>OX337246.1:51333534-56491988 GCA_946965025.1 Blera fallax
CAATGAACTGTCTACCGGTGAGCATATTACAAAACATGTATAGCAGTGGTTTACTTATGCCCAGCCTACTCAACTTGTAGAAGAGCCCTTCTAGCCATACGGTATCGAAGGCCTTCTCCAAGTCAACCAGGCAGGCACCCGTGCATTGTTTCTTGCTTTTGTTCCATTGGATATCCGACACCAGTTTAGACGCGGCATGTATAGTATCATGCCCCGCCTTAAAACCGAATTGGTTATCCGGAACAATATGCATGTCCTCAACCCACTTAGACAACGCTCTATTGATCACTTTTTCGAATACCTTGCTGATATTCGGAAGGAGACTTATCGACCGGAGATTTGCCGGATTGGACGTATCCTTACCCCTTTTGGGAATAGGATGTACCACCGCTGTTTTCCAGTGCGCCGGATAATGTGCATTATTCAGCGCATTGTTAAACAGGATGGTGTAAATGTTCACCGCTTCTGGAGGGAGATGTCTTAGCACAATGTTAGACACTCCGTCGATACCCACGGATTTCTTCCTTCTCAATGATTCGAAGATCGCTTGGAGTTCTACCTTCGATATGAACGGGGGATGTACCACCTCATCGGCGATGACATTGTTTGCCATATTATCGTCATTGAACTCGGTGAAGCCGATGTTCTCTGATCGCCAGTGTTCTATATCATTTCGAAGATAGAAGTTGTGCACAAGGACTCGATTCTCCAGGTCGTGGTTCGGGCAAATGCTATCATTCACCTTATACACTTCCTGGAAAGTCGCTCCTATAGCCTCTACCTTCTCCTGCGGATCCTCGATCACAAAGAAGTTGTCATCACAGACTGCGTTCCCTGGATCTATGCCTGCTGTTATAAGTATTTGTTCGTTGTTCGTCGTTCGGGGGATCTTGAGACACGGCAGGTCGTTTTGATTATTCCTCCGAAATATTTTATTTATTTGCGGGAACATACTCGGGTTGTTGGATTTTACAGCCCGAATTTTGTTGTTCCAATACAAGTTTACAGAAAGTCTGTAATTTTCTTTAATCAACATTTGGAGATTTTTAATCAACGACTTGAGTGTCCTGACCTCCGAGTTTTGTCTGTCAGTAAACCGTCTGTACAAGGTTTTAAGTCTTGACAGAAGTCTACTTTTTTGTAGGTGAAGTGCGTCAATTGTTGCGTTGCGGTATATGTCAACGTTGTCAGTATGTTGATACCGAGGTATCGTTCTGTCCATCGTTTGTTTAATTGTCTCGTCCATTCGTTGTAGGTATCTGTCGATCTCCTCATTTGACAGATTCCTATTGGACGGTGGGTAGAGCGAGTTCGAGGAGAGTGCTCTTGTCAGTACTCTGGAGAAGCGTGTCCAGCGCGTCCTACTGTAATTGTAGGGGTACGTTTGGACAAACTCCTCCAACTCCGCAATCTCGTTGGGAATTGTAATTTCGGCACTGAGTCCGCAATGGTCACTGTCATACACAAATGTGTGTAGGCAGTTTCTCGTTTGTCGGTTCGTGTTGGTCAGTTGTAACCGTACGTCGAACAGCAGAAGATCCAGATAGGAGCCGCCTCTAGGATACGACGGACTATCAGTTGCTTTCAAATCGAGTCTATACTCGACATTGTGCAGACCCCACCAATTGAATAGTAGGTTCCCCCTAGAATTAGGTATATTATTTCCCCAATCACTGTGCTTGGCATTTAAATCTCCTGCCAAAATGAAATAGTTCTCTTCCGATTCCAGCCTTAGACATCGAAAAAGTGTCTCGAGCTCTGTTATAAATGAAGTGGTTTGAGTAGTTCCAGAAGCGTAGACCGCGACCACGTACAACCTCTTTCCACTATGGAGGGGGATGCACACAATACACGCTTCCAGCTCCTGGAACCTCCGCACTTCACCGCTGTACACAGCCTTGTAACGCAAATCTTTACTAATGAAGATCGCAACACCTCCCCCTTGAATGGAGTTGGGTCGGTCTCTTCTTATAATATTATATTTATTGTGCCAAAGTTTGTGCTTCTGGGATAGCTTGGTTTCGCTAGCCAAAAGTACGTCTGGGCTTTGATCTTCTAACAACTTAAAAAGTACGTTTCTTCGCTCGATCCTTATCAGTGAATTCACATTCACCGCAAGGATCTTTAAGGGTTTCTCCGCCATCGTACCCATTACGACTGGTGGTGCGCTAAGCCCGGCAGAAATGCGTAGATCTGGTCCACCCGTTTCGCCTGCAATTCTAACTGACGCTGCAGCTGGCTCATTTGCCCTTGAATTGAGAGCAAAATCGCCAGCAGGTCTGGCTGTGTCTCGGGTGCTTTAGGCACTGGGGCCTGTGCAGCAACCTTCGGCTGTTGTTGTACCGTATTTCCCCGGCCTGACGCCATTTGGGCGTAGGTCCATTGAGGAGTGACGGCTGGTGTTTGAGTAGAAGCAGGTGGACGCTTTACTTCGACTTTCTGCTGGCGAGCTAAATTTACTTTTTTCATGTATTGAAACTTAGGACAACCGCGATAGTTTGCGGTGTGCCCCGAGTTTCCACATAATGCACACGAGAGTTGGGCCCTATCTGCTACCCTATCCTGACCTAGAGAACACTCTTCTGTTTTGTGGTTCTTTCCACACTTTACGCATCGAGGCTGCATTTCGCAGTTCGACGCGGCGTGCCCGAACCTTTGGCAGCGAACACATTGCAAAATGTTTTCGCTCCTCTTTACTTTTTCCCAGGTTACAACCTGGTAGTCCAGGACATTGATACTCCTTAGACTATCCAGTTTGCTATTGGGTGATAGCTGTACCAGGAAGAACGGTAGCTTTCGCTTCTCCCTTTTGGCCCTAGCTGTGGTGAACGGCTTGACTCCCACAAACTCAAGACCGTCACACTCCTTCTCTTTAAGCATTTTTAGGAGCTCCTCCGGTTCGATGGACGAATCCAACCCCCTCAGCAGCATTGTTTGCAACTTTTCCCCCTTCGGGGTGAAGGAGAAGAACTCCGTCGTCGATTCCTTCAGGAGATTCTTAATTTTCTTGTACTGATCCACTGTGTTGCAGTGGATAGCATGCCTATCTTCGTTAATACGTTTTATGAAAAAGTTATGACCTATGGCCGACTTACATAATTCAATTGTGTCCTTTAGTTCAATTTTGAACGTGTTGATCGGAGGGACCTTCCTGTTCCTGACCCCCTGTTGCTGTTGTTTCTGCTGCTGCCGTTGTTGTTGCTGCTGCTGGTTTTGCTGCTGCTGTTGTTGTTGTTGCTGCTGCTTTTGTTTCTGCTGTTGCTGTTGTTGCTGCTGCTGTTGTTGTTGCTGCTGCTGTTGTTGCTGCTGCTGTTGACGTTGCGGCTTTGGTTGCTGCTGCTGTTGTTGTTGGTGCACCTTAGGCTGCTGCTGTTGCTTTGGCTGCGGCTTTTGTTGCTGGCGCTCAACCAGCTGTTGTTTTTGCAGCTTATTTTGCTGCTGTTGTTGTGTATGCCGTGGTTGTTGTTGCTGCGAGTTGGTTGGCAGCGGCGGCAGTGTTTGTTGTTGTTGTGATTGCTGCTTTTCTTGGGAGCGCTGGAGCTCGTGCATGCGCTCTCTCTCCCTTCGTGCCATTTGTTTGGCCTTGATGGCAAGTACCGACTGTTGTAATTGCCGTATACTTTTAGTTAAAGATTCCAACTGTTCATCCTCATCATCCGACTCGGATGCTGCTAATGAGGCGAAGCTATTACTGTCGCCAGTGTACCTCCCTTCCCCACCGTCTGACACGTAGGGGAATTCATTCTCTTGTGTTGCTGCTGATGTTGTTAATTTCGATGGCGCCTCTACCCTCCCTTCACCGTGCAGCTTCTCAGTTGAAGTTGATAGGGAGAGGCGCTTTACCAAATTGGGAGTCGGCCTCAGCTTCCTCCTCCTCTTTGTTGTGATGTCAGTAGCTACTGTTGCTACGCGGCTTTGCATTACGGCATCGTCGTCGGATGTTGTTGTCGCCTTTCTATCCGCTACTCCCGCTATTGGGAGCAGGGAACGACCACTACTCTCCATCGCCTGATTGCGATCAATTGTCTATCACTTTCTTATTTGTATTTATTTTTTAAAGAAAAAAAAATCCCACTTTTGCCAGGAATTGAACCCGTGCCTACTGGTCACGGTCCTCCCACACTTCCACTAGGCTAACTCGCCACTTGAAAAAACACTGTCTTTTTGTTTGTATAATCACACACTCCGATTTAACAAGAAGCCGAAACACGTCTTTCTCCGGTGAGGGTCTGTGAACGACTGTCAGTCTAACGCTCTCCCAACTGAGCTATTTCGGCACATGAAAAACTAGAGCCAATTATGCTTTTTCTTAATTTGTCCAAGAAAATCTTGTTTTTTCACTTAGATTAATTAAATATTTATTAATACGCTTATACCAAGGACGAAAAGGATTTAAAACAACACATCTCGAAATACTGGAGTCATCTGGTGTTTCTTCTACGGAATTCTATGATAGTGATTCTAGTACGATTATTGCCAAATGAAAGGCAAACAATTTCTATATAACGATACCCATGACTTACACCGTTTGGTGTTGGAGTTGCAGAACCGCCATCATTTGAGTACAAAAGAACTCCTTGAAAAGGAGAGCAATAATTGAAATATTACCACCAGCAAACAAAAGAGAGGTGTATCTCACATTACTATCAGTAGGAGAAAACAGCGTCAGGAAAGAACAACGCCTTTGAAATTCCTCGACGACAAAAACAGTAGATCTAGAAACGAGAAACCAAAAACTGAGGTAGAGAAGCTCAAATCTGAAAATTAAAAGAGGGCTGAATCTTTACCAGAAATAGCAAATGCAGGAAATAAAAAATAGTTATCGGTCGAGAGGCCAAAGCAAAAACTATGACCACCACCAAACAAATATTATCGACTTAAACGATTATAAAAAATTGCACTTTGTTCTTAAGGCAATAACTTTAAGTCGCGTTGCTAAATAACGATAGTTCGAAACTTAACTCCCAAAATACTTACAAAACTATAACACCAAAACCAAAGATGAAAAAATACTATTGTTTTCCTAAAAACAATATTTTAAGACCAAAAAATTAAAAGCAAGAGGTCTTCAAGCAACATGCTAAAAAAGAAGGTATAATAAAGGACCTAAAGAACAAAGTCTTCAAAAAATTAAAATTATTACGAACAGGGGGTTACTCTTCGTAGGTAATTAACTAGTCAGCAAGTGCGGCCTTCCCCTCTTCATGCTCTCATTTAGTAAGATAGAAATAATAGGACAAAAATTTACTGCTTAAAATTGAACTGAATTGAAGTAATGCAACAAAAATGTTAAGGACGTCAGTCACTGTTCAGGATACTATCAGAAACAACTTCGCTGTATAAAAAGTGACGGTGGTTCACATTTAACAAAACAGTGCACTCTAAGTAGACAAGATGGTGCTATCTGTGCTAACTGCAAAAGAACTCACCCAGATGACAGACGATGTGAAGTATGTAACAAGGTGTTGCAAGAAGAATTGTCTCCTTACAAAGTTGAAAGTGCAAATAAATCATTATATTCATTGGATCAAAATGCAAATGATATGGGGAATCAATATATACCATAAAACTACGCCAGAGTTATTACAGTTAAAGAAAAAGAGCAGGACACAAAACGAGAAAATTCAAATCTTAATCAAATCCTAAATTGACGGACAAAACAAAACATATTAAGATGGGGGATAGAATAGAGCCAACAGGAGAAAATAAGGAATTTCAAATGACTTAAATCGTGGCATGGAATCTAAATGGACTCCAGCAAAGAATCTGTAATTAAGGACCTTTATTTAAAAACAAAACCCAACCTAACCAAATGTTAACTTGGCTGAAAAATAGATATACGAAATATCTGGTAACAGAAACTCTCCTAACTAGGGTGTATTACTCTTCTTACAATACATATATGTTTACGTAGCTATAATATATCATAACCCACATCCACACAATACGCCAATAGATGGTTCTTCAATTATAATCATCCCAATTCGATGACATAATATACGAAACCCGTGAAATTTAACCGA
Source organism: Blera fallax (assembly GCA_946965025.1). Lineage (NCBI taxonomy): Eukaryota > Metazoa > Arthropoda > Insecta > Diptera > Syrphidae > Blera > Blera fallax. Next base: position 51,339,558 of record OX337246.1, read on the forward strand.
CTTCAACTAAGATTAAGACCAATTGACACTATTTTTCTGGCCGGAATTTGTAAAAGCTACATACATATGTAGCTCCTATAATAACTCTTCAGTCACATCCTTAGCCTGTTGTAGAGATTATAAGTCGGCCTACATGTCATCGTTCAAGTTCGTTTTGTTTTGTCTAAACGCAACGAAAAAACTATTTCACTTAACCCCAAAAAAAGTCAATTTCATTAGACTGTGTAATCAATATTGCAAATTTCCATGGAATTGGGTCATCTTGAAGGTAAGACAAATAATTGTATTCATAATGCCAACATTATTTAAATATTCTTTTCCAGTTTTGTTCATGATTGTTCCCTGGATTCGAGAATTTGTTGATTTCTCGGAACAAACTCCAGTGGCAATTTGTTTATTTACACTTTTTAATCCTCTTTTTTTCCGTTGAAGGAGAAGGTTTTGTAGGCTCCTAGGGAAAAGGAATGCATCCATTCCTCTGGGCACAAGGATTCAGGTTTTTCAGGTTTTCTTTTCATTCCCTAACGTCCGTCGTTTGAAAATACCTAAGAAGACGCAGAGCATGTGTTCTTTGACTGTCCGCGTTTCAAAGCCCACAGGAAAATATAACGAAGTGAGGTGGAGAAAATATCAACGCCCGTTTGAGACATATGATGCAGTCATAGGAAAAATTGAATATACAGTAAGTAATTGTTAAAAGGACATTACCACACGGCTCAAACGACTGGAATATGTAATGAGCGGGATTGAGAAGACCTCAAGGAATAACACAGCAAGCAGCTAGTACTGATATCTTTCCTATGAAGTAATGCCAAGACTGCGGTATTATGGGGAAAGAGACATAAAAAGGGAGGCAGGTTTAGTTGGTGAAAATCCCACTCTGTTACTCTGTTACTCTGTTTCGTGTTTAGTTTCATCGTTGAAAGTTAAACAAAACATTAAATTAAAATACATTCAACGATTCTAAAATAAATTGAGTTGGATCAATCAAAACCACCGACCTCTAGTAATCTAATAAGGGCACTAAGAAGTGTGAATCCGTTCGAATTTGTTAATAAACGCTTCATGGATCATTCAAGCTAAGATTAAATTAGAGAAAGATTGCTAATGAGTCTGACTACTAGGTACAATCCACGCTGTTAGAGGCCCACCCTACTTGTAACACATACTACACCACCCATAAAAAAATGTTGGTCTAAGCTAAAGGCCACCAAAGCATAAATCGAGATTTCAGTCGAACTCTAAATAAAACCGATATGCCGCAAAATTTTCCAATATCGATTTAAGACGTCCGGCAAAGGTGTATCTTCAAATCAATTAACCCCACTCATACATTTAATACATGTCTTCAATTTCCGTATCAATAATCTCATTATTCAAACATTTTCATTCGAAACATGCGCCACCTAAATTTCCAAATTTTTAAATGCGGCCCATCGCAACTAACAATCTTCAAAAGAAAATCTGACACCAAATTTAAAACTAAAAACTATGATGTCATCACTCCATTCAAACTTCAATCCGAACGTGCTCGTCGTAAACCCAATGATTTGCAGTTAATTATAAATTTATTACAACAAATTTGCGCTCTATTTGGCAACTGCCCAAATTGCCAATCAGTCACATTTATGCGCAAAATTATATCTATTCTCTTTTTGGTACCATAAACGTTCCGCTCAATTTTCGAGCATAAAGAAAATATGTAAATTTAAATTAAATATAAATAAAAAAATACATTTGTGCCTTTATTTTCTACCGATGTCTATATAAATTTGCTGGAGCAGAATTACTCCGAATATCACTGCATTCAGAAATATAAACAGACTCGTACGACTCGCATTCGAATATATAGCTGTTGTACCACGACTGGTACTGCTCGCACTGTAAGTGTGTGAACTTTGTGTGATTTCGTTGAGGAAATCTTCTTCGACTTCTTCGTCGTATTGTATATCGGATTCTGTTGAATAATTTGGTAACTCAACTGTTGAGAATGAAAAGAAGGGAACATGTTAATAAAAGAAAATTTTTAAAATATCCCATTTAGTAAATACCTTCTCCACCTGTAGCGAATCTCACAATCTTGCTGTTGTCACTCCAACCGAAACGGTTTCGAGCGAGAACTGCTACCTCGTACACGCTAGCTGGTTGTAATCCGCGGAGGTTGTAAGATGTGGTGTGGATTGGACCTGTAATAAAAAGAAGGGAAATTATTTGTGGAAATTTTAAAGACGTCAAGAATTTAAATTTAAAATATTTCCTTGAGAAAATTCTTATTGGGAAATAGTTATTCAAGTGGGATTTTCGAACATCCGGACAGTTCCTTCCAGCTGTTAGAAATTAACATAGGCAGTAAAACGCGGCCAGTAATAGAAGACTATTTGATCAAACGATAGATTAAATAAATGTGCAGTGTAATTATTATTTGATCGTGATTGAATGGTCAGTTCGTCACTTCTAAATCGAATCGAATTTTTAGCTAAAAGAACGGCATAAAAAGAGGCTTAACTTACATGGACAGCAATCGGAAGGAGTTTGTTTATATTACCCTCTCCTGACCACAATCAAACACCGAAATTGTATACTTTATGTTCCGCTACGACCAAAAGTCGACGTTCAACTAGTATTCAGAAGTATTAAGGAAAAATCCAGTCTCTGTTCTCTTCCTCAATTGAAAAGCATACAAAATGCTTTTACTGAAGAATTCGAATATACCACAGTGCTTATGTACATGCACATGCTAAAAAACAGATACAATCGCGGTTTGAAAGCTATATTAAGAAATTTATTCAAGCCTTAAGATTATAGCCACATCTCACGATAATGAAAACTTCACCTGAAAATCTCATTCTCAGTGCGACCTGGGACCCAGACAAGTGTCAAAGAGTTCTGTCTTGCGTCCGAATTCAAAGTGTTCTTACGATCTTGGGTAAAGCGTTAACGGAATGTCTATAACTAAATATGCAGATATTCCGACCTTTCGACCTATTCCTTACAATGACCAAAAGAAAAGTATATGTAGTTCTCCACTTGGAAAAGTGACTCATATTCTCAGAACGTGTAATGTTGTCATCTATGAAGATACTAGCACCGGACTATGGACCAGTTTAGAAGCATTCGTGGCTCAGGCTCTAATCGATGCCGGTCCCGTATGCCAGAAAAGTTGGCTATAAATTTGCACAGAAGCCCATACACAGGGGGCCCATACACACGTGAAAGCCTTCTCCCTCAACAATCGACGCTTAAGCTAGGAACGGTCTTATCATACCATGTACATATATCAGTAACGAGCCCATGCCTTGCCGAAATCACTCTGACACCGCAGAAAATTAAAAGCGCCTTACTTGAAATGCTTCACTAAAGATGTTTTGTCAGCCAGAATTCTCCTTTTTGATAAAGAGAACAACTTCAGAGGATTGAAACTCATTCCTAGTTCACTATTCATCTCCGTGCTCCATAGAAGGGGAGCTAATTAGCACACTCTGCGATATTTTTCCACTTTTGATTGTCTTAATGGTGCCGAAGTCCAATTCCTAGTTAGGTGGACATCGTACGTAGGTTCCTCCATCGGGTCCTTCCAGATTAAGTTTGGATTCGTCGCTCCAGATGACAGAATTCTAAAATGGCTGACTTTCGCATACATAGCTTTTGGCGAAATTTATGCGTTTTCTCGATTTACTTGGCATCTCCGAAAATTTTTTTCCAGTAACCGAGCTCTTATTGTGCTAGATTATACCGTTATAGCTTAATTTGATTTTATTTGAGCTCTTATTTCCACTAAAATAGTAAAAGGATCTCTTAGAGAATGATTCGCTATCAAGCTGTCCTTTCGATTTGATGTTTTTCTTAGCCTAGATCGTTCCCGATTCACAAATGTGCCAAGCTCCTGAAAATGCTTCATTGCATTCCGTAAACAACCTATATTCCGCCCGATTTTTGAAATATTTTTTTCTTTTTGGTATAAATTTTAAATCAGTCTTCTTTCCTCCTTCGTAGAACTCTTTTTTTTACATGCTTATTCGTAAATCTTCAACAAATATGAAAGCAATAAAGTGTATCCAAAAAAAATTAAATTTCAATCACGTACTACATTGTTTCCAGTTGAAACTTACCGGAACCTTTGGGTGTTCCACATGCCACAACAAAACAGATACACAAACGGAAAACTTGTATATCGCGAGACGGTGATCCCAAATTATAAGTTTTACAATCAAGCAGTGATTCATTGCAGGATCTTTTGAGTCTTGTGAAATTTTAATCTTAATAGTACGTGGTATTGTAGAAAAATAAACTTATATGAATTTCCCTAGGGTTGTGCTAATTAGCTTGCCAGCTCTGTAGAACACACACATCCCAATTAGTCCCGGTTAACCCTCGCCATTACATATCGCTCACAGTCCACTTCAACACCCAACGTTCTATTCATTAGTATTGCTCTGATCCACAATACTAATGCCTCATCCACCCTATGTTGACTAGCAGAGTCATGTGCATCTTATTGTAGTCTCGTCGAAAGACACCTCTCTTTGCAGAATTTTTAGCAATGGGCAAACCTGAAAAATGCAGTATAATATAAGTAAGCTTATGTATTTCGAACAGTTCCCCTTGATTCCTTGTCGCGAACAATAGTAGATCTCAATAACTTCTTACGACGGTAAGCTACAAAAGCCCGGGCACAATTTCGCGCAGCCGTAAGATATTTACTTCCGGAAACAAATGAAAACTTTGCGATCATAACACAAAAACATTTTGTTACTGAAAGTCTCCTGCTAGTTGGTAACGTATTTCGTTTGCCGTCACCACCATTAACACATATCCGGTCTGTACGTTCCTAGCACATGTGATATTCTGTCTCTGATTTGAAACCACAACTTATGGCCAAATTTTCAGTTAGCCCTTCATACGGATATATCAATTAATTCATAAATATAAAACCTCATTTGGCAACCCAACCCAGTCAATTGAACTTACCCTCTGATAGTTCTGAAGGGATTGTGAACTCCGTCCATTCGATGGCAAGTGCTCTGTTCTGTGGTGTCACATTTCCTAAGACAAAAAAAAAGCAAACATAAGACGAATGAGATGAAGACATAAACAATCCATCCATAGCAAGCATTTATCAGCCCATAGATCATTCCAACTTACCCGATGGAATTTGTCGGAATTTCAGCTTGAATTCCATAATCGGTGACTGACTTTCCGTCTGCCAGATCAGATTGTGTGCCGTCGGGCTCTGTACGGCGGGATTTATCTTGAAAACACATGGCATGGGTCGCCCTGTCAAATCAATCGCCACCCCCTTGAAACCGATCTTGTTCTCTGCCCGACACTCGTACACCCCCAGATCGGAATCTTTGACCGTCTTGATGATCAGAATGTGCTTCGATTCAGTGTAGTAGTGCGCCAGCGAACGATTCGAATCCAGTTCGCTATCATGACGTGCTATTCTAGAATCTGCTGTAACTGGTACCCCATGATGGAACCAATGGACCGTAGCAGCTGGTGCTGCTTCTACCAGACACTCGAGATGGGCACGCATGTTGATTTTCGTGTGAACCACTGGATGAATGGCTTGAACTTCCGGGCTAACTGTAGAAAGAAAAAAAAATTATAAAGATGAACAAGAATTATCTCTAATGATGCGAAAAATACGCCCGGCATACTCACAGAGGACATTCAAGTGTACTCCGGCACTCGCAGGTTCACCAACACCGTTCGTTGCTAGGCATTCAATAGGACCAGACATGTCACGAGACTTAACTTCGACGACGTGATTCTGGCGATTGCCCACATGATAGTTTTCGATAGAAATTCCACTATGCCGCCAGGTGATTGCAGGCAGGGGAACGCCTCTTGCCTCGCATACTATTTCGAATATGGATCCAACGGGGAGTTCAAGAAATCCACTTGGCTCTGAGATCACGGAGGGGGAATACTGAACTTCGATAGCGTGAATTTGCACGGCATGACCACTGTTGGCCATTATTTCGCAGTAGTATTCACCCGTGTCTTCCGCTTGCACGTTGGACACTTGCAGACTTCCGTTTGACCACAGGTGAATGCGTTCCGGTATCGGACTTTCTGGATGACGGGAGTCAACTAATGGTACATCGTCCCGATGCCATCGCACATAACGATAGGGAGCTGTGAAAGAAAAAAATACAAACAAAATGAATTTGCGTGTTGTGTGTAATGAGCGTAAAAATAAGAGGAAGTAGTGCAAAGCTGCAATGGTATCTAGGTTGTGGATCTCTGCATTCTATAACATCAAAGGTAGTCCGCATCATTAGGAATATTTTACAGTGATTAAGAGAAGTGGATATGAAACACGAAAGCCATTCATTTAGTCCATTTCAACGAAAGACACAACATAATTTAATGTTTCTTAAGAATTCTGTTTCCAAAGGTAAGGACGAGGCCCACAAGCGATAAGTTTAAATAAATTTGACGGTATCCTCTACTTCTTGACTTTATAATCGGTGGTTCGGTCTAATCTAATATACACACAAATATTGGCAAATATTCTTGGATTTTGGCCGCGGCTTAACTGTGAGTTCTCTAAAACATACATATTTTCCATATCATTCTCGCAGATTTCTGGTGTTTCGATAATTTCTTTTCGAACGTTGCCTTTAAACATCAAGAAAGTGGTTGGTTTCCAGAATTCCCCTAGGAAAAAATCGGGGGTGATCAAATCAGTCGATCTCACTACTTTTTAACACAATTTAGCCTGGAAAAGTGTACATCATAGCGCGCGCTATGCATTTTGTGTTCAAGACTGATTTTGTTTGACTGTCATTTTGGCTTGGCTGTCATTTGCTAGTTTATACATATATGAAAATCGTGCAGAGTTGTCAAAAACGATTTACTATGGAGCATGTCAAGTCGAAACAACGTGCTGAATTTATTAAAACATTAATTTCAAGTAATTGTTCAATCGTGAATACACGAAGAAAATTGCGTGATTAAAGCATTCAGCGTGTAGGTAATGAATTTAAAAAAATTGCACATACCTACTGAGGATAAAGCAAAGTTTGGACAACAGAGTTTTGTGATAAGTTTTATCAAGTGATAAGACCAATATGCCGATACCTTGATGATGATAACCAACATTTCCGGTCAGCCGACCTAGACGAGCTTAAGATAATGATCTCTAAGTTTATGTCCATTAAAGCTGAAGGAGCAGAGGCCCGCACCTACCGATTTGCTTAAAGCAGCAGGAGAGTACTTGTTCAGGGTAAAAAGGAAAGGACACTCAAATGGGACAGAACGTCACCTTCGACAAGTACAATTTTAAGATGGTCTACTTAGGTTGCGCTACTAACTCAGGCACTATACCACGCCGGTATTCCACTCCTGTTACATTACAGAGATGCATGCTCCGTTGGTTGTCCTTGTACCGGGGAGGGATGGCGAAGTAGACAAAGACCTCCCTTTAAGATAGCGCGCACAAATGGAAAGGGCCACAATCCGAAGAGCAAGCGCGTCTATGTACAAGTCTTTGCTTCAAAATAACTATGTATTTTTTACATTCAATACCTATTCGAAGTCAAAGTCTTGTTTAGTTAGCATTCATTAGTCAGACTCTGCAACTTGAGCCTTTTGACTTGTAGTCGACGAATTAATACACTATAGAAAATGGGTTGTCCTGAGCATCAGTGTAGGAGTGCATCCATTTTATATGTAGTAAAACCCATTTACATCCGTCGATTATTTCAAAATTCCGATATACACTTAATACCTCTTGAAACACTGTTATTAGAAACTAAGCGTTTAGATTTCTTCGATGGCAAACACTGAGCTAATGGTGTTTTAAGTCGATATTTATAATTTTATAGCTTTTTGCAATTGCCACGAGGTGCAAACGAAAACACTTTCAAGTGTTCAACAAAATCCATCAGCAGTCATTCGCCATTTACTAACTTTCACAGTAAGTAACTTCAGTTCAGTTTCAATTACAAAAGCCAAGTTAATCCACGTACAAGAGTTACACCACAGGAAGCTTAAATAATGTCGCTTCGCTTCAAATTAGTGCTCACTTACTTAATTCCTACAGAAAAAAAAACCTTTCTTCCGACACATTAATTTTAAACGTTTTCCTAAGGTGGCGTTTACGGATATCTATAGGTGAATAAATTCAAAAATCCCACCAACCGACACATTAAAAAAATTAATGATTATCCAGAGGCTAAACTTAGTAAGCACTTATTCAAAATACGAATATGTATAAAAAGATAGTCAAGGTAGACCACTCCCGAAACATGTAACGCTCCCCCATCTACAGCAACCTTTATTATGTGCATTCAAATTAATTTTCTACTCCCTTTTTAATGTGGCCAGCATCCGGTGCCTTAGCCGGTAAAATCTTAGACAAATCTCAATGATACGTCTCGAATTAATTATTCCTAGGCCGATGCTGTTGATCTTACCTTTTACGAATTAATCACGTTGTGACTTTTCAACTTCTTGGATCGTTTCAAGCTGATGACAGAGATTTGTTATCCGCACAATAAAACAAATTCGTTTCGCAGCGTGTGATGGGTCTATAAATTCAGTTCATGGGTTTGACGTCTAAGAAACTGACGTGTCAAAGGCAGACGTATCTTGGGACACGCATTAATACGCACGCAACAGTGAATATCTTTTTTGGAGTTATTTGTTTTATATTCTAATCTTTGATGAGACGTGTGCTTAAGTCGATGCTTTGTTATGTCATATTCATAAATGCAGGTGGGAAATCTGAATTTATGTAAATTGCCTACGTCGTAGACATATACATACATATGTAACAAGCGTGAATCCTTCAGATAAAGGCGCTTACTTCCTGCATGGGGGCATCCAACTATTTGATGATTGTTTTGAAATTTGAGAAAACTTTCACATCTAATTTCAAAATGTTCCTTGTATGTATGTACAGAAGTCCTCAGTACAAAAACAAAATTCTTGTTGAACAGTTTAAAAGAGATCGGCAGATGCAGCCTATTTTGTCAGTGTCCTTTTGCCTGCCTGTTCTCTAAGACCTTATGACCCAACTTGTACGACATTGATCTCTAAAAAACTTCTGAATTTTAAATTGGAGAGTATGCGATGGATATCCTCATATTTGTGAAAATGAAGCAAAGAATCCAAGCAAATGTGGTTAAGAAGTTTTTAAACCTCTGTTTTTAAACCTCTGCACTCTGGACTACTGAGCGGGAAACTTCTCAATTTTCCTTTCGGATATGGCTTCAAACTGTAGGTTTGTTCAATTTGTGCGAAAAAATATAATACGCACAACACTAATAGTCGCGAAAAATTGGCTCCTGGACCATATAAGCTCTGTCGTGCCAAATATTTATACTCAGCTCATTCGCAGTTTTGGCTAACAAAATTTTCTAAATTTTACTGCAACGTTCGAAGGTGCATCAACAATTTATGAACATATTGCAGATTCACGGTTTCATTTTGTCAACTTCCTGCGAGACCGAAAGGAAGGCCAAAAGGACTGTGTGGTAAAGGCAATAAAACGTTCTCTCTCTTTCTCTCTACACCTGCACTGAATCTATGCGTAGCCCAATAAATGTTCAGTAATCTTGAGTTTTTTAAAAACTCAATTCTAAAAAAAATTTAAGTTTATATGAGTTGTCTTCCCTTGTTTTGAAGAGACATTCATAATTTGTTAGGTATTTAGGTTAGGTACAAACTGTAAACTTATAGCATTAACGTGTCTTTCAAGGTCAGAAAGAATATTGCCAATTTCTACCTTACACAATGAAACCAATTTCTTAACTGTTCTGTTACAAATACAAATACAAATTCTTGGTGCAACGGACCGTATGTGGTGCAGAGCCTAGGGTCTCGCGACCATTCGTGTTGCTCAGCGATCCAACGCACCAACCACTTGAGCCACGGCGCTCACCTGTTGGCCATCAGATTCAAATAAAATAGGTAGATCTTATGGATCTCTATGCTTTTAAAGACATATCCAAACTTTATATACATACATACATATGTATGTATGTAGGCATGTAATTCGATGGAAACTTTGATATGTTTTCAGACCATTCCCAAACTCTAATATTTTGTTTATGTGGAATAATGGACATACATACATACATACGTATGTATAAGCAAAGCGATGAGGAGCATGCAGTTTTTATACCTCTTGTAGATGAAAGCTAACTATCAAGCAACATATCAACTTAAATGTGCTGACGTATTTAAGATGAAATTCAGCATGGTGCCGCAATATTCGACTACAAATTTGATATTTTCAAGGTATGCTCAACCATATAACTTAAGGACCAACTATGATTTTTAAATACAGCTGTATAGAGATTCCAGAGCAGATAATATGATTTCACTCGTAGATTATGGCTTAAAATTATTTAATGAACTACCTAATGAAATTGAGAATGAAACTGTTTTGAGAAAATTTATTTCAAAAAAACTAATTTAAATCACATATACGAGACAATAACTTAAAATTAAATCCTTTTTCCCAACATAAATTGAAATAAACTTAGTAACTGACACTAAATAAATGAATGCATACATACTACATATGTAGGTTGATCATTTGAGTGAAACATTACTAAAAAAAATTGTTCTTCGACTAGCTAGTGGTAACTCGACTCGACTCGAAACCGAACGAAATATCCAACAAAACACCCCTATGTGAGCGGAAATATTCTCTTAAAAAAGAAAATCATAAATCACGCGATATTAAGTACCTATACCTAGAAGAGAACAGAGAGAATTGGTAAATCTAAAAAGGCAAGTAAGTAAGAGGTGACAACAATTTCGAACCACACAATAAAAATTTCTTTACAATAAACTGAAAGATACAATAAGAAATTTTACATATCAAAATATAGCTAAATATTTTGAAGCGCCAGGCACGGAAAAGGATATAAATTATTCGCTGCCAACCCCAAAAGCAACAAAGAAAACCAAAGAGGTATGGGCTAATGGATAATAATATGAGCGATGGATACAATTCTGAAATATTTGCTATACTGAAGCTTCTGTACCTGATAAACTCTACTTTTAGATTGCAATGCAGAGGGAGTTAAAAGTTGCAGAAAAAAAGTTTACTCCCGTATTTTTTATTGATGTGGAGAAAGGATTGGAACTCAAGGCTTGCAGGCTGACTCCTCCGTATACGATATACAACACGTTCAAGAATGCGGCATTCTGACCAAAAATAAGACGCATTTTGCATACAAAAAGTGCAGGAGGTCTATTCAACTTGAAGAAAGTCCCGTACGCAAGTGCAGCAAAATACCTGGGAATATGGAAAATGTATTGATTGCTCGGCTGATATTGCAGTGAAACTGCCTCTTTACATACAAGTGCTGAAGTCCGTGTGGACGTATGTTAAACAACTCTGGAGTTGTGCCAATATAAGAGAAAGAAACCCAAGCGCTTAGGGGAATCTTGAGCTTACCGTTGTACATACATTCGAACTTATTCTCTATGGAAGATGAAACTAAACAGCTCGTACAAAACCACCAATGCCGACCTTACGGTCATTGCATCAAAGCTGTTTTTCAGATTTTAAACAACAGAAGTATAGCTTGGCATTGGGCAATACATAGGAAGATTGTTGTCGGCCACAATAAATGAAATCATATGTCGCTTGAATTGCATCTACTTTCAAATAAAGGTTTTTCAAAAAGTTATACCAGCGCTTTATTTCGGACATGTGAACCTCTATTCACAGCTGATATGCAGAAATGAAGATAAGTCGCACTACTCTAGAAAAATATTGCATAAGCATCTCGGATTGTTTGCTTACGATTCAAACAAAATTACTATCCGCTCCGTTATTGCTTCTCGGTATGGACTTCGAATAAATTAGAAAATGAAGTCGAATTTCGTCTCAAAATCTCACAGATCCTCAAAGAATAACTGTTAAGTATGGGTTTTGGAGCTAAAAAATACAACAAAATACAAATACTTGGCGCAACGGACCGTTTGTAATCCAGGATCAAGCTTCTGGCGACCATTCGTGTTGCGCGAGTTGTATTTTTTCACACAAATGGAAGGATCTACAGTTTAGAGCCATATCCAAAGGACAAATTGGTCTCGACTTCTTTGAAAATTAAACTGGCAACACCATTACCGTGAATGAAATGCGTTACAGACGCAAGATAATTGTTTTGTTTTTTTGGATCGCAATAGGATGGTTTGGACTTGAACGGGCTTTGGCTCTATGACGATAACGCAGCATATCACATTAGCCGTCAAACAATCTATATTTTTCGCACTAAGTTCGATAACCGTATTAGCAGCCATTTTAGAGACGAGCCTCGGCATTGAAAAATTATGAACGACGTTGTTTTTTATCAATTTCAAAAAGCTACCAACAGATAACCATTTAGTAGGGAGCAGCAGACAAACGGATGGACGAGCACGAACGAGAGAGGATAATTTTGTTACGTGACCATATAAAAGTTGTAGTTAGGTTGCAATTGGTGAGATGTACTTCTTTTAGTTATCCTATAATAAATGATCAAGAAACGAATGCCATTAATAAGATCTAGATTATACAAATTTATTTTCCTCACTAAAAATGTAAGATCCTAATACTGGAAGGATCGCTAAATCTAAAATCTAATCAAATTTGATTCATGCAGATTTTTCGTGAATTTCCAAAAATCTTCTCAGAAACAAACTAACACATTATAACATTTCCCAATATCTTTGCAAATCCCTTTCATAAATTTTGTAAAAATAAAAGAACACAACTTACTATTATGATAGCACGGCAGTAATACAGTATCATTTTCAAATGTTTTCACAGTTGTTGGTACGCTTTTGAAATTTTTGTTATTATCCAAATCATTGTTGAAATTTAATTCGGGGTGAGCCCCACTTAAGCCACAGGCAATTCCAAGAAATACCAAAACACAAATAATGCTATCCTTCATTTTGCACCAACTTTTTTTTTTTTAATTTTATACACAACTTTTGCACAAACTATAATTTCAAATTGAAAAATTCAAAATTCAGCCTTATAATCCAATGGGGGCACAACCCTATCAACGCGTTTTTAATTAATTTCAATAACTTTCGGCTAAGAACAATAAGAAAACCGTCAACCGTGCAACACGCTAGATCTACTTAAAGAATAATTCAATTGATTAGTTGGTTTAGCGCGCGACACTTTTGTCTCTATGAATCTATTGGGTAATTGACACGACGAAGAATGATATCCATGAGATGCGATCGTATCCGCGTAGTCCGAGGGTTGTTCACGTACTGGCCGGTTGCACATCTATGGTTGGGAAGAAAATTATATTTCAGTCAGAATGATCTTGAATTTCATTTTCTGAGTATCTTCGTTCTGTTGATCAACATGTTGTGGAACGTATTTCATTAGTGGATGGTATGTTAGTTTTAATGCTTCTGTTAATTGTACTCTATTCTCTGAAATTCTAATTTTGAAATTGCAAAAATTTATTTTATTGAAATACCAAATAGATCACCGAATTTAAAAGTACTTAAGATTTCCAAAATCTAATTAAGATAAATGATGCGACAAGAACTTGGAATTGGCATAGACAGATACATATGTACATTAAGTGTGTACATATATTTGGCAATTGCTTCTGTTAACTACTAGTTTTCAGAGTAAACGTTTGCTTGCTGTTACACGACTGCTCATTAGGCAACAATTTTTAACTACTAGTTGGGGAATAAGAAAAAAAGTATTTTGTGAAATCCGTATGAGGGTGATGGTTCTTTTTCAGAAAGTCGTACGAATTCGACCTTCAACAAGGGATAATAAAGATGCTATTTTTATGTGATGAACACATACATACATATGTACATAGATACTCATAAGCACATAGTTGACTTCGACTAGATATCTATATCTACACAATTACATACATACATATTTGTGCTACCAACGACTTTTTTAAAATTTGAATAAGCTGGGCACATTTCTATGTGATGATCAAAGTTATAAAAGATTGCAATCATTTTGAAATGCATTCTTTAAAGAATTCAGTTTTATGATTGCATTCATTGATTTCATATTCGGACTTCAAAAAAATGAATGCAATCACCATTCATTTAGCATACAAAAGATTGCATTCATTTATCCACCATTCAAATGAATGCAATCATTTGTGATTTTATGCATTCTTTTACAATCACATGCATTTCTAGCAATCACCTACATTCCTCCAGTCACTTGCAATCATCCAATCACTTGCATTCTTTCTTTACATGTAAGGAAAAACAAATATCATAGTGCCGCTGCGGACACTATGAGTCTGTTCAATATGGTTTTAATACAAAATTCTCATCTCTTCAATTCTCTGTATGAGTTTTGTTTATTTGACGCGATCTTTTCTCCCTTTTATAAAACTTGCGATTGCAGCCTTTCGTCAGGATCTTGTAGAAACAATCTTTGGTGGTATTATCCTATTGCTCTGAGTGAACTTTGGCTAATTTAGCCGTAATACGGATCGTCATCGAACATGCACTCATGTGTCGGCACCTTAGGACTTCTTGCCTGAATGTGCCGTGTATAACAAATTTGCACCCGATTAAGCACTGCCTCTGCTCTCTGAACCAATCATCACAATAGATGCTTTAGTTTTCGTCCTCCTTTCGCCCGGCCTATATCATCGCATTTCCCGGATGGCAGTTATATCTGCTGTACAGCAGTCTTAGACCTCTGTTAGTTATTCGGCATCAAGCGAACATTCCACATGCAAATCCAAATGTCGTTGAACTTATTTTGTTTATGAAATCCTCGACAAATAGATCAAACATTTGAAAGAATATGTAAAAAATAAAAAACGTCTTTTAAGGGTGAACATAATTTTATAGTTACTATATGCATTTGTTTAATATAAGAACGCACTAAAGAATAGCTAAGTTGCGGGTTCGATTGTCCACGGGAATACCGTCAACAGAGTCTAATTTGTGTTAAATGCCTTAATCACATTAATGATCTCTTACTTTCCATGAGCAGGGTTGCGAGTGGTTTAATTTAAGACACCAAATAGCTCATCCCAAGTTTGGGGTATACCTGCATCTGTACTATGGTTTTGAATTGATCTTTATTCGAAGATAGCTCTATTCTGCTGTCCTTCTCTTGTGGAGATGGCTAAGCAGTTAAAAAATTCACCCGTGTTGCGTGCCGGGGCATAGAGACATTCCAGAGAATCGTAAGGCCGATGAACTCACCAGAATAGGAATAACTTTACCCAACTTGGCGGACAAAGGCATCTTAGGTATACCAATCGCTACGCGCAAACTTAAACTTAAGCTGGATGCTGTCGAGAGTACAAATCTTAAATGGACAAGTGGATCAACATGTCTAGCGACAAAACAGATTTGGCCGAAGCTGGATCTAAAATGCTCTAAGAATTCGATTTCTCTCAGTAGATTGCATATCGGCATCACAATGTTACATATGTCATCACTGAACACTGTCTAATAGGCAAGCATGCTACAAGACTAGGCCTTTTTGGCAACGACTTTTGAAGGCGAGGAGGAAACTATTCCTCACCTTCCTTGTTTCTCGCTAGCTCTCTCCCGTAGTAGGAAATTTCACTTACGAGCCCCCTATTACAACGATATAGGCGACCTGATGAATATTGACATTAAGAGCCTCCTAGGCTTCACATGAAGCTCAAAATGGTTTTAACGAGTAGGTAGAGAGAAACTTTCTCCCATGATACACGTGGTATCACAATAAATCTACCATTGGTCTAAGTGTGTTGGCGATTCCTAGCTGGCAGCCACTTAACCTAACCTAACCTAACCTAGCAGTGAAGCATCTAAATACTTCACCGGGTGCTGATGCAGCATACTCGCATAACCATTTATATGCTTCTTGGTGGTTCTGCATATGGTTCATTGGCTTGCACAGCAATTGGGTTGAAGAAATTTTATTTTCCACTGTACTGAAATTCGATTACCGTTAACGGGAATAAAATTCAAGTTCATTAACAGCCTCTGTGTGGATGGCTACAATGCAATGCAAGTAATGCTGTGTCACTGCTGTGACACTGCTGCATTGCTATAATATTGACATCACCATCAATGGGTACTAGAAGTATGATCAATAGATCTCTGCTCGAAGTATGGGCTTAGCCTGTTAAACATTCTACCAGTTAAAGGACAAAATTCTTTTAAGAGGACTTCAAGAACGAAAATAGGCGATTAACTATGCAGGTACTTTTCGCTGAAACTTGAAGCAGGTGTAATCTTATACATCCCAGATACTCTTCCTGTAAACTTTGCCTTACAATAATAAATTTATCTCTTCGATGGCCATCAGAATCTCATATTTAAGCTCATGTGTCAAAGTTAAGTTACGATTTAAGAGTTTCCAATTACGCAGAACATAAAAAGATACATCTGTACTGGCAAAGATTATTATTGTTCTCCATGGAATCTTCTAATATATACATACATACATATATATATATATATATGTATGTATAGCGGGAAAGTACGTACATATGTACACACATGTATCCCATGTGCAAGATAACATAATTCGATTGTGGTGACTTAAAAAAAAATTCGCAATGAACTCATCCGATCACATTGTTCCTCTAGAGCCCCTTGACAAAGCCAAGCACATGCCAGTGTGCTGAGTGGATCATGGATCAATTAATTCATTACGCATTGCGCAGAGGGGAAGCTTGTCGATAGATTTAAGCAATTATTGTCAGTTCGTCGGTATATGAGCTAATTAACAATGATCTGATCGATTAATGGTCATCTGTTGCCTTCAATTTCAGTGTTGGTTTTTCTTTTTTTCGAGTTCTGTGAGAAGATATATAGATAATTTCAAATATAATTTCGATTCAATTGATTAAATGAATGATCGATTTATCTGTTTACGCAAACAATGTTTATGTGTATTTTGTTTAATCATAAAATACGAAGGAGGAGGCAGCGCGGTGAGGCAAACTTGAAGGTCTACATAATATTTCTTAGTCACTTATAAGAGGACTAGCACGTTGATTTTTAATAAAGTGTGGGTCACCTGTTAACTTCTTTTTAAAATTGCTATTCGAACTACACTGATCAACATTTTTAATGATTATTGCTTTATTGAGAATATATCTTCCGATGGTAGTAATAATATCAAATGGATACCACTGCTGACTTGGCAGTAGATAATCCTATCAACCAATTTTTCTGTACATTGCCGATTGCCTGTGGCTCTATTTTGTGAATGGCTCCAGGGTATTTTAATCCTTGAGTGCATCAATTACTTGTGGGTTTGTGGGTTATTAGAATAACAACGGTCCTTAAGATTTCCCGTGCCTCCAAAAGAGGTTTTAGCTCGATCTCTGAAGTTGTGGACAAAAGATTGATTGTTTGACGGCTGGGGTGGCACGTTACGCCAACCTCATCATTGCGAACCAAAAATTGTTTTCAAATTTCGCACTCTATTCATTTGCCAAAAAAGTTCATAGCCGGCACGCTATGAAGCCGATCAATACACACTATTTATTTCGTCTCGTATGCTCCAAAGGAAGGCTTCTCTACTTTTTCGGTCTTCAAGTGAATCCTGCCGGATGTATCGGCTAGTGGCAGCTAATAAGCCTCTAGCACCAAATCTGAGAAGACTTAGGAATGCCCACAATACCATCCAATATGAATGTATTTATGTGCCAAATTAAATTCTAATAAAAAATGTTAGTACTGGCTAACTAACTAGAAACCAGAAAGTCTGCCCAGCCCTTCTCTCCCGTAGAAGGAAGCTTGTAGGAGTATGTAGGAGACTCCTATTACAACGATATAGGCAACCTGATAGATATCTATATTAAGAGCCTCCTACGCTTTATAGGAAGCTCAAAATGGTTAACGAGTAGGTAGAGAGAAACTTACTCCCGTGATCCACGTGGTATCGCCATTGGTTCTTCATATGTATGTATAGCCCTGAAAAATGCTTGACTTCTGACTAGAATTCTTAGCTGTTCTTGTTTTCTTTGAATTATTCTAAGGAATGGGATTAATTTCGTTTTAAATTACGTTTTTAAACCATATCTAATGTGTTATCTGTTTCTTTTCTTTCTTTTTGTTCGGCGAGGTTGTGATCAGGATTATATGAATCATAACCCTCCCACTTTACTGCATCCCCAGTGATCCTTCACCGATTCGACCTCACAAAATATCTGCAGGACTTTTGGTTTCGGATCACTTCGTCACTGAGGCCAATCAAATGCATTTGTGTGATCCAGGAGTTTTTTGACTCAACGTGTAGGAACGTTGATTGACATTGCCTTTTTGACAGGATTCGTACGATCCCTCCTTTGAACATAACAATACCAACTGAGCTGGTCGTGCTGGGTTCTTCCTCAGATCTTCGAACTTATAATTCCATCAAGCTCCTGCTCTCATACGAAGCATCTTTATCTCACCTACCGTTGATTTGCCCGCATACTTTTTTTACATTGTCCAGCATTACGAACCGTATGTGAGCGCCGGATAACCAACTGCGGTGGAAAGCCTTCCTTTCAGCTTAATGTGTTATCTAGTAACGAAAATAAATTAAAATCTTATCTATAAGTATTGATCTAACACTTTTTAGGGCTATATGTAGACTTTCGTGACTGAATATGTTCCATATCAAGGAAGTTACCAAAAGTAATTGTTATACCCAAACAATGTAAGCCACTATAAGAGGCAATCTCATTGCCGATATTGTTAAAAAATTTTTGAAAAACTAGGTACTTCTTACAAGATTGGACTACCTTCTTCAAAGTGATTTTTAACATGAAATGAAAATCATTAGGTTTCGCGTGCGAGAACCTTAGCATGTGGAAACTCCCTACTATGAAAGATATAAGATGATAAGACATTTGACGTTTTAATGCAGTCTTGTTTTTCGGTTGCCTTGATAGATACAAAAGTATTAGAAAATCCTTTAACTCTAGAGAAAGCTACATAAAGTTGTCCACACGGGATCGAGCAAAATGATGATGTATCACCGCTCTTTGCAATGTTTGACCTTGTGATTTGTCGGATCTGATTGTGTTAGAGATGTTCTCATAAGAAAAGTTTTTCCGAAATTAAGTTTTGCAATAATATTTAATTGACTCAATTGAGTTATGATCATTCTCGCCCCATTAATAAGGCTTCTTTAGCGTTAAGATTTCTAATGAGGAAAACAGTTTGTCTTTAATACTAAATTGTGTGGTGTAAGGGCAGAATGATTTACACTATTAAGAAATTCAACAGCAAAATGTTGTTTCGCAGAGCTAACCTCGCACTGAATGGAACTACAACTGTAATCAATTTTTGCTTCGCTTTGAACAACATTCTGAACAACGTAATCGTTCATCTTATCCTAATCATGATTTTATTTGACATCTAGGAAATACGTGACGTTGCCTTCATTTATAACTTGTATCGAAGACTTTATTTATGTACATACAAAGTCATTAACATAGCAATGCTTAGGAATTTCATTTGCATTTGGAGACAAGTGCATATATTTGTTTGATGTTATAGCTCTCCATTCCCTAGCTTTAAGAACGACTTACTGAAGGTGGGATCATTATATGTTCTTATATTTTAAGTCAATTTTCTAGTGTGAACGGCGCCAGACTGCTTGGGATGACCTAGGATTGGCATGAGAATTTCAAGAGTGAAAGATATGGTCCATATGCCCATTCGATCATTAGCCGTACTACAGCGCCACTCCATAAATGCTGGTGCGAGGGGAAGTATTTTAAACTTTTGGTTTTTCTAACCAATCGCTAATGTGTATTGAAAAACTGAAAGTACAATTCATCACTGCTCCAGGATTTCTTTTAACACCTCATTTGTTAAGATTGGTTCGGTATAAGAGTTGCAAACAATGGACTCCCAGTTTTCTATCTTCTGTCAAATCAAGTAACCTGTCTCACAACAAGTTCCCAACAAACCACCATATCCTTTGTGCTCCTCATAATTACTAACAATAACGTTATCAAAATCGAAGATTCAATTGATCAAATTCTGATTTCTCCGTTACCGTAAATGTTTTCTTAGAAATCCCCTTCCACGAAGAAAAACCTTTTATTTTTCTTGTGCTTGTGGCTTACCTCAATTCATTTTTCATAGTTACATTGTAATTAGCGCCCACCAAGAAGTGAACCCTATTCAACCCTAACCCCTCGATTATTCAAAAATCTGTAGATCCAATCTATGGCACATAATTAGCCACATGATTAATCAAATAACAAAGCACTGATTACCCTCATCATGCTCAATACGTCATAATAATTTAGATTCCAGACTGCGATCGGAGGTAATAGTGGTGGTAGTCATGTCAAATATTACCGATGTAAAGCAGCACTTGTAGGTCGTCAGGAAAACAAATCTTTCTAATCGAATTAATTCAACCGTTATGCACGTGATAACGTCAGCATTTGATTGTACTTAGATCTGAGATTAAACTTTCAATTGGTATGTCTACACTGAGCAGTCTGCATACTCGTAAGTACACAAGTATTGTATTCAAACAAAAATCTAAAAGAGAAAATCATGACTTAATAGACGCTCAAAAGAAATTCATCCAAATAATAGAATCGCTGCTTGGTGGGGATGAATGGACCCAAGCCGGACGAAACAACAATTGAAGTCGTCTCTCGTCAATGGAGTGACAAAGGAAGACCCACAAAACGGACGTAAGCATATTTGCTGGACAACACAGACTGAACCTTCAATAGCCAACGAATGGCAAATGGTCACTTTTTGAGTATTCAAATCTCTTAATTTGATTACTTTAAGAAGAACGCTATACTCGTAAATAGCTAGTACGGTACATACGAACTGGAAAGTATCTGCTGTAGATTTTATGTATCTAAATTTGCTGTGCGCCAGCTAATTTATGAAACACCACTCGTGTGAACACTTTTCCCAGTTTCAATATGGTATACAAAACAAACACGTATCGCAACAGTTTATAACGATGCGATGTTTTTAATGCGGTTTCAGTTCCTAATTTGTGATGATTTAGAAGAACATACTCATAGCTCAATAGGAAGGCTTTTGTGGCACCCTTATGATCAGCATCAATTTGGAATTGAGTGTGAACAAAAGAATGGTGTTTGGGGAATAATGCATGCGAGCTCTTGATAAGGGTGAGAGTTTGATGTGATGTTGCATTGTTTGTTCAATGTACCACGGATGAGGGGGATTTTTGGACAATTAAATTGTACAAATTTTCAGGTTTTTTTTTAATGCCTACCTATCTGTTCCCAGGTATGGGTAGAGCTACTCCACGTGATTAGGGTTTAATTGAGACATTAATTGTCTTAAAGATTGATTGCTTTTGAATCGAAATCGAAAATCTGCGCTATAGATTTTATTACAAATACTAAAATGCGTATTTAGAAATGTTTGACTTTGTACGTACATATGTATATTTTCAACATTTTTTTCTTGAATTTTTTCGGTTTCCTTTCACTTAGAAATTCCTTACAATTTATTAAAGTTGTGCAAAAAAGAAACAAATTTAACCATAGCTCCATAACCAAATGTTATTTTATGATAAAGGTACTGAAGCGTGGGCCATCTATTGGTTTTCCTTTGAAGTGCATATTATTTCGAGCTGACAATACTAATTCACTTCAAATACCAACAGATATGTACATAACGTATGTAGTGTAGTAAGAAACGTTTTTCGCTTGATATACGCTCATAAATATTGATAAATTATTCTCAAAGTGAGTGTGTTTCAGAAACTGTGTGAAATTTTATCAAAATGAAGCACATGTAGACACTGGCAAGGATCATAAAAGCTATCCGCGTAATCGTCTAGTCAGTTGCTATATTCGTGAGGAGAATATTGTATAAAGACCTTAGATTTTTACTTACACGGTTCAACTCACTCAATAGTTGAAGCAAAATGACCATCCGCTTCAGTATCGCTTCTCTATATGGGTGTTGAATAAGGTGAAAAATTACGTCGATTTTGGTCACAATATCATCTTTTCGGACGAATGTCATTTTTATCGCAGAGGCTATTCAACAAGGAACACTGTAGGATTTGGGTTTCCGAAAATCTAGAAGAAGTCATGGCCATTACTCCAACGATACACGAAAAATTGGCACACTGAAAGAAAAAACTCATCAATCTATAAACGAAACAGGCAATCGTAATGTACTGCAGGATGGGCTTCAACCAAGGTGGTTGTGGAAGGAAATTATTTTCCATAAGGAAGAGTTCTTTCTTCAATAAAACAACATTCATATTGAACCGTGTTGTTTTGGGAGCAATTTAAAAAAACAACGGATGCAATACCTTTTATAAGTACAAATACGACCAGAAAGATCTAGAATCTTTTTACATTATTGAAAGAACTAAGAAAACCGTGATAGCCTCCTACTCGTTCGACAGAATATTTGATAAAATATGGGGATCAGTCTCCGAAATCATTTTGTGGATGTACACGGCTATCATAAGACCTATACTCACTTATGACAGTCTAGTGTGGTCGCAAGCCACCAGAAAAACCTCCAAAATGAGAGCCATTACACAAGTACAAGTCCAACATGCATTAGAGCTACCAGTGCAATGAAGACAACACAAACAACAGGCCTCTAGACCATCCTCAACCTACTACCGCTAGACCTATTTGTACAAAAATCGGGAGCTATGTGTGCACTCAGAATAAAGCAATCTGCTAACTGGAGACAGAATACAACGGCACATACAATGAGAATGGGAAGGCTGGTAAACTGGCAAGAAAAGGTTCGGTACTAAACCTATAACAAACCGTCACCTTAGTGAACAACCCTCATTTGTACTACAACAACAAAACTATGACTACAATTTTACAAAAATACAGGAAATCCGTCCCTACCCTAATAGAAGTACACAATCCTCTGCGGGATAAAAAAAAACTACGTCTTACAGAGAAGACCTTTGTAGAGGCTGCGGTGAAGAGGAAGTACCCGACACCACTGCCCCGAACTCTACCACTTAAAAAACGAAATCCTCGGCAGGCATTTTTTCCAAGACAACGAGGAAGTACCAGGCAAATTGGTGAAAGACATCCTCAACTTTGTCAAATTCACAGGATGATTTGTATTACCAGCTCAGTAAGTAACATACTAGGTGACCACGGTATAATAGGTAGTGTGTTTGCTTGGGACCTGGCCGGTGTAAGTTCAAACCTCGCCAGGAGAACAGCAATCACAGCCACCAAGCATGTCGGAGAAACGAATAAAATCTAAGTTTCTCCAACTACTACACCAAAAAGAAGTTGCTGCTTCGAAGTACAACGGATCGCATACAGTCTGAGTGCTTCTGGGATTTGGTTGCTCTTTTAAAAAAAAAAAAAAAAAACTAACGCACTCATATGTTTGTATATAAAACTCTACACAGGTTACTTTCCATGAGCAAGGGATCTTTTTCCACCATGGGTATCATAATGGGATTCTATTGATCTGAGTGTAGCGCAAAACCCAGCGGTCTTACGAAATCAGTCGTGTAAATGTTAAATAGAATCGGTAAATTAACCGAACCATATTTCAGATCGTTTTTATTTTTGAATGCACCAGCAGAAGTCACATTGCCATTTTTCACAATGAACTGTCTGAGCATATTACAAAGCATGTACATCAGCATGTGGTTTGCTTATACTCAGCCTGATCAAATTGTAGAAGTGTAGAAGAGCCACACGATATCGAACGCCTTCTTCAAGTAAACCAGGCAAGCACCCGTGCATTATTTCTTACTTTTGTTACATTAGATATACAATACCAGTTTCTACACGGCATGTGCAGTATCATGCCCCGCCTTGAAAGCGAATTGGTTATCTGGAACTATATATGCACATATGTATGTATATGTCCTCCGCCGACTTAGTCAGGGCTCTAATGATCGCTTTTCAAATACCCTTCTCAATGAGTCGAAGATCGAAGTTCCACCGCCTCATGGGTTATGGCACTATTTGCCATTTATCGTCATTGAAGGTCATTAGCCTGTAACAGTGCTAGTGTAGAGATTTTTTATCTTGCCGTTCCTATTCTAGGGTTTAAGGCATTTGTTTCCTATTCTTGTTGGGGTGGCAGAATAACGAAAATTATTTTCAAGCTCAAGTAACCTCTAGAAAATGAGTGCTTTCCTCAAGTTAACAAGGCCTGGTAAATTACAATGTTCTGGGTCCAATCTTGAGGCCTATGTCTGCACGCCAGCCAATACGGCTTCTTGTTGTCAAAGACAAAGGGATGATTGATTACGTAACCACATAAAAGACAGACTGCGTATTTGTTGAAAGTATTAATGGACTTCACAATGTGTGATTGGAAAAATAACTGCCTTTTTCATCACCCCACAAACCTACCTCATCCTACACTTCAAAAATTAATCATAACATGAAACCAATTCGGCTCTAGTTTAGTAACTCAATCTTAAGGCATATACATGCTTAGGTTGTAAACATTTTTTTGTAAATGAATTCCAATTCAATAGTGTAAACACATTTTTATTTCATTAATTACTCGAGAAAAAAGATATGATGATGATGGACAAGTGTATCAACTATGACGTAGCGCACATTATGAAAGCCGGGCACTTGATGCAGAAAATTATGACAGAATATAGTATTCACTAGTTACATTGTGTCAAAGATGACGTTGAGCTTGTGTCTTAATTTTGGAGTCATGTAGAGAAAAGTGAAACTGGCGTTTAATTGAGATGGACATTAAGAACGCATTTTAATCAACTCTTGCTGGTCGTATTAATTTGTCTTCATAAAAACATAAAGCCTCGGAACTATAATTATGTTTTTGAAGGGTTTTGTTCTTTTATTGTTGTTTCAGCAGTTGGAGTCAGTCATTCAATGGCCAAGTACTTATGATACGTATTTGGCTTGACCAATTAAATATAGTTATCTTAAGAGAATTATTATATTTCTTACACAAACATTTGGGAACCTTTTAAATACACATCAACGCACGCCCAAAGTGCCGTATCTCACTCCCGCAGAGGCACGATATTGACAAGGAGTTTTCCTTTAATATTTTTGAGAATGAACGGGCATGTTGAGTGTTTAAAAATTTCCATGTCGGCCATATGATGGTAAAATCTTTCGTCCCCTACAATTCATGGAGAAACAGAAGTGAAGCTAGATCATTTACTTTCATGTGCAGATGGTCTAACTATAACAGTCGATCTAATACAAAACCTCTGCCAGACTGTTATCAATTTTTGCTTCCGCAATAGGAAAAATAGATTTCCAGTCTTTCTCCACAAATCACTGCTCTGGAACTCAAGCAAGGCAAACTGTATCCCATTTAGAAACCAATTCTTTTTGTACTAACATTTTATAACAATTTCAAAAGCTGATACTTTTACCAAACCATTTCTCTTCACTTTGCTACTCCGAGTACTACGAAAATGTTCGCTTGAAAAAGAACAACCAATTTGCTCAGAGAGCTTTCACCATCTAAATACCAACCAAGAATAAAAGTAATTGATTTCTTACCAAGAGCAGTTAGATAGCACACAAGGTGAAATCTTCTTCTTCTGTGTCATTTCCTCGCAGTAGACTCTCGAGATGGGAGTCCTGATGTCCATTCGTTCTATTTTACTTATCTCAGCCATCTTAAGCGTTGGAATCGGACTCAACCAGACTAACCAAGTCAGTGTCACTATATAGTCTGTATATTTCATGGTGACTTATAGAGTCAAAGATCCTAAGGTTCTGCAAGGGTTCCAGGTAAGACATCGAACTAAACTCTGAAGACGTCTTGACGACTAACGTTATGAAAAGTATGTCGGATAAACCAAAGGATTTGTGTACTCCAGGCAATAATCGCGACAGCGAATATTCGCCTATGGTCTTTTCGATTGCGGTCGAAGCAAGGATTCTGAAAGCCCCAGCCAACATACGTTTGAGCTACGTCTCCTCAGACGATGATACTGGTCCAGGTATAGTGCTCGTCTCTGAAGACTTCACTTCGGTTCACTCTCCGACTTTCTCGTGAAGATGAAGATGAAGAAGGAAGGACGGTATGTTAAATCTCTCTCAACAGCTGATTGTAGTGCTGTCATTGATGGTCTGTCTTGGGAAGTCCACGCTGAACGAGCACCAGCAGAGGCGCACTTCGACAAGTTTCTGACTAGGAGCCAAAAGAGGAGGAGAAGAAAGAAGGCTTCGGTCGTACGGCGCAAAGATGCTCAACCAGCTGATGGCGCAAGCTACGAACGCAGTTCTGTTCCAGCGGTGAAGGGGAAGAGGATGCATTACTCCTACCGAAACCAACCAACCCCTTGGACCCGATGCTGGCTACTCCCTCTGGGTTAGGCACCCAATGTGGAAGGCGCGCGTGGACAGAGTTTGTCTGAAGCAGATGAAGTCGCTGGTAGGCGGGCTTCGGGCGGAAGTGTGTATGCACCTGCTACGCGCCCTTCTACCGGTGGTGTTGTCTGGACCCAAAATCCAGTAATCACAGATGCTGAGCGCCCCAAGAAACTCAGCACCAGTTATCGGAATTTGGCTGTAGTTTCAGGCAAGAAACTACCCGTATCCGAAGGACGAAGGGAGTGGCAAGGAAGCGTCTTTCGAGGAAGATGTTTGAAAAATCGAAAGTCTCGGTATTGTCTTTGTCGACCTTACTGGTAAACCTGCACAATGAAACGAGCTTGGTAGAAACGTCAAAACTATAAACATTGCTCTATATACATAGCTCGCGTCTATAAATGATGTTAAATATGGCTTTAAAATCGAAGCTGTGTATCTATTTGAATTTCCTGGATTTTTTCCAAAATATTCATAGGTAAGGGGCACTTTCTTAGTTCGATAAGGGTCAATCAGGTTGTTAACAGAGGCTTTTAGGCACTCACACAATACAACAAGATAAGATCTTGCACACGATATTGAGGCGACTTATGCCTCTATAGTTGACGCAGTTCAGAAGGCCTCCTTTTGTAAGGATAGGGCAAATATTGCTAATATCTTCCGTCCCACAATATTATATAAATGAGTTGTAGGATGAACCTTCCAAGGTCATCTCCTGCTGCGGCTCTTCGTCTTGGTTTCCTTGTTTGGCCTTGTAAGTTTCTGATCCCGCTTTATAGCCGTGACATGTTTTATTTACCCTTTGGTTCAACTTCCGAATATCGTTTCTGCAATTGCTTCTCTGTTTCCTTGATCACGGCGTACAACCATTCTCATCTCCTCGTATAGCTCGCGAGTGCCGCTCGGTTTTGTTTTCATGACCGAGAGAAACCCAGTACATCAGAGGTAGTAACCCTAATGGTTTTCTAGCAATGTTGCCACTGATCGCAGTACTTGTTGCTGGCAGTATAGGACCTGGTGAGAGGTTTGCGATTGTAGCCGTCCGATGTCAAACTTACTTACAGTATTGCCTTTTCTTTGCGGTATTCAAGACATCCGCATCCTTGGCTACAATATGGTAGAAGTCCGAGTCAATATTCGCTCCTTGGAGAGCTCGGATATCCAATATACTGGAAGCGTACCTTACGACGGTGGATTGATCAGACACCTCCATGTCTTGTGAATATTGAAATGCAGGAACCACGCCTTGCCGCAACATTGATTAGCCTGAATCTATTATCGGAGGTGGAGTCTTACAAGCTATAATTTTCGATGGTATTTCCAGCTTAGCGTTAAAGCCGCCCGGAACAAGTAAAATAAAATTCTTCACTTTGGACGGTTAGTCGACAAAAGAAATTTAGTTCAATTCAATTCCAAAGTTAGTAAAGGTTTGTAAGGAGTCTGATCATTTTTTTTTTTCAAAAATTAAGCAAAGAACTTAATCAAGGTGGTTTTTCTCCTGAATATAATCTACGTGAAGGACGACCAAGAACTGCAACCACTTAGAAGACGAACAATATGGTCGATTGTCGCTTAAGGTTCTATGAACTGACTGAGGTAGTAAACACATCAGAAAAAGGTTAGCGCACATTTGCATCAAATTAAATATGAGAAAACTTTGTATAAAATGAGTGCGTGAGTGTTAAATACCGACAAAAACAAATGCGAATTTCCCAACAATCTTTAAACCGATCGGTTTTGTGCGCCAATTTGTTACCATGGATGAGCAACGCAAACAGTGAGCGAGAGCCGATGGCTCGATAAAAAAATCGCCAGAAGAGGATTGTATTTCAACAGAAAAAAAAAAATCATCAGAACAATAGACCTGTCCAAAAAGTTGTTTGGCTATGGAAAAATACGAATTGCTGGAACATGTTTTGCTCAAACTTGCACATATTTCTTAATCTAAACAAATTTTTGACTCATTTTGAGTTAAATTAGGAAATTGATACATGTATATTTTTCAGACTTTCCAGAATCGCATATCAGAGTTGGAATCCGTTCATTGGAGAAATGTTGATCAAAGTCCACTAAAATGGAACTATACGTACAAAACTATGTATGTAAAATATGTACATTTTTTAAACAAAGAAGTCGAGGTTGAGAACTTTCGACATTTGTGGGGACATGTGTGTATATTAAGTTGGCAAATTTAATGTTGATATGAATCATCATGAGGCAAAAACTCAAGACTTTTGCCAAACAATTGCTGCTTTGGTTGCTGGGGCTGACTCCTTCGCAGCAGTTTAGAGCCTCCGAAAGTTGTTCAGCTGATTACAGAACCCTTTATTCTTGTTTTATTCGACGTAAACCTATCCAAGACTTGTTATTGCCGTACAGTTGCCCCGACGGCACAACCAACCTACATAGTTGGCCGGGTCCTTGGTTAGTCGGAAGCCGGTTACATCGCTACTCAAGCTCTGAATATGCGAAAGTAGCTCATAAATTGTGCACTAAGTAATTCGCCCTAACTGAAACTGTAGACGCTGCTACCGTCTTAATACAAGTGTACCCACCTTTCTCCCGGTTTCTGCCACCAAGAACTCAATTTAGAACTCAATTTTCAGGGATGAGAAAGACGCCTGTATCCTTTTAAATGAACAATATCTACCATTTAAACTCAAGATGAAAAACAAACCAAAAATATCAGTTGTTATTTTAGAATATAGTTTTTATTTTACATAGTTTTCTTTTAATTTTAATTTTAGTTAATGTATTTTTCTTTTTTCTTTCTTTTGTTATTATGCATTTTTTTGTTTAAGTAACACTTTTATTTTATTTTATATTGTATAATAATAAAATTTGTATTCTATTACAATTTTTTTTTATTTTCTTCTGTATATACTAATATAATAAACTTTGTTTTCTTTTATAATTTGTCAATAATCAAATTTGTTTTATTTAGTTTTTTTTTTTTATTTATTATATTACATGAGATTATTTTTCATTTTTTTATTTAAAACTTGTACAAATTGTACCATTTTTCATTAACCTATCATCGTCCTATTTTATTTATCTAATAGAATTTATTTCTCCTTCTCTATAATAGTCTCATTTTTTTTAGTTTACTATAAAGATTTTATGAAATAAAATTAAAATAATTTTCTGAAAGTTTTTGTTTTATATAAAGAAAACAAGATCTCTATACTATGGATCGTTGTATGAATAAAATTCTTTTTAAGACAATCTAAAAATCATCCCTGAAAATGAAAACAAACAAAAGAAATACATATGAAACAAAATAACACACAACTTGTTAGTATATAAATATTTGCTTGTACACTTATTGTTAAATAAATATTTCATTTCTCAATAACTTTTTGTGTTTCACTACTTTTTAATCAGTTCAGCATTGGAGAATATATGATAGAAGTATTTATGTTTCTTTACGTTATTCGTGTTATTTTTGTGTAACTGTAGGTATGTTTATGTATTTTTATGTATGTATGTATTGTTTTTATTAACATGGTATGCGACTGATCGAGACCCTATTATGAATTACGTTATGAATGACAAAACTGTGTTTTTTTTACAATAATCTATGAAATACATAAATACTAGTACAGAAACCAAAGAATTACTTCCCTCGAACAATCACATGGGAGTTCGAATTCGATAATATGGGTTTTATTATTAATAGATGCAACGGCCTTTGAACTTTATCTCTATAAGACTGTAGCCTAATATATAAATTTCACCCTGACTATAGTAGATAATTAGGATATTAAATACAAAGGGAATGAGAGAGGTATTAGGTAAGAAAATTTAAGAAAATACAAAAATTAGACTTGGAGGAAATTAATAACTTCATTTACCAAAGAAACTCCAAAACACTTTAAAAATAGCGTCATTCCTCAATACTCGGTTTTGGTATTACCGAAACAAATGCTAATGAAGGAACCCGAAGCATAATCAGCCGTGTCACAAATACAGTGGACTCCCCCTAAGTCGAATTTTCACGGGATACCATGATTTGTTCGAGTTAGAGGGAGTTTTGGAAAAATTCGAGTTAGAGAGAGAAACAATTTTTTTTGTTTTAAAGCGTTTATTTAATAAAAAAAAGGTTAACATAATTTAAAAAAGCTAACAAAAAAAAAAAATTGATAATAGGAATGCTAAAATATGGCGAAAAAATTCGAGTTAGAGAGAAATTCGACTTAGGGAGAGTTCGACTTAGGGAGAGTCCACTGTACATAAATTGCTTTACTAAACTATGGATGATACGAGATTTACCTGGAAAAGTGACTTCCTCCATGCAAGAAACCACAACCTTGAAAAAGTACAAAAAATATAACTGTCTCGTGTGGCATCCAGAATAAATTTTCGCAACTGCAACTAATAAGAATTAAAGGTCATACATATGTATGTATGTCATCGAAGACCAATTTAGTCTTGCATCAGAAAACACTCAACTTATTTTGATGGAATTCAAAATTTAGTTTGAGTCAATCAATCAATCTATTACGCGGCGCAAGATAGGGCAAGCAAGTTTTTTTTAAATGTATTCCAATTTTGCTCAAAGCCCATATACATATGTATACATGTATGGCAGGTGATTTACTACAAAATTCTTATATTGTAGTTATGGTTCTACTTCAATTTTTATTTGTTTTGTTTTTTTATTCACCATTTCGGGAAAAGGCGAAGGATAACTTTAGTTTAACTTAATTTATCAAAAATAAAACAATAAAATATTAATAATCACATACCACAGTTTTTTTTATATGCCGCATAATAGAGGCCAAAAATATTTTATTTCTCTTGGTGCTTTTGCCACAAAAAAAATATAAATCGGTTTTTCACATTCTATCTTTGTGCCAAATTTAATTTTGCAGCTCAAGCCTTTCGAAATTTATATGCATGCGATGGGTGTATGGATAGAAAGCCAGTCTGTCACCATATTGAAACATAAGAGTTGTAAAACTATGTTTGATCCAAACTACTATATAACAGTCCTGCTGGAACATACTACATTCATTCAATGAGCCAGTTGAAGGAACGTTAACATATTATCCGACAGTTTAACACGTCCAGATTTGTTTAAAACTGCCTGGACACCTTAAATTAATACAGATTATTCGGATTCCTGGCAAATACGAACATTGAGGGTTATGATAATGTTTAAATCAGTAACAAACGCCCCAATATATTTTTATTACTCCATTGAGACATGCAAAACTCTCAACGGACTCCCTTTCCTTTACACTTTATAACTTTACCGAGATAATACATTCCATTCACAGTTGAGAAATTAAAATCATAATTCATTATAAGGTTCTGAGTATTCTGTTTTACATGACATCAACTTTCAAATACGCTTGGTAAAAAAAACATGAGGGAAATCTTTAATCATTTAAAAAAATATTTAATATCAAATAAACATAAATTTTCAAAAAATCATAATACATATGTACAAACGCACAAAGTACACATATGCATTTAACAAAAATCAAAGACAAATCTTTAATAACATTTACATTACTTATACATTACTTATACTATAATTTTCCTTACCATTAGGACATAAATCATGACCAAAGGCAACACAATTCCTATTGAACCAGACAGTTCCCTCAAATAATTTTCCAAGCGCAATCAAATTTTATGTTCTATAATTATATAAATTTTTAGTTATAAAAAAAATCCTACAACCTAACATTTTTTTGTTTAACCATTTTTTTTTTTTTTTAGGAATTTGGCGAAAGTTTATAGAATTAATTTTGACGGAAGGAATACATTATTTTGTATAGATATTGAGTTAGTTTATAGATTTTAGTTAATATTTATTTTTCAGTTTGTGTGTGTTTTTGTATTAAGTTTATTTTACATTTTTATTTGTTAATTTATTCATATAACAAAATCTGCTTATAGGAGTTTTATTCTATATTACATGATAATTTTATGAGCTCTAATATGCTTCGTATTATTTATTTTAATAGACGTTTTATTTCTCTCGTTTTTAGTTTTTGAATGAATAAATCACTGTTGAAAACTATGAACAAATTTATCAAAATATAAAGGGCAGTGTGTTATGTTTTTATTTTTTTTTTTTTCATTTTTATTCTTACAAAAAATAAATATAAATTTTAAATTGTTGGTTTAAATGTTACATAAAAAGTATTTAAAAATTAATTTGGTGATAGAGAGTAGTAACACAGGTTTCTTTATTTAGAAATGTTATAAATCTAGACCTAACGGTTTTTTTTTAGAAAAAAAAAAAATAAAACTTAAAAAATATTGTAGAAATTCACTTACTGCTCTGAGAGGTGTTATTTTTAGGGGTTCGTTCAAGAGGGAGAACTATTTAAAGTGTCGTTAAATGTTACAAATGTCATTATGTCCTTTGTTTCGTTGGATATTTTTAGAAATTTTTAATTGCTTCCAAAAATATGGGTCCAACTTAGATTGATAGATCTGATCAGAGTAGTTTATGCTAAGTCCAGTTCCAGGCCAATGAGATGTGTTGAGTCGTCCTCCTTGACTTCGTTTCCACGGAATTCACTGCGAGGCGGAATCCAGTTGAGATTGACCCCGTCGTTCTTAGCTGGTTCTGAGATACCATTAAGATTTCTAAGACTTGGGCTTGGACTCACGGCTGGTGACCGAACAAAAATTAACTTAAATGCAAAGACCACCTCCGGAAATATGGACAAACATTTACCAAGGTTGACCAAAAAATTCTCTTAATGTTATTATCTAAAATTACTGAAGCCAATCCCTGACACTATTGGCCGCAACCTTAGGGTCTTACTCCTCGCGGCCACCCTTGTATTTCCTGTGCGCGTTATATTTTTCAAACAAGTGAAACCAATTTATGGTTTATTGCTAAAATTCGAATGGCGGAATTGAGAAGCTACTTATGACAGCTATTACTTTCGGAGGTTCGTTAGATGATATTCGGGAGGTGAGATAAAAATAAAAAAATTTTGTATTTTATGGGATTTTTTAACTTTTTTTCTATTTTTAACTTCGACTACCAGTTCAATGAAAAATATTTTGTTTAATGCTGCAATTAAGTGGTTAAATAATCACAAAATTGATAAAAATAAAAAATAAATATTCTACGGAAATTGCGTACTCAGGATCTATATTGTCGTAACCATTCATATGGCGTGTTATATTTTTGGAGCGAATGGAAGGAACCTACATGGCGTATCCGATTAACTAATTGAGGAGCTTCCCATGACAGTGAATACGTTTATCAGACATCGGCAAAGCTTTCTAGATTTCGAACATCGAACGGCGAAGACCCCTCTCAGTAGTCCAACGTATTAACCGTATTAACTACTGAGCGCAGCGCCCCACACAATTGTTAGAAGATACGAATAGCATAAGATGGTGGTTATAGTCACCGTTATCATTCGTACAATTGTTAAGTATCCGTCGACGTAGCAGTAGGATTAAAAAAGTGATGTTTGTAGCCAATTTACAAAATGAGATCTGTTAAAGAAGCAATATGTCCCAGCCCAACTAAGCCTTTCTTCGTAATCGTATGCAATCTGGTTAGCACAGGACAACCTTCTACTCAGTTCTAAAGTTATTCGACCTTATTTAAAACATTAAGTTATATCGTAACTTTTGAATTATTGCCGAAAATATTGACTGTCCTAAATTACGATCGGAAAAGTGACAATGTACCTTCGATACATCCATCACTCTTCATTTTAATTGGCGAATTTTAGCCTGGAAAGATATTGGTTTGTGAAATTTGAAGACTCATTCGACTTAGAAAGAAAGGTCTTAATATCTTTAATTTTTAAGATTTTACTTAGAATAAACCGGACATATTGGGATTCGTACAGGAGCTTCCATCATTCATTGATATGCATTCGATAAAACAATCATCTATTCATTAAAGTAAATAAGGAAAGGTTGAATAGCCAGCTATTTTACAACTAATGAATTGATCGACATTTTATTGCTAAATTCCAATAAAAATCGCTAATTATCGCTACCGGTCAAAAACTAGCACAAGGATTGAATACAAATGATTCGATCTTTGCCAACTCTAACGGAGAAAATGTGTACAAAATCAGCTTAGCAGACATTGTTCTAATGAGAGAAGAGTCAGTAGAACAACCACTCAAGTCGTTAAGTTTTTTTTTAAATTAAAACTAAGACCTTCTTTCCTCTATGTGAATGAATCCATATTTAAAGTCAAAAGAGCTAAACACACATAAGTGACTACCTGATAACAGCCTGTTTTAGAAAATAACAATTCTTCTAAATGAATTTTTGATGTTTCCTGTAAGTACTTCTTTTTTTTAATTATATAAGAGGATTTATCCAAGTTCGATATTAAAAATGTTCTACTGCTCCTAAATATTTTAATCCAATATTTAGACTGTCACTCATTTTATCTCACATATGTATGTATTTCCGTTTCAGTAAAAACTATTGACTTTCAACAAACCAAACATCACTTTAAAAATTCAACACAAACAAATTTGTGTAGGATCCCTGAATTTCACATATAAAATTATAGCAGCCCAAGAGAGAATTATACGTAATGGTTCTATATTTCGATTAAAAAAATAAAAAAATGTCAAAAAACAAAAATATTACAAATATTTAAGGTAAAATAGTAAATATTCTCTAAATTACGTACATACATGTTTCGAGTAGCATAACTATGTATATGTATAAAATATGTTTAAACGAAAACTAATGTGCGATTAATTTTGTTTTTAATTACTTAAAATATAAGAAATAAAAAAATCTATCAATTTAAACTTCACCCCACATATTTAAAATTAAAAATTAGAAAGCATTCAAATTGACTTTACAAAATGTGATTTAAAAGAAATAAAAGATAAATGTTCGCTCGCTTAAGTTGAATTTTTGGTGTTTCTGTTGTTTGCTTTTGGATTTGTTGTTATATCAGAATTATAGTAGGTATTTTATTATTCATGAATATTTTTATGGTTTTGGTACTTGTTTTTCTCATTTTCTTTTTTGTTTCCTTTTAATTTATTTTACAAATTTCAAATTATTTTTAATGGTTTTGTTACTTTTTTGTTGCAGTTTTGTTTTTAAGATGTATATGTGTGAAAAAATAATAATAACAGAATTATTCTCGTTTTGGAGTTGGTTCTCAAACCTGCTCTCAAAGTGGACTTGTGTCTGAGTCACGATCCTGTATTGCTGTGATCGATTGTTGTAAGGCGTTTGGTGTTAGCCATTCCCTGAAAAAATAAGAAAATATTGTAGATAAAATCTGACAATGGCACTAAGTAAAAAAGTTTTAAAGTTTTCACCCGTACCTACATAAATGTAATCTAAAGCTCTTATCACAAAGTAGAAAAAAATGGCCATCGGTACTCCGTTCTCATATAGGACTCATATAGGTTCCGTTCGGAATCCTGAGCGTAACTCTTCATTTCAGTTTTGTTTACACTGTCGAAGTACAAGAAACTCTTTCCAGCACACTATACCAAGATATACATAAAAGCAGCAAAGTACATGCATGGAAACTGCGAATAACATCATTACAAGGTAATCAACCTAGTGCAAAACAAAACTTGAAATGTGTATATTCAGTGACAAAATCATTTCGACCGTGAGCAGATGACCATTTGTAGGAATGAAAATTTCTTGATACGTCACACTTGCCAGCGCATTGGAATTATGGCATAGCTCATGGCGCATAATGTTTTGAGTAATGTGAGTAAAGTGAGTAATGCACTTTATGAAATGTCAATCACGTGTCATTTGTCAATGAAAAATAACTATAATAAATTTTTATAGTTTTATTGCGGTTTTTATTGAGTGAAAAAAAAAATTAACATCCTATTTTTTATTTCTTTGAACAACCTAATAGTATCCCATTTGGCCACATTTCAGAAACAACTTCGTAGTTCAATAGGATTCATGTTACTATAGAGAACAAGGACTTAATAAAATACAGTGGTACCCGATAATGTGAACTAATTAAAACAAGGCCTTTTCGGATTTAGAACAATACATGTTCGTATTCATTTTTTACAAAAAAAAAATAATAACTTATTCATTTTTTACAAAAAAAAAAATAATAACTCATAAAACAGTTTCAACATACCATGTATATATGAATTTAGATACAAATACAAATTCTTGGCGCAACAGACCGTATGTGGTCCAGGGCCTAGCTTCTCGCGACCATTCGTGTTGTGCGTGTTATATTTTTCACACAAATGGAAGGGACCTACAGTTTAGAGCCGTATCCGAAAGGCTAATTGAGAAGCTTTCTCTTGACAGTTATTACTCTCGGACGTTTGTCAGACATTCGCGAGAGGTGGGACCGTGAAAAACTTTTTGGTGTTCTCTGGGATTCGAACCTCGAACCTCACGCTCAGTGATCCAACGCACTAACCACTTGAGCCACGGCTCAAAAAAGTTAAAAAAAAGCTAAAGTGAGGTGTAAATCACAAAATGTAAAACATGACTTAGGTAAATGTGCATTAAATTGCTGCAAAATAACTTGTTATTTTGGACTGGCAAATAGCTTGACTCGACCTTTCTATTACTATTGCCCTGAAATTAAGTAAACAGGATATCATATCTGCATTCAATTCAATTTAATGGGCATACTCGATAAGCATATATCGATGTGTTTTTTGTTTAAGTGCCATTCCGAGTATCTTGCAGAAGGATAACCACGAGATTGATCAAACAACAAAAGAATGCAGTAAATTTGTTGAATGTAGGTATGTGTGTAGCCGCCAGCTGGCACTATTCTATATTCAAAACTTGAAAACCCATGCCTGGACAAATACCAGTTAGAGTATTATGTAAGAAATGTGACGATACTGTAGAGTTTTGATGGTTCACATTTTGGAGAAATTTGTATTATCGGAAATTCACATTATCGAGGTACTACTGTAATTACATGTAATTGTAATTGCATTTCGCTTTTGTTGTCTTGGGTAAATCTGTTTCAAAACGACTGAGAACGCTTGTAAATTGTGGAAACTTTCGTACATATTCGCTGTTTTGGACAGGTACGGTGCAGACCTATTATGTTTGAAAGAAAAACTAACGGAAAAAGGAAAATGATGGTATAAAAATTTAAATGCAATTATTAAGGATGGTTCAGCTTAAAAATGTTTTATTAAACACGCTTCACAGAAACGCTTCACAGAGGAACTTCCTAAAAAGTGAGGTGTAAAAAATGTTCTCTCATCCCTTGCAAGTTAATTGTAAAGAAGTTATCAGTTTTGGGTGTTCTTTTTGCATTTACTTTCTTGTTGTCCACTTTGTTTTAAGTTCAGCCACTGTCGATTAATGGACAGACGTCTGACACTTGAGAACACGGATGTGTGTATGTGTGTACGTATCTAGATACTGCAATGAAATACATAAATAAGTAATATTACTTTATTACGCGGATCGCAAATTGGAAGAAAATTTAGAGCAGGTGTGTATTCTCAAAACGAACAAATTAAAGGAAATCAATTGCTCGAATCCAGCGTCCCACGAAAGTCTGACAAATATCTGAGATTAATAATGGGCAAAACACAATGTGGCGCTCGCGCGGTCGTGCGTTTGACAGGCACTGTACGGACTTGATAATATTTGTCAAAACGCGCAACCTCAAAATTGCAACACAAAATGTGGCTTCACGACGGTCGTGCGTGGAGAGGTTTGGAATATGGCAGAATTATGTTCTGTTCCCTCAAAAACGAGTAGAAATGTACTCTTTTTATTAGGTCTGTTCCTTTACTTTCTGCTCCAAAAATAGCAAGTAAATAAATTTCAAGGAGTGGGGGTAAAATTCTCTCAGAGAGAGGCAAAATTACGAAAAAGTAAAGGAACGCTTTCAACCACAAAAGTTGCAACAAATGAAATGTCATAAACACCTCGTCTATAAAATATTTTGCTTGACCTTAAACGTTCTTGTTATTGAATTCAAATATCCACTTATCTATTTGAATACGTTGGAATGTCTTAGGAGAAATTCAACTTTCATTTACGCTCCTTTTTTTCCATTTTTCAGTTTGCAGCAAGTTAAAAATTAGAACATCCAAAGTAACAGCTGACTTTGGCGGATAGTACACTTCTCATCGGCAGAAATTTGTTGGGCAAGAATTCGTAAGATTTTTTACTGAGGGGAAATTTTTACTTTCTCGTTGCCTCTCTCTTTTACCATTTTCTTGTTTTAAGGAACGGGGTTAATCTAAAATTGGTACAAATTCGTACGAATTCGTACAAATTTTCAAGTAAAGGAACAGACCTGTTTTCATGGTTTGATTTGGAAACGCAAATTTAAGAAATAACTTCGCAAACGAATGTGCATGAATAGGAAAATAAAAAAATAAAAACCTCTGCATACTCTAACATAATTAATTTGTGTTCAAAGAACATCAATTAGCAAATGTTTACATATTAAATGCTAACAATTCGGAGTACATATGTATAAGACACAATGGTTTGCCTTGTTACTAAAATCGAACAAGCGAAAATATAATGTCAATCCAAGACAGCTGTGAGGTGTCAAAGCGCGCGACCATAGTAGAAAATAGTAGAGAATAGCTCTACTTCGACGTTGAGGTCGCGCTTATGATATTTACGATCAAAAACCGACCAAACGCGTGAGGTCACATTAGGTGTTACCCCATAAGATCCCATTGTTCCTACTCAATCTGTCAATGCGAGACCGTGCGAACGCTACATTGTAGGTCCGTTCGCGTACTTTCTGCACTAAAATTCGTAGATTTTCAAATTTCAAAGAGTGGGGGTAAAATTTTCTCAGAGTGATAAAACTATGAAAAAGTAAACGAACGCGTTGAACAAGAAAAGTTACCCACTTTTGAAATGTCAAAAACATATGTTGTTTAAAAAAAATATCAGTTGGAGATTTGTATTTTCTGCTCTGTTCGCAGTTCTATGTACCTACATAATGTTTTTTCCCAAAATAAGGAATTTTAGAATTGAATTAATTAAATAACGAAGATAATCTTCCATGTTTTTTTAAAATAAATTAATTTTTGGAAATGAAAAAAAAAGCAACAACAATTAAATTGACAGATTTGAC
Organism: Blera fallax; assembly: GCA_946965025.1. NCBI lineage: Eukaryota > Metazoa > Arthropoda > Insecta > Diptera > Syrphidae > Blera > Blera fallax. Next base: position 51,378,873 of record OX337246.1, read on the forward strand.
AGATCTCATAAATCTATTTCTTGGGCTAAAATTCGCAGCATGGGGAAATTTTTTACCCTCTCGTGAGCTGTCTCTTCTGCGAAAAACTACGAAATTTTTGCGTACGCGAACAGGATTCTGTAGTTTTTCCTAAAATTTCGTAAAAATTCGTCGTTTTGGGAGGGTACGCGAAACAGACCTTGTGTTTCTACTTTAACTGTCAGAAGCTTCTTAATTACGCCTTTCGAATATGGTATTAAACGTGGTCCCTCATTTTTGCGAAAACATAACACGCACAACTTGTCACAACTATCCTTTCAACGCCCACACCCTGTAAAAAACATGTAAAAGGGTACTCATAACCCCTTAAGTGTATGCAAATTATAAAAAGAAGGCGATAAATAACGGCATGGCTCTGATCCGCATTAAAGCCACTTTTTATGACATCAGCCAAATATATGATCGGTAGAGGCTGATAACTCTGTAAGGGAGGAATTTTATGACCTCTTGTATGGTGGCTACCAAGCCTTTCGCGAGTATGTTGTCAAAATCGTATGGCGAACCTATAATCACGGTTGCCGTTTTGGTAGATTCCTACCAAACTTGGTAAGTTTTTTCGGCTTTGGTAGGTTTTTTCAGCTTTGGTAGGTTGGTAGGCTTTAATTCGATTTGGTAGGTTTTTTTTTACAACTCTAAGGCCTATGAAACAAACATTTTTTAACAATTGTCATAAAAAACTAAAATAATTTCATCAACTCAAAAACATTTGTGCCATAGAATCAACTCATATTGCTTTTTTTAAAAAAACAAAATAAGTACATACCTACATACAACTTCGATTATTATTTATTATTGGTAAAAGCTTTACGTTATGTAAAAACATCAATTTTGCTTTGGTATGTTTTTCTCTGGTTTGGTAGGTGTTATCGGGAAGTTCGGTAGGATTTTTTTTTGCGAGCGACAACCGTGCCTATTGATGTTGGGTAGAATGCATTTTCATCGACTAAAGCCGAATATGATAGCATTCATCGTCTAGATGCCTGAATTCGAGATCCTGTCAAAATCAAGCTGTGCCGAGTAACGTTGAAGAGTACGCTATTCAAAGTGCAGTTTGGGAGTAATTTTTCTAAATTATTCCAAATGGATTTCGACAAAAGAAAGAGCTGTCATGTGATTTCTTGAATCTGGTGCTGGAAAATAATACATAGCGCAGGTGTGAACACAGAAGGCTTTATCTTCAATAAATCCGTCCAGTTGCAGGGATGCGCAGACGATATCTGCCGCTCTTAGCGTGCCTTAATAGAGACTAGTGATGGGCGCATTCGAATGAAAGAATCGATTATAATCTATTGTGAAAATGTCTCGAGATGTCTCGATTCTTAGCACAAAATCATTCGAATGATTTTGTTTTCTATTTTCTTACTTCTCTTTTTTATTTACTCTTCAGATTTTAGAATTCTTTATCCCAATGAACGAATTATCTGTGCACAAGGCCATATCTCGAATGATTTTCTTCATGCCCTTTGTATGGTATATCTCATTCGGATGAATATCTCGAATGAATGTCTCGAATGATCTCAGATCATCTCTCGAATTAAAATGTTCTCGGTGTGAATCGAGAACACAATGAGCGAGAGGTAATTTTGCAATTTTCTTTTTCTTTCTATTCGAGCTTTCATAATAATAAAAATTAATATTATGAATTACTCGTTTTTGTGTAATGAAATAAATGAAATAGCATTTTGTTGCTCAAGAACAAAAATAAAGTGTATCGGCGCAACATTGCAAATTTCACCCGTATCTCGAATGATCATTTGATTGTTCAAATCATTCGAATACTTATGTCTCGATTTGTCAAATCATTCGATTATGCCCATCAATAGTAGAGACAATTGATGGAAACAAGTAGATGTAGTTCAAAAGCCCTAAAGTACGTCGATTGCATTGTCTCCGCCAGATTGAAAGAGTGTACAAAAATGCTCCAGCCAAGATGATCTTCAAATCCTAACCCCCCAGTTCAAGACGACCAGGAAGATCGAGCACCCGCTCTAAAAACATAGCTATTACGTATGCCAGAGCGTTGGAAGCATTTTGATATTTCAAAAAATTTACAAAATGGTTTTGCTTAATTTTGGTCGATTGATTTTATGTGTACTACAAATGAACGCTACACAAATATATGTTGCGATGCTGGTTATATGGTCCACCTGTGATGAATTGGCCCAACTAAGATTGCTTTCCCCTACTCTCTGCAGATCTACAATTCATGTGTGGACGAGTCGCCCGTCTCAAATTCATATATCAGCTTGCATACAGGTCTCTTCTTAGTTTTGCAAGATTCGCAACTCACTCCACAAAATACTGGGTTAAACCCTGTCAAGCTATTCTTTCATAAAAATATTCAAAACTCCTACAATTTGCATACAAGACTGGAAAGTATGTATGACATCTTTATTTTCCTTATATTGACAATCCGTCGTCTTTGAAAACCACGGCGAACTACTAAACGCTGATAACAAAAATCTACTTTAGATTAGTCTAGGCAATCATACTAAAACCAGCCAAAAAATGTGCTGCTATTCCTTCTCTCCGCCCCTCCTTCAACGTCAATACCGATAGATGTAAGATGGAGAAAGGTAAAGAAACGAATGACTACGATGTAATAGTCCCACATACTGTATCCAACTTGTAGGTTTAGGAGACTATAAAATCCGTTTATTATTTCTACGTAAAGTCTAACCTTGTTTGGAACTATCTGCTCGCTTCTAAGCAGTCAACAACAATCACTATTCTTCTCCCTCTAAAGAAGTTACGCATGACCTCGCCAAACGTGATTCTCTATAGCGTTATAGATACACTCTAGCTAAATGTGGAATACCTTTAAGCCATTTTAATCTAGAGCTGAACTCTTGCAAGCCCCAGGATCTAATATCTTTTTGAAATTGACCACACTGTGTCAAGATCACTGACAAATAAAGCTGCTATAAATCTCTAGATCAGACACAAAACTCCTAATGAACGCTAGTCACTCAGCTATCATTCACATATATGTATTAATTCTTGTCTGCAAAAGTAGCTTTAGATAGCTCATGCCCCAAGTCTTATGTATCATGAGATTTTAAAAACCCCGGAGAATAAATAAAATATCTCTTTTGGTTGTAGTGCCAGAAGGGTCCTTGTCTCTAACTCGAATAATTTCTTCCAACACATTTTTAGGTCGACGAAAAGAAGCAGTAAATCCACACAAAGTACTCACCTCGGTAAACATCTCTGTAAAAATGGCACACAAGAGCTGAAATGCGCTAATCGATTAACCCAACTGGGAATTTCTTGGCCGCAAAGAATCTGCAAGAATCCAATTAATAAAACTCAAAACCCACACTATAACTCCTCGCCTTACCTGTGTTAGTGAGCTGGAAAAATGATTGCAATTGTTGTTCATCAAGTGATAACGATCACCCCGGAATTGGTTGCCTAACTCTTCGACTATCCGCCGCACTTCTTCGTATGTAAAATCAGTGCAACCAATCTGTATACTCTGTCTGAACTGAAATTGTTCACCTAGTTCATCGTGATCCCGTGGTGTGATCTCGAAGACTCCCGTAAAAGGAAATGGGTGCCCACCATACGCGAACTCTGTGCCAAATATCTCCACTCCCGAGTGGAAAACCCCCAGTCCAATTGAAGTGGTGTACTCATTTATCCAGTACTGCAAGGAGTAAAGTTACTCTCGTTTGCAATTATCTGTAATTATCTGACTCTTACCATATCGTAGACATTAAGAATGACCGGCTCTCGATTGCCCATATTCGCCGGCAGAAGTTCGTCACTTCCACTGTCCTTGGGCACGCCAAGACAACTGGGAAACGGCAAATTGCAAGGAAGACCGTTTGAAAACATCGTCACACACGTACACAACAGTGGCAAACAAGCAAAATAAAGTGATTTTGATGAGTATTTATATACAAGCAATCGGCTTGCTTTAGTTGTCAATACAAATGTTTAGAATTTTGAAGAGTTCTACTTTTAGACAAGTCGCGGAAACGGATTCTAATCAAAATGGATGCGTGCTACTCGACGGAGACGGATAGTGGGAATTCAGGGAGAAATTTAACTAAGGATGAGATAGAGAGAAGAAACGACACCACAAACAACTGTAACAACTTAATAAAATGCAATGCACAGGCGAAGACGAAGGCGACGACGACGAGGACGACGAAACAGGAACGTGTTCCGCGGAAGGAAGAATACTGATGTGTGTACGTATGTTGGATATAAATCGTGTGTGAGTGGAGAAAGAGAAATTAAAGGCGACTAGGGGAAGATTTTCTTGCGATGAAATAAACAAAACTCCATATTCATTACTTCTACTGGTGGCAAATCAGACAACAGCAAATTATGAACACACTGGTCGGTCGCTGGTCTCAGGATTTCCTTCGAAGATGGCGAGTGTTGCTCCAGCACAGTGGTGAAATACCCAGTAAATAAGGGTTTGATTGGAAAATGGTGCTGCGCAAATGATAAATTGAGTCTTTAGCCCGGTTTTTGGTGAAGAAATTTAAGAAATTTATTGTTTACAAATCTTTATTGAAGATTTTCCGTGAGGTAATGACAGCTGGCAGAGAAAACTTTTTGATTTTTTTTATTGACAATTGAAATTTCAATGGAAAGCAAATGCTGCCAACATTTGAAGAACGATTAATTTCAATGGAAAAATCGGCTTCCAGCGAACAAAATAGTGGGGTTTGTTTGAAATCAGTAATCTAAGAGGTGGGCTACACTGAGTAAATATAGAACCTAATGAAATAAACGTGAAATACATGTTTTTTTCAAAATATTTATAATTGGTGAAAATTTAAATTGAAGAATGTTTATTCTAGGTATGCTTTCCGATTTAAATCTAGCTCTGTAATTAGTTTTCGATAAAGTTATATACAGCGACACAATGGAATTTTAGTGAGAGAGCCATGAAGAGTGAGAGAACATGAATTCATTCACAAACTTGCTAACTAAGTAGTGTCAATAACTCTTAAAGCCCATATAAATAAAATACAAATATCTGGAGCAGCAGTCCATATATAGTCCACAGCCTAGATTCATTCACGTTGTGCATGCTATATTTTTCACATAAAAATCATTTTTAAGTCATATCCGAAAGGTTTTTCTTTGGATTAATTAATTGGGCTTACTATACAAATTGCATTGTTGTTTATAACACATTTTCGCATTTACTTTTTAATTACTTACGTTGCAGGAAATGTTTATTACTGGTGAGTAGACGAAGTTTACATCTTAAACGTCATTAGTTTTAACAAGGATGCCAAAAGCTAAATTAACTTTTTTATACATTATGATGTTTAAAGTGTTCAATTGAGTTGAACCCCATACCAAACGGTCATGAATTGTTTTTTTTTTTTGTATTTCGATATTTTAAAGAAAATGTATTAATTTAGACTATTTTTAATTTCCTCATATGTATATACAAAATTAATATCATGTCATATTTTAAATAACTTAGCAGGGCAGATTGGCTGTTCTAATTAGCTAAGCGATCCGTCCCTTGCCTAGCGTTTAGGCAGTCGTGTGTTCGCCATGAACCATGTCTAGGTATACACAACCCGTAGATCTGTGTGAACGTTTCTCAGTATATGTCAAATTGTATAAACATGTGAGCATCTATTTCCGGTACTTTCGGTCTTAGGCATGACTGCGTGGATACACATATGAATATCCCTTACAATTAGATTTATTTAATAAATTGGCAAGGTTTTCAAGCACAGAGTTGCCTCCAACAGAAGTAGGACCATAAGGCTGCATTCATCAAGCCAAGTTCAATATTTTATTTAAAATTATAAATTAATAAAACAGAAAGCCCTTTCACACTTAATTGCATTTCTCTTTTCATACAGATCCACAATTCTCTTCATAGTTCAAATGGTTAATAAGCGGACGAAATTTTTTATAAACTAATACTAATATGTATGTGACAAATATTAAACAATAGCTAATCTGTATATCTACATATGTAGGAATATTTTTTTTGCATCATAACCATTTCATTTCACTTTATTCAAAACTTTTACCTATGCTTAGTATTATCATATTCTTCAAAATATTGAAATATTTCGTTAAATCTGTTCATTATTTTGGGAATTTTCTCCTTTTGGTTTATTTCACAAAAGAAATCGTTTACGTTCTTTTCCAAACTACAGTGTACGCACCTCCCTTAATTCCTTTTTACGGTGCTACCAACATCAACATTTATGAATACCGAAAAAATGAGAAAAAAAATCCCATCGAAATGAAATAAATTCCCACCTGCCACTCTAGAAATGATTTATATTTTCCCAGCTTCTGAGGTGTGTGTGAAAAAATAGGCGGTCGCCACAAGTTTTCCTCACCTCTCAGGCTAAAATACATTTTTAAAGCAAATTGAGGATTTTGAAAAATTAATTTTATTTAAATTTACTCGTAGCATAATAAGGAATAATTCACGATATCTATAGAAAATGGGAAAACGTCGCAATCAACCATTAATCGATTCAGACTCGAGTAGCAGTAGTTCTGAATCTGATTTGGAATCGGTATGTATTCAAGCCTTTTGTGAAAAGAATTTTTCAGTCCCAGGATTTGCGAAAACAGTCCATTGTAAATATTATATAATTTTGGATGGGACGCAATTTATAATTTTGCAAAATGTGTTTGATGAATAACAACAGCGAGGACGAAGAGAAGACACTTTTGACATTTCTTGTACAAATGGCTGCCACCAACAACACAGGAAGAATATTTTGATTTTTTTTTTTTCATTTAAAAAAAGAAAAAACGATTTTTCGAAAACATTGTTTTCTAATTTTAGACCCATTTTGAAAGTCACCACTGGGTTAAAGAAGGTGTTGACTGCGACATTTAATTCAATATTATCAACTGCGTAGCACCATAAACCAATGTTAGTATGCTCAGTAGCTTATAAAGGGTTTTCATTAAAAGGATATTCCCTGTAAAATAAATTTTCCTTAAAAGTATGAGGTAGTTTCTGCATTTTCAATGTAATTCATAAATTTGACTTTATTTTTTGATGTACTTGATCGGGATATCGATTTAACAAATTAACCAGAGCTAGAACCATAATGGTTCATAGTTTTAAAAAGAGGCGTCGGTTTCTTTCCTAAATACTTAGTTTTTCCATATTGTTCCTAAGGGTATTGTGTTCCTCTCAGTAATTGACAACAGGCAATTCCTGTAAATGCTACCCAAATAGACGTTTACAAACAACATCCAGAGAGGGAGTTCCGTCTTTAAAATGAGTTCAAATACTTTATACAGAGTTTCCAAGACTACCAGTGGCGTGGGTAGTAGATTGAGGTTGAATGTAATATGTGCCAACGATATATGTACATAGACAGATCTTTACTGATAGCCAATTCTTTCAAATTCATTTGTTCCACACCAAAGTTTCTGGTCCTAAGTGAAATGGCTTAATTTACTATTTACCTGATTTGCGGGCCGAGGCATTGATGATTTCGCCAGGCATGGAGCAAACGTTCAGAGTTTATCGGGTAGTATAAGGGAATCTCGATATGCCTCTCACAACATGCAAGTTATTACTCATATTACACAATGAGATCAAGTGCTTGTGCGTAAATGATATTAAGTGTTGTGTCACTTAATCTTTTCTAAGCTGAAACTCTTTCTGAGCTGATCTTTTCTAATGACTTTTGTAGGAGCATGAACAGGAGGAAATGACAACTCTTTATCTCCTTTGCATTTGCCCAGCCCTCTACGTTAAATTTGCTTAAGGCGACCCATTCTTTCATTGCACGGCATATTTTACGAAAGATTTTTTTTATTTTGCTCGACATCCTCAGTGATTTTATGAATAATAATGCTAGAAGCCTTAAATGCTTCTTTAGAAGCTTCAATTAATTCTACGGCTGGACTAAAGTATTACAAGATTTGGTGGTCTGTTTTGTCAGGAAGTAACTTGTACTCAAACCTAATGAAGATGTATGATCATTCGGTTGGTTAATTCCGTAGAAATTTTTAAATATTAAGCAGTTTCTACTTCATACAAACATTAAGTAAATGGGAATCCGAACCGAAACACTTTTGCAAGCCTCGAGCATTAGTGCTTTTACACTGGATATGTTCAGATGAGGAATTAGACAATACGCCTTTGTGCATGAAAGCTGACGTAGACTGACACGGTAGATATTACATATTGTAGTTTTTTCCATTGCGATGGCTACGGTTCCGCAAATTATAAGCAAATATTGGTGTCCGGTTGAAACGGATACGAGGTTTATTTGGTATCTTCCCGGGGGGTCATTAGTAAAGGGTCCATTGTTAATACGTGCTCTATCTACATGACTACAGTAAAAATAAAATTGTTGGATGGTTCAGGTAATGATCTAGAGGCGCCGTTTGGAGACACAGTACCAGATTAGAAGAACGGTGTTAGTTCTCTATTGTCACAAGGATACAGTGTTAGAGTTAGTTGAAATGCGAGACTTTGTTTTGGTAGGTGTTTTTCTGTACATATGTACATATGTATGTGTGAAAGACTTAGAACTCGTTAGTTGAAGGAACCCTCAAACAATCGCACAGTAACCATTATGAGGTTTGGCTATGTTTATTTAGATTCTGTTGTTTGGATTCTAAGTTATGTCAATTTATATTATAAAAGCAATTCTTTGTAGAGTAAAAGAAAATAATATAGGAAAGAAGTGGCAATAAGAAAGAAACAATAAGCTCTAGCGATCTCTGGTAAAGCGTCGTTCTCGGATTTACATATACAATAGGAAAGATAGACGAAGTAATTACCTACATCGAAATTTTTGCTACGACAAGTATACATTGTGACGTGCGCTCAGGTCCTTTTTGATAACAGGATAAATTTAACACATCTCGACTGTCATTCTGCTTCTTTTTATCCGTTCCTTAAAAATAAATTCAACTAAGTTTATTCTTACGGTTTCCTGCTGTCTTATCTTCTTAATAAGTTTTTTCCTTTTTCCATTTTGACTAAAATTTATCTTTAATTACAGGAATTGCTTTCGCTTGCAAAAAAGCGCAAGAAGCCAGAAGGAGACAATGACAAATCGTCCGCCGGCAAGGTCAATAACTCGTCTGATTCGGATTCAGACTGGGCAGGCGGTAAAAATAATCCGACCACGGTCCAGAAAAAGAAGCGAACAAAGAAAATGAGTAAAAGTTCTGACTCTGAATCGGATGGTGACGATTGGGAAAAGGAAGATAATGATGACGATGATGCCGCAGATGGTGTTGGAGGGAAATTGGATAATAATGTTAACAATACAAAAGCAGCAGACAAATCACCCAAAAAGTCTGATAATAGTGTCGAATCTGAACAGGAAGAAGGTGAGGTATCCGATAGCGATGATGATCGAAGCGGTGGATCCTCATCCTCGTCGTCGGGGTCATCGTCATCATCTAGCTCTGATTCCGAGTTCGATGATGGCTATGATGAAAATTTAATGGGAGACGAAGAGGATCGTGCAAGATTGAATGGACTTTCTGAGAAGGAACGTGAGACTGAGATTTTTAAGCGTATAGAACGTCGTGATATGATGCGAACACGGTGGGAAATTGAACGTAAACTAAAGTTAGCACGTCGTAGCGAAAAGGCGGCGATTGACAAAATCAAGAAAGATAAAAAACAGAAAAAACAAAAGAGACTCAAAAAGAAGAAGGCAAAGGAAATGCCGATAGAGAAACCTAAATCGATAAGCCCATCACCACCGCCTCAACCAGCGGTAGCTGTGGCAGCGGTAGCTCCAAAAGCGATGCCAACTAAAGCCAGCCCACCGCCAGCAACGGTTATGTCCAGTCCGGAGAAGAAGAGCGACGATGAAGCGGTCATGTCTTCGACAGATTACTTTGATCCAAAGGAACGTTCAAAGGAGCGCAAGAAAAATGTTGAGATGAACAAAACCGATGATAAAAGGAGTAACGCCATGGCTTTATTGAAAGCAAAGCGCGAGGGCAAGGCTAAGAGGGGTAAGATGCTTGTAATCTGTTACCAAATCTATTTTCTTATCTAAATTTTACTCTATAGAGGAAGAAGAGGCCAAACGTCAAGCTGAAAAAGAACGCGAAGAAGAAAAAGAGGAGTTGGAAAGTGTATCGGCAGGAAAATCTACAGTGAAACTAAAGGCATCTGATATCTACTCAGACGATTCAGGGAGCAGTGAATCTGAAGAAGAGGAGAAGCCATCAGAGAAACGGTCGGCGAGCAGCAGCAAATCATCGAGCTCATCAGAGGACGAAGATAAATCAGAAAAGAAGCCTGTATTTATTTCAACACGTGAGGAACTCAACAAAATGCGATTGTCGCGGTATAAAATGGAACGCTTCATCAACTTGCCAATATTCGAGAAGACAGTGATGAACAGCTTCGTGCGCATCAGTATCGGTAACAATGGCTCGAAGCCAGTGTATCGAGTAGCAGAGGTTGTCGGCGTGGTAGAAACTGCAAAAATTTACCAGTTAGGTACGACAAGAACAAATCGCGGATTAAGACTTAAACACGGCACCCAGGAAAGAGTGTTTCGTTTGGAGTTTATATCCAATCAGGAATTTACTGATAGTGAGTTCAGCAAGTGGCGTGAGATTTGTTCAACACAAAATGTACAAATGCCCACTTTGGATATGATGGAGAAGAAGGCGCGCGACGTCAAAGAGGCGTTCAATTATGTCTTTAAGGAGGAAGATGTCGAAAAGCTGGTGGAAGAGAAGAATCGCTTTAGGAATAGGCCAACTAATTATGCCATGAAGAAAACGTGTTTAATGAAGGAACGTGATGCTGCTCTGCTGCGAGGCGAGTACGAGCTGGCTGCAGATTTGGGAACACAAATTGATGAGTTGGAGAGCCGAGCATCGGAACTCGATAAAAAACGATCAAGTAGTATCAGTTTAATTTCGTACATAAACGATAGGAATCGAAAACGTAACGTCGAGGAAGCGGAAAAAGCAATCATGGAAGAAGTTCGAGCCAATAAAGGTTTGAAAATCTCAGATCCTTTTACGAGACGAACTACACAGCCACGGATGGGTTTCAAGTCGGCAGCTGATAAAAAAGAAGAAGAACCTTTGCTTATGATTCCGATACCACCGCCTCCTGGCAAGAAGAGAACCGATGAGGCAAAAAAGCCGCAGTCGAACGACTACAGCTTGTATTCACTGCATGATTTTGATATTGATCTAGATGTTCCTTTACCCGGTGAGTACTTTTACTTTGTTTTGTTAACTGTACACAGCCAAGAATTTGGTTGATACCCTGTTTATAAATTGAACTACTAAGTTAGAGTTTGACTGTCAAAGCAGAAATGGTATTCTTACAGGCTCTGTAATAGCAACTTGAATGTCATAATCCCTAGATTGTCTTCACTCGTTCAAGTGAAAGAGTACGCTTTATTCGGCAATCCTCTAAAAATTTAAGATGTAGCTTTATAATAGTTGAGTATTTCGGTTACTTAATCTGCTCGTACATTTGTTTGTGCATAAGTCAGTTTCTTTTTGAAATTGCTATCAAAACTACACCGTTCAATATTTTCCAATAATTGTTGCTTTATTAAGAAGAGTACACCTTCTAATTAGAAAACAATGTAATGGCTGCCGAGGCTAATGTGGTAGAATATTGTCGATTGTTTGTGGCTCTACTGATAAGGATATATATTTTCCTTAATTGCCCCAATTTTATGGATCATTGCGCTTACCGAACTAAATGCGCAAAAGATAGAGGCTGACTTCCAAAACGTCAAAATATTGCGCATCGTGAATGAATCACTGCCATCGTGATGCGATGTTACGATGCTTGGAACGACCTGAATTAAAAAAAAAAAACGTAACAAAAAAAATAATAATTACATCGTACTGCCTAGTTTTAGCAATAAAAAGAGAAATGTACTAAAGTACAAAAACCTCCATTTTGGATTAATCAAGAACAATAAAATGTCAAATGACATTTGCATCACATCAGTTCATGATGCGCTGTTTGCTTTTGTTTGCGCAGTAGATACATGCACAATGCGTTTTGGAACGTTATACATTGCATAACCGTAATGTATTGACGTTTGGAAACGCTTGACTTTGCAGTACTGCGTTTTGGAATTCAGCCAAATTTTTTGAGTGGTCCTGCACATTGCTACCTCTTAAAGACCCACACCAAACAAGCACTCTTTTTTAAGGGGTATTGGCTTTTCTACGACTATGTGCGGATATTCTGAACCCCGTTTCCTACAGTTTTGCTTTGGCATGGCCCCCGAGATAAAAATAAGATGATTTTACGACCAAAACTGACGTTTTTCAACTCATTTCAATCCCACACAGAGAACCGATAAGAAAGTGTATGGTAATTTTGCTCAACTTCTGAGCGAGTTGAACCTTGTAAGCAAAGGATCCGAGGTCTTTAATATTTTTCTCAGAAAAGTGCAATTGATGTTCGGTTGTTGATCATCACGGTCAACGGCAGCTTATGTTTCTTGAGTTTTCATGCATACTTTGGGCAATAAAAGCAATTCCTTCGTCTGTGCGCATTGAACGAACACGCAATATATTTCGTAATCCATACTTACTTAGGTGGCGCTACAGTTCGGGGTGAACCTGGGCCTCAACCAATAAGCCTCTTCAGTTAGCCTGGTCCTTAGCTAACTGCCTCCAGTCGCGCACTCTAAGTTGGTTGAGGTCCCCTTCTACTTGTGCCCGCCAGCTTAGGTGAGGTCTTCCTCTACTGCGTTGTCCCTCCGAGTTAGATTCGAAGACTCTGCGGGCCTAGCCATCTCTACATGTCCTAGCCATCTCAAGCGAGTTTTTTTTGACTAGGTCGATGTGACTGCACAGCTCGTAAATTTCGTCATCAACGCAAACGGGACCGAATATCTTATGAAGATGTTTTCTCTCGAAACGATCAAGGATATCTTCATCCGCTTTCGACAAAGTCCATGCTTCAGCACCATAAAGCAGGACTGGGATGATCAAGGTCTTGAACAGAGTCTCCTTAGGGCCTTACGACTCAATATATATCTGCCTTCTCAGCCCAGAGAAACAGCGATTGGCAAGAGTTATTCTTCGTTTGATTTCTGCTGAGGTGTTATTTTCAGAGTTAATAGCAGAGCCAAGATGGACACAGTCCCTTACTACCTCGAAGTTGTAGCTGTCGACTGACGTTCTGTCCAATTCACCGATGTTGTGTGTCCCTTCTTGTTGACAGCATAGACTTGGTTTTGCCCTCATTTACAGCTTTACCAATTTTGGCGGTTTCTGTTTTGATACTGGCAAACGCACCAGTGACAGCCCGAGGTGTTTTGTCAATTATGTCAATGTCGTCGGCGTATGCTAGTAGTTTCGAGTTTCCTTTCACTAGCCTCTAAGGGTAAAACGATCAATTTCTTACCGCTGAGGTTTGTTAATATTGCAAGCACATTCTGCTGGTAGCACAGCTTCAAAATAACACTCATTTAAACAAGAAACCGGGTAATGGTCCACCCTTTATTGCTATCAAGTTTTCGCACCTCTAACTTGTTCATATAACTTGTCGGATATACTAAACTATTTTTTTGCAACAACAAAAGAAACACATTTTACAACTGAACCACTAAGATTTAAAAAAAATTATTTATATGCTTATATGCTTATCTTTTCAGTTAATTCAGTCACGGTTGTTCCCAAACCTATTCCCAAGATAAACGAAACAGCGCCGAAACGTTCACTTAATTTGGAGGACTACAAAAAGAAACGCGGTCTTATTTAGTTGCGTTCACAACTTATAATTATATCATAGTCTATTTAAAAAAAAAATAATTTAAACAATAAGAAACTCAACTTACTGTTAAGAAATATAAAACACAATAAGCTGCTGCTGCTTAATGATGTAACAAAGCAAACAAAAATAAGAATTAATGTATTAATGTTACATTATGTTACAAAAGCAATCACATTTGCGCCCAAAATCTAAAACAAGTATACATTGATGTATATGTACTTTAATTATGTAGGTTCTACTAAATCTATAGAGAAAAAAGTTATTCCATTTGCGAATAATTTCATTAATCAAGTAGGATGGACATCTGCAGGAGATAATAATAAAACAAAAAACAGAAAAAAAAGTAACACATCGTACGACTAACGTACGTGATATTGTTATTATTTTAGTTATATAAATACATATATTATTTTTTAATAAATAATTTGTAATAGTAATTTATTTTTAAAAATGTCAAACAATAAAAAATGAAAACAAAAAGTCTAGGCAATGAATGTGGTCAATACGGAAGGTAGTTGTTGTCTTTTGGAAGAATACTCACGTTTATTAGAGCTGTGAATAAATATTCCTATCAAAGCTAAATTCAAAAAACAAACATTCACATTTCATTTCTGCTAACACGATAGTCCACTTCGGTAAAATTTTACTTGTTGAATATTAGGGAACACAAACAAATGTGTTTTGTTGACTTTTTATTTTATTAGTTGTTCAAAGAAGTTGTATGTTACTCTACCCGTTGAAGGTAATTTGAGAAGATGTGGAGTATTCCAGTTGTTTATGATAACTTTCGTTTGCAAACTCGCTCGAAATGTCTAAAAGTTTTCCATTTAGTCGTTAAGAATAAAAATATAAATATTAAAAAACTTAAGAAATTTTGTTTAAATTTAAATAAGTCTCTATTATGTACATACTTATGTATATGTACTTGGTCGGTGTGCAGCACGAAAGCGTCTTAAGTCTTTTGCTGTTCATTGCAGTCCTAGATTATCTGCTTGAAGGAAAAGTGATGGACCCCAAGGTGACAGAGCCATATAAGTGAGGATTTAACGTCCCTGTAACGAGCACTTGATGTATGGGTGGATGTTTTGGAGGGAAATGGGTATCGAATTAGTCCAAAAAAGACAGCAACTGTACTACCCATTCTCTGATCCACGCCGACCTAGTCCAGTTTTTTTTTTGAATGGAAAAGCGATTCACAAGTGGGAAAAGTTCAAGTATCTGGGGTCTATGATCAATAGCGAAGCAACTATTGATAACGACATCAATCATCGCGGAAACCTTTACGTCAAAGAACCCATCTCGAAAAAATTGGATCATGACCGGATCAGTTAGTCACCCTTATTCCGTGTGGCGTTTTTCCAAAACGCCATTTGTCGTTTTTTGAGGCGTTTCATTTTTCAAGCGTTATTCTAGAAACTGGGGCCAAATCGTCTCTTCCGTGAACGGATGATCATTCGTACGAAAATAAATTACGTTATACGTCATTCGAATAAGAAAATTGGAATCGCGGCATACGATTGCTCACGGAACGGAATTGGAAACATTCGAAACGAAATTGTAATAGATTTAGTCCTGAAAATGTAATATGAAATGTCATTAAAACTTCAAATAGACGTCATTTGGTATATAGAAGACTACAATTAATTTGTTTAAAACAAAAATCATTGCTACGGCATTATTATTTTGTTTATCAAGTTCTAACGAGAGTGACAATGACGAAAAATTTACACGGCGATACCTAAGGGATGGAAAAAATCCTCCGTCATTGTCTAAAAAGGCGTAAGAATGAAACAGACAAACCCCTGAAATGTGAAGTATTAATTGTTTATTTTCAGATTTATAAAAAGATTTCAAATAAATATGGATGTATGAATCGCATCTTGTCGATTTTAAGCTTCCACTACCATTTGTCTACTGCAATTCCACCCGTCCTACAACTAGCATCAACGTTTTAACTTTTACCAATCATTTTTTGGGTCAAATTTATTTTATTGCAGTTTGTCCTATAAAATAATTTTTCAATATTATTATATTCATTATTGCTATTAAAATACTAATTTTGATGAAATAACTTAAATTTTGTTTTATTTTCCCCTACTTAAACTAATTACGTCTGCTATTTACCAATCGAATGACCTTTCGAAAGAATGTATGCGTTCACGGAAACAAAAACACTCGATCACAGAAGACATAATACTGAATTACGTTAACATCTATACGATCACGTATGTCATAATACTAAATACACCCTTTTACGTGACGTATCATACGTTCACGGATGAGACGATTTGGCCCCTGATCGCCAAAAAAACGCCTCCGTCGGTAAGTAGATTTACATTCCACATGCGATCCACTGTCATTGTAACAGCTGATTTACGTCTGTTGTAGATAAATGTTAAATTATTCCAAACAAAGTCGTGAAAATATAAGTTGGAAAACAAAATGCAATGTTTTAGAGTAGCGACGAAGAAGAAAATATGCAAAAAAGATCTCATTCACATACGAAGAAACATAAAAACAAAATCCAATCCGTTGGATTTTATATACATACATATATAGAGGCTTCTCATTCTTACTCTTCGTTACTCTTTCGTTACTCATTCGTTACTCTTACCCCATAAATCAAAATAAATTAATTTCTTTAGTCAAATAAATTAAGAATTCATAAAACTTTAATTTGAAATGATTTTTGCTCTTAGGCGATCACTATTTTACGCGCAGCCCTGAATAAAAGTTATGTATGACAATCATATTTTCTTAAGTATCTTAACTATTCTAACGGTTTGCTTTCACACATAATAATAGACCAATATCTAGAAGCTAAGAACAAGAAAAGCTACCTCCAAAATAAACACGACTAATACAAAAATATTAATACAAAAATTTGAACTAAAGAAATTGCTTAATAGCTAGTTGACACAAATAACAGTTTTATTTACTCAGGTAGCATTTCTCGTTTAACTGCACCTCTGAACAGAATCGAAAAGGCCGCAGCTCGGTTCAATATGTTGCCTAAGAGCTGGGAGAGCAATATCCCGCTTAAATGTTGAATCTGTATTACTCTGCGAATAGGGATCTTAGTGCCACTTACTTAGGAGCATGGACAAATATGAATAGTACTAAGACTACAACCTGGAAACTAGAGATTAAAGTTGAGCTAAACGTACTTTCAGCTTATGTCTTAAGACCACTTTCTTTTAGCTGATTCAATATAATACTATAATACGCTACAACATTTTTTTTGATTCATGACTTATCTGGGGGCTTTGGTTTTTAGTTTTTTTATTATATAGATAAGAAAATTTGAGATGGAAATTAATTTGAATGGTCGCATTTCTTTGCAGATAATGATCGAACATATTTAGTACAATTTTTATCTAAAATCCTATCGTCTACATAAGTAATTTAGAAATTACGGCGGCTTTTTGTTCTTTCCCGGAAGGGCCTCTATCTAGAAAACGTTTTTTTCTTCGAAGAAATATCTCTGACCCTTCTTTGATCATACTTTGGTTTCAGTAGCCAGGTGTATTTCTGTGCTACTTTCAGTTTTTAACTATTCCGCGGTAGTAACTATCTGAGCATTTTTTTTTTATTTATTTTTATAATCGATTTAACAGAGTGCCGAATTTGTACTGGCTAAATCTACCGAACCGAACTTCGACTTTCCTAGTCCATCATTTTATATTTTTCCTATTGAGTTGTCTCTTTGCTTTCTGTTTCTGGGGATGTATTTGCAAGTGCACAAATATGTGTATGTCTGTTCGTAATATCTACAGTACTGGCCGATTGTGGAGTCGTCGTGCTTGAACCGATAAAGATATGATCGGAAACAGGCATGTTCTGTTAAGACCTGTGTTATGTAGAAGTCTACTTTTCCATGCCTGCGTCTTATCTAAGTTTCGATGATTATCCATATCATATAACTATAGGTCCACTGGCCCTTGGTTCCGTGTTCCTCGTTGCCTCCTCGTTGTGCACCAATTAATTTACCTGGTGGCTCCTCTCGTTTTTTCTTTGAAATTCCCTGTACAGTATGTCTATTGGTGGTATTCCTGCAATGCCACCGATTGCTTTCCCGTGCGAAAAGTGCTGCTCACTCTCAATGCAAAAAGCCGATGTATCTCCAATTTGAATTTTATTCATGCATCGCACCAAAACTGGTGATCCATACAATATATGGCATAATTCATGTTCCTTAAAAGAGAGTCTTGAGTCAATCATAACGCCTAGGTATTTGATGGCCGATTTAGAAGTTCAGTTTAGTGTTCATTTAATTTTAGCCAGCACGGACTGTGGCATTGCTGATTTGCTCCACTTCTTCCAGCAGTTTATGGGTAAGTCTTTCCAAAACCTATCAGAGGGAGCTACTGTGGTATGCCTACTCTGAGAACCGAGTCTTGTGGTACCCTTTCATTGACCGCGTACTCTTTCGTACCGTCGCCTGTGTCATAGATGAGGATCCTATGCCGGAAATAATCCGTAACAACTTTGATGATACATACATATATGTAGTCCGGTACCTTCATATTTCGAAGTGTTCCCAGAAATTCTTTATCACTACCTGGATTGCCACACCAAAGGAATTTTCATCAGCTTCATTAGGTAGTTCGATGAAACTCCTGCGTTAACTGAGCTGGATTTCGATATTTCACCACCAATAGATGGAAAGATGCTTGCGGGTGTCCATTCTCCTGGATAGTGAGACAGACCCATTACCACCTGCTCAGTCATAGTCTGGTGAGCGAAATTCTTGAACGGACAACGACAACTAAGCTCCAGAGAACTACCTACGGGTGTCATGTGTACCTGCCCTGTGGCAACATTAAAGGCTTTTGTTGGGCTATAACACCCACAGCGCCTAGCCCACAGTGAAAATGTTTTGGGGCTTAGACAATACAAACAATTGATTAAGCCTTATTTCTACATAAAAATTCTTAATTCGGATAAGAAAAGTACGAGTATTAGAAAGCGCTGAGCTTTCTCAGAGGCCACTATGGCCGGAGGTACCACCTAAACAAATTAAATCTGTGCTCCAAGTCTCGTCCTTTACCTTTTCTGTCTCCACCCTAGTCTGTGTGATTCAGGTTTGATTTCCTAGTTTTGGAGCGCGAATGACCGATTTAAGGGTATTCGAAACGAAAAACTCGGAAGACTCTTTTAATACCAAAGTAAGCTTATTGAATAAAAATTAGTACAAATTTTGCATTATCAGCAGGATATTATTAAAATGTCTTTGAATGGAATTCAAAAGTATTGCACAAACATTATTTGGCAGAATGAATGAATGGACAAATGAAAAAAAAATGCAATCGTCAAAATTTTATATTACGGGGAATATTTTTAATATGACGGATGTATTAGGTCAGGTTGCATGCAAGACTTAAAATACGTGTCATTAGTTGGCAGCAGCTTTTTGTTTCGTAGCTGACGGTTTCGGGTACGTGTGCCAGTTCCGATTCCTCGATTCGGCCATATCACCTAATAACTTCCTTTCGTTTTTTTTTTTTCACGTGAAAGTATTCTTTTTTGTGAAGAAGAATAAGTCGTTTCATGGTTCTGAGAGTCATATTTCTTTCACCGAATTCGGAATTTTGGGCGTCATTGTCAGACGTGGGCATGAAAGGTAGGATAGGTTTCTTTTAACTTTTATGACGCCGACTTTAGCACCATGACTGTGTTGTCGCTATCTAAGCGATTTCTGTTTTTCCTTGTAGACTATATTTT
This sequence comes from Blera fallax, assembly GCA_946965025.1. NCBI lineage: Eukaryota > Metazoa > Arthropoda > Insecta > Diptera > Syrphidae > Blera > Blera fallax. The sequence goes on from OX337246.1 coordinate 51,398,359, forward strand.
CGCTGCCTTACGCTTCGTCCGTGGTCCTTATAGTGGTGAGGTATTCGGAGAAGTAATCCTCAGAAACCTTGACGGTCAATATCCGTTGGCTTAAGTTATTTGTCGTAAATTTGACATTTTCCTGTCTTCCTTGTTTTTGTTACATCCCATAAGTATTAAGAGAAGATGCATTTAAAACTGGACGGGGATAGTTTTATTGCGTGTTGGTGTTTCTCTTTTTCTTATCGTCATTATACATTATACTCCTTCAATGATGTAGAATGTTAAAGTGGAGCTGTGTGCAATCCATTTAAATCTCTGAAGAGTACATCTACGTTATCTTTAATTGTTGAACTATTGGTGGCGCCCACAACAGTTCAGTTAATAAAATCGACTAAATTGATCAGATCAGGATGGATTTTTATTTGCCATTCAGACATTGTAAAATTGCTATTAACACAAGAGAAGAATTATGAAACCCATATACCGAGTATATGTATAGACTACCAGGCTATTATTAATGGCACGTATTTACGATTAAACTGACGTTATACCTCCAGTTTCAGCGTAATGCAATTGCACTTTGCACCAAGATGATGGAAAGCATTATTAAAATGTCTTCCATTTATGAGCGATTGTTTCACAAGCACCATTGGGATGATATGTAAGTGTTTCATTTCTCCCTTACTGCATCGGTGTTTTAATGTTTATTGCTGGCAAAAGCATTAACCTCGTGGTAACGTCTTTTGTTCGCCTCTATTGCATGTAATACCCCAAGAAGTTATGAACTTTTTAACGCTATGCAAAAAAAGCAAATAATAATATTGTAGACTATTCCTGCAACAGGAGGATGGATGGGATACCGTCCACATGGGAACCGTCTGAACATTTTTGGAGAGCGTTGAGAAGTTTAGAATAATATTTTGGAACTTTAGAGATGTGTTTAGCCCCTTACGGTGGCAAATGATTCAGATAATTTTTTATCACCAATGAAATGTAAATGTATTCAAAAAAGTTAGGGTATTAGTTGGTACTTAAGCAACTGAAATATTTAGTTTCAACAAGTTTTGTAATAAAATCTCAGAGTTTTAACCATGGACCATGAAACTAGTGTACAGAATATTTAAAATAAAGTTCATACGCACTATGGGAAGTAGTTCATATACATAGGTACATAAATATGCAAAGAAGTTTTTATGATCTTTGTTAAAGCCTATTTAATGGCCATAATCTGTACTATATATATTTTTTTTTCTGAGGGTAGTTCACCTACCATAGACACTATGAGAATAGCAAGCGCATGCTCATAGTAGTGTCAGATTCTTACTGACCAAAAACACCACCCTTCGATATAAATTTGTCAGATATTGCAACTAAGTAATAACTTATCAAGCAATTTTTCTATTACGAAATAAAAACGTTTGGCAGGTTACTTCCCACTGAAAGATCCTGCATGTTCCGCAATCTACACGCGGTTAATTCTTATCTAGGCAATTCGAAAGGTTTCGTCCTTTGTAGTCGGCGCAATAAATTGCTCTCATCCAAAATTTGTAGGACTATATTGTTGACATACCCGATTAGTCGGTGTTTATGCTTTGTCGCGAAGCTTCTAATTTCAGCTTCGATTGTCGGAATCCCGAGATCCCTGTGGATATCGTCGTTTCTAGTATACCACAGTGCTTGGACAATTTATCTTAGCACATTATTTTGAAAAGTTTGTAAAATTTTGGCATTCGTTTTCTTGGTACAACCCCAAAGTTGTATACCGTAGGTCGACACCGGCTTTAACACTTGCTTGTATAAAAGCAGTTTGAGTAACCATTTCTTTTCTCTATATTTGATTTCGCGTTTTTTTGCGTTAAATTTTTACGTGCGAATTCCATTTCAGCCTTGCGTCGAGTGTCATTCCGAGGTATTTCGTTTGCAAAAGGTCTTCGGGTCAAGTTTAGAAAAATTGGCAAGTCATTAGTCATTCATGTGAACAGATTTAGATTCGTTGAGGACGACCCGCAGTCCCTCGTCCATTCATTTACTTTATTCAGTGCGTTTTGCAGTTTTGCAGTCCTTTCTTCGATTTTTTTACCTACTGCTAGGATAGCAGTGTCATCGGTAAACGTAGCAAGGATAGTGCCATCTTCTTTCGGTATATCACGAGTATATAACAGGTAGAGAAGCGGCTCAAGAACGCTTCCTTGCGGTACGCCGGCTGAAATTTCTTTGAGCTCCAAGTATTCATTTCCATGTCTAACACGGAAGAGTTTATTCCTGAGATATGATTCTAATATATCGTACAGGTATACAGGGAGAACTTGTCGTAATTTGCATTTCAAGCCATCATACCACACCTTATCAAAGGCTTGCGAGACGTCAAGAAATACGCTTGAGCGTATTTTTTCTTCAAGTGCTTTCTCGATTACGTCAGCAATTGTATGCATCTGGTCAATGGTCGAATGCTTGCTTCCGAGCCCAAACTGGAGGTCTGGGATAAGATTATTTTCTTCTATAATCGGTTGAAGGCGCCTCGAAAATTTTGTGTATGACTGAAAGAAGCGAAATTGCTCAATTCGATTTTATCTCATTTGGCGATTTTCCCGGTTTTAAAACCATTATGACTTCTGCAACTTTCCATTGGCTCGGAACGTGTTTTAATTTAAAATATGGAGAAGCTTAATCAATGCTTTTCTAGGTAAAATTTTGAGAATTTCTCCGGGGATCAAATCATAAACAGGAGCTCTATTAGGTTGCAGGGTTAGGCCCTTTAAGAAGTAATTGTAGGAAACTCTTCAATAATGCCAAAAGTACGAGAGACGCGCAAGATTGGGACTTGTACAAGGCATCCCTCAGCACATACAAAAAAGAATTAAGAAAAGCCAAACGAAATTCTTGGAGACTCTTCTGTGGTAAAATAGAAGAAGTTTCTGAGGCATCTAGGCTAAGAAAAATTCTCTCTTCAAATCCAATTACACCCAGCTACCTTAAAAAACCGGATGGAACTTGGACTACTTCCAGCGAAGACTCGCTAAAACTACTGCTTGACACCCATTTCCCAGGCAGTTCCCAAGTTGTTAACAGTATGGTTTCCAGCAGACCACTTTCACAAATTACCAACTCCTCAAACTTAATCACACTGAGCAAACTCCACTGGGCACTACACAGCTTCAAACCATACAAATCCGCGGGACCAGACGGCATAATACCTGCCGAGTTGCAGAAGTCATCGGACATAATTATGCCGGTGCTGAAGATGATTCTGCAAAGTTGTCTAAACCTGGTTTATATTCCAAAGATATGGAGAGAAGTCAAAGTTGTATTCATACCCAAAGCGGGTAAATGCTCTCATTCAAATCCAAAAGATTTCAGACCTATCAGTCTATCATCATTCCTCTTAAAAACATTGGAACGACTGATTGATATCCATTTACGCAACAGTATTGATAAGAAGCTACTGTCAGCGGCCCAACATGCGTATTGCAAAGGCAAATCAGTGGAGACAGCATTGCACTCACTGGTACGCAAAATTGAACATTCCCTGTTCCACAAGGAGTACACAATGGTTGCCTTTCTGGATATAGAAGGCGCTTTCAACAACATCAATACATCAGCGATAGCAGATGCACTATCAGATCTGAAAGTTGACAGCTCACTCCGCGAATTGATCAATCTACTGCTCAATGGTCGGATTATCAATTCAAAGCTGGGTGGGACGACTATCAGAAGATCTGTTAGTAGAGGCACTCCACAAGGAGGTGTTCTATCCCCGCTTCTGTGGAATTTGGTGGTCAATGAACTATTGATAATCATGGAAGGCGAGGGATGCACAGCGATCGCTTATGCAGATGATGTTGCCTTGGCCGTCTCGGGAAAGCACCTAAATACTCTGAAGGAACTCTTACAAAACGCTTTAAATAAGCTCACTAGATGGGCAGTTCGGTGTGGTCTGGGTGTAAACCCCCACAAAACTGAACTAGTACTCTTTTCAAGGGGTGGCAATGGTGTAGTGGTAGCGTCATCGTTTGTCGAGCTGATGGTTCACAGTTCAATCCCTGATGTCAGCAAGCATTATATGATAAGAGGCAGCCCGAACAATTGCGAAAGCTTATGACAACACTACTGCGAAGGCATAACACTGGCAGTAGGTTTGTCATATGGCTGGAGAAATTGTTCGCTCTGTTGATGATTGATATGCTTATGACATCAGGTTGACCGGGAAAAAAATACTGTGAATCAGAAGCGAAGACAAAACAAATAAATGACATCAAACAGCCTCCCCAGTTATCTGGACACCCACCCCTGGAGCTAATGTGTGAAACCTAATACACCTGAGTTTCAAACCACTACACCAATCTCTTTCTCTCTCTCTCTATCTTCCTTAAACGCCCGCACTGTGTATACACATTAAAAGGGTATTCATATCCCCTTGAGTGCGGGGAAATTATAAAAAAAAAAAAAAAAAAAAAAAAAAGGAAATATAAAATTCCGCTAGTCGACCCTCCCTCTCTTAATGGAACCAGCTTAACCTTCTCTGATAAATGGGGATTACAACCTCGAATTACTCACTGGCTCTACACCTCGATCATTAGACCGATACTCACATACGGGGTGATTGTCTGGTGGACAGCCTTAGATAAAGCTATAAATCGCGATTATCTAAGTAAGGTCCAACGTACAGCTTGTCTGTGCATCAGCGGAGCACTACGTACAACTCCCTCCGCGGCACTGGACATTATATTCCATCTAATACCCCTCGATATATATAGCAAGCAAATGGCAGCAACTGCAGCCGTTCGCCTTGAAGCTACCCAACAGTGGTCAAGAAAAGAATTCGGCCACGCCTCTATTCTGAATAAATTCAAAATCTCTCCCGAAAACACGGACTACACCATACCTCGTTTAAATTTTGAGAAGAACTTCCTTGTCACCATCCCTTCCAGATCATGCTGGGAGGAAGATGCATTTTTAGAAGATGATTCTATTCACTTCTACACTGACGGGTCAAAAACCATAGACGGAGTCGGTGCAGGTGTTTTCTCCGATAAGCTTAATCTTAAGCTCTCTTTCCGTCTTCCTAATCACTGTAGCGTGTTCCAGGCGGAAATAATGGCGATAAAAGAAGCCCTATCTTGGCTTAAGAAAAACGTGATATCTGCTAGAGATATCCGCATCTTTTCTGATAGCCAGGCAGCAATCAAATCCCTGGAATCGACCTCTATAAACTCTTTAGTAGCTCTAGACTGCCGTTCGTCTCTTGTGGAGATGGCTGAGCAGTTCAATATTCACCTGTGTTGGGTGCCGGGGCATAGAGACATTCCAGGGAATTGTAAGGCCGATGAACTCGCCAAAGAAGGAACAAATTTACCCATCTTGCCGGATAACGGCACCTTAGGTATTCCAATCGCTACTCGCAAACTTAAACTCAAGCTGGATGCTATCGAGAGTGCAAATCTTAGGTGGACAAGTGGTTCAACATGTCTAGCGACAAAACAGATTTGGCCAAAGCTGGATCTAAAACGCTCTAAGAATTTGATTTCTCTGAACAGATTGCATATCGGCACCACTGTAGGTGTCATCACTGGACACTGTCTAATAGGCAAGCATGCTACAAGGCTGGGCCTCTTCGCGAACGATTTCTGTAGAAGCTGCATGGATGAAGAAGAGGAGGAAACTATTCCTCACCTTCTTTGTCTCTGCCCAGCTCTCTCCCGTAGAAGGAAACTCCACTTAGGAGCTCCCTATTATAATGATACAAGCGACCTGATGAATATCGACATCAAGAGCCTCCTACGCTTCATAAGAAGCTCTAATTGGTTTTAAGACGAGTAGGTGGAGGGAGGCTTCTCCCATGATCCACGTGGTATCACAACGGACCTCTTTGGTCTAAGTGTGCTGGCGAATCTTAGCTGGCAGCCACTTCAACCTAACCTAACCTAGGTTTTAAATTCTCGATCACATGTTTAAGTTTCCTTAGCGTTGTACTTGTGAGTGTGAAATCACCAGTTAGGATATCTGGGCTATTGATGTTGTCGTTAACCACTTGACCATCGTACGGTTTAAAGGTTTCTTCCAGGTGGACCGCAAAGACGTTCGCTTTTTCTTTAACTTCTCTTGCCCATTCATTTTGATTTAATTTAATTGGCGGCGCGGGGACTTGGCCCTTTTTGTGCCTTTTACAGCTTTCCAAAGTGAATAATTGGAATCTTTTTTTGCTGTTCAACTTTCAAGGTAAGAGCCTATCGCCCGAGTCTTAAAATCATTAATAGTCTTCTTCAACAAATTGCACAGACGATTCAAATGTGCTTAATGTTGCGGAGCACGACTCTGTTGTCTTTTCGGCGGTGATATAAATCTTAAAATAGCTAAAACCAAACACTTTAATAGAGGACATAATGTATGTATGACTTTTGGGCCGTTTGAGCTAGAGAGCTGCAATTTGAAATTTGAAAGCATTCTTGACGGAAAGTGAACCTTTATGTTACTATGGCCAAAACACATAGAAAATGGACTTAAACCAACAACAGCTTTTTCCATCACTGTTTCATCGATTTGGATGTATTTAGGGTTTTTAGGAACACTGATGCACCGAAACACAATCCATCTTCGAATGGTTGGTGAATTTTCAGCATCGAATTTTTTTCAATGCTATTTCACTCCATTATGGTCAGGATTATTTCAGTCTGACTACACTAAACCATACTGTGTGCTTATATAGGTACATATGTATGTACATAGATCAAAAGAAGGTATAGAAGTTCATTAAAAGCTTCGGTTAGACATGGCCATACGGTGATTCACTTGTAATAAATATTCCTGTGGTTCTTTCAACCCAATTTAGTTTTTTAAACTGTGGAGTCTACTCAAAACGGGTCAATAGATATTTTAGGGTGTGCAATCCATATTAGCAAAGAATATATAATTAATTATATATTCTTTGATATTAGGATGTGTTACCGCGGTGTATTTTGAAATTATTGTTAGTTGATCCCGTTCCTTGCCAAAGCTTTAACTACAAGCTTAGTAAGTTACAGCCGCGTTCTTCACACATTGTTCTATGTTTATGTAGGTATTTATGAAGAATGGCTCTTATATTGGGAAACAATGTTGTAGGCCACTTTTTTCCATCCAATACCCCACAAAAGTGGTTAATCCTTACGGTATTTTGATGCCATATGGCATCACTAATACTTTAACGCTAATTTTCTCTCTGTGAGCATATTTTTTGGTTTTCGTTTTACTTTCAATTTCTTGAGGTATCTGTTCAAGCATTTGAAGCAAAAACAAATTGGTGGCCAACAGTTAGTGTACTTTTAGATGCCGTGCAAGGAAGTTCTGCAAAAATTGAGAATTTGTTTTTAAAGATAATCATCAAATACCTTTGGAATTCCTAACTAAATTTATACCTACATAGATAAATAACAAACGTTCAATGAAGAAAAAAAATAAGCCTATACGTTGAGTCTTTTCAATTTGACACCTTTTTCCTGCCATATGGCATCGTTACCAAAAACCACTTTAGAACCAATACTAAACAAAAATTCTTTTTCGATGCTGTTAGCAGAAGCCTCAGTAACAAGAAAAAAAAATGTTTTATCTTTAAAACAAAGAAGACGTACAGAAAGGGTTAATGCCTAGTAGTACAATCGACCGCCATAAGTCTGAATGTTTTGGAATTTAGTTACCATTCAAAAATAAAAACTGTCAGCAGTGCAACGTGCAGAGACGTCTCTGGGGATTTACATTTAATGTGTTCTAAACGGATTGTAGCTTTTCCTTATATTACCGTTACTTCATATTTGTGTGACTTTGAGTACATATGTATGTATGTATACCCTGAAATGAAAGAGTAAAGTATTATTAATTACACACTGCAGAATTCAGCTTTTTAAATGTTTCAATGAAAATAAATTGCAGCGTCCGATTATTTAACTTAATTTCTCTCTAATCCCTTCACTATTTTTCATTTAAATTTCGACAGTAAACCCATTATGATTTGCGCTGCAATGCCTGTAATGCTTGGACGACTAACTGGCCACACGAACATACATACTTACGTATACTGCTGTGCAAAGTTCAAAACTCAAAAATTCCGATTTTTAAATGTACACATATCCCTGGAGGTATAAAGGGACATGGAAGCAGAACGGTACTGAAGAAGAAAACTACATACACACAAGTACATGACAATAAATCCTAAACTTTCACCGCACACAATGGTCGGCAAATGAAAGTTGATATCCTGTCCGTCTCTAACGGAATTAAGGTGGCATCGGAAATTCGGACTACACCCGAAGGACTGTAGTCGCACACCTAAATTGGATTGATTGGGAGAATAAATCAAGCGGTCTACCTACTACCTGTTGTTTGCTCACTGCACTTTTTTTTTAACATTTCCAAGTAATGAATATTGAAATGTTAAAGACATGAGAATAAATTTCCCAGCTCTAAGAGGGATTTGGAAGAAATGGGTATAATTGAAGAGTCGTTCGTGGTTCTAGCGTTTCATCGTGTCTAAAACATATCTAAGGGAGTTAAGTAAATACTTAATTAAATTACACAACTTTATCTGAAATAGTTTGCTTAAGAATTTATGCACATAAAATAAGCAGTAATCACGACAAATGGGAAAGAGTTTGAGGGAGCAGATGAATATCAACAGAAACTACGGGTGGAGCAGCAAACTGCAGTTAATACGATATGTAAGGTGAAGATGGATGCATTTTGCAGAGGTGAAAAAAATGCAATCACTGCGGAACATTTGGTATGGAAATGCCGCAGTTAAGTAATTTATGTAGATTTTGACTTCAACTTTAATTAAAGTAGAACCATCAGGATTACTGACAATTATTGACAGTAGTCAGGACTTCGGAATGAGCCTTTTAATAAATAAAAATAGAGTTTTAACTTTTACATCTCCGTAGTTTTATAAGAAAGCTTTTGTAGTCTACCAAGGATTAATCGAAAACTGATATCGAGACCGAAAAAGATCTTGAACCTAGCACACGCATTCTGAGCCGATATCGTATAACTGAAATATTTGTTGCGGAATATACATACATATGTACATATCTATGACTCTACTTGTTTTCGTTATCCTACTGAGCAGGGCATTTTTCTTAATCATAGAAAACACCAAAAAAGTTTTTTCACGGTCACTGAAATGTGGAACCAGTCTGTAAGGTTAGCTTAGGTAATGTTATGTTATGCCCATCTAAAGATCCTCTTAAACGAGTACATAGCTCACTACAGTACCTGCATACATCCGCATTCGATAAGCCTTATTTCAATGCGTGTTTCGTCAAAAGGCGATGACCAGAGAGTATCCCTATTGATACTCTTAACCTCGACACCATACGCCCATCTAAGTTATCCAATTTTTGGTCAGCCAGGTTGAAAATTCTTTCGAGAATAACTCTTCTTCTAGCCACATGCATTGGGGATTTTATGCCCCCCATTATGTCAGCTCCTTTTTTTGCAAGTACGTCGGCACTTTCGTTAATTTTTGCTTGGAACACTCTGCATGAATCGGGAAGTCTCAGGGGCACCTGTAGGTTTATATTCCTTGAGTATATGTATACCCGACCCCGTACTCACACTGGTTTTGGAACCATGAAGGAACTGTCTTCCTTTATCAGTCCTTCCTACCAGGGTTATTTACTTCGTATGGTGTGTCAAGGGTACCGTGGATCTCATCTGATTTATCAGGAATTATTTCCTAGGAACGGAATGTGGGAATGTGGGCGCCGTGGCTTAAGTGGCTAGTGCGTTAAATCGCTGAGCGAGAGGTTCTCCGTTCGAATCCCAGAAACACCAAACAGTTTTTTCACGGTTCCACCTCTCGCGAATGTCTAACAAACGTCCGAGAGTAATAACTGTCAAGAGAAAGCTTCTCAATTTGCCTTTCGAATACGGGTCTAAACTCTAGGTCCCTTCCATTTGTGTGAAAAAATATAACACGCACAATACGAATGGTCGCGAGAAGCTAGGCCCTGGACCATATACGGTCCGTTGCGCCAATTATTTGTATTTGTATTTGTATTTGTATCCCTGCGTTAGTGAGCCGAAGCGCACCATTGTCCGCTTGTAATTTTATTTCTAGGTCTACAGGTGATGGTAATACAGACTTATACATTGTACCTTGACTAACATTCAGTTAATGTCTTTCGCAGAAGTGTGGCCTGGTTTAGGCGCTTTTGGTAGAAATTCCCTCCATGCCTCTGGTATTGTTAGACAATGATTAACAATTTTCTAAGCCTGTTTCTGACCTTGACAGGAGCTTTCTGCGGCATATCGGGTACGTCAAGGTTTCTCATACTTCCTTGCTACTTACCGCCCACGAGCCACCAGATTCTCTAGGGAAGCTGGGAGCTGCCGCGTCTTTTGACAGCATCTTACGGAGTCTGGCTTCCTTAATATCCGCGATTGACTCACAAAATTGTTTCCACGATTTCATTTTAAACCTCTTTGTTAAGTATTTAAACACTCTCTTGTTCTCTTTAAACTCATCCCACGTAATTTCATCTCCCACTGCTATCGACCTATTTTAAAATTGCCTAATCTCTTTCCTTTTATAGTTTAACTCTTTGCTTCACCATATACATATGTAGGTTGAAATCTTCTGCAGAAGTCTGCAAAGAGAAGTCCGATTTGCAATTATTGATGTTGTATGAACCACTCATGGTGATGCACTTAACACTGCTTAATTTGCTACTAGAATTAACTCATTAGAAAGAGACAATGAAAGCAATGTTTCGATTCATGTAGAGGCATTTCTTTAGCTTACTGGGCAATTTCTATTTATTTTGTTCTAAGGACTTTCAGAAGATGTTAAATGTGCATCTCGACAGGGTCAAACTGGAAAATCTATATAATCTCCTTCAAGTTCTCACTAAGAAAAAAAAAAGGAGAAATACTAGAGAGGAACAGGAAGCGCCGATTGAAAAAAGCAGAAGTAAAAATTAATCCGACCAGTAGAGGTTCCATCTCCGCCTGGGAAGAGTACCCAGAGCAACTGGACATAAAAATAAAAATCGTAGTTTGCTCCAACTAGTAATATCGAGTATGATATGGTGCTGTGTGATTGGATTGTTCAACAAGGTTCAAGTTTGAACGACTAGCGAAAAGTAGTTTTTTCGGATGAAAAAAAATTTAACTTGAACGGACGGACGGACCGGATGGATACCATTTTTACTTTCGTGATTTAAGATAAGAAGAGATATTTTTCTAAGAATTTTCCGTCTTTCCCCTTGAGTAAGAGCCTTGGGGGTACGTCTTTTATAATTAATTTCAAAAGATTTAGGATCCCTTAAATAATTTCTAACAACCAGATGTATGATCACTTCGGTTAATTTTTTTGGCGATAGCACGATTTGTTAATCCTTCAGAGTGGTAAACATCTATCTTAACCCTTTCTGACGATGTCAAAATTTGTTTCTTCCCCATTATTGAAGAAAAACACTTTATAAGCTCTTTTCGCCAGTCGTTGTTTCACTTAAAATATAAAAAAAAATATAATTACACAGCAAACAGAGCAATTACTTTGAGTGCTTCTAATCTAATGAACCGATTTATGTACGCGTAAATGAGACGAGTTACATAAAAAGACTCAAAAGAACCGCTAACTTATTCTCCTGAAATTTGTATTGTTTGTTACTTTATTGAGTACTCATTGCTCTTTCTTCCAATACCATTTGTTTTTCTCTCCGAGCCATACAACGGTAAAAATATTAATTTCAATTTCGATAAAAAGGTGCTTCTAATCTATTGAACCGCAGTGTATGTACATATGTATGTACCTATATCAATTAACAAAACTCTCCAAACACCTCCATTGTTAAGTAGCTAACTGCCTCGAGTTTCTTGCAATTTGGCTGAAATCTCTTTCCACTAATGCGCCCCACCTAAGGCGAAGCTTATATTATTTATCTATTCATTATTCTTGTTTGGCAATTTTAATGAGATTATAGAATTTTAACTGCAGCTAAGAATTACAAGATTAGTTAGTGACATTTTGTATTTCATTAAACAAAAATAGAGATAAATGTCACTTTATAGTAATAATATTCATTGTGCAAGTAGTAAAAATAGAGAGTAATAGGAAAAAAAAATAATAGGAAGAGATATGTATGAAAGAGTAAAAGTACATCACAACAACCAGATGTAAGTATATATACATATGTACATTAGATACTAAGCAATCTATATCGTTGTGATCAAAGCAAAGGAACCAGTGTTTCACTATTTTCATGAACGCGAATAAATTACCAATGAATTGTGCCCTTCTAACAGTTTGCAGGAAAGAATGGAGTATAGCATGTGGTACGAAAGGCAGGAATGGAAACAAGAGATTGTTGTTGGCTTCTCAAGCTACAAGCGTAAGAGATCGTACTCTGCATTGAACAGATGTCTAACTGGCAAGATTTTCATAAGGTCAAAAAGCTCCATAGAGCTGAACGGGAAGAATTAGAGATCTTTCTTATGACGCACTTCTGAAAGATCGTCAACAGTTGAATTTTTTCAGACAAGCACTTTCACAGCCGCTTTTTCGCGTATTGCAATCTTGAATGGAATATTCTATAGTACATTCTGTTTAAAAGTATTGTTAGAACAAAACTTTCTCTGGACCAGACCGCGTGTGTCCATCCGCTTTACGTGTTCCAACCATTTTAGTCGTCGAATTCAAACTCTTTTAACAAGGTCGTTGTCCACAGTTAGGCCGGACAGTTTGACGGGACCAAAGGTCATACGAATAATTTTCGTCTTAAACAACCATATATAACCCAAACCCCTGGGCCTTAAAGTAGAACTGAAATGATTAATATCTTGCCTTGCTAAGGGTCACTTTAGTTATTCGAGAGTGCGGCTTATCAACTCAATTGCATTCTTAGTCCAAAGAAACAGTGGTTGGCAAGAGTTACATGCTTTGAAAGAGTGCAACTCTTTTCTCTACTAATTTTTTATTCAGCTGTTTTCTGATATTTTCTATTTTGGATTCTTGATTTCTTCCTTACAAACCAAAGGGAGAAGCCTCTTTAATATTAATTTAACTGTGTGTAAAAATACGATGAAAGCAGGCCAGATTGCAGTAAAAGCATAACACTGCAACTCCATAAAAGGGAAGGGGGTTACACTGACTTCAAGTTCTTTCAGTTTTTCATCGTTCTGAATTTATTTACATTAACAAAACGGTCGTTTCAAGACAAACAGAACCGCTCGTGAACATCCCGCTTTGCGCACTTAAGCTTGAAGTAGGGAAAATAGCCCTACAGGAGGCAAACACCAGATGGACCTCCTTGGATTCCTGTGAAATCACAATGAAACTATGGCCGTCCTTCGATAAAGGCAGAACCGAGAGACTTATACGGGAAGACAGGAAATCCGTTTCCACCCTCGTTGGGGTTATCACGGGGCATAACGGTCTACGGTATCATTTGAAAAAAATACGTCTGACGGAAGAAGAACTCTGCAGAGGTTGCAGTGACGAGGGAGCTTTTAAGAACACAACCCACTTCCTATGTCACTGCCCTGGCCTCCAACACAGCAGGAACAGGTTCCTAGGGAGCTACTTCTTCCAAGACCTAGATGAACTCGCCAGCACGCCATCAGACAAGATAATGAAATTTATCAGGTCCTCAGGATGGTTTGTATGCAAAGACTCGCATCAATAACTATCGGAGCATATTAGAATCGGTATCGGGTTTCAATGGGCAAGGGACATCCTTTCCCCCAAAGGGCATCACAATGGGTTAGCATTGACCTGAGTGTGGCGGGGAGTCTCTCTCCGCTTCCTATGAAGCGTAGGACAAAACAGATTTGGCCAAAGCTCTTCGGGCGGGCTAGCTGTGGTTTCAGCCACAAAAAATGAATGAAAAAAAAAAAAATATCGGCACCATATCACTGGACACTGTCTAATAGGCAAGTATGCTACAAGGCTGGGCCTCTTCGCGAACGATTTCTGTAGAAGCTGCTTTCATGAAGAAGAGGAGGAAACTATTCCTCACCTTCTTTGTTTCTGCCCAGCTCTCTCCCGTAGAAGGAAACTCCACTTAGGAGCTCCCTATTATAATGATACAGGCGACCTGATGAATATTGACATCAAGAGCCTCCTACGCTTCATAAGAAGCTCTAATTGGTTTTAAAACGAGTAGGTGGAGAGAGGCTACTCCCATGATCCACGTGGTATCACAACGGACCTCATTGGTCTAAGTGTGCTGGCGAATCCTAGCTGGCAGCCACTTCAACCTTACCTAACCTAACAAAACGTTTAAAAGTAAACATGGCACACTATCTTACGAACAGTAAGAGCACCAGATTATTATAATGGCAGTGACTAAAAGTTAGCTCAAAGTTTCAAATTCTGTTAATTTACTAAATAACATTTATTTTTCTATGGTCTCACAACGATTATTACCTAGTCTAGTAAGGGCATAAGTTAAGTTTTAGATTTGTGACTTAAATGCAGGCAACAGCATTGTCAATTAATGCAATTCTGAAACCTGATATTACTCACCTACATACATAGATTCATATGTTCTACTCTTTAAAATCAACAGAACCTTAATTTAAACAAAGTGGGATAATGTTTAAAATAAATACTTAGCTCGGGCTCATTTTGCCGCGATGTTATCACCCCGACATTCAACTTGGCCTCTTGTAACCCGCTTGCACTCCAACACTATGTGCAACGTAGGAGGAGTTGTTTCTTTACGCGGCATGCGCATATATTCATTGCAACATATGCATAAATTTAGTTGAATTTTCCGGCATCCAGGTTTTAAGATCACATTCTGTATTTTTCGATTTCATAATAAAACATGTACTATAGTCTATAAGGTGCTATAAGATAAAATATAAATTTGGTCAAATTCTTTTTACTGAAACAGATGCAATAATCATTGAATTGTTGACAGGAAATGTTGCTCTGAGTCCTAAACATTAATGTACGACTGCTTCTCAAACTGTGCTATTTATAGATATTTTGATTGGTATAAAATTCTGTGTTGTTTCGGTCCGTACTAAACATTGGTGTATGTTCAATTTAATTAACAAAATAACTAAATCGGGTTCTTATCTTTACTAATTTATGGGAAACTTTTTTTTGAGGAAAAGGTACATAAATTTGTGAATTTAATCTTGAATTTTTGCAACTATGATTAATTTGCAAAGCTGGCATTACGATACAGCTCTTAAATAAAGGGAGTTTTATCCATTGGTTCCTTTTTGAAATTGCTATTAAAACTACATATACAATTCAGTAGAGAGTTTACCTTCCGAATTTGAGAAGTAATTTCATTCAAATGACTGTTGCGCTTAGCTTATCAGATCTGTGTATTCGTTGCCTTCAACGCCTATATGGCTCGGTACCTCCAACAGTTTAACTTTGTTACGTAGAGCTGCGGATTATTAAAACAGCATAGAAATGATTTAGAGTAAATCAAGTGGGAGCTGCTGAATTGCCCGTAAGTATATGGATGGTCGTACTTTTAATGCCTGATGTTAGATTGACGCCGGCACATATTTCGATGGCTTGAAGGTAAGCCTGGAAAAAAATGGAAATACTGAGTGGCTTAGAGATTTTTCGAATGGATCCATAAACTGTAGCACCAACGCGAGAATTTTTGATCAACTTGTATACAACACATTTCCTTTTGGATCAAGCAGCGATCAGTCAGCGGTTCATGAGTTCCTTATGTGGTCCAGGGCCTAGCTTCTCGCGACCATTCGCATTGTGCGTGGTATATTTTTTACACAAATGGAGGAGACCTAAAGTTTTGAGCCATATCCGAAAGGGAAATTGAGAAGCTTTCTCATGGCAGTTATTACTCTCGGACATTTGTCAGACATTCGCAAGAGGTGGGACCGTGAAAAAACTTTTTGGTGTTTTCAGGGATTCAAACATCCAACCTCCCGCTTAGCGATCGAACACACTAACCACTTGAGTCACGACGCTTAAGGGAAGTCGGATAGCACGTCAATGAGATCCAATTGACAACAAGGAGTATTTTCATCCGTGTTTCGGAGACTAACCGCGCTACGAATTGACACTTTGTTGATAAATATATCCAGGCCCCGATGACTGCGGCAGGGCAGGCGTCTATGAGCCAAGCTAGCATACTAGTCTTTGAAGCCGTTTAAGCTTGTTGATGATTCCTTGTCTTTGCTCCATCAGACAATGTATGTGAATGTCAGGTTGCTTCTTTCCACCTTGGCATACAACCAGTAATTAACCTTTGGGGATAAGTCCAAGTTTTGTCTTGCATTCGTCTTTGTAATTTTTTTTTTAATGTGGGGATTCTTTACATACTGACTTAGGTGGCGGTACAGTTCGGGGTGAACTTGGGCCCCAACCAGCAAGCCTCTTCAGTTAGCTCGCTCCTGCCTCCGTTTGCTCACTCCAAATTGGTTGAGGTCCCTTTCTACTTGTGCTCGCCACCTTAGGCAATGTCGTCCTTTACTACATTGTCCCTTCGGGTTAAATTCGAAGCCTCTGCAGACCAGAGCATTGATGTCGCTTTTCTTGTCTTAGCCACTTTAGGCGACTGATGCCCAGTTTTTTTTTTGACTAGGTCGATGTGGCTGTATAGCTCATATCGTTTAATCTTCTCCTCCAAAGCCGGTCAACGCAAACGGATCGAATATCTTACGAAGAATTTTTCTCTCGAAGCGACCGAGGATATATTCATTCGCTTTCGCCAGAGTCCACGCTTCAACGCCAAAAAGCAGTACTGGGATGATTAAGGTCTTATATAGGGTCTCCTTAGTTGTTCGGGATACGGCCTGACTACTTGATTTTACCCTCATTTACAGTTAAACCCATTTTGGCAGGGACAGTCCGCTGTGTTCTGCCAATTATGTCATGTCATCGGCGTACGCTAGTAGTTTCCCAGATTTTTGAAAGATTGTGTGTCCGGTATTACTTTGTGAGTTTCGCACAATTCTTTCGAGTATAATATTAAAGCAGTCACAGGACAACACATCACCTTGTCTAAATTTTTTCTTGCCATCGAAGGTGTAGATAAGGTCAAAACCAACCTTGAATGCAGTGATTTATTTACTTTTTCTACTAAGTTATTTCCAGCTGCCTTAAACAGCTTGGCCGGAAGGCCATCAGGTCCACCAGGATTGTTGCATTTAGGCTTGGATATTGCTATCCTCACTTTGTTCTGTTCAGGTGGATAGACTGAACTTTTGTCTATGTTGATTGGTTCATTCTTTATTCAGCGTGACAGCGATATGTTGGTCGTCATCGCGGTTATTATTTCTGCAGAAGAAGTTTTTCTCTAAACCAAGCACTGTTCTTGGTCTTGTTGGCTTGTCAGTTTCTTTTTACCTTTTGGTAAAATTTCCGTAAATTATTATTAGAGTATAATATCTCAATATCTTCGACCGCGCGCTTCTCATGCTCTTTTTCTTCTTCTGATGGCCAATGTTCTCTGCGTCTTTTTGCTTGTAGAGCTCACGAATAGCTCTTGTCCTTCTTTCTTTTTTAACTGCATATGTTTGGCGTTATTTTCCGTCAAACCATGGGTTTCTTGGTGGTGGTCGGCTGAAACTAAGCAGAACAGTTGCGGCGGCTCTGATAGTACGTTGGCAGCGTTGCCACTGGTCTTCGGCACTCGATGCTGGCGGCATAGTTCTCTGTTGTGGAACTTGGGATATCCGCACTCGTTCCTTGGCTGCAACAAGGTAGTGATCCGAGTCAATGTTGGCTGTTCGGACATCAAGAATACTGGAGACATGTCTTGCATCGATCGCAATGTGATCAGGATACTGCCAAGTCCGAAATGAGGAAACCGTGTGCTTGCTATAGTGACGTTTCGCCCCACAGCAAAGTTAATAAGGCGCCTAAACCCGAAGATGTGGTGTCCTGTAGGCTATGTTTACCAACCGTCTTACTAAAAATAGCTTCCTTTCGCCTAACACAATTTTAACATCATAATTGGGACATTGCTCATAACATAAGTCTTGTCGAGGAGCTCGTATAAACACTCTTTGGTGGCGTCCATCTTGTCCTCTGGGGGGGCATGAGTGTATATTAGACTAATGTTGATGAATTTAATTAGCTCTCCGTAGTAGATGTCACAGTTCTTCA
Organism: Blera fallax; assembly: GCA_946965025.1. Lineage (NCBI taxonomy): Eukaryota > Metazoa > Arthropoda > Insecta > Diptera > Syrphidae > Blera > Blera fallax. Next base: position 51,416,420 of record OX337246.1, read on the forward strand.
TCTTCCTTTTGCCAGGTTCATCCCATCACACTTCCTGGATGACTGTTATATCTGCTTTGTAGCAGTATATGGCCTCTGCTTATTGATCGGCTACACGCGGTCTCTTAACGGTCCGAACATTTCACGTGCAGATCCGAAAATCATTGTTCTTATTTCGTTTGTTAGGTCGCCAACAGTAATATCACTCATAACCGAGGCTTATGGTTGCTTCGTAACTAAAACTTTTTTACAAGTTGCCCCGACGTAAGACCCCCAACCTGGAGGGCATGATTATAGTATGAGACCCCTAGGACGAAGGGCCGGTAAAATGTCAGTAACCCACTTCGGGGGTATAAGCGCTGCCGTTGGCCAATTAAGGGCTCCTCCGCCACCATATTTTTTTATGACCCTGCGTCAGTCTTGAAAGTTCCTTACTGTCCTGGGAACCAAATATGTTGGAGCAGCTCAAGTATATAAGGCTTCCGCTAGTCTAGCTATGGACGTCACCGTTGATTCCATTAAGAGATTCCCTTCTCTGAGGACCTCTTGTTAGATATCTGAGCTGCAAGATTGCAAGTCATGTCAGCAGGAAATGCATCGTATGGCACATGCGTGTGTAGTTAACCCAGCTAAGCTTGCGTTGGGCCGAGTGTCCATCTCTATATGTATACGCTAATCGTTAGTTCATTATTAAAAAGTTATCCAGTAGGCGCCATTTAGGACCACTGAACCAAAGTTAAGTTTTCTTTCCCTCGTGAAAGGTACACCGAATGCATTGCTAGGGTTAATCGATAGATTTTAAGGAGAGCAGCGTGCATAAGTTGACACAAATTGTCTTCATATTTGGTCTTGCTTATGATCACCAAATCATTTGCATAGTTTTGACCAGCAACCATAGTACTTAGATGCGAAGGGACGCCGCTTTGAGAGCAGCCTTTTGTTACAGAGGCCGTTTACAGAAACCCCCCGATATGAAAATTATTATGCGGATATCGATTTGGTTGTTGGATTTATCTGCGTCTTATGGCACTAGTGATGGATTCATAACCAGTATTGCCAAGCACCCTCTATGTGAAGGAACATAGAACACATAGAATTTGGAACGGTAGGCGGTTTTTTTCTTGCTGACCAAATAAATATTGGTGGGTGCCTTCTGTAGATCGATCTTTTCTATATGCGTGTTTCTATCTGTAGGCCTGTATACAGGCTCATCTGTACTGAGGTGTGTGTTTTGTTAGTGGGTTTTGAGCTCCTTTTTCCAATTAAAAACGTTGCCCTTTGGTTTGGTGGCTCAAACGATATTATAGATATCTTTGTTATTTTGGTTAGTCTCAAGTTCAATATGAAAGAGGGGTAGAGTATTATCGCGTTTCTTTTTCTTTTAAAGAAGTAGTGGCTGGATGTTGTAGAAAAAGAGTAGATTCCAGTATTAATAACCAGACGGTACCCAATGTTGTACTTGTTACTACACATAAATTGTGCTCATTTCACCTCCACGTGGTAGCCATCGGATACTGGTTGTTAACCATCTGGGCTTAACTTCCCAAACTTATAAACAGAAGACAAAAATAGTAGCACTATACTCGTAAGCACGACGGCGGACGAATAGCGAAGACTAATTGAATACCGCTGTCAGACAGGATGTAGACCAGCAATTCCATCCACTCAACCTGGACCAAGTGAATATAACCATATCTAAATTAAAATCCAACAAAACTGCTGGTGCTGACGGCCTAGCTGCCAAACTGTTCAAAGTGGAAGGCGATGACTTCTTAAGGAGCATAACCTGATCGGCGTAGTTTTAGGTCGGGAAAAACCAGGGTTTCTAAGGCCCCGTGGCCTGAGTTAGATCAGAAAAAATCTGAGCAGATCAAAGTTAAAAATTGCGATAAGGATACTCTCTGACCATTGCCTCCTGAGGAAGCACGCTATGAGATTAGGTTTAACGAACACGGACATTACTCATCCGTTGGGATCGCGATGGACCCACTATCGTGCCTAGTGTCTTATGACAAACTCTTAACCCTACATAACCTAACATAATCTAACCTAGTTCAGGAAAATCTACCATCGTTCAAATATTCATACTTCGGCAGGTCATGGTAAAAACTCAGAAGCTTCAAATCGATACCCAACTCCTTTCAATCGACAGTATGATAGTATTCTAGATACGGGTTATGCAAAACAATGTCCAGTTTTGCCATCCCTGTCCAAGTCGTCCGTTTGTGAGAAATGACGATGGAGAATGCACGATGCTCTATCAAGCTCGGTAGCGAACTCACCGAGACATGTGATGTTAAAAAAGCATTCAGACAAGGCGACGCGACGTCATGCGGCTACATCGTTCTTGAAAGAATATTTCAAATTTTTAGGCGTCATCACCAAGCATAATCTTTCAAAAGTCTATTCAATTAGGGCGCATACGCCAAGGATATTGACATAATCGGAAGAACGCAGAGGGATATCAGTAGCACCTTCGTGAGTATTGGGGAGCGTCGAAGATGGATTTTGAAGTCAATTGGGGCAGTACCAAGTATGTACATACTTTGAACAAGACAGGATAACCAACGCTGCCGTCTTGGGCAGAATGTCACCGTCGATAGAGGTAGTTAAAAACTTTCTCTACCTAGGCTTCGCTATTAATTCAGACAACAACATCTGTTTCTTTGGGCTAACAAGGCAATTGATTAATAAAGCCCTCCCTCAAACAACTAAAGTGACCCTTTATAAGACCTTAATCATTCCAGTCATACTCTAAGTATGTCGCAGTGGCATCGACTCTGCCAAAATCGGATAAGGGTTTGTGGCTATGTTATCAAGGGCCTCCATTAGTTTACTAATATAAAATATTATAAGTATTATTTTACATCTTGTATTTAGATTGGTGGCGATTTTATCTTGTTCATAATTTGTTGTTGTTGATTGCAGCAGTTCTGCATTTTTATTATTAGTGCCTAAGTCCTCGTCTTCATCAGTTGAAATTATGTCGAATCGATTTGTTTCATAAGTACATACAGGGTGTCCCAGTAAAGAGGTATAATCCTAAAGAGACAATTACATAAGTGCCGCATTAAACTGTGAAAACTTTTTGTAATTTCATGCAGCCACAAAAAAGTTATGGCTCCTTAAAGTCAAAGTCAGCTTTGTGTGCCACTGAATTGTCTCTTCAAAATGTATAAAACTGTTTTTGTAGCTATAATAATTCAGAAGTTATACCATTTAAAGTGAATGTACCTCCAAATTGGAGGTGTCCCACTTTGAAGGACTATAACTCGAACTGGGGTGAAAATAGACCCCCCCTGCCATACGATTTTTTGTTCCCCAGAACTTCAGGAATCTCCAGTTAAAGGATTATACCTCTTAACTGGGAAATCCTGTATGTATGTATTTTGTTTTCGTTGCTTAACCGCTTTTTTTTTTTTTTTGTTAGAGTGTTTCGGTTGTTTCGTTGAATGGGAGATATCCTTAGTCTTGTCGATAAATGGTTTACTGTCGTTGTTTGTTGTTATTGGAAAACTATGTCCTAAAAAAATACCCATATATTTTTTTGTTTATGTAAGTTTTTAAGGTCTAATAGTATGGCCATAAGAAGGCAGAATAATTTTATCCACTAGTTTATTTTTATAAAAACTAACAAACAACCAAACTGGGTCAAATAAGTGCTTATCTAAATAAATTGTACCATAACAGACACCGAATTATCTGGCAATAACCTTTAAAATCAGATATTACATAACTTTTATCGTTTCATGATAAGCAAGTATGTTTCGTGACTGCTTCTCTATGTCGATACAATGACAGTACATTTAAGAAAAGTACATATTTGCTGAAGCAATTAAGTTTATTTATTTTCTGTCTCACGGAATGAATCTCTCCGAATAAACCGAAATCAAGAGCGTGATGTAGACATTTGAGCTTTGCCGAAAACGTGAATCTAGAATCTATAACATAAACATAAAAAGATAACAAAGCACTTAAATAATTGTCTTCAGAGCTGCTGTTCAGTAAGATCTCTAAAATGTTTGATAAAAAAGACTGATTAAAATTGATTGTCCTGTAGTAGATAGTGAGTAAAGAGACATCCGCATTCTCTTCTTAGGACTCTGGCGACTTGTGTAAAAATTGTAGAAGTTTATGTTTAGATGTTTGATGTAAGGTATAATTATTGATTTTTAATGATATTATTTACTTATTTAGGTGATGCTACAGTTCAGAGTTAGCCTGCGCCTCAACCAACAAGTCTCTCAATTTAACTAGGTCCTTGGCTAACTGCCTCCAGTTGCGCACTCTAATTCGGTTAGATTCCCTTCTACTCGTGTGTGCCACCTTAGGCGAGTTCATCCTGTTCTGCGTTGTCCCTCCGAGTTAAATTCGAAGACTCTGCGGGCCAGAACATTGGTGTTCATTTCCTCTTCATATTCTAGCCATCTTAGGTGACTGATGCGCAGTTTTTTGACTTGGTCGATGTAGCTGTATAGCTCGTAAAGTTTGTCGTTGAATCTTCTCCTAGAAAGCCCTTCAAAGCAAACTGAACCGAATACTTAAAGAAAAACGTTCTATTCAAACGTCAAACGACCGAGAATATCTTCAGAGTTCATGCTTCAGCGCCATAAAGCAGGACACCGCCTAACAAATATTCACACTACTACAGAACTTAGGTAAAAACCTAGGAATTTCAAATCGATGCCTGACACAAGATGCAAGAACCTCTCGTAAATAGTTCTACTTAGGCTCCGCTATCAATGCAGACAATGACACCAGCGCTCAGAAAAAACCAAAAATACCTCTTGCTAACCGCTGTTTTTTGGGCTAAGAGAGAGTCTTCGAATCCGCTCCAGAGGGAAAATTCTCAGCCAACTTGATGTGCTACATAGCTAGCAATCAAACTGGCTGTTGGTCGCATCTACTTAAGTAAATAAGTAAAATCCTATGGAAATCCAAATAAAAACAGTTGTCTTTTACAGATACCTTTTGCTGCAGATATTTATTAGTTATGTATATTATATAATATATATGTATATGATAAATTCTAAATGTAAAAGTATGTATATAATTTATTTATATTAATATATTATTAAGAGAAAAAATACATTTATTTTATTTTTATTTGTTTAATAATAATTTTAATAGTACATATTTTATATATCATTTTAAATATTTTATTTGTATAGCTTAATTATTTGTTATAGCTTATGTTTAAATAAAAAAAACGGAAAGAAGAGAAAGGAAAAAAATAAATTACGAAAGAATATAGAAAAATGTATAACTTAGTGTACATATATGTCATAAAGCAGCGTTCTGGTTTTTTTTAAGGGGAATTTGTCTTAGAGATCAAAAGTTAAGGAATTGTAAGTTTTGGAGTAATATGAAAAGGAAACCTTTTAATGGGAATCTGTAAACCATTTTCCGATGAAAATATAAGGAACTCTGACCCTAACTAAAAATAAATAAAAATAAGTATTGCAATGGCTCTAAATTCAGTGGAAATAAACATTTAATTTAAATCGATTATAATTCCACTTGGAAATACAAATTAGGAAAGGAAAGAGTAAGACGACTACCATGCACTTTGAACGCATTATCACAAAATCTAACATGCGTTAATGGTGTGGCGATCGTCTGTTTATAAGGCATTGAAAAAGAAATCAAGCTTGGTATCTAGCCAGTAAGATTACCTAAATTATTTTTGTTAAAAATTATGCAAATTAAAAATAGCTATAAGAATGACTATTGATTTGTGTGTCTTAAGATTAGTAAAGTAGTGATCACGTTTAATGAATTAATGTTAATTAAGATGTTCGTAATAGTTAATGTTGTCAATACAATATATAATTGTTAATTTTATTTATTTTTCTATTCTATTATTAAAGCAAAACTTAAAATAACCTCTAGATCATAGATTAAACTGTTATTTAATTAATGCAATAAGAATCAAATAAAATGGATCACGCAAGGACGGTACACATGTACATTTTATATGTAAATGCATATGTATAGCGTATATTAATCTGTGGTTGATTTATTAAGAGTACGGGGCTTACGTACATATGTACGTACAAATATACAGTCTTACAAAAAAGTCTATATATGACATTTCTAGCAAAAATTCTAACAAAATTTATAGTTTCTTCAATTAGTTTTAACTGTGGTTGTGGAATAATAATTTGATTTAATGGCGCATTTATATTTAACAAAAAACACTATGTTAGTCTTAAAAACGCATATTAGTTAAAAAAAAGTATAGAAAACTTCTAAAAGATGACCCTGGTTAAGCTCTGATCGTATACATATGTATGTTCGAACGTATGCATGTACATGTTAACATGTTTACATATGTACATACATATGTATATGTGGGTTGTTTGTTCGTAAATGGTAATTTTTTTTAAAGATTGGGGTGTTTTAGTTCTCAACATAAAAGTACCAGACCTTATTAAGATCGTTCGAGTCAAACCCAAGGAGTAGAAAAATTTCAAATTTTTAGTAAAAAAAATATCAAGCGTGATAATACGTTCACACGTTTTGCATACAATTTTTGAATTACTGGGGGGACAAAGCTACCTCTAAAATAACAATTTTTTAAATGCAATCGGCGTAATACAGGATGCATCAGAAGTAACTGTATAATGAAAACAATTTTTAACTTCTTTGTTTGCGAATATATCCAACAGATTCCAATTAGGAGATATAGAAAATGGAACGTTACACAATTGCGCAAAGAACTAGAATTCTTTTTCTATTCCTTGGAAATAACTAATACTCAATGTGCATACAGGAGATTCTATGGTGAAAGAATTGCTTTAACAGGTCCAACCATGCATTCACTGGTGGATAATTTGGCTGAATTCGGGACTGTTGGGGATTCAAGACGTATTGAAAGACCTCGAACTGGCGGATCGGTCGAAAATATTGATGTTGTGAGACAAAGCATCGCGAATAATGCGAAGACAACAACGAATTGATGATCTATCCAGTTACAGATTTCTGACCGCCCTCTTTAGCTGATTTTGAAAGAGGATTTGTATCTCTTCTCACTATCCAAAAATGATATCCTGGAAAACCAGTTTTGAACCTCGTTCAGAATGATGAAAACTTTTTGCCAAACTTAATGATAGTCGACAAAGAATAGAAAAATGCGCAAAATGTTTGGTGTGGCCCTAGCGACGAAAAGATTTACGGCCATTTTCGAAAATCATCGAGGTAAAAGCCTTACAATAAATGGAATACGTTATAGGGCAATGCTCCAAAATTTTTATATCCACAATTACCAAACACCAATAAACATATGGTTCGGAAAGATGGTGCAACAGCCCATAAGCCACGTGCAATAACTTCCAAATCGGATAGTTTCCAAATACGGACCATTTGAGTTGACCACCACCATCCCCTAATTTGACTGCTCCAGATGCTCTTATGATGCAAAATGGGAAAAGGAGTATGTTTCCTTGGTCTTATACAGCAAGAAACACTCCACAATGTTATGGAAAATGCAATAAAAAAGAGCAAATTTTTTCAGACATAATGTAAAAAAAAATATCATGAAATAAACTTTCTCTTAAAATTAAAATTTAATTTCATTCCATTTAATATTTACTTAAAAAACAAATCACTCTGTACTATCTGTTAGAGTTTAGAAGTTAGAATGTGGTGACAGACAGACGGGCAGACAGACGAACACCCGATCTAGACCAATGGGATTCCGTGAACTACCTATATATGTATGTTAATGTTATCTACAATGGTCTAAAAAAAAATTACTTGTACAATACAACTCTACCTGCCAATATTTTATTCTTAAATTATTTAGCAATTATTTAGATAAATCAGCCAAAGGCCTGGTAGCTAGCCTCTATTATATATTGTAAATAAGCTGTTAATTTAATTTATCATGTAATAAAAAATAATAATAGCAATAAAAATAAGTTCGAGGGCATTTCTATAATTTCTATTAATTTTGGAGTTAGCATACAAATAAATTCGACCATCTAGTCAGGCCGTACGTAGCCTAATTCTACAGAAGAATAAAAGGACAAACAGACATGATTGAAAAAAATTATCAGAAAAATTGTATTGTTAGCAACAGGTCTTCACGGAGCAGTATACGTTCAGCGATTGATCAGAAGTAGTTATCAACTAGCACCACGTTGACGAATAAGCCCATTTAAAGTACGAAAAGTTTTGTCCATGAATAATAAAAAAATTAAATTTTTAAGTAGCTATGTTGTCGTCACTATTTAATAAACTGTCCACAGAGACTGGAAAATAATATCAAAAATTATAACTTTAAAACTGAGAAACCAGCGAAGGTTAAAGTGAATTCACCGCAAGACTACGACGTGTTCATTTGCTTAGGAGAAAATTATTTATTTATAAAATTATTTTATATTAGTCGTAAACAATGACACAAGTTCATAATTTTCTAGATCTAACCTTCTTTATTGTTAAATATACCCCAATATGCATCGGCTTCCGAATGAATGAAAAATAGCGGGAATATTATATATGTATTCTTCGAATCAACCTGATTTTACTTCTAGCGTAATCTTAAAGCTTTCAATCGTTATATATGTATGTATATATATAAACGAGATACAACCATATGAAAACAGTTTTTTTAATTGATAAGATAAAGTTTCCTCTTTCCTTTCACTTAATTATATTTCTATTGCAATTACACATTAGAGAAGGCTATAAGAATACTTATCGAAAATTTGGACTGGATATGTTTCTATTTTACAGATTCTCCTTATATTCTGTCACAGTTCCTCACAAATAGGCACAAATAAACTGGGATAAATTAAAACCAAAGCATAGTCCGAGTCAACAAAAAAAATTAACCAATGTCAAGAATGAAAACTAAAAAAATAAAACTTAACATATTCGGAACACAAGAAGTACTGCCTCTCTCTAAATAAATGCATCCGTTGGATACGTATCTTTCTGTTTTGCAAACATATAAATACCAATCTACAAAATAAGCCTTCGCATATCTTACACTCGCTGTATTTCAAATAACTTAACTTCCGTATCATACCATATCGCTGGTTCGACATTCCTCAGGTAAATCACTCCCCAGATATACGTCCTAAACCATGCTGTGGTTCCACTATTTGCTTGATATTTCCGGATCAAAATTGGATGTGGTACTGGCAGCAAGCCCACTAAAGTGCCATGCTGAAGAAATTTCAAAATCTCTGATTCATCAGTGAGACCCTTATCGATGCAAATCTTTTCCACTTGTGGTACAAGCACCTGCAATAATCTCATAATTGTCTGGAGTGGCAATTTCGAACGCCAGGAAACAATCCATTCAGGTGTTGGTGTCCAACGATCTTGACTAGAAGGTACCATGCGAATGCTGCCACGTGTGGCTATCGATAATTTCGGTTGGGGTTCCTTTGGAATTGGTGGAGTGCCCGCACGCGACTCAGATGGGGACTTCTGTACTGCTACTACTGCTGGTTCTTCTATAGGGGTTGTACCCTCAGGTGGACTGCTTGGATGCGCGGTTTCACGTTCAGTCATTTGATTAATGCCGGGAGTATCAAGCAAAGAAGTTTTAAGGGTACCAGGTTCAGCTGGAAGTGCTGGTCGTGATCCTTCCATGGTGGACTCATCTTTGTTGTCGATAGATTCAACTTCGGAGTCCTCATTGTCCTCGGTAAGAGGGTCTTCTGTAACTACAACTGTTGCTGCGATTTGTTTAACTACCGCTTCTGGAACCGGTGGCAGGTTGAATTTACCGAATTTTCTTGTGCTGAGGCACTTTGCAATGCCAGCCATGTCTGAAGGTAAATTCGCCATGGCGTGGAACACATGTCGCTTCCGGATAATGGTGTAGACAAGGTTGGAATTGCCGTCAAACTGGTACTGAATAATGTTGTTAAAGATTTCCAGGAGGAAAAACACCAGATGGTGATTAGAAGGAGCCGAAAGTAGGAACCATGGTGTACTGAAGGCTTCGAGAAGATGCAACAATTTTACACTGGCGACCATCGAGAGGGTTTTTAAATATGGTGACACATTTACAAGGATAGTCAGCAGGCAATCAAACAAAGGCTGCAAACGCTGATGTCCAGTGGCTATAATCTTGTGAAATACTGTGATAAGCAAATCCGCATGTGTTCCGGTAAAAACTGGAATATCCATAGGCACAGTAGCGGTGTACGGTTTATTCAGCCGAACTCCAAAATTCCTTTCACCCGAAAGTAAGAGCAGTATGAACACTCCGATGTGCATAAGACCAACACGCGATTGGTCAGCTCTTGAATAGTTTAGATGATAGAGAATTGGAATTAGGATATCCAAAACATCACTGCTTTTTAGAACGAAGTACAGGAACTTCTTGTTGTAGTCACAGATCTTCCAGAAGAGAATCAGCAGTTCCTGGTGGCAATGCAATCGCTTTGTCGAATTTGGCAGATAGTTTTGGACTAGTGGATTGTTGAGCAATCTTGTGATGCCTTTCAAAATGAAATGAAAATCTTCATCTCGATGCACTCTGGACAAATAGTTTATAAATAGATTATCGCCGAATCCCTCATCAAAGTTCCCTCCCGAATGCATAATCATATCATGATCTAACGTAACTATGAGAATCTGGAGACACGCCTCCACTAATGGCTCTGTCGTATCCGAAAATAACAAGTGGTTATAGGGAACTCCAAAGCCCACCGGATCATACGCACAAACTGTGTTTAAAAACGAAGTAAATAGCGGCAGCGCGTGGCGATTATCAGCGCTTGTGAAATAGGCAATCCATTTGTTTGGCTCTTCTGTCTGATTAGGTAGTCTGTACATTGGTTCACTGAAACAAGTCAACAGTAGTTTCAGCAATTCTGTTCGCCTTCTCTCCATATGTGCGTTCTTAGGTGGAGAATAAGCGAATCCCACACCCGCTTCCCAGATATATTCACACGAATCAATGTTAGCCAACTCCTCCGCCTTCTCTGGACCAGATTTTCTTGCAAACATTACAGTAAAATCTGGGCAAAAGAGCAAATCACAAACGGCGTTCAGCAAACTCTGTGCGAGTGGGGTCTCCCCGTTGTCCTTCACTTCATTAGAACCAGGCAGTGATGACCAAAAGAAATGCTTCCATTCACTATCTTCGAAGATGTAGGGTAGAATTCTAATAAGCAATCTGACACAGTTTAGCACACACTGTTGCTCAGCTTGAGTGCGACAGCTGCTATCGACTGCAGCGGCTAGCTTCTCGACAGCTTTGTAGCAGAGAGTAGCCAAATTGGCCGGATTTTCTGTACGTAAATTTCTTATTTCCGCGGCAGTTACTAGCGCGAATACGTCTTCTAAACTAGTGTTGTGCCCATTCCAAAATTGATCCCAGAAGGTCTCATCGTTGGAATCGATTGTTTGATTTTTCGTTGTGAGTTGTACGATTGCTTTACGAAAGTTTAATTTGGAATCGGTATTTCCCATGGTAGATGGTTCTGGGGATAGAAAATATGTTGGCTTACGGTTTTCTTGGAGTAAACGCGATTAAACTTTAAATTTTCCTTGTTTCGACACGACTGAAAAAGTGGTGAAAAATTAAGTGACTGACGAAGTAGACGAAGACGATATATTTTTTTGACTGACATTTCGATGACACTAACGCAGTATGTGGGGGAACTGATTGATATTGCCAGATCAGACTTGTCAGATGGGTGCGTTCAAAAGAATTGTGTTTGATGAGGCTGTTACACATTGTGCGTCAATAAATAAAAAACAGAATATTCCTGCTCGATTTGGATTCGATTTGACTGTTTCCAACACAAAAAAATAAAAAATATATATATTTACAATAAGTGCATTGACATTCTAGGCACCAATCACAACTTAACAGTTGTTTCTAGTAACGGAATTGAATTGATAATAAAAATACTTCATATATTCTGGATAGGTTAGGTTTGAGTGACTTATCTCAGTTGATAATATAGGCACACTATTTTGATGCTACAGGATCCTATGGAAAGTCACTACCCGTAACCAGTTGGATCTTTCTATAAAGCTTTAAAGGATCTTCACATCTTTATGTACAATGTCACCAAGTGGTTTGAACAAAACGATGTCCAAAGAGTGTTTCCTTGGGAGACAGCTAGACAAAATAACCGTTTTCTTTTAGTGAAAAGTCCCGTATTCTCAATGATTGTATCCTAATTTAAGAGAGTACAATCTTCAATTCTTTAGGAAATCAATTTCATTCATATGGCTGTCGCTGCTGGTTTGGCGGTAGCCCATCCCTCAAGCTCAATTTTTCATTACATTGCCAATTGTAATACTCTCTTTTAAGAAGTGCGATGAATGTTCACTAGTTGAGCTACACGACGTATTTAAGGTCGTGGGTATTCATGCACACTTTTGGCAGCATTAGTAATTTTTTTAGTCTGAGTGCTTTGATCGAGGACGAGAATACTTTTCGTTGGTGAATTTTGTTACATCAACCGCTAAGAGGTTTGTGCAATACAGCTCTCACAATATTTTTTCAATCTTTCCAGCGTTGTTGAAGTGTAAAACGATCCATTTCTTACCACGGAGAGTTGATACTACATATCTATCATTTCCTGATAAAATATGTATGTCATGTTGTGCAATAACATCAGCTACCGCAATGCCCTGGCACCCTCTACCGCTCAAACGGCAGTCTAGAGCTACCTTTGAAGTTAGTAAGATTCCAGCTACTATATGATTATTTGTTTATTATATGTGTTCACATTTTTTTAAACCTGAACTAAATTCTTGCATCTGCTTTTATCTTTTCTGATTATTTTTGGAATACTATGACGAAAGACCGATTAGAGAAATAAATAAAGAGTAAATCAATGGTAAAAGTGTTTCAGTTTCACTATAATCACCATAAAGCCGTTATTCAGGGAACGTATGCAGAACAGCTGTCACTTACTCTCGTATGACATCAAAACGTCATCACTTCCGAACTTACGCACGCACACATACGCGAAACTGTAGTCGTCTTCATTTGTCAAAAAGGAAAAAGAGGAAATTCCCAGAAATGATGGGGAATGTAAATTTTTAAATAAATAGTGAAAAAATCGAATTTAAACCAAAATAGATTATAAAATATCGTGAAAATAAGTGGTGCGCAAAAATGTCCCTTCCTGGTAATGGAATCTTTGTTATTCGTGGCGAAATGTCCACATTAATGACAGCAATGCGAAGGGGCACTCGTTGGAGTTCCACATCATACGTGGTGATCTTGAAAATTTTTCCATCAAACAAAATATGTTACTAATTAAATTGGTCGCAATTTCAGGATGAAGAGAAAGACGGTCTCATGAAATTATTTGTGGATCTGAAACAAGTTTTGAATCATGTCGAAGATTTACGATTAATCGATCCTAATGTGTTTCTGGCACCGTTCTTGGAAGTAATCCGATCCGAGGAGACGACGGGAGCAGTAACAAGTTTGGCGCTGGTAGCAGTTAATAAATTTTTGTCTTATGGGTTGATTGGTGAGTTTAATTGGATTTTGTTTAAACACTGACTTACTCAATTGCCAATAGATCCAACACATTCGACGCTGGCGGTCACTGTGGAGAGTATAGCTGATGCTGTAACCCATGCAAGATTTCTGGGGACAGATCAATCATCTGATGGGGTAGCTTTGTTTCGGGTGATAGAAGTTTTGCATACACTAATGCGGAGCCCCGAGGGCAGTGCGCTAACCAATGAAAGTGTCTGTGAAATGATGTTGAGTTGCTTTAAGATCTGTTTCGAGCCACGTTTGAATGAATTGTTAAGACGCTCGGCTGAGCAGGCCTTGAAAGATATGGTCTTGTTGTTGTTCATGCGATTGCCCCAGTTTTCAGAGGATCGTAGTGATGCTGGTTTGTTGAAGAAATTTAAAATGATGGCGGCGTCTATAGAAGAAAGCAACAAAAAGAACAAGGGGAAACAAATCCAAAAATCTACTCAAATTCCTCGCATAAATGCAATTAAGAATGAAGAGAAATCAGCGGCAATAACAAATACCGAGGATCCACAGAGTCCTGGAAATTTATGTGCGTCACTGAAAGTGCCTCCATTGGCGACAACACCAGCTACCCCACTTGGAAATATCCTTGATATGCAGGGTAAACTAACGCAAACTCCCACAACTGCTTTAGGTGCAATCGTGGCCGATGAAGAAATTACGATTTCGAGTGAAACTATACCGGATTCGGATCAGAAGGCTGTAGATCAGATCAATGGAGAATACAGCGAAACAGGAGGAGATACAGATGAAAAGCAGGGAGATAATGAATATGTAAACTCCGTTGGAGTGAGATTTACTCAGCAGAATTCAGTTGAGAATGATGGTGTTAATCCACTGCTACCATATGGTCTGCCATGCATCCAGGAGCTGTTCAGATTTTTGATTTTACTGTGCAACCCACTGGACAAGCAGAACACCGACATCATGGTGCATATGGGATTAAGTCTTTTGACTGTTGCATTCGAAGTGGGAGCGGACAACATCGGAAAGTATGACACTCTACTGGAGCTTGTCAAGGATGAGTTGTGCAGAAATCTATTCGCCGTAAGTATTGGTATTCAGTAGAGTAGGTGTATGTACGTACACATTTACTTTACTTGGTCTAGAAAAACTTGGAACTAAATTCGCCCATTTGCCCCCTTTGTATGCGGCCTATTCAACAGCTCCTTCTCCAAAAATGTTCAAAAAGAGCTAATGCACGCTAAACCAATCTTGATGCATGTTCTGTAGTCAAAGAGGTATCACGGCGGCTGTTTAGCGAGTTTTCTACACTAAGCAACATAATGAGGAGTCTTGGCAGTCACTTTTATGCAGGCCTCCTAAGATTTATTTATCTATCTATGTAGTCTTAGTCCAGCAGTTTTTCTGTTTTAAGCTCCCAGTTGGTTAAAGTACGCAGTGACTGCAGTCATATGTCATCGCATCTGCCTAACCAATCCTAATCTATTTTTCTTCTTACTGAGGGCTTCCGGAACTGTTATTTAAGCCATCAGCCATACCATTGTCTATGGAAGCTGAAGATATAAGGAATTTGAATACGTAAAAAAAATTTACAATTTGCCAAAGAATATCGTTAAAATCATTATGATCTAATTGTAACAATATACCTCAGGACTGCACATTAACAAAAGGATTACGTAATTGTTGAATAAAACCATCTATTCCAAAGTCAAGGCAAGGTAACGCGAAAATTATAACAAATATTGTGGAACATATAGCATATGACAAGAAACACAAGAGGATATTAAATAATCTATCATATCTTACCATGCCTCATCCGATTCTGATTTTTTTTTCGGAATAATTCATCTAAACATCTGACTTAACTCGCTATATTTCTTTAAAATTACTTAAATGGTTATTCATTTAGGTCTGACTAGGATGATTCCATTTTTGGGATTATACTTTGAGGTTATTTCCATTAGACATTGTTTAAGCTGACTACACTTTTCACAGTCTTTCAGACTAAAGGCTTTCTATCCGGATTATATTTCACATTTCTGATTGAGCACCTGCGTCGACCAAGATAGTAATATGAGAAATATAGTACCTATTACATCGCCCTGTTGTCCGTCTTTGTTAGTTATACTTGTGAGGTTGAGTGGTTGGCGTAATTTCTTGCCCCAGTTGTCATTTGGTGACTTTGATAAGTGCTTAGATTTTTAATGTTTTAGTATACATATGTAGACACATCCATACTTATCTATACTTATTCATTCATCTTAATAAAAAAGTTTTGCGTACAAATTTTACCACTTTTTCGTCATAAAGTTCTTGTTAGTCAGAAAGCTATCGAAATCCTTTTTAAAACCAATATAAAGCAAGAACAGCAGAAACGTGTACTTTACCAAAAGGTAAATCTGATCTAAGACAAGTCTTACACGTTGGCTATAGTACATAGTTCACCTCTCCTTACTTCACCATATTTCCTAGAGTTCCAAAATCCTCTGTTTCCTTGCCAAAATCTATTCCATAAACCGATGTCCATCCTGGTAGGATAGTGAAAAATCGTGACGTCTCTTGACTACCACAGAAATTTTTTTTCTGCTTCATAGGAAAATTAAACCTTTTAAATTTTTTACAAAAGAAAGGACACTCTAAGAATTGCTGTTCTCACCCGCTCGACAGTTTCTCGATTGTTAGTAGTTATCCATAGTTTTAGCTTGGACCTTTCAATATTCTAGCTTAATTATTTACTATTCTTTCTTTATTTAGCTCATGAACTCAGAGCGCCTGTCGATCTTTGCTTCTGATCTTCAAGTTTGCTTCTTGCTGTTTGAGTCGCTTCGTGATCACTTGAAATTCCAATTGGAAGCTTATTTGAAAAAACTCTCTGAAATAATTGCCAGTGATAATCCGAAAACACCTTACGAGATGCGTGAACTCGCTTTAGACAATCTCTTGCAACTTTGGCGTATACCAGGCTTTGTTGCAGAACTTTACATAAACTATGATTGTGATCTGTACTGTAGTGATCTATTTGAAAATATAACAAAACTGCTCTCCAAATATACACTCTCTGCAACGAATGCTGTGTATAGTACTCACTTGCTTTCAATGGATACACTTATCTCTGTAATCGAAATAATCGAAAGAAATTGCGCGGCTGCAAAGAGTGGAGGGGGTCCCAATGCTCCGCCACCGCCATCAAATCGTCATTCTCGTCAGAATTCGGGACTAGAAGGCATAGTAATTGAATCAGGACTGAATGAATCTAACGCAACAGATTCTTCAATAGTGGTAGAGAATATATCAAAATTTATCAATAATTCCACTCGCATTAGAACTCATTCGCGATCACAGCAAATACCCAAGGAACAACTAATCGATGTGAAGAATAAGAAGAGAGTTCTAACACAGGGTACTGAGCTTTTCAATCAACGTCCAGATAAGGGTATTCAATATCTGCAGGAGAATGGAATTTTAAATAGTATTCTGGATCCAATGGAGGTGGTCCTTTTGTTGCGGGAAAATCCTGGTTTAGATAAGAAAATGATCGGCGAATATATCAGTAAAAAGAAGAATGTCGAGAGTAAAATTCTAGAGAATTTTGTTGAGAGTTTCGATTTTGCCGGGCTAAGAGTTGATCAGGCATTGCGATTATATTTAGAGACATTCCGATTGCCCGGTGAGGCCCCATTGATCTTTTTGGTTCTCGAGCATTTCGCTGATCATTGGCACGTAAGTTTTAATGAAATTTACATAAAGCCTTTTGTGTGTTTAATGATTTTTGACTTCTTCAGAAACAAAACAAGGAACCATTTGCCAATACAGATGCCGCTTTTAGTTTGGCCTATGCTATCATTATGCTGAATATGGATCAGCATAATTCGAATGCGAAACGATTGAATGTACCCATGACTCCAGAGGACTTCTTTAAGAATTTACGTGGACTCAACGGTGGTGCAGACTTTGATCAGGAGATGTTGGCTAACGTTTTTAGTTCTATTAAGTAAGTTTTGAAATAATTAAAGTGTGGATATTTTCAATTGTATTTTGTTTCAGAAATGAAGAGATTGTAATGCCTGCGGAACAAACTGGAATTGTCAGAGAGAAGTATCTGTGGAAAGTCCTTTTGCGACGTGGAGTTGGCTCAGATGGTGTGTTCAATCATGTGCAGGATTCAGCTTATGATAAGGAGCTCTTCCACATCATTTGGGGAGCATCACTAAGTGCACTCAGCTTTATGTTTGATAAGAGTAGTGATAATGGATATCAACGTACATTGGCTGGTAAGTGTTTCTGCAATTATTTTGGCAATGTTGTCTTCGGAAAATAATTGTTGAGTTCGTACCTACATGTATAGCGGTTTTTGCAATATTATAAGCCACGAAAAAAAAAAAACACAAATATTTACAGCAACAGACCATGATCCAGGGCTTGGCTTCTTGCGACCATTCGTGTTGTGCGTGTTATATCTTTGTGCACAAATGGAAAGGACCTACAGTTTAGAGTCAAATTTAAAAGGTTTTTTTTTAATAGAGAAGTTTCTTCATGACAGTTATTACTTTCTTACGTTTGTCAGACATTCGCAAGAGGTGAAATCGTGAAAACTTTTTCGATGTTTTCTGCGATTTTATTATAGGTCATACTTTCATTTTGGAGGTAGCACTCGCTTGCGGAGTAGGGATGCAATCCAATTTATCAACTGAATTGCAATTACCTTGTAGAGGTAGTCGCAATAGATTTCTTCTTCCTCAATCACCTTCAACTTCTGTTTAAGAAAATATACCAACACAGGGTCTTAGATAGAGTATATTTAAGTAATTGTCAGCATACTGTTGGAAGAGTTTAACGCTCCCTGAATTAAATTGTGCGATATGGACATGAATCTCTCGCATCACTAATCCTTTATTCTTTCATAGTGTAGAACAATTGCATTTTTAAGAACCGCACAGATAGTAACGATAAAGTCTGAAAATTATGATAAAATGTAGCTCTTTCTCAAAGAAAATCGATATTTTTCAAGAGATCAAATATGGTTCGCGTTAAGATTTTTTTCTCGTCATTCGATCATTTCCAGAATTCTTATATTATTGAGAATTGTTTGTCCTACCTATTTTGCCTACGAGCGCTCGTTTCTATAGTTTAAATGAATAAGAAATTACCAAGCTCAAAATAATGCCAGCAATATTTTACTTCTTTTGTATAGTTTGTTTTACTAACATTTTATTTTTTATTCTTTTCAGGTTTCAAAAAATGTGCTGGCATCGCTGCCTACTACAATCTTCACGAAGATTTCGACGCTCTTATCCTTACCCTATGTAAATTCACAACATTGCTCAATATCCAACCAGATGCGTCGAACGATATCGCCCTTGCAGTGAACTTTGGCTTGAATCCGAAAGCTCAGGCGGCAATTAAAACAGTGTTCAATTTATTGCATGAATACGGTGATTGTCTACGTGAGAGCTGGAAGAATATCCTTGAGGTCGTTGTTCAATTGTTTCGCTTGAAATTGTTACCGAAAACACTAGTGGAAGTAGAGGACTTCTGTGAGCCCAATGGCAAGGCAACACTAATTTTAGAGAAGCCAAGTCAAAAGCCCGAAGCCGGCCTCTTCAGCAGTCTGTACTCGTATCTTAGTTCAGAGGGTCAACGAGAACCTACATACGAAGAGCAAGAGTTCATTAAAATCGGTAAAAAGTGCATAAAAGAATGTCAGTTGGATCAAATGATCCAAGAATCCAAATTCGTGCAGTTTGAGTCGCTACAAGAGTTACTGAAATGTGTGTTAACGCTTATTAAACCACCAAACGCTCACAAATCGGTTGGACTACCGTATTCAGAGGATATTGTAGTATTTTGGATGGAGTTTCTTGTGAAAATTGTGATTCACAATAGAGATCGCATGATTCCTCTATGGGGATCAGTAAGAGATCAAATGTATTTGCTTCTAATGGGTGGATCATCATGTGGATATGATTACCTATTAAATAGAAGCATTGTAGCCATTTTGAAATTGGCTATCTATTTGATGCGAAATGAAGAACTCTGCCCGATTGTACTGCAGAGCTTAAAAATGCTTCTCATGCTCAAACCGAATGTGATTTTTAGGATTTCTAAGCAGATCTCCATTGGAATTTATGAATTGCTGAAAACTAGCGCTCAGAATATCCATTCAGAGCTTGATTGGCAGATTATTTTCACGATTCTTGAGTGTGTTGGAGCTGGAGCTGTGCCGCCAGAATTTGAAGATGTATTACCGCCGCCTGGAACTAAGTCTGATGGAGCACTGAGTAGTGAGGAGGACTCAGGATTACCTGATCGTGGTTACATATCAGATTCAGAAGTTAGTGTGAAGCAGCAACAGCAAAACGTTGTGGTTGCAAATTCAACTACTAGTACACCATTTCCAAGTCCATCAGCAGAAAATTGGATACTCGTTAACAAGGATAGTGAGTTGTCCGTAAGTTCGAGACCACAGTCACCGCCAGCGTTAAGTAGCTTGGTGTACCCGTGCAAATTGCAGGAGCATTCATCATTTGCATTATTTAAGTGTTGGGATAGCTTGGCGTTCATCGTACGCAATGTGGCCCATATCACTCCATATAACTTTGAGTCGTGTGTGCGATGTATTCGGACTTTTGTGGAGGCATGTCGAGATGGTGGCCTAAAAGTTCGCAAGAAATTGAATGCAAGACCGGTACACCATAAGAAGAAGTCGACAAAGAAGGATAAGAAGTCAGCGGATCACAGCAGCGACAGCGAAGATGATGAACTCAGTCAGCGCTATGAAACGCTTTCCATCCAACTGCTTGATTTAATGTACACTCTATATACGCGAACTGCGCAGATCTTTCGCTGGTGGGCAGAAGAGGGATGTGCAGTACCTCAATGTTCGGCACTTTGGGCTCAAGGATGGTGTCCGCTTTTACAGGGTATTGCTCGCCTGGCGATGGATCGCCGGAGGGAAGTGAGGACTTACGCAATTTCATGCTTACAGCAACGAGCATTACTTGTCCATGATCTGCAAACCCTGAGTGGATCAGAGTGGGCAAGTTGCTTTAAGCAGGTCCTCTTCCCCCTGCTCAACGAACTCCTCCCAGAAAGTGCGTCGATTAATGGAATCGATGGAGTTCTGTTGGAAGAGTCTCGGATTCGAACAGCTACCATAATGTCAAAAGTGTTTCTTCATCACTTAACACCGTTAATTGAACTTGAAACTTTCAATGACCTTTGGCTGGAAATTCTGGATTATATCGAGAAATTTATGAAAGTCGGTTCGGATATGCTTTACGAGCAGATGCTGGAGATTTTAAAAAATATGCTCTTGGTTATGCATTCAGTGAGAGTATTCCATTGCAACGATGGTACATTACATCTTCCGTTGTGGGAGTTGACCTGGAAGAGGATTGGAGAGTTTTTGCCAAACCTATTGGAAGAACTTTTCAGTGATGAAGGTAGGTACAAAACATTTGTACAATTATATGTAAGTATGCAGAAATACATTCTTTCTTTCTTTGTAGGAAAGCGCCCCCAAATGATGTCTCAAATAAATGAACAAAATATCACTAGTATCCCACAGGTAACCATATTGCCACAGACATCCACGGGGAGATCTCTTAGTAATGGCGAAGTGATATTACCGAAAGGAGTGTCAGTTGAATCATTGGGATCGCCAAAGTCGAGTATCATTCTTCAGCCACCCACGGATCTTGCACAGGGACAATCATTTCTATTAGGACAGGTAAGAGATTTGTTCTGTTAATATTTTGAAGATTTTTGTGAACCGTTTTTGATAGTGTGTCATGCAAATAGTTAAAGGGCGAGGGTTTCATCAGTGAAAAAACAACTCGCTCTCTGCACGAATGTGAGTTGAGGAATACGCTGCCCTTTACTGGCAAGAGCTAACTTAGCAAACAATTTACCTTATAAAATACTTAAAATATAAAAATTTATTGGATTGGTGTCTGGTAAAGTTGAAAGCCATTGTTTAGTAGAAATGAAGTTCGAAACATTGTATTTAAACTATGTTTAATGATATAATTGTGCTTCGTGTGCCTGTGCCGAGTCTTACTTACGCTTTTTCGCAGAATATTTCAGCGTTTACTTTGGCAGCAAAGTCCAAAAATACGCGTTATATTTTAAAATTCTTTACGCTTCAAATTTTATTTTGCTTATAAAAAATTTAAGGTACGAAAAGTAGGTAGTTATATGTACATATATAGAAATGCAGACAGATTTCTGAATCCACTCGGCTGCTGATGCTGATCAGAAGAGACTAGATATAGTGAACGAAGTTATTATAGTATTTTAATTAAATACTAATTAAAAATTAATTAAATACCCGTGAGGGTCGGTTTACCTGCCGATCTGTTTAGTAGCATCCACCGATTTATTTACGGTTGGACGGAAGTATGACCGATGAGGCGAGCATCACCATTGTTTGCTCAATCCTCAAAAAGGGAGACTGCACAAGATTTTGTCTTCTGTACTGTATGACCGCCTGAAGCCCTTTGTGAACAACCTTTAGAGAAAACCAAGATATTTCAAATTTATACATATGTATATATACATCACCAATTTATTGATTGTAAAGCCGTGTGGCAGCATTTATAGGAGGCTAGCTATATAGAGCAATATCTAGTTTTGGTATTCAGGTCAGGCTCGTCCGATTTGGAAGAATGACCCTTCACGGTTCTTAACATCGTTGTTGAGACAATTGTACACAACGCACACTAAGAGCATAATTATTCTCACAAAGCGGCGGGATTTCAGTTGCGCCTTCGTAAGTATTGAGAAGAAAGCGGCGAACTATGGAAAATCAAATCACATGACTTTATGACATCTCGGGCAGAACGTCACCTAGGCAGACACAACTTTGAGGTATTTAAAGATTTTGCCTTTCTAGTCTACCCTATTGACTCAAATGACGACTATGCATAGCGCTGAGATTACCCGAAAATAACTTTTGCCAACCGATGTTTCTTTGAACTCAGAAAACATCTAAGTAGCAAAACCTTCTCTCGAAGAACTAAAGTAACTTTAAATAAGACTTAATCATTGTGTTAGTAGAAAAATCGTTCGTGTAATCTTCAATCAATTACGATACAATTACGAACTACCGCAGTACAGCGACACTGATTTGGTAGAAGAGTCTGAACTCTTGGTTCATGGTTCGATTATAGTTTTTAGTCTGTAAGTACCCAGTAAAAGTCTGTTTTTAAAATGTTTTTTTTTTTTTTAAATTTTCAAAAATTCCCAGGTGATAGAATAGAAGAACGCCGTGGTACTAAAAAAGATTCAACGAATTTTTGGTACCGTACATGTGTATGTAGTTCCATTTCAGTTTTCCATTTCCATATTTCTCAATGAACGATGTTGCAGAATCAAGACTTTTCATTTGATCCTTAATATAATCTCCCTACTGTTTGTATTGATTGGTCCAACTCGATTAAATTGCCTTAGTTTAATAATATCAAACTGTGGAATTAAATCCGTCATAATATGACCAAATCTAATTTCGACGTATGTATCTAACTATGTATCTTACTCGCTCTTGCGATAAGGCATCATTCCTTCCGGGCGTCACCAATAACTTGCACTCTTTTATATGCTCTAGGAAATATCAAGCATGTACATATGTACATATGTATGTAAGAGTATACATGCAAAAGAAGAAAATTATCTAAAAAAGTCAGTCATTATTTCTTTTAATTTCAGGCAAACATCCCCATTCTTATACCACAACAGCCGTCAACTATGAACACTGGTAGCCCGCTGCTGCAGCAACCAACACCACCTATTGTTCAACCCATTCCAATCGTTGCATCCGCAGCTCTAATAACTCCAACAAATACCGTAAGCTCAGTAGCACCATTAGTTGTTTCTCCTGTAGAGAATAAAGTGGATTCACCACAACTGCAGGAGGGTCAAATAATCTCACCCGATACCAGTCCGAAAAAAGAATCCAATGTGTATGCAACTCAATTAGTTGCTGCAACACCTGCAACCTATAAAGTGCAAAGCAGCGGCTATGAGTTCTCCATAGAATTACCTGAAACACCACCTCCAACATCAGTTGCAAGTGCACAAGATTATTCTGCTCAGATGATTATGCAGGAGCAATATGCCGAGTACTACCAGCACTTCCAACGGCAACAGGAACAACTACAACAAGACTTAACATCAGAAAATTCTAGTTCGCCAGCGGACTTAGCAACAAATGTGCCAATCAGTCATGTACTTTCAGGGAGTCAATATCCCAGCCTCAACAAGCTGCCTACATCATCGATTGTGCATAGTTTCTCACCGGTATATGTCCAATCACAGCCACCGCAATCGGGATCTGATATCTATACGGAATATGTTCAGAATCCCTATAATCTAACATTGCAACAGCAACAAAGCAACAGCACCGAGCAAACCTCGTCTGAACCACCAGTTACAAATGTTTTTCAGTCGGCGAACTACTTCGGAGCGAATGTAGATCCCAGTTCCATCCCGCCTGGCTCTGAGATGCTCTTCGGACAACCCTAGGATTGGATCGATCAGTAGTTGCATGTTGTTTATTTTTATTTTTAATCTATACCTTACTTCTTCCATCTTTGTTTTGGTGGTGCTTTTTCCTGCTGCGAGACATTCCACTAGCTCGAGGAAACTCCACACAGACGCAAGAACCTGTAATTGTTTTATTATAATTTTTTCTAAGCTATTAAATAGTTTTACGTATGTAATCAAGCGTCTATGTTTTGTTGACTTTTCTTATTAATTAAATCCCCTCCCCCACCCTTAAGCAGCGTTTATTTGTGTATATAGTATTCAATTGGAAAAAAATCACAACAAATTAAGAAGAATTATGAAAAATGTATGCAAAAAAAAAAGTTTAGTCAATTTTATTTAATAATGATTATACAGTAACTGCAACTAGGAAGTTATATATATGCTAAATGATATAAGAAAAATTAAACAAAGAGTAAATAAAATTTAAATTGTGTAAATTGGTGATATATTGTTTTAATCGTAGTAAATAGTGGGTTATCCTGCTGAAACCAAATCCAGTCCAGGTCCAAACCAGTAAATTGTGGCCACTAAATCTCGCTGTAGAACACTCCGTTCATCGTCACGTTTTTCCCAGCTTTATTCACAAAGAAGTAGGAGCCAATGCTGCCACCACTCCAAAACCCCGAACAAACAGTCACCCTTTAAATATGTATTAGCTTGGCACTCCAAATATGTAATACAGTTGCATGTTTTGTATTTGATGTAGCCGCCAATATGAAAATGCTTCGTTGGGAAAAATAATTTTCTGAAGAACTGTGGTTTAGACGTTAATTTGACAAAAGAAGATTTGAAGATTAAGAAAAAGCAAAGTTCGATGCATCATACCTCTTGAACAAAAGGTGTTTTTCTGAATTTCTAGGCAACATGAAACGGATTCAAACTGGATGGAAAGTTGACATGAAATATGCTAAAAAATCTTTTATTTTGGCTATGTGTAGCAATGTAAAAGTTATAATTGGAGTGTACAACCCATAATATTGTACTGGTGGTACAATGCGACCGCATTGTTTTCTGCTTTGGAAAAGAAATCATACTTCAAGATACTTGAAAAAAACTAACCGAATTGCGTCGCTGTCTCCGGAAATCCACTGATTTTTAGCACACTCCGCTGGGTATCTGAATACAGCAATATGGCACAGGTAGCGAAAATGTACGCAACATCAACGCAGCTACACGTGTCTCTTGTTAAATATATGAACAACGCCGAAGTGATCAGGAAGGCTAATCACTGATGGGCGCATTTCAATCATTGTAATTTGCAACACCTCTAGACCCAAGTTTATAAGTAGAAAATGTAGTCATGGGGCATATCATCCTAAGCAAACATGCTCAAGTTCGACGAAATCGATAGCTACTTGATTCTCGATACTTTAAACTAATTCTCTTATAGGTATAGAAAATACTTAAGGGTAAGAACCATACCAGTTTCCATAAAACCTTTGGGAATAATTATGGAAAATTGTTACAACTACTTACATACATACAAATGTTAGAGCTTGTCCCATAATCATTCACAAACTAATAAGGTCATTTAATTATTTGTTAAAAACACTCCCTGGAGACTCATCAATCCTTGCAACATATTTCTCCTCTATTTCAGTCCAATTAAATTGCCATTACATCCATTTTCTTAACACTTACCGTCTTCCAGATCCTTTATAAGCCACGAAGCGTAACCTGTTCACCTCAGTTCGTGTTATCTTTTTCATAACAGTTTAGAAAAATGAAGCTGTGTCTAATAATTTCGCTTTTTTCACTATTTTCCATTCCATCGTCACATAGTTGGAATCCTGATTTCATTTTCAAGACCGTCGCAATCGGTGCTAAGTTAATACAAACTCAAGAATTTCTCATGTTCTATGGCGCGAATTGTCAAGATGAGCGCATCGACCGTTTTGTCGGTCGCCTACATCGTGCAGTTGGTATACCTCAATATGTTACAACCAATTTCACTAGTTACCAACTCCGATATGTCACCAAACGGAACTACTGGGCAATAATATTTACTCATAGTATTGATGACTTCATCTTTAAAGTACATGACCAGACTCTTCTCGGTTGGCATTACTACAATGGATTGGTTGTGTTGCTAGACCCCATCGATGACATGGAAGTTCCCCGCAAATTACTTCACTATTTGTATAAGAAGCGTTTTGTTGGAACACACGTCTATTTTCAATGTACCAACTTGACGGATAACTTTTACGGTTTTCGGGCATACCCTCGATTTCAAATTGAGGATCGAAAAAGTTGGACTCTCGATTTACAGGCTGCTATAAAATATATGGCCGGTGGAGTCTTTGGTCATGCTTTTCAGACTCCCCTTCGAGTTGATATACCAAGGGTATTCCAATTTGTGAACCATGCTGGAAAAACTGAGGTGCAGGGCACCTCATATCGCATCTTTAAAACCTTCGCGAAGCACGTAAATGGAGCAATTGAAGAGTATCCAATGAATAAGTCAACGAATTCGGTAAATATGAGGGAAGTACTTCAGCTAATCAAGGATGAGAAAATCGAAATTAGTGCCCATGCATATGCTCTCTATCATAAGTCAGGAATCGATCAGAGTTATCCGCTTCTAGTGGTTCAATGGTGTATTATGGTGCCGTCGTTTAACCAAATTACAAGTTATCTATACCCAATCAAACCATTCGAAGGTAAAGTGTGGATATTGTATTTTGTGGCTATTCTGAGCTTTATTGCCACTAGTTACTGCTATGATAAACTGTACGTAGAGAAGAATAGCTTTAGTGGAAGTGTCTTGTTGGGCTTCTGTTTGATGTTAAATATAGCAGCACCAAGAAATTTCAGAGATCCAACGAAGTGGGAGTTCTTTCTGTTTTCGATTATCTTTCTTCAAACAGCTATTGTAACATTCTTCTATACAAGTTTTCTGGGAAGCATTTTGACGGTGAACCTCTTTCGACAGCAAATCAATACCATGGATGATCTAATCGCTGCTAAACTTCCCGTTATGATGATAGACTATGAGTATGACTTTCTACGTGACGTTACTTCACTTGCGCCGGAGTTTGAAGCTCTCATCTTCACCGTTGATCCAGATACATTCACTAAACACAGAGATTCTATGAATAACTCCTATGCCTACATAACTACTGACGATTGTTGGCATTTTATCGCTTTGCAACAAAAGTACCTGAAGCAGCCAAAGTTCCGCTTGTCTGACATTTGTTTTGGTTCATTTCACATGGGATTTCCAATGCAGATTGATTCACCAGTGTGGCGTGACTTGGAATATTTCATCTATCGGATTCATTCATCTGGATTGTATCAATACTACGAGTCAATTGCTTATGACCACGCTGTTCAAGGTGGTTATGTACATCGTTTGACTTCGCTCGATGAATACCAGTCGGCTGGTATGGAACATCTCCTTATGGCATTCCAACTCTTGGCCGCACTATGTGGTATGAGTTTGATACTTTTTATTTGTGAAATTGTATTTGGAAGAAAAAAAAATAAATAAACGAAAATAAAAAAAAACTCCCTTCCGTGACAATGTATCGAAACATTGCCGTGACCAGGATTCGAACCTGGGTTACCACGGCCACAACGTGGGGTCCTAACCACTAGACGATCACGGCTATAAGAGAGGTGAAAACTGATTTGGCGAACAACCTAGATAGCTTTAATCTTGTAGTAACACACATTCAAGAGGAGCTCCACCCCTCAATAGATAAGAAGAAAATAAAATTTAATACTAAGTCGTGAGCTATTCCTTTATTTATGATTGTAATTAATTCTGTGATTGGTGTTGTGCAAGTATTATCCAGCTTTTGCGTAAATTCTAAAAATATAACGAAACCCAGTCAAGTGACTTGCATTTGTTTATATTCCGGGTGCAGAGGCCATTAGAGAGCAAATTAGAAAAAACGGAAACGCTCATAAATTATGCAACGTTTATGAAAGTATAATTTGACACATGAATGTAAGTGTGTACATTTGGAGCCGATATTTTTTTACTAAAACCAACTTAAGCGTTGATAACTTTCACAAAATGTGAGCATAATTAAGGTGTGCTCAAATTTCCGATCACTAACGTTAATTTGTTTTAATACGTAAGGTATGGTAAATATTCTGACATACACAAATCCAAAAGATCTAAGATTCTTTAGTCTATCACCAATCCTTCTAAAAACGAGTATTGATTCAAAACTGCTGTTAGCGGCTCAAAATGCATATTGCAAAGGCAGTGAAAACTGTATTACATTCTTTAGTACTGTACAAACTTTAGGGTATTCTCTGATTGATAAGGAGTATTCAATGGTAGCATTCTAAGATAAAGAAGGTACTGTCAGACCTGAAGGTCAACAGCACATTTTGATTAATTTACTTAAAATAGGAGAAGTAAAAAATATCCTTTTTGGTGCTTTCAGTGATGTCTTAACAAAAATGGAAGGAAATACGCAGCATGGCAAAAAGCTTAAATGCTGTTCCCCAGAATAAGAATTGGGCGTACATATTATAAGGGCGCAATTGTAAGTACTTACTAAATTAGTAATTTTAGAATAAATACGTTAACTATGCAAAACAAATGCTAGGCAAAGTTTGGACAACTCAAAAAAAAAAAGGTTTTGAAAAAAGATTTTCGCTTGGTACATCAATGATTCTCAAATGGTTCAGCAACTACATACATATGTTGCACGGGAAAGATTACAAAATGTCACACAGCATTGAAATACATATATTCGCAGCATGTACAGGATTGACTCGTAGGTGGTTTAAACAGGGGAACTTTTCTTTCAGAACTCCAAATGCACATTCTAGGAAACGTCGTGTGCGTTTATGATCCCTGTTGTATCCAATGACTGATGGGTTATCGGTGACTGATATTGACGGTGGCAAAAGCCATGTTTTTAGTGGGTATGCGTTATCACCCAGGATAACAGCGTTTTCGAAAGGCCTCCATCCAGCTTCCATTTTATGATACAGAGTTCTATTTATTACGCAACACTCCCGCATCATGTGCCAGTTGGCACCTATACATATACATGTAGCAAAACTGTAGGTGTGGTCCGTACATTGCCATACAGTTTAAAGAGTGCTCGCCATGGCGATCAACTTCATTAACAGAAGGGGCATCAATTTTGTATGTATCACAAATCTCCGGCATCTCCTCTTTAAAAAAAAAATTCTGAATAACTGTTGAATTCGAATTCAATTACTGCCTGAGTAATCTCTCTAATTTAGCGACACATTGCCATTTTGCTAACATAGTATGGTACTGTGAACTGATTCAGTTTCTCACCGGTCACGGATATTTTCGAGCCTATCTCTACAAGATGCGAAAAGTCGACAGCCCAGCATGCCCCTACGGAGATGCGAGTAACGACGATGCGGAACACACGTTCTTCCACTGCAGGAGATGGTGTGTGCAAAGGCGGTTGTTGGAAAGCGGGTTGCGTGAGATAACCCCACAAAATGTCATCCGAACAATGCTAGAAAACGAAGAGAGCTGGAATAAGATAGCTTTGTATATTGAAACTGTATCATACAACGAAAATGAAACTTAGTACGAATGACCTGTGCAAAGGATGTGGTGACGAAGATGTACATGAAGATTCCACACACTTTCTATGTCACTGCCCATCACTCTGTCATATTAGAACTAAAACACTTGGAAGACACTTCTTCTGTGACCTTGAGGAACTTTCTGGCAAGTCTATAAACGACTTGCACAAATTTATAAACGCTTCGGGATGGCTTCAAAATCCATAGTTTGTTTATAGGTTCTAGAGTATGGGAGGTTTTAAACCCCTAGGGCATCACAATGGATCTACAATGATCTAAGTGTGACGGATGGAGAATTCTTTTGCGCCCGTCAACCCACTAACCTAACCTAACCAATATTTAAACTGTACTGCGCGTGAAGAAAAGCGACGAAAATTTAATAAGATGAAGTGGCAAAACAGGCACGAAGAAAATACAAACCCGCAAAAAAGACACGTCGCTAAACGAATATATGTAAGTCCGGTTCCCCGTAGGGGATTGAAAACGACACCACTCTGAAGTAATGCGAAAGCGGTTCCAGAGTGGATCGTGTCAAGAAGAAAAGGTTCCTGTGGGTTTGGTGGATGAAAGTTCCGCACTACCTGGAAAGAGCGGGTCCTCCCGAGGTGAGCATTAGCGTCCCACAGAATACAAAAAAAAAAAAAATGGCACTGTGAACACGGACCGAACCAATGTAGAGCAATCTAAAGTTTTTGGTGAACGGTCAATGAATAATTTTTATTTGTACATAGTGCCCTATATTTTACTGCTTAGTCTTGTAGCAAGATTGTGTGCAGTTGAATTTAATAAGCGAAATTTTTCAATAAACAGAATCACTTACGTCAAATTAATTCTTAGCTTAAGAACCTTCAACCTGCGACGGGGCCCATGGTTATCACTACCACCGTCACTATCGAACTCAGAATCAAAAAAGCACATATTTAGTTAAATATTTTTTTAATTTTTTTTCATTGTTTATGCATTTTTATTTGCGAATTCATTATATCTTACGTGCTAGACAAAAAACGCTTAAAAACTAGCTTAACTAACTTAACTATGTTATATACTAACTTACTGGCCCTATGCGGGCGCTCTAAGTTAAACTTAATACTTATACTAATGTCTTTCGACTTAACCTAGCTTAAATTGATTTACTTAAATTATTTTACAAATTATTTAACTAAGGAAAATAATTAACAAAAAACTTAGTAAATTAACTTTTTTTTTTAAAAAAATTAAAATTAAAAGAGTCTTAAATCTAAAATTTACAATCTGCCTTAAAATAAATCTTAAACTACCTTATTCTAATCACGTAATTAAATACGTACTTTTTTTTTGTTTACGCAAAGTGCTGCGAGTTTTTTTTGTTTTTTGTTCTCTAAACTACCTAACCTACTTAACCTATGTAAACCCGGCCATAAGTAAAAACGAAAAGGCCAACTTTGCCCCTTGAGAGGCTACCCCTTATCTATTGGAAACGACGAAGGAGTTCCCTCTCCGTCCCCTAACCACCAGAATTTCTGGCGCTGCTTAACAACGTCTCGCAAATCATGACCTGATACCGCTCTACTAAACCGGAGACGCTCAGTAGTGCTGTGTGCGACGTGTCGGTCGTAGTTGAGTCACCTATCCACAGCTGTCCGAGCAACATGGAAGATTAGCGGCACCGCTACTTTGTCCTGTTCAGACCTTCTTTATTTAGATAAAGGAACGCCTCTGGGGGAATGAAGCCGTTAAGGCGCACGCTCTCGTGATACATATCATTGGGATAGTAAGCCCCGGAGATCAGATTATTTACCGAGTTCATTGCTCTTGCAATGTGGCCTCGAATCAACTTGATCAGGAAATTATCCACTCTGTTTATGTTCGCCCTGTTATAAGGACCTCATTGGAATAGAATTTTTGTACTCAAACTCTGGTGTTCTGTATAAACGAAGGCAAGCCCTCTCAAACACCCGAATCCTTTCCATCAAGCTTGGTCCAACGTTGAACCACACGGGACAACCATATGCGAGCCTGGGCGGGATGAGGGCCATGTATTTTTGAATTTTTATATTTGTACTCTGCTTTTCCAAACAAAGTACTTAAAAAATGTCAGCTTTGGACAATATTCAAATCATCTGTCCTAATTGAACCACAGTTCTACACGTGTTTCTTGAAACTTGTCATGTTTTGTTACTTTTCATCATTCATTGTGACAGTTGTCGAAGTGTTCACGAATTTGTCCTTTTGTGTTACACAATTTTTTACAAGTTGTCAAATTTCACTTATCCTGCAAGTACTTGTCGCGTTGTGTTACAGCCCCCTGGTCGGATTATTCATAAAAAGCTAGGTGGGACGTATATTTGAAGATATGTATTTAAGTGGAGCCATCCCACAAGGTTGTGTCCTATCATCTCTTCTTTAGGGATTAGTGATTATTAATTAATTATTGCTAATTTCGAAAGATGAGGGCTGCACGGTGATCGCTTATGCAAACGACTTTCCTATAGCACATTAATACCCTAAAATAACTCTTACAAAACTCCCAAAAAACTGATCTGGTACTCTTTTAAAGTTTTTTGACATACCTTATATTAATGGTATAAGCTTAATTTTCTCAAAACAAAATATTTGGGTCTGATTTCGGAAAGGAAATCAAGCTGGATCCCTAACATTCAAAAAAGAGTCAATAAAGCTACAGTAGCACTTTTCTCCGTAATTAGACCGATACTCACGTACGGGGTGTTTGTCTGGTGGACAGCCTTAGGTAAAGCCATAAACCGCCATTATTTATCTACCTCGCCAGGTCGAGTAAGGTGTCTATTTTTGATACTACACAGTTTTCCGTTCGGTGATCCTGCTATCCAGGTCAGGAGACTTGTACAGTGCGAAAACCCAGGTAAGAATCCATCGTAATTCTGGCGAACTTCATATATCTTCCGCTCTTTCCTTTGTTAGTGGTACAGTAGCGTGCATTACTTGAATGTTTGAAGTTATATTGGTCAATGCAGACCAGCTTAGAAAATGAGTTTCTCCCAATGTTTCTAGCACTACTTGTGTTTTAATGAATTTGGTAACTCTCTCTCGACCTTTGAAAGCATCATGCGCTATCGTACAAAAAATTCGAAATCCTCGCTTCTTCAACTGTCATGGTTTAGTTCAGTGAGTAAGTACATTTAAACCATTAACTTTGCAACCACACATTAACTATAAACATTATTTACGGAAATGAATAGTTTCCCTAGCACCATAAACGGAATCTATTAGTCATACAGTAGCCTACAATTTTCCACCTCTATATAGTTATGCATTTTCAATTCACTAAAACAGTCCTCATTCATATGAAACAACTGACATGACTTTTCACATAATGCTCACAATGTATGCCCGAATAACTAATTTAGTGGATCTAGATAAGTGCCGGATTGGGGTTCCACGAGTATGCGTGAAAAACGACATGAAATATTGTAGAGCTAAAAGAACAAGAATTGCCACAACGTTTGCCTGTAAATTCCCAACATTGAGGACAGCAACAACTTGGCGATGTTCTATTCACTGTGGCTATTTGTGGTAGCCGTATCCGCATCGCAAGCGAGTTTGATAGCGGATTTGGTGCAAACGCTGGAAAGCATATACCATTACGAGAATTTGGTGGTTTTTCGTGGAGAGTCTTTTGAAAGTGGACAACTGGATGATTTCTTCAAAAAGCTGAATGAGGGCCCATTAGTTCCACAACTCATTGGAAGTAAAGAAAATAGGTTCGACCTTCAATATGCCATCAAAAGAGAATCCTTGTCAGTTATTTTCGCTGAAGACGAAAGCGACAAAATTCTAACGTCAATTTTAACATCACTCAGAGGACGGCGAGGTATCCATGTAATTTTTGCAATGAACAATCAAGTAGAATTAACAGGTTTCTTTCAATGGGCTTGGAAGAAGCAGTTGACAAGACCATTACTGGTCTCTGGTTTTAATATCTTCAGCATTGATCCCTATCCAACACTTAAAATAATCAATGTGACATCAAATGAGCCTAAAATGATGTTCCCCGAAGAAACTATGAATTTTAAGGGCTACAAAGTGCGGACTCCTCTTCAGATGGATGTGCCTCGAGTTTTCTGGTACGAGGGCAAGGAGAAAAGATATGACCTCTCTGGCTATGGTGGACGAGTGATTAGATATTTTGCAAAGTTCGTAAACATAAGGCTGTCGCTCCGTCGAGATGACAGCTCAACATATTTGAACCAGGAACCAATACTTAAGCTTCTAGAAGAAGGCATGATAGAGATAAGTGTACATCCCTTTGCTATATTCAATCGGTCCTTGTTGGGAGCAAGTTATCCTATTGACTTGGTTACGTATTGCTTAATGCAGCCTCTGGGACCACCGATTCCAAAGTATGAATATGTGTTTCTACCTTTTAACCGAGATGTTTGGCTGTTGATTATTCTGTCATTTCTCTTTTTCACCGTTACCTTATCTCAGTTGCCATTAGAGGAGGACCGACCGTTTGATTTGGGAAAAGCAGCGTTGGTGGCGATTTGTGTAATTCAAAACCTTCCGACTCCGGTGCGTACGTTTCACACTCTTAACTCGCTTAGGATCATTTACGTGCTGCTTTTTCTGTTCGGATTTATAATCTCAAATATTTATTTGGCTTTAATGGCGTCACATCTAACCATAGACGTGTACGATATTCAGGATGACACTTTAGAAGCAGTGATCCACCGTCAGCAGCCTATTATGGTTCCTGCCTATGACAAGAGTCTCATCACCAAATATAACGACTTACCAGATGAATTCTATCAGCTTTTTGTAGACGCTAACACGGATAACTTCACTCAATCCAGAAATAGTCTTAACCCAGCGTATTCTTATCCGATGACAAGTGATCGTTGGAAGTTTGTGAGCATGCAACAAATGTTCATGAAAAGGAAACTATTTTGGATTTCGGCAAATACATGTTTTGTGAACTTCCCACTGCAATTTGCCATGCAGTATGACTCCCACTTAAACTGGCCCCTGTCATATTCCATAATGAGGGCTCAGGAGAGCGGTTTGTATGCATTTTGGCACAGATCCGCGTTCAGGCGGGCTCTTTCGATGCATTATGTTCGATTTTTGGTTGATGAGGTTGATGAAGTTGAACCCCTGCCGATGAAGTTTTTGACATATATTTTATACGTTTGGATGGGTGGATTAATGGCGGGAGTGGTTGTGTTTGTGATTGAATTGAATACAATAAAGCTGCGCAGGATAATGGTCACGCTAAGGAGATTGCGCTTCGAACGTTTTGAGGGTCGTCAACATTGGTAATTGCAAATTTTTTGCATTTCGTATTCGCAGCTTTATTATTATTTTGGCATGGCAAAGTAAGGTATGCACTATGAACCAATTGGACTTTTGCATAAAAAAAATGGATTATGTAATTCTAAAATTTTAATAAATTAAAGAAATGTTCTCTGATAATTAAAAATTTATTATTAGTTACTGGCTATACAAATACAAATACGAATACATACACAAATTTAATAGGTGAATCGTTTTTTCATGCGCTGGATCGGTGAAATCTTTTATGGAATCTTGGTATCTACCAATTGCAAATCGTTTAACTCACTCTATGGCGTTCTTAAGATCCTTAAGGATTCTACCGGTAAGACATTTGTACTATTTTAAAGTTTCTAAGTTGTTCTTTATGAGAGGTGGCTATATGTAGAATCCGATAACTGACGTACGTAATCTGCGAAGCAATCAGAACAGGTGTGTATCTGTTCCCACATTCCGTACCACCCACTTTAGAAATTCCTACTCCATTGTGTCCTATAAGCTATTTAATAAGCTCCCCGTAGATATCAGATCCACTAGGACTTTATCTGCTTTTTTGAAAAAGTCAAATTGTGGCTTCTTAAATTCGACCATCATCAAATTGAAGTTTTGCTGCCTTATATTGTATAGCATTATACTAATTTTCTGAATTGCTCGCCTCCATTTTCCAGAATTTTCCAGAAAATTTTTGTATCTGTTATCTCTTTTCTTCTTATACATATACATACATACTAATAGTTAAATGCTGAACTTAATGAAAGCTTACTGAAATTGCTCACCCCACATATGTATTTTCTGATTTTTATCTATGTATGTATGAAGATTTTAGCACTATTTGAATTGTTAAATACAAATGTCACTTACTATTCCTTATTATAACATTATAATTCTGTTATGAAATCTTAAGTATTTACATTTTTTGTTATAATAAGAATAATGATAATAAAAAAAAAAATTGTGTTCCACTAATTTGCCGTTTCTAGCACGTGATGTATTAAATTCTCCAGAGTTGGTGTTTCTCCCAGTACTGCTTGTATTGCTTCTTTTTGTAGCTGGAATCGTGGGCAGTGAAAGAATACACGATGGACAAGTCTGTCATAGTTTTTACATTGGTATAGATATGACCGGAAAGAGCCATGTCTATCGGAATAAGGCAGTTAGTTCATAGGTACTTAGATGAAAGATCACTGCGTTGCTGCAACTCCATCAAACGTGTGCTTCTTCTGTTATAATTTTCTTCTCCTGAAAAGTTTCGCATTTATTTTTGAATGCGATATACAAGTGTATATATATGTATGTATGTACATATGATCTGACAAGGACAACTCCGGCCGGAGCCGAAAATTGGGAACCGACTTAAAGTACCGGCTAGATAATGTCAGGTCAATAACATCCTGAAGAGACTTCAGGATATATTTCCAATCCACCGGGTTGCTTTCTTGACATCGAGTGTAAGAATCGCGCAGTATTTCTTGGATCCACCCTTCCATTATTTGACCTGGCAAAAGTTTAATTATTTTTTCACAACACCTATTCCTTACTCTCGGGTTGACTAAGTCAAAAAGTTTAAATAACTTCTATATGTATATGTATGTATAACGGGCGTTTAATTTTTCCTAATACGAAGGGCATCTGCCACTTTCTCCAAGACGCTTACTGTCCTTTTTGGTATGCTAAAAGGTAATAACGATCATCTGCTAAGTCACTTGATTGCTGCCACATCTTCGTTTGCTCCTTCGATCTCAGCAGCTAGTAGTACCAAGCAGCTTTTTATTTTTGTTGTAAACCAGATCGCAGTACCATCTCTAAGATGTTTTGGTACATTGCTGCTCTTATCTGCGTCTACTTTGGAGTTTCAAGAAGAATTCACCTTTTGCCGTACTTCAGATCGTTGCGATTCGAGTCTTGTTTAACATTTAAGCGTATGTCAGCATAGGCGAAATCACTGCTGCTCTTTATTATTAGTGCGTCGGGTCTCTTCCGGAACAGTGCCGTGCTTGCCTCCATATGCCGTTCTTATGTTCCTCTGAGGTTGCTTTAGTTCTGCTTTTTATTTTGCTCGATTTGATATACCCACTTACTATGTGCCAGCTCCTTGGGTGTTTTCGGTGTTGCACGACATAGTTGGAAGATTTTGTTGATCCCCACAACGAGAGAAGAACATTCCTCATTGTGCTTATTCTTGCTGTTGTTGTGGAAGAGTAGAATATTCATATTCTTGCGTCAAGGTAAAGATTCTGGAAACGGAAGTGCGTCGCCCTTCTCCTGAGTCTTACCGGCATCCAGCAGAAGGCACGCATTCTGTTTGGAGGTTACGACTTTCACCAGATTTTATGCGTAGACAACGTCACCGGTAGGATACTTTTCGTCAGAAGATTTAACTAACAAATTAATTTGGGGTTTTGGATTATTGTATTTTATGAC
Organism: Blera fallax; assembly: GCA_946965025.1. Lineage (NCBI taxonomy): Eukaryota > Metazoa > Arthropoda > Insecta > Diptera > Syrphidae > Blera > Blera fallax. The sequence goes on from OX337246.1 coordinate 51,453,642, forward strand.
CAGATTTAGGTTCTGCAGCAGATAAAGCTAGAACATCGCAGTAATATTATAAAAACGATTAACAATAAAAGAGTGGAACTCAATAATAAATCACCCATTCGGCAGTAAATTCTACGTAAACGCCCAATAATTTCACCCCCATTAGTGATTAACCCCATATTTAGTTAAGTCAAAACAATCCTATTAAACACACGCTTCCGCCTTAATTCTTCAGTGTTTAGTGTTATTTCAAACGTTTGACATGTCTCCTGGATTCCAATCGGTTTTCTTAATTTCTTTTCTTGTTCTTAACGCGCCAATTCAGAACACAAATCAAGTCAATCTAACTCTTCTCATGGATGTAATTCACTGTGCTGACAAGTACCATCAGTATCAAAACTTTCCAATTTTATCGGCCCAAAAGACACTATTTGAAATAGAATACTTCATTGTTAACCTACAGCGTACCTTTGAAAGACCATCTTACATCCTGACTGAGAAGAATGAAAAGTTTTACCTGCGCTATCGCATCTATAGTCAATCACTGGTGTTGGTTTTCTTTCGGGGAATGACCGATTCCGTTTTTGAAAGGACCGATATCCTGACGAGGGGAAGACGACTAATGGTAGTCATATTTGTTTTGCTCAGACCGCCGATGACTTATCATGAAATTCATGAAATTATGATGCAAACGTGGACAAACAAGTACATGCATGCAATACTACTCTATCGTGATACACATGGTCAGGATCATCTGATCACCTTCGATTCGTTCCCAGAGTTCAAAATTAAAAGCATAATAGCCGCCTACAGAGTGTCAGATGTTTTTGCATTGGAAGGTACTGGCAATTTGCATGGCTACAAAATAAGGACCCCAGTGAAGTCGGATATTCCGAGAGTTTTCAGAGTAATGGATTACAATGGCCTATCACAAATAAAAGGATTTAGTTATCAACTTTTCATGGCTTTTGTGAAGTACAGGAACGCCGCCTTCGAGGAGTATGTCGTAGGCAATACAAGTAACAACATCGAAAGGAAGGACATTTTGAACCTGATATCTGCCGGGGATATTGAGATCAGTTTGCATCCTACTGTTATGCATGATACTGAGACATTGGGAAGCAGCTACCCAATCAGACTCAACGACCTTTGCATAATGCTTCCGATGGCCAATGAGATTCCTAGCTATATGTACCTTAGGAGACCATTCCAGCTTAGAGTATGGATACTGTTGGTGTTTGGCACGGTTTACTTGGCCTGCACTTTAATGTGGATTCCCCCAAACTCTGACCACAGCGAACGTAAGGAATTTGGTTTATCGCTTCTGCAAAGTATTGGATGCATGCTGAATATGCCTATGTGTAGGCATTATTACAACGTCACCTGGAAGTACTTTTTCTCTCACTATGGTATTTGGATTCTGGGATTCCTGGTCACTACATGGTATTGTGCTCTAGTGGAGAGTTTTCTAGCATCAACTGTATTTGGACCTCAAATAGACACAATGGATGACCTCATAACATCGGGTCTGAAGATACTTGTAACGGATGGCGATATCGAAGAATCTAAAAAACATCTGTATTTCCCAAAGAAATTGCAAAAAATATTTGTCGGCACTACTATGGATACATTGGCTCAACATAGAAATGGTTTCAATGTAACATATGCATATGTGGTACCATTAGATCGTTGGGATTTTTTAAGCTTACAGCAGCAGTATTCAAAAAGACCCATCTTTAGACTGTCACACATGTGCTTTCTGAAACACCATCTCGCCTACCCTATGTCATATGATTCACGTCTGATTCATTCTTTGAATTTCTTCATTCTTTATGCTCAGCAATCAGGCTTGATAGAATATTGGGCTCGTGTAGACTTTAAACATGCTGTTCGGGCTGGTTATGTAAAACTTATGATGGATTCATACAAGACAGCACCACTGCATAGCGAAAATATGAGACTGGCGTGGGAAATCTTAGGTATTGGATTGGGTGTAAGTTTTGCGGTGCTCATCATGGAGGTTTTGAAGTTCGACAAGTGGTGTATGTATTTTGGGATTTTATTGGCAACAAAATGGAGGAAGGTTATAAGATGTGTTGGCAGAATTATGTGGAAAATGAAATTGTGGTAGTGGTTATAAAGACAATTAAAAGGATACTGTATAAAGGTTGATTTTGTTTTAATTTGATTTTAGGGAAGGTTTCCTCTTTCAATAATTTCGGTATATTGTTTGGACTTTGCCTTTTGCAATAATACCTACATACATTCATATGTATCTTGCTGCTACGAAAAGTGTATGCACTGTGTACGAGGCTTAGAGTTCTTAAGTGCATATTATTCTAAGCACCTGATTTTCTGTGCCTTTTTTTTTCAGGCCTATTGCTATTCAGCGGCTTTAGATGTAATCCCCTTAGATTTGCATATTATTTGTGCAAAGTTCGGCATTTTCTGTTGTTCGTTGCTCCTCAACCAACGTGACTAGGAGATTAAGCTTTCGTGGCCCTTCGAGAGTTATTTACCCTTTAGAGCAGCAGACAAAGGCTGGTTAATTGCGACTCCGTTAAAATAAAGATTATAACAAATGGAAATCATTATTTCATACGTCTGTTATTCGAGGCAAAAGTTTTCTATGGAAAAAGTTTTCTTCAATTAATTTTCAAGACTTCCTTGAGAAGTCCATTTTCATTGTTGGTGAAAGAGCTGCTACCTATTTGCTTTAACACCCAAAATAAAGGCAGATTATCTTACATATTCGTACATATTTTCAGCCACACTCTATTCTTAAAGTGCAGTGCCCGATGGGTAATATGAAGTTCTCGTATTGTGTAAATAAATATTGAGATTACAGATTTCCAAAGTGGTCAAAAATTATGCACAGATGTACAAGGACTTACATATAAGTCACCAGTTGCATCTTTCAGGTCAGTCATAGAATTCTATTAAGCAAGATTATCTCATCCGGAGTATTATAACAGCCCGGTAGCTAGATGGGTACGATTTGTTCTCCGATATCTTGTTACGGACGCTGAAATACTTAAGGCATCTATACCTTTAACAACTCATCTACCTCCAGTTTTACACACAAAGTTGGTTGGGGTGCCTCTCTCCACTTGCGCCTCACCTAAGAAGGAATCTTCCTCTATTGCTTTGTCTTCCTGGGGTTCATTCAAAGGTTCTCCGCATGTTCTTGCTGGTATTGTTCGTCGAAACAGGAGTTTCGTCGTGGTCCCCAAGAATAATCCAGTACATCAAAGTTATCACACTTGATACTGGCGGCACTGGGCGTTGTGTCATATTGAAGAATATCGATCGTCTGCTATAGCCGTCTGATGTCAAACATCCTCACATTGCCTCCTCCTTTTGATGTGCAGAATATCCGTATAATTATATCGGCTACAACAAGGCAATCGTGCAACATATGTTCATCATACTGGAAGAATGCCTTGCGTCAATCGCAATTTGACCAATCTGGTTGAGGGCTGAATGATAACGAAACCTCAAGGTCTCCTTGTGAATAGCAATGAAGACAGCAGTATACTTACATATATATAAAAAATATTTAGTGCAAAGTATCGTACGTGACCAAGGGCCTATCTTCTTGCGACTATGAGTCTTATGAGGGTTTAAAACTATATCAGGAAGCCTTTTTTTTCATTTGACAAACTTTCCCACGATAGTTCTTACTCTCGGACGTTTGTCAGACATTTGCAAGAGGTGGGACCATAAAAAAAAAGTTGTTTCCCTTTTTTGAAATTCGAACCTTAAACCCAAAACTCAGTAGTCCAGCGTACTATGGAACGGCTGGATAGCTACCTCCTGAAACTCACTGGTTCTTTGCCCAATGCAGTTGATTTCAACTGTTACTGTAAACCAGCAAAAAAGGGTGGAGTGGGAACAATGCCAGTGTCCTCTACAATCAAAATCAATCACGAAGTCAGTGCCACCCTATTCTAGACTATCCGGGCTTATTAATATGTGTACCTCTCATATGGACTCTTTACTACTGCCCAAGTTGAATTCACAGCTGTAAATTAGTGCAGCTTCATTCTATAGGCCAATTGAGCAGAATCCCTGAAACCTGACGTATTTAGATAATCCTACAGTTATCCTGCTACACCTCAATAAACATGTACCTACATTTAAATTGGTCCTTAGTTGCGTACTTTAAGTTCATTCAACCCAAGAAAAGACCTCAAGAATGCAAGAACTCTGTGAACCCTTGAATGAGCCTGAACTCTGACTCATATGTTTGGGTCGCAGGTCATCTCTGATGAGATTGCTATATAAGGCTTAGACAATGATTACTTAGGACGTGAACCTGCATTAGTTCTTCGCGTGCCCTCAGGCAGATCCTCCATTGACGATTGGGCGTCTTACGAAAACAATTGTGTGTGGCTCGGCTTCCCAGGATGAGTGCAGACTAAACGAAGCTTTGGACTTGTGCAAGAAAGCATTGATATTCTTGATGTTACTCAGCCGAAAAGACTGCAGATAATTTATTATAGTACGAATTTATTAATCATCTCAATATGCCAGGATTAAGTGACGTGATTCTGCGACTCAGCTGTCAGATTTTCCACTTTTATTTGAGTGCTGCAGTTTAGCAGTTTGCAGTTTCCTATATCGACAAAATGAAAAAAACTTACCTTTCCAGTGGTTTTAAGGACTTCTAGTCATATATACATTTTGAGTTTCTCATGGGGGAAAAATAAAACCTCCATAGTCCATACCCATCTCAAAGGTTTCTATCTTAATGACTCCTGGGGTGATTCAGATTTTGAATTTTGTGTAATCGAGAGTTGATAATCAAATAATCAAATTTCTTCTAACCAATTCTCTTACAATTCCTGTTGATGATACATTTTAAGAAGTAGAACATCGATTTATTGGTAGAAGTGGAACTTTCTTGTAGTCGATTACCGTCATTCTCACTTTTAACGGAGAGATTCACACCATTAGTTCTGAAATAGATTAGGTGAGAATATATCGGTGACATTACAGATATAATTGCCAAGAAAGCAGTGACATTCAGTAATTAATGAGCCATTAGACAATTCAATTTTCACATACGCCCACTAATTTTATCCCCATTAGTGAATTACTTCATATTTAGACCAGTAAAAAAATCCTTTTAAACACACACTTATGTCGTAATGCTTTAGTTTTTAGTGTCATTTTACCCGTGTAACATGTCTCCTGGACTTCAATCGGTTCTCTTTATTTCTTTTCTTGTTCTTAACGCGCCAATTCAGAACACAAATCAAGTCAATCTAACTCTTCTCATGGATGTAATTCACTGTGCTGACAAGTACCATCAGTATCAAAACTTTCCAATTTTATCGGCCCAAAAGACACTATTTGAAATAGAATACTTCATTGTTAACCTACAGCGTACCTTTGAAAGACCATCTTACATCCTGACTGAGAAGAATGAAAAGTTTTACCTGCGCTATCGCATCTATAGTCAATCACTGGTGTTGGTTTTCTTTCGGGGAATGACCGATTCCGTTTTTGAAAGGACCGATATCCTGACGAGGGGAAGACGACTAATGGGAGTCATATTTGTTTTGCTCAGACCGCCGATGACTTATCATGAAATTCATGAAATTATGGTGCAGACGTGGACAAACAAGTACATGCATGCAATACTACTCTATCGTGATACACATGGTCAGGATCATCTGATCACCTTCGATTCGTTCCCAGAGTTCAAAATTAAAAGCATAATAGCCGCCTACAGAGTGTCAGATGTTTTTGAATTGAAAGGCACTGGCAATTTGTATGGCTACAAAATAAGGACCCCAGTGAAGTCGGATATTCCGAGAGTTTTCAGAGTAATGGATTACAATGGCCTATCACAAATAAAAGGATTTAGTTATCAACTTTTCATGGCTTTTGTAAAGTACAGGAACGCCGCCTTCGAGGAGTATGTCGTAGGCAATACAAGTAACAACATCGAAAGGAAGGACATTTTGAACCTGATATCTGCCGGGGATATTGAGATCAGTTTGCATCCTACTGTTATGCATGATACTGAGACATTGGGAAGCAGCTACCCCCTCAGACTCAACGACCTTTGCATAATGCTTCCGATGGCCAATGAGATTCCTAGCTATATGTACCTTAGGAGACCATTCCAGCTTAGAGTATGGATACTGTTGGTGTTTGGCACGGTTTACTTGGCCTGCACTTTAATGTGGATTCCCCCAAACTCTGACCATAGCGAACGTAAGGAATTTGGTTTATCGCTTCTGCAAAGTATTGGATGCATGCTGAATATGCCTATGTGTAGGCATTATTACAACGTCACCTGGAAGTACTTTTTCTCTCACTATGGTATTTGGATTCTGGGATTCCTGGTCACTACATGGTATTGTGCTCTAGTGGAGAGTTTTCTAGCATCAACTGTATTTGGACCTCAAATAGACACAATGGATGACCTCATAACATCGGGTCTGAAGATACTTGTAACGGATGGCGATATCGAAGAATCTAAAAAAAATATGTATTTCCCAAAGAAATTGCAAAAAATATTTGTCGGCACTACTACGGATACATTGGCTCAACATAGAAATGGTTTCAATGTAACATATGCATATGTGGTACCATTAGATCGTTGGGATTTTTTAAGCTTACAGCAGCAGTATTCAAAAAGACCCATCTTTAGACTGTCACACATGTGCTTTCTGAAACACCATCTCGCCTACCCTATGTCATATGATTCACGTCTGATTCATTCTTTGAATTTCTTCATTCTTTATGCTCAGCAATCAGGCTTGATAGAATATTGGGCTCGTGTAGACTTTAAACATGCTGTTCGGGCTGGTTATGTAAAACTTATGATGGATTCATACAAGACAGCACCACTGCATAGCGAAAATATGAGACTGGCGTGGGAAATCTTAGGTATTGGATTGGGTGTAAGTTTTGCGGTGCTCATCATGGAGGTTTTGAAGTTCGACAAGTGGTGTATGTATTTTGGGATTTTATTGGCAACAAAATGGAGGAAGGTTATAAGATGTGTTGGCAGAATTATGTGGAAAATGAAATTGTGGTAGTGGTTATAAAGACAATTAAAAGGATACTGTATAAAGGTTGATTTTGTTTTAATTTGATTTTAGGGAAGGTTTCCTCTTTCAATAATTTCGGTACAGCGGGAAGATGGAGAAGATGGTGACGGCGATGTGGCAAATGGCGATGGTGATCTTTCTTCAACGGTTTCAGATGTCAGCCGAGAACATTCCAGGGGATACAAGAAGAAAATGAAGAAGCTGAAGCAGAGAATGGTGCTTAGTGCGGAGGAGTATTTGAAAGAGCTTCAGCCAGTTCCAATGCACATGAAGCGCGAAAGCCAAGTTCCGAAATTTTTGAATCTCGTATCGAAAGGAGGCGGTGCTCAAGGCCTTGAACGACCTTTAGGTCAATTGGTGCGTTTATTGGCCAAAGCACAAGTGTTCGATTTCCAGTGTTTTCTTCTAATGGATGGCTTGGGGATAATTACAACATCTGTGGTCACCAAAGGCATGGAACCAAACTCAGAAATCACTAAAAAAGCAATAATCCTTGCAGTTCAATTGTACCGAAATGCCTGCACTCTGTGTCCACAAATTGCTCGGCATGCCATATTGGGAAATTCCATTACCGCTCTCTTTGATGGCCTGTTCCAGAGTTTACAATTGCCTGAGGAGAAATCACCCCAGCATCCCGTCGAGCTATCAACTGAAATAATGCTAGCCTGCACAGTGGCGCTATCTCCATCTTATACGAAGAAGCACTCACACCCTAAAGTACTGGAACGCCTACCGGATCTCATAAGCTATGCGGTGGCGACAGGTCTTATTGAAATCCTATCCAGACGCTGTATGAAAATCCGGGAGTCAATTGAACAGCATCAGAGTGTTGTCCTTTCGCTGTTGGCCACCCTGGGTTTCCTGACGCGATTCGTCGATATTTGTCCACCCGGCTCAACGGACCCAACACGTTTCCTCAGTGCGGCTAAGTCAACAGAGCTCTTTGGATCGATATCAATGCTGTACTCCAGCGTGGTGCCAATTGGTGAATGCATTCCACCGAGAACGATTTCGTTAGCGGCTGCTACTGCTAATTTGCTCCTATCAATGGCTGCTTTAGATTTAACGACGTTTCAGGATGTCCTTTCGGGAGAGACCCTTTCGTTGAAATTCCTTGATGTTGTGACCATATTGCTGAAGTATTGTGGGAATCAATGCTTGGAAAATAAAAATAGTGAAACCCAAGCTGCTATCATCGATTTAATTGCAACAATCGGTTTCTTTTGTGCAAATAATAAGAAGCATCAGGACCTCTTAACCTCGGAACAAAGTTCCATAATAATAAAGAGCTTAACCAAACTACCTGAACATCTCAATTTTGTCATCTATCCATGCCTAGTCACCATAACGTTCCAAAACGAGGACGCACGCAAAGTGATCTCTCGTGACTTTAGTTTAGAGTTTCTCGATGAATACAGTAAATCGGAAAAAGCGAAAAAGAATCATCTCCTGGCACTCTTAAAGGAAAAAACGTAGACGAGCAGCTGAGCCTTCGTCTCCATACAATTTATCCTTAATAATTGGTTTAACCTATTAACCATGACGTGATACCACTTACTTAAAGGAAAACCCTCTCCCTGCTCCTCTTTTCCCTTTCCTATAAAATATTAAATTGATTATCCTTATTTGCTCTTGTATACATCACTCTATATCGTCATCCTTATACCGTTTTGTATTTTCCTAGGTTAGTTCAGCTATTTTTTTTTTTAATTTATTAACTTGTAATATTTAACATTTATTTTTTTTTCCATTAAATTAAGGATTCTATTTAGAAAAACAAAAAAAAAAAAAAAATATATTGTTTGGACTTTGCCTTTTGCAATAATACCTACATACATTCATATGTATCTTGCTGCTACGAAAAGTGTATGCACTGTGTACGAGGCTTAGAGTTCTTAAGTGCATATTATTCTAAGCACCTGATTTTCTGTGCCTTTTTTTTTCAGGCCTATTGCTATTCAGCGGCTTTAGATGTAATCCCCTTAGATTTGCATATTATTTGTGCAAAGTTCGGCATTTTCTGTTGTTCGTTGCTCCTCAACCAACGTGACTAGGAGATTAAGCTTTCGTGGCCCTTCGAGAGTTATTTACCCTTTAGAGCAGCAGACAAAGGCTGGTTAATTGCGACTCCGTTAAAATAAAGATTATAACAAATGGAAATCATTATTTCATACGTCTGTTATTCGAGGCAAAAGTTTTCTATGGAAAAAGTTTTCTTCAATTAATTTTCAAGACTTCCTTGAGAAGTCCATTTTCATTGTTGGTGAAAGAGCTGCTACCTATTTGCTTTAACACCCAAAATAAAGGCAGATTATCTTACATATTCGTACATATTTTCAGCCACACTCTATTCTTAAAGTGCAGTGCCCGATGGGTAATATGAAGTTCTCGTATTGTGTAAATAAATATTGAGATTACAGATTTCCAAAGTGGTCAAAAATTATGCACAGATGTACAAGGACTTACATATAAGTCACCAGTTGCATCTTTCAGGTCAGTCATAGAATTCTATTAAGCAAGATTATCTCATCCGGAGTATTATAACAGCCCGGTAGCTAGATGGGTACGATTTGTTCTCCGATATCTTGTTACGGACGCTGAAATACTTAAGGCATCTATACCTTTAACAACTCATCTACCTCCAGTTTTACACACAAAGTTGGTTGGGGTGCCTCTCTCCACTTGCGCCTCACCTAAGAAGGAATCTTCCTCTATTGCTTTGTCTTCCTGGGGTTCATTCAAAGGTTCTCCGCATGTTCTTGCTGGTATTGTTCGTCGAAACAGGAGTTTCGTCGTGGTCCCCAAGAATAATCCAGTACATCAAAGTTATCACACTTGATACTGGCGGCACTGGGCGTTGTGTCATATTGAAGAATATCGATCGTCTGCTATAGCCGTCTGATGTCAAACATCCTCACATTGCCTCCTCCTTTTGATGTGCAGAATATCCGTATAATTATATCGGCTACAACAAGGCAATCGTGCAACATATGTTCATCATACTGGAAGAATGCCTTGCGTCAATCGCAATTTGACCAATCTGGTTGAGGGCTGAATGATAACGAAACCTCAAGGTCTCCTTGTGAATAGCAATGAAGACAGCAGTATACTTACATATATATAAAAAATATTTAGTGCAAAGTATCGTACGTGACCAAGGGCCTATCTTCTTGCGACTATGAGTCTTATGAGGGTTTAAAACTATATCAGGAAGCCTTTTTTTTCATTTGACAAACTTTCCCACGATAGTTCTTACTCTCGGACGTTTGTCAGACATTTGCAAGAGGTGGGACCATAAAAAAAAAGTTGTTTCCCTTTTTTGAAATTCGAACCTTAAACCCAAAACTCAGTAGTCCAGCGTACTATGGAACGGCTGGATAGCTACCTCCTGAAACTCACTGGTTCTTTGCCCAATGCAGTTGATTTCAACTGTTACTGTAAACCAGCAAAAAAGGGTGGAGTGGGAACAATGCCAGTGTCCTCTACAATCAAAATCAATCACGAAGTCAGTGCCACCCTATTCTAGACTATCCGGGCTTATTAATATGTGTACCTCTCATATGGACTCTTTACTACTGCCCAAGTTGAATTCACAGCTGTAAATTAGTGCAGCTTCATTCTATAGGCCAATTGAGCAGAATCCCTGAAACCTGACGTATTTAGATAATCCTACAGTTATCCTGCTACACCTCAATAAACATGTACCTACATTTAAATTGGTCCTTAGTTGCGTACTTTAAGTTCATTCAACCCAAGAAAAGACCTCAAGAATGCAAGAACTCTGTGAACCCTTGAATGAGCCTGAACTCTGACTCATATGTTTGGGTCGCAGGTCATCTCTGATGAGATTGCTATATAAGGCTTAGACAATGATTACTTAGGACGTGAACCTGCATTAGTTCTTCGCGTGCCCTCAGGCAGATCCTCCATTGACGATTGGGCGTCTTACGAAAACAATTGTGTGTGGCTCGGCTTCCCAGGATGAGTGCAGACTAAACGAAGCTTTGGACTTGTGCAAGAAAGCATTGATATTCTTGATGTTACTCAGCCGAAAAGACTGCAGATAATTTATTATAGTACGAATTTATTAATCATCTCAATATGCCAGGATTAAGTGACGTGATTCTGCGACTCAGCTGTCAGATTTTCCACTTTTATTTGAGTGCTGCAGTTTAGCAGTTTGCAGTTTCCTATATCGACAAAATGAAAAAAACTTACCTTTCCAGTGGTTTTAAGGACTTCTAGTCATATATACATTTTGAGTTTCTCATGGGGGAAAAATAAAACCTCCATAGTCCATACCCATCTCAAAGGTTTCTATCTTAATGACTCCTGGGGTGATTCAGATTTTGAATTTTGTGTAATCGAGAGTTGATAATCAAATAATCAAATTTCTTCTAACCAATTCTCTTACAATTCCTGTTGATGATACATTTTAAGAAGTAGAACATCGATTTATTGGTAGAAGTGGAACTTTCTTGTAGTCGATTACCGTCATTCTCACTTTTAACGGAGAGATTCACACCATTAGTTCTGAAATAGATTAGGTGAGAATATATCGGTGACATTACAGATATAATTGCCAAGAAAGCAGTGACATTCAGTAATTAATGAGCCATTAGACAATTCAATTTTCACATACGCCCACTAATTTTATCCCCATTAGTGAATTACTTCATATTTAGACCAGTAAAAAAATCCTTTTAAACACACACTTATGTCGTAATGCTTTAGTTTTTAGTGTCATTTTACCCGTGTAACATGTCTCCTGGACTTCAATCGGTTCTCTTTATTTCTTTTCTTGTTCTTAACGCGCCAATTCAGAACACAAATCAAGTCAATCTAACTCTTCTCATGGATGTAATTCACTGTGCTGACAAGTACCATCAGTATCAAAACTTTCCAATTTTATCGGCCCAAAAGACACTATTTGAAATAGAATACTTCATTGTTAACCTACAGCGTACCTTTGAAAGACCATCTTACATCCTGACTGAGAAGAATGAAAAGTTTTACCTGCGCTATCGCATCTATAGTCAATCACTGGTGTTGGTTTTCTTTCGGGGAATGACCGATTCCGTTTTTGAAAGGACCGATATCCTGACGAGGGGAAGACGACTAATGGGAGTCATATTTGTTTTGCTCAGACCGCCGATGACTTATCATGAAATTCATGAAATTATGGTGCAGACGTGGACAAACAAGTACATGCATGCAATACTACTCTATCGTGATACACATGGTCAGGATCATCTGATCACCTTCGATTCGTTCCCAGAGTTCAAAATTAAAAGCATAATAGCCGCCTACAGAGTGTCAGATGTTTTTGAATTGAAAGGCACTGGCAATTTGTATGGCTACAAAATAAGGACCCCAGTGAAGTCGGATATTCCGAGAGTTTTCAGAGTAATGGATTACAATGGCCTATCACAAATAAAAGGATTTAGTTATCAACTTTTCATGGCTTTTGTAAAGTACAGGAACGCCGCCTTCGAGGAGTATGTCGTAGGCAATACAAGTAACAACATCGAAAGGAAGGACATTTTGAACCTGATATCTGCCGGGGATATTGAGATCAGTTTGCATCCTACTGTTATGCATGATACTGAGACATTGGGAAGCAGCTACCCCCTCAGACTCAACGACCTTTGCATAATGCTTCCGATGGCCAATGAGATTCCTAGCTATATGTACCTTAGGAGACCATTCCAGCTTAGAGTATGGATACTGTTGGTGTTTGGCACGGTTTACTTGGCCTGCACTTTAATGTGGATTCCCCCAAACTCTGACCATAGCGAACGTAAGGAATTTGGTTTATCGCTTCTGCAAAGTATTGGATGCATGCTGAATATGCCTATGTGTAGGCATTATTACAACGTCACCTGGAAGTACTTTTTCTCTCACTATGGTATTTGGATTCTGGGATTCCTGGTCACTACATGGTATTGTGCTCTAGTGGAGAGTTTTCTAGCATCAACTGTATTTGGACCTCAAATAGACACAATGGATGACCTCATAACATCGGGTCTGAAGATACTTGTAACGGATGGCGATATCGAAGAATCTAAAAAAAATATGTATTTCCCAAAGAAATTGCAAAAAATATTTGTCGGCACTACTACGGATACATTGGCTCAACATAGAAATGGTTTCAATGTAACATATGCATATGTGGTACCATTAGATCGTTGGGATTTTTTAAGCTTACAGCAGCAGTATTCAAAAAGACCCATCTTTAGACTGTCACACATGTGCTTTCTGAAACACCATCTCGCCTACCCTATGTCATATGATTCACGTCTGATTCATTCTTTGAATTTCTTCATTCTTTATGCTCAGCAATCAGGCTTGATAGAATATTGGGCTCGTGTAGACTTTAAACATGCTGTTCGGGCTGGTTATGTAAAACTTATGATGGATTCATACAAGACAGCACCACTGCATAGCGAAAATATGAGACTGGCGTGGGAAATCTTAGGTATTGGATTGGGTGTAAGTTTTGCGGTGCTCATCATGGAGGTTTTGAAGTTCGACAAGTGGTGTATGTATTTTGGGATTTTATTGGCAACAAAATGGAGGAAGGTTATAAGATGTGTTGGCAGAATTATGTGGAAAATGAAATTGTGGTAGTGGTTATAAAGACAATTAAAAGGATACTGTATAAAGGTTGATTTTGTTTTAATTTGATTTTAGGGAAGGTTTCCTCTTTCAATAATTTCGGTACAGCGGGAAGATGGAGAAGATGGTGACGGCGATGTGGCAAATGGCGATGGTGATCTTTCTTCAACGGTTTCAGATGTCAGCCGAGAACATTCCAGGGGATACAAGAAGAAAATGAAGAAGCTGAAGCAGAGAATGGTGCTTAGTGCGGAGGAGTATTTGAAAGAGCTTCAGCCAGTTCCAATGCACATGAAGCGCGAAAGCCAAGTTCCGAAATTTTTGAATCTCGTATCGAAAGGAGGCGGTGCTCAAGGCCTTGAACGACCTTTAGGTCAATTGGTGCGTTTATTGGCCAAAGCACAAGTGTTCGATTTCCAGTGTTTTCTTCTAATGGATGGCTTGGGGATAATTACAACATCTGTGGTCACCAAAGGCATGGAACCAAACTCAGAAATCACTAAAAAAGCAATAATCCTTGCAGTTCAATTGTACCGAAATGCCTGCACTCTGTGTCCACAAATTGCTCGGCATGCCATATTGGGAAATTCCATTACCGCTCTCTTTGATGGCCTGTTCCAGAGTTTACAATTGCCTGAGGAGAAATCACCCCAGCATCCCGTCGAGCTATCAACTGAAATAATGCTAGCCTGCACAGTGGCGCTATCTCCATCTTATACGAAGAAGCACTCACACCCTAAAGTACTGGAACGCCTACCGGATCTCATAAGCTATGCGGTGGCGACAGGTCTTATTGAAATCCTATCCAGACGCTGTATGAAAATCCGGGAGTCAATTGAACAGCATCAGAGTGTTGTCCTTTCGCTGTTGGCCACCCTGGGTTTCCTGACGCGATTCGTCGATATTTGTCCACCCGGCTCAACGGACCCAACACGTTTCCTCAGTGCGGCTAAGTCAACAGAGCTCTTTGGATCGATATCAATGCTGTACTCCAGCGTGGTGCCAATTGGTGAATGCATTCCACCGAGAACGATTTCGTTAGCGGCTGCTACTGCTAATTTGCTCCTATCAATGGCTGCTTTAGATTTAACGACGTTTCAGGATGTCCTTTCGGGAGAGACCCTTTCGTTGAAATTCCTTGATGTTGTGACCATATTGCTGAAGTATTGTGGGAATCAATGCTTGGAAAATAAAAATAGTGAAACCCAAGCTGCTATCATCGATTTAATTGCAACAATCGGTTTCTTTTGTGCAAATAATAAGAAGCATCAGGACCTCTTAACCTCGGAACAAAGTTCCATAATAATAAAGAGCTTAACCAAACTACCTGAACATCTCAATTTTGTCATCTATCCATGCCTAGTCACCATAACGTTCCAAAACGAGGACGCACGCAAAGTGATCTCTCGTGACTTTAGTTTAGAGTTTCTCGATGAATACAGTAAATCGGAAAAAGCGAAAAAGAATCATCTCCTGGCACTCTTAAAGGAAAAAACGTAGACGAGCAACTGAGCCTTCGTCTCCATACAATTTATCCTTAATAATTGGTTTAACCTATTAACCATGACGTGATACCACTTACTTAAAGGAAAACCCTCTCCCTGCTCCTCTTTTCCCTTTCCTATAAAATATTAAATTGATTATCCTTATTTGCTCTTGTATACATCACTCTATATCGTCATCCTTATACCGTTTTGTATTTTCCTAGGTTAGTTCAGCTATTTTTTTTTTTAATTTATTAACTTGTAATATTTAACATTTATTTTTTTTTCCATTAAATTAAGGATTCTATTTAGAAAAACAAAAAAAAAAAAAAAATATATTGTTTGGACTTTGCCTTTTGCAATAATACCTACATACATTCATATGTATCTTGCTGCTACGAAAAGTGTATGCACTGTGTACGAGGCTTAGAGTTCTTAAGTGCATATTATTCTAAGCACCTGATTTTCTGTGCCTTTTTTTTCAGGCCTATTGCTATTCAGCGGCTTTAGATGTAATCCCCTTAGATTTGCATATTATTTGTGCAAAGTTCGGCATTTTCTGTTGTTCGTTGCTCCTCAACCAACGTGACTAGGAGATTAAGCTTTCGTGGCCCTTCGAGAGTTATTTACCCTTTAGAGCAGCAGACAAAGGCTGGTTAATTGCGACTCCGTTAAAATAAAGATTATAACAAATGGAAATCATTATTTCATACGTCTGTTATTCGAGGCAAAAGTTTTCTATGGAAAAAGTTTTCTTCAATTAATTTTCAAGACTTCCTTGAGAAGTCCATTTTCATTGTTGGTGAAAGAGCTGCTACCTATTTGCTTTAACACCCAAAATAAAGGCAGATTATCTTACATATTCGTACATATTTTCAGCCACACTCTATTCTTAAAGTGCAGTGCCCGATGGGTAATATGAAGTTCTCGTATTGTGTAAATAAATATTGAGATTACAGATTTCCAAAGTGGTCAAAAATTATGCACAGATGTACAAGGACTTACATATAAGTCACCAGTTGCATCTTTCAGGTCAGTCATAGAATTCTATTAAGCAAGATTATCTCATCCGGAGTATTATAACAGCCCGGTAGCTAGATGGGTACGATTTGTTCTCCGATATCTTGTTACGGACGCTGAAATACTTAAGGCATCTATACCTTTAACAACTCATCTACCTCCAGTTTTACACACAAAGTTGGTTGGGGTGCCTCTCTCCACTTGCGCCTCACCTAAGAAGGAATCTTCCTCTATTGCTTTGTCTTCCTGGGGTTCATTCAAAGGTTCTCCGCATGTTCTTGCTGGTATTGTTCGTCGAAACAGGAGTTTCGTCGTGGTCCCCAAGAATAATCCAGTACATCAAAGTTATCACACTTGATACTGGCGGCACTGGGCGTTGTGTCATATTGAAGAATATCGATCGTCTGCTATAGCCGTCTGATGTCAAACATCCTCACATTGCCTCCTCCTTTTGATGTGCAGAATATCCGTATAATTATATCGGCTACAACAAGGCAATCGTGCAACATATGTTCATCATACTGGAAGAATGCCTTGCGTCAATCGCAATTTGACCAATCTGGTTGAGGGCTGAATGATAACGAAACCTCAAGGTCTCCTTGTGAATAGCAATGAAGACAGCAGTATACTTACATATATATAAAAAATATTTAGTGCAAAGTATCGTACGTGACCAAGGGCCTATCTTCTTGCGACTATGAGTCTTATGAGGGTTTAAAACTATATCAGGAAGCCTTTTTTTTCATTTGACAAACTTTCCCACGATAGTTCTTACTCTCGGACGTTTGTCAGACATTTGCAAGAGGTGGGACCATAAAAAAAAAGTTGTTTCCCTTTTTTGAAATTCGAACCTTAAACCCAAAACTCAGTAGTCCAGCGTACTATGGAACGGCTGGATAGCTACCTCCTGAAACTCACTGGTTCTTTGCCCAATGCAGTTGATTTCAACTGTTACTGTAAACCAGCAAAAAAGGGTGGAGTGGGAACAATGCCAGTGTCCTCTACAATCAAAATCAATCACGAAGTCAGTGCCACCCTATTCTAGACTATCCGGGCTTATTAATATGTGTACCTCTCATATGGACTCTTTACTACTGCCCAAGTTGAATTCACAGCTGTAAATTAGTGCAGCTTCATTCTATAGGCCAATTGAGCAGAATCCCTGAAACCTGACGTATTTAGATAATCCTACAGTTATCCTGCTACACCTCAATAAACATGTACCTACATTTAAATTGGTCCTTAGTTGCGTACTTTAAGTTCATTCAACCCAAGAAAAGACCTCAAGAATGCAAGAACTCTGTGAACCCTTGAATGAGCCTGAACTCTGACTCATATGTTTGGGTCGCAGGTCATCTCTGATGAGATTGCTATATAAGGCTTAGACAATGATTACTTAGGACGTGAACCTGCATTAGTTCTTCGCGTGCCCTCAGGCAGATCCTCCATTGACGATTGGGCGTCTTACGAAAACAATTGTGTGTGGCTCGGCTTCCCAGGATGAGTGCAGACTAAACGAAGCTTTGGACTTGTGCAAGAAAGCATTGATATTCTTGATGTTACTCAGCCGAAAAGACTGCAGATAATTTATTATAGTACGAATTTATTAATCATCTCAATATGCCAGGATTAAGTGACGTGATTCTGCGACTCAGCTGTCAGATTTTCCACTTTTATTTGAGTGCTGCAGTTTAGCAGTTTGCAGTTTCCTATATCGACAAAATGAAAAAAACTTACCTTTCCAGTGGTTTTAAGGACTTCTAGTCATATATACATTTTGAGTTTCTCATGGGGGAAAAATAAAACCTCCATAGTCCATACCCATCTCAAAGGTTTCTATCTTAATGACTCCTGGGGTGATTCAGATTTTGAATTTTGTGTAATCGAGAGTTGATAATCAAATAATCAAATTTCTTCTAACCAATTCTCTTACAATTCCTGTTGATGATACATTTTAAGAAGTAGAACATCGATTTATTGGTAGAAGTGGAACTTTCTTGTAGTCGATTACCGTCATTCTCACTTTTAACGGAGAGATTCACACCATTAGTTCTGAAATAGATTAGGTGAGAATATATCGGTGACATTACAGATATAATTGCCAAGAAAGCAGTGACATTCAGTAATTAATGAGCCATTAGACAATTCAATTTTCACATACGCCCACTAATTTTATCCCCATTAGTGAATTACTTCATATTTAGACCAGTAAAAAAATCCTTTTAAACACACACTTATGTCGTAATGCTTTAGTTTTTAGTGTCATTTTACCCGTGTAACATGTCTCCTGGACTTCAATCGGTTCTCTTTATTTCTTTTCTTGTTCTTAACGCGCCAATTCAGAACACAAATCAAGTCAATCTAACTCTTCTCATGGATGTAATTCACTGTGCTGACAAGTACCATCAGTATCAAAACTTTCCAATTTTATCGGCCCAAAAGACACTATTTGAAATAGAATACTTCATTGTTAACCTACAGCGTACCTTTGAAAGACCATCTTACATCCTGACTGAGAAGAATGAAAAGTTTTACCTGCGCTATCGCATCTATAGTCAATCACTGGTGTTGGTTTTCTTTCGGGGAATGACCGATTCCGTTTTTGAAAGGACCGATATCCTGACGAGGGGAAGACGACTAATGGGAGTCATATTTGTTTTGCTCAGACCGCCGATGACTTATCAAGAAATTCATGAAATTATGGTGCAGACGTGGACAAACAAGTACTTGCATGCAATTCTACTCTATCGTGATACACATGGTCAGGATCATCTGATCACCTTCGATTCGTTCCCAGAGTTCAAAATTAAAAGCATAATAGCCGCCTACAGAATGTCAGATATTTTTGCATTGAAAGGCACTGGCAATTTGCATGGCTACAAAATAAGGACCCCAGTAAAGTTCGATGTTCCTAGAGTTTTCAGAGTAACAGATTATAGAGGTAATTCCCAGATAAAAGGTTATGGGTATCAACTTTTCATGGCTTTTGTGAAGTACAGGAACGCAACCTTTGAGGAATATGTCATAGATAACAAAAGTATCAGTGCCGAACGAAAGGATTTCCTCGGTCTGATATCTGCCGGGGATATTGAGATCAGTTTGCATCCTTCTGCCATGCGTACAGTTGAGATGGTAGGAAATAGCTACCCCATCAGGCTGAACGACCTTTGCATAATGATTCCAATGGCAAATGAGATTCCTAGCTATATGTACCTTTGGAGACCATTCCAGTTTGGTACATGGATACTGCTGGTAGTCGGCATAATTTATTTGGCCTTCGCCTTAATGTGGATTCCTCCAAACTCTGAACATAGTGAACGCAAGGAATTTGGTTTATCACTTCTACAAAGTATTGGATGCATGCTAAATATGCCTATGTGTAGGCATTACTACAACGTCACCTGGAAGTACTTTTTCTCTCACTATGGTATTTGGATTCTGGGATTCCTGGTCACTACATGGTATTGTGCTTTACTGGAGAGTTTTCTAACTTCAACCGTTTTTGGGCCTCAAATTGATACCATGGATGACCTTATATCATCGGGCTTAAAAATACTTGTAACGTACGACGATATCGAAGACTCTAAAAAAATGCACCACATTCCACAGAAATTTAAGGACCTTTTTGTCGGCACTACTATGGATTTAGTAGCCGAATATCGAAATGGACTCAATACTACCTATGCATATGCGATAGCAGTGGATCGATGGGATTTCTTGAAACTACAGCAGCAGTATTCAAAACGGCCCATCTTTAGGTTATCACGCGTTTGTTTCATGAAACATTATCTTGCCTACCCGCTGTCGTATGATTCACGCCTGATGTATTCTCTGAATTGTTTCATTCTGTATGCTCAGCAATCAGGCTTGACAGAGTATTGGGCTCGTGTGGACTTTAAATATGCTCTTCAGGCGGGTTATGTCAAACTCATGATGGATTCGTATGAAATAGTGCCACTGCATATCGGGAATATGAGATTGGCGTGGAAAGTCCTAGGCATTGGATTGGGTGTAAGTACTGTGGTGTTACTTGTGGAAGTTTTGTTATTCTCTAAATGGGGCAAACATTTGTGCATATTTTTGGCAACGAATTGGATGAGGTTTGTGGCAAAATTATGTCGCAAATGACAGTGTGTTTCAATAAAGGAAATATACAAGTAGCAATAAAGTGGTATTTGAAAAGAGTTTTTTGTTTTAGTTAAGAAGATCATTTTACTGATTATCAACTGTTCTTTGAATATTCATATTCACTTTTGTGAATAATTGTTTTCTAAGCTGTTACCAAAACGTTGAAATTCTGGTTTATCATCCAAGAAAGCCCACCATCTTGGCAATGGTGCTACAAATTCAAATTTGTTACTAAAATGTTTAATCGTCAAAGGTTACAAGCATTTGATAGATATCTTAAAAAAAAGAAAAACATACTGTTGCAGATTTGGGAAAGTAAGAACCAAGGGTATCTTGCTATGTATCCTGCTGTTGAAAACATAAAAAAGGCTCGAAGACGTTGAAGTGTTTATTTCTTACCTTGTTGTTTCATAAATAGCAATAACTTTCGTTTGTTTCAACAAATATCCGTATTTCAATAGCACGCCATCTAGCGACGAATTTCAATAAATTTTGTTCAATTTTCATCTCAGAATGTATAGCGATGGAGGAAAGAAGCAAAATCAATATTAAAATACATACATGCGTTATGTCCTTATGTCCTGTCAGCGCTCTTGGGTACATGGCGTCAACAAGGTCTGCCTGCCATTGTGTACGAAATCCTGCAACGTTATTTAAATATCCCCTATTCAATTCTGCCATTCTGGATTCTTCCTGTACTTCTCTACGCAAGGATTGGAAAGTGCGATCTTCTGCCAAACTGGTTGAGTGGATTTCATGGCATTGTATGTTTGGCAACAGGATTTTCTTCACGCTTCTAGATGTGACCAGTTCATGTAGCTGTCCACAACAAATTCGGTGCCACCATTGGCCGAGTAAAAGAGTAATCAAATTTCGTGCTCTGCTGACCAGCAATGTTAAAGTAAACGGCGCCAATAGATGTGGTAATCTTTAAGAGATACTACAAAAGTAGCCCTGGCTATCAACATGCACGATTCGTAAACCCGAATAATCGACGTCGGGAGTACGCCTACATAATAATCCACACCCAGCAATCCCGAACTGACGTAACGTATTCCTTCAGGGGACTGGTTAGGCACATGCTGTGTCCTCCGTATTTGCCTCTTCGGTTCTCCCTAGTTTTTCGAGTCCCTTTAACCCGTTTGAAGGAATAGATTTTCAACCAGCCGTCCTCTGATCTCGAAATATGGCTTACTAGAAACTCCAAGGTTGTTCCCTCTGCGAACCTTTTGCAATGGTTGTTTAAAGCATCTTGCGTTGCTCTCTTTGATGGCCTTTCAAAGTCGCGACTCGCCAATCTGAAGGTATCTAAACGTTCCGGTTTTTCACTAGACCGCTGGGATCTATTCTTGATATTATTTTGGAAGCCGCTGGAAACATGCAAATGCATCTTTTGTTTCTGCACTCTGTTAGATCTCCTTTCGTTGGGAGTTTGATGATCATTCCCCCTTTCTATTCTTCCTAGGTCTGCCGATGTACTTTTATTGGTGCTTGTTGGAAAGGCTAAGTAGGGATGTCGCCAGATCCACTGTTATCTGGAGCGGCTATGAGTATTCGAGGTCTGTTGTAGCTCCAATATCACGCAGCATACACGATAAGAGGAGGGGTGTTTACATTGAGGAGGTGGGGAAAGAACTAATCAAACGGCAATGTATACATTGATAAGGATTAATAGGGACTCGCCCCTCCAGGCTGGGAGCTGTGCCATCAGGGTAACTGCCGGGTCATGTAAATCTGAAGGCATGACATGGAGGTCTCGTGAACAATATGAGCCCTGAATGTAGTCAGGATAGAAATATCTAAACATAAGTTGTGTCATTTTAAGGAAAATAAAAAACTTGGATAGTGGGCGCCGTGGCTTAGGGGATAGTGCTTTGGACTATTGGGTGGGAGGTTCGAAGTTCGAGTCCCAGAAAACATCAAAAATAGTTTTCACGGTTCCACCGTATAGTTGTCATATGAAAGCTTCTCAATTTGTTTTTCGAATATGGTTTTCAGCTGTAGGTCTCTTCTATTTGTTTGAAAAAATATAGCACGCACAACACGAATGGTTGCGAGAAGCTAGGCACTTTTTGTGATGGTTTTGTCGTGGTGGCTTCATTGGTCCCTACTCCTTCAAAATGGGACAATAGCATTACAATGAACGACGTGTACTACAGAGACGTGATAATTAATTTTTTGTGGTTGGGCAGATTGCACACTCTTTACATTGGAACATTCCAAATTTTGGAGAAATACTTTACGAAAAACCCTTCCCGATATACATTTTGATGTAGGCTAACGACTAAGTCAACAAGCTTCGTATCGAGATGTTTGTTCTGATGAGACAAAAACCCATACTCGGACTATCATTCTCACTTCCATAATATCAGCAATATTATATACGAATTTTGAAACAAGGCCGTGGTTCAAATTTTACAATGTTGTCGACAATCGTGCTTTTAATTGATTCAAGTACATATTTATGTGAATGGTACAATTAACCTTTTACAATTAACTTTGATTTGTGTGTGATTGAAATGGAAAATAATAAATAGTACATAGGAAATATGAATTGAAATTCCACCTACTATCACGAAAATTTATAAACTTTCATTTTAAAGAAAGCACTGTGCGCCAGCAATCGATATGAACTCATTTTGTCGTGTAAGTGTATCAAATTATAGTGCCAATTTAAGTCTTATAAATGTAGACGGCTACAGAGAAATCACTAGAATATTAAGGGATAAAAGTTTTAAAGTCTCATCAACTAATAGGAGCCACTCCACCACGGGGGATACCCTAGTTGACTCTCATTCATTCTGCTACATCTTCTAGAGTAGAGTTCATTACGAGACCACTAAGTATCTACTCTTTAGACCTACAAATTCCCGGGTAGATTTGGGTCCTATTGCTTCGGTGCTCAAATGGTTTAAGACCCCTTTTCAATAATTAATCGATTAAGGGTCTTTAATAAAAATTAAGATTAACTTATTGATTTATAATTTTTCGCATCCATATGGTTTATTTTAACCGTTTTGGGTATGAAGATTACTCTAATTTCACGCCAGAACTCTGGAGGTTAGGTTGAACTGGCTGCCAGCTAGGAGTCACCAACACAGTTAGACCAATGGTACATAGGTGATAGGTCCATTGTGATACCACGTGGATCATACCTACTCGTTAAACCACTTTGAACTTCTTATGAAGCGTAGGAGGCCTTAATGTCAATATTCATCAGGTCACCTGTATCGTTGTAATAGGGAGCTCCTAAGTGAAGCTTCCTTCTACGGGAGAGAGCTGGGCAGAAACAAAGAAGATGAGGGATAGTTTCCTCCTCTTCTGCATCCATGCAGCTTTTACAAAAGTCGTTCGCAAAGAGGCCTAGCCTTGTAGCATGCTTGCTTATTAGACAGTGTCCAGTGATAACACCTACTGTGGTGCTGATATACAATCTATTGAGAGAAATCAAATTCTTAGAGCGTTTTAAATCCAGCTTTGGGCAAAGCTGTTTTGTCGCCTTACATGTTGATCCATTTGTCCACCTAAGACTTGTACTCTCGACAGCATCCAGCTTAAGTTTAAGTTTGCGAGTAGCGATTGGAATACCTAAGGTACCTTTGTCCGGCAAGATGGGTATAGTTGTTCCTATTCTGGCGAGTTCATCGGCCTTACAATTCCCTGGAATGTCTCTATGTCCCGACACCCAACACAGGTGAATATTGAACTGCTCAACCATCTCCACAAAAGGCGAGCGGCAGCCTAGAGCTGCTAAAGAATTTATCGAGATCGATTCCAGGGATTTGATTTCTGCTTGGCTGTCTGAAAAGATGCGGATATCTCTAACCGATATCACGTTTTTCTTAAGCCAAGATAGGGTTTCTTTGATCGCCATTAATTTCGCCTGGAACACGCTACAATGATTTGGAAGACGGAAAGAGAGCTTAAAATTAAGCCTATCAGAGAAAACACTTGCACCAACTCCGTCTTTGGTTTTTGACCTGTCAGTGTAGAAGTGAATTTAATCATCTTCCAAAAATGCATCGTCCTCCCAGAGCGATCTGGAAGGGATGGTGACTAGGAAGTTCTTCTCAAAATTTAGATGTGGGATGGTGTATTCGGGATAATAATAGGGTCCCCCGATTTTTGTAACATTATAAGATGTATCTGGTCTATGCCGGGCGCTTTATAAGGCGTTGTCGGACATAATGTCAATGTTTCTTCACAGTTCTCGTGAGAGTCTGTTCAGCTGCCGTCAAGGTTCTTAATAAAATACATATACCTATAAGAAAGCCTTGGCAAGGATCTTTCTCAGACGAAACGAGCCATAGAAGTTTCTCTAGGAGTTCTTCTTGGCAAGCCTGACTTCATTATTGGGTAGCCTAACGTTCCCTTAATTGGTTGACCATTCGATAGCTACCTCTTTAGCGAGGTTACAGATACGCAAGCGTTCTACAATTTTTGCATCCCAGCAATGTGGATGATAACTTTCGTTGGCACGTTCATCAGGGCAGACCTTCCCAAAAGAGTGGTTTAGTTTACTGACCATCTTAGTGATGTCATTAGTAAAGCTAGGCGCATCATTTGGACAGGGTATAAAAGATTTACCTAGTTTTTAGTTGAACTTTTTCCAGATCGCTTTCCGCGGGTTTCTAAGGGCATTGCTGTCAGGAGTACTCGGAGTCAGATCGAAGCGTATCCAACAATGACCGAAGAGTGACCTTCCAATTCGAAATTTTCACGGGCAAAATTTGTATAGAGGTTCAGAAAATACATTTTCTTTATCAATTTTACTTTTTGTTCACTTTTCATTGCTATTTTTCATTGGGGTGTTCTGCTTTATTGGTATTTTCATCTATTTTATCGTTTTCTAGAGCGAATAGTTAGTACACTTACCATTTGTCAATTTCAATTTCTGTGGTAGCTGACTAGGCTTGAGTTCATCCAAAGAGGCCTTCATGCACTGCCATCGTTTGCTTTCTTTGGTAACGCCGTACATCCAGAAAGCCGATACAGTTATGCGCGCCAGTATTCCGGCATGCGTGCGGCTCGCTCGCTCCAGTATCTTTTCCGCATTCCACAGAATACCATCTCCACCATTATTCCGGAAGTGCTGGATGCAATCTACAAAGTGGACGACTTGTGGACGACTTCCTGAAGGCGAGTTATACTTTTTATCAACTGACGCCTGCAACAGTGGCCGGTTGGGAAGCCATAGCGCATCAATTCAACGATCTGTGGCAATTCCCCAATTGCATCGGCGCTGTCGACGGCAAGCACGTAGTAATGGTCGCACCACCAAATGTGGGTAGCATTTTTTACAATTATAAGGGCACGCATAGCATCGTATTAATGGGTATCGCAGGCGCCGAATACAAATTACTTTACGTCGACGTTGGCCGTAATGGTCCCTTTTCCGATGGCGGCGTGTTCAACCGCTGCACTTTTGGACAAGCGATGGACAGCCAACAGCTTTGCTTGCCACCACCGAAAGAACTGCCCGGCCGTGAAACATCTGTTCCGTATGTTCTCGTCGCTGACGATGCATTTGCTCTGCGGCCGAACATATTGAAGCCGTACGGCCAACGCGGTCTTAGAATGGTGCAACACGTCTTCGGCATCGCTTATAAAGCTTGATTCATTCCCTGTGTATCAGCACGTATGTACATAAATACACCATTTGGTTAACACAGAAATCTAGTTAGGTGAATTCCTTGACCTTTTATATATGTATGTATATTTATATGAATATACATATTAACATTTTTACCAAAACTTGAATGGTAGAAATCTGTTTGTTTAGAGTTATACTCCATTTTATCCTATTTTATAAGATTTCTGATTCAATACTCAGCGCACTTAGCTCGTCCAATAGGCCGATTTAATGAAATTAACCCTTAGTGGGGGAGTTTACTCAAGTTGACTACCAACAATGGCCTCGAATGTGATATATAAACCCTCATTTACAAAGGGAGTACAATTGAAAACCACAATTTACTGTATCTGGTCAACCTATCCGTATGTTGTAAGATATTAGATCGTCCATTAATTTTGGATCGTCGATACGAGTACATCTAACCCATTGAGAGTAGGTAAAACTACAGTCATTTAAGCTTCCAAGACCTAGGCGTATGTGCAATATTTTAATTAACATTTATTTAAATAATAAACTTTCACACGTCAACAAAATATATAAAAGTTAATTAATTTAATCTCTTAATTTTAACTTTATTCCATTTATTATTTTTGTTTTTTTTTTTTAGAAAGAAGCGCGTTTACTATAATAACCATTTGTGTATGCGCACGAAATTTGTGTATGCACCAATTTTCAGAATACACAAATGATGTGATATACACAAATAGTCATAAATTCATTTGTGTACCCGATCAGACGATTTGTGTATGTAAACAAATTCGATTTGTGCATGCAATACACAAATGCTACACAAATAGTTTGTGTATGCCATTTGTGGTCATAAAATTTGTGGTTCAGACGGTTTGTGTATTTTTATGACAATAATACACAAATTTATGCACAAATCTTCGTCTATACACAAATCGTCTGACACATGACACATTTTTCATGTCAAACAGAGCAAAAAAAAAAAACAGTACACGCGCAAATAGATATAACAGTGGTATTTACGAGTAAGTGCTTAATTTAAACTGTTTATGTACTGATACTTAGGTCATAAATTATAAACTGTGAAGAAATTAAAGCTGTTTTTCTATTTCTTTCTCAAGAGAAACACCACCCATTCCAAGCAAAGCGCTGCCAAACTTATGGAATAGCCAACAGCAATTATCACCAAAAGGGCCTTAGAGTATCCAATTCGTACCCGTAAAGCCTCCTCATTTTCTCCACCACGTCGTCGTGTCACTATATTTCCATACGTTGCTTCTCTTAATGTAGCAGCAAACCAAAACTGCCATAATCCTCGCTCTCTGGTGTTCAACATGTAGTCATTAATCTCTTCTACAAACGGTGAATCATATCGCATTGGGAAGGCAAGCAGGTAATTAAAGAAACAAGTTGACGTAACTCGAAATAATGGTAAATTTAAATAGGCCTGTTGATGTAGCAGAAAACTCCATCTTTCTGAGCTTAATCCATAGGCGTACGTTTGATTTAGGGCCATTCTGTGCTTAGTCAGTGTATCAACATCCACACCAATGACAAGTTCGGTGAATTCCCTTGGAAAGTTAGTGTTCCTCAAGAACAAATCTTTTTCATAATCCGGTATCCAGATCTTTTGTTGGCATGATATAAAATCCTCGATGGTTTCTATTTGTCCGACGTTATGGGCGCGTGATAGAAAGCTTGTCAGCTCAGCATAGTACATATTTGACCACACCAAGCCCATGCACATGATTGGTGCGCAAATAACAGCTGATCTAAAATCATTAGGCCAACGAGCTGGCGGTGACAAATTTAGTGTGAAAGCAAACGCATTAAGAACAGCCTTACTATACCGCTGATGGAATTTTTTGTTTTTCGAAATCACCAGACCAATGGTGAAAATTGTAAACATTAAAATGAATTCTCCCACTGCTATAACAGTAACAGCCCAATTACGTCCAATTATGTATTTCAATTTCAAATATTTGGGTTTCTTGATTGGAGCCATCACACACATTTTGACTACAGTAGGGTAGCTAGCTGCGTGCCTAGAACGATTAATGAAGCCGTAGAGATTTGCAGCGATTTCTACCTGACCACTATCTATGGAGTCGAAGACATCCTTCATGTGAGCGTTTTCAGTTCTGGTGTTAAGATCTTTAACTTCCCGGAAGGTTCCATGTCGCGAACGAATAAAATTGGATAGAATATAAAAACCGAGTCCAGATCTGATTATTCTACCGTTTCGATTTGTGTACTTAAAAATTCGAGGAGCATCAAATAATAGTGGCGTTTTGAAAGTGTAATTGTTGAGATTTTTCATTTGATTCGGAAATAGTTTAATCGGAGACGTTAGCGTGTTGTTCGATAGCACAAAGCCGTTAAATGGATTGTATCCGAAAATATTTAAAATCCCCTTATTTGGAAACACCGCCTTCGCATATATGAATCCTCTGGGAAAAGCCCATTCTTGAAAGAAGTCACTGATTGCTTCGAAGTCAGAAAACACAAACATGGTTTTTATATTATGCATTCCTCGAAGAGCACTGTCGACTGTGTTGAGAATAGTATCATTGGCATCATTGTTTAGGAGTACTAAGGCCAAACTTGTTTTACTGAACGATGTTATCAATTCAAATTGAGAGTCTCTGTCGAAAATTACAACGGGGCCGTTCCAAATCTCAGCGAAACAATCACAGTCTAAGGGACCATTCTTGAAAATGAAGATATTTTCGAGGTTAAAAGTTTCCTTTAGGTTAAGCACTAAGTTAACTAGTTGTGTATAGAAGTCAGCGGTTGTTGAGCATGATGCAGCGGTGATTATCCCGATAAAAAGAGAAAGCCGTGAAAGGATTTTCATCGTTCCTTGCACTATATAAGGTCTATACTGTACGATTTTCCAAGCAGGACTGCAGTAAATAAATATAGCATTCTGGCGGGCAATCGTGTTTTTAATATTATACTCGTAGATTAAAATTGTTTCCCTTAGGATGCAATTTGGTATGAATTGGTCATTTAACTCATTTAAATTGGTTATTTATTTGCGATTGAGGTGGAAAATAACGGCATGATGGAGGATTGAAATATGTTTCTGAACAAAACCCCAATAAAAATATGTGGAATATTGATTCATGACCGTTGAGAAAGTCACTGATTTGTACGAACTGGAACACAAATTGACGGTGTGGTTTTACCTAGTACAGAAATTCACTGACATTTGAACTGCTGGTGCGCTTTAATTTTCCACGCATGCTATAGGTACATGTTAGATTCCTATCCTTTATAAATCCGGTGCAGTTTAGCAAAAGAAAGTTAGTTTCTATATCAAAATAGTTTTCGGAGTTGTTAGGTACAAGGCAGTCTTCCTTAAATCCAAGTAGCGGTGAAAAAACTACAATTCTTTCGCTGTTATTCTTCCGAATAATTAAAGTTACTCTATATAAGACCTTAATCATCCCAGTCCTGCTCTGGTGCAGGGGCATAGACTTTGTCAAAAGTGGATGAGGTTGAGCTTGATTTGTTCGAGCGATTTTCCGTCCCGTCTGCATAGACGAACTGTGAAAGAAAAGGGCTGTACAGCGTTATCGCCAAAAGAGTGAAGGTCCAACGACTGAGGTGGCTGGGTCATGTAGAGCGTATGGGCACTAATGCTCCGGCCCGAAATCTCCGAATCCACCCCGAATTCGGCGCAGTAGAGGAAGACTGTGACTCAGGTGGCGCACGAAAGTGGACCTCAACCAACTTGGCGTAGCTGGCTGGAGACGCTTGTTGGTTGAGGCCTAGATCCAGCCCGTACTGTAGCGCCACCTTAAGTAAGTATGTTGAGGAGATAATATACATAGTTCACTTGGCCGCCCCCTGAGTTGATGCACAGTCGGGCTCGTTTCACAGCATTTTCCATGACTTTTCTCAAAACCTCTAGCAATAAATTCTTCACTTCTTCTTTAGGGTCACCAGGGCCCGTGCCTTGTTCGGATCTTGCGGGCCAGCGCCACCTAGTATAAGTATGTGCGGAACGCTGAACAACTTATTTTATTTGTTTTCAATTTTGGTTATAAGTGCGTAAGTGTCACAAGCGTGCCGCCGTCCTCTTTACCTGCACCGCAGTTGCCTACGTAGACTCATCCCCGCTCACAACATATTTTACCCTTTTTATTGGTCGGTGAAAATAATAATAAAGTACATACCACGATAAATTCACTTACATACATACATACATATACCTTGGGCAATGAAATAATTGAAAACCTTTAACATTCGCAGACGTACACGTTTGTTTCAACACATATGTATGCTTTGTGTGCTTTCCAAACATGAGAATGAATATGCTTTCACTTGCAAACATCCTAGATGGCCACCGGCAATTACATGATTAATTGATATTTACCAATATTTGGACTATTTCAAATCGGTCTCGACTATATACAGTTTCTCTATTGTTTTGCATGAATTTATCTATTGTTGTACCTGTGCCATGGCAATGGAATATATGGTAAGTAACCATAATGCGAACTTATAATAGAACAATGTCAGAAGGGCGATTCTGGCAATTCTACATACATATGTATGTACTACCGAATGAGTAGAATTGTTTTTTTTTATTTTTTTTATTTTTTCAAGTTAATTCATTTTAGAAATTCTACAATTGATTTTTTACTTTCTCCACTTGCTGTCCGGCAATATTGAGTTGAGTGGAGCTCGTGTTTTGTTGAGAAGTTGAATTACTTAGGGCATTGGTTTTTGCCGTAATTATTGTGAGTCCTACTTTGTTCACCACTAATTCCAAATAGGCACAGGGCCGTTTTTCTGTGTGAAAGCAGGCAAATGTCATCAACGTAGTCCAGAGCTCTCATCACGTACGGTGACAATCGTCTGACGATATCGTTTTGACAATAGTTTTGCTTCATGTAAACTTAAAAAGTACTGTCGTTTGAACGATTTCGTTTTAACGATTCATGGCTTGCTTCACGTAACGCGAAATCTGTCAATTACTATCGTCGTGGATCGTTTTTGCACGATAGATATTTAGCTATCGTCCTGTATTTTATTTTGGTGCTTTGTGTTTGTGAAAAACTTTTAAGTGAAAATATATTAAACAAAGAAATGTTTCATCACACATTTATGTTTTTTATTGAGAACGAGGATGAAAATGAAAAAAAAATTTAAGTGTTATGCAGGCGAAGGACACTTAGAGATGTGTCGGATCCTTTATCTCTTCCAATAAAGAAGTAGGTGCATTGTGAATAAAATACATAATTTGTTTGTTTCTACACAAGTTCAGTTTCATTTAACGCGTCCGTCTATCGAAAGAGGCTTTTGAGGTAGTATTAGACACAATCAATTTGGAAAGTGGGTCTCGGTTCACTTATATTCCACTAATACTACGGCTTAGTGCTACTCTAGAAGTACTAGGTGGAAGTGGCTACCAGTGGCTTACAGGGAATGATTTTGGTGTATCTGCTGCCCAAAGTACGCCCTCACAAGTCGTTTCTGCGACCACAAAAATCCTGGAACGAAAATTGTGTCCCTTATGGATTAAATGGGATATTTCAAATGAAAGCCAAAAAGAAGAAACAAATGAATGGTTTTACAGGAAATATGGAATACCAGGAGGTAAATCAAAACTATGCTATCAATCATATTACCTAACACAGTAATTGGATGCATAGACGGAACATTTGTATCTACAAAACCTCGAGTAGTTTAACAGAAAGGGCAGCCAGAGTTTAAATGCAATGATTGTAAGTATATATAGATACATTCTCAGAAAAACTCCAATACATTTATGATCATATAACCGTTACCAAAGATTTGTGACCATAAAATGTGCATAGTCGCTTTAAACCCTAAGTATGCTGGATCTGCCCACAATTCTTAGGTCTGGAAACATTCCATCGAAAGGGCGTTTTTTTCCAATAGCTTTAACGAGCGTGACCACAATTGCTGGCTTTTAGGTTAATAAACAAAAAATTGGTGTTTTAATCACTATCTGATAAAGTTATGTACATGCAATTTTAGGTGATAGTGGATATCCTCTAGAGCCGTGGCTGATGATGTACAGCTTTAATGAAGTTCACGCGAAAGCTAGAAACTCAATTGAATGAACTATTGGTGTGAGTTTGTACCTCAGGTCGATGAAGAATCCTAATGGAGGAGGGAAAAGTATGTATGATTCAAGCAAAATAGCTGGTTTTGCGAATGTTTGTGGCGCATTGCATAACATTATAACATAACAACCACAATATGGATAATAATGCAGTTGAGTCGGATATAAACGAAATGCATTTGAGATACAATATAAATCGAACTTCCAATATATCCAACAATCGAGTGAAACAGCTGACAGAAAGAATAAGAAACAGCGTTAAAGAACCCATGTTCACTTGATGTTTAAAAAAAATACAACGTTTTTTTATCTTTTAAGGATATTCTAATTTATTTATTTTAGTTGTATAAACAAAACACTTCATTCCGTACGAAAAACACTTGTTTAGAGAATATTAAAATAAAAATAAAAATTCATAAAGATCTGAGTAACAAAAAAAACATGTATAAAAGTAATAAAAAAAAACTTCAGTGCTTCAAACAGTCAATTGAAAAACATTAAAAAATAAATATCACTTCACCAGTGAATCTACTTGTTACTCTGTTTCTTTTCGATTTCGTTCCTTTCTTGAAGGAGTCTTAACACTTCTGAGTGGAAATGAGCGTGTTGCTTATGCCGCCCGTACGGAAGACTTAAGACGTTCGCTTGGAACTTTCCTTCGTCTTTTATTTGTGTTCTTAGCAGCTCAAGTTTTGTGTCCTGGTTTTCTTTGTTTTCCCGTCGTCGCTTTGGTGTGCTGGCGCTTAGGTAAGTTGTTGAGTTTCTGAAAGAAATATAAAAAATGATGTATTTAATTTTGAATTCTATGTGGTTATTCTAGTTGCAACTTACGTATTTTTTTCTGGCCTTATTTTTCGATGTTTCACGACTCTTAAAGATGCAACACAGCTTCATATCGATGTCATCGAGTCCAGTGGCGTCATCAACTCCAGTGTCGTCATTGAGTCTCTGTGGCGGCGCACCAAAGCAATGAGAACTAATTCCAGCCACTGCTCTGCGAAGGGAGGCCATCTGAATTGCTCTTTCTTCAAGTTCGGATATGTTGACCTTGTCAACAGCAGCCTTGCTAAAAAACACCATGTCCTTGTTTTATTTTTAGACTTCAGCAAAGCATTTGACACTCTTGATCACAACAAGCTAATCAATGTCCTAAAAGAATTGGGATTACGGGGAAAGCTGATGGAGTGGTTAAGAGAGTATCTGACAGAGAGGACCTTTCGTGTTAAAATTAAGGACTGCTGCAGCACCGAATATGGAGTACAGTATGGGGTTCCGCAAGGATTCAAACTCGGCCCCCTACTCTTAATACTGTACACAAATGGAATGCTGAAATGCCTAAAAAAGAGTGTACCATTTGCATACGCAGATGACACCGCAATTGTTATATGTCACAAGGACATAAACGAGGCAACGAGGATGATGCAGAACGAGTTAGAAGAATTAGGGAAGTGGTGCCATGACAATGGACTTGTGTTGAATGCAGCGAAAACCAAAGCTATGCACACTCGGAGTTCTCAATACCCGGCGGCAGATATCAGACTTAACACATTCAATTGCGCCAACCAGGTCAGTGAAGTTATAGAAGTGGTTGCTACATATAAGTATCTAATCTAGGTATCACTGTTGGCAACCTCTTCCTCTGGGAGCCACACATCAACGATCTGAGAAAAAGCTAAGAGGGTCCGTATTTGCGTTGGCTTGTCTGCAGCGCAAATCAACAGCTTGCGTACAAAAGCAGGTATACCATGCTCTTATTTAGTCCAGGCTACGATACGGCATACTAGCCTGGGATGGTGCGGCGCAGACACATATTGAAAGCTGCAATGTATTCAAAATCGGGCAATTAAACTTATATCGACAAGGAGCACACAAACGACAATAAGCAGAATAAGAATCTGTAAACCAGATTTTCAAAATGACGGCGGCGTTAGACTATTATGATGATCAACGCTTCCGGATACCAATAAATCATGCCTTCAACACCAGAAGAAGAGCGGGAGGAATGTACCAGCTACCACACTTTTACAACGCCTACGGTAGGCGACAACTAACGTATACTATTCCTAACGTATTAAATAGTCTTCCCCAGAACCTAAAAAGTATCACTAATGTCAAACATAGAAAATGAAAATTAAAACATTTTTTTTAGAAGATATTAGTTAACTACTAGTTCTATTTAGACATTGAAACGGACTTTGGTAGCTGCCTTGGTGCACTCCTACTTCCTCGAATGCTGCACTTCACTTTTATTTTTACGTCATAGTTTAACAGTATTTTAACAGTATGGTATATTTGTGTCTGAGACTTGTCTTTAGACTAGTATGTCAGGCGATATCCGCTGAGAAAAATGTGGCGATACATGACTGAAATGTTTTGAACGTAAAATTGCGTGACTTCAAAATGGCATCTATGAGTTTCATAAAGAAATCCAGAAACAACGTAAAAGTATGTTTACAGCAAGTGCTTCTATGCTACATGTGTCCGGTTGTATAGGTATCACGATATTTAACTATATTCTTGTATCAATGCAAAGTGTTTCCACATCAGTTACAGAATGTTCATAGGTCATTCAGCTTGAGGAGTCTTCCAATCGAGGGATGATTCATTAGGAGAAGAATTGTGCGGCAAAGGAGAGTGTCCAGCAAAAGTCTGGTTTGAATTTGTTGGTGTTGTTCCAACAGAACGTTTTAAATCTGGAGGTGATTCTTTGGTTAGAGTACATGTACTTAGTTAAATCAAGAATCTAGTATTAATGGTGTCCGATGAGTTGGATATTTGTTCTATATGCATATATGCCTCCTTTGCAAACACAAATATTTGGCGCAACATACATACATATGTGGTCCGCGGTCTAGCTTCCCGCGACCGTTTGTGTTGCGCGTGTTATAACTGTCATGAAAAAGCTTCTCAATTTACTTTTCGCATATGGCTTTAAAGTGGGTACTGGAGCACGTACGGTCTGGAGTGAAAAAGATGGAATTTTGAAAAAGGTAGCTAGGCACGTACAAACACATGTATACAGTGTTTTATAAAGCCTGATAGGTTAACCTGATAGTTTAATTTAATTTGGAGTGAGATTGGAGCGTAATCAGACAGTGAGTGGCTCCGTAGTGTAAATGAAGCCTTATGGATAAATAAAGTCATCAAAGGAGAAACCATTGCTGCTTAGACGTTTGGCAAACATTATGGTCAGAAGTCAATAGATGTAAGAGCTTAAGGGTATGATATTAGATGCATACTTACGAGCAGTGTTGTCTTCTTTGTTTATTTGAACCAAATGTCCAAAATGGTCTGTCTATTCGCATTCACTTTGGTTCAATTTCAACACAAAAATATTTTTCATGTATTAAGAGTTCAGGAAAATATGTTAAACATGTATATTGAACTCTCTCCTTAAGTTAATTCGCTCTGAGAACTTTTTTTTATGGGCTTAAATTGCTAATGCTTCTAAAGTGTCAAAAAAGAGACATCATCAAAAAGTTCGTCATTGTCCACCCATTGTCTGCAGTTGGAAGTACAACACTGAACACATTATTTTTAATGTCAAGTTTAGAAACGATATTCCACGGTAGTAAGTTGGGTCGCTAGCGTTACCTTTCTTGTATATGTGTATGCAAAGAATTAGATAATTTTTTTTATTTTTACAGCTTCCCTTACCCCATATCAGCGATAAGCCCTGCGAAACTTCAATTTTCACCAAATCTTAAATTGGGTAATCTAAAGGGGAACCTAAATATCCTTAATAAAAATCCGCACCGCATCAGCGATGAATGTCACAGATAGAGAGAAATCTCTACTGCACTTATAATATATTGATCCCAGATCGTGATATATGGAATAATCGGAGCCCTCCTTTTAGCAACTACCACTTAACATGGTACACCAACAGATCTAGAGATAGAAAAGGAGTAGCGCGAGAGTTTTCGGCCCTAACTTTAAATTGGCAGACCCTTTGTGACCTTTCACATCGGTTTTCCTGGCCGAAATATATGTATGCTTTTGAACATTCTCTCCGTCAGTCAAGTGGCTATAAAAGCCCTTCACTTCTTCTCTTTCAGGTCTAAGTCTCTTGGAATTGCCTAAATATTTTAACATTTTTAAAGACTTTCTTACGGTTACGGGTCACTGCTCGCTCAACTATTTCCACAAAATAGGCAAAGTTGCCTCAGATCTTTGTGGCCCATGGTTGGAAGATCAAGCTTCACATTATATGCGAGTGCTCAGCCGTCAGTCGTACCAGACATAGACTACTCGGAAAGGAATTCTTACCGTGGGGCAAGTGTCTATTCTGGTCGCAGTGTTAGGAGGCTTCTTAGCATCCGTACCCTCTGAATCCTAATAAAAATAATAATAAGTCGTAACATGATTGTTTTGGCTCGATTCGTTTTCGGAAGTGTATTTACACTCGTATAAAACACAAAAGCTTACTGTATACAAATAAAAAGAGTTTCCACTGAAAAAAAATGAATTTCTTTTACAATTTGGTACGTGCAGCTATTACGTTCTCGCAACATTCCCTCCCACTTTGCCCACAATTGTATCGGATTGTTGACTTGAACATGTAGCCAAAAATCATGTCTGTATCTAGGAAGAAAATAAAAATTCCAACATCTAACAAGAGTCCTCAATCGAATCAAAACTCCACTCCGTCATCCACTCATTGACACAGTTTGAAAAAGTAATGCTCGCACTTAACTCGAATAATGAGAATCATGTTTCACAACTCATCACTAGCAACATACAGTTTGGGAATTACTGGGAACAGTCTTTTTGATTCAAAAATTACACTCGAAATGCTAAACATTCGACATGTATCTAGGGGCTTAGCATCTTGCTGCAGTTTTTCGAAAGATTTTATACAATTTGTGCGTGCGCATTGGAACAAAATCCAATGAATTTCCTTTGCTTTTCCTTTAATAAAAGGAGCAATGCTGATGATAGGAGTACATGCACTAATTTCATATCATCAACTTGTTTTCGTTTTGATCTCAATTAAATCTGACAATGAAAATCATTGAAGGCATATCCACAATCTGAGTCTCATTGAACGTGGAAGTCTTCTACTCAACAGATGAGGATTGCCAGATTTTTTTTGTTGCCCCACGGGACCAATGGCCACATTATATGTAGATGAAACCCAGGATCTATAAATTTATCAGGGTATTAAGTAAAAAAACTTCATTGACAGCTGTTTGTTAGTGTGCAAAAGTGAAGTTAGTTTGCAGATTTCCACCTAATTCTCCTCTGACCGGGCCATGTGTTTGTCTTAGGGTGGATTAGGCAGGTTATCCATTGTGTGAAGCGACTGCAGTGTCTTCCTCTTCATCTGGACAAAGTGGATAATTAGGTCAGCTATCGTGTCTAAATCTGTGTACGAGTTGATATTTACGATAGGCTACATTCCCAGATAGAAACTGCGTGAGGTTACAGTTCTCATGCCCAGGGGCTTTATCCAGACCTCGATGTCATGAATCAACTTGAAGTGTTGTTGCTACATAGCTAATGATCTTGCTTTCTCCTCTTCCTTTACCCTCTTGATTTCACGTTCATCTCGTGGCTCGAGCCTCTTCTGGTGGATCCTTAGCATCTCGTTCGCTAGGAAGTCGGTTATGACATTGGTTCTTCGTATGACATTGTTCGGATATCGCAGATTATTCTGTTAGGGCAGAGACTGTATGACGCCGAAAGTTTTCTCCGTGATTTTGCCTTATCTCGGGGAAAGGGCTGTTGATTTGGGGCCTGAAATGCAGGATTGCTGTGTGGCATGCTTTTGCAGTATGTAATATCCTGAAAGAATTGTGCTCCACATCTGCTTCCTGTTTACCTTTAAGGTACTCCAGCTTCTGCATATGTACATATCCACAGCAGGCCATAGTGATTTACATAGACACCCAGTGTCCTATTATGTTAGACCAGCGCTACTCTTACCTCTTGTCTCAGTCTGCTTCTGATGGCAAGTCCGCATTTAAATAGTCACTGCGTCTGTTATTTATCGTATGCATCATGCCTTATGTCACTTTCCTTTATCTCATGTTTGCCTGGTCCATCGGACTTCTTAGATGACTGTAATGTTTACCTGCTTTATGGCCTATGCCTCGTGTTCTGTAAAGGATTCGAGTATGAAGATATTTTTATTCCGTTAGCAGATATCGTCAACAGTAAATGTACCCCAGACCTAATGTTGCATCGAGATTTTGAAGACAAATCCTACATAAGGCGTTCGCTAGCTTGAAAGAGAATCGCCCTATGTTTTATATGTGAGTATAAGATCTAGCCACAGCTGTACGGTGAATCAATCATTCAGTCGGAAGTACCCAAGGGGTATATTGATAGAAAAAATTCGCTTACCACATGTGATATACAAAGTCGTTATGAATGTTGGTAGGTGCACTCACTGGCCATAACCTTCCATACAATGAAACTTAAATTGGCACGAGTACGATAACTTTGGCGCCAAAAATTGATAATTGTTTTGATTTTTGTTACTTACTTCATTGTAAGTGTTGCCGTTGTTTTTTGATATTTTTTTTTTCATTTTAAGTAATTTTTTTTTTAATTGCCCCTACCTCCTAAACGGGGCGAGATAGACCCCCCCCCCTTCCGTACTAAAAAAAATGCTTATTTTTGACCGCTCTACAAAAAACCATTATCAATTTTTGGCGCCAAAGTTATCGTACTCTCCCCCTTAAATTCAACGTCTACAATATATGCAGTGATTAAGAAGCACTCGATGACACATCTTATTCACTCTGTGATTACCTGGTCTCAGGAGCAGAATATTAGTAAGTTATTACTTTCAGGGCATACAGAACTATCTGATAGGTTAGGTTAGGTTAGGTTAGGGTAGGGTTATGAGTTTATCATAAAACATTATGTTATGTTATTTCCCTACACTTATGTTATTTCCCTACGGAACCTAAATATGGCCTAATTTTTGTTCACGGAACCAACCTCCTCTAGATCCTTGAAAAAGTATTTTTTCGAGGTACCTTATTTTACTTCGAGCAATGGTTTCACATTCATAGAGTAGATGAGTAATGTCCTCCGCGATATGTAGGTCATTACAATACCTGCCTGTGTCAATGTTTGTTAAACCTAATCTCATAGCGTGCTTCCTCAGAAGGCATTGGCCAGAAAGTATCCCTATCGCCATTTTTAACTTTGATCTGCTGAGTTTTATTAATTCTCCAGATTATTTCCGATTTAACTCAGGCCACAGGGCCTTACAAACCCTGTGCCCTTTTAAGTTTGACCATCTAAGGTCGGCCATGTAGATGATTTTATCGGGAATAATTCTCTTAGCCACGGTCATTGGTGGTCCTATGTCTACAATAACGTCATTTACAGGGAGCTCTGCTCCTTTTTTGGCTAGTACGTCGGCACTTTCGTTATCCTATAACTATCTATGGCTGGAGACCCTAATCACGATTAAGCTATAAGGAAGGAAAACAGTACATAACTGGACAAAACCTTTTCTTTTCTCCTCCTCATCAACCCAGTAACCTAATCTCAACTAAGTACCCCAGCAGAGATTAAAAAAAAATTAACCATTTTCTATTAATCCTTGTTCTCAAAATTTTATTTTTTTATATTCAAGGTAACCTGAAATTGCTAAGCCAGTCTGTGTACACATTAGTGTATGTATTTAATTTCAATATTGATCAATGTTACAACCAATGTACATATTAACATTGAAAAGCTCTGTTGGGGTAGGTCTATAAACATCACGTACAAACTCATCTGGGAATGACATTGCTCCCGAAAAGCTAATGAAAAAAAAAAAAATAGGAAAGCTGACTGAAAGGACGTGATTGCCTGCAGGCAAATGTGCTACTTCTTAATCAAGCAGATGGCATGTGAATTTCTTTCAAACTTTTTTTTTTCTATTTCTTTTTTATAGATTTTGAATTGAAATTCAAATAGTGTATGATCGGCATCAGTTGGTGATGTGCATGAATTTCGTTTATTATATTTATTTTCCTACGTGCCCATAAGTTTTTTGAGTTTAAGAGGTTAACACTTCATTTAAGACTAAATACCTACTTCAAATCATTGTGCAGTAGTATGAATGAAACGATTTGAGATACAATGAAAGGAGAACATTGTTTTTAAGCGACTTAATGTACTAATTGTAGAAAAGGAGATTTGAGGAAGGAAGGAAATTTATTTATTCATTTCTACGTCAAACGCCAATGTCTAAGAATTTATTCCTTTTATGTATTCTTTGAATATTGTAGTTACAGTAAAAGATTTAAATTTGTGAATGTGTGTAGTTGAAATTTCGGCTATTTCTCTAAAATTGAAATTGACTCTTCTAACAATGTTCAGTAGCTTTCTATCCTATTGAACGTAGATACTGGAAATTTTCGTGATATGGGTTCCTAAGCATCGAGAAAATTTTTGAGATTTTGTTGACAGTACGTGACAGTTCTGGAGTAAAAGGAATTTTTTCAATTTATGATTAGAATAAGCGATGTCTTTCAATAGCAAAAACTTGTGTCAACGCAGTTGAGAAGGATTTAGTAAGTGTGGAAGAATTATTTAATGGCTTTAAGAGTTATTCAATTTTGTTTTCAGTTGGTAGGTATGTGAGTTGTAAAGTTTTTGAAGTTTGAAGTTGCCGTTTCCTTGAAGGTTAGGTTACGACGATGGCTGCCCTAGTTGACGGGAGACCTTCAACGAAGAGTCCATTGTGCCCAATAGTAGACCCTTGAGAACCTAAATTTCATTATCGACGACCACTCAGATATATGTATGTATATGTACTTATGTATAAATCTCAGGAGTTTGTTCAGCTCAAGGTGTTAGATCATCCAGCTCCGCAGGGAAGTAGCTTCCCAGAGTGTACTTCCCTTTGGTAGCTAGTGCAGGACAATTACATAGCAAGTGATGAATGGATTCTATTTCCTCTTCGTCCCTGCAATTCGTACAGAAGTCGTTGTGGGGTAGTCCCAGCCGTGCTGCATGATTGCCTATCACCCAGTTTCATGAGATCGGCGAATCTCTTTTTGTCATACCCTGACTACAACGATTTGGCTATTGCACATGTATCTAATTGATACCAACGTCTGTTAGTTTCCTCGTCACTTGCAAATTCTGTTCTTTTTCTCGTACGCGTATTTTTTCCGCTGCTAAAGCCCGTATGACACTACATTTTTTTCTCATTTTTAATGCTCTGAAAATGAAATTAGAGCAGTACGAAAAATTCACTACTGAAATTTCCATTAAGTGTGAGTGCGTACACACTAACCTAATAAATGTGAAAATGTCAGAAAAAATGCATTAAAAATGTAACCCAAACTACATTTTTCAGCCGCTGGCAGCTTGTTTTTTGACATTTCTGCATTAAATTGGTTCATTGCAAAACTAAATTGTTTTGAATTTGCGAAATGGATCCAGATGTACTTATTTTGTGTGTTTTAAATATAAATTTATTAATTGCAACCGTTTTGGAAATGTTCAAAGAGAAACAAAAACCTAAATTCCCAATTAATTTTTGCCGTTTGTGATTCTGTTCGGCTCAATACAAAAACAAAAGCTGACAGTTTATTATTTTCCTGCAAAATAATTGCTTTCCCTTTCTTAAAAAATCGTGTTGTCTCTTTTATGCAAGGCTGACACTCAGACATGATTTAATGCATTAAAAATGAGAAAAAAATGTAGTGTCATACGGGCTTAAGAGATTACCTAGCGGCTACGAGAATGGCTGATTATGATATTGTTCGATAGGAACTTGTCATTCGAAGAGCACTTCTAAGCTGTATCGTTTCCATTCGTCTTATATACTTTTTTTCAGGAGGGCATGCACCCAGGTATCACAATTATACAAGAGGGCGTGGCTGTCATGAGACTGCTGTGGGACCTTCCAATTCTTGCCATTAATCTGTTCAAAGTGTAAGCGATCTTTCAAGCCTTTTGTCTCAAGGCTCACTTCCAAGTGTCTTACTGTATCCTTATATTCCCTACGCCTACCCGCATCTCAAAGATAGTGGTAATGCGCTTCCTAGTCAGCATAACTACCTCTATATCCTATGTTGCTAAGATCAATCCCTGGTCTTGCATACATTGCTGGATGCATCCCTTTACTCGATTATAGCCCCTTTGGGCGACTTCAGTTTCACGTTAATCAATCACGTAATCACTGCAGCGGTATTTCGGTGCAACCAACCAGAGAAGTATGTTGCGATACTACGAATTTACTCCAGTACGCATGTGCCAGACGAGATATAACCTGATGACTGGACTTGCAACCTTGCAGCTCAGATGTACCCAAGTATTAGGAGTAACCAAATTGATTCTATATAAAATTTAGTTATTCTATATGGCGCGGAGGCATAGACTATGCCACGAATAATGGGTTGAGAATTTCAGTATTTTCCTTGAGGGAAAAATCAATCTATATTGTCTCCACCGTGAGTGGAGTAAAAGCTACAATCGCAAACTTTACGGGCCGTTTAGCAACACTTACTTGAGGTGGTTGGAACATGTAGACTGGATGGACTTACTAGCGCTCCGGCCCGGAAAGTCTCCGAAAATCTCAATGGCCCCATTTCGTCTTAGGGAGACCTATACTTCATAACTAAATTTAACCTACATACCAATCTTTACAATAGCTACCGGTTTCCCCAACAAGACTAACCGAAAAACTTTTAAGTTACTTGTCATAAACAATTACATTTTATGTAGCTCCATGGAAGGGGGAATAAATTCATAATTTTTATGAAAGTCCATATCGGTGTCTTGGAGCAAACTTCTCAGCAAGCACCAGAACACATAGTGACTGTCCAACAACAATCATTACCATTGAAAACTTTCTAAGGTATACATAGGAACTTTGAAACAAAATTCAAATTTTCCATAATCACATTTACGTTTAATTTTGAACTTCGATTACTTTATAACTAACCATGAAATTGATGCAGACGCATTTATGTATGTGCTGACTGTATACAGGCCTTGAGTATGCAAATGCTTTGCATTTAAATTGCATTACAATCTGGCTGAACTATAGTCACAGGACATCACTCAAAGAGGAAGTTAAGTAAAATCAATGTTTTTTCAATAAAGTGTAACCACTTAAGTTATTCTTCGAGTAAAACATAAATAGTAAGTAACTTCCTGGAAAACGTTGAGACAGATAAACTTTCTTGCAATCGGGTTTCCTGTATTTAAATGATTCTCAGAGTAACGAGCTGTAAGATTTCCAATTAAAAACTTTTTCAAATTGCAATAATAGCGACTTCAAATAGTTTCTTCGCGGAGCTATGTACACTCAATATAAATAAATGACTGTTTGGGAGGTTTTCAAGCGCTTTTACTCTGCAAATTTTGTTTAGTAATAATGATAATTGAGTATAATGTAAAAGCATGCTAAGCGGTCTTATTACTTTAGGGGCGGGTGTACAGCGAAAGACGTTGAATTCACTGTTCCCCTCGTTGAAGGATATAGAACACTGTACCTGGGAAGACAAGATTGGTAGAACGACATAGTCAGCTAGTTATATTGCGCTCTCTAGCATAGAGAAGTTTCAAAGATTATCCTGCGCCTGCATAACGGGCGTGCTTAGAACCACTCTTGCAGCTGCACTGGAAACTATGCTCCATTCTTCCCGTTGACATCTTTTCAAAGTTGATGGCAGAAAAAGCAGCATTATGCTTAAGAAACCATCGCAATTGGCTCGTACAAATATGGGCCACGCAAGTACAAAGTGGCACCTTAGGTATTCCAATCGCTACTCGCCAACTTAAACTTAAGCTGGATGCTGTCGAGAGTACAAGTCTTAGGTGGACAAATGGATCAACATGTAAGGCGACAAAACAGCTTTGCCCAAAGCTGGATCTAAAACGCTCTAAGAATTTGATTTCTCTCAATAGATTGTATATCAGCACCACAGTAGGTGTCATCACTAGACACTGTCTAATAGGCAAGCATGCTACAAGGCTAGGCCTCTTCGCGAACGATTTTTGTAGAAGCTGCATGGATGAAGAAGAGGAGGAAACTATTCCTCACCCTCTTTGTTTCTGCCCAGCTCTCTCCCGTAGAAGGAAGCTTCACTTAGGAGCTCCCTATTACAACGATATAGGCGACCTGAT
Source organism: Blera fallax (assembly GCA_946965025.1). Classification (NCBI taxonomy): domain Eukaryota; kingdom Metazoa; phylum Arthropoda; class Insecta; order Diptera; family Syrphidae; genus Blera; species Blera fallax. The sequence continues at coordinate 51,497,739 of OX337246.1, forward strand.
GAATATTGACATTAAGAGCCTCTTACGCTACATATGTAAAAAGCTCTAATTGGTTTTAAACGAGTAGGTAGAAAGAAACTTTCTCCCATGATCCACGTGGTATCACAATCTGGTCTAAGTGTGCTGGCGACTCCTAGCTGGCAGCCACTTCAACCTAACCTGAGAAGTGAGTATGAGAACTTGCCCAACCGCAGCCATGGAAGTGCTTCTAGAAATAACTCCCCTGCATCAAGCAAGAAAACCCTTTGTAAAACCTAAATCTTTTGTGAAATAGGGGATCACACCGTATTCAGGAATTCAGCTTAAAATTTTGATTAGCATCTCTTCTATTGCTGGGTGGGGCGTAGCAGCTGTGAATACATACATACATATATACGCATATAGCTTTTATCTACAAAAATCCGTCTTCCTTTTCTCACAACACTTCCTGAGGTGTATAGTTGCCACATATTCATATTCCTGCCTTACGAGAATTGTCGGGAACCCAAGCAGTGCTGTCGGGGATTTTATATGGCTCTGACCGCATGGCTTCTTCATGCCGTCTGCTCTTCGACTAATTTTGACAGATCTTGGGTTCAGCAGATTAAATTTCATCTTCCTGCAATATGGTCCCTTATTTCTTTCTATAACAAGCATTTGTATTCTTTGTCGCTCTTCTTCGCTATATGGCCTTCTTCTACATTTTTTATTGCACTTGTGAAGACCAAGTTTTCTGGTATCCGCGAAAACTTGAACCTTGTACCGGAGGTTCGGTTTTCTTTGCCGCCTCGAATCTGGGGGCTGTGATTCAAAGATCCTCTTGGCTGGAGCGTTGTTATCCATTCGGTCAGTGTGGACGACAAAATGTAATCGACGTATCTTGGCTTTTTGGACTACATCCACACCCTGGTACAGCTCATAGAGTTTGCGGTTGAATCTTCTCCTCCATTCGCCCTCCTCGCATATGAAACCTCATATCCGACGAAATATTTTTCCCTCGAAATTGCCCAATATTTGCTCTGCTTTCTTATTTATCGTCCAGCACTCGGCACCATATACCGATACTAGTAAGATGAGCGTTCTATAGAGCATTAATTTGGTCCGTCGATTTAGGAGTTTTGAACCCAGTTGTTTTGCCAAACCAAAGTAGCAGCGGTTTGCTAGGGTTATTCTTCGCCGAGTCTCCACAAAGGTGTCATTTGTGGGATTTACATATATTTGTTCCGAATGCTTCTTCTTTTTGAATGCTCGGTCTGCAGTAAGCCGAGCCCATCTTTAATGGTTTGGATAACTTGATTGATGTCGTAACGTTTGAATCCTGACAATTTAAGCTTGTAGTAGGCGGTGGCTTCATAAGTATCTCCGTTTGCGAAACCTGCAATTTTTCTTCTAATTGCGAGGGTCGCCTTATTTTCTCCCTCTACGTCTGCAAATGCTCTTCTGATTTTTCTTGTCATCCTCTCCACTATGAAGGACTTTGCTCCTATCTTCGACATTGCTTGCTAGTCCTTCGATGATATCCTTCATGCTGCGCAATTTAGGGTTGATAGTATCCCTGTGGTTGTTGTCTACATTGCAAATCGAGCTGGGTATTTCGAAGCCTTTTCAGTATCTACAAAGATCAGGTAGGGGAGGATACCTCTGCACGATTTCTGCATTCACCATTGTAACGTTTTCAACGACTATCCAGGACCACTCCAAGCTTGGAATTTTAATTTTTAGCCTTGTGTCACTGCACCATTTAGAACACTGCTCTTCTGTCTGACTGGATTTCATCGATAATGCCCTGGTTAGAGCCACTTTTTTTTTGCAAAAACTCGTAAATAACTAATGCATAACAGTCTGCGGCTTTTCTCTTCAATTATTTGCTTTATAATTTAACAATTGCCCTTTCCAGACATAAATAATAAGACAGGTGTTAATACCAAAGGAATAATTCCTTGAAGTTTTGTTTATGGCTGGTAGCACAGTTGTGACAATAATCCAGGTCTTAACCAATTTCAAATAATGGGGGTGTCTAAATTCCGACTGCGTCTATCTGCACAAAATGTTCAACACTTTATTATGGAATTTATTTTTGTTTTTTTTTTACTCTGGGATTTTTCTAATTACCCGCAATCCTTTATCAGGAGTGTTGCCGTTTGCTACACACATTGTTCATCTTTTCGATTCGGTCAAAAGTCAGTTACTAGAGAACAAAATCATGAAAATGATTGTACAGGTTCTCACTATGAGAAGTTAACATGAGTAGTGATGGGTCGAAAAACTCTCTTCAAAATACTCCTTCGTACACAGATCATACAAAAATACATGATACTGGCTTTTTATCTAAAAAAAAAAAAAAATGCTTTTATTTGAAGATTATTCCTTATTATTCCTTTTATCTGTAGGCTCAGCATCTGAGCATCCAAAGCTTCAATCATTGTTGGTTTATACGCTCTGCTGGTTTACCCCCGCAGGAAATAAAAGAGAGGCGTTGGATTGCATGATCTTGAAACTGTATTGTATTGAAATTACTCTCTTACCAAACTCTGATTTCAGCAAATCGATGGTATCGGTCGCAGAATGCTACGTGGCCCCAACACGTCCACATCGATGGCCCGCAATTTGGAAACAAATATTCGTTGATCGTCTTTCTGTATCAGTCACCATTGACTTTTAGGCGAGCTCCTCCCTCATTTTAAAAGAAATAAGGTCCGATGATGTCACCAGTGAACAAGCCACACCATCCAGCGTGGATCAATTTCCGTGGATGTAATGGTGTTTGAAGAGTAACTTGTGGATGGTTCTCATTCCAAATATAGCAGTTTATGGACTTATCCATTGAACCAAAAAATAAGACTAAAATAAGGCGATTTTGTTCGAATCGTCTTTCAATTGATTTTGTGTCCATTTAGCGATGTTCCGACGCCTTCAATCATCAACGGCTAAGGGATTGGGCCAAGATAGAAACAATTTATGGACGAACGAAACCAGAGCTCCTATGTACGTCAGCGAACTTAGAAATTCGCGTTTTAAATAACACTGGCCTCCACTGCGGCAATATTTTTTTTTTTCGGAACGCACTGGTCTCGTTCTTGTTGTCGGCCTAATGTTATGTAGCGTACATATAATGAATGTGGGATATAATCACAACAAGACGAATAGCACGTTCAAATGGGCGATTATTCAGTCCATAAAATTGACGAAGTGATCAATAAGTTTGTGAAACTGAACACAGATTTCGGAAATAATATTCCACGATTTGGTAACGTTGTTGCAGTGTTAATCTATTTATGATGAGTAAACAAAAAACATTCACGCTTAAAAATATGTACATAATTTGGCTATGTACGTATTTCTAAGTACCGACCGGAGGTCGCCGTGGGCGCCGTGGCTCAAGTGGTTAGTGCGTTGGATCGTTGAGCGTGAGGTTCGAGGTTCGAATCCCAGAGAACACCAAAAAGTTTTTCACGGTCCAACCTCTCGCGAATGTCTGACAAACGTCCGAGAGTAATAACTGTCAAGAGAAAGCTTCTCAGTTTGCCTTTCGGATGTGGCTCTAAACTGTAGGTCCCTTCCATTTGTGTGAAAAATATAACACGCACAACACGAATGGTCGCGAGAAGCTAGGCCCTGGATCACATACGGTCCGTTGCGCCAAGAATTTGTATTTTTTGACCGGAGGTCACGTAGTACCTAGAGTTCGAACTGAAGAGTCTAAGCATTTTAAATCAAACATCCAATAGAGATGCTTCGATGCGAATGTGAAATCCTCGTAACTACGCCAGACAATCAAATGAAGTCATACAGTTGATTAAAGTGTCTCTAATTGCTACGGGAATAGCAATTGGGATGGCATTCTCATTACTTCAGATCAACTGCGTTATCTACAGTACCCCGCCAAAAAATTATGAACCCTTCCACTGATTTATTCTTTTTTGTAAAATATGGTACTTGTTGTCCAGTTGATATATGTATATCGCCAATTCTTTGTATTGTTTGATATTTGTTCTGTTCTTGCCACTCAGGAGAATCTGCATTATAGTGTTTCAGGAGAATTTCAGCATTAAAAGTGCCGCTATGCACACTAATGATGATACAGTTGTAGTGATGATACTTGCAAACTTCATCTTTTTACCCCGCAGTGTTCATAATTTTATGGCGGGGTACTGTCTGTATGTATATCCTGATAATCGCCTGAGCCAACTGACGTGTCCTTAAGATGTTGCTTTATTATTTCTCTGTATCTACCCCAGTCAGCTTTCCTTGGGTTTCCATAGGTGTTACTAGTTTTGAGTTAACTGAAATCGTATTCACCTGTGATCCGATAGAGATGCCTATTATGTGAGACTACCTTTCCTATATTTTTTGAAAACTGCAACACCTTTTTGAGACTAAGTTTTTTTTTCTAAGTGGTAATAGTGGTTGTCAATGGAAATATACAAGTGTACGCTTATGTAGACATGTCCTAAAATTTTATCAAATATGGTTCTTATGATAAATTTCGTTTACTCTGTTTCCCGGCTAAAAGAAGTGTTAACGGAAAATTGATGAGTCCTTTTGGAAATGAATCAAGATTACCTCTGTTTGGAGTGTACGTTTTGTTCGGTGTCCATGAATTCAGTTCTAAAAATATATGTCTGTACTTACATTCAGGACTATCAGCAATGAAAAAAATTTCCCCCGGAATCTGCAAATGATTTTCAAAGTTTTGTTCGAATGCTTTGAAAGTTGCCAATCACCGCTGTTTTCAATCTTTTGAGAGATAAATCCAACCCTTTGGAGTTGCCACAAGCGTTGTAAATAATAGTTATAGCATTATATGTATGTTTTATTTATCTCATCTTACCAGTACTACAGGGCCAATAAACCAATGTTCAAGTACTTGTTGGATTTTCTCTCGGACAATCTTCGCTCAATTAAAAAACCAGCCGTACATCTTTGAATTCTCAATGAATTCCACTTTTAAAATAACACGTCCTTTTTTAATTATCCGTCCAATTCAATTTTCAGTTAAAACATCAAAATTTGCATAAAAACGGGCAACACGAGCTTATCCTCTTATACATACATTCACACACGGAAAAAAGTATTGGCACGGACGCCATTTCTAGAAACAAGTGGCTCCAGCTCAGACATAAATAAAAAAACAATTCGAATTCGTTTGCAACAATGTTCATTTATTAGTTCTTTAACAAAATATGTAAAAAAAAGTAGCATTGGGAATTAAAAATAAACAAAAAAAATTCAATAAACCGATGAAACTTCATTGGCACAGCACTGATTTTTTCGTACTAGGTATGCCAAATCAGCCGATAAAGCCAGTTTTTGTTTTTGTAACTATAAATTATCGTTGTTTATTTCTCCTGAATTCTAAAATTTTACACGTTGCCAATATAGAGCGCAACGTCGAAGATTACGGATGGCAGGCAAGGAAAGGAAACCTAACTGTGTGAAAGACAAATAATTTTAGACCTTCAATTCAAAGGAAAAATATTGACTGAAATTGACGAAATAGTGCAAAACAGTTCGCAATGCTATTAATCGTTATAAGTGCTCGAAGAACTTAGAAAATTATCCCAGGTTGGATCGGCCCATAAAGCTATATGAGACAGAAGAAAGAGCCGTTGTGAAAATTATAAAGAAAAACCCAAAAACAACTTCTTCAGAAATAGAAGAAGAGTTAGCTCATGATTTCAATCAGACTGTTAAACCTAGAACGGTTCAAAACATCATCCACAAAGCTGGCTACAATGCCAGAGTACCCATACAAAAACCTCTTATAAACAAAGTTAACCAACGTAAGCGTATTGACTTTGCAAAGTCATATGTTAACCATTGTATGGAGTTCTGGCTTTGAGTCATCTTCTCTGATGAAAGTAAATTTAATATTTTTTGCAACTACCGACGGCCGAGGATTAATATGGCGAAAGCAAATACTGAATTGGACAAGAAAACATTCTATCAACTGTGAAACATGGAGGTGGTGGAGTTATGGTCTGGGGGTGTATGACGGCGTCCGGAGTTGGGGAGCTAGTATTCATCGACTGTATCATAGAAAAAATGGTTTAAATGTGCAGAAAAGTTTGGTCTTACGCCCACATAGTTCGTGAATGGATACTATACAATACTCCACACAGTTTAAAAACGCCACCACAACAGTTATAAGATGTGCTAGAAAAACGGATGTGGAAACACAATATTAACAGCAAATCCCATTAAAAGAAATCGTTTATGAATGGAGTAAAATAGAATAGAATAGAAGTGACTAAGAAACTAGCTTTATCTATACGAAATAGATTAAAAACAGTTATTAAGAGCAAAGGTATAACAACTCATTATTAATTTATTATATTATTTAAATTATTTCTGCTAAAGTATGAACTGTGCCAATACTTTTTTCCCTCGAAAGTTTCATCGGTTAATTGAATTTTTTTTGTTTATTTTTAATTCCCAATGTCACTTTTTTTTTATATACTTTGTTAAAGAACTAATAAATGAACATTGTTGCAAACGAATTTGAATTGTTTTTATATTTATGTCTGAGGTGGAGCCACTTTTTTTTTATAGTTTGAACGCACTCAAGGGGGTATGAATACCCTTTTAATGTTTACACATAGTGCGGGCGTTGAAGGAAGATAGAGAGAGAGAGAAAGACATTGGTGTAGGGGGTTGAAACTTATTTGGTTTCACATTTGCTCCAAGGGTGGTGTCCAGATAACTGGGGAGATTTGTTTGGTCTTTTTGCCTTAGCTTTTGATTCACAGTACATATTTATTCCCAGCCCACCTGATGTCATAAGCATATCATTCATCCAACAGAACGAACCATTTTTTCAGTCATATGACAACCCTACTGCCAGTTTTATACCTTCGCAGAGTGTTATCAAAAGCTTTCACAATTGATCGGACTGCTTTCTTATCAAATAATGCTTGCTGACATCAGGGTTTGAACTGTGAACCATCAGCTCGACAAATTATGACGATACCACTACACCATTGCCACCCACTTGTTTCTAGCAATGGTGTCTGTGCCAATACTATTTTCCGTGAGTGTATGTATGTCTATCTGCTTTCGTTGGATTTCCCCAGCAAACTGACGAAGGAAAAATTACAAGGGAAATCGCATTAAAAATCCGGTGAAAATTTTGTTCACTATAGTAATTTTTTAATCATTTACGATACCTAATTTTCGAAAATAAGAAACATTTCGGGGGGAATTTTATTCACGATAGCCCTGATTGAGTTTGGAATTTCAACAACGGCGGGGTGATTTTGCACCCACTTAGGGCAGCTTACAAATCAATAAAGTTCTATGCTTATCCTTTAATCGATTGGCCAACATAGCAAATTGTCGGTACAGGTAATTTACGGAATTCGAGTTTTCAAATTTCATGACGAACTGTAAATATGTACATGAAGAAGTATTGTTTTTTATTAACTAATTTTAGTAAAGGGACGTATTTAAATCAATGTTTCTTTTGAAGATAGTTCGAAGTAAAAAACTTCGATGTAATCATTTTCGTTTTCTTATAATTTAAATTTGGCTAGGAAGTACTAGAAAGTTCTAACCCATACCTAACATTCGATGTAGATCCATTCTCTACCGTTCTGCACTATCTTTGGGAGCCCACTCTTCTGCCAGATTGGGTGAATGGATTTCACCTCAAATATGTGTTTCTCTAAAGGAATAAACAAGGCATGACATGACTTATGGTCTGTCTAAATGGCAACAGTTGTTAATTATGCAGAACTAGTTCTATGATTACATTGATTAATTGATTAAAAATCTAAAAAATTAAGAATTACAAAAAAAAACAGGAATTGAATTCATATTTTATATTTTAATTTATTCAAAACAAAAATATACAATCCGAAACCACAAGCTTGTTTCTGAATTACAATCGAATATCTTGATCCAAAGGGTATCCTAACATCAGTTGACAGAGTCTTAGGCCAAAGAGTCTTAGCAGATGCACGATCATTGATATCAATGAGCCACGTTGTCTCTCTTGGCGAAGACCGATGGAGTTATTAGCTATATATTCGGTGGCCAATCTCTTTGTTTATAAAAAGATGATTTGGAAACGAAAAAGCTTATTTCCATCTTCCCTGTTATGTTTAGTCATAAAGAGTTTCCTCTCCCTATTCCCTAGTCGTCTATTGAGAACGATCACTCCTTAATCCCACCAGTTTTTCGCAAGAGACAAATCGATATCGACGAATACGGAGGCGGAACAGCATTTTGATGTTCCTTTGGCGTCGTCAGAATCGGAGGACGCCTACAATACTGCGACATTGACCCGGTTAAAAGAGTTTTAACTCAACGGCCAATGACAGTGCTCCAGCCGCGGAGTGTTTGAATCCGCTCCACGGGCCTCCAGAAGCGAGCACCTAAGATGGCAACGTACACTTTGAAAAGGTAAGAACAGCACGAGTCTATTTAATTTGGCACTTCTTAGTCTAAGAATGTGAAGCCCAGCGGATTTTTATATGGTAGTCACGAGGGCTAACAAGATGATATAAAAAGTATTAGACCAGCAAGTTATGAAAAGATAGTTGGAAATTATTTACCAAAACACGAGTGGTTGGCTGACATGTTTTTTTTGTACGAATATTTGTCTAAACGTTTTACTGTATTAATATCAACGGTTAATGTATGATAACATTAATTGTAGATATACAAAAGTCGGTATATTTGAAAACTTGACAATTAATAATTTTACTTGCCCCCTAAGAGAAGCTAGGACTTGAAATCGAGGTTCAGTCCTAAAGTGAAAGTGAAAGTAAAGTCCTAAAGCATTAAAGGGTTGTGAAATAAACTCGGTTTCCATTGTCTATCGTTTATAAACATCACTCTTGAGCCAAGATAAAAGTTGTTCCTTTTTTTTCTTAACATCCTCATTTCGACATTCAATATTCCGGATTTGTGGAATGCAAACTTTACGAACATACTGCTTAACAGATGGCATTGTAGTAATTTGACGAAGAATCTAAATAAGCATCCAGTCAGCATAGGAAAGTACTAAACTTCAATACAAACCTGTAAGCAGTACACTTGTTGCCTCTCATTATACTTATCATGAGCCCGTCTTATCAATATATATGGCAAATTCCAGAATTCTTTGCATCTCCAAAGCGAGGTATTACTCCCAGCAGTAGCAGCTTGTAATGCTTGAGCCACATACTCATGCGTTTCCAGTTGTTCGTCCTGTAAAATTTCATATAGCACACAAACTCCATCGCATTTGTCTAATTCATCCTGGCCTTCTTTAGAATTCAGTAGAAATGCGAAACATTGTAGAAGAATCTGTTGGCTTGGTTGTCTCTCCGAAATTTCATCAAAAATTACTTCAAAAAAGTCTTCATCAAGTGCCATTTGGGGATGAACTTTCAAAAAGTGGCTAAAATGCCTCAAAAAGTTCAAGTCCATATTTGAAATTGAATGTGCCTCAATTATTTCGCTTATCTCATAAAACCAAATAGTTTCGTGAACGAAATAATCAATAACTGAAAACAGGCAACCGCGGAAATACACATGCAAATTGATAACTAAAAGTGAAATATTACCTTGTGGATGTTCAGTTAAGGTTCGTAAAATGCATGAGGCTATCTTACAATGGTCATTGGTTTCCACCATTGTATATAACTCATGTATCAAATTGGGTCTTGTACACATCTGAAGGGCAGCATGTAACGTAAAAGCTAGTATTTCTAGAAAAAAAAAAACAAAGGAACATGAAAATGGGAACAATTTACCTTGACTTATTTTACCATAGCATCGAAGTATAATGGTCACTAGATGTTGATCCTTATATAATTTCATACGTCTTCTAAGTAAGATATTTTGTAACCTAAAAGAAATGAACATAAGAGCTATGATGAGCCTTACCATACGATCAAGCTTGTAATTATTGCTTTTTAACAGAACTGTTAAGATCCACCTGGAAGAGTGCGTATAGTATACTGTCTCTGGTGCATGCACATGTGTACATATATTTCCTGATGTTTCAAGCAGAAAAGCAGAAAAAAAATAATATTTTGCTACTTAGAAGCTGAATCCTCGATTTTGAAAAGATTTAATAAGAAAAAAACAATTTTGAAGAATTTTTTTTTGATAACTTAGGCGTGCATAATACTTTTTACACCCCTGTTTTGAATTCTGATATTTTTTTTCATTTACTAAATAAAGCCTGATCAAAACGCTGTAAGTAGACATTTCCGTGGCAGGGTGGCTTACACGGCTGCTAAAGGGTATTTTTTTTGAGTCATAGAACTTTCATAAAACCAGCTGTCAAATTTAGCAGATATACATACATATATGACATTTTTGTTAAGTATAATTTGGCAAATCATCATGGAGGACTCACGCCTAAACAAAGGTTACGTGTATCTACAAATACACTACTAGTACAATACCTATTCAGTACGACCTCGTATTGTGCGCACCGAAGAAAATCCAGCCACTATAAACGATATTGTGACCGAAGATCCGAATTCGACAATTCGCCGCCGTTCTCAACAACTCGACCTCTGCGCGTTCACTACGTAGACCATTTTGTGGAAAGATCTTGGCATATAACCGTATCAGATCCAGTTGATGCAGGAATCAATGCCATAGGAGCATAGTTTGCCTTTTTATCCGCTGATTAGGCTTTGGAGCAGTTGGAAGCCGATGGCTTAGCGGGTGTATTAAAAGATGGCTGGTATGCCACCAGATAACGTCGTTGGACTAACTCTGTACCTATTTGCCGTGTTCCTTAAACCGAGGCTGCCATTCCTGTTCCATTTCAAGATATACAAGTTATCAACGAAGAAATTTCCAAGGTTATTCTATCAGATGAACACATCGGCGAGAAAGTGGCAAAGAGTTAAACGTGGCTATGCCACAGCAGTAAGTAAGTACACTTTACTAATGAAGGCGAGAACTATTGTTGCGGGGAGAGTCTAATAGTATTTTGAGAGAATCTCTCTGCGGGAAATGCTTCTCATAACATTACGGAGAGTCACATACTCACATAATATACATACATATGTACATAAGTATGTTCTGGGGTTTCATCCTCCTCAGAGACAGGGCGATAGGTGTGATATGCACATGTTAATTTCATCATCATTTTCTAACTGTGTAGCGTACATACATATATTTTAAGACAGTATCAGAGATATAACAAAAGGGTTCGGGTCCAATGATTAAATCAGAGAATATTTGCCTAACAAATATATAGATCTGCAGATTCGTTTCCTTCAACGCTTATGAGGCCCTGTACAAAGTTTTACTTTGTTGTGTATGGGCAATATTTGCGGATTATTAAAGCATCATAAACATGATTTAGACTTCATCAAGTGGGAGATCATTATGATGGCATCTTAAATGCGCGAGTTCTGGTCGGTGCGGGCCCATACTTCTATGGTTTAAAACACCGGAACTTTTCGCAAGTGGTTTCGAGATTTTGTGACTGGATCCGCGCAACTCAGCATCAACGCCAGAATCCATTTTTGATCTATCTGTACACCACACGTTCCCTTTTAGACTGAGCAGTAATCCGTTAGTACTCCATGAGTCCCGGCATTCAACGGTTTTTAAGTCGAAATTGAAATAAAAAATCCACTAGGTGGCCATTACATTACGACAACGCAGAAGACTCACAGTTTCTGACCACACATAATCAAATAAGGAGAATAAAAAGGGCGAATCTTTGCGAATCGGTCAACTAAAGTCAAACGGAAGATATACATATGTATGTGGTGTACACTCGTACTGTATGAAATTGAAATAATCATCACCATCACGAAAGGCGCCAACAGATGCTTTTGGATCACTCAAACCCAAAATTTAAGTAAAAGAAAAATCGCCGATTACTCTGACGAATAAGTGCAATTAAAGAAAGCAGGCTATCATCTGACTTGTAGTGTGGTTTTAGTGGTGTTAGAACGACATTCTATGTGGTGTTTTTCGAGATTGTCACAAAAATAATTTCATGAATATTTTCATAAGTTGATCAAAGTTCACTCGATTACAGAATGAATATTATGTCCTTACCTATGAATATATTGACGCTTGCTGTGAAAATGTCCTTACCTTCTGACGATTTCAAAGTGCAGAATAGCTCTTTCACGTTCTAGGTCATTATGCAATAGCTCTTCAAGAGCATTCATTGAACAGATTTGAGTTCTTGAATCGTCACTACAGATTTCTTTTATTATCTTTGGCAAAGCCATGTTACCGAAGGCTAAGTTTGCTTTATCATCGCCGAGCATTTTCAATTTTACCGGCTGAATGCTTTTTAATCCTTGAACTGAGCCGCCCGCTTCAGAAATATTTCGAAACTCTGAATAATAAATTATGATGGAAATAAATATTTATATAATCATTTTATTATTTTTTCATTGTTCAACCAACCATCATTGACGTATTTATTAACGACTTCAGCTTTGTAGTTCGGTAACTGGTACTGTAGAAAACGATTTCTCATTTGATTTTTCTTATTCCACATATTTAGTCTTTTAGAAAATGCTCTGTGAAAAAATCAGAAATTAACAAATCATCTTGTCAAAAATTTGATGATTATTTTGAAAGAAAAATCCTTGAAAGAGGTATGATTCAACTTCTGTCCTATCAACAATTTTATCACAAAAACTAAATTTGTAGAGTACAAAATGATCCCGTTTGAAGTTATATTTATTAGTTTGACTATTCTTATACAAGCTATGCTTAGAGCTAAGCCTTCAACAAACTCATCTCATGACTAAGGTGAAGAAGGAGAGAATGTGGAATTATAAATGGAGTTTCTAAATGTTAATCTTCTAAACTGAAAATCAAAAAGGTGGTTATACGAATCATTCCATACAAGAGTTCATTACAACAGTAATTTGTGGGTTAGAAATTCCTGCCGACGAAGGGTATAGGTCTGTGTAGGACTATCGATGTTTCCGGCTATTTGCTGTTGCACAGAATATCAGCAACTTCCTCACGTTTTTTCAGTGAATGTGCGTTAATCAATGGCCATTCAAATAAAAGAATAGTAATATGTATTTGGGGTAGAGAATTCCTTGGACTAATGTTTCACGAAACACAGTGCAGAGTTGGCCATGCTAATAATATTATCAATATGATAGCGAAAGTTGAACTGTCTGCCGCAGATGACGCAGATAGAATAGAGTCCAGGCTCAAACAAAAAAATAAGCTTTAGGTCAAAAATGATTCAAGTTATACTGAAAAAAAAAAAAGCATTTCGTCAGCATAGAGAGATAGAGAAGAATCCTTAACGATACAGTCTGCAATAGGGTTCGACACTAAGCATCTGAAGGGGAATTTGTTTTGTCGTTTCTTAAGGTACGATTTGATCCAAGCACTGGACCCAGATTGAAAGCCAATAGGTTTGAGTTTTAAATGAATTATTCGCACGATTTTATTGAAATTGAATACTGTACCAATCACATCGACTTCTTTTTCATAGCGTGAGTTAATCACACAGAAGGTTGCGAAAAAATTCAATTTCTTCCACGTCCCTGCAGATTCTGCATTAGCAATTGTGCAGTACTCCGAGGCACATTACCCAATAACTAGGAGATGACCAAAGAAATTGATCTCTTCTTACTAAAAGTCGCCCATAGTGCGCTGGCTATTGCACATGTGTCTAGATAAACACTGTGTTGGTTTGCTAGACGGTTAGCTTCACGTCCAATTTTATTTTTTAATGAGTTAATTGCTTCAAAAAGAATTGTCATGCTTGTAGTGCCAATCCCTTTCTTACAAACTCATTAGTACTTTCAATCTCTACAGTATCCATATGCCATGGTTCTCAGCAGATGATCACGGGATTCGCTCTAGATATCTCGTTTAAAAGTGATTTGTAGATCTTTAAAAAAAACGCGATTTAACTACCATTGATTCCAGAGCCTCAATGGCTACCTGGATGTCTACATAGACAGTAATCCTTTTACCAACAACAGGTAACAACAGGTTCGACCTTCGAATCTCAGAAAACACCAAAACTTTTTTTTCGGTCCCACCTCTCGCGAATGTCTGACAAACGTCCGAGAATAATAACTGTCAAGAGAAAGCTTCTCAATTTGCTGCGGATATGGCTCTAAACTGTAGGTGCCTTCCATTTGTGTGAAAAAATATATCACGCACAACACAAATAGTTGCGAGAAGCTAGGCACTGGATCTCGTTCCGCCTCCCTGATCATTGTAGCGTTTTTCAGACGGAAATCATGGCGATTAAGGAAGCCCTGCCCTGGCTGAAGTGGGGATCTGTCAGGGATATTACCATTCTCACTGACAGCCAAGCGGCAATCAAGTCTCTTGAATCGTGCTCGTTTACTTCAAAGGCCGCTCTCAACTGCTGTTCATCGCTTATGGAGATGACAGAGCAGTTCAATATTCACCTATGCTGGGTGCCAGGCCATAGAGATAATCCAGGAAACTGCAGGGCAGACGAACTCGCCAGACAAGGCACTACTCTAAGGATTCTGTCTGATAGGCCGTCCCTGGGTATGCCCCTTGCTACATGTAAGCATCTACTAAAGCTGAATGCTATTAGCAAGACCAACCTCAGATGGGAAACGTGTCAACATGTCTCATCTCGAGACAGATCTGGCCCAGGCTGGATCATAAACGCAGTGCCGAGTTGGTCAAACTAAAGCGATCACAGATCAGCTGCGTTGTTGGTGTTCTCACTGGACATGCCAACAGACTTTGGCTCTTTTCAAACGACTTCTGCAGAAGCTGCAGAGACGAGGAGGAGGAGGAAAGTATCCCTCACCTCCTATGTAACTGCCCAGCTCCGTCACATAAAAGAATGGTCCATTTAGGGTCCCCCTTCCTTGAAGTCCTTGGTGACATAGCGTCCTTAGACGTCATGCGCAACTATCGCTTTATCAAAAGCTCCGGTTGGTTCTGTTAGTCTCTGTGTAGCGAATTGGTTTTGATCCATGGTATCACAAAGGACCTTTATTGGTCTAAGTGTGTCTGCACTCCCGTGCGGACAGCCAAGCCAACCTAACCTAACCTAGGCCCTGGATCAGATACGGTTTGTTGAGCTAAGTATTTGTATTCTCGCGGAGGTCAATAAATAGATGCAAGTTTAGGGGTTAAGCGCTTCTTTCGGAGCAAATTTATTTCTACAGTTTTTCTAAAGACGCTACAGTTAGCTTTTATGCTAGTTAGCCTGGATAAACCTTTCTTTTTCTTCAGGTTTCCTCAAAATAAAAACTGTACGGCGAAATTTACATGTAAAGTTCGTGGAATTGGTATGCTTATGAATAAAATTCGTCACTCGTCCTTTCGGCAAACAGTCGTCAAATATCAACAATAAACGATATTAGTCTATATAGTCTGAAGGCTCCCCGAAAACTAAATATAATTGGAACGGACTTCAAATTTATTAAAAAGAATCAAAAAATTACTGTACGATATTTAAAAAAAAACTAATCTTTTATACTCTTTTCAGAAAATCATTTATTTTACTTTTATTTTCTGTCGAGATCCGTTTAGAAACAGTATGTTAGCAATAAATTCGAATAATGATAGAGACCCTAGAAATAATTTGAAACCTGCTAAACCAAAGCAAAATCCAGCATCCAAAGGAGAAATAAAAACTCGCAGTACAACCAAAAAATCAGTCATCGGTGTTTCGAATATTTCTGTATCAATAAGAAGTTCCAAAAAAGCTTCGGATAGCTCCAAAACCAAAAGCGCCCCGCATGCGCCCTCAGAATTTGAGGTAACCAACTCCGATGTAGGTGTACAGGTGGACGAAGTCGAAATCATTGCAAATGATTGTGGAGAAAAAGGTGATGCCACTATATTCAAACTACCATCAGCGAAAGTAATAAGGGAAATCGAAAAAATGCGTCAACATAAGAAAGACATGCAGCTAAAAGCACGCCTCAGTGAAACCAGAAAATTTGAAGAACACTCTGCCAAACAAGAAGTTCATTTGGACAACTTAAAACAGTTCATAGACACGGGAGCAATAACTCGAAAACGGTTTGTTGAAAAAAAAATTTAAAGCAAAATTATTTTATTTATCTATATTTAAACTGTAGTGAAGTAGAATTGGAAACTGGGGTCGGGGATTCAGCCGTCAAAGCTGAATCAAATAAAACTAAAAATGCCGTGGAAGCCTACGACCGAATAAAGCAAAAGGAAGAGGAATTAATGAAATTGTTTAATAGTATCTAACTCGACGTTAGAGCTAAAAATAAAATGTTATTAAAAGTGAGAATCTCAGTTCTATTTTTCTTATTAGTACTCGTATAATATCTAAATTATGTTTGCAAGCAGAAAGGAATGTGTTACATATGTGTGTGTGTATTTTTTTCAGCACATTCCTTTCGCTTTTTTCCATTATCGCACGGATTTATATGTACAAGGAACTTGCACCTACCAGAGCAACTGGCAGTTTGGCACTGCATTGTGTTGGGTTAGGCCCAGTGCTGTCGAACGTAATGCAAAAGCATTATTTGTAATGCTTGGAATTGGATTATTTAAAAATTGAGATGGAGAAGTATACTAATTTTATTTTAAATAGATAGGTGCCGATAATAACATAAATAATCTTCATAGGTGGCTTCTGAAATCTGTATATCTGTAGATCAGCATAGTATAGTATAGTTTTATTATTAAGCTAAGTTCTAAGGTGCGCGGTAGAAGGAGTCAAAGTCAAAAACTGCAATTTTTCAGGAAAAGGAAAAAGACTTAATAAAACTTTCAATTGTCCGATTTTTTTTTTAACTCAAACTGTGAATTTGCATTTTCAGTCTGGTATAATTGAAAGTTTTATTAAGTTTTTTCCTTTTTTCCTTTTCCTGAAAAATTGCAATTTTTGACTTAAACTCCTTCTATCGCGCACCTTAGAGTTATTACTTAACAAACAAAAGTTATTATTTACTGTTTTAAAAAACAAAATAAATATTTCCAATAAGAATATATTTTACTCAAATGTTTGTGTCCGCAAAATTATGCAAAAAAAAAATTGAATGTAATGCTTTAGTCATTTTTAAAACGACAGCACTGGTTAGGCCGACAAGTTGTTCACATTGCAAAGTATTTACGCCACTCGACACAGCCTTCATCCTTAATAATTTTTTTATCGGCTTCATCAAATTGAATTAACTTGTTTGTGGGAGGGAAAAAGAATAGAGAAATTTTATGTTTTATTGTCAAATTTTGCAAAACAATGGTATCCAAAAGTGTTTAATTTGATGGATATGAACGATTATTAGATGTAGAGTCGGATAGTTTTCACCTTCTAACACTTTTGACGTTGCCTTCCGTCACCATAATGGCCTTGCGATTTAAATCACATTCGAATTCACTTTAAAATGTTGTGATTTTCGAATAAATTTTTCGACCTGAAATTCCAATGGAATGTTTCGTTGTACTTCAACAAGTTTAGAACCTATACATGATACGTCCTTCATAGATTTTAAACCCGGGAGTCTGGAAATTAATTTCCCTTCCTTGACGTAATGATTTGTCAATGATAGGTGCCCAGTTCTTAAGTGATTGTCTGTCCAAACGTCTGAAGCAAGTCCATATCCAATATTCTTAACACTCATTTTACAACTTTTAAGTATTTATTGTATACATTTTGAGTATTACGTGAAACTGTTGTAGGGTGTGGTATTAATTTTTCGATAGCAACATTTTGTCCATATTTTGCACCAATGGATATTAAAAATTCAGCGAAATTTCTTAAACCACAATCTCTAAACGGTCGGCAGTTTTCTATTTTCCATTCTGTTAACAACAATGCACTCTTTTTCTCATCTTCATCGTTTACTTGTGTTTTTCTATTTTATCATCAGTTCTTATTTTTTTCAGGATGTAACATTTGTGTTTTACTAAGTTCGAAGTCCTTTTGTGTACCGAAGAACAATTTTACACGCCACTAAACTTTGAATGTCGTCGCCGTTTTAATTTTTGATAGTTCCAAAAGCATCCCATACCTTACTGCGGCCTCTTTTATTATTAATTTGAAATTCACCGCTTATAACCTTTGCCTTGATAACGGAATAGTTCAACAAACCACTAACACTGGCCATTAAGATATCGGAGGCATTTGTTAAATCCTAGTTAAATATCAAACGCTAGTATAAACAAAAACTTTCTATCATGCCATGCTTTGAGGCCGACTTGGTTATCCGGAACAATAGGCATGTTTTCAACCCACTGTGTCAGGGTTCTTTTGACCATTGGTTCGGGAAAATACTAAATTCACCTCGTACACCTCGAAAGTCATGTCTTTGTTATCAGTTTGTTGATAACGAGGTATTCGTTTAATTCCCTCGTGCATTTGTTGTAGGCACCTGTCAATCTCTGTTTAACAGGTTCTTATTGGACGATGAGTATGTAAACCAAGTTCGATGATGCAGTCCAACACACTAACCACTGCACCACTGGCACGACACCCAGCTGGGTATGCAGCTTCTTCTTCACTTCTTACACATGTATGTGAGATTGAATTTTCCCTAGTTTTCATACTGCGTGCATCCATGAAACTTAAAGAATTACAGAAACAATTTCTAACAAAAATGATTGTTTTTTGTAGATTTTATTAAAATTAAATTAATTTTTACAAAATAATTTGTGTTTGCAAATATTTTAAATATATTTATGTATTTTTGTTTTTTATTAATGCGTATTTAATTTCTTGTGTAACATAAAAGCTGCAAACAAATTGTGTCCATCTATGTATGTATATCATATTATTTTTATTTATAAAAATATATCCATGCTTGTATTTTGTGTGTAAGTTTATGAATTTGGGTAAAAAATATTCATTCATCATTCTTATTAAAATAATTACAATTCCCGTCCATAAAATAGCACTTATTTGTCTCTCTCTTTCTCTCATTAAATTTTTAACTTTGTAATCAGCGCCGTCTGTTGATAGGTACAATATAAAAAAATTAATAGTTGTGAGAAAATGAAAATTAAATTATTCAATAAACAAATATAAATTACAAAAGCTTTTAAAATTAGACAAACAAAAAAAATATTTACGTTTTTATTTATTGCAATTGTTGTATTAGTAAAATGATTGTTCAGTCTTGTTAATAATAAAATAATTACAGCGTAGTAGGACAAACTATAAAAATTTAAAGATCAAAATATTAAATATTAACTACAATGTTTTTGAAATTTTCTTTTTATTTCTTTTTTACTTGTCAACTCTACTTTCAACTTTGTTAGATTTAGTTTTTGGTTCTCCCACTTGGGAGGCGTTTTGTTCTATGATTTGCAATATTTTGATATTAGATATTTAGCGAAACTATATTATTTATATGTGCAATATGTCTCTTTTTTTATTTTCTAAACTATTCACACATACACGCATACAATGTTAGTGTATAATTATAAAGAGAAGAAATAGGATTATTTTAAAACTATTCGTCTAACCCCACAATCCATGCAGAACTTTGCTTGGTCCAGAAGGAATCTGCTTCCACACTCGTGACAGAATTTTGAAACCTTTGCAGATGGCGATGTAGGCGTGCAGGGCGGATCTAAATTGTTGGTACTACTACTTTGACTGACCGAGCCAGTAATTTGGGATGATGGATTGTGAATGATTTTGTTTTCTAAGGATGAGGATGACAAAGGATTGCGATGGAAAGGACGCTTGAATTCCTTCATTTGTGACTGGAGTTCTTGATGGGCACTGCTGATATTTTTGTTTCCACTTATTGGGGGTAAGGAATTGTCGGAACCGCTGCTAGAACTACCAACGCTAAAGTTGCGACAACGATATTTTTCGTCATTCTTATTTAAATTGGAATACTTGTATGTTGGTGTTGATGGATATTGAAAAGGAGATTGTTGAGGGGATTCTTGTGGTGTTGCGGTTCTGGTCCGATTTGACATACTGCTACGACGATGAGAATTCATGTCAGTGGTAGGGCTTTGTCGTGAGAGGCTGGAAAGTAAGAATAAAAATCATTTAATTCCTGCTGAGAGTTAAAAAGACGTTGGAAATACATATATTTAAAGACCTAATTCCATAAGGTATATTAGCCTTGCATAGTTCGAAACATAAAGAAATAATGACGAAAATCGGCTTTATATAATCACAATCGAAAGTTACGAGTATGTATGTCGATCTAGTCATATCCATCCCTTATGTTACCAATTTTTGGTCTTAAAATTTTGATTTAAGAAGATTAAATCATAGGGTAAGGTAAGCCTTAGCACGGTGATTTTAACGCCAAATAGAAAAGAATCTTTGGTAGTACAATTAAGAAGCACTGTCTACATTACACAACGCCTGAAAATTGACTTTGCTGTAAAAAGAAAGGGCACTGCAAACAGTACGCAATTTCCTCGTCTTAATATTCATACTAAGATACGTCGAAAAGCTGCAATCGTAAGAGACCTACACAACCCTGAAGATCGTGTTTTGTGTACTCCTTCGAGGAAACCAGTAGAAACGCTGTCGTCAAATCAGTTGCAAGTAATGTGCTGGATTTCACCAGTTCTCGATTAAGAAAAACATTTGGATTGACGAGGAATGCCGTCAAGTACACACACAAAAACAATTGGCATACAAAGCGGCTCTGTAGAAAAAGACAGACAAATAATATGGGAGAAAAACTAGTTTCCCCGAAAAAAAGTATGAAAAGCGCCCGATCGAGGACATAAAAAGGAATAATGTTTTTTTTTTTTTTTTTGAAGAAAACAAAAACTAAAAGAAGATGTCAGGACAACAAAGCCCGAACAGAAACCTGAATAAAAAGAAACCTTTTAGTAAACACTTTCGGTGCTGAGAATATGGAAAGAATACTTCTACAGTGTAAAGACAATGAAAACCAGCCTTCCACTGTAAGCCTGAATCAACCATTTATCTTAGGCGATGATTTTACCCCCTGACAACAATGAAGTGAAGAGAACAGTATTTAAAAAGCTGAGAATTTTAGTGAAAGGGATGTAAGAACTTTTACTCTGTATATAAGAGCCATAAGAGAATAACACCTAATGCTTCTTTATTATTCATGGAAAAATGTGACTCATATGTTAAATCCCTCTAATTTCTACACGTTCTATTTCGTAAATCGATTTTTTCAAAATTTCTAAATCGTCTTTGACCTAAAAATCTGTAATCAGAAGCAATAATTTCGAAAACTTTTTTTTTCTGAATTTCGAATTCGCCAGTTACGAGTCTATCCGCGCTTAAAAAGTCTTGAACCGTTATATTTCTTATGAAAGATGACTTTTCTATCATTTATAGTGGAAATTATTTGGTTATATCAAATATTACACAAGCCTTGCCAAACTTAAAACTTCTTGGATCTCAGTATTGGAAAATAATGAGCTTTCAACATATGTAGTATTGTATTATTCACTGAAGCCGCGACCATTAGCTGCGAGAGTTTCGATTATGATATAAGCTTTACCCCAGCTTTCATTACATCTACTATTTTTTCGGCTATATTTCATAGCGAAAATCTACTGTGGGCTTTGGGCTATAAGCACAGAAGTGAAATAAAGAATCGCTTTTACCAATCCTTGTTTCTATTGGCTATAAAGGCAATTGAATAGATAGTCCCTCTACCGAACTCTACATAATATAAAGACAATTACCGTTCTCAAAAACAATGGTATTTATATTTGAATTAACAGAAGCTCTTTAATTATACTGTAAAATGTTTAAACTTGTTCGACAATAGTGATAAGTTGTCTTAAAAAGTTATTATTGCCCAGATGCATATAATTTATAGTCAATCCATCTGGCAGCACTAGTGTAATCGACGAAGTACATATATGCATACATATGTACATCTATAAGAAAATACCGAAACTATTTTGCATTTTAGATCAGACATATTACTTACCAATTACCGTGATACTGCATCATGTAAGATGTAAGATTGAACGATAATCAAAATTATAATTCCTTCAATGCTCATAATTTTTTAAATCAATTTCAAATTCACAAAAGAACAACAGCAACAACAAGATGTCTATTTAAAGTGATGACATAAATAAATCTTCCCTCTCCATCAATGAATAAGTAAAATAAAAAATATGTGAACATATATCTAAATATGGACATATTTTTTCACACTGCTGCCCTATGACATTACATTAACATCAACCACGTATTGCTCCGCCCAAGCGCCCCATAAAGCTGCATAAGCTACCTCGAGAAATACTTATCTATTTTTAGCTCACTCCTAAATAGATAGAGGAATACCAACTCACCTTCCATAAGCTGAATCCGCGCTGTGCTTTGATTGAACAACGCCACCGCCTCCTCCACCGGCACTGCCACTACCGCCTCTGCGCACTGGATAACACTCAATACTGCTGATCTCATCTGAATCAACGGGATAGAGTGAACTTCCGGTTATCTGTCTATTACCATTCATCACATCATCGGCATCAGCTGATACGGCTGCATGCAGATCCTGGAAGTCTTCGTGCATTTGCTGAATCAAATTCTTCGCATTGTTCAATCTAACATTTGGAAAATCGTTCAGCAAATTGATGCGTCTCATTCGCAAGCGATCATCACTCTCTTCCTCACCGACACGACGATCCTCGTCTTCATCATCGACGTCATCGTCTTCGATTTTTCGAAATTTGTTATCATTCACATCAACCTCTTCGATCTGTGCCGTTGGATTGGCCGCAACTAAAGGATCATTTTTCGGATGAGGGTCATTCTCATTTTGATCAGTTTCAATACTAATGAATATCTCACCACGTTTTTTATTCTCACCACAGTTAAGATTCTGTTCCACATCCTGTTCGTACTTCCGAGCGGAATTGCTGAGCACATCGTTGGTTGATCTGTAGGACGACATTTTATCGACGTTAGAACGCTTATTTAGTGTTGAACGATTCATTAAGAATTCCCGACAGTCCTTGAACAATGATGGAAACTGTTCATCATCATTGTCAAAAGATGACAGGAATTCTTCGAAATCGAATTCGTCAAATGTCGACGGAGAAAATGGTGGTATGTTTGGGGCTGTTGCCAAGGTGTTGGTAGTTGGCGGAAATATTTGTGTGTGTTGGTGAAGTTTACGTCTGTCAGGTTCACACGACGATCGATTGTTGCCCTCATCATCGGCATCATTATCAAGGGCCTCGTTCTCTGGGGAGGCATCGTAAAGAAATTGATTGCGACCTAAACGTATTTTACGTTTCAACAAATTGCGACCGTCACCAGTGGAACTACGGTTACTGTTGGTGCAATTGTTGGCTACAGGAATAACCTTTGGTTGTGGCGCTGGCGATGATGCTCTTTTGAATGTAAGCGGACTAGGACTAGAATTAGATGACGATGATAGATGCACGCTATTTTCAGCGTGATCAATTTTTTCGGTACCGCGATCATTGCGATCACCGCCTGAAGAAGATGGTGAGGACGATGAGTTCGATGAAAGCGGCAAATCATTGCCAAACTCCATCGAAAGATTATCACACACGTTGATCAATTTTGGATCAATGTAATCACTTTCACCACCACCCAAGCGATCCCTTGTTGTATCGAAAATCAAATTCAGATTAATGGGCTTGGTCACAGCCGATGTGGATGTGATGACAGTTGGAGATACTCGTTTGACAGGTTGTGGTGATGCATTTTGCTTAGCTGTCATTGGTCTTACAATAGGCTCCAATTTAATGTTATTCATATTGGCATTTCCTATATTGGAATTGTCAACCTTAGGTGTAATTTCTAAAGTACGATTAATTGGAGTCTGCTCATCTGTTGAGATGACACTCTTAGCGGAGTTCTGCTTACTCAAGGTATTACTCTTATCCTTTAGTTCCTTCGTGTTTATCACTGGATTTTCCACTGCCTTTGCCTCATTCTCGTACTTCAAGAACACAGCTAAGGAGTCAGTTTTCAATAGATTGCTGTTTCCAGCACCAATGGGAGGCGTTGGTGAACCATCTTTGCTACTCTGACCCGTACCAGGCAAATGCAATCGCAAATTCTTTCGGTTTGCAGCAGCATTAGAGTCACGTCGAACCACTCTGGGTGTGTTCGATATGGCAAAGTCATTGACACAAACCGCTCGGACTGGCATTTCGTCATATTCCTCTGGTTTGAGAAAGTTCGATGAAATCGGACCCTCATCCGAGAGGCCACGCTGAATGGTCGGTCGTTGTTTGTGGGATGTCGGAAAGAAAATCGGACGCGTTGGCATTGGGAGCGGTGAACGACGAGGTGCCCGTAAGGAGGATGTACGGCGAAAATTGGATTTAACAGTTGTCAAGGCCCGTCGGGGATTTGTCAATGATGTAGTTGACGTGAGAGATGTTGACATCTTGCTTGGTATGATAGGTGTTATTGGTTTTGTGGGTGTTTTGGATGTAGCTGTCGAGTTAGATGGAGAAAATATGCCATCTGTCGGTGATGATGGAGAGCATAGCTCTTCCAGCTGTCGTTTGGCTGATAAGAACGGGTCATAGTTATCAGAGAGTCCACTGAAATGTTTAGAATGTGTGATTAAACTATTTGTTTCAGGAAATGTGTTAAGCTAAAGATGATACTGTCAGGAAAAAGGATAAAATTAAATGAGTCTTTTTGCTCTAGTGTCACAAAAGGTAAAATGCATCCTCAAAACCCTTCTTTTAAAACTATAGACATAAAAAACTTAAATCCACTTGCATTAGGAAGCAAAACACCAGCTGAGCACTATCAATTGACACCAATCGTGACACTAGTTACACTAAAATGTACTACAAACCTCACAATGAATGATTTATTTTTGGTTAAACAACCCGGAACTTGTTGCGATGATGATACTGCTCCCGCCTGACACGATGTGTTTGAAGATGTCGACGACGAACTATTAAAGAACTCAATGCGTTCCTTAATTAGGCGGACTCGATTGTTGCCAGAGTTTTCGAGATTTGTCGAATTTTCTGGTACCATAAGTGTAGCTTCCATTTTTTTCCTTTTCATTGTCGTCGTCGATGATTTGCGTTCTAATTTTGTTGCTGCATCAGAAATAGAATTTCATGACAGGAATCGAATTAATGGATGCTCATGTATCGGGAAATTTAGAATTAATGTTGGATTTTTGGTGTTTGGAGCTTGTAGGTTGGTTAATTTTATATTTAAAGATTATTGGATGTAGAAGTAGCAGGTAGTATTACAATTTACAATATTAAAGAACTAAAGCACAGACAAATAAATTTAACATCGAAATTATCTTGAATGGAAAAAAAGAACTTCAGAGGAAGAAGATAACGCACGGAAGAGACGTTTCTTATTTCAGATGTTATCATACCTTTCGCCTTTTCTTCTTTCACAGGATTGGTAGTTGTCAAAGTGATGGACAACGAGCACGGCCAGATCTACTAAAGACCGTTAAGAAACTTATTCTAAAAAAACAGCAAACCTTGGAAAAATTAGTTTCTAGGATACTACGGCGCAAACTAGCAGACCTGAACGCACAGTCGTGAAGAGCTTTAATTTGATTCCATTTTTGTTGAAAAACATGCAAAATCTGGTTACGAATGCATCTTGTTTGAAATCCAAATGCCTAACAATACCCCGCATGCTCTAAAGTTGCAAAGCAATCGGGAGCGATATATGCGAAAAGGCTCCTTAACACACTCTGCAGTAACAGGAGTCTCTTAGATTACCGGATGCGTGCATTATGTTGCAATATGATTCTGGCTGCACTAAATGTCGCAGAATATCGCTATTTACGCAAGTAGTCAAACCATGCTTAAGGCATTGAAGGGAATTATCATCAAATCTGTCATAGTCCAAATTTGACTAAAGCTATATGGCCTCCATAAAATTAAGGAATAGCTCGTACTATTACTATTATGTCGTTAGCACCGTTCAAAGCGTCACGCTCTGACGGCATTTCGTCAACCATGCTGCAAAAATCTCATGCCAGGGTTTGAAATAGATTTAGGGAAATTTTTAAACAATGTCTAAATCTAGGTTACATACCAATGCGATGGAGGGAAGTGCGAGTGACATTTATCTATACCTTAAGTTGGTAAGACACACTTTTGCGAAAGACTACAGACTTATAACTCTGTCATCATTTCTTCTCAAAACACTATAAAGACTTCTTGATATCCACATCAGAAGTAAGTGTAGGAACAGTTTCATATTCGAAGTTCATCGCGCATACTTAAAATGTAAATCGGGCTCTACGCACTGTGTTCAGTTGACCTACAGGTAGCCCTGAGATTTCCGGATCTATACAGTGCTTTCAAAGCAGAGGTTCTAGCTGTGCTTAAATTATTAGAGGTGGGATCAATATCCAACAAGAATATTGGCAGTCAGGCTGCGTTTTAGGCGCTTGAGTGCTACGTCCCAAAATCTGAACCTGTCAGAATCTACTGCACAATATTTAAGGCATTGTGTGCGCAGGACCATGCCAGATTAAGTTGGGTAACTGGACACCGCGATGAAGCGGGTAATGAAAGTGCCGGCGTACTGGCCAAAAAGGAGTTAAGCTCCCACATAGTTACATAACTGGAGGCAAGAGAATTCTCAACTTGGCTAATCAAAAATTGTGTAACTAACAAGGGTATAGGGTGTCTAAGTCCTTTTTCCCAGTGTTAAATCGAAAAAATGCTGTGGTATTTTTTAAAATAAGTATGTAGTTTGAAGATAAGAATAGCATTGGGGATACTCGCATTTTGAGGAAGCACGCCATGAGACTAGGTTTATCGAAAATGGATGTATGCAGGTACTGCAGTGAACAACACGTCACAGAGACGCTCTGCTCTGTGAATACTAGGACATTCCCTGGGGCAGACTAAAACACCTTGGAAGATATTTCTTTGATATTTTGAAAAAGGTTGGGTCTTTGTCCCGAAATAATGATTTAATTTTTGTAGGGAAATTGGGTGCGTGGGGGAAATGGTTTAGGTCTCCTATCCTGAAGGTTGCCGAAGGATCGCGATGAGCCCACTACAATTATCTATTACCTTACATAACTTAAGCTCGTACTAAGTAGAAACATCTACGCCGTTACGTTTAAATTAACTTAGTGGAGGTACAGGACGTTCTCCAGGGATTGCAATAGGCTCATTACGTTGATTAGTGTTTCGTGTTCATCACAACCCTCTCTAACATATGTATGTATGTACATACATACTAATGTAATGGATTTCATTCTCAAACAAATAAGTTTGACACCTACAGGCCAAAGTTTGTGCCAAATAATTATGCGCCCAATACTGTACCAGCTTGAACCAGTGGCATTGAAAACGCTTCACTACTTTAACTCTATGTTCGAAGTTGTTGAGGACAAATGAAATAGCAGCTCACAGCAATATAACATATCGAAAATAAGGATCATTATCATTATCATCATGGATTATCACCATACATACATTGGTCTCTTGTCTTTGTGGGGCTTACCTTTAAGTCACCTTAAACTTTTGGAACAAGAAGAACTAAGTTGAGCTCTACACAAGGCACACGTGGAGCCAAGAAATTTGCAGATTTCCCAAACGACCTAATGAGCTGCTATCCCTCCATAGAGAAGGTACTTAATATACTTAATTTAGCAAGAAGCATTCTTACGATCCATCGCGAACTGTGTATCACTCATGATCAAAAAAAGGGCTATAGAACACGTAACATATCTCGTTTGGCCGCTGTGTTGGCTACATTTTACATCAAAACTCCTTACAGACGCTGCGACAAGATAAAATTATGACTTTGTTAGCATACCACACAAGCTTACACACATATGTATAATGTCTAAATACCACGTCTAAAAATTCAAAAAAACCATTTCAACTAGACAAAGTACATTAAAATAACAGTGAAAGCTCACACAGAGTGCACACACACGAAATAATTTACAACAAAAAAACTAACAAAGATTCAAAGATACGGAGTTGGTACAATACAAATCTCCATAACAGTTGTAGATACCTTGCGTGTCAGCATGCATTTTACCGACATTCGACGTGATCTTGCTATGAAATTCCTTCTCGAATAATTGCTCTAAATCACCATCAGTCATTCGGCGGGTAGTAGCGGGACTAGCAACATTATCCGTTAACGCGCTCTTCAATGTTTCAGTTCTACTTCTAGCTGAAGAATTTCTATTCACATTGCTCGATTCGCAAACAGATCGATTTTTTAACTTTGCTGTTTTCGGTGGTGTCAACTGTGGTTGCCTTGCAGCTGACGTTGGAACATTCTTAAGTGGATTAAGCTTCTTGAGAGATTTTGAGCTTATCAAATTGAAAAAAGCAATGTAAAATTATCCTGACAGTATCATTGGATTCATATCTAAAGAAAGTTTTCTTCAAACTACTTACCCGTCACTCATGATGGATGAAGTCATTGAAGATGTCATGGCTGGGGCTTTCGTATGATATTCCTCCATGGAGGTCTGCATGTCTGCGTTCTCATCGTTCATACATGAGTACTTGTCTCTGTTTACAGATCGCTTGGTTCTGAAAGAAAAGAATTTCAAAAAATATCTTACAAGAGATATATGTACGAATGTTTAGAATGAGCTCTCACTTTAGACATGGCGCCCTATATTTAATTCTTGCCTCTAGCCGCTCCTTTGCTGCAACTTGGGAGTTAGTGTTGTTATGTTTTATGGATGCAATTAAGGATTTTTCCTTGCACCATTCAACATGGCGATCGTAAGCCTTTACGCCAAAGCAACGCTCACAATAGGGGCATGCTTCAGCCGGTGGCGGTTGAATGCGTTTTGGGACAACGGCTGCTCGAGATCTTTCCTTCGATGCTGAGATGGAATGACCTGTTGATGTTCCTAATAAATTGGTTGATGTCGGCGAAGGGCTTGTGAGTTTCTTGTTAGACGCTTGGGTGTTAGATTTTGCTGGTGCCGGCGGCCTGACAACTTCTTTGGGTGGTTTCTTTGGCGAGAGGATCGGGGGAGGCGCCGCCTTAAATCAAAGAATATTCATTTTACCCATATAATTTTGAAAGAAAAGTAGTTCCAAATTTACCTGCATTGGTTTGGGCGATATACCCCTCTCTCCTTTCACTGGTGGTAAACCAAAATTCTTAGGCAATGGATATGCTGCCAATTCAGTACCTTCTCTTCGTTGACGTGATGAATCGAAAATGTTTCTCTTTCTCACGGTCATTTTTTCGCAAATTCGAACATGTTTTTCCAGGGCTTTTGGAACAAACGTTCGACTGCATGTCGGACATGGTATCAGCTCAAGGCTGACAGGTTCTTCGGTTGCTTCAATCGTGTTGTCTTGAAAAATAAAAGAGGAATATAAAATATTTATTTCTGTATAAATGAAGAACAGATGAATACTTCAAATAATATTTTTTTTTTCCCTTCTGATTATATGAAAGAAAGGCTGTTAAGATTTGTAAGTTAGTGAAAGTATTCCTGTTTGGTTAGTAACGTTTTTTTAAGCTACATCGATCCTTTAACATTTAAAATTTCGTTGCATAGAAAATCTACCTTAATTCGTAGACTTCGAAGGGTTAACAAAATTACAGGTAAGTTATACGTGTTTGTGTCCGTTTTTCAAACAATAACTCTTTCTCTTAAGCTATGTTATAGAAGTTCCAATAAAAGTTAAGTTATATTGATAATTCGATATACTATACTGTGTAAGCGTTTATTAAAATCCCTACAGGGCCAATATTTTTACGCAATGCCGTCAAATAATGAATGAATGAATTTCTGTATTATGAGAAACTAAAAGGGATGATGCTAGACCAATAATTAGGGAAATATGAAATTGGATGTTTTGCCAGACACGTTGCAAGGGTGCATAACATCTTTGCCTACCTAACAACAATCTCAATTTTGTTACAAAATATACAAATTTTGGAATCCACTCTTAGTAGATATATTTCCAAAGTGTTTTAATCACTATCAATTCTGGTGAATTCAAGTGCGAGTGACTTTGCAAGTGAATTCTGCTAACAAGTTAAGGCGACGATAAGAAATTCCCCCCGGAAAACTGCGAGTAAGACACTTCAGAAGGGACGCTTAATTAGAGTCAGAGATCCTCTAGCTACCGTTCAAAAACAACTGGACCGATGTGGGGATAGATGACTTCCAGTTTGTTTACATGAAAGCTTGAGATTACCATTCGATTCAGACAGGAATGAGGAGGAAATTAAAGTTAAAAAAAATAGCAGTGAACTTCTGCAGGTGGCAGGATGTGTTTTCCCCATAAATCGAAAGATTGAGACTTTTTTCCGCCCACAAATTATTGCAACGTTTTCTAAGTGGATGTTATGGTAAACATGGAGATATTAATATTTAAACATATAGACAAGCGAATTAGTCCTTGAAATCGATTTTGCGTTAATTAACGTGAAACTGTCCTCCCAGAGCAGTAAGTTATGCCTGGCGGATCAAGGGAGATAAGGTAAACCAAAGTTGATTAAACCGAATTTATCAGCCTCAATTCGCAGTGAATTGGTATGCCAACAAGGTGCCCCAACTTGGATAGCATTTTAAGTGATGGGCAGCGGGGTTAGACTCGCAGTGAATGGAATATACTCAATATGTTCTCTACCTTTTTTCGAAAATATATGTAGGTCTGTTTCCGTACCTGTCTAAAACAACGAAGATCTTCGAAATGTTACGAAAAACTATGAAATCCTGTTCCCGTAACGGCAAAATTTCGTAGTTTTTCGCAGAAGAGAGAGTTCACGAGAGAGTAAGAGATTTCCCCATGCTGCGAATTTTAGCCCAAAAAATTTCTGTGGGTAGATTTATGAGATCTGTCAAATCACCGAAATCTGTCAATTAAATTGTTGTTGTTTTCTTTTCATTGGCAAAAACTAATTTAATTTAGAAAAACATGAAAGAGTTTCTTCGTTAATTAATTAATTCAATTTTAAAATTCATTATTTTGGGAGAAAAAAAAAACTTATGTAGGTACATAGAACTGCGAACAGAGCAGAAAATACAAATATCCAACTGAAATTTTTTCTTAAGCAGCATATGTTTTTGACGTTTTAAAAGTGGGCAGCTTTTGTTGTTCAATGGGTTCCCGTACTTTTTGGTGTTTGTGTCTCTCAGTGAGAGATTTTCATCCCCACTCCTTGAAAATTGAAAATCTGCGAATTTTGGTGTAGAAAGTACGGGAACAGACCTTATGTGATAACTTGACATTTTTCGACAGAAAACTGTCAGGACCAAGAAGGTATGCATCCTTAAGTTAGTTTCATTTAATTTTTTCATTTTTAGAGATGTCGTTATGATTAGGAAAAGGAGACTTTTTATATCTACTTCAGAAAGTTCCATTAAAGAGCGAAGTTTTCGACAACCTCAGTAACAAAGCTAATACGAGGCCACGTGCTCCCAATGCTTGACATAGAACTCCAATTAGTGCTGCAAATACACGGAATAAACCTACTTCTAGTCTTAAGTGTCAACTATTGCCAGAACCAATCGGTTCTGGAAATACACAGCTCTTCGTTCGAATGACTCTACGTCTAGTCTTACAATGCCTTCGTTCTAAATAATAACAACCACTTTAAACACGCTTTTACGAAATGTAACAGATCATATTTAACGCAGCAATAACACTTACACATATTGGGCATGTGTCGCTCACAGACATGCCCACGTCGCATCAGTGGCAAACAACTATGTATCAGATATAAAAAAGTTGTCCCCAGAACGTTATTCAAAGCAAGTCCAAAAGTCAACCTGTTTCTAGAATAATTCACTCAAATCTCGCTCCCTAATAACCTTTTCACAGCTCTTTTACATACTGTATAAATTTCAGCGTAAAGTAATTAGTCAGACTGTGCGGTTCGGGTCATTTGCCAGGCACAAAGTGGACCTTTCACAACATGAAGTCACACAGTGAACATTCAACAACAGTTTCGCATCATTTCGAAACTGATTAATTTAATTCGGGAACAGCAACAGAATCAGAGAAAGTGCGTCTTCTGGCTCCACAACTGCGCGTTGTTATTAATTAAATGAATCTCCACAGCCACTTGTGCTTGAGTTCTCTGACGTAATTTTGCTTGCAATCTTCCTGCTTGTAAATTGCTTGCTCTGCAACATAGAAGCCACTGCACAGTTCGCGGTATAACACATAAACAAGAGCCGTGTCTGTTTGTTTGTACTTGCCACAAACATTTTATTGTTTTGTGCGTCTCAGTGGGAAACGCATTTTGGCCGTCTTTATTTAGAACGTTTGGCTTAGGATGTTTAGGAGTTGTGCGCCTCTTCCAGGGCATCTCTGTTGGCGCAAAATTTAATCCGCAAATTGATGTGTGTAATGCAACCGCAAGTCTTCGAAGTAATTTTTAACTTTGAATTTTCTATGGTTTTCGCGTTTTTATGGTTTTGCTTGCCACGCCAAGTCAAAACAGTTTACTCGTAGAGGCAGAGCAATTGATATTCTAAATTGAGAAGAACTCCGGTAGATCTTTGGTGGCTGGCAAGCGATAAACTGTTTAGGGCTGGTTGCGGTCGGGACGATGTTGGTGGCGTATTCTGTGGACCGGATATTTGTTTCTTCTGCTGCATCGGCAGAAAAGTGGAAATTATGTTCGTATTGTGGGCTGGTAATGTCGGAAGGGCTTCATCTCGTTGCATAGGATGTTTAGTGAATGAACATAAATATCCGGTGATGAGGTTAATGAATTTCGGTTAAAATATTTATTACTTAAAGAATGGAAAATTGCCAATATAAACTGTGACAGGATAGGATATCCCCATCACTGTGAGTACGATAAGAAATGAAGGACCGGGATTTTCATCGTGTCTCTAGACACTTGTACAACCACAAGAAGAATTTGACCTTACTTTGACAAAACGGAAGAACATCTATGTCGACGAAGTGGAGACGAAGAAGTCAGCACAGACACAACCTACTTTTTCTGTCTCATCCACAATAGATACAAATTTATCGTCTCGAAGGAAAATTCTCCAATGACATAGAAGAAATATCCATTAGACCAGTGAATGATATCTTGAACTACATTGAATCAACTGGATGGTTTCTAAGTTCATTACAAACAAGAAATTGAACAATAGATACAGAACCAAGTTATCCAATGAGAAAGCGACGGACACATCTCCCTTAAGGGCATCATACTGGATCTACATCGACCTAAGTGTGATGTTATGTTGTGAATCACTTCCACCTGCTCTACCCACACACCTAACCTAACCAAAGGACCCGAATAGAGCGAACATATGTATAAAAGGAAATCAAATTCTCATTTGTAATTTTTCATAATCACTACGCGAAACTTTCCGATTGAAGTATGACGTACGTATTTGATAGTGTATCACCCGCATAAGACACTTATTTAATCTCAATGTCTCCATACTTAACCCTACCTGGAAGATTACCTTCAACTTCATCAATAAATATAGGGACGTCTAATGGACTCATCAGACAAACTTGCGGGATACCTTGCGGGATAAATTTTTTTATTTAAATTTATCACCTCATACTGCTGTGCAAATTCAAGTGAAAATCTTTTTGTAGGCGCCAATTTTGTTAATTCAAATTAATTAAATAATTAACAATGAGATTCTAATTACAGGAGCAAAGGGTATACTTTTTCTCAATGTAAAAATGTGATCAACAGTCGACAAATTTCGGAGGAAACTAACAAGCCATTGGTTAAAAACTTGAATAAGTACTTTTCTCTGAAAACTCAGTTAATAATGCCCTAAGAGTGTCCGGTAAATTTGAGTCATGAAAAAACAGTCGAACGTAATATGTATGTACAGTAATTATAAATTTATTAAAATATTCGACTCGGCAACTCTATTTAAATCAATGGGTTTTAGTAGAATCTGAATTGGTGGATTGGATTGTAAAGATAAACAATCTAAAAAGCTTTGTAGAGCATACCCTAACCAAGTTTTAATACAAAGATTCAGTTGTTCTGAACTATAAACATTACACTTTTACACTTGCCGAAGATACGAATCTAAATAAAAGGATGTAAAGAATAAAATAATAAACAGTTTATGACATTTGTTTATCAAATACACAGCTATGACAAAAGCAAGTTACCTCAAATTCGGGACCATAAGGACGAGAATCATAGTAGCCGCCATATAGGCAAAAAGACTAAACGAACTCACACATTCGTGAACAACTGCACAGATTCCACAGATTTCTTATGCCTTAAATTTGATATATGCACTAAACTATAATGCCCCTGCACGAATTTTAGAAGGCTCTAGAAGCGTGTCAATGGGTTTCTTAGCATGAACGAAGTCGGGTGAGACTGCTAGTCATATACTTAGATAAAGTGTGTGGTATTTCAATCACATAGCGTTGAAATGGAAACATCAATCTTCATCTGTCATTTTCCAGCCAAATTGTCATCTAAATGTCATATGTAGTCTTGGTAAAAGACTAGACACGAGGCGCGAAACAGGATCAGAAGTACGATATACTGCACGTTCGCAATACATATTTTATCATTTTATTCCTTTAAGTTAAATATGTATAATTAAATAAAGAGTATTATTACGGGGTACAGTTAAGCTTATTAAACTCTTTGTTTTATTAAATGGGAAACCTTCAAATTGCACAATAGCTACATTTGCTGATGACACAGCTATACTCACAGTTGCAAAAAACGAGAACGATTCAACTGCATTTCTTCAAACTGCTGTAGATGAAGTTCTTAGCTGGACTAAAAAGAACCGAATTCACCTAAATAGCTCAAAATCAGTCCATGTTGATTTCACAAATAGAAAAATTAGACATATGCCAATATTTATTTCTGATCTTCAAGTTCCCTACTCTAATACAGCCAAGTATCTAGGAATGAATTTAGATGCCAAGCTACGATGGAAGGAGCATGTAAAAATGAAAAAAGAAGAGCTCAATATCAAATTAAGAAACCTTAACTGGCTTATTGGTAGAAAATCACATCTATCAGTACATAATAAACTTTTAGTATACAAACAGGTATTGAAACCAGTATGGACGTACGGTATTCAGCTATGGGGGTTTACTTCCCAAACAAAATTGAGATAATTCAAAGGTTCCAAAACAAAGTCGTTAGAGGCATTTTCAGAGCACCATGGTATGTGAGGAATACGGACTTACAACGCAACCTTAATATAGACACCGTGAAGGAGACAATTTCGTTCTCCTTGAACGAAGAACGCACTACATGAAGCTGAGACACCACATCAACCAGGAAGCAGCAAGGCTAAGTGACACCAATGCTGCGCAGACCCGAAGGCTCAGGCGTATTAAACCACACGAGTTATGCGATCAGCTTTTCTAGATAAACGTACCCTTCTGGATATTTTGTATCTAATTAAAAAAAAATATATATATATATGTTTTGTTTTGTTTATGTATGTACATATATACATGTAAACATAGTAATTTCATTCAACTAAATAAAATTTGCTCGTTAGTTTATACTAGTTGCAGTGTAATGAAATGTATACCAATTATAACGTTTCAATAAAAAAAAAAAGAAAAAATGGGAATCTAATTCATAGTTGATTCTACAAGTGCTCTACGAGCTTACAGCAAAAAGAAAATAGCTGAATTCGAGGACGTCGACACAGCGCAGCTCTGCAACATCAAATGTTGTAAAACGTCAATTGTAAGAAATTATACTATTTACAGTGTAATACAGTACTAAATTATATGTTATGTAATGTTTTGGAACCCAGCCCTCTTCTTTTCAAATCCATGTTACAAAACTATAATACAGGTAGCGTCACGTCAGGTATAGCGTAAGGCTCTTGAGAGCGAAATTGGAATTTAAATATTCAGTTTCTAAGAGATCTTGAAAGAAACATAAATTTAATTCGAGATCTATGAGTTGCTTAGTCAGATATCGGTAATATAATATCTTCTCAGAAGAGATAGTCACTGCATGTACTCTTAGGAGTGGAAAAATTAAGCAAAATAAATTATTTACAAAATAGAACTAAGAAACCGAAAGGAGTAGTAGATGGTCAAAAAAATGTGCCAGGTAAGTGCCTGCTTCCAAACCTTTTGTCGAATTAGTTCATGGATAGAATTTAAATATGCTAATCATACAAATAATCGTCCCGTTAAGCGTTTGATCGGCTATTCGATTATTGTGTTGAACTCAGATTCAACTGAGTTCGTGCTGTTATGTGATACACAAAACCTGACTCGAAAACTTAAAAATTAATAGTCTATATCAGGAATCATGAAAGGGATAAAATAAGTATATCTTTTATAAAGAGGAATCAGGGATGAAGCCGAAAGTGCATCACCCAGAAGCCTATACCAAGTTGCTGTAAAAATCTACTGCCAAAAACTGCAAATAAACAAATGAATCTAGGTAAGTAAATAAGTACCACTCCCGTGTCACTTAAAACTACTTCAAGGAAACTGGAATTTCATTAATTTTTTGACAGAACACACCCGAGCAAGCATCAGTGTTTCTCATATTGTATTCACTGAACGCATTATGCACATACATATCTCTACACACGTTTTAATTCTTTCTTAACTCTTAAGTCACAACAATAATACTAAAAAAGTAACAACATAAACTTGAATAGAGTATCATATAAGCGTGTTACAAAGAAGTTGTAGGAGGTTGTCACGCCTTGTACTCATTGTTAATGAGTCTGCCTTAGCCTGAAGTCTGACACCACAAATGTGAAATTAGGTATTTAGAATGAAGATAAAAAAAAGAACTCTCCCCATGTCAACACACATTGCCTGGCAGACACTACCACTTGAATTGCATGGAAGTAGCAGCCGCACTTGAAAGTAAAGCCAAGAAATTGCATGCCATCGACACCAAGAACACTCCCATTAGGCAATTGAAACTGTTTCAATGTTTATGCATTCATCATGCAACCTCAGAGCTGCTGTTAGCCTAAGTTCCCCTCTTCTGGTTAATTGGTGAGAAAGGAAACAATGCAAAATGGCGAAAACGTATACAAATTAATTTCGACAGATAACAAATCAGCAATTTAGCGTTGCAATCCGGTATATTCTCCGTGCAAGATCTCAAATGTTGCTGAGTCTCAAGCAAAATCTAATTATGGCAGTCCAAATAAACGAAGTATCGCTCGTCAACACAATGAATGTGAAGTTATAAATCTGAAACGCTTGGCTTGCAGTTTTAAAGTTGCCGCTTGGTGCACTGAATTTTGCCTCTGAAGACCTGATTTATCAGATATATCGTGGAAATGGATAATTAATTCCAAACGAAGATATAAGGCTAATCGAGTGTGAACGATAAAATTGTATTGAATATGTAACATACTCGTCTAGTGAAATTGAAACTGTGATTTAATGCAATTACTGCAAATACTGATCCTTAGATAGATTAGTAACTGCAACTTTGTGGTGGTATTCAGGTTATAAACCATAAAACTTCGGTTTGACCTTGTTACAGATTTTTTTAATTCCTCTCATTAGAGACCGACAGTAACGATACCTGTTGATTTTGCTTTTAAATAGCTGGAGATTGAAAACATCAGGAAATATGTCGCCTGGGAGTAAATATTAAATTTTACTTGTTCTATAGAGAAATGTTTGTGCGGTTGCCAGATAGACATAAATGTGATGGACCCTAGGGGCTTGCTTAAATTTATCGTATTGGCATGAATCGGGCACTAGCATTCAATGAGCCGAATACTTTGGAAGATTAAAGAACTAACAGTTCGGGGTCTTCTATTGCGAATAACAGTTGAATTAAAAATGTGAGTGAGGACAGTACCCAAGCTGTTGTCTAATTTCTGGCTAAAATAAAAAATTAAAAAATTAATTTAAAAAATTTTTTAAAGTCAGGTACATGTACATAAGTGAAGTATATATGTACATAAATAGTTCAATTTGTCAAAATCGTTTCATAAGCTCTCGAGGAATTTATTTCTACTAAAGCTGATCTGTAGCAGAGCTCCTTTTGAAATATACCAATACATAGACGAACAGATGAAAATGCTTGCGACACTCTTTCTTCTTTTTTGATAATAATACCTCTGCAAATTTGATCAAAATCTCGATTTTTCTTTTATAAAATAATACCTTTCATATAGGTGAAAAGGCTGAAAATAGTTTGTTAGATAACGGATGCTGATACTCAGGACCATTTGTATACAGCTTTCGCGCATTTCTTTGGAGCAAAAGTGAAAAGATTTCTTAACTGTTTGGCAGTTTGTAAGGAATAGTGGCTCTTATTTTAAAAACTTTCATTATTTGGCTCATTTAGTTGAGAATTAGGTAGCGTCACCATAAATAAAAAATAAAAGTTTGGTAATTAACATTATTTTCGCATCCATCTATCTACATATCTACATATGTATATGTATGTATGTTTATAAATAAATAAATATTTTGGCAAAAAAGGCCCGTATAGGACCTAGGGACCTTTTAGGACCTTCTCCCAACCATTCGTGTTGTGCGCGTTATATTTTTCGAACAAATAGGGGTAGCCATATCCAAAAGGAGTAATTGAGAACCATGTCGGACATTCGCGAGAGGTGGGCCATTGAACCTTTCCCACAGTAGTCCAATACTCTACGGCACGGTGCCCCCATCCACGTGCTTTGAGCATGATAGTAAAGAAAGCCTCTTATAATTTGACTTTTCAGCCCAATGTCAACTTTATAGTTTGCAGCCTACATATTGTAGTAAATATATACATACATACATGTGCAGACGTAAAAAGGAGAAAAGGATTATAAGAAGCGTATAATTTTTTAAAAGAATACAAAATGAAAGAATTACTGTTGCTTTTATAGCTGCCTGACTGGCGATGAAAATACTGTACATCCTCACGTGATATTTCTCTAATCGTAGTCACATGCGCAACTATTATCACTGCTAGAGCTTAAGGGAAAACACCATTATAACATTAATATTAACATTAATATTCCCGGCAAGAAGGAATGTATAGGAAAATAATGGATTTATTGTAAGACAGGTACAAACCACCGAAACCCTAACTAAGGACCACATTTGCCCACAAACTTAAATTGGGGTATCTGAAGGACGATCAGTGATACATACATTTATCTATCTGTGGCAACAAGGAAAAACAGCACAGTTAGTTTTTTCCAATTTTTCAATGCTTTAAAGTTTTGTCATAAGTTTGCAAAAAAAAATTATCCATAGTATGAAAGAGTTTTGGACACACGACACAGAAATGAAGATGATAAAAAACTAGTTTCTGTACAATTCTAGAATTGAGTATAGAGCCTCCGATTGTATAATAACTCAATTTTGACATAAGTAAACCTGTGCTGTTTTTCCTTGTTGCCAAAGATGTGCAAATTAGAAACAGTTGTTGTTGAAAAGAGCAATAAGAAAAATAGATATTGCAACAGCCATGGCCAAATTTAAGTGATTTTTCAAGATCTTCCGATCAACCAACTTTTAATGAAATTAAATTTTAGCGACTTATAAGCGAGGTAAAGCTAAAGCCCTTAGAGGTCAATGTTGCAAAGATCTTATAAATAGATTTGCTTTCTGTAAATGGTACCCATTTTGTGAAAATAGTAAGTGAACGCAAGGGTCATTCATATCGACTTATAACCGTAAGCTATAAGATCCACATGCCAAGGCAATTTCAATTAACAGTCCTTCTCAATATACTAGAGCTGAGTCCTCCTCTAAGATGTATATAAAAACATGAAAAACTTGATCCTTGTGCATATCGTTAGGCAAAAATAGTTGAATTCATAAATATACAAGACCTCCAAATATATACATAATTGTATTCAAACCAAGTACCCAATATCAACAAATGAAAGAGAGTCAAAAGATGTCATCTCCAACGGAGAAAATATGAAATTCAAAATCATTTCTATGACTTGCTTGTAATAAGAAAGTTTAACACGGCCAGTCGAACGCGTAAGAGCTACATTAACACATTGAGAGCAGTAATTACTTGATCGGTAATAAAAACTGATTAGTTGGTTAGGTTGGAGTCCACCCGATGTGTTTTACAAGTTGGTAGAAGGGTTCACTAATCAATCACACGAACCAAATCTGTTTTAAGTTATAAACTTGCTCTATACAGTAAAAAACATTCAAAAAAATGTGGTCCCAACCCGCAAGGTCCACACGACTAACTTCCCAGTGGGAAGAAATAAAAAAACAATATTCATTTTTTAATTAATAAGTACATATTATTTTTTTCACATGATCAAGATCTTTGCGCATACGAAAAGGTTTAATGAAGCTCAATCCCAAACACTAATGGCCTACACATAAACACTTGCTTCTACAATTACTACAATGTTTGAAGAACAATGAAATTTTCTTCTTCACGTTATGAAGAAACCATCAACTTGGAGATATCTCATCAATACCACACATCAACTAAGAATGCTGAATTAACATTTCTTTACTTACAAGTAACTAAACAACAATATTGATAACAGACTACGCAGCTGACAGCACAATACAATTTACTTTCTTCATGAATTGTTCAAGACTGACATCACAAAACTACTGCTTTTCACCATGAACCGTTCAAAATCATCAGTAGGAGATTATTAACCATATGCTCAAGAATTTTATCATCTTCAACAAACATTTCCATATTGGCTTGCCACAAAAAATAATAACTAGCAGAAATTGATGAAGCTCTCATAACATCAATCAGCCCATACACAACATATGCAATTAAATCGGATTAAAAATGGAAGAAATCGACTTTACATAAGACTTATCAAAATATGAAATAACAATATATTTTCATAAATACTATTTATATGTACTTATAGAAATGAAAAAAAGCATTGTTTCATCGAAAATATCTTTTACGGTATAACTAATTGTTACGAGTTGGCTAGTTCGAAATCTCATTATTCTCCCGGCCTGATAATATAAATTTAAAATTCTACACATTCATCTAGTTTTTGTTCATAAGTATTTTTTTTAATAATATTTTTTTTAAAATAATTGCTACGACATTCATAAAAATTTTGCTAAAACATACAATTATAATATTAAAAAAAAATCACTATGAAGGTATTTAGAATCTGCACGAATGAATAGTACAAATCATCAATTTCAAAATTCAGCTAGTTTGCCTTTATTTTTTTAGTTATTTAATTACTAACAAAAAACTACTAGACCGATTTTTCTGGAAACTTAGTCAGTTCTTAGTTACGTAATTACGCGTCAAATGAATCCGGTCCCATGTCCATATCATCTTTGGTTCTCGAGATAATCGAGACGAAAGATAATTCCGAACGCACATACGCACATACGCACATACGAACATACGCACATACGAACATACGCACATACGAACATACGTACATACACACACACAGACATCTCTGTAAAAACGTTGGATTTGGATTCAGGTGACCTTAAAACGTGGAGATATGTCAAAATTCGCGATTCACAAAATCGGCCCCATTACAACAACTTCCCATTGGGAAGTTAATAAGTGGCGGAAAATGAAAATTTTGATATCTCTTGCCTAAAGGAAACAGTGCAATACCTTAAGGGAAAGTATCCGCCTTTTTACTTTTTGTGTCAATATTTTAAGTTCAGCAAAAGTGTTCATGATCTTAGCAAACTTATCTTTCTGAGAAATGCATCATAATGCAATTTAATCATTTTGCACCAAGACAGAATTGAAAAAAAAATTTCAAACCGGTCGGTGCTACCGTCATTCTCATACTGCAAAACCTCAATTTCTCCTTCCTTTCTTCTTCCTTCCTCCAACTTCCTATTAAGGCCTACTCGATGTGATATCGGTGATATCGTTGACTATTTCAGCTACCCTTGAACTACAAGTTTTTTCAATTAAAAAAGAGCAACACAAACTGTTGTACCTATCTACCGAAATAGTGACAAATCGACTTTTTACAATTATGTTTTTGGGGTGTCCTCAAAAATGTAAATATGGAAAAGGCTATTGGATATTTTTCTCGGTTCACATCTCTATTATAAGTACGCTTTTAACAACAAATAATAAGCTTAGAAATGAGCTTTGGGCAGCACTACGCCTAGCAAGGCGGATATAATTGGCTAACAAAAAACTGGCCTCTCACGGATCCAGTGAAACTATACGCTACCTAATAAAACGGACTATATCGTCTTATACCATAATTTTAAAGTCAAACAAATATATGTACAGAGTGGCTCATAAATATTAAGAGCATTTTAAAAATTGATAACTTTGGAACAAAGAAATATTTGTCATCAATTTCACCAACGAATTCTGGCTGTCGAATTTTACTTTCGGCACACAACTCTTCAATGGTGGGGACACAACGAATCATTTTAATGCAAGAAGTGTCCCGTCGTGCGTTTTGTTACCCGTTTTCGTTAAGAAAAAACAGTGTTACAAGTCTATGTAACTTCGAGTTGCAACAATTGTTGCAATGGCAACTTCAATACCTTTTCCAAAGTTCATATGTATGTATCTTGGCCTTAGGGCTTAGACCAATCGACGTTATTACTTGCTATTCGTTTGTTTTCCTATTAAAATTGCAACAATAAACGTGCTGTAAATAGGACAATTACTGATGTCTAAGAAATCATCACCAATTAAAAAAATTCGCATCAGTTTCACTTCTCTTAAAGTATCAAATTTCTAATAAAACGAAAAGGAATGTCAAAGCAATGTAAATCACAGGAGATAAGGTTAACTCGTTAATTGTTTATAATCTCTCCGCAGTACATGTAAGGCTTTTTATATTCATTTGCAGATTTTCACCAGCATCCAACCGAAATTGTCCGCTTTAATTTCTCTCAGCTAGCACTTAATTTTTTTGTTTGCCTTAGTCGTTGGTCTAAAAAACCCATTACCAGCAAGTGACGTCATTTGTCACAAGTCGCAAAGTTATATTTGGACAAAAAATAAAACTTTAATTGGATTAAAAATGAATCTACGGAAGTAGACAGATAACAGCTTTAGCGGAATATTAGTTTAGATAATCATTTCAATTCAGATTCTCTATTAATTGAGTTAATAGAGGGAAAACTTGCTTCTACCAGTATGTAGATGTACACAATAAGGTGGAAATTAAATTGATGTACTTTCTCATGAACCTCTTATCGGTTTATACTGTTTACTTTCACTGATAAAAATGCGTACGCAAACACAAGTGAACACTTTTAGCAGAAGTTCAATTTTTATTAGAGCGCGGTTAAGAACAAAGGTTCTGTAAACACATATTGTGATTAGAATGTGTCATTGACTTACAAGTGTAATCTGAAATAAAAGAAGAACCGAAAAGTAAATTGGGTGAAGGTTTCGTACATGAAAGATACTTCAAAGGAATTCAATGCGAATTATGTCGTGTGGTCTCATTTTTAAAGTGCATTTGCATTATCTTCTTGTTTACTATTATTGGAGCTATCTAGCATAGAAAAAATATATGTAAGTACGAGTATTGTTACAGAACCATTTGATACACACGTTTCTATTGTAAGCTTAAATTTCATACTTAAATATTGCTAGTCATCCACGGGGTTCTCCAAGGAATTCCTCCGTACTGAATGACACATCAAAAGAGAAATACTTCGGCGATTGAGATCGAACAACGCTTTGATTCCGCTCCTAAGTGCATTAGAGATTCATATTTTTTCTTTAGAACTTAGAGCGAAATGAAAAAATATACAAGTAGAGCACGTTTGTATATGTTGGAGGTTTGATCAAGATCACTCTGTAGAAGCCGACTCCATCCAAAGTTTTGACTCTACATTTATTGACAACATTGTGTGCAGAGATTTATAGCAATTGCATCAAGGGTTGGAGGGAATTTGAATACCAGCCTCTCTCGGATTGATAAGAAGTAATGGTAATGAACTTTTAAGACGGATGTAGAAATTCAGGGGCTTTGCTGAATGAATACCTTAAACATAAAACCCAGAATCATATTTGTCTGAAAAAAGCCATGTTGAATTTTGCATGTTGCAATAGCGCGTCAATTCTTTTAAAAGGCGAATACTTGAGTCAGTTTTCCATGATTATCGTTTATATCAAGCACTTACGCAGAATAAGAATCTCTAGATGGATGCAACAGTTTAAAATTAATTTTTTTTATCCCTATCCGGGAATTCCTACTCATTCAATATATTTTCGCGTACTTTTAGTACTCCAGTGGTCTTCGATTGTTCAAAATGTCAATGGTCATACCTGGCTCATTGAAATCCTTAATTTTTTGGTAAATCTGTTAGATACATTACTTCTGATTAATCAAACTAGCTTTATGAATGAAGGTGGAATAATAATGAAAATAATATCTGTATCTTACGAAAATCTTACACAATTTCTATACTCATAGCAAATACTATCTGAACCTTTTCTTATTATCCTCCTCATATTGAAAGCTATAAGCACACTTTAAATGGCTAATCAAAGTCATCCTTAAGCTCATAATCTTTTCAAGCCATTCAGGGCGCAATGACTACGTTAGCCAACGCGGCAAACTCATCATTTTGAATTTCACGAAAAAAAGCCAGGTGCGGTCTCATTAACAAAAAGGGTGGGTATATATTTTGGAATACAACAGCATCAAGTAAGCTCTCCACTTTTCTCCAATGTACATTTGGCCCATCCGTTAAAACAAGTTAATTTAAGAGACTCCGCTCAGAGGTTAGTTACTCCAACGTAAACTTACTTACTCCAACAAGTAAAGAGAATTGTATTCGCTGATTACAATCCACGGCTGGTAATGGTCGGCACCTATAGTAGGTTTCAAGCATCATAGT
Source organism: Blera fallax (assembly GCA_946965025.1). Lineage (NCBI taxonomy): Eukaryota > Metazoa > Arthropoda > Insecta > Diptera > Syrphidae > Blera > Blera fallax. Next base: position 51,542,310 of record OX337246.1, read on the forward strand.
ACATTTATCAATTAGAATCTTTTGCACTAATAGGTAATGAGAAGGGTTTTATATTCACCCGCAGCAACTCGGAAAAATCACAAATGCAGCAACATACTGCTGATTTAGAGATTTTTGCTTGAGACACCGAACAAGAGTGAAAGATTTTAAAGAGATCAACCGGAGGAATTAATAATCCGCCATGCGAAATATAGTACTGCAACAAGGATAACAAAGATGTAGTGATGGTGGCATAACTTGCTATATGCGCTCCCAGATTGATTAGTCCGATGTGAACATCCGTCAGTTTAAGATCGAAGATAGATTACATTTCCTATCCATAAATCTAAAACGTAAGGCGGTTATGGATTGCGCTTAAAAGAAAAAAGTAGTCCATCAAATTGAATTGAAACATAATGGATACCATCTCATTCTGTTGAAACCTTACTGCAACAAACTGGTGGGTAGGACGGCACTCACATTCGTCTTTCCGTAAAAGATAGCGCAAACCGTTAAATAGTTTTCAAAGTGGAACTATCAATCTAAACTGACGATTCGATGCAGGAGCTTATTGTGAATCCATCATTAGTATGGATAGCAAAACTCAACAATAACAAGAAAACTCGACGAACCACTAACACCTAACAAAATTTTTGGCATATGACATGCTTAGAAACAAGAGTCATGGACAAAAAACCGACATGCTGTGGAAGCAATTCCTCAGTATCTTTTAAAGATTTTCGATTTCCAACGTTAAAAAAGCCAGGCAGTAAGTAGCAAGGTATAACCACCTGTCCAAGCTTAGCTACCTATTGAGAAGAATACATTCACCCATAGCAGATGGGTAGCTGACTTATGCATACACTACAATTACAGCCACGCATATATTCCAAAGATGAATGGAGTCGTTTCTAGAAACACTAGGACATTCAACCAGATATGATGCAAAAGACAAACTCTGGAATTCTCTCCCTGGAGACATATTTTTATTTAATATTCACCAATTCAGAGCGACACTTGGGACGCCAGCGAACAGCGTTCACTCCAAAGAAGTTTACGTATACATCGCATAATCTTTACTTCGGTGTCATCACAAAATCTGTTCGTACTAGCAGCAATTGATATAAATTGCTGATCAAACGATTTTCATGCAATAAATTTTGCTTATTTATTTTGATTAAATTTTTAGGACGCTTTTCAAGTCATATGTAAAGATTTAAGCTTGACATGATTGCCGTACGCCATTCTTAGAATACAAACTGGGACAAATCAACATTTTGAGGCCTTGATCAAAAATGGTTTAAGCACTAGTCAGCTGATATTTTCAGCTTGAACTAATAACAACATATCTGCTAAATAAACTATTTAAGGCATCTTGACAGTCTGACGAAAAAAAATCCTCGATCAATCACTACGACGAGTAAATCGTAGTAAACCATTTAAAATGAGGCGCATATCGCCATCAATCAGAGGCGCGGATCATGCTAGACACCAATCTTCCAGAGAAATACAAAAAATACAAACTCGAATGTGCATATAAATACAACTAATACCTGGTTGGGTCGATATGGTAGCCGTAGGTGTACCAATCTTGTCCATAATTGGACCACCAACATTCTCCTCCGTTGAATAATTATTCTCATTTTGATAGTTAGACGATGTTGTGGTATCTACTGCGGTCGTAGTTGTGTTCAATTGATTACTCTGATTCTCTTTGGAGTTCCGCTTGAGTGTGAACGTATTAACAACTTTGGAGAACTTCGATGGCGTCTTGGCCGGACTATCTAGTGCCGCCTGTTTGCGAGATGCTTTTGCCTTTATTGGCGGTTGTTGCTGGCAGCAGTTATGGAATTCTTCATAATAACTTAAACGATTCTCTACAACCGAGGTGAAGGTGGGCGGTATTGGTATTGATGATTTTTTTGAAATTCCTGGTGTTTTGTTAGATGTTTTCGTTTTGAAAATACGATTCCACATTTTTTTACTCATTTTTTTTTTATCTAATAAAATGTGACACCACGGCACTATTTCACTTCACAAACTCCTTCACATTTCTCCAAAAAAGAAGCTACATATAAAAATAGCGCATAGCCAGTATGCAGATAGATAGATACTTTTTATAACCTATCGACACAGCACAGAATATATCAACGAAAACCCGAGACTAAGGCCGATGGAAAGGATTCTACACATAAGCAATGTGATGAAATTTACTTCATCGTCGGCGGAGAACTGAACGGCAGACGTTTTGGCAGTAGACTGACTCTATCCGAATGAACGTCATGCTAGGGTGGCACGGCGAGTGAACAACAATGTGCTGTCGCTGTGCATGTGCTACTGTTAGTGTGCTTGATTCTATGCGGTTGTTGGTTCGGTTGTCGCTTCTTCACGACTACTCTGGCACAAGCATGTAATCTTGGTGGCTATTGTTGCCCTGCGTGCTGCTTGTGTATCTCAACCAGCTGATATAGTAATGGACGGTAAGACGAAGCGGCACACGATTGATAACAAAGCTGACGATGAGACTTTTTGCATGCAAAAATCAAGCGGAGTGTGGCAGCAGCAGGCGTAGCATGACTTTATGAATGATACCTCAAGAAATTCGCGAATTTCGTTTTAATAGCGGTTTGGAATTTTTAAGTGGCTTGCTAGTTGCAATGGTTTGGAGCCTCTGCTTATAGGGTATCGCAGACTCAGTTGGTGGCTTTCAACAAGTTACATAAATAATAAAATTAATAACCAAAACGTTTGGCACTAAAAATTAATTTTAGTAACGGCCTTTCACTCTTTTTACCTTTTCTAGTAGAAGCTGCACAATAAAATGCTTACAGATTTTCGATTCCAAAAATCGACTTAGTGATCTCTGCTTAGGGCAGTTTAAGTACATATTGCGCCATTCAACGATTACATTCACTCCTGAATGGGAAACCATTCATTGCCGATATGGTGGCAAACTATAAAACCAAATCAAGAGTGCTTCTTATCAGGAAGAGACAAGGGTAATAAATTTGCGCCAACCCTCAACTTAACTTTCTACGTAGATGTACGCACAGCTTGGGGGCAAGCGGCCGATCTGAAATGTGCAATAAGCAAATTTCGTTCGGGGATCTGAATCTTAATTTTCTCTGCTGCTGTGGGTTTCTGACGTTGAAGGAATTTATGTATAAACAAAAATCGAACACTCTAGCTCAAGCAGAATGAAAAATTTGTATACATGTACATGTATGAAGGTCCTGATTTGCACATCGCCATGGCAAAAGCTCACGAATTGCGATTCGAATCGATGGATACACCGTATCCAACTGATATCTAGTCCTCGGTTTTTTTCTATTTCTCGAAAGAAAAGGATCATCAAACAAGGTACATACATATGTACTTATCAGATCAGTAGTTGCCTGATCTTCAGAGCAAGACTAGTTACTAAGACTAGTCTGGTCTTGTCCAGATATCGATTCGAATAGTATGGACACAAAAACAATTTAAAAGATAAATAAAAAAAAGTTATAAGAATAACTCCCCTAGAAATAGAATGGCATGTGTATGATACTTGGGCGTTCCACTAAGCAAAGAATTATGGCCCAGTATCAATAGACGTCTCCGTGCACAGGTTCAGCCTTTATAAACTAATCTCAACCAAGTGGGCAAGCTGTCATAAATATACAATATTTGTCAATTTTTGTAGGTAGGCATTTATAACTCACTTTAAAGATATTACAACATATCGGTGCGTGCCTTTTTTAATTTATTCAGCAATTCTGTCGTGAGTGAAATAATAAGAGACTAAGACTTTAAGTGTCCCCTTTAAAAACCCTACAGCAGTGTACTATATATGCAAATACTTTTTTTTATACTGAAAGAAAAATCCAAAATCTACCTCTTTCTATCAACCACGTAAGTTATTCCTAAAAAAATTTCAGCATGTTCAACACCAGAGAAACTTGACCTATAAATTTCCACTCCAACAAGATTTATGAGGGCAACCGTGCCAATTCCCAAACGCACCCCAGTCCAGGTGTGAATCGTCACACAGTCATAAAGCAGTAACATTGCCCAATTTTAAGTATGGAATATTTTCAACTTCTGTCCCCTAATTAACATGGATCCCATGGTTTTCGCGAACTAGTTTCATTCAATTGAGCGCGTCGCGTCGCAAATCTTAAGAGAAAACATACGAAACTATAGCCCATGTGCCAATTTAAATTATGATGTAGCCTACGTCTTTCTCAGTTGTAAATATACTCATATGCATTTCGACCGTTTCGCAGTTTCTGATGGAGGTATCTACATACATAAGTTTGACAAGCAAATTTTTTTAAAAGACCATTTAAATCATGTTACCAGAAGATCAACAACGATAGAGAGCATTTCGAATAGGATAAGTTCTGATCGTGCTTTCAAAAAAAGGAAATAACCATTGATGTAATTTTGAAGTGAGAAAATAAAAAAATCGTTTGCAACTACTTACACAAAATGGAATTATTTTCAAGAAAAATTGCAAAACAATCAGGCCTTAATACATTCTTACTTTTGGCAGCTGTACCTTTCGAAAGGTTGTATAGAGCTGTCTACGGTTAAAAATTACCTTGAACAGATACTTTCTCGGTTTTGTTGATAATCTAACTTAAAAAAGAATAATCCTGTTCCTTGTAAGAACAGAGGCTTATCCTTCAATGATTAGTTCGTAATAGTGCGGATTTCAGCCCAGGAAAGCAACAATTGTTGAAACCGACCACTTACTCATCGGCTTCAAAGCGGCATGTTATATATGTGACTATGTACGAAGTGCCAAGAATGATACAAGGCGAGTAGTAAGCGAAAATATCCTGTAATGAAATTTCATCAATCTCAAAGTGGAACAGATAGAGCGTAGGGCTGCAAGCAGTACTAATTACACCATATCAAGAGGTGAGAAGAATCGAATTTTAAGTAAACTACACTCGAAAAAAACTGGGCTCAAAACATCTAACTCGAGGAACTGATTTTAATGCTGCCACCAGCACCATCAGTAAGGACTATAAGCAGGAAGGTGTCAGATATTTCAAAAAGAGAGGCTCAAGATGTCTAGAATGATCGAATTTTCGGTGGAAATACTAAGCGATCACAGATGCTAAGCAGTTACATCTAAAAAAAGCTGGAAATAATAAGCATGGGACTGAAGACTATGCGAGGTTACTGTGACTCAGGCAGAGACTGTTCTATTCCGGAGCCCGCTTAGTAATTGAAAACTGAACTGAACTGAAAATTACAGCGTACAACTATCAGCGTAATAAAAAAGACGAACTTGGAAACCTAATTTCAACAAAACTGAATAAATTTTCTTCCTGAACTTTGTCAAATCCACAAGATACCAGCGCAGTAAGTAACACAGTGATATGTTTGTATTTGTGTATATAATACTCTACGCAAGATACGCTCCATATCCCCCATGGATATCAAAATAGGTCTGTATTGGCCCGAGTGTGTCGAAGTGGTTTGTTTTTTTTCCTCGCCAAACCCACAAACCTAACCTTACTTAAAGTAACAAATAGGTGGTTGTGGCACCTTCTACATGTTATCTCAAAGGGAGACAAAAAATAGCATAAGTTGTTTGCAATTTCAACCTAAGATTACTAATTTAAAGAATGGTGATTCAAAGTGGTAGACAAACTGGGAAGTTAGTCAAACATGGAAATAATTGTTAATTGAGGTCAAACATAATGCCTATGCAACATATACGAGTACATATCTCTAGTATGACACATAATAGAAATGAATGTGCGCAGTTCTGCGATTTAGGAAAAGGAAATTTCTTTGCACGTTCTCACCTATACTTAATTTGAGTCGCAAATGTACATTTAGTTTGCATTAAACTATGAAGTTTAAAATGGAATAAAAGTTAAATAAACGCATATTGTTATGCTTTTGTCAGATTGAGTCGTGAACTGTCCACCACTTCCCATTTTAACAACAACTTTTATTGATGCTTTGCAACTACAGATGGCTGGATAACCACTTCCATTTTCGTCAAACTTGATAAATTCTCGCACGCATCTGCTGTTGCTTTTGGCGAGGACAACAATAAGACAACTTGTCACCATGATGTGTGCAATCGAAAGTTCATTGCATAAGACCATCTTTCGGCTCAACAGATTCAGTCATTAATTGCAAAAAATGGTCAAACCCTCTACCATCCGCCCGTGCTCTGGACTACTGCCAACAGAAAATCATCTGAAAATAGATTCTACTCTACTCGTATCTGTGCATGGAGGAAGCACAATGCCCTCCCAACTTCATTATAGATTCAAATCTTGATGATGCGATGCCTGCCTCAATTCAGCAGTTTTGCTGTTTTTTTTTCCTGGATGCAATGCCCTTTGAGTGGGCATAGCCCAGTCATCGACTAATTGAAGAGTATCTCTTTCGTATGTATTGCGTATCTATAGCAACGAAATCAAACAGAATGTCGATGAGCATTTAATTCAGTTCAATTGAAAGTGAATTTAAGACATCCCGACTCCATTTTCCAACGACAATTAATCAATTGAAATCTTTTTTGTTTTTTCATCTTTTGTCGATCAAGTTTCTGTTTTTAAATTCGAAAACAAATTGACGAGAAGCATCTAGAGTCTGGAAAGAAAAAGTGAAAATACCGATGCGGACACTTCTCAGAGGAGAAGAAAATTTATGTGGGATTGAGGAGGCAGTTGTTTTCTTCCTCCAACATTTGTCAGCTTCTGAAAAAGGTTCCCTTCACCTTTAATTGTTTGAAGCGCTTTAATTCAGTGAGAGATCGCATAGTGACATCGCCATGGCATTACGGATGCGACTCTTAATGAAACGTGTGTCTTCAAGGAGACAAAAAATTTATTAATTAAATTAATTATTTTCTTTGTTGTTTACAGAGAATGGCATGCCACGCTGTCACCTGGCGCACAATTAACGTATTTATACAGATACATTTTTCATTGCCCTTCAACCTTGAGCGACTAGAATAGTGCACATAGTTGAGTTCGTGAAAAGTTTTTGAACTTATAATACTTTTACAGTTGTTGGGAATATACATATGTACATTTTCCGTATCGATCTAACAAAGTCGTAGGGGTAATAACTGGGTGATGAATTTGTTTGGATGTCATCAACAAAGTTCAAGAAATTGTCTGTTTACATAGTGGGGGTTAGGTGACAATGACCTTTGAAGGAGAAGTTCGAGCGAATTTTGAAAAACTTTGTGCTTAGATAACCGCATTGAATCTTAAACTGTGGGCATAGCTTAAATAGTAATAAGTATGAAGGCCGATATGAGGGCACAGTGGGGGCTGTTACTACCTTTGTCAAGCGTATCCAGCTTACCTTAAAAAGGGTATGTAGCTAGCTCACTTTTCAGTCAACATCAAATACTTGGGTTTGGTATTAGACATGGAACAGTTGTGATAACGTACATGGATGCACATATACTATGTACAAAATATCACTGCCGCACTCTACTCTTAAAAGACAATGAGCTTCATGAGGTGTACACGGTTTTACTCAAAGTAAGATACGTCGCTCGCGTTAATGACTTTTAAAGACAAATGAAATTATCCCCTGGATGTTTATGAGAAACACAGAATTGCATTCAATTGAAATTAACTCAAAGACTGGCCGTTTAATGTTAGTAAAGAATTTTAGCTCGAAAAAATTGTGTGAAACTCACGACTCAACGCCAGTGGTACAATCTTTTAAAGCTCTGTGCGACCTATAAGGCCTTTTGTACTGGCCCATTTAATTGAACTCGAAGCTTTTAATAAAAAATTAATAAATGTGCCCTCCCTTAATTCTTCTCGGCAGGTATTCTTGTGCACAAGGTTCAATAGCTGAACTTCTGCTTGAAATATTGTTGGTGACTTTTCAAGCACTTTCGTTCGTCCACCAGTGTTGTTACTTTCAAATTACGGACCATCGGTATATGTAGCAGATTTTGGAATTTGGTAGTGTTATGAGTCGTTTATTTTTCCATTCTCCGAAGTCACCTGTAAAACCATCGAAACTTCTGGAGAATTGAGCATAGTGTCTACAATAATAAGAACTGGGCCTTCATCTTGGAGTGCGCAACTGATGGTAGATGGTTAGGATTGTTTGTTGAGGTCCAGGTCCAGCACAAACTATACTATGGACCAATTTAAAAGTAAGTGTAAGAAAATAACGTTTAACTTTTAGACACATACAAACGAACAACACTTAGAAGCAAATATGTATGTACGAGCTACCCTGTCTTTCCCCTTGCTATTAATACCTACACTGCTTCACATCGCAAGCTGTCTAATTATGGCAAATTTCATGAGTAAAGACAAGTTTTCTAAAAGACTTAAACATTAAAAAACAAAGACAATGCAAGTTTTGAAATTATCTACTACTTAGCTAGCCCAAAGAGCTCGCCAATAAGTCAACTCATTTGTTTGGATATTAAAGTGAAAATTAATTCCAACATAAGTTAATTACTTCCTTCTCCTTTATACGCTAACCTAAGAACTAACTCGAAATTGAAGTGGCGCCGCAAATTTAAATTAAATGTAGCAAACTGAATAACATGTCTGTATCCCCAGCAATAATTCAATTAAAATCTCCAATTTAAGGCAGTCTTTCCAGACTTTCAAGAAAATCTCTATCAAATGTGAACATCTTCAATCGTAAAGGAAGCCGGCGTCATTTAATTAACAAATTGCATTTTACTGATGACATCTGTAGTTCAGATTTTATTAATTCACGGCAGATATGTAACATTCTAAGGTGTGCGCAAGAAAATCAATTAAACAATAAAATCTTCACATAAAAATAACATCAGGGATATTGTGCAACTTTATGGTTGGCTGCATCAAATATTTCATCAAAAATAAAACGTCAACCGGCCGGCGACAGAAGGCAAAGAACTTTCTACGAGTATGTGTCTCTGCCCTTTCCAAGGGCTTTTCAGCATCATTAAACACTGAAAACTGAGAAGAAAAAAAGATACAAAAGAAAAATGATTCTGCAGTTGAGAGACGAAATTACAAAACCTCACCTTTCGCAAAAGAGTGTTCTTCACTTTGTTTTTTAATCTAAATTAAGATGCACATGGAATTAGAATACGTTTCCCAATTTTCAAGAGAAAACCTCATCGAGGTGCTCGAGTTTTACGAAATACGAAGTTCAGAGTACTTTTGAGAGGTGGTTAGCTGAAATGTTGGTGTTGAGCAATACAAATCTCATTATCTTTATCTGTATCTGCATCTCTTGCAAACAGCACTCTCGAAAGTTTCTTTTTTTTTTAAATTGAAAAAGAAGGAAAAATGTTTGTTGTTGAAATGCTTTGTGTTTTCATAAACATTGCACTGTGTAATTGCTACATGTTGCATCTATTTTTGAACAGGCCCTTGTAGCTTATGCGTTTGTAACTTTTCAAGCTTTTGACAGTTCATATTTTGTTCTCCTTTGATGCTTCCATGTCGTTCCCTCCATTTATTAGTTGACAAAGTTGGTTTTATGCGATTCTGATTGAGTTATGAGTGCTACAAGGAAGGAGGTCATGCAGCTGATGTATGGGGGTTGTTTGTTTATTTGTTTTATTGGTAAGCGCAGACATAAATTGTTTGTGGTTTGTAGTTTATTGGTTGAGCCAATTTGTTGACTGCATCCGTTTAATTGATGGGTAAAGTGGTGTAGCAGTGGGGCAACTATAAAATCGGGCAAAAACAATAAGATATACTAAGATATGCAACATTTGGGTTGTGTGAATGAACTCATCCTAATATTCAAAAATGCAACTAGGAGGGTTATGCGCCTTTTTCCAATACCGCATTTTTTTCGTTGCATACATATGTACGCACATACATTTATACAAAATTATGTTATCCGAAAAATAAGTTCATTCAGCAAGAATGCTAAGCTAAGTAAAATGGAAAGAGCATGTCAAAAAGAAGGGAAGAAGCGAAGGTTAGGAAGAAAGTCTACAACAAATTGTTCATATACATATCAGCAAACTTTAAGACCTGCATGGATGTATGAAATACAGTTCTGGGGCTGTACAAAGAAAGGCAACCCACAAATCATCGCAAAATGGGGTTTTGAGGTGCGTCTTGGTACATGCGTTATGGTAACCTCTATCAAGCAAGTCAAAAAAGGACTTGCCAATGGTGCCACTAATATCTGCGGGGAATTTTGCAACACTCAAATGTAAAACTACGTCAAATGGTAAAAACCAGAACACAATAGCAATGAAAAAAGATACATCAGAAAGTATTCTTAATCACAATCTCAGCGTGATTGGATGGCAGGAATTTTGGCGGATCAGAAAAAGTGGATATATCCAAACACGCAGAGTTTAGCGAGTTTGAAGATGTCAGTCGTCCAGCATTGAAAAGAGAAGAAACCTGAAAGACGTAATTGAAGCAAATGGAGCAGCATTTTGAAGTATGTGGCGTTTCGAATGAAAAGCAAGAGCTAGCATTTTTCCTGCCCGGGATCGGCACAGAAAATTTCAAAAATTCAGAAGCTCCACGGAGTAGATGATTTGGATGTCAAGACCTTAAAAGACCGGACGGGTAAGCTGTGGGAGCACTTCATCTCTAAAATACATTTTCTTGCAGCTAGTTATCAGTTCCACAAAACGGCGGTGAAGCCAGGACAAACATACGCAACACGAGTTCCTGAACTTTGGGAATGTGGCGCAACTGTCTCTTTACGTGACATGAGACGTACTGTGCTGAAACATAATTCATATGTCGATATCCTGATTCGGGACATCATTGCTCTATACACGCCGCATGATAGTGTTCTATCACAAGCACACCAGAAAACTAATCCTTCGTTACAAAATGTTTTAGACATCGCAACGGCTTATAAAACAAAGCTAAAAACTTTCTCTACAATCAAAGAGAATGATCATTCATTGGAGGTAAATAATCTACCAAGGACCGGCACTCAAGGTGTTTTTCATTCGCAAGTACAAGATGTTTCGTACACCACAACAGAAGCGATTGTTGTCATTACAAAACAGTTTGTAATAAATGCAAAAGGTTGGTCATTTAGCAGCTTTTGTATGTTGAGTACAGATGATGGGACTTTCAGAAAATGATCACGAGGTAGACGTTGACACAAGAGCAGTGGTATCTACTCATCGCAAGGGGAGAAACAAATTTGCAGCTAAGGTAGCAGAACAAATTCATTTTAATGAGGTGGTCCATATAGAATATTCGCTTGCAAAAGTGGGGTCCAAGCAATGAATAATGCTGGTTGATATGAATAATGGGGGTTCAATGCGGTTTCAAGTTGACATTGGGATGTCTTGCTATTTCGTCGGACTAGAAGAATTATGTCAATTGGGACAACAAAAATGTTTTGCAACAACAAAATGGGCGAAATAATGCACCACAGAAACAATATAAAGCGTCAAAAATTTATTTTAAGACGATAGAAATTGAACTTCGTCTTCATTATTTAAACTTTTTTTTTCGTTATCTGAACAAAAAGCTGTATAATCTCAGTGTATTTAAAAAAAAACTAAAATTAAGATAACTCCTACTTTTTACAGGCTCACTACGGTTCAAAAAGATACAAACAGTATGTATGTATATATGCATTTAGCCACACAGCGGTTGGCCTAAATATTGACACTTAATTACAAAACTCACTCTTGGTACTGTATTTCTTCATTATATGCTCTAGACTCAAAAAAATATGAGTTGATGAATAACTTACAGGTTTAATATTTTAATAAATAACGAGATCTTCAGTTATTGTCCAGACACTGGCGATCGCGTTCTAGTCCAATCTCTAAGTTCTAGGTGCACATCCAAAGCATAGCGGAAGCCTAGTGATAAGCAAATGCAGAAATATATGAGCTGATCCGCCAACGATAATCGAATCTTAAACATTACATCTTTAAGAAAAATATGAAAAAATTATACTCCTGGAAACTGGAAAACCTATAACCAAGAGGAGACAAAGCCAGCAGGTTTAACCATATAATACCATAGTCAATGCTCGTAAGTCGTAAGTACTTATAACTCATTCGTCGCAAATTGTGTTTAAGGGGGCCTTTTGCAAAGAGGCTAAGCCTTTGGCATTTCAAAACAATAGCGCCGCCAACATTTGATCAAACATAGCTTCCAAAACTGCGACTAGTAACTTACACTGTGAAACCGAATGAAGTTAACCAAAAGTTAAAACTCTCGTTCAGGTTTGGTTTAACTGTAGTTGAAACTCTCACCGTGAAGCTGGGCAAAAATCATTGACACAATTATTCGACGTTTTTGAAGCGTACATTATTCCATGATTTGACTGCGTATATTTTGCTTCTGTTTACTTTACAAATGTCAAATTCGCGATGACATAAGCCTCTATTTGCAAAAATGACAGCATATTCCGATAGGGTAATGACTTCCGCGCCACCTTCCATAAAAGAACGTCGTGTAATAGTGAGAAGTTGACAATATTAAAAATCAAAGAAATAATTAAAACTCCTGATTGAAGTTGTTTCATTAAAACTTTTTAACATATCTGCATTCCCCTAACGGCATTTATTTTACTTCATTTGCATATTTTCACTTTGCCACCTATCATAAAAACAAAATTTTACTTTCAAACAGTAACGGAAAATAAATACACTGCATTACCGACGAAAGGCTACATCCATATTTATCTCTTTCTCTCTTGGCGGCATTTGTATGGTTTCTGTATGAAATATTCATTCACGACTATGATGAGAAAAATAAAAATAAAAAAACAATTATGTGTGCGGCATTAGACATAGGGGATTTTGTGGGTAGCGTGGCCGAGCGGTCTAAGGCGCTGGTTTAAGGCACCAGTCTCCTCGGAGGCGTGGGTTCGAATCCCACCGCTGCCAAGATAATTTTTTGTTTTTTTATTTGAATTAATATTATTCTTTGAAAACACAATGGCACATGACGCAAATCGTTAATGAATTCATGAAGAATTCCCTGCTATTGAAATTATCATGACTCATGCACTCATGTATGTATGTAGATATTTTTTTTTGATTAGAACGAATTACTTTAACAAATATATGCCAGTTTCGCCATTATTGTTTAAATGAATCAAACGTGGTTAATTAAGGCACAATTAGGTGAGCTTTGCTTTTGTTGTGAATCTTATTTAACCCACTTTCTTTGATTTGCACGATATTAAACTATTGAGCGCAGACTTCAAACGTTTTCACCACGCGAAAGATTATTGATTTTTTGGGTTTTTTTTTTGATCATTAACCCGGGAGTTGAGGTAAAGGCCGGCTAAAGGTCACATTGCGGAGGCTTTTATTGATTTAATTTTATATTTGTGTACTGAATGGACTTTGTAGACTTGGAAATGATTTTGTGGACATACATACGGTCGTATGTACATACTCGTATGTACATATGAAGCTACTTTTAGTTTTTTGTTGTTCGGCCCCGGTGCGTTTATGAGTTGTTATAGTAATTGCTGGGTTCAGCACCATCGCGCTGTGTCAACAATTAGTTGCTACATACACTGCCGTCTAAAAGTCTCACAATTATACGTTTGTCTACTTAGCAGGGATTTGAGCCCTGACCAAAATTCTTCCTAATTCTGTTAGAGCATTATTACATCTCAAAACAGGTAAAGGTTTTAAGAAAATGGAATGGAATCAAGGCATGTACCGATGAGATACAGGGAGTAACAAAAATTGCAAACGTCATTAACTTATCACAGAACCCACAATTAAATTGTAAGATCTGGTTTTTGTACAAAAGTTTTCCAAAAAATTTAAATTCAGTTTTTTTTTGGGTTAACAGGATTTTTTTTCTAAATTTAAGAGCATTTTTCGTATTCCTTCGGCGCCAACATTTGAAGTGTCCCAACAATCAAGCATCTAGGTGGTTCAATTATGGTCTGGGAATGTTTCTACTCCGCCGGTGGTGAAGACCTCATCCGTATCGAGGAAATCATAAATAAGGAAAAGTAGAGAAATATGTATTAGAAAAGCACGCTCTACAATTGAATTTACAATTAATTCGCATTAGGGCACGATAAAGATCCAAAACATTCTTCCAAGATTGGCCGGGAATACGTGGGTTAAGAAGCACAAAAACTGAAAAATATTAAATGGCTTACACAATAACCCGACCTCAACTCATTAGAGCTCCTTTGGGAGGAACTTGACAGAGAGTTTCGAAGACAGTGTTAATAATGTTAATTATTAAAATAAAGTACAAAAAGAACTTTATATCAATTTCTCTGATTAAATGGACTGACCGGTAACTTGTGTATAGCAGTGTATCTACTTTGTTTTTGATTTTTCTGAGTTTTTGTTAAGCTGTTGTGTTATGAAATTGAATGATAGAGACGGCTAATTACGTTAACGAGTTTTTTTTTAAGAAGAAGATACTAAAGGCCAAACCGAAGCAGAAAATATAAATTTGGGGTCATTTTTACTGTTCTGCTTTAACAGTCAGATCATTATAACAGTTTGATGGCAGACAGTTTTTCATTATTAAATATAACGCATTCTTATTGGTAGACATTATTTCAAAAAAGGTATTAGTTGGCCTACCACAATTTGCAAATTACGTCCAATTTTTAGCAATCAAAAATGCTCCAAGTGCCCAAATTGTGAAAAGAATAATCGAAAAATTTGAGAAGGCTGAGTCGATGTCAGATCATAGACACGTGGTCGTTCAGGGGAAAAAATAACAACACAGCTGTTCGCTAGAATGCGATCCATTCGGCATCGTGGTCAAGAATTGAACATTATAAAAAGCAGCGTATTCTCACGAAAGATTTAGGTCTTCATGTTTACAACATCTAAGTAACTCAACTACTGACGCCTACAGACCATACACCGCGAAAGAGTTTGTCAATTAGTTCACTGAACAACAACAAGTGAACAGTGTCAGTTTTTTTTACCAAAATAATCTTCAGCGATGACGTCCATTTCATGTTGATGGCTGCGTAAACAAGCTTAATTGCCGCATTTGGTGTGGATAGAGGTATCATAGGACCGCTTTTCTTCGCAAACGTTACCGGGAATGCACAAACAGTCAATGGCGACGATATCAGGAAATGATAACCCAGTTTTTTGTGGCTCAAATGGATCCAAGAAATCTCGAAGATAGTGCGATGCCACTTGCTACACATCATGCGAAAAAATGTAATTTTTGCACGAGACATTCCGTGGTCGTGTAGTCTTACGTTAGGGCGACTAGAATTGATCGTTTAGATAGTTTTTTGGAGTCAGTATGATACACGCACACCCAACTCTAATAAAGTTAAAGCGGTGGCAGCAAAACTAGGTAAAGACAAATGAAGCTGCTGAGGCCGATGGACTTCCCGCCGAGCTTTTCAAAGGCGCTACAGATTATTTGGTAAATCGGTTATGTATACCAACTCATCTCTAAAGTAGGTCGAAAAATGTCCGATGAATGGAATATAAGCATCGTTTTCTTGATCCTGAAGAAAAGAAACCCTTTCAACTTAGTGTGAAAAAGGATAATGGTGTAATTAACGACATCATCTCCTTGAACTCAGCTGTATCCACGAATATTAGTACTTTCGCAAAAATCGGTAGAAAAAAAACTCTTTCCAATCGCTGCGTCTTTGGGCTCCAAAAGCTTTTGGAAAGTATTTTTCCCTGCTGACCGACCACACAATACCCTGGTCATCCGAATTCTGCTCTACGGTGCAGAGGTATTAGCTTTTTAACACACGAATCCTTCGCCGATTGGAGAGAAAAATTTTAAAGATCGATTTTTGCTCCTACTCAAAGAGTCTTTGATGTCATTCTAAAGGAACAACACTGTTAAGGTAGAGCAGGACTGGTGGCAGATGGCAATGGATCAAACCAACCGAAGAGATTTGCTGAGGTCCATATTCACCCCGCCATAGAAAGTTATTTTATGATTTTAGATGTTTTAAAGATTTTGGTTTAGTTTAAAATCTGAATTTGTGAACGAGTACGTTCGACCAAATCGGACTTTAATTCTGACTTTTGAAAGGCGTGGTTTTTATATATTTCTGTAAACGGTCTTTTGAAAATGTCGGAGTTTTGATTAATGTAGATACTACTACTAAAAATCTTACCATATTGTAGAAAAATATTTTTTTTCGGATCTAAATCATAAGATATTGGTCGTAATCGATAGGCATACCATACTTTTTCCAAATTTTCAAACAAATTGTTTGTTGGTTGCCTTTTCAAATCAAAAGACGCTGACCGACCCTGAGTGATAAACTACGAAGTTGAATACATCTCATTTAAAAGTAATTACAACCAGTTGAATTTTACGATATTTTAACTCCCTCACTCTCGTCTAATCTCTATAAAAAGGGGGCTTTCTACAAAAGTAAAGAGTTCGTCACCATTTTTTTTTAATATGAGTTAAATAAAATAAAGTTGTAAATTGAATGATTGCAATTTTTTACTGGGAAGAGGCAGATTAATTTTAATTGTTGATTTATGTATAAAATTTGAGGAATATTTTTGAATCAGCAGATCCTTACTGCTCTCAGGAGTCTTAAGTCCAACTCAAACCTCAGCGCGGATACCAAAAAAACGCAGCAAACATTCATAAAAATTACATTAATTATCATGTCAATTTCCTTTCTTATTTCCTACATACTCGTAAATATATTCAACTCTGGTTCCAAGAATAACATTGAAAACTATGTCTAAGCTCATTGAATACATTGTAACACATAAATTGAAATCTGGACCGAATTGATTAAAGCTTTCGCTCGTGTTAGTCACAAAATTTAGTTAAGAAAATTTAAAGTTTCAGCCAAAAGACTTTAAGGAGTAAAAATTCAAAATTATAGTTGAAGATCGATATACTTTTCATCCGGTGTTCCACATGGATGACTACCATTGGTCCGCTATTACTTATAATTTTTATTGATTATATTGCCTTCAGTATGAAATTAAATCACCGCTTAATATGTGCGAATGATTTGAAGGCATTTCGTAAAATAAAATGTACAAGTAATTGAAGGATCATAAATGAAGTAGAATGTCCTTTTTTAGAAGATATTTGTATGAGCTACTATGTATCACATCGATTTTGTATTGAATATCGGGGACATTTTACGGACTTCTATACACTTATGAATATTCGAAAAATGTTTCCAGTTGAGACATATCTGACATCAAGCGCATACTCGCATGTGGTAGTAATCGCAGCCAAACACAGCCAATAGAGAGTAATAAGACCTTAACGTATTTAAGTATCAATCATTAACCTAACTCATCTTTTGTCTGCTATTTAATATTTAACTCCTTAATACCCGAGCAATGTCGGCGAATATTTGTAAGGTTATTGAGAGCATTTAAAAACTAATTCAGTCTTAGCATTCGTTTTTTGAACTCTTACCAAACGTGCCCACCAAAAAAAGAGATAAAGAAACTTGCGAAATCCTATTCCAAAATAAGCCACTAGGTCGAAACAGGTATCCAAATCGTAAACGAAACCGACCAATCGTCTGACGTCTACCACTCACAACCACCTGATCGTTGCCTGGAAAATTAGCAACCTGATCACGTATTGTACCTCTTCGTTCGTTTTTTTTTTTTGCAAAGGCATGTGGTAATTTATCTTCTATCGTACTCTGGAATGTATAGTGCTATAGATATTCCATATTTGAAATCGATGCTTATTGTGCGAGACTTCAAATCGCCATGGGGGTGCTATAAGAAGATGCAAATCGAAGCATTTAAGATTTCATATCTCATCAAAAAGAAAATACACATGCACAGTTTGTATATAACATTGTTTTCAAATTCGACACATGTTCGCTAATTTTTCGCAACTATCCAAAGTTGGGATTGTGCGCATATGTATCTGCAGCTCGGCCTTGGTTTGAACACAAAGTTTTATTTTTATTTCTCGTAATTATACTCAATTAAATTTTTGTTGGTGTTGTTGGCGTTTCTTTTTTTCTCTCTCTCTCTCTCTCTCTCTCTTTTCATTTTAATCGGTTGCAAGTATCTGAGACTTATAAGCAGCACTGAAGCAATCTCAAACGATACTCAATGTCAGGAAAAGTCAAAAGTTTGTTTATTTTTGAGTACTCGTATCTACATGCTTGCAACTTTGGCAGACATAATTGTGATTTACTGGGAGCGAAATTGTGCATTAATTGCTTGAGCGGTGATGCCTGAACGGAAGACGTAGTAATTAAAAGTAATTAACTTAAGTGAAGTAGGGGGATATAAGTTGATAAATGAAATAAAAATTTAGTTTCTACCTAGTCGATGGGAGCAGAATTCACTTCGAAAAAAGATTTTTACATAAAGCTTAGATAAAAAGACGGACGAATTATTTTTTTACAGTTATAAACCAAATCAAATGGAAGCCGTGATTCAGCAATAAGTGCGTCAAACTTGTTGGGAGGGCCATGTCCGAATCCCAGAGAATGCTAAAAAACTCTTATTACGCTCTTATCCCCACAAATGTCTGACAAGAGTCAGAGATAAACTTCTTATCATAACCACTATCAAAACACTCAAAACAGGTAAATTGGTAGAACTTCCCGTGGACGCCGGGGCCCAAGTGCTTAGTGCATTGGATCGCTGAGCTGGAGGTTTGACGTTCGAATCTCAGAGAAGACCAAAAAGTTTTTTCACGGTCCCACCTCTCGCGAATGTCCGACAAACGTCCGAGAGTAATAACTGTCAAGAAAAAGGTTCTCTGAAGTTAGGCCCTGGACCTTATTTGCCAAATCAAGAAAAGAAGGCTCCGTAAAATATAGCGATACAATGTATGAAAATCAAAGAGATATCCTCTTGCTTTAAATCATCATGCGTTAATGAGATGACCACTTTACTTTCATATTTCCAAGAAATATTTAGTGCATTGAGTATAGAGTATAGATATGCTACTAGATTTAGTATAGATTTTACTAACTTGGAAAAATTTCGATGGATTGTAGTTGGATGAGGCAGGAACAGGTCACTTTCTCACTGCGGCCACAATTGGGCTTATTGTGAGACCATCTAATATTAAAGCTCACTTATGATGTCCGAGTTGGTGATGAATCCAACTATATTCTTGAATGAGCTAGCTGATATCTTAGGCTTCAAGGTATATTTTTCCTAGATAACGATAACGTGTTTTGATAAAACATTCACAGTGACATAAGATATCTACATATACGTAGCTGACACCTAGTTAGCGGCAGAAAGATTTTGGCTTGTCTGTTTCCTTCAATTTCCATCCAGTGATGGTGCGCATGTAGGTAAAGGACATGATGACAAGTATGTATACCTATGTAGATAGCATGAGTCCCACCAGATCAAGGTATTGAGTTAGTGTTAATTATTTTACATTTAAGTGATCTTTTATCGATATATTCCATCGTGCTCTTTGGAATGTTTGTCTCATAGATCCTGCGTTTACTACAGCAGAGATCCTCGCTGTACTTAGGGTCGCGGAACTTCTACAAGCTACCAAATATCAGAGAAATAGTAAACCTACATATGTATGTATCTTCTCTGGAAAGCACACCATTATGATATACTAGGAAGAGTGAAAAACTGGCCACATAGAGGGTAGTCTGATGGCGCCCTGAGTGACGGGATTTTTAGTCTCTTCCTCATAACTTACTAAACTTGTAATGTAGTAAAATAATGGAGCTTCACCTCCAGGACGGTTTATTTATCGTTTCTTATAATTCAACCATTGACTTCAGCTTACATGAACATAAGTTTAAAAAATGTTAGGCATGGATCTATGAGCTAGAGGGATGGTAAAACACAATGCAAAAGTATATGGATATGGAGAGGTCACAAATGGAAAAATTAAATTAAAGAAACTAATTTTGTGAGTACTTTTTGACATAATCTCGCACCCATTCATCTGCGATGCATAATTCGACTAAATCTATTGATGAGCTTCAGATTTCCAAGCATTATTTCTATAGTTCTTGCAGTGCTTCTATGTAGCTTTTTCGATTTACCATGTACATAAATACATACGTCATATTAATGTACCTTAGCAAATATTTTATATGATAGTGAAAACTGTATGAAGATCTATTCAGTAGTTCTCGAAGTAAGTGAATCTTTAAGCTGCCTACCTACTGACAGATACGCTCTTGTTATTACAGCAGGATTTACATGATTACAATATCAATTAACCGGGGATTATTCACCTGAACTTATTAAGATATGAATATTTTGTTAAAGACGCAAATTTATTGTCATTGGTCAGCAACAAACTTGTTTACAATTTGCACTCACAAAAGCTACGTCAGATTGAATACACGCTTAAACACTTAAAACTCCGATTATATTAGGTAGACATACAAAAGATACAAAAAGCAAAACAGCAGGAAAAAAATTCATAAAACGTAGGCCGCCGGATTATTTGCATAAATGAATTCCTCAACTATCTACACGTACCTACATACATGCGGAATAGTCTTATGACAACAATAACATCGGACTGGCTCTGGCAAACAGAAAATACTCCTAGCTCCGTGTAAACATGTTTTACCCACAAAACTATAATTAACCGCCATTAGGAGCGGAATCACTCCGATCCACGGTTCGACGTTGCTACGATTATTTTTTTATGGGCAAATAACGTGTTCAAAAGGTGCATTGTTGATTACAATCTACTACAACAACAACCTTCAGATTACAAAGCAGAGCGAGTACCAGTTTGTTAAAGAAGAGGCGGTAAATGGCTTTTATAGAAATTTCACCGATAGATTGAAAGTCGTCTTCAAACAAACTTCAAATAAATCTTGCTACATTGGTATACAGCAGTAATTAATTGCCAGCAATAAAAATTAAGACATAAAATCATTGTCACCTCACTGATGTATCTACAGTGGTACATTTAGAATCACCTACGCTTCTGGAGTGCAACTGATTAGTCTACCGGAACTGGTCTCACACGTGCATACGTGTTAATCAATGCTGTGGGTTATTTAAATTGATTCATGAAGCCGACTTTATGTCGCCTGTGCCGTATTGGTCGCCTATACCGACTTCAGCTAGCCACTGATAAAAATATAAATCAGGATGAGAAGAAATAGATAAAGAACTTCTATTTAAAACAGGAAGTAGACGTTTTTTGAATGTCTGCGGCTAATTGCAAGAGAGTTTTATATTTTTGAAGTTGTGAAATGCATTTGGAATAATTGATAGCATGACCAACTGTTATGGCAATGCAACGCAAGTTGAATATTTTAGTTTTTATTAGATTAAGCTGTGAATTTCCTTTCTCGTTTGTCTTTATTTTTCAAATGAATGTAGCAACACAAGATAGTGTCTGCAGTTCAATTGTACATGCTACTGAGTTTCTTTGCGTGAAAGTAACAATAAACTTTTAGCGAATATAGCGTAGAAAGGTGTCATACTTTACCACGTAAATCAATTGCATGAAAGGGTAGTTATGTAAGTGCATACGAGGCGTTCAATCAACTTCCGAAACAGGTAAAATACAATTCGTCATGGTATTTTGTAAATTCGTAGTTCATCAATCGGTGTTATGTGTCTACGCCAACGAAATTGACATTCTTGTAATTGGTAGACCTCAATGGGATGCCAGTAGTACTCTTGACAATATTGCAGCAAAGGACGAAGATGACCTGAACATTAACGAGAGTAAAAAACATGAGATACACTGACAGAGTGTGAATGTAGGCAGGTACAATTTTGAGAAAGTCAGAGAATATGTCTACCAAGTCTTCGTTATAAACTCTAAAAACCACACCAGCACAGGAATAAAACGAAAAATCATTCCTGCCAATGGTTGTTTCCTTAAGCTAAGAAAGCAAATGAGTTATACAGTTCTCTCCGGAACAAATCAAGAAGGCTTTGTATAAGACCCTCATCATCCAATTTGTATTAACATGTGAACTTGCAGAACAAAGAGTTATCGATTCCCTCCGCCAGCATAGCGAGTTAGAGGAAGACCTCACTCTAATTAGCTGAAAAAGAACGCCAACCTACCTAAAAATAGACCTGTCGAAGGAGAAGTTGAAGGATTAAATCAAGTGCAAGTGAGCCGTTTTGGGTGCAACATCTGTACTGATCAACAAAATGAGAGATTGTTGATATATCCTTGGTAGGCAAATAAATTTTTTTCATCTTGCGGCAATTTTTGGAAGTCACCGAATAGAATAGAAATACATTCCATTTCATAACTATATCACCACCCCTGTATTTGCATTTTTTAAGATTAAAATAATTTTATTTGCAAGTAACCGTTTTTACCCGAAAGAGTAATGAAAATGTAAACCATTTTATGAAAAGTTGAAAGTTCCGTTATTTTTCATAAGAGAAAAGACGAGAAGAAGACGAAGATGGTTGACAGAGGTCTGCGAAAAGATCCCGTGCACTTTTCAAGAAGAAGTTTTGGGGGTGGAAGTCTGATGGTGTGAGGCGGTCATTAGCCTTCCCATCCACTAGGATGAACAGTGATTAATACACTGGTGTCTTGAAACACAACTTTTGCCATTTTTGGTAAATAATCAGGGCTCGGAATGGCCGCTATTTATCCAGCAGAGCAACCAAGTCGTGGTTTAATAGTCATGAGATCAATGTTCTCGAATGGCCTACTTGCTCACCAGATCAAAACCCTATTGAGAACCTTTGGGGCATACTGGTGCGAAAGGTTTATGCCAATAACAGGCAGTTCAATAGCGTGGCTGACCTAAAAGCAGCAATAACCACCTCTTGGGCCGCAATCCCACAGGATATGCTGAAAAACCTAATCTACAGTATGCCAAATAGGGTTTTCGCCCTAGTGAAAAACAAAGGAGGTCCTACAAAATACTGATCATTAAAGAATTATGTGTTTTCTACGTGCAGTAAATTTTTATCAAATTAAAACTGAAGTGGTGATAAAGTTATGAGAAATGCGAAAAAGTGTTTTCTATTTTTTTCTCTTATGAAAAATAACGGAACTTTTCAACAGAATTTCAGGTACATACGTTCCTTCTTATATAAAGGGTGATCGTTCTTTGACTAATAGAACTTCCAATAAAAATAACATTCAAAAATTGCTGTCATTTTTGACAGTTCTTTAAAATTTATGTTCAGTATTGATTGACAAATCATGGTGAATCGACTTACACCAGAAGTCCGTATAATTCAAACTTATTTTGAAAATTGGTTCGCGAACTTAAGCGAAACGTATAAAAGATTAAGTGATTGGTTCGGTCTTAATAATCAACCAAATGAGCTCGCTCATACAATTTACATGACACAAAGTCAACAAGTTGTCAACGTAAACTGAAGCCGCTGTGAGAAGAAGTGTGGCGGAAATTCTTGAATTGTAAATTCGCAGTCTCAACAGTTTAGCCATTGTCTGTCCACACTGTGGAAAATGTTGCGAAAAAAGGTACAGGTACAGGAACTAAGGTCACGAAATCATGGCTGCATCGAGAGTTCGCGGATTGGTCTCTTGATCAGCTTGGAGTTAACACTTATTTTTATTAAAAAATCGTGACGAAGTTCATTTTTGACTCAAAGCATTTGTGAACAAGCAAAATAATTTTTCTGGAGTGAGGCAAGTCCAAAAGAGACTCAGGTGTTTGCGAGTGAGCAGACATTTTTTTAATTGGGGGATGTGTGGTACTAGCACATAAGTAAATCTGAAATCCGTAAACCGCAAACTAATCAGATCCTGGAAGCCAATGTTCAGGGCACTATTGACAGAGTGTCCTAAAATTGGACCGACGGGATGCGCGATCGTCAAAAACAACCGAGGATACCATATGCATGAAGTCATGTTCAAAACATAATATCATGAAACATTCTTGATGGTGAATAAAGATTTTTAATTCAAACTTAATTTCTGTTGTTAATGTGGCATATGTATATTGAAGGAAAACGGTCGAAACATAAAATTAAAGAATTGAAAAAGAAGGTAAATCTGATCTATGTATGTCTCCGAAAAAGGCAGATAAATTCTAGGCACATAAACGGCACGTCTGTAGAAATTTATAAATATGCAAAGGACCCGTTTTTTTAGCTTCCTACAAATATTGGTTCAGGAAAGTTCTCATAGGTATTCTCACCAAACTATCAACGATTAAATTAAACGAAATTTCGTTTCAGTGCTTCGAGTGAGTTTCAAGCTGACTTTTAAATATTACTCTACCATTAATCATATTTTTATTCTCATCTCTGTGCCGATAAATTTCATCAATTTAAGATAAAGACTCTATACATTAGGTACACATTAATGTTTTTCATTAAATTTATACAATTTTTGACGCAATCTGCACTAGTTTTAGTTGCTGTTTAGCCCAATTTTGAACAACATTGAAGACTTTTGCGTTCGAAGAAAATTGCATAACTATGTAAATGTACGAAAAGTACCACGACGAAAAACGTGGGTAGGACATCAACCCTCCTGCCGTGGGTGTGTTCCACAATCCTCCGATAAGAAAACATGCTAGAGGACAACCTCGCCTATATGTAGGTGTTGCATGTAAACTTGCTGTTCTGTACGAAATTTGTGCGCTACATCGGACTCAGTTAATTAGATGCTTAAATGGTTATGATTCAGACTCTCCCTAAAAGAAATGGAAACATTAAAAGGACAAGTATGTGCATATAATGATATGGAGTAATGTGTTTAGTGGTAAAACTATTTTTCAAAATTATATTCAAATTCCTTTTTTACTTTTTTTATTATTTTAAAGGTAAGTAGGTGCATTTATTCTTTTAATATACAGGGATACAGGAGGAAGTTTGAAATTTATATTATTATAAGAGTATATTTATATTTAGAAGAAACTTTACCTAGAAGTGAATCATTCTGAAAACGACAGCCTTGAATCAATCATCAACCATATTGCAAAACTGATGGCCTTACCCTACCAAGATAAATATAAAGAAGATGACATCAGTGAATAAACTGAACCAAGAAAAGTAAAAGACTTCGATATTTTAAAACACATGACACAATCTGTGAAAACAAAGCAAACAATTTTAATATAAGGTTACCAGTGTGGGCGAAATTGATCCACAAAACTAACTCAGAGCAAATATGGGTTGATCACTCTCATTAAGAGTTGAATATGGAAAAAGAATGACAAAACGAATTTTAAAGATTGACTTTACAGATATACAGATAGAAGATGCTGCCATAATTTTCACCGCCAAGCAAAGAGTGTGAAGTATTTTAATTTTTATTTGTTTGTTGCACTTTCTGGACTGGATTCTGTTCTAATTTTAATTGTTCCCTCCATTCTTATTATGTAATTCATTTAAGGGCCACAACATACATATTTTGCTACATAGAAATGTGTACAAAACGAAACCAGTCTTAGAAATTTCATTCATAGATTCAATGATCTCTGCATTGGGAGGCCACTTAATTGGTTTCAGTTTTTTCAAATTCGATAGAATTGTTACGTAAATCAAGGAACAAGTTTCAAGAAATCTAAATGAATAAACAATTTAAACAATAAAATAAATTAGTTTTGCGTTAAAATGAACTAGCTATTTACTATTCATGAATGTCAACATATTGGTATTTACTACAAGGGGCTTGCTAAAAATAAACACATTTAATCAGGCATCCCGTAGACTGTGCTTGGAAAAAATGTTGTTGATGGAGAATTTAATGTTTTTCTTTTTCGCTCAAAATAATATTATGCATATTAACTTAGCTCAGATAACGCAAAATATTCTAGCGATCGCACTGTAAAATTGTACGTTTAACGCGCATTCAGTGACATTTTGTGTTTTTATTTCCAGTGAAAATGAAGTAGTAAAATGAAAGTTGTTTGAGATTTACTTATGGCAAACTAAGAACGATCGCCTTGTTTTCACTAAGGCGTTATTAGCGACATCTACAGCTTAACTTAAGCTGTCATCTGCATTACTTAATTTTCTTTTTCTTTCCTTCTTTTTTGAACCTTGTGGTTGGATTTGGGAAAAATTGTGTGAGCTCACTGGAAACTTTTTTGTTTTCCTCAACAAAGTCGTTGATATAAAAAGTAGTCTATTGTCCGCAGAAGATTCTACACTTAGTACAAATTCCTTTGGAGCTAGGTAAGATAGGTGGGTTGACAAAGAGGAGAGAGAATTCGTCTAGGCTGCACTGAGGTCCGTTCGTAGATCCGTAGATAGAGCCGTTGTTATGTGCTTTTGGAATTTTTCAGGTTGATGTTTGACACATGAGAGTGGCAGACCAGGTTGTACATGCATATGTAAAGTAATGTAAATCCACTACCATACCCTTTATCCGGCAAAGTACTAGTATTAAGTTTGATTTTCCCAAAGATTCAGATTATTTTTATAATTTTGTGGATATTTAGACATTCAAAAGGAATTATTCGAGACAAAGTCGGCAGGGTCTAATATCCCTTTTTTTCTAGAAGAATTCAAGTTTATCCTTACACTCATTGTGTACCTACGCCATTGTGGATTTCAACACTTTTCAACACAAGACTGGGCAAATGAAATACATATATTGGTCTTGTTTTGGAGAGAAAACTTAACTAAATAAGTAAGATATTAGAAAGCTGCTATATGTGCGACGAGTCGTTTAAAGAAGACTATTTAAGACGAAACTAACCGTAATTATGGAAGTATTTCCTTTCTTGTGCATTAGCTGAAATCTCAGGGCCCTCAACTAGGCTGCAGCTCACATTCTCTTTAATCTGCTACCCATAGACATTTTTTACAAGTAGAATCTGGTGGAATTCAGTATGGTCAATGAGCTTGAAACCACCTCTCAGTGCGCATCAGTGTTTGCAAAATAACATTTCCATGATTAGACTAGAACTCATTTCGGAAAAAATAACTTTCACAGTGCCCGAGTTTCAAGTTTCAAAACTATCTATTAAATTTAACTGGTGAAGAGATATGATTTCAGGTTATATTAGGTTTGAGTGCCTGCTCGAACTCGTTAGCTAAATAAACAGCTTGTGGTCATCAAACATCAGGCAGACACAACTACACCTAACAATACAGAAATCATAAGCACATAGAAATTTGGGGAGGAATACTTTGTGGGAAGATTTAATTTTAAAAAGAGATTTGACGTCTATAGACGTTATTTTGGGATTCATTTTTCCATATTTTTAAGTACTAATTATACATTTATACAGTTCAGAATTTTTTTTACTAAAGAGTAATCAAATCCCAGAAGCACTCAGACTCTATACGGTCCAGTGTACTTCGAGGCAGCAACTTTTTTTTTGGTGTAGTAGTTGGAGAAACTCAGATTTTATTCGTTTCTCTGTTGTGTTTGGTGTGATTGCTAATCCCCTGGCGTGGCTCGGACTTATACTTGTCGGGTCACCATCAAACACTATCTACTACTCCATGGGCGACACATTACAATTTTTTTACGCCATCATTTTTAGTATTTTAAATAAGTAAATAAAACGTTTCCTTTGAAAATTTGGAGCTCTATCAATATTATGCGAATCACAACTCTAAATTAGTAAGTTCGACACGCCGCAGTCAATGGCCCACCCTAGCTTCAGCAGGCAAATTAAAACGTATTACCTTTTGTATAAAATTACAATTACAAAAGGACTACAGAAAATGCAACAAGATGAAGGCACTGTCCTTCAGAATATTTTTGATCCATTTTAATTAAACACAAGTCACTTAAATACATACATACATACATATGTATGTATATGGGTAAGGACGAATACAAATCCGTGATTTTAACTAGTCCTCGACCCGGCCATCGTCGATAATCGTGTTAAGGAAGCTGATGGCTGCTATGCATAACCTGTTTGTCGCTTCAACTTACAAACCTACATACATTAGAAAGGGCAAGTAAAGGTCTCATGAAATTGTTCGATCTTGGAAACTCGACCAAATTTGATGTTGCCGTCTATCCAAACTCTATATCTGAATTGACAAACAAAGACAACAAAGATTTTGTTAAAATTGCAGACTTTGGTTAGATTTTGTAACTACTATAACATAGCAACTACTACTACTACTACTAACAGCGCTAGCAAACACGCTGTTATTCGAAATCAGTAGCTAGTTTCCTTTCAATAATTCGAATTTTTTGGTGAATCTGTGACTTTCGATGATATTGAAGATTTGGACGATGATGTAGAAATCTGCGGTGCTCTGTGTGACGACGAAATTTTGGCAGCTTCAAATTCAAGCAACAACAATGAAGATGACGATGAAGAAGAATCGGAAGCAGAACCAATTCCGCCCGTCACATCAAAGGAGGCAAAGTAATTGTTGTGTACATTGCGTCAACATTTACTAAGAACGGAAGTGAACGACGAGGTATTCTCGCCACTGGTTGTCATAGACAATGCTCTTAACCAAGCATGCTGAAAGGTATTGAAGCAAAAAAAATCAAAAAAAAAATCTTTACAAAATAAGAAATTTAAGTAAAATCGTATTTATGAAATTTAGTGTGTGTTTTGTAATAAAGTGTGTCAAATCATTGTTGCATATGTATGTATGTACTTATTTCGTTTTTGTGCTTCGCTCCAACTTGACAAGTTTTCGTTAATTCGAGCTCTCGTCAATTCTAATTCTTTGTAAGGCCCCTTGAGTTTCCAATTATCGAGAGCCGACTGTATTAAGATCAACCAAATCCCATAAACATTCCGTTGTAAAGTGGACCGTAAACTTATTCGTAAAATGACAAGAATATTTAACTCGGATATGCTTGAGATGTAGATATTTTTAATCTGTCATAATAAAATAA
The DNA here is from genome assembly GCA_946965025.1 of Blera fallax. Lineage (NCBI taxonomy): Eukaryota > Metazoa > Arthropoda > Insecta > Diptera > Syrphidae > Blera > Blera fallax. The sequence continues at coordinate 51,570,920 of OX337246.1, forward strand.
ACTTTTAGTTATATCACCACCCACAATAACTCCATACGCGGACAGTATATTAATCGTCTTTCTGGAGCAGATTGGCCTTAAACTTCTGTCTCGGCATTACATGATGAAATTTACTAATGAATTGACCAGAAAATTAGTACTCATAAAGTTTGACGACGTCTCAATGACTATTCGGGTGGGAGTGGTTCGTTAAATACACCCAGCCGGGATCATAAAACAAAATAACCATTCCCCAAGCAAAGGAGGCACATTGCTAGTTATAGAATATTCAATTTGATTGACAAACATTGCGTCGAAATATCAATTACAAAGATAATACTTTCTAGAGTGACAGCTGTTGTCAAATGTCGTACTAAAGTGTCAGTTTATAAGAACTTTACACCGAATATAATTGAAAATCTATCCATTGTCTACAACTAATACTTACATGGATCAATCTGACACGAAATCGTCATCATCCCCATATTTCCTTTTGAAGTTATTCCATATTCATTGTTCATTGTTGCTACCGCTGCCGATGATGGTTGGTACTGCATTAATTGATTTCAATTATTGATGTTGAAGTTTTGAATCTCATTTGAATTGATTTAATTGCATTTTTACTTTTAAAACACTTTCATATTTTTTTTTTTGTTTTTTTTTTTTTTTTTTCAATCGTTAAATTAAGTTTTATTTTTCACTTTAGAAATAAAAATATTGCGTTTGCATATAAATTTCAGGTAACTATTCACCTCGCGTGTTTACGTACATATCTAACTTCACCCCCACTAAAGATGGCAAACACTTAAAGGGGGGTGGAAGTTTCACCGATGGTGTCATGCGGCGAACACATATATACTCTGGGCTTGGCTTGGCTGGTTGAATTTTAAAATTAACTCAATTGCAAAAATAAAAAAAAAATAATAAAAAACAGCGAACAACCTCCACTGGTTATAACTAACAACGCTCTCACGGACGAACGATTGATTTTCAAATATTTACCTCGATAAAACAACTGAAGTTGAATGAAATTTTCTCACCGAAAGCGAATCCTAAAGCTTAAGTCTCACAAAATTCTTGGGTGGTATGAAAGGAAATGTGAAGATGATGATGGGATGAAGCGTTTTTTTATGTCGAAATGCCGAAAATGGAAACTCGTCTTAGCAGTCGTCGTAAAGATTACTCTCTGAAGTCTGCGAATGTTCAATTTGTATCTTCATTGGGAATGGTCGAATGGCGCGACAATGCGACATACATACTATATTTGCTGGCATTGTGTACTGTATTAGATCATCACATTCTGAAATGTAGTTTAGTTACTTGGAGTGAGGTTTGACTCAAGAGTAATAGTTTGTGGGATACTTTCTTTGTGATTGTAAAAGTATTTGAGAACGTGTATTTATTTCATTGTTGGTGGCAATTAATTGGATGTATTGTTGAGTAATGTTATTTTAATAGAGTGCATTAATCACAATCCAAAGTAAGGTTTGCTAGACAGCGAAATAGGGGGGGAGTCAAAGCCGTCTTAATTATGATTGAATAAATTGCATCTAATTGCAAGTTGAGTCTTAACTCAAGGTCAATATTCCTTGACTTTGAATAATATTGGTGCGATCAATGTCGAGCTATTATTCCGGTAATAGAAAGGCGAAAAGTAAAGAACCAAATTTGCTTGAGAAGCGCTACTTAAAATTGTATCCAAGAAGACTGGACACGATGCTTAAGAGATTTGAGTTCTCCAGGAAATTCGAAGTGTTCATTGCACAATCTGGTACACAGATTTATCCAAATTGGAAAATGACAGAAGTGAAGAGCCAACTTTCAGCGTGGAGCAGCGCTTGGAAAATGTTCTATCATCACCAGAAGGCCATGCGATAGAATTATACGTTCTCATTGCGGAGAAATATAAACGGAACCCGCATCTAAATATATTCGTACAGTCAGGCAGCCCTAAGGATCCTTAATTCCTATACGGCAAGGTCAAAGCTCGTATGGGATTGTCACGACAAACCACAACTCAGGGTTACCAAAACATAAATTCCTGGACATGAAAGTTTTGAGCGAAACGCATGAACAAACTGCCTGGCGAGGAATGACGCTGGCGATTTTGAACTGAACATCGGAGTTCCATCCAGGGGTATCCACTCCACAATGACACAATGAGATATTAAGGGGCTGACCGAACACTGGGCCAATCAAACACAAGCGAAAATGGTCATCATTACCAACGAAAACAGAGCAAGGATATTACTTTACTCAACTAACAAGATTTGCGAACTCTAACGAGCTACCTAACCGGACATTGTCCAATCAATCAGGTACCATCAGAATAAAATAAAAGCAACAGAGTCGCAAAGAAATGGTTACTTCATATAATGCGGGTCTCAATGTGTAAAACCGTAACTTGGAACCCAAGACATTATTGAGATCTATCAAAAGCTTAAACTTTGCTTCTGGCTAACTATTGGGTCAGCCCGATAAATCTTATAGTCTTATAGGTTGCAGTGCAGCTGTTTTTCAAGCCGAAGTTACTGTTATAAAACAAGCTGCGGACATGATTACTGAGAGAAATATCTCTGGTAAAACAATCAGTATCTGCATATGTTGACAGTCAAGCAGCTATTAAAGCGTAACAGTGAACATCGGTATGACCCAAGCTCGTTAATATTTGCATAAAAAGACTGGACGATACCTCTGTTTGTACGATACCGGGCCAAATGGATATCCCGGGAAAGGAAAAAGTGGATGAACTAGCCAGGCCATGGTCACATCTAACCGCTTAACACATTGAGCAGCGAGGTAGATACTGAATCCAACGAGGAGCTAAGGCAATGGTATCGATAAGATAGATCTCACTCGCAACATATTGTGCAGGAACTGCAGGGACGAAGAGGAAATAGAATCGATTCGCGCTGGACGAAGTAGGGAGCATTGAGTTGAACAAACTTCTGAGATTCATACACATATCTGGGTGGTTTACTTCAGCTGTCGATAACTGAAATTAAGGTTCTCAGGGGTCTACTACAATGGGCTCATCACTGGTCTAAGTGATGAGTTGACAGTTTCCTGTCAGCTAGGGCACCCATTTACTTAACCTCTGAAACTTACATACATACATATATAAGCACTAGCTTAATGCTTTGATGAAATTATTTAAAAAAAAACTGAAACACAAATTCGAACCCCAATGCTTCGCTATTAGTTCCAAACTGATCCTGAGAAGTTCACTGCAGAATACTAATACCTTTAATTTCACAATATACATATCTATCTAGTTCTAGTCAAAGTGTGACTCGTGTTGTAAGCAACGAGACACCTTAAGAATGCCTAATTAGACACCTGAGATTCCCGGATTCACATACAAATGCAAATTATCTGGTTGCGCTCATAAATAAAAAGGAATAAAACCACAATTGGCTTGAGTCCCAAGATCAAAAACCAATGCGGATATATTTGCGAGTAAGAATGGGAAAATCGTTTTAAAGTAACGGAAATTAAATTAGCTAGGAACTGTCAACACTTGCATACCATTCGCTCTTTACAATTTTAAGCTGAATACACATATTCGTTAAATTTTTCAAACAAATTTTATTGTTTCTAAGACTTGAAATTGCACTGAAAAGAAAGTATTGAATTGAATTTAAAAATTGCTAATTGCTAGTTCGTGATCATCTTATTTTCCAATTTCACCACATAAAAACTTATTTACATAAAAAACTAATTAATTATTTGAATTAGATAGTTTTGCACAAAACCTTCGAAACTAATTTACAATTTATTTATTTTTCATATTACGTAACGCAATCAATACCTATGTATGTATGTACATACATATGTATGTATCAAATAACAATCAATCATAAAATGATCTTTCTGTCTTATGTTAATCAGATTGCATTTATTGACGTCTTTACTTTAAAACTTGACGTCTTTACTTTCGTCTTCTCTTAAATTATTATTGGCTGGAAAGGCTCATTAAGCAAATTTGATGTTAACATAATCTCACCCGAAGGCAAAACTACATTTATGGCCGAGTACACACATACTAAGCTGGGAAGCGTAGATATGAATTCGCAAAAGATTTCAGACCCATCAGCTTATCCTCTTTCCATTTAAAGATGTTGGAACGTATCCTAGACACACATACGAAATACCCTAGATCAATCCCTTCTATCTAAATCTCAGCATGCGTACACTAGGCGTTCGATGGGAGCGGTGCTCCAGGAAGTTGTGCGAACGATAGAAAAGACAATTCACTACAAACAATATACACTTGCTACCTTCTAAGCCACTGCCCCATCGGGGTTTATACGGTCAGAATAGGCATTTAATGCACATTGTCACAGCTGCAATATTGTCAATGAAAAATAAACAATTCCACACTTCCTTTGTAAATGTCCTTCTCTAAGCAGGACTAGACAGCGCACTTTAAATAAACCCTTCTTTGGCAACCTAATATAGTTAGCGGATAAATACATTGGGGACAGTTTCCTCAATATAAAGGGGTGGATTTTTCCCTTATCCCTATTACTTTAAAACGACGCTTTTGCGCTTATTATGTTTTAGCATGGTTAACTGATACAACCACTTCTACCCACCTAACTACACACTTTCTATCAAATAATTTAGTTAAAGTGAAAACAAATACATACATATGTACCAAATTTCATGAACTTAAGAATATTTATTTAAAATTCAAAAGTTTCTATAGCAATCGCGTTAATATTTTGAATGTGTCCCTAAATGTTTGAAGTAAGCACACCCACAATGCAACGTTCTGTGTATGGATGGATAAAACATTAACTTAAAATAAAATTTTCAACACCCAACTTCAATGTCAACAGAGAGTAAAAGTTAATCCCCACCAAACGAATGCCACAGTTATCCACTCAGTCGGTCTTGTTATCGCGTTACAATTCTCATTGCCCCAGTTCACATCCACCGCATGCTATACTGTTCTGCCAAAGGCGTAATTGTGCACACCAAATAGAGATCCAAGCATGACGACTGAAATGACGGTTCACCATACCATAACCATATCCATCCTTCGTGAAGAAACAACATGTCAATCCACTTTCAATGGACAACTCACTTTCAATTTACAAACGTCTTGGACGTTCTTACAAATGGCATGCATGTTAGTTGACCTTAGATTAGATAAAGGATTGGATAATGCAGTGTACTCGTATCTCTGGGTAGATCAATTTTCTTTTTGAAACTAAATGATTACTCTTCGAATTACTTGATGGATACAGAAACAAGTTGCCAGTATGCATACATACATATGTACATGCATATATGCAAAATTTTCTCGTTATGCACGCTCTAAATGCTGGCAAATACTCGTATCTTTGAGTGCACACGTTATCTTGAACGGATTGCATTATGTGACTTTTATTACTCAAAATCTGTCAGATTAAATAAACTCAGACATTGTGTATGGAAGGAATATTAATAATTTTACTCTTATACCTACTATACATACGTGCAATTGGATTTCAATTGTAATAAAAGGAAGATAGCATGAGATTTTATGTTAAAATACGTTACACCGACTTTGAAGCTGTTGGTGTACTTGTATGATCAAATCAATTTAGAAGTATAGAGCTCCACAACTTTTATGATATTGGCTAATAACTAACTAGGTCTCCGTTGAAGCAGAGTCTCTCGACAGATGTTAATTCGCTAAATAACGAGAAAAGCTGGATTATATATTCTGAAATTGCCAACGGGAGAGCACATATTACATTTAAATAACAGGATAAGCATCCCAGCAAGAGGCAACCAACGGCTTCGGATACGATGACAACATTTGTCTATCGAACAAGGACTGTTATACGAATCTGGCACATGAGGACTCGTTTCAACTCCGGAGGAGAATGTCTTTAATGAGCTGGAAGTGGTCGCCGGAAAGTTGCTGACTTCAACGCCACGAAATCCTAATACATTTGTACACAAATATATTGAAAACTTTTAAGAAATCGGATGTTGACGATTAGATCTCAGATTACAGTGCTTCACTTCAAAAGAAACAGCCACCAAGGGGAAATGAAGAAAACGAACGAACATCTGACTGACTATTTCAATGCCAAAGTAAGCAAAGACGAAACAGCACTCAAACACAACCTCGATGAATGTAACGTTAACAGTCTTGTCATTGTAGACACCTACGATAAGATCAGCGGCAATTCAACTAACATTGAACATTTAGCAACCAGTTAGCGTCTTCGAAATTGCCTTTTACACCCCCCAAATTAGCTCGGGTCGACATCAGAATGATAACTGATCAACATTTTGTTATATGTAGCTCATATTCGACTTCAACCCGTATGAAGCTGACAGCCCACTAATACCCTTTCAGTCCAATATGGACGATGACAGGAGAACTATGATAAACATTTTAGTAGATAATAAGGAAATGCAGCATCATCACATTTCGTAAAGTTCGTACTTTTTTCGATCAGCATGAAGCAACTTCTTTCTCGCTCCGCTATTAAGAACCTGATTCAACCGGCCAGGTTTATGATGTGAAGACACCATCAAGACAACTAGTGCTCGTAAAGCAATGTCAGTCAAAAAAATTGCTGCTGTGATTGAAAGTGTCGCCGAAAACCCAGGTTTGTCCAATAAAAGATATTCGCAGCAATAAGGCATATCCCACACCAGCACAAAGATCTTGGAATGTACCTATGCTTAGAAAGTTCAATTCGCTATAGATTTTTACCTAGAGCGTTCCATTAAAAATTTAAATCAGTAAATTAGTGAATTTCTCTGACCCCACCCCCTGAATTGTGCCATTTGCAATAAAAATTAAGTACCACAAATTTTATGGCGATTTCATGATTCAAAAACATGCCACTTAAGGTAATGAAATTTGCTACGTTTCTTGCTCATTATCTACATTAGCGTATGTTGCGTAGTTTTCAAAAGGTGTGTCTTCGAATTCATACATGACCCAATTTTACGTCCTTTTAGTATGTTTTACAATTATTTAATTTAAATAAAAAAATTATTATAAGGTACTATTAAAATCCGAAACTATACTGGTGAGTGAAAAATTTTAAATTTATGATTCAGCCTCAGGGGGCTAAATTTAGCGCATCATTTTTTTACTTTAAATAATTCATAAGTAGTAATACTTAACAAGGGCCCGGCCGTTGGGAAGGTTAGTCTTTCAATTTAAAACACGAAAGGAAAAATCAATGTTCTGACTTTTATTATTATAGTAGTGTCCCATAAAAGTGGTCTTTTATGAGTCCATTTAAGTGTTAATTGATTTCTAAGACAAACGGTAAAATATTAAATAGAAAAAAATATGGAACGACTATAATTGTATTAGTTGAGCCGTTTGTTAAAATTTCGTTAAACACGTTTTCTTATTTGTTTTTTTTCTAAGAAAAAAACCACCCTTTAAACTCTATACTTAATTTTTATTTTTAGTCATTGTAGCGACATTCCACTATTGACATCGTTAAAATTTTAGTCAATAAAAAACCACCAGAGTATCACCCAATGAACTCATCGACTATAGCTACTTCTACATCTCTACAATCATACACATCACATCTAATTAGATAATTCACTTCCAAGCACAGCTGCTGATGTCATATCACGCAAGTTGGGAAGAAGAATATAAAAAAAACCCACCTTACTAATTCATCCAACTAAATCATTTGAAGGTTAACAGTAGATACACAGACACAAATCAATGAGAAAAGAAAGATAGAAAATGTAGATCTAGAAATCTATCTATTTGCCTAGAGCCATCTACATACATTTGTATGTAAAGCAATTGATTTTCATTTAACAGGTGTGTATTGCACTTGAACGCAAATCCATCTGTGGCTGAGGTTTTATCGATTAAACGATTTTGATTTTATGATTCCTTGGTTTCACCCATGACACACCAACCGGCATTTAATATCCACAAGATATGCACTAGAACTATAAGCCCAAATTTATGGTATCTTATCTCACTTTTCTACTTCATTGTAACCACGACGCACAAAAACTAAGTTAACAGAAAAGTTTTATTTTCATAAATGTATCTAGATACATTTATATTTTTCATTTTATCACCTCTTAGCAAATTATTGAATGGGTATTCAATTTCGCATATTTTCGAAACGAGAGATTATCACTTGTGACCGGGAAGGTCGCGATATAACAATTCACTAGAACTAAACAGCGAGAAAGAAAAAGATACGAAAAAAAAAAACAAAACTAAAAGATACACGGGCACACGTAGTAGAGCAGAGTTGGAGTATCCACTGTTGTTAGTAAGAAGACCGCCGAACTCTTACTGTGAGGTGGTTGGTTAGTTTGTTTGGCTGGGGTGGACGAACGAAAACAATACACCGTCATCGTCAACACGAAAACAGAGTTAACTGTGTTGTTTGTACATACTTATGCCTATATATATGTACATATGAATGTATATGTCGTGTGGAGTTGGGGGCAGAAGCAAAATGATATCGCGACGACGTTGTATCTGATGAGTGTCAGTGTCACCCCAGAGAGTGCCGGTCTATTCGAACAAGCCGAATATAATGAAACACTCTGTATAGTGGACGCGAAGAAAAGACTCGTGTTGTACACCTTAGCACCAGTTGAAAAAACGTCAGGCAACTAACTCGAGCACAGAAGAGTGGAGCGACAAACAAACGCCGATAAACGATGGAATGAGATGATGAAAATTATAATTTGCTTATGGCATTTCATTCTGGCGAGGTACTAGAGGAGAGGTGCTTGCGTGTTTGGAGTTACCTGGGTCGGCTGGGGGTTTCGTTCTGGCCACATCCATATGTGTAATTGGTGTTAGTAGTTGAATTGGAAAAGTCAGGGATCGCCAACCTTTTAATGGGGCCCTAAATTTAGTGGACTTATTTTACCTATTTTCAGTTACCACATACATACCTACATATGTACATACATATGCATGTGTATATTTCACATATTCAATTGTTTTAGTTCGCTGAATAGGTGGGGCTAAAAAGCTCCAAGGTAATTATCCATCTTTAGTATAAATGCGAAGTTTCGGGTTGATTTACCAACTAGTTAATGTGAATGATAATTTTAAATTGTCAAATATTGAGTTTCGCGTAGAAATTAAATTCCTCACAAAATAAACACTTTACGGGACGTTTCGGCTTAGCAAAACCATGACTTACTTATTTGGGCTTACTTTAGCAAAGTAGAGACTCGAAAGGCAATCATGACCGCGCTGAAATGAAATATTACTAATATGCGTTCATGGATGATAATCGACTGCAACTAAAAGAAATCGGAGAAAAGTTTAAAATATCTGAAACGAGAAATTTCACGATAATTTTGGGTCAACTATCAGCGATATGTGGGTCCCCAGATTGCTTTCGTCACATAAACGGAGCTTTCGGAGCAGTATGGCGACAATGCAGCAGAAGTTATGAGCAGAAAGTCATGGTAACCACAGACTATAGAGTATATTTGGCACCAGCAACGCACGACAATACTGCTCTAATGTCCTAAGATACTTAAGAGAATCTATTAAAGGGAAAAAGGGAGGGATTAACAAAAGCCGTGCTCTTATTTCATGACAAAGCACTGATTCATACGACAACTGTAAAAAAGCCTACAATATAAGCAATTTAAATAATATACAAAAATATCATGCATAAGCACCTCAGACGCCCTACGGTCAACTTCGTCAGACGCCCTAACAGTCCTGATGCACTCAGAGAGTTTAAGTGCTGGACTGCAAGGCCCTGTGGGCACAGTAATATGTATGTATTCTGAATTCTCTACCAAAAGAACTTAAGTACTCGTTTTTTTTGTAAATTGCAAAAAAATACTTGAACTATTACCCCACTCCTAAATTTTTGGAAAGGTTTTGCTTCTTTGAAGGTTTTTACGATGACAATTGAGCTGTTTTTTAAATTTTATCAGAATCGAAGAAAAAAGCCTAAACAGGTGCCAGCTACGTCAACTTTTCTTCAAACATTTTCCGAAGTATTTTCTCTGATCAAATTTTTACAATATCGATAATACAGCTTCTAAATAAATAAGTAGAAATAGATCATTGTATTTCACCCAAATATGAAACATTACCAGACCTATTTATTTAGGGTAGGGTACATATGAACGTATGTAGGTGAGTAATAAGGTATCATTTGATCCATTTTAGATCGATTGTAACTTTTCTATATTTTTTGCATAATTTATTAATTGTTAACACTGGAATCTCCTAATTCAAATTCAGAAATACAATAGCAAGTACCAATTATAATTAATAGAAAAAAATAATAATTATAATTACGACTGTTTAGAAACTTCAGACGTCAAGGGTATTGTTAAAATTTGTGAAAATGTTAATTTAATAAGTATATGAACACTCCAATAACTTAAAAAAAGTGAAAGCCTTAAACGATCTTAGATAATCTGGAAGTCTATTTTTGATTTCGCAAAAAAAGGGAGTTGCAATCAAAAATTTGTTTTCACCCTTTTTAAAATCCTGCCGTACTTAGTAAAAAGAAAAATGAATAGGATTGTAAAACACTTCCAAAAACCAGATAACTCAGCTTTGCGTTTATAGTGCACACTATTAACAAAAATCTGAACGACTTGCAATATTTTATATTTTCTTTTAATTTCGTCGCACACTGACTATATTTTTTCACTGAAATAAAAAAAATACAAATACTTGGCGCAACGGACCGTATGTGGCTTGGGGCCTAGCTTCTCCGACCATTCGTGCTGTGCGTGTTATATTTTTTCACACAAATGGAAGGGACCTACAGTTTAGAGCCATATCCGAAAGCCAAATTGAGAAGATTTCTCATGATAGCTATTACCTACTCTCGGACGTTTTTGAAGGCATTTAAAGGCATTCGCGAGAGGTAAGACTGTTAAAAAAAAAAGCTTTTTGGTGTTTTCCGGGATTCGAACCTCCCACTCAGCGATACCACTTGAGCCACGGCGCCCATTATTTTCGACTCCACTAAGAAACTTAAAAAAATGTAAATTTTTAAGGTGAGAAATAATATTTGGTTGGATCATATGCCAATTATAGTTTTGTTAAACTTTGGGCAAAGGGATGAAAATGGAAACAAAGTCAACCTCCTCCCCAAACTTAAGTGGAAAATAGTGATATGCGTAGGTACAAGGAAAGGTTGGAGCAAAATTAATTGAGTTAGATGATGTTAACTGCGTAACTGACATTGAGCTACTTTGTTCAAAAATAAAAGAAGCAACAGCTCATCGAACAAAGTACCTTTCCTTTGAGTCAACAAATGGTTTTATCTTGCATGCCATCTAGCAATAAGGAAATGATTTCATTTTCTAAAGCTATGGAGAAAAGGCAGTGAAACAATTATGAATGTTAAAAAAGTTTATCATCAAGCCAACTCCAGCTACAAAATACTGTGTGAGTGGAAGCGAAAAGAGTACTATGGCATGCTGGAGCGAAAGATAAATTCTATAAAAGATTCTCAACAATGGTGGTCTTTGGCAAACGAGTATAAACAGTTCTCATATAAAAAGGGCACTGATGCTCGACCATCGACAATATTTAAAACCTGTCTAGTATTGTTCTGCTGAAAATGCATGAAAATAAAAAAGGGTACGCTTTTTCGTAGATTTTAAGGCTGCCTTTGATTCCATACCCCGAAAATCTCTCCTTTACAAACCCTCTTCTATCGGATCCTCTACTGAATTCCTAAAATTGTTAAAAGAACTTTACGCAAACACAAAATGGGATGGAGTAGAAATATCCGAGTATTTCGAAACTAACATGAGAGAAAAACAAGGATGCCTTCTCAGACCACTTCTATTTGGTTTATGTATTTCTAAATGATCTGCACGATTTTATTGGAGGGGGGTTATACTTGTTCGTCTTTTGATGTACGCAGACGATATTGTAATTTTAGCCGATAAAACAAGAACATTACACAATATGATAGAAAAACTAGAGAAGTATTGTACCATGTGGAATCTTGAAGTCAATTTGGTTAAATATAAAATTATGGTTTTCAGAAAATCAGGAAGATTATCACAAAGAGAGAAGGGGACTTATAAAGGCAATGACGTAGAAATAGTGAACTCGTTTAGGTATTTAGGGATGATTTTTACGCCAAGACTGAGCTTTATAGAGCAAACAAATGAAAGGGAAGCCAAAGCTAAGTACAGTGTCAACTCGATATGGTATAAGGTATACGTAATAAAAGGCTTAATATAACCCTTTCAATGCGGTCATAGGATCCATATTTTGTTTTGCGGCTGAAATGCGGGACTACACAAATTTCAACGAAATTGGTAAGCTACAACGTTTCTGGGTAAAGCGAATATTTAACTTTCCGCAATTTACACAAAATTATGCAATACAGTTGGAGACGGTAAAGTAATTGAAAAAAGTTGTCGTGGTTCCAATACTAGACAGTAAACTTCGGCGGTAGTGCTATCGATCTGGTGAGGACTCCTTTAAACTATGATGTTTGAAAAGTCAATCAGTTGAGAACCAAGAGATAAAATAATATGGATTGTTGAAATAAGAACTGGGCTGCTAGGACTTAATGATTATAGCTACCGTGAGGCAGAAAGACGGTTCTGCTCACTTTGTAATAGAATGGAAAATGGCCACGTTGGACATTTCTTAGGAAGAAGCCTATCTTCGCTGAATTCCGCGTTCTACGGTTTTAAGGTTCTAAAGTTCTCTGGCAAAGCAACTTTGGAGCAGGAGGAGATGATAAGCATTCTAAATAGTGAAGATGATCCAAATTGGGAAATGCTAATCAAGTTTACGAATAGTACGTTTTGCTGGTAGATGAATTCAATTTCTAAATGAAACCCAAAAACCAAAAAAAGGTGAAGTAATAATCATAATTTAAAATATATATGCATATGTAGGAGCTATATTTACATATGTACATATATTGTTTATAATAATCCACCAGACGATATTTTATCAGTGTAGTTAACTTTTCTTTATTTTTTTTATCCAAATTATACTAAAAGAAAATAAAGATAATATCTTTCTATCTATTTATCTAATTTTATATTCCATTTTCTCAAAGTGTGCAGGAGTCGGTGTCAGTAGAACCTCCATGAAAACGATTTGGAATGATCGCCTGGCCCCTGTTATGCGGAGCAATTCCAGCCTTTGCACCTTGTTGAGTTCCTCTTTGTTGATCCGTCCATTAAAATTAAAAATACATGTCAGGATTTTAGGACTGCATCAGTAAGATATACACTTGTTATTCTTGACTAAACGATTATATTAAAAATGTTTTACAGCCCTGTGACCGCTCTGAAACTACGATAAAGCACACACCCATTCATTCATTAACCACCCACGACACAAGCAAAAAATGAAACAACAATTTTCCCCACAACTCTCCGTATAAATTACCCCCATTGGGCGAAAGTTTACATCAACTCACGGAATCGAAATTGTGCTGTGGCAGGAGGACAAGCACAGGTAATGCTGATGGAGTTGGGCGGTTATTGAAGTTTCTTCCTCATTCCATGACTTTAGGGCAGCAAGCCAGCAAACATGTTGCAGTCGGTTGCCGCGCAACACATTATTATGGCAACACTGCTTGGCTCCCGGCGTTTTATGTACGTCACACTTATTAGATTAGAGTACACATTCGAAGTAAAAATAGTAAATGGGCCATCAGAGACTGCACTTAGCCATTTGGAGGTGTCATTTCCTGGATAATTCTAATTTTCATGAATGAGTTCACAGCTATTTATAGAGAAAGGCGACTAAAAATTTCCTGCGAACCCGTGGTACATGTACCAGGAACATAGCGACACAGGAATAGAGACAGAAACGGCCACCCATGATTGATTTCTTAAATTGACTTGCTGATGTGGCAGTAATTGGTAAGCATACCTCACACGCTCCAATGTTTAAAAAGAGGAACATAAATATTCCATACAATTGTGGATAATCCCTTCTACAAACTGTATAGCAAAAGTTATAGTGGGAAAGGGTAGCCAGTAGTGTTGAATACAAGTATGCATAATAAGGCCGTAAATCAAGCTGGTTTTACTTACACGTATTGTACAAGATGGCGCAAAAGTCATAGCCCTATCGGAAGATGCTCTTATTTTTGCAAATGACGTCTTATTTCAGCGCAACTTTGACATTTGTGAACTAAACAGAAGCAAAATACACGTAGACAAACCATCGTCGATTCCCTAGTGGCGTTGCGTCAATTGGACAAACACTGCGGTGTCTCGAGGAGACTGTAGCAAAAGCTGCAGGAGACATTCTGCCCACAGGGCAGGTAAGCAGGCTATAGTGATCGCCCTGCAGATATTCAGGCTAGCTGTGAATAACGAATAATAGGCCCCCGACCAAGAGCGGAGGGCGCGGTTAAAACGGCCACAGGACCCCTTTGAACTTTCTGCGACAAGACGAGTCAGCAACGTCTACAATTGCTAACCCACCTCCACGCCCTCGGGAAAAAACGTGGCAGGAAACCATAGCTCCATTGGTTGGTTGTTAGATATCACCGCTGTTTTCGGCATTACGACTAAGTCCAGTAAGGTTGTAATTATAGCATGGTCTCACTGCATGCAAAGACAACCATGGGATCGCTAGGTAACTATACATAGATCCGAGCATTGATAGCGACTTTGAGTGGAGTGGAGACCCAACAGAAATAATTACAACCAAAAATCACAACCAAAACCAAAAACAAAAAGAAAATAAGCGAAAAGATGGAGTTCAACGGAGAAAACCCTTTCCAGAGGAGCTCGATATTGCGAAAGTCGCCGGTTAGATAGCTACCAATACCCCAGAAAAGTCCTGAAGGAGAAATGGCTCCCCAAAGAAGTACGGCACCTGTGCTAAATCAAAAAACACATCACTCCGTATTCCATAGACTAGGGGAACAAATTAAAGCCCTGACGGAAATGTTGGAGGATGGCCAAAGGCGTTCCATCCACTAGCCAATGCGAGACGCAATAGAGAGCATCAAAGAGCTCTCACCGATTAAAATGCATGACGACAGTAAAAGAGGCGAGACCTGCTACTGGTGGACCGACGAGATTAAAACGCTCAAAGCGAAGTGCCACGTAGATCACAGAGATCCAGAGGCAGACAAGATTTCCAAGAACGAGACTCGAACTGGAAAGGGCCATCAAGGAGAGTAAGTCAAGGAGTTTTACAGCGTATCATACATACATACATACATATATGGCAGACTGCTTGCGATTTTGGAAGAAAACGAAGCTCTGTCAGACCACCAGTACGGCTTGAAAAAATCGTGTTCTACCGTCAATGCCATAAAGGCGGTAGTAGATATAGCAGCTAAAGCAATGCAAAGGGAAAGGTGGAGATGGGGGACAAAGAGATAATGCGCAATAGTAACGCTCGATGTCAAAAATGGGTTCAACTCGGTGAAGTGGTCATTCATTAGGAGATCCCTGGCCATAATGGACACACCATGCTACCTGCTGAAAATGTGAACTACTTCGCAAACTACTTCAGCAAAACGAAGCTAAAGCGTTTTAATGGGAGTCCCGCGAGTGAATCAAAGTGTTTGGCTTCGCTGACAACATCGCAGTGGTTACAGTAGCCAAGCACGTTCACGATGTGGAGTCCGCCGCCGATGAGGCAGTAATAAGAATTAAGGATTGGCTGGAGTCTACCGTTCTAAACAAGCTGCCCACAAGACTGAGGCTGTCCTAATAACCAGCCGCAATACAGTGAAGTATGCGAACTTCCGAGTCGGAAACCGGACAATCCTTGAATTACCTTGGGAAAATGCCCAACAATATGTTGCGCTTCAAAGATCACTTCGAGTACTTCAGTAAAAAGGCACTCTCTCGAATGCTCCCAAATATCGGAGGAACTGCATACGCCCGCAAGAACCTGTTGTCAAGATTGGTCAGCTCGGTTCTCCTACATGCTGCCCCAATATGAGCGGGTGCACTGGCGACCAATAAATATATAAGGAAGCTATCATCAGCTTACAGGCTCTGCGCAATCAGAGTGATTAACGATTAAAGCAGCCTGCGTATTAACCGGAATGGTCGCCATCAAACTGGCAGGAAACCAAAAGAATAAAAGAGGAGGAAACGGCCACCTGACACAGATCCTGTCCGGGCACGGCGGGTATCGGAAACACCTCCATAGATTTGGATTCCTGACCGAGAGGTTCGACGTTTGAATACCAGAAACACCAAAAAGTTTTTCACGGTCCCACCTCTCGTTTTTCTGACAAACGACCGAGAGTAATAACTGCCATGAGAAACCTTCTCAATTTTCCTTTCGGATATGGATCTAAACAGTAGGTCCCTTCCATTTGTGTGAAAAAATATAACGCACAACACGAATGGTCGCGAGAAGCTAGGTCTGCACCACATACGACCAAGTATTTGTATTTTTTTTTCTTTTTTTTTTCTTAAATCTCTTATTTTGGCGATTTGCACTAATCCACAAAATCGCACATACTTGATAGTTACAGACTTCTATCTTTGAGGCTTTTTGAAGTCACGGGTCTATACCAACAACAGACCTTGGCGGCCTTAAGGGAGAACATTCGACAAGAAGTGAGAAATTAATCGTCAGAAATATTGAGAAAAGTCACCGAAAATGTTGTTGAGCGTCTCCGAATGTGTGTCAATTCTGGAGCGGTCACTTGACCAATATTATTTTCGCGGCTTAATGGGAAAAAATTGAAATGCCTAAATAACACAATCAACAAACAGAACCAATTCTATTTATTTACAAAAGTTACTGCCTTAGGCCTGCACCACCTTGTACTTACATACATACCTACATATGTACATAAATGCAGCCTATTTCACCAACTTACAAGTTTGCATTTTTACTCATAAGATACCTATGACACTTAAATGCAGAAATGGAGAAACATCGTAGGTACGAGTATACTAGCATCTCAAGGCATTTTATGGGTTAAAAAGAGTTATTTAGTAAAATTTTTACAAAACTTGGTTTTGTGTTTAGTCTAAGAGCTATGAAATCGGATAAAATAATGGTGTAATGTGTGGAAAGAATGAAAAGAAATGAAATCAAGAGATTTTCAGAATATTAAAATTATCTTTGTCGAACAGATTTTGACGAAGTTTGTATTCTCATTTTAGTATTCTTGCTAAATGAAATCAGTTATCATCGTTCTGAAACCCAAAACAGTCACTGTAACCGCATTTCCAGTCGATTTCAAAAGTAATTTTTATGAGAAAGAGGGGCTCGTTGTAAATTTTATAGCTGATACGATAAAATTCCAAGATGCACCGTCAAATTCCCAAGCAAAATTTGCATTATGTACTTACTTACTTGCAACAAACCCTTTAGTTCCACTGCAAATATCGATTGTTCACTCTAAAAGATGAATGGAAGCCAAAATCACATCATTACTTCCACAAGGTGCCTGTTGGATAGCCACCTGATAGCACAAATTCAAAAAAGTGTACTAGCTTAGATTAGTCAAGTTAGATTTTTGAATCTCGTTTTAATAGTGAACTATCAACAAGTCTACGTATACTGAGTCTGAAATTATGTGTGAAGCTGATCATTCAATCTGTACAGACAAAAAACCAGTATGACGCATCTATTGTTTATCTAATAGGCTGAAAGATACGTTTCAAAAGTCTAACAACAGTCCCTCAGAAGGAGGAAAGTCAATTGGAGAATATCTCTCCTTTAAAACAACGGTGTGGTCTCAAGTCAGAGTAACAGACATTTTACACCTACATATACAGTATCTCGCCAACAAATTATGAACTTTCATGATTTTATTTTTATTTTTTTTTTTGCAAAATATGGTCCTTGGTGAAAAGTTTATTATATGATATTTGTTGTGTTCTTGCTTCTTCTTCTTCTTCCTTTTGTTCGGCGAGGTTATGATCGGGATTATAGGGATCATAACCGTCGCACTTTACTGCATCCCTACTGGTCCGCCTGTGGGGTTGCTACTCAGGAGAATATCCCCTATGGTGTTTCAGGAGAATTTCAGCACTAAAAGTGCCACTATGCACACTAATTATGGTACAATTGCGGTGATAATACTTGCATATCGCATTTCTTTACCGTGCCGTGTTCATATTTTGTTGGCGGTGTACTGTATCTACATATAAACTACTGTGACATATTCGAGGCTGAAGTTGGTAAGCATTTTCATGACTAAGGCAGGGCGTTGACCAACGGCAGGTCGCATTTCCCACTCATTCTAGACTTTACATTGAAACTGGTTTGAATCGTGTAACCAGGTTAACCGCTCACAATGTACAAAAAAAAATTACGAAACAACCATAATCCTTGGATATGGATGAGTGTGAAGATTTCGGATCCTTAAAAGGTACCGCCCAATCAAATGTGGCATAGGCTTAGTACACTTTCAAACGAAATCAAGCTTCCTTTTTTCCGACTTTTCAGTCTCTTTCTCTACTCTAATCATGAATTGCAATCATCTTCTTTTTAACGGAACGCTTAATGCGTGAACTCAGTCACATTTGACCAATTTTTACCGCTTTGTGTCTGCCTAACTTTGAAATTGACTATTGCAGTTGTGAATTAGTTTGCATACAGCTTGATTTTGATGGTTATCCTTCTGTATATCATTATCTAGCGATTACGCCTCTCCTTTTAATATTCTTTAGAACTTTCTCACCTGATCTGCTCGGAGATTCTCAAAATGAAAACTTTCCCTAATACGATAAATCTTATACAATTGAGTTTATTTTATTCCTGTGGACAAGCGGCTGCTTGTCTGCCTCGTAAGTATATTGTCCGAAATGGACAATGAACGGGAGTACAACTGCGTGTGAAATTTGACTTTTATTTACTGTTTTTTTTTATTTATCCTCACTTCATAATTTATGTTAGTTGTCTAGTTTGCTTCTGGGTTCACAATGCAACTTAAATGTTTGAACTATGAACAATTAAGTAAAATTATCTCGTCCGAACAAGCGAGTTAATACGACACCGTTTTAGACTTTTACTCTACATTCTAATAAAGCATAAGATACATGTTTCCAGCAACGAAAAATGTGAAGGAAAAATGGACAAATTGTATTTCATTGTTTTATTTTAATTTTTTTCGATGAAAAATAATTATAATAATGATCACAAAAAATAGTTCTTTTACGAATACACACAAACAACAACTTTATAACAATACAAGGACAGCATTTTTGCATTTAGTTCATACAAATTAAAAAATGCGTTTTCTATAGTTTTCAGAATAGAAAAATCGAAACACTTCTTCTCTTCTTCTGCTCTATTTCTTTGGAATGTGATACATACTGTTAAGAAAATTACGTGTCACAACCCCAACAAGAGTACGGTCTGCTATGCTTTGTGCGACACCATAAATAGCCATTTGTCCCTCCACGGGACGACCGGGATCCACGAGGATTTGCTTAACGCTTACAGCTACATCTGCTAAAAATTTATCAGCGATACCTTCCTTAGTATGCATATCAGTCACGCAAATATGGATACTAGAAATAAAGAAATGAAAGGAAAGTGTAAATAGAAATATATTTTACAATACCCTGAAGGAAATTGTAGAGCATTCAGATTCCATCCCAACTTGCATAGTGCATCCGATAGACGAAAAATGTCAAAAATTTCTGACCCTATGGCTATGACAGAGGTAGCTGGCTTTCCAAAGATGAAAATTCCTTTGATTTTTCGCAACCTGTGAGATACATTCATTATAGAAAAATAAAGTATAATAGATCGCCCACCATTCTTACCCATCTTCAATTAATCTTGAAGTATCTAAAACACGTTTGGTGGCCTCTAGATAACCCTCTTCGCCGAAACTCATCATTGTGGCCCAACAAGCGGCGATAATTCCACCGGCTCTTGATCCATTCACGGTTGGTGATCCATAAACGCCGCCTGGCCAATCGGTAGTTACAGTAAATTGATGATCACGGTATTTCTCTTCAGAATAAAGTATGACCGAAGATCCCTTTGGGGCAAAACCGTATTTATGGGTATCAGCTGAGATACTTGTTACCCCATTTACACTAAAGTCAAATGGTTTCACGTAGTATCCGGCTCTCTTCATGAAGCCTATGACAAAACTTCCGAGACATGCGTCCACATGCACTGGAACATTGTTTTTAAGGCCGAGTTTTGCGATCTCTTCAATATCATCTATTGTTCCGTAAGGGAAATTAGGTGCTGAACCCACAAGCTAAAATGATATTAAAATGAGATAGAAGAATACATAGGGTTTTAAGGTAATTGAAATGAGCACTATCGAAAAGTCGTAACAAGTATTCTAAAATTGAATGCATCAATCTTCATATTATCTAACCGGTCAAAAAGAGTCAAGTCGGCCTACGAAAGAATGAAATGAATTCCAACATTTCTTGCACTGCGATACTTTAATTACTGCAAGTACTATATTCGAATTTATTATTCCACATAAAAACAAGTGTGAAAAACATTAACAAGCATTAAGAGGAGGAGGGGGAAGCAGATGTGAAAATGGAATGGAAAACGCAATTTCCCATTGGAATACGCAGTAAAAAAAAAGTGTCCTTAAGTTATGTCTACACTTGCGGGAAGCAATAAAGGAACGCCTAGTTGCAGTTAATGTACTATTATCTACATTGTATGTATCACATGTGCATAATAGGCAGCAACTTTAAATGATGAACCTATATCATAGCTGACCAAATTACTTTCTGCGAAAAAAAAACAAACCGCATCAACATTTTCTCAATCGTACAGTTATTTGATGGTCAAAGCGAATGATATATGTACGTAGGTCCTTAATAATTCCAAAGAACAACTTTGGATAAAGAGCCAAATGGGTTGCCATGTCTTCACTTGATGAAAATTCAAATATATACTGACTTTCAACCTAAAATTCTAACCGAAATTCCCCTTTAAAGAGAGTAATGCGGAAAGAAAAGTCATTAAACAATTCTCAAGACGTTGAAACACGAAATATCCTAATAGTTAAATGCAATTAAAAACTGGAAGTTAGTAATGGGGATACGAAAAGTAATAGATTAGATTTAAGAGACTTTAGTTTAAATTTCAAATTAAATTTCAAGGCTGAGGGAACGCCGACTATGGCATCCAACTCATACTATCTATCTCTCAACGGATAGAAGATAACTGATCACATTAACCCTACAGCAGAATTTGAAAAAAGATTCGCTATAAGAATTCCTGACAAAATTTATTGGAAAAACCATAGAATTATCGACGAAAGGAACTAGCCTTCCACACCGACGGGACTTTCGGCCGGAGTACGAATTTATTGTAAAACATTAAGAATAAACCACTCCTTTATAATTAACGACGATTGCAATGTCTTTCAAGCTGAAATTATAGCTATTATGAGGGCTGCGGACAGTTATGTCCTATCTAGTATGTATATAGATTGTCAGATAGCCGTTAACACTCTGAACTCTGCGGTAATTAGATCGAACCTTGTAAAGATTACAAATCGCTTCTAAACGAGATACATATCAAGAGCCGATGTGGTGATGAAAGGGCTAATGAGCTTGCGTGGTCGGCGCGGAATAAACCTTTTTCTAGCAATCCCAATTGGAAAGAAAATAGAAGGTGAAGCCATCAATCGAGCTCATCTTGACACAGGTGCAATAGACAAAACTTTATGGCCGGCCTTTAGTATTCATTCAGAACGCCTCGGTGTTCAAAAGGAACAAAGAAGAAATTGAATCTATTACCCACCTGCTGTGTGATTATCCCGTCTTATCCGTCAGAAGAATGATAAATGAATAGCCACAATGGACCGAAACTGTTGGCCGAAGTGAGCAGTGACTCTATTAGTCACAAGGTGACCAATTGCCTAAGCTTACCTAAAGCAGCTGCAGCAATTCGGCCTTAAAAAAGATAACTGACGTTCAATACTTCGATTCGATTTTAATCGTAGTTCTCGATTAGGATACCCAGCAAGTTTGGACAAGAGTGCCTTATATATGTATATTTTTTAATTAGACGTAAGGAAAATCCGAGGTTATTCAACGCGTAGTCCAGTAAAATTAAAAGATTTAAAGGTTGAGGTTACTTACCAAAATAGTATTACTATTTATTGCCTTCTTGAAGGCAACCAGATCAGCTTCTGTTGTGTTTGGATTAAGCTTAACAAAATGCACATGAATTCCTAAATAGAGTCCAGCTTTCTCGAAAGCAGCATGTGCGCTAATAGGCACCACCATGTTAGGTCTTGTGATGCCTTTTACTTCACGAGCATAGTCTCTATATGCTTTACACGCCATGAGAATGGACTCAGTTCCACCGGTGGTCATCTAAATAATTTTTATCATAAATAAAGTTTAAGTATGTATATCTTATTCTTACTGTTCCACAGGTATTTTCATCGCCATTAAACAGAGTACATGCCATCCTTACAACTTCAGCTTCCATTTTACAAATTCCAGGAAAAACATCAGGATGCAGCGGGTTAGTATACGATGCTTTACCGTACACTTGTGTAATGAGTTCAACGAGTTGTGGATCATATGCATAAACAGAACCAGATACACGGCCTTCACGCCAATCATATCCTCCTCTTTGTAGATGTTCGTCCACTAGTTTCAAGATTTTATCTTTCGAAAGGCCTTTCTCTGGCAATTTCGATGAGTATGAAAGACCTTCACAACGTTTCACCATTTCATTTTTGAAGCTTTCACGTGTTCCACCAATTTCCTTTTCGATGCGGGCTTGAACCACCGGAAGCTTTTTGATGAGATGAAAAAAGTACTTCTTGCTGCGACTGTATATACCTATGGATTGGAAAAATATTATAAATATTTAAATAAAAAAAAATCTTTGTGAAATTCTTCGGTAAAAGAAAAAAGATGATGTAGGTGAAATTCCAGCAGTTATGATCAGAGTGATGACAGTATATATGTAGTCTTTTTATGCATTTCAATTAAAATGGTGATTTCCATAAAAATATTGTACGTATTTGTTAATAATTGCCACGGTGTTTCAGCTTGTTGCGTTTCTCGGTTTACTGACGATAGTTTTAAATCGTAGTGGATTAAGTTAAAATCGAATGACCAAATTAAGAAAGTCTAACACCAAAACAGATGAAATAAAGAATTTAATATAAAACTGGTTTCTTTGGGAACAAGAATTTTTGGAAAATGATCCATGTAAATAAGATTTTATAACGCTGACTGGCATGAATCCAGCGCACGGGCGAGGAACAGAGGAGGAACCTGTGCACGTTGGCTTTGAATGCTTGAAGGTTGTAAAGATGAGGAAACACAGAGCCTGGAAGATCATTCTACATACGTGTCGTTCGGCTTATGAATGAATCCCTTTATTTCACAGTACGTCCGAAGTTGGGCTTGAGGGTAAACTGATGTGCATTCGAAGTGTGACGCGTATTGCGGGTGCAATTTCGAAGGGGGGGTGTGCAAATGGCTATTTCGTTGGAGCATTTTTTGTGAAAGACGCGATAAAATAGGGAAAGGCACAAGACATTTTTGAGATGTTCTAGTGAGACTATGGAGGTCACAATGTCTCTATCACTATATATGTTTTAACGCGCAGTTCTGGACCCTATCTAGAATGTGCAAAACGGCCTTGAGTGCACCAGACCAGATCTAGGCGTTGCATTCCAGCTTTGGGCGGAAGAATGCCTTATAAATTGTGGCCAGATCAGACGGGGTAAAGTATTTCTTGCACCGCTTAGGGAATCCTAGACATTTTGCAGAACTGCGTTTTGGTTGCATTAAATTCCACTCTGTTAGTTGAGCCCCATTTGATTATGCTGTCAAGGTCAGTATCTAATGAGTTTAACATACGTTGCCGTTCCTCTTCTACAGCCGAAGAGCAGGGACGTGAGTTTTTTTTTTCTTCTTTTTAATTAATGCAGTCACTGAAACTAGTAGTTTAAAAGTGTTTAAAGAGGCCTAACTGTGAAACCGGAATCACTTAAAAAAGTCGGATGACATATTTACTGACGCGAAAACAAAGGCTTTCAGTCTTGCGCTAAAAACTCACTTACGAGGTATTGAGATAACAATTAAGTCAGAACCCAGACTGATAATGATCTAAGTCGACCAACTCGGCATAGTTTGTATATTGCATCGATTGCATTGACGGATTAGACTATCAGATACGCTTTGGCGTACTTAGAGGGCTTCAAATCACTTATTATTGGCACATCCAAAATGAGTAAAGATACTGATTGAGATCCACGTACGTAATGTTGCCTTGTGGTTGCATCTTTTTTTCATTACTTATTTAATATCAAAACCTGCTAAATATGGACCACAAAACTTCTCAAAAAAATAATAATAATAAAATATTATTAATAAAACATCGCTTAACCAATATTATAACAAAGGCCATAATAAATCTAGGAGTACATATCGGAATTCTTTTACATATCCGATGACGATCGCAAATCGTTTGCATTAAAAATTACGTCATTAACTATTTCATTGAATGCGTTGTTAAAGGTTCATACATATAATTGTTCGCGACAGACAACTTAATTATCTACTTTGATACCAGGCGAATGAATGCTTAATCGTCATAGTGCATCCAGTTTTAGGCATAAACACGTTTTTTGCTATCATTCTGGTTGTGACCCATTTAATGATTTAATGCGATGAGACTATCAATCTATTCGATAAGGTTAACTCAGAACTAAGATTAAAAATAGTACCAATAGTAAGTTACTCACGCGGTGATGACATAATTTTTTTTCATTGATGCAAGATTTTTTATGACAAATTCTGCTTTGGTGAATTGTATTCTGTATTTTAATTCTGCATTCCAAGACTCCCTAAGTAAATCGTTTTCATAATTTTAAAAACCTTACACTTATTTACGTATATACTTAAATTATGTTTTATGGGTTAATAGTCTCGATTTATCTACGCCTTAATAGTCGTTCTAAGGACATGCTATATTTTATACACTTGTACAAGGATGGTTGGATATTTTACTTGCAAATGAACCAAAAAAATGGGGGAGATCGAGAGTTTATGAACGGAGTTGGATCGCTTGTGCATGCTAAGGACTATTTTGATAAGTTAAGTTTGATTTTAAAATCATCGAAATCCGGTAAAATAGGGAGAAAACTTCACGAAAATGTTTTCAAAATGTCGGATGAAGAGCGCTTTGCACTGTTCACAAGACATATTCACTTATAGAAAAATTGTCAAGTACTTTAGGAGAATAATGTTTACTTTAGGAGAATAATGTTTTACTTATCTAGGAATTTCTGTCACACGATATAAACGAAAAGATAAATGAAATCAGAGAATTCCAGCGCCTATGTCGAGACCAGGAATCACAGAATCCCGCGCTAAGAATGAATATCTATGTATATTTTTACTCGACGCCATATTTTAGGCCGCAATATAAAGTCAAACCACCCTTTATAACAAAGACAGGACAGGAATTATTTAAATGCATTACAACGTGGATTTCAAAGGTGGTTGAACCGGGCTTTAAAATACTCGTACAAACACTTTTCCCACAAGCCCGATTAAATATTTTTTTTTAAAAGGCAATTTTGTTTTATTCGATTATGGAATAATATGCAATGGCATAGGATACAAAGTAAGACCCAGTGTCCAAGTGAATTTCTAACAATCCGAGCAATTTTCTGTAAAATATGTGGGCTAAACGACAAATGATATTGACCTCTTTCTGCAAATTACATAGGACCTTAGGGGTGAATACAAATTTAAATGACAGCTGCAGGCTGACAATAAGTCAATGTACTTTAATAAGGAATCCAAACACTTGATAAATTATTTTTAGATAAGAGCTCCGCGATTATCACAATTACTGCAAAATATTTAAAATATATTATATCCGCCTTATGCTACACTGCTGGAGATTTATTTTCATTTATCAATTAAACATGCCAGATAAGAGACAATGCTTACTAGTGTTGTTGGTTGATAGCTAAAGAGCATGTGAAGAGCAAATAACCGATTGTCTAGAAAGATATGTTTCTAAATAAGAGTTGAACGATGATCAACAGTATGACTAGAAATAAATCAGTAAGTAGATCCTATCATATCCCTAATATTAGAAACTGGAATAAAGCTATAGAATTTTTTTTAAAGATTACTGTACTGTTGACGAGATGTCAAAGAAATCTAATCAAATCTTATTCAATTTGTAAATAAAACTCGATTGTGCATATAAATTACCGATTATCTCAGATTATAGAGTAAAGAAAGGATCTATGGCTCTATAACAATGCATAAATAATTTTCAATTTAAGAAATGTTATAGTTAAAGGAATGTATTCAAATGTATTCAACGCGCAATTTCTTAATCATGCAATACCTTGAACTGAATTTCTTTTGAATTTTAAATTAATAATTAGTCTCCTCTATACGATAACATTCTTGCTGAAAGCTATGACGCAAGTACTTGCAGTTTAGTTTAATTTTAGTAAATATTTGGAACAAACAGAGTACAATACTACAGTATCATTGTGCAATCCTCGGGTTCCGCGTACTCCTGCACTTATTTTGTATCGATTTTGAACTATTATTTACCAGGTTTCTGTTTTTTGTTGAAGCATCTTCAACAAATTAGGTCGTATCACCTAAAGCGAAGGTGCCTCCAAAACATATTCATTGAAAAATTCGTACAACTTACAAAATCTTACATATTTAAAATACTCTCACAATCGATTCGGCGACAACACAAAGAAACTGAGAACGCTTTGTAAAGCTCATGGAAACCAAATTAGACTCAAAGTCTTTAACTACAGTTTTATCCAGTGGATAAGATAAACTTATCCGATAACCATTGAACCTAGGATTCGCATTTGGCAATGGTAGGCGACTCCAAGACATTTTCGTCTTTAAGTCTTAATCCCGACCACAGATATGAAAAGAACTATATTGAAAGAGATTCAAATCCAGATACAGAGAGAACTTAATGACCTATCAGGCAAGACCAGGTAAAAAGTAAGTATGACATTTAGTGGTTTTGATATTGTCTACTTTATCATTAGCTTTCCTTGACTCGCCCTGAATGTTTTTTTTTTTTTTTATAATTTACCCGAACTCAAGGGGTTATGAATACCCTTTTACATGTTTTCACATGGTGCGGGCGTAGGAAAGATAGATAGAGAGAGAGAGAAAGAGATTGGTGTAGTGGTTTGAAACTCAGCTGTATTAGGTTTCACATTAGCTCCAGGGGTGGTGTCCAGAATAACTGGGGAGATTTGATTGCTGTCATGTATTTTTTTGCCTTCGCTTCTGATTCACAGTATTTTTTTCCCGATCCACCCGATGTCATGAACATATCAATTATCAACAGAGCGATCAATTTCTCCAGCCATATGACAAACCTACTGCCAGTGTTATGCCTTCGCAGTAATGTTGTCATAAACTTTCGCAATTGATCGGACTGCCTCTTATCATATAATGCTTGCTGACATCAGGGATTGAACTGTGAACCATCAGCTCGACAAACGATGACGCTACCACTACACCATTGCCACCCTTAACATAACAACAAAAGAGAGACCAAACTCTTCAATAGAATTCTCACCAATAAGACACCTAATATGTGGAGAGGAACCTATCTTATACCATTCAACAAGGAGATAGGGAACCCTTGCCTCTGTAAGAATCATCGGGCTAAGAAACGGATAGCGCATACTTTTAAAATCTACAGCCTTTGTAGAGCGCCACTAGCATCACAGAAAATCTATCTCTGGATTCGTGTCAGGATATCAACTACTGATGCCATACTTTCCAAAAGAATCGTGCTAGAAAAATACCGCGACAATAGAAAAAACATACATCTCACATTCATAGATCTTGAAAAGTACATACATGTATGTCAGAAATTGGAGTTAACGAATTGTTAATGGCCATAAAAAATGCAGCATGGATTGCAAGGCAGCAAATACGCACAGCTAGAAAACTGTGGCTTGAAGGTCCCTAATGTTAACGTCACAGCTTAGCCCTTTCTTTTTGTCGAAAAATGTATCCTTTACGCCCTCGATTTACAATATCAAAACTAGCTCTATGTACTGATAGATTTAACTAGTGGGATTTTACTCTGAAAATGCTATTTCTGTATGGGATGCAGCGGAACTACAATTAAACTGGAAAGCTTTACTCATTCAAAACAAGGCTATGTATTTTGTGCCCTGTTGTTAATTTTATTTATAAAGGATAAGGACGAGTCTATTACAAAAACCGAAGTGATAAAACTAGAAGCTATACAGATACATATCGACTTCATGATATCACCCTTTAATCACCCCAAGAACTTCAGAACATATTATTTTTGCTAGAAAAATAATACCCTTGAAATTAGTTTATGGAATCCAAGAAAAAATGCGGCTAAGTTTATTCAAGAAAGAAAGAAATTTAGGCTCAAGTTTGCTAACAACAAAAAACGCATGAATGCTTGAATAGATTGTATACATACATATGTTACATATGTATGGACGTATAAAAAACAAGCATTATAAATATATGTATATGTATAGTATATATGTATATACTGTAGATAAAGAATAGGTAATAAGAAACGAATTTAAAAAAAAAATTTAATATCACCAAAAATGTCAGATGATAAACGTTTTTTTTACAATGGCAGAATTAGACTAGAATATAAATGAATAAGATTGAAATAAATTCTTTTAAAATTAACAATCAAAATATAAACGATGACATGCGGTCATCCAACTGTCTGTCCGTATGTTATAACTTTTTGATATTAAATTTTGTGCTATAAATTTGTAAGGCAAAGTAAAATAATTATACATACATACATATGGTTTATATAACTTTTTTGTATGTTTCCTAATGATACGTTTTTGAGCAAAGACTAGTTAATACAGCACATATGTAAATGCGAAATTAATGATTGTTGAATGAAAGTGCTTGCTTGAACACCCAACGCAACAAAAAAAAAGCCGCAGGTGGTAATTTTTACCAAAATGGAAGAAAACAAATAAATGATAACTAATCACTTTGTAATCACTCTGTATTTTATATGTTAAATGTATTACATGAATCCTACATACGTTTTGTAGCATAATTCCAAGAAAAAGTAATTCCAAGTAATAACGTAATACATTATTTTAGACTTTGAGATTATTCACAAAATGGTTCTAGCACTTCATAGCACCAGACTTAGCACTAAAAACGTCTTGAACCTTATTCGGCATGGAGGCATAAACCACACCTCTTCAATAATGCTCTTTATGTGCTGTATGGTTTTCTTTATCTTATTGCTTGGATCTTCTTTCCAGGCGTTTTCGAAGGAGGTAAACGAATGTTTTTCCGGCAAAAAAAGGGATTCTATCCTTTAGATCTTCTTTTAAAGTTTTAATGTGGGGAATTTAAAATCATCAGATTATTAAAACACCCAAAAATATGAAAAAAAGCTTCGAATTGTTCACACATTTTGCTCTATGGCAAGGAGAGCAAGCTGAATCACATTAACAAATTAGTTTTGCTGTTTTCTCTCAACTCCAATGCGGATTCAAACATGTTTCTCAAGCCTATCCTCTTCAGTTCCCAGGCTTCTCGAACAGAGGTATGTACACCCTTTCAGTCCTGTGCCAATTTTTATCTTCGGTATGTGATCCTGACGATATTTATAAGAGAATCTTCTTCTTAAGAAACATTCATTGTATCCAATTAAGGGAAGTCCTTAAAAAGTGCGATAAATAAATGCGCGTACTTGAACTCTTATACGTTCTTACACACAGAGATAAAAATTACAAGTTCATTTAAAAATGCAACTATTTTGGTTGCAATGAATTAAAAAAAAGTATTTTAAAAAATAACTTAAATATACAGTGATAGTTGTTTAAATTATTTAAGCTCCTCTTATGTTAACATAATTTTTATATTCTGCAGGTTTAGTTTTTAGTTTGCGAGTTAATTTTAACCAAATGTGTCAGTCCCTTTAACAGCGCCATAAATAAAGGTGAATTATCAAAGCACAGTAATGCCTTGATGGTGGCAACAGTAATACTTGCCCATAACATATCATTGCAATAACTTACTAATAAGGTCGCTTATCATTTTATTAATTATAGTAGCTGGAATATTGAATTATAAGGACTTAATCTTATCTTCAAAATACATCGGTAGTACAAATGTTTTCGATCGACCAAAGCTTATTACGTTAATAACTGTCAACAGAAAGCTTTTCAGATATGGCTTTAAACTGTAGTACCTTTCCATTTCTGCGAAAATATATAGCACGCACAACACGAATCGTTGCGAGAACTTACGCCCTGGACCACATACGGTCTGTTGCGCCAAATAATGTGTTTGAAAACCGAGGGAACTTCCATTGTTTAATAGCATTTATCAAATTACACCTGTCACAATTACAGACAGATTCATACTGCGGTTTTGGTTTGAAAACTATTGAAGGCAAGTTTCTGTTTTTTTTTTGAAAAACGGAAATATCGTGCAAGGAAATCAAGAAAAAGTTACATGCGGTTTATAAAAAACATGCTTCTTCCATGACTACAATAAAATACCGTTTCAATGAATTCTTGCCGAACATTCGTCTTTGGTCGGAATGGGGAGACGAACACTGTATAAGTACACGATATCGTGTTAACAGACCGCTTGGTAAAGATTCGAGAGTTTGCTTATATTGTAAACATCGCAATTGAACGTGTACAAAATATGTTACAATTGAACGTGTACAAAATATGTTACAATTGGGGAAAAATGGGATCTGGTGGTAACTACAGCCAAGTTATATCTGAGTAATTTTTTGCCGATTATAAGACCGTTAAGGAGGCATGAATCTTCACTACACGCCAGAAATGAGAATTCAAATATTGTCTATTCATAATAGCAGAGACCGCAAGGCTCAAGGTGGCTGATTTTTAGGATTCGTGTAGTTTTAATCTATACTTAAATTTAGAGAATGGAAGACTACATGGACTTTTTGGGATTTTGAGCCAATTCGCTAAATTGAAGAGAAATTACCCTACCATAGCAATTCAAAGCATATCAATTACAGTCTCTGATCACCACAGCAAACCTGTTTGAATTACAATACAAATTGCTGCCTCAGATTTGGTGTCCGGCAAATTCGAGAAATTATATGTTTTTGGATAACTTAAACATTGAACAAAATTTCCTTTTAGTACTATTTTAAAAATAAATAAAAATGATAAAAAAAAGTATTTTCTTCTCCAACACAGGTACTTTTCATATCACCTCCGTAACAATCTGCACATCTCCATATAAACTCTCACCCCTCTCTAATTTGGAAAAAGATATATGTATATATGTACATACATACATACATATGTACCTATAGTAACTTTCATGAAAAATCGGGATCTTTAGGTAACGTGTCGTCAGAATTGTTATCATTTCTCTTGTAATTTAGTGAGTCTCGCGTAATTTCACTTTCAAAAGGACGAATCTATCGTCTCCAGCAAAAAGTTGAAAAAAAAATCTCAGAAATGCATACTTTTCTATGTACTTCTCTTCACAGTCCATTAAACTAATGCTACCATATTCTTATAATTTTCTTACTGGTTTGCCAAATATTTGTTAAGAACAAAAATGCGTTGCGATACGTAATCATATCCGTACAGAAATTTTTTAGTTTTCTTTATTTCTCTTTCAATTCCTTTCAACTCGGCATTTAAACCCATATCTTCTCATTTCTAGTCATAATGGAAGCGTGCAATATATTGGGACAGAAAAATAGCTTCACCAAAGACCTTCATCATCATTTTCTACCGCGCAGTAGCACAAACTTAATCACATTCGAATGAAAAGGAAAACCTACTCAGTTGCTTTGAAAGAAAAGTTCTTCGATGTCCGATCCCATTTGTGTTAAAGGAGAGTGACGGAGAAGACTCAACAACGAACTATGGTGACTTTTCAAACGTCTGGCCAACGATCGAAATGGGTGGAAGTACATATTTTTAATTGAGGCCCAGTTCCACCCTCGTTTGTAAGAACATGTAATGAACTTTAAATAAGTATATTTAATAGACGCTGCCAATTACATATGTGTAGAACGATATATCATTTACCAATGACACCTTATTTACATTCATACGTTTCTGAGCTTAGTTGAGCTAAGCTAAGTTGTGTTCCTTATGGAACAGACTCATACATGTGTGTGCCAAGTACAAAAGTCGCCAAATCTAAAAATCGCCCTCAATTCTTATTTTTTCTGAACCAGAATTCTAAAACATTCTTCACAGCATTTCGCAAAATATATTCAAACCATTATTTCTGTAGCCATATTTATTGATGTGAATGAAGTTTTTGATATCACCACAGAAAGAACCAACAGTAACAGCACAAACTGAAACATATGCAACAAATATTCGTACGTAACAACAACATCAATTCCAGCAAAGGCTAGTAAAAATTTGTAAAAACATCAAATTCAGTAATACTATTACATCATAATTAATACAGATTAATGTCTTAATTAGCCAAACAAAAGAATTCAATAAATCGAAATCGAATACTTGCTCGTACTATGCATGCCTATCTCCGTAAGAAGCACACATCACTTTGTTTTTTTTTAAAACATTGCAAATGCTTTGTCAATTGTGGCAAATGTTGAATTTTCAGTGAAATAAGTAGATTCGTTCACCATTATTACTATGAAATATCAATATAAAAACGTGATATCTGTAAACCAATCTGATCGAACTTTAATGAATTGCAACTAGGTATTTCGAAATCAATCAAATTTAAATCCAATATAATCACATTATCCATTGTTACGGATAGGCAATTGCAGTTTACATATCTTGTTCGTGACCAGACTGAAAACAATGCAATTTTATTACATCTATTATATCAACTACTAGATGCCTCAATGACATTTTAACACTAAACTTTGAACTTTTCTAGTTTAATTGATTGAAGCTCAATTGCGAAACGTCCTCTAGATTAGATTAGAATTTATCTTTAGAAGTGTGATCATAAAATATAAAAAAAGTTATCAAATATTTTTAACTTTGAACATATTTCAAAGCAATTACCAAGCGTGAAATTAAAAAAAAAACACAAGTGTTGTTAGCCTTTGAACCCAATTCACTTGACAAAATGTTAAGTAATAAAAAGTCCGTTCAACTTACTCTCATCGTGATTAATGAAGGTCCATAGCCATACTGTGCTCAACACAGTGGTCGCCGTGATTGTTACGATTTGCCAGGGTTCACGATTGCTTAAGGCTTTATTGATGCCATCCGTGAGCACCTTGGTGCAATCGCCGATACCCGAACTAGTCATATTTTACGTTGAGAATCACTTTACACTTAAGTCACTTTACTAAGGAGAGAAGGCTCCTGAAATTAAGATTCGCCGATCCGATTAAGTTAGATGTAATGGGGAATTCGTTTCTATCCGCGAGCGTCAGCAGCTTCTAATTACCGACTGGGTTATCAGTGGAATGACTTCGGACAGTCATATAATTCTGTTTTTTCTCTTTTTATGTTTTTATCAGTTGGTAATTCAGTTAATCGCGTGGGCACTGCCGATAAAGTATCGTTTTCCCTCCGCATACGGCATATGAAGGGAGATATTCTACCGGGTCTCAATCTACAGGCTGACCGTATACTTATTTCAATGGCAATGAGCGTAGAATAAGTAACTTAAAAAAAGCAAAGAGGATTAAGAAGTGAAAAACAAGGTGCAAACGAGTAGTGATTGCGAACGTAATAATGAACTGCAAATTTCAAAAACAATACACTGAGTAGTAGTCGACGACGTTTGTAATTGACAATAAACAGCTGATTTTAAGTAAATATAGTGAAGTTGGTAACAATTTATTACTAGGCTGTGTTCGAAAAGAATTGTTATACCAATGGGGCATTATGCAAATTAAAATCATTTGATTTAAACTCAATTTAATCAAAGAAAATAGTTAGAAACCGAGAATTTTGTTAAAAATTTATTTAGTTATAAATTGTGGATAAAAACTGTTTCGCGGTCACTTTAATTTACATTTTTTTCTTGGCTTTCAACGATGACAACTTCTAATGCAGATATAACTTCGATGTTTAAGATATACAATTTTTGCAATCTGAAATAAATTTGACTACAAATACAAATTCTTGGTGCAACAGACCGTATGTGATCCAGGGCCTAGCTTCTCGCGACCATCCGTGTTGTGCGTGTTATATTTTTTCACACAAATGGAAGGGACCTACAGTTTAGAACCATATCCGAAAGGCAAATTGAGAAGCTTTCTTTTGACAGTTATTACTCTCGGACGTTTGTCAGACATTCACGAGAGGTGGGACCGTGAAAAAGTGTTTGGTGTTCTCTGGGATTCGAACCTCGAACCTCACGCTCAGCGATCCAACGCACTAACCACTTGAGCCACGGCTCCCACAAATTTGCATTCAAATGCAAATTCAAATTCGCAAGAACGTCAATAACTTACCAAATACTTGCCCGGAAAATTATAATGAATGTGAAGACTTCCTGTATGCTTGACTGTATGTTCGACAAAAATGTTTGCTTTGCCAACCAGGCGGGTGTCTAGTAATTATAAACCCAATAGAAGATTCATGGGTAAATATTATGTTACTTCAATTTCGACTGAATGAAATATGACTTCGTTTTTAACATTTTTGTTTCATTATTTCTGTTTTTACTCCCAAATTCATGAAGTCTAATTCTTATTGTATATAGGGAGAAGCGAATACCTTTTCAGAGGTTATTATCTTGCTTTTCATTAAGTTATTGCATTTTTCTTCACTAAAAAGATTTTTTGGACTTCTTGAGAATCCTCTGTCCGTTCATTACATTTCGCAAGGATCTAAAAATACAAATTAAATTCAAATGTTGCAAATCAGGCGATTCACATGCACCTTTCGCAAGACAAGCAATAAACACAAAAAAAAAAAAAGACGTACTTAGTAAGGTGCAAATACATAGTGTCACATGAATCTAACAATGTACATTGTTAAACTGAATGGTGGCCCTATCTGTTAGTCAAGATTTTCTGATAAAACTTAATTTTTGTGGTAAATTTATTACTTTTTACAAGTGTACTAATTACATAAAATGGGATGACGTGCATATTTCTGCTAACCGATTGTTTGTTTTTTTTGTTAGTGAATTTTACAAATATTTGTGTTTTGAAAAGGCTGAAAATCATATTTCTACGTTACCTTAAAGCTGAGAACTAAGCACGAAAAATAATCATCTCATCATCATGGAAAAATAGCTCATCTGGATTAGAAACAAAAAAAAAAAAATACAAATCTGTAAATTGGATTACAGGACATTTGATTTATCTATTCATAACTGTAGGTCCTTTCATTTATGTGGAAAAAGTATAACATGCACAACATGAATGCCTCCTCAAAAAGTTCCAATTTTATTTTATCATTGCGTTCAGCATTCCGGCAAGTCACGTAAAAGTGATCTCAAAGTCCCAACTTTTCGAAACTACCGGATCATAGTAGGACAACAAGTTTTCTCACGGGCCTACCTCTCGAAAATGTCGATAGGCCCTGGATCATAGACGGTCTGTTGCGCCAAGTATCTGTATTTATTTTGTACTTTTCAATGAAACAGAACACAATACGCATAAATAGCACAGAGCAGATTCGGCTTAAGTTCTAAATTTGATGTGCCGTCAAATTTGCGTCGACAATTTTTTAGTCTTAGCAACTTGAAAATTCTGCATGGAATGGAATCATACGGCACTATCGTTTCCTTGTAGTTCTTCTTCATTTTTTTTGTTTAAAAAAGAAAACATCTTCGCAAAGTCAATATCGCTGTGTGCTGTTGCTGTGTCAATGTGTTTCATACAACAGCAGCACAGTCGCTGTGTTAATGTGTTTGAGCTCTTAAACCGATTAACTGACGATATGTTAGGCGTTAATTCACATCAGTCTTTTCATCAGCTGGTGATTTGACATTTGAAAATGTCATATGGCTTATATTATTTAAAGGATTTTATTTTTTGTATTGTAGGCGGGAATACTTCAGGTGATAGAGATGTTAAAATATACTATTCCAAGAACAATTTGCTCTGTAAGAATTTAAAATCAATGATTCAAACTCGTCCGATATTATATTCTTGTTCTTGCAGGCCTTAAAGCAGCGATGTTTTATCCACACTACCCCACCTGTTGCAGATGAGTGTCTTACGAAGGTTTGTGAAAAGGACGGAGTTCGCGAAATAACATTTAATCAACCGGCGACAAGGTATTATATCTATAATCTCAGATCGGGGCGCGAGAACATTTACCTTTGCACAGAAATAGTTTATTTGGTAAAGAAATCTTTGCGTAATTTTTTCGGAAAACTGTGTGTAGACTAGGCATTGGGTTTGAATGATATTTTGCCTAAAGTCAAACAAAAATAGACGCATGAGACACTCAATCAGAAATAAGCGTCATATTTGCATAATTCTAAGTTGTGTTTTATACAGGTAGCTCATCGCTGATTTTCCGATGTTAGGCTATGTAGTCACGAAAATGTTTGTCCATCTGGGTTTCATAATTGGCCGTGGTGCAGTTGGAGACGTGTTTTTAATAGGAAAGGTCATGGATTGGGGTGTTTTCTCAATTGGGTCTACTAAGTGAGCTTGCAATGTTTCTGCAGTCAGTGGATTTTGTAATGACAATGTTTTATTCAATGCTTTATCGCTTAAGCAAGTTGATATTAGAGAATTGTCTGTGGTGAAATGCACCTAAATGCATGATGTCGCAACTTGGTTTGCATAAAAAATATGTCTAATACTATCAGCTATTACGCAAATCTATTCATATTTCTGAGACCGAGGAAGATAGATCTTATTTGCTCTGTTAGGTTGGAACGCCATTGTATATGCATATCTTGGTAGCAGTACCTCGCTAACTATCTTAATTGATGAAAGGTTTGCTTAAGTCTGATTTTTTGGTGGAATAAATATTGTTGTTTTAAAAGAACTGTGTGAGTGACGGGTCCAACGCAAGTAATACTTATGAAATATAAATAGTAGTGGCTAATTAGACTACGCCCAACCTAGGTTCTTATCATTAGCGTGTGGGGCAAGTGTAGTATTGATATGACTCAGAAAAGTAAGTCTACAGGCCAGTTGAATTACGACCGAGCAATGTGGGACATCCCACCACAATTTGATTGTGGACTCATGACCATGATCCAATATTGTAAATTTGTTCATAAGTCCATTATAGATTAAAGCCTTTCGACTTATATCATCACATTACCTGCTGATATTTGTTTGAATTTCTTAAAGAATCACAAATTTTTATGAAACCTGTCTTGCTTTCACAAATGCGAAATTGTTTGGTCTATTTGAAAACCATATTGGAAATTCGTTTACCTCAGTGAAATTGCAATTGATGGCAAAGCCTTAAGCTTTCCTTTTTGGCTGCGTTGCGTTGAAGTCGCTAATGACAATATCGCACTACACACTCGCTCTACACAACATGCTCGCACGGCAACTGTTGGCAGCGTCATTAACTCCTTCGTCCACGAAAAATCCATTGAGTGACATTTCATTCTAGTAATTCGTCGTAATTTTTCTTTATGAATTTCCGATACAATACGATCATGGAAACCTCTTCCTTTCGCTCATGCGTCCGTCTGTCTGTCTGCTAATACATTCTAGCTCTAAACTGTTAAAACTGCATGCATGATCTTTAAATATGTTATCATATGCAATTAAGTTTAGCGGATACCAGAAGAAACTACAAAATTAGTTAATTTTTTGTATTTCATTGTTTTTCGAAATATTTGTTAATATTATACACGCTTTTGCATACTCTTGAGCGCACCGTTCTAAAGTCTTATAAAAGGGAATGGAAGAATGATGAAGTTCTAAGCCTGGGCGCTAAAGCCGATGAGTCATTAACAACATATTTGAAGTGGCCCGAAACTCGGTATATTAAGGTATGCTGAACTCTTTTTCCTTTTTTAAGCACTTTTGTATGTATTTACATACATACGTATGTACATATGTATCTGTGTCTTTTGTGAATTAATTTGTACTCTTCTTCTGCTTTCTAAGAATTCAAATTTTATATGAGCTATTCATTAAACTGACACTGACACCTTTAAATGATAAATTTTGAACCTTTTGTTATGGCTAAATAATTAAAACAAAATGTGCATTATTTTGTATTTTGTTACAAAAGACCTGATTTGAGCGTAGTTCCTCCAATCAGTTTAAACAGAAACAAAGAGTGTCCCCACAAACAAAACAATTTTTGTGCGGCATAACCTCATTCCTTATTCAAAAGGTCAAGTAATCGGGTTGAACTTTGTTTTCACGGCACTGGTTCAATCCTTTATCGGAGTTCGAAGTTACATGATTGCAGCACTACTTTCTAAAACTGTTTGTTTAGAAGCTACTATGTTACCAAAAATTAAAAATTAAAACAAAAAAACAAAATGTTATCGGTGTTTTTTAATTTTTTTGGTTTTTTAATAAAATGTGAAGTAGGTATATTTTGCCTAGTGATAATCGTTATTTTTTTCGCTATCGTAGTAGTGTTTGTCCTTTTCCTTATTTGTTCTAATAATACTAATTTAATACATACTGCTCAATACGTAATCAAAATATATTTTGAACCCTATCGCAGTAGAGTAACTTTATTTGAATGCATAACTTGTAGCATAGAGAAATAAGGGTGCTAGACCCTTAACGAGTTTACATGTACTTATGCATGTACTTTATGGACATAAATTACCAGTACGAATAGTTCAACAAGTCGAAAGTCCATACTCGTCCTATGATATGTATGTACCAGGTTTTGGGGCCTTAATATTTGAGTTAGAAGGTGAAAAATACTTTGATTCTGCAGTTTTTTAACTCTCCCGCAATCACTATTAGTTTAGGAAAGAAAAAAATATGTTCAGCCCCACTAACTTGTTGGTTTTCTTTTAAGAAACAACCTATCCTTAGCAATGATGGAGTCAATTATCTCTGGAATAAGCGAAAATGTAGATGACAACTCTT
Source organism: Blera fallax (assembly GCA_946965025.1). NCBI lineage: Eukaryota > Metazoa > Arthropoda > Insecta > Diptera > Syrphidae > Blera > Blera fallax. The sequence continues at coordinate 51,609,804 of OX337246.1, forward strand.
TGCGTTGCATAGTTATCTCGTCTATTGGGCCAGTATACTCTGCAGGACATGATCTAAAGGAATTGGTAAGAATTCTCAAATAACATTTGAACACTCATATATTTATTCCACAAAGACTCCCGACAAAGGTGCCGAAGGTCATCGTTTAATCTTTGATAAATGTGCCGAGATGATAAGTAAAATTTATCAAGCTCCAGTTCCTATAATAGCAAAAGTAGATGGCCTTGCAACTGGAGCTGGTTTCCAATTTGTTGCATCTTGCGATATTCTCGTTTGTTCTGAGAAAAGCTCTTTCGCTTGTTCAGCGTAACTTGCTTAACAACTTACGTATTCTATTACGTTACCAACTCTTCATTATTTGCAGAGCTAATTTTGGTCTATTCTGTCATACCCCCGGAGTGGCAATTTCACGTGTTATGCCCCGCATGAAATCATCGTACATGCTGTTTACAGGATTTCCAATGAACGCTCAAGACGCTTACATTTCAGGTAACGTTACAAAACGTAACTTTTATTATTATATTCTGAGGATTCATATTTGTTTTTAAGGTCTTGCAAGTATAGTGGTACCAAGTGATAAACTAGATGACGAAATCAAAAAAATCTGTGATTCCATTAAAAGCAAAAGTCGGCCAGTCATTAAAATGGGTAAAGAATTCTTTTACAAGCAAATGGGATTGAATATTCGTGATGCTTACGAGGAAGCATCAAGAGTAAGAGCATATTTAATTGAATTATGGAAATATTTACTAACTGTTTGCATATTCTTAGGTCATGGTTAAGAATTTGGGTTTCAATGATGGAAAAGAAGGCATTACGAGTTTTGTGGAAAAAAGAAAGCCCAAATGGACTCATTCGTAACTGTGAATTAGTCATAATCATATAAGCAAACCAGATGTGCATTTGAAGTGTTTTTTTTCGTCTAAATAATTGGTGCAATATTTTATATTCAGAGAATTCCTAGTTATATAAATGTTTTTACAGATCTTTATACATATCTACAACTTATATTTCAAACAAAACCTTTAGGTACTAATTATACATATATATTGTAGCAATCAATACGAAAAATTTGTTTTATCAGGGTGGATTGAAAAGTTCATGGCCTACCATTATTTCGACTCTGAATTTGTACTTCTCCCCTTTTATTTCCCAACATTTTAACAGTGACAATAAATTTGCATTCCCACGTTACATTTAGTTCGGTTAATGGACGTGCTTAGCTGAGGAAAAAAATCAAAAATCGTGCTATACATGCTTTTACTCCAAAGAAGATCAATGAAGATATGTTGGCAACTTTAGAAGAATCTGCCCCGGAAATAATAGTTAAAAAATGGGTAGCCGAATTCAAACATAGACAGCAGAGCGTTGAAAACCTCACACGCTGTGGAACACCATCAACCTCAAATAGAAAGGAAAACATCGATAAAATCTATAATCTGATAATGAGGGAACGCAGGAAGATAAGTGAGATACCTAAGAACGTCGGCATCTGCTATGAATAGACAGAAAACATCATTCAAGATAGATTTCAAAATTGATTTCAGTTGAACAAAAACGCAATCGACTGACGATGTTTTACTAGTGTCTGAAGCAGTTTTAAATTAATCCAAAGAATTTTACGGCCAGATTTGTGACGGCTTATTAGACTTGAGGTCATTCCTATATCCCTGAGATCAAAAGGATAGTGAAGATTTGGATCAGCAGCCCGGAAGGAAGCTAAAGTTCAATTATCCTCCTAAGCCGATAAGCTAATCGCATTAATTTTTGACTAATAAAAAAGAAAAAGCGTTCAAAAGTGTTCAGGAAAAAGTTTTGTTTCACCAGGGAAATGCTCGCCTAGGCACTTTGCGTTAAACCACGGCTAAAATCCATTACTGTGAGTTTGAAAAACTTTCGCAAAGATACTGAATTATCTCTCCAAAATGTACAAAACTGTTTTTGTAACTATAAGAATTCAGAAGTTATACCATTTAAAGTGAAAAAAAAAAAAAAAAAAAAAAAAAAACAATAAAATACATATAGGCACAAATGCAGAACGTACATATGTACATACATATGTACCTTGTTCATAATCTTTTTATGAAAATACCTTTGATATAAATTATCTTTCATTTTTCATTCATTTTCATTTTTTGTGGCTGAAACCACAGCTAGCCCGTCCGAAGAGCCCTCATCCAAAATGGAAGCTATTGGACCGACGGTGGGTTTGCTGTTGATTCACCACAGTTTTATTAGTATTTTAAATACTTTGTGCTTTACATTCTAAGTATAAATACATATAAATTCATTAATAAAAATAACAGTACAAGATACAAAAATTCAAAATTCATACAAAGATTCAAAAATAAAAATAGATTATAATTACGTATAAAAAAACAGCTAACTTATTTGTATTCGAAAATCATCTAAATTACGTGTAGGTTTTAACAAAATCAATGCATTTTCTTTTAAAAATCCTGAGATTATTTTCATTTTCTGGGAGTGAATCTTCACTGTTTTACAGATTTGAATGTTTTCCCGCTTTTTTATAATAATAATCATCCATAATCAGGTATTTTCCCCGAATTCATGTTTTTCGGGGAATTGATTGGTATGTGAACCATCTAATATTGATGCACTTCAGCGGGACTCCGCCTGTCGCCTAAGTCATTAATATACAGGGTGTCCGCCGGGAAGGTATACTACTTTGTTCGTTTATAATTTTTGATTAAATGAAAGAGAATGGATCTTATATTGCTAAATGTTTTATTTAACGTCGGCAATTATGTATGGAATACAATATCAGGTAAATGTCCGCCTCTGCTAGTCTCACAAATGCGAGCCCTTTTGAGCACATTTTTCATTACATTCTCACACATTTCACGCGGTATTTTATTAATTTCATCACGAATATTTTGTTTGAGTTGCTCAATCGTTTCTGGTTCGTTTGCATAAACCTTGCTTTTCAGATGCAAATCCTTGTGCAGAATTGTGGTCAAAGTTGTTCTTTGAAGACCAAGCTCCTGAGCACGGCGTCGAATTGAGGTTGATGGATTGTTTTGAACACTTCCTTGAACAGCAGTAATGTTTTCAGCCGATCTTGCAGTACGTTGTGGCCCCTGCTTGGGCCTATCACCTACAGACCCTCTTTCTTCGAAATCATTCACTACACGATAAATAGTGCGTTTTGTTGGCACGTTGTTTCTCCCAAAAATTTCACGTAACTTTCTCATCGTCACAGTAATCGATGATTGATTTTGATAAAATGTTTTAACGATTAAAACACGTTGGTTTATCGAATATTTTTCCATAATAAATTTGCCATGTGTCTACTTCACGACTGCCAAATATGAACTGTCAAGACTAATGTTTACCAAAATGGCGGCAAAACAAAGTAGTATACGTTCCCGGCGGACACCCTGTACTTACATACATATGTGTGTACATACAAGTAAAGAACTGTCTCATTTCTATACGCAAGGAAAAAAGAGTAGCAGTTTGCAAAACTCAACAAAACTTTCACTATAGGTACAATATAGAGAATCTGCGTGTTGCAGTTTTTCCTAAAGCGAATTTCCTGCAAAAGTTACTGTTATTTTGACTTAAAGCAATTTAACAACACAATAGTCTTTTGCTTGAATTGAGAACGTACCCTTTATAGTAATTAGGCGTTAATGCACATTAATACCCCCTGATCGCCAGCCGGTAATGTGACATTTGATAACCGCGGATCGGCAAATTTAATATTTTATTTTGAGACTTTTTTTTCAAGCAGCATTTTTTATATGATAATCATGTTAAGATGTATTCCAAAAACACTTTGTTTTGTAAGAACTTAACATCAGTGATCTTTGTATATCTTGCTTGCTATTATATTTTCCTTACGCTTTAAAGCAGCGAAGACTTATCCACACCACATCACCTGCTGCAAATGAGTGCCTCACAGCGGTTAGTGAAAAGGATGGAGTTCGCGAAATAACGTTAAATCAACCAAAGACAAGGTATTAATTTTTATCTTTGAGTTTTGTAAAGATACTTCCTGTTGACAACAATTGATTTACAATTTAATTGTTTTGTATGTAAGTATGGACCTTCTTTCGGCTTTATACTTTCACTGATTGTCAACAGAGATTCGCCGGATATCGGTATTCGTATCCGTGTCCCGGGATAATATTCGTCATAATGAAATATCAGTATATCTTTTAAATATGTATACGTTTTGCAAGTATTTTCAGCATTTCGTAGTAATAACCATGAAGGTGGAAGCAGTTAGTAATATCGCACTAGTTAGTTATAGTTCTTTATTAGTTAAAAAATAACTCTATACATTTTTCAATTTATAAAATTAATAATTATTTACTATATATTGTGCAATCTGATTCTTAAATCTATTAATATTATTTTCCATTTTAATACTATTATCTAAGTTTTTAAAGAATTGCGCTCCTTTATATAAAATATTGTTTTGCGAACTAGTTCACCTGTATAGAGGTAGCCTAAAATCACCTACATGCATTTCTTAAATTATGGTAACTACCAACACATTGCAGATTTCTTTGTTAATACGTAGGGTATAATCCATTTTTCAACTTAATGATAAAAATTAATGCATTCATTTTAAGTCTTTGTTCAATATCTTTGTTCAGTATTCATACATATTGTTATTTTAGTTTCCCAATAATTATTTCAAATATTAACTACTCAGCTGTTTCTACATAATATACTATTGTAAGCGTCACGTGTATTATTTTGTGTATATTAGAAAATAATATGTAATGCACGAGAATTTTGTATACTTGTACAAAGTGGCAGATTTCAATAATTTGACAAACAATGGAAACGCACCAAACCCAAATTATGTATATCTAATCTAATCTAATTCAAAGTATCTACATATATTAAAGCATGAAAATGCAAGAGGTGTACGGCAGCGTGTACGATGTTTCTATGTGCCAGAAAACTTCACCGTTTTAAAATATATGGGAGCTCAGTTATTACGATTTCATAAGAAACTTAATGTGACGCGAATAGAAGTAATTGTATTAAGAATTGCTCTCGATTCACGGGAGGGGGTGGCGTAAAAAAACCTTTAGTTGCTTTCTGGAATTCGAGATACACACTGACACATGGCACCCACTGTCGTGTTTCATTATTGCTTAGATTTATGTACATATATACTTATAAACACATTTTTTTTTGAAATTATATGTGTGTATACTCTACAAGTTACCGTTGAATATAATCTCATTGCCATGGTCCCATGGTTGAAGTTTATACTATCAACTTATTGTATTTAAGAACATAAACATACAATATATCTAACTATATGGTATTCCCCGCAATACAAATTCATTTTGCAGCGTATGTACCAAGGAATTTTACTGCGCATAAGAAATATATTTTGCCACTTTTGTTTATCTATGTACGTACGCATTCTTATGCCGTATTATTGTTTAGGTACTTTCGTATGCTCTGAACTGCGAAGAACAATATCATGGAAAACATATGTATGTAAATGTACGAACAATACCATGATTTCAGAACAATATCACGGAAAACATATGTACATGCCTGTGTATGTACATCATTTTTATTAACTCTTGTGTTTAATTGGTATTGGTATTCTCTTTAGGAATGCCCTTTCTCTACAAATGATGGAGTCAATTATTGCTGGAATAAGCGAAAATGTGCATGATGACTCGTTGCGTTGTATTGTTATCTCATCAACTGGGACAGTATTCTCGGCTGGACATAATCTCAAGGAATTAGTAAGAATATCAAACCGACATCTAAGCACTCATTAATTTATTTTCAACAGACTGCCGACAAAGGTGCCCAAAGTCATCGTATAGTTTTTGATAAATGCGCAGAAATGATTAGTAAAATTCATCACGCACCAGTTCCTATAATAGCAAAAGTAGATGGTCTCGCAGCTGCAGCCGGCTGTCAATTGGTTGCATCGTGTGATATTCTCGTTTGTTCCGAGAAAAGCTCTTTCTCTACCCCAGGGTAAGAAGCTCGTGAATCTACGTATTCCATTGATAACTATTTCCCATTATTTGCAGAGCCAATTTCGGTTTATTTTGCCATACCCCTGGAGTGGCAATTGCACGTGTTATGCCTCGCATGAAATCAGCGTACATGTTGTTTACAGGAATTCCTATTAGCGCTCAGGATGCTTACATTTCAGGTAAAGATACATTGGTAAAGTTTTAATTGCAATAATTCTTAAGTATCTTATTTCTTAAGGTTTAGCCAGTCTCGTAGTACCAAGTAAAAAACTTGATGATGAAATCAAAAAAATTTGTGAATCCATAAAAAGCAAAAGTCGACCAGTCATCAAAATGGGTAAAGAGTTCTATTACAGGCAAATGGGATTGAGCATTCGTGATGCTTATGAGGAAGCATCAGGAGTAAGACCTTATTTAGTTATTTTTTGGGAATATTTATAAACTGTTTGCATCTTCTTAGGTCATGGTTAAGAATTTGGGTTTCAATGATGGAAAAGAAGGCATTACAAGTTTTGTGGAAAAAAGAAAGCCCAAATGGACTCATTCGTAATTCTAGATCGTTGATCAAAGTCGTATAAGTGTACCAGGATTGCAATTAAAGTGTTTTTTTTTAGATACTATATTCAGAGAGTTATATACAGACAACATTACTAAATATATATACTTTTTTTAAATTTTTATACAACGGACTCATCTTAATTGAAATTTCCTAACTCTCGCAAGATATTAAATCTGTAGTAGCTCTCAACGTCAATCTGTTTTAATGATCTACAATTACAGATTATACTTCTTATAAAGATATAAGAAATAGATAAAAATATTACAGTCTTAGATTTAATATTCCAGTGAAGAGGGTGTTGTTTTAGATTCTCTGAACGTACATAGTAGGTAAACATAAAAAAAATTTGTGTAGCTCTGATCTGAATGTGACCGTATCAACAAATAGCGTATATTTTAAAAGTTCTAGAAACTTTATACGAATTCTTTAAAGGTATGCATTATAAACAATTTCTAATTCTACCTAGAGTGCATAGCGAACAAACATATGTTTGTGTTTATATCCATGTAAAGAATAACATCTGCGTTTCGTAGAATATTTCTGATTCAAGTGTTCGCTTACATTTTATTAACATATTAAGTCTTTTCCAAGAAGTGTTTAGTAAATACGGGTATTTCTACATACATATGCATATTACCGTGTTGTTGGTTTTTCTCATTAATAACACTTTCATTATTATTGATTACTTATTTTTGAAATACAATCTGCAATTTGCAGCAGCTGTTAAAATCTGTTTTCCCAGTACTCAACGTCCTTTCGTAAAACTACACATTTAGAAGGTGTAGTTAATTGCACGATATTTTCTGAGGCTATAATGTAGGAACGCAAATAAGGAATCCAATTCGTATAATATGTATGTACATATGTGAATTGTACCGCGGTTACCGATCCTCTGCCACTACTTTAAGCTCAATAAACAGAATTTTTCTTAATCAAATAAAAACTTTTTTTTTATTTTTTTTTTTCAAGTTTTTGTTGTTTTATTTTTTATTTATTTTAGAAATAATAATGTAAAAATGTTTCACAAGGACAATATTTTGTTATTTTTATTTCTTCATGGTGTTTGAACATTCTTAACACATTACAGTCTAATGCGCATTCCTTGTAGGTAGATGTAGATAAATGAAATAAATTTAATAAATCCCACTCAGCAAACTGTACTAGCCGAAAAATGGCCGACATTGTGATTGAATTACAAAATTGTCGTTTGAAATAATGTTTGACATGAAAATTTCCCCGAACGAAAATAATTAGATTAAAAAATAGAAAATACTTGTTAATTATTGTTATTACAAAAAAGGAACAAAACTACGTGTACGTGAGTGTGTTTTTTAGTATTTAATTGCGTAGTAATATATTAATTTTGTTTTAGCTGAATTGATGTTATTTCTGCTTGATAACAAATAAGTGATATTTCTTGTGGTGTCGTGTTTAGACCTCAGTCTGTGGTCGCTTTTCTATCCAGGTTTTGATGGATTCAATGCCATTGATGGAGTCAACGACGGCTCTTAGTCCGGGATAGGCCTCAAGGAGATCACGTTTAACCATGTAGTTCATGTAATCCAAAATGCCGGCAAAGTAGACATCGGCCCATGTAAGCTGTTTAAAAATTGAAATAGATAAATTTAAGCACTTGCTAAAAATAAGAATAATAATTTAAGTAAAAGATAGACTACAAATACTCGACAAACCCTTTTCTGATGAAATTTCTTCAAAGAACATACGTACATACATATGTATATGTAGGATCAAAAGCTAGAATTTAAAATGTCCCAAATTGCAAAAACTTGGGTTGTGCTACAGATAATAACCTAAAGAATTTCTTAAGAGAACTATTTTCGTGTGCGACCAAGATGTAATCCATATTTGACACCACCAGAGCAGTTTTGAGCTCCGTCGAGGAATAGCTACCAACACCATGTCAAAAAGGGATGAATAACTCAACAAACAGCACCAAAAATTGTTTTTTTGCTGATAGTGCAATCCAGTTTTGTAAAATGAATGATTTTTCTTCCTTTGAGGACTACAACAATAAATATTCAAGCAAAGATCGCCAGAGAACCATGTTATTATATATGACTTTTTCCGTAACATACTTGAAAAACGGTGTACAATTCTGGAAGAGGTTACACTTCATTGCTGTGGCTCGGATTTTATGCCATTTTAGCTTTTACCTTTTACTTCTGGTTTCCACCGGGCCTTAAGTCGATCATTGCATAATTTGAATAATATAAAACTTAGTCCTGACAAGATTTATACTTGTATAAACACTTCAACATTAGAATTGAGGACGTTGGATTGCGATAGGATATTTTCAGTAAACGGAATATTGCTAAAAATTACTTTAACTATTCATTTAACTTTGTAAGTTGAGAGTATTTCTATTCATATATCCATGAAAATACGATTTTCTTTCTCTGTTCTGATGTAAGTTAAATATATAGAGCTTATATAGGAGGAATTTTGCCCACGGGGACGTGAGATTCGTTTGGGGGCACTATTTTAATCAAACTTGTACATATATCGCACTATGCAACATAACAAGGTCCATTAAAGAAAATTAGTGATAAAGACTCAAACTTAGTTACAAACCTTTCCAAGTGCCAAATGTCCATCATTATCCTTAACGGTCTGTTCCAATTTTTCCAAATAGAATGGAATGACTTCTGTATTGAGTGTGACCAGCTTCTTCTCCTTGATTTCATCCTCGGGTTCATATGATACGACTGCAATTTCTATATATTAAAAAGCAAGATTAATCAAACAACACTGAACATGCAACATCACACATTGTTCGCTACTTAGACGGAAGTCATTGATCGTATCAACGACAATGTCGATCTGCAAATCCTCCCATGGATTGGCGCCACTCAGTCCAACTGTTTTAGCCAAGAATCTAGCCATCGAAATGCTCTGATGTACACGTTTACCATCGACTTCCAACACGGGCATTTGACCCATTGGCATTGCTGTAACATGATCATGCAATTGTTTACAAAAATACATATATATGTATGTTCGATTTATTTGAAGTCTGTAAATCTAAATTAAGTAATGACCCAGATTCATTCATCGGTTGATTAAATTTAGAATGGTAGATGGCAAAAATAGAACTCAGTTCTGTAATGTTGGCAGTTGGTAACATCAAACTTGTTCGATGCCAATACATAGATTCCTAATTTTGACAATGAACTCTGGCCCTTTATCTCTTAACCAGGTAACATGCTGATCTAATTATATGACTCAGGCGCTACTCACTTGGCTTCAATGCGGGCCATTCGTCACGCGTCACTCGAACATCTTCGTACTCAATACCGCCGTAAGCGAAGAGGTAGCGTAAAGGTTCAGCGAGCGCTTTTACATTAAAGTAAAACAGTGTGTAGGTGTGTTTGATGGGCTCGGTGGGCTCTGCTGGAGCACCTTCAGCTGGTGGAGCCTCTCCCTCAGCGGGCGCTGCTGGGGGTGCTTCTTCTGCGGGTTTTGCTTCATCGGCCATTATTTAGAGCTGAAAGATACAGAAAAAAATAAAATAAAATAAAACTGTCAAACTTTCAATCGCGAACTATGCATTGTTCATTAGAATACTATAAGATAATTTGTCAAGTATTTATAAGTTTATTCAAACTCATTGTGGGTGGCTAAAGAAATGGACACATAATACAACAATGGAGTGTGAAAATTTGAAAGGGGTTCAACGAATATGAGCAAAGCAACCATGAAATGGAAAGAAGACTGTTGGCTATTAGAAGTAAATTCGAGAACTATAACTTGTTCACTTTAAATAAAGTAAATATTCAGGCTTTTGTAACGAAAGGATTTCCTGTCAAATTATTGAAAGTAACATAAAATTAGTTGTTATATGTAGGTCGGAGATTCATTTGTTAGCTATAAGCTGAACAAAAGTGAAAAGTTGAAAAGAATATCCAATAACTCTATAAATGTACTTACGTATGTATAAATATTTGGCTCATCAGGCCATATTGGACCCCTCAGAGCATAGTTCCTCGGAATTATTTCTGGTTTACGTTTTACACTTTGTATCCGAAAGGCAAAATTAACACGATTTCTCAAGGCAATTATTCCACATTTGTAAAACATTCGCGAAAGGTTGGAGTTTTTGAATTTTTATGAACCTCGAACCTTAAGCTACACGAACCTTTTGCATTATACAAATATACCTATGTATATAATGACTGGTTTAAAGGTCATGGAAGTGCAGATCGCATGGGTGACATTTATTTAGGTCAAGGATATTTTTAAGGTGCCATTTAACTATTAAGATGTGTAATGCCAAGCGTTAACGAATCTTTATTTCGTTAAAAAAATATCAAAAATTAAATCTAAAGGAGGTAAGTTTGATTTTCACATTTTAAATAGTTTAGTCTTTTTTTCTTAAACCAAAGTCGTCCGAATTCAATAGACAAGTTGGTATCGTCTTGTTATGTTTTGAGGAAAATCTTAGTGCTAATGAGGTTTGAACAAAATCGTTTGAGGCAATTCCTTTAGAATCAACATTTTGAAAACATACTCCATCGACTCCAAATATTAAATTTGAAGTTAGGGCTGTAGTCGGCGGTATCGTATTTTAGAACTATTATAAACTTTTTAATTTTTTCATTTCTTTTTCGTTGTATTAACTTATTGAAATTCCAAGGTCGAAAATATTCGGTTTTCAATAGATTTTATCAGAAAAGCAACGTGACTCGGTGTTTTGTTTTTTGGGTTACTGAGCCAGAGATTCTAAGAAGAGAAACAGAAAAATTGTTCGCGATCTAATTTCTCGCGAATGTCTAACAAACGTCCGGGAGTAATAACTGTCGTAAGAAAGCTCCTCAATTTGTGGAAAATATACCACGTACAACATACAGTGCTGCGCCAAATATTTGTACATTTTGATCAGAAAAAAAAACAACATCCTTGGACTTTTTTTAAAGTGGGCTTGGCTAACACTATTTGCAGCCTTTTTTCTTCGATTCTAATATATTGACCTATACATATGTCTATTGTAGCATAAAGTCCAATTGTAGCATTGTGTATTATGTATTGTGTATTTCTTGTGTCTGAATACTGCGGAGACGTCATATTTCCAGATAAATCTGCTACCATCATAGAAAATAATCTGTAAGTTTCTGGTATGTGTATTAACTTCAACTAGCTTTTTTATCAATCATACCTATACATACTTTCCCCTTAGGTGTACAATTTTAAAAAGTTGTCGGGAATTTTGTCTCCTTCATAGTCTGGAAAAAGTCCAGACCTTAACCCAATAGAGAACTGTTGGCATTATATTGGTAAGCAAATTAGAGAAAGAAGACCGAAATCCCATCGAGGGCCTAGAAATATTCTAAAAGTCGCCTGGGAACAAGACTTCAATGTCAGTTACTTTGAAAAGCTTTTTAGTTCAATGCCAAAAAGATTTAATGACGTCATAAGGAAAAGGGCGGGATAACTAACTAACTATTAGGTTATTAATTTAATATTTTTTATATTTTATGTTATTTTTCTGCTTAAGTTGTATTTAATATTTATCTAAGTTTTTCCTACAATTACACTACTAGTTTTTTTAAGATTTAAATGCATTGTTGAGTCTTTCAAAGTAATTAAAACTGTTTTTTCCTATTCACCCAAAAATTGACTAACTGCGAGTTTGAATTCCATTATATATATATTTATTTATTTTCATTTAAATTATGGAAAATATAAAGACAAAAAACATTTAAAAATAAATGTCTATGAAATAAAAGCCAAGTTTTAAAGAAAAATTGAAAAGAGAATTTGAGCGAGTTTTTTTTGGTGTTTATATGAATATAAGGATAAATTTATTGCAGCTGATAACAGAACAAGTTTAGAATGTAAACCAAAATTTTGAAATTAGTTTTTGACAATCAACCCAATTATAGAAAAAGTGAAATAATGTATTGTACAGTTTTTCGATTTGTAAAAAATCGAGAAGCATTTTTATTTTATTTTATGGTACCCCTGTACATATTGCGGCAGTATTGTCGCAACAAAGAAAATAATTTATTTTAGCAAAAGTAATAAAGATACTACAATAAAAACGAGGTTAGAAAAACAAATAAATGTATGTACATACATATGTACCTACAGCTATAAAAATCGTTACTCATACATACATATGTATTTGTTCATCAGTTTGTAAAATGAAAAACATAATAAATGTAAAATTAGTCGAACGCTATACTGCTATCAAATAACACGTTTCAAGAACGATAACAAATGACTGATAAGACTTTTAATCAACAGTACCAGTACCACTTGTACTCAATTTACTTAGATAAACGACCTCCATAAAACACCATGGGGTCCCGAGACCTGATATGGTAAAATTAGAATTTTTATAATATTTGTTGAAACCCAGGTGTACTTTTTAATACTGATAATCTTAAGTAGATTAATTTTTATAAATCAATAAAAGAACACTTAAATCTTGAACAGATAATAGCGCCGTGGTGAGGAATTAATTCTTCACATAGCAACCGACACAATATGTGTATGTACATGCATGCATCCGCTGTGCTCATCCCAACCGCCATTCCAAGAACTTCGTACCTCATGGATGCAATTTAAATTTCGCTAGTATAACGATTTTCGTTCCAATTATCTGTGCTCTCCTTTCGTTTCTTCAACATGTTATAATTGTGCTTTATATTCTTGGCCATTGCCAAGACGGCAATAGGGCGGCGACGCATATAAGGAATGTATGTATGTATATGTATTAATTTATTCCGGAAATGGGTCGACAGTAATCCGGTCTGTTCTTCTCAATTGCAGTATGCAATTCGATCGTTTACCATACTTGGATCATTAAGCTTTTCTTTTTCGTTGCTTGCAATTTTGAGGCGTTGCCCTGGGGATTCATTGTGGGCGACAAAATCGCGAAGGAGCATCATAAAAGGAATGAAAATAAAAGATACAAGTACTACAAGCGTAATAAACCGGCAAATCGAATACCGGTCAGACGAGATATTGAACTTGGTTTAAACAAGCAGAACACCGTTTCAAAGCACATTTAAGGACAGACAGAAAGAAATTGCTGTGTAAAACCGTCAAAGTATAGTGTGTTATTCGACGTTTTACTTTCGTATTGTGAATAAAATAAAAATACATTCAATTTAGCCAAAATTAACCTTATTTGGCTGGATTAGACAAATTTTGAAACATCTGTATGTACTTAATGGCATTAAGCTAGTATTTCAGGATTTGTGTGCTGAAATGGGCTTCGTACGGACTGGGTTCCTTTATAAAACATGAAAAGATAAGAAAATGTTTGTGCGAATGTCAAAATACTCGTACATATCAGATTCTACATACATACAATTCGGCAGAAATTAAAAGAAAGTAGCTATTATGCACTAATTTACTGCAAGTAAAACGCGTTTAGCTTCATAGAATGAATTAATGAATATACATAAGTTTTATAATTCCTTGTAAAATCGAAACTTTTATGTTCAATAAAATCTAAATTTCCCTAATCGCTATGAACTATTTTCTGTTTCTTAGCAGTTAGTATCTACTTATTTGGAAGAAATATTCATTTCCATGTTAAAGCCCGGAAAGTAAACTAAATAGAGCATAAATCTGACAATAATTGGCATAAGGTTAAGACTTGCTTAAGTATTTTCCTTGATCTGAACGACGGTGCATAGAAAACAAAGTGTGTGAACCCTAAATAATCCGATATGACAAGATCTTTACCGAAATTTATTCAAAACAAGTATTTAAAATAAACGTGTGTACATAGTTTGAATGTGCAACTGGATATGCATGTAAAACTAAACAACTTGGAAATGATTAACTAAAGAAAATTTTTCATATCACCATAATGAGTCTATGACTCTAAATCTGTCCCAATTTATGCTGCCTTGGACCTTTTGGAATAAGGCAAGAAGAAGTTAATTAAAGTCTAATCGATTCTATTTTAAATATTAGGATACACGCGTATCCCACGAGTATTTTGAGTATTTGGATTGTTGTGTTTTATAATCGTATTAAATGTGCGATAGCGTGAAATATTAAGTACCAATTATTATCAATTATTGTGAAATAGCATTTTCATATGGATCACAGAGTAGTTTAACACCTACGTAATTGATGTGTTTTCGCCCCATAAACTTTAAATTTCTCGCCAGGTAAATAAGAGAACAATTCACAATTTTCTTTCTTTTTTAAGTTACTTTATGGAACCATAAACACTAAGGCTTAAATAAATGAGTTACATTTCCTATCCAAAGGCAAACAGTGCTATTTGGAAAAATCGCTATTTAGGCTTAATTCAGTTTTTTGACAGCGGAATGTAAATCAATCAGTTAAATTAGGAAGCTAATTTAATTTCATTTTTAACACTAGAGCCTTCAATTTCTTTCAGTAAAAAATTGAATAATAATGATAAAATTTCAATAAATCAAAGGATCTTCCATGTACGTATTAAAAAAAGGAAAATAATGTTTAACTAGTTTTGTATCTAAAATTAATTTAGTTTGATGCCATATCTGAAAGATATAATTAAGAAGTTTCTCATGAGAGTTATTATTTACGGCTGTTTGTCAGATACATATTTTCAAGTTTTTCTTTGATTCGAACGAAGCTTCCACTTAGTAGTCCAATGTAGGAACCACTGCTCCACAGCGCTCAGGGGTCCTATTATCGATTATCGATTGAGGCTGTTTTTTAGGCAATTCAACAATAATCTTGAGATTCTGGTTAATGCTAAGAGTTCAATGCTCAGTAAGATCAAGTGGGCAGCTGCTGTAAATTTGCATATCATATACATATATGTACATACATATGTATGTCAAAACATACATAATGTGTGTTAAATGTTCTTTATTTTTAACTTTTTATATTAATACAGTGTTTTGATATTACATACTTAATTTGAAAAGTAAAAACATACGGCAATGATGCAAAGAGTCGTCTGTCTATGCATCGAGCAATATAGATCGAGAACAGAACCGGTCCCAAACTGAGCATTGTGGGATTCTTTGAGATACTGGAGAAAATACTGGCATGTTAATACCAATTTTCATGGTCTAATTTATTTTTCTAAAAGGTAAGAAAATATCAAGCAGCTCTAGGAGAAAAGTTGCACATGTCTACGAGTTTGTTTCACAGAGTTATTATTATGAGTATAAAAAGCTTTCGAGTAATCAAGGAGAATTAAAAAAATTTCATTTTTCTCATCCAAAGCTTTCCCTATATCATTGGTAACTTCTAATAATTCTGTTGTTTAGATATACATATGTACAAAGCTGAACAGAAACTCTGACTATTTGGGAACCAGAACATTGTTGGAGCGAAAAAAATTAATGAAATGTTTGTACTATTTGTATTTCTTCTTAAAAGAAATACAAAACACATTGAAACTATAATATGTTATTTACTCTTGGGCCACACGTCGTTGTACATTTTTATTAGGTGAGAAAATTAGCGATAGTATGAAAATCCACAAACCATCTGATGTTTGTTTAAATTTTTTAATTTTCAGGACCTTATATTTGCTTGATTTTATTACAAAATGTGACTGTTATTCGCTTGTAGTAATTACTATTTCTCTGTTGATGAATTTAGATTTAAAACAAATAGTCATACAACCAAGAAAAAAACATTTGCAATTCTGATAAATCTGTGCGCTTGTTTTTGTTGCTGTTTGTATTAATGCATTAACTCGAAGCGACATATTTATATGAACTTATGTAGTAAAACATAATTTACACTGTTTGTAGTTTATTTATCCTATTGTTCTATTACAAAAGAATAATAGAGACTTTCTTTATATATATCTTTTGTATTTTAAAAAATTGTGTTCCAGAATTTTTAAATATCGTCTATGTATATTAACAGGAACATCGATATTTATACAGATGGAGTATTTATAGTAAAACAAAATACGTAACGTTTTCTTTTAGTCCCAATTTACAATTATCATATTAATTGACTAGAAAATGATTTTGGCAATTTTTTTTGTTCATCCAATTTATTGCCTTTTTAATTCATTGCAAACATGTAGTTTACAAGCGTGTAGATACATTTATTGGGTGGATAACTGTTACTATTGAAAATGCAATTCACTTCTTATTTTTCAGTTAAATTATATCGGAGTGTTTTAGAGAACTACTGAAATATCGCTCCTTAGCCACCCAAGTGATCTCACGAGGTTAAAAAGCAACTGTTAAAGTGAATAAATTTAACAAAAAAGAATTAAATCTTCTTTCTATTAAATAATCTATTCTTCGGTGAATGTTTACTTGTGCAAACTGTGTGACTAATCGTAGGTAATATTTTTGTTTCTGACCGGAAATAAAACAGGTGGTTATTATCGCCATGTGAGAATTGGAAGAAAAGCAAAAGCCACTGCTAATGTGTTAAATTTGCCATTGATATTTTGTAATATGGTTTTATGTTTTTAAATTTTCATTTTTCGAATAATTGAAACGCTTTTCCACGACTTATTCATTGAAATTATTTTATTTTTTATTATATAGACACTAAACGTTGGAGTTTACTAAAATTCGGTGAGGTTGATTGGTCAAAGTCATATTTGTTGTCCAAGCAACGATGTTCTGTAGAAAAGTAAAACTTTGTTTTGACTTGGACTAAAATCGGTCTTAATTGTGATATTATATCACTCTCATAAGTTTAAGTCTGTGATCAAGGCTTCACGTAAAAAGTGCTTGCGTTTTCATCATATAAGTATACCCTTCGATATACTTTTTCACTTCGATTGATTGCCTTAAGAGTCTTTAATAAAAGCAATATTATGAAGCTGTGGTATACTTGGAGGTGGTATATGGAAGATATTTGTCCTGGGAAGAGAAGAATTCAAATTGATTGCTTATGATGATCGTATTATTAGTGACTCAGACAAATATTTATTTTTTCTTGTTAAATTTCCATGCAAGACGAAATACCTGAATGTAAAAATTACTGTAAAACTTCAAATTACTGCAAAGTGCCCAAAAGGCAGTAAAGCTCCTTAGTCCTGTAACAAAAAAACAGGAGCATGCATCTAAATACATATGTACATATGTATACAATTTAGATATAGGTACATATGTATCCTTCCTTTCGACAGTTACAAAAAGTTGAGGTTGTGGAGGTTTTTCTTCGAAAAGCTTAATCATTCTTTTCCGGTTCTCAGATCACTGTAGCTTATTTCAGGTGGAAATAATGGCGAAATATTCTACAATATCTGTTAAGAAAAAACACAGAGATGTACTACAAGGATATCAAGAACTTGTACCAAACCAAATAAGCTATTCCTTAAGAATTCTAAAAGACAGCAAAATTTATGCCTCTCGCTGCTTGTTAACATTTATTTATTCTGGATGCAATCGGCCATTCACAAATGAATGTGCTATGCAAACAGTGGGATGGAACTAGGAATTTATTGGACGACGTCCGATTGGGCTAAACTCTAAAAGATTAGACATTTTCTTTAAATTTTTCTTGGGTGCTCAGTGAAGAAGAGAAAAAACTATGTACCTACATTTGCTTTGTACCTATTCTGTCCTGACATGATGAATATTGATGCCAAAATAATCTTCCACTTTGTAAGGAAAAAATAGGTATATTTTGAAATGCGTAGAAATAGCAATAGATCGCGTCAGTCTAATCGAAGTTTTGTCCTAAATGAAAAACCATTTTACAATGCTAAAATTGTAAAATCTTAACTAGATCGCCATTATTAACTCTTTGATTTCATGTATATATGTATGCACATACATATGTATGCATGTGCACCAAATTTGCCTCGGCTCAGACATTTATTTGAAATGTATTGTTAATTTGTTATTCTATGCATTTTTAAGTGTCATTTCGTTGCCGTAATTGGTATATTTATCAAAAAAGATTTGGTAAACAAGATTGTTTTTCCCGGATTTGTACTGCGATTGAATTAATTTTGTTAATTTGTGTAATAATACTGGACTGGATCTTCAATTATATTGTAGGTATGTATGTTTATACAAATTCTTTTTTCCAATCCAATTTTAGAAACGCGTTTGGTTCAATGTCTGTAGATCAAGAAAACAAACCCAGAAGGATAGGGTTTTCAAGGCCATTATGCAATTAACTAAGTGCATAAAGAGAATCAAATAGACGATTTAGATGACTTCGTTGACTTCTAATAGGTAGTTGTGTTTAAAATGCTGCCAAGAAATATATAATACACCAAAATTGAAACTTCATTGCCATTATATAAGTTTATATGAAAGGGAGTGTGTTTCCTTTACTTGCGACTAGGGCAGGCAGCTACATACATAAACATATGTTATAACCTCCAAGCACAAAAGAGAAATTAATTCAAATCTTAGATCCTGCAACTACTACATCAAAAAGGGGAGTAGTACCTATAATGTACCGGGAAGAGTATAAGTTGTCTGGAATTTGATTGCGATTCAAAAAATAAATTTGTGTATAAACGCATATACACATGTATGTAAATTTTTCAAAAGTTCTGGTGAATTAAATCTGGTTTCTTAAACAGCACAAATTTAATTTTGAAAAGTGCTTCTATATCCTACTATTTATCCGCCTTTAAAGCGAAAAGCAAAAAAAAAAAAATATCAATGCAAGTCAACTTAATGAAGCATAACATAAACCGCTTCAAAACTCGGCACAATATCCAGCGCAAAATATAACCACACAGATTCTACCGGTTAAGACATCAACCAATCTACGTCTACTAACAAACATCGAGTAACCGCATTTTGCCATTCAACCTTTAAATCACATTTGATCAAATTTAATTAAATTAATTGACTTGGAATGCTCCGAGTAAATTAGTAAAGTGTGACACACACAACAGATCGACCAGACCACCACCTCCAATCACTTAATGTATAGCAAAAACCACAATTACTTAATGCAACTATGCCGGCTGTATATAATTGTGGTCGAAATATTGGCACATATTTCGCCACCACTTAGTACATGCAACTAAGTCACCGCTAATCTGCTGACCGCAAAAGAAAATTCCTTTTTTTATTGATTCTATTTTTTGACTATCAAATTTCACACACTTCGATCGAATTGATCAATTAAAATCGCCGCACCATCACTTCTTGGTTACATCACTCACATTTGGTTTTAAAAATCGATGGGTGTTCGTTTTCAGAAAAAAAACTTCCCAAAAATGTTCTAAACTTTGGGTCAATATAATTTTCAGAATTTTTATTTCACAAAAATATGGCTCGGTTTATGAATTATGTATTTTTTTAAACACTCCCGAAGGTATAATAAACCTTCAATAGAACTTTTTACACTTCTTGGCTGCCTTACCTTTTCCTAGTGCGTTCTCTCTGAACCTTAAAACGAATCTGAACAGACTACGCTGCTAAATGCCTTCGTTAAACTTTATATACTCCGTACACGAACGCCACGATGCTGTAGCTATGGGGCCGCGCTTTCGCATACGCTATCCGCTTCTTATGCTTTTATATCCTCAGCATTTTGTTTTTGGCTTTGTTTTATTTTCTCGCATACTAGTTTGCGGCTTGGTCAATCACTATGGAAGAGAGAGAAAAAGTAAAGAAAGTCATTGAAGAAGAGACTCTTCCACTAGGGCCTATTTGACCAATGGTCAAGCGAGTGCGTTAGCATTCTCTTAAAACTCATTTAGTAGTCCTTCATTCCACTCTGATTCATCTGAAAAGTTGCTTTGCTTTTCTTAGTTATAGAGACAACGAGAAACATAGAGAGTGATAGTCAGAAGGTAGACAGAAAGGGTAGTATATACATATGTATGTATGTATGTATATTGTTATCAATTTCGAACATGCGGCACAACTTACGTCTGATTGGAACGAGCGATTGAAAAACTAAAAAAAGCTCCCTCTCCTATAGATACAAGATAAATGTGTATCTGTTGCGATAATAGATGGATTGTGTGAATCTATTTATGTATGTACCTTCTCAAAAGATTGATATTGACTTTTGGGTCATCAGTTTGTGGATCACCAAATAATTTGGCCAAATAAGATGTGTGTGGACTCGATTGTTGACTAGAAGAGCAGTGAAGGATGTATAGCAATCAAATCACTTTCTTAGATAAACAGATTAGGAAGCACGCAAATGGACTTGAAATCAATATTTTTAAAGTAAACTAAGAACTATTTCGACTGTACTTTGTCGTGAATCAAGGTCAGCTTTTTAGAAATTGTGTAAACAGTACTTATGACCACTTGTCGCCCTTTTGATAGGTTATCTTGTAATGATATTTTTTCATTGTGTATTGCAAGTCATATTTTAAATGAGTTGAGCTCGAAATTTATGATTACAGTAGAGGTTCCAAGAAAAGAACTTTAGCTAGTGGAAAAATTCAATATGAACATTGCATTGAAGTGAATACGCACATATATGCTCATGCATGCTATAGTTCTGAGTAGCTATGTATAAAAGATTACCGAGACTGGCCAAAGTGCCTTATAATGCGCTTCTGCACCACTTAAGACTAACAAAAAAGGCTATGGCGAAGGATTATTATGTACATTATTATTGTTACTATGAAAACCTTAAATTTTGGTGTACGGGCAAACGGTTCAGCTTAACATACGCGTTATTATCGGTGATAATGACAAAAGAGGTACGAAATAAACAGTATACCTGCAGTTCCTACTAAAATCGACAAATTGACTAACTTAGGTGACGCTCCAGTTCTTGGTAAGCCTGACCCTCAACCAACAAGCTCCTCCAGTTAACCTGGTCCTTAGCCAACTGCTTCCAGTTGCACACTCAAAGTTGGTTGAGGTCCCCTTCTACGGGCACAAGTCACCTTAATCGA
The DNA here is from genome assembly GCA_946965025.1 of Blera fallax. NCBI lineage: Eukaryota > Metazoa > Arthropoda > Insecta > Diptera > Syrphidae > Blera > Blera fallax. Next base: position 51,631,156 of record OX337246.1, read on the forward strand.
GATCGTCCTCTATTTCGTTGTCCCTCGGAATTCGATTCGAAGAATTTAATTGCTTTACATGTCGTAGCCATCTTAAGCGACTGATGCACAGTTTTTTGAGTAGGTCGATGTGGCTGTACAGCTTGTCGAATTTTTTCCTTCAAACCCCGTCAATACAAAGTGACCGAATATTTAACGAAAGAACTTTTCTCTCGAAACGGCCGAAGATATCTTCATTCGCTTTCGATATAGTCCATGCTTCAGCGCCATAAAGCAGGGCTAGGATGATAAGGGTCTTATATAGAATTTCCTTAGTTGTTCGGAATAGGTATGCAAAACACGCCATAACCTCTACGTGGTGCCTGCTGGATGGATATTTAATAGTCAACTAATAATGGACGCTCGGACCTGCGCGAGTTTATCCGGGTTATCTTTAACACGCATGTGGCAGGCGAGAAATCTGTTGTTGACCCGACCTACAATTTTGCAGCTCAGATATCTAATAACACGTTCTCAGAAGGAGGCCTTTACCACCGCCTTCTATTTCCATTTCGAGTCAAATTCATCTAATTTCCTGTTATCCTTCTGGTGTCATTACTGTTTTATCTGTTTCTTCTGTCTTCTCTTGCTCGCCATTATAATATGTATATTTACGCCTTGTTCTGCTTTTTAACTGCTGAATAGATCTATGTATAATGTTTTTCTCCATATACCATTAACGTACAACTGTAGAAAAAATTTTTCCTTCTAAGATATTTATTAGACTTTAAAATGTTGAACGTTATATGCATATTTAGAATCTATTTCTCGATATGATGGTGACTAGAAAGAGTTATTCTTGATTTCATATCTACAATGATGCTATTTACAGAGTCAAAAGTGGAGATAAGATGGACAAATACTTGATTACTCAATAGTTACATAATGTACTTATATCTGCAAATCGTTACATATATATGTATATACATTCATATGTATTGCCAATTTGGTGTTCTGGAGATTGTCAATTTTTGAAAATATCAAAATGGGATTTGGTAAGTTAAGCTCCCACTATTAATCCAAGCATTTATTATACTCCGTATTGCAGTTGCAGTTAAGAATTGTTGTCGTCCACATTTAAACAATCGGAGAAAGATCGGTGTCAGTCTCTGCAAATATTATAATGGAGATTAACTTTTCGGACTCTACTGTAACTTACTTTATTTTCTAGATATTTGTCGATCGGTATAAGAATGTTTGAGATAAGAATTTCTCGATGGCTTTCTAATTAGCATATTTCGAATACTTGTGAAATTCGAATAGGTGATAAGATGATTTTTGCACTTTTCCGTATCATTTGCGTTAAATAAATACATAAAATAAAGTTTAATGAATCTATTTGCAGATTATCAAGTATTCTAGTGAAGAAGAAGAATTTGTTAGTTTAAGAGAACTTATGGGGAAATCTAGGTAATATTTGTTTGAAGTTCAATATTATAGGGAATAAAAAAATAGATTTCATTTAGTTTAGGCGTACATAAGCTAAGTTGCTTGAATTTTTAATGGTCGTACTCTACATGTGAGGCAATAAAAGCACGGTACTATGTTATCATACATTTTATTCACGAAAATATACCAAACCATAAGTCAATGCCCCTTGATAGTATACTCCAAATTGAGGCCAATTGATTAAACGTTAACAGTTTATCACAGGTATTTTTTCTTGTACGTATGTACATATATATATACTAGATCTCTGATTAAAGTTTTTCATTATTTCAATACATTTCGGCATCAGAAAGTACATGGGGGGAAATAAAATGACTATGATTTCTCTATCTCCCGTCAATCACTTTCCATTTTATCACATAAAACATAAAATGGAAATGGAATTGACGTTAAACTTTGTTCGATATAAATATTTATGTGACACAAGGACGTTCGATTCCCGGAAAAGATTTTTCACGGTCACACCCCTCGCGAATGTCTGATAAGCGTCCGAGAGTAATAAATGTCATAAGAAAGCTTCTCAATTTGCCTTTCAGATATGGATTTAAACTAGGAGAAGCTAGGCCCCGGACCACATACCAAGTATTTGTTTTTTATTTGTATATGTGACAGAAGAAAGTCAGCAATAGTATGCCAACAATTTTCAATAAAATCGGGATCAGATAGCAGCGACGTTTGAAACGGGGCATACATTGCAAGCTACGTCACTAGAACCTGTGACCGATGCGGTAATGCCTACAAAATTATCAAAGGTCAGTTGAAACCTTTACTTTGATAGATCTATGAAATTGTAAGGTTATGATATGAGTGCCACCAGTCGAGCATGCTATCTCAATGCTTCTCTTTAAAAAAAAGAACTAGAGATACGTTGCAGCTAAGCTATAATCAGAGTTTGCGGAAGCATGTGGTAGTCGCGGGTTCTTCAGATAACACCTTTGGTTACTGCAAAAAAACTTGAAGAATTCTCTACTGAAAGTGATAATGAAAAGGCATCTGGATTAGATAGTGGCCAAAATTTACTAACTTACTTTAAATGGTGCTACAGTCTGGAGTGGATCAGGACCTCGACAAAAGGCCCCTTTAACCAGTTTGATCTTTATTTCCTGCTTCGTCCAACAAGTTGGTGGAGCTCCCTTTACAATTATACGCTTCACATAAGGAATAATTTTCCTATATTGCTCTGCCCTACAGGACCGCCACCCTGGTATCGTACATTCCATTTTTCGATCGACATCGCTTTAAAACCCGTATAGTCGTTGAATATTCTTCTCCAATCTTCTTCTCCACACTCCGTTAAGATAAATAGCACCATATATCCTTTCAAAATAACCGCATCTTCTTTCATCTGCTTCTGTTAATATCCATGTTCAGTATAGTACAATGGGGATGATAATAAAGAAACGTCCGTCAATATAAAGATGATTTTACTTGCGAATCGCCTTCTTAGCGCAAAGAAACTTTGGTAAGAGTGATTCTTTGTTTGATCTCAACATTGATGTTATTTTCATAATTCCTCCCGAAGAGCAGGAAAGTACCAGATGATCCTTCATCCTATCGCCCGTTCTGCTTGAAATTTACTGTTTTATGCACACTTAGTTTACTTCCAGTATAACGTAGGTAGATAACGTGAGTGAATTAAGACCACGAATGCGCAGAAAGGATGCAACGACTTAGGAATTGCTGTAGATCATTTCATGACCACACAATACTAATTTCTGACCACCTAACTCACTAGACATTAATCCATTAGATTGTATGGGGCGTAGTTGAAATTGAAACCCAAATTCTATCTGAGCTTTGAAGGATGCCTATGTTCAAGAGGTGGTCAAGCATGCTCACGTTTCCGTTCATGAATTTAGGCAGCGATTAAAGCTGAAACTGTTTTTTTTTTATTAAATATGGTCTAGAGACGTCCTTATATTTATGTATGAATCATATTCTCTGCAAAAGTGAAAAATAGAGGACTACTTTCAATTAGGACCGAGATTTCATACCATCATCAAATACTCGTACGTCCTAAACTCATCAAACGATTTGAATGAAATTCTTCTCCCACTTTTCTAATTTATATGGAACAAGTTGTCACATGGTATGTACTTTGTCTAATCAGAACTCATTAACTTAATGAGTTTTATAGTTTGCATTAAATGAACGACCATGTGGAATTTTTATTCTTAAGTTTTGGCGGGGAATACAAACAAAAAATTAAGTTTATGCTTAAAATTCGGCGGGAGTAAAGAAAGACAACATTTGAGTTGCCGGTCACAGAGGAGTTGAAGCTATTGTCTTTATTCATTACGTCAAACTAGATTTGGTTAAAAGGGGTGATTGAGCGTTGCTTGTGGTATGTCCGGGAAGCTTTGGCAAAGTGTAACAAATTCAGTCAGCAAGTTCGTATAATAATGTAATTGGTTGCTGCCATTGGTACTCTAGTCCTTTTTTTGCCAAAATATCCGAGAATTATTTGTGATTACATGTAGCATCACAGTAGATAAGCATGTACAACCCGGTGGGAAACAAGTTATGATACGACCTTCTAGTATAATAAATATTCCCATTTGGATCTCCGGGAGGGGCCATCTCACAATTCGCAAACAGCAACCTGTCTCAAACACAGATGTATATCTACGCGTAGGTACTCATCTGTTGTGAAACCAACAATAACAATATTGCAACTGTTCTCTTTAAATTCTAACGTAAAGTGCCATCATCTAGAGTACAGATATAAGCTAGAACCGAGTTAACAAACTTCTTTGCGCCATCTGTGAATCGTATGCTTGATTTCGATTTGAGGGTGGCCTTTGTATTTTTGTTTAATCAGAATTTATTTATAGATATGTATATTCGTACATAGTAGGTACCCCCAAATTTTCGTGTTTCTTTACTGCTCCCCAAATAACGTCCAATCGGCGGGGTTAATGATTACTTCGGTAATCTAATAGCACAGATGTTATCTACATGGAAGATTCCGCATGGTATCAAGATAATCCAAAACATGTCCTTTTTTCGCGTCAGAGCAGACAATTATATTACCAAAATATCTGTTACTCCAGGAAATTCAGATCATATCCTGATATCAGTACCTCCAGCCATTACTGAAACCATGAAAGGAGAACCGGATCGTCGTTGCCTCATTATATATTTATACGCTCAAATGCCGTTCTGACTTTTTGCTAAGCTTGATTTAAATCATCACTGAAATAAATTTGATTAGCCAAAAAGTGTAAGCTGATGCAGGAAAAGAGTATATTGGACATGGCGTACCAACCGAACAGAACAAAAAGCTTGCTTCATCAGTTTTTGAAAAACTTGAAAAAAAGCGGCTTAGTCTGCAAAAAAGATACAACTAGGAAGTCAAAAACCAGCTTCTTGATTAGATCAGTGGTTAGCGACTTTTCAGTCAATGATAAAAACTATAACCGGCAATTTAAGTTCATCCATTTTCTTCCATTTTGGTGAAAAAAAAAGAGGCACTGGCCACGACAGACTAATACAAATTTTCGGCACCAGATGCGCACAAGCGAAGCCACAAATTTTCCCTGAATTGCAGTTACTCATGCTAGATATAAGGTTTCAACGTCTTGCAATTTGGGTTGCAAAAACGACAGGGCCTAATGGAATACCAGCCATGGCCTTTAAGAACTGTGGACTGGAACTGACACACATTTTTTGCAGACTTGTACTTCCATTTGAAAGGGTTATACCAGTTTCGTGAAAAATGTTGATCATTTATACTTGTATTACTATTGTAGAAAACTCAAAAATGTGTCTCCCAGTTTTGTGAGTCTGTCTGTCCGTGCGAATGCTAGATAAAGAAATTAAGCTTAACAACAAAACAGTTACTGGTTACAAGCTCTTACTTAGAGAAATTTTAAAGCAGCTCGCAAAAAATGTATATGTAAAATTTCCCAGCTTAATCAATAAATCATTCCCAGCTTGTGAAAAAATGCAGAAGTTATTTTATTCAGAATTCTAGAAACTTCTGAACTAATGTTGTGTACTGTACTGTAAGGCTCTGTTCTCTCGAAGACATTTTTCTGATTAAACCCATTTCTTGCAGACAACAGTACTCTCGACTTCGTTTATTTCCTAAGGACTCCGACACAACAGCCCAAAATTGTCGAGCCCTAGCAGAGAATATCAAGCGAACTTAACTCAGGCAGTGGTGTGAGTTTAGAAGCAGCGGCAGCAACATAAAAATGAGTCTAGCGCTATGCGACAAACTTAATGATAAATAAAAGGAAATTGAGCTTTATCGGCTTTCAATTTTTATTTTTTTTGCAAAGAAAAGGCTTTACATACTCGTATGTACCATACATATATATAAACCAATCAGTCTTAAACGTTAACCAGCTCTAGAAGACTACGGTTGTCTTTAGATTCTTTAAGAGGTCTTCTGGAAGTTTTTTTTTTTAAAGTACGTTTCATTGAATAATTTAAGAGCTTAACAAACTATACCACTTGCATTTAAATGTTCATTGCAGAATTTAGTCTTAACGTTGAAAACAAGCTCAATATCAGTAATTGAGTGCATTGAAGAGAGAAGTATTAAATGCTGCTGGGAATACCTAGAATTTGACACGTATTATTCGATATCCTTCATTGAATCACACAATATGAAAACGGTAAGCGGCAGTCGAGAACCGAGACTGGGACAGAAAAATTAAGTGATATCGCCCAGATTAAAAATAGTTTAATTCTAGCGGGCGACTCTTATATCTTTCGGAATTTCAGCGTCTTTTGCCTCTTTTTAGCGTCTGATTTCATTTAGGTCTGGGAACTTCTAGCAAATGTTAATTTTATAGAATATACTGACTTCAAGTGCAACTCTCACCCAGCATCTGGCGATGGTCATCTTTGCGCGGCTTAAGGATAACAAAACCTTTCCATACGCTCGTCCAGTGAGCGTAGATGATAAAATTGCTTCAGCCGTCCAAAAGCTGCGTAAAACCCCATTAACTGAGAAAAGTAACATCAGTTGCTATCTCTGAGAGTAGGCTTTGCAAAGAGGCTTCTGATTATAAGCTTGCAGCGTCTAACTCATTCAAAAGTTGAAGCAAAATCATCATCCGCTTTGAATTATTCGTTTTTCTGTGTGGGCTTTAAATAAATTCTAGAGAACTATTTCACAAAATGATCTTTTCGGAAGAAGTTCATTTTTATTTTCAACAACAAGGAGTCGTAGGAAAGCCAATATTTACATCCTGAGAGAATGACTTTTTTGCGTGGGTTTTGGAGTGGGGGCGTCATAGTCATTGTATTAACGATCTTTTGCGCACGACGTCCGGTAAGTGATTACCACGTCCCATACATATGTAATGCACAAATAAGTAGCCTACTTGAGGAAAACATCCAACGAGTTGCTAATGGCAGAGAAGTACGATCAAGATATTGACGTAAATCTCGGAAAGTGGTGTTTATTAAAATAATCGCACGGAGCGCGACACTTATTCACTGTCGCCTTTATAGTTAATTTTTGGTCGATAAATACATAATTTAATAAGTTTAACTTTCCGGGGGGCTTAGCTGCTCACGCGACTTCGTCACTCCGCTAAGTGTATGGTAACAACTGTCAGCAAGCTCCTATATCAATGGAAGCGTGGGAGTGGATGGCGAGTGGGGGATGCTTATTAGTTTCCGAAACCTAAATAGCTACATGCAAATACATACATCAATTGAAACAACTTTTGTTGCAAGAATGCCAAAATATTGAAGGGGATGTCACAAAGAAACTAGCCCATTCAATGCTATATTTTTATATTCTATATTTGATAAGTTATTATTATTACATTCTAAATATTAGCACCTTAATCGAAAACCATACGGTATGTGAATAATTTTGTCCGGCTCTGTACATATGTATGCAAATATATATATGTATATGCCTGTATGCATGTCTGAATATATTCAGAAAAATGCCCAAAATCATTAACAAAATTAGCAGGAACGAGGCTTTTCTAAACATTTATCCTTATTTTGAGTAATTAACTTACATACATTAAGTCAAATCTTACTTAAAATATGACATACGCATTTGAATTTGAAGGTAAAAAACCGTAATAAGTTTCTGGGAAACCTAATACTTAAATTTGCATAAGCCCCCAACTATAAATACTTAGTATATCCAACACCTTCTCAAAACAGGCATTATTTTACACGGGCTTCTATGTTCAGACTAAGACTTCCTGTACCTCTTCGTTTGTTGACAGAGTGGTTCAAAGATTTCTGCGACAGGGACTACAAAAATATTTCTTTTATGTTCAAAAGAATTTCATGTAATTAAAATGTAAACATCGCAAGAATGGTTACACGTGCTGCTGCATTAAACACAATCAGGAATTTCTTAAGCAAATTATTTTAGATACGTGTATGTACATATGTATGTATGCATTTACATATAACAAAAGAAAGAATATTACTATGAATGCAGAGATCTTTTGACCGAACAGTCGATGGAAGAAGTAGTTAATGCGCACGACTTGCATTCTGGAATTATGAGGAGAAAATTGAAAGCCCTTAAAGAGTGAAGTGTTTCACTCAAGTGAATTCTTTTAGGCCATTGTGGAGACTTTGAACTTGATGTTATGCGGTGTAAGCAAAAAGTGCAAAGTGATTTTCAAATTTCTTATTTTAAAGTGAATTTCTACCTAATAACAAAGGCAGATACAATTTTCCTTATAAAGAAAAAGATATGCCAAGCTATCATATTACCACTGGCTTTTATTTCATAGAATAATCAAAACACTATAAATCATCGGGTTGATTATTTTATTATGGCGTTGCTTTCGGCTTATTTGACACTGAGAATCATGCTTGGCTTGGTTTCTTCCCTTTTCGGAATTTGTTGATTTTATTGTGTTTTTGTCTGTAGATTAAGGGACTGCCTTTTGTCAGTTAGCTTTCTATTTAGAGTGTTTAATCACTCTTTTCGTTTGATCATGTTGTACTATATTTATTTTTTCCCTAGTTAACTAGTTCGCACATAAATCAGTGGTTAGTGCGTTTCAAGACTAAGTGGGAGGTTTATGGTTTGAATTCCTGAAGAAACTTTTTGACCGTTAAAAAAGCCTTTCGTATATGGCTTTCAACTGTAAGTCCCTTACATTTGTGCGAAAAATATAGCATGCACTACACGAATGGTCGAAAAGCTAGGTCCTGGACCATATACGGTCTGTTGTGCAAAATATGTGTATTTTGTATCTAGTTGGAAGGGTTTTGTTGTTAGTAGAAGCTGAACTTCTTCTTAATTTCATGCCTTCTTACGACCTTCATGCCCTCGTCCTTTACCCATATCATTTTCATTGCGCAAATCTCATTTAATATTAAATGGTAAAATAAATTAGATCTACATTTTTGAAATATTCTTTCGATACACTCATATTGTAGCGCGATTTTGCACAATCGAAATAAAATATAAACATCATTACCGTTGAGGAGTATTTTAACTTGATTCTTCGGGAGGGCATCACTTCTCATGATATGTATGTCTTCTTGAACCCCGTAAAATAAAACATTTTCCAATGAAATGCAGAGTATTCTCTCTCTCTGCCAGATTGCACAAACTGCAGAGATTAGATAACATTTTTCTGTGAGGTACAAAATTAAGTTTTAGGAGTTGGCTCCGAAGATCATCTCTATTTAATATTACCCTAAAGGAAATTATCTTACTGCAAATAAATAAAAAGCTACTTGTTACGATATGACTCACCCTACTAAGAAGCAAAACAAATGCTTACTTTTGGTCAAGTGTACAAGTGTCGCGGCGCACTCCAAATTATCCGACAAACTAAAGTATGCGCAGTGGACGCTCGTTAACTTGAACACATACGAAACCAGGGCAATTCAAGTTACTGGACCAAAACAAAAAAAAAAGTGTTTGTCCTAAATACTTAATCACTTGGAGTATGAATAAAAACTTTCAAAACAAATACAAAAGGAGTTCCATGGGATTCTCCTTTGCAAAAACCGTTAATGTTTGTGCCAACATTCAAAACGAAATTCAAGCTTAAAACCTCGTTTTTCTTTCTACATAAATTTGTTTAAGTTAAAGAGATTGCAAATACCTTTATTGTTCAACTTGTAGAGTACGAAATGGAAAAATTCAAGGTATCGAGCCTTAAAAACTATCTGTTCAAGTCGTAGAATACCTAGGCAAAAAATTGTGTGTTCAGGTTATTGGAATGTTCAAGTTATCGTATGTTCAAGCTAGCGAGAGCCCACTGTATCATTATTTTTGAGATTTGAGTGAAAATTCCAATTTCATATCGGGGTACGACAGCACAGATATGAAATTAGAAGCAAATTATTTTTGACGTTTTGAATTTCTTGTCATTTCAATTGAAAATTTGCACAGAGCCAAAATGCATTTGCGCTATTCGTCCATTTAGCCGGTACTGTCGATTAAACGTGCCACAATCAGATAATTAGAATCTCTTCTTATTTTATTGAAACTACATATGAACATTTTAGCTAAAATAATGCCTTACACTTTAAAATGTTTAGCTCTATACATATGCGCAGGTGTGCTTTTTCCCTTATTATTGTGTGCTTTCTACGTATTTCTCATTACAGTTCAAATGTACTCTAACAATGACGCGAAGATACAAATCTAAATTCACATTGCCATTGATAGTACTGCTAAGGTCATATTCATATTTAAGTGTATTTTACTTCTTTCTTGTCTGCAATTTGCATACGTATCTCTTTTAGTAGACGGGAATTTTAATTGAAATCTAAATAAATTTACTCGGAATTATGATTTACGGCGTGGATTTCTACAAATAAAAAACCATTCCTACTATAACATGAGATGCTTGTATTGTCTATAATGATCTGGCTCATTAAACCTCGATCGGAAGTCAATGTTGCTTCTGACAATTACATACATATGTATTTCCAACCAAATACAGTTCCCCATAGCAAGATAACTACCAGTAAAGTTCCGTTGCACTATTTGTAGAGAGTAAAGAAACTATCGCCGTATTATGAAAATATTGACAGGCTAATGGTTTGCTTGAGCTATAGTGCTAAATACCTATTTTTTTAATCAATATTTGCATATGTATGTATATGAATTCATCTTCGAAATGCGTCAGAGTTTCCAGAAAAGTTTGCACATGTTGATATATTATTTTTGTGAAATCGATAGGTTACATTTTCGTATAAGTCAACATTTGATATGTCTAGTTAAGCAGGAGCAATAAATTCATTTCCAGAAAAATTGTAGCTACATCATATCAAGCTTTCTCTTGCAAATATTGTATTCTGATTTAAGAGAAATGAAAATCAACTTCATCACGGGAATATTACCTTTGCTTGATATAGATACTAGTTAAGTAAGTGAGAAGCGAATTCATTTTATTTATTTAACGTATTCCACATTTAATAAAGCTATGGATGCGTTTCTTCTTCTTCTTTGCATTCGTTAATTCTTTCTTCACTTCATGTACTGATTAGTGTATAACGAATTTTTTTTTACTTCATGGTGCTTCGATTTTGAATTGATTATTCTTGCAGACCTCAGAAAACGTTTTGATCCTGAATGACACTCAACCAACACTTTGGATGTATTACTTCTATTATTATTTGTGAGATACAAAAAATTCATTAGGATGTCTCTTCTTTTAAATTCGTTTCTTAACCCGGTTTTTCTGCGCTTTTTTTATATGTTTCAACGATAACAATTTTTAAATAAAAACCTTCACTGGAATACGGATAGATTTGATACAATCATTTTCTTACTCCCGCCCATATGTACATATGTCTCGTATATTGTCTAACATTATGAAACGTTTGGGAATGCCAAGTTGTCTACATTCTTTTCTGCTAGTTTTGGAGCCATCCATGAAGATTCGACTACAGAACAGACCAGGCTCAGATTCTGGCTGAAACTAGTTCTGAATGCAAGGAAAGTCAACTCTTAATGTGAACAGTAGCATAAATTCCAGCGGAGTTGCATAGGCGGCATATCCATGGAACTGGGGTCGTAAGATAAGCAAGGTAATCGAAACTCCAGTGCGAATGATGCCAAAAGCCATCTCGCCTGAGACGGTAGATTGCTTTGATAGTACAATCCATGATATACTTATTAAAGGGAGGTATATCAAGGAGAGAGTCTAGAGCAGAGCCACCCGAGACGTATCATTCCTTGAAGTTTAGTGCAGAAGGCAGTCGTATAGGTTTCTGATTAATCACGAGCTTCCATGGCTTAGTTTTACTACGGACTATTATGTATACTAGAACTAACGTGTACTAGATATGGCGACAAACGTCGTATTGGTTTGTTATTTGGTATTCGCTTACATAGCTTAAGACTTCTTCAGTTATTCTTCCTCTGATGGCAAATCCGCATCCAAATAGCCTTTATAGCTCTTTTCATGCTTTTATAGACGGCACATTAGCGACAGTTTAGTTAATAAAGTACATGTACATAGAATCTTATAAGCACATGTGTAGAAATGAAACAGCTTTGTCTGAATTGGTTGCCAGTATTGAGCACAAAAGAGGAGAGAAGTTAGGAGCATCGTTTGTAAAAATTTTCTTTACGAATTCGAATAAAGATTAACATAACTGAGATTGAGATACATTTTTCCTGGAGGCTCCAGACCAAAATCATTTCAAAAACACAATGAAAGGACATGCTTTTAGTGCGGTGTCATATCATATTGATATCGCCTATGATTGAATCAACGATGTTACGATCTAAGTGCGAACCTTTTGTTTATTGAACCTTTTATTTATTTACTTTCCCGGAGCTTATTTGGCTTCAGTGTTTGCGATCTCCCCAGACGTCAACTAAGATTCAATTTTTGACCTTAAACTTTTAAATGTTTACATTCAGGATTTTCCCTTAAACTACTCGTTTTATACTAAGTCAAATATAATTCTGTTTGTTTACAATAACATTGCACTTAACAAGATAAGAAAACCAACACGAATTATGGTTTCTTATATGGATTCCTTGGGCCTTAAAATATACACAGAGGAATGTTGCTCCATATTTTTGTAATATACATACATACATATATACAACCAACCTGTGAAAAAAAGAATAGTCACACAGAAAAAAAAAAAAAACAAAAAAAGAAGCACTGTAACTCTTGGTTCTCGAGAGGTGAAAATTAATTTTTTTTTATTGAATCAGCTTTGGAGGACGTCAACATTGCATTTAATAAGATAAGGCCTTGTTCGTTTATCCAAACAAACTCCTCTCAATAACAGAATTTCCGCTCCTCCATGATGTTTTTGAAACACTTCTCCTGGCTCTCCGTTTCCTAACGCCTTTGTCCGTTGGTACACTTCAGGCTGGAAAAGTTCCGACGAAGCAAGAAAATAGGTCAACGTCTTTTTCTTAAGTATTGGGTCTAATTTCATTATCTTACTTCTCTTTCCTTGGTGACAACCTCGATAACTGGCATGGCCGGCTTTGGTTGACAAGACCCAAAAGCTAACCTAAACTGCTTGTCAAATTTTGTAAAGGTATTATTTCTTTTTTTTTTCATATTCGATTGTATACTTTTGCTTTGTCTCTTTAACCGCCCAGCGTCTCGTAACAATATGAAAAGGCCATTGTTTAGTAGTGAAATACACCAATATCTCTGAAAATTAAAAGATGACATCTTACAAGAGAGGCTTTGTGGGAGATAGTGGTATCATAATTATTGTACTATCGTTCACCCTTTACCTTAGCTAAAAACAGATCTCGTTCAGAAGTAGATCTTAGTAGAAATGGAACGATTCCCTTTTATGAAAAGCCTTTTACCTCAATTCCGACGTATACCTTGGTTGTCCCCCGTTTTTTTATATTTAATTTTTTTAATAATAGCATACACAGAGACCAAGAAGTCTCCGTACAGTGTTATGCTTTCACATTTATCTTTCTAATTCAATACAAACAGAGCACATTAAAGAAATAAAATATTTGTTTATGAAAGACTAGCAATTCTTCTTTATGGTTACAAAATTTCCAACACAATTACTGGAAAACGTAGGAGCAATGATTATAAAAGTCCGATAAGTTGTAAAATAAGCAACAAAAAAGTCTCCGTACATCTACCTTTTCGACGATCTAGCGATACTTTCTGCTTGCTGTGTCCGACAAAAATTGCATTTCAGAAGAATTTCGGTAGTAATCGGTTGTGTTTTCATTATTGTGTTTGAAAAAGTGGTTTAATTAATATGGAGAAGAAAAATTCACAAATTGCTTTGGCGACGAAAATTATTATAATAATTCAGTTAAAAGATGAAGGCAAATCATTAGCTGAAATCTTTCATGTATGTCCACAAAGTGTCCGAAATGTGCTAAATAGAAATGGGCATAACGGTCAGATGAGCCGGACAAAGCCATATATCAGGAAACCCACCAGATAGCCAGATTTTAGTACGCCATTGAACACATCGACAAGGACAATTCGTTTTAGGATAAGGTCATATTCAGTGCCGAAAATAAGTTTAACATATTTATGTCATATTGACGTCGTTTGGTATGGAGAAAGCCGAACACAGAAATGATTACCAAGAACCTTACTCCGACCGCCAAGCATGGAGGCGGAAATGTCATGGTCTGGGGATGTATGGTTTCGTCTGGCGTGAGTAATCTGATTTATCTTGAAACCAAAATGGACAAATGTGGGTATTTAACCATCCTGAGCAAAAATCTTAGTTCGAGCGCAAATAAATTGGGTCTGGTCAACAACTTTTCGTTCCTACAAGACAACGACCCCAAGCACACCTCAGGATTGGTGAACGGATGGGTGCTTTCTAATGCTCCAAGACAAATGAAACATCCTGCTCATTCATCTAACCTAAACTCTTGGAGGATTTTTGGGACTATCTGGACAAAAAAAGTTCTTTAACATACCATTACAAGTAAAAATCAACTCAAAGCCGTTTTAATGGAGGAATGGACAAAGATTGGCCCACAGACCACATCCAAGCTAGTTCATTTCAAGAAAAACCGGCCTAAAGCAGTCATCAATAATAAAGGAGGACCAACTAATTACTGAGCAGAGATTTTGTTTCAATGAATATAGTATTTATGTATATTGAAAACAAGTACTGTACGGAGACTTTTTTGTTCATGATTTTAAGGAGTTGAATTCTATTACTTTTGTTTTAGCTTATTACAATGAATAGTTCTTAATTAGTAGTTCGTTTATCCAGCTACATATCTAATTGAGACATTAAAAATAGGGATGCTACAGTTTTAAAATATGCCTTAAATACATTCATACTCGTATATATAAGGTTGACACCACTGTGGCAACATACTCTGAACCTTGGCTTCATGCTGATCAAATTAAACGATTACCTACTTGTTGAAGAAGTTTTAAATACCGGAAAAGTTATTTCAATTTATTCATTCACTTAATAAGTAAATGATCCAAAGTGTGTGTCCCACAGTTTTAAGATGCATTTCTCAGATAGTCGGATAAAGCCTTGATGAGGTAGCAACTTCTTAAAGAATTTCGCAAATATTTTGTCTTTTTCTTCTTAATTTGCCTTCAATTAAATTTAATTCAATGCGGGTTTTCTTAATAACGCTCATGCTGTAGATAAAGCTGAATTATTGTCGGGAAAAGTTTGTGTGCTCTGACTTAGAGCTATAGAGCAGTAGAATGTCTATCTATGTTTTTTGTAATGCAGTTTATTCAATTAAAAATAGAAAAAGTAATTCTTTTCTTATTGACGGTCAGTGTGTGTATCTGCAATATAAAACAACTGATTGGCTTCGCTTTGTGGGTGATTTTTTAGAGTAGCATTCATTTATCGTGTTTATTTTTGGCACAATAGTTTTGCGTGTGAGCTACTTGGCGGGAACGACGACAAATTGTTGCGATCATTTCGTTAAGCGACAAACGTTCTTTTTTTGTGCTCTGTTCTGATTTTTTTTTTTTTTTGCCGACATTGGGTTTCATCTTTTGATGCTTCATTCTTTTAAATCACTCCCACGCCGATGCAGGATTTTTAACAGATGCGCTGCGATATTTTCATTCAATGTACCTTGTAAGCGTTTCGTCGTCGTCATGCTTCAATGAATGTCATCGAAAGATATCGTTTGTGGTCTTCTGCTGCTTATTAAACTTATACATACATACTTATATCTGCAGATACAGATACGCTGTTAATTTATTGCAATTGGCAGTGAATAATCATTAACGTGATCTCTCCCTATGTATCAGCGATTTTTATTGTGCAAAACGCCCGCGCAAGGAAGTTCTACTTCCTCCTTTAATTGGATCGTAATTGAAGGTTATGAGGATGAAGAATTTCATGGCGAATCAATACCCATGGTACCGACTACTTTCGTTCCAGATCGCCATCGGTGCATTACAAAGAATCTCCTTGTCTCCAATGTACAGAGTGAATGCTACCTTTGGACCATCATGGTCCATTGATCTTGTGATGTCTGGGCATCTAATGCACAGCTTAATTATATTTCAATGTATAGACATCGTCGCCGCCGGTGTCTATTTCCTGGGCAGAAGTGCTCTGAATCACCGCCTTCGATTGCGGTGCAGAGATACATTCATAGCTCGAGTTCAATTGTCTCTGTTCATTCAATGGGTGTAGCTGTTATGTGCCCTAGACCCTGGTTTAGTTGAGGGCGTCAATTTGATTTTCACCTACACTCAATCGATGATGGAAATTGGATTTTCAATGTAAATAAGGAAACGAAGATCACGTTACAGAATAAAATAATGGAAATAATTTATCTTATGATCTCGGCAATTAATTCTACCATCCATTATATCCGATTGTTGAATGTTAAAGATCTTAATGTCTTACTTATGGCTTGCAATGTATCTTTTGCAAATATTGCGTGATTTGTTTCAGAGCTAGGCATAAGTACCGGAAAGGTGTAGTCATATGCATATGTACATATCATAAATTATGAGAGTAAATACCCAGATATAAATTTATTTTATGCAGTTTATCAAACAAAAGTACAGCGCTAGAAACTCAATTATCGCCTCCAGTTTATTCGAGGTACCAAAATTTAATACACAATTGTGTAAAAAAATGTATGGCTATGTTTTCTCACTTAATTACCGAAGGTTAGTAAAACTATTCTATTATGATAAAAGCCCCATGTCACTTCTTACACTTCTTGGATAGTATTCAAAGGAGACTACTATGTATGTAAGATGATGACGGCGAACGCATGTTCCTCCGTTAATGTCGGTAAGACCAGTACAAGCCGTTTAAGGGAGTCAAATTACAGCGTTGTCTGAATCCTTTTTTCCGTTCTTTACCGGCCTTAATAAAGTAGCGTGAATTCTTCATCGTCATCCTGCACAAATGGACTCATTTGGCACGGACGCCATAACTATACATTGCTCTGTATAGCTCGTATCTATAAATGCTGTCATATGCTCCCTCGAAATCCATAGATGGGTATTGATTTGATTTTTTTTCCAAGATTTGTGGTGGTGTGGATATTTGATTGACGGTGGACTTTCTTAGCCTAAAACCACACTGATAAAGGCGAATATGTCTTTGGATCGGGCAAAGGATGCTAAGATTTCAAACGATGTTGAGGCCAAAACTTGGAAATTAGTTGGCGTATGCTCCTCGGGTGCGAGATGCCTCGCCTGGCACATGCGTGCTGAAGTTAACCCGGCTAAGTTTGCGCTGGTTTGTGTCCAGCTCAACATGTACAGTCAGACTCAGCATACGTTCATCTTTGGTTAACTATAAATACCTATCCAGCAAACACAACGTAAAGGTGATGATGAGTTTTTGCTCATCGAGTAGGAAAATACTAATAGAATATAACATATTCTCTCTGCTTGCGTCAATTTACAATCAAAACTCATTCAATAAATAACTTTATCCCAGCAAACTACATATACTTGTCATGCCAATCTGCAATCGTTTTCAAACCATGGCTCTATATTTTACTCTCTGTAACTTTGATTGCGAATAACATATGTATGTAAGTGTAAGATGGATGCCTTGATGATTTAAACAATGTCGTCAAAATATAGTTCATGATGAACTCGTAAATTCTGTCGAGGTTGCTTCTCTAAATGGGACCATTCCTGTAGTACCGCACCAGTTTGGAAACGAGTGTCGTGTGTTTAGTTTCTTCATTTTTATTGGGCCAGCGCACACTGGTTCAATTTTCCCCCGGGGTAACTTTTACTTCAATCGCAAACTGGATGAATAATTCGGGGTAAAATTGTGTGTACATGAACCGATTTTCATTGTAGTGGAATTTTTTGTATCTGACAACATGTGTGTATATTGGTTTACCCCGATGTTAAACCACTTCAACGCTGGATGAAAATTTTACCCCTTTTCATACAGTACACTTGCCCTCCCTTTTCTATAAACTGAGTTTTACCCCGGGGGAATTGTACAAAGTACAAAATTTGTCCTGCATTTAGATCAGTAACACATTTATTGCAATCTTCTCCTTTAAGACTTACGTATGTACATCGATAATTGAAGACCCAAGTGATCCCATATAAGTTTAGTTTCCGTCTTAGTAGCATTCGTTTGTTCCGTTTAATATTTGCAGCCCGAATCAAAAAAAAGAGCCAGAAAAAGCTAAGCTACATATGTATTTTCAAAGAGACTACAATGACCACAATGGCTTTATAATTTCCGATTTTAAAACGACTTTATCGAGTATACTAACAAATTTAAGAATCAAATTAAATTTCCCGTTTCAATGGCAACAGCCAACAACCCAATGCGGGATGCAAACGCAGATATTTAACTTCGGAAACATTGCTCCAATACAAGAACCAAATCAAAAATTGTCTGAAATGTTATACCAATTGAATTATGGTTCTCGCCCACAAGATGACGTCCGACATTCCCCTATTTATTCCTAGATGGCGCTCAAATATGAAATAATGCAAGAATTCAAGTGTCTACGAAATAATGAACTTAAATCGTGGCAACCGTTAGAAAAAGGGGATGAAAGTGTATATTCACTCATAACTAAATTAATTAAATAATACATATTTATAGATTTTGTTTTAAACAACTATTCCCCTTTTATGTAACTTCTCAGAACCTTCAATAAACTAAAAAAAACCTAGCACTTGAAGAGTGACAAGAAATCCAAGATAACACGATAAGTTAATTGGTCTCACACATGCACAACGGCGTATCTTACTGACGAAATGGCCAGGTAAGCCCCAGCAAAATTCAGCTGCTCACAATTAGTTTCATTTCGCATTCGAAAGCGAGTTGCAATTTTTGTTTAGTTTCGCTACAACTCGCTGAGAGAGATACTCCAGTAACAACATCAACACAAATAACTACTTAAGCTTAATTATCGCCCTCTTATCGGAACAAGCACAAAAAAAAAGAGCAATGTCGTTGAGAATATACTTACGAGAGAGTGTGAAACGATGACTAATTAACTGACAACGATAAGTCGTCTGTCTCAGTGCGCAAAATAGCGAAACTTTAGATAAACTAAAAAAAATATAAATTTTCTGTCTTTCCGTTTTGTTTATTTTTCTTTACTGCAAATTTAAAAATATTGTTTTATAACCATTTCGCCGGGAGTGAGATTCATTTCGCGACAGTTTGGTGTGGGAAAAGCTTTGCGACACAGAGTACATCCCACGAACAACCTACTGCGACAGTAGCAGCAGGTGATCATCAAGCACTCTGGTTCCGTATGGAGTCGAACAGTCAAAGTATCGGTGACGTATCTGTCTCTAAGTGATCTCGCGTGCTCACCCCTACTGGGGTAATTAGTGTCGGAAAAGTTAAAGTATCTGTTTGATCAGCTGTAGAGTGACGGGCGCCGCGTCAAAAATAAATATTTATTGGGAACAACCGCAAAATAAAGCAAGAAACATTTAAATTTAGCTCCGAACAAAATACATATTTCAAAAGTTCGGAATTGATACGCTTAATGTTCTTCGAATTCGCGTGAATTATTTACTTAGATAAGCGGTAAAAATATTATAGTAACTTAGTGAATGACGTTAGAAACAGCGTCCAAATAGCAAGTAATATTATTGTTCAGTGCAAAATTTCAAACAACATTAACAAAGGTGCTAAAGTGGAAATATTTTTTTTAAATACTAAGAATGGAGGAAGATCAACCAATTCCTTTCATTCGCGAACGTAATAAGAGCCGTCGTTTTTCAAAAGGTCGTCGTGTCAGCATTGAAAGTACTAGCAGCGCAGACAGTCTTAGCATAAGATCATCAACATCATCGTCATCTTTACAATTCTCGTATTCAGTGAATTCCCAAAGTGAGTCGTTAGCGATCAAAGAAAGAGCATTCGCTAAAATGGAACAGCATCAGGAGGAGATGCAACGTGTTAGGTTGCGAAACCTTCAAATTAACTCACAGAGTGAACCATCTTTAGTTAAATTGCAACAAAGATTATCGCTAGAAGAAATGGAACGAACATCAGTAAGACAGTTACGACAAAAGTTTGAGAACCTCAATGGAGAAGAACAGATCATTTTTAAGACCCCAAGGTATAAGGGCACAAATGGTGCGTGTCGCCAACAGCAAACACAAATGGATGCAAATCCAAGTATTCATGAAGTCGCTTCAGAAGATGAAGTCGACGGCTTTAGTGATAGTGAGGAATTGTTTGCATCTTGTGTAGACGAGGACGTAGACTCACCACCTCTCCCACCAGAATCATCACCTCCAGCGTCAACGCCGCCATTGTCGAGGGAACATAGCCAAACTGATGAACTTCAAGCAACCAACACTATTGTGGTTAATGCATTTACCATGTCGGGACTTGAAGATGATGTTCCTGAAGATGATGTGATCGTGCAAGAAAAGGAAGAGACAATAGATGATCATTTAACTAGCATACCTATCGAAACCAGTGGCATTTCGAATAATCAAAGTGATATCAAGAAACGTGGTGCAGATTTTCCAAGGTACGTTCGATTTATCTGTGGGTTGGTTTATTTGGAAATGACTGATTCAACAGGTAATTGGCGTAGTTTTTTTTTGAACCTTGAAACTGAGTGGGCTTTGGTTTATCCACGAAGGGGAAAGCAGCGATAAGGTTCAAAACCGATAGCTAATCGAGGCTACCTTATCGATATTTTTATTATTTTCTGTTTCGGTCATCGATATCATAGTGAGCTCTGAAAAATGTTATCTGAATTTCATAAAACCTGTGAAAATGTAAAGTTGTTTTGTTCTATTAATACACATACATATTTACAAATCTACCATAAGTACTAAAAATACTTATGTATGTATTGCAGCTTGCACTCAAAATGCTAAGGTTACTAGGAGGTTATCAATTGGGTACCAATTTGATAGTCGGCCGATTTATTATAGTGTTGGATGTCGATGACTTTTAAAAGTATTTGCAATATAGGCTTGACTTGCATAAAATTTGCCATGCGAAGGATCTTAAAAATTTGTTTGATATCAGTGTGAGTGTACTTAATCTCTATCTATTATTGGTTTTTTAAAAGCCGTTCAAAGAGACTTTTCTACGATATAAACAATTAAAAGGAATTATGATGCGATGGACTAGAGCAGTATATATTTCGAGGAAAACTTAAATCAAACTTCTTAGTATTCTCAAGAGAAATCAGAATTCCGATCTGGTAGAGATTCGAAATTGAGTCCATTACGGAGACATCGAAACCTTAAGTACGTAATCTCATTCTCGATAACTTGAACATTGCATTTTTACGAATTCCTTGACATGCTCAAGTTGGCCACATGTGCGCTGGCTTTGTATTCTCTTCATTTCAAATATTGAAGAAATGCGGTCCTTTGAGATTTTAAGCTATGTATGTTAACTCTACAAGGGTCGAAATTAACGTGAATTACTTTTTCTCGACTCAAAACCTTACTTTTCCCATGGCGCTTCCCGCTCGGGAATCTCGCTCGGCAAGTCCGATTCCATTTAGAAATCCTACGAAGGTTGATAGTTAAGTTTTGCGGAAAATAGGATAATTTTAAGACCATTACATTTTTTTTAATTTCTTTGTTCTTCGAGCTGCTTCAGAGCTTAATTATTGTTAGGCTGGGTATTTTACTGAACAAGCGTGATGCTACTCTCGAGCGTTTGTCAGACACTCACGAGAGTTGGGACCATGAGAAAACTGTTTAGTGTTTCTGGGATTCGAACGTCGAGCCTCTAGCTCAGCGATCCAACGCACTAACCACTTGAGCCACGGCCCGATAGGTTAGGTTGGACAAGGTTATAAAGTACATAAAAGACCAGTTATTGTATTGGCCCCATAGCTATCATTCTTATTCAGCAATAAAAATATGTATATCGTCATAGTACCTACATTGGTCTAAGTCTACAATTTCCAGCATTTTACCACAATTTTGTTGATCCTTAAAAAATAAATACTTGAGCAGCTCATAGTATGTACAGGGTATAACTATTTAAGGCCATTCGTATCGTATGTGTTATTTGCATGAATAAGAGGGATCTACAGTTTATTGCTGCATCTGAAAGGCATAATTGAGAAGTTTTCTATGACAGAAATTACTCCCGAACGTTTGTCGGATAGTCGTGAGGGGAGTAGAACTGGGAAAATACTTTTTTGGTCCTTTCTGAAAGTCGAACGCCGAACCTCCTGCTCAGTGGTCTAGGGCACAAACCGTGAAGTCACGGTGCCTATCCCATAAGTTCTCGCAAGTTAAAGGCAAGTTCATTTGTAGCTTTTATATAGCGGCTAAGTATAGTCTTACACTAAGTATTTTTTTGCAGTTCTGCACTATTTCAGATTTGATTCTAACTCTTTAATCTGATGTTTTATTAGAAATCAATTTCATTTCCAGAAATTCCACGGCCTTTAGTAGAGCCAGAATTTTTGATTGAAACATTCTATGTGCATCTGATAATTTAAGAAACTTTCCTATTATTGCATTCAACGAGTGTATTTCGAAGTTTACCACATACAGTCTATTATGTCAAATATTTTTATTTTGATGGGCATCAGATATTTTGACATAATATGATCCTGTTTACCAAGTTTTGGTATGAAAGTTACTTTTACTTCTGTCTTTGCTAATGTTATATATTCTAACCTAGAGCAAAGCTTAAATATTTGATCATTATTTTTACCCACCTCGTCCAGTTATCTTAACTAGGATCACCGTCATTATTTTTAGCTGTTAAGGAATAATTATTGTAACCATCGGACTTACAGTTCATTATGCTTCAACTTGACGTCATTTAGAATGTGCGATATTGGCAGTCTAATTACTATGATTTTGAGTCTCGTAAATCACTTTAAAGTCATCAGCTTAGTATAAAAAAATCCTCAATTATGGAACACTCAGTTAACCAAAAATAACTTCAGATCTATCCTATGGCAATCTATCGAATATTACACTAATATTACAGGACTTAGTCATTAATTCATAAAAATATGGCAAATCTGTATGTGAATCAATAAAATCATCAGCATGTCTCCGCAAGTATTTTCCGTATTCTATTTAAGGAATAGATAACACTTCGCTCAGATAAACGTTATCTTTTCTGATAATTGGAATATAATTCATAGACTTTACTGCACCTCCATTCATATAGGCCTTAGCATAATATTCATACCTAAAGGAAAAGATTTCAGTAATTGGAATAAAGAGAGAGAGAGAGACCCAACCAAACCGACGGTTTGGGCTCCTTTCGTCTTCTAGTTGTGTAGGGTTCTTGATTTTTATTAGAAAAAGCTCGGCTGATATGAATGATATGAAAAATTCATAATAATGGCCGTTCGTTTTTGGTTATTAAATAATGACCAATCTGGACATAATCTTTTAATTAGAATTCCTGTACTTATTCGATAACTTAACGATTTTGATTGCAGTAAATTTAAGTTCTTCGTAGCTAGTAGAAGTAAATTTAGAGGCCAAGTTAAGAAAAATGGTTGCGTTAAGGCGTTCAAATTCGCGTTATGAGTTAAGTTCATGGAAATCGTCAAAATCGGAATTGATTGGGTAAACAATTTAAAAGTGAAAAATAGTGTAACTACGAAAATACATAAATAACAGTGGTACAAAGAAATTGTGATGAAGAAGTTCTTAAAAGTTTGGCTAGTATGGCTAGCTAGTTGGGTCTACCTTTAACGGCTATGAACAATCGTGATCGGTATCTTGCAAAGTTTTTCATTCCGAAAAACTTATTTCCAGCGCTATTGATACAATTCCACTGTTCTATGCCACGTTTGCCTGATCTTATCCACTCTTCTACCAGCTATATAAGTAAGTGAATTCCATTTGATTGCGTATTTGCCAGAGGAATTTTTATCGCACCGCAAGTTATGAGCAATCCACTGCAATTTTTTGTCGTATTGTGATGGTTATTGGGACAAGTCTAGAGCACGTGAATAAACTTTCGACAAGGTGTTGGGACAATTGGAATTTGACCGACATTTATATCTCATTTATTGTATCACTGTTGTCACAATTGAGACTAAAGGGCTTTTAATGTTGCTTATTGCCATCAAAACTGTTTTGATGTTTCACTTCACACTTTATCAAAATAAGAACTGTTTGTTAAAACCTTTTGTTCTGAAAGAGTAGTGTATTCACCCCTATTTATCAAGCACTACTTTTAAGTTCACAGACATTGCGCGTATTCTAATTAAAAAAACATGTTTGGTGTACTAAAGTAAAATATTTTATCACTTCGTGCGGAATGAATCCCAAGTTTACAACAATAGATTTAAAGTGTTTTAAGTACGAACAAGGATTGATTATGTAACTCTTAATTTTTATTGGACGTCTGAATGTTCTAATAATGACGTTTCGATGCTATATTTTAAGTCCAGCCGTTTTCTAATGTTCTCTGGGTACCCACAAGGCTGTCATTTGTGAAATTTACCTCTGATTTATTTGGATATTAACCACCCTAAGGTTGCATTTGTTGCCAATGGCATTTTGTCCTAGTTGGTGAATACAAAATACTTTGTTTATCGATAACATATTGTATTTAGTCCCGCCCTCATATACTCCAAGACTATCTTCCTCGGCCTGTTCTCCCAGTGCCGTGAAGACTTCTGAAACGGCTTACCAAGATCACGGGATAAAGTCAATATTGTCGGCATATTCTAATTGCTGGACAGACTTGTGAAAAAATAAAAGAAATCCAGATCAGTTTTGGAATGATTTCAATAAGCTAAATAAGGGTACATTTTTTATGGTATCGACAAAATTTTTTATGGCCCGAACGGTAACTTATAGAGATGAAGAAGAGAAGCTTGTAACAGAGTTCTAAATAGCTGTTGCTGAGAATATGGAATAATTAATTAACCCTTTTGGTACGCACTGTTCATCATTGTACCGCACAATATCCCTAGTGGTACTTATTTGTACAAGGTCGTTAACAAACACGAACATGTAAATTAGTCGTAACTTAATCAACTGAATTGCGTACGGAAAGGGTTATGCAGACTAAATTGAAGCTTACTGATAATAGCTAAAGCTTCTGTCCACCTGATTTAAATTAGATAAGCATAGTAATATCCAAATTTAAGTCCAATAAGACCGTTATCTGTCGAGCTATTTCGAACCGAAGGGAGTCTTTATCAGTACGGCTTAAGCCCACAATAGTCCAAAATTGACAAAATGAAAAGGTTTTGAAAATGCTTTAGTGAATGTACAATAAACCTGAACCCCTTTTCATCCTTGAACAATGGTTGATAAAAGTCAATAAAGTAGTCACATATTTTGCCTCTATCTTCTTTAAATGTAGGCTAATGTTATTTTTTTTTAATCCAATTGAAGAAGTTTTTAGTACTTAATGCACTACTCACAGAATTTTTATGTTGCGCTTGTTATATTTTTCCAACGCCACGTCGCGTCTATCCTATTGCACCAAGATTTCCAGCTCTTTTCCTGCTCTTATATTATCGCCTAAGTCAGAACTTATTCCAAAATTTCCTTTCTTGTTCTTAAGGCCATAACGTTAATAGCCTTAGAAATAAGATCTTCGAATCTAACCTCTAACTAAATTTATCAATAAAAATATCTGTACACGTTCATATCTTCAGTGAACGACAATGAATTACCCAGAAGTAAAACAAATTGGTAATAAATCCATTCAAAACTTTTTTCTTATAAAAATCACACACAATAAATAAATACTACCACACCTGAATAAAGAAGAATAAACCTCCATTGACAACACCGAGGTGCACGACCTGTTCACGTCATCAGACATAGAGTGAAATGCCGTAACGTTGTCTTAAATTTATCAAATCATGTTCACTGGATGGTACTTCTCTTGTTAAATTGTCACACAACGTGCCAAGCTAAACAAAGGCGGATAACTTTCTCTCTCATATTGCCAGCAGCTGATACTCTTGTTGAAATTCGCAACCGAATACTACTGGCAACAACAAGCACAATATTTTGGAGCGTAGGTCATGCGAATTTTGCATGGTTAAAAATATATAAAGCACACGATCGTCTTCAACCTTGAAGTGATCAAATGCACACCAAATCGGACACACACAAGATAAACAGAACACGGTGTCGAAGATTTCTTTAAATTTTATTAGTTTGTGTGTTACTAATGTGATGACACCTTAATGACATACATATGCATATGTATACAATGAGTTGCTTTTATTGTTCTTTCACTCGACTGATCTTATTGGATTATAGATTAATTTATTATAATATCTCTGTAGAATGAGAAATAGATATTTTAGCAAATGTCAACAGACAGGGGCGTATACGTAACATAGGCTAGTAGACAATTAATATTCATATTATTGGCAATTTGTTGACTTTTAACTGAATAAGTGTAAGCTAATTAAACTTCAGAAGAACGAATAAAAAATGTTTTCTAAAATTTTCGTGGGCGAACTGTGGATGGGAAAATAACACATCTTTCATTATCATCTATGAATGTACTGATGTAGTTATTGAGGTATGTATATGTATATATGTATATTCAAATATTCCAAATTAAACGATTTCGAATGTAAAGGATGTATGTGGTACAGTGCCTAACTTCTCGTGACCATTATTGTAGTGCGTATTATATTTGTCAACACAAATGGAAGGGACCTACAGCTTCCAGTCATATTCGAAGGCAAATCAAGAAGCTTTCTCAATACATTTATTACTGTCGGACATTCGCGAGAGGTGAGACTGTGAAAATATTTTTTGGTGTTTTCTGGGATTCGAACTTCGAGCCTCCCGCTAAAAAAAAGCACCGCGACTGATAGTTACAAAGCGTATCCGGCTCAATTTTTGACCAGTTTTTCAGAATCTAGGGCCATACGCAATAACTCGCCATTTATTGTCTTCCACATAAACAAGCGGTTTTACGCACCCCCACAGAAGATTATCGATCGGCGCTAGATCGCAAGATCTTAGTGGATAATTTCCAGCTCCCAATCTTGAAATGAATCAGTATTGGTGGCAGTGTGATACGTAACCCTATCCTGCGGGAACCACATATCGTTCACATTGATGTCACGTAAATTTGGAACCAAATATTCGTTGAACGTCTTTCTGTATCGGTCACCATTGAGTGGAACGAGAGCTCCTGCGTCGTTTTTAAGGAATTATGTCCGATGATGCTACCATTGTACAAACAACACCATACAGTACATTTTTGTATTATTTGCTTATTTTTATTTTATTTGTTTGCTTATTGACGTATTCGTTGGACCAAAAGTTAACAGAATTTTGCCATAAATCTCAGATCATTTTGAGCCCATTTAACAAAGGTCCGACACATGCCATGATCCAACCGTTTCAATTCGTTCACCAATTGTATTTTGTAAGTGATTAAGCCAAGATCCTTTCGTAAAATGTTTCAAGTTGTGGACGGACAATGTCCAAGCTCCTGTCCACGCCTGCAAATTGACATATTCGGGTCTTCAAAAACATTGATCTCACGTTTAGATGGGCGATTATTTGGTCCAAAAAATAACGAAGTGCTTGATAAGTTTGTTTAACTTAACACTGATTTATGTTATAATATTCGACGATTTGATAATGTATAAATCTATACCCAAAATCAACTTTACGGAAAAAACTAAAATTTTGTGAAGCAGGTTTCATTGGTAAAGCTGAATCATTTAGCATTCTTTTTATAAGTAAGAAAATAGGAGGCGCCAATGGAATTCCAAATCTTCTTTGTCTGCGGATGGACTTCGTTAAAATTTTATGAGCAAGTTTGATAAGATAGTAGTTCCATATGAAAATCGTGCAAATCGGAAGGTAAAATTTGACATTGAGGTTTCATGTACATACATTCATTTGAATAATTTTTCTCACACACCAAACTCAAGAATTCCTTAATAACTCAGTTAAGAGAACATAAAAATGCTTCTGGCCCGTAGATTACGTCCCGTAGATACGGGGTGCATGCATATGCATATATCAGAAGACTCGTTATAATTTAATTACAATTCACCAGTAGCCTTCTCAGAAATTAACGAAATCATATATTCGGTAGTTAAAAGGGGAGGGAGTGCATCTCTTTAGTGATTTTATTGAATTTTTGTTCAACAGATATCAGAAAATTAGCATACCAATGGGAGAACTCTCGCATGCAAAATCTCCCTATCCTTAAGAAGATGTTAGCGAAGCATGTTTATTTGTGTAAAAAATATCACAAACGCTTATTCAATACTATTTACAAAAGTTCTTGAAAAAAATTGTAGTAGTTTACAAAGCTTCCTTAGAAGCAGCATTGAAAGTAATGGTGCAGTCTTCCTTGAGAGTTTGTTTTTCGCTTTCACTTATCAAGTTTAGTTTAAGTTAATTTAGTTTCATTTAACTGTTTACATTAATCATACATCATTAATTCTCTTAATTAAATAATTAATATTTGAACCTCAAGATCCCTTTAACCTTCCTCTTATATACATTATTGGTTTCGCTTTTAAGTTGACTCTTCAAGCTATTATATAATCTAAAATCCTTTTATACATTTAAGGGAAATCATTTCTATTTCTTAGTGAGTATGGTTGCAAGCCTTTATGAACCAATAATTTGGCATTAAATGTTAATTATTATCTTAAATGTAAACACTAAAACATTCATAACAATTCCTTGTTTCACATATAACCATTTCAACGCATTTAAAAAAAATCGGATGTGCACGTACATATGTATCTATTGCACATATACATACATCGCATTGCTTTGTTTTGTAATTTCTGCAGTCCTATAATCATATTCTCATGACATAAAAACAAAATAGTTGAACAATATTCCAAATGCGGCTTCACAATCACGTTTTAAATATCTATTGCACTAGTTATCGATATTTGATTTCTAATTCTTTTCATAAATCCTATTTTTTAAACAACTTTTTAACAAATGTATTCTATGTGATTTCCAAATAATAATTTTTGGTCGAAAACTACTCCTAGATACTTTATTTCATTTGTTTTTTCCATTGTAATGCCAGCTATCTTAATATCATTGTCAACACCTCTATCATTCAGCACCATTAACTTCGTTTTATCGATGCTCAGTTTAAGTTTACTTTGCACCGATTGATAGCGTTTAAATCCTCTTGTAATTTAATTTTACTGTCTACGTCGTTATTATAGGTGATGTAGTAAACTGCAACATCTAATTTGCTGTATTTGACAACACATTTCATATAGATACTAAAGAGAAGAGTCCCCAAAACACACCCTTGAGGAACACCAAAACTACTTCAATCGCGTCAGATACTTTTCTGTTAAATTTTACCCTTTGTTTTCGATTTATTAAATTAGACCGAAACCACATTAATTCTTTGCTTCTAACACCATATTTTTTAATTTTCATTTTTAAAATATCTCTACTAACAGTCTTAAGCGTACGCTTCAAGTCAAGAATACACAATAAACACTTATTTTTCTGGATAATTCTTCCTTCCAAGATGTTACTCCTACATTGATAGCAGTCTCACACGTGTACCCCTTTCTCACTGAGGCACTTACAGCAGCTATGTTTTCAGTTTGGGGTGTTGCATAAAGTAGTCAGCCATGGTGGCTTGTCTGGCCTTTTTCCGCAAATAGGACTGTTCCAGACGCAGGGCACTTTTAGCGGCTATTTACTTTATACGTGCTAAGAACTTTGCGTAGTAATAAGAAGAAGGTTTCCTGTTTTCTGAAAAATAGTTCGGAAGTAAATGTTGCTGGGTTATTTTTACTTACTGACGCTGAATATACTAATTTTAAGAAAATACTTGTACGTAACAATAGTTACATATGTAAATTTAAAATCGCTTACATCCGTAAAATAATAAGACATTTTCTTTAATGAATCCAAGATAAATTGGGCCTTTTAAATTCGAATTAGGTTATATATTCGCTTTGTTTCCAAAATTGTTCATAAAAGAAGTAAGTTGAACCTAATTAAGATTCGGCGAATGACGTACTTCCACTTATTTATACACAAATGAAAAACTGCGTCTCCAAATATAGGAAAACTTAAATGGAAGGTCGGATTCTATGTCATTAAAACGTTTTTTTTTTAACTTTTTACAGCGATTTTCGTAACTGAATACAAATTGCACCTATAATTGGTTGATAAAGAAGGATTTCTTTTGTGATTTTTTCTTTATCACATGCTTATCAAAAACGTATCTTTAGTACAATTCTGATTCATATGAAAATAAAATACCCCTTATTCACTGACTCAGTGTCAAGACGCAAGCCGATCAATTTAACTCTTATGACAAATTCGATTTACTTCCCTTGATAAGATATGCAATTTATCGGGTCAAAACAGTTCTAACGGTTTTTTTTTATTACTCTTTCAGAAATTATAGATCAACACCACGACCAAAGACTGAAATTATTGGTACAACAAATCGTCCTGCATTGAATAAGTACAAATCCTATTACCATGGTGATAATGTTGGGTATGTTATGCATACAATTTTTCTATGGATTCGTTTACTAAGATTATTCATTCAACAGAGAGGAAGAAACTGAAGAAGCAATCCTTCGAGAAAAGTGTGAGACGACAGCTTTAACCCACGTTAAGCCAATTTTGGATGAGCTCATCAAGACCGAGGAGACCTACGTGGAAAATTTATTAATGGGTATTAATAATTATGGAAATATTTTTGCAAGAAAAGACCTGCCCTTAGGGTTACGGGGTAAGAAATTTGTTTTGATTGCAAATGTTGAACAAATTGTTGAATTCCATCGGGATGAGTTCCTGCCGATGTTGCTAAGGAATAGAGAAGATTTGAAGAGGTTGTTTGATGATTTTTCACTGTTTATCGATGTAAGCTATATTTTCTTAGAGAAATATATATGTATATTTTTTTTAATAAATCCTTTTCCTTTCAGGAAAACTGCTTCTATGGATACGTTTTGTTTACAATGAACAAACAACGATCGCTTAAATTATGTGAGACATATAAGGATTATTTTAAGGTATGAACAACGTTATGTGAGACTTGTTTGTATGTTTTTTGTTGGCTTAATATTGCGATTTTTTTAATTACTTATGCTTTTGCAGCCTCAAAAGATTGGTATTAATTTACACATAGAGAAAACATGTTTTAGTCAGCTTGGTAGGGTAAATCAGTACTTATTGCGATGGGCTACCAAGGCAGAGAATTACATATGTTCGAATTCATAAAAATCTCGCTGAGGTATTTGCCCGCTCTCACTTTTCTCAAATGACTGGCATACATGTGCAGTAATAGTTTTCAACAGATTATAAATCCGTCATTTGAATTTTGAAAATAAACTAAAAATTACTTTCATTTGCTACCATATCCAAATTGTTTGGCTTGACATATCGAACAAAATGAAAATTGCTAATTGACAGCGTCAAACTTTTTATAACTAGGGGGGATTCAGCTTAATGTGTGCGGCTGGAGCATGTTTACATAGTCTTGGCCTGCATTCCTTGTATAAGTCAGATTAGGCTCTGATTTCCTTTATTATGCGCCCTAAGGTATCTGTGGCTGCCTCCCATGTCTCTTGCCTTCAAGCATGTTACCAAGAATGCTTAAGGAGTTGGTGGCGCACAAAATATTTTATTAACGCTTCTTTTCCCCTATGAATCGTGGAAATCGGAAGAGCACATGTGTACCGTTTTCTATTCATTCACGGATCGTGTGCAGAAAGGACTGTGTTCCTTCCGCCCTTTGCCCATTTCATATCAGGGTTGCGGTTGAAAAATCTAAGAATGGACCAGATTTTTAAAAAAATTGGACCACAATAAACATTTTTTTAAAATTTAGCTGAAAACTACTAATTTCTTAGTAGTAATTAACAGGAGAGCTCAACGTGAATTAAGTATGTTCATATATTTCGCAGATTTCTGGTGTTATTTCGTCAATTTATTTTCGAATGTTGTCAGAATCAATATTTTCGGTCGAACGTTGACTACGTTGTTGGCCGAACTTTGCTCTATCTCCAGTATATATATGCAAATTTTCAAATTTATTCATTACACGCTGAATGGTTGGTTTGCTTATCACGTGATTAACACCGTGATTAGCAAAATTAAACAATTTTCTTTCCCTCTTCACAGTTGGACAATTATATAAATAAGATATTTAAATAATTCCAATGTCTTTAGATGCTCCATAATAAATTGCTATCAACCAGTTGCCACGACTGCCAAATATGACTTGAAAAATGACAGTCAAACAAAAATGACAAGCAGAATTGATATACCAAAATCGGCCTAAATCATAGACAGCACCCTGTTTATCCACGTATATAAAAAAAATGTCGGAAATTTAAGCTTAAACCTCCAAATCAGCAATTTTTTTCACGGAAGTCATCGAATCGACAGTTTTATTAATTTCTACTTTTTAATTTGATTAGAGCATACTCAGAAAATTTTCTTTCTGCTTATTAGGTCGAAAGCTAACTCACAGAGATTGTGATATAAGATGCTTATATTTTTTGACACTTTGGAAGCATCATTTGGGAATCTATTATCTCAATATCGTAATTTAAATCCTTTAAAAAAAACTTTTCAGTAGCGGTAAAGTGAGTGTTTTTGGATTCAGTGCCTTTGTAGGACAATTATATGGCAAAAGTCTTAGTTTCGAGTTATTAAACTCGATAAGTTGAGCGAGTTTAGTATAAATGCTTAAAATTTTTTTCTCGACCTTTATATCATGAAAAATATTTTTGTGTTAAAAGTGGACTAAAATGAATGTGAAGGGACCCATTGGATCACATTTATTCCTTTTTTTTTTGTAGATTGGACCAAATTTGGTCCATAATCCATCTGCTTTTCGTAAAAGACCACATTTTTGTTATTCTGTTAAACTTCTCCTCCTTACTGGAAAGTGAATGCTTTTTTATCAGAGTTGCTTCGATCATGGTTGTTTATACAGTACTGACGTTGCTGTTTACCTGTTAGGATGACTGTCGGATACATGGCTGGTATGTTTTGCTTTTGAAATAAATAAATAAATAAATAAGCGATCGTAGAGTGAGTCTCTAAGTAATAGATGTATTATTTGACACTGAAAGAATGCATATAGAGAACTCATTCACTCCATCTGAGATCTTTTACATCTTGTCGGTGAACAAATGACTTTTAATGCAGCAATTTTAAAGGCTCTCCACATTTGTCCACATATCAATTTGCCCAGTATTTTATCACACCGAAATTATGTTTTGATCAAAACTTCGGGTAAAAAATGCGACCATAGATAGATGTTTAGGTCATTTTCAAAACTGGAGGTGTTTTCTAATTTGTGCATCTTTCATCGATATCTATAGAGCACTGTAACGTATTTTTTACGAAAATAATAGTGATGTAAAAAATCCTGTCAAGACCAAAAATATATAATACATAAGTGTTTTCACAATAAGCCAATCATCGTTTTCAACAGCAAGCTAGACTACGGACAAAATTGATGTAGGTCCTGCATTTCTGATTTTTTTTTGGATTCCATAAAAACATGGCATACTTTCATTTGGTAAAGCTTTGAATATCAAGCTTAAAGGCTTCCTATATTTACGGAAAACATTTTAGTTTTTTTTGTGGGCGCCGTGAATCAAGTGGGGGGGGGGGTCTATTTTCACTCCAGCTCGAATTATAGCCAGTCAAAGTGGGACACCTCCGATTTGGAGGTACATATAACAACTTTAAATAGCATAACTTTTAAACTATTGCAGTTAAAAAAACGGTTTTTTGAAGAGACAATTAAAACTGTGTAAACTTTTTGTAATTTTATGCAGCCACAACAAGGTTATAGCTCCTTAAAGTCAAAATTATGAAAATTTGATGTTCAAATTTTTTACTTAAAATGCTTTTTCTAAGCTGAATATTTCAATATTAAGTTATGAGATCTATGATTTTTGACCCACGTCAATTAAATAGGCAGCTTAATAATTTATTTGAAATACGTAGAATAGTTTCCACATAATCATTAACACCTAGATTATTATCTATTTTGAATAATGCTGAAACCTCTTCAGCTCATGAATACATTTTCCGTTCCTTCCTAACTTGTATCCATTACATTTTTTAATTCACAGCGTCTACAGGCCGAACTTGATGATAAATTGGGTATTAATAGCTTCCTGGTGCAGCCAATTCAAAGAATGGCAAGATATCCACTACTGCTTCAACAATTCATAACGGTAACGCTAATTTAAAATTCACATGTCCAAATGTTACCTAAAGAGCAATTTTCTCACAGACTCTATTCAAACATCGTGACTACTACTTTAAGCCTGTCATTGAAGCATGTTGTCGGCTTGAGAAAAAAATTCGCACCTTATTGACGATGACCAATGAATCGGAAGTCATTAACGATATTGTTGAATGCAATGACGTAAGAAATGATTTATAAAAATTTTTCAAAATAAATTTTGTATAATTTGCTTTCTTTTGTTTTGTAGTTCAATGTATTTTACCAGGGAAAATTTCGTAAAGTCAGTGAATTTTATGTTTACGATCACACCTTGAGGCGAGGCTATCGATCTAAGGTATTCATCTTCGACAAATGCATGATATACACAGAAATTAAGGACAAACGGTTGATATTCCGTGGATGTTATCCCTGCGAGAGGATCGGTATAATTGCCAAAAACAAGTCATTCACGCTATTCTATCAAAGCCGAAAGACTCAAGAAT
The DNA here is from genome assembly GCA_946965025.1 of Blera fallax. NCBI lineage: Eukaryota > Metazoa > Arthropoda > Insecta > Diptera > Syrphidae > Blera > Blera fallax. The sequence goes on from OX337246.1 coordinate 51,665,646, forward strand.
GTGATTTCAGTGCAGATGCGGCACAATGTCAGTACTGGCTCGATTTGATCACCGATATGATAAGTTCCTTTGCAAATGAAGAGCGCCGCAAACTGAAGGAGAAGTATTCGAAAGAAAATGACCATGCACATCGAAGACCACCAAGTTTATCGCTATTTAGAAACTCAAATCGTTTCAGTTCGGATAGTGGCATTGGAAACATGTGGACACTACCAAAAGCTGTGGATGAAGCAAAAGCTGAGGACAATAGTAATAGAACTACGTGGTATGCCGCATCGTAGCATTGTTTAGGAATAAAATTACTTATCTGACAAATATGATCATCATTTAGCGATGAGTGTAAAAAGTTGTAAAGTATTGTGTAATACGTTAAATTAATTTATAAAATTGCAATAGATAAAAATGATGAAGTCTTTAAGACATTAGCGTTAGTCACGGTGTCTATTTATTGCTTACATTGTTATAATAATAATAAAGAGTATAATTAGGTATGGAATATACTTTTTATTTAGTATCTTATTATTAAAAGCAATATAGAGTGTAACAAAAGTGTCCACATAAGGGATACTGTCTGAACATTGTTTTTTAAGGAAGCACGCAATGAGACTAGATTTAGTGAATCCGTATTCGCATATACAGCAGAGCTACACGTCTTAAAAGACATAAGGCAGGAATGGTTTACGTTTCTTACCGTGAAGGTATGCGATAAATCGGCTATTGTGCCTAATGTCTTATAATTATCTTACAACCCTACATAACCTAACCTCACCTTTAATAAAAAGCACACAGAATGTTAATGCCCGACAGAAATTTTTAATATGTACTTAGAGTTGATATCATTTATAGGCACATGTTCTCGACGACATGAATTGTAATTTTCGTCATGAAAATGGGTCGCTGTTGGTTTATTTCCGGTAGACTAGCAATCAACAGAATCCAATCTGCCTATCAATGATTTCACCTTCCATAATGCCAGAGCAGAACAGCCTTCATGCATTTAGAGTTCTTTCGTTCAGCAATAGCCATTTTTTCCATCAAGGCCGTAACTATTCCTCTAGCGGATGCTAATGGTTCGGGACTAAGAAATTCTGGGCTAACATCCACAACACCACCGTCTTATTTTCCTTAATCCCTAAGTGCCCATCCACCCAAACCAAAACGTGTTAAAGTTAATCCGCTTCGTACGTATGATCGCTGCTTGAGTGTGCTGTGCTATTGGCATAAACTTTTTAGTCATCTGACATTGCCTTAAGAGATCCAACGTATGTACGTAACGAAGCGAACATTTTGGGTTAAGATTTCTGTCACAGCGGATGGGTGACACGTGTGATATGTCAACGTCAGGCGAAAGAACTTTGCAGTGGCTCCCAAATTTTCCAAATTGGAGTTCGGGAATTTAGATTTAAATAATAATACCGCCAGCTATTATATGTAGATTCGCAACTTTTAACGCGATGAATCGATTGGACGCTGATTTTTTTCGTTGGACAATCGAGTACTGGAACAAAAAAATACTCACAGTCGATGTTGGCAGTTCTAGATACAGTTTATTTGACGCGAATTTGCATCCGTATATGCAGTAATTTGTGGTACTTCTCACCGTATTACGCGAAGCTACAAAATTGATCAATCAAAAGTCATTGTATCATGTCCTGTAGTGGAGCTAGTACTTAACCACCAATAATTTCATATTTTCCAAGCCAACATCAAAAATTGGTGGAATTGGAACTTTGAACCTCCCGCTCAGTAGTCCAACAAATCACTGAGCCAGAGCGGCCACAAATGTATTTTAAAAACCTACTATCCTCTACTAAATGATTAGTACCCTTGCTATATATTTCTTGCAAGATAAAGTATTCAGCCTGTATATAAAGTGTTCCGTGAAATTATCTTTATTTTGAAAATTTATAAGTCCGTCTCTGTAAGGTGCTGGTGGACAATTTGATCAACATGTCTAGCGACAAAACATATTTGGCCGAAGATGGATCTAAAACACTAAGAATTTGATTTCTCTCAATAGATTGCATATCGGCACCACAATAGGTGTCATCACTGGACACTGTCTAATAGACAAGCACACCACAAGGCTAGGCCTCTTCGCGAACGATTTTTGTAGAAGTTGCATGGATGAAGAAGAGGAGGAAACCATTCTTCACCTTCTTGGTTTCTGCCCAGCTCTCTCCCGTAGAAGGAAGCTTCACTTAGGAGCCACCTATTATAACGACATAGACGACCTGATGAATATTGACAGTAAGAGCGTCCTACGCTTCATTAGAAGCTCAAAATGGTTTTAACGAGTAGGTAGAGAGAAACTTTCTCCCATGATCCACGTGGTATCCCAATGGACCTACCATTGGTCTTAGTGTATTGGCGACTCCAGCGGGCAGCCACTTTAACCTAACATAACCTAAGGTGTTGGTCCATGTTCATCGTGCTATAAACGTGCAAAGTCTAAGTAGTTATGAAGCTAGTTTATTAATAGCAAGTTGACTTCCTGTCGTCAAATTGTCTAAAATTCAATTCAACCAGATCTAAAACTAAAAATATTCAGATATGAATAAAAAGATTTGCTGTACAATAAAAACATCTTACCCTTCAATCAAAATTCCACTTATACTCATACATTTGAGTATTGTTTACATTAAGCCCGTCTATACACAAATCTAAAATGTTCAAATCCGTCGCCTCGATTGATGTGTTATGCTTTAATCCAAACAATCAACCTAAATCATAAAATTCAATTGTAAACACCAACTGCGTTATGTCATAAATTAGAAATGCCTCAGTGGCGCGTCAATCCAAAAGTGGTTTGGCAATGAATACAGATTCAGAAAATCTATTCTGTCTGCCCGAACAGAGTTCCTCTCCAATAAATCACGTGCTCATTCCTAAAAATAATGCTTTCAAGAATTATAAAATCGCGTACTACACCTAAAGATAAAGATAAAAGATACTTTTTTCTCGAACGTTGCACTCTTACCGACTAAATAAAATACACACAGGCAACTTGTTGCATATACTCGTATTCGCGGATACAGTCCTAGTGTTCTCATTTCTTAAACTGATCTCTAAAAATTAGATTGTTGTCGCCGTTTTCAATTGAGCTGACGACAAACTCAATTTTCATATGCATCTGTATCTCATTCTAAATATCATAACGTACTCAGCTGCAGATTAGTATTGGCATTGTTTCTTCGAAGACTAAGACTGTCATCTTTCTATTTTTGTTCGAAAAAATTTCGTTGGCCACCAAGCATCTTTCAAAAATTTAATGAGAACTTTTAAGCAGAATATCAAATCGAAAAATGTTTTACAAAATCAAAACAAAAGCTTTATACGTACGAATAGTATGCATATGTACATCACTGAACTTCGCCGTTTGGAGGTCATTATGCTGCGTGACATCATAGTGGAAGCAATTGCTAGTTATCAGCAGACTGTCTGACACTATCTCGAATTCTCGGTGTAATGTAGGCGCCGAGTGAATCTTTCGTCAGGGCGATCATGTAATGGTAAACATTTTGAAAGGCGAATGGGGATGATTTTGTTTTCATTATCATTTTGATTAGATTTTTTTTTATTGTCTGTTTGGCGGAGTTGTGGGCTTTGGATTATTTAGGTTAGGTCATGGTGCTAGTAATTTACAAAGAGACTCACTCGGTTGATCGGTTCCAGTGCTGGGTCATTTTAGAAACATGGTATCTTCAGCAGCCAAATCTATTCTACGCCGGATGTACATAGATCTGTTTTTATAATACACACACGTACAAGGCTTTAAGACTACCCTTAGAGCGTATTACACAAAGCGGGAGGAAGGAACATTTACGAATTATAAAAAGAGAGATACTGATGTACATTGGCCTTAAATGTTTCATAAAAAAAAGGGGGTAACGTTTTCCATAACATTGTTTGTAAAAATAAATTAATTATATGGCGCGTCGGTATTCTAGCCAGTCTAGTCTGTAGGGACAGTATAGGAATTGTACTCAATTTGGGGTGAATGTACGAATCACAGGGGTAAATTATTTCTTACACCAGGAGACTCAAACTTTTCACAACATTGGTTACAACTATGTGTATGTTCCAGTCAATTAATACACATTTTTTCGGTTTTTGTGATGTACATACTACATACGTACATGCGTGCATAATTGTCATTCGTAGATAATAGCTGTGAGTCTTGGTCCCGTTTTACGATAAAAGATAGCATATGGCCTCCACCGTTTCAGTTCCACGACCGAACTGAGTGTACTGTCGTAAGTGAAAAAATATATTCGATTATACGAGTATAAGGCGGACAACCATTTATAAAGATGAGAAAAAGGATTGCAAACAGGACAAAGTTTTAGGGAATACAAGAATTTATTTTGTGAGTAAAACCATCCAAATCGAAGAGGAGACTCGTTACTACTATGAGCGTTCATTTCCAAAAAGACCTTGATACCAAGAAATATCAAACGCTTTTAACTTAGTTTCCCCAAGGTGATGGACATATTTGATCCACTTTTCGGTAAGATACATCATATGTACATATGTGACCAGAAGTGAACATTTTGACAGGAATACCATCATGGTCATTGAAAAATTTCCACTATCCAGCAAAATGGGCGGAATACCCGATTTTTTATGGAGTGTTCTATGCTCTCAAGCATAGGCGGCAAAAAAGTGCAATCTGGGAGCATTTACGTAAATTACTGCAAAATGATCGCAAGCAAACTTGCTTTGTCTAAGGAGCTGACCAGCGATGAAACACGTTTTCGGGCCAATGGATTCATAAATAATCAAAATTATCAGGTCTGTGATAATACCAATCCAGAAGAGTTCCAAAAGCTTTTTTTGTGTTGCAAAAAATTCACTTGGTCGAGCGGCATCTCTGTCACTGGTGATAATTGTCAGTGGCGAAAGATATCGAAAGGTTATAGTCTATTTCGTTTAGTTCAAATTGGATGATGTGGACATGGACAAAATCTGGTTCTTGTAAAACGAAGGTACGATCTACTCAAGCTGGTCGTTGTCTTTCGAGAGGATCTGATGTGAACTGGCCTTCCCATCGATTTATTTGAGATCCTTAGACGTTTTCGTTTGGGCCTGCATTAAACCACTGGCTTATGCCAATAAATAGAAAAAAAATCACGACGTGAAGAACAACATACATACATATGTAAGTAATTTAAGCTAATATTCCAGCCCGCGAATTGTAAATTATGTAGATTCTGCAATCTATTAAGTTTTAAAAATTGAGCGTTCTACAAAGTGTTACAGAATGGCGGGATCATGGTCTCAACTAACATTTCCTTCACCCAGCTTCTCATTATTCTGAAATCTCGTTTTTATATACTTACATATGTAAGTAAATATAAACAAATGGTGGGTATCGGTATGGACTTCCGGGTCTATTTCTAAAAACGGCTTAAAACTTGATTTGTAAAGACCAATCTGGTTGTGCACGTACCTATGTATACATATGTATGTAGGTCTCCCAGCGTTTGTACAGGGAAGTAGTTGTTGAAGAAAGTAATCACTTTTTAGCTAGCAAAGTTCAGATTGTTGCTTCCAATTTTCGGACATACATATGTATGTACAAGGATGAATTGAATAGAACCAGTGGAATCAATTTGCAGATTCCCGTGCGGTGCCCATTGGATATGCTAAGAATCGAGCAAGCGGCAAGCGTTGGGTCTATTTGTTTCATTAGCTAGATCCATGTATGTATCCGCAAATGAAATATGCGCAGATCGTGCTTATCCGACGAACTAGTGGAGATCACCGCAAGCTGCTAGGGAAGCTACAATCAACTGAACTATAAACTATTTGGTTGTTGTGTCACTGTTAGAGACCGTTGGGCTTGAGCATCTGACACATAAGTGATGGTAATGATCAGAATCAAACAAAAATCGACCATATTAGAATCATTTATGATTGCGCCCCCTCGGCGGAGAAATACGATTACTTCCAGAGATAGGCTATCTAAAACGTCAATAGTTTAAATCTAAAGAGCAAGACTGTCTAGGTTTGGTGTCTGTGCGTATCTTATCCGCTTATTCAGAAAAACGATGGAGAGCGTCATCAACGTCAAAAGGATGTTTTCGAAACAGTATATGATATGATCTCTGTCGCTTTACTTTTTGAATTCGTGTAAAGATGTACATACATACATATTGTTATAATTTTAAAGTACTCAAGGGATTTCTCTACGAGTACTTGGGCAACAAATATTGCCAATATCAACAGAGATAAAACGGATAAGGAGGTATGCAGATAATTGACTAGTTAGGCCCTATGTATATGTATAACATTTAAATCTCTGTCTTTCACACGGTCTTGTATGTTACTGAAGCGTGGACTTTGTCAAAATAAAAATTAAAGTTCTCATGAGCCTTCAAGGGAAAATTCCGCGAACGATGTACGAGTATGTATGGATAGCAACATTCAACAACAAAGTACAAGGATTGTGCAACATTGTCATTCCATTGAAGTAGATGCGCATTAAATACTTGAGATTCACAATTCTTTTAGAACGAGAGAAAACCAGTAGGACTACGCAGAAGAGGCAGACCTAATCGTCAATCAACTTGAAGTGAACAAAGAATTCCACTGGCTGACTTGTCTTTCCAACCCCGAATTGTAATGTCAGCAAAAATAAAAAAAGGTTGTGAATGCTATGCTACATTATTTGCTTAAACTATGTTTCACTTAAGCTCAGATTATTGCTATCATCTGATCAGGTTGACGGTGTTCTCGTTTTTCAACCCCCTTTATTGAATGGTTCAATCCTTAACACTGAGCTGTTCACACGAGTCCGGTTAGATTTGTCGATAGTTTTCGAATATTGCCCTAAACTCACATTTTTCTTAAACCTTTAGCTCATTGCGCGTTTGACGTGTATTTAGTCCATTTATTTTGCACAGAGAGGTACGTACTTTCTTAACGGACTGTATTTGTCAGCCTGTTAGACTTAATTGAAGAGCTGTTGACTGCGTTTCAACCTGTTCCCATTTATACATTTTTGCCAGTGTTGTATGCAATTTCGCCCATGTTTATCGGCTGAGCTCATGTCCCATATTCACTATCGTTATTGCAATATCAATTAAGGAAGCCCATCCCCGCCTCAACCCCAATATTTCCATAAATGTATTTTAATTCAACCATTCATTGATATCAAGAATTCACTCGATGGCTTGCAATCTGTGTGTAGACAGAGTTCATCGTGAATGCTAAAGCTTTTTCATACGAAACCAACAACAAAAAAGCTTTTAATACAACCACAACAATTTGTTAATGTTAATAAAGTTAACATATTGAGATTCGAGAGCGCCAAGCAAGACTATTCGCTGTTAAGTTTTTCGACGTTCCAGCTCTCCCCAAATGCCAATTAACTTGGGTACGATACCGACAGTACGGAATGTGATCTCTTCGCGTCTCAACGCGGGACGTCGAATCGGAATTTTTTTTTTTCAAAAATTGTAATATATTTGGTCTAACAACATATCGGAATATGTTCTTTGATCTTATTTACCTCTCATGGTTTGACATCGGCACGATCGTTATATTTGCTGCCTCAGTGATTTACGTGTCGATAGTGTCCAAACAACAACAACAAAATGATCTTCTAGAGTACGTAGTGATCTTGCATAAATTATTTTTTTGTTTGTTCAGTTTTTTTTTTTTTTGCTTTATGAAGAATGTGCTGTCAAATTTTAAGACCCCTACCTTGTGTCGTTGTATTTGTTTGCTATTTCATTGTTATCTGTGGCCAACACACAAAAAAAGTGAATTTTCGCGGTAAATGTTGTTAATTCGAAAATCAAATAATTTTTTTTTTGTGCACTTCACTGATTTAACCGGGCGGTTGATGTCACAATCGCAATGAAATCGCAATCAATTAGCGATTAGATAAAAAAATTGTTAAGAAAATAATATCAAGTTTGCGTGTGTTTGGAATACTAACATCGGTCATTCCCTGGTCTTCATACGTTTTTGTTTTTAGCAAATCATCACAGTCGTCATTGTCATCTACCACTACTGCCACATTGCCGCCCCCCAGTCCCACCGACTCTAATGGTCATGACGAATAGTAAGCAAATTTCCATATCCAACACTTCATATGTCTTCAGTTTTGACATTAGATACATTAGTTGTATGGAATTAAAATATAAAATCGAACATTTTCAGCCACGAAGATGAGGACAGCCTATCGCTGGATAATCTCTTTCCATGCGATCAATCGGAGATCTATGCCTCGAAGAAGATCAGTTACATTATCGAGGAACTGGTGCAGACGGAAGTGAATTATATTGATAACCTGAAGCGTGGTGTGAAGAATTATGGTGGGATTTTTAACCGGGAGGATCTACCTGAAACACTGAAGGGTAGGAAGGAAGATCTGATGGGCAATATTGAGGAGATATTGTCCTTGCATGAAAGACAGATACTACCAATGATGCATCGCAATCAAAGAGATTTGAAACTGCTTTTCGACGAGTTTACAGAGTATTTCGATGTGAGTACCTTCACTTTTTCATAATTAATCTTAATTTTTTCTATTTAATCGTTGATGGGAACTATGAATAATATGCATATAGCTGCATCCTTTGTGTTGGATACCAGATCGAATCGAAGATTTGATGACCAGATCTTTACGAGAGTCTTAGTTCCTTTTTTTCTGATCTGTTTATTTGGGTGATTGTTCCTTCATTTGTTTATACTGCTGGCTTTTGAGTTTCCACTTCGTTTCTTCAATAGTCTAAGACTTTCTTGATGCGGTTTAAGTTTTTAAGGTGATCACTAACTGGGACAATAAATTAATATCGTTGTATTTATTTTATTCTACGTATTTATAATGACGTTTTGTCTTCGTCGGTGGACTTATGTATGCTTCTTTGTTTGTTGACTTACATTTCGTTTTATCATTATTCACGGAAGATATTGAACTAAATACTATCTGTTCCTGTACGAGATTGAAAAAAATCACATGATTTTATTTGAAAGATAATTTTTTATCATTTAACATTTAAAAATGATTTCGGGCATATGATTATTACGACTGGTGATTACAAGGCATATCCTGTTGGTCCAATTTTTCGGACCACTTTTCCGAGCATCTGGGCGGTATATCCGCAAAATAAACGCAAAAAAGAGATTTCACATACCCCAGAGAATGTAATCTAGCTACTTTCGATCGCATGTTCTTGGAGGCCAATTCACAAGTCCAAATTGGCAGTTATCCCTATGTATTTAAAACAAGTTGCATATGAAAAAACGCCCTTTACTTCCTCACCCTGAATTAAGGATTTGTCTTAGCGTAAAAATTTGATCTGTCAGTGATCTACCAGACTGGGTGCCGCACTGATATGAGCGAATCAGTGTGACTCACAAAGGTTCTAGGCTTCACTTTATGCAGATGATATATCAATTTTTCATGAATTCGTACATTAGGCTGTGGAATAGACTCACTGAACAGAACTGTAAAAAACATCGATTTTGTGTTAATTATTTTTAAGGGAATTTTATGCAAAATTGCTATAACTTGGCCTGTGATCAGCAGAACTTTGTTTCTAAATTGAAAAGTGCTTTCAACTATATGCGGCACAACTGAATGATAGTGGTGTAAAAAAAAGTATTCATTCGGTACAATGTATTCGTTACTACCATGTACTCATTCGTACTCGTTACCTGCAAAGTACTCAGATACGTATTTGCTTACTCATTCTGTTTGCACTACCCAACACATTTTAGGGGATTCTTATTCGCCACAGATATGTATTCGAATACCCGTTGTCTCTTGCACTACCAACAAGAATTATTTTAAGAGATTTTCTTACTCGCCCTACATCAATACTATAATTGTATAAAATTGTCCTTTGTAAAATATGTCAACAAAACAATATCACCTCACAAGGAGGCAGACAAATTATACACACGGACACGCAATATGTTTTGTTTACTTTCAAGCAAACACACGGCTTGGCAAAAGTGAAAACAGAAATCTGTTTCTAATGAATTATATTTGTTAGAGCAAGTTACAATATTGAAGGAAACAAGGCAAGAGATTACTTTTGTATTCGGTTCGTAGAAAAGAGACAGAATTGTATTTGCATAGTTTCCAATGTATTTTATAGGTGGTACTCGCGAGCATTAAGTACTCGTTACTTTTATCCGAGTACGAGTAGTCAAATGTATTCACATTTTACATCACTGCTGAATGAAGTGTCGTATACTAGTAGTTCTATAAATGTCTGCCGTGACTAGTAGCTTAATCTTAGGGGCTTTACCAAATATTTTGAGTGAGAATGTATGCAAACACTAATTGAACTGATAATTTTACTATTTATCTGTAAGTTAATAAATACATGCTTCTATGTATGTATTTCTAAATAATTTTATAAACAAACATCACAATTATATTTGTTCTTGTATTAGACAATGTCTGAGAATACTATGGTTACTAAAACTGATAAAGAAGGAATTGGTGGAGAGAATTAGAAATTCTCATGGAGCATAAACGTAGCAAGAAAATGAATTTTTGACAGCCCAGCTGTTCTTTGCACTCATAAAACAATTTGTGATACAATGCCAAGCCATTACGCCTACATATGTAAATTAAATTGTCTTTATATGCGAGTTATCGTTGTTAATATCACATTAATCCCATATTTGCTTTATAAAGTAACTTAAAAACCGATAATTTTTTTATTATACATACGTACATACATATGTATGTTAAAAATTTCAATGCCATATCGTCACATGCATTCAAAATATCTTAAGTATAATTTTTGAACAATATCGTTTAACGCATATCGCACCTTTGGTAGAACAACGACGAAAGTGTACAAATTTTCTTAGTTAAGTACGCCACAATTATCAAAAATAATAAGTCTTTTAAACAAGGACTTAATTGGAAAATTACTCATTATGTCACCAGGGGCAGATGCGTCTTTGTTCCGTAAATCAGTCCTCAAATAAATTTCAAATGCGTTTTTTAAAGAATCGACATTTCTGTACTTAAGTAGTTGTATCTTTGGAGGTACGATGTAAAAGATGTAGACGGTTTGCGTAAGTCCGCTTATAAGTAACTCTTTTTTGCTACGGCTCGGCCAATTTCGTCCAACATTTATGTTTTAGCAATATTTGTCATTCATCACAAAGGATCTCTTCTGGTCTAAGTCTTTTATATTTATTGCTGAATTTAGAACCTGCGTGATTTGTTATTACAATTGCATAAATAAATACTGTAAATATGAGTACAAGTGCATTGGACTTGAGCATCAACGTTCATAGCAAGGAGTGCGGCAACTTAATTTTTTTCATAAAGAAAGTATTTTAAAAGCTGCACTGACCTCGTTTAAGATGGGAGTCTTCGTCCAGTAAATTAGCTGACAAAAGTTTATTATGGGTCCTTTTCGTCTCCCTTTCACCAGTCATTTTAGCTAGAATTACTCTCTGGATTCTCCTGACTTCGATTCCTCGGGTTAATGCTAGCATTTTCTTAAAAGTTATCTTGCTGATCCTCTGGTTTTGCAGCCAGTGCTAGTCCAAGCTAAGGCCGCATATTGGCATAATATATGTGCCTCTATCTCCACGACTTGCAGGTATAGTGTTCAGGGGCCTAAAAAAACATATCCTATGAGTAACGCAGTTAGAATTGCTCGTTTGGTATTTGTTTTCGCACATTTTTGTCTTTCTAAACCCATCCATTGTTGACTACTATTTACGTTGCCAAGTAGTGGCCCATTTCTCTATCAAATCCTTCATAGTTCCTCTTTCTAGTGTAGTACATGTCTCAGGACCCAGAAATTCCAAATCCGATCCACGTATTGTAAGTTAGTCCGCTTTTTCATTTCAGGCATTGTCTAAATAATCAATGTCCCTAGCTGATTTTTTTTAATAAAACACATAGTACAAAATATATGTATGTGCCTATAAACATTGATAATAGACAATTTAGACAGGAAAACTCTGAATAATATAAATACAATATCTCTCTACATTCCCGATTTTTTTACTTGCTTTGTACCAACTCCTGCTTATACGTGTAAGCCCTAAAAATCCCAAAAGAAAAAATCTGACACATGTATCTTACGCTATTCTGTCGGCCAATATTGATGTCACCGTTTCAGAAAAGATTTGGGGCAGGAAAATGTGTCAACAATAAAAAGGATATTCTTCTTGCCTGCATCAAATGCAATGTGTTTCAAAAATCCAATTATGTTTCCTATTGCAGGCTTGGCGATTGAATTTTGTATGCGAAAAGCGAAACTCACTCTTTGAATTTTGCGAATGGCGGTCACTATGTTCTTCAAAAATAGGGTTCTACTGATACATACTTCGATCTTTAATACAACCAAACCTCTGCACTACAGCTTTATTTTCTAATCGGATGTTGTGCTAATGATAATATTTTGTAACAGTCTGAGTAGTAACCGATTTATGTTTGGCGCAGACCAAAAGTGCGAAGCTCCTCGCAAATCTTTTTTTTTTATCAAAAATTTTCAGGTGAAATTATAAAGGATATTTTTCAAAGGCAACTGGGATTTCTTGGTTGACGACGGTAACTCCGTCTTCTTCAGGTTTGATGTGTGCAACACGTATTCAGAATCGGCGAAGATTCAGACGCTGTATCTTCTAATAGCGATTTTTATTTATTGTGGCATTTGGGGTACCCGCATTCGTACCTGAGTTGCAACTATTGGAGTCGATGTTGGTTGTTTCGGACAAGCGAAATACTGGAGGAGTGCTTTAGTCGAATGTATAATGATCAACCTAAAACGTGCACTGCTTAATATTCAAATGACATCCAAGTCCCCTTCTGAAAATTGATATAAAGAAAATGTTTGCTTGCTGTAGTGATATTTCGCCCCGAGATAAGGTCAATTAGCCTAAGTTCTTGGCAGGTACCGTGTAAGCTATGCCAACTTTCCAATTTAACGTTGAACATTTACCATTACTCATATGTTTTGCTGAGGATCTCTTAGAAATAATCATTGGTGGCCTCTTTATTTTTATCCGTGGGAGCATGAGCGTTTATTAGGCTGACGTCACATATCACGAGTGGAAAGCTTGAGACTGTTTGCCTACATTGCGGCTTATGACAAATTCGCAGTCTCCGTATAACTGCTACGGAGCAGAGTCATAGTTTTTCATCGGCAAATCACATCGCATTTCCTGGATGGCGGTTATGTTGTCTAAATTTTACAAGTTCAGATATGAAATTTATTGTACTTACATAGATTGTAAACGGTTGCAAACGGTAAATTCATCTGAGGCCGAGGATACACTGAAAGTTAGTAACCTACTTTGGGGCTGCGAGCATCAACCAACCAACCAACCTTTTCCACACTGTGACCTCCTGAGTCCAATTAAGTCGAAGTATTTCACCGCCGCATGCCGGGCCAACCTTTGCCATCAACATCTGGCATGCCTCGGGCTCTTGACGAACCTATGTATGTAACCCGCGATTAGGGTGTAAGTTAGGTTAGTAAGTTAGTTTAGGTTAAGGTTAAGGTTTACCTTGAGTTTTTAGGTTAGTTTAGGTTAGATAGGTCAGTTCACGAAGTCCTTCCCGGCCTTTCTCCTGGTCATAGGCATAAGCCCTTGGATATTTTCTTTTCTTCTCCTTTCCTATCTTTTTTAGTCCAACTGCAGTCAGCGTAGAGTAGCTTCTTCTTTCTTTTTTGTGTGCTGAACAGGTGGTATGGTGGGGTGTAACAAGAACCACCCCGTCCGACGAGCTGAGCTTAGCAACCGCGAGGATGCCGCCGTCCTCCTCACCTACACCGAAGATGCCCCCGTGGCCTCATCCTTGCTCGCAACAGATGCATCATCCGCTGCAGTACATATGTACATATGTACGTACTTACCAAATTCACCCAGATGTATGTACTTGCGCATGTAAAGGGTTCGGCTATATATGCACGCATTACCTAACTTAGCATACAGTCATTATCAATTCATAATCACGTATTTTAGCTTTCTGGTGAATACCGCTAGGTGGTGGTGATGCCGTTCTGCCACGCCATATACCCTTTTGTATTCGATGGTCGATTGAGTTGATTGACGTTTTCTTTATTCGAAACAGTATACCTGCCAGCTGTGGGCTCCAAATTAAAAAAAAATTCATATGAATTGTTTTGAGTTGGCGTAGCAAAATTACGTTCGTTCCAATTGTCAAGCGTCCAAATCCTTGTGCCGAGAAGCACCCATAAATGCGCACATTTGCAGGATGTTTAAAATCGAGCTAAAGATCTGATCATTAAAATATTCAACCAATTAAAGAAGATGAGTCTCTGCCAATAAAAGTAACTGAAATGAAGTGTATCTTTCCGGATTCGAAATGTGTCCATATACATACGTATGGACCTTTTGTTTCACGTACGAATGTGATTGTTATCGTTTTCCGTTTCTTGTTCAAGAGACTGTAAGTTAAAAAAGAATTGATGTGTCGATACTTTGCATAGATGGCTTTTAGCTGTCATAAAGATCTTTAAAAAAGTCCACGGACGTATACCTACATATAACCCAGACCATTAGATACCTGACAGTTGGCATTTTTTAGGCTTTTAATGATTTTCCAACCTACGTATGTACTGATCTCAATTTAAAACTTCTACGTTTTAACTCATTTTCTGTGAATAACTTATGTAGGTCACATTTATTAATCGACCCACAACAGCCTTATAGGTTGGACAAAATGAACGCATCTGTTGATATGATATATCGACTAAATAATAAGAAATACACATGTACACATGTATGTACGTTAAATTATTATAAGAGAAAGTCTTTAGAATTCAGAAAAATTAAAATTAAATTAAAAATTAGGACCTTAGAACAGATAACATATGTACATACGTAAATTTAAATCTAATCTCTTTAATCATTAACTTAAGAAGATATTCAGCTCTAATAACTACTTTTTCCGTACGAATACATACATACAAATCTGGGAAAACTATCTCTCCTCTGATGAGTTGAAATCACGCAAAATCATGTGCAAAATTTGTGGCTTAAGCTGTACGAAATAGAGCAATAAGACGATCGTTTAGCGGGCCTTAATCTATAAAATATAAAGTTCAGGAGCATGTGTGGACAGGTTTGTCAGTATTTTTTTTTATATATATAACAGGTGAATCAAAATTCTTTCCAATGCTTGATTGATGACGATCTACACCTGTTTCCGTCATAAAACCATCAAAGTACGGGTGCATAATTCCTGGCTCATTATAATCCAAGCCGGATTACTCCATCATTATGGACGCTCATTAATCGCACATAACTTCTAATTCACGAAGAGTTTATGCTTTTGTCTTTATAGTCTTGTTGATTCCATTGAAATGCGAAGCGTGTGTTGAATTCCGATCTCAGGGATGTATTCGCTCTCACAATTTCTCGGAACTTTTTTTCAAGTTCAATTAGCTGTCGAGACTGTAGTTATCACGGTACACGAATATGTTATGTGATCGATGTTATTGTTATTTTGTTTTCACGTCTCAGAGAATAAACTTGTTCGGTCAAGCGTAACGCAAAGCTTTGTCTAGCTTACTGCGTAGGTTAGCGTATCTTTTAAAATCAGATAAATTGTGTAAGGTTTGAGGCGCTTCAATTCACCAATTTATGCAGTCACTTGTGTAGAATGGTAAACATTCAAAATGATCACAAACAGGTTAAGAAGAACATCTGTGCGAACAGCTGTTAATTTAATTTTGTTTTCATTTTCATCCATTAAAAAATATTGGATTGGATGGAATGTTATTATTAGTTTTTGCTGTCACGTTCCGCGTGACATTAAGTTAGCATCTAAAGATAAATACATTGAGCTTCGGAAGGAAGATAATACCCACTTAAGTTGTTGTCGAATGATGTCAAATTGTATAATAATAGTATGATTAACAACTATTTAAAAATCAATGCTTATTATACGCAAAAAATTACATTGATTGAGTCGGGGAGTAATGAATCGATTGCATTGTTAAGAAAAGTTTCTCAGAGAGCCACAGTCGAAGGAGAAAATTAAGAAGGATCTAGGAAATTATGCCGTGCATACACCCGAGAGTAATAACTGTCATGAGAAAGTTTTTCGATTTGCCTTTCGGATATTGCTCTAAACTGTAGGTCCTTTCCATTCGTGCGAAAAAATATGAAACGCACAAGATGACTGGTTGGGAGAAGCTAGGCCCTGGAGCACATACGGTCTGTTGTGCCAAGTATTTGTAATTTTTTTTATACTTGCAATATGTTTTCTGTTCACTTCTAGAAAATTTCCTTCGTTCTAATTGATGTTAAATGAAAAAAATTGCGCATCTATTAAATGCATGTAAATCGAATACTCACGGTATCATAGACCGATTACACTTTTACTTACGTGTTCTTATACGCACCTACTTATATGCGTTATTCTGTTTATCTTATCTGAGCCTTTCAAACAACTGACACAACAAATTTATTTAACGATATATGTATGGGTAATAAACACTGTAACTTGTTGCGTATGCTTATTTTTAGAGTTCATCGATGACTAGTAACAAAAAAAAGCAACATGTATACACTGCCATACAAATAGTTCTTAGAAACATAATACATCAGCATGTTCATTTCGCTACTCGAGTTCATAAAATTGTACTTTAATTGATTATGTCATTGAAATAATAAAAAAAAACTACAAAGATAAGCAACTATGGTCTAACGCTGACGAAACATAATAAAAATAACACGAATTGAAATCTGGCAACGCGATTTCGATTTATAATTTTTTTTATACCTTTTAATTGGAAAATTAAAAACAAACATTTTATCGACTTCTGTTTATTAATAGTTTTATTTTCAAGCATATTAAGTAAGAAATATGTATGTTACAAAATTAATATTAAAATGAAACTTGGACTAGGAAGACTCCCTTGACCTTGAACATTTTTGAAACTAATCTACTTTGCATTTGTATATTTATATAGATGTAGCACTAGAAGTCGATTTTGTTTACTAAACTAAAGTAGTAGGTGAACCAATTCGGTCCCAAAAGTGTTGCTGTTAGCATACGGATCACTCGTAGGAACTTAAAAAAATTTGTTACATTCTACAGTTACTAAATTTATGCAGCATGTTACTTACATACTTTACTTTGGTCCTCTGACCCCTCGTGGAGCATAGGGAGCCAACAACGCCTGCGCGCCACCGTGTTCAGTGTTCTACAACGCGATTAAATTTCCTTCAAGTCAACCTCAATGATCTGGATTCCTCCTCGACTGTCCTTCTCTATGTCTGCTTAGGGCGGCTCACTCGTCTGCCAGATTGGGAAAGTGGATTCTATTGCATGGCGTACTTCGCTATGGAACTGTCTTCGCGCCGTAGGTTGTGACAAATCCCCTGGCACTTTCTCCTTCGTATTTTGACGTCTATTGGCTCCTGGCCAGTTACCGCGTGTAGTTGGTCGTTCGATATACTGTTCGGCCAGAAGATCCTCAGGATGTGAAAAATTGGAAATTCTGTCTTTACTAATTTGTACTTTGTCTGTATCTTCGCCCTGTGGGTAAAAACATACAGTCACCAATTTGGCATAGGCAGGTATCGACCATTCCTAAAAGGAGATCCTTAAAATAAGAGTTTCAAGTAGCATTTCAAGATTGAAGCATTAATCTCAAATTTCTACATATGAGGAACCTACTTACTTCACTGCCTCCCAATCCTTGTAGACTCTGTGCCTTCAGTTCCGACACATTGGTTTTAGTCTTCTAGATCGAGGTGGCATCTTCTTAAAGCCCGCGGGCTGAGATTCAAAAATCCTCTTAGATGGAGCAGTGTTGCCTATTCGGGAGACGTTTCTGAGTTGAATTTCCCCTCTTCGTACAGTTCGTAGAATTAACGGTTGTGTCTCTCCTTCATTCGTCTTCCAAATATCCGACGAAGCATTGTCTTTCAAAACAACCCAAAAATTTACTTAACCGTCCTGCTCATAGTCCGGTACCGTATAACATGACAGGATATGATTAACATCCTGCAGTACATCAATTTGAGAGTTTTGACCCCAGTCAAACTGGATTAGTAACGATTTCAGAGAGTCTATAGTAGTTGGATCTCCAAAAGGGTGTCGATTCTGCAGTTTATTATTGCCGTGAATGCTAAGTTTTGAAGATGAAAATTTATTTAATTTTTTTTTATTTTTTAATTTGATTGTTCTTTTTAAATACTTGATGTTGTATATACTTCTACATGCGCCTGAATCAGTTCTGAAGGCATTGCTCGCACCTTTCAAAATCTACCTAGGAAACAATAGTTTCCGAGCTTTCTATCGCTGTCAAAACGTAAAAACTTAATTCGCCTTCTCATACCTTTCGCCGAAACCAGTTATAGAAACAGAAAGTAAAAAGGTTCTGGAAATGTTGTGGATGGTAAATTCAGCCAAAATACGTTAACATCGCTGAAATTTTTTTGAAGAAAATTAGAATCCGTTTTCAATTATTCAAGGGCCCAAACAGCTAACATCCGAAGCTTGCTGTGGTCTGTCCCATACTTATTTGCTTTATAGCATTTCGCTAACAATGTTTTATTCGTTGGGGGCTTACTTTTTTCTTTATGTTTCTCGTTTCTCGATAAATTGAAGAACATTTGACGTTTTTTAAGAATTCCATGTTAGGTATATGTATAGACAGACTGTCGTCTTATTTGTACCTTTAGGAACGGAGGTATCAATATCCATGAGGAACAGTGTTAAATAGTAGTAGCATAACTACCCATATCACCTTTCGATTCATGATGGAATAAGTGGGATATGCCGATATACATATAATATCTTTCTTCATTTTAAAAAATTATTGTTCTTAGCAATCTGTCGTAGTTTTTCTTAATGCTAATAAGTTCCTATTTACAATGGCACCGTTGCGTCGTTTATCACGTTTTAAATAATATTGCACTGCTGTTCTCCTGCTGGGATGTCTATGGAAGGCTTCTGTCAGAACGCATATTGCATCGACTAAAGTAGTTCGGAAGGCACAACTTTCTTTCAGGGCAAATATTTGATAAATTCGTATGCATATGCCCAATCTTATTGTTGTTACACTTGACTAAAAGCAGTCTACGACTGTGTTTGAGTCCTCCTGTATTAGGCATCTTGGAAAATCAGAACTCAGAACTAGCTGCCTCGTTCCGTATCTGCGGCTTATTGGTACACAAGTTGAATTTAATTTCATAGTCGCTAACTAAAAAATGTATTTGTTTCTACCATTTATTTTTCTAGTTGTGAGTGCCGCATCCATTTTGCGATCCTCTAAAGTTCGGCAAGCCGAAATGAGCTTTATCGTACAATCATTTTGTTTAATTGCCAATCAGCTCTAGCCTCTAGCAGTTTGGCGGTAATCTGAATTAGGGCAGATATTTCAAATTCTGCCCAGTTACATCTACTAACCCGCACGTATTAAATTGGATTGGTTACAATTGCTATCATCAAGGTAATCTTCCGTTTGTTTAGCTGAGCTAAAAAGTTTCTGAATATTTTCGCGTACACCGGATTTTTTTGTTAACCAATACGCGTGAAGAAATATAAACTTGAAGCGAACACTAAAGCAACATCTGGCCTACAGTGTTAAAAATAATCACATCAGTTAAGTGAATGCTCATTTAATGGATGAGAGATTTTAATAAACTTGCCTACAATCAAATACTAAAACGAAATACGCACGTGTATTTTTCCCACTTAAAGCACTGACAACATTTCAAAAAATACATCTTAATTCTCGGAAATAAAAAAAAAATGTCTTTTAAGTCTATTTAACATTCACCAGCCGCAACAATGATCTCAGTGTAGAATTTTAGAAAACTGTCACCTCAAATGAATCCTAGATACTTTCAAAATAAAATAAATTATTTTTTTTTTTTTCTATATTTAAATTAACAATTCATAGGATTGTCACGAGAATATGACGACATGACTACACTGATAAGATACAAAAATGCATGTCGTCATGGATATTTTTTTATCGCGACTTTACAAAAAGTACTAGTGAGAACGACGCATGGCTCTGAATCACTTTAGAATGCAAAAAAAGCACCTTCGATTGAAATTTATTAATTTGAATATTTTTATTTCAAACACGAACTATGAACTTGCAACGATAAGGAGAAATTTCGGCCGCCATATCTCACCCAATTTGCCACACCTTACACCAGTCGCCGTTTCGAGACTTGAAATTTAAATTAAAAAACAAAATTCCCCCAAATGAGGGCGTTTTGTCTGTACATGCACCTTGGAGTTGGAGAAGGTATTTTTTTTTCTTTATGCAATAATTAATGTACCTCGTGTGTGTGCCTATTGCGTATTTGTTTAGGAATTTTTATCACGTTTGCCCCACAATGATGTGGTACATATTAGCAAAAAAAAAACACTGTTTGTGCGACGAATAAATTATTTGATGACCTAAGGAACAGGCTTGGATGAAACTCAGCTGCGAATTCTTAAAGCTGTGGCTAAGTTTTTCTTTTATTTTGCTTTCATTGTGTTTAAAAAAAGAGGGATTTAAAGGTAGAGGACTAAGTTCATTAACTGAAAAAAAATTCTACCTCCGAATTCTATGGAATTTCGTGTGCCCATGTACGCGCGCAAAAGGAACATATGTAAGTTCATACATATATGAATTTCAGGGATGAGCATAAATAATGAATCGCTTCGTGCATTCTTCCGAAATGACGCATTCTTAAAAAGGACATAATTCAGTGTTGCATTTCGTTCTCTACATAGGTATGTTATTTATAATCATCTTCGTATACATATAAATATGTATAATTGGCTATAAATATACATATGATCACTCTACGGGGAGGCATAGAAGGCTAGCAGAACAAATGAACATTTCAAAGCTGAACGGAAACACCATTACAAGCTCGTTTCAGCTAATGGTGAGGAAAAAAAAACTCGGAGGAACTTTTTAATTGCTAAGGGCGACCTGTTTCTCGCAATGTTTCCTTCGACTTTCCTGTATAGAGCTGGGTGAATATCATTGAGAAGATACATAAATATATACAAATAATTGGCGTGCAAAAGACCGTATGTGGTTCAGGGCCTAGCTTCTCGCGACCATTCTTGTTGTGTGTTTGTTAAATTTTTACAAACATATGGAAGGAACCTACAGTGTAGCGCCATATCCGAGGATTTTTTAGAAGCTTTCCCATGAAAGTTATTACTCTCGGAAGTTTTTCAGACATTTGCGAGAGTTGGGACCGTGAAATACTTCTAATGCTTCTTTCTGAGATTCGAACCTCGAAACTCCCGCTCACTAATCCAACACACTAACTACTAAGCCACGGCGACGATTTGGGAAGATGCCGATAAGTAAACATAGGCTTCATCAGAAAGGACCACGAATTATAATCCTTTCCACAGAGATATTGACAATGCGTTAGTGTGTTTGGTATATTATGCATCTATAGGTAGATATGGTTTTACATCTTTTGATAAAAAATTGAAGAAAAGATCTATGTGTATTGTGCTTTGCACACCCCCCTCAGTTTTTATTTTTGAACATTCATTGACGAGAGGTTCAGTTCTTAACTGGTTCCTGGAGGAAATCTTTAATAATACTTAAACTTTTGGCATATTAAGAGTTTGTGCAGAAAAATGAATACTATCAATACACCCTGTGTAGAATATAGACGGATGGATGACTCAAGGTCATCCCCACGATTTTCAAATTTGACCGCCTCCGATATTTTTGCTATGGGGTAGTTAAAGGAAAACAAACCGCTATCCTGATGCTTAAGGACAATACAAGAAACTCTATAAATTCAGCTGCTCTGGGTATCTGGTCATTATCTGATGACGAAAGAGCGGATTAAGTGACAGATAGGAATATTCATAAAGTACAGCTATAAATGTTGTTAAAACATCGTGCAGCAGCTCGTTTGCTCTTAGAATGCCCCAGTTCTATTCAAGTTATGAAGATGCAGTGAATATTTGTTGTTGTCATTATCCAAGCTGAATGGTTCAGTTAGCTTGAGAGCGGATTGTTCATAGCGACTGCGACTCTCTTGTGACCAAAGGGTGGCCTTGGAGTAGTAGGTAGTGTTCAAATCCCGCTAGGGGAACTGCAATCCCAGCCGCCAAGCACAACAGAGAAACGAATAAAATTTGAGTTTCTCCAACTACTGCACCAAAAACGCAGTTGCTGCCTTGTAGGTTTTTTAAAAAAAAAAAACTTCCCAACTCTGCTTTTGGAATTGTACACCTCTATTGACTTACCCCAAGATTCTCACGCTCCTACTTCTTCTTTCAGATAAGTTAGGTATTCTGCATTTTCCTATCTAATCTTCCTATATTCCTGCATTTGCATCGTCGGCTTCTTTCAATATTGTGGTCGCTGGATGAAAGCCAGTTCATCAATGCTTAAATTTTTGATGGTTTGTTGGCATTTCCACTTTTCTACTCTGTGTTATTTGCAATCGATTCTGAAAATGTTCCCCGTATTCTATTGACTTTGTGGTGTTGTGGTTATTCAAGTTGTGGTCCAAGTCAATATTGGGTTCTCAAAAAGTTCGGACATCTAGAGTAATGGAATTGTGTCTTACATCGATCGTTATATACATACTTTTAAATTAGTGGTTGGCATCTTGCTCTGCAAAATAGGCATCCACGAAATTTTTTTTCCTCCAAGCCAAACCAGAAACCATCCGTGAATTTCGGCCATGGCGACCGCTAAAGTGTGATTCGATAATTTCCATTCTTACAGAAAATAATGGATATACGAACGACTGTCAAACAATAACGACATAATAGAAATTGTTTACATTTTCACGGTCCATTTGGTTGACGAATTGTTTATCACAGACCTCCATGTTCACTTCTGAGTATTAATGTCTGAAAGGCGTAAAGTGTAATGACTAATGACGTTTCGTCCCGGGGAAATTTCAACTAGCCTAAGTTCGTCTCCAGATGTGGCGTAATTTACTAAACATTTTTTTCTTTTCCCATTTTTTATGTGATACTGAAATCATCTCTAGTGGATTTCAGGTCGTAGTCTAGTGATTTAATTAAAGAGGCAACATTTCCTTCTATTTGCAGCATTCGCTGTAGCAAATAGCACAAGTTTACCATTAGTCCAAGCGGCGACCGTCGAATCACTTACGTCATCGGGTACCTAAAAAAATTGAATATCAATGTGAAGTAGATGGTGAGAGGAGATGTTATCAGTCGGTCTGCCTAACTTTATCCTGCCGCAAAGCGCTTTTATTACGTCACTTCCGGTCGAATTTGTGAACGAGTACTTACGTCATAAGACACCTATAAATGAAAATGGCTTTTAGATATAAGTCAATAAGTACTTCAAGAATAACTTGGTCTGCCTGGACCTACCCTGCCGCAACATTCCGGCAGACCAGCCGGAAGTAATTGTTTTTTGACCGAGTACTTACGTCATCAAGTACTTAAAAAATTTTAACGCCAGATTCTTCCTCACCCTTTGCTCTTCTAAAAAAACCAGGTCTGCCTTAGCTTACCTTGCCGCAAATATGTGACAGACCATAAATTGTTCCATGAACATGTAAGCTTTGACCCCATTTCCTCAGATTTGAATAACGAAATGCGTTTTAACTTTTTTGATGATATTGTTTATATCTGGTACAAAGTTGCTTAATTATGATTCCTTGTTTTTCCCAATCCAAAATCATGCATTTTTCCTTCCGATTGGCATCTTCTTAAAGAATTCAAGCGTGGTGCTTTTTGTGTCAAGCGGACCAAAGGCAGTTTAGCGAGACCTCCAGTTGATCTAACGCTCGTACAAACCATTAATGCAGATGCAGCTAACTCGTTAACAGGTGTTAGTCATTTTACCAACTCTATATCAGCCCGACAGCGATGGGCTTTAAGTGTAAAATATTTCCCGCAAGGATGACATCTCACAGGAATTAGAACTGAGCAGAATAGAAAAAGATAGCAAAGCACTGAGCAATATAATTTGTACTTTTAATCAGTACATAAATCCATTCGACCCTAAACTTGAAAAGACCCACCTATTCAATGTTAAAACTGGCAGAGCAGCGTCGGAAGAGCAGCGTTAGAAAAAAACTTTTTTTCAAATATGAAAAAAAGCAGTGAAGCTCTAAAATTGAAATTTTTAGAAGAATGTTATAATGATTGTTCCCGTTTCGGAAAGCCAATCAAACGCAATGGCATAAACAACTTTGCTTTTGAAATATTAAAGAAATACAAAAAGGAGGGACGGAAAGCAAACATTAATTAAAATGGAGCGTGATATATTTGGAAGGTTACTGGCAATATCTCTAGAAAATAAAATTGATATGGAAATGTGTTTGTCATATCCGTCGTCACCTGCTCCACCAGCACTCTGTGATCCTTCTGGTGAAATGTTCAAAACTTATAAGTCCGTTTTGGCAAAAAAAACTTCATCTTTTTTCGAGCCTGGTGAACCCAACAGCATTGATTTCGATCTTATAGATGGACTTAATTTTTTGTATCATTTGGGCTTATCGGAAATGATTTTGAGAAAAATTTTCAATACGGATGCTTCAGAAGTGCATTTAGTTTTTGATAGGTATTTCAAACCGTCGTTGAAAGACATCGAACGCCGTAGTCGCCAGGAGCACGATGTTCCATACAACATCTTGGGCCATCACAAATCCGTCCTAATGACTTCTTAAAGAGCTTGAAAAACATTAAATTAAAAGAAGCTTTAGTGAAGTTTTTGGGTGAGGATTGGAAAAGAGATTCTATGGCAAAAGAATTGCGTAACACAAAAGTCTATCTGACCCTGGAAGAACGATGTTTCTCATTTACCTCTGTGAGTGATAGAGTTCTTAAAATTGAAGAAACAGAGTTCGAATGCAATCACGAAGAAGCCGATACAAGACTAATATTTCACATGAGAATTAACTCAAAAATAGTTGTTAAGGCATCCGATACAGATGTTTTAATAATTTTATTGGGTAACATACACAAGTTAAAACATTTGGAAATTTGGCTTACTAGCGCAACATAATTTAAAAGATGTCAGCTGCATAAACTGCACCTCCTTATCTCAAAATTTTGGCCAAGATTTATGTCTTGCTTTGCTCGACTTCATGCTTTTACAGGATCTGATTACACAGCTGGTTTCTATAGGAAAGGCAAAATAAAACCCTTTGAACTGCTACATAAAAACAAACATTTTCAAGAAATCTTTAAATCTCTAAACAATCCAAATGATACATTTCCAATAACTGAAAATGCAGGTTTTGCAGGAATTTATATGCAAATTATATAGTATAAAAAACTGCAAAAACATAAATTCAGCAAGATTTGATATTTTTCACAAATTGTACGCTACTTTCACCAATTCTAAGAGTTTACAAAGAAAAATTAAGACCTTTGATTCCAGCCTTATTCCACCGTGCTGGAATTCATTAAAACAAAAGATTTTAAGAACTAATTATATAAATTCAATGTGGCAAAATGCTACAGAAGTCGATTGTTCAAAATATAGTTTCGAAAACTGTGGTTGGATCCTCAAGGACGAAAAGCTAGAAGCTCTTTGGTTTGAAGGAGATCCAACGCCCCTTAATGTTGATGACATAATACATAAAGAAAACAATTTAAGTGATGAAGAAGAAAATTAGTTTTTTGACGAGTCTGATGACGATTCTGAGTAGCTTTAGCATTTGCAGACTAGTTAAATTTGTCATTACCTAATGTTTAAAGTAGGAAGTTTATATTATTTTCATTGGATTTAATAACTTTATTCTTATTTATAAATAAAGCGTTGTAAATAAACCAAAAAAATTTAAAATATTTAATAAAAAAAAAACATTTTCAATGCTATTAAACTGGAATGTATGTAAAACATTTTATGGTCTGTCACATATTTGCGGCAAGGTAAGCTAAGGCAGACCTGGTTTTTTTAGAAGAGCAAAGGGTGAGGAAGAATCTGGCGTTAAAATTTTTTAAGTACTTGATGACGTAAGTACTCGGTCAAAAAACAATTACTTCCGGCTGGTCTGCCGGAATGTTGCGGCAGGGTAGGGCCAGGCAGACCAAGTTATTCTTGAAGTACTTATTGACTTATATCTAAAAGCCATTTTCATTTATAGGTGTCTTATGACGTAAATACTCGTTCACAAATTCGACCGGAAGTGACGTAATAAAAGCGCTTTGCGGCAGGATAAAGTTAGGCAGACCGACTGATAACATCTCCTCTCACCATCTACTTCACATTGATATTAAATTTTTTTAGGTACCCGATGACGTAAGTGATGTGACAGTCGGCTCTCCGTCTACATGTTCTTTATGCTATATCTGAGGGTCATTGCCCCGTTTGCTAGGATTGTGAATACATACATTCTTTCTAAGCATATTCTAAGAATTTAACAATCTCGAATGAGGATGTCTTCTTTTGGAACTTGATCCACTCCGAGGAGTACAGACATTCGGCGTAGTGAACTTTCTCTTACCAAATTTTTGAAAAAACATTTAATTACAAAAACAAACAATATTTCCACTTTTATCCTTTTAGAAAAATAACTTTTACTGCTATGTGACGTTTACAATGAACAAAAAGACATCGATGCAGCTCCGACAGGATCATCGAGAACATTTTACAGTAAGCAAAATCGAAAGGCTAATTATACTTCATTTACCAATCACTACATTTGAATTCCACAATAGACACTCCAAACAGAACTCAAGGACAAATTGGGAATCGATAGTTTCCTGGTGCAACCAATACAAAGACTGACGCGGTATCCATTGTTGTTGCAACAATTCATATCGGTAAGTTGTAGTTTTGTCATTTCAATAGCTGCCATCAATAATTCATTTCTGCTTTATAGGAATTCTATAAAACTGGCATTAACTGCAAGCCGGTACTGATGTCTTGTTGTAAGCTAGAAACCCGAATGAGAAATCTCCTCGCAGTAGTTAATCAGTCAGAAGAGATTAAATCCATCGAAGATCTGAATGAGGTAAGTAATGCTAAATTTTAAAAGTCGTCTTACATTACTAATGTTACATTCTTTAGTTCAACATTCTTGAACAAGGTTACTTCCGCAAGTCGAACGAATTCGACGGATATAATCACAAGTCTCGAAAGAAATACCGCTGCAAGGTGTTTCTGTTTGACAAGTGCCTGCTTTGTACAGAAGTAAGAAAAAAGCGCTTGGCGTATCGTTGCCATTATTCATGGGAATCCATTGAGGTTACAGCGAATAATTCCAAATCCTTGTTGATAACTCACAAAGTACAAAGTCGCCCTGAATATGAATTTACTGCGGCGGAAGCTAAAGTCATTAAGCAGTGTATGAGTTGCATACTCAGGATAACGGAAGCCATGAACGATGATTTGAGTGGGGGCAAGTTTACACTGCCAATGGAACTCGTGCTGGCGATTGGTTTTGTGATATGGATTATGTGTCGATTTTTGTAAAGTCGGGGAATGTTACTGTAATTATTTAGTAGTAAGTCAAAAAAAAGTTTTGTAACTGAACGAAAGTGGCCTTGTTCTTCTTTAATGATGCTTACAAAGAT
Source organism: Blera fallax (assembly GCA_946965025.1). Classification (NCBI taxonomy): domain Eukaryota; kingdom Metazoa; phylum Arthropoda; class Insecta; order Diptera; family Syrphidae; genus Blera; species Blera fallax. The sequence goes on from OX337246.1 coordinate 51,693,136, forward strand.
GATGAATCGGGCAAAGTTAGTGCTTATGGCATCCGAAATAAAATTAATGCGTTCTAAGTTAATTAATAATTTCGGCGGTTATATGGGAGTTAGAATATAAACCGATTGGTCCGATTTGACGTATAAATACGACCATATCCCTACAGTAGGCAAATCATTTCTAAAAAAAGGGACATACTTTTATGCTAATCGGAACTAGTAGCATGAACCTATCAGGCTTGGACTTAAGGTTTAGTTTTGTAAAATTTAGAGTAGCGATGAAAAAAAAGAAAAAAAGAAAGTATGTGGGACTAGATTTTTAAACAGAATAAGAATTGTTTAAGGTACGGAGCATAAGGATGGACTTAAGAGGTACGTCTTGTAGATCGTTTGAATAGCCGTTAGACCAGCCACATTTGCTTAGGCTACTGCCACGACGTAGGAAGTGAAAGGTATTTTCCTCAACAAAGAAAATACCACAACTCCTGCAAGCTCTTTGGTGGATTGTGGTCCCTTTGGACTGGATAAGGTGCTGGTTAAATAGATTGGGGCCAGTTACTACTCTGGTTGCTGTAGATATAGTGGGTCTATTTATGGTGAGAAAACTATTTGTTCAATTTTTTAAACTAAAAACCTTTCATTGTTTTTACAAGTTCACCACCTATTCTCTGCTGCATTCAGAAATTTTTTCTGCTATTTTGAATATATGAACTCCAATGGGACGTGGACTGCTTACAACTGCCGGACCCCTTACTGGGTAGTTTACGTGATAAAGTCCTTGTGTCCTGCCAATCTAATAATTATAACTATATTCTGCCTATTCATATTCCGCATTTCTTCATAAATGTGTGCAAATTTTTAATTTTATATCTAGCTACCGCTACTTGTGCCTCAACGGCTGCTTAACTATAGGTGTAAGCCAAGATGTCCGAATACATCCAGGCTATCGTAATAGCAAGAATTACTGTTTGATAGACGTTGGACTGATTTGAAAGTTTAATGCATTCGGAAATGCCTCTTTTTTTTGAAAATACAAATAGTATTTGACTCCGATTCCTTTTCTTCTGCTAATATGTACGAATTAAGTATTCCCAATTCCAATTTTTCTTCAATTATTTCTAGACCTGTGCAGTTATTAAAAAATATTTGGTTTCTCTCAGATGTGACAAGCTTTTTGCAGCGGAATCATTTATAAATGCATGCATATGTATGTCTCACGGTAACTTCGATAAGGTCGAAAACTTAGACAAAATCTAAAAAAAATCGTGCGTGAAAATACAAGATTATTTTGCGAAAAATTTCATCACATGCAAACGTATTGTCAAAAGAATCGCCATGTGTGAAATGCTCTCGAAAGCATCTATCTACATATGTAGATACTGTAGTGAAAACAAGTGCGTCAAAAAAGAGCCGACTAATTTGTGAGGATGTGAAGTAGCTAAAAGGGCGGATAGTACAGTAAAGCTCTAAAGTGTAAAACAAAAGCCAGAAGACATTTTTCTCGCGTAAATATTTGAAAATGGTTCCTTAGTTTTTCACAGAAAAGTTTTATATCGTGTTTTGGTGAGACTACTCAGTGAAGTAAAGTAAAATCTAACACGGAGTACAACAACAAAAAATTACTGGCCATCACTTTAGCTTTTATCTTCAGTGAAAAGTGAGTTCACTTTAAGATGGCACTGAAAGAGTTTAAGAGTCTGGTAGTCCTCCGTAAATTGACATTTCTTGTGTTTTGTTGAAAGAAAATTGACTGGGAGGAAAAAAGAAAAATATAATAAATAGGATAAATATTTTTTATTTGTTTATAAAATATATATTTCGTGTTTGGGATGAAGTAAAATTGAAAGTTTTTGTATAGCGCGAATATTTTGACAACAGGCTGATAGCGAGCAGGTGCACAAATTTTCAAATATTAGAAAGCGACTAAACCAGGGCTGTCATCACACACGGCGACAATCGTCTCACGATATCGTTGTGACGACAGTTTCGCTTCATGTAAACTTGAAAAATCACTATCGTCTGAACGATATCATTTTGACGATTCATGGCTTGCTTCACATAACCCGAAAACTGTCAATTACTATAGTCCCGTCGATCGTTTTTGCCCGATAGGTATTTAGCTATGGTTTTGCATTTTATTTTGGTGTTTTGTGTTTGTGAAAGACTTTTGACTGAAAATATATTCAGCAAAGAAATGTTCAATCACACTGTAATGTTTTTTCATTGAGAAGGAGATTGAAAATGAGGAAAAATTGGAAGTGTTACGCAGGCGAAGAACACTTACAGATGCTTAGCGATAGTGATGGAGTTACATATGTACATGAAGCAAACTACAGACGATAGCGTTCATTGATATTGTTTAGACGACAATCGTCTTAAAAGTTACGTGATGAGACCCTAGATTGATGAATGAGGATCGTTTTGGTGAGAAGCTTTTACTTTGCTTTGCATAATTCTCACCAAAACACGCCTAATATTGAACACATGAAATGAAAACCCAAGAATCTCAACTTGTTGCAAAGTTTAACATCTGAATATTAGTCGCACTTCGGATGATTTTCTTACGAAAAAATTACCATCCGCTCCGTGAGTTGGAAAACGACGTTTCTTTTTTTCGCGAGGTAATTTTTTCGACCGAAGTTCATTTTCATCTCGAAAGCTAATAAGCAAAATTTTAGGATTTAGGGTTCATGAAACCAAAGTAATCATAAAAAGCCGATACATTAAAAAAAACAGTCGATACATTCAAAAAAACGCGGGAATGTCAATAATGTCACATTTAGCGCTGTCAACAATAACAAGTACCCTAAAAGTATGCAATTGAATAAAAAAAATATAAACTAGGAAGTTACTGTCTGCCATATTTTATAGTACGTTAAATTTAATTTTTTTCAGATATATGTACATATGTACATAATGATTGTGGATTTAGAAATATGTCATTACTTCACAATTTTTTTTAACTTTATTAATGAAATAGATTTCAAGATTCCCAAGGCAACTACACCATCGTATTGAATGTTTTTACATTTCGTGAGTAATCGGAATATGTGGTCCGTTTAATAAAGTAACAACCATTGAAAAATATTAAATTATTGAATATACAGGGTGTAAGACATTTAAAGTTGCCCTATCGAACTGTGGATTATTATACAAGGGAAAATAAGACGAGGATACCTCAATACTAATTGTAGTTAACGAAGATCGACCTAAACTAGTGTTTCCTAGTAAGTACCCCTTAAATTTATGTTAAAATTCAGTCATTACATTTTCTTGGTATGTTTCTCACAAAGCAGGCAAAATGACCTTTACTTTGTTCAGAGGAGTATAATGGCCGCCTTTTTTCTAACATGGCGCCATGAGTAAACATTTTAGTTTACTTCTCTGTTGGACTTAGAACATATTATGTCTGAAACATATTTCGCTTTGTGAACTTATCCAGCTTCACAACAGCATGGATCGTTAACTTTCAAAAGGACAAACAAAAATGATAAATTGCATCCTCCGTCGTGCAGCGGAGGCAAATCTAATTACAAACATTCCACGTTTGCGATGGTGATTTTCCTGGCATAACACACATGAATACCTCTGAGACTTCTTCAAAATTTATAACGATACAGACCCAGCAGACCATTATGTATGCAATATAAACAAAAAAGATTCTTAACGTCCTTTTGATTTTCCGGTCAGAGAGCACACTGCATAGCCTCAGAGTCAAGTTAATGTTGACACACAGCCAGAGAATAATTTCTTGGAATATGTTGACAGTCCCCCGTGATGAGACAAGGCAGTACTCGTTTTGCATATGAATTTTGTTATCCTTTTGAAAAGAAGTCGAGTTGCGCCTTATGTTCTTTACCTCACCAGGACACAAGAATGACAAGCATTTCATATTAACACATCTTCTTTGACAGGACTGAGAAGTTGTTGCTTTTGATAATTTAATCAAACACCCTGTCTCGTTGAAATTCTCGTCCTTGAGTGCGAGGGTGCAAAGAATAATAAGGCGCACATGCGACTGTTGGTGTTTCACATTTTCCTGTTTGTCTTCGAAGAAAAATCCCAAAGTCAATTACAGGGTATCCCTAACCCAATCTATTTGTTGGACGAGCATCCGCATCCCCTGTGAGACAACAACGGGAAGATGTTCCAAATATATCCGTGGGTCGAATCGAATTGAAGAGGTTTTCTTTACTTTGGTTCACACACACGAATACACAAAAAGATTCTGCTGTTGTGAGGTCTTGGAGTTTCTTAGAATCATAAGCGTGTGGGCGATGTGATGTTCAACCTTTTAATTTACACCTACTTACGTACTTTAATCCAATGTCATGCGTATGGTACGTTGTACCGTCTGCGTTAGAATAGCGATATTATCAACTTCCAAGAGAATAGGAGAAGATTACGACCTGATGATGATGATTGATGCTGTGTAACATAGAAGTATGCTTGGGAGATAAAAAAAATTATAGTTTAATTTTTAAAGTGGAATTGAAAGTCTTTTGATTTGTTATTCTTTCCACACAAAGAGTTTGACTTGCCGTTGTTAACTTAAATATTTTGTTGATTCCTTTTATCATGCAAGGTAAATTTTGCAGCGTTGTTGTTGTCTTGAATAATGCCGTACTTTTACTTCTTTTGCTTCTTCTTCATTCCCTATTTCACGTAAGGTGTCGGAGTGATATGGAGGATCTACCTCTTCCAGTGAACCCAATCCCGGCACTCCGTCCTAATTTCTGCGAAGGTCTTACCCCTCTTTATTGCTAGCACCTGGAATAAGTCCTCGCAAGTGTTGCATAGCTTACATTTTGGTTGAGTTCAGTCCACCTTCATTTCGGCTAATTGCTTAGCTTTCTCATAACTTGCATACCATTCGAGATATCTCTCCTCGATTATTTTTGCAAACAAATGTAAATACTTGACGCAACAGACCGTGTATGGTCCATACGAGTGTTACGAGTGATATTATATTTTTTTACGCAAATAGAAGGGACGTACAAAACAAATACTTGGCAAAAAGGACCGTATGAGCTAAAAATCATAAAATTATAGGCTAAGCTCATGGTATCGCATTTAGTGTGTATCCGAAAAGTAGATCAGTGGATGGCAGCAGGTGGTTTAAAGCTCACTAAACATGAAACAAAAAAAGTAGCCGCAAGGAAAGACAGACAGTAACCATCGGGGTAGGCGATCATAATTTGGCATCATAAATGCTGCTCGGACAAGCGTTATCCAGAATAATAATGAATGTTAAATGACCCAGACAATAAAGGAGACTAGTTCTTTCAGGAGTGGTACAGTCCATTATAATGTATAGGTACATATGTATGCAGGAACCATATGTCACAATTAAGTCTTACGCCAATAGGATTAACTCCATCAACTGACTTGCGCTGAGGGTGTGCTTCGCATTTCGTACGAGTCATAAGGGGAATGCTACCAGCAGATATCTTGCCTAGCTAAGTACAAAGGAGCAATGATGCTAAAAGTCAGGATCGCTGAACTTCAGTCCAAGATATCAATTTGTAAGAAAGACAGCGAAGCATGAGCATGGCAGGAAAGATGGAAGCAGTCGTCGAAGAAATGACGAACCCATTGACTTACAGCGCATATTATGACATGGTTTAACCGGCATTACCGAGAAGTACATAGATTTCTATTTTAGTTAGCTTCTAACTGGACATGACTAGTATCGAGCGCATGTGAACAGGTTTGGGCTTGTGGGCGGTAAGGCCAGAGAAAATGCATAGCAGGTATATTTTCAGTGCCTACGATTCCGCATAAAGCGCAGATTGCTAGATGAAAGAATAAGAGAAGCACCTAGACCTGATAATATTTATTGAACGCTTTGCTCTCAAACCAACCGAGAGTGATCTTAATCATTCGTAACACACTTGTATTATTAGAGTGTCACTTTAGGTGTTCGAAAGAAGTCAAGAACCAAGATTTAAGGGTTGATGTTGTTATCTGAATTGATAGCGGAGCATAGGCAGACAGGCGCAGGGACATAAGCACCAAAATGAATTAGGGACTTGCATATGCCCCACTGCATCGGTGCATAAGTCCCAACAAAAAAATGTTGTTTCCCATGTTCCACCTAACACATACATTTTTTTTTTTGATAAGCTTAGAGAATTCAAATATGTACGCAGAAGAGCACGTAACAAGTCAGTACATATACATACATATATGTATAACAAGTCTATGGTATGTGCAAACACCGAAAACGCAGGGAGTGAAAAAAGCAGCCAAAACGTGGACTAGTCGCTCCGCTAAGGGTATGTCAACAACTGTCAGGCAGGCGCCAGGAGCTAAATTTTTGCATTTAGCAAGGTTTCACGGCATCATGAAAATAGACTTTAGCTCCAGGCGTCTGTCCACATACCGATTTTTTCGCTCACTGGGCGTTTTCGGTGTTTGCGCTTAACCTAGACTAATAAACTGGACAAACGTATACAAATACAAATTCTTGGCGCAACAGAGCAACAGACGTATGTGGTCCAGAGTTTAGCTTCTCGCGACCATTCGTGTTGTGCGTGTTATATTTTTCACACAAATGGAAGGGACCTACAGTTTAGAGCCATATCCGAAAGGCATATTGAGAAGCTTTGTCATGCCAGTTATTAACTCTCGGACGTTTGTCAGACATTCGCAAGAGGTGAGACCGTGAAAAATTGTTTGGTGTTCTCTGGGATTCGAACCTCGAACCTCCCGCTTAGCGATCCAACGCACTAACCACTTTAGCCATGGCGCCCACACACAACTGGACAAACGAAGGGTAACAATTTTGGAGTTTATTAATCAAATGACGTCAAAATTGTATGGTGTTTCAAATCAAACTGTTGAAGAAAATTCTGAAGTTTCTGACTTATCATCAAGATACAATGAAGAAGATGTTTTGGACGACGCTGGGCAATACCATCGTAATGAAACTAAAACTTGCGGGATCGTCGAAACATACTACTTCAATCCCCCTGTAACCATTGCAAGATGTCTAGTAGCTGTTTTGCGAAGCTGAACAAAGAAGCAATAGCTCATAAAAATGAATTATTGTGTCCATTTTATCGGCAGATAATTAAAAAATACATCTTTTGTTTACTTCGAAAGTTTTTCCTTCCTTGACGATTTCTATTTCTTTGACTATGCTTTTTCATCGTCGTTCTGCACATCTGACCTAGTTTGGGTTGCAGTTATAGCCTTTACTTTCTGCTGAAACCATCTAAACAATATCTGTGCAATAAATTCCCACCATTTCGGGATTGCTCGCTTTTTATGTTCGTTCTTTTACCTTCTGAGAATCCGGTGCTGGTTTCTTCTTTTCTGTTCGTAAAGCTCGCGAGTACTTCACGTCAATCTATGTAGCACCCTTTGATATACCTCGTGTTTCGCTGAGTGAACTTGCCGTTATTTTGCGTCAAACCAGAGACTTCGTTGTGATGGCCAGCAGAAGCGCAGCATATTAGAGGCAGCATCAGTGATAGCTTTATGACAATGATATCGCAGGTCTCGTGTGTATAATAAAGCAGTGGTCCAAGTCGCGTGCTAGCTACATATGACAATTTTTCACCCCACCGTAAGGTCTATTACCCTGCATCTTGAACTTACAGTGTTGTTCCCTCTGTTCCCTCTTTCTAACATGCCCAGGGCAATGTCGACCTCATAACGAGGACACTGCTCATCCGTTTGGTCCAGGATCTTGTAGATTTTATTTTTGGTGTCGTCGTATATTTCCTTTGTATGGCCTTGTATGCATTTTAGTTTAACGTTGGCAAATTAAGCCTTAATACAAATTGTCAACAGACGCTTACAGAAAATTACAGAAAACTCAAGATTTCTTGTCCAAGTCTATTTCCAATGACAAATCCACATCGAAATAAGTGCTCTTTTGTTGTCTGTAGTAGCAGTTTCTCTTATACATTCTTCTGGGCTCTGATGATACTGAAGTAGATGCTCTCTAAAAATTTCGACCTAACGTGATCTGTAGACGCCCCATGAAAGGGTGCCTTAGTGCGAATACCTTTCCTCCTTCTCTCGTTTGCTGCAGATCTAATAAAGTTGTAACATATGTATGGGATCTACCGTTATTATTTAACTATTAGTTAAACTTAATACATTGATAAGATAAGGTACACAAATTACCGATCTATTAACAAATTTCTGACACTAGACTCCGGTTTGTGACAAGTCGCTTAAGTGCTGAATCGTATAGCCGGGAGCCTTATTGGAAAAAAAATTGACATTTAAAAAAATGGACATTTATATTTATTATTTGATGAGTCTATAAAAATACTTACAAAATTATATGAAAACGGAAGTGCAGATCGACCAAAAAAGATATATGTATAAATATTATACATCAAGTACATATGTATGTATGTATGTACGTATAAATTAGAAGCCAAATTATCTTGAAGCTTGCTATCGTGTAAAAATTTGCACAGTTCCATTGAGTCATTACTACAGTTCTTAAGATAAGAAGATAAGATACGAATTCAATAGGAAAGTCGAATTTCTGTAGAAAAGTCCCATTTGCGGGGTAACTGATATTATTTTTAGTACAAATGCTATCAGATCTACGGTAATAATGAACAATTAACGATTAATTTTCGAATGTTGCTATTGTGACCACGTTAATGTAGGCAGTCTTATTATTTAATTCAAAGTGAGCGCATTCGCTAAATGTTCTAGACTGGTTCAGTGTATATATCAGAGTGTGAAAAGTAAAATTAATGTGCTACTTATAGGTACGATATAAACAATGAACGAATTTCGAACATTTTCTGCAATTCGTGAACAATTCGAAGTCGGTTTGTCAAAAAATCAAAATGTTGAAACTCAAAGCACCTCTGACTTCCAAACGAAATCAACATTTGAAGTACCGCATACAACATCCGTAGGAATTATAAAAAGACAACTTTCCACATTAGTAACAAAACAGGAAATGAACTCTTCCAAGCAGGTGTCACCAGAAAATCAGCAAAAAAGGCTAGTGATAAAAAAACAATTCTCTTTTAAAAAAACTGAGGACAATGGCAACGATTTTCGATCGACGACTACTTCTAGATCTGCTCAACATGTACCCATAGTTAAACCCCAGGCTGAACCTTTGAAAGGAAAAACTTTTAACGGACTAATTCAGCAAAAATCACTTTCTGTAAAGAATAAGCCGGAAACTCCAAAAAAAGCCGAAACCAAGCTCGTAGTTTTCCAAAACTTGGAATTAAATAATCTTAAGACATCTGTTCAGCATTCACAGACTTTGAGACCAAACAATAAATCAGTAGATGTCAAGTGTAAGTCGGCAAATGGCCAAACATCATCATCCGTGAATAACCTACGAAAACAGTTTGAGCAGAAGGATGATGTTACGGGGACCAACTTATTCGATACACACATAACTAATTTATTTACCGATACAAACGTCTTCAGCGATGATGATAAGTTTTATGCTGAGTCGGATGACGTATTTCAAAGGGAGCCTTTTTATGAAAATTTTCTTGTTAATAGTCATAATGCACCCAATGTCCTTCCAAAACTCAACGAACAACGAAAACAGTATGAGCAGAAGGATGATGTTACGACAGCCAACTTATCCTATGCACGCGATAATAGTGTGAATTCAAATGATGATAAGTTTTATGCTGAGTCCGATGACGTATTTCAAAAGGCGCCTATTTATGAAAATTTTCTTGTCAATAGCCATAATGCACCCAATGTCCTTTCAAAACTCAAGGAACTACGAAAACAGTTTGAGCAGAAGGATCATGTTACGAGAACCAACGTACCCTATACAAGCGACGAGAGTGTGCATCCAAGCAATTGGGGAACACTTCAAAAACTCAAACAGCGAGGGTTTTTCCCCAATGAATTTCAAACAAATTTAGTAATGCCACACGGTAGCAGAAGTATTCCACGGAATACTAAGCAAGTTAAATTTAGTTCCAATGCAACAATGGAACAATGTACTCCAACGGCCGAAGCAAGTAACTTTGACATAACTAATTCATTCAACGATACAAACGTCTTCAGCGATGATGACGAGTTTGATGATGAATTCGAAAATGAGCCCCTTTATGAGAACTTTATCGTTAATAGCGACAGTGTACCCAACGAGCTTCCAAGGTAAGTGTTATTTTAGGAAGCATATGTGCTTTGTGAAATGTTGCCTATAGCTACATATATATGTACTAGCTGTTTGCCCGCGGCTCCGCTCGCGTTGGCTACAAAATTAATGTTAATTTTTTTATTTTTTTTTAACTAAAGCTAAAACCTACATTCTATTAATTATAATGAAATAAAAGATATTTCATTCGCACAAAATAATTATTAAATGTTCACGTTGAAAAGCACAGTTTAGGAGATCGCACTAAAATTTGTTTTATTTTTGCTATCTGGAGTATCGCGATTAACTCGATCTTATTGATCCTTTCACGCAAAAGTATTAAGCTACCGTTAGTCTAATGGAGTTTTAATAATTTCATTCACACAATCACAAACAAATATACCTGCTTCATTTTTCACAAAGAAATTTTGCGGTTTGTTACGACCGACAGTAACAAACCAATCCAATACAAACAGTCTGATTGGGACTGATAAATATTCTATTAAACCAATCCAAAATGTTTTTCATTGTCATTGAATTATCTAATGAGTGCTGAAAAATCAAAATACAAATACGAATTTGGATGGTTTTTGGCTTGGGGGAGCGAATCTGTTAAACGACCCGAAGATGACTGTTTAATTTAGTTCGACTATGGTTTGCACTGAAAAGAGATGACCACACACTGAAGTTCAAAACATGATCACGTTAGAGCGCCCATATATGCTTACGCACACTATTGCAACTATACCCACTGATGCAGGACTGCTGGCAGTGGTCTCCACTGAAGGAACATTTTTGGGCGATGATTTAAATAATTGTTCTGAACATTGCTTCTCTTCAGGACAACGTAGAAGGATGCTTTATATCTTAAATGAATCAGTGGCGAATTTACTAATTTCGCCTTTCATTTGTTAAATCAGTTTTTTAATCCGATAAGCCATTATTGAGTTAGAGCTGTAAAATTCAACTATTTTCCCACTTTAATCACTATTATCGTTACTCCTTATTCCTTATTTTACCTTAGCCAGCAAAACATATCCTATAACCTGAAGAGTGAACATATCTATGAAATAAAAAAAAAAAATCACGTAAATCGGATAAGTGGTTCTCCGGCTAGGAGGTCACTAACAGGAAATGACTTTGCCTTTTATAAGTATTAGGGATTAGGGATAACTATAGGTACCCAGTGTATTAAGGAAAGCAGAAATTCAGTAATTTTCTATAGAAACAAATATTTTTTAAGCCGCAATATCAAAATATTGGTTCTTTTGTACATTACTCTTATTTACTCAAGCTCTACAAAATGGCGTTTTCAAACCGAAAAGTGTAGAAGTGCCAAAATAAACAACACACTCACGCTACCTATAAGATTTTTGCACTGAAGTGTACCTACCTTTGATAACTTTTTTTATTGAAACAAAATAATTATTCACATTAAAGAACACGGTTTATAGATCGCACTAAAAATTGTTTTACAATGTATTAAGAATAACTCGATCTTATTGCGCCAGCGCACACTGGTTAAATATTCTCCCGCGGCAAACTTGGGGTAACTTCTACTTCAATCGCACACTCAATGAATAATTCGGAGTAAAATTGAGTATACATGAACCAATTTTCATTGAATTGGTATTTCTGATGTATTGGCAACTTGTGTGTATTGGTTTACCCCGATGTTAAACCACTTCAACGCTGGATGAAAATTTTACCCCGTTTCATACTGTATACCTGCCCTTCCTTTTCTATAAATTGAGTTTTACTCCGGGGGACGTAGTGTGCGCTGGCCCATTGAGCCGTTCACCCAAAAGTATTAGGCTATCGTTAGTCTATCGGAGCTTTAATAATTCCATTCACACAACCACAAACCAATATACGTACCTGCTTCATTTTTCACAGAGGCATTTAGCGCACAGCCTTCTCACTCTATTCAATAATATTTTTTTCTCACTCTCACACAATATCTACGTGCAGAAGTGTGAATGAACGATCGAGAGTAACAACCAATAATAATCAATCCAACCCAAACAAAGTCTAATAAATACTCACGCACACTATTGCAACGATACCCGCTGCTGCTTGACTGCTGGCAGTGGTCTCCACTGAAGGAAAATTGTGGGCGATGATTTAAATAATTGTTTTGAAGATTGCTCAGCTTCAGGACAACGTAGAAGGATGTTTTATATCTCAAATGAATCAGGGGCGAATTTACTAATTTGACCTATTTTTTTGTTTTAAAATCCGATAAGCCATTATTGAGTTAGAGCTGTAAAATTGAACTTTTTCCCCACTTAATTCACTATTATCGTTACTCCTTATTCCTTATTTTACCTTAGCCAGCAAAACATATCCTATAACCTGAAGAGTGAACATATCTATGAAATAAAAAAAAAAAAAATCACGTAAATCGGATAAGTGGTTCTCCGGCTAGGAGGCAACTAACAGAAAATTATTTTGGTTCTTATAAGTATTAGGGATTAGGGATTAGGGATAATTTCCAAGAGAGTGAGAAATCTGATCTTCTAGATTTTGATACTGTTGAACAAAATATTCTGATCCTTTAAGTTTTCAATACGAACCGAAAACGAATACCAATACAATTCGAGGGTATCCGAAATTTGAATAAAAGCGCTAGTATTATTTGGTTAATGCGTTACATTATAACTAACGAATTATATCTGGGAAATCGCGACCATTTTCTTTAATGAACAATGAAACTTTCCACAACTTTTTTTCCCTATATCAGAAGTTATATCGGCATTTTTTAGACAAGTATTCTTCTTCACATTCTGGGTATTAGTGCTATCTCACTAAATACATGTATTGTTTTACAATAAGTAATTTAGAAAACTAATAATTTCCGTCTATATTACGTAAAGTGGATCTGCATAGATTTGAAATTGTTAAGTTTTATCTTCAAGTTTTTTTTTGTCTATGTTACTATTTCGTTCAATTTCAAATATCTGATTACTTGATGACTCTTATACTGTTTCCCCAACAGAAAAAAAGTCGTCATGTGGGCTGTAAATGTAGCAATTGAACTGTTTGGAGGAGACGGTAAATCACTGGATAGAGCCGTGGCCCAAGTATGCTACTCTATGGAACCCTAACTATGATCTCTGATTAGAGTATACATAGTAACCTAAGTTTCGTTGTCTTATATAGGACTCACATTTTTGAGTTGATTGCTTTGCCGGGTGAATACATGTACAGCTTCCTTTATACCAAACTTTGTCAGTAGTCACTGAGACATAAAGAGAGATGGCAGAGCAACTCTTTTATTTCCGATTGTTAGTCTATGAAACTGGTCAGTTTTTGATTGATTATATGTATCTAAAGCCGATTTGGTGATTTGATAGCAAGTTTTTTTTCTTCAATTATAACTCAGACAATTTAGTAATATTCCTTCCAATAATCTCATGTAGCAAAGATAAATGTAGCTTATGGAGAGTTACTTTTTATTACTTTTTGGCCACTGGTCGTTATTATTTTTCTTTTGTTCTCTTTATATGATTTCCCATTTCCAGAGCAAGTATGTTTTCAGCTGTTGGCAGCGGTTTGGATTGCTTCAGCGAACTCTAGAACTCTATCTGTAAATTCATCTTTAAATCCGTGGCAACAAGCAAAAACAGCACAAGTCTACTTATGTCAAAATTGAGTTATGATACAATCGGAGGCTCCATACTCAATTCTAGAACTGTACAGAAACTAATATTTTATCCCCTTCATTTCTGTGTCAAAACCTTTTTCATACTATGGATAATTTTTTTGGTGAACTTATGACAAACCTTTAAAGGACTCTCCTGAAAAATAGTGAAAATCGACTTGTGCTGTTTTTTCTTGTTGCCACAGACATGTGTGATCAGATTTCCATTGCTTTACGGGCTGCATGCTGTATTGCCATTTTGCCGAATCTCGTGGCATTTGGAGTCCTTGAAAAAGTACGGTACGTACTGTTGTTGCCGTTGATTGTGTTGGCTGAGGTTTCCAATAAAAAGGAAATTGACTTTGCACTTAAAATAATTTTTTTGACTAACTTGTCTATGATTGACTAGAACTTGGAGTAGATCAGTTGAGGAGAAATCGGAAGCATAGACGTAAGTTGGAGAGAACTGAAGCGTGGTGCAGAAAGCACGATGGCATAGAGGCGTTTGGAGGAATGACAGAAATTAAGTAAGGGTTGATTAAGAAGATATTTCATCTTCATCACATTCAGGTCTAAGTAGACCCATTGTAATGCCCATTGAGGTTTATTCGAATGCTTTTGGTGTATAGTTTGTTTCTTTCAGCATTTTCAGCACCCGTCAGGTGCTTTTAAACAGCTTGCTTTCGAAAATCTGTAACGATCGGAAAGAGAAACATCAGATAATTCTTGCTTCTTAAAATTTTATTCCTCAGGTGAAAGACGCTTGGGCAAAGAGAGTGCGGGTATCTTCACGGACTTCTTCGTTGCTGCCCCCTCTGCACAAATCGTCGTCATTTAGTTTCAGTTTCAATGTCTGACTTCTTTGTGATTTTTGGTGTGGAGAGGGGTCCCCTTTTTCTTTGCAGAAGTTTGTTGGTTCTATTTTTTCATACTTTGGCCAAAGTCTATGAGATATTTCACAGGTAGAAACCAGTTTCCATCTGAAGCTCACGGGTTGCAGTCTAGAATACTGACTGATTTGTCAGCTCGTTCCAGCTTGAGCGCAAAATCCTATCTCAATAAGCTCATCGCGACAGATCTTAACCAGTTTCGAATATATTTCAATAGCAGATATTGATTTTGTAGCCGCTTGGCTATAAATTGAATTGTCAAACCCCCCGTGGTTTGAAAATAAACCGGTGGCTTTCGTCACTGCTCGAAGCCTCGCTGGCAAAACGCTAGTGTGGTGTGGCAGTCTGATCGAAATGCGTATGTTGATCGTTTCCGAGAAGACTCCCGCGCACATACCTTTTTCCATTTGGAACCATGTGTTTAGATGTTTACAGGTGGCCACTATTGACGTTTATTCCTGCAAATTTGCTTAAGAGGACCCGAGCATGTTCGCTTGGCCTTGATTTCTAGCCGTCACAAAGTCTGACTCGGGAAACACAGATTTTTGTATAAAGCGATCTATTGACAGCAAGTCAAAAACTGTTTCCAGTCCCGTTGTTAGAGTTGTTTTCTTGGCACCAGTTGTGCTGATGCAAGCTAGTCTTTGTATTTTTGACATTGAGTTGAGATTGGTTTCTTTGTTTAGTCCACTACCGAAAAAGCTGTGGATGTATAGAAAGCAATAGAGGCTTTTTAGATTAAGATTCGAATTCAGTTTCTTATTACATATTCGAATTCTGAATTGTGAAAAACGCTAATTCTGTCTTTTTTGGGTTAATTCTTAGACCAAATTTCTCAGCCTAGTCATTTTATGCTGTCAGGGAGTATAAGTACTTCACTAATAGGTAGGAGGAATTCACCCTTTGTTAGTAGCACAACTTCATCTATGTAAGCATTCACTTTTGGCCCTCTATTTTTTATTTTCGTAAGAATTTCATTGCCAACTAGTGTTCAAAGCAACAGAGATCGACATGCTCCTAGAGGTGGCTGCTTGATCAATATTGATGTTTTTTGGAGATCTTTTATTGCGCGGATTTTTAGAAATCCAGCGGTTGTAATGTTCTTTATTCTGCAGGCATTTTCAGAATAACGTCATCAGCTTTAAACGTCATCAAATGCCGTCTCGACGCCTTTACTTTTGGTGTAGACATGCTGTGCGGGAGATTGATCCGAGCGTAAAAGCGGGTGGCGGATATGTATGTTTAAAGGTTTTTTGGACGTTTTTATTCATAGAATGAAGGAAATGAAACTAATGGGTCTAAAGTCTCTTGCATTGGTGTGGCTTGGTCATAAGTAAGTACTCGCATCTTTTTGGACCGCCTTATGCACTCGCATCGATTGTGCAATGTGGTATGGTATACAACAACGCCTAACTTGACAGTATAAGACTTCTTTTCGGGAAGTTTGGCTACACATGTGACAAATGAATTGACAAATTTCCAAGATTCAGTAAAAGAATAGCACAACAAATATTTTTGATTTCTTTTTTTAAGAGTTAGTAAACAGCATTATTGACTTCATTATATAGATAAATATTTTTCTCTGACTTTTTCTTACAAAAAAAAGACTCATAGCACAGCAAGTAATTAATATGATAAGATAAGATTCTTGTTGAACTTGATAAGACATATCAATAACCTAATCCACGTTTGGTTTATCTCCTTTACCTAGATTACCTCTACCAACTCCACGACAAAGGGCTTCTTACGCTGAGCCACGAATTCGTACAGAGCTAAAGCTTTCTAAATCCTTTAATCAGAGTGATATGTATGTACATATGAAAAATTTGATTTTCTCTATTGTTTTAACATTTTCTTAATTTGCAATCTAAGACAAGTCCACCAAGAGACGGAAGAGAATGCACAACAGAAAAAAATTAAAAATATTATCGAAGAATTAATCAACACAGAGGATGTTTATCTGCAAAATCTATTGAAGGGTATTAAAAATTATAAAGGACTATTCACCAGAAATGATCGACCAAGAGGATTAAACGGAAAAGAATATCATTTGCTTGGGAATATTGAACAGATTGCCGCGTTTCATCAGGATACTCTATTGCCGATGTTTATAAAGAACCAAAATGATCTAAATAAATTGATTGATGAGTTTTTGTCTCTGCTCGATGTACATATGCATAGTCACTTGAAGGAGAGATTTGTTTTAATACATTCTGTTTATTTTTCTTCCAGAATCAGTGCATGTATATCTATGTTTTGTATACGATGAACAAAAGGCGATCACTGGAATTATGTTTAAAATTTGAACCATATTTGACGGTATGAACATCATATTAAGGTTAATACTCGAAAATAAGGTTTTAAAAACTTGGTTAGCTTAAGATTGTTAATTGATGCGAGCACGTGTGAAAATATCAGTTTATTTATTTTTTATTTTGTCTTATCGGTACTGCATATTATATATATATGCATATGAGCAATCATTTATTGAGAAATTGCCCGATCAACATGGACAACAGCATGGCTTTTGAGTTACAGCGTTGTAACATTGAGAAAAGCTTATTCGATCAATCATCTTCTGTAACACGCTACTTTTTGTTTCGCGAAATTCCCCGGAGATCATAAGAGTATTAAGTAGTTAGTCGCAGCTGTATACTGTTGTATTCATATCTATTTTTTATAATTTATCTGTAAATCCAGCGTCATTTGTTTTGTTGTCTCCTTGCGCACTTTTTGAACCCTAAATTGCTTAAGTTGATGTTCATTTTTCAGTAATTGCTATATACTGATTCAAACCTTAGTCCGTTGTCCTTGCCGGGATTTGAGCCTACTGGTGCGGCCCAAACTATCTTAATTGTCATGCAGACCACTCCCCACAGGTATGATAAGCTCTCTTACCTATCAGCATTATGACCATAAGTCTCGCTGGGATTAATTATTAGGGCTTTCGAAGGGCTGTAAAACTGCAACGCGGGGCATAAAACATTTGGAGTTGCTGAATAGACGTTATGTGGACGATTGTGGGCTCTAAGTTGTGCATAGCTTAACCCTTGTCTTGTGAGGAGATTAGGAAATGGGTATATAAATGTTCCAAGCAAATTCTCAATTTTCTTTACATTTTTTAGTTCTCGCCTTCGAGATTCCAAAGCCCACTTTTATTTAAAACCTCGAGGAAGGTTAAAATCCGTCTGTAACGGATCGTACAATACCCTATATATAGCTACACACATTCATGTCATGGTACTTGAAGCGCTTTTACATGATTAGTGTTGGCACTTTGGTGTGTTTATTTTGAAGGGAAGATATGATCAGTTGCAAAATTCGTCAGTTTGATGTGGTCTCCTTTTTTCTTGTTATTTTCATTTATTTGAATCGTATCAAACAAAAATAAAAGTAGTGAAATACTAATAAAATAACGAATCTTGTGAATAGTTTGATCGTTGATGCTGGTCTTCACCTGTGTAAAATCCAACTGTTGCAGGAATTTAGGACCATCAAGAGAATCTTTGGAGTCGTTAGTAGTTGCAAGCTGATTAATTGTTTAATCGCGAAATTGTGTTCAGCGGTTAAGCTCATTTTTGGCTTAATATACACCCGACCGGTGAAGAGTCATTGCCATCCTTTTCGATTCAGTGTACCCTGGTTCAAGTTATCAAGAACAAGCGCTTTGGCATCCGATAAGTTTGGTCTCTAAAGCGAGGCTCTTTCTTCCTAGTCGTCTGGAACTTGGAGCTGAGATTCGAAGATCTTCTTGGCTGGATATTCTATGTGGCCGAGCCAATAGTCGACATATCTTGGTTTTTTTTGACTACATCCATACCTTGGTACAGCAGGTAGAGTTCGCGGTTATATCTTTTTCTCCATTGGCCCTCATTGTACATTAGCCTTAACACGTTTATTAATAAACAAAATTGTCGCACATGGAGTGAGATCAATCTAAGAGGAACATTAGATTGACATTACATCCAGAAAAATTCACCATTTTCTATCAAGCTTAAAAAACAAGCCTTACCTCATTAAAGCTTTCATGAAATAACATTCAGATAACTCATATGCAATAGAAAGGAAATATATTACTCTAGATGTTTCCGAAAATGTTGGTAACTCAGACTTAATTTAATTTCATCCAATCGGAATCCTAATTTTAAATTATTTCCCGGCACCGATATAAAAAACCCAAGACATAGTTTAATGTTTCGTTTTTTGCCAAAAAGGAAAATAGGATTTTATGAAACTCCTCCTACCTAGTGAGTCAATCAAATGGTTTGGGAGGTATTAAGGAGAATGGATTCGATTTCAAAGTTTGGTAGGTGCAAAGTCAGATGTGGTGGAGCTAATCTGAATTCCCTTTGTCTTGTTTTGCACAATGAGGTAAGTATATGACTCAGTGCCAAGACTGGACAACTATATTTCATATAGAGTTCCCCTCACTTGAATTGCGAATTTTAATGCCCACCGCGCACCTTTATACACTTAGTAATTACGTGGACAACTCATTGATGTATAGGAAAGTGTGCTGCAGCAATACTGCATACAGGGTGTCGCTGTTAAAAATTATAATCCTTTAAGTGGAGATTTCTCAAGTTTCGAAGAATAAAAATTCGTATTCATTTCAAGCTATAGCCCGTCGAAGTGGGACTCCTGCAATTTGGAGGTATAAACACATTAAATGGTATAACCTCTAAACTATTATAGCTACGTAAACGCTTTTGTACATTTCGGAAAATTGCTACAATTCAGTAGCGCAAAATGTCAAAGCTTTGTGTAATTTAGCCACAAAAAAGTTATGCCTCCTTAAACTCAAAATTAAGAAAATGGTAAAAAAATTAAGCGTACCGAGATGAAAATAACAAATTAACTTATGGGCAAAAAATTAAAAAAAATGGTAAAAAAATTAATTATACTGAGATGAAAATAATAAATTAACGTATGAGCAATGTAGTTAAGAGTTAATTGTCGAATAGGTTAAGAAAGAAAAAGAAATCATGCGTAACAAATAATTATAACAGCTTCGCAAATGTACTGTAATATATAGACATACATATGTATATCATTTCTCTTAGTAATTTTAGAGGGTATTAAATATAATTTTCTTATTTGCAGTCTTTGCGAAGGGAACTTGGTGAAAAATTGGGAATCGATGCGTTCTTAATGCAACCTATTCAGAGACTACCCAGATATAAGGGCCTATTTCAAAACCTCATTAAAGTATTCAAAATAAAAAAAGATATTTTTTTCTTAATTTCTATTTACATAATATATATTTTCTTTGAAGTGCAGCCACTATTTATTGGGCGTTACGACAAAGACACAATTGCATCATGCTGTCGCCTAGAGAAGAAAATTGACAATCTTTTGCAGACAGCCAATGAAGCGGATCTCCTTTATGATATCGTTGGATGGAATGATGTTAGTATAAATTAAATGTTACGTACCTAATATGATTTTAATTACAAAATATTTTTCTAAAAATTCTAGTTCACCAACACTGAAAATAAGTTTCGCAAAGTTGTGGAACTGTCTGTCTACGATGAACGCAAGCTTTGTTATGGCAGCAAAGTGTTCATTTTCGACAAATGTATGATATACACGGAGATTTTGGGCAAGGATTTAATTTTTCGTGGTTATTACGACGCTCGCAAGGAAATCAATCTTACATTACAAAATAATTCATTCACTCTTTCATACCTGCACCCAAAGAGGCAAGAATGCATATTCCACGGAAAACCGTCGCGAATTCAGTGCTGTTTAGAGTTGATGGATGATATGATCCAAAGATATCGAAAACGGACTCCAAATGAAACGAGTCATATGCAAAACCAAACAACGGTACCATAGACATAGAACCTCGATTAAGAGTCGATTGGGATATATGCATTCATACATACGCGGACGCTTTTATAAGAAAATGATTTCGAATAGAGCAATGATAAAAAAATAATGCAACAACAATAGAAATGTCAGAATGCCGTCCTTTTACTTTAAATAATAACATTTACATGATAACAAAAAAAGTTTAAAGTAAATATTCTGATAATGTGTAGTTGGTAATAGTTAATTGGTTAGTTGGGAAGGGGCTTGGCTACTTTCACGTAATTAGTAGGATGTCAAACCCATAGAAGACCGAAAGGTATTTCGTTATTATCCAGATAGAAGAACTGTAAGGGGCTTTAAAGGACGGATGATATCCTCTTTCAAAAGTCTCTTTTGTTTCTCTTCTACCACCGCCCTATAGTAAGTTCGATAAGGTTAACTTTTGATGTAATTGGGTTCTTTACTGTTCGTTCCGATTTCAGCCTGGATGGAAGTGTCAATTATCTTTCTGGTGTTGAAAGGGCCAAAAAGCGTTCAGTATTTGTTAATTATTTCATGTAATCTACTTTTAACATTCTGTGAGAGATCTTCTTCGAGGACAATGTAACAGTGCTCGTATGCTTTCTCTTTCAAAGGTATTCTCCTTCCTATTAATTTATCAATTACAACCTCAATTTTTTTAATGTATCATCTCCGATAATGTCGTCGAAAAATTCGCGATCGGCTATGAAATAAAAAGTTAGAAGCGAATCGTTGCCTACATTTGTGAAAATTTTTTTCACAAACATATTCTGAGATCGCCACCTTTCTAGCCGGTGGGTTGTTTTATGGATGAGCTAATAAAATTCTTATTCGTTCATACATATGTATATGATATGTTGAAAATGCGTTTATTATAAAATTTAACTCATCCCCCGTGAGGTTTTCTGCAGCGTCATGATAAACTTTTTCCGATTGGTCATCGACCGTTACCACATTTTATAACATTTGTTGTTTATTTGGGAAAATTTCTGTCCTTGTCTGCCATTTGAAAGGATTACTACACTTGTGACAATTCATGAAATTTAGCTGTCGCGATTGAGTTGACCAATCAACTATTTGGCGGAGGAAAAGATGAAGTGGCTGCGTCCCAGGCATGTTCGAGTAGTTAAATTGTTGGGTGACAAGGGTGGTGTTGCTTCGACTATAAGCGTATCAATTTGTACTATTAAAATCTTGAAAGATCGCCATGGAGGCCGCGAATAAATACGCCAAAATCCCTGTTTCTATAAGTTTTCATCAGAACATTCTAAGCTTGTTAATCATTAGCGATAGCTGGAGGTTCACTGCCGCATAGAATCTATTCTAATTTGTTATTATTGTGAGCCAGCTGGGTTATTTGGTGCTCCAATGTCCGCATGGCACGTTTGTCTGAATAATGCAAAGTAAGTCATCGTTTTATTTTCTTTCTTTTCAGTTACCATCAAATACATTGTAGGAAATAAGAGCATGAACTGGAGCCTCTAATTTGACCGCGAATGTGTCGGGCAAAATACTAATATCCTTTAGATCAGTTTCAATCTGTAGGGAATTATATAAGTAAAATAGGACGATTTGTTTCTTCCTCCGCCTGTCTTCTAGGCACTTGTTGCGATCCCTTAAATTACCTCAGTTGATCTGATCATATAAACTGTAACAGTTAGGTCGGATATGATGAATTCCGCTATTGCCTCCAAGGTGTCTAACTTATTTCTATTACAAAAGAAAATTTCTCACCCGGATTTCGGCGATTAAATCTTCAAGCTATTCCTATTACTTCCCACACCTTTTTTTTGGGAGTACAATTGCCCAGACTACTTATGACACAGATATTCTACAATTAGCCACACTACTCGACAGATTCAAAAAGGGGACAATTTCATTCACTAATACTTTTGGAACTTGATATATGTATCTTCTATCGTTTTATTCAGCTACTCACCTGAGGATATGTTTCATGTTCAGTTAAATAATTTAATTTAGAAAGAAATATTTTTCGACATATTTAATAAAAACGAGAAACTCATAAAACTCGAAGCTGAAATATTTCCAAGCGACATATGTATGTAGATATTTTTATAAGTAAATCTAGGATCTCCGACGTGTTTTCAATGCAAACGTCCGAATAATTTGTCGAATTTTACTACACTGTAATTCACTATGGGTTCCATACGTTGTAATAATTTTCAACGGCTGTAAAAACAGGATCAGCATTCTAATGGAAATGGAACTAGGAAATGAAACTGTGTTGCCTCGACAGGTGTACTTACAGCTTATACATATACGAGTCGTTTGTACCAAACTTTGTCAAAAGCCTACGAGGCATCGAGAGAGACGAGTATGAACATAAGGCGATTTAGTAATATTATTTCCAATAATTTAGAGATCACATGTAGCAGAGATACATATGTGTAGGTAGCTACAACGTTACATTGTGGGGTGTTTTGTCAGGATTTAGTAGCATTATCACTTCACCTACTTTCCAATCCCTTAGTACGTTATTATGAAGGATCAGAAGTGCTCTTAAGTGGGACTGACAAGCGGATTTTATACGACTAACCTCTCATCAGATATTGATAATCGAAGGAAGTGCTAAAGTCCAGATTATTTGATGAATGTAAACATCAAAATACTTGCGCCACAAAATTTGTTGAATTTTATTACATTTTACAGAATAAAATCAAAAATCCTACATAGAAAAATGTATTTTGGAAAAAAAATAAATTAAATTCAAAATAAAATATTTCCTTATGGACACTTTTAATTGCTGTTCGATAGCATGGTATATGGTACGTACATGCATAGAAGAATACCACATGTCAATAACATGTATTTGCGAATCAGGTCTTAGTCTAGGTTAAGTTTGGTAGATATATGAGTGCCCCTGCTGACTACGTGGCAGAATTATACCATATAGGGTTTATTGTGCCCAATTATAAAAATAACCCATAGAACCAAGAAATAAAAAATTAACATTAAAAAAACTTACTAAACTCAATCACACAGATAGGGACATATGCATGTAAATCCCAGGGGTTTTTTTGCCTCAATGTATCGTATCTCATCTAGCTTTGAGAAGAAATGAGTGCCAAGAGTAACAATACTTTTATGGGCTAGCGAAGGACAGTCGCATACCAGGTGACGAACACATTCTACTTCATCTTCGTCCCTGCAGCTTTTAAAGCTATTGTTTGGTAGATCTAGTCGGGGTGCATGGCTTTTTATTGTGCGGTGTCTGCAGTTTCTGTGCCGACTTTTTCTTCATCCAGCTCATCTCTAGTAGGAATTCTGATATTGAATCTCCGATTGCATTGAAAGAGAGATATGATGTAGTTTGTTTCCGTCTGGAGTTGCGGGATATACAAACCACCAATTTAAAATAGAGACTGTTAGGAACGGTTTCACTGTCCAGAGACCAGCATATTACAAAATTATTTCCAGAGCTGCTGAAGTGTTGACCTTATCGACCCCGTCACTTCCAAACAACAAGTCCTTTAGATCTTTGTGACGTTGTGAAGACAGCGTTTCTTTTCGTCGGATTTCTATCAGACTCAGTTCACCCAGTATACCACCATTGGTTTGAATCCCTATATTTTACTGAAGACTCTTCCGAACTTGATTTTAGCTAGTAGGCAAATCCGCACTAAATCACCCCAAAACCACACTAAAGAGAAAAGGTCTTAGAACACTTCCTTGATGCACACCGCCATTGGTCGGAAATTCTTTTCACACTATCCTACATCTTTCGAATCTTTCGAAGATCCTTACACTGAGATAAACCCCTATGGTAGCTTTCTGTCTTATGTTTGCGAAACATATATGTACATAGCTTGATATTTAGGAGCTCAGAAAAGGTTCAAAAGAAAACCCATCAAAATCTGTTAAGTGGTTGAGCTAAGTGACACGGATCCATTTTCAATTTCATAATATTAATGTACGAATAGGGAAGAACATTAAGTGGAGGGTATGTGCATGATTTTATTAACGTACCCTCATAGGGATAGGTAGCCTACGTACGAGAATGTCTACATATTTCATTTTCTTTGAAGATATAGGAATTCTTTATCTTATGTAATTTATTACCCTAGATTTTGGGTTGAAGTTTTATGTTTAATCGTAATTTTGTATTGTGGATATGGCGATGTTTTGCGCTTCATTTGCTCTATAAAGGGTTAACAGATTCTTTGTCACAATACAATAAACAGGATAATACACCATGAGGCATGATCGGACTACATCGTTAAATGATACGTACATACATACATATTTACATGTTTCTCTTCTCTTGTTTGGTTTATTTTCTTATTCAATTTATTGAAACAGAAAAAAAGGAAAAATAAACTAAGGGATATTCGAATATTCACACATTCATCTCAAATCACCCCTAAGGTGATGGAGAAGGATATTGAGAAAACAGAAACATGCGAAGAAAAATTACAGCTCGGTCATTTGTTCCCCGTTTTTCACCCCATTTCAGTATCTTTCCCTTCCGCTTGCAAAAAGCACATGATATTCGCAGTGTCAACCCCATTGCATATCGTATCATTGCCGAGCACCCTACAATGAAATTCCCATTTCATCTGTTGACTGACTCGCATGCAGAATTCATAGACATCATATCGAATGCTGACAACCATCCTGCTATGGTCCCTTAAGCCGGGAGACAAACATAATGGATTGGCCCGTAAATAAATGAGGCGGGGCAGAGAACCAATAGTATAGTACTATGCTAAGGCTTGAGTTTGCTACAAGTACACATCTGCACTTAAATTCTAGTAAGGAACACTTGTTCGGTAATGGGATGAAATCACGTATGATTCTTACCCTCCGGCGGCAAATGGGATCACAAAAGTGTAGACTTGATCCAGAGGTTGGGGTGAAGTAGTGTTGTATTGGATTGTTTGTGGGTTGCAAATGGATGAGAAATCATGATAATGATGACCATGATAGTGGTAAAGTAGTAAAGTTTGAAAATAGTTTTTCAAATTTCACATCCAAAGAGGATAGTTGTAACCGCAAGGCGGTAGGATCAACTTCCGGTGCATTTTGTTAACATTGGCTATCCAAATAGAAAATTTCTCCACAGAAGTATTAAGGAACGTTTATGATGTGGATTTTAGGGTCCTTGAAAACCTCTTCTTAGTATAATGAAGTACTTATAAATATTAATTACAATTGATCAATCCAACTTTTTATTCTAACCAGGTATAATTATATGAAATAAACTACACTATGTACTCCCCTTATATATTTAGAAATCTACTCAATCAAACCACGATACCTGTTTGAAACCAATCGGGCTTATTATGTAAGTATTCACCCAGTGATACCCAAAAATTACACCTCTTTTGCTAACGGATAGTCTACAGGTCCGCCCTTAGGGTGGGGTTGGGTTGAAGTGACTGCGAGTTAGGAGTCTCCAACACACTTAGACCAATGGTAGGCCCATTGTGATCATGGGACGTGGATCATGGGAAAACTTTCTCTTTACCTACCCGTTAAAACTATTTGGAGCTTCATATAGAGCGTGGGAGGCTCTTACTGTCAATATTCATCAGGTCGCCTATATCGTTATAAAAGGGGGCTACTAAGTGAAGCTTCCTTCTACAGGAGAGAGTTGGGTAAAAACAAAGAAGGTGAGGAATAGTTTCCTCCTCTTCTTCATCCATGCAGCTTCTACAAAAGTCGTTCGCAAAGAGGCCCAGCCTTGTAGCATGCTTGCCTATTAGACAGTGTCCAGTAATGACATCTATTGTGGTGCCGATATGGGATTCAAATCAAATTCTTAGAGTATTTTGGATCCAGCTGCGGCCAAATCTGTTTTCTCGCTAGACATGTCGATTCAATTGTCCACCTAAGATTTATACGCTCGACATCATCCAGATTAAGTTTAAGTTTGCGAGTAGCTATTGGTATACCTAAGGTGCCTTTATCCGGCAAGATGGGTATAGCTATTCTGGCGAGTTCATTGGTCTTACAATTCCCTGGAATGTCTCCATTCCCCGGCACCCAACTCGGGTGAATGTTGAACAGCTCAGCCATCTCCACAAGAGATGAACAGAAGTCTACAGCTACTACGGAATTTATAGAGGTCGATTCTAGGGATTTGATTGCTGCTTGGCTGTCTAAAAAGATGTGGATCTCTAACAGATTTCACGTTTTTCTTAAGTAAAGAAAGGGCTTCTTTGATAGGTATTTTTTTCGCTGGCAACACGCTACAATGATTTGGAAGACGGAATGAGAGCTTAAGATTAAGCCTATCCGAGACCCGTCGGTGTATTCTAAATGCATTCTAAAAATGCATCGTCCTCCCAGAGTGATCTGGAAGGGATGGTGACTAGGAAGTTCTTGTCAAAATTTAGACGTGGGATGGTATAGTTCGTGTTTTAAATTTATTCAGAATAGAAGCGTGGCCGAATTCTTTTCTTGACCACTGTTGGGTAGCTTCAAGGCGAACGGCTGCATTCGCTGCCATTTGCTTGCTAAATATATTGAGGGGTATCAGATGGAATAGGTCTGCCCTTCCACAGTAATGTATTTTTTTTTTTTTTTTTTTATATAATTTACCCGCACTCAAGGGATTATGAATACCCTTTGCAAGGCAAAACAACTCATAGATGGACTGAAAAGAGCCTGCGACGCATCAATGCAACGGAAACAAACTGGCAATTTACACAGGCCACCAGTATATTGGTGGAATGAGGAGATAGCCACACTGCGTGCAGAGTGCCATCGAGCAAGGCGATTGTACCAGCGTTCCAGGGGGAATAGTAACCACCAGGTACTTCAAGAGAGGTTTACATCTATGAGAAGATGTCTTAAGAATGCCATCCGAGCGAGCAAAAAGAGAAGCTTTATCGAGTTATGCAACGAGGCCGATCAAAACCCATGGGGCAAAGCCTACCAAGTCGTAATGCAGAGACTGAATGGTGGTCGAAAACCCCCACCCACGTCTGCAGCTTTCTTACAAACTGTGGTTTCAGTTCTGTTCCCGCAACACCAAGGGGAAGCGGAAACTATGGAGGGAGGTAACGCAGCAACGAGCCACCCGATCCCTCCTGTGACACCGGAAGAAGTCCTACGCATTTGCGGTAAAATTGGGGACAAAAAAGCGCTGGGCGTCGACGGCTTTCCCAACATTGCCCTTAAGGCAGCAATAAGAAGATGCCCAGATATATTTGCAGACACTTACTATGCGTGTTTAAAGGAAGGAGTATTCCCAAACCAGTGGAAGAAGCAAAAACTGGTCTTAATACCAAAGGGAAAGAAACCCCCACAGGACCCCTCATCGTATAGACCATTGTGCATGTTGGATACCATGGGGAAAATACTAGAGCGCATCATTAGCGATAGACTGGAACGTGCGATTGTTGATTCTGGAGGACTCGCAGATCATCAATATGGTTTTCGAAAGGGACGTTCCACAATCGACGCTATTGATGAAACCGTCAGCACAGCGAGGAAAGCCATCCAAGGAGCACGATGGAAGCACGGCAGTAAGAAGTACTGCGCCATCATCACGTTAGACGTTAAAAATGCATTTAACACCGCGAACTGGAGAAATATCGTGCAGGCACTCACCGCCAAAAGAGTGCCAGAATATCTTCAAAAAATATTGATTGATTATTTTCGCAATAGAGTACTGTTTTACGACACCGACAATGGTACAAAACGCTACATACTGACAGGTGGCGTTCCTCAAGGCTCTGTACTGGGTCCACCGCTGTGGAACCTGTTGTGAGCTAGGATGAGGCCACGGGGGCAGCTTCGGTGTAGGTGAGGAGGACTGCGGCACGCTCGCGGTTGCTCGGCTCAGCTCGTCGGACGGGGTGGTTCTTGTCACACCCCACCATACACCACCTGCTCAGCACACAAAATCTCGTGCCATTTATCAAAAAAAAAATCAAAAAGGAAAGAAGAAAGCTACTCTACTTCGACTGCGGACGGACTTCAAAAGATAGAAAGAAAGATAGAGAGAGGAAAAGAAAGTGTCCAAGGGCTTATGCCTATGGACAGGAGAAAGACCGGGAAGGACTTCGCGGTCTAACCTAACTAACCTAAACTATACCTAAACTAACCTAAAAACTTAAACTAAGCCCTAACCTAAACCTAAACTAACTTAAACTTAACCTAACTTAAGCCCTACACGCGGTGACACCTTCCCAGTGTCTCTCCTTTCCATAGGTTCGTCAAGAACCCGAAGCATGCCAGATGTTGTTGGCAAAGGTTGGCCAGCCCACCCTTCGTGTCTTACGACACAAACCAAATGCTACCTTTCTGGCCGAAATCTACGAAAGGTAGCCCCTAGAGTTCCCTCTCAGCCACAACCTAAGTCAGTAGTGGAACGTCAGTCGGTCTTAACGTCAAGTAGTCATCGTTCGTATTGTCCTGACTAGTCCCCGTCCATCTACAGGAGACGGCCCGGCCGTCCCTCCACACACCAAACAAAGCGAACCTAAACACACATGTTTCACTCTTCACGTTTTATTAAAAAAACTTACAACTACATATAAATTCAAACCTAACCTTAAACTAGCATTCTGCCCTTAAATCTAAATATCCACAAATCTACTAAAACTTAAAACTAAAACTCACGATTTTTCTTGGGTTCCCTCGTTGTCCTGCCGGCAGCACTGTTGAGAAACACCCTGTTTTTTTTTTTGTGGCTCTAAGTGAGCCTATACCGCGCACAGCACACACAAATTCTAAATCTAAGAGCAGATTTTCCACTTGTTTTAAATTCTAAGAGTTATTAACTATTCAATTTAAAAAAAAAGGTTCTTCACTAAGGTTTAAAAATAAAAAAACTAATAAAAAAACTAAATTCAGAAACTAAAAGATACTTCACTAAATTAAAAAAAACAAAAAAAAACACTATCACTAAAAAAAAATGAAGTTGGGGGTGTTGAGGTTCCCTCGATGCGCCCGTTAGGGCGAACAGCGCCGTTGCAGGGTACCGGAATCTCGCGGTGCACCCTGTTATGGGGAGTTGTCTGGGAGTATGGGGCTCCTTCGGCCGAAGTTGTTGGGGAGCTTCCTCTTTCGGAGGTGGAGCTGCTTCCTTGGCGGTGGAGCTGGCGGCGTTCCTTTTACGGTGGCGAAGTGCGCAGGGTGCTTGTTGCTGCTTTCGGCCTTTGGTGGCCGATAGGACACCCTTAAAGCGGTCTGGTGGCGAGGTGTTGCAAGGGGGTGCTGCTTCCGCGCACTCCGCGCATTGGATCTTCTGCCAAGGGTCTATATATATAATTTCTTTTTTTTTTTTTTATATTTAGTTTACTCCACCTACCTTCTGCCAAGGTCTACCCGATGGTGCTCCTTCCGTTCTTTGTTCCTCCTCTTTTCGTTTTCCTTTTGTTAAAATTTTGATTTTATTAATACACCTTTTTTTTTGTAGTGCCAAACTTACCCTATGTTCCTTTTTTTTTTTTTTCTTCTTTTTGTGTCACTGTATATTTTTGTATAATTTCTACCTTTTTTTTTTTTCTATATATCTATATGTATACACGCAATTTGCGTCAAGTGCGTTGACCGCTCTCTTCTGTGTTTTTTGGTGTATTGTCTGTAATGCTGGTCGGTCCCGTCCTGGTCTTTGTTAATCTTCCTAAATTCCCTTTGTCTCGCTCACTTTTCTTTGTTCTCTCCTAATTTTTCTTTGTTTGGGTCTCCTAAATCTTGTTTTTGTCCTTATTTGTTTCTATCTTTTTTTTTTTTTTTTTTTATACAATATCTCTATTTCTTTTTCGGGCACCTGGAAGGAGAGAAGAGAAATTTCCCACCTTCCAGTTGCCTTCGTCAACTTTTCCTTATCTTCTAATCATTAATATTGATAATAATAATAAACTATATAACTAACATATTTTAATAACATACATACATAACTACCTTATAAACTTAATACAATAATGAAATAATACCCTAAACATGATCACTTTTCTATACATTAACATTAACGAAGCATATTGGAGAGTTTATTCCTTGTTGGTATAAATTCACCAACAAGGGGAGGAAGAGTGCACATAGAAAAGTGAAAGGGACAGTTGCATGGACAACGAAACAGTGATAAAGGGACGAAATGTCAAAACAATCTTACACTGGATGGATATGGACGTCCATGGGTAGGTAGATTATTCTTATTTTTCTTTTGGAAATTTATTAACTTTTGTTTTTATTTTATTTTTTTTTTTCAGGCTGTGCACATAGGTAAGTTTGCTATTGGAGTTTGTTCGTAGGATTCCTAGGATTAACCTGATCGGTTTTCTTGAGAACAAACTCCACTAGCAATTTGTTTTGTTTACCTTTTTTTTTCTATTATCTCTTTTTTTTTTTTTCTTTTTTTCAGAGAGAAGGAGGTGACCGGGGTTGACGGGGATTGGGATGCGGGCATTTAGGTGAGTGTGGATAGGGTGTTGTTTTGATGTTTGGGAAAAATGAATTAAAAAAAAATTTTTCTTTCAGGTTCCCCTCAAGGCTCCCGTAACAGGATCGACGACGGTTGACGAGTGGTCGTGAGACAACCGGCCTCGTAAAAAGGGGGTTTTGGGGGTGTAGTGGCCCTGAGTGCCGAAAATTCCTTACCAACGTGTGGCAAGGGCCCACGCCCTGAATTGTGGAGTCTCGTGCCTTACATCGCCGGGCCTGTGTGTACACATATATATTTTTTTTTTCTTTCCATCTAACCTAATATCACAGTATAAATCACTGACGCCCATGCTGCGGTTGTAAATGTGTCCATACACGGTATGGCTATACCATAACCGGGCAGTTACATCTCGCAGCATGGACTCAAGTCCTTAACCTATATCACGGCTAAAACTATACCTACATCTAATCCTAAACCTAAAATAAATATGGTGTAAATAGAACTATGTAAATAAATAAAATAAATAAATAAACTCTCTAAAATAAATATAAATAAACTCTATAAATAAATCTCTATCTCTGGACATACATACATGGATAAATAAATAAATAAATAAACTATATACATAGATGATACGTAAAAGACGTAACTAACATAAACTAGCAACGGCAGGCTAGAGTGCGTCTTTAATCAGTCTTACTTTCATGTATGGAGGTCTTTCGCATGAAAAGTGCCAACCTTTTCGCCCCTCAAGTTACCGATCACGTAGAGGGAACTCCCTAGTCTCTTCAAAACGATCGACTTGATAAACTTGTGGCCTAACTTAGCGTTATAGTTATCCGCCACACTGCTTTGCTTGAAATTCCTCCGATACACTACTTGCCCTACACTGTATTGCACGTCCCTACTTCTAGTATTATAAGCTTTAGTTGCTTTTTGGTGAGCTAAACCTAAATTGTCAAAAATCTTACTTCTAATTAAATCTAACTTATCACTTTTGCTAATTAATGGTATGTTTGACTCTTTTATGACGTCTAGCTTTCTTAATACTTCGTATGCGTCCGCGTGCTGTATCATTAGTGTACCGAATACAGCGTAGTAGGGTTCAAACATGGTCGCATCGTGCACTACACTCCTCAACGAGAACGCCGCGCTGCTGACATGAAGGTCCCAGTTCTTCTGGTCACCGTTGATGTAGGACCGTATCTTGGTCAACACCGAACGGTTGACCCTCTCTGACGCATTCGCTTGTGGCGAGTAGAACGCGGTGCGAACATGTTTGACCCCATACTTGCCAAGGAAGCTGGCAAACAATTCAGAGACGAATTGTTTCCCATTGTCAGAGTGGATGTACTCGGGTACACCAAAGACATGGAACACATTCTCTTCTAAGTATTTTACTATCTCAGCTGCCGTTGCTTTACGGATAGGCCTTAAAAATACAAATTTACTAAAGTGGTCAAGTACTATAAATATGTGCGTGTTTCCAGTCCTTGTCCGTGGGTAAGGTCCTAAAAAGTCAATGTATAGTCTCTGGAAAGGTCGCTCCGTAATCGTTTGTTGTCCCATCGGCGGCCTAGAGACCACATTTGGCGGCTTGTTGGCTTTACAGATCTCACAAGATCCAACCAAGCTTTGCACATCGGCCGCCATCCCAGGCCAGAAGTACTTCTGCCTTAGCTTGGCTAGAGTCTTGTGGATTCCGCCATGCCCCGCAGCCGGTGCGTTATGTGCCGATTCCAGCAGACTTCGACGCAACTCCGTCGGTACCCAGAGCTTCCATGCCCGATCTTCCTGAAGAACGTCGCGTCATGAGCCACTTCAGACTTGCATGGTCGGTTATGATAGTGAAGGGTAATCCTTCCACGTAAGCCCTGAACTTCTTCACTGACAAAACGGCCGCATAGCATTCAAGTTCCGTCACACTGTAATTACGCTGGGCGGAATTAAGCTTCTGGGACATAAATGCTATCGGTCGTTCGTTATTCTCCGCGTCCATTTGGAAGAGCACACTCCCTACGCCAGAAGTCGAGGCGTCACACTGTATGTAGAAGTGTTTCTTGAAGTCCGGATTTGTTAGGATTGGTGCGGTCACCAAGGTCAGCTTAAGCTTTTGAAAAGCGTTAAGCGCTTCGTCTGTCATGTTAAATGTCTGTCCTTTCTTCAGACAATCGGTCATGGGAGCCGCTAACGTAGCGAAGTTCGGGATGAAACGTCGGTACCATCCCGTCATTCCTAGGAACCTTCGAAGTTGCTTCGGAGTCTTCGGGATCGGGAAATTCTCGACCGCCGATACCTTGTCCTTGTCAGTTCGTAAGCAGCCATCACCGACGATATACCCCAGGTACTTGATCTCCCGGTAACAAAATTTACTTTTTTCGACGTTGATTGTTAAGCCGGCTTCCCTGAGACACTTTGCGACCTCTTGTAGCAACCTGACGTGCGACTCGAAGTTTGGAGAGCAAACCAAGAGGTCATCGAGATAGACAAAGACATGCTCTTTCAAACGAGAGGGTATGACTTTATCCATAAGCCGACACATTCTCTGGGCAGCGTTACACAGCCCGAACGGCATAACCGTGAACTGATATAACGGCCGTCCAGGGACTGTGAAGGCTGTCTTCTCCCTTGACTTGCGCTCCAAAGGAATCTGCCAGAATGCGTCCTTGAGGTCGATGCCCGAGATGAACTTGGTGTCCTGGAGCCTGCTCAACAATCCCTCTATGTGTGGAAGCGGGTAAGCGTCCTTCTTGGTTACCGCGTTTACTTTTCTTGAGTCCAGGCACAATCTGTTTTTGCCGGGTTTCCTCACCAGCACCACTGGAGAGCTCCACGCGCTATTACTCTCTTCGATGACCCCGAGTGAAATCATCCGGTCTAACTCGTCATACAAGAGCTTCTGCACGGCCGGTGAGACTGGGTAGTGCCTCTGCTTGATGGGAATTTTGTCGTCATCCACCTCAATTATGTGTTCCTCGAGGCTGGTTCTGCCCAATCCCAACGTCGCGAAAGAGGGAAACAGCTGCTTGGTTCGCTCCAGTTCTTGTGTTTGCGCTGGTGAGAGTGGCTGGACTGGAGATCGATCGTCTGTCGGTGATGGGATGTCCAATTCGTTGATTATGTCTGGAGCGACCTTGAATGTCCTCCAGAAGTTTACCCCTAAATAAAGGACCTGTTGCAAGTTTGGCACTATAAATAACTCGACCTCGTGAGACTTCCCACCCCAGGAGATTATCGTTTTAAAGCGTCCCAGTATCTGTTGGTGGTTTCCGTCAGCTGTCCGTATGTCGCTAGTCATGTTCGTCACTTTTATGTTATGTCTAGCTATGAACTCTTTAGCTCCTTTTCCTAAACAGCTGATTGATGCTCCACTATCTAATAGGCCCATCATCTCTTCTCCTTCTAGCTTAACCTTCGCGTAGGGCCTATTATCGTCATTTAGAGTTATCACAGTTGCTACAATGTCTCTCTTTCGTCGTCTACTTATTGCACATCTTTCCCTAAGCCTATTAATTTTCTTATAATTCCTGGTCTTTTCCATCGGCATTGTCACTTCTTCTCCAAATATCCTCTTTCTAGCTGCGGCGTACTCCTGTAGCCTCTGGTGGAGACTTTTCCTGGGAAGGTCCTCCTGCTTCGTGGAGGTACTGTCACCTGTTGGATTCCTCTTCAAGATCTGGACAGGTCTCTCTGGGTTTCCGGGAGGCTTTTCTTCGTCGGCGGTTCCGTCCCGGTCGCACCGCCGAGCCTCAAGTTTCCCTGACACTGTGCACAGTTGAAGCTTAAATTCCCTTTGCCGCAGCTAAAGCAGGTCAACGTGTGGAACGTTGACTGACATGCCGATGGAGTAGTAGCTGTGCCTCTAGTCGTGTCAGGTCTGTTCGTTAAATTGTTGTTCGTCCTTGTTCTGTCAGTGTTTACGTAAGGCGTCTGTCTGTCTGTTCTCAGTCGTTGAAGTGCGGCTATCTCCACTTCTTCGTCCCCTATGTCCTCTAATGTGTCCTTCGTCCTATAGCCTGTTTGGTCGTCAACCTCGTTCACGTGTCGCCTGAACTTTGATTCTCTCGCTGTCAAGTGTTTCTCGGCCCGTCTGCATTCTTCTCTTAATCCTTGGATGCTCTTTATAGAGCACCCAAAGATTAGCGTCGCTACCCTATCCTTTATGTTGTGTCTCAATATGTCGACTAAGTCCAGTTCGTTGGGTCTGTTCGTCATTTGTAAAACCATAGTCCGTATGTCACCGTAAAAGTCGTCGAAGGACTCCTGGGGTTGCTGTCTCCTGTCCATTATTTCTCTCAAAATCTCGTGGTCCCGCACATTGTTTTTGAACTGCCTTAGCAGTTCTCTCCGGAGATCCTGGTAGTTGAGGTAGGGATCTACCTCATTCTCCTGGAGGAACTGCCAATACCACCTTTCCGCGGGACCACTAACCAGATGGTGGAAATTGTTAAATAAGTGCTCATCGGGCAGACCGTTTTTCCGTTGCAGGGTTTCTATCCTAAACAGGAAGCTCTCCACCGACATCGTCTTAGGTGTCCCATCGAACTTCACACCCCACTTGTGGACATCTATTTTCCGCTCCCCATAATAAGGTACCCCGGTCTCGCGTCGTTCTCCTACCCGTGGACCAAGACTGGGTCTGTGTAACGTTGGAGTCGGTTGTCGTAGCAGGTCACTAAAATTGTGTGTCTGTGTAGGCGTCGACTGTTCCTGTCTTGTAGGTCGTCGGTCTGTAGGTATCGGTGGTTCTCTCTGTGCAGCTGAAGAAAGCTCCAGGTTGCAGATTTTGTCGTTGATCACCCTGATGTTCTCTTGGAACGTCGCCATCATGTCCTTCATGCTCTGGGTGAACACCGACATAATCTCAACCTGGTTCTCTCTTACCGCATGAGATACCACCTTTTGTATGTGTTGTGTAATCTGTCTGTTGTGTTCCAGTGACTCCTGCTGTAAGTCCTGTAGGTTGTGTAAGTCTACGTTTTGTCGTTGGCCATTACAACCGGCTGCCCCTGCCATGTCTTCTGCCTCCTCTTCTTCATTTGGCATTCTGTCCAGTGTTCCTCCTGAGACTCTACGTGGCGTTGTCGTCTCGTCGGTCTGTCTGTCTCCGAATTGAAGAGTCTGCCGTTCCCGCCCTGATTCTTCCTGAATCACCGTTAATGAGGGTGGGACGGCTTTCTTCTGTGTTGTCGTATTCGGATATGTCAGGTTCGTTAAGTACGTATGGTCAGTTTCCTTGTATGTGTGTCCCGTCCGTAGGTTAGAGTCCCAGTAGGGAAGTTCGTATCCTGTCACGTTAAGGTCTGGTAGTCCGTCTGTCAGTGTAGCAGGGCGCCTATTGACCTGTTCCGTCTGTCGGTCTTGCTCCATTCGGGTCCTCGAACGCGTCATGTACCCCTCCGGTGCGTTCACCCCTTGTGATGAGGTACCCCTTGCGACCGCGCCTAAACCCCTATCATTCCTGTCCATTTTATATTTATATATATGTATATGTATATATTTAAAAAAAAATAAAATTCAAAAATTCAAAAGGAGACAACTTAAAACTAAAATGTTAAAAAAAAAGGTAAAAGGGCGAAAATTCCAAAAATAGTAAAAGAAATTCAAAAAAAATAAATAAATAAATAAAAGATGAGAATAAAATAAAATTGTATATTAAAGATAAAAAAAAATATAGATAGAAAATTAAAGATAAAAGATTGAAAATAAAAAGGTAAAATTCAAAAAAAAAAACCAAATAAATAAAAGAAAATGCAAAAAAAAACCAGTGTGTGTGTGTATGTTTATGTTTATATTTCTTATGTACATATGTGTGTTGGTGTGTGGGATTCTGTCCGGGTTATCCAGTAACAATCCTGTAGATATACGTCGGTCTGTATCCGTACTGTACAACGTAGGTTCTAGTCTTGTCTCGTTGTGACTGATACCTCGGATACCTGACGAGTGTATCAGTTTATCTCTTCCATCCCTACCACAACTTCTATCAGGTAAGACCCAATAGAAGGCTAGCCAGGACTTCCAAGTTAAACTTCCACACGGACAAAGCTTCTCGACCTCACGCTTGCGCCTCACAAATGGCCTGTTCAAGAACCTTGACCAATTGGTAGCAGCAAGCGTTTAGCCTTTCCACCTCATCCCGCTCTTTGCTTATTCACACGCCTCCAACTACCTCACGAGATCCACTAGCCGAGGCCTGTGGATTGGACAGCTGTCTTCAGCGTGTGACTAAACAAAGAGCTTAGCCAGTCCTTGGACAGAAAGAAGTGATAGGAAAGAATAAAAAAATTAAAGTAAAATTGGAAAAAAACTAAATCGCGAATGAAGCTATTGCAAGTCCAAGGTGACGACCTTCGAAAGTGAAAATCGTCCCCTTGGAGTCGCAATGTGCTTCTATGTAGCCGGTTAAATTCGGTAACAACACCGTTGGGCGCCATTGTTGTGAGCTAGGATGAGGCCACGGGGGCAGCTTCGGTGTAGGTGAGGAGGACTGCGGCACGCTCGCGGTTGCTCGGCTCAGCTCGTCGGACGGGGTGGTTCTTGTCACACCCCACCATACACCACCTGCTCAGCACACAAAATCTCGTGCCATTTATCAAAAAAAAAATCAAAAAGGAAAGAAGAAAGCTACTCTACTTCGACTGCGGACGGACTTCAAAAGATAGAAAGAAAGATAGAGAGAGGAAAAGAAAGTGTCCAAGGGCTTATGCCTATGGACAGGAGAAAGACCGGGAAGGACTTCGCGGTCTAACCTAACTAACCTAAACTATACCTAAACTAACCTAAAAACTTAAACTAAGCCCTAACCTAAACCTAAACTAACTTAAACTTAACCTAACTTAAGCCCTACACGCGGTGACACCTTCCCAGTGTCTCTCCTTTCCATAGGTTCGTCAAGAACCCGAAGCATGCCAGATGTTGTTGGCAAAGGTTGGCCAGCCCACCCTTCGTGTCTTACGACACAAACCAAATGCTACCTTTCTGGCCGAAATCTACGAAAGGTAGCCCCTAGAGTTCCCTCTCAGCCACAACCTAAGTCAGTAGTGGAACGTCAGTCGGTCTTAACGTCAAGTAGTCATCGTTCGTATTGTCCTGACTAGTCCCCGTCCATCTACAGGAGACGGCCCGGCCGTCCCTCCACACACCAAACAAAGCGAACCTAAACACACATGTTTCACTCTTCACGTTTTATTAAAAAAACTTACAACTACATATAAATTCAAACCTAACCTTAAACTAGCATTCTGCCCTTAAATCTAAATATCCACAAATCTACTAAAACTTAAAACTAAAACTCACGATTTTTCTTGGGTTCCCTCGTTGTCCTGCCGGCAGCACTGTTGAGAAACACCCTGTTTTTTTTTTTTGTGGCTCTAAGTGAGCCTATACCGCGCACAGCACACACAAATTCTAAATCTAAGAGCAGATTTTCCACTTGTTTTAAATTCTAAGAGTTATTAACTATTCAATTTAAAAAAAAAAGGTTCTTCACTAAGGTTTAAAAATAAAAAAACTAATAAAAAAACTAAATTCAGAAACTAAAAGATACTTCACTAAATTAAAAAAAACACTATCACTAAAAAAAAATGAAGTTGGGGGTGTTGAGGTTCCCTCGATGCGCCCGTTAGGGCGAACAGCGCCGTTGCAGGGTACCGGAATCTCGCGGTGCACCCTGTTATGGGGAGTTGTCTGGGAGTATGGGGCTCCTTCGGCCGAAGTTGTTGGGGAGCTTCCTCTTTCGGAGGTGGAGCTGCTTCCTTGGCGGTGGAGCTGGCGGCGTTCCTTTTACGGTGGCGAAGTGCGCAGGGTGCTTGTTGCTGCTTTCGGCCTTTGGTGGCCGATAGGACACCCTTAAAGCGGTCTGGTGGCGAGGTGTTGCAAGGGGGTGCTGCTTCCGCGCACTCCGCGCATTGGATCTTCTGCCAAGGGTCTATATATATAATTTCTTTTTTTTTTTTTTATATTTAGTTTACTCCACCTACCTTCTGCCAAGGTCTACCCGATGGTGCTCCTTCCGTTCTTTGTTCCTCCTCTTTTCGTTTTCCTTTTGTTAAAATTTTGATTTTATTAATACACCTTTTTTTTTGTAGTGCCAAACTTACCCTATGTTCCTTTTTTTTTTTTTTCTTCTTTTTGTGTCACTGTATATTTTTGTATAATTTCTACCTTTTTTTTTTTTCTATATATCTATATGTATACACGCAATTTGCGTCAAGTGCGTTGACCGCTCTCTTCTGTGTTTTTTGGTGTATTGTCTGTAATGCTGGTCGGTCCCGTCCTGGTCTTTGTTAATCTTCCTAAATTCCCTTTGTCTCGCTCACTTTTCTTTGTTCTCTCCTAATTTTTCTTTGTTTGGGTCTCCTAAATCTTGTTTTTGTCCTTATTTGTTTCTATCTTTTTTTTTTTTTTTTTTATACAATATCTCTATTTCTTTTTCGGGCACCTGGAAGGAGAGAAGAGAAATTTCCCACTTTCCAGTTGCCTTCGTCAACTTTTCCTTATCTTCTAATCATTAATATTGATAATAATAATAAACTATATAACTAACATATTTTAATAACATACATACATAACTACCTTATAAACTTAATACAATAATGAAATAATACCCTAAACATGATCACTTTTCTATACATTAACATTAACGAAGCATATTGGAGAGTTTATTCCTTGTTGGTATAAATTCACCAACAAGGGGAGGAAGAGTGCACATAGAAAAGTGAAAGGGACAGTTGCATGGACAACGAAACAGTGATAAAGGGACGAAATGTCAAAACAATCTT
Organism: Blera fallax; assembly: GCA_946965025.1. NCBI lineage: Eukaryota > Metazoa > Arthropoda > Insecta > Diptera > Syrphidae > Blera > Blera fallax. The sequence continues at coordinate 51,732,722 of OX337246.1, forward strand.
ACACTGGATGGATATGGACGTCCATGGGTAGGTAGATTATTCTTATTTTTCTTTTGGAAATTTATTAACTTTTGTTTTTATTTTATTTTTTTTTTTCAGGCTGTGCACATAGGTAAGTTTGCTATTGGAGTTTGTTCGTAGGATTCCTAGGATTAATCTGATCGGTTTTCTTGAGAACAAACTCCACTAGCAATTTGTTTTGTTTACCTTTTTTTTTCTATTATCTCTTTTTTTTTTTTCTTTTTTTCAGAGAGAAGGAGGTGACCGGGGTTGACGGGGATTGGGATGCGGGCATTTAGGTGAGTGTGGATAGGGTGTTGTTTTGATGTTTGGGAAAAATGAATTAAAAAAAAAATTTTCTTTCAGGTTCCCCTCAAGGCTCCCGTAACAAACCTTATGTACGATGATGTTCTTAGACTGCGAATCCCAAGGTCATCAAAAATAATTGGTTTTGCTGACGACATAGCCATAGTTGTAGCAGCAAAACTCATAGAAGAAGTGGAGCACGACTGCAATGAAGCTATAAGGACCGTCCGAGACTGGCTTACAAGTATGAGTCTAAAGCTTGCGGAGGAAAAGACGGAAGTAATACTAATAAGTAGCAGAAAAGTTATGGAGACTATAACGGTAACTGTCGGTGACCACGTCATAGTTTCCAAGCCAGAACTAAAATACCTTGGCATAGTCATAGATGCACGACTGACCTTTAAACAACACCTACAGTACGCAGCTGAAAAGGCAGCAAAGGCAACCGCTGCCCTGGCAAGGATGATGCCGAATATTGGTGGGCCGCGATATAGGAAAAGACTGCTGCTAGCAAAAGTGGCGACGTCAATGATGCTGTATGGGTCCCAAATATGGGCCAGTGCTATGCAAACAAAAACATACAGAAGAACAATGGAGGCAGCGTACCGAACCAGTGCTCTGCGGGTAAGCAGCTCTTTCCGAACGACGTCCTATGAAGCAGCGTTAGTGGTGGCTGGTATGGTGCCAATAGACCTACTAGCACAAGAAGCACAGGAGAAATACCTCGCCAACAAACAAACGGCGAGACTAGCGACAATGCCAACAGATAGCCAGACTCCACCAAGGACAAAAAGTCCAAAGAGATGGGATAGCTCTGAAAAAGGACGCTGGACTCATAAGATTATACCCAACATCGAAGTGTGGATCGCCAGAAAACATGGAGATTTAAACTTCTATCTGACGCAGGTTCTTACAGGACACGGATGCTTTAGAGCATATCTTCACAGGTTTCGATACGACGACAACCCAGTTTGTCCAACCTGCCCGGGAGCAGTTGAAGACGTTGAACATATCATGTTCCATTGTCTGCGGTATGAAGCAGAACGGCAGCTAGTGGCGCAGAGACTGGGGGAAGTATTAACACCTGAAAACATGATTAAGCACATGATAAGCTCGGAAGAGAGTTGGAATGCGATTAGTGACGTAGCGGCGATCATGATGTTGAAGCAGCGACAAAAGGAGCGTCAGCGGAATGCAGTGCAAGGGCATGAAACTGCAAATATAAACGACTAGCGAAGTACAGCTTTCGAGCTAACCAGCCCCGCGAAGTAATACCTAACGGCGGTTCCGCGGGGAGAGTGGTTGAAGTGTGCAGGGTGTGGTTTAGCACGTAGGCGTACTCCTGACATCGATTATTCAGGTTTGCGAATCGTGCATACTAGTAGCACGGGTTACTAGTGTCTTTAGAAGATTACACATCCTTTGGCGCTTTACATAAAAAAAAAAAAAAAAAAGTGCAGGCGTTGAAAGGAAGATAGAGAGAGAGAGAGAAAGAGATTGGTGTAGTGGTTTGAAATTCAGGTGTATTAGGTTTCACACATTAGCTCCAGAGGTGGTGTCCAGATAACTGGGGAGATTGTTTGTTGTCATATTTTTGTTTTGCATTCGCTTCTGATTCACAGTATTTTTTCCCGGTCCACCTGAAGTCATAAGCATATCAATCATCAACAGAGCAAACAATTTCTCCAGCCATATGACAAACCTACTGCCAGTGTTATGCCTTCGCAGTAGTGTTGTCATAAACTTTCGCAATTGATCGGACTGCCACTTATCATATAATGCTTGCTGACATCAGGGATTGAACTGTGAACCATCAGCTCGACAAACGATGACGCTACCACTGCGCCATTGCCACCCTATTTTTGATTGATTGATCTATGTCTGCTCAAAGAATCTGAATGTTCACTGGCAGTGCCCGAAGATGTCGATATCGTCTGCGTATCCCAGCATCTGAATTTTACTTATAAAAAAAAAAACTAACAAAGCGGAGCTTCAAAACTGCACTACGCACCACGTTTCTTCCAGCATAGTGCCCGATAAATTGATGGTTTGTTTCGGCTTGAAATTCGTTGCGCTTTTTCAGGATCTGTCTTAATGTGAAAATTTGGCCAGTTTGGAAGCCACATTGCTACATGGAGCATATAGACCTGATACCTCAGTTGTCGGATATGCTTTCACCCTTCCATACTTTACTAACGACCAAATGAACTAATGACGCATGCTCCTAATTACACCATTTCCTCCATATTTTAAAAATTCCGACGGTAAGCCGGTGGTTTTGTTGTTCTTTACTTTTACAATCTTTTTCCAAAACGTGTGCTCATACATATGTAATTGCAATAATGTATGCCTTATACTGCGCGAGGATAGTTTGTAGTTTTTTAGCTGCAGAATACGCCATCTTTTATGTCGGTATGTAAACATTTAATAACTTTGACATTTATCAACCGATTGTCCTGAGTAGACAGACATGTTTTTGAAACGTCAATTCAGTACAATTTTAACCATGAATCGCCTCACACCGAAACAACGCCCCGAAATAGTGACGCTGTACATTGAAAAAAGTCGTTAAGTTGTGTTAACTCAACGTCCATATTGTCGTGGCCAACAAGCACCGTCTGACAACACTATTCTTATAGCTATTATATAAATATGTTAAGCTTTTAATTTAACTTCTTATCAAACACCAGCCCAGGTGTTTGGCGCTGTAAGAGAATCTAAGGAGTGTGCTCTCTCAAGAAGGAAGTGTAACCTCTGGTATTTTCTATTTTTTGGTTAATGATATCATCTTGTTTCTCGGTGTTGCCCACTAGTTCACATTTCTTGGTTCAGTTGTCTAAGTCTTCAGGGTTCGTCAGTTGTAGGATAGCTTCGTTTAGAACAAAAACCCATAATAGTGGGGAGATTACTCTGACTTGAATGGTACCTTTGTAGCGCAGGGTGTCGTGGATATTGAAGTTTGTGAGTGCTGTGCGTATCGCGTCCATTCTGATATTGTTAAATACTCCTTGAATGTCCACTTAGGTTAAAATATTCAAGACCTTTCACTAACTATTTGAAGCAATGTTACTATACAATAACGCTTTCAGTTATTAAGAACTGCAATATTTTGTCCCAAAAATGGAAAGCCGCGAAAAAGTTGAACTTGCATATCCGTGGCATTAGACCGAACGCATGGCTACACTGTAAATTTTCCTTGTTGATGATACTCCTATATGTACGTACATATATATTAAACGTTCTCTGTGTTTGTATTCACCATATTTTTACGTACTCTTAGAGAATGAATCAATCCCATGTCCAGCCCGGGTCATCGTAGTCGATAAGATGAAATTTATTGTTACCATAGTATCCTTTTATTTTATTCATGATTTTTACGACTATTTAATGGTACAAGTATAAAACGATAAACAAAAACATGTTTATCTGGTCAAATTCTTGTCGAAATACTTATTTACATGTGCTCTCATCGAATTTAGAATGATAAAAACAACAGATTGATAACTATAGAGTATTAATACACTTGTCATGTAGACTGCTCCAAGTCTGGGCAAACTAATAAATCACTTGCCGCGGGCCACCAAAATCAGTAGGTTGCTTGCTCATATCCGGATTTAGTGCCCCTAGGTGAGGGATGTATCACTTCATCTGGAATTTATGAGAGTCGTAAAAGGACTCATAACGAACAGCTAAATGTTTAATTGGATACAGAATCCGGGAAAGAGCAAATGGAACTTCATCGTAGAGAAAAGAAATCGGCGTAGAGATCGAAAAGTTATGACTCATACTATGTGATTTTAATTACATATTTACATACATTGAAATAGGAATACATTTTAAAACAAAGATACCTTTCCATTAGATAATATGATTTTAAGTTCGTATATCAATGCCACACTTACATACATTCATATAACTGGTCCTTGTAGGTATTATGCATCAACAAAAGAAAATAATAATCAAATAATAAAATAGCCTGTAAGTAATCATATGCCGCGGAACGAAAATAAATTATAATTGACATTATTTTAATTGCTGAAACTCAAAATACTACCACTCTTATTTATCCGTGCTTTTCTGGCTGCCAAGTACATACATATGTACATATGTACAAATTTAGTCTAATACAGTATAGGTACGTACATCAAGAGCTGCACAAGGAAAAAAGCACAACTGCGTTTGAATCCGTACATAGAATGTTCACGTCCTAGACTGCTATAAAGCAGACACAGTCGTGTCGCCATCCAAGAAATGCGAGGGGATGGGCCTGGCAAAAGGAGGATGAAGAACTGTGACATTTACTATGGTAACTGCTAGAGAGAGCAGAAGCAGTCCTTATTCCTGTACAGATTTGCTCTTCTAGGCGGATTTAGGAAAGAATTTTTTTTTTAAACGAATGAAAACCAATACTCCGGCCCGTAGAACTCAGAGAGACGACGCATTAGACAAAGACCTCGCACTGAATGGCACGCACAAATAGAACGGAATCCCAAACAACTGAACTTGGTACAATTAGATAAGGACCGGGAGAGGCTTATTGGTTGAGATCCAGGGCTCTCATCACGTACGGCGACAATCGTCTGACGATATCGTTTTGACAATAGTTTTGCTTCAAACTTGAAAAAGCACTGTCGTCTCAACGATATCGTTTTGACGATTCATGGCTTGCTTCACGTAACCCGAAAACTGTCAATTACTATCGCCTCGTCGATCGTTTTGCATGATAGGTATTTAGCTATCGTTCTGCATTTTATTTTGGTGTTTTGTGTTTGTCAACGACTTTTGACTGAAAATATATTCAGCAAATAAATGTTTTATCACACTGTAATGTTTTTTTTTTTAATGAAGAGAATGAAATTGAAAAAAAATTGGAACTGTTACGCAGGCGAAGGACACTTAGAGATCCGTCGGATTCTTTATCTCTTCTAACAAAGATGTAGGCACATTATTATTAACATAATACATAATAATGTTTTGCTATGCCCGGGTGCGAAAATACGAAAAACACCACAGTCGAAGTAAACACAAAAACAAAGAATGACAGCTAAAACCATTTTCAAGTGGCAAAGTGGTTCAGTAGCTTCCAAACTGCAAAAAATGAGAACGATAGACCACACGATAGTAATGAAGTTACATGAAGCAGACTGCAGACGATAGCGTTCATTATATCCTTTGGACGACAATCGTCTTAAAAGTTACTTGATGAGAGCCCAGGTTCACCCCATATTCACATTATAGATTTGGGTTTACCACGATATTTACAAAAATATAGCATAGAAAACAAAAATCTAAAAGAAGATAAAAAATCTCGAACAGCAAAAATCTAAAAAAAAAATTTTTAATGGCAAACATTTAGAATTACAAGTAATATTAATTTCTGAGACAATGGTAACAAATTGCGCGTGTTAGGTTTACTCATATAGAAAATTGTTTGATTCACTGTTCATGTATGCTCAACGCAAACAGTTCTTCTTACATTTGATCGATACGTTTCTTTCATCATGTTTTGTTTTTTAATCTTGACCAGGTAAACATCCCAAAAGTGATACAAATATGCAAGCAAATCAAATAACAATAAATAAGGACTCAATGCACAATTTTTTCTTGTATTAATGCAGTTGCAAATTTAAAATAAAAAAGTTTCTGGATATTGAGGAGCTTTCGACAACACATATCATAAGACAATCAAGGGACTCTGGAAAGGAAAAGAATAAATCCAACAACAACTAACTGTATGCTTAAAATGTTAAGGATAAGGACAACTGAAACTGTGGTGGAACAATAAACACAGGGAGGAGTGCTATGACTACTGACCAAGGATTGCGAGACGCAAATTCGAGGAGACATCCTAAGATTAAGTAAGAATATACAGAGGGGACACACACACAGGAGTGGTTCTCAACAGTATGACTAAATAAAAAAATCAAAACTTAATATATATATATTTTTTTTAATGTTAAAACATTAAACAGGGACTCAATCTCAGATCTGGGAAGTACCCACTCTTTAAGTCTTATAGAAAATCTGTGTGAATTGATAAAGCAAAGTTGATGGTATAAAGCACTTTGTATGGAAGCAATTTATGCAAATAGTAGAGTTTATTCATTTAAATAAAGTGTAATCTTATAACAGACATTAAATGTGCCTTTCAGTTAATATGACGATCAATTAACAATCCTAATTATTTGAACTTTTTCACAAACTTTAGTTAAAAAAAACTCATTTGTGCAATTAGCCCTGTCGTGGTGATAATCCAGACTTTCAACGGCATTACAACTAGAAAGCTAAAAAAACATAGATTTAGATTTTTTACTAAGTATCGTTTACGAAGCAAATGTAAGTCACAATTCATTTGATTGTTTAATTCAATTAAAGAATTAGTTTTATAAGACATTGCTAGGTTATCCACATACCCAATGCAATTGCCATTAATCGGTACGTTGAAAACAAAATTAAAAAAGATGAGAAAGAGAATTGGTCCAAGAAGGGAGCCTTGGGGTACTCCAACATACGGGCATAATTTCTCCTCACTTCCTAGTCCATTTTATTTTTTTTATAATTGGCACGCACTTAAGGGGTTATGACTACCCTTTTAATGTTTTTACACACAGTGCGGGCATTTTTTTTTTTTTTTAAGGCAAAGAGAGAAAAAGAGATTGGTGTACTGGTTTGAAATCTAAATGTATAAGGTTTCACATCAGCTACAGGGGTGGTGTCCAGATAACTGGAGAGACTAGCTTGTTGTCATTTTCTCTTTTGCCTTCGCTTCTGATTCACAGTGTTTTTTTCCCAGTCCACCTGATGTCATAAGCACATCAAACATCCAACACAGCGAACAATATTTCCAGCCATATGACAAACCTACTGCCAGTGTAATGCCTTCGCAGTAGTGTTGCCATAAGCTTTCGCAATTAATCGGCCTGCCTCTTTTCATATAATGCTTGCTGACATCAGGGTTTGAACAGTGAACCATCAGCTTGACAAACGATGACGCTACCACTATACTATGGCCACCTCTTTTCTTGCTGAGCTGTTTTCTACTCAATTTCCCAGCCACTCAATTATTTATACATGCATAGCTGTCCTGAAACCAGCTCTACTAAACTAGTGAAGAAGAATAACAAGATAATCTTTCGTCGGGAAACATTCCACTCGTTTTCTAGTTTATATCCAAAGATACGTGGATGTCACTAACATAAATATTCTTTAATTGCATCTTCGTCTAAATTTTTTTTTTTAAAAGATGAACAACAGAGATATGCATATTTACTTACTTAAGTGGCGCTACAATTCGGGGTAAACCTGGACCTTAACCAACAAGCCTCTTCAGTTAGCCCGGTTCTCAGCTTACTGTTTCTAGTTGCGCACCCCATGCTGGTTGCGATTCTCTCCTATTTGTACGTGCCACCTCTACTGCATTGTTCCTCCGTCCAGGTAGATTCGAAGACTCTGGGGGCCTGAGAACTGGTGTCCATTTGCTCTACATTCCTAGCAATCTTAAGCGACTGATAAGTAGTTTTTGACTAAGTCGATATAGATGTGTTTTTTTGACACCAAGGTCTATGTATACAGTGGTGGCCACAGAATTAGAAACGACTATTGCAAGCGCATATTAGTAATGGGTTCTTTTTTTATAAGCTCTACTGTGTTTAGCTAGTACCGTTATCAATTTACTGTTCGACTGTTTATTTCTGGTATACGTTTAAATGAGCTCTAGTAATTGTCAAATTGTCACAATTGCACAAAATCGACTGTGGTTGCAATTCACTCTGGACAGAGAATTAGAAACGATTATTTAAAGTGATAAATTTGTGTAAAATACTTAGTTTTTAGTGATGTAAGATATTTATCTTTGTTTGTTTTTGATTATTTTATTGATTTTAATTATTATACAGTACAAAAATGGGTAAAAATAAATCTTGTACGCCAGAATTTAGGAAATTAATCGTGCAGAGCTATCAAAGTGGAAATGAATCAATGGCGTCGATAGCGAAAAGGTTTGATTGCTCCAAAAAGCTTGTTTTCGGAGCAATACAAGTTTTTAAGAACACCGGAAGTTTTGAGAACCCCAAAAGAAAGGAGATTGGACGGAAAACTACTCCAAAGGAAGACAGGCTGATTTGTCGAACAAGTAGAGCCAATCCTTTTTTGACGTCCACAAAAATTAGGGAGATTGTTGTACCGCAGATCACTCAGAACCTCTCGGCCAGGACTATTAGGCGTCGTCTTTTGGAACAAAATCTTCGTGGATGCATAGCCCGCAAAAAACCGCATGTGTCCACAAAGAACCTAAAGAAGAGACTGAATTTCGCAAAACTGCACATACGAAAACCATTGGCATTTTGGAAAAAAGTTCTTTGGAGCGACGAGTCTAAATTTAATTTGTTTGGATCCGATGGAAAAGTTTATGTAAGGCGTCCTCCAAACAAAGAATTGGATCCAAAATACACGGTTAAGACCATAAAACATGGAGGAGGAAATGTAATGGTCTGGGGTGCATTTTCTTGGTTCGGTGTTGGTCCATTAGTGCGTATAACGGGTCGAATGGATCCACACATGTATAAAGGCATATTAGAGAATACAATGGAACCCTATTGTTTCGAAAATATGCCAGTGGTTTACGTTTTCCAGCACGGCAACGATCCTAAGCATACTTCACGGACTGTGAAGCAATGGATTATGGATAGCAAAACAAATGTTTTGGATTGGCCCGCGCAAAGTCCCGACTTAAACCCAACTGAAAACTTGTGGGCCGACGTCGAAAGGGGATTAAAGGCCAAAAAATCTAGAAATGCTGATGAGCTTTTCCAAAACATTGAGGAGGTCTGGAAGAATATACCACCATTAAGATGCCGCACCTTAGTGGAAAGTCTTCAGCAAAGATTGACTGCTGTTATAAAAAATAAAGGCTATCCAAGTAAATATTAGTTTTTTTTTTAGTTTTGTAAGCAAACTTCCATGAATTCTTAAGTTTTTGTTTTTGTTTCTAATTCTGTGTCCAACTCGGAAATTGAATTATTTTGAATAATCTTTTTTTTATACCATATTTAAAAATTGTTGAAATGTTAAAAAATATCTTATCTTATGACTTATATATATAAATATTTTTTTCCTCAAAATTGTTTTGAATATAAGTATATCTTGCTTTAAACTGATATGAAGACAACGTTTCTAATTCTGTGGCCACCACTGTATATGTAATTATATTTCTCATTTACGTTTATACCTATAAATTGATTTATTGGTTTCCTCTACTAACCTATTCTTTCCCAATGGAGTGAATGGATTCTCTCCAATAACAAAAGAGCCCAATTGCAGTTTTAAGTCCCATTTCACGAATTAACAATTTGCATCCTTTATTTTCTACAAAGTATCTTAATTTGTACAATAGTTTGCGTATCATTTACTTTGGATCGGTTGCTGCACGGCGGCCGGCAATGGTCATGTGAAAAGCATACATATATGTATGTATGTAATTTATATTAATAAGTTTTGCATAGTATTAAGGTTTCATGTAAGAGGTCGCTGCTTGTGAGAGCTTTGACTATCAACTGACCTATTTCCTTTTTACCAAAATGTTTATCTTTCATCGAACACCCTCAACGAGGTAAGACATCGAGCACCCCATAATTAATAAAGACTAAAATTCTAAAATCTTCCTTTTTTATTTCTCAATCCAACTCCTCCGCGAGGATAATTCATAACCAGCGCCTATTCAAGGGTCTACCCGAAAGAACCCGCACAATCATATCTCAATAAACTCGCTCCTTTTTTGTTCTCTTGTGCGTCAACAAAAGCAAAGTTATTTCACTTCAATTCTTGTGAACAATCAATGTAAAGACTTCATGAGAGGAGCGACTGATATTAAGGTTAAGGTTCCTAGGTTTCGCGCACATTTTGGTCAACAGCATCAATGTTTCCGCCCGAGCACACGGATGGCTTTTGTTGTCCATAAGCATGAATTTCCTTACACCAGCCGCTGAATCAGCTCCATTGCAGTTTCAGACAGTTTCTTTGGAAATAAGTTTGCAGTACATTTATCTCAACGTATTTCATGTGGAGACCTAGGAGACCTTCCCTTTTTAAGTGCATTACGTGCGACGCAGTCGTGCACTTTATTATTCTGTGAAATCATTCTTTGTTTTTTTTTTATTTGCCTTTTTAAGTTTTCGTTGTTTTTTATCACATATGTCGAATAATTGGATTCAAACAAAATAGAAAAATATTTTCCCACTTTCAATCTAGATCTATACTCTTCATTTTAAGAAGAAATTGTGGCAAGTAATCAAATCACAAGTGGTGTTGGCAACTGCACAAAATACCATCGCCAAAAGGCGGTTGACCAAACAATTCTTTGGCTTCAACCAATCCCTCCGTACCGCAACAACGTCTTCATCGTCATCATTTCAATCTGATTTCTTATTCACCTCACAATCAACAAATAATGGAACGAAAGACCAAAAGTCCTAAACGGTATCATTAGCCGGAGGAATTTTTCGTCGTCTTCACACATTTGCTGCATTCCAAGGACTTTTTAACTTCAGTCGATACACTCACACCCATGCAAACACGTATTTATACCATCATCGATTGGCGTGTTCCATTAAATCGAAATCGAAAAGAATCTGATTAAAAGTTGTTGTACTGCTTCGATACGTGCCATTCAGAGGAATCGGACATACAAGGGTCAGACACATGGCCAAAAGGAACCAGAAACTGAAGGAATTGGTTAAACATTATAGTAATGACAATCTCTTGGGATATTGGATGCGATGGAATCAAAACTCCTACATCCCAATTCATGAATACATATCGAATCATACCCAGCGACGAGCTCGTATCCGCCCGCAAGCCACATACATAAATTTTGAATTCAATTCGGAAAACAATTTACTTAATTCCCCAAACAGCTAGGAATGGTTCATCAGATTCCCCGCGCTGGCTGTTTAAATGAGAATTTCAATCCTCATCCGAAAATTACACGCACACGTTTTTCAGCGGGCCAATGGGGGATGGGTGCAGTATGATACTGTTACTCACCCGTTGTCGTCCGGATACAAGGACCGGAATTTATTTTATCACTTTCAAATGCAAATCACTACCACTATGTGTGAGTTTGGCGGCGCAATGCTTCGTCCTCAAGGATGGCCCCGCCACTTGTGAGTGAGTTCTCTGTGTGAGCTGCACTGTTATAATCCTGGGCACGATCCGGTGGTGTCATCACCTCAATGCAAATAAATCTCAATCTCATTATTTTGCCCTATGGTGGTGGAACCAGAGTGTGCCGCAGCAATGTTAGATTATTGTTTGCCATTACGCTATAGAGAAACACGAAATACATCGAGGTTGCACAATGTCGTATCTAAGGGTATTCTTATTCTGAGAGGTGTTGAATTCTCTAATCAAATCATCAAACTTGGTGGTAATTTGCGAAGTAAGTACGTGGCTGGGAATACTTTACTCGATTATTGCAGTGCTGTGATTGGTTTTCTGAAGGTCTTAGATATTTGTTGAGATTATACCAGAAGTTGGAACTTAATTCATGGTTGAGAGTGTGGCGTCTATATTGTAGTAATACTCTAACACTGGCTGTGCTTTTGCAGTTAGGTTTTTCTTAATTATCATTTGATTAAAATATTTCTTTAACAATCCTTCGGAAGTGGTTGGTGCTAATTTTTTGCACAGAACTGTATATATTGCAGAGTGCACATTGCATTATTTCTCGCGGTATGTGAATCCGGGTTGCCTCTACATGCCAAACACAGTTTATTAGTGTGTTTTAGATATTCACCATATTATCAACAGTTGAATTCTTTCGAAACGAAGAATTTAGCATCTCAAATTTTACCATTTTCAAAATAATGCATAGTGATCAAGCGTCGTATGCCGATTGCGCCCCTCCATTGATACCACCTCAAAAATTAAAAGTTTTGCGCGATCAAATCTATTATATCTACTACTATTATAAAATGATAGGTGATTGTGATTTGATTTGTATTCTGTTGGGTGATCATCCTTCGTCAAAATCTTTTTTAGAGAGTCCTAGAAAGTTTAACTCAGCCTTTCCAATAACCTCCTTTGGTGGTAAACGCATAACAGAAGGTAAACGCTCACTTTTAAGATTCAGGGTCAAGTTTACCACCTTATCGGAATATTAATGCCTGACAGTAACGCTATTCCCAATTTCCTACAAATCTATTTCAAGGGAATTTAGAATACATTTCTGTCTTAAAACTGGCAGGGGGCGAAGCAAGGCGAGCATGGGTCAGCTAGTTTTATATAAAACACGAAGCTAATAAAGAGTTTTACAGACATCGTGAGTTGTAGTTCATAACCCGAATACCTCAAGCGTAGTATCTCAGCATTGTTTTGTGAAATGGAAGCATAGAAGATCTTGAAAACATTTAAGTTTTAATTTAGTCAAAAAGTGTTTAGTATGATCAAAGTCGAAACAAAAAGTGCATAAAAATCTAAAACTCTACAAAAGCATCAAAATAAAATTTTTTTATTCAAAAATATTAAATTTTTCGTCCAATTTATACTTTACACAAATTGAAAGTGTATCGGTAATGTTGTCAAACGCTGAAATATTCCCTTAGCCACCACATCCCTCGTGGTATTGCCGTCAAGAATTTCATCCTGATACGTCTGGCGCATTTTTCTAATTCACACATAAACTGGGTTCATTTGGTTTTGAGGCCTTAAGGTCCTTTACTGAAAGATTTTTTTTAAGGTTGCGCGACAGGATGTGCTATCTTTATAGATACCAGTAATTCGGGCTTCTCGGTTAGGTACAACTTCGCTGGGCTGGTTAAGCTTTTAGACAGTATCCTCCTGTACGCCATTTTGAGTTACTAGGCGTTTGAAACTCCGCTGTCCGTACCGCCACGTTACTTACGGTGTTCCTGTTTTCGTAATTATGAAACATGTAATTTACAAAATTTTTCCCAAACCGAAGGGCAATTCTCTTGTTTGCATATCGTGGGCAATGAAAAAATACGTGTGGACAATGTGGACAGTTTGAGACACTTTCATGTTTGCGTTTGAATAGACCTTCTCTGAAACAGCCGTGTCCCGATAAAGTTAGATAAAAGTTTGATTAACCGTGATCCCATTTTATTCATACATCGATTACTGGTATAAGACAATACATCCATTCTCCATTTAAGGATTCGTTTCTTGTTGTTGCCAGGTTGTGATACTGCGATTCCTTTCGTATTTTCTTTATTCGTCCCTTTTGAACTGGCACACTTCGGAGTATTTTCATTTCTTCAGCGAGTAAGGCGATGGGTGGCATACGACGAGTATAGCATCATTTGAAACAGTTCGAAACGGACTGGCGAAGCTAAATTCGCTAAGACAATAGACGAATTTTACTCCATGCACGTAAGACTTTAGAGATTTGCGTCGCTTGACCATATTTCTGCTGCGTGCATATGTATTTATTGAACAGGCAATAATAAGCCTTTTTTACATCCTTTACTATGGGTGTTGAGTACTTCTGCCTCATGGTCCTTAATCATTTTAACAACAATATTTTCAGGGGTTTGAGGCCCGCCAATATCTTTCCTAATTCTTCCCTGTCCCTATGAATAGCGGGCCTAAAGACTGTAACCAGATTGTATTCGTACAACTCCGAACAGAAATATTTAGTATTAGTCTAACTCTCCATAGCAGTTTTGCAATTAATGACGAAATACTCGGTATAAGTCTGGTAAGTTCTGGTAAGTGTTTTTTTTTCGACATTCGTACATATTGATTCAGTCATTATGCTGTGAACAGTAATAGTGCTGCTGTTCATCTGCTATGATCTCTACATGAGGCACTTAAGAGAAACTGGTTATTAGATTACCTCAGCCGTCGTCCGTTGCCATAGTAACAAACTATGCAGCCAGAATTCAATAAGGCTATAGGATGGTCCCACAACAACGGTCTTGTTATAAATGCGGCATAAACAAGACTTATGCATATACAGCGACCCCATATGCATCACTTACCAGAGCAACAATTGTACAGTCATTATGCATCGAATAAGTAAGGGTCTTTAAATACTTAGAGGTCACTGTTGAATGCAAACTTAGGCAAACTTACATAGATGGAACTCTCTCCCTAACAAATCTCCGCCTTAGATTAAAGAGCACCTTGTTTGCTCTATTTTATCTCGCTGATAGAATCACAGCTTTGTTATGGCCAGTATTTTAGCATGGGGTAATAGCAATAGTAGCCGAAGATTTAAAAACTCTTAGCGTTTCAAATATACATATTCCAGATGGCAGTTTTACTAGATTATTACGATGGCAACCGTTTTTAAACCCTTTTATAACACGATATCGACACAGTAAGACTAATCCAAAGCCGTTGCTCAAGTGGTATGAAGGTTCGACGTTCGAATCACAGAAACATCAAAAACCTATCCACGTATCGCGATTGTCTGACAAACGATCAAGGGTAATAACTGTCATGAGAAAACTTCTCAATTTGCCTTTCCGACATACGGCCCGTTACACGGACTATTTGTATTTGTAAAAGCTGCTTTATTCTTTGCATTTCCGCTCGGAAGGAGTGTAAAGCTGGCGGAAAAGAATTACATAATATTTAGGGAATATAGGGCTCCAGAAATGCGTACTGTTCCGCCGCAAATTGTACATCTGGTTACCTTAATTAATATATTTATATTTTGATTCGTTCTTGTTATAAATGTATGTATGTATGTATATAAAGATTCATGTTTGCATATTAGTTTTCTATGCCAAAGTCAAGAGACAGTGTTCGAAAGAAATTGAAAATTTGTCTGCCCTCATTCGTCCTAAAAATCCTTATAGTTCATAAAGAAATCTACCATTGGCGAATGTACTCACTCAACATTCTGTGACACGCTCCTTCACAAATTGCTCGATAAAACTATGCGCTATAAATGTTAATCCACGCAATAAAATAAAACACAACGCATAACTGTACATTACAACCACCAACCTTATACACCATCAAAACATTACCAACCTTGCCTCTATGACCATTAAACAAGTGCGAAGTTATCATAAAGCCACGAACACAGAAATTATCTCCAACCTTGGGTCAGACCACACACCCCATCATCAAGTAACGTTCTGAACCCAATTTATCTACCATAGTCTCGACATCAACGTACACAAAGTGTCAATAAAATCGGTCCAAATGTCCGCAAATTAATGAAGTCGAAAAGCCAACAAAACTTTCTAGCGTCGATCTTCTTTTTCCTCCTTCTGGTTGTCGTCCTGAAATGGTGAAATTGCTATTTCCACACAGTAACTGCAGAAAGAATTACCACAAGGCAAGTCGCATTTTTATGCGGTCTGCCGTTGACATAATGTCAACAAGGACATTGCAGTTTCGCCCGCCCAGGCAGGATATACCGTTCAGCCATGGTGTCATTTCGGCTCTAACTTTTATGGAACCTTACATAATATTTCACAAGGATAATTGCAGTAGAAAAATGGACTGGCCATTGCCTCTGTAGCTACGAAGAACATCCCCAAGTCAACAATATTGACACTGTATGTTCAATAAAAACAGAAAGGACATGAACATTAAAGTGCCGAAGAGAAGAGTGGATGAAATATGTACAGATATCCTTGCCGGTAATAAAAATAGTATTTTTATGGAGAGGAGTACATTGCACATTCATAGTGAACGAACGACGGCACGGAGCGAGCGATGACGCTGGCGATATTAACTTCTAACGGATAAATTATTTATGGCCTTCTTCTGCAAATGGCCGTCCAACAGGTTTTTCACATTTAATGTACAGAAATGGAGAATTGAAAATAAATTTGCAGAGGAGAAGCATTATAGTAATGTACATAGATAGCATCGAAAGTGATGAGGTGAAATCCCATTTATAAGACAGACATATTAACTGTGATGGAGCTTTTACACAGTAAAGGTAAATGGCTTAGGGAGTAGTTAACATATGTCTCGACCAAGAATTTAAAGCGGCAGTAAAGTTAGGCCTGGGTTAACATATGTATGTCTGGACCAGCAAAACTTTCAAGGCGGCAGGATCTTCTGCCAACTGGATCCAAGCGATTTGGTTATAGCGTCGTGTTCCTTACTTGTGGTCCATTCTTTTAATGTTCTTTATCACTTAGGACTTAGCCCTTTAAAGTTTTAAGCCGGTAATGGTATGAAAAGAAAGAGTATATAACATTAAAAATTAAGTGGCATGAAATAAATACCAGAAATATGTACAACAGTCGCCATGCGGCCATCGTGTTCGACCGAAGCACTAAAAGATCTTCTATATATCCTCCCTGTTGATTATTACTTTAAATTTAATATATCATGCAATGCCATGAGACTCAAAGAATTTGGGTTCTGATCTGCAATGCCACACGGGCACAACAACATTTTGAATTCTTTCTTCTGCTAATTACAAAGCTTCCAAACTATACTTAAGGGTACGTTTTTCAACCAGGGAGGAATAAAAGAAGGATGAAGCAAGAACAAATGTTGAATAATCTTTTCTTTCGACGGTTCAAAGACGGATTATGAGTTAGAGTTGGTATATTTTAGAGACGCCTTTCGGACTCACCTATCAATCTGAAACCACAATTCATGGCGATGAAAGCGGCCTGTCGGGCACAATCCCAAAGTCAAAGGAAATATTGGCATCTTTATTATTGGCAGACCGGCCGCTATCGAAGCACTTAATTCGGCTATGATATCCTTAAAATTTGGTCAAATGGTGCGACCAGATTGTGATAACTCTTCTCTGGTAAAAGCAACGTAGAGGAGAATGAAGGAGCCGATGAATTGGCTGGATTGAGATCAGCCCTAGACGAATCTTTTATGGAGAAAGTCTCACCTCCATGGGTCCATAAAGAACTCGTAATTTCTTTTAAAAACCAACCCTAGTTAGAAGAGCCTAAGTAACTGTACCGTATCCAAAAAGAGATGGTGTATACATTAAAAGTAAGGTAGCAGGAACTTCAAAATAGATTTTGTTCGGATATTACCAGGCTGGTTGCTATCTGCATTGGTAAGTAGAAGCATATACTGGCGCAGTTGTAAGAGAGAAAATGAGATGGAAATTCTTTTTATTTCATCTTTGGATGTCCGGTACTACTTGGATTCAGACACCGCGCACTGGGCAAACCCCTTCGTCCACACCCTCGCAGAAATGTCAAGGAATAGAACTGTAGAGCTGATCACATTCCTACATACATATACCAAAAAAGTGCATACACCTCATCTTTACAATAAATGGTGTACATAAAGGACTATAAACATTAATTCTTACAGTTTTGAAGATTATAAATTTTAGGATACGTTGAAGAGCGCATATCAATTCACATTCATGTTGTGTGTATAATGTCACAGTGCTGTCGTAAATAGGCTTTAAAATGTAGACATGTGGAAAATCTGACAATCTCTGATAAGTTTTGAAACCGTTTTAAAAGAGTGTTAAAAGCAATTTTATTACAGCTCCATCTAAATAGCTATAGATTTTTTTTTCTTTTTTTTTTAAACGAACAGAGTTTACCACAACTCTTTTCGCAACTTAAAAGCTAGATTGCTTTATTATCATGTTGCTTAGTTTGGGTTACACAAGCGGAAGTTCGATTTTTCGTTTACTGAAGAAAAAGAGGTGTAGATTGGTAAAATTCTAAGGGCGGAGGTAGATCTACCATGATTGTGATCAAGTGATGACATGGGTTTCAATGTTTTGTTTCTTCAAAGAAATAGATGTGAAATGGGCTAGAGCCTTCTTTATAGCAGAGGACAGCCGAAAGTGGTTAAATCTACATATGTGAATATGTATGTTATCGATATAAGGAAATTAAACAGTTCTTCTTGAAAAGGTAGGTGCCGAAAATATGTGGTTCAAGTGGGTAGTGCGTTGAATCGCTGAGCGGAAGGTACGACGATCGAATCCGAGAAAACACCACGGTTCCACCTCTCGCGAATGTCTGACAAACGTACGAGAGTAATAACTGTCATCAGAAAGCTTCTAAGTTTGCCTTTCGGATATCGCTCTAACTTCATTCCATTAGTGTGAAAAAATACACGCACAACACGAATGGTCGCGGACCACATACGGTCCGTTGCCCTCCTCACTTCCTCGTGGTGTCTGCTGGGCAGCTATTTAATAGTGAACCAACAAAGAGCGTATGCTGAGTCTGACTGTATATGTGGAGCTGGACTCTTGGGCCAGCGCAAGTTTAGTCGAGTTACCTTCAACACGCATGCGCAAGGCGAGGCATCTCTACCTAATTTGACTTCAATATTACGACTCAGATGTTTAACAATAGGTCCTCCGAAGTGTAGCGGAGGAATTCCGTCAACGGAATCAACGGTGACGTCCAGAGACAGACCAGCGGAAACTCCGAAATATTTGGAGCTTAGGGCAGTAACGAACTCTCAAGACTGAGGAAGGGTCTTGAAAAAGAGATAGTGGCAGAGGAGCCTTTAATTGGCCACCGGCAGCGCTTGCATCCCCGAATGGGTTACTGGCATCGGTTTAGACGGCTCCTCGTCAAAGAGGTTGTATATAAGCATCTGGCCCTCCAGCTTGGCGGAAGCTGCAACTTCCCTATCACGTAGAAAACTCCAGTTACAAAGTAACCAAGAGCCTCGGAAAGGAATAACCCTACTGTTGACGACCCTGGCAAGCGAAATAAAGACAACGATTTTGGGACTTGTAAGTGGAATGATCGCGTGCAGCCGATCATTAGCCGAGGCCCCATTCAGGAATTGCGATGGGATGGGCCGGGAAAATTGTGGATGAAAATCTGTGACATCTACTACACTGCTTGCTACTGAGAGCAGAATCAGCTCTTATTCAGCCACAAAGAAGAATTACTGTGAGAAGATACAACTTCGAAAGGCTGCAATCGCAAGAGACTGACAGAATCTTCGCCGAACGTGTATCCTGAAACCACTCCATGACTCCTATCGCACCAGCATCAAGTATCGAAGGCCAGTGGCAAACTTGGCAGCTTTAAACATACATAATAACACTAAAATTAAGTCATTCGGTTTTGGTATTTTGGAAATTTTGGCACCATTTCATATTGCTTTTTTGAAACTTTGGGTGTGGGTTCCGCCTCATTTTTTCATTTCCTCAGAAGTGATATAAGGGACTTGGTCGCATAGGGCCACGTCCCTTATATCAAAAGTTTTAAAATGCTCGTTCAAAGTACCGAAGCCAGTGACGAGAGCCATTGAGATTGTTAAGTCATGCATACTTGCACCTGACCTTTTTAGCTCCATCTAAGCTCCTAAAATGACGAAATTATCTCTGTATACCTTTGCCAAAATCCGTAAGGGTGGAGATGTTGCAGGTGGATACTTCTGAAATGACGAGGAGGCTGCTTCTAAATCTGTGGTAATATGACAGAGTAGCTTATGTTGAAAAACAATTTGCATTTTCATCTAAAATATTTATTTTTTGTTAAATTTGTCTAAGCCAATTAGTGTAATGAGATGTATAGTTAAAGTTTCATGTCAATTTATGAGAAAAAATAAGTAAGGAAAGCAGTAATAATTCAGTTTTTTGACTTAAGTGCTTTAAAGCAACAAAAGAAGTTTATGTAGACATAAGTGTTTCTGGTAAAATTATTTTTTTTTTAAGTCTATCCCGAATAATTCCTTTCTTTTTCTTACGAATTCTTTCCTCATCTCTTCGGAGTATCTGCTTTGGCCTGTCTTGCTCGCTGTTGGCGCCTTCACTCCACCAGTGCCAACTAAGGCGATAATACGCATTTACATATGTATGTGCTCGAAATGAACGCATTCAATTCTATAAAACAAAGTCCTCGATATGAATTATGCTTCAAATATACCTAAAGAACATTATCCAATTTCTTCGATTATTTTTTTTTTTTAATTTGTTTCTACCACCCTCTTTTCTCTGATGAACAAATTAAAAACAATTGCCGCGCTGTTCAACAAACGAAACTGATTTTTATTATCGTAAAAAATAAAAGACCGAAAATGAAAGCACAAACTGGATAAACATTTGCGAAACATCATTAAGGATTCTCGTAAATGCTAACCCGTCTATGCCCGAGTTTTATTATACGATTGAGTGGAACAAGTATTTGAGTCCCGCATATGGCAGAGTGAAATTTTCCCATTTCTGTGCTTTGCTTGATATCTCCTTAAAGTGTAAAGCTTTTTGTTGACAGTGCAGTTGGTGCCTGTCACCGAAACTCAGAATATCAGAACATTCTATGTACATATGTATGTATGTATGTACATACATATATTGAACAGCCAAACAATCTTAAATTTACCTCAGGAAAACAAGAGACAAGTTGACTGGCGTGGAAAATGTGTCCCGATTTTGATGTAAGCAGTGAGCATGGAAAGGACGAACATCATTTTTATGTATTTTGCCGATTGATAATTTTATGGCGATATGGCATTGAATATGCCATGTCGCCATCGTTGTCTTGAAACATAAAATATGAAATTGTGTCACCCTCAACGGAGCAGGAGTTTAAGTGGATTTTCCTTTCTTCCGAACTAACTGTACATTGAGTCATTTTATTCGGAAGCTCGCGTTGCGAGTTCTTTTTTGACAGAATAATATTTTTTTTATTATTCTTCTGGAAATGGGAGCTAGAAAGTACTTAATGATTTTTACTGAGTCTTCAAGGATTTAATAGGTAAACATGGCTCTTCTGCTTGCAATGGTGCGACATTTTTCGGCAAAACGTAAATAATATGTCTCCACAGTTCGGCAATACTTCTTAGTTTCAAGGGTTTTCAAAATTATGATAGGTTTGTACATAAATATGTATGTATGTATATGTGAAGAGGACAAGGCTTTATTTTACGATCAGGAAATATGTACAGTGAGCCGAAAAACTGTTCGTCTGTAGCCAGCTTCACATGTACATATTTAATGAATTTCATGCTCAGATCAAACACAAAGAATTTTTCTTTTATACCCTGTTTTTCCCCAATGAATAATATCTGCGATGACAACTAAAACTTAATAGTTTCACTTTTATACTATATACAAAAGCACATACAAAAAAAAAAGAAAAACAAATAATTGGCGCAACATACGGTCTGTATGTGGTCGCCACCATTCGTGTTGTGCGTGTTATATTTTTCACACAAATGGAAGGGACCTACAGTTTAGAGCCATAATATCCGAAACGCAGTTATTACTCTCGGACGTTTGTCGGACATTCGCGAGAGTTGGGACCGTGAAAAAACTTTTTGGTGATTCTGGGATTCGAACGTCGAACTTCTCGCTCAGCGATCCAACGCACTAATCACTTGAGCCACGGCACCCACAAAAGCACATACTCCCACCAAATGATTTAGCCTTTTACCGAAGTCAAATTCTTCTGATCAGGATATAGTTAATTGCGTTGCATTTGTTTCTAAAAGCATTGATTTTATTAAAAAAAGAACGTAAAAATCGTAAAACAATAAAAGAGTAGCGAAGAATCATTATAAACTTATTAAAGAAGGTCGGAACATTGACCATTGTATTGTGATCCTGGGAAGAGCAGAAATGTTCGGGTCAGAGCTATTCGATTTTCCGGGGATAGCAAAATAATGCAACGGCTTAAGCGAAACCTAAGGGTAGCGAGTTGGAACGTTGGAAGCATGAGTGGTCGCAGCTACGAGCTGGAGGAGATGATGGGTAGAAGGCGAGTGGACATCTTGCGCGTTCAAGAAACGAAATGGCGAAACACGGGAAATCGGGCGCGTTTCTCGGACTTTAGGACAAAAGTTTACAAGATGTTTTACTACAGAACCGAACAGGGTAAAAACGGACTTGGTATCATCCTTGCGGCAGAGCTACATGGCAACGTATTGCCTGCTATGGGGGTCTGGGATACGGCACCAGGAACCTTTCTGGTGAAGACATCTTAAGCATGTGCAAGTCATAAGGTCAAGTCATGCTAAATACCATGTTCGTCAAACAAAGCCGACACCTGATCACTTACAGCAGTGGCGGAAACCCAGATTAACTACCATTTGGTACCTAGTTTCATGAAGCCCAGGGTTAAAGATTGCAAAGTGATCTTGGGTAAGGTAATCGCCTGGCCATGACGTTTCCTCCTGACAGAAATATTTATGGCGACGTGGAAAAAGAAAAACAAACAAACAAAGGTTTCGGAGAAAATCAAATGGTACAATCTGGATAAAGAAAAAGGCGAAGCATTTATTGTCAACATAAAAAATTACCTCCGTAACAACATCGACGAAGTTGAAGTTGAAGAGTGCAGAGCACAAGATATATGGGATTCCCTACAGCGGTCTTGTTTAGAGAGAGCTAAATCACTGCTCGGAGTTTTCAAGCTCGCCTCGAATTGGAATATAAACACTGCAAAAGTATCGCGAAGAAGAAGTGTGCCCAAATTCAAACAAAAGGTATGGAAGGCCTCTCCTGCCGATATGAACCAGGCAATCCAGGAGCTGTGACAAAAGAACTTAAACAAGGGTACAACCATCTTCAAGATAGCCGCCCAGAGAAAAAGAAATGCTCAGGAGATTCGTTTGCCACAGTTTATTAACATTGCTCAAGGCCAACTCGTTGGCCTTGACGAAAAAATTCTACAGAGGTGCGACACAGATGCAATCCAAATTATAAGGATCATAATGGAAAAAATGGTGTTGGTTGATTTTGAAAAAGCATTCGACAGATAACCAAGAGATCTGATATGGGTGGCGCTAAGACATCGAGGAGTTCCAGAACTCTACGTTCTTGTATGACGGAGCACAGACAAGAGTAAGATGTCTCGCCGGAGTCAACGAAGAGTTCCCAATTAAAGTCGGTGTGCACCAGGGAAGCGTCTTAAGTCCTTTGCTATTTATTGCAGTCCCAGATTATCTGCTTGAAGGAAAGTGACGGACCCCAAAGTGCATTAGTTATTCTTTGCTGACGATGGAGCCATCATAAAGTGAGGATCAAACGTCCCTGCAATGAGCACTTGATGTATGGGTGGATGTTTTGGAGGGAAATGGGTATCGAATCAGTCCAAAAAAGAAAGAGTACCTGTACTGCCCATTCTTTGATCCACTCCAACCTAGTCCAGACATTTATTTGAATGGAAAAGTGATTTCCAAGTGCGAAAAGTTCAAGTATATGGGATCTTTCAATATCAATATCGAAGCAACTATTGATGACGACATCAATCATTGCGTAAGCGTAGGGTGGAAGGAACTATGGGCATCAGATTTTAAATAAACATCCTAAAGACACATCTCCAAAAAGTGTCGACAAAAAGGGGATTGATAGTTCTTATATATTCACTAGCTGTTTGCCCGCGGCTCCGCTCGCGTGGGCTAGAAAATTAATGTTAATTTTTTTATTTTTTTAAATAAAGCTAAAACCTACATTCTATTAATTATAATTATTAAATGTTCACGTTGAAAAGCACAGTTTAGGAGATCGCACTAAAAATTGTTTTACTTTTGCTATCTGGAGTATCGCGAATAACTCGATCTTATTGACCCGTTCACGCAAAAGTATTAAGCTACCGTTAGTCTAATGGAGTTTTAATAATTTCATTCACACAATCACAAACAAATATACCTGCTTCATTTTTCACAAAGAGATTGTGCGGTTTGTTACGGCCGACAGTAACAAACCAATCCAATACAAACAGTCTGATTGGGACTGATAAATATTCTATTAAACCAATCCAAATGAAAAAAAACATGATCACGTTAGAGCGCCCAAATATACTCCCGCACACTATTGCAACTATACCTACTGCTGCAGGACTGCTGGCAGTGGTCTCCACTGAAGGAAAATTTTTGGACGATGATTTAAATAATTGTTTTGATTATGGCTTCTCTTCAGGACAACGTAGAAGGATGCTTTATATCTCAAATGAATCAGTGGCGAATTTACTGATTTCACCTCTCATTTTGTTTTTAAATCCAAAAAGCCATTATTGAGTTAGAGCTGTAAAATTCAACTATTTCCCCACTTAAATCAATATTATCGTTACTCCTTATTCCTTATTTTACCTTACCCAGCAAACATATCCTATAACCTGAAGTGTGAATATATGTATCTATGAAATAAAAAAAAAAATCACGTAGATCGGATAAGTGGTTTTCCGGCTACGAGGTCACTAACAGGAAATGACTTTGCCTTTTATAAGTATTAGGGATAACTATAAGTACCCAGTGTATTAAGGAAAGCAGAAATGCAGTAATTTTCCATAGAAACAAATATTTTTTAAGCCGCAATATCTGATAAATTAAGAAAAATATTGGTTCTTTTGTACATTACTCTTATTTCCTCAAGCTCTACAAAATGGCGTTTTCAAACCGAAAATTGTAGAAGTGCCAAAATAAACAATACACTCACGCTACCTATAAAATTTTTGCACTGAAGTGTACCTACCTTTGATAACTTTTTTTATTGAAACAAAATAATTATTCGCGTTAAAGAACACGGTTTATAGATCGCACTAAAAATTGTTTTACTATGTATTACGAATAACTCGATCTAATTGCGCCAGCGCACACTGGTTAAATATTCTCCCGCGGCAAACTTGGGGTAACTTCTACTTCAATCGCACACTCAATGAATAATTCGGAGTAAAATTGAGTATACATGAACCAATTTTTATTGTATTGGCATTTCTGATGTATCTCTAAATTGACAACTTGTGTGCATTGGTTTACCCCGATGTTAAACCACTTCAACGCTGGATGAAAATTTTACCCCGTTTCATACTGTATACCTGCCCTTCCTTTTCTATAAATTGAGTTTTACTCCGGGGGACGTAGTGTGCGCTGGCCCATTGAGCCGTTCACCCAAAAGTATTAGGCTATCGTTAGTCTATCGGAGCTTTAATAATTCCATTCACACAACCACAAACCAATATACGTACCTGCTTCATTTTTCACAGAGGCATTTAGCGCACAGCCTTCTCACTCTATTCAATAATATTTTTTTCTCACTCTCACACAATATCTACGTGCAGAAGTGTGAATGAACGATCGAGAGTAACAACCAATAACAATCAATCCAACCCAAACAAAGTCTAATTAAAACTCACGCACACTATTGCAACGATATCCACTGCTGCTCAACTGCTGGCAGTGGTCTCCACTGAAGGAAAATTGTGGGCGATGATTTAAATAATTGTTTTGAAGATTGCTCAGCTTCAGGACAACGTAGAAGGATGTTTTATATCTCAAATGAATCAGGGGCGAATTTACTAATTTGACCTATTTTTTTGTTTTAAAATCCGATAAGCCATTATTGAGTTAGAGCTGTAAAATTGAACTTTTTCCTCACTTAATTCACTATTATCGTTACTCCTTATTCGTTATTTTCACTAACGCAATAAAACATATCCTATAACCTGAAGAGTGAACATACATATCTATGAAATAAAAAAAAAATCACGTAGATCGGATAAGTGGTTCTCCGGCTAGGAGGCAACTAACAGAAAATAATTTTGGTTTTTATAAGTATTAGGGATTAGGGAGGATGCATTACAATGGAATACAAGAATGTGGCTCCTGTACAATACGCCTTCTTACATGGAAACTCCACCGCAGTCACCAGATATCAACCCAATCAAGCATCTCTGGGATGGCTGGGATGCAGATTTAAGGAAAGCACTCGAGGAGAAATGGGCTTCGACACCAACAAATGTTACAGAAAACCTTGTCAGTTCACTATCTAGAAGAGTGGAAACAATAATCAAACGGAAGGGAGGATCCCCAAAGTATTAATATTACTTTGTTATTATTTAATTACTTTATTTTCTTTTATTAAACATGATGATGATAAAATTTCTTTATTAGTATTTGTAATACTTTATACAAATCCTGCATAAATTCACTTTGAAATCAAAGTGAGAGGAATGAGAGACAAATACTTTTTCGGCTTTCATATCATAAATGAATTTTATTTCTTAATGCGGGTTTCCACATGTCAATTAATTGACAAAGTTTGTCACTTCTCGTTTATGTCTTTAAAAGACGCCACTGCCAGTTCATTTCCACTTATGTCAATTATTGGCAAAAAATCGTTTGTCAGTTCATTGACAATGAAATTTTGACAAATGACTTTGTCAATTCACTAAAATCTATTTCCACTAGCACTGCCAATTTGGAATAGTCATATCTTTGTCAATTGTGAATTTTGATATTGACGTGAAAAAAAAAATTATTCGCAAAATTTTCGTCTACAATCTTTGTGCTAGTGAGAATGGAAACGTCTTG
Source organism: Blera fallax (assembly GCA_946965025.1). Lineage (NCBI taxonomy): Eukaryota > Metazoa > Arthropoda > Insecta > Diptera > Syrphidae > Blera > Blera fallax. Next base: position 51,759,233 of record OX337246.1, read on the forward strand.
AAGGGACCAAGGACACAACCAAGTATATCAACAAAAAAAATACCATCTGTTCCCCATCTGGGACAACGTTTCTCTTGATAGCTTCAACGGCGAAATAGTTAAGGAGTTCATCGGTGTCAGCATCATCATCAGAAGTGACACTTTAGAGGACCTTTGACCCTCGGAGACCAGTAGTACTTCGGTTTGGCAAAACTGCTTGCTGGGAAGACAAAATGTAGGATCCATAGAGCGGTAACCCTGCCAGTTCTGCTGTACTCCGGCGAGTGCTGGATAGTAGAGCAGATATTGGGCACTTTCGGGTAAAAATTTCGAATGAATGAGAATATGTATATGTATAGCCACATAGCTTGGCCATATCTAGCGCCTGGACAAAAACGCTCCAGTCAAGGCGTTCTTCAAATCCCAGTCCCTATGTTCGAGACGACCAAAAAAACTGAACGCCTGCTTGAGGGATTAGGCTATCGCACATTCCATAGAGCTTGGTCTAGTTAATTGGAAGCAACCTATCTGAGATCAGCAACGGTGGAGGGCTACCGCTTCTCAGGCACCAACTCTTGACTGGTCGGGGACCCGTTAAGTTCGTAAGGTAACATCTTAAGGTGGGTTTCCACATGTCATTATTGTGCTCGATGGGCCCTTATCATAGAAAAGGTTGAACTCCTTGGGGTTAATTCCGCAGATCTTATTATTAGAGATCCACGGTTCCTGGATAAGGGCAATACCAATGTTATGGTCCGAGATGTAGGAGATGAGGTTGGCACTGGCCAGCTTGCCGTGATGAAGGTTATTTTGGATTAACTTCATCATCAGAGCAGTTTGCTGGCGTAGGCGCCACCCCCGGCTTGTCGGATAGTGGCCTCACCTTGACCATATTTAGTCCGACTCGCACCTTAAAGTCTGTCGATGGTAGCTTCAGGATTGTCTCCCTGTTGAACATGACGATTGCGTCCTGCCCCGTCTCGGAGGGTTTCTCCATCAACATGGCCTTCCAGTCATCTGTCTGGAACTCAGGATTTAGTCCTTTAAGGAATTGTTTCAGTCTTTCTTTCGTGATCTGTGGCCCCAGAATATGGATCCTGGCTTTGGGTCTGGTTGGAAGGTCTTTTTTTTGAAGCTATTGGTAGCCTGAGATGTTCCCATGGCGCCTCCATTTTGCCAATTTCTCCTTTGAGCCAATTTAAGGTGAAATCGTTTTGGCAGGATAGGATAATAAATCCGTGTATGTCTTGGAGTTGTCCAAATAGTGGAGATTCATTCGGTCTATAAGGGCTGTTTCTACGAAGGCCCATTGCTCGTTTGTGAGTTTGAGGTCGCTCTTACTGTTGTCCACCACCGCAACTTGGAGGTGTTCCGTAGCAGTGTCTGCTGCAACTTGGAGGCGAATCGCTCTTGCTTCTTTTGTTGTGTTGGTCGGATCCGAGTTGGAGCCGAAATTTTTCAGACGCAAAACGCGCATATATAGAACTGACTTCGAGTTTATTTTGCAAAGGGTAAAACCATACATCACAAAAAAAGACACATTTATGCGAAAAGCGGTAAAACTAGCCGAAAGATTGGCCGTAACAATTCGTTATTTGGCAGCGGGAGCTAGTATGCAGGTCATGTCGGATGTTTTTTGGTATCACTTGCCGGATTATACATAAATGATACATTAAAAGACAAGTTTCTTAAAGCAAAAAACATTTTTTTATTCTGCAGGTTCTGTACACTGTGCACAAGGCGTGGATTCTACCGAAACATTTTCTTTTGATGTCGATGGATTATTCATTTTTCTATTTTACAAATGGAAATTATTTATTTATTTAATTTTTCCGGTTAGAGAAAACAAAAATAAATTCATACCTAAAATTCAAATTCATATCGCAAAATGTGTCTATTAATTGACAAACAATTGAAAATGATGCCAATTAATTTTCACTGTCAATTATAGACAAAGTGATATTTTGTTTGTCAACTCAGCTATTTCCACTTGTCATGTAAATTCTTTGTCAGTCATTGACAAGCCCTCTTAGTCAATTCATTGACATTGACATTTCATTATTTCCACTTGCCAATTTTTTAATTGACGTAAAAATACGTCTTTTTTTTGCTTGTTTTTTTTTCTTATTCATTACGTAACCACCTTTATATTTCGTATGTATGTATGTAGGGTTTATAAAAAAGGTTTCCTGCTTATAGTGATCTAACATCGGGAAATATGATCGAGGATAATTACAAAAGCTTCAGATAAGTTCGTAAACAGTTTGGTGCATCGTACTTTACTAGCCCAAATCTATTATGTTAATTTTATATACATAAATAAATGGGTATAACGGTCGGGCGAACCGGACGAAGCCCTATGTCAGCAAACCCAGCAGGGAGCCAGATTGGAACACGCCATTGAACACATCGATAACAGCAATTCGTTATAGGATAAGGTCATATTCAGTGACGAAAGTAAGTTTAACATTTTTAGGTCATATTGACGTCGTTTGGTATAGAGAAAGCCGAATACAGAAATGATTACCAAGAACCTTACTTCGACCGCCATGCTTGGAGGCAGAAATGTCATGGTCTGGGGATGTGTAGCTTCGTCTGGCGTGAGTAATCTGCTTTTTCTTGAAACCAAAATGGACAAATATCGGTTTTTAACCATCCGCAAGGAAAATCTTAGTTCGAGCGCAAATAAATTGGGTCTGGTCAACAACTTTTCGTTCCTACATGCAAGACAACGACCCCAAGCACACCTCAGGATTAGTGAAGAGGTGGGTGCTTTCTAATGCTCCAAGACAAATGAAACATCCTGCTCATTCATCTAACCTAAACTCTTGGAGGATTTTTGGGACTATCTGGACAAAAAAAGTTCTTTAACATACCATTACGAGTAAAAATCAACTCAAAGCCGTTTTAATGGAGGAAAGTACAAAGATTGGCCCACAGACCACATCCAAGCTAGTTCATTTCATGAAAAACCGGCTTAAAGGAGTCATCAATAATAAAGGAGGACCAACAAATTACTGAGCAGCGATTTTGTTTCAGTGAATATAGTATTTTTATTGAAAACAAGTACTGTACGGAGACTTTTTTGTTCATTATTTTTAAGGGGTTGAATTTAATTACTTTTGTTTTAGCTCATTACACTAAATAGTTCTTAATTTTGTTCATTAACTATTTTTCAAGATTGCTTCTTTGGTTTTGGGTGATTTGTTTTTCTTTTACAGAAGTAATTAATAAAAATTTCTTTATAAGTATTAAAACCTGGTATCTGTACAGAGACTTTTTGGGCTCACTGTATATCAATAAAATTTAGCAACTAATACATAAATTAAATACTAACAGATTACCGGCTTATAAGGGAGTAAGAATCTTATACTACTTTGAGCATAAGCGGCCAGTTCTCATAGTGTCTAATGGAAGATTTTCAGCTAAATATAGATTGCAGAAAATAGTTAGCGCTTCGCATCGAATTTTGTTGAAGTTGAGCGTTTACTTTTCGAACCATATTTGACGAAGTTTTTTTCTGACCACCGCCATCTTTTACCGCTTTATTGTCCGACGCACAAAAGTTCTGCTCACTTTTAAATGTTCGTGTTGTCTGGCGATTTCTACGTTAAATTTTTCAGCCAAATATAGCGCTATTACAGAAATGCGTTTGAGGTCCATCGTCGTTATTTTTTTACGAACGTACTAGAGACGAATGTTTCTCCAAACTTTTATACTTTGGGCAGTCCAATGAACTGTCAAATTTGAGAGAACATATATTGCCACGATGGGAATTTAAGACTCGTCCCAAATATAAAAAACATAAAGAGCACAAGCGCAACAGATAACGCAAGCGATAGAATAGTAACGAGTCAAACTATTTGCCTCAGGTGCATTAACTATATATTTAGGATTGAAAGCTTGAGCCGTTTACTCTTTTCTATTCTATTCGCACAGAATTCTAATTTGTACTTTTTATGCATGTATTTGCTTCTAATTACCTACTTGTTTAGTATTCTTCATAGGTAAAAGTAACTTCCGCCGCAATAAAGATACAAATGCCAAGTAAATATATCCAACAGTCCTTGAAAACCTGGCTTCAATAGGTCAATCTGTAAGAAAAGAAAAATTAAATAAATAAAAAAACATCAAAAATTACCCCCTTCCAAAAAGAAGTGACCAAAAAGAACAAAACTCGAAATCAACATCAAATTTATTCCAAGTAAACGCTCTCACTTCCAATTCCCTGTGCGCCTTCCAGCAGAGATAACCAACCAAAGGACTTTAAGCAATTCATTGTAATGCATATTGAAGGATACCACAACCAGAGTTAAAACACATCCAAAAAGAAAACCCAAACCGGAAACCTAACAAGTTTTCCTTATGCTGCTACCGAGCGGGGTGAAATTCTCCGGTATCCGCCCCTAAGTGATGAAAGTCACGTACCAGGGCGGTACCTTTCAAACCTATTGAAATATACCACCACCTCCACCTATGCGCGGGCACAATGTATGTACCCGAACACCAGTACCACTCGTACATCTCTCTAAGATATGAGATGGGATGTGACTCTGTATTTTCCGGATCCTGGCCCGAACCACATTTATGATGATGGCAAGGATTCCTCCACTGTTAAGGACTCTCAGAAGAGAGTTTTTGCCATCCTTGACACTCTGTATGGCACAGCATATGAGAAAGCACAGTCAACTAAACAAAAAGAAACATCCATATATGCAGGAAGTTATCTTAACTTATCCTATCCTAATGGCAGACCTTTTGAGAATTTCACAAGTCGAATGGAATGGATATGATGTGGTGGTACCCAGGATAGCGATAAGAAGCAAATGGAAGAGCCAAGAGAATTATAGTAAACTTCTAATGTCTTGATTGGGTAGCAATTCTTCTTCTTTTCTGTTTTTCATATTGATGTGAGTGAGGAGGGTGTCCTCTTTTGGGGAAGGAATAACCCATGGAGAATGCGCCAAACTCAAATGGTCTCATCTACGATGTCCGGTGGCTCACATTCTCTTTTCATCTCTCGGGCATGCACAAGAACATGAGTGTTTGGGTTGTCAATGTGAGAAGAATAATTACCTGCTGCATACGAGCATGTCCTTGAACATGTGTCTTTCTGAAATGACACATTAATTATGTTTCCTCTTTCTTTTTTTTTTCCTTCTGCTCTGCAGTTAGGTGAATAGATCCTTAGACCCTGTGCCGTCAAAGAATTCACTTTGCTTATCTGCATCCTGTATCCTGTAGAGCAAACTGTTCCAGTCGTCTACTGCATAAGTAAATGATGTCTCAAGGTGCAAATAGAATTTTCGGATATCTCTACAAATATTGACTATAGTGTAGTTGCACTCCATAATAGCTACACAGAGCGCTCCAAGACGATCCTTCCGGATGAATTTTTGGCAGGATGTCTTTTGGCAATTTAGATAGCAGAGCTTCTAGAAGTACCTCTATGACTAAAGGACACACAAATGACAGTATAATGCGATGTTTGGAAGTAATTTCTGAAAGGGAATTTGACGAAAAATAATGTCTCTTGTGCAGGTTAAAAATAGTTTATTAGTTTTAAAGTATCGCACTGAGATCAAATCGTTTATGGATTATATTTCAACTAACCATTATAAATATGTACCTCTCTATAGATCCTCTCATAGAAATTCGGCGCTTTGTCTTTGAGAGGCATTTATCAAAAAATTGGCTAAAAGTCGAAAATTAAGAGAATTGTGCGAAGGTTTTTAAAGCCAATAGCGACTCAAATAAGCGGGGTCATTTTTGTTGAATACTGGGTTCTTCTGAGTGAAATCTCCAGTCAGTGACTTGTACAGCGTTGCTTGCGGCATTTTATAAGAAGTTCGCTCCAATTTCTGCCCAATTAAGCACTTAACAGCCACCCTTTGGGGCTGTAAAGTTTCTTAGTTTTCTAAAAGCGGGTTCAAGTCTTATAACGAGTTTTTCCTGCTAGCCCAAAATTGTTTGCTTGAATTTCTGATGGCCTTGACACACAGTTGTCACTGTTGGTGATGTTTGGATAGTAGTTGATAAGTATCGTATACTTTTTACGGGAACATATGTAGGGTTTGGTACGAAATTTGCAGTATAGAAAACAATGTAAATGTGTAGTTTAATATTCCTTGTTTTAGCCCCACACTTTCCGGCACGGAACTTACGGTACATCCGCCAGCGAACGGCTTGTTTGCGGTCTCTTAAGATGTCTCACATAATTATATTAAGCCGAGGTCCTGACGACGACATTTTCTACAAAAATGGCTATCGATACACTAGCGTAATAGGCGAATATTTTAAATATGTATGTATATGTACATATTCATACTATTTTCTCACTAATGAGGTTGTGTGATTTATTTTACTCTAGTCCACAGATAATACTATATAGAACAGTTATGCCCACTTCAAATTACCGTCTTTATTTAGGTACATGGTGTGTGTGTGGAAAACAACCAACATAACGTCCTGCCCTATCTGCTTTTTCTTAAAGTGGAGTCCTCTCTAAGCGAACGTATTACTCGACCAGCACAACCAGATAGTAAATGGTGGGTCATCTGTGAGTTTTTTTAATTCTATTGGGACTACAATGCTTTATATTATTTAATTATTGTTACTTGATTGAATTGAAACTTTTAATGAGAAATAATTTCATTCAAATGAAAGTATTCCATACTACCAACCCAATTTTTGCCATACATTGTCGACAGTTTGTGTCTGTATTTTGCAAACAATTGGATAAAAGTTTTCTTTATGTATACATCAATTGCTTGAAGATCATTGGAGTAGTAAAGTCCTATAACAGGCCAAATCCAATAGCGTCAAATCGCCGCCGTGCGATAGCCAAACACGTTTCAAAACAACTTATGAAACGGCTAACCAAGTGCACCATTTTATTGGAACCAAAGCCTGGCCAAGTTCAAAGTATCGGATTCTGGGGACCACAAATCAGTTACCATGTGTCTGAAGCACGCTAACTCTGTTCATAACAAAGATTTTTCAAAGGAGTAAGAAAAATTTAAAGCCACAACTCTAAATTGCATGCCATGCACTATACAGCCACAATTCTTAAAGTTTTGCTGGCTGATGTATGTAGATATAGATGTGATATAGCCAAAATCGACATCATTGTCCAACGCACTTCAAAAGAAACAAAATAATAGTCGAAATGTTACATTTACTTACAGTAGTGAAGAAAAAATTGCACTGGAACACCCAGTGTTCGATGTATTATGAGCAAACCTTTCTCGTTGTACTCAATTTTTCTAAGAAAATAAAACGAAGCGCTTCAGTAATAAACAACTTACGATATCAGAGCTGACTCGGAGTGAAGATATGCCGCTTGATATGAGAAAAAAGAGAATCATCGCTCTCTCCATAAGCGTTGCAAATGGAAGTATTACTTAAGAATAGTACATTGACGTATTTGAGAAAGGAAAAAAAACCCCTTCAGGATGACGATAAATTTTCTGCGGATATAAGAATGCCGTTTATTCCTTTTTTATATCTGGCAGTATTTGGTCTGGCTGTATCCTTGAGACACGTGGTACACAAAAATGTGTAGGTAAGAAACGCAATCATAAATGGAAGCCCTAACCAAGAACGCTGAGAACTTCAGGTTCCAAAAATCTTTTTTTTAAGCGTTACCTAAGAGTTTAACCCCACGGTTCGGAAACACCAAACAAAGTGGCCGCATACATCCATACCTTTATGTAGTATTTTGTCTATCTAACGTTGCCTGGTAAATTCACACAGGTAGATAAAAACCGTAGTGTCGAAATCTCTAAAGCATTCGTACTGGCCGAGTACTTTAAGCAGCAACTGAATCCGCACTGCAGCACAAGCCAACTGCAATATTCACTTCCGTGTCAGAAAGCCGATCTATTAGATCGGAAAATTACACTGTAAGACGTCTGAAAAGTTATACTCCGATGTAATCTCAATAAATCACCAAGAGAAGATCGCATTCCGTATGAATTTTTCGAACACGCGACGAACGAGTTTTTTTGAAAAATTAACAGGAGCTTCTAATTTTATTTTCGATACAAGCGACGTACCTGACAGTTTACAGAACAGAAATATTATATTCCCCCTATTTAAAAAAGGTGGTATCAGCGATCCAAATAATTTCAGAGGCATATCATTTTTAAATACAGTGATGAAGTTATTTTCGGGACTTCTACTGGAACGCTTGACAGTTTGGGTAAATACCCACAACCTATTGAGCGAGTTTCAAGCTGGGTTCAGAAAAACTACTCAACAGTCGACAACAATTTTTCGTTGACCAGCATCGGTAGGACCTACCTGGATAAGGGAACAAAACTGTACGCGTTTCTTGTGGACTTCAAGGCGGCGTTTGACTCCATCAACCGAAGTTCGTTAGTCTATAAGCTGAGTAATCTGGGGGTGTCTACAAAGGTCTTCAATGTTTTGCAAAGTCTCTATAAAGAGAACATGACAGCAGTATGGGATGGTAAACAAATATGTGAATGGTTCCAAACGGACAGGAGTGTTAAACAGGGTTGCCTTATGAGCCCCCTTCTTTTCTCTATTTTCTTAGATGATCTGCGAACATATCTTCCAGGAGGAATCGATTTCGACGGAATAAAAATAAAACTTCTATTATACGCTGATGATATTGTCATTCTATCGGAAACCCCAATGTTGGTGCAAATAATGATAAACAAACTAGAACAGTACTGCAATCTATGGAATCTTAAAGTTAATACAACCAAGTCAAAAATTATGATTTTTAGAAACGGGTGGGGACGGTACGCAAGAGAAGAGAAATGGACCTGGCAAAACGAAGAGCTTGAGATTGTGAGGGAGTACAAGTATCTCGGAGTGATCATAACACCTCGCCTGTTATTCAACACGCATCTGCAGGAAAAGCTTAAAAAAGCAAAAGGGCTGGAAAAGCGTTTTAGGAAAAAAGAATGTTGCAGCGTAAAATACAAAGTGTTTGAAGCGCTTATGAGACCCATAATGTGTTATGCAGCTCAAAACTGCTAAGATACTTTTTAAAAAAGGTCTTCAGATTGCCAGTTTATCTCGAAACTGGATTACCACCACTGCATATTTTCACAACTACATTGCACTTTTTTAGGGAGTGATTAAGGTACCGAACATGGAACACCAATATCGGAAGACAACGTACCATCGTGGAAAGAAATTTTGGAAGAGCTGGTGCTGAAGATAGAGATGTCCACACGTATCGCGTTTAAAGCTAAAGCCGAGAAAAGCCAAACCAGCGACACGTATCGCAATCTTCAATACGACCTATGATTGAAAAACTACTTTCATGATAGGAACAGTCTCAAAGCGATTTCGGCTTTACATATTCAAAGCTTGCGGGGAGCTTATGCATTTGAAATATATGCCTCATAGAACGGAGCAGAATGCGGAATGCACGATGTGTAACTTACGACTTAAAGACGACATTCACAATTTCATAGGAATTTGTCCGATATCGAAAGAAATCAGAAGAAACTATTGAGGAAAGAACACCTTAACAGCAAATAAAATCTTATTGATTTTAAATGAATAAAATTGGAACATTTTGTTTAGTTTTTTGAGATCGCCGACAAATATTAGACGGAGCATTTTAATTTTTTTTTTACTTTTGTGAGTTTGTTAAAAATGACAGAAATTTAATTTATGAAATAAAATTTCAATCTAATCTATCTATCTTTCTAATCCTGTCGGAATCTTGGCAAGTGAGCAATATTCTTTACCAAAATTTTAAAATAAAAGTCGCTCTTACTGCGTGCTATACTGTAGGAATCTATTCCAGCGAACATGATTTTTAGAGATGGAAGCAACTCGCTAGTGCCTTGTTGCGATATGGTTGAGTATATTCCATCGGTACTAGACAATTTGAAGCCATCGAAAGGCGCTACAGCTAATCATACCCCTGCAGTGGCAGTACCAAGTACTTCAATTTAAATTAGACTCAGTCTGGTTGACCGGACGGAGTAGTATTATCCTATTTGTCGGAAAGTAATTCTCCAGTAGAAGAGTGAATATTTCTGTTTTTGTTTCAATGAAGGTTTCGTCAGTCAATCAGGAAGACTTTGGTTTATTTGATTAAGCTTTTCTGAGAACTATAACCTTCTAGTTTCATCAGGGGCTTCGATCACCTCACAAGAAAAGGTACATGCTTCATCCACTAAACATTACAAGCTTTGTTTAATATATGCATACAATCTATATTGTATATACATATATTCAAACTCCGGAAACACAACAAGAGCAAAATGCATGTCCCGACAACTGAATCAAGAAATTCAAGAATCAATTTAAGAAACTACGATTTTGATAGCGTGAAAGTCTGTACCACATTCAGTCACATTTTCCAGAGATAAATTTGGCTAGGCGCGTACTTTTCCCAAAAATAATACTAGTACGTGACTTTGTCAGGATTTCAAAAGAAATATATTTTTCCCCATCTATTGAACACAATCCACCCAAATTCCAATGGATCAACAGAAATGACCCTCAGGCTTTCTTCGGGATCAAAATGAACAAACACGACTAGAAACGATGAGCAAAATATTTAAGAAACGGTATTTCATTTATGTTTATTTTTTCCATTTTCTGCATTTACTTTATCATTTCCAATGCCATCATGTCTTGCATATCCTTTATCCTTGACTTTGACAAAAATTAGCATTTCATTGAAATTCCATTTTGGCGCTTTGTGTTGCGCTGAGTTGCATGCATATAAGGGTGCTGGCAGGACTATTAAGGACTTGTCACGACACTGCGACACTGGAAGTCGAAAAGTAAATCGGGTTTGAAATTGAAAAGGAATAGTTTTTCTGCCTTTTTTCTTTTTGCCGGCCCCTTCCGTTCTCAGTACATATATTATGCTAAGGATGTAACTAATGATCCTTGTCGCAAAATAGAAAGGAATGTACGCGAGCTGCTAGTGCTCTCCTCTGCAGCATTGTATGCGGATGTGTAGGCATTTCCTTTTCGTCATTTACATTTCTGTGCTTGCTTTTGCTTAGAGGGAGTAGAAGTCATACAGTGCTATAGTGGATAAAGGATGACTTGATGCAAATGCAATAAATCAATTGGGAGGTTTTCCTTGAGCTTGCTTTGAGTTCAATTAATGTTCGTGATGTTCGTGGCAAGATAATATAGGATACGCAGAGATATATCCTTCCATTTTTCTTTATCTAGAACTTATTTGTGTGTGTGCTTTTTTTTGGAAGACGACAGTTGGACAGCATTGAGCGGGTTTGTTAAGGCTTCTATAATTGAGCTGGCATCGGCAGCAAAGACTAGAATCCCTTTGTATGCAGTCGAAGAATTTATGGTGGTTGGTGTCTACAGAAAAAAAATCTCGATTTCCTTGTGGGGGAAACTCAAAAAACTAATTGAAAGTTTACCATCAATTCATGTTTCGCCTGTAGCGGTGGAACATGGATAAAAACTGATACCAAATTGTTTTCACTGAACAGACTACGTATATAAGCGGATCGAACTGCAGACTACACTTTAAGACACATTTCAGTAATGTCCTAGATCTCTGCATAAACCACAGATGAGAAAAGTTTCGACGTGTCTTGGTTATGTTAAAGCGATCATATAGATCGGTCAAGTAATCGGTGTCCTTACGGGACACTGCCTAATAGGCCCGCATGCTAAAAAGCTGGGCTTCTTTTCAAATAACTTCTGCAGGAGTGGGAATCTTTAACAGTTACTGTAGAAATAATCGGTTCAACAGCCTGCCGAATTTATTCCGACTAAAACCACCTCCCCTCCCCTCGCCTATTCCCTTCGGTACCGCCATTAAGCATTTCTTCACAGGGGAGTTTCAGCTTTCCTTGCCCACATTCTTATAGAGTTTTCTTCACTGCGGCGCCTTTCTCGTTCGATGCTTCTTAGTTGAATCGTGATTTTTTTTTGCAAAGTCACTTACAGCTCTCCATATTTCCAGTGATTTTATCATGTATTGCACTGCATTCTCGGGGGATGGTATTTCTTCTAATTTATTCTCCAGTGTTTGCGTCTCGGCAATTCTCGGTTTGGAATCGCGGACAGTCGAAGAATACATGCTCCGTATCTTCTAAAATTTGGGTGCAGTACAGACAGAATAGGGAATTGTCGTGCTTAGTTCTGTAAGATACGCTCGAAAATATCCATGCCCACTTAGTAGTTGTGCATGTCTCAAGTAGCGGTATAAGACGATAGGTCCATCGACCTTTCCTCGATGCGCTCCATCGTTGTTGCCATTTTGCCATGCTGGTTGCTCTCTGTGATGGGTTCGCTTCGTTGTGGTTTAACCCAGGTTCGTGATTCCTAGTTTCATAGTTTTTTTTTGCTATACTTCAGTCAGTATGTCAATTGGGAGTAATCCTGCGATAACATAACCGATATTGTGCGAAATGGACTGCATACTCTAGTTGCGCAGAGCCGGTTTGTCGATTCTATTTTACGCCCGTATGACTTAATCTTCATGGCTTTAGCCCATATTGTTGCAGAGAACTGGAGTCTATAGATGTCAAAAACTTCATTAAAACATCCGGCTGATTATTCCCTGGATAGGCAAGAGGAATAGATCCATGATCTAAGAAAAGACTCCTTCTAACCTTAGTGTATCTTATAGGTTCTACCTATTACAGGTTCTTATTTGACCGTCGTACAGCTCGAACGTGTTTTTCTTTTCCTCCTGCCTCGCGAGTCAATTTAATTGGTTTCCAACTTTTTGTTGACTAAGCAAGCGTTTAAATAATTACAACTCCGTACTCATCATATTTCTTTTTCATTTCGTTGCTGAATTTTTGACACTTCTAGTGCGTTTACCCTTGTGCCCAATACAGACATACAAAGTGCTTACCGACCTACTCTTAAAAACAAAAATAAAAAAACGTGAAAGTGCGGTTACATAAAATGTGGACGTTCAGAGGCCTTACGCATGTCATGCTTGCCATTTAGTGCTACAAACACACTTCTAACTCAATGCACTCAGATCTGAAACTTCTTTCAAAAAAGGTTTACGCCAACTGGCAAAATTTGATAAAGGCACCAAATGTCTAGACGATTTTAATAACACCATAGCCTCGTCAAATGACCTGACCAAGTCAAAGCTTAATAGTATGGAGAAAAAACTAGTGGCACTCAGCGAAACCGCATCTCGGGGCTGAAGTATTCAAAATATTTATTTATGATCTTCACAGCTTTATCGAGGAAGTAAAGAATAGGATCTTCACAGCTTTAGCAAGGAAGTAAAGGTATCCCCTGAATAGTTCTATAAAAAATGTGGCTGCTCAGGAGATTCAGCAGAATCTTAATTCTCTGAGGGACGAATCTGCATGGCCAGGATAGCTGTTGTTGAGATTCTCTAAGAATTAAGATTCCCATGTGGCAAGCTAGATCACATCTCAGTTGATAATCCGGCACCAAAGAATAAATCTGTTGGGCCCGATCCATCTGCTGAATCTGCTTCCCAAGCTACTGCTGTACCAATTACTCCCGATTCGTCGTCTGTTGCAGGTGAGGTAACTTGAAATTCAGAACGACATGGACGTTGTCTGAATGGAACAACCATATCCCCAAACTCAAAGGAACTACGCCTAAGCCAGTGGACCAGTGCCTAACTTATGCAACTATTCATGTTGAACGTGTTATATTTTTTCACACAAATGGAAGTGACCTACAGTTAAAGTCATATCCAAAATTAAATTGACAAGCTTTCTCATAACAGTTGTTTCTCTTGGATATTTTAAGACATTCACTGCTCAGTAGTTGTGTGTACTGTCTTATGTTTTTCATTATTATTCATTATTTTCTTTAATGCTAGACAAAAAGGCTTAAAACGAGCCTAACTATGTTATATACTAACTTACTGGGGCCCTATGCGCTATACCTAATGCACATTTCTTCCTTTCTTTCGACGTAATATAACTAGAATCACTTAAGAATTTAAACTTAAAAACAATTATGTTAAAAACTTAAAACTTAACAAAGAAAACTTAAGGAAGCTAGGCAAGTAAAAGCCAACTTTGACTTAAAAACCTACCCCGAACCAAAATGAAACGACAAGGGAGTTATGTATGTACCTCTACATTCGCTAGCCAGCAGAATTTCTGATGCTGCCATAGAACATCCCGAACATCTTGACCCGATACCGCCTTACTAAACCAGAGACGTTCCATAGGACTGTGTGAGACGTGTCGTTTATCCACAGCTAATTGCGCAACATGAAAGATTAGCGGCACCGCTACTCTGTCCTGTATCAGTCCTTCTCTATCTAGAGAAAGCGCACTCTCTCGTAGTACTTATCATTGAAATAATAGGCCCCGGAGATCAGGTTATTCTTCATTTGCAATGTGCCTTTGAATCATCTTGATCACGAAATTATCAACTCTGTCTATGCTCTCTTATACACTCCTGTTACACACTACAGAACATCATTAGAATGGGGTTTTCTATACTGAGGCCTTCTCAAATACACGAATCCTTTCCACCAACTTTGCTCTCACGGGGCATCCATATACGAGCATGACAGCCAAATAGTAGATTACCTTCACCCTTGCATCAAGTTGGATATTATAAAACAGTCTATTTGCTAGAGAAAATTAGAGAGCAGATATTGCTTTAGTCAGACTCCAGATGATGACTCCTAAACAGGGTAGTTTAGTCTCCAGCTTCCAGTCATCGCAATATCACTTAAGCTTATCGGAATTACGTTGCAAGAGCATTGCATTGAACTCGATCTTTTGTTCTGACCTGTAAGCGATCAAGTCGTCTGCGTACGCTATAACATTGTGAAGAGATCCTAATGAGATCACTCCTGTTAATGTTAAGGATGATCTCGGCGAGTTAACCGCACCCTGTTGCAGACCATTCTTATTTTCAAACGTACCAGCAGAAGTCACATAGTCATTTTTCATAATGAACTGTCTACTTGTGAGCTTATTACAAACCATCAAAAGCAGTGGCTTATGCCCATTCTACTCAAGTTATAGAGGATTTCTTCTAGCCACTCGGTATCGCGGGACTTCTTCAATACACAATATCATGCCCGCCCTTGAAACTGAATTGGTTATTCAGAATAATATGCATGTCCTTCACCCACTAAATCAGGGCCCTTTTGACCCCTTTTCCGAATACATTGCTGATGTTCGGAAGGAGACTTATCGCGCACTAAATACTGAGTCAAGGGGATCACGTTTTAAAGTACAACTTTTTTTCTTGTGAATTGTTTTGGGTAAAAAGTTGGCTAAAGGAAATTAAGTATGTTAAGAACACTCCCCTTGCAAAAAAAAAGGAAATAAGCAATGCGAGGCCCAAAGTAATTAAGAGATAAACTGGTCAAGTGTGACTTCGTTCTCGCATTGATGGCTATGGGAAAAATGGTGATTACATTTTATAATTATTGTTGAGCATTTCGTTGGCATCAATATAACTTCTGAACTGTTGAATCGATTTGGTAATTCGAACAAGGGATTGAGAAATCGTCAACGAATTTTTCAGAATGTCTTGGGGCGACTACATATATTACTGCTATTTTATATATCATATTCAGATATAATCTACATTGTCATTCGAAGAAAACATCCTCAGGATAGAGGAGGAATACAACTTCTTCATCAAAATGAAATGAAAGTAAAAAAAAATTGAAGAAAATTTCGATTGTGAGAAGATCGAAAGGTTTCATATCCCATAGGATATGTCATCATATCCCATTATTTCAGTTGCAGGATGCAAACAGGAATAGAGAAGTCTTCGACATCGATTTATTTACGAAAAAGGGAACTTTGACCTTCATTAATTTCGGCGAGCTGTCTTTTGAATCAAATAGGAGTATTGTGATGCATTGGAACTTCTTATTCTATTTTTAATACCACGTAAGATATGCATTTTGAATTCAGGTGTTATTTTTACACAAACTGGAACATATATATGTAGAATGGAGTGCAGCACGCAGTACTATATAATTCTCTCCGATAAGCATTGATGATAGGTTAGGTTAGGTACGTGGGTTAGCGAGAAAAATAGATCCACAACGCCACACTCAGGATACCCATAGGAGAAAGATGTCACTTGTCATTGGTAAACCCTAGTTCTACAGATATAGCAAATTCGCAAACCATTCAGTTGATTTGATATAGTTCAAAATGTCATTGACTGGATAATTCTTTTAAGTCACGGAAGGTCTAGTCATGGATAATTCTTCTCGTCCGAGAAATTTAAATCCAGGTGGATAAGACATGGGAAGTGACAAAGAAAGTGGGTTATATACCCATCGACTTCCGCATCTCCACATTCACGAAAAAAAATCTTCTTCCGTTAGTCTTAGTTTTTTCATATGGTAACGCAGAGTGTTGTGTTCCGTGATGACTCCTATCAGGATAGAAAATGATTTCTTATGCTTTTTGCATAATCCTGTCGGTTCTACTTTTATCGAAACAAGGCCATATACTTCCTGTGAACACACAAGTGTCTCACTTACTTACTTAAGGTGGCGCTACAGTCCGGGGTGTACCTGGTCCTCAACCAACAAGCGTCTCCAGCCAGCTCGATTTTTAGCCAGCTGCCTCCAGTTTCGCACGCTCAGTTGGTTGAGGTACCCTTCCACCTGCGTGCGCCACCTGAGTCGCGGTCTTCCTTTACTGCGCCGTCCCTCGGGAATGGATTCAAAGATTTTCCGGGCCGGAGCATTTGTGTCCATGCGCTCTACATGACCCAGCCATCTCAGTCGTTGAACCTTCACTCTTCTGGCCAAGTCGATGTCGCTGAACAGCCCATAAAGTTCGCTGTTGTATCTCCTCCTCCATTCACCGTCTATGCAGACGGGACCAAAAATCACCCGAAGAATTTTCTTCTCGAAGCAGACAATAGCGACCTCATCCGCTTTTGACAGGGTCCATGCCTCTGCGCCATAGAGCAGGACTGGGATGATTTAGGTCTTGTTTAGGGTCACTTTAGTTGCTCGAGAGAGGGCTTTGCTGTTCAATTGCCAACGATTGGCAAGAGTTATTCTTCGTTTGATCTCAGCGCTGATGTCATTTTCTGAGCTCATAGCGGAGCCTAGGTAGATAAAGTCCCTAACTACCTCGAAGTTATATCTGTCTATAGTGACGTTCTGTCCGAGACGTCGATGTTGGTTGTCCTTCCTTGTTGACAGCACATACTTAGTCTTGCCCTCATTAACCGCTAAACCCATCTTCGCGGCTTCCGCCTCAATACTCACGAACGCTCCACTGACATCACGCTGCGTTCTTGCGATTATGTCAATATCGTCGGCGTATGCGAGTAATTGGACGGACTTTTGATTGTGCCTCTGGTGTTGGCGCGTGAGTTTTGCACAATTCTTTCAAGAACGATGTTAAAGAAGTCGCATGACAGCGCGTCGCCTTGTCTTAATCCTTTTTTGACATCGAAGGTCTCGGTAAAGTCTTTACCGACCTTGATGGAGCAGCGTGCATTCTCCATCGTCATCCTGCACAAACGGACGAGTTTGGCAGGGATGCCAAAACTAGACATTGCTCTATATAGCTCGTCTCTATAAATGCTGTCATACGAGGCCTTAAAATCGATGAAAAGGTGGTGTGTATCGATTTGAAGTTCGTGGGTTTTTTCCAAGATCTGCCGCAATGTGAATATTTGGTCGATGGTGGGCTTTCCTGGCCTAAAACCACACTGATATGGACCAATCAGGTTGTTGACGACCGGTTTCAGGCATTCACATAATACGGCAGATAAGATCTTATATGCGATGTTAAGAAGACTGATTCCTCTGTAGTTGGCGCAGTTTAGAGGGTCTCCTTTTTTGAGAATCGCTCAAACAATGCTGAGATTCCATTCATCGGGCATACTTTCATCCGACCATATTTTACAGATGAGTTGGTGCATGCTCCTTACCAAGTCATCCCCGTCTGCTTTGAATAGCTCGGCATTCAGACCATCAGCTCCAGCAGCTTTATTGGGTTTCAACTTAGATATCGCTATCTTAACCTCATCCAGGTCGGGGGGACGGAAATGTTGGTTATCATCGTCCAGATTGAACGGTTATACAGTCTGCAGATATCGACTGCGTTTCCTCTACGCCCGTGCCCTGAATAAACAGCATAAGGGTATTCATACCCCCTTTGGCACGCGCGAATTATAAAAAAAAAAAAAAAACTACGATTTTTCCTTGATCGTCCTTGCAGGCTTCGGTTCGGGCCTTGTAGCCTTCGCAGGCCCTTTTCACCCTTTGGTAAAGATTCCGAACCTCAATCCTGCAGTAGCATCTCTCTATTTCCTCGATCGCGCGCTTCTCATGCTCTTTCTTTTTTCTCCTGAGAAGCCGGGGTTCGTCTCTCCTCTTCTGCTCGTAGAGCTCACGAGCAGCTCTAGTCCTTCTATGCAGCGCCGCTTTGTATGCTTCTTGCTTAGCTGCATGTGCTTGCCGGCACTCGTCGTCAAACCAGGGGTTTCGTTGTGGTGGCCGAATGAAACCCAGTACACCAGAGGCGGCATCTCTGATGGCTTTTTGGCAATGTTGCCACTGGTCCTCAATACTTGATGCTGGCGGCATAGGATCTCTTGAGAGATTGAGGGAGACTCGATCGGAAAAGGATTTGGCGATCTCTTGCTATTGTAGCAGTTCGACGTTAACCTTCCTCTCAGTATTTCCTTGTCTTGGCGGTGTTTGGGATATCCGCAACCGTACCTTGGCTACAACAAGATAGTGGTCCGAGTAAATGTTTGCCCCTCGGAAAGTTCGGACATCCATAATACTGGAGGAGTGTCTTGCGTCGATCGCAATGTGGTCAATCTGGTTGACGGTAGATTGATCAGGAGATTTCCAAGTTCCCTTGTGAATATCGAGATGCGGGAACCACGTACTAGCTACGACAACATTTCGCCCCGCAGCAAAGTCGATCAGCCTGAATCCGTTATCGGAGTTGGTGTCGTGTAGGCTGTACTTTCCGACAGTGCTACCATCGCAGTTTTTCATCCTCTTTTTGCCCGGCCCATCCCATCGCACTTCTTGGATGGCGGTGATATCTGCTTTGCAGCAGTCTAGGGCCTCCGCTAATTGTTCGGCTGCATGTGGTCTATTAAGGGACCTAACGTTCCACGTACAGATCCGAAATTCGTTGTCCTTGTTACGTTTGCATGGTCCGTCAACAGTTTTTTTTTATACATAGACTCATAATTGAATAGTGCTACCAAAATATTAAAATTTATTTTGAATCGATCGTCGATTCGCAAAATTTATAGACGACTTCTTGATTTTCATTGCGCACATCTAGCAAGCCATCTGTCGAACGATACATACGTTGAAATAATAATTCCAATTTGTCTAAGGAATGTCCGTACTAAAGAAAATATAGCCGCTGTAAACGGAAGTGTGCAAAAAGATCGAAATCCTATTACATTCAGAAAAATGCATCGTTTGGTTCAGTTTCCCCGATGATGACATCAACGGGCCTTATTTCCTTGGGTCTAGAGCTCGTGTTACGGCCTATGAAGATCATTACCGGAATATAATCAATGAATATTCCTTTGAGAATTTAGATGACATTGATCGATCGAGGTGCGGTTTCGCCAGGATGGCTCCGTGTGCTATGCGACTAAAAAAACCATGGACTCAATAATAGATTAACTGCTTAAAACATCAGTGCACATAATACGATGAATTAGCTTCACACTAAGGAGGACTAACAGGCCATGAAATTAAGAAGTGAGAAAAAGGCATAATCCTGTAGCGGTTTTAAAAAGTTAGAGGCCCATGCACGTTAAAAAAATACCAATTTGTCTAAGGCATCGCAGTCAAAAGTCTAAATGTAAAAATCCACTGTCGGATAGCCTGAAGGTTAAGTGGGTCTAGTCGTCAGAGGTCCGACGGTAAATAAGGCATTCTTCTTATTCTCTTCGGAGAAAAAAAGTATTTTTCAAACTTGACATCTAAAAACTCGAACATGGCTTCATTTAACCATATGAATAACAGATGACTTACTTCAGCAAAACAAAGGCTTCTTACCTTGCTAATTTACGTCATAGATAACAATCTCTAATTTTAACTTCATTCATCACGTTTTTGTATTTATTTACGAAATGTCCATTTCTCATCTTACGGTAGTTTATCAAATTATTTTACAAGTATTCGTCTACTTACATATATCCATCTCCTCACGCGTAAGCCCTTACCTATTCACGCACTCGTGGAGAAGGTGCACTTTAGGGAAACACAAATTTAACGATATTTTCATGTTCAATTTGCAGAAACTTTCGGCACCGATACCGCTTATAACCTCTAGCCACTCCTCCCTTCCGAAACACTGAAACTGTTTTAAGAGATACGTGTACCTGGCAACAGAACTGCTCCACCCAAGATAGATAGTGCGGATACAATGCGTATAAAAGCAAGTATATGCTGTGCAACGACATCTCAGGTACAGTGTCGCAAGTCTCTTCGGTACAGATACACAAACCATCGCGATGAGAATTTCCATACCAACTTTAGTTGTAGTTTGGCTTTTACAAGGCCTACTTGCTGCTACCGTACCAGCTTCTACCATTGGAAGTGATGATGTTGTAACTGGATCTACTTCTAGCTCTAGTGGTAAATCAACTCAAGGTCCCAGTAAAACCACTTCTACAGGTACTATTACTGCAACAGGTAATCCAAAAGAAAAAACTACAACTCCAAAGGCAGCTCCAAGTACTCAGAGCGCCAAACGCGCTTCAAGACCAACTACTACTTCAAAGCCAACATCCAAGTTTTCAAAGTTCTTCAGTGAAAACAATCAGGGAAAACAATCGTTAGAACCAAACCTTTATTTGGCTGAGCCTTGTGATAACTCAAAATGTCAACTACCGAATTGTCGATGCTCCGATATCAAGCTTGGTGGCAATATCCCAACCGAAAGAATTCCACAGGTGAGATTTTCAAATTTCATCCCTTTGTGCCTCCTCTAATCTTTCGTGTTTCTAGCTTGTTACTATTACATTTGATGATGCCGTCACCGCACTTAATTATGAAATTTTCGAGGAGCTCTTTAGAGACGTCCGCAATCCGGACGGTTGCGAACTTAGTGCCACCTTTTTTTTCTCTCATGAATACACAGATTATACGAAGATTCATCAACTATGGGCGGCAGGTCATGAGTTGGCCTTGCATTCCGTGACCCATGGCATGGGTACAACCTATTGGAAGAAGGCAACGGTTGATGTTCTCACTAAAGAATTTGGGCAACAACTCGAGATGATCGAACACTTTGCTCAAGTTGACAAGAGTGACATTAAGGGAATGCGCATGCCACACTTTGAGATCCCAGGTAACAATTCTTATGTCGTAGCTCAAAAACTAGGTTTGTTGTATGACAGCTCTTGGCCAACGCAACGTTTCACCGAGCCCGCTCTTTGGCCGTACACTTTGGATTACAAATCAATGCAGGACTGTCCGATTGGCAGATGTCCAGATGCCTCGTTCCCCGGATTGTGGATAAATCCTCTCGTCAACTGGGAAGATATTGAGGGCTATAAATGCGCCATGTTGGACGCTTGTATACATTTACCAGAGGACGATCCAGAAGAGCTCCTAGAGTGGATGATAAGCAATTTCAATCGCCATTATTTAGGGAATAGAGCACCATTTGGAACTTACTTGCATTCTTCGTGGTTCCAAAAGGGAGACAATTTCTTGGAAGCATTTAAGGCGTAAGTTAGATAACCACTTATGAATCGCATATAACTTTACTTCTCCCTGTAGATTTATTGGATATATGAACAGACAAAAAGACGTTTATTTTGTATCAGCATCCCGAGTAATTGAATATATGCAAAAACCAATGGCAGACAAACCGTTTAAGGGTTGCCCAAAGAAACACGAACCATCTTGCAAGGCTACTCTCTGCCAGTTAAGGAAGGTCGATACAAAAGATGAACGTTGGTTGAGTGTTTGCAGTCCTTGCCCAGATGTGTATCCATGGTTGGATAATCCATTGGGAATAAATAGGATCGCTTAGTGAATGTAACCTTCCAACTAAATTTATGCGAATAAAACTAAAAATATATAAATTGTCAGCAGAAATTGTTTACTTATTTAATCAACTTTGCAAATATCTTGCCTGTCTAGTTTTCACATTCCTGCAGAAGTTATTCTCTTATGCAAGAAGACTATGCAACTATTTGACAGTCACTACCAGAAGTGGAATTGATCAAAGTACATGAAAGTATTCTTAAAGTCTGTGAGAGAAGAGAGTTCGAAAAATCCATGATCAATAGGTTCCACCACGAAATATTTATGTGCATTAAATAAAGAGTCCGTAGAATATATCACAAAACGACTTAGTATGGTAAAAGAGCCCGACCTCATTTTCAATGGCATCAACAAATAAAAGAGACCTTAGCCAACCAAACGACAAACATATACAACTGTTGACAACTAGTTAAGGTTCATATCATCCCAACTGAAGATGATCATTGGATATACCCCGTGCGCGAACCCACTGAAAAGTAAGACAGAAAACGTTGATCGGTATCCTTTTGCTTGGTTGATTGGCTTATTATGCGGTGAAAATTAGATTTCTTATCAGGACAATAAAGAGTTGGGTTTTTCTGTAATTAATTTAAACGAACTCCACAATAAATTTAGACACAGCCCTATGAAGTCTTATTAAATGCTTGTCTTGCTAATACGTGTACTACTGTGGGAGGTTATGGATTGAATCCGGTGGAGTAAACAGATGTTTTTAAGACAGTGGTAAGTGGTTAGTGCGTTAAATTACAGATTGAGAGGTTCGAGGATAGAATCGCAGAAAACAAGAACAAGTTTTTTCACGGTCCCACCTCTCGCGAATGTCTGACAAACATCCGAGTGTAATGACTGTCATGAAAAAGGTTCAAAAAATGCTTTTCGGATAACGCTCTAAACAGTAGGTCTTTTCCACTTGTTTAAAAAAATATAACACGCACGACACAAGTGGTTGCGAAAAGCTAGGCCCTGGATCTACGGTCTGTTGCGCAAAATATTTTTATTTGTTTTGTATCCTGACTTTTATACTTCCAGTACTAACCCATACATGTACATTTTTAATACGGTTTTAATGAACTCTTTCCCAGTGCATGGAAATCCGCTAAAATAAAACCAAAAAATAAAGGAACTTCGGAAAGAACAATTTGCACAACCTCGCCACCAAGTTGGGAATTAGAGCTAATTTTAAGTACTACCAAGACGACGACCTAAAGACCCTAATACGGTTGCTTTGCAGTTGTCGTCGGGTATTGGAAATGCTCCAGAAACCGCCTGACATAAACCTTATTGCAAATTTATTGACCCATTTAAGAAATACAATAACAAACACATGCAGGGTGCCCCAGTAAGGAGGTATAATCCTTTAACTGGAGATTCCTGAAGCTCCGGCGAACAGAGCTTCTAAATTATTATAGCTACAAAAACAGTTTTATACATTTTGCACCTGGGCCTCAACCAACAAGCCTCTCCAGTTAGCCCGCTCCTTAGCTAACTGCCTCCAGTTGGTCCCCTTCTACTTGTGCGCGCCACCTTAGGCGAGGTCGTCATCTACTGCGTTGTCCCTCTGGGTTAGATTCGAAGACACTGCGGGCCGGAGTATTGGTATCCATTCGCTCTTCATGTCCTAGCCACCTTAGGCGACTGATGCGCAGTTTTTAAACTAGGTCGATGTCGCTGTACAGCTCGTAAATTTCGTCGTTGAATCTTCTCCTCCAAAGCCCGTCAACGAAAATGGGACCGTATATCTTACGAAGAATTTTTCTCTCGAAGCGACCAAGGATATCTTTATCCGCTTTCGAAAGAGTCCATGCTTTAGCGCCATAAAGCAGGGTTGAGTCGATTAAGGTCTTATAAAGAATCTCCTTAGTCTTTCGAGATAGGGCCTTACTACTCAATTGTCTTC
Organism: Blera fallax; assembly: GCA_946965025.1. Taxonomy (NCBI): domain Eukaryota; kingdom Metazoa; phylum Arthropoda; class Insecta; order Diptera; family Syrphidae; genus Blera; species Blera fallax. The sequence continues at coordinate 51,783,097 of OX337246.1, forward strand.
TCAGCCCAAAGAAACAGCGATTGGCAAGAGTTATTCTTCGTTTGATTTCTGATGAGATGTTATTTTCAGAGTTAATAGCAGAGCAAAGGTAGACAAAGTCCCTTACTACTTCGAAGTTATAGCTGTCGACTGTGACGTTCTCTCCAATTCGTCGATGTTGAGTGGCCCTTCCTGTTGACAGCATGTACTTGGTTCTGCCCTCATTTATAGTTAAACCCATTTTGGCGGCTTCTGTTTCGAGCCACAATTTCAGTATCACCCTAATTAACTGGATGGTTAATTTGCTATAGGAAAATCACGTCAAATCAGAACTAGGAGAAGCGTATGCCACTGGACGAGCAGCTCTCCATTGTTATGGGTCCTTGTTCTAAGTGTAGTACTTCAACAAAAAGCGGAAAATTCTGCCAAACCTGTGAATGTAACACAGAAGTTTTGGCACAAACGGCAACTGCATCGCATTTTTAAAATTCCTCTGACTAATTTTATATCGTTCCTGGTTCAGTGTTGTTTGTTTTGACTGCTTCAATGAGTTGTATTGTTCTTAACATTAGCTAGTTCCTTGGTTCACAATGCCGCTTTTAATGCTCTTTCCTATTGTTATTGGACACACTTTGCCGTACACTGTTGCAATGGAATACGCATGGTTCGGGTATTAGGGCAATGTCTTTAGTTCCACATATGTATAGTAATTTCAATGTAGTCCTTGTAACCATCTTCATATCTCCGAGTCAACATTTTCAATAAGAGGCCTGATTTTGAATCCTATGTGGACATTATATTGTTATTAAGCAAAATCACAACTTCCGTGACTTTTTCTAACTGCTCACCCAGTTTTAACTCCTCTTTTTTTCACTGAATAGTTGTGGATTGAGGCCCAGAAAATTTTGGAAAGTATCGTCTCACTGAATTTTTTTTTTTTTTTTTTATAATTTACCCGCACTCAATGGGTTATGAATACCCTTTTAATGTTTATACACAGTGCGAGCGTTGAAAGGAAGATAGAGAGAGAGCGAGAAAGAGATTGGTGTAGTGGTTTGAAACTCAGGTGTATTAGGTTTCACACATTAGCTCCAGGGGTGGTGTCCAGATAACTGGGGAAATTTTTGTTCTCATTTATTTGTTTTGCCTTCGCTTCTGATTCATAGTATTTTTTTTCCGATCCACCTGGTGTCATGAGCATATCAATTATCAACAGAGCGATCAATTTCTCCAGCCATATGACAAATCTACTGCCAGTGTTATGCCTTCGCAGTAGTGTTGTCACAAACTTTCGCAATTGATCGGACTGCCTCTTATCATATAATGCTGACATCAGGGATTGAACTGTGAACCATTAGCTGGACAAAGGATGACGCTACCACTACACCATTGCCACCCTTGGACCGCGTTTCAAGAATAGGTCTTCAGTTTAAGTAGATCTTTTTTTCGACTTGTCGAAGCTTTAGCCCATGGAGCGTTCTCCACAAAGAACTTAATACAATATTAATTATATGTATGTACGCTCATTGTCGCACGTCAGCATTTTGAAACCTGTGAAACTCAACTGCTCGAGTATGCATAGTTCCATTAGCATGCACTGATCGTAACTAAATCTATGATCAGAATAATTATGATAACTGATCGTCACCTGAAGGCCATTCGGACAAAAATGTTGCAACTTGGGCTGAGTGTTCATGTATGTGGACAGATTGTATCTCTGGCTTTAGTACCTACACTCTACAATATTTTATCTTACTCCATGCAAATTATAAATTTTGTGACGAATGGCTTCAATCAAGCTTCGCTATAATACAGCCGATATGTGCTTTGTCTAGAAATTACCCGACTCACATAAAATTTGGAAAGCAGCCCGGTAGGAGCAATTATTCTGGTAAGTGGGTAGATATAATAATGAGTGCTTAACCCTTAAATGCCCACAGTATATTTAAAGATACAACCATTCAAATAATTTTAATTTATTAAATAGAAGGTCCAGAGCTAAGATTGTAATAGTTTCTTATTCACCAACTCAAATCCTAATCAAAGTAATTTTTTCAGCCTCCTAACTTTGAAAGTACAGTTACCATAGACAAATTACGTGCGTGAAGCGAATTTCGTAGAATTTAAAAAAAAAAAAGGATTTTTATTATTAAAATTCTTTGAACCTGGTGACATTTCACTAGAAAAAAAAATCATTGCAGGTACAGACATTTATTGTGAAGTTAAATAAATTTGTTTCATGGGATTCTAAGAAACGCAGCTCGCGTAATGTTGTGGTAAACGGTTGTATCTTTAAAGATACACTGGGCAGTTTGGCCTATTTCGTGATTATTGCTATTTTTTTATGTGCTGCGTTTGTTTGCAATGAATTATCATTCTATGAGTATTTATAATGTACATGAATATGAAGATAATGATGAAGGTGAGCCGGGTGAAACGGACGGAGATAATAGGGAAGAGGATTTTCCCAATATGATAAATGATGTAGGAGGTTTGGAAGATGCAGATGTTGCTTGAACCTCATCTGCACCTCAACTTCAGTTAACGATCGTTGGAGTTCATGTCCTTTAAATTTTACAATTTGAAAGTTGATGTCAAGTCTTTGAAATGCGAAAATTCTTGTCTATCATGCACAGGAAGACTCAACCCTTCCAGGAGAAGTGACAGGCTGAACTTTTTTTTAAAGTTCGATCATACCTCTTTCCTTAGTCGTTGGACCAACGTATCGTTGAAGAAACCTTAGTCAATGCGGAACTTGCTCTTGATACATCATTCCTCTTTAGACTTCTTGATCTACGAAAGTTTATTGGGATCCCTTTTTACATGGCTTACTTCAAACTCCCGAGTACGAACGATTTTTGGAGTTTTATAGAAAATCGATGCGGCCCGTAGTGATGCCACAACATTCCTATATTCATTTCAATGGCAAAGCTAAAGCAAATGAAAGTGATGATCCTAATCGTGACTGCCTTTATCTATTAGGCCATTATTAGAAACACTGAATATGGCGTACCAATATTAGATCGGTTGTATGTATGTAGTTGAACAAATGTGCTCTTCATTTTATGGGCCATATTTGCCTAACAAGCCGAAAAAGTGGGGTTTTCAATTATTTATATTATGCGACTTAAGCAGATTTGCATATATGTACATAAATTTGAAATATATACATATCAGATCACCTGAAGTACCGGCCCTAGGTGAAGTGGACCCTCAAGCATCGGCAAATATTGTTTCTGAGGATTGCTTAATGAAGTTATCATTTTATGATAATTACTATCGAGATATTCCCTTGCTAATTTATCCCTACATAAAAGGAATGCTTGCAGTTGGTACTATCTGAAGAAATCGGGTAAAGAATTGCAAGCTTCCAAAGGTGAAAACGATGATGAAGGTTAAACGAGAAACCAGAGAAGAGTTTGTAGCTTCAATACACGGCATACATACATACATATGTAGATCTTACTTCACCATCGTAGAATCGTCAACCTCGTTGCAGCTAACATATGTACATTGGCATAAGGCCTCTTTTACCCATTATTTCATTTTATCATTTTATGCATTCAATTTTTGATTTGTATTGTATACTTTAATTTCATTGTAAGCCAGTTTGTTATGAAAATAATATAAAACAAATAAATTTAGCATAAACCGCAATTGAACCAAATTTGTTCACTAAATCTACTACCATTTATTTCGTTTTTTCACTAATTTTCATTTATTTTTAAAATATACTATTTATCCATTTAATTTAACACATAAACCTTTAAACTCAAACTTTTCCTTAATAATAAAACAATGAAACTAGTTATTTAAGATTAATTTTCCAATATGTACACTCAGAAAAGAAATCAATACTAAATTATTCTCATAAACGCCTTTGAGGGGTTAATGCCCAGTGTATCTTTAAAGATACAACCGGTTTTTTGTCAAAAATATGGGTTTAAAAAAATTTAAACAATTTTTTTTTAATGAAATAGTTGTTTGTGTTCTATTTTGCATGTTATATATTTTTTTCGACAAAATCGGCGTCCTTGGGCATTTAAGGGTTAAGAGGCGCCGGATTTCCGATAGGGATGGCTATCAAAACAGCTGTGATTTTGTTGATTGTCAATGTTTTTCGTTCTTAGTAAAGTCTAATAATTTATCACAGATAGATTTACACCACAATAACATTACCAAATCGTGGAATATTATTTCCAAAATCGGTGTTCAGCTACACAAACTTATAGAGCACTCCACAAATTTTTTGATGCCCATCAGAATGTGTTATTGAGGCCAGTGTTATTGAAGACCCGAATTTGTCAATTCGAAAGCGTCCACAGGTGCTTAGTCTTTATCCATCCACAACTTGGAACATTTTGCGAAAAGGATCTTGGCAAAGTCCCTTATAAGACACAATCGGTGCAAGAATTGAAGCCGAGGTTCCAGCGGGATGGGGCTACATGTTATACTGCCAGCAATACCACCAATTTATTGAAATCGAAGTTTGGTGAAGGTGTGCTTCAAAGTTTTTAGTTATTGTGGTATGGCCGCAGATGCTCGAAAAGGTGGTAAAAAATTGGACGCGCGGGATACGCTTTGTAATTGCCAATCGTGGTGCTCATATGACTGAAATCATTTATAAATGTTAAATAAAAAAAAAAAGTCTTTGAAATAGAAACATTTTTTAGATCAAAAGCCAATGTCGTGTGCTCTTAATGTCGTGTATTCTTATTATATTATTGTATTTTCCCGACCCTACAAACACCATTTATATTAAGTCGTTGAAGCCTTAAGTTCTCGCAAGTTGAATAGCTCTAGGGTTATCAAGCGCAAAAACATCAGTCAGCCTTAGTATCTACGATCATTCACAGTTCATCCATATAAATCAAGGAGACCAGGAAAATCGGATTCTGGTAATTTTTTTCATACATACATACATGGTTGACTATATCTTATCACCACTGTATTTCTCTTGTTTATTTATGTCGATGCCACAATAATGCAAACCGTTCTAAATTGGTACTGGCGGTAGCAGGGTTGTATACATATACGAACATTTAGACCGAGACCAATACAATAAAAACGAAATGTTGCAAAAAGGACACGTGGCTGCATCGTAAAAGGAATGGAAACATTTACCACCCACCCTTAACCCAAATATTCATCCGCAGTTCCACTTAAGTTCAACGACAGTAATAGCGGCTACAGACAACATTCACCATACATATAATCAAAACAAGGATATTCACTTGCGCGCTTGCCTTTTTTGCGTCTTCCTTACTGCCCACACTCCCTATATAATGCGCTATGGCTTGCGAGGGTAGGTATTTCGAGTTCACAGTATAATGCGATATGTCTAGAAGACGCTGATGTTATGTCAACCGTCGTTTCCTCCATACAAGGAGATTCGAAATTCTGCATTATTGCAACGTAATAAAAGCAACACCGAATAGAAAGTCATAAGGATGAATGCTTTTCTTTTGCAGTATGTAGTACGCTGCATAGTGCGCAAAGTCACAAGCGAACTTTACGACCCGGACGTGTCGGTGTGTAAGAACGCCAGAACGACCGACTAAAACCAACTTGTACATCAAGAAGAAATGAAATATTATTATCATTTTGGTCGGTTATGTCGCGCACTTTCGCCTGCATTAAGTGAAATTTAGAGGTGGCAATGGCGGCGCGGTCGGTGATAGTGGTTGGCAAAGCGAAGATGTCACTCAATTTGTTGGTTGTTTTATGTGACAGGTGAAATTGGACTTTGTTACCGTAATTTGATTATATGAGCGAAATGTGTGCGAGGGATGGTGCTATAACTTTTTATTTTGTTGGTCCTTTTTTCTTGTAGAACAATTTATCAATGATATACACATTACATTCCGTATTTTATTGCAGAGTGCACTACCATTAGATCGTGGTGGAGTTTTTTCTTGTATTTCTTGTTTCTTATTTTCACATCAACATAAGGCGTCTTCAATTTTGATTGCATACGTACATACATAAAATACATGCGTTTATGAACATATATATGAGTATGAAATTAAACGGATACAAATAGAAGGCAGACATAGATTTCGCACAGCCCGTTTGTTTTTTAATAGTCTTCTCTCGGAAGAGGCGAACATTTAACGACGTTGATGCGGTTCTTGTGCTGCGAGATTTTCTACGGGTCTTCATTTAATGGGTGGATTTGTTCGCATTTCGTCACAGTCTTTTATGGTACTAATATTAATACAGAGTTGTTGCGGCAGTCCTTTGGCAGTAATTCTGCTTAATAGGGCTCTATGCCAGACTCAAAGTACGGTTTTGAGATGCGAAGGGCTATCGCCCATAAGTCGGTTACATGCTTTGTGACACCATGTATTTCTAACTTGGCCAGTGCTTTATCCTTTTTCAACAGGTCCCCAAGTGATTTGATGCCATATCTCACCGAGAAGTGGAATTTTATCACTTCGGTGAAACAAAGACAGTTGCGCCAGTTGTACTATATGACAGAGATTGGAATCAGGCTTTTTTGTCGAAATTGCGTGCATATGGCATCGATTAGTCTCTTCTTCAATGGATTAGAAATTACTTTTCGGGGCGTTCAAAACAAGTTGTCCAGGATGGCTTGAAGTCAGATATTCACCACATAAATAGTGGTGTCCCCCAGGCCTCAGTTTTGTCTCCGACTCTCTTTCTCATTTTTATAAATGATCACTTGTCTGCAACGCCTAATCCAATCCATTCCTTAGCTTAGAACACCCGCATAGGGTCAGTAAGTTAGAATTACATTACACAGCTAAGTTAGTTAAACTAGTTTTCAGCGTTTTTGTCTAGCATGTAAGAAATACTGAATTAACAAAATAAAAATGAAAAAAAAAAATGCGCCGGTACATCCGATGTTCCTCTTTCCCCTTCTTTCAAACGCCGTGCCCTGAAAATCAGCATAAGGGTATTCGTACCCCCCCGCGAATTATAAAAAAAGAAATATGTATGGCCAAAACTAGACCAAAGAAGATCTAACGGACTTCTTAAACATAAGATAGGATCCCTCTCTACTCTAACCAACGTAATAACCGGACACTGCACGATAGGCAGGCATGCAAAAAAATTGGGCATCGCCTATAACGAGTTCTGCAGAAGTTGCAGAGACGAGGAGGAAGAAGAATCAATCCCCCACTTTTTGTGACCGTGTCCTGCACTGGCTAGCATTAGGAAAGCTGCACTAGGTCATTACTATTTCGATGGTCTCAATGATCTTAATAACGCCTCTACGGCTAACGTTAATAATTTCATAAAGAAAAGTAATTGGTACCAGGAGCGGACAGAGTGACCCACTTGTCCCTACCTTCTGGCAGCACAAGGTCCATTGTACTTTAGTCTAAGTGTACCTTATCGATAACCACATCAACCAACCAACCAACCATGCATTTTATTTCTTTGCTACCTTTATGGTATTTATGGTAAGTTATATATTTCACAAAGCTCCCTTTTCACAAAAACAAAAAAAACTCAAATGAACGGCTAACTTTTAAACATTAAATTGTTGCGGGCTGTTCGTATGATAGCCCACCCTTCTTCTATTAACTCAAAACCCAATAAAGTCAGACTTTTTCTGACTTCTAATTTCAAAACAAACGCAGACTATTGCTAAAAGTTAGGAACAATATTGAATCATCAGTTTGCATACAGGAAAATTATGCCTGAAACATCTTGTACTATACGACGTAGTACAAAAAATATATATATAAATACTTGGCGCAACAGACCGTATGTAGTCCAGGGCTTAGCTTCTCGGGACCATTCGCGTTGTGCGTGTTATATTTTTCACACAAATAGAAGTTTAGGGCCAAATCCAAAAGGTCTTTTCAGAATCTTTCTCATGACAGTTATTTCTCTCGGACGTTCGTCAGGTGGAGCCATGAAAACAACTTTTTCATGTTTTCTGAAATTCAAACCTAGGAACTCACGCTCAATAATTCAATGCATTACCGCGTAGTACGGACTTTTATATGAGAGAACAGGGGTTTGGACGAAAATCTGTATATGGTTTACTTGCGCTGGATTCAAAGACTTAATGGTTAAGGTTACGTTAATCTGCACCACAAATATTATTGGCCATATTACAAGGTCTCTCAAAGTTCATTCTATTAAGATAAAGCTAAAGGACCATAGGCTGTAGCTCTAAAACGACTCTATCCTTAATAAACAAAATTTGTATTGCTTTCTAAAATTTAACGACCAATTTCTGGTATAACGAGAATCCTACCGATACAGGTGCGTGCAAAAGCACCTCACTAGCAAACGCTATTGATCCCACGATTAAAGATTTCCTAATTAAGCCCACAACTTCAATTTCAGCTAAAGTACTAGAACGAAAAGAGGATCATTGAAAGAAACTTCAAATCCATCTGCACTATGTTTGCTGTTTCTAACTCAAATAAATTCCTCTTAGCACAGCATTTACCAGAACATAAATGAAACGATAACACGACCATTAAATTTGTACATTGCATTCACCATTCTATTGCACGGTTCTAGAGGAACCTAAATTTTCGGACTAGAGAACTCATGTTTCGGTGACACCGACGTTTTGCCTAACTAGGGAAAATGAGGAAAAACTTTCTTTCGTATCATGTCCTTTGTTTCGCTATGCACTCGCATTGGTCTCCCTAAGCCATGTCAATGTTATGGCCACAATTAAACGATGGCAAAACGGGGAAAAAGTTACCCGCTCTCAACCTCAATGGGGGTTTCAGGAGCAGGATAGTTGAGTAGGGAGCTTATTGTGCTCTGTTGTGCCGTTCTGAGTACTTCGTTTACGAGTTTTTAATGTTTTGACTGTGGTATCATTTTTTAGGAGCACAAAAGTGCAGTTGATCCTGGTACCAGAAGTGTTTGCCCTTTGGGCTTACGGGATGTGTAGTAACTTCTTCAACTGTCATCAAAGGGAAAGTTTTGTATATTCGATGGCGTTGTTGCAGGGAACGGTTTTATTAATCGCTTATGAGGTCGACATTACCGTAAAACTGTGGTCATTAAAGATAGTTAACCTTTTATGCAGTCGATTCTATGCAGACTTAAGAACATTTTAATGCGCCGTAAGGGAATTAAAAGTATACTGACAGGAGACAACGATTGCAGTACATTAATGATATCGTCGACGATGAAATTAGTCACATCTTCAACTAGGAAACAAGAGATCACTATTTAGGGTTAATAATGAGGCGAAATAACGACAGCCAAATATAGAAGCTTCTTGTCATCTATAAATCAATAAAAAAATTTGCAGAGCCAAATAAGTTATACAGTAGCTACGTACAAGTCACAAAAATTTGATTTTTATTAGCTGAAACCGATAGGACATAATGGGCTGAAAACATCGACAAAGACCTCAGGGATGATTAACTATAAATGAATTGTGTTTACAATTGAGCTAAGTAGAACACCATTAGAAATGTAAGTATACATCTTACCTTGAAACCTTGAAATGCACTTAAAGATTTTTAGCTGGAAAGGAAAAAGTAGCGAAATTCTTATTCTAAACACTTCAGTTTCTCATGCTAGCTGAAATGGATGGGCTGCTAAGTATTAGTATATGTACTGATAAGCTTTAAAAAAGGAATGTTCAGTAAACTTTTTAAATTACCTTTGGAGATAAACTATAGGTAGACTCTCTATAAATATTCAGAAAGTCCTTCCACATGGACTCACTTACTTAGATGGGGGTATCCTCTCCAGTCAGCTGATTATTTGCCAGCCATTAATATATGTACATATGTAGCTTTTCTGACTAGTCTTCCTATCTTTTTCAGCTTGTATGCAGACGCGACCAAACGTCATTCGGATTTTTTATTATGAAAGCAACTAAGAGCAACAACATCCGTACTTAACATTGTCCATGCCTTTGCACTATTCAGTAGTATTAGAGTAAATTTTGCGCGAGTTCACCTAGTTCACCATAGAGCGTAAGAAATAAAGTCCCTGACTACTTACAAATTATACGTGCCATTATTACAGCCCGGTTAGTTCTTCCATTCATGTGATGATGTCAACATCATCGCTGTAGGCGAAAAGATACACATGCTTGTAAAGGATTTTACCATCTGTTTTTGCTTAACCCTGCCTATCCGTTATTATAGGTATGTATAAACAAACTAATATCAAAAAGTTTGGTTATGTTGCTGTTAAAAGTAGATTTTTCCTTAGGATTGGAAACGATGTTAAGATTCCATTCAAGGCAGTTTTTTGGTTAGTTTAGTAAAAGCTATCTTTATTTTGATCACTTATACAGCTTGAAAACAGAAAGTTGGTCGTTATGCTCAGTTAGTATACAAAAAATTTCCTTGCATTATTTCAGCACCGACTGCGATTCTTATTCTAAGTTGCCGTGTTTGTCCATATCTATATTTTATTCTACCGTTTGGTAAAATTTTAGAACACCATTTCTCCAATAGCATTTTTCTATCTTTTGTTTTGACAGCTTCTCATGCATTTTTTTTTATTTTGGAGGACAATATTCTCCTGTTCATTCCTTTCATAAAGGTACATGTTGTATTCTCTTGCTTTGCTGCATGAATCTCCTGGTATTCTATTTCGAACCAAGGGCTTCTTTGTGATAGCCGAGTGATACGAATAATCGACATCTCTGAAGCCTAATTGCAAGACGCCACTGGTCTTCCGCACTAGGTAGTGTTCCGCGTTTACTCTACTAAAAGCGTCTAACATCCAGTATACTTGTTTAGTTCTCAACAAAGTCCACTACCTTGAATCTATTGGCAGACGTGTCCTTTTCTCTTTACCTAGTCCTGGATATGGCATTGCTCATAATTCCGAGAGCTCGTATAAGTCATCTTTAACTATGGTTAAGTATGGAGAATAAGTATTGGCTACCTTTCTTGACGTAGAAGTTGCATTTAATAACGTAAAAGGGGAGGCCGTCAACCATGTCCTGGAAAGCATAAAAGTCTTAAATCTGTGTTACAAAAAGGGCAACTATGAATTTTTTTGATTCATGCATTCATATACACTTATTGTTAAGTCAAACAAACCAGCGCTAGAGGTTTTGGAAGCGTTTCAGAAGGAAGAAATTTTGAATCAGTTTGGCGTTAATTCCCAACCACGATGAGCGTTTGTTGTTTTATAGGGCATGCATTAGATTCAGATTAGGTTAAGAGGATGATTTCTTATATTGCATTTGTTCTTAAAAAAAAATGGGAGAAATGTTGCGAAAGAATACGTACCTAGCCAAAGACGATTCAATTTCATAGACGGAACTTTTAAAATTGTTCCTTAATTCTGGTTTAAGCAGCTTCCGATGTTTTTTTATACAAATGGACTATTTTGGGGAAAATTATTTAATTACCGCAATCGCTTAGGAGACACTGGAATCATTTGTCCCCTCCTACCTCATCGCCTCAAGATGTGGAGCATTAATATCTCTTGAAGAAGAAAAATCCGCAATTTTATCTTCAGAGTCAGCAACTATAATTTTATTAACTGAAAAAGTTCCATTTGATGACGTGAACGACGACGTTTAGACTGATTATATGGTGGTATTGTTAGGTCGACAGCTTGAGTTTCTTTCCCTATTTGTCACCCTTTCAATTTTTGGAGGAGGAGAAATGTCCCACGGAGTGAAACGTGTTTTAGTTGTGCTAGATCTCGAAGTGGTCTTGGTTTGGCTGGTTATTTCAGCTGCAACTTCTCGCATTATACCGGCATTGGCTTCATATTGTTGCAGGTCATTATGGCCTAATTTGGAGATTTTAGTGTTATTTTAGTTAACATTTAGTGGGGATGGCAAAGGCTCATAGGCTTTAAAATCGGATTATCAGAAAATATTCCTAAAAAGTTAAAGATTCCGTTTACTTCGTGCAATTTATCCGGTGTGAGTTACATCACCCAAGACTTTTAACTTTTCTTCTAACTTTTATGATTAATGGCTTCAAATTTCTGGTCCGATTTCAACGCAAAATCAACAAAACTGGCTTTTGCTGTGAAGGTTTGAAAACACTAAGAAATAAAGGAAAAACTGTGTGATAATTGACAGGTGGACGCATCCAGAAATGTTTAAGGTGGACTCAGAGTCAGCAGGAGAATTGTTCAGAAAGATAGGATTATTTTCCTTTCACAGGAAAATGAAAGCCAATACACAACTTACTCTGAACTAGATATGTATGTACCTACCCCAGTTTCATCAACATCCCATATTTTGGATGGGGAAAAGTTATATTTTTCATATAAGTCTTCAAAACCTTGTTCATATTTTCTGGATTGAAACTCTTAGCTCTGTAAATTTCTTCGATGGCTGCCGAAAGCTTAGTTCATTCTTATGTTTGTTTATAAAGCCAATCCTTTCCGGGCACTTCTATGCAATAAAGAAAACTCATGAGGTATGTAATTTTTTTGGCATACCCCAAAAACGAATTTCCATTTCTTGCAAATATGTTTCAAGTTCTGCTTCCATATTTCAACTAAATATTGCCTTTCGGCCCAAGCGAATGGACAAAAGTTCTCCGATTGACTTACCCACTCCTTAAAATTCGGTTTTGGAACATTTTCTGTTTTCACGACGAGCTGTATATCCACTTCTTCTTTTTCGATAGAAATTAAAGTTTTCTCCATTTGAATCTGATCCTTTCTTCTTGTACATATGTCTTTTGTAACATTTTTAAGAGTAGTTCTCAATCAATCAATGGTTTCATCCTCTTCAAGACAAATCTCTAAAAGGCCCGACTCCCTAAGTCCTACTGTTTTCAGGGGCTTGTTAACGGAAGTTAAAACCATGCCGAGTCCTTTTGGGTTCTCAGGTCACTTTTGAGAACATTAAGTAAACCTGGCTCTGCCGGCACTGGGTGCGTCGATGCACATCTTCGTCTGCCGGCATGTATCAAGACGTCGGCAGTAGTTTTAGTTGCATCTCAGCCATTGCTCGTTTAGAGAATGCCAAGCTGCACCCTACTGATTTCTGTGGATCCATGAAGAGGGTCGTGATTCTCTCCCTGGCAAGAGCATCTGCTCTTTCTCTACCCGGTATCCCGGAATGTTCAGGAACCCACACCAGTGTAAGCTGCGCCTGCGATAGTAAAGACTTCGGCTTGAAAACCGTAGTATGTGTGCCCAGCGGAATAACATTGCTTACACTTCTTCCAATCTTCTGTACTGAAGACACTACTAGCAGATTCAAACCCCGTCAACCACTCTTTTTTTATGATGAACGCTTCGAAGAGGAGCATTGGGATCTACAATACGGGGTCCACATTATCCGCTTAGTCCACATTATTCCAAGGCTTCTCCAATGTATGGTTCTGGCCTTCTTTAAGTTTGGGAAACTAATTCAAGAAGAGGAATTTCTGAAAAGCAGGGACTTCAGAATGCTTACAGAAAGTGATGGTGTAATTGATTTTATCTTTTATTTATAGCAAGAACTTTTTTGTATTCAATGTGGTGAAATGTAAAAAGTATTACCCCAGATCGCTGCGCGAACCCTTTTTTCAAAGTTATGTTATTCAAAAAAAAAAAAAAAAAATACTTGGCGCCACAAACCGTATGTGGTCCAGGGCCTAGCTTCTCGCGACCATTCGGCGCTTATGTTATTCATTATTTACAAATATTTGGCATGAAATTATAATTTTATGCTGATAACTGTTCATCCATGATGTTGCCAAAAGAAATGAGAAAGAAGAATTTAAGAAGCACCGTTATTTTTTCTCTGACTCTCTGACTCTCTTCATTTCAGTTATTATCCTCATTGTGTAAACCGAGAAAAGAAAAGTATAACCTACCCCTTAGTACTAGTACTTGAGTAGTGCTAGGAAATGGAAACATGGTAGCTCGGGCATATGAGTGGGGTGTTAGATGTTGTTGAGTTCAATATCGGCACGCAACAACGATAGACATACATATGTCCGAGTTGACTGCTTGGTTGCCTTTCAATTCTATTCATTTAAAAAGTAGTTTTTGTCTTTTCTGTTTATAACTTCAGAAGTGGGATCGCCCGTGCCTCACAGTGTGGTGTATTGCAGTTTTGAGAAATAAATCAGAAATTTAAAATGTAAGAGCTGCGTATAATACGTTGGTGAGTTGCAAAAAAAAAGAAGAGTATGAAATTACGAACGAGTCTCGCTTTATGACGTTAGTTGTCTGGCTATCTCACTCTGCCTCTGTATTATTATTGTGGTCATGTACGATTGGGGGAAACGTGCATGATCTTGTCTGTGCAAACAACCACTACAGACGAAATTATATTTAAATGTGTAACTATGAATACATAGTTGAGGTAAAATACAAGGAAACGCATTGAGCTTCAGAAAGAGAAGTCGGTATATACGTCTGCGCCCCTTTTTGCGCATAAGTAGTGATATATCCAATGCCGATGAGTAACGAGAAGTTTCCTAAAAGTTGTCATTTTTGATTTATTCATTGCTAGTGTACAGTTTAGCTTACAGAAAATATAAGTACATATATCGAATTCAGTGAAAAATTAAAATGGAAAACCAAAAAGTAAGAAAGAGGTCTGCTGCTAATACAAGTGCAAAAGAAATTGAACAATTGCGACGAGAAATTGCGTTATTGAAGGAACAGAACGAAAATCTCGGCAGAGAAGTCGCCAATAACAGACGCTCGAAAAGTAATACTACGAAGGACTCGGCCACATCAACAACCTCAAACCATCAACCGATTCGATTAGCGCCAGAGGAAGTCAAAAGCATCATTCCTCCCTTCAATCCATCATCAGCATCCAGTTTAAGTGCATCGCAGTGGGTTGAAATCATCGACAACGCTCGCCATCTCTATAATTGGGACGATCGCGCAACATTCTTGTATGCATCTCTGCGCCTCGAGGAAGGAGCACGTAAGTGGTTCTCTACTAATCAAACTTATTTAACTGGGTGGGACGAATTTAAAGCAAGGTTAGTATCAGATTTTCCTAACTTCCTGGATGAATCTGAGATTGTGTCGCAGTTAATGGTGCGTCGAAAAGAGCCGACCGAGAGCTATGAAAACTATTTTTACGACATAGTAGATACTGCAAAAAGAGCTCATTTTGGCGACGAAGCAATTATTAAATACGTTATCTCAGGGTTGCGAGACCGAGAGTTGCGACGACACTTAACTTCAAGTAGTTGTAATAACATCAAGGAACTTCTTAGGGAAATAAAAACATATAATATGAGGTCCGTGATAAATTCGAACGCAGACACAACATTCTCTCACGACCAATTCTAAAATCAATTACCCCTTACCAGTTCAGACAAACTTTCTCCAAAAATTCTAACAGAGCCAGTAACTTCCGTAAACAAAATTACGATTACTCAAATACGAAATGTTATAACTGTAATAAACTAGGACATATAGCCTATGACTGTAAGGTAGAACGTCGTCGTACTCCCTCAATACACCCAGTCATTTAAACGAATCAGCCCGAAACATGCGTCGCGTTCTCAAATCCGGGGACGACAGTGGACTTTTGAAAGTCGTTAATGTAGACAGTAAGCCCATTAAAGCATTTTTAGACCTCGGAAGCGACTGTACAACGCTCACTATAGCCGATGTCATCAAAAATGACTGGCAAATGCAGCCATGTCAAATTAAATTGAATGGGTTCGGGCAGGGATCAGCTAAGGCAGTAGGGAAAATGATTAAAAACATATGTGCAGGTGAAGTTACAATGCCAACGGAAATACTTGTAGTAGATAACTCCGCGCAAGATGTTTCTATGATCCTAGGGCGAAATTTTCTCGACTCTCCTAAAGTATGTCTAATCAAAAGATATGGTAGCCTCCTAATAAAAAACGCGGATGATAATACACTAACTTCGAACTTCTGACAGCAAAAAGTGACAACACACCCAGACAAAGTAAATACCACTTGTTATTCTGAAATTGGGTTGAACAACATTGAATTAGGCAATTTTCCATATATAGACTCCGACAAGACAAATCTAATCAACATTTTAAACAAATACAGGGACTGCGTAGCTCTCAACCTCAAAGAACTCGGTAAAACGAACCTAGTCACAATGACAATCACCCTTAAGGAAAAAAAAATAATCCGTTACAAGCCCTATCGAGTAGCCTATAATGAAGTAGAACACCTATCCTCCATAGTTCACGAACTTCTACAACACGATATCATTGAAGAGTCCAATTCCGAGTATGCTAGTCCTGCATTATTAGTCAAAAAGAAAAATGGAACATATAGAATGGTGGTTGACTACAGGCAACTTAACTCGATAACGGTCCGAGAAAATTTCCCAATGCCCAATATAGAAGAACTAATAAACTCAATGGTCAGCGCGCGCGTTTTCATTATATTGGACTTATTAAGCGGGTATCATCAAATTCCGGTGGATAAAAAATCGAGGCATTTAACTGCCTTTGTTACTCCACAAGGTCAACACCAATACAAAAGGGTCCCCTTTGGATTAACAAACGCGCCAGCCATCTTTCTTCGTTTAATGAATTCACTCACGCGAAAGTTACCCGACCGCAATGTATCCATATATATGGACGACATCGTTGTATTCGGAGAAGACATAAGTACCGTTCTGACGTCCTTTCAGAATTTGTTGGAACTACTAAGGGAAGCCAAGCTAACACTTAACCTAAGCAAATGCAGGTTTTATTCTGACACAATAACCTATCTAGGACATGAGATTAGTGCCGTAGGCGTAAGACGGGGAAACTGCAAAACAGAAGCAGTTAAATCATTTCCAGTTCCCTGCGAAGCTAAGCACGTCAAGCAGTTCCTTGGTTTGTCTGGGTACTTCCGGCGCTTCGTCTCCAATTATTCTGCAATAGCCGCACCGCTCAATGCTCTCTTGAAGAAGGGCACAGTCTTTACTTGAACACCAGTAGAACAGTCAGCATTTGACCAACTAAAGGAGAAATTGTCAACATCACCAATTCTTACTATATACAATCCTTTGAGAAATCATCAACTTCACATTGATGCTTGCACTTCAGGTCTAGCTGGTGTTCTAATTCAAGTTGAAGAACGAGGTGAGAAGAAAGCAGTGTCATTCTTCAGTCGAGCAACGACAAACTTGGAGAAGAAATATCATAGCTACGAACTGGAAGCCCTGGCAGTTGTAGAAAGTGTACAACGATTTCGGTATTATTTGTTAGGTAAAAAGTTTACTATATTCACGGATTGCAACTCTCTCAAGTTAACACAGAATAAAAGAGATCTAGTTCCAAGGATAGCTAGGTGGTGGTTAAAGATACAAGACTTTGACTTCGACCGGCTCCTCAAATGTTGCACGCGGATGCACTTAGCCGAAATCCAACAGAGAAATCCCTGGAAGTAGAGGAAGCTGGTATAGGCATAAATATAATTGGCATGCAGGAAGACGACTGGGTTGCAGCGATGCAACTCCAAGACAACCATCTGAAGGAGATCTACGAACTACTCACTAACTCCGATACTAAAAATCCTAAAAGAAAAGACATCGAAAAGAATTATGCATTTAAGTTTGGACGCATCTTCAAAAAGACTTCTAATGGTCTTCGATTTGTAGTTCCGCAAGGAGTACGTTGGCGAGTAATTAAGACTTCGCATGATGATATCGGACATTGCGGCCTCGAAAGAACTCTAGAAGAAATATGTAAATTGTATTGGTTAGAATGCGCCATACAGTTTTGAAGTATTTGAATAGTTGCATTCCATGTCTATATAACAAAAAATCAAAGGGCGAGACGAGGTACCACATTCACCCCATCAAAAAACATCCGATTCCGTTCCATACCATTCACATGGATCATTTAGGACCGTTACCCAAGAGCACGAAGGGGAACATTTACATATTGGGAATAATCGACGCCTTCACAAAATTCCTAGTTATACGCGCAGTAAAAAATACATCTTCTAACGCCGTCATACGAACGCTAGATGAACTAACGCAATTCTTTGGAACCCCCACTCAAATAGTTAGCGATCGCGGAACCGCATTCACGTCCAAGGCATTCAAAAACTTCGCCACATCCTAAATGCTGTACGAACGCCACGAGCAAACGGGCAGATAGAAAGGTATTTCCGAACGGTAAGTACAGCAATCTCAACCATGACCTTAAGAAAAGACGGAAGGGATTGGCAAGACCATTTGCCAGCTGTTCAATGGGGGTTGAATTCCTTGAAACATCGAATCACTAACCGTACACCTCAGGAGCTGATGTTCGATTTCAAACCCAGAAATAACAGCAAACCATCTCAATATCGCGTTGCAGGAAGATGACTCCAACGACGACGAAGAAAATATTCCCCTCAGTAAGATCCGCGAAATGTCTTTCTATAGAACGCAGCAATTGCAAAATGAACAAGCCGAGAAATTCAATAAAGTTCACAAAAGTCCACAATCGTATGCCGTTGGAGATTTGGTCCTTATCCAAGCAGAGCATCCTGCCACTGGGCAATCGCGAAAACTACTACCCAGATATAAGGGGCCTTATGAAGTAAAAGCAGTCCTCCCAAACGACCGGTATATTGTAAGTGACACGGCTGTAACCAGAGTCACCTCGAGACGATACGAAGCTGTTCATTCTGCCAACCACATGAAACATTGGGGGAAGCTTCAAGATTTCAGCCTGTCCAATTTCGAAGAGATTTCAGAAGAAGAGTCATCCTAAAAGAAAAATTGTGTAAATTCAAAATGTACTTTAACTTTATTACGCTCACCAAGTTCCATTCTGGAAATTGACAGGAAATATATTTTAATAAATTTGAATGTTGATGTTATTTCAAAACCTACTACATGTCTGTAAAAAGTTTATGTGTAAATAACATAGTATAATATATTTTGAATATCCTCGCCTTCTTTGACATATAAAATGAAATGAAACGATTGAAATAAATGAACAAAATAAAAATGCTTCGACTACTTTTGGGATGAGTGCTTCCAGTGTTTTTTTGCAAATTTGTTCTATATTCATGGTTTCTAATTTCAGCAAATAGTCGGTAATGATTCATCAGATGAGTTTTGATGGCACGTCAGCGCAATGTTGGTAACGGTGAGTACTCTGATACTAGAGGACATAATATGATGAAATGATTCCTTCCGCGGTGAAGAAGATTTTATTAAGAAAATATGAGAATACCTTCGAGAAGAAGATGAAACGATTCCTTCCGTGGTGAAGATCAGTTTAAGTAGAATATTGAGAATACCTTCGATAAGAAGACGAAATGATTCCTTCCGCGGTGAAGAAGATTTTATTAAGGAAATATGAGAATACCTTCGAGAAGAAGATGAAACGATTCCTTCCGTGGTGAAGATGAGTTTAAGTAGAATATTGAGAATACCTTCGATAAGAAGACGAAATGATTCTTTCCGTGGTGAAGATGAGTTTAGGAAGGAAACATTCAATATAAGTTAATCAAAGGTTTGGAGTGTTGACAGTAGATATGCATAATGCTGCACACACAGGGATATGCTACACACTGAGGACAGTGTAATGTCGGATGGCCGAATGTAAACCGAGAAAAGAAAAGTATAACCTACCCCTTAGTACTAGTACTTGAGTAGTGCTAGGAAATGGAAACATGGTAGCTCGGGCATATGAGTGGGGTGTTAGATGTTGTTGAGTTCAATATCGGCACGCAACAACGATAGACATATGACCGAGTTGACTGCTTGGTTGCCTTTCAATTCTATTCATTTAAAAAGTAGTTTTTGTCTTTTCTGTTTATAATTGTTTATGTGTGCTCTGAGAAGAATGTTACGTTTAAGCGACTGTTTAAAGTGCTCATCTAAAAATTTAAATTCGGAGAAACATGGGTAGAGCAAAATCCCTTAACTAAATCAAAAAGCAGGTGTTATTGTTAGTGTTTCCACAGTTAGAAGAGTGATTAACGGTGCCAATCGTCTAAAATGGATGAAACTTCAACAAAGACACCGTTAAACCATCAGCGGCAGTCTATGCAGATGCACGATATGTATTGGTAAGAAGAATGGCGTTACGTGGTTGTTTTTCAGATGAAAAAAGTTTAATGGGTTCAATTATTATTTTCTTATTTTTATTATATTTTTTAGACCGGCATCATAGTCGAGAAGATAGTGTCAAGGTATGCGGAGAGGTTAGCTATTATGGATCTGTTGAGCTTGAGTTCCGAAAAGCAAAAAGCAGCGAGTTACAAGGAAATATTGGAAAAAAATTTTCCCAGATTCTCTGATAATTTTGGACGCATGAGTGGGACTTTGTCCTTTTTTTCATATGCAATACTCTGAAAGAGAGACAGAGAAAAAAAAAGCAGTGCTTTCAAAATTCTTCTTTCTCATTTTTTTGCCAACATTATAGACAAATAGTTAGCAGCATAAAATTATAAATTCATGCACAATACTTGTAAATAATGAATAATATATATGAGCGGAAAAGAATTGTTTTCAAAGGGTGCCATGACATAAGGTCAAATATTGAAATTTGGCCTGATGACACTTTCAAAAAGCGACACAGGGCCAATTTCTCGACTCATACACCGGACGGCCTTCCGTATTGTGGATTTATGTCCCATTTTAAACAAACAACCTGTAGATTTACATATGTCCCGATGGGATGGGACATAAGACCATAGTGGTATTATGGCCTTGTGTCCCACTCGCAATAATATGTACATCGAACAGTAAAACCCGGTTTTGTTATTTCTTTTTTTAAGAAACATTTGGTGTTATGTCTCGAAAAATGTTGGCCCTTATGTCGCTTTTTGAAAGTGTCATAAGGCCAAATTTCAATTTTTGATGAATTGGTTTTTCTCGGAATCTTAAATTCTAGATTAGACTGCATTCCGATCGTGAAGCTGAAATCTGTGTAGTGTTCGACTAATTTTGTAAAATCTTTGACATTGAAGCGACTACTTCTCCCTCTCCCACTACAAATACCAAGATAAAAACAAAGTAAACGCGCACAGTCCTTTCGAATTTGATTTGTGGCATTTCACTCATCATAAATTATTCCGTTACCCAGCACAGAAACAGTTTTTATTTTTATGTCTTATACACATGTGAGCTTGTCCCAGGATCAAATTGAATTCCTCACGTTGAACCACATCAGTTCCACGTCTACCCAGTCAGCCGTCCTTTGTGCGTTTCCTTCATAACACGGAATTAAGTTATAGAAATTACGTGATTTTTATAGCAGATATAATCGAAGGAGGGTGACCACATCGTACACACATGACAGGAAGAAAGCATTTAAGCACTTCAAAGGACAACAAGTCCCACAGTATCTCGTTGATTTTATTTTTTTTACCATATTGGGTGATTTATGTCCTTTGTGTGTAACGAATTCGCATTTAGCCTTCAAGAGTTGCAAAACCAAAAAAAGCAGCAAAAACGACCAAATGTTGTCTTTATCTTGAAGAAGGGAATCCTGTGAGGTCAAGTCAGAATTTCCTGTGGGTACAAAGGAAAATACTTTATCACAAATAGAGCAGCAATGTTATCGTCCATGTGTGCTTCTCCTGGCTGGAAATATTGTTGTAACAGCAGGACATGTAGCAGCACTCATAGTAGCAGCTGGTTGTAGTATTCTCTTGGCTTTCTGATGAGTACGTAGACCTTTTAAAAAATGTAACAGCACTCGCACAAAGGGCTCAGGATATGTTATTTATATTTGAAATGTTGTATTTGTATGGGTTCAAATGTATGAATACTTTTTATTTGTTGGCGTCGCTATTTTTGTGTGCATGTGAATATATTTTTATTTATTTTTGGTCTCAGCATTGAAGACAAACTCTTGGTGTCCTGTATTCTTTAAGCTTCGTCGGTTCGGTCCTTGTTAGTACTTTGTGGTCTATACGTGCGCTTGTTACATATGTATGTATGTACACGCACACGATGTGATGTTTTGAGTATTTGCATTTTTCTCTTGGTAACGGTGCATTGGTGGAAAATTGACTTTTCTGTACTAAGGGGTTTACATCTTTCTCTGGATTTTTATACAGGGCCCTCCTCTTCCATAATACATTTTCGAGTTCTTGAGTTCGAGACCCATACATACGAGTGTACTATGCATGTACATACATATGTCGATATGCAGTGGAGGATATCAGAGTTAATATTCTTAATAATTTAAAAAAAATAACTTAACAGAACTTTTTAAAGAGCTTTATTTGTAACAGCTTACAATCTGCTTACACAGGAAAAATCGGTTTGCAGGAGATCCGAAAATGTAGCCAAGCTTGATCTTCACATCTTTATATCAGCTGTCAGTAATAAAATCTAGATTCACGCTTTATCTTTCAAACGATTTTAAAAACCCAATACTTATAGCTAGATCACATTAATAAATGCACTGATCGAATGCGTGAGAGTGTCGAGTTCGAAAACCAGAAACACATTTATTCACGGATTTCGGGGTGTTTCTAATAAAATTCGGAGAGTTAAACTGTTCAACGTGAATTCATAATTTCCATATTCGAACACGGCAGTAAGCTTTAAGCCCATCCATCCTTAACTTTGCCTGCTTTTCTTGCTCCCAAGTGAATAAAAATGATGTTCTAAGTTGTCCATGTCCCTTTTTGTGTTAATCCATGCTGCTGTGAGCCTTCGTCCATCCATCTACATATGTCCAAGGCTTTTTTTGTTTTAGATTTTTTAGATGTTTTAGATTAGCAGTGAATTTCTGATGTGTTGTTCTTTTTACTTTGTTATTTCTGTTGACTATTTATGAAACTGTTTGTAGTCCAATAAGAAAAACTTATTTGTAACTAAAATAAAATTTACCAAAAGAGAGAGTAATTGTTTAAAACTGACAATAACTAACAAAACTAAAGCAAGTGCTTTAAATGTTGACTTTTTTAAAACGAAAGTTTCGGAGTAAATGAAAATGGACTCCTTATCGACAGCTATCGCGCTTAATCCTTTGATCTACAATTTCCCATAGATTTTATATAAGATTGAGATTAGGGCATTTAGCTAAAAAGGTTAGCACTTCCACTTTGTTAGCCGCCAACCATTCTCCTACCATTTTAGCGGTGTGCTCAGGATCGTTATTGTGTTGATAGATCCACTTACATAAGTCTCGATGGCCATGAGGTAGCATCAGATTCTCGAGTATATCTTTAAAAACAGTTGACTTGGATCTTCGGGTGGATCTACATATATAATCCTTACGTTTGTTTGGTCCTAGTGCTCAATGGATTTTCGAGGTTTTATATATTCGCCAGCCATACTACTGAGAAAGGTAGCTACAAGCCAAGTTCGAGGACTACAACTGCCAAAATAGTCGTCTACAAATAATAGACGTGGTACACATACGGGTACGTCGGAATTATTATCGATAATCGCTTGTACATGTACATCTATATTCGTACGAATAAAATAAAAGGGGACCTCAAGAAGGCAATGTTTACAATCTCTTTTCTAAGTAGGTGTTCCACTTTCAAGTGCTTAAAAAAGTGTACTTTGTATTATTTGGATCAAAACTTTAGCATGGTATTCTAATTTGTGGCAACGCAACTATAAATCGGCTAGTTAATCTGCAGAGATTGCAGGACTCAAACACCAGCCAACACGATGAAACCTCTAAAGTTTTATCTGTAAAAGACACATTTCGAATAGCGGTCACACTGGAGTTCTACGAATACGAAAGTTTCAATGCACCCATTCTAAATTAGGTTAGCACACGATGATGAGCTCAAGGTCTATTTCACTTCCATTATTTCTTACCAATTACAGAGGTATACATATCCAAAAATAAGAAATGAAATACCAGAAAACTTGAGAAATATATGTAAAAGATTTTAATATACAAACATTTGTTCTATATTTCTAACTTCCTGGTACATCAGAAACAGTGACCTTCATCGGGACAGATAAACGAATGTTCATGCGAGAGCAATATATGTACATACATATGTACAGTGACGAGCAAAAGTGGACAAATATTTTCACTTATTTGAAAAAGCTTATTATTTTTTTAATTTTGTGTATTAGACGAACATTTATTTTCTTCAATTAAATTAAAAAAAAAAAACATTATACAGAAAAAAACAAATAAAAAATTTATTTTTGGACTTGGCCAATTTCGCCCGTTTCGGGAAAACTTTGTGTTTTAATTTTTGGCCCATAAGCCTTTGTTTTTTATAACTTGTAAGCAACGCCTTGGCATACTCTCTACCGAATTGTGAAGAAATTGCTCGGGAATTCTGCTCCAAATCCAGCTTAATTCGATCCCAAAGCTCATCAGTGTTGGATGGATGATTTTCATATTGCACGGAAAAAATAAAAGCACGAAAGAAATGGCAAATCACTCGTGCACCGCAACATAAAACGGTCCTTAACCGATTATGCAATCGCCTTAAGGATAGTATTCGGGAATTTAAAAGCAATAAAATAGCGACGTACCTTGAAAATCTCTCCGCTGAAAGAGAATCAAATTATTCGCTTTGGAAAGCGTTAAAAGGGATCCGGAAACCTCAAATGCAAGCGCCACCAATTCGGAAAAATGATGGAAACTGGGCCAAGACTGACAAAGAAAAAGCAGAACTTTTTGCCTTGCACTTAGAAGAAACATTTCGACGGCCCTTTGTTATCGCCTGACTCCCTAGTCACCACATCTGACAACTTTAAAGTAAAAAAAGTTGCATTGATTGAACTGAGGGAAGTGATTAAAAATTTAAAGACGAAAAAAGCTCCAGGTTACGACTTGATAACTTCATTCAGATTGCTCTACGTTCCGAGACATTGAAAATTGTCGCCAAGATTATAATGGTCCCGAAAGGCAAACCTCTGAATGAGAAGATATCTTATCGGCCTATTTCCTTATTGCCGGTTATCTCAAAAGTATTCGAAAAACTACTTTCTAAACGACTACAACCGTTAATCGATGAAAGACGTCTCATTCCTCACCATCAGTTTGGATTTTGAATCAAACATTCTACAATCGACCAAGTTCACAAAATAACTGACGTGATAGAGAAAGCTCTCGAAGAAAAAAAGATTTATTGTGGTGTAGCTATTTCTTGACGTCTCACAAGCTTTCGATAAGGTTTGGCACGAAGGCTTGGAGTATAAATTGCAACTACTTCTGCCACGGCAACTCTTTCTAATCCTACGATCTTACCTCGCCGGAAATGATTATTCTGATTTCAAGGAGATTGCGGCCGGAATCCCACAAGGAAGTGTTCTTGGCCCACTTCTATATGTACTCTACACCCGTGATATCCCGCAGGAAAGCAACTGCGTCGTCGCCACGTTTGCGGACGATACTGCGATATTAACAACGGGCGATACAATTGAAGCAGCAACTGAAAAGCTGCAACACGCTATTAATAAAGTCCACGCTTGGACGAATTCTTGGCGTATTGTGCTGAATGAAAGTAAATCTGCTCATATCAACTTTACATACAAAAAAGTTTATAGATTGCCTTTATATTTAAACTCGGCTCAAATACCGTATGCAAACGAAGCAAAATACCTAGGAATGACTCTAGATGTTAAGCTTAAATGGAAATCGCACGTAAAAAAGAAACGCGACGAGCTCGAAAACAAATACCGAGAAATGTACCGGCTACTTGGAAAACATTTGAAGTTAAGCCTACATAACAAACTGCTTATCTATAAGCAAGTGCTAAAACCAGTGTGGACGTATGGTTTACAACTGTGGGGTTGTACCAAGAAAAACAATAGAAATATCCTACAAACTTTTGAAAATAAAGTTCTTAGAACGATCGTTAGCGCACGGTGGTATGTGCGTAACGAAGATATTCATCGGGATCTGGGAATTCCCAGCGTCGCTGAAGAGATAACAAAATTTGCTCGTAAACACAAAGATCGTGCTCACGGCCATTGTAACCGTACCGTCATTCAACTACTTGACGCGAACAATTCAATTCGTCGTCTGCAAAGGACAAAACCTTTTGACCTAGCGTCATAGTATATGCCGGTCGTGAAACACGCAGGAACTTTCATTGGAATTTAACCTGTCTTAAGTGGAACATCCTTTTTAATTACATACGAACATCTCTTTCCAAAATCACGAGTCGCGTAAGTTGTAGTATCAATTCTGAAGAGAGGTGTTTTTAGTGAGTAAAAATCTCAAAAGATTTTCACCTGCTCTCGGCAATAAAAAAAAAAAATAATCTTAATGGATAAATTGAAAATACATATAACCGAATTGCTTTCTCCTTAAAATCGTACATTTTAGACAACTTTTTCAAATATATACATGAAAACATTTGTTCACTTTTACTGTATGTAATTCTATAATCTATGTATATACGGAATTATAATGCAGGTCCTCATGTACATACTCGTAATACACGTAATATTTATTTAATCTTTCTAACAAAGCTGGGCGTTACTGTATTTGTTGACAAAAACAATTACATGTAATTAATAAAAAGTAGACCATTTTGAAAATAATCATAGGCTAAAAAATTTTAGTCCCGCGCAGAATTTCGATACATATTCAAAACTCATTGTAGGTATAATTTCTTTTAAAATAAACCACCCTACAGCACTGCGGTAGACCGTAAAACAGCAAAACTCAACCGGCTATTTGCTAATTAAAAACATTGAATCTTCTCCATTGTCTTTCGATCATGGGCTTGCCACATGGTTCGCTGTGGCTCCACATAATAACTGCAACAAACAAAATGCGGACTCCGAGTCCCAATACTTCTCGCTACTGCACTCATCTTTTATTGTTTCGATATAGAACAAGAAATAAGTCCTTGCAAAAAGACCATCCACCCATTGGGTAAGGATAAATATTTGCGATGCCATTTTATTTATAAAACAATCGACGTACAAAACTTCCATCAGCCGGGATGCTTTATTAATAACACAAATGGTGCCGTTGAACAACTGCGGAGTGCTTTGTCTCGCTGTCATTTAGAATTGGAGAGTGTGCGGGGAGGCAAAATGTCGAAATTATTAATTTCTCTCCCTGCTGCCTCTTAATAGGGAAAAGTTCGGAACGGTAGAAAATACAAGAAAAAAAAAGCCATCCAGTATATTCGACCACAAATTCATTTGAAAAAACCCACCTATGTAGTGTCGTCCATAGTCAACAGCAGTAGCTCTGTGTGAAAATTTTGCACCTATTCATCAATCATTCGGATTCGACTGACCTGACAATTTCATCCAAGCCACTAGCGAAACATTGACTCAAACCATGGTCGGTTGTTGAAAATGGAATGAGCTCTTCTAAAGGAAACCATAAATGGTGACCTAACATGATACCAATCGGTGCCGGAGAATGAAAGCACAAATAAGATCGTGTGCATCAAAGCTGAGGTAGTATGGAATATATATAATCATAATTCACACTTTGAACGGCTAGTGAGGACACATACATACATACATTCCTACGTACTAAGACAGTGGGGTAAACAGAAATACCTTACAGTGGTGTTTCCATAATGTCTACCAAACACATTTTAGAGACATACTGAAAAAGTGGAAATTTTACGATTAAGCCCTACGTTGGTACTTAAGTTCTATGATTTGGCTATTTCCTGGAAGGTGTTGCATTTATTTTCGAATTCTATGTTCAAGAAGCTTTGACAGATCAAACTCACCATGGCAGTAAAGAAAATGATTTTGTAAAAAAATGGGAGGAAGCCTTAAAGCTCAACTATAACCAATCGGAAGCTAATGTCAAAATTCGACGTTAAGTTTTCTTCAGTACTGATAATAGCTCAAGTAGGCTTACATATGTGCATGGAAGCGATTTACACAGCTGTTAAAGACATATGTCAAAGTTTCGTACTTCGTACAAAAGAGCGAATGGGTTCGCCTTTAGTATTGACTCGTTAAAGATTAGGTATCATGAATTACTATTATATATTATTTTAATAATTTTTAGTTTACATTTAAGAAAATAAAATTAATTAGGACATAAGTGAGCATATAAAAAAAATAAAGAAAAGAAAATTTTAAATTCCATACTACACAAATATTTCGCAGGTTTTCAAAAGTGAAAAAATAAATTGTATCTAAAAGTATTGCAAATACGGTTAAATTAGTTCACTTTAATTTGTAGAGGAGGGAAAAGTGGTGAAAGTTATGTATTGTAAATAAGTTGAAAGTGCTGGAGGACGAAAAAGTTACTTCGCGATATTGCTCCTAAATGTTTGCTTTAAATGACACTGCAGTCCGGAATGGTCTAAACGGCCAATTAAAAAAATATATTCTTACCAGCTCAACCCGTAGCTATGCAGCTACTTTCAGTTACACACACCAAGTTAATTGAGGTTCCTGTCCATCTGAGGTGGAGTCTTTCTCTGGTGCATTGTCCCAGCGGGGTAAACTTTTCATATTTCCTATCTAGATCGACGCATAGTTTGTCACTTTTTCTGCTCTACTCTCCATCAGTACAAACTGGGCTCTATACCACAGGAAACAATACAAGCTACTTTCATCCCCCTCCCTCCTCTTCTTGTTCTTTCGAAGAAGTGAATGTCATCACAGTTTCGTAATCATCATAGTTTCGTGAACCGAAAATCATCTTAATCTCAGGCATGTGGTGCATGGTAAGGCAATTTCTTCAACACATAACCCTGGAGGGATAGAACCTTGTCAGCGGCCGGTTTCACTGAAGAAAATAGCCGCTTTTGGGGCTCTGCTCATTAAAAGTAAACCGTTATCATGTTAATTTCTAAACCTTAGAAAAGCATTCTTCAGATTTGAGCAGCGAATAAGCATATTTATACGGTGTGTAAGAAGTGATTCGACTTAACTGGGACATAATCGTTGATTCCATGTGGGTTATTTTTTAGTTGTCATCTGAACCAAAGGAAGAACACTCTTTCTCCAACCTCCCGTGCCTTCCTGCCCACAACAACCCCCCTCGATTGTTGGCTGGGCACTAACAGCTTTTCAAAGATGTTGAAACTCATTTGGGCACTAGTCACCCAGGGTTCACCACGTGGAGTTCGGAATAGGAGCTGGGGTAAATAGTGGATAATTTGTCTATAAATCTGTGTTTATGTATTGCTTATAACCATCATTTAAACCCTAAATATGACAATTTTTGTCACCTTCATAGACTTGCTAATATGAGTAGTCTGCAGTAAGATGTTATGATAAAAATCACGATTAATTCTTTTAAACTGAAGTTAACTTGTTGCACAAACTGTGTATACGCTCAATACTAGTACACTAGTAAAATTTATACTACTCCTCGCCAAGAATGGACGACTGGCCGCCCGTTCGACTGACTGTGACGGTAGTGTAGTGGTTTGGTTGAGTTTTGTTCGCCATTGCAGGGGAGATATTGTCATTTTGTCACTGATAAATGGCTAGAAATTATGTCAGGCCGTGAGGCGCTTAATTAACTCATTCATCCCTTGAGGCTTTTAAATGAAATAACGGTCTCGTTTCGCATACCAAGTACGATAGGTATCCACATGTATAGTAAACTTCGTACTACTTACACTCATATCTCTTCGGCAAACGCACGTAACCAATGATTTAAATACCGTATACTCGTAGCTATAACGAATAAGTGTAGTGGTGTCGAATAGTAGGACGTGCATATGCACGGTTTGATGTTTGCGCCCGAATAGTCTGGACGCATTAAGTGCCGACGATACGAGTATGCATACATATGCACCCTGTAAGAAGTGGAGTGGAAGAAGGAGAACATCAGAGAGGAAATAATGAGAGCAGGTGTGAAAAATCCAATTAAACACAGATTGCATGAGATTAATATAATTTTAAAATATCCTGCATGCTTTGACACTTAATTGACAGATGTGGTACTGCTTCCTCAATGTGAATTGAGTTTCTCTTTTTTTTTTGTATATTATTGCATTTAAATTGATGCACTACAAGGTCTCTTGCAGTTAGTTTACTGTGTTTTTGAACCTTGAAATTGTCAGATAATCTGTCAGAGGATAATTAGAACTGAATTGCATTTGTGTTTAATTAATCTAGCAGGTCCCAACGTAAACAATATAAGAAACATATAGCGATTGTATATTGTTACTATATATCATTAAGTTTTACGTAAATTCATGCATCATGTAAGGCTGGCCACAAATATAAAAGTTGTCAAAAATGAGTTTATTCGAAAAAATTATTTTGTATTCTGTGCTTGAGTACAGCATTTGATTCAGTGGAACATACTCAGAAGATTATAGTCAATATTATTAAAATTATTAGGCAAAGAACTCATGCATACATAGGTATGTATGTACCTACAAAGATGGTAAGAGAATTAAGAGTGAGAAGCGTCGTTTTTCCTTTTGTGTACCTAAATGATAGTTTATGCTTTCAGATAGAAAGAAAAGATTGAAGGATTTAGGTGTGCGGTTTTTCAGTGGTTGGTGGGCTGCTTCAAATCACAGAAAATGCATATTTTGTGTGGTTTCACATTTCGCATATGCATAGCAAACTTTTAAGAGTAAGTTCTGCCATGAACAGCTACTCATCTACACCGTTCTGCTTTGTGCAATCAATTAGGTACAGTGTTGTGCAAAACATTTGCAAGTTTTTTTTTCCTTACCAATCTTTTGTGACCCACTGTATGTAAAAATAACTTTTTACATTTTGTCTTAGAAAATTCGGTTACTTAATGCATACTTTTTATTTAATGACAAAGACGTCTGCGGTATGTTCCGTTAGGTGGTCAGAAAGGAAAAGAATTGAGAAGTCGCATATGCAGCTGTGCAAAACATATGCAAGTGTTTTTTATAGCAGCTCATTCTCAGCTCGATTTTTGAGTAGATCAGAACTTTTAGATTCCAAACTTATACAAGTCATATTTAAAGGTAGCTTTACGATTTTTAGTCTACATTTTTGCGAAAAAAAAAAAGATTTATTTGATATGGCGGGAATAAATATAATGACCAAATAAAAAATTTTATTATCGAGGCATTTAAGAACGGCCTAAGGCAAAAAGGAATCGCAAAACAATTTAAATTGCACGAATCGACATTTTCTAGGCTTGTTTCGAAATGCCGAAATAATTTGCCTCTAGGAATGGTACATTCTGATGGTCGTTTACGGACAACAGATCATCGTATGGACTAAAGGATAGTCAATCTGATTCGACGGGAACCATCTAGGTCCACCGTATCCATCGTAAACGATTTCCATTTGACAATTCATTCAAGCACTGTGCATAGACGTGCCAAAGAAGCATACTTGAAGGCATATCGACCAGTGAAGAAGGCGTAGTTGACTTTAAAACATTGTCAAAAAAAGGTAAAGCTTGTGCAGTATTCATTAATGTTGTTCATTTCCTAAATTTGGAAGGTTGGAATTTGCTCTCATCGCTAAATAAAACGGCCTTCCATTAGTGGAAAGACCAGTTGGCTTATTTATGAGTTGTAACACGTATCTTACCAATACATTTGAGAAGCTCTGGGGGCATCTGAGCCAGCGCGGCGGCCTTGTTGTTCTTCACCTTTTCGATGGCTGCACCCACATCTTCCATACTTGAAGGGGAGAGTGTTTCTTCGCTGACTATATGTATGTCTTCCCCTACTACTCTCTCATATTTAGCAGGTGCTGAAAGTGTTGCTTATAGACATCTAGTATTCCCTGTGTTTCGGTGACTATGTTTCCCCTCACTATTTCAAAGATCCTGCGTTCACGGTTTGAAGACAGCTGCCCCTAGCTTGGTTTTCGTATAGAACAGCAGCTTTTTGGATAGTCAAGCTCTGAATTTTGCTGCTGAGAAAGTGGAAAAGAATGCTATATGCGTGTCTCACTTAGCTTTTCCGAAAATATTTGAAAAATATGATTGAATTATTTAAGATAAACGTGCAACATATATATTTTGAGGCATATTCTTTACGCATTATTTTTAAGCCGGCGCTCGTGTCCACAATTCCCGAGTACTTTCTACCCAAGTTCTCTGTTAAGAGGAATCCAAATCTCTATTCCATTTAAATTAAAATCCAATGGGTCCGTGAACTTCTACAGGAATAGCTATTTCATTCAAATTAGACTTCAACGAGTTCTTGAACTGCTACATGGATAGCTCTACCGCCGGCCGGTTCGACTTCCGATGCACTTCAATGGATTTCAAGCAGTGTTATTACCCTGTGGCCTTAAAAGTGCATTGTAATATCTGTCAAGGATATTATTAACTTCACTGCAGATGTAAAGTTGAATCCAAAATCTTTACATCTGCAGTAAAGTTATAATGTCTACTCCACATCAAATTTGGATCTAGACTGTCGTTTTGTCTTAAAATATGCTTGAAAAATTAAACATTTATGTACTTGTGCTGAATGGCTGATCATTGTCATATTTTAGAGAACTAAACGGCTGATGATATCTCAAAAAAGATTAAAGATTAATGGAACACGGCATTGAGTGTCACCTTCCTCTTCTCTCTACCATTCCGAATGTCTGCATTATTTCAAGGAACATGTGGTATAACAATAAACCAAAACTGAACTAAGTACTCGTATATCTGTTCTTAGTACTGTCAATTAACAAGTATGTAGATACATAAATTGACCTCTCTATTGGCTCCTCATATTTCCAATTAAGAACAACATGTATAAAACAATGCAATGTTAGAAATGTTTGATATTTACCTAGCATTTGTTTATTTCGCAATTTTGAAAAAAAAAAATGTCCTGGAAAGAAAGTTAAACATGAGTATCGTCTCCACTGTTCCACCACTTATTCGCTCATATAGAGTTGGCTATCTGTTTGTTATCCTGCATAAAGCTAAGAACAATTTAGAATAAATAATAATTTCCACTCCGGCAACTATTCGCACAATTTCCCATTTTATACGCCAACATAATCCGAGGTCTGCCGCAATCCACATAAAGTAATGTAACCGCCGTTGAGGTTACACAACACCTCTGTAAGGAATGCATAAAAGCAAAACAAGGACGAATGCTACTCAGAGGAAAAATATTACATATTCTGACACCCCTCACTTGCGCCAGCTAGCCAGGATTTGTTTGATAAGCAAGAGCTTCCCCATCCACAAGTCACACAGCCTTTTGTGAGTTAGTGCCGTTGGGTGAGTGAATAAGTGAGTGTATATTGTAGGGATAACAAAGCAAAATGCATTCATTCAACACCTATCCGCAGGTGTATGTCTTCTAAATCACACACATACATATACTGAATGGAATTCAAAACCTGCTTAGAAATGAGCAAAGGTACCACACAAAAGCGACGATAACACAGTGAGAACAGAGCTGGAATAAGGCAAACATGAGCTCAAAGGAGGTGAATTCGCTGGGGATTCATGCAAAGGATTTCCATTTTTATTCGCACACTAGTCCTTAGAAAATATGTAAATTCTTGCATACATATATGAGAGCCATTACATGGTTCAAGAAGGGTCTCCGATTCACCACACAGACCTTCAAGTACTAGTAACAACTACAACGAGTGTGCCGCCTTTGGCCTTTACATTTGAAATGTTAAAATGCATTTATCTCCTGGGATGAAGGTGATGATGATAATGATGATGGCGATAGGATCCTTGTTATGCTGCCGCCATAGCCGAAAAAAGAGAAAAGAAAAATTGCGGATGATTTACGTAGAAAACATTTGGGTTCTTGCAGCAGTGGGAGGTATATGGAAGGACCTAGTACTTTTATGTTATGACGGTGTGAACATTTTTGAATTTAAATGCCTTCCTTACGATCTTCGGAGCGCTAGGATAGCCGCGTCGTTTTGAATATTTTATTGCAATCGATTTGAGTTTTATGTCATGTGCTGAATTAGTTTAACGTAAATTATTTGCGTAGGTAAATGACCTATAACGTCTTGCCTATATTGGACAATTGCAATTGAAAGAGACGGGACTTTTATGTAATGAGTTTCAAGGGTTAATAGAGATGAAAACAAATGTCTGACGAATAAAGGCTCATGGTCGTACTTGTTCTAAATATTGCAGCAACAAAATATGTTTTTTTACGCTAGTGGTCATGCTAATTGCATGCGCGATTCGCAGACCTAAATAATAGATGCCAAGAATACGCCAACGTACTAGATTGTCGAATGGCTATAGAGGTATATGCGCACTGCGACTTTTATAGATCTATTGTACTTCCCCATCTAGGAAGTTTTTTCTAAAGTTCCGCTTCCTCCTGTCTTAGTTTTACTCCTAACGTATGCGGCCCCAGCACACAAAATGGTTTCGGCCCAGTAAATACGGTTGCTGATCCTTCTCTAGCTAGGTTGTCAGCTGCCTCATTCCCATCTACCCCCACGTGACCTGGTACCCAGTTATTTTCACTTAATCGGTTTATTTTGTCAAGGCACTCCCACATAGACCTGATTTCATAGGACCTTAAAGCCTTTATTGCGGCTTGGCTATCCGACAATATCGCGATGTCTTGCACGCGTTGACGCAGCATATGTAATGCAATACTGCGTGCTTCCTTTCTTCTTTCTGACCTGAACAATCTGGGTCGAAATGTAACCTATAATTTCCAATCCGGCAGAGGTATTTGCGTTCTACGCGCAGGAACTGCGTGAAGTAGTTGTTGCAGTCCAATCCAGACCTCGTTAGTTGGGATCAACTTTTCGGTTCATTTGCCTTTTGTGGTATTGTATTACTGTCCACACAACCTTTGGAGCTGCCTTTTTCTCTTCCTTGATCCTTTTGTTAAGACTTGTTAAGTATTTAACCGCCTATGGCAAAGACTACTTTGACAGAGGTGTTTCACAAACCTCCGTGTGTCCGGAGTCTGTATCTTGGCGATTATTTCCTCTTTGTTTTTTTCGCCGTTAGTGCCTACACCGGGGCAACATATGTTAAGAGGGCTTAGCTGACTACTCTGGATATTAAAATCTTCCTAGTACATCGAGATTCTCCGATGTTTGGCAGTATTCGGCAAATTGCTACCTGCCTATTTTCAAGCATTAATCTTAGATATGCTGATTTTTTCGATCTGATGGATTGAATTCCAACACTTTTATTTCATGTACATAGCTGTGAATGCGTTTCACTAATCTATAGTGACTTCGTCAGCTAACCCAAATATTTTTAGTCCTTGCGGTACATCAGAACCGCGTCGGACATTCAGTTCCGTAAGAGGGGAAGACGGAGTCCGTGTGGGACTTCCGAAAAAACAATAAAATATTTTGCCCCATCGACGGTTACGTATCTCAGCATCCTGTTTGTAAAGTCGTTTGATACTATCTTATCCATTCCGGAGAGTGTACTTCTTATAGATCAATGAACAATTTATTGAGTTAAAGGCGTTTTTAATGTCCAGCGTCACAACTGTCCAGTATTCCTCTGTCTCCCAATGCCATCTTTCTCCTACCATCAGTTCAGATGCTCTGTAGGCTACAAATTTTATGACGACAACTATGGAGCGCGACTTTTTAAGCCCAAACGGTCTGACAATGCTTCGTTCTGCTCGGCTACAGCAAACAATTTGCTGTACATAGTCCATTCAAGTATCTTTCCCAGAATGTCGTGTAGGCATATTGCAGTTAAGTTGACGAAATACAACTGCCAGCAGTGCACTCAATAAGACCAAAAGAAATACTTTTAGTTACATCCATGTCAAAGTTCCATATTAAAACCAACATTTAGTCCACCTGCACGTACCAGTAATTTCAAATAGTAAGTGACCACGTCTCTCTTGAGTCCCTGCATTCACCTTATCCTCTCGGAAAACACAAAACTTCCCCAAATTGTTACTTCCTTAATGTCATTAACTAAGTACATGTGGGTCACCAATACCACTTTTCCACCACCCATTACTATTTCATGCAAACGTAAACTTTGGAACGTGATCAATTTGCTGATGTCTGCACTCCACCAATATTAGCAAACAAAATTTCGCTATTTCCACACGCATCCTGCCACTGAAGTAAACGGATGTAATTCCCGCATCAATTCTCATCGATTGGCAACGAATGCCATCTGATGCTCAGCCACGCTCGTAACCTCACACAGCGGTACTTAGAAAGGAATCATTACCATCTCACCGCCCCTCTGCCTGCCACTCCCAATTGCACACTAAATTCCAAGCACAGTAATAGAAATCGAGCCACGCAATGCCACACGATACTTTCGATTGAATGCAAGATTCCGATGCTGTCCCATAAAGGATCCGATGCGAGGATATGAATTGATAATAAATTAAATGAGACCACTTGGGATCCCAGAAACAAAATAAAATGGTTGCCACAGCTACGCAACCATTGAAAAAGAAAAATTCGTAAAAACGACATAAAGCGTCCTTGCGATTATCATTAAATTAATAGACATTTCGCTGCAAGGGAAAATGCGATGTTAAATCATTTGATCCTCTCTTACTGTGGTTTATGGTCGAAGTTCTTAGACAGGTCGGACCCTCAGGGATCTTGTAATTCTCCACATTTTGCCAAATAAAAATAAACTTGTAGCAAACTTAAACCATATAAAACGGGAAAACATTATTCAATCATTCAAACCAAATCCTTTATATTCGCTCGATGATTAGATTTTGTGAAAAGGTATCGTAACAAATTACAGAAATAAAGGCTCCAAAGTTATCTTAATCGGCAAAGGGCAGCATTACCAAGTCCTGTTCGCAGAATAATATTAGTTTGTTGCAAATGGACGCAAAACAAAACAACCTGAATTGTTTTGTAGATTTGTCCCCTGGCCCTTAAGCAAAACTGTGATGTGCAGCAAGCCATACGACGACGAACATTGGTGTAAAATTGAACAAGTTTTACCCAGCCCTGCTTTCGGCCACTTAATGAGATCTTTTCGTAGCGCTTCTTTATGCGTATGTGTCTCCACATAGGGTAGGAATCACATTTCGATGGTAATTTTAGCATTTCGTCGGTTGGGTGTATATGCGCAGGCGAAGGGTCTGCGAATCCTTAATGGGCTTGTTTTCTACAAGAATTCCTCAAAAACACGCATTTCTGATGGCAGTGTCGGTGATAGAGGTTAATGCCTAATGAGATGTCAATGAAACGAGCGGTTGATGTAATGCTGGTTAATGGTATAAAAGAGGGTGGAATATTTATTGATTCTCCATAGTTAATTTGGCTTTTATGTTTTCTTTTGTACTGCTTGAAGGACGAGTGATGAGATAAAGTTACTTGTGAAATGGGAAATCAATAGAAAAGGTCATAAAGGGGATGCAAATGGTACTAAAAGGAGAATTTAATTATTTGTACATACGTATTTATTATTATTATTTGTTTATTATTTCTTTGTGACTACATATGTAATTTTCTGTGTCATCATCCACTTATGTATGTATATAAAAATGCATTCAATGTGCTCAGGAATAACAAATACATATCTTCACCGTAGATCTTTAAAAAATTCGAAATTAATGAGCACTCAGTGAGAAGGTTATATTCTCGGTGTCAACCTTGTTTAGAATGTAATACGGGGAGATCCGATCAGTCTGTGAAAAAAATAACGAATGCAGAGCCATACAAACAACGTAAACCGAAAACACTTTTACTTCTTGTTGACGACAGATAAAAATTTTATTAGATTCCTTTTATTATCGGTTATTTTATGCTTCTAATATTCATTCTTGAGATGACGAGGAGTAACTCCTTGAAGCAAGGAACATTTCCTTCTCTGATTTCTTTGGCCCGTGATTTTTTTTTCCACCATTTCTCTATTATCCGCATCATCTTGGAAAATTGATGACGAATGAGAAATAATTCAATGTGTTTTTATTAGACTTTTCGTCTCCAAACTAAATGAATCCACTAAAAACGTGACGCAAATGGTTTCGCAAGAGTGAATATCCATAACTATTGTGCACCACCAAGTTTAACCATGGTGAAATTGTGTACCAGCTAGTAGCTGATGCCCTTTGACAGAAACCATTGGTCTAGAGACTCTTACACCATTAAACATTCTGCTTGTGCAAACCAGAAATAAACATACATTCTACAGAAAGGACATGGACTCTATTAGCGACTTTACCTACATATGTATATGGGATACTGGGCAAAGGACAAATTGGAAAGTAAATGATTACTTTTACATAGCGATCATATGCAGTACACTTCCAAAGAAAGCATGTGGAAGAGGAAAGAGGGGCTTCGCTGGAAATAGAAGATTTTAATGACGTATTATACTCCCATTCCTGCAGTCAGATATACCCATAAACAGGGTTACTACAATTTGAACAGATCTTCTTTAGCACCGTGGCTCAGTGGTTGGTGAGTTGTACTACGGAGCGAGCTCGAAGTTCAATTCCCACAAAACACCAAAACGTCGATGCACGGTTCCACCTCTCGCAATTATCTGATAGACATCGGAAAGTAATAAATATCATGAAGCTTCTTAGTCAACATCGCTTTACATTTTAGATTCCATCAATCACCAATGGCAAAATATACATAAATTTAGCATCTGGAATACTAACTTGATCACATCGGAGAACTACATGTCTGCAACAAAAAATGGTAGACAAAAGGCCCTGAACCGACAAAATCCTCAGCAGAGATCTTAAAATGTATAGGAATCCAAGTTCGCCCAGAACTTGGATCATGTGTGTGTATAGAGTGCGATGTAGTACTTAGGCATATGTTGACTGAATGATTCCTTAGCAATAGAAATTAGGTGAGAAGAAAATTTGGTGAGCTCAACAGGCACAATGAATCTGTTTATGCAATGAATACTGAGAAGGAATATGTCAAGTGAGCGCGACTCGAAGCCATTAAAAACATGAAGCTAGTAAAAGTTGCCAGTGGGTGTGACTGATTCAAAAACTGAAGATGGGTCAACCAATCCTAGAGCATTGATGAATGGTTTAGGCTATAATCTGGAATTTTAAACAGCCGTTTAATCAAACAAATGTCACGATGAATGATGGTCAATGGACAAATGTCACATATAATGAAAATAGGGATCGTTAAATAACTACGTCCGGCGTTAAAGGCGGTAGTAGAAACAGTCGATGCAAGTCTTGATCTTGATAGAGAAACACGAGGATGTCACAAAAATACTTCGTCGTGGCTTTCATAGACTTCGAGGACGCAAAAGGTGCCAGAGACTTAAATTAGATAATTAATTTCCGGTCAATGCCAGTATCTCATATACAGAGAACAGAAAAAATCCAAGTTACATAAAAGCGAAACTTAATATGTATGTACTACCATTGTCCGGTCTGTCTTGCCATATGGTTCGCAGCGACAGCAATTTCGCATTAAATATGGGAAACTCATTATGTATTACGTTGTATAGTAAAGAAATGAAATGACTAACAAAAGATAAAAACGCTTGACATGTGTACATAAGTATGTTCGCCTTGAAGCTACCCAACAGTGGTCAAGACAAGAATTCGGCCACGTCTCCATTCTGAATAAATTTAAAATCTCTCCCGAAAATCCGGACTACACCATCCCACATCTAAATTTGGAGAAGAACTTCATTGTCACCATCCCTTCCAGATCACTCTGGTAGGACGATGCATTTTTATAGTATGAATCAATTCACTTCTATACTGACGGTTCAAAGACCAAAGACAGAGTCTCTGACAGATCATTGTAGCGTGTTTCAGGCGGAAATAATGGCGATAAAAGAAGTATTTTCCTGTCTTAAGAAAAACGTGTTAGAAATATCCGCATCTATTCAGAGAACCAAGCAACAATCAATTCCTTGGAATCGACCTCTATAAACTCCTTAGTAGCTCTAGACTGCCGATCTTGCGGAGATCGCTGAGCAGTTCCATATTCACCTGTGTCGGGTGTCGGGGTATAGGGACATTTTAGGGAATTGTAAGGCCGATGAACTCGCCAGAATAGGAAAAACTATACCATCCTGCCGGATAAAGGCACCTTAGGCATATCAATCGCTACTCACGAACTTAAATTTAAGGAGGATGCTGTCGAGAGTACAAATCTTAGGTGGACAAGTGGATCAACATGTCTAACGACAAAACAGATTTGGATAAAGCTGGATCTAAAACGTTCTAAATGTGTCATCACTGGACACTGTCTAATAGGTAAGCATGCCACAAGGCTTGGGCTTTTTGCGAACGACTTTTGTGGAAGCTGCATGGATGAAGAAGAGGAAGAAACTATTCCTCACATTGTTTGTTTCTCCCCAGCTCTCTCCCATAGAAGGAAGCTTCACCTAGGAGCCCCCTGTTACAACGATATAGGCGACCTGGTTGATATTGATATTAAGAGCCTCCTACCCTTCAAAGAAAGCTCAAAATAGTTTAAGAAGTAAAACTATCGAGAAAAATATTATCACATGATCCACGTGGCATCACAATGGACCTTCCATTGGTCTAAGTGTAGCCACTTCAACCTAACCTAAAGTGAATTTTCATCAAGGCATATAGAGTTAAGGTATACTTTTGTTCAAAGTAAATTAGAAGAAGCAGTAATGTGTTTACGTAAATATGTAATTACAGTATACCCTCTCATTACGGACACCACTCATAACCGGACAGATTTCAAAGAACCTTTCTTCTAAAGGTCCTATTGCACTAATATTGCAATATCTACTGTTGTAACACAAAATTTTTCAAATTTGAAATAACATCATATTCAAACGTATCCCTACGCATCAATAAGACCGTCATTAGAATAGTGCAAAAAACAAATAAGAGATAGCACTATGAGTCATTGTTCATGATTGGCTGACTATAGTAAACCCCCACCAATATTGCATCAACTTTAGTTACGATCGAAATTCGTATTTGGAATTACAACAGTATTGCATTATTAGTGCGATATATATATGTAAATCCACCTTGCCAAAACTGATTTGCGTTGCCAAGTAGCTGAAATGTTTTATCCGCTTTTGACTCTCCATGTTGACTTGACTTTC
Source organism: Blera fallax (assembly GCA_946965025.1). Taxonomy (NCBI): domain Eukaryota; kingdom Metazoa; phylum Arthropoda; class Insecta; order Diptera; family Syrphidae; genus Blera; species Blera fallax. The sequence goes on from OX337246.1 coordinate 51,823,740, forward strand.
AGATTTTAAGCATCGTTAGATATTAGAATTGTGGCATCTTGTAAAACTAGTTAAATAAATGCAATGAGCTTACTCCTTTTTGTCAAAATAAAAACTTAACCCTTAAATGCCCAAGGACGCCGATTTTGTAAAAAAAAAAATATATAACATGTAAAATAGAACACAAACAACTATTTCATTAACAAAATTTTTTAAATTTTTAAAATTTTTTTAAACCCATATTTTTGACAAAAAACCGGTTGTATCTTTAAAGATACACTGGGCATTAACCCCTCAAAGGCGTTTATGAGAATAATTTAGTATTGATTTCTTTTCTGAGTGTACATATTGGAAAATTAATCTTAAATAACTAGTTTCATTGTTTTATTATTAAGGAAAAGTTTGAGTTTAAAGGTTTATGTGTTAAATTAAATGGATAAATAGTATATTTTAAAAATAAATGAAAATTTGTGAAAAAACGAAATAAATGGTAGTAGATTTAGTGAACAAATTTGGTTCAATTGCGGTTTATGCTAAATTTATATGTTTTATATTATTTTCAAAACAAACTGGCTTACAATGAAATTAAAGTAAATATAATACAAATCAAAAATTTAATGCATAAAATGATAAAATGAAATAATGGGTAAAAGAGGCCTTATGCCAATGTACATATGTTAGCTGCAACGAGGTTGACGATTCTACGATGGTGAAGTAAGATCTACATATGTATGTATGCCGTGTATTGAAGCTACAAACTCTTCTCTGGTTTCTCGTTTAACCTTCATCATCGTTTTCACCTTTGGAAGCTTGCAATTCTTTACCCGATTTCTTCGGATAGTACCAACTGCAAGCATTCCTTTTGTGTGGGGATAAATTAGCAAGGGAATATCTCGATAGTAATTATCATAAAATGATAACGTAGTACTTCATTAAGCAATCTGAGAAACAATATTTGCCGATACTTGAGGGTCCACTTCACCTAGCGCCGGTACTTCAGGTGATCTGCTATGTACATATATATGTATTTCAAATTTATATGCAAATCTACTTGAGTAGCATAATAAATAATTTAAAACCCCTCTTTTTCGGCTTGTTGGGCAAATATGGCCCATAAAATAAAGAGCACATTTGTTAAACTACATACATACGATCTAATATTGGTACGCCATATTCAGTGTTTCTAATAATGGCCTAATAGATAAAGGCAGTCACGATTAGGATCATCACTTTCATTTGCTTTAGCTTTGCCATTGAAATGAATATAGGAATGTTGTGGCATCACTACGGGGCGCATCGATTTTCTATAAAACTCCAAAAATCGTTCGTACTCGGGAGTTTGAAGTAAGCCATGTAACAAGGGATCCCAATAAACTTTCGTAGATCAAGAAGTCTAAAGAGGAATGATGTATCAAGAGCAAGTTCCGCATTGACTAAGGTTTCTTCAACGATACGTTGGTCCAACGACTAAGGAAAGAGGTATGATCGAACTTTAAAAAAAAATTCCAAGCCTATCACTTCTGCTGGAAGGGGTGAGTCTTCCTGTGCATGATAAACAAGATTCGAATTTTCGCATTTCGAAGACTTGAAATCAACTTTCAAATTGTAAAATCTAAAGGACATGAACTCCAACGATCGTTAACTGAAGTTGAGGTGCAGATGAGGTTCAAGCAACATCTGCATCTTCCAAACCTCCCACATCATTTATCATATTGGGAAAATCCTCTTCCCTATTATCTCCGTCCGTTTCACCCGGCTCACCTTCATCATTATCTTCATATTCATGTACATTATAAATACCCATAGTATGATAATTCATTGCAAACAAACGCAGCACATAAAAAAAATAGCAATAATCACGAAATAGGCCAAAATGCTCAGTGTATCTTTGAAGATACAACCGTTTACCGCAACATTACGCGAGCTGCGTTTCTTAGAATCCCATCAAACAAATTTATTTAACTTCACAATAAATGTCTGCAATGATTTTTTTTTTTAGTGAAATGTCACCAGATTCAAAGAATTTTAATAATAAAAATACTTTTTTTTTTTACTTCTACGAAATTCGCTTCACGCACGTAATTTGCCTATGGTAACTGTACTTTCAATGTTAGGAGGCTGAACAAATTATTTTGATTAGGATTTGAGTTGGTGAATAAGAAACTATTACAATCTTAGCTCTGGACCTTCTATTTAATAAATTAAAATTATTTGAATGGTTGTATCTTTAAAGATACCGTGGGCATTTAAGGGTTAAAATTTATTAACTGAAATCCGGAAAGCCAATCACACGCTTAGATTTAAATACCTAAGAGCACATGTCAAAATGCGATGAAAATGCATAACGAGTATTTCTTCCTGTCAAGCATATTCTCAATCCTCCAAACAAGTTTTAGGGAAAGGCAGTAACTTTGCACGCAAAACCAACAAGTACGCACATGTAACTCCATGATTTTAAGCAAGAACGTAGTTAGTCCGATAGGTCTGTAGCTCTCTATCAATTTTAAGGACGAAAATAAATAAGTAAATTTAACCGTCCGCCAAAGGATCAAAAATTCAAATTCTTGGCGCAACGGACCGTACATATGTGGTCCAGGGCCTAGCTTCTTGCGACCATTCGTGTTATATTTTTCACACAAATGGAAGGGACCCACAGTTTAGAGCCATATCCGAAAGGCAAATTGAGAAGCTTTCTCTTGACAGTTATTACTCTCGGACGTTTGTCATACGTTCGCGAGAGGTGGGACCGTGAAAAACTTTTTGGTGTTCTCTGGGATTCGAACCTCACGCTCAGCGATCCAACGCACTAACCACTTGAGCCACGGTGCCCGGGATCGACTTTATTTATTTCCATAGGCGGCAGCAACTGACCCTTAGCTTATTGCAACAAAGTTGAATGTATTTTGTCGCTCCCAGGCAACCTGAAGTCATGAAAAGATGCGATACCACACACCTCATATATACAATGTAGTACATATGTACAAGCTGCACAATGCTATTGGCACGTTAACCGGTAGTAATCTGATATTCCAAGAAGTAGATCTTCAGAAAGGACTGACCAATTTCGTCGTTTTGGAGCGGAAAAGGGGAAAAGGCGTATAAAACGCGTATTGGAAATATTATTTTCGAAATCACAAAATCTTATAATACTAAGTCACCAATATGCATAAATCTTCGTTGTCAACAAATGATTTGTTTTACCGAACAGCGTAAGAAAGTTTAATCGAACTTAACCTATCCAATAGCTCATGTGACAATGTAACTCTATTTGTGTTCTTGGCTACGTCCATTTTTCATATTTGACATTTTGATAGGCAGAACATTTTATGCCAAAAATTCAAACGGAAAAACGGCTGCAAAATGGGGTTGTTTTATACATTTCATTTATTTACATTGAATTTTTAGATTTATTTGATCATAATTTTCAGACAAAAGAAATAAAAAGAATTGTAATTGTAAAAGTATTTTAAATCATATCTTGCAAAGAAATTTTAAAGCGTTTCAGTTTTCCTAAATATTAGGAAGTGTTCAAATTCGAATCATAAGTCCGACCCGTCAGTGCTCAAATATAAAACCTTTTCTTCCCTTCACCTTTAAGCAATTCTTTTCCAAATATGTTTCCTGTTTAAAATGCGCTGATGAGAAGGATATGTTTCTAAAACTTAGAAAACTTGTAATATTTATTTTCTGTCTTCAGCACAGTGGAGCGGGAGCTGAACGTGCTTTCTCTGCTGTCAATTTGAATAAAACTAAATTAAGAAATAAACTTCAGAATACTACACTGTGCTGAATTGTGTATACAAAGACTTTGCTAAAAAAAACCTAATTGCGTTGAATTTGAAGTTGAGAAGGAATGCCTTAAGCTTCACAATTCCAAAATGTACTTATAAAAGTACAGAATAGCACGCCTCGACAACGTGGTTATTTTATGTTTTTTTTTTCTTAAAATGTTTAATGAATTCCTTTGGTCTTATTAGCATATGTTTAGTTTCATTTATGAAGCGTTAAGTTATTTGTTGTTTTGTTATTAGTTTTTAACTAGGTTTCCTATAAATATTTTAAGTTTTGACTGAAATTAATTTTTTTGTTTTGTTATTTGTTTTGAATTCGTATAATATTTTAAGTTTTTAATGAATTTTTCGTTTCTTGTCCTTTGAATCACAATTAAAACAATATTTTTTTTCAGTTTTACGTGTTTTTTTTACTTCGTTTAAAAAAAGGGAACCGGTACAGTTTCTCTTAATTCGACACGTCAGTTCTAAACATCTATACTTTTCCCTCTCGCAAATATGTATGTATATGGCCTCGCATTCAATTTAGAATTCAAGATGACTTTAAATAAAATGACTTTTGACGAGACTCTCAATTTTTCCCTTTACCGGTCTGGTCAGGCATTCGTTAAGTCGGTATTATTACACATAATGCCAAAGAGGCTGACTAGGGCAAAAGTTCTCAATTTTCTTTGATAAAAAAAAAAAACAGCTATTAAAATTCCGATATACATTTGTAATAATAGTTTCATTTCTGGCCCAACCCTAAAAGCAACGAAGTAGCAAGGTAGATACGTGGGAGATGAACGTGTACGTACGCGTTATATATTTTAACGATTTAAAAAGGGAAAAGAAAAAGAAGATTTCTAACCCGTTAAAAACGGCATATTCACGAGCATATAGAACTTATAATAAAGCGACCGGTTTTTACTTAATAACGAACAGGATATAATTTCGACTAAGAGCGACGAATACGTGTTAAACATCTGGTTTATTTACGCATGTACATACTTACCTATTTACCATTTTCAAGCTCATTTAAAATCACGTCAACAGAGAAACCATCTTCTTGAGGGCCCTCGAAATATGTCCTACTTTACTAAATCCAGTCTTAACTTATTCACCTTTCTTCGTTTGGATATTTACTTGACAGCTATTTCTTTCTGTTTTATGACTTCATTCTGTAAGCTAATTCCAGTTTTCTTTGTTTTCATTTTATTTCGTTTCATTTCATTTTTCCATTTGCTAGATAATTCGCTGGTTATTTAAAAAAAAAAGAGGAAAGCAAACACACCCACACCTTTCTGGTGATATAATCAAATATCTTCTCTCATTTGAGTTTTCTCACGTCGTCGTCTTCGTCGTCGTCGTAATCATTTGGCTTTTCTACTCACTGTGCAATGTGGAACTTGCAAAGAACAAAGGAAAAAATGTCACTTGGTACAAAAAGCACAGGGAAAACAAAGGAATTGCGAAACTTTTATTTAATTTTCACTCAGCATTAGCGTAAAAAAGGACCAAAGAAATGTAAGCAGCTAGCAAATGAACAAAACTTTGCGAATAACAAAATAAACATAAAAGAAAAGAGAAAACATGAAAAAAAAAACTCCCCCACCTATGGGATGTATGTGTGTCTGTACACAGGACACGACTTCTTTACTTGATGGCACATTCCCTTGGTTTTTCTCTTTCCTGCGGTTAGTGAAGGCGCATATAGTAAATTTCGCTTTTTATTTAGAACCGCAAACAAATAAATGAGAAGAGCATCGTACTCGCACTCGTATTGGGGGTGTTTGTATTTGTTACTGCTTACACATTCCCTTCAACTTTTTCTCTACCTCATCTTAAGTGCCATTCAAGAAAGTTAAGGACCTTGCGTTGGTTATCCATGGGGCCATCAGAAACCGGTACAAACTTTTTGAGGAACTGAGTATTAGCCAATATGCGTTACGTGATAAATTTACAATGCCGGGATTTACTCTAATGTCCCTCGAGTGCTTTCAAATGTTAAGTTCTAAATTTGATTTTATTTTTTCGTTGTTTTTAAATTAAGAATTCTTGATTGAATAGATTTCCAGAAAATTTGTTGTTCTAAAATGCATTGAAAAGTGTGAAATTCTGTACGAAGTGGGTGGTATTATTGAGATTAGTGGAAGGATATATGATTCGCCCTAAATGTCTTCAACGAATATGCTTAAAAAATACAAATATTTGGTGCAATTCGTGTTGTGCGTGTTACGAGTATATTGTTCACACAAATGGAAAGAATGTAAAATTTAAAGCCATGTGCGAAAAGCAAATTGAAAGCTTTCTCATGGCAGTTATTACTCTCGAACGTTTGTCAGACATTCGGAAGGGGTATAACCGTGAAAAATCTTTTTAGTGTTTTCTTGGATCCGAACTTCAAACCTCCCGTTCGGTAGTCCAGCGCACTAACCAATTATTGAGCCACGGAGCCCACAATATGCTAAAAGGATAAATCTTGCGAATATACTTATACATGTACATATGTACATACACTTATTGACAAAAGTGTACATACACCATAATTTGCATGGAAAATCTGTATTTTTGTTATTAAAATTTAGTTTAATTCTACAAATATTACATTTTTATGTTCAACACTCCCCACAGCTCAAACGTAACAAAATTATTTTTCTTAAGTAAGCGATCACATAGAAAGGGGCGATCACATTTTTCTTTGTAAACATCCAAATAAATGACGTGCACTGTTACTTAAGAATTTACTTTCCGAATATCGCTTTAATGCACCAGTTCGTTTTCAGTAGCATTAAAGGAGTGAATCAGTGCAGGACTAGCAGCTTTAACTACTGCATTTTTAATTTTTCACTAACAATGAGTGCAAGCAGGAAGGAAATCTCAGTTGAAATGCGAGAATTAGTAATAAAGCACCAATCTGAGGGAAAATCTTTGCGAGGAATAGGAAAATTCATTGGGAAGAGCCATGGATCCCTTAGTTTGAAACAGCGATCAGGACGACCAAAAATATTTACTTCGCGAGAAGAAGGCTTAGTCGAAAGAAAAATTAAGAAAGACCTTAAACTTACTGCTTCAGAAATAGCAGTTGAACTGTTGGACGAGACAGTACACATTTTCTGCTTCGTTGACTTTAATTGTCTGGGTATACTCAGCGATCAGTGTTGATGCTAGTCATCTTTTAAGATTTAAATTGTTTGTGTTGCAAGTCACAATATAATGCAGAAGTTGAAAAATTCATTATGATACTGCAACCAAAATGAAAACATACTTCACAATTTAAGAAAATACTAGCTTAGGTTGGGTTGTTTTGCAGTAAATAAACTACACCAACTAGGTACTTGCTTCGATCGTTTTAAGTCATTCAGTCAGTGGTATCCCTGTTAATTTGCCTAGACTATAGCAAAACTAGACGGGTTAGTCGTCGTTCTTGAAAGTGACATTGGCAAACGAAATGCTGTATAGAGTCTCTTTTGTCCTCGTCCCTTTGGGTTCTACAAAAATCATTTGCTGAAAGTCCCACATGCGTGGCCATGATTGTATAGTTTCCCATGTTAGTGCCAATTAGCGTGCGGGTGAAGCTGCTTCCAGGGAATAGAAAGGTCATTGTTGTTTGAGGTCAAGCACTGGCCACGTACTGTATGTTAAAACACAGCCTTTGGTCTGTTGCCTCCATTCATCAGCTAGTGTTACAGTGTTATGTGCTTTTGGTGTGAGTTGAAAAGAAAAGCACCTGTCTGTTAACTAGACGTGTATCAATGTCAGAACGTTTTTTAGCCAATTTATCTGCTTTTTCATACCCCTATGTTTCCAAGAACCCATCACATAAAGACTGTGTGTTAAATTATATCCCTTAAAACCTGGCGATCAATGGTTGACACAATTGAATTTATTTATCCTGTACAGGTGGTGATATTAATCGCTGGTAAATTCAGCGCATTGACAGTCTTCACTTCATAGATCACAGATTGAAATAGATCAAAATACTGCAGCATTTGAAAAAATTTCTGTCCTTGCTCCATTCACCATAAACTGCAAAGACTAGGTTATGTATACGCGACGGGAATATTGAAACAGCTCCTTTTCAGCTCTTGAGATTAGCCTAAGGTTGCTTCCGCGACCACAAAATAGTTCATTAAATCTCAAAAAAGATATTGAACCGAATGTTGTACTTGAAACAGCTCAAGCTTCTAGATCATAGCATCTGGGGAAAAAACACACCTACATTTTTAAATAACACTCATATATGTACAGACGGATCTAAAACAGTTAAAGGAGTTGAGAACTTCCTCGTACTCGAAAACGAGTTTGGGTGCAAGGTGATAGTCGGTTTGAATGAAATCAAAATCAGACGACCAAGCCTGTAAAGGATCTGCATCAAAGTTTATGATGTTAATACCAATTTGCGGAATACCATTAAATACCCATGAGAGCTGTATTAAAAAGCGAAGAACCTAATCATTCCCGGATGGAAACTAAAGGTAATATACAAACTAAAACATAAAAATTAAACAACTCTTTAAGCTGAATAGCAGATAGATTCAACTAGTCACTGGTCTCTGGCGAGTTAAAAAGATTCTAAGCCAATTCGACCTCAAAGTCGAAGAAAATGCCCATCGGACAATTCCGGCAAAAATCCTTAGTTAGAAATAGGCTTGATGTACTTCTTGATTAGAGTGATTACATTCTCCTTTCTTGACGAAGAAGTAGTTGCCACTCATACCATACCCGACGTATACTATTGGTTCGAACAGACCTTTTTACCAAAAATGTTTCTCACGACTTCATGTTGAAGAAATCGTCTAAAATCGGTGGAATATACTTCTTCTCAAATTTTACGCATTGATTGTAAAATTATAAAGAAGGCTATCGCAATTCATAATTAATTTTACATACCTACGAAAAGCTGCCTTTGGTAGGACCCTTTTCATATCATTTCTTAATTATCCAACCAATTTGGATATCATTTTTTTACCGAATACAGAAAGGGATCGATAAATCGTTTGATAGAAGTTTTATCTCAGTAGCTTTTCCAGGAAACATTTACAACAAAATGAGAATGATTTGAAATATCAAAATCAATCACATTACAGAATTGGTCGGAAAATTCTTTACTAAAGCTATTTTTTTCCAATTATTAGGCCGGACTGTTTGAAAAACTAGTTGGAGCACGCATATTTTTTGAAACATTTAAGTAGGAATAATTGGATTCTTCTTTAAACTCTCTCCAGATGGGAAGCGCTTTGGGTGGAGAAAATCGAACACTGCACTTTAAGCCAAAAATTAAAATCTACAGTAAAGCCCGACGCCGGGAATGTTATGATGTGGGGCTGCATGGCTTTTAATGGAGTTGGAAATCTAGCATTTATCGATGGGACAATGACAGCTGCAAAATAATTAAAACCAGAGTGCTTTCAAATTAAATATGGTAGGGTCCTATCATTTCCAGCACGAAAATGGTGATGAGCACGTTCCAAAACGAATTGTCACTTCACCACAATCCCCGGATATCAATCCGAAAGACAATTTATAGAATTGTCTCGACACCCAGATCAGAAAAGAAAGATATCCAACAAAAATTTTTTGAGGTCGGTCCTGCTTGAAGAATGGTCAAAATTGTCAGCCGTAAGAATGTAATTTAATCCATACCAAGGAGACTAAAGGCCACAGTCGATGCGAAGGGGTTGCACAACAATTATTAAAAATTAATGGGTCAAATATTAAATTTACTTTTTATTATAGCAATTCGTGTGTGAAAATACTTTTTTGATGTCACTTTCACTAATGCCAATTATGAATAATTTTAGTTTTGTATTCGTATAATTATTTTTTATGTTGTATTAACTATGCCTAAACTACTACATTATAACATTTCTAAGACTGAATTCCTTTAATAATAAGAAATACTACGTACTCGTATAATTGATGTGCGCAAATATTTTTTTTATTCACTGTTGTAAGAAATAACGCAGTGCTCCGTGGCATCTATAGGAAAGACATGCAGATGGGAAATTACGGTATCGCGTAAACCTTCCTTTGTAACAAGTAACCAATCTAATCTAATCTTCTATAATATTCCTCAATAAATAACTCAATTTTACTAAAAACGTTGGATTCATTGATAGGATTGTACCTTTTGTCGAATTGTCAGTAAAATCAAAAAGCTGTAACTTGAAAACCACAAAATTAAAAAAAAATTTTAACATGGAATAGCAATAAATCCTTATTTACAAATTCAGATAGATTGTTGATTTTAAAGCCACACATTGTCCATTAAACATTTTTACGTCTTCTTTTTTGTAGTCCCCTAATTGGATGCCGAATCTCAAAAGTTTTACAAATCTCTTCTTAATTTTCTCACAGCAATTAAAATTGTTTCAAGCAGCACACTCCACTTAGAAAGATCTTTCCTGGAAGTCCCCCAAAACAGACACAGCACTCATTAATTGAAGCAACACGCAAGAGTGTGAAATGAAAGGGGACAATTGAAGAAAACGACTTCCAAATTCCTTGTTCTCCGTCGACACTTATAATTGCATTTGAAAGCGATTTAATTAAGAGCAAAACATCGAGTGCCACTTAATAACTTTATTATTTTTCTAGAAGCCCCAGAGCATGGTCTTATTCCATAATTTATATCTGAATCATATTTCAAGCTTTCTCGGCAGCCACCCGACGTCATCGTCGCTGGATGAGTAATTTTTTGAAGAGAAATTTAATATCAAGGATTTTTTTATTACTCTTGTTCATAAGTAAACGTGAGTAACGTTTACGACTTCTTATATCATCAAAAATTCACAACTATAACTCAAATGCAGCGGCAATGGAATCTGGAGAATTCCTTTGCCACTTTCCGGTTCATATTAGGCTTTGTGCGGAATCAGCATCGCCCAGCTTTTTTTCCAGTGTACAGGTGAAGAGAAAAATGAAATTTATTCATTCGGAAACGTTTGCCTTGATGGTGGATAGTGAATTTTGGAAGCGAATTTTATGTGCTGCTGCCAAATTGCATTTGAAATGAATTGTGGAGCTCCTTTGATTATGCTTTACCATTGTGTTTCTCAGAACTTAATTGAAAGAGGAAGATATACATATGTATGTATGTATGAATGAACGAGAAGGCAAAATTTGTTTTTATTGCTAGTGCGTTAAATCTGAAATTTAATTTATTTAATGTGTATATGTATGTACATACATACATTTACAGGTTTGTGGACGGATATTGAATCATACGAAAAAGTTGTTTACCCAGTCCCAGGGTAATATCCATCGAGCTTTTATTGGCTCAACAGGCGAAACTAAAACCTTGCAAAATCCTGTCGAACAATTTATGGTGCCCGTTCTGTCGGTCCTGCATGGTGTGCTTTAATTTTGAAATTAAACTTAAATGTTTAAGCAACAAAATTCAGTAAAAAACGACGAATTACCAAATCGCATAAAATTTTCTGGTAAAAATGTTTTTTGTCAGTAGATGGAGTTTCAGAATACACCGGAAGTCTAGTCATCCGAAAAGTACATCTTAACACATTTGGACTGCAAAAGGTCTAGGGGTCAAACGAAATAACAGCCACAGTTCTCAAAAATTTTGCGCTAGGACGAACAACTATTATTTGAAGACTTCCCCACTCAGTTTTCATACTAAAAAAAAAATTCACAAAAGGAAATAAATTCTTTGGGTCATTTTCTTTTGGTGCTTACGCCAGAGGATTTGTAATCTTCATACATACCATTAACCTAAGCTACTGGCATACAAGATTCTCAGGCCTGAATTGCTGTCGGGAATACGCCTAACGAATACGCTATGTTACTTACGATGTTCCAATTTTCATCATTCTGAAGCATGTAATTTACAACATTTTCGGGAGTGACCCACTCCCCAATCTGGTCCCAAAGGCGATCCTCTCGTTTGCATATCGTGAGCAATGAAAAACACCTGCTCTACGTTTTCCGAAACATCTTCACAATGAGAACAGTTTGAGACAATTTTGTATTTGCATTTGAAGAGATATTCTCTGTAACAGCCCTGTCCAGTTAGAAACTGAGCTAAATAAAAGTTTGTTTCACCGTGATCCCGTTTCATTCATATTGACATAAGACAATGGGTCCATCTTCCCTCTAAGGATTTGTTCCACTGTCGTTGCCAGGTTGCGAAAATGCGATTATCTTCGCATTTTCTTTTTTCGTCATTTAACCGACTGTTCACTTCGGAGTGTTTTCACTTCTTTAGCGAGTAGCATTGAAGATACGAAGGGTATAGCATCGTTTGAAACAGTTTGAAACGCACTGGCGACCCTAGGTGCGCTAAGACGGTGGAAGGATTTAACTGCAAGCACGCAAGACTTAACTTTCATATTTCTACTGCATACATATTTACTGATCCGGCAGCTCTTGCAATAAGAAGCCTTTTATTCTATTGATAGTTGAATCTCTATCATTAACAAAACAATTTTGGCCAAATTCAAAAACTATAACAAGTATAAACAAAATAAAACAGCTTTAAGTTTGATCTTCCCTTCGTTATGAGCCTGCCTGTATGCATTCCGAAGGACAAAGCAGTGGCCAGAGAGAACTTCCAATTTATTGAAAATAATCATATACCTTGGTGGTAGCGAAAAAATAATTACATTTATCCACCTGATTAAAGAGACACCGAACACAATTGCCGCCACACACAGAGGGTGGCATCGCGAATATCCTACGAATTGCGGTGGCTATTATAATCACGTCCACAGACACCCCACGCTAACAGAATGAAACAACAAAAAATCCCAATAACGGCAATTAAATTGTCCTATATCCATTTCTGATGAGACCAACAGTGCCACCATCTACCCCCTGACAACTCTTGCGAAATGAAATGCAGTTTTTTCATTATTTAAGCAATCGTGAAACAATAAGCACAATAATATTACCCCCCACTGTAAGCGGTTGCGATGCCATACTATAAGCAATCATATAGCCATATACACATGTCTATTTGTGCATTGCTATTTGCCGGTTTTAATATTGCTATTATTTTACACCAAAGTCGGGTAGAAAACCACAAATGAAAATAACTTGGTCGAAACTATGAGCACAGAATGCCAGGGCACTGCAGGCAGTGGGTTGACCGGTGGGTGGGTGGGTGTCGGGAACGGCGATAACAATACAACGAGAATAATGTACAAAAGATCGCTTCCGCAAACGCTACTGTCATCGTCGTTGTCATCTTGTACGAAGTCCTCGTTCTTCGTATTCCTCCTGCGATTTAATTTGGATGGCCGATTTAATTCAGTTGGAGAAATTTCCTTCTACTTGAATTGGGGGAAATGGGAGGTACCACTATCACCATGTATACCAACAGCCATCGACATTTTGTTTAGATGTGAGTTGGAACGCGGGCGTTCGACTTGTAATGGCGACGACAACAATTCCATGACGTTGACAATAGGGATTAGGAATGTTAAAAATTTCAACTATGCCCACAGCTCGAAAGAATCCTCTCGAATACAATAGAAGACAAATGGCTGCCTTCAATTCAACAAGTTGAAGGAAGATTGGTGCTTTTGTGCAGCACCATTTCGTACAGCTTGTCTGTGGATGGCAGTAAATGCCAGATGTATTTTATGGACAGAAGAATCTTGCAAGTGATTTGTTTAAATGCTCATTAGAATCGAAGGATGTTCGATATTGGTAGGTAGGCCTTTGTTGTTTGAAAAACTTTCTATTGATTGCACTTCAGATGAATGTTAGGAGACTGAAGAAGATGCAGATAGATGTAAAATATTTCCATTGTTTCTTTTAAACAAAGGGCGGTTAAATTAAAAACTAAAGGCATTTGGCTAAGTTGCTATAAGACTTAAATAAATTATGTTGAACTAAGCTATGGCAATCATCCTTCGAATGATTTCAAGTAAGGCGACTTTACTCCAATTGTTGTTCTGATTCAGGTTTGAATGGGTTTGGAACTAAATCAGTTTAGGACTATTCGCGGTAGATTGGTTGAAATTTGAAAAAAAAAAATTAATTCTATATTATCGATACATAATCTTGCTTCAATACAATCACCACTAGGTTAATCAGAATGTATCTATGGAGCTGGACACAAGCTGTCCAGGAATAGGAATGACCATACTGTTGACGACGCTCACACACGAAATAAGGACAACCATGTTCGGATCTGCACGTAGACGTTCGGATTCTTAGCCGACCGCGTGCAGCGTGTCAATTAGCAGAGGCCCTAGACTGCTAAAAAGCAGATATGTAAATCCAAGCAGTGCATTGGGATGGACCGATCAAAAGGAGGATGAAAAACTGTGACGTGCAACAGAGAGCAGAAGCAGAGCTTATTCCGACGCCAAATTCATAAACGTGGCAGACATAGGCAAGAAGTCTTGAGCTTTCGCTACGCGACCGAGGCTCTGATGACAATCGGCATCAAGGCTAAATTCATCAACATTAGCATAAAATGTGCTCATGCTCCTACAGAGGGCAAGGACGACGCCATCATAGAATGTTTCCACAAGCTCCTCGATAAGACCTATGACATATGACCTTAAAATGGTTTAAGGCGATTTTCTTCTCGAAACGGTCAACCAAATTAATCACATTGCGAACAAATCAACACATGTCTCCAATATTCTGGATGTCCAAACCTTCCAACATCGACTCGGGCCACTATTTTGTTGCAGCCAAGGTACGAATGCGAATATCCCAAACGCCATAACAAAGAGGAATTACTGTGAGAAGATACACCGTCAAAAAGATGCAATCTGAAGAGACCGCGAGAATCTTCGACGAACGTGTATCCCAAGATAAAGAAGGAAACCTTATAGTAGAGTCGCAGTCGGTGCTGAGAATATGAAAAAAACTTTTTCTGCAAACTACATAACGGCGAAAAAGACCAACATACTGCTGTCGGGTAGAATGCACCATTCAACATAGACGATGATAGCCAAAACTTCGGTCCACCTGACCAAAACGAAGTGAGGATAGCAATATCCAAGCTTAAAACCAACAAAGCTGCTGGTCCTGATGGTCTACCGGCCGAGTTCTTCAAGGCAGCTAGAAATGACTTGGTAGAGAGCATACACCAACTCATTTCCAAGACGAGTCAGACGAGTGTATGCCTGAATGGAATCTCAGTATCGTTTGCCCGATCCACAAGATCTTCTCAACATTGCATACCAGATCTTATCTGCAATATTGTATGAACACCTAAAACTTATCGTCAACAACCTGATTGGCCCTTATCAGTGTGGATTAAGGCCAGGAAAATCCGATCAAATTTTCACACTCCGGCAAAAGACCGAAGAAGTCAAAATGACACCATTAAGCATTTATAGAGCTCTGCGAGCTATACAGAGCCATGTCTAGTTTTGGAATCCCTGCCAAACCCCTCAGTCTGTGCGGAATGACGATAGAGAGCAACATCGGAGAATTGGACAGAATGTCACAGTCGTATGAACTCTGAAAAAAACATCTCAGTGGAAATCAAACGAAGAATAACTGTTGCCAATCGCTGTTTCTTTGGGCTGAGAAGGCAATTGAGTAGTAAGGACATATTCCGAATAACTTAGGAGATTCCATTAAACTTTATGGCGCTTAAGCATGGACACTGTCGAAGATATCCTAGGTCGTTTCGAGTGACAAATTTTTCGTAAGATATTCGGTCCCGTTGACGGTCTTTGGAGGAGAAGATTCAACGAAGAAATATGCGAGCTGCACAGTGACAACGACCTATTCGAAAAACTGTGCTTCAGTCGCTTAAGATGGCTAGGACATGTAGAGTAGAGGATATGGACATCAATGCTCCGGCCCGCAGATTCTTCGAACCTAACCCGGGGGGACAACGGAGTCGAAGGCAACCTTGTCTAAGTTGACGCGCACAAGTAGAAGGGGACCTCAACTAACTTGGAGTGCGCAACTGGAGGCAGTTAGCTAAGGACTAGGTTAACTGGAGAGACTTGTAAGTTTATGGCCGAATGGTAGCGCCATCTAAATAAGTAGTGAGTCGAACATTTAAGCTGAATTCTCAGTATTTTACGGAAGCGGAGTAGTAAGTTTTAGTGTTTTTCTTAGACATGGTAAAAGACAAGAGAAAATACGTTGGTAATGCAATTGTTTCTTAGAGTAAAGCAGTAATTAATTAACTTATTTTTTTTACAATCCATACAAAAGATGTTTTCTTGCTACTCTATTACTGTACATAGGGATAACTGTCAAAGCGAGCTGTCATTTTACCCACTCTTTTTCAAATTTATTTTAAGTATAGGCCGATAAGTCCTTATAAATAGTATCAGGTTTAACTGTGCTACCAAATTATCTAAATTTTATTTGAAAATTGGTCATCGGTTAGGGCACCTAATCGTCCATACAAGGAAGCGTCGAACTGTGGATAGATTTCGACCGATATATTATGTTCTCATTTAATGATGTAATAACACAAACATTACAAAGGAATGTGCTGACTGAAGCGAATATCGCCGTTTTAATCAAAAGTGTAGGAGATCTTTTTTTTTGTATAAACGATCCAAATTTATCATTTCTTCGAAGTTCACAGAAATTGGGCCATTATCATTAAAATCCATGGAAAAAATTAGGTAAAGATCTTCGCCATAAAATCCGATTATCATTTGCGTAATTTTTTGGCTGTTTGGACTCTAGAACAGTTACAAGTTACAAGCTGACCCGTAATTTTATCGGAAAATTGTACTCAAAGTTGAGTGTCATTTTTGGCTCAACGAGTTTGCTAATGAGCAAAATTATCGAATATAAAGTGAAATCAATCCAAAAGATGTTGTACAGACCACATTACATGCAGAAAAATGGGTAGTAGACCTTATTTCTTCCAGGATATACATATATATATTGCATTGTCTATATTAACTCTGGGGCTACGTCACTGATTTATTCAGATAAAGCAGAAGCTAGTGACGCCTTCAAAGAAAACATTACTCGCGTTAGTAACGAAAAAATCCTGCCAAAAAGGAGGTATTCTTGCGTCTTACTTTTGCGCATATCATGAAAGCCAATGACCCAAGGAATACAGATATGTTCAATAAAATCCTTAGAAAGCCATAGCTTAAGTGAAAACAAAGAGGTAAAAGAAGAACATACGAAACACTTTTTGGTGTAAGAATCAACTTGCACTTATTTACCGTTATGTTTTTTATTTGACCTAATCTTCCTGAGTTTTACCGGGCTTTTAGGATGCTGTCCAGCACTTACCTAAAAAACAACTATTCTTCTCCCCCCAGTTACGTACCCACTCCACCCAAATTGCTAGTTTTCAAGGTCATAAAAACTCTGATGAATCATAAGTGAATGCTCCATTATGACCGACAAATAAATACTGGTAATCTCCAAAGTCGCAATCGTGTCCGACACTTTACCTAATTTTTACAAATAATCTCTTGTCAGCAACTTCTAATTGATTCATGTCTTCGACGATGACAGCAGCCTAATCTTCGTTCCCTCCTTTAAGGACGTGGAACTACATAGGCCAGCAACTTATGTTGATTTCATTAATTTTTTTTCTATATTTTACTAATTATTTTAAAGAAGATACCCTATTCCTTCAGTTTTCAGTGTTAGTCACAATTTAAAATCGACACAGTGCTTACAACACTTCACCTTAAAAATCAAATTTAAATATGAGCCAAAAAATAATATTCAATTTTACAACCGTTTTACGCATTAAAGTCAGCAGAAACACACAAAAAAAGAAACAGCCCTCAATATTGCTTTTCTTTCCTTGTGCTTTCTAACAGAGCAGACTTACAACTTTCACATGAAACAAACAAAATTACAGAAATTCCAGAAGCGGTGGTTTCTCAGTGACACCCACCGCCCTCCAACCCCGTTGTTTCACCCATAAATATCTCAAAATCTGCCGCAATGAAATTAGAATTGAAACAACCTGCTGGAAACCACAATTTTGAGAATGACTGCGGATGCGGTTTCATTACAATCCGCTCCTGCCTTCTTCGTCAGCGTGCGACGACAACGGTGTTTTTATTTGGTCCTTCACTGTGAATTACATAGTGGTGCCGCAGAGGGTGGCGACTGACAAGGGGGGTCGAGTAAAAATAGCTACTGGGTTACGTCTGGCATGCGGCAGCATTTCTTCTCGTTTTTCAGTCGGACAAAATACCGAGTAGTCAACAAAACGGAATTAGAATTTTAAGGCCATCGCCGGGGACGGTTATTGTGCAAAAATACAAAAAGGGACTTGAACACGTGCATGTAGCAAAGGCAGAAAACGCATACAATAGCAGCCCAACGTATACAATTCAACATGTGGCACGGGCTTTATAAAATTGAATAAGCATTTTATTGAGATGCCATAACATAGCATATGTGTGTGGGGGCGAAATGAACAAGGGAGACCGCTTTTATTGTCGTACTAGATGTAAAAGCGGCATTTCAATGAATTTTTTTTAAGACACTTAAGAGCAGTGCTACAGCGTTGGTCTTGAATTTTTATTATTTATTAAAAACAAAAAAGTGTAACCAAAAGGGGTTGTCATAACACATACATATATGTATACATTTATGTATGTAAAGTACGTATTGTTATTTTGTGCCGTGCGTCGTGAAAGAGCCAATAAGGGAAACTCTAGGCTAAGTGGCCAATATTGTTTGCGCTGAGAAATTTTTTATTAATAACGGTCTTATAGGAACAAAGTATATATGTACATAGGTATTCTAATTTGCATTTAAAGTTCATTTGGAAACGTGGAATTTATGGTCTTATTTTTTGCAAATGGAATGGAAACAACAACAAACTTATTTGACTCCTTTTGGCCCATTATGGTAGAACATAGTGCTACGTAGTACATTCAATAATTTGGATTGGAGTCGCAAATTCAGGTTCGTTCTACGTCACTTGTGACAGTACCACTGGGTTACTGTTTATGTCTCTGTAATCATTTGTTTATGATCTTAAGGATGATAAATGTAAGCTTGAAACTTCAAACTCGAAGAACAATGTAGCAACCTACTTATGGATAATACTGATACTTCTGTTTTTCGGTTGTTCGAACTTTACAGTAAAGAAGAAAGCTAAGCAGATTCTTAGCTTATTTAAAAAGTTACATACTAAAGCTGCGAATAGCCGAACACAACAATTAATGCTGATGCGAAGCTTGCCAATGACCTCGCAACTGCATACCAAATCAAACCAAAAGCAAGACCGCTTGCTTGGAGACCTCTTGCCGTTCACTAGGTTGATGAGTTACCATAGTTTTGATGAACCCACAAAATGTTGAGATATGTCGGAAACTTGCATCCGCGAACAATTTAAATAAGGAATGAGGTCAGCTTTTTGCATCAAATTTGCAACAATGACTTCGAAATGTCACAAACCATGTAGAAAAATTTAGTTCACAAGAAATGTTGAGTAATTTTGAAGACTAATATGTAAGTATCGAAATAAATTCCTCGTTGTTTTGAACAGCTGGCTTCAGAATAATTAAGAAAACCTTGGTGATGGAAGGACTATTTTAATGCGTTTGCAGAAGTTTTCTGTTGCTAGTAAAGAGCTTACAAACGAATTAAGGGTCGATGGATGAATGTATAAAAAGAATGAATAGAAAAAAGGCAGTGGAACCGAATAAAACAGGGTAAGGAGTCTACTTCAGGACATGGTTCAGTTTCAGTGTTCATGATGATAGCAGACGTTTAAAACGTAAACCACCTAAACCAACCAAATTGATCTCGAAATATCGAGTTTTTGAACGCTGTTCGATCATTCGTTCACAAGCTTCGCGCTAAATGGAGGCTTCTGGAGTTAGCAAGAAAAGACCAAAACATTTTTAACAAGTGCAACATCGTATTCACTAGGGTCCTAAAACCTTAATGAGGATAATTGCAAGGATCTAACAAGTGCCTGAGCGATTAATTTACAACGTGGTTAATAAAACCACTGTTATACGTACGTACAATGTAAGTTTCATGCCATGAGAAGTGGCCAGTTTATGTCGGAGTAAACAAAGAAGCAAACAAAGAAGCAGCATTTGCTTCTTTGGTTTCCTCCCTATGAAAAACAATTTTGATCAAGACCAGAAAGAATGACACATGGCTGTATGTAGAGTTTTCAGTCTCTCGTACGATGCACACCAGGTTTCCTGCATTCGAGTAAGTCAGATACATCGACAGTGAGTGAACGAAGAACATGTGTAGAACCAGTGCACCAGTTCACAAAGCCAAGAATGGGTGACGATTAATTTCCATTATCACATATCACCGAACTAATGGCCACCTTATTCACAAATGTAGGCTAGATGCGTAAAGAACCAAAGAGCAGAAGAATTTTCGCTGGGTAAGGATTGGGTGTGCTTTATGCGGTCGGGACACAATGTTTTCGCTGCACCTCACTTTTTCCCACGTTACAACCTGGTAGTCTAGGACATTGATTCCCAGACCATGCAGTTTGCTATTGGGAGAAAGATGAACCAGGAAGAACGCTAAATTCCACATCTCCCTCTTGACCCTTGCTGTTGTGAACGGCTTCTACAAACTCAAGACCGTTTCACTGTTTTACCCTCAGCATCTGAAAGAGCTCTTCCGGTTCGATAGACGGTTCTATCCCCTCAGCAGCATTATTCGCAACTTTTCGTCCTTCGGGGTAAACCACGCCGTGGTTAATTCCTTTAACAGGCTCTCTATTTTCTTATAAATACTCATGCACTCTATTACAGTGGATAACATGCCTATCTTCATTAATTCGTTTGTTACCTATGGCCGACTTACATAGTTCAATTGTCTCTTTAAGCTTCTTTTTAAAGGTGTTGTTGGAGGCACCTTCACCTAAGTGCTCTGCTGCTGCTGTTGTTGTTGACGCTGCTGCGGACGACGCTAGCGAGGAGAAGCTTTTGGTGTCCCCCGTGTAGTGTCCTTCCCCACCGTCGGAAGCGTATGGGTATTCGTCATCGTCGGCTGACCGATGAGTGCCTTGGCATTACGGCTGAGTAAAAACATCTTTAATACCACCTCCACTAACCTTGCTGCCGATAAACTCCGTTTACCATAAGCTCGGTTTTAAGGCTAAGGGGCTCTCTGACATACACAAATAGAGTACACTAACTCAACCTCTTCTGCAATGAGTCAATTTCAATCAAAATCAGTGCATTGAATGGTTGTCGGTATCTTGCCAACTGGCCTGGATATTCAATTCTTCCTTCGCCTTCCACGTCATTGAAGCATCTTTTAAGCCGAAGTCAATGCCTTATGTTAAGCTTCCGCTTGATATTGCTGTTATAGTAATCTATATCGACAAACAAGCTTCCATAAGTTGCTTTGTCTAGTATGATAGTATGAAAGTTGGGTACATCTGAATGCTGCAACAATCTGGGGAATGGTGCAAGTACAGCTAGCGAATTGTTAAGGCATGGTCGCACACCAACATAAGTCGTGTGCTAAGTACCCAATTCCCGCCAAATAGCTTATGGAGACTAATAACATGTTCATTAAGCACATTCTCTGCATAGCTTAGGTCAATAGTTTCATAAAGAAAATCTCAATTAAATAGGGTATTCTTAATATTGGATAACATTTGACTCTTAAATAGAATACTTACATATATGACGAATTTACGAATAAATAATTTATACATACATATGTATATGTGAATTATGTGCACAAGGTTCAACACCATTTGGCTATAAAATGTTTCTTATAAACGTTGGAGCCGATATTCCAAATTCTGAAAATAAAAATAAAGAATACTTTTTCACTTAACCGAATGTTCCTGTTCCGCTCAAGGCTGCCACTTTCAATATAAACTTGACAGCCCAAAAGAACACTGCAGCAGCGCAGCGCCGACGGTGTTCAATCTAATGGAGTTTTAGTGCATTTGGAATATGTTCCTGTCACAAGGAGATTCAAAAAAAAAAAAAAAAACGCGAGGCAAATAACTAAAAAACTTTTTCTCTTGCGGTGGGTCGCTTCAATGTACTTATATTCTCTCAATATCATGTATCCCATCGGCGAATTCCATTAAACATTTCAAAGAGAACACATGCTCAGTGACATATTCAGGTTGCGAATGAATCAATAACACAAGTCTCTCAATACCTACACTATCTCCTAAGGCTTGCACTCCACGACACATGATAATTTTAAACATAATTACGATACCAAATTACATGATTTGAATAATAATAATCTATCGGTATTCCCTTACACAGATAATTTTATTTCATTACCTCATTAAAATGCATTACGAGGTCTGCATGGAATTTTATTACTAATATTTTTTTTTTGCTAGCTGCGATCTCAGGCCATGCATTGATTTAACTAGCGCAGGATAGTAGTCTAATCCTGTTGATGGGTGATATGAATATGATTATAATCTCTCATAAGATTGCAAGGAGGGATGGTTGGCACAGGGATACTCTCAGTAACGAAGTGCAAGAGCTTGTTTTGATCTGGAAGTTTAAGGTAATGGAGTTGTTTCTTTAAAGTATGAAATAAAGACAATCACAATAAGCGCTACGACAAGTGAAAAATTATTCCTCTTAAATAATTTGAAAAAGTGATTTATTGGACGTCGGCCTAGAGCTTCTTCAGAGTCGTACAATGCGTAAAACTTCTTCGAGGTCATTCCTATCATCAGTGGGGATTTCTTCACCACCGTCCTGTACCATGTTTAACTGGGTGATCCAATCTTTTTCCAGATTGAGTGAGTGGATTCCATTGCATGGCATTTTTTCTTTTTTGCTTCACAATATGTGATAAAGCCGCTTTCTTAAGAGGATTTTGATCCGTACATATGTATTAGCGGACGAATGAGGACTAAACCATTATCTACATTATGTAGGTAGTAGTACTAAATCAGGATTGGAGTGGAAAATTGAAACTTGGTTTTTGTGCTACAAGCATTACTCTTTCAGATTTTTGATACAATTCCGAACGGAGCTTTGGCTTTTCACTTTCCGCTGCCCATGTCAAGTACGGCGCCTCAATGGGCCGTGACTAACACACAGAGTTGAGAAGACAGATGGCTTTTGGAATACGTCTCCTGTGAAAGGCAAACTAAGTAAAATCGCGATTTAAGCTTTTCTTACTATTATTTTCGAAACAACAGGACGGACGCAAATGTCTTTTTTAATTTCGGCATTCTGTTAAGTTTGCGCGCTCGTTTATCATTCCCAATTTCCCATTTTCTGAGAACCTCTCGCATCCTCTACTTGGCGCTGCTTACAAAAGTTTAGGAAGAATGCCATCAAGCTCTTCCTTTTTATGCGGTACCGGGATTATAGCTTAACTTTTTTACAGCTCAGACAATTCGAATTTGAGTAAAATATGTACGCTGTTTTCTCTTTGGCTATGTCGATATAGCCATGTGCTGTTATGCTTCTGCTTTTTAGCAGCAGCATAAACTTTTCTCACAGCTCTCCAGTATTCATCTGTGCTGAGCCGAGCTGAACTACTGGTTGCTGCTTCTTCGACGAGGTAATTCTTTAATTTTTTGCATCTGGTAGATCTTGCACTTTGGATCGAATCTTCCTAACGAATGTAGTGCGAACGCGGGTAAGACGGTCATAAAGAAGATCTGCCGATGCACTTAGCTGTTCCGAAAAGTTCCTATGTTCAGTCATTCCGTTAAAAGAAATGCGACAATCTGTAGTCGCGTCGGGGTTACTAACAACTTATATATTTCAGAGAATTGGTGATAATTAATTTATTTCCTATTCCTATCTGGAAAGTTTAATTTCCTAGTGGAGACGTTTCTGGAAAGGTCGGCATTCTTCGGTATAAATTCTAGTTGTTTTTAGAATAAAAGAAAGGTTGTATTATTTAGAATAGCATTACAAGCCACTTGTTCTCTAAAATATTGAGGGATAATAGATGGAACAGTATAAGGAGTGAAGTCCTGAGGAGGGTCAGCATAAGGAATGTGTTACTGCGCTGGACTACTAAGCGGGAGGTTCGAAGTTCCTATCCTAGAAAAAAAAAAACACCAACAATTTTCTCACGGCCCACTCTCTCATAAATCTGGCAAACTTCCGATAGTAAACACTCGCCATTCAAATATGGGTACAAAATGTTGATCTCTTCCATTTCTCTGGTTTCCAGAGAAACTTATTGCAGCGTTACATGCGTGGCGATAAATAAAACTGTTCGCGTCAATTATCCTCCATAGAGAAATTTGTGGTATATTACTTTTTTCTTATTTCTTTAGGTTTTGCATTTCGAGTTCATGAAATAAAATTTGCATTACAAAACGAAACAGTCCTAAAATATTTATGATGTCAACTAAGCTTTATTTTAAAACATCATCATTTCAGATTCCAAGAATTAGGGTTTAAAATGATAGCAGTCACGATATCTCGATCACGATATGTAGATCGTATACTTGTGCTGACTAGGGTATACATGTACATACCTTTCTGTGTCCTGCTTTTACACATCAGCTTCAAGTTAACTTATGAATTTGTTATTTAACATGACTTTAAATCTTTTATTAATGCTTAGAGCTTAGTCTACCGACAGGTGAAAGCCATACTCCTTCAATAGTATCTCTCTTACTACGACAACGCCATCATTTGTAAAACACTCTTCGAATAAAAGAATTTCATTGCAACTTCAAATGCGACGTACCGGACGAAATATTTAATTCAGCGCACGTTTACTCACTTTTGACGTTTAATTATTGGCCCTTTTCAGCTGTATTGCAATTCTTACTCTGACACATTTCAAATGCTACCACCGAAGTTTTAGGTTCTTTTCCTGTTCCCTCTCATTTCAACTCTCGAAAGCATTTTTTTTTTTTTGGATTACTGTGCCAAGGGTTTTTGAAGAAATTCTACAAAGAAAAGAGTGAGGACGTCTGTCCGGTTTTAGGATGAAAAAGCAACTGGACAGGAGGGAGAATAAGAATCAGTCAGGGAGGTCCGGGCAGTCAAACTCATCACGGTGCATACGTGCCCAGGTGAAATACGTTGTTCTAAAAATTCGTGATATGGGAGCTAAATGAAAGAAAGTACGAAGTAGTTTTTCACATTTTGAAATATACTTTTGCGTTTTCCGTTTTATTCTATGTGTAAAGGAAACCGACGAAAATAAATTAAATACCCTGTTAAAGATACAGAACTAAAAATGACAAAATAGTTAAATGGTGCTAACAGATAACTGAAACTCTCTATCTCTAATTTTTTATTGTGAAGTATACTCGTTAAAATCAGTACTATTATTCATAAGTGGCTACGGAACATTTCTTCAATCTCTCTTAAAAAAAAAGATGAAAATAATTAAACAACTCCTCATTTATTATTTATTTATTTATTTTTTTAATTTTTTATTTATTTATTTATTTATATAATTGTGCAATCGTTTGAGGTCTTCATTAGTCGCTGCGTCATACAATGACAATTTACAGACTAAATCTATCATCGAACCCAACTTGTTGGCCATGCATTAAGAGAGACAAGAACTAGTAAGAACAAACTTCTTATTATTCGAAGACACTTTCTTGGTTACTGCGATTTCGTCCGCATAGGCCTTAGCGTTGCATTAATTTCTTTTAAGTATGATGAGAATGTCATCCTCTCTGGAAGCTCTAGAAGAAATGATGGGTAAGAACTGTCCATGTGTATCTATGCATTTTCTTATCTCTCTCCGTTTTAGCCTGAATGAGCCTGACTTTCAAAATTTTTTCAGTGCAGTAAAACAAATTTTGATATTACTGATTCTGCATGACAGCGGTGTGTTGGTCTTCATCGATGTTATACAGTCTGCAGAAAAAGCTTTTCCATATTCTCAGCACTGACTGTGATTCTACTACAATGCTTCCTTTTTTATCTCTACAGGTTTCTGTACGGGTCTTGTTTATACGTTCTTGATGCTTGCTTGATACGTTCTTTTTATCTTCTGGTAAAACTTCCACATATTTTTCCTGGAGTAAAGTCTCTCAATAACTTTAATCGCGCGTTTCTCGTGCTGTTTTTTCCTCTTCTGGAGGAGCCGATGTTCTTCCGGACTCTTTTCCTCGTAGAGCTCACGAGCAGCCCTCGTCCTTCTTTGCAACACCGATTTGTATGCGTTTTGCTTAGCTACATGTGCTGACCGACATTCTTCGTCAAACCAGGGGCTTTTTGATAGTGGTCAATTGAAACCCAGTTGTCCTCTTGCGAATATTGGAACCTTGGCTTGCTGTAGTGACGTTTCGCCCTGCAGCAAAGTCAATAAACCTAAGTTCGTTGGTAGACGTGGTGTTGTGTAGGCTGCATTTATTACCGCCACCATCTTTTTTTCAAGACCCTGCCTCAATCTTGAAAGTTCGTTACTGACCTGAGTTCCAAATATGTCGGAGTAGCTCAAGTAAGGCTTCTGCTGGTCTGTCTGTGGTCGTCACCATTGATTCCATCAATGAAACTCCTCTGCTGTACGTCCTTCTTCTGAGGAGATCTTGTTAGACATCTGAGTCGCAAGACTGTGGGTCAGATTCAGCAAGAAATGGATGAGCTTCAGTTCCAGGACGATGGTGCAACGTCCCACACCAGTCGCCAAAGAATCGATCTTTTGCACCAAGATCGGCAACCGTGTTATGTGCTATTTTGGAGATGTGCCTTGGACTTCACACACTTCCTATCTGATACCATTGGAACTGTTACTAAAACTTAACCAAAAGCAAATACGTACCGAACAACATATATACATATGTATTTGCACAATAGAGCTACAAATAATCGACAATGTTCTGCAAAATTGGTCTGATGATGCACTACTGTGAAATCAGTGAATGCAGTCGCTTGATTCAAATTTTTGTCCACAAATAATCGAAAGGTATACACTTTTCAATAAAGAAACAATCATTAAAAATATCGAACCATGCACATAGATGTATTAGCAATTTTCACTAGAAACTCTATTCACAACCTGGAGCATTTAGTCAACCGAAACGCATTTCGAGAGTAGTTTGTGAAACTACATTTTCCCAACTTGAAAATGCATTAAAACTTGTTCCAGCCTACGCAAGGAAAAATTATGTACCCAACAATTTTTCCATATGCACATATTTTCCAAACGCTACTCTTCATCGCTCACATGTCCTTTTGTGAATTTAAATTTGCGTGTACCCGTATATGTAGGTACAACCCCATACAACCATAACTGATTGTAATACTACAGCTTACTTGGTCCATTATGAAATATAAGGGGATATTGCATTTTTTTATGTACAAACTTTCTCAAGATTTTTCTAACTTCTTTTCAATTTTATTCCGTTACCACTACTTTCTACACAAAGCGAAATCTCAATAACTTCTTAGCGGATTGCTGCAAACTTTTATGTGATTAAAAGGAAAATGCGATATTCGGTAGCTATTATGAATGAAGGTACTATTGAAATGAATAGTTCTTAATTGGGATTCGGTTTGCATAGTTGCTTGAAGTTACCGAATTTTTTCGCAATACATGAAGTTATTTACCCATTTCTGTAGTAGATTATGTATATACTATCTAAAGGGGTTTTGTCTTTAATAAAAATATAGCATAGCTGCTTGGTCTAACGCTTTATCAAGCTTAAGATGAATCTTTAAAAATTCCTGTGCATAAAAATATACATACATAGTTTATAAATGGTACTCAATCCATTACAATTGCTTCGCGGTTGGCCAACCTACCGGCACATTTGACGGTGCGAATGAGCATGTGTAAGATTGTGACCCTAAATCACACCGCATGATATGGAGGAGCAGCAACATAAATAAAAGACATGAGTCTCTTTCAATTTTTTTTTGATATCCTCACCAATATAAAATATTTTCCAAAGACAACATTGAGCCCATCTTTTTTAAATCAATCAGACAAGAGTTGCCTGATCTTTACTGATTCAATACTTAATTGGAATGTGTCAAATTATCAAAACTTTTTCTTTTCTTGCAAATTGAATATTATCGGTAATACTGCGTTCCATACAACAACAAAAAAAACAATTTTTTTTTTTCAAAATAAGGGGAGATTTCAAGTGGTTTCGGCGATTAAAAATAGAATAAAGATGAATAGCCCCTGAAGGCTGTACATCTATCAGTGCCATTTCTAAGGTCAGGAAAAAGTTTGAGATCTTGACCATCAACTTTATATATGTATTTGGAGACGAAGCACCTGAATCCGGAAAGCCAAATTGTTTTTTGAAAATACAACTCAACAATGCATGTGTAAAAAGCGTTTGATGCAGTTTAGAAAATTAATCAGACAATTAGTAATTTATACATAATTGTCGGATAATAATTTAAAAAAAATGTTATCGGAATGAAAACTTAAGTATATTTCTTCACAAAAAAAATTTAATTGTATAAAATAAATAACATATGTACATGTGGAAATAACGAACAAAAAAAAAAATTCATTGCAGTCAAATGAAACTTGAATTAGGTTACGATACAATATTATTCGAAATTAAGATATTCATTTAATTTTTCTACAAAAATTTAGTACTAAGTCAGTTACTCTGACGAAGTTGTGCTCTATCGGATTCAAATCCGGAAATTGTGGTGGCCATTCTAATGTTCAGCTGTGAGCTGAGAAAATCCTTCGCTACTCGGGATGTGTGTTGTCTTGCTGAAAGATAAATGACCCCAATCCCATTTTTTCTGCCGATTGGTGCAAATTGTCTCTTAATAGCTCTGTATAGCTGACTCTCGTCATTACCCTATCTACTTTTACAAGCTTGCCAGTACCAGATGACGAGAAGCAACTCCACACCATTATTGACCCACCTCTGTGTTTTACCGTTTGTTGAACACACTTTGATTTCAGGCGATCTGACTGGCGGCACCAAACTCGTTTACGTTTTTTTGCATTTCTGAGCTCGAACTTAGACTCGTCAGACCATATAATGGAGTCCTAATAGCTTTGAGGCTTGTCAACATGCCTTTTAGCGAAATTCAATCTTTTCGTCTTGTTATCTTTGGAAATCATAGGTCTCTTGATCGCCATATAATTACAAAGACCCTGTGTTCTTAATTTTCTTCTCATAGTTGATTTAGAAACGTTTAAACTGAGGTCTTCAATTAGTGCACGAGCAGATGTAGAGGCTCAGCTGACACTTTTCGGGAGATCCGTCGAGTTTCGTGGTCATCGATTTTCATGGTTTTCGGCCACCACCATACCGAGTTTCAGCACTTCCAGTCTCAAGATTTTTTTTTATTATCAATCTCGCTCCTTACATTCAAATTGTAAATTTTCGTAATTTTCCCGTAAGGTTTTACCCCGCATACGGTCCTCAACTATCAGGGCACGTACTCCAGTGGACTTTCTCATGATTTCAGCTCAAAACCTGGTATAATTTTACATAATTGAAATGAAAGAACATTATAAAATAATAGGCAATATTAAAAAAAAAAAAATTCCCATCAAACAAAGTAAGACGTAGATCGAAAAACAGTTGCTTTCCACAAATTTCAAGTTTCAATTGACTGATCTAAAACAGTTCCGAACAAAGACAAAAATGTCCAAAATAAAAACGAACACAAGAAAACAATTACAGTGGACTCCCCCTAAGTCGAATTTTCACGGGATACCATGATTTGTTCGAATTAGAGGGAGTTTTGGAAAAATTCGAGTTAGAGAGAGAAACAATTTTTTTTGTTTTAAAGCGTTTATTTAATAAAAAAAAAAGGTTAACATAATTTAAAAAAGTTAACAAAAAAAAACAAATAAAAAATTGGAATGCTAAAATATGGCGAAAAAATTCGAGTTAGAGAGAAATTCGACTTAGGGAGAGTTCGACTTAGGGAGAGTCCACTGTATATTTGTCCTGCATATTTAAGGAATACATATATGCTGTGTACATATACAAATTTAATAATTATTGAAAGTGCGTCTCTCGATTCGCTTTTCGCTGGTATATTGTAGAACTGGTACACTCTTAAAATGTGCGTTCAGATATTCTATTTTTTAATAAAATTTTATATATATGAAATATTTGACATATACAACAACCACATGTTATAGCCCATGTTGGTACAACTTGGTATTAAAGGTATTTTAAGAGTCGTGTCAGTTGTAGATCTGTTGCGACTATACACCCTCATTGAAAATAGGATAATCCAAGCTGTAGCAAGACTAGGAGGTTCTACAGAGCTGTAATACGTATTAACGCTCTAGTTTCTCGAATAAAACAAGGACTTAATGGGCCAATGGCGGGGGACATCTTCGGTAGGACACATGGTAAATATAGCCTACACGATACAACGTCTGTGAGCGGTCACAGGATATTCTATAGCAATATCCGCAAGGGAACATGGCGGTACCCTGATTGTGAAACGGTCAACCAAATTGATCACATTGCGATCAAAGCAAGACATGCCTCTAGTATTCTGGAAGTCCGAACCACCGGACCACTACATTCTTTCAGCCAAGGCACGAATGCGGAATATAAACATTTTTTCTGCAGACTGTATAACAGCAATGAAGACCAACATACCGATGTCAGGTAAAATGTACTAAACGAAATGATGATTGCAATATCCAAGCTTAAATCCAACAAAGCTGCTGGTCCTGACACTACCAGCCGAGTTGTTTAAGGTAGCTGAAAATGACTTGGTAGAGAGCATACAACAACTCATTTCCAAGATTTGGTCAGACGAGTGTATGCCTGATGAATGGAATCTCAGCATCGTTCACAAGAAAAGAGACCCCCTAAACTTCGAGGGTACCAATTATACATTGTTGTATCTGTGCCTTCAACATTGCATACAAGATCTTATCTGTCATATTGTGTGAATGCCTAAAACCGTTCGTCAACTACCTGATTGGCCCCTATCAGTGTGGTTTCAGGCAAGGAAAGTCTACAGTCGATCAAATTTTCACACTCCGGCAGATACTGCAAAAAACCGTAGAAGTCCAAATCTTAAAAGCCGCATATGCCAGCATTTAGCATCTATGGAGACGAGCTATATAGAGTCATGTCTAGTTTTGGCATCCCTGCCAAACCCGTCCGTCTGTGCAGGATGACAATAGAGAACAACATCGGCGAAGTGGACATTGCATCAGCTATGAACTCTAAAAACAACATCTCAGCAGAAATCAAAAAAATACTAACTCTTGCCAATCGCTGTTTCCTTGGGCTAAGAAGGTAATTGAGTAGTAAGGCGCTATCCCGAAAAACTTAGGTGACTCTATTAATCATCCCAGTTAGGCTTTATGGCGCTTAATCATGAACACTGTCGAAGGCTGATGAAAATATGTACATATGTATGTATGTATGTATCTCCGATCGATTCGAGAGAAAAATTCTTCGTAAGATATTCCGGCCCGTTTGCGTTGACGGGCTTTGGAGGAGAAGATTCAACGAAGAAATATTTGAGCTGCACAGTGACATCGATTTCGTAAAAAAATGCGCATCAGTCGCTCAAGATGGCTTGGAAATGTTAAGCGCATAGACAGCAATGCTTTGGCCCGCAGAGTCTTCGAATGTAATCGGAAGGGACAACGCAGTAGAGAGCAACCTCGCCTAAAGAATCCTCAACCTACTTGGAGTGCGCAACTGGAAGCAGTTAGCTAAGGACCGGCCTAACTGGAGAGGTTTGTTGGTTGAGGCCCAGTTTCAGCCCAGTATAGCAGTTACTTTAATGACAGACGAACCCTTGGGCCATTGGCAATGCTCTACAAAGGGTTGCTGGCATACAACGAAAATATTAATTATTCGTCTTTTGAAAACCCTAACAAATATTGAAAAAAATTACGTCAACTTTCGAATTCACGCAGGAAAATTTCGAATTCTTAAACACGGGAAGCGATAAAGCAGATATCAGTGCCATACAGGAAGCTGCCTATTTGTAGCAGGAGGAAGACAAGGCTTAAGGCATGTTGGCAAAAGTCTAATGACAATCCGGAAAACCTACATAATCTCCATAGTTGCGTGTGTTGATGAAAGAAGCAACTTTTTGATTTAAAAGTACCATAATCAGCGATACGTGCTGATGACAGAATTTATTTGCATATAGACTTTGTCTTTTTTAAAATTCCAATCGAGGCACTCAAAGTATTTAAATTAATTATAAAAAAATCTTTTTTTTCTTTTATTCTCCTTACAACAGTCTTGGTCTTATCAAGAAAGAGTCCTCTGAGCTATCATCAATGTAAATAGAAATATTTACAATACCAAAAAAAAAACAAAAAAAAATACAAATACTTGGCGGAACAGACCGTATATGGTCCAAGGCCTAGATTCTCGCGACTATTCATCTTGTGCGTGTTATATTTTTTCACACAAAGAGACCTACATTTTGGAGCCATATCCGAAAGGCAAAATGAGAAGCTTTTTCTTGACAGTTACTACTCTCGGGCGTTTGTCAGACATACGCGAAAGGTGGGACCGTGAAAAGACTTTTTGGTGTTTTCTGGGACTCGAACGTCGAACCTCCCGCTCAGTGATGCAACGCACTAACCGCCCAGGCCCACAATACCACACAATTAGAAGTAGCTTAGAATATTGCGGGAGGATATCATATGCTCCGTTTTTAACTTGCCTTTTTGTGTTTTTTTTTATTTTTTTTATTACGACTCGTGGAGTTGTCCTTTTCGAGATCATTTGGCTGGCAATAGTTCTAGTTACCTCCCGATTAGAACCATTTTGGAATTTTATTCGTTTAAATAAAGCATCGATTTGATTTGAAATCAACCACCATTGTTAAAGTATTTCTCCAACGCATCTTGAAAATTGAAAAACTTTAAATATTTTGAAAAAAATAGTTAAAGCGACAACTACTAGGACCTGAAAGGTCGGTTCAACGTGAATACTGAACTCAAAATAAAGAAAAAAAAAACGTTTGTAAGGAGTTGTATGTATCTATATGTAAAAATACCGTAAACCTTTCAAAAAAGAGTACTCCATCCCAAGAAGGAGAAAAAAGGCGAACTGTGGTAAAACTTTTTAATAAAAAGTTATTACCAACGCCGCCGCCCTAATATTTTCGACATGTCCTTCTCTCTAATGCAATGCATGTTCGACAACATATACCACCACCGCATATACTCGTACATCGGGTGTATACCCTGCTCTCTATGGAAAAGTTTCTGGTTAGAGTTGTTGTAAACTTAAGACACCTCTCGGTGAGAAGAAGACGATAATGTCACGCGGGTAAAGCGGC
Organism: Blera fallax; assembly: GCA_946965025.1. Lineage (NCBI taxonomy): Eukaryota > Metazoa > Arthropoda > Insecta > Diptera > Syrphidae > Blera > Blera fallax. Next base: position 51,856,567 of record OX337246.1, read on the forward strand.
AACAGAATGTGGCCTCAAATAAGAAAAAAAAAACTCTTAAAAACTTCCTTTCCACCCACCTTCAGAAAAATGAGAAGCTTCCTTCAAGAAATGCGAAGCGCCTTAAAGGAAAAACTTCTTCCCTCTATTAAATTATCCCATTATGCAATTTTGAAATCGTGCACGGAATATGTAATGCCACGTCATAAGTTTAAGTTAAAAATTTTTACTTACATATTACATTCAAGTGCGGTGCGACAACAGTCGTGAAAATATACTGCATCAAGGGACGCTCGACAAGAAATGTTTCTTCTTTTCCAAATGTCACGGGTTTGCCAGTGTGTATGGGCATGTGCATTATTAGACACGTAGCCAAAAGAAAAGAAGTTTTCTTTGATCATCAGCTGAGTCTTGGACGGAAATATTCGGGTGCAATACGTGGCAGGATGAGTTTGAGACAGCAACAGTAAAACGCTAGGATAGTGGAAAGTTCTATGAAAAAGTTTCGCACATGAGTTTCCCATATTCTAGGTCGGTTGGTGTGTCCTTCTGCATGAGTTTTGACCGGTGTATAAAATAGAGGTGTTATTATATTACAAACGTTGTGGCGAAGCCTGGTAACGGGAAGCCCCAAAATTAGTAGGTACCTTGTAAACAATTTTAAAAGTTTCGCTTTCGTTTTGTTTAAAATGATGTAAATGGAGAGTTTCTTTGTTGCTTTGTTTGGTTGATATATGCATTTATTTATTTTTGTCTTAGGTTTTAAGGTAGGCGATTGCTGTGTTTTTGCATTATAAGTACATACAGCACTAAGGCTTGTTTCTAAAGGCTGAAAACTGGAAAGCATTTTCATAACCAATCTTAAGGCTAGTTCATGTCAGCATGGTGTCACAACACTTGCGATACAAAATTAATAACATCAACAAAACCTTTTTTCCGGGGCAATGCATGTTCAAGTAGTGCTGCTGCTTTTATTAGCCACAAAAAATGTTGGGGCATATATATGTACATTTTCTTTAAACCATTCCTGAATTATGACGTCCATATTTAAAATAAAAAAACAGTATTTGGTCTACTTAACGATCTAAAAGCAAAAAAAAGTTCAGCGCCACCTTTGTTTGTACTGCAGCTACTTTCACAACAAAGCCTTTTAAAAAGTTACAGCGTCTTTGCATTTGGGTAATAACGTAACTTATACGAAACATACTCGTACATATAAGTCCCACGGACATGTGCCAATTTTGTCTGGAAGCTCAAAAGGCTGCCGAGCATATCCTGTGCGATTGTCCGACCATGGCTCGAAGCAGGAAAAGACACTTTGGAACAGAGTTCAGTTCCCCAAACATAGTCAACCAGTCACCCGCAAAAACGATCCTAACGCTCCTTCACGACCCTGATCTTTGCTCGGGATAAATATTCTCTCCATTACTATGGAAACTTACAGGCATACGTGCTAAATTTTTATGATATTATAGATAAAGGGCATCTTCAAAGTGAGATCAAGCATATCTTGGCGAAGGGACGAATAAGAAATTGAATCTGTTCGTCATCTGCTGTGTGATAGTCCTACCCTATCCGTCATAACTCTCAGAAGTTACTTCTTTTCGAAATTGGAGGACTCATGTAATGTAGAGCTGACGGACCTCCTGAGATTCATATCATTATCTGGGTGGTTCTAACAGCGGATTCACAATGTTTCCAGAGTTAAATGAGTGGGCACAATGGACCTACTTGGTCTAACTGAGCAGTGACTCTTTATGTCACAAGGCACCCATCTACCTACATACCTAGCTACCTAAATCTTGGCGAATGACAGCCAGTTTCTTAATTAATTTTCTTATTATCTAGCTCTGCTTTCGGTCCCTTATATCTATGCATACCTATAACAAATGATTTTCAAATTCATCACACAAATATGTAGTTGGATGAAATAAATTATTTCCATTTATTCATTTTAGTACATTTATACAAAGAACTTCGTCCTACTTTGTTTGGTGCAGAAAACTCACTTTTTCTAATTGCGCATTCTGTTGCATAATTTGAACATTCGTCTATGTACATACATATGTATGTATATGCAGTCTCTTTACTTTCGATTTTCCTACTGAATAGTTTTGCTGGGTGCACTTTATGATCCTCTCACATCGAACCCCCTATCTTACAACCCAACAACATCCCTTCATAACGTGGATGAAATTAATTTGTTCATTTCCAGAATTAAACTCGAACACAATTCGAAAGCTAAAACTTAATTTTCCACCAATTAGTCCGTTAGTTTGTTTCAGTTGATTTGGGAGACGGAGAGGAGTACAAGGACGTAGGCCGTAGAAGAGAACTGTAACTTTTTTGCCCAAAACAATGTAGAAAAACACATATCTGTTCGTAGTTGGTGCTGCGGTTAGTTGGTTAGTTTTATAGCGTGAGTGTTTTAGTTTATTATGGAATCATGCATGTAAATTTGTTCTACAAAATGCGATTTACAAAATGTTGGCCCCGCCCATAACCCGCTCGAACCGAGGTCAACTCATTGGTGGAAAACCAATTTTCTATGATAACGGCTTTGGTAGAGAAGCAGTGGAAGTGGCAGAACGAGACATGGTAATGATGTGGTGTATTGTGGTCTGGTTCTTGCAGAACTGTGTGGGTAGGATTAAAATTAATGGAACTTATTTGCCTATAATTTCGATGATGCAATGCATTGATGAAGAGTTTCCTCCCTGGTATCGATTATCATCGTCAGTGATGATGATGTTAGTGATGATGGAACGGTTGTAGATTCTGGTCCAAATTCGTTGATTGAATTCATTCTTTTATGAAATTGAATTTATAAATTAGTGCGCTCAATCATTTGGGAAATTCGGTGGGGTGATTGGGATTCTAATGAGACTTATGTGCGGGCTCATAACAATAGGTAGAGTGACGTTTTTTTCAAATCTAAGTTCGTGGAAAGCTCAAAAGAGACGTGATTTTAGAAATTGCTTTTAAACTGCCAATACTTTAAGAACTCTATTCTATCAGGTAATAGTTAGCATCCTTAGAGCTATAGAAAGTTTTCTTCATTCAATATTTAGAAGCAAGCTGAAACCTAGATTCTGAGATTCGTAAGAATAATGCATCCTGTCAAAAAAAAAACAACAAACGCTCACATTTTATTATTATTTTTTTTTTACATTTTTCTTCTATGTATTTACAAATATTAAATAAAGCAAAAAATCATATTATGGCAAGCAGGAAGTATAGACAATGACTTTCGGATCAGCACGTAGTGTTTGAACCTTAAACAGGCTGCGTGCAGTGCCTTACAACTAGCAAAGCACTTAACTTCAGCATATGTATAGAGCAGAAACGAGCACCGTTCAAGAAATCGGACGGGATGGGCCGGACAAAAGGAGAATTATCTTTCCGACCACAAGTTGGGCTACCCATAAAACCATTACTTCTGCTATTAACGTAGAAAAGAAAAAGCATTGCCATCAGAAGGTTAAGAACGATGACATATACATACATATGTATAACGGTAATCAATTTATTCGACACGTAAACGAACGCCTAATGACAATCCACATGATCGCTGAATTCGCTTACATCAACCTAATATGCGATCATGCTTCAACGGTGAAAAAAGATTAGTATCGAACAAGATTAGATTGCATACCAGGTCCACAAATTGGTCTTTGTAATCTGTAGGTGCTTTCCATAACACGAATCGTCGTGAGAAGCTAAGCCCTGGACCAACAGTAGCTGTTGCGCCAAATATTATATTTGAAGTACAGGCCCATTGTTTGCAAAGTCTGTAGCGATTTGACTTTTCTTCATAGCGCTCTGGTCGGATAGAAAAAGATTTCTCATTCGTACAGCAGTGGGCAGATCAAAAAACGAGGACCACCATTTGCTGAGATCCGAGGCATAAATGGAAAAATAAATACATATTGGGACTCTGTAGATGAGTTAACTTTGCCAATAGTGAGTACTACCGGGTATTAGTCCCAATCTCTTTGTAGACCGCTAAATTCAAGATAGTCACTTTGGAGTCCAGAAAGTTGGGCAAAGGCCAAACAGCAATATGATCTAAAGATTTGGAGAAACACTGCGAGTCAGCCAGCGGTGTCAGAATGCAAGGGCCCAGCAAGAAAAAGTCACAAGTGGCTTCATCTCGTGTATGTTTTCCTCAATATATTAGGGCCTATACCGGTCACTGCGAAGGGAATAAGTATGTCTTGGTCTTACGTAATAATTTTACGAAGTTGGCGGAAGTCCTTTATCTGCAGGATCAGACACCTGAAATTGTAGCAGAAGCTCTCGGCATTGGCGTGCTATCTCGATTTTCAACTGCACACAGATCAGGGCAGGAGTCTTGGGTTCACAGTTTAGACGATACATCCAACGACCCTACACCCGAAGTCAGATGGTTTGTTCGAGCGGTTTTACCCCAAACTCCTAAAACACTTTGTCCATCATGAAAATTAAAGAGACTGGCGTGCGCTTCCCCTATTTTTTCTTCTAGTTTGTCAAACTCCAGCTTCATGTAGGAAACCAGACCCCTGCGCTTTTCACTTTTTTGGTGCGAATATTGTTTGCCTACGAAGCTATACACCGGCCCACATCTCGATCAACTCGTCACGGCTTTGCTTTACATCTAACCGGAACCGGTTGGTGGAATATACTCGATAAGTTAAAGACCGATATCACTCTATTGCTAAAGCTGAACCCTTTGTTGAGGCTGACTTTGCTGTGAGAAGGCCAGTCCACTGTTGCTCTCCTTTTAGCAGTGGGTGGCTTATTGGGATAGGCACTGTGTTGACTTGTCGCTCCGAAGAAATTAGGTTCAATCCCAGCAGGGGATAACTATAGTTGATTCACAAAGCTTCAATAGATTGTCATCCGAGGGGAAATAGGAGAAGTAAGCGAAACCTACTTTTTTTTGCAATAAACTAACTCTTCGTAAGTTAATATTTTAAAAAAGAAAAAAAAAAGTGTCTGTTTTTTATAACAAACCCTATTTACATATTTCTATAAAATTGCAAATACTAAGGGAAACTAATAACTCAACACTCATCAGACGAAGAAAAAACAATACCGAAAAAAAAGAATGCAAAATTATGTTGAGTGGATTGCGGGTGCATGCATGTGCGTGTGTCATACATAAAATCCTCACAAATAGTACTATCTTTTCCTAAATTCTATGTTTTCAGATTGTTTTATGTAGGTTTACATCTCTTTGTCTTGGACAAGGGTCCACAACACCGTGGAACAAGAAGCAATTCTCACAAATTGAATTCAAATCACAAACTTTCCTCACCAGTCTCACCTATGGCAATAACTTCTACGAGTTTATGATCCGAATATTTAACCCTTTTTCTATTCGTTGGCCTCTCCATTCGCCAGGGAATATTATGTCTGCCTACACTGAATATATGTATGTATGGACAAGTATGTGCGAGGCTGCCTCCGGAAGGAAAGCAGAAATAGAAACGAATCTTCAACTTGAATCCCTTATTCCAGGAAGTAATGGAAATTTATTGCCCGGAATGACCTCTGATGAGGTGGAAATTTTTCAATGGCTTCCACAAACCGCAAAAGTCTTGGACAATTTCCTTTTTTTTTCACCTCAAAGGAGTGGCAGGCGAAATGATATCAGTTGAAAATTTAATTAAACGTCTTCGATTCGCACATTTTGTCGATGATTTATTCGAGCTGCGAACCCACTTCTAAAGTGTTGCGTTGCCACCATTAGCGGGGTTATTCACGGATTCGCATTTGCATTCTTCAACGGGATCGGAGTACAGTATTCTTACATTATATTGCATTCACGTGCAAATAAAACGACGAAGGATTATCTACGTAGCTGGGAAAGTGCAATCGAATGCAGGAGGACTACAACCACTGCTGCTACTACTCCATTATTCATTGTATTGCACACATTTCGATATTGAGTGTAGCTCACATAGAAGGAATATAGGAGGAACATTGTTAGGGTGACCCAAGCCACGTGAATCCGAAATCAGGAGAGAAATATAGCGAATAATCGAATAAGAATTAGATGTACGTGCCGGATTCGAGGTCCGTAGAATATCGAATAAGGAACTGGAAAGGAAATTTTCTCCTTGATGGCTTTTCGGGAATTTTCCTGAATCGAAAATATTTTCTCTCTGTCTCTTCCCTTCTGCATTATGTGTGTGCAATATTATGTGCTCCATGTTTCTCATTCCTCCCGTCTGCTAGACGAATTTACATTCGGCTTTAGAAGGCAGATAATTCTTGAATTCTTGTCGGGTGCAAGTGTATGAATGCTGCTCTTGTTACGTGCGCAATTGTAGTGTTAGATGGACTATGTTCATTTATCCTTGTAAGCAGGCGAAGATTCGTTTGGCCATTTCGAATGCCGTCACCGTTTCCGCCAACCGACATGGCCTTTCATTTCGGTGTCCGAAAATCAAATCATGGAGCAGACAATTCGTGACTTCTTTACTTCTGCAGATGTGATGGGAAGTAAGAGTTAAGACGGTTACAGGTGATGGCAATAGAGTACAATGATTCATTGATTAAATGCTAACGTTGAATTGTGCCATGCGATGGAATCTTCCAATTTGTTTTTGAATTGAAAATATGTAAATGGAATGGATATGTGGTGGAGAAATATAAGCAGGAATGCAGACGTTTAGAGTACATGATCGAATGTTTAAGAATTTCATCTTCAATGCATACCGATTGTTTATTGTAACCATTTGAAGGTAGCTGGTAACGTAATAAGTTTTTTTAAGGAGGAAACAAACCGTAGAATATTATCAAAACTGACTATCGTCCCAAACTATTTCTACATCGACTTCGAAAAGTCACTACCGGAAAGCCAGTTTGTGCCGCAGGAGGTTAGACTTAAGTAAGGAAACTCGTTTCCTGCACTCCAAATATGCCGATTAGGTGCAAGTTCTTTTTACTTTCTTAACGGCCTCTCGACAAGTGAAGAGCCTTCACACAATATAGCCATTTATACTCTTTGGTTCCATTTAAATTTTTTTTAGACATACTACTATCTTAATGGATGTGTTTAGCCCAAGGACGATATTTTTTACGCTCACTGTAGCCGAGTTGGCAGACGGAAAAAATGTCACTACTTACTACTACTTACTACTTACTTAGTGCGTCGGATCACTGAGCAGAACATTCGAAGTTTGAATCCCAGAAAACTCCAAATGGTCGCGAAAAGGACAGGACGTGGACCACATGCGGTCCGTCGCACCGAAAATTTTTTTTTTTGATTTGCCAGTACTTTTTGTACATCTTCAGTTGATATTACTGTTTTTAAATTCGTGGGTGCCGTGGCTCAAGGGGTTAGTGCGTTGGATCGCTGAGCGGGAGGTTCAAGGTTCGAATCCAAGAGAACACCTAAAAGTTTTTCACGGTCCCGCCTCTCGCGAATGTCTGACAAACGTCCGAGAGCAATTACTGTCATGAAAAAGCTTCTCAATATGCCTTTCGGATATGGCTCTAAACTGTAGGTCCCTTCTATTTGTGTGAAAAAAATATAACACGTACAACGCGAATGGTCGCGAGAAGCTAGGCCCTGGACCATATACGTCTGTTGTGCCAAGTAATTGTAATTGGAAATTCGCATCCTTTGCTGCGTACTACATGTCTTTCGTTGGCAGCAGTGCTGCTCAAAGTATTTTCTAAAATCTGTTGCCGACACTGTGTTTTATTTTCCTCCAATAACTTAATTAGGCTTTCATACTTTGTAATTTGCAGTGCTATAATAGGTGGAGGTTTGACTGGCTTTTGAATTATATTTGAATTGCTTAAAGTACTCCGTAACTCGGTATCTTTCTTTCGGAAAGGCTATGTTAAACTGTGAAGAGCAGAGGTCAGACGACCTATATAAGTTCGCAATCAGCAAATTAGGGGAGATATGGCCAGGTGCAAAACTCGAGGTTGTTGCAAGGCAGTATATCCTTCTAGACCTAGAACTCGCACTTAGATCCCAGCCGAACCTTCCGTTGACACGATCCTTGCAATCCTTAAAACGAGCAATCCCGCACTGCTGACACAAAATTGGAAAGTCGCATAGCTGGACGAGCCTTAGGGTCTTTCTAGGTGCGCAGTTATTGTCATCAATAAAGAGTCCCTAGCTCCTTTGGCGAAGACTGGAGGTGTTGTCAACTAACTCCTACAACAAATGACCAAGACCCATGACCAAGAGTGATGACTCTCAAGCGTCAAGAGGACAAACTGCTGGAATCGTCCTCAGACTCTGAAGCCCTAAACTCCAGACTGGTAGAGGTCTCTCTGCCTGATTGTAGCGCTAATGCTGCATTTAGTTCAGATTAACTCCCACCACTCCATCACGGCATCTGCCGGCCTTCTTCTCCGTCTGTCAAAGGATAGGAAAGATATCTTCTTCGTCCAAGAACCCTGGGTTGTTAACAACTTGGTATGCGGACTCAAGACTCCTAATTACTGCATTCTGTATGCGTGGGCCGAAGGTAAGCCCAGATCGTGTATACTGGGGAAAAATAACCTAAAAGTGACTTAACTCCCTAGTTACAGCGATCGAGATACAGCTGCGGCGAAAATGTTTTGGCGTTTTGGCGTATCTATTTTTTTACATTTGTAAGCAAGCATCTCAAAGTTAAATTCATGCACAATATGATAAGACAGTTATTTAAGAAAAAATATGGACTAAGTAAATAAATAAAAAAAAATTAATATTTTGTTGGTAGTTCCTTGCTTTTTTTTTTACAGATTTTAATCTATTTGGCATTGATCTTACCAGTTTTTCACAGTAGGATGGTGGTATATTATTCCATTCCTATAACAGGGCATTTTTAAGGTCATTGTGGTTCGAAATGTTGTGATGTTGTATTTTCTCCGCCAAATAACTCCAAAGATTTTCGATCACATTAAGGTCAGGTGATTATGGAGGAGTTTCAATTACGCGAGGACAGTTTTTTCATATTTTGTTGGATAAAATTTATGTTACTTCCACTTTTTGATTGAAAATTCCAAAAATACTCTTTTGTGTACGAGTTTCACTTTGATGTACTGTGCAAAAGAGAACTAAGAAAAGCCAAACGTAATTCTTTGAGATTTTTCTGTGATAAAATAGAAAAAGCTTCTGAGGCCTATAAGCCAAGGAAAATTCTCTTTTCAAATCCAATAACTCCCAGTTTCCTTAAGAAAAATTATGGATCTTGGACGACCTCCAGCGAAGAATCGCTCAATCTTCTGCTTAATACTCATTTCCCGGGCAATTCCCATGTGGTTAGCAATATGGTTCTTAATAGACCATCTGCATCATTAACCATCCCTTGCATCACACAGAGCAAACTTAATTGGGCAATTCATAGCTTCAAACCATTTGACGGCATAATACCTGCCGAACTATAGAATTCATCTGATATAATCATGCCGGTGATTGAGACAATATTAAAATGTTGTCTCGATCTGATGTATATCCCAAAGATGTGGAGAGAAGTTAAAGTTGTTGTTATATCAAAAATTTTAGAACGACTGATTGATATCCACTTACGCAACAGTAATTATAGGAAACTACTGTCAGCGGCCCAACATACATATTTCAAAGGTAAAGTGGAGATGGCATTAAACTCATTAGTACGCAATATCGAATACATACTACCTATTCCATAAAGAATACACGAAATCATTGTAGCATATTCCAGGCGGACATTATGGCGATCAGAGAAGCCCTATCTTTGTTTAAAAAAACGTGATATCTGTTAGAGATATCCGCATCTTTTCAGACAGCCAAGCAGCAATCAAATCCCTTTAATCGATCCCTATAAATTCTTGAATAGCTTTAGACTGCCGTTCGTCTCTTGTGGAGATGGCTGACCATTTCAAAATTCACCTGTGTTGGATGCCGGAGCATAGAGACATTCCAGGGAACTGTAAGGCCGATGAACTCACCAGAATAGGAACAACTATAAAAAAATTGACGGATAAAGGCGCGTTAGGTATACCAATAGTTTTTTTTTTTTATAATTTACCCGCACTCAAGGGGATATGAATTTAATGTGTATACACAGTGCGGGCGTTGAAGGAAGATAGAGAGAGAGAGAAAGAGATTGGTGTAGTGGTTTGAAACTCAGGTGTATTAGGTTTCACACATTAGCTCCAGGGGTGGGTGTCCAGATAACAGGGGAGGCTGTTTGATGTCATTTATTTGTTTTGTCTTCGCTTCTGATTCACAGTATTTTTTTTCGGCCAACCTGATGTCATAAGCATATCAATCATCAACAGAGCGAACAATTTCTCCAGCCATATGACAAACCTACTGCCAGAGTTATGCCTTCGCAGTAGTGTTGTCATAAGCTTTCGCAATTGTTCGGACTGCCTCTTATCATATAATGCTTGCTGACATCAGGGATTGAACTGTGAACCATCAGCTCGACAAACGATGACGCTACCACTACACCATTGCCACCCCTTAAACTTAAGCTGGATGCTGCCGAGAGTACAAATCTTAGGTGGACAAGTGGATCAACATATCTAGTGACAAAACAGATTTGGCCAAAGCTGGATCTAACACGCTCTAAGAATTTGATTTCTCTCAATAAACCGCATATCGACACCGCAATAGGTGTCATCACTGGACACTGTCTAATAGACAAGCGTACTACAAGGCTAGGCCTCTTTGCGAACGACTTGTGTAGAAGCTGCATGGATGAAGAAAGGAAGGAAACTGTTCCTCATCTTCTTTTTTCTGGCCAGCGCTCTCCCGTAGAAGGAAGCTTCACTTAGGAGCCCCCTATTATATCGATATAGGCGACCTGATGAATATTGACATTAAGAGCCTCTCACTTTGAGCTTCATAAGAAGCAAGTGGCTTAACGAGTAGGTAGAGAGAAACTTTCGCCCATGATCCACGTGATATCACAATGGACCTACCATTGGTCTAAGTGTGTTGGCGAATCATAGCTGGCAGCCACTTCAACCTAACCAACCTAACCTATATTACGAAACAATTATTCTCATATTTAATACTTTTACATCTTGCAAAAAAGAGAAGTTAAACATGAGAATTATGCGATAATCACAATAGTATGAGCTAATGAAGACTAATTTATAGTGCTCCGCTCACGAACAGTAAGGACAATACATCGGCGAAAACCCTCTTTTCCTTGGAAACTTCTCGAATAGATCCAGACTTTTTGTAAATGGTTTCTAACATATTGCCTCGAAAGAGAGGCCTCGCGTCCGTTGCAACTGCAAAAGTTCGTACGAATAAAGCGAGAAGGGCTTCTAAATCTCCCCCTTCGTTCTTCTTGTGGTCAATTTTGGTTATATGCTCATGCTTGTAGTTTTGGCTTATGGAGGCTTAGATATATACGATTGCGTTTCGATTTATGTATATTTCGCTGGATTAAACAAACTTTTAAAATATTTACAATAATATCCACGAACGGAGCTACATATAATTCAAATTACTCAATTTCAAGTAACTTTTGGTTGATCCAATGTACGTGCATACCTCTGTACCTGCTAAATAAGCAATATAATGAAAACGACTCGATTATAACTGTCTTTCGTTTACTTAGCCATAAAAAGATAGAAAATATTTATTTAACGCAGACGCTCATGTTAAATTACAACAACATGGAATATATTAGATTTAACGATAAAAACTTCTGACATTTCGCAACTTGTAATAGCCACTCATTAAGGCACCCTAGCAAAGGAGACGAACAACAAGTTTCACTAAAATCGCCAAAGCGAACCCTTCACAGTGAATGCTAGCGAACCACCAAACGACATCAACCGCCTCAAATCTATAAATTCATTAAGAAAGTTCTATCGTTACATTTTCAGCGTCCAAGTGTCGTCTTCTTCAGTGTGGCACATTGCGCTTCATGCAGGATGCATTAAATGATTTCCTTCCAACACCCAAAGCTAAACAACGAAATGTAAGGAAACGGATGAGGGAAAGAACGGAACAGTTTCGGATAGGACATTCCACTTTCCAAAGAAGATAAGAAAACAAAACTTTTAATAACCGAAGAACGATTATTACAATAAGTCCTTCGCCCTGACAGTAGAGAAAGAGGAATTATGCGAGAAAAAAGGGTGCGATTTCTTGAAATCTTTTTTAGATTCGATTATCGCTTCACGGAGAATAGACAGGACGTATCGGTCATGAATCTTCTGCTAACGGATTTAACTGTAATTTTTTTTTCTTTACCGACAGGGAAGTTTAGTTTAGAATCCTCGGAATCCAATTTCATTTCATATCAATCCGCTGTTGCCTTTGAAACTGTAATTGAGGAGAACGTTTACCACTGTCAACTGAATGTTTCTCTGTGTTGCTGGAAATCATTATCAGTGTGGCAATAATGATGATGCGACGACTTTGGCATAATTGTGTGCAAGTCATTTTCGTAATTAGTGGTGGTGGATGGCCGGAATTTTAGAATGACTCTAATTACGATAGGAAATCTGTGAATAATTCATGATTAGTATGATATGCGGTTGGGCGAGGCGGAAATGAAGCAGTCCAACTCTGCAGGAAGTCGCCCTAGCTATTATGGTTTCACTATAAGTGCTTGTGAATTTTGCGAATTCAATTGATTTTGGATATCCTACAATCTATTCTTTTCGATTTAACAAGGATTATGTGGATATAGCATAAGACAGCGAGAAAGTGTAAGTTTTGGTCTTGGATTTTAAAATTTTTAGTTTATCCACTTTTATAATAGAATATAATTTTCCACATAAATATACATAAGTTCATATATGTATGTACACATAAGTCAGCAGCCCATACTTTTTAACATAACCATCTTTAGCATTGATAGGAGCCTCAATTCGTGGTTATGTCCTGTTCTTTATGCAAATGGACATGGTGTTTTCGTTTGCCCATTCCACAATAAAAACTTTTACTTAAGTACACATTTAAAAATGTTATCGCTTTCCAAGCGAATTGTTATTCTACTACAAAGAAGTGGATAAGTATGATTTCAGGCATTGCCATCGGCAACATTGCGGAAGCCAAAGTGCTCAAACTGTGTGTTTACATGATTTGATCAGACTGGTGATAGTTCGATCTAATCTCAGGTAGAATGCATTTTTATTTTTAATTTGATAACCGAATTTTGCAGTAGATTTTCAAATGTCTATTTCACGGAGATACATATACGTGATGGAATTTTCCTTAAGGGTTTTAATTGTTGATGTATCGTTGGAATAACATTAGCCTTTAACAGTTCCCTATAAAAAAATTGAAATTGAATCGCAGCTGCGCGGAATTCAGTGCGCAGCCACCACGAAGCAGCTGGTGTGGCACTTTGCACCAACCTGCTGAAGCACGTCAAGTTCAAATCGGAATCGTCCAATTGCGAACACAAAGATATCTATTTTCATGTCTTTGTAGTGGAGTAGCGTCCGCCGTAACTTCGTTGCCAGCCTCATTTTCAAAGAAGTACGGACCAATGGTGGCATCACTTCAAAACTACCAAACAGCAACTCCTTGATGATACGGATATATTGGTTTCACTAGAACTATGTAAGGATTTGTGGAACCCCAAATGCTACAGTTTTGTCTATCGACATCACCTTCGAGACAAAAATGGGCTTCGTCCAAAAAAATTATAATGCGACTAAAATCAATGCCATCGGGAAATGTTTACGCAGTATTCCCCGCAGAGAGGTAAGACTGATATTCAGTTGTTTAGCTCGGCGATAAGTTGAGGTTTTGGATATTCACGGACCGAACGAGCAGTGTCAAGAACCATTTGTATTAACTTCCTTACACTAGCCGCTGAAGGGGCTTAATTTCTTCCAACGATTTTTTCAAATTTTGAACACTTTCTGGAATCTGTACATCACTCATTTTGAAAATATATTTTCTTTATTGCTCAAGCATAAACTGATATATTTCTTTTGTGTTCAGTGGGGGCTTGACTTTACATATTTGAAGTACATTAACAAGTACTTCAACCAGGAACCAACATACGGCCAACCAAATATTTATCCAAGGAGATAAATCTTCTCATCCTTTTATGTATAGTCCGAGGACTTGAGCATTATATTTAAAATGATAAGGTATACATCTTAGTACAATGTTTTCATTTACCTACTTAATATAAAATTCTTTATCTCTTCGAAGAAGATTACGTAATTTAATAGGCTCTTCTTGAGAAATGTCTTATCCCACATACTTGGCAAGAAAAAAGCAATTTGCTTTCTTTCCACGAAATGACAACACATCGGAACCCTTCCAATAAAACATCAAATGCATCCAACGGTGCATAAATGCAAACATTTTGTATTTTTTCATTCAAGACATCACAAACAAACATCAACAACAAACAGAAGAAAAACTGAAGGAACAGCTTGGGATAGAAGGAGTGCTTTTATGAGTTTACTCTTTGCCATTTAGATCATCCCCAAGCAGCAGTAGCGACATTAGAACTAAATCACATAATACAGAGAATGCATACTAGTACTATCGAAGCAATAACAATTGCCAATAAGATTTATGCCATACAATGTCTGCTGCTTGCCAAAAGCAGTATGGAAGCAAGGAAGCAGTAGCAACAGCAGGAGGACCACCAGCGTCGACGTCTTTTGGCAGTTGCGAGACGAAATCCTTCTTTGCATGGTGGCGAGTGTATGCAATTTGCTAGCTAACTGCTTGAAATTCATATTCGATTTGTGCCTCCTTGTAAGGACACAGACTCACACTCTATGCATGTGTGCAATGAATCAAATGATGCTGTACTATTGGAATCACGTCGAGTTGCAAGTAAATAAATAGAAAGGATAACGTATGTATATAAAGGAGCAAAATGTTGTTTTAATAAATTCCAGTCTTCTAGTCAAATTGAATGTGATGCCAAGAATATTGGCTAAGTGACCTTCTTAGTCAATGCGGGAGAGACAATGCTTAACGGCAGTTCGTTGAAGGTTCACCGAATATGCTGAAAAGGAGGAAGTTAATTTTAAAGTTGCTTTGGGGTGGTATTGAGTTGAAATATGTTATCGGGGTAGGTGCCAAACTCGGTCTGTTTACTAAATCTACGAATTTTCTTTAAAATGGTTTTAATATAAATTTCTGCAATACGTGCAATCAAATATTTGTTTCTGAGAAAAAGTATGAAGGTAACTTCTTGGCTATCTGTGTCATATTGACGCGCGTTAAAAATCCCTTTTCCATCTTTAGTGAAAATGACGGATCACTAGCCACAACACCCAAGAAAATATTGACACATATGTATATAAATATGTTCGACAATAGTAGCAGAAGGAAGAATTCATCGATACCATTGATGCCAGATATGAAGTTTTTACCGCCTATAATTCGGGCTATAAAAAGCAACTGGCAAACTTGGAAACTCAATGTTAACGAAAGTTGACTTGCACTTGTATTGAAAATGTTTGTGCAAATGAAAGTTCACTTGCAGTAACGTTTAAAATTACGTTGAATTACCAATTTTAATACTAATAATATTTGAATCGGTTATACTATAACTATTGGCATCGAAATGAACCTCAATTTCATACATTTTGCTCTATTACTGCATCCCCATTTGACTGGAACCGTGTCTATCACATTGTGAAAAGGTAATAATTGCTGCGTCTTATGAATGCATTTTAAAAATTACACCCGTGATGAGCAATTTGTCATCATGAGAGTAATATTCATTGAACAACGCACTATTAAATCATATCATGGCAACTGTGGCTGACGGAATACTAACCATAGCACTCAAAAACTGTGCACTAAATGGGCTAAAATGATGTGTAGTCTAGGCATGGCGCCGAAGATGTGTGAACTTTCAATTTCTCAGAAGCGGTGTTCCGCTTATTGACAAGTGTGTTTAGATTAAAATAGGCTTTCAACACTTATGATGAGCCTCTGGTTAAAACTTGTTTTAAGAATGGCGTGGCTATACTCTTATTGCTACCGGTGGTGTCTAAATTTAGGTAGGTTTATTATGATGCCTAGGATTTGTCAACATAAGTAGCTGTTCACTTCAAGCGACTAGACGCCGAAATGTCTTCGTACCTCAAGCTGCATGATGAATAGAATACTTTCTTGCATATACTTTTCACTTTTTTACCATAACTACACGATATTGAAGTGTACATCCCTTCTCGATTAATTCCAATGATTCCACATCTGTCAAAAAATTATGACGTATGCATATACATAAGTATAGGGTGAATTAATAAATATAAGGCAGAATTGATATACTGCATATTCTCTATATTATTTCAAGGTGAGTAATTAGCTTCATAGAGGATATTTGCAGACTTGTGTCGTAAGCATATAGATACGCTGTTTGTAAATGACACTCAAAACCTTTGATCCGTTCCTTTACATGTAAACACGTAAAACCGTCTAAATAATTTCTCAAAAGGATCCAGTCTATTTTTTTTAATCTATTAAAATTAAATTAAATTTGGATGATTGTGGTAATTATCTCGAAAAGGTACTGCCCTTCAAAACTAACCATATTGCCAACAGTGGGTAAGTGGAGCGCTTCGCCCGGTTTATTTATTTAAATTCCGCTTTCTAGAGTTGTTTAGACGCTCACGCGACTTCGTCGCTCCGCTAAGAGTATATCAACAACTGTCAGGCAGGCTCCTGGGGCTAAGTTTATTAGAGAACTGGTTTGTGCCGGCCAACAGTGGGTAAGTGGTCAAACCTTAAATTTACATACCAAAATTCTCAGAAAAACGCCTGCTATCACGTATTAAAATTTTATTGAAATCGAGGAAGATTTCCATTTTCTAAATAAAAACCGTTAAAAATAATATTTTTTTTTAATTTTAACAGCCGGACAGTGGGTGGCAATGGTGTAGTGGTAGCGTCATCGTTTGTCCAGCTGATGGTTCACAGTTCAATCCCTGATGTCAGCAAGCATTATATGATAAGAGGCAGTCCGATCAATTGCGAAAGTTTGTGACAACACTACTGCAAAGGCATAACACTGGCAGTAGGTTTGTTTTTTTTTTTTTTTTTTTTTTTTTTTTTTTTTTTTTTTTTTTTAATGCATTTTTTTTATTTCATAATTCAGTATTTCTTACATGCTAGACAAAAACGCTTAAAACTAGCTTAACTAACTTACTATGTAATGTATTTCTAACTTACTGACCCTATGCGGGTGCTCTAAGCTAAACCTAACGCTTAATACTATGTCTTTCGACGTCTACGAACTAGGCTTATTTATTATCTTAACTTAACGAGATGATGACTAAGAAAATTTATTTTAAAAAACTTAGTAAATGAACATTTTTTTGAGTTTGCTTAAAATTAATTTAAAATAGTCTTAAATCTAACTTACAAGCTACCTTAAATAAACCTTAAAAACTATCTTAATCTAAAATACGTAATTTACGTAAAATTTTTTTGAGCAAAGTGCTGCGTTTTTTTTTTCTCAAAGTGCTGTGAAAATTTTATTTTATTTTTTTTTTATTTTTTTTTTTTTATTTTTTTTTATTTTTATTTTTTTTTTATTTTTTATAAAACTAAACTTAACCTACCCTAAACTATGTAAGTCGGCCATAGTAAAAAGGCCAACTTTGCCCATTGAAAAAGGCTACCCCGGATCGAATGGAACCGACGAAGGAGTTTCCTCTCCGTCCCCTAACCACCAGAATTTCTGGCGCTGCCGTTCAGTATCACGCAAATCGCGACCTGATACCGATCTACTGTACCGGAGACGCTCCGTAATGCTGTGTGCGACGTGTCTGTTGTAGGTTAGTCGCCTATCCGCAGCTGTCCGGGCAACATGGAAGATTAGCGGCACCGCTAATCTGTCCTGGATCAGACCTAATCTATCTAGATAGAGGAACGCCTCTGGCGGAACGAAGCCGTTAAGGCACACTCTCTCGTGGTACCTGTCATTGGGGTAGAAGGCCCCAGAGATCAGGTTATTCATCGAGTTCATCGCTCTTGCAATGTGCCCCCGAATCATCTTGATCACGAAATTATCCACTCTGTTTATGTTCGCCCTGTTATATAGGACCTCATTGGAATAGAATTTTTTGTACTCAGACTCTGGTGTTCTGTATAAGCGAAGGCAAGCCCTGAGGCAAGCCCTCTCAAACACCCGAATCCTTTCCATCGAGCTTGCTCCCACGTTGAACCACACGGGACAACCATATGCGAGCATGGGCCGGATAAGGGCCATGTAGCAGATTACCTTCACCCTCGCATCGAGTTGGCTGCTATAAAACAGTCTCTTTGTGAGAGCGAAAGCCGCTTTGGCTCTGGCCAGAGCAGCATCTATATGTTTGTTAAAATATAGATACTGGTCTAGCCAGAGCCCAAGGTATCTGACTACACTTCGACACGCTAATGGTTGTCCGTGCTGTCCCACGATTGAAAACTTTCGCCAATTCTTTCTGGTATCCGCAGAGGCCCCGAATAACGACGTCCTAAACAGGATGGTTTCCGACTTCTGGAAGTTGATCTTTAACTTCCAATCGTCGCAATATCGCTTGATCTTATCGAAGTCACGCTGCAAGAGTATTGCAATGACCTCGATCTTTGGACCTGATCTGTACGCTATCAAGTCGTCTGCGTACGCTATAGCATGGTGAAGAGATCCTACAAGATCGCTGGTGTAAATGTTAAAGAGGATCGGCGAATTTACCGCACCCTGTTGCAGACCATTTTTAATATCAAACGTACCAGCAGAAGTCACATTGCCATTTTTCACAATGAACTGTCTATCGGTGAGCATATTACAAAACATGTATAGCAGTGGTTTACTTATGCCCAGCCTACTCAACTTGTAGAAGAGTCCTTCTAGCCATACGGTATCGAAGGCCTTCTCCAAGTCAACCAGGCAGGCACCCGTGCATTGTTTCTTGCTTTTGTTCCATTGGATATCCGACACCAGTTTAGACGCGGCATGTATAGTATCATGCCCCGCCTTAAAACCGAATTTGTTATCCGGAACAATATGCATGTCCTCAACCCACTTAGACAGCGCTCTATTGATCACTTTTTCGAATACCTTGCTGATATTCGGAAGGAGACTTATCGACCGGAGATTTGCCGGATTGGAAGTATCCTTACCCCTTTTGGGAATAGGATGTACCACCGCTGTCTTCCAATGCGCCGGATAATGTGCATTATTCAGCGCATTGTTAAACAGGATGGTGTAAATGTTTACCGCTTCTAGAGGGAGGTGTCGAAGCACAATGTTAGACACTCCGTCGATACCCACGGATTTCTTCCTTCTCAATGATTCGAAGATTGCTTGGAGTTCTACCTTCGATATGAACGGGGGATGTACCACCTCATCGGCGATGACATTATTTGCCATATTTTCGTCATTGAACTCGGTGAAGCCGATGTTCTCAGATCGCCAGTGTTCTATATCATTTCGAAGATAGAAGTTGTGCACAAGGACTCGGTTCTCCAGGTTGTGGTTCGGGCAAATATTTTATTTATTTGCGGGAACATACTCGGGTTGTTGGATTTTACAGCCCGAATTTTGTTGTTCCAATGCAAGTTTACAGAAAGTCTGTAATTTCCTTTAATCAACATTTGGAGATTTTTAATCAACGACTTGAGTGTCCTGACCTCCGAGTTTTGTCTGTCAGTAAACCGTCTGTACAAGGTTTTTAATCTTGACAGAAGTCTACTTTTTTGTAAGTGAAGTGCGTCAATTGTTGCATTGCGGTATATGTCTACGTTGCTAGTTTGTTGATACCGAGGTATCGTTCTGTTCATCGTTTGTTTAATTGTCTCGTCCATTCGTTGTAGGTATCTGTCGATCTCCTCATTTGACAGATTCCTATTGGACGGTGGGTAGAGCGAGTTCGAGGAGAGTGCTCTTGTCAGTTCTCTGGAGAAGCGTGTCCAGCGTGTCCTACTGTAATTGTAGGGGTACGTTTGGACAAACTCCTCCAACTCCGCAATCTCGTTGGGAATTGTAATTTCGGCACTGAGTCCGCAATGGTCACTGTCATACACAAATGTGTGTAGGCAGTTTCTCGTTTGTCGGTTCGTGTTGGTCAGTTGTAACCGTACGTCGAACAGCAGAAGATCCAGATAGGAGCCGCCTCTAGGATACGACGGACTATCGGTAGCTTTCAAATCGAGTCTATACTCGACATTGTGCAGACCCCACCAATTGAATAGTAGGTTCCCCCTAGAATTAGGTATATTATTTCCCCAATCACTGTGCTTGGCATTCAAATCTCCTGCGAAAATGAAATAGTTCTCTTCCGATTCCAGCCTTAGACATCGAAAAAGTGTCTCGAGCTCTGTTATAAATGAAGTGGTTTGAGTAGTTCCAGAAGCGTAGACCGCGACCACGTACAACCTCTTTCCACTATGGAGGGGGATGCACACGATACACGCTTCCAGCTCCTGGAACCTCCGCACTTCACCGCTGTACACGGCCTTGTAACGCAAATCTTTCCTAATGAAGATCGCAACACCTCCCCCTTGAATGGAGTTGGGTCGGTCTCTTCTTATAATATTATATTTATTGTGCCATAGTTTGTGCTTCTGGGATAGCTTGGTTTCGCTAGCCAAAAGTACGTCTGGGCTTTGGTCTTCTAACAACTTAAAAAGTACGTTTCTTCGCTCGATCCTTATCAGTGAATTCACATTCACCGCAAGGATCTTTAAGGGTTTCTCCGCCATCGTACCCATTACGACTGGTGGTGCGCTAAGCCCGGCAGAAATGCGTAGATCTGGTCCACCCGTTTCGCCTGCAATTCTAACTGCCGCTGCAGCTGGCTCATTTGCCCTTGAATTGAGAGCAAAATCGCCAGCAGGTCCGGCTGTGCCTCAGGTGCTTTAGGCACTGGGGCCTGTGCAGCAACCTTCGGCTGTTGTTGTACCGTATTTCCCCGGCCTGACGCCATTTGGGCGTAGGTCCATTGAGGAGTGACGGCTGGTGTTTGAGTAGAAGCGGGTGGACGCTTCACTTCGACCTTCTGCTGACGAGCTAAATTTACTTTTTTCATGTATTGAAACTTAGGACAACCGCGATAGTTTGCAGTGTGTCCCGAGTTTCCACATAATGCACATGAGAGTTGGGCCCTATCTGCTACCCTATCCTGACCTAGAGAACACTCTTCTGTTTTGTGGTTCTTTCCACACTTTACGCATCGAGGCTGCATTTCGCAGTTCGACGCGGCGTGCCCGAACCTTTGGCAGCGAACACATTGCAAAATGTTTTCGCTCCTCTTTACTTTTTCCCAGGTTACAACCTGGTAGTCCAGGACATTTATACTCCTTAGACTATCCAGTTTGCTATTGGGTGATAGCTGTACCAGGAAGAACGGTAGCTTTCGCTTCTCCCTTTTTGCCCTAGCTGTGGTGAACGGCTTGACTCCCACAAACTCAAGACCGTCACACTCCTTCTCTTTCAGCATTTTTAGGAGCTCCTCCGGTTCGATGGACGAATCCAACCCCCTCAGCAGCATTGTTTGCAACTTTTCCCCCTTCGGGGTGAAGGAGAAGAACTCCGTCGTCGATTCCTTCAGGAGATTCTTAATTTTCTTATACTGATCCACTGTGTTGCAGTGGATAGCATGCCTATCTTCGTTAATACGTTTTATGAAAAAGTTATGACCTATGGCCGACTTACATAATTCGATTGTGTCCTTTAGTTCAATTTTGAACGTGTTGATCGGAGGGACCTTCCTGTTCCTGACCCCCTGTTGCTGTTGTTGTTGCTGCTGCTGTTGTTGCTGCTGCTGTTGTTTCTGCTGCTGCTGTTGTTTCTGCTGCTGCTGCTTTGACTGCTGCTGTTGTTTCAGCAGCTGTTGTTTCTGCTGCTGTTGTTTCTGCTGCTGTGGTTGTTGCTGCTGCTGTTTTTGCTGCTGCTGTGGTTGCTGATGCGCAGTCAGCTGTTGTTGCTGCTGTGGTTGTTGTTGCTTATCTTGGGAGCGCTGGAGCTCGTGCATGCGCTCTCTCTCCCTTCGTGCCATTTGTTTGGCCTTGATGGCAAGTACCGACTGTTGTAATTGCCGTATACTTTTGGTTAGACTTTCCAACTGTTCATCCTCATCATCTGACTCGGATGCTGCTAGTGAGGCGAAGCTATTGCTGTCGCCAGTGTACCTTCCTTCCCCACCGTCTGACACGTAGGGGAATTCGCTATCGTGTTCTGCTGCTGTTGTTATTGATTTCGCTACCCTCCCTTCACCTTGCAGCTTCTCGGTTGAAGTTGATAGGGAGAGACGCTTTACCAAATTGGGAGTAGGCCTCAGCTTTCTCCTCCTCTTTGTAGTGCTGTCAGTGGACACCACTGTTGCTACGCGGCTTTGCATTACGGCATCGTCGTCGGATGTTGTTGTCGCCTTTCTATCCGCTACTCCCGCTATTGGGAGCAGGGAACGACCACTACTCTCCATCGCCTGATTGCGATCAATTGTCTATCACTTTCTTATTTGTATTTATTTTTTAAAGAAAAAAAAATTCCACTTTTGCCAGGAATTGAAGCCGTGCCTACTGGTCACGGTCCTCCCACACTTCCACTAGGCTAACTCGCCACTTGAAAAAACACTGTCTTTTTGTTTGTATAATCACACACTCCGATTTAACAAGAAGCCGAAACACGTCTTTCTCCGGTGAGGGTCTGTGAACGACTGGGCAGTAGGTTTGTCATATGGCTGGAGAAATTGATCGCTCTGTTGATAATTGATATGCTCATGACATCAGGTGGATCGGGAAAAAAATACTGTGAATCAGAAGCGAAGGCAAAAAATACATGACAGCAATCAAATCTCCCCAGCTATTCTGGACACCACCCCTGGAGCTAATGTGAAACCTAATACAGCTGAGTTTCAAACCACTACATCAATCTCTTCGCTCTCTATCTATCTTTCCTACGCCCGCACCATGTGAAAACATGTAAAAGGGTATTCATAACCCCTTGAGTGCGGGTAAATTATAAAAAAAAAAGCCTGTAAATAAATAAATAAAGAATCGTTCCGTTATGTTAAATTGGGTATACTGAGCACTATAAGTCGACTAAACACCGTTTAGTTGAGTTAATAAGAAAAAAAAATACATACTATTAGTCAAAACCGAAAACTTAAAAAAATTAAAAAAAATACCACAGCAAATTTTCTCTCCATTATAACTATTATAAATAAAAAAAAATTATTTTAAGTGCAAAGTCGATTTCCTATATTGGAAACCTCAGCCGGTGGTAATGATCGGCCTCTTGTTCTGAGCTATTTATTGGACACGAGATGAATGTTTGTCTTGTACGGCCCTAAATAGTTTCCTAACAGTTTGAACTAAAGACGAATTTGGGTAATGTAATGTTATCTGTAAATAGGGAATAAGTAATGTGCACAACTGGGTTCGCATTGGTTTGATCTGACTGAAAATATTCTTTTTTTTCTACCTTAGCGCAGGAGCTCTGCCTCATATCAAAACATAGGCGCGTGAACATAGTTAAGTATGCTGTTGAGAAACTAAACTGATGCGGATTACCTTCACTCACTCACTTACTACTCAAGATTATTTGCCTGAGCTTGCCACTGACACGAAACAGCCTCGTCTGTCTTTACTCATGGTAGCAGTCACCATAGTTACGTATTGTCGTTTATCTTACGGGCAGTCTATCTGAATGCACTTGCTTCCACTTAAAAGCAGTTGTAGCTAATTAGTATCGCTTCAAGGTTTCTGCTGCGCATGATCTGCTTATTCATCGTTGATACCCATTTTATTTCCTATATTTATGTTCGCATTCCATTTGGGTAATAAACGCCACACAACCTAAGTCTACTTTTCTAAATTGTAGCATGGGCACAAAAATTCGTTGGAATATGTATACTTTACGAGTGTGAGAACATATTTTGCGCTTCTTTTATAGTTCATCACAATTTCACGCGTATAAATTTCTAAATTATTTCCGCATAGAGATTTAAGTATCTTCTGGAGCCACTGTCTGGCTGACTCACCTTCATTTTTTATCTACACGGTTTCGTATCAAAGCGAAAAACCGTAAATAAATACACGCATATTCGCGGGAGAGAAAGTAACTCAGTAGAAAAAGGCAAACATCCTGGATGGCTGTGTACACAGAAACCAAAAAAGCATTTCGTCTGCAAAAATAAATTTGCGGTCATGGGATATTTAATGGTAATTGGTGGTGACTGAATGTCCATTCAGACCGTCGCGACTATTTGCCGAATACCCCTCAGGCGACATCATCGGTCTCCTACCCGATGTCCGGTGGATCGATTACCTACGATACGAGTCGATTTTTATCGGTGCTTAAAACAGCCACCGGGTCCAGCAAATGAAAATTGATATGAGTGAGTGACTTATTGAAAGTGAGTCCCAATTTTTTTTTATCGGTTTTTATACCGGTCGAGTGGGGTCTTCTTTCTTCGCCCTTGCCAACGTAGAATTCACTCGAATGATGCAGAAAAATTATTATGGTTATTATTTTCAGTGTTCTACTTATCCTCGATGCTTGGCAGTTCTTTCTTTTTTATTGTCTCTCATAGGACTCTTATAGTCCCGATTTCGTGTTAATTTATTTATTGCGCAAATGATAAATCAGGAGGGTTATTGCAAGAGTTCCCGTTTCCTTGAACACCAACGGGTTGGGGGGTTAGATTGCAGAAAATAACGATGCCACTGAAGAGGACATTGTTGATGAGTACGACGCGACGAGTACCTATATTGTCGATAATAATGATGACGCCAATGTATGTAGATGCAATGATAATCTGGACATATGCAGTAATCGTACTCAGTAATATGTTCACATCCTTTGTATAAGGGGATGGGGTGTTGGTGTTACCATGCGCATCATAATGTGTAGTAAAAATGGACTGAATGTACGCGTTCTGTATTTTGTGAACTGCCAAATGACCAGAGTACATAATCTGACCGGCTTGCATGCGTGTAGGTGCAGTTTGAAAGGCGTCCATTGGGCGAGGCGATAATTATAGCGATAGTGAGCTTAAAATTATTGTGACAGGACACTTCATTTAATTTTATATTTTCTGTAGATTTTTTTTTCAATGTGTATACATTAAATATATGTATGTAGATATTTACATACCCGCAGCATCGATTGTGAGTAAAATTTCGCAGGAAATTAATGCATGTGTAATATGTAACAAAGAAGCTTAATCACAGTTTCGAGTGTTAACGACATAATTATAGTTTTTCAACAGATCTGTAGAGGTATGCAAGTATTTTATAACGTTTGAAACGAATTGCTTCCAATTAAATGTTATCCATTAATTTTTAATAGAGGTAATACCTGGATATTTTATTTTTATTTGCAGGAATTGCTTTCATGAAAATACCAGATATAATTTTTAAAAATGTTGGTATTTTTTTTTTGTCCCAATTCTCTCTGATAATCTGCTTCTCTGCCTCTGTGTACTACTGATTGCATCTTAAATAGGTGAACCGATTTTCCTAAAAATGCATAATTCGATTGGATTTTACCTTATGTGTATGTACATACTATGTACATAATTCTGAAATTATCAGAACCATCGTTTAGGAAATGCTCTCATGATTTTGTTCAAGTTTCATATTTTGATTAGCTTGTCGTAAAGGATGTTTTTTTGTGATTCTTCTTTGATAGGGTAACACGTTCAGAGAATTATCTCCAATAAGCAAAGTGAAGTATTCAATTCTTTAAATCTTCAAATCCTTGTCTGCTTACATACAATTAAAAATGAAGGGCGATATTTGTAAATTCAAAGTGGAAAGAAGCGATTTAAAAATTAGGTGTTCGTATTGCAATGAATATTATCATGCAAAGTGCGCCAAGCTGGAAAAAAGAAACATTTAATTTTTTAAGAAAAGTGAACAGAGCTTTAAATGTAATGGCTTTGTTTCTCAGCGAAGAAAATCCTTCTTACTTAGCTGACCACTCTTCCATTATTCCCGCCCAAGCATTCTCTAAATCATCTCAGAATGCAAATGCTGAAACCAACACGAACACGTCAGAGGTGCTGCATGCTCTTTGTTTCATTGTCATCATCTCAGCATTCAAGTGCATTGTGAGATCATTAAACTCCAATGCTTCATCTACATCAAGAATGTTAAGGGAAAACGAAATGATCACATAAAGTGGAATGCAAGTATGTATGTGTCAAATGGGTTGGGTACGCGCTTTTTATAATCCCGTTTTTTTTTAATCCCGAGCTTAAAATCCCGCTTTTTTTTATACTGTTTTTCATCCCGCTTCTTATAATCTCGTTTCCTTTATTCCCGTTTTTTAAAATCGGGGCTTTTGCAATCAAAACTACATACCTACATATATATTTTATTTTGAAAAATCTGCGCGCACATTGTTATCATTGTCTAAAAAATTAGAAATTTTTTTCGTTCTTGATTTTAGCGGTTCTAGCTAACGTCAAGTGGGATTCTGGAAAACGGGCAAAGCGGGATTAAACAGGATTATAATATCGAGATTTTGAATAAGTAGAATTTTTAGAGACAGTATTTAAGAAAAACCGGCATTTTAGCAGACCAAAATGGGAATCCTAAAAAAACGGGATCTTAAAAAGCGGGATGCAGACTTCAGAGGATCTACCTTCTTATTTAAGCAATCGTAAGCAGAGGTCAAAACTTAAATCATGTTTGAGTTCTGTGTGCTTTACTAATATAGGTATCCCCCAAGGATCCGTTCTAGGTCTTATGTTATTCTTAGTCAACGTGAACTCCTTATTCATTCAACGCTTTAAAGTCAAAATTACAGCATTTGCCGATGATACTGCGCTATCTTACTCCAGTAACCATCTTAATTTGTGTGCAGATTACGTTGTAGGAAAGTTATCCCGACAAAACAACCCCAAACCTGTAGGGCCAGATTCTTGGTGAGAACTCCTAAGATAAGTGGCTTTATGTACCGATGCTAGTTATTCTCTTTGGGGATTTGAGTGCTGTTGTTGGTACATTAAGTGCTCCTTCGCCACCATGTCTTTTTCACTAACCTTCTGCAGTCTGAATATATCGAAGTAGCTCAAATAAGACTTCCACTAGCGTATTTGTGGACATCACCGTTTCATCGATGTAATTCGTCCGCTGCACGTCCTCCTTCTGAGAACCTCTTATTAGACATCTGAGCTTGCAAATTAGATCAGCCAGAGATTCCTCGCCTGGCGTATGTGTGCTGAAGTCAACCCAGCTGACCTTGCGATGGTCCAAATGTCTTGCTTCACATGTTCAGCCAGATTCAGCATACGCTTATAGTTAGTTCACTTACAGATAGCTATGCAGAAGGCACCATATGGAGATGTTGGTGAAGGCTACACAACGCATCAACGGTTATATCCGCTCATTGTTTTTTATACACATATATTTGTAAAGGTTTTGGAAGCTTTAAAATCACACCAAAACTATTTGCATTATAAATATATCGGATAGTTGCACTCATCTCTTTTCATTTTCAGAATTTGTAACTTGAACCAGATTGTGTGTTGTACCCCCGACAAATTCATCTTCGGAGGTTTTTATCTATGTTGCTGGAATGAATAGAAATTTCATGCCACATAGATGGCGTGCAGGAGGACAGCGATTGTTCAAAAATATCCACATCGGCCCTGTTTGTATATTGATTAGTTCGCCTGGTGGAAGTGCACCTTTTGTTTTTAATATTTTGGTTGTGGTAACATCCGATTTTAAAAACCTCATTAGAATCAATATCTCAATTTCGCTCGTAAGTGAAGACAATACCAGATTTGCTCTAACACTGTACTTGCACTTGTATTAAAAACTAAACTGTGTGTTGCCTGCTCTACTTATGTTGGGTAAGAAAAGAGACGGTCTATTTTAATAGATAAAAAAAATTTATAAAAAAATATTTTTGTTAATTTTGCTTTTTAAATCAAATATCAATATGATGAGACCCGTGCAAAACATTTACAATTTTTGCTGATTTCTTAATAGGCTGTCCAGTAGCCTTTGTTCTTTATAACTTCAGCATTTCTTTTGAACATAGAAGCAATAAGGGACTTGGTGAGTTCAATTGGGATAGCCTCCCATTAATTTTTTAAGGCTTCAAAGAGAGCTTTTACTGAGGAGCAACGTTGTCCTCTTACCCGCTGTTTGAGCACACCCCACAGATTTGCTATGGGATTCTGTCAAGTTATACCGTTTGTTAAGAAAAGCTACTTTCAAGTACAGTTATTCAAAGCAAAAATATGCCAGTGAAAAAATTGCAAGTGTTTTGCACAATACTGTACAATGAGCTGGCAATATTCCTCAAATTAATTTGAACTTGTCTCTGTAGGTGATATATAGGTAAATTAAGTGAGCCCCCGTCACAGGACAGAATCCATAAATTTTCTTTTTTTCTTGTTTGACAAGGCATTGAAACAGGGTTTTTGATATGACAGGTATTTGAGCGGAAGAGGGTGGTAAGGAGTGTTTGGAATTCCTGCCTTTTAATGTTTTGTTTTTTCATTCTCTTTTCATTTTAGCTAATTTGTCACCATCTCATGCCGCGAAGTCTATTTTTAGCTAAAAATTTGCATTTATCTTCCAGGGGGTAAAAATTTACATAATTCTAATTAAACCTGAAATGTGCATAGATACGAAGAAAAGGTGCTACTTACACAATGTGACTGGAAATTCATTACAGAATAAGTATGAGGAAAATTTAAAAAAATTAAGAATTTGACTATATTGTGATTCTTTGTTGAAATAAAGATAAAGTTAAAAATTCTACTTGTGCGGGCCACCTTAGGCGAGGTCGTCCTCTACTGCGTTGTCCCTCCGGATTAGATTCGAAGTCTGTCTGCGAGCCGGAGCATTGCTGTCCATTCGTTCTACATGTCCTAGCCATCTTAGGCGACTGATGCGCAGTTTTTGACTAGGTCGATGTCGCTGTACGTTGATGTTGTCGAATTAAGCTTTAATGCGGATTGTCATAAGACGCTCGCTCACGTGTCAAAGCTCAGAACTTCTTGCCTAAGTCTGCCGCGTATACGTGGTTGGGATGTTACAGCGATGCCGGTAGCCTTCTTCGGGGATGCGAGCGCTGCCGTTGGCCAATTAAGGGGTCCTCCGCCACCAACTCTTTTTCAAGACCCTGCCTCAGTCGTGAAAGTTCCTTACTGACCTGAGCTCCAACTATGTTGGAGTAGCT
Source organism: Blera fallax (assembly GCA_946965025.1). NCBI lineage: Eukaryota > Metazoa > Arthropoda > Insecta > Diptera > Syrphidae > Blera > Blera fallax. The sequence goes on from OX337246.1 coordinate 51,885,615, forward strand.
CAAGTAAGGCTTCTGCCAGTCTGTCTGTGTACGTCACCGTTGATTCCGTTGATGGAATTCCTCCGCTCCACGTCCTCCTTCTGAGGACCTCTTGTTAGACATCTGATCCGCAAAATGAGGGTCAGATCAGTATGAGATGCCTCTTCTGGAAATTGCGTACTGAAGTTAACCCGGCTGAGCTTGTGCTGGTCCGAGTGCCCAGCTCCACATGTACAGTCAGAGTCAGCATACGCCCAGCTCCACATGTACAGTCAGTTCACTGTTATATAGCTATCCAGCAGGCAACACGTGGAGGTGGTGATGCGTTTACCCACCAGTGTTTATAGTAAGTGTTTTTATGCTGACCACAACCAGTAAATTGTGGATTTCAATTATACTCCTTTTGCAGAGAGCTATGATTCTCTTATCGAGGTGTACATATCACATCCAATGCCATTCTTGGTAGTGAACTGAAGCAAACCCCTCCTTAAAAAAACAAAAAAAATTCCGCCAAAGAATAAACATCGTGCATTGTGAATATATGGAATATATGTACATACATAATAAGGGTGATGGTGGAGGTTCAATTCGAGCATCTTACGATGTAGCCTGTCAATAGATAAGATGTTTACGCTTTCTGTGTCGTATACGTGTAATTTTTTCTCTCTTAAGAGACTGAATGGATTTATTGAATTATAGTTGAGTTGAGATATACATATGTATGTATGTATGTATGAGTGGGTATGCATATCGCGATATTGATATCAAAATTTAATTTTTTGTACACGATTTGCGATTTGCGAGAATTCAACTAGAGACAATAGAAACATAATATAGTCTTGAATTACACACAGAAGCGTAGCTACATTTTCCATGTTTTGTTATCTTGTTATTTGGAAATATACCTCTATATTTTTGCAGTGGTCTAATTTTCCACTTTATACATATTATCACATCTAGAAAAACCGTTATAAGGACAGCTGAAAATGCTCAAATGGTAAGGCGGCGGTTAGTCGAAAGTGGCCTGGGGGCTAGAAGACTGTTGGTACTGAATGGACAACCTCTCATTTATCCTATTCAAGGTGTGCCTAGACAAACTTTCTCTTTAATTGACTATTAAAACTAAGGAGCGCCGGAGAAATTAAATTTTAAATGTGGTGTACTAAATGTTGATTTTTTAAGTTTTTTATTTGTAAGTCCATTATTTTCATTAATCTAGATTCCATACTTTTATTAAAATAAATTAACTAAAAGCTTTCATTTAAGCTTTGATGCAGGTTGTTGAGGCGCGCCCCATTTTTGTAATTCAGTGTAGTAATGCAAATTATTTAGAGGAACATTTCAATATAATGTAAGACAATAAAGAAACAGTATTACTTTTATATTTTTTATTATTGTAAATGAAGGGTGTCCCATAATTCACGTAAAATGTAATTTTGATATAAAATACAGATTTTTAATTAGAAAGCTTAAATTTTTTTTTTGATTCATGGAGTATACAGATTGGGGTTATGTATGGGATAGCACTAAAGTATAAATGGCCGCCACGGCTTTGCTGGCAAGTACTTACTCTTTTATTGAAATTTTCTATAACCGTTTCGCATAAATATGGCTGAATTTCATTAATGCACCTCCCAATTTCCTCTTTCAAGGCGTTTGTGGTCGTGGGCTTGTTTCCATAGACCTTTGACTTCAAAAAACCCCAAAGAAAAAGTCCAAAGGCGTTGAATCGCAAGATCTGGATGGCCAATTCTGATCGCAAAAACGGCCGATTACACGATTAGGAAATGACTCATGCAGTAATTGAATTGTTTCTCTGGCTGTATGGCATGTGGCACCGTCTTGTTGAAACCACATGTTGGTCACATCCATATCTTGTAATTTAGACACTGAAAACTGGGCTATCATGTCACGACAACGAACACCATTAATTGTTACTGCCTGACCAGCCGCATTTTCGGAGTAGAATGGTCCGATAATGCCTCCAGCCCAAAATCCGCACCAAACAGTCACGCGTTGTGGATGCATTTGTTTCTCAACAATTACTCGTGGTTTTTCTGAACCCCAAATGCGACAATTTTGACGATTAACGAAGCCATCAAGATGAAAATGAGCTTCATCACTGAAGATGATTTTGATCGAAATATCAGCATCCACTTGTTGTTGTTCCAAAATCCATTCAACGAACTCTCTTCGCGCTGCATGGTCAGTAGTCTTCAGTTCTTGAGTCAATTGAACTTTGTAAGTATGAAGTTGAAAGTCTTTCGTGAGAATTCGCTGCAGAGGGCTTCTCGAAATGCCCAATTCTTGACTACGGTGCCGAATTGATGTTCCTGGACTGTCAGCAATACTCTCGCGAACTGCTTCTATGTTTTCTGTTGAACGACGACTTCACCTTCACTATTTTTAAAATATTGCTTAACAATGAAAATGCATTGTCCTTTCGTATAGCGCTCCATTTTTACTCGAAATGTCATTGTTATCTTTTTTCCGTTGGCATCACTGTACTATTTAATGGCGCACAATTCAAATTTTGCGTGAATTATGGGACAGCCTTTATTTTGATAGATATTTTGTTTCAAGTTCTCTTTTTAAAGCCAGTTTTTAATTATGAGCTACATATTTTGCTAAGAATACATATGAATTAAAATAATACCGAAGTATGGAATTTTTTGAAATTCGTTTAATTTCATGTTCAATATGTGCATTTGAAATACACTTTTTTTATGAGCAATCAAATCCCAGAGGCATTCAGACTTTATACGGTCCATTGTACTACCAGACAGCAACTCCTTGTTTGCTTTTTTGCTGTTCCCCTAGAGGCGTTTGTATTTGCACATGCCAGGTCGATCACAAGCAAACACGTTACCTACTCTGTGGCCACCTTTAAAAAGAATCGTTCAAAAATAATAATACATCAATTGCTATTTAGTTATGTAGTTATGAAATTTTAAAACAAGGATACTTTTCGCTAAAAAGTCTTGCAGCAAAACAAAAGCATATTAGTTTCGCATATTAGTAACTTTGTCAAAAAAATGACTACTTCCTACTTCTGGACTAACTTACGCTTCATTCTGATATCTTTGACTGAGTCATTTTCATTGAATCTAGGTCAAGCTTATTTCTTCGGTCACCTATTTCATGGATTTTATCGCGTCGGAAAAATGAAGCGATACCTGTTTGGAACTTATTATGCTTATTTATAGTGTTCTATGTACATATGTACTAGGTGTCGACTGTAAATTATTCTCTATGGGATTGCGAACTATCACAGTAAGAGTTGAATGGAATTTTTAATAGGTTAGTTTAATAAACTCCACTTTTCGACGGAGTTTAGCTGCTCAGGCTACTTCGTCGCTCTGCTATGGGAATACCAATAACTGCCAGGCAGGTGCCTGGAGTTAAAGTAATGGTGCTATAAAATAAGTCCAAATGCAAAAATTTAGCTCCAGGCGCCTACCTGACAGTTGTTGACATAACTAGTGCCCCCGCAAGCAAGTTTTGAATTTGGCTTTTTGAGTGTATATAACGAAGTAAATGGTGTATGGTCTGTCACTGCGAGTAGTTCCTTTCCTTTATAAGACCTTGAACATCCGAGTCCTGCTCTACGGCACAGAGACATGGACTATGTCAAGAAGGTTTGAGGCTGCTCTCGGTTGTTATGAGAGAAAAATACTTCGGATGAATTTTGGTTCCGCCTGCATAGACGGTGAGTGGAGAGTATATATCGACATCGACCTAGTCAGAAGAGTTCGAGTACAACGACTTACACGGTTGAGTCATGTAGAGCCGATGCACAACAATGCTCCTGCCCGGAGAGTCTTCGACACCACCCCAGAGGGACGACGCCGTAGAGGATTACCTCGCCTCAAGTTGCGCGCTCAAGTGGGAAGAGATTTCAACCAACTTGGTGTGCGAAAATGGAGGCTGTAATTAAATGTCCCAGGAAGAATGAATACCTTTTGAAGAAAGGCGAAATTTTCTATTTTTATTTTCAAACTCCTATTCTGGACGTCTTTTGAAAACTGAGGTTAAGCCTTCTAAGTGTCCCTGGATAGATGTTGAGAACTCAATTATGTCGTCCATATATAAAAGACATGGTTTACCCTGAAATTCCTTCAGGACCATGGAGGAGGTTATTCGAAAGGCGATGCATGCTCTCAAGGCATTGGTTCTGTAGACCGCTTTAGACCGATTTTGTCCTCATGGCGCTTCCCCACATTTGGGAGCTGTAAAGCATCATGGACGTCGCAACTCTTGGTAAGATCAGTCTCTTCTATTGTTTAGGTCCACCAATATTTTGCATGAACCTTGCCAGGGCAGCCGTTGCTCTTGCTGCCTTCTCAGCTGCATATTGCAGATGTTGTTTAAAAGTTAACCTTGTATAGTAACGCCAAGGTACTTCAGCTCTGGTTTGGAAAGGAAAAAGTTACTCTTATAGTCTCCATAACTCATCTGCTGCTGATGAAGACTTCGGCCTTTTCATCTTCTAGTTTAAGGTCCATGTTTACTAACCAGTCCTGCACCATTCGGATAGCTTCATTATATTCGTACTCCAGGTTAGGTTAGGTTTAAGTGGCTGCCAGCTAGGAGTCGCCAGCACACTTAGACCAATGATAGGTCCGTTGTGATACCACGTGGATCATGGGAGAAAGTTTCTCTCTACCTACTCGTTTTAAAACCAATAAGAGCTTCTTATGAAGCGTAGGAGGCTCTTAATGTCAATATTCATCAGGTCGTTATAATAGGGAGTATATCGTTATAATAGGGAGCTCCTAAGTGGAGTTTCCTTCTACGGGAGAGAGCTGGGCAGAAACAAAGAAGGTTAGGAATCCATGCAGATTCTACAAAAATCGTTCGCGAAGAGGCCTGGCCTTGTAGCGTGCTTGCCTTTTAGACAGTGTCCAGTGATGACACCTATTGTGGTGCCGATATGCAATCTATTGAGAGAAATCAAATTCTTAGAGAGTTTTAGATCCAGCTTTGGCCAAATCTCTTTTGTCGCTAGACATATTGATCCACTTGTCCACCTAAGATTTGTACTCTCGACAGCATCCAGCTTAAGTTTAAGTTTGAGAGTAGCGATTGGAATACCTAAGGTGCCATTGTCCGGCAATGGTACAGTTGTTCCTATTTTGGCGAGTTCATTGGCCTTACAATTCCCTGGAATGTCTCATTCGTACTCCAACTCTTCAAGAAATTTGGTCACTACAACGATCGCTATGTCGTCTTTGAAACCAATGATTTTCGAGGACCCCGGCATTTGAAGTCTGAGGACGTCATCGTACATTAGGTTCCACAGTAGTGGATCCAGTACGGATCCTTGGGGGACGACGCTTGTGACGTTATACTGCCTTATTCCGCCGTCGGTGTAATAGTGCAGTATGCTATTTCTAAAATAGTCGGTCATTATTTTCTGTAGGTAGTCCGGTACTTTCTTGGCGATAAGTGCTCGCAAAATGTTACTCCAGTTTGCGGTGTTTAAAGCATTTTTAACATCCAGCGTGTGTGTGTCAACTTTGTCATAACCAGTTGGTAGGCTTTTCCCCAAGGGTTCGTTGCACAGTTCTTCGATGCTTCTATTTTACTGTTTTTAATTGAGTGATCGTAGAGTAAAGCTAGGACAAACAATACTTTGCTTAAGCGTTTCGTTACTCTGTCAACGTACATACATATCTGTTCCTCATGAACATAAGAATATCTATAAAATGTAATAAGTAAAACGTTGTCTTTATGTTTTCAGTTTCTAACACGGATTTAGATAGATCAATTCTTCAATTTTTTTTAGCTTGTCTATTCCGAATAGGCCGTCAAATAACTGTGACTCTTGAATCAAATAAGGATTAATCCCTTATTTCTGTTCATCAACTTAAAGTGTACTGAAAATAGTTTCAATTTCTATAGGACTTAAATTTCTATCTATGCATAAAATTCAATGTACCTATGCTTGTATGTTTTCTATGGACTCCGAAACCACCAAACTCATTAAGCTCAAATTTATAGACAATCTTCGATATTGGCCCGAGAGTGTTTCTGTGAAGTTTGGTCAAAATTGGTGCAGTAGTTTGTCCACAACAGCATTTTAAGTACTGCGCAGCAACGCATGCCGGGTACCCGCTAGTATGACTTAAATTTCATTTTTATTAACTTTATGTTGGTTTATCAATAACCTGCTACCTCCGGTGTCAACTCATCTCAAAATTTGATGCGGCAGTAGGCTGGAATAGAAATTATTTGAATCTAAGTACCCTACTGCGCCTACGAAACTTCTTATGGAATAAATCGATCGCCTATACATATGTTAGATCTCTCGATATGCCGATAGTAGTTTTCTGAGTTCGGATCATCTCGGCATTTTAGTTATACAGGATACAGTTTGATTGATTTTCCCAAATTAAGTCTTCGTATTGTAAAGCTAAAGATGATGACTCCTATTTTATGTAGTCGATGAAGACTGTGTATGAATAGCTGCACCAAGTTCTTCTATACTGGAGAAGGGGATTACTTCTTCATTGACTGGAAGTGAGTTCTCTCGTCACTGTGCCCATTTAGCAGCACTGCAAGAAGTGCAGGTCAAGCATAATATACAAGTCCCTATCCATTAGTATAATTACGTTATCGTATCTTTTTCGAAGAGTCTACGCTACGGCTTTGTTGCCAGGTACCAGTTTCTCGGATTTCTTGTAGAACTCCGGGAGGCTGTTTCTGTCGCGCTACAGTTCAGTTTGCTCCTATATAGGCTCCTTCTCCCGAATCACAGTCAGGCTAAAGACTTAAGTTCAATAAGTCCTAACCAGAGCCGGTAACAATTCTTCTGTTTGTGTATGTACCTGTTCCTATCGATCGTATTTTATGAATCGCAGTAATATCTGTCATTTATTGCGAGAGGCAAATCTTGGAAACTATGTGTTGTTGGTTAACTGTTTCTTGGTCTCCTTTTCAATTCCTTTAGGCTCTCACGCATAGTCATGTCATAGCATGTCGCATAGTCATGTCATTTCAGTACATTTATGTACCTATCTGATCTCTCCAAAGCCTTCCCGTTCAGCAGTGTCATCTTCATTTTTATTACTGGCATTTTTATCGCATTGCTCAACTTACTCAACTATCTTATAAAAATGGATTCAGCTGGCCCCAAAGGACACGAGTAGTTGATATATTTCCATTGAACCTTGCTTTCATGAAGTTTTCTGACACTCTCAGTCTGTCGCCATTTTACATGCCCAATGCATGGCATCAAAAATCCATGGAATCAAGGTTAAGTTTTAAAGTCACATTTGAAACATATCCGAGTAACTTCGCCTACCAATATACATATGTGTATGTATGTATCTTATGAACGGAAAGGCAGCCAACATGCGAGTACAAACAAAAATGCTTAAATAAATATCTGTAATTCGCCTTAAATAAGAAAGATTTTCACACTCAATTGATTACTCCATAAATCCACTCACCTTTGTCGATAATTCAATTTAACCGCACCAAATTTTACGCAAAAAAGAGCAATCAAATTAAATCCGAGTAATAAAATATAATACATCGGAGCGGCTACCATTGGTTTCCTCATATCATAGGGGTTTTGGAGTTGCGGTGCAAAACGGCCACCAAAACAAACACACAAATAAATAAGGCCCTCCCACATCCCAGAAAAAAAAAAGAAAACGATTCATTTGTTTCAATATTAGTGGTCGAACTAATTTAGAATTAAATTGCCTGCCATTTGATACGCATTTAATTACATATTTGCATTTCGGAAATGTAATTAACAGCACCTCCTAAAATTGTGGCTCTCAGTTTTTTTTCCGTCATTGCTATTGTATTGATTTCGGGAAGAGATGCTTCCACTGAAAACTGATAATTACTTCAAGGATATTTGCCTTCTCCTGAAAATCATATTTCACCAATGACAAATACCCTACCCCGAAATTATATTTCAAAAAGCAATTGGAAAATCCAATTGTGGATGTAATTTCAGTCAATGAAGTGAAAAAGCTCACTTCGCTTCCCAACTCATCCCCATTCGATATCTACATACTATAAAGGGTAAAAGATGGAAATATGATAGCTGCGAAAATCGCCTGCCCCAATCTGTAATCGAAAAATATTCCGGAGTATTACACCACGTATTGACCAATTTCAGTGGCAAAACTTTCAGTCGTATAGTATAAGTGGTTGCATAAAGCTATTCAGGGTCGGCGATGTGATAACGAATTAAGGGCCACCGTATGCTCGAAAGGACCAAAAAAAGTTAAAAAAAAACACTGTTTTCAATTAAAAATTCAATTAACCGGAAATTATTGTAATGTAGTTCCATCCAGATTCGAGTCCAAAGTACATAAATACATAAATATTTCGTTTCGAATACACTCTGAAAAAGAAATACAGTTATATCTACTTTATATGCTAGGCATTTGCATGCGTAACGCGGTCTTATCTTCTATTTCACGGGTAGTTTTAGCTAGGCAAAAGAGTGGAAAGATTTGATTTTTGGCTCTCCGCCCCGAAACCATGCAAAATTTAAATAAGAGTATACGACTGTGGGCTGGTACGTTTGTATATATTTTTATTCTTATATGTAATATTATTTATATTTGCAGGTCGATTTGGTTGAGAAAGTCCTGCTAAGACATTGGCGCTTCAGTCCCTATACACATTTACGAATTTACCATTCGAAGGCGTTTCTCTAATGTGTAGTTCCTCAGGCTAGATTCGAAGTCTTTTGAAATCTTCTGGATAGGTTGGTATGTTGCACAGGGCATAGAGTTCGTCGTTATATCTTGCTATCCACTTAACGTATGGACAGACGGGACCGAATATTAATACAATTAAATCAATCCAGGGAAAGCTTGTCTTGATAACTTTCCTTCTAAACTCATGTAAACAGCGATTATCGTGAGTGAATTTACGTTTCATCTCTTATGTTATTTATGGGTTCCATCGCAAAATGTTAGCAAAGGCTCAGAATTTATGCAAGGCTCCGCAAACAAGTAAAAGTTTCTTAGTGCCATGATCCTCTTACCCGGGCTTAAAATGCAGCATGAATATATTTTGTTATGCTCACATTAACCGCTTAGTCCATTTAAGTTGATCCTACCTCAGTACTCAAATACACTCTAACAGTCCTTTTAGTCCTATAACCCTGTTAAATATTATATTTCAAGTGTCGCACAGCTCATCACTCCGTTCAAGAAATTTTCTGACATTAAACCATATTTGATGGAGCACCGGGGTTTCTCTATCTTCATCCAGCACAGAAGTTAGGTAGATATGGCTCACCTCTGTACACGCATTATAAGCAACTTTGAAATGAAATGGGTAAACACCAAGAGGATATCGATTTGTGTTAAATTTTTTTTCCAAAGATCTGGTATAATATCAAGATTTGTTAAATGACGCGGTTTAACTGCGTTGATAAGGCCCTATCAGATTGTTGAATACGTCAGACTATTGGACATTTCCTTAAACTCCGTTTAGCGTATTTTGCAACTCGATTTGCACTTTTATCCTTATAAGGTCTAGCTTACGCAACACCTAAAGCCTCCTGACCATAAAATGTGCAGTACATTGAGTGCAGGCAAATTAATAAGTTGACGCCAGTTTTTCGAACAAAAAATTTCTTCAGCGATGAGCCCCATTTCTCGCTGAGTAAGCAAACAAACTTACAAAATTTAGTGTTTTGATAATGTACATATGTACATGTACCACGGATGATTGTTTAGTATGCTGTTGACTAGCGGTTTAAAATAGTGTCTTCACAGATAAACTTTGGAGCTCCTAAAACCAACATCCGTGAATTTATATGGGAAATACTGCAAAAATTAAACAAAAAGTATATCATAAACTTAATTGAAATCTTTAATACTTTTATTTATTAAAAAATAAATAAATAATAAAAATTGTGTGCCCTTTTTTTTATTTAATTGTCACCAAAGAATGAAATGTCACCAAATATAAGGAAATAGTATTACAAACTAATAAAAGACAGAAGTACAAAAAGAGAAAACAGAAAAATGGAACGCTTATGTATAAGCATTCCATATTCGAGAACTTCCTGTATGAATTTCCCTACACCAGCCGCTGATGGGGCTTAATTTCGACCAAAAATTATTTTCAAATAATACTTTCAAAATAATTTTTATATTTTTCATTGCTGTTCGAGCGTTGATTGATCCATTTTTTTACCACGGAGGTTTGACAAAACATATTGATCAATAGTCAAAGCACATCAAAATATCATGCACTTAAGCCAAGAAACCATAAGATGGACCTAATTTGCGTGCATCTGCCACTTATGTATATAAACGTACATACATATCTTTATCGGCATACCTACGTTGCATGAGAGGAAAATGGAAATTTGCCAAGAGATGCTTTAGAACTAGACCTTTCAATGAATGGAATACAAATTGCGAAGTTTCCTGGAATGATTATGTCATTCAAAGCACCACATGTGTGGCGAGCAAAAGTGAATACAAAAAATGTAAAACCAAAATAATTACCTAAATTAGAAGTCAGTACTGGAGTATTTTACTTCAATTAATTTTATTTGTTTAGTATGCCTTTTTTAAGTTAAAAAATAATTTGAGTTGCATAAACATAACAAATAAAAAATTGTTCGTAGTCAAATGTATTCATTTTTGCACGTTTTAATACTTGTAGGTTAAAAGTAACTCCTAGTACTTTGTCTATAGCCCTTAGTTTTTGATATCACTTATTACCCTTCACTGCATGGAGTCTACCAATTTTTTAATTGTTCCGGCAGGAATCTTCTGAACACTAGCCCAAAGCTCGTTTAGGCTTGTAGGTAGACTTTCATCCCCCAGAAGTTGCTGTTTAACAGTGGCCCACAATTTCTCTATCGGATTCAATTCCGGACCTTGTGTGGGCTATTGCAACTTCGGCAAAGTTGGCTACCAAGCCAGTTTTTGACAATTTTGGCGTGTCTTTGGGGTCACCGCCATGTGGGAAGATAATTTCTTTAATGGGGTACGCACATTCCTCAACAAATTCCGGTAATTTTGTCTGGAGTATTTGAAGGCAATCTTCTTTTCTCATTATACTATCGATTTTTACCAGGGGCCAACATGCCACCAAGCAAACCACCCCCAAACCACTAGGCTACATCCACGGTGCTTCACTGACTCTCTAACTTGGTGCTTGAGGACTCTTTCGAGAGGTCTGTGCCAGAAGTATTCTTCGTCATCTGACTGGTAGCGATTGATTTTTGCCTCTCTTCCAGTCTTCTACGGTCCAATTTTTATGGTCTTTGTAGAACTTCAACCGTACTTTTACATTTTTGTCAGATAATGCCGGCTGTTTTTGCTTGATAGCAGACACAAGACCTATTTTTTAAGGGGTCGTCTGACAGTTCTTTTACTAACCTCTTTATATATAGTCCTAGAGGCAGCCTTTGATGTCTTTATCTTATTCGGCCTAAGCATCATTTCCATGACATGAGCATCCCCATCAGTTAACAATCGATGTCTTCCACCTTTATTTTAAGGCGGACTGCAGTTTTCTGTTTTTGGACCGTAAGGACTGTTCTCTGACTTTCATTTCACAGTTTGGCAATTTTTCTTCAACTGCAGCCATTTTTAGCGAAACTATTTTATTTTCAATGTCTATTGAAACTTTTCCCATCGTTCTATGAAAGCTTGTATTAAACCAAATATTCATCCAATATTTTTTCAAAAAATACCTTAAAATAGGAATCTGAGCTCTGAATAATTGAAAACTAATACTATAATATCAAAAAATTGTCAGAATAAAGCTGAAAACCGGACAAGATAAGAACGTGCAAAATTGAGTACATCAGAGTTCTTAACATAATCGCGTCATAATTCTTATAAAAATCCGTTAACTAAGGAGATTTTTTGGATAAAGTTCCGAAAAGTACTCATCTCCGATTTTCTTAAATTTTTTTGGGCTTAAGCTTGCCCCGAACTTTTGAAAAATTATCGGAAAAAATTTGTAATACGGATGCTTCAGAAGTGCATTTAGTTTTTGATAGGTATTTCAATCGTTGAAAGACATCGAACGCCGTAGTCGCCAGGAGCACGATGTTCAATACAAGAGCTTGAAAAACATTAAATTCAAAGAAGCTTTAGTGAAGTTTTTGGGTGAGGATTGGACAAGAGATTTTATGGCAAAAGAATTGCGTAACAAAGAAGTCTATCTGACCGTGGAAGAGCGATGTTTCTCATTTAGCTCTGTGAGTGATAGAGTTCTTAAAATGGAAGAAACAGAGTTCGAATGCAATCACGAAGAAGCCGATACAAGACTAATATTTCGCATGAGTAAGCTGAGAATTAACTCAAAAATAGTTGTTAAGGCATCCGATACAGATGTTTCAATAATTTTATTGGGTAACATACACAAGTTAAAACATTTGGAAATTTGGCTTACGAACGCCACATCGAATTTAAAAGATGTCAGTTGCATAAACTGCACCTCTTTATCTCAAAATCTTGGCCAAGATTTATGTCTTGCTTTGCCCGGCTTTCATGCTTTTACAGGATCTGATTCTACAGCTTGTTTCTACAGGAAAGACCAAATAAAGCCCTTTGAACTGCTACATAAAAACAAACATTTTCAAGAAATCTTTAAATCTCTAAAGAATCCAAATGATACAGAGAATGAACTGAAAATGCAGGTTTTGCAGGAATTTACATGCAAATTATATGGATAAAAAACTGCAAAAACGTAAATTCTGCAATATTTGATATTTTTCACAAATTGTACGCTACTTCCTCCAATTCTAAGAGTTTACAAAAAAAATTAAGAACTTTGATTCCAGCCTTATTCCACCGTGCTGGAATTCATTAAAACAAAAGAACCTTTTATATAAATTCAATGTGGCAAAATGCTACAGAGGTCGATTGTTTAAAATATACGTAGTTTCGAGAACTGCGGTTGGATTCTCAAGGACGAAAAGCTTGAACCTCTTTGGTTTGAAAAAGATCCAACACCCCTTAATGTTGATGACATAATACATAAAGAAAACAGTTTAAGTGATGAAGAAGAAAATTAGTTTTTTGACGAGTCCGATGACGATTCTGAGTAGCTTTAGGATTTGCAGATTAGTTAAATTTTTCATTAATGTTTAAAGTAGAAAGTTTATAAACTTTATTCTTATTTATAAACGCAAAAACGTTGTAAATAAACAAAAACAATTGAAAGAATTTAATAAATAAAAACGTTTTCAATGCTATTAAACTGGAATGTATGTAGAACAATTTATGGTCTGTCACATATTTGCGGCAAGGTAAGCTAAGGCAGACCTGGTTTTTTTAGAAGAGCAAAGGGTGAGAAGAAATTTTTTAAGTACTTGATGACGTATGTAAGTACTCAGTCAAAAAACAGTTACTTCCGGCTGGTCGGCTGGAATGTTGCGGCAGGGTAGGGCAAGGCAGACCAAGTTATTCTTGAAGTACTTATTGACTTATATCTAAAGAACATTTTCCTTTATAGGTGTCTTATGACGTAAGTACTCGTCCACAAATTCGACCGGAAGTGACGTTATAAAAGCACTTTGCGGCAGGACAAAGTTAGGCAGACCGACTGATAACATCTCCTCTCACCATCTACTTCACATTGATATTAAATTTTTTTAGGTACCCGATGACGTAAGTGATGTGACCGTCGGCTCTCCGTCTAAAATGGTACCGCAAATTAAAGCTACTATTAAGGACCTCCAATTGAAATAAAAAGCTTTGTAATCCATTTACAAGTTTTGAAGATATAATCAATTTTTTTGAAAATGTGCTCGTATTTTAGGGAAAAAGATTTTAATTTTCAAAAACAATTGTATCATGGTACATTTTTTTTACTGTATTACGAAAGTACATTTTAAAACCTTGTTAACGGTACCAAACATGCTATATTTTTGATACTGTACTGTATACTGTACGTACTATGTACATACATACTAACACATCTACGGATTATCATCCCACTTTATTCTAAAACGAATTTTATTTAATTTCACCACGAGGTCTTCAATTGTCATCCAACGTCTTTACTATCAAAGAAAATTTAACTCAGCCAATAAACCAAAAAAGAATATTTTACGCGCATTTAAACCCTCGTTCCAGTTTCCTGAATCTACAGTTTATCATTCTACAGCCATTCCTATCTGCATGCGTGACTTTACGTGACTCACTACATCCGGCACCATCTCGGCGAGATTTTGTTCGTTTTTATTACAAAAATAAATTTCTGAATTTTGCCTCTCATCCAACGAAAACCAGAATCAATAACCGTATTTTTCCATTCAAATAACAAAACGAATATAAAAGGGAAAATCGAAAAATAAAATCAAACGCAAAACTTTTCCAATGCTGCTAAGTAAACTGCAATTAGTGTGCTTTAATTCTACGAGCAGTTATAATGACTAAATTGAATGCTGCTTTCACTGAGTAGTCCAATTTTACATCAATTTACGTATACAGACACTCGGGCGCCAAATAAATTCAACGGGAAGTGCATCTCGCACACTTTCACTGCACTCTGAATGTTGCGGTGTTGGTATACGGGGCGACAGGAAATCTTGACTCCTCTGGATTCCTCTCCTAGTACGTTGACAAATTAATGATCATCCACTTTAAAACATTTGTAAAACAATTGCCGCGCACTTAGGTCCGAGGGACATAACTTTGAGGCATAGACATCCTGTCGCCAAACACATGTCCATGAATTTTCACAGAAATTGTGCCAAACGAAAAGGGATAGCAAAGAGAAATCGTTTATGATTTCCATGTAGGTTTGGAGAAACCACGAGGTTTTGAATTTGGGATTGAAAATGCGTTGGTATACGTATTTCCTTTTAAAGAAATTAAATACACATGTGCATGTAGATACATGTAGATATTTAATATATTAATTAATCAACAATAATGCAACTGACTTGGAAAGTAGGATGGTTAAGGTGTATATACATATGTATGTTTGTACGAAATTTCAAACACCAAAGGATTTTCCTCATACCTCACGATTTTCTATGCTAATAAGATTTCACTTGCATTAGCAGTGAAAATTTCCATGCTAAATATTATGGATTTCTTTTGCATAACCCATGGAAACCTCAGCACTAATGAAATGTCACTTGCAATGGCATTAAAAATAAAAATGCTAATGAATATAAAGTACAATAAAAGCATTCATTTTAACGCGAATAATAATTATACATATACAGTGAGTGTCATTAATATTCGGTTTTTTTTATATAAACGTTTTTTTTAAATATTAATATTTTGTGTGAAAATAATAAAAGACCAATATATTATATTTTATATTAACTCAGATATATTTAGAGATCATTTTGTGGGACTTCATTTTTAAAAAACATTGATTCAAAAAAATAATAAAAGTCAAAAACCAAAAATAACTTAAAATTACAGACAAATTGAAAAAAAAAAATATTTCATTATTTATTAATATTTTGTGGGATAATACTTATTTTTTTTAATAACCTCATTAATGCGGTTTTGCGTATTAGAAATATTTTTTTTTTAGGTACTCAATACTGGCTTTGTCCCATTCTTCCTGTAGTCTTATTTTCAGTCCACATAGAGAATTGTATTGTCACGAATACCGCGATCCAAATAATCCCATAAATTCTCTGTGCAATTAATATCAGGAGATTGGGCAGGCGTTCCGATCACTTTTGGACAATTATAAAACAGCCGTTCACGAACAGTATGTACCTTATGCTTTGGGTCATTGACTTGGTCTAACCTGAAAGCTTGCGAAATTTCCATATTTTCGGCCGATTGCTTTAAATTTTCTTTTAAAATTTTTAAACAAGATGTCTGGTTTATGATTCCGTCGATAAACACAAGGTTTCCGACACCTCTAGTTGATATGCAACCCCATACTATGACGGGCCCTCCTCCATGCGTTACTGTTGCAGTGATATTTTTACCTTTTAACTCCTCATTTAGCTTTCGCCATACCATAGTCCTTCCGTCGCTTCCAAGAAGATTAAAATTGCTTTCATCTATTAATAAAACGTTCTCCCACCACTTTGGATCCTTTTTATGTGTTCTTTTGCAAATTTTAAACAAAGATAAGCAATTGACATTTTATTAGGATTGAAATTTTTGCTGTTATTGCAAATTAAATTAATTGTTTTATATTAATCTGACTACTTCTAATCAATCGTTTCTGGCCTTTCTATGTTCCCAGTTCCCACTGCACATGGAGACAACATTAAGTCGATAGTAAGTAGTAACCAACTTTCCTAAAAATAATCGTATGTTTACTTGAAAGAATAGGAGATATAAAAGATCGCGACGAAAAAAGATCATGACCCTTTATACTTGCTACTATGCGCTCCTATGAAGTAAAAACTTCGCACGAGAATATTATAATCGACTTCACGAATATAGTTACTGACGCATCCTTCAAGTTTTGCACGATAGGAATTAAGTGCACCGACCAAAAGGCACTTTCGTTGGAAAGATGAGTTAAATTAGATTAAAATAGATTTTATTTGAGAGCTATAGTATTCGTTACATTGTATAATACAAAAAAAAAAACGATTGACATGGCTTTGCCGTCTGCCTGGATGACAGCTATCACCATCTTTGTAAATGCATGGGACACATGTGTCCCTACATATATCCATTTTTTATTTGAAAGCAAAAATGATACAGTCTTATGCAAAAAGTTTTACGAGTAATATTTAGAAAAAAGTTTCTTTGGTTAGTATTACAAAGGTGAACATTACCGTGAGCAGAAAGTATGTCAATAGATGGACGGGTCTGTTGTTCATCCACTTCACAAAAGAGATGCCATTGAAACTCGCAACATAAATTTCACCCCTTTCACCGTTTTATCTAATGGCAATGATTTAGGAAGCTTTTTCCGGTTGGTGCGAACAGTCCCACGTGCCTAAGTTTGTCAGTAGAAACTGTAAAAATGGGGAATCGAAAAAATTATCAAAGTATACTCGTACCTTGCATCCTAGCAAACCTTCAACGGCTTTTGTAAAATGTAGTATTACTACTTCTTCCAAACCATACTCCATCCCCGATGCCTTTTGGCTGTGTACAAATCGAATTCAAATAGGTATCCTTTTTCTGTATCACATCTGAAGTTCCCATCTAACAGGTTTATTTCGTATATACTATTCCATGACATGATGTCCTTTAAATTTTATCATATGCTCATCAATAAATTGGATTTTTGTACGATTTTGAGCTCTTTGATAAGACCAGTTGAGAGTGTCCATTACAGGTAAGATTTTATATGCTCTTTTAAAGTTGGCGTAAATGCTTTTTTCAAACTTACTTCTTGGCATCATATTTGCAATAAATGGTACACCTAAGTCAATTTCAGTTAACCATTAATCACGCAATGATGGCAAACTATGATAATCCATGACAACATTCAGTGGTGAACTGTATGCTATTTTGCTTAGCGTATCTTAACTCAATTTTTTCAATTAGGTCTTCGAAGTTGGTGGTTTGAGTAAAAACATATGTATACCCATTGGGATTAAGGAAAACGCTTCTCTCTTCTGACAAATTTGCACTTGTCCGTAATTATAGTCAAAGTCCGGAAAAATATTTTGTACATAAGTATTTTCTTAAATGATGATGGGATGATGACGGACTAACTTTAGGGACTTCTTTTGCGACTGTTGATGGAACTTCTTCTGCGGCTGGTTGTGGCTGATAATGATGTTGATGCGCCTGACAAATCCCATACTGGATCATCATTTTCGGCGCCGTGGCTCGTTCGTGTTAGACGTTCGAATCCCATCGATTTGGATCATAATTTTCAACAAAAGTACCTCTTCCGTCAATATCTTGGTTTATTTTCTATTACATACTAAAAACTGCAAAACTTTGTCATCTTTAATTCAAATTGTCGACGTCCTTTTCTGATCATATGAGATCAAACCAAATAAAACGATAAGCTGTGTAAAATTGCACTCAAAAGCAATAGAACACTTTTGATGTGAAACATAATAAAATCATTAAATACTTACTTATGTATAGGTACATGTCGTCACGACTAATCACGGTAAATAAATAAAATAAATTTTAAAATTATTGAACTCAAAATAACAATAAAATGGCGCGTGCTTCACGGACTTCTCAGAGCTTTCTTTCACTTTGACAGGTGGCATTATTGCTATGTGGGTGATATTTGAATTATAAATAGAAAATCAACAGTTTGAAAATTCGAACAAAACAACTTTTCGGGACACATGTGTTCCGTGGCCTACCAACAAAGTGTAAAACGCCTTCCCTCGGTTCCTTCCAAGGTCGGATGATGCCACCAGTATTCCAGATTGGTTTTATATCTGGAATTCAGCACATCTTTGCTAGATGCGTTAGTTCAGTCTTCGTCGTGTTGGCGTTAATTTGGTATCTAAAAATCCGTCTGCATTAGCTAAAACTCTGTGTCCTTCCTTTTCTTTGATGACATGCCATAATTGTGGTTATAACACTCCATGTGGTATGCCGCATTATTTTTTTCGATTTCATGCAGGTCTTACTTACACCTTTTTAAGAATTTTATTTATCTGGAAATTACATAAATATGGTTTTATGTAATTTTCTTAAAGCTTTCATGAAAAAATATATCAAATCATGCCGTCTATTCAGCTTTACGTTATTGAAAATATTTTCATCCATATTTTCAGTATAACTTGAAATATTACTGAAGAGGTAATGGTTAAACTTTTGATTGATATTATTATTGGCCATCCGCTTCTACAATTGAACCCCACATGCCAGAAACAGGAAGACCGGGATCACTAAAAAAACTCCAAACAACTGAACAACAAGCAGATATGATTTCTATCTTCCATAAGGTATCGACAATCGTCTGGTATGTTTTGCACTCTGGTGGCTTGCGGAAAATTCTACAAGTGAAACATCTTTTTTTTACAGAAGGGAGTTATAGGAACCAGCCAAACATTCGGCCACTGCCCGAATCCGAAATTGCTATCTGAAAATGTAAACATTATATTCACTACTGTTGTGTACTGCTTACGTTTTGAACATGGGTGTGGGTGGAAGACACTGCAGATTGTTGTTCTTAGTTCGATTGTTTGAGTTTATTTGTACAAAACCGAAGCGAGCTACGATTGTTACCGGAGAGATATGATGATCGCATTTTGTGCAGCAGTACTGAATAACTTTCAAATGTTCAAATGCAATTGGATTGTGCATCATGGGGTATGGGTTTTAATATTCCGTAAGACATGTGTAGCCCCCTTCTAGCAGAGAATAGAATTTCTCTCTTGATTATTTCTTAGCGGTCAAATAAATTTGAAGAACAGATTTCACAAATTTTAAGGTTATTATTTTGATCTGACCAGTTAAATTAAAGTGCAAGTGATGCACAATCTGCATTGATTGAAAAATTGAGAAATTGAAAAGGAAGTCACAGTGTATGTATGTCTAGGTTGACAACTCATTGCAATAGCGATCATTCAAATTATACTACATGAAGAGAGAGAAGGTAGAAGAAATAATTAAAATAGTTAGCTATAGGTAATACATAATTACCTTTATAAAAAAAAGCGGCTGTAGTCTCGACAACCGATGCATTTTAAGGGAATCTGCTTCATAAAAAAAAAACAGCAAAAATAATAAGTGGGTAGTCGAATTCAAACGTAGGACAGAAAGCTTTGAAAACGACCCACGCTGTGAAAGACCATCAACCTGGTACAATAAAGAACTCCGAGCACTTCGTAATAATAGGAATAAGCTTTGGAAAATGTTTCTATCCACCAGGTCTGTTAGTGATTACTTTAACTACGTTACTGCTTATAATAGTTTTTCTGCACTCTGTGAATCTATTTATCATGAATATCTAGACCGAATGCAAATGAGTCTAATTTCTGACCCGAAAAGGTTTTATCAATTTTTCAATGTTAAAAGAAAATCTGATGGCCTCCCATCCATTTTTATACTATCCAGTAGATCTTCGGCCGACCCTGAAACGATCGTCAATCTCTTTGCAACCTTCTTCAGCTAGTCCTATACTAATCACTTACATGAACCCGATCCTGTTTATTTCAGCTACTTAAATAACTGTGCGCAGACTTCTTTTGTCTCAATTGAGGTTAAGGCGAACATGGTTCTTAAAAAGATCAGTAAGCTCAAAGACAACTATTCCCCCGGCCCTGACGGGTTACCTGCTATTGTCTTAAAGAAAGGCATGAATGTCTTATCACAGCCTCTTAGTGCCCTTTTCCAGCTCTCACTCTCTCATGCCATTTTCTCTTTACTATGGAAGGACTCATTCATTTTCCTTATCCACAAAAAAGGCAATAAAAACCAGATCTCAAATTATCGACCTATTGCCAAACTCTCATGCATTCCCAAGCTCTTTGAAAGCATTGTTTACGACTCTTTATATTTCCATTGTAAACCAATCTTCTCTAAATTTCAACATGGATTCTTAAAAGGGAAGGGAGATCTACTACGACCAACCTAACTGAATTTGTTTCCCGAGCATTACATGCGTTAGAGAATGGTAATGAAGTTGATGTAATTTCTACAGATTACAGCAAAGCGTTTGCTAAAATCTCGCACAAAATTATTTACCTCCAACTTAAAGCCCTTGGTTGTCCAACATCTTTTATTTCCTGGATTAGGTCTTATTTAGAGAGTCGCCATCGTCCTCTTCAGATGTTCTGTATCCGACCCCATCAAAGTCACTTCCGGGGTTCCTCAAGGTAGTCATCTCGGCCCATTAATCTTTGTCCTTACTATAAATGATATTGATCTCATCTTAAAGAAGTCCAAATTATTCATTTCTTCCCCTTCGGATTCTCTCCTGCTTCAAAGCGACCTGAACTTGTTCTTCACTTGGTGCAAATTTAATTTCTTGGAGCTGAATGTGAGTAAATGCCAAGCAATTACCTTCTCCAGCAAGCGCGTTCCTCCTCCTCCTAGGATTTACTACTTCGATAATAAACCCGTTCTCTCAGTCAATTCAATCTGTAATCTAGGTATTATTTGTGACCGAGAGCTCAACTTAAATTTGCACATCGACCACATAATTGACAGAGCCAACTCCACCCTTGGCTTCATCAAACGCTGGTCTTAAGAATTCTCGAATCCTTATGTCACCAAATCCCTATACGTTACGTTTGTCAGACCTATCCTTGAATAGGCAAGCCAAGTTTGGTCACCTTATCAAGTTACGCATTCTTTGAGAATTGAAGCTGTCCAGCGAAGATTTATACGTTTCGCTCTACGTGGGATGATAGATATAATTTGCCTCGTTACGAAGATCGGGTAAAACTGATTAATTTACAAACTCTTGTAAAGCGGCGTCATTTTGCTGACATACTCTTCCTACATCTTTTGACGCCCACAGAATAATTGGTTTTTTCTCCAGCTTTACTTTAACTTGCATGGGAATTTTATTAAATAGATTCAAAATTTATTTGACAAATCAAAATAATTTAAATTTTTGGTTCTATCTCAAGCCCAAGACAAAGCAGAAAGTTTCCCCAGATCTCGCATTTCGAAGCTTTTAGCAAGTTTTCGCTTGATTAAAACGACCTTTACTTCACTATTAGAAGCAACATCAATGTCATCAACGTAAATTCCTAAAATTGTGATCTCATCATCGTGGACTAAATAAATACATTGATCATGATCATGATTCACTTAAAGTTTTGTGCCACTGCTTACTTGCTTAAGTCCGTACAGTGTCCTATTTAGGCGACGAACTTTCTGTGGGTAATCAGGATCAATAAATCCTTCTGGTTGTTCCATGAAAATCTGCTCGTTAAGCTGTACGTTTAAAAACGCAGTTGACGTATCCAAGTGATGAAGTTTCAAGTCATGTTCCACAGACAAAGCATACATACGAGTATATCATACGCAATGAACTTTGACGTAATACCGGGGAATACATCAGTGCCGATATGAATAGCCCTGAGCCACGAGTCTAGCTTTCCGTCTTTCAATGGCCCCATCATTTCTATAGTATAACCCATCGGCAACCAATCGCTGTCCATCCGTCTGATAGGCAGCATACGAGTAAGCTAGAAGTTTTTTATCGCATAAGGCAATAGTACTCTTCCTTCATAGCTCGTTTCCACTTTGTCGCATGTGGTGATCTTAAAAATTCCTTTAAACTGTTTGGATTTCCTATCTTTCTTGAAGTACATGGAACCTGAACTACATTTTTAAGATGCTGACGTCTAATATCATCATCATGTGTTCCCCCTCCAATGTAATCTACATCCACTACATCCTAAATCTATTTCTTTTGCGTATAGTCACAGCTCTGAACTTGTTGTCTCAAGAGATGTGTTTTTATAATACATCAGAGCACCCATTTGGATGAAGGGTCCTACAATAAAAATAAAAACGTCCTTGATCTTGAGATTGATCTGCGGTGTCTTCCACTTGAATCGTTGCTGCTATGAAGTAAGATATTCCCTGTGCCAACGACTCCAAAATCCTTGTAACATTGCCTCTAAGAGGCTCCAGTTAATGCTAATCGAATCATTGTTATTAGGGACAGAAGTTCTTTTTTGGATTGTGCGCAACCTGCGAGATTCTACTAGATGGGACCAAACTGCGCTTTCAGCTTTAGAACGCATTTGGTTAGGTCGAGAGAATGAATAGCAGACTCTAAACAGCTATACCAAGTTTGAAGAAATTCCAAAAACCCTAAAAACCCTAAAATATTACCGTCTTCCTTTGATCCTATTTCCTCTGTTCACGCTTGACTTGTCTCAGACGTTTTTCAGAGATTCGTGGGAGACGAGACCTCCAACATTCCGCTCAGTAATCCGATACAATAACTGGAGAGCCACAGCGCCCACGGTTGTGAATAATTGCCGGTTTATTTGCATAAGGAATAGACTTATCGTGGTCCCAAATAAATAGTCGAACTGTACTAAATTTCTTCATCTTAGCGGCGAGTTGACATCACCTCTTCTCCAAATAACGCTACCTACAAACATTGGGGCACGTAGCACTGTCTTGAACCACATCCTGCCAAAAAATGGCTAATATCTCTCGTCACCTTTCGCCTCATTTCGGAAGACATATGTATGTATGTATGTGCCGAAACCATTTAACTAAAAATTGCGGTTCATTACAGAATATGTTTTTTTTTTTACCAACATTGGAAGCTATTTACGTATTAATTTACCTATTACTTACTTGCATACAGACATACATATGTTACATATTAAATATGTAACATGCAAAATAAGTGACCACTGCAGTGCGGGATGAACAAAAGCTCATTTTCTGAATGCAGATAAGAGTATTCGTTTTGAATATTTAATAAACTAAAACTTAACACACTGTTTCTCTCTTCAGTGTACCAACGTTTATTTATGTTCTAAAACTGCCTTCACAAGCGTAACAGAATTTGTCGCATTTTAATTACTAGCCGAGGTATTTCGGGCACATGATTTAGTTGTGTGCTGAGTGGAAGGAAGACCTTTATCAAATGAGTCCACTGCAAATTATTTAGAGTCACGTTTCAAAGATTTGGCCCTGTGAAAGAGAGACTGGGCATGTACAAACAGTCGCAGTATTTTTTAAGGCAAGTTTCGACAGCGAAGTCAATCAACTACGAGTATTCGAAAACAAGACAAACAGTACGGTTGCAGCGATGAAACCATGCTTTTATTTAAGCAATCACCATACAGTACGAGTATCTAACTCAACTACAATTACCATATTTAATGTTCTGTCGAGACTTTTAAATCATCCATCTCTTTAACTTCTTATATTCCTTAGAGGTAATATTCTCGTTTTATTCATTGCTCTGAAACTTTTCACTAGTAGCTAAATTGAACAGTACCTTACCGCCGCCGTTCAGTGCGAGAAGAAGAAAATACCCCAAAATACCATCATCATAAACAATAATAATGTCTTCTCCGCAAAACAAACATAATTTTGTTCTTTTACACTCATTTTGTCTATGAATTTCATGCACATTCCCCTAAGGACAATCGGAAAAACCCACAAGCAAGAGAAAGGAATCCGAGGAACAAACAAAAAATTGATTTTTGCAAATTGAAAGGGTTCTTCTGTTTGTCGTAGACTCCCGCCGCATTATATGAAACATCGGAATATGGTCAACTATAGTGAGGACATTGACGACAACGACAACGCGTTCATAATGTTGTTGAACAAACCAACGCAACATAACCCAATCCCCCAAAACAGCATCAGACGGCTATAATAGACGGAATACCACCACCAATAGTCAGCCAAGGATACAGACCGCTAAAGCCATAATGTCCACATCATCATCATCATCATCGTGATCAACAAAAGGGACAATAACAAAAAGGGCATTGTGATAGTCGTCAAATTGCTTTTAGCCAATTCGTCCTGTGTGCATCTGTACGTACAGCACACACAATATTCCGGCTTGACTCAGAAACAACTGCCATAAAATCAAACGACTTCTTGTGCAAAGGATTCGATTCCTCTCTGGAATATTCGTAATTGGGTATGGGTATTTTCGTAAAATATTTTTGTAACATGTTCAATGGTCTACCGAGATGTATGGTCATTTAAATATTCAACTGTGTCAATTAAGGTGAGACGGCTGACAATTTCGGAAGTGGCAAAGTAAGTAGGCCTGAAATTTACACTCAGGGATATTGTTATCGGTTAGTCTCACAAAAAAGAGCTTGATATTGGGCGTAGGGTACACATTGTCCTTGTATGTACATATAAATAATAAATGATAAATGGCAAAGATACATTAAGAAACGGCGTCTTGAAGACTTTCAATACATTTTTGAAAAAAAAAATTATAACATTGTCTGGCGCAAACAGACTATACAGGGCCTATGTCCAAGCTTCTCCCGACCACTCGTGCTGCGTGTGTATTTTTCACACGAATGAGCGTACTTTAATGTGATATTTTATAATCAGTTCCGCTACCCTTTCTGGGATACCCAATGTCCAGTCAAAAGTATTTCGAATGCGAAGATGTATTTCTTTATAATCTCACGAGAGATGCGGACCTACAACTCATCATGCGGATAACTCTGGGATAACGCCCTGAGATGTCTGCTGATTCTGCTCTTGAATTGCTGAAGATTGGAAAGTTTCTGGAACCAGAGTAGATTCTAGGAGTGAATTATAGAGTTTGCTTGTTCTGTAACATTCTAAGTTTTGGATACGTTTTGATAATGCACAATATCATTGAAGCCGGTCTGGTAGAACGTCCAAATATCATATTTCTGGACATCCGTGCCATTGAGTTTTTCAGAACAACTGATAGGTAGCATCTATAGTACAAATATAATTCAGCTACGATAGTTTAATGTTTGGAGGTTGGATGTTAGTGTTGGATCTTCTGTTAATCTCACTGCTAATTTCTGGATAATGGATAATATTTAAGAAATACTCATATCCTGGTTTTTCTGGGCTTTATTAAGGAAGGAGCTATGCCACTGAGAAATCCATCTTTGCTCTTAGCTTGAATTCGTGGAAGCTTATTTTGCACTGTTCCTTATGTGGTTATGCCGTGTTACATAAGAGTTGACTGTCATACAAAGAAGGTGCATAGTTTCGATGAGTTTGATCATTTGAAACTGTGGAACAGTAGGCGAATTTTTTCTTGAAAAGTTTTATGGACTCAAGGCAGAGAGATAAGTTTACGAAAATAGGGGTTAATTTTGGTGCACTGTTTTAAAGAACTGTGGCTAATAATTTGTGTATTCCGATGGCTGCCTAGCAGCTAAGACGTGTAAGGCAGTGCCGAGTTACGAGTGGCCGAAACTTTGCCACAGGCATGCCTTTCTGCCTGCTGGGGCAGTTGGTGGCGGCATGTCTGCTGCCAGATTATATGACAAAACCTTTTTTTTGAGGTGATGTGGCTAGTGATACGCCGTTTCTTACTTAATGTGGAGACGAGGAGTGAGTGAAGTTATTTTTTATCGTGATTGACCAGACTAGTTTATTAAAAAAGTTTGTTTGTTGGTGATTCTCTTAGAATATTTCTTCTTAGAGGTTTCTATTATTAAATAGCATCTATTACATAGATGCTAAATTTTGTTTAGTTGGATCTGAGAGCCAATGTTTTACTCACAATCATTGTTTAAAAGAAAATTTTTGGCGTCGATATTCCTTTTTCAGACATATGTATAGCCTAACATATATAACTCGGTTACAAGAATGCTATAATTTGCCAATATGTACGGTAGATGAAAAGTAGGCCCATATATTTGGCGTAGACTGTTATTCGTTGCATATTGTATCTCCTGAGACAATATACCCGGAAACCAGAATAGGAGTAGAGCTTTCGCGTCTGCAATATCTGCAGCAATGGTTGTATCCCACTGTGCGAAAAGCTGTTGGGTCCTTGTTTATCCTATCTATAGACATATAACTATGTGTGTTACCTGAGATTGGTACTCTGAGTTTTAATAAAGAAAGAGAGGAAATATTGTCTGTGGTAAGCTTAAATAAGGCAAATATTTCAATTTGAACGTGGTCCGTGATTTTCCCAATTTTTAAGTATAATTTTCATAGTGGCTCATTCATTTTAAAACACTCCAGAGCCTGACATCGTTGATTATCTAATCAGTATGAAGACCAATTATTATCTTTCAAACCGATTTTGTACGAATTCATTCTTCTTACGAGAAGAGAATAAGTATGAACCATGTCCCCACCCTCTTTCAGCTACATACATATATAAATTAAATATACAAATTAGATGGTACGGAAAAACAAAATTGGTCACGCCGGTTATAGAATTCCTTACTACATGTTCCAACACACATACGTGCATTTGTACACATGCATGCAAATGGGAACGAAAGAAAATTGCTCTCCAAATCTTTATCTACTTTGCTTCAACAAGATTTTTTTTTGTATTTCTGAAGCTATAGGTATAATAGAATCCAGTCATGGGAATTTGTGAAATAAGTAAGAAGTTTGTCAATAGATAAAACTACGTCTTATTGGCAAAGTCCAAATGAATCGTCGAACCTTAAAAAAGGTAAGATTAAGTGAAAAGTAAGAAAGTTACAGCTATTTAATCTGTAGCTTATATTATCAATGGCGCCTTGGAACTTTAAAGCTTTAAAATGAATAAAAACATTATATTTGCATATTTTAAAGCAGTTGATACAATATTACAAAAGCATACAAACAGAGAAATCTAATTTACTTATCGGTTGTGAAAACTCAACCAAAACTGTGTTTCTGATTAAATTCCATAGTTACATTCCTGCTGCACTATTCTGTAATCAAAAAACAACCTCGAAACACATCGATTGGATCGACCCATGATAGCAAAACCAAACAATGTTTTCAGCCATACCTACGCCATCTTTGCTGTACTTCTCACTACCACAATCCGCCACCAAATGGGATATCCCATGATGAGGGTCTCTGCGGTAAAAGTGGGCGGTGTTGGTGATGTTATTTGGAGGCCACTCAATATTTCCAATTAATTGAGCTAACCTGGAAGGTAAACAAACACACACAGAGAGCAAATTTGCCTAAAAAAGCCTTCACATAAATGAAGGACTTTGAGGAAGGGAAAAATGTAATAGCGTCCATTTGATGAATACCGCTGCCGAGGTAATTTATCAAAAGGATCACTTCACATAAAAAAAAAATTAAAGAGAAAAGTCGACTGACATCGCGTACACTATCGACGTTCGGCGCCAGATGGAACATTGGATCTCTAAAAAAAGTCGAACAATGCCATCCGTATGTCACTATTTGTTCTGAAAATTCTCATTCCGTTTTTTGCTTTCGCTGTCAGTGTTCCGCATATTGAACTTCGCTTTGCGGGTGGAACAGGGAGGCCTCATTCATGTTTTCCGGTTGTTTGTTTATCTTTGATTTGACAATGTGTAAATAGAGGAAAAAGCTGAAGGGACATGCAGAAGGAAGAGAATCAGATTGTGTCGTCCAATTTTTAAGTTTTGGATTAAAATTGGAGAATCGAAAGGAGTCCTTTCTTTCGTTGTACAGATAGAGGGGCAGCAAAAACAAAAATCGTTGGTAACAGCTTTGTTTACATTTCCGATTGAAATTAGCGAAATGCTCTTCTGCAGTGAATATGTGAATAGAATTGCGGAAAATAAAATGAACTAAAAAAAATGTTCGTTTCTAATTAAGGGCAATTGGTCAAGTTGGTACCAACCAGGAAAAAATTCACTACTGACACACAAAGCTGGGAAATTGGTTTAAATGAAGAACTCAATTTCAAAGAGGGAACGTATTTACATCATATCAACAAATGCACAAGAGGATAGCTAGTTAATGTAATTTGGTAGGTCACTGACAATGGGGCCGACATCTAACACATGGTCGTAAATCCCCTCTGTTCATTAGGCAAATGTCATTACAAGTATTTTGTGAAAGCAATTCGTCGAAATGTTTAAATTTTTTTTGAAATTGTTTTTATACTGTAGAAAGTAAATTAATAAAAAAATCACTGAATTATAAGGCAGGGTAACATTGGCTTGTTAATGTATATGTATATATAGCCAATGTGTTGTTCGGCTTCTATTAGTTTTTAGCTTCCATTAGTACTTACTTACTTAACGGGCTCCCAACCCGTAGAGGCTCGCTGCCTGAGATACAGCAGCCTTCAATTCATTTCGATCCTGGGCACGCTGCTTCCAGTTTTCCAGACCAAGCGCTCTGGTATCCGCAATAGCTTGGTCCTTAAGACGGAGGTTAGGTCTCCTTTGTCATCTTGAACCTAAGGACTGAGATTCAAAGATCCTGGAGCTGGAGCATTATTTTCCATTCGCTCGATGTGGCTGAGCCAGTCTAGTCGACGTGTTTTGGCTTTTCGGACTACATCCACATCTTGATACAGCTCATTGAGTTTGCTTCATTCTTCTCCATTCTTTGGCCCATCCAAACTCATCCGCCACCATCTTTTCCTGGTAAGGTCAGCTAATTCAATTTTGTGTAGGTTTCCCTGAATTCAGGGCAGAGAAATAGCCTAGAGAGATAATTTTTATGAGTTTTCTAAGAGTAGTAAGGTGCTGCGTAGACGATCACACTCAAAATTTTATCTAGCAATCCTCATAGTCAGGTAGCCAGCAATCCTTTAATTAATGTTGCGTACCAGAGGCCTTATACACTCTCTGATAGCACCTAATAAACTTCGATGTGTGTATGGTTGAAATCACTTTTATTACTGCCTGGCTGCAACTGGTACGAGTATAACGGAGTTGTCATCATCGTCCGCCTGAAAACATTACTTTTGGCTTGTAAGGCTGTTTTGCCTATTAGGCTATATTCTCATCTACGAATTGAATTACGTCTAGGCGCCTAAGATCGCTGAGTATGCGTTCTGCCATGATACTTACGAGGGTCCAGTTTTTGTCATTCTGAAGCATGTAGTTTACAACATTCTCGGGAGTAGGCCTCTCCCCAAATTTGTCCCGGAGGCCAATCTTCTCGGTTTTATATCGTGGGCAATGATAGAACACATACTCCGCGTTTTCTCAAACATTCCCACAGTGTGGACAATTTGGGATAGTTTCGTGTCCGTGTTTGAAGAGATGTTCTCTGAAGCAATCATCTCCCGTCAGAAACTGAGTGAGATAAAAATTCGTTTCGCCTTGGACCCGCTTCATCCTAAAAGATTTTGTAGAAGCACCGAACGCGTTTTCAAGATTGTAGTATCATCTGCCAAAGAAGCTACTTGTGAGTTTTTGCGTCTAGATGTTGGTATGTCTGCCTTGGAGCATTATAAATGAGATATAAAATAGGTTCGAGAATACTTCCTTGTGGTACGCAGGCATTTATTTTTCGCACTGATGAGCACTGGTCTTTTTGTTAAACATAAAAATGCCGAACAGGCACTTAACTCCTAATGAGCTGGTAAAATCTTCTGGTAACAGGTGGTTAAGTTAATGAAGAAGGCCCTTATGCCAAACTTTGTCGAATGCTTTCGATACGTCCAGAAAGACTGCTGCGTAGGATCGTTTGTTTAGAATGTTTCACGGACCTGTGTATTTGTTGACTTTAGAAAGATTTGGTAGCAAACTGATGGGTTGGTAGTTTCTGTTTTGATTGCGTCCTTTCCAGGTTTTAGTTAGCAATTATTTCAGCAACTTTTCACGCTCTTGGAAATTATTTGTGTCGGATTACTGCATTACATGCACATGTAAATACATTTTTAATGTATGTAAGTGATTGCGCTGTCTGGTAGCTCTTTTATGATTTTGCCATTAATCATGTCATAACCTGGAGTTTTCTTTGTTGTCAATATTAGATATAAGCTTTTTAATTTCACTTTTGTTGGTAGTCCAGATGTTTGTGTTGATCGTTCTGAAAGGTTTTGAAGTGAACTGATAATGTATTGGCTTTTTCTGCATTGGTTCTGAACTAAGTTCCTTTCTCGTTGTTAATTTGTGGTTGATGTACTATTGTCCTTTTTAGGTTCCTTGTTGCTTTCTATAGAGAGTAATTCGTTATTGATGTGATTTTCAGGTTAAGAGGTATTTCTTTATCAAGTTGTTTTTGTAGTTTGTTAGCAATGATCTTAGTTCTTTCGTCGCACGATTAAGCTTTGCCTTGGCTTCTCGTGTTCTGTTTGTTTGGATGGATGGTATGATGATAATTCTAATTTAGTTTCTATGGAGGGGTAGTCTAGTTTAACGTTTTTGAATATTCAGAAGTCTAGTAAGTTGGGCTTTTTTTTTCCTGTCCGCAGGCCAGTGAGTTGGTTCGCCTGTGCTTAGGAATTTTACGTTATTTTTTTTATGTGAGTTTAGCAGCGTGTTTCCTCCTCGTGGTTCCAAATGAAAATATCGAAAACTACCTATGTATATGGTGCTTTTTCATGACTCTCATGTGTTTTCAGTGATGCAGGAGATCATATTGAAAAAAAATGAGACATAAATATAATGGAATTTCTTTTTGCAATAGTTTACGCAAACGTAAAAATAAACAAATTTACTCAAATGTTCGCATGGCTTTTGCAAAGGCCTCATATTATCTCAACCAGATACACAGTTTCTTCTTTTTCCGGCTTTACAAAATTCTTAGTTGATGGCCAGCTGCATCTAATATATTGAGAAAACTTCACTATGAAGTTAGTGCACACACTTAAAAGGAATGTTTTTGCTTGTATTACGTTACTGCAATGCAGGTGTATTCATGATGATAATGTTGTTTGATACTAATTCCATTCGTTTTACAAATACAAATACTTGACGCAACAGACCGTATGTGGTCCAGGGTCTAGCTTCTCGCAACCATTCGTGTTGTGCGAGTTATATTTGTTCATACAAAAGGAAGGGTCCTACAGCTTAAGGCTTTTTGGAATTGAGTAGCTTTGTCATGACCATTTTTACTCTCGGACGTTTGTCAGACATTCGCGAGAGGTGCACCGTGACAAAACTTTTAGATGTTTTCTGTGATTCGAACCTCGAACCTCCCGCTCAGTAATCCAACGCACTAATCACTGAGTAATTTTTAGGGGAAAAATCTTATTACATCCCGGTTTTTGGCTGTCAGGCATACATCACCAAATACATATGTTCTATCAATCATTCTTTGTACGATGCAGAGTTGACATTTATAGAAGAAATATTTTATTGCACTTTACTTCTACGTCTACAATATGACTCTATCTTACACAATAAAATGAACTGGTTTTCTATCCTTCTACTGTATAATCCGTTCTTAAGAACATGAGAGTAATTTGTTGCTTAGAAATAAATACGAACTGTGATGCACCGATGTGATGGTTGGTCATTTACTTTTCCAGAATATACAAACTGAACCATTTTTGTGATAGAGTTCTTGATTTGATGTGTGTGGGAGTAGAAAAGAAGGCAGAATTTGTTACGTGAAAGTTCGAGTATGGCTTGTACTTCTTCAAAAAACATTTTAAGTTTTTTGAACTAAAATGAAATCCCAAAAAAAAAAGTCAAATGTTAGTAAGATGGTAAGATGAATAGAGAGGAAGGTTTTAAGTGAAATGCATCCTCTCGCTTGTATTTTTATATTTACCCGCACTCAAGGGGTTATGAATACCCTTTTACATGTTTTCACATGGTGCGGGCGTTGGAAAGATAGATAGAGAGAGAGAGAAAGAGATTGGTGTAGTGGTTGAAACCAGCTGTATTAGGTTTCACATTAGCTCCAGGGGTGGTGTCCAGAATAACTGGGGAGATTTGATGCTGTCATGGATTTTTTGCCTTCGCTTCTGATTCACAGTATTTTTTTCCCGATCCACCCGATGTCATGAGCATATCAATTATCAACAGAGCGATCAATTTCTCCAGCCATATGACAAACCTACGGCCAGTGTTATGCCTTCACAGTAGTGTTGTCACAAACTTTCGCAATTGATCGGACTGCCTCCTATCATATAATGCTTGCTGACATCAGGGATTGAACTGTGAACCATCAGCTCGACAAACGATGATGCTACCACTACACCATTGCCACCCCCAATTATACTGCAACAGCATTTTATTTGAAGAAAGAACTGTATTATCTTTGCTGCGTGCTTTGAAACAATATCATTGTCACTAGTGTTTCACTTGATGTTTGGTAAGAACAATTGGACTAGTAAACTGATTCGGAATTTTTTGGAAGTTCTTCTGAGAATTGAAATGATTTAGAAAGTTTAAAATAATTACATTCATTGCTAGGGCTGAAGGGAGTTGAATACCTAAGTTACATTAGACAGATTTCTTGTCAAGGACATAGGTTACAGATGCACAATATTTTGCACAAAAGTGTACGTCAACCATGTACCTGTGTTTTTATAATATACATAAAGCTGAATAGCTTCGATAAGACAAGAAGGCTAAGCCTAGAATAGCACTTGAATAGGTTTAAACAGTGAGATTATTTAATTTAAATGTTTTTCGTAACGAACTTTAAATTGATTGAGATCCCTTTCTACTTACATGTGCTCACTGTCTAAGGGCCGTGGCTTTTTTCTGCTTATGTAGTTGTCAGTCCTGGTTGGAATTGAATATGCTACGGATCGTTCGCTTTACATCTAGATGCTGGTATATACCCTCATAGAGTTGAACTTTCTCCTTCACAACCTGCCAATGCAAATGGGTCCGAATATTGTGCGAAAAACTTTTCGCTACTAAAGCCAATACTGAAAGTTTCAAACCACCTCTACTCTTACTTTCGCAGACTTTCATCAAAGCTTGTAAGCTGGTTTATGTCAATTCGCGCAGTAAAAGAAATTAAAAGGTGCTACTCCTGAACTGTAAAACAAACGAATTTATCATTTGAAGCCGCAAGAAACTCGATAATTAAGTATGCGATGTACTATGGTACATTGTCGTAATGCATACAAATTCGTCCTCTTGGTCATCAGAGTTAAAAAAAAAGTTGTGGTGCATTAGACAACATTGAAAATACATCGACAGTTACAACATGGCCTATTTGTTCAAAGAACATGAGCATCGTCAAAGGTCTGTCAGAGGTCCATTGCCATGACTGTCGTTTTTATTCCGCCTCATGAATTTATAAACAATATTAAACACTTTTTCCTAGTTGCCTGCCTTGATGGAATAGTGACGAGGACGATTTTGGCTGAGATGCGGAACAAGCTATGGTTCTGTATAGTTTGTCTCTATAAATGCTGCCATAGGCCGTTTTATAATTAAGAAGGACCTGGTGAATATCGCTTTGTTCGTCTTGAATTTGTTCCATGATCTACCACTGTGCACAAAATTCTTCGAATGTGAAATTTCCTGGCTAAAAGTCGTACTACGTTGTGCTTATTTGGAAGAAGTGGATATTCTTCCGATATCCTTTGCTAGTAAAGCTCGTGAATAGCTCTCTTCCTTCTCCGCAGTGCTTGCTAAGCCGTGGTTTTCTTGCTGGAAATGGTGCGTTTTTGCGATCGCGGTGTTCTTTGTTGTTGAGAAGTGATGAATATTTGTATTAGTATCCTCGCTGCAAAGGTAGTAGTACAAGTTTTCTTGCTATGCAAACTACACGTCCTAAAATTAAAAGCATTTATTAATTAAATTAGTTTTTTTCCATCGTTCAAATCTATGAATTTTTGCACATGATTTTTATTCAAAATACTGTACATATCCGTAAGTTCTTTGGTACTAATGTTCCAATCAATTTTAAAAACCAAATATAGATTCACTCGAAATCGATTAGTAGAGGGTAAGGGTCTGAGGCCGTTCTTATGACTAAGGAAATGCAGAATCATACCTTAATTTTCGAGACAAAATATGCACTTTGGCGAATTGATAATTCGAATGTTAATAAGTTATGATCTGTAATTAGTCGACCATTAACGAGCATAGCGCTATACTAGTGCAAACATACCGCTGTACAGCTGCACTGTTACTTCAAATCTAAGCTCCTTTATCCCTTTAATTATTCAGTTTTCGACACTAAGGTAACACATTGAACTCTAGTGTTTCTTAGCTCAGTGAAAAGCATATTTGGCTACCAAAAAGTTACCAGTGTTTTTTTTTCAATATGGTTGAGACAATTACTAATGGAGCCAAATAATTTTTGTATTCGGTTTATATTCAATTGAAGCGGACCGTGCTCATCGACTGTAATGTCAGCGACATTCTCACCCAAATCATGAGTAACACATGTTCCATCTACACTAGAAGATGTCCAACAATAAAACAAGAGTCATCAAACAACTTACGATCTTGAATGTCCTGCGGGAAAATGCATTTTCCTATACCTGTAGGTGGATACCGCAGACACATAAAAGAGGAGCAGAAACAGCACTGGGCTACATCGTTCTGTGGTTTTGGTCTAAACCAATTTTACAGTCGATCTGAGTTTTTGTTCGTCTACCCCTTTAGTGTTCTGATGGCCTTTGTGCAGTTGACATGATTTTATGTGTGAGCGAATGTGTATTGCAGTTATATTTCGAGAAACCCCTGACGAACAAAATGACTGCCTCACTGTTGTGCATCTGTCTTTGTCAATGATTATTGGCTTCGAGCTTTGTTCTTCTTTCTAAAAAGGACGACTTTTCGTACTTTTATTTTACCAGGATAGCTGATACCGTTAGATCTCCTCTGTATTGAAGCTACTGTTGCTTTCGCCGATGGTGAGCTTGCGGTTCGATTAGATGCATGTGAATGATGATGTGCACTCTTCGACCCTTGGTCATGTTTCAAATGGATGATTTCCTTTTTTTTTGTGTTTGCTTTTGCTGCTACTCTATGTGTGCTTGAAAGTCCAATTAAAGTTGACAAACCACAGGCCGTGCAGACCTTTTGAGAAGTTCCAATGAATGACTTGATGGTTCGATTCGTGTTTCAATTGGAGCTTGCATTTGTTCCAGGAAACGTTTTAATCAAAAAATCCTATTGCAGAACATAAATGGTGGTTGATTTGTGCTTCCAAATAGATGTAACCGAAATCGATTAATTCAATGGAAAACGTTTTTTTTCTCTTTGCTGGCCAGAATTGTTTTGAGGTAGTATGTGAGGCGAGTGAAAAAATCGTATGAGGCCAATCAGAAGGGAATTTATAGCTTTTGCTGTTTTGTAAATGGCATTGAAAGGAAGTAAGTCTGTTAAATGTCGGCGAACATATGTTACCAAAAAACTTAAAGTTTTCAACACTGTTTCGGTGAGACGAACATCATTCGCTTAAGAAAGTTCTGCGAGCATTCTTTGCGTCATATCTGATGTATGTTTAACTCCAACGCAGTCCTGCTTATCCTCGTAACTACTTATGATTCACCTCTGTCGCCATTAAGAGAACTGTGTCTCTTTGCTCCAGTTATAACCCGTTTGAGTAAAACTTTATGCGCAGAATCAAACATGGAGATGGGGAGTAAATATTTCGAGTGGAATAGCTATAGATGCCCCTGGTTTTTGAAGAGCTTACCCAATCGTGTACTCTTGAGATTCATATTGTGGTGGTATCCTATACTAATTGAGTGTGTGGAAATAAATTCATTTGAATTTTCATGGTGAGTTTCCGACTTTTGAAAACAAAACGCAAGACGGACGATACAAAATAAAATTCTTCTGTGCTAGAAGTATTGGTAAAATCGAGTGTTTTTCAAAATATGTAAAAATGTTAATATACGCAAAATGCAATCATGGTATCGTTACGCAGCTCGAATCGTCTTCTCAACAGATTAAAGCTCTCAGTACGTAATTCGCCAGGACCGGATGGTAAAATTACTGTTGGCACATACATAGCTGACCTGCCGTGGATAGATATCATAATCTGACCTAGGCCTAGTTGCCAATTTCTTTTATGTGGGTGCATAAATGTTAGGCTTAAAGATATCCGACCAATAAGTCTTATATCACATCTTTTGAAAACATCGGAGAGTGTAATAGATATCCTTATTTTCTGCACAAAAAAATACACCGCAATAAGCTGCGTACGGTACAGAAAACAATATGGATAAATGTGGCCTCGATACCATGTTCAATCACTTTCTCCCAGATATTTCTGGCAAATAAATAGCTAGTACTGCCACTTGATGTAATGAAACCTCCCAGTGATCCAGCCTGCCTTGGCAAGGAGTACATTTCCCTTACAACCTATGCGACCTGGCTAAATTAGAATTCAGGTGTCCCTAACGCTTAATGAGGAGTTCCAAATGGTTTTACAGGTAGCCTCTGGGGAAACATAGATATGTAAGGGTAAACAAAATTATTTATACGCTGAATATGTATTTAAAGTAAAAGAAACAGAGAAAACAAAAACTATTTCACTCTTTATGTGTAACTCAAAATGTATTTATTAAACATTTAAACTAGCGCACACGCGATCTTTATTCTTCCGCGATCAGTTCAACAATGAACCACGCAGTAAGGATTTTTTAGTTATTTCACCATCGGTAGCTCCTCTCATTCTATTCTTGGTTTCTCCTTTTCAATTTTACAGTGTTGCCACAGATACTTGAAGTGTTATAAAAGTACTACAGTCTGTTCAATAAAGAGCGGTGAGCGGTTGTAAGTTATTGTTAATTTTTCTCCGGCTACCTTAGAGCTTTATTGGAGCTCACAGGTAAAACTCACTAGAGCTCATTGGAGATAATGAGGTTTGAATGAATTTTTCTCGCCGTAAGAACCTAATAAATTACAGTTGATGAAATTTAAAAATCTGAAACTGGTTCCTTGAATCGTTTAATGGACATAATGACTTTTACTACCGATAGATCACTGAAAAATACGGTATTTGGGGATATAAAGACATTTAGGCTAAATTTGCACTTAGTGAGTTATACCTTCGAACCGACGATATATTCTATTGGATTGGCATCCCGTGCCTGTGATTGTCAACCCATTGTAATAATGTAATTTTTTTTCCTTTTGCTTGGTACAATATCCACTCTCTCTGCTCGTAGAGTATATTATTATATTGTATATTATATTTATACAATATTCAATATCCAACCGTGCAAATTCTTGTATTGGCAAGCACTTATGTATGTATTAAAAATGTTTTTACTGAAATAAAATACTTTTTACCTACGATCAATGAATTGTACGAACATTTTTTCTTACATCTGGTTGAAAAATTGATCGGCCAGAATGGACGCAGTACGACTCTCAAAGTACACATGAACTAATACAAATAAGAAAGAAAAAGTATCCCGAAAACATATTGGGTAGATGGTGTTGAAGGCACTGCATGTGTAAATGGATAGCAAAGCAATTGAACCCTACTCCACTTCGGTGCAACTCTTACTTTTATGCAAAGTACAAGTCATGCTGGGACTTGAGGATTATTTTCACGAGCGGATCTTTGCCTAAAAACACTGCGGCTCAGTGGTTATTGAGTTAGACTACTGAGTGAGAGGTTCGAAGTTGAAATCGAACACCAAAAAGTTTTGTCACACTCCCACCTCCCCCGAATGTCCGAGTAATAACTGCCATGAAAAAGCTTCTCAATTTATTACCAATCTTTGAGATATGGCTATAAGCTGTAGGTGCCTTCCACTTGTGTGAACAAAATTTAACAGGTGCAACACCAATGGTCGCGAAAACCTTCAAGTATGTATGTAGGTATTGCATCACATAGGGTCTGTTGTGACAAATATTTGTATTTTTTGTGCATAAAAATAATTTAATTGAAATATTTGAGACACGGAGCAAAAAAAGTCGCAACAAAAGCATTGAAATGAAAAACTTAGAAACTGACATAAAAGCTTGTACTTCACAAAACAAAACAAAAACATAAACAAACAATTCAATAAAAAAAAGAACGCATTGGATTATAGAAAAAAATAAATAAAAATTTAATTTTCTTGGCATTTCATGCCGATATTTTTGTATTAAGTCATCTGGAGGAGTCCAGTCCTCCATATCACTTCTTTCTATTATATTTAATGCAGGAAGCATTGTATCACATGTCTCAATATTTAATTTATTTGTTACTGTATTTTTCATAAGGGCCAGTTTTGAGAAAATTTGTTCTGCACAAGCACTACTATGCGGGAGAGTGAAATTCTTTGAAAATAGGCTCATCAAGATGATTCCTTATGCGATATTTTTTATTTGAATTATAAAATGTGATGAGCTACTTAATGGTTTTTTTTTTTGGAAAAATATTTTTTTTACGAAAAAGTCTCAAAAAGTCTCAATAAAAAATAAAAGGGGTCAAAAGAGGTGTTTTTTGAAAAGTCGGGTCGTAGTTTCTTTGCGCCAAAAATGGGTCAAATTGCGACAAAAATCGCATAGCGGCAACGCTGTCTAATCCGGTATTTTGGTAGGGAATTTTCACAATTTCTATGCGTTACTCGTACACATACATCGTTCCATTTTCTTGAACGGTATAGTTTTTATTCGATACCTTGACAGCAATGCCACCTTTATGTTTGAAAGGTCAAAAATACAGAGAAATATAAAATGAAGTCCTTTAATGCAAGACTCTCTTGCTGACTAAATGGTATGCATACAACGAAACCTACAAGATTACCTGTTCCAAAAATCTTTTTCTTAGAGAATAACAATGCTCCAAATTTCACCCCGAAGAGACATACATATATATTTCCACAATTCAGCCCTTCAGCTCTTCTGAGCGAAGAAGGTAGAACCACCTTCTAACCGAACGGCACTCAATGTATTTCCTTCTAACAGCATAATACAGTACTGTAAAAATATTTCTTAGCCTCGTAGGGTGGTACTATTAGAAAGACCGTATAGTACCTCCATATTATATTGTTTACTAATGTTTCCTGTTATTGGGTTATAGTGGTTCTAGTGAACGCTATTGCGAGTTAAGTGCAGCAAATAAAAACCAATGAAGCACATTTTTCTAATCACGCTAAAGACGAGTACGTATACATACCTATTTGCATTTTGTTTGGTTTTCTCCGCGAACACATTAAAAGCCCTCATCGCACGGTCAAATACGTTAATCAATCTCTTCCCGTTTCCTCCTCGTTCAGCGTGGTTCAATTAATTTAATTCCTCTTTCAACGTTTTTATAGCTTATTTATTTACCACAGCAACGAATTAAAAATTAAATCAACAGCAACAAGCAATGGCAACAAATACCCCTTGGGTGCCAGGAAGGAAACACGGATAAAAATTACAAGCTGCGTCGCGATCAAAAAGGATATACAAGAAAACAGAAATTGTAAAACTAACCCTTTTACTTTTTCGCTTGTCGACTCGTGTATCCAGCATAAAAACGCTGACGGAGAACACTTCAAGTCAAGGATTTCTTTCCTTTTTTCACCAGGAATTGTACTGATATAGCAGGAATGTGGTGCAAACATTAAAATTTCTAGATCCCAAGGAGAGAGTATACTTTTTCCATCCCTCCCGCGTAGCATTTTCTTCCAGTGCGGCAAAGGCGGGTGTGTATAATTAATAAATTGATTGGGTTACTTTATCCTAAGTGATTCCGAAAAAGGATTTTTCCCATTTTCTTTCTCCGGTTGGTGCACATTAAGATTTTCTTTTCTGTTTTCCACATTTAGTTATTTTTTTTTAGCCTCTGGGGGGTGTTTGGCGAAATTGTAAACGTGTATCTGCGAATGTGTTTGTGCGTGTGCTTTTCGTTTTATTATCCTTTTCCTTTTAAGAACGGATTGTAATGAATCTTATACCGCACCATGATGCCACAAAACGCACTAAATAACGACACACTCACGCTTCATGCTTCGAAGAAGTGCTTGGAGTGTAGTACACTTGATACTGTTTCGATGAATCGGAGATCTTTCTCTGGGCTCATTCACTTGAGGGTGAAGGGCTCTTGGTCTCGAATAGCCGTTGTTGGGTTAGTTATTGTTGTGTGGCAGCGGTAAGTTTCACTGTTGATTAAGTATGATTTGTTTGGTTATGTTATTCTCTTGTTTTCACTCCTTTCTCGAATTGCAGATGGTGGAGTTTTAATGTCCATTACTTTGAAGTTCTGTAGGATGACCGGGTTGATGTACTTGCTTGTATACTATGAAACATGAAATTGCAATAAGCTCCTTACTCCTCTATTGCGGTGGAAGTTAATTAATTGCCTTTCCTTTTTGGTCCCTCAACGAAGTGTAGATGACTTAAAAGCATGAAGGTAAAAGAATGAGGAAATTAAATATATCGAAGATTGTTCGCAGTAAATGGGTAGCAATTTGATATTTTCTTGAATTTTGTGTATTTTTGAACGTGTTCTGGAATGTACAAATGGGAATAGAATAGAAAATGCTAGAGCGTAATACTAGCCTGTTGAATACAGAATATTTAGTTTCTGTCAGTCCCTTGAGTATAAATAAACGATTCAAAGTAATTATGTGGAGGTACTTATGTATTAAGATTATTTGCCCAACGCAGGGTCAAACTTCCGCACAAGTATCACTTCGGCTTCCAAACCTCTGCACAGCCATTTTTTGCAAACTTTTTCGACGACAAGTGGCTGCAAAAGGTTGCTTTGGAACTCAAATTGTGAATGGATTCGTACAAATGTTCAGTTATACTTATTCCGATAGAGCTAAGGATATACAGGAAAGATTTATCAAGGAAAACGTAAACGTATGCTGGCTAATACAGTTTGATACGATTACGACATCTGATGACATCAAGTATACAAAAAGTGTTTCATTGGCTGAACGGTGTTTCCCAATTTTCACAGAAGTACTCGCAAATCCAATTTGTTGTGTAAGTCAACAATTAGTATTGTTAAGAATAATAATGGAAAAACATCGTAACGCGTCGAAAGACCTGCAGATCATCTTCATCGACCTGGAAAAAGCTTTCGATAGAGCTCCGAGACATCTCATATGGACGGCGCTGAGATCTCAAAAAATACCAAACACATACATACGTTAGAATGATACAAGATATGTACGATGGCGCAAAAACTAAAGCACAGCGGGAATAACGGCTGAATTCGAGGTTAAAGTAGGAGTGCACCAAGGCAGTTGCAAAAGTCCGTTGCTTTTCAACCTCGTGAAAGATTTTTTGTTGAATTGGTGTACAGATGAAACGGGAACGACTTCTCTTCTTTTTGCCGACGATAGCTCTATCATAAGTAGCGACGTGACAGCCCTTCAGAACACATTTAATAATTGGATCAAAGCGTTAGAAGATAATGGTTTAAAAATCAGTCGAACGAAGACAGAACATTTACACTGCCGTTTTTCGAACCCGCAAATCCGACTCCAGATATTCTGTTGGACGGAGTAATCGTTCCGAAATACAAATGCGACAAATTTACATACTTGGGCTCGGTCGTAAATTACAAGGGAAATTGTGACGACGATGTTGCACACCGAATGATGTTAACACCGGTGGTTAAAATGGCGTGAAAATTCCGCAGTCTTTTGCGATCGTGTAAAATGCCACTTAAACTTAAAGGCTTGCTTTATACGACTATCTTGCGTCCGGCTTTAACATACGCATCGCAATGTTGGACGAGGTACGGCAATTATAAAGGAAAATGAAAATGTTACGGATGTCAGCGGGAGTATCAAAACGCGACCTAATTAGAAATACGCGTATTCGCGGAAGCCTTCATATAAAGAAACCAATTGTTTAAAAAGTCCAGGCTGAGCGAATCAGCTGGTACTGTCACTTACAAAGAAGATCGTCGGAAAATCCTGTCCAAAGAGCAATAGCGACTCAAGTTCCAGCCGAAGTTCGTAAGAGAGGCAGTTACTCAAATGCAAAAACAACAGCAAATTCAGCAACAGCAAAATAGAGGGGTTTGTAGAAGGATATTGAGGTCCGCAAACTTAGCCAAACCCACAAGCGGCGCAGTAGCAAGACAGATAAGGGGGAGAAATATATAGCGTAAGATGTACGTGTACGTACGCGTTATACATATATTTCAACGGTTAATAAAAGAAAAAGAAGAAGAAGAAGTATTGGTAAAACTTATACAGGGAGCGGCTAATGATTGACATGGTGGTAGAAAAGTTTGTTCTTCCCGAAAAAAAAACAAAACTATTCGAGACGGAAGTGCGATGCAAGCGCGATTGTATACTGTTTAATGTTGTTAAAAGTTTTAACTAATTTGGTTGGTTGTTCGACCGGAATGTAGAAAGTGGGTGCATTCCAGGTGCGTACTTCTGATCGAGTGGAATTATAGAATTCACTTGCAACCTATTGCCACTCTCATGTTGTTGTACGTTAACAAACTTTTGTACGTTATGAGACACCTACCCCGATGCACAGCCCTTAATTTGGATAGCTAGTTCCTTCGATACTACTTCTGGTATAGTGTTCAAAATCCTTGAAGGTCTGAGCTCCAAATGTGTCGAAATAAACCAAATAATATTTAGATACATTAAATAGATTAGCCTAATTGGAACTGTTGATTATATTTTTCTGCTGTGATCAGGACCACGATAGATTACCTTATTATAAGCCTTCATCTTTCTTCTCTCATTTGCTGACACACAAAACCCTTCAGAAGCGATGCAATCCAATCTCCAGTCAAGGCAAAAAAACACTGAGTTTACCGTATCGAAGGAAAAGGTGGGTTATCAGAAATCTAGACATCTTGTCTTCTTAAATTTGCTTCGTCTTATTTTAGTTTTATTATTACACTAAGCACAAACGATCGAGCCGAAATCGAAAATACCAAAACTAGTCAATTTATCATCACACAACAGTAAAATCATTGGCATCGTACAAGTCAACATTAGCATCGCGCTAAGGCGGCCTGGACTGTCATAGCCCAGATGTCCATCAAGGAAAGCATTTTACTTGTGTTGAAATAGGAACCCTTGCGTTACTAGGGACAAGTACGAGGATTATCGAGTAAGGAGATAAACAAAAGAAAAGCCATAATAGAAAAGCTTATAATGATATAGGAGATACAGACAACCTAGATATTTTGAATGTGGATAATGCACCAACTTTTGTGACTATGGTAAAGGAAGAGTTCGTCGATATTACACTATGGAAAATTGAGTAACAGGTTAGACGGTTTCTGGTGAGCTTTCAATGTCATATCACAGAACCAATAGGTTCAACATTGAAGGGCTCAGCCATGAAACCAGCACTAGAAAACACCCTCGCAACACTGACTGGCAGATGTATGAAGCCACTTTACAGTTTTATGTAATTTTAAAGGAAACAAAATTGGGTAAATTACCTCTTACAGCTGGAACAGCATAGTGAGGAGGTTAACAGGACAGGTATATGAGCCCAGTTGCCCCTTTAGCAAAGCATTAGACAAAAGTACGCTTCATGAAGTGCTAGGCGAAGATCCAGTATGTGAAGGTTATTAACCAAAGCCAAACGGGATGGACACTGGTAAAATTATAGTGTGAAGTGTACGGAGTGTAATGAAGAAATTAAAAAATGAAAGAAATAACTTCAGGAAATTTTATGAGAATATCGCATCTAACCCTGCTACAGCCAGAATACTTCAAGGTGCAGAATAAATGCGCTGTACACATTAAAAAGGCAGGATAGCAGGATGGTTTGAAGAACGGAGAGCTCTTTTTCTATTCCAAACATAGACCGACCAGGGAAGATTGGACAATGGCAAGAAACATCCATACAGAACAGCGACTGCATTGTACAATGAACATCTTCTATTTGTTCAAAGCACGGGAGACGATGGCTCTACAAGAAGAATGAGATATTTATAACACTAGACAGTAAAGTTTTCTGGAAGAACATGAAGAAGCTGTGGTAGTCAAAGCAACATGAACACTAATATGTAGTATGCAGAAATATTTCAGGCAATACCTGACAATGCAGTTCACCCACACTAAAATGACTCATTTTTGTAATATTTTCATTATAAATGCCACGCCGCCTAATTTATTTTCTT
Organism: Blera fallax; assembly: GCA_946965025.1. Classification (NCBI taxonomy): domain Eukaryota; kingdom Metazoa; phylum Arthropoda; class Insecta; order Diptera; family Syrphidae; genus Blera; species Blera fallax. The sequence goes on from OX337246.1 coordinate 51,929,768, forward strand.
AATTTATAATCCGACAAGGCAAAAGTACATATGCAGCACTAGCTGACCAAAACAATTCTTCCAGATTTTTTTGATTTCAACCCACCTGCATGCATTTAGCCTACAGGTTTTAATAGAGCAGGTGATAAGTTCTATAGAATGCTAAGGTATTTGGAAATTCATTGTTAATCACAAGACTTTATTTATCTGTAAGTAGTAGGTACATATGTATGTACCTCAATAAACTAAGAAGTCAGTACAACTCTATGTATATTACAAAGTACATATAACTTTAAAAGGCATTTGTATCATACAGTGACGAGCAAATTACAAAGTTAGAGTAAAACTGTGTGAATAAATGCTTATAGCTTTAATACTGCTACAAGTGCCTCATAAATAATGAAAAAAAAAAATTGAGAATCCTTCCACCCTAAAAATGTCACATTTTCCAACATAACGTAGGCTGCTTTCCGAACGTCACTATTAGAAAAAATCGCTTCAACTTATATACTCCATGAATTCGAAGTGTTAAGAATTTATCCCAAAACATGCCGGATTCTCCTTCGGCCAACGGTAAAATATCGACGTTATTTCTCGGCAGCTAGCATTTCCCTCCCTAACCAGAGCAAATATATTTATATATATATATGTATATATATCCTCCATTCAGGAAGAATTATTGAGGACTAATGGGAAATATGCGCTGCAGGATACCGGAAGCTACCCCTGAAAGGATGTATTTTATTACAGAAAAAACATTGATGATGCTGTTAGTTGCTATGTAGTGCAGGAGGAGTGTACTGAAATCTTACAGGTCGCAGGAGTTGTCATTAAAACGAAAGAAGAAGATTTACCTTGGGTTATATCAAAGTCCATATTATTGGTACAAAAATAATGTATTAATTATTGGAAGACTTAGCTAGAAATATGTAAATACATTTTTTCTATTATTATTTATTTTATTTGTAAGAACTTTATTTCATGGGAAAACACTACAAAAAGTTAAATCAGCTTTAACTCAAAAATATAAATCCAAATGGCTGTGGTCCCAGGCCTAGCTTCTCGTGACCATTCGTGTTGTGCGTGCTATATTTTTTCGCACAAATGGGAGGGATCTACAGCTAAGATCCATATCTGAAAGGTTTGAGATAAGCTTATTCATGACAGTTATCTCTATAAAAATAAATGTATTTTCATGCTCAGCATTTAAATGTTCATAACTAAAAATCGAATGACCTCTTATTAATAATACTTTCCAAAAATTACGATATGTAAAATTAGCGCATTGCATTCTGCATGAGCTACATCTTAACTTATGAGTCAGCACATGTGCTGCAGATACAGATACCAATTTACTCGTATGTTTTGGGTCGTTGTCTTACTGCAGGACCCACCAAAGATGCATATTCCATTCTGCGTAGGGGAGCATGATTTCCCTCATAATATTTACATAAATGTTAGCGGTCATTATCGGTTTGATCCAAAATATAGGAACGGCATCATTGTAAGAGAAGCAACCCCATACATCTATTTTTGCGCCCCCATGCTTAATTGTCTTTATGGTATATTCTGTCCTGAAATCTTGGTTTTTTGGCCTACGAACAAATGTCCTGCTGCCAGGAGTACCAAATAAAACAATTTTGGGCTCATCGGTCTATAGGATGTTGCGCCATTTAGATGGTTCCCAATGCAAGTGTTCCTTTGCAAAGTTGTTGCATTTTAGCAAGTGAACCTTTTTTAACAACGGTGCTTTTCTGGGACTTTTGGCAGGCAGATGATTCTTTTTTAGAGTTCGTCGTATTGTCGAAGTGTCCACTTTTAGATCTAGTTCCTCTTTTATCTCGGTGGAGGTAATAAACGGACAAAATTTGTTTGCTGTACAAAATTTTTAGCATTGGAAATCATTTTACCGAACAACCTATTATTCCTCTAATAAATTTGCAGGTTTTTCCTTCGGAAATTAGTTTTCTAATTAGTAGTCGCTGTTCATTGGTGCAATGTCTACCGCGAACCGTTTTAGCTGCCAGATGCGTTGAATATATGAGATATTAATTTTAAATTAATTAGATATCTTACCTTTAAATACTACAATTTAAAAAATATGTAAAAGCCAACATTACACCAGGAAAACCCTCTACAGAATGACGTGGTACTATTTTTTTGCACACCACAAATTTGCTTTCATTACGTATAAGGGGAATTTCCTGGTCTCGAAGTTCAGTTTTCTAAACATGTCTTTGCATGACTAGACTGAATCTCAGACATATATTCTACAGTACATGTCATCTGTTTATACCAGCAAAGAAAAAATGTATAAGCATAACAAGTACAAAATTCAACATGGTACTACAAAAGAGAAACTGTACTCTATCTATAGGCCCCCAGTGCCCATATCCGTTGACCAGCCTATCCAATCAAGAAAGGTTAATTCAATAAATACATAGATCGACCCTAAATCGTCCCCGAAAATTTGGCCCTTACTATTCCTATAATCAAAACTATCCATTTAGGAGTCATTCAAGCAATCGCCTTAAAAAACAGTAGAGACTGTATAACACAAAAACTCAAAAAGAAAACAAGCACCTAGAAGACTACGAACGAGAAGTCTATGACGATGCCGCGATACTCCAGCATACTCTACATAAGGTATGTCACCAGTGAAGGCTTCATTCTTCAATTTCTTGTCGATACCGGGGCCAATAAAAATTTCATAAGACCTGTACTGGATCTCAATGCAAAACCGGCATAAAAATCCTTTAAGATCCAGTTAGCTGGAAGAGAAATATGAATAGATAAGAAGAAGTTCGGAATATTCTTTGAAAAAAAGGGGGCACAACACTTCGTACACGTACATCTTATGCTACATATTTCTCCCACGTATCTGCCTTGCTACTGCGCCGCTTGTGGGGTTGGCTATAGTGGGGAACAACACTATCCTTGATTTCATTGTACTTCCCGGCTTGGAAACGTTTGACGATATCATAGGTAATGAAACACTCAAGCAATTGGAGACAAAAGAAAAAACAACATCTTGACCATCAGTTCAGGCATAAAAATTCCATTGGAATAGAAGAAATCAGTCCAAGTCAATAATATAGAAGTTAACGATAAATATAAGCGCCGAAATCAGGACCACGACAGAAGAAGCCATATACAACACGAAGTCTTACCCACAGATCTGAAGTGGAATCCCAAACACAAAAACTGCTTCAGAGCGGTATCATAAGACGGGTAAAAAGCACATACAATTCTCCAGTGTCCCGAAAAAATCTGACGCCACGTGAGAAAGGAAGTATAGGGTCGTGATAGACTTTAAAAGGTTCAATGCCCTTACTATATCTGACACCTACCCAATTTCTGACATTAACAACACCATGTCCTGGGAAATATGGAGTTCTTACTACCCTTGACCTTACCTCAGGGTTTCTCCAAATACGGTTAAGAGGGGGAAAAACTTTTGTCTGCGCTGATGATGATTTTGTAATGAAAAATCGTAAACGCTGAATGACTTCATCATTCGAATAACAGTGGCTCTAAATGACGTCATTTGGAAGCAGCCGTTGTATTGTTGGATGTGAGCGAGGAAATGGAGTGATTGAGATGTACACGTCTTCATAGAGAAGCGATCCTAATGGCTGCGGTGGCGGTGCCAAAACGGGTAATTTAACTTTTCCTCCTGCACAGCACAACCCAGGCGTTTCTGTTGAGAACATCAATGCATTGCAATGCTGACAGACGACATTCAATGGCCCAATATCAACGCACGGAAGATCATTGTATGCGAGCGTGAAAGGTGGCGCACGCGTCCTCCGCTCTTCACATCAATTGAGGTTACGTTGATCTTGATCATCATTGCGCGACAGGTGGCTCTTACTACACGATCTGCTTCCATATAATCGGCTCTTTATTCTTCCGAGAACGCGCCACGCATGTTAGCCATTCGTTAACGGGCTCGTTCATTGTGATGTGCACGCTGTTCATTCGCACGTAGATTATCCACCCGTCTCGTATTTTTATTGCGAGCTCCAATGTTTGATCGTCTTATCGGCGGCATTATTACACTAACACGGAAAAGTCCTAAATGAAGAATGTCACAACCGTCAATCAGTTGCATTAAAGGCGAATTGGTCGTCCACAAAATGAATGAAACTAATCAAATCGCAGAAAAACATGGATGAATAAGAAAATTTGTGTTGATGCCGATAACATCACTTTTGAAAGTCACAATGTTGTGGAAAGAAGCACAAATTTCAACACCAATCCATTGAATTTCACTTGATCACTGAGTAAATACCTTTATTCACTTCGTTGATCACAGAACAAAATACTCGCCATACTCGCCAAAATGGAATTTTCAAATAACGCCACAATCCACCCCTGAAAGTATGCAATTTCGGGTTTTCGCTATTTTCCGATTTTTTCGGTCTAAATTCTCAATTTTCGGCTCCTTAGTGTTTTTATCTTGTTCAATACGAATCAAAAAAAAAATCCCCATGCAAATCGGATAATGTTCAGCCGAGTTATGCGCGTACGAACCGACACCAATTCATTTTTAAAGATATAGACTACACTAAATTTACTTTAATATTTCATATTTTTCTACGCTGCCTGATTGATTTCAGAAAATTTTTGCAGACTTGAAATTGCTTGAAACAGACTTAAGATGATTTACCTTTTCAGCACAGAACTAATGCGCGCACTCTCCCCTAGTCACGGTGTCAGAACAATCCAGGCAATTCCCTACTAAATCTGTATGAAGGGTAAAAAATGTTAGCGAACCGTGTTTATTAAAAAAAAAAATTATGTCACAAATGTTTATTCAGTATTGTTTCGCGCAGAAACTAGCAAACCTTTAGTGGACACTACGATCTTAAGCGATCAGATATGCCATAATGCAGAGAATAAAATTAACAATAACAACTATTCAGTACCTTGAAACTTTATTTAAGTACTCTTTAGTCTTAGAACGACGTAAGTAATTGTTACTGCTTGTGCAGAGATAATATTTGACAACGCTTGATGGACTGCTGGCGAGAGAATGAATTGGGTTTTGCGTTCCCTTTCCAGTGAAGCCAGTGGATACCATGGCCTTGACGATGCGTCTCGTTCACTGACCTCAAGTTCCGCAGATTGTCCAGGTCCAAGAACTGCTGCTACAGGACCACTCTCATTGCCGTTGACCTAGTCCATCGTTTAGCAGATTTTTCTTCTTATTACCTTCCCCGCTGATGTCTTGCCATCCATAATCAGTGGGAGAAGTACCAGAGAGCAAACATTGCCTCTTCTTTGCTGTTCCTTTTCGTTGATCAGTGGACGTTATGCTAGAACGTAGATCGTAAGTTCTCTCTCCTTTGATGCTGATGAGTAGTGGGAGGTGACATAGACAAAAAAACATAGCATTTTTTGCATATGCGACCTTTCACGTGTTGCTTCACACGTCTTTTTGGATTCCGCCTTGTCATCCATTATTTTCTTAGTGCCATTGCCGACGGCTCTTGTAGAAATGCGTTTGCCGACGGTAATTAAAAGTTATGCCTATGTCTTTTAATTGTTGCGTTTGCAACAAGTATGTAGTTTATTCAGTACTATTTACCAATGTTGTTGGAAATAATAGTTTAGAGCACTTCTTCAAAGACAACATTGAAAGTAATGATATCTACTGTTTACATTGAGTTTTTCGCTTTGCTTGATGTTTTTTTTGGCAAATTTAAAAATATTTGAAGGTAAGGAAGATATTGTCGAAATAAGAACATATCGCAAAACATATTCGTAAAATATGTTCGCTCGTCTTTACTTTTGCCCAAGTTACAACCTGGTAGTCTAGGGCATTGATACTCCTTAGGACATCTAGTTTGCTGTTGGGTGAAAGCTGAACTAGAAAGAATGGTAATATCCGCTTCTCTCTCTTGGTACTTGCCCATCATTATTCTTCGATTCCTTTAAGAAACATTTTAACTTTTTGCACTTTCATCTTCATGACCCCCTGTGATACTACTGCTGTTGTTGTTGTCGTTATTTCTGCTGCTTTGGTAGCAGTTGTTGTTGCTTATTCTACTACGATTGCTGCGGCTGTATAGTTGCCGGCTTTCTTGCAGTTTTTGATGCTGCTTTTGTTGTTGCCACTGTTGTGTTAGGTAAAAGCTGCTGTTGTTTTTGTTGTTGTTGTGGCTGCTAGGATCGCTACCGCTCTTTCTCCATTCATGCCATTTGTTTAGTTTTGGTGGCAAGCATTTTCTGCAGCAACTGCCGTATGCTACTGTTTTGGCACTCATCACAATTTCCTACAGGCTACTCATTTCACTGCTCAAATTAACAAATAGAAAAAGTTTTTTAGCGAATCACTAATACATATTTAAGAAGTGAAAGCGCAATTTGCCACTGCTCCGAAAAATTCGCTTTCTTTTGACATCTCATTTGTTAAGTTTTGTGCGAGAGCTGTAAAAGATTCGTGCCACATCGCCATTCACAAAAAAGGATACAGGAGTGATACATTAATGTATGTATCGAACTATGCATTTCTAAACTTTTTGATAGCATCGTGTATGATGTAATGTTCTCACATTTCCCAACAATTTCTTCTACTTAGCAACATGAATTCGTCAAGGGCAGATCAACAACTACCAATCTAACTGAATTTGTGAAATATTTTATGTGTACTGGAATATCGTACAGATGTAGCAGTTAGTACGATTATTTCAGTAAGGAACTTGATAAAATCTTTCATCATGTCATTATTTTCAAGCTTAATTTTCTTGGTTTTCTGCCGATAACTTTTTCATGGATCAAATCATATTAGTTTGATTATTTGTGATAGTGAACCTCGATGATGACATACATATGTAAGTAAATATACCTCAGCACCTAATTTTGTAAAACACTTTTCCAAAGAATTTTCAAATCCATATGTTACAAAATGAGTCTATACTACTTTTGTTGGACCCTACTTATTCATGCCAGCCAAATTTGGTCACCTTGTATTGAATTAATCAAGCATCAGGAAAATCAAACTTGTTCAAAGCAGGGTTATGCCAACCTACCTTGATCATCTGAAACTAATTGACCTTCAGTCGTTGGGGAAACGTAGCGATGTTGCCGATATTCTCTTCGATCATTAATTGTTGACTGGGAATGCTAAATGGCCTGCTTTATTGGAAATGATATCGCACAACACTAATCAAACACAACAAACTTAGGGTTTGCGTCTCTTTTCCGCCTTATTTATTACCGCACACATTATGACTAACAAATCAAATGATTCATTATCCTTTCCGATCTGAGTTCGAGCAAAATTTCCCTAAGAAATGCCTGTTGTCCTAACCACTTGTGTATGTATGTAGATCTTTAGTAAATCACTATCATTCTCCCCTTAGTTCTGAATTGAGTCTTTTGTTGTTAGCTTGCTATTTTCCTTATAATAAGCATAAATGCCGTGATGCATTCCGTTTTATAGGACATTCCACAAAGCTCCAGCTTAAATAATTTTCCTTTTTTTATTTTATGTTCTATTTTTACGCCAACCTATTGCACTTCTGCAAAATGTTAAGGGTAACTCATCATAAATTCTCTCATTTAAACTTCTTCGACTTTAGGTAATGACTAAAAATTCCAATTTCACTTTTAATGCGATCAGTGAAAGTTTTGCTTTCGCAAAACCTCGACAAAACTCACCACTAAAAGCAGCCACAAAAAAATTTAACCGCAATAAAAATGTTAATCATAATCATAATAATAATTGTGCTATCAGCGTAATTATCATTTAATGAGACCGCTACAGGAAAATGGAGATGTATAATATTTTGGCACCACATTGCACAGGAAAAAAAGGAAGGAAAATATAGCACCCCCACAATACAACTAAACTATCGCCTGTCTCGGCCAACTTTTTAACCAACCGGCAGAGAAAGTATGAGGATACTTTTCTAACCCTATTACATTGCTGCAAGTGCTTTTTTGTTTCAACTACCGCCCTCTGGCCAACAGACAAATAGCACAGCAGTTCCCCTAACCACATACATGAACAAGTCCTTCGTGTTATAAAAAAATAAGATGAAAGTTTGGATACTCGGTTGCACGATTGCAACTGCTAACTACACTTTAGTACTTGCGGTGTGACATTACCCACTTTCGGCTACGGATGTGTTTGTGCAATCCCACACAAAATCAGTATCCCGGAAACCATCTCAGACATACATATACTACGTGCCTAGTTTGTACATACCAGCAAGGCCACATGAGGCAAGCAACTAGAGTCTCGAGTGCAAGAGCAACTCAATTTTTCTAGCTTGGTCACCGGTCTACGTCACGGTGAAGTGAAATCGAATGAATTATGTAAATAAGCGATGTGGTGGCACTGGAGATGTCCTTCCAAGTTTTCCACTTTATTTGTATGGATGTGTGTGTAGGATGTCTTCCCCATTTTGTGCGGGATATTCAGCGAATCTTAAACGCTTCTTGGAATTTAAAGATCTCAGAAATGTCCGTACTTCGAGTGTAGTACTCGCATTTAATGGTAGATAGCAAAGCAGTAAATAAATATTAATATCTTCTGCGGAATTTGAAATTCAAATTTTGATTGCGATCTAATTGCTTGTCTGCGAAATTAAATTAAATTGATCCTTGAAAACAATTAGTTGCGTCCATTATTCATTTGATGAGTGGCAGTAGACAAGCAAAGATGAAACGGAAGAATGTTTTAGGTCGGAAAATGTCTTGCGTTGATTTAAAATAAAAAATTCATGGAGTAACACCATGTTTCTGATGAAATGAAATCGAAGGTCGTTTTTTTATTATTATTTTTATTTTTTAAATTAATAAGTTCAAAAGGTTTTACCCTTTTTAGTTTTCTAACTAAATTGTTCTAATCAGGAGATGAAGAATTTCAACATTGTTGTGGTTGTGAGTTCTAGTTCCATCTTTTCTAGCAACTTTACCCCATCATTTACTACAAGCATATGTATTTCAGTTAGTAGATCTATCTCTATGTAGATCAGTGTTACCTACATAGCAGGGGGCATACTGCAAAGTATGTACATTGCTTTGAAAAGATTGGTGGATTTGCAGCTTAGTTCTGTTCGTGCATCCGCACAGTTGGAAACCATAAGCCCATGCTGGTTTCAGTACTTGCTTGTAGAGCAGTATTTTATTGTGAATTGAAAGGCAGGATTTTGTTCCAATTAGCCAATACATATGTATTTATAGTTCTTCTAGTTCTTCGCGTTTCATTAATGAGTACTGGTAGGAGTTGCACACTCTTATTTGTCTAGTTAGTGTGACTTAGATTCGTCAAGTTTTATTTGTCCAGTTCGATACGGAATGAACTGTCCTTTGCAGTTATTTTGTTACTTCCTGCATGGTTTCTCCCACGGCATGGTTTTACAGCTGTATCGTCGGCAAAAGTGACTACGCTTGTTTATTACCTTTGTGGCAAGTCATTTGTATATAAGAAGAATAAGATATGACCTAATGCACTTCCTTGCGGCTCACCAGCATTTATTACTTTAAGTATTGAGTACTCCTCGTCCTTTTTATTCTAAATAATTTAAATAAAATAAATAAATATTTTAATATTTGCCTGAATTGCTTTGACAGGTACCTTTGCGACTTGTGTATAAACCCTTGATGTTATACTTTGTCAAGGTGCTGGGAAATTCTACATATACATACATATGTACCTGGTCTATAGTTGAATGTCTATTTCTGAATCCGAATTGATGATTTGGTATTAATTTCTTCTCTTTCGGATGCAGTCGCTTTATTAACATTTTTTAAAAGATTTTAGCTAGCACGGGCAGGAGGGAAGTAGGACGTTATGGCGGGCTACCTTACCTGGCTTTGACACCATATTTACCTCACCAGCTTTTCACTTTCGTGGTACATATCTTAACCGAAATGCAGCATTTATAATTAGAGCTAGCTGTGCAAATCTTTTCTTCCGGAAGTGCTTAAGAATTTATCCTGTGATTAAATCAAACCCGGGGCTTTTTTGGATGATGCTTTCTTTTATTATTTTAGCTACATATTTCTACAGATTTTGCCGGCCGAATGGAGGACTCATCCTCACTTATTTTTTCCAACTCTTGTATTTCTTTATCTTCAAATGGGCAGAAAACGTTCTCAAGATACTCAGCAATTAAGAATGCTTTCTGCTGGTTGGTTTTCGCCCAGTCTCCATTGCTTTTCTTATTGGTGGAAAATGTGTTCTAGTGGCTTTCCAGACTGAGTAATCGATATTATTGTCATTTGTCTGTTTTTTAAGGTACTTTTTTAATGACTCATTTTTGTACTCTTTGATTTCTTTTCTGAGCTTATTATTTAGTTTATTAAACCTGTTTTTATCAGCTGGAGCTCTTGTTTGTTACTATCGCTTCCTAGCTTTTCTTTTGTTTACGACGATGTCGAGAATATACATATTAAGGATATTTATTCCCTTTTATTTTCGGTTTTATGTCGGAGGTTTGTAGCCCATGCAGATTTTTGTACCTTAGAGCTAAAAATATACGCTTCATCATCTAGATCCTCTTTTGTCTTTATGGGTTGGGAGAATTGGAGGCATCATTTCAAATTTTGCCTAAAGAAGTCACAAGCAATTTTCTTTATTCACCAGCCGCGGGTTGTTTTGTTCCATAACAATTTTTCACTAAGTCTTAAGAGTACTGGGGAGTGATCAGAGCAGGATCAGGCATTTTGATCGGGAATTTTATTCCTATCTGTGCGTCAGAAAGTAGGAGTTTCTGTAGAATGATGTTTAGCCTTATTTTCTGTTATAGCATTAAGAAGTTCTCTTCCTCTTGTATTAGTAAATCTTGCTCCCCAGCACTGGGATTTAGTGTTGAAATCGCCGCTATTATACCGACTTCCACATATTTGAAGAAGTTTTACAAAATCATTTTGCCTTAGTTTATATTTAGCAGTAAAATACTCCACAGCGGCAGTGTATTCCGTATGTTGTTTGTTGTTCTGCTGTTTTAAGGCTTGCAACTTAAGCTTTAGCTGATCAATTTCACTAAGCAAGGTCTCATTGAGTTGTTGTACTTGATATATGTATGTACATATGTACAAACTTTTAGACCTCTAACTTCTTTTCGTATAAGGATTCTTTCACTAGAGATCTTAGCCAATCCAATAGATATATATATGTATCTATGTACGTTTTATTCCCATCTATCAGAAGGCAGAAAGGTGGGAATACTTTTATCTATGTACAAGGCTTAGGCGCTTAAGCATTGCAAAGCCCTTTAATGCGATAAGTCTTTAAATTTGGTCGCAAGGTTGAACTTCTTAATCTTAGTTTGGGTTCAGGGCAAATTAGGATGGGTACAAAATCTCTGATAAGATTGTTGTGCTATAGGTTAGGTTAGGTTAGGTTAGGTATGTGGTATGGCGGGGAGAAGTTCTTCACGCCACACTCAGGTCAATGCTGACCCATTGTGTTACCCAATGTTACCCAATAAATCGTCCCTTGGTTACTATAACCCTATTTCAAATGTATAGACATACACAACTTAATTACAAATTTGTCTGTTTTGTGGTCCTTCACATATAAACCATCTTGTCGATTTGATGAATTTCATCAGAGCTTCCGTTGGCATTCTGGAGATTTCCTCTAGGTTATTAAAGAAGTGCCTCCGCAGGAACTTGTATCTACAATGTTGGAGCCCGGGGCAGTGGCATAGGAAGTGGGTTGTATCCTCAATCGCAGCTTTTTCATATGATACCGCAGAGTGTTGTGCCCCGTGATGATAATCATGGGGTGGAAATGGATTTCCGGTCTTTCCGAACAAGTCCCTCGGTTCTAGCCTTGTCAAAAGTGGGCCATAGTTTCCTTGTGATAACGCAGGTTTCTATGGAGTTCCACCTGTAGTTTGCTTCTCTCGTGGCTTTTTTCCCTGCTTCAAGCTTAAGTGTACAAGTCGGGATTCTCACGGATGGGTCTGTCGATTCGGTGGTCGATGCAGAGCCACCCCTTGTCAGCTCGTCAACTTTCTCGTTGCCTGGTATTCCCTCATGTCCAGGAACCCGGCAGAGTACAACCTTATGCTGCATGCCAAGAGCATTTAGTTCTTCGCGACAGCACACCACAAGCTTCGATTTTATCTCAACGGCAGTAATTGCTTAAATAGCAGCCTGGCTGTCAATAAAAAAGGTGATACCCTTAGGAGGTATTGCCCTTACCGCAGACTGTTGTCACTGCCAGGACCTCTGCTTGGAAAACACTGCTATGGTTTGGGAGTCGGATTGATCGTGCTATTTCTAGCGGTTCAGAGAAAATGCCAGAACCAACGCCAGTATCCATTTTCGAGCCGTCTGTGTACAGAGATATGGATTGCGCATTTGGTAAGTGGTCATTTTCCCATTTTTCTCTGCTGGGGTAGGCGCAAGAGAACGGTCTCGTGAAGTCTAGTACCTAGTATTTGTGCTTTCGTGAGGGCTTTTAGGTTAGTGGGTTTTTCGGCTGCCTGCCACGACACTAGACTGCCATAAGCCAGTATGTATAGGTCTTACAGTAGCTGTATACATCCAGAGTATAATTTTAATAGAGGGACCCCAGGTTTTTCCAAAAATTCGGCTGCAGGAGTAGAAGGCTATTGTAGCCTTCTTAATTATTTTTAATTCTTTCATTTATATTCAGTTTCCAGTTTAGTTTCTTATCGAGCACTAGTGCTAGGTATTTCGCACTGTCTGAGATTGTAAGGCGGGTGTCTCCGATAGAGGGTGTATTGAATTGCGGAATCTTCCTTTTGCTGGTGAAAAGTACCAATTCAGTCTTCTGAGGATTGACCGCAAGTCCACACTTCCTAGCCCAGGTGTCTAGGGTTTTCAGTGCTCCATCTATAAATTCACTAAGTGTAGGGAGGTATTTACATATGTACGTGCTGCCATCACAGATATTTTTGAAAGCCCTTCTTGGGTTTTTCTTAGTCATTGGCTAGAGGTTCTGTTTAACGAGTGGATGTTAACGAATAGAATTGTGAGGGACATGACTCTTCAAGATGCAAGCAAATCAAACGAACGCTGTCAAATACAAATACTTGGCGCAACAGACGTATATGGTCCAGGGCCTAGCTTCTCGCGACCATTCGTGTTGTGTTTTATATTTTTCACACACACAAATGGAAGGAACCTACTGTTTAGAGCCATATCCGAAAGGCAAATTGAGAAGCTTTCTCTTGGCAACAACTTTTTGTTGTTTCCGGGATTCAAACGTCAAACCTCCCGCTCAGCGATCCAACACACTAAACACTTGAGCCACGGCTTCCACGAATGCTGTCAGGTACGGTAACCTTGTTTGAAAGGTTTGTATTTTTCAAACCATCCATAAAGGTAGCATAAAGGGTAAAATTATAAATATGAGTGATTTGAAAAATTAATAGGTAGGGGTACGTTCGTCTCATTCGTATTTAAAACCAATGAAATAGTTTCTTTCACTCAAGCACCCTGTATGTATGTAATACTTAGTATAATTTTACATTAAACAGGATAGTGAACCATTCAACCAAGCCAGCGAAGACATTACCTCAACCCGTAATAAGTAAAGTATCTGTACGAATAAAAAATATGTATGTATTGTAATCGTATGACCTGACTCACCCTAATGAACTTGAATCTGTATTGGGTAAGCAACCAATTTAATAGAGTTAAATGTCCCAAACTAACTTCCAAGGATAACACTCAGTCACTATTTCAATTACGTAGGCATACAAACCGGGGTAAATATCTCTGGGCAACTCTCTGCAGTTCATTTTCCTTTCAGATTTGTTTTCCTGTTCATCAAAAGGATGTGAGGTCGATCATGACCCCTTTGGATTGCTATATTTATTTGCTTATTTGCACATACATACATACATTTATCCAGTCAACAACTGAATAAATACATGGAGCGACCAGGAAGGCAAACTTCATGGCGCCAATAAATTATACTTTGGTGGCAATTACTTTACTTAAAATGAAAATTTTTGTTTTGGAGCGGCCTGTTTGTAGTAGTGGTTGTTGTGTCCTTTCGATTTTTTCTCTGAAAACATGCAAATGTTATTAATTACCCACCAGGCCGGTTATGAGTTATAAATATGTGTTTAAGGAGGGCGGACAGTATCGCATTCAAGGGGTTGGGATAAAATGTCATTGCTTTGTGTTGTGCCATTCCACTCAATCCGACACAACGGGAAATGAAATATTCTCATACATATATGGGTTATCGCTGAAACGGGGTGTTGGGTAGTTGATTGCAGTCGGAATGACAACCCATCTCGACCTCCCGGTAGTATTGTATAGAACAAGGATTGATGACCAAAAGGATGTGGTATTTCTTAGTGACGAAATGTTGTATGCTATGTTGTTTGGTTTTTTGTTTGATGAATGAGACGTCATTTGAATGACGAATGTGATTTCTGATGAAAAAAATAATTCATTTTGGGGATTGCAACATTTTTATTGCGTTAAACATGTGACGCAGTAATAAATGTGTTTCCGCCACTGTTGGGATGGGAAAGTGTGCTCGTACATTAAACAAAAAAAAAAGTTTAAATGGCTATATGAGTCTACATATATACATCCATACGAGGTGAGTTTCACATACATAGTTTCTTCAGCAAATATTATGTATTGGTTGTACACATTTTTAATAATTGATAATAATATTGTGAAAGAGATAAATAAATAATAAAAAAAAATAAATACATCGTTGCTAGCACGACTTCAAAGGTGACCTCTGTGTCAAAGGTGAGCTGAAAAATCTCTAACACCGCATCGGCGCTACCTCTTCTTTGTCGACATCGTCGGCAAAGAAATGGCCGACAGATCAGCGTTATGACTCAGAGACCACTTTATCAAACTTCGTTAGAAATCGACGTGTGAAAAAAATGCTGGTGAAAATGATTGAAAAAAATTAAGTTTCTAATTTAATTACATTAGCTGCATTTGCTGATATCGCTAATATGTCAAAGTGTTATAAATGAAAGTCGGCCATTCGAAGCGAAACGGTCAAAAAATTTGCCGGTATGCAATAAAGTGTTCCAAAAAAAATACAAATAAAGTGTTCCAGTGAAACAAAAAATGCGCAGGTTTGGACAATTATTCCAGAGGTATCAAAGGAACCAGCAATGTGGTGAGATTTACACATACATATGTATGTATGTAAAGAGTACATTATGTACATATGTATGTACATACAGTAGTGGCAAAAATAATAGGCACAAGAAATTCAAAAAGCAATTTTAAATATTTCTCTAAAATGCCTTCAGTTAAAGTTCAAAGAACTTGTACCGTATAATTGCACTCATTTGTACATATAAATGTCATTCCCCTTTCCGCAAATGCGATCTTCGTTTTAACAGAAAAACGGAATATTTAAGTGCTAGAAAAATGTTACCAACGTAATGTGCACTTAGTCTTTGTTTTTTAAATATTCAGTAGCCTCCCCGGCTGTTTTTCAGCACAGACATCTGCGTGACATAGATTCGACCAGTGCTCTGCATGTTTCGATTGGAATAGCATTCAAAGTTCGTGGACCAGCTGCTACAAATGATCGCGATTTCTTATTCTGGTCTTTGAAACTTCTTTTTTCAAGATCTCTAAAAGTGGCTCAAGTGGATTAAGGTCTGGTGACTGAGACGGCCAGTGTATTAACTTAACGCCATTGTTTTGTTTCCAACTTTGAACAGTGCTTAAGGTCGTTATCTTGCTGATTTTCAAGCCGAAGGAGAAGAAAAAATAGTAAGGCTACACGCACAGTGATGCGAGAAAGCTATGCGATGCGGACAGCGTTTTCTTTGCGATAAAACCGTTCACATATATTTTTAAGTACAGTGAAGCGATATTCAATCCAGTGCGCACGTTCATAAGACTATATGTAAACAGTTTTATCGGAAGCAAACGCTTCTCGCATCGCATCACTGTGCGCGTAGCCTAATAGAACAAGAGAGGACTAGACAGAAATCTAGTATTTTAAAAATTTTAATATCCAAAACTCTCATAGTGGAATTATTTTTATAGAGTCAAGCTGCGGATGAAAAAAAATAAGAAAAAGTGAGCAATTGAATTTGGACAGGATTATGAAATTAAAGTCCCAACTAAAATAAATCCAAGAATTTTTGTTTTAATATGAAGTTAAAAATGAATGAAAATTCTTTACAAATTGAAGAATCAAAATAAATAAATTATTTTGCTAAAATAATTAAACAAGTTATTTAAAATTGGTTAGGTGTTTTGTTATAAAATACAATGCAATAAAGAGAAGAGTGGATGCACCACGCTGTTCATTATAACGAAACGCTGTCAATTTTTACGCATAGGTAAAGGATAAAATCCGTGCCCATATCTTCTTTTTACACCCAGACATTAATCTCTCCTTTAACCGCTCGTATACCACAAAAATCCAAAAAAAAAAAAAAAACAATTCAATTAGAAGTCAGATTCTAATTGTTTAGTTAAAAAACATATTATGACTACGGGATAGCACAAGACAACTTATGCAGAATGTGCAACTAAAACGAAGACTCAGCAGAAGACATTACTTACTTACTTAAGGTGGCACTACAGTGCGGGGTGCAATTTAGGCCTCAACCAACAAGTCTTTCTTGCCAGCTCACACTACACCTAGCTGCCGCCAGTCGAGGTCCTCCTCTACAGCGCCTTACCTCAGGGGTGTATTCGAAGATTTTCCATCCCGGTCTCAGTCGTTGATTCGTTCTTCTGGGCTAATTTGAGCCTGTACAATTCGTCATTGTACCTCTTCCTTCCACCTCTTTGCTACTTATTTGCCTTCTTAGACTAAGCGAACAGCGGTTGGCAAGAGTTATTCAATCTCAATATACATATGTATATTGAGCTCCTCAAATCGTAATGAAGCTGGCGTATGGTTTCAGTCTTAAAAATCTAATCAAATTGCCAAAACCTGAACAATTTCCTTTTTGTTCCGTTTTACATTTGTATTTCATTTTCAGAAAAACAAAAAAAAATTAAAACAGTTTTGACTCTTCAATAACTGATATAGAATAAATCTGAAAATTAAAACCATTTATCATTTCTTCTTCGTATACTCTACTCCATAAATTTTGGGTAAAAGCGTTCTGAGAAGGAACTTAAGAATGCCTTTGCCTAACACTTTTCCCAGCGAAAATTGGTCAATTGCCGCGGCTAAGATCATGTTCCATTAACTTAACAAAGTAAAGAAACATAAAATAAAAAGATGCTAACTATAAAGTCTTAAATTCATGCACTTTTCTGACCAAGCTATGTTTTCTGCACATACCTATAAGGATTCTTTGAGCACCCGGTTTTGTTTTAATCTATGAATTTTACACTTTCCGTCTACATAGATATTTGATAGGACCTTCCAAGTTAGCGACATTCTGTGTCCACGTAAATTTTTCTTCCCGTTTTCTCTGTAATGCTCCGCAAAGAAAAAAATATGTACATATACTGCAGCTGCATATGGAATGCGTTATACTACGCCCCACAACTTGCAACTCTTAAAATTATCCACTCTAATGCGTAGCTTAGCAAAAGTTAGCCCAACTTCACCAAGAGGGCGCGAAACTTTTGCATAACAATTACTTCAGGTGAATTTGATTGTTCCCCGGTGACTCGAGGATCCTTGAGCCATAGAGCGCACAAGACGGTGGCAGAGCATTTGACGCACCATAAAGTTAAGAGGCATCTGCTGCTCTCCTGTTTGCATAATCCTTTTTGCTGTGTCCTTTGTGTCAACGCTCATAATTTCCGCTTACCCAGGATTATGCTACAAACACACAGAGCTTCTGTACGACTCATTCTAGATGATGAGGGGCAATTGAATGCTTTTCTCTAGTGGATGTTGCAAACTTTGAGGCATTCTTACTTGAAATCTGCTTTCCGCGGTCTCAGGGGTGCTGTACATATTTTAACGTTTTTTTTTTTATGCTTTCGAGTCCTTTGGCTTGACTTGTGTTACTTGTTAGTGGTTAATTTGTTTGGTTCAAAATTAAGTTCAACTCTTTCAGCTGGGACATGCTCGGCGGGTATATATGTACATATGTATGTACTTCGGTCCTCCGCTGCTACCCCACAATAGTAATAAATTAATTTTCATAATTATCATAAGTTTCGTAGGGATAATGCCTGACTGTGTCTACTTTATATTTTGAAATAATGTACATGTTACTATCTCGCTACAGATGAGGGTGGATATTTAAAAGCGTATCCGTCTGGTTTTTTGGTGTTCAGGTGGTGTGTCAGACAAATTTCAACTCATTAAGCTTAACAAATAGAATGAGTTGAGTTTAGCGAGACTAACTTACTTACTTTTCGAGAAATAAATTATGTCTTAATTTAGGGTGATTAGTTAATTTACTCATTGGAAGATTAACCCCTAAATTTATATTTTTAGTATACTGCGTGACCATAAAATCTGGAATAAATATGTACAAATTAGACCAGCAAGCCTTAACCATGGGACCAGAAGAAATTAAAAGTTCCATTTTGTAAAAGCACAACATTCACTCTTGCGGCGGTCAGACTACAAGTACATACAGCTGCAGTCAGAAAAATAGCACCATAAGCGGGTTATTAGCATATTTTCTCTTGCAATGTTATAAGCACCTTTTTAAGATAATAAACTAATAAATTTGTCCACCAGTGGATAGGTGAACCAGTAATTTTGCGGGAACCCCGTTGCTAGGACTGATATCATTATTCAGGTTAGGACGGCAAAAAATACGCAGAAAGTATATGGTCAAGCGAAACTCTATAGCCACATTAAAAACGTTACGGTCGAAAAATGTTTTCAATTTCTAGCTATTATTCAACACATAAAGCTGGCAATTTACTACACAGACTGATTGTGTTCTGTCGTCCTTGTGCGTAACATATGTAATTAGTATAAAAATCTTACATGCAATATTAACTGTTTATGAACTAGAATGTGTTGACAGATAGACGGGAACACGGACGGATGACTGAGTGAGAACTCTAGAAAATCGAGTTGGGAAAAAAGCGCCAAGCTTTGGGATATCGTCCTACAAGAACTACAATTAGAAGATAAGTAAGACCTGCTTTAGCTAGACTGCCACTTCCACCTTTGTATATTATATGTCTATGTAACTACATATACGTTTCTGACGTATTCATTCGTAAAGCTGTCGTTTATGATGCAATTTGGTCAGAATACTAGTACATAATATGTATATTTTTGAGACGACGACGGTTAATAAAAGTTTACAGCTTTTTGTGAAATTCACGGTCACTTTCCAGGTACTGCAGTCATATCACAGCACCGATTCTATTTTAGAAGGGAACAGTTACAACTTGGTATTTTAAGCTGATTGCACTGCTCATCCATAGTAGTATGCCGAATAAAGCCTTATATTTAAATATCAAATCCCAAAGGTTGTTTTCACGGTCCACCTCTCGTGAGTGTCTGACAAATGTCCGAGAGTAATAATTGTCATGAGAAAGATTCTCAATTTGCTTTTCGGATATGGCTCTAAATTGTACGTCCCTTCCATTTGACACGAATAATCGCGAGTAGCTAGGCTCTGGACCACAAACGGCCGTTGCGCTAAGTATTTGTATTTGTTTTTAGCTCATACGTTTTATTCGATATCACTGACAATTGAGGAAATACTTCCAGAGTAACGGAAGTTATCTACCTTCCCGACCTGCTGCGCAGCAATGCTAAGTAATATGGGTTTTTTAGAAGTCCCAACTTGTTCTTCTACAGCACAAAAATTCATAAGGTTCTGAAAATTTATTGCTTCCGCGTTTTTTAGAAATTTGAAAAAGTGGACGCAGTATCTACCGTTGTGCTACTAATATTTAATATTTGGAATTCGAAAAGTATATACTTATATGCTCGTATTTTTGGATTCAACTCTAAAAGCATTTTCCAAAAATGCGTATGTACTCAACAAAAACATTTCTATGATACTCAGTTGTATTGAATCCACCTCCAGTCACCTTCTGGTATATGCATGTACATATATAAGTAAGACATATTGGAAAAAAAAGTTATGATTTCAAAAAATTTGAACAGAATCGAGATGCCAATTCTGATATCTTAGAATCATTTAGCTTTTCCAAATCCAAACGACTCAATCTCAATGACATCTTAAGTATGCAACCTTAACCTCAAACTGCTGTCCAGTGAAAATAGTTCTACAACAAAATTGACCCGTTCCAGTGTCAGATGTAACCTGAATCTTTTTTTTTTCTTGAACTCTACAACCTCAAATCGATTGCACTTTCCCACACAAAGTATTCCATAGTTGAAAGTTCAATTTAATCTGATTCTACCAGCTCCTTGCCTGCAAATATGCATGCCGGCTGCATTGGTATTTTCTTCTTATTACTTTTCGTGAATTGGAAAATTGTAGGGAGGAAAAAAAATACTTTCTCCTATGTGGTAGCTCTTATAGAATCCTGTTAAACAACTTAAGAACAAGGCGAAAACAACTATGTAGCTGGAATTATCCACCATCCCAGAATCCTTAGACCCGCCCTCATCTTGACGAAAACTTTGCATTGCACATTGGAGAAGTACCAGGGGTAGCGGAGCAAAAAACTTTCCAAATATTCGGTGTTCGACTGGCACAAGTCCAATGAAAACTTTAGTTTGGTTAGAAACTTGGTCATAGTGGAGGAACTACTGCCACCACCACTACCATCTCCAACCACTATTGCCACCATGCCGCGTTGCAGCACGACAGCTTGTAAAACCATCTCATTTTCTCTTGGGTTGACATTTGGAGTTTTCCATTTTCCTCCTCGGTTCTCTTTTTTTTTTTGTCATGGTCCTACTACTTCAGCTAAAGGAGACAGAAGCTTAATTTTTTTGTTGGGTATTCCTCTTCGAATAATTTCTAGCAGGAAGTACCTGCATATGGTCGACGAAAACTCCTTTTAATATGTCTTGGGAGTTTTTAGTGTCTGACTTTGAACGTTATTTCTTATGCTTACCACGTTTCTGTGGTGCAGCCTTTGAATAGGCTTAAATGAATGGCGGCTGCCTAATAATGTCCCCATTAAGTGGAAAGCTTTTGTTAAAATTTATAGTCCTACGATGACAAAGAACACTGAATAGAAAAACACGAATTCGAAGACAGTATGAATGAAGGAGAAATAAAACAGGCCTTAGTGAAATAGACGGCTATATGTTAAAAAGACAGTGACTGACAGAAGATTCTCCGATGATTTTATAACATACATGTTTCACTGAAAAGTTAAATTTAAGAAAGGATTGGTTAAGGTTAGAATTACAAATACTGATAATGCATAGGGAATTAACACACAGAGGATGTAAAAGCGGATGTATACTCATCCGGTAACCTGGAGGCATATCCAAAAAATCATTTGTATATTTATACAGTGGTAGACATTCGTATGAGCGCGCTATATTTATTTAAAATAATTTTTAAACAAAAACTTTTAATCTACATAAAAGAGAAATGTTGTATTTGTTTGTAAACTATGGTTTTACTTCATTTAAGTTGAAAAAAAATTATAAATATGTATATATATTTTTTTTAATAAATATAAAATTAGGTTAGACATTCGTATGAACGCACCTTCGATTACAAAAGAAGACTAATACAAAAATTTAAGTTTTTGAGGGTTTAGCAACTTAATATTTTGTGTGGGCTTCATTACTCCAATTACTGCAAAAATTCGATCTGGTATTGAATTCGTTAAATTGGTGAGACAGTCAAGACCAATTTGAGACCACTCGACACGTATGTCTGTTTTTAAGTCCTGTACGTTAGCAAATTGTCGTCCATTTGAATAAACTTTCCCAGTGAGAATATCCCAAAGATTTTCTATGGGATTACAGCCAGGGCCAGTCAAATAAACATACGAATCCCTTGATGACCTGGAAACGTGAATAGTTGCATTGTCCTGTTGAAAAATTATGCCTTCTTCAGCGGATCTATCAAGGTGAGATATCAAAACGTCCTCCAAAAGATCTATGTACATCCGCGAGTTCATTCGCGTTGTTATAAAGCAGATAGGAAGCTTTCCATGATGTGAGAATGCACTCCATACCATAACGCTTCCACCTCCAAAGTTACGTTTTGATCTCACAAGATTGTGCTTCCTTAAATCATGCCAGTAGCAGTCAGGGCCATCCAAATTAAACTTTTTTCATCAGAAAAAAATTACTTTCTGCCACTCGAATCATATATTTTTTGGCGAAGTCCAATCTCTTTTTTCTGTGGTCGGCAGTGAGGCATGGTCTAAATTTCGTCCATTTCATGTTTGGAGAAGTGTGCAAAATTCGTGAAATTTGACGAGGTGACAGGAAGGTTCAGTTTGTCTCTAATTTGTTTTGAAGACAATCGGTTTTAAGTCGCTTCGTGACGAATTTGACCTTTCTGACGTAAAGAAAATTTTTTGTTGCCTTTTGTTAGAGCCTTTAGACCACAATTTTACTGATCGCCTACTAGCTTTCTTGAGGTTTTACTGTCCGTTGCATTATACATATATATTAATTTCTTCTAGTAATTTTTTTTTCATTTAGTTCATGTCTATCATTTTTGTAGCTTGAGAACTGAAATGTGACACGAAGCACGCAATCCTTAATCAAAATCTGCTCTATGTAGAAGTTCAATTCTCTATGCTTGGATTTTGTCTATCTGCATTTGTTGGAAGAATTCTATCTTTCGATTAGGATCGTCACTCTTAATTGTTCCTGTGACCACCAACCTGTTCTGCTTTTCGGGTTTCGAATATTTATTGTCTTTTTTTTTTGCCATGGATTTAAAAGTAAATTTATTATCAAATTACAGACTACATACATATGTACATCGCACCTTAATTTAAAATACTTTAAAGTCATTATTCCTGGAATCGGAAAGGATTGCTATGAACATAGTCTCATTGACATCAAATGTGGCTATAGATTTCCCCTCATCTTTTGAACCGATAGTAGAGCAGCCTTTGCTGCGTGTCGGCAAACGCAATGGGATCATTTATCAAATTTTTAAGAACGATGTCAATTACATCAGATTATCGTCGTAAACGATTTACTGGAATGAGATTGTAGGTATACTATACGAGTTCAAATGAAGAGAAGAAACATTTTAAATCTTTTTTTTTATTTTAAATGGATTTTTTTGTTTAATTCATATTTCCTTAAAAGCTAGACAAAAAAACATTTAAAACTAGCTTAGCTAAGTAAACTATATTATGTACTAACTTACTGGCCCTATATAGATGCTCTAACTTAAGCTTAATGCTTATTCTAATTTAACCTAACTTAAATTAACTTATTTAAATTACTTCGGAAACTGTTGTAACTAAGGACAACTTTCTTTTTAAAAAAACTTAGTATCCGAGAAAAGAGCAGAAAATGTGCAGATCGACTTATGTAATTTAATTGTCAAATATTCGGGATGCCTACTAAAAAACTACACGCTGATGAACTTCTATCAAACTCTATGTTTGGCTTTCTTAGCAACAATAGTAAGGACTTTTGAGTTGTATCTTGTCTTAGGGCCATATACGAGGGATATAATTATTTGTCATATGTATGTATAAACTCAGCACTTTGGTTCTCTGTTCTCTGTGATGAGAAACAAACCCTCTCCATACAGCATCTATGTACTTATGTATGTACATTCATGTGGATGACTTTGAAAGAGATTAAAAATTACCTTGCGGACTGGAGTCGAACACGGTACAGAAAAAAGTATAGATTCTCCTTTTTTAAATTTGACAATGCTAACAACCTTAAATACTTGATCTTTAATCGAATAAATTTTCCTAATTTGGACTTCTATCCATGCAAGACTTAGTGTAATTTTTAACATAATGGGTTATTCTGCGGAAAACAGACAGTAATGCTTTTTTTTTCCTTTTTTTATGTGCTTTGGAATATCGGCGGTTTCGAATTCGAAGAGGAATTCCTTTCCAATTTTTATTAAACTTGAAAGGGGCTTGTAAGCCATATGGTGCGCTATCATCGAACAGGAGTTGATTTACGTATTACAACGAAGGTGAGGATTGTGTTACTTTTAGAACTTTATTATTACTGATCCTTAAGTTGAGTTACTTTTAAGGTTGAGGTGATGAGATTTGCGAGTACATGGAAAACATAACTCATTCCGTAATACTGTATACAGTATATACGGTGGCATAAAACATGACCGCACTGTAAATTACCTTAAGAAACAACAGATACATATGTGTTGGCTTATGCATGTGATTGTGTTTTTTTCTGCCTCCTTTGGCCTGTGGCTGTGTCTTCATATCCACTCTGTCACTACCCAAAAGCCCTATTTCCTAACTTTTCCTAACCTCTTTTCCTAACAATTCTACTCACCGTTCCCAAATCCTTCTCTTAAGACACTGAGCACTGAGGGTGGATCTCATTTCCACAACTTTTTTGTTAAATGAATTAACAACAAGGACAATATAAAAATGTTTGTGAATGTTCCTGAATACAACTCGCTATACTCTTCCTCGTCACAGGACTAGCATGAGTAAGACCACCCAGTTAACATGGCAAAGGGTGACTTGCGCCTGATTCCCCACTGCTGCTTTATCCAACCCACTCCGATATAGATTAAGAACATGGAACAGATAAAAGGACAAAATCGGGTCGATATTCCTGGCGCCAAACTGTCGGGACGAAATTCATAGCTGAAGTGGCGCCTATGAGCAGGCAGTAAACGCACACTCAGTTGTGTGGGTCTTGGGGTTACCACGATGCGAGGGTGAGTGTTGCGCCATTATTTCTGTGTTTTTGCTCCCCACTGAATTACACTTTTTGGAGACAGAACTAGTGCAGCGCTTTAAAGCACGCCATGCTACAGCACCGGTAACCGATGACGGTCGATTTTCAATGACTCAATGAATTCAAAACTAGTAAGCAGAAGAAAAACTTTTTCAAACGGATTTTATGCAAGCTATAGTTTTTGTCTGCATGCGCGAGTGTGATTTTACCATACCCTTGGGTAACAGCAGTTGGGTTTTGTCCTTATTCTGTTACATTCAAAAATCGGTAAAGCGGCGCTGCTGTGACGCTTATTTCGTAAAAAGGATAACAACTCAACGAAGTATGAATTGTATAGTACGATGAAGCCAACAAGGAGACAGAGGTAATTGTATAGGTATTGTAGTAGTGTGATGGCTGATGAGTTTCCTGGAAAAACTGCTGCTCTCTTTCATCCTTGTGTTGTGGCATGACACACTGTCAATAGTGGGGGTAAATTTCGTAGCAAAAATCCATGGCAATCTATGCGTCAAGAGGAAATTTTGTTCGTCCTCTTTATGACCGAATTCAATTTTTATAAGTGTACAGATTTCGCCAGCGTGACTTTCCTTTTACATACTCAAGCGTATGAGCCACTTGTGGTTGGTTGCAATTGACTCATTGGCTAAATTGAGATACGTTCTAAAATTAATGAACATTTTACCTTGAACTGGCAATAACATATTTAACGTAAATTTGCCTCGCCGCACACATTCTAAGGAACCCTATCACTGTGAAGACATGCAAAATGTTAATCCAACTACTACTGTTGACTAAGCTTCGCCACAGGGATTAAGGCATCCTTTAAACTGTGAGAATGAGAACAGACGTATGTATTTGGATGCTTTGTGCGAATGTCGTGTCCTATGCAGACTCGAAGAGCATACGTCAGACACGGATGGCTGCCTTTACTGCTGAGGTGTCATGTTGACTGAAATTGAAATTACTCTTTGGGCTCAATGCGGCAGAGTGGGCGGGAGAGCATGGGACGGCAGTGGACGGAATGACATTTTCGGGTTTTGGCTAATCGATTAAGGTGTTTTGAGAGGAATATTTATCTTTGGTTTATTCTGGGGTTTTGCTGGGGCATTTCGAGTGGATGCCTTAAAGAAGTATTTAGGGAGCAATTTGGTAATTGGTTATGTAGGAATCTAAGATACTATTGAAGGCTTGCCACCTCTATGTATAATGAACAGGGTATTTGTTATTATTAATTATTCTATGGGCTCTTAGGTCTACTTAAAGGAGGTTTGAATAGGGTAATATAAGCAAGAGAAAATAATATTCTTCACCCATTATGTCGATAGCTTGTGGAAGGATATTCGAATGTGTTTTCTTCTCATTAAACTGTTCTCTAGTGGGTTAGGAATGTATCGATTTAGAAAGCTCTGCTTTTGGCCAGCATTCTTATGTACATATATTTTTGTTTGCAATAAGTTTATGTATCTAGGGATATTTTATGTATCGTCGAAATATGTAGATAATCGAAGAACTTGAGGAGTACGAGTATAATGGTCTTCGGGCCACCGAACGTAATTTTTATTGAACCAAGCAGGCGCTGATTTGTGCGTTGTAAGTCACATACTCGTATGTACATGATATTAAGGAACTCCACAGGCTAGTGCGCTATTATGTGAAGAATAGTGAAACTGGGCAAGCAGACACTAAACGAGAGGTCAGAAACCTATTCGATGACGCTTTGACGGGCACTGTTCTAAATGAATATCTCGAGTAATGAAGGAGATGATGAATTTTAAAAAAAGGGTCCTACTCTTTATCCAGCTTAGTAACAGAGATCATCCTTATTCGCTCGACATAACAAAACTTATTATACCCAATCCATGAACATATAACATTGTTCCCCTAATTTCGCCTCCTAGGTTAAGACATGTTCGAGTGACTGCCCACAGTCGATATCATATGCACACTTACATAGACCAATGAAATGTCCATTGTGATAGCACAGGAATTTAGGGAAATTTCATATTGTAATGAGTAGAAGGGATCCAGATTTTATTTTTTCGGTGAACTTTGCAATGTTGTTGCGTGCCAGGAGAGTTCGACAGCTTTGGAGTTGCCTGGAATGTCTCTATGTACTGGAACCCAACACAGGTGAATATTAGAAGCCTCTCCTAGATAGGAGCAGTGGTGTTAGACAGGTTCCAACGACATCATGGCTGCTTGATTACTGATCGAGTGTGAGATGACTCTTCGTTTTACGGCTGCGCTAGCTGCCATTTTATTACCAAAACTTACTATGGAGGTAGGCAAAAAAAGGATGTCCAGGGGAACAGAGGGGGAATATATTATTTCATTAAGATATCGAATTATGTACATATGTAGGTACTCGTCGAGAGATCTCTCATCTGTGAAAAGAATGAACTTTGCATGCCCTGATGCCATCCGACGTCGTCATAATGTCTACCCTATCAGGAATCTAAGTACTTCGTTCACAACTTGTTCATTTATTGGACTTGGCTCTCAGCCTGGATCTCGGAGCCCAAAAAATGTGTACAAAGTATGTGTAGCAGTAATGTTTTACCTTTATCTGTCTATATTTTCATCCTATCTAAGGACATAAAGACATATCGTCAAAATTAAAAAAAGGTCTAACTTAGAAAATTTACAGCATCTCTGTAGATATTTTCAAAATTACGTTTAGCTATATGTACATTTACCAGATTCTAAGTTTCAATTGATTTCATACGTACATACAGCTGCGAACAAAAAATAGTAGCACCTCAAATAATAATTTTTAAATTTTTCTTGCGTTCCTATCTCAAGTCACCCGTTAAAAATAATGCCTTCAGAGCAAGCTCACACATTGTAGGTGGGATGAACAAGATCATCTGCTAAAGGAAAAGCTTACGGTAAATTCTGATCCCCAACCTTGCGTACCATAAAGAACAATAAAAAAGTAGCGCTCGCCTTATTTATCATTTAAAAAACAAAAAAAATTGTTTTCAAGCTAAAGTAACCAGAATCGAAATAGCAGTATTTTTTTTTGTTGTGATATGAATTAAGTTTGCTAATTTGTTCTTTTTAATCACTATGGGCCGCGGGAAACACTGCAGCGTCGAGGAAAGGAAACTATTTCTCCAAATGCGTAATGAAGGCAAAACCTATCGGGAAATCCAACGCATTCTATCATGCTCAGCTCCAAAATTACTTAACGCCATTAACTACAAACGAAAACCGGAGAAGAGAGGAGCAAAAAGGAAAACCACACCACAAGACAATCGGAACATTGTCCTCCTAGGCAAAAAGGATCCTTCAAAGACGTCCGTGCAGATAAGGAGCGGAATGAAAGTTCCTGTCAGTCCAATGACGATACGTAGAAGACTACTGGAAGCCGGTTTATCAGCACGTAGCCCAAGAAAAAAGCCACTTCTACCTAAAAAACATATGGTAAAATGACATGCGTTCGCAAAAAAGTATGCTGATTGGCCAGCTTCCAAATGGCGAAATTTTTTGTGAACTAACGTATGATAGTATGTCAGGCATCCCCCTAGCACCCAGTCCTACCCAGATATACCAAAAAAAACCGTTCAACGATGAGGTTCAAGAACATTAATATGGGGGCTGCTTCTTCTACTATTGTACTGGCCCCATTTACTGAATTTATAATGCAATGGACCAACATGTTTATGTGAGTATCGTGGAAAATGTAATCCTGCCCTATGTGAAGTGAGAAATGCCCCTAAAATGGGTCCTACAGAAGGATAACTACCCTCAGCATACCAGCCGGCGAGCAAGAGACTGGTTCCGCGTCAATGGAATTCAAGTTTTGGAATGGCCAGCCCAATTTCTCGACTTCAATCCCATTGAGAATATTTAGGTCGATATTAAGGCAGCGATTTTTAGCAATAAGCCCACGAATAACAACCAATTGTGGGAAGTTGTTTGGGATCAACAGATCGCTGTAGGCGCCTTGTTGACTGCATGCCAAGACGGTGTAAGGCGGTTATAACTAAGAAAGGTAGCTCAACAATATGTTAGTAAGATGAACATTTTTTGAACTTCCGTTTTATCAATAACAAGGAAAATGTAATAATATTTGAAGGCGCTACTATTTTTATGTTAACCTTCAAAATATATTTTTTTTACCATTGCTGTAAATATTTAGCAATGATTAAAATGTTTTTTGATTTCTTATGAACATTTAAGGTGTTACTAAAAAAATATATCAAACCCAGAAAAAACTTCGTTGTTTTCAAATTATTGAGTTCTTTCCACATTTTTTTGCCCGCTGCTATTTTTATGTTCGCAGCTGTATGTACTGTAGGTCCTTCGAAAAACACAATATGCCCCTGCATTTTGTTTATGCAAGCATACTCTGAAACGTTTGAAATATATGAAAAATAAATTAGATCTGTTAAAATCTAAGACTAAACAGACAAAAACTTAAGTGTACATATTTAGGACAAATTTATAACGACTTAAGTCTACCATACCAATAAGACAACTTACCAAAATATACGACAAAGAATAACAATTTCTATATACCATAAGGCTAATTTGCTCCCAAAATAAAGGATTGCCTGGACATCCTACGAGCAGGAGCAAAACGAAGCCACAGCAACACACAGATGGAAACGAAGAAAAACTTCGTAATTACCTCGGATTAGTCACATTCGCTTATTGCAATATTTTCAGATTATTTATTTTCTCAGTTAATTGTGTTTGTGTTTGTCCTGTAGTTGTTACCGTTAATACAATATTTTAGCATTCAATTCAATGCTTTCGACTGCCTTACTTTGAGTGTTTGGTTCCCTTTATGCCTCAGCAACTAAAACACTGACGCAGAACTTTAAGCCACAGAAAAAGTAACAAACAATTGCAAAAAATAGAGTTTTGCATTTACGCTTTTATAACAGTCGGTTACAAGGACTAAGGTGTAAGGACTCTTGTCTAGCCAGCCTCTGCCATTTACATCCATAAAAACAGTCCACTTGATGGAGAAAGTTTGGCGTGTTCCCTTTTTTCAGTGAGGCTGTTGGCTGTTTTTTTTTTATATATTCTAACTCAGTCCATGAGCCAAAAAGGAGTTTGGTCGTGTATAAGTGCGAACCAATCCGCCCGCATAAGGACCCATGAAGTGCCAAGCAACTGTTTTTTCCTGTTGTTGTTTGAAAGGGTTCCACTGGAAGGATGCATCATCAGCGACAATTTTATGGAAGTTCCTGAGTTCTGTTTTACTCACTGGGGTCCCGTTGGAAATCCTTGTGGATGAAATTTAAGGAAAAGACTCCGTAGAAACGTCAGCGTCCAGCAGAAAAAGAAGAAACTTTCATTTCGATTCGCAATAATTCAGTTACCCTCGAGTGCCTGTTATTGCGTTACTTTCTTTATCAATTCAATGAGCAGTGGGTAAGAAGAATGAGGTGTTGGGAAAAAATTTTTTTGGAGCAGAATGGTTGTATATCTTATAATAGCGAGAGGAAGGGAGGCAGTTCCTTCTGCACAGCAGTCCTTTCAATTTGATAATTTATTATGCTTAGGGAATGGACAAGGGTTGTTTTCTTCTTCGTTCTCGTTTTGCTCAGTGCTTACGCTGTGACTCAGAATTGAACAGACGAAGAACTTGCGTTCCAATGTTATTCCTGTGATAATAGAGAAAGTTTTTATTTGAATAGGTTTTTGCTTAGATACAGTAACAATACCGATGTCATCGCTTGATGTATGCGACAATCGTTCGCAATATGCTTTTTTTTTTGTTTTTTTTTTGCTGTTACAATTTCTGGGGAATTCAAGAAATGAAGTTGAAAGTGCTTAAAATGCGTGGAATTCTCGACATAATTATGGTTTGAAGTCTATCTACCTACATACTCGTACATACATATGTGTGTAATGTTTCATGGGAATGTAGAACTGGTAAAGTAATGACTCTATTAACCGGCGACCGACTTTAGCTTTGCTTGGTTCTTAAACATTGGAAGGATTTAATCAGAATCAAATGCGTTGAACTCTTCCAAATATTCATTTCATATTTATTTCCATATTCTCTTTTTAAATATAATTACAAACTGTACCTCAATTAAATATGTTTGATAGAAAAAATCTTTAAGAGAATAGATAGCGACATTCTGTATTTATCAAGAAATGTAATTAAGTGTCACTTTCTAATATACAAATGCATTTTTTTGTGGGTGGCAAGAATCAAAAAGTAGATTATAATACTAATAATATTAAGTGTCGACTATTTAAAATACTAAAAGGGTTGTAAAAGAAGAAGATACATCATACAATATACAATATAGCTTTACAAACTTAGCTATTGAAGCGCAACAATACTTCGATTTCACTGTGAACAAAATCCAGAATCCAAGTTTCGCATTTCAACAGGGAGCCTATTTAACAAATTATAAGAGAAAATAGAGTAGAAATTTCTGTAGCTAGAGGTGCGGAAAATGGGAAGATCAACAACGTTCTTGTATTGCTACTCAAGTTATGCCTGTCAGAGATTGGACTTCGCATGTAACCACCTCTCATAAAAAAGACTTTATTATCAATTGACGTCGACACTGAATTGAATATATGTACTACATTCATCCGATGTAAAATCGTCATCCTAAGCATAAACAATATTGTTCGCGTACCTACATCGGTTTCAGAATATTTTAATTTTAATGACTTTGCTTGCCATCCCAATTGTGTAGGGTCTAGCTCTTCGAAAAAAGATGGAGGACATGAGTTTGCAGTTGGCCAAGGCTTCATCAGTTCCTGAACAGAAAGTTTTAGATGAGGCAAAGGGATCAGAATCAGATTTAATTAGGAAAAGATTCAAGAAAATCACCATTCGTTGTTGGATAATGCAGTTCAATTAAAGCAGTCGACTCCACTAGGCAATATTGGCGATACTCCACTTCCAAAGTGAGTGAATCGCAGAAACTGTGCGAAATTTGAAAATAATTTTCGATTAAAAGAAAAGCTCTTCCGCAGTTGGTGCAAAGAAAATTGTAATGAAAGTTCGAGAAATTGGTGTGCTTATAAATAACAAGAACTATCTGCGTGCTCGTCCGGCGCGTCTGCAAAGAAGAACTGCTACTGTTGCCCAAGGTGTGTGTGAAAACTCAACAACATCTGAATATCACTCGTACTCACTCAATAGTTGAAGCAAATGGATGGGGTCTTTAAATAAGATCGAAAATAACGACAATTTGGTCTCAACAGAGCCGAACAGAGCATATTTTCATGTCGGATGCTATGTCAGAGAAGCTAATTTATACCCAAAAGTGACTGCTTATTTTTTTAAATGAGCATCATCTCCCCACTTCTTTGAAAATGAAACTGGCAAGAACGTAACGATGAACAGTGCGCTACAGTTACTGGACGATTTGGAATTGGACGGACTTTGATTCTAGCAATATGGGGCAATGTGTCACACCACTTATGTATGTATTTAACAATAGTTTTTTCGCGCACCTAGTTGGGTAACCGTGTTATCACTCCTTTTGCAGTCGTGTCTTGGTAACCGCTCAGCTGCTGTTTGACACCAATCTATCCTTGCGTTTGATAGTAAATGAGGTCGGCTATTATTTGAATCTAAGTACCTAGCGAAAGAAATTTATGTTTTCGGGAAAAGTTTAAAATTAATAATAGTAGTGCATCTAAAATCCACAAATTCATAAGCTCACGTCTAAATTTATGACAATTTATCAAATATTACTCTACATGGAATGCTATTTTTCTCAAAATTGTTATCTCCTCGACATCCCAATTACACATTAATTCGCGGTAACAAAAATATTACTTTAATTAAAACAGTAGACGACCTTATTTTCCACTTGAATGCTGATCTTATGCGGTGCACTAAGTCGCCCACTGTGTATCCTTACAAGATGCAAGAATTCTTCGCTTAAAATTATAAAACGATTCTTGTCAGAAGCACGACATCAAATCAAAGCAACTTCATCAACTAAAAAATCATCAGCATCTTTTGAGCGATGTGTAATGGAAACTTTCCCGCTTTCTTCTTTCTTTGTCGCGTGTCATATCGTCGCATGATACACATACAAACACATCCTGCACGCAACAGGGCAAAAAAATAAGCAGCAAAGTCCTCTTGCAACATAATTTATTATGCAATGAGTTTTTGCCTCATTCTCCATCAGAGTGATGATGCACTCTGACTGACAGCGAAATAATTTTGTGAACTGTACGAACAACAAAAGAACAAGGACAAAAGAAAAAAAAACTGGTCGAGGACTAAAGAAAATGTTAAATAACATTCAGTAACATGCCATAGATTCAAATAATGAATTTGCATTTAAATGGCTTTTTCCCACTTTCAAAGTGGAGATTTCTTCAAAACGGCAGCAATGGTAACAACGGGGGCGGGTGGTAATGACGGTGGTTAGCAAATAGGGCATATAATTTTACTTTAGCTGGTAAGAACAACGTCGAATGACATTTACGTAATTTCCTAGGGAGTAATTTCATTTGAATATGAAGAAAGAAATTTGAAGAGCATGCGTGTGTCTGTATGTGTGTTTTGTTTTTGTTTGTGACTGTTTAAATCTTCAATTAAGTTGTTTTTTATTAAAATAAACTACATATGTAATTTATGTCCAAAATCTTTCTTCATCTTCTCTCAATCACCCGAAGTATTTTCTCTCATAACAATCGAGAGCGGCCTCATCCATTTTTGATATAGTCCATGCCTCTGTGTAGTAGAGTAGGACTGGGATGATCAGGGCCTTATATAGGGTTACTTTAGTTGTTCGAGAGAAGCCTTTGCTACACAATTGCCTTCTTAGGCCAAGGAAGCATCGATTATCAAGAGTTAATCTTCGTTTGATCATCATCACGCTTTGTTCTTCTGACATTAAAGGTCTCGGTGGAGTCTTTGCCGACCTTGATGGAGCAGCGTGCATTCTCTATCGTCATCCTGTTCAACTGGACGAGATTGGCAGGGATGCCAAAACTAGACATATGTAGCCCAATATAGCTCTTCTCTATAGATGCTGTCATAGGCGGCCTTAAAATCGATAAAAAGGTGGTGAGTATCGATTTATAACTCCTGAGTTTTTTTCCAAGATCTGCCGTAGTGTGAACATTTGATCGATGGTGGACTTTCCTGGGCTAAAACTACACTGATTTGGACCAATCAGATTGCTGACAAAAGGTTTTAAGAGTTCACACAGAATAGCAGATAAGATTTTGTAGGCGACATTGCGGAGACTTATTCCTCTATAGTTGGCTCAGAATAGAGGTTCTTCTTTCTTGAGGATCGGGCAAACAATGCTGAGGTTCAATTCATCGGGCATACTTTCGTCCGACCATATTTTGCAAATTGGTGCATGCTCCTTACCAAGTCATCCCCGGTTGCTTTGAATAACTGGGCAGTCAGGCCATCAGCTCCAACAGTTTTATTGTATTTCAGCTAAGACATCGCTATATTAACTTCATCCAGGTCGTGTGGTCGGAAATATTGGTTATCATCGTCCAGATTGAGTGGTTCATTCTGCCTGACAGCGGAGTTTCGGTCATCGTCGCCGTTATGCAGTCTGCACAAGTGATCTTTCCATATCATCAACATCGACTGCGATTTTACTACTAGGTTTCCTCGTTCGTCCCTGCAGGCTTCGGTATTGGCTTTGCAGCCTTAACATCTTCTTTTTACTTTCTGGTGAAACTTTCGAAACTCATTCCTGCAATAGCATCTCTCTATTTCCTTAATCACGCGCTTCTTATGCTCCTTCCTTTTCCTTCTTAGAAGTCGGTGTTCATCCCTCTTCTGCTCGTGATCCTTCTATGCAGCTTTGTATGCCATCTCTTTTTCTGCATTTGCTTGCCGGCATTCTTTGTAGAACCAGGGGTTTCGTTGTGGTAGCCGAGAGAAACCCAGAACATAAGATGCGGCATCCCTGATGGCTTTTTCGCAGTGTAGCCACTGTTTTTCAGCACATGAAGCCGGCGACATAGAATCCCTTGAGAGATTAAGGGACACTCGATCGGAAAAGGCTCTGGTGATCACTTGCGATTTAAGTTTTCTGACGTCAAACTTCTTCACAGTATTTCCTTGTCTTCGCGATGTTCTGAACGTTCGGGCATCCATCATACTGGAAGAGTATGTTCTTTCGTGAATATTGAGATGTTGGAATCGCTATTACCGGATTTTGCCCCACTGCAAAGTCGATTAGCCTGAGTTTGTTATCGGAAGTGGTGTCGTGCAGGCTATGCTTTCCGACAGTAATACCAAAGATGCCATGTCTTCCTAGCTTTGCGTTGAAATCGCCCAGGACAATTTTAACATCATAGCTCGTAGAAGCTGTCTATGTTATCGTCATCTTTCTCGTCTGTGGGGGCATGAGCGTATATCAGGCTAATGTCAGCGAAATTTGAATTGGTGCGAATTGTTTACATACTTGAAACTCAACAAACCACCATCCAAATAGGCACTGCTTCTGTTGTCGGTAGCAATCACCGTAGTAGATATCGCACTTTTTCACCCTACCTTTGCCCGGCACTCCTTGGATGGCGGTAATGTCTGCTTTACAGCAGTCTAGGGCCTCCACTAATTGTTCGGGTGCTAACGGACTTAACATTTCACGTGCAAATCCGAAAGTTGTTGTCCTTATCACGTTTGCTAGGGTCGTCAACAGTTGAATCATCCTTATCCTAGGCGGTTGGTTTGTTGAAGCAGCTCATATAGGGATACCACTAATAGTTCACCCTAGCTGGAACTGGTAGCCTTAGAGAAAAAGGCACTCCTCCCCCTCTCTCGTTTGCTCCCACCAACGACCTTCCAAAGGGGTTAATTTTCTAATCAGCTGTCGAGGTACTAGGCACCCAGCATCCACCATCGTGGAGGTGTTGATAGTGAGAGGCTATCGTGATAACGCTTGTGCTCTCCAATACATCACTATGCTTTGACTCGGTAGATAAACCATTTTAAATACCACCCATGGACCGAACAACAACAAAATCATACATGCTACTCTGGAAGGTAGCATTGAGGATGACATTTGTACATATGTAAGTAAAATTACTTCAACCCATAAGTGTAGGAAATGATAGAGATCCCACGGCAACTGGAAGAATAAGGCAGGATAGAAAATGGTCAAGAAATATAAATGAATCATAACCGTATATCGAAGATGTTTCAATATAAAAAAAATATGTAGGGACTGGTTTTCGCGACCAATTCGTGTTGAGTGTATTATATTTTTTTAAAGTTTGTGCGGAAGCCAAATTGAGAAGCACGACAGTTATTACTCTACCTACAGTTCCTCCTTTACTGATGCTATGGATCAAATATTTGCTGCCCAGGGCAACACCATTGAACCCATTCAAAGGAGTACTAATAACTTACATTTTGGACCTCTATAAAGGAACAAAGTGGATCGAACAGTTGAGAGTTGACTAAGTTAATCTCGAACAAATACAAATATTCAGAAAGCTTCGTATATGCTGCTACGGCTATTACAAAAACCTTTGACACTATACCAAATTCACAGCTTATTCAAACGCTCACAATTCACAGTCATTCCCACTTTTATAAGCTTTTTAGTTGAAAAGCCCAAACAGATATTTAAAAACGTAGACTATGCCAACCAAATGAATTTTTCAGCGAAGTTCTACATTGCTGAATAAATTGGAATGTAGAAAAAAGTTAAGTAAAACAACCAAACACTCTTCAAAGTCAATCAATACGCGAAAAGTCATTTTGAGCATATTCTTGGGATAATAAAATTCTTTCGTAAGTCATCCATATGCTTTTCTGGACTGACAAATGTAAAACAATTGCATTCGACAAGGTTTGAATATACTATGCGATTGAGAAAAAGGATCTCTTTGGTTTTCAAGAAATGAGACATTTGATATGAGTTGAACAAATATCTAGGAATGGTTTAAAGTAAGTGCCTAGATCGTACTAGGGTATAAAAGGAGTTGATAAAGGAAGTCATGCCAATCCACAAACTAGCCACATCCTAATTTAATGAAAAAAAAATTAACTAGCGCAGTAAACATCTGCTCTATTATTAATAGAGTATTAATTTGTATTTTCGGGATTCATTGACAAAAGCCCCCGCGGGAAGAAATAGATCATTTTACTCTTGAATTATTTCCAAAGTGAATGCTTTATTTCAGAAACTGTGCGAAACTAGAAAATAAACTTTGACTGAAATTAAATCCTTCAGCGGCTGTGTAAAATATAAACAAAGTTCCTGAAACTAGCATACTCATGAATAACTAAAACTATTCGCATGCCCGTCCGGTGGTTAACTTAAAATCATAACCCGCTTTGTTATTTCTTCTCTACATGTGCTTTTCTTAATCTCGGAGGTTATATCGTCAAACAACACTGTAGTCGAAGGATCATAAAGATCACTTACAATAATGTAACCAAATCCGATGCTATTGCTATTATTATTAACCAATGTTTCGAACTGAAAATACCCCTTATAATTCCTATTAATAAAAAAAATTACTGTTCTTAGTGGTATACTGAGTATTTATATCAATACGCATATGTGCATATGTATACACGTATGTTTACAGTCTCTGAGAAATCTGGTTAAAAGTTGTTCTTCAGTCTCTAAGTATATTTAAAAACTTGGCCCCTGAAACTCCAGCATTCGAGTGCATTTAAGTAAGTCCGACGAACGTCTTAGTTAGCAATAAGGTAGAATCGGGACGATTTAATTTGCTTACCATTTTTAAATAGAGCAAAATCGGTATCAGAAAATACACAGTATTCAATGATAGTCATAAAGCCATCAAAGAGGTAACCATTGGAGAACTCTCGATAAAAAGTACATTGATCATAATCGAGAGTACTTCCGAGTGCTTTATTTATTGATTTCAGCAATTGAGCAATTTTCGGAAACAAATGGTTGTAATCCTTGTTCTGTAGTCTGTTATGTGTGTGAAAATGTGACCAAATCGATCATTGCACATTTAGTTTGCAATCAGTGCCAGTTTACGATTTATAGATAACGATTTATAGATCAATTACAGAAGAGGAAAAACCGATTTTCTTACACAATAAAATTACTCATCAATGACTGGTATTCGCATACACAATCAATAAAAAGAAATCACTGCAAAACAAAATCAGTCGCCATACAGGCAATAAATATTCTGCGAAAAATAATTTTTGAGTGAATCGTTTTGTAATTTTATTGCCAGCCCAGGATTGTATTTCGTGCAATGTAGCCAAACGAAAGCCAACAATAAATAACTTGTCAAATAAAATCGGGAGTTTACACTGCATTACCAAGTATATCATTCCTCATCGAACAAAAGGACGCGTAGTGGCTGTTCAAATGAATGTCAACATACACACAGAACAGCACAATAGTAAAAACAACAACACTGTCGTCTATCTATCTGCATTCCGTATGCCGTATGTCTACACTATTATTATTATTACTTGCTCATAGGCGATAATACATTAAGCCCGGCCATAAATTTTATCATTACGTCCCCTGAAGAGCCATTTCACAACATAAATGTCGTCATTTATCTGCGCTGTTTGTTCCTCGTCGCGAAAGCTGTTGGTAAACCTGCTTCTCGATACAAATAGACTTCAGACTACCGCCTACCTAACGACCAAATATGTATACATGGCTCGTCCTTGCCTGATTGCCTGCATGTAGGCGACTACAAAGAGTGGAACTCATTCTCAAAGATTTTTTGGAAGCTTGGATGATCTCGAGCCACCACTGGTCATAACAAATAAAAAATGAAGAAACCATCATTTTTTGCGTATACTGACATAGTATCGAACGAACTATCCACATTTTTCGTGTTTAAATGATAATAGTATGTTAAACAAAACAAGGCAGCAGTCTGTTGAAAATTCAGAACTGCAAAATGGTTTAAACGATGTTCATGTTAAACATGTCTTAGGCAAGTGTTATCAGATATCGTACCGGTCCTCAACTAATGATTTATTTTTGAAACTCGAGAATATGACTGAAAAGCCGTTTTACTTAAATTTTCAATCTGGGGTACTTACAGACGATAAGTAAGAACTTTTTATCCCGCTAGCAAGCATTGAGAATGCAATTTACATTTTAGGAAAGCGATTACATACATGTATGTATGTAAGTACTTGTATTGAAATTATGAAGATTACGAACGTAGAAATACTGTCCCATCAAAATGACGATGTCTTCAAATAAAATTAGTTAATTAACTAACTAAACGATAAGTATATAGTGCCTTATAAAGAAATCCACAAATATTTTTAGTCTATTACTATTTACGTTAGTGCAGGCTTTAAATTTTTTTCGGTTGTAAGTCAATACTAGTTCGTTTTCTTTCCTCAATGTTCGGAGTTCATAGTTTAGCTTCTTTTTTGTGAATTCCTCTTCTTTCCAACGTTTTTTTCCAGTACTTTGATTCGTTTGTCAGATTCCCACACTATTTAACAGGAGCTCAGTATTTTGATCGCAACTTGGCTATCTAACATAAATTACAATAGCTTGTCTTCGGAACTGTCTATTTTTAAATGTTCATGTTCGAGTAATGCAAAAGTAGGTTATCAAATGTATTTGTTCGCGGCTTTTTGGTGTTATGCCTTGAACCAATACGCCATATGTACTTATTGATTGTTTTCGCCGTAATAGGCCAGGTTTTCAGGAACTGCTAAGTGCGACTTGCAAGACCTCTATGCACCATTAGCGTTCGAATTTCTTTACTGGTAGCAAAAGATGACACCATTCTGCGTTACATACTGTTCAAAGTTTCGCGTCCCCCACAGAAATACGCAGAAA
Organism: Blera fallax; assembly: GCA_946965025.1. Lineage (NCBI taxonomy): Eukaryota > Metazoa > Arthropoda > Insecta > Diptera > Syrphidae > Blera > Blera fallax. The sequence continues at coordinate 51,969,197 of OX337246.1, forward strand.
TTGCCACTGTCGCGCACAACAAATGAATTATTGGTTATGAGTGGGTGGCTAGCTGGCAGAATGGTTGTGATACTAGGCGGCGGTCAGCGACTGCTATGGCTTCAACAACATAAGGATTTCTCGAAGGATACACAACGCATCCGGGAATTTATCTTGATGGAGTGCTTATTAAATTTATGGCGAATTAGTTCGAGGACAAAATCGCTTCCGATAGAAATAACATCACCCCCTCAAAAACTATATAATACTGTACAACCCATCGTTGCCGATGGTGATGATGACCCTTAAAACTACGCAAATACTCAATAAGGATTTTTTCCCTGTTTTATAGTCTAGCGCATCCATAAATTATCGCTCCATAAAGCAATTAATTTGCACTTTCATTTCATGCCATGCCCACTCCACTACGATGGCAATATCTGAGATCTTTAGAGGGTTAATATGCTGTCGACGGGATTTCCAATCCTTCATCCCCAATTTCCGACCCGACAGCGTTCGATGAGTAGCGTTGCGAAAATAATAGCTTTCCTGGCATGAAAGAGAGGATTTGAAAAAAAAAATTATCTAGGGGATAATATGGCAAAAATTCAACAGATTATAATCTTCGAACTGGATGAAGCAGAAGGATGCATTGGATGAACATAGATTGCTGCTGCCTGACTGGACGCAATCACTCACTCCCGTCGACTGTGTGCATGCTGTTATTGAAGGATTAGGTGGACGAACGAGCACGAGCTTTGTTGGTACGTTGGTCATTCTAATGGTGACGCAAATGATTCAATTTACCGCTATTGGACTGTGATTGACTACAAGCCGTTAAGTGGAACTTTGGTAGAAATGCCTACAGCTCCGCGTAAACTGCGTATTTTGTCCAGTATAAAAATAAAATGCTTAAAGCGAAATGTATTAAGAATTTCAATATTCTGATGTATTCAGTTTGTCCATTTGGTTATGGATCTATAAGGAATACTGTCAGTGTCCTTATTGCTTTTCAGTTTTTTCTTCCAGAAGGACTAAAATATCCAATACATATGTATTTATTCAGTTAGCTGCTGCACTTTAATCTAAGGTACATAAAATACATATGCAGTACTTGTTAGTATGCCTTTTCGTGATCAGACAACTGTTACTACACGCTGTTCAATTTCGCCTCTTGGACACGGGCTGAAACTGTACTGTCGCATTTTCTTTTAACAGTAGGACATTCAAGACTCTTCATGGAGACGCAAACAAAGAATTTAAACGTTCTTTTACAGGAAAAAGGTAGCTTTTGAGCAACAAAAAATTGAGGAATTAATATGGAAAGCCGTAAGATTTATAAACGGACAGTCAAGTATCATTGCTTGAGGCATCAGAATTAAAAAAAAAAAACTCTTTAATAGGCTACTTAATGCTCCGTTTTTCGATGCACCATTCGCTCTACATGAAGTGTAGCAGGTGATCAAAAAATCTGAAACAAAGAAATCCCCAGGAGACGATCACATATAAAAACTGTGCGACAGTATTTTTGGTTGCGCTTACAGTAGAATTTAACTGTATCTTTGAAACAACTGACGTTTCCAAGAGCTTCAAGAAGTTGATTATTCCCCTTCACAAAAAGGTAGTTATGAAGATGATCGAATTACAGAGGAGCCTGCTTTTTGAATACTTCGACTAAGTTGTTCGGTGCGTTCCTATTCAATAGAATCTTTTATAGCGTAGAGGTCAGGAAAATTCTAAATGAATTCCAAGATTTAGGAAGAAAATTATTGAAGGTGGACCAAATCTTTACGCTTGTGACCATAACTGAGTTTTATAAAAGACAACATAAAAAGCTGTATGCCTTGTTCTCAGATTTCCGCGTGGTGTTCGACTCTATAGATCGCGCAGCGCTCTTCTATAAGTTCTACACAATTGGGATAACAAACAAAGTCATTAAAATATTCTGAAGCCGATGTAAGCGGACACTATTGTCTATGTTTAGGATGATGATTTTACATCGGATGAATTCGAATTCTTAGACAGACTTAGACTTTCTAGGAATGAAAAGTGAACCTATCAGGAGAGGGCGAGCTTGAATATGAACAAATACCTTACCATCAAACTATCAGAAGCTAAACGTGCAATCTGTTCAGTCTGGTATCGCTAACCGGCCAACACATGTCATCACACATCGAAATAAATTCAATAATAGTAGACTGTAATCGATTTCTCAAACGATTCCGCATTTTTACGTTTTAAAATTTTTCATGCGCTACTTATGTCACTCCCTTATAATACTTCCAAAGTTATATCATTCAAAGTGGTAAAACCTCCAAATAGAGATGACCCAATTTGACGGGTTAAATAGACCACCCCCTGACGTACGATTTTTGTTCGACGTAACTTCAGGAATCTCCAGGTTAAGGATTATACCTCTTAACTGGCTGAGACACCCTGAATAAAGGTCTGCAGAACGCAAAGCTGTCTCGGTGATTTTGCATAAGTAATAGATCTTCTGGGCTTCAAGTTATTTTCTTGTATGAATAGGTGAACTTATATATTAGAACATAGTAAAAATAATTCTGTATTCGACGTTGCCTAAAATATTCATAATTTATTAAATGCCTACAACCACAGTTTTCAGTCAATAGAAACCCAAGGAATTCGAGTTGTAAGTCCGGAAAGGTTATAGCCCCCAACCTTGATAGATATTAAAAGTATGTATAACTAAAGATACTTGAAACCCTAAAAATGAGGTCTAGGTATACATAAGTACATACAGTATAAAATGGTAGTTTATAAAACTAGTCCTTACAACTCCTTGAACTGTGCCAATGTTGAGCACTTTAAGCTTTTGAAAGATAAGTTAAACAGAACTTTAAGGCGTGCAAATTTCTACGAGACTAAAAAGTAAGGAAAAAAATAATGCAATGTCCTAGAGGCAGTAAATCTTTTGGGTCTTTCGTCAAAAAAAAGCAAAGGCTTCATCACGGCTCTTGTCCGCAACGTTCAAAATATCACGAACTCCAAAAAGAAAGCCAATCTGCTAGCGGCTATGTTCGCTGAAAATTCCGCCTTGCAAGACACATTCTTCTCTACCACCACCATTACTGAATTCGGTTCAATATACCTTAGGACAAATATAAATATTTTTCCAAACCCTTTCAGTTGCTCGAGTCCTAAAAGACCTCAACAGTAACAAATCCTCAGGTCCAGATGGGATCTCCTTCCCTGTTTTGAACAGGTGTTATGCTACCCTAGGTTAACTTCTACATAAGCTCTTCTACCTGTCAAACTCTACAGGCAACTCTCCGGATAGATGGAAATTCGTACATGTCCAGCCGATTCCGAAAAAAAGCGTTAAGACCTCCTCTTCAAACTACCGATCCATATCGCTAACATCAGTGCTCTTTAAAGTCATGGAAAGCATTGTTAATTTCCGTCTTGACTTCGCTTATTCTTCAACGACTCCACAGCTGAGACCCCAAGCTGTAGAGTCTTACCGGCAGCGAATGTCTACCGAGCTCAACTCCGACATTGATACAGTCATCAAATGGAGTGCGAAAAACCGAGTTGAGTTCAATTCGTCAAAAGCTGTCTCTTGTTTCTGAAGCGGGATACTAATGTAGCCAAACTAAAAATTAATGGAGCTGATATTGAGGAATATAATGGCTTTTAAATGCTTGGCATGCAATTTACCCCAGACCTTCGCTGGAATTATCTGATTTTTGAAGCTGCGAAAAGGTGCCTCGGGTTCCTCAAGAGGTGTACACTTTTTCATAGCACTGCAGGCTTGGCTACTATCTGTAAAGCTTTTTTTAAAGTTAATTTAAAAAAAATCGCTTCCTTTTCAAATTAAGCGTCTTCTTTTATGGAGTTAGCCTCCCATCCTGAGAGAGTACATATTTAACCGAATGTACAATTAATCAACCTTAACCCACGGTCCGGTCCCCCTATCGGACGACAAAAATAAAAGAATTCCAATGCAAGCAACAGAAGGAAAAATAAAAGAAATCACCCCACATAAATATCCTTCACGTGCACATTTCCCTTATTTAATACTTAATCGAAGGACATCTCCTTTGCGAGAGATGCTCCACCGGCATGGTAAAACCCTGGCAATACACCAGATGGACAGATCACGTATATATTATCATTAAAAACACATATTAGCGCGAACAAGCAGGCTTAAGATGTCCGTAGTTCTGCTGTGGTGGTGGACAGGAAATCATTTCGAATTCAATGCATGTAAAATATGACTAAACGAAGTCCTATTTCATTTCGATGCCCTGAAGCGGAATCAACTTGTAATACAATGCGGAAAATAATACACACAGCGGATTTCAAGCCATCGTTTGGGAAGCTAACTTTTATGCCACTACCATCGGTAGTGCAATCGCCGTATAATGAGGGGTATTTAGTGAAAGCATAGGAGAGAACTGGTATTCCATCCTTCACACTAAATGGGATCGACTCCATTATCATCGGCGTTTTTGTATTCCTTGGTGATTTTCTCTGCAGTTTCTTTTCTACTTGTTTCCCAATTTTGGTGGAATTTTTTCTCAAAACGAGTGCCGTGACTTGAAGGATTTATGAACTCAACTTCAATGCGACTCATGATTCAAGCGTTAATTGGATTTTTTTTTTGTACGGGTCGTTGTGGATGGTGAGCCTACTCATGTTCTTGTCATAATTTCTTTTGAAGACAATTTATCTGAGTAATGAGTACTGCGAGGGTCGAATTTTTTCTGAGTTCATTTGAATTATCATACACTTTATCTTCTTTTAATCATTTCAGTCAACGAGCTACATATGTATGTACATACATACATACATACTTACATATGTATGTATCTATTTGAAAGTGGAAAATGCAAGCGTTTAAATACCTATGTAAATAATTAAAAAGCAGATATGATTTTGTTAAAATAAATCCTAGGATCATTCTGGATAATTTAAATTTATTGGAGCACAACATTTTGGATATAGCAAAGAATCGCTTTCAACAGAATTCCCTATATCGTGCGTGGAAGCACACGATGGTCATACCAGTGAAGAGAGTGCCAAAAACAAAAAGAAGTCAGGAGTTCCGACCAACGTTGCCGATGTGGCACGAGCGTGCCATTATGGCACTTTCTAATTGAAATGGCCGGTTGCACTTTAAGATTTCATATGGTACCATTTCACAATGAGGGCGACGAAGAACTTTGTAATTTGAAGATAGCGACAAAACAATTGTTTTGAAAGGTTTTTAAAAAAATCTAAACTTCCAAAGGAAAACCCATGCCGGGACGGTCTAAGAATGTCTCTGCAGATACTTTTTGTGGTCAAATCGGTGAATCCCACAGGCTGCCAGTAGGGATACAGTAAAGTAGGATCCTTATAATCTTGATCATAACCTTGCCCAATAAAGGAAAAGAAGAAGAAAGTTAAAAAAAAAACTACATGTTAGAAAACTGAATTTGAATGACGGCGTATTAAACGCTCTTAAAATAACAGATCCTACATTTTTAAAAACGAATCATTCAATAACTGTTGTTTTACCACATTTTTATACTGTGGTCTTTAGATTTTCACAAATTGTTAAATGTGAAAAGGAAATATTTGCTGAAATGAAGAAAATTTTTGATTCTGTATGTAATGACTCAATGTTTGCTCAGAATTTAACAAAATTTAGGGTAGAATTAGGAAAACTAAATATATTGCTTTGGTATATTTACAAATCAATGCTAGCACTTTTAATTTCACTACACGGTAGTGCATCATCTGAACGATGTTTTTCGCTATTGAATAATAAATAATAAGTAAAAAGACGCAAACTTGCCAACATTTCATACCACCTAAAGACTTATACAAATCACTGCTGTTTTAAATTTTTTAAGAACGATCTGAATGTTGCAGTGGTTTTCTTTTATTATTAATATTTTGTTACGTTTTGTTTTATAAAGAAGTTATTTTTTATTTTGTTAATTTTTGTTATTTTATTTGTTTAAGTTTTGTTTACATATGTATTAACTAATGAAGTGCAATTTTTTTTTTTTTTTTTTTAAATATAACCCTTGCCCATGTGGCAGACACTGCGACCTAGAAGATCTATTGTATCATAAGGGTGTTCTTAGTCTAAGAGACCATCTACCTCCCTAATGAAGGATAGTAGGTCCTTAGTAGCAGAGTTTTTCATTTCTGCTGGCGTACATATTTCTTTATAGAAAATACGTCTCCTTAACCAATGTAATGCTGGGCAATTGCAGAGAACATGTTCGGACGATTCGTCCTCCTCCGAGCAGAACCTACATTCCGTCTCTGAGCCCAGGTTAAGTTTGTTAAGGTGATATCTCAAGCCACAATGGCCCGTGAGAAAGCCCACTAGCTTCCTGATACTTTCCTTATTAAGGTTAAGTATATCCTTATAGGAGTAGGGTCTGATTAGTAATTTGGATTGTCTCAACCCTGGGACATTTTCCCAGTGGTCCAGACGAAGCTTGTGTTCCCAGTTACTAATCAGCGCTGTGGCGAATGACCAGTTAATGCCACAGTAAGGTTCAGGTCCTATGAACGCAGATTCTGAGCCAGCCCTAGCTAGTTCATCTGCTAGCTCATTACCTGCAATCCCTTGATGGCCAGGAACCCATCCAAGTTTTACCTTGTTTAGTCTCGCCAGGGATTGCAGTGCATCGTAGCAGTTTTTAACTGAAATGGAGTCCACTAAATTGGACGACAGCGCTTTGAGTGCTGCCTGACTGTCTGAAAATATAAAAATTCTAGCGCCTTTAATACCCTTACTAAGGTTTAACCTAGCGCAGATTTCAATGGCATGGAGTTCAGCCTGAAATACCGTGGGACACATTCCCATAGGTATCGAGACTTTGGTGTTGGGTCCAAAGACACCAGCTCCAACTCCGGATTCCATTTTCGATCCGTCTGTGAACCAAACTAGACCTCTAGGGTTTAATACCGGAACACCATTAGACCAATTTGCACGATCTAATATTTCTACCTCAAATAGCCTACCGAAACAGTACTCCTTGACCATGGTGTCTGGGATGGTACAAAACATGTCTCTTTTGGGGATTGAGTCAAGAATTTTCAGATGTCCCACATGGTCTCCTGATTTATACTTGTATTCTATCTGCAACTTGATAGCACACCTAGCAGCTGTCTTCTTAATGAAGATATGAAGGGGTGAAAGCCCAACGATTGCTTCTAAAGCTGCCGTCGGGCAGGTACGCATAGCACCTGTGATGCCGAGACAGGCAACTCTTTGTAACTTCTGGAGTTTAGTTGCCGTTGTCCGTTCAAGAACTTTCGGCCACCAGATGATGGCCGCGTATGTGATAATAGGCCTCACCATCATTGTATACATCCAATGTATCATCTTTGGATTTAGGCCCCAAGTTCTGCCGTACAGGCGCCTACAGGCCCACATGGCCTTATTAGCACGCTCGATGGCGAACTTGATATGAGAATTCCAGTTGAGCCGTTTGTCGAGGATAACCCCGAGATATTTGACTTCACTGGAATAAGCTAAAGTAGTGCCTTTGATAATGATAGGTCCTAGATTGACCAGTCTTTTCCTAGTAAAAGGCACTAGAACAGTTTTGCAGGGATTGATGGATAGTCCTTCTCTGCTACACCATTCTAAAACATGTAGTAAAGCACCTTGCATGACGCTGGAGATGGTTGCGCTGTGCTTGCCACTAATAAGTATCGCCAAGTCATCCGCATAACCAATGGCGGTATAGCCTAATCTGTGAAGATCGACTAGAAGGTTATCTATGACTAGTGACCATAGAAGGGGGGAGAGAACTCCACCTTGGGGACAGCCCTTAGCTGCGGTCACCGACACAGAAACTCCTCCCGAGGAGGAAGTCATAATTCGACTTTCGAGCATGGCTCTTATCCATTTGCTGCTCGAATCTTCGATGCCTCTGCTACTGATTGCTCTCTCTATTGAGCTGTAGCCAGTGTTATCGAAAGCGCCCTCAATGTCAAGGAAGGCACATAGGGCTATTTCCTTAGAACCAAGAGTTCGTTCGATTTTCTTCACAAGATAGTGAAGAGCCCCTTCTGTGGATTTGCCCTTCCTATATGCAAATTGACTTGAGTGCAGAGGGGTAGACAAATCTAACCGACCTCTAATGTGAACATCGATGAGTCTCTCCATCGTTTTGAGAACAAATGATGTTAGACTTATGGGTCTGTAAGATTTAGGCAGCTCACTGGGCCTATTGCCCGGTTTGGGAATAAAGATCACGTTTACCTGTCTCCAGGTAATCGGGATGTATCCCCAATAGTAGCTGGCTCTAAATAAAGCTATGATACCCGACATGATGAGGTCGATAACTTTCTGCAAAAGTGCTGGAAAGATACCGTCACCGCCGGGGGCTTTGAATGGTTTAAAGGAGCTCACCGCCCATTTAACCTTATCTGGACTAAAAATTTTTCCGGATAAACTAATTGCTCTATTAGCAATACCGACCCTATGGTCAGCTGTGTTAGAGTACAAGTGTTGTACATGGGTGGACGAACCTGGAAAATGGACCTCAAGTAAGGTTTTGAGAGTGTCCATACGGTCCGACGTGTAAGTGCCATCAGGTTTTTTTATTAAGCCTACACAGTTAGTATGATCTTTAACGAGTGCCTTATGGATTCGTGCTGCTACTGGCAGGTCAGCAATGTTTTCGCAGCATTTTCTCCATGTAGCACGTTTAGATCGCCTCAATTCTAGATTGTATTTAGTAAGAGCGGACCTGTATTCGTCCCAGCTCTTCGTGCGTTTAGCATGGTTGAAGAATTTTCTGACTTGCTTCCTAAGTTTGGCAAGCTGATCATTCCACCAGGGAACCTTTCGTTTACACAAACTGGTTTTATGAATACAGCTGTCGTGGTAGGAAGTAAGCAGCACATCATTCAATTGGTATGCCGCTTCATCTAGGTCCCCTATGGACTCGATAGGTGTAACGAGCATATCCAATTTTGAGAGAACAAGTCCTCGATATAAATTCCAGTCCGTTGACTTGGGATCATATCTACTAGAAGCATGTGACAGTTTGCCTTGAATGTCGAACCTGATGTGTTGATGGTCCGACAGCGAGGCTTCGTCAGAGACATGCCAATTTTCAATAAAATTAGAAATAAATGGACTAGCAAGGGTGAGATCAAGTACCTCTTCCCGAATCGCATTTATGAAGGTAGGTTTAGAGCCTCTATTTAAAATATCTACACAACTACTAGTAAGGTATTCTAAAAGACACTCACCTCTTCTGTTGATGCCACTACTGCCCCATACAACATGATGCGCATTTGCATCACAACCTATGATGTAGTGAAGGTTGTTTTTTTGGCAGTGCTGAATAAGTCCTTGGACCTCTGTGGGCGGGATGATGTCGTCGTCGCCGGGGAAATATGCCGAGGCACACACGATGTTTTGTGTTCCCCTCTCGGTCGGGACTTCTACGAGTAGTGTCACCAGGTCCTTCGTGATGTATTCTGGAATAGGAAGAAAGTTTATATTTGTGCTTATTAAGCAGGCCGCCCTTGGCACTGGCTCCCCACACTTAAAAATTAACTTACTTGACCTATTCCGTAGACCTTTTAATTGTCCGCAAATAACCCAAGGCTCTTGGATAAGACCAAGGGTTATGTTTTCTTCGGCGAACCGCTTACTAAGGGTAGCGGACGCGCCCTTAGCATGATGCAGGTTCGCCTGTAGCACTCTTATTGTGCCCATTAATCCTCCTTCGAGGATCTGGCTTGCCGGAGTAATTGGGCCTTTTTAGGACCTTTTCCTCTACGACAAGCAACCTGAGTAGAGAGACCCTGTGGTCTGCTTCTAGTCGGCTCTGGAACCTTCCGATAAGCGTGCCCAGTGGCGCCGCTTGACGGATGAGGTGAACCGGTCACTTTACCGGTCGAAGGGGCTGATGTTTTTCTGCTTTCTTTGCGGTGACCCATTGGTCCGGCTGGCAAATTAGCAGATGTTTTGCCAGAGACAGTGGGACCAGCATGCCCAGTGGCGCTGCTGGTCGAGGAAGTTGGTCTTGGGGCCTGCTTTTTAGGGACGGCTCCGGAAACATTCTGATCACCATGCCCAGTGGCGCTGGTGATGGAAGTGGCTGGTGTTGCTGCCTGTTCCATGGGAGTTGATCCGGAACCGTCAGGAGTAACATGCCCTGCGGCACTGCTACTAAAGGGCAGGGTGGACATAGTTTCCACCGCAGGTAATGGAACAGCCTTCGCTGTCTCAACTGTACCGCTGTCCGACGCTGAAACCTTGTCGGTGCTCTTAAGGATCAGCTTGACATAATTAAACCGGTAGTTGATCCTGCCTTTTAGGAAGTTGAGCCTTTTCATGGAGGCGTCGTCTATCGCTAGCACGAGATGAAGGAGCGCACCTTCCTTCTCTCTCTGTACGACCTTCCATGTGTTGGCCTGCAACTCAGCGTTCTGAGAAGCGATTGTCGCTAGGATCTTCGCAGAGGAGAGCTCAAGACTTTGTGGAAAGAACCCTCGGACGATGTGTGATTTCGGGAAAGACCCCTCTTCCACCAGCGTCACGTTCAGTCCACATTTAGCTCTAATCCTCTCAAAGTTCGAGCGCATCCACTCGGCAGTCGAACTGTCTGCGCAGATGAAGGTTAGCCACCCCGATCTGAGATGCGAGCCTGAAAAGGATGGCCACACGCCACTGTTGCTCATCTCAATCGAGGTGTCTATAACAGCCTCTTGGAAAAGAGCCATCTGCTCATTTGAGAGGGGCTGGGTTGATAGGTCAACCGGGACAACACCCAACCTGACAGCACTAGCCACTTGGCTAAAAGTGGGAGCATCAGGTGCAGGTCCTGCCTTGACCTTTTTGGCGGCCGAAGCCGGCGGGGTCTGATCCTCTGATCTGACCCGCTTATTTTCCCGTTTAGCAGGGGGGCAGAAGAATCGGGAGGGGCGGTTTTAGCAAAGATGAGAGCACTCTCCCTATCTTTACCTGTGCGTAAAGCATGTTTAAACCGTCTCTTCTCTGTTGAATTGAGTTTGACGAACCCACTCTGCTGATGCTGGATCTGTAGACCGTCTAGCATCTTCCCAATGGAAGAGCATCCGGATTTCTCCGAGACGACGCTACAGGCATCAACAAGGGTAGATGCGTCAGAATCTGAAGTGGCCGACTCCACTTCTACAGATCTGGGGTCTTGGGAGGGTTCAGATGGGGCCCATATGGCATCGCCTTCTGACTTCCTGACGTTGTTCGGCTGCTCAACAGCAGGCCGAGAATTGGAGGCCGTTGGATTGTTGGCCGATGAGAGCACTAAAGCTTCTCTAGCTACAACGGGTTGCTCGACAGCAGAACCCGAGGTTGATGCGATAATAGATGCATCGGTCTTTAAGTTTTTTATGTTATTTTTATTAATTTTGGACCCACGAGTCTCCGGGAAAGGAGGTCGCCCATGGCAGAGCCCGGCATGCCACAGGAAGGCTGGCTTGAAACCGAAGGTAGCCAGGTATTCGGAGTTCGCATACTAACGACTAAGCACTCTTAGCCATGCATCCCTCAGCGTATGCTGTTCCACCTTGGATTAGGGATTTAATATTGGGGTTTACTCCCCTCGTCGCTCACTTTAGCCGGCTTACATGCCGTTGCCGCAACCGTTCAACCGGGGCACAGGAGAGGCACATAAGCACAGTAGCAAGTTCCTCGGCCGGATGGTGACTGCTACAGCATGAGGGCCGTTGCCCGGTGGCCGCCACGAGGAGGCAGTGAGTCTTCTTGAAACGTTTGCCTGTAGGGATCGTCCAACGACTTTACCCTACAGGTACGCACCTGGCCACCAATGAAGTGCAATTAAATTTAATTCTAAAAAAAACAGAAAAAGGTGTTTTTTTTTTCTATCTATTTTTGCTAGTAGCACGCAATGGCTCAAAATGGCACCTTTTTTTTGCCAGTGTTGGCACGGAAAAAATGTTCTGCGACCCATAAACACGCTAAGAACAATTAAAACCATCATTGAATTGGTAGTAAGGTTAATGGAATATTGCAAAGCCAAAATATACTATCGGAACATCAATAAGGTTTTAGGCGTACACCAAACCCTCCACATATTCTTTCGAACTCTCGAAAACATTGACCGAGAAATACTAATAAGAATAATATATTTAGAATTTAGTACACGAATTAAACTTGTTAGCAAAACTCCATATAATATCGTTATAGCGAATATATGTACATATGTATATCTTCCATATCACGGCAAAGCTACCTTTGATAACCACTAACTTTTACAACTACACCTCACCAGCCCTCACAACATTCTGAAGTCCGTTTACAGCGTTTCGCGCTTCAGTTTAAGCAATGCAGTGTCTGTAAAGTCTACACCAAAATGAGAAAATAACCTTTCGCTCACACAAATTAAAGCGATTACCAAATCATTTGTAAAAATTTCACCGAACTCGTCACTAAACAGTTGCATTTCAACCCTTTATTGCAGCTTTGTTACTTTTAATTAGTATAAAATCAGCCGCAATTCACGTGTTAGAACTTACGACATACAAAACTCAAATAAATGAGACAACATTGTTGAATAAAGCAAATGGTGTGGGCGTTACAGTACTATTAACCTGGCGGAGGTGAAAATAAAAGTTCCAGCAATGTGAAAGGCGACAGAAGTCTACCATGCGAATAGCAGCACAGAGTATGCGGCGCGTACATCACCTAGTCGAAATTTAACTAACGAACCGACCTATCTGGTAACAGAGGATGAAAGGGGGTGCTATTATCCGCCTAACGACTTCACCGCCAATTTATGCACTGGAACGCTGATCCATTTCTACACACCCCAATGCACAATTCTCCTGTCGCAAGTCACCCTAGCAAGAAGCTTTCGGGAAACTGTGCCCATCCTGTGCACCAAGGATTTATTGGCTTAAATCTTTTCATTTGTAACTTTCCACGCCAGCGAGAGAGAGAAATGCATGAAGGGCGTATATTTGGGAAAAATAATTTTCCTTTCGTTTTAAACGAATTAAAAGCGAACACAAAATATGCTCCAAAGTGAATGGCGAGAACGTAGGCAACAAACCCCTCCTAAAGTGTCACACATGCCCACATAGCAAGCAGCACGTCATAAATTTATTAGGTGACACCAAGTCTCACGCATTTCATTTTTGCATAATCATACATTCAAGCTCCAGCACGCCAGTGATCTAATTAATGTCATCATACAGACTTGAAATTGTTCAAAATGGTAGTCGTTGTTGTGTAGAGTGCTAGTTTGAAGAATGGGACTTGAAAGACATACATATGTACATATAAGTTCGGACTTACATGTTCCCCGTAAGAGTGTCACTCAGTTTAGGACGAGGGAAAAATTGAATAAAACAAGTTACGCGGAAATAACAAATAAATTTTAAATTTGCCTAAGAGGGCGACATGAAAATTAAGGATTATACTTTTTTACGGAATACTAAACTAAGTGCTTACTTACTGTTTATAGTGCCTTTAGACTTTTTGCAGATTCCAAAATGCATTAGGTGACCAAGTCATACTACCCGTGCAATACGCAGGCTATGGCTCAGTTCCATATCTTCAGTTCCTAGAGAAGTCATTATGTGGAATGATTAGTTTTTGAGAATGTCCAAAGTCCATGACTTTGTTTATCCTGATTATAACGTTCTTTAGTTTACGATTGTTCCATTCTTAAGACGTCTATTAGAACTTGTCTGATTTAGTACTGGCCATAGTTCCATCCATGGTTGGGCTTATCTCCTGCTTCGGTGTTAATGAGATACTTTACAAACTTCATGGGTGCACGATGACAGCAAAACTGGAAGAACCTTGCCGTGCCACTTTCTTAGCTTAGCAGCTACTGAGGATGGCACAGAGACTTCACTCCCAGCAAAGAATGAGGTTCTACTCTTCTTATTAACAGGTACGCGGCAGTGACTTTTATCGTAGGTGGTGGATGTGGGAGACAAATAGATTTAAGTGAACTGGCAAATTATTAGGGAAGACAATCCAATGACTTAAACATATGTATTCTGATCCCATACCTCCTTGAAACTGAATGTTAATCTTTTTGGTCAAATAAAGTTAACATACGTTCCTGTATAGGCTCTTGAGACGAATTAGAACGAATTAGAACTCACGTTCACTCACGTAGCATATGGTGTTGTTTTATTAAACAAAACCTTTGATAATATAAGAAGCAAACAATTTCCAAATTGCAGAGCATGGGGGTCAAGACATCTGAGTAGCCCACGTTGTTTTCACCAGAAAGATGTAGATGTTGTAAGATGTAGAAAGATTTAGCAAGATTATAGTGCCACAAAAGAAGGCCACAGAGAGGAGCAATGAAACCTATATTCTAGGGTTGAAGTTGGTGGAGAGTATCTGGAGAACATTTCGCCTGAGACCGTTGAACTGCAAAATGGGCTTGAACGATAGTAACCAATACTTTCAATCAACCGAAAGGCCTAGTTATCTTCCTTCCCCGCTAGGACCTAGGACTTCAAAAATAAACAGGTTTCCGTAGTAAATACAATCTATGATCTTTGTATATTGTGCGACAGAGAGCTTAACTTCAGCTCGCACATTGATCACATAATTAACAGAGCCAACCAGAGAATCTGTACGCTACTGATCACTTTACGTTGCATTTGTCAGACCTCTCCTTGAATACGCTAGCCAAATTTTGTCACCCTTTCACAATACTCACTCTCGTAGAATTGAAGCTGTACAGCGCCGATTTATGTGGTTTCCTACGAGGCCTTCGTCGGGCCTCCTTCATAGCAATCAAAGAAAGATGCTGTATCCGTAATAAAATAATTAATAATTGGTACCAGTGGAGTGTAGATGCCGTGAATCAGTGGTTAGTGCGTTGTATTACTGAGCGGGAGGTTCGAGGATCAAATCCCAGAAAACACATCTCGCGAATTTTTGACAAACGTCCCACAGTAATGACTCAAAAAAGACAAAAAAGCCTTTCGATTTCCGTTGATACTGTGCCAGTATCTAGCAGAATAATGGTGATCTTCGGGTATTAATAGATGGATACTCAAACGATAAACCAAATTACTTTTTACAGAGGCTAGCGTTAACACGGGGGAATCAACATTCGGGATGAATTGTGGAGTAATCTAGATGGCATCGCTGGCTGAAGCGACACATGAAAGAGCGACGAGAAGGGACTTAACAAGTGGTCTGTCAAATATGTATGTAAATGTATTAAAGCCAATACAATCGTAAGAGATGTGATAAGGAGGTCAAAAGCGGGCAAAGTTATGAAAAGCACTGTTTGAGGAATTTATACGGTTCATTGTTGATCTCGGATGAAGACAATTTGAAGAAATAATGCACACATTTCATTTCGGTTTAAGAATTAGCGTCGGTCATGCCAACATATCACGGATCATAGTCTTAAAAAACTCAAGAATAATGAAGCGGTGTGACGGTATCCCAGCTGAACTCTTCCAAGCAGTACCAAGCAACCTTTTATAACGGTAACTTAGAAAAGTAATAACTTTCTAAAAGAATGGAATAATCACAACGCTCCAGTGCGGACACTGCAGAGCAATTTGTGTTCTTCTTGCGGTTCAAAGCAGGATTTCTTTAAATATCTTTCTGTGTTTATCATATAAACATATGTAAGTATAGTGGCGAGAAAAGTGAGTACATGTTGCAGAAATCGGAGGAGAATGTATTAATATTTTATTTTTTCGCTTAGAACATAAAAAAAATTTACATTTCAATAAGAACAATATACTTCACTGTTTAAAATAAATAAAATAAAACACTCTTTGTAAAAAAAATATAAAAGTATGGAAATAGTACATATGTACATATGTATTAATTTTCGCACGATTCTATCTTGTGGCAAATTTATCACGATTTTAGTACTGTGGACCAGACCTTTATTTTTAATAATACTTTGCATTTGAGTTGGCATACTTTCCACTAAGGTCTCAATGCATTCATAAGAATTTTTGTCTTCAGTAGTCCAATTTATATGTTCTTTGCAGAACTGTAAGCGTGCCTCAAAATTTTTTTCTGACACGGCTGGTTTTTTTTTGTTTAACTGGTGACACCAAACCTATCCTGCGCAACGTTCTTCTGACGGTTCACTCGCTCACATTTTTATTCAGGTATTTTGTAGCTTCCTCCGGTGTCTTACAGTCCTTGTTTTTCATTAAGCGCTCCATTAATCGCGCGTCGCCGTTTGATACAAGTTTTGGACGGCTAGCGGATGGGACATTTCTTCTCTTTTTCATTAAACGAACAGTGCACTGTCAAACGTTCACTCTTTTTGCAATGAGTCTATAAGAAATTCATTGTTCAAGTAAGGAAACGATGATTTTTTCCACTTCCAGACAGATTTTCTCATTTTGTCTGTATTATAGAATGTACATTGTACATACATATGTATATATAAATAAGCATATTTTATGTAATGAAAATGTCTATCTTTACACCTTAAATTACTTACCGCTCGGAACTGGTGCAACTTAAAGAATAAAGTCAAATAAAAAGTTTCGCATAACGAAAATAATATGTAGCGGTACTTTAATCTGACAAAACGAAACGTGCAAAATTGAGTAAACGCAGCAACCGAACTTTATTGTCAATTATTGCTAGTTTTGTCAGGAATACTAAGATTTTGTATTTCTCAGAGAGTATAGCACATGTATTTTAGTTTGAAATTACAAAAACATGTTTTAATTTTTGCTCGCCACTGAATATGCTATAAATTATCTTAAAGCTTCTATCCCAGAAGGACATCGGTAACGTCTACAGGGACTTCACATGGTGAGCATTAGTCAGACGAAGCGCGAATTAGAAGCAGCGTACCACAACGCTGCTTAAATAACACGAAACCTTGAAATTTCGTGAAGGCGAAATTTCGTACGCTTTCCAGCATGCATCAACTGTTGGCGAAAACTTTAGTAAAGTTATTTACTTAGGAATGTGTAATACATATGTCTTAATTAAATGATTCTCTGCGTAGACTATCAAAGACCATATATTATCGGATTACGCTAATTTTTTTCTTTTACAGGGCATCAAGCTTTATAATTCTTTTTACTTTTGGAGACTTGGTGCCTAAGAGACTATGGTCCAACAGAACTCAAATGCCCATAAAATAGTTTTTGCTCGAATTCAAATCATTGTGGACATTTGTGAGTGGCGGAATCGAATGTTTTTATGTGTCCACCAATAAGAAGTCATACAATCGATAAACAGCAAAAAAGCGAAACATAAAATGTAATAAAAAAGTAACTATAAAAAGTGTTTTTTCGTGTAATTTTTTGTGTCCTTTGAAAATGTGTGTGCTTGAACATCAAGGATAATTGTTCTACCGAACGGATTTCATGTTCAAAGCGCATGTAGGTACATATGTATATAGCAAATAGTTAAAACAATTCCTTTTTGTGTTTTGTTTTTGTTATAAATTTAATTCATTGCGCAAGGGATAAAATTAATTGCAGGAGATTGTAGGAGATCCCAGCCCACATATATGAGTATGCCCATTTTCGCGTATTCTGACCCGCTCATCCATCAATTACCAGCAGGGCAGTGGCTTTGAGCTAAAAACACAGAAAACTGAAACAATAAAGCATTCAAAATGGTGATTTTGATTCGCAAAACAATGAATCGCCGAAAAAATTCCGACTTTTCACACTCCGATGGAATAAAAATTCATTAAAAGTTTTTATTATTTCACATTTCGGACATTTATGTGACGTGGCGGCATCGTGTATTCCCTCATTCCTTAAAAAACGGGCTTCACTTCGTGCCACGCTGACGAAACCAGAAAGAAATGTGGTCCACAATGAAATTGAAGTTGAATTCCGAGGGATAATGGATGAATGAAAACAGGGTGGCTGGTAATATGTTCGCACATCCTTTCGGTGTATATGCGATTTTTTTATATTGTTATCCTTCGCTGAGCAATGAGATTAGCGCACTGTGGATAATTAATGAAATAATTAATTTTTGTGCAAAAAGAGTAGGGGCTCAGAGATGAGTGGATGCATTTTTTTCTTTTTATCCTTGTAGATTAAATGAATTGAAAGGAGGTGGGGCAGTTTAAAAAACCAACTGAAAAAAAAACACTCAACGTATTCCAATGAAATAACGTTTAAGATCTTGTTAGTATTGAGGAAGATAAGCATTGTAATGTCAATTGGGGGTTATTTCAAAACGTTTGGCATCTCTTTTCAGCATAGACTTGTTTCAACTTTTAGCCCAAGAAACCATGATTTGATATAGCCCTTGCTCTTTTCTAAAATTGCCCCTACCTCCTAAACGGGGCGAGATATACCCCCCCTCCCGTAGTAAAAAATGCTTGTTTTTGACTCCTCTACAAAAAACCGTTATCAATTTTTGGCGCCAAAGTTATCGTACTCTCCCCCGCTGGAAAAAATGTATTTAAAAATCAGAAAACTCACAGAAAGTATAACATCGACCTATGCAGAAAATACTATTCAGAGTCAAACAAAAGATACAAAGTGTTGTGTTTTTTGAAGAAACGTGACTATTACTAATATAACATTACAAGTCAACTTGCATCAAGTACATATGCTAGCGATTGGAGGAGACTTGCTAAAATAATTCGTTGATTAATAGAAAAACTCCTTTAACTGCATTAGAATTTGAAACATACTTCCGAAACCTACTCAATCCAACATCAACGACACAAACTACATTTGCCTCAAATATTGTTACAAATGTTCCACCGCTTTACAGCGACATCAAAATTAGTGAAGTTCGATTAGCTATTGTGTCAGCTAAAGAAAACAAAGCCCCCGGCATATGTTGATGGGACTTTTTTCGAATTCTATAAAAATCATAGAAATACATCGCCTCTTACTTGAACTTTTTTTTTAGGACGGGAGCAATCCCTGACTCGCTTTAGAAAGTAATCATTTTAGCTCTTTTCAAGAAAGACGACCCCAGTGAAGTAGCTAACTAGCACGGTTTGTCATTTATGGAAACCACCCACAAAATATTTTCTACTGTTATTCTAAAACAACGTAACTCATGGACTGAAGAAAACCATTAAAAAAATTTCAAGCTGCATGCAGGCAAAATTAATTAACTGTAAATGAAATTTACAACATCTCATGTCTACAATTACAACCTTGTCAAAAAAAAAATTATTTGCCTTTTCATAGATTTAAAAGCATCCACAAAAATTATTTCGATCGTAAAGACTCTCAATCACAACGATATTGCAACTGAATGGAATAGAACACATACCAAAGGATTCCTTCCCATCAATCGAGACGTAAAAGAGAGATGCCTTCTCATCGCTTAAATGTTTATCCTGTTTTTGAATGACCACGGCTCTGCACCACCAAGATGGACGACTATCGAAAACATGTTAAAAAAAGTTTTACTTTATGCAGAGGATATTGTGCTACTCTCCGGGACTCCTGCTTCGTTGCAAGTAATGATAAATAGCTTCGCAAATTATTGGCAAAAATGGAATTTACTTGTGAATCTGAATAAATCGGAAATAGTGACTTTTTGATCACTAATTCAAAAAATTTTACATATGTTGGACAGAGCATCTTTCACAAAACCTTCAGCAAAATATAAAATAAGTACACGAAGCTGCATCAACATCAGTTATGAACTACTGTGCACAAGTTTAAGGGTCTGAGCACATTGAAGTTGAAAAGCTGCAATGATTTATTATCAAAATATGTTTCTGTTTACATAATATAGAAAAAACAAATAAAAATCGGTTGCGCTAACTAGCGCTTCCTGTATGCGGACAGACGCAAACAATAGGCAAACGTCCGAATAGAGAAGCGTGAATACCCCGCAAGGTGAAACATCTGAGGCAAAAGTCGGGACACTGGCAGCAAACCCTCAAACCTCTGGAGGCGCAAAAGGAACCAAGCACGCAAGAAAAGGAACATCGGAAAAGTGAAGAAAAGCGAAAAGGGATGGAAAACGGACTGATCGTGGCAGCGTCGAGTCTAAAAAATAAGAAGGCTTCCGGACCCGATGGCACACTAGCGGAAGTGCTGAAAATCATCGCAAGAACGTGCCCGCAGCTACTGCTAAATATGTTCAACAGCTGCCTCATAGACGGGATCTTCTACAAGAACGGGAAGAAACAACGGTTGATCCTAATCAGCAAGAGAAAGGGAGACCCGGAATCGCCATTAGCCTACCGGCCGTTGTGTTTGCTGGATACAACGGGGAAACTTCTGGAGAAGATGCTAAAGTACCGACTTTCTACGATTAATCAGAGTGCAGGTGACCTATTTGAAAAACAACATGGTTTTCGTAGAGGACATTCAACAGTATATAAGGGCAATCCAGGAAGTGGTTAAGACAGTCCAAAATGTACAACAAGGCAACCGCTACTCGAGAAAAGTCGTTGTGCTGGCAGCTCTAGACGTGAGGAACGCCTTTAACTCAGTAAAATGGGCAGATATCCTGGAGCCGCTGGAAAATAAATTCAGAGCACCACAGTATTTGTTGCAGGTGTTGGGGGACTACCTCAAAGACCGGAAACTGCTCTACGACACTGCAGAGAGACGCCGCAGCAAGAACATCACAGCAGGAGCACCGCAGGGTTCAATATTGGGTTCGGACTTGTGGAACATCTCGTATGATGGAATCCTTCGTACCTGAAGACACTTTTCTCATAGGGTACGCAGACTACATCGGCGCAGTGATCACTGCAAGAGATGTAGCAGAAGCGCAGCGAAAACTCAACCAGACGAGTGAGACGAGTGCAAGGGTGGATGGCGGACCATGGTCTAAGTCTAGCAGCCGAGGGGACTGAGATACTTCTACTAACCAGGAGACGGATCCCGATTCACGTAAATTTTCACGTAGGTACAGAGACAATCACCAGCAAGAGCGCAATAAGGTACCTGGGTATGACCCTGGACTGCAAACTAACCTACTGGGACCAAATAAGATCGGCATCAGTGCGAGCGGCGAAAGTCACGTCGTCACTCAGCAGGATCATGGCAAACATCGGAGGCCCAGTAATGAGTAAACGGAGACTGCTTATGTCTATCACTCACTCCATTCTCTAGTTGCTGCATGGTGAAGTGAACTACTACATCACCCGATTCCTAACCGGACATGGATACTTCAACCCGGTAACTCTGCAGAATGGGAAAGAAAAACAGCGAAGCCAGACAACGTGGTCCAGAAGATGATCTCGAGTACCAAAAGCTGGAATAGGATCTGCGCTTTCATAGAAACGGTGTTAAGAAAGCGTGTGTAGCGTGTGAGTCCCACACTACTTGAAACAGAACGGGCCAATTTCTCGTGCGCATTAGCGTTTTCCCTCCGACCCCTAAGCAAAAAAAAAAAAAAAATAGAAACGGGACTACCCAAAGCTTTCCTTGCAACACTACGAATACATCTTAAATACATTCGAAGAGTAAGCATACCTCCTGCAAATAAATTGCTAAGAAAACTGTCAGATATTATCATGAGAAAACAGATCTATGAGTGGTTTAAGTTTATCAATGAAACCAGAATCGAGTTGGCAATGGTGTAGTGGCAGCGACAACATAACTGCGAAACCATAACACTGCTTTGTCATATGGCTGGAAAAATTGTTCGCTTCGTTGGATGAATGCTTATACAGCAGGTGGACTAGGAAAAAAATACTGTGAATCAGAAGCGGAGGCAATAAATAAATGACCACAAACAAATCTCACTAGTTATGTCGACACCACCCCTGGAGCTAATGTGAAACCTAATACACCTGAGTTTCAAACCACTATAGCAATCTCTTTCTCTCACTCTATCTATACTTCCAATGTCCGCACTGTGTGAAAACATGTAAAAGGGTATTCATAACCCATTGAATGCGTGCAAATTATACAAAAAAAAACTGGTCTAAGAAGTCTGAGTGGATAGTATTGCATTCAGAAGCTTGCACTAAACATATGTACATATACATATAGAAAAACATTGGACGGAACACACCAACCAAACGTTTTAATAACAGTTTCATGATGAGTATTCTAACTTAAAATATGCCGACGTGCCAAATTACTTTGAAGACAGTAACTCTCGCGAAATGATAAGTCTGGTTTTTAAGTCCCGGTTTATTACAGGAGTAGATAGCTATATTGGCTTTCCTGACGCGTTCTAGTAGATTGACTTTCCAGTTAATTTTTCTGTCCAAAATAAGTCCCAGGTATTTTGCATTATCAGTAAAGGTGAGACTGGTGCCATTTACCTTAGGAGGGTCTATGGGGAGTTTTATGGGGATCACCCCCAGTCCACATTTGGACGCCCATCTGGTGAGCCGAAAGAGAGCATATTGGAGGATTTCCTTGAGAGTATTTGAGTGTTTACCGGCGGCAGCAATATGAATGTCATCAGCATAAGAGATTTAAACAGTCCGACCATGGAAACACACTGCCCTCGCATTGCTGTAATTCTGCAGAAATAATACAGTCAGGTCCTGGGGACTTGAAGGGCTTGAAGCTGGGAGCAGGGAGTTGCTGCACGATTGAAGGGAAGTATTTACTAATTACAGCAACAGGGGAGCTACCAGGAAACTGAGTATCCAGTAATATGTCAATAGACTCCTTAGCATAGGTGGTCCAGTGAACGTCCGGATGCAAAAGGTAGTTGAGTATTGAAGGACTTTCCGCAACCTGGACGCTTCCGAGGATTCTTCAATGCAGTCACAGAAAAGTTTCCAGGATCGTCGTTGCTCTTTCCTCAAAGAGAATCTGTAGTTTTTAAGAGACAGTTTATATGAGTTAATCGACCGTCACGCGGGAGCTTTTAGCAATATTAAAAATGAGCCTGCTGTCTTTCGTAAGAGTACTGTATTTGCATTCCACCAATGTGAGAGGGCGTTAAGGATTAATAAACGTTTCCTATAAAGAGACCAATTGGTTTTTCTACGATTTCTAAAAACCTTCTGATCATACAGATGGTCGTCAAGACTGAATTGGAGGTAGCGGTGGTCTGAAAAATAGTGCTCTTCAGAGATGGAGAGTCCCTTACCGAGTTATAAATGTGGTCGGAGACAAGGCTAATGTCCAGGACTTCTTGTCGCTTGCGAGTAATGAAGGTTGGTTTGGACCCTCGGTTACAGATGAGGAGATTAGTACTAAGGATAAAATCAAAAAGTTGCTCACCTCTTTCATTTATGTCGGAACTGCCCCAGATTGAGTGATGGACATTTGCATCACAGCCAATGATGAGACCAGTTTTAAGGCTCTCCGCTTTAGCAATCAAGCTCCCCAAGAGGTCCGGAGGGAGTGGGCCTCTTTTATCGTGGCATGGTCGCAAGGTATCCGGATACTCCGTTTGCAACTGGGTTTTTAGTTAAATTGGGCCCCAAGCCAGGTTGCTCCTAGGCACGGGTCTTTTTACGTCTTGATACAACCCACCAAAGAGAAGAGAGGAAATGATAGAATATGATGGGGCGAGGGATTCGGGCGACTATATCTTGGCTTCAGGTCTAATCCGGCGAGTAATACCCGAAAATCCTTGACCTTTACTAGGCCCCTACACAGATGTTAAATTAAGTAGGAGTGCTTCTAACGGTAATTAAATGTTGTTTTCTATCAAATCTTTTACGAAATTTAAATTCAAGGAACTTGCAGTTTTTTTCTTTTCTGAATTCCTTAAATAGTGAGGTTTGCTTTTTATCTTAAAAAGATAAAAAAAATACAAAATCATGTACATTTGTACATACATATGTACATACATCACATCCGAAACAAGGAGACACTAGGGGGTGAAACTCAATCAAAGACTAAGATGTCAGGAAAAAAATTGCTTATTAGTCCAAGTGACTAGATCGCAATTATGTGGGTGGCTGTTTTAGTCGGTAAAAATCCGGCATACTGATTACACGGATCATCAGTATCTTTTGAAGATTTCCCCTCCCCCTATAAAAAAAACTGTACTGTACTGACTGTACATGTGGAGCTGGACACTCGGACCAGCGCAAGCTCAGCCGGGTTAACTCCAGCACGCGTGTGCCAGGCGAGGCATCTCTTGCTGACCTGACCCGCAGCTTGTGGATCAGATGTCTAACAAGAGGTCCTCAGAAGGAGGACGTGCAGCGGAGGAATTTCCAACGGCGGAATCAACGGTGACGTCCACAGACAGACCGGCGGAAGCCTTACTCGAGCTACTCCGACATATTTGGAGCTCAGGTCAGTAAGGAACTTTCACGACTGAGGCAGGGTCTTGAAAAAGAGATGGTGGCGGAGGTGCTCTTAATGGGCCAACGGCAGCACTCGCATCCCCGAAGTGGGTTACTGGCATCGAGTTAACCGGCCCCTTGTCCTACGGGTTGTATAAAGGGACCTGGCCCTCCAGGTTGGGGGTTGTGCGTAGGGGCAACTTCCCTACCGCGTAAAAACCCTTAGTTACGAACCGACCAAATGCCTCGGAAAGGAATGACCTTACTGTTGACGACCCTGGCAAACGAAATAAGGAGATTTAAACAGTTAGCAGAGGCCCTAGACTGCTATAAAGCAGACATCACAGCCATCCAGGAAGTGCGATGGGATGGGCCGGGCAAAAGAAGGATGAAAAACTGTGACATCTACTACGGTGATTGCTACAGAGAACAGAAACAGCGCTTATTCGGATGCGGATTTGTTATACGCGGCAGACTTAGGCAAGAAGTCTTGAGCTTTCGACACGTGAGCGAGCGTCTTATGACAATCCGCATCAAGGCTAAATTTGCCAACATCAGCCTAATATGCGCTCACGCCCCCACAGAAGACAAGGACGACACTACCAAAGATTGTTTTTACGAGCTCCTCGAAAAAACCTATGAGCAATGTCCTAAATATGACGTAAAAATCGTGCTAGGCGATAGGTAGGAAAGGAGGACATCTTTGGTAGAACAGTTGGTAAACATAGCCTGCACGACACCACGTCTGGCAACGGACTCAGGCTGATTGACTTTGCTGCGGGGCGAAACGTCACAATAGCAAGCACACGGTTTCCTCATCTCAATATCCACAAGGGGACCTGGCGGTCCCCTGATCATGAAACGGTCAACCAAATTGATCATATTGCGATCGACGCAAGGCATGCCTCCAGTATTCTGGATGTCCGAACCTTTCGAGCAGCCAACATCGACTCGGACCACTACCTTGTTGCAGCCAAGGTACGAATGCGGATATCCCGAACGCCACAAAGAAGAATAACTGTGAGAAGATTTGACGTCGAAAAGCTGCAATCGCAAGAGACCGCCAGAATCTTCGCCGATCGCGAGCTCGTGAGCTCTACGAGCGTAAGAGACGGGAAGAGCATCGGCTTCTCCAGAAGAAGAAAAAAGAGCACGAGAAGCGCGCGATCGAAGATATTGAGAGATTATACTCCAGGAAAAATGTACGGAAGTTTTACCAAAAGGTAAAAAGAACATGTCACGCCAACACGACCCGTACAGAAACCTGTAGAGATGAGGAAGGAAACCTGGTAGTAGAATCACAGTCGGTGCTGAGAATATGGAAAAACTTTTTCTGCAGACTGTATAACGGCGATGTAGATCAACATACCGCTGTCAGGCAGAATGCGCCATTCAACATAGACGATGATAGCCAAAACTTCCGTCCACCTGACCAAAACGAAGTAAGGATAGCAATATCCAAGCTTAAATCCAACAAAGCTGCTGGTCCTGATGGCCTACCGGCCGAGTTGTTCAAGGCAGCCGGAAATGACTTGGTAGAGAGCATACACCAACTCATTTCCAAGATTTGGTCAGACGAGTGTATGCCTGATGAATGGAACCTCAGCATCGTTTGCCCGATCCACAAGAAAGGAGACCCCCTCAAATGCGCCAATTACAGAGGCATCAGTCTCCTCAACATCGCGTACAAGATCTTATCTGCCATATTGTATGAACGCCTGAAACCCTTCATCAACAACCTGATTGGCCCCTATCAGTGTGGTTTCAGGCCAGGAAAGTCCACAGTCGATAAAATTTTCACACTCCGGCAGATCCTGGAAAAACCCAAGAAGTCCAAATCGATACTCACCATCTTTTTATCGATTTTAAGGCCGCGTATGACAGCATTTATAGAGACGAGCTATACAGAGCCATGTCTAGTTTTGGCATCCCTGCCAAACTCGTTCGTCTGTGCAGGATGACGATGGAGAACGCTTGCTGCTCCATCAAGGTCGGTAATGACCTCACCGAGACCTTCGATGTCAAAAAAGGATTTAGACAAGGCGACGCGCTGTCATGTGACTTCTTCAATATCATTCTTGAAAGAATTGTGCGAAACTCACAAGCCAACACCGGAGGCACAATCTTTCAAAGGTCTGTGCAACTACTAGCTTACGCGGATGACATCGACATAATTGGCAGAACACAGCGGGCTGTCACTGGTGCGTTCGCTAGTATCGAAACAGAAGCCGCCAAAATGGGTTTAGCTGTAAATGAGGGCAAAACAAAGTATATGCTGTCGACAAGAAGGGACACACAACATCGACGAATCGGACAGAACGTCACAGTTGACAGCTATAACTTCGAGGTAGTAAGGGACTTTGTCTACCTTGGCTCTGCTATTAATTCTGACAATAACATCTCGGCGGAAATTAACCGAAGAATTACTCTTGCCAATCGCTGTTTCTTTGGGCTGAGAAGGCAATTGAGTAGTAAGGCCCTATCTCGAACAACTAAGGAGACTCTGTACAAGACCGTGATCATCCCAGTCCTGCTTTATGGCGCTGAAGCATGGACTCTGTCGAAAGCGGATGAAGATATCCTTGGTCGCTTCGAGAGAAAAATTCTTCGGAAGATATACGGTCCCGTTTGCGTTGACGGGCTTTGGAGGAGAAGATTCAACGACGAAATCTACGAGCTGTACAGCGACATCGACCTAGTCAAAAAACTGCGCATCAGTCGCCTAAGATGGCTAGGACATGTAGAGCGAATGGACACCAATGCTCCGGCCCGCAGAGTCTTCGAATCTAACCCGGAGGGACAACGCAGTAGAGGAAGACCTCGCCTAAGGTGGCGCGCACAAGTAGAAAGGGACCTCAACCAACTTGGAGTGCGCAACTGGAGGCAGTTAGCTAAGGACCGGGCTAACTGGAGAGGCTTGTTGGTTGAGGCCCAGGTTCACCCCGAACTGTAGCGCCACCTAAGTAAGTAAGTAAGTATAAAAAAAAAGTTTGAATTGTTATTGTTTTGGTAAAGATTTTGAGAATCATAATTCGGCTTATCAATATTACCATGCCTATCACTGTTGTGATAATAATTGGGTTGGTCCATTAGAATTTTTTTCTTTGAATTGTCGTCGGTCTGGGTCATTTAATAATAATTCAAATTGCTTCGATCTTGTCCTATAAAATAATACACTGTATCTCTAATTTCTTTGATATTGTATTTGTTCATAATTACATACATATGCTAAGGACCCAGATGAGAGTACTTTCATTTTCTGTACTAGCATTCCATTAAAAATATTTAACATTGTGTCACGGCAAATTCGTTTACGTTTTCTACAATATTCTTAATTTTATTGTCTTTAATACTACTTACAATTAGTCCCCCGATGTCCTTATTTGTCATCATCTCATCTTTGGAGCGTCCAAAGCGTTTTTTCAAATAAGGAAGCTCTGCAAAGGACACTAACTTTGCCACTCCTAATCTATGGCGCTGAAGCATGGACTCTATCGAAGATAAACGAAACATATCTTCGCAAGATATTCGTTTTCATGTGCATTGACATGATTGGAAAAAGAGATTCAACAATGAATTATACGGTACAGTTAGATTAATCTAGTCAAAACTGCTTATTGGCCGTTTGAGATGAAGGTATGTACATATATTATATGTACAGCTAATGGACATTAATCTTAACATTCAACTGGAATGGGACGGCCAATGACTTAAGTGGTGCACACAGGTAGAAGGTGACTGGAAAGGCTTGATTGAGGCTCAGGTTTTTTTCAGAAAAAAAACAACTGCGAAAATTCACTTAATGGTTTTTCTTGGCACGTGAGCGCCGCATTATTGATTTTGTACTCTTGTGGAGTAAAAGAGATGGGAAGAGGCTGAATACAGCGCAAACGCAATGATGATATATATTTGTAAGTCAACGAAACTGAAGCATAATTTTTGTAAGAAAAAGCTTTACTTAATTTGACAAGTTTAGACGTTCAACAACAACTCTTCCCAATCAACAAACCTCTTCGCCCTCGACCTATTGTTAGCAGCGTCTAGTTTTACGAACCAAGTTTCTTGAGTTTCCTTAAAAGTAGGGCTTTCCTGGGCTGTGCTAGGGAAACAGATAATCCCCACAACTCAGAAGTTTACCGACTTCCCGCTTACATAGACTTCTCTTTATTACTTTTAAAAAATTTCCCATTCCCGGTAAATGATAGCGCATAGATAACACCTTTTTATTTGTGAAGTTCCCCAACTATTCAACTATGCCAGCACAATCCACAAGTTAATTGAAAGTCGAAGAGGTAAAAGCACGATGAGAATGAGGAGAAAAACAGATTTCCCCAAGGACTTAACGCTCATAAAATAAATTATCTTTCCCTTATTTTCCTAAAGATACTTTTATTTTCCTTGCTGTACAGCGATTTTTTGATTTCTCACCCTCCCTTAACATTTCACGAGTCATCATAACACAAAAGGTGGAAATTGAAACAAAATCTGCCCTTTTAGCCAACCGCCTTCATCGTAAATCGGTTTTTCATATTTGGTTTGGGGTAGGCGGATGAGCCAGTCTGCGGTGCTGCGGGTCAAAATCACAAATTGCCTGTAAACGAACAAAACGGATGGATACACTCAACGTGGCTACATACTACCGGCACACAAGAGGAAGGGTGTGGCGGATACATGTATAGCTTTCGCATGAATGACGCCATAACACTAGGCGCACCGCGAACACACATTTAGTTCCCAGGGCACAACGCGCCCAACGTATTAATGATTGATGAAGCATGCTTTTGGGAGTGAAAACTCACCCGACAAAAGTGATGTTGACCGGTTTCGGATGCTCCAACAAAGCATTCGATTCAGTGGGCTTTGGAACGGAGAACTGAGTTCGAGTGTTGTTTTTGTTTTGTTCCTTCATTTTGAATTATATATGTATGTAAGTTCTGCAGAAGAGTGTGCGTGTATGTATTTTTTTGGAAACGCTTTGCCAAAGGATTAGCTTAATTGGCATGGGATTAGTTTGAAATGAGTTAGAAACGAAAAATAGTTTTGCAGAAGGCTCGTTCAGATCGTGTGTAGGACATTTTGTAAAGTGTTAATTGATTACTGATGTAGAGACGGAAAAGGACGAGCTTTTATTCAGATAATGTTGTTTGCCTAGCAATTTTCAATATTAATGTGAATTTCGCGCAATATTTCGCACTTCCATATGTACATATGTATGTATGTACATATAAAGAAATGCTTCAGGAAAAACTGAACGGAACCATTTCTTTTTCTTAAGTAACCGAGATTTAAAAAGAAAGTAACCTTCAGGATATCTTTAACTGATTTTCTGTCTGGGTGGCATGTACATAATGTAATACTTTAGGGGAAATGTCCGAAACCTTAAAACTGAAAATAAAACAGGCCGGCACAAGGCTTGTCAAAGGCTTCTAAGGATGATTGCTATAAATCCAGTCTCATTTCATAAAATAAGCAGAAAGCACAAACTTGTTGCTATCAAAAAAATCGAGGACGAGCAACAGGGAACAGATACCCAAATCGAAAGAGGTCTCTAAGGTGGTGGTCCGGAAAGGGGATCTTCGTAGTCCCGACTCCAAGGCCTTCAAGTGCAACATCAACCCGCCCAAGATTGAGAAATAAAGTGTATCTATAAAAGTAGCTAGAAAAGAACAAACTCAAAACCCCCCAATAGAATTTTGGATATCTATTGTGCACCTAAAGAACTGCGATGACAAAATCTCTCTGGAGTACTGGCAACTGGTCGCTGCCTGTGCGACCATCCGTCTGAAAGCCTCTCTCTTATGGAGATGACAGAGCAGTTCAACATTCACCTATGCTGGGGGCAAGGCCACAGAGACATTCCAGGTAATTGCAGAGCAGACGAACTCGCCAGACAGGGAACTACTCTAAGGATTCTGTCTGATAGGCAATCACTAGGTATGGCCCTATGCTCCATTTAGGGTCCCCCTGCCTTGAAGAACTTGGTGATCTAGCGTCCTTAGGTGTCATGAGCATCCATCGCTTTATCAAATGCTCCGATTGGTTCTGTTCGTCCCTGAGTGGCCAAATGGTTTTGATCCATGGTATCACAAAGGACCTATACTGGTGTAAGTGTGTCTGTACTCCCATGCGGACAGTCAAACTAACCTAACCTAACCTAGACCTAACTCGAACACAATAATAAAAATAAAAACTATAAGCTATCATACCCTGTTCTGTGACAATAATTACTTGGTGTCCAATCTGGACAGATATAAGTAAAGAAAGGATATAAAAAAAAAAAATGTTTTATGCCCGCGCTTGTACATTGTATGTATATAGTATGTATATATGTACAAGCAAAATAAAATTCACTGCATCCTTTTTTTTCAGTGTCTAACCTAAAAAAAAATGTATATGGATTCTACTCAAAGAGTTCCTACAACGATGTATCATAAAAATGTTCTAAAATGTTCACTATCTTTTTTGCTTATACTGGAGCTACTTTCAAAATAACGGGTTTTGAAATCGGCGTTGTTTCTGGGTCATTACTTTATATATCATACGTAAAAAGCATACATGCAGCTTTTAAAATTTAGGAGCTAGAGGGTGATGACCAACAGACGCTTCTATAGGGCTTCCTGATCTATGTATGTACATATACATATGTATACGGAAACCTGAAAAGATCAAGAAATCAGTCATATGGAAAAAAAATATCCAGAGACGGGGTGTGTACTATCCTGTGATAGACAAAATAATTAAATATCGAAATTAAGTTTAAAGATATTCAAAGTAATTGAGTGGTATTTTAAGGCCTCCATTTAAAATTTATATTAGTAAATGCAATTTATATTGAAAATCTAGCTATGAACTTACAAAGGAATTAGCGTATGCAATCATATCACTATGATGTTACTGTGCACTTCGTATTCAAATGAGTGCGAAAACAAAAGCCTTTAAAATTTAAATATCCAATATTGCAGCTCCTTAATCCCACCAATACTTCAAAGTCCTGAATATATGCAGCAGACACTCATATGTATAAAACAAAATATTATTACCACAAAATGCAATTACGAGGACGTCTG
The DNA here is from genome assembly GCA_946965025.1 of Blera fallax. Classification (NCBI taxonomy): domain Eukaryota; kingdom Metazoa; phylum Arthropoda; class Insecta; order Diptera; family Syrphidae; genus Blera; species Blera fallax. The sequence goes on from OX337246.1 coordinate 52,000,374, forward strand.
TCATCGCATGCATTCGTTGCCCAGGCCTTCCTCAAGGGACCGTACTGTGCTCAAACGTAATTACTCACCAATAATTCGATTTAAAACGCGCAAGATACGACCGTAACCAGTCGCTGTTGCACTCTTCTTTAACTAAGGGACAAACCCATCCATACATGCACGCACTTGTCAATTATGCGAGAGTAATTCAATTAAGAAATGGCCAGCAACGAACAAGCTAAAACAAAAAAAAAATCTCGTTGAAGCAACAATTTCTTTGCGCGGAATGTAGACAAATGTGTAATGTAATACTAAGGCTTTGTCGAATAAATCTTAAGACAAAGAAAAAACGAACAACAAAAAACCACCAATTAAACAAAGCAACGGGATGTGTAGCAAAGGAAATTGCAGTCGTCCTTTCCACTAGGTTGAGTGGGAAAACGCCGCCCTTTTCTTATTCTCGTGTTGACTTCGGCCTACGATAAAGTCACAAAAGAAGCATCTCAACGAATGGCTACGTTCTTTGTTCCTCAAATGGCCTCGTCGTTGGTGGGCGAGTGTATCTTTTTTTTTTCTCATTTGTTTTCTATACACATATGGGGAAAGTGCAGCAGCGACCGGATCCCAGCTAAAAGAAGTGGACTTGGATGAAAGTTAAGGTTTTATTATTCCTTCTAATGGATTCTATTGCGGTGGCTGCTGTCGCTGTTGTAGCCTTCTCCGAAGACATCTAACTGAGGTTAGAGTTCTATTGCATTTTCTGGAGGAAGTGGCAGAGTATCCTGTGCACGCCGTAATGGGAATTTCGTTTTAATTAAGGAGATAGAGCGAGTGGCACCGTATGACATTTAATTACCTTGTCTCATTTCATTTTATCCCTCATTTCGATATATATCCCTTCACATCCGGTACATTTGAGTCCAAGCGAGTGCGTCCTTTGTGAAATTGTCGGGGAATTTTTTTGTTTGAAGTACATACATATGTATCTATGTACATATATGTATGTGTGGCGCGTAACTAAATGGCGTTGAAATGAGAAATCGTTTTAGTTTTTTTTTTTTTAGTTGTCCCGGGTGTTGAGGAATGGGCTTTTTGAAGTGAAGATGCTTTGATCTAATTAAATTTTGTAACAGTGTCTAGGTGAGCGCCATGGTGGTTAGCCTTTAAACTTATAAACAAATGCTGGGCGGGAGGTTCTTGCTTTAAATTAGAGGATATCAGAACAGGCTAGTTGTAAATATTCCTGCCTGTCACGCTTAAAAAAAATAAATAAAACGCATTACTCGTTGGATAATACTGGGTATTCTTTTAATGCTGTCTTGACATCAAATACTCCTACTGGACCCTCATTGCCTTTATAAGTCCTTTAATTGAATTGTTCTTACATTATCCTCCTTTATGATAACTACGTCACCCAAGTTAATAACAAGACATGTTAAATTCGAATAGAACTTTCGTTAAATTGTCAGGCGCACGATTCTGTACACTTTCTGTAGTCTTAAAAAAAAATAACTTAATACAATCCGTTCACACTCGTATTCTTATTTTGCTTTATCAACATTCTTGAAAGTTATATACAAAGTGCTTGTCTGAATGCTTACCTGTGTGTGACTTTGGAAGCTGCGTTGCGATATGTAAAAAAAAGTACCTAATATCACAAGCTCCAGAGACAGAACATGGATCTGAATCTGAACAATTAGTTAAATATTTTCTGAGATGCAATAATTCGATTTGGGTACAATATTTTACAATGGCAAACCAACTTTATAAGGCTTTCCTTGAAAGATTAGGAATAGGGTAGGTTAGGTTAGGTTGAGGTGGCTGCCAGTTTCGCCGACACACTTAGACCAATGGTAGGTCTAAGTAGGTCTAAGATCTACCACGTGAATCATGGGCGAAAGTTTCTCTCTATTCACTGGTTAAACCACTTTGAGCTTCTTATGAAGCGTAGGAGGCTCTTGATGTCAATATTCATCAGGTCGCCTATATCGTTGCAATAGGGGGCTCCTAAATGAAGCTTTCTTCTACGGGAGAGAGCTGGACAGAAACAAAGAAGGTGAGGAATAGCTTCCTCCTCCTCTTCTTCCTACAAAATCGTTCGCAAAAAGGCCTAGCCTAGTAGCATGCATGTCGTCACTGGACACGGTCTAATAGGCTAGCACGCTACAAGGCTATGGTGGTGCCGATATGCAATCTATTGAGAGAAATCAAATTCTTAGAGCGTTTTAGATCCAGATCCGGCCAGATCTGTTTTGTCGCTAGACATCTTGATCCACTTATCCACCTATAAGAATTGTACTCTCAACAGCATCCAGCTTAAGTTTATGTTTGCGAGTAGCCAAAGGTGCCCTTGTCCGGCAAGATGGGTATAGTTGTTCCTATTCTGGCGAGTTCATCTGCCTTACAATTCGCTGGAATGTCTTTATGCCCCGACACCCAACACAGGTGAATATTGAACTGCTCAGCCATCTCCACAAGAGAAGGAAGAACGGCAGCTTAGAGCTTCTTAAAAATTTATAGAGGTCTATTCAAGAGATTTGATTGCTGCTTGGCTATCTGAAAAGATGCGAATATCTCTAGCAGATATTCAGACATTTTTCTTAAGCCAAGATAGGGCTTCTTTGATCGCCATTATTTCCGCCTGGAACACGCTACAAAGACAGAAAAAGTGCTTAACACCTGCACCAACTCCGTCTTTGTTCTTTGACCCGTTGGCATAGAGGTGAATTGATTCGTCTTCTAAAAATGCATCGTTCTCCCAGAGTGATCTGGAAGGGATGGTGACTATGAAGTTCTTGTAAAAATATAGACGTGGGATGGTGCAGTCCGTGTTTTCGGGAAATATTTTGAGTTTATTTAGAATAGAAGCGTGGCTGCACTCGCTGCCTGTTGCTTGCTAAATATATCGATGGAACATAATGTCCAGTGCCGCAGAGGGAGTTGTACGTAGTGCTATTTCTAAGGCTGTCCACCAGACAATCACCCAGTATGTGAGTATCGGTCTAATTTCTGAGATGTAGAGCCAGTGAGTAATTCGAGGTCGTAAACCTCATTTACTCCCAATAGCATTCTTACAAGAGAAAAGTACTACTGTAGCCTTTTTGACTCTTTTTGAATGTTAGGTTTCCAGTTTAGCTTCCTATCCAGGATAAGATCCAAATAATTTGCTTTGTCAGAGAAAGCTAAGCTGATACGAGTGAGAGAGGGAGGGTCGACTGTCGGAATTTTATATTTCCTGGAGAAGTGTACTAGTTCAGTTTTGTGGGGGTTTACACCCAAACCACACCGCACTGCCCATCTGGTAAGCTTGTTTAAAGCGTTTTGTAGAAGTTCCTTTGGAGTATTTAGGTGCTTTCCCAAGACGGCCAAAACAACATCGTCTGTATAAGCGATCGCCGTTCATCCCTCGCCTTCCATAATTACCAATAATTCATTGAACGCCAAATTCCATAAAACACATCCTTGCGGAGTGCTTCGGCTAACAGATTAGGAATACGACCCGCTAATAAATTTGTAACTTCTACGTACGCTGAAAGTTTTTCTCTAAGATCAGAAAAGATGGTATAATTTTTAATAGAAATTATTTATGGCATTTGTAACATCCATAAAATTTTGTAAAATAAATTCATTTTAGTTGTAGAATTCTGAAAAAAAATCTTGTGATTTGATTTTTATTTTATTATTAAAAGGGCATTTTTTCATTGATTTCAAAAGAGATACGAATGTAAGTCAACACTTTGCTTGTAACCGTCCCGAAATAATATTAACTTGTGTGTTTAAACTAAATTCTCTTCTAAATCACTCCTAAGCCATAGTAGATGAGGCCCCATATGACTAACCTTTTCCTTTTCTTACCTCTTACTCGTTAAAAATTTGTAGAAATATAAGGTTGTACCTCATGAAATTTGAGATTTTATACCTATGTAGTAAAAAGTCAATCTTATTTTTTTTATAAACTTTTATTTAGTGAAATATTCGTTCGTAGATATTGAGAGAGCATTTAATTATACATCCTTCGAGTCCGTCAACAGGGCACTTAACAACATGAATCTGTCTTCAATAATAGGAAAATGGATTATGTCCATGCTAAATTGAAGAATAGTTCAAACCAACATTGACGATGTAGAAATCTCGGCGATTACAATTCGAGGATGACCGCAGGGGGCATTCTTTCGCCTCTCATTTGGTTCCTCGTCATAGACTAGGCTATGCTGACGACGTTGCAATTGTCGTCAGTGGGGAATTCGAAAACTCCGTTTCGGAAGTGCTGCAATATGCTCTTTCTTTAGTACAGAACTGGTGTGAAAAAGAAGGCCTCTCTGTAAATCCCAAGAAGTCGACTATCGTCCCCTTTACTAATAGGAGAAAACTTTATTGCCTACTTCGCCTATATGGCCAAACCATCCAATTCTCGCGGGAAGTCAAGTACCTAGGAATTGTACCTGACAGTAAATTGTCCTGGAACACACAAATGGAACGAACCGTAAATAAAGCCACCAGAGCCCTTTGGATCTGCCGTCGAAATTGCAGAAAAAATTGGGGTCTTAGACCCAAGATGATATACTGGTTGTATAAGATGGTGGTCAGACCAGCGCTATCCTATGCCGCTGACGCCTGTCAAAAAGTTAGAACGAGTTCAACGTTTAACCAGTACCTGTATCAACGTATAACCAGTATAAATGTCATTCTGGGCCTAACACCGATCCAAACATGCATTCAAAAAGAATCGAGACTGTGCATTCATCGACTCTTCCGTTCGAATAATTTCGACCCCTACTCCTATCGTGGAGGTCATCTGTCTCTAATCGACGCTATGGAGCCTGAAAGTGCATTTAGCATGTTTAGCATGACATGCTTTGTAAATACAGCTTCCATAAAAAGTTCTTTATCGTCGTCCTTCCGAGGGAGGACTGGGAGAAATAAAAACCCCACCCATCACCACATGACCTCGCCTGCTATACGGTCGGATCCAAGATGGTTTCAGGGACTGGATCTGGCATAAATGGAGAGTCGCCTCATGCGAACTTTTCAGTCAGCCTTGGTAAAAACTCTTCCATATTCTAGGCAGAATTCCTTGCTATTAACCAGTGTGTCAGAATAAACTTAAGTTCTAACACACGAGGCAAAACAATATTTATCTTCTCAGACAGCCAAGCAGCTCCCAAAACTCTCGACTCATCTGTTATAAAATCTAGGCTCGTACTAGAAAGCGTTATGGTCAAAAAACAACAAAAAACAACCTAGTCATTCTACATTGGATCCCAGGTTTTGCTGGAAATGAATTGGCTGACTCACTGGCTAAAATTGGGCAACATCACCACTCATCGGCCCCGAACCCTTTTGCGGCGTCAACATAAGTCACTTCAAAGACTACGCCAAGAGTCCCTACTTTCGTCTCATCTGCGAACATTGCAGACTTACACCCAGAGAAGATCCTTATCTTTCTGACCGCCTCCGGAGTAAAAAGTTTGCTCTAGGACCAAACCAGGGAAGGCACAATAGACCTTAATATAAAGCCGCAGTGCCAGAGCCTCACAAATGCTCTCCCGCCTTTCAATACACGGCAATAGTCAAAATATGATGCGTTGTAATCTATAACTCTTTTCCAATGTGATTCAAGGTTTTTGAGGCAATGAAATCTTCAAAGGCTTTTATGACCTCTGTTCGATATATCAAATCTCAACTCGTAACAGTTTTTGCACTATTGCGCGTGAAGTATGGGATTTAGCATTGTCATGCAGTATGATCGTACCATGCATTTTGATTGCAGTCTACTTTTTAGCTAATTTTGATGCACTATGTTGATTTCAGGGTGATGCTAAGTGTTTGAAGGGATGAAAATTGGTTTGGTCTTTTCGATATCCACCTTATTTGTGCGGGAAGACCATGCTTCGGTGTATGTTTTGATTTCCCGTCTGTATTGCCCAGGTCTTTTAAGGTTGTCACACTGAATCCACTTTTCATCATAGTCGAATATCTGGTCCAAAAACGGTTTTCTTAGGTTTCTTACATTAAGCGATGCACAAATTTCCAGGCGCCTTAGTTTTTGAACTCGTTCAGTTCATGGGGTATCCAGTTGTAGAGTTTCTTTGCTTTCTTCCTTTTCATAAAAGAATATACATATGGGACTATTAGAACAACCAACCAATACCAATAACCAACTTAAATTAAAAATTTATAGGAAAAATAACTGTCCTTGTCATTAACCCTAAAAGTCTCACGCAACAAAAAAAAAACAAACAATTTATCTCATAAAAAAAGGAAATTGCATCTTCGGGCATAGATTTTCACTCGAGACCTTCTTATTTCGGACTGAGTGAAAGTTGGACATTTCATAAACAACATATAGGAGTACCTGTTCATTTCTAAAAATATAACATTAAAAACATAGACTGTACCCAAGTTTATTGTTGTATTTATGGAATTTATGGAATGCTGTTGAATAATTAACTTTATCAATTTATTTATAAATTTATTTATAATTCACCTGCAGAAACTAATGCACAGCCTCACCAAGTTCTCTACAAACACACTAATCCGTTACCAACAATATGTCAACTCCATGGTGTATTTGGGTTTAAAATTAAAATGCTTTCTATGCTTGGCACGAAGCTGATTCTGCAGGCCAAACACATTCGGGTTCATTACACAATCGTGTCACTATGGAATTGTACTGATGAGCCTGCATTGCAGTTGGACACGGTACGAGCAGAAAGTCATCTAGGATCCACTACCAAATGCGAGTAGTTCAGAAGTGAATACATGGAGTATATTCGTACTCCACAAATGTACGTACATATGTATATATACATACATGTACCTACTCGTCCATGCTCGTAGTGAATGTCCTTAGAGGTCTTTTGAAGTTGTACCAAGTAATGGTTGATTGATTTTGAATCGTGATGTCCTGTTATTGCACATTAACCCCAATAGTTGTGGTTGTATGGTGATTTTCGTTCTTAGATGTCAAGCTGGTTTTCACCAAGGTAAATTAGAATTGACTTCGCGTGAGGGTTGACACTTGTGTTTTGATGATACAACGTGAATCGAGTTGTGCATAACTAATTGAAATATAAGTATTTGAAAAAACATGTTCAAATACATTGAAGATTCTCAGAGGTGCTGAGAATTTTTTTACTGAAATGTTTAAAATGAAATTGCGTACTGGTAATAATTCGTTATAAAATAGAGGTTCAGTCTGATGGCTTTACCTGCTAGTAATTTAAAAGAATTCAAGAAATGCTAATGTTAAGAGTTAATCATAAAAGTATAAGAGGTACTTATAAAATACAAATACTTTGCGCAACGGACCGTATGTGATCCAGAGTTTAGCTTCTCGAGACCATTCGTGTTGTGCGTGTTATATTTTTTCACACAAATGGAAGGGACCTACAGTTTAGAGCCATATACGAAAGGCAAATTGAGAAGCTTTCTCTTGACAGTTATTACTCTCGGACTTTTGTCAGATATTCGCGAGAGGTGGAACCGTGAAAAAACTTTTTGGTGTTTCTAGGATTCGAACATCGAACCTCTGGCTCCGACCCTAGGTTCTTGGTTCCTAGTTTCGTAGTTTTTTTTGAAATTCATCAGCCAGTATGTCAATTGGGAGTAAAACTGCAATAGCATAGTCTGCATTTTACGATATTGTGCGAAATGCACTGTATATTCCAATTGCGCAGAGTCGGTATGTCGATTCAGTTTTACGCCTGTATGACTTAACCTTCATGGCTTCAGCCCATATTGGTGTGTCGTAGAGTATCACAGATATCACCACTCTGGCAAAGAGCCGGCGTCGGCTGTATCTTGGTCCTCCATGGTTTGGCATGATGCGCATTAGTGCATTATTCACTCGTGAGGCCTTGTCACTAACATAAACCAGATGTTCATAAAAAGAAAGCCCTGCATCAATCATGACGCCTAGGTATTTAGGTTTGCAGAGTTAAAAGCATTTCGGAAGTCAAGTGATCACACAGTACCGTTTAGCACCGCCTATCCATCTTCTGCCTTTTATGGATTTCTTTGCTGTGTTTACCACCACTCGTATTGCATCAAATGTCGAGCGTGACCTTCAGAAACCGTACTGATGCTCTGCTATTCCGCCCGCGTTTTAGATGCCTACTTCCAGCCTATTGGTAATAATACGCTCTAGGACTTTTCCAGCCGTATCTAGCATACAGAGGGGACGAAATGACGACGGATCTCCAAATGCATTCCACCGCTCTGGGAATATCCCTTCACTCAGGCATGGTATACATATTGGCAAACATATTCGGTCGAGTTCTTATTGAAGTCTTGAGTGCTACTTTGGGTATACCATCCAACCCTGGTGTTTTTTTTATCTCCGAATCTTTTTTTTGCTGCTATTACTTCTTCTTTCTCAGACAGGGACCCTCCATGGTTGGGAGCCCGTTAAGTAAGTAAGTACTTCTTCTGCAGTGACTATAGGAATTGGGCATATCTTCCTCTACTGGGGTTTCCTGTTGTCTAGGAATAGAACACTCACGATGTTTCGCAGCAACCTTGGGCAGGTGGGCGTTATTGACTGAAAGCTCTTCCATTTCTTCATTACCACCTGGTACGCCATAGCCCAAGGGTTTTGGTCAACTTCGTTGCACATTTCATTGAAACTCTTGCGCTTGCTTTGCGCTTGATTGCTACTTTAACATTTCTAAGCGATGCTGTATTGCTGTTCTAGTTCCGTGAAGGTATCTCTAAGCCTATAGCTTTTCACAGTCTTCTTGCACGATGAGATTCAGAACGCAGGCGTGCGATATCCTCATTCCACCAGTAAACCGGTGTATATTTTGGAGGGGTATGTATATTTGTTTATGTCACTGTTAGTACAAATAAGATATCAACACGTGGAACACAAACCCTGAACTAAGTGTGTACAGGGAGCATGTACATAATTTAGAACCTTAAAACTTGGTACAATATGCTTAGTATCTAGACAAAGAATGACTTCCGACTTTTCAACATGCTTTTCAAAAACCATACTATGTATACTAATGTGTTGGCTATCTGATGACTTATTTTTTAAGTGTTATTTCGCCACTGATACTAACGCGCTTGAAATACTGAAAGATATGTATGTAGTGCCAAACCCTTCAGCAACTGCTGTATAGAAATAAAAAAAACTGTTGTGCTTATACATAAATGGTCTTATCCGGTGAGCATGGATGAAATAATTACTGCAAACAAGAACCAAGAACCTCAACTTGTTATAGGGTATAATAATTAAACAACAATCGCATTTCTCTGAGGAGAACTATTCATAAAGGCTTCAAGTTATTTTCACCCCAGTTCGAGTTATTGCCTGTCAAAGTGGGACACCTCCGATTTGGAAGTACAATCACTTTAAATGGTATAACTTCTGAATTATTATAGTTACAAAAACGGTTTTGTACAACTACAATTCGGAACTAGCCTTCAGGATCTACAAATTAAAGTAGATCTTTTACAAGCTGGTGAATCTGGCAGCATTCTCCTCGAACTGGACAGAGACGAAGCCTGAAAAAGCAGCAAAGGCATAAAATATGAACACCGCCGAAAGGACAAGTACATAAAGGTGTCCATAACTGTTAAAGACAGCGACAATCAACCAATGTCCATCTAAAATAAGCGTAAACAACCGAGAAATCAGCATCGATATTAAGTTATTTGACACCCAGGTGAGTAAATTCGGGCTAGAACACAAAAAAGCGAAGCTATTAGTGTGCAGAGGGCGCACTAAGCCAAAGGAAGCTATCAATTGTGTAGATTAATTGACAGTTTATACCTGTGTTTGTCAGCATTTGCATTAGGTAATCAACAACTAGGCTCCATATTAGTGGTGAGAGAACCGGAGAACCCCTCCTGGTGGGCAGCCTCTAGTTGTGCTAGGGCTAGACTACTTCTAATTATGCCGAGAAGGTGTGGCAAAATTAATTCCTGTCCAGGTCCTTTCGATCTTTGGGGTCAAGGTTGTCGAAACTAGCCGAAATAGAAATACCGTATCTTCTCAAATATATCAAGAGCACCAAATGAGTTAAGCAATCAGAATGATGTTAAGCCTACTCGATAGTTTTTGTTGATTGTTGTTTCAACAAAATATGAAGTGACTTATTCGACGGGCCTTTAAAGACTGCGAGTGAAAATGGTGCATATGCATCACCCACCTTTCTGTAACCAAACCTAACCTAACCAACTCACTGAATACAGCTATGTGCTCCCATGTAAGTCGATTGGCGGTGTTCTTTACAGATCGCCAGTGAATCGGTGGTTTGGCATCAGTAAATCCGAAGGAAATCGAATTGCTTACATATGTATGTACTCGTACATACACATGTATGTCTCTATGCAATTTGTAATACAGGATCTCAAACAAAATTTCTATCAAACTATCTCAACTCTGAGATGTTCTGAGTTATCTCAATAATTATAATAATTTCGACAATTTTGCTCTTACGAATAACACAACAGTGTTATTATTCCTTAAAATGGAATTCATACTGACTTAACGTCAGGAAAACAGCTTGCGAGTACAACTCATACAAAACAGACAAACTCAAACGTCTGTCATGTACATATGTACGTCTTTAGGACAACAACTGCGTTTAAATATTCACTTATACACCACATCTCCACTTATCACAACTTTTTTTTTTACATATTCGGCCTGTGAGTTTCGAAAAACGCGTCATCAATATTTTATCAAGCCACAAGGGCACAAGCATAAAAGTAACATTGTGTATTTTTGTGCATTTCATTTGTGTGTATCATTTCATTACCAAATATTGAATGTCCTTGTTAGTCTCCAGTAAACAAAACAGCATAATAGCATCCATCAACCATAAAAGATACCAAGAGAGTGTAATCCTCGCATGTCAATTGACTATCATCAAAGCACAATTTCAAGGTGAATTTTAAAGCAACAATTTCGGTTTGCTGTGATGTTACCAAAAGCAACGTTAGGATGGGGGCACATTTAAGGATGTGTACACATATCCTTAATAGAAAAAAAAAACAAAAGCTGCAGTAGAAGTAGAAGAATATAAAACCGAATGACATCCAGACAAATAAAGCAGCAGCAATAGCGGTAAAAGTATCTCAACGCAGAGCCTCACTTTGCCACTATACATACGTACATGTAGGTTAGGTTGGAGGTGATGTAAATAATTCCGTTTATATGCACGTTGTTTCCTCTTACTATTTTCTAAAATATCTTGTGGGCTGGTCGTCGCAACTCGTAGCCAGTAGCTATGTGTATGTATGTATGTATATACTCGTAAGTAAGAGGCAAGACGGTACTCCCGGGCAGGTGTAATTGAATACGAAATTACTTTAGCCACGGATTAATATTTAATGAATTTTTCCACTCGTGTTTCTTAGGAGGATAAAAACACAGAGAGCAAGACCAATATACAAGGACCATGCCTGGAACACGTTTGGTTTTATTATGCGATATGAGGCAGCAGCATAGATGGCAGGAATGTGAAGACGAAATACATGGCGAAAAGCATCTACGTTTATTTATTTATTTTTTTCTTTCACTTTCTCTCCTGGTTTTTCTGCTCGGCTTTTACAGCCAGAGAAATAAAAGCGATAAACGTTCCGTACCCCGGTAAAAACCGAATAACATTCTACGTTTAAAACCAAGCTAAGACAGGCTAAATATACGAAGCAGATCTTCGTCTTAAGTAAATTAAATTCCGTTCTAAATCGTGGAAGCTTCTTATAACTGCAGACAATGCGTTCAAAAGCATGTATGTGCATTTGTGTATGTGAATTTCATACCTTTGAAGATGGTAACATGAGTCTCGAGAATATTTAAAACCCCTGGAGAACGGTACACCAACTTAATGGCACTAATACTAGGATACCGTTTCTGTTCGACCATTTGCAGGACACAAGTGTGTAACACATTGCTTTGAGGACTTGTTAAAGTCGAGTGCTTCAAAACGAACATCGTCGTCGTCGTTGTTGTTGTTGCCGCTGTAGCCATTGTCGTTTGTTTGGTGGGTAAAGTAGTTGAATGTTTGAGAGCAATTTCGTAACCTCACTCTCTCATGCTTTGTACTAAACGTATACAAATGTACATGGGTTCGTATGTATATGTAAACAACGTATGCATGCTTTGTGGGGTAGGAAAGCACCATTTAGACGCAGACACCTTGTTCACTTCATTCTTTGATGAGTGAAACTGTTGTGAGCGTCCAAACGGGAGTGCACGGACTCGCTTACATACGTATAATTATTAATTTGTCAGCCCTTCTTGGTGGCTTGGGCGAAGATACGTAATTACATAATTTTTGGACTGTACACTTAACGGCTACTCTTCATAGACTTCTACAAGATATTTTATATAGAAAGCAAATATGTATGTATGTGCTTATGTGATTTTTTCGAATCTTCAATTTCACACAAAAACACCTATGTAAGTACCTAGACAAAAATTGCAAAAAAAGGATTTATTAAGGTGTATTTTTTACGATATAAAAGGATGGGTTGGCCTCATAATTTAAGGATTTTAATTCACTTTCAGATTAGATAGTAGACAAGTGGAAGACCGTTCTTTTTAGTGGTGAATCAAAATTCAACCTGTTTGACTCTAATGGTATACGTCACATTCGTAAAAGAAAGGGTCAAAGGCTGAATAAAGCCAAAACCGAAAGAAAAGCCGGTAATAAAACAACAAAAAGCGAAAACAGAAGTAATTAAGGTAAAGCCTTCGAATGAAAAAAAAAGAAGCGCAGAAAGCAAAATCGACAAACGCTCGGATAAAGACATATGCCGAAGCTGCGTCTAGAGAAAGCAGCGGCAACTCCTCTCCACCTGACCCTCTCATGCTTCTTCTAGCAAAACTTGATGAACAAAGTGCTACAAACAAACTTATTTTCGACAGGTTGATTAAACTCGAAAATAATGTATACAGCAGACGTTTTCCTCCATCCAAGATGATAAGACAACTTAAAATAGTAACATGGAACGCCAATGGGCTTTTGCAAAAAATTAACGAGCTGGAAATATTCTTGATTAAGAAACAAGTTGATATATGTCTAGTATCTGAGACTCATCTCAAAATAAATTCTAGGATAAAATTAAAGGGTTATAAAGGCTATCATGCTTTCCACCCATCAAAAAGAGCCAGAGGCGGTGCGTCTCTATTAATAAGAGATTGTATTGAACACTGAAGATATTAAATTTGAGCTTGAATCAAGGCAAATAATAACAGTACGTGTAAAAAATAGACACTTTGCTTATAATATCTTGTCTATCTACTGCCCTCCACGCTGTTAGCTGGAATTAAGCGACTACCTTAATACTATTGAATCACTTGGATCAAACTTTATTATTGGTGGTGACTTTAATGTGAAACATACTTTCTGGGGATCTAAAAGGCCTAGAATACAAGTTTCAGCAAGTTCTTCCCTACAAATTATGCAAGGTTCTGAAATCTTGCCTTTCAGATCGATTATTTCAGATCGATTATTAAAATGGGTAACGAATACTCAGAATTCAAAGAAATCATGGCAGGAGTGCCTCAAGGCAGTGTACTTGGTCCGACACTATACCTGCTGTACACACGAGATATACTGCAAGTAGATGGTACGCAAATAGCTATATTTGCGGATGACACAGCAATATTGGCAACGGGCACTACAGTTGAGGAATCAACTGAAAAGTTACGAAAAGCCATACATGAGATATTCGCATGGACAAAGACCTGGCGAATTGTGCTACACCAGACCAAATCCATCCACGTAAATTTTACGCACAAAAAAGAGAATAATATACTTATTCTAGCAAATTTTGTTATAATCCTGTATGCAAACGAAGCAAAATTCTTGGGAATGACACTCGACGCTAAACCAAAGTGGAAGACACATATGAAAAATAAAAAGCAAGAGCTCGAAAACAAATATAGACAAATGTATTGGCTACTTGGAAAGCAGTCCAAGCTAAATACTGAAAACAAGCTGCTTTTATATAAGCAAGTGCTAAAACCGGTTTGGACTTATGGCATACAATGGTATATAAGAAATTCCGATATCCACAAAGACCTTGGAATACTAACAGTTAGAGACGAAATAAAAAAAATTCGCCCGAAAGCACCAACAGAGAATACAGAATCACGGTAACAACGCCTTCCTACAGATTTTGGACGATAGAAATATAGTGCGTACACTACAGAGGACGAAACCGTCCGATTTGGCACACTAGAGATTAACCCCATGCAATTTGAGGTATATACAGGATTTTCGTTGGAAAATCCCTGCACAAAGAGAAAATACCATATCTACTGAATAAGTTTGTTCTTAGTTGTAGTATCAAAAACCCTCCTCGTGATGAAACGATTGATGGCAGTCGCATGAGTAAAAAGGGTTGGGGTGATGGGTGGTTTTAGTCGGTTAAACTCCGGCATGCTGTTGGAATCGGTCCTTCAGTATCTTTAGAAGATTTCCACCTTCCGGCCGAAAAGCAAAAAAAAAAAAAAAAACGCTGAATTGTGTGGGCTTGCTTCTCAACGAATGGAGTTGGACCTTTGCACCAAATAAGGACTATAATGGATCGATTTGTCTACAGAGGTCTTTTAAATGAGCAAATGTTACCATACGCCGAACGCCCATTGAAAGTCTCTTTGGCATCTTGAAACGTACAGTTGGGAATGAAGGCTTTAAAAATAAGGATAAGCTCATGATGTGTTTGGAAACGGAATGGAAATTGATACCAACTTCCACAATGAAAAACCTTATTGAGTCTATGCCCCGCAGATGTGAGAAGGTAATCAAAAATAACAGTTATCACACCAAATATTAAACCTTGCTTAGGTTTCGAACAGCTCCATATTGAGAGGAATTTCTATTTATTTTTATTTACTTTGAATGAATTGATTTTGGATTTTCTTTTTACTATAACTATCCGAGTACTTACTGTAACCAATAAAAATTATCCTATTTTCATTAAAAAGAATAAATGCATAATTATTCGACTTCGGGGTCTTTCAGCCGCGCCCTCCTTCTCTGCCGCTCTTGGTCGGAGGCTACTTATTCGTTACACAGTTAACCGGCATATCTGCAAGCCAATTACTATCCGCCACCTGTGACTAATTCAGAGGAAAAAGTTGCTTAGGTTTCGAACAATACTGTATAAAACCAAATTTTGGCGTAAAAGATTTCAGGGTGCACGATGGGTTAGAAGGCGATATCAGAAGTCTTTGCAGAAGCAAAGTCCCAGTATACGTATAACGTGGCTATAGTCGGCAAAATAAGAAGGACAGAAGATTTTTTGATCATCTTTTGCCCACCCGGGTTTACAAGAAATAATTACGAAGATTGGTGAAAGACCGACTACGATCTTATGACCCTAAGTCTGAATTCATCAAAGTTAGTAAGGCGGTAAATCGTTTAGAACTAGAATCAACGGAATATTTGTCCCAATGCAATTTCGGTGCACTATCCCCTATCCGGCCGTCAAATGAAGGCGAATAGCAAACTAATCACTGCAGAAAACAGGTTGGAGCTTGTGGTTTGTGGATTGAGTCACTTCAGACGGCTCAATACGTCTTGTACCACTTCTCGAATAAAGCTCTTTAATACTGTTTACACTGGAAAAGAGGCCTCTCGTTCTTTATTATCCTTGGAACCTCTTAAATTTAATAGTTTAAAGATTCCGTTAGTTCCTTTGACTTAAGCGAAGTTATATTGACCTGTCCAAAAAATCCACTTTCCGACTGGCTCCAATTTTTCCAGCCTTCTTAACTTCGCATCCGACACCTGAGGTCTGACACCTACCACAGAAGCTTTGATTATGATTCTTTCGGAGGCGAAAATCTACTAAGGGCAATACTTCTGGCCAAAATGTCTTCGAAACCTGTTAGCATCAATATAAGCACCATAGAAAGGAAATGCATGATCAGCCATTTTTTAATCCAATTGATTTTAATGGGTTCAATAGGTTTAAATAGGTTCGCTTTAACTCAAGCACGACACTTCAAATAAAAGTTCGAGTCAGTTTTAAGTTTCGGAAAAATATTAGCCTCATAACCAAATGATAAGTACGAAAAATCATTCACGTCTTTCAAGGAATTCCGTGCTTTTAGCATCAGCAATGAAATGATTCTAGGAAATATAATATTCTAATACATTATGCCCATAATTATAAAACCATTTTATTACTGAAAATCTTATCCAAACATAAATATCCGTTTTATTTGAAGACGAAGTCTAAATTTATTTTCCAATCAAGTGGCCTGGACTTGAGAGAACTTCGACAAATAGGGACATTAACGAATTTATTTCTGCATATCCTTAAATTACTTTCGCCATCTTCTATGCTAATTTTACCTGTTGCATGTGAAAAATCATACACACTCATCTTTTTAAACTCATATCATAAATTTATAATTCCCATTAATAATCCATAATACTTAGATGCTCATTTCAATAAACAGACTTATAAAAAGCTCTCACGTGAATACTTGAGATTTTCATCTCTCTCTTTTCTCAAGTCTCATTGAATGGAAAGTCCCCTCGTATGCGTCTTATCCTAGATCTTCAAGTGCATTGGTTCATACACAACCCATTAGACGTGCTCATATTCTTTGAAAAAAATTAAAAAAAGAATCCTTGAAAAGAAATCAGATTAAAAAGTTCTTTTGCGTATTGCGCACCGACATCTCAGTATGGCGCCACATTTGTCAAAAAAGTAAACAGCTGATGGAATCCGGAAATTCATACAAGTGTTGAAAGCTTTCAACACCCAATGTAGAAAGCATATGTACCCCGTATCCTTGCAACAAAGAACAACAAAAGCTTTTAATCGAATTACACCCACCCACACAAATGCACATACACTGTCATCAGTCAGCCGACATTCGTTTGATAACAGATGCAAAAGCAACAAAGCCCATATCCTGTATCCTTTTCTGTATAACGAAAAGTTGGATCAGAACCCACAGCCCATGCAGATGCCCGCATGGACGATAAAAAAGAGAACGTACTATTGAGCGAGATTTAATAATTCCGCTCTTCCCTTACTCATTATTGTATTAGTGCGCCGGGTATTTGTTGTTGTTTAGTGTATCCTTTACTCACAAAAGGGCTTTTGCTCTGCTGTCACTCTTTAATGGCAGTCCTTATCCTGCTTCTAGTTCACTTCTGCTGCTTTAATCTTGCTTGCTTGTCAAATTTGTGAAACAAAAAGCAAACAATAAACAAACATCATTAATTGAAAGGATAATTGTTGCAGATTCACCTGTGATTTTAAGTTTCCGCGTATCTCGGTGTACGATTCGGTTGCAAGTGGCTGTTTTTAAAAACCATATTTTTGTGTTTCACTTTGTATATTCGTTGTTTTTCTTTTCTTTTGCTTTTTAAGTACTACGAAAACTTTTGTGGTAGTATGAAGTGTTTGTTGTGTGCGCCGTAAATGTCCTTAGCTTGCAAATTCGCAGGAAAAATTGAGCTTTGCACGTGACACGGAGAGTCAAAGAGTGAGAGTGTGTGTGGATACCTAGAAATTCTCTTATTTTCGCACTGTCTTAAACGTGAAAGTGAAAAGCATAATAATTAAAACAAAAAAACTTGGTTTGCATTGTTTTATCATTGTTGCCCGTATGTGAGGAAAAGAAAATCCAAATATCTTGTATTAGTGCTTCAGTAATTTCATTCCATATGTGCATAAGCAGACAACGAGAGTGGAAGGCGCTCTTTTAGGTAAGTCCTTCATCTTGGTCCTTATTTGGATACATCCGAAGAGAGAGTGGGTATTTGTGTACATGCGTATGTGCGAGAAAAGTCTCTTTTAATTGATACTTGACAGCTGTCCATTTTTTGACATATCTTTTAGAAACTATTTAATTTGCTTATTCCAAAGTAAACATATTATTATCTTGTAAATAAGTGCCATAATATAACCATTAGGTAAATGCATAAATGGCAATGACTGTAGAACATGAACAAGGAGTAAGCTTTTTAGACATTCAGCATCTAAAAAAACATATGGGGCTACAATTCATATTGAATTTGATTTAAAAATTAATTATGCTAAACATAAACTATTAATTTCCTTTAGGAGTGATTACTCAGAGGAAAATCAGGAAGTAGTCATATTAAAGCACGCGATAAGATTAAGAGGAGAACTATATATGTAAATACATACATATGTATGTAGGTGTCATAAGAAAATAAGAACTTTCTCTAGGTCCTCTGATATGGGGGTCCTTAATTCTGCTTCTGTAACCGTATTCTTAGGAATAGTAATTATATATGGTAAACTAAAATCTTAACTTTCTCTTTAAAGACGATATCTACCTGGAAGAGTGGTACTAAAGTCATAGTTTCAGACTTAATTTAAGGAACCTAAATTGGCGTAAATGAATGTAAAGTTAAATAATTTTTTACTAATTTTCATCAAAGTAATCTGTACAATATCGTTCACGTACATTTCGTGAATCATATGCTATATTGTTTTTAAAATGCTATGAAAACTCCACCGCTCAATGGTTTTTTTTTTAAGAGTTGTGGAGGTACGTAAGGCTCGAGTAAAAAAGCCTAATGAGCACGGCGACCTGAAGAGATCTTTTGTGATATCCCCTGAAATTTGCTATATTATATTTGTCTTTTAGCTGAAATCTATTTCATTAATGAAACTATAGATAGTTTGAGCTGAAGAAGATGTGACATCAGATGGTGATGTAAAGCCTTTGTTAAAGTGTTTGGCCAAAGCCGAGCTATGGCCGGGCATTCACACAGTATATGTTGGGCTTTTTCGGTGTCTTCAAGGCAGAGACGCAACATGTCCGATTGGACACGGCCCATTTTCTTCAGATGGTAATTGAGAGAGCAATGCCCAGTAAGGAAGTCAGTTATGATCTTAGCCTTGTGTCTGCCTATTGAAAGAATGTCTCTGGATCTTTTTTTCGAGAAATTTATAAATTTCTTGGAGTGTCGTAAGCCATTTTGCGAGTTCCAGAATGAGAGCATTTCT
Source organism: Blera fallax (assembly GCA_946965025.1). Classification (NCBI taxonomy): domain Eukaryota; kingdom Metazoa; phylum Arthropoda; class Insecta; order Diptera; family Syrphidae; genus Blera; species Blera fallax. Next base: position 52,019,322 of record OX337246.1, read on the forward strand.
ATTCGTTCCCATAGATTAAGCTCTGTCTTTATCTGGTTAGTTGGTAAACCACAAAAGGGTTCAGGTCCCGTAAACGGAGATTGAGCACCTAATCTGGCAAGTTTATTAGCAGATTCGTTGCCAGGGATGCCTCTATGTCCAGGGACCCACACAAGAGTAATTTAATGTGTGCAGCAAGCTGCAGGAGTACTTGTAGACAATTCCAAATGTAGACAAGACAAACCAGCTTAGACTCAAAATTGAAGGATGTTAGAGCTTTAAGAGCTGCTTGGCTGTCTGACATTATATTTATTTGTGATCTACGGAGGTTTCGTCTGAAGCATTCTCTGGCACATAGCTCGATTGCATAGACCTCTGCTTGAAAGATAGTAGTATGTTGTCCAAGTGAAGTGGATAGTTTGTAGTTAGGACCAAAAACACCAGCTAAAGCCCCATTTGACATTTTCGAACCGTGAGTGACCCAATCAATTGAAGATGTGGTATGAGGGATGAGAGGGTATTCCCAAAACCTTCTGTCCGGTATAATGACTTTGAAAGGGTGATTGAGATGGATTCTTTTTGGCATGAAATCCGAGGAACAGATCGCTGGCGATGATAGTAGCGGGATTTCCTCCAGGATTTTCATATGTCCTACTAGATTGGTGTTAGTATTATTACATAGAAGTTGAAGCTTTATTGCACTAGCAGCTGCAGTCTTCATAATTCTTATGTGTAGTGGTGGAAGGTCTAAGAGAACTTCCAGCGCAGCTGTAGGGCAGGTGCGCACTACACCCGTAATGCCTACACATGGTAATCGTTGCACCTTTTGTAGGGCAGATCGGATGGTGATTTGATTAGTTTTTTCCCACCATACTAGCGATGCATAGGAATTTATCGGCGTGATGATTGTGAGATAAGTCCAGTGGATTATTTAGGGTCTTAATCCCCACCACTTACCGAAAAACCTTGAGCAGGCCCAGAAGGCTCTTGTCGCCTTTTCAATGGTTCTATATACATGAGGTTTCCAGTTTAGTTTCTGGTCTAGAGTAATCCCAAGATATTTTGTTTCTTTAGAGAAATTTTTTGTACATTACGTAGTGATAGCGTGCGGAGATTTAAGGACCTCCTTCTGGTGAAGGGAATGATTACGGTTTTATCAGGGTTAACCGTTTATCCCTCCGTCTGACACCAATTGCTAACTTTGTTAAGGGCATGTTGCATCCGATCACAGATGTTGGTTTCTTCCTTGCCCCTTATTATAATGACTATATCGTCAGCATAGCTTTGGGTGAGAAATCCGCAGTTATTGAGGTCGTTTAGGATTTTGTCCACAACAATGGGCCAAAGCAGGGGGGATAAAACTCCTCCTTGGGGACAACCTTTAGTGGTTTTTGCGGATATCGAGAATTGTCCAAGTTTGGCAGAAATAGTCCTGCTACTGAGCATGGAGCATATCCAGCTGGTGGTTTGCGGGTCAATGTCTTTAGCATCAGCAGCATCTTTGATGGATTGAATAGTCGTATTATTGAAGGCACCCGAGATGTCTAGAAAAGAGCAGAGGGCGATATCATTCTCTTACAGAATTTCTTTAATCGTGCTGACTAGATGTGTAGTGCTGAGACCGTAGATTAATCAGGTTGATATGCAAATTGGAGTTTATTTAAAGGGAGTTCTAATGAGGTGGAATTACAAATATGGAAGTCGATAATTTTTTCCATTGCCTTAAGGAACACCGAGGTGAGGCTAATAGGTCTAAAGGCGTTAGGGTCTGATTGCGATCTGCAGCCAGCTTTTGGTGTGAACGCTACATTTACTTTTCTCCATATAGTCGGTATGCAGCTGAGTTCATAGCTGGATCTGAAGATGGACACTAGGGATTCCAGGAGAATATCGATGTCGTGATGAAGAAGGGCATGAAAATATTCCATCCCCACCAGGAGCTTTGTAAGGCTTTTGCGTGGAGATGGCTTATCTGATAGAATCAGACGAGAAGATTTTCCTAGCAGAGTTCCTAGAGTGCCTGTTGGGAGGGTGTTGCATAATTTCATGTAGAAGAGGCGTGTGATGGTCAGTGATAACAGAGTCAGGAAAGTAAGTTTGTAGAAGTAAACTCAGAGTTTCCTTGTAACCCGTTGTGAAACTGCCGTCACTTTTTTGTAGGAGACCAATTCCATTGCTGTGGTTCTTAGAAAGGGCTTTTTGAGCCCTAACGGCTGTCGGAAGATCGTTAATGCTTTCGCAAAAAGTCCTCCAAGTATGTCTTTTGATTCCCTAATTGCACAATTATAAGATGTGAGAGCTATTTTGTATTCGCTCCATGAGTTAGTTCATTTGGCTTTATTGTAAAGCTTCCTAACCTTTCTTTTTTGGATTTAAAGCTCAATGGTCCACCAGGGCACATCCCGAGAGTTAGCCTCAGGTCTGGCTATGCAACTGGATTCATATGCGACTGTAATTTGAGAGCTTAGGTTTGAGGCTTCTTCTTCAAGTAGATGAGAAGAGTCTATATTTGAAAAGGATGGGTTGAATTCACACCTGAGGGTCTCTAAGTATAGACGCCAGTTGGTGCGCTTAGGGATCCTGTTTAAAGTAATTGGGTAGGAAGAGCTCTCGAGGTCAAATCTGATGTGCATGTGGTCAGACATCGAGATCTCTTTCGACACATGCCAGTTAGTAATTTGATCAGACAAAGATGAGCGAGCTATGGTGAGATCTGGTACCTCTTGTCTGATAGAGTTAACAAAAGTCGGTTGACAGCCTTTATTTAGAATTTCAACGTTCAGGGAATTAAGATATTAAGTAAAGACTCACCTCTCTTGTTAATGTTTGTGCTCCCCCAGACTGTGTGATGGGCGTTTGAATCGCATCCTAACACTATCTGCTAACCAGTCTTCTTACCGTATTCGAAGAGTTTAACAACTTCGTCAGGTGGCGCCGGTATTTCATTCGCAAAGTATCCGGAGGCGATGATGATGGATTGTCGACCTCTGTTTGTTGCTACTTAAGTCTGCTGAGACAGCAACCAGATCTCTCCTAATGAACTGTGGAATAGGGAGAAAATGGATTCTATTTCTGATTAGAATGGCAGCTCTAGGAATAGGTTGCCTGTTGTCATAAATTAACTTATATGAGTTGGTGGGGAGGCCATAAATTTTGCCTTCACGGATCCAATGCTCCTGGATTAGGAGGAGGTCCAAGTAGTGTTTAATAAACCTGCAAGATGCGGCCGCAGAGACCGCTTTACCGTGATGCAGGTTTATTTGTAAGAATTTGGTGTTTGTCATAGTCATAGTTGGGTAATTGAGAGGAGGAGAAGTCTGGAGGAACTTTAATGATCCTCTGCCTGGCTTTGCCTTTAACTCCTCTATCTTTGTGGTGAGCAACCCTTTGTCTAGTTGTAGAGCTACTCGACGGGTTGCCACCAGTAGGTTGTCCAGAACTGGAGACAGTTTTTCTTCCTGGAGCCTTAGGTGATCTGCGAGGATCTAGGCCTGGTGCAGGATCAGGCTATGGGTTGTTGCTGCTGGGAGCAGTGGTATAATTGGTTGGATTGGGGCGAGTGGGGAAGGAAGTGGAAGCGACAGCCTTTCTTTCCGGAGCCTTAGGTGATCTGCTAGGATCTAGGCATGGTGCAGGATCAGGCTTTGGGTTGTTGCTGCTGCGAGCAGTGGTGGAATCGGTTGGATTGGGGAGAGTGGGGATGGAAGTGGTAGCGACAGCCCAGGAGTCAATAGGTTTCAACTCAGCTGTGGGTGGAGCGCTTTCCACGGGGTTAGGGATAGGGATAGCAGGGTCAAGGGGTTTGTAAGGAAGGTGTTTATGTCGAAGAATGACTTCACCGAAACGAAAATCAACCTTAAAATGAACCTTCTTCAGACATTCCATAGATTTGTGGAGAGGGTCAATATGGCAAAGTTACCCTTATCTTCGCCTTTTAAAACCCTCCATTCGGAACCGAGAAGACCCGACTTCTGGGCAGTGACTACCCTAAGGATCTTATAGCTTCCAATGGTTACTCCTCTATTAAAATCGGTACATCTTCTGATCTTTTATGAAATTCAATTTTATTCAAACACATGGCTTGGCGATAGTCCATACTCTCAACATATTTTGGTAGTATGTACTTGTCCATCGATCGTGATTCTATTTCGTTTAACATAAAGTTGGTTCTTTTTAAAGAAGTAAAAACCAGTGATGCCACCACTTTCAAATAGTTGGTTTTTTTTCTACGATATATTAATTCCTACGACTACATACGCAAAACTAACTTTGGAAATAATGATATCCGTTCTTAATCACGAAGACCTATGTCAGTATTTTAAGTGCTTTGTTTGTATCTTCTTACACACCACTGAAATTTCGGGCACAATAGAGAGGCATCATGCCAGAATCGGTGTAATTATGCCGGAGTACACATATCCACTCGGCAGTTTCCTCAAGTATTTACTACATTTTACTACATTTTAAAGTTAAGGAGCCTAAAAATGGGACCATCCAGTGAGACGAACGCAAGGAAAACCGAGCAAAAGAAAAAGAAAGTTTCCGTGAAACTATGATAAGTTTAACCACTACTAGATGTCTCCTTCTTTTAACCCATAAGCTAAAAAGGCTGTATTCATGATTTTTGCCTACACTACATACTTATATAGAGCAATAGTTCAAACACAACATCAGTATTATTATTTTTGAAGATTCTTGTATTACAAAGGTGTGGGAGCCGTGTCTCAAGTGGTTAGTGCGTTGGATCGCTTAGCGGAAGATTCGACGTCCGAATCCCATAAAACAACAAAAAAGTGTTTTCGCAGTCTTACCTCTTGAGAATATCTGACAAACGTCCGGGAGTAATAACTCTTATGCGAAAACTTCTCAATTCACCTTTCAAGTATTGCTCTCTAAACTATATACATAGGTATATTTATATTTGTGTGAAAAAATATAACACGCACAGCAGAATGGTCGCGAGAAGCTAGGCCCTGGACCATATATGGTCCGTTGCGCTAAGTATTCGTATTTTTTTTTAGTACGGACAGCAAAGCAGGAATTTTGTATTTATATTCGTACATATGTATACTCGCATGATATATCATTAAAATGAGTTCTTGGAGTAGAGCATGTACACATGTATAAATTTTCGTAAATCTTAAATGTGACAAAATTTAGGAGTTTTTGAAAAAAAAAATTGGCAACCACTAGTTACTCAAACTCTGTATCTACAAATATACATGTAGAACTATGATTCTAAGTAATCTCCATTACTTCTGGCTTTTTATGACTTCTACCATACGTTTTTGAATATCAAATTCAAAATGGTATAATATCATCCTAAGTTTTTCTAATTATCTGGTTCAATTTATCTCATTAATACGTCCTCAAGTTTATCCTCACACAGAAGGGAGTACCTACCTACTCAGAAACAAAAATGAAAATGCAGGTTCCCAAAATCCCCTGTTTAACGCTGTTTAATTTTCCACCTAGCAACTACATCTCAGCAGAATTTCAGAACAATATCCAAAACAAAAAATAAATAAATAATCACTGTGAAAAATTTAATCTGAACAAATTGCTTTCAATTTAGAACGAAACATCTGTTGGGTAGTAGGTGAATAACCAAATGCACCCTTGAACATACCTAGTTCCACTAAGGAGCCGAAATTATTTTTTTTTTAAATAAGTAAAAAGGATAAAACCAACACTACCACAACAAAAATGCAACGACTAAGACCTGCACTTAATTTTAATCGGACTTTTGCTTAATGGATCCGAAAAAGCTACGAACAAAAATAGCTATTCTTTCTCTACCAAAACTAACAACCAGTGAGGAGGGAAAAGCTGCATGGTTACAGTCGTTTTTGGGGTATGGATTGGATCCTTTCGTGCCCCAAATGAAGACGAGAAAATACAAAAGCAAACTAGACGTTTTTTAGATCAGACTTATAGTCTACCCTATTTCCATGCAGCAGCTTGTTTATCCAAGGAAATATATAAATACTTTGCAGTGGGCAGAAAATTTGCCATCACTTCTTTAGAATATATAATGGAAAATACAAATCTAATATTGATTGTTTTTTTGTGAATTTACTGAAAAAAATGGATTACATAGGCCTACAAGGTAATAAAGGGGATTACGAAGCGAGTCCTATAGATTTAAGCTTGCCGATTATGAGAAAAATAGTGGAAAAAATCCATCACGTCACAATTTTTAATAATTTAAATTTTTACGTTTTTAATGTTTTTCTATAGAAAGGCAATTTGCCTCTTTAGAATAGGTATCGATAAATTAATGAGAGTTGAAATTTTGATTATTTCAACTTCAACATAAACAGTTTCTTATTAAATGCATACGTGAATTGGTCTCCAATAGTATCAGTAGCAATTGGTTTTTTTTTTGCAATTTTTTGTCCGTCGGTCACTCGGTTTCCACCTTGCTGTTTTTCATTCGCTTTTTTTGTTCAGTTTCGCCAGAATAAGGAAAAAGAAACAACATGACTTCGTAAATGTGTTACGTGATAATCTATATTATCAAAAAAACAAAACAATATCACGAACTTAGTGAAAAATATGTACAAGATGTATTTCGATTACAATATTTGTAACTCAGCAAAACCTTGGACGACGAATAAAGTATGTACAAATAGCGTATCAGAACTTCGCAAGTGGTCAAAAGGCAAGAAGAATAGTTTTAACATAGGCAAGCCAAGGATCACACTCAAGACTGTTAGTTTTGTTGCTGCAATGTGAAAGAACACACCGCTAAAAATAGAAAAGTAATAGTCTATCCGAATCAGTTACACATCCTGTACTTATAAAATCAAATAGAGATCAACCAATACCTCCATATTTAGATACAGCGCATTCCCAAAATTTAATTGACCAGTTCGCAAGACCTGATCGATCCTCGATCCTGATTTTGTACAGTTTTCTGAGAATCCACAACTGTTTTACCAGTCAGACTTGAATGATTTGACAGGAGATTTAGGACTACCAAAAGATGCAGCAGAACTGGCTCGAGATTACAAGAAAAAAAACATACTCTCTATTGGAACTTCATGTTCCTGGTACCGTAGGATTTCTTACAATTTTTTGATGTAAATTCAGATCTAGTCTATTGTAAAAACATTCCTGGGATGCTAAATATGCACGATATTGAATACGATGCCGACGATGCTATCCGTGCTTCTTATCCAAGAAAGAGCGAGTACAAAAATACTTATAAAAGTACTCCAAGTGACTTTTGACGAGGTAGAGTTGTGGGCAGTAGCCTAGAGATCTACTTTTGGATTTCCGCAGCTTCAGTTTTTTTGTGTCGTTTTGAAGTATGTTTTGGCCGGATATGATATCTACTAGAGCCTTTAGAAAATGTTTAACCGTGCCATCAACTTTTTTATACCGATCTCTTCTTAAATAAATGCATTTAAGTATCAGAATAAGAATGGTCTCGAGCACATTTGTTCTATGGTTATATTTCAAAATATGATTTAAGATTACAATCTTTTATATCAGGGCATACGTTCCTTCAACATAAGACATTATCATAAGGTTAGAAACTTATGCATATAAGGACATCTCAATAAAATGTTTGATATACAATTAAAAAAACGTTGTCATTCATTAAAAAATACTTCTCAAGCATTTTCACAACAATGTAGATATGGGGTGCTTGTAACATAAAAATATAATAACGGTACTTTACTTCTCAGCGGACTTCCGTATGATGGCGTATGTAAACACATATGTACATACTAATTTCTTTCCATGATTTGAAATCTCAATTGTTATGAGCTTTGCATATGAGAAATTTATTATAACGTAGACGTGCGCTTTATTTGTCTCCAAGAAACAGTATTAAGGATATCGAGTTGATATTTTTGAAAACTAAAACACGATATCTTGGAACAGACAAACAAGTATTTCATTAACAGAAATAAAGACTTGTCTACAATGAACATCATGGACTCCAAAGAGAGAGCTTAACTGTTATTTATATGGAACTCTATTCCATTAAGAACTCTCTTCTCTCCATCTATGCTGATTTAATCGAACTACTCGTTAGGACATGTTTTCAAACTAATTCTCCCATCAAGACCAAACCTGTAAACAAGCTCTTATATTCATTGTACTACTACAGCAATCTCTCTGCGTAGGCGAAAGCTTACACAAGTCCAGGCGATATACGAAAAGGGTGATGAATACCTACCAATCTTTAGTCTTTAACCTCAGGCGAAAGTCCAACATCTAATCGGGATATGTTTTGCTCATTCTATGGTTAAGTAACTGTACATATATAAGCTAGATCTTACAGAGATTACGATGCAAATTTGAGTCCCAAAATACGCGAAGCGGAACTGCTCAAGATGCCCGATTGCTGAGCGCGGCGAGAAATTGACAATTCCGGGCCTTCCACCACTGAGAAACTCACAGCGTGTATTTTTGCAGTTACTCGAACATTACGATGAATTTGGTGAGATTCCGTTTCGAATTTTTTCCTCAATTTGACCGTGAAGACTATCATTTTGTCCTTAAATCATGATACACCGATATTAAACAACTGTTATTTTTAATATAAAACGCAATAATTGCAATAATTGTTGAACGATAGCTAAACAATTCACATTATAAAATGCAAGACAACACCTTACTATCTGTTACTATAGACGGCAGTTGGATCTGACAGACGCTATAGATATGAGAGAGATGTGAAATCCCAACCTCGACATGAATAACCACTTGTATAATGCACGATGTTTTTTACGTTGGGAGGTGCAAGTCTTCTACTTTCTTACTTACATAGGTGGAGCTTCGGAGTCCACCTGGGCCTCAAACAATCAGCCCCTCCAATTAGCCCGATCCTTAGCAATATCCCTCCAGTTGCGCAATCCAACGTTTGCGTTTTACCGCTAAACTCATTCTGGTAGTTTCCGCTTCAGTACTAAGTAGCGAACGCACCAGTGTCAGCCCAGTGTGTTATACTAATAATGTCAATATCGTCAACATAAGGTAGTAGTTACCCACCGGTGCAAATCTTCTAAAGGTACCGAAATACCGATTAACACATCGGAGCATTCCAGTCGGCTATATACTGGTATCTGGTGTTTTCAAGACAGACCACGCCCAGGAAGGTCAAGAACTACAACAAAACAAAAGGATTGGTTAATTGTACCTGATATTTGCACAGAGTTCAATATGCCAAACTGGGCTACAGTACAAAGCGTTTAAGAGAAGCTTGGAATTGTCCCTTTGGAATGGTCTCTTATAACTTATAAGGAAGATTGTATAAAACAAGATTTTAACAAAAATTAATTAATTAATTGTTCGAAGCGGCCGATTTTCGTTCGTCGTTTTTCTGTCTGACTGTATGGTGCCAAAAATTAATCATGGCGGTGGTTCCATTCGGGCCACAAATCAAAGAGCTGAACAGAAAAAGTTCAAGACCCATGTCCCTCTTCAAAGTAACGATGTGGAAAAAAGTAATACAGTAAACGCTCGATATAGTGAACACACAATATTTTTATACAGGCTGAACAAAAAAAATTCAATATAGTGAACTCATGTTTTTATTTTCTCAGAATCTCTCAGCAAGCAAAACAAAGTTAAAACTAATAAGCGCCGTACAGTCGCCAATATTTAGATGCAGTTACATGCAGTCTAAATATGCCGTTTGTTCTACTCAACGTGTTGTATCTATTGCGCGTTTATATGCATACATGTATGCAACAAAATTTAGGGTTCTTTGTAGTTAAACGCGAACTGCAGAGGTTTGTAGAAGTTTGAGTAGCCTATTGCTGGTCTGTATTAGTTTTGTTTTTTTATTTTATTTTTTTTGTTACACTGCATGCTGTTTTTATTTGAAATAAATTATGTTTCTTAGTAAATATTGGTTTGTTTTTTAGTAACTGGACAGAAAAGTTTTGATTATATTGTAATTTCGATGTGTTGTGTATAAAAACATTCACATTTTGATGAAATTTGCTTCAAGGAATCCACGCTCGATACAATGAACAATCTCGATCATTAGTTCACTATATCAAGCGTCTACTGTATTTATTGGTGCAGTTTTTTTTTTTATAAAATTTTCATATTAAGTAATTAAATATGTGAATAGGTACAAAGAAATGTTAGTATTCACATAGAGCATTCTGCTCTCACATGTTCTGTGCAATTTGTATTTTTTGTCAAAAATGTTCAATTGTTTTAAAAGTATTAATTTTTTTAAAGTAATGGGTATGGTCTGAAATTTTTGACCCACCATTGCTGCTATATTAAAAAATGACGCCTCAGAACTTGTAGTACAACACTTCGAAAATATCTAAAGGTACAAGTATATTCTGTATTTATTTATAGTAGATTTTATATATTTATAATTTTTTTTAAACGTGTTTAGATCAAGGCCAATAATATGGGAATCATAACTTTATATAGAATTTGATGGTTTTGATATTCCTATCAAGTCCTTATAGGATACGTTAAGTGTTTACAATCTCTTCTTTTTCATAATGTTTACCTACAAGGCATCACCATTACTTTGTTTCTGTTTTTTGCAAGTTTAACCGATCTATTCTAAACATGATAAATTTTACTATATGTATGTTTCCCACTTGGAACGTTGCATCATTCTTTAAATAAATAGAAAACCAAAAGTTGGTGGGAATGGGTCTCTTGTGGTTGCATTATCTAACCAAAATGTATACAAACCCCAAAGCACCAACGACGAGGCATCCTTCAACACGAAATTTCTTCGGGTTTTCTAATTTGAATTTCCATTTCATTTTCCTTTTCATTTTTTCTTGTAAGGTGATTTTAGCAGCTGCGAAAATTACTTTCTTCTGCATCTCCCATCAGGATGCACATTTCACACTATCCATCCAAGTCCCACCTACACACTTTGTGTCTGCTAGATACAACACTGTAGCAGTAGATCAGCCATAATCAGGATAAATTGGAGGAGTGAGAGCGACTAGAGAAGGTGCACTCCAATTCACCTTCTCTAAGTAGAATTTTTGCAATTCTACTGCACATGCCATGACGCGCGGGGAGGAGATGAGAAATTTATGCAAACATTTATCTTCCTTTATGGCCTCGTATATCTTATCCTAATGATTCCCTCCGTTCGCTTTTGGATTTTGCTCCCATTGCACCCGCATTATGCATGTAGTATGCAATGCAGTTTTTTTTCTCTTGTTCTCCTTCGAAAAAACCGATTTAAGACAGGTTCATTTGGAGAAATGTACATTACGTGGTGAAAGTAGTGGTCCTCGGTATATTATATTAGCTTCTTATCCTTGCCGAATAAAGACAAAGAATACCGGTAGCAAAGATGAAATAGCATCGCGTCGATATTGCAATTCGATGATGATGAAGATGATGGGGTTACATTTTTGATGAACTCCCTGGACCAGCTTCTCGATCCTTCAACGAAAAATTACCACCATTGAATTGAAAATAAGCGAACCGAAAGTCACAAAGACTCAACATCTTGTTAGCTTTGCGAAAATATAAAAGTGCAAGGTCCTGTCGCATAATTTATGGAAAAAAGTGACATAGCTCACCCTTCATCATCGTCATTTTACTGCCAAACATTCACAGTCTAGACTCAGAAGGATATACACTACGAGCAAAATACAAGTTATATGCGATTTTTCACCTTGAGAAAAATGTGGAAAAACAAAGCACTTCAACCGTACGCGCGCGTCATACAGTTCATTAAGTGGAGGGAATCTCTTCAGCAAAGTCAACATGTTGTGTTGTGGAGAATACTAGGGTGCGACGGTTGGTGCGATCCTTGGTTGTTCGAAAGGATTTAAAATGTTGTGTTTTTTTTGCTTGGCTCTTCATCTCCCTTGAGAATAAAAAAGGCAAGAAAACAAAAGCTGAAAATGAAAAAGGAAAAATTACAGGAAAATGAGGAACTCCACAGGATATCCGTCAAAGTTTAAGAGGATCCTTGTGCAGCGTTGAATTGTGACAAATTGATTGTTACTTCGGCGAAAGTGTTTTCGCTGACAATTGTGAGTTAGAGTTGGTTATGACGACGACGAAGGTATTACATTGTGTGATGTATTCAATTGTTAAGGTGGAGCAGATCTTAAAAAGATGGGGGAAAAATTGTTGCAATTGTGTGGAAAGCATTTGAATTAATTGGCTGTACTTAATTTATAGCATCCCCAACTGATTTAAAAGTGGAAAGTTATTTGTAAGGCCATGTGGTTAGGAGACTTAAAAAATTGGGTTTTAAGAGAAAGCGATTTGCGAGAAACTGCCTACTTTTCTGCTAATTGTTTGAAGTCAATCAAATATATCCCACTAGAACACAAATATGTAATATATATGTAAATGTATTCGGGCACTTTAGCTACCCTAAAGGCACTGCTAAGTCAAAAACTTAAACTTAAACTTAAAACTGCTAAGTCAAAACTTAAGGCTGGTGAAGGAATACAAGGAGAAACTGAACAATCTGTGAACTTTCCTGCTCTGTGTACCCGAATACATACCAGGGAACGAAAAAATAATAATTAACACACATATGTGTAAGCTAAATGTAGAGCCCACAGGGATTTTGAATATTCAGATAGTAATACAAACATATGCACAATTATAGATGTTGTCAAGAAGGCGTCTCAAACAACTCAAACTTGCTGCTCAATTCTTGATAGAGTGCCATAGCTCTCATCAAGCTATGAAAGCTTGGTAAACAGCAATTCAAAATGGTGGTCAAATCAAGCTAAACAAGAACGTCTGCCAGCGCACAGTGCGTTGACCAGTGGACAAAAATAAAAATATTAATGAGTGATTTAAAGCTGCAATGCTGTGGAGATCAACTATTATATGTTTAATAATTGTGATTTGTTATTAACAACCGTTTATTATTTTCTTGTTGGTGTATTAGCGGCATTGTTATCAGCACTCAAGGTAATTTTAGCTCCAGTTCTGGTTCGGAATTAAATTTTGGTGCGTCCTAGTTGTTAAAAAATTCCTGCTATTATCAATTTTTTTTCTTATGAATAATATTTATTGATACCTTTAGAGCTGGTATGAATGATTTTCAAATTATTTTTTAGTAAAATTAGTCTTAACTTTATTTTATCAAAAATAGCCCAGTTTTAAAGAATGCAAATTCATTTAACTTGATATTTTTAAATAGAAAGAAGTATAGCATAATCTTTTATCACATTATATTCTTTCATTGCTGTACTTTGTAATAATATAAACTTTCATTGCTACTTTTTGCTAACCTACAAAATATTTAAGTTTTCGTAGGACAAGGTCAAACCAAAAAAAAATAGATTTTTTTAAAAAAATGGGTTTCTATTGGAAAAATCTTAAGAATTGAACAACTTTTTCTTATTCAATTAAAAGTGATTTGACCCCTAAAGTCAAGATTTTTGACTCAAATCTTGATGGTATGGATGGATGATATCAAGCGTTATGGATTGTGGTAAAAAGTGATTCTATACTTCCTTGTGGTATTTTAAGTATTCTTGCCAATACTGCTTCTAATGGTCAACTGAGAACTACTTACGGAAGACCCCAAAAGTTATTCGAAGAAGCTTCCCACAAGAACGTAAAGTAAAGGATCCTTTGCTCTCAAACACGAATCAAGTTCTTAAGTTCCCAGCGGAACTGTCTGGATATTTATTTAGTGGTGGGATCGATCGTGACGATAATAAAACCGTTTTAACTCCACAACAAGCCTTGGCATTGTATTTAGATCAGAAAAAAATATAATGTATTATGATCTATTGTTAATACACAAAGATTGTTTTTCAAGCTTATACACACTGAGAAAACAGAAACAACTGCATCCGTGGACCCCTAAGAACTCCTAAACAAAACTAGAGAAAATATTGCTGAAATTTCTCAAATTCATCATATGACACAACTGCTACGTTAATCTGTAAGTAGGGCTTTGACGGAAATCGCGGGTCAGTACAAACAACTCTTAACTGATTCAGAAAAAGCAGACGAATTCCTTTTTCTTACAGCGCTCTCTCCTTTGGAATTGGTCGAGGACAGTGCTGATATGGAGCTTTGAAAAAGTCCACTTTCTTCTTCGACTACGTATTGTAGACCAATATTCAAAGACCCCTGCAGAAATTACTGGAATTGATGAACGGCTAATACAAAAATTCTCTATTATTTTAAGAGTTTGGCTTCTGGACTTAGAATTGATAAAAAATAATTTTCAGAATAGCTTGGTGAAGCAAAAGAAATATACCTTCAACTTTATAGTGGGTATGTCAATTAGCGTTCATAAGCTCTTAATTCACGGTGCGGATAATATTTCATTTTACGAAATACCTATTGGTAAACTTTCAGAAGAAGCACTAGAAGCAAATCATAAAGAACTCCAAAAACACCGTCTCGCTCATACTAGAAAATCATCTCGAAAATACACATATGAAACAACCCCCAACCTGGAGGGCCAGGTCCCTTTATACAACCCCTAGGACAAGGGGCCGGTTAACCCGATGCCAGTAACCCACTTCGGGGATGCGAGTGCTGCCGTTGGCCCATTAAGAGCTCCTCCGCCACCATCTCTTTTTCAAGACCCTACCCCAGTCGTGAAAGTTCCTTACTGACCTGAGCTCCAAATATGTCGGAGTAGCTCGAGTAAGGCTTCCGCCGGTCTGTCTGTGGACGTCACCGTTGATTCCGCCTTTGGAATTCCTCCGCTGCACGTCCTCCTTCTGAGGACCTCTTGTTAGACATCTGATCCACAAAGCGCGGGTCAGGTCAGCAAGAGATGCCTCGCCTGGCACACGCGTGCTGGAGTTAACCCGGCTGAGCTTGCGCTGGTCCGAGTGTCCAGCTCCACATGTACAGTCAGACTCAGCATACGCTCATCGTTGGTTCCCTATGTAACAGCTATCCAGCAGGCACCACGTGGAGGTGATGATGCGTTTTTGCCCGCCATAAGCGGCTGAGATAAATAAAAAACACCTAACTAAAATTAACAAACGAGGTCTTAAATGAAAGAGAATTTCTGTGCAGCAGTAGTGTGGAATAGGAAGCTGTCAAACGAAGAGATCGAGAGGTACCTACATATGTACATGAAATGGTCGAAACCATTAAGAGAACGATGGACAGTACTATACCAATTGACGCACTACGCCAACAGAAAAGTAGACTTATGTCAATACTAAAAATCTTGTACACACAGTTTATTGACAGAAAAAATTTGGACGTCAGGACACTTAAGTCGTTGATTAAAAGCCTCCAACACTTAATAAAAGAAAGACTTTTTGTGAACTTTTTTTTTTTTTTTTTTATAATTTACCCGCACTCAAAGGGATATGAATACCCTTTTAATGTGTATACACAGTGCGGGCGTTGAAGGAAGATAGAGAGAGAGAGAAAGAGATTGGTGTAGTGGTTTGAAACTCAGGTGTATTAGGTTTCACACATTAGCTCCAGGGGTGGGTGTCCAGATAACTGGGGAGGCTGTTTGATGTCATTTATTTGTTTTGTCTTCGCTTCTGATTCACTTGCATTGGAACAACGAAATTTCGGTAATTAAAACGACCTTCCTTGTCTTGAGATCTCCCGGATGACAACCAACGCATTGGAACGCATTAAAATTTAAAACGGTCTGCAACGGTTAATTTGTCGATCCTCTTTAACACTTTCACGAGTTATTTCGTAGGATCTCTTCACCATACTATAGCATACGCAGACGACTTTGATCGTTTGAGATAAGTGTTTGTGATTTTTTTTATACATATAAGCCTGGCTCCTTAACAGTGTTTCTCCTTTATACGGATGTAGGAGAAAGTGGAAAAGTTTCCCCATACGAAAGTTCTCGCAAGGATGGTTAGGTAAACCTTAACTTATTGGAATGAACCCTGGAGTTTTTGATGTTTGATTCAAGTCAGAAGTCAAGCACTTTTCAGGGCTATATGCATGTAGACTTTCGTGGCTGACTGTATAGATATGTATCCATTGGCACTTGACATTTTTAGATCGACCAACTTAGCCATCACAAATGCGTGTACGGTGAGTTTTATCAGAAATGCGGTGTCTATATTCGTGAACCTAACTATTTTAAAAACAAAGCAACGCAACCGCATGATTTGTAGATATGTAGATATATTGTTTAGATCTTGTGATGAAACGTAACATGAACATCGATGTATGTATAAAATTGCAGAGCACGAGTACTTTTTATCATCTGTCTTTTTACTGTGAAAAATGATGCAGTGGTTGGATTGAAGCTTATTCTCCATTCAACCCACGTCTGAAAACGGATGTGATCTGTTCCAAATGTTGGCATTTTTCAGATTCAACTAATAAACCCTATTTAATTTGTATTTGCGAAATACCCTCGGCAGCCTCTAGTGACCTCAATAATTGAAAATTGCATTCAATTTGAAGTGCGAATTAACATTCAGTTAAAACCAATATCGCCTGCGAGATTTTAATTTGCACTCTATACTCTCCATGGCAAATAGGGCTACAACGAACATTCAATCCCTTGCCAATTATACCCATACATACATACATGCATACATATGTATACAATTCTCCATAAAATAACTAAGCGGAACGAATGCTCTTTTTTCGTATTGCCATGCTATTGTGTCTACTGTGCGAGACGTGCTGCCTACGTAAAAAAGATTGTATCAGAAATGTTGTGTTAAATTTTACTCTTTCAGCTGGTGCGGAAGCGAAACAAAAAAAATCAGAAAACCCCATAAAACCAACATGGCAGGATACCCACGGAAACTCAAGTTACACTTTCAGCTGGTGCATTTTTGGAAACGAATTCTCATGCAACAAGGATATCGTTGGCGGTTAGAAATCTCTCCAAATCCGATTACACCTTTAAGTCCTTGTCTAAAATCTTATAACGAGGCAAAAAACAAGGAAACAATTGGGATGCAAAACCTCCCCAATCCTTAACCATGTTTAATTTTGTTACTGCAACCAATGCCAAATGACGAAAAGCACCGTGAAGAAGTGCCCAAAAGTCGCTCATGTGCCCTGTAGTAAAGGTCGGCGATGGGTATGGTCGGAGATGGTTGCGGTAGCTTTTGTGTTTTTTTACAGTCTACATCATGTTTGCGCTATTCTCTCGCGTATAACCGACTGAAGAAGGACAATGAAGGATTACCATTTATTCCCGATGTGGTCGAATTAAGCCATTACTACCAGGAGCGGGACATACACGTATCTACCGGTCCGTTTTATCTGTCGTGATATGTATTCGATTTTTTCGATTCCTCTTTGTCTCCGTCTACTCACTGTTTAAGGTCGAGAGGCAGAAATGAGAGTGTGACTGGACACGTAGCAACAGAGCAGAAAGATCCAACAGATGAAGTCCCTTAAGGTTACAGCGAAAATAAAGGACTCACACTGTCCACGTATTAGATGAGGTGAAGTCCTTTTCGGTTTCAACGTTGTCTCCATTCGTATGAGCCCCATGTGAGAGAGAGAGTCCTTTTTTTACTTCACCCCGCCATGCTACTACGAAATGTGTCTTTGTTGTCCCCAGGTGCATGCATGCGGAATGGCTTCATTTGGCCATTTATCCTTTCAAGTTCGATCCTACACGATAATGCATTCCAACGACGACGACAAGAAGCGACCTGGTTGAATTAAACAGGCACTCTCCATATTTTAACCCAATTTTTCCTTCCTCTTCCATCACAATACATATTGGCCGCAAATGAAGAAAATGTTACAGGGTTCCGGAACAAAATGTATAGGTATAATAGTATTGGTAGTGGAGGTGGTCATCCCACGGAGAGACGCGGCTATATGTGGCAAGATGGCACCACTTGAGGTGTAATTAGCATAAAACGTAGATAAGTGACAAAGCAATTAACACTCCTGTCGGGTGTCTATGTAAACAAAAAAGTAGCGCCTAGAAGGGTTTTTGAGCCTTTTGTGGTGAACCTTTGGGCATTGATGTTTTCCCTCACTGCTCCAGACGACCAATAAATGCAATGGAGTTTGGAAATGCTATCTTCATACATAGATATATGTATGTATGTATGTAGATATGTTAGCTTATATTTGCCTATCTCAGATCTAAATAAATGACTGTGTGTATGATATCGCCTATGGAAATGTACTGAAAGACAGTGTGGTAGTCGGGTGTCAGGACACCACTGGTTGCTTGATATTTGCTGGAGTATTGATGCAAATGCGGACAGCGTAGACAGAGATGAGTTAATTAACAAAGAGGTACCCACTGGCGCTGAATAATATTTTGTTTGTGTATAGTAGATATTCATTAACTATGCACGAGAATACGGCAAAACAATTTATTGCACTTTTAGGGAAAAGATTAAAGTTTAAGATTTAATGGATATCACATAACCATTTATTTAGTATGTTAATAATCTACGACCTTTTTGAAATGACTTTTAAGAGTTTTAGCAGAAAGTTTACTTGAATTGTCTTGTGCGTACGACAAGGCAATGACTTTCTAGAGTTTTAGAACGTGTAAACATATTTTATATACAGTTGATAACACCACCTCAATTTGACATCTGACTTTCTTGTAAAATAATAACCATACTCTTTATGGTTGGCATAATACCGATTTAATAATATGAATTTTGAAAAATTGATTTGTGAAAGAACAGGCTTAAAGAAGTTATGGTCCTGTCGTGCAAATATCATACTTTGTACGTAGCTTCCTTACGTTTTCAGTTCTGTGATCGTCCTATTTTAGTTTTGCTTGCAGTATTTTGCTCCAATATATTTTATTTAAGCACATCTTCTGTCAATGTGTATACCCAAATATTAAGCATGCTTTTTTATTGGTTTATACAAATACAAGTATTTCGCGCAACAAACAGAATGCTGTCCGGGGCCTAGCTTTTCCTGACCATTCGTCCTGTGCATGTTATACATATATACCCGCGAAAGAGCACCATCAGAAAGGATTTTTTTTTTAATTGAGTGGCTTTTTCATAACAGTTATTACTCTCTTTGTCAGACATTCGCGAAAGGTGGAGCCGTGAAAAAACTTGTTCTCCGATTCAAACCTCCCGCTCAGCAGTTGGGCTCACTAACCACTGAGCCACGGCGCCTATTTTTCGTGGTTGATACTTATGTTTATTATAGTTTTTAGGTATTGTATTTAGCAACAAAATTGTTTTAAACTGTTTCTGCTTGCAATCATTTATAATAGCTTACACCTTTTGAATAACTTCTTGCCCATGATGCATTTACAAGTCGACTTGGTGCATCCTTTCCTACCGTTTGTCTTAGATTTACTAGTGCCTTCCACAGTCCGTTCTTTTTGTTGGGGTTAGATCTTGAAGGATGTGATCAAATTGAGCATTGCTTCGTTCAAATAGCGTCTCGAGACTTCGAGCGTACGCGTTCAACTGCATCTGACAAACTCTTTTTGGTCCTTTTTTTATAGCAAAATGCAATGTTTGCAGGGTCGCATTCTTTCCCTCTTTATCGAATACTAAGCGCTAGTGTGTATATGGTAGCAAGTTGTACTATGAGATCTGTGGTATCAATGTCTATAGCCTTTTTCGGGGGCCGCCCGTGTTTTTTCATTACCTCATATCTTAGCCCATTCTGCCCCGATTGTGATGAAACTTTTTTTTATTAATTCAGGAACTTTTCTAATAACATAATTACACTAAAATTAAGTGATTCGGTTTTGGCATTTTGGAAATTTTGGTACCATTTCCAATGGCTTTTTTGAAACTTTGGGGTCGGGTTACGCCTTAGTCCCCCATTTGCAACAAGAAAAACAAAAAAAAAATATTGCACACTTCACATAATGGAAACCGCCCCTTTTTGCAAAATTCTTCTATTTCAAAAATATTTGTTATGTTTTAAAGTAGTATGGTTAGGGTCCTACTACTCTCTAAATTACACACTAAGACAAGTCCAACTTGCCAAAGGAATGATGAAAGCGAAAGTGCGAAAGAAGAAGTCAAATGGTCATCTGTCATAGCAATTTGGGTTATACCCTACTACTGAAAATTTGACGCAAATGTTTTGGCTAAAAGATGTATAAAAACCAGATGGTACAGGAATCAAGGCACAAGACCATCAATTGAATATGTAATTCTTCCGTCCGATTTTTTTATCATCAGCAATGAAACGCATTTGCAGTTCCAAAAAAATACATAATCTCGTATCATTTCAGCTACATGCGCTACTTAATTTCCTTACACTTCTAAAATTCACAAGGCAAGACACCACGATTGAAACGAGAGGGAATTTGGCAGTGTGCGTTGAGTCATTATTTATAAAAGTCCTGTTTTACGTTTTTGTGTTTGGAAGAGTTGTAGGATGGCCATATCTTCCTCAATATGACGCAGTTATTCAAACTGCGGCGCCCAGTCTTTAATAACACAGCTTGAATAGATGTTTATATTCGCTGCTTTTACTCAGCCGTTACGGATTTTAAAAGAGTTGAGTTTGTCAGTTATGTTATTATGTCCAGAAACTCAGAGATCTACTTCGACCCGGGTGTACCATCTTTTTGAGAACTATTTCACCAACACAGAGTAGGGGAGAGTGGGGCACATTTGAACACTTTTTGCTTTCGAAACTGATAAAACCTTATATATTCGATTTACTGGCCTGTAAATTTTACTCACATTGAACAGTGTTATTGAACTTCGATTTCAAATAATATTTGGTTAATTTAAAGAAATATTTATATTTTCCACCAATATAGGTTCTTATGTTCAAAAGTGCCCCATGTATGGGGCAGTTTTGAACTTGGAAGGGGCACTTTTGAACAGCAATCTTAATTTTTTTTAGTGAATAAATAACACTTAAGTTTTATTTTTTTTATTAATTTTTTAATAATAACATAAAAAAAAGTTATCAATCACAAACTCAAAATTGATATTTGATAAAAAAAACAACAAAGATTCATAAAAAAACATAACATAGAAAACATAGAATTCATACCATTTTAGCTTCTTAGAGTAAAGTAGGAAAATATATATTTTGTGTTCAACCCAACCGATATTTCGAAAAATCAAACGCAAAAGTTATCAAAGCAGATGTTCTTGATGTACCTGGAGCGTTAATTGGTGTAGGCAGCTTGGCTTTAATTTCTATGCCGCTTATAAACGAGTTGTCTTCGAGATCAGGAAAGTAGAACTTGAAGGATTCAGGCATCTTTTTTAAAAAGTTTATGTGGTACATATTTCCATTTTTTTCTATAATTTTGCCCACAAAAACCAGCTTTTAATTGTTATTTTTATTAGAACATTCTGCCAAAATGAAGTCGCCTTGATTTAAGTTGTCATATCTCAAGTCATATGATTCCTCGCTTTCTACTGGTTCCGTTACTTCTTCAAAGGAAGAATCACCTGCAAAATCAAAATCGAGATCGGTGTCGTCATTAACTGAGAAACTTTCATCTGAACCCGAGCTAGATTCCATTAGGTTTTTAGGTTTGGTTTGCGGTTTGGAGTTTTTATCTTTACGACGTATATTTAACGGCGGTATTGGTGTTTTTTTCAGACGCTTTTGACGCTTTAAATATGCATCTTCAATTTCATTTTTTTCAGGGGTTTCGGTAAGTATCCGCGACTTTCCTTTCTTTCGCCCACCAGTGTTGGTTTTCCTTGGGGCAGCTTTCGGATAAGGCCTTGCAATTTCAGGTGAAACGATGTCAGTTGGCGTTATAATAAATTCATCAGCTGGCAGATCAGCTTCATCGGCTAGCGGATCAATATTTTCATTAGTGACTTCATTCACAGGAACTTCAGCAGACTCAGTTAATGTTCGGTTTGTGACCTCTGAACATTGAAAGTCTTCTTCGGTGAATGCATTCCTTGAAAATGGAAAAATGCCTGGCTTGGCAAACCCAGAAGTTATATTTTTTTGAGTGAACGCAGCTAAATAAGCAGTGTTTGCAATAGATGGAAGATCGTGTATTCTTATTGTTTTGCCAGGGTTGTTAAGTAGCCAGTCATTTTGTGCTATCGATAGTTTTTGCTTGAAGGGTCCCAAGACAGCAACATCAAGTGGCTGAAGGCGATGAGTGCAATGAGGAGGAAAAGTAACAAGGACGATACCATAATCACGGCAAAAGTTTATGGCCTCAATTGAGCAATGGCTTTCGTGATTGTCCAATAAAAGTAATATCATGTCTGTTTTAGTGCACCTCGTGGATCTCTGAATATGCTCAAGAACTTTAATAAAAAGTGCTCCAGTCATCCAACCACTCGTTGGGCTGTTAGCATAACCTACGCTACCAGCCGGTGCTCCATTCAGCATTGTGTCATGAAATCTAGCGCGCGGAAATATGAACACGGGAGGTATAGTATTTCCAATTGCACTCACAATAGCACACATAGTAATTAACTGGCCTCTCTCAGCAGAAACAGATTGTCCAACCTGTTTTAGCCCTTTTTGTGCAATCACGTTTGGGGCTTGGACTACTGTGGTAACACCTGTTTCATCCAAATTGAAAATCCGATCAGCAGTAAAGTTAAACTTACCGAGTGCTCTCTGATAATTTGAGTGAAATTCTTCAAGATTCTTCTTGTTAAAACTAGTCGCCCTTGACAAACTTGTTTTCGTATTGAAAGTCTTGAGTGTCGCTTCATAAAGCCATGTATCCATTCAATTCCAGCCATTTTATTTTCACCCCACGATTCGGGACATTTCTTTAGCAATGTGGCATACTCAAATGCTAATACTCGAGCTTGAATTTTGGTCAATCCGTAATTCATCTTGGAGCTTCGGATCAAATATTCTTCAAGCATTTTTTCCTCATTAGTGGTAAAAACTTGCTGTGTTGAATATTTGCTTGAAAATTTTAAATTTCTCGGCTCCTTATTACTTTTGTACTTTTTAATTCGGTAATACAATGTCGTTGGCAATATTCCGAAGGCAACGGCAGCCCCTCTTAACGTCATTCTTTTTTCCAAAACTGCTGTTATGGCACTTTTAACGTCATCCTCATTGACTACAGTAGATTTTTTTCTCTTGTAAGTGCGCACCATTATTCACTTAAAAACAAAAGAAAATAATGAGCAACCGATTTATTGAATGAAACATAATCGGGGCAGTTTTGAACATGTTCAAACGTGCCCCAACACACTTGTTCAAATCTGCCCCAACTGTTCCAACGACATACAATTTTGCATAAATATTAAACTTTTATATATTCATTCAAAAACTTACCGTGATTTAATTCCAAACTTATTTCCTCTTTACAAAAATTATCTTCCGTTTTAAAATCGCGCACTAAAATTTTTTTACACACTTACAACTAAAAAACGAAAATAATGCAATACCGCTATAAAAAGCACCTTTCACTGTAAATCTGAGAGACAACCGAGAGAATCAAGGAAAGTCAATGACGTTTACGGATATGGTATTGCCAGGTTAAGATATTAAATTACTTTTAAAAAAGAGTAATAAAATAAAATTTTATAAGCAGTGTTCAAATGTGCCCCGTGTTCAAATGTGCCCCACCCTCCCCTATGTGGTTGGTGAAATAGTTTTCTTTTCGTTGTAAGGTTGATCTAAAAGGCCTACATATATTCCTCTTTCTGACTTGAAAGTATCTCCACTTAAACAGCACTGTATGAATCCGGAAATCGATAACTTTTTTAGAACTTATATTGTTTACCCATGTTGGTGAAAATACATAGATACATTTAGGTTTTCCAAGCCAGCTAGTCGGGAAACTTCGATGAAGTGTGCTACGAATGATTAAATAGTAGTCGGGAGTTATACCATTTAAAGTGATTATACCTCCAAATTGGAGGTGGCCCACTTTGACGGACTGTAACTCGAATCGGGGTGAAAATACTTCTATTCTAAATTCTTTTGAATTTACTTCTATTCTAAATACTTTTGCCAAGAAGTCATTATTACACAAAAGCCAAAAAATAGTTTCCCCTGTGGAATACCTCTGTATGATAACATTTTGGTTCCGTTGTCATCTATTGCCGATTTAACTACGTGTGTATGTTTCAGGAAATGCTGATATACAAGCACATACTCTCGGAACCGCGCCATCTCTTTCACCGTCTTAACTCTTACCGCCCTTAAACGCAATTGCGTAGAGATAATCAGGCTCTCCATTTTGATTATATGAAACAATAGAAAATTCAAATAAATTCAACACTTAAGCATACTCACATTCGTTAATTATGGAATAATGAAGGATACTGAAAGAGCCCGCCAACTTTATATACAAGCATGGAAATATCTACATACCTCAACAACCAAATGTCGCACGGCACCATTCGCATTCTTCATTTTTTTATATATCAAAGTGCTGCACCACACTTGAGTCAAGTACACATAAACGTGCTGTACAATCTGTCTTAATGAGTCCGTTCTAGTTTTCCTTTTTTACGTTCCCAACTGACAAAATTTGTAGTACCACCTGTGGTGAACACACACATTTTGAGACACGATGACTTTTAAGCACTTTCACAAAATGTTCTTGACGCAAACCCAGTAAGGAGCATTTTTTTGGAAGGAAATTAGTTAAATGATGGCAACAGACACGTAGTGGAAGTTTTCAAGTGAAGCATTTTCCCCATTTCTGTGAATTTTTGAATTTGCATTCAACTGCATTGCGTCAGAAGGCCACAACTCCTTAATGATGTTTGATGTCACCCGCATGATGCAAATTTCAACCTCTAACCCTGAAAACCAGAATATGACACAACAACACCTGCTTTGTCCATTTCAAAACCCCACTGGCATAATTAATCGCAAATTACAGGTTAGATGATTTGCATATTTACGGACTCACTCACCCGCGCAATTTGCCCACCCGAGAGTGTACCCTCCAGTGTCGACCAATGTGCGGCCGCATAATTTGACAGCTGGTAGTTGTCAACATGCGCAGCATACGAAAGCAGGGGTACTCGAGGGCGAGTAATTTTTTGGTCATATCTACTCAGGAGATGTTAAGGGGTCGCAATGGCTAATGCATGTAATTAAGAAGGTGGAAGTTTCATACCAAGATAGGAACAACCCTGCGGCACGTGCCTGCACTGGGTGGTACTTATGGTAGATGGAAAATTATTGTTAGGGGGACAATTTTTGCAAACCTTTATCGGTTGGTGCTGGTTGAATGACAGGCCTATTATTTTAAACAAAAGCGGTTGTAGGGGAAATTGTATCTCAAAAGTGCAATCTCATTTACATCTGTTCCTGCTGAGAGATTAAAATATTCATGTACAGAGACGACTATATACTGTTAAGTTTACGCTTTAAAGAAATGCAGTTCGAACTCCAATTGCAGTTGAATGACTATATAGTAATATAACAATAGTCTTAAAAAGGGCAAAAAGGAGAAATAAAAATAATAGTAAATTAGACTCAAGATAGAAAGGATGGATTAAATATGTACATATATTTACTTTTATATCATCAAATCGATAATTCCTTATTCTTTAAAAACAAATCGAAAACTCCTTTGCGAAGTCTAGTCGAACTCCAAAAAGGTTGACATACACACATGGTTCTATTCTATACCCAGTGGCCAGTTGTTGTCTACAATTAAGATACATTCCAAAATCTTGGAGAGTAGTTCAGGTAATATCTACATGGAACGTTCTTAAGGCGACTTAAACTTTCCCAAGGAAGCCCTGTCCTGGCTGAAGTGTCAGGAATATTACCATTCTCACTGATAGCCAAGCGGCAATCAAGTCCCTGGAATCGTTTTATCGTTTTATCGTTTTACCGTTTATCTCTTATGGAAATGAGAAAGCAGTTCACCATTCACCTATGCTGGGTGCCAGGCCACAGAGACATTCCAGGCAACTGCAGGGTAGACGAACTCGCCAGATAAGGTACTACTCTAAGGATTCTGCCCGATAGGCAATCCCTAGGTTGTTGGTGATCTCACTGGACACTGTCTTATAAGCCAACATGCCAAAAGACTTGGCCTCTTTTCTAACGACTTCTGCAGAAGCTGTAGGGACGAGGAGGAGGAGGAAAGTATCCTTCACCTCCTATGTAATTGATCAGCTCTGTCGCATAAAAGAATGCTCCATTTAGGATCCCCCTTCTTTAAAAAACTTGGTGACATAGTGTCCTTAGGCGTCATGTGCATCCATCGCTTTATCAAAAGCTCCGGGTGGTTCTGTTAGTCTCTGAGCGGCCAAATGGTTTTGATCCATGGTATCACAAAGGACCTTTAATGGTCTAAGTGTGTCTGCACTCCCGTGCGGACAGCCAAACTAACCTAACCTAAACTTTCCCAGAATATTAGTGAATTATACGTCTTTCGTATTTAAAAAGAAAAAAAAACATTCATTTGTAGATTTGTATTTATACGTACGAAGCTCGACAGTAACCTCTAGCATTGCCAGACGTCTCGGTATAATTTTATATGTATTAATGCACTAATTTAAAATAACATGTCACAACTAATAATAGAATTGTTATTTTCTTTAATTTACTGAACTTAAATGTGTTCAAAAGTCAACGATTTACTGCACATCTGCCCCGCGTATGTTCCTTCATACAGCACTGCAAGAAGCTTACCGGCACATCTGTTCCAGGATTTTAGTTTTGTGGGAAAATAGTCTACTCGCTCTGATCTTACCTTTCTTCTCCTTTAAACGTGATGTAGTGGATTATTTTGTAGTAGTTTCCTAGTGGTAGTCTGTTGTATAAACAAACTTTGTAAGTGTATACACTTACTCGTATGGTATATCATTTTCTAGCTCCCTGTCCCGTCGAAATTATCTAGATCTCCTATGATAATTGTCTTTTCCGAGATCTCTCTGCTTAAGTGACTTTTCTGTATAAAAGTGGTCTAGTGTATGTAGTGTCCAGGGTCGGGGCGCATGTCTAAATTATTCGAAACTTCCGATCGATTTACCTCATAAAAGTCCGTGAGTAAATTGGTTGGACACTAATTTATGACATTTCCTGATATTTTACAATACAATCGCTCGCACGCCTTCTTCAGTCCTTAATTTAGTAACAACTTTTCAAAAACCTTACCTATGTTTTTTTAATCACGAGCGTGGCTTATTTGTATTTCTTCATCTCCCAAACTACATACATACATACATACAGTGGTGTTCCCATAAATAGCAAACCCTAATGCGTACTATTTGTATCTCTTTTTGTATTTTACACTATAATACACTAATTGGATTCCAGTGATACGATAATTTAAGTAGAATTGTATCATTATGAATGTCAAAACATACAACAAAGAAGATCGTTGGGTTCTAATCTATTTTACGCACGTTAAACGATATTGTCATTGAGAAATGAGTGTTCATATGAATAGGAGATCTTTGGTTTTTTTCCAAATATTCTGTGTTTTAGTATTTTTTTCTTTAATTTTGACAAGATGAATATAATTATTTTTATATTAGTCTCAAAATCAGACTAATTGCTTACATAAGTTGGCAGGATTTAGAATAAGAAGACGAAAATATTGCCCCGAGGGAAGGAGGAAAATAATTGCTTCCATGGTACATGACGAAGAGAATATTTCGGGGGTTGTAAGGACATTAAAGTGTTCCAAAAAGCTGATACAGCATACCATGAAGGTCATATGGGACACTCCGTCCTCAGCGAATCCCGTTAGAAAGAATGTGGAGAGGGAAACCTCAGAGAAGACTGACAGGATTATAGACAGAATAAACTTCAATGACTCCTTTCGGGAAATTAAGGTAAAATTGCGTGACAAAGATGATATCCAAATATCAGCAGTAACTATGCGTTGTCATCTGATTGAATCCCAGCTCAATGGAAGAATTACCAGGAAGAATTTTGTCGTGTCACAAAAGAACCAGAAGAGAAGACTTGCTTTTGCATATGCTCACAAGGACAAGTTGCTGTGTTCTAGGAATAAATATTTTGTAGAAGGACAAAAGCAAGTACAGTCGTCTGGGATCGGATGGCAGAAAGTACATAAGGCGACTAGTGAACCAGGAACACAATCCCAGGTGCCAGCGATGTCATGGCATGGTATTGGACCCATCGTATAAATTTGTATCATTTTGGATCAGTACAAAAGCTCTCTAGAAAGCCATATGGAACCAAACACTGATGAATCTATGCATGTACCCTGGACGAGAATGCATGAGAATGATCCGAAGCATTTTTGCGACTTGGGAAGAGCCGGCTTTCGGAGCAGCAAATATCGGTACTTGATTGCCCAGCCCAAAGTCCTGATCTCAATCCAATAGAGAAGCTTTGGAACGATTTGGTATTTATATTGAAGGAATTTGGTTGAACTTTGGCAGATCGGCAAGTCAGCGTGAGATACTATCCCTTCGGGTGGATTTAAGCGCTTGGTTAAAAGTCTATCAAAGCTCTGCGAGTGTTAGAGGTTCGCGCAAAGCGAGGGACGATTCTACATATTGTTTTTTTGTTAAATTTATTTGACTGTGTTATTTATGTAAACAGTACATTTATACGTTTATGACGTCTTTTTGCTTAATTTAAACTGTTATTTTGAAAAGAATTATATTTTATAATTTTGAAAATTTCCTGAACAAAATTTGTATTTAAATGTAAGGATGTGTAATTTATGTAAACACAACCGTAATATATTAGATTGCAATATGTCAAATTCCAGAGCATAGTACCCTATTTCTATCCATTTGGTTTCAATGACTATATCCCCTTAACGTGTGTGGAGTAAGAGTTGAAGTATCTGGGAATTCATCTAGATGAAAAACTGACGTTCAAAGAACATATTTCAAACGCCATAAATAAAATAAACATTGCCATCAAAATGCTTTACCCATTTATAAACAGGAAGTCAATGCTAAACAGCTTCAACAAAATCGTAATCCATAAAGTAGTATTTCAATCAATACTACTTTATGGATGCCAAGTATGGGGAAATTGTGCAATATGCCATATAAGGAAGTTACAAGTATCCCAAAACAAACTGTTGAAAATGATGCTTAATCTATCTAGATACCAATCTACCTCTGATCTTCATCTCCAATCGAATGTTGAATTGATCTCCGACAGAATCATTAAGCTGACGGACAAATTTTTGCAAAACTGTGCTTTTTCAGACAATCCTCTTGTAAACCAATTAAATGCTTGAACAACATGTATCTATCTGTTTATCTGTTTATTTAATTTCTTATTTATAAATTTATTATATTGTATGTATGTTTATCTGTTTATCTATATATTCATATGTTTATTCGTTTGTCTATTAAGTTATGTATTCCTTTATTATTTAACTAATTAATTTATTTATTTATTTATTTATTTATTTATTTATTTATTTATTTATTTATTTATTTATTTATTTATTTATTTATTTATTTATTTATTTATTTATTTATTTATTTATTTATTTATTTATTTATTTATTTATTTATTTATTTATTTATTTATTTATTTATTTATTTATTTATTTATTTATTTATTTATTTATTTATTTATTTATTTATTTATTTATTTATTTATTTATTTATTTATTTATTTATTTATTTATTTATTTATTTATTTATTTATTTATTTATTTATTTATTTATTTATTTATTTATTTATTTATTTATTTATTTATTTATTTATTTATTTATTTATTTATTTATTTATTTATTTATTTATTTATTTATTTATTTATTTATTTATTTATTTATTTATTTATTTATTTATTTATTTATTTATTTATTTATTTATTTATTTATTTATTTATTTATTTATTTATTTATTTATTTATTTATTTATTTATTTATTTATTTATTTATTTATTTATTTATTTATTTATTTATTTATTTATTTATTTATTTATTTATTTATTTATTTATTTATTTATTTATTTATTTATTTATTTATTTATTTATTTATTTATTTATTTATTTATTTATTTATTTATTTATTTATTTATTTATTTATTTATTTATTTATTTATTTATTTATTTATTTATTTATTTATTTATTTATTTATTTATTTATTTATTTATTTATTTATTTATTTATTTATTTATTTATTTATTTATTTATTTATTTATTTATTTATTTATTTATTTATTTATTTATTTATTTATTTATTTATTTATTTATTTATTTATTTATTTATTTATTTATTTATTTATTTATTTATTTATTTATTTATTTATTTATTTATTTATTTATTTATTTATTTATTTATTTATTTATTTATTTATTTATTTATTTATTTATTTATTTATTTATTTATTTATTTATTTATTTATTTATTTATTTATTTATTTATTTATTTATTTATTTATTTATTTATTTATTTATTTATTTATTTATTTATTTATTTATTTATTTATTTATTTATTTATTTATTTATTTATTTATTTATTTATTTATTTATTTATTTATTTATTTATTTATTTATTTATTTATTTATTTATTTATTTATTTATTTATTTATTTATTTATTTATTTATTTATTTATTTATTTATTTATTTATTTATTTATTTATTTATTTATTTATTTATTTATTTATTTATTTATTTATTTATTTATTTATTTATTTATTTATTTATTTATTTATTTATTTATTTATTTATTTATTTATTTATTTATTTATTTATTTATTTATTTATTTATTTATTTATTTATTTATTTATTTATTTATTTATTTATTTATTTATTTATTTATTTATTTATTTATTTATTTATTTATTTATTTATTTATTTATTTATTTATTTATTTATTTATTTATTTATTTATTTATTTATTTATTTATTTATTTATTTATTTATTTATTTATTTATTTATTTATTTATTTATTTATTTATTTATTTATTTATTTATTTATTTATTTATTTATTTATTTATTTATTTATTTATTTATTTATTTATTTATTTATTTATTTATTTATTTATTTATTTATTTATTTATTTATTTATTTATTTATTTATTTATTTATTTATTTATTTATTTATTTATTTATTTATTTATTTATTTATTTATTTATTTATTTATTTATTTATTTATTTATTTATTTATTTATTTATTTATTTATTTATTTATTTATTTATTTATTTATTTATTTATTTATTTATTTATTTATTTATTTATTTATTTATTTATTTATTTATTTATTTATTTATTTATTTATTTATTTATTTATTTATTTATTTATTTATTTATTTATTTATTTATTATTTATTTTATTTATTATTATTATTATTTTTTTTTTTTCACTAATATTGAAGGTTTTTTCGTAGTTTCCTTCAGAGTCATTATTCTTGCCCTTCTCCTTTTTTAAAAGCTCCGAAAGATAATCTTTCAGTTGAAAGATATAAAATTAGATATCGAATCTCTGTATGTAAATTGTGTGGCAACCTTATTGTAAATTTAATACGAAATAAAATTCATTCATTCATTCATTCAATGACTATATTATTCGAATTATTGGTACCTAACATGTGGGACTAGCCCAATGCTACAGTAGTGTGACTGAACTTTCTGTTGGCATCTACTGACTTAGCTTCCGTGACTCCCGTCACTAACTACTAAGTAGAGGATATGATCATCGCCTTCCAGATTGTTGTCATCGTCTTGGTACTTTAAGCCACTGATTCTCTCTCGCTCGAACTTATAGGCCTAAAGGCGACCTTTTGATAGCTATGCTTTTGCTACCTTTGCTTTTGATAATATTTAAGGTATTTCTTTACATTTGCACTTCGCCGGTACAGTATGAGTATGCATCTCCCCATAATTTTGAACTATAATGGATAAGGTGACAAAAAACTTCTGATAGAAAAGGCCAGTTACATTATTAAAGCCGCATATACATTCAGCACGCCCTGAATATTAATAAATATACACACATACATACCTATCCCATGGGCTACTGCCTACCTTAAATATGGAGATACATTATATTGGGTAAGCATACCATATATGTATGGCACGCTATGCATTAAGACGTTTAAACCTGCATGTCTTAGCATGTATTGTACAATATAACATCGATATCGTCTAACACTGACACTCTTCGAATAGTATACATACTTAAGGGCCTGTGCTGATGGTATTTTTAGTGAAGTTTTACGACTACATCACATTAGCCCATAACAGAAGCAATAGTCGGTATTGCCTTGCTATATTTTTCCACAAATTGAATCGTTATTGGCCAAATTGTAGACGTACACAACTCAGTTTTTAATTTGCTCTCCTACCACCATGAACCATATCCTTTTATTCTTATTTTCGGTTGCACACACCACTGCAGCAATAATTTTTAATGTTGCAAAATAAAAGTTTTAAAAAAAGGGAGAAAACGCCTCAACGACCATGGTCGTCGTCGTCGCCGTCAAGTGTAAAACCAACTCAAGCAAAAGATAAGAAATTTCCCTCTCGCTTTTCAATACACTCGTAGTAGTCGTAATATTTGAAACATTTAAAAAAGCCAGTTACTACCACATCGCAGAAAAAAAAAACATTCTCTTCCGTGGATGCACCCCAACCACCCATATAACACGGTGTGCATGTTGTAAGTGATAAAAATAAGAAGACACAGTCAGAAAAATAAAATTCGAAATTTGTACAACAGTTGGGCGGGTGGTAAACAGAAAATTGCATACATTATACATGAGTTAACCTGAAAGATGGTCGCAAGAAGGACTCAGCAGCAGCACCGAAGAAGAGGAAGAACTACAAGGACTCCTCGAAAGAAAAACCCTTGGAGCTCATAAAAGCGGAGCAAAGTGTAGAAGGTGAGATCCAGGATACCGAATTGTTACTGCGCTGCCAGTGTTCTCAGGGCCGGATGTTGTTGTTGGTATCTACTTTTATCGCTATTAGAACAACATTCTTTGCAAAATGATAGTCACCTTTAACCAGGCGTTTTCCTCATTTTTTGCTGTGGAACATTGTTACTGCTGCAACGATATGAAGTTCTGGAAAATGCTATTCTAAACGTTCAGGACAAAGGTGAATGATTTTTCCCAGGAAAAATTCATAAAAGCGGCAGAGGATACCAAACATACTATGCTATATGAATGTTTAGGTACTATGTAGCAGCGCGGCGGTTAGATATAAGACCCCAGCAGCAAGGACATCCAAAGAAAATCCCTTTCTTCAAAAGTGAAAGATACAAAGAAAGAAGAAGAAATTTCAGTATAAGATGCGACTGTAATAAAAAGTAACGAGCCAAAAACAATGAACCAAGGGTGGTTGCTCGCTGTTACTACTTTTGAAGCTGCTACCATCGTTTGGTGTGCAATTCTTTTAATTTTTAACATTTTAATCCTCCCCGACCATGCTCCATCTCCACGCACTCAAATATGCAATCCAATATTCCAGCGGGGTCATTGGGCGGTGGTTGGTGTGAGGATTCTTAAAATCACATGGGAGCAGTGTAACCACGTACTGTACCTACATACATGTGTTGTATCTCGAATTGCAGCCAATTTGAAAGTGAATTTTGGCTTGCGGAATAGCTTGTTGTGCTTAATTTCTCGATTCCATTGGTTGCCTACAATTTGCTTTCTGCTAGACGTGCTTTGCCAATGTGGCTGTAATCGGAGTGGATTTCGGCTAATTGGAAAGTGGATGTAAGGAAATAATATTATTGAATTAGTTGAGTTGGTTTCTATGCGTTAAGCTTATTATAGAGATAATGTGCAGAATTGAGCACGATACTAAATCCAAGGACTTACAAATATTACCTTAAGTTAATCTCTTTCAGGAAAAAAAATGTCTCAAAAAATTCCTAACGAATATTTGAATAATGAATGATTTGCCCCAAAATAAATTTAACTGAGTGGAATGTGCCTACAAAATTCAGCACTTACAAATATGCAACATCAAAGTATTGAGTCTAACCGAATTCCATACCCCCAATAGAAGGCAGGAAAAAGAGAAGATTACAAATCATGATTCTCCCTTTGACAAGGCAAAAGTCCAAAAACGCTAAGCACTCTCAGTATGGCAGCGAGGATATGTTTGAAAGCGTCTTTATCTTTTCTTATTTTGGCATAGAATTCTAAAACATTTAGTGCTAAAACTGTGTTAATCCCCTCCTGTTCGTAAATTAGGGCGTGATCAAGCTGTTCAGGCGCACGAATCTGTAGAGAGTTCGAACATCCCACTTAGAACTTCGTATGCTAGAAACGTCAAAGGTGAAATCATTCTTACCTGAGGCTTATTTTACCCTCCGACACAGATGATTTTCTTTTGAAAGAGAACGTGCGGTTGCAGGATTATATCCGGAAAGTTGTTCGTTTATCGAAAGCCGATCGAGCCAGAACAGATATCTCTTTATACTTTGTCATTACTTCTCGATCACGGTTACATCCAGAGCGCTAAATTCTCTTAAGCCAGACTAGGTATTCAGCTCCAAAGTGTAGTCAGAGTCGATTTACGCTCATCGTTATTTCAAAAAAAAAAAAAGACTGTCTTGGCGGCACCGTGAGAATGTGCTGGTGTGCTCAGTTTGCATTTTATTGCAAACAACTGTCAAAAATTTTATCCGTATTACGTATTTAAAAAACATTTTCTTCAGGGATGTGTAGCTTCAAATTTCGCAGTTACGCCGCAAGTGAATCGACCATAAGGAAGAAACAAACGATATCCTTGAAGATACATGAAATAGATCCATTTGATGATAGTTGCATCTGCTTTTTGCATTTTGCAAGATTTGTACATGTAAGCAATCAAAAATAAAGTTATCTAAGACATCCACTATGTTGATGTATGTATATATCTAGACCATAGCTATGTTCTTCCATCCCCCTATTAATTCTAATAAACAAGATTATAAAGAGATTATAAAGATAAGCTTGCTCTAAAGATAAGCGTCCTTTTCGAGAATGAAGTGGCCATCTTCACCGACGGATCCAAAATGATCGCTGGTACGGGTGCCGGTGTATACTGTGAGTCTCGAAACACATATCGCTCGTTTAGACTTAAGGACAGATGCAATGTTTTCCAAGCTGAAGTTGCTGCAATAAAGCAAGCTGCGGATGTAATTATTGAGGGAAATATTTCAGAAAAAATAATCAGCGTCTACATATGTCGACAGTCAAGCAGCCATTAAGACTTTGCAGTCCACATCGATAAGTTCGAAGCACGTAAAAATCTGTAAAAAGAGACTGGATGACATATCAGCGGCTAATACGGTGACCTAGTGCTATGTACCTGGCCACATTTATGAAATCTTCAGCACACTGCAAAAGTTGATAGACATTGAGGCTAATGAGAAGGCTAATAAACGCTGGTGCCGATTAGATACATGCGCAACAGCGAAGTCATTATGGAACTAAGATCTATTAATTTTACGGAACTAAGTCGCAGGGATATCCGAATAGCTTCCGTCGTGACAGGACACTGTGTGATAGGTAATCACGCAGTCCGTCAAGGATTACCGAACAATGACTACTGAAGTAGTTGCAGGCACGAAGAGAAAATAGAATCCGTTTGTCACCTCCTTTGTGACTGTCCTTCGCTGGCAACTAAAGAAGACGTGCTCTTGGCAGTTACTTCTTTTCAGAACTGGACAAGTTAGGTAACATTGAGCTAAGCAAACTCCTGGGATTCATACATTTATCTGGGTAGTTTAACTTAGCGGTCGAAGACTGAGATTAAGGTTCCCAGTGTTTTTAAATATTGTGCTCAATGGACTCTTAGTGGGCTTAGTGAGCCGTTGACAATCCTGTCAACAAGGTCACCCATTTACCTAATCTAACATAAGCTTGCTGCAGAGGTTTGCACAAGTTTGATATCAAATCCTTCGCATCTCATCTATTTCTTTACTATACGTTCTAAGCTTTTGTTTAAGATTTTTTTTTTTGTTAAGATTCTGATAGACTAAGATTTTCCTTAAAGCTAAACTCATAATAATCTTCTCACCCATGTATTAGTTATCACCTCCAGATAGCGCAGCGACATAAAATAGTTTACCTCTTATCTACTCATGGCATAATGTCAGATTTAATTAACAAAATACTTTGAATGCGATAAGCACACAAATAAGAAAAAATAAAACGAAAAAGCAAACATGCATTCCACACTCTGTAATCCCAATAGTCGTGCGTTAAAGCCAAAGATCCTAGTCATGCTTTCACCAATTGCCCACAAATCTAACCAACACAGCCAAAGTGCTGTCGAGAGCGATTGCATAAGGCTCTAGCAACCAACACCACCACTGATGACGAACGAAGTAGAAAGTGTACCGTTCCCCCAAGCTGACCAATATCAGGTACTGTACCCTGTCATCAAGTGCGGCAAAGAAAGCATCCAATGCTGCAGCTTTTGCGGTTAATCTCCATTTGCATATTACGCGTTGCAAAAATTACTCCCTGCCTCTTTTCACATACACAAAACCATGTTGAATGAGTATGATGATGGCGGCTCGGATCTCCACCAGTTCTGGCCACATAGCTCGCTATTCACACTTAGTATTAGAGTAAGCTCAATGTTCTGTTGGACTTTTGGTCAAAAGTGTGGTATGATGTGATGTGGTAACAGTCCTTTTGTTTGTGATTCACACAGTCCTGGGTCAGTTAGGGAGGTAGTGGCCCTGGACGGAACAAGATATTTGCAGTTCACCTCCGCGCTGATGACTACAAGGACGATGTCTCCTTGGAACTGCTCAACGTCCATTCATTTGCTGGGGATGCTAGTTTGAGCATCGAATTACATATTCAAGTCGCGATCACTTCACAGGGTTTTCGTCTGGCACGTGGAGGAGATATGACTGCATGATGATGATGATGGGGTGGTGGTTCTGCATGCACAGCAGAAATTCAATTTGATTCTCACTACTGCGATGTCTTTCTTCGGAAGGAAGAAGACCAAAAGCGAAAAAATAAAAAGTAAAAGAAAATTCGTTTTTCCTTTGAAAACATCTTCAGAATCATTGCACGAATTGACTTGGCCTGAGCTACCCAATCAAAGTATAAAGGCAAACCCGGACAAAGCAGCAAGGCAATTGAGGTTCACTCGCTGCACAAACACTAGACCCTATCTAAACAACTCATCGATTGTACCTTCATCAGGCCATTGCCGCCGTAACCGCCATCATCATCATCGTCACATTTCCAGCAATCTACAAAGGAAAAAATCGAAAGAAGTGGGCCCTCATTGAAATACCGTTTGCTATAGTTTGCCACTTACAGTATGTCTAACAAATCGGGGTCTGTGCTTGATTCGAAATAAAGAAAGTTAGAAATATTAAGTTATTGTTTACTATATATTATGACCTCTTCAGAACAATAGGAGTCGAACAGTTTTAGATACATTTTCTTAGTACTTACGAAAAACAAAACGATTTTATTTTAAGGCAAACGTGCTGCAGTGCAATCTCGCTGTCCCTTGCCTCAATATATAAAGTCTGGATTGTTGCTTTTTTAAAATGGAATTAATTGTCTGTCTTTGTTTGTTGCATATCCTAATTTGTACGAAAAGCAATAGTCAGTAAATTTTTGTGCACATCACAAAATTTCATACTCATTCGTTTTACTTAAAAATCTGACGAATTTATACTACCACCGTACATTCATTGATATAAAAAATTACTTACTCTAGGGACTTACACTGATATGTACATACATATGTGTTGCAGACACTGTAACCAAATCATTTTATACTTTCGTCACTCTACCGTTGCTCTATGATATTTTGAAAACTATACATATATTTAAGCTGCTTCCTTCGTAGTTATGTATATGGTCGCTTGTATTTTTCTTTCCTTTTTTCAGTTTTACTTTTTTATTTGTTCGTTTTACGCGGCCTTTCTCAACGTGTAAAATCCTTAAAGATGATAATGTTGGCGATGATGATGAAGTCATTTCTTTCGTTTTCTTATGGTCCTCAAGTGCATCTTATAGGCGCGCATAGTCATCTAAGGCTACTAACTAATGTGACGATGTGTATACTGTGAAAGCTAAAACGCGGAAGGAATACCAAAACCAATATTTCATGTGATGATGTCATTTAGCCTTCGCTTTTTTATGCAGGCACACCCGCATACAAACACAGAGGAGTAAACACCCACTGTGCATTGTTGTCTTTACGAATCTCAAGGAGTTTTGGGTGAATTGCAGAAAAATATTTTCTCTCCTAGGAGGAATAAATTGTGATGGAAGTTTTTCAATGACCATGAGATGGATTATCATGCATCCTAGAGGGAATATTTAAAGGCTGAGATTACGATGGAGCTTCAAATTATCCATGACCTAGTTCGCCTGCTGAGGTAAGTCGAATAAATTTTGCTTGAGTAAAAGCAAAAGAGTTGCATTTATTTTGACTTTGAGGCACTTTGTTATATCACATGTGAGTCGTAAAAATGTCCAGCGCCTCATTTACTTGTTATTGCCAGCAAATGCCCTAAAGATGACTGAAGCCTTTACATTAAGCAATATCAGATAATTGTTTCCGGACAGAAGATTTTATGTGACGTGATTCTTAGTAGTAGCCGGGACACTTTATGGGTGCCGTGGCTCAGTTGTTACTGCGTTGGATTACTGAACAGAAGGTTCGAGGCTCGAATTTTAGAAAACAGCAACAAGTTTTTTACGGTCCCACCTCTCGCAAATGTCTGATAAACGTCCGAGAGTAATAACTGTCATGCGAAAGCTAGGTACTATGAAAGCTACTGGTTACTCTCAAAAATGTCTGCCAGCTCTTTACTCAGCCATGGAGGTGATTTTTTGTTCTATTGAGATATAGAGTTTAGGATTGAGGTAACAGAGGCTCCTCTCAATCCTTTCTCTAAAAATATGTGGGCACGGAATCAGAATTCGCTCCTTCGGCCTGGTAAATTCAAGGTCTTTCCCAGTTGAATGTCGGCCTTCTCCCATGGATCCTCCGTGTTTGTCACAAAGAACTTACACTGTCTGATTGGGCTTAGGCTGTAAACCTTTACCTCGACCAACTGCACGTGGCATGGGATCGTCCGCGATTAAGGCGGACTGCAAGCGGATTGAAGCAAGTAATCGGCTCGGAACTAGACGGGTTCGAGTCCTCTTTTCTTTCAGCCTGTGTTCGTCAGCCTATTGTCCACCCTACTGCACCTCACAAGCCTGAGCTCTATCCAGAGCCTAGCATTCCGTGTCCCAGAAGGCGTAACGCATTCCTCTTCCGGTTACCGAGAGAGCTCAACCATTTGTGTTATCCTTTGTCGTGTGATTTGGCAACAGATCAACTGTCGCTAGAGTCTAAAAGAAGGTTTTCCAGATTAACTTCAAGTTTACCGACGATTTTCCCATCAGAAACATGAAGCTGGATTTCCTCAAACCTGTCAATTGAACTGATTTTCATACAGCTAAGCTAGGAGTGACCGATCATTTTATTCTCTTGGCTTTAAGATTATTTTTCGAATTATTAGACACTGGGTCCCATGAGTAAGGTGGAAGAAGATCTCCACTTGCACTATCCTCCTGTATGCAGGTAAGGGAAATTGGAAAAAAACTGATTATAACTCACCCTCTTCTTTTCCTTTTCTTCGGCAAGGTTATGACCAGGATTATAGGGATCATACCCTCCCACTTTACTACAACCCTACTGATCCGCCTGTGGAGTTCGACGATAATTAAAACTAACCATTGTCTTAAAAATAAGCTTTTACTTTCATCAAGACGAATCCATGTCGGTTTTTTAATTTTTATTTCAAATGTTAACTTAAGTTTTCCGTGTCACATCACGTTTCAAAAGCAACTGCATGACTATCACGCGTACCTAGTTCATATATTTACGTCATTTTTTAAAGAAAAATGTACCCAAACCACGAATGTTTCACTTTATGTTGACAGTTTCTCAATAAGTAAATATGCTATTAGAATTTTTATGTGCGAACATATGCACATATATATTTATATAACAACTCATTCGTTATTCTTATATGTAGAAATAACTTTGTTAAAATATTAAAGTGGTAAATAGGTGACTATAGTTTCGATTCGCAAGAACTTTGCGGGATAGAAATCAAATGCAGAAAAGAGTGGAAATAAATGAAATCAGAAAACGTAGCTGCTTCTGTCAAAATATTTGTTGCATAAATTTTTTCTAAGAGGTAAGAATTGGCTTATGAAAATTTGTGAAACCGCAGTTTTGGTGTTGATTAGAAAGTGTAAAATAAGTAAAAAAGATTAGAAATTGAATAAAAAAGTAAGCGATATTTATGGTAAATAAAAACATATTAAAGGCTCTTTACATATTGGAAGCTCTTTACACAATCCCATTTATTTTTAATTGTTTGTTCAAGTATTTTAGGACATGACATATGTATTTTTTATTTAATTAATCACTAAATGCAATCCAACGTTCTATCAGAAACGCCACAATTGATGTGCTGAGTTACACTCGATTACCACCAAGAAAGCTCCGGATTAACGAAGAATGACAGCAAACTCATGCAGGTAAACAAGAAGCATAGAAAGCGTCCGCTCAAAAAAGGACGAGGACTGTTCTTGAGTTCTACAAGCCAGAGTGATGGGATAAATATTGGCTTCTCCGGGTGCAATGCGTGGAAGTTTTGCCTAAAAGTAAAAAGAACCTGTTGCGCCAACAAGATACGTACATAAACCTGAAGAAGGAATCTTTGCAGTAGTGTCACAGTCGGAGCTAAACCTTTGTCTGCCTGACCAAGACAAAGTGAGGATACAATATCCAAGCTTCAATCCAACAAAGCTACTGGACCCGAGGAACTACTGGCCAAACTATTCAAAGCAGCTGGAGATGACTTGGTAGCATACACCAACTCATTTCTAAGATTTGGTCAGGCGAGTATACATATGTATGCATGCCTGATGAATGTAATCTCAGCATCGTCTGCACGACCCACAAAGAAGAACCCCTCAACTGCGCCAATTGCAGCTGTATCAATCTCCCCAACATCGCTTACAAGATCTTATTTATGTATTCACACATATTGTGTAAACGCCTAAAACCTTTCGTTAAAGACCTGATTGGCTATCAGTGTGGTTTGAGACCAGAAAAGTCTATAGCCGGACAAATTCTCACTCTTCAGCAGATCCTAGAGAAAGCACAACACGTTCAAATCGATACGCACTATCGTTTTATATATTTTAAGGCAGCAGAGTTATGTCTACTTTTGGCAACGCTGTCAAACAAGTCTGTAAAGGATGACGATTGAGGACGGTAGCTGCTCCATCGAAATTGGCAACGACCTCATTGAGACTTTTGATGACGAAAACAAAAACATTTTCTCAAGGTGACCGTTATGTGACTATAGTATCATATTTGAATGAAAAAAAAACGATGACACGAAAGGAAAAATTGACTACTCTTCGAATACAAGGCAAAACGTGGGTTGTGTTCCTATCTCAGATAATGGTAGAGCAGCTGAAAAATCACGCATCAACTTTATAGCTCGAGAGAAGCGTTTCTCAATGCATTTTTACTAAATACCGATGAATGAAGGAAAAGTTCCATCTCTGATAAGATTCTTAACTTTGAGCTAGAGTCGTATTTATAAGATCATACATTATCAGTGATGCCTTCTGTCTCTCAAGCGAAACCAAGACCCTCAACCATTATCCATGAATGATACTTGCATCGCAGGAACCGAAAGACTTGCCATTCTCGGTATGTGTATTAACAACCATCTTCGTTGGAACGATCACATATTCGAGGTCGCCAAAAATGTTGCAAAATGTCTAGGATTCCTTAAACGATGCAAGAAATATTTCACCCCGTCTGATCTGGCCTCAATTATAAGGCATTCATACGCCCAAAGATGGAATACAACTCCCACATCTGGTCTGGTGCACCCAAAACCGTTTTGCACATTCTAGATACGGTCCAGAACCGCGCGATAAAACTGATAGGTGATAGAGACATTGTGAGCTCCATAGACTCACTTGAACCTCGCAGAAATGCCTCTTGTCTTTCCCTATTTTATTGCTTATTCCATTATTCCATAAAAACTTTTCCAACGTTTTTCTTCATCATTACAACCTTCAAGCATGGAAAACCAACGTGCACGGGTACGTCCTCTGTTCCTATTTTCCCTTCTTCGCACGGTAAGTTGGCTAAGTCCCCTTCCACTTGTGCGCCACTTTAGTCGCGAACTTCGTCTACTACGACTTCTATTGGGGGTGGATTCCAATATTTTCCAGGCCGGGGCATTAGCGTCCATACACTCTACATTACCAAGCCACCTTAGTCATTGGACCTTCACTCATTTGGTTAAGTTTTTGACCCTGTACAGCCCATGCAGTTCGTCGTTGTATCCCCTCCTCCACTCGCCGTCTATGCAGTCGGGGCCGAAAATTACTCGAAGAGTTTTCCTCTCGAAACAGTCAAGAAAAACCTCATCCACTTCTGACAAATTCCATGCCTGTTCGCTAGAAGGACTGGCATGATTAAGGTGTTATAAACAATCATATTAGTTGTTCGAGAGAAAGCTTTACTACTCGATTGCATTCTTAGCTCAAAGAAACAGCGGTTGGCAAAAGAATTTCTTTGTAAGATCTCAGCGCCGATGTCAGTGTCTAAAATAATAGCGTAAAGCCCCTTACTTTCTCAGAGCTGTATACCTGTCTACCGTGAAGCTCCGCCCGAGATGTCGGCGTTGATTGTCCTTTGTTGCTGACAACATATTATTGATCTTGCCTCTTGCCCTCATTGACCTTTACACACATCATCACCGCTTTCATATCAATACTCACGAAAGCTCCACTGACATTACGCTCTGTCGTTCCGATTATGTCAATATCGTTCGAGTATAAGAGTAATTAGATGAACTTTTGAAAGATTGTACATCTGGTGTTGTCTTGTGATTTTTGTACTATTCTTTCAAGGAAGATGCTAAAAAAGTCGCATGACAGTACGTTACTTTATCTGAATAATCTTTTGAAATCAAAGATCTCGATAAGTTCTTTACCGACCTTGATGAAATAGCATGCAGGTTTGACAGGGATGCCCAAAACTAGACATTGCTGTGTAGCTAGTCTCTATAAATACTGTCATTCGTGGATTTTGTCCAAGATCTGCCTTAGTGTAAATATTTGATCTACGGTGGACTTTTCTGGCCTAAACCCACAATTATGTGGATCAACCAAGTCAATCAGATCAATCAATCAAGATCTTGTATATTTCGCAATTCAAAGAGTCTCCTTTTTTAAGGATCGGGCAAACAATACTGGGGTTCCAATTATCGGACATAGTTTCATCCGACCATATTTTACAGATAAGTTGATGAGCTCCTTACCTTACGTCATCCCCTGCCACTTTGAATAACTTGGCAGCTGGCCGTCAGCTTCAGCAGCTTTTTATGCTTGAATATAGATATGGCTATCTTCACTTCGTTCAGGTCGGGTGAATAGAGTTGTAGGTTTTCATCACCCAGGATAAATAATTCATTTTGCTTGACTGCAGGATTCAGTTTGTTGTTGCCGTTACACACTCTGCTGAAATCGTTCTTCCATATCCTCAACATCCACTGCCTTTCTACAACGATGTTCCATTATCGTCCTTGCGGGCTTCGGTTTGGTGTTTGCAGTCTTGACAAGATGTTTTTACCCTTTGAAAAGGCTTCCGAATTTAATTTCCTCGATCACGTGCTTTTCATTCTCCTTCTTTTTCTTTTTGAAAAGCCGGTGTTCGTCTCTGCGCTAGTCCTTTTTGTAACGGCCCTTTGTATGACTCTTGTTTAGCTGCATGTACTTGCCGGCATACATCTTTAAACCAGGGGTTTTGTTGTGGTGCTCGAGTGAAACCCAGCACGTCTGAGTTGGCATCTCTGATGACTTCTGGGCAATGTTGCCACTAAATCTTTAATACTTAATGCTAGTGACGTAGAACATCTTAAAAGATTAAGGAAGACTCGATGGGAAAATGTCTTATCGATCTCTTCCGTCAAACTTCTGCACAGTATTTCCTGTATTGGTCCAGATGAATGTTGGCCCTCCAAACGTTCTAGTTGACAATCTATTGGTCAGGAGATTTCAATGTTCCCTTATGAATATCGCCCCGCTGCAAAGTCGATCAGCCTGAATCCCTTATTGGAGTTGGTGTCATGTAGGCTGTACTTTCGAACTATGCCACCAGAGATGCCAACTCTTTCTAGCTTTGCGTTAAAATCACCTGCGACAATTTTAATGTCATAGCTAGGGCACTGCTCGTATGTTTTGTACAAGACGTCGTAGAACTTGTCTTTGTTGTCATCATATTTCTCCCTGTTCTAAGACACTCGTTCACATATCTGGAACTTAACACTTCATAGGTGTGCTTCCAACAACGAATCCACATCCAAATAGGCGCTGCAATTGTTACCGCTAGCAATCGTCGTAATGAATGTCACAGTTTTCCATTTTTGTAGAATGGCCTCTTCCGGTTGTTCGGCAACACGTGACTTATTAAGAGACCTAACATCTTACGTACAGATCCGAAGTTCGTTTTCCCTGTTTCGTTTGCATGGTTCGTCATCAGTAAATCCGTCTGTACCTCAGGCTTGTTGCTGCTTTTTTTTCTGCGGCTTTTTCCCGTTGTCGGGCAGTTACCCCGGCGGCATAACCTACAACCTGGAGGGCCAGTACCGTTGTTAAAACGACTAGAACGGGGGTCGGTGAGATTGATATCATTAACCCACTTCGTGTGAATGTTGCCGTTAGCCCCTTTAGGGCTCATCCGTTAATCAATTTTTTTCTAAGGACCCCAATAATTCTTGGAAATCATTATCGGCCTGAACTCTAAATATGTATATCCAAGAAGCTCAGATAAGGTGTAATATTCGCTTCGGAAGATCAACAAGCCACAGTTGTTTCCATCTGGGGAATTCGCACGCTATTAAGTTTATAGTGCTGCTATTGTTGTGTTCTGGTCAATATTCGCGATTATAAGTTCTGCAAGTTGAATCTGGGTGAGCAACAACCCGTATCCGATGGCTACAACGTGGAGGTAAAATTGATGTGTAGTAATAGTTACAAAACTGGGTATCGCCTCGTTGACTGCCTTATTTCTACAAGATCCAGCCATCCATCAATATGTATTATCATAGCAAAATGAAGCGTGTTGTTC
Organism: Blera fallax; assembly: GCA_946965025.1. Taxonomy (NCBI): domain Eukaryota; kingdom Metazoa; phylum Arthropoda; class Insecta; order Diptera; family Syrphidae; genus Blera; species Blera fallax. Next base: position 52,064,178 of record OX337246.1, read on the forward strand.
TTTTATGAGCATCCCCTTGAGTATGAAAATAAAATGTGCGCTATTTTGCTATAAAAATTGTATGTATTCTTAACTCGACACATTTACGCCTTTATACTTAAGTGGGATTTTCTGAAACCTATATCATATCGGGAGTTCTATGCTGAGTAGTGCGTATGTACATATGTATGTATAGCGAACGTTTTCTTTCATTACTGTCATAGACAAAATCGAATTCCGAAAATCCAAGTTTGCCAATTGCATTTTTTCACTGCCCGCATTTGACAAGGACTACCATAAAATCTAATTGTCACTTTCGAAAGTAAAGTTTCTAGCATGAAACCTTCCAAGGCAAATCAAAGTCTTTCGTATGCATAAATGACGTCTACTTCCTTTCATTTTGCGACATTTACACTGCAATGGTGCCTTTTGTACTGAAACCAACGTAAAATGATAATGAAGTCTCGTAAACATTAATTAGGGACACGACATTGCAAATAGCATTATAAAAGTCCTTGTTATGTTAAACAAAATATTTCTGAAATTTAAAACTAACATTGGTCACCCTAATAAAAAGTAAACAGTTTTCTCAGCAATTTAAAAATTAAATGTTAGGACATGGAATTATAGAAAATCATTCTACGACATTATCCCGCAATAAGGAAGTCGTGCAACCAACACCAAATTACTTCTGCCATTACAATCAACTAGAGTAATCACACCTTGACGATTGTGAGTACATCTTCGTTCTAGCTTAAAGTCCTTGTGCAAGGTGGTGACCGCGACTACCAATACCGTAAACTTTGTAAATCGTCCCTTACGCTGTAAACTGGAGTCGCATACAGATTAGGGAGAAAAGTTCAAAGGAACGTGCTTCAATATCGTGCTGTGCGTCGTCGTCCTGCAAAGTTTTCATGAGATTGAGACCTAGGACTTTCTTTACGCCCCGTTAATTCACTCATACCTTTCGCACGAGTTCTCAATATCTCAATGACACCAGGAAATGGTAAGGGCTGTGGGGAGCAACGACGAGACAACGATGCTGACGATGACATCGAGTACAACGAACTATACAGCACAGAGTGTACACCGCCAACATCCTGCACCACAGATGAAGATATAACTTCACCACTCATGCCAAACCGAATCGCAAACTTTGCATTATAAATTTTAGTCATGTATCTAATAACTTTGAATTAATCATCTCTTCCTGTGGAAGTAATAATCCTCACATTTGTGGCATTTGCAACAGAACACCAAAAAAGCTCTGCCATCGATATAAGGGCGGAGGGAGGACGTTGCGACTTGGGAAGTAGATAAACAACTCCTCAAATAAATAAATAGAATATTTTCACTTTTATTGTAGGGTTAGGGAATGTGCTACATGAATTAATAGATAATGGATTTAATAAAAAAAAAATCGTGGACTTTTTAACACAACAAAAGAGCATTTTTCTGGCTATGTTTCATCGCAGTGACACGCAAAAGGCATACTGCTTTATTGGTGTTTATGCGGAGTTTCTCACGATATTTCACAGTGACTCCTGAAAAAGAGATTGGAACTTCCTTCACTTGGTTTCTTACTATACTGCCATCCCCGACAGGAGAAGAGGGCTTTGGAAATTACTTCACCGGAGAGCTGGAAGACTTGCGTAATGTTGTGTTGAATGACGTTCTGAGATTCACAGCCTCTCCTACATACATAGTACCCGGCGTAATCTCTTCGAACTAATGCACATAGTGCCTGATACTCACATTCTTCTCTATGTGGTCCCCGGGACCACTAATAATAGAACTAATAGTCTACGAGGTGGGCGCCGTCTGTAAATGGTTATTACTTTGGACCACTGATTGGAAGGGAAATTCGAATCCAAGAAAACACCCAAGAGTACTTTGAATGTCCACCACTATTGTCTGATAAACGTCTAAGAGTGATAACTGTAATGAGAGTTGAGCTGGAGTAGCGATTTAACTGAAGCGATAGACATTCTCCAAATCCTGCATCCTGACATCCTGCAAAATCGATAGGGTGGTACCCTGTCTGGCGAGTTCGTCGGCTATGCAGTTCCCTGGAATTTCCCTGTGGCCCAGCACACAAAGGAGGTAGATATTGAATTATTTATCCATCTCGTGAAAATTAAGGACAATCCGTGAGTTAAAGGTGACGTATTCCAAAGGTTTGATAGCGGCTTAGCTGTCACTGTACTTTATCTACGACAAGGCTTTCTTTATCGCCGTGATTAGGGAGGCGGAAGAAGATTTTTAGGTTGTAATCATTGAGGAATACACCCCCACCCACTTCTAATTCTGATCAATAAACCATTTTCATAGTGTTAGAAGAGCAAAAATTTCATGCTGAGTTCCCACAAGTAGCCGAATACTTCGTTCGAGACTGAGCAATTTTTAAGATATACCCTCAGCCAGGTTGATCATCGGCACGCGTCGTATCACACCTTGATCTAGCCCACTGGGGGGGAAAATGAGGAGGAAAGAGAGTGAGGAGAGGGGGAGGGCTTGACGTCGATTATAGCATAGCTTCTTGTCTCCTCTGGGGAGTAACTCCCGAAAGTCATTTACCTCTACTAGGCCCCTGTACTACAACGAGGTGCAGGCAGTCGTTCTTCTTAAGATAACGCGGAGTGGAATTTTTTATCGCACCAAACTCAATTTTTCCGCATGTAGTGCAGTGCAACATGGTCGACCTTCTTAATAATCTTAATCCCCATAATACATTCATAATCAAAATCTATCAAATCTAAAATAAATCAGTCCCCAGCGTTCTGAATAACTGTTATCTCACTTACAGCCGTATTTACAAAGAACTACACCTAGGGTTGCGAGTTCCAAATTATAACATATCTAAATTTATTATTAAAAAAATATTGTGCTTATATGTTATAACAAAATCACGTGATTTCAATTCAGTTTTTTAAACTAAAATAGGCTCTCAAACAAATAAAAGAGGATTTTGAAAAAACAAAAACATGGTAGCATTCCACTTTAGTTTTTGATTAACCGAAATTTCGTTAAGTGAATGAGTTCAGTAAATATCTTTCAGTTTTATATTAAAAAGATTTTACAGTGAGTGAGGAAAGAATTTTTTTTTTTGATTCTGATGAAATTGGAAAAATATGTTTTGACGACACTATTGACTTTACAAATTATTTTTAAGCTGGATTCTGGACACTATGGAAAATATCTGGACAATCCCGGCGAGTCCTGGAGATCTGGCAACTGTATCTACGACCCAATCACTGCATTGGCTTCTCTTGAATGTCTTTTAGGTTCTCCTTACCGCAAAATCGATAATTTTGTTTAGTAGCAGGGTTATTCAATTAAAAATATGTCTCATTGCTAAAGATGAATCTGTTAGTAACTATGTGATGTTCCGAGGCGTAAAAAAACCTTTTGCAGTTTCCTGGGATTCGATCATCGAACCTTCTGCTTAATAGTTCAACGCGGTAATTAATTAATTAATTACATAATTTTATCAAAAGCAACGCGTAGTAGTTCTTCATGCATTTACTCTTCGTATCATTGAGCGAATTTTTAAAACACCTTCTTATATCGATACCCTTTATTTACATATGTACATACATCAGAGAGAAGCTGTTAAGTAAAGAGCCGCTATTCGAATTTTTAGCGCAAAACTTGTTATGCAATCTTGTTATAAGCATCAGTACTATTTTAGATTTATATGTAGATTTATCGAAATCGTTATAACCGTTCTCGGTTTTTTTTTTTTAATTGACTAATACCTTGTCAAAGTACCGTTAATTACGATGTATTTACCCCTCCGGGTACATTCCAACAGACCCCAGATATAAAGTTTGAAGTGACTTCATGCAGCAATATAAGCTACAGTCAGCGATACCCGCAGGCAGACAGAAAGAATTGAAAACCCTCATTTTCAAGTTTTCTGATAACACTGATATCAAGCGAGAACCATACACTAGTCTTTTCTGGGTATCTCGGCTCACTCTATTTCTAAAGCCTTGTAACCAGAATATTCTAAAACTCAATAGAAAGTAGTTCTTATATAACTTTTTTAAGATTGTGATGTTCAATACCACATTACTTTTGATGCATAAATTAAGGTTGCATTAGTTTACTCATAGCGTACCACATACTTTTGATTACAAAAGCCAAGGACATCAGCTGTAATTTATTAAATGAAATGCAAGAATTCACCTTTTTCGCATATAAATATACGACTGCAGACATTTGTCTGCAATGCCACCACCACCAGGACTGCACTCACTATGTTGTCAGAGGTTATTTGACTTAAAAGTCCTTATCCTTCTCTGTGTAGTTGGAGAGTAAGTTAATCAAAAGTTTCGTCACGGTTCTCCCAGCTGAAAAAGGAAAAACAAGAAAAATTATTTGAAACGTGTTTTGTTCTATCACTCCTTTTTCTAGTTGTACATTCGTGGGAGTTTATGCGTGGGTATGCTGCAACCTTATTCATAAAATACTGGATAACTTCCCTATGCACACTATGCGCGTTTGACACCAGAAAGGGTTCTCGTTGATGCCCAAGACTTTGCGTCAACTTCTGAAGTATTCCAAAGTAATTTTACATTTATTTCGGAGTATTTTATAAAAGGACGCTAATACTAGAGAATAGTGTGAAGTAGTATAGATCTGACCAAACTTTCGGCTTTGGCTTGGACCGCTTTCTGCCAAAAATTAAAAATACATACATTTGACGCCTGCCAAAATCAGTATTGAATTGTAATATTCATAAGTAGTACTAGCGGACCCGGCGAACTTCGTCCCGCCCAAAATTGATCTTTTGATTGAAATAATTTTGAGCATTCACGATTCCACCTGAAATTATTTTTTTCGATCGAACATTTGCGATCGATAGCAAATGATGCCACTCGAATTTCAATTATTGATTGAATGAAACACTTTTCGAATTCGATTGAATTTAATATCCTTTATTTACACGGAATGTAAAGAGGTTTAGGGAATCACATGTCAGGTCAATTCAATGCTTTGTGCTAGACTACGTTCTTTGTTTTGTTGCCCGTGGAGGAGGCTTTCCAACACGTGAACATGCCACATATAATTGGCCATGCGAGAAGCATGGGAATTCGAGATTGATCAAACATACTTTCAAAGATTGGCCTTGCGATTTATTGATTGTCATGGCGAACGCAAGGATTAAATGTCGAATGACGTCATTTAAAAAGAACCGTTGTATTTGTGGGCATTCGTCAAGAAATGTCTTGATTCTGGTAACTCGGCGTAAAGCAAAGAGCGCAATGGTTCTGGTGGTTGCCTCAACGGAACGGTGGTAATTTGACTTTACCACCTGCAAAACACAATCTTGGTGTCTCCGAATGAAACTTTAGCGCATTGCAATATTGGCAAATCATATTTATGGGCCCAGTCGTAACACACGGCTGTTCGCTGTAGTGAATCGTGCAGTCATATTGCAAATCGGCGCTATGTAATTGGACATTCACGGCACTTTTTCTCACTCGACGATTGGCGTTTGATTCAACTTGACGAAGTAGATAGCGATTGCGCTGCTGTCTCAATCGTTCAGCAGCTGCGTGTGGTTCTCGTTCCTCCTGAGTTCGTCCTGCACGAATTCGCGACGCATGTGCTCGAACCTGTTAATTCACTTCGGCGCGTTGCTCAGGGGTTTGATTTGCACAGCGAATCGCCAATCTTCTTCCATTGCGACTGCGTGAGCCAATGTTTGATCTTCTTTCTATGAACACACTGGAATCACTGAGATTTCAACCGGCAAAATCACAAAACATGAGCTGCTGACAACTGAACAATCATCAAAATCAGGCTGAAATTCACTTGATTGAGATGAAGGAATCGGTTACGAATGGTTTAGGCACAATTTGATTATTCAAAATCTGATAATTAATTTTCAAAAAGTAATTTTAGTGCAGCATCAACTGTAGAGCAACAACAGATCAATGTAAAATGCATGGACTACCTATAGCAGACGGCAAACTTGCATTTCCTCTGCCCGGGCATTATCCAAAATAGGCGGAGCCTAAATTTTCCTGTCTGTGAACTGTGAATGCATGTGAATGAGCACGTGGCCATCAACTGTCTAAAAGTGTAGCGTGTTGTTTCTTGCTTTCCTTTTGAACGCTACAAGGGAAGGAAAAAGGACACCTGTCAAATTGCATACAAATGTTGTTGCATACGAATGTGTGGGAAAAGGGTTTGAAAAAAAAAAAGAAAATTCCCCGTACAAAATGTATGGAAAATCGACTTTTCTGAATTTTCCAATTTTTCTTCAAAATTTTCCATTTTTTTTTGCCGTAAAAATGTTCCTTGGGCGGAAACGAAGATAACAAAAAAAAATAGCTCAAATCGGACCATCCGTTCCCGAGTTATGAGCGGTCTTACGTACGCCAACTCTTTTTTATATATATATAGAGATAATAAAGAATTACGTAAACGAATGAATAATAAATAAAACCTCGCTTCTTTACTACAGTGGGTGCCGTGGTTCAGTGTTTAGTAAGTTGAATCACTGAGCGGGAGGGTCAGGGTTCGAGTTCCAGAAAACATTTCTTCGTGGGCGCCCTGGCTCAGTAGTTAGTGCGTTGGATTACTGAGCAGGAGGTTCGAGGTTTGAACCCCAGGATACCCCAAAAAACTCTTTTACATTGCCACCTCTCGCGAATGTCTGACAAACGTCCCACAGTAATAATTGTCATGAGAAAGCTTTTTAATTTGCCTTTCGGATTTATTTGTGTGAAAAAATATAACACGCACAATTAGAATGGTCGCAAGAAGCTAGGTTCTGGAGCACATACAGTCTATTGCGACATGTATTTGTATTTTTTTTCAACGCACTGTTAAACATTCTGGAATAGTTATCATGATAATGATTTAAAGTATTAAAATATATTTTGTAGCCAGCGGAAAAGACATCATTGTCACCGGATCCCAATATCATCTGTTTGAAATCTAATGGAGGGGAAATAGAGTCCGACGTTGTTGGAAGATTATTGTCAGACTTTTTAGAGCTACTCCTGAGCTGAGACTACAGCTGCTGCAAAAAAACCTGTCTAATATCAAACAGGGATACTCGTAAGATGGCAGAACAGGACATAAAAATTGCTTCACAGGCTTTCCGTCTAAAGTCAGATTTGTTTTCCTTCAATAAGATGTTTTAAAAATTATTATTATTTTATTTTACGCCCCTTATTTTGTGTTTAAAGGGTTATACGTTGACTGACAATATAACAAAGTAGAAAAGAACTTTTCACCATCAGACAAACTTCTTGGAATTAACTTAATACCCAACCTTGAGAGGGAGATAACCCACTCTGTGTTCCAAATCGTTCGAATGTATTTTTTTTTACAAAATCCGTTGAAGCGTTTATAACTAAGTAGAGTACAATTTTGAAGAAAATTCGTCTAGCCAATTTGGTCGTACTCGAGTAGATTCAGGCAGATAAACAGAATTAACAAAATTCTTCTCCTAAAGGCAGAAGTGCATACGTAGACAGATTTAGGTTCTTAAAATAGTATAGTATTTTAAAAAGTATGTAATGATTTTACTGTAGTAATACGGCTTGGTTAACCTTTTAATTGCCTAGACCCCAGAAGTTGTACCCAATGAAACTGCGCGGTCTGTTTAACTTCTAATTAAAGTGGGGACCATCCGGATGATTTTATAGTGTTCGAAGCATAATGATGCATTTCGTTTGCAGATTAATTGCATCCTCCAAATTTTTTTTTGCTAAATTTTTCCTATGAAAAATGTGTATGTATACTCATATACATATACATATATTAACCAAATATTGAAACTAGGACCGTTCAACTTGTTCTGCAACCCATCTCTCTCTTAATACATAAAAGGTGATCAATTTTTAGATCAATAGAGAAGTGCATTTCACTTTGTGACAACTTTTCAGTAGGTTAAATGAACTCTACTAAAAGGGGGATAGCTACAACAAAAAGAATGCACCTGGAACAGGTTATACCATTGCCAATGACGTGATTTTTCGTCCAAGTCCACTTTGGTACATTCTCTGGAAGCCAATATCGCAAAACTTTGCAAGGAACAAAAGTTTTCCTTCTTATTCGCTTCCGGAATTTTTAACACTTAGAGTTGGTCACAATTTTCGTTCTTTTTTTTTTTTTTCTTATTTGTAAAGGCGAAAGGGCAGAACAAAATGCGAAAGTTCTTCTGTGCATTGTTTTTAAGTGGATAAGGCAATTTATGAGTTACAAAGTTATCGAAGTTTACTCTCAGTTTTGTAAATCCAGTTAAGAGGATTCGTTACGGTTTATCGATAGCTGTTTTATCGAAAATATTTTTATTAACGTCAACGAAGAGTTAAAAAATGAATTTTAAAAATAGAAGATGCCCACAAAAGCCTATGTATTCATACTCGTATTCACTGACATGTATACATACATATGTCTATATCTTGCATTTGCTGACTTTGATGGTAAAAGACAACAGGTTTGTTTACCCGTAATTTGGCTAATATTAATTTTTTTAAATCAAGAATTTTGAATTGGCCACATATTAAGCTTATATCTTCTGCTACCCACTGATGTGAACTTCAATCTCGGTTTAATATAACTAGTACTGATGATCCTGTGGTATGAAAATAAACTTAATGTATTCATTAAGCATTCACAAGCAATGGACATTGCAATCAACAACTTCAGTAGGAGATGCGGAAAATAACGAGAAGGGGAAGATTACAGACTTATTCCTCTACACATTGCTTTCCCTGCACTCACTATCGCAAGCTTTATATGAACATCATCAAAATATATTGGTTTTAGTCTTGCAATTTTTAAGATGTAATGTTGAATAGTTCCTTATGAAGAGGAATACGAAGCACTCAGATTAAGTGGTAGAAAATAAAGCGAATAGATTGGGGTTAATTACATGAAGATTGTAAAATGATAAAAACTATATATACGAGTATATATAAACATATATATTTTTGTTTTTAATCTAGTATTCTGTGTATGAATTAATCACTGTCCAGCCGTCGTATCTAGTACCTTAAACTTTTCTTAAATACCATCACTGTGTTTCATGTAGTATTTGGTGCTGGTAATGATAATGTCATTACCAAACACTACATATTTTTTTCTTTCCATAGAATCACATTCTCTTTGTAGGGCACTAGAGGCCCGGAGCATAAAATTGACGTTCCTCAGAGGTATCGTTTGAAGTTTTAAGCAATCATTTTGTCCAGTCCTACGGATGGATGGATTTATGTTCAAAGAGTCTGAGTCTGTCCCAATACGCAGAAAAACTGCGAGAGTGAATTCGTTGTGACAGAGTAACTTTTCAATTGTTGTTACTACCTCATGCGGTATTGTCTGCACCGACGTGCCCTTTATGTAAATATGTTGGGGTACCAAGGTTTTCTTTGAATATATTAGAGAGTGATGTAAGTCTGAGCTATTATGGGACTTCTGGCTGAGTTTCCTTGCATCGGGTATGTAAATGAATTTGTCTTAGGAAGTTGCATTGTAAGGACATTTTAACCCATTGTGGTAAATAGTATATCAGCTGGTTAACAGGAAATGGCATACTCAAACTTGTACCAGATAGAGATTGAAATAAAAATTAATACTGTACAGGCCGAGTGATAGCAACTAATAGCCACCTGAAAAGAAATTTATTTTGTAGGAAACTATTTTGTGGATATACATATGTACATACGTATGTAGCTCAAAAGACACCAACCGAAACCAGTTAGGAATACAAAATTAAATGCCTGCGGCGGCGTCTTTCAAACGAAATATTTAAATGTCGACACATAAGCAAGTAACATGAAATGACAATTTTAAATTGTTTTCATCTGATCTGGAGTAGGTACAATTATTCGCTTTAAAATATATTATAGTAAATAATTACAGAAGTCTCCATAAACCTGAATAAATACATACCATCAATTAAATTTATGTACCTACAGGTTTGATATATTCAGCTTTTGCCAGCTATTGGCACTTGATTCTGACATTCTTATAAAAATTGTAAGACCAAACTTTAACCAAAGTAACATAAATTTAATGACGAAAATTATGTCGCACTTTTCTGTTCGAACGATCATCTACTACAACAGCAGCCTAAATCATTTTCAAACCATTAATCCTAATTTGATGGTGTTTCAGAACGACTTCACGCCTTACCCCGCGCAATTGACAACTTGTAAACGTCTGACGAGTACAACTTTATTAAATTCTCTTTTCTCAGTCAGAGACACACGTACAACAGCAGCATGACATCCGCCACCCATCTTCAACAACATTGTGCGACAGGCATTTTACAATGTTTGTCAGTCAATATCCTTCTGTAAAATGTCACCAATAAAGTGTCGCAGGACACTCGTGTATACATAAAGTCATAGAAAGCATAGCGTCACGCGAATCGAATTTGATAAATAATGTTCTCCTCCATCAATTCCATTTGTTAGAAGAATCGAAGTGAGATAAGAATGCGAATGTGATGGGAGACGTAAAGCGAACGACCCCGGGTGTGATGTTGATGGCTTCTGATCAACAGAAGAATTTTTCGTAAATTTTACATACCGCTGCTTCCTTTGCATCGGTTGTTAAAAAAAAAAATTAAAGGCAACCCTACCTAAACGATGGAGCATCCTGCTGACAGCTCAGTTCATGGGTGGGCGTACAAATGATGGGGGGACAGAACCACGCCATATTGCAACAAAAGATAAACTGGAAAAAAAGGAGAGGACAGAAAAAAATTGCTAGAAAAATTATAATTTAAAATTCTCATCATGTTCGCTGGCAATCAATAACTATTAGGGATATTAGCACTGCAAGAACAGCATCATAAGTAGCAAACATCACTTCGTACCACATACACCTACACTTTCTCTTGTCGACGAAGGAAAAACAAAAGAAACGAGAGCAGCTAAAATAAAGTTCATGTTTGAGTTGTACGTACTTGCGCATATAAGCTACCTTTTTTTAAAGCTATTTCGACTAAAATTTAGTGCAAAAAAATGTAGACAAGTTCACTAATGAAAACGTAAGCAAAATGTACAGACGTGTCTTTACAAAAACTTCCAAGTGCCGTCATCGTTTTTATTAATTTTTGGGCATACAAAGTTTCCAAAAATATAAAAAATAAGGCAAATTTTCATTTAAAATTTAATATACATATGTACATATAAACGCCGACAGTAACAATAATAGAATACATTCTTGTACATATTTATTTAGAGTGAATAAATTACTGTCATCAACAGAATTAAAGAAAAAGTAAAAGAAGGCAGCAAATATTTTGATTGGGCATCGGTTTTTATGAAACCGCTAATATTTAGGTTCAAATATATTTACAAACGTACTATTAATTTTATGATATTATTATTAGGGCCAGCTCCTTTGAAATAAATCTATTAAAATAGCTGAATAATACCCAACCAATTGTTGACCAACAAATTTATGAATAAAAATAAAAAAAATTGGATCACACGAGTTTGATATGCTGTTTAATTTGTCGGGCTCCAGGGCTCAATGGTTAGTGAGTAAGACTTCTCACAGAAAAGTTTTAGAGTTTATGATAGTCGCAGCTGCTGTGGTGCAATTTTTCAATTCCAATCACCTTTGTCGAGAATCTGCGAGTAAGCTTAAATAGTATACTTAGTATTAGTAGACCCGTTTGAAAATCAGACAAATCGGATTTTTCTCACCTGTCTAATTCAAGAATCCTCTAAATGACCACAATTCAGTTTGGAATTTAAGCCAACCCTGAAGATGCTTCAGCAGATCGACAAAATCCGTACAGAGAGGACGACTTTTATCCCCATTAATTACAAATGCGAAAAGATTCGCTTGGTTTTCGTATAACCAATACATGAATCTAAAACCTTATTTTTTAGACATTTTGTATTTTTACTTTCTCAGGAAGACATTACTTTAGCAATGGTTTTTTAACATTATCGACAACAAATTTTATCAAACAAATTATTTTACTCTTTTATATATCTTGGGTTTATTTGATACACTACATGATATTTGCAAACACTTTTTTTTCACGAAAGTCGCAGCCTCAACCAAAAGAAAAGTAAAATATGAAAAAAGCTCACTCGGGGGGATTAAAACAGGGAAAGGAGGATTCAGGCTATGTATGCCCCATAACCACAATAATTGGCTAATATCAGCGACAGATCGAAAATAGTTGAGATCTGTAGAAACCCATCCATCACGCTCATAACTTCATATGACACCCAACAACTTCATGAATTGTGTAAGGTGATTTTATATGACTGAGGAGAAAGAAAACCCACAGAATTAATATGAAGTTACAATTTTTATTTATTTTACGTGTTTTGGGTGCAGCGATCGAGATCCAAATGGCCGAGTGCAATTATGATCGAATGCACGAGACTGCATCATTGCTCTCTCGCCCACAGATTCGCCAAAGAGATCGAGAGCTAACGCGGATGAATACGCATGCTTGCTTAAGATTAAATGATCGATAACCAACTCAATGTACATAGGTATATGTACATAATGTAAGTAAAAAAATACATGAATTACAGACAGTTGAATTTAAAAGAAAAAAAGCAAAAAAAAGACCCGGCGTAAATACAGTTTAACCGACTTTTCGGCAGCCTCCCATAGACCACAAAAGTGTGGCGCTGGAGGGGGAATGAAGTGTCACGCTATGCCATCCTTGGCAAAGCAGCAACAAAAGTATTGGTGCTTGGGCCAATACTAATTTGTGCATTTCTGTGAAATACCGTCGAGCTCTTTGAAAATTTGTCTCGGTGTCACCGTATATGTTGCTACATTTTCCGAGTCGCGAAACGAAGCAGGGTGGAGCTGCAAGAAAGGCGTTTGTCGTGAGGTCGCTCACCAACTCTACGTGGGTCGCTTTTGTGGGCATACAAACGAATAGTGCGATGTAGGCCGTCGACGTATTTGCTTACCGACAACTTGACTGTTTGATTGTCAATGGATCAGCGTAGGCAACAGCAGTATTAGAGGATGGGCGATTCGGATGGATACGAAGAGACTGAAGATCACCCATGATTTATTGGCCGGTAAGTCTGCGCTGAATGAAGCACTGCTTGCACTTGTGGATGATTTTTCAAATGAGATTTCTACTGCCCACTTATCCAAAATTCTTGTCGCGCAAAGGCAAATGTTACCGATACACCTGTATGCAAATAAGGTTAATGGATGTTTGTAATTATTAGAGTAAATTTAGGTAAAATTATAGGATGTTTCATGTTGAATCATAAGCTTGGATGTTTGATGCGTCAAGCGATCTTAACTAGTCCCTCGCTGTCTAAAAATACTGAGTATTTGAACAGTTTAGATTTCACAGGTAGTTCGATCTTACTACATAGATTTAAGATACCCTCCAAGGATATCGAGGTGTTATCTACAAGATGGTGGCAGTACGATTGGCCACAAATGTCTATGAGATTTCACCACTAATTGAGGCTTTCACTAGAGTCAACAACCGAGATAATAATAATGCACCACAGAGTTCTAATTGAGGTATTGAAACGGGTTTCAGAGCGGCCACTTTTGTTTTTGAGGCGACGATTATGACATTTACATAACGAGTGAGCCCTTTGACCGAGCAAAAACGATGGCAGCATATTTCAACGATGAAGCATCCGAAAATCCGTGCAGCTCGATAGTATGTTCGGATACAAACACATTCCGCGGAACACGGACTTGTTCAAATGATAATAATAATTGTTGGCGATAGTTAAACTATCTAAGCGATTTCAGGAGGTAGGGGAACGTTCCAATTCAGTTTCAACTCACGGTACCGTACGTAACGATAGTGCTGGATTTGATCATTAGGATTGTCACGCCAAACGGCGCGTTGGAAGTCAGTGTCCTTTTCGCGGACCCATATTTGCCGGAACATTTTTACAATATCAGTCGTTAACACAAAACAATGTTGCTGAAAATGTAGGCACACGCTCTTCACGTTGTTGATCACGTTGTGTTGGCGGACGTACATATTAAGAGATGGTTGTTTAAAAATTGTCCGTTAAGACGTTACCGAACCATCGAACACGACCCGAAGTTTTGTAACCCAACTATCGGGTTTCAATACAGCGTGGTAAGGGCGGCAAAACTATTGCGCGGCGTTTTTATAAACCTGATTTGGAGGAATTTGTTCCATATGTCCGAGTCTAGATACTCCTGCATAATAAGGTGCAAATCTGAATTGTTTCGAAATTTTCACTCCAAAATATGTGTGTATTAGATGGAAGACGCACGATATATTTTCCATCTGAAGTGCGAGAAAATGTTTTTCGAAAATGTATTTCCGTTGGATTGTTAACAATTTCTAGATTTTAGACATCGACAATTTGGAACGAAAAACTCTCCTGAGATGACCCAACCTAAGGTTGTGTTGTGAGCTTTTGGCCCGCCTTGAGGTCGTTCAATTTGCTGTGGACTAATAATACTAAACCTTATCAGCTCCGAGAATAATATCAACCGAACTTGAATTAATAAAGAAAGGATCCGCCAGATCCAACTTTCGAATGTAGTCCAAAGCCGATGCGTTAAAAGATTTTGATGACAAATGCGATGTCAATTTACAATGCATCGACCGGTAATTTGGTTGAGTTTAACCGAGAAAGGGTTGTACCGACGCACATCGTTTCGTAATTCCGGCTTCTTCCGAAGATAATACTACGACAGGGATTCGAGCATATTTTCTAGTTTATGTTGTTGGGCGAAGGATTCGGGAATAAACGACGATTGAGAACTTGTATCCAGAAAACTATGTACCCCGGTTATCTTGAACTTTAGCCAGGGAGTACCGACGAGGGCAAAGAAAGTAGGTTTGAATTTTTGGATGTAGTGTAGTGTAGTAACGGGGTTTGCAGACGCAGAAGAGTCTAGGTTTTTCAAAACGGTAGCTTGATGATTGGTGACTCATTGAAGAACAGACTCATCAGTGTTTGGGTTTTGATTACTTTTTTTCGCGAATGGATTTCGTAACCCTGAATGAGCCGCAAAATATTTCTCTTCATATACATCGAACTCGTCCTCATATTCACTTATTTCTGTTTCCTCCACGTGTTTCAGAAATTCATAGTAATTTAGATTAGATTAGATTAAGACGATTCTATTTATACACATAACATTTTCTAGTACAGTGCATAGCATCGAAATTTAGCACGGCTTTACTATCTGGCTGGTTGATTAATTTGTATTCACAAGTAAGAAAGTAATGTCAATTTAGAAGTTTTCATTCATAATTTGCTGTCGATAGGTTAGAGCAATTTTGCAATAACGGAATAGTGTGCTTACATCCGCTTGATTACATCCGTCACGGCCTCACATCAAAACACATGCCTCCTTGTTTCCCGTAGGATCGGAAATTTCCCAATGAAATAGAATACGTCTTCTCTCTCTACTTAGTTGCACATGTTGCAAACATTTGGTAGGTCCTCCCTGTGGGATAGATAGTTCAGCTTTAACAGTTTTTCACGCAGTATCATCGCTATTTCTTCTGTCTTGTAATTATCAGGAAAATAATTGTTTTGCTGTAGTTTATGATTGAGACTACTGTAGATTGCCTTAATGATCCCGCTGCCTCTTCAGCATAACTCATTCTAGCCTGCTCGTTTAGCTTCATTACCCGAGTTTAACTTGCTGAGGTTGACTATTAGCTTTCATAACTTATTCTTAAATAACGACTGACATCGAAATTTCAAGTATACTAATCCAATTAAGCAGAGTAACGCTGAAAACCCCAAATCCGAATTGTTCTCTTTATTATGTGCTGCTAGCACAGCTGCTGACGACCATAATAATTGCTACGCATGCTATTTCTTCTAATCGCGAAAACGCACAATCATTTACACATATTCTGGCCGACATACAACTGATCCCTAAACTTTACAATGCGTAATCAGGACATGATTGCCCACTACGTGTTGAAGAATAACCGCATCACAGGTTCCTATAAACACTTCTTTTTTTTATTTGTTTCCCAATTAAAATGTTGCATCTGTCCTTGATAGGACACCAAGTAATTGATTGTACATGCATTTCACGGGATATAACAGTGCAATAATATCATTTTCTTGATCCTTCCTTTTGGTTTTAGTTGGAATCCTACAAACACTGAGGGCATTATTTCAATTTGGCAAACAGTTGGGCTCAAAATTTGTACCTGGAAGAACTGAATTGGTGTTCTGTAGTACGTTGGTCTTTCCTGTCAAATTGGACTTAAGAAAGCAGCTAGGAAGCCAATACCTGACGACTACATTGGTTTGGTTACAAAATAAAATACAAATACTTGGCGAAACAGACGTACATACTTACATATGAGGTCCAGTGCCTAGCTTCTCGCAACCATTCGTGTTGTGTGTGTTATATTTTTCACACAAATGGAGGGACCTACAGTTAAGAGCCATATCCTAAAGGAAAACTGAGCAGCGTTCGCATGACAGTTATTACATATATAGAAAACTAGGCTTTGATATTACGTTTTTCATTAACAGCCACCTAGCAATAAAAGCGGTTTCTGACATACAAATATAATCGAAACATATGCGTTATTATCGCACAGTGCTACGGTAGCAAAATGTAAAAATCTGTTCGGTGCTCAGATATACATATATAAGGCGTTTCAGAAAGTAAAAGGGCTGGCGAGCTGGCGGGGGAATGCTCACCATTATATCCCGAACGACCTGACTTGTAAATTAAGGCCCCATCTTGCAACAACAAACAAAATATGCTGTTCAATTACCTATAGAATCTTGTCTAAAATAAAAAAAAAAACAGTCCTACAAATTCTACATTTGAACAAATATTCCGTATCTGTATTAGGGCGAAACATGTTGCGTTATCATGCAACAAAAATGGATCTATGTATGTACATATGTATGTACATATATTGATTTAAAATGACGTAAAGAACCTTATGCTCTGCTTCAACCCACATACCTAATTCTATAGAAATTCGTTTACGGCTTCACGTAAGAGAAAAAAATCCAAAATTCAATAGAATGTTAAGAAAAAATAATAATTTAATTATGTCTGAATTTGAAGTTTCTAAAACTTATTTGGTAAAGGTTGACTGGTTTACTGATTATAAAAATTAGGGGGCATTGAAAAATGGCTATGACACAGTATTGTGACTTAGACAAACGACAAAATCACAAAATGGTGACCCTGTGGATTTTTGGCCTTTTATTCTGCTTGTTTTTATTTGTAAATTCTAGAATTTTTATTTTTAAAAACACTGAAACGAAGCACTTGCACTTTAAGTAAATGATCTGCCATCAATTTTCTAAGGAATGAAAGTGTGCAGCTAAT
Source organism: Blera fallax (assembly GCA_946965025.1). Taxonomy (NCBI): domain Eukaryota; kingdom Metazoa; phylum Arthropoda; class Insecta; order Diptera; family Syrphidae; genus Blera; species Blera fallax. The sequence goes on from OX337246.1 coordinate 52,081,464, forward strand.
AAAATAAATGTTTTTGCATATGGATTTTTTACAAAAATTATTAATATTCAACCAAAAATAATAATAGAAAAAAACAAATTCCTGTATCTGTTCCGCCACGAAAGGAAAGTAGATCTAAAAGTATGTCAGGTTCAACTTGTTCGAATACCTTTCTATAAAAAAATCATCACTTAGCTAAAATCAATTAATATCAATAGGAACATTTAACGTCTCTTGCTCGCGGTGACATTGGTTGCGGAAAAGGTTTAGAAACTAATGAAGTCGAGTAGGCAAATGCAAATTTGCGGTGAAATACAATTGCCTTGTCTTGAAATCCAATATTTTCCAATGTTTTTTTGACTTCTTAGTTAAAAGCACTGGAGAACAGGGGATCAAGTATGGCACTGTATCCACTCCTCACCCGATACGAGTATATTTTCAGAGAATGCTTCCATGAATTCCACCTGGCCCAACTTACCCCACACCTATTGTGATGGACATATTGCTTCATAAATAAAAAACTACTCAATACTGAGTGACACCACTAGAATAAGAAAATTAAGGAAGACAATTTGTTAACTTTTTAACTTAAATACAATAAATTGCTTGTGATTCCCCGTCTTCTGATACAATGCAACTAAGACCAGTTTTGATCGTGTTGGTTAGTGTGCTTACTTCGTTCGTGTATGATCTTATAAGTGTAGTACTTGCGGTTCTTCGCATGGTCCAACTTGCCCCGTTGCCCAACTAGCCACGCCATACCCTACTACTTATTACCAACTGAAGTTCTAGGCTTTGTAATACACCACCCCCTGGTAGTGTATTTTTAGGGTAGGAATTGACGACACCACTAGGTGTTAAGAATAGTCAAAAGAGTGAAATTAAAAACAGAAGGATAAGGACAACTTATGAGAAAAAATATTTGTAAAACTAGCATTACTATACTTCCGAAATAATACAAGGCGTACCAATAACATTACCCCATTACTTTTATCTACATACATATTATGTACGTGATGGACTACGATGTTCTAAAAAATGTGCATAGCTCTGTATTATCATTCGCATGAACAATAAAAGTTCCTAAAGCCTTCGGCTAGTAGAAAAAAATACCGAAAGAACATAGTACAACCCTCCTCGTTTAAAGGCAGCCCTTCACAATCCTTACTGGAAGAATCATTACTTGCCGTTTCAAGTACAAAGTTGCTGTTTGTAAGTGTACGAAAATTAATTCAATTTATCCCAGTCGGAAAAGCGAAAGAACTCTTTTTGTCACCATTTCTTGTCGCTTTTAAGGCCGCCCTACAATTTCCACTTCTTCTCCCCAAGTGGTTAAGTGCAGGAAATTCCGAAATATTGTCACGAATTTCCATCCACCAAAGAGGTACACGAAAATAATAATAAAATTCGCAGTGTTTGCCTTACTTTTATTGTTGCTACTGTCGGTAGTAGAGTTTCATTGTTACGAGAAATCGGGTTAAATTCTTTGGGGAGTACGAATGGATTAGAGATCCTCGTTGTCATGGTCGACTAAAGGAAATAGCAACTGAAACGATTTTGTGCTTCAAATACATACATAGCTAGCTATCATCTAGAAATGTTTTTCGCTTATGAATTTTCCATTTCAATAGCTTTTGTAAAACAGTGATGAAAGCCTTAAGTCACAGGTAGTGAAATTTAATAATGACTAAGTCATTAATTTTGATTTTTTTTATCCACTAAATTGATTTAAAAATATAATAAAGTGAGCAATTATCATAACTGTCGTGTTAATAAAATTACTATCTTCTCTTACTGCGTCTAATTGGAGAGTGAATTCCTACTGAGGATGTAACTTTTTGAAGATAAGTCTGGGATGAATTCAAGAGAAAACTTGTTGTAGTGGATAAGCCTGGTCGAAGGTTTATTAAAGTAGGGAAAACTCCAAACATTAGCTTTGAAGAGAGAGGACGCCGGTGAAAAATTACCCTGATGCAATCAATGATGCTGTCAGCGGGCTTTCTAGGATTTTATTCCTAATTACTGTAAAATTTTCAAAATACGGTAAAACTCATTCTCGTCAGAACTGGGTCAGTTTTTAAGCGCTGGTACATGTAGTGGTTACGTCTGTTTAATTGCAGTAGCGCGGTGCGGACAAACCATAATGATATCCCATCAAGTCAACCAGCATTTTATCTAACACCAATCCCAACCCCTAAAGTTGAAATTAAATTAATCTTCACTCGCATTCACAACCCTCATTAAACCGCGAGTCACAGAGATACACACCTTATAACATTTCCACCACCTAACAAAGCAGTGTTCTCCCCGATCTTCAAAAATTTCAAAAATTATCATCTACTAGATCGCCAAAAAAGTTGCAGCATTGTACCTGCAATTGTAGGTATTACCAATATTTAGTTGCCCTAAATTACTCAAAAACATTGCACACTTTCATTGATAACAATTTCGGCTTGAAAACTTCCCTCCCCTGTGACCATATGAGTGTCGAATTATTAGTATACATAATCCCCTTCTTCCGCAGTAAACTTTTCTTTCCACTGAATTTTAAAATTCGAACATTGGCCAGGTGAACTTACTTCCCACTCCATCCAACACGTGGTGCTCTTATTTGTCTTAAAGGGTTTTTCGATAAACATTTTCAGCGGCAAAACTTTTAACAAGATTCCAGCCTGTAGCAAAGTAAAAGCGGAAGGCAAAGATAACTTCAATTACTCCCACCGCATGCTATCGCTTCTTTTTACCTTGCCCGAACAGAGTTAATTCTTTTTCTTTCGGGCCATCATTTGATGATGGGTTTCGGTCTAAATCCAGGGCTCTGTGGTGAATTTAAATTAGATAATTATTATTATGATTTTTTTTTCTTTTTGATGCTTGTCGACACTCCTGTGTTTAGGTGTTACCTTTCCTATCGTTACTTTCCATTTCGATATGATGCCATTACATCCACCTTCTCCTTTTCTTGATTCCATTTCGAATTTGACACTTTTGATTAATTATATAGGGGATGGAACAGGATGGAATGGGGCTTGTAGATTTACTTGTGAATAAGGGTTGTGAAAGTTTGGCAATTGGGCTCACAAAATCAAAGAGAAGACTTGTGTTTTCGATAATTAATAATTTGTCTTTATCTTTTCAGGTTAACCTTTGATTTTTATGGATTAATAGTGTGACGGTGTGAATTAGAAAAGGATCACGTAGTTGGTAAGTCAAGTAGGGATCTTTTTGGGAACAAATTTGAATTTATTGCCTTAAAGTGTTATTTTTTTTTAAGTGGGAAACTTTCTTAATGGACTTGGCATTAATAATTTATTGAAGGTGTTCTTTAATGAATCCAAATTGAACCGTTTTAATTGGAAACACTCATTTTTAATTTGTTAACTTTGCTTGTCTTAAAATACCAATCCAAATGCCAGCGTCCTTACATTACATTCCCATTGCTAAAATATTTTTGCCTTTAGATTTATTACTTGTTAAGACCGAACCAAATTTATCCACTTGGTGCCACATGACCACGACGATAAAATTCATATTGAGCTAAAACCACCAAACAATTATTTGTCAAAAACATTGGCACAATTATACTGCATTCTTGAAGAGTATAGCAATCCATAATTTGAATTTTTACAAATGTCAAAGTAACGACGACAGAAGGCACCATTTGTAAAAATGAGAGTATCTTCCGTAAGTGTGGTGAGTTTTATTCCACTTTTTACATTATTTGAGCAAGACAACGTTGCACCACACAGTGAAGATAACAACATCTTAAACAGCACATACATACATATGTACATATATAGTATATATGTTCTCTAGTTTGGGGACAAGGCTTGCGCCGATAATCCTTAGACTCAGGTATACCTGAAGGAAAATACGCATCAAATTACCAACAGACAAATATGGTCATATTTAAATAAACCTTGTAGATTGTAGATTGGTCATCACCCCAACAAAGGCGCATTGCCACCTTTATAGATCTATTATGCTATCCCGATTCTAGTCGAATTTCAAAAACTATATTTAAAAAAGCCAGCAACTAATTTTTTTTATAGTATGTACATACATATGTCCATTATTTGAATGTCATGTCCTTAGAAATGACTAAAATATCTTATGCGCACTAATTTTGAAATCGTCTAAACCATATCCAAAAAAACAGCCAATTTTCACAGATGTATGTAAAAAAAGTTCGTTATTCGAATTTTCAGCAAAGAACTGAACACGGGTTCAAAAAACCCCATTGTGATATCGATAGCAATACAATAGACTGGGAAGGCCATAAGAACTCCGTTTGTAAACAACAACAAATTATCAGTTAAGCAACAGCAAATCCAGCATTCAAACTCTTCATATAAACAGTGAAATTTGTTTCGATGATTTTTTTTAGTGGTTAGGTTTTGTGTGGGTGCACTTGTTGACAGAACAGAACAGTTCACTTAGACTACTTAGAGTCTGTGGTGAACCTGTGAACCTAAATCTCAGTCTTCGACCCCTAAGTTAAACCACCCATACATTTATGAATCTCAGGAGCTTGCTTATATGGGAGACATACTGCTGGTATTGATACCATAGTACAGCAATACTATATTCTATACCACATGTCTGTCACTGCAATACCACGTTAAAACCTAGTATACCATGAAAAATCCCTAGTATTGAGATTCGCAAAGTTTTAGTGGTATACCACATTCTTATTGCTTGCAGCGCCACTTTCTTTCTGTTGGTGATTCTTCATAGCTTCTTTGACAATTCAAAAGCAAGCAATCACACCATGGTATTCATACCATGGTATAAGTACCAGCAGTCTGTCTCCCACATTAGTCTAGATTTGATCATGAACCTCTTCACATTAAAAAATTTTGTTTGAACAACACATGTAATTGGTATTTAAGAAAAATGAAGAATGAATTTATATGTTAAAATTAAAATAAAAAGTGTGTTTTAATAATAAAAGGCTTAACAGGAGTAATTACAAATATTTAAAAGGCTCAAATAAATTGTTTGTTCGTTTGGGGGTTAACAAAAATCTTCCCTTAAATACTGTAAGAACCGTTTTCGCTTGCTCAAAGCAGTGTGAGATTTATTCTGGAGGACAGCGTTGTAAATGACTGCAGAGTCGGAATTGGTATTTTTGTGCGACATCTTTAATTTCGTCTCCGACGGAAACTATTCTTAAATCTCTGCGGATATTGCCATTTCAATTTCCCTTTGAAATTTTTTTTCAAAAGTTTCTATGCTGATTCTGTTTCTTTTTTTGATGGAAATCTATAGTTGTAAATTATCTATATGTACGTATTCACACTTGCTTGGGCGCGGTGGCTTAAGTGGTTAGTGCGTTCGATCGCTGAGCGGGAGGTTCAAGGTTCGAATCGCAGAGAACACCAAAAAGTTTCTCACGGTCCCACCTCTCGCGAATTTCTGACAAACGTAGTAATAACTGTCATGAGAAAGCCTCTCAATATGCCTTTCCGACATGGCTCTAAACTGTAGGTCCCTTCCATTTGTGTGAAAAATATAACACGCACAACACCAATGGTCGCGAGAAGCTTGGCCCTGGACCACATACGTCTGCACCAAGTATTTTTATACAAAAACAATTCAAATCTTGGGCTCTACTGAATTCGATTTGAACTGTGTATTTATTATTTTAATAAAATTGTTTTCAGCAACTATGACCGCGTTTCAAAGTGTGTATGTACATATGTATGTATGTTTCGAATAAGAGAATCACGGCTGCAGTTAACTGGTAGAATTTTTGCTTTGTTTACATATTTATATCTAATACATATAGGTACCCCAAACTGAAAAGATTACACGTTCAGCTTCAGACAATTTTCTTTTGTTTCCAAGATAACTGTATTCCCGTACAATTTTAACATCCACTTTTCATTTCACAGTGCCTCTCAACAGCGCTTCTAAGTATCATCATCAGTAAATTAATTATATTCTCAGATAAATTCCAAGTTTTACAGTAACTATCAAGCCGGTTCATCATTAGCTGCAAGCTGTTAACAGTGCCTGCGAGAAAGACAATATCGTCTGCAAACATCAGAGCTGGAATTTTCGTTTGGTTAATTTCAAGCCTAACTTTAACAGCGTTCGTTACGTCGTTTTGGTACAGTAACTTGTTGTTGCTGCCGGATTTTTTTGAAGTTTCAGTTTCTGCATATGTTGTTGATGCTGTTGCATTAGCTGACAGCTGGCAGCTGTTGTTGTTGTTGTAGTTCTAAAAATGGCTACCGTTCTTTCCCCCTGTCATTTGTTTCGCTTTGATGGCAAGCACTTTCTGCTGCAACTGGCGTATGCTGCTGTCTAGGTTCTCCAGTTCTGCATCCTCATCTTCTCATTCCGCCACCAGGGAGACGAAGCTATTGCTCCCGCCCGTATATCGGCCTTCCCCGCCTTCGGAGACGTATGAGATATCGGCACAGTCATCTGCGGGATGTTGGTTTTCTTCCGCTGTTGTTGTTGATGTCGCCCCTACCCTCTCTCCACTAGGTAGCTTTTCGGATGAAGCTGATGGAGATGGGCGATAAACCAAATTTGGGTTGACCTGAGCTTTCTTTTATTGTTCCCCCGATGAAGATCGATCCCTAGTCGATCGGATCACCACTTACTATCAGCTCCACAAGGCTAAATCGCAGCTTAAACGAACACTATTTAAACTTTGTCCACTATTTGAAAGGGAAGCCAAAGCATGATTATACTCTACAGAGGTAGTATTCTTCTACTAGGTACTATTAACTTTAACAGCTTTCCTAAATTCCGCAGAACACCTTCTTCTAATTAAAATCGCATTACAAATGTTCTTAAGATCCTTTTTTGCTTCCGTATAAAATTTTGTAAACATATTGGTATTGTTCGTTTTCACTAGCATGAGAAACGCAAAAGATTTAGGTATTACTAGTTCCATTGCAAACAATACCAAACCACTTTTGCTTGCTGGAGTCGTCGGTATATGTATCTTGCTGAAGTACTTTGGGGTTTCGTTTTTTTTATTATGTCAGAAAGGCACTCAAACAGACGCATATGAATCCAGTTGCATAGCCAGACCTAAGGATAACCCTCGGGATGTGCCCTGTTGGACCATTGAGCTTGGAATCCAAAAAAGAAAGGTTAGGAAGCTTTATAATAAAGCCAAACGCAGTAACTCATGGAGCGAATATAAAATACCTCTCATCTCGTATAATTGTGCAATTAGGAAATCAAAAAGATATAATTGAAGGACTTTTTGCGAAAGCATAAATAATCTTCCGAGAGCTGTAAGTGCTCAAAAAGCCCTTTCTAAAAACCACAGCAATGGAATTGGTCCCTTATAAAAAAGTAAGGGCAGCTTCACAACGGGTTATGAAGAAACTCTGAGTTTACTTTTACAAGCACACTTTCCTGACTCTGTAATCACTGACCCTCACACACCCCTTGTACCTGAAGTTATGCAACACCCTCCTAATAGGCACTCTAGGAATACTGCTAGAAGAATCTTCTCCTCTGATTCCATCAGATGGGCCATCTCCACGCAGAAGCCCTACAAAGCTCCTGGTGGGGATGGAATCTTCCCTGTCCTTCTTCAACACGGCATCGATATTCTCTTGGAATCCCTAGTGTCTATCTTCAGATCCAGCTATAAACTCAACTACATACCGACTCGACTACATGGAGAAAGGTAAATGTAGCGTTCATACCAAAAGCTGGCTGCAGACCACAATCAGACCCTTAGGCCCTTAGACATATTAGTCTCACCTCGGTGTTTCTTAAGATAATTGAAACTCTGTTAGAGAAGGAAACCGCCCTCTGCTCTTTTCTAGACATTTCGGGTGCCTTCGATAACACGAGATTTCAATCTATCAAGGATGCTGCTGATGCTGAAGGCATTGACCCGCAAACCACCAGCTGGATAGGCCCCATACTCAGTAGCAGGATCATTTCTGCCAAGGTCGGACAATTTTCGATCTCCGCAAAAACTACTAAGGGTTGTCCCCAAAGAGGAGTGTTATCTCCCCTGCTTTGGTCCATTGTTGTAGACAAAATCCTTAACCACCTCAATAATTGCGGATTACTCACCCAAGGCTATGCTGACGACATATTCATTATAATAAGCGGCAAGAAAGAAACCAGCATCTGAGATCGGATGCAACATGTCCTAAACAAAGCAAGCAATTGGTGTCAGACAGTGATTAACGGTTAACCCTGCAAAAACCGTAATCATTCCCTTCAGCAGGAGGAGATCCTTAGATCATATATAGTTTCATATATAGTTTCATAAATGAACTAGATTTCAGCTAGAAGGCAAAATATAACACAACAACTCTCAGGGGTTAGCACAAAAGATATTTTCAGGTCGACGTGCTTATTAGGCTTAAACTTATGCCTTATCTAATCCCCACTTTATTTAAAAAAAAAGCTCTCAATATTTAACGTCATCAAAGCTCTGAGCACGTTGTTAACATTTGACTGGTAAAAATTTTGAAAATTGTCTTTCCATATTAGTTTTAGTGAGATGCTTAACTACTTTGCGCTACTATTGCTTTGATTTCTGTACAGACAAAACTTAACTTCTAGGGACGTATGGCCTGAGAACGTCTTCATTGCTGCCTTAAATTCCCTAAGATGTGAACAGAAATTTTCAGTTAAAAACAATAGTGTACAACAGAGCATGCTCCTGCACAGGAATGAGTGGCGTAGATATGAAAAACCAAATAATACATGTTGACGAGTTTTGTTTACCTCCTCGATGCATAGATTAGCAACGCATATCAGGTTATGTGGAATACATATATGTATGGTTGATGTGTCCAACTGTCTGCATTTTCGAAGATCCTTAGTCAAAGAAGTTGTATTTTCGAAAAAAGAGTCCTTTTGCTATGTTTTTAATGGAATCTAAAAGAAAAAATGGCCGCTGGCTGTCTTTACAATTCATCCATGAGCGTCGGTCAACGAGTACTTTTTAACGATCTTTTATCATACCCACGTCTACTTTTTTAAGAATTTTTTTTATTTTTTTTTATCTAATCTCTTAAAAGTCGAGAATATTCTCGTAGCCTCTCTCGGATTATAACACGAATCGCTCCAGATGAGTTTCCAAAGTTTTGTTTCTACTTTGGATATGTTTCATTCATAATGTTCATCTTAAACTAGAAATAATAAAATAAAATTTGCTGGTTATTTTTACAAAAACTAGAATTTGTAGTTAGCTGAAATATTTTATGATATTCGTTCATTATTTCGACCTCAAAAAGCGTGGTAAGGTGTATTAAAATACATAAGATGTAACGAATATTTTATAATCAATACGAAATCCCTAATATATGATCATCCAACAAGTGGTGTCATTTTAGATCAATAGCAAAATGCAACATTTTTATTGAAAGTTTATATATTTTTTATTTTAATCTAAAGTACAAACTCTAAGACTAGTAACGGAATACATTATTGGCCAAATATTTGCCTACAAATACCTGCAAATAATCATTCTTTTGGAGAAGTTTTTTATCACTTTTTCCATCAGAATTTCGCAAATAATAGTTCTAATACTTTCTTTTAGTGAATGAATCGTTGACAAAACATTGGTGTAGACTTTGTCTATAACATAGCCCCAAAGGAAAAAGTCAACTAGTGTTAGGTCGCCTAATCTTGGTGGCCAATTGAAGTCTCCATTTCGAGAAATCACACATGCAGGAAATTGGTCACGCAATAAAGCCATTACTTCACCAGCTGTGTGTCATGCGGCGCCGTCCTGCTGTAAATAAATGTTGTCTACGTCCATATCATCAATTTCAAGCAAAAAAAGTCGGTCATCATCATTCGGAAACGCAATCCAAATGAAAATTTGCCTCATCACTCAGAATTATTTTGTGTAAAAAATCATGATCTTATTCATTTATTTCCAGCACCCAATCAGCGAAAGTACTGCATTGTGCATTTTCTGCTGGCCTCAATTCTTGTATCAACTGGATCTTATATAAGCATGTAGGCCAAGATCTTTATGCAAAATGAAGTGCAAAGTAGTCGTTTCGAAGTGGACACACCTGAGTTTTTAGTCACACTGTCAGTTTCGGCAGCGAGATTTTCAGCTGACCTTGCCTGATAAATACGAGTTGGAGTCTTCACATCACTAACATGTCCGAGCCAGTATGAAGTTTAAGAAACATTTTCGCGATATTTTGTAGTGATTTTTCACTATTACTATTGTGCGAGCGTGTATTGATCCATGTTTAATAACCTCCTAGTTTTAACTTATCAAAAGTTATCGCAATGATGGTAGACAGTTGACAGTTCGACAATGGCGCGAAATTTAAAACGACACCTCTTGTTGGACGAACCTTTATTTCAATAACAGATAGCTGTTATAAATAATGGGAACAGTGTGAAGCAAAACTGAAGACAGAAGAGAAATACATTTCGATACAAAACAAAGCATTCTCTTTTGAAAACTACATACATATTTCAAATTTCATCAGCAGCAGTGGTAAAAATCAAACTCAACCCAAAAGTGTTACCAGAAAGTCACTCGTGGTGAAATTCTTTTAAGAGTTGAGAACAGAAAACCCGCGCAATAAAGAGAGATGAATGCTTACAGTACACCACTCTCATATATGTAATTGAAATGTTAAAATACTGAGAATAGATATTGTAGGAGGTAGGCTGTTAACAGAAAACAGAAGGCGTGCATTAAAAGTGTCGATTCTTAAAGAAACCTTTCAAAGTTATAATTCGTGGGAACAACTCTTCATACACACATTCGCTCCATGCATTTGTTCATGTTTTCATAACTACAATACCTTCGTACCTTCGTACAATAGCCAAATTAGCCTGTGTTGTGTGACACATTACCTCACTCTGTAGAAAGAACATGTCGCTCATATTTATAACTTCAAAATAAGTTGATAATCATTTGACCATAGCACAGAGACTTCGCCGTCACAGTGACGCCTTTTCTTTTCTTCTTCTTCAAAAAAAATAAATTTTGAAAAAGTCTGTGAAATGATTTTAATTTTTGCTTCCAAATAAGTTGATGTTTCAAATTTCGCGTAGTGCCATATCACTGAGTTCTGTAGAAAAATTAAGATCGGTTGGCAGACTGACAGAATGCGCAGTTTTTGTATGTAAGAGTAATTATAAATTGCAATAATCTTCTTTCTAACGGTACCATTTAGGAGTATCCGATTTCTGCATTTTAAATGAAAGTACCATCGAAAACAATTACTGGTGAAAGATGATGTCACATCAATGTCATGCATCATGGCAATATTCATTGCATGGCATTTAAAATCCTAAACCCGCTATTTAAGAACCCTTTCTGGAATTCGACTATCGAGCATCTCGCTCAGAGCTACGATGCCAACACCAGTTTATTGGGTTGATATTTTAAAAGATTTTATTTGCGCTAAATGAATCCGAAAGCCTCCTCCTAGTGGTTTAGCCTCCAAGCTGGCCATTCCTCGATCCTAGATCTACTAAACCTTACCTCTGAAAACATTCACTAAACCCCACCGAAATTCAGGTTTGATTAGAATTTCCGTCTAACTCTCCCTACCAGCAATGAATGGGGTAACGTTGGCAGAATAGAAAGAAGATCAATTTACTTCTATACAGATGGATCCAAAACCGAAAGTGGTGTAGGTGGTGGTCCTCTCTGAAATGCACAAACCTAAGCATCTCCTTCCACCTCTCCGGTCACTATACCGTTTTTCAGGCTATATTTCTAAAGATTAAGACAACCCCGTCTTTGCTGGAATGTAATATGATATCTGTCAGCGATATTAGTATTTTCGCGAACAGCCAACCCACAATTACATATGTAAATATTTAAGTACTTGACGTAAAGATGGCGAAGCAGTTCACATAAGCTAGATGTCAAGCCAAAGAAACATTTCAGGTTATTGTAAGGATGACGAGTTCTCCAGGCCTTCGGCATTTGCTTCCTGGTGCCCTTATGAGAACACACAATTTTCCACAAATTTTTTTGAAATAATCCAGTATTCGCTAATACTATGTACGTCGAGGTCTGTTCGCTCCTTAGGTAAAGCCTTAAGACTTTAAAATCCGTTGATGATTTAAAATCGGCGTTGGAATAAGCGTGTCTTTTATTCCCTTTTCCTATATTTGCCGCCACCTTATCGCCTCCCCAAAAAAGAAAGAAAGTGTTGATCCAGGACTTAATAGCATGACAAAGTAAAAAAAAACAACCAGCCAAATGTACATACATACATATATATGTAGGTATGTAGAACCAAAGAAAAGTAACATAAAGCAAGATCGTTGGTAATAAACTCTCCAAATCTGCAAAAAAAATAATTGCTCTCTTCACCAGCTATCCTCCAGGGTACCTTCGGTACCAAATTAACTTCACTATAAAAGCTGGTAGTCAATTTCGTCTGAACTAGTACTAATTGTGAAATGAAAATACACTCGAGCCCATAGTCAACAACAAAATATGACTAAATGATTGCCATTCAAAATTAATTTGACTCTTTACCTACCCAATGCCGGTTTTTGAAGTGAATCAGATGAACAAGTCCCTCCCTTGGCCTATCAAAAAAATCGCACTCACCCACACACTAAAGACTCATAAAAATATCATCTAAGTATCTACGACCCACAAGATACTTTGATTAGGCACCAAATTTCGTGCTCCAACTTTTAAGAGAAACCAAATCAAAAACTGAGATATATTTCGTGCTGTACTCTCCCACAAACACTTCAACATAAAACTGTTTGAGAGTGAGCGAAAAACAGAGAAATTTCTCTCATCGCGAAACCTATACATTAAAATGAATTCCCTACCAAACCCAACACCATTGAGCTGATTGCTGAGCGAGAAAATCTTTCGAAATTCACTTCGAAAGTGAGTAAGAAAACATTTCTCTGGTGAAAAGCAAAAACTTTAACAAACTGAGTGCATCTACGCTCCAACACATCCGAACCATTACCATCATCAACAAAGAGCCCGACTTGTAATTGTTCTGGGGCTCGGATATGTGCATGGGTGACGGCTTTTTTTGTTGTTTTTGGTCCGAAGGCGGCAGACATACAAACGAGAATCCCACATACGGTCGCTGTTGGCGCCGTCGTCATCTCCCCCATCGTTGAGAATAGTGGAGCCTCATGGTATTGTGTCATACTAGAAAAAGTTTTAAGCCAGAAGCACACTGCACTACCACCCAGAAGATACTCTAGTTCGGCATATTGTTAACAATTCAGTCTACGAGCGACTACGTGTACGAAAAGGTCGCGCTATTTCGCATCCCTGCAAAATAAATAATTTTTGCCGCTTTTATTGCTTCTCTCAAAATATATGTATATAAAAAATTAAATAATTCCATAGAAATTCAAAATAAACACGAATACAATTAATCCCGATCCAATCGACTAAAAAAAAAATTGTCTGAATCCGGGAAAATACAAAGACAAACCGCTTTTTACGCGAACAACTTTCGATTTAATTTCGGATTTTGTCTTTGACCAAATCAAAACTAAACCTAATAAGATTTTTCGTTTCGTTAGTATTGTTCATTAATTTTGCTTTGAATAAATTCAATAAATTCAAAGAAAATTAAATTCGTGCGGCCGGAAGTTTGAAGAGGTTAGCTCCCATATGTTTGGGTTATTAAGTTTAATTTTGAATTTTTAGTTGATTTTTTTCTTTTAATTAATGTTTTTTTAGATGATTTTTACAGGATTCCTTAATATTTTTTTTTAATTCAAATTTTTATTTGAATGCATGCCTTACACCCTGGACCTACCCGAACAGTTTTTGGTTGGAGCAAATGTATGGTTCTATTTACATAATTTTTTTAAGTTATCATTTATTTATTCTTGTTCATTTTTATTAATATACCAAGGAATTACAAAAAAAAAAAAACTAAGTGTAAAGTGTAACGGTTGATTAAAAAAAAGTTTCAGAGTGCATAAGAAAATATATGAGAAATAATAATATATTGAATGAGAAATGTGTTCTTTAGTTTTATAATTTGTACAAAAAATTAGGTCAAAAAATGAATAAATAGATCATAATAGTTTTCTTCATTTTCTTCTTTTTTTTACAAAATCCCAGAATGCTACAAAAATATTAAAAAGTGAATAAAAAGTATACAAATACTCCCCGGATAGATCAAGTAAAAAATACACAGTTCTATAAAGAACAAAACAATTTATCGGAATTTAGCAGCGTAGTAAGCAGATAAAAAGCAGCATAAGCTTAGCAGCAGCTGTCCCAGCAAGTCACTTAATATATAACGGAAGTTTTTTAAATGTAAGTCAAAGACGATTTCTTTAAGGATTAGTAGATGGTAACCATTTTAAGATATATTGACATTGATAAAGTCAGAATTCAGTCTAAGACATAAGCGTCTTTTTGTTATTACAATTCTTTTAAAACCTCAAAGTTGTTCGTTTGTGGACAGTATTTTTTGTAGCAGTTCAAATCGAAGACAGGCAGCAATATCGTCTTCGCTCGCAGTGAAAACCTTCTTCAATATATAAAATGCCAAATTGAAATCTTCGAGTTTTTTTAATTTATCTAAGAGGTGTTTGCTGTTGCCGAATCTAAATACCAATCTTGCAATGTAACATCACTTATTTACCCTAATTTGCCTTACCCTTAGAACCTAAATACATATACGACGATCAGTGTGCAATAAAAAAACCAATTGAAAGAAGATTTGCCAAGTCTAGAAAAGTTTTACATACTTGCAATGAAAGTATTTTTTGCCCAAATCTATTGCTTTGTTTGCACTTTCCAAGACTCATACATGCATATTAAATGCGGAATAGTATTATTTGATCTCAATGAATGAGTTTCTTTTAAATAATACTTTAAAACATATGGCGATACCTCCATAGAAGGTGTTGAAAGACATGAAATTTTGTTCAATACATATGTAACGCCATTAAATGTTCATTAAAACCCGAGTATTAAAAGTTATACTTACATACCCATATTGCCATAAGTATATGTACCTAATAATTACAAGTTGGGAAGTCTGAAAAAAACCGCATTTTTAAAATTTCAAATTATACCGAAAATCCGACAATTGGTCTGAGAGAAATTTCCAATAAAAAACAAGCTAACATATCTACTATGGTTTTGCATTTTAAAAAATATCGGCAACAGAAGAGCAAATGCTTCTTCAGATGCATACATACATATTTATATTCCAATAATCGTTAATAATGAATATTATTATAGAAAGAAAGACGTTAGTCAAGGTGTATTGATTCGAAATCCAAGTAACAAATTAATAAATTCATTAATTCGTCCACAAAAGTTGGTTATTTTCCTTAAAATGTTAACCAGAAACGCCTCAAATACTGTGAATATATCGCTAGATTACAACAGTGTGTATCTATTTATAAACTTTGGAAAAAACAAATCAAAGAGAGAAAATTCTAGTAATAGATTTCTAATAGATATCTTCCGCCGGCATCTAACACCGAAATTTGCTTATCAAAAATTTAAATTATGAGAAAAAGGGTGCATTTTCAAATAGTCCCAAAATATCATGACTGGGAAAATATTTTTCGTTGAATATTCTAGTTTCACAGCACCAATTATGTAATAGCTCTAAACGAAATCAACATCTTCATTATTTCAAAATAGTTGATTACTAAAAACGATGCCACAAAAAAAAATTTTAGTCATACAAAAAACTATTTTATAATTCAAAGTTTTCAAGCCATGTAAGATTTGAGCCCGATAAAAAATTGAAGTTGGTATTGGTATTTCAATAAAAATTCGTAGAATACCATAAAAGTTAATGTTTCAAAGAAAAGGATACAAACTCTATGAAGTTTAAAGTAAGTATATCTATCCCTTTGTTCCGTAATCGGTGGTGGTAGATAGGCGAAAACCATTACTTTTTATTAAATCAGAAAATTCTTAGGGAAAATTTATTTAGTAATATTTATTTTGTTTTAAAAAGGACAACAGAAGTCGGCAAACGTTTTTGTACGAAAATTTAAGAAAGTAAGTCACTCGGATATCTCGTCATGAAAACTCCTTAAATATGGGCTTAAGTTACTTAAAGGCAAGTCTGCCAGTATTGCAGTCTTTTTTGAACAAAGTATTTCTGTAGCTAACTGCATATTTATGTATTATTTAAATAAACGCATGTGCAATGTAACACAATTATGTATTTAAACTCAGTTAATAAGTCTTAGTCAGAAAGTTGTACAATTAGCGCACGTGTTAAAAAAAAAATGAGAAATAAAAACATACTAGCATATGAAATACATACATACATATCTAACATACTAAAAACCAAGAGATTTTCTGAATGGCAATTGTGCATTTGTACGATACATATGGATTACAGTGTCAATTGCATCAGTGGTTTTAAAGATACACGAGATTTTATGAAATTGTAGATTCCTCGTAAAATTATTCGATTTTGAGCATTTTGTAATTGTAAAATATTTGTTTAAGGAAGAATTTTTGATCAATTTCAAGACAATCGTTACATAGTTTTACTTGGTCTTTATTTTTTCTAATTAATAAAAACTGTATGATTAGCTGCAGTGATTAAAATTTTAAAACAATCGGAAAATTGATACAGCTTTGTTTTCAATTTATAAAAGAAGTTCAATATGGCTAAAAATTCTGGGAAGGTACTCGTAATCGAATTTGAATTATTCTTCAAAAACAAAAGAATGAAAATGTTCCTGCTAATCTTATTGTTTTTCCCAATACAATGCTTTCCAACAGTTGCAAAAACGTGGTGCGCTTTCTGAAAATCATATACATACATAGTTTAAAATTTTCTTGTCGCTAAGAACTACCATGTTCAATTGTTTCATCTAACACGTGGTTTCTTAAAAAACCAATATCTAATTGAAGTTAAAAATTTGTCTGACAGTTTCGGACTTGAACCGGAAGTCGAGATTTTTTCTTATTATTTTCATACCTGCCAGCTATTTTAAGACTTCTGTTGATTTTTTGCCACAATTTTTTAAGTAGCTATCCTTTACGATATAATTTAAATTTCCTTTGTGTTTGAGTTAAATTAGATATACATATAATAGCACATGCCATATCACGCTCTTCACCAACAGATCTACATACAATAATAAAAAAAAGCTTAATTTTGTACGTTTTGATAGACTTTTCTCAAAAGTAATATCCTATCTAAGCAATATTTAGCATACGATATACCAAGTTTTAGGAGAGTTTTACATGAAATATTTGCTCCTTAGTGGATTTTCTTTAAAGTTACATTTTAACGATGTTAGCTGAATATCATATCTGAATTTCCAATAAGCAAATCTTGGTTTCCTTTGAATTAAAAAAAGCTTTGCTAAAGCATTAGTATTGTTGTGCTTCAGCTAAAATTCATTCAAATATTACCAAAATATTACCACAGTGTTGCAATTTGAAACCGTGGAAAAATAGGGTAGTGACAAAATATATTTGCATACCGCTGAACTTCCTTCAGAATCTATTTCAATAGTTTTCCCAAAGATTTTTAAATCTCACAACATTTTTATCGAAAGTCATACGATGACTTAATTATGTAACATGAAACTCCGAAATATTTGTAAAGCAATCTAAAAATTAAGGCAAAATACTGCAGAAAGTTACATTTCCAAAGACATAATATTAACACTTTAAAAGACTTTCTAGAACTAGAATTCCAAAAAGGTATATCAATCAATTGCATGTAGACCAGGCGATTTTATATCACTTCCCAAATGCTCCTATTTTAAAATATTACAATTTTCTGACTTATGTTTGCAACCATTTTGCACTTTCAAGACTCAACTAACACTTCGATGAATTTTGATAAGTTTTAACTAGGAGGTTATTAAATATGGATCTATTCATACTCGCACAATGTGTTTAAATAGTTAAAATTTACTACCAAAACGGTAAAAATATTGCGGAAACGTTTTGCAAAGTTCGTACTGCTTTTGGTCATCATCAAGCCTTGGCCTTCTCGCCTAGGTATAGTGAATTTAGTCAATAAATTTTAACGTCTCAGACAGGTTGGTGATGTGAAGACTCCAGTTCGAATTCGTCCGGAAAGGTCAGCTGAAAATATTGTCGCCGTAGCTGGGTGTGTGACTGAAAACTCATGTGTCCATTTCAAGAGGATCACAGGAATTGGGCCTATCCTCAACCACTTTGCCCCTGCCTTTTTGCTTATCGTGTATCTACTCCACTGCAACTGCAGCATAAATAACAAAACAGATATGTAGGTACATATATTTACTTCAAACCTTATATTTGCTTTCTTTGGGACTAAAATTCCAGGCGAATTAGAATTTCGGCAAAAATATAAACTGGTAGTATTTAAACAATATTTGACTTATCCTATGATATAGCACGCTAAGTAAGTTAGAGACTACTCAGTAAAGTAAAGTAAAATCTAACACGGAGTACAACAACAAAAAATGACTGGCAACTACTTAAGCTTTTATCTTCAGTGAAAAGTGAGTTGGGATAAATAGCTTGTGACACTCAATTTCAGATGGGCGCAAATGATTTTTTTTAAGATTTTTGATTTTTAGAGCTTGGTACCCTTCTGTAAATTGGCATTTCTTGTGTTTCGTTGAAAGAAAATGAACGGCGAGGAAAAGAGATAAATATAATTACTAAGATAAATACTTCTATTTGTTTATTAAATACAAAAGAAAAAATTGTTGGCACCGCGAATATTTTTGAAAACTAATGTCAGGCTGATAGCGTAGTGCACCAAACTTCAAATAAAAGCTTTTCAACCAGATTGACTGAGGATCGGTTTGATGAGAAGCTTTTACTTTGCTTTGCATAATTCTCACCAAAACACGCCTATAGTAAAAAATATATTATTGACATAATAATCGTCCCTTATGTACGTTATTTAAATTACGGTATCTTGGTGATATGAAGAAGAATATACCGACGGCAAATGATTGGCGTCATAATATGAATTTTTTAGACAGAAAAAATGCATAAGAAAATTTGCAACCAAAAGTTATTGGTTGAGGTTTTGAAGACATACATATGTACATACTTATATGGTAGTAGAAATTTAATATTTATATAAGTTTCTTAAAATAGGTCAGTTTTCACATGTTTAAGCTTTCCAATAACCTCAAATATTTTTATTTATCAAACATAGTCAGTTAACATTATTGTATTGAATCGATTGACAAGTTTAGTGAAAATGTCTCGTATTTGAGTAAATAAACCAGATATTTTGTTAGGTATGTTGTAATAACTTCGACCTCTCAAAAATGTTTTATTACTCCGTTAATTAAAAAAGGTACTGTTTTTATTTTAATGTTGAAGATCAGGAAAAGTATTGGGCCCCTCATTCCATTTCATGTGCTATTGGCTTGAGAAACTGGCTTTATGCAAAAAATAAATGTATGCCTTTTGCTGTTCCATTCACTTGGCTGATTGTTATTTTTGTATAGTACCACCACTTAAACAGGTACTGGAACTAGGGCAGAAAAATGGAAAAGGACCACCACTAATTGATTATAAAAAAATTTTACTAGCTCTGCTTCACATAAAAATGTGACTTTGATAAGAGCTTGGGCAAGAATGAGCCAACTTTTCAATACTTACGGCGAAAATTTCCAAGATTGAGTGAAGCGGAAATTAAAAATGGTATTTTTAGGTAGGGCCACAGATAAGAAACCTTTTTAAAGATAAGGAATCCGCAAAAATTATATTTGGAGATTAAAAAGTTGTGTGGGACAACTTTCGTCTAATGGTAAGAAATTTTTTAGGATCCAAAAGAACCGAAAATTACATCGAACTCGTCAAAAACATGTTACCATCATATGAAAAGATGGGCTGTCACATATCTTTAAAGATCCACTTCCTCCATTCACATTTAATTTTTTTTCGCCAATGAATGTGGTGTTGTAAGAGACGAACACGGTGAACGTTTTCACAGTGTGTTTCTAAGATGAAAAAAAGATATCAGGGGAAGTTAAACCCCTTTGATGCTGGCGGATTACTGCCGGACCGTAGGAAGAAATGCTCATCAGTCAATTACAAGAGATTAACAAAGAGGTGGCATATTTCTTCCTAATTCATAGCATTTCTATTGGTTTTTTTTAATAGTTTGTTAAAACCTTAAATCTCCGAATAGAGTTTGTTTGTTAAAGGGATGATATATTTCACCGGTTCAGAATTGAGACATGACCATAGGGTTTAGCTAGCCATAGTCCGGCTTTACTATGTCTTAGTGCAGTTTTAGCTGCCGATTTGCTGTAGTAAATTTCAAGTAGAAGAAGATTCAGTATTGTTTCCAAAGTTGCTGTTGGTGTTGATTTCAATGATTCCATTACCGCCAGCTGCACTGCCCGTATAGCCAGTATAGCAGTATACAGCGAGTACACAACTTAAGGTTTAAATCCGCATATTTTCCCGAACGCTCATCTTCATGTATATAATGCCACGTAAGCTTTCTTGATTCGATATTCTATGTTTTTTTCCAATTTAAGTTTTCCGAGGCATAAGATCAGTTCCGTTTATACGTGGGTGTTTATAGTTCGGTATTGACCTTTTCCTTATAAAGAACACTATCTCAGTCTTCGCTGGGTTTACATCCAGAGCATGATCTTTGACCCAATCGCTCACTAGAAAAAGTGGGTAATTGAGTCTTTCGCTGGTAACGGGAAAGAAATTTCCTCATACCAGAATGGCGACATTATCGTCGTAGGCCGCTACGTTGTAGCCGTTGTTGTCTAGTATTTTGACCAAGTCATCCACCACTAGGAGCCATATTAGCGGCGATAGGACTCCGTTTTGGGTGGTACCCGCTTGATTCTCTTTTCCTAGAGTGGAATTCACTATGCGGGTACTAAGCTTTTCTTCAATCCACCTGCATATAACCGGATCTATTTAGACCTTTCGCAAGCTGATTGTAATTGCTTCAGTCCTCACATTGTTATATGCCCCTTTTAAATTTTATCTTCGTATTTTAATTTTTTTCTGTATTAATCTTAATATGAATTTAATGTGATTTTTCCATGCTTTTGTTTTTCACTTCGAAATTGTTATCTAATTCTCGGAAATAAAATAAATTAACAAAAAAAAGTGTAAACAAAATAATTTATTTATTTATTCATCAATGGGCTTACAATCTCTTGATTAAAAAAAAACTTGCTTAAGGTAGGCTAGTTAATGCTTATTTAACTTAAGGGGTAATCTGCAAAAGAGTACAATCAACAAAGAAAATAAGGAGTGTAAGAACACGGTTCAAGAACAACTACAGCTAAATGAATGTCGAACGTAAATACTCGTATGTATATACACATGCACTTAATGGAATGTTACACAGTTTTGACAATAGTAAAAGTAAACATTTCCACATAAAATAAAGTGCCCAGCTGCAACGCACCTTTTTTAATTTATTTAGTGCTTATATATAAATCCTTCAGATCTTAGTTAATGAATATTATTTTTGAGAAGTTCGTTAAAAAGTTAAAAACTTTTCCTTATCGTGATTTCAAATTAGGTATGCATGAGTCCTTAAATATGAGAAATATTGATACCTAAGCCCTTGGATAACCACATTTTTACCATCTTGATTAGTCGGATTCCATTGTATTGAATTTTCTTCGTACTGCATATGATACGAGGACATTGTTAACTAAGGTTTGCAGCTTAGGTTGCCACGAAATAGTAGGTGTTGTGTTTGTTTGTGACCTGGCCGGTGTGAGTTCAAGCATCGCCAGGGGAACAGCAATCACAGACACCAAGCACAACAGATAAATGAAAAAGATCTGAGTTTCTCCAACTAGCTACTACACCAAAAAAGAGTTACTGCCTGGAAGTGCAATGTTCCGTATGTTCCGTATGGAAAATGTGTGCTTCTGGAATTTTTTATTTATCAGGAAAGTAGTTCTAATGTCAACAGGTAAAAATTTTTGTATTGCGATAACGACACCGCGTGTGTGCCCACACCTCACGTCAGAGATGCGAACAAGCCTGCTCAGTAAGCGAAAACCTGCAAAAAAAATTGTATAGTAGTGAAGTGTCGTACACCACATCGAGAGAAAGAAAAATCCAGTGTTTTACAGCTTCGAATGGATAGCCAAGTAATCAAGAAGGCGATACATCTTCTTGATGCGATAGCCACCTTTGATGTAACATGGCATAACCAAGTATAAAACATATCAAAATCAGCGAATAAATTACTAACATGGGCGCAGCTCTTTCTTTTAAAAAAAGCAAAAGTTAGAAGGGGTTTGTGTATTGCTCTCCTGTTTGGACAACTGCCCCAAAATATTATTGAAATATATACGATAGAATCTTGAAATTAATCATTGGATTAATGTAAGATTCAATACGAACATCCAACCTTCTTCAACAATAGCATATACGTATAGTAGTAGTCTATACTACAAATGAACTTATTTAGTGCTTTTCCAGAGAAGCATGAAGGCTGCAGCAGCCTTTCGTTTTTTAATTAAAAGGAGTCCAGTCTAGTCGTGTGGGCTGACACAGAATTGGGTACTCAAAAGCCAAGTTTAATCAAAATCTTTACCTCTGAAATTTTCTAGAAAGTAATGCTTTGCCATACGTGCATGTTGTAAGGGTTGTTTGGGCTTCATGAATCTCCTTAAAACTTCATTCAAAGTGGCCAGAGAACTAATTGCCTTCGACCCGTACCTATAGAGAAGCAAGTAAGTATTTTCTTTCTTTCGTAGCGTTTTTGATGAAAACAAATGAAACTCTTAAAAATCTCAATTATTTTAAGCAGAAGGTATCTATTTCTCAATCAATTTGGTTTGGCTCCTGCAATTTAAATGACGAACGTTCTGTTCACATATGCAAGTAAATTAAATTGAATTATGGAAATTTAACTAAGCTTACGATATAGATGTACATCTCAAGAGTGTTTCATAAGCATTTGCACGAAATGATCAAAAGTGCAGGCTGAATGGTATCTATGAACTGCGAATAACTCATAATAATCTCAATGCATCGTTATTTAGATGTAAACAATGAAAAATCGCACGTTATAACACTTCACACGTAATACATCTGCTGTAATTTATATACCAGTGCATAAGTATGTACATACCACTATTGTGAGTCTCTCAGTGTTATCTCTCCATTTACACCCTAGAGAGATACCTTACTACCTCACTTGATAACCATTATGAATCAATAAGTATCTACACTCGGCACTAGTACCCCACCTTTTGCGCCACATTCAAGTGGTTTCTCATTATTACACCCATTGCTTACAAGACTGCAACAATTTCTGAAATTTATAAATGCAACTGTGTAATATTTAGAGATGCATGTGCAGTTAAATGATGTCTCTGAAAATATGGCTATTAGAATTCTTGACGTTACACAATTGACTCATTTTTTTAGTATTTTATGATTTCTCATTTGCTTCACTGTTTTTATATCACAATCATCGTCGACATTATACGTGTTTCTACGAGTTAAATTATTGTCTGAGGCTACAGATGGGAAATCTGTAGATGATTTTTCAGGAATGCAGAAGATTATTTACTATTGCAGTGCAAACAATAGAAATTTTCAATTCTTCTCAAATATTCAGTAACCTTTCAAAGATTTTCGATCAAAATAATTATGTGTATGGCATTTAAATAAAATCTATACTTTACACGCAATATTGATTTTGCTTATGTTTGATTTGACAAATCTCTCTTCAGCACAGATTAGTGTGAGATAGAAGCAAGTAAGCAAGAAAGCAATTTCTTTACAAATTACATAAGAAAAAAGTTGTGAACCTCTTTGGAAAAGTTTCTGTGACCCCTTATCGACTTCCTAGATCGTCAGTGATGCACATTAAAGTTTTTCAATCAATTTAAACATACATATGTACATAAAATGTAGCAATTACCAATGCAACAAATTTATTTTATATTTGAGAAATCATATTCTTGTTCGTATATGTACATACATACATATGTATGTCATACACGAGTATGTCCTCTCTTCTTTTTCTTATATTGACCTTTCAAATACATAACGCAGTTATTACGTCGTTATTCTACAAGCCGCTCTATTTTGGATTATCAGTACATGGAGGCTTCAAGCGCGTACTCCTAATTAGGTCGCCATTCGATATTTCCGCTGAAATTTATAACATGTATTTTCAACTTGGTCGCCATTAGTTTTCCTTTACAGTTTTCATACATCGTCTAAATTGCGGTGCGTATGTTAAAGCCAGACGCATGATAAGGCAAAGCTTTAGGTGTAGGTCAAATTTTTCCGGTAAGCTCAAGTCGTGTCAACCCACGGACTCGTATGCATAAGCACATGGATGTTTAAATTGCCTAGAAGAGATTTCTCCCTTAGACGCCTTATACGACAAACGCTCTACTCATCTGTAGGGACGCTGTAGAGATAATATCAGCCCCTCCCTGCACAGGGTTTTTGGTCACTTCTACAAAAGTGTATATATGATCAAAAATTTTTTGAAATAAAAGGGGTAATAACACCAATATAATCGACTACCTCAGTAATTTTGTTGATAAATTATTTGCCTTTGTAAACAACTTCGATTTTGCAAACAAAATTATAATGGATAAATGAAAGTTCGATGAGTTACTCGAATATGTCAACAGTATAAACGGATCGAACGTAGCAGGACAATCAGACACTGAAACACTCTATTGTAGCCCGCCGAGGGAATTCAAATCAACATCTGTTCAAACAGCAAAGCAACTTCAAATGCCATCACATATCCCATGTCAAAATCATGACTAGAAAAAGAATGAAAAAGCAAATTGACTCAACTCGGCAGCCGCCCTCTAGTTCACTTTTTATGAGTACCGGAACACAAAGATGAAACGCACAAGCATGGCATAAGCAACAGAGCAGGGACTGTTAACAGGAGACACATTAATCTTAACAAAGATTTGTTCAGAATCAGCTTAATAAAAAAGCCAGTCTATGCCAACTGGCAAAAGGAGAAATAAGACAAAGGATGCGTTTTCGTGAAGAGCTGGCTCAAACCACCAGCCAACCTGCCTGCACTTCCCCGCTTCAGTCTCTGCACCTATTTGGGATCCACCCGTTTGGCTATTGATAGTGCTTGTTATGAATAGTGCTCTGCGAATTTGTTGCTTTAATTCCCTTTCATAGTCAGCTAATAATTCATAACTGCTTCGAAGGCCTAAGTACAAACGGGCACTTCTTATTTTCTATTCTAGTTGCATTAAATTTAATGAACGTTGCACAATAGCAATGGGTTTATCTTCAACGTATTTACTACGATCGAGCAAATTAACAGCACCGATAATAATTAGCATCTACGACCGTAAAAGACCTAATAGAGTTTGACCATAACTGACCCGATAATTCGACTTAATTATTCTACAGTATATATTTTCCTCGTTAATAAAAATAGACACTCTCACACAGGGAATAATCTGCCTCCCTTGGATAGCGGGTTCTTCTTCTATCTCTTATGCTATAAACACCATACATTTATTCTCTTTGTTGACTTTTGGTATTCTGTTTGGTATTTAGTTCTGGAATCAATACAAGTCGCATATGTACATTCGTTCGCTCTTAGGTAATGTATTGATTCGACTTTTAGTTTTAGTGAAGGCATCGAAATGAAAAGAATGAAAACATTTATATGGATTCTCGGATTTGTTTAATGGCACATGTCATGTGATTGACGTATTGTGTAAGTATAAAAATGGGCAGGGTTACACCTCTTTTACAGGTTATATACTATTTATAACAAGGCATACATATATAAATGCGACACTCACTAAGCGTATTTTATCGGTAGGATGCAATGCAGGGAGCTATTATCGCATCATCGATCAAGGTTTTCATTGACGATTGCGTCTCTCGCGAACACAATTCGGTGTGGCACGGCTTTCTAGGATGCAGATGTACGAAACGATTGCTCCAGAACGTTTGTAATAAATCGGCGGCATTCTTGCTGTTCTCAGTAGATAACTTATAGGCGTTCTTACGGAACATTTTCCTTTTCCTAATCATCTTATCGTGCTACGCTTAAAAGACACTTAAGAGACTCTTATGTGACGGTTGTGGAAAGGCAGTGAGACAGACGTACAAAACTCTGTACCTCACTCATTTAAGTTTATATATCATAGTATGTAATATGAACCGAGGTGCATAGAAATTTCGACATCTTCATCTTCACATTGAATAAAGCATAAAAAAAATACTTCCCAACCTTTTATTTACTTGCTTTGGTGTTCAGCAAATTGCCAGCCTTTCCATTTTTCCGCGACCCGTACGTGCCCCTTCACATAAGGCGGTGGTAAATCCTTGTGAATTTCCATCAATGTACACATTTATGTTAGTCTGCTTCATACATCTGATCACTGCTTGGTTATGCTACTAGGATGTTCCACCCAGTCACCTGAGTCCTGTGATCCACAACATATAACAGAGCCAACTTCTCTTGGTAACTTGGTACATAACATAAGCTTGGATAACAGCTTTAGTTCTATCATGCATTATGGATCTATCCACAAAAATAGTTGTTTAAACCGTATTCGTATCTGGGATCCATCTTCACTTAAAGTTCTATTATATCCAAGGGGATATTATTTTCTAACTCTTCCCATTGGTGAGGTTTAATGCAGACGAAGTGTCATTAATACCCCAGTTTTCTTTATAACTCCATATTTCATAGATAGTTATGATAGTAGGCAATCTATAATAGATCCATTATAGATAGAGATACATAGATATAGAGTAGGAAAATAGCAAAGAGTCCCTTTTAGCCCTTAATGTTTAGTTTAAAGAAATTTAATGGCAAAATATTTGGCACATTTTTAGATTTCACTCATATTCTTTTCGTTAGAAAGCATTTTTTGGGACTATTTTAGTAAAATGCTATTGTCTGTGCTTTGATAATAGAGAGAGGGTGTTTTTTTTTTTTCATTACATACACATTTTTATATTTCTTTACAGTTTTTGTTTAGTTTTACAGCTTCGTGGCTACTAAACTTAGCAACAATTAGTACTCTGAAGAACCATTGATAATAATATCTTGTTCTAGCCTTAAAATCATCTCCACATAAAAAAAATTTCAAAAAAATCATTGCTTTCCATATCTAACATATGTAAATACATACAAACAGCAAGTCATTTGCATTTAATATTCATTACTTCCAATCATTTTCCACTCTACCTTCTCTACGTTTTATCATTCAAATTTTCCTTATACTCAAGTACAATATTCCCATCAAACAACTCTCCGTGCATCATCATCATCTTCTCATCTGACTACAGAAAAAAACCTCAAAGAATTCGCGAATTAAATACCATCGCCATCAAAATGTCAAATTATTTGAACTTTTTGAAATTGATGTTAAGTACTCTTGGTCCCTCACTCAAAACTTGACAAACAGCCGCTGATGCCGCACACTTGTAACTTTGCAACAACGATCACTTAAATTTAAAGAGACGAGAGGCAAAACAAAATAAAAATACTACATACATAACATACATATGTACGTACATATTTAGCTTATAAATGAGCGTCGATTACATGAACCGTGGAAAAACAAGAAAATAGAAATGCAAATTTGTAGAATGTGCATATTTAGATAAGTATGTACATATGTATGTCATTACTGGTAAAAGCGCAAAACTGAGAACGCATAATTTTAAGACACAATATTGTAGCATTTATAACAAATTCATCGCATACACAAGCCATAAATTTTGGAATTATTTTCGGAATCGCCTTCAACAACCATCCACCCAACAAATTGCCATCAGTAAAAAAATCACCTAAAGCAAATGTAAACCGAATTCAGAATTTGATTTTTTGCCTGGTCAATACCGTGTACGTCTTTACATTTTACTTGTTAGTTTGTGAATAAAAGGATGGACATAAATTCGATACAGTCTGCTTACAACGTTTGGAAATACATATGTATGTGAAGCTTGTATGAATGAGCATAAGCGTGATAAAATTCAAGAAAACCAGGGACTGGCAATATTTTGACTTTAAGTGAATCGTTTGTAAGAAGTGGGCCATATAATGGTTGTTTTTTGAAGTGACTGTTATTTCTGCCTATACATTATAGGGGTGCATTTCCTTAAATCAAATATTTATCTTTCGGTAGGTATCACGTTTCTCCTTCACCTTTTTGAAAGTACTTTATGATACATATCTCTGTTTTAGGTTATACAGCGAATTCATTCATATTCTAAAGCGATTCTAAACCTAAAGCATTATGATGATATGCAAAATATGCGGCTGATTCATAAAACCAATTAGTGCTCATAAAAATCTCCAATCTAATGAAGAAACTCCGCAGAACACCGGTTAAGTAGTTTTCGACTTATTAGGTATTGCACAGATAGAAAAATATTTCTAATTTTATATTATGAAGTTGAGATACGAATAAACTCTTTTTCATGGACACTTACTATTTGTCGAGGATTTCACCAAGAAGTTGATATTCATAAATGTACATAGATTACTAAATATTCCTTTAAAAAAAACCGTTTTCTGTGAATCACCCTGTTGCACATATGGAGAAATAATTATTCCATCATCTTGGGCTAAAAATATAAAATTAAAACAAACATACATACATACATAAGTAACTACGTAATCGTAAAAAATAAATGCATTGATTTAAATACTTTTATTTTTATCTTTTCGTCTGTCGACTTGATTTTTAGCCTTGAACCTTTTCATCGTATCAGAAAAAAAGAAAGCGAAAAAACCAATAACAAGAATTATTCAACAGTAAAGGAATAATTAACAGTTAAAAAAGAGAATAAACAACAGTGAATGTTGACCGAAAAATGATTTTAAATAAATCTGTGCGTTAAATGTTTTCGTCTGAGCTGACTTTTTTCAAATAAATTTTTTATTACGATCAAAATAGATAAAATTGCTAACTGATTGAGATATACACAAATCATGATTACCTCATGAACACTATGATTTTGACTTATACAATATATGTATGTGCATACATACATATGTACATTGGCTTATTTCAACAGGGAGAACAGTGCAAATAACAACTAAATCAGCGCATGTAAATTATTTTTTTTTGTATTTCAGCAAAACAAAAAATATCTATACATTCTATAAACTATAATACTATTGCACAATTTACATAGATTTGGTTAATGCTACCTTACTATTGAAAATTTATGAAATCCAAATAAATTTATTGCAAATCTTCAATTCATAACAAAAACAATTTGCTGGGAAAAAAACCTTAATCCAAAGATAAACATTTACCTTCAGAATAGAAGGAGTGGTGGTGCGTAATATTGATTTCAAGTAAACTAGTATGTTATTCTTAACAAATACTGCAAATCACAAGAATCTGCACAAACTCGATTAAGTTACATATGTATGTATGTATGTATGACGATCTATTTATGTGTATAAGAGTAAGTTATCTATAATCAGAACTGTAGAAATTAAGGGCCGCAATCATGACGAATGGATTAAAAGTGCACTATATCATCAGCTGGAAATAGCTGTAACTTATTTATTTAATTTAGAGAATATGTATTCGAAGCAAAGTATAAGAAGATGTTATTTTTAGACATGTGTAAAAGAACTCATTTTTATGTGCACATACCATATATATGTACATACATATGTCGCAGTGGCTACAGCTTGTCGTTAGCATAGCGTTGCCAACATTTTGCGTAGAAATTGCAAACCATGTGTTTACTAATTAGATAGACATCGATTGCAATATTTGAACTGATTATTTTCTGACACCACTCGAGGTGAATACGACTTTAACAGTAATTACTCTTCTCAAAGTTTTGCAACAAATTTATTAGTGTTTGAAACAATATTCGAACCACATTTATAGTCATTCGTAATGCTTTTCTCTAGAATTATATTTCTACCATTCCTGAATTGGAATTTTTACTATCATACTACAATACATTTGAAAAAAATAACTAGAACAATGAAAACAGAACGTTTTTCTAAACGAGCCACCTCGAGATATCAGTTTCATAATTTGTGGATATCTGAAAATTTGAAATGGCATTCGAGCAATATTTACGTATCAAGCTTAGTTTGAAAAACTTATAAGTACTCTTAAAGTTGCTGATTCTAGTGTGTATGCTTAGAAATCCGAACTAATACTCAGGCTAGAAATACTTGTACAGCATTGTAAGTTTAAATTTTTTCTTTCCATTTCCTTGTGTTTACCGAAATACTCGTAAAAAACCAAAACAAAACAATAAAAAATTTTCTGGAGCTAATTTAAATTCGGTGCCAAACAGCATATGCTCACGTCTTTCTTGACATTAATGACACTCTCGATTGAATGTGTTAAAAACTACCTTATTTGACGATAGTGCATTACCCCTTTTTGAGCGATTAAACTTGAACTCTATTTTGCGATGTCGTCGCTGTTGGTCATTTCTTTAGCGTTGTGTAAGACATTAAATTAAAATTCTTAATTGCTCTGCTGAAAGAGCGCGTAACTTGCCAACCCACTCATATGATTACGCAGTTGACTTAAGAATAACAGAGAAGCTGTGAATGTATTGCCTTTCATAGTATTTATATGCAGTTAAATTAAACGTGAATCCGCACTACTTGTTGGACCGCTTCATTCGAATGAGTCACTCGTGGGTTTGAATGTAAAATTTAAAATGCCAGACTGAGCCCAAGTTCATGCAAATACGTTTATTCGTTATGTAAATTTAATTTTTTCACTTTTGCTTAGCTGGTGTTGGTGGCCGATTGAGAGTATCTTGAGGTTTCTGGAATTAATACGAATATATTTAGGCAGACGTACATATGTATGTATGTATGTATATACTATGTGGATTTTATCATTTCATGACTTTTCAAGGTCTGCTGGGATATAAACACCCATCAAAGAGAAGTTATCTGTTAATTTATGCTTTGGCATCTGTATGGGTTTAAATTTGTAAACTGATGCTTGGGATACAAGGGTCCATAATTAGCTTTTGCAGAGTTGCAGCTTTATGAAGAATTACCAGAATAAATAAATTTGTATAGACTATTTCCAACTGTATTTCAAATTACTAGCACTTCGAGTAGTAGAAGAAATTTAATTTTGTGCGCATTTATATGAGAACATATTTGAAAAAACTCAAACACGTTTTTTAAAATATAATTTGGAAAATAAATATATCTATCACTCATAAATATTATTAATCAGCCCATATTTTTTTAATGAAACTACCTTGAGAATCGATAACAACCATTTCTGACCGAAAACCTAAGTACTGCTGAATTAAATAGTCCTCGTTATTATTGGCCTTCGCTTGGACATTGGTCGTCTTTGATGCTGTTGTGGGGATATTTGTTGGTCGCATGTTCAATTGGTTTTTTATAATCCAAGGGATTAAGATCTGGTGAATGGTATAAGTATGGTGTTATATGATCATGGAAATTGATCACTATCCCTTCTTGAGTACCATCTTTGTTCTCACACTGCCTACATATGATTCTACAAGTGCCTCCCCCGAAGATCTTATGGGAGAAGGTAGGGAGGCATAACATGACTGCTCACCAAGGATCATTACGGGGACATCTGAAAGCTTTCTGTCATTCGTTTCATTGACATTTTGATCCTGGTTGAATTTTATTAATCGCAGAGAAAACAAATAAGGTCTACACTCTAGATCTTGATGTTAATGAGTCATCTCCGTCCGGGGACACGTTGCTTTGTTGTCCAATAATATGGGCTGGTGAACGTTATATTTTCCATTTTTATTTATTTGTGCGTAGGTGGTGTTGTTAGATATTAATCGAAAACCTCTGCTTAGAATGTTATAATCCTGTAGATTTACTGGATTTATAATTATTTTGATTTATTTACATATATCTTTATTAAGAAAAAAGTATGTATTGTCCAGTTAAATTAGTGAAGTGAAGAATAGTTACAATAAGTTTACATGGGGTTAACATGTTTGGATAGAGCAAAGGTTGGTTTAGTAGAAATGTCAACTCAAATTAATCCTCGGCATATTCATTAACCGACTTTTGTATCCATACATACACATGTGTACATATCTCTACATTTTACATTTCCACGGTTTACTATCAGACAATCAGCTGTAATTGAAATTGCTTTTCTACACGATGAATGCAGGATGGCATTAATAATGAGAAAATATATATACGCATTTTTCTACGTAGCTATGTACATATATAAATAGTCTTAAATGAACAATGTGGGGAAAATGAAAATACATGAGCTGAGCTTTCAGTTTGACAGCAGGGCAAAAAGGGCACTAATTACGTTTCCATTATCAGTTTAACTGCATGGAATACGCGTCATACTGAAAAAAGGGGTTATGATATGTCTGATTAATTTAATTGCTCTTAATTGAGCTTGTTTGTGTGTTAGTAGTATGGAAGGGTAATGATATGACAGAGGTTTTGGACATTATTGACAGCCGTAGCTCAGCTGGAGGTTTGAAGTTCCAATCCCAGAAAATACCAAAACTTTTTTTTTCCCGAATGTCTGACAAACATTCAAGAGTTATAACTGTCATGAGAGAGTTTCCCAAAAATTAATACGCCTTTAATTTGTAAGTCCCTTCCATTTGTGTAAAGAAAATATTACAAGCACAACACGAATGACCCTGGACCCCATACGGTCTGTTGCTCCGAATATTTGTATTTGTGATTGTAAATCGTTCATTTATGAATTTAACCTATGATCCACGACGTATTTATAACATCTACTTTCAATTAATTGCTAGACAAATTCCTATCTATAAATAAAGAATCAAATATGTACCTACAATTCAATAAAATTGATTGTGAAAGTAAGTATTCCCTGCGTCTGTAAATTAAGCGGAAAGTTTCAACGCATTGCAAGTACTTCATGCCTGCAATTTAAAATCCGTGTTTTCTTTAACTCCTTAAATTTCCTTAATAATTCAAAAAGTTCTTAATTCCACTAATGTTACATGTTATTTATCTATGCTTCGAAATGCTGGTTTTTCTTCTGCTAATTGCAAGGAAAATATTCCTAGAAATACTCATAAAGATTATTTAAAATTGTTCACTGTTTTTTTTTTTTTTCTTGATTTGGTAAAAGATAGTGATAACATGCTCACTTTTATCATTTTAATACTCTGCAGCATGTAGGATAATTATACACGTCCTTACGGTTTTTAAGACCACTGAGTAATGAACCTATAACTGAATGTTATTCTGACATTAGCTTCTGCTAGGACTTGAGAGCCAAGGGCCTTTTTGTAGAGTCAATACTTAATGATAGTTTTACTGTCATATGAAAGAGAAATTGTTGATGAGGATGATGATGACTTTTATTTTTCTAACGAAAGATAAAAACAATTTTCTGCATTTAGAATGCGACCGTATTGTTATCATCAAACCGTTTAAGCCCTTCTGTAAAGAAAAACGTTTTTTGCGATGTAGGTATTTTGAGTAAGGGAGTACGGGAACTAAGATGCCCAAAGCTGTGCAGATAACCGAAACAGTGGTTAAATATTTATCCAAAATTATGGCTAGAAACAGGTCTATAGTATGTCACAGGTCTATTAAAGGCTATTCAACTCAGGTAAGACCTTTATGTAAGGACCTTCATGTAATGGTAGTCCAGAATGGCGAAGCCGCGTAGTATTGCATTGGAATCGCACGCAACACAAGTTTCAGTTATCTTTGTTATGTACTAAGATATTATTTTTTTTACCTCAGGCTTCGTTGCATAAGACAGAAGTGAATGATTTTATCCAGGGGTATTAAGACTGAGCCTTTAAGTAATATGCTACTACAGAAGAGATTGCAGCAGATACGTCAAAAAGTTTGGTCTCTTTTTAACGAATTTCTGTGATGCAAGGAAAAGACAATGTACTTGCCACTATTCTTCATTTCTATGCAGTCCCCCATGTATGTGCTTCTTTGACAATATAGGTGGCAAACAGGATATTAAAGAAGACGTTGTAGTATAACAATGAATTGATCTGCGGTTTAAGTGTGTTTGCGCTCTAACTTTAGCCATAGATACCTCCCAGCTGACTTCTGTTTGCATAGGTGTTTGCATAGTCGGCAATACTAGTAGAAAAGGATCTGTTTTATTAGATAAACGTTTACATAGGAGTCAAAGCCAGCACTAAGTTAAATCAATGATCCTGTTTGTAGGCTTTAGTTTCTTCCTGTATCTATGTGCATATGTACATATGTTTCATTTTGACAAATACTTACAATAAGCTCAAATTGCCACAATACTCGACAAACACCTACATATGTATGTATCCGAATCGCTATATATCTTTCACGGCTTCTTGTATTGTTTAATGAACATCATCTTAAAGAGCAAATAAAGTCTTCACCCATCATTTACTGCAAACGACACACTTTCAAAAATTTTCATAAAACCAGGAAAAAATCGCGACGTTTTCATTTTCACTTAAGTCTCCAACGTTAAGTCAACCAAATGACATTTAATTAGATATTTACACAATTTATGTAATTAAGGAAATGAAACGTTTTGTCATTGTTTCCACTGATTCATACTCGTATATAGGACGAAAGACACCATGAGAGAAAGGAGATAAAGATCGGATTTAATTTTCTCCATCATCAACTGTTGCTGTAATGTCAAAGTTATCATTATTACTACTGTGTTATGTTATTCTTGCTCACCTAAATTGGTGTTTTTTTTTTGCTTAACCTACAAAACAGTACATTTTCCCGAAAAAGGGAATAGATGGGGATCATCATTTTTAAGAGGGCAATTAATTTAATAGCAATGAAGAAGTGGAAACTAAAGAACTAGGCAAGCAGACGTTAGATGAAGATAGCGTGACCTTAATATTGTCTCATTTCACGCGCCATGTACTGATGAGTGTCATCTAAGAAAATTCCTTATTTAAAAATATTTTTTTTTCTCGAGGTGGTCAACATGAATCCCTAACATTTGAATAGAGAATTTGCTTTCAAATTGATTGACGATGAAGTGAATAAAACAAATTACATTGACATGCCAAACAAATTGAATAAATTGGGTGGTCAAATTGTTAATTAAGATTTATGAGACTGGACGGAGAGTTTTGGTATAACATTGTGTCGCATATTGAACTTTCAAATGGACTAATATTGTTTCGCCAATTTAATTGAATTCTAACTTCATCATTTAGTGTGATCAATGTGGATGTAGCATTGTCATAGTGTGGTCTGTGGATGAGCTTCTTAGACTTTACCCCAGGTAAAGAGATAATTTAAGATGATTATATTTACTTAATTGGAAAATGTTGTGTCTGTCAAGGACGGCAAGTTGTTCGCTACCTAAACACTAGTGTCAAAATTGTTTCACGACAAGGCATTGCAAATAGAGCCTTTCATACCAAAATCTTTTGCCTGTAGTGCGCATTAGTGCGAAAAGACAGAAAGGATATTTATGGAAAAATGATCTACATAGGGGTGGGGTATTTCCTGGTTTCTATTTGAAATTATTAGCTATTTTATTGAAGAGAGTACTTCTTCCAATTATTTATGGAGTATTTGGGTCTCTGTTTCGCTAACAGTTCGATTGAACCTTTTTATAATCCGTCAATTATATTTGTGGATCACTGAAATAACAATTATCGTACATATTGTCCCATAAAATTCAACAAACCTACGAGGATCGATCGCCCTACTCTAATTTTTCAGTAAATCAAATAATTTATAGATGGCAGGGAGAAGCTTGAAGTTAATGAACATTTATAGTAAGTGCGGTAAATAAGGCCCACCGTTGACTTTTTGGAAATAAAAAAGACAATTTAGCTTCAATTAATAACTGTAACTGTAACAGGGAAGTGTATTTGCCTTGTAGGTGTAAAACGGGTAGATCAACAGAAACCTCATCTGTGATTTTTTAGATATAATCGTAAAAAAATCCTTTTGCAACACTTCATACGAAGTCGATAGAGCAGCACTGTCGAAGATAGGGATGAGTTGCAAGATTTTAAAATAAATGCATGAGCTAGAAAGTACGAAACTGTCAAACAGTGCTGGGATAAACCGCCATTACAATCACTTCATCAATACCTTGTCGTCAAGATGGGGTCATGTTGCCTTAATAAAAACTTTCGCGTGAAACTGAGTAAGAAAAAAGTGGGCCAATAAATCTGCAATAAACGTTGTCAATACTTTTGCAATAATTCAATATACATATAGCCAGATTAAGGACAGCGGAGTGAATCCGAAAGGAATAATTCGATGATAAACCACATGCAGTTTTGCAGGCGGAAATTTACGTAATAAAAAAGTGTGTACAACACATTGTCAAGAGATACTACCGCAAGCAAAACATATACTAGATAAAATAGCCTGGATAAACTCAAAAGTGTACCCTACTATAAGCGTCAAAAATAAGTTGACAGACTATGACTTCTGGAGTTTTATTCAGTTAGAATTTCCCGTACAGCAGATCAAAAGTCTCAATCCTTCCACGAAGAAGCAAGTAACCATAAACGTGCTCCTTTGCAGGACGTGTAACAGTGCGTTGAGTAAATTGGACAAAAGACCAAAAAAGAAGACTGGTCTGTGTAGATAATTTTGCTCCTATAACCATCGACATACATATGTATGTACTCCTGAGCCCATTAAAGTCGACTTCAAACGTATTTCTCCCAAAGAAGGACTTTTCTAACTGTACTTTTAAAACTACTACTACTACTTTCTCTTAGTCGTAGCCTTTTCGGGATTCATTGAAAAATAGCGCCAAGTTTTTTGTTAAGCTTATCTCAGCGTCAGACTGCAATTATACTTGAACATGTAGACTACCGTCTTTTAAAACGGTTTTCTGATTGAACGTTTTGATTTTCAACCTGGTTTAACGTCTCTAGTTTCTCACAGAGGCTGGGCCACATTATTATGAAATTATACGTAGTTTCGATCTGCTAGTTGCACTCGATTCAGCGTGAAGAAAAGTATATGTACTTTCCTTTCTTGTATTCCGCACTCATATGTATGTACATATACATATTCATACATATGTATATTATGACTCTCTTAACGTACGGTGTGCATGAAACTGAAATAAAGAATATCTCTGGTAGTAATCGTTTACTGTTTTTTGTTCAACAAGCTGTAGTCAGTATTGACAAATTGTCTATTTTTATTTATTGCATACATACCCCCGGGTGGGCGCCTTGGATTAGTGGTTAGTGCGTTGGATTACTGGAATGGGGGTTTGAATCCCCGAAAACACACAAAAAAGTTTTTCCACGGTCATACCTCTCGCGAATGTCTAGCTTCTCAAAAAAATAGTCTCTTGGAAATAGCGCTAAGCTGCAGGTCCCTTCCATTTGTGTGAACAAATCTAACACGCGCAACACGAATGGTAACGAGAAGCTAGGCCCTGCACCACAAACGGTCTGTTGCGCCATGTATTTATGTACATAGGTTGGGTTAGGCATACGGGTTGACATGTTGACAGGAGACTGTCAACGGCTTACTTAGACCAACAAGGAGTCCATTGTGTGAGAACATAGATTCTATTATCGACCGCTGAATTTAACCACCCAGATACGTACTTATGTATGGATATGTATGAATCTTAGATCATCTAGCTCTGCAAGGTAATAATTTCCAATAGTGTCTTTCCTTTTGGTGGCTAGTGCTGGACAATAGCATAGCCAGTGGCGAATGGAATCTATTTTCACTTCGTCCCTGCAGTTCCTACAGAATCGTTGTGGGGTAGTCCTGGCGTTGCTGCATAATTGCCTATCACACAATGTCCTATCACGACGCCGACAGCTATCTTCCTTTACAAATTGCTAAGCGGTGTGCTAGGAAGGGTCTGGTTGGCACCTAGATGTGACCTGAAGAACAGGTTTGTAATTCGGAACTCGCAGTAGACCCCAGCACCAGTATCATCCATTTTGGGTCTATCGGTATAGATAGCCAGTTCATTTCCGGTAAAGACTAGCCCTTCAACCCACTCATTCCTGCTAGGAATTCTGATAGAGATTCTCCGATTACAGTTTGTTAGTGGGATGATGTAGTCCGTTTCCGTCCGATTCAGAATTTATGCATGACCATAGCGATAAACTAACCATAGTCCGGCTTCCCTAAGTCTTAGTGTAATTTTAGCTATCGAGTTGCCGCAGTAAATATCAAGTGGAAGAAGATTCAGTATAGTTACCACGGCTGCTGTTGGTGTTGATCCCATCGATCCCGTTAAAATGGTTTTTACCACTGCAATGTACAGCCAGTACACAACCTTAGGTTTAAATTTATTTATTTACATACATATGTAGTAGTGTTGTACCTCCTTTAACATTCGAGCGAACTTTGAGAAATGATTAAATTATTTTCGTACAGATTTAAACTCAAAACGTGACACATTTTCTACAAATTTTTATTGCTTTTTGACACATTTGCCATTTGCTGTTGACTCTCTTACTCACAATAGCTGCTTATTCAATTCCGCGCATGGGTTCAATGAATCGATTTAGTAACCAAACCATTTCTGCGCATTTGAAATTCGCGATATATCGCACAGTTGTCTGCAACTAACAAATAAAACTTCTTTGTATGGAGTGCACTCAGCACGAAACCAAAAGCATTATCTGGGCGAAACGGTTTCGCGAATTTAATGCATTGGACTCGTTCGACAACTACATACTTCTTAATGTCAAAAAGAATAGTTCACTCAGCTCTGCTAACGATGATGATAATGCAAACGATGACGTGTGCGATGATCTCAGATGAATTATTCATGATATTTCGATGAGTTTACCGGGAATATTGTTGGTTTTATTTCATCGCTGTTTTGTGGAAATCTTAAGATACTCATAGGCAGGCTGCATTATTGTTATTGAGATATGCTTAGGGATTTGTTATCTTCCCCACATTTCAACGCCACTGTTCTTTACGTCAAACTGAAATATGGATTTTGGATACAAATTGTTTGCAATTAGTAAATAACTACAAAAATTATTGTGGGATAGATTTGGAAGGAAGGTACAGTTCATGTTTCACTTTTGTATGTCTAAGTAATGTATGTACATCAATATTTAAGAAGATTAAATTTGTTTGTTTCCTGTTATTCTTGTGAAAAAAATAGTATTTTCAAAGCATGGTACTAGGCTTAGTTTAAGTGGGGACTTATGTAAATCCTAAATCCTACTATCTCCACGCTTGCGAAGCACAACGACATGCTGGAAAATGCTTGCTGATTCAGCTCTTAAATTGCTAGAACTTGAAACCTTCTGAAAATATAGAAGTGATTTCCAGAGTTTGATTATTCTCTAAACAAATTAATTTATGTACATGGTTGCCAGGTATACTGGTGCACGCTTGCAGCTTGCCTGGTTAGAGGTTCATACATACATATGCATGTACACAAATGTGTTATTCTGTTAATCTAAACGTTCGTTTCTTGATGTGAGTTCATTTCAATGCTGTGCATATTTCTGCATAGATATTGCCCTCAGCATTATGCAGCAGTTCTTGACTATTTAAGATTTAACGTAAAAAAGAATTATTTCGGAATGTTTTAGGCAACACCTAGCTGGCAATTTAAGGCTCTGTCAGACAGAATATTATTTTTTCTGTTTCTTTTATTTACCATTGAAATACATATATAACGCGTACGTACACGTACATCTTATGGTACATATTTATCCCACGTAGCGCCGCTTGTGGGGTTGGCTAAGTTTACGGAACTCAATATCCTTCTACAGAATCAGTCGAACGAAAACAGAACATTTGCATTGCCGTTTTTCTATACCCGCAAACCTGACTCCGGATATTCGGTTAGACGGAGTAATCGTCCCGAAATGCGACAAATTCGCATACTTGGGCGCAGTCGTAAATTATCAGGGAAATTGTGATGAAGATGTTGCACACCGAATGAGCGTAGGGTGGTTAAAATGTTGCGAAAACTCCGCTGTCTTTTGTGATCGCAAACTGCCTCTTAAACTTAAAGGCTTGCTTTATACGACGGTAGCGCATCCAGCTTCAACATACGCAGTGTTGGACGATGTACATACATACATATGAATATTATAAAAGAAAAATGACAGCGACGGAGATGCAAATGTTACGGAAGTCAGCGGAAGTATCGAAACGCGATTTCCTTCATGCAAAGAAACCGATTGTTGAAAAAGTCTAGGCAGAGCGCATCAGCTGGTACTCTCATGTTCAAAGAATATCGTCGGGAAATCCCGTTCGAAGAGCAATAGCGACTCAAGTCCCACTCGAAGTTCGGAAAAGAGACAGACGAAAGAACAATTGGATCACGCAAATGCAAAAACAACAGTAAATTCTCGGCCTCAGCGAGGAAATGAACAAAATAGAGCGGAAGTCAAACAGAATCAATAACTTAAAGATATTCGATAGTTGGATTTTATTATTTAACATTAAGTTTTTAGTTTTTGGCTGTTAGAACGACTTTTTCTTCAGAAAAATATTATATCAACGATTTCCCATACGTTTACATATGTACATATGTACATAGGTATGTACATATACATACTTGCATCTGCACATGTTCATATTTGCATGCATAGAT
Organism: Blera fallax; assembly: GCA_946965025.1. Lineage (NCBI taxonomy): Eukaryota > Metazoa > Arthropoda > Insecta > Diptera > Syrphidae > Blera > Blera fallax. The sequence continues at coordinate 52,121,880 of OX337246.1, forward strand.
ACACAGCTGATCAGTAAATTAGGTTTAACAAAGAAATCTTAAATTTTCTTAATTCTTTCTAGTATGAAATAAAATCCATTTAATCCATCGGATGGAGATACATATGTATTACAAATTTAAAAGCCACTACAATTCATAAGCGTAAAAAAATAAAATTAATTGTAGTTGTTGGTCAATAAAAGGAATGACGTGCTGAAATGGAAATAATTTTACTAAGCAAACTTTTTCCAAATATAAGATTCGCATGCTTTCGTTATGTTAGCATCCAGAAACCGTTATTCTCTAGACCAGGCATGTCAAAGTTACGGCCCGCGGGCCAATCATTGCATTTCATGTGCATTTCAATTACTTCCGGAACGCACTTAATTTGTTTTTCTTTTAAACAATTATTTGATTCCTTTCTTACAGTGAGTGGAAGAAAAGAATAGACTTACCCTATGTAAGCAATTAATTTTGTATGGCGATATAAGATCCTACCTACATACCTACCTAAAATACACACTACACCGAAAAGAACAGAGCAAAGATGAATTGAAAAGTTCAGAACAATTTGCAGGCTGTGCAAAGTATTTATTTTGTGTTTTTCTAGGAAGGCGAACTACACCAGCTTCTGGATAGTTTTTCCCCACACTTATTTTATATCGAGTTTTAGTTTACTCGAAAAATGTGCAAGTAAGGCTTAAAGTCGTTTATCTGCCACTTCGGTGATTATAGAGACTTTGTTGCGTTCATCCTATTAGTGACAAGTTTCGTCCAATTGTATTATTGAAAATTGTTTACCCTTGCAATGTCAACTAAAAGAAAAGTTGATAGGTTAGGTTAGGTTAGGTATGTGGGCTGGCGGGGAGAGGTTCTCCTTCACATACAAACCATCTTGTCGATTTAATGAATTTCATTAGAGCTTCCATCGGCGTTCTGGAGAGTTCCTCCAGGTTATTGAAGAAGCGTTTTCCCAGGAACCTGTATCTGGAATCTTGGAGGCCGGGGCAGTGGCATAGGAAGTGGGTTGTGTCCTCAATCGCTTCCTCATCGCCACAGCCTCTACAGAGCTCCTCTTCTGTCAAGCGTAGTTTTTTCATATGATACTGTACACTATTGTGCCCTGTGATGATACTCACGAGGGTGGAAATGGATTTCCGGCCTTTCCGAACAAGTCTCTCGGTTTTTGCTTTGTCAAAAGTGAGCCATAGTTTCCTTGTAGTAACGCAGGTTTCTATGGAGTTCCACCTGTAGTTTGCCTCTCTCGTGGCTTTTTCCCTGCTTCGAGCTTAAGTGTACAAGGCGGGATTCTCACGGATGGGTCTGTCAATTCGTTAAAGGTTAAATTCCTTTTTAGCGATTTTTCAATTGAACCGACTACACTATGCAGCGCTGCGCTATCTCAACACTTTTCCCTTTAGTATAGGCGTGTTGCGCTGGAGATAGGTCTCCTGAACGTAGCCTACTGCGGATGTATATTTCGACTCGAAAAGTTGATAGTGAATGCCGATTTTTTCAGCCAAAGTTGGAAATTTCGTATTTTCTTATTGAATGGCAATGTTTGTTTAGCTTGCAATCATATCATTGCAATTTCTAAAAAAAAAATTTGTGAAAAGACACTATGAAACGAATCATAAACATAAGTTTAGAGTTCCCAACTTAAGGAACCATGCTGCCCGCATTTTATGAAAGTTCGGAAGTTCATAAATATGTAAACAGAGGTTTACAACAATGACGATTAATAAATCTATATACCGCTTAAGACTTACAGATGAACATCTTCAGTCCATTTTGAAACACAATTCAACATCGTCAAGCTTCTGAATCTTCAAAATAATATTTCGGCTTAATACGCCTCTAATTAAAAAGAAGGAAAAGAAAAAGGTTCCATCTTTAATAAAATATTTTTTTTTATATTTCGTAAGTACTTACACTTAGTATTACATTGGCATTTTATTTTTAATATGGCTCGCTGTCATTCTTGAGACAAAAAAGTGGCACTTAAGGAGACTGAGTTTGACACCCCTGCTCTAGACCTGTCTGTCAATCTGTCGTGCCATTGACTCAACTAATTTCTGGCAAGTAGTTACGGCCTACGGGTATGGAATAATATTCTTCCCATAATTTCTTATTACATATTTGAAAAAATATTGACTGGCCAATTTTCCTACCACCGCATTCTCAATTTGATTGAGAACTGGGGATATACTTTGCTATCAAATTGTAAACACTTTTTGATCTGGAGACCAGTCTTTTACAAGATCTGATCTGTGTGTCATTATCCTATATGACCTATATGAAGTGCATGATTTCCTCGCCGAATGCATGATTTTCTTCTTCTATGCATATTTATCTCTCAGTGGCGTCACACCTACAGTGGCGGAAATTCACATAAGGCCAATCAAATTGATTAACAAATCCACCTGTGTTGACAATTCTCCGCAGAGGATATTTTTTTTCATCAAAAGAGGTAACTTTGTAATGAGTAAAAGAATTTATTCATTGTTTGTCTGGTACGATTACCGTTATGTTAAGTCGTTTCAAGTTGAGTCGAGAAAAGCAAGCATTTGAGAGAGAAATTCCGATAAAGTCAAGTGTATTTGGAGAGTGAAATATTTAAGTTTTTGAAAAAAATCAATTATAAAGTGTTCAAATTGTAAGTGTGCTACGAATTTTTCAGATATTCTCTGATTATAATTTTATAAAATTGCAAAGGCACTTGGAAAGCTGCTATCCGAAGAAGAAAAGACGAAAATTAAGGGTTATGAAGATGCCCATCAAATCGAGAAATTGCAAAACGAATTTCATGATCCAAAACAGTTATGAATAATTTCATGAATTTAGTTGAAAAATACGCTAAAAACACCAACTATGCGAGGAACAAGAAACTCTCTGAGAGACAAAAGTCCTTAATTCTTAGAGAAGTAAGAGCAACCTTGGGACAACGCCCCCATGCTTATATTTAAATGTTTGTTGATATTGCTCTTAACCAGCCGTATATTATAACTTTCTGGAAAAATATCATATCACCCGGGTGTGCATTCCAAAAATAGTTTTTGTAAAGATATGTATGTATGTGGGCGGGGTTGGTGAACATCTGTCAGGGTAGTATCTATGTATATATGTATAATATGTTGCGAGCAAAATAATAGCAGTGCATCCTAAGAAGTAGCATTAACCTAAAATATATACATATGTATGTACACATTGGTATTTGGTCTTTTACGCTATTTCAAATGATGTCATCGGACATGTGCTCAGTAGAAGACATTGATATTGAATCACTACACATGCCACAAAGTGTACACATTTTTTTCTTTTGAAGTGAAGGAACCGAAAGCACAAACGACCAAGACAGTCACCTTCTGCAATGATATCATTTCTAGTCAATAAACCAGCCAGCAATACAAAACTCACAGAATCAGACAAGCCTAATTCATGTTTACATATACACATACACAAATGTATATACATATATGTATGTACGTATGTACATATGTATATTGAAACCAAAACGAAACTCAAAGTTTACACAATTTAATTGCAATTCCGGCACACAAGTGTAACAGAACTATTAACAGTCCCGACATGGTCAGCCAGACCGCACCCGCTAACGACTGGGGTTATAATAATGAAAAAAAAGCACACACATACATAAAGATAAACATTCTGTGATTGCCAAACAAAACTATGTATACAAAACTCCATTCCTTGAAGAACATTCAATGGAGCTGAAATCAGAAAATGTGCACAGATGCTGAACCACGCGCTCCTCTACTAGGGTGTGTGGAGCAGCAAAGATACCCCAGCACTCGCATGCTGTCATAGGAAATCAAGCCCTATTTATAATTTTGCTTGCAGTACGTTCCACTCGGTAATCGCATTAGAAGTCTTATAATATCGCCTATAGTACCTGGTAAGTGCGCTTGGAAATTCAGAAATCATAGAGACTTCAGTTTAATATTGCAATGTACAGTATTTCCTTGTTTAATAAGCTAGTGGAATGATATTATATTGTATTATTTCCCTCGCTGTATAGGAGGTTGCTCCATCTTGCTGTAAACAATGTCTTTAAGATTAAAATTAATCAATTCTGACCAAGAAAACAGTTCTATAATGCAAACCATTCACTGTAACCGCATTTCCAGTCCCATTTTTAAAGTATGGCCCAATCACTCCACTGGTTCGAAATTAGCATAAGCTTCTCTTAAATCAATATTGCTTATTAAATTTGCTGCTGAGTGCCTCATTCCTAAAGAAGATTATTAGCAAAATTGACTTGCATTGGTGATTTTCTATCCAGTTTTCTCAATTTTTTAAATTAATCTTCGAATTTATGATTCAGTTGGAACATTATTTCATCCGAAAATTTCACAAAGTGTGTGAATCCCTTTTACAAAGCTTTTATCATTTTTGTAATAAGTTTTGACAATTAAAACGAGTTTTTTTTTATGTATCATATTCTTAGGATCTCCGACCTTTGTAAAAAAAATGGATATACATTTAAGCCCGGTGCAGCGGTCTTATTGGAATATCCCATATTACAAAATGACCTCCATTCAGTGGATCCGATGTTAAAGCGTTCACGCAGGCAGACAAACATAGAGGTCGATTTTTTAAAGATGATATACATAAATAGGGATTTACTCTTACTTTGCACAGCTTACACACAGCATTTGTAGCTTAATATTTTTTTTAACTGTTACGTTAAATATTTAAATAACCAACATTTATGTAAATCAATTGAGCTATTCTGAAGTAAGAAGCAGGTCCTAGCTTTCTTAGCCCCGAGGTACCTACAAATGATTGCTAATTCAGGCTCTAATTGCTGGATATTGAAGCCTTATAATATACATATGTATATACATGCATACATCTCTCGGTGACTTAATCTACTACCTTGTACATATGTACATCTATTTGTACAAGAACCTGCAGCAAGAAGTGCGCTAAGATTAAGCCAATCTGAGGGCTGCAGATCAAGATAAATATTGTACTAAAATATATGAGAGCACATCTTAGCACAGACTACATATTTAAGTACCCTCTTTCGATTTTCATAAGACATTTTCCAGTACGTTTCTTAGTTGGGAAGAACGGAAAAATTTATATCGCTCTGTATGATAACTCCATCTCCACCTATACTGACGGATCCGAGATGGATATGGGAGTGGCAGTGGATGCATGCATATTCTCTGTTAGGCTCAATTTGAGCAAGTCAATTCGTCTTCCAAACTACAGTAGCGTTTTCCAAGCGGATAACCACATTTACAAAATCATCCTATTAGTTTAAGAACACGTAGAGTCTAGAAATATGGGCATCAAAATGGATATACCTAAATATATTGATCTAAGTGTGACGTACTAGGACCTTAACCTCTATGTCAACCCCCAACTAAGCTAGCTTATTATCTATGGTCACGCCACTTCTTTTCGCATGTCTAAACATTGTGAAATGTCACACATGTAACACGCACAAGTGTGAAGTTGAGATAAAACACTAAATCCAAGTAGGGAACAGCATTTCATATTTCAATTAGAACTAATTAAAAACTAGAACTACCTTGAGTCGCAGGTACGAAATAAGTTCTAGCTAAAATTAGTTCCATCTGAACCATTGGAACTATCAAAAGAAATTGTGATTCCAATCAATTAATTAACTTACGTGAATTTTACTGTACGACACATCTCGGGTAATGACGTCGCTAATGTGATGTAAACAAAAGCATTTGTTTTAGAAACCATTTCTTATACAATTTTGTGTTTGCTGATCAATGTGAGATAGTTATCATTACGTGAAACTTGCATGCCAACAATCCAAAGCACCTTACGTGGAATGTCTATTTATCTTTGTCAGACAAGGCTACGCCCGCATTTCCCGTATAGACAGAAAACGTTTTAGTAACAGCTCACAGAACTAATTATATAAAAAATGAAACAAAAATCTTCTTTTTAAGCAGATGTATGCCCAAAAACTCCAAAAATATCTTTGTCATCATATAACGAACCGTTTTGAATAGCAATTAATGTTCATGTGGAAAAGCAGTCCATGTAATGCGAGATTATATTGCGTTGTTGATGATGTCACGCAATGCTAAAGTGAAAATGAGAAGAAAAGAATAGTTGGATAACCGATTACTACTAGAAATATTTAGTCATTAAATTGAATGGCGCAGAACGAAAATAAATCGATGAGTTTGATTTTGCCTCAGGCCACAAATAAACCCAATGAGTGTTAATCGCTTTAAGAAAATTATGCCAGTCTAGATGGAATTATTGGTGCAAATTCATAGTCAAATAAAGCTGACTTTATAATTTGTTGAAATAAGCTGACTAGATTTTGAAAAGCCTAAAGGTACATACTAGTACATTTTTAAAAGTTGGAATATACATATGTATGTAGATCTTTTACATCAGATTCCGACTTTTATCAAATTCAAACCTTTTTGAGAAAATATTTTTTCACAGATATTTGGAGGTGCTGCAAATTTTGAAGTTATAACTAAATTTTGAGTTCGCCTCGTTGAGCAATTCCTTATATTGGAGACTTAAAGCAAATCTGTAAAGAAATTAAGATTACTGGGACCTTTTTTCTTTCGATTCTACTCCTTTGTGAGGAATACGAATAAAAATAGGCCCTCCAGACTCTTCAAATATACATTGACCAAAAGTGATCGGATGTCAATATAGTGCTCATAAACGAATGTTAAAACTCTTCTGTGATCAGTGATTTAAATATTCTAATTGTAAGTATATATGTATGTATGTAAGTATGTGCCGATCAATTTTAAGCTTACTATGCTAATAGTCAGTTCTAGCACCTATCTACCAACAACAATCAAATAGATATTCCAGGTTTTTAGAGAATACTTCAAGGCTTCAGGAAAAGATATTACGAATAAAAATATTCAAATTTAACTTGCAGAACAAAAATAATTTCAGCTAAAAAGTATCTACAAAATATCAGATATTTCGGACCTTTTGGTTGAATTCGTATATTTTTAATGGTTAAAAATTAAGACTGTAAACTTAAAGTGCATTTCGACATTGAACCTTGTTTGGTTATTTATGTTTGTTCTCTGGTGCTTCTGACAGAGACCAGATTTACTTTAGGTAAATCGGTGGTCACTTCCATTGTCTTTGTTTATCATTTTGCGTAAACTACTTTTTACATAAAAACAATTGTTTTAAAATGGTTCTTAATTTTTATTGACAAAGTTATTGTACATATGAACATGTATGCCTGCAATATAATGTAAGTAATACATTCATGTACAAAGCACAGGCGGGTGAGCCAGCTTGCTGAATATAGATTGTAACAAAATGTTTAGCCCTTAACAAGCTCATTGTATTGAATTGGTAAGTGGTTGTAACTAAGTGTCCTCCCACTGTTGGGAGGAAGTAACCAGATTTTTTTCATCAATTCGTTCTCGATACTAATATTGGGGATCCACCAGTAATGGCAGGTCTATTTCGGAATCACAACACCAATTTCAACCATTTTAAAAGCAAAAAGGGCAAAGCTAGGAATCTTGGGTGCATAATGTTTTTTTCAAGATTCAGTTCTCGCGAATGTCTGACAGCCTTCCGAGAGTAATTACTGTTTTGAGAAAGCTTCTTATTTCGCCTTTGGGCAATGGCTTTATCCGTGTACAAATTTACACGCCCAATACGCATGGTCACGAGAAGCTACGCCCATAACCACACACGGTTGCACAAAATATTTGTATTTTTACTCAACGTAGAGGCATGACAACTCATTCTGAATCCACTCTAATTAACAAGGCTTGTACTTAACAAGGCTTTCAACCAACCAGATAGATCTTTAGCTAGCTACCTCCAGTTTTACACACCAAGTTCGTTGAGCTCCTTTTCCAACTCTACACTTAGCCTTATGTGGGTCCTCCTCTACTGCGTTGTCCCACTGGAGTGATTTAAAATCAAGAAATCGTGATTTGAAAACGGTCAAGGCTACTTTCATCTAACTTTGGGGGTGTTCATGCTTTTATGCCATGTATAAGAAGCAGGACTGGGATGATAAAAGTTTTATACAGAGTCTCCTTCTTCAGCTCTACTTCTTAGTTGGCTTTTTAGTTCAAAGGGACTGGGGTTGTCAAGAGTGACTCTTCATTTGATCTCTATATTAGTCTCGTTTTCATAATTAATTCCAGAATCCAGGTAGACGAAATTCATAACCATCTACAAACACAATTTCTTTATTGCAACACTTTATCCAATGCGTCAAATTGGTGAGTTATTTCCTGCTGACAGCACATATGTATGTACATACATACTTCTGTTAGTCTTTGCCTTTTTCTATTTCAATATTTGCAAACGTCTCTTTGTCAGTGCGTAGTGATCCATTTATATTATGGGCGCTTTCAAATTATACGGAATTTCGAATTACGTTTATTTTGCCTGCGGTGCTAGTCCACGAGTTTCGTCTAATCATGCCAAAGTTCCCGCAAAATAATCTAACACCTTGTCCTAGACGGGTTTTCGCACTAAACGGCTCGGACTGATTTTTCGTGACTTAACAGCGTAGTTAGACAGACGAGTTTTCCAGGAATGCCTAAGCTCAGCAGTCCTTATAGCTCGTTTCTATATACGCTGTTAGAGACAGCAATAAAGTGGATACAAGGCTGCTGAGTACCGATTGGAAATTGTTTTTTGCAAGATCTGCTAATGTCGATTTTCTATTTTCCAGGCTTAAAAAGATAAAGACCGGTCAGGTTGTTAAAGAAATGTTTTAGCGATCATACAGAACAGAACATAAGATCTTATAAACGAAATTCAGAAGACTGGTGTCCCCGTAATTTGCACAGTTTAATGTAGGTAGCTCTTTTTATGAAGATCTGGCATATTATGATAAGATTCCATTCATCAGGCATATGCAATCTCAAACGACACGCTATCACTTCCAAAAGCCTTGCTTAATTTTCCCCACTTTTTGTTGGACAGATAAACGGAGTTGTAGGCCGTCATTTTAAAAGTTTAATGCCTTGAAAGTTTGAAAATATAATTTTTTTTTATTTTCTCGGCACCCCTGCGATATATGCATTTTTATTGGCTTTTCAACTTAATTACAACAAATGCTGTCAAATATACATGAGTTATGCTCGAACATTGCTGCTATTAAATTTATTCAAAAATAGTTCCACCTTATGAATGAAATCTATTTACTACTCGTACTTGCCAAAAAATGAAACCTTTAAATGTTTTAAATTCATAGTCGGTGCCAGAATTTATCGATGTCAACTGCATACAATTGATTTACTACTAAATTCCTGAACTGAATTCTATAAAACACGGCCAACCCATCATTTTTCATTGCAAATCGTGATATTCTCAGCGAAATCAGACGAAGCGAAACGGTGGGGGAACAAATCCTCAACGTCAATGCATCAATCTTCTAACCAAGATTTAAGACGTTTCTGTTTTTTTTGTCTATTACGTTTATATGGAGATCCAAATTCAAGTATCCAAAAGCAAAACGTTATATATATAAAAATTTGTCAGATTCTAAATGGTGGGTAATGTATTTAAGTCACCCACCCATTCCTTATGGTAGTCACACTCCCGTCAAAACGACGAGTGCCAAATGTTGAATGCATCACGTCGCCTCTTCCGTGTACTGTAGTGTAAGTGATGTCTCACTGTCAAACATGACATTAGTTCGTTTTACTGGTAGATCACACGGAAAAGAGGAAAAGTATTAATCCGATATAAACGTCCGTCCCAACGCAACGAGTGAGCATTATGATGTGAGTGTTCAATTGGGAGCCGCCCCACCATGAGTCATTACGACATTAGCACTTAAATAAAAAAATGAGAAGTCAAACAAACTTCGTCTTTTTTTGTGTCTCCTGATCGCATTGTCTAAGGTGTATACTTCGCTTGAGTGATCATGATTGTCAAATTAGTAATTCGTGTGACAAGCCATGGAGAACGAGATTAGCACAAACTGTACATGTACACAAATAAAAAGTTAATTACTTTGACGCCTACGATAATGGTGTAAAGATGACACAAACGCCGATGACCGATGTGTTAGCCATAAGATACGCCAACTTCTATTGAATTATGGCACGGGTGAGTGGGCTTATAAAATAGATGTTTAAAGTGATTTACTAACTATGGTCTATGGATATTGGACGGTTCAGTCATCTTTGACGTCTTCAGCAATAATGATGACTGGAGTAAATCCCACTGAAAGTTATCAAATTATGGAGATTTCAAATTAAAGTTTATAAGCTGAATATAATAGATTACCATGTTTGGAAATTCCATCTATCTGGCTGCTTATTTGTTGACTCAAATCGGCTGGGACAAAGAACATTAAATAAAATTTGCTTAATTGACAGGTTATACGATAGATAATAAAGATTAAAAGGGAATTGCCTGCCTGCTTTCGCAAACTTGCTTCGGTAAGAGGTAGAGCCTGCTCGGGGGCTGTGATTCCCTTTAGTTTGTTCCACTAGGTTTAACTCCAAGTCAGACTACTGTGAACACCTAATGTCCATTGCGGAACTTCTACAAATACATCTATTCCCCAATTTAATTGGGGCAAGAGGCACTTTCAATAAAAAGAAGATTGCGAAAAAGCTAGAACAAAGAGAGACAAATTGGTTAAACATCAATGCTTGTAGATTAGACTAGATTTGTCGGAGCAAAAGGTCGTATATTTACATACAATTACTATGACAAATCTAAAGCTTATAGTCAAGAAGAGAAACTTTTAAGATTTTTAGGCTATATTTATTCATGATGAGTAGATTTTGGCTTCTTGGTTTCTCGGGGCATTTAGGTTTGAGTATAGTTTCATTTGTAAATTGAGTTCCAGAGTTCCGTGAAATGTAGTAATCCTGCGAGTTGAACTGCATTTTTTTTACGTTTGATGATCAAGTATTTAAGAAAATAAAATTTTATTGAAGCCACAAGCTGAGACAGTTCCTTGCCACTTTGAACTTAAATAAGTCAGGTCTCATAAACCTTAAAAAAAAAATACCCACACCAAAAGTTATCGCAATCGTTCAAATCTCATATCATGAGAAAGGTCCTTAATTCGACTTTCGCACATAGCTTTAAATTTAGATTTTAATAAAAATATACATATGTAGCACGTACAACGCGAATGGTCGCAAGAAGCTAGGCCCTGGACCGCATACGTTTTGTTGCGCCAAGTATTTATATATTTTTGTACTATGTCGTATAGTTCCCTCCCGCCTTGATGCTTTTCAGTGCTTTGATTGCGCTAGTGATCTCATTTTTACTGGGGGTTGTGGTGCGTGTTTGTGCATTTATTGTCTCAGACACCTCACACTGACTTGGGTGCATATCGCGATTTAGGACCGGAGCAAGATGCTGGTCCCATCTCCCAAGCTCGCACTCATCTCTCTGTCAAAAAAATTAAATTAATGATTCTGCAAACAGTTCGGCTGTCGCACCTACTTGCTTCTTCTTCTGTAGCCAACACATTGATATAGTTGCACTTATAACGTGGCACGATACGCTGTCCTCATATTCATGCGATATAAAGACTCTAGCTCGATCCACCCTGTTGCTGGAGGAGATTCAATTTGAGTTATTAACTATTCGTTCGTCGATCCGACTTCAGATATCTTCAGAAAGGCACGTACATATATTTCGATCGACCGACAATTCTTTCAACACAATATGTGAAAACTGTTTCATAGCATACCAATGGTCTTGAATGGTGATGCGCAGTCGCCTGCTTATTATTTCCACACCTCGCGAAAGATGGTCCATTAATTATTAGTGCACTGAAAGATCCCTTTGTCTATCGATGTTGAACCTGCGCATTCTTGTATTGTCGTGAGTTCTTCGAACTACAGTAGTGCATAATTGGACAGTAGCTACCATAACATGCTGATAAACCACATTTGCACGGCGATGACGATGGCAAAACAGTCAATTTAATTGTGTTGCTTACTTTGAGCTTTGTGGAACCTAGATTTGAGAAGCTTCAATACTAATCTGTCGCCTTTTTTGTTTCTTAAAATTAAAATAGAACATTTAAAAGGCGTGTAAGTTACGGTCTGCTTCGGTTTAGATTGAAATTCGGGACTATAGGAAGGTTTCAAAATGAAGACAAAAGGCTTTGGCCTTTACTACAAATAAAAATTAGTTTTCTATTCATTCTAACAAACATCTAAATTTGACAGCACAACAACGTAAATAATTAAATAAAATTAACTATCTGCTGGCATCCACTTGAAGAGTTCTACAGTAACATCCTTTCGAACATAACGAAGTGGAAAATTACGGATACAACACCCATACACCCTAACACCAGTTTATCTCCTCTCTTTGGGCTGGCTCCCTTTATCATCGTTGTCATCAACTCAACAGGAGTGGTGCTCATTAGGCGTTTTGCTCATTGACTCTCTCGACGTCGACTCCTCGTCCTACTACCAAAGCAGTCAACGCTCATCACCCACAACTCACAGTTAACGCACCACTCTGCCACCAGCACCACTTCATCATCATCATTAACAGTGCGAATGTTTCAGAATGCAAACATTTTATTTATACAATTTATATCCATTCCTACGAATGTAATTTCGCTAAGTGCTAGTTCTCGTCCTGTGTACAAACCTTCATATGTATGTGTGTGTGATGGTCAGAAATTAACGCAGAGTGTTATTTGGTGTTTTATGTTTTTGCTCTACGCTTTGTTTCCGTGAATATCGAATTTAATTTGAGTTGCGTGATGCAAGAAATCAAGAAAAAAAGGGTATGGGTAGCGATGTTGCAAAAATAAAACAAAACCTTCATAAGGACCAAGTAGCAATCCATAGCTTACGTGTTATAGCTGAGAGTTAATTTCACACGTATTGTGTGGACGAGCGTTAATCCTTGGAGAAACAGAATTTCCTGGATACAAGGTGGGTGGGTGTAACAGCAGTCAACGAATCCATTTAGAGAAAATCAATATTTCGCACGCAATTCTTTTTCGTTTGTTCAAACAAGAGATGAGACACAGTTAACTACGATGACGACCATAGTGCTAAATGCAGAGTGAAAGTTTTGATGTCTAAAAAGCGGTGTAAATATGTATGTCCCCCACTTTTTAAGAAGTAAAGGGAACGGAGTGTTGTAACATTTTCCTTTTGTATTTCTATTTATTTGTGAAATCACTGTCAAGAACGCACTTAAATGGTCAATTGGCTCAAGAACACTTTGGAGATTTGAAAGCCCTTAAGAATCTCGTATCTCTTCTAAACATTTTATTTATACAATGTGTCACTGTCATTCCTAAAGGCTGTATTGCCCGCTATTGAGTTATTCACCTATTGCGAATAGACACCCTTATATTTAACTAGTTCACAACTTTGATGTCCTGTTTATGTACCTGTGTAATTTTGAAATTATTATGTTTGAGCAATTTTTCAAATGCATATCTATTATAATCCAATGAGGGCCTAAAACATATAATTGTTAATGATGTTCTTTGTGACCCTGTTTGCCTTAGGTCATAAGTAAAAAAAACAATAAATTAATGCAGGTAAGTTTTATGTATAAATATCTATACCTAATGCTTTGTCGTATCTGGGACAAGGTTAAGAACCTAATGAAGAATTCTCAGGTTAGCACCGCTATAAATTTTCACTTTCTTCTTATCGTCAAATTTTAATACCCGCCCAAATTACACACATTTCGGTGATGTCATCGCTCATGAAAACACATAAATAATGGCTGAACTTTTCTTGTGGTTCGTCCTGTCGTTATCTATAGTTCCACAAAGAATACGAGCACCAGTAGAACACGCAACAACTGCTTCGAATTATAAGGATTTCACTTCCTTCTCCCATTTCTATTCCTATTGCTAATGATAAACAAAGGATAACACAAACATAGTTAACCCACTTACGACTTTTCGTTTACAACGACAAGTGTATCCTGAAAATAAAAGTTACGAAAACACATTCTCGGATACACTCCGTGGATATAAAATGAAAGCAGGATGGAAAACGGAATCACAAAAAGGATACAAATTATGGCGCCAGCCAGTTCCACGTGCACTCAATAAAATCAACTACTTGTATGTTTGGATGTGAGTCAGTGCGTGTGTGTATTTTATTTGCTCATTTTACATTGTTTAGTAAAGTCAAACAGTTTGACTACTCCTGTGGATCCCGACGAGGATTGCATGATTCATCGAATTAACTTTCGTTTCCAAATTGAGGGGAAGGTAACCGACGAGGCTAATAGTAAGCAGTTAAAGCGCAAAAGGGCAAGACAGTTATAAATTAACGACGAAACGGAATTTTAATTAATTTCCTGACGCCGCCATTGAAGTCAAAACTACGGTTTTCGGAGACAGTGATTTTTTCCCTTTTCATTGTTGATTTTAATAAGTACTTTCCGATGATGATATCATAATGGAGTGACGATTTTTATTAGTCAGGATAATTAGGAGATTAATGTGAAAAATAATCACGGGGTTCACATATTGACTATGCGCAAATATAAACTAAATGAAATGACTGGATAGTAATTTTTATGAGAAATATTTTATTCATATGTACATACATATGTACTTATGTACATAGGTAAGAAGAAGGGATTTCCAGTTAAATGTATTGAATTTGTTGCATGGGAAAGCGTCCTTAAGATTGCTCAGTTATTACATATATAGAGACAACCAAGAGATCTGATATGGGTGGTGTCAGGACATCGAAGACTTCCAGAATCCTCCGTATCATGGACAGATAAAATCTGAAGTAAAACTGTTTACAACGAACATCCAAAGGGCCTTCGTAAAATTCTGCCCCCTATCTAAAGGCAAGCGTCGCAACAACCCCATATGGTGGTCAAACGAACTGGCGTCACTACGCAAACAGGCGAGAAGAGTGTACAACCTTGCTAAAAATACGAAAATCCCAATGACTGGGACCACTACAAAGAAAGTAAAAGGATCTTCAGAAACAAAACCATGTACGCCAAAAGAGCAGCCTGGCAAAACTTCTGTAACGACATAAAAGCGCCCAAAGATGCCGCCAGACTCAGAAAAGTTCTTTCTAAGGTTCAAACCATTCCGGGTTTCCTTAAAAAACAGGACGGCACCTGGACTGAATCATGTTCGATACCTTAAAGAACTTATAAACATCTACTTTCCTGGTTGCTCCTTCAATAACTCGAACGCTGATCGGGTCAACAATTCAACGGCACAACACTATGCTCAATCAATCGACCATATAATTGACGAAAGTGGCGTGGGCCATTGACTCATTCTCCCCGTATAAATCGCCAGGACTGGACGGTATTATCCTCATGATGCTGCAAAGCTCAAAGGCATACTCCGTTCCACGGCTGACATGCATCTTCAGAGGCTGCATCAGCTGCACTTACGTTCCTCAGTCATGGAGAAAAGTTAAAGTCATCTTCATCCCCAAAGCGGGAAAGCCCAGCCACACCACGGCAAAGGACTTTAGACCGATTAGTCTAAAATTCTTCCTGCTAAAAACCCTAGAAAGAATCGTAGACATCCACATCCGCTCCAAATTAAACCCTAGGGATATCTCACATGCCCAACATGCCTATATGAAGGGCCGCTCTGTAGAGACAGCGCTACACGAGGTGGTTTATTGAAAAATCTCTCCTCCGCAAAGAATACACTCTAGCCGCTTTCCTGGATATCGAAGGGGCCTTCAAGAATGTCAACATGCAATCAATTAGATTAGCATTAGACCAGACGCACGTGAACCCTACCCTATCGGACTGGATAGAATGTATGCTTAATACTCGCAACATCAGATCCGAACTGGGTAGCAGCCATGCAAATGCAGCGGCCTCACGCGGTACCCCCCAAGGCGGTGCCTTATCCCCTCTGTTCTGGAAACTAACCATAAATGAAATCCTCATTAAATTAGACCACAACGGGATCAGGGCCATTGCTTACGCCGATGATGTCGTCCTACTAGTGTCGGGTAAGTTCCTACCCACAATCACTGATCTGCTTCAGACAGCGCTCAACGCCCTAAACAACTGGGCCAAGCGCTGCGGACTTGGCCTCAATGAACAAAAAACAGAAATAGTGCTCTTCACAAATAAAAGAAATATACCCGAATGCGCACTACCCAGACTAAATGGAGCTGAACTCCAAATTTCTGACAAGGCGAAATATCTAGGGTGCATATTAGACCGAAAATGGAACTGGAAAGACAATATTCTTGAGCGTACAAAGAAAGCATCGATAGCTTTCTACACCTGCAGCAGAATCTTCGGAAAAAAATGGGGTCCTAAACCAGCTACCATCCATTGGATGTATTCAGCCATCGTCAGACCCATCCTCACGTACGGCTGTCTGGTCTGATGGCCTACAGTCGCTAAAGCCACAAACCTGAACACCCTCACCAGAATACAACTTCTAGCCTGCATAGGCACGACTAGTGCTATTAGGACAACACCAACCGCCGCCCTCGAAACCATGCTCGGGCTATGCCCACTTGACCTCTTCACGAAAGAGGTAGCGGCTAAAAGTGCCCTATGACTCAGAGAAACCCGGACTTGGAAAAACAGCCAAATCGGTCACAGCACCATTAGCAAGTGGATAAACGCCAACGAGCCTTCGGACTACATGGCCACCCACTTGGATTTCAATGTCAACATCGACTCCAAATTCCCCTCCAGGGAAAGCTGGACAAATGGTGAGATCATAGACCCCACCTCCATATCTATCTTCACGGATGGATCAAAAATGGACGTAGGTACGGGATCCGGCATCTTCTCAGTGGAACCCTCAATTGCCCGGTCCATGAAACTTCCGAACCACGCAAGTGTGTTCCAAGCGGAAATTCACGGTATCACCGAGGCCTGCCGACACCTCTCCACACTGAACAACAACAGACAGGTTGACTTTTATATAGACAGCCAAGCAGCCATCAAAGCCATAACCTCCATCACCACCAAATCAAAATTGGTCCAACGATACAAAGAGGAACTCAAATCCCTCAGCACGAGACATAAAATCTCGCTCTGCTGGATCCCGGGCCATATGGGAATCCACGGGAACGAGATGGCCGACGAACTGGCCAGGAAAGGCTCAGAATCAGATGACCTACAGGCAGACAACTCTGTACTATTGCCCATCAGTCTCCTCATGTCCAAAATGTCTACAGACTTCTTAAATAAGGCTAACGCAAGGTGGAACACCATCAACCATGCCAAGTCTCTAGAAAACTTTGGACCCAATTTGACAAAAAGAGGACCAAAGAAACAGACCACAGCTGTCCCTCCTCATTGGAATCCTTACTGGCCACAATTCAATGGCGGCCCATCTCAGGAAAATGAGAATCAGCACCACCGACCTATGCAAAGGCTGTGGCAACACAGAGGTAGAGGAAAACTCAACACACTTCCTCTGCGAATGCCCAAGCCTCGTCAGAACCAGACTCTCAACCCTCGGAAAACCACAGTTCAAAGACCTTAGTGAACTAGCAAACACGTCACCTAAAACCACCCTAAAATTCATCATGAAATCGGGCTGGTTCAGGAGGGCCACCCCTGCTACTAACTAAACAGCTAACCCACTGCTTATTTTTCTTCTCCTTTTCTTTTTTTTTGCTTACAGGTATCTCACACCGGCGTTTGTTTACAGGTATCCTACACCGGGGGAAAAAATGGATTTGAAGAGAGAATTTTCCTTAGCCTAGAGGGCGCAGAGGCTTCTTCTATTTTATCATAAAAGAGTTTCCAAGAATTACGTTTGGCTTTTCTTAGTTCTTTTTTGTATGTACTTAGGGATGCCTTGTACAAGTCCCAGTCTGACGCGATTCTTGGCATTTTGGCAATATTGACATTTAATTCATTAATTCTTCTGAACTAACTGCAGCATTAGAGCTAAAATCAGACAGAGCGACCTCTACTACTGTGGATATTAGGGCTACCGAATCTGAGGACGATCCCAGTTGTGCGTCGGCAGTGCGGGATTGCTCGTTTTAAGGATCGCAATAATCGTGTCCGTATCGGAGGGGGTACGGCTGGGAACCAAGTGCGAATTCTAGGTCTACTCGGGATATCCTACCTCGCAACAACCTAGAGCTTCGCGCCTGGCCATATCTCCCCTAATTTGCTGATTGCGAGCTTATATAGGTCATATGACCTCTGCTCTTCACAGGCGATCATTTTAACATGACCTTGATGCCAGCCACCATCGAGCCACATCGCTTTTGTTGATGACCGCCAGCACTAATTTATCTTTAAGGACGTCTCTCTAGGACTTCGATATAACGTTGAATGGCCTGGAAGGAATACTGGTGTTACGTACCCCGGCTCTCTTGGGTTTCAAAACCGATCCCTCCAACCATAGGTTCAGATAGACACAAAAAAAAATTGTAAAAATTTAGACTAACTAATCCAAAAAAATTTTTAAACCAATGAACGCTGCAGCGTAAATAAAATTAAGAAAAAAAAACTATACACTATAAAATAAAAATTCACTAAAAAAATTATTGCTTGACCCTCGGAGCACCCTTTTGAGAATGATCAGCACCGCTGCAGGGTACCGCTTACGCGGTAGTATATCATGTTATGGGGCTGTATACAGATGGAGCACATCTGATCGTGTCGGCAAATCACACCTGTTTTGGTGGTGAAGGTCTTCTTGTGTGGTCGATTTTGGAGTCCGCAGTGGTGGCGAAGTATCTTGATAGGTCAGCGAAGCACACATGGCGCTCCTCTTTGTGGATGTGGCGAAGGTCTGTAGGGCCGTGACGATCTAATGTCTAAACGTTGGGAGGCGTGTACCGCCTCAGCTTACTCCGCGCACAGGATCTGTATCTACTTTTTTCTTTATTCGTCGTCCTTATCGCTATTGTCTTCTTGTCTGTTTCGTTTTTCTTTATCACAGCCCGTTTTTCCTTTGTCCATATATTCTCTATCTACTTTCCTCTCTAACTGTAGTTTATCCTGTTCTAATTTCTCTCTTGCATTTTCGGGCACTTGGAGGAAGATGTTTAGAATAGTCCACCTATTATATCTATACATATTTCCGGTCCTACAAAAATAAAACAATAATACTAGTGTAACAAATAATATACCAATGTACATAACCTTGTGATAAAATAAATAAATAAGTCAGTATTAAACCGGTCATAATCCTCTCTTTTTGTGTATGTATTCCAATCAAAAGTGTCTTCTTCTTCTTCTTCCTTTTGTTCGGCGAGGTTATGATCAGGATTATAGGGATCATAACCCTCCCACTATACTGCATCCCTACTGGTCCGCCTGTGGGTTTCGCCGATTCGACCTCCAATCAAAAGTGTATTGTTGATTTTATTTATTGATCTTTCCTTGTTGGTGAAACAAACAAAGATCATTTCGTGCTCATTTTTGGTTTCGGAAACATTATCATTGAAGTCATTTTTAAGATGTGTAGATCATTTCTGAGAGTGAACAGTTTTTGGTTTTAATCGTTACGGTTGATTCAATTTCAAGTTATGTATGTAGTGTTTTCGTGTTCATCAATAATAATGCCTACCCTTTTAAGTCCAAATCTACGCACAACTCTTGCGAAAAGTAACAATTGACCAATTTAGCTAAGTCACTTCTTAATTTGAAATTATATTGCTAAATAACTCTCTTTGAAAAATCCCTTGAATGCAATTAAAATTTAAATACCGCCTCTCTGTATCGTTTAATGGCCAAAAAGGCGCATTATTTCGTATACATCACAGCGAAGAGGAAAGACGAAGGAACCCTTTTTACGGTCGATTTAATTTTTACGATTGTCATAAAGGTGAAAAGTGCCAAGTACCGGGGAACAAGTGCCACCATCTTTGTGTAGAAGTTAGTTTTATCACCCTGAATCCTTATATCCTGCCCTCTTTCTGCGTCCCACTCAAACAACTAATTTATTTTGACTAATTACCTTCCATTTTTGTTTTTCTTTACAGGTATGTGCCATCATTCTCAATTACATAATAAAAGCTGCTATATATGAGTATGTGTAATTTCGGTAAGAGCTCCTATCAGGTCCCCTGGTAATTTGAGGTTTAGCCAGAACTGTTAGTGGTTATATTATCATAAATGGGCCTTTAATGATGAATCACTTAGAATAACTTAATTCCGCGGGTATACTTCGATATTAGTTCACACTAATTGACTAACAAATAATCGCCGAACAATGAATTTATGAAAAAATAATTTTTGTGTTTACTATTTTGATTGATGATAAAAATTTGTTTAGCCGAAGGTTTATAGTTACAGGCACGTTTGCACCGAGAGTACGTTTGCATAGTGAATCAGAACAAAGAGTGAACTTAGGGTGGGACACATAGAAAAATTTGGCGCCAGTCAAATTGGCCACTTAGTGATGCCCTATCCGGTATTAGACGAGTTTGAAACTTGGATCAAGCTGTGATTGATTGAATAATTGTCATTGAACAAAATTTGATTCAACAATTTGTTCATTTATTGCAAAGCTTAAATTGTCATTCCATCAAAGGAATGTGTTATATAGTACTCATGTTAATATGTACATATGTATGTATAAACATAAACCGGACGTTATCTATCTGCCTGTTTGCATTTAACGAATGTTGAAAATATTTGGTGATTTCAGAGGTTATGAATGTTTGAAACAGGAATCTCATCGATTCGGAATAACTGCAGAGCATTTTTATAAACGGGACATGCTCTCTCCTTCAAGTCGTGGAAAAAAGGGCTCCATAAAAGAGTTTGACAAAGTCAGCTCATGTTCTTTATTCCTCTAGTTCTCTGAGCTGTATAATGGGACTACATGTTAGACGCCAGTTTGCAGAGTTGAACCCATTTTTTGCATCCAATGTGATTAAAGCACCGTCTTTCTCCGCACTTCCCTTTTTATTTCCTGCCCTACACTACTTATTTTAAGGTTGTAGTTGCCCTCCGTGTAGCGTCTGGGGTAGAACGAGCCTTTCAAAATCCATACTGTTGGTTTGAGAGTCTCCAAGCTTAATCAATCGCTACATCTAATCGGCTGCCACAATATTTTATCCATTGTGTTTAACAGGAATGTGGGGCGGTATAAAGAAGGTTCATCTAGTGCTTTGCTCGCTTTAGGCAGCAGTACCAAACTTCCCTCAGAAACTTGTTATACAGTGCCCCAAATGGTTCTGTGCATATTTTAATGGCTAGCTTAGAGGACTTTTTTGAAAGGGTATGGATGCCATGACTATAATGTAGGTTGTAACCTAAAGATTTATGTCTGCTTGCTGGCAGACTTCCTTAAAGGTGTTACTCTTGCTTGTAGTAATGCTACTGTCTCAAACAGTTATT
The DNA here is from genome assembly GCA_946965025.1 of Blera fallax. Taxonomy (NCBI): domain Eukaryota; kingdom Metazoa; phylum Arthropoda; class Insecta; order Diptera; family Syrphidae; genus Blera; species Blera fallax. The sequence goes on from OX337246.1 coordinate 52,143,141, forward strand.
TTGCAAACATAATTCTGTGCGCCTTATAAGGACGAGGAGTTCAAAGGAAAGGTTTAGTCTTGCGGCACGTCCATACGGCTTTGGTCAAAAAATATAACAACGAGTGTATCATTAGCATTTATAAGCAATGACTTAAATTCTTTGGAAATATTATGGGCTGGTGTTAAGGGGAACAACCGAGCAAAATCAACAAACTTTGGGGGACAATTCAACAGTTGATGTACCAACTCCTTGCAGAGACGCCAGTCGTTGGTTTATTCAATGGTAGACATGTAGACAATGGAAGCGCCACTTTTGGCGCTTTTTGAGCAAAAAAAGGAAAAAAAGATAAACTGTGTCAAAAAAAAGGGAAAAACGCGTATTCGAAATATTTTTTTTTAAATCACAAAATCTTATAATACTAAGTCACCAACTTGCATAAATCTTCGTTGTCGATGAATGATTTGTTGTGCCGAACAGTGGGTTAAATTAAATACAACTAAAATAAGAAACGAACTTTAGAATCCTACACTGTGCGGAATATAAATACAAATACTTTGTTAAAAAAAAAACTAATTGCGTTGAATTTCAAGTTGAAAAAAAATTCTTTAAGCTTCACAATTCAAAGATGTATCTATAAAAGTAGAATATCAGCCTTATCGCTGATATTGCCAGTGACACAGACGAATGTTGTTACACACCCTAAAACCAATCAATTGTAAATCGAAAACACTTCTGTTACAACACACAAATATCCAACTGTAAGTCTGAGTAATCACATTTTCTACCCACCCAAGTCTTAAACATGATCCTCAGGGAGAAATTCCAAATCATTCACCTCATGAAAATAATCGCATTCCTTGCCCCACTCATAATTACTGTTTGCAGCCAACACCTTTAAGGAATTTTATCTTTTTTTTACTGTAATTCTTCTCCCAGGCTATGACAAAACGCAATTAAACTCGTGGAAGCAGAATAATGAAATAAGGTACAAAACAAAAGGACATATCTTCAACCAGTTGAATGGTATCCATAATTTCACAAAAGATGACATTGCGCCGAAGAAGGAAGGAGAATGAAGAAAGAAAAAATACAAACTGCCACAATCATCGTGCTTCATCTTTTGCTCTTCAACGGCTTGGTGTTTCTTGTTTGTTGTAATTTCGTAAGCACATCTCGAAGGACTTGTGTTCCCACTGGAATTTATCTGCTGCAAAAACTGCTTTCATGATAAGGAGTAAACGAAGGAAGGTGGGCTGTAGTTTTTCGTGTTTTTCTTTTTCTATAAGAATTCTTGTTTTCCTTTGTGACGATGATTTATTCTTGAGAGAAATTTATGTTTGCTTTTTATACTTCTTCTTCCCTTGTAATTTGCGTGAATTTAAAAATCCTTAGGAAAAATGCGAAGGGATTCATTTGACGTAATCGAAATGATTTTAAAATACGGTGGCGGGGGATAGGGGTAACAATAATCATGATACTTTTAGAGTGTAATTGATAATTTTCTCCGCGCATTTATTTATTGGTTAAACCTCCAAGAAGATGTTTGAATATTCGTAAGTAATTTGGAATCATTTTAATTTCACTTTCAGTGTCTATTTTCCCGCTTTTAAACAGAAGTAGACCTAAATTAAATCTTAAACTTGATGTATGTATCTACCTATAACATTTTTTTAATGAATTACAAGGTCCAAACTCTAATTTCTCAATATTCGATCTGTTGAAGTTAGTTATTTTATACGACCATAGTAATCGTTAACTCCTAAATGTAGTAAAATGACCGAGGCAATATCTACTCTTTGGTAGACATAAAGACATTGTAATCCGAATTTAACTTAAATGACTGACAGAAAGCAATGATACAAAATTATTTTTTGCCAACGCAGTTATAACATAAAGTCCACAATTGATTGGGATAGAATCTCTATCCAATTGAGTGGGATAGGCAAAGGATGTTCTCCTTCGGCGTGAGGCACTTGATTTCCCTCGTTTTGGTTACTAGTTTCCCCGAATTAAAGACATTTGATCAAATGTTTCTTTATAATTCAAAGTTAGACTGTTTTTTATATCTGATTGCTTTGGATGTACGAGTTCTATCATCATATTTTTTTTTAAAGAATACCCTACATTGCTATAGCCAGTGGCTTTGTTTCTTTTCTAGCACTTACCTTATTGCTGATAAAACTACCAAAAAAAAAGTCCGAGCTTAAAGCATGTTGCGAGATTAAAGATGATTATTGTTGTTTTTAAAAATTCTACTTTCGAAGGCATCTTGAATCACATTATGTACATTAATCTGAAATAAATGCCGGAAATTACCGCCACTACATAAGTATCCTAAAAACTAAAAAAAATGCATCTCGTTCTTAAATTCATAAATTTTATGTATGTACATACATATGTACATATATCTACATACATATGTATATATGTGTGGGCATGTAACCTTTCATAAAATTCCACGCCCGTGAACACTTCTAGTGCTACAGATAACTGAAAATCCTCTTACCACTGAAATTATCATTTAAAAATTATGAAAGCATAAAGAAAGACAAATTGTAAACAATTTATTTTGTTGATCCCTATCCGCAAGTGGCGCACTACCAAGAAAATGAATTCACTCAAAAATTCATTTAACAATTTTCTCGCTGGGCCCTGTTTCACGAAAAATCCCCAAGTAACAGAATTGTACATTTTAAGTATGCCCTCTTTATATCCTTAGATGGATTCTCCCTCATTTTCCTTGCCATCCCAGACGTAAATCCAAATGGATTTCTTTTTCCTTTTCACACATGGGACGTCGCACGCACGTAATCGATTTATCGGATCAGTCTGGGAATCAGGGACTCAACTCCACTCACTCAACAACAGCTCACCCTGTTAAAAACCAAATCAAAACAACGAATGATAAAGTGTATTCCACATACGCCACATACACATTCAGACGATATCCTTTCCCGTGTCGAGAACAAAAGGTCACTGAGAAGAGCAGCAGCAAAAACAGTTTCCCTTCTGTATCAGACTTGTACTTACTGTCGAAATGGAAATCAGTTTCTTAAAATGGGTGTCAATACCTTAATATCTGCAGAAAGTACATTGGCACCCTCAAAGGGGAAGTAAAGAAAACAAGGATACTCCGATAGATCCCCCGAAGGGACTGTTGTACTCTTCTTCATTCCTAAAAACGCAAAATAAACTGACTGATAATGTCGACAATTTAAGTGTCCTTGAACGGTTTTCATTGAATTTTCCCCTTTTGAGGTTGCCACTGCTTCCTAAACAAATGCACGCATCGATTGAATCCTTTTACCAACAAGCTACATCAATAGTTTATTGTTCGCCTCATCATTGGCTAAGCAGCCAAAGGGAAATATCTGGGGGACATACATATACATATGTATACACATACATATATACGTAACAAAGTAAGAATCGAAAGGGCTAAACCAAAGTTTGAAGTTCAAGATCTTTTTAGCGGTTAATAAATATAAAAAAAAAGTTTCATCTTCTTTGACTCTTTGTATCCTTTTAGAGGGTACATTTTCTTATCACCAAGAGGTTTGTTTTCTTTTTTCCATTAAGTGCTTTGTTGATATTGTGGCCCAATGTAACTCACAGTGATTTGGAGCCTTTTTTCCTTCTATTTGTCAATGTCAATTATGTAAGGGTGTTAAAGGAACATTATTTCATTGAACTGCAAAATGGACATTCTATTCGGAAAAGAGTATAAGAATTAGTACAAATTGATCCTGAAATAACAATTTAATTGCGTAGAAATTGGAATGGAATGGGTAAAAAGGACACTCACCGACAGACATTTTTAGCCACACAACAAAGAACCTACTAGAGCACAATCATGCTCGCCGGCGGGCGGAAGTTTTGTACAAATTATTGGTTGCATTTTTATAACCGATTTCTGTGTGTATACCTGGGGTGAGCTTGGTTTGTACAAAATTGAAATTGTCCCTGACTGTGGTGATGAAAATAGTGTCAACCGGATGGGGATCTACAATTCCATGCAATTTCTGTATTTTTTACCCAGACCGTTGATTGGGGTGGGTGAGCAGCTTATGGCGGGAGTTTAAAAAAACACGTGTTTCATATAATTGCTGCTGGTTTTTATGGCACTAAAAGCCAGCATTTTAATTTTCCTATTTTCGAGCCAGTGGTAGAGTGCACAGAAGCAACGAAAGATTTATGTTTTGCCTGCAGTCATTTTACTTTCCGACTACCTCTGATAATATTTTCAATTCAAGTATTTATTTTTTCGCTTTCGGGATGTAATTTGTCGCGTGAAAGATTTGACTTTTATGTGCGTAATTACAAAAAAAACTGATTTTTTGACATTAAATGTCAGATCCTTGATATATAGGTTTTGACGCTGATAATTATGCATTTCGTAGCCAAATAAAGAGAAAAATAAAAACACCTACAACAATGTTAATGTACACATTTTTTATATATCAGAATAAAGGTTTTTGAATCTTTATAAGAACTCGACGAGAAACTTAAATACTTATTTATTTGAAACGACTTTTTTGACTTTTTTAAAATAATTGCCAGAATGCTTTCGTAAACTTAATAGCTTATGCAGAACCAATAACATGGCCTTGTATGGTACTGGGTACTGGCACACACCGCTGTGGAAGGAAATCAAGAAGCCAACAAGCTTGCAAGAGAGGGGAAACAACCTTCTCCTAATTATTCGAGAAAAACTTAAGAAATTTAACAGGCTTTCCGTAAGGGTAGATCATTCACTTTTTAAGTGAAACCAAACCAGATGAGGATCTCTTGTTTGGGAATACACTGGCTTATAGCTTGAACGGGTACAATAGATGTTATGGGGACAATAGAGCAATTATAGGCTTTAACCACTCATTCATATTCAAAATTTGACGTTAAGGGCTAATCTTTAGAGGAATATGTAGTGTGAAATACAAAATATGAGAAAAAGAGAGACAGTAACATTCGTGCTTGATCTATGAGTACCTTCACGTGGTGAAGCAGTCTAACTATCTGTATAAGCCTTTGTAGGTGTAGGCATTGTAGGTCCCTTCAATTTGTCTGAAAAAATAAAATACGCAAAGCACGCGAGAAGCTAGGCCCTTGACCACATACGGTGTATTGCGTCAAATACTTACTTGTTTTTATAGATGGTAAGAAACCAGTCAAATTCACCACACCCAATGTAGGTAACGTCATTTGGATGGAGACTACAATCCCTAAATAGACATTAACAGTGAAGCGTTCCAAAAAGTAATTCACGGTTCTATTGATTTCTACAAGGTCAGTCTCTTTCTTGTAGGGAGCAACAAGTACGATCACAAAGTCTGATATAACGTCAGCTGGGTGTCGGCTGATATGCAGAGAAGTTGCCATCGAACTGCTCATATGGCTATTAGCAAGGTATTGTTTCCTACGTATAAGTAAAATACATACGTCGAATTAGAACCACGAGAAGCTACAATAGATCTTCTAGGTCGCAGTGCAATTTCAGCAAAATCATAATGCCACTTGCTTATTATTCCACATCGCTCTATTTTTTTTTTCTTACTAAGCATCAACACTTATATCTGTACTTCCAGTATAGTCGGTGATACTATATGCTCCGGATTGAATATCGACTGAAATTAATGTTTATATTTTACGCCACGGGCCAGAATGCACGTGAAGAAGAAGAATGCCTAGAAAGCATATCAAAATCAAGCTGCCCTGAGTCGAAATTTATTTTTTAGATATTATCTTGGTTTAATTTCGGTGTGGGCTAAAGGAGAACTGCGCAGATTTACATATGACTTATATTTTCGAATTCGAATAAAGACTCTCTGGCATTTTTATCGAATTCCAAACAAGTCAGAGGGTCTGAGCATTTTTGCTTTGAGGGGAAGATCCTTTTCACTCTGTAGTCCAATCATCAAGCACGAAACTCTATCTTCTTCATTCGTAATACTTGCGATAATTCAAAATCCTTCAAAAAGATATAAACAACAGAAAATGGCAATTAATTTATCAATGCTTGTAAGTCAGAGAGAATAAATAAGTGCACAAGTCTATGAGTGCACCACCGGTAGCTAGTTTTTTTTTTAAGTCTTTTAAAGATCCATTTAATCCCAACAAGATTTTCGCTAGGCCATCGCAGTTTCGCATAGTCTCGATTCTAAGGAAGTCATTTATGTAGTTTTCTCCAAAGCTTAACAATGTTTGTGACAATCATCAAATTCCTTGTAGATTCTCAATTCATCTTCCCTCAGTAATTTTATCACCATTGCAAGACTTCTGGTAATCTCAATCAATTAAAACTTTTAAAATAAAATCACTGAACAAGCAGACCATTATATTGGCATGAAAAAAAAAACAGCAGAATGGTTATTATTTCTTGAGCCCTTATTGAATCTTGTCAATGTTTTCCAAAAATAAACCCAAACAAGCAACAACATCTGTACGATATGGTCTTTGTTTTCTTCCGCTCGCCTTCTTACAAAACCCGAAAATTAACCTAAGGATCAAACGAAATTATTTTACCAAATATACATCTGTTTCAACCCCAACAACTACCCGCCTGTTCGACACTACGACTACCACAAAATTAACGCAAAATTATGTTACCGCTTTCATCGTAGCGCAATAAAACGGCCCCTTATGCATGCCAGTCCTGAAATAGAAACTTCCCTCCAGGGATTTTCATTCACCAAAGCACATTCAAGATTCACATTAGACCGGAAAACATAAAACGGCCAAGAGGCTAAAATCATCGACTCGAGAGCAGATGAGGGAGCAAATATCCTTTTAAACAAAACAAGGATGATGTAGTTTGTGTGCGTGCGTTATTTGATCCCGAATTTTTGGCCACTTGACCCTGTCGTCCTATCATGGCTTCGCAAAAAAGAAGAGAGAGAAAAAAAATGTGAAGGAGGTCCGCACTTGAATTAACCGGAAAAACGTGTCGGGGCGAGCTATAATGAGAAACGTAAATTAGCTCACCATTTGTGGCAGCAGAACGACAACGCAGGTAGTGGAGTCATATGATGAGAGCCATCACATTTTGATTGCTGTATGATGAACAAGCTTAAATGGTTGCAGCGGTGAGAAAGGTAATGAGGCACGGAAGGCATTTGTGGATATTATCCACTTGACTTAATTAATGTTATTCATTGGCGTACCAATGACTTATCCCTGCGGTGGCACGTCCACTTTTAAGATGAATATTTGATAGCCTGCTTGGACAGCAGTGTTTATCTTAATGTGGTTATCCCCCTGGGAGAAAGTGTCCTCGTTTAATGTGATAGGATGTTAAAGATTTGAGTACACAAAACTAAAAGAAGTACATATAGTTCCAAATCGATACCCAATAAAGTCTCATTAAAAATTTACCATTCTCATATGCGCATACACGTGCTAATATAATCGAAAGCACGCACCATCATACATACATATGTGAAAGCAATCTTTTTTATTATATTTTTATTTGTTTCATCGTCTTCTCCGTGGAGGACAATAAAATAAAAAAAGGACCGAACAACTTTCGATTCGCTTCTTTGTGAAAAGCCGCCCATAAGGTATACCTGGATATCCTTGAAACATTTGGTATCTTTTTGTGGTTCTGTTTGGATTATTTATCAACTTAGGGTCGCAGATAAAATTTAATTTGATTATTTCGTTGTTTCCGGGGTATAGTGGTAGTTGTAGTGATATTTAGTATTTATTTTTATTCGCACAGCATTGGTTCTTCCTGTTCTTGGGTTTCTCCATTGGGGTCTATGTATTTTGTATGGGCTAGATAAGATTTTATTTTTTTATACTTTCCGTCTGTTACTAATGGAATTTCGAGAATTTCCTGGGAAACCGTTCGGATTTATTTATGTGATATGATTGGAAGTAGTCCTTCTCCGAAGCGATATTGAGAGGAATGGGGGGTGAGCGATTTCATTTTGATAAGTTTCGAAAATGTGAGAAAATATTTGTCGCACGTGGAGTGTTTAATACTCATCATAAGAAAGCCGGTCGAAGAAAGTTTCAAGTTAATTGGAGATTTAAAATGCAACTCGAAAAAATGATTGATTAAACCTTTCTTAAGCTTGAACATTGGAAATCTTTGTTTGGTACATAAAATTAAATAAAATTAAATTTGTCTAACACTTAAAGCAAATCTATTGATAAAGCTCAATGCATAATGTTTTAACATCCTAAGAAGTTTACCTTTATATATAGGCCGCTTTGGTAAATTGGAGAGAATTGTTATAATAAGCCCTCTAGAAGATCTAGAGATTGATCAGGGAATAACTAGATAGTTATCGGAAATGCTAAGCACAAGTAGCATCTGCTTGGAGATAGGAAAAATAAAAAAACAGTCATTTTCTCGGAGCGGTCCTTTCTCAGCTGATATGAATACTGGTGCATACGTAGATAACGTGGTAGTAATGATCCAAGGAAAATTCTTTTGCAACATAAGTGCTGAAGTAATAGAAACTGCATTGTCAACCCTCAGAAAAAAGACAAAAAATTGTAGAATTAGCGTCAATCCACCGAAAACAGAACTAGTCCTGTTCACCAGAAATGCATGCAATACTTTCTTTATCTTTAAAAAGTGGGCGGGTAAAAGCCGGTGACTTGAACTTGCAATGATTCACTGGGTATGGATCATGATCATCAGACTAATACTAATAACCAGAAAAGTAGTTTTTTGGAATAATTGCAGCATATGGAATCCTAAAGGAAGTTCTAACAGTCAATCTAAAACAAACGGAGAAATTCCTACTGCATACGATTTCTAGGTATACCTATGTAGTACGCAACTGTCTGTCCAGAAAGGGAAGAACGGGGAAACATTTTTTGACGACACAAAGGAACGGGTACGTACACTCTGCACATTCGGGGATTATAGTTTTTGCCAAATCGGGTTCTTGCAGTGTGTTCCATTCAGAGGTTTTGATCTCACAAGGCTGTGGGGATTCTAGAAATGCGATCGATGTCTAACAGGGATATCCCTATTTACATTAACAGTCAGGCCACACTTACGGCACTATAATCGATTACTATTAAATAACACATATTCCTAATATCCTAATATTCCTACGACTTCTTGGGTAGCTGGTCGCAGTCGAATAAGAAAAAAAAACGGCATATTGGCTTGCAGATGGTGAAAAGAAGTCGCAGATTGGCGGACAATCGAAAGTAAAACCATCTTCATACGTAAAAAAGCCATTAAAAGGAAAGCAAAGGATAACCAAATTGGTGTAATGATGCTGGCCGGCAATGAGAGGACAAAGGGAATTTAAAGGCCTTTGGGAAAGGAACCGGACCCATATTAAAACTTATAAGAAACAGGAAAATACGGAAAAAAAATTCTGCCAAGCCATTGTCTACAACGAAAGTATACCGCAAGGCTATGCGTTACAAATTCAAATACAAGCTGACTTTGACGATATCTGACTTGATAAATGCATTATTTATGTAGGTACATATTTGTTTTTGTCAAATGACAAGAAATAGCTCGCACTTAGGCGTAGGCAGTCACTCATGCAGCTGGGATTCAAACATCGAACCTGCCGCTTAGCGATCCAACGCACTAACCACTTGAGCCACGGCAGAGTGTTCTATGTAAGCTTTATTTCACAAACCTGCCCAAATTTTTCTTGGGTAATGGTACCGCAGTTTAGCGCAACAATTCCGGTACACTACCCATTAACCATTTTCGAACTCTCAGTGGACCATTTAGATAAGTCCTCAAGCTGAGGGACTGTTGCATACTAGATGAAACTTTAGAACACTGAAAGGAGCAGTCTTCATAACTTTTATGTAAAGGAGCAGGAGATCTTAGTTGACTTTGAACACCGCGGTCCGACACCCCTACACAGTCGTCATGGCCCTACTTGCGTTTTCTATGATTCTATCAAGACACAGGGTTTTCGGGCAAGTTTTGCCTATGGCTATTCTGATATACTTACACACATATGCATATATACAACTTTCCTTTAAAAGTTGATTTGAACACCATTTATTGTTAGTGTTTGGAGATTTATATGAGTATTTCTTCTTTTTGTCAATTGAATAATAACGCTTCTGTTTGACACCAAACAGTAATTTTAAGTAAGGCATTTGGCATTCATCCAATGATGTTGGATACTAGCAGAGGTGTTATTCACATATTACTTTTCTGTTTCAAGTTTGACTCTTCAAGTAACAATGACGTTTGTAACTTTTGGAATGTTTGAGCTAAAATGTTGAAATTTGACAGAGATAGAATATGGTTAACCGAATATAAATCTGAAAAACATTATGAAATGTTTTTTTTCTGGGGGCATCTGTGGAAACCCAAATCACCCCACAATAGGGCATATTAAATAAAATCTAGAGACCTAATGAATATGAATATATAAACAGACTTTTCTTGTAGTTTGTAGGGTAAGGAGCCACCCATCCTTCCGATTTTCTTCTTTTGACAGGCTGATGATCTATCGATCAAATCTGATTCGGATTCTTCCATGAACATTGTTAAGATTCCAAGGAATACTTTAATGCTAAATAAGGGCCAGTCATTGTCCATTTACCCTATATTCGATTGAATATTCATATGCAGCCATAAAAATTCTCAAACACTCACTCTATTCACTCTCTGGTTTTTGCATGTGTATTAGGGATACCAATGTAAACACTTTATTTTCAACGTAAATGAAAATAAAAAGCGGTCCCAAAAGAACGAAGACTCAAAACGAATGGAAAAATCCTAAAATCGATCAATGCCATCGACCGAAACCAAACAAAGTGACGATGTAATGGGGGCAAAACGGTGTATAGTAAGGGTATTTAGACATTCACTTGTGCTGGACAAAGCTGCCGACAAAGACCGGCATAACCGTAATGTAGTATTGAAATGATGAGTATAGAATGGAGTATATGTAAATAAACCGCAACCACAGCAGGTGAAAGAGCAAACACAAAAAGTATATAAGAACTAGCACAGAAGGACAAGAAAGGCGCTGCGGTCGATGACGTTACACATAAGAAAATGCGATTATTGTTCTAGAAAAGTTGATATTGCTTTATGAAACGTTAACAACATTTTCGAATATAATGAATGCCCGGTGTATTGAAAGTTACAAAAAGTCGTGGTTATCCACGATCAAAATTATTCCTGTCATCTAAAATAGAAATCTAGTTTAAGGAGGTTATGGTTTACAGTAATAAAAGTAGCCAATAAAAGTCTTGCTTAGCTTTATAATACGCGTGTAGCTTTTCTTCAAGCCTTTGTTACGTAAGCTGCTTAACCGGAAGTTGAATAATTTCACTGTTCAAAGGGTGTGCCATCTGTTGGCTTTCTTTTGAAGTGCACGTGCTTTTTCGACGCTGACAACACGAACTCAATTCAAATATTGGCAGACATGTAGTGTCACATCTCCGCGATAAGACACGCATCATTTGAACTTGAACAATACTGACAAATCTAAAAAAAACTATTTAGAAAAAAGTAACAATTACAAATTATCTGGGAAGGATTACTATCCCACATCTATTTTGGGTAGAATTTTGGATTGGAATGAGAGTTTATTTTACAATGACAATCCACGTCCATACGCAGTCGTATATTTTTGAGGACCTTGGGAAAGTAATTAAAACCAGTTTTTGGTCTTAGACTAGATGGAAGTTGGGAGAAGTGTACTGAGCGTAAAGGAGATTACTTTGGAAAATAAAAATAGCTTGTAACCTTTCGACCTTATCCACCTATTTTCCTATTTAGGTCTCAAACTTTTCAATATATATATATATATATATATGTATGTATGTACTTTCATCTCAACGTAAACAAATAGACATTCAGTGACTGACAATTGTTAAAACTATCAAAATTTGTATTTTTTTGTTTGAGTGGTGAGTTTTAATTATGTTGTGATAAATACAATATTTTAAGTGAATTGTAAATTTTTGTTACCTTTATAATTATTTCCAGCCTTGTTCATACTCTGATGAACTTATTTGCAGATTATTTTGAGCTTCGTTTGACATTAGTAGACATGAAGAAATTACGGTGCTGGAACGTAGTGGCATATGAATATAATAGATCAGAAAATGTACCACCAGCGTCAAAATCTGTTAAATGGTTTTGAGTTAGATATGATCATAAACATACATATATGTACGTATGTACACCTAATTCTGTTTTTACACGATAGAAACGTTCCCGAAGAATTCGTGTAAAAAAAATCCGGATACTTTTCACAGGAAACACTTAACTTGAAATACAAACAAAACAAATATCTTATTGAGCTTACATAGGTAAATTAGAGGAAAACCCGAATTTAGAATTGTTTGCCGTTACATTCGTGTTTTTTCAAAATAGAGATCTTGTAAAAAGAGAATTAAATTCTTTATTAGATTCGTGTAAAAACAGAATAAGGTGTACGTACATACATACATTATATGTACATATTTATGCAGGCAAATATTTTGTATTTCAAGTTTTTTTTTAGATGTTGTAAGTACTTATACACATACATAAGTACGTATCGTCATATAATACGCTTGAGAGTTGTAATCAATCAAAGATTTCTGCTTGACCAGAATTTTCCATTATGTGATTTCGGCATTAATATCATTTGCATTATTCTTTTCTCAGTATTACTTAACTAGTTTGTCTTAGATTCAATTGCGAGTCCAGCATTTACAAAGAAGTAAATAAAGAGTCAGGATTATGGTCGGTAGTTTTTCTACCCACTATTAATGTTGCACTGATCTTTTGCAATAAATACCGACAGGTGCGCTTAATACTTCAATATGCTACACGTTATGTATATGTAGTCGTATATGATTTAAATTACCATTAATTGGTTCTGGCCGATATTTATTTTTTTTTTAAATTGTATGTGCATCCTTGTCCATAATAAAATTTCACATATTCGTATGGATAAAAAAAATAACAAATTTTACCTACTTTAAATAATCGTTTAACCTTGTTACTCGTATGGGTGTATTGCACAAAGTTTCTGCAGAATGTCACTATTTTTGGGGTTGCCATTGGGTCCCGCTTGTAATTTGTTGGCGAAACTTTAGCAAAATGTTTAAAATTCATTGAAAGGTGGAAGGAACAAAGTATCCTTCCATCCTATGTGTATACGAAGGATAATATTTTTGCTAAAGTGGAAGAATTTTTTGAGAAAGTTTTCATTTATTTATTTTTTGTTGGTAACTTTAAGAGATTTTCTCTGGCAATAGATGGCTGTTGACTTCTTACATTGTGCTTGTAAGGAGTTAGTGTAGTTTCGGAGTATAGGGATGTGTGATGTGCATATTTCCAGGTTGTTCCAGTTTGGTTGATTCGACTTTTCGTACAGCACAAGTACTCAATATTATGCAACGCATGGGAGATGCTTGAAGGGACGTGGTGCAAGGGTGGTTGTTGTACTGGTAGACAGACTGTTGGACAGGACATGTACACATGCGGTAGATCGTTTTAAAATTTATTTGCATGCAGTAACCGCAGAATGAAATAGCAAAGGGGGCGATAGGGTGACACTTTGATGTGGGCCTGAAAAGGACATTCACAGAAGGAAACTGTTTGGAAGCGTGCTAAGAGAAACAGAGTGAGAGAGAAAGAGACCTCGATGATTTATAGTAGGCATGCACTTGATTTATCTCATTTGATTCTGGTGTACGGTGTTTGCTGATTATGCATACAGTTTTCTGTGGGCATACGTGCAAACCCAGTGGTTGGAGCTATGAAAATTTTAATTTTAATATGGGATTGGTGACAAATTTTTGACTCAATTAAAGCTGTCAATATGGAAATGATTTGGCGCTGGGAAATAAACTTTACTTATTAGCCGCCCCCACTATCAATGTTCACTTTGGCATGCATATGTACATGCAGGAGGGCTGAACATCTTGTAGACGTTTTCACATTATTGAAAGTATTGGACTCTTTACAAATATACACATTTATGATAATTGGATTTTTCTGAAGATCTTTCGAAGCAGCAAGCAGACTATATGCACGAAGTAGAAGTAAAGGTAATTAATTACATTGGAAATGAGTCTCCAAATCAAGTAAGTACAAAATTCTTCCCCAAATATGTATAAACAAACATACATATAAATGTACATAAATGGACAGAAATTAGCCCCAATTTTGAAAAGTTGTGTACGTTAAATGTTTGGTTAAAATATGAATTCTTATATCAGGGCGGGTAAATTTTGTTTGCAAAATGTTGGTGTCATGAAAATAAAGTGAATGAGCTGAAGATATTTATTTTTTTGAAATCAGGTAAAGAGTTAGGTTTAGAGTCTAGATTAGTCTGGCATTATTAATTAAGCAGTAAGGTCAGGACAGCTACATAACCAAAAGTACTGCTGCGCCTTGCTGCTTTCCTTAGCTATTGATACCCTATTCAGATTTAAAAAAAAAATGTAAAAGGGTTTAGATTTTACGAACTTAGTAATCGCGAGTTCTTGTTTTAGTCAAAAGATCTCCTTAGTACCCATCAATGCCTAAATTTTCAAATTTCTTTCAATAGAACTTACATATTTCAAAGAAATTAAGTACATAATTTCTGAAACTGAGTATAGTTTCGTAATTGCTTTTGTTTTGACGAAGTTTGGATAATCACTTCTTACGATCGCGTACATTTCACTTTGTAAGATGATAAAGTGCTTGCGTTTCCTTTGGATTGTTTGGCTTTTATTCAAAATATGAATGTACATATGCAATCGACGCAAGGCATGCCTCCAGTACTCTGGATGTTCGAACCTTCCGAGCAGCCAACATCGACTCGGACCACTACCTTGTTGCAGCCAAGGTACGAATGCGGATATCCCAAACGCCACAAAGAAGAATTACTGTGAGAAGATTTAACGTCGAAAAGCTGAAATCGCAAGAGACCGCCAGAATCTTCACAGAACGCGTATCCGGAAATCTCTCCACGATACCTATGCCGCCAGCATCAAATGCCGAAGATCAGTGGCAACGCTGCCAACATGCCATCAGAGACGCCGCAACTGATGTGCTGTATTTCAATCGACCACCACCAAGAAACCCCTGGTTTGACGAAGAATGCCTGCAAGCATCTTGTACATGCAGCTAACCAAGATGCGTACAAAGCGGCGCTGCAAAGAAGGACAAGAGCTGCTCGTGAGCTCTACGAACATAAGAGACGGGAAGAACATTCCCCGGAAGAAGAAAAAAGAGCATGAGAGGCGCGCGATCGATGATATTGAGAGGTTATACTCCAGGAACAATGTACGGAAGTTTTACCAACAGGTAAAATAAACGTGGCCAACACGACCCGTACGGAAACCTGTAGACACGGGGAAGGAAACCTTATAATAGAGTCACAATCGGTGCTGAGAATATGGAAAAACTTTTCCTGCAGACTGCATAACAGCGATGAAGACCAACATATCGCTGTCAGGCAGACTCCACCATTCAACATGACCAAAACGAAGTGAGGATAGCAATATTCAAGCTTAAAACCAACAAAGCTGCTGGTCCTAATGGCCTACCGGCCGATTTGTTCAAGGCAGCTGGAAACGACTTGGTAGAGAGCTTACACCAACTCATTCCCAAGAGTTGGTCAAACGAGTGTATGCCTGATGAATGGAATCTCAGCATCGTTTGCCCGATCCACAAGAAAGGAGACCCCCTCAACTGCGCCAACTACAGAGGTATCAGTCTCCTCAACATCGCGTACAAGATCTTATCTGCCATATTGTGTGAACGCCTGAAACCCTTCGTCAACAAACTGATCGGCCCCTATCAGTGTGTTTTTAGGCCAGGAAAGTCCACAGTCGATCAAATCTTCACACTCCGGCAGATCCTGGATAAAACCCAAGAAGTCCAAATCGATACTCACCAACTTTTTATCGATTTTAAGGCCGCATCTATCATTTATAGAGACGAGCTATACAGAGCCATGTCTACTTTTATCATCCCTGCCAAACTCTTTCGTCTGTGTAGGATGACGATGGAGAACACTCGCTGCTCCATCAAGGTCGGTAATGACCTCATACTTGAAAGAATTGTGTGAAACTCTCAAGCCAACACAGCACAATCTTTCAAAAGTCTATGCAACTACTAGCTAACGCCGATGACATCGACATAATTGGGACAACACATCGGGCTGTCAGCGGTTCGCTAGTATTCAAACAGAAGCCGCCAAAATGGGTTTAACTGTAAATGAGGCAAAACCAAGTATATGTTGTTAACAAGAGGGTACACACAACATCGACGAATTGGACAGAACGTCACAGTCAACAGCTATAACTTCGAGGTAGTAAGGGACTTTGTCTACCTTGGCTCTGCTACAAATTCTGAGAACAACATCTAGACGGAAATTAATCGAAGAATAACTCTTGCCAATCGCTGTTTACTTGGGCTAAGAAGTCAATTAAGTAGTAAGGCCCTATCTCGAAAGACTAAGGAGACTCTTTATAAGGCCTTACTCATCCCAGTCCTGCTTTATGGCGCTTTCGAAAACGGATGAAAATATCTTTGGTCGCTTCCAAAGAAAAATTATTCGTAGGATGTACGGTCCCGTTTGCGTTAATGGGCTTTGGAGGAGAAGATTCAGCGAGGAAATTTACGAGCTGTACAGCGAGATCGACCTAGTCAAAAAACTGCGCATCAGTCGCCTAAGATGGCGAGGACATGTGAAGTGAATGGACACCAATGCTTCGGTTCGCAGAGTCTTCGAATCTAACCCAGAGGGACAATGCAGTAGAGAACGACCTCGCCTGTGGTGGCGCGCACAAGTAGAAGGGGTCCTCAAACAACTTGGAGTAAGCTAGTATTAAATACTTTTAACACACAATACTTAGGGTGTAAAGCGTGTTTTAATGTAATCATTCACAGATTTATTCAACCAGCCAGGTATAAGGGACATTATGTGGATAAGTTTGTATGAATTTGGTGTGTGGTATCCTTTTTGAAACCCAGAAAATATTATACTCCTAATTTGAGTAATATTTAGGCTTAAATTAAAATTATTTTCAATTGGACAATTTAAATGGCAACATTTACAAAAAAAATCCCACTACGGTACAAAATTACGTGACACATCTGCACTGATCAGCGCTGCTAGCTGTCATAAATAAGTAAAATTTATTTTCCTATTTATGTACTTATGACACATTAAGTACCTATGTATGTGACAAAAGCAATGCCGTCTTTTTTACCCAAAAATAAGTTCCCCATTCAGCCCCATCTATTGCTTCCATCACCATTAGTTAAATTTGACAAATGACAACATTTATCCCCGTCCATTTGTCATGCGGTAGTCGCTTTTCCTTTCCTCGTCTCCTCCACTCTGCTTCTTGTAAAGGTAAAAGAATATTCTTTTTTGCATACCTTTGTCTGAGATCCCGACTGCTCTTTTCTTCCACCTTTTTCTCGAAGTAACCCCATATCATCTATGGAAGTCTGCTTAAACCCCCATAGCACAGGAAGCGGAATGAGTATACTCGTATGTGTGGCTGTTCATTTTCAAAAATCCACCTAAAAATAAATAAATAAATAATAATAAGGAAGCAGATGATTTTTTTTAAAGAAAATGAGAAAAATTATTCTCACGCCTGTTCCTTTCAATCCTTACCATCCTGTAACCTCTTCCAGCCTTTGACTAAAATACTCAGAGGAACATATGTACATATGTACATCTGTATATATGTATGTATATATTATGCCCTCTAATGGGATGTTCGTACATACAAAAATGCTATGCACCAACTTTTCCGCATGGTGGAACTCATTTTTGTGTTTCCTCTTGTCTTGGTATTTTGATTGAGTTATCGTTAAAGCAGGTAGAATGAAACCATATTATCTTGCGAATTGTTTTCTCTTTTCATTGCTTGAAAAATCCTTTATAAGAGTAGTAATGTTGAGGGTGTAATACCGATTGTTACATCATTGATGTGTATAGTGGGCGTTTTTTCTTAGGAACGGAAGGGGTGAAATGGTGGCAAAAGAGGCGATTGAATAAAATCCTTTCGTGTGTGTAAATCGCAATCGATTTGGCGTAATTCTCGGCTTATTATGATTTGTCATTTAGTCCTTTGCTCACTTTTCTTTGTCATTGAATCGAATACAGTATTCAAAATCTAAATAAAGGAAATGTATTTTTTCCTATAGGGTTGTGTTTTTTTTTCTTGTGATTTACGAATCTGTTGATGGATTGACCAATACGACTGTGCATGAATTTAACAAATTTTTTTTTTATTACCTTCTGAGCAAAGGAGTACTATAATTCGCAGAGTTTTACACACTGATCGTAAAAATGACAACGCAAAAATATATTTGGTAGAAACAAAATTAAGAAGAAATCTTTATGTCTCGTATATTTTAGTAGTGGGTGCGAAGTTGTTCACTTGGTTGATTGAACGTTGATTGATTAAGGACATAAAAGGAACTTTAAATGGAGGGTAGCAATGGAATAGAGGAGCTTGATATATTTGGATATATACATACATAAGTACTCGTTTCTGTGTGCGAAAATTTTACCAAAAGGTAAATGGAACATGTCAAGGTAACAAAACCCAGGCAGAAATTTATGGAGATGAAAAAGGAAGTCTTATAGCAGAGTTACAGTCGGCGCTGAAAATTCAGAAAACTTCTTCTGCCGACTTTATAAGGGCGACGAAGATCTATGTAAACATTACGCTGTCATGCAAAATGAACCATTCAACATAATCAATGATAGCAAAAACTTCCATCTACCTGACGAGTAAGTATAGCAATACCCAGGCTTAAATCAAACAAAGCTGCTGGGTCAGATGACTTACCGGCAGAGCTGCTCAAGGCAGCTGGAAATAATTGTGTAGAGAGCATACACCAACATATTTCTAAGATTTGGTCATACGAGTGTTTGCTGGTAAATGGAATCTCAACATTGTTTGCCCGATAACAATAACAGATGCATCAATCAACACCGTCAACAATTCGATTGGCCTCTATCTATGTATGTGACTTCATGCCACCAAAGTCAACAGTTAATAAAATGTTCGAACTTCGACAGATCCTAGAGAAACCCCAAGTCTAAATTGATTCCCATCATTTTTTTATCGATTCTTATGCCGCATGTGAAAGCATACCTGCCAACCTCGTCTGTACAGCAAGACGATGGATCCATCATGGTTGGTAACGATCTCGCCATGATGCGCTGTCATGTGCCTTCTTACTTGAAAGAATTGTGGAAAACTCACAAGCCAAAACCGGAGGAATAATATTTTAAAAGTCTGTGCAACTAATAGCGTACGCCAACGATATTGACCTAATTGGCAAAACGCAGTGGACTGTCACTGTTACGTTCGCTAATATTGAAACGGAAGCTGCTGAAATACTTTGCAATAAATCACCATTGCTCTTTGGTCTCCTAATTAAATTCTGACCAGACGTGAATGCTAAAAAAAATTTAACTTTTGGTTAAAATTGCAAAATTTATATAGGTAGGCACATATGCTCACTCACAAAGTTTTTTAGAACAAATCTGCCTTACTTTTATGAGGATGCTTTATTGAAAGTAGAGGAATAGAGTATTCCAAGATTTCCAATGATGATCCGTTGCGAACGAATTATAGAGTAAATGCGGCAAATATGGCCCATGTGTGTAATATGGTCCACCGAAATATCTCTCTACTAAAAAATCGTAGACACCCCACCAGAGTTGCCGTTTTAAAAGTCAGATTTGACTGGAAAAAAAAGAATCAAAAAACTAAAATCCAGTCAAAAAACAGTCGACGAATTGTAAGCTGAAATCCAGCTAAAAATTCAGCCAAGATAAAAACGAATATTTTATTCGAAATTAAAATAACATCGAATCCATTTTCTTTCATAGTTTTACATATGTATTCATGTATGTATGTATAGACATTAAAGTGAAATTTAGTTAAAGAAATGGAAATCGTTTAAAAATATTTTATAAAATAAAATATACATAAGAATAATACGCACAGCGTTTAAAAATTCGTTCTAATAGTATAGGGTCATCCAACAAGAGGTGTCATATTAAATCAAAAGAAAAACGCAATATTTTTATAAAAGTGGTGAATACAATATCTGCCGAATGTCTATCTATAAATAGTCAGATAAAATTTTTCATGACATTTTTGCATGATTGCGGCTGTATTTCGCGAATAACAGCTGTGATATCTTCGTTTAGTGCATGGATAATTTTTGGAGCATTAGCGTAGACTTTATCACACGTTCAGGGATTTTCTCACGCATTGTTTCACTAGCTGTGTGGCATGTGACCCCGTCCTGTTGAAAATCATCCACGTCCAGCATCACTTTTAGGCTAAAAAAAAAATCAGTCAACATCGTTCGGTAACGCAATCTATTCACTAAAAAGGTCACACCACCATTTTTGAAAAAAATATGGCCCAATAACACCACCATGCCAGTCCAAGATCCGCACCAAACTGTCACTCGTTGTGGATGGAGAGGTTGTTCCACTATTTCTTTTGGGCTTTCGAAGCCTCACATGTGACAGTTTTGTTTTTTACGTACCCAGGCAAACGGAAATGAGCCTGATCACTCAGAATAATTTTGTGTAAAATATCATGATTTTGTCCATCCATTTCCAACACCCAATCAGCGAAAGTACGGCATTGGCCGTGGTCTGCTGCTTCAATTCACATGTCAACTGGACCTTATAAGCATCTAGGCCAAGATCTTTATGCAAAATGCGGTGCAAAGTGGTAGCGTTGGTTGGACACATTTTAAATTTAATTTATCGAATATAACTGTACGAAAGGGTGCTTGATGATGACAGTACGAACTTTATGAAACGTTTCCGCGATATTTTCAGCGTTTTGTAGTGAATTTTCTATGGTTACTTCGATTTTTAAAAAGTACTGATTGGAAATGACACTTCAAAGCACTTTCAAGTTATACCCAGCAAAAAAACAGCCGGCTGGATTTTAAAAAATCCTCCAGCTAAATTCATATTAACCTAGCCAGATCTGACTGAAAAGCAGTCAAAACGGCAACAGTGCACCCCACTGTGTATCCGTTTCAAACATATTTCACCCGGTTTTGCCTCAGTATAAGCACTTGGCAGTTTTTTAGCATTTTCTTTATAATTTTGTGGTAAGTTTTCTTAAGTGTTTTTACATTAAATTTTGCGTTCATGTTAAAATTTTCTTCTATGATTGTGTAGTGCTTAAATTTATCTGTAAAATCAAAATTTGGAAAATAGTTTTTGAAAAATATTGTGTTAAAATTAAAAGAAAAGTGAAAAAACTTTGTTTAGGTAGTATGGCCCATCGTAGCTGTTGATAATGCGGGCCCGGCCCATATTTGACACTGTATTTGCACTTTTTCGTTTTTTTATGTTTTTATTTTTCAGAACCAACAAAATTCGCTGACATTAAAGAGAAAAAGATGAGTGTCTTAAAGGCGTCACCACCATGCCCATATTGAACAATAGGTGGGCCATATTAGCCGCACTTTTTTAAAAAGTGCTTTTTGAGGTTCCTTTTATTTTTTATTTATATATTTTTGTAAATTTTTTTTTTATATTTTATGTTTATGAAGACTGAAAGAGAAATAATTTCTAAGAAATTAAAAAAAAAAAAATTTGAAGCTTAATTGTCAGTTTTATTTAAAAAAAAGTTAAGGGTGAGCTATATTTGCCGCACTTATTATCTCTGAATGTCTTTAGTTTTTTTAACGCGTTTTACTCCTTCTATGTTAAAGAATGTCAAAAAACAACAATTAAAACACACAAAATTCTTCTCGAGTACAGCCCATGTCCTTGTCCTGTCATTGTTATGTGCCATTACATCCGACATCACTTGGAATACAAATTCTATTTGCCACTTCTTTCTCTTTCATTCTATCGGCTTCATCCTCTACTCAATCTCTTAACATCGAAATCCTTAAAATTCCTACAAAGTGACTGGCGACGAAAAGAAATCCTCCATCGTTCCAATTGTGAGGATAGTCACAATTTAAAAAACATTAAAAGTCTTGGCGCCGCTTTGTGTGTGTGTCGTTAAATTCTTCTCTCTCTTCCCGTTCTTCGTCTGACTACAAAGCGATGATTTCACGTGTCCTTTTTCCCATCCAACAGTTTTTTTTTCTGTTTTCTATGTTTTTAATTTTTATGACCCCCCAAATAAGCGTAATTTTATGTGGGCAGAGTGATGTCCTATCGGATGATATGGGCGGGCATGTAAAAGCATCATTAGAGCAAAAATATACATTGTACGTCCATACATACATATAAAAAGAAGGCAAATTGTTTGGTTGGCAAATTGAGTCATCATTTGACTGTGTGAGTCGGTAAATAAATTTTATTATCTACTTATGTATGCTTATGTACATATATCTTGTTATCCACGTCAATATACGATGCGGTTCACACGCACTTGGCAACGAGTATAAGCCGTATGGTATCAAGGATAATTATATCTGTCGCCAGGAGAGTTGTTTTTTTTTTCTTTCCCATTGTCATGTTCTGTATTTTGCTCAACCAAAAAATGAAAATGGACGGAAAAGGAGAAACAAATGTATTGAAAACTCACTGCAGATACTAGTGGAGGGGTCAATGGCTTTGAAAAGAAAATTTCACCGCACGCAAACATATAAACTCTAACGGTATTGGGGTGAGCAGGACGAACGATGTTTATGAATTTATAGCCAAGAAATTTATGGAGCCAAGCAGGATATCTCCATACTGTCTGGCGTCTTAGTTAGTGTTTTTATTGCCGTTGGCGCTGTGCAGCATTCTTCGGATTTATTAACGCAACTTGGGTTAGGAAATGAAAATGAGATTTGGTATTCAGCCCACAATAATGCGGATGTGAGTTTTGAGTTTAATTTAGAGTGTGTGTCCTTGACGGGTTAAAATGACGCAATATTGATTCTCGGTTACTACAATACATACACACTTGGCCAAATTCAATGAATCATACATAGACATGTATGTATACATGTACATATGTACATATGTATTTACAGACAATTGTTCACAGTCTTTCTTAAATCTCCACCAGAATATACAGAAAGGAATAGCAACAGGGTAGGATGAAGAATTACATAGTATGTAATGATACACCTACATATGTATGTATGTCTCTACCTTGTAGTCGGAGATTCATTCCTGTTTCAATAAGCCCCCTACTATCCTACCTTTTCGGATAATGCAAAATAGTTGAGCGTTACTTTGGAGTGAACCGGGATATTATCACGCGTAAGAAGAACTAGTATTGAGCTGGACACACAATCTCGATTCACAATGTATATACATAAGCATTTACGAAATACGTATCCGTTACAAGCCTAATTTTGTTATATGGCGTGAACTTCTGGTGGTCGGCTATTGAAAAAACTCTCTCCTGAAGAGTGTAAAGAGCTATCCTTCAATGCAAGAACGAAGTCACTTTTGACCAATTTGCCTTATATGACTCTGAAATCTCGCCAAACATCCGGTCACTGAAAGGCTTCAAATATGTGATGTTGCCGAGTGTTACTAACATGTTATACGCATCGGTTCTACTCTGGACTCAGACGTGTTTTTCCTGAGTGGGGTAAGATAGCGTCTGTGTAGGCAATTAGAATTTTCGTAACGAAACAAGCTGTTTTGTCACGCAGAGAGCTCGTCATTCGGTTTTAACACATCGCAATTTTGTAAGTATTTTCCGCATGGCACCGCGTGGAGTCGGAAAATAAGGTTACAAGATTTTTGACTAAATAGGCCCATAACTGAAACTTGATCAAACGATACTCAATTTATGAATCGGTTTCTAAAACGTTGCCATAAATTTATTATTTTTTATGAATATGGCTGTTAACATCATGGTAATATTTCGAAAAGTCACCGAACTTCGAACAACACGAAGTACTCTTTTTCTGAGTACATAATCTGAAAATAGATAGGGTAGTTCAGTTAGCATTTACACTTATCTGCAACGATATGTTTGCATACGGGTTTACGTACATGGGTGCAGCACTTTGAAAGTAATTATCATTCTCACCGATCGCGATCATGGCTAAATCGATTTTGTTTCTCATACAAGTACTAGTCATTTCTATATACGATTTTCTGAGTCTCTCTTCCGTGCGCAATTTATTACACAACATTTTGCTTTATCTCTGCCGCGAAATATCGCAGAACGCTGTCACAACTACATATGTACATATGTGGTAATGCCAGAGACACGACAATTTTACTTTCTCAGTTTTCCCTTTCTATTGGAGGCGCTACATTGCATTAAGCCATCCGCGTCGAGATGTATGGAAAGTAGAGAAACTAGGCAATTTGTATCTTTTTTTCTAAAGAAACATATTGGTACGTAATAAGTTGAAAGCATTTAATTGAAGCAGTAGACAAATGCGCACAAAAAAGTAATAAAATAAGCTCTATCGTCCAGCAAACTATTTCTTACGTATTTGAAATTGCCCTTGAATAATTTTAGGTGCCAAGTTGCATGAAATTACAAAAATAAAAGCCACTTCTCTTTATT
Organism: Blera fallax; assembly: GCA_946965025.1. Taxonomy (NCBI): domain Eukaryota; kingdom Metazoa; phylum Arthropoda; class Insecta; order Diptera; family Syrphidae; genus Blera; species Blera fallax. The sequence continues at coordinate 52,167,567 of OX337246.1, forward strand.
TCTATATTAAAAACTATGGATTTAAACAACACAGTTTCGTGCAAAATGGTTAAAAGGCAAGCAACATACAATTTGTTAAACGGGCTCGGGTACCTTACTCTAGGTATTCTTATACATACATATGTAGGTACTTAGTTACTATTTTCAGTTTCACGATAATTCTCCAAACAAAGAACAAGCCGATTACTCAAGGTGATTTAGACAGGAGGTTCACATTCACTGTTGTACATAAGTACAGGAAGCCAAATACTGCTGTGGTAATTGCATGCACATGAAGTCTGATAATTCTCCAGCAGTCCGCACCTTTCAGCGTTGACAGTTAAAAAAACGTTGTCTAGCCTTTTTTACGTGCAACAAGATAGGTTAACAAACTGTTCACCTTTGAGTGCATGACAAACGAATGTAACTCAAGCTTTCGTAATCCATCGATCGTGATCGTGTGCTGCTAATGGTACCAATATAATTCATATGTAAATACATATGTATGTATGCGGCGATCTGAGGGCAACACTTCACTTTTATTTTCGTGATATACGTGATATACTCGTACCCCTATAAGATCTGCGTAAATCAGTAAATGGAAGTCTTATTAAGTCACAACGAAATCTACTTGAAGGAATCACAAATTTCAGTGCAGATATGTATGCTTGCAGTTTTACGTGACAGTGAGCACATTTTTTAAGTCGAGTGTTTGGTTACATTGCCTTTATGGGAAGGAAACCCATTTAACTTTTTGCACTAGACTTTAACAAATGTATCGTAATCCTTTGTAACTTTGTATACTTAGATTATATATACATATGTAAGTAGCTACAAAAAAAGATACATATGTATGTATGTACATATGTATAAGACTCAGTGGCTAGTCCGTTGAAATACTCCAAAGGAAGTTAAGTCAACATTCAAAAAACATTTTAAAGAGTGGATCACAGTTGTAGAAATAAAAACAAATCGTGGCAAGTAAGCTTCCAGTCTTTATTTCGCCGCGTTTTTCTATTGCGCCGCGTCCTTTGGGTGAACCCGAAGATTTTCCGGGCCGGAGCATTGGCGTCCATAAGCTCTACATGACCCAGCGACCTTAGTCGTTGGACTTTCACTCTTCTCGCTAAGTCGATGTCTATGCAGATGGTAACGAAACGTTCTCGAAAAAATTGTCTCTCGAAACAACCAAGAGCAACCTTATCCACTTTTAACAAAGTCCATGCCTTTGCACCATAGAACAGGACTGGGGTCACTTAAGTTGTTCAATAGAAGGCTTTGTTACTCAATTGCCTTTTTAGCCAAAAATAAACAGTGGTTGTTTAAACTTATTCTTTGTATTAAAAGCGAAGCCTAGGTACGCAAAGTCCCTTACTACCTAATTACCTAGACAAGCCTTAATATGGAAAGCTAGAACCTTAAGTATTATAGATACATATGTACATATGTACCTAATATTTCTTAACTACACCTTAGTCAAATGCGAGCAAGGCCGTTAAATATTTAAGTGCTTTTCCACAACTTCAAAACTGTATGATACATATGTACATATGTTGTACATGCATACACACATACATAGATATCCATGCACATATGTAAAATTCTAAACACTGTCATCCGGTATCTAATTAAAAACAAACTAACTCTCTGAACCGCGAGGATTTTTTTTTTAAAACATCAGTAGCGACGTTTGACTATTCAACTAAATCCTAATAGTTCTTTGTCAGCGCTATGTCCACATCCCACACTACAGCGTTGGACTCTACTCTCGGCAAATGAATCAATATTTTGTTATTCAAAAATCAATCGAAGCCAGGTCACATAGAATGGTTCTCACCATGCCCTTTATTAACACTCTATTTTCCTTTCGCCATAGTAGGTACACACATACTCTGGCTCTACCTACTTGTTTGATCTCACTCCACCATGCCAAATCAAATTTCAATTGTGTATCGGATTTCTTCCCGTGGTGGCAGGACGGGAAAGGAGTCTAAGTGTACATTCCCCATAAAAGTAGGCCAAGCAAATAAAATTTATTGACACATCGCTTCCAATGAAATTTAAAAAAAAAAAAGGAAGGCAGGAAAAAGAGAAGCCGTGATACATTCTATGAATATAAACATAGATACAAAGACGCAGAAGATTGGATTTGGCAGAGAGTGGGAGTAGAATGTGATTTTTTGGAACCATATCCAAAACTCCAATCCTCTTGGCTGGCCGACTTATTGGCGTCACTCGGAAAGATCTGTTGTGCCACTTTTTCAATTGAGTGCTTGTGTGTAAGTAAAATAGCGAGGTACGAGCATACATATGTCAAATATCAACTTGCAGCTCCACAATGTGCTGACAGCGACCCCTTTCGGGCAGTCCATGAAGAGGAGGTGTTGCGTGGCATCCTAAAGTGGCTTTCAATTCAATATGCCAAAATGAATGCTGTAATAGGTCTTTCTCTTCTTCGTTTAGAGGGTCGTGGTGGCTTGGTCACCTCTCTTTGGAAGCGTTTGTATGGAAACGCGTAGATCTATATTTAGATTGCGTTTTTCATTTTAGAATGCCAAGGTTGTAGAACAGTCTGGCTTCAATATTAGATATATACAACATATGTACATACATACATACGAATGCATACGAAAAAAAACTACAAAAAATTAAATAAGAAAAGTTTTTAAGTTTAAATAGAATTGCGATGCTGGAAACTTTAAGCTATAAGCTAATGGCTCAGGAGTTTCGTACATACATATGTACATATGTAGTCTGGTAAGAGGAAGAAGTCTACTGTAGAGTAGTATCTGATTGGTGTCAGCTAAGCGATATCCAGTGTTGTAATTCTTACTACACGCCATTTTTGCTTATTTTACTTCTACGTGACGATGACTAGGATACTGGTTGCTGTCCATCCGGACTCAAACTTGATAAACTTATAAGTGCGAGTGTTGAAAAAAATACAAAAAATGCAGCACTTTAAAGAAGAGAGCGGACGAATTCCCAAGATGCAACCAACAGTGAGGTGATAAACTTCCAGAATAGATAAATGTATGTATAACATTTCTAGGTTTCTTCTACATATTTGTAGTTTAGGCCGATAATGATTTTCAAAAATAAGTTGGGTTGAGTTAGAAAAGAGATGGAGAAGGACGAACTCTAAAGGCTCCAAGGACAGTTCTCACACGCCAGCGGTTTAACGACTTGTTGTAGGGCAATAGGCTTGTCCTCCAGGTTGGGGTTGTGTGGCCGAGGCAACTACCGGACCACAGAAAAAAACAGATAGTTACGAAACAAAAACAAGCCTCGGATACGGATGAATTTACTGATGACGAACCATGCAAACGAAACAAGGATAACGAACTTCGGATCTATAGGTAATGTTAGGTCCCTGAAGAGACCACGTGCAGTCGAATAATGAGCGAAGGCCCTAGATTGCTGTACAGCGTATATCAACGCCATCCAAGAAATGTGAGCCGGGCAAAGCGAAGACGAAGATCTGAAATATCTACTAAGGCGATTGCTACCGACAACAAATACATCGCCTAGATTTGGATGTGTAAATATGTGGGAAAATGAAAAAGACTACAACACAAGACAAATTCTACGAGCTCTTGGCCAAATCATACGAGGAGTGCCCTAGATATGGCACTAAAATTATCCTGGGCGATTTTAACGCAAAGCTAGAAAGAAAGGGCATCTTTGGTACCATGTTCGGAAAGTGCAGCCTTTATGACACTACTTCTGATAATGGATACATGCTGATTGACTTTGCTGCGGGGCGAAATGTACTTCTAGCTAGTACGCGGTTCTCGCATCTCGATACATACACATGTATTAACGTCAGAAGAATTCTTATGGTTTGCATTTATTTTTATTAACTGGCCCATTAACTTGAAATTAACAATGCTTAAAAGAAGCAGAAGTTAACCTTAATTAGCGGGCAAAATTCATTTTTCAGGAGGAGTGAAGTGAGCTCCTTATGGTGGGCATATTGTTGGCTAAAAGCAACATTCTGGATGTATGTACCTAGGTTCGAAATGGCCATGATTGGTATGGTGACGAGAAGAGCACAGACCTAATGTTGCGAGAGATAGTGCTTAGGTAGATTGCATGGGAAAGACCTGCGAAATCAGTCATATCTGTTAACAGCTGATGAAAAGTATGTCAGCAATTTTGCGGCGTTTGCAAACTGACAAATTTATATAATAGTGGGAAGGAGGTAAATTGTATCTGTTAGCCCAGAGAAACCACGTAGGAGAAAAAGAGAATGGGTATCGTGTTACAAATGACCAAACTTTGCTTTCATTTTCAAGGATGTGCCTGCAAAAAGGGTACGATGAGATTTGATAATTAATTGATTTGATTGGATAATTGCTGGGTCCAACGGTTGAAAAATTCTTGGGTCGAGTTGAGTTATGTATGTATATGACTAAGATGCGATCAAAACTTGAGCTCACTGTCGCATATTATACATACCAAAATAGATCGCATATAGTACTGAACTCAGAGGACGAGGGAGTTAATAGAAGTTTGGAGGTCGAGGAACATGCTTGGCGAAATTGAGCTCTAAAAAATTATATTGCACCGTTTGAAAAAGGAATTGAGGTTGGTTTGAATTATTTTTTCCAATTTTTATATAATTTTTTTTTTTACACAGTGCGGGAGTTGAAAGGAAGATAGAGAGAGAGAGAAAGAGATTGGTGTAGTGGTTTGAAACTCAGGTGTATTAGGTTTCACACATTAGCTCCAGGGGTGGTGTCCAGATAACTGGGGAGATTCTTTGTTGTCATTTATTTGTTTTGCCTTCGCTTCTGATTCACAGTATTTTTTCCCGGTCCCGGTCATCAACAGAGCGAACAATTTCTCCAGCCATATGACAAACCTACTGCCAGTGTTATGCCTTCGCAGAAGTGTGTCATAAACTTTCGCAATTGATCGGACTGCCTCTTATCATATAATGCTTGCTGACATCAGGGATTGAACTGTGAACCATCAGCTCGATAAACGATGACTCTACCACTACACCATTGCCACCCCCAAATTGAGTCGACTTATGTCTTTTTTTCCTTGCTGGGTTTTATACAGTAATTTTTTTTTGTAAAGTTATGTTGTTTTTCCTAACAAGAATTCGAATAGTAGGCTGATTTAAGTCGACTTAAGTCCGTTTTCGGAAATATATTCATGGCATGTTCTTCTGGAAAAATAGCGTAAGTCTACTTATGTACATATGTGTGTGTTGAGTTTATATGCTGTTACAGCAAAAGAGCATAAGTAAATATTAACAATCGGAATTTTATCCTTACGCTGTATAAACGCATCCGGTGGTGTAAAAACTTAATTTCGACACCAGTCGACTTATGTTGTTTTCTCTTTTTGCCACAGATCCATATGTACATATATGTGTATTCATATTGAATTACATTTTCATGCTTGGTGGGTGGAGATACGTACATGTAATCTAGTCGGTCTTTCTAATTAATGGTGTGTAAAAAATTTAAGGCCGATAAACTGAAGACATTAAATATAAAAGTTTTTTCTTATACAAAAAGCGAAATCGCCTTAACCAATTGCATGTTACTTGTATGCAACGGAAATAAATAACTCTGATGCAATTTCAAATTCAAATACCCCAAGCAATTCATTTTTTGCAAATACTTTAAATTATCTACTCACCTAAAAGTACCTCCGTTGAGGTGGGTCACGATTTGACGTCACACACATACATAACTAACAATAGTCTGCTTGCCCATTCGCAATATAATCAGTGTTACACCGTTATCGTCAATATAGCAATTAATAAACCAAAATGGAAAAGTAATAAAATATAAAAGGAAAGTGAAAGCTAATCTAATCTTATAGGAAAATTACAGCGAACCAGCCGCTAAAGCCGTTTTGCGAAAATGTATGTTTGTAATGTTTGATAGCCTAGGAAACAGTTTTTGTATAATTTGGTTAAGGGATTCCGCATTTTATAATATTTTGTTAGTACATGCTTTCATAAATATGTCTCGCCATATTCTATTTTTCAAGAAAACATAAGGAAAAGGGAACACAATTTTTGTAATGGAGTAATTACCCAATTTTGATGTTTAATTTAGTTTTAAGCATGAGTCTGAAATTCTTTTAATGCTTATCGTGAAATTAAATTTACTCATTACGGGAACCAGTACACTCCCCTGTGCTCGTAAAATATTGTGTACTCTATTTGCACTTTTTGTAGCATAACATACTCCATGTACTCTTTCTAAAGAAATGGCTAGGACCATGCATCATACCTTAATTGACTCTAAATACATATTAAACGAAGTATTTAAAATCAAGTCACCAAATCGCTAGGCTTCTACTACTTGCGTCATAGTATGCAATTAGAGAACAATTGATGCTACCAAGCCAATAGATGTATAGGTATATTAGCTGAATACAGCAATCTTGTTCTTACCATCTTAATAAATCAGTAGAGCAGATAAAAATGACGATCGATTCCACCACAATGTAAAAAAAAAAAAGCCTACCAGGCAATATTTTAGTTATCTATCAAACCTCGCACAACATCTATATGACATCCCTCGTGCCAACTCCCACTAAGAACAAGTTGACGTTCATTCTTAGCATAATAAGCGGACGGTCTGCAGGTTCACATGTTATTCCAACATGTAGCACTTTAATATACACATTTTTAATTACCAATTTCAAAAGACGTTAAAAAATGCTTTTGACCACAGACTGGCTTTTGCTAATAAATATTTAGTAACACAGAGAATTCAATCCATCCAGCATTTATACCCATCAAGCTCAAAATATTAGTCCAAGAGCTTCTTTTGAATCAGATGTAAATGCTTTCTCGCAATTATTTTCAGGTATTCGTCCGTTGTCTTATTCGAATATCTGTACTTCTGACTGCTAATTTAATAGCTCCGGAAAATTTTATGTTAACTTCCAAATATACAAATGTACAACTTACGACTATCCAATAAGGAAAAGAATATATGTACGAGTATTTTCTCAATAAAAAAGGTTCTAACAGCTTTAAAGCATCGATTAAATTTATTTTTCTGAGCACGGTTACCGTTTGAGACAGGAAGAGAACTGTGGAAAATCTTAAACTATGAAAACATAATATATGTATCAAAGTTTTCAATGAAGTTATAATGAGCCTACAATGGTGGTTTTCAGCATCATAAGTTTATTTTTGTTCATGGATAGCCCAGATGCTTTGTTTTGTCCCCCGTTCACGTGGCGGCCATTTGGTTTTTCTTGTAATTGAAAATATGTACTTGTGGACTTAAAATGTCGATGTCATTTGTGTATTCTATCAACTACATATGCAGACGGACTTGTTGAATATACATGCTAACAGAAACTTTACTAACTACCTATGACAGCACGAAATTGATGAAATCAGCCTGCAGACTTATTCAAATCTTGGGTAAATAATTCCAAAACATACAGGACACGGCCATGAATCTCAGCTGTATTATTTTGCCTTGCAATAGTAATCGAGTAAAATTTTTAGCGACACGCGCTGTCATGTGTCAAAGCGCCGATTCAGTGAATCGAAGAAACGGCTTACTTGTTCACATAGGCAAACCAAAACGTTGGTAGCCGATTTTTATCGACGTTGCATGTGTACATACATACTTTTGTACATATGATTTAGTGCATCGAAAACAGCGTTTGTTCGTTTTGCTTTTTAACAGAAACTCCGAGCTTTTCTGTATTGTGCCTCCTTCCTAAATACTTCTTTTTACGAAGTAACAGTACAATAACAATATCTGGAAATACTTTTTTTACAAATAAATACATCTGAGCCAGTGATTCGAGCTTAAAGTTTAAAGCCGCATTTACATATGATAGTATTTAACCTTGATGCCATGCAAACTTACTACTTACTACGATGGTAGGGCCATCTGAAAGTCATGACCAGGACGGATCTCAAAAAAGTTAAAAGCATTCTTTTACGTTTAAATTACTAACACTCACGTGATCTTAAACTGATAGCTATCGCCACTATACAGATTCTTATGAAATTTTAGTTAAGTATTATTGGATATGCAGATTCTCCTCTATTCGAAAATCAATAAGATTGGTTGATAAGTCAGGTGAGGAAATACATATCCGATATTGTAGGAACGTATTTCAAGAGTATTTCTATAAATAGAATCCCAATCTTAGCAGATGTTTCACATTAACACTTTCGATGAATGATGGGGAATTTTGTTCAACAAAATATATCAGAAAAAAATCGTGCAATATGTATGCTAAAAGAACAAATATTTATTACAAACAGCCTCTTTATGAGTATATGAGAAAGAATTAAAAAAATCATCCATTCAATATATGTATGCATGAATGAATACTAGGTTTTATTACAAATCGCTGAAACGCCAATAATAAGCATTTTACGTATAAAATAGAAAATAATGTAAACAGTAATCACTTGCGCTTTTCACAGAAAAGTTCAAAGATTGACCTTTCGATTGAATACTATCAATGAATTTCAATTTCTAAACAATTAACAACGAACTCTAAGCGGAACAGTTTGAAAATTATTTCTGAAAGCTTTATAGTGTAAGACAAGGAAAACGACAAATTGGTTGTTGATACCTACATGCAGCAGTATTCAACTAACACTCACGTGATCTTAAACTGATAGCTATCGTTATACATTCACTTAATGAGTGTTACGTTTCGCCTACGATAAGATTTTTCCCATGACTTGTTGAAATATTGAGCAAATGTTAAAATTCAAAATTTGCATTTACTGCCGCATTATATGACATTATTAGAATAATAATAAATAACAAACTATGCATGTATCCGTGCCTTAAAGCAATAATTCAGTGCTTCTCTTCGCATGTTCCGCGAAGTGAACTTGTAAACTTTTCTGACAGTTGTAAAAAATTCTCTTCGCATGTTGTTGCGAAGTGAACTTGTAAACTTCTCTGGCAGTTTCAAAAAATATATGCAGCCATTAACAAATAGTGATTTTAGTACTACTTCGATAATGTGAACTAATTAAAACATGGGCAGTTCACATTTTCGAGGTTTCACTTTTCTGGATACGAAAAAATTCGATGTTTTTTATGCTTTTTAAAAAACATAGTTATTCAACGATGTTAATATCTAAACGAGACAAAAAATTCTGAAATACCCGACACTTCTAATAATTTGTATTCACATTAACTTTAATACAACGAAAACTCTCATTAGGGCACGTGCCGTATTCACAAAGAAAAGTAAAAAAAGAACTGTGGTTGAAATCAGGGCGCAGGATTAACGCGACGCCACGTCTCACCGAAAAACAAGAGAAAAAAATTAGTAAAGAAAGAAGCAGGTACACCAATGAAGAATTCCTCACAAGTACAAGTGATTTTTCTTGAGAAAAAAATAAAAGTTCACATTTTCGAGTATCAAGAATACGTTTTGGTTTCACATTTTAGAGTATGTAATGCAAAGCTTTTCTGGTTCACATTTTTGGATAATTCACATTTTCGAGGTAGTACTGTAATTCATGTAAGCATATTTATAGTAAAACAACTTCATTTCACTATTCCAGAAACAAAACTCCAACATTTCGTCATATTTGCGGATAAGCTATAAATAACTAAATTTTTGAAAATGGATAGCAGCTAGACCACTTTACCATCGAAGATATAATACTGTAATTATGTAGGTCTATAGAAGCAGTTAGAATAATCTTCATTACGTTGATAAGTTGTTCTTTTAGTCCTGGCAAGATTTTAGACAATTTTTATGTATATGCTTCGATTCTAAAAGTACATTAAGATATTTTCTTGAACATTTTTAGCCTGTTCGCTACAAGGCATATGTACATATCTTTCCTAAAGGCATTGAAAAAATTTTCAATTACCATATTTTCAAATATCTTCTTGGACACGATTGTCCCATTACGAGCTCATAATATATTTTTTATTTAAAATATGTACATACATCTCTCCTTGCGTAAGTAATGATATTTTAATAGTATTTAATGCGTCATCGGTTTTTTTTTTTTTAATTTCATATTACTTTGAAGATGATAACACTAAGGTACTTCTAATATTAACAAACATATAGCTCCAAGTGGATTCCGTGGCTCAAGTGGTTAATGCGTTGGATCGCTGATCGGGAGGTTCGACGTCCGAAACCCAGAAAACACCAAAAAGTTTATTCACGGTCCCACTTCTTGCGAATGTCTAACAAAGTCCGAGAGCAATAACTGTCATGAGAAAGCTTCACAATTTTCCTTTCGAATACGGAATGGCGCAATCTGTCACCAGTCATCAAATAACCAATATATTGGTCATTAAGTTCGGTAACCGTGTTATCAGCAGTTTTGGAGACATGCCTTTGCCATCGGCCATCGTGCGATTTAATGCCAGTAGACTTTTTTTATACGAAACTGTTAAACACCATTGTTTCTCCACAGTCTTTGAGCTACACAGGGCAACAAGCAATAGTTAATGTACGGTAAAATGAAATTGAGGTGCACTGTTTTATACGAACGAGTATGGAACAGCAATCATTAAAAACTGGTGAACGGTGTAGTTCTAAAAGCAATTCGGTGACGAACTACTCTCATGATTACTACATTTCTGGCGTCATCTTCGAAAATAAAAGACCGCACCAAAGGGTGGTTTTTTAAGTTTTCATATCGACCTCATTTTCACGAACTTGCAAAGCACTTTCACAATAAAACTGTGACTGATAATCGCAACATCAAAAGGTGGCAGACGTCAAATTTAAGATTACAAGTGCTTTTTAGCTTTTGTTCGATATAATAGCTACGTACATATGTGTGTTATGGGACTGTGTGGAATTAGTCTTTTTCGAAAATCGGAAGCGTTTAATGCAAAATATTCAGTACAACTTAAAAAATTTTAAAACAATGTTCAGAATAATTTAAACAACCTGGAAATTCCTTTAAAATCACTATTTTTAAAACAAAAGGATGGCTGGCAATTTTTAAATATTTGGCCATCTTTAGAAATACGTTAGACCCAGAAAAAAATTCGAGACAACTATATACCTAGAACAACTTTTAAGATTTTGATTTTTGAACAGGCTGTGTGTATAAACTGTGCATGTAGGGTTCTAATCTTACTAAGTGGAAAAAATATTTTAAGCTATCTATCGTGGGTTTCAATGCTGGTTACTTATGTAAGCGTTTTCAATAGAAAAATAATTATTGTAGAGCATTTATATTTAACTGTCAATTCCCAGCTAGTCTAATTTTGCTAGATAGTGTGCAGAGATAAAAAGTTCGAATTCTATTTATAGTAAAGTGTACACACTACAACAACCTGTAATCATACGAGTATATGTGTCCATCTATTTGAACAGAATACAGAATATTAAAGCATCCTCGGCGCTGTCACTTAATCTTTTATTCATATTCTACTAATTATTACATTTTCCCTTTCACCCATCTATAAGTATAATGATCTTAACTTAAAGATCGCCTGAACTATGTAGTTAGAAGTGTTTTGGACCAGGCTATATTTCTCGTGTAGATGTGTAAAGAAATTGCGTTTTGAAATGTATTTAAGAAAAACCATTAAATATTAGTTGAGCAATCAAGTGGTGTTTCTTTTTCATTTCTCAGACAAAAAAAAGTATTGTAAATGATTTTATGAAATTAAACTGAGCTTATGTACTGTAATACAGTAATTAACGTTAAAGTTTATATTAGGTTGGATACGACTGGTGTCTGTATAATATGAACAGACATACATACATATGTACATATGTAGTTAGACCAAAGAAAACTTATTATGATATCATGGGAATTATCACTATCCGGAGCGTAATATTGATACTTCAATGATTGGAATATACAAAATGAAAATAATACAAATTTTTAAAGTAAATGTGGCACATATACACGAGACATTCACTAAGAAATCAATTATTATAAATTTAGAAAATAATATCTCATAATCTCTCTATGTACTTTCTGGGAACGGGTGTTTTCAAAGTATTCCAAAATTACCGCCATTTCCAATAATCGTTTTACATCCGGCACTGTAATTCAATCGTTTGCGGGATCGTCAGTGTTTATGGGGATTGTTCCATGAATTCGGCTTGATTTGTCAAGAGGACTTAATTACGTACTTGCTATAGTTCGGGGTGAACCTTGGCCTCAACCATGAATCCTCTCCAATAAGCCCGGTCTTTAGCTAACTACATTAAATTGCTCAGTTCGAGTTTGTTGAGATCCCTTTCTACTTGTGCGGGTCACTTGTTAAATTCATAAATTCATCACATTAATAAACTTCTTGCTTTCCCACTGAATGATATGGTGTTGATCCTTAATGCATTTCAAAAATCTAAAAACGGAAAATGCATTTTCAGTTTTCGCCCACGCTCTTGCCAATTGAAATAGCAATCTTGTAAATGCTAACATTCATTTTCATATATTTTATAAATATTATCTATTTAAATGCAAATCTATTGAAATGCAAAATGTTATATATACATAGGGGAGGTGAAATATTTGAATATAGCAAAGGGAACTTCAATTAATATTTATGCAGAAATTTTTGAATTTGAAGTGCTATTCGACCGAATGCACAGCATTTCAATGTGTAAATACATATGTATTTGAATTTGACGTAACAATTGATCACAAACGAAAAAAAGGAAGACTTTTGAAATCCTTCTCAATAATATTCAAGTAAAATATTCTCTTTTCAACGGCTTCTTTCTAAGTCATTATACTCAAATTGATTAACCACAAAGTCTAGGGGGCTCCATCATATTCCAGTTAATTAAACAAGGAAAAAGGACTAGAGAGGAAAACCGCTAGACGATCAAATGCAAATGACACATTTAATTTCTGTGGCTCAAAGTGAAATCGAGTTTCCTTAGAGAGTACGCCACTTAAGCAGACGAAAAAATTACTATCAAAACGTAGTGGTCCAAAGGATGATTTTACTTCTTTTTCTTCTGTCTGTCTGAAATTGATTGTGGCAGAGGAGGAAGCTCTTTTTTCTCGTATTCAGCAGAATATTATTACTTGTTTTCGTCTTCGATTTATTTTTTTGTCATGGTTGTCAATACGTAAAGGACATCAGGATAAACATTGAGATAGGAAAAACAAGAATTCCATTACAAAGTAGAGATTCCTTTGTTCTTGCATCGACGACAGCACTGGAATTGAAAAGAAATAGACTGTCGTTTGCAGTCTTAGGCGCTGGATGTGAATAAGGATAATACACAAACAATCAATTATATTCATAGAGATTCGAATCTGCATTTGAAATACTCATATCGTTCTTTATTTAGAGTTTTAGTGATTATAGTAGTAAAAGAATAGAAAATACAGTAGAAAATGATTGAACAGGACGAGAAGTCTAACTAGTCTCATTGCCGTTTGGTTGCTGGATTGTGATCCGGTAATTCCTAGGCAAGCCATAAGTTGGATATTTAACATAAGTGTGTGCAGCAGCGACTGCTCATCCAATGTAAATATACAAATATGTAGATGTTTCCCCGTAAAAAAGACTGCAAGGTGCTCAGCATATGCTATACATTTGAACCAATTGCTTTCCAGTGATTTCAAAAGTTCACTAATCCAACCGCCGTTTTACTATTTATTTTTTCTAAATTACTACAAAAGAGGTTCTAGTCCGGCTTCTGGAATTTATAACTAATATTTTCTTTTTTTTCTGCTATAGCAAAGTCGAAAGTTAGTTATTGGGATATGGAGGTCTTGTTTGAAAACCTCAAATTCGACATATACATATAAGGGGGATCACGTTCTAAGTTGCAAATATTATTATTATTTTGTTATTATTTTGTTAATAAAAGTTGGGGTACAACTTACGTTAAGTACTAAGAGATCTTCTACGTTTGAGAAATCAATAAGAGACTCACCTCTTGCGTTCGTGTTGGTGCTCTCGATGCCGTGTGGTGGCCATTGGTGTCTGCTCTCACTATGAGGCCACCTCCTTTAGATTTAGCCAATTTTATGACTTCAGTTATCTCTGGACTTAGTGGTGATATAAGGAGTCATAGGGAAGGTAGCAAGATATTAGTAGAATGCTTTTACTGGTTTCGCCCCCTCTACTCTATTTGCCATATCAACAACAATGTTGTTGCTTATCCATGGTTCTTGAATAAGCGCAACGTCTGCTCCTTCTTCGGAGAGAAAGTCACAGAGGTTGGCCGTGGACGTCTTCTTGTGATGGATGTTCCTCTCTTCCTCTTTTCCGATGGTACCGTTAATTTAACGGATTTCTAATACATCCCAATGAAAATCAGTTCGCCTTTCCCTTCCTGCTTGTCTGTGTTTTAGACCCTCCAGCATACTGTGCCTCGCAATCCTTTCTTAAATTCTTGAGGGATTCTCGATTGGACCTAGGACCCATGCGGATGCCCTGGTCAATCTTGGAAACTCCAATATGTGCAGTATCTTACATTTCGATCCGTAATGCAAACTTCAGTCTTATTTTCGTAGAAATAGAAAGATGCACATACATTGTGTGGTAAGTAGGGTCTCTTCTGGGTTGGCATGACTCCATATGCGACCATTTTGCTTATTTACCATACCGTTCCGCGAATCGACAACGGATTTTCAAAAGTAAATTCAGGATGATTTACTAGAGTATACTGGCTATAAATGTCGAAGACAGCGACTAGAATTAGAATAAGTGCTAGATTTGACAGATAACGCCATCGTAATCTCCATCTAAAGAAAAAAACTTATCACTTACATATATTCGAAAAAGTTTTAAGTAAAAATGTAAATGGTGGCCATGGAGTAGTAGTTAGCGTGTTTACTTGTAACCTGGCCAGTGCAACCCCTAGTGGGGTTGCAATCGCAGCCCCAAGCACAACAGAAAAAGAAGTAAAATATGAGTTTCTCCATCTACTATAATGGGCTGTATAGAGTCTGAGTGTTTGTAAGATTTGGTTGCTTTTATTTTTTTAAATAATATTATAATGTAGCCTCTGAAAATAAAAATTAAATTTCATATTAATCGTTGATTGATTAAAAGTGGTTCGCTTTTTTTTACTTGTTGTGTATTATATGTATTATTATTTTAAAGGGAAATAGATACTTGTTCGTATCTACTATCTGGATTCATTTTTATTGAAAATGATTAGTCTATTAACCAGCGCAGGAGTTAATGGGTGAACGCGGGCTTCAACGAACCAGCCTCTTCAGCTTGTGCAGTCCTTAACCTGCCTCTAGTTGCGCACTGTCTACTGCAAAGCAAACATAGAAAGGTGATGGGTATATACTTATACATATATGTATGTATGTATGAGGACAATGAATTGTATCCAAGATCTGCCAGAGTTTAAAAGTTTTGTCAATTTCCGACTTTCCTGAACTGATAAGGGCAAAAATGTTTTAGGTGTTTAGACAATTAGACAGACAAGATCTTGTACGCGATACTAAGGAGAATTATGCCTCGGTAACTGGCAGAGTTGAGGAAGTCTCTTTTCTTGTGGATCGTGAAAATGATCTGCAATTTCATTTCTGAGTACACACAAGAGATTTTACTTTCATTGCTACAGATTTTTAGTACGGACTTTATTCGCTTGACACGGTCTTTTTACCTTTAAGCACAATGCTTGTGAGCAGCTATCATCCATTTTTGTATTTCCGCTTTGTATGCATATTGATTCAGTGCATATTTTCGGGGGTTTTCGTCAAAGCAGAAGTTTAATGGTGGTGGTAACGTAGAACCTAGGGCACTAGTCCCGGCGTTTCTGATGGCATGTTGGCATTGCTATCACAGGTCTCCGGGACTTGATGCTGGGGGTATAGGTGTGGTTGACAGATTTCGGGACACGCGCTCAGCGAAGATTTAGAAGGCCCCTTGCACTCGCAGCCATTTGACGATTCCTCATTGGTGTTACGCATAAATGTGCATATATAAGGCTGATCAATGCAAATTATGCCCTGGTGAGGGTTGTCTTCAGGCATTCGCTCACGTCTCGAAAACTTCCCTAAGTTTTCCGCATGTGACAAATTTGCACACGAATGAGCGCTGCCTAGACTCACTGTAGCAGTCACCGTAATAGTTGACATAGTTTTTAATCATCATTTTGTCCGCTGTTGACCATTTTTGGCGCAGGGACATAAGTCCCATTTTTTTCTTTTATGATTTATGTCCCACTTAAGTGGGAGATACTTATTTAAAAACAAATTTTATTTTTTGTTAAATCGAAGGAACTCAAATTTAAACTTTTTGATTACAAAGTATTGATTTACTTCTTTTTTTTTACAAAGCGGTATTCTTCTTTAATACTCGCTTAAGAGCTTGCCTTAAAAACCAAACAAACTAACCAAAAAGCCTCTAACAAAAAGGACAGAGAATTTGATATACATAATTGAGTTTAAATTAGTTGTAGAGAGAATGTAAACAACAATGTTATATTTGATAATGAAGCGCTTATCATAACTTGGAGCACTTATTATACCCACAGTCCTGCGCTTTAATCAATACTTCAATTCGAATCTTCAATAGTATCTCCTCATGCCGCTATCTATAGCCGGCTTGTGCAGAAATCTTTTTTCAATATTAATATGTGCATTACACATCATTTCTCGAATTCGCCTCTCTTTAAAAGAATTTTGATTTTTAATTTTCAAATCATGTTCCACGAACGGCACGCATCCCACAAGTTTGCAAACCGATTCGCACAGAAATTCTTTAGTTTGTAAGGATTATGGCCTCAAGCGAGATTGTGGGTTGTGCTGATGCAAGTGGAGAGTTACTGAAGTGGCACCATACTACGGCTATTCTGCAGGAGCAACGCCTGTCAATGTCACCATGGTCGTCGTTGCAGTCGATTGTAGTGGTGTGCCAAGCACAAGTGAGCAAAAATTGACGATGAGAAAATCTAACGACTTTGAAATTGTCATTTGCACAGTTGGATTCTATTACAAGAGTCTACTGAAGGATATTTACTATAGACGGCCACGGCTGTCGCTGCCCATGTGTTCGACTTTGTGCTCTAGGGGGTGAAATGCTTCCATTCAGCGTGATGATGATTTCTTGCGCTGCTCAACGAAACAACAATGACTTTGATTGTGGGTTGGTATCGCACACACCCGACACAATAGGAGGTTGTGAACTAAATCTGGCCCAATCTGATCTGGCGAAATTCTCAATTTTCAATCCAAAAAAATAAAACAAAGCTTCCCAAACAGCAATTACATCCGTTGAATTCATTTCGATAAAAGACTGAAAATAATAATAAAAATAAAAACGAAAATACATATGTAGATATATGAGAACCCTCCTATCAGCATAAAATTGCGCCCCCATTGTATGATGTCGTACGAGCGTAAGTTCACAAAAGTAAATAATCGCTGTTGTTTATTCACACTCAGACCCGCCAAACTTGGTCTTTATTTGTTAATTGTTAAAGAAAAAGTATCTCTGCCTGGAACAAGGATAATGCTTTCTAATGCACGAGAAACTTTACTTGTTTGACATTTATTCTGCTCAACACTTTCACCTGTACATTAAGTGCAAGATACATATACTTAAGGCAAGTGTTCAAAGTGAAGGACAATAAAGTGTAAATCTCATTTATCCTTCATCGTTTACACAAAGGCACAGAGAAAGGAAGCAGGAAAATGCACAGACGTCAATGTCTTCCCATGCGCGTATTCTATTCTATTCCTATTTATATTTTAGATCAGTTCCTTGCTTTTTAAGAAAATTCTTGCAAAGTTTTTTCCTACACGAGGTTTCACAATGACAGGATAAAACATTTACCCAACGTGAGCAGAGTGGAGATAAAAATTATAAGAAATATATCTCTCTTAAGCCCGTTCCAACTGAGAATTCCCTTTGTGCAATGAAAATCTTATAGGATTTCATTCTGTCTCTTATCGTTTGCTCACTCACTTGGCGGTTTTTAGGACGAACATCGTCGAACGTGAGTGTGACATCCACAAGGGAATTTAGAGAATGTAATTTTTTGGGAACAGTACCATGAACTCTCCGTTAAGAAAAAGAATGCACGTAGGAGCGAATGTACATACATGAAGGAGTTGATTTATGTGAACTCTTCGGAAAAGTCAAATTTATCTCAAACTGATCAAGGGGTGGTCAAGAGGGATTAACGTACATACTTGTCAAGCTTTCGACTTGTTAACTAGATACTGTAACTTTAGGCATCGAGTGCAAAGTTATTGCAGCCACTATTATGGACCAATATCCGCTCAAACACAAACATTTAATATTCCCTTGGTTTCTTTGTTATCGGTAACCTAACAAGCATTTTGTAGAGTAGGACGGCCTTAACAATGCATACAAACGTAGATTTACTTAAACTTTAAGTCCTGGCATACAAAACGGCCTGCGACATGCACATTCTTCTGGCGTTTGTGATTTCGGTGTCTGGATTTCTTTTCCACATTAACTTGCTGTCCAAGATATGCCCAAGATACATACTTCACCTCATTTTCTTGCTCCAATTTTAAGCCTTCTAGAGAAAGAAACCTAAGTTTACAATCTTAAGTGATGTGCAGCGCCCTTTGCAGAAGCTCCCCTAGTGTTTCTAGATGTTATCCCATAATGAAGATTGCGATATCATCAGCATATACTATATATTTGAACCCCTTTACCTAACAAGGATTTCAGAAGTTCGCCCACCACCAATGTCCACAACACACAATTCTACTTTCTACTTTCGACAACACACAATTTATCGGTTTATACAAAATGGCTTGAGTGGTGTTTTCTTTAACATGGAAGAAAGTTTAAGCAATATTTCAACCCAAATCCTGGTACATACTTTTAAAGACGGCTTAGGCTTAGTGAATATTTTTTATGAAGGAACTTGGTGTCATTATCATACTTGTTTCTTAAGTAATTTATGTCGCCATGGCTTAACACCATTAACGATTTAAATTTGTTTTTGATAATGCATGTTTTTCAGGCCTTACCACGCAATCAATACCACAAACAAAAATCTTGAAATATACCTACTTATGAAACCTTTCATCTTCTTCCATACAATCCTTTGATTATCTGTGAAATCATTTCAAAAGAATGAACTCAATTTGATGATGTGTACGCTCAGACGAAAATACCAAATCAATGGCATTTCTTAAAGCTGTTTTCGCGCATGAGACCCCCTAGGGACTTCGTTATGTTCAAAATTCGCCGCAGGGATTTCGATTTTTTAGTAATGACTTTGCAAACCTAGGAAAAAAAAAAAGATTTTCATCCCCATGGTGTACGAGTTCTCATTATATTCGTATGTATGTGTTTATGTATATCAATCACAGTTAGCAGTAATAAGAATTAAATATCCATTTCTTTCTCTGGATGTTCAATTTCATTGCTTAGCTAGAAATCTTGCTCAACTTCTTCTCCTTTGTTGACCCTTTCCTAATTATAAAAGGTGTCCAATAAGACCACCGGATTTAGTTTTTCCATTGAAAACATTATTATTAGGAAGTGTTTGTGGGTTATTGGCATGAGCAACAACAAACTTCATGACCTGGAAATTCCTACACCTACGTATGCGTCTCCTAGTGAATGGTCTTGCATCAACTGGAACTCGTATGCCTACGTAAACAGTTCTTTTCGCTGGAAGATGTTTCTTGAAAAGTCGAATTTTTATGAACGATTACGAATTGATATTCGGGAAGTTTCAATAATACTTTCTCTCACTGCGGCTGTTTTCAAATGCTACGAGGACGAATGGGTGAGATTTTGTTCACAATCGATTGAAATTGACCCGATTTCCACACCTTTTTTTAGTAATCTTCAAATTTGGAGGATCATTTGGACCGAGCATTTAATTAAGTCTGCGATCTGTTATATCAAAATTATTTTTTCTATAGGGTTTTAGCAATATTAAAGCACCGTTTCGTGTAGCATTCAATAGTGCGCATTACTGGGACAACCTTTAAAAACTTGTTCATAACAAACTTCCCATTCTTATTACATTATTGCTGCTTTGCTATGGAGTTGTCCATTTGTCTGCATTCTGCTCAGTCTCTTATCTGCGATCCAAGACCTCCATTTCCTGCGTGTTGCCTTGAAGCTTTTTGGACAGTAAATCTTTTAAGATGAAGGACTCTTCGGATACGGACCTGACTCAATTTTGACTCGTTATTTTTATATATGTATTGTGAAAGATTGCGACCCGTATGCTAAAGCGGACTGAACAATTGTAATGTAAAGTCCAGTCTGAGTATAACTTTGCTGTCGCAAAAAATTCCCGAGTTTCTCTTCCCTTCACCCATCCTGAATTCAGTCGTTGACAAAGTGTTTTTAGTGTTTGTGTTTCTTCGCAAGAGAGCCAAAATATTTGAAATTTTGAACAAGTATTACATATGAATGTATCTAGATTTCTTGCAGGCCTTAGTGAGTTGTTCTCTCATTAAATGAACCAGGCTAATAACACTAGAAGTAATAAATTAAAGGTTTATTCCAACTCATATAGCTGCGCATTGGAAAAACTCAGTTCACTAGCGACTGATTGTTTGACGACTGGTCTGGCACGTCCTAATGAAACCAAAGCCCATCCAAGTCCAAAGTGTTCAACTGCTGCTACAAAAATCAATTTTCACGTTTCTGTAACATGGGGTTTATGTATAAAGTCCTCGAAAGGTGTTAGTGTATTGTCTAAATATTGTTCCAATTATTAAAATTCATCTTCAAAAGAATTAAGTATTATACCTTACTGTGCCGCAGATTCAAATGGACAAACCAGATCAAACCTAACGAGATAATGCATCATCTTGGCATGGCAGCTTCCATGAAGTTGAACTACTTGTTTTGAACAAAAAAGAACTTCAAAAAGGAACATGCAGCATTTTATTTTGCACTAAGCTAAACATTGGATCATCCGTGACAAGGCAGTTAGCTGACTTATGCCTTCACTAAAGATTTTACCACGGCAGATATCCCAAAGAACTCAATGTAACGACATTCTGTTGATATAGTTAAATATCAAAAACTATCAAAATTCAATCTCCACCAGAATTAACAGATATTTTGAAAGGTTCTTACAGCCTCACCCAAGAGAAATTTTTTTTTAAGGTACATAGGTGAAGAGGATCGAAAGTCTGAGTGTGGGTATTTTATTTTATTTTTTTTTTTTTTGACATACTCTTTCCATCTGAGCTTAGTATCAAGTGCTAAGTAATAAGTATCAAGGTACTATGTTATTTGACACCATTGACAATAAAAAATACGCTACTATTGGTCCGAGGAAACTTCCTTGTGAAACTCCTGCTGTTATTTTCTTGAACTGTTCTTGTTATAAAAAGTAGAACATTCAACGTTGTACCTATATGTATGTGCCTTACTCGAAAGTATTGCTCAATATTTTTCGATTCAAGGGTGCAATGTTTCAGAATAATCTTTTTGTAGCTTAAATTCTAAAGCTTGATGCCAAATTTATTCCAACGCCTTTGCTACTACTTTAAAAATTGCTGAACAAATCTTTTGTTTTTCTGCGCTGTTTCTACCATACTCGCTATTCTATGTATTTTTTAAATAGTGGAGTGTGTTCTTCTAAATCCAAATTGGTGAAAAAGTCTTTTTAAGAGCAGTTTTTAAAAGGCTTTAATATGACGGTGAGTAAGGAAATTGGTATACCCGATGTCCTTTCATTTGTCAATTTAACTGCTTGCATAATCATGATTACTTACCTGTTACCTGTTAGCACGGTCGTTTTTGGGTAGCATAACTTCATTTTCCTCTGCTGCTTGCTTTGAAAATGACTATTGTATTTCTTTAAGATAATCTGCGAAGAGGTCAGCCTTTTTTTGGCATTTTTCACCTAGGGATTGCCCCTTTGCTTAATGTGTGGTGCTCACTTTACAGGTTTTTCAAGCCTTTTACAGCTTCCCATAATGAGTACTCTGAGCCATAATGAGCTGAAAGAATATTTATGTGCACGTATATTAGCGAATTTTTTCCATTTTTTTATCTTCTTTTAGTAATAAACATGAAGTTCATTGCACATCTTTTACTTCTCGGTGTTTGGGTTCTTTGTTCCTTGGTGCTTTTCGTTTCTTTTGGAAAAGATCTTTAACTTACGCGGGAAGAAAATTTCTACGATTTTCTTTTATAGTTTGCTATTTCTAGTTTTGCCTTGCACTTGCGCACGCCATCTGAGTCGCGGCCTTCCTCTATTTCGCCTTCCCTTGAGGATGAACTCAAAGATTTTCCGGGCCGGAGCATTGGCGTCCATAAGCTCTATCTAGAGACCCCAGTCGTTGGACCTAACCTCTTCTGGCTAAGTCGATGTCTATGCAGACGGTTAAGAATAGCTCTCGAAAAATTTTTCTCTCGAAACAACCAGAGCAACCTTATCCACTTTTGCCGTTGCACCGTAGAGCAGGATTAGGATGATTAAGGTTTCTTAAAGAGTCAAGTTTTTAGCTCAAAATAAACAGCGGTTGGTAAAACTTATTCTTCGTATAATCTCAGCGGTGGAGTTGTTGTCTTTATTAATAGCAGAGCCTAACTACTTCAAAGTTATATCTGTCTATGATGATGTCCAAGTAGTTAGTATTGGTTGTCCTTTCTTTTTGACAACATATACGAGTACTCGGCATTGCCCTCATTGACTGTTAAACCTATCTTCACCGCTCCCGTTTCAATATTCTCGAAGCGCCAATGAGTTCTTTCGATTACGTTAATATTGTTGGCGTATTTGACTAATTGGACGGACTTTTGAGAGATTGTACTTGAGTGCGTGAGTTTTGCACTATTCCTTTAAAAACGCTACTAAGCAAGTCGCATGACAGCGCGTCAACTTGCCTGAATTCTTTTGACATCTAAGGTCTCGATGATTTATTTACCGATCTTGATGGATGGATGCCAAAGCGAGCTATAAATGCTGTCATACGTGGCCTTTAAATCGATGATCGGTGGTGGGTATCGATTTGAAGCTCGTGGGCTTTTTCCAAGAGCTGCCGTCGGATGAATATTTGGTCGACGGTGGACTTTCCTGGCTTAAAACCAACCCGATATGGACCGATCAGATTGTTAACGAAGGACTTGAGGGTTCACACAACATAATATTATATGCGAGGTTAAGAAGACTGATGTCTCTGTAGTTTAGGGGGTCCCCTTTTTTGAGTATCGAGTAAACAGTGTTGAGGTTCCATTCATTCATCGGGCATACTTTCGCGCTAGCCGTCAGCTCCAGCAGCTTTGATGGACTTAAGTTTAGATATGGCTATCTTCACTTTATCCAGGTCTCAATGTTATCGTTAGTTTTTGTCTGATAAGAAACAGGTTTATTTTGTAAATTGTGACCTTTGGCTGTTTTTTTAACTGATCCCAAGAAAGGTCATCTTTATTTTCTATATACAAATGTACATACACATACATACATAAATGTAGTTATCCGATATTTCTTTTTCTACATAAAACTCTTCTGGGTCTGGAATTGTATGAACGTCAACCGGCCAGTGGAAATCACACTTTATTGCTCGAATTGATGCATATATATGTACATATGTGCTCGTACGTAATTCCTTACATTCGGTATCCAACAATACTAGATTTGTAATACTGTAGGCAACCACATACATACAATGTTTCCATTTTAACCAGTTAGGTTATTTCTAATGTCATAATCTTAATAATCTATGTATGTCTTTTCAACACACAAGATGTTAATACCAACTTAACCTATTCACATCAAAATCTTGCATTCACACACTGTTACCTTTAATGCTAGCTACTTAATATTAGAGCAATGCGTTAATAACTTAATTCATGTAACTTACATCACGCTCCGAGTTATAACTAAAATCGTTTTTATTTTGTCTCTAACTTCACGTGTGTACATATGTACATACAGGCTACCCACTGAATAGTAAAAAAAAACTAAAAATTCTCCTTTTTTTGCTATTGAAGTCATAACTTTGCCATATGCTCAATTAATTTGAAATGTACATATACGAGTACATACTCCTTTTTTTGTTAAAAAAATAATTTCCCGCAACTATGTGTATGCATACACCACGACTTCCTTTCCACAAGCCACATACACTCATCATATTCGTATCCGGAATATGGCATAAAAAACCATTAAAAAAAATAAAGAAAATTGTATAAAAAGAGAATAAGAATCGCTGCACGCTCACGCGCGCTTACTGACCTATAACAACCGGCTTGACATGTTACACGTCGCGCCGTGGTCGTGGTCTCGCATTACCACATTATTAAGTCAGAACGTGAAGGTCTTCATTCGCGCGGTGTGGCGCCGCAAAAAGAACCGCCTCACTTACATCTATTTTTTTAGAGGGCAATTAAGCGTCCGGCTAATTAAAGCTGTGGGATACCGGTCCAGCGTGGTAAATTCACCAGTATTCATAGTAACTCGTTTTGCACGACTCTCCTACTACTTTCACTTTTTAAATGTGTAGACGACGAGTGCGAGTATCTGTTTATATGTATGTATGTATGTATGTACATATATGGAATTGTATCTAGAACTGGTTCTAGATAAAATGAATAAATGAAGAGAAAGGTTTTCTTTATATAAATTTTTTTTTTATTTTTTTCCGCTGGATAGTCGACTGTTAAAAATCCATTGTTTCAAACAGAAATGTGCATATTTCATCACTCGTGTGCAGCAGCAGTCATTATCATTATCATACGGTCGGATTGTTCTTTATAAAGAGAGAACGAAATTGGAAGTAAAAAAAATGTCGACTATCTGGTTGTTCCATCATTTTGACACTGAATTCCATTGAAATGAAAAAATAAAAAAAAATCCTTAAGGGGACGAAAGTCTAAAATCATCAACTCTTGCCAACGGTAAATTATAATCTGCGGAATGGAAGAACTGGAGAGCCGGCAACGTGGTCTTTCAACATGTGTAAAATTCATTCTTCATACTGACGTCTTTATTTTTCATTTTTCTTTTCCTTTTCTCTCATTTTGAACACTTTTATTGATACAGTATGTTCAACAAAATACATCACATTTGGTAGCATAACCATGCAGATGTAGAACAGGTACATATAGGTAGTTAGTAATTGCAGATCCCTTCAATTCTAACTGTCTCATCAAAAACGCAATAACACCAAGGAACGCTCCTCGGTAGAGTACCAAACTACTAAATTTATAAAGACACAAACTTGCAAATCACAAGTTAGACTAGTTATTCAGCGAAGCTCAACGCGAACAGCCAGGGAATTTTAGAATGCTCGAAAGGACTGGCAGATGCGCTACATAATACTTAAAACAATGGAGAAAGTCGTAGATAACTTTTTCAGAACAATTTTCTTTAAACATAAATATGTAAGTACATGGCTGGTAGATCCACGTGGTTCATATTACATAAACTTGCGAATGCTACAGAAAATCACTAGAAGACAAAGAAACTGTCATAATAACTGTCATTGTAATATCAAGGCGGGAAAGTATTCGCTATATGTGGACCTTAGCATTAGACGAACTTTTCTATAAGCAAAAAGGGTACGCTATTAACCGAGTTGGCGCATTATAGTCCAGGGCCCTACTGCTCACAGCCACATTTGAAAAGCAAATTGAGAAGCTTACTCATGAAAGTTATTACTATCAGGCGTTTTTCAGATGTTCGCGAGAGGTGGGACCATTTAAAATCATTTTGGTGGTTTTTAGGATCCGAATTTTAAACCTTTCGCTCAGTAGTCCAACGCACTAACCACAGGGCCATGGCATGCATGCCGATATGCCAATGATAGTGTAGAATATAGATGCGATCAGCTTCACATGGCACTGATGCCATCCACCGTCGCGACAAGTGGGTAAAAGACCCGCGTGCTTCTCCAGGGTTTTAAGAGAGTTGGCTGCCTACTTAACTTCCACTTCTCAGGCGTGATACTGCCGTGCGTCGGCAGCTCTCGCAGACTAGAAGGAACTGCTGCAGTATCTTATAGGATACGCTGATTCCTCCCCGACCTTTGTCATTTGGACGTCAAGTCCTTGCCAGAGGGGTCAATCTTACATTTTTTTTTTATCAGAATATGCTTCTGTAAATGTTCGTATTCTTTGAGTATGCCACGGGGTAGAAGGCCCTTGTTGTCTCTAGTACTGCCAAGAGTGCACCCCAATTCTATTATTGTTACAATTTATTTTCATTTTATTGCGTTGGACAGACGTATTCTACTTATTTTCTTTATCTAAAAGTTTCAAACGTGCGAAACTAACATAGGTTGATCAACCAACAGGCAGACACTGATATATGTACATAAGTGTTCCGTTTTGAGGTTTCAATAAAAACACTCATTTGAGCATTATGTTCTCGGTACGGCATGGAAGTCCACATCACGTTTTTTTCTATATGACGACTATCTGATCCATTATATACATTATTGGGACCAGTTGTGAACCTCTAGGATGATCAGATAGAATGTATGTAGCTTACATTGTGGCTATAAGTTTCTTTCTTAAAGAATTTTCTTTTCGCTCGTACTGTTTTTCTTAGCACTTTCCTCAATCATCAGCCTTCGATTTGCTCACTTTTCCTTCCACACAATCAGATAAGAAGCTTAGGAAAAGTAAAAAAAAAAAAATAGATAACCCACTTCCGCCATCACATCACTCTTAAATGACGATGTGACGAAGAGGAAAATGGACTATGTACGTATGTATGTATGTATAGGTATACACGTATCTTCCAGGATATTACATCAAAGTGGAAGCTCTTCTTCTTCGAGATATTACAAACGCGCAATGCGTCTATAAAGCATTTACCATACTTTACAACGCTACCAGATGAAAAATGACTTCAGCACCAGAACGCGAACACATCGATTAGTCGTTCCTGAGTGGATCACAAAGCTGTGTTCTTCATTTTATCCTTTTGGACATTGCCTTCTGTTGCTCTCTCTCTGCATAGTGGCAATAGGAATTTTCCAAACGAATGGTTTCCAATTTTCTTTGAAGTATACGTACACTCGAAGAGTGCACTTGTAACGTCTACAACTTGGCTGGTTTCGTCATCGTCGCCGATACCACTCCTTGCGTCGCTACTTGATGACAGTCTCGCTCTTGAAGTCTTGTGAATTTGAAGCATAGCAGCAGTTTCTCCACTGCAACCACGATGCCTGGTTGACTTGACACAGAATCTTTTGACTGGAGATGGTGAATGCTGAAGTATAGTGGTAACCGTGTCGCTTTCCTAAAAGGCCAAACGAATCAGTCGTGAAGATTAATAGTCGTCGTGGTCTTGTGGACTAAAAGTTGAGCGATTATTCGCGCGAAACCCAGGCACACTGGCTGCGACCGATGCGGGATGGCACTATACAGTGGTTTGATAGGAAGCGAATAATGACGATAGAATCATGAGTCAGTCTGCTACAAACAACGCTGGAAAAGGTCATGTGCTTAGAAATCGGGTGCGGGATGAAATAATCTCTTCCAGATGTGATGTTGATGCTGCTGCTGTTGCTGCCTATAATAACCAGAAGAGAAGCACACGGTCGCAAAAGTTCGTTGTGTCGTTGTACGGCATACCATCAGTATCGTTCCTCTGCAGAAATGAAAGTCTGGGCTTTAAGGAAAGCAGAAGGTTGCGCGTCGCTTTTATCATCGTCGTTGCCGTGTGCCGTATAGCGTGCAATGATATGCCCAAATGAGATGAAACTCAAGTTGAAAATGTGCTGCTGTGGCAATTGTTAGCCCTTACAGATGATGTTTTTGGGAGCCGATGTCTTTACAGCTTTAGGGGGGAGAGTTGGAGGTAGCCGACGGAAATTTACGGGTGTGTAATTTTTCATTCTGAATGCAACAACGATTTGTGTTTCCTCCCGCTTTCGTTGTAATAATAATAAAAGTCGTGATGTGTTTTGTCCAAAACGAGAGCATACTTATTGTGGTATGAATGTGGATACAAGTATTCGAAATAGAAACTTTTTTTGCTTTTGATTCCACGAAAAGGCAAATGGAACCAACGTGTAAAGTAAATGACATTTTAAGCCTTAAATTTCTTCTGGTGGTTTTCAAACTCAAAGAATGAAAAATATAGTAAGTAGTGGGAATGCACTACATATGTAGTTTCGAAGTCTTAACCCGATTTCTAATAAGAACAATACAAAACCTTGGTTCAATTCCAGACAACATTTGTTGAATGAGACTGGTTTGGCCAGCGATGCGAAATATGTTGTTTCAAAAAGCCCAAAATCTGGTTCCTCAAGCGGCTTACTACTATCGGAGTTTCCTTAGAGCTAAGAATTCAACCGTGGAGCTAACTGCCCAATGATGTCATAATCAATGTATTGCTTAGGATTATTACTGAAAATCGCTGTAACCGAAATAAGGGCAACGTCAGGCACGGAGTTAAACATAGTTTTAAAAATATTAACGCACACTCTTGACTGCATTACGTATAACAAATCTACAATTTTGTGTGTCCGCACTACGTTGTTGTTGCTAAATTCCACCCATTGTTTTATAAAGAGATTTCGATTCTCCAGAAGTTTCGAAGTTATTATCGAGGACAGACTAGAATAGCAAAATGAAGGTCTCAAAACACCACCAAATTCACAAATCTGGTTTACAGGTACTTTCTAATTGGAATATGGCAGCATTGTTGCTGGGGTATATACTCCCATTCGAGCGACAGCATTTGGACAATCACAAACAATATTTCAATATTGGAGTGCCTTTGGACTACATATTTGCATGAGAATGCATAGGAAGAAGAATTAATGGTGGTCTTTAAATCCTGTACGGTAGGTTTTAGGCTCTCTGGGACTGCCCCAACCGCCTCGAAAATCAAAATTACCGTAGTCCAAATTCCAGGTCATGAAAGCTTCAAAGACAACGAACGCTTGTCTCTAGTTCATTGGTCCCTATTTTGAAGTATCATTTGACAGTGCCAACTCCAAGATTTCACAATTAGAGAAAGACAAACACGCTGACTACTAGGCCAACCTGCAAGGCCTAAGCCAAGCGAAAGAGTTCATTAACCCCAAATACGAATTAAGGAACTTAACGTGCTACCTTATGGGACATTGTCCACTTAAATACCATCTGCACAATATGAAATTTTATATACCGACATATGCCGGCTTTATGGAGAGCAAAATGAGACAGTAGAACATATTTTTTGTGTATGTCCAGGAGTCGCAAGGAAAGAATGCTCCACTTGCTGCGGGAATCTGTGAGTCCGGTGGAAATTAGGGATCTGGAAATTTAAGCTATACTGAGGTTTATGAAGAGCTTTAATTCAGCTGGCTAAATTATATGGGCCTGTACAAAAATCTTAGAGGTCACATTACATCTTAAGGGTCCTAGTGTAGTATAGTATAGTATGTTAACATACATAAGCAAAGTGTAAAAAAATTAGAGTAGTCGTGAGATCATGACATATTGACGATCTTACGTCAACAGCAGCAGTAGGAAGTCTTCGAGAACAGTTTACTGCCCACAATTCGAGGGAACTGTGGATTGATCCTCTCGAGAATGTCATTAAATTTTAAAAGATGAACCTTCTCCAAATTTTTGTAGCTCTGACACTAAGGCATCTTGCCTAGTATTAACATCAAAGTCTTCAATAGAAGAATCGATTGCAGTTACCAGTTCACAAGAGGGGCAACGTGGTATTTTAACAAGCAAAGACTTTTCATAAATCAAGAGAGTATCCGAAGATATTGTCTCCATCGTGCCTAATGTAAGCAATACATGCCAGTTAATCAAGTGAATTTGAAAAGATTTACATAACTGGTGATGCGATAAAAATCAGACGGAGTACATGTAACGTCGCTGGTGTACGCTAGTAGTAATTGCTGTAAATATGTAAAACAAGCTTGTTATTTTACACTCTTTGGAGACGTATATATTGGAGGCTTTGAGACATATCTACTGGGAGTTTTTCTGAAAAGTTGAACCTCTAACGATATAAAATGTGTTTCAGGGGAGTGGCTTTAACAGATTCGTTATTTTATAATAGAATTAATTTTGGTAGAGAAATGTTGCCAAGGCTACTAGGTACATAATGTGCAATTGTTGACTGCGAAATATAACGCCCAAATAAACACGTTTACGTGGTAAATCTGCAGTATATGTATGTATGTTGGTATAAGTCAGCTCGTTTTTGGTTGATTTCCAAACGGAAGACTGACGCATAATGCCCCGGTTTCACTTGTGCACTTTATAAAAGAAGAAGTTTCGCCAATTTGCAGTATTTCTTGAAATGCAACTGTAAAAATCATATTACTTTACCCAAGAGTAGGGTGCACAATAGAGAAAGACATCGCTATAGGGGCCTTTATTTTTAAGAGATGTTTGGCAACATTAGCTCCAAGTGCTCCTTCTCCGGCCATGCACTTAATGTGAGTACTAAGTGAATCCATCCATTCTTGCACATTGAATGTCATAAATTTTTAAAGGCACATAAATATATTGTTCAAGCTGGCAGAATAAGTCTTAAACCAAAAAGAAAATCATGATAAATGTTTATTCAGCCTAACCATCTCCCTCAGACCGCATCACATTCAAGGCATCGTTTTTTTCATAACAATATAAAAAAATTAACATGTTTACATATTAAATGAAGATGTAGCAAGATTTACAGAATACCCAGTTAAGTACTAAGAAGTATACATTTTCCGATTTTCTTCAGCTTCATCCTTCATGTATTGCTTAAAATAGCACACAAACATAGGCTTGATCATAATTTCAGTTATGAGACAATGATTCCGTGAGGGCCCATAAACTCATACTGACCATATTTTGCCTGTCATTTGAACTGTTACCTTTTTGTGTTTTTTGAAATTTCTTATCGTATTTGTCAAATGAGCATAAATGTGTGCTTGCAATGAAAAGAGATGTTGCGTAGTTCTTTCAACTCATTGCATCCCATTGGGGTGAACAATAATTCAGTGCTCCAAGAAGATTAAAGCAAATCCTGGAAAATCCAACGAATTTCAAGTCAAGACACAGCATCTTTCCATCGACTTCAAAGCCGCATATGATTGCATTCATCGTCTGGAACTCTACAAGATTCCACTACAATTAAACCAGAGTAACGCTAGAGAATACATGGTGCAATGTGCAGTTTAAAGGTAGCACTTCAGAATTTGGCAAGGAGTCAACATCAACACCACACATGTCACATTAGTGAAGATAAGACGAACATCAACCCTTGGATGCCGGTGCTTCCTCGGTTAGGTGACACAAATTGTGTCAGAATTTTTACTTTCCGACAAAATGTTTGCTCTTCAGAACGCTAATTATAACAGTTCTGCTGTACGGCGCTGTGTGCTGTGCGCTTTGAAGCACACAATTTTTTGACGAATTTTCGATGCTGTGTACAAGGAGGGTGAATGGAGGAGAAGAAGACAATCACGAACTTCATAAACTGTACCAAGATGTGGACACCCACATTTCAGACTGCAGACGATTGGAATCTTGCACAAATCCCTGCACGCACTGCAGATACCGAAAACTAAGTTTGAGCTGCTGTTCTCGGAATTCTGTCTGTAGTCCTTATGTCTGTTTGAAGAGCGATAGGACTAATTTTCATTATAATATTACTTAAGTAAAGATCGGCATAAAAAACGTAGCCAACGAACAATTTATGCTAATAGGAAGGAGTTAACTTGAGGATCTTATTGTATATGTGTACATAAGTGCTACGAATCGCCTTATTGTAATTACTAAGCAATTGCTAATTATATTGAAGCTTATTTAGAACAATGCCAAGCACTGCGATTACTAAAATCGCGTACAAGTCATTTTACAAAAGATAGCAGATTGTTTCTTGAACCTAAATCCGCTTATATGAATTTTACTAAAAAGCGTTCATACGTACCTATGTATGTATGTGCATATTAATATAACTCTTTCTGAGAGATGAAAATATTATCCTGGGTTTCGTAGCCACTCTCATCCGCTAATAAAATTACAATTTTCAAATAATGATTTTTATGAATTCTAATTTGTGCACCGCATATCAGGCGCAGCAAAAGTGTGTATTTTCAACGAACTTCCGTCTAGATTCTCAAGAACACTTTTCAGACTTTGTATACATAATTTTTTTATGTGACAAATTTGCGTCTTTCCACAAGAATCAGGGGTGCTATGATGTAGTACACAGTTACCCAGTGTCACTGAGCCGGGAATACTAAAAGTGGAGAAATTTTGTGTTTTTTTTTTACTATTACGATACTACTTCTCGTAACCGCAACAGGCTACCGACGGAGTAGGTACTGTGGTGGTCTATTTGTGGTTATAGTAGTTATAGATGAAATATTTGAGCAGATTCCCTTAAAGTTTTACTTTGCCGTTTGGAATAACGGAAGAAAGTGGTGGCTTCTGGTGCAATATAAATCTCATAACGATAAATTCTTAATTCAGATTTCGATTTATATTTTACGGAAATGGATGACATTCCATGAGAAAAAAGATATAAAGATGCTATAATTCACATTTATAGAAATTTGTTTTCTTGTTCGTTAGTGGTTTTACTTTGCTTTTTAAACCCTATGTCTCTGGTTGGGAAGTAATAGTTCTTCTCTTTGCATGATTGGTTTTGACCATTAAATCAAATTATTGAGTGCCGGAAGGAACTAAAGTTGGTTTTGTATTTTTTTTTCATTTCATAAAAACTTTTTCGCAAGCATTGCGAAAGGAGACAGGAGGAAATTTTAAGAAACTTTAAATGGATGAATGACATTTAGAAAATCAGCTATGTATGTTTGTAGCAATTTTATTTTGGAATTCCTTTTAGTTTCATACTTATAAGAATAAGAAAAATCCTTGTAGTCAAAAATGTGAATGTCGGAAAGTTCTTTCCTTTGATCTTTCTGGTATAGCGTTTAATTTGATAAGTAGATACATTTTTTAATATCATAAGAATAGTTGATATTCGGACCTAGAATACTTTTTCATGTAGCAATAGGTATCAGACATTTTATTTTACAACCCTAAGGCTTTTTATGCAATGTACGTAATTTTGATAACGCTACCCGGATATGAGTTCAGGGATTAAAAACTAACTTTATTCAATTTCTCAATCACTCACTTCTTGTTGGTCATAGTGCAAACCAATGACATCTCCTTCCATGTAGCGTTTATAATGAGAACAAGTTTTTTTCGGTTACCTGGGTCAGATAGCATCTCCATTCAAGTTATTGAAATTAATGAACAGGTGATGAAGCTGAAACTTATACTAGACGCATTGCTCTATGATGATCTACAAGGTCTTTATGCATACATATGTTGGATGCACCAGTTTTGATAGTGAACCTGCCTATTCGACATAGATAATGCATATGCGACAGGAATGCCAGCATATTGGGAATTATCGCAGGCCAGTTACATATGTCGCAATGTTTAGAAAAAAGAAAACGTTTTACTAAATGGTTCTAACAACTGCGCGAGATAAATTTCTTTTCTTTTATTAACGAACGAAGCGATATGCCTCAATAGTTCTTACAAGCTGTAGATTTAGAGAGCATCCATCTTGCCAGACGCCAATAAATGTTGAAAATAGTCAACAATATTATCCAAGTTGCTAAAGCAATGCTGATGAATATCTGTGCTGGACAGGTTAGCAGAAAGGTATCAGTCGACCTCAGAGTAACACAGCAAGACGTGTGTGAACTGTACTATCTTACTTGGATCAGAAATGTAGTGCCGGGTTGGGTATAGTAAAGCGATCACAGATCAGTCACTTAAAGGCTGCCTCCTTTTTAAAAGGCTTTTGTAGGATCTGCAGACGAGGAGAAGGTAAAAAGCTCATTTACTTCATTTCATTTCATATCATTTACTTCCTATTCATCGGTCATGTCCTGTCCCAAAGAATATAGCTCTATGCTCTTCTTCAATGATCTCAGTGAACTGAGATTCTTAGACCCGGAATTTTTATGGTTAACCATAGTTCAATTAATAACATAAGCAATAGGCGTTCCGCCACCACTGATTTTATACGAGTATTCCCATTTGTGCCAATATTTACACCTACATATAAAACTTAATGTATAATGCCATGAATATAACGATTAATTAGTGCTTGCTCATATTTCTAATTGTGCATCATTTAAGACTTAATTAAAATTAAAATCAGAAATATTTATTATTCAATAAAGTTTCATTGCTCTAAGTATGTAAACTAATACTTTTCTTCAGAACTCTCTTTTGAGCATAATAATATTTCAAGTATTGTTGATATCAAAGTATCAGTCACAGACATTTCCTTGCCGCAGTTATAATATCTGGATCAATATAGGGTTGTCAAAGTGAGCTAAGATTCTCGGACAACATGGGAGGTACCTGCAGTAACAAGTACGTGGACGAATGGACCTAAAGAGTTTAGGTTTGATAAGTCACTTAATGCTTACTCCCTTTTTTTGTAAATGCATGCATTTCAAAAGTCTGTTGACGAAAAGTGCAGCGATGAATATGGTAGGTTTTATAGGTAAAGCAAAGTGATACATTACAACAAAAGGAAGCTAAAAGCTCCCTATGCTCAACAAACTCCACTTACCAAGTAAGGGGTGTTTTTGAAGAGTATCATAAATTTAAACAAAACGTAAACCATTCATTGAACAAGCAACAGTTTTGATTTAAAGAATCTTAGATTTGTACAATTAACTTCAGGCATACGGTACTGCGGTTGGCATAAGGCACCGCATGCTACCAGTTTGAATTTTTGTGTAGTTTTCCTAGCAATTGTGACTTTGTTGTGTCAATAAATGATGGCTTTCAAGGTGTTAATGTAACTCTAAACTTTTGACTTTAGGCGTTAAGGCTTATTCTCATCACCGAATTTTTATTCGGTCCAGAATAAACAGTCGGGATGTACTCATATGTTGTTCAAATTTGGGAACAAATAATCAGTGATGATAGTTCTGTAACGTGCTCCATTGAAAGAACTAAGTCATAAGCCGAAAAGTACAATTTCACCGAACAAAATGTGTCGATAAAACAGAGGATCATTTTTAGAACCTTCTCATGACAGTCATTACTCTCGGACGTTTGCCAGATATTCACAAGAGATATTCTTGTCTTACGGTCTATTACTACAACTGCTGATATGTCTTCGGATGTCTTTTTTTTACTGCTTGAAGTTCGCTTTGATGTTCCTGCTTATTTTACAACTTAATTATATGCGCGTATGTTTCTGATACGTTTAGTATCTACAGCAAAATGAATTCGAAATGAAATGACTTCGCACAGTAATTGTGGTCTTTCTCTATCTTATTTATTTATTTTTGTCAATAAGCAGCTAATACCACTCTCTACACACACGACACTTGTTTACTTTAAAAGCAATACTTATTGTTGAAATTGTTTTGCTAAGTGCACTGGAAAATCATTACATTTCTCCTCTTCTCCTGTCTCCTTAATGATGGCTTTTCTTTACATTGTATATTATTTTGCCCCACCTACAAAAACAAGTACGACAACCTGTTGCAGTTTTAAACAATCTCATTTGGGCATTTTAAAAATATTTCCTCTTCCTCATAACCAAATACGTTTGCAAAGTCATTAATTCAGTGACTTGTCTGGGACATCTACTGCATGTTACCGTATCTCAAATGAAAATCGTTATTGGACGTCAAACTTTTACTCAAATCCTCTTCAATTGAGGCGGCACATTTAAAAGCAATTTCCTTGTCTTAAATAACCGACAGATGAAAACATGGTCTTCTAAAGATTAAAATAATGCACAAATTCCAATTTGCCCTCTATCGAGAAAGTAAGTAAAACTATTAAAATACAAATAAATAACTTGCTTACAAATTAGCGCACTACGTTTCCGTCAAATTGCTGGCGTCAATGTGTGCGGTAATCTACCTAACTATGAATATATCGGCAAGGAATCAATTGATAGTCACGATCTCTTCATATTACCTCTCACTTTTCGGAAAACTATCAGCGCTACAGTCTTCCTAGAGATCGGTTTGTAATTTTTATAAATGCAATTATATACTAATGCCACTCAAGATTATGATTATGGGTGTCTAAAGCGATTTACAGTTCCGCAATAGTCAGAGCTATACAAAAATTGCAAATTTGTGTAAAATTCGTCCCATTGCCAGAGCACTGTCACAACTCTGCTTGTATTTGCATAAAAAATTGTATCTTACACCTTTGGGGAGGAAAAATGCATTTTCCACTCCAGTGCACTTTCAAATGGTATGCTATGTGCAATTTGGGTGCAGACTTACACCGCCCAAATACTGTGGCAAGTCTAGCTGTCACAGCGGTAGCATTACTCCAACAAGACAACGGCAGCGCTAAGCAGTCTGGTCGAAAAGCGAACACTCGCTAATTACCTAGTTTTTGAGGTATGGGTAGCGAGCGGTATCTTACCATCCAATTACTGTTAAAATTGCAAAATTCACGATAGATGCAGGAAGTAAAAAAAGAAAAAGGCCTTCAGCAGCGGAGGTGTGAGTTAGGTAATGCTAAATAGTATTAAAAAAAGTGAAACAAAGGCCATGAAGTTCACTGAAAGTAGGCTACGTCTTGAACTAGATTTCATTTTTACCTATGAGAAGAATTTAAGACTTCAAAAGGAAAAAATAAAGAAAAATAATTGCTAACTGTAAGATGGGAGATCATATTAAAGTAGCTGCATTAATAGTAGTAGCTGTGTGATGAAATGTAGAATAGAATCTAACAAAATAAAAGAATTGAAGACTTCAAAGCAATTTAGAACCGAAAATCCTCCCATGAAAATGCATCTTGGTATAATATGAATTACAATAGTCAATTAAGTTTTTTATCTACTTCCTTAATAAACTCCCGATTATTAAGAGATTTTGCTTGCGATCCAAGAGTTGTCTAGTAGGTATCTATGATGGTGCCGTGACATACGGCCAAGTGACACTTTTGAAAAGCGACATAAGGGGCAAATTAGAACATTTGGCCTTTCAAAAAGGAACATAAGGCCAACATTTTTTAAACATAACACCAAATGTGTTTTTTTATTTTTTCAATAACGAAACTGGGGTTTACCGATCGATTTATGATTTTGAGTCGGACATAAGGCCATAATTCCATGAGTCCACAATTTGTTTGGTCTAAAATGGGACATCAGTCCACAATTTTTCAAAATGTAAAATGTCAAACAAAAAGACATCTAACTATATGCCGCATAGCGGCGCCCTGTGCCGAAGGCCGTCCGGTGTATGAGTCGAGGAAATGTCCATAGCTTCTTTTTTGCGAGCATAGCGCACTCACTTACCTCGACTTGTAGGCTTTCGCCCTCTAGTCACTTCAATACTAATATGGGGTGGGTGGGCTCGCTGCGTTCGCAAAAAAAAAAAATTAAACAACACAAAGCGACATAAGGCCAAAAGTTGAGATTTGGCCTTATGTCACTTGGAATTATGTCACAGCACCGTCTATGATCACTTGGTTGACATGATGAGAGAGATTGGAAGATCCTCTTGGTTGGAACTTTGTTGTCCATTCATCCGATGTGACCGAGCCGATGCTGTTGTCTGGCCTTGTTCAATACATCCACACCTTGGTAAGGCTTGTTGTTCTCCTTACATATATGAACAAAAATCTTTTTAAATAGCCAACAATTTGTTTAACCTACTTCGTAACAGTACAGTACTCGACTATACAAGTATGACTAGAAGGATCAACTTTCTATTAAGCATCAATTTAATTCTTGGAATTATGAGTTTTGTTTTTTGAATGTCTACCGTCATCAGATCCGGAAGAGTGTGTAATTTATGGAGTGTATGTGTAATTAGAGGTTGGTATAGTCCTTAATTACTTCGAAGATTTACTTAAGCTACAGACGTTTTGTGCTAGTCGGTGGATGAATATTTTTTGTCTGCCGGCGATCTTTATGCATATATCAGGCGTTTTTCTTTTTAAATTCAGAGTAGAGCTCTGAACAGAGCTCGAGCACATCGAGCGTGCTTTGAACCGAGCGTGTTCAGAGCGCTCTGATTTGTTTTTGAAACACAGTTGAACTGTTTTTTTATCCCACTTTCCAAGCGTACATAATTCTCTTTTATTTCGCCGATTAATTTAAGGATCATACCTTTGCTCCATTTAAACCCTTAAATTAAGTTTACACATAAGCAGAATATCTATTGTTAGTTATTTTTTATATTATCTTACCTTCTACGCCAGAACAACAAACCTCATCCGGCATTTTAATTCTTTTGGATTTTTTTTTTGTTTGTTTTCCCTCCTGTCACATAAAAAAAATGGCCGTACTCAGCTTTTTGCTCCGAATGCTCGGTCAATTTATTATGAGAGTGCTCTCTGAGCATGCTCTGAACGAAAAAAGAAAAACGAATTCAGAGCTCTGATGTGTCTGAGCTAAAAAAGAAACACGAAATTTTTTTTGACAACTCAGGCTCTCCTCTGAACTAAAAAAGAAAAACGCCTATCATCACGTGTCACCACCTTTTAGCTTTTTAACTGCTATTAATGCATCTACATATGTATGATGTTTGATTTACATGTGAATTTAACAAGTAAAACTCTAAATTTGTAAGCGTCCTCTTATTTTAGTATTCAGACAGAATTTGCGTAGTTTGTGTTTCAAAAGAATTCGCTAGAACAGATGTTTTCTTCAATGGCACTCTGAATTTGATCATTTATTCAATATATTTATTTGGTAACTGTAGAGTTCTTGTTCTTTAGTCCGAACTGCCTATTCAACAGGCTAAAATTAGCTAAATAATTATAATCCCCTCAGAAACTTGAAGCATAATCGGAAAAGCAAAATTTGTTTATATATCTTTTTCAAAATCGATAATTTTCCTAGTTTTGAACCGATATCTTGCGACTTTCCATTGACTCAAAACATATTCTTATCTAAGCCCCACGTTTACTATGTAGAGGAGATGTTATATCCGACATATTGACATTTTCATCGAATGTCAGAAAAATTTCTTCCAGATTGGAGACGAAATCTTCCGCTGCTCTTCATCCCACTAGACCACTCGCCGTGATTAATCTTGCTTGGTGGCGCTTGTCATTAATCTAGCTGGCCCTTCTTTTTTTTATAATGGAGGGCTCATCGTCAGAAGGATTTCCGAACTGTGGTAAGCGTGATACTCTTATGCTTTATAGCGAGTAAAGACATGTGACTGCCTCGTCAGGTGGGTTTTAGAAATCAAGCATGTATGCATGTCAATATCCTTTTCATGTATCATTATTTCAAGCTCGTCAGGTTTGCGCAAGTGTCGATTGGTTGTCGATCTGTAAATTTTAAGCATATGTTTCATATTTTAGTTGGTGTGTGCTTTTTATAAATATTATTCATAAGCTTAATAAACCTTTCGAAAATAGGCTTCTATTCTTGAAAAGACGTCAGATATAGAAGATCAGAAGACTGACGGTTTTTCCATTTTATGATCGAGTATGCCATTCGTCACCACAGTCAATGGCTGTAAAGAGCAAAAATGACTTTCTAAAAACACTTCTACAAATTAGGGGTCAATTCAAACTTTAAGAAAATTGTAAAATATTTATACTATATTATTCGATGTGGGCGCCGTAGCTCAGTGGTTAGTGCGTTGGGTTTCTGAGCGGGAAGTTCGAGGTTCGAATCCCAGGAAACATCTAAAAGTTTTTACACGGTCCCACCTCTCGCGAATGTCTAACAAACGTCTGAGAGTAATAAGTGTGATGAGAAATCTTCTTATCATGCCTTTCGCATATGGCTCTAAACTGTAGGTCCCTTCCATTTGTGTGAAAAACATAACACGCACAGCACGAATGACTGCGAGAAGCTAGGCCCTTACACCCTACACCTAGATACGTATATAATATGTAGATGTTATAAATACCAAAACAAAGAGAACGTATAGCATTGCAAATAAAAACGTAATGTAGAACACTAAACATTTTAGGTTATTGTTATTTCTGAAAACAGAAGTAGTGTTTTAAGCAGTAAACAATGACTTAAAAGGCCCTAAGCTACAAGTATGTACAAGTATTAATTTTGATTTTGGTGGGGGCGATAGCCCCCATTTATTTGGCTTAATACAAGCTACAGCTAACTTAAAAACTAAGACTAACAACTAACTTAAAAACTATGACTAAAAGCTAAGGAAAATGGTTGAGGAGATCAGGTTTGAGGCTGGGAGTGCTACGATTGAAATCGAAATGGGTGAGGTTTGAGTTAGCCTTCCGCAGCATACGGGAAATTGGTTCATTGGAGCCATATAAGGTGCGATGGGCTGGTAAATAGAACAGCCGAGGGCATCGTAAGTTCCGTGGGTTAGTATTGAAGAAAATTGAGTTATAAAGAGATTGGCAATCGATAGAGCCAGAGAGAAGTCGATGAATGAAAAGAATGTCTGCAACATCTCTGCGTTTCTCGAGGGAATTCAAGTTGATGAGGTTGAGTCGGTTTTGATAGGGAGGCAGGATAAGTGGGTCGTTCCAAGAAAGACCTCGTAGGGCAAAACGAAGAAAACGACGTTGGATGTTTTCGATTCTGGACACATGCACTTGCTGAAAGGGGCACCACACTTGACTCGCATATTCGAGGAGAGGGCGGACAAAGGTAATGTAGAGGGATCTAGTCACGTAAGGGTCGGAGAATTCCTTGGACCACCGTTTGATAAAGCCAAGTGAGGAGTTAGCTCTAACAATTATCTCGTCAATATGGGAACGGAAATTTAATTCCCTATCGTACAGTATTCCAAGGTCACGCAGAGATTGAACGATGGATATAGGCTGACCATGAAGAAAATAAAGGCGGGCAGGGGACATGTGGTGTTTCCGTGATAAGGTAATAGATTGGCATTTGGTGATATTGAGCTCTAAGCAATTTTTAGAGCACCAGTTCGAGAAACTGTCCAGGTCTTTTTGGAGGAGACAGTAGTCCTGTGGTGAGGAGATGGTTTTAAAAAAAATTTGGTATCATCCGCGTAGAGAGAAAGGGAGGAGTGTTTTATGACCCTATCAACGTCGTTAATAGTTAGAATGAAGAAGAGAGGACCAAGATGGCTGCCTTGTGGAACACCAGAAGTGGCCAAGAAAGGGGCTGATAGGACTGATCTAAAGCGAACACTATAAAAACGATTTTCAAGGTAGGATGATATCCACTTTAACAATATGGGTTCGAAACCGAGGGCAGACAATTTGAAAAGAATTAGGTTATGAGATATCTTATCAAAAGCTTTGCTAAAATCAGTTGCAATAACGTCGACTTCTTTGCCATTCTCTAAGGCTGTGAGGGCAAAAGACACGAATTCGACGAGATTTGTCGTAGTAGATCTACCTTTCAGAAAGCCATGTTGATTAGGGGAAATGAGAGATTTGCACTGAAAGCTTAAGGCTTCATACAAAATACTTTCAAAGAGTTTAGGTATATGAGAAAGTTTAGCAATGGGGCGATAATTTGTTACTTCGCTCCTTGAACCCTTTTTGTGTACGGGGGTTATGAAAGCTGTCTTCCAGATCTGCGGAAATTCTCCTTGTGAAAGAGAAAGGCGAAAGAGGTGAGAGAGAGGGAGTGAGAGATTGGATGAACATTTTTTAAGAAAAATGGCGGGGAGACCATCCGGGCCAGGCAAGAATTCATCATTAAGACTTAGCAATTTATTTTCGATAAGAGCAGGGTCAAAGGATTGATGCAGAAAAGGACCTACGGAGAAATTAAGAAGGAAATTGAAGTAAGAGGGGTCCGGTATGAAGGAGTTGTCGGCGAAAGATTGTTTGAAAAAGGTGGCGAAAAAATTGGCAATGGTGTGTGGATCATTTGATGATGTATTATCAAAGGATAGAGAGGGAGGGTAACCGTCAGATTTTCTTTTACAGTTGACGAATTTGAAAAAAGACTTAGGATCATTTATCAGATTTGATTGCGCGTTATTTAGATAGCGCTGATAGAGAGAGTTAAAAAGCTGAATGAATTGAAGGTAAGAACCGAGGTAGTTGGAAAAGTCAGAGATGAAATTGGTACGAAGAAATACTGCCCATAACTTGTTTCTTTTGTTACGTATAGCGCGAAGTTTACGGTTATACCACGGGGGAGATGTGGATGATGTTTTGTGGCGTGACAAAGGGACATAGAGAGAGATAGAATTAAATATTTCCCTGTAAAAAATGGCGAGGGCATCATTTAAAGATAAATTTGAAAACTCAAAGGAAACCCTACTCAGATAGGTATTAATTTTGTGGAAATTCGCTTTATGAAAGTCGTAAGACAAGACTGTGGAAGAGTTGGAATGGAGCGGAGCGTTATGGAAAAATGAGAGAAGAAGTGGGGGATGGAAGTTATCAATAGTCGAAAGGGATAGAGGGCAATGCGAGACTGAGGAGTTAATGGGGTCAGTTGTGAAAATAAGGTCTAATTGCCTTCCCATGTAGTTTAGGACATTGCTAACTTGACGTAGGCTTGAATCCGTAAGTCGATCTATGAAGAGACATTCCTTAGTTGAGTTGGTATTAGAAGCGAAGAAAAAGGATTCATCATCGGAGGGAGTCCAGTGTAATTGGGGCAAATTAAAGTCGCCAAATATAAAGATTTCGTCGAGGGGATCAGATAAGTCGGTTATTTGATCAATCGCGTCAATGGCAAGTTGGTAAGATTCGATAGGTTGGGCTGGAAGGATGTAACAACACATAACGTACAGGGATCTATGGGGAAGAGTTATTTTTATTGAAACAAAGTCTATCTTAGAGGAAGAAGAAATAGCGATGAGAGACGAGTCAAGGTCGTTGTGGATGGCAATGAGAACGCCTCGAGAGGGAGCGTCAACCAGGGGAAGGTCGTGGTCATCGTCTCGAAAAACATTGAAAGTAGAGGGAAATAACTCTTGGCTCTTTATGCTTGGGATCAGGTTGGTTTCGGTCGGAGCATAGATATCGAAGGGGAGAGCATGTGATTGGGGCAAGACAGCTTGGGTTTTTGAGCGCAGGCCCCTTACATTCTGGTAGTAAAAGGTAAGAGGAAGACTATTATAGGAGGGAGGTTGAGGTGATGGTGATGGTGGCAAGTTATGGACGAAAAAATTTATTGTGGTCATTACGGCTCCGTTGGAGATGTGACATCCTTTTGGAATGTACGTAATTACCAAAAGCAGCAAGATCATCCGCTACTTTCTGGGGAGACATATTGAAAATCTCATGGAACCTTATATAAATTTTCTTAAGACTGTTCAGTTCAATGGGCAGTCCTTCCTGCTGGATGGAAACCATAACGCTGGTCTTAGTTTTACCTTCAAAACAAACCGAGTCAGATTTGTCGTGAAGATAAGCAAGAAAGAGGCGTATGTTCTCGTAAACTTTTTTTTCTCTAAGCCTGGAGAGTGCATAACGACATTCTGTGGTATCTGCAGTTTGCTGTGTGAGTTTAACCGGAGGGGGCAAAAGGGGATCAGGAATGGGATCGGTTGGGGGGGAGATTGAAGAGGATGATTTTGATGAGTCAGTAGGTGTGGGGTTAAGGATATGAGAGCTAATGAAGTTAGGGTATTTTGCTCCGGTTTTGAGGTTGAAATTAGGAAAAAAGTTGCTGGCGGGGGTAGGCGGTGCTGGGGCTCGTTGCGGTTGAGAGGTAATAGTGTGGGTGGATGGGGTTAAATTAAACGAGACACGCTTCTGCTTAGGCTTGGGGGGGACGATGGCAGAGAGTTTATTTAAAGAAGAAGGGCAGGGTTAGACTGATATCTTGCCAGTCTTTCTACATAAGTACCGCGAAGTATAGTCGATTACGAAAGTGAGCGACACTACCAAGGGATGATCCTTCGTGAAAGACAGAGTTTTTATTCAAGGACTATGGGGTAAAAGCTAAATAGCTAAATATATACATATGTATATGTACATCCTTTTATGGATATACATACATATGTAAATGTTAAATGCATTTAAATACTATATCCCTGGAATGGGGTAAAAAGAAATGAAGATCGCGAAATACTAATGCGCACCCATCTCAAATCCATGATAACATAGGCTACATAAAAATATACATATTTAAAATAGTCACTTATCACAAATTTAATTCGTACTTCTACTAACAAAAAAAAAGTTCTACCAAACAATAACACTTATCTTCCTAAAGAGGATAAAAACAAACGGCAACACGAGATATCAACTGCACATTTCGATTAAATAAAAGAAGGCAAAAAGGAAATTCAACTAAACGACAAATGATGACAGACAACACACAACTACGCGGATGACAATAGCAACGACAATGGCGCGTCGTCGGCGACAACATAATGTTCAAAATACCGGAAAATTAATCCGATTAGATAAATCAAGGAGCCAATTATCAAATGTCCTTACATACAGATTTTCACCCATGCACCATCCCGACAGCGACATACATACATCTATGCGCTCATCAGTAGATTAGAGAATAGTTGTATCGTGTTTGCTTGCTATGAGCAACAGCGGAACAAAATACTCCTTGCATGTCAAAGGAAGGATGCAAAAAAAGAAAAACAGAAAATAGAGAAAATGAGTGTGTGTGTTTAATATTAGCATGTATTCTTCTGCTGCTCAAAGGATTTTGTCCCTTTTCCCACTCTCATTGATCATATGTAAGGATAATATTGAT
The DNA here is from genome assembly GCA_946965025.1 of Blera fallax. Classification (NCBI taxonomy): domain Eukaryota; kingdom Metazoa; phylum Arthropoda; class Insecta; order Diptera; family Syrphidae; genus Blera; species Blera fallax. Next base: position 52,211,982 of record OX337246.1, read on the forward strand.
TTTTATCTGTTATTTCTCTCGTAGAGGAAGCAAAAATCCTTGCAGAGTTAATTAAGAAAGATTACGCAAGGATTCATATGTGAGGGCGAGTGAAAATGATGCTCTGCGCTGTATGCAAGTTATGTAGTTGCGATACTAAATGCAAATTGGTCACGAGATGATCATCATTATGTGGATGATGAGTGTGCCAAAGGATTGTGTGCACTCATGCATGCAGTGAAGTCAATTATGCGTGCTTAAGCAATTGCCACCATGAGGAGGTCCTTGTGCATTTCAGTGTAGGTGCGGTTGAATGTTAATCCAATTTTTTTTTTCTCTAGATCCGCAGCAAACCTTTCCTTTCATTCTATGTACATATGTGCCTATATATGTACATACATATGTATGTGTTTATTTTCCTAATAAAAAAGAAAACATTGCACATGAAGCAAACAAACCCCACGGTTGAAGGGTCATGTATAATAAATGTGCTTTAGTCCTGCTGTTGCTTGATCTTGATACGAAGGCTTTCCATATACCAACAGCAAGGAGTGTAGATTTGTTTATGTTTTGTTACGTTGTTTTTTCCTCTGTTTTGTTGAACCGCTTTCGACACTTCTGTACTCTTATTCATAATTTTCACAAGGATCTCACTTCACTTTAGAGCACTGCATACCACATGCTCATGTGTACAATTCACCTGAGAAGAAAAAACAAAACTTAGAAAAATCCTTTCGTCTCTCCTTGTGCAGTGCGCGACGACTTCAAAACAAATCAACCCTTCTTATTCCTCCGACATCGCGACGGCTTGAGTGTGCCAGTGCAAACTCTATCAAATGAGAATAAAGGATAGGACGCGAGGGCGCAGATAGAAGGAAAAATGAAAAAGGAGTGAATACGTAAACAAATAGAGTACACATATGTATGTACATATATATATGTATGTATGCACATTTATTCAGGACATTTTTTTTTCCTGAAAAGGAGTAAAATAAACAAACGCTACATAACCTTATCAGGATATTTGAATATGACCGTAATGAACGAGCGCACTCCTTATTTTTTTTCTTTTTTATATAATAAAAAAGGTACCGAAAATAGCCTGGATCTTTCAGTAAAAATTTTCAGGCGTGTTCTTGCGGGTGGATATACATATGCAACAAACATATGTATGTACACATGTACTTATATGTGTGCGCGCCACTTGATAGAAGGATCATGAACTTGCGGTTGATTGCATTCTAAATTGGCATAGGTACATACTGTATATATGCATACATACTCATACATAGAAGGACAACAATTTTGTTTTGCAGACACTGGTGGTATCATTACGGATGGTGTTGTGCGTTCTTCTTTGTTTTGAATGTGTTTTTGTTATTCTTCTTCATTTGTTGAGGGCGGAATAATTGGCATAAATAAGGAGGTGTTGTTGTTTTTACGATATTCTCTTTTTTTCTGTCGGGTTATGAATTTTTTATTGTTCAATTGGTTAAATTATATTAAGAAAAAAAAAATAAGATCTCTTAAATGAGTTGTTTTTTATATAATATGCATTATTCTACTGAAGTAGAAGGAGTCCACTATATCCAACACATTCGGTATTGTTTGTATTAAAATTGTTGATTGTACTATAGAACTAATAGATCTCCAATGCACCTGAAATAACAAAATTGTTAAGGAATGGAAATACTTGAAAGCGATTCAAAGAACATTTTGAACACTGCTTAAAATTTTGTTCTTGGCGAGCATAGATAGTGCAGCATAATCAGTAGAACTGAGAAAAGTTATATCTGAGGAACCTATGGCTATGGGTTTTCTAACAGACTTCTGCATGGCATACTTTATCTGGCCATATGTGTTTCCCCTCGCTTATACATAGCTTGTGGAGATAGCAACTAGCCCGGCAATATCCGCACGAGATCTATTGGAGCTCCTAAAACCTTACAGCTGGAAATTAGACTTCCTCTGCTCATCAGCTTATCAACATATGGCCAATTCGTTTGCGCAGGCATTCCCCTCTACATTACTATAACCTGAAACCAGAATAACCATGAACCGATGGCATATCTGGATGAGCTTTTGTTTGCACTGTTTAACTAGTTTTGAGGAGGTCATGGCCTACTTAAGAGCTTGGGTGGTGGTGTTTCCTCTGAAAAGCTCAATCTGAGCATCTCTTTCTGCCTCCTAGTTCACTGTAGTGTTTTTTAGGAGATCATGGCGATTGAATAATCCTTGTCCTAGCTAAAATATAATGGAATTTATAGGCTCTTTTTTCTTTATCCTCAGCGAACTGGCATGTTCGTCATAGACGTCATGACAATCCTCTGCTTCATTAATAGGTCTGGTTAGTCTTTGAAGATCCATGGCCCCAGAAATCAGGTTATTCATCGATTTTATTGCTCGGAGACGTATGGGTATTCATCATCGTCGGCTGACCGATGACGCTGTTTCTGTGCTGCTGCTGCTTTTGTTGTCGACGTCGCCCTCATCTACACTTCCTCCTGCAGCTTTTTGGCTGAAGCTGTTAGAGAGGGGCGCTTAACCAAGGTGACAGTCGGCCTCAGTTCCCTCCTCTTCTCAAAATTACTTTCAGTAGCCAATGTTGCCGGGTGGTTAACGGCCTCATCGGCTGATGACTTTATGTTCGCTATGGGACATATTAAAAACAAGCCAAAAAACATGTTTATCCCTGACTGTGAACGACTGAGTTCGTACCTCTAAACTGAATTGAGTGCAAACTATTCACCGCATGCATTGAAAAGTCCTCTATTCCTTATTGTTGACACTATCGAGACCTTAAATATTTGTGATATTCAAGACCTACTGTTGATCTTCAACTTTCACTAAATCAATATTTGCCCTTTATATGAACGAGTAATAATGATAGACCCTGTGGCAATAAAATTCGATCCAATGCTAATGAGTCAGTCACACTTATTCCGTAGACTTTGTGAATGTCATAAAGACCGAAATTCAGTTCACCCAGCGAAGCAATACCTAGAGCATCTACAAGCCACAACGAGATATTTTTATCCATTGTTCCACAGTCTGGTAACATCTAAATCCATTTGCTGCTTACGACTTGCTTCAACATTGGGTTTCAGTAATATTTTTAAAAATAATTGGTGAAAAACTAATTTAAAAAAAAAACACTAAGCCTAATGGCAACACTGTAATGATGATAAAGGACGTTTTACGAAGGGACCTGAACTTAAATACCAATTGGATAAACCAATTGTGTGTGACTGTGTATTGTTTCCAAGCAATTGTCCTACCTTTCCATAGAAACTGTGTATTCAGGATCATCGGGCACTGCTTACATCATCGCTGTCAGCTATCGCATAAATAAAATTATAATTAAGTTATGTTTAATATTGTTACAGTTCATAAAAGATTCTGCTTCTCTCCCCTTAGTTTGTCAATTCTTTGTATACGAATATGACTGTGTTTCAAAGTAATTTTATTATATTCCTATGCAGGATGGGAAACATTTTCATTCAGATTAATGAGAAGTGAAAAGAAAATACTGGTGGGAGAGTGGGGAGAACGTTTAACATTCAAAGCCGTTAGTGTATTTTCCGTCAAGATTTTGACATTCATTTAGCTGTTATCGTCACAAATTGAATGATTATCATTAAATTACGTAATTGTTGGCTCATACATACAAATAAATTAAACGCAGATGAAACATTATTAAAAACATATTGGGCTTCTTATTTTTAGGAACGTAAAGCTGAGAAGATGTGTATTGTCCATTGATGGTTTTCATTATTTAAAGAAGTGTACTTTTTTTGGAGTTACGTATGTTAAAGGACGTTTTTAATTGTTGCAATAAGAGCAAGAAGATGAAAATACAGTTTATTAATGCAAAACAATGTTTTTCCCAGAATAAAATACAAAAAGTTTTAGTAAAAAACATACATATGTATGTATGTATGCATGTATGTACATATGTATGTAGGCAATTGTAAATATACATAGTCTTCGATATTAAGCTATTGTTTGGATGCTGGGGGAAGAATATACACATACACTTGTACTTATTTTAACGCGTCCGTTCGTCTCCGCCCTCTGAGTGTCGCCACATTTAGCTTTTAAACTATAAAAGATACTTGCATGATTATTAGATATGTATGTACATGTGTATGTTATGCAAAGTGGTGACCCAAACACTAGTCATAATGAATGGAATACAAGTCTATTATGACTACGGCACAATGGACAATTATTTCCAAAAAATTAACTTAGTGACTAGAGATCCAGTCAGTTTCGAATGTGTACATATGTACGTAAGTTTTTGAATTTTGAAAATCTCCTTAAAAACATGTAATGATAAGCTCTTCAATTCTCCGTTTAGAATAGGGCAATCAATTGTTTGTTTTTTTCTACACGGTAGAGTCCATCTGATTGATGACACAATGCTATCTGTGCTTCATTTTGTGGAGAACAAATGTATATTTTATTTTTGCGAACCTGGATGGTAACACCGAATACTAATTAATTAAAGGCGGTGTAACTTTTAAGCCAATTGAAAAGGTAAATTTTCCTAACTTTTAGGGGTATTCTCTGACAAAAATTGCCAGAAGTTAAAATAACGGTACGGATTACTTGATGTGTGTATAACCTTTGGAAAGTTCGTTCGCATAAAATAGAAATAACCAAATTTAGTATCAACAAGATTTGTTTACTTGAGGAACTTTGCGCAGCTAAACATTTGGTAACGTGGATTGCTGCCTAAGTTGCCATTGTCGAAACAATTTTAATTCATGGACTTTAACTTGTTATACATTGTTGTTTACGGTCGTTGAATATCTACGTGAGAATAACTCGAACCTATTTTCTCGTTGTACCCGACGGTAATTACTGTACAGATGATAGGATTTCCTAAGTAACTATTGTGATGTGTGCTGAATGAAATTACGACGATAATCCGGATGGTGAAATTACTTTTATACGAGAAACACTATACTCCATAATAGATTAACGTTTCATACATATCTGGAAAATGGCTTTTTCATCTGTACTATTTTTGCATTGGGTTAGAAACATTTTCAAAACATGCATCCACGAATACAGGAAGTACAAAGCAACTTAAATTGCTACCTAAATTGGCCTGGAAGCATGAGGTGGACAGTATGTACCGGTATAACCTCGATTCGAGACGTTAAACAATTCGAACATTATTCCAGATATTGGAACTCTTACGAAAGTTATTAAAAAGTCTGTTCCAACAAGTAAGCCAAACACCCCAAATTACATGCTGTACCCCAAAACTGGGACACCACCTACATATGTATGTTTTTAGACACCCTTATATGATCAATATGATGGGGATAGAAGAGGAAGGGGTTCCGAAAATAGTTTTAACCATGGTATATGAAGGAGAAGTAAAGACATCCAACAGTGGGGACGCCTTGTATCTGATTGTGGATTAAATCTACTCCTAACACTTAAGGAGCAGCCGACTATGTTAAAAACTCAGTTTGACACCTTTCTTGAGAAAACACAACTCTCAATCCTTCCTGATAGATAAAATCAACGCAATATTCAAGCTAAGAGGCGAGCTAGTGAATCTAAATTTTTGTACAACACAATTTCATGCGCCCTACCAATCCTGTGCAGCATCTGAAAGTAAGAGACGAAGTGTTTCACTTTCTAGAGATTTGCCATGTTCTTAAGGAATTTCATATAAGATTATTTAGAAAAGTTGCTCTGAACGAGTACTAGGCAATCGGCATCTAGAATGGAGTCTAGGGATGGGGCTCATTGTACTATTACGTTGTGGTTTCTCTTAAATACAATTGATGAAGACTTTTAAGTTTAATACGCATGTATTTCATTTACATTTAAAATTACGTATACATATAAACAAATTATCGATCTGGTAGTCGGCCATAGGATAAACCTTATTAGACTTAGAGATTACTTTTTATGCATTATATTTGCTTTGAAATAAAAGTCACTCTAAACTAAAAGTAACATTACCTATTAAGAAGAGCTTAAAATTAGTTTCAAAAGTCATTTAAATATAGTAAATGCACAATCGATGTTTCACAAAATGTAGTCGTATACCTATGTAAGTAAAGTAATTCTGTACTTAGTCGTCACAAGCAAGTTCATCAGATCATTTTCTGCATATTACTAACTACAATTTCAAACTAGAGAACTATGTAAAAACTTCGAAATTCTTCAGTTCTTCAAACTTACACAGATAATGCATCTTCCGTAAGGATAGAACCGTAGTACCCAACATTACCAAAATTCTGATGGAATCATAAACTAAAAACGAAAAAACAGAGAAACGAACTAGATTAATTCCCTTAGCTGTAAAGTCCAGCATTGGTAGGGACGAAGGATTTTGAAAAAGCATTTTTGGCCACTCATTAGTCCTGAATGAATTTTCAAGTAAACTTTATATCCCTTAATTTCTTGTGCCCATTTCGGTTTTTATTGCTTCTAGTGGAGTAAGAAGAGATTATCCTGCCACTGGCAATAACACCATCATCAACTACTTTTTCTCTCCTCTTCTTTCTCAATTTAACAGATTCGAGGAAAAAAGGTAAAAATGTGTATAGGGGTATATCTTAGTTTAGCTATGGGATATCGAAAGGATTATTATTTTGGGAACATTTTCTTCCTGACCACAGACAGAGAGAAAAATGGCAAACTGGAGGAGATTGCACAGTAAAAAATGCGGTCATTATTATTTGCCAGTGACATTAGATTTTTAGAAGCTGAAAGACTTAAGGCTTAAGGGTTTCAACTGATAAATATCGACCAATTTCCGAAAAAAATATGCTAAGGGACATTTGAAGTATATTAAGTGGAAATGCTAATTTTGTTTGCTTTATTCTTTGACCCTTGCGCGGAGGGTAATATATTGAGGATAGCATATATATGCTGAGTATAGCAATACATCGGCTTGAGTTTAATAAAGCTACTGAAGCTGACGGCTTTGACACCAAGAACTTGTTAGAAAAAAAGGTCCGTGGACAGTATCTAGCCCCGATTTAAAACTTCTTAAATACGCCATTTGGATAGGGCGTTAGAGTATAAGTACCTCCTAAAAATATAACACACATAACACACTTGCATTGTTCTGCAAAAAAATACATTGGGTACGTCGACAAAATTGACACAATCAAATCAAGATGATTTTCTTGAAACATGTTTGAAAACCAATAAATCGGTGTTAAAACCTAGTCATACACGTGAAACATTGCTTTAAACTGCAACATGACTTAGGTTAGGTAAGGTTAGAAGCAGATCAAACACCCAGTTTAATTCGCTGGTACAATACTTTGAAGAGCTCTCAAAGAATTTCAAATGATGCCATTTTTTTATTAGCTTTTTTCAGCATTTATGAAGATAAGTAGAACTTTCGCATTGAGTTCGTACAAATCTTTAACTGATTGTGTAATGCAATGTCCTTCAAGCCGAGAAAAAAAGCTTTAAAGCATATTGTTAAAAAGAATAAAACATTTAAAACAAATAAAAGTTTTAAAAAGAATAAAACATTCAAAACAAAAGAAAAGTTCCGAAAATAGAGGGATAGCTACAAATGTTTCCCGGAAAGTTGTAAAACACACTGATGTCTATATATGTACGTTACTTACGTATTTACTTACTTAGGTGACGCTACAGTGCGGGGTGAACCTGAGCCTCAACCAACAAACCTCTTCATTCAGCAACGTCCTTAGCTAACTGCCTCCAGTTGCCCACTCCAAGTTGGTTGAGGTCCCCTGCTACGGTACCTTAAGCGAGGTACTGCGTTGTACCTGCGGGTTAGATTCGGGTACTCTACGGGCCGGATCATTCATACAATATGGCAGATAAGATTTTGTACGCGACTAGTATTTGAGGGCGTTTCCTTTCTTGTGGATCGGACTAACGATGCTGAGATTGCATTCATCAGACTAAATCTTGGAAATGAGTGTATGCTCTCTACCAAGTTATTTCCAAGTGGTTTGAACAGCTCGACTAGTAGTCCAACAGTTCCAGCAGCTTTCTTGGATTCAATTTTGGATATTGTTATACTCACTTCGTTTTGGTCAAGTAGACGGAAGTTTTGGCTATCATCGTCTATGTTGAATGGAGCATTCTGCTTGACAGCGGTATATTTGTCTTCATCGCCGTTAAACAGTCTGCAGAAAAAATTCTCCATATTTCCAGCACACTGTGATTCTACTACCAAGTTTCCTTTCTCATTCCTACACGTTTTCGTACGGGTCTTGTTGGCCTGACACGTTCTTTTTACCTTTTGGTAAAACTTCCGTACATTATTCCTGGAGTATAATCTGTCAATATCTTCGATCGCACGCTTCTCATGCTATTTTTTTTTCTTCTGGAAAAGTTCCCGTCTCTTATGCTTGGAGAGCTCACGAGCAGTCCTTGTCCTTTTTGCAGCGCCGCTTTATACGCATCTTGTTTAGCCTCATCTGCTCGCAGGCATTCTTCATCAAACCAGGGGTTTCTTGGTGGTGGTCGAATGAAACCCATCACATCAGTTGCGGCATCTCTGGTTTCATGTTGGCAGTGTTGCCATTGATCTTCGGCATTTGATGCTAGCGGCGAAGGAATCGTGGCATAAAAGTCCGTCGCCAGACGTGACGAGTATTTGGTAAAAAAATTTGCTTAGTAATTCAGACAAAATGATTTTAAATATGTATAAATAACATCGGTGAATTTCAAAAAATTAAGCACTAATAACATTAAGTACCAATAAATTTGTGTGTTGAACCTAATCATTCAAATTAAATATTTACAAAATATACTTTCGGACGTTTGTCAGACATTCTCGAGATGTGGTAAATTAAAGGCTCTTTTTTGTATTTCTATTATTCTTACTCCCACTCAGTAGTCCAATCCACTGAATGCTGAACCATGGCGGTACACTGCTCAACATCTAAGTTGACGACTTACATACGGAAGAACGGGTAGTCGTGAATGGTTCAATAGACCTTGATGTTGCTACCGATCATTTATATTTACTTACATTTATGTAAGTTATGCATTAAATAAACATATTCTAGTGGGATAGCGCTTACAAATATTTTTGGAACATAAATCAAATTTTCAAAAACCATGAGAACAATAGTGATTTGGAAACCTTGAAGGATGTCATTTCATGAGAAAGTTAAACGAAACTATAGGCAATCCTCAGGCAGATTACGTTTTTGAACAAAATTGGAATATGTGTGGTGATAAGTAACTTCACTATTTCTTATTTTGTACATTAAAAAATATGTATCTAGGTACAGACCTAAATATGTATGTAGCTTAATAAAGTGGGCCATCAGCTTTAAAGAACTTTAAAAAAGCCAGAAAGAACTGCTCTTAGATAAGGAAGTTAGAGTTAATAAGCCTAGCATTGAAATGCAAAAATGTGTCGTGAACATACATCCATATATACATACATACGTTCATATATGTTTACGTTTAAGAACATTTCAAATATGACTTAAAGTAGCACCCCAATGGGATTAGGGTTAATTCTATAAATTCTTGACTTCAGTACAAATCTCCTGTTCGCCCTTTGTGTACCTTACTTAATCCATTTCCGATATTTCCCTAAGGGTTACAAATAAACTCTCTTCCGCAATAGAAATCAAATAACAAAATCGGTTTCAATTCAAAATTTTTCCAAATCCAAGAAGGCATTAACAATGTCCTTTAACATTAATTTCCTCTACTAAACACACAAACGACGAGAAAAATAACCCTCCGCTAGGATATTCCTAGTGCAAAACGATAAATGGTAAACGCTGCTTAGTGATATCGATTAAACTGTCCCGTGATTGATTACAAGTAAGCCTCTACGATTTCCTGTCGTTTTCTTTTTTGTTAGAATTCTGCCGTTTCTCTTCAGCTCTGTATGTCCCACGTGGCAGCGCAGCGGCAATGCAAATGGTTCAAAGTGAAAACTTGGACAAAATGTTTCGCCATTTCCTTCCGCAACGTAATAGAATTACGTAATCGACGGCCTGCCGCCTGGGTTCGTATTTTCAAATTCCTGAAGCATTACCCATTGTGCCAGCGATTTCCTCTGCCTGTATGTGTACATGTCGAGGGATATTTATCAATTGAGCCTTTTTATATAGCCATCGGTTTCCGTACAACCTCCATTCCATAAATTGTTTCCAAAGCGAGCTCTCGGGGGACGAAACGGGTTAACGAATCAATTTTGCGTGTCCTGTCGACATTACTTATCAAACGCGGGTCAACAAAACAATTGCATATCATAAATTCGATCGAAAGGACATTTTCAACCGAGGGAAACTAAAACAAACCTGTCTGTAGATAACTGACATATTAATGTCAACACTGGCCTCCCAAATGGACTCACAAAAAACTTGGACAATAAATGTCAAGTCTCCGACCTACTCAACCTTCGTTATGTTCGGTCGCGTGAATTGAATTTTCCTTCCCACTCACAGGTAACCTTCTAAAAAAAACCTTGCAAATTATGGGATTTTAGTTCCTATATTCTGATTAACGCGCAACCGCTATTGTCAATGGTGTGTAAATACTAAAAACTTGTTGGGCGACATTTCAATAAATTGTTAAAAAAGGGCAGAGGAAAGTCAAAACTTACATATACATATATGTATTATTTCAAAAAAACACAGAATATGAATAGGAGAAATCTACGCGCCGTCAAAACACTAATACAAGTGACTGACTGAGGCAATTTACAAGGATTGTGAACCATTAAAACACGAAATATACGCATATGTATATATATACATATATTCATACATACATACATAGGATGCCCGAAAAAAAAACGTTTTTATCTGAAGACAAATTGTAAAAGCAAAAGTGCAAGTATGCCTTGATTTAAATTTGGTCATGATTAATATGTGTCAAGTTTCAAATCTAGACTAACACGGCATAAACACATGGCGTACCTTTCCAAAGCAAAGAAATGCATACAATAGAAATCGGAAAATATCATCGAACCTTAGTTCCATCACAGGCGAGTTGCTAAGTAAACACGAAAGATGTTCCAAAGAGCCCAATAGAATAATTTTAAGAAGGGTGACTTTAGGTATTTTACCAGACATGTAGATAGGCAAGTAGGTCTGGTACATGCAAAACCGCAGATATTTACTCCGTACCGCAAAGACAGCGCTCTGCTAAAATGCATCTGTCACAGACCATTCAAACTCTGGAACTTCCAGGATATATTTCTCCCAGGGTTCAATCTCCAATTCAAGAGCAAACTCAACATGCATTGGCAAACATCTCGAAGAGCTGTCTTACTAATTTGGAAATGAAAAGGGGGTTAGAGTTAATATATATTATTTTTTTATCATAGTGCACAGTAGTTGACCGCCAAGTTTTTAATCAGTACATATGTGCTTTGCCAACTCATTTATTTACTCAAAATAACATAGCGCACTAAAAATTTTCAAAATGTTAAGATAAGGAAATTTAATTTGAAGTTTATAAATTAAGCCGTTCGTAAGGCACAAGAAATTGGGAAAGCTAACCATCTTTTTAAGGCCAACAAGCTGATTCACAAACTCATTGATCATGTAAACCTCACTCAGGGATCAGCCAACGTAAAAACTTGAAAATTGGTATGGAGCGAATGCAATGAAACAATAAAAAATAAAATTTTGTCAACGTGGTTTGAAAAAAGTCAACAAAGGAGGAAACATCTTCAACTGCACCGATTACAGAGGCATCAGTCTCCTCAGCATCGAACACAAAATCTTATCTGCTATATTGTGTGAACTCTTTGCCTTTGCCTACGCAGTCATATTCTAGGCCAGGAAAGTCCGCAATAAACCAAATGTTTTACTTTGACACATCTTCCAGAAATCTCAAGTATCGAGGCAATTGTCTCCGTCCTTGACAGTATTTATAGAGACATATTCAACTCTGGCATCCCTACCAAACTCCTGCGTCTGTATAGGGTGAGAATGGAGAATGCTCGCTGCTCCATCAAGGTCATTCACGACCTAACCAAGACAATTGGTGTTGAAAAAGTACTTCTTCGGCATCATTTTTTTATTCAAAAAAAGAGCAACCAAACCTCAGACGCACTCAAACTCTATACGGTCCATTGTAGTACTGAGCAGGAACTTCTTTTTTTAATGTACATAGTAGATGGAGAAACTCAGATTTGATTCGAATCTCTCTTGCGCTTGCATCATACTTGAACGGATTGTGCGAAACTCATAATCCAACATCGTCACTTGCTTACGCGCCGACAATATTGAACTCATCAGAATTTTACCCACGCGTTTCTAAGTAGATGGACAAGCAGCTAATATCGGTTTAGCGGTGAATGAAGGCAAAGCTAAATACAAATACATGTACATGCTGTCAATAGGAAATGACATAGAACATCGACGAATCTTACAAAACACGGCAGAGGACAGAGGACTTCAACGTCTTAAGGGACTTTTTTACTCATCATTAGTGCCCGTACAACATGGTGCATTTGATTTAATTAGCTTCGTGGGTAAGACATTGTTTTCTTTTCTACAGGACACAGAAGCTAACAAATTTATTAATAAAAACGTTGCGTAAACTAAACTTCTGGAACTGAAAAAATCATCAGAAAAAACATTTAATTAAACTTAAACATTTAATTAATTAATGGTCGTTCAGTAATTTTCTTCTGATTAATAAGCATATTGGTTAAAACAGCCTGCAAAATGCATTAATTTCTTACTAGGTAACTTGAGGAGGTACGAGTACATTTTTTATACTTAGGTTAGGTTAGGTTGAAGTGGCTGCCAGCTAAGATTCGCCAGCACACTTAGACCAAAGAGGTCCGTTGTGATACCACGTGGATCATGGGAGAAGCCTCCCTCCACCTACTCGTCTTAAAACCAATTAGAGCTTCTTATGAAGCGTAGGAGGCTCTTGATGTCGATATTCATCAGGTCGCTTGTATCATTATAATAGGGAGCTCCTAAGTGGAGTTTCCTTCTACGGGAGAGAGCTGGGCAGAGACAAAGAAGGTGAGGAATAGTTTCCTCCTCTTCTTCATCCATGCAGCTTCTACAGAAATCGTTCGCGAAGAGGCCCAGCCTCGTAGCATGCTTGCCTATTAGACAGTGTCCAGTGATGACACCTACAGTGGTGCCGATATGCAATCTGTTCAGAGAAATCAAATTCTTAGAGCGTTTTAGATCCAGCTTTGGCCAAATCTGTTTTGTCGCTAGACATGTTGAACCACTTGTCCACCTAAGATTTGCACTCTCGATAGCATCCAGCTTGAGTTTAAGTTTGCGAGTAGCGATTGGAATACCTAAGGTGCCGTTATCCGGCAAGATGGGTAAATTTGTTCCTTCTTTGGCGAGTTCATCGGCCTTACAATTCCCTGGAATGTCTCTATGCCCCGGCACCCAACACAGGTGAATATTGAACTGCTCAGCCATCTCCACAAGAGACGAACGGCAGTCTAGAGCTACTAAAGAGTTTATAGAGGTCGATTCCAGGGATTTGATTGCTGCCTGGCTATCAGAAAAGATGCGAATATCTCTAGCAGATATCACGTTTTTCTTAAGCCAAGATAGGGCTTCTTTTATCGCCATTATTTCCGCCTGGAACACGCTACAGTGATTAGGAAGACGGAAAGAGAGCTTAAGATTAAGCTTATCGGAGAAAACACCTGCACCGACTCCGTCTATGGTTTTTGACCCGTCAGTGTAGAAGTGAATAGAATCATCTTCTAAAAATGCATCTTCCTCCCAGCATGATCTGGAAGGGATGGTGACAAGGAAGTTCTTCTCAAAATTTAAACGAGGTATGGTGTAGTCCGTGTTTTCGGGAGAGATTTTGAATTTATTCAGAATAGAGGCGTGGCCGAATTCTTTTCTTGACCACTGTTGGGTAGCTTCAAGGCGAACGGCTGCAGTTGCTGCCATTTGCTTGCTATATATATCGAGGGGTATTAGATGGAATATAATGTCCAGTGCCGCGGAGGGAGTTGTACGTAGTGCTCCGCTGATGCACAGACAAGCTGTACGTTGGACCTTACTTAGATAATCGCGATTTATAGCTTTATCTAAGGCTGTCCACCAGACAATCACCCCGTATGTGAGTATCGGTCTAATGATCGAGGTGTAGAGCCAGTGAGTAATTCGAGGTTGTAATCCCCATTTATTCCCAATGGCTTTCTTACAAGAGAAAAGTGCTACTGTAGCTTTCTTTACTCTTTCTTGAATATTAGGTTTCCAACTTAGCTTCCTATCCAGGATAAGACCCAAATATTTTGCTTTATCAGAGAAGGTTAAGCTGGTTCCATTAAGAGAGGGAGGGTCGACTAGCGGAATTTTATATTTCCTTGAAAAGAGTACTAGTTCAGTTTTGTGGGGGTTTACACCCAGACCACACCGAACTGCCCATCTAGTGAGCTTATTTAAAGCGTTTTGTAAGAGTTCCTTCAGAGTATTTAGGTGCTTTCCCGAGACGGCCAAGGCAACATCATCTGCATAAGCGATCGCTGTGCATCCCTCGCCTTCCATGATTATCAATAGTTCATTGACCACCAAATTCCACAGAAGCGGGGATAGAACACCTCCTTGTGGAGTGCCTCTACTAACAGATCTTCTGATAGTCGTCCCACCCAGCTTTGAATTGATAATCCGACCATTGAGCAGTAGATTGATCAATTCGCGGAGTGAGCTGTCAACTTTCAGATCTGATAGTGCATCTGCTATCGCTGATGTATTGATGTTGTTGAAAGCGCCTTCTATATCCAGAAAGGCAACCATTGTGTACTCCTTGTGGAACAGGGAATGTTCAATTTTGCGTACCAGTGAGTGCAATGCTGTCTCCACTGATTTGCCTTTGCAATACGCATGTTGAGCCGCTGACAGTAGCTTCTTATCAATACTGTTGCGTAAATGGATATCAATCAGTCGTTCCAATGTTTTTAAGAGGAATGATGATAGACTGATAGGTCTGAAATCTTTTGGATTTGAATGAGAGCATTTACCCGCTTTGGGTATGAATACAACTTTGACTTCTCTCCATATCTTTGGAATATAAACCAGGTTTAGACAACTTTGCAGAATCATCTTCAGCACCGGCATAATTATGTCCGATGACTTCTGCAACTCGGCAGGTATTATGCCGTCTGGTCCCGCGGATTTGTATGGTTTGAAGCTGTGTAGTGCCCAGTGGAGTTTGCTCAGTGTGATTAAGTTTGAGGAGTTGGTAATTTGTGAAAGTGGTCTGCTGGAAACCATACTGTTAACAACTTGGGAACTGCCTGGGAAATGGGTGTCAAGCAGTAGTTTTAGCGAGTCTTCGCTGGAAGTAGTCCAAGTTCCATCCGGTTTTTTAAGGTAGCTGGGTGTAATTGGATTTGAAGAGAGAATTTTTCTTAGCCTAGATGCCTCAGAAACTTCTTCTATTTTACCACAGAAGAGTCTCCAAGAATTTCGTTTGGCTTTTCTTAATTCTTTTTTGTATGTGCTGAGGGATGCCTTGTACAAGTCCCAATCTTGCGCGTCTCTCGTACTTTTGGCATTATTGAAGAGTTTCCTACAATTACTTCTTAAAGGGCCTAACCCTGCAGTCCACCAATGTGGCTTCTTTTTGCCCCTGGGATTGATCAGAGGGCAAGAAGAAGACATCGCTGTGTTTAAGGCTGATGTTAAATTTTCAACCATGCGATCAAGTTCTTGGGGATTGCATGGGGGGTTAAGGTGATTTGAGGTAACTAAACAACTTAAAGTTGACCTATATTTGAGCCAGTCAGTTTTACGATAATTCCTAAAAACTGGCGGGCTAGGAGAGTCTACATGTAAGGAGAATTGGAGGTACCTGTGATCCGAAAATGAGGGCTCGCTTGACACCTTCCAATTTCTAATATGGTGGGCAATGCTATCGGAGGCAAGTGTTATGTCCAGTACTTCTTGCCTGTTTCTGGTGACGAAGGTAGGCTCGTTACCTATGTTGCACAAAATAAGGTTTGTACTTAGAATGGAATCGAAAAGTAACTCACCTCTTTTGTTAATGTCGGAACTGCCCCATACGGTGTGATGAGCATTAGCATCACATCCAATGATGAGACCAGTTTTTTGTATCCCCGCATCTGCGATCAGTCTTTCCAGGTTATCCCCAAAAAGAGAGTCCATGTTATCATGGGCGAGATACGCCGAAACCAAGTAGTAGGCACCGTCGGTTGTTTCTATTTTTATTGCGGTAGTATCTCGATCGCTGTAATTAGGGAGTAAAATTGCATTTAGGTTACTTTTCACCAGTATACACGATCTGGGTTTACCTTTGTTACGCATATATAGGGTGTAGTAGTTTGGAGTCTTGAGTCCACATACCATATTGTCCACGACCCAAGGTTCCTGGACAAAGACTATATCTTCCCTGTCCTTTGAGAGACGGAGAAGAAGGGCGGCAGAAGCCGTTATGGAGTGGTGTAAGTTAATCTGGACTAACTGCAGCATTGGTGCTATAATTTTTTATACTTAGGTATGCTAAATTTAGGGAGAAAACGCTTGGGGCAGGTTGAGCTTTGATCTAAATGCTTACAAAAATCTATCAAAATTATATACATACGGCATGAATTTGACATATGTTAATACTGAAAAGATTTATTTATGCATATGACCTGCACATTATTTCTTTGCTTGTGTAGATTACTGCTGTCATAAAAACTGGTACTTGGCACCTATGTTTATGCGTATTAACTCTGCAGTTAAATTGTACATAAAAAGATATATATATTGCTCATAACTAGCGCCATGTAATTTATAGTGTTATACTCACCTGCGATTGTTAAGTAAAGGTGACGCAAATTACTTTTATGCTATACATACATACATACATGCATATGAACAAGTACTTGTTTGGCCTTTTTCCGTTGCAAACGATTCTTGATGTAACTTCACTCAGTTGTCGAAATTGACCTAATAACGGAAAAAGTAACTAAAGCCATGAATAAGTCTCTTTTTAAGTCGTGCCCCATTAGCAAATGTACAAAAAGTACGTTTGAACTGAATATACAGAAAAATAATAGGCGCAAAGACTGGGATAACTGTATAATAAGTTCCTGGGAACTCTTCTGTTCAAATATTGAAAGCACGAATAAAGCTGTAAGAGTTAGGAAGATCCTGTCTAAGTCTCCTGTGATACCCGCCTACATCAGATATCTGGATGGAACTGCGACGACCTCTAGTAGAGACTCCAAAACATCAAACCAGCGGCTACAATGGAAGCACGCAATAAACTAAATATAAATGCTACGATAAGTCACTGGATCAACCAAATACTGTTAATCAGGGTGATCAATTCAGAATTTGGCTGCTGCAAATGGAGGAGATCAGTTCAACGCGGAACACCACAAGTAGGAGTGCTATCTCCACAGTTATGGTTTCTTACCGTGAACGAAATACTCCTAACCTTAGAAAAGGGAGGATACAAAGTTATAGCTTATGCGGAGGACATTGCTATAACAATCAGTGGTAAACATCCCACGACGTTACGTGATCTCATGGAATCAGCTCTGGCAAAGTTGACATATGCGGACTTAACGTCAACCCGGCTGAAATGGAGCTAGTGCTATTAATAAAAAGGCACAGAATTCCAGTAATCACATCACCTAAAATTAAAGGAATATACCTTAGTTTCTCTGAGCATTCCAAATACTTAGGCCTTATATTTATTAGACAGGAAACGTAAGTTGGAAAATGAACGTACATGAACGTATTAAGCGCCACTAAGGTACTATACGCGTGTGAAAGAGCCATGGGCTAGAAATGGGGTGTCCATCCGCAAATAATGCACTGGCTGTATACAGCGGTAGTAAGACCAATCACGTACGGAAACTTAGTCTGGTGGACTGTACTGGAAAAGGTCAGCTATCTTACTGCCATAAGTACGATTCAGCTATCAGCATGTGTCTGCGTTACCGGTGCTCTTCGCACAACTCCTACGGCCGGCTCTAGAAACGATGCTTCACGTGATTCCACTAGATATTTATGGAAAGCAAGTAGCAATAAAATCGGCTTTGCGACTGAAAGAATCATGACATTGGACCAGTAATGATACAGGGCATGCCAAAATCCTAAGCTTACGCAGCAACGTAGTGAAAGTCACAGATTACTTAACGCCGACCATAGATTTCAATATTAAACACAATACAAGCATTCCGAGTCGACAGAATTCGACGCAGAATGACATTTTAAATGATTCCACTTTGAAGATATACACCGATGGGTCTAAGACAGAGGACGGCGTTGGGGCAGGCATGTTCTCAGCACTTCTAGATATGCAAAAGTCTGATCCCTAGATATGCTTTAAGGGCACTCAAATCACGTGCCTTATTTGGATCAATAATAAGATTCAAATTAGTAAAGCAATGTCGCGCATCCTTAAATAGGATATCGAATTATTGCAATCTTACTTTGTGCTGCATCTACCCATGGAAACAGCAAGATACAAAATATCTATAGCGGCACTGAATCAGGCCAATGAGAGATGGCACAATCTTGATATACATATGTTACCCTGCGAGACAAACATTGTGCATTATGCAGGCACGCCATGAGACTTGGAATTCAGGCCAATGATTTTTGTCGCAGCTTTATAGACGAAGAAGAGTAATCCTCCTTTCACTTTCTCTGCGGCTGTCCAGCACTATCCTCAGCTAGAAAGCAAACCCTCGAAAAACACTTGTTTGAGGAACTCACAGATATTGCCGACTCGGATATCAATAACATCTGGAAATAAGTCCAAAAACCGAAATGGTTCCAAGAGTAACGGAAGTAACCGACTCACGTGGTAGCACAATGGGCCTCAATTGGTCTAAGTGCATCCTAGCGATTACGGAGGATAGCTACCTAACCTAACCTCATCTTGATGTAATTTCCATCTCATATACACTTTACTGCTGAGTGCATGAGTTTAAAAACTATTATCATTCTATTGCTAACAAAACGATTGCTTATAAACTCAATTTTAAATATGTACATAATACAAAGAAAAAAGAAAACAAATTTCAAAGTAAGTACCTATACACTCTGATTTCAAATCTATTAAAAACCTATCCGTATCTATTTCGAGTACTGTGAAGAGTAACGGATACACATAAGTATGTATCTCTCACTATTTTGTGGACAGTTCTCTTATTCCCATTCTTTGTTCTAACCCAATCGACTCTTGCGTAATTTTTTTTTCTTTTTTGCAAAGAGTTTATAACATGAAAACGCTTCTAGCCCTTCTCCTTCACGTTGCCGTTAACTCTGATGTGAGTTACAAGTGCAGATAAATAGATGTATGTAGTAAACTGAATGCCACTCGTGAATGGTGTGATTAGCTCTCCTCCATCTCGTATAGAATATCCAGTACTTTATCCTGCGCGTATCGATTGATGATTGCTTCACTAAATACTCCGTGGATTTGATATGTCCGTTCGTTTATTCGTTTCGTTTCGTACGTTCATTGGTTTCGGTGTCGTTCATTGGAATCCTGAACGTATAGATTTTGAGATTACTTTTTAATTTTTTATATTTTTCCTCATCCACTATCTGACTGTTCTTTCCAGCTCCTGTTTCCCTGTTAGCTCAGCTATTGATTTATTTGTTTGTTTGTTTATATTTGAGAAGTTTTCTGTGCTTTCCGTTGTGTATGCTGTTTTTGCAGCTTAATTGGAAAAAGGATATCTATTTTCCTTTTTCTGACTTTGTGGTGATTATTATTTTCATGTTTTTTTTTTTCTTGAATTGAATTCTGAATGTATTAAATGATTTGCTAGATTGATGATTGCGCATTTTTTTCTCGAGTGTTTTGCTATTATCTGTTTAAGGATTGATAATCGTAATCGATTGATTGATTTGCATTCAAAAAAAGATAAACCTCTTATATGTATGTAATACTAATTCAATTAACTGCTGTTTGTTAGGGTGCGGTGGATCAGATACGAATATAGAAGAGTTGGTCAAATATAGTGAAATTAAAATAGAAGAGAACTTTAATGCCCAAGGAGCACTCATTTAAAACTCAGTATTTCAGTAAATTTATAAATCCCATTCCTTCCAATCTTATGAAATTGGGATAAAGAATCAGATTAAAGAAAGCGTTATTATTGATAATGGAAAATAACACTATTAATTTATATGGCCTGTGATGTTAACGCAGGGAACTTTTTATTGCATGTCTGCAGATGGGAAATATAGAACGTTTACGTATGTATATATTTAGGTAGGTAGATGGATGCCCTGTGACGTTGGACTTTTCTCGAGTGCCCAAAAGAACTTGTTAAGAGAGAATAGCTGACGATGCGCATGAATTCCAATGGCATGAATTGTAACTCCGTGCTTCACTCGGACTAAACTAGACAAAGGGATCTATTGCCCTAAAGCGTCCATAAGGCACTAGCCGTTACTTGCATACATATGCGCATACATTTGTATGTACATGTATGTTTATCTCCAGGTGCATCTTATATCTATTGAAGTAAGTAACTAGTGGGCTTATCGAAAGTGGATTTACACACACACATGCATATGTAGGTACATATGTACTTCCAAGTGCCTTCCACAAGATTACTGAATTATGAGCTACTATTCTTTTGCCCAGGCTGAAAATTAAGACCGAGTGCTTGTAACCACTATATCTAAGCTGTTATCCCCATTGTTTTACATCCTTTAAGTACGTATATTTTCAGAACGCATAAGAAATAAAAATACTTTTTTAAAATACTAACAGCGCAGATTCAACTCCACGTTATGTCAATGCTCAAACCAAAACATTTTTGAAACATGTGTAACACTTTAAAACATCTACTCTACTCGTACAAAATATCAAATGGGAGCATACATACATATGTACAATAGGTAACAAGCAATTTTATTTAGGGTTAACCTAATCTGTGTTCGTATTTGTAAAATTACTTAATACGAGTGCATATAATCATTATGCAAAAACCGTTTATATTAGATGATTTTAGATATTTTACGATTTTTAAATCATTAATGTATTTTTTCCTTTAATCTTTTCAGGTACGTAAACTATAAAACGGGCATTACGTAAGTTTCTTCCTGTTATAATATACATATTGCAAAGCTTGAAGAATGGATTCAAAGTCAATAAGTGTTTCAGTTGACGTCAAGTGAATCAGTGTTTTGATTATCATTTTAATTAATTTTTTTTCCTTAAAAGGTCTACTATGTGTGGGATCAGTGTGGTGGAATTATTGCTGACAAACTTTTGGAAAAACATATCTTCAAAGTAATTTTCCATTTCTTTTATGATTTTTGCTTAATTAAGGATTATGAAGTGCTTCCGTATAAACAACTCGTTGTTTGTTGTGTCTAGTTGGTAAATACTTTCATCACAATAACATCTCCTTCGTATCCCTGCAATATTTTTTAGTCCTAAATCTTTCTTACAATTAGAATAATGCAAAATTAAAAAGCATCGCTTGACAAAATCAAAGCCGCACTCATCACTCAGTCACATGCATTTGAGTTCTATAATTAACACGTACGCTGTATTAATTTATTTCCAAAAATATCCTTCTTAGTCATATACGTATGTATGTAAGTCGCTTGTCTCTATGTAGGGATTGTAATCAATTCTCTATTCAGACTGAGTTGTTTTTTGTCCACATTTCATCCTGAACCGTCATTGCAAATCAAAAAATTGAAGATCATCAGAGATTATAATCATAAAAGTGCTTTGTAGTGAGTATTTAGAATCCTTAGTTACATAATGGGGCTTAGGACACCTCAACCGAAAAAAGGACAACGTAGTGAGGATGTTTCACAATTATGTATAACGAATAAACAGGACACATGAATAAATTAATTAAGCTGGAAATCTTTTCGCCTTTAATCATTCACAACCCTTCAGAACGCACATGTGGTTAAACACCCCTGAACTCATGCCAAACACCACATTTTAGTGAATAGGATGCGGATAGACTTCAAAGGCATATCTATAGGGTTTGCCAATTATTTTAATTTGGTGCGTTGACGGGCTGGTCTACTGTGAAACTTTAAATTTGTTTCAAATACATTTCAGCAATTCTCTTTTTCTAAGCTGATTACACTTTTTTTTCATTGAAGATAACATTTTAAGCATCGTAGTACACACATAAATTTTATTTAAATTATCATTCACGGTTTTTATTAAAACTCTTTACCACTTGTAGGCTGGGTTAGGTTATGCGCACTTGAGAAGCAAAGGTTACGCAAGAAATAAAGCAACACAATGAGCCCATCGCAATCCGTGAGGAACAACTAATTGAAGTACATACTAAAGAATTCAATTTCGCAACAGTACGAACGAAATGTTAGTATGTTTGACGACCATGATGTACATATAGCCAGCAGATCAGCTGGTTGAAGTGCTTAACATTGACCCCTAGATTTTTGAAAATATACATGTACCAATTGGGTTTCGTATTCACTATGATACCATGGAATTTGACATGATTCGGGAATGCCAACTCGACAATTTCTAACTAACTTCTTTTTCAGAATTGCCCGTTTACTTCGGATTCTCTATGCTACTTCCGTTAATTCAATATTAATGATACTGAGGCATTTACCCTAAACTCCCTACGGGCAATTGTTTTTTGATTTTGTCCTATCTCCGCGGTGACGTTCTTGCTCGTTAACTTAAGTTCCTTTATTTTCCTTTTATTCCTATTTTTATACAAATTCAATTGCAACTAAACAAAAGCAATAGAACTTAAAGATAGAATATTCGAATTTCTGGAGTGTAAATTTCGTGACACTCATTGGGTGAATAAAAAGGTGGGATCGTTGATCATCCGCCATAGTATGCAGGCGATGGGGGAAGACCATGATTAGTGCTTATCCCATTCACGTGTTAACAATTAAATTTTTGACTTCGGTTTGTAATATTTGTGAGGATGGGAGAAGGAAGTTGAACGTTTGTAGTTCCAAAACTGGAGAAAATTCTTCTTTTAGGCTGTATAGTCTCATTATTCAAACGAATAACATAGCTCCTATTGAGGTACTTTAAAGAATATCTTGAGACCAATAGTCCTGTGAAGTTTGGTAAGAAAATCTGTCCCCATCGATGGAACCGCTTAATTCTACGCAATTTTTTCGAAAGATACATATGTACATATGTACATGATAGGTGTCCTCTTTGTAGAAGCTTTGCTACGCAATCTTCCTCGATGATTTTTTTTTTTTCAATGATTTGTCGTCGCACATCGTTGAGTTGTTTATCAAAATGCGGTATCCTGTAATTCTAAAATTTTCCTAAATTAACCAGCATTCTGCGGAACTCCATGTCGAGTTGAACACCGTTGAGGACAGAAAGTCTCGTCAAAAGCAGGTTAAATTCCTCATTCTTTACTTTTGGTATCGATATGATGTACACCAGGAAATCTACAGCTTAGATTTCGTTCACATATGGTAGACACTCAATTTCATAGTTTATTATATTGATTTACCTATTCCCTTTTTTAAGGAAGTTGGTATCTGTTTTTGAAGATCTTTATTTTACGTCAATCTAAATATTTTTTAGACAGCATTTCCCATTCCAACATACATAAATATCTCCCAAAAACGTAGAAAGGAGGGCATATTAAAGGAGAGCATAATGTTAAGTGCACACATAATAAAATTCTCTGCACGGCACTGAGCAAAGTAAAGCTGCTCCTCTTCTTACGGTTCATCCTCCAATCAATTCGATCACAATCGATCAGTTCGTGCTAAATAGTAATTCTGAATTCGCCGATATCGTCAAGAAAATATATCATGTTTCGGTCGTTGAATGTTGTATTGTCATGTGATGACTGCGTGGGTACCTAGCATATGCCTCACTTCTGCTCTTGTTGTAGTATCGTAGCAGACGATACTCCTTCTCAAGCATTATGATTGGCTTCGGAGTTGCACTACCCCAATGGGCATCTTGCGAACAAACAAAGATGTTTTAGCATTTTTTCTCTGGATAAGTGTACTGAGATAAGGCGCATTAGCTTGTCACCCTCCATTTGGCGCACTATGGCGGTTACCCGCACTCAAGGGGTTATGAATACCCTTTTACATGTTTTCACATGGTGCGGGCGTTGGAAAGATAGATAGAGAGAGAGAAAGAGATTGGTGTAGTGGTTTGAAACTCAGCTGTATTAGGTTTCTCATTAGCTCCAGGGGTGGTGTCCAGAATAACTGGGGAGATTTGATGCTGTCATGTATTTTTTGCCTTCGCTTCTGATTCACAGTATTTTTCCCGATCCACCTGATGTCATGAGCATATCAATCAAAAGTCAAAAACTTTCTCAATTGATCGGACTGCCTCTTATCATATAATGCTTGCTGACATCAGGGATTGAACTGTGAACCATCAGCTCGACAAACGATGACGCTACCACTACACCATTGCCACCCCTAATACATACATACATATATGTACATACATAAGTAGTAAAATCAGGCGGACAAACTTCTTATAGCAACTTCACTACGCAGCTACATTTTGATCTTGATCTCCGAAACATGGAAAACGATTTTTGATTCACCTCCATTTGCGAGAGAGAGGACTACTCTGCAGGCCTTAGATACACCTATAAAATCTATCGACGACCAGTTCTGTGTACTCTTCAGCTTAACCACAAAAGACAGCGAACGGCTCTGTGTCCATTTCGTTCCTTGGTGATAGTTGGTATATATTAGCAGTACAACTATAAACCTACGTAAATCAGATGTATCTTTGACGCTCTGCGAAATAATACCATACCCGAAAAAAAGGAAACGTACGATGATATACAAACGCCCTACCCATTTCATAAAAGAAAAATGACAGGACCTCCAACCAAAGAGAAAAAAAAAAATTAAAAATATGACATCACTCTTCTGCTGCAATATGTCAAAAAGTGCATGAAAGCTAACGAAATAGTTGAGTTTCCTCTTCATTCATATTTTCCTGCCAGTCGTGTTATTATAGCAGAAGCACTCAACGTGGCGGTTGTCGGCATTCGTGTTGAATCTATAATTTCTATAAAATTATGTCATGCAGTTGTGTGCAAACTGCCATTCCCCCTGCATCACCATATATCTTTTCGGGTACATATTTGATTATCACCCCGACCAGAAGGTGGAAGGAAACATGCTCCATACCACTACCCGTCATTCAGAAGCTACTGGCGCCGCCATTCCATTTTGAACTTCTTATCGCATTTTAATTGAAGGGGATTTCAGTGTTACCACGGCAGCAGTCGTTGCTCTGCAATGCAAACAGAAACTTTCCCGGCTGTACTGTTTAAATGGTATTCTACAATTTTCTTTAGATAATAAAATGCTCGGGAGTGAACATTCAAGGATGTTTCGATTTAGGAGCGGTGTGCGGATTTTACGTGGATACCTGAAGTGCAGGCAAAATAAATAGCGGTGGGATAGAGGGATTGGTAATCGTAAACTCATTGCCTAGATATAAAACTGTCTCCATCGTGTTTTGCTTGTCTGTGTTGCATTTGCATATTTTGATAATTTATTCTAAGTTATTATTGTATTTAGACGAAAACAATTTAACTGAATGGAAGTACTTTGCAGCGAAAATAGAAATATGAAATCAAGTTTCTTTTTCAAAATTAACTTTTTGTCCAGTTGACATAAAGTCAGTTGAGAAATGGCGACCTCTCATCAACCACAAATGTATTCATAATTCATTAGGCTAGATTAAATATTGGTTGGACATTTATTGAATCTGACTCCATCTGATTTTTAAGGTATCTTGATGCCCGAGCACAATTTTAGCATTTTTATAGGCTTTTAAATGATTTAAAGAAAACTTTTAACGAAATCGCTATTCTATTACTGCGTACTTGAAGAATTTATTATATTATGACGTAGTTTTGTTACATTATTTAGTAAGTGTCACACATTTTCGTCAATGCATAATTTGGTATTTTTTTTTGTTGTGCGTGTTATATTTTTTCACACAAATCGAAGGGATCTGCAGTTAAGTTACATCCGAAACGCAGATTGAGAAGCTTTTTCATAACAGGTAGGTATTTCTCTTGGAGTTTGCCAGACATTCACAAGATGTGAGACCGTAAAAAAACTTTTTGATGTTTGGGATTCGAACTACCAACCCCCCCGCTCAGCGATCCAACACACTAAACACCTGAGCCACGGCGCCCGTTCTTTTTTTATTTGCCGAATTAGTATTTTAGGTCTTGCATTTAAAATAAGAAAAAAAGTATTTAGCGAAAACATTTCATATATATAGCTTCTCTCAATCATTCGTGTTGCGCGTGGTATGTTTTTGTCATAACACTACCAAAGTTTAATGTCATATCTGAAGAGCGTAACTGTGAAACTTCTCATGAAAGTTATTACTCTCAGATATACATATTTCACATATTCAAGAGAAGTGGAACCATGGAACCACCCGAAGAAAATAGCAAAAAAATATTTCGTTAAAAATACCCTCCATGGTCCTTTAAATACATTTTTTTATATCCAGCCTCAATTTATTACCGTAGCTTTATTTAATATCTATAATTTAGGGCACAAAGTGGCATTTAATCTAGTTACTCTAACTTCATTTAGTTTCCATCAACCAACACTTAAGCATATGTATTATAAGGGGAAGCAATGTAACAGACTGACCAACACTCAAACTGTTCAATCAAAAAATGTATTTTGTACAGAAGCAATTTAGGACGCAAACATGATGAAATGCTGCGGGGAACTGTACAAACATGCCAAATATATGTATGTATATGTATATGTATATGAATATCCGTGGCCGCAAGCGATAACCGATTAAGTCGAAAATGGAAGAAGAAGCACTGAAATTAAACTTTCAGTTTTAAAAAAAAACTCACGCATTTAAGTAACAAACCCATACAGATTCTCAAAGTGCAAATTGCGGTTAATTGTACCAACATTTTGTTTTTTCTTTAAATATGCTTATTTGCAATGAAAATTATAAAAAAAAAATTGATTTTCGTCTCAAGTCGACTTAAGCGGTTATCGCTTGCGGCCACAGAATTATGTATCTTCTGCTAATTTGTAGAGAAAAAAAAAATGGTGACACCAAACTAATATTTGCAACGCCAATCACCAAAATTTTACAAGTGTGAAAAATAATCAACCCTGGTGGATATCTAGTTGAAGGACTCATTCTAGCAATCTTAATAAAACAGGTTACTTTGCAAAATTGAATATTTTTATGAACAAAAAATTGCTGTTCGAATGTTTTTTTAAAATTAAATACATTTTAAAGTTCTCAAATATTTATGTCACCCAAACAACATGTTAAGTTCCAGTTCTTACAGGATACAGGCATGAATTCCCAATTTTCGATTTTGAATCATAAAATATTAAGCACTTCAATGCTCATGATTTTATACTTAAAAACATCCTACAGCTTTCGATCTCATCCACTTCATGTGTGAGTTGTATGCAAATTTTGCGAAAAGTATCCTTACACCTTACGGTGATGGCGATGAAAAATGTTTTTATTATCCACAAAAAAAAACATGAATGTGTTTTCCATATTGTCTATATGAATCTATTACATTAACTAGGAGTATGTATATTCTAAGAATTTTATAATAAAGTCCAATTTAAGGCGGCTGAATTTTGGGAGAGATTATTGAAAACAATGATAAATAATTTAAGTGCGTTTTTTTACATCATGTACATACGAGTATATACTTGTATTATGTACAAATGTACACATGTATCTACCAGCAAGATAAAATCAATGTGATATTCAGTTAGTAGTTCAGTAGTGTTAAGAAGTTGAATAGTTTTTAAGCGATCAAGAACTTCCTAAGCACATCGGCCTAAGACATACATATGTACATATAATATACGCACCCGTAAATAACGTTACAAATGGTTAAATAAAAATTTTGTAGTAGCGTTCCTTCAAAGTTTTAATACTGAATCTTTTATATCTTCAAAATATTTATAACTGAAAAATTACAGTTGTGAGGTAATATGTATATTACCATTCCTCGTTCTCTTGGCTCAATGTTTTATGAACAACTTCCATATAAATGTCAACAGCCACTTCATGGCTAAAAGAATTGGAGGAAACTATTACAATTCAGATATTAGAGTAACGTAATCATGGTCTCACATATGCATGGGGATATATGTACTTAGTTAAATACAAGAATTCATGCACTTTCCAGTCTACCTTTATGAACTGAGCATATACATACATATACATATACATATAATCCAGGGCTTAGTTTCTCGCGACCATTTGTGTTGTGCGTGCTTTATTTTGTGGAAAGACCTACAGTTTAGAACCATATCCGAAAGGCTAATTGAGAAGCTTTCTCATGACAGTTATTACTCTCGGATGTTTGTTAGACATTCGCGAGAGGTGGGAAAACTTGGTGGCGTAAAATAGCGCCCTACGAAATAAGGTCATGAGTCATGTGGCCTTATTTTAATGACTGCTGAGAAACAAGCCCCAACGGGTCTTATTTCGTTTTTGGGCATTCTTTAAGATTTACACTACAATCAATTTCAAACTAATAAAAAAACGTACAGAAAAGTTTGGAACGGATCGTTTGATACCTTATCCTCCTTTTTAAGCAGCCCTTATAAAGTGGACGTGGCGTACTGCATTTTTCTTGCAGTATTGCAACGAATTGCAACGATAACTTCGAGGATGTTGCATGGAAAATTTGATCAAAAACGTTTTTTAAAGGCCATGCAGATGATATAAGTCCAAATTAAGACTTATTTCAACAGTCAGAATTTGGGAGTTATTTCGTCTACATATGTTTGAACTTTTTTCATTTGTCTTGGAAAAGTATTTGTATAAAATGCAGCATGTCCCCCCATACACATTCCACTTGCATATACATATGCATGGAGTGAATTCCTATGTAGAGTATAATTAAGAAATGTGTTTTTTAAAAATTATTAATTAAGTCCAATGCTATAATGTCGAAAATTTGTTTTTTTAGATATGTAGGAAAATAAGGTCGACTACCAAAATCAAAGTTTCAAGGTTCGAAATCAAAATCAATAATGCCATATATTTGTTTTTCCATAAATGTGACCTTATTTCCATGATTAAGTGTGGTCTAATTTCCAAGTTATGTTGGAAATAAGACCCGTCGGGCGTTATTTCCATTTTTTCATGGTAATATGTATGGCCACATTTTGAGTGTGGCCTTATTTCGTAGGGCACTACTTCACGTCACCGGAAAACTTGTTGGTGTTGTTTGGGATTTGAGCGTCGAACTTTTTTCTGTGGCCAATGCGGTTTCGACTAATAGACCACATTACAAGGCAGTGATCAAGCGACTATTACTTAAAGAGCTTGATTATGTTTCTACGTTTCCTATACCTGTCTGTCTACCATTTGTATCGTTCCAAATATCGAATGTCAAAATGAGAGTTCTATTTAGCATTAAATCGTCCAACTCTCTGTCTGTTTTCATCTTTCGGTGCTACCTAAGAAGCTAAAGTTAATTTAACCCTTTAGTGCATGATTTTTTTATTTTTAACGAATTAAATATATGTTATGTAAGAAACTAACCTAAATTGGAAAAAAAAATTTCAAAAAATCTGATAATTTGCTTTTCCGGAAAATACTGATATGCAAAATTCAGATTTACGGTATATGTATACACAAGTATGAAACGTTTTTATCATTTTATTGAACAAATTGATTAGTACAATAAAACAAGCATTGTAAACATGTTAAAAAAATAAAAAAAAATTTTATAAACAATTTTGACAAGATGTGTTCATTTCTATTGCAACGTTTTTGTGACTTTGAGTTTGAATTTTTCGTAAATCTTACAAAAGTAAACTAGATAATGGTTTATATACTCTTACGAGAGCATATATAAGATTAGGATGCAGATATGCATAAGTCTACATTAAAGGGTTAAATACCTATGGGCTGTATACCCCAGAAAAAATCGAAATCGATTGTCATTCTAGCCAAACTTATTTTGAAAAATAACTACTCTTGTTGGCTACGATTTGATGGTTTGAGGAAGTTAGTCTGGCTGTAGACGGCACCAAAATTTAAATAGTTACTAATAGCCTGTAAATAAAATGCATCCAAACCGATATAAATTTAAAGTTGAATTTCAATGAAAAAAAAATTAAAGGAGGTTGTGGCGTGGACACATTTTTCAATAAACAACTGAATCCATATGAATTAGTGTTCAGTGATGTGTAAGGAATTCCCTTCGGTGTAAATTCCTGTGCAGATGGTGTGCAGTATTTCCGACTTTTTGTTTATTATGAACTTAATTAAGTTCCCCTATCCATTAAAGTATTTTCTTGTAATTACAATTTTTTATTACTGACATTTACTATTATTTATTCGAATTAAGTCTATTTGAATGGAAAATTTTGTTAATGGCTATATAAATGAGATCGAGTTCTCTGAATGTGTTTGCAATATTCGTTACGAAAAACATTGTATATGGAAATTACTAATTACGAACTCGTGTGTTATTCTTAATATGTATCTATTCTTAAATTATTTGTTAGAATCTGCACATTTGCAATTCATTCAATAACTACACACAGTGGCATGAAACCATTCAATTAATTTCGACCTGAATTGGAAAGATCGAGATTAAATTTTGAGCTCAGAAAACCAATTATTTTTAAGCCTACGGGAGTAGTCAAACAAAATTAGGAAAAATTTAAGACGACTGTGCTGTACAACGCACTTGTCGCTTTCTAAGTTGTACACAAAAAGGCAAGTATTGCCTTCGTGTAAAAACTCGATCTTAAAAATTTTTTCCAACTTGGTATTACTCTTATAGAGAAACTTAAAAATAATGTCTCCCAATTCTGTCTATATATCTATCTGTATGTACACATATATATTAGGTAAACAGCTGGGCGATTTTTTTTTTAAAATCGATGTTTGAAAAAGAAATTTGCTTTCTAACCTTAAAATTAATGTCTATAAGACATCTTAAAGACTTTTTTTTTCGAAAAGCTGATTTTCTCTAAGTACAAAAGCAAGAGGTGCCCACAACGATGTTCTCAACGTGCGGGTGAAAGTGGTCGGTTATGATTTCTGTAAGGATTCTGCGACTACACATTCCCATCATTGTTCGAGGAAATATTCAATTTAGTGTACGAGTATGCGCGGTGACTAAGGTATATTTGGCAGCGCTTTTGCTGTGATCCCGCTTATAACGGTTCGGCTCATTTTTTTTTATAAAACTACGTTTTTTTAGATTTAAATGTGAATTTATTGTACCCCATTTTCTAACTTTTACAAAGCCTGTATTCCACATTTCGCTCTGTTTTATGGGTTATGTAGTTAAGATGTAAATGCTCTCCTCTCGCCTTAAATATAGTAGCAGTTGTATCTAGATTATTGAGATCAGTAAATCAGTATTCGGTAAGTGCGTCTAGTTTCACTTTGTTGCGCTTTATATATATACATATGTACATACCTATCACGAATGGATCCATCAATCTTAACCAATATAGACCATAGATTTGTACAGATTTTAAAAAATTTTATTAATTTGCCTGAGAAAAACTAACAGGATTTTTTATAGACGACTTTACAGCAGGATTAAAACAAAAGCACCAGCCGTAAAATATAAGATTTCAATCTTAACTGTATTTCAAAGGTTTAGAAGTGGAAAACTAATCGAAATAATACATTCTGGCGGACGCCCACGTTCCAAAACAACACAGCAGAACTGATAGGCGCATAAAGCGTATAGTCTTAAAAGACCGTTTTGTGCCCTCAAAAGTACTAGTGACCGACTTCAGTCTTCCTATTGACTCGAGTACCGTTCGAAGGAATTAAAAGAAGTTGGTCTTTGTGCTTTTCGGCGAGCAAGAAAGCCATTCCTTACTTCTAAGCACCGTCTTGGTCAATGGGTCAAATCCTTAAATTAAACTTTTTATTAGGGTTCAATTTGCACCTTTAGATTGGTCCGTCAGCAAATAGAAAAAGGTGCTTTCAGCAATGAGAGCAATTTTATTTATTTTATTCCGCCAATACATGCACAGTAAGATGCAAAAGGCCTTATGTCTTAAGCCAGAAATCGTCCGCAATACAGTCAAGCAGGGGGGGACTTCCGTGATGGTTTGGGGCTGTTTTTCGGCTATATATTGTGACCCTGTACATAAAATTAATGGAATAATGGAACGTTTTCAGAACAGAGATATTCTTAAAACAGTAATGCTTCTGCAATACGACGAAAATGAAATGCCGCTGTGTTCGGTCTCCCAGCAGGATAACAACCCTAAACATTCTTCGAAGCTGCTTAAAGATTGGTTTGTGGCACTAAATATTTGTATGTTAGAGTGGCCGTCTCAATCGCCCGACTTTAACCCGATTGCGAATTTGTGGGCGCATTTTAAAAAGGAGGCTTGGGCAAAGAGGCTGCACTCTTTTTGTAGCCTTACAATATGAGTGGGAGAATACTCCACCCACTATAATTGGTAATTTAATTAAGTCCATTTCCCACCAATGCCAAGCAGTATTACAAAACTAGGATTTGGACGAAATGTAGTGCTCTTTGATGTGTTTATTAATTATAATTTTTTTTTTTATTAATAATTATTAATTTTTCTCTCTTTTATAAAATATTAAGTAATAACATTAAAAAATAATACAAATAATGGGCGCCACAGATGTATGTATATGGTCCAGGGCCTAGCTTCTCGCGACCATTCGTGTTGTGCGTGTTATATTTTTCACACAAATAGAATGGACCTACAGTTTAGAGTCATATCCGAAAGGCAAATTGAGAAGCTATCTTATGACAGTTTCAGATGGGACCGTGGAAAATCTTTCTTGGTGTTTCTGGGATTCGAACATCGAACCCCCCGCTCAGCGATCCAACGCACTAACCCCTGAGCCACGGCGCTGACAAGTAATTACATTAACAAGACATATTTAAAAGTGGAAAGTTTGATGTTTTTTCCCTTTTTATTTAATAAAATACCAAAGTATAAAAAAAAAAAAATTATTCAAAAAATGTTTTTGTTTATTCAAGGAATGTTTTGCATAATACAGTACCTTAAAGGTTCCGGTTAAGTTAACTCAAGAACGGAAACTTACCACAGAACAAGGGTGTGACATTAAATATTCGGCCAAAATACTGTACTCAGGTTGGTTAGAATTAAAAAAAAACATTTATGTCTTTTGAGAGGTATCTGAAGCCTTTTTTTTTCATTCAGGAAGACAGAATAGAAGAACGAAGCATGAAAAGAAAATTCATTTTGACCAGAAGATCCCGTACTATAAATATTTTTAAGACTCACATCACTGAAGGGGCTTGGAAATAAACTTTTCGAGTTTCCTTAAAATATAAACATAGTGATAAATTGACTTTCTCTCCAAATGTTCCTTAACCATATTGATCATCTCTGTAGAATATTTCACCATCAAGTGAGTTTTTCACGTCTACCCTTCATCTTATAAAATGAAAGGAAAAGTCATCAATAGCCCCTGGTAAAGATTTTGAGTCGAAAGCTTATCCCAATCTCCAGAAGATACACCATCAGGAGTAGTAGACAAATTAAGAGAGAAAAAAAAACGTACAACAAGATGATTCTTATCAGATTCAGGTGTAATTTTATAGCCCGAAAAATAAATTAGAATTTTGTTCTCCAAGTTGGCTGTTTGCTCTGTACAGTGTATACGCGCGATGTTATTATAAATATTTATGGGTGTTGCTGTGAACGCGAAAATACATGTGATTTAGTCCTTTGTTCTATTTTCTTCCAAAGTCAAGCGATGACAATCAAGATATGTCTGTATGTATGTTCTCCATTTTGTTGCTCGTTTCTTCTGTCACCCATACAGGTGACAAGGGTAGCTACATATGTACATATGTATGTACCAGCGATTCAAAAAAGTGTCGTGTTCAATAGCACAACGAAAAAAAACAAGCTGACTTAGCTTTTGCCTTTTGAAATACCAAAGCATAACGGTGAACACGATACGGGAATCACAGACGAGTGATACGGTAATGTTATTATGTATGTATGTACATACATATATCCTTGCTTTTCCTCGTTGAAAGCATTTCTTGCGTCTTTTCTTTTTTGAAATTGTTTTTCCTTCGTTGTGATCCGAAATTTTCCTTTCGCAGTACGAGTATCTTGATTTAACTTTACTACCTATCGTGCAATGTGCAAACAGGACACATATTTCTTGAAAGATTTTTTTCATCTGCTAAGAAGGCTATTGCTGTTGACCGTGGATAGTTTTACTTTTTCTCGTTCTTCTGTCGATTATATTTCTACGTTCAGATATTTATCTTGAGTTCGAAGTATCGAATCCATAAGCTCTAGTCATTGAGGAGTAAACTGTGATGACTTAAGGAACATTTTTATCTTTCGAATTAGATCCGGACATTTTATAATGCTTGTTCTTTCTTGTCATAGAATTGAAAATACAAATTGTACATCTTTCTTCACGCTATTAGATCAAGGACCATGATAACGTGTTATCCCATTCACTACAGACCCTTTGAAATGTTTAGTTACTTTGTTTGCATTCGGATATTTGATCAATATGGTCATGCAGGATTGTACATAAAAGCAAAAAAATAAAACAAAATTTGGCACAGACACCCTCTGTATCACCTATGACTTAGGTTTTCACAGCTTTATATTTTTAAGTAGAAATGAAAATTGCCTGCATTTCAAAGCATTATCCAAAAGGCGTAATTCAGAAGCTATCTGACAATGAATACCCCCGAACTTTTGTCAAACTTCGGTTTGTGTTTTCTGTGATTCCAACTTCCAACTTTCCGCTCAATAGTGCAGGCGGAGAAATGGAGTATTCATACTTAAAACCAGAATTATTCAGGCAAATCTCGGTTATTGCCAATTAACCAAACTCTCCCACTGAAGCAAGACTCATGGTGATGTTACTAAGCCATTACTATGGCTGATAGTATCAAGGATGTACCGCATGTAATCATTGAAATTGTGGAAGGGACCTAAGGGGTCCTAAGCTTGACTGGAAACTCAACATTCAGCAGCGAGTAAAAAAAATGGGCATTCGCATTTTTTTCATGCGTTTTGTTTCGATCATTTCGCAATTTATTATTTTGCATTTCAACAACTCGCATTTTGCTTTTTTCGCGGTTTTATTTAGCAAATTCTTATTTGAGCTTGTAATTATTTGACCTTAAGATATTCTGCATTCATTATTTCGAAATTATAATTTCGCTTTTTGATAAATTATTATAAATTAGCATAAGCTTTAACTTATTTACATAGCTTTACGTACTATCACTTTGATTTGTCGTACTGTCGTATTTTTTTTGTTAACGTAGCGAACCCAACCGCCCCAACTTATTATTGAAGTGACTAGCAGGCGAAAGCCTAAAAGTCGGGGTAGGTGAGCTCGCAGCAAAGAAAAACAACTATGGACATTCCTCGACTCATACAACGGACGGCCTTCGGCCTCACATGCAGGTGCTCAGAGCGCCGCTGCGGTATATACATATGTAGTTAGGTTTCTTCTTATTTGACTTATTTACTTTGTAGACTTATGTACCTATGTACATACCTCGAAATATGGCCTTATGTCGCTTTGTGAAACTGTCATATGGTTATATTTTGATATATGTCATAGCATCAAACCGGCTAAGTAACAAAGCGCGAATTAACGGTTTGCCAAATAGGCCGTGGGAAAAAACGAATGCCGCTTAATAGAAGCGCTAAACATAGAAGTGCAAAAAAATATATGCGAGTTAACCCTACGGCGACATGAATGCAAGACGAAATGATAATTTGCCACATGATTTCTGCGAAATAGTGGAAATATATTTTGATAGTCGCGTAATAAAAGCTTGCTAAAAGAAAACAGGCGGTCACCCTAAAAAAAAATTGATAGATTTGTATGCTTGTAGTAACACCTTCGACAAGAAAAATGGATATCAGTGTGTCTTATACCTACCCAGGGTCCTCAGTTTGACGACCTGCCTTGAGGTAAGTACGCCAGCATGTTCTTCTTCGCCATCTCAGTGCAATCATAGCACTTCCAGTGCTTTCTAAATTTTATTATTATACAAACCTGGTCAATTGCGAAATGTTTGATTCTAAAGCGGGAACTTATGATCCGGTTCTAGAACCATTATAACTTTTGCTACTTCCTATTGTAATAAAATCTGTAAACGTTTTAACTCAACATTTACAAGCAGATGATCTTAATTAAAATCCTAAAATCCTGATAGTCTTTTCGCAGCATTTGGAAGATAAAGGAGTTTGATTAGGGTTTTTTCGCAATTGCTTGTGTATCTGTTCGGACATCAAATCATTGTTAATTTTGACCAATGAGACACTTTTTATTTTTAAGCTGTCATATCTGGCCAATGATTTAATGATTTTTTCAATGATTTCAATGATTTCTTTAAGAGTTCTCGACCAATAAATCGCCTTTCCCTTTGCTTCAGATGTACAGATCAAAATTTTCCTCGACGATTTTTATACAGTTTTCAGGAAAAAAAATTCTATCAGGTCAGGAATTTTTGCTATGTTAGAGTGTCAGTAGTCGCTTTTCTTATCGAAAAGATGTCAATACCAAGTTGCATGCCGGCTTATTTAACTAGTCTTTTCCGTGATTTGCAACTTGAACTCAAAAATGCCTGTTTCGCTGTGAAATCACCATTTTTTCTAACGTGTATCGCGGAGGACAACAGCTAGATGCGATGTTTGTAGTATGAGTGTTTATTTACTTTCTATGTGTACTTATTTGCAGTGAGGGATCCGTGGCTTACTGGTTAGTGCTAATCCCAGAAAATATCAAGAATAACTTTTATTTATAAGCAGAGGTGGTAAAACTTGGATGACTTGAGACGATTTTGTTCAAGTAACCATTTTACTCATTTTTTTTATCAGTTTTTCTGAAAATTAATAATACTCAAAAAAAATATGCAAATTATGAGCATTCGAAAACCTCCTGATCGAAAACAAAAGAAACAGCAAGCAATGCCATGAACTATTTTCGGACAGCAAGACCTTCGCCACGCCCATTCTTCCTCCTCAAGCGAAGGGTTAAAATTTCAAAAGTATTAAATTGAAAAGGTCATTACATTTTCTTGTCGAAAGATGAGCCTTCTAATTTGCTCCTTTACACGTTCTCTGTGTCTGCTCGGAGAGGGTTCACTTTGAAAGCTCTTTTGTGTGCAGCGGGTGAAGTTCCTTTGAAATTTCTTTTTTTTTCTCTTTATCCATACCCTTCCATGTTTTTCTTCCCTGCTCATTGTATTTTTTCTTGGTTTCATATTTCGTCATAATAATTTTCTCTTTTTATCCTTCAAACCAATAAACAAAAACACCAAAATTAGTAAACTTTGTCGAAGGCATGTACGTACCTACCTATGTACATACAAATATATAGTAAAAGAGAATCATGCACACAACCAGTATTATCCTGCGGACGGTTTGGGTCATGTGCTGGAAGTTTGGTGTGAAATTTGACACTTGCTGCTGTGTTTTTGCTAGCAATCTTTTTGGTGTGGGGATACATGCTTTAAGATAGAGAGTTGGGCGGCATCTACATTGAAAGGATTTTCTGAATTAAATGTCAACAACAGATTTGTACGATTTTGTATAATTTCATACCTAGAAAACGTGTTAATGGTTCAGGCCTAATACAAACCACATGCATATGTAGATGTTCGGGTGTGTAGGTAGATTACTAGCACAAGGACGAAGGATTGTTTCTTTTGTAAGATTTCAACATTGTCACGTACAAGTCGAAGCAAAGCTCCAATAAAATGTAATCAGAGGCACTGTCTCCTTCTCATCATCAATTATTTTTTCTAATACGCAGCCAAACACTGCCCAATCAAAGAGAACTCCTTGGGATAAGATATTCGAAAGGATATGGTCCACCCCATTAAGAATTAGAGATATTGGATGACTGCAATTCTCGTAAACCTTCATTTGCTTCGGGTTAACATTTGCTGTACATATATTTTTACTTAACATTATCGGTTTCGTGGAGATAACTAAGAGTCATCGTTTTTAAGGATTTCAGTGAATAAAAAAAAAAAATTCTTCATCCTCTGCTCTTTAGCTCTTTGCTACTGTCTCCATGAATTGTTTTTTCGATAAATTCAATGTTAAAGAATATTTCAGCTTATCATGATAATGTCCAAATGTATTGGGCAAGGGCATCAACTGCCTGCAGTTAAAAGAAAACACTCAACAGGATATATATCTATAGCTTAAAATCATCGGAAAGGAGTGACATATTGAAATGGGAAGAAGAAGTAGAAAATCATCCTTGGATTGCTGTAGTGCTTTAGGTTAAAATCGAAAAATTGTCTCAAAGGCACGTCCTTCCTTAATTTCGTTTTCCCCCTCATTTTGTTACGATGGGATTTTGTGGAATTTACTTGAACGATACGGAATACCTACGTGCAGAGTATAGACTTGTATGTTAAAGGTCTCACAAAGGGAGGCGAATATCATTGGAAAGGGACATGGAGACTGAAATCAAGTGACATCAGCAAAAGTTTTGTTTATTTATTTATTTTATGTTTCGTCCTTCGTCTATCTATCTATGTATTCCCTGGTACCGTTATTTTGTTGGACTGAGATCTGATAAAGCAGTCCCTCTTTAAGTTCTTTTGGGTTAATGCAATTGAAGGGAAATGATTGGAGACTGGCTGCTTCGCTTGAGGTTAGAATTAAGTTATTTTGTGTAATGCTTTAGGTATGTACCGTGATGGACTAGTTGGGCGGTAATGCCCGTTGAATTTTTGCACTGCAAATAATGAAAAAGAATAGAATGTGTTGAGGATTTAGAAACTATGAAATCCGATGAGAAAAGGAAATGAAGGAAGTCTTAAGGGACCCACTAGAATCGATCACGTAAAACAAAGTAAAACAGCGAAGAGCGACCTTCAAATATGTGTTACTCTTGGGCTTTAGTAGAACGATTTATATTGATAACGTGATATATGTACATACATATGTATGTATGTATGTACGTATGTACATAGATGTCGTCTTATGACAACAATCAAATATATCAACTAATAAGCATTCTCCGTCAGCAATAACCTGCAATTGTTGAGTATAGTTAAGTTTTTTATCGATTCACGCACATGCCACGCCTTAATACATAATGGTGCAGCACTTCTTAGTGGGCTTCGTTCCACGGTAGGTCCTCATAATGATCACTTTGTTCGGTGTTCATGTAGTCAATGAAGGAGCACATAAATTGGCCAATTGCAGATGTGCAGATGTCAATTTCTGCGTTATTTTTGGTAATAACTTTCCCATTGCGGGAAGTTGGCTGTTAAATTTTCATTAAAAGTTTATCGACTATACAATTCCCTTTCTCATCAACAAAGGTATCGGCAGTAAAAACTAGTTTAATCTGTTGAGGATTCTAAAACACCACTTCTGCGACTAGAATCTGTTTATTACAGCGAAACTCTTGACGTCTACCCATTTGATTACTCGACATCAACTTCATTAATTTTTAAGTTGGCCAGCCAGTTTAACATGTCATTTCGGAAACAAAATATGATGCTGGGTTTCGGACACATTGAAGTTTACTCGGTCGCGCAAGTCGCAATACCTATAAAAATTTTTTTTGCCGTTTTCACAGTTCCATGCTAAGCAAATGTAAATATTGTGATAAGCCTGAACATTCATTAGCTGGAATCAAAAATATTTTACGCTACCCTTAAGTAGGCACTCAATCTAAGCTGTGGTCTACTGCCATGGAACATTTTTGCATTTGCGTGATGCAGTAGTTTTTGGCCTGCCTCTCTTCCGTGCTTGCATAGAAACGCCGATAGACATTGCATTTTGATAGGGTATCCTACGAACCTGCTGCATTGAACATGAGAATATCAACTGAGCCGGTCGTGCTACAATTTTTTTAGATGGTTTTTTTGACATCAAGGCTTCCTCGGATCTTTGAACTTTGAATTCGATCAAGCTTTGTTACTCTTGCTTGTCTTTATTCAAATCATGAAGGAGAATCCAGGTCCTCCTCCTAGATGCAGCGATGGTGGATGGCATCAGGGCCACGTGAAGCTCATCGCCTGCGCTGACCAAAGGTCATACGACCTCTACAAACTAGCCATAGCCAAATTGGGAGAGGTATGGCCAGGTGCTAAGCTCGAGGTTGTTGCGAGGGAAGATATCCCGAGCAGACCAAGAACTCGCACCTGGATCCCAGCCGAACCCTCCAACACGGATACAATATTAGAGATCCTAAGAACAAGCAACCCCGATCTTCCGACGCACAACTGGAAAGTCGCTAAGCTGGATGAGCCTAAAGGTCTTTATAGATGCGCAATCATCGTTATAAATAAAGAATCTTTGGCTCCTTTGGCGAAGACTGGTGGTGTCGTCTACTACGGCTTTGACCCTATCACCATCAAGGTGTACAAAAAAGATGAGGAAACAGACCTAGGCATATTGCCCCCCCACCCTTCTGATTCCACTCCTCCTACCGACGTACCCGAGCCTGTCACGTTCCCTTCCTTGGATAGTGACGACTCTCAAACATCACTTCCTAAGCAGAATCCGTCTCTAGTCGATGAAGACAAACTGTCGGACATGGAGACGGATGACTGCTTCAATAAATTACATCCACTGCTTTTGAGTGAGGACGAATTTTTGGAATCGTCCTCGGACTCGGAAGCCCTGAATACCACCGTGGTGGAGGCTTCTCTGCCTAATTGTAGCACCAATGCTGCAGTTAGTCCAGATTAACTTACACCACTCCATAACGGCTTCTGCCGCCCTTCTTCTCCGTCTCTCAAAGGACAGGGAAGATATAGTCTTGGTCCAGGAACCTTGGGTCGTGGACAATATGGTATGTGGACTCAAGACTCCAAACTACTACACCCTATATATGCGTAACAAAGGTAAACCCAGATCGTGTATACTGGTGAAAAGTAACCTAAATGCAATTTTACTCCCTAATTACAGCGATCGAGATACTACCGCAATAAAAATAGAAACAACCGACGGTGCCTACTACTTGGTTTCGGCGTATCTCGCCCATGATAACATGGACTCTCTTTTTGGGGATAACCTGGAAAGACTGATCGCAGATGCGGGGATACAAAAAACTGGTCTCATCATTGGATGTGATGCTAATGCTCATCACACCGTATGGGGCAGTTCCGACATTAACAAAAGAGGTGAGTTACTTTTCGATTCCATTCTAAGTACAAACCTTATTTTGTGCAACATAGGTAACGAGCCTACCTTCGTCACCAGAAACAGGCAAGAAGTACTGGACATAACACTTGCCTCCGATAGCATTGCCCACCACATTAGAAATTGGAAGGTGTCAAGCGAGCCCTCATTTTCGGATCACAGGTACCTCCAATTCTCCTTACATGTAGACTCTCCTAGCCCGCCAGTTTTTAGGAATTATCGTAAAACTGACTGGCTCAAATATAGGTCAACTTTAAGTTGTTTAGTTACCTCAAATCACCTTAACCCCCCATGCAATCCCCAAGAACTTGATCGCATGGTTGAAAATTTAACATCAGCCTTAAACACAGCGATGTCTTCTTCTTGCCCTCTGATCAATCCCAGGGGCAAAAAGAAGCCACATTGGTGGACTGCAGGGTTAGGCCCTTTAAGAAGTAATTGTAGGAAACTCTTCAATAATGCCAAAAGTACGAGAGACGCGCAAGATTGGGACTTGTACAAGGCATCCCTCAGCACATACAAAAAAGAATTAAGAAAAGCCAAACGAAATTCTTGGAGACTCTTCTGTGGTAAAATAGAAGAAGTTTCTGAGGCATCTAGGCTAAGAAAAATTCTCTCTTCAAATCCAATTACACCCAGCTACCTTAAAAAACCGGATGGAACTTGGACTACTTCCAGCGAAGACTCGCTAAAACTACTGCTTGACACCCATTTCCCAGGCAGTTCCCAAGTTGTTAACAGTATGGTTTCCAGCAGACCACTTTCACAAATTACCAACTCCTCAAACTTAATCACACTGAGCAAACTCCACTGGGCACTACACAGCTTCAAACCATACAAATCCGCGGGACCAGACGGCATAATACCTGCCGAGTTGCAGAAGTCATCGGACATAATTATGCCGGTGCTGAAGATGATTCTGCAAAGTTGTCTAAACCTGGTTTATATTCCAAAGATATGGAGAGAAGTCAAAGTTGTATTCATACCCAAAGCGGGTAAATGCTCTCATTCAAATCCAAAAGATTTCAGACCTATCAGTCTATCATCATTCCTCTTAAAAACATTGGAACGACTGATTGATATCCATTTACGCAACAGTATTGATAAGAAGCTACTGTCAGCGGCTCAACATGCGTATTGCAAAGGCAAATCAGTGGAGACAGCATTGCACTCACTGGTACGCAAAATTGAACATTCCCTGTTCCACAAGGAGTACACAATGGTTGCCTTTCTGGATATAGAAGGCGCTTTCAACAACATCAATACATCAGCGATAGCAGATGCACTATCAGATCTGAAAGTTGACAGCTCACTCCGCGAATTGATCAATCTACTGCTCAATGGTCGGATTATCAATTCAAAGCTGGGTGGGACGACTATCAGAAGATCTGTTAGTAGAGGCACTCCACAAGGAGGTGTTCTATCCCCGCTTCTGTGGAATTTGGTGGTCAATGAACTATTGATAATCTTGGAAGGCGAGGGATGCACAGCGATCGCTTATGCAGATGATGTTGCCTTGGCCGTCTCGGGAAAGCACCTAAATACTCTGAAGGAACTCTTACAAAACGCTTTAAATAAGCTCACTAGATGGGCAGTTCGGTGTGGTCTGGGTGTAAACCCCCACAAAACTGAACTAGTACTCTTTTCAAGGAAATATAAAATTCCGCTAGTCGACCCTCCCTCTCTTAATGGAACCAGCTTAACCTTCTCTGATAAAGCAAAATATTTGGGTCTTATCCTGGATAGGAAGCTAAGTTGGAAACCTAA
The DNA here is from genome assembly GCA_946965025.1 of Blera fallax. Classification (NCBI taxonomy): domain Eukaryota; kingdom Metazoa; phylum Arthropoda; class Insecta; order Diptera; family Syrphidae; genus Blera; species Blera fallax. The sequence continues at coordinate 52,254,836 of OX337246.1, forward strand.
TATTCAAGAAAGAGTAAAGAAAGCTACAGTAGCACTTTTCTCTTGTAAGAAAGCCATTGGGAATAAATGGGGATTACAACCTCGAATTACTCACTGGCTCTACACCTCGATCATTAGACCGATACTCACATACGGGGTGATTGTCTGGTGGACAGCCTTAGATAAAGCTATAAATCGCGATTATCTAAGTAAGGTCCAACGTACAGCTTGTCTGTGCATCAGCGGAGCACTACGTACAACTCCCTCCGCGGCACTGGACATTATATTCCATCTAATACCCCTCGATATATATAGCAAGCAAATGGCAGCAACTGCAGCCGTTCGCCTTGAAGCTACCCAACAGTGGTCAAGAAAAGAATTCGGCCACGCCTCTATTCTGAATAAATTCAAAATCTCTCCCGAAAACACGGACTACACCATACCTCGTTTAAATTTTGAGAAGAACTTCCTTGTCACCATCCCTTCCAGATCATGCTGGGAGGAAGATGCATTTTTAGAAGATGATTCTATTCACTTCTACACTGACGGGTCAAAAACCATAGACGGAGTCGGTGCAGGTGTTTTCTCCGATAAGCTTAATCTTAAGCTCTCTTTCCGTCATCCTAATCACTGTAGCGTGTTCCAGGCGGAAATAATGGCGATAAAAGAAGCCCTATCTTGGCTTAAGAAAAACGTGATATCTGCTAGAGATATTCGCATCTTTTCTGATAGCCAGGCAGCAATCAAATCCCTGGAATCGACCTCTATAAACTCTTTAGTAGCTCTAGACTGCCGTTCGTCTCTTGTGGAGATGGCTGAGCAGTTCAATATTCACCTGTGTTGGGTGCCGGGGCATAGAGACATTCCAGGGAATTGTAAGGCCGATGAACTCGCCAAAGAAGGAACAAATTTACCCATCTTGCCGGATAACGGCACCTTAGGTATTCCAATCGCTACTCGCAAACTTAAACTCAAGCTGGATGCTATCGAGAGTGCAAATCTTAGGTGGACAAGTGGTTCAACATGTCTAGCGACAAAACAGATTTGGCCAAAGCTGGATCTAAAACGCTCTAAGAATTTGATTTCTCTGAACAGATTGCATATCGGCACCACTGTAGGTGTCATCACTGGACACTGTCTAATAGGCAAGCATGCTACGAGGCTGGGCCTCTTCGCGAACGATTTCTGTAGAAGCTGCATGGATGAAGAAGAGGAGGAAACTATTCCTCACCTTCTTTGTCTCTGCCCAGCTCTCTCCCGTAGAAGGAAACTCCACTTAGGAGCTCCCTATTATAATGATACAAGCGACCTGATGAATATCGACATCAAGAGCCTCCTACGCTTCATAAGAAGCTCTAATTGGTTTTAAGACGAGTAGGTGGAGGGAGGCTTCTCCCATGATCCACGTGGTATCACAACGGACCTCTTTGGTCTAAGTGTGCTGGCGAATCTTAGCTGGCAGCCACTTCAACCTAACCTAACCTAACTCTTGCTGTCATGTGAAGCATCTTCATTTCAGCCACCGTTAATTTGCCCTCATACTTTTTGTACATTGTCCAGCACTGCGAATCGTTTGTGAGCGCCGAACAAGCAACAACAGTGTAAAGTCTTCCTTTTAGCTTAGAGGGTATTTTCCGGTCACAGAAGATAGCTAAGTTTTCCTGCCACTTCATTCATCCCTGTACGTAGGATCATGGAACTTCTCAAACAACTGTTAAATAAATAAATTAACTGCGGTTTAACTATCCAGCTTTGATTTTTTAACACTACAAAAACATATACTTGACGCAAAAGACCGTATGTGGTCCAGGACCATACATGTTGTGCGATCTTAATTTTTCCACACAACTGGAAGGGACTTACACTTTAAAGGCTTTTTTTAAAAGCTTTCTCATCACAGTTATCAGTTGCGAACCTTCCAGCGAAATGTATTCCTTACGAGTCACAAAATGCTTTTGACGTAGTCTTCTCAGCCCACGGTACGATCTCAAAGTTTTTGGGGCTTAATCACCCCTTTTACCCACTGCATAGACTCAGGGTCATAATAATGAACTAAAGTTTCATCTCCAGTAACAACTTTGTTGACAACTTCTACCGAATCTTCGCCACACACTCAGAAAACAGTTTACAGCATTCCGCACGGTATTTTTGTTGAATCGGCGTAAGCATGCTGGGCACCCAACTTGCGCTTAATTTTTATTTCCCAAGATGATCGTGTAAGACTTTGAAATTCGTTGCTTTTGATATATTTTGAAACTTCGTTTTAGTTTGAGTTGATTATTTTCCATGAAGCCACATTCACCTTTTAGAACCCTTTCATGCATTTCACTCTACATGTTTTTAACAATTTTCGCTTGTTTTGTGAAGAATTTAATTACTTTCATTTTTGAAATTACCACAGGTCTTAATTATTCTTTTGACTACTGCAAGCAAACTAAATGGTTAGTTATTATTCAGCTGATGACCAAAAGATAAATCTTAAAATTCCCTTGCCGGGGTGGGCCTGGGCCTTAACCAACAAGTGTTTCCAACCAGCTCGGTCTTCAGGGAGCTGCCTCCAATTTCACACGCCAAGTCCCCTTTACTTGGGTGCGCCACCTGAGTTGCAGTCTTCCTGTGCTATTCCTTGGGTGTGGATTCGAAGATTTTCCGAGCCAGAGCATTGTTGCCCATAAGCTCTACATGACCCAGCCATCTCAGTCGTTGGACAGCGTCGATGTCGCCCATACAGCTTTTCGTTGTATCTCCTTCTCCACTCATTGCCTATGCAAATCTCTTTAAGAGCAACCACATCCACTTTTGACAAAAAGAGGCCACTTTTTATAGTATTCTTAATTTCCTCTAAAAAAAACTTTTTTTTATGCTTTTTATGCCTTTTTACACTAATTAAAGTCCAGTTTGACTAAATTTTGAAGACCAAAAAAACATACTAAAAATAAATTCCGCAATCCCAAATTCATATATTGAACCCCTGCATATGTTTTATGTCAATCTGCTCCTGAATTATAGGCCAAGAAAAAGACAATGTAAGAGAGAATTTTTGAATGAAAACCGCTGTATTTTTGTTTTCATGCGAAAATAACAACTTTTAATAATTATGGACTTATGACCCATCTTAGTGAGTCAAAAGACCACAATCAATGGGTCAGTAGTCCACAGAAATTTGCTGTGCACTTTTGGCCTGTGGACTTATGGCCCTGAGCCCTCATCCTCTGCCATTTTGAACAGCTCGGCAGCTATGCCGACTTTATTTGGCTTAAATTTAGATATGACTATCCTCATTCGTCCCAGTCAGGTAAACGAAATTGTTGGTCTACATCGTCTAGTCTGCAGAAATGGTTCTTCCATAAACTCAACACCGACTGCGTTTATTCAACAAGGTTCTCTCGATCATCCCTACCGGCTTCGGTTTGAGTTGTGCAGCCTTGGCAAGATGTTTCTACCCTTTGGTAAAAATTCTGAACCTCATTCCTGCAGTAGCATCTCTCTCTTTCTTCGATCGTGTGCTTCTTAAGTTCCTTAATTTTCCTCCTGAGAAGCCGATGTTCGCCTATCCTCTTCTGCTTGTAGAGCTCGCGGGCAGCTCATGTACTTGCCGACATTTGCCGTCAAATTAAAGGTTTCGTTGCTGTGGTGTGAAACCCCGTACGTCAAAAATGGCATCTTTGATAACTTTTTTGCAGTTCCCACTGGTCTATATTTGATGCTTTCGCTATAGGACATCTTAAGAAATTTAGGGAAATTTGATAGGACAAAGATTTGTCCTCGGCACATAGCTCTCTGATGATCGGCAAGATCTAAGTGTACTCCATACAGGAGAGTGTTGCAAACTTGCCTGTTCGATATCGAAAGTTGAATGTAGATGCTTCAAGCTGCAAGCACTGCTGACACAAATTCAGCTGAGCGGTATTGATTTGTTTTTTGATTTCATTTAAACATAAAAAAATTGTTATCGTGTATATATACATGTAATATAAAGGTATGAAAAAGTACAGATTCAGAAAGTCGTATTTTAAGAATTGTTGTATGAAGGCCAATGGCTTTGTAAATAATAGCCGATAGCATAGTGCGTTTTATCGAAGAAAAGTATATGCACTAAAAATAATTCAATTTTGACTCCAAGCTTCCTTACGCACGTTGCATTTAAACTCACCCGGTAACTGTTATGTTCTATCCTTCGAAATCACTTACAATGACAAAAAAAGAAAAACATCTAGAAGGGAATTAGTTCTACAAATTCATTGTAAATATCACGCAGTGAGCGTGTCTACGACTGTCTACTGCAATGTTACTTCGCCCTCAAATTAGTCTAATTAAAATTAACGACTTACACTGTGCATAAGAATTTAATAGAAAGTGAGAACTTCCATTCGCATTGTTGATGCAATAAGGCGGATAAAAAAAGTGAAGGCTCGCTGGTCGAGCATTGCTGACTTTAAGGGTATTCACATTTTTACGTTGTTACTTCTTCGTGGATAGTGTCACGTCTGGAGAAAATAGGGGAGTTATTAAAATTTATTTACCACCAAAAAGGAATCCCATTAACCCGAGAGCATATTTTTCAATTTTCAACTGGAAAAACAATTAAAACACAGCGTAGGGTACTGAAGACCATTTTCCTTAGTAATTTTCCCTCTGGTTTTGATTTTTGTTTTTCTCTTTTCTTGGTCTTTATTAATTTATGACCATGTTTACTAAGGGAATTGTCTGGAACTTAAAGTCTGCTGAGTGTGTAAAAGATACTGTTTGGCAATTAGGTAGGAAAGTGTGGGTCTAACGATGTATGTAGAGTTTGTTGTTTGTTGTATTTGGGGATACGTACCCGAGAACTTCGCTTAATTTTTGGAACTGGCGGAAAAGAGCAAAATTAATAATAACTGCATACGAGAACCTTCTACGTATTTACCAAAATAAGAAGATTAAAACGCTTTACATTACGTATAATGTGTTACACTTTGTTAAAACAAACACATTTATTTACAAAAAATGTTGTTTGACATGCAGAGGACCTGCTTTAATATAAATTCTACACCAACATCATCTGAAAAGTACCTATTCGAAAAATATCCAATTCTTAAAGGGCACTAGACAGTTTTTCTGAACAAATAAGAATTTCTTATTTTGTCGGTACGAGAGTAGTTGGTGGTTTTTGTGCAACAGGGGAACGAATGGCAAAAGATGCGCTCTTAATTAGATAAAATTCTTAAAATTTTATTAATTAATTCATATGCAAGCCTTACAGATGTAAAATTGAAGTGAAACTTAGCAAAATAAAAAAATATTTCTAAAATAGGTGGCATTCCTTTTAAGCACATTTCGTTTTGCCATTTAGATGTTGGGTAAATATTCTAATTTCATTAGAAAAAGAGATATACAGATGGTCCCATTCTGACAGTTAGATTTTATACTCCAATATGTTTTGCAATTTAATGCATAATTTCCGAAAATGTGCTTTGCTCCAGAGTCTCGCCAAAGTTCCTTTCAGTAATCAATCCGGCAGATCATAATATTTACGAGGCCTTCAAGATTGAAATGCTATAAATTAAAAAGAAATCTTTGGTTGACTCTGTTAAGGGATTCGGTTCATCACGAAAGTACCATCTTTTAACCGCGACCACTGGTGTAATACCAGATAATGAAAGAGGATAACTTTGAAACGTATTGAATGTTTTTTATGGGAAGACAGAAAACGACACTTGAAAAGACAAGTGACTAAAGCGACTACTAAGGGATTCAAATCCCCAAAAAAATCCTGGATAAATAAATGTCACGAGAAAGTATATATGTACATACATAGATCGAATAGGTAGGTCCTGGCCGCCCCTAAATGATATTAAAAAATGTAACCCTATTGCGGACGCTTCCAATCGTCTTTAAGTACAAATTTGTACCCAAATACTCTGTTGACGTATGGGATCTTGACCAGTGGCTATTGATTGTTTCTCTCTGCTCGCCGAATATGTATGATCAGTTTAAGACCACTTCTGGGGGTTAATAGTTTTGAAGTATACTAAGCAAGCTTTTATAAATGTAATCCTCATATTTTAAACTTTGGTTTCGTGAATTTCCTTCACGAAGTTAAAAAATTTTTTATTAGTTTGTCCAGACTATCAGCGTTTTTTCTACCAATCAACTAAGAGAAGGTTTTTTTTTTGGAACAAATTATTAACAGCAGACTCCCAACAGTCGTCCCCACGAGATGGAACTATTCATCTCGACATTTTAATATGGTTCATACTTATGTACTATATTTATGGTTTGACCATATTATTTAAAGAAATGATTGATGATGCAATTAATTGGGGTTCCGAAGCAAGAGGATTTCTACAACTTCTTAATAGGTTTAACACAGTTTTTTGTTAAATACATTTAATGATATACATATTATCATTTACCGATGTATTGTTTAATGTATTACAAACAAAATCATTCGATATTCAATATTGCTGTGAAAAAATTTAAGTAACAAAAATGCGAATTTCAAAATTCGTTCAATTCTGCTAAAAACTTTGTTAATCCAATTCCAAAATGAGGCGAGGATTTAACAGGTTTTGAGTTGCCATACAGGCGAGTCTATTTTGAAATTATTGATACTTTGTCAACACATATGGATGTAGGATTAAGGTCCCTGATGGATTTAAAATTTTTAGAATTGTTGAATTTAAAAAATTTTAGTATTTACGAAAAAAGTTTCCCAGTCCAAGCTCTTGTAAGTCTAAAAATTCGTATGGTTTTTCTTTTATTCGTTAAACTTAAGAATGAGTTAAATGTGCTCAATTCCGCAACATTGTCGTCAAAGACATGCATACCTGTATAATTTGCCACTATCTATCTACCTGTTCAGCCTTTTCCTATTCCTTCTCTTTGACGACATCGATAATTTAGCGATTATTAAAGTTACAAACACCTTCTGCTTCATAAGAAACACCCATTCGTAGATAGTTGGATAGATTCTAAGTATAACTAAGAGCATTCTTGACTTTATGCGGAAATAATGATATCCGCTATAACCTCATCTATAGCAGCATTACTAAAATTAATTTTTGAATTCGTTGTACAAATATCGCAATAATGCATGCAATCGGTCAAAGCTAAACATTTTAAAAATGATCATAAATGTTCACTCGTATAACAAAGTATAATACGTAATATCATTTAACATGAAACCGTGGTTTCGCGATCTTTTTTAAATCACTATTAAAAAATACTTCCAATATTTTATTTTTCATGAAAATAGCATTAACTTCTTTTTACAAATACGAGTAACTAAACTAAAATGCTTCTAAATTCTGTCATTTATTCAATAGCAACCAAATTATCTTGCAAAACGCCCTAATATCCTAAAAACTTGTACTCCAGAAACCTGTTGATCCACCCTTTACTCATTATTTAATCTTCACACATCTATACCCTTAACACTAAAAAATGCCCCCGGCCTTACCAAAACTCCTAAATTATTTATTAACAATACAACTCTACAATGAGGAGAAGCAAAAAAAAAAAAAATTCAGTGGCAATGCAATAAAACACATTATTCACCACCCTCCCTCAAACTCAACCAAATACACCAAATACTCAGCAGAACCTCACAGTCAAAATTTAAAATTCTCTTCACGCAACAGTTCTTTTGACAATTTTTGAATCATTTGGGACTCTCTTTGTATACATACTTCCCTTTTAAATCTAAATAGACGAAATAAAAGACATCATTTTCTGAGTCCCCCCACTTACCCATTCACATTTTCACTCTCAAAGGACTCACATTTCCAGAAATAATACCTTACTACGAAATTATTTATCTATTGATGCTAAATTCAGTTCTTTCTTCCTTATCCACCCCATCCCCAAAAGAGAAGAAAAAAGTAAAACGCTACGTGGACTAAATAATTGCCAACTCGTAAGAATCTCTTCTAACCACTCCCATGGGGCAAACGTTTCCAACCTGAGGGGGTGAATGTAAACAAGAATGAAGGGATCATTTTGGATTCTTAAATTCTATACTGGGAAACTGTGCGTGTATCTCTTTGTGAGACATCTTGCACGATAAGAGCAGGTGGGGTTGATGACTTACTATCTTCACTGACAATTGAGAGCGAATAAAGCGATTTTGGATTCGTCTTTTACCAGCCCTAGGACTCACTATCACAACCCATTATGAAAACAAAAGTCGTATAATTTCATCAGGACACTTGTTCAGCCAAACACGGAAAGTACAAACAAGGACCGCATCGCACAAACAAAGCAAACAGATGCACGTAACATATCCATTCACATAAATACATATACATATAACTATAGCTTTAACCAAATGCTCACAATCTGGTTGGAGTTTTCGAAGGTTGTGCATTTTCCGAAGCTATTCTTCCTCAATTTCCGAGTGCTATCGTTGCAAATCGAAGGACTCTCTTACTGATGTATGCGAGAAGTATGGAATGAAAATGGAATTAACTTAGCTTCATTGGATAAAATGTCCTTCCAGAGAACAATGGTTGACTCGATGATGCCAGAAATTAGTAGGCATGAAACATCAAGGACCTCTGCACTTGTAGAGAAAGGGGGAGATCTCTCTCTCCATTCGGACAGAAATGGTATTTTCTTTGGCGCATTCATTGCGGTGGGCATTATGGTTGAAATTAATTTTGGAACACACACAGTCTTACACATGTTCATCTACACAATCCAGAACATATTAATGCTATTGCTAGTGTTTTTGTCTTTTTTCTTTTAAATAAACGTTTTCTCTATATCCTTTGTGTATAAATCTTTGCACCTCAAGAGTAAAGTCCTTTTTGTGCTGACTTCTTCAAGGACATTTCATACGCCTACGTTTGCTTCCTGGAAGTTTTCTCATAAATGCTAAATGAAGTTTTTCTGGAGTTTGAATTAAAATTTATTAGTTCAGAATGGATGGTTGGCTGGAATCTACAGTTGTGTGTATCACAATTCTATTGGAATAATCATCAAAAAGTTGGCGATTATTATCTTGTAGAAATAATAAGGATTTGAGTCATTTAGTACTTAGTTTTGAAGAAATATTCCTAGGACTTATTAGTCTGAAATTTGGAATGAAATAGTTACTAATTCCAAAATGATTACTGATTACTTTGCTGGGTATTTTCAGCTTCCAATATATATCCGTACATTTAATTACAAGTTCCGTTGGGGAGCTGATTTCGCTCGTCAGAATTATAATAAGAAACTGATGTAAAATTCAAGCCATTCAAACCATAAAAGTGCTTCTTTTGACCATTGACCATAGTTTTTCCATCAACAAAATATTAAAAATGTAAGTAAAGCTTAGAAGCAGATATAAAATAACATACCTATACTAATAAACTGTTCGAGGAATAATAGTAATACATCAACTTCGACTCATGTCACAGAAATATTTTACTAAGTCAAATACAACAGAAAATAAAACAAAATATAATATAAAAAGCGCTAGATAGTAGGATAAGGATTTAAAAAACTTAGTCCATTATATTGAAAGACATTACCTACTTAAACGAAAGCAATAGCAGAGCAAAGGCAATGTGGATTTTTAAGTCTAGATGCGATCTTATTCGTTTGAATGGAACACGAAGGACAACTGCACACTTTCTGGGCCAATATCCTATTTTGAGAGAATTTCGTATTATTTCGTGCTTTTACGTAAAGAAAACTTATTATAACAAGAAATGTTTATAGCTTCTTAAATTTAAAATCATAAAATGAAATAATTTACAATAACTGACGACATTTTGTCATAGTTGTAGTTTACTTTTCAAGCAATGTAAATTTTGTATTTTAAGTTTGGAATAAAGAACTGTTATTATTATTAGCACAACTCAGCAATAACCACTACATCACCGTCAAAAAACAAGAAACAAATATTTTTATTATCCTCGTCCTTTCGAGTAGATTGTGATAAGCTTTTGTGTGCACGTGTCAAAATTTTTTCGCAAATGCACCGAAAATATTGACACAAACTACTACCCAAACACATTATATTTCGCCATTAGCGCTTTGGCAAATACTTGCTGGTTTCGATACGCTCACGTAGATTTTAAGCCAAAAAATCTGACCAAATCAGAGAAGCTTATTTTCAATAACGAAATACTGTGTATTATTTAAACTATTCATTCGGTGGTGACATAGAACAGCAGCAATGAACCGGAAGAAGATGTACCACCATTGTTTTACTATCGCATTATCCTATTAGGTTTGCTTAAACAACGCGTTCTGTACATTGCCTAAGGATAATAACCATATTATATATTATAATAACGAAGAGAATTTTACGTGTAAATGAAAAAAAATGACTGACGCTCTCTATTGTGACACATTTGGTTTTGTCATTATATTGGCGAGCGGGAATTCCAATGAAGTGGAATTTTGGTCAGGCAGGAAACAGTATTGAATTTTCATGCAATTTTGACATTTGGTGTGGGTATATAAAGAGAATGTCTGCTGCGAAGTTGACATTCAAATGTCAAAGGTGGCTTCCCACTAAATTGCTGATACTATTAAAATCGTCGCAAAGATACGCAAGTACGTTCATACTACTTTATGTACATAGTTGGAAATCGAATTTGCAACTAGGTTTCAATGGAAAATCTACTGAAATTGTTTTTATGTAGCCTGTTTAAATTTAAATTTATCTGCTGAAGTCTGTCCAATAAAGCCAAAGTCATCGTTATTAAAGTACTCTTCCGAATTAACGGCACAAAAAGTAGCTCCAACCATATCCGCCAGTGCACCACAAACCTACAATAAAAAAAACATCAGTCAGAGCAAGCACACAGGAAAGAGGAAAACACTGAGACAGAAAAAGTTCTAGCTAGAAGGCCTACAGAATACAGGGATATCGATAAAATATGACGAACTAAGTGTGCATGTGTACGTAGATGGCAGGATTCCAGCAAATCACTCAGCCAAGAACACAATGCTGAATTTTATATATGTAGCTTTACATATCTGCTGATGTCTGCCCGTACATACAAATAATAACTCTTGTAATTTTAAGGCACAAAAAATAATAGAAGTGTTGTTGTGAGATGGCATAGATGTGGTTGAATAGTACAAAACCTTCTTCTTCTGATATGGGCCTAAATTGTAGATCCCTTCTATTTGTGTGAAAAAATATAACACCACGGCACGCATGGCCCTTGACCCGGTCTGTTGTGTCAAGTATGTATTTGTATTTGTGTGATTAGAGACCTTGAAATTATTTTTGATAGTGAAAAATATTTTAAGAGATTATCGATTGTATTTTCCTCCTTTCTTTCTTTGTCTTATCTAGAAGAGGTTATTTTAAACTTACTCTCAGAAATGTATAATACCAAAGCTTTGGGGCTTAGGTAATACGACTGTTTGTCCTGTTTAAATACAACCATCTGGCAGAATTTGTATATTTCTATATGAACTGGATTCTACAGCATTGGAGAGTGCGTGTACCCTCGTGTGGACCCTTGATTCACTAAACTCTTTACAGAGCTGCCTCTAAAGGAAGTAATAATTACTCTATTGATTATAATATGCAAAAGATAGATAGGTTCGCAAGTATTTAGTCTACGTATGGCATTGATTACAGACATCCGCATTTGACAAGGTATTCCATTACGTAAGTTCTGCGATTCACAGTTCTAGGTATAATTTTAGTACAGGCCTGGGATCTTTAGGGAATATGTGAATACCTTCACCTTAGGTACTTGCAAAAGGTCTAAGTCTCAGGCAGCTATCTAGAATACAAGACAGATTCCGTCTTATTATTAAAAAACCCAGTTGTATACGCGACGGGCAAATGTGATCAAATATTAATGGTTCAAAGTCAATCTCAAGAGAGATTCCTTAAAGTATTGTATCTATTTCTGCAGGACCCATTGGAATACCTCACAATACTTAGTAAGAAGTTTCGAGTTTTAAGGATGAGCTTTTTTTAAGCACTAGGCTGTCAAATCGTAGTTTCATTCTTAGCGGAGAGCAAACACAATTGACCGATTAGGCAGAGAAATTTGTATTGGGTCGTACTTTAGTCAGTATTGTTATTTTTAAATAAGAAAATCAAAAATCAGGACATATTCCAGTAGGCTTCATATAATAATACTTTTAATTTATATGTACATTATTTGCATTAAGGAGTTGCAGTTCGTCATTACATCTGACTATAATATCACATGAAAATATGATAATTCCAAATTGAATAAGGTTTGAAACTTGCTTTAACTACCTAAACTAATTTAAAGGATAAGCATATTTTTAAAGACATGTACTATATCTATAGCTCAACTTCACTTTACTATTATTTGTCATAGTGCGGCAAAATAGAAAATCGATATTTTTTTATAACAAGAACTAGTTTCCAATACAAATTTATTTATAATGTCTTTAATTTTAGCTAAGGTATATGAAAAACCTATGAATAATTGAACAAAAGTGAAAATTGTAGCTAAATGCTTGTTTTAACTACTTCAAATTATTATTTTCCTTATTACCCACCCCAATGCAAATACAAGTACTTCATCCTTTTCTCGTCACTCAAAATTATAATACCATAAACCGACTAGACGTCAGTTGAGAGATGACGACGATAAAATGTCAACAGATAAAAGAATGAGGAGGAAAAGAAGAACCCCGATGACGATCATATTACTCGTAGCTTCAAGTGACATATCCCCCTTTTATCCAAAGAAAATCATTCATGCATGGTGAACTGTTTTGTGTTATTATTTTAAAGAGGTAGCTAACAATTTATGATTTAATTGTGTTTCTTCTTCCGGTGAAATAATCTCACGAAATCAGAAGGATAAATGCTTAAGTCTAGTAGTTTATCACGTTTCTTTGTATGTATGTTGTCTGGTTGGCTTGCGTTAAGCTATATTCTTCGAAAGCTTTTGTATTTTGAAGGATAACTTAAAATAATACATTGTCTGCAAAATGGCTTTTGCATGCAGAAAGAGAATTTAGTGTGACAAATATCTACCACCCAAAGAAGACAATTATTTCATTGCAATACATTAATTTATTTTCTTATATTGAAGCATCTAATTCACGCCAATTTGTTTTCTTTTCTTTTCAGGTACGTACATATGTACATATGCATACATAAAATGGATTAGTGAACTATTTGGATGAACAAAGTAAACAGATATTAGTGTACATATTACAGACAAGATTGAGTATTCCTTCTGTGCATACAAAAATAAAACTAGTTTCTTAAATAACTGAATGCAAGTATTCAATTTCAGAAAGAACTTCAGGAGATTTGCGAAATTCTTTGATAAGAATCTTCGTATTATACGTATGTAAATACTACGAATATTAGAAAGGGATAGATATACCCCTAATACCCCCAATTCTTTTTTAGATTTGTAATGGACACTAATAGATTAAACCATACCTAATTGTAAGTTTTACCGTAATGAAAGAAAAAGTGCGTTATATTCCACAGGAATAAAAAATATGCAATTACGTACTTTCAGTATCGGATATATAAACCAGATATCCAAAAACGTTATAAAACCTATAAAGTCATAAAATATACAAGAATATATAAAACTTTTTAAAGTAGAATTTTGTTGCCAAAATTCAAAATGACTCAATGTGGCACAGCGGGTTGTCGGCTAAAATATTAATATTCTACATAAAATCATTCTAAAATTTATGTCTTATTATCCCTTTTTGGTTAAAGGGTTCCTACTACGCCAACGCGCCATGCGCCATAGTGCGCGCTTTCTGGCGATATGTCTTACCCCTCTTCTTATTTTCCACAGTTTTCGTGACTTTTTTCCTATCGTTCTGTTCTACATATGTATTTCTCGGTCGACAATCTTTTACCATCCAACGGCTTCCATAGCATCACGTAGATAAAATTTGTCACCTTTTACAATATTTAATACTTTTTTGACTTTATATTCCTCTAGTGGACTAGAGAAGCAAAAATGTTCAAAAAAATTTTACTGAGAAGGTATGGGTATACCTAATAAAGGTCTCCCCCAATATCTTGTGGTGTACTCTACTACCTCATCGGAATATTCTAGGAAGGCCTTTTTCGACGATTTGAACTAGCTAGAGGACATATCCGTCTCTTTGATCATGAGGCTCTGCAGTAAAAATTTATGGATAAAGTTTCTATTCGAAGTAGACATATGTATGTATATGATCTGTGTTCTTATTTATCTTACACATACATATATCCTTTTCTCTCTTTCTCAAAAAAAAATTCTGGTAAGTAACTATAGGTATAAGTAAAAATGGTCGAAACGCCAAGAACTAAGGCTTAACCAAGCTTAAAATAACTTTTCCTGGCGGCATACTTTTGTCTTTCCAATACGATATTTTTTGCATAACTCAATGGTACTTGTACAGCACATTGTTTCCTTCTTAATTTCTATGCATAGCAAACATAGTTCCTTGCTTGTAGGTTCCCAGTATTCCCACAAATGTTGCAAAACAAGTGTACCTATTAATTAATACAACAATTTAAGACTTTACACAAGCAATTTTCCCTCTTTGAAATTCCTTCAGTGTTTTCCTCAATAATCTTCATCCGCATTGTGCTTTTCAACCGAAAAATTATTTTTCAAAGTTTTTGTGGTGCGGGATATTTTTTTTGGCATTGTCTACAAAAACGATTGCCCACATCCGAGAAACAAAGTATGTGTGTTCTATTTCTATTCAGCCCAACTGCAACCCTTTTCCATTACTAGATGCAACCATTCACCATAAGTGGATTAAATTCCTGTTTTCAAGGTAGGAAGAGTTCCTTTTTTTTTGTTGGTACATCGTGTGCTGACTTGTGTTACATTGTGTACTTGATCTACATTAACTGTACAGATTTTAAAACTTAAGCAATACAGCAGGTTGTACAAGTTGGGTTGTCACTTAAAAGAAAAAAAAAACTTTGCTTAAGAAACAGGCTTTATTCTTAAGTTATGTGAACCAACAAGAATGTTATTATTGGTCAGAGTATAGTCTAAGAATAACGCATTTATACCTATACATGCATCTACTAAAAGTACATATGCAATAGTTACCAGAAGTTCTTATTAGTTTAATAAAGATCTGACCGGGTATTCAGTAATAGCGAACAAAGTATTCTTTATAATAATAAAATACGTATTAATAGCCCTCTTTAGAAAAGAGGAAAGGAAAACTAATAAGAAAATTTCCATATCTATTTAAGACAAGAAGACAAGAATTTGACTTTCTCAACAACTTTAGTTGTATAGGAGTATTACAATAATTAAATTAATTAAATACCCAAGTCTCTATCCATGACAGAGTGACAAAACGAAAACAATATCGTTGAAGACAACTGAGACCGATGGATATTTATTTGTTTCGAGTTCGGTTTATTATTTTTCTACTATGGGTGCACTAATGCACAGAAAATACATACGGTCCATTGAGAAATAAGAACGAAGAACGAATCATAGATCAAAAATAATGAACAGAAAATTTAAATTCACTACTATAGGAAAATGCATCACTAAAAATATCTGGGCAAAAAAGTGACAATGCGATTCGACTGAGATAACTCGAAGACTAAGCGAATTAAACCCAACAAGCTAGCTGCTGGCAATAATGTTATCTAGGAGGTACAACAAAAAATGTAAAATAAATGCGTATTTGTTTATGTTAAATAGAAAGTATAAAATGTAATGTATAACAAATGAAAACTACTCGTTAGTGTAAACTAGTTGTAGTATAATGAAATGTTAGCAATTTTATAATATTTAAAAAAAATAAAAAAATAATAATAATAGTAATTTAAAAAAATACTGGATAAAACAAAATTCTCTTGCGAAGCAGTTCAAAACCAACGTGTGTTTTGTGGTTGTGTGCTTATGTAATCTTTCGTCTGTAGTTAATGCATCTAAAAACTATGCACTTCATATCAGTTGAGTACAGATTAACATGCTTTTACAATATGTAGAGTAAAGAAAGCGAAGTTTCAGGCATCTTTGTGGATTATTATGAAACAAGTAAATGGGATAGATCCATTTGGAAGGATGCAAGGATGCTATGTTAACAGAAAATATTAGACTGCTTATATAATACTAGTGTTTTAAGTACAGTATAATATACATATGTAAGCAGTCTTTGGTTATTTTGAAACAAACATGAAGTGCGTATTGTTTTACTTAGACGATGTTCCATGCTAACACTTTTGTTCCCCTAATGAATAAATAGTTTTATAGCATATTGTAACTAATCATAACTAATATGTATATAAGAATCGTACAAGGTATTTAAATAAAGATTCCTTAAACTGCGGCGTGGCCCAGTAATAAGTGCCATGGTTAATGAGCGTGAAGTTTAAAGTCCGAGTCCCAGAAAACACCAAAAAGTTTTTCATGGTCCAATGTCCGAGAGTAATAACTGTCATGAGAGGGTTTCTCAATATTTGTTCTCCAAATATCTGGCTAATTAAAGACCCCATCAAAATTTAGAGGAACGTATTTTTGGTATGCTTTTATAAATGTATGCATGTATAAATTCTGTGGCATAACATAATAATTCTGTGGCCACAAGCGATAACCGCTCAAGCCGAAAATGAAATTTTCAGAAGAAGCACTTTGAAACTAAATTTTCAGTTTGAAAAAAAAACTTGCACATTTAAAATAACAAACAAATTCTCAAAATGAAAATGACTGTTAATTGTACCAACATATTGTTATTCTTAAGTCGGCTTAAGCGGTTATCGCTTGTGGCCACAGAATTATTATTTTATGTAACTCCGAGCCTTAGGCACTGCTCTAAAACGATTCTCCATTCTTAGGCTTCCTATATTTGAGTGTATAAAAAAAAAAAGCGGTTTCGAAAAATTCTGTTTTGACTGTACATATGTTTGAAGACTGCTATTTACAATCAATCGTCTAAGTAAAGCACGAAGAACAGCGTTGATATGTTTAAAAATTAGCTCAAGAAGAAGAAATCTGCTGTATCAAATAAATGCTCTTCGCTGTCCAGTTAATATCGGCTTGTTGTTTCCCTTCCTAGCAATTTTAGATGAAAAGCAGCTAGTGACTTAATGGTAACATGAGAAGTATTTCTGTAGTATGCATTTTCAATTGGAAGAACTCAAAATTAATATTTATTAAAAAGCGCTCCGAAATACAGTTTGGGTAGATATTTAACTACTTTTCTACGTTCTTGGTCAGTAGTGATGATAAAAAGGTTTGCAAAGGTGAAGCGGCTCATTCCTATTTAGTCTAAATAATAGCTAGCAAGTCTTACATATGTTCTTCAAATATCCAAAAACGTAAATATATCTAGAATTTACTTATTTTTACGATAATTTTCAAATAACTAACTTATTTTTATTATTCTCTTTATTTCACAATGGACATTATTTCTATCTTTCACGTATCCCACCAGTCCACTCGATGAATTCTTTATGTTCCGCAGTTTCTTGTTCACGGCATCACATCGTTGCTGCCTTTTCTCGCAACTTCTTGCGGCGATTGCTTTCGCTTGTCCAGGGGAGATGTGAGTTCCTATTGAAAATCTCGATGACCTTTGGAAGTATGAACTGTACTCAATGTATAACGACGATTCCAAGCCTGCTCGCTCACTTGGCGGTACTGCGCATATGACTCCCTGCACCATAAAGTTCATTCTTCTTTCACTTTCCACAATTTATTGGTTTGTTGCTCAGTGTTTCTTCCCATAGGCAGTTTTACCTTCAGCCAGATTTGCTTTTTACCGATCACCGGTTTAGACGCAGTCTTGGGAGTTGCACAGTCTAGGTAAAACGCTTCCGGATTTTTTTTTTTATTAAATAGTAGAGCATGCTTGTTTGTCATAATTGTTAACATTTTATTCTAATTTGTGTTACTGTCATTATTTTTATTGTCAATTCCCCGATTCGAATTCTTTTGGGGAATGCTTGTTTGTTATTCGCAGTTAACCTACATTCGTATGTACCTATAAGTCTATCAACTCGTTGCCGTCTACTGACCCCTAGGGTAGCCTGAGTTTGTCCCTATTCTTTTTGCAATCTGTACATTATAGCAATTTCGAAGACTTCGTAGGAAATGCTGTATTGCTCTTATGTCTCCAGCATCAAACTTTGCTTTTGGGATGAGACAATTGAAGCGGTTAGAAAATGAATGGCCTAAGCGACATTATTTTTAAAATTTTCATTTTTTCTTAGAGATGAAGCCCCTATATGAAAACTTTAATTTCTAGATTGTTATTTAACAGAAGATGAAGGTATTATATGCTATATGTTATACGAAGGTTCTATAGGTAAAATCCTTTAAACACTGATTGCTTAAATGTTTTTCAGCGCTTCAATTATTTAAAGGGCAACATCGATTCGCCCTGTCATAAAAACTGTGTGGTTTTGTGGTTTTTTCAACACGTCCTCTTGTTATTTTCAACTAACCTACACACATACATGCATACATATGTATAAGCACGTGCATGCAGTTCAACTATCCGCTATCTGATGCTCACAATAGTAGCCTGAGCGCGATAATATGCCATAACACTATCTAAACAAAAATAAGTAGGAACGTGTATTTGGGCGAATTAAAACAATGTTTATACTCGTATTTCTTTTTATTCCACAAAGCTTACTTACATACATACATATGTGTATGCACATATACATATGAACATATGTATGCACTTTAAATGTTGTCTTCCTAGCTAGCTATGGGATATGGTACATACATATGTACATATGTATGTATGTAAAAGCACACTCACTGTCAGCAATCAAGTGAGCCATGTCCGTTTGTCCGTATGTCAACACCTAGCAAGAGTAAAAATCTTTTTAGAGATCCGCCCACGCAATTCATATGTACTGTAGATCCACGCAATTTGTAGGGGTCGATCAGTTTATTCGTCTATTTACGGCGACGAATGATCACACACACATCACACCTCCTTTTGTTGGGTGTATAAAGGTGAAGAGCAGGGTATCATACGTTTACGGACTGTACATTATTTTTCTGTATCTTTCAAATGTAAGCATTCGTGTATAACCCACGATACCCTACTTCTCTAGTATTTACTACTTTTTATATCAAACGGTTTTCAGATATGTACGTATATACATATATACATATGACAATTTATGTGTTCATAACAGATAATTTATTGCAAATCGCCTTCCCACGCATCCTAAAAATGCAACTGACAAACATATTTTTATTTGACGACTTTTCAATACCTTCCTCTTTTCTAAAAATGTCACCAAAATCGATTCGATAATTTGAAAGTTATGAGGGAAAGGGCCGACGGAACACACTGTTTGCATTTTGTAATGAAAAATAATTTAAAACTGCACTTATTTTTATATTAACGAAACTCTCAATCCATGAACGTAATCAGACTTGACCTGACCCAGTCACCCTCTTAACACTCATTTGCATCTCATTTAAAAGTGATCATCCACTGAAAACTTCTGAAACTTCGTTTGCATTTGTTTTGGATAAATGATTTGATCAAAACAATGTACCTACTCAGATAACTGTTTGCACTCTCGCTTTTTGATGACTCATACATATGTATATGCACAATGTTTCATTCTTTAAATGCGAAAAACAAATCCACTACCTACATAAGCATGTAGTTTTCCCAACATTTTGTTAGATTGCCTCTTGTATCCACTTAACCCACAAAATCACTCGAAATGCACATTTAAAAAAATGAAACTTTACACAGTTGATTGTCTCGGAAGCAATCCAATGTAACCAGAAAATTTGTTAATACCCCTCGGCAATCGGAAATTAGGCATATTATGCCATGTTACCCAGTCAAGTCATCAGACAGCCAGTGAATGCCAATGGAGTGCACTATACCTCGACGGGATAATTACACAGGCCATCGCACGCTTGTGCCAATAATTCGTACAAAGTAGGCAGCACTGGCGGTAATAATGATGTAAGAGTGATCACAAATTACCTACGCGGTCGCGAGCACACTTAAGTGAACAAATTACACGCCATTTCGCGTTCGTGTGGTTTTCCTTGTTTGCTTTTGCAGTTCGAATTGAAATTTCAATTTGGCGCCAATCTGGAGAGCTCTGCAATCACCCATACCATCATATTACACGAATGATAGGTATGACCAGTGACCACAACCCTTTAAACAAATGGGGAGAAAATTGCATTTTCAATAAATCAAATAAGTGCATTACACTAAGCGCAGAGAGGACCACATTTTGCTTGGCACTTATGTACATAGATGTTGGTGAAAGTTGGTTGTGAAAAAGTTATTCTTAAGAATCTATAGAATCTCAAAAATGGCACCTGTTTCAAAAATAGAATATGTTTACATGTATGATATGTATATTGATGAAGTGGAATCGGTAAAAACATATTAAACGAATAATTTTCACGCGTCAAGTTGACGAGTAATGATAGTCAGGGACCTCTTTATGAACGTCACTTTAAAGACGTCATCACGTCTCATATTTCGCATACTGTGCATGCAAGAAATTGTCTGCTTTGCTGTAATGCCAAGAAGAACGGTACGCTCTAGTTGTTTTCTTGTCTATTAACGGCATTTTATTTGACCATGCAACAACTACCATATGACGCAATGAGAGCTGTTATTTCGTAGTACAATTACAATTTCAAAATTAAACAAATTACGGAAGCTTTTTGTTCTATCGAAACAAAACGCAATGCCTTTTCATTCTGTGCGATAAAGTGAGCGTAAAAGGTTGTCTTGTGCCATACACAATAGCACAATTAACTGTTAAATGTGGATACTCGTATCTACATACAGACGTACTAGAGTAGATGTTGAGTCTAACATTGCATTGGTATTTTCATTGTTAAAAATGACGGTCGAAAGTTGTGGCTAAAACAAAAATTAAATAATAAAAGTATAATAATTGCATTGGTTTTAATTAATTCAATTTAATTAATTCCTTTGGCAGTTTGCTAAGCTATGTACATAAATTATACATATGTACATATGTATGTCACAACTGATTTGTTGTATGAACTCTTTCTAACTTGGATTAGAAACCAAACTTGTATTTCTTAAACTAATGGATGATATACTCATTCGACCAGAGACATGTTGAAGATGTGGTAGTATCGTATCGATATTATCATATCAGCTGCTACAAATCTGTTTTATGTACCTGTATCGTTATCAATTAACATTTAATAGTTACTTCTTCGATAGACCAAGGGAAGTAAAAACAAAATATCTCTGGAGTTATTGATCGGGAGGTCACCCACAGTAGCCATGTGTATCAATACATATGTACGTGTGGATGAAAATTGCACTTGAGGACGGTCTGGTCCCCCAATATAAGCGAGCTATCATCCTGCGTTACTTCAAAACATGTGCCGCACAACATTGATTTTTTAGACACTCTTTGGCTCAAGGAAGAATGGATTTCTCTAACTGGAGAATGAGTTAACGCAGTTAAAATTGGAAATCTCGACACTAACTAAAATAAAGTGGCTTGATTTCGGTGGAATACAATCACTATTCTGCAGTATTCGGGAAAAACATCCGAAAGAGCTGCTAAGTTTGACTAACAATTGCTTTTGTTGCAAAAATGTACAGAGGGGTCCCATTTCCTGCAAGACCTGATTTTGACGCCAAGATTTAGAGTAACGGCGATTAAATGAAGCGACTGAGAAAAAAGACATTTCTTTTATAGGTCAAATGCCGCCCACAACGAAACGGAAAAGAGTTAGAAGGATTGTAAACCAATTGTCAACCGGGTGGAGGTGACAGCCCGTGCAGTGGACCTGAGTGAGAAAGAGTTGATGGGACCACTCAAATTCGCCGTAAGCCAACCCTGTCAGAACTCACTTGGATCCGAATTGGTTGCATGCTCCTCCAAGGTACGTAACAAATGTGTTGGAGGTAGTGCCGAGAGTCCGATCGCGATAAGGAGAAAATGCCACTTTCAGTCCACCTCAATCGGGGACAAACCCATGCCACGAACAGTTAGTTGCTTTATGCAAGGGTTCACAGCCCAAATTCAGTTGTTCCAAGCAAGTACCATGGGAAAACGCCGACATTGCACTTATTGAAAAGGAGGACCTGCTAGAATTTACAAAGCCAAAAGAACGCATTCTGATTCTGGGCCCGAATATTCCCAGCACCGCAATTCTGAGATTTTCAGTGAGAACTGGCAAATTTTCAAGATTGAAGTTTTGTGGCAAAATTCATGCCAATTTATGAAGGTGTAATAATAAGGCCCCACTGGCATCACCCACAGCAAAGTTCATCCCTCTTTGACGGAACAACGAGAAGCAAGAGTGTCGCGGATTTTAAGGCACGACAATAAGGAAGATTACTCAAGTAAACTTTCACCAACGCATTGCAGCTAGCGCTAACCTCCTTTATCTCTAAGGTAAAATAAACATAGCTTCCTCCCTAACACAAGAGCAACTTCTTCAAAACCCGTTATAATGAAGCTAGATGGTACTGTATTCTTTGTGAGCATTATGGCCTGCCTCTGTTCCCGACCGGCTGCGCCTAAGATGGCGTGTAACTAGTTGTTTTATTACCTTTTATGATGCAAACATACTTGTTTTAACGTATACTTTAGATTCATTATAACCAATTTATGGATTATCGAGTTACGAAGACGATTTCAAGGTTTTTCTTTATATACATATGTATGTATGTAAGTCCTAACCCCTTTGAAACGTGCTATGTAGATATACTCGCTGAAAATGTTATTATGTGCCATGAGATTCTTTGGAAATAACAGTTGGAAGGACTTCCTAGGATAGGTTTATGGACTTAAAAATTTTATGGAATCACCTCTAAGCCTTGTATTTACCAAAAGTCAGATTATTAAAACCCAGATCAGTCAACCATCGTTCGAATTATAAGACCACAATGAGTAAGGTAGGTAGGTATTGCTCCCGTAGATAAAGATCTGACTTCTATTTCCTCTTATCATTTTTGATGGAATTCTGTTACAATTTTACCATTTATCAACTAGAATGATAAAACATCTCAATGTCAAGCAAAGAGTTCAAACACACACATTAGATTGGGTTGCATGTACATGGGTTCATACATATATAGAACGCTAAAACACTCAACTGAAAGCTATCGGGACTCTGATATTCACCCACCAGCAATTGTTTCGATCGAGTGTCACACTAATGAGCAAAACTAAGTGCTGTTTCGACGCACAATTCCAACTACCACTACTTCCATTACTGCAACGACGTACTTGTGTATTTTCGTAAAGTATAAAAAAAAAGTAAAATAGCAAACATACCCACGCGCACAATAATTGCTTAAATGTGCTGTTAACGTAAATTTACAATCAACGCACGCAATGTGCGTACAGTAGCATATGCTGGTAGGCGTAGGGATACCGCCGCCAGCCCCCTTTCACCCATCCAGCATCCTTGCCGCAACCGTCGCCGAAACACGCACTGACTTAACGTGCTGTAAATTTCACAACAAATCTGCGCATTAGAATAACACTTTTCACCCCGCCTTACCCGGTGGGGTGTTATGTTAGAATCCACGAGCAACAAGGATATGCCCATATCCATGTCTCATTTGCTTTCGCGGTCTACGTTGGGGGAAATTATTTCGAGATTTTCGTAAAATTCCCAGTGAAAATAAATTATTCAGGATTAGTGTTCGGTTTGGGATAATAACAATGTAATAGGCGTCAGTGAGTTCCCATACCAGGTTAAGAACGGTGCTCTACAGCTTCTGTTTCACCGCAATTATTTGACTATACGCACAAAGCGATTATTCGCACATATGTATGCATGTACATACAAACATAAATATGTATATATAACTGTGACTGAATGCGCAGGAGGGGCTTTAAGGAACCTATTTAGCTAGTATGCTGACAATATTGCACGATAGGTGCGGATTGTAATTTGATGAAACAGATAGGCTCATTGATGCGTCGCACATAACGTAGAAGAATATTACGGTTTTGAAGAGTTTTTATGCATATCACATAATTTAATTCCAAGTTAATGAAATCTAAAAACGGGGGTTAATAACGTTCTACAGAAATTTAATCAAAACCTCAATAGCCGTGAAGTTTTTCTACATACGTTATACGTTATATTAATATCAATTACATGATAATGTCTGTTCACTGATGGTATGCACATTTGTATATTTACATACATATGTATGTATGTATGTGATAACATTTTTTTTATCACTATTATTATTAAAGAAAGAACCCTAGAAGCATTCAGATTCTAAAGGGTGTCCCATAATTCACGCAAAATGTAATTTTGATAGAAAATACAGATTTTTAATTAGAAAGCTTAAATTTTTTATTGATTCATAGAGTATACAGATTGGGGTTATGTATGGAATAGCACATCGGATAAATGGCCGCCACGGATTTGCTGGCAAGTACGTACTCTGTTATTGAAATTTTCTATAACCGTTTCGCATAAATATGGCTGAATTTCATTAATACACCTCCCAATTTTCTCTTTCAA
Organism: Blera fallax; assembly: GCA_946965025.1. NCBI lineage: Eukaryota > Metazoa > Arthropoda > Insecta > Diptera > Syrphidae > Blera > Blera fallax. The sequence continues at coordinate 52,279,234 of OX337246.1, forward strand.
GGCGTTTGTGGTCGTGGGCTTATTTGCATAGACCTTTGACTTCAAAAAACCACAAAGAAAAAACTCCAATGGCGTAAAATCGCAAGATCTGGATGGCCAATTCGGATCGCAAAAACGGCCGATTACACGATTAGGAAATGACTCATGCAGTAATTGAATTGTTTCTCTGGCTGTATTGCATGTGGCACCGTCTTGTTGAAACCACATGCTGATCACATCCATATCTTGTAATTTAGGCGCTAAAAACTGGGTTATTATGTCATGATAACGAACACCATTAAGTGCATTTTCGAAGAAGAATGGTCCGATTATGCCTCCAGCCCAAAATCCGCACCAAACAGTCACGCGTTGTGGATGCATTTGTTTCTCAAGTACGTACTTGTCAGCAAAGCCGTGGCGGCCAATAATCCGATGTTCTATTCCATACATAACCCCAATCTGTATACTCCATGAATCAATAAAATATGTAAGCTTTCTAATTAAAAATCTGTACTTTCTATCAAAATTACATTTTGCGTGAATTATGGGACACCCTTTACATACATGGTCCGTTGGTGTAGTATTTGGAGAAACTCCGATTTTATAAGTTTCTCTGATGTTCTTGGTGTGGTTTTTGTGGAGCTGTTGCAGTGTAAAAGATGCTAGAAGTTCTGAACGATAAAACACAAAATATGCTTTTTTAAATGGTATAAAAATATGCAGCGATCTTCTTAACAGTGTTAGAGTAGAGGTAAATATAAGAAAATTTAGATAAGCAGTAGTAACATTTGTAAGAACCAATTATTAAATTCTACAAATACAACACGTAACTTATAAGAATGTATGTATATAATAATAATTTTAAGTTGTTAACTTAATAATTCAGCGTAATCAAAACAACATGTGTTGCAGAATTTTCCAAGCAGTGAAATTGAAATACACGTATTCGCTCTGCATCATATCTCTATTTCTAATTCCGTTGCAGAAGGCGGTGCTACCACACATCAAAGGGAAATAAATCGCGGTTTCAGACATTGCCGTTTGTGTTGGTTTTTAAGATGAAAAACAATTCGATTATTTCGATTTCCATTTTAAAAAAGTTTAGTGGCGAACAAATACCAAAACATATTAGCTCTCATTCAGCGATAAACAGTAGCCGATGAGCTGCATGTCAAAAATGTCTGCACATTTGTTTCACTCACACCGCCGCACGCAGCACTGAATGCAGAATTTCACATGTGTTTTGCGCACTCGTCAACGTCAACGAGAGGTTCGTATCAACAACTTCGAATTAAGCATACGTTCTAAGCTCCTGTGTCTAAACAAGAATACATGTTACCTTTAGGTATAGCCAGGTGATTTTTCTAACATTTTTCTTGAAGGAATTATAAGAAACACCTAACACTAGAGGTGTAATATTGCGAACATCTGCAAAAACTCGCATATGCCAATGATATTGGTGTTATTGAAACGAAGTAGTTCAAGAAAGGTTACACAACATCGACGAATCGGTCACAACGTCTTAAAAGGCAAATAAAACTTCAAGACAATTGAGGATTTTTTTACAAGTGCTGAGATCAACCGAAGCATAAGTTTAGCCAACTGATCTCAAAAACGAAGTAGAAGACTCCATATTAGGATCTCATCATAACAATCCTGCTATATGGAGCAACATTGGCTGTTTCAATTTGCATTTTCTCAGAGTGTGGAAGATAAATTAAACAAAGAACTACACGGGCTTTATTGCAATATATGAGAATCCAGCTACTAAGGTGTGTACATATATTCAGCGCATAAACATCAGTCCAAACAGACTTTTATTCCATCCCAACCAACCAACTTGGTGTTTGAGGCAACTAGCTAAAGATCGAGCAGTACCTTGTGCCAATTCGGAATAAAGTAAAGAGTAATTTAAAGGTGAAGGATTAGGAAAACTATACGCGTTATTTTTGTGTATTTTTTAAAAAAAAAGAATAAAAAAAGAAAATACTCTTTTAATATTCTGTTATCTTTATATTGCTTGAGCTCGCCGTCCAAGCGTCCTACAGCTTTAAGCTATCAGAATATTCGAATACCTCGATTTTGCAGAGACGAGTTCTCTTTATTCACATTTCCTGTTGACAGTGCAATTTTGTTCGATGATGGAGAATAAACATCATCGTGAGGTATTACTGATAGTACTCCTTCAGTCGATGTTGCAGAATAAACTATGTTGAACTCATCGTTAAGTGTTGTTGGTTTTGCTTTATACGTAATTCGCGCGGGGTGTTTGAAGTATCTTTCATTGCTGGGTTTTAAAACTCTCCAGACTACTAAAAAGCATCTGCCTAAAATGTACGTAGGTAGGTGTGTTTTACACGCCCTTACAGTCTTTACTACCATTAAGCTTGTTGCGAAGGACACATAGAATCTTAGTTACTGACAACAAAGATTACAGATTCAGAACCTAGTGTAATGTTAGACAAATTTCTTAAGTAAAACACCCGAAATGAAAATTCTGAAATATTAAGCCGATGAAAAATATGTACATATGTATGTACATACCATAACCAGGAATTTTTTTCTGCTGCCCCAAGTTCTAAATCATTTTACTTAGTATTGTGGCCTCTGACACACTGCATTTTCAATTGAAACTTCGCTTGCTCGCTGAACATCATATTAGCAACGGAAACATGCCTCTTACCATACTTTAAGTTTCATCAACTTTTTGTTGAAAATACGATTGTATGAAATCGATTTATCCACCACAATTTACTAATTTATATCCAAGTACATTTCCAACAAATTTAGGATAAAAAACGCTGCTCAATGTGCTATAATATGGAATCCATGGAATCCATATCAATTCAAACCCTCATTCGATTCCTAACGAAGCCAACAACAAAAAACGATGCACCCTCAACTGAAATACATACCAAAATTGTTAGGTAAATTCCAACGCCTACACACACTTAGTCGAAGGTATGTACATGCCGCACAACATCCCTACTTGATCCCCTGTCAAAATTGGAAAATTTACCGTATTATCGCAAAATCTTCTTAAGGTTTCCGGGGTGCGGCGAAAATGTATCATTTCGTACCATCTTCTACCACCATTGTCGCAACCTTATTGTCCTCTCAGGAAAATCAAAAATGTTCTTCACCGTTCATTTGTTACATTTCATTTGTGAGAACATTTTCCACTCCGAACATTTTGTATTTTTATGATTATTTTATCAGAAAAGTTTTCCTCTGTTTTCCCTACAGTTTTTGGGCTTCCGTTATGAGGTTTCCGAGATTTGATTTTTAAAGCTGACAATGAGTTGATAAGTTGAGCAGATTGTTCGTGGAATGTAAGATGTTATGAAATGGAAGAGGGGTTGATCTGAACGATTATTTTGAGGGGATATTTTAACATTTCAGGAGGAAAAGCTTTTTACTTTTATTGATCATGTTGATGATAATGTTATGCGAAAGACATTCTATAAAATTGAAATGTGTTTCCTACTCATTAAAGGCATAATACATATACTATTCTTTTTACAGCAATTTGTGTATTAATTTTGTATCGGTTTTCCGTAGTCGCTTGGTTCGCATTAACTATTCTTTGTATTTCACCAATCATGTGAGTTTAATTAAGATGTCACTTAAAACATTGAAATAAATAAAAAAAAAAACAAATTCTCGAGAACAAAAATTCTGCAACGAATATTAGATCTGCAAAGATGTTAAGTTGCACTTAACCAATCGTATTTAAAATTTCAATATTCCCTTTTGATTTTTTTTACATGGACTATATTTCTTTACAGTACTAATACAGTGTACCAAATTTCTATGTTGACTGGAATTAGACTTTATAATTAGATAGCGAAAAATATCGCACTGGTTCAACCTACCTGCCCATCGCTCTTGGAAACCATATTAAAAACTCTGTTTTATATTCTTGGTCAAACTGTACTAATTGTACCTAAATCCACAGGTTTTTCAGATGTTCACTCCAAAGATTAAGCAATTCTTAAAAGCTTCTAAAAAAAAGGGTGCTGTATACAGCTGTAAGGCTTATGAACACATACTTTTCAAATTTGGAGAGAAACAAAGTGCAATTTGCAGATTTTTTAAAAAGTGTCGTCCGTCGTAGTTTTGCTTCCAGTTGTGACATTTACAAATGTGCGGGTGCATTAAAGTGACCAAGGACAATGGTGGACGTCTTGGCTCAGTGGTTAATGCGCTTAACTACTTCGAAGTTAGAATCACAGTCTAAGTTAGAACACCAAAAAGATTTTTCACGGTCCCACCTATTTTTTTATCTTTCTTTTTTTATTTCAAAACTTAAGAAAACTTAAGGCTAATATAATAGTATTGATAACAGAACATTACATTTTAAAGTTTTGAATGAAATAGTATAATACATAAATATAAAATTAACTTCTGAAACAAAATAAAACTGTTGTTGGGGATAATATAATTCAAATTTTTAAGGAATGAAAGAGAAATAAAAAAAAGAAAAGAAAAGAAAATGAAGACAATTTATGATTAATTCAATTACATATATAATTGGATTAAAAAGCATATCAATAATAGAGTGGTTTAAAGAAAGAAGCAATTTTTAATATTATTCAAAAATACTCTTTTCATTCTCTCACATCTAAGGTTTTCAGGCAGTATATTAAACAAACGAGGTGCATTAATAGAATAAAACCGTGAAAAATAAGTTTTGTAGATTGCTGGTACAGTTACGAAATTTCTGTCGTTGACCTCTTGCGAATGTCTGACAACGAGAGTAATAACTGTCTTGAGAAAGATTTTTAATTTTCTTTTCGGGTACGGTTTTCAACTGTTGCTCCCTTCCACTTGCACGAAAAAAAAATAACATGAAAAGGGCCAGTGATTGCAAGAAGCTAGGCCTTGGGGCACATATGGTCAATTGCGCCAAGTATTTGCATTTTGTTATTTAAATTATTAGATATCAATTTTAGTTCAAAAATGTATAAATAGCGATGGAAGAATAAAAAAAATTTAGTGTGACTACGTTAACACATTAAGGGTTTTTTTTTAAAAAAGAATACGATTGCAATACATAATTATTTTTTTCATACGAAAAGTCGATACTTTGCATTCTGTGTGACCTTTCCCCATATGTATAACTTTTGAATTACTGTACTGAAATTGGGAAAATTTTTTTTTTTGAATAAAGCAAACGATTGAAAGGACATCAGATCATAGTTTCTTGTTAGCCTATTTTACAAAACGCAAGGGGAATCAATTTTTAACAAGCTAACTGTAATTAATTTATCTTAAAATGCCAGTCATCATAACTCTTAACGACTTCAAATATAAAGACGACAATTTTAGTTCTGGGATGTACGTTCTATAAATCTAATCAAACACACATTATATGAGTCTTGCACAAATTGCTCGTAGACTACTCTTCTAAATTTAGTTTGGTGTGACTTCCGTATGACCTGGCAATTAATAATTACTGGGTCCCACATCAGGACTGAAAGGCCGATGAAAAGCCTTCACAATAACCATGGCAATTTGGCACTTATGAATCAGTATGATTATAAATTCCCCCCTCTTTTTTACCTTAGTTAATTCTCTTGAGCATCTTAGAAACATAGCTTAGTATAGATATAACATTTAATGGCTTTGAGTTTGCTTGCATTGAACAAGCTGATGTCATCAAGGCTATACTTAAAATTAAGTCTAAAGCTGTTGGTATCTATCTTTACATTCTTTACATTCTTCCAGTCATAACGCATATTTCGAATAATATTATACTGACTTTCACTTTTCCAAGCGTGGAAAATTGCGAAAATTCTTCCAATTCCTAAAAGGGAAGCATCCTTCCGGCTGAGTATAGGCCCATTGCCATCCCTCCGTTTTTGTCAAAGGTCATGGAAAAGATATTACACCAGCAGATGTCTGTCTTTATCCAACGAAATAAGTGTTCCTTGTTCCTCTCAGCGTTAGAAGACACTATAATGCGAACAATTTTGGTGAAACTCTTTTGACAGGACAAAATAAGTACATTGTGTAATTTCATAAAGGCCAGATTATTTACTTTTACTTTTTCGCTTAATCTTCTTATCTACTACTATTATAAAATGAAGTTGATATTTCTTTGTCCGGTGTTTGTACGAAAACGGCTGAACCGATTTTAATGATTTTTTTTTTATTGAATTCGAAATCGCATGGACCAGGTTTAGATAAAGCTATTTATACAATTTTGTGCTTGGGAGACCACGAAAAGAGACAATATAACTTAGAAACACAAATAACATCAACTTTGCCTTTGTCGATTTTAATCAAATTAGTTTTGTCGTTTAGAGTTTTTACAGACGCAAATTTCAAGTCCAAAATCATGATTCTACGTCATCTAGAAGCTGAGCAATATCAAAAATATCATTTGTAAAATTTAGAATTTGATTAATTTTTCGTTGATCATGTCTCCCAACCATGTCTCAGTGGTGATAATCATTTTCTTTTTCTTTATTCTCCTTTCGCTGCCTCTTCGCTAAATTTATGAGCAGGGGCGAGTGGTTGGCGGTAGGAGGATGTGTGTTTACTTATCCTTATATTTTTCTGTTCTGTTCTAAGCAGCAAATGTGCACGCGCATCCCCATACACATCACACGGATCGAGACACCGACACCATAAATCAAAAATTTTTGATTTTAGTCACACCGTGTCTGACACTGAAAAATCGGTGTGCACACAAGTGTTGTGTGTATGGGCGGCTGCATAGTGGATGGGTTGTGTGCATGTTGTGTCTGTATGTGCTGCGGTAGCGATTCCCACTGGGGATGTTATAATTGAGTTGGTAATTGTATTTCAACGAGTGTGTGACGTCAACTAAAATGAGTAAGAGATATTCTAAGCCTGATATTGGGCGAAGGAGTAAAGATACAAAAATTAGGCGGATGTCTCGGCTGAGAAATGTGTAAAGTTCCACTGTTCATAGACTTGGTTCTGTTAGTGACCGGTTTATTCTTGTCGGTGAAAATGTTATCCGACTGTGGAGCCTAAAGAAAAATTCATGTTTTCAATATGTAGTCGCATGTACATAGGTACAATATCTGAGCTTTTGTGGTGTACAAAAGCGCACAAAAGAATCTGCTGGATTGTGTTGTTATGCTCAGAGAAATCGGTGCACCGCCGGAACCACCAAAGAGCATTCTGCTGGGTGATCATATCCTTCATCAAAAACTTTTTTTTAGAGAGTCCTAGAAAGTTTTAACTCAGCCTTTCAGATGACCTCCTTTGGTGGTAAACGCATAAGAGAAGGCAACTTTTTGCCCACTTTAAAGGTTCAGGGTCAAATTTACCACCTTATCGGAACATTAATTCCTGACAGTAACGCTAATCCAAATTTCCTACAAATCTATTTTATGGGAAATTCTTAAAACTGGAAGGGGCGAAGCAAAGCGAGCACGGGTCAGCTAGTACTTTATATATAATCTATCTTAAATTTGAACTCAACTGTATGAATTTTTTAATATTTGTATTGTATACAACTTCTCATTTATAGCTTAAAGATGATGTTAAATCTATTGTAAATGATGTTACTTAATTAATAATAAATACTAAATACTATAGGGTCATCCCACAAAAGGTGTCATTTAAATCAGTAGAAAAACAAACATTTTTATGAAAAGTGAACATATTTGCGCGAAATTTTCACCGTCGTGCGAGTGTGTATCGATCCGAATAACATCCTATTTTAAACTTATCAACAGTCATTGCATTGAATGCTAATAGTTCAACAATGGCACAAAATTTAAAATCACACCTTTTGTTGGATGACCCTTTATTTTCCTTTGATGCTGGTGAATTTTGGTTTATTATCTATTAACAGGATTGCTTTCGAGTCCCAAAACACTATTGCCTAGCCGATTGTGTAACATTAAACTTCTTGGCTGATGGGTCAACCTTTACAACGTTGCATTGACACTAGATTATGATCAATCTCGGTGTCGATAGTGTAGTGTGTCTTTCAATTCCGCCTGACTATGGTTTACTTTGATATCTTAGGTAACCATACGTTTAAGCATCAACATTTTGAGTCTTTTTCTCGGAAAGAGCCATAACGACTTTCTTGCCTTTTAACATTTGGCCACGTGTGCTTCTAGAAAAAAGTTATTAGAAAGGAACTTTATCTCCTGAATGCTTTTTTAATAGGAAAAGAGGACTCCTACAGCTCATTATTTTAGAAACCGCTGCATATGGTTAATTTAAGTCTAAAGTTATTAATGTTTCACAAAGGAGCAAAATCAAACTTTCAATATTCTCGATTGTCGAAGGTATTTATTAATTAGAGATTATTAAGATTTAATTTGTTATGCAATTCAGCCTTATCAGATGACACCTAATAAAAGACACAAGATCTCGTTTGTTGCTCTAGTAACGCTTCACCAAATTCGAAAGGGAACTCGTATGTACTTACTTTTTCACAGCCTTTACTTTAATTAAAAAAAATCAACTGCTCCCAAATGAAAGCCATAATTACTACCTCTCCGCTCGTATTAACATAACCCCAGCAAGCGACGCGCATTTCGTAACTCTGCAGTAAACTGATCCCCCACGGAAGCAATTTTAAATTTAATTTTATTATGCAGCAAAATTGCAAAAAGCCCAACAAAAAACACTGAGCATTGCAATTTAAATGTGCACAGGAGAACAACAGGAAAAAGGGAAAACGGCTTACATTACAATGGCCATCTGGCGGCAACTGGCAATTGTAATTACCCACAATTAGGCGCCTAATGAACCGTAATGCAGCACCAGGAATACAAAAATTAATGCGCCAATGCTCCGGTGAATGTATGTATGTGCAGCCGTAAACCCTGCACAGGGTTGAGCTAGTACATAGCAACACTTCCTTTACACGTATCGATGATGTTGAACCATTCAAGTGTTGTAGATACATATGTATGTAGATGTATGCACATAGGAAGAAACAAAAATTGATGAAACCAGTTCCATACCGAACTGTACCGATTGTTAAAGAAACACTCTTTCGCCAGTAGCACAACCTATGTTCTAGACCTTATTACTAAACGTTACAACATTATGCCCATGTGATATGCCATTGAAATAAAGGCTTCTTAACATTGTAAACAAGCCTGTCCTAAGCAATCATCTTAAAGCACAATTCATACATATGTTAAAACAATCCGAGCTCATTCTTTTTAATATGAACAATAATCTAGGAATTATGGCCAGAAATATTTTGAGTTCTCTCAAGGAGTAACTTCATGTTGTTGCTTATTCTTTATTATTTGACTCTGAGTTCATTGTTTTGTGGACTACAAAGGGATAGAAATCGTTTTAAAGACCATACCGTAGGTATCTCAAGGCTGGCAATGGTGTAGCAGTTTCCTCATCTTTTATCAAGGTGATGGGTACACAGTTCAAACCCTGATGTCAGCAAGAATTATATGATAACAGGCAGTTCGATCAATCGCGGAAGCTTATGACAACACTACTGCGAAGGCATAACACTGGCAGATTTGATATGCTTATGACATCAGGTGGACTGCGAAAAAAATAATGTGAATCAGAAGCGAAGGCAAAAAATAAATGTCAACAAACCAATCTCCCTATTAAATGTTTAAGCGGTCGTATATGTCGTAGACGTATGTTCGGATCCATACAGAAACATTAATTCTTCAGGATCAGGTAGCTATCTATGTATCTCCATTGAAGTAAGGCAATCACCGGTATCATTTTTGAAAAACCAGGCAAATGGTAAATTTTTTTTTGATATAATGGGGTCCTTAAGGTCTGCCTCCATATGCATACTACCCAATATGCGAAAAGGCTAAAATGATCCTCATTGCTGAACACCAATTTTCGATAAAACAACGGGTCGCAATTTATGCTCTTGTGGTTTTGACTCGTGAACCTGTTGGATACTATATATATGTGTGCCGGCCAATTGTTTTGCAATATTCTCCCTACCTACATACACATGTAGTACGCACATTTGCTGGTGTTATTGCATCATTTCATTGCTATCAAATGTTTCCATATTTTTTATAAAAATTAAAAAGTCGTCTAACAGTTTCGCGAATCTAAATTTAGATAACTTTGTAGGGTTACTAGAGCTCAGGTCTATTCATAATAAATTTGCAGACTATACTGAACATATGTAAGTATATATAGAAGCAAGCGCAATGATAGCTCCACTTGAATTTAATCTTCGCAAAAAAAAGAAAACATTTTTTTTGAGTTGAACAACTGAACCGTTAATTGGGGAAGTTACATATTTGGCGAAAAAAGCAAACAAAATTACAGCATTGCTTATGGCCTTTTTTTAACGAAGGTCGAATTAGTCTTACTTAAACATCGTTTTACTATTTATCAAGCATGTATTCTGCCATGCAACAGCGAGGACGTGAAACACGTAACAAATACATACCCGATCTTTAAAGAAACGATGGAGGTCCTGTGAAAAACATAAATTAATTCAGCACAATTTAAATTACTGCGCAGCAGCAGATGAGGCAAAGTACATAAATTGAATTCATGTCTATAACTTCTACGCATCACAACTGGAAAAACTTCAGCAACTACTGCTCGTGTACAAGACACGGAACGTGCTAAGGGAAAGAAACCATCGGGCAAATCTTCGTCCTAACGGCGATTCTGTATGTTGGATACAATAGCCGAAAAAGTCATAGAGGGCGGCTAACATTCTAGATTGGGCACGAAGACATAGTGTGCAATATTTTCATCGATCGTTAGAAACGTCCTTTAACTCAGCACACTCAAGAAATATATAGAATTCAGTCCAGTGAATGAGCGTACCAATGTATCTGATAGGAATAGTTACTAGCTACTTAAAGAACCGATCACTGCTTTAGGACAACGATGAAGACAAACGGATATGTAGTCTTTACTGGTAGCCGTAGTCGCAAAACTGTCTATGAAGATGTTCTAGCAGAAAACACAATCGAACACAATCAAGTCACAGCCAGTGAGGAAATGTCAGGATTTACAAATCGCCTTCAGACATGAAACAGGTAAATAAATGAAATGGAAAGAAAATTTGGATAGATTGGAGAGAATAAGCATACATAGAGATACTGATCACAAAATTGTGTTAATAGATATTATAACTGTGAACTCTTATCACTCCTTATGGAACCTTTTGATTGGTACTGCATCAGTTCTGTGAGATCCTTTCTTCCCACAAAATAAATTCATGACAGACTTACATCTATATATGTCGCTGAGAAGACCGTACATTATCCGTTTTGTAGTTTAAATAAGACTGTAATTCTTTTGCTAAATAAACATTTCAAAAAAGTCAACATTGGCTAGTCGTACCAACATTTGAAAACTTCAATCTCAATAATAAAAATCTGATGTTCTTAAATCCACCTAATTTTTCTCTACGTGACCACTGACATATTGTAATATGCACTCCAATAAAAGGATTTGGGAAAAAAAAGTTTCACGATTGCGTAACAGATACGTACTAACTCTATTTGCATATCCGTTATTCTTTAACAAAGTCTAAGAAGTCTTTGAAGAAATGTTACTATGAGTGACTCCATTTATTAGACAACTTTTTTCATTTTATTAATGGTTGAAATTACTAAAACCACTTGAATACAAAGATATGAAAAGTTACGTATACGCCCCGTTAAGCGCAAACCAAATCTCAAACGCAGATCGATTTCAATTTATTCTACTAGGAGCAATATAGATTTTATTCGTGCCTCTTTCAAGGTCAGTTCGATGTGGTAGTTGCTCTTGCAAGCAATTAAACTACATACATTCAACACCGTGGACTTTTATCATCTGCGCTTTCCGCATCTATATATTTCAATAAGCCCAAGTTGCTCGACAACATCTATTGGTACTTGCACGAAACGTGTATATATCGCCGGCATAATTCAGATGGCACAGTCTATCGAAAGATCTGCATTGGACAAAATCCTCTCATACATACATACGTATGACGCTGAATGTAAGACGCTGTCAATAATTCTTAGGGGTGGTGACAATGGCAAGGATGACATGGCTCTGTATAGATCGTCGTAAATGATAGTGGGAATCGATTTGGACCTCTTGGATTTTGTCCATTATTTGCCGAAATGTGATCGATTGTATGCTTTCCTGGCCTGAAAGCATACTGATAGGCGCCAATCAGGTTGTCATTTATGGCGCCTGCTTTCTGCCGTTGAAGCATAGACACTCTCGAAAGCGGGTAAAGACATCCTCGCTCGGATCGAGAAAAAATTCTTCGTAAGGTATTCTATCTCGATTTGTATTGATGGGAGCCAAGGTTCAAGGACAAAATATACGAGCTGTACAGCGTCACGTCCTAGTCAAAAACCTAGGCATCAGTCGGTGAAGATGGCTAGGAAATGTAGAAATGTAGTAAGAAGGTATCTTATGGTGTGAGTAGGTACACAGCAGTAGTAATGGTGACGCTGCTGAATTTGCATAGGAATCTCACAATCATCAGTCTGCTGGAAAACTGAGTCCATGTACCCCACTGCTAACTTAATGGTCATCTTTGCGCCTTTTCTTGGCCTCATCGTCACCAGAGTACAACATTGTCCTTAATATCGATTCTGCTATTCTGTGAACCTGGTCAATTGTCGAATGCTTGGTTCTGAGGCCAAATTGATGGTCAGAAATCAATCGTCTTTCCTCAATGACCGATTGCAAGCGCTTTAACAACAGGTTTTCATATACCTTAGGTATTATCAGAAAGTGATATCGATCTGTACGTTTTTTTGTCGCTTGGAGGCTTTCCCGGTTTTGTTGTGTAGAAACGAATGTATTTTTGTGTAATTGTATATTGAAGTTGAATTAAATGTTTGCGTAAATGTGTAAAAATTGTGTAAGAGAATTAAAATTATAAATGTACTTTTATTAAGTTTTTGTGCAATATAAGTGTGCTTAGTGTTTAATGTATTACCAATTTTGCGTCCACACTCGGTGATGGTTGAAAATGAAAAAGAATGAATTATACTAACAGCAGTGTATCGAGCTATTAGGAATCATAATGTAAAGAGGAACAATGCAAACTAACGTTACAATCAGAGTAGCTTAACAAGAGTGTAGCAAATAAAATAGAGAGTGGACAGTTATTGCAATTCTATTCAAATAGTGTGATATGCGTTTATTTGGCACTTGTGCCACATAGTATTGAACAATAGTCGGCAATAGCGGCATTTATAATATGCAGAAGCTTGATCAGGCTTTGTTTGGCAATTCCTTGAGGATCTCTCTGGTTATTAAATCTGGTTATTAAATATCCAGGTGCCTTGTTATTTTTAAGAATTTGTATTGCCTGGCAAAGTTCGACCAGCCACACACTTTTATTTTAAAGTTGTCAGGTGTCACCAAGGTCTTTTACAAGCGCCTGTCCTTTAAATGGCTTAAACGTTTCTTCTAGGTGCTGCGCGGATAAATCTGCCATTTCTTTGTGTTCTTTTGCCAATTCGCCATTGCTTTTTTTTATTGGTTACGATTGAACGGGGGGGTTTGCATGGTACGAGTTCTTTTCTCCTAAATGGAGTGTTGTCCGACGAAGCGTTCTGTATGACTTCAATATATCTGCCTACTTCGTTTTCAATTTCATACGGTGTTTTAAATGACACGTACAGAACTAGAAAATGCAGAACCGATTAGTTTATTGTGATATCTGGGTTGACTCTAGTTCGTAAAAGAAGCCAGACAATCGAATCCGACGTGCGGTTTAGTAAATAAATTCCGGAAATAGTGTGTTAACCAAGACGATGTTGAATGCAGTTAAAAGCAATAGGTATGAGAAACAGGCGCTACATAAAGTGGATTTTTGTGTCTAATATTGGGTAGTTATTTAACATAGATCACAAGTTTGCGGCTGTCATTATTATCATAAGCTCATGTTATTTTTAACTCTTATTGTTTGAAACTCTCCAAAATAGCAGTTTACTTAAAAAGTTCATTATGGTTGCTCGTGCGTGGTTAGTGGTTCAGCGGAACAATGAAGTTTGGGCCTTAGTAAACAACAGAAAGCCTTTTTTTTTTATAATTTATCCGCACTCAAGGGGTTATGAATACCCTTTTACATGTTTTCACATGGTGCGGGCGTAGGAAAGGTAGATAGAGAGAGAGAGAAAGAGATTGGTGTAGTGGTTTGAAACTAAGCTGTATTAGGTTTCACATTAGCTACAGGGGTGGTGTCCAGAATAACTGGGGAGATTTGATTGCTGTCATGTATTTTTTGCCTTCGCTTCTGATTCACAGTATTTTTTTCCCGATTCACCTGATGTCATGAGCATATCAATTATCAACAGAGCGATCAATCTCACATACACTGGCATGAAAAATCTTCTCAATTTCGGCTTTCAAATATGGCGGACAGTTTCTTTCATTCAAATGAACGCTATAACATAAGCTACGCACTACGATATATGTATATGTAGGTATAAGAAATATCACATTTTCATATCACTTAATGGGGAACTGAATGTACATAGTTTGTATACTCTGGCACTATATTTCACAGCTTATGTCAACAACACCTCCAGTTAAAACTCATATAAAACCGTACACATTCTTAATTATTATAATTTTTTTATTGATCGATTGAAACATGTTAATTTTTCACTTGAATTCTTGTAAATTAAATACACTTTCTTACACTAAATTCAAAACACATTTGAATTCAAATTTAAAACACATTTAAATCAAATTACATTAAAAGACTACCGTTATCTATTACGGCATTTTGCTGTTCATTAATTTGAATGTTTCCCAAGCCCCTAATGTTCTTTCTGTATATTTGCTGCTCAAATATTTCGCCCTAAAAAATTCTATAAATGAAATCATACGTATAAATATGAAGAATTCTTATCATTGTTACCTCCTATCGCTGAACATATTTATGTATACATACATACATATGTATGTGTTTTGAAAGAGACTATAAAAGAATGTCTTCGTGGTTTTAACTCTACCAGTACTCTGCGTGCTGGCAGAACAGCTTTCCCCTTTTTTTCCAAAGAAAATGTAAAGAATTGGAAAACTTTTGCTAAACGATCTGTTAATGAACCCTTAATGAATTGAAATAAAAGATAGACACACACACCGACGGGCATATATTCACCCAAAATGAACAATGAAGGACTTTGCTTTTAACTTTTCCTTAGTTTCATGGTAAATGGTTTGAGGGTAAAAACGGGTGGGTTTCTGCGAACCATAGATATCAGCTAACAAATTAAAATTTATTAAAGTCCTTTGTTCTTTATTCGTCTGTTTGCACAATCCCATACGAAGTTAGTTCGAGCAAGGAGAAAAAAAGAAATTTCACCAACTCTAGATTCTGTCTTAGGTATGCTGTGTGTGTTGCCATAGTTATCGTTCTCTAGAAGGAGTGAAATAAAGGGGACTTTAATATCCATTCTCACAAATTAAAGTTTAGCGCAATTATATGGAGTGCGATGCTAGAGTTTCAAAGAAAGACAACGAACAAAAAGAAAAAACCGATAACGCAAAGAAATTTTTTGAGTCCGGCCACAGGACACATACCAGCAACCAGCTAGTTCCACTTTACTTTGTGCATTTTTTATCACCCGCTAAGAAGGACTCATCATCAAGTGATGTGGTGTGTAACATATTATAGAACCATAAAACTTTCTGCAGTCTCTCAATGGAACGTTTCGTTCACTTCTTTCTCCCTTCCTAAGACACGTTCTTTTATTGCAATTTAATACTAGAATAGTACACTCTCGTAACAAGATCTGCTCTGCTTGCCCTTTTGCCAAATGTGTAATGGGCGAACATGTGCAATTATACGTGTGCAATGTGCAGTGAATACGGCCACAAACAAAAAATTTCACATTTTCGGTGGGCGTCTGCATGTCCTCCCACGAGCACGTTACAGTGGAGTACTGTTGCTGAGAGCAGTAGATATTTGTACGATGACCTTAATTACATGTAATTACCGTGCAATAAAATTCGCATTTCTCTCTTTGGTGGAGCGTTAAATGTCTGCATGATGTGCAAGAGGTATTAGTATGTGGAAGGAAAAACGGATTGTGGGTGCCATTTTTTCCTTGCGAGGGATAGCTTGGTTAGTGGCCAGAATTTATGGCACGATTATCACTGCGCTTTCTAGATAGGAATTATAAATTTTTAATACTTATTGTCACTGGCAATTAGAAAAAATAGTTTAATCTGTTTTTGAGCACTTATTGCTAGGAAGGATTTTATTTGTAACTGATTGATTAAAATATTCATAATGTGGAAACATAAACAAGACAAAATCTTATAAATTTGTGATTTATATTACATGTACATATAATTGAGGCACTCATTAAAGTATTTCAGTAAATTTCGATAAAATATCGCTTTATCGCTCCGTGTGGATCATGCCCGTAATTACACATCTCCTTTTAGATAAATCCACATTAGTAATCAAAACCTTCTGAAAATTTAGTTTGTATTTATGTAGCTTAATATATTGTGATAAATGAACTTTACACTACTTTACTTACGTCCTGTTTCCGTTTGTGAATCATAGAGCCTCTGCTAGGCCCACACACGTTTTTTCTTTTCTTGGCATCATGCTTTATTTTTCTATAACTTCTTCTCATGTTCTGCAACAAGTATTTCTTAGTGGACCCACTTTTATCCATTCTGTGTCAACGGGATTTATTGCATCATTTGGTTTGCTATCTAACTTCTCAAAATGTGTGCCTACTCCACATCCACTACTTTTAATGAATGCTAAGGTTTATTGGTTTTTAAACCGTTCTTTCATAGAATACGTTTTAGCCAAAAAATATTGTATGTGTTTCTTTCCTGTGGTAAGAGCGGTTATTTCCCAGGTTGGGAGTACTTTGCTTGCCATATGTCATCAACAGTTGTTTTTAAATATACATTTGTATTTTCTAAGTCAATCGTAAGGAGTAACGAAAACTGATATATGTAGCTCTTAAATAAGAGTCTTAATTAATAGATTCAACAGTTTTTTCTTTCTTTTTTTCTAGGTAAGTTTCAACAATGATGATGCCAGTCAAACCAAAATAAGATAACATTGAAATTTATCAAAGTGAGTAACATATACAGGGCTATTCATTTTGTGCTTTAAGATTTCGATTCAAATAAAATAAAAAGTATTAAAAATTTCAATGACATATTTTATATCTTTAACTTTGGACTACAGCATTTTGTATTGAATGCAACATCGATTCTTCTTTGATAGTTTAACTTTACGGATGTTTTTAAGTTAGTATAACCCTAAAAAAAGCAATCCAACGAAATCAGACCACACGATCTTGAAGGTCAATTAATATAATATAATAGATTAAACAGAAATCCAAATTTGCCCGAGTTGAGTGGCATGTAGCTCGGTTCTGTTGGAACCGCATGTCACTTACATATATCAATGTTTAAAACAAAAAGGTTATCATTTGACCATAATGCAGAGAGTTTACTGTCACAATGGCGTCTTCATCGTTTTCAAACAAATATGGTTCGATCACCACGCAGATCCACAGTGCGCATCAAACTGTTCCCCGTAGACTGGACGCAATGGGTTCCCAACGATTTTCAGAATCCCAAATTTATTTATTTTTTACAAAAAACCAGCGTCAACTTGTTGATTTTTCAAAATCTAATCGGCTTATATTCTGCGCATTCTAGACTTTACTTGATGTGTCAGGTGGACCTTATAAGGATGAAGATGCAAAGTCGAGCGCAAAATACCTTAAACGAAGATTTCGAAAATTCCCAACTGCTAAGCCCAGTGTAGAACTTACAATTCCAGGCCTTTGGCTACTACGTCTGTCGCAGCGGCTATTTTATCAGTTGATCGAGAATTACGATGATGCACAGGCCTAAAAGCACTACAAATACTACCGAGTTATTTGCATCGAATTGTTTGGTCAGTTGTTCGATCATGACTACCATTATCTGTCCTGAAATCGCGATACAGAACTGTTATTTTTGTATGATGAAAAGATTTGAATGAGTTGAACGGTGATATACAGTACACCTCTGTTTATCCGTCAGCCACCGGACCAACACCCTGACTGATAATCAAAAAGACGGTTAATCGAGGTTGGAAAAAAAACTGGAAAACTCAATGTGAATTTCATTTTTTGCTGAAGTTATAATGTATGTATATTTATATAAAAAATTAATCTCAAATCATGATTGGGATAAGAAGTCGGTAATTTTGGTTTGCTTTATAGTGGCTTGTGATTTTGAGACAGAGAAATTACGCATTCGTCTCATCATTAGTATGTCAACGTGAGTGTGACGTGTGACGGTTAACCGGAGTGACGGTTAATCGGTTGACGGATAATCGGAGGTGTACTGTATTGTCAAATGACAAGACAAAACAAAATACCTGTCACAACGGATGACAGATGGAATTGACACATGTCGTATGCCAAGACAATAAAATACTAGATTCAAAATAAATAACCCTTCATTAAATATAACTATCTAACATATCATAAGTACAGAGCTCATGAATCTTCCTGCAGTAGATGCACCAGTTCACAGGTATGACATTACCTAATCTTATTTCTAGTACATGTTAAGCTGCAAAAAGTCTACATTACGTATACCATTATACTAGATCAGACCGTAAATTTAAACTTGGAATAAGCTGAAGAATGTTTTCAACAACTTAACGGCTCCATACATGACTGGTTACAACCTAGCATTTCTATATTTATGAGCTCGGTCATCTACTAATACTACTGATAGTTTTATCCTATTGGCGAAATAAACGATATGGGATCCAAGTCCTCTTACTTCTCGCGAGCGTTCTTGTTATATTTTTCATATTCCATATTCGAAAGGAAATTTTTTCTATTAAAGAGCTCTCTCAAGGCAGTTATTACTGCCTGACGTTTGTCATACATTCGCTAGAGGTGAAACCTTAAAAAAACTTGTTGGTATTTTCTAGGATTCGTACTTCGAACCTCCCGCTTACTAGTCCAACGTACTTTCATTCATTTTAAGATGACGCAAAAAAACGCTTAGAGCTAGCTTAACTAATTTACATAACTAGGTATGTATGTAGATATGTATGAATATTTACTAACTTACTGGCCATCTGCGGTCCCACTAAGGTATACATAATATTTTTTCGACGTAGCATACATACCTATATTTAAGCTTATTACTCTACTTAGAAATTGAATAACTAAGAAAATTTATTAAAAATCTTAGTAAACGGGTATTTCGCTGTTAAAATATTACCTTATGTAATCAAACTTACAAACTACTTTGAAAATACTTAATTATGTACATAAGTATTAGCCCTTTTTGCAGTTAGAGTGCTGCGTCGATTTATAATTCTTTTTTTTATATATCCTACACAAAAAAACTTAAACTCTGACCGTTTATTAATAGCACATAATAATTAATTTACTTATCTATATATATAAAACTTAGTGGCAATATGCGTATGTTTTCCTCCCGTAATTTTCAACCAATTTAGTTGTTTTTTTTTAAATGTAGATATGTAATTACGGTACAAAGGTCTATCACAAAAAAAATAAAAAAACATTCAAAAAACATTGAAAAAACTTAGACATTTTTGTGTGCGATACCGTTGTGGTACATACAGCTGAGTACAACAAAGAAATGCATTCGACGCCCTGTGTGTATGTGCATATACCAACGTTCGTACACACAAATGTTCGACTCGAACGTTCGTTCATTTCATCTGTTTTTGAGCGACAAAGAAAGTAAAAAAGAATTGATTTGCCAGGAATACCACTACACATATTGCAACTAAAAATTGAAGCGCTGATTATTATGCTTCGGAACATCAACCAACCAAAAATATTTGGAAATGTGATAGAAGCAACAATTTTGAATGGAAAATTCAAAAGCGAAGACGTTTTGATTCCTCGCATCCCAATGATTCCATCTGATATGCAATTTTAATTCAAGTCCCTGTTCGCCTTGCATTCGCCGCTGCCATCAATAATTCGCAAGGACAATCTTTAGAAATGTGCGGTATAAATTTGGAAAATCCAGTTTTCTCGCATGGCCAGGCCTACGTTGCGTGCTCACGAGTCGGAAAACCATCTGTACTATTTGTTTACACGAGCGATAATGAAAAAAAAAAGAAACCATGAATGTTGTTTACCAAAAAGCATTGCAATAAATTTGACCCAAATTGTCAAAAAAAAATTTTTTTTTAATGCCTGGCGAAGTGGGCGGGTTAAAGCTAGTGTAGTATCAATATCGCCCTACTGCCAGATGTATCAGCCTTTCTTTATCTACATCCTTGAGTTGGCTACTATAAAACAGTATCTTTGGCTCTGGCCAAGACAGCATCAACGAGTTAAGTGTCCATACCTCTGAGTTTTGTCTGTAAATAAACCGTCTATACAAAGTTTTTAGATTTGACAGAAGTTTTCTTTTTATTGGTGTAGTGCGTCAATTGTTGCGTTTCGGAATATGTCTACATTGTCGGTGCGTTTATAACAAGCTTTCATACTGTCTATCTATCGTTCTTTTAAAGGTCTCGTTCATTTGTTGTAACTACCGGTCGATTTCCTTTTTCAGGTTTCTTTTTATATTGTGGGTTCAGCGGTAGGTGGAGTCTCATCCAACTCTACAGCAAATAAAAAAGGACGATTCTTCGCTCGATCTTTATTAGGGAATTCACATTCACCGCAAGGATATTTAAGGGCTATATTCTTTTTGATTTTTGAATCACACCTCCTATTGCAAAGTAATATCGCAACTTTTGGATTTTTTGTCTGTTTATTACATTATGACGTTACTACGTTAGCGCAAAAGACAATGTAGCAAACCACGCCATTTGTCTTTTCAAATCAAATGATATCTATTTACTCTTACCTAAGTTGTACATTATTGTTGTAATACCAACTTCACATATCTTACTAGCTTCTAAATAAATCTTTACTAATACCACGACAGAAATTCCACCTCCGTACTTCGAAAAACAAACTAAATATGCAAACAAAAAATTGGTTTGAAGCGTAACCACTCAAAATATCTTGTTGTAGAATTTTGATCCTTTTTCACGGGTTTTTGATATGTCGAGTCATGTAGATAGAAAGTCCACCAACGAGCAAAGAATGTAGCAACAAAAACTGGCATCTTTTGCATAACACCACAGATTAAACGCTCTCCGAATTTCATGAAACTTCCATTAAAGTATTATCCTATCCTTGCTTTCTACTTCTCTCCTTCTGCAACATTCTCTTCTTTTAGGGAACACATGCAAATAACATTTATATGCTGACGCTAAGGTTACGGTCGATGGTGGCTGATATCAACACAAAAGGATGGTATTTCATGGCGCAACTTTCGTCCAAGAAGCAGAAAATTCGTGTAGTTTAACAAATGTTCCTGCTGCTGTTGCTGACTTGACTGTGAGGTCTTTTTTTTGTACTTGTTTTTCTTCAAAAAAAAAATAAACTACACTACTGTACAAAGTTTTGGGATCCTTGTTCTGTAAATTTCTTCGTCTCGCCCAAGAGCAGACAGAAAACAACTTAGAGAAGGATTGTACTAGTACATCCATCTTAAATTTTCTGTGTGCATCAACATCATGTTTTGTCGTGTGTTGTAGCTTAGGTTGCGTTTTGTTTTCCTTTTTTTAAAAAAAAAATAGGTTAGGAGGGAGTATGGAGGAATTAAAATATGAACACCATCGTGAACTTTTCATCTGTTTGGTTGTTACCGCACTCCTATTGCAGCACATCACCCACATTCTAGCATCTTTATCTGTCTTCTTGGATAACTTGTTGTCTGGAGAAGTATTATTTCCAATCCCAGACCTTCAAGCAACTTGAAGGTATCAAACTTTTGTCGGAGAGTGAAGAATAGATATCATCCCGAATAAAATTCTGTAAGAAGATATCGGAGTGCATTGGAAGGGGGAAATTATCCTTAAAACTTGTCTTCTATACTTTGTACAAGATAAGTTATTAAAAAAAAGAACTCAGCCTGTATATATATCAGTCGATGTTATCTACATACATATGTACATATACATCCCTTTCATTTCCTTCGCCACTTGCTATGCGATTACCCAGCACTGCCACCAAAGTTAAAGATACCCATGGGAGTGTCTAAGGATGATCTAAGAAACATTGAGCTTAACAAAATCCTGAAATTCATATACATATATGTATACATATGTGCATATGTATTCGGGGTGGCTTAGTTCAGCCGGCGACAATGAAATTTAGGCTCTCAGGGATATACTATTGGGCAAAATGGACTCATCGTTAGTGTAAGTGAGCCGTTAACAGTTTCCTGTCCACCAGGGTACCCATCTAACTAACCTAACCAAAATTTGAGCTGGCTCTGCCGATTTTTTTTATGAATACTCGGTAGCCCGTGTCGCGAGTTAGGTCCGACCCATACTCATGCATGTTTTCGTTGGGAAGCAGTGTGATATAGCAGTGTTGCGTCACCCCCCTCTAAAGTTATATCTTCTAACACCAGCGCTATATCATCGGTGTATCCGATTATATCCACACCACATGCTTAGTACTCCATGATGCATATTGTTCTACAGTGCTGGGCTTTGTACTGATCCCTGTGGGACGGACTCCTCCAATAATTTTATGTCTTTTCGGCTTTCGCCTGCATCTTAGAAAAGAATTCTTCCTTTAAAATAATTTGATTCGCAGCTGGTAGTTTGGCACTCGCAAATTCCAGTTGGCCAAATTGAAGGTATTTTGCGGTCGAGCTCAGTACTTTTTCCTCCTTTCCATCTAGTCTCAGATATAACTTCGCTTGCGATAACGCAAACTGCTTGTATCGCATGCTGGTGCTTCGTTTTCTCTGGAAACCGTTCTGTTGGTTTGAAAGTCCGTTGCCTTCTTCGGTATAATTGTCAAGTCTGTGGGAATAATGCTTTCCAGCACTTTCCTCACTATGTTTAGCATGCACAGTAGTCTGCAAAGAACGAAATTTGTTTTAATAGTTTCATAGGACGAAATTTGGTATCCCATCCTTTTCGGGAGCCTTGGTGATTTTCATATCGCCCGCTATGCTCTGTTATTATTCCGGAAAGATGGACACTGGCATTCTTTAGAAATAAGCCGCTGGCTAAGGTTTTCATCCTGCTAGATTATGTCGGTGCAGCTACAGTTTGTCCATACCTATGTTGTAGACATTTCCCCACATGTTATATTGGATGTCATTTCTTAGCGACATCTAACCTCATTATCTGACGCACAAACTGATCAAAAATCACCGTTGTGTTATTTTTAATTTACAACCATCGTTGAAACCAAAACACACGGTGGGCATAAAGGATTTAATGCAGAGTCCAACTCCATATGTGTTTAGTCAGGTAATTCCAAATTCCTTGTATTATTTGTTTATTTGCCCGTATGACACTACATTTTTTTCTCATTTTTAATGCATTAAATCATGTTTGAGTGTCAGCCTTGCATAAAAAAGACAACACGATTTTTTAAGAAAGGGAAAGCAATTATTTTGCAGGAAAATAATAAACTGTCAGCTTTTGTTTTTGTATTGAGCCGAACAGAATCACAAACGGCAAAAATTAATTGGGAATTTAGGTTTTTGTTTCTCTTTGAACATTTCCAAAACAGTTGCTATTAATAAATTTATATTTAAAACACACAAAATAAGTACATCTGGATCCATTTTGCAAATTCAAAACAATTTAGTTTTGCAATGACTCAATTTAATGCAATTTGGGTTACATTTTCAATGCATTTTTTTTTTGACATTTTCACATTTATTAGGTTAGTGTGTACGCACTCACACTTAATGGAAATTTCAGTAGTGAATTTTTCGTACTGCTCTAATCTCATTTTCAGAGCATTAAAAATGAGAAAAAAATGTAGTGTCATACGGGCTTTAAGCGGAGTAAGAAAATAGGAAAAGAATATGGAACTCGACTTATATTGTTAATTCATTATAAGTATTATATAGAGGTTAAAAATATGTATGTATGTAGGTATAAATAATTGGTGGAAAAGGAAAGAGACAAAGTTACAAATGAGAATTAGGGTTGCCAATTACAGTGAATCTTGCAGTTAATAAGAAAAAGTGAAGTTCAGAGTATTTTAAATGATTCATATTCACATTTTTAGTAGCTGAACTTTAGTCTTAACATATGCTATTTCCTGGTGGGAAAGTCATATCTTGTTAAATACGCTATTTTTATAATACAGACGATATAGTTAATCATTTATAAATACATACCCTACCCTAGTAGGTGCTAAGAGATTGTTCTCATCAAAAATGAAAATAGTATCAATATCGTTGGACCACATGGGCCACAAAATCGTCCATATGTGTTTGTATCGGTGGTAACATATGTATTTATCTGAATAAAGAATTGAATTTTTATTTTGAGCAAATATAATACAGAATTTTTAGAGAAAAAAATTTCCACGAATTCCATCAAATAAATTACAAAATTTTAACTCGTCTACTAAAAATCCATGACTTTTAATTAACTGGAAGCATGTACTCATATGTCCCCATACACTATTTGCGTTGCTATTCGTATCTCTCACACTGAGCATGCAGGTAATACTTTTTAATTCAGCGTAGTATGTTTTTTTTTATCGTAACCATCTTTGGAGAAAACTAACACACAAAGAGGAAAACAGAAACTAAAAGCATGACAATATGTGTGTTGCATGTGGAGTCCTTCCCTAATATCACGAAACGGAAAGAGGAACAGGAAAAAACTTCAGAACCAAGCGAAACTTCATGTTTCATCAAATTATGATGAAGAATGAAAAAAAAGTTGGCCATGATATGATAAAAGGTTTTTCACCATAAAGTTCCTTTGACTCTCCGTCACACATAAATTTGGATATACATATATATGTACATATATGCTGCTCCTTCTAGTATTGGTATGTGCGGTTTGTGTTTCTGCACTTTTATTATGAAAGCTATAAAAAGTGTTTCACACACATCGTTGATACTATACAAACGCTACTACTTGGACTTACGACCCTTGCATGTTTATTTGTTTTCTGTGTTTTTTTGCAATCTCTCCTTTATGGATAATAATAGTTTAATGCATGGGATAATTAACAGCACGTATGTATGTATGTATAAGAGAAAAAGTTCTCACACAAAACTATTTTAAATGCAAATATGACTGTTGTACTCGGAGGCAACAACGGAAAGGCAACTTAAATAAATGGCTGAATTTTTGTCCTTAGGAATGTAAAATATTCTGCATAGTGCAGTGAGTAGCTCCTCTTTTGATAAATACTACGGCTAGAAAACTAAGCCTTGATTTCAGTAAGTTATTATTTTTCTGTTTTTTTTTGGGATTGTATACAAAATTTAGGGCATTATATTATTATATAAAAAAAAGATTTTAACTTTTTTCTTTTCAGCACGTTGTTTGGTTTCTTTTTGAAGTTAAAGCTATTAGTATTCCGATGCTAACAACACCAAGTCGCTTGAAAAGGCAGGCTCACAATTTCATGGAATATCACTATGACCAGGAACCCAGGATAGAATTACGGTGTTCGATATCTCCTTCAGAGATTTAGATTTTATCATTGGTGCTTTTATGGCTGCCTGGCTATCGGTGTAAACGTCGATACCCGAATGAAACACCGACCTCATCGGTTACCATTCAGCAGCTTTACGAATTGCAAACACTTCTGCTTAATACACACTGAAGTGAAGTATAAAAGACTTGCTTAAGTTCAGCGCGATCGAAAAGCTGCCAGCCGCTACGCCATCACCTGTTTTAGACCCGTCAATGTACATAGATTTCCAGTGCATTGTCATATGTTGGAGAAGCATTGAATGCTGGTATTGAATTTAATATTGAAGTCTAGGAACGGTGTTTAAGATTTCGATTGGGATGATTTTCTCTGTACCCGATTCCATTGCTGTATCCGTTGAGTACATATCGCATGGAAGAATGTATAGAATAGTTTCTAATTCCGCGATAACTATTTTCTGTATGAAATAAACAAAGTCTACAAGGAATAGATACTAGTTCTGATGCATAGATTTTGAGGAGTATGGCTAATATTCCATCTTATCCAGTTACTTTTTAGTTCATTCAAATTTAATACGTCATATCGATGAATCCTTCTGGGATAGATGTTGTCTCCGATTGTGACAATTAACAGTTCTCTAAAAATATATCTTTTTTGGCGTTGTGGCTAGTAATTCTTCCTTTTTCACAAAGAAAAGCTCTCGTCTAAGAAAAGCTCTATCAAAAACTCTATCAGTGGCGTCTTCTACTAAGAGGAGCGATGTTACTTAGACTGAGTGGCGTAAGGAAACACTAAGCAACCCAATGAATTCACACTTAGCTGGGTTCAAAAACTCCTCTTGAGATCGCTTACAGTTTATATTGAAAACTACGTTGGGACTAAATACAAATATGTAAGACCGACAATAGAAGTGCAAGATAACTTCAGCAGCTAAATCTCATGATATGGAGAATAGAAAAACGCAGATTTCATACGTGTAATGCTGTAGAAGTCAGGGAAAATTGTTGTTCAGGGGCTTAAGTGGATCCTTACATCTTGCTGGGTACGTTTATAAAACGTGCCCTGACTTCCGCTTTATTTTCATTCACAAGACCCAGAAGGCTTGCCACAATACCAACCAACTAATCTGTTTAATATATATACACATATGCAGTTCGATGTTTGAATCCAAGAAAGAGCCAACAAATTTGTTCAGGGTCCCATCTCTCACGAATATGTATATAACAAACAATCCAGAGTAATACTTGCCTAAGAAAAGCTTCTCAATCTCAGTAGATACGCCTCCTTTTAAAGTAGAATGGAAAATTTTCTTTCTTGACTCTGATGACGTTTTGTTAATGCGACATTAACATAGCACACAGCTCATCTTTATACCAACTTTTGCGGTTAGATTAAACTGATACGCAAGTCACACATGCTCAACTGAACTCTGGAAGATGTAGCAGCGCTACCATGCACACATCACATGCACACACATACAAGTACATATGTTAGGCGAAACTGATCTCATCACCTTTGGCCTATGCTGAAGATATACTGACAACATCATTACCCTGGCGCTAGGTATATTCCTCACAGTCTTAAGCTAAGTAAATACAGAATCGCACAGATTCGGAAACAATGTACACAGGCTTGTGTTAGAGGTAATTACTATGAACATTATTTAGTACTTAGATTCTGCCAGCGGTATTTGAATTACTCGTTGATATCAAGAATCATTACGGAGATTTTACAACGTCAGCTGCTGTGAGATTACCTTTCCTTTACAGAAGAGCCAATGTGCCTACGTAGGATTGATCTGATTCATAGCCTTATTTAAATCAGTGGTTTACTCTCTACAGGCTCCCAAAGTTATCTAAAATGAGCACACTAGATTCAACGTGGGCAGTAATCAACACCGTAGGACATTCATCTACCTACCTACTAACAAACTGTAATGAATTATAATTGATTTTCGAAATATACCGCCATTATCAAGTGAAAAGTTAAAATAAACCATAGACAAAATAATCTTGAATGAATTAAATGAAACGATAAATTCGACAAATGTTTCAAGATATTAAGCAGGCAATTTTTGAGAACTAAATCATATAGACATATTATGTTTACCAATTGCCGCACATAACCATATCAAACATGATACAACTGTCACAATGACAATTTCTTAAGACAATTTCAATGGACTGACATGTAAAATTCTACTGCAAACTACATATCTATGTATATTTTCTAAAATTTATTCTTATTCTGCTGTCATGCAGCATCTATGATTTTTTTTTAGATAAAAAAAAATATGTTTCCCACCTCTCCGCTTCTACGACACGACGACCTTCTTTATTTGAAGCGAAAGAAGACTAAACTTTTTCGCCTGAATGTCTGCCAAGCCATTACAACAACTAACGAACTCCTTTACCGATATGTCAAATAAAATCTTTTTGAAAAATCACTTTGGAAACTGTCAAAAACTTTTGTCATCATTTCCATGAAACTCTTATTTCCTATGTAGCTTTATACCCGTCTATTCCTTGCAAGGGTCTTTTCCATATTACATAAAAGGCTATGTATACATAAATCTCTATGTATAGGTGTATGAATCTTCGTTTTTCAACTTCAATACAAATCACAATTCATGATATGTATGAGCGTAACCGAGGGGCTGCCAAAGAGCGTGAAGCACAAATACAGAAAATCGAACGAAAGTGGAAAAACTTTTAAACATTTTTCTCCGTTTTTTTTTTTATTGCAAAAACAGCAAAAATCTACACCCGACTCTTTGGGAAAACTGCAAAGTTTACCCTTCTAAGCAGATAATATTTGTTCCAAGGTTTTGGAAACTTTTGAATGTGCGTAGAAATTGAGAACTCCATGGCAGGGGGTGGAGTATAAACTTTAAACGGAACTACCTAACCCTAACAATCCTCAATATGCTATAGCTTTGTGAAAAACATCGTTCATATGAATGCGCTAGGGACGAATTATCCTTGATATGGCACGGATATAATGTGATGGAGATAGAGAAAGATTGCGAATGTTGCTTTAAGATGCATACCGGTTAAAACTTTCCAATTTAATCAGTGTGTACTCGGAGATATATGTACATACATATATGACGATTTTGATTGTTATGCGGGGTCATGTTGGATGAGTTAAGTTCTCTACAACTTCTAACTCAATAATTAGAAGTGAGATCACGAGCAAAGCTTATACTTCCACTCATAGGTAGTATTTTCAGTATATAAATACATATATAAATACATATGTAGTCATGCCATCAAATGCAAATAATTGTCGAATACTTTCTACTTCGACATACATACATCTTAGCTGTAGGAAAGTTGTCAAGAAAAGGCAGAGCTTTTAAAAATCCGACGCCAGTGCATAGTATATGCATCTTTATTTACATTGAAGTCCACTGTTCTGTCCCACTTATCGATGCTAATTCTTTTTTTTTTTCTTAAGAACAGCATAGAGATAATTTTGCCTTCTTTTATCATCAAACCAATTTGATTGCTTGTATCTCAGTAGGTACTTAATAAGAGCCGGCTGAGTTCTGCCAGTTATGTTAATATGCAATGAATGCACAATCTGTTCAAATATGATGTGGAAGCCAGCTTGCCTAAAACCACTATAATTGACATAACTGAGGGATGCTCCTTTCATGTGGAGTGGGCAAATGATGCTGAAATTCCATTCATCACCAAATCTTAGAAATGAGTTGGTAAACCATTAAATCCTGTTGGATTTTAGCTTGAATATTGCTATCTTCATCTCGTTTTGCTCATGTGGGCGGAAATATCAACCACCATTATCTACCTGACAGCGGGATGTTGGTCTTCGTTGTCACTATACAGTCTGAAGAAGTAGTTTTTCATATTCTCAGCACAGTCTGTGATTTTACTACAAAATTGTCTTCTTCATCTTTACAGAGTTTTGTGCGGACTTTGTTTCCTTGAGATGTTCTTTTCACATTTTGCTAAGACTTCCGTATAAGTTTTTCCACTTTAAATCGTCCATACGATTCAGAAAAGCAAAAGCAGCTAATTTAGCCACACCGGAATGTAAGACGACGTGGTTCAAGTGGTAAGTGCGTTGGGTCGCTGAGCGGGTGATTCAAGGTTCGATTCACAGAGTCCGAGAGTAATAACCAGATATGGCTCTAAGCTGGGACCTACATTTGTGTGAGAAAGTATAACACGTACAATACGAATGGTCGTGAGAAACTAAGCTTATATAGGTTTTGGAAGCTATAATAAGAAATGGTTGTTTAAAAAATAGACGAAGATTCTTAACCGTGAAGCTTGCGTGATCGCAAAGTTGAACACTATTTGAACCTATAGTTATGACTCTGCATGTGTACGTGGTAATTATACTGTCTGTCGAAGGTCTATTTGAAATGACCCCGTCTCTACCAGAGCATATTAACTTTCCTAAAATAATGAATAGCATTAATTTTACGAAATGAAATGCCATTACCATGACTTCGGTATTTTTCTTTTCTGTTCAAAGTTGTGCAAAATTCTTTACCGACTAAGAAAAAATATAGAGGAAAACGAAATCGTGACTTAAATGTTTTATGACTTCGCTGCAGTAGTTTTCCTCATTTTGATTTTTTTTTTTTTTTGCTTTCCCTTCAAAGAATCTTACAGTTTCTTAGTACAAACCAATCAAGTTGGCATTTAGATTGAGAACTTTGGACATGATTTGAACTTTCTAATTGTCTAAGGTTAAGTTTGTCAGATGCATCCTCCCACGTTGTTACCCACGCCGCGAGTTGAAAGTAGTTTTCCAAGATATCATGAATGCGATTCACGTTTTTATGGCAAGAGAGATATTGTTAGATATGGATGTAGACATTTAGAAAAGTTATTGATATCTTTAATTATTTTGGACTATTTCAATATCAATATTAATTCACTACTTAGGTGGCTATGAATATGATGTGCATAAGTAATTCAAGTAAAGATGGAATCGAATAGTTTCAAATAAAATGGTTCCTGTTACATTCCATCTTTTAATTAAGTCTGCCTTAAGAATTTTTTTTAATTTTTCATACATGGCAATCTGTCGGACTTCTTATTTCATTGCTAGATGCTAGAGATCACTAGTAAGGTTTATCGGTATTGATTGTGGTAATATATATGAACAAAACTGTATTTTGTTTAGCGAAGTTTTCATTTTATATTTTATATATTTATTAGCGCATCAAAGCATATTAAAATCCAAGTCACTGATACTGGCTGACACTGATAGATGTTAAAAAAACTCAATAAATAAAGTTTTTTTTTTTAATATGGTTAGAGTATTTTATTCATTCTCTACCGTGATTCTTCTGTATTATAGAACTTTTCGGTGTTTAGGGGTTTTAAATGATTTGGTTTCCAATGCTTCAAGTTATATGTGTCAAATAATATTAAAATCGCAATCCCACAACTAAAATATTAGTTATTGTGGTTGCTTTTAATGTCCAAAATACTAGTTGGTTTCTCTATTCTAGACAGTGTTGCCACAGCGCTTCTTTTATAGCAAAAATTCTGTATTGTTTCAGCTTTTCCAATTTGCTATATTTTTGTGCTTAAAAGTTGAGTTTGCAACCATTCGCGCTGTGCGTGTTATATTTTTTTCACACAAATGGAAGGGACCTACAGTTTAGAGCCATATCCGAAAGGCAAATTGAAAAGCTTTCTCTTGACAGTTATTACTCTCGGACGTTTGTCAGACATTCACGAGAGGCGGGACAGTGAAAAAACTTTTAGGTGTTTTCTGGGATTCGAACCTCGAACCTCCCGCTCAGTGATCCAACGCACTAACTACTGAGCCACGGTGCCCAGAGTTTGCTGTTAGATGCAACAAAACCTACGATGCCTCCTGTGTTTTTTTAATTTAATTTCAGGACTAGGTGGATTTAAATAAAAAAAACATTAAATTTTTCATGACTGAGCGAGTAGTAGATAGGCTCATATATCAATGGAGTGCACTTCAGGTATTATTTTGTTTCATGTTTATAACTGAAATATTTCCAAGGATATTGCAGGAAATCCCGTGTACAAAGTCTGCTTTTCATTTATGTCGGACAAATTATGTACCAGTGACGTTTATTCTAAAGTGCGCAGGTGTTCTCCGCACACCCCAACGAAATCCGTCTTAATACAAAATTGATTTGTATACAATATTCAATTGAGTTGCAAATCAAAAATGCTCAATTAAAAATACCTACTGCTTCAACATCCATTTCCGTTCACTCTGTTGCGCCGCACCGTCATAGTATAGCCAAATCAACCAAACACCACAGTCACAATCGCAACCCCAAAACTACCATCGAACACAAATTGAAGTGGAACATAATGTTCTCCTCTTTTCGGAGCACACAAATCGAAACCGCCGGGCGCGCGCAACTTATCCACACCAAAGTGTTACAAACAATTCAGTTTGACGTCGAATCGCCAAGTTGTTCTCCAGTTACTAGAGCACCAACCCAAGGGAAATCTCCATATAAAAAAAATTCTACCACATTCAAAGTCCCAACAATCGCCTGTAAAAATACATGAATTTGGGTTCTCCAGACCATGGCGCACATG
The DNA here is from genome assembly GCA_946965025.1 of Blera fallax. Lineage (NCBI taxonomy): Eukaryota > Metazoa > Arthropoda > Insecta > Diptera > Syrphidae > Blera > Blera fallax. The sequence goes on from OX337246.1 coordinate 52,311,254, forward strand.
AGTTGCCTGTGAGAATGAGAATGAAAAAAGTTTCTTTGGTTGCATTTTGATCGATTCTCTTCCCTTAACACATATTAGTTATTGTCAGTGTGACCATAGTGGGAGATAATATTCCATTTGTGGAATATTTTTTTCTATTGGAGGAATAACCATATTTGGTTTATCGTTTTGTTTAAAATAAACTTTTATATGTTTTTATTAAGGTGCATTTAGCAAATGGAAAATAAAAGTGGAATAAAAAAATATTAAAGTGGAATATAAATATTCCACCTCCGGGTGAGTGGAGTATTTTTGAGAGAAGCTAATGGTCACACTGGTTATTGTTCGATGTGCTCTATATTTGTAGAACCTAGAACCCCATATTGACTGAAGCGAAAGCCAACAGCAATACAACACTTTTCATTAAATTGATAGATTTAATCAAAACTAAAAATTGGGGTGGAAAGCTAGTATGTAGCTTGAATTTACGATGGTGCAGCAATTATGTCCAATGATTTAAATGGAACAGAACCCAGGGTTAGAGAGCAAATGCAATTTTCCCACGCTGTAATGCTTACATTTTAAACCTTGTTTTCGCGAATTTCCTTCATATATAATTATTATTAGTTTGTCCAGACTATCGTCCCTTTTTTTTTTTTTGTTTGACCATATTATTTGAAGAAATGATTGATGATGCAATTACTTGGGGTGCCGAAGCAGGAGGATTTACAATTTCTTAATACATACGTTCAACACATTTTTTTGTTTATCACATTTAATGGCACATGTATGTATGTATTTTCATTTACCTACCGATGTATTGTTTTACTTATTACAAACGAAATCATTCGACATTCAATATTGCTGTAAGAAATTTGAAGTATCAAAAATACAAATTTTACAACAGATCGCAGTTTCAAAATTAGTGCAATTTTGCTAAAAATGTTGTTAGTCCAAATCCAAAACGAGGCGAGGATTTAACAGGTTTTGAATTACGATAGAGGCGAGTATATTTTGAAATTCTTGATACTTTGTCAACACAAATGGATGTAAGTCCCTGACGGATTTAAAATTTTTGGAATTATTGAATCAAAAAATTTTAGTATTTACGAAAAAAGTTTTTTTTTGAATTCGTTAAGCTTAAGAATGAGTTAAATGTGCGCAACTCCAAAGCAAAACAAGATCAGTTTCTATAATGAGGTTGGGAAACTTTTGTGAAAAAACTAAATGTATTGGACTTACGTACAGACGTTATTATCTAACAAAAAAAGTGTAGAACACCCTGCTGAGAACATCACGGCACGTCCCTGTTATGTACATATTGTGTATTCAATTAATGTTGATTTTCAAGTTTTCGATTGCATAAAGTGTGTGTAACTGTTAATGAAAATAATGTCCAAGTTTAGTGCGAAAGCCGAAACATACATATATGGAAGAATAGAATGCTGATGAAAATTGTGTTTTAGAATAAAAAAAAAAAGATTCGGTATTTTTATATAGAATTATACTTACAAATTAAGAGAAGATTTCCCTTTGATGTTACAAGTTAACGGAATCTTTGAGGTTCCGCCCAAAAAAATACAATTGGCGAACAACAACCGTTCTCAATAAAACACGGAGTTCCAGTACGTTATAATTTGATTTATTTAAACACAGAGCCAAGGGCTTTGTTCCGTTATCCAGACTAGAGTGACAACCTATAATTAACTTTTACAATATTTCACCGAAGTCTAAATTGCAACGTTGCACTTCCCACGCAGACCCATTCACCTGATATACGGATACGCGTGTGCAGGGTTTCCCCCAAAGTGTGTAAAATGACCGCTGATGGAGGATGCGCGTGTGCATTGCTTGCACTTTCCTCCAGGGTAGGATTACCGATGGCGGGTGCGCGTGTGCAAGCGAATCGCATCGCTTGCACTTTTCTCTAGGTCAGGTGGACAGCCGAACGTGTTAACTTACATTATTAAAAAACATTTCATGTAAGTATAGATCCGGAAATAGTAGTAAATTAACAAAATGTATTATTTACATACATGTACAAAGGTAATTAAATATAGATATAGCCAATATTAATCTATTTTATTTGTACATAATTTGTATAAAAAAAAAAGATGTAAGATTTTTACTAGAGGTTTCATTTTCTTTTTACTGCTTCTCAGAAGGCACAATTTTTCAACTTTCGCTATTTTTCTAATTTTTTTTGGCTGCATTTGCCCAGAGTCAAGCGGCAACGCTGATTCTGTATCTGAGAAGTGAACAATCTTACGAGTACTCAGCTTGTTGAAATAGCGATATGCAAAATAGATTGCCAGTTTCTTAAGTAATCAATAAATGTTATATAATTAGATGTACATATATACTAACATCCTTGTTTGACAAAATCTCCGTAAGGCTCAGTCTAACCGAGTTTTTTTCTATGTTCTATTATTGTCCGTTTTCTCTGCCTTAATTTTTTTTTTCTTGCGGATGACAACACGCTAATTCTTTACAACTCCACAAAAAGGGCCGTGATTGTCAAGTCCAAGAAGAAGCAAATGACATCCGAATTTAGGTTAATTATTGATTCAATCACCAATATTGAGATGCGGAAAACCAAACTGGGTTTAAAGCGTAATAAACCTAATTCTGTCTTCTGTCTTTGAATAGAGTTGATGTGATGCTGATGAATCTAATAGTCTGATAATGCTAGGCGCTAACACATATGGTATTGGGTTCCTAAAAAGATGCGAACAGTTTTTCTTTTCTACAAATTTGGCTCAATACATGCAAGTTTAAATTCGTCCAAGTTTTGATTACTTCATTTTCGTAGGATTCTTTCACATGGACTCATAGGAATCGAAGGTAAAATATCGCCATTGTAGTTCGACCGCTTTCAAGCTTAACTTAGAGCTGCCTATAAATAGAATCCATTCATCCGGGTTTGTATTCAATGTTAAGGGCTTTATGTATGTAGACCATTTACGTCTTTACTAAAAAATAAAATATTATCCATGTGAAAATATTGGATCAGTGTTTTTTGTCTTGAACGGAAAGAAGTTATAGCTACGCCATCTTCCAAAAGCTTTAGTCTTTGGATATTCTATGTCCCTAACGAAATCTTTTAATTTGGCATGTATTATTTTATGTGGCTGTTTGAAAACATTGACTGTGCACGTATTCTGACATGGAATGATGCATCGCATGATGTTTCATCATCTTCAATTTCCCTCTCACCGGACTTAGGTTGCTCGGGAATAGGGTATTTGCCGTTGCGTGTCAGAGGACGAGTAGCCGATGGTATGTTTGAATATACTATACCATGGTTTGTCGGTTCTCGGCACTGCATTGGTACCGCGAAACGGAAAAATTACTTGTTGCCATTTAGTCAATATACATATGTACATACTAGACCTGTAGCACAAGGATTGCAGCGGAATTTAGAATCCAATTTTTGTCCTGGCGTCCAATTTTAGTGCCAAAGTAGGAACAATACACATTTTGTACTACTGGCGTTATGGAACATTTTTTTCCACTAAAAATCACTTCACCACAAATGGTGGTGACGGTTGTGTGGGTTTTTGATACATTTCGGAACATTTTTTTGAAAAAATAAATTGAATATTGTCGTCTTATAACTCAACCTATCTACACAGAACACAAGTAAGAATTGGTTGAAAATATTTCAAATACCATTTCACTGTTGTCTAGTGTCTAGTTTCCGGCACATTAAAATCCCATCCAAAGTACTATTCTTGTCTATTTTGAGTCTTCTTGAATCTTGGCATTTTGAAAATTCGTGATTTTCTTTTTTTAAATGTTGAAGCAAAAGTCAATGCTTGAACATGAATTCGTTAGAAGCAGCAGCTCGCAAAAGGTGAATGGAATTACCTAAATTCTAGTTCATCAAAAGATGTAAGAGATTTCTTATGCCTACACCTTGTCTGTAACAGGCAAATATATAATATAAATACTTGGCGCAACAGACTGTATGTTGTTTTGCGTGTCATATTTTTTTACACAAATGTAAAGGACCTAAAGTTTAGAGCCGTATTCAAAACGCATTTTTAGAAGCTTTCTCACGTTCTCATGACAGTTATTACTCTAGACCGTTTGTCAGACATTCACGAGAGGCGGGACAGTGAAAAAAAATTTTGGTGTGGTTGGTATTCGGACCTCGAACCTTCCGCTCAGTGATCCAACACACAAACCACTAATCCACGGTTTGAGAAACATGGATAAATAGGGTGTGGATTGCAAGTGCACTGCAACCTTTGTAGGTCTATTGTGTTTCCCCAAATTGGGGCTTTAGTCAATGAGATACGAGAACTAGAGCCTTTAAGTTAGAACTAAAGTCCCGGAGTAGATCCATCAATGACAGATATTTTTTTAGAAAATTGATGAGCTGCCAGGTAGTGTTGTGGATCTGCTAAGTTTCCATAATTTCTGACAAGTTTTGTAATATTCTCTGACCTCGCTATTTAATCAGCGGCTTCATTTACATCCACCTTCATCTAGCGTGGTAGATAAGGTAACGTGGATTGGCCCAATCTATTTACCTATATTTTGGTAAAGTTCTCCCTAATCAGTTTTTAGTTGATTACTTGACAGCTCACCTGCCTGTCCGAGAATATCACGATGTCCGCAAGAGTTTCCATCGAAATTGAATTGGATGTGTCTTTCAATCATTTGAACCTCTGGAAGTTGCTGCGGGATAGTTTATGAGTTCTTAATTGTGGAACAATACATATGTACATATGTATGTATGTATATACAACTGCCTCAATTCCGATTTTAGCTGCCACACCTTCTTTCTGTTTCTTCCAGGAAAGGCATATAACATAAAATCTACATATCTGATCATACGAGTATTGTACATACCTTATCCCTCAGTTTTCAACAGTACTGATGATTTGATTTTATCTTAAAATCTTAGTATTGGAAAACTATAATTTTTAAATCAAGGTTACATCCAGATTCCTTTAGTTACATCCAACTTGTTCATTTGATGTATAATTTTCAAATGCTTAACGTTTTATCGTGAATAAAAATCACATCTATTTACGGTAAGCTCTCCAAATAGTCACGGTAGTATAGCGCCTTCCCTGCCACTCAATTCCTCTTCCTCATCTGATTCATTGTTCATGTGTTCAAAAAAAAAAAAACGAACGCAAACGATGGAGTTAATCTTCGTCCTTATCCATCGATTGAGCCCAATACACGATTGGAATTTATTACTTCACGTATGAGTAAGCCAATCAAGCCCTGATATATCCCATACATACACATGCATACATAAATATATGCAACCACACTCACCTATTGCATTCTGTCTCAATAACCATCCACCTACTACCCAAAGCACTGCATTTCAACCTACAACCACCACCTAGTCCTGCGTCAACCATTCTACAATCTGGTTCACATGTTACATCGGCATAGGAATAATAGCACCGTCGAAGCGTTCAGATGAATTGAATTGACGGAGTCTAAGGATGCAGTTGGAATGGAAGCGGTGAGGAGAGAACAACCCACCAGAACCACACAACAGCAGCCACTTACTCGTACACACTACCAACCTGTCACCTGTCTGCTGTCAAATATAGTGTGATCGTTGGTTGCCGCATTCTGGTAAAAAAAATAAAAAAAAAATAAAAAAGATCCAAAAATAGGCTATGGAAGATAATTGGATTCGTTTTTCCATCATCCTCGTCGTCAATGTATCGGATTTGATATACAATCAGCATTTTTTTTTACTGTTTCAAGGATGGGTGAACAATTTTGCAGTTGCCTGTCTCATCGTTGTCCATTGGAAGGCAAAGTGTTGCATTGTGGATGCATATTTTTTTATTTCTTCGGAGAATCTCACCTTTTATTCGAGTGGAAGATTCCTCTTAAAGGACGAGCGTTTGGAAACACTTTCCCTCCTGACCCAGGTCAAAGTTGTTGTAGACCGGGTTTGCCATCGCTTGTCTGTGCAAGTGTGCGCCGGTTTTGATTCATATACTTTTAATTGACAGTGAAATATTACACATGCATGCATGACGCAGTTGAACGTCCAGATATTGCTGTGGTACATAGTTACAAACTGAGTGTATGTTTGTTTGTGTATTGGCCAGGACGAAAAGTTGCAAGAGCAGTTAAGGCAGCAGGTAGTTGCCATTGCCGATGCTATCGTAGCCATTGTCATCATCATAGCTCGTTCACATCCCCGCCATTGCGGAGAAGTGACAGTTTTCAGAGAAGGAAAGCTGACGTGATTTAATGATTGAAAATGTTGATGCATCTAAAACTAATGGTGATGGATTTCGTGCAGATGTGCAGCGTATTAAGGGAGAAGGGGTTCCGTTTTTGTTTAAACTTCACTTTAAACTTAGAGTATTGGCAGATGCCACATTTTTGAGGCATCTTGTACGCGCAAAAGACTCGTGCTTGAACTGCACAACGAAATTTTAAACCATACGACAGGAAATGATGCCAAAAAACATTTGAAAAACAACTGAAAAAATTTACGAAAATTATAAAATATACAAATTATACATTGAAAAAAATCTAATAAGGAGATGTGAAAATAACACGAGAAAAATGGTATTTTATACAGCGCCTTGCATACTTTTTAAAAGCAAGTTAAAAAACGAGGGGGAGTATTATTGGACCCGTTCCAAAGCGAATATAATAAGTCGCTTGTAGTATTCCAAAGGAGGTGTTACCTAAAACATCCCAACGTCTACTTCTTAGGATGGGCGTGGGAAATGAATGACATCATACAAAACGTATACCGTTTATCTGGCTCCTGGCTGCAGATTTTAATATTTTTCTGATTACATTTTTATATTGATAAATGGTTACTGCGTTGGACCGCTGAACGCGAGGTTTGACGTTCGAATTCCAGAAAACACCAAAAAGTTTTTTCATGGTCCCACCTCTCGCGAATGTTTGACGAACGTCCAAGCATAATAACTGTCATGAGAAAGCTTCTCAATTTGGCTTTCAGATATGGCTTTAAATTGTAGGTCCCTTCCATTTGTGCGAAAAATATAACACGCAAAACATGAATGGTCACGAGAAGCTAGGCCCTGGACCACATACGGTCCGTTGCGCCAAGTATTTGTATTTTTTTTTTTTGTAACTGATATCTGAATTAATAGACTTTAGACTTTACAAGTTTCGTTTTGAAGGATTTATGGAAAAGTCCTTTTCGTATCAGTGATGTGCTTAGTCCCGAATCAATCAGCAGTTGAATTGGACTTAAACTTGTTGTGACTTTTATAGAGGGAAGTGACCTGAGCATTTTGGGCATTTTCTGCAGATACACTAGAAGAAAGATTGTCAATTTGTACAAGATCCATTTCCATGTTATTATTTCTATTTCTAAAAGTTGTTGAATTCGAAAAGGGAAGCTTGTTCCTAAATTATTTCTGGTAATATTATAATAGTAATAATAGCTCTTTATTTTTAATCATTTTACAAAAAAAAATACAAACGTTGAATTAGAGCGTTCGACAGTAACATAGTAGTCGTCTGCCTATTATTTCTAGTATAATTTAAGAATTTTGTTGACGACTGTTGCCTGAGTTTGAAGGATCTCGTAGCAGGTTCACACACACTTCCGCCCGAAACCCCCTACAAGCGACTTTATCTGCTTTAGACAGACTCTGTCTGTAACCTACATACAGAGGTTACTGCACCAGCTTTATTTAGAGTATCTACGCAGTTGATTTCGCCCGCAGGAGAGTCCCCAGCTCATCTGTTGCACGTGCGCCTTCCACAATGGGTGCCTAGCCCAGGGCCCATCTCTTCCGCTTTTCCCTGTTCGAGTTTGAGAGGAAGGAGACACCATCAGGTCCAAGAGATTGGTCAGTTTCGGTAGGAGTACCTTCCGCCGACCGCATCCTCCCCCACTCGCTTTCGGAATAGGACAGCTTTCGGTGCTGGTTTAGCTGGTTTAGCACCTTTACACTGCACCAATAAAGTCTTCTTCCTTCTTCTTTTCTTCTGGCTCTTAAACCAAAAGTCCATCGCACTTCTGGTGCTCATTCAGCAGGAGCTTCTCGAGGCAGACCATCAGTGACAGCACTTCGACCAACTGTCCGATTATGTTCAGACAGATTAAGCGTACCAGGTAAAACCTTTTCGCCACTTTTTCCTTCCTTCCAGTCCATCCTTACGACCAAGTCTGAGAATGAACTGTAGGAGTCTTCTGCGATGCAGGTTGCTTGAGGGCTCCAGAATTCTTGCCACGACGGCAATCGAAAAGACCACAGGTGAATTTTCGTTTTTGCGATTAGTCTCTCCGACGTACTTTTAACATTACAAATCATAGTCAAGACGTATTCAGCCTTTAGTTCAATGTCTCACCTGGGAACTTTACAGAACCTTAGGATTTTTATTCATTTAGCCTTCCCACCCCGACAAAGCAGCTGAAGAGTAGGGAGGGAATGTTTAGTGTAGGCTGACAAATAACACTAGTCAACAAAAAAAAATATTTAAATTTAGAGTTAGAGTTCATAGAATCAGGAAAACTGAATAAAACGGCCAGGTCAAATCAGGTTTTTGTGAAAAAATGCCTTGATTGAATTTTAAAATTTAACCGATAATATTTTTGAAAAATATTATTTTTTTTTGTAAAATTTAGTTGTTTTTTTGGAATCATCTGCATTACGTTTGTAGGAAGACCTTGGAGTCTCTCTTATAAGCGACCAACAGTAAGTAGTCTGCCAACATTAATGGTTCCCATTTTCCTCTGTAGCGATTCTCTATCGCAGCAATATCTTGGTAGAACCGCTCACCGTGCTCATCGCTTACATCACACATATTTTCTGCAAAAAAATGTAGGTGAGAATGCAAAAAAAATTAATTTAAGGACATGTTGCATTCCATTTTGTGGTAGCATCAGAAAATCTGGAGTCTTATTGTTACCGAGGAAGTTTTCTGTTACCCTCATGATTTCTTCTGAAAAGTGTCCGTAAGGTGGCTTTGGAACTGCTAAAATTTCTTTACGAGGTGTTGGTTTTGTTAAAGAAGAGATATCTGCATATTTTTTGGAATGCTTTGATTTTCGAGAAAAACCCTTTCACTGATCCTGATGGTTTATTTTAAATTTAAAATAGCACAAGGAGCACTTTTCCATGAGCGGTGTTTTTTTATTTTTTCGGCAACTTGGTGAAAATTCTCCACAGATGTAGCAGAATAAATATGGACAATTAACGCAAACTCGCGACATTTTATCACTTTAATGCACTTCTAACTTTTTTTTTAAATTTGTTATAATTAGTGGCGCTGGAGACAGGTAGAGGGGTCGTGTTAAAAGGCACTGTATTAAAAAGGTAAAAGCGTGTATCATTGTGAAGTTGTACGTGATCTGGGCAAAACATCATTTTTTTCTGTTATCTACAGGTCAAGTACTATGAGAAATAGTATTCACTATGTCCGAGTATTTTTCATTGTTGACCAGTCTAATTACAAAAAGAATCAGGTTTGTACAATGCTAAATGATGAAAAAAATACCAACAATCAATTCGTCCCCGGACGCAGGAATTGGGGCTCTGTCCATATACTAAAAAAATCTTGTTCAGTACCCACAAAGATCCAGATCTTGCACGAATTAAAGCCACAAGATTATTTAAGACAGAACTCTAAACAAACTGAGCTGTTGCATTATCGCAGAATTGTTGTCAGCGATGAGACTCATATCTCTTTTAACGGGTTTATTAACAAAAAAAATTGTCATACTCGTATATGGATTAAGATCAATTCAGAGGCGATTTTTTAGGGTGCCGTGAAATAAGGCCGAATTTCAAAATTCGGTCTGCAACCCCCCTGCTTGGCGTCGCTGTTGGATTTGGGGTAGGTGCGAGGTTGGGTATATGCAAAGTTTCTTTAAAAAAATTTAATTAATTGTACACAGTTTCTTAAAATTTTTGAAAGAAAAATCTCGCACCTACCCCAAATCCAACAGTGACCCCAAGCAGGGGAAAAGTGTCCGAAAGGTGGCTTTGGAACTGCTAAAATTTCTTTACGAGGTGTTGGTTTTGTTAAAGAAGAGATATCTGCATATTTTTTGGAATGCTTTGATTTTCGAGAAAAACCCCTTCACTGATCCTGATGGTTTATTTTAAATTTAAAATAGCACAAGGAGTACTTTTCCATGAGCGGTGTTTTTTTATTTTTTCGGCAACCATACATATTTCACTGTTTATGCATATAAGTGACATAAAGCTTAGTTCTGGAAACATTTGATTCGGCCTTATTTCACAAACAATGTTCGGCTTTATTTCACGTTATGAAAGTGAAATGAGACCGAATTTTGAAATTCGGCCTTATTTCACTCGGCGTTATTTCACGGCACCATTTTTTAGACCCCATTTCATCTAGAAAAATTTGCCGTTTGGTGTCATTTTCATGTGGGCGGCATCATCGAACAACCGACGCAGAACGATGAACACCGATTATTTGTTTCCAAATTTGAGTGCAACGGATCCGTAATACCTAAGGGATTATATTCGATCATTTCAATTTGTTGATAAGTTTATTTTATGATATATGTAGACCTATTTGTAGATCTATTTGCCCTCAAAATCAAGCGATGCGACACCTGTCAATTACTTCTTTCAGGGCTACGTGAAATTAATGGTCTATGTTGACAAACCAGCAACTTTTCGCGTCTTGGAAGCCAACATTGTATACAAAAGTAAGCCGAAATTAGACGTACAGAATTCGTGTTGGAGTATGAATTAATTAATGTGGAAATATTAATTTTCTATGTTACTTTTTTTAATTTAAAGATATATCGAGCTTAAGAAAATCATCATAAAATAGAGTTCCAAAATTCACTCTTCATCATCTTAAGCACTACTATATAATTTATGTGTGTAATTCATGTACCTGCATACATATGTATATACTTATGTACACTCCTCCAAGGGCTACTATTTTAAATTTAATTACATTCCAAGCGTGCGACGATTTAGCTTCTAGCTAGTACGTGGTTTCTTAAAAGATAACTGCTAACAAAATTGTCCCCATGGCTCCTTTTTGTTTATAGAATTCCGAACATTTCACCTTAAATTAAAAAAACTAAAAAGTAAATATAACAATTTTCCGGAAATACGATTTATAAAAGACACTTTTAGAATATAACTAACACTTGGTCTATTTGGGTTGCAAAATAATCAAATGTGAATGTGACAAAGTAACAGCACCTCAACATTAACAAAAATGACTGAGTAAAACCATCCATTTTATTGATATCTATTTGCCTGTTTAGCAAACTGATTGCTGCATCCCATTGCAGTATTGGGCCTATGTAGTTTAATGTATCCTAAAAAGCAACCATTGTTCCTACAGTTGGGCATGCTTGTGTGCTTGAAGGATAGAATTACCCACCTTTTCAAACCTATTTCTGCCGTCAATTCAATTTTATTTCTCAGTAAAATGCACATACACATCGCACTTTATTTGAAACGGATTTGCGTTTTGCCTTCCATATAGCACTCAGAGTTTTGTCCTTTTATGAAATACTCTGCATCCCAAGCCACATGAGATATGTATGAATGTACGTGCAAAATTCCCACATTCCGCACTCAACCACCAGGGATTACTCTAATATTCAGCTACGTGGGAAAAAGTAAAATTGCTAAAGGAACAATTGCCATCACATCCCACAAGGTAGTTGATACTTTCAAAAGGGGATCACTGAATGAAATCTAAAAGCTTACCAACCGAAATGGATGATTCTGCTGTCAATTTTTGGTGGCTGATTTATGATTGATGATGATGATCCTGCGTCGTCGGTGGTACTGATGACGATGGCGGCGGCAATGCTAGTGTTAGAAAAACAAAATCTCTACCACTTCAGAATAACATTACTATTACTCAAAAGGTTGATCCTTGTCTACAGCTACCACCAGCGTAATCGCCGTCATCGGAGCAGCTCCAGTGGAGCACGGCAGAATTGTGTGTGCACCATTTCCCAATGCATCCGGAAACCATTTTTCATTTTTGATGTCAGGACTCTTGAAGTGTTCAATAATAAAGGCGTCCTAGTAATAAATTTATTACGTTCATATATGGATTTATTTTTATGAATATCTCTTGCTATGAGAGAACTCCAGAGTCCAATGTACATTGTGGCAGGATTTGAATATGCACGTGTGCGTTGAGGGACACACTGCAAGGATCAAATGCAACAAGTGCGCGAGTAATATGAAAATAATTGAGATTTATCTGGAAATTTGTTATTTTAGCAGAATGGTCCGATTTATGGAGAGTGAATTTAAACATTATTATTCTTTATTATTTATTAATATTCTTTATTTAAAGAAAGAGAATTTGACGAGATACTACTAGATAATGGAATCTTTTAATTAACCCTTTAATGCATGATTTTTTTATTTTTAACGAATTAAATATATGTAATGTAAAATAATAGTCTAGACTCGAAAAAAAATATATAAAAAAAATCTATTCATTAGTTTTTCCGGAAAATCGGATTTTCACTATGATGCAGATATGCAACGCTATGCATTTACGGTATATAAAAAAGTATGAATTTATTTAAATGAAAACTAAATTATTTTTTTAACGAACTAAAACGTTTTTTATCATTTTATTGGACAAATTCATTAATACAATAAAACAAACATCACACACAAATTAAAAGAAGCGCATTAACATAAATAATAATTCATTTTCATAAAAAAAGAACATATGTAGTATGTACATCAGTCGAGTATGTAATGTAAAAAAGCGCATAATATAAGTATTAATTTATACATACATACATAGTTATTTCAAGTTGTACTTTCGAAGCAGACAAATACATAGGTACTGTAGTTTCAAAACATAAAAAGTGAGAAAAGCGCACATTGCAACCTAAGAATGAAAATCCTTGTAACAATTATTGCTTTTGTTAAAACATAGGGCTGTGTCACATTTTTCACATTTCACATATGTGTAGCCATTACAATTTGGTAGCTTGCATCGTAGTCTTTTTTCCATATAGACTGGCCAATGCGAGATCTCGTCTTTTCTTATATCAGTCGATGGAATATGGGACTTTGGAATCTTCCTTTTGCGTTCTTGAAGAAGAGCTGATGGTGAGCCGATTGGTCTTCCTCTTATTTTCTGAAGCGAAGTTCCACTTCGGCAAAGAGATTCACCTAAATTTATCCGAAATTCTGCTAAACTGATTGGGACTTCATTGCGAATGTCACAATTTTTTTTGTATAATATCCATGCGTTTACGACAGTGATATCGACCAAATGGTAAAAGATCCGCATGTACCATTTACGGGATTTCATTTTAATTCTACCTCGTCTAATTAAACTGTCAGTTAGGTCAACGCCGAAATGAGGTTTAAAAATATTATAATAACGAGCGAAAAAAATTAAAAAGGATAAATAAATATTTAACTTAATTAAATTTAAAAAAATAAAAAGTGAATAAATGTAATTATTGCACATGTAAATTACTTCAAAAAAATAAACTAATTCTTTTGAGAAAAATAAACAAAAGAAAAATTAAAGATAGATATAAATAGATATACATAATATGGTTTCAATTAGTATTTGATAGATGTGAAAATAGCTTTTTCCGAAATTCCGATGAGCTTACTCTCTGAACTTACTCTCTGCAATTCAACTCTCTGTGTGCAAATCGGGGAAAGATTAGGCGTAAGCCCCTACCGGATTGGGCAAATCGGAGCATTTCATTTAGGTACACAGAACAGTCGTTATATATGATGGCATGCAGCTTCAACAAGTTAAGGTAATCAAAGTAATCATCAAGACTGACACCTAAGACAGATGTTTTGAGATGTGAGACACTAGTATATCTCGGTTTGTTGTAAATAAACCGTAAACAGTCATTGAATGCTTTGTTTATTTTATGCTTGCATTCGTAGTCCAGAGAGCGATAAATATAGCAATTAAAGGTGAAGAATGGCATAAGGAGTTTCATACTCGGAAGAAGGAGACTGGCAGAGCTTCTCAAGCTGCGCAATCCAGAATAATTCTCCCAATCGTGATCAAAATGGCGTCACAACAGTTTAATTTGTTGTTTAAAGCCAAGATACTTTACTTTGTTGACGTATGGAATTATTTCGCCATTGAGAAAAACAGGGGGAAATTCCAGAGCACTTATTTCTCTTCTTGAGCATAACATAGTCAGATTCTTAGAGGGCTAAAGTCTAAGCTTATTAAGATTGGACCATAGCTGAATTCTTACAAGATCTTGATTTCATCTACCATCTAAATTTTTCATCAGGCCTATTGAGCGACATTAATATATCAGTACATCATCCGCATACATTTGTATATTGCAACTTTCTTTAGTACCCGGGAGGTGATTAATGAACAGGGAAAATAATAGTGGCCCCAGCACAGAGCCCTGTGTGACCCCAGTATTTACAATAAGTGGCCTGGAAATTCCACTATCAGTATTGACTGTCTAATAACTATGCAACAGCCGAATAGCAGTACAAGAAAAATTGAGCTTATTTTTTTAATTTCAACATTAAAATTGAATGATCTATGCAGTCAAAAGCCTTCGAAAAGTCTAAAAGTAACAACAGTCTAATTATATCTATACGCAAATTAATAGTTACTTCTTTCTACTGAGTCACATTTGACTATGAACGATTTTTCAAAAAATTTCGATAGAAACGGTTTTATGCTGATTGGTCTAAAATCTGCTGGGAAAGTGAGACTCGCCTATTTAGGGATGGATATTATTTTAGCTGCCTCCCAATGTACATGAAAGTACTTCTGCAGATACATATGTTAATAATATGAAGTATATGCTTTAGAATTATAGGCAAAATGACTTTAATAAATTTTGGTGAGATATTATCAGGCCGTACAGCATCGGATTTTACAGAGCAAACAGCACTTAGAACATCTTCTACACCAAAGCAACTTCAGGCATGGGAGAAATGACAAAATTTGGAACAAAGTTTGGAACAAACATCGGACACGTAGGCAATTTCATTCGGGGACCTTTTAGTCTCGACAATGTCGTGCAATGTTGTTTGCTAGACTTGATCACTAACTTCAAACGATTTCCTGCTTCGCGATATTCATACCTATGTATCTCCCGTAGCTGAAGGGTGTTTTCGGCATTCTGGGGTCTCTGGTAGGTTCTTCGCGTCTATGGACTGCGGCCAAGGTGAACTTTTGAAACTTTTAAATTCAGAATATGATGTCATAATTCACAAATATGTTCAATTCGCAGGAGTGGAAACATTCACCTAAATTGCTAAGGTCCAGGTCCAGTTTATTGCTCTCGTGTATGGTTTGCTTCCACTTTGAGTACGATATCATTTACGAAAATACATAAATGTTTTAGTTCCAGCAGCCGATTCGGCTAAACTATGTTAGCTTATTTGTCTGCCCATACGTTCTTACATGAATATACATATACATATATTATTAGTTTCTAGTCCTTAATCATTAAACTTGGGCGATTAAATTTCAATTTTTTACCAGAAATTGAACCAATTTTTTATTACATTATACATATAGTGTCTCTTAAATATTAAAGCTATAGCAATGTATTCTAAGCAATCTCAAAGGACCAGTGATGTAGACTTTTTCTAAGATGATGCAGGCAATAGTTATTGGTTTTCGTCACTGTAAAAACCACAAACTTGTGACCTTGATGACATTTAGTTTCAGAAAGATGGTGACAACTAGCACACTGAACGAGAAACAGTTTCTCCAAGCAAACCCCAAGTGTTTGCCGAATTCAAGACTGAGATTAAATGGTTCGATTTTGCCGCTTGTCTGTGCAAATATCGTTCAAATTTTCATCATTACGATGCAGATGCACAAATATTAATTGCAGCTTAGCAATGCACTTCCAATGAAATAAAAATATTATAGCTCAGTAAAGAAGAAAAAGAAGCTATTGACTTATGTAGATTAAACGGTAGGTAATGACACTCGTAACAATGTAACATGTATTTGCTTGTAAGAAGATTTATCTGAGTGAGTTGTCATAGTTGAATTCAACTCAGAAACAAATTTCCTTAAGTTGAAGACGTTAATATTCTTCATACCAAGGTTCTTTAAAGGATCCTCCCATATCCTTCATTTAGGATTGTCTTACAAACATTTCTCACTGACGGCACAAGTTGTTCGTCTTGCAGAAGCCCGAAATTTCCTGGAAAAAGTATAGTTCTCATTTGTCTGCAATCTTGTTAGTACATCCATTTCATTACTTGCCTACTTATCGCTGGCAATTTCAGCGTTTTATTGTTGACATAGAATCTACTGAGTTGGACGTCAAAGACGTTGCCTGTCTATCTATATCTGTATATTTGTATATCTTTGCGCTCTTGATATCTCCAACTCCAGATTCCATCGTCGATTTTTCGGTGTACCGATGTTCTGAGGTTCAGAATTGGTTCTCCTACCAAAGCGATACTTTTTTCACCCTCTTAGCGATAGTAAATACAAAACGTGTTTCTTCTTCCAATTGAGTCAATTGGGATGTGTCTCACAAGATTTCCTGGTTAATAGTTGTACTCATACGGCTAAGTTTTGAAATAAAAAATTAAAAAAACGTCTATTTCTGGGACGGTCAGTATGTAAGATGTTCCAAAATGACTACAAAAAGATTTGCTCAAAATAGATAAATAATTGCGTTATTTTGAAATTTTTTCTGCTCAAGACCATTGTCAGATTGTGCACATGGTCGTAGGTATCTAACTAAATTTCTTAAAAACCTCCTCTATATTTGGTTTCTCTACTTAAGAATGCTTTCCCGCACATAATTTTGGGGGATCCTTAATGGAAATTACTGGCTTATCAGACACTATTAAAATTCCGATTGCACTAAACATATGTACATACCCAAGAGACGGTAACACACACAAACATACAATGACTAGGGCCGGCTCACCTGATACTTTATGACCATCCTTTTACCCATAAAACTAATTCCTTTTAATTTCCATTTCTCACACTACCACCCTTTAAAGAATCCGGAAATGGAATCTTTCTTTACGATATCTCAAATGATAGCAGCTCCTCTTGCAAGAAGTACCACCGAGACCGTAGAAAACGAAGGAGAAATACAAGAAGAAGAAGAATGTTTGTCTTTTTTTATCATCATATTCCTTCGTTTGCCATCTTCATGTCTATGGGCTTCTTAGGTAGAAAGTCCTTTGCTGTTATTTGCATGTCTGATAAAATAAATTATCCTTGCGAGAGTAGCATAACACACAGACGAAACGAAAGAAGCAAAAGAAGAAGGAGAAGAAGAAGAACCTAAACCATCACTTAGACCAAAATCACACAGGTATAGAGGAGAAAATTATATAGTACAGATGGAAAGAGTATCTGTATCTCATTTCATGCGGAAGGAATTTCACACTGCAAAAAGCAATGAAATCGTTCGCGTGAGCAATTCCAACGGTGCCAGGGATTTTCCCTTCACATGAAACCAGGACCAGCAGTGGGTACAGGAAATTCGTGCGCACCCCTTAACGAGAATTTATTATCAGACAACAATCAAGAAGTCATCAAATATACATTTTACGCTATAATTTCCACCTTTCACGTGCATACTGAGCTGGAGCCCACTCAGGAGGCTGACTGGCGACGGTGATAGGTACAGCCTGATGTCGGTGGTGTTGCAAAGGGGTGGCGACCTCTTTCTTTTTTATTCACTTTTTGCAAACGTGCTTGCTTTTTCGACCGCAATTGTCTGGGTTATGCCGTGACGGGAATATAACTTAAAGAGTTTTTTTTAAACTCCTTTCTATACTTATTTGAAAAGAAGCGTTTAAATTTTTTTTCCGAGTAATAAAAGGGTTAACTGAATGGGTAGTCGAAATTTCAGTTGCAGACAAAATTAGAGTTAAACAAGTCATCAAATCAGATAGATGAAATGTTTTAATCGACTGTGTAAATTGCGGCAATGAAAAACCTTACAGTTATACATATTATAGAGAATTACGTCGTTCGGTTCAACTAAAAACTACTGTCAACACTTCGTGCACGCCGTGGCTCAGTGGTTACTGACCGGGAGGTTCGTCCCAGAAAAACACCAAAAAAAATTTCATATCTCGCGAATGCCTGACAAACGTCCAAGAGTAAGAACTGCCATGTGAAAGTTTCCCAATTAAAAGAAATATGCATATATCGTCGGTTTACAAGCAAAACTGACCAAATGCCTGCATATCTGATATTTTGCCCAGAAATATGAAAAAAATTTAGAGTTATCATCAAAAAGTTACAAGGATTTAAAGAAAACAAAAAACTTGTTTTGCATTTTCTAAACAATTACATATGTACGTCTTTGCAATTAGTCTGTCTGGCCTGTAAGCCGACGATATATAAACAAACATGTACATATGTACATTCATATATGCATGTAGTCGCACAATACGTACGTGTCGCATAAAGCAGGACTGGAATGATTAAGATCTTGTACAAAGTCTCCTTACTTGTTTGGAATAGGGCCTTACGCCTTTTCAGCCCAACAGAAACAGAAAGACTGGTAAGAGTTCTTCTTCGTTTGATTTGTGCTGAGCTATTGTTTTCAAATTAAGAGCAGAGCCAAGGTAGGCAAAGTCCGTTACTACCTTGAAGTTGTAGCTGTCGACTTGGACGTTCTGCCTAATTCCTTAATGTTGTATGTCCCTTCTTGTGCAGCAAATACTTAGTCTTACCCTCATTTACGGCTACACCCATTTTGGCAGTTTCTGTTTTAATACTATCGATCGCATCAGTGACAGCCCGCTGTGTTCTGCCAATCATGTTAACGTCATCGGCGTACAGATTTGAAAAGATTGTGCCTCTGGTGTTGACTTCATATTCCTTTAAGTATGATATTAAAGAAGTCACACGACAGCGCATCAACTTGTCTAAACCCTTTTTTAACATCGAAGTTCTCAGTGAGTAGTTTAACGAACCTGATGGGTGGATGCCAGAACTTTATTTAAGCGATTGACATGCCTCTTTACCGCAATGAGCTCGCCTAATCTCCTTTAATATTAGATATAGTCTGATAAAATGAAAACGTCTTCTTTTTAGCCCGAAGGTTGCATAGACTGCATTCCTCATTCTCGACTTTTATACCGTCGGTTCAAAGGTAAAACTCACGATATGCAGTCTGAAGTTTAGCCGAAGTTGTTCACTTCTGGCCTTGAAGATGGTAGAGGTCGTATCTATCTGATCGTGAAAATAATTTTCCGCAGCACAATACACGATAAGTGCATTTCGTTTAACTTTCAATCTTAACTCTGCTCAGGTAGACTCCTCAATACTGGCTAAGAGCTCCCTTACAGAACGACGATTATATTCGTAGTCTGTTTGCTGCATTTGTGTTTGCTGCTTCACCTAGACCATTCGTTGAAGAATTGCAGATTTCGTTGTATTAAATATTTTGCGACAATGTATGGAAGGTGGTAGCATGCAAGTTCCATTAAGATGTATGGAAAATGCTACCTTATTGTATAGATATACTTACCAGTCTCCACGCACAACATGTATGCCGGTGTGTTTTCGGGTAATCTGAATTTAATTTTTCTTTTTTTTTTCTATCTTAAAAGTTTTTCATGCTCATTATACTCGGATACACCCTAGACTTCTGCAGCATAGCACATTATTGACCTCACAGTTGTTTCGAATATTTTAAATTTGCTGCTCGATGGAACGTTTTTTCTACCGAGGATGCATCGCCAACTGCAATCTATCGTTTTTTTTTTGCCACCTTTAATTTTTCTTTTAGGTGAAAATTGAAAGGTACTTTAAATGTTATTATATATAACTCCCAGACATTTATATTCCTTGACCACTTCAAATTCCAGGTTTGATCTAGTAAATCTTTTATACCTCGAGTATATACAATATACATATGTATATTTCAGATCAATTTCTGTTATCATTATTTGCAAAATCATTGGGGTTTCTGACAGTATGTCATCCGAATTTAAAAGCAGCTTTATTTGATGCACGCCGAACACAATTCCATCTGGTAAAATGTTGTGCCATCGTCCAAAAAATTGAAAAAACAAGTGGAGTCATGAGACACCCTTTTGAGGCCACACCTAAGTTGCTCAGCTTGTATAATAATGCGTTTCTAACAATGGTGTCGAAGGCTGCCTTGAAGTTGACAAAGAACGTGTACAGTTACATATTTTCCTTTGTCAAAGTACAACCGGGCGATGCTTGTCAACGTAAAAATGTTGTCAAGTGTGGAGTATCCTTTTCTGAACCTTGCTTTCTATTCATTTAGTAGATTATTTTCACGTACCCAATCCAAATATTTACTCTAGTAAATATTTTCATTACAGAATTCATAAACGAAATTTCTCTTTATTTCTCTATTCTCCGCTGTGTCAGTGACATATCCTTTTTTAAATGGCGGGAATATTATGCTTTTTCTAAAATTTGCTGGCACTTCACCAGAGACGAAAATGTTATTGTGTACATACTTGTGAGTTTTCCTAAAAATTCTACTGAAGCAATTGTAATTGTAATTGTACGGTCCAAAGAACTGACTGTTATGTATTGTCAGTTGGGGTACAATACATAGGGGGTCCAGTAACCGTTTGAAATGATTATGTATTTCCTATATGCATACATACGAGTACATAACTTATGATATGATTAGGCTACATAGGGTGCAGTCTCTGTCTTCTTCATCATTATTATCAATTGACGTTACAGCTCGGAGTAAGCCAACGTACGTGTGAGGATGGGGTTATTCATCAACGCTTTTGCGGTTGGTTAACACATCGCAGGTACTGGGTTTTTATGTACTTACAGAGATGGTGTAGTCGTATCTTGGGTCGAAGACGAAGACGAAGAAGCATCTTAGGATCTTTCTATCCAAAATGCTTGGCTAAAGTGTTCGAATGCCTTTGTCAAATGCGATACTATTATAACTGTCAACCACGGCTCAGGCAACATTTCTTCTTGCCATATTGTAAGGCACTTTTTATACGATTTTCATATGCATGTACCTTCTTTTCTATACTAGTGACATCAGCTACGAACCACTAAAATAATAATATCTAAAGAGAAAAAGCAAATACATATGTATAATAAAAAAGTGAAGAAACTTTCTAATGAATGTCAAACCTCACTGGTGCACCATTCAAATCACCACACAAGAAAGCAAAATCCTTGCCCAAAAGCAAACACACTCAATTCACATCGATGACTTCACATGTCCTTTCAATATGCCAAATTGTATCGATTACCAGCAAAAAACCCCAGCACGAACGACCGCCAAAAATTCATTTCGCAAAGTGCTCTTTCAAAGCAGATCTCCACTATACCCCGCAGACACTCCACTAAAAGGTCTTAGCTGAGACAGCCGCTTACATTCATCCCCACCTTTCACAGTTAACAGTCATCATATCCACCATTCTGCTGTTGTGTGGCACTACAAGGGATGTGAAAGTACTGCAAATATGAACAAAAAAACATGGGCGCCAGATAGGCGCCGCCGTCGAGGCAATAAAATACCAACAAATAAAGTTTTGCAAAATTTTGACATTGAAATGTTGTGGCTCCAGTGTGTGTGAGACTACTACGACTTCATACAATGGGGGTGAGAAATGTTTTGCTTCCCCTTGCATAGCAAAAAAAAGGGTTATATGTGGTACCACTAAAAACAGAAAGGACTACATAAAAAAATAGCAGTCAAAAAAGAATATCTAATTCATTCCACTGCCACGTTTATGGGGGTGGACTTCGTACCAAAAAAAAACGTTTGCAGGCGGATGATTCATCCCCACGGAAAGTTAGACTAGAACACTAATATTCCATTTTATTGAAGACATAAAAGTAAATGCATATGCGGCAGGGCATAAGGAAACCTGGAAAATATGCGTGGCAAAGCATAACATATGTACATACATGTACATATGTGCACAAAGAGAAGGTGGGTGAATGGATGTGGGCGTTTGTATGGGGTAAACACAGAAAAACCGGAATGTTTAGATGGTAAATTTGTGATATTAGTGCAGCGCACAGGTGGGAGAATTCTTTAAGCTGCACAAAGTTGTGAGTAATATCGATTTTCAATCTGCACTATGCAATGAGAGAGTGCAAATTTTCAGTACACAACTCCATGCAAAGGTTTCCCCATACGAAGATGTGAGAATGCTCTAGAAGGGTATACGCGCATCAATACCCACTTTCACCCCAAACGTAAATTATTAATTACACCCTTTATGATACCTAATCAATTCAACTGCACTTTCAGGAAAGTTCGTCGATAATAAATTCATAAATGCATTATAATAAGTTGCCAATATGGTTCGTAGGATCGTTGAGCAAATTTATGGAATCTGTAAAAGTTTCTGAGAATGGTTAATTTCATGTGAAACAATAAAATTGAAGAGGAAAGTGAATGTAATGTTAGTGTTGTTCTTAAAAATGTACTTGATACTATTACTTTAACCACTATTCCACTTGCATTGATCATCTAATGCTAAAGTAAAAATGTATATTACTTTTCAGATTTATGTGTGCAGTATTTGCTTAGCATAGAGCGGATACCTTCAAAAATACGTAAGCTTGCATTTTATTTCTCTGTTACGTATGTACATATACATATATGTCTTATTTTTTTCGATGTTTTTCTCTGTAGCTGGAGCTATACGAAATAATCAAATTTCTCTCACAGACACCTCCCCTCTTCCAAACCAATCTTCAGCAAACATCACCAATCTAAATCCCACACCGGCAACCAAAAGCCAAATGGTAAATCCAGCTTCTCCTTCACATCAACCTTCAACCAATACTGCCTCAACCTCAACATCTCTTTCTAGCACACCAGTTTTCACTCACACAACATCTCTTTCTTCTACGTCATCACCCTCTCACTTAATAAACAAGTAAAAAATAATAACACGACACAAGAACTTAGGCCCAAATTAAGCCCAATAACCTATTCAAATAATACATCACAATCGAATATTTCTTTTAAGAAACATACTTCACTCACTTTTCCAATTGCTGATTCTGTAAGTCCGAAATCAGTAAGTATAACTACTCTCCGTAATAAAGATGAACAATTATAATAACACACCACCAATTTCCAATACCCAGCCGATGCTTTCGTCTGCTGAAGGAAGAGCAAACCCACCCGCTCAAGGTTGGGATAGCATTTTCCTCCGCAGAGGAAAGCATCGGCAAGTACACAATAACAACTTCAACAACAATCACACTCAAGCACAAGCAACCTCTCATCTTAAAATAATGCTATGGAACATTCAAGGTTTCATAAACAACTACGACGAGCTTACCTTACTAATCAAAGAACATTACTCGGATATTATCTCTCTCCAAGAGACCCACTGCGCCTTTAAATTTAACCCAAAAGTGCCTAATGCATATGTTGGGTACTTCAGTAACTTTCCTTGCAACAACACTGCTAAGCAAGGAGTTGGTATACCCATAAAAAAGAACATTCCTCACAAGTATACACCAATTACTTCAAGTATACTTTCTATAGGAGTGGAAATTAATATTGATATTAAAATAACAATTATGGGCATTTACATCCACCCGAACCAGCCTTTTACGTATAGGGACCTAACGAAGATCATAGAACAGGTTGTTAATACATCATACCATCATACTTACCGGAGATGTAAACTCATGGAGCGAGCTTTGGGGATCGCCTAAAACAAATAAACGAGGAACTGTAATAGAGGAATTTACTTCAAAAACTGATCTATCAATATTAAACGATCCCACACATTTTTCGACACACAACTCCTTTACGCATGTTGATATAACATGCTGTACGTCAGAACTCTTGCCCAAAACAGCCTGGTGTGCCCTTAAGGACTTATACAGCAGCGACCACTTCCCAATCTTTACATCAATAGAACTTAGAGCTAACCAAAAACCACAGCCACACATTCCAAGATATAAGATTGACCGCGCTGACTGGAGCAAATTCAAAAATATCATTGTACTGAGTTCACCTGAACATAACTCTCTTTGCGTAAAGATGCAGCAAAAATGGTTAGGTGTATTCGAAGTGCTGCTATTCTATTCCTCAAACATCACACACATCTCCCAAACGAGTTGTGCCGTGGCGGAATAAAGATTTAGCTGATTTTAAGAGCCCAAAAAGTCACCACCTTGCGTTCTTTTAAAAAAAGCCCCAACCAGGTCAATTTATTAGCCTACAAAAAAGCTAATGCTAGGTTTAGAAGACTTATGAAAATAAGCAAAACCAAATGTTTGGAAGAGTTCACTAGTAGTATTAACCCCAGCTTCCCCATCAGCAACATCTGGC
Source organism: Blera fallax (assembly GCA_946965025.1). Classification (NCBI taxonomy): domain Eukaryota; kingdom Metazoa; phylum Arthropoda; class Insecta; order Diptera; family Syrphidae; genus Blera; species Blera fallax. Next base: position 52,335,486 of record OX337246.1, read on the forward strand.
AAAATATAAAAAAACATTTATAAAAACTATCAAAACGACTTCAAGCTCAACCTCCTCGGCTGAAGAAATAGCGAACGCTTTCGCTGAGACATGGTCACTGCAGTCGAAGACCTCAAACTTCCCACCTGGTTTAAACACAAACAGGAGGGAATCTCTTATTACACCCCCACAGCCTGCAAAAAATACAGCTGCCAGGACGCGACAGGATCTCGTATCCCATGCTAAAAAATCTGCCCCGAAAACTAAGATAAGGCTGCTCAATCTATATAACAACATTTTCAATAATGGCATAATTCCACAAAGCTGGAAAATAACAGTCCTAAGTATCCATCAAGTTGCCTTCAAACCAAAAAAAGGGTGCATGGATATCCTTCTCCATCTAGACTACGTTATATCGAATACCCTTTCATCTCGAAATCACGTCTCGATCTTAGCACTTGATTTCTAGAAAGCATTCGATCGGATAGGTTTAACCTCGTCTTAAATAAATTAAATCAATGGCGAATCGGCCCCAAAATATTTAAATATATCAAATCCTTTATAACTAACAGAAAATTCTCTGTAAAAATTAAAACAACCTTCTCCAAAATAGTTCCATTGGACAACGGTGTCCCCCAAGGATCACCGCTTTCTGTAATTCAATTTAACATTGCTTTCGATGAATTAAATACAATCATTTCAAAATACAAAGATCTAGATTATTGTGTCTATGCTGACGATGCATATATTCTCTGTAAATACAATGATCTAGAAAAAAGCAACATTTTATTCTCAAACCTTTTAAATGAAATCAAAGATTGGTAGACTATTTCTGGATCAAATTTTTCACTTAACAAACGTAAAATTCTTCACATATGCCGAATTGAATTGAATTGAATTGTAAATGTTATCAACCCTAATATACTTGGATTACTCTTGAACAATAAATACAATTGGAAAACACATTGTACAAATTTAAAAAAATCACTAGCAGCAAGACTTAGTATGATTAAATATCTAAAAAGTAAGGTTCACATTAAGACTCTTTGCTATGTTACAAGAATGTTAATCCTTAGCTAGATGGATTATGGCCTAGCTATGTATGGTTCCTGCCCTAAGTCAACGAAAAACATTTTCAAATTAACATACCACCAAGCTGCAAGAAGTCGCATTTACGCTTTTCCAACAAGTCCAATTAAAAATATCCCCGCCGAAGCCGGACTACCGACAGTAGAAGAGCGGTACACAGAAGTTAGAGCCAAACTTCTACCTAAGCTAACTTTTCAAACTGGATCAGTGATTGATAAGGACATAAACCAGACTCTTTCCCATAAACGAACCAGACGTATCCCTTCCACATTACATACCATCTTGGATCTAGGCAAAAAACTGGAAATACCATACAAACGGCACACCAAATATGCTCCATCACAGCCACCCTGGTTCTTAGACAAAAGTGCTATAGTATTCAACTTGTGTGACCTCAAAAAACAAAACACCAACACAGCAATCTACAAACAGATGTTCAACGAAACTATATCATAGCTCACCATTAAAGACTTTTGTACACAGACGCCTCAATAACCCTACATAATACAACCTTTGCAGTTGACTCAAAAGAAGGCAACATACTGGTGCAAGAAATTTTACCAAACACAACTTCAATCTTCACAGCGGAAGCTATAGCTATATATATATATATATATATATATATGAAACTGTTAAAAAATGTTCTTTACCTGAAGCGTTGGACGATCTGCTCGGAAAGTCTTTCAGTCCTGAAAGCCATTCGCAATCCTTTGCACAACTCTGCGATTATGTCAAAAATTAGAGACGCGCTTATTACTAAAACATCAAAACTGAAGCTGATGTGGACTCCAGGACATGTCGGAATACAAGGAAATGAACTGGCTGACAAAGTTGCCAATAACGTTCGCCTAGCTCCAGTCTTACGTTTGATACGTATTCCCAACACGACCTGCAAAGGTTAATACAAAAAAAAATTTATGGTAAACAGCTAAAAGAGTGGACAGAATATCATCATACAACAATGAATCCCAACAAAGTTCATCCGATTTATCCTGCAAACATTTTCAAGGAAGACGCTTTTAATGCTATGCAAGGTAGTGAAACCGGGAGGTCTACAGATTCTTTTTGAGGTTAAATCGGCGAACCCCACAAGCGTACCAGAATGGATGCAGTAAAGTGGGTGGATTATGATCCATATACTCCTGATCATAACCTCGCCGAACAAAAGAAAATAAGAAACTTTCAAAAGAAATTATTACAAAACTGAATTTTAATGACGGCGTATTAAACGTTCTTAAAATAACAGATCTTACGTTTTTAAAAAAGAGTCGAATAATATCTGTTATTTTACCACATTTTTATACCTACTTTATTTTCTAAATTTTCACAAGTTCTTGATTGTGGAAAGCAAATATAATACGCTGAAATTTTTGAAACTCAATGTTTGCTCAGAATTTAACAAAATTCATTTATTACCTCCTAAAGACTTTTGCAATTGTTAAATCACTGCTGACTTAATTTTATAATGCATAAAAATATTCAACAAAATATAGATTTTCGCAAAAACAAAACATCAGTACTCTTTTTTATTGATTTATTTATCAAATATTGAAGTGCATTTAATTGTTAATATTGAAATAGACTGAAAAAATTTATTTTTTCCATCTATTTTTGCTGGTGGCACGCAATGGCTTAAAATGGCACTTTTTTGCCAGTGGTGGCACCGAAAAACATTTTTCTGCTTCAACGTTGGGTGAAACCTTAAATTTTATTGTCTTGCATTTTCTGGGATTCAAACCTCGAACATCCTGCTCAGGAATCCAACGCACTAACCACTGAGCTACGTCGGCCACTCTAAAGTTTACCTTCCTGGAAATTTCCTAGAGACTTTTATCCTTGAATTGGCTCTGTTACTATTAGATACATCAGCTGATAACTGAGTCAAAAACTGCCCTGAAATTTACAACGTATATTTCCTCTGTTTAGGTACAGTTAAGCAATATTGGAGATAGCAAAGATGTTGGCCATCGTCCGGGAATCCTGATTGAAATTCACTTAGGAGTCCATCGATAATTTCACCAACGTTATTCAAAAGAACATCAGTGGAATTCCTTCAAGGACATGGACTTGAAGTCCATTCACTGGTCTAATTCTGGATTGAGCCATTGGTGACGACGTTTAATGTTCTTCTAGAATATCCATTTCTTATCTTCGCTAAGAATCCAGTTTAAAAAAAAAACTGTTAGTAATAATGTGACAGAGGTGAAATGCAAACTTAAATTCTTTGAAGATTATTATCAAAATGATTGTGCCCAGTTTTCTTACCGTGAAGTTAGGATTTTCCTCAACCTTCTCTCAAGTTTAAAAGCCCGGGTACTGGGATACAAAGTTCCTCCCGACTGGAACGTTGTCGTTCTTTCGTTCTGAACGATTCAATAAAGTCGTCGCACCTTGCCAAGCCAAAGTAGCAATTCCGACAAAGCAAATGTAGCTCGTTTGGTTTTTAATTAACGTAAAAAGTTCTCTTCTATGACAACACCCTGGGAGCACCCAATGATTTCAATATCGTCTAAGTAACCCAGCAGCTGGAAGGTGTTGTTGAAGATAGCACACACACAATTGAAGAAATCAAATCACAGCACATCTCCTCTCTGGCCAGTAGAAGGCTTGACACTCACTTTATTAACGAGTTAGAAGACTAACATAGTGATGAGTTTGGGAGCTTCCTGGGAGTTCTATATTAATGTTTTTAAGATCTTCTTTCTCCCAAGTTCACAATGAAAACAGTGAACAGAACAGGGAACAGCAACCTAACTTGGTTGAATTCAAAAGATTTACACGAGGGACACTTTTTTTCAATTTTGATGATTCTTTTTTATTTAGACTTGCTTGAAGTGGTATAAGTTGAATAGGGAGGGGAAAAAAAACATTAATTCTGCTTCCTTAATATTTCATGATAGTGGGTATCGAGTTTTATTTAAAAGAAAAATGTGTATCCAACACTTTACCAACCATTGCGAGCTGATTAGGTTTCTACATAGATAATGGGTGGTGTGAATAAAAACTAAGGGAACACTCTGAGTGAACACTCAAGAGTGAAGTGTTTTCGTTGAAGGGAACACTCAATTTGGTGTGAATAAAAAATGTCCTCTAACTAGGTTCATCCCCTCAAGTTGAAGTTTGAAAACTAGAGTTGAGTGCTGTCAAATCCAGCAGCTGCTTGTCATGGGCTTTTAAAATCATGGCAAAATTGCCCGTCTTTGTTTCTATCCCCTTTTTGTTCAAATCAATGCCATGGAATTTTTTCTTCCATAGCTTCCAACGAAATTTGCTTTTTAAATTTCATGTCTGGAGTTGGGCTTCTTTCCATCAAGCCAGAATAAAATTGTAGAATTTTTATGAACTATTCTTCGTCCATTCCAGATATCTTTTTTTTAAGGTTTTTCACTCATTCCGTCAAGGTATTCATTTTCCGAAATAATATTATCCATTTTTTTTTATCTCCTGAAGTTACCTCCAATGCACACTCAACTTCTTAAAGTGTTCACTCGATTGATTCCATCTTTATTCACACCAAAATGGAGGGAACACTCAACTGTCAAAATATGTGAGTGGAGGGTTTTCGTTAAACTTAACGAACCCTACTCTTATTCACACCAAATGGAGTGTTCCCTCCAAAATGCTGAGGGAACACTCACACTCAATTTTTATTCACACCACCCAATATCTAATTCGACCATTCTCACTGGTAGAAAAAAACGAGCTAATCTCTTATCTTCTTCTTCTATCTATCTTCTATCTATCTATTCTTCTTCTTCTTCTATCTTCTATATATATAAAAATGAATGTTTGTCTGTATGTCCTTTATAGAATCGTAAACTATGCATTTGATAATGTGATCATCTTTGGCAAAGTTGTTGTGCATGAGGCCGCGAAGGTTTCTGAGTTGGTACGAGCAATTTTTGACAGATGGCGCCACTGTCATTCCAATTAATTTCATATATTGCCGTGACAGTTCATGCTGATTTGAATTGAAACGAAAACAGCGAACGAATGATGACGTTTCGAGTTGTGGGTGACATAAGAATTTATGTAAATTGTGAAATTCATATCCGGCTCACATGGAACAGACAATATTGTCGTTTTTCGAATAGTTTTGTGCATTTCATTGTGAGTTAAATAAATAATTCAATCGAATTGAATTTTCGTAGTTTCCGTGAGCTGATTTTATTCATTCTCTACAGTGAACTCACGAAGATCATCAGCAAAAACTCTGGAATGGGCAAAGTACTCCAAACGTGTCAAATTATCATATGGAACGAATGTACAATGTCTCACAAGAAAGCATTGGAAGCGCTTGATCGTACACTGCGAGATTTGAGAGGAAACGCACGGATCTTCGGTGGCGCACTCATTTTATTGTCTGGTGATTTTCGACAAACACTGCCGGTTATACCACGTTCAACACTCGCTGATGAACTTAATGCATGTCTCAAATCATCGGTTTTATGGCGTCATTTACAGAAATTGACTTTGAACACCAACATGCGTGTACAACTACAACGGGATGCATCGGCTGGAAATTTTGCAAAACAATTAATGGATATTGGAAACGGGCGAATGAAAATTGATGAATCTACGCAATGTATCACCTTGCCAGCAAACTTCTGTAAGATCACAGAAAGCATAGACGAATTGGTGCAAAAAGTTTTCCCAAACATTGCACAGAACTACCAAAATCATCAGTGGCTCAGTACGCGTGCTATATTAGCGGCCAAAAACATCGATGTCAATACCATCAACTTCACCATTCAGAATGGAATACCCGGCGAAACGACAACATATAAGTCCATCGATACTGTGGTGAATCAAGACGAAGTTGTCAACTATCCAACTGAGTTCTTGAATTCCCTTGATTTGCCAGGCATGCCACCGCACGTTCTTACATTGAAAATTGGCGTACCCATCATTCTTTTGCGAAACATAAATCCACCACGACTTTGCAATGGAACCAGACTCTCAGTCAAGAAAATGATGAACAATCTTATCGAGGTAACAATTTTGACTGGATAATTCAAAGGTGAAGACGTGCTGTTGCCGCGTATCCCAATGATCCCGACAGATATGCCATTCGAATTCAAACGTTTGTAGTTCCCGGTGCGACTCGCTTTCGCAATGACTATCAACAAAGCACAAGGACAATCGTTGCAAGTGTGTGTATTAAATTTGGAGAATCCATGCTTCTCACATGGGCAGCTCTATGTGGCCTGCTCACGCGTCGGAAAACCTTCTGATTTATTCGTTTACGCACCAGATGGAAAAACAAGAAATGCTGTGTATCCCACAGCACTTCAATAAATATCGAATTGAAACGAAACGCTGCAATGTCACAATTTTTTCGAAATGAACAAAATCAATAAAATGACTCAAAATGAATTGAATATTTGTGTAATGTCTTTCCTTCAAATTTATTTTAGTTGGTGGCGCTGCAACGCGCGCAGGGTACAGCTACTTATTTATATATCTATGTACTTACATACCGTTACGACCTTAAAGTCGTAAGCGACATTGCCGACGATGATGTCACCGCCAAAAATAGAATTGAGCTGCCAAAAATTATGACAGAAGCTGATGAGAAGAGGGAAGAAGAAAAGTGACAGTGACACGGAGCAAATTGTCGCACTTAAGCCAGAAATAATAGCCGTATTTTATTATCACCCATGCTCCATATAGATCACACGATAAAAATAATACAGTCCAGATCAACGAAAAATTTAAGTTTTGTGTTGTGGTAGTAGTTTGACATTTAACTCTGTCAAAATAAGACGTTAAAAAAAAAGCAGAAACAAAAATTGAAGCAGCTGCATTTGAAATACATGAAAATATTTGCTTTTCTTTATTTAATTTAGGTTGCATTTGTGTGCTCCATCGTTCTTTGAAAGCGACGAAAGTATCTCATCAAGTTTTTCGTTTTTTAATGCTTAAAGCATGGATTCCTCATTTGATACCGACAATTTTTCCTCAAACCATCAAAAAATCGAGAATTGCACAGCTGGGTTCCTTTTTGACATTTAGCGCGAGGTTGCCATGCGAATAAATATTTTTTTTAGTGAAAATGTGATGTGCTTACTTTTTTTTAAGGAGGAAACAAATATGAACTGTGAATAATATTTTGCATTTCCTATTTTAGTTTATTGACTTTGTGACTTTGACTTTGACTTTGACATTTTAGGTTTGACTTTGTACATTTTGACCGGTACCAATTCATCTAAAATGGTGCCTACTTACTTATTAGGTTACAGAAATTCTAGGTTAAATATTAATTTTATGTCACCATGAGCAGAATATTAATTCATTCGAACATATAAATTACTTAATAAAATTTGATTTGCAAATAATATTTCATATTCTAATTTGGCAACATGTACCCTTGATAATCGCCGATAATTATACCAACATTCATGAACGAAAGTGTATCCTAGTGAGGAATAGTCCGAACTAATTTTTGGATCACGAAAGTTGATCTTGATCAAAAGCAAGATCTCGTATTGTTGTTGTAATGCATACAAACCAATGATCTATATGGATCATGGGTGATAATAAAATACGGTTAATCTCAAATAAATTTTCTTTTCTTTCTTTTTTCTTCAAGGGATAAAAAAGTTTTTTATGTATTCTTTTTCCTCGATCATCGGCGAAAGTGGTTCGCTCCCTGAAGATGCAACAATACTCATGTATGAACATTGCTATTATTATTATCTGGCACCGCTGTTTCGCTTAGATGCAATGCACTGTCAAGTGTTTGATTTCCTATGTTAGCCAGTGGGTGGGATTCTGTCAGAATATGATGAAGGGCCTCATTACTATCAGTTCATAGTCTGCACCGCAAACTTTTCATAACGATCAGTACCTGTCAAGTCTATTTTAATTTGTTTTAACATTTGCATACATCGCAAATCACAATGCCTTTAACGAATCGAAAATTAAAATAATTCATACTAAAGAATCCGTCAAGGATTTAATGCAAATGAGACGTCATTTGAGCAGTTAGATTTACTGTGTCAGTAGTGCCAACCGTTAAAAATAATTTATGTTGATTATGAAGAGAAGTATCTTCACAGTTCATTAAAAAGCGGCGTTGCCCCATGCCATACACCTCTTTATGGTAATTAGTACACTTAAACGCCATGCCACCAAAACTTACTTAATTATTGTGTCAACATTTTTAAAATATTGAAATTGTTTAGAAACAATTTTCGAACTAACCAACCGATCTTAAAGAGACATTCAATAGATAATAGTCCAGCCTTGTTGCGCTACTGTCACATCGTAGCTACACAAGTACGTAAACATAGAATTCGTAAAATCAAATGAATTAAAAAAAAAGTCTTAACCGACCTATCACAATTGTCTTCTGTTACGTGATGTGACGAAACACTGACTTCTACCCGCTAACACAGAAAATGTGCAATTATGCAGCCACAGTGCATTCGACAGCACTTTCAATATAAATTATACATACACACATGTATGTATGAACATGCATATATACATATTGATATGTATGCACATTGCCAGGTAGAGGGTAAAGCAACAACGATGATGCCGTTGCCATCAGAACCGGCAACGATACCACATACGTATCAAATGTCATAAGTGACAGTCTTATGGCGAGCTTTATGCACAAGTGGTATGAATGAAGCACCCCCCGCCTCACACATACTGAGTGCAATCAAATGAACATGAGTCAAACCATACGTGTAGCTTCACGTGATTAAGCGATGACGGCGATAACCAGATAAGCGGAAAACGAAAGTAAAAGCCAACCTCAATTATGGGCAAACGCCAAAGAAGACTCCAAAAGGATGATTGGTTCAGAGTACATATACATACACACTTCTATTTATTCATGCGCAAAATAAAAGAATGTCGCTGTTTCTGTTGAGCTCCAAAACCGCTGCCCCGCACTGAATACAACAGACTATCGCGAAAAGCTAACAAAGGCGTTCATAATTTAATGAGATCTTTCTTTCTCGCTATACGCCAACACCGAGAACCCGTTGCACTACCATTGCATTCCTAAATCCTCACACATACCATACATATATGTACATATGTATGCACCTCTTAATTAAAGGATTCTTTTGCAAAACCACTTCTGTGGTCATATACTCGCCTGTAGGTGTATATGCAACTATAGCTTCGAAAATAAAAAAAAAAAATACTGGAACTAAAAGCGGCTCAACAGGACAAAGTGCGAATTACCCAATTCCTTAAATTCTTCATCGTTTCTCTAATAGCCTTGAAGGCTTTTACGTATAAAGCTTCAATACGTCAAAGGGAGGAAGCAACTAACACAAAAGCGGTATAAAGTATCCAAAAAAGGATTAAATAAATGTTACTACATTCCTGCAACTGCTCGTCAAAACAGACATATCACGTCGCGCGTCGGTGCGGTGCTTTGCGCCTATTTCCTTTTGGTTTCTATTGCATGAGTATGGATTAGTAGTTGTAGGTCTCTGCATTTTGTCTTGTGTGCTATTTTGATGGACGGAAGGATTTGATTTATTTCTTACTGAAGTTTGGATTTTGCTTTGTTAAGCTTTAGTTTTTCTAACATACTTTTAAACTGGAGTGTTTGTAATATGTCATAGCGTAAGTTAGTCCGAACTATTTTTACATATTGATGTAGAAATGAATTACCTTAAGAATTCATGAATTCATTCCAGAAGTTCAAGCCCACATATTTAGTGCATTTCAAAAGAAGTTTTGTAAGATTAGATTATATAGAATTTATGGCCCTACAAACTGAGTCCCAAATGGAACTGACTTCACCTAGACAAAATGAACTAATTCCCACCAAATATGCAGTGGGATTTAGTTCATAAGTTTGGGACTTAGTTCATTATGAACAAATTCGAAATGAACTAAGTAGAACTAAGTCCCAAGCTAAGTTTTCAGCGAAAAATAATTAAGTTGAAAATAATTGTTGTAACAAATTGACAGTTATATTCTTGTTGGCGATACTTTTTTTTTACACAAGATGGGATATACAATATACATACATAGATATGTAAGTCCACAATGCATAAATAGTGGAATATGAATAGCAATCATGAAATAAGGCATTATTTCAACATTTGATCTTATTACACTTTGGTAAAGTGAAATAAGGCCAATTTGGTCTCATTGCGCTGCAATTAGTTATAACGGTGCCGTGACATATGACAAATGCCCTGAGCCCCTGCATGTGAGGCCGAGGGCCATCCAGTGTACGAGTCGAGGAAATGTCCATAGTCCCTAACTTAGTATTGCAGCAACTACCTGGCGAAAGCCTGAAAATCGGGGTGGGTGAGCTCATATTCCACTGTTTGTTATACAAATAACTTGGCAGTAAGTTCATTTGGGACTTAGTTCATAAAGAACAAAGTCCCGCTCTTGGGATTTAGTTCATTCTCATATTTGGACTTATTTCATTCAGAGTTGAGTCTTAGTTCCAGAAAAACTACATATGAACTAAAACCCAAGTTTTGTGGGACTTAGATCATTTTGTCTAGTGGGAGTTAGTTCCATTTTGGTCTTAGTTCGTAGGAACAGAATTTATGTATACAATGAATGGCATACTTCAGGAAAACTATACCGATCTGATATGCAAAGCTCCTCTTAATTATTGCTTCAATTTCCGACACTCTAACCTCATTGAGCAAGGCTAATGTTTGGTTGTCCTCTAAAGAAGAACTACCTTCACATTTCTTTGAATGAAGAAAGTCCCGAATGCTCTCTCATTCCTGTAAGTTACGTAAGCTTCTTTGCGATGCTGTATGTAATCTAAATTATGAAGCTCTGATCATATTTCATCTCGAAAATAGTTCTTAAGTTCGAGAATCAGACTCAGCTTAAGGATTTGAGGGCTTTAGGAGTTCCTTTCGTCCATTACGCATTGGTTCAATCAAATGATAAACATCTCAATTTTCGAAAATAATAGTATTTTTTAAGGCAATCTTCGATATTGACCCGACAGTGTTTCTGTGAAGTTTGGTCAAAATTGGTCCAGTAGTTTACCCACAACTGTATTTTGACCACTGCGCAGGAACGCACGCCGGGTACCTGCTAGTACATGTTAAAAATACAATTTACTAAGTTTGTGGAGGTCTTTTGAGGTTTTTTACATATTGGGTCGTGACCAAGTTTTTGTTTGGGAATTTTGTTTACCGGAGATACCACTCTTATGTTCCGAACCCAACACTATAATATTATGTTTTTACTTAAGGACATAATATCGAAAATAATCATCGTAGGCATTATTATGAAACTAGAAATTTAAAAGTATTGTCATAGCAAAGTAACAAGGCTTCGAATTTTATTTCTTTGATATTCGAATTATAGAACTTATGGCGATATTTTTTACTTTCCACATGTTGCTTAAACTTGAGACTTACATATGTATATCTATTAGCATTCTGTTTATGTAAGGCGGCAAGGACTACTTTCTGCAAAAAATTAAAACAAGCTTCCGCAAAAAACATCATCTGGTTTTTACTGCCCTTAAATTCTCTTGTTCGAGATAAATGTGTGCGGTCATTTTGTGTGGATGCGGTAAAAGGATATCCATAAACATGTGTTTTTCCTGCCAAAGTAATTCCCACTTCGTCAACAACATATCCTTGCAATGCAAAAACGGAACCCAAACACAACGACACATTTAATGCAGCGGAACACCACAGAGATACACAGAGATAGACGACGTTTTCCCACTTTACGGAATACCAGGAAAATCATTGGGTCTCTAAAAAAATATGAAAAAATAGAAATTATATAAAAAACAATAGGAAGGAACGAATTAAACTGTTTCATAAAGTTTAGTTTTACGTGTACTTTTTGACTCGTCACAGCTCGTCAGGAGCAGTAGTGGTTAACGAAAAGAAAAGATACCAAGTAAACTACTGAGCTAATGTCGGATACACGTGACCTCCGCAGTATGGGAACCTCAATCCAGACTTTTTTTTACAACTACATACGTTTTCGCAAGGGAACCATAAAAGCAGTTCGAAATCCCCAAAGGCAAAACATAAAATACATATAAACATACATACATATATCCTTGACGTCTCCATACAAGTTTTTCTTGGTTGGAGCAAAAGTCAAGTCTATCACCATACATATGTAGGTAAGGGGATCAACAGTATTGCGGACACCATGCTAGTAGGAGCACTTGGAAAAGGATAACAGATTGCTTTGCACAAGCAGAAATTTGTGTTTCTCCAAGTGTTGCTTTCCGGTTGGCTACTGTGGTACATTGTTTTCCATTCATTTTTATCTATTGTCAAGGGAAAAAGAATCCCTTTCCGCACATATGTTAGACTCACCTTGGTACAGATCTAATTAATGTTTTACAATTCGTTCCGCATCGAAATCATGCACATGAACATGTGAATTAAGAGTTTTAGAGCTTTGGTAATAAATTTAAAGAACTTTACTAAAAAAGAGGTGGGTAAAGAAATCACCATTTATTTACTCGTACTTCGCCTCCTAGTATTTAGTTTGTTTCGCTTCAAATTTTCTTAACTAATACAACGTGTAGCAGGTGGTTTAGTTGATCCGCAACCTCATCCAAAGGCTTATAACTTAATTGTTTCAAATTTGTAAAAATGATGCTTGCTTTAATGTTTTTTTTCCAAATACGAGTATTAAACAAATCTGCAGCCACATGACACAAAAGACCGTGCAGGGTTTGCGTCCTAGCTCACTGTTATTAGTGTTGTGGGTATTTTATTTTGGCACGAATACAGATCAACGGGTTATACAAAAGAGACTAGCATGTAGTTTCAGAATAGTTACTGTTATGTCCCTGGCATTCCAAGGTGGAAAAATTAACAACTTACCTTTGCTTTCTAGACCAAATTTGTATATTTTTTAACTGAGAAAACATGGTACCTAAAACATACTAAGGCTCTTCTTTTAATTCAATAATTTCCTGTTGTTTTACTTTCAAATCTTAAAACTGTGTTGATTTCTAAACAGCTACTGCAATATACAGTCAGTCACAAAAGTCTACATATGCATAGCACTAAAAAGTACTTGCCTTATGACCTGAATTCTTGGCTTTTGAATTATACTTAGGAAAAGGCTTATTTTTGTTTTGAATCATGTTTTAGCCCATAATGTGTTATCTAGTAGGAAATTTAAATTTTATCTGTAAGAATTGATCTAGCACTTCCAACGCCCGTGACCGGAGAAATCAGCATAAGGGTATTCATACCCCCTTTGGCGCGCGCGAATTATAAAAAAAAAGTGTAGACTTTCGTGACGCACTATATATAGTCTAAATCGATACCCACAATCTTTTTATCGATTTAGAGGCCCAATATGACAGGATTTATAGATTTATAAGATTTAGAGCTCAATATGTGCAGGATGACGATGGAGAATGCTTGCTGCTCACTACAGCTATTAGTTCTGAGAACTGTTTTTTTGGGCAATTGAGTAGTAAAGCCCTATCCCGAATAACTAAGGAGACACAAGTCCTTAAGCATCCCAGTTCTGCTTTATGGCGCTGAAGCATGGACAATATCGAAAGCGGATGAAAATATCCTCGGTCGCCTTAAGAGAAATATTCTTCGTAAGATAATAGGTCCCGTTTGCGTTGACGGGCGTTAGAGGAGAAGATTCAAAATTGAAATATATCTACGAGCAGTACAACTACATCGACCTAGTCAAAAAACTGCAGTCGCTTAAGATGGCTAGGACTTCGCTTAAGGTAGCGCTCACAAGTAGGAGGGGAACTCAACCAAGCAAGTAACAAGACTTCCCAAATGAACATTTCACTACACTCAAGTCAGTCTAAGTCAGAACATTTATCGAACGACAGCTACCTACACTTTTAATGGAATATTATTTACGATCAATAAGATTTTTTAGTATACATAGTTCACCCATGTCTTCTGACTTTTGATCGTAAACATGAATGGGCGGCATCTTGGTCCTTCTGTTTATTACTGTGTTTATGTTTACTGCCATTATTGCTGGTAGTTATAAATTTTGACATAGTGTGTTCTCCTTTTGATTGTTTTTTTTTTTATTATTATTATTTTGATTCACAAACTCACTCAATATTACTTGCTACTTCCACGTTTGGTACAAGCCCATTTTATTTTACATTAATTTATGCTGATTGTGTAACCTTCAAGTAGATATCCACAAATCAGGATTGATTTCTGTTTTTATTAAGTGGGACGACCACTTTATTTACTCACGACAATTCCGGACACTGCAATAACTTCACTAATTTCTTGTTACATTTCACCATCTATCTTAAAAAAGTCATCAACGCTTTTCGAGAACACCCCCACAAGTATTCATAAGTCGAATATGCAATGTCTGCTATTATTGCATCTTTGTAACTTTTCATACGTCCGACTTCTAGATCTGGAAATTCGCAGTTATCAAAGACTGACATGCATTGCAGATAGCTTGCGAAAAGTAAAGGTGAATTATTTATTTGACCAATGTGTAATTGTGCCGCCAGACTTGTTTCTGACCCTTTTGACTTCTAACCACCCACTCATACCTTTTCTACAATAAAAGAAAATCGCTAGTCAATTACAATAGAGCCGTAAGCTGAGGTATGAAATCTCCCAGAGTATATCGTGCACTCATTACTGTTCAATATACAACATCAAAAGAACAAATTTCCGTATAAAACCTCTTTTACGCTAACAACAAAACTAGTTACAAGCCAAAGCAGACAAAAAAAACACATTTTCACCACAACTAATCCATTCCGCACGGTCAGATACAAATCGAGATAAAATTTTTTCCTCTAAAACAGAACATAGCCAGGCAACCGACCGCGCATTTACATATTGTATTCTGTAATGAAATACCTATGTACCTACAATGCAACAACAAGAAAAGTGACGAGTAAAATAAAAAAAAATAAAAATAATGGCAGATGCTAGACACTGTCGCACGAAAGACAATGCACTTTACTTGTTCTCTGTTTATTTACATATACACTGCCTGTATACGAGTTTTCTCCCAGTTTTCCGGCATTATTATATGGTAAAAGGAAAAGCATAGTTGGGAAAAAAGGCACCCACTTTACTGTTTTAGCTTGAAGCGGATTGTTTTGTTGCGAGTACAATGTCGCGCAAGAAGATCACAGAAGCCAAGTATCAAAGACACGGCCGGCGTTGGCAGCGGCAACTGCCATAATGAACTACTTTTTATTACTACACTGATATTCGAGTATTACCCTTGCTCTTTAAAGAGAAAAGAACAAATTGCGAAGTCATTAATCCAAATAAAATTATTTTAAACATCAAAAGCTTTTTCTTGTTTGATTTTTAATGTCTCTGTTAAGGAGCCGATATCTCTCTTCGAGCCGTCTATTTGCTTTCTCTGATTAGAGTGTACTAATAACTGCCCCTTCTGAAAGATTTAAGTGAGAATTAAAATCTACTCCACTTCCACTTAAGGCATCGTAACCCTTTCTATTCATATACTTTCGTAGGAACTACATACATATGTATGTACATAAATACATATATAAGCTAATAGCTGTACCCTGCGCGCGTTGCAACGCCACCAACTAAAATAAATTTGAAGGACAGACATTACACAAATATTCAATTCATTTTGAGTCATTTTATTGATTTTGTTCATTTCGAAAAAATTGTGACATTGCAGCGTTTCGTTTCAATTCGATATTTATTGAAGTGCTGTGGGACACACAATATTTGTCTTGATCGAGCGGTGCTTACTCGAAGATTTTGCAGCCTTCTTTCCCGTTGTTCAGTTGTCTCAGACGAACGGGCCTGAGTAGTACGTATTCGATCAGTTTCTAACCTCACTTCTCGTTGTTCAGATGATTCAGACGAACGGGTCTCAGCGGCATGTACTCGAAGATTTTCTAGCCTTAATGCTCGTTGCTCGTCTGATTCTGAGGCTCGTTATACTCTTTTCTTCGTGCTTGAGGTGTAGATCGGGCAATTGCTTGTCGCTTTGGAGGCATAATTGTACGGGAACGACGTGAAAAATGCGTTTGAATTTATTAGATGTCAATCAGCAATCCGAATCTCACAATGTATCCAATCCAATTGAACCGGCTGTTCACACACGGATGGAAATGTTAATATTGACGGTGATCACCAATTCGCTGAGGAAAATTTGGAGTGAAAAAAGTTAGCATTCGAGAATTGTTGAAATCGATTTTAATTCCACTCACGATAATATCCGAAAAAAACTGCACAGCAAATGCTTTCGGAACGTCAATCAGCAGATCTTTCACATACACATTCGATGATCGTCGTGAGTTCACTGTAGAGAATGAATAAAATCAGCTCACGGAACGGACATACAGACAAACATTCATTTTTATGTATATAGATAGCTGACCCCTGCTCGCCTTGCTTCGCTCCCTTCCAGTTTTAAGACCGAAATGTATTCAGCTTCTGAATATCCCATGAATTAGATTTGTAGGAAATTGGGATTAGCAGGCATTAATGTTCCGAAAAGGTGGTCAATTTGACCCTGAATCTTAAAAGTGGGCAAAAAGTTGCCTTCTGTTATGCGTTTACCACCAAAGGAGGTCATTTGAAAGGCTGAGTTAAACTTTCTAGGACTCTCTAAAAAAGTTTTTGAGGAAGGATATGATCACCCAGCAGAATGCTCTTTGGTGGTTCCGGCGGTGCACCGATTTCTCTGAGCATAACTTTTCCGTTTGAACAACACAATCCAGCAGATTCTTTTGCCCGCTCAGACATTGTACCTAAGTATGTACATGCGACAAGGTCTACGGAATAGGTCAAGTAAGTTAATTTTTAAGTGTGGGGAGCCAGTGCCAAGGGCGGCCTGCTTAATAAGCACAAATATAAACTTTCTTCCTATTCCAGAATACATCACGAAGGACCTGGTGACACTACTGATAGAAGTCCCGACCGAGAGGGGAACACAAAACATCGTGTGTGCCTCGGCATATTTCCCCGGCGACGACGACATCATCCCGCCCACAGAGGTCCAAGGACTTATTCAGCACTGCCAAAAAAACAACCTACACTACATCATAGGTTGTGATGCAAATGCGCATCATGTTGTATGGGGCAGTAGTGGCATCAACAGAAGAGGTGAGTATCTTTTAGAATACCTTACTAGTAGTTGTGTAGATATTTTAAATAGAGGCTCTAAACCTACCTTCATAAATGCGATTCGGGAAGAGGTACTTGATCTCACCCTTGCTAGTCCATTTATTTCTAATTTTATTGAAAATTGGCATGTCTCTGACGAAGCCTCGCTGTCGGACCATCAACACATCAGGTTCGACATTCAAGGCAAACTGTCACATGCTTCTAGTAGATATGATCCCAAGTCAACGGACTGGAATTTATATCGAGGACTTGTTCTCTCAAAATTGGATATGCTCGTTACACCTATCGAGTCCATAGGGGACCTAGATGAAGCGGCATACCAATTGAATGATGTGCTGCTTACTTCCTACCACGACAGCTGTATTCATAAAACCAGTTTGTGTAAACGAAAGGTTCCCTGGTGGAATGATCAGCTTGCCAAACTTAGGAAGCAAGTCAGAAAACTCTTCAACCATGCTAAACGCACGAAGAGCTGGGACGAATACAGGTCCGCTCTTACTAAATACAATCTAGAATTGAGGCGATCTAAACGTGCTACATGGAGAAAATGCTTCGAAAACATTGCTGACCTGCCAGTAGCAGCACGAATCCATAAGGCACTCGTTAAAGATCATACTAACTGTGTAGGCTTAATAAAAAAACCTGATGGCACTTACACATCGGACCGTATGGACACTCTCAAAACCTTACTTGAGGTCCATTTTCCAGGTTCGTCCACCCATGTACAACACTTGTACTCTAACACAGCTGACCATAGGGTCGGTATTGCTAATAGAGCAATTAGTTTATCCGGAAAAACTTTTAGTCCAGATACGGTTAAATGGGCGGTGAGCTCCTTTAAACCATTCAAAGCCCCCGGCGGTGACGGTATCTTTCCAGAACTTTTGCAGAAAGTTATCGACCTCATCATGCCGGGTATCATAGCTTTATTTAGAACCAGCTACTATTGGGGATACATCCCGACTACCTGGAGACAGGTAAACGTGATCTTTATTCCCAAACCGGGCAATAGGCCCAGTGAGCTGCCTAAATCTTACAGACCCATAAGTCTAACATCATTTGTTCTCAACACGATGGAGAGACTCATCGATGTTCACATTAGAGGTCGGTTAGATTTGTCTACCCCTCTGCACTCAAGTCAATTTGCATATAGGAAGGGCAAATCCACAGAAGGGGCTCTTCACTATCTTGTGAAGAAAATTGAACGAACTCTTGGTTCTAAGGAAATAGCCCTATGTGCCTTCTTTGACATTGAGGGCGCTTTCGATAACACTGGCTACAGCTCAATAGAGAGACCAATCAGTAGCAGAGGCATCGAAGATTCGACCAGCAAATGGATAAGAGCCATGCTCGAAAGTCGAATTATGACTTCCTCCTCGGGAGGAGTTTCTCTGTCGGTGACCGCAGCTAAGGGCTGTCCCCAAGGTGGAGTTCTCTCCCCCCTTCTATGGTCACTAGTCATAGATAACCTTCTAGTCGATCTTCACAGATTAGGCTATACCGCCATTGGTTATGCGGATGACTTGGCGATACTTATTAGTGGCAAGCACAGCGCAACCATCTCCAGCGTCATGCAAGGTGCTTTACTACATGTTTTAGAATGGTGTAGCAGAGAAGGACTATCCATCAATCCCTGCAAAACTGTTCTAGTGCCTTTTACTAGGAAAATACTGGTCAATCTAGGACCTATCATTATCAAAGGCACTACTTTAGCTTATTCCAGTGAAGTCAAATATCTCGGGGTTATCCTCGACAAACGGCTCAACTGGAATTCTCATATCAAGTTCGCCATCGAGCGTGCTAATAAGGCCATGTGGGCCTGTAGGCGCCTGTACGGCA
The DNA here is from genome assembly GCA_946965025.1 of Blera fallax. NCBI lineage: Eukaryota > Metazoa > Arthropoda > Insecta > Diptera > Syrphidae > Blera > Blera fallax. Next base: position 52,354,478 of record OX337246.1, read on the forward strand.
GAACTTGGGGCCTAAATCCAAAGATGATACATTGGATGTATACAATGATGGTGAGGCCTATTATCACATACGCGGCCATCATCTGGTGGCCGAAAGTTCTTGAACGGACAACGGCAACTAAACTCCAGAAGTTACAAAGAGTTGCCTGTCTCGGCATCACAGGTGCTATGCGTACCTGCCCGACGGCAGCTTTAGAAGCAATCGTTGGGCTTTCACCCCTTCATATCTTCATTAAGAAGACAGCTGCTAGGTGTGCTATCAAGTTGCAGATAGAATACAAGTATAAATCAGGTGACCATGTGGGACATCTGAAAATTCTTGACTCAATCCCCAAAAGAGACATATTTTGTACCATCCCAGACACCATGGTCAAGGAGTACTGTTTCGGTAGGCTATTTGAGGTAGAAATATTAGATCGTGCAAATTGGTCTAATGGTGTTCCGGTATTAGACCCTAGAGGTCTAGTTTGGTTCACAGACGGATCGAAAATGGAATCTGGAGTTGGAGCTGGTGTCTTTGGACCCAACACCAAAGTCTCGATACCTATGGGAATGTGTCCCACGGTATTTCAGGCTGAACTCCATGCCATTGAAATCTGCGCTAGGTTAAACCTTAGTAAGGGTATTAAAGGCGCTAGAATTTTTATATTTTCAGACAGTCAGGCAGCACTCAAAGCGCTGTCGTCCAATTTAGTGGACTCCATCTCAGTTAAAAACTGCTACGATGCACTGCAATCCCTGGCGAGACTAAACAAAGTAAAACTTGGATGGGTTCCTGGCCATCAAGGGATTGCAGGTAATGAGCTAGCAGATGAACTAGCTAGGGCTGGCTCAGAATCTGCGTTCATAGGACCTGAACCTTACTGTGGCATTAACTGGTCATTCGCCACAGCGCTGATTAGTAACTGGGAACACAAGCTTCGTCTGGACCACTGGGAAAATGTCCCAGGGTTGAGACAATCCAAATTACTAATCAGACCCTACTCCTATAAGGATATACTTAACCTTAGTAAGGAAAGTATCAGGAAGCTAGTGGGCTTTCTCACGGGCCATTGTGGCTTGAGATACCACCTTAACAAACTTAACCTGGGCTCAGAGACGGAATGTAGGTTCTGCTCGGAGGAGGACGAATCGTCCGAACACATTCTCTGCAATTGCCCAGCATTACATTGGTTAAGGAGACGTATTTTCTATAAAGAAATATGTACGCCAGCAGAAATGAAAAACTCTGTAACTAAGGACCTACTATCCTTCATTAGGGAGGTAGACGGTCTCTTAGACTAAGAACACCCTTATGATACAATAGATCTTCTAGGTCGCAGTGTCTGCCACATGGGCAAGGGTTATATTTAAAAAAAAAAAAAAAAAAAAAATGTACATGCGACTCCTTTTCGTATGAAATGAAACTTTCATACTGAAAACATGAATTTTTCTTTAGGCTCCACGGTCGGACAACATTTTCACCGATAAGAATAAACCGTTCACTAACAGACCCAAGTCTATTAACAGTGGTTTCTCGGCCGAGACGTCCGCCTAATTTTTGTATCTTGACTCCTTCGCCCAATATCAGGCTTAGAATATCTCTCTCATTTTAGTTGACGCCACACATTCGGTGGAATACATAGCAACTGATTCGACTAAACTACAATACTGAAAATGTGCAAACTCAATTATAACATCCCCAGTGGGAATCGCTACCACAGCACACACAGACACAACATCACGCATAACTTATCCAGTATGCATGTATGTATAACAGAAGAATAAGGAAAAGGAAACACACACCCTTCTATCGCCAGCCACTCGCCTCTGCTCATAAATTTAGCGAAGAGGCAGTGAAAGGAGAATAAAGAAAAAAAAAAGATTATCACCACTGAGACATGGCTGGGAGACATGATCAACGAAAAATTAATCAAATTCTAAATTTTACAAATGATATTTTTGATATTGCTCAGCTTCTAGATGACGTAGAATCGTGATTTTGGACTTGAATTTTGCGTCTTTAAAAACTCTAAACGACAAAACTAATTTGATTAAAATCGACAAAGGCAAAGTTGATGTTATTTGTGTTTCTAAGTTATTTTGTCTCTTTTCGTGATGACAGTGGCGCCATCTGTCGAAAATTGGTCGTACCAACTCAGAAACCTTCGCGGGCTCATGCACAACAACTTTGCTGAAGATGATCACATGATCAAATGCATAGTTTACGATTCTATAAAGGACATACAGACAAACATTCATTTTTATATATATAGAAGAAGAAGAAGAAGAAGAAGAAGAAGAAGATAGAAAGAATAGAAGAAGAAGAAGAAGATAGATTACATGTTGTAACCTGAACAACCTGTGATGTCGGTACTCACAAAACCTTAGAAGAAGTGGATGCCGTCTGAATTACCTTGGATCCATTGAACTTCCTAATATGTTTTAGGAATATCTAACAAATTTGCCAAGAGGTCATAGAAAATTAAAGTTCCTTCCCTGCACGAAGTGCTTCGGCCTTAATCGTGTCTTAAAAGCTTTTCCATACAAATTTTTTCATGGATCCTGTTTATAACAGGAACAGTGTAAGAAATGTCTGTAAAATATTGAGCACCTTAACTTCATCACGAAAAGAAAATTGATCAGGAGTTTTAAGATCGGAAAGCAGGGTGGCAATGGTGTAGTGGTAGCGTCATCGTTTGTCGAGCTGATGGTTCACAGTTCAATCCCTGGTATCAGCAAGCATTATATGATAAGAGGCAGTCCGATCAATTGCGAAAGTTTGTGACAACACTACTGCGAAGGCATAACACTGGCAGTAGGTTTGTCATATGGCTGGAGAAATTGATCGCTCTGTTGATAATTGATATGCTCATGACATCAGGTGGATCGGGAAAAAAAATACTGTGAATCAGAAGCGAAGGCAAAAAATACATGACAGCATCAAATCTCCCCAGTTATTCTGGATACCACCCCTGGAGCTAATGTGAAACCTAATACACCTGAGTTGCAAACCACTACACCAATCTCTTTCTTACTCTCTCTATCTATCTTTCAACGCCCGCACCATGTGAATACATGTAAAAGGGTATTCATAACCCCTTGAGTGCGGGTAAATTATAAAAAAAAAAAAAAAAGATAGATTTTGAGTTTTTATTATTAAAGTATAATAAATGAGTATGGAGAGGTACTACAAAACAATCAGCCAAGCACTAACGTCATGAATTTACATATATTTTATATTTTATCCCCACAGCCGCAGATCGGCAGTTTTGCTTTTTTGATCATCATCATTATCACTTTATTCTTCATCCTGCGCCAGCGATAGTAGTTTATGGCAAAGAATTCCCAGACGGGTGCAGGACAGATACAAAAATCTACAATGAGCCCCGACGGTATTCGTGAAATGTATGAGAAAATAGTTTGAGGTGGTGTGAACTATGCGTCATGGGAATTTTTAAAGAAGTAGCAGTTTAGCATTACATTCCTTTCGTGCTATGTTTCGTGTTATGTTCTGGTTCTTACCCGGTATCAGGCAGTTAAATAAATCGGTGACGTGAAATAGCGCCCTACGCCTACATGACTCATGTCATATGTGGCCTTATTTCAATGACTGCTGCCCAAGCGGGTCTTATTTCGTTTTTGGACATTCTCGAAGATTTACACTTTAATCAATTTCAAACCAATTAAAAACAGTCTGACTTTGGGAGTTATTTCATCAATGTTTGGAGCTATGTATGTTTCATTTCTCTTCGAACAGGACTTGTATAACAAACCGTGAATTATGTGTGCAACCCCGCTGCTTGGGGTCACTGTTGGATTTGGAGTAGTTGTGATGTTGGGTGTATGCAAAGTTTCCTTGTATGCATGTATCGGATGTTTCGCATGGATTTAAAGAAACTTTGCATATACCCAACCTGGCACCTACTTCAAATCTAACAATGACCCCAAGCAGGGGGGTTGCATACATATTCTACTTGTTATGCATTGTGGACGTACATATTCATTGCACTCGTTCGCAATCAACTGATACCCAAATGATCTTTTTTGGCTAGAACAGAGATTTTTATCAATGAATTAGCCGTTAATGTTTTGCAAATATTTTTGTAGTTATACCAACGTTTCTTACTAATAGCAATTATCGTCAACGAGGAAATGTTCCATAAATGTGACCTTATTTCCATTATTCAATGTAGGTCTAATTTCCAAGTTGTGTTGGAAATAAGACCCGCCGGGCGTTATTTCCATTTTTTTATTGTAATAAGGCCACATTTTGAATATGGCTTTATTTCGTAGGGCGCTATTTCACGTTACCAAATAAATCCAATCCTGCAGCTTGTATTTTGGATCAAAATCTTTTGGCCACTACGGGTTTCACGGTTATACCATGGTACAGACCGATAACTAAGCCTGTAAACTAAGTTCAGTCTTCCAGATCGAACAAGCTGTTTCAAAATTAGTTTAGCTTAAGCTTCCTTACAGATTTTCAATAGCACGTAAAAAGTAATAGACATTATCAGCATCACCACAGATGGCTACAAAGCTTTCAAATGCGCTCTAAGGTCCAGTTGGAATGATCAAATCATGCATTAGGAAAGCAGATCCTTAATCCATGAGTCGCTCAATTTAAAATATTCTACCTACAAGAGTGCTATAACAACGATTCTATGTAAGTACATACATAGTAATGAAAATAAAAAGTGAAAATGAAATCCTTGGCAAAGTCCGTCACTCACAGTGAAAAGTACTGATTTCATAGCTGTTGCTTTTTTATATGAAGATCGAATGGCCCATAACAGAGAATCATCAGTCACACACTTCTGCAGACCAGTCCAGAGTTTGTCTTAGGTAGTGTGTATGCTTTCCGCACATCCACAATATAGCTACAGATAGGTTTGGCATAGTCTTTTGAAAATTTGTTGATTTCTTAACCTAAACGACTTTACTCAACCACAGCTCTGGAGAGCATTTTAATGACTTTTCCAGAAAGACTTGCTTTTCAACGAGCTTAAAAAGCATGACTCGCCGATTATGTTCACGAACAAGGTTAGCAAATTGTTGTGTTTGTGTTCTGAGGCTTCATAAACCATGCCGTGCAATATCGAGCACAAGAACAGATGTCACGGTTTACCTTTGTTTGAATAATTGCTCACTTAGCGAAATTAAAATTGATTCAAAACTGTAGTCTGCCTTAACATGTATAGGACATTTCCCAATAGAACGCCCAATTGGAATATTCCTCTATAAACGTGTTAAACATATGTACCTATGCACATAGTACATACACACATATGTATGTTTATGTACATTGTGCTTTAACTTAAATCGTTTAATACTTTTGGAATTCAATTACATATAGATCCAATCCAATGTCATAGCTTAATTATTCTTATTAAAGTAAAATGTTTGAGATTAAGTAAGGGAATTGAAATAATGACCGTCATTTAAATCAGACATCAGCAGTCATTTTTTGATATGAAAAAACAAGCATGGCCATCTGATTGATATGTTCCGTATCTTTAACAATCGCACGCATATACACACACATACGTATATGAACATACACACATACGTGTGTATGATTCACCATCAATATCAGTTATTTTGTTACGTATGCTTGAATAGAAGCCCTATTTTGCCATGAAGAATTAGTCTTAGAATATCATTTGTCATTGTAGTTCTTTTTTTCCTATTCTTCTGTCAGCTTGTGTACCTTTTCGAGCAAATTCATTTTCATTTGCCACCTAATGAAATAATTAACTTAAATCCTTAAACAAATTCGAAAGCTTATTTCAGCTCAACAGTACCTACCTACCTTATTAATTCCTTTTTTCTTCTTTCTCTTTTTCTAGGTACGTATAACAGAACTTGTTGGTAATTTCTATAAACTCTGTGCAAATATCACGTAAGCAGGTTGATTTCCTCTTATTTTTGTTCGAAGAATTTTAATTCATTGTTCAATGTACATATGTATGTATGTAAGTATTTTCCCCTGCGCCCTACAAGAACAATAGTAATCGTCTTTAATTCACTCAATTCCTAACGCGTTCGCTTGCCTAGTTCCCACTGCCAACTTTCACGAGAGACAACTGAAATTAAGAATAAAGACAAACTTGCCAATCACTCTCACAAATCGTTGTAAAACTTAAATACAAAAAAAAAAAATTTAAAAGAAACAGAAAACTCGGAGTAAAACTTTTTTGCAAACATCACACAAAAATCAACAAAAAGGCCAAAGAACGAAGTAAAAAGGGACAAACAACGAACGCAAATAAAAGTGCAAAATACAAAAAAGTAGCAAAACAATAAAAATGGCAAATGGAAGAGAGGAAAAATGTTTCCCTCATCCAGTGCAGTTTTAGCACACAGAACTTCTTTGCCAAAAGGATTTATAGCAAATAATCGCAATGCTTGCGCAAACAAAGTGACCTTAGCATGGTATCGGGTTAAAGCTCTGTACTCTGTCGTCCTCTATTGGATATTATGTTGGTATGAGGATGGCAGCAGTCTTTTTACTCGTGTAAAATATCCACCCAACTATCTAGTAATTAGAAAAACTATCTGCAAAACTTCTATAATCATTAGTCAATTAGAAGATGTAAGGGCGGGTGGAGGTGGCCAAACAAAAACGGGTGTTGAATTATGGGGCAAAATGAGGGTTGCTTAGCTGACCTCCTCGGGCAAGGGAGAAAAAAATCTGTACATCCTTGGTTTTTTCTTTTCTTTTTTCTTCTTCTTTTTCTCGGAAGCTATCTTTATCACGATATCATCAGCAAAACGTAATCAGTTAACGGGGAGGTGGTTGGGCAGCAATATGGTTGATACGAGAGAAGCAATATGGTTAGCTGAAGTTAACTTAACGAACATTGAACATGGTAAAAATGGTAACTACCCCGGGGCCAAGGAGGGGCAGAGAAAAAACAATTGGACTTTGTGATTTTTCTGTTGATGCTCACCCCCGCGGGGTGAATATCCTGTGTGTGTGTTTTGATGATTGGGTACTGTGCTTGCCATTGCAACAATAATCAATTGTATTCGAAAGTTAATTTTTGCTCTGTTCCTTAGTTGGTTCTTGTAATTTTTTTTCATCTGTCATTTCATGTTCGCTTTTTGTTTGGTATTTATTGTATGCTGACCAGCACAAATGTACAAGGTCTTTTCCGAATTGCTGTCAAAATTTTTTTCATTCAGGTTGTTTTTAAGTTTTTTCTCAATTTATATTGTGTAATGAAATGCAAAAAAAAACTGCTGGATCCGGTCGCGACTAAAACCAGACACTCGAAGATCGAAAAGAATAATATCTTACTTGCGTGCCGCAACTGAAAAATGTACTGTGAAGGAATTTACGTACATACATATGTCCAGAAAATATACATTAATAAATCTATCTAACTATCTATCTATCTATTTATCTATCTATCTATCTATCTATCTATCTATCTATCTATCTATCTATCTATCTATCTATCTATCTATCTATCTATCTATCTATCTATCTATCTATCTATCTATCTATCTATCTATCTATCTATCTATCTATCTATCTATCTATCTATCTATCTATCTATCTATCTATCTATCTATCTATCTATCTATCTATCTATCTATCTATCTATCTATCTATCTATCTATCTATCTATCTATCTATCTATCTATCTATCTATCTATCTATCTATCTATCTATCTATCTATCTATCTATCTATCTATCTATCTATCTATCTATCTATCTATCTATCTATCTATCTATCTATCTATCTATCTATCTATCTATCTATCTATCTATCTATCTATCTATCTATCTATCTATCTATCTATCTATCTATCTATCTATCTATCTATCTATCTATCTATCTATCTATCTATCTATCTATCTATCTATCTATCTATCTATCTATCTATCTATCTATCTATCTATCTATCTATCTATCTATCTATCTATCTATCTATCTATCTATCTATCTATCTATATATCTATCTATCTATCTATCTATCTATCTATCTATCTATCTATCTATCTATCTATCTATCTATCTATCTATCTATCTATCTATCTATCTATCTATCTATCTATCTATCTATCTATGGACTACGCCACGCCAGTATAGTCGGATCGAACCAGGAATTTGGCTTACAATAAATAATCAAAATAATTTTATGATTTTTTAACAGATTTTCCAAAAAATACATTTTGACGTTTCTACATAAATTTTTAATTTAGATAAATTTTAGATTTAGATGCAAGCACATGCGACCTAGTGGTGCAGAATATTTGAACTGTCACAAATTTTCCAGAAAATATACATTAATGTTATTATGATTTATTGTGAGGTTGCCTTAACTCGCATACAATGAGAAAATTTTGTGTAACACAGTTCTCGACATTCTCGCAATTGCAAGTAATTTTTTTACGGCATCTGGTGGAATTCAATAATCCAGCAAAGTATTATACATTGAACCAAACAACTTAAGCTTAGATCAGTCAGTGTAAATAATATTTTTAAATTCGGGGTAAACCTGGGCCTCAACCAATTTTAATTTTTTTAATTTTGTGTGCAGGTCAAGTAAAAGGTTTTCTTGCAATTGCTCGTCTAAAGAGCCTTGATTATTTTACACCCCTATTTACTAAAGTAATTGATATGGCTTTAGAATTCAGATCGCTTTATTAACTTCTGCACAGATTTTTCGATGCTGTCTATTTTATTAGCTATTCGTCTATTTCATTAGCTATGCGTTACAATGATCAGTTATCATATCTTAATACCTTCCGCCGGTGACAGTTACCACCTCGCATTTCGGAGCACTTACGAGTTGGTGATCAAAATACACTTTAAGTATTGATATTTATCTGTGTGTGGGCGTCGTGGCTCAAGTGGTTAGTGCGTTGGATCACTGAGCAGGAGGTTAGGCGTTCGAGTCCCAGAAACACCAAAAAGTTTTTTCACGGTCCCACCTCTCGCGAATGTCTGACAAACGTCGGACAGTAATAATTGTCAAGAGAAAGCTTCTCAATTTGCGTTTCGGATATGGCTTTAAACTGTAGGTCCCTTCCATTTGTATGAAAAAATATAACACGCACAACAGGAATGGTAGCGAGATGCTAGGCCTGGGACCACATACGGTCCGTTGCGCCAAGAACTTGTATTTGTATTTTGAAAGAAGTTCCAAGAGCTTTTATTGATTATTCTATGTTCTCTTGGCTTTAGTTCTTGAGTGAATTGACTTGGGTCCTTTTGCATAATCTGTCCTGTTGATGTACATATATTCTTGTAATCGATGAGGGATTTCAGCTCTCACGTAAGCTTGCAACAACAGCAGGAATATTCTCGTTCGACCAGTCGTTTTGAGAAACCACAAACACCGATTGATTACAAACTGAAATTAGAAATATTTCACAATATTTTATTGAACTATTGACATGATGCTCATGTCGTCGAATATCTATAACAATTTCGACACGTTCTTAAGTCGAGTTCTATAATTAAGTGGCAGCTTTGACAATCGACATAGAGTGACTTCGAACCGCAATCGGCTGTCATAATTCAACAGTGAATACTAAAACTTTCTGTATATGTACAGTACATACTATATACTATATATGTAAATGAAGTAAATGAACAATATCAAAGCTATTATTTACAACGAAGCTGTTTAAATGCGAAATTAAGCACCATGTCTAGTTTTTAGGAAACAGTAGACGATGGAGGGGCAGCGTAACAGACGTATGCACATATACCCTCATACAATTAAGTTTTTAACGTGTAGAGATAATAACGATAGACCCAATAAAGTTCATACATGTATTAATAATTAATCAGCATCAGCAGCTAAGTCGGTTGAGTAATGTTCCTAAGTTTTTCCGCATGTCACAATATGACAATATTTTAAATATAAACTTTGTAGAACCAGAAGTAGTTGTATTCGAAATACTTTTCAAATCCATTTGCTGTTCTAAAACGTTTTATTAAGACTAAAACAAAATATTTACTTCTTGTACCAATCGTCGATATTCATATTGTATACACACGCCTCTTGGAGTGCGCATTAGGATCTTGACACCATAATCCAATTTTCTTCACTAATATTGAGGCTTTACTTCTTTGAGATAGGGTAGAAATATGATAAATAGGGTTCTACGATTCTTTGGAGATGGATTGTTACCCACATATCTGCATCTTTTATGATTGATTTCTTTATTTCATTGAACGAATTCATATATAACTATCCACCTAACTCTGTTCTTAATTTGTAAATATTTTCATCGTCTTGACCCAAACAAATCAAATATTAGTAAGATACCATATCGAGAAAAACTAACGCTTCTCTCGAATTAAATATATGCATACATATGTAGAGCAACAAATTTGGTCACTTAAATTTTTGTATACAAACAAACAAATTTATTCCGAAACCTCGTAAATATATGTATGTATCTATGTACGTATTTGGGAAACACTACCATCCATTGCGGTTACTGTCCTTTGAAAACCAAGAGAAGCTAAAAAAAAATTCAATAGATCCCCAGATTTCAGATGTGTATGCAAATTGATTTTTCGATTTTGTTCCATTGCAGCAAAGGCAACAACTTTCCTTTAGTCCACTTACACATATATACCTATGTATATATGTAGATACGCATGTACATGTCCTCTGTTGTCATCAACAACAACTCTTATTCACAGTAACCATACAGTGTGCTCTTCAACAGTAATAAAAAATTCGCTCCACGATTTCTGAATGAACTCTAACCGGATTGTTGAATAGACATGAAAGCCGTGCCCTTTTTTGTGCAATCTCTTGGTACATTGCTAATAGGTGGGGGGATCAGTTCTTCCTAAACCCAGTTAAATTCCTACAATATTCATATTCCCTCTACGGGAGTACCCCTAGTCCTTGTAAATATGACCATGTCCTGCACCTGCACGATTCCCAGATCTCGGTAAGTAAAAAAAGATATTAAAAGGTTTAAAGGATATTTTTCCCACAGAAAAAATTGTCTCACAGAAGCAAATGAACTGCCCAATAAATGAATAAATGAACTAACTAAGAGAAACAAAAAATGAATCAGTGTACAAAAACGAATAATACCGCTACCCACATTATCAAAACTGAAAAAATGGCATGTATATAATCTAATTTCTTTTGGTTTTTATAGTACCGCTTTCGCTTCGTTGTCCTTGTCGAGGAAAAGAATGTTTTTGTTTTTTTTCCTTTGTGGAGGAAACCTCCTAACTGGGTGTCCTTCTTTTGCATTCTGCGGTAGGGATATGAACAGCGAAAAAAGACAAATCTACACTAACTTCTCTGAATTTTAAAATACACCTCGAGGCAATTTGCGTCTGTTTTAGATGGACATTTTGTTAAGCACACAATTTTTACAACCCACAGACACATACATGCATACACTGGAGGCCGTACTCGAAAAAAAGTAATTTTTTTCGTGTTCATAGACATGATGTGTCTGCCATCGTATCATGTCGTCTCTGACAGAAAATGTTTTTGACGCTCGGCGATACGCTGCTACGCGATATATGTACATATCGACCCGATACATGTGTCAGTTCACAGGAGAGGCCGGAATAGTAGTCGAAATTGTCCTCTCGACCACAGATTGACTTCCCCACGGATGACCTCAAGGCGTTTGCATGTTAAACAAGGGCTTCCGCCTGGACTTTGGTTTCTGTCGAATACATGGGTGGATCACAGTATTAGTGGTTATGGTAATCGAATTTCAAATTATTACCGGGAGGTATATTTCCATTTTAGTGGAAGGTCAATAGCATAAAATGCAGTTCATTGAGATTTTATGTTGTCTTCATGAATTCCCTTCGTAATTATATTATTAAATTTAAAGCTGGTATTGACATCCACGTCACTAAAAGATCACTAAAAAGGCCATGATCAAAAAAGGCATAACGCCGCTGTAAAGGCATAACTGGGTTATTACAATTCCGCAAAGCAGAGGAATGAACACAAAGTATGGATCGTTTAAAATATTAACAGCTAATAGATTCTACCATCAAGGAAAAGTACTTTCTCCCTTGTTATGGACCCTAGAAGACCTCCTATATTTACTCATTAATTCGAAAACACCATTGTTAGAATGATGACACGTTCCCTTAAATAGACATCTAGAAGGTGCAAAGATAAGGGATTAACAATTAATCCGACACAGAATGCTCTCGTCTTATTTTCACAAAAGAAAGCGAAGTTCTCGCAACAGAATGGTAGCTAAGACACAGCAACATGTAAGTATTGTACCGTCTGGCCAGTGAATCATGGGTCAATAAAAACATGCCCTACCTAACCTCACTTAACGACTAAAGCATAACCTGTTTTATTTTTTATTATTTTGCATGGACCCTAAGCCCCACTGACTTAAAATTATTTAACACAGGAACCTTAAAACTAGATAAACTTAATGTATGGCGAGAGGGAAGAGGAAGTAGAGAGAAGGAAGTTTCTGAAACTGGACTTGCTGAGATGAAAATGATGAGTTCATTGGCGAAGGGCAACATTCTAGATATGGGTTCAAAGTGGCCGGAATTGGTACTGTGTCGAACGAGACGGAAGAGGGTACAGATTTGAGGTTTCGAGATTTGGTGTTCAAGTTAATCGATTGCAGAAGAGCAGATGAATCGATTATGTCTGCTAACAGTTGATTGAGCTTAACGTCGTTTTGCAACAGATTAGAGATCTAGCCGATCTTCGCTCTGTTAATTATGTGATCAATGTGCGAATTAAAGTTAAGCGCTCTGTCACGCAATATCCTAAGATCACAGATTGTATTAACTATGGAAACTGGTTCATTATTAAAGTAGTAGGTCCTATCGGTGAAGAACGACGCTTGCGGGAAAAGTTAATAGCTTTACATTTCCTTACATTCAGCTCTAGAAGTTAGATTTGCACCATGTGTAAAACGAATTTAGGTCGCTTGCTTGCAATGAAAGGGGAAGAAATATCTTAATAATTTTCTTGTCATCTGCGTACAAGGAAAGATCGGACTCCTTTAAGATAACTCCCACACTGGACAATGCAGGAGAAGATTGGAGAGTAGGAAATTTCAAGTGCAGTATCCACATTCGAATTACCCGTGATGATATCAAAATTAATGAAATTTTCAGGATCAACACCAAGGAAATTACACTGCCGTCGGCATCTAACGAAAAGGTTAGATCGAGTTGTCTACCCATGTGGTTGGCAATACCACGCAATTGCTTAAGGCCAAAATAACACAGGCGATCAGTCAGAAGAACTTCTATGCCGGAAGATGCATTTCACTTAATAAAAAGTGAGACTCATCTTCAGAGTGAGCGCATTATAACCGATGAAGATCAAATATTAATATTATGATGATGTCATCCGATTGTGCCTTATCGAAAAGAAAATCAACGGCATCAACGGCGTACTGATACACCCCAACTGATTGGAAAGGGCGGATGCAACAAGAGAATACATTAGAGGTTGACATAAACGCGTACGGATTCAAAGATTTCGGTGATGGGTGTTTTAAAAATAGTCGCGTCAAACCGCTTATGCATTGAAGAAGAACGCCGCGAATAGAGAGATGGTCTGATCTATTAATTTCGGAAGACGATAAAATCAGAGGTAAAAAAATCATTATTATGAATATTGGAGATGAGATTAGATTCCGTTAAGGCAAACATATCGTATGGCATGAGCTGCTTTAGTACGTAGTCTTCTAACGTTTGGTTTATAAATGGCTGGGTTATTAGATTAGTGAATTGGAGAGGGACGAATATGATTATTGAAATTATTATGGAGATGTGATAAATGCTTGGACTTGATCTAAGATGAGTAATAGGAAAGATCCTTAGTCACCTGAAGAAGTGAAACATTAAAACTCTTATACAACATTCTTCAAAGATTAGAAGCCTGATATTACCTTTGTTTCCCCATCGATATACATACATATATAGAATCAGGCTTATCATAGAGGGAGGCAAGATAACGGCCATCATCATCATCGGCATCAGCAAATTATTTAGTGAGGTTAACAATGGAGGTAGCAGCAATATAGGAGCGCAGAATAAGCCTCGGTGGACTTAGTGGCACTGGAAACTAAGGATGCGCATTTATTAGCGTTGATGGCGGGGCTCATGCACGAAGGGTCTAAGGAAATAGAAGTGAAGGGATTAAGAGTGTGGGGACACATAAAATGAGGATAATTTCGAGTTCTAGCATGATGAGGGTTATTGACACTACATGCTCTCAATTTTTTTACTCATTTTTTGAGTTCAACTTTCGGAATGCCATAACTATTACGATGGTTTTTGGATTGTTAACATTTTTTGAAATTTCTTTAAAGTTGAGTATTCGTTACCGTGCTTTACATGGAGGAGCCTGAATGTAAGATGGAATTTTAATATCTTACATAGCGGACTGAGAAAAAGCAGCCGTATCTCGAGGTTCAATCCTTCGTGCCTCAGGCGTTTCCTTTTTATTAATAAGTGTCCCTCAGAAAAATACTTATCATGAAGAGGCATTGTATGTGGTTCACTATATTCTGTCTTTGTACCAAATTTCGACGTTTAAAGCTTGATGCCACGAGAGGAATATGTCCGTTTTTATTTAAAAACCTCATAATAATAGCAATAAAAAATAAAAACATAAAAATACAGATAAAAGTTGATCCATAGTGGCCAACTTTTCCGACAGATTTCATTACTTAAATCTCAATTCACCGCAATAAATCTCATCACCAACACTAGCACAACACCGAAATCTATATAATTCATCCACTAATTTCGCAATTTGCACAGCACAATTTACTATCTAATTCGCAATCATATCACTTCCAACTTTCATACTCACCCTCAGTCACAGACTATAAATGTAAGTCATCAACCCAGAGAGTGAATTTACAACAACATGGTTTCTAAACCATAATATACATATGTATGTGTGCATGTATGTACGTACTTCATGGATAAAATCTGCCGTTCTACACCAGTGCCAGCTGACTACAGTTCGAAGAGGAATTTTGTTTGATTACAACTTTAATGAGCTCCTCGCATGAGTTCAGGACATTAATTTACAATTTAACCAACTTCACTTGTTCTTGCTTGGAACGGTGGCTCCGACACTTTGGTTTTACGGACTGAGCCGCCTGCCCCTGCAAGACTCTGATGAACCGCCGTTACCTCTGCCTCCACCTACGCTTTGGAAACACTAACCATTTCAATATACCAATGTTGTTGAAAATACCTAGTACACGAATAAAGGAGGAATATCTTGCGCCTTTTGGCAAATGTGAAAAGGAAGAGTTCTGGCGCGAGATACGAATGGTAGACTGCGAAAAGTGTCGGTCTTGTGTGTGAATATAAGCGCCCGGGTAGTTTGTCTATAGGGTTTGCGTTTCCTCAAGACTTTTCAAAATCCTGTATTATTCCTGCCTGTATAGTACCAAAAGGATAAATCACTTTTAAGTCTTTCAAGACTGAAGACGTATGAATGTGTTTGTGTAGGAAGTTGATAGGCACATGAGGGAATATTTTACCGAAGAATGTCAGGGTATAATCGACAACGTCATCCACCTCATCACCGGGTGAAGGTTTGTCAGTGAAGATATTTTGTTACATCCTGTGGGAGATTGATATAATTCTTCCTCAGTTGTTTGATAGCTATAGGCTTGTTGAGTATCTGTCTATTCATGCCATTTCATGTGAAGATACCAAAAAGTTGAACATCATGTTGTGACTTCAGTCAAAAACATTTGACATCAAAAATTGTTTATATTTACATTTTTAAGTCACTAAATTCAATATGAACCGAAGAGGGTTGGGATTTTTGTACGACTCATCGATGCGACTTGTTTGAAACGTTTGTAGGAACGTATCGTATGTTACTTCAGGTGTAAGACGTCTTTAAAGCTTTTGAAGAAAAGTTTGTGTCTTATGTCTTACCAAAGGGAACAGAAGTAACTTATGCAATTAAAAAGTAAAGTTTTTTCTCAGTCTATTGCTAGATCGTAGATGAGTTTTCTATTGGTTACATCCACATGTTATCCCGAAGACTTAGCCTCTGTGCTGGAAAATTAACCAATTCGAATTTGTTTCATCTTTCATAGAGTATGCATATGAACATATTAGTAGTTAGGTCACTAAAATAAATATGTATTTGACATAAACAGCTCATATAGGAACATGGCCTCGCTTCTCGCAGCTAATCGTGTCATGTGCTTCTATTTTTCTTAGAACTGACCTAAGAGAACATTGAGAAAATTATCATGCAAGAAACTTACTGCTGTTTCATGTTCATGTGCCTAGAAACGAGCGTAAGGATACTTGAGTTCATGTTGTTTCCATTCCATCAGGCTTCTTGATATAGCTGCGTTTAGTAGCATACTTTAACCGAACTACCTGACATTACATGCCTTATTAGTTTATCAATATTTTAACAGAAAAGTTGCCAATTTTTTTTTTATAATTCTTAAGGTTCTTCTTGGAACAGTTCCATACTTCAAATCTTTGGTTCCTTAAACAGTGAAAATCAAACTCTGTAAGCTCAGTTTATAATACCGGGATATACATATATTTTTTAAATGTTCGAAGTGGCTTGGTGGATCTCGTTTTGCACAGAGAGAAAAGGCTGAGGTTAAGCTCTGCAAAGCTCTTGATTGAATTTATAATACTTGTAATCTATGACTACCATGATCAGATGGCCCTTCAACATATGAGAAATTTGGAATTCCACATTTCTTTGAAGTGATTGAAGGATAATCTGTAGATGGTAGTCCGTAAGATGTAAGCTCCTCCACTCCACTCCTTCACTATTTCAGAGTACGTCTTAAAGTTGTAAAAATATCTAGTATTGTAATAAAATTTACCGTTAACCTCATGTCGATAAAGAGATTGGAATGCTAAGCGACCCCTTCTCTAATGCATCCTCATAAGTTAGTTTGACTTATTGACACTGATAGATTGTGTGTTTTAATCGATATCTCTCGTCCATTTCGTTGTTTTTCGACCGCGTAAGTTTGCCCTGCCTAGTTCGCTCATGTGACCGACATATTTTTTACTATTTTTTATTTTCTATTTGTTAGTCCTTCGCGTTAATCGACAGGGTTTCAATTGGGCGGAGGGGCACCCTTCCCCCCCCCAACCCCATGGGTAACACAATGGGTCAGCACTGACCTGAGTGCGGCAGGAAGCTTTTCTCTCTCTGCCAGCCCGCTTACCTAACCTAACCTAATCGAAAAAAGAACAATTCAATCAGACAGAACTACTGTAAGGTACGCACATCAAAATCAAAATTGTTTTAGATCTTTTTTGAACAAAAGGGCAATGCAGTCCTAATTCAAACAGACCGAACACCAAAACTTTGCCGTGAGGATATGTGGAACTCTTGCCTTTCTTAGAATTATTGCCGATTCGAAGCAGTAATTTTTTTAGTGCTACGTTTGATTTTATTTAAGTTTACATTTAAAGTACAGTTAGCAAAATTCGTGTGTTTTTGGATAAGATTTAAAGTACGTGGGAAGGTTACATCTATCAGGCTAAAGTTTTAGTTTAACTCAACACTCTTACAGTACAATCGCTATACAGCCATTTGTTTGAAATAATATTTGTAAAACAAGTCCAATAATTCACTTAATTCACATTAAATTAAGCAATTATCATTATCCTTATCACATGTCAGGAGCGAGCAATATCTAAATTTATCTATTTGCTCAATGAGTCAATAATAAATGAGATGCAACTCACACATATATGTATGTAGATAAGTATACAAATTTTCGCATTGTACCCTCTCGCATTCATTTGCTAATCAAACAATGAGAAAGGATTAGCATAGGTCAACATTATCACACAGCTCCACAACCCTATCATCTCGTCATTCTCTGTACCAATATCCACTACCGTCATTAAATCGAGAGTGCAGGATAAAATTTATATTGAGAGAGACCGCAGCGGCTCAATCAAGCACAAAGATGACAATGGCGACTACGATGCTGCTGGTGACGATGATGATAATTATAATGATGATTCATTAACATTGGGAATTCAGCATCAAACCAACATATCAACTTTCATTTGCTTCAAACCATTGTCATCATTATCATCTTTCGTAGACCATGCTATCACTTTGAAAGGATACCGACACCCAAAGCCAAAGTATAGTGAGGAGAAGAGGATAATATTTAAAGTAAATACAAGAAATAATTTGAGGTTAAGTGGAACTCTTTAGGGATTAATTAAGTTATCAAAGTTCGACCTATAAAACCACTAATGGATGAATAATTTCTAGACTCACACTGGCACTTTCTCATCCCAACTCAGACATCTCCTTTCATTATTTTACCAGAAACCATGTGAGTGTAAGTGTGCGTATGGTGTACTGAAAAGTTATAAAATTTGAATCGAGGAGTTTAATTCTGATTTCCTTCATTCATTCCACACACAATTCCACAAACTTTAATCCAAGAAACAGGGCAGATTCCTCTTCTTTACCTCACCTCTCGAGCACTGTTCAAATAGTCAGTATGAGGGTGTGCGCGCCTGCTGAGTGTCCTTGCAAGAGCCGACATTGCGGTTGAAATTCAAATATACGAGTAGTTTTATTTAGTTGGCATCTGTGCTTCTCCAATCCAAAGCAATGGAGAAATGTGAGAGATTGAGAAATATAGTCCTTTCCTAGGATGAAGTAATTTCTATTTGCAAAAGAATGATAAAAGCAGCAGCAGCAGAGATCTTGATCCATGCATAGATGGTGATTTTCTTTTTCATATTGTTTGTAAAAAGGACAATTCCTGAGACAACATACGAGTATACCTCCTGCGTTTAATTTTATTTTATTTTTTCTTTCTTTCCATATTTTCATATCTCTATGTAAACCACATTTGTTGGGGGTGCCCTGCAAGAAAGTGTGTTCCGGGAAAGGACATGACTTTTGGTTCAACAGATGCTGTGCAGGTTTTGTGCCTGCTTGCCAATGTTTTGCCGCTGTATTACGTCCTTTTGCTTTTCGCTATGTTGTCGTCATTGGTATTTTCACTTGACTCTGTCACTGTTCACTCTGTCGTTCTTTCTGGTCAATGAAAATTCCATCCGTTCAAATATGTTAACATACCACTTTTCCTTTAGAAGGACATGTCCGTATTAGGGCGAGGGAGAAATAATGTTTGTTGATGTGTTGTATGTGCCTGTCCTCGAGGAAAATCAATTTGCCATTCTTGGTGAAAAGCAAGAGCTTATGTGCATAATGTATATACAATTGTGAGAACAGCAAAAGGCCCCAAATTTAATAAAAAGCATAAAGGACAAACAGGATACAAAAATATTTGCTCCGGCGTGTTATGAAGAAATCGAGCAGCTAAATATGCAAGGACGTTAAGGATGTATGTAACTGTTTTGTTGGTTTCTTTTGTTATTTTACGATATGATTTTTCTTATGGGCTCATTAAGATCACTCAAAGGTGAGTTTAGCCTGTTTGATCATCTTGGGTTTTTTTTTATCAGAGACATGAAAGAAGGAAATAAAATAAGGAATGTCTTATGGAAGTTGCTCGTATTTGTCGTATAATTTGTTATTTTTATGGCAAAATTCTGCGCATTGTTTAATGGTAGACCATAAAGAGATGTAATACTATGCAAAAGACACTAGAAATGCTGAGATGTAATACATATCCGTTGTTAATAAAAGCATATATGTATGTATAAGAATTTAAATAGATTTCTTAAAGAAATTTTGTAAGCGTTGTCACTTATGATTTTTCATGGCATGAAGATTTATTTAGATAAAAGTGCGCTTACATAGCAATAATAGATTAAGCCTTAAATTTTGTTAAATAATTTTTTTTAAAGCAGCTAACGGATTTCAAAAACGACAAATGTATTCGCAAGCAAAAAGTATTTTGGAATTGAAATTTAAATTGGAGGCATCTACATAGATATATGTATGTACATATTATTGTAGTTTTAGTACTCAAGCACAGCTCACTAACAAACACTTATTCAGTACAGTTTTGCGAAGTGACTATTGAAAAGTAAAAGCTCCTAATCGAGAAAGTCTGTATTGGAGACAGCTGCCGTTTGCCTACCATTTATTTTTTTTTCAAACGCGACACCTCACGATAGGGACGGTAAAATTTGTCATTTCGAACGTATCCAGTATCTCCACAAATGACTACCAATTTTATGAGGAGTTCATAATAAAAATACTTTGGTTTTATCATCCCTCTCTTCCGTAGAGGTGTGAACACAAATGAAGATAATATTATGAAACTGAAAATTGATATGGATCGTTACCACAGGTCTGGATAAGCTGAAGGACAGTTGAACCGAAGACCATTGAGTCCCTTGATATACATATGAATGTATGCATGTACATATTTACGCAATACGGGCAAAACCACTCTTGAGAATGTACTTTGGAATGGACTATGTGTTTGAAACACAACAACATGCATCTTCTACTTTGGGACTACTACAAGACGGTGCAGGGCCATAAGTCCACAAGTGGTCGGTCGTTTTGAGAGAAAAATTCAACGAAGAAAGGAGAAGATTCAACAACGAAGTTTATGAGCTGTACAGCGACATCGGCCTAGTCAAAAAAACTGTGCATCAGTCGCTTGAGATGCCTAGAACATGTAGAGCGAATGGACACCAATGCTCCGTCCCGCAGAGTCTTCGAATCTAACCCGAAGGGACAACGCGTAATGCGCAACTGGAGGCAGTTAGCTAAAAAGCGGGCTAACTGGAGGGGTTTGTTGGTTGAGGCCCACGTTCACCCGGAACTGTAGCGCCACCTAACTAAGTAAGTAAAGTATAAAAACGCATGAATACCATAGGAGGAAGTTAAGCATAGAGTGTCCAGTACGTAGACTAGACAAGTTGTCGTCAAATGTTCACGCTTCACTATCTTATCGTCATTTCAACTTACAGCAAAACTAGAAAATAATGGGAAAGGCTAATATGGTAACATTAAGCTAAACAAGTTGTCGTCAAATGTTCACGCTTCACTATCTTATCGTCATTTCAACTTACAGCAAAACTAGAAAATAATGGGAAAGGCTAATATGGTAACATTTAGCTAAATAAGATAAATTAACACCTATCAACCAGAAAGTGAATCTTTTTCCAGCAGCCAGCATGCATTTAAACATATTAATATTATGCCATAATATGCACTTATGTACACATACATATCTCGCTATCTTCACATCATCCCTGTTTACGACTTCAAAATTTTCAACGTTTGCCCATACACATCTAGGAAAATGAAACCCTTTTGCCATGCCTTACGGAAAAATTCATCACTTTCAACTTCTTCTCATTAACGGCCTGCCACAACGTTATGAATCTCTGAAACCGCAATTTAACATAATAATCCTTTCCCTTAAAGCACCTTCAAATGAGAATCATGACGTTCAACTAACTTTACACACAGACAAAAGTAAGCAAACTGACTGCAAAAATATACTCTTTGCTCTGCAATATTTCCCAAAACCAACCTCATTTCACTTCTGTAGTCATCATACACTAGTGTTGGTTTAATGTAATTCCTAAGGCATCATCAATTCGAAATTATGGCGGAAAGCAAACAGTTTAAATGTTTAATTACCTTCCAAGGGTGCATCCACCCCTAGCTGAGTTCGCATGCACACACAAACACTACACACCCATTCAGACCCACATCCAGTAATTCCCTTGCTCCATAAGGAGCCGAACACGTAATTCAGAGACGAAAAAAAAGGAAGACAAGACCTCCAAATGAATAAAACTTGCATCCTTTGCTAGTTTCTCCCTTTTGCAGAAATGAAAGTGCAGCACGTCGATTTGTTTGCGTGCACTAGTATATACGTATATACATCCTCCGTTCACTTCTGTATTCCTCACCGATCCTGCTATTTCCTCGTTTGGTTTTTATTATTTTGCAGTTTTAGTTTACGGATGAAGTTGAGAGATGCCAGAATATAAATTTGTAATTCAGCAGTCAGCATTCTCTGTACGATGTGCAATGTGCATTTTCAATTCGATCCGGTTTACCAAATCAACCCTCAACCGCGCTAAAATATGTACGCTGAATAAAAATAAAATTTGGGGGTTAGGGAGGATGAAACACCCACCAACCAACTATAAAACCAATTTGGATGGGTATAAAGTGCGGCCGATTAGTTGCAATTAGTTTTCTACATTTGAAAAAAAAAAATTCATGTTTGCCTGATGCGTGGTGAATGGATCGTTCCGTGCACGTGGTTATGACGATTGTTTGCTGCATGCGTTTTCGTGTATCTTTGACCATATGGGTTTACGAGATCCCCTAAAGTGGTATTTGAGAACGTATTAGATCCATTAATTTCCAATTGATTAACGCGCGATTGGTGTGACAAAAAAGTAACTAATCTATCAAACAAGTCATCAGGCCAGTAGACGGCCGTATTTGGTGAACATCATTGCAAGCTCAACATTGAAGGACTACAATGCAAAACTAAAAACCTGGATTAGATTTGAGCTATCGATTGCACTAAGCTAATTGCTTCAGCCTAAATACAACACTACTACTTCACGATTTCAAACAATCGCTTATAGAAAACTATTTTTCAAACTATTATGCAATAAATTTGTAAAATAATTTGAACCCTCTAGATTATAATTATATTTATTTTCTGAAGATCTCTATTGATAGTGAACGGAAAATAAAGTTGAAATTTCAATATTTTTTCAAGTGTCTCAAAGCACTTGTCTTTAACTTGTGTCATGCGCGGAAAGTGAACAATGGACCAAATTTTGACACTGCTATAGGTCCTGGAGAAATCAAAGAAAACCCCACATGGATACTCACCACTTCCTTAGGAATTTTAAACTCATGTGTGGCAGCATACAAGTACATATGTATGTACACACATAAGTACATACATACATACATATATGGACTACTAGATACGCTAGGCAAAATACTAGAGCGTATCATCTATGACAGACTGCTTACGGTAGCGGAGGAAAACGGAGCACTGTCAGTCCATCAGTACGGCTTCAGAAAATCGCGTTCTACCGTCGATGCTATAAAGGCGGTAGTAGATACAGCAGCTGAAGCAATACAGGGGGAAAGGTGGAGATGGGGGACGAAGAGATACTGTGCAGTAGTAACGGTAGACATCAAAAACGCGTTCAACTCGGCGAACTGGTCGTTCATTAGGAGATCCCTGGCCGCGTTTCCGCGGGAGTCCCGCAAGGGTCGGTCCTTGGACCACTCCTATGGAACATAATGTACAACAGAGTTCTACGCTTAACACCGAGGGAGTTAAAGTAATTGGCTTTGCTGATGACGTCGCAGTGGTTACAGTAGCCAAACACATTCATGAGGTGGAGGCTGCCACGGATGAGGCAGTCAAAAGAATAAAGGAGTGGCTGGAGTCTGCCGGTCTGGAACTAACTGCCCACAAGACTGAAGCTGTCCTCATAACCAGTCGCAAGACGGTGGAATATGCGAACTTCCGGGTCGGAAACCAAACAATCAGGTCAAAGGAATCCCTGAAGTACCTTGGAGTCATGCTCGACAACAGGCTGCGCTTCAAAACACACGTCGAGTACTCCAGCAAGAATGCTCCCGAACATCGGCGGGTCTGGATATGCCCGCAGGATCCTGCTGTCCAGGGTGGTCAGCTCTGTCCTCCTGTACGCTGCCCCGGTATGGGCGGGTGCACTGGCGACGAACGAATGCAGCAGGAAATTATCATCAGTATATAGACTCTGCGCAATTAGGGTGATTAGCGGCTTCCGAACGATATCCGATGAAGCAGCCTGCGTATTGGCCGGAATGGTCCCCATCGACATCATCGCAAACGAGATGCAGAGGGTGTACCTTAGGCGACTCTCGAACCGGCAGGAGACCAAAAGGATAAAGGAGGAGGAAAGGGCAGCATCGGCAGTGCTGTGGCAAACCAGATGGGATAGCTCCACAAGAGGCAGATGGACTCATAGGCTCATTTCCACCATAGAATCATGGACAAAGAGAGCGAGAGGGAACTGTAACTACCACCTCACACAGTTCCTGTCTGGGCACGGAGGCTATCGGAAGTACCTCCATAGATTTGGACACGATAGTTCGCCCCTGTGTCCAGAATGTCCAAATGAGGAGGAGGATGCGGAGCATGCAGTGTTCCACTGCATACGCTTTTCAGAAGGCAGAGCAAGCCTACCAAATCCAGAAAACCTCGTAAGCCACATGACGCGATCGGAGAGTGGGTGGACGGAGATCTGCTCATTCATAGTGTGTGTGCAGAATGCGCTGCGAAGAGCAGAAGCGTTAAGAAGAGCCCAAGAAACGGCCTCGGAGACTAGAGCATAATTGCTAACCAGCCCCGCGAAGTAATACCTAACGGCAGTCCCGCGGGGAGAGTGGTTGATGAGTGCAGAGGTGTGGTTTAGTACGTAGGCGCGAGGAACTCGCGAATCGTGCATGCCAGTAGTACGGGCTACTGGTATCTATGAAGATTCCACATCCATTGGCGCAAACCATAAAAAAAAAACATATATGGACTACATATATATTGAGCCATGTCGAGATTTGTCATTCTTGCCGCATTCGTCCAATTTTTTCGACTTGACTGTAGTTAGTAAGGCATTTAAGCTAAGAGCTATGTATTAACAATCGCATTTGTTTTGAGCCTATTAACTCTTTTTTTTCTTAATTTTTGGCTACCAAGGAAGTTCTTTTGTACCATATGCTGATATTATTCTTGTATATCCCTAATGAAGCTTGCTGCGGAGGAGTTTGTCAGATTAATTTGAGAGATGATTTTTCTATGAATAATGTTGCAGAGAGCCACAAACTGTGTGTTCTGCGGTTACTCTAGACAGAGGCAGGAAATGGTATCCTCAGTGATGCTCATTTTATGGATGTAGTCGTTGAGCTGACAGTGACCACAGAGAAAACTCTCAAGTGTTTTTTTTGTAATCTCTACAAAACTTTGAGGATATCTCTTGCTTTTTATGACCGGGTATGACGGCTCTTTTAGCCTAGCTGAGTCCATAAAAGTTGTTACAGTGGGATATGCACATACTGCTTTTTCATTTGTTGGCGCATATTTGAAAGCAGAATTAAAGATTCAAAAAAAGGGTTCGAGTCCTGAATGATTAGTATATCAGAGGACCCTTGCCAGGCTTGCAAATCTTTACTTTGTTGCGTAGGGCCAATTTTTGCAATTTGGAGTTATTCAAGTGGAAACTCAAAGCTTTGAGCGCTTAACTGTCCGTGAGTATAGGGATGGTGGCACATTTAGTGCCCGAGTTCAGGTTGATGCCGGCGCATATTTCTGTTACCGTAACTCAGCATGAGTCTGAGCTGAATTCAGCGTGGTGTATAACCAGTAAGTGACTTTTGGGGCTCATATGGGTTTGGTACCCTTTGTGAGTATAATTTCTAGATAATTTACATAGTCGGCTAAAACAATAATAGCCCCATATAGGGTAAGCGAGCCTCGTCCTAGAGATATGCAAAGCCTGCCAGAGTAGGCCCCCAATTAATTTTGTCTTGACCTATTCAGTCAATCCTGGCATACGCCGACTACCCTTTGCATTGCTGACTCCAGTATCGCCCGAGGAAAGTGGGCTTCCTAGTATCATCCAAAAAGGCCATAGAACCAAATCATCAGTTTGATTACATATTTGTCAATACCAAACAGTGGCCATCAGTATTGGATGTTAGTCTAAGAATAGGGCAGATATTGGCAGTCACACCGAATAGTTATGGAAACATTTTGAATTAAACTCTCAGAAATTATGTGCAGTACACCATGTACGATCATTGACGACTAAAGTTAGATTTTCTTAAGAATAGTGCAGTACCAAGTTTCTCAAATGTACATACATTGAAACGACAGCATTCATATTATAAAGAAAATCCGAAAGGAAATGATTTTCTTAAATGCTTAATGGTTTTTGTGAACAAAGGCTGAGACCACTGACCGCAACAATTTCAGATTTATTATGCTACTTCTACTGCCTATACCAAAATACATAGTTCGTGCATTGACCTCATCAATACTGTAAGAATATTCTTAGAATTAAGATTAACAATCTATTTGTCTCTTATTTTATTGAAAAAAAGAACGCTTGAAAGCAAGTTCGAGAAATGTGCTGATAAACAGAGACAAAACTGCGATAATTATAAGTAATTTGAATGATGACTTCCATTGTTGCAGGCTGATGCCTGATGAATGTGATGCTTTCATAACTGCATTCGCCAGGGCCGCATTCTTTCTCTAAAAGTCTTTTTTTCTGGCCGTGTCGTTACAGTTTTAAGATTAACGCTCATAGGAAGGAACGGTATCTCCAGGGAAGACATTTTGAAGAACTCGAACACCAACTTTCTCGCTATGCATATAATGTTTACAAGAAGTTTGATCTTTATATACTGAGTAAGATATTAAAAAGTATAAGATCGTAGTCAAGAGAAAACCAAACTTATGTGCAGCGGGTATGCTGTAGCCACTCAGAATTAAAATAAAAAAAAAGCAAATACTTGGCCCAACGGGCCGTATGTAGTACAGCGAGCGGTCACGACCATTCGTGTTGTGCGTGTTATATTTTTTCACACAAATGGAAGGGACCTATGTACATATTAGAGCCATATCCAAAAGGCTAATTGAGAAGCTTTCCCTCGGACGTTTGTCGGACTTTCCGAGAGGTGGGAACGTGAAAAAAAACTTTTCGGCGTTTTCAGGATCCGAACCTACCGCTCAGTAATCTAACGCACTCACCACTGAGCCACGGGGCTCACCAGTATTCAAATCCAATTGAATATTATATATACCGCATAATGAAGGATATGGCTGAAACGAAAACTTACAAAGATACGATGCAAGGAAATGCTAACCATTTCAGCAGGCAAAGTACCATTCATTCAGCTTGCGTTCAAGCTCCTGTCCACCATCGTCCAAGGAATAGATATTTGTGCGTTTGATGTTAAACACTCCAGGAGAATGTTGAAAAGAAGAGGGCTAAGCACCAATTCCTGATCCACGCCAATTTCGACTAAAATTTTCCCACAAAGTCCGACTGTCGATTCCCTTCCTACTCCATCTAATGCCTTTTCAAAGTCTACATATGAATGTCATATGCATCGTTTGCTACTTCGATACTATCCCACAGGCACATACACATGCCAATATTTTGTATGGCATCTATTGTTGGCTTTTCTGACAGAAATCGAAATTGATTTTTGATTATGTGCACAATTTCGTTTAGCCGTTTCTTACTGTTGTCCACGCTTTTATGATGTGTAATGTTAATTGTATATACAGTAGACGCTCGATATAGTGAACTAATATAAACCGAACTTGTTCACTATATCGAGTTTGTTCATGGTTCATTACAATATAACTAAAACTTTTCTGTCCAGTTACTAAAAAACTCGAATACATATTTACTAAAAAGAATAACTTATTTTAAACAAAAAAAAAATTATTACGGATAAATGCAATGTATAATAAAAAAATAAAAAATAGATTCAAAGTGTACTAAAATTCATATTAATACAGACAAACAGCAGGCTATTCAAACTTCTCCTGAACCTCTGCAGTTCGCGTTTAAATACAAACAACCCTAAATTTCGTAGCATACATGTATGCACACATATAATCTCGCTGTAGATACAACACGTTGAGTAGAACAAACCGCAGATTCAAACTACATGTAACTACATCTACATATTGACGACTGCACGGCGCTTATTAGTTTTAACTTTTATTTGCTTGGTGAAAGATTCTGAGAAAATAAAAACATGAGTTCACTATATCGAATTTTTTTTGTTCACTATTTAGAATAGCCTGTATAAAAATATTGTGTCTTTACTACATATATCGAAGTTCACTATAGCGAGCATTTACTGTATTGCATTCCTTCCAATAATGTTATGTTTATGGATCGCTGTATTTCAGCCACTTTTAACTCTTCTATAGAGAACTCTTTGTTCGGTAACTGCAGAAAATATTACATCCAGCATTCTTTAACATTGAAACTCTTTTTAATAACTACAACACGTTTACAGTTACACTTAAAGTTGGGGTTTGTGTGTTTCAGGGTATCTGCGAAGAGAACTATAAGTAAATTTAAGATAAGAAGTTTTTAATAACAAAAACAAGCTTTTGAATATGTCCGATGTCAATAACGAATAAAGAAATTTTATTAAAAATTCTGTTGGAACCTTCAGAACAACGTTTTCTTTTTTGGAAAATATTTCTACCGCTATGGTCAGGTCATTAATTTGCAAAACTTATGTTTAAATAACTAATAGCGCATTTGAACACAATTAAGAAACTGAAGGTTGGTGACGGGCAGACTGACAGAATAGTGCGTGCTGAGAAAAATATAATTTTATTCTTAAGTTTCCTTGTTTTTCTCTTTCATTCATTTAATTTTTACTGCATTTTATTAGGAAAATTAATTATATCTTACAGCTAGGCAAATGTTACATACAAACTTACTGGCCCTATGCGGGCACTCTAAGCTATACCTAATAGTAAAAGCTGGACTAATTTATTTGAACTATGTACCTATTGATTGAAAACTTGGAAAATTATTTTTTTTAGTATCTGAACCTTTTTGCTTGTGCTTAAAACTAAAATAAACGAATTCTTTGTTTTTCTAATTTGAGATACTGTTTCATTATTTAAATAATATTTTACTAGTTCAGAATTAATTTTAAAAACACATTTTTAAATGAACGATTTTCCGAACTAAACGTTCTTTTCTGACACATATTCGTTCTTTTCTGACACACTGTGTCTATGTACATATGTATGTATAAACAATTCGTAAATACAAAAAAAATCGGTAAGGGGTGATTGCAAAATACAGAAATTTAGAGTGAAACAAAACTTACATTTGACCATCAACTGCCCCACATCGTCTATTATCTATTCATCGAGCAACAGGAAAAAACACATTCAACAACCAATTGAAATGATGGGAGGATGCCGTATTTTGAGGGAAAGTGGTATGGTTGATCACAATTAAATCGCACATTCATAGTGCGACTGCAACACTAAATATAAAAAAGTCCACTAAACGTATGCCAAACAATTAAACTAATGGAAAATAATTATTTACGTTTAAATGGTGAAACGATTTTACTTGGCTCTTGTTCGTCGCGTACAAATCGTGAATCGATGGGGATTTCGCATGGGGGTTGGATTGGATACGACGAGATGGGAAGTGTGCACGCCATTTAGAATATGGAGCTCCGACAGGATGAACTGTTAAAAGTGAATAAATTACCCCCACGAGGTTTAGTGGTACCACCAACAGTGGTGTGGTGGCAGCGTTGCAAATGGAACTGCGAAGAATTTTTCATTTTATTTCCATTTTTTTAATTTGAGCTGAATCCAATGCAATTTTTAGTTTTATTTGACTTTTTTTTTTTGCTTATTCATTTTAAATGGCGGCTTAATCCGCCCTCCTTTTTTTCTATTTCTGTGAGTAAAGTATTCTATTTATACGGCTTATTCATATAGGAAGCAGGAAATTGGAATTTTGCTGAGTAAAAAGTTCTTTGCTGGAAAAAGTTCTTAAATTATTTGATACGCTGTTGTGCATTGATTAAAACATTTCGAACTCAATTTCTAATGGAAATTTAAATTAAATTTTGCAACAATGCTTACATGTTAGGCTTTTGAATATTTACCACCCCTAATGATTCCACAATGACCCACTTACCGCTTAAAACGACGATGAGTAATAGTATATTACGCAGACTTTTCACACAGACCCTAGTAAAACATTAATCCAAAGGTATAAAACCTACAAATCAATCACCAGATCCAATATCTTTTAACAGAAATTGCTAACTACAATTAGTTCTAAGAACCTACCTCGTATTGCAGCTTACGTAAATTAAAAAATTTCATAAATTTCAATGAATTAGAGGAGCTCTCAGGGCCATCTTTTCAGCGGCACTTGACATGTTGTTTCATCTGTTACACCTAGATATTTTTGGCATACAACTGGCAGCTAGTGACTTTACGCTACCTGACAGTGGCAGAGCCAAATGCTCGACATTCCACTATTAAAACAAAAAATTTGGAAGAACACCGCCTACACTCTGAATCGGAAAAAATGTAGTGTACAAAAGGTAGCCACGACATTCTACACCTATGGTACCAAAGCTGAAGGCAGGGTGCGTATAGGTTTCATCCCCGAAGATCCGAATATTAAGATCACTTTTGGTCTCCTAGATCATTACAGCGTGTTCTAGTCAGATCATGGTAACTAAGGAAGCCCTACCGTAGCTTAAATGAAGTATAATATCTGCAACGAAAATTTTATTTCTTACGGATAGTCAACCTATTAAATCTCTGGAATCGGTCCATTGTAGTTTACCATTCATATTTTAGGTGTGCGGGTCATAAAGACAGTTCGGGTAACTAGGTACCTATAACTTTTTTACGCAATTTGTTCTCATGACAGTTATTACTCCCGGACAGTTGAAACTCCAACCTCCTGCTCAGTAATCCAACGCACTAACTACTGAGTCACGGCACCCACTGGGAGTATGCTCCCCCCTCCAATTCAGTTGCCTAAAACTTTGTTTAAAGACATCCAATGGGTTTTACTTCTTTACTTATGGGAAAAACTTATGTATGTACATACATAGATCCTTATGGTATCACAATGAACCGAATCACATAATTTTTCCCAGAGACGAACAGAGGTAAACTTTCTTATGATCACTCTGTTGGATATGCTGGTTGATAATCTCCAATTGCTTTAAAAATACAAGACAAAATGGATACAACCTTAAATTTGTTTTAGTATAGAGGCCAAACAATGCAGTTCATAAACGACCAACAAATCTCATTGATTTTGAAGCCATATATAATTGGTTCCATATCCCTGGAAACCTCATCGTAATATACTTGAATGCGAATAAAGACGAAAAGGGAAAGATATTCATGTACTCTTCGATGTCTACATGAAACCCATGCTACCGATAACTTTTAAGGATTTCTAATTCATTTACATAGTGACTTAAGTCCTACATAAAAGCCAGACAAGACATAGAATCCTGCTACTCTCTTCGTGAATTCATTGAAATTAATTTAACTTACCAAACAATATTTTCATTCTTTCCTCTTTCATCATCACCAACTTTTACTATCTTAATGCAAAACTGATGTCAGGTTACCGTAATAAAAGCACAAACACATATACCCAAGGTATGACTAAAACTTTTAATCGGAATACAAATTCAAATACAAAACGATAATGATGTCGACAGCAGAATTGTCTCAATAGCACGCACATTGGCATTCGCACACTCACCAATTACAAGTTATTCTGAAAACGTCGATATTCACAAGATATCCATCTACGAATTGATAAATACCTTTGCCAAACCGCACCCCCATCAAAGTTTAATTTCAAATTAAATAACCCTTCATAGCGGTGTGGGCCAAAAAAGGGTTCGTTGGAGTGTTTACGTACGCTTGAAAGTTTTGAGTTTCACTTTAGGTTAGGATCAGCGCGTTCATTTTAGTCTACTTTACAGAGTCCTTCTAGCTGGGGTTGTATTTTGACCCCAACGTACGACCGCCCTAAATTCGGGAGACTAATTATTTTCTAAGGTTGGATTATGGGAAGGATTTTTGGTAAACAAATGACCCATCAGATGATGTTTCGGTTAATGGAGTACTTTGGCTGACTCACTCAACCACTCCTTGACTCAGTTTATGGTGTAAGGATAGGGAAATGGATAGGCTTTTCTTTGTTTTTTTGTTTTTTTTTTGTCTTGTTTTGGAATTCTTGGTAGAGAAGTTTCCACACCTGTAAGCTTTGTAATTGAGTGTACGGATGTGTCTGTAAAAAAGTTTCATGGCGTTTTGTGGATAAGGTGAGCAAATTAAATAATTAACGTACTAATGATTGAGGTGAAATTTCATTGAATCAAATGTTCTGATAAAAATTCACACAAACGGAGGGGATGTTCTGGGGATAGTATAAATTAAAATGCGTAAATTCTTAGGCTGCTTTGGAAAGCCGTTATAATTAATAATGTGTCGCAGATATAAAGAAATATTGAATAGACATATGTACATATGTAGAAAGTTGTATTTACTTGCATTTATCTACTGTGAATATTTCATTCATTTCTGGTTTATCGAAATCAAAGCAATTGATACGAACTACATAGAAGTATTGGCAAACCAAATTAATTACCCTTACAACTGAAAATTTTATTGAAAAGATTGGCTTATTCTTAAAAGGAATACTAATTTGTTCATTTATTTTTAGATCAGAGTTTCCCAACCTAGTTAAGAGCCATCTATCTGTGGGATATGATACCATATATGGTACCAAAATGGGATATGATACCATATACGGTACCATATCCCTCAAATCTGCACCCTGCCCTGAAAACGTAGTTGTAGGCTGAGACTACTTAGACTTTTGTAGCGCAATATCTCATTTTGTTTCTAAATTGTTCAGAAAAGACTTAAATTATATAGACAATAGCCCACGCGGGATCAGCTCACCTTGTTCGAAGTCTACGTATTTTCAATCCCTGTTTATTGTGTCAAACCATTCAGATTTCGGTCTTCTCCAGCCCGGTGCTTACTTCTCGATATATAGAGTTGTGTTGACAATATGCGCATCTTTTCTTCTGGTTACATGGCTGTAACCTCTATTTTATATAAGTTTTTCTGTGATAGAAGTCACTGCAAGTATTACTGCAAGTCTCTGTACCAAATATCATAGTAGGTCGTACGGGCATATTGTGTAGCTTTTCTTTACTTAAAGTGGCATTTACTTATCGAAAAGAACTCTTGTTAGTGTCCTCCACTTGATCAATCCAGCTTATATTCTATCATTTATACTACATCATCGTTTATGTCTCCCGTATTGCAGATGTATGATTCGAAATATTTAAATTTAGATCACGTGGTGGATGTCGTCTATTTTATGGTCCTGTAGTAGTAAAAGAAAAAAAAAGAGAAAATAAGTCTCTATTGCTTGCTTTGGTACAACCCCAAAGTTGTATAATATATGTACGTCCATATGGGCTTACGCACTTATATAAAAGCAATTTGTTATATGTATTTGGCTTGGAATGTCTCCCAAGTAGCCAATACATTTCTCTAAAGCGATTTTCAAGCTTATCACGTTTTTTTTTTTTAAATTACGATCGTAAATGACCATGTTCGTATGATCAAAATTAGCACAAGACACTCAACGACACATTGCTGGACAATGTACAAAAAGTATGAGAGCAAATTAACGGCAGCTGAGGAGAAGATGCTTCGCATGACAGCAGGAGTAACAAAGCTTGATCGAATTGGAAGTTCGAAGATCCGAGGAAGCCTTCACGTCAAAGAACCCATCTCGAAAAAATTGGAGCACGATCGGCTCAGTTGGTATTGCCATGTTCAAAGGAGGGATCCTATGAACCCTGTCAAAAGGGCAATGTCAATCAACGTTCCTACAGAAGCGCGGAAGAGAGGCAGGCCAAAAAACTCCTGGATCACCCAAATGCAAAAACAGCAGCATTTGATCGGCCTCAGTGACGAAGTGATCCGAAACCGGGAAGTCTGCAGATATTTTCTGAGGTCGAATCGGCGAACCCCACAAGCGGACCAGTAGGGATGTAGTAAAGTGGGAGGGTTACGATCCCTATAATCCTGATCATATTCTTGCCGAACAAAAGAAAGAAGTAGAAGATTGAAAAGCTCTAAAACACTACCACGACAATCTTGTGTTGAAGCGTTGCTTTAAAAAACACAATGCAGTGGTATGGTTTACTACTGCATAATCTTCGTGCAATACTTATGTACCTTTGCACAGACTGCAGCACGTAAATGATGAGTCAACAAATTGAAATACGATCTTCAGGGAAGAAAATTCAAATCAGATAATGAGATTTCAACTACCGTCTTAGGTCTTTTCTTTAAAAAAAACTTTAGAATACTTTTTCGATGGCATTGAAGTCAATCTCGATTTTTAATCGATTCTCGATTCATGATTCCTCTTCTTTCTCAAATAAGTACACTCATCCCAGCCCCTTTCCCTCAACTTAATGGTTTATTCTGTGCTCTCTGTAGCTCGGCACCAAGTACGAGCTTGTCTAAACATTCCCACAGAATCTTGAATCAGCGCTTTGATGTAGGCTTGGCTGCCTGACATACATTATCTTCGCTGGATCTATCGATGTTGAGTTGTGTAAATTTTCCTATTACGTGAATTTTCGCTTGGACAATGCTGGGATAGTTTGACATTAGTTTTTGATCTAAATATCCTTTCAATGTTGCGTGCGCTGTTCTTAATCCATTTGTATACCATTCGATAATGTTCTCACTTAAACTGTAATTTACTTGATGTATAATGTATACTATAACAAAAAATCGTTTCGATTTCTGACCAAGATACGTTGCCCTATTCTGCTGTTCTCATGATTGTTCCTTTAGCTTACATGTCGTTTGGTTAAAAGATTTGGGTTGGACATGATCTCAAAGCTCTTGTTATGCACATACATCGATTGTATTTGTCCGAACATTTTAATGTTTTTATAAGCTTGGTTCTTTCAAGCGAGCGAAGACGTCTTCTTCTGTATAGTCTATAGATTATCTAATGTGGGACTTTTCTCCTAAGTACAGTTTCACATGAGGTTGACCCCAGTTATTCCGGACACCACCCCTGGAGCTAATGTGAAACCTAATACAGCTGAGTTTCAAACCACTACACCAATCTCTTTCTGTCTCTTTCTCTATCTATCTTTCCTACGCCCGCACCATGTGAAAACATGTAAAAGGGTATTCATAACCCCTTGAGTGCGGGTAAATTATAAAAAAAAAATAATAATAGCGATTGGCGACTGTTATCCTACTATAATTCCAAGCCGGCGTTATGTCATAGTGTTCGCAGAGACAGCGGTGTTCGTTTCATCCTCGTTTACAACCACCAACTTGAGCAGCTCCTGCTCAAGTTAAGTAGTGTCTTTGTTGCTAATCAGACTGTGTCCACCACAAAAGTTAAGGTCATTCTTTTCTTGAAATACATATAAAATATCTCATTGCTGCGGTAGTATTTACGAGGTATAAAATTTCCATTTGTGTTGAAAAATATAACACGCACAACACGAATGGTCACAAGAAGCTATGCCCTGGAACACATACGATCGTTGCGCTAAATATTTGCTGTATTTCGAATCGAACCCAAGCGAAACCCCATATTAGCATCACCATTTATTCTATTACTTATAAAAATCCCTACAGAGTGTCATTCGTGTCATTCCTAAGCTTTGTTATGACTTAAGTATTCACAGTCTTATCCATCCTCTTCAAGAATGAACGAAGTTAGTCTGATGGGTGTAAAGAACTTAGATTTCTATACCACGATACCACACCTTTAACACTCCCATTACTCATGCGTTTTCACATAAAAACGCAAATCATCATCCATTCAATGTGTTAACTAGCCCTGAAAACTCAATTTTAAATTTAATCAAATATCGAATAAAATTCAATAAACTCTTTCCTTTCGTGCATAATTCTTACCTGAACTTGAAATTACCAAATCCTTGCACGAAAAATGACGAGGGCGCACGCGAATTTTCTCCTCATGCCTCCCGTACTCTCGCACGTCATATTAACACATCCGCATAATACAAACCTGAAAACGTGTCGTGTTATTGTTGTGCCATGAACCTTCAAATTGGCCTTTCATTGAACGTGAGTCACGCATGTGTATGAATGCGTATGTAGCAGTGTGCTGGGCGAATTTAATTTACTTGAACAAACGCGTACGCTGAAAATTGCCGCCCTAGCTATCATATAAAATAGTCTATAAAGAAATCTTAAAAAAAAAATAATGCACAATAGCGCTTTATGCCAGGATATATGAACTTTTTTTGTCCTTGATGCCATTCGGCAACACACATCTAATATTCAAGACATCGTGTGTGGAATGATTTAATTACGACAACTTTGAGCGGGAGTCAAGTTGTTCCTCCTTCATAAATTATGCGAAGAGATACACCTCTGAAAAATGTATGAATATCTTACTTACTTCTCCCCATTCTCAGCTCCTTCACCTCACTTTTTTTCTATATCTCTTTGCATACTCATATCCTTAAGCTCGGAAATTTGCAACCATTCTGCATGCGATTTTGTAAAAGACTGGGGGAAAATGAATGATATGAAATTTGTTTACCTACCACGACGACTGACATTCAAGGACCTCTCTTTTTGGGGTGTGGAATAAGGCACGATACATTTTTTTATGATTCGTCGTCGGAAAGGGAAAATTGCTAGAGAGTGCAAAAGGTACCAAATCCTCATTTACACCCTTAGCCAGGTTAAGTAACACCACACGTCAACATGGTATAGGGAAAAAACAAAAAGAGGAGAGCTTCCTAGGTTGGATGTTGTAAGTCAAATTTATTACAAGGGTGAGTGAGCCATAGGTGTCCCATGTTTATCCCCCGCATAGGTGTGAGAGTAGCTCCAAATGTCAGAAAAATTGAGGAGCTCTGAAACTACGATGCAAATCAACTAGGGTACCATGAAATATACTCACTGGAATGTGTGTGTTTTTTATGGGGGTGAGTGTAGGAATATTCTTTCTAGACCTCTTTGAGATGTAGTACAGATTACATAATAACAGGAGCCTATAAATTACGAAGGTGGGCTTGGTTGTAGATTAAACGAAAATAAGGAAGATGCTCATAATAGGCTTTTCTTTGAACGGAGCGATGTTACGCTATTTGATTTAGGTTTTGGGTAAATGTTGCTGTAACTCTCCCGTAACAGGGAGTTATTTGTTTTTTTTTATTAAATAAATTTATTAAATAAATTCTACATACCTTATGCATTTTCTGCTCTATACCAAAGTATTATCTTTAATAATATGAATCTCATTTTTCTTTCACAGGTACGTACTATGTATTTATTGGAGTTCATATTTTGTACGTAAGCGAAATATATTTGACTTGTATTAAATTCAGAATTTATCAACACTTTATAAATATAATTTTTAATATTGAGATTTACAGTTCATAAATGATTTTCTACAAAAGCTTTTTTTAAAAAAAATCATTCTTTAAAACCTCTTCCCTAATGATTTAATTTAGAGCACACTCGGTCTTCTGATATCTTGTATGAAGGGTTTCCGTTGCACTCAGTCGGAACAAAGAGACAACTAGGTTCTAATGAAACTAAAAAGTCAGACCCTTTCTAGTCACCGTCTTCTTTAAAAAAAGTTAGTTCCTCTACTTCTTTTCAACTACATACATATGTATATACATACGTAAGCACTCTCGATAAACAAAGGAATAACTATTTCCCACTTCTAGACCAACGTCACTGATGACTATTGTTTTCTTCGAAATAAATCTGGTTCTGTCCAATTATTTTCAAATGATCTCCAGTGGTTTCCAGTTGGCACTATGCTGATTGTAAATATGCTGATTTCATTATTACCTAAATAACGCAAAGGATAGCTTAAGATCCTTGTCGTAGGGTGTAGACATTTGCATAAAATATGCTCATCATTAAGTACTAGTGGTAGTATTGTAATAATTATTGATATTGTTTGGGATCGAAATTATAGGCTCTTCACACTACGACCATAACATTGTTAAAGCAAAAAGAGAAAAGAGAACCTAATAATCTCAGAGGGGAGACGATTCTCTTTCCAAGAAGTTTTGTCTGATGCAAGTTATGGCGGGATATTCATGATACAGAATACTATTGGTTCATCAGTCCGTTTATGGTTTTAAGAATGCCATGTACATATATTGCTTTGAACATTATTTTAAATTCTTTTTTGAGGTTAGTTCTTGCTGAATTACATACATACCTATATGTACATATGTATATAGTTTCAATTATGTGTCTTGTCCATGCGGCTTGTTTACCATAACATGGCTTTTATACAATAACACAAGCCAGGCATGTTGTGCCTGGCACCAGAAAAACGAAATCCAATTGCAGATATACGTTGCAGAATTAAAATAAAGTCCTGAGTAGGAATTATATCGGTATGTACAATTTACTTGATTTTCAATCCCATGGTAGTCCTGAATGAAATTAATTCTATCTTTATGAAGGGGAAAGAGTTCCAAACCTGTGAAGCTTATCAAAGGTGGGAATGGTGGAAACATTATTGATTTTTGAATTTGATCTATCATCCTTTTATAACCTTTAGTATCGAACTTAACTGAATTAAATGACAATAAATTTAATATGCTTTGTGAAAAAAGTGGTCTGGGTGCGACCCGCAAGGTCCGCACGACTAACTTTCCAGTGGGAAGAAATAAAAAAACAATATTAATTTTTTAATTAATAAGTATTATTTTTATTTATTATTTTTATTTACTTTTTTTTTTTATATTCGTCGCTAAACAATTATTTCTGTACCAATGTTGTTATTTCATTTTTATAAGTCTTCTCTTTATGTGAATGAACTTTGAAATATTATTTTCACATGATCAAGATCTTTGTAAAACATCTCTGTAAAAACGTTGGATTTGGATTCAGGTGACCTTAAAACGTGGAGATATGTCAAAATCCGCGATTCACAAAATCGGCCCCATTACAACAACTTCCCACTGGGAAGTTAATAAAGTTCAGTATTTATAAATAAAGACAGTAAAAATGAGAAATCAACATCAAGACCCCGCAGTGCTATTCCGTTTCCGTTTCTGAAGCACACTGTGTCTCGACCGATGTTTGCTTTGGTATGATTATGATTTGTTGACCTGTAATTATGTGATTGCAACCATCGATACATTTTCAATTGAATTAAATCCAGACGACAAATAAATAACTATCTATGAGAAGACAGATTTCGATGCTGAACTTCGGCGGTTATTATGTATACTATTTGAGCCTAGATAGTACCAAGAGAATTTTGTTATTTTTGATCAAAGGGTTGACGTTGCGTACGCGTTCCGTTTCAGTGTTGAAACAACCATGCAACCACCAGGAAACTGAGTATCGACTAAGAGATTAAGGAAGATCTAATCTTTGCAAGCCAGCAAGGTGGTCGCTAGTCATGCCTAGTGATCAGAAGATGAGTACAATAATTTTGATGAAGACTGGAGATATTCGCTTCTTGGATCAAAGGGTATCTGGAGAGTGTTATTCCCCCTGAACAAATCACATCATAGTGCACCTGTTACATACATATGTAAAGGGGGCGATAGAAGCCTATGAGTAAACGATAGCTTTCGACTTCAAACTCGTTATTTAATATTACTGGAAAACGCTGATATTAGCGGAGTACTCGTAAAGATTAGAACTGGTGCCAAACAGACGTGATAGAGGCTTGGAAGTGTTGCTTAAGGGCCTTTACTGCTTTTATTTTAACCGCAAGCTTTTTATAAAATATTCGAAAGCAATATTGATCGCAATTTTCTTAAGCTAAGAAATTGCGAACATGCTTTTGGCTCGTGTTTTGAATATATTTAAGGAGTACACAGCCTCTTTTGAGTATTGGTTGCTATCCAAATTAACCTCGAATATTGATACACTAGGTCAAACGAACTTTGGAATATATTGCTGGTGGCGGCATCCACTTTTACTTGGGTTTCCAATGCTAAATTTAATCTGTTATATGGCTAACACCTATTTTCTATTGGCAGTAGAGCTTTGAATCAGAATTGGGCTTCCTGAATTTTTTGCGCTTCTCATATATTAAAATTGAGGATTAAAGAAAATAGGAGCGAATAATTATATCCTCGCCAGGCAACTCAATTTAATAGTGTTATAACCCACAGGGATGCACAGGGATAAGTTACACTTTGAGTGACTTTACAGAATTCATTTACTATATCCCGCTGTGTTGTAAAATTTATACCAATTACATTCAATGAACAGGATCACATCATCAGCGATTTATTATGACTGAGCAAATTAAGTTGTACCATGTACCCTGTTTGCCACCCTCGATTTAAAAATTAGCTGAACGTCGTTATGAACAAATTCATTCATTAAATACACACACACGAAAAAATATTTTTTTTACTGAAAAGAGGAAACAACGTCGTTCTATTACCTTGTGCCCATTCAAAGACTACGCTTTAAAATTTCTTCATCCCCAATTTTTCGTTCCGGTTTTCTGCTTCCAACATTCATGATGTACCAGATCCGTGCAATGAATATCCTCCCCATACACTTGAGCTCGTACTCCAGCATTTCCTCCCCCCGCCCAACGGGCACATATATCTGAAACATAATTCTCCGCAGCATTTTCATTTTACGCTGTTAAAATGCTAACACTGGAATTTAATGCTACATAAATCATCGTGACTCCTACAGGCTGCCGGGTGCTTGGTGCCACTGTTCTGTACCATGTTACCGGAGCTGTTGCTCTCTTCTCCAGTGGCATTGGCGGACATGGGGGAAGAAGCATCCGTATCCTTACTCGTTAAATTACATCTTGGGTAAGATTTTTTTGTAAGGACATTTGGTAGAATGGATTTTGTTTGTTAGCGACTAAATAAAAGAACCATTTTTTAAGGATACAATGCTATCTATCTACCGAATTCAAATGACCGAAAGTATCTCATCCCAGTCAACGAAACCGATAGTAATACTTTTTGTGAAAATTACATTGAACATGCTCGACTCAATTACTGATAACGATTAATTTACATATGTATGTATCTCACCATTTTGTGGATTATTTCGGTTATTAGAGGACCACACCGATATAAACAACAAGGATTTTTCTTATCCCCCTCATCGGATGGTCAAATTCAACAGAAGGTGCTGGCCTCTTCAAAATTGTTGCATCATGGCATACAGGAATGAGTTTCGTCCTTTTGCATTAGAGGTATGTCACATCAGTGTTGTACATCATGTAATCTGTGCGCGTTGCACTAGGGCACCCCTCGGGCCCCCTTTAAATTCAGCATTATGTCGAACCGCGACTTTGACAAGCAGATTTGTGTATTTGGTGCACGCGTCGACGATGCAGCGGTGTATTCCATGCAAATGACAAAATCCAATCACTGGCATCCTGAGGTGCCCTGCACACATTTCTAACCACCGATGCTGGGATGTTTTCATTTTGCATACGCACACAAAGTTGCACACACAAGAGAATAGATTTTCAAAAAGAATCAAAAAGAATACCTTAGGTGCTGCAATTTATCGAATATTTCATGGACCTCCGATGGTAATGTGCTACTAGAAAGCTGGGGGTAAATGCCTAAGGGGTGTACCTTGTATGCACATTAATTTGCATTTGGAAAGTAGCTTGTGAGCAAAGCAAAGTTAAAATAGTTATCTAAGGAAAAAGAACAGTGTGATTAACAAGAAAGGATAATGTATGCATTCCATCATGTTTAGCTCGATGTAAGTTCATGTGGTATCTTCGACTTATATATGTAATTTCAGGCAAACTGAAACTAAGATGTTAAGATTTCACTTGAAGTGCCGAGAAACTGGATTATGCAATAATATGGAGTAGCATAAATTGAAGGGTTCGCAACATACATATGTACATACAAGTGTACAAAGGTATTGATGAAAACTGAATCCTCTCTTTAAAAAAGATTTAGATACATGTAGGTATTTTAAAAGCCTAGAAGCCAAAATATTGATATTGTCAAACATCAATCTATCAGATGTCGAGATACTGCGGTGGACTTTAGTTGCTAGGTTGCATTTTTCGTGGGCCAAACTTTTCCCCGCCCATCTGACCCATCCAAAAATCTAGGTCGCATTTTTCGTGGGCTTTGGCAAAACCTAGTCGCTTCTAGCGGTTTATCTTGTTTACGGTTTTTTCGAATAGATCGACCATGGTATTCGGCATTATATAGCACTCGACAAATTGTTGGGGATCACACGATTTTGCAGTATCATTGACTATGACTGTTTGTATTTGAGGAGCACTTAACTTAGGGTTTTGTTTTATTTTCTTATGATCATTCGATGATCTTGTTCAGTTAGCTTTGGTGGTATTTTATAATCAAGTCCTTAATGTCCTGTGAAAGGTCCTTTCCCCGTGGTGCCATTTTGGAAAAACTAGACTTTATTTCTAAACAAAAGGAAAATTTACAGCACAAAATATCACTAACAAGTTCACTAAAAAAAAATAAAAGACTTTTGGCCTAACATCTTCTCTACTCAAGTTTTCTGGCAGAATGCAACGAGCTTCTACTTACTTTTGTTATGTAATTCGACAATTTTCGCAAAAAATGCGGTTAATTGCAAACAAACACAAAAAATACGGTATTTTTTTTTAAACTTCTGTGAAAATGTTTTCTAAGAAATAGAGTAGCACACATCTACTTTTTCTTTATGAGATATGTGATTTTTCCTTATGTTAACTATGACGCGCAGGGTGTCTACTTACTTTTGCTATTAACTGTAGACAGATAATACAGAATGCATATATACATACATTCATGCATATGTACATATGTACGTACATATACACATGTATGTCGTTTCACTGAAATAATCTTAAGTCTAACACCAAAAACATTGTCTTAGATTAGCAGCCCACTACAGCAGGATTCCATTATAAGCATTATTTCGGCACGAAATTTTTGAAAAAAATTTACCATTGGCTTATACATATGTATATTATAACTCTGATCTAGTTAAAAAAAAGTATATATATTTTATGCGGTTCAAAATCTACGCCAAATACGAAGAGAGTTAAGTTAAGAGTTAGCAGAGGTTACTCGATATTCCTATTAGTAAACTCTGTAGGTGCTGTTTTATCTGCATCACTCTTTGTAATATTGTATTTTGTGATCCCGCGATTTCTCTTTTAGTACTGTTTAAAAATGAGAGTTGAAAGGTTCGACAAATTGAATTTTTGATACAGAGCATACAAACCAAAAAGAAGAAGGCATCCAAGAAAAAAAAACCATTACATGCCCTCTTGACCAGCAGCGATTAGCACCAAATAGCCGGCAATATCCCAAACAGAATGTGTGTTGTGTGTTGTTGTTGGTGTGTATGATTGTTAATTAATTGTGTAATTTTTGTGTGATGTATGAAGAATATGTGAATTTGTATTTTTGTGCTGTGTATTTCAGATGGATAATGTTACAATTTTTAGTTTGTTTAGTTCTTTAGTTTAGTTTAGAATATTAGCAAGATAAAAAGAGAATTGAACTTCACTGATCGCTGGCTGAATCACGAATGCCGTGAAGCCGCAAGTCCTTCAGCGCATCAGCAATAGCGAGAGAGCAAAAAATAAATGTTAACGTTACAATATTATGTATGAGTAGCAAAAAATAAAAACAAGTGCAATTTAACATATTACAAAAATGATAATGAAAAGCTAACAGTATGATAGTGTGATGTTGTTGATATTTGGCGTCTTCGAGTTTTAACTTTGCATTTTCAAACATCCAGCCCCCCCTAAAAGACTACGGTCTTTTAGCAATTGGCAAAGGAGCCACCTTGATTGTAGGACGAACATAATCCCCAAATTTGGTTCGGATGGTCACCACTCTGCATTTATTGTCGGTTCCAACATGAGTTTTTAAAATTCGACCGATGATCCACTTAGATGGAGGCAAGTTTGGCTCTTTAAGCAGGACGACATCATCAACTTCTAAGTTAGGCTGCGGTTGTTGCCATTTGGAACGTTGCTGCAACGACGTTAAAAATTCATTATGCCATCGTTTCCAGAAACCATGAAGCATTGCCTGTAAAAGAGACCAATTAGTGCTGATTGAAACAGGATTAAAATTTTCGGGCTGTGGGACTGATGTGTACGCCTCGCCGATTAAGAAATGAGAGGGGGAAAGAGCCACTGGGTCAGAATCAGAGGTTTGCCATAAAGGTCGAGAGTTTAACACGGCCTCTATTTTTGAGAGAAGGGTATACATTTCCTCGTAGGTGAGTTTCGTGTCTCCTATTACTCGTTTGAGGTGTAGCTTTACGGATCGTACACCAGACTCCCATAAACCTCCGAAATGAGGTGAAGAGGGCGGTATAAATTTCCATTGGATGTTATCCTTTGCTAAATGGTCGATGATTATAGTATTGTGATGTTGACTGCAAAGATGGTTGTATAACTCGTTCAATAGCCGCTTAGCTCCATGGAAATTGGTCCCGTTATCGCTCCAAATTTCAACGGGTTTGCCGCGACGAGCTGTAAAACGATCCAGAGCCAGAAGAAAGGATGCGGAAGATAAGTCACCAACGAGCTCTATATGAAGGGCCTTTGTCACAAAGCAAACGAATAATGCAATATACGCCTTTTCGAATTTCGGATTCCTTCCTCGCTTAAGACGCAGCGTAATTGGGCCTGCATAATCGCACCCGACCTTGCTGAATGGGCGCGAGTATGT
The DNA here is from genome assembly GCA_946965025.1 of Blera fallax. Taxonomy (NCBI): domain Eukaryota; kingdom Metazoa; phylum Arthropoda; class Insecta; order Diptera; family Syrphidae; genus Blera; species Blera fallax. The sequence goes on from OX337246.1 coordinate 52,398,734, forward strand.
AACGCGTTCAGTTGGAAGATTTCCCATAAGTTGCTTGGTTGTTGATTGGCGTTGCCGGAAACATGTTATACAATTATGAACAATCTTTCGGCATAGATTTCTGCCACCGAGAATATAATAGGTTTGTTTAGATAACGCGAATAACAGCGATACACCCGCGTGTAAGTGTTTCTTATGTAAGTGTTCAACGATAAGTCTGGAAATTTTATGAGACTTGCATAAAATGATTGGATGCCTTTCGGAATACCTTAAGTTCGAGTTTTCTATGCGACCACCGACACGAAGAAGACCAAGGGAATCAATAAAAGGGCTTAAAGACAATAATTTGTTTTTCAGGGACAATTCAGAGTTATTTTTAAGGGCCTTGATTTCATTTTGAAAAAGGTTGTTTTGAGCACTTTTAATAAGATGGGTTTTTGCAAGTGATAATTCCGTAGTTTGTAAGGCTTGAAACAGGCGAGCATGTGAGGGTAACCGACAGTTTTTTAAGAACCGAAGAACAAACGAAATTACGCGCACCGACTTAGACCAACTTGATGAATTAAATATGGAATTTTCGAGTACGTTTATTGTTGCTGTATTTGAAACGAATGCCTTCGGTGTGGATACCTTTCTCTCTTCCAATGGGGTGGAATCGATTTCCTCCAATTTGTAGCACGACTTGGGCCATTGACTCACTTGTTCACTCAGCCATTGGGGTCCTTTCCACCATATGTCTGTTTTCAATAATGTCGAGGGCGACATTCCTCTCGTTGCCACGTCTGCAGGATTAACAGCAGAGCGAACGTGACTCCAAGACCTGATGGGTATTGATGAAAGAATTTCTGAAGTTCTGTTCCCGATGAATACCGACCATTTTTTTGGAGGTGATGCCAGCCAATGGAGAACGATGGAAGAGTCGGTCCACGCAAAGATTTTTAAGTTGGGATTCTGTAGTGAGATCTTAATCTTATTTAGAAGGCGAGTAAGCAGAAGTGCTCCACATAGTTCCAGTCTTGGAAGTGGTAAGACCTTCAAAGGTGCGACCCTTGTCTTCGCTGCAACTAGAGTAACTGAAATGGAGTTGTCTATATTTACGCTTCTACAATACACAACCGCTGCGTATGCATCTAAAGATGCATCACAGAAGCCATGCAATTCCCAGTTTTGTTTGTTGATGATCATCAATCTAGGAATAGATATTGTTTCGACTAGAGGAAGCTCATTTCGAATAGTGATCCATTGCTGTGCCAAAGCTCCCGGTAATTCTTCGTCCCATTTAAGATTCTTTCTCCACAGTTCCTGAAACATGATTTTAATTGCAATCACGATTGGGGACAGAAATCCCAAAGGGTCAAAAATTCGAGAAGCATCTGATAAGATTCGTCTTTTTGTGCATGTTGCTGAGTCCGATAATTTGACCTTGTAAGAGAAGCAGTCCCGCGATGGACACCATTGTAAACCGAGCATTTTGATAGAATTAGATTCCTCGAAGTCAACTGGAGATAGTTCTCTTTGGTCTTCAGGTAGCGAAACTAGAAGAGGCCAACAATTTGTTGTCCACTTCCGCAAATTAAACCCTGCCGTTTTCAAAGCATCAACTAACTCCAAACGAAGGGAAATGACTTCATTAATGGTATCTGCACCCGTCACAACATCATCGACGTAAAAATCATTCATAATAGTTGCAGAAGCTCGTGGATGTGTCAGTAGCCAACTGTTGTAAAACACGTACCGCAAGAAACGGAGCTGCTGAAGTTCCATATGTAACAGTGAGAAGTCGATAGTGTCGTAGAGTATCTTCTGGATTTTTACGCCAAAGAATTCTTTGGTACTCAGTATGGCGACGTGAGACCCAAATCTGTCTATACATCTTTTCGATGTCACCTACAATTAAGTATGTATGCCGCCGAGATCTTAGACATATTGTGAATATATCGTGTTGAATAGTAGGACCAACAAGTAATGTGTCATTCAAGGATGACGAGTTATTTGATTTTGCGGATGCATCAAAAACTACCCGTATCTTAGTGGTGCTACTATCACTTTTAAATATCACATGGTGCGGAAGATAGTAGCTGGGCTCATTTGAAGTTTGAAGTAATTCACTTGGAGAGATTTCTTCCATGTGCCCAAGCGATAGATACTCGTCGATAAAGGACGAATATTGAGCCTTTAGAAGATGGTCTGAAGAAAGTTTGCGCTCCACTGAATTAAATCGATTGAGTGCTGTTTGAAAGGAATTTCCGAAATTAAGCTCTGTACTAGGTTTAAAGGGCAATTGTACTTCGTATTTGCCGTCATTTCGACGCGTATGTGTTTTGACGAAGTTTTCTTCAGCTAGTTGTTCCTCTGGTGATGCCGGTGCATCAAGCAATATTTCCTCTAACCTCCAAAAGTATTCTAAATCAAATTCCTGGCTTCGGTCTAACCGAGTGCAGTGTGCATTTATCTCAGATCCCGATAGCGAGAGCTGTGAATGGCTTCCAGCTATAATCCAGCCAAAAATAGTTGGTATTGATATTAAGCCTCCAGCAGCTTCTGGTTTTCCTGCCCCCTTTATGATGGTAAAGAACTTATCAGCACCTAACAGAATATCAATTGGACCAGGCGAGTAGAAATTGGGATCTGCGAGATCGACAGGAAATGAATCGATAGATATAGGGTCAAAAGCGAATGGTGGAAGAGAGGAAGATATTTTTGGTAAAATGTAGCAGTTGGCTTCAACGAATTCTGAATTGTAGCGAGAATTTATTTTAAGATTTATCAATCCGTTGGTTACTCCAGCAGATGTAGAAGCGATTCCAAGTATTGGGACACGACATCGCTTTCGGGGCAATCCCAGGCGTTGAGCTACTTCCTCGGTTACGAATGATACTTGGGATCCCGAGTCAAGTAAAATTCGAACAATCAAATTGTTTCCTTGGCTGTCCTGAATTTGAGCACGTGCGGTTGGCAGGATGGTTAACCGACAACGATTGGATTCTAAGGCTTGAGTGGCGACGACAGGTGCTTCGGAGGATAAGTGTGGAAGGACTTCTTTAGCTTCTGACAAAGAGTTGACTGGGCTAAGTGTTGTTGTAGGGTGTACCAGAGTATGGTGTCGGGAATTGCACTCACGACAGCGAAAGTTCGAGCGGCATTTGTTGGATGAATGCCCTTGACGCAAGCAATTGAAGCAGAGAGATTTTGTTTTCACGAATTCGCGACGATCTATGGTGGAAAGCGATTTTAAATTGTTCGCAGTGAGAAAGGGTGTGGTCAGACTTGCATTTCGGACAACCCTGCATATTCTCTACTAAGTGTGTACGAACGGAATTAGATCCTTTATTCCGATTAGGGTTTACTCGAGAAATTGATATGCAAGACTCAAGACAAGTACAACGTTTCTGAAGAAAACCTAGAAGCTCATTAATGCTGCAGTCAGCTCTTGAGCCTATTTCCTCTGCCCAAGCTTGTTTTGTTTCGTGATCTAATTTTTGTGTTAAAAGATAAATGAGCCACGGATCACGGTCATTAGACTCTAAAGCATTAAGCCCGCGTACTACTTCATCTGCTCCATCCGAAATTTTGCGGAGCATGTGAATATTTGGTGTAGTGCATGATGGTAGGGATAGAAAAGACTGTATGAACGATTGGACGATAAGATTCTTTTGATCATAACGCCTTTCCAATCGATCCCAGGCTTCAATGTAATTTTGATCTGAGCACGATATGTCTTTTATTAGGTTCGCAGCATTCCCACGGAGAAAAGACTTAAGATAGTACAGTTTTTGAGTACACGTGATGGTTGCGGTAAAAAGGTCACGAAAGGCGGGCCAGTCCTTGTAGTCCCCGTCAAAAGTAGGAACGGATATTTTAGGCAATTGTACTGAATTTCGAAAATTTGATTTGGGAACATCATTCACCGATGAAGCACTTTGACTATCTTCGCGAGTTTCGAAATGTTTATCACCTTTCAGGCTATTTATCGCGTCAGAAAAAAGCGAATGAGCATGGAAATACTTTTCTTCGTACTCCAAAAACTCGGGTTCACGATCAGTGTAGTCGGGAGAATCGAGAAAGTTTAAAAGTTCATCTTGTAGGCTGACAAACTCTTGAAATGCTTCCGTAAGCTTTTGTAAACGAAATTCGAGGGTTGACAAGGACATATTTTCGTCAATTGTATCAGCAAATGTTGCCAAGGATGTGATACAACGTTTCACACGTCCGCGTTTTGCCACTACCTTATTCATTTTTATAAAAAAATGTCAATTGAAATTTCAAAAAAGGTACAACAAATTTTCAAAAATAAAAATGTCTATGAATGCAAAAGAATAATTGTATAAAATTGTTTTATATTTCAAAACGTTCGATTGTTCCGTTTTAATCAAAACGCCTGATCTTGCGGGTTATATAGTATTCTATATATTATATATGTACATAGATCGCGTGATTACGTATTCCGACACAAACGGCACTTATAACATGCAAGATATATGTATGTATGCAAATCCAAAAAACCGTAACATGCGAAAAAATAGGATATACCTAAGTATGTATGATAATATGTACATTCAATTCGAAAGTATATATATAAGATTTTCACTAACTGTACATTTATATACGTAGGGTGGCACGATTTGATCACCTTTTTTTTCCATATATCTACATATATATTTTATTATGTTCGAAACACCAGATTAAAAGCAATATGTGCATGCGTGGATAAATTACAATTATGTATGTATATATGTTCACTTTTTTTTTTTTTATCCGGCTCGAAGGACCAAGAATTTGTTTAGAAATGAGAGTTGAAAGGTTCGACAAATTGAATTTTTGATACAGAGCATACAAACCAAAAAGAAGAAGGCATCCAAGAAAAAAAAACCATTACATGCCCTCTTGACCAGCAGCGATTAGCACCAAATAGCCGGCAATATCCCAAACAGAATGTGTGTTGTGTGTTGTTGTTGGTGTGTATGATTGTTAATTAATTGTGTAATTTTTGTGTGATGTATGAAGAATATGTGAATTTGTATTTTTGTGCTGTGTATTTCAGATGGATAATGTTACAATTTTTAGTTTGTTTAGTTCTTTAGTTTAGTTTAGAATATTAGCAAGATAAAAAGAGAATTGAACTTCACTGATCGCTGGCTGAATCACGAATGCCGTGAAGCCGCAAGTCCTTCAGCGCATCAGCAATAGCGAGAGAGCAAAAAATAAATGTTAACGTTACAATATTATGTATGAGTAGCAAAAAATAAAAACAAGTGCAATTTAACATATTACAAAAATGATAATGAAAAGCTAGCAGTATGATAGTGTGATGTTGTTGATATTTGGCGTCTTCGAGTTTTAACTTTGCATTTTCAAACAAGTACACTAGATGTTTCTTTTAAAACTAGTCTTATAACAACTATAAGATTACTCTTGACATGAGCGACAAATTACTCATACTCGTAGTTTGACCTATCACGGTGAAACTTGCTTGAAATACATATATTTCGAAACTACTTTATTAAATTTTTTTAAGAGATTCATTCAGAAGAGATTATCTTATCAACTGGATGTCCAAAGAATATGTAATAAAATGGATGTCGATGGACCTAAAAAGCAAAAATAAATCATACAATTTAAATTAAATACAATATTATTGTACTTTAAGTACAATTTTTTTTCTAACGGCCTGCTCCACATGTAGGACTTAATTTATTTAATCTTAAAGAAATTGCATTTAAAAATATTAGTTTCGTATTTTCGTAGTAACGAGAAAATCCTTTGAATCTTCTCAGATACCACTTGATATAAGGGCACATTCCTTCCGCACTTTAAATACATTTTTTTTATGTTAAGGTGTTTCTTAGGGGATGAAGAACTGTACAAAGTAGATAATGCACATTCGAGGGCAGGATTTACATATTTCTAGTGGTCTCCTTCTTTGCTTTATCGCTCATTGCTTTCTTTTCTAAGCGAAGACCTCTTAAATCCTAGTTAAGCTTTCAATCCTTGATCAATGGTAAAAGGAATTGAATGACACACACGTAAAACGGTAGCGACGCCTCGTTCTGCTGAGTTGTGCATTGGAGGGATGCATGCATGCATTTTATGTACGGCAGGCAAAAAGACCACATGCATATGATGTGGCTTCTGTGTTGCACACACATACATACATACGAATGTAGAATAAAAGGAACATCGATGGATAAAATCATGTCGTACTGGTATCTTTACTGAGCTCGAAGAATATTCACTTAACATGAAGGATTTGGCTTTTACCGTTTACACTGGGTTTGAGAAGAAAACAGGTAGGCAACTTGCTCAAGTACAAAATGGAAATCTTAACGAAAGTAATACTTTTAACTTCTTGTAGAACTGAATTGCTTCCTAAAGGAATGTAGGTATGCAAATGATCACAATTCATCTAGCCAATTACATACATATGCACATATGTATGTATGTGGTTTTTGATTTTTTACGTCAAAGAAGAGTTCCATTGCGTCGTGTGACGAGCTAGTTATAAACGGGTGGATCGAAATTATAAGTCAGGCAGAGCGAAATAAAATTTCGAATAAAATTTCGCTCAATAAGTTCTAAATTATAATTTTTTTACAATACATACACGAATCATGGGGTTATGACTACCCTTATAAAATTAAAAGACAAAGCGGGCGGAGAGGAAATTAGGAGGATGCGAATTGAGATACCGATGCATACTGGTTTGCACTTTCCAAATAATGAGAAGAAAAAATAAAGTGTGGGGAGCAATATCCAATCTTAAGCCGACGACATAGATATTATCAACAGAGTACAGTGGGCTGTCACTGGCACGTTTGCACATACATATGTATGTATAAAGGTAGAAGCGTTTAGAATATACCTACATATATCTAACGGAACAGTCAATTGAGATTCTATGATCCGAATAACAACTTTGATCTTCTATTTTTTTATTTGTTGATGCAAGATGCACATAAGTCCAGTCCATGTATAAAATTGTTCTGCAAAAAAGAAGGTAATGGCATATGATAGAGTTAACTTTTAATTTTTCGCCATGAAAATAATAGCCAGTCACAGCTAATTGCTATGTGTTAGTCGCAATTTTTAGCAATCCAATTAGCGACCTCGAATGCTTAGTTTGCCCAAGGCCAACGAATACGCTTCTAGGCTTACGATCGTTCATTACGGTCATATCGGACTGAGATCGCTAACTGAATGATCCGCCAATTAGGTGGGTAGTTGATAATACATAATGATATTTTCTAAGAAATATGTATATGTATGTTATATAAGAATAATTTTACCTGAAATAACCGAAATTAGTGATTCTTAGCCTAAAAAAGAATATTTACTTTTTAATATAATACATACTTACATACATATGTATGTATAATAATGGGTCAACTTCGTTGAATATCAAACTATTCACTCTTAATTAAACCACATAAATCAGTGCATTTGAGGAGAAAAATTGATTGGATTTTTTTAATATTTTAAGTATTCTTTCAAAAGCGTGCCTCTAATTATGCAAATAAATTGCAATAATTAATCAATTACTCCGAATTGAATTTAATTGACAAACTGACGCACAAATGTACAACACCAAACAGTATCTACACAAACTAACAATAAATTATCCTCATCGATTCATCCCATTCGCACAATTGCACTCACATCCTACTCTGGTTTGCGTGTATTTGAATCTAAGTAGAATTAAGCCAACTATTGAACTGAAATCAGTAGAATGTGCTGCTACAACATTCTAACAGAAGGTCCTTCGTACATCTTACAATGGAACCCAATATGTCATTCATATCTTAAAAGATACACACCCGTACATATGTACGTACGCCTCTATGAAATCTTCAAGTCCTCTATTCTCCCATCCTGCTCGTATCTTATCTTGTGTAGTACTCTCGCTCTCATATTTTATATCTCTCGAGCACCACTCAATAATGGATGCTCATACTCATACTAAAATGCAATTTTCCTTCCCGCTTTCCCAATATTCTTATCCCATTTTCGGCTGAAGACTTGTCCTTGTTGTATCTCCCCAAATCATTTGAGTGTGGGAAGTGGTAGTATAGTTCGTTGGTGGTAAATTGTGTATATGCATACATATATGTACTTATTCCTTATGATGGGGAGCATCCTTAAGGTACTTAATGAGGTAGAAAATAATTGCAAATGACATATGCATACATTTAGGATCGTCTGTCATTTGAAGGATATTGGCATATATGTACATATTTATGTAGTGGTGTCACCTACCGATTTGACTCTTATGCGTAAATTCAATGAGGAGACATTTGAACGATGAAAGAGAAACTTATGCACGGGCACTTAAACTGTGGGCAACCGTTTTTGAAATGATTCACTGTGCATCACAGAAAGAAAGAAAGTAAAGATATGGCGCATAATATCTTCGAGACTTTTATCCCCGCAGTTACCAAATTATGTGTGAAGATTGTAAGATTATGCATACCTTAGGGAAGCCTCACAGAAAGTCTCCGTTTTTCTTATACACCCGTCGTGGTTCTTCTTTTTGTTGAAAATGTACTAAGAAATATTGATTAAGCGAAAAATACTTAGCTCAAAGTGACAGCTCTTTTATTTAACTCGCCAATTGACTTGTTACCTAGGGCACAAGTACCTATGGATCACGGACATTTCTAATTTTTAAATACATGGCGTCACTAAGAACTTTATTTATTTTTTTTTTTTTTCATTCACTTCTTTATATTGAGAGCTTGTTATTCGAACAAGACCAGGTGCCATTGGACAGTACAGAAAGTTCAAAGTCTCCTCTTACACTATAGGTAAAACAATTAAAATTAACGTTAAGGACTTAAAAATAATTTTGTTTTCCTGCTTCCCAATATATGCATAATGTTGTTTGGCGCTCTCCAGGGGTGATTTTTAAAATGACGAATACACGTATATATGACCAAATCTGGACTCGAATGGCATCCGAGTGAATACCATTTCGACATAAGCTTTTCAGTTTGACTCTCCAAACGTAAGGACTCGCAGCAGGGCACAGCCGTTTTAAACGAAGATGGAATAGAAGTCTACATGGATGGATCACACATTGAAGAAGAACGGGGACCAGAGGTTTACGGCAGAAGGCAACCTCTCAATCGCGCAGTCCATCTGGAAAATTTCGTGACTGTTTCTCAGGCCGAAATGTTTGCTATACTTAAGGGCGCAGAACTACTTCTCAGTACCGAAACCCAAACAGCATTAACATCTCGGACTGCTAAGCAGCCCTAATGGCACTAACTAACCAAAGAACCAAAGAACTTAGTACCCATGCTTTGGGTACTAAGGAACGAAACCGCGGAGGAACTGGCGGGGAAGGGGGCGGAATACATGTATGTATAAGCACACGGTTACAACCACAAAAGTAGCATTAAAACAGCTCGTTCGCAAATCGCCAGGAAAACATGTTGAAAGGAATGCTGACCTGCAAAGCTGCCAAACCAATGACTGAGCGCCTCTGCTCCCGTCAGGCAAAGAAGGTGCTCAATCTAGGCAGAAGACAATTAAATCAAATTGTCGGTCTTTATACCGAGCGCATCAACCTACATAAGCACCCCTTTAGACGGGGACTAGTGACTTCTGGCACTTGCACAGGATGCGAGAAAAAGCAAGAAAGCCTGGAACACTTCGTCTGCGAATACCCTGCAACAGAGGCGCTAAAACGCAAACACCTCGAAAACACTTTAGAAGTTACAGTTTCGGAAAATCTTGAAGTTCATCAGAAGCACTTCTCGGAACAGTAAACCCCTCTCAACTTTCCATCTCCAAATTAACACTCTTCACCTAGTACATCCTCTCTTTTACCTTTTTCTAGAGGGTAAAACAATGGGATGATGATATTCTCACCCTCCCAAACCACCCAACCAAAGTTCTAAATTAATAATAATTAAAATTCTAACGCAGATAAATTAAGATCTTTGAACGATAAAATAATGCATGTGTAATAAAGTGAACCACAAAAGGTTTCCGCATGCGATCTTTTGACAGAAGAAATAATAATTAGACTACATCACTCTTCAAAAGTGTGGAAAAATTCTATGCCTACATACCTTTTAGATCCTGTCAAAAATCTTCCAAGGACTATTGTGCTGCAGTATGGAAACCGTCACAAGGATAAGTGCAATACCTGTTGAACTGTTTGAAGAAAATATTTAAAAATCCAGCAAATCCACAGAGTGCGTCACTTCCTCACATCTTAGAAGTCACTCTTGGGTGTACTGCGAGATTCAGAGAGGTAGAGAGTGACCCATTTTCTTACCAAGAAGAAAAGAAGCAAAGTTAAACTTACTGCATATGTTGCCTTAGAAAAAACGAATTGAAAATACCGCTAGAATTAGTATCGATCTTCATTCCTTCAAACAATTATCTGAGCATTTTATAAAATAATTCTCTGCTTTTGTCCTGTTCACAAATGCCACCTAAGGTAATTTGGAGCTTAATCTCTAATTAAATCCCATGCTTTCGAAAAGACACTGTCATCTAGGATGCCATAAGTCTTATTAGTAACATTAATTCTTCTTAATTATATAATTCTGCTTTCGAACTTATTGATCACCTGTGATTAATAAGTTAATAAGGGAAAATATTTCCCAATTGTTTCGAAAACGTTTCTGAAACAATTTGCAAACATTTCTTTAGTGTGAACGCGATTATATTTTCTGAAACATTTCCCAAATTTTTCTGAAGGGTCTGCAAATTCCATATTCGCGATGAAAAAATATTTTTTCACCACTACTTTAAAAACGCGGGATAATGGGGAAATCCTAAGAGCTAAGCAATATTTAGTGAAACCCAAGAGACTTAAACTATCGACTTTAAGATCTTCTAATACTATTAAAACATTTAGATATTTTCTTATTTTTTAAAAAATGGTAATACAAAACGCTTATGCTTTTAATACAGTGTGACTGTCTCTTTCACTGTCCGTCCATCCGTGTGAGTGTCACATGCTTGGAGCTTTTAAATTGTTTGAATGTGGTGAACTGCATACATATTTACATATAATGGAAGAAAATCTTAAAAAAAAAAATTGAGAGGGACAGATTTATCCGAGCTCATAATAAAGCATCCTGAGAAAAGACAATGTTTGTCCAATTTCATTTGACAGAACAGCGGTCTGTCATACGAAAATGTAGCGCAGGACAGTTGGGTTCAACAAATCTGAAACTCATTTCAGAACTCTGAACAAGATGGTGCGCAGGCGTCGTGGACGCTCCATACTCCACGAGGATTAACAGCAATTAAGTAAATATATTGCAAACCAAATGAAAAATCGCTATCCAAAGAATCCAAATATGTAGAAAATATTTTCTTCTATACACTTTGTTGAATAAAAATGTTCATAATTCATCGCCAAAATAAATCTCTACTTTCACCCTCTCCGTACCCATGGACCTCACCAAATTTTATCGAAATCTGTTCAATGAATCTTGATTAAGATATGTTGCACAAACAAACACGAAGCAAAATTAGTTTCTATTACCTGACCCTTTCAAAGCAATATACATACATATGTAGCTTTGCCAGATTTATGAAAAGCAAAACACAAATCAAAAAACAGTAGTAAGAACTTACATATGGGGCCAGACCACACTCACTCGTTGTGCATTTTTATGATTACATCAGCGATTGGAAAACATTTTAAAAACATTTCAGAAACAATAGAGAAACAAAAACACTCCTACACTCCCTAACTCCTTACATAAAAGAGATTTTTTTTGTCCCCCATGCGGCTAGGCTGACCAGACGTTCTCTTTTAAGAGGACATGTCCTCCTTTTGTTTAAAAAGAAAATGTCCGGTATCTTTTTGGAAAAACATGCAATTGGTCCTCTTTTTGGGTTTTTTCAGTTAACTAAATTTTTTGACATCACAAAACTACAACAAAGCTTTTTTTCAACACTAATTCTGAAATTTTCTGCATCTTTCTGGTGCGAACACGACTTAAAATATATTTGTACCTTAAACTCATTCACTTCTGAACACAACGCCATCTTATTTTTATTTTTATTTATTTTACTTGAATTTGTTAAAATTGATGTTTTTTTTTTGTTTTAATGAATTAAAAAATATTATATTTTTTTTATTTTGGTTGTTTTTTTTGTTGTTCAATTTTTCATTTGAGATTTTTGAAGGTGTCCTCTTTTTCGTGGGCATGGATCTGGTCACCCTACCCATGTCTAACCCTTTATGCACAGTTTCAGTACCATGTTACAGATAAAATATTCTATTTTCTCCTTCGCAAAGCAAAATTTCTTGCCACATTCACTCCTTAGTTCATTCGTTCACCACTTAATCATGTTTAATCTCTCTGTGATTCACAAATGAACATCGTAATACATCATGGATTAACTAAGATAATTAGAGTTGCTGTTTGGCATTTCCGATTATTTCCAAAGGGTAGGGCGATCGATGATGGTGAGTTGAGTATTAGTTACAGAAATAACTTTGACCACTATCCTTGCACGCCTCACATAAGATACTCTAAAGATTATAGAAGATTAAAATTGAATATCTGACGGTCAAATCTATCGATTATCATATCAATCAAGTGTCATATGATATTTTTTTCTTCGTTTTTACACTCATCCTCCATAGACATAGATTGCGAGTATGTGGGGCAAAAAGGGGTGCCAAGGATATTATTGTCAATTTTGCAACTGCCATAGCTATGCACCATCCATAGAAACTTAAATCACATCTCAATGAGTGAAAGGTGGTTGGCTGGATATCCTTCACGTGGAAGAATGATAAAGTACCTATGTCTGTGGATGCATATCCTTTTCTGAGTGCAACTGTGATCTTATGTTTTCACTCTTCTCATTCTTATCTGCTAGGTAGACAACCTTTTGACGAATTGAAATTGGATTTTATCGAGCATTATGTGGATGGTAATAAGTCCCTATTCCTATCTGAAATGAAATATTTTTCGTATCAATGCGGTCGGTGGTCTGTCAATGTATGATATCGCTTTGCACGTACGATGGCATTGATAAAAAGAGCATGACTAAGTGATGTCAAGAAAATAGATGGGGTCCTCTGTTTAATGCATTTAAATAAATTCTCAGCGGGACTTATGATTAAAAATAATGAACAATGATGGTCACAAACATACATAGCAGGATTGTATTTGCATATAAGCAGTGCTCTCCTTTGACACTGAATTGTGCACAAACCTTGGCGGCGTTCTTGTTTTAAGCGATTTTTTAGTTCCCACAGTCTGATTTGAAACCAGCAAGAGGACGTTTATAACATTTCTTCTTCTTTATCATAACGGAGAAATTCAACCCAAAAAACTCCCCAGAAACAACCCAGAATCTTTCTCATGGCAGGCATCTGAAGTTTATCAGACATTCGCAAGAGGTGGGAACTTGCAAAAGCTTGTCAGTATTTTCTGAATTTCGAACTTCGGCCCTACGGCTAAGCAAACTAAGCAAACGAATGAACTAACCACTCAGCCACGGTGTCTGATTTTCAGTATTTCGGTAACATTCTACGACACAGAAGGCAGTGTTCTTACACTTTCTCAGAACAGTGTTCTTACACTTTTATTCCACAAACTTACAACTTGCCAACTCACAAAAATGAACTCCTTATTAATGCTAAAAATATGTCTTAGAACAAGAAACATAAATTCTCATTCGTAGTCGTTTTCACATTCAGAAAATCCATTTTTACCAAACTTTACCCAGCTTAGAATTAAGCCGCAAACCATCATGTTGTCCCAGGGTATTAATATATCAATGCGACATATTAATACATCAGCTCTGTTGCTATTGACGTACGACCTTAGTTTATTTCTGTATGGACGAAAACCGTCAAGAGACAAGAAAAAAAAACTTCAATGAAAACAATAGGAAAAACGAAAGGAAGCTAAAAACAACAATAAAAAAGAGGAATATATATTTTCCTTAAGTTGACCCAAATCCGGGCCAAAAAATTAACCTCATTTAAGTCCAACACCCCACATCCAACTCCCCCGCACAATACTCATGTAATGCAAGGATAAAATGGCATCATCATCATCAACAGCCGCCCAACCACCAGCGACACCACAATTATCGACCACCAGCCCACTGACACCCCCACACTGCTGCACACCGATACGCTCGACTCTGGAGGAGTCAAGAAGTTATGAGCGGCGCGCATTGTTCCATGAAATACAAAATTAATTGGGGCGAAAGTTTTTGGCAAGCTCGGGGTATCGAAGCGGAAGACTACCCTCAGCACAATAATAATGAAGTTAAAGTGCGGCAGAATGCACCTGCTGCTTATGTTATGCGGGCTCGGATGGGGGCCTTGAATTTTGTTGGAAAGGGTAATAACCACACACACAAACAATTGAAAGCGAGAGCAAAACATATTTTTTCACCACCGTTATAAGCAGCGTTATAATTTGGTGTCCTTGAATGGCATGAAATTGGAATTTGTGAAATAAATATTAAACAGAAAATTGGAGTTGACCTGCTCCGTGCTGGTGGAGCATAAAAAGGAACCAATAAATGCTATAAAAAATCGTCTTTAAAAATTATAAAAAATTAGGTTTGTTTTAGAAAAGGAGTTAGTCTTGTATTCTCTCATCATACAATTAGCAGAAAACTGTGCACTGTAAGACAAGCCAACCTCAGATAGGAATACTAAAAATATGCCAATTCTGAGTATGAATTATTTTTTGACAAAACTTCAATAATTTGGTCAGCACATAAATTTCAATTTAACTCTTCTTTGATTGTTACCAGGGTTTTAATGGTAATTACTATCTTTACTCTTAGATCGAAAAACCGAGGGCCGCTACAATCCGCAATGGAAGTTGCGTCAATGTTTTTCTTTATATGCGTTTAATGCATATAATGCTATAGACAGTGGGAAGAATTTTTCGCTCAAAAACCACAAGGCATCCTTTTAATTCCTCTTAATGAAGACTTACCTTACTGCGAATGTTGTTGATAGAATTTGCTGGGGAGCTAGATAAAAAAACTCGTCGAATACCACGAAGTTATAGCTATAAATCGTAATATTTGGGCTAATATGTCGGCCGGCGATGAGTATTGACATTTGCTTACCTTGCTTTATATGTAGGCCTGAGAGGTTTGCATTAGCAAAATTTGAAAGAGCTGCGCGATGGCAAATTCCCTATCCAGAACGAAACGAAACACCAATTTTATGTTGTCATACGCGACCTTGACATTTCAAAACAAGTGAAAGGTAACCCCAACCTTCGGGCATACCTTACAGAAAAGTTGAGCATTACACAGTTTAGCTTTTAGACTGACTGAGCCAGTGGCTTAATTTAAGTTATAGGTGTTTTGATCTTTGCCCGGTAGAATAGTTGATAATCCTAGGCATTATAAAAGTTAAGACTATTTCTGGCTTTCATCTCTAACTTGTTTTTGTTCAAATTCGTCCTACCCTTTGATATCATAAATATTTTTAAAGTTTTAAGACGCAGTTACCTTAACTGTTTCTTATTAGCTTAAAATATTCTCTCTCTGGTAACAAAAAAGAAGTCTTATCCAACTAGTTGGTATCTGCTTCATTGGGTTAAATAACGGTTTCTTACAAACGTCAATTGAATGCACCTAAAACGTTTATTAGGTATGGTTAGCTTAGGTTAGGTTGAGTAGACTTATGAGGTTATCATAATACACTAGCCACAAAGTGGGCCCATCGCGATCCCTAGGTAACCTTTATGGCGAAGACCTAAACCAATTCTCCCATGCACTTAATTTCCCTACAGAATTTGAAGACATCACTATTGTGGTTCCGGCACCTTAGCTTTTCTAAGTTAACGAAGAAGTATCATCCAAGGCAATTCAGCCTTGTCCTGGCAGAGTATGTGTGTCATATACTCTGAGGCATGTAGGTCGTTGCACTACCTACACTCATCTGTATTTGGTAACCTAATCTCATAGCATGCTTCCTTTAAAGACAGTGGCCAGAGAGTATTCCTATCGCTGTTCTTAGCCCTGACCTTTCTAGTTTTATAATATCCACAGGTTTCCCACGGTCTAACCCAGGCCACAAGGCCTGGGACACCTTATGACCATCTAAGTTGGACCATCTTGAATTAGCCATGTTGATGATTCCATCACAAATAATTCTCCTAGCCACACGCCTTGGTGGTTTAATGTTTCCGATTATGTCCCTACGCGGGGGCTCTGCTCCTCTTTTGGCCAGCACGTCAGCCTTTTCGTTTCCTTCTATATCGCAGTGTCCAGGTACCCAACATAATCTGTCACGGTTCTGCGTACATAATGCCTTAAGCATTGTATGGCAATTCCTGACGATCTCAGATTTAGTCACACAAGATTCTAGCGCCTTTAGCGCAACCTGTCTGTCAATGAAGATGGCGATATTCTTTACGGGTATTGATCCCATCTTAAATAGTTCCGCAGCTTTAAGTACAGCTAGAACCTCTGCTGAAAACACACTGCATGTGTCCGGAAGTCTCAGGGTAACCTGTAGGTTGATATCTCTCGAGTATATACCTTATCCCGTGCCCTCTCTGGTCTTAGAACCATCCGTGTATATTTCAATCTCGTTGTGGACAGAGACTGTCTTTCTTTGCCATTTCTTCCTAACAGGATACATTACTGCGTACGGTGTGACGAAGTCTAATGTGCCTAGGATATCGTCCGATTCGTCAGGGATATCGGGAAAGATCTCCAGTGCAGACGTAGGAGTTGTGCGTAGAGCACGCGTGATGGCAAAGCCTGCTGTTCTTTGTACCATGGCCAACATATCCCTTAAGATTTTCGTATTCGTTGCTTTCCACCACATACAAAAGGGCCCCATACGTGAGAATGCGTCTGACTATCATGATGTATAGCCAGTGCATCATTTCAGGCTTCAGGCCGCATTTTTTCCACGCCGTCCTTTTACAGATGAAGAAAGCATTAAAGGCTTTGCGAACTGTTTGCTTTATATTAAGATTCCAATTCAGTTCCTTATCTAACATTATACCAAGATATCTGGCGCGATCCGAAAGGGAAAGTTTCGTCCCCGCTAGCTTTGGCAGTTTGAAGGGTAGTATCTTGTATTTTCTGCTGAAGAGTACCAATCTGTTTTGTTCGGGTTGACGTCCACATCCTCTAGCCCATTTACCGATACTGTTAAGATCTGATTCCATCATTTCGCTTAATTTGCCAAGGAATTTGCCTGCACTTAAATAACCACGTTATCCGCGTAAGCGGTGACGCTTATGCCCATATTGCTTCTTCCTGGAAAGTGAGAGCCAACAAAAGTGTCTAAAACTTCTTCACTACTTTCTGCCCACGTGCCGTCAGATTTTCTAATGAAACTTGGGACAGTAGTAGCCTTTGCCAGCATCTTGCGAAATATGGAGGCTTCACTACTATCCGTGATGGACTCGCAGAATTCCTTCCACGACTTACTTTTAGATCGCCTTATTAAGTATTTAAACTCTCTCTTGCGCTCTATGTAGTCATCCAATGTAGTATAATCCTCTACCTCCTTATCCCTGTTGTAAGAAATGCCTAACCTGCCTTATCTTGGAGTCCAATTCTTTGCTCCACCATGGAGGTTGGGACCTTTTGGACTTCCTCCTCATTGGACAGGCCCTTTCAAATGCCAGATTCCTTACTTTGCCTAAATAATTTACTGCCTTATCTACATATGTACATCATGAGGATCGCCGTTGCGAAAAGGCTTATTTTTAAGACATTTCCTTACTATCTCTGTATACCTGTTCCAGTCTGCCTTCTTAGGATTTCTATAGCCGTTACTAGTCCTGATCAGATCAGATAGAGATGTCTCTTTTAAGACCCTCCACCTATCTACCGTTAAGTGATGAGAACAAGAGGCCAGTGTTATATGAAGCACTTTTTGTCTGTTCCTACTACGAAAGTTGGCGTAGATCCCTTGTTACACATGGTGAGTTTTCTAGATAAAATAAAATCAAACAGGTACTCACCTCGTGTGTTCGCATTTGCTTCACGGCCCACGATGAAAATGCATTTCTCCTTCTTCATCAACTGCTTCATCTTGACAGATGGAATCTCTGTCAGCTCGTATGCAGAGATCAGGCACACTGATTTTCATCAAGCATGCCGTCGTAGTCTTACTGTGATGCAAGTAAACTAGCACTTCCATCTTCTTTGGGCTCCTCCTCCTCCTCAACACCCTTAGTCATTATCTTTAACATGACCTTTCCCATGCTATGTCGCACCATTCCTTTGGTCTTTTCAAATAATGGCAGCCATTCCCTATTTAGGGCCAGCAAGAAGTGCTGACCGAACTGCTTCCTAGAACCTGTCTGGAGCACCGTCCATGTTTATTAGGCATACGCGCAAAACAATAGTACATGGTGGATCTAGCGCTATGATATGGGGTAGCTTCTCATGCCATGGTATAGGCCCAATATACCAAATAAAAGGTGTGATGGATCAGCATGTTTACAGTGACATACTTTAAGGAACCATGCTGCCACTCCAACAAAAAGCTAGGGAATGGTTTCGGGTCAACAATATTTCTATTACTGTCTGGCCTCCCCAATCACCTGACCTCAACCCAATAGACAACCTTTGCGCAGATATTAAAAAAGTGGTTGCAGTTTCAAAACTCAAAAATAATAATGAACTGCGCACAGTGCAGACGGCATGGAAAAATATACTATTGAAGAGATGTCAGGCCATAGTGGAGCCGCGCTATAGGATAATTATTGAATTTTTTGGTTTGTTGTTTCTTGCTGCTATTTCACGGCATAAATTATCGATACCCAGTACTGGTAGTGCTGAAATTATGTAGTTGTGTCAATCTAGAGGCACAGTACATTTTGTTTGTATCCAGAAGACGTAAATCTTTTACTATAAGAGCTAACCAAAGCCGCATTTACAAAGCTAAATAAAAGGTTTACATATTCTTTAATCCCGCTGTTCCTGGGAGGTCAAATGCATTACTTTGAACACTGTGTTGAACACTCCCAAATGCACTGGCACAATTTTTTTTCTCCTTTACGCTTTTCCTGATTCACTGATCTTTTTTATATCCTCTACACTTGGCGTTTTCTGCCTTCTACTTAGTGTATCTACCACTTTTGTATTATCTACGCACCTAAGAAAAATAAACGTGGATTCTCAGCCAGCACATATTAGTATATTTGGACATTTTATACAACTATTACCAAGCCATCAGCCCCGAAAATGAGTTTATATTATAATATTAACATTAAACACTATAACTCTCGAAACAAACACAGCAAAAAAGCAAAAAAAATCCTGCATCGGACTTGTTACCCTCATACATATTACTACTTAGCAAGTACAAATAACTCGTTTACGGTATCCAAGGGGCGATGAACAACTCTACCACCTCGAGCATGACGAAAGACACGGTTTGTACTTATCCACTCTCAACGTCGCCAACTATCTGGCATTCGCTCCAAATAGAAAGGAAAGTAATTGTTCATGACCACACCCGCATTCACGATATACATTTTACTACCGCCTTCCACCCATATCACCGCTACTGTTTGAACTTTGAAAGACTAATTGGTCTCGAAGAATTGAAATTCATTAGAGAATAGAATATGCCAGCCATCGATCCATCTCGCCTGCCCCCAAGCCAAAGCGTCCAACTCATAGATATTTAACATACGTATAACTCGAAATACATTTCTATTTCAAATCCCGCATAAATGCTGCGAATTTTGCATTCTTTCACTCAGTTCATTCATTCAGATTCATGATCCACTAACCCCAAATGTGAGAGTGCGGAACCCTTCGAAAATACGTGATATTGTTATGGGCTAGAAATCTGAGATCCTCAGCAAAATGTTTTCATATATTTTCCAGTTCACTGAACCAAATTGTAAACAGGATGAAAATCCTGTGAAATCCTCTCTGCCACCATTGGCACTCCATCTACCGATATTTGATTATCTGCATATCCGCAAAATTCCATCCAAAGAGACTTATATGCACGCACTCCTCATGTAACAACATCCACAAAATGAAATCCTGTGGCTTCTGTGAAATACAAATGAGAAGGACACATCGCCTTTGCACACAGAGAGACAAAAATCTGAGGGAGATGTCGGGACGGTGATAGTAACGACGATTGCGATAATGATGATGGTGATGATGCCATAAACATCATAATATTTCCTCATCATAATGATTAACCACTGTCACCCACCCCGTGTGTCTGCGCAAGCGAAGTGTGCAGGATAATCAAAATGTATTGTGCATGTGCATACGGGGTTACTGTTGATGTTGTTTGTCGCATCCCTCATAGAGACAACCGAAAATGGAGTCACCCAAGTCCACACACTTCACTGAGGTACTTGTAAGTTGGGACACATAGAGCAATAATTACCTCCTTTATCCACCGACCGAGAGCAAAGGACAAGCGAACCCCGATCCGCAAAACGTATGTTTCACTCCCACTCTATCAGTACCAATGTATGTACATCCCCCTTTGAAAACCAAAAAAGGAACAAAAATATCCAGCACAACACAAGCCTCCTAAAAATACGACAGTACGTGCGGGGACAAAATCATAAATTGCATCCTTGAATTTGTCATCGGAGTTAGCGTTGGCATTGTGTTATACTCTTCGTTTATTCATGCACATTCAAGCTGCTTGATGCTAATGTTGTTTTTGTTGTTTTTGATCTCCGGCTCTGGGTGTGGTTCGTATTTGCTCCTCAACCAAACCCACAGCTAAATGTGTTTTCTTCTTCATATTTTGATACGATGTACTATTGGTTGCCCAGTTTCCATGTTTTCACAGGATCAATTCAAAGATACAAATGTATCCGCATGCGGAAATGCTGCACACAGATAGTGTGGGATATTTGTTACCGGGTGAGAGGAAAAAAAATGTACGGAATATGTTTCTGAATCCATTGACTTTTTGTGCTACGAAAGTTGTGAAAATATTTTTGCATGAAGGAGTCAAGCGTTGTGTGGCGCTTTTAAAAAGGATGCAATAGGGAAAACATATACATAAAATTAAAAGTGGAATACCACGGAGAGCTAAAGGGCAAGAGTGTGTTAATTGCTCATATGTTTCCGGGTGCACATGAATGAATACTAGTTGTTGCTTCTGGGAATTGCGGAAAGATGTGCTTTATTTTTTCTTATTTTTCTCCTGTTGCTGTTGCATTTTTTGTTGGTGAGATGAAGGAGCATTAGTGAAGAATTTAATTAGCTGTATTGTTTGTTTATAGATTTTTAATGGAATACTTCTTCACAGAGTATAAAACATACATACATTATATAATACTGATTAGAGAATTTGCCTTGATATTGAATCGGCCATCTGTTTTTTTTTTCCAAATACATACATTACAGTGTCTGGACAGATACATATGTATCTAACTCAATACGTAGTTTATCGGAAGTTTCTACAGAAAGTTTTTTTTGAGTTTACACATGGAAGAGAAAGTAAAAAAAGGCATTCAAAGGACTATACACCTACAAAAATATTTGTGGAAAAAAGTGAGAAATCCGCCCCATAAATTAAAATATACTCTTCTCGTAAAGATGTTATGACAATCATACTAACTTACGGATACCTCGTAGGGTAGATTACTACGAGAGGCGGTATCTTCATGCATAGGCTTTCGAAATTTTCCAAACCAAAATAAAAATGCGAACGAAGGATGTCTCACGTTCCACACCATCTGTCAAAGCTTACAGTACCTTTGGCGAGTTGGAGATAAAACCGCGCAACCCGAATTGAGCTTACCTCTCTGGTAATTCTGACAGCTTCAACCTGCCACCATAAGGAAATTTTATTAGATTTGCCAGAGTTTAGCGGTCATGATGAGGACTGGCCGATGTTCCTCAGCGCATTCTCTAAGACGACTGCAGCACAGAACTAGCTTCTCTGCTAAAGGAGCACTGGCAGTGGAAGCAGTGGTGGATGTGGTCTCAATAGGCTTCGATTTTTATTCCATAAGAACTCTGGCAGTTGTGGCTTGTGGTGGATTTAACCGTTGACTCTTTCGTTGTAGTGTACGCTGTGCACCGTGGCGTGGTGAAATTGGAAAATAAAAATTGTTTCGCCACTGGCGAAAATTAACAAAGCTGAGTTTCATTTCTACAATTTCGAATATAATAAGAAATATATTCACAATATATACTCATGTATTCATATAATTACATACTTGCGCAGCTTGAGTCCCGCGTGACGGAATTCTTTCTGAAATCACAAAGGCGCGCAGAAAGGAGTTTGGCGGGAGTACCACCCCATGAAAGAGACACAAGCTCCGGTTTGACAGACACGACTACATCTCCTTTCGGAGATTTAAATATTGGTGTTCCGTTACAGGGACAAATAAAAAACGGAAATGCTCTTAACTTATACAAAAAAAAGGAGAAGAGAGAATTTACACATAAAGACATGCATATATTGCCGAAAACCACTTCAGCGTCGATAACAATTGCAAAAAATAATTTGTTGATGTTGGCTTTGATTAATATGAATTTCGTGGCCATAAGTTTGGTGTTATGGAATCATGGAAAGTGATCGCCATAAATTCCGGAGTCGTCGCTGCATTGTGTGTGTTCACACTTCACTTCACTCACATTCTCTGTCTAAGGCAGAAATAGCCGCCCAGGACGCAAAACCACGCAATGGTACATTTGTTTTCCATTAGCAGCCAAGCTTTAATTAAAGTTATTTGTCCTACAGACATAAAATCGAAGCTTGTTCGTTGCTGTCGCTAAGAGTTATGAGCCTATGCAGCCTAATGTAAGACATTAAACCGTATATGATCCAGGCTCTAGCTTCTCGCGATCATTCGTTTAGTGCGTGGGGTATATATATATATATTTTTCACACAAATGGAAGGGACCTGCAGTTTAGAGCCATATCCGAAAGGCAAATTGAGAAGCTTTCTTTTGACAGTTATTACTCTCGGAAGTTTGTCAGACATTTGCGGGAGGTGGGACCGTATAAAAACTTTTTTGTGTTTCTGGAATTCGAACTTCGAACCTCCCGCTCAGCGATACAACGCACTAAACACTTGAGCCACGGCGCCCACATGCCCACATAATACAGCATACAATACCTTACAAGCATTGTAAAGACTGATGCTTCTGTAATTGGCTTGGTTAATAGGATCTTCTTTCCTGTTGATAAAGAACATAGTTTCTTTCGCTGGGCGAACCTGCATCCAACCATATTTTGCAGATGATTTGGTGTACGCTCTTTATCAAATCATCTTGTGATACTGCGAATAATTCAGCAGGTAAGAGGTCAGTTCCAGCATTTTTGACTAAAATTTCGATATAAATATAATAACTACTTCATTGGGGACAGAAATACATATATAGCATTGTCGTTTTTGTCGAATGGTCCGCTCTGCCTAATACAGATTTTTTGGTTGTCATCGCCATCACAGTCTGCAGAAGTGTACTAAGCATTAACTGCGTCTCCATTAAAATGTTTTTTTTTTTTACTGTCTGAATGCTCTGTTCGAATTCTTGACATATTCTTTATATATTCTGGTAACAATTTTGACCATATTTTCCGCAATAGCAACTCGACTCGATCACGCACTTTGCTTTTTTCGGAAACTATGACGTTTTTCCTTTCCTTTCTCTTTATCAAACTATTGTATGTAGGCATATACATATGTACCTTCATATGTATAAAAGAACAAACAGCAGGGAGGCACTACCGTGTTACTGGTGGAACGAGGAAATAAAAACACTTCGGGCAAGATGCCTACAAGCCCGGCGCAAAGTTTAGCAAGTTTAGCGATGAAGAAGGAGACCAGACTTCCAACATTGCATGGACACTCTTAAACGCCTCTGTACGGAAGCCGACATTAACCCATGGGGCTCGGAATACAGAATGGAAATGATGAAACTGAAGGGCTTTAGAACTCCTCCAATAACGTGTCCAATAATGTTGAGATTCATAGTAGAGCATTTTTTCCCCCAAATACCAGCTACTATGTGCAATATCATAAGATAGGTCAATACAGTGGATATTCTACTGTAGCAAAATAGGCGAATAAGGTAATAAAGGCGGCTATAAAAAAGAGACCAGACCTCTTCATAATGACGATGTAGAAGTGCCTCGAACTTCCAGGTTGGCAGCTAAATTATCAGGCCGGAGAAGCGTTTAAATACCTTGGAGTAATGCTGAACAACAAACTGCTGTTCAAAATACACGTAGACTATATAACCACGAAAGCATCGCAAATGCAGGGAGCTCTCTCACGCATACTGCCTAATATTGGTGGACCTGGATACGCTAAAAGGATCCTACTCGCCAGAGTTGTCACATGAGTTTTGTTATATGCCGCCCCAGTCTGGGCGCATGTACTAAAGACGAAGGAAACCAGAAGGAAACTACGAACAATCAGCGGTTTTCGGACCATATCATAGGCAGCGTCAGCAGCTATGTGGCAAGCTCGTTGGGGTAATAGAACGAAAAGCAGATGGACACACAAACTCATACCGACTGGATAGATAAGTCGTAGACATGGAGACTGCAACTACAACCTAGTAGCAGTCCGGGCTACTAGTATCTTTAGAAGATTACCACATCCCTTGGCGTACTATAAACTCTTATGTCTATGCTTCTTTATTCCGCGCTTTGAAAACGATACTAAACTGTAGGTCTATTCATGCGAATAGTATAACAAGTACAACACGAACTGCAGCATATAAGCCCCTTAGATGGTCTGATGTAGAAAATATTTGTACATGTGTATGTGACTGCATATTAACTAATTTCTCACTTCTGAAATTTGACGCAAAACTTTGCGACGTCCATACACTTATAGGGTGATTAAGAAATTCCGAAATCCTATTTACATTTATTTCTGTGCTCAGCCAGTCTCCTATTATCAACTACCCCAATCCACAAACATTTCGGTATTCTAAAAATAGCTCGATAAGATCTCATATGTACATTGTACATATGTCATGGAATAGGAGAACGCTTAAAAAATATCAAATGTGTGTCAAGTAACCCAAACTTTAAATCAGCCACAGCAAAGCTAAAAAAAATCTAGTTAAAGTCATGCAACTTCAACCTACCTAACATTACGCTATTCTATCCCAATCGACGAAAGTATCGTGCATAAACCTCAGATATCATTTTCAAAACACAACACAGAACCCAACAGATACCAACTTCTCCCAATCTACGTCTCCCATTTTCACACACCTTCTAACGTCTTTTATTGATTTTAAATTTTTGCTTTAGGTTTAGAATTAGACTCAACTTTGCCGGTTCTGTTCCTTTTTCGCTGCGGTTGCTACACTTTTGTTATTTATTTGCGTTGTCATTCGATTCGTGTTTGTTACGTTTCTTTTTGCTTTTAATTCCATTATTCACCCTAATTTTATGTATTTTATTTTCCATTCCAATTCTTTTCATTTGCTTTATGTCTTTAACGCCCGGTGAAAGGTGTTTTTTTTCTACATAGACACATTCTGCTGTTTGTATCGCTCCTTTTGTTTTTAAATAAAAGACGGTTTTTCTCGAGGCGAAGATACAAAAAATCGAACTGAAAAAGACTGTCTTCCAACACAAAGCAACAAGGCATTCGATTTTAAAAACTTTTTTTGCTTGGTTCTGGAAATGCCTCTCAGGCGATATTTTTATACTTATGTACATACATACATATATATGTATGTACAATAGTTATTAGATTAATCACGTGTTGACGATGGTGGGAGATTCAGTTCAGCAACAGCCCTTTAAATGGTTTTCCTTGGAAGAAAATCTATTTTTGTCGATTATGGAAGTTTGACAGCGGCGTCAGCGGGTTAACAACAGACAGAAATGCCCAAACAAAACAGACGGAAAGTCTTTACATATAGATACTTATGTGTATCCAATAGATAGTCCCTCTCTCTCTCTTGGTAACATTTCGTTTCGTATTTCTCTCTTTTAAAGTAACCAAGGTTCTCTGCAACAACGTTGAACAGTCTTTAAAAATTTCACCTCACTCAAGCGTATATTCAACACAGAAGTAAAAAAAAACTCACTCAGGGTATTCATAACCGCTTCCAATTATTATTGCCGTAAATTAGAAATTTACTTTCGAAAAAATACCACATTAGACCAATTAGACGCCATGGTGTTTTGCGAAATTTTGATAATTTAATTAGAGCATCGTTTCTAATAAGATATGTACAAAATTATATACTTAATAAGCAGTCAGACCTTACGGCAAAGAGGGTGACGCGTTGTAAAGAGAAAGGTAACTCTTATTGGAAGATCGACAATTCAACCAAACTGGATTTCGGAAACTTTATTTGTTTCCATTGTCTTATTTGGATAACTTTAAAGAACTGAAAGGTAATTTAAAAGTGGAAGAAGAAGAGGATGATGATGATGATGATGAAAACAAAGAATAAAAAGCCGGTGCAGCATGCTGACGATAGCATAGCAAAGCAATAAGCACCATCGCCAGCTAAGCAAGTTGTGATGGCATTTCTTGTTTCTTTTGGTCATGTTGTTTGGCGATGAATCTTGGGTTTCTTCTTTTGGTGTTACATTTATTTATTTATTTACTTTATTTGTATCTTTTGTTATTTTGCTTAGCAAAAAAAATCGTTTTCGATGATCACATTACTTACGCAACTTAAAAATTTTAAATACTAACAGAATTGGCGGTCCAAAAGGGGCAATAAAAGTAGAAAATCAATGGCCTCAGTGGGCAGTCTAACTTTTATAGTATGAAGTCCACTTGTGTCATTCCACATGTACACGACTAGAGTATCCGGGATAGACATTTTTATATGCCGATTTTGCAGTTTTATTGCAGCAAATTTAATGACAATAAAGATATTTGTGTCTCATTCAATGACATTTAGCCATTTATAGTCGAACAGGAATTTCCCGATATATTTGTACATAATATAAGACTTCTTAACTTCGAGTTGTCCTTAACAACCTACATAAGTAAAGTGTTCAAAGGAAACATTATCAATCTTATACCTACACGTGTTTGATAGATAATTATGCTCCTGAACTATGTATGTAATTTTACTTCAGAAGAAACTAATATGCATATGTGTATGTACATACATATGTACATATATTAGATAATTGATTTGTAGGTATGTACATATATACATATTTACTTGTAGATATGTATGTATACCTAGATTCATATCTGCATATGACGTCACGTCAGTTGGAATCTAGAGCCAACATTACATAGATTTGTTTGCCCTTGAAGAGTTGATTTACATTTAGAAGAAAGATGCTCTTTGGATTAGGATAACGAAAATTGACTTAATTGATAAACCATCCAGTGGGCGCCGTAGCTAAAGTGGTTAGTGCGTTGGATCGCTGAGCGGGAGGTTTGGAGTTCGAATCTCAGAAACACAAAAAAAAGGTTTTTACGATCCCACCTCTCGCGAATGTCTGACAAAAGTCCAAGAGTAATAACTGAGAAAGCTTCTCAATTAGCCTTTCGGATATGGCTCTAAACAGCCTGTATGTACAATGTATGTATATTAGAAAACAAAAGCCTTGTTCATTAACACAAAATTAATTCTACAATTGTAATTCGCTTATGTATGTATATTTAATGAAAACAGATTAACGCCCGAACTGCCTTGAACTTAAGTTAAACTTTGATCGTCAGTTAAACTACGATCGTACAATTGAAAATTTTATGTATACATATGTATGATTTTTTCAATACAGCTAATCTTAGATTGCTTGTAGATTTTCAAGTTTAAATAATTTTTCTTCCTGCAAAGCGTAATATTCTTGAGAATTAAAAAGTTAGTGGGTAATTAGTACAAATTTTAATAAAGAATAGATATAAGTCGGATACTTTTGCTATTCAGACAAAAAATAAAAAAATTTGATACAAATTGTGGGGAAGTGCCTTCTCTATAATACTACTGTGTATGTACTAAAGAAAATATTGGGCGAAAGCCAGAATAGAGCTCTATTAAAAAAGATGGATTGTGAGTAGGATTTAGTAAGTAGAAGGTGTTTAAATTTTTCCTGAACAATTGCAGATAAGTGCCCAACACAAAAAATGAAAATACTCGTATATATCTCAAAATATCCATCATT
Organism: Blera fallax; assembly: GCA_946965025.1. Taxonomy (NCBI): domain Eukaryota; kingdom Metazoa; phylum Arthropoda; class Insecta; order Diptera; family Syrphidae; genus Blera; species Blera fallax. The sequence goes on from OX337246.1 coordinate 52,426,764, forward strand.
TTGAAAGTCGCTTGTTTGTCCGTTGAAAACCTTTTGACATGACGAGTCAGCAAGTGACATATAAGAAAAAAAAATTTTATAAATATAGCAATTAATTATTGTATGTAAATATTAAAATCTCTTTTTACAATGTTAAAATATATACATAAGCTCAAGTCAAATACGTTTGGAAATTTTATTTTCTGCAAATAAAACTTTTAGGCCTCGCAGATCGCTAATAAGCACTTTTGGATAGATCATAACAATAAAATAAAAAAAGGCTTTGTCTGTTTCGAAGCGTAAAAGAGCCCGAAGCTTGTTCAACAAGCGCAACGTCGTATTTACCAGCACCTTGGAGTGTCGATGAGGTCAATTACAAGGAACCGTCAAGTGTTGTTTATGAAAACCTCGCATAAGTTTTATGCGATGAGAACTATTCAGTTTATGTTGGAGGAAACGAAAACTGTACTTGGAGGAACGCGGCTCCCCCACAAGTTGAAGCGCCCGGAATATTTTGGCTTTCATTGGTTCTTTTCCGATGAAAAATTTTGCTAACAGGATCAGCAAATAGAAAAAATGACACATGGTGTGTGTAGTGCCTTCAGTTTTCTGCCAGTGTGATTGTCCTTTTAAAAGTGAGCAATGAAGGCCATGTTCTGCTTCCTCCTTTTTGCACAAAGCTTACACTTATGTATGTAAGTAAATTCAAAAGGATACATCGAGGTGCTAGTGGAAGTAACTGAGTCCTGGATAGATAATGAGAGTGAAGGAAGACCGCACGTGTTTTTATAACTACATATATGTATGTATATAAAGATTTATTTACACCCATCAGACAGGTATTAGATTTTAGATACAGAAAGAAACAAAAAAATATTTAGAAAATCAAAAATGGAATGTAATTACCTAATTAGTTTACATTTACCACAATTTATAATGGTGTTGCAAACCCTAACTTACATTAATTTTCTGATAGAAATTATTCATTTTCATAACTCTGTCTGAAGGAATATTCAATACACACCGATCCAAGCGCAGTTCTAAGCTCCCCTTTGAATAGCGGTATCGAACTGACTTGGACTTGCCTTTTGAGCTTATACCACAAGTGTTCAATGGCATTCTGGTTTAAGTTTTGAACCAATTTTTGAGCAGTTTGTTCTTAACATTTAGATACATGTACAAATACAAAGATGCAAATACTTTGCGCAACAGACCGCATGTGGTCCAGGGCCTGGCTTCTAGCGACCAATCGTTTTGTGCGTGTTATATTATTTCACAGAAATAAATGGGACCCACTGTTTAAAGCCAAGGCAATTTAAGAAGCTTATTCATGGGAGTTGTTACTCTCCGACGTTTGTCCGACTTTCGAAGAGATGGGACCGTGAAAAAACTTTTTGGTGTTTTCTGGGATTCGAACCTCGTACCTCCCGCTCAGTAGTCCAATGCCACGGTGCGGCGCCAAAAACAAAGATTATATCATTAACTTTAGCTTAAGAGCCTTATGCGTGTTAAAGAAAAGTGATATGATCTGCCAATGCACAATTTTTGTGATGCTAATAAAAAAATTTGCCACTTTGATTGATCCCTACGTGTCCCATCACCCAAGCTAATTATAAATCTTTGTGATTTTACAGTCCAAGAAATTCTAAGATTGATTCTTGCACTGCCTACTTTTTGATATCCTTCTATCCCTAAATCTCTTTTATTCAAGCCGATGGCAAATGTTGTGATTTGACTCTCCAAAGCCAATTAATTATTAAATTATCACTGCCTCTCCAGTGCAATTAAGTTCTTTTTCTCAGTCAACTGCTCTTCCTGTGAGTGATTCAACTCATGTAACAGAGCGAGCATCACGAATTTGTACCCTCAGTGTACTAGTCTCCATATTAACATGGTAGGTTCAAATTATGTTTCTGAGGTAGGTATTTTTCAGCAACACGAACTCGAGCATATTAAGGTCTTTAATCTCATTATCATGGAATCCAGAATATTCCGCCAATACCAGGTACCGTCCATGTGCATCCGCAGTGCCGTTAAATCCGATATTTTCGTTAAAAACATATCCAGCGCAGGAATTGTTAGGATGCTTTTACAGCGCTTGTTGGTAAAGTTTTTAGCGCAAATATGTATGATGGATATACATATGTACATATAGCATGCCGAACATTGAACTCTATTCAAATAACGCTACATACCATGCATATGTAGTTTCAGACTTAAATACATACATATGTACGTACATACGTTTCTAGAGGTGTACCTACATATGTATGTATGTACATATATACCTACTACAATATGCAAATGCAGGCTTATATGTACATACTATGTGCAATGGTGGCTTTGTACCTATTAGAAACATATGTACATATGTATGTATGTATGTATGTATGTATGTATATGTATGTACATATGTATGTAGATATGCATGCATATGTAGTTTCAGACTTAAGAATGGCAAATGTTGCAAATTCAAAATATGTAAGCTCTCCGGGATACATATCGTCACTACAAGGTTATCTTGTCCATGAAAAGTGGGTACATACATATGTCCATACATAAATACATACATATGTACGTACATACGTTTCTAGAGGTGTACCTACATATGTATGTATGTACATATATACCTACTACAATATGCATATGCAGGCTTATATGTACATACTATGTGCAATGGTGGCTTTGTACCTATTAGAAACATATGTACATATGTATGTATGTATGTATGTATATGTATGTACATATGTATGTAGATATGTGCATACATACATATGTACATATGTAATGCACATATTTGTGCGCAACCCACTTAATTTCTTTGTACATCGATAAACGTATTAAACCTGAAATACGCATTTGCTTACTTACCCACTTTTATTTCTAAAATTCACAACATTAATTCATTTTGCATAACCAGTAAACCTTTGCATGTAAATCTGTATATAATATCTATACACAGTAGATGTTTGTAACCAACCCGATTGCATTCGCGCAGATCAACTCTCAACCTAAGTTTTTATTTTTTTGGAGAACCAGTTTTACATGTACATACACACATGATATTTAAGATCCAAAACAAGTTTTCACTATACAATATCGTCTCCGCAGTTCAGCACTGCCTTTAAAGCCTTGTGTCCCATCATCTCTCACCTCTATATACCGCGTTACCTTTTTTCATTTGATCCGAAAATGCGAAAAAGAAAAATGTATACATAGGTATGTATGTATAAATAAACGAACAGAGAAGGTAAACATTTACTTAAAGGGGAGGATCGTCTTCATCATCATCATTATCATCATCATCAACACCATTGTAATTTTTTTTTTTTTTTGTTTGCTGGATTCTGGAAGTCTGCAATCCAGACTGCTGATGAAGTTCATCTCACTCTCTACTTTCTGAGTAACCAAAGCAAAATTACCCTCCTAACCTAATCTCACTCAATCATTTGATATCCATCTTTTCTGTCTACTATGTTTTCTTTTTTTACAATGTGTGTAAATGCATCTGTGTATAGAAGTAGTTGGGAAATGTACCAACTTAACCAATTCTTTTTCCAATTGGAATGTCCATTCTCTTCCTTAAGAAAACTATTGTGATGTGACGGCAATGAAAGAAACCCCAACAACAACAAAAATGATGCAAACAGTGGCAACAAAGACGATAGCCGTCGATTTTCATACAAAGCAGAAATTATCTCTCGTTTTGAGTTCATGTTTCTCCTCATTTCTATAGCTCCAGATACTTGCTTCGCTAGATCACACCAGCACCATGTGTTGTGTGCACTGTGAACTATATCTTTGCTATTTTCCACCGATTCCTATTGTCGTATTTGTATTGCCAAGTATCTATGAGCAAAACGTGTATCTGCAATGAGAAATATACTCACCATATCCATGTGCTTTTCTCTATATCCACACAGAACAGCGTATATTAAATGTATCTGTGTGCCGTGTCAATTGTTGGTATCTTTTTCTCTTTAACAAGTTCAATCCTCCCTTAATTTTGACTTTGAGTTCTTTTCCTGCATGAATTTCTTCCAATTTTACTCACACAACTATAGGAAAGGCTTTTTAATTCAAAGAGAGCCGGGTTTAATAACGGAATGACGACGACACAAAACTAAAACTAACTAACACAAAGTACTGAATCTTTAGTCTGTGACCAGGCGCCGAGCACTGCACAGCTTTTCTATATACGTTGAGCGTCTTAGAAAATTCGTTCGTTTTCCCTCAATTTTCCGCTGCTGTGTTGATTTCTTCGCCGTTTTGCCGAATATACTCCGTACACCAATATAAAATTTACTTAATTTTTTTTTATTTTATAAATAATATCACATCATATACCGGGGCCATGTGTGTGTATTTACGCTGTAAGAGTTATGTGTATTAAAGCAGACGGAGAAGCAAAAAAAAATTCAAAGATAAATAAATAAGAAATAAGAAAAAGTATAAGTTCAAGACAGGCCAACAACAACTGCAGCAATAAAGAAAAGAATAATATTTGGTCACATCTTCGGTTAATAATTTTTTTTGTGAGTTTTTTTTTTGTTTTTTGTTTCTTTTCTGTGCGCTTTGAGGTTTTTCTATAGTTGTCTAGTGTGAAAAAAATTGCATAAATTATTGAAAACCGTGTATCCGCGAAGGTGATAATCAAATTTACCCAAAGAAGTAAAGAAAATTTATTTCGAAATAGTTTTGCTTTCGTATCTATCGTTTCATGTGTATGTGATTACTAAGCTGGTTGGTGGATAGTGCGCTTCGTCGTTGATAGCGCTAGTGGTATTGGTTGGCCTCCACATGGTGTTTAATGTTTTTTTTTTTTTTTTGTAAATCCAGTATCTTTTGGATATTGATATCTTTTTATAGATATTTCTTTTTCGGTATCTCATAGATACGTAAAATTGTTGTTGATTCAGTTTCTATATTCCTTTTGCACACCCACTCAGTGATAGATAGTTTTGATTGAAAGTGAATTTATTTATTTTTTTTTTAAATACATACTAAGAAAAGTGTTTTAATCTAACATATGTGGTGGTCATATGTATAATTTTGTAGATTTCTTTCAGCATTTCTTATCTTACCTAAATAAAAAAAAACAAAAAGTAAAGGAAAAGAATGACGATAGACGACCGCGTCGCGGAGTTTATTTTAAACTGTATTTTCGTTTCATTTCTTACACATTTTTTCCACATTTGTTTAGTTTTTTTTTTTTTATTTTCCTTGCCTTTTGGTTGGAAGCAACTATAGTTTTTCTTTCCTAAAAATAATACGATTACGCGCCTTTCGAGATAATTATATAAATTCAAAATTTTGTACATACGTCCAAGCAGTTTTTTTTTTTAGTTTTTTTCCATCTTTTTGTGTTTTTTTGATAATGTTGGAAATGTTTATATATTTTTAGATTTTTGTTTTGAAACTGAGTGTTTTCTTATGTGTGTCTTTTTTTTTCTCTTGCAGTGCATTTAGTTTTTGGTGATGTTTAAAAATAAAAAAGAATAATTTTGAAAAGAAATATGAAAATAGTTACATGAAATTGTCAAAAAAAAATTCTTGAAAAATATACAAAACAATATTGGATATACGTAAACATAAAATTCAAAACTAATTTGGAATTCAAAGTTGCATAATTGGTAAGTGAAACTGTATTTTTTTTTGTTTATTGTGCTAATTAAGCTAAGGCAATTATTTTTGTTCGAAAGAGGGGTGGGTTTCTTCAAGATTATTATTTTGTTTGTGTGTGAATGAGGTCATCTTTAATTTTTCTTTGGATTGATTTGAAAACATACAAGACATAACTGACGAATTTTAAGATTGTTTCAAATTAAAGCCTTACCTGAAGGGCAGATATACAGAGGCTTATACATATTTCTACGTAGTATTAAAGAGAAGACAGACTTTTTTGTCAAAAGAATTTATTCATTTTCATTATCTGTTCGTTATTAAAACCAAACTTCAGTTTGATACAAAAGAATCACCTTTTAGTGTTGTGTGGCAGAAGGAACAACTCATTTACAATCAGTACAAATACATTTTATCACTGCAGCCACGCCCATTTTTCAGACTTCTGTCACAGTCAACAGGACTAAATCTTAGCGTTAGGTGGTACTCTAATAGCATGCAGCTTTGTATAGAAGTTCCCTAAATCAGTAGATAACCAAAATGAGTCTTATTCAAGACCATCGCAATCAATCATTTCGCAGTTGTAAGGCCAGTGACTGCTCGTTAGTTAGAAATGTCCTTATTGTTTTCTGCATTTCTTGAAGTATGTATTTGAAAAAAATTCTTAAATGATAAAGTCTGCTTCTTTTAGGTAGTTAAAGAAAAAATTAGTTAACAGCCAATCAATTTGACTGATTCTGATCTCTGACATAGTTTTTGAATTACATTTTTTTAAGTTAAAAGAACCCCCAAATATTGCAAGTCTGTCTTTGATAGAGTTTGGTTTTGCTCAGTCAGGAGACTTTGCTGAAACCCATAACTTGGTGCACAGGGCTTCAGAGCGTTTATTACCTTCTTGATGGCCACGCTGCAATAAGTTTGTCATGTATGGTCAACTTATAATAAAAGATATTTTTAAAGTTCGTCCTCAGAAGTTTTTTCAGGCAAGTTCCTTATGATCTTGTAGTATTTAGAAAAATTGAGAATGGGCGGTCGTATCACTGGAAACCATTTTTTTGAAAGAGGCGTAAATACTTTCAAACAAAATAATGTTTACTGCTTTCTACTGATCTGCTGGAGCTGTACCAAATGACAGCACGTGTGGAGAGAGAGTGCTTGAACTTACACTGCCCATGTCTCAAGCAAACACGCTACCTACTAACCGTTACTACAAATCACGATAAAGCTGCAAATATTTCTGAATATTTGTTCTGAAAATTATCTGGGTAAGCGCATTTCTAATAAGTAGCTTCCTGAGAGAACGAGTCAAGGGAGGTGTGGCAGTGGATTGGACAATTTCTATGATCAAAAGAATTTTCCGCCATATTTTTTATACTGAAGTTTAAAGCAACAAAAATGTCATTACATACTTATTATCACACCAAATATGGTTATTCTATCTCTAATTGATTTTAAAAATATATTTCATCTTAATTTAGCAATTAAAATTTAAAAAAAACATTATTAATGGTGATGAACCACATCGTACTTCAATGCTTCTAATAATGTGCCATTCAAAATTGTAAATATTTCCTTTTTATATCTCTTCTATATTTTAATGTCTTTCTTTCTTGGGTGACAATAAACATAAATCTTCTAAAAATAAATTTCTAGTAATTTATAAAAAATTTAGTGGGACCTTTTTTCGCAGAGAGATTTCAGCTAAATTTTTGTGTGGGTTTTCAAAAAAAAAATGGCGAATACTTCGATAAATCAATTTTTTTAATAATATAAAAAGAAAACAATTTTTTAAAAAAAATGTGCAGAAAATCGTAAATTATATATTTCTTTAAGGCAGTTTGGTCTGATTTATAGTTCCGTTTCATCATTTGTGACGTAATATGGAATATTTTCGTTGCAGATAAAAAGAAAAATAAATGGAAAGTATCTTTTTTTTAATAAAAAAAAATTTGGTTTAACTTTCAATACTGAAAAAATGAGTTCTTCGCAAAATTTGTACTTCCAACCAAATGTGAATCTTGTCGTGTTAGAGATACATACATACTTACTTAGGTGGCGCCATAGTTCGGAGTGAACCTGAGCCTCAAATAACAAGCTCCTCCAATTACCCCGGTCCTTAGCTAACTGCCTCCAGTTGCGCACTCCAAGTTGGTTGAGGAACCTTTTTACTTGTGCGCGCCACCTTAGGTCAGGTCGTCCTCTACCTCGAAGACTCTGCGGGCCGGAGCAGAGTTGTCCATTGGCTTTACATGTCCAAGTCAAATTAAGTGACTGATGCGCAGTTTTTTGACTAGGTAGATGTCGCTGTACCGCTCTCATATTTCATCGTTGAATCTTCTCTATCTTGCAAAGAATTATTCTTTCGAAGCGACCGGGGATATCTTCATCCGCTTTCGACAATGTCCACGCTTCAGCGACATAAAGCGGGACTGGGATGATTACGGCCCTGCATAGAATCGCCTTAGTTCTTCGTGATAGGGCCTTACTACTCAATTGCCTTCTCAGCCAATAAAAAAAACAGCGATTGGCAGGAGTTATTCTTCGTTTGATTTCTGCTGAGATGTTGTTTTCCAAGACCGTGCATATGGCATCGATGAGTCTCTTCTTCAATGGATTAGAAATTACCTTTCAAGGCGTTCAATACAAGTTATATCGGACGGCTTCAAGTCTGATATTCACCATATAAATGCTGGTGTCCCCCAAGGCCCAGTTTTGTCTCCCACTCTCTTTCTCATTTTCATAAATGATCTCTTGTCTGCAACCTCTAATCCAATCCATTCCGTCGCTGATGACAGTACCCTCAGTTTTTCATATTCGTTCCCTAACTCACGTCCCTGCTCTTCGGCGGTATAAGACAAACGGCAACGTATGTTAAACTCATTAAATTCCGACCTTGACAGCATAATCAAATGGGGTTCAACTAACAGATCGGAATTTAATGCATCCAAAACTCAGTGCTGTCTTTTGTCTCACAAGCGAAACCAAGACCCTCAACCATTATCCATGAATGGTACTTGCATCGCAGAAACTGAAAGACTTGCCATTCTCAGTATGTGTATTAACAACCATCTTCGTTGGAACGAACGCATATTGGAGGTCGCCAAAATGCTGCAAAATGTCTAGGATTCCTTTAGCGGTGCAAGAAATATTTTACCCCGTCTGATCTGGTCTCAATATATAAGGCATTCATCCGCCCAAAGATGGAATACATCGCCAAACATCTGGTCTGGTGCACCCGAGACCGTTTTGCACATTCTAGATAGTGTCCAGAACCGCGCGATAAAACTAATAAGTTATATAGACATTGTGAGCTCCATAGACTCACTAGAACATCGTAGAAATGTCTCTTGTCTTTCCCTGTTTTATCGCTCTTTCACAAAAAATGTCCCAACGAAATAGCCACTTGCATTCCTCCCCTTCAAAATTTCACCCGCAATACGCGTCACGCTTCGAATGCACATCAGTTCACCCTCAAGCCCAACTTCGGACGTACTGTCAAATACAGGGATTCGTTCATAAGCCGTAAGACATGTACATATGTGGAATGATCTTCCAGGCTCTGTGTTTCCTCATCGTTACAACCTTCAAGCATTTAAAGCCAACGTGCACCCGGTACCTCCTCTGTTCCTCTTCCCCCTTTTTCCAAAGGCCCGTGCCCTGAGAAATCAGCATAAGGGTATTCGTACCCCCTTAAGCGCGCGCGAATTATAAAAAAAAAAACATACTCAGTCTTTAAAGTTCCTTGCTGACCTGAACTTCAAATTTGTCGGAGTAGCTAGTCTGCGTGTGGATGTCACAGTTGATTCCATCAATAGAATTCCTCCGTTGCCCGTCCCCCTTTTGAGGACCTCTTGTTAGACATTTGAGTCGCAAGATTGAAGGTAAAGTCAGCAAGAGATGCCTCGTGTGGCACATGCGTGCTGGGGTTAACTCGACTTAGCTGACGCTAGTCCGAGTGCACAGCTCCACATGTACAGTCAGACTCACCACTTGCTCATCGTTTGTTCACTGTTAAATAGCTATCCAGCAGGCACTAAGACACTAAGCTCTGCACTAAGCTCTGTGCAAAAGAATTTAATTAACTTCAATTTAATAACTACCACTAGCAGAATCTCAATGGCTGTTTAATAGTTTACGTAAACGCAATATTGCCTGCAATATGTGTTTATTTAAGGGCACCCTCTTAGACGGTGTGCTCTTTTTATTTTGGCTGCCAGCGTGCAGTTTTTGATTTTTTTTTGCCGTTGGTTAGTAAGGCCAAATAAAACTAGAATCTTGGAGCTGGTCCCCAATTTTATTGCAAATTTTGTTGGGTGTTTAGTGTCTTTGACGCTTTCTTAGTTTTTTCTATTGTCGTTAGTCTTAAGTTCAACTTACTGTCGTGTACTGATTTTCGGTAGTGATAAGTCAGCGATAGATGTCCTGTTGGTGACAAAGAATGACAAGAAATGCTAGCAAATGACGGAACAGCAATGAATTTAATATTTCATAAAGTGGAAACAAAAGCTAAACAAAAAATTAACGTTTGACCTCTACAGCCATCAGGCTAAACAAACATTCGAATCAAATATTGAAGGTTAAGAATCTGGTATGACAGAACTTTAAAATACAGAAATGGCCTTGACAACAACTTTTGAGCAAATAAAATGTGCAGTCGAGAAACTGTTTGTAACGCTTCATCTTGCCTATCTTTCGATACGAAAAAGAAAGCATATTCGGAGCAATTTCCTTCTCTTATATGTACATACATATGTGTGTAGTTTGGAGCACTTGAGTTCAGTGTAAAATACTATATACATAGCTATGTATTATATTTTCAGAGAAAAATATGATTGAAAAGAATAAAAAGTATTTTAAAGTTTAAAAGTAAAGCGTAAAGCGCAGGTAGGCTCACGTGATAGTCGAATGCAAGCTTTTTTCACCTACTTTTAGGATTTTTTTGACGGTGGTGTCCCACCGTCTTGGTCTTGGGTTGTCCTCTTTGTTTTTTTCCCTCTGGCCTTACACCCGAATTTTCCTTACTTTCCGGTCCTTTTACATACGTACTAAGTGTCCTAGCCACAATTAATTTAGCCGATTTAAGATACAGTTTCTTTCAAATATCTACGTTCCTTTTCTTGCCGATTCTCCTGATTTCTAGAACTCCCTAAAATTAGAAGGGTAAGGCCTGTTACATATTAACTTGATAATTGGTTATGATCGCATTCATTTTTTTGTACTTTTAGGAGTTCAGGGGATCGTAAAATAAAATATATAGTTATGTACGACACATGTAATTAAACGAGAATTATGCCCTAATACGCTGCAGTGAACGCTATTAAATGAAGAGATACTTATAGTTCGGCTTTTGATACATATATTTCCAGACATAATGTAATTAATATACATATGAAACAATTCAACAATACATATGTAGGTGTTAGACGTGATCGAAATTGTTTCCTAAGATTTCTTCTCTTGTAGACAACTCTACCAGCTGCGGTTTTCGTATCTTGGGCTGCAGAGGAGTTCTACTGCTCACAATTTTATTCATACCATCATCTTATCTCATAGCAACTGGTGAAAATCTCAACTAGTCAGTCGGCGAAAATAAAAGGTCTTCCATCTGGGCCTATTGTTGTTCCTCTTTTTTGATTTTAAAGACATGCGTTACATTATTAACTACATAAACTACTCGTAATTGACATTTTCTCAAGGAGAGCACTTACTAATGTGTTTTTTTTTACTTAAAAGATTTTCATTTAATTATGACGACAAAGAATTTATTGTGCGCATAGCTCATTATGAAACCCAAAAACATTCAACAATTATTTAGCTTTCTTAGTCAGATTAGTTTTTCTTTTGGTTACATTGGTTGGTAATCATGAAATGATGACCTAGTAAACTTCAGGATAAATTAATTCTTTAGAATCTTCTATATATATGTATTTATATGTTTGTTGATATGACTTTCACTAAAAATAAATTTTACACTTTCTCTTCTATGACTACATAATTAAAAATTTCTTATAAATCCTTACAATCTAAGCAGATTTTCTAAGTACGATCGCTTACAGTTTTAGAGGCCTATATAGTGCTGCCAACAGTAATTTTATTAGTGCTTTTTAGATATACGTTACGTTTTCTTACGTGAAACAATATTCAATAGTTGAAATATTTAAATATGTATTACTAAATTTTATTTCCGTAGATGTTCATATAAACTACATATATACCTTCATAAATTAAACATCTTTATAGACATACATATGTATTTAAGGATTCTCTTTTTTTCTTTCTTTAAATTCGAAAACGGGGTAAGTTAAATTTAAAAAAAAATACTTCCAACCAAAAATAGTATAGTAAAAAACGCTTTTTGCTAGATCTGTGGCTTTATGTAATGTGCAGCTTATCGAAAAAAAAACGGGTTTTCCTTTCAAAGTGATTCATATCTACAGATTTTGTTTATCTCCTAAAAAGGCACAAACTGTATACAAAACAAGAAAAAAATTCCGTTTTGTGGTTGAACAAACTATGTGATATGTACATATATACATAATATACACATTTTTATTTTCGTGCAAAGCCAAAGAAGTTTATATTGTGGATTAAGGCTGATATAGTTACATGTACGAAATTCTCGCCAACGCATGAAAAAACATTGTTAATGCACTCCATATTTATTACACGGAAATATAAATTTTCAAATCTATTTTCTTATCGAAATATTAGCTTAAAATGATTTCCGTTTCACCGATACATAAAATATATTTGAAAAAATTGTTTGAGGACATTTTTAGGACAGGCATGATGGGTTAAAACTCTAAATTCTCACATATGCTTCATATCTAGCGTAGTTTCCGAGTTAGATTCTCTTTTTTTTTTTTCGTGGCTTAACATAACATAAAACATAACTGCTAAAGAAACTGTGTATAAGCATTTCGAAGGTGGCTTTAGTGCCACCAAAAGAAGACGAATATTTTTTACGTACAAAAGCACGAAATACATCGTGCTAAAATTAAGAGTTTCTTTAAGGATCCATTTTTTCACTAAAAAAGGGAAAGTCTGCCAAATCGGTCTTTCAAATCGATTCAATAGTTCTGAAGTTATTTAAGAGAACAGCCAATAGAATACTGTCTGTATTTTGTATGCAAGACCACATAAGTTATAAAAATTTGTAATAATACATATTCCTTCTAACGAACGTCATCCTTACGCATGACAAAGCATTGTATAAGAATACTTGAAAGCTCAAGGTCTTCGTTAAAGATAGGTCCCATACTACTTAACTAGTTCAATGAGAGCTAGTTTACTTAGAGTTGTCCTTGATACAAATTTAACTACAAATAAGTGCATTGAGTTGCGACTACAAATGAAGGGTTGAATCATTTCTCCTCCTCCTGAAACCATGTGCTTATATTATAAAGTTTTTAGTGTAGGTCGTTGATCATTTATTCGTCAAGTGCATTTTTTCTGATATTGACGATTGTAGAAAAACACAAAAACTGGGGCCTTCATATTTGCAAGCTCTGAAAAAGTCATTGCATACAATCCGCGCCTTCTTTTGAGTACCATTACTGGCTATAGTATTCTACGATACAGTGTTCACCGCCGACCAGGCAGCAGTTAGAAACATCGAAATTGAGGTGAACATACAAGTTGTCGAAGAAAATTTGGTCTCACAATATGAGCTCAGACTCTAATTGATTTGCCTTGTTTTAATGATTTCATTAACATATTTAAATTTGACGTGCATACATAAATGGTATAGTCGACTCTCGATAACTCGAAACTCAAGGGACCTTACAAAAAATTGGAGCGAGTTGGAGCGAAGGACTAAAACGAAATAAGTGCATGCGTATGAAACAATAATTTGACACACTTTATTACAAAACACATACTGAATTGCATACATACAATTTTACTTAAACTTTGAGCGAAACATTTTTACTTATGTATGTACGTTCTTCACGTCGCATAGGTCACAATCTAACGGGATCAAAGTATTGGAAACATGCATATGCACATACACCGCTGGGCAAAGAACAGAGAACAAAAACGACAAAAAAATTCGAATTACTGAGAGGGAACTACATATCTGCAAATATGTTCAAAATTACAAAGAAAAATAAAGATTGGTAACTTCGTTTATCTATAAAGGGTAATTATTGGCCAGAAGCAACATTAATCCAGTTATAATTGCCTTCTAGTGTGTCTGATATTCGCAATACTTTTACAAGCTTAGATACACTATCCTTGTTTATTTGGTCATCAGAACAAGAATTGATTCTACAAAATTCGAATGTGCATACAAAAAAATTTTATTTCGTGTTTTCTGGAATTCGCGCATCAAACCTTTAGTTCAGTAATCTCCTACTTATTCTTTTGTGATAAAAAAGGATTGCAAACAAATGTAATTTCAAAGCTTTTAGAATGAAAAAAATTAAGTGGAAAAAGGGACTATACAATCTTTGCTTATCAAATATTATCTCCTTGTCATTTCTAGTGCATCCAACATATCATACATAAATTTATTATGAAACATAAACTCTAACATCTATTGCAATTCATTTCTTATTTGCACTAGCAATTACTAACATTGCGACTTGGGAACATTTGGTTCTAGCTAGTGGGAATAAACTTCAACTAATTGCGGTATTTTACTGTAATTTTTACTGTACATCACCCCCGTTACTCTGCGTTTCTCCATATTTCTTTTTGTAAGCTTTAATTGTATCGCATACATACTTATCTCACTTGTGTTTTGTTAAGTACTTGAACCATATTTTTTTTTTATTTACAATACATATAAACAAAATTAACGGCATAGTATTAGTCCTTTTTATGAAAAAACAAGCAATCAAGTAGCTAAACAAAAAATTGTGTAATTTTTTTGTTTCATTTCAGATTAATTGTGTAAATTCTCAACGCTTTCTTTCATCCCTCCCTATATAAACAAAAAAAAAATATTAGTATACAAAATATACTTTTATAAACAAATTAAAAAGCTTAAACTATATATCCCAGCTTTGCCATTATCAGCCATACGTAATTAAAAACAAAAAAAAAATATTTTTTTGTTTATTGTATCAGCCATTCCCGTCGCCTAATCAAGTAGAACTATTTTGCAAAGATAAAAAACAGAAAAAGAAATACATAAAGTGAACTAAGTGATTATCGCTAAGAGCAAAACTGCAGAAAAAAAAATAACTCAAAAAGTTTAAATAAAAACCGCCGGGTATCCTTAAAAAAATAGCTCAGTTCCGCTTTTGCTTTCTGCCATACGTTTCGATTGTGTTTTCTGCGCATCCTCCTATACATCTCGAAAGGACACTATAAACAAGATATATCACTTTAGAGTAAAAGTATATCGCCATCTAATTCATCCCCCCAAAAACAACAAATCAACTAAAGTATCTGATTAGATAAAAATATAATTATAAAAAAAATAAATAAATCAACGAATTGTTATAAATAATTATTTACATAATTTTTTTTATAATACGGGAATCGTTTCTAGTCCTTTTGTTTTGCCATACAAATATAAGTTTCTTACTTAAAAATACTTGCTTTTTTAAAAAGAAGAAATTGTATAAATATTTTACATTTTCAACATAGTAATCCATACGATTGACATAAAAAAAGTATAAATTTTCTGACATAGAACGCGCGTATCTAAGGAATTGTCGCAAGGATTCAACGAAAGAGGTAAATCTAGAGAACAAACAAAGGAATTAAATAGTACATCGTCTTTTACATCGATAACAAATTTTGTGATATATTTAAAATAAAACAAAGAAAAAAACTAATTTAACAAGATCTTCATTGAAGGGGACTGAAAAGTATCTAATATTTCATACGTTTTTTTGTTCTTCTGAGTGAAGTTTAGTTTTTTTTAATACAAATAAAAAAAAGTGAAAAAAACCCATGATCAAGTGAATCGCGCGGTTTATACCTACATATATAAAAACAAACCAATACAAAAATCATACTCCGGACAACTCTTAATATAAATCAAACTCACAAATAAAGTATCTTTAATTAATAATTAAAAACAAACAAAAAAATGGCGGCTATGGTGAACATGAATAGTCTATTAAATGGCAAAGATTCCCGATGGCTGCAATTGGAAGTGTGCAGAGAATTCCAAAGGAATAAATGTTCACGACAGGACACGGAATGTAAATTTGCCCATCCACCGGCTAATGTTGAAGTACAGAATGGAAAAGTGACTGCATGTTACGACAGCATTAAGGTTAGTATTGCTTTTTTGTTGAAACTTAGTTTTAGTGATTTAAGTATTTCATAAAAGACCTGTTTTTTTTAATCCATTGTCCTTGTCGGAAAGTTTTTTTTTAGAGCTAAATGTTAAAATGTATGTATCTACTAACGCTAATAACGCTGCAAATTTTTTTTTAAGAATGAAAATGTGTTGCGCTGCACTATTACGCTTTGATATGATGCTCTATAATTGATAATATTTAATTTTAATAATTGCACAGAACCGAAAATGGATGTCTGAATGACTTTAAACAAAGCTTTGATTAGGCAATTTGCTTTAAGCCTTGAACATATTTATTTCAGCTAATTAATTGCTGGGGAGCTTAAGTAAAATAAGATCATAACACTTAAAAATTTTGGAATCTTATTATTTTGTATGTGCACTAAATTCAGTCCTTAAACAAGGTCCATGACAGCGGACATTGCAAATTGTTTAATCTCTTTTATGAAGAGTTGTAGAGACAGTCCATTTCCTGGCTTATGGGTGGATTATCACAGTGTGTGAAAGGTTCGTTTGTTTAGCCATTTAAAAAGCTTTTAACACCCATACAAAGTTTTTATAAAGTGTTTTATTTTTAACTAGCTGTACCCTGCGCGCGTTGCAACGCCACCAACTAAAATAAATTTGAAGGAAAGACATTACACAAATATTCAATTCATTTTGAGTCATTTTATTGATTTTGTTCATTTCGAAAAAATTGTGACATTGCAGCGTTTCGTTTCAATTCGATATTTATTGAAGTGCTGTGGGATACACAATATTTCTTGTTTTTCCATCTGGTGCGTAAACGAATAAATCAGAAGGTTTTCCGACGCGTGAGCAGGCCACATAGAGCTGCCCATGTGAGAAGCATGGATTCTCCAAATTTAATCCACACACTTGCAACGATTGTCCTTGTGCTTTGTTGATAGTCATTGCGAAAGCGAGTCGCACCGGGAACTACAAACGTTTGAATTCGAATGGCATATCTGTCGGGATCATTGGGATACGCGGCAACAGCACGTCTTCACCTTTGAATTATCCAGTCAAAATTGTTGCCTCGATAAGATTGTTCATCATTTTCTTGACTGAGAGTCTGGTTCCGTTGCAAAGTCGTGGTGGATTTATGTTTCGCAAAAGAATGATGGGTACGCCAATGTTCAATGTAAGAACGTGCGGTGGCATGCCTGGCAAATCAAGGGAATTCAAGAACTCAGTTGGATAGTTGACAACTTCGTCTTGATTCACCACAGTATCGATGGACTTATATGTTGTCGTTTCGCCGGGTATTCCATTCTGAATGGTGAAGTTGATGGTATTGACATCGATGTTTTTGGCCGCTAATATAGCACGCGTACTGAGCCACTGATGATTTTGGTAGTTCTGTGCAATGTTTGGGAAAACTTTTTGCACCAATTCGTCTATGCTTTCTGTGATCTTATAGAAGTTTGCTGGCAAGGTGATACATTGCGTAGATTCATCAATTTTCATTCGCCCGTTTCCAATATCCATTAATTGTTTTGCAAAACTTCCAGCCGATGCATCCCGTTGTAGTTGTACACGCATGTTGGTGTTCAAAGTCAATTTCTGTAAATGACGCCATAAAACCGATGATTTGAGACATGCATTAAGTTCATCAGCGAGTGTTGAACGTGGTATAACTGGCAGTGTTTGTCGAAAATCACCAGACAATAAAATGAGTGCGCCACCGAAGATCCGTGCGTTTCCTCTCAAATCTCGCAGTGTACGATCAAGCGCTTCCAATGCTTTCTTGTGAGACATTGTACATTCGTTCCATATGATAATTTGACACGTTTGGAGTACTTTGCCCATTCCAGAGTTTTTGCTGATGATCTTCGTGAGTTCACTGTAGAGAATGAATAAAATCAGCTCACGGAAACTACGAAAATTCAATTCGATTGAATTATTTATTTAACTCACAATGAAATGCACAAAACTATTCGAAAAACGACAATATTGTCTGTTCCATGTGAGCCGGATATGAATTTCACAATTTACATAAATTCTTATGTCACCCACAACTCGAAACGTCATCATTCGTTCGCTGTTTTCGTTTCAATTCAAATCAGCATGAACTGTCACGGCAATATATGAAATTAATTGGAATGACAGTGGCGCCATCTGTCAAAAATTGCTCGTACCAACTCAGAAACCTTCGCGGCCTCATGCACAACAACTTTGCCAAAGATGATCAAATGCATAGTTTACGATTCTATAAAGGACATACAGACAAACATTCATTTTTATATATATAGATAGATTGAAATATTGAAGGAATAGGAACGTAATATAACAATTGACTGCAGGCTTGAATGCAATACTATCGTTAGTGTCCCATTACTGAGTATAGATGTTAATTTCTTTAAAGAATGCACCACACATCAGCTCATGTCTGAGCTATATTTCAATTCGCTTAGATTTCTATTTCACTATTGACAAGATTGGATCTCCAAAATCATCACAATTATCTGGGCGTCCTGGTTCGCACCAACCTTTCAACATAGACATGGTCTGTTGCGTTGTGTTGTCACATAAAAGATGCCACAAAGGACTTTCCGTGCAGGCTCCTGTTCGCTTGTCCGAGCTAATGCCAGGCACCCAGTGTATACCTGCAAATAGCTTAATATTTGCAGTAACATCTATCTCTCAGAAGCGAAACAGAATCCTAAAATATTGCATAAGCATTTCCGAGAGCCATTACTAGTTCTGCGGTTAAGTATTTTGTTCATCGCTTAGACCTTACGAAGCCACATTTTTTTACAGCAATCTTTTCCAGCTGCAACTTGTAGGGAACTGATATGAAATATGAGCTCTACATTCTTCTAGATCTATGTTCTTAACAATATGTATTTTTTATGGACAGGAGAGCATTTATCTAATGGCTTATGTGGCAAGGAAGACCTGACCCAAGTTTCAGAAAACAGCACTCACAAAATTCGTTGTTTATAAAATTGAACATTAACTTGGTATTATGAATGGTAAGTGTCACCATACAGAAAGACACACATGAAAGAGGAAACAGGATACTCAAAAGGCAAAAATTTGTCAGCAACGAATTTAAAGTGTTCTTCTGTTCCCAAAAAGTTAAACATATAAAGTGAAAACGGCGCCTGCTACTCCTTTGTAGTGTATCAATTCCGTGCTTTTGTAATTCTTAAATTGAAGAGATGAAATAATCGTTTAACATCTTACATGACCCAAATTTAAAATTTTGTAAAAACGTTGAAATGACACGCTTTCTTGAAATATTCTTATTCTCCAAAAATAGGTTTCCGAAATTCGGTGTGCCATTAGCCTTTATTTGTCAAAAAATGTTCAGGTATGAATTTGGCCAATTTTAGAAACAACTTTTTCGACAAAAACCTAATACATACATCTGTACATACCTACATATTATGTATGTCCAAACTAACTCAAAAATAAGATTTGAATGAAATTGAAATGAAACGAAATTTTTAAATTGAACATTTTTACCGTTAGTTTTGAAATTGAAATGAATTTTTTAAATTGAACATTTTAGGTATATTACCGGTAGTTTTGAAATTTGAATAAAAAGTCTGACTACGCCTTGAATTGTGGGCAAGCCCTAGATATAAAAGTTAGAAGCAAATATTTTCCGCTTTTTTGGCTGCAATCGAAGATTTCCAGCCATAGAAATGTGAGATACACACTTGAGTTTCACTATATTGAGAGCTTTTCGACCAAGATTGAATTCTCGTTCACAACCAACTAACATTATTCTATTTTTATTGAAAAAAAAACTTTAAAAACAAATAGAGTTCAAGTTCAGAACAACTTCTTGGGAATTTCGTATTATGCAATCCAAGTTCTCCCACAGACTTGACTCAAACAAATGTATCGATTCTATCAGTTTACATTTTCATACCAATACTAAGTAATCTAGCGTTATCTAATGGTTGCATGCAGCTTAAATGCCTACGTTGTGATCCATTTATGTCAAATCTAATTTGTAGTAAATATGTTAGGTTAGATTCGAACCAAAGCCTAACCCATGGTCCCCTATTGTGGTATAATAAACTGAATCTGCAAGGTAAGAAAAAGAAGAAACGAGATTGGAGGGGTGTTTTTTAGTTTCTACTATACATACATATGTTCGAAATAGGTCTGAATCAACCTGGGTTCAGAATTAGTTTTAGCAAGGGTTTAGCTGTGAGTTCTTGCAAATCGTCGTTTTGGTTTTTCTGAGGCTCGAACATTTGTTGAAGAAGTAAGTAGAGTACTCTGCATCTACATCGTCACAGTCTCAGCAAAGGTCTGTTGTAATAATGCCGTCAGCAGATTGTGGCCACTTTTGACAGCTATTAGACATGTTAAGTGCGTTTTGCTTAGCTAATAAAAGTCGTTAGTTTTCCTATTGTTGTTATGTTGCGTTGTATACATCATTTCCTTCATGGTAGAGTATTTCTCACTCTCTTAGGGCTCCTTTTGGTGTTGGCAAAGAAAGATACAGATATCGGTAAGCTTCGGTGATGGCTTAAGCTTCAGTTAGAACACATTGCCGTTGTTTGGGAGTTTAATTGACCAGGCATGATCAATGGTTGCTTGAAAAAAATCTGGCGCTGACACTTTCGCCCATTTTTGCCTCATTTGTTAAGACCGAAATATTTTCCCTGTTTATAACACTTTCCTCGTCATATTCTTCTTTTAAACAAAATTTCACACGGGAGTTAATGTTATTCGATGTGTGGTTTAGATATTCCCCTGTCATTTTGCGTTTTACTCATCTAGTGACTGGAAATGCAGGACCATCTTTTTTTCGCCAACTCTTTAGTGTGTAGGAACAAGATATGTACATACATATTCGTAGATGACCCATACTACGACGCATAATATAAAAAAAATTAAGAGAATATTTTTATCTCACCAAATTTTAGTGCACAAGCTATGAACTAATGTCAAACAAATGAAAAAAAAAAAGGAAAAGACATGGATACTCTTATCGATTAATTATTCAAAATAAACATTTTCACTTCTAATCCAACATTTTTACGGTTTCCCTTTGTAGCGGCCAGATTGCACCATGAGATATCTTATCGATAGATATCCGTAATCTTATCAGTTTCTTCGTTTCCTTTTTATTTTTTGTTAATTCTGTCAAACAATCAACATCAAGTAATTACCTACACACATGCGTGCAGAAGTCTTTTGTTGAAGAATTACATCTACGTAATTCTGAAATATGAAGTGAAATTTGATCGAAATAATAAATTAGAAAATGATTATACGGTCTAACGAGTACTTTAATTGATTTTATTGTTTGTTACAGATAGACATTCTAGAGTTTAGAAAATGTTTGAGGGATGGATTGAAGCTATAATGTGCATAATGCATACGTATACATACTTATGTATTAACCTATGTATTTATGTGAATACATCTACTTTTGAAAATGAGGTATTGCTGATATTGTCCAATTCACAGCTTGGTACACGTGAGCTAGAAAAGTATTGGTAGTTAAGCTTTCACGGTGGCTATTTAGATGTCGCTTTTAGATGCCATGTCCATTTGCCTTTTATTTTTCGTTTTTCTGAAATGCGTTCTACTTTTTCGAATTATTAAAATTTCGATATCGAAAATGTTTGAAAAGCAATAATTACCCTTGTATGTGGTAGTAACATAGTGTTAACTTTATTAATGTAGTTACTAAGTCAGCGAAGATTGTTATTTGGTAGAGTTAGACATAAGACGAGAGCTTAGTTGTAAGTTTTTCTGGGTGAAGTATTTTAAGGATGGAATGAGGGAAGGTTAATCGGCATGTGTTTTATCATTCAAGAAGTTCGTATTTCTAAATCCCGCGTCGTAGGGACGTCAACTTTTAAAATATTTTTTTAGAAAGTCCACAGAGTAACATGTTCATATATGTACATATGTATATTCATATGTACATGCATACGTACATAGTTCCAAGCAACTTCTGCTGTCTTTGTATTTAATGCAACTACAGCCAATTTTGTTCTAAATTTAAATTAAAAATCAGCAAATAGTGTATAACTATTTTTTAATCAGAAATGTGTTTAGACCACATCCACCACACAACAAAACGTCTTCTAATACACCCTAAAATTATAAATCATATTTGGTGGCTTTTACAATCTATTGCCGCTCATCATGAATTTGTCAACTAAGTAATAAAATTTAAAAAAAAAAGAATTGCATTCACGAAGATGAATTAAAGCCTGAAAGTGGTACTTTACTCTCCCTCTTTCAGTATTTTGTGCACTGCTTTGAAAATATACAAACAATCGGGCATTTAAATAAAATAACCCAAACAAGAAACTCACCCTTAAGCCTGCACATTTTGTGTCCTACTCTTTCTTTAACACACACAAAGGACCTTCATGAATAACAGGAGTAGCCTGATACCCTTCTCCTGTCATGTCCTTTCAATGTAACTATCCCATTATCATTCGTTATACTCCTTCAAAATTTGTTAGGAAAGAGTATACATCGCGAATATATGTATGCGTAAATGTGTGTATATTTTGTTGAATGGCAAGTAATTCTTGTTATCATTATGCTTCTCTGTATAATTAAGATAATTTTTCATTTGTTTACAATCCTCCCCCATATAAATGCTGCAATTGCAGAGAAAGCATAAGCACAGGAGACAGAAGACACAGGACTCAACTGCCACACCCACAAACAATAGCACTTTTTTGTATGAAGGAATACCCAATCGGGTGGCCATCCTTATAATTTCATTTTTGTTTTGTTTTCTTACAATCTTTGCAAGGTTTTTACTGTTCTTGCATTTCTTGACTTCCGCGAGTAAACCATAGAATGATGAGCTTCTCTTACGTCCTTTTGTGTCAGAAGTTGTTTATTATTACGTTATCCTGCTACTGCTGCACTACTGCTGCTTTTGCTGATGATGGGCGAAAGTGTCATCCCAGTCATTATGTCGTCAGTCGCGTACCGTCGAGAGACTTAGAAGTGGAGTTTGAGTGCAAAACGAGGATCGGGACAATAGGTGCGAACGAAATGAAATTCTTTTGGAGAGAATTAAACAATTACTAAAAAAGTAAAACAAAAGGTATGCAACTAAAAAAAGGAGTAAAGAGAACGGAGACAGATTTTATGGTAAACAAGGGGATATTGTGTAACCATTGTCCCTTTATGTTTTTCCCCGACGGTTACTAGAAATTTTTGTTAGTGGGGGTTTCTCTACGTGACAGTGACTCTTCTGCATGTGCTAAAGCTATTTGCTTCCGCGTTCTGTAATGGGACTTCGACAGATTCAGGAAACAGTGTGAAAGTGAAAACGGGGAAAGGAGAATTTTTTCGCTCATGTTTGATTGACGCAGTGAAGTAATGATAATTTTTTTTTTTTGCTACTGTTGCACATTGTCAAGAAATGTTTTGAAGCAGTTCCGATTTCAAATACGGGCTTAATTTTGCTTTATTTACATACATACATATTTGCACTAATAATACAATACTGTTGTAACTCAAAATTTTTCAAATTTGAGATGACATCATATTCAAACGTAGGTATAACTCAATTCCCTACACGTCAATAAGACCGTCCTTAGAATAGTGCAAAAACAAATAAGAGATGGCACTATGAGTGATTTTTCATGATTGATTGACTGTAGTAAACCCCCACCGATATTGCATCGACTTTAGTTACGATCGAAATTCGTATTTTGAGTTACAACAGTATTGTATTATTAGTGCGATATGTACATCGTGTGCCCTGTGAACATTTTCTTCAATATAAAATACCCTCCTCCAACCGAAACATTTACTATCTACCTACTGATTTATGTACATATGTACTTATATGCTTATCATATACATATGTACCTACATAGAAGTATTCACTCGTATGCTTTGTAACATCAAGCAGACTCAAAGGAGCTTAATCTAAATTTAGGCAACTTTTTTAATATCAAGTCAGGAGAGCTTGGGACGAGAGATCAAAACAAAAAGACCCAACAAATAATAAATGAAAAGGATTTTCAAAAATTATCAAAATGTTATGACAGTGAGTGAAGTAAGAAGATGACAAAAGGATTGCGAAGAACTTGGCAGTTTGCTGTCATTATGGTAACACGAATCCTTTCCTTTTACGTTCATTTTCCCTCCCCGCCGTTTAATTTCACCATAAACTTTATCTGTATCAGAAATTTCGATGCTTTATTTTCGAGTTAACCATGCACAGTTCCGTCGAAAAGGTTTCAATCAACGACAGTAAAAGGGAAGCATGGAGGAATGGCATCAGTTCTTGATTTTGCTTTTCATCAGCTTCACCGCTATTGTCAATGGCTCTACACTCCAAAAGCGCGAACGAATTAAAAGAAAGAGAATAATAAAAATAAAAAACGGAACCATCTGCAAAAATGAAAAAAAAACTCATTGTTTGGTCCTTATGAAAAATTTTCTTTCGGCGCCGTTTCACCACCAAAGTCTAAGGAACATGACTACGATGACGGCACATCGTCCTCTCGTTCTTCTAATTAAAGGAGCCACGCGACAAGTGCACACGATACTTCAACCACAACTACTATTAGCACATTGCTACTAGTACTACTACTAGTTTCAAGTAGTTCACACAGCCACAATACAAGAGTATGCGACAGAGCAGCAGGCGCAGAACAGCTTGTATCCTATTATGTTCTTCAAGCCGGTGTTTTTTCTTTACTATTTTACTTTTCGTTATTGCCTCTTTCTTAGCTTTAAGGATAATAAGGAAACAAGGTGCCGCTGCCACTAAGTGTGCGAGAAAGAGGAAGCAATAAACTTTTTGTGGCCCTATTCAACAACATCTCTCTGTTCAAGCAACCACCAACTCAACGCCGCCGTCAACCATTTCCAGTCTTGCGAACAAAAAAAAAATTGGAAACAAAAAAAATTACTCCTACTGCCGCTTCAGCCGGTTTTTATGGTGGCAACAATTGGAATTGTTTCGCGTTAGTGCTGTTGCTGTTGTGGCCGACCCCCACAATCAACGGGGAGGAGGAAACTTTCATAACAATAAAAAAAGTATTCAACCAAAAAGAAAGGACTCATGGTGGAAAGGAAATTGTTCGTTATGAGCTTAACGCAAATACTTGCAACACAAAGAAGTAAGTGGCAACAGAAGCACCGTCTTGAGGTTGTTTTTTGGTGGAAAGGTGAAAATTAATTGCAAATTGTGAGGTGTACTTTGAGTTCCGAAATTTCGCCTGAAGATAAGGTCATTCAATACAATAAGGTCCTTAAAATGAGCTTTATTTTTAGTCAAAATGTAATAGTTACCCACTTATGTACATATATCGTTTTATGAAAAGAGAAACGTTAAAATAAAATCTCTATAAATATTTGCAAACAATAAGACTAAGATGTAATAGCAAGAAAGAATTTTTCATGGAAGTCTTATTACGGTTTTACACTTAAGAAACCCACAAGCTGGTCTGACTTTTCTTTTTATTTGGTTGTGAACTTTTACACTAACCACGGTTTCTTTATAAATAAATTTTAAGGAATTAATATACATACGTATGTATGTACATATTAACAAATCGTCTATATTGATCGAAACAATTTTGTATGTAGGCTGGCCAAAGTGGATTCTATTAGCAATTTCGGTCCCAGAGCCTCGCGAATGTATGTACATACATATGTATGTATGTAGGCACCGATTGAAAGCAGAGTTCGCTCGGTATCTGCAATAGGAAATGCCGTGGCTGTGTTTTAATCCTTGCCTTTATTCTTGAGCTGTTCCTGTATTCGTGAGTACTTGAAACGTTAAATGCAATATCAATCTATAAAAGTCAACTTAACTGTGATTATTTTTTTTCTTTATTTACAATTTTAAAATTTGATTGATTACTTTCGAATAGGTACGACACATGCCTAAGAAATACCATTCCTTAAACAGGTACCTAGATTTTATTTTTTTTTTCTGTTTATTGTCTTGTTTCTTCATATCCCTAATATATTCATTGATCAGGGATATAAATAATGACACTAATGTAATGAAAATCTGTTTATCGTAAATTGAATTTCAATACCTATAGTATGCTTAGGCTAAATATATCGTACCTTATGTAAATTTCTGCGAATTACTATACGACACATGTTTAACGGCATGTAAATAAAGTTTTAGAAATATTATTTATTTTTATATTTTTTCCAAGAGTTCACTTCCTATTAATAACATTACTTTCCTTCTTTCGCCTTCACCTCATGATTGATCTACATACGTCCTTCAATCTAAGTAAATATCTTAATTGAATTCAAAATCAGTCGAGTGCTAACTACGATAAAGAAGAGATTCTAAAGTATTGTAGAACAAAAACCCAATTTAGGTAGTAGTGCATCATCAAAACTATTTAATCACATTAGAACGAATACTCAGTACCTCCAACGTCCACCGAAAGAGATGAACACTCGAAGTTTCAAAGCAAATAAGAGATACATACATATGTACATACATCCAGATTACATCAGATGTTTTTCTATACTGCAGATTCGTCTTTGTATCTGTAGTGCAAATTCCATTTAAGTTTGATGTAACATCTTGTGGTGACTACCTGGCTGGTACTCCTCAGTGTGGTATATCACCCATAGACTGAATATGCATATTTGATTCCAACAAAAATCGAAGTATACTCGTACCTACTCATCTACATATGTATGTACATACATATGTGCAAAAAGAGAAAAATATATATCTATACACTTGGTGCATTCAATTTCCAAGCAATTTAAAATTATTTGTCATGAAATTCTTTCGAATGCTATCTCAGCATTCATACCTCACCTCAATAAGTTTGTATCTGAGAAATCATGGAAGACCAATGACTTGCAGATGAGCAAGTTGTCGACCGTTGGCAGACAGATTTGGAGCAGCAGTATCTTTTACATTTGAAGTAATGTACTTTATTTCGATCACAGTGAAATACGTAAAGGGAAATGAAAAGCATTTAAACTGATGATGGAGATGATGATTAAATTGATTTCCTTCGCTGGAAATTTGGTATCTCTTGCTTTTGATTCTTTGAATAAGGGGAAAGTTTCAAGATGTACATACATAAGTAATTTAAAGTTAAGTAATTAATCATTTCAGCGGGGAAAAGGTAGAGATAGACTCTTAACATTTTCTTTTTCTGTGCTTAATTATTATATAATTTCAAGATGCGAATGGATAAGTGGTTTTAAATGGTTAATGTGACATACAAAGTATAACTATAAGACATCAGTTCAGTGTGACCTTTACAAATACAAATACTTGGCGCAGCAGACCGTATGGCCGTATGTGGTCTAGGGCCTAGCTTCTGCAAACACCGACCATTCGGGTTGTTCGTGTTATATTTTTTTCAAACAGATGGAAGGGACCTACAGCTTAGAGACATCTGAAAGGCAAATTGAGAAGCTTTCTTAACACAGTTCTTACCCTCGGACGTTCGTCGGACATTCGCGAGAGGTGAGAACCGTGAAAACAACTTTTCGTTGTTTTCTGTGATTCGAACGTCGCGTCGATCCTCCTGCTCAGCGATCCACTAACAACTTTAGCCACGGCGCCCATAGTGTGTCCTTTAATATATTTAAGGTACCTCTATGGACATTTGATTTGTATGAAATACATATTGTTATAAAAAAATCAAAAAAGAGTAGACCTTTACACTTGCTTATCTTTATATTTCAAAGTTTTTTTATTTCAATGTTTTAAATTTTATGGTGCAAAACTCGAAAACGTTTTCAAACTGAAAATATTCTGGAAGCCCTCCTCACTCTTTTTCCAAAGTTTTTGAGCCACAGCATTTTTGTGATAATTGTTTAGAAAATGCCATTAAAATTGCACCGTTCATGACTTTAAAACTATTGTTTTATTGAAGCGAGTTCCGATTATGTATGGTTCTTCTGACAAACATGCATATATGTACATATGTATCTATCTAGAAACCAAAGCTATAATTTTCCTTTACATATCACTTTATAGGTATCTTAACCTTAGATATGTGTGTGGTTGGTTAATATTTTGAGGCTTTGGTCAAAGAATTGTTTTAGAAACAAAACATCTCCATAACTATCGTAGAATAAAAACCTAAAATGTTTAATTCTTTATGCAATTCTCTAAAAATAATCATTTATCACATTTAAATGATTTTTTTTTAAATATACGTTGAAAGCCCTCTCTCTTAAGAAAGGTTTGCCTTCGGTGTGCTATGCCAAAAGATTCAATAGAGTGAGCCAGGTTTAGTAGGTTGTGTTTTGGCTATTCATGCCAAGGGTTATATATTCAATAGTATGCATTAGTATGCATTAAAAAAACCCTTATACTAAAAAAGCCACGCATGCTTTGCACTTTTTCAAACCATTTAGCTTTAAGGTCAATGCGGCAAAGATTATCCACGTTCCATGACTTCGTTTTTTATTCTCATCCTATACATTTAAATTATGTTATTTTCTCAGTTCTCATTTATTTTTTCTGTTCTTTATCTATTCTTCCGCGAATTTCATTTCGAATGTATATTGAATTTCTATTGGGTTTTAAGGATCATATAATCGATATTCAAAGTACGAAGAGTTCTATTGAACCGAACTGCAAATTGATGGGGGTAGAATGGTTGGAATGGAAAGAAGCGAATTTCAGATGAAACGATTGTTATCAGGATGCTCCTTTTTTTCTTCGCGTATATTCGTTTTTTCTGCTCATCGATTTCCTATCACACAATGATAAGGCCATTGAGGCGAAACGCGACGCGGCTGGTTCCAGCAGTATCCCAATGTCAGGAGGTTGAGTGAAATTTAATAGAAAAAATGTATATTTCCACTTCCCCTGTGTGCCTCTTTCACTTAAATAGCAATTGCAAATGAGTTCAATTGTGTCGACAATGGTACGCCTAGATGGTTGGTGAAAGTCCATTGCTGGAGCTTATTTGATGACTTTAGGTTCAGGTGCCAGAAGGGTGAGGAATTCATTTGGCATTCAAAGGAAACATATTTGGAGAATGTAAATTGCATTTGCAGATGCATACTCACGGATAGAAATAATTTAGAATTTTTGTGGAAAAGCGCTTTAAATAGTTTACAAATCAACATGCGTCGCGACTGCACCATAAGGGAGGTTAGTGGAGAATATAAATTCCATACGATTATACGTGTAACTTCTACATAATAAGCAAATTTGATATATGTATGTATGTTAATAGTAACTTCATCTATCGTCTTTTGGATAAAGTACAGCATAATCATTGAATTCTACCATTCGATTTCCATGGCAGAGTATGACCTCTTGCAGCATTACATGCGTCGGAGTTGAATTCGTTAATTAGAGAGTTGCTGATATTGCATCAATTTGTGTTGCTCTTAATATTCTGCGGCTTACTTGCTTATTACTGCAAACGAAATTTTTAGGAAATTTTATTGTCCAGTAAACCGTTCTACAAAAGCGGCCGTAAAACAACTCACTATTTTTTAGTGAGATACAGTGGACTCCCCCTAAGTCGAATTTTCACGGGATACCATGATTTGTTCGAGTTAGAGGGAGTTTTGGAAAAATTCGAGTTAGAGAGAGAAACAATTTTTTTTTGTTTTGAAGCGTTTATTTAATAAAAAAAAAGGTTAAGATAATTTAAAAAAGTTAACAAAAAAAATACTACCAACTTGCACAGAATAACTGCATCAGCTCTTTCCAACTGGAATTTCACTAAAACAAGATCTTTTCTTCTAGATAGATTTCCATTGCTTTGAAATAAAAATTGTTTTGAATCCAACGAACAATACAAGGAAAAGGATAACATTGTTTTTGTTTGCCCTGCAATTTTTGTACAAATTGTATTTTTTTAGGTAGGTGTACCTAGACGTATTATGTATTGGATATGGGTAGGTAGAAACACAACGCGCTTACAATGATGCATACGCGATGCTACAGATTTTTAGAGTGTTGAAGTGTGTAGGTACTTGATCTTTAGGTAGTTATAGTTATATAACCAAATACGAATTGTGAGAGGGTCATCGAATCGTGAGAATGTGTACGAGTTAGAGGGAGTTTCGACTTAAAGGGAGTTTGACTTAGAGGATGTTTTTGTATGGAAAATTGAGGGGAATGCTAGAATATGGCGAACAAATTCGAGTTAGAGAGAAATTCGACTTAGGGAGTGTTCGACTTAGGGAGAGTCCACTGTATGTACGTGCGCTTAAGTAAAATGGTTGGTATTTAGTGAACATTTCAAAGAAACCTTGATGTGCAAGCGTGTCCGAAAGTTCGGCTTCGTACCTTTGTCTCCTCTGTAACTTTAGCTGAACTCTATAAACTGACCTTTCTTCCGTTGTGTTTTTCATTGCGCTTTTAAGAAATATATTTATGCATTGTTTTTACTTTTGATGTTCTGCATCTATTTCTTTTTATTGCAACTTAGATGACATTAGATGAATATGGCAAACAATTTATTTTTATAGAATTTATTTTATCGCATAGACTCTGCTCCCATATTTTACAAAGATTGGAGCTACTTTATTTGTGTACACCATGCGTGCTCTCTAATATGTAAATAAACGCCCATGAAGCATTCGATTTCATTTTCACCCAACCTTGTTCTAATCCGGATTAATTTCGTTCGATAACTGCTCCCAATGATGGAATGCACCTAATCTCCATTCACCACTTATCCACAATACCCTAAGGAAACAAACAATTTTCCCATTTTTTTAGATAAATTCATATTGCATATGCGTATGTGTGTGTGTACCAGCCTGTAAAATTCATAAAGTAGAAAAGTCAACTAATATACAGGTCAGGAATTCTGGGTGGTCCTGAACTACTATGCCACCTATGTCAGGCGCACCAAATCGCACTGCCAACAATAAATGGCCAAATGGGGTAGACGAAAAAGTTTCTCGATTTTTTTTCCTTAGTTTCATTCCCGGTACAAATGACGAGATCTAAGAAGTGGGGGTAGTATAGGGTATGAGAAGAAAAATGGTAGAAAATAACAATGTATCAACGGGGGAAGTTTTTTTTCCTCCCAAGTGCAATTTGTCAGTTGGATCTGCGCTAAGTAACTTTCTGACACTACTATGGTAGTTGCTACTTCCACTGCGGCTACCACTACTGCGCTACCGTAGCCAATGTCACCTCCTTCGTCTTTTCGTAAAATTTATATTTATCCTTCTGAGACCATTTCGTTCGAATTTTTCTTATGCTTTTGTTCCTTTCTTTCTTACTTTTCCATACTTCTTACACCCTTCAAACTTATAATCCTTGAACTAGGAATAAATATGAAGAAAAGAAACGAGAAAAAAACCAACGCCGAAGAAAATACGAAGTGGAAAACTTTTGGACACGATGGCGCCAATGTATCCATTACTGGGGCGAATCACGTATATTACTTATCGATGAGAAATGTCCTTTTTGTGAATTGGTATGTACATACATACATATATGTATATCCATGTGCTGCTGCTGGGCTTGTAATGCTGGTTTGTTGGTGCCACTCTGACTGACTCTCTCCCCTTTGTTTGGCATGCATACAAGTCAAGGACTGCGATAGAGGGAGCATGAAAAAAAGAAGGATAACAAGAGGTGGTGGTGAGACACGTTCCTTGTTAAATCCATCGAAATCGAAATAATCTAAGGGTATGCATGCATGCATAGCAATGGTGACGAAGGAAGCCAGGATGCCAGTTGGGAAAGGATCAACTGAATATATGGAATGGCGGCACTGTGTTGTTGGGCTCTGTTCTCAATGTATACGATATTTAATTCATGAATATGATATGAGGAAAGCGCATGGTTTGGGGTGAGCGAAGAGGGACAAAAGAAAAGGAACTCAGAAGGACTTTCGGCTTCCATTGACGAACTCATTTCGTGTTCAAGTGTGCAATTTGAATGCGACGTTGGTTGTTGGATATCCTTGGAATTTTACACTACTGCTCCATTGTTGGTTAGTTGAATGAAATTGACAGATAGAAGGAATGATATGATGAGTGCGATGAAGTATGTTGCTGTTATAGCTTTGGCTGCTGGAATTTTCATAACATTCCTGGTGTTAATAATGATGATGCTCAGTTATACAAATATCTTAGGCTGATAATGGATGTTTGTATTTTGCATTTCGGTTCCAGCATTACTTACTTACATATGTATGTATGTATGTACATACATACTAAGATGCTGTGGAGCATTCGGCTCTATGACTCGTAGTAGCTCGAATTCATATCAGTGACGTTTGTTTTTAGTAGTCTTTCAGTGATTGTAACGATTTAAGAAGTCATTTTTCGGTAAGCAGATATTTTTGCTCTGTTTACACTTACAGCTAGGTTCCAGAATTCGAGTGAAATAAAATCGAAATCGAAATTGCAAATCGATTGAATTCGATTTCAGTGTTCCACATTTCTACCGATATATGTACTAATATCGAAGATTTTTCGAAATCACATGTGAAATTAAAAACAGCTGATATCTATCAATTGAGACAGTGCACAAATATTTGCTTTTTGGAAATTTCGTCTCATTTTCGCAATTTATTTAATAATGAGTGCTGTGTTTATTGCTGAGGTGTTACGAATGGAAAAAAAGGAAAAGTATGGTGAGGGAATAATAAAAAGGCGTACGCTGAGAGACCTTTAAAATCCGTTGTAAATTGCAGATGCTGCGTACGCAATTACAATTATTGCAAACGAAACTTCAATTTTCTTACTTACATATGTACATACATATTTGTTATTCCATATAGATTCATATCATATTGTTTTGCTCTATTTCACACAGAATGCTATGACCGTTTTTAAATCACTTGAAAATTGTGGAACCCGCCAATTTCACTTTGTTTCAACTTCGACAAATTTGAAATCGATATCGATAAAAGCGAAATGTAGAACACAAAATTTCACTTAAGATCGATTTCAATTGCATTTCGAGTGAAAGTAAAATGTAAAACCTGGCTGTTATTCTCTGCTATCGTTATTTCATATTCTGTTAAAAGTCGCCGAGCTTGTTGATTGGTATATTCTTACTTGAAGTAAAAAACATGAAAAGTACATTTTCCACAAACTTCAGTACTTGCACTTCTGGCACTATTTAAACAAATACGCTAGTATGTACCAGTACTTTACAAGAATGTATCGGAAGACTAAGAAAAATCGATATTTCGATGCATTTTTATTTTTAGTTGAAGTTGAAAAAATTGTTAATAAAATTGTAACGTTTTGTTTTTGTCGAAATAAGCAAAAAGCCATATGAATAGGGCTCGAATCAATCTATAACAGAAGGTGTAATATTCTAAAATTCGCTAGCTATCAAGGATTTATCAGATTTACGTTCATACATACATATATACAAATTAGATTTACGTAGTTTGAATTCTAATGTTACGGTAAACCAGTTAAGTAAACCTCAATTTTTTTAGATTTTCATAAATATGTATTTTAGTCTTGATTTTTTTTAAGCTGTGAGTATGCGTCCAATTCCTACAACTGCACACTTATGTAATTAAATCTACGTAACTGCTCAAATTTTCAGTAATTTTTATAAATATGTACATAAATAAATTTTTGAAAGAGTTGAACTACTTTAATATACTAATGTACTTTATGTAGTTCTTGGGCCCAAATGTTTAAAAGCACTAATATTTTTTTAAGAGCTGCGCGAGAACTAGAAGTTCATGAAGACTTTAGTTCTCAAGCACTCACAAGTTTTCTAGTTTGCCATTAAACCTCAGAGATTCAAAAGCTCAGTTCCGAAGATCCATACATATATTCATATGTACATATGCACATATGTATGTAGGTTACTTTAGACAATAGTAACAAATTTGATTGAAATTTAATTCAATCTTAGTGTAAAGCTTAACACTGAATGTAAAATTTTGGGTAACTCAAGATCACTTTTTCCAGAAAGTGGCATATAAAGCAACACCCTTGTTGAACTTTTTTCATTTTAGTACAGAATATTATCAAGATAAGATTAAGCAGAGCAGATAGCTTTCTTTAAACTACTTACTAATTTGACGCTAAAATCCGAGGTGAATCTCTGGACCGCAACCAATAAACCTCTTCACCCAGCTCGGTTATTAGCCAGGCGTCCCACGTTATGCACGTCAAGTTGGTTATGGTCTATTTCCCCTTATATGTGCCCTATAGGATGCCTTACTCTCTATTAATCCTTTTAGCATTTCCCAGTCATCTTAGTCAATATGCGGCTAGGTCGATGTCGTGGAATAGGCCACAGATTTCGTCATTATATTTCCTCCTCCACACTCTTCGCCCACACAGACGCGATCAAAGACCGCCATACAGCAGTACTGGAACGTTTAGGCTTTTGTTTAGAATAACCTTCGTTGTTCTAATAGAAGCTAATAGAATCAGAAATGTGAAACGTGGTACATATACATACATATATACATACTTCGGGTTTGCGTATTTCTTTTGTTCGTTTTGTCCATGTCGCCGACTTTGAACTTCCAGTCTCATCGACAGCAAATATTTTATTTTGTCAAACATGACCTAGTTGCCTTTGTCTCAATATTTTCAAATGTACCACTGACAGTTCGCTAAATTCTTAAGAGTTCCCTACAATTCTGTCTTAAGACAAGAGATATACATGGTGAATTTTCGAGATAAGACATGGTGTTAAGACAGGGTGAG
The DNA here is from genome assembly GCA_946965025.1 of Blera fallax. NCBI lineage: Eukaryota > Metazoa > Arthropoda > Insecta > Diptera > Syrphidae > Blera > Blera fallax. Next base: position 52,461,220 of record OX337246.1, read on the forward strand.
TGATGTTTTACTCACTTTAATATATAGTGCAGCCAGGTTTCTGTATTACCACCTTGTATAGACGGGGAGGCTAGACAGGTATACCGAGATTGGTGTAACACATATACGCGTTAATAAATAAAACTAACTTTGAAACGGGTGAACGCGTAGTGTGTATCGATTTTGTATTCATGGGTTTTTTCAAAATGTGCTGAAAACCTTGTCAATTGTGGACTTTTCTGGCTCCTAACCGCATTAAAAAAAAAAAACAGTCAAATTGGTAGCGAGTAATTTAAGAAGTTCACATTATACGGCAGAGAAGGTTTTGTATGTAAATACATATGTATGTGTGTATTAAATGCAAACGATGCTGAAATTCCATTAGACATAGACCTACTTTCATTCGACAAAATTTTTTGAACATGCGTTGGTATATATTCGTTACTAAAGTATCTTTTAGCTTGTTCTAAATCCCAAACGAATCAGATAGTGTCATGATGTTGTGCCTAGGATTAGCCTTTTTTTTAGAAAAAATTTCGATCGATGGTATGAAACGACTAAGAACTTGAGGCAATGAAAAGCGAAAGCTGTAAAAACCTTCTCTTTCAACCTCCGTCTCCGTCTTTTTTACAGAATCTTTCAAAGTGTACTGAGGTAAAAGTACCATATCCCGCCACAATGTTAAATCGAAAGGAAAAGTTCAAGTACTACATGATTATAACTCTATTCCGGTGAAGTATGTGGTTGTTCGCTCCGTTTTTATCCATGCAATCACATTCTCATTTGAAGTGAATTATATCCCGAGAATACATCATTATTCTTCAATAAATGGGAACCTATTAACAGAAAACTGAAATGGAGTAGGAACCAAGCGTAAATAATTGCATTGAAATGAGGTTTAGGTTCTGCGGAGCGACTTTACACATTATTAAACCGCAGAAGGTACCGGCAGTACAGGTATGTACAGTGGGTGCAGAAATCCTTTCGCTAAATAGAACAATGGCAGTAGCGGCAGGCATGGCACAAACCCATCCGAGCACGAGGACCCAGTGCATAACTGCATTCTGGTTGTTGCTTTTTCCTCCATATAATTGAATGTGTGTGCTGCGTATTATTGTCGTTCACACACTTATTCATTCATTCATCCATCTATTCATGTAACCGCCCAAGCATCCACACTGGAGCGATCAGGTTTAAAATTGCTGGTGAATTTTCGAGATTCCTTTACTGAGGATTTAACTCATTCTAGTTCAAGCGAACAAACAGAGAAACACAGAGTGAACGGAGAACCGAAGATGGTTGCTATGAAATCTGTCTTTCCTGTGTATTCGTAATTCGTTTTTTTTTTTTTTCTTTTATTTATCCTACTTTACAACACGGGGTGTTGGTAAAGTTGAATTCGGAAAGAGAAAGAGGAAAGAAAAATACTTCTGAATGTTGATCGAGTGGCTGCTAACTCCATTCCCGTCACCGTAAACCATCCTACAATCATGAGCTTCTTAGGCTCAGTTTAAATTTCTAGACCGTTTTTTTTTATCCTAAGAAATCAAACAAAACAAGGAAAATAAATGTGTGTCTAGAGAGGAAAGCCAGGCAATATTGAATGTCATTGGCATTGACTGTGTGTCAACTTCAAGACTTGACGGAGGAGTATTTTGCTTTCATTTCTTTCACCCAAATTATTTTTTTTTTTATTTTTTGGTTTTTCTATCTTCTCAAGAAATTAATTTTTCCAAACGACTTTCCAACTCTGTCTGCCACATTTAATCTTTTATAGATAAGGAGGAGGAAGAGTCCTTTGGAATGTTCAGCCAAAGTGCTTCCGCCTTTGTAGGTTCTGTTTTTCTTTTCCAGCTTTCTGCTTCCATTATTAGTTGTGTGAGAGGTTATTTTGAGTGGAAAATCGCACATGACGTGGAAATGAGTGGAAAGAAATTGAAACACAAGTGTTTGTGGTGGGGTGACGTGATAGCGCTGACAGGATGTGTTGTGTCAATATTTTGATAATTTTTGTTGTGATAGCACTAATGGAAGGATTAATGAGCAATTGAATGGGGGCGAATTGTTGCGACAATTAGATTTTGGCATGTGTTTAAAAATGTTGTTTGTGTTAGTTTCGAAAAGATTTACATAGCACACAGTTAAAATCCAACATCAAACTTTACTAAATATATACATCAAACAGAAGTGTGGATAAGTGCTTGTCATACTTACTTATGTGAGACAACCAAAGAATTCCACTAAATATTATTCTTTACCTACAGTGATAGTCATTATGAATTCGTTCCTTGCAAATTGTAGACATTTAAAGTTGATGACCTAACCATAGGTTAGGAGGCTATCCACCGAAACGGTGAGATACACTCAGGCCAACTTAGGGCCATTGTATTACCATATGAGCCATCGGATACCGTTACTCATGAAACCATTTTGATTTTTGAATGAATTTCTATGTTTTGTTGACATCCGCATCGACAATATCTTGAAAGTTTTTGAAAAGTATTCTCCCAGATTCTTTTTTCATTAAGGTTTCGCGGTGGAAGTATACATACACATGTCGTCCTTTGAATTTTTTGAGTAGGTTGGCATAGCCAACCAGTGCTGCCCACCAGTCTATTATTCCGTACAGGAGTATCGGTATACCGCAGTATACAGCATTCCTTGAGGCCAAATTCCCCATTTGTGACCCAAGGCTTTTTTGTACGAGTATAGTGCGGCAGCTTTCTTGGCATGATCTTAAGCATTAATTTTCCAATTCATTTATCCAGTGGCAAACCCAGATAAACCTTGGCGTGATCAGAGAAACTGCGTTGAATACCATTTAGTTTTTGGGGCTCAAATCGTCTTCTCATGTCCCTTCCCTGTGGGTTCCATTCTATTAGGTACATATCTGGCGATGTTATCTCATGTCTTCCGTGAAGCGTGACGATCTTTGTCTACATCCGTCAGCTAATTTCCTGTTGGTCTGCCGCACCGTATCTAGTGCTACAAGGTCAGCAAGTCTAATTCATTAACTTCTTTTGAATTGACATTGGTGGAGATTATGATACTTAAGCAGCGACATGGCAAAACATTATTATGTATTATGGTAGTAATAATAACAACAAATAAATTATGTATGTATTTTATTTACAATGCTTCTTTGTTGGGGTAGATAAGCGATTCGACGCATCTCTAAGTGTCCTTCGCCTGCATAACACTTCCAATTTTTCTTCATTTTCATTCTCCTTCTCAATAAAAAACAAAGTAATATGCTGAAAATGTTTTTAGTCAAGGTTTTTCACAAACTCAAAACACCAAAATAAATTGCAGGACGATAGACAAATACCTATCGTGCAAAACGATCGACGGGACGATAGTAATCGAAAGTTTTCGGCTTACGTGAAGCAAGCCATGAATCGTCAAAACGATTTCGTTCAGTCGATAGAGCTTTTACAAGTTTACATGATGCAAAATTATCTTCAAAATGATGTCGTCAGACGATTGTCGTCATACGTGATGAGAGCCCTTCTTTCGGCAAAGCAATGCCCATATTCAATGTGCTACGGCATCTATGTAGTCTAAATATTATGATCTTGTATACCGCAGATTATTCCATGATGATTTTTCATCACGCATTCTAAAGTTTAATATAAAACATATGTATGTACATATAGTAAAGCAAATGACACTCATCTTTGTCGCACCGCTACAAGACATTCTTGTTAACTTGATCGGCGCAAGATCGGTGAGGTCGAAAACTAGACTGCTCCTTTTTTTAAATTTGATTCCATAGCCTACGATAGTGTTGTTTATTGTGTGTGCGGCGGTCTTCCTGTTCCAATTTAACAAGGTTATTTTTTTTTTTTTTTTTTTGTATTCAGCAGTATTGCATTTCTTCGGAAGCCTAGTAATTGTTTCTTCTTTCATTAAGGTGGGCTAAATACGCCCACTTCAGTATTTTTCTATGAATGGAAGCACTATACTTGTGCTGGTATGGGAGTCAGCTTTCATCAATTCAGGAGCAATTAAGTGTCCAATAGCTGAATCCTTTACTATACATAAGGAAAGTCTATAGGAACATTGCGCTTTGCATCGTAAAAGTTACATTCATATATTGTGCGTATTCCAAGATCTCGACAACGTAATTGCATTGGTTCTTTAATGGTATTCTATCTTGCTTTGCGATTTTCTTCATGTTACGGTCGGCGATGTCATATCTATGTTGCCAGTATTTTCTTTAACTTGCTGCTTTAAAAATGTTTCCTCAGCCGAGAGTCAGGAGCCAATTTTTTTGGAAATTCTTTATAAAGCTGTGCTATTTTTGATAGTTCGTGAAGCGTGCGAACATTCCATGCTTGAACTCATGAATTTTGATGCATTCTACGTCATTTTATAAAACGTTTGCCGTTTGTTTCTTTTTTTTTTTTTTTTTTTGTGTCCAATTTTGGTCCTTGGGTGATATTCTATTTCCTACCTATCCTATTTGACTATCGGGAATCTGCCATCTGATATAATTAGTTTTTTATAATTACATACTTTCAATGCTAGATAGATAGAAAGTGTTTGTAGTCCATAATCATCTTCTTCTTTTACGTTTCTAGCTTTTGCATTATATATCGCGTACAAGTACAAGCACTCATGGGGTTAGCTAGTCTGTAGTCTATTATATTTTTCCATTATTACACGAAACAAATTTTTTCATAGGGCATACCATAACATAACATCGTGCATAGAAACATACGTATCCAATAGCCAATTCTGAAAACATAAAAAAATGTAGGGACGTCCGCAAATTTTCTAGTCACATTCTGCATTATATTTTCCTTTTCTTTTGTCCAATTTGCCAAGATTTATCGAATTTCATAATTTCATAAAAAAATTTAATATAATACTCAGTTAATTTCACTTAATTTTTACTATCATTTACCATACCATATGTCCTTCAACAAAGGACCGATGCCACAATGACAACTGACATATTTGTACCTATATACATACATACATATGTACATGTGTGTATCTCAACGTCTACATTGTTTTAATAGTGAAATCAATACCAAATATATGTACCAAATATGAATCTTAACCGCTGTTTTATTCCGTAGGCAAGGAGATATCTCCCATGGTTGTTTATCAAACTCCATAAATAGTGCCATATGAAAAAAAAAGTGTACATATGTGTTTCGCTTTCCATGTCGAATATATGTACACTGGCGTCCATAAGTTTTTGGACAATTCATTCTTTAAGGAAATTGATATTAAATTTGGCTTTTACAATTTAATAATCTAAATTCATTGCAAAAAGCTTTATCAATATTATATTTATCTAGTCAAATGAACAAATTATTTGGACTCAGTAAACAAAAAAAAGTCTTGGGTAATAAAAGAGAGTTCGACCTCTTTTTCGTCGAAAATCCATTTGAACCACTTCTGCTGCCAATCTAGGCATTCTATATTTTAGCTTGTTAATAGTTTCCAATATTATTGTTGCAGGCTAATTGAGAGACCTCCTTAAGTTTGCCTTTCGGTACTGGATACTGTCTTCGAAACGCTCTGCCATGTATACATATATACGTTTCAAAACAGTTCCATTGGGTTAAGGTCGAGTGATTGGGCAGATCATTTTATATTTTTCAGAATTCCTCCTTGTCCTTCTTAGTACATGTATTCTCGACAAAAAAGAAGAATGTTTCATATCTTGCATTGATATGAATCCTAAGTCTGTTAATCACAGCCTAGATGGTAAGATGTGTTCTTCTAATATTTGCCTGTACTTCTCCTTATACATGATTCCATCAATAAGGCTTAAGTCGCCGACACCGGCAGAAGACAAATATCTCCAGACCGCTATTGAGCACACTCGCCTATGAAGGCCTTCGGCAACTAAACGCTTTTTTTGTCGTTGTTACTGATATCTGTTTTTAGTGCTCATTTATTTTAGAGTCTCGTCCTCCTGTTTTGGTTGACATTTGTAGTTTTATTTTATTATCCTCTACATCGGTTTATTGCTCAATTTCGCTCCTCTTTTTTAAAACCTTTTACCTCTTTTGTTCTTTTGTAGTAAGGTGTACTACCACCCCTTACAGTATTTGAAAGAATTTTTTTTCATTTGAGTCCTGCACAGATAGATAAACTTATAATTGTTGAAAAAAAAAGTTTGGCCGAAAACTTATGGACAGCATTGTACTATGTTGATGTTGAAATGTTGTTACAAGCAATGCTTTACTTAATTTTTGAGCTCAAATGTAGCAAAATAAAAAAAATTTTCTCGGTGATATAGACATTTATATCGTTACATTGCTCAGCTATGGCTGGAAATTGCTTATCTTTTGGAATTTCAACCTCTTATGTTTATCACTATGAATATATTATTTTAGCTTTACGACTGTCGCTTGGATTCTTCAGTTGTTTTATCAATACCGGAAGGTGACGCAGTTTGGGTATTTAGTTTTAAATTTAAGCAACGTAAATTTTTACCAAACGAATTTCAACTCCTCAAGAAGTGTGTTATACATACATACATATGTATGTATGTATTTAAATTTATACATCTATATTAAGGATATCCTATGAAATAATCTTTATTAACTGGAAGACTATTGTTGTATTTTATCTTCCTACGTCCTATGTTCGGAAGTGCTGTTTAGATATTAATATAGTATAATATAACAAATGCCATTTTTCATAGTAACTTAACAAACAAAATGGCATTTAAGAAAATTGTTTGTAGTAACTTAAAAAAATTGAGAAGAAATCATATGCATCATTGAAAAATTTTGTCTACGAAGAAAGGAAGAGACATTTTGTCCATACAACTGTTAAATGTACGATCTGATGAGATCTGTGTTGATTTGGTTAAAAAATTATATGGTATTATATTGTATTTTTTAGGCAAATATTAACTAATTCCGGGGCGATTTAATAGACCTGGAAAAGTCAAATGCTTATTTTGTTGCTACAGTTAGTGCAAGAATACATACAATGTATATGAGTACTGGCAATATGCAAGTCTATATTCTGATTGGTAAAGGCAAGTTTTTTCAATGTACAATTCATGTTATTGAATAGTATGTATCGCATGAAAATGAAAACACGCGTGTATGAAATATCATGCTTAAATTTGTATTTTGCTTCGTTAAATAGAATCCTACAATTATGTAATTGAATTCACAAATATTTATGTAACATGTACTTTTGTATATATTTTGCATTTCAGTTTGTCTTCAATCTCAATCTCAATCTCAATCACATTCGATAAAAAACACTTATCAGTGTACCTTAAGTTTTATGCACTTGAAATTAATACAAGTAGTTTTTATTAAATTTTTGTTTAAAACATAAAATGCGATCGTATTGTTTGTTTATACACTTATCAACAATGGACAGAAACATAAGCAGTGCGTTGGAGGCCTCTTTCCACCAATGTAACATGTGTATTTGTTTAGGTTTAGATTATAGCTAATGACAACTACTTAACGATCAATTTGAAGAGAACTTTGTTTACAAACAGTTTCAAAAACTATTATAAAGGTTCTGAGATTTTCTGTTACTTATACAATACATATACCTCCATTCAAAGCCGCGAGAAATGTATTTATTTAACGATTCAGAAGGAGTTGTAGCACATAAAGTGTCTGGCTCCAATTTCTATGTCCTGATTCCTATCAAAAGGCACATTTTAAAGAAAAGAAAAACATTTTTTTTTTCTTAAATCTACTTCAACCCCAGCTGAATTATTCTCTTCTGTACGATGAAATGAACTTCTTTATTGTTCCTTCATGGCCTAAACCAATCAACACTCGATTACCATCATCATCAGGTCTTGTGCTCTTGGCTTTTCTATTCACATCGATATCATTTATATATAACGCCCTTGAATGGATTTCCTGGCCGGGTGTCATTCTATGCAAATCGTATCCTTAGGCAATAAGGAAGCTCAATTTTATTAAATTCCTCCTTCTATACAGTATATGTACATATATATCTATATACATACATATATTTTCATCTTCTGAGTACTTAAAGGCTCCTATCATGGGTTTTCCCTTTATTTTTCCATTCATTCTTCGCTAAGATTGGATTTCCTTTCAGAATTTCTCTTTTCACTCGTTAATTGTTGGCGGGTGAGCACGTTGTTATGAGAATCCTTGAAGTATAGTCACGTTTCTAATATGGAAAACACATGTATAGTAAAAGAAAATTCAAATAATTGCTCTTTTATCCGAAGAATATCTCGGCTACTACTATTGCATAACAACATAAAATAATAATAATCCAAGATATGGCAAGAAGGACCGAAAACATTAGCGTTGACACAGGATGATCCCGTTGTGGATATAAGGCTTGTTATGTACATAGTATGTAGGAATTCCTACATTGATATTAATGACTTTTAATGTTTTATGGAAGTGGATGAAAACTTTGCTTATCTGACTGTTAAACAGGCAGTCTTAATTCAGCAGCCTTACTTATTTAACGTTTGTCAGACATTCGTGAGAGATGGGACCGTGGAAAAACTTTTGATGTTTTCTGAGACTCTAACTTCGAACAGTAGTCTAATGCGCTAACCATTTAGCCACGGCGCCCAGTATGATGCTGACATTTTAAAATATGCCACAGCTAAGCCATGTCATTATTGATTTTCGTAATAGACTATGGTTGGATCTAATGGCTGCCCATTTTTAACTATTAAAGCGTACAGGGCTGAATATAATATCTAGGTCAATCCTTAAAATAACTTAGCTTTTTAATTCAGCGTAGTAAACCCGAAAGCTTACTGTAGTTATGCAGTTTTGCATACACTGCTCCTCAGTTACAAAATAGCTTTCCTTATGTAAGGGTTGTATTAGATCTATGTATGTCTACATTCGACACAAACCCTTTGTTGTGTTGTAATTGTCACTAATTTCGGCTAAATTCAGTAAATACTACTACGAAGTTTTTAACTATACCCGTAAGACAAATTGAAGTGTAAGCAAAAAGCAAAGTAATCCGTGCAATACTCTGCAAGCTGTTCGAAAGCAAACAGTGAACGTCTTCTTTCGATTTTGAATACTTCATACATATTCGGAAAAAGCTTACTTACTAAATACGAATATCCTTGAAAACCTCCCATAAAGCAGGTTTCCTGCTGGTCATTGGACCGGAGCCATTTTGCGGGACAGTATCGCATATACGGAAAGGCCTAAAAAAGTCAGAAGCGGGAAAAAGGTCACGCTGAAGTACTTCTTAGGGGCAAAAAATTACGAGAAAAGCATCTATTGTAGGATTTTTGATATAAAACCCCACCATTTGGAGCAATGAGAACGGCAACATATGTCCGAGGTGGATCTACCATCGTTAGGTCCGGTCCGGAAGGTCGGGTTCAGTAAGAGAATTGGGATGGATGAAGTGCATTGCACACTTATCGACTAGAGCTCTATTAAGGTCGCAGCGCGTCTAACATTTCCTATTTTTTTTTAACTTATCAAACTGTAGACAGTGCTTGTCTTGTGGTGAGTTGTATCTTACCCGTCAAATCAATTTGTTAGTTGGGTTTTAGTGGTCTACTATGTGACTGCTTCTGCTTCAATATTCACTCCTCATTTGACAGTCTTTACATTGCAAAAATCCTTGCATTTTAAAATTTCTTTGGAGAGAAAGTTGGGTTCCTATTTCTGTATTAAATATTCATAGCAACAAATCTCTTTATTTTATAGGCATTAAAAGTTGGACAAGACTCTTAGGTCTTTTTTAATTTATTTGCCATAAATATGTTACATACATATGTATGTATGTACATATTTCGTTAGTACCACCGGTAGTATGCGTAGTTGAGAGTTAACTATAAAAGACGGTCAAAATAGTAGTCTGTGTTCACGTCAAACAATTATCTTTTCTTAACCGCAAGCATCAATTTTAGCGCCTTATTCCTGTACCAAGTACACCCCTTATTATAATACATTAACTATCCTGATGACCACAAAATTGCTCATGCCAACCTTGTGACAAGATTCAAAATAGTTGATGGGAAGATGTACTTAAGGTTCATGTGCCCTGCCGGTCTCCGACGTTGCGGTCCAGATATACATATACACACACACATATGTAAATAGTTTGTCACTGTGGAACCTATTAAGGCAAATAGTTTCTAATTCTTAGAAGCAGAAGGAGATTTCGTGTGTAATTTGGGGTTGCTGATTCTCTCGAATTATCCGACCCAAAAATATCATTCTCTCCTAGAGTAAGAATGCATTTAATCATTTGAGCATTTCATTTTATAGTCGTAGACGACAATTTTGAAAACACAAATGCAAACCTATACTTCGTCTAATGACTGCGTATATATCAAGTGCTTACGTTATTACTAAATGCATAAAGTAAACCCTTTTGGGTATAATATACGAGCTGCTGCCTACACCTGCTACCACTGCTATTTCCTTACTACTGTCTTCAGGAATGGTATACGAGTACGTGAAAGAGTGAGTATTTATTTACAAGAATAATAAATGACGACAATTTTGGTTTTATTTGGAAATTCAATTACACACCTTCACAGAGAAAAGAGAAGAAGAGAAGAAGAAGAAATGAGAACAAAAATGAAAAAGGAGAAAATGAAAAATGCAAACAAATAAATGGCACAGTGGAGTTTGTGTCTTAATCCTTTGACTTTTCTTAGAAAATTCCTATTTGTTTGTTATATACATATCTAGAGTGCTGATTGTTTCTTAAGCCGAAGCTTATCGATGCATTAAATTAGCATTTTATCTAGAAGTTCTTTCTATTTTTTTTGTTTCGCAAGAGTGACAGAAAGTTGAGAGAGCGGAAAATAACTTGTTGTCGGACGATCCGATAGAGAAGAAATTTCCTTGGAAGTGGTGAAATAATTAGCAAGTTCCAATTGAAATCCTTTTTGTGGGTGGTCGACCCTTTTTCTATAGGTGACCAAAGTCAGAAGGCGAATGATTGCTGGTTAATAGCTACCAAAATAAAGGATGACAAATAACTTCGAGTGGAATGAACAGCAGGGAGCTGTTTCAAGGTTTGAGTTACATATAATATTGTGTACCGCAACAACAACGAACTGGAAATTGTAAAAGGCCCTACCGGTTATCAAAAATGTGAAGGGGGAATTGAAAGGTATGATTAGAAAGGTCTTTCTCCTTTAGAATCCCTTTTCACCTTATGATATTTTGACCTTAATTTTGACTAAAGCCGAACAAACTTTAGTACATTCGTTCTACTTGAGTAAAGCTCTTGGCAATCGCCACCACCTCACTTTTAACTAAACAGCTCCTCCTTATCGGGGATTATATTTCATTTGATATTCAACATGGATAATCTGTTTACGTTGAATCAACAAAACGAAAAAAAAACGGAATATTAAAATTATCCTACACAGAAAGCTCAGCTCCGACAGTTTTTAGGCACCCATACCACACACACCACAAAATTACAACATCCTTGTTTTTTTTTTTTCTCAAAACAAATTATGCGTGGAGTTTTATGTCTTCGCCGTGCTTTGCGCTCCCGTCTTGTTTCTACACCGTCCACCCTGCCCTTTCCAATGTGTTGTCGTGTCGAAATAAAATTCAAATTCAAATTCCGTTCTCCTCAAGTAATTTTGAGACTTTTTTTTTGCGCAATCTTCTTCATAGAATGTGGAAAATATGAAAACGATAAAAGCCAACCCTCACAAGGATTTCAAATTTTGTATTTTCCTCCACCCCATCCTTTGAGCGTCACCCTTAAGGGTCGATTGTGGAATTTTACCATAATGATGATGCCACTGCTTGCTTGCGTTGCGCTTCTTTATCTGCTGTATCTTGAAGAGAAACAGTTTTCGTTAGGTCTGGAGAAATTTTCAAGTCATGCTCTCCGAGAAGTCTCAGAAGATGGATAATATTTGTACCATTTTAAAGCAATAAGGGATCGGGGAAATAGAGTATTTTTTTTCTAAAGGATAACCTCAGTGCGTAAGGAGTGGAAAGCTATCGCGGGGATTTTCACTGTTTATTTAATGACAGCGAAGTAGTAGAGGCATTTTAAAATCTGCTACTGACCGTACTTTCGAACGCGTATATCCTTCACCTCTGTGTACGCACATTCTGGTGCTTATCCTTGTTTATTGGGCTCCAACTAGAATCCTGTTTTTCATCAGTTTCACGTTGGTAGTCGTTTTTCTTCCTTAGCCGTGGCAAAAGTAATTTGCTCTGGGTAATGACTTGTTATTATTCCGACGGATTTGAATACGGGGGTGGTGTTGTATCCACATCTAGAGAGAGTGCGCTATTTTCGGATTAGGAATTTGTTTCTTCATCTTCTGAAATAAGGGCTCTGGGTCTGGTGTTTCTTCATTATTATGACCCTGTAATTAGTTTTCCACAAGCATTTGGCTATAATATTGGATAGGGTGAGTTTGGACGATGCATAGTAATTTTTCACTTTACTTCTAATTTCAAACAAAGAGAATCAGAGGACAAGATAGAGAGGATGACTGGGAAATATGCTTTGCTTTGTTGAGGAAGCCATATTTATTGGTTTTGGTCAAAATAGTGGGGTACGTAAACCGGATTAAAAGTAATTTATTGTCTCTCTGTGTGTACGCACGGGGGGAGATATGCAAATTGAATTACATTCTTGACTTCTTTTTCTTTTCGGATGAAAGAAAAATCTAATTTAAAAATTATTAATTTAGTATGCTTACTTCTTGTTTTGGTTAAATTATACAAACGAGTAAATGTAAACGTATGTGCTTAAAGATATTTTACGAGGCGTCAGAAATATAATCAATTTGATAGATTGTCGTCTTTAGTAGAACTAGAATTATTTCGAGTTGCTGTAGAACGTACTCGGTATTTTCCAGTGTTTCTATCCACTCATGTACATACATATGTGTATATGTATACCCATGCGTGCTTGTTCATACAAACACATACCTATATGTATGTATGTATCCTGATTTGTATTTTTTTTTTTTTTGAGACGGGGTACTGTTAGAAAAATTATCCCCTCTTTATACGTGGCTTTTCAACTTTTTAGTCACTGAGTTGACCTATCCTTCAGCTTTTTGATCACAGAGCGAACATCTCCTACGTCGGGTGGACCGATAGTATTTGATTGACTGCAGTTGGGTGGACGAAACATGGTGAGCGTTAATAGAACTGAACATCTGGATGCAAAGTGATTTTCAGTTTCTTCGCACCTTTTGCCTTGAAAGTTTTTGCAGAAATCTTCGCCGGGAATACCCATTACCCATTCCCTTGTCGTGAGTGGCTACTAACTGCCATTATATTACAAACATTCTACAAAATTCTCATTGCCATTGATAAACATGTAGCAGTTACTCGGACATATATATGTATGACAATCTTTGATTATTTTATTCAAATAATGTTTTCTAAATATGTAATTTCATCCTTGTCCCTCTCACTACCCCTCATGTTTTCGCCAATCTCTGAAGATCGTTTTTCTTATTGGTGGTTCTATGTATTATACTGCCCAGTAAAGCACCCAATAGGCCTTAATTGAGCTCAGTGCTCGAATGGAATCGTTTTTGTTATCTAGATTTTTTTAAGGATCATTATTCTGTAGGGGTATGGGATATTCATTGTTCCTAAATTTAGTTATTCACTACATGTCAGAAAACGTAGGATTCCAATCTACATGAATATGTACATACATAATGTATGTATATACATACGTACAGTAGCAACAGCTTTCATCACCAGGAATTGGCTTTTGCTTACGAACTATAAAATAATACTGTTAACCACATAAAAATAATGCAGTTAACCATTTAAAATTTAATAATAACTGTTCGTTCATTTATTAAAGGAAAATATATGTAACATGTTACCCGTTTTGATTTTGTACTTCCCTCCAAACGATGACGACTGTACATATGTATGTATGTAAATAATTTGAGGGGTAAAACAGTCACCGAGCTCAAAGAATGCTGCAAACCAATGGTTGTTACGCATACGATGTGTAATACTTGTGAAAAGATTTCTCACTATTATACATATGTACATATGTATGTTCATATGTACATGCGTCGCACATTTGATTTCGCTTTATGCTTTTTTCTGACACTTTAAGCCAGAAATGCCTCTACAAAAGCATTCTTGGAAAATGATGTATGCAGCGCGCCTTAACATAGCCTGCATTAAACACATAGCACATCATTGGGAGGAAAGTGGATTATTCGCCTGAAGGGTTTATTGTTTGCTGGAGGCGGTATTTTGTATTGTACCCTCATTTATATAGTATACGCCCTCGTCTCTCTTGTGCTCTTTTGATGGATGTGCATTCATATAAACGTTCACATGTACCTAACTCCTTTTTAAATATTAGTCTAAAAATAACTTGAAACAATTTTCTAATATTTTTTTTTTTTTCTATTTATAGGTACGTACACACGACAAACTAATTAAGTTATGCAAACATAATTCTTATGTGAGTATAATGGAAAGTCTTGTTTATTTGTTGTTTCGACGCATGTAGGTACTGCTTTTCACAGAGTCAGTATAATCCGTAGCGCGTATGCAGACTAGTCATATCAACGAGGATACATTCCTGGAATCGAAAAGTTTATATGAAGTGACACAAAATCTGGATCAACCGTCTACCTTATGTATTTTACGGTCTACATATTATCGGGTTTTCATTATAATATACACCGCTGTTACACATTTTCTGTCCAGGGCCGTAGTAGTTGGTGAAAAGGGACATGACCCCATGGAAAATACATACATACGTACATAGTATGTATGTAGCATCTTGCACTTGAATTGGGTTTCGATATATGTATGTACATATGTATGTGCTTATATGTATGTATGTACATACATATACATATAAAAACATATGTATTTATATGTACAATTTAATTAATCTGTTGTCCCCTTCAAATAATAATATAGGTACCTGCGACACAGTCACTGCTATAGTCTATGCCCTGTTTTTGATTTCATATCCTTCTTACGCAAATGCATGCACATTTTTTTTTTATTTCAGAAACAAAAAGCTAATTTGTTGTTCGTAATTAAAAATTATTTTTCACCACATCTCTTGATACTTGGCTAGGTGCCAATTATAAGACAAAAATAATAATTTATTCGCGAAAAATTACCTTTGCTTAAAAAATTATTTTTATTTCTCAAATTAACAACAACCGGTCGCGAATACTTTGATTGCCAGACGCACTTCTATTTTTTAACACAATTTTTTTCTTACCTTACCGAAATGGTCTGCCACCTTTAGGTATTTTGTTGACTAATTAGTCATCCAAAACAATTGAATTCAATAACTTTGCGAACTCTAGTTGCTTTTCTGTGGGAGAGTTCAATGCAAACATATTTTTCGTTCATTGACTGCTTTTAATCAGAAAATGTTTGTTTGCAGAATAAAGCAGAGTAAACACTTTTCAAGTAGTTATCTGCATGTATAAATGCTACTTGTGTGACCTTTTAAGTGAGGTGATTTACTACGCAGACTATACCGTTGCACACTTACTTTGAAAATCAGTTTAAGATTGAATTTTATTTTGTTTGTCAAATGATAATGGGATGCATTGAACGTTGAATAATAAAATCGATTAAAGCTTTTTCCTTTGATGCTTCAAAGATAAACCAAAATAATATTTTAACCAACATGCATCTGAGCATAAGGTTAACAATGCTCTTTACTAATTCTATGCTATAGACATCTGAGTAATATGTGGTCCAAAATTGTGGAGACAAATCACTATTAACTGACAAGCAACAATTTGTTTGCGGTTTCATACGAATATCAATAAATCGGTAGGTAGATAGGATATCGGTGGCCCTAAGACATCGAGGAATTCCAGAACCTTACGAACGTATGATCATGGGCATGTATGAAAGCAAAGACAAGTGTAAGATGCCTCGCCAGAGTTACCGAAGAGTTTCCAATTAAAGTCAGTGTATTCTTTGCTATTTATTGCAGTCCTAGATGCTTGAAGGAAAAGTGACGGATCGCAAAGTGCATCAGTTATTCTTTGCTGACGGTGAAGCCATCATAAGCGAGGATCAAAAGTCTCTGCAACAAGCACTTGATATGTGGGTGAATACAGACTGTGACAGAGTAGGTACCTGACACCTGTACGCCTATTCTTTAATCCACTCTGACCTATTCCAAGCATTTATTTGAATGTAAAAGTGACTCCCAAGTGCGAAAAGTTCAAGTATCTGGGATTTATATGATGAAAAGCAAAGCAACTATTGACGACAACGTCAGTCACCGCCGTTAGAGTAGTTTGGATGAAGTGGTAGGAAAACTGCTATATTCTGACCGGGAAATGTCCCCTAAACTAAACTGAAGGCTTTACAACGCAGTTGTTCGTCCAGCACTCACATATGATTTGCAATGCTGGACAATATACAAAAAGTATGAGAGCAAATTAAGGGAAGCTGAGATGGAGATGATTCGCTTGATTCACTTTTTGGGGGCAAATCGGCGAACCCTACAGGCGGAGCAATAGCGATGCAGTAAAGTGGGAGGGTTATGATCCGTTTATTATTAGTTTCAACATGAATTCTAATTATAATTTTTCTCTAATTGTTTGCAGTTTCTGGCCGGTCATGACAAAAAAAGGAGAGACAAATTCTGAATTACAGTTCACTTTAACTTTAATTTAGGAGCCCTTTTATCCTTTTATGCATTATCGTTGAAATACTAACGAGTTTTCCGAAAAAAAATTATTTAAAAAAATTAAATTGTACAAAATCGAACTCCGTTCAGAAAACATAATGCAACATAATGAAATTCGCCGACAGCTGAAATTCTAACTTAATGTTTAAGCGTTCAAACATGATACAGGGGCATAATAAGTAGCAGTCACGACCTGACTAATAAAATCAAAAAAAATCTGGATCGGTCTGAAAAGTCAATACCCGCGAGGCATAGTCTATTGAAAGGGTTTTTGTTTAGCTGATAACAGTCTTGCAGAAGTCTTGGAGAACCTAAGTTCGTTTTGCAGAATTTTTTTGGTTCCTTCATATGAAATTCCGATGACCTTAAGATGCGTGTCCATTTGAGAGTACTTTCGCTAGTAAACTCTCGAGAGTAACTCTCGGGTGGCTGTCTATTTGAGAGTAATATTTTCGACATTTTAATATCGCGAGCTCTCTGGAAGAATTTCAAGACTTTATTTCCTGAGAGTACTCTCATAAACCGTGTCCACTTGATATATTTCTTCTGGTAGCTATCCGTTGGAAGTAGTGAAAGAAACATGTATTCTTACAAGCGTAAAGTTGCAGCGGCTTTAACTATTGGTAGTGTTCTTAAAAAAGAAAAAGTGCGCGGTAAAACCGTCATCACCAATTCGGTGCAGGATCTACTCTTACAAGAGAGCTTCAAATTGAATATGCTCAGCAATTTAGGGATTTTTGCTGTTTGACAAGAAGTGAAGTAGAACATATATTAGAAGCCGTTGGACCCACTATTTTTGAAAAGGATACTCAATTAAGAGAAGTCATACCTGTACGTGAGCGTGTATTGGTAACACTTAGGTTTCTAGGTTTCTAGCCTCTGGTAAGTCAGTTCATATGTACATACGTTTCAAACGACTCATATTTTTCTCTTAGTTGATTTGTTTCCTCCAATGTCCACTGCCTTGCCATGTTAACTCTCGACAGCTACTCGCAAAATACGAACACTGTTGGAATCGTGCGAGCTAATCTCCGATAGTGAACAAAACGTGTGTCCATTGGCGAGTGAATCTCAAAAAGTTCGAATGTCGAGAGTAAAAAGTCAACTCTCCGCTAGCTACTCTCAAGACTCTGTCCACTTACGAGTTTGCTCTTGAGAGTCGCTTGAGAGCTGCTCGCAGCTTTTTATTCTCAAATGGACATGCACCTTTAGATATCTCGCTTATCTTCAATCTGCGGTCGACCATGAACAGATCGAAAATTTT
The DNA here is from genome assembly GCA_946965025.1 of Blera fallax. NCBI lineage: Eukaryota > Metazoa > Arthropoda > Insecta > Diptera > Syrphidae > Blera > Blera fallax. The sequence goes on from OX337246.1 coordinate 52,479,098, forward strand.
TCTTTCATGTTTTCCACTGCACGAGGGTGATGGTCTTCCACAGCTTAAATCGTCTTCAACGCTCTCTCGTACACGTTTGAATTTGGCTACCCACCAATTAGATTTTTCCATTTTTCTTAAAATTCCTTTATTTTACGTCTCTTAAGCAGGTGAATGGAACCGGGCGATGAAGAAGTATCAATTTAAAATTAAAACTATTTCTTTTTTAGGTCTCGAACTTTTTAACTCGCAACTTTGAGTTCTGTTTTTTTTTCTTTTACTAAGTGACATTTGATTTGATATTTTGGAACATATGATGATTGATGTGTTTGACAATTTGACTTTTCTCTATCGTCCACCGACGATAATCGTCAACCCTGTTAGATAAAATTAACTCATTAGCATAATATTGGTCTCGACTGTTGCATTGTCTCTTGCATTAACAAATAACTGCGAAAATTCATCATGCTGCTATTATACATGTAATAAAATAATTGTGATTAAATGGATTTGTATCTCGTTCGTACAGGTATCGTGTGTGGAAAAACACCAATCATTACCAGGGATTAATAAATAATCCCGAAATATTGCAAGCAATAATTATTAAAAAAAAAATACATATTGCAGAACGTATTTAATGGTAATCTAATAGTGAACTCGGAAATGAACTACTACAACATAATTACATATGACACACAACTCCCGTATGGTCAATAATATTTTATTTTTCTGTTTTTTGTGCCATCGAATTCAATTTCAAATCACCACATGGGACTTGGAAACGCAATTACCTTATAGAATTGGAGTCTGTGGAAATTAAATTTTAGCTTTTTTTATGGCTATAGCAAATGGATGCGGAATCAAATTCAGAATTTAATAAAAGTAAATAAAAGTTTTAGTAGAAAAAAAGTAGCAACGTCTGAATCATTGGGATGACTTCATAATTGAGATAAAGGCACCCCTAAAAAAGTTTGTTGTTTTGGAGATTTTTTTTCATTTTCTTATGGAAAATCGAGCCCTCAAATCTGTTTTTATATGCCGTATTATGTCTACCACATTCCAGCAAGTATCGGATATAATCCTGCATTAGCTCGCAGTTAACCTGAAAGGCTGTCTGAATCTGATCCACATTTCAGAGCTATGGATGGGTGGTTTTTGTGCTGAAATACATGCCAGTTGTAAGAATCTTAAACCCATTATTTTATCATCATTTCTGTTAAAAATCTTAAAGAGACTGATATCCACCTTCCCCACCTTCATTGACAAATCCCTACTGTCTTGTCACAAGGGTAGGTCAATAGAAACTGCCAAACACACTTTGATCCACATCATTGAAAAATCACACTAAGTCACTTTAGATCGGAGACTATCACTAACTCTCCTCCAGATGTAAATGTGGAAGAGTCGCAAGTTGAGCTGGGCGAAAGTGTTGTTATGAGGGCTGTTACGAGGCGGTTCTATGCCTCTTCCCTGAAATCTGGTTGTTAAAGACCTTTTACTAATTCTGAAAGGGGAGGGCTGTGAGGTGATGGCCTATTCAAATGATATTAACTTGGCGCTTTTAGGAAAGCACGCAAACAAACTGAGGTAGCTATTACGCTACATAAGCTTTGCATATGCATTTATAAATGTGGCTTGGATGTGAATCGAATTGGTGTTATGCTTTAGGAATTACAAAATTACACATTAATACTTATTTCGCTCTCATTTTGGATAGAAATTTAATCTGAAAACGATACAAAACACAATAATCACTACTCACTGGTTTTATATCTTCGTAAACAGATCAATTTTTTGTAAAGCGTGACTAACTATGGTGTTTTTTCGCAAGGAGATTTACATACATAAGTGCAGTTATTAAACTGAGATCCGCCTCACAGTGTACCAGTAATCGGAAAGTCTACACTCCCATTCTTGCAGCATCGGAAGTAACTTTCTAACAAGCATCCCTATTTCCCTAGTTGAAAGGACGAACTCAAAACCATTTACCAAACCGCTACGCAGATCTGGCCATAGCTGAATCGCAAACGATCAAATAGTCTGATCTCTAGAAATAGATTGCATACTTGCAAAATTATTCAGCACATCTAAATTTCTATCAAATAACCCAATCGTATAACTTCCTGATATGTACATACATATGTACATACGTACTTCAAACATTTTAGAAAAATTAATATTTTTAAAGTTTTTAACATCAATTTAGAACTAAAATAATAAAAAGTAGTAAATCTATTTAAATACATCCTCTCGAGTTCACATTCACATTGATTTGGAAATAACTTGAAAACGACATAAAAGGGCGCAGAGAATGTCCTTTGTAATTTCTTCTTTACTAGTAGGTATGTATGTATATTTATATTCTACGGTTTTGACACATATTTTTTCTTTTCACCTTTGTTCATGGCATTTAAAAATGTCACTTTTATAACTTCTTACCTAATGCCTGCTACAGTTAATTCACGAAAGAAAATTAATTCAACCAAGCAAGAAAATGAAGGACACTTTCCAACCACTCCCCATCATTTCATTTATCGTCGTAAGAGAAGGAAAAAAATATATTTAAAGAACATAAAAATCAAAATAAGTCAACCGAATGAGAAGAAAGTTAAAATACAGAAAATAAATAAAACTTTTTTTTGTTAAGGACAGAGCGGCAATAGAAAATCATCCAACACCACCCCCATTTTGTCAGATACTTAAGTAGGTAGTCGTACGGAGGATGAGTTTAGGTCTTCTTCTTTTCGCTCATTTGGTAAACTCTCCTTGTTTACTAATCTGTAAAGTCATGAAGTTTGGTAGCAGCAATAGTACTGCAATCGTACAGAGAAAAGTCGGTTGGCGGTGGAAGTCAACCGAAGTCGACGACGACAACTGCGCGACGCAATGCCGGATAATTCCAAAGTTAAAAGTTTTTAATTAAAAACTTTTTGATTTTAACCATAAATTTTATTTAGCAACGCGTATAATGATGAAAACTGGTGTGCTGTCTTTAGGTTGCAAAAATACTCGGAAGAGCTCTATTAGTCGAACAGAAAACAGATTTTTCTGCATTTTCATTTTCAATCAATCTTTTGGTGAATGGGGAAGGGGAAGTCTAAAGAAAAGATATTTTTCTTTAAATAAATAAATCATTGCACAACGAAAAGCAAATGATTTAGGTTAATCCAGCTGGTGAAAGTGAGAAATTCAATTAGGTTTTTATAATTCTTAGAAATAAAATTTTTTTGTGGCGTAGAAATGAAAAGTTAGGTGAAACAAATGGAATGAGATTATTGTGATTGTTTTCGGGTAAATTTAAGAGCTTTTCTTATACAATGTGATTTCATTCTGGTTAAAGATGTGGAACTCTGTTTATATGTGTCTTATATGCTACTGTAACACTACGAATACGTAGTGTATGTGATTGTCTTGAATTAAATGGAAAATCTTTCTAGAGATTATTTAAGTTCTGACGTTTCGAAACGCATTTGCTCTAATTCTTACTAACTTTTCCATATTTTCAACAAAAAAAATGTTATCAATCATAATAATTGTGGCCTGTATTGTCCTTGGATAGAGTCAGTCTAAATCTCTAAGTTGCGCATACTATACATACTATACTACACATACTATGTATTTTTTTCTTCGCTAGAAACGTTTCTTAAGTATCAATTTAATGCAATAAAAATCGCTATAACGAAGCAAACCAAATTGTCGGTATACTCCGGAAATCATTCGGTTTTAACTATTCATAACTATTCAATGATTTCAATTTGGGTTGCAAGACATGGCTAAAATAATATTTTCTGGAAGCCATTTTTTCTTGTCCTCATCTGTAGAAGTAGTACTGGCGTACCTTAATTAAGATGATAGTTGGACTTCGGCAGTTTGTTTATCTAATGCCAATTTAAAGAGAATATATACATAGTTATACATATATGTATGTACATATCTACATAAAATCGCACCAGAATTTGAGATCACATCGAATCAATTATTTTCTTTTAAATCCTTTTAATTGAACCTCAGCACATGTGTCAGTGATTAATTTGGAAGCTCTGTTCAAATTGGCGCAACCAAATTTATGTATTTCCTTAGGCGAAAATCATTTTGTGCAATTGTGCAGATTACCAAATCAGATGGATAATAAATCTCAATTTCAAATTTCATCTACCCAACTCCAATGGAATGACCACAAAAACTGATGTTCACTCAATATTATTGCAACAATAAATTAACCAAATAGTGTTATAACTTAATTCACAATATGTGTGATAATTGTGGCATAAAGTGCAAAAAACAATGTATAGAATACCCCGTTCCTCTTCCATCCGACCGCAGAAACAATAACAAAAACAACAGTTTTCCGCGCCCACAAAATTTAGTATCCTATCTGCAGTAATTAGATGTCAGAATATTTTGATATATATCCGCATGTTATTCGCATCTATCTTCGGCAGCATTTTATAGCTCCCCCTGGAGGGTTCAGCTCGGGTAACTTGGTTTGGCGTCGGTGGTTTAGGTGGTTTTTGGTATTAGTATCTTTCGCTACAATCAACCCGGCCCGGACACAATCATTTTAATAGACACAACGCCGGTGTTATAATTTATATTAAACGCATCCTGTTTGGTTTCTGCACATACAAACACATCTATAATACATGTATGGTCTGTGTGATGTTTGTATTTGTTTTATGTGCAGTCTCTAAAGAGAATATATGGCACTCGGTTCGTTCCCTGTGCTATTCCTTGTTTTGTGTGTATGCTTCGAATTGTTGGCGATTTGTTTTCTGTACTAGATAGCTCCAACTATATCAACATACATACATGCATATGTTCCAACCTTTTGATGTTTAAAGGCAAAATTTGATTCCAGAAGAGGGAGAGGTGGAGCACATTGTTAATTTCGTCGTCGTCGTCGTCGCCGTCGTAGCTATAGTTGTTGTTGTCCTCTTCGTGGACAGGGAGAACCGACCGACGGACGCTCGCATAAATGTTTTTGTAGAATCGCAAGCAACAAGAGTACACGTATACACATACACCCAGGTACTTCCTTGCCCCGCATTCTAGAGATCTCTATTCCATAGTTGTGTGACTCTGGCACAGATACACATGTTTTATGAGCCATTTATTTTCTGAACACAATAGTCCGAGCAGATGATCCCATTAATCCGATATAAATGGCTTGAAGGAGCGCTGCTGCTGTTGCTGTTTGCCCCGGAGGGCGGTTGTCAGCTGCTTGGCTGGATACACATATGTAGGTGGTAGGTTCCTGGATATCAGAGGCATCCTCCGATAGGTGCCCATTAGTATCTTTCGAACATCTAAAGGCATTTCTACGTGTGCATTGTTATGGATTATACCTTCGAGTGTAAGAGTTGTATGTACATAAGTATAGGTTTTGTTCAAGTATCTGCAGATATGAATGCTTCGCTATTGGTTATATCTAAGCATCTTGGGAGGTTAAGTAAGTTCAAACAGGTAGGACGATTCGCACATACATATAAGATCATGTGGTTGTCATTGTGAAAGTATCCTTTGCCAAGTAATCTCACGCATCATTGCAAACTTGAATTGTGAACAGATGATGTGGTTTATTGGGGGAAAAGTGCATTCATAGTCTTTACAATTTGGTTGAAATGGTGGCATAAAACCCTCTTGCTAAAATCCTCGTACTTAATAAATATTAATATGTACTGCAATAACTTCATTAAACACGATCCTTAAAATAAGATATATTCATGGGCCATAATTGACAAAAAGTTAACTTCTTTTTACTTATGTGTAGATATATACATGTGTATGTACATAAACAAATATTGACGTGCTTATTATCCCAATTAACTATCGTAATATTTGAACAAATTGTCAAAGCTTTACCTTTTGTTATTATTTATAATTTATTTTATATCACCATTAAATCAGGGATTAATTATGCATTTAACAGAGAATCTTTTTTTCTGGTTGCTCGTCAACCATCATCTATAAAAAATTAACTATATCATGACACTAAATAAATCTCCGCAATGCAATTTTCATTTTAATTATTTGCGGTTGATTACGGATGGCCAAATATAATAGGGTGAAAGCAATACTACTACCCATAAAACAGTTTTTTTCTTGTTGTGGGAGCATCGAAGTTTGGTTTTTTTTTTTAAATAAAAAATGCACAAATACATATGTTTTAGGAAAGCTTATTAATATCAGCGTGTTACATATAATTGATAATATTTGACTCTGGTAAATGATGTACTTATTTGAATCCACCGGCCTAACGAATTGTGCAATACGAATTGGTTTTTCAGTGTTGACCCTTCGCGATTGATTCGTCTGTAACCTGAAAGCTGATATGTACGTATGTATATGTGCCCGTATATGTACACGTTCTTATAAAATCAATATGTAGTATACGTATACATATATAATGCAGTTTATCTAACTAGGTTAGTTGGGCAGTACTGTTCGTAAAATTGAAAATCACTGAATTTTTTTTTAATAAATGGTTGATACTATTTTCATTTTAACGTGATATCTTATTCTCCACAAAGAAGAATTAAACTGATTAGGGTCTTGAATAGGGTCTTATTAGTTAGTTGTACGTCAAAGCACTTTGATCCTCAATGATTCCGCAATAATAATCGTTTCGATACAATTTTTTCTAATGAATGCATCCTGCAAACATGGATGAAGATTTTATCATAGTCTTCTACCGCCCGCCCCAATATACGACGAATGTACAAAATTATTGCGAATAATAATTTTGAACACAGGCAGGCAAATGTCCTTAATTTAGACAGTCCGCTTCAGCAGTCTTTTGCTGTTCTCTGCTCGCTGTTTTCACACAATTTTCGCCGGATTAGAGAAAATCTTTGCTGTCATCGTTCGAATAATTGCCTCCTTCTACTTGTGTCAACAGTCCGCAGTCCGCAGAAGTGATAATTCTCTGTATATGTACATATGTGCATACGTAAATATGTTGTAGCATCCTCAAGAGCTTAAGGTTAACAGTCTTTCGCGATTATGTTCGTAACATGTTCCACTTTCTCGCATATGGTGATATTGTGGATTTTCTCATTTCAAGAAGCTTTATCAAGTGGTAGACGGTTAAATTGACTTGAGGGACTGCTCAAAGACTGCACAAAATAAGGTTTTTCAATATTTTACTATTAGATTAGGTTGAAGTGGCTGCCAGCTTCCATTGTGATACTAAATGGGTCATGGAAAAATATACCTTCCTTTACTAAACCAATTTTAGGTTTTGATGAATCGTAAAAGGTCCTTAATATGCGTATTTATTAGATCACCTACATCATTGTAATGGAAAACTCCTAAATGAAGCTTCTTTCTTTGATAATGAACTGGGCAGGTTAAAAGATGGGTGATGAATGGTTCTTTCTTTGTCCATGCAGCTTCTACAAAAGTCGTTCGAATATACGCCAAGTCTTGTTGCATTTTTGCCTATTAAACAGTGCCCAGTGATGAAACCTATTGTAGCACCAATACGCCTGTTCTTGAGGTGATCACATTTTCCAGACTTAACATTTCAAAGTAGCGATTGGTACATATGTATACCCAAGCACCTTTTTTTTTTAGAAGAATGGGTATAATTGTTCCATACGTAGTGAGTTCGGTAGCTCCATATCTATGAGAGGTGATCGGCAGTCTATAGGTAGAGCTGTTATTGAATTTAAGGAGACCGATTCCATTTGCTGGCTGTCGGGAAAGATTGGGATATCTCAAATGGATGTCACATTTTCTTTAGTCAAGATAAGACTTCTGTAATCGTCATTATTATCGCCCGAAATACACTGCAATGTTTTGGAAGACGGTAAGAGGTTACGACTAAATCTATCAGAGAAAATCGAAAATCCATATGCCCTAACGTGGCAAAATATGATTGTACTGCAAGTATAATCACACAGAACCACACCGACTTTCTTAGAACAGAGTAAGGATGAGAGATACTCGTAAGGTATAGAACGAACCATTGCAGAAATATTTCACAATAAAATATTCAAAATCAATTGTGCTTTCACAAACTTTTAAGAGACTTATTTGGCACTAGCTGTCAAATTTTAGTTACGTCAACATTTTACCGCATTCTTTCTTTTTTTTTTCTGCCATATCCACTATCATGAGCCCTTTCCGGCGATTTTTACATTGTGTTCTACCCCAAAGATAATCTAGATGTGGTTTGTGTTGCCTAGATGTGTTCAGATGTATGTACATATGTATGTATTGTAATATATATATGTATGTATGTGCATATGACACCAACAGACACAGGGGTGGCACGATTATGAAAGCCGGGGAGGCTATAAATATCTAAGTATGTATGTACATGAATTCTTTAATTTAGAAACTAACTTTTACTTTTCACGATCCAGATCCAGCCAGATTTGTTTTAATGTAAGGTAAACCTCATCTAAAACAATAAAGAAGGTACCTATTTATTTGGTATTTTTATAAACAAAATCGACGAAATGATCTAATTAAATTCCTGCAAAATAATGTTCTGTTGAACGGCCAAGGATAATTCTCTCTGCTTGTGCTACATTTTGCTGGTAATTACGATACAATATGGCTATGCGGTAATCGTATAGGATGATGGCGGGTTCATGGACCGAAAATGGGGTAGTCACATAATTCCTGGTCAACTTAATCTCACATTGGAAAATATTGCAAATTGCATGAGATATTAACGATGAAGGGACTAGTTGGTGAAGGTGGTGGTTATTGTGTATGCAGTTGAATCTGTAACAGCATTGGGTAATAAGTTACATCTCTCTGAGCAGGGTAAATATAACTCAAATAGAGTCATCGATTGTAAATGTGTGTTAAAGGTGTGGCGCCAGCAACCGCTACTACTGGTGATGGTAACATTTTGCCTGCGACATGATATTTACAATAAACCGTATCTGCAATTAGTCATTGTGTCGGCTATTAATTAACTGTGTTCCACACTACAGTGTGTAATGGTTCTTCAACTTTGCCTTATTATTGTGTTGGGTTGGGAGGTTAATTAGATAGGACAGGAGCCATAACCACATGTCAAAAGGGAGAACTCTTTCTTTATTTGCCATTATAACTTTTTTTAAAGGTTTTTTACGTTAAGGGAATAAACACACAATTTTTAATAACACGTCACATCACTGTGGACAAGTAAAAAACAATAAAATTAGGAAAAACTAGCAACATGTTAAGTTCTGTTATTCTTGTACAAATTCAAATATGATGTCAAAAATCTCCAGTTTTTATCGTTTTATCGTTCCGAAAAAATGTTAACCCTGCATCGGGTGTTCCAAAGAGCGAGCTGAAACTTTGTATACATGTACATATAACTATGTATACATGAATGCCGCTAAAATATTCTGAGTAAAGTGTAAAATCCTTCATACGAATACGCGTAAGCCTTAGATTTGTGACATACATTCATATGTATTACATATCAATGCAAACTAGTGTACTTTCCTAAGAACTAAGAAAAATACGTTATTTAAGCATCTAATTTTTAATTAAGTTTTGCACTCTGAAATACACAGCTGGTCAGTGATATGAACAAAAAACGGTTAGTGGCGATGGAGAAAATTGAAATAATTGTTTTTTTTTACCTTATATTAAAGTTATGATAGCACCAAGATTATTCTGATATGATTTGCTATTTGTTTTTTTTTATTTAGTTTATATTGGTCATAAAAATAGGCGTGAAACCTACTTCTTTCAGATAACGTTTTTTTAAATAATAACTCTTAATAACGGTAAAACTAGCACAATGCGTCGTAAAACGCACTGTACGCCGGAAGAAAGAAGTTTGATCCAAAGAATAAGGCCCGGGGGCAAAACTTACAAATTCAGTCCCATGCACTGGAACAGTCCAAAAATTTTGTAACCAATGTTCTAAAACCCGTCAAAATCATGGGCAATGAGAAAGATCACAGCATAGCGCTAATAGCGAAATCGGATTCAGATGTGTTTTCCACAACGATTTGCGCTCAAATTAGATATCAAGTCAGCGCTTACACAGTTCACAGAAGACTCCAAAATGCCAACATCAGTATAATGATACCTAAACATACTTAGAGTTTTTGGTCTGTTTTCTAGATCAAAAAGTGTCCACGGCCAATTGTAGAGAGTATTCCATATCCATAAATCCTATAAAATGTGCTCCAAATAAATAATTCAAAGGCGTATCATTCACTCTCCCAAGTATGTATACATTTGTGTGTGTATTTCGAACACCCCATGTATTGCAGACACTTTTTCTACACCCACTTGAAAGAAGATCTAATCAGCTAAAAGGATACCATTATGACAGCCCACCAAAAAAGCCACGTAAAATAATATTTGCCAAGTGTGTATGTAATTCTACGCAAGTCAATTAAAAGTGAAAAATAAAAATAAATTAATAAGTAAAGAAGTGTGATTTGAAATGTCACGTCTTTGGGATTATATTTATGATACCAGTCGTCTGATCATATTGCTTGTACGAAATAGTCTTCAGAAAATTTGCAACCCACACGAAAAAGGTATTTTTAGATGTTCATGCAATTGTAACCTTGCCAATATAAAATGCTTGTGGATTCCTTTGAAAAGTTTTGAAGTGGAAATGTTATAAATTATTTATTCTTCACCAAATGGTCTTAAAAATATACATATGTACATATCGAATTATTATATAAGTTTGCAATGTTCAAAGCATTTACAGAAGGAACGGAAAAGTATAATAGTTTAAAGAGATGTATTTGCACTTCTATTGTAATAAGCTGCCCAGATTTTGAAAAGAGTAAAGTAGCACAATAATTGTCTGGCATGAAGTGTGTTGCCATTGTTGGATTTTTGTTTTTTCGGAAAGATGCAAGATGCAATGCACGACACCAAGTTGTCCCATAATAAATTCTCGTGAATTTTTAAGTTAAAATAAAATTTCATGTTCCTCTCGGGTATGATCTTACTTACAAATCATATAAACCTTTTGAACACAATGAGAAACGGACAGTATGCACGGCACGGGGTTATAACAAAACCTTTACCGTCACAGATTTTTTAAAATCATGACCAGATTTATCCAAAGCCATATTGTATTTAAAAACTGCTTCTACAGTTTTTTGGAATCCTGAATATTGAATTCCTACTATGGACCCAGTGACTCTCAGCTCAGTAAAATCCACAATTAAAGCCGATTTCTGCTGGGAATTGACAGAATAAATATCATATTTGTATCGTATGCTAAATGCTTTCGCTCAGTCTCAGTAGACTGAGATGTGAGACGGAGCGAAATGTATCAGGATTAAGCGTTTGCAATAAGCGAAAGCTGAAATTAGTAAGCAGAACGTTTGTTTCAGTTCGTTGTCTTAGTCTCAATCTTTTGATTGCTTAACAATTGCAAAGATGTGTTCACTGAAGCCTGTAGTGAATAGAAATGGCAATGAAAAGTGCACTTAATGAAAATAACTCTTAGATGAGGACAAACGTAAGATCCATAAGAAGTGCCTGGTAAGTATTTGAATTCTAAAAATTATAGAGTCATGAACCGAGTCGGGCCACGAGACATCCATGAATCATCATCAACATCAATGAAAACCCAGAAGAAGATCACAACTACAATCATTAACTTACATACTCTCTCCGATGCTGCTAAGGTTTATTTATCAGAACATGCAGCCAGTCTATGGCTCCAATACATCATGGAAATCTGTTTTTCAGCTGTCATAACGTCATTTCAGAGTCATATTCCACTGTACTCATAGGGAATTTTATCCTTCACTTTTTTCCATTCTTTCTCGCAATTTCACTAACTCTTCGGTTAACGCTGGATTGACTTATTCCAAAATCTTTTCCGCTATGTCACTTTGAAGTCCATGTACTTGCATAAATCTTTAGAAAACCATTATACTGTCTTAGAAAAAATGATTAATATCCAATCTACTGCATCGAATTAGATCGATACAAACTTTTTGAGTCCCGATTTTGCGCAGTGGCACCGAGAACGCTTAAATTCGCAGCCATTTGACCTAATGAGACAACAAATTCCTAGTCTTGACTTTTTATGAACTTTATCTCATTGTTCTGAGACATTTCAATGTTTTTTGCATATGAGAAATCATAGCATGAGGACTGTCTCATCCATTAAGCAAAAATTCAGTCTCTGAGATGTGTGTCATTTTCTTTATGCATACAAACCCAAGCTAATCTATAAAAAGTGAGACTTGAGTCTGAGCGAAACCATTTTGCAAACGACCCATTATTGTCCACGCTAGGCAAAGCATATACAATTTCATAAGACAAGGACGAAAGTCTGGATTCGACGAATGTCTTGTAAACTGAAGAATATAAGCATAACATGCTTTAGATTTTAAGTATAAAGCAGGTAGTCTTTGATCAAATGTTTTTGAAAATTTAATTAAATATGATCTTTCTGTATATTCTCTTTTGGAATCCACTGTGTCTCAAAAATGGGAGAGTAAATTAACTATTCCGGCACATGGATTGTAAAATATTTACGCTATATGTAAATATAAGGGTTGCTGCCTTCATTTGCTACCAGTCTTTTTGCATGTTTAGATGCAGAGAGGGCGGCTGACTTTGTTGATTAACCTATGCGTTTATTTCCGTATGACTTTTTCATACGTTATGATAAGATGCTTATTTTTGAAATTTTGTTCGAAAAAAATACAAGGAGCACATTTGTGTCTACATGGCACTAATTTTAAAATATAGAGCTGCTAGTATTTTGCAACTTCTATGATTTAAAAGGTTCTTTTTAAAAAAAAAAAAAAATGTATGTTAAGCATTTTCTATTAGATAGTTACCACATTTTTAGTGACTTGTTTTTATTCAAAGTGCATAGAAACTCTCGATATTCACGATCAATTGAGTCGTAAGTTCCTTGGACGTTAAAAGTATTCTGAAAATATTTGAAAGATTTTATTTGATACGCTCTATAAATATAGTCGACCTGCTCTAGCAAAATGATTAGGAAATAAACGGCGGTTAGTAAACTTATTTTAGATGTAAAATCCCCAGTGTAGCTACCACCTACCACTGTATGTTAGATCACTTAGCAATGACGGCAAGATGTGACAAAGCATATTTACTGTCATGGCAGTTCAGTAATAATCTTTTTTTTTCTTTTAATTTTCGTTCAACGAAACTTTTTCTACTCCTCTTGAGCCATAATCACCATCAGGTTACTTGGTCGTCTTTCTTCAATCCTGAATACCTATTTTTTCTATTCCTTGTCGCCTATTGAAAGTTAGTTAGAAGTTCGTTCTTCAAACTACTTTCCTTGGGTGAGTAAGCTTTCAATTCTTCGAAAGATTGGAATTTTTTTTTTTTGCTATATACTGCCAATAAATATCCAGGATTTTCGACCTTTACCATATATAAATGTGTGTGTATATATGTATGTATGTACATACATATAAATATTTTCGAAAAGAAATGGAAAGTTTTCACATTTCCCCCTGAAGTAGTTTGATTCTTCGCCGGCCACTTTAATTTGCAAACATAAATTGTCCTTAGAACAACTCTACGTATCTTGGAAAGAACTGTAAATACACATACATACATATGTATGTATGTAAATACGGATATCTGGCTCTAGCTATTACTTTATTGGATAAAAAACTTTGAATAGCATTAAGAATGATATTGCAATTGGATTTTTTTTCGAAGAGTAGTAATAGTTGAGTGGTAAAAGTAATCAAAAAGTTTTATTTTGATTCAGGAAATTATGCCGGTTGATGATAGAATGAAAGGGGCGGGGGGAACGTTCTGTTTTATATAAGCGAATTGGTTGCAACATTTCATCTGTTCCCTTGATTTATTGAATATCTGCTATGTTGGATATTTTTCGTTCTCTCTTTTTTTCTTTTGATGATTCAAGTGGTGTATGAATACGATGATAACTGTTAATATTTCTCTGAAAACAGAAGAAATAAATAAAATAAACAAATAAATTGTGAATGACTAACTCCCCTACATGACCTAATCAAACCGGTGGGGGAAGTTTTTGATCACTTAGGCTTTAAAAGTGAAATCAGTTTCTGGTTTCTGTCTTTGTTGCCAGTAAGGCGACAAAATAATGAGATCATCATACCACTCGAAAGAGCAATGCTTATCAAAATGTTAATATAAAGGCAACACATTTCGTTTTCAATTAACCGTTTAATAAACCTGATACATTTTATTAAATGGAACTTCGGGAATGTTGCGCAAAAGGAATATAAATCAAGTTTTTTTTTACAGTAAATTTGATTGCAGAAATGCTCTCTATGCTGATATTTTTTTTACACAACCTGATTCACCGAAGCGGGTTAAGAAGTAATGGTTATATAGTATATTATACTTATAATAAAATATCTGACCGGCGTGGTTCAGTGGGTAGTGCGTTGGATTACTGAGCGGAAGGTACTAGGTTTGAATCCCAGAACACCCCCAAAAGTTTTTAAAGGTTCAACCACTCGCAAACGTCCGGGAGTAATAACTCATGAGACAAAAAAGAAGCCTTTCCGATGTGTCTCAAACTGTAGGTAGCTTCCATTTGTATCGAGAGAAGCTAGGCCCTGGACCACATACATACGATCTGTTGATACAAGCATTCGCATTTGTATAATAAAATAAGTACGATCATTGATATTTCACAGCAAAAACGGATACAGTACATTGAAAATTAATTCTTTTGACATTTTGATAAATTTTTATTTAAAAGTATTTTAATGCAATGCGAATGAAACTTTGAAAACTGAGTGTTGATCACATATCGTTTGGACGCGTTCACTACTTTCTCCTAGTTTCTGGCTATTCGTTTTAGGGGTATGTTGAGACCTCGCGCCAGGAGTTTTATTTTTCAGCTTAAATGTAGGATTCTGCCTAAAAACTTCAACGATCGTCTTGTCATGAAGTTTTTTTTGTTATTCGTTGTGATCCCCTACCGTGCGTATAGTTTTTTTTGGCCGCATAAAAGTACATATTTGCATCTACAAGATATGATGGTGTTACGGTGCATCTAAGAATTTTGCTAAATACTTGTCGATTCTAATATGTCGTTGACATGTACAACATATGGAGTTAATGATTAACTTGATCTGTCCTGAAGAGACCATATTGGACTATTTTTAAATGTCCAGAACGACGACTTTCTGCCATTAATTCTATTTTCCCTATGCATTTGATGATATGATATCTATCAGTATCGGTGGCCTCTTCCATCATTTTATGTAACTTTACAGCAAGCCAGTCGTTTTCTTCTATTATTTCAGAAAAAGTTTATATGTATATGTATTTCGTTCTCCATGAAATAAACCGGACAAGAAATAATTTGGTTGTCTTTTCAACTAGATATAGATTTTTTTCTTATTCCAAGCAAGCAAATAAAAGCCAAAAGAACCATGTCATGTGAAACGTGCATTGAATAGATAAAATCCTTTGATGTTGCTATACAACTAAAAACACAAAACAAAAGTAAATTATGAAAGGGGGTGAAAAGGAATTTTTCAATGTTATTGCAGTTTTATATCCTCTTTTGCACTTGTTCTCAAATGTAATGCATTTTTAACAAAAATGCTAAGAGGGTGTTTTCAACTGAATTGGGGGGAAGGGATCTTTTTCTATCCGCACATCCTTTCAATTAATCAATCTTTTTTATTACTACTAAATCGAATGTAAGTTTGTGGATTTAAATGAAATTGAATGTAGGATGGACATTTCTTATTTATTTTTTAGAGGAAATTAAACTCTCATTCATTTTTCTCGTTTGTATCGTTGATTTTTATAAAATAAGGGAAAATGTTATTCAAAGTTTGAGCTATGCAGTGAAGAATCAAATCACCGAAATGTACTTTTCTGCATTGATCAATTTATTTGCATCAAATGTTACATCACTGCGAAGATTTACAACTTGTACAATGATAGTATGTATTACCTTAACAGGTTTTTTTTTTATCAATCAATTGGAGTTGAATGGAGAGACGCTAAAAATGTTCATAGCCCATAGATCAAGTACATATGTGCACTCGAATGGAAAAATTTCTGTAATATTTATGGATGGTAAAATTTCAGCACATTGATATTTTTAAAATAGGGCTTCCATCGTAATGGCGTAAGACGGTATGCTATCGTTGGAGGCGACTTTTTTACCCTTGCAAAGAGAGGAGAAACTATTTCTATCTGTTTTATTTGAATATTATAAGCCATATCTAAATTTTGAAACAGAAAATTTATAAAAATACATTGTCTATTTGTCTGTGTCTGTCACTGGCTTGTAACATTATTTAACGTCACTGTAGTTAGAAAGATAAAAATTATTATAAAAATGTCAAATTTCAAATTTAGTTAATAATAAAAAGTAAATAAATATTTGGCACAGACATGCCGCATATAGGGCCAAGGACGTAACTTCTGCCAACGATTCGTGTCGTGCAATTTATGTACATATATCTTTCGGACGTAGAATGTTATATCCGGAAGGTTTGATTGATAAGCTTCTTATAACAGTTACTGCTCCAGACCTCCACGAGTTTAGTATCTTTTTGGAATCGAACGTCGAAACTTCCGGGCAGTATTTCAACACACGAACCACTATGTCCACCCATTAAAACGTAATTCTTATATTTTCCTTACAAAATATTTATATAGCCTTTCCATAATTCGCTCCAGTTTGCTAAGAACAACGCCCTATTTTCAAAGCTTAAATGAATGGAGCTTATTTGGAAGATCTTATCAGAATTCATGAATTTCCGGTCTAATTTTTTCTTAAATAATGACAATGATTTAATGAGAAATGAAGTGGTATTACGATATCATTGCATTTGAATACAAATTTCACAACGCCACTTCACGATTTGAGTTCGTGAGGACGGCATACATTTCGAAATGTTTTTGACATTTTTATCAGATTTATCTTATAAGAACTTTAATAAGCTTCGAAAAAGTCGAACTAGTACTTGATTGAACTTTATCTAGAAAATTGGAACCAGTTGATCAGCAAAAGAAAATTCGATTTACTCTATAAGAGCTAGATTTATATTGTATATCATTCATTTTATTTTATTTCTACAGCCATTATATGAGAAATAAAATAAAAATTAATTAAGCCCGTGAGCAGGAGTTGTATTTGTTTTTTTCTTTTTAAAAACATTCATATTAGTCTCCACTCTAGGTATTAACCACCAGTTGTCATCGCAGTACACATTAGCACATGCTTTGCAAGGCCCCATATGAATAGCAGATATACTCGTACGTTAAACTAAGGATGACGTAAATGAAGAAAATTAGGAATTATAGTTGAGAAGGAGGGAAAATAAATAAAGAAGAAACATATGAAATAAAGACCTCAGTGTCTAATTCAGACTTAATAATCACTTAATTTATTTTTGATATTAATCAAACTCTTTCTGTCGCCACATGGGTTGGTTGATCTATACATATATGTATACATAGATATGTACATATATATATATACGCACATACTAATGATCCATTAGGACAGAGGTATTTCGCATAATTAATCTCTTTCTTCGTGTTATCCGCCTGTCACGCGGTGGTTTTGCTTCAGGTTTTCTTTTATATTTATTAAGTTTTCTTGTTTTTATTGCTACTCAGTTTCTCCATGGCACAAAAATTCGCTGTGTCCTTGTGTGTCACATGCTATATGGGTGTGCGCTTTTTTTTCGTAAATTCTTTTATATCTAAGCTTTATTTGCAGGCAAGGCAAAACGTAAACCAACCCCATGTCCCCTTACTTCCCATGTGAACTGTCTGTCTGGTATTTTAATTCACTTGCGTGTTTCTTCCTATTTCAGGGTTTTAGAAAATGTTTTTTTTTCCTGCTGCAAACAAATGACATCAGCACAAAATAGACTAACGTGGAAATATGAATGAGGAAATTTCGAAAAACTGGCAATGCTGGTGGAGTAACAAATATGGTATGTACATACATACATACATACATATATCGAATGTGGCAAAGGGCTGTGCTGTGTGGTGTGTCGGCGGACGCATTAAAATTATTGCGATACTTGGGAGAGTGCAAATATTTTTTTTTGTACTCCGTTTTTCAATCAATTCTTGTAAATGTCAGGGAGGGACTAGGGTGGGCTGATGATATCACCCTTGACGAGAATATTTGCTATTTTAAGAATTCTTTTTATGAAACAAGGAATGACGTGGAATTTAATTGCAAGAGAAGCGTAGTATTCAAATTGGGTGTGTCTAAGAAGGTTTTATGTGGCTACTAACTAAGTGTTAGCATTGATTTTATTTTTAAAGACTATGTATGTAAAATACTTCATGATGCAGCATTGTTAGAGCATAATACATAAAATTAAAGAAAAAAAAAAACGTTGTTTGTATGTATGTATGTATGCTTTCCTTATTATGTATTATTGTCAAAAATCCAGTCAATCTTATACTGCTGCTGTTACCTACTTTCAATCAAGTTCACTATTCAAAAAAAGATACGACTTTTTACTGCTACTCTTTCCTCCCACGATAACGCTGAGTTGGAAGAGAGAGTGGTGGAGGTTTTTTTGATTTTTCGATTTTACAGAATTTTTGTTATTGCCTTTGCAGTAGAGAGTAGATGACAGATAAAGAATGTGTTGTTCTATTCCATATGAAGCCATTCCTTTTAAGGGTGGTGAGCAAAAGGTGGTCGGAGTCGCAATTTTCAAAATGTTAATACTTATTCTTGGACTTCAATTATTTTTATATCTCTTTTATGGTTTCAGCATAAATAGATAAAAGTAAATCGGAAAAGGAGATGAATATGTAATTGAGAAATATTTAGGTATTTTAAAAATCAATACAGGTATGTTTCTACACTCATAGTTCAAATTGTTTAATGGTGTAATTTGAATAAAATCCATTCTAAAGAAATTGAACGGAATTTTCAATCTCTTAATCACTGTATCCCACTTATTATTGTAGCAACTATTAAATTTTGTTTAAGATAAAATAAAACTAGCTTCTCGCGAGCATTTATGTTGTGTGTCTTACATTTTTCACACAAATGGAAGGGACCTACAGTTTAGAGCCGGATATGGCTATTTTTTGTTTTTGAGAAGCTTTCTCATGACAGTTGTTACTCTCGGACGTTTATCAGACATTGGTGGGAGGTGGAACCGTGCAAAAACCTTTTAGTGTTTTCTGGGATTCGAACGTCGAACCTCCCGCTGAGCGATACAACGCACTAACCACTTGAGTCACGGCGCGCCGCGGCGCCGAGATAGTTAGGTTGAGCTCCGATTGGTTTTGTTAGTGCTGAGTGGTGAAATGGTTTAATCCATGGTATCACTAAGGACCTTTACTGGTCTAATTGTGTCTGCACTCTTGTGCGGACAGCCAACCTAACCTAACTTAGGCTAATCTTTTGAAAGTACAGTGGACGCTCGATATAGTGAACATCGATATAGTGAACAATCCAATATAGTGAACACACAATATTTTATACAGGCTATTCTAAATAGTGAACAAAAAAAATCTCGGTACAGTGAACTTATGTTTTTTTATTTTCTCCGAACCTCACAGCATGCAAAAAACAGTTAAAACTTATTAGTGCCATGCAGTCGTCAGTTAGGACCGCTGGGAAGTACATACGTTCACAGATATGTATGCATACCCATATACAATCGTCCAAATTTACCGTTTTGTGAGAGTATCTTGCACGATTATATATCACGCAGTTTGGGGTTGTTTGTAGTACAAATGCAAACTGCCTGTTGCAACAACCATACATACATATACATATAGATCATCCGATTTGTTCAGTGTCTTCTAGAAATGCTGTTCAATTATTTGAGAAAACACTAGGGCAACTAGCAATAAAGTAGATTACACGGATGTTTTGGTCCTTAAAAGTTTGCAAGAAAAGGCGATTCTAATTGACATAAATTCAAAGAAAAAGCAAGCGAAGTTGACTAACTATTTTAGCACAGCTTACGTTTGATGTATTTTTTCTTTTTTAAGTACATGGAATGTATTATTTTAGTTACGTTTTACGATATTTTTAAAGATGAGTTGCTTTTGCTAAAAATAAATTATTCTGTTTAATGAATATTGGCTTGTTTTTTAGTATGTAATTGCAAAGAAAAATTGTAATTATATTCTATTTTCGATTTATTGCATGTAAAAACATACACATTTTGATGAAATTTGCTTCAAGGAGTCCACGCTCGTTACAGTGAACAATCTCGTTCCAGTGAACAGGCCCGGTTTTTATTAGTTCACTATATCGAGCGTCTACTGTAGTTCCATTGCATCTTTTTCAGCTAGAAAAAGCTTGGCTTCAGATCCATTATACAGATGACTCTAAAAAGGGACTTAGTAATATAGTCCAGCATTGGTCATTAACGCAATCTACTAACTTAGTTGGAATATTAGCGAAACCTCCAGATATAATTTTTGTAAGTTAACTGGTTTTGCCGCAATTTAAAACTTCGCTGGGCCTCTAGATGCAAAAGAGTTATGCTGTTACCGCAGTGTTTGTAGGAATTCTGATGAAATTAAATCACAGGTTATCTGAATAAAGTACGCTATCGTCAAAGTGTACGCATGCCATACCCATTTAATAAAAGCATAGAAAACCATTGCGAATCCATGCTACACTCTTTTGGAACAACCTGAAACAACATAGAAATGATGATGTAAGAAGGTGCAAGGACGTTCATTAAGATAACGCATTTCTTGTAGCACTACTTAAGTTAAATATGACCTTATCAAACATCTAAAAATTTTCAAAAACAAAAGGAACAAATTTTAGATACCTAAAATTAGAAAAATATTCACATTTGCACAAGACCCAATCTGTTTTTTACTACCGTAATCGTAATCTTATCTAAAGGTAACACTGCAATATAAATTAGCATAACAATTGTACACTATTTGCTAACTAAACTCATATGTGTTCAAAAACCAAACAGTTTTGCAATAGTGAGTTGAATCATTTATGTTTGTATCTCCCAAAACACCAAAAACATCCAGTCTTTAAGTATAGTATAAGAAAACTTAACTTGCCAGAAAATTATATATATGTACGTAGGTAAATATTTACATTTTGAGATACTACTCAAAAAGATAATTAAATAAAAGCACGAAATTATTAAAATCGCATACCCACTTAGGTAATTAAAATACTCGAATCGACTTGAATTCCGTCCCGAGAGAACAAAAACTGCATCGAACATTTGAAATATGCCACTTTAATGCTCCCCGAATTAGTTCGGTCACGTTCAACGCTGAATAAGGTATAATTACATACATATATAACTTTTAAATCGTGAAAAACAATTTAATAATTTCCATTTAATGAAAGTGGAAAATAACTTTTCTTTCTTTCTTGGCAAACACGCAAAAATTGCACACCCGCACTCCCTAGCCATCTTAATTACACAATAAGGAAATCCTTTCATTCATATTCGTCGTCCTACTCAACATAGCATCGTCTCTAGTCGACTTAGGTTTATATTTACATATATATACAACAAATATATATGTATATATTCACCTCGACGACGTAGAAGAAACATAAAAATTATTTACCTTCCGGCGGTAGAAACTAAATTAAGGATTTCTGCACGCTTCCTTGTTTGCCAATGAATGTATGTATTTGTGTCTCTGCGAGGATTGTACCCATTCCCACTTAATATTCATACCGCGATGACTCTTAGAAAGCGCTTCAGAAACGTTTAACAACAACGGCACAAAAAAAGATCCAGTGAAAATCCCAAGAAAAACTTGAAAAAGAAATTAAGGAATGAAATAAAGGACAAAAGATGGAAATGATAGAGAAGCAGAGTAGAAGAAATACAATAAGAAAATTGTGGAAGTAAAAAAAATCCTCACAGGAGTGCCAATTGAGGAAGGAAATCCTCTGAGCTACCAAATGAAGCATGAAAACGCTGCCAGAGCACGAGTAACCATCGTGTATATTTGGATGTCAGTTGAGGATATGATAATGGCAAAAGGGGGCGTTGAAAATAAACTCAAAAAATGGAAAAGAAAAATGAAGTTTATAACAAAAAATTTAATATGGTTCATATTCTCCCTCCTAGTCACCCACTCAGTGAAGGTTATCTCGCAAGAAACGTTGATAACTTCCTTTTTACGATTTTTTGATTTAATTTAAAAATTAGCTGATTTTGCAGCAGCTGAAACCTGACAGTAAGCAATATACCTATACTCTTCCATTGGCTCAAAATGTCTCATTTAGTCAGACTAACAATCCAGAGCCGGACACATTTTTTTCCCGCCAGCTTTACGTCGACAGCTTTTATTATCTCTGAGATACACTAATTAAAAGCAGACAACCAAGGGATATAGCAACGAAAAATCCATTTATAAAATTATGATGCCCAATTGGCAAAATAATCGATGGCTTATTCTACTCATTAACGTTGCCTATATCCTTTAAGAAATCTCCAGAGGAAAATTGAAAAGAAATGTAAAGAGAAAAAAAGGACTTCCCAGCACCATTACCCATCTGTGACTGCGAATAAAAATGGTATCTTTTTCTGTGGTGGATCCCACGGCAAAGTATCCTTTTTTCGTACACAAAAGAATGGGTAATTAGGATCAATTCATATTCGAGACATTTAGTTTCATTATTGTGGCCAAAAGCATTGTTATAACTCGGTTGAGCATACAAATTTAGTCTTTCTTTTTGTAGTTCTTCTCTTCTTATCTTTTATATCGCTTTCGTTTTACCAAATTATGTCTGGGGATACAAAAAGTCTCCAAAGGATGCTAAAGGATAATACAAAAAGAATGAAGTCTTTTCAAAACTGAAAGCCCTTTTTTATGGGTGGCTAAGAAAGCTATTCTCATTGGATATTGTGGTTACATTCAATTACAATTAAAACAATTATCATTATCGTACAATAAGGATACAAAAATACCATCTCTTAACAATAAAATTGAATGTTGGTGTCACTAACATTTTTTTACCTTTGCAATGATTAATTGATTTTTTATTTGCTATGGGTGTCCATCAATAGGAAGTGTGAGTCCCATTAGGGATTTATGGTTGAATAATAAGATAGATAATAAAAAAAGTGGAGATTTATTCAAACAAAAACAGCAACAGTTAATCGCTGTTAAAATTATTAAAATGTTTACGTTGATATTCAATATTGCTTGCATTGTTTTGGGGGGGTGTCTCAGACAGTTCATGGTTTCTGACATGAGGACATTTAAGCAAACTCAGTTTAGCATCTAGAAGACAAACCTAGGTTTTGTTTTTTTGAATTTGACTTTTTAAGAAAGCTTAATAAAAGATACGACATACGTTGTTCACATTTTAAATTGAGGTCGAATTAGTGATACTCTTTAGTGGGTTACAAATGCAGCACTGTTAGATTTTTAAGCATTTACGATTTCAAACAATAACCACTACACATTCTACCTATCTATTCCTATCCTTCCTTCCTACAAAATTCACCAATCTCCAGCCAGACACTGACCTAAATTGAGTTCTTCGAAGAAAAAAAACTGTTTGATAGTTGTTAGATTTTCGAATCGATCTTTTAAACTGATTGTAAATGGCTTAAGGATTGTGTTGCATCCAACAAACCTATTCATCAAGGTGGTAATTTTTGGGTCCGACTTTACTTTTTTATTGAGATTTACTGATGATTTGAAATAATAAATACACCCACCTTAATTCTTTTCTAATAAATCTAATCATAAATGTGGTGAATTTTTAAACCTGCCTTTTCTTTGTTGAGATCTAATGGTGATATGAGCCGGCACAATTTCCCATTTCACCATTTTTTACATACTATTTCTCTCCATGCCAAACACATACATTTTTCTCAAATACAAAAAAAGTAAATACCTTGCGAATACATGAATAAAATAAATCAGTTTAATTCTTATCGTAAATCAAATGAAAACCAGAAGAAACTGGGGTAAAATTATCAAACACAAAAAGAAAGAAGTCAAAACGGAATAATAGAATAACATCAGTACAATCTCTTAAACATGCATGTAAAATCGCCATTTGCACAAATCCCTCTAAGGGTTTAACAAAGAGCGCAGAAAGGAAAACCATTTTACGAGGATTTTTTTAAGAGGAAATTCTTGTCGATATCCGTCTGAATGCAAAAATGGATAAAAAATTTGAATTATGAAAACAAAAAAAAAGAAATATATAGGTACATAAATCAAACGGAATAAAAAAAAAGTAGCAACAACTAACTTAGAAGGTTTTGCACTGCGTCTTGTCCTCTTACATCTCTCAGCTTTTCCATCGTTTGAATCCTTCAATTCGTTTACATATTCATTCCTTCAGGCCACTATGAAATGTAATAACTCAAAACTGTTGACAGCATTGGATTGTTCTCTGTGTATTCTTTTCTTTTTTCGCAACTAAAGTATTTGAATATATTATTCGTTTATTGGGAAAAGCAAAGTTTATTGGGAAAAGTAAAGTGATACTCCGAGTGTTAGAAAATGCAAGGACGAAATTCATAGGTGTCATAAAAGTGTTTATTTGTTTTACCTAAATCAACAAGTCCTTAATTCAAAATTGTGTTCTTTATTTACTAGGGATCAAACAGAAAACAATTATTGTCTTTTTTTTTCCTCAAAAAGACAAGGCCGAACAATTGACGAATAAAACCGATTCTGATTCTTAAAATACTTTTTTGACCAATTTTGGTTAGATTAGGGTGGTTCAGTTTGCAAATATAAGAGCACAAGAAAATAGATTGCGTTGACAACAGCTTTCAAGGGGACATAATCTTATTTTCTTCCTCACGACTATTTTTATTTTCGTCCGTTTTGGGTTAATTACAATCGAACGACAATAGAAATGTGATGTTTGCACTACAGCATCAAACACAGCAAGATAGTAATTTGGCAGTGATTATGTTTCTTTCTATTTTCCTATTTTATTTCCTTACTCTCCTCATTTCCTCTTTTGAAGCCGTGCTGGGAAATAAGGATATGTATGTATGTATATACATTTATTCCATTAGGATGCTTTCGGTTATAGTCCGACGGCAATAAGAATGCTTTTGTTTTGGCAGTATGAGTATGTCGCCGTCTTTATTATGTCTGTGGAAAGCTAAGTTTACGATTGCATTAAAAAAAAATAAATGGACATTTCTTTATAGCTTGAGTTCATTGGCGCCATCATAAAATGTCTCGTGCCTTTGAAAGAAGATTTATTAAGACCTTTGAATTAATTATTGGTCTCGGACCTTAAATAACCCTTGTACGTGCTACAAGTATTTAACCGAGTTTTACTCTTAAGTTTCATAGTTCAAGTATCTGAAAATAATTTCAAAGCCATTGCGGAAAACGAGAGTACATAATCTTGTTGACAAAATCGTGTACTAGTCAACTCTTCCACTCCCGCCACATTGGAATCACAGATTTAAACTTCAAGTTAATGTATCTTGTTTTGTTTGTCAATGATACATTATTAGTCTTGCCCGGATTGATTCTCTTTTTCCTATCGTTAATATGTAATGTGTATGTATCACTCTAAAAATGAACATTGTGAAATGCTGTCAAAGTCGTTGGTGAAATCCAGTAGCTGCACAGACCTGTTAAAAATAATTACTTCCGTATTAAAAGCCTTTTTTCAGCTGATAAAATATCTGAGGTTTAGCCACTTTAATGCTCTAATAGACGATGATTGTTATTTAAACGATTTTGAAAATGATTAGATGCGAACGATGAGGAGCGCGTTGGAACTCGTTTATCTAGTGTGAGCAAGTGCAAGTTTATTTAATCGTAAGAAACGATAGAAAAACACTCTATAATGCTGTTGATTTTTTTTTTACCATCAAGTAATAAATTCGCTAGATACCCTTTGGGTATCTCATAATCCTTCGTCTTTGGTTTTCAAACTGATTAATAACTCGTTTCCTAATTGATGAAAGTTGGGTGTCATGGGCTCATTGTTTTTTTTTTTTTTTTTGTAATTGATGAAAAAAAGAAAAATGCCACTCTTCTCTACAACTGAAATTTCCAACTCATATTACAAATTTTAGTCTAAATTTGAATGCGAAACTACGTTATGGCTGAATTTTTATAAATAGTATTTCAATGTGATAGATACATATGTACATAGATAATACTTTTATTTCGTACACAAATTGTTTACATAATATATGTTATTGCACATTTTTTTGATAATCTGGAATTTTATCTTTCTACTGAAACATATGTATGTATGTATGTGTTTGAAGCATTTGAAGGAAAAACGAAATCGAAAATTGTGTTAATATTAAAAATGTTAATATTTTTTTTACAGCAATAACATCATTGCAGATACTACCTTTTCAGATATCTTTAAATGTACGCATAATGCGCATAAATTTCACATTAAAATTTAAGCTTTTCGCAATATCGTTATAAATATCGAATTGAATTTACGATTACAAAATAATTTACAACTCCCTTGAATATATTTCACTCTTTGGTTGATCCTTTTTCACCTCACAACAACAAATATATATGTAGTGTACATACATATGTATATTGTAGCTATAATAATCATTTACAACTACAATTGAACTGCACTTTGCACTCTTTAATGCCCTTACAATGGCACAATGAATGTTATACGTTTTTTCGTTGATAAAACATTTTCGTCACAGCGGGAAAATGATTTTCCTCGCCCACCCGTGAACCCATGGTAAAACCCACACATTGCAAATCAATTTATTAGTTTGCACTTGCAATTTTTATTTTTTCCATCAAGGAATGGCGTCACTACAGGCATATTCAGTTCTTTTAGGGTAAAAGCATAGAAGAGGATGGCGACATATACTGTATGTACATATACATATATAAATGTATACGAATAAAATACGAGTTTTGCATTGCGAATGAATGTCCGAATGTTGTGTGGGGGTTAATATGGCTATTTACTATTCTCTCAATTTTTCTTTTTTTTTTTTTTTTAGATATCTCTCTTTTTGAGTGTAGGAAATAATTTGGGGTTTTTTTTATATAAAATGCATTATGCAGTGGGGTGTAGTGCGTATACTAAAGTAATGGTAGATTAATGGGTTTCTGTACAAATAAGGCGACTGTAGGGCTTTGAGTTAAATTTTTTTCTTATTACCAATGGGAATAAGTATATGCACAATATACATAGATAGTGCAATCTAATTTTCGATACAGTGTCTGTGTAATGGATTCATGATGGAATGGCAATTGATGTAGTATTTCATACTTTTTTGTGTTCTGTGTGGTGTAATGAAGTTTTGGCGGTCAATGCTAATGTTGCCACTGTTGAACTACATACTTGATTTATTCTAGTAGAGATTTAAACTGAATCGTATAAAAGGAAACAAGGTCTTAGTAAGAATTAATTGGCATTAATCGAAGAACAAATGGTTTATCTTTTGGATTGAATAAACCTTTTGCCAACTTGATATAAATAATTATTATTTAAAGCTGTAGCGACTGCTCAGTGCCTCCAGAAAACGGTTTCGGTCTTAAGAATGCGGTAGCTGAGCAACATCAGTATCAATATTTCCGATGCCGATAATCTGGCGAGATATTGTAGGAGTGTTATCTATACATATGTACATATATCAAAAAGATATTAATTCTAGCAGCCCTATGCCTTTTATAAGGTTTATCTTGGCGTGGGTCTCGATGATAAAGGACAACAGCTTCTTACTTTGTTTTTAGATTAAACATTATAAGTTTTGCGCAGGGGCGCCGTGGCTCAAGTATTTAGTTAGGGCCTGGACCACACGCGGACTGCGCCAAGTATTTGTATTATAAGTTTTGTCCAGATGAATTCTCTTTTCTCCTTCGTAAATGTCCACAACTACATATGTATGAAAATATGTTCCACTTTAGGAATGTACACTGGGCGATGCTGTAAAACTCGTCGGTAAACTCCATTAGCTGGACAGACCCGTTTAAAATAATACTATTTCCGTGTTAACTTTTTTCAACTGCAGCATGAATGACGTATGCAGCATGAATGACATATGTACATTGGGTTTTGTCATCATATTTTATTGCTCTAATTGGTCGTGAATGCTAATTTATTTGACTTGCAGTTTAAGTTCATTGTATCGGACAAGATATTGGAAGTCATGAAAGCAGCAATTTTAGGTTCACCGATTAGATCAATGACTTAAGTCCTCCTGCTTAATTATCGGAAAATATATGAATTTTGGTGTCCCTGTTTTTTAGAGGAATTTAAACAAATTATTTTATTTTATTTAAGAAAAAATTAAATCCCACACGACTTGTTTTAAACTGATTTTTAATTACCAATTTTTCTGCTTTTTCATTTCATTTCAGGTGAGTGATGGTTTTTCAATTCGTACTGCGGATACGTGGTAAAATCATGGCTTTTGACTTTACCCTAAATCGAATTTATGATATCACAACTGTATGTACATCATTTCAATTTAAGCCAAACATTCGATATACATATCTTTACAAGCACACATAACAATTTAATGCTTCCCAAGCTGCCTTTCAAAATGTCTATCTATTGTCAAGAATCTCTTTTCCCTAACCTCAAACAATAACATAAACATAAAGATGGTTTCTTGGTCACACAATACAGAATCCATTCGCAAGGACACTCAACAAAATATTAGACTACAGCGATGAGGGAGCGGACATTTGAATGGCACTGATGAGATAATGCTCGTTAACGAATAATATAATCAGAAATAATTCTCATTCTCGTTCTCTATCCTTTGCCACGGCACAAAAAGTCGTTTCTTTTGACCCTTTTATCAATATTGTCGGAACTTAAAAAAAGCAATGAAATGGTTTGTGTGGGTGAAAGGGGACCTATTGTCCACATTCTGAAAGGATCATCGGACACGGGAAAAAGACAAGTTTTTATATTAATTTTTGCCTTCCTCCTTTGTATGGTTTCCATGGTTAAACTAAGAACGTGAGTATTGAACGCGAAATGGTTTTTAGTAGGATCGGTGGGAAGGTGGTCATTTTGGTTTTGTAAAGCATTGGGGAAAGGGCACTATCAAATAACGCTGAATTTCTAAAGAATATCACATATCGAAGAGTGCGTTGGTCTTTCGCTTGTTTTTTTCTCCTTTGGTGTCGCAAGAGGGTATATGTATAAGTTGTTATACAGACGGTCGGATGGATTATTTTTCTGACCTGAAGGTACGTAAGAAAAAGTGAAGGAGATTCTGGAATAGGTACTTGTTTTTTTGTGTTCTGTTTTTGTAGTGGTTTTCCGGTTGTCAATGTGGATTAACAAACCGGAAGAGCTTCCGTTTAGAATTGAACTACCAAGTATTTCGGACAGGAGAAAAGGCTCGCTTACTCATGTGCGTGAAGGTTTCGTTTTCGCAGGTAACCTCTCTCAGGTTTTATAATTTTATTAAATTGGTGAATTTAAGGTTTCCTGAGTACAGTAAGGTGTTACTATGGTTATTAAACAATGAGAATTGAGTTGTTCTCAGAATGCAAGAAATTCAATCCCTCAGCTATAATTTTTATATCTTCTTGGTAAGAAGGACGACAATCATTGAGGTAACAGCAACTGATATCAATTTGGTATCTTTACTGAATTGCATTTGTATCACCTTATGAATTTTAGGGCATGTATTACGCATTTTTCCTTGACGCATGACTCCATGCGACGTGCTTAAGAACCACATTGATTTTTCCTAACTGTACAAAATCGTCTTCGATTGTCCAGCACGATTCTCGGCGTGTCATTAGAGAAACTGTGGAAAATGTCCAAAACTAGCAATTAACAAAATCCTTCGTCATGTATAGACTTAAAGCATAACAACTTTTTAGCTTTTCAGTGATTGTTCCACCAATTCAATACTGTGCCATTCTCTTTGTATTCTTTCCCAGAGTTTGTCGATTGTTTTTGGTGGATTTTTATGCGCACCCAGCCTCCATCAACCGAGCTTCGCCATCAGAAATGAATCTTGGTCGACCTCCAAGATTGTTTAAACAAATCATATTTCGGCGTTTTTTAATATACATAACTAACCGTTGTTTTTCTTAATTTTAATTGTTCAGCAATTTTACGACACCATTTTCAACATCGATTGGAATTTTCTTCAATTTGTTTTTTATTTAAAAAAGAATTACACAGCAGATCAATACAAATTATGTATTAAACTCAAAAAACTGCATAAACACCAAAAAGTTTTTGTTACTTAATTTTAGAATAAATGTTCAATTGAATAAATCAACAAAAAAAAAATTGTTAAATTGCTTTTGGCTTACTGATTTTGATAACATAACCATAGAAATGCAAAACATCCGGACAGTTTTGCTTCGAACGCTATGTATGTATGCACTACTGGATGATTTTGTATGCAAGATGATTCCTATTCAGGGCGTCTTAGACTTCATACGGTTTATTGATCTATATTATGTAATTGGGGTGATGCTGTCGCTATGAAGACCGCACTGTTTCATTCCCTATGTATAGAACATTCAAAAGGTTTCCATGAATACTTGTCGAATCGTCTCACTTGAAATTATGCTCCTGTGTTTTGATTTTCAATGATCGCGGAGAAGAAAAAAGTTTCCTGTTCTTCGACTGAAAGCCCGAAGAAGAATCGACAGCGATTTGTAATAGAATTCTAAATGGATTTTTCTTTTCAGTCCTATTAAAATTCTTTTCTTACTATCCACTTCCAAAAGCTTTTAAATCCATTGAAAGAGCTATTAAAGTTTCATAAATCCTAATTTTCCTTTGTTTTTTTTTTGGCACTGATCTGAAATAAGTTTTCTCAGAGTTACACATTTGATGCCAATAAACGCATTTTATTTCGAAAAATTTTTCTGCACGACTGAATGCGGTAAACTAAATTTTTCAATCACTTCCTTGATTTTTATCCTGCTGAACGATTTTATATGCCCGTAAGCCCATTACACAAATCTTGCAAGCGGCGCCATATAGAAAATACAAATAAAAAAAATTTGCATGCATGGATATGTCCTCGTATGTTAATATTTTTTAACTTCTATGGTTTTTCATTGAAGTGGACATCAAAGTGTCTGTCGTAGACTGGACTGCGATACAGACCATAGAATCGGGCAAAAAAGAGAGTGCAAAAGCAAAGTAAACCTCCCACCTACACTAACCCCTTGCTTATTATGTTAATGCAAAAACGAGTTCCGAGAAGTTAACTCGCTGTACACGAACGTGAATTTTCTACTACCCTTCAGTTATTTTCGAAATGCAACAACAACCCAAACACGCAGACACCACCATAAACGCCCGTAGGGGTAATTACGGTTTTCAATTAACTAAATTAACTTAGAGTTGTGCTTACGAAATAGACCAAGCACGGACCGTCAGAAAAGAGGAAAGTAAAATTTTATAGCAACAATTTGCAGATTAAATGCAATCGCAGAAAGGAATAAAAAAAAAACATAGCTATGAGCACTTTCTGTGAAAAGAAAGAAAGCTTCGAATTATGTCTATGTGTACTTAAGAAGGGTTCTTAAGAAGAAAATGGAGGGTTTATCAGAGGGTTAATGCATGCGTTGGTTAAATGTGTTATTCACTTTGGGGGGGTGATTGCATGCTTGAAACAAATTATTTAATGTAAAATGCTAGCGAAATAAGGACAGGAGGACAGCAGGACACAAAAATTAATTAATTTTGCAAAATTGTTTATAGTTAATAGGAACTCAATTAAAATATTCGAAATTGAAGTCATTCTCTTGAAAGGAGATACATACATAATGTACATTTTTATATATATGTACATATGTATGTATATGTATAGCCTATTGAATATCATTTCAGAAGCAGTTCAAAAAATCTAAATCTGGGGCAGGGGTCATCATTGCTCTAAAATCACTGGACAGGACTTGCTACTAACCAGAAAATCATTTGCATTCTATGTGGGTATGCCATTCAATTCATAGAAACATTCATGTGTATATATGTATATACATATGTACATATCCTCAGTGCCTTCGAGATATGTACACATACTTCTTTTAAATACAGGAAACCCTTTGGGATTTATAGGTACATATATGAAGGTTATTTTTGAAACAGCCAATCGAATGTGAGCGCCGTGGCTCAAGTGGTTAGTGCGTTGGATCGCTGAGCGTGAGGTTCGAGGTTCGAATCCCAGAGAACACCAAAAAGTTTTTCACGGTCCCACCTCTCGCGAATGTCTGACAAACGTCCGAGAGTAATAACTGTCAAGAGAAAGCTTCTCAATTTGCCTTTCGGATATGGCTCTAAACTGTAGATCCCTTTCATTTGTGTAAAAAATATAACACGCACAACACGAATGGTCGCGAGAAGCTAGGCCCTGGACCACATAAGGTCCGTTGCGCCAAGAATTTGTATTTTTTTTTTTTTAATCAAAAATAATAAAAGTAGGAAGGTAAACATCTTGATTAAAAAACATTCATACATATCGTTTCCAGTCTTCTGCCGTCCATTTTTTTTGGGGTGTTTGCAAAACTTCAACCGTGCTTTTACATTTTTTGTCAGATAATGCCGCCTTAAGGGCTTGTCTGGCAGTCCATTCACTAACGGCTTTATTTATAGCCCTAGATGCAGCCTTTGGTGTCTTTACCTTATTCGCTCTAATCATTCTTTTCATTACACGAGCATCCCCATTCGTTAACAATCGAGGTCTTCCGCCTCCTTTTTTGGGAGGAATGCAGTTTGTTTCATTTCTGGACCATAAGGACTGCTCTCTGGCTTACATTGCAGAGTTTGGTAATTTTTCACAGCCACTTTCAGACAACGAAACAATGTTATTTTCAATATCTATTGAAACTTTTCCCATTGTCCTATGAAAGGTTGTATTAAAACAAACATTTACCCTATATTTTTTCAAATAATACCTTAAAATAGCAATATGAGCTCTGAATAATTGAGAACTAATACTGTAATACCAACAACTATGACAAGACAAGAACGTGCAAAACTGAGAACATCAATGTTTGCAACAAATTCGCGTCGTAAGTCCTATAAAAATCCGTTAATTATTGCTCTAAAATGCAGTAGGCGTTTTTTTTTTATACGAGGTGGCACAAAGTTAATCATACCATCGGAATATGTTATAATTTTTGCAAATGGCGTCGTACGTCAATCATATTTGACATTTGTGAACTAGACAGCTGCAGTATACAAACAGACAAGCAATGGAGCGCTATACTCGCGTGTGAATTACTGTCAAGCCATCCTCAATCTCAACAACGAAGAGGACGATTTTGTGTCGAAAATCATCATGAGCGACGAGGCGCATTTCCACTTAAGCGGTTACGTCAATAAGCAAAATCTTCGTTTCTGGGGCACTGAAAATCCGCTCAAATCCACTCAACGCCACTGTATGGTGCGGCGTTCACGCGGGAGGAGTGATTGGGCCGTATTTTTTTGAGGACGCCATCGGCAATACGGTCACTGCTGCGAACGCTACAGGGCCATAATAAACGACTTCTTACTGCCGGAATTGGATGAGCGGGGGTTGGTGAACATGTGGTTTCAACAAGACGGTGCAACCGCACAGACAGCACGAGCCACAATGGATATTGTGAAGGAAGCGTTTCCTGGTCGCGTAATCTCCCGTTTTGGCGATTTGGCATGGCCAACAAGATCGCCCGATTTAACTATCCCAGACTTCTTTCTTTGGGGCTACTTGCAGTCGCGGGTTTATTCCAACAAGCCTCAGACAAGCGTAGCGCTTAAGGAATGATTTCACCGGAAATCTTGAGGAAAGTCATGGAAAATGCGATAAAACGGGCACAAATGTGTATCAACACTGGCGGCAGCCACTTGGTGGATATCATCTTTTCCACTTAATAGAAAAAAATTTAAAGGTCAATATAAAGATTTCCATCACTCAAAATCATCTTTTTTTTTTTTTATTTAGTTAAAAAGTAATTCAAAAACAAAATTGGATGATTAATTTTGCGCCACCTTGTATAATAGATACTTTTTAAAATAATAAAAAAACCGAGCAAATTTTCTGTCTTAATGTAAGATACATATGTACATGTATTTTTCTTCATTTTGTATTCCGTTTTGCTCGCCACTGTATGTGTTCCCCGCCAATGTCTTCGGGCAGGACCGAAAGCTTGACGCATTCCGATCCGACAAGTATCCAGTTAAATATATTATCCTCTCTCTATGGCCTGCTTCTGTAAAGTAAAAGCAACAAAAATAATTTCCTCTCTGCACAGCACTAAGGCCTTCTCTACAGAGAAATAGTTTTCCCATCTGGCACACGAACGAACAAATTAAAAAGAAATGCAAAAAAAAAAAAAAAAGCGCTTGAAACGGAAGGCACGAAAATGAAAATTTTGAATACCGTTATTTAGTCTCCACATCCGACTACCGACGCCAAGCAGACGGCCAACTACACCTACCACATACGTCAAGCAAACAAAAACAGCGTGTTTTTTGTGTATCCTTGCAAAAAGGACTAATAATATGAAACGAAAAATCCAGTAATAAACTAACCAAGTGTTGCAAGGGAAGGAAAAGGAAAGACTTCGGAACGTGAACGATAACCTTTACAATCGGGCCGGGGTCTAAAACGTCGCACCACCATCTGTTTGACGTTTGAGTCAGTCACATAAGGAGTTAGGTCTATTCGCTAGGAAGGGGGACAAACAAGGCCCGTAGACGAATTTTCGGTTGACGTTCTTACACAGGACTATTTTTCGTTGTGGTAGTAAGACCGTCGTGGTGGCGTGCTGTCAGTTTTTCTATAGTTATTATGTGGTGGTGGTTACCTCACCTGAGTCCTGAAACAGAAACCAAACTGCACTGCACACTATGGCAGCGGATAGGTATAAATTTCACTATACGTGAGTAGGTGGTTGGTTCTTTTTCTCCGTTTTTGTTTTGCCAGCAAAACAGGTATACAGTATTTACACAGATATGTACATAGAAAAGAAAGCCGAAGTTGGCAAACGGAGGGGAATCTACGTAGGAAAAACGAAAACGGATATACTCGAGAATAGTGGCGCCATGGCGGCTCCATTTCGTGCTATTATCAGGATTTATTTATTTGGTTTAATGGCCAAATTTAGTTTGATTTTTTTTTGTTCCCCACTCTGTAGACTGTTTTTCTTATGTGTTGCGCGAGGTTTTCTTTTAGCAGTCAACCAAGTAAAAGCAGGATATGTTCTGCGGGATGGTTGTCAAATGGAAGTAGGATTTATACAGCAGTTGTGCTCGTCTTTTATATGTACTATGTGTTTGTATGTCTGCACATATCTGCATGTTTTCGACTTCAGGTACGTTGGGAAACTTTCATTCTTCTTTTTGTTTGGGGTAAATAATAATGATATTATGGATGTTCCAAGTGATGACTAATAGCGAACTACCGTATGGAAGTAGACAAAAAAAAGTAATAGATGTGTATTCAATCAATAATCATCATTAACTAAACTATCTCCATTGACGGTTAGGATTATACACATTTTTGCTACATATGTACATATGTATATGTATACATGTGTATATATGTACATACATATGTATTAGTAAATTTATTTTTCATAAGAACGAATACGAATAAGGAACAAAATTTTAAAAAGAATCTTGCTTTTTTGTAAACTTTGATTCTTGTGAGATAATTTTTTTCTATAATTTTTGGTTGTATTCCGGCCATAACTTACGGATGTTGATTTTTAAAGTGAGGATTGTCTGCATAGTCACAATCATTAGCATAGACCCACAAAAGGAAATTCAAAGGAGCCACGTCACACGCTCTTGGTAGCCAGTAGATTTCTCCACATCTTGAAATTAAGCGGCCGAGGAACTCTTCATGCAAAAGAGCTGTATTGTCTGGCACGTAACCGTATTCTGCTGGAACCACATATCACTCACATCAATATTTTCAATCTCAGACCAATTTGACCATAAAGCGTAGAATTCACCGTGCGCACCAACCTGTTACCCATGGTCATGGTTAATACAATTGCGTCTCAAAAATCACATTTGGATTAACCGAATATGTTTGTTTATGAGCGTCAACGATGAAGCTTCTTGGTTTTCTTCATGATCTGGCATTATCTGTGTTATAAGGATTAAATAGAAGAAAAGGATTAGCAGACAAAACCTTATGTGCAATACTGAGGAGACTAGAGATGCCACAAATAGTGATTTTGCCCAATACCGAATATTCGGGTAGGCTCACGGCCGAAGCGCCGAATATTCGGCTGCCGAATATTGAATGAGTTGCAAAATTCGACCGAATACCGAATAGTAAAAAAGTAGCCGAATAGGCCGAATACCGAATAGTAGCCGAATATTCGTGGCATCTCTAGAGGAGACTGATGCTTCTATGTACAGATGTATGTATGTATGTATGTATGTACATATACAGTGTACTCACTTATAAGCGGACACCGACGATTCCGAAGAATTTGTCCGGTTATAAGAGGTGTTCACTTACGAGAGGACAGGAGAGAGTACACTGTATTTTATTTATAATTTTTTGTTTATTTCTATAAATTCCTTGTACATACATAGGTATAATGTAATTCAAAATAAATTCATTAACATCAATTAATATAATAATAAATTAGATATCGAGATATAAAAATTTCATTTGACATTGAATGCCATTACAATGAATAAATATGACAATCCAAATAAATTATATGTGTATGTATGTACATATGTATGAATGGATACGGTGACCTTTAAATAAATATAGTAGATAACACAAATATTACTCATTTATTATATAAAGAAGCTTAAACAGTCTCAAGAGAGAAAAAATTCACTATATTTTATTGACACTCTGGTGCGTGAAAGTAATCATCATTCACATCAAGATCAAGATTGGCCGACAAACGACTATTTGACAACATTAGCACACTTGAGTTCTTCAGGAAAAACCCCTTCAAACATGCAGCGATTATATGTATGTATATGTATGACAGAACATCAACTACATGACAACTACAACAAGATTTAGAGATACCATCGGCACCATATTAAATAGTATTTTTTAAGGTACCGATAACTCTTAAAATTTCAAGAGGAGTAATGGACTCAAAACAAAACCATTAAAATACATTGGTTTTGCAAAGCAACCAGTTGTCAAACAGATACGATAATAAGGTTGGACAGGACAAAGTTGCATACTAGTGGGTATGTTAGTAAAATAGAAATTAAATGCATTTCTGTCATTGCAGGCATTGACACAAATAACAGTCGGTTTTTTTTGCAACAGAGAATTTGCTTAAGATACTGTTAACAATTTTTCGTTTACTAGTAGACAAGAAAATTCTTCTATAAACCTCGAAACATTAAAAATGTACATATATGTAATTTATAAACACATGAAAAGACATACATAGATCTCATGGTTAATTTCAATGGAAACCTTTAATACATCAGAACTTAAACAATCAACACGAAGGACCTAGTAAATTATGTATTCCTCTTTCTCTCTTATAAAACAACCGGCACCACCTGCAGCGTAAGTTTCATGTTAGCAAAAAAATTAAATCGGGACAAAATGTAATAAAAAAAAACACATAAATACAGATTTCGGACACAAAAATAATATTGGTAGCTATGCACAGAAAGGAATCAACATGAGTGACAAGATCTCTGATATTCTGGTGGGCAAAGAAGAATTTGTTATAGCAAGAAGAAGTATCAGTTAAACTTCATCGAAGTTAAAGTTACGAAGATCAACGGAAGAAAAGTCATCGAATAAGTCATTTTCATAAATCATTTACCTCCAGATAGAAGAAGAATGCACTCATAAGTGCAAGATCACTAAAAGATCTAATTGACTTTTCCTTTCTCAATCTTTCTGACAAGAATTTTATTATCTTTAAACCAGACATATTTTACATCTTTCGGCTTTATAGTCTCTTTCGCCTTCATGAAAAGAGCTTGTGTGTAGGTATTTAGTGAAAGAATCATTCATATAAATACCGGTTCCCATGCTGCTACTCTTAGCACTGCTGCTGCTGTTGCACCTCATGCTGTCGATTTCAGTCACATGTGTGTTGAGCTTGTTTTTGTTCATCTTCTTTGCAAAAATTATTCCTTGCTTCGTATGTTTTTTGATGTAGCATCTTTCAATTTAGTTATCAGGAACATCGATGGATAAAGCATTCTTAAAAAGTTGTTTAGCCTTGGACATAACGTTATTGTCGTTCATGTCCGACACTCCAACAATCTTAATATAGTTACTGGGAAGATGTTGCTGCCGCCAATTCAGTTTACTCTGCTAGCATTCAACTATTTTCTTATCCTCTGTATTCTCTGTTTATATTCTCTAAGTTCGACAGCTTCTACCTTCGAACTGTGTTGACCGAACCGCTGGCCTTTCTGTGGTGATACTTTTCCCTCGATTTTTGCTAATTTTAACAACAGCCAATGCACTGTTGTTTGACACTCGCGAGTCCGGTAACGGCAAATGTACAGAGCCGCGTTTAAGCACTGCACATTTGTCACAAAAAAATGCATTCAAAATGCGAGCAATCATAACATTTGATTTTTGCTAAGCAATTGCAATCGACTTTAAGCGAACAAATGGAACCCAAAATTACTATAATAAAGTTCTAAGATGCGCACCCCACGACAATCCAAAGATAACTGAATATATGTAGGAAACTTTGATGCATACCTTATATATGAATTTGTTTGCTCTGTACCAAATCATTTCCTGTAGATTTAAATTGAATTTAAGCTTAACTACTGCTATGTATTTTAACTAGATTTTGGATGGGTGAATGGACAAGCTGAAATTGCATTGAACGAAGCATAATATTCAAATTTTACTCGTCATCGTCGTTGCTATGGTTGCTAGGTATGGTTTTTACACTTGAACCCTATAAATGTCTTCAACATTTTTTAGTTTTTCTTTTCTTTGTTTGGTTCTGTAGCAGAAATAATGTCCAATGGACAAATGTAGTGCAATATATGTACATATGTACATTTGTATTACTCTCATAGCAAATAGTATAAAAATATTTTGTATGAGGAGTCATTTATTACAGATTACTTAGAACGGTAATAAGAACAAGGTAAACAGAATTCATAAAGACCTTATCAAGAATCCAGCTAATTCCTTAGAGATTAGAAACAAAACTAAAACCCTCACTTTTAATCCCCTCAAAGAGGCACTTACATAAAAGACAGGGAAGGGCCCTTCACTCTATATCAATTAAAAAATCCTGTCAACAACCATCATTAACAATTACAACTGCACCACAGAATGAAATGAGAAAATTAAAATATATCCTACCCATTTCTAGCCATACAAAAAAGATACCTTCACCAAAGATTAAAAAAAAAAAACTAAGACTATAAACTAAGTTAAGAACTTAGGCATTAGAGTAATTAAAATGAACTCCATTCTTCTCTGCTCTCCGTTCCATTTGTAGTTTTCTTTTACAGGACAATACAGTTAGTGTCTTCTCCAACTACTGCCGTTATGTAAAACAATGTCCACTTTTATGAGTCCTCTTATTCAACAGCAGCACTACCGTCTGTCAGAACAAAGTAATTTCCTTGCATGTAATTTAATTCCCATGCAGATTTTCCTAGTTTGTTCGCTTTTTTTGTGCTTTTTCAGTTAAATCCTTTGTCCTGTAAGAGATATCGCAAAACAAAGAAAAAGTGTATAATTTCTCTAGTTGAAGAGTCCTTGATTACTGTTACTTATTTAGGATTTTTTCCTGTTTTTTTTTCTCTTACAATAGAGTATAAGGAATGAGCATAAACCAACAAGGACTCAGAGAGATAAAAAAATGTAATGCAAATAAAAAGGACAACAGATAATTAACTAGGCATTAACATTCATTTGAAATGGAAAAAGATAACAATTATCCAGTCACGAAGCAACTACTTTCAGGTATTGCATCACTGTTCCACTATTGGATATAAAACGCTAGAGTACAAAAAAATATTTTGCACTTAATAAACCCATAACAAAACTCATACATAACTCATAGATCATCCATGCACCAAAGATAGCAGTATCACACTACTCGTCCATCTTAAAAATTAATACCTCAACCTCTCTTCTTCCTCAACATTCAGCCACTTTAGCCCGCCGTCTTTGTTTTTGTTCTTATATGTATGTACACAACTCGTGCACTCATATTTTCAACATCTTTCAACCTCAAAATTTATTATGTCGACAAAGTTAAAGACGAAGTTATCCCAGAGGATATCAAGCTAAGAGGGTTGAGATAGTTTGAAAAGTAGGTGTACAAGGTAGATACGGTGCACGCCCATGCAACTTCGGTTTATTGCCATGCAGTGAACGTGTTTCACTTTCTTGGCTGATTTAGGAGTATAAGAGGATATTATCAATAAACACGCTTGTACCATACATTTTTTTACTTGTCATAGGTTTTTTCCTATTACCGTGTACTACATAGATACCAGAGAGCTAGCGAAAAAAAAAAAAAAAAACGAAAAAAAAATCAACTGATTGTACGAAATGCATAGCACTCGAAGATAAACATGAACCAAATGGAACCAAGAGACTTGCGTGTTAGTATGCTACTGCTATTGCTAACACTTTGTTAAGAAGTTGAAAACATTCGAGACATCCTTCGGTCAGTTTGATTGGGAATACATATTTTAGTCGTCTGTCTGTACTTCACTATGAAGCCACCCTGGCTGGTCTCCCATCTTTAACGATTTTCATTTTGTGGGAAAACTTGTTTTACGATATAAAAAATGAAGAGGAAGGATTCACCCAAGTGCAGGAATGCTGAAGATTTTGGTTTACTTGCGTGGTCGATTGCAGTTTAAGAATGTGCTTACTTGGGTAGATTGCGTTGGTTTTCTTACAAACTACAATTAAAATTGCACTTAATCTGGTTTATAAAGTAAAAATTTTCAATCGAATAAAAATTTTAGAATCGACAGCAGTAAGTGCGA
Organism: Blera fallax; assembly: GCA_946965025.1. Classification (NCBI taxonomy): domain Eukaryota; kingdom Metazoa; phylum Arthropoda; class Insecta; order Diptera; family Syrphidae; genus Blera; species Blera fallax. The sequence goes on from OX337246.1 coordinate 52,519,899, forward strand.
AAGAGGTATGATATACATACATTCCATGCGTAAGCATAGCTGTAGGTAGACAATTTGAAAAATTTATATTTATCGAGGCTCTTGTTATTCCTTATGATTCGCTTACTTTATTTCGCGAACCAGTTCACTATTACATTCTTCTTTAAATGTATATTTTTTTCGTCGCTTAAGTAACCATTCAAACCAGTCAGGTTGATGAGAAAAAAATGCTACTGGTCTCAAAGTATTTACTTCAGGTTCTTCTTTTATGTTCAGCGCTTTACTGCATCCCTACTGATCCGCCTGTGGGTTCGCCCATCCAAAGATGGGCAGTACCGGTACTCTGTCTTTTGTGAACTAATACTCATTTCCCTCCAAAACATCCACATATACATATGTATGTACATCAAGTGTTCGTTGCAGGGTCGTTTGATCCTCGCTTATGATGGATCCATCGTCCGCAAAGAATAACTGATGCTCTTTGGGGTCCGTCACTTTTTCTTCAAGCACCCATATCCATACATATATTCCTTAGCGGGGGTTGATTTACCCCGACAAATCCGCACTGGTCATCAGATAGCCGTATTATTTGCCGCAATCGGCTGTCTAATACCCGCTAAACAGTCTACATAGTGTGTGAAATCAGCTTACAAGAACGATAATAATCACAGTTTTTCATATCAACCTTTCCTTTGTGCAAAGGTCATACATGTGCAAAGGAAAGGGTGTGTTTCTACTGATTACGCATTGGATCTCCTCTCACGAGTTTGAAGATGAGAATCATGAGCCACCTGGACCCGATGCCTCCCATCTTTTTCCAAAACTCGTTCGGCCCAACTGCTTTTTGTTTTTTTTTAGAGAATTTGACCGCTTTCCCGGTAGGGAAACTGTTCGTCATATGCGGCCTTAAAATCGATAAAAAGATGGTGAGTATCGATTTGGACTTCTTGGGTTTTTTCCAGGATCTGCCGGAGTGTGAAAATTTGATCGACTGTGGACTTTCCTGGCCTGAAAGTACACTGCCAATCAGGTTGTTGACGAAGGGTTTCAGGCGTTCACACAATATGGCAGATAAGATCTTGTACGCGATGTTGAGGAGACTGATGCCTCTGTAATTGGCGCAGTTGAGGGGGTCTCCTTTCTTGTGGATCGGGCAAATGATGCTGAGGTTCCATTCATCAGGCATACACTCGTCTGACCAAATCTTGGAAATGAGTTGGTGTATGCTCTCTACCAAGTCATTTCGGGCTGCTTTGAACAATTCGGCCGGTAGGCCATCAGGACCAGCAGCTTTGTTGGATTTAAGCTTGGATATTGCTAAACTCACTTCGTTTTGGTCAGGTGGACGGAAGTTTTGGCTATCATCGTCTATGTTGAATAGTGCCTTCTGCCTGACACCGGTATGTTGGTCTTCATCGCATTTATACAGTCTGCAGAAAAAGTTTTTCCATATTCTCAGCACCGACTGTGACTCTACTACCAGGTTTCCTTCCTCATCTCTACAGGTTTCCGTACGGGTCTTGTTGGCGTGACACGTTCTTTTTACCTTTTGGTAAAACTTCCGTACGTTATTCCTTCAGTATAATCTCTCAATATCTTCGATCGCGCGCTTCTCGTGCTCTTTTTTCTTCTTCTGGAGAAGCCGATGCTCTTCCCGTCTCTTACGCTCGTAGAGCTCACGAGCAGCCCTCGTCCTTCTTTGCAGCGCCGCTTTGTACGCGTCCTGTCCAGCTGCATGTGCTTGCCGGCATTCTTCGTCAAACCAGGGGTTTCTTGGTGGTGGTCGACTGAAACCCAGCACATCAGTTGCGGCGTCTCTGATGGCATGTTGGCAACGTTGCCACTGGTCTTCGGCACTTGATGCTGGCAGCATAGGAGTCGTGGAGAGATTTCGGGATACGCGCCCGGCGAAGATTCTGGCGGTGTCTTGCTATTGTAGCTTTTCGACGTTAAATCTTCTCACAGTTATTCTTCTTTGTGGCGTTCAGGATATCCGCATTCGTACCTTGGCTGCAACAAGGTAGTGGTCCGAGTCGAAGTTGGCTGCTCGAAAGGTTCGGACATCCAGAATAACCTTGCGTCGATCGCAATATGATCAATTTGATTGACCGTTTCATGATCAGGAGACCGCCAGGTCCCGTTGTGGATATTGAATTGAGGACGGTTCTACCAAAGATGTCCTCCTTTCCTATCTTGGCGTTAAAATCGCCTAGCACGATTTTAATGTCATATTTAGGACATTGCTCATAGGTTTTTTCGAGGAGCTCGTAAAAACAATCTTTGGTAGCGTCGTCCTTGTCTTCTGTGTGGGCGTGAGCGCATATTAGGCTAATGTTGGCTAATTTTGGGAAGTTGCCCCTACGCAAAACCCCCAACCTGGAGAGCCAGGTCCCTTTATACAACCCCTAGGACAACCCGATGCCAGTATACCACTTCGGGCATGCGAGCGCTGCCGTTGGCCCATTAAGAGCTCCTCCGCCACCATCTCTTTTTCAAGACCCTGTCTCAGTCGTGAAAGTTCCTTACTGACCTGAGCTCCAAATATGTCCGAGTAGCTCGAGTAAGGCTTCCGCCGGTCTGTCTGTAGACGTCGTTGATTTCGCCGTTGGTGTTCCTCCGCTGCACGTCCTCCTTCTGAGGACCTCTTGTTAGACATCTGATCCACAAAGTGCGGGTCAGATCAGCAAGAGATGCCTCGCCTGGCACACGTGTGCTGGAGTTAACCCGGCTGAGCTTGCGCTGGTCCGAGTGTCCAGCTCCACATGTACAGTCAGACTCAGCATACGCTCATCGTTGGTTCACTATTTAAAAGCTATCCAGTAGGCACCACGTGGAGGTGATGATGCGTTTTTGCCCACCAAATAATGGCTTATCGGATTTAAAAACAAAAAATAAGTGAAATTAGTAAATTCGCCCCTGATTCATTCGAGATAAAAACATCCTTCTACGTTGTCCTGAAGCTGAGCAATGTTCAAAATAATTATTTAAATCATCGCCCACAATTTTCCTTCAGTGGAGACCACTGCTAGAAGTCATGCAGCAGTGGGTATCGTTGCAATAGTGTGCGTGAGTATATTCAGTGTGTGGTCAGTCCTTTTCAGTGCAAACCATAGTTGAACTAAATTGAAACAGTCATCTTCTAAAAACCACCCAAAATCTCATTTGTTTTTTTATGTTTCAGCAATTATTAGATAATTCAATGACAGAAAAACATTTTGTATTGGTTTAATACAATATTTATCAGTCCCAATCAGACTATTTGTATTGGATTTGTTTGTTACCGTCGCCGTCGGTCGTTCATTCACACTTCTGCACGTAGATATTGGGTGGTGTGAATAAAAATTGAGTGTGAGTGTTCCCTCAGGATTTTGGAGGGAACACTCCATCTAGTGTGAATAAAAGTAGGTTTCGTTAAGTTTAACATGGAATCTATCGAGTGAACACTTGAAGAAGTTGAGTGTGCATTGGAGGTAACTTCAGGAGAAAAAAAATTGAGAATACTGTTTCGGAAGAAGACTACCTTGACGGAATAAATGAAAACCCTAAAAATTTTACAATTTTATACTTGCTTGCTGGAAAAAAGCCAAACTCCAGACATGAAAATTAAAAAGCAAGTTGCGTTGGAAGCTGTGGAAGATTTGATTTGAACACCTCGCAAATGAGGAAAAAAAATTTAAATATGAAGGCGCGCGTAAAAAGATGGGCAATCTTCCCATGATTCAAAAGCCCATAAGAAGCAGCTGCTGAATTTGACAGCTCTCTACTCTAGTTTTCAAACTTCAAATTGAGGGGAAGAATCTACTTAGCGGAAATTTTTTATTCACACCAAATTGAGTGTTCCCTTCAACAAAAACACTTCACTCATGATTGTTCACTCGGAGTGTTCCCTTGATTTTTATTCACACCACCCATTGTGTGAGAGTGAGAAAAAAATGTGAATGAAGTAGAGTGAGAAGGCTATGCGCTAAATCTCTTAAAATTAAGCAGGTACATATATTGGTTTGTGGTTGTGTGAATAGAATTATTAAAACTCCATTAGACTAACGGTAGCTTAATACTTTTGCGTGAACGGGCTCATAAGATCGAGTTATTCGCGATACTCTAGATAGCAAAAGTAAAACAATTTTTAGTGCGATCTCCTAAACTGTGAACGTTTAAGAATTATTTTGTTTGAATAAAATATCTTTTATTTCATTACAATTAATATAATGTAAGTTTTAGCTTTAGTTAAAAAAAAATAAAAAATTAACATTAACTTTGAAGTCTACGCGAGCGGAGCCGCGGGCAAACAGCTATGGAGTATATAAATGGTATCAAACATACGAGTGTACTCGTGAACGATCAAAATACGGCACAAAAACAAAATAATTTTGTGACAAAAAAAACATTTGTACCAATCACTTACTAGGGACACCTGTATACACATCCCTATAAATGTAATAAACAATATCAAACTCACCATATACTTACATACATACATACATGAAGATACCGATACGCACAAGTATGAATATAATTGACTTTCAATGCTAAACATTACTGTTTTTTGGAAAACTGTATGAAGAAAAACATATTGTCCAGAAGTAGTGTAGGTAAGTGGTTGTCTTTTTAGTCAAAAGTCATACATGTCCGCTCTGCAGACATCACATACATACATATGTACATATGTATATTCGCCAAATGGACGTTTATCGATACACTCGCATAACACGTGCTTCACTTCTGGAATGTCAGTACTCACATTATTTGGGAAAGCAGTAAATATTGAATGATTTTCAAATCATTAATCTAAATGACCTACAAATGTTAATCAGCATGAAAGGCTTGTTTAAGGGCAAGGTGCCAATTAATCCTATGGAGGGAATAAATGCAAAAAGTCCAGTACCATTTTGTACGGATAGAGGACCAAATCCGAACACCATAACGGAATATGGGGAAACTTTTTCTTGTTTTCTGAAACTGTTTTCCTGAGCAATGACTTGGTACTAATTTATACAACTTGAAACCAAACCATTCATAAGTTTGCATGTTTTATAAAAAGAGAGCGACTTTTACATGGACTGCTTTTAGCAAAAGGCAATTTAAATATATGTATATATTTTTTAAATGATTCATTCCGAATGTGAAATTGTGAAAAGAAGCACAAAAAAAAAATAAATGACCGATTGGCGTTTTTGTTCTTCTACGTACATATGTACATATGTACATAAGTACAATTTAAAATACATAAATCCAAGTAATTTTTATAATGGCGATCGTGCTTTAGGTAACATCCCTGTGGGACTTTAAAACTTTTATTCACAGATGGAATGCTTATTGTCCTCAGGGGTTATTTCAAAAAGGGGATTGACTTCTTTAATGTGATCACCTATTATGTATGTAAGAGTATTTGTATGGATGTACATACATATTTCAAATACGTTATTGTTTGCATATTGTTCTGTACAAAACTTCTTCATAAATTCCTTGACATACATTAAGAGGAATCAACCCCTTTTGTAGTGGACTTTTTTTCTTATATGTATACATAATTTTGGCAATGCCGGTTGGATTAATTGTACGGTTTCAGATGTTGATTTTTATATATGTACATATGTACATATTTCCAGATTACTAATAGGAAGACAATTCATTGGTACACGATTGTATTAAAGGTCTAAAAAAAAAAGTTGCGTACATAATTCGTGACGATGGTTTGTTAATACAAAATTAGAGAGGGGATTCTTAAACGTGTTTGGAATTAGAAGGTGATTTGGGTGCAATACATAAAAGTATGCTAGTATATTATTTTTGTTCTTTGAAACGTACATACTTACATACTTAAACATATGTATAATAACGTACCGATTGAGGGACCTGTAATCAGTTTACTTTAAAATAACTTTTTTTTTGTAAGTTATTACTAGGCATTACTAAAATTTCAAGAAAGTAAAATAAATAAAGTAACATTTTCAATAACACGCCCTTTTTTACACTCGGTTAACACGCTGTTTCGAAAGTGTGAAAATAACCAACTGAACATTTGTACATACATACATGTGTACATACATACATACATATGTACATACATACATATGTACATACATACACGTATTATGCCCTCAAGCTACATATGTACGTACATACATAAGCATATTTGCTGTGATATGTATCATTTAGTGTAAAACTTGTGGTTAGTGCGTTGGATCATGGATCATGGCTGCATTCAAAAACGGCAGCACTGTTGGATGAAAAGTTAAAGACATGCCAACTAAATCGGATATAGAGGGGATAAGCGCAGAAGTACATTCGTTGCAGCAAATCAACTTTTCCCTACAAAAACAATTGCAACAAATGTAATCACCATGGAACGACATGTAGAATGGCTTTCCAGAAAGGTCACCGAAAAGAGCGTTATATTACACCACCCCACTTAAATCGGAGTAAACGCGACCGACAAAGCAAAAACAGTGGGTTAGGATCTACTTCAAACTGAAAATCCATACGCAGTTGCATGGGTGCGACGGCTATCTATGAGATCTAAAAATCAAAACATCGCAAATGTCATTGTTGAGCTTAAAAAAGACGATGTACATATGAATGCGGGCATTCTTCATGCTGCAACCAAAACCAAGCTACCAAACCGTGACACGAGTAAGAAGAAGGCGATTGATGAAATCACGGCAAAAAAAACACAAACATTAAAGCGCGAAAAGCGGAGAATCGTTAGAAATTTAAATACAACTTGTAGAGTGGATAAGGACTTCCCTCTAAGAAATAACAGTTCGGACTCTTGACGAATTTTATTTGACTTAATTGAAAGAGAAAACAAGATTTTAATGAGTGATTCACCGCGTGCGCTTTCCTCCTACTTATGCGACAAGTCATAGGTAACGCTAAGACTGTGTTACAAAAATTAAGGTTAGCGCTGAAATTTATAAAACCAATTCTCCTAAGTAGAGCCTTGAAGTGAGTGGCCGAATAGCTTGAATGCGTGTGTGTGATGGTGTACGATCTGTGCTTCTTTTATATGTACATATAATGCAAGGATATCCTTTTTTTTACATTTGTTGTTGTGAAGCTTTTCATTAAAAGGTATGTACTTAAACGTGATGCAAGAATTGGTGCAACACAGCTACTGCAGCAAAATTCAGAATTAATAACCCGGTTGTTAAACAATACTAGGCAATCAAAGGATTCAAAAATCGATAGCAATATAAATTAATTTACCGAAATGTGTGAATCAGTGGAACTCACGGCCTTAAGCGGACGAGCCGAAAGTGACGATTAATATAGTAAATTTACCTTTCTTTGGGAACTTCTGTCTTGTTCATGGTAAATTGCTACAGTGCGCATCTGATTTACAGTATGTGAGCAAACTTATTCAGATTACCTTCCATTGTCTGTTGCTTTAAATCTGGAACCTTTACCGGAAACTTCGTCTCAAGAGATGCGGCTGCTACCTAAATTGCAATTGAAGGAGATACAAAACAACATACAAAAGTTACAAAACAACTTTTGATCGTCTTATAAGCGCAGTCGAAGAAGACGAACTTGAATCCATTTATGGAACAAGCGCCTTAATCAACTGCATTTCAGGAGCCACAAGGCCCTTTCTTATTCTATTTCTAAAATGAAAATTAAATTATGAATAATTAGTTAAATCCTACTTTACTTAAAGGAAAAACAAAAGTTTATCTGGCTGACTGCAAAAGCCAATGCTATAATTGCGAATTAGTAAACAAAGAAGTTATGAAACACTAAAATACTACTCGAGTAATAACAGAATATTCTCCAACGGGGAACGCAATATCATGACGTTTAATGGCTTTCGATCAGTGCCTTTCAATTCGCAAAAAAAAAATGTCATTTTAGCATTTTAATGCAGGCAAGATGCTTCAGAAGAAGGCCCGTCTTTGGACTCATGAATCAATGCTCTACAAAGAAGAACCGGATATTCTGAAAAAGCGTTTATAATTCAGTATCCCTCAGCATTACTTCTAAAACTTGTTATATTTTTTTAACGTATGTACATACAAATAAGATCAATAACAACCGCACTTTAATTGGAATCTGAGGCGTTATATGGTACAGTATATTGGACAAAATAAAAAGTGATTCCATTACCAACACAAGCTGCCAATTCTTCTGACTCCTTGGGGGGATTAGGTAAACTTACTCTCTTTCCATTGAAATTTATCTAAAAATAACAAAAAATGAAATCGAGAAAAACTGGAATCGATGATATTCATCGGTTGATTTATGACCCTTTTGTGGAAAGTAAGAAAAGGAAAAAAGACATCAGACAAAATGAAAAAAATAAATAAAGTTTCGTCACTTATGTATTTTTGTTAAACAGTTTTATTTTTGTATTATTCTGAAAATTGCCCCCTTTTGGCTTTAACCAATCAACGAAGCTGTTTTCCAACTGCTAAACTTGAGTGCGACGTTACGATGCTGTTGCGTTGGGAATAGAATTTATAAATCGATAAAGGGATTTTATCTAAGGGGGGACAATGAAACAGTAATATTATATGATGTGACTGCATTTCTATTCAAACGTCGGCAATAAATTTTATCCTAAACGGATTCGAAATAAAAATGTGCATCCTACATCGTTTTTAGACGAAAGAACGTCTAAAACTCAAACACTTTTTACGGACAACAATAGAATTTGACAGGATTACAAGGCCATTTGTGAAAATCTATCAGCCCATATAAGCAAAACTGCGCAAAGACCCTTGTCAAATCCGCGAGTGTATTCATGAAGGGTGATCTTTATTAAAACTTACGCTTTACAGTAAAAAATTGTTCGATAAACGAGGAAATAGCAGCTAAAAGTACTGCACTAAAACTTGCGGTTTGTTGCTACGTCGTCTTAAGAAGGACAACTGTAATGCGGAGTGGTTTTAAGTATGACGTAGGCGCATATCTATTAAACCAAGAAACCTAAATATGTCGAGATTATGTAATTATGTACTTTCAGCTGCTTTTGTTGTTAAAAATACAAATATTTGGTATAACGGGATCTAGGTTCTCCTAACCATTCGTGTATTTTTTCTTATAAATGACTAAATTGGGATGTTTTCTCATGACCGTTTAACGCACTAACTACTGAGCAACGGCGTTTGTCAGTGCTTTTACCAGAAACATTACAGAAAAGTTCATTGTATTAAATCAGATTAAGGCTGTCCGGCAAATCTACAATTGTCAAAATTTGAAAAAGAGTAATGGGAAGAGAGTATAGTTATCCAGTTACTTACGACTATGCCATGTGAATAAACATACGGTAGATAGTTGATTTTGTGATAATGTAATGTGTAAGCTTAAATCCATTACCCACTAAAACAATCCAGTACTTGACTGTTTCCAAAAAAGGACACAAAAAGTATACATAATTTATTTGGTAAAAAAAAATCAATTATTTCATTGCAAAGCCATCTTAAATGCAGTTTTGATCTGTAACTTAGCTAGCTATATATTTTCCTGGGTTAGTTTTTTCTGTGCACACATAAAAAACATGCACATATGTACATAGACATGGCCATGATCATCATCGTCATAATCATCAGAGGACACTCATTTAAATGACCTGAATATTGTGCTAATATACTTTAGCCTCGAGAACATACATATGTGTTTTTGCGGTTTGTTGGCTGTAATAACCATCTCCTCCGCTCGCATCCAAATAATATCCTGTCACCGGTTCTGTGTATATGTTTTGGGGGACATAGCGCTGTTGCACCCCCAGTAGCTAACTTTTGGCAATCTTTTATTTGGTCTCCTCTCCTTGTATTTTCTGTTTTGTATGGATTCAGAGTTTGGCTTAGTGCCTGGTTGGCTTGGCACCGAGTGTCATTGTGTTGTTGTAATTATATCTTCAGTTTTGTGGTTTACTAGAATTTTTAATTTATTTTTTAAACCTTCTCGTTTTTTTGGCTTAATTTTGACTGCTTTTGCATTTTCTACATTGTTACACTTTGGGACGTTTTGCCTAGTGAAAGCAAGTAAACAGTCTTATAGATCTAAATAAGGCATTTGTTCGACTATCACTTGAAGCGCTTTTTTTGAAACTAAACATAGAAAGTTTTTCATGTATATTTATTCCCATTTAAGCAAAAGAAACTATAGCTTATTGTTGTCAACTCCAGTTTAATTCAAGGTAGGCATATTGATCCCCTATTGTTTGTGCTCTTTCTGTATTTGTCCAAGTTATAGGCGCCTGCCTGACAGTTTTTAACATATCCTTCGCGTGAGCGGGTAAACCCTGCGGAGAAAAGGGTGAAATTCTTTTAGCGAGCGAAGTTTTCAACCAATGAAAAATAACAGAATTTTACTAAATCATATTTTTTTTTATCAAAGTACATAAAAAATCAAATCGAATTGCTCAATTATATTAATAGGGAGTCCAGTCACCACTATTAGTTATATTGGTATCGTCTAGTGCAATTTTTACTTAGTTGTTGTCCATGTTCTAAACTTAGGCCTCCAAATTTCCTTCAAGACCCGCGCAAGTTGTTGCGGTGGCTATTTTTTCTCCTTAAGCCTCTGCTTCATTAAGGATCACACATTTTCAATTGGATTCGCGTCAGGACTTTGGGACGGCCAATCTAACGTCTCTTCACCATTTTTCTCTTTCCAACGCGTGCAGAGGCGACTCCCATGTTTTGGATCGTTATCCTCTTGCAAAACCCAGTGGAAATTGTTTGGTTCATACAGAGATTCGGCAGACTTTAACAAACCCTTCTGGTATAATTTTACCATAAATTGTGCATCGAGGTTTTGTGTAAAGTAATTTCATAGCAGTAATGTTATGTACGTAGTAGAAATATAAATAAAACAAAGAGTGTATTATTTCGTACACATATGAACAATTTTATTGTTGCCAGAAAACTCGTGGTTGACACACGGGAAGAATAAAATGAGGAATGTGAAGAGGAAAAGCAATGGCGTATATGTTTCATTGCAGTTGCGTACCCGATGTCGTTATAGTTCAGTGGTAACTTACAATGTTACAATGCAGCCAAATATGACGTAACATACATAACATTTCCTCCCTTCCTCAGTGTATTCTTTTAACAATTCATTTATAATCTAATCTTTCAACAGGTTTCCTTATTCTATTTGATCTTCGTAAAATTATAGGGTCACTCTTAACCGGAGCCTTTTCGACTGGAGCATCTGCAATATCTGTGTCTATCGTAGGTTGAATTATTAAGCCTGATGAAGTTGACGAAAAACTCTTTGCTGACTCCATTTGCGTAGTGTTCTCTAAACGTTCCGCAGGTTTGTCCAAATCACCCACGGTCTTATCAGATATATTTGTGGATCTGTTCGGTAGAGTTTCGCAAAGCGGGGTTGCGATTTCCGGTAAACTAGGTTGTGTTGGAGTATCCTTCCCAATCTCTCTAATTTGATCCAAGTGCCTATGCCAAACTCGACCGTCATCTAACTCGACTAAATAGTGTAATGTGCCCTTTTGTTCTTTTATTTTACCGAATTTCCATTTTTGTTTCTTATCAAAATAATCTCTAACTATAACCCTCGTTCCTACGAGGAAAATTCTCTTGGGTTTCCTAACACTGTAATTCACAGAGTTTTCCCCAGTTGGTTTTGGAAGGACACAACTTAAGCGCGACCTTATAACTCGACCAAACATTAATCTGTTGCATTTATATAAACCCTTATGTGTATTTAGCGTAAGGTATTGTCTGTCCTCCGGTCGGACCTCTAAGTGCAAATATGCCTGATTCAAATCAATTTTGGAAAATTTTTTACCACCTGCCATAGTTGAAGTCAATTCCTCTATAGTTGGTAAAGGATATTCATCAATAACCAAATTTGGATAAACGGTTAAGTTAAAACTTCCACAAATTCGGATTTTACCAGAAGCTTTGACTACGGGGACAATAGGAGTGGCCCATTCCGAGCGGTCAATTTTCTCTAAAATTCCCTGCTTTTCTAAATCGTCTAGCTCACTTTCTAGTCTAGGCAAAATAGCAAACGGTGCCGTCCGAGCCTTGAAAAAGACTGGTTTTGTATTTGGTTTTAAATGTATTCTGGCTTGTATCCCAGAAATCTTGCCAATGCTTGTAGAAAATATATCACTATATTGTGAAATCAATGGTACAACTTCTGAAGGTAATTTAGTTGTTGTGTATGTATTTGCATGACACAGCGGATCATTTAATTTACGTAAACTGTGAATCTCTACTGGAGTTTCAGTGGCGAGTTTCACACCTAATGGTCGAATCCATTCTCTACCCAATAATGCTTGCCTATCGGAATCTGTCACATAAAGATCTAAACGAAATTCTTTTTGTGCATATTTAACACACACTTTGGCACACCCTAAAACATCGAGTTTTGTCTTACAATATGATATTAACTTGAGATTGGCAGGATAGAGAGGCACTTGAAACAAAGAGTCAAATTGAGGCTTACTCATTATAGAAACCGCAGCGCCACTATCGATCTCCATCGTAACGTTTTTGTTTTCGATAAGAACAGTGACCATAAACTTGTTTCGATTTTTACAGCTGGAGTCCACCGTTAAGATTTCATCAACTTCTGCTACCTGTATTGCATTAGCGGATGCTGTGTTCTTTTTTTTTCTTTGACAGATGACTTGCAGGTGCCCCGGCCGATTACAATATTTACAAAAAAGGCTTTGCCGGGTACAAGAATTGGCTAAATGGTTTGTATCACCACATCTGAAACAAATATTTAAGTTAGTTTTATTTGAAAAGAAACCAGAATTAGAAGTTTTATTAGCTTTAGTATGTCTCGAAGTAGGGCTTCGTCGATGAGTCGAACGTTTCATTTCTGCCACTGTATTTATGGTGCTTACAGATGGACGTAGATCCCCATGCAACTGGTTTGCATCTCGTTCCGAGAGTTCAATGCTGGTTGCTATTTCGACAGCTTTCTCAAAGGTAAACTCTTTCGTCTCCAAAAGTCGAGATTGTATGCGTTTGCTTGAGAGTCCAAACACAAATTGATTTCGAAGGGCTGTTTGCAGATATTGGCCAAATTTGCACGTGATGCTCAGCTTTTGAAGTGAGGTTATGTACTCCTGTATATTCTCTCCATCGCGTTGTTTGCGCTGGTGAAATCGAAAATTTTCTGCTATCTCTAGTGGTTCCGGAACGTAAAATGCCTGCATTATTTTGCAAAGATCGTCATAGGACCTCTCAGTAGGTAAGGTTGGGGCCAGCTTATCACACAGTATGTCGTAGGAGGCAGCTCCCATGAAATGCAGCAAGTAATGTGCCTTAAGATCGTCGTTTACCTGGAATACTTTGAAAGCGCCTTCCAAACGTTGCACCCATCGAGTCCAGTTGGAATTAGTTGGATCGAATGTTTCGATTGTAAAGGTGGCTTGAAGTACCGTGGTTGAAACCATGGTGTTGGCACTGGAACAGCTTGTATTAGGTGAAATTTGTTCTGCTGAATCTGTCGTACTTTTCGTCATTGCCAATTAAATGTAGGGGATAATGTATCCCATCCTCGTCGCCAGTTGTTATGTACGTAGTAGAAATATAAATAAAACAAAGAGTGTATTATTTCGTACACATATGAACAATTTTATTGTTGCCAGAAAACTCGTGGTTGACACACGGGAAGAATAAAATGAGGAATGTGAAGAGGAAAAGCAATGGCGTATATGTTTCATTGCAGTTGCGTACCCGATGTCGTTATAGTTCAGTGGTAACTTACAATGTTACAATGCAGCCAAATATGACGTAACATACATAACAAGTAATAGAGTAATTTTAAACAAAAAAATATGTTTCATTTGTAAGTATGATGTTGCTTCAATCCCGGTCTGAATTCTGCGTTGCCCAACTTAGCCTCTTTTCAATATGTTTTTGGGTGAGTAGCGGTTAAGGATTCCAGATTCTGCCAAAGGGCGTCGTATTGTGTCGATGGATACTTTAATTCCTTTTCTACAATTTTCTTTTGCGTTCCTCAGACTAATTGTGGGGTTTTTCCAAAACAATTCACAAATTTCTTATTTTCCTTACAGGATGTACTTGCTTTGGTCGCTTTACCTTGCCCATTATCGACATAACCGCATTCCGTATACCTTTTTATCCACTTCCTCACAAATGTCTGCCGACTTGCGGCCCTACTCATTTACGGCTCTTTTGGGTGAGTTACCAAGAATATACTTCCGAAACGCTTTTTGAAAACCGCACTCATTTTGAAATGATGTTATACCGCCGAAGTATGGAAATATACTGAGGAAATGAAAACAATGAGCGATGGGCAATTAAATGCAGAAAACAATTTGGCTATAAACATGTGTGTGTAAGTAAAGTAAAAGAAGTAATTTAACTCGCGTTTTTCTAGAACACACTGTAAATTTCACAATTGGTATCGTTTTCGTTTTCTGTTTTATCTCTATCAATCGCCAAAATGTAATTAGAGCCAGGTTACATGACACAGTTACTACTCAACCTCATGTTTAGTGAATCCATAACTATGGTTTTAATATTGCTCTAAGTAATTTGAATCTTTGTTAGTATTTTGATTAGATACAGTCTGTTCATAGCAGTTAAAGAAAGGTATGTACAATGCATTGCTAAGTTGTTTTAGCCTTGGTTTTTAATCTCCTATACTGTTGATTATTTCCTGACATCTGCATTGGCAAATTGTGTCTTATATTTTACTACGATGCTTTGGATCCGTGGAATTATTCTGCAGACTTTAACAAACCAGATTTATAGAATTTCAAAATTCGCATCTGCATTTAGAATTTCTTTAAGGAGATCAAACGGGAGTCGGACAGAATCCCAAAAAACATAATCCCGAAAACTCAAAATCCCAAAAGGCCAAAATTCCGCAAACTCAAAATCTCCACCACTGGGTTTAAAAAAAACATCATAATAAAGTTGTCTTTCGACTACATAGTTAATATTATAACACAAATTGATGCATAAATTAAATCAAATCACAAAAAAAGTAAACGTCACTGCGCGGAATGACATGGCATGTTTTCTAAAACTAACTAAAACCTTTCTTAAATTGGAGTAGAATAGTGGCGTTCTTTTTATTTAATGGTAGATCGCATTAATGTCCGGTAATTTTTTTTTCAAATTTTTTCTGTCTCCTTTCCCTCTGACTTTCAAGAGCACGCTGCTAACCTTCTTACATAGAACGCTTTGAATTCCTTATCAACCAAGAAGTGCCCCACGAAATTACCTACCTTCTGAATATAAAAGCGCCACCCAGAGATACAATAAAAAACAAATTCTCGCATCTGTCCTGAAATCTCACTCATTTGCCAAGGGCACGACACTAATTACTCTCATTTCGAATCGTGTCTTCTGTTAATACAGAACAAATGTATATGTATATGGATGCATAGGCATACATATATGTATATAAATATTTGGAAATGCATCTCAAAGATACGGTTTTTTATTGCACTCGCGAATTGTTTTTCTCATTTATTTTACATGTGATTTCATTTTATCGCCCAGCAGCTGTAAAAGTATTCGAAGAATTCTTGATGTCACGACAGGGCACACACTGAATTACACATATTTTATTCACTTACGGATTTTATTTCTCGTTTTAATTGAAAGTATGTATGTACATATCCGTATGTATATCTCAGACGCGAAGGATATTTTTAACCAACAAGTGAATGAATGAGTACAGCAAGTGCGTAGCACTCAATGCGCTTTGCGCTGCATATGATCGTGATTATCGTGCTGATAATGATAATATAGAGATGCTACATATTGCGGATAAAAATAGAATACCAATTCAGTTAATGTTACATCGACAAAATCATTATGACAGATGGGGGGATGTTTTCTTATTTTGGCAACGGCCAGACGATTATGATCGATGGAGTTAAATTTAGAAAATTCGTCATTAGATACACAATCGACATTTGTTTTGGTTTGTCAGAGAAGAAGCAGTCAACGATTTCTGAGATATTTCGTTGCAATTAAGAAACCGCGCTTCACTGAGTGGACATTTCTAGCCCATTTCATATTTTAGCGCGTCGCTTGACGTAATACTTCATCTGAATACACTGTTAGATGGCGACTGCTTAAATGATATTCGTGTTGTCTTGTCTGTCTTAATTTTTGCGGAGAATTTATTTCCCGGCATCTCATTTTTGAGACTAAAAGTGAAAAAAAAACACTAAAGTTATTTTAATTGGTGACATAAATACATTTTCGGCAGGTGTTTTCGAATTTTTCATTGCATCCGTGAAGGTGACAGGTTGTAAAGTGTAATAAGCAAATATTGGAATTTTTCCCTTTCTTTAATTTTCTTTTTTTGTTTTTCTTTTCTTTTTTGTTTGTACAAGCAAATATAAGTAGAGCAGTGATTATTAATAATTTGGCATTTGCGCCTCATTGTGCAGTTTATTTTTATCTCATTTTTGCCGCCATCATCAATGGAATGTTCGGATCTTGATTTAGGATGGTCATTATTTTTGCCTATTAATCGTACAATGACGCAATAAAAAGTTGGGCATGTCAGTATAAAATTATCTCGACTGACAGATAATTTTATCTAATTTTTATCATATGTATGTACATATGTATATATGTATGCACCTATATAGGTACATATGTATATTTGTGCATGTCTATGTGTTTCAGCAAACGTCATGCTTTTACATGTTTCGGAGTAAACACAAGTAAAAGTATACATGTTTAGTTTTTGCTTTATAATGTTCATTTTAACGCCATACTTTGCAAGGAAGTCATTTAGCCTCAATTATGATTGGCATTCAACTTGTTATTGCAGTAATTTATGTACATACTATATAGCATTCCTTAAATTTGCCTCTCAATGTTCCGTTGAGCACTTGGAATCTTGGTGGTAAAAAGGAGTTAAGATTAACTTAACGACACATTGAAATTTATTACAAGTCATACATCGCTTAATCTGTTTCGGGAGAGTTAAGAACGTTATTCAAGATAAGTTAAATGTACCTTACGTCTATTTCTTTTCTGTTTTTAATAATTTAACAAAATTTTGATTCGAAACCCGTTGTAAACAAAAAAAAATACCGTTTTGTGTAAGGATCAGGCCAATTGGAAAATTACATTCATCTAAATCATTTGCTTTGCCAAAATTACAAAGCAAAACTCTTCTGTTCAAAAATAACATTACACCAACATCTACAAGATTGGCAAAATTAGATTTATAGAATTATAAATTTTTTTCAGTCTTTCATATACGCTTTATATGGAATATACATAGTTCTTTAGTCGAACTTTTCTCTATTTATGTGATTAGGATAATCATAGATCTTAAAACATGTGTGACAACAGACCTGCCTGATAAAATAAATATTTACTTTCCAGGATGTAAGACGTGTAATTAATTTTGCGTTCAAAGTTATCTACGTAATCTTGTTAAAATCATTATTTTTAAACGATTTTCCTTTGTGTATTGACAAATTATAAGAATTGCAAATAACTTGGTTTGAATTTTATTTTTATTATACATAATTATATATTATTGTTACTTTATTTTGTTTATTTTTATTATATATACGCAGACTTAATTCGGGAATTTTGTAACCCACAAGTCGTTAATTTAAATAATGAGAACAGTCTACACTTGCATTTTCGACAAAGTCGTTGTTGCTTGCGCAAGACCATTTTACTTCACTTTGTTGATAACTTAGGGCTCACGCTGACCTGTGGTGGTCTGTTTTTCTTTCTATCGCAATGTGTATATTACATTCTCCAGGTATTACCTTCTAGAAGTCTCTTCGTTTGCACTTATTCTCTAGATTGCCATATCTCTTTGGTGCAATATGGATTGAGGATCTATCAATTTCACCTTTAGCAATTCGGCCTTAGTAGGGTCATCTGCATTCTAATAACCATTTCAGTTCGCATACACTTCGACACGATGGTGTCACTCAATGTTACTCTGGATGCTCTTGTGATTTTCTTTGAACATTGTACATATCAGGTCGCCTAAGCTAGTTTAACTGCACTTTTAATTGCACATTCTTCTTTGGGCACATTCAATCGTTACAGATGTGTTAATTCCCGCCCTCTTCATGTGCCTGGTTCATGATCGATCGATTCTCCAGTTCAATAAGGATATTTAGCCATATATGACCATGGATAAATGATGCTACACATGCAATCAGTAAACGGCTCAACTAATAAGAAGA
The DNA here is from genome assembly GCA_946965025.1 of Blera fallax. Lineage (NCBI taxonomy): Eukaryota > Metazoa > Arthropoda > Insecta > Diptera > Syrphidae > Blera > Blera fallax. Next base: position 52,538,026 of record OX337246.1, read on the forward strand.
TTTCACAGAATCCATATCATATGCAGATGTATGTACTTATTTGGATATAAAGCTTTAAATTTTACAAAAGAATTTCAAAATTGATGCCACAAAGTTTGAAGTACTCTTCGTTTTATTATACTTTTTTGGTTTGTTTGTTCACCACATCATATGAAGTTGTTGATACACTTGAAACCATCTGTAAACATAACAAAACAATCTTCCCATTTATAAAATTCGCTCTAAATTTTTCGTTGAAACTATATAAAATTGTATTCCGCAAAGTAATCCAAAAGGTTCTGTTCTATTTAAAAAAGAAACTTTGATTTTGAACACAAAGAAAACTTCATGTTAGCAACAATAAGTATTTTAAGGCAAGAAAATCCATCTGAGCAACTTCTCACTCTGAATCTAATCTAATTCTTTCTGTCCCTTGAATATCCTTGCAGAGAAAAAATTTCAATGCATACCATGCACGTCCTGTAAGTGGAAAAAATAAACAATGAACAAAAAAAAATGCATTTGCAATTTGCATCAAGTTAGAATGTTCCCTCCATTATTGTAAAACAGATTGACTTGACACCGCCAGGACACATATGGAAAACTTCATGTGGCACATAACAACGCACACATCGCGCTCTCTGAGTGCAACGAAAAGAACACTGTCTTGCCCTCAAACACATTCCAGTAGTGTAGTGTACAACAAGGACAACAAAATTAAGAAACGTAAGTTAACAGCGAGCGAAGAAATCATCTTCTGAACACACACAGAGTATGAGGGCAAGGACGATACAGGAGCTAGAAAAAATAAATCAAGAAAAGCGAAAAAATAAAGGATATTCTCCCTAGAACTCACCCGAGACATGATAACAAGAAAAGCGTCTGATGCCAATTTAACGCTTGGAATACTTTCGCAGGATACCGATGTCGAAAGAAAAAAGGAAAGGAGGAAGAAATAAGCGGCAGAATCTCATGTAATATGAACACATGTATGGAGATATATGTATGTATGTGATGCCGGGTCGGTTGCTGTAGCGCTGGGGGACACTTTATCCTTGGAAAGTTCAGTTGTTTTATCAATTTTTTTTTCTTCCTTCATATTTCACACTGTGTTGCAAAAGTAGTCGAGCAATCTACAGAACGATCATATGTGCAAATGGGAGCGGGGTGGTTACATTTTAGAAGGCGACACGATGGCTACGACTGTGGTGGTTGTGAGGAGCGTGAAAACGGATAATGCTGTACACGAATGAATGATTTATGTTGCAATATAATTTATGCGAAAAGTACGCGACCGTATGAGATAAGCCATATCGGTTCGGTTGATAAGTAGAGTGGAAGTAGTGACACGATCTAAAGTGTATCCTTGAGGATATCTTTTACGTCTGCACTTGATAAAGTTGGGGTACATACATAGATTCGAAGGGAATTACTATAGACACTTAGTGAAGTATCTCTACACAAGTCCTTAAATTTAAGGATAAAGGATTGTTTAGAACGGTTTTCTAAACCGACTAAAAATTTGAACATATCCCCAATCTATGGAATATTGCATGAATAGTTTAAAGCAATACACATTGATTTTTCTATTTGCAAAGTTACTGTTACTAATTGCGACCTCACTAATCCGCGATTAAAACAGTGATCAACTGTGTTATTTATAACACAATTTTAAACTAATAAAAACTAACTTTGCTTTTGGAAACACGGTTTGAAAATTGTATTTGAATGGCAAACTCTGCTATGAAGTGTCCTCACTCATCACAAAACAAAAAAATGGATGGAGAAAAATAAAAATTTTAAATAAAAAACATTAAGTAGCAGAAGGAATAGTGATTTTATTATTATAAGAAAAGATTCAGGCATTCTCCAACAAAAGTGTTGATTAATAAATGCTCTGCGGCTTATTTCGGGTACATCGACTTGTTGTTCTACAGTTGTCCTTTTACCTGATTCTATTGGACCTCTCATGCCGTTAAGAAGGATGCGGAATCTATGTAGGTTTCCACACGCCAAAACATCTTTCAATAGCATTTCGAGTTTCAATATGAGCATTATTTTTCGTGATTATTTAATAAAAAAAAAAATCTTCGTCTTGATTCAGCTTTAAATGCAAATTCGGCTTTTAAGGTAATTAAGACTTGATTGAGTAGCGAAGGAAAATGTAATAAATAACGAATGACATATCAAAGAGTAATTAAACTAAAATTAAGGTTAATTCATAGTTGATTACGCTGTTATATTTTAAGAGCCGCTAACTTGCTGATACGTCGTACTTAGGCTTCGACCAGAAAAATGTGAGTTTATCAGAAATTGTCTTACTTTACGGTCAAGATAACGCTCCAAGAAGTAAAATATGTACCTTAAAGCGAGCCACACTCAGACGCAACTGGTACATTTTACTTCCAGGAAGCAAGAACCAGTATTAGCCATTTCACTGGAAGGCACTTTAGTAATCAATCAATCAATGCTTAACCCCCTCCACCAAACAACCGACGCGTAAGCTAGAAAAGGTCTTATCATAGCCGGTATAGATCCGAAGAACCTCTTTCGGTGTTAAGCCCCATGTCTTGCCAAAAGCACCCTTGCACTGCCAGAAGACTTAGAGCGCCTTGAACGTCTTCGACTTGGCATGTTTTGCCCCAAGAAGTTTCCTATCTAGGATTCCTCCTTTATATTTAGCTTCATCGGAGATCTGGATAGCGACGGCCCTTGGCACTCGTTGAGTCAGACCGATCACATTCCTTCTCGTAAAGAGGAACCCTAATTTTTGGAGGATTGACCCTCTGCGCATTAGGTCAAACAGTCTCTATGCATGGCCCGACAGAACGTATGAAAATATCCTCCGCGTATGCTTCGGCGTAGACATGTGAACAATTGAGGGTATGCAAAGGATTTTCAACCACCATGCACCATAGCAGTGGAGACAAAACGCCGGCTTTCAGGCAGCCTCTGTTTACACCCGTCATAACATAGCGGCCACAATCCGCATCTACACTCAAAGTTCTGTTTATCAGCATTGCCCTAATCCACAATACCAATGTCTTCCCCGTGTTGTCTAGCAGAATCACATATTCAGTCCAAGGTCGCATTATTGAAAGTGTCCTCTATGTCGATGAAGATGCCCATAGCGTATTCTTTCCTGTCAAGCGCGTATTCAATTCTAGCAACTAGGGCAGTCTCGCAGAATTTTCCACCCTGATATGCACGTGGCATCTCAGATAGAGATTGCATCTTCAGTGCAAATCTGCGCATGTGAATCTCGACTAATCTCTCCAAGCTTTTCAGCAACAGGAAAGACAGACTTATAGGTCTAAAACTCTTGGCGAGAGATTAGTCATCTTTGCCGTTTTTTGGTATGAAAGCCACTCAAACCGTTCGCCAAGTCGTCGGAATATATACCAGTACTAGATAAGCAATGAAGATTCTCTTCAGAGTTGGTAGCAACAGGTTTTTACAGTGTTGCAGCAACGCTGGATTATCTCCACTGGTACCAGGCGATTTGAATCTATCAAAGGATTCTACAGCATATCTGATAGCGTCGCCTATTACATGTTCTGATGTAGTATACCAACTACGAGTTTTACGACTTAGATCGAGCTTCCGGTGTTCGTTCAGCTGGAGCTTCTCGGGACAGATCATCAGTGATAGCATTTCGATCAAGATTAAGCGTACCAAGATTAAGCGTACCAGGTAAAACCTTTCCGCAGCTTTCTCCCTCCTTCTAGTCCATCCATTCATAAACTGTGCCTGGACCCGTATCATCGTCTGAGACGAAGCTAAAACGTAGAACCCTTGCCTCGACCGCAGCCGAAAAGATCATGCGTGAATTTTCGCTATAGCGATTATCACCTGTAGTAATGAAATCTTTTGGTTTTAACATCACATGAAAACTTTTACATCATTGTCAAGACGTCTTCAGCCTTCGTTCGATATCTCAACTGGAAACTTTGCAGTACCTTACCATCTTTGACTCTTTAAGCCCTCCCGCCTCGACAAGGCAACTGAAGAGTAGGAAGGGAGCCACCCAGCTTGATACAAACTCATGCGAATTTCGAAACAATGTTTTATGTAGAAATGGGAAGATTTCTTGGAATTTTCTTGATACAAAATCATACAAATTCCAAACAATTTTCCTTAACTTGTCCGCTTTTTTGATTGGATATTGTTTTATGATGTAAAGGTACATACATAAATTAAGTGAATAATTTAAATAGATTGTTTCCGTTGATTGCACTAAAATCAAGAGCCATTAACCGCAATGTTTACTAATTTGTTCTGTATGTATATAGTATGTATATATGTAAATATGTATCTATGTACATACATACATACATATGTCCATACAAATATTCTCAATTTTTAAAGTGTTCAAATTTATTCATACAATTTTTTTTTTATTTTTCAGGTAAAAAATTCTAAATGTATTGGGCCGTAAGTAAAACTTATTGAATTTTGCTCTCAAACTACATATCCTTATACCACTTGTAGTTAGCGTTATTTGTTCTTAAATTAAAATTTAATCATGTTATTATGATTGGTGTATAATTTTAATTGTTGGCCTCATTTTAGTCTGCATAGTAAGTATTAACTACGCAACTTAAAATATCACTTATTCAGTCAATGCAATTTTAAAGTTAATTTTCCGCTCGATTTTACCTAGTTTGTTTCGCGTCCACTATATTATTTATTCGTAAGTTCGCAACTACATACAACCGGAAAAAAACATAATTTTTTGTTTTGTTTTTATACAAATGGTAAAGCGTAACACATACATACATACATATGTAGATCAACACGGTTTCTGTATATCTGATCGTGTGTCCCATAGAGTTGACTTTTTTCTCATCACGCAATGTATGTACATATGTACGTACATGCATATGGACCTCAACAAGGCAGCATGATCCTTAATAGCTGTATGCAGACGTGTATTCCAGGTAGGTTGAGGTGATCCTATTCTTGCGCACTCAATCACAGTTCTGGTAATCCTTTTCAGTGATTAAATTTTTGTTTTGAGCTGGAGCACCCGTGTTTATCCAGTCTTTGTTAACCTATCTATTTTGGACGCCATGATTGTGTATTAAACAGCAGGACGGGGAAGGTTTTATATTTTATCGTACCCGTTCTTCTTCATAACCTCTTACTGTACAATGTATGTAAGTGTCTCTTCAAGCCAAAGTAATACAAAGCGATTTTCGACTGTTAGTCCATGCTTAAACGCAGCGCTTATTTCTTTGGCGGAATAGCAGAGTGTAGGTAAACGAATTCCTTGTATGTATGCATATCTATGACTTGTAGAAAACAGTGCCTGTTATGTAAATCCGGATATTTCATACTATTCAATACTATGTTAAATAACACTACATTACCCGAATTTGTACTGTACAAAATCTCTAATGGTACTGAAGTTTTCAGTGGTGGCTCTCCGAGTTTGACGCAGTAATGTTCTGTATGCCAGTTATTTCTTGGACAGGGAGGCAAATGGGGAAAACAGCTTCTCTATCTTTTCTAAATCGGTGCATCTTTTAAAAGAAAAATAAACGGAAGGCATTGACACATATAACCCAAAAGACGGATGGTCATTACTTTTTTCCATTTCGTGGAAAAAGCAAATTTTTCACATAGCAAACAGGTTTTGTTTCCTGAAAATTGTGAAAGATCGCGGTTATGAACCCCAACCTAATCAAATTTTACCTGTAATTATGTAAGTTTTATACGATTCTCTTCCTATTTCACCAGTCGCTTCATTGCAGATTTTTATCAAACTATTCACAGGCGTGACTACGTAATTGACTCTGACATCATGTAGCGTCATCAGGAAACAATCTATTCATTATTACTGAGGGAACACCCACTTAATCAAAAGCTCAGACAATAATATTAAACACTGGGTTTTCAAACAATGAAGGAAGTGTTGCTCACACACAATGTGCATTATGTAAACAGGATTATCTCTTTACAAAATATCCACTGAATCAGAAACACTGCGCTCGAAAACCAATTGTAACTATCTTTCTTGTTTCAATTACTGGTCCACTATCGTCATCATCATCATCGCCTCATAGCACATCTATCATTTAGCGAAAATGATTTTCTTTTGTGTTTGCTCTTGGCGCTAAGTGAACAGGTAGTAGTGTACAAGTAGGCGGTAATTGTGGGTGTAGCATCAATCAGTTGTCTTCCTTGCCTCTGACTTGTCTATCTGCCTTCTGAGTCCGACAGACTGTCTGCCAATCAAAGTCCAATAACACATCATATGCTGCAAACTGCAGCATTGCCTGTAGTTAACTTCATGTTTAAAAATATAAACATACTTGCGTCCATATATGTACGTACTTATGTACATATGTATATGTGTACATAATATGTACATACATATGTATATGCTTGCAGCTGTATTCGATTTGAAAATAAATTTCCTCTCGTGAACGCCTTCCTCACATCTATCTATCTTTTTATTCATCGAGGAAAGAGTTTTTTTCATGATTATATCCTATCCAAAAGGATAGATACATATGTATGTACGATATTTTTATCGAATAAGTAGTATTGTAGGTAAGCATGTAATGCAAGAAAAAGAAAGCAAGTACTTACGATTTAAGCTGAAACAACTAATTTGTTATGATGAATTGACATCCATTTGGCGTTTAAGTCATTGTTATCCTGCCAGAACTCTCAGGATTCTGTTTTAACGGATACATACGTAATTCAATTAAGCAAGTAAATTCGAATCTGTTAATCGGTTTGTATAGATAACTTTATTAAATATGATAACACTTTCGTTCTCCGTAGAAAGCTTTCTATATTTTTCCTTCCATTTAGTGTCTTATTAAAATTATCAATCTACGTATATACATATGTACAAATGTGAGTACATACATATATACATTGGGTACGATTACAAGCTGCTTCGATACCTATGGGTGTGTTTATTTTGGAGCTGTGATAAGTGATAAGAACGGTGACTAGCGAAGAGCAGAAAACTGCACATTGATTTTCGTATAACTGTTTACATTGGATCGATACTTTGAAAATGAGAAACGATAGGCAAGTGCACGTGTTTTTTCTCAGCTTCTATCGAGTTTGGCTGTTGAACTTTTAGTTGGTGAAATTCTTGGCTGACTTATGTACATTGTGGAACTAAAAAGTCAAGAATCATTATAACATACATATTTGTTTTCGACAAATTGTGAAGTTTATCTGAAATTTTCGCACTCTCATATAAATTAAATATTAAATAAAACACAACTCTTTGATTGAACTTATGTATTTCACAAATTTGTATTTCAATTCCTCTATGAGGAAGCCTTTAACACAACATGTCTGCAACTTTTGCTTTACAAAGAACAAAAACTACTGAAATAGTTTGATTCGGAGATCAAGCCAACATGTTAGAAGGTACCATCAACGGTACACCTAATGCGGTTTGGTTGTACTTGCACTTACTAAGTTTACATTTGATTTTGTGTTGTCGTCCTATCCTCATTTTGAAGTAAAGTCGTCCACGTCTTCTTACAAATTATTTTTTCTTTTATATTTAATCTAGTGCTTATTTTTCGAATCAATATTATAGATATATTTTTAGTAGTTCATCTTCATTGGATTACAGAAAGTATTCTTTTAAGTGTTAATTATCTTTTTCCTGATCCCATATTTTAACGCCGTCGGAATTGAGTGGATGATGTGAATTGGTCTGTAGTTGAATCGCCTTTTGTGTTTAGCCTTGGCAAGTATTTAAAAGGAGTCCACAGGTGTCACTGATATTCTGCTCTTATTTTGTGCATCTTGCTATTTCAGACACAAGTTTCAAGTTACATTAATTTTTTAAATCTGATGGTAGTAAGTTATACAACTGGCAACCTTTATTTTTACCTAAAATCATTGCTGATTTTTAATTATAGGGTTTAGAATACCTTACATATCGAAATTAAATATTGAGGTAAAAGATCAAACTTAAAACATTGAAAAGAATTCTCTGTTTTACATTTAAAGACATTAAAACATCAAGCATAATTCTGATTGGAGTATACCGGTTACATTTTAAAATAATTCTCATGGCCATATTTTGCATGCATTGTAGTTTTATAATCATAGTGTCACAAGAAAGATAAAGAACTGAAGAACAATATTCAAAGTGAGCTTTGATCAAAGATTATATATGTACATACATATGTGTACTGTTCTCATAAAGGAGATTTTACTTCCAATTCTACCAAAGAAACCTACTGTTTTGCTATTTTTTTTTTTAGTATATGCTCAAAATGTGAACTTAAAGTTAGATTTGAGTCAAAGATTACTCCTAAATATTTGAATTGAAAACTGCTCAATGAACTCATTTCCAATAATAAGATTAATATTGACTATGTTTTAGAACCATGCGTTTGGATTTGCTGGCATTCAATTTAATTTATTTGCCCTCGGCTATAAGTACACTCAATCTAATTAAGTCCTCCCGCATTCCTCGTTCACAGTCACCAATGTTCTTTCCGAAAATAAATGAAAAACAGAGCGTCGTCGGTTAATAAGGCTATCTGAGCAAATCGACGTTGTCGATTAATATCGTACCAATAAAATCCTTGAGCCACTCCAAGGGTCGTTTCAATACTGCTAGACATTACTCCATTAAATCTTGTTCTCCGAGACCTCCTACTAAGAAATGGTTCAAACCATTCCAACAAAGTTTATACTCTCAAACGCAAACACCAACCACATACATAGTTCTTATAATCAAACTCCTCTTTCCAATTAATCAGAACGCTATTCAGAGCGGATTCGCAGGAACAGCTTATTAGTTGCAAAATAGGCCTCCAATTGAATTTGAACTATTTTTTACAAAACTTTCTTAAATATACATATATGACGTATTTACTGGCCGAAAATCCTCACATTTGTTGGTTCCTTTGACTTTTTAAACGGGCGTAATTATTGATACCTTCCAGGACTCGAGGAAAGATACTCTACTCAAAGATTAGTTTATCAACCGTTCGAAAACTGGTCCGATTGCGTACATCGCATCCATGAGCAATTTTGCATTAATGTATGTGCTTAAATTCCCTCTTTTGATTTAATGAACGTAACACCTGTTTTATATTTTGCACATTGATGAGTTCAAACTGAAATGTTGAGCTAGAGATGTCAGCACTCAGGGTGAGCTGTGTATTGATTAATGTCGTCACTTGTTTTGTTTAATTCATTAGCAATGTCATCATCACCATTAATGCACGCTTCATTACAGTAAATATCCTTTGTCGATTGTCTCGTTTTATTTAAAACGTGAGTTTTTGTAACGCTCCAAATGGCTTTTTGGTCTTAAGCTCTTGCAATTTGATTTTTAATGCTAGTGTTTTTTACTCTTTCTCTGCTTTGTATTTATTTCTTACACCATGGTATCCAGTCCAGCTATCCTCCGGTATCTAGCCCAGCTCCCCTCACTGTTATAACTTCCTGACATCTTGCGCTCTGACGTTTTAAACTCCTTAGTCTTGCATTATACCAGTTGTTTTCAATGCCGCTTATTACCTTAGAGCGAACTTGAGTTTTTGCTATTCGTTCCAATTCATCTTGCAGCCTTCTTCCGATTATATCTGGATCTTCGCTATTTAGTCGCAGGTCTCTGATTATTAGCTGGTTTAAGAAGGAACATTTATTGTGCTTTAACAACTGAATTTTGTTTTTCTCGTTTTATTCTATCAAACAAAGTTCGTTTTATTTCGAGATGGATTAACACCGCCTCATAATCACTAATTTTAAGTTCAGGGTTTGCTTTAGCGACTGTTGAGTAAGTGTTTGTTATTACGTTTAGGACGTGATTGTTATTCTTGTATGCTCGGCAAAAACTTTTCTACACAGATTTTCGACTTCAATTGTATTTTTTAATACTCCATTATAGGTTTTCGATTCATCGCACCACTCAATATTTGTATAACCAGCTAGAATAAATTGCATGTTAGACATAACTAATTTCTCCAACCATTGTTTGTACACGTCACAAAATACTCGCGCAGATGAGCTACTCCAGCAAGGAAGATTGACTTGTAATTGCTTGTATTTTTACAACAAGCAGAGTATGCGTCTAACCCACCTGCAACATTTTGCTTTGGAACTGAACATGTAACACAGTCCTGCATTTTGATGAAAAATTCCCCAAAAAAATCAATTATCGGTTCGATTCACCAAAGACCTATGTGGATATATCGAGATATTTATTCCGGGAAACATCAAAAAGTTTTTTAACGGTCCTACCTCTTGCGAATGTCTGACAAACGTCCGAGAGTAATAATTATCATAAGAAAGCTTCTAAAAAAAATTTGCCTTTCGGATATGGCTCTAAGCTGTAGGTCCTTCTATGTGTGTGGAAAAACATAACTCACACAACTTTTTTTTTTTTTTTTTATTTACTTAAATTTAAAAAAGTCGGAAATGTATGCTGATGAAATATTTTCCTCATAAAAGTTATCCATAAAAGAGTTCAATGGAATCATATCCAGAAATGCAACATTTGTAAGTTGCTACAGCATCCGTGTCCACCTGCGAACATCTCTACCAAGTCTACCATTTATTTATTTTTAAAGAACAAACAAACTCTGGAATTCATTCCCAGAAAACAAATTTCCAGAGGGAAATATTCTTTAGCAATTGAAGTGCCAAACCAATTTTACATAAATTTAGAACAATTTCCGATAAGTACATTTACATGTTCCATCAATCTCAAAACCTCAAGTTAATACAAGTTAATAATCAAGCGGTCCTTGAGCTAAGCGTGTGAGAATTTTTTTCAAAACCTTTGATTTTCAAACGTAAATGCTAACATTTCGGTACATTTACGCTTACAAGGATGAATTTATAGAAACCGAATCGAAGAGTCTAATTTAGGTAGCTAAAAATGAACTCCTTCATTTGACCCTTTCCATAGATTTCGAGCAAAGCTATGTGCACATCGTGAGATGTGGTTAATAGTTTGGACTGCTGAGCACTAAAAAGTTTCTTCACAGCCCAAAATTTCGTGCAAATGTCTGACAAGCATTCAAGAGTAGTAACTGCATTAATCTAAAGGTCATTTCTATTTGTGCGAAAAATATTGCACGCAATACACGAATGGTTGCGAGAAGTTAGGCCGCCCTTCTCTATTGGACGTTTTGTACCACGAATTTCTTTTATCTACTACCCAATTTGATCAATATCTGTACAGGGATATCGTAAGACATGATCTGAAAATGAAAATGTTGGTTTTGATGCAATCTTAAAAAAATTAGTTAGAAAAAACATCAAATGTTTAATTAAACATTATGACTATTCAGTACAGTACCTACCTCTTTAAGGAGGAAAATTTTAGTTTCATGTCATTATATTCTAGATCGCTGTTTCTTTTTTTATCTAGTCAAAAATAGAACCGTCTTACAGTTAATACTTATTTACCATTTTTAATTTCTAATATCGGCAGTTCGCTGATCCTTTAGGAATCCATTACCTACGCTCAAGTTTTGTTTGAAATCCTTATTCGTTCACTGTCTACTAAATTCATTCACTTTCGCATCTACATACGAGTAAACTACATATGTACATGCAACATGCATGAACGAATATTTGTTTGCCTGAACTTCAGTATATAACTTTTTAACGAGGTTTTCCGCTCTTTCAGTTAATTATTGTTTTAATTTTAAAATCTATATTAATTCATAAATCGCAAATATTTGTATGGAATTAAAATTTCATGAGACGTGGATGAACATATTTGAATCCGCATCTCTGAAATCGATTTCCCACTCTGATGCGTTACGTTTGGAAAATACACCGCTTGAAAATGTTCTACCTACTGCCAAATAATATTTTCATAGCGAAAACTGGTGTATGTGTGTGGGTTTGTGCTGCATGATGCCAGGAATTAAATATTTACATGTCAAATAAAAGTATCCGTACTTCGAGCAACAGCCTGCATATATCATAGCCCTAATGAACGCTTTTTTGGGGGTTGGTAACATCGGGTGTGCATGCTTTTGCGTCTATGCGCGTAGATACTCGTATCTTTTTCTTTGTATTTAATTTTTGGTATGCGTTACCACTTACAATGATTGGGTTTTAATCAGCTTCGATTTTTTTTGCATCCTTTTTCGCTCAAGTTCGCCAGGATTCTGGTTGTATTTGCAAGGATATTGACGAGCAAATATTTTATTTTTGAATAGGGTAACACGCTGAGAATAAATGCCGTTGGCAAAACCCCACAGTAAACTTGTGGGGTTGAAATCGGAAAATTAACTACATGGCTTAATTTGAGAATACATTCATTTTAATTGAATTATTTTTTTCGGTTGTGGTGAGGAGGTAATATTGCAATGGTGTTGGAATTAAGGGCAGTTAGCTATGCAATTTTATTATTATTTCGATGATGTGGAAAACAACCTTTGTTTTTTGGAATAAACATGATAATAATAATAATAATAATAAACATAAAATATGTGTACATATGTACATATGAACATACATACATATGAATATACATTCATATGTATATTACAATGTCGCATAAAGTGACGACTCTGGGGAAATCGATGCATATAATGATAGGCTTATAGATACAGAGCCAATTCAGAAATATTATGTCCCTGGTTAGTTGAATTTCTTTTCACTTTTTTTCAGGGATTATTACAACCTATCAGTGGTGTATCTCAGTCTTCGATTTTAAAAGTATTGTAAGAGTTAATTACTAATATACGAGCGGTAGCTGATAAATTCGCGGCCTATGGCATTAGGTGAAAGAACAGATCTGATTAAAAAATTTTATTTCTCAATTTAATCTCACTCCAGTGAAATGCATTTCTCACATCAGTATATACATGAATCACCGAAAATATTATATTTTTTTTTGCCTTCAAAATAACTTCGTACGGCCGCCTCGATGTCGTCGTCATCTGCAAATCTCTGGCCTCATAACTCCTTTTTCAAACAAAAAAAAAACGGATAAAGTCGCTGGTGGCCAAGTCTGGGCTGTAGGGTGGCTGCCCTATCCTTGAAAGGCATGTGCTCAAAATTGCGAGAGTTTTCGAATTCGGTGACATGGTGATGTCTATCCTACCGAAGATTACGATCATAAAAGATGCACTTTGTTCAATGATCGTGTCGCTTTTCATTACTCAAAGAACAGATCAGCCGAGCACGTCGTTTTATCGTCAAGACGATTTTCTTTTTTCCTTCCGTAACTAATAAAACTGCCAACGTTTATTTTATAAGGAAATTCAACATTTTGAAAGAGAATGCTTATGTATTGCAATATATTGCAAGCATATTTATTGGTAGTCGAAGCAGCCTAAAAAATAAAATGATGACAACTAAATAAAAAATGAATGAAAAACAACAGGGAGCACGACTGAAATATACATATGTTTGTAGTTGATCAGCATGCTAATGGCCAATTCTGAACTAACAATTGCGACATGAATATCTTTAAGTAGTGACATAATCAGATAGCGCTCCCTCTGTGACAGGGAAGCTAAGAAACTGAATGTCTTATGTGGGAGACATACTGCTGGTATTGATACCATGGTATGAATACCATAACCCCCGCTAGACTGCATTTCGTAGTATACGTTGATTTTTGCGTTACATTGTATACTTTCACATTTGTGTTGTGCCTCCTCCAGCTCCTTTTGCAACACTCCAATACTGCGTTTTGCTCCTCGTAGCTCGCTGATATAATTCCACCAAACATCTATTACTTTCATTGTTTCAAATACAGATAAATAAAGATTTTCAAAACATGTAGTTATACTTTTTTGCTGTGATTGCTTGCTTTTGAATTGTCAAAGGAGCTATGAAGAATCACCAACAGAAAAAAAATGGCGCTCCAATCAATAAGTTGGTGGTACACCACCAAAAATTCGCGAATCTCAATACTAGGTATTATTCATGGTATACTAACATTTTACGTGGTATCGCGGTGACAGACATGTGGTATAGAACATAGTATTGCTATACCAGTCTGTCTCCCATATTACAGTACATACACGTAAACCGTATCTCGGGCAGTCCTTTAAATATCAGTCATTCACCTACATTGCTCACACCACCGATAATAAAGTTACATAGATATCGCATGCAGAGTAAAAAAATGTCACTTTTTCAGGCGGGATTTACTACTACGTCCCAGTTTGATCGAACTCGTTCGAATCGTGCATAAGACATGATGTTCTTTCAAATTTGGTTGGAACAAAAAATTGCTTGTTGCTTTTGCTTATTTCTCTTTCTGTTTTGTTTTTCATTATTTCGGTTTTTGTTTTCTTGTACCTAGTGTGTTTGTCTTTGTATTTTAGATTCTGATTGTGATTCAATGGAAGGAATTTCTTGTTCAAGGTTATTTCCTTGTTTTTTTAAGAACAGTGAGGGGATTAGGAGGAAAGTATATCTTGCAATAGCAACAATTTAAGGGGCAAGTGGCCTACAGAAGAAGTGGATTATTAAATTATTTCATGTGAATACATGAATAGCCGGAAGTCATAGATTGGATTCACCAGTGTACGAAGGCGTTGAACTAAGCTTGTCTGAAATTTTTGGTAATGTCACATATGTATGTAGGCCCTTCTTCCACTTGCACGTTCAAGTAATAACAGGCAAGTTTTAATTTCTTAGGATACTGCTTTTAAGTCTTGGGGTGCTGGTTTATAGTGAGGTCCCGGTGGCTCTCACTGTTGGGGTGTTGGTTTATAGTGAGGTCCCCGTGCCTCTCGCTCTGGCGGAGTTGGTTCAATTTTGTGATTGTTTTGCATTTGTTTTCCTGACAAAATTAGAATTTTTTGATTTTTTGCACAATGTTTTCGCAAGAGAATAAGAAGTGTAAAAGAATTTCTTTGCGATGCTCAAAGCATTGGTTTTGCTCATCAAACCAGTTCGAGTTTCTAAGGTTTATTAATCTCATGCATTCCAAGGCCATTCTCTCCCTTATATTTCTAATATGCGGACGATCTCTAAAAATTGTATGGAATACTTTGAAATTGAGCTTACAAATATTGAAAAATTCATCAGTTGGTGCTAAGAGACTTCAAAATCACTATTTTGGGAAAAATTCTTAGCAAAAATGAAAAACTCTGACGGACAAAAAAAAACTCTTTTTAAAAATAGTTTCGAACAATTTGCACATTTGTTTTTTAAAAGCATTTTAAACGCCAGATATCCTGTAAAATAACGCATTGCAGTCGTTTCCAATAAAATTCCATTTGTAATTTTGATTTCATTCATCACTTTCGAACAAAGTATTATCAAATAGAGTTTCCTCGCGTGCTTCAGGTAATAAAAAAATTCTTGATGTGTGCGGTTGAGTCTGGGTGGTATCTAAATTCAAAAATTCTACATCGTCATCATCACAATTACTATGAGGAGAGAAAGCAATTAGATTTGAAGACAGAATTTTTGACATCAAAGCATTAAACTCGTACACAGAGGGATTTTTGTTACTACCGCCTTTACTGCGAATAATAGAAAATAAATTTTCCAAAATATCTTGATGAGTTCTCTTTGTAAGTAAATTCTCAACTTTCCCGAATAAACCATCATATATATCTTCACTAAGTAATAAAACCCCGTTTATTGTCTGTACCATTCCTTTTACACAAAAGTTCCTTGGAAGATTAGTTGACTCTTGCATTGATCTTAGGTAAGACAAGAATTGTTTAAGCTCATTATAAGCTGGATTTGCGCCCTGAACTCCACGCTTTAAAATATTTTTATCGTAATGAGACCCACTATCCATACAGTCGAAAGCATTATTCATTTTTAATGTAAACGCTTGTGTTGCTAGAGCTTGATTTGACCTATTTTTTAGACAATTAAGTTGATGAGCAGTTTGTATTGATGCTGCATTGTCCTACTAAAGGTTTCCTTTGCCAAGCGAACACACATTTTTTTCAAATGCATTTGGGGCTATGTGTGAACTTGTAAATTTCAAGCATGTTTTAGCCACATTATCTCTTTCTAAATTGAATATTTCTCTGAAAACAACAAAGGAAACATTACCATCTGGAGTTAGCATATCAGATTAAAGTAAAACATTACGCATGGATTTTAATAAATGAGGAAAATCATAAAAATAAAGTATTTTTTCATTATTGAAAATTGAAAAAGGCTTTTCTTCTGTAACACCTAATAAATGGTAAGCTTTCCTGTTGTTAGGTCCTTGGTCGCAAACTATAGCGCACACTTTCAGACCAAGTTTTGGCAAATTGTCAAATTATTTTCTAAAATAGACTTCAGGTTAACCCCTTTGACAGAGTTTGCTGAAACAAAATAATTTAAAATACGTTTCCAGCTATCAAAGAGGCCGTTTACCATGAAAACACAAATTTCGTTGCCGTACAATCTTTTTCGATCCACTCCTTGATCTTCAAATCTATCAATTAAGTCATTTTTGATACTGTACGTGAGATTTGGACGAATTTTAATTTCATCAAATATCAGTACCACATTCCGTTCACGTTGGCTTAATGATGCAAACTTTGCTTTCAGAAAACAGTGGGCATTGTTTTTGAATCCAGGTTGTAAGCCTTTAACAGGAGCCCAACGATAAAATGTGGATACGTGGGGAAGTCTAAATCCCAGTCTATCTCGAAGAAATTTATAAGCGTTCTGAGATCCGTAAAAAATGTATTGGGAAAGTTCTCTTTCGGCAATACATTTTTTTTTGACTTGGACATCAATATACCACAAAAAAATTTTGAATGCTCTGAAATATCAAGTACTTGAATTTGCGATGATAAACTAGTTAATATTTTGCTAGTTCGTAGAGCGTTATGCATTTTAGTTCTAGAGCCGAAGTTTTCTTCTCAGGCTTTGAATTTTAAGTCTACACCTTAATATTTTTTTTTCAATTCAGAATTTGTTTTCTCCTCTTCTAACGCAAGAAAGATTTGAACTACTAGAGGTCCCTTTCTCCGTTTTGGTAGCAAAGATGAAATATTTTCTAAACTTAAGTCTAAATTTAAATTACAATTTAGATTTAAGGAGAGAACAGTGTCCCTTTTAAGCATTTTTTTGCCAATACATTCCGAAAAAAAATGATTTTGACAAACAAAATATTTTCCTTCGCTCTTAAAATCGCTGCCTGCCTCCATAAATTACTCAAAATTTCATTTTTTTCATTTGAAGGACATGCAAATATTTTCAGATCATTCGCCATTCAGTCATTCGTACATATGTATATGTATGTATGTTCGTTTGCAAGATCGATTGAGACGTAAAACAAAATAAAGAGTTCCAGCAAAACGAAGTTACAACATACTGGAGGATGGTTGATATCAGAGTATATCTACTTACAGTTGACAAAGTAGTCTTTTTTTTTGCTCTGCATGCGATATCTATGTAACTTTATTATCTGTGCTCACGCTCTAAGTAAAAAGTGTTCCATTTCCAAACTCTCTAGCCGGCAAACACATATTCACGTATCCACTCATTTCAATCAAATTCAAACAAATTGCATAAAATATGAGATTGATAGAATCATTATCGTTCCAGTTTTTTAAAATTTTTAAAATTGTGATTGATGGACGAGACGACGTTGGTGATAATGCAAAAAGCAAACCATTGGCGACATCGTTTAGACGACAATAATTTTAGAACTTACGCGATGGACGAAATAACTACATATGTACATACATATATCTTAATAATAGATAATAGTAGATTCTTAGTTCGTCTATGCTCTATTGTAGCCCTGCTCTGTTTTACTCCTGAAAAATTATAGGCAGTATAATATATTGCATGATGTACTGTGATTACTATAATAATACTGACTGATTTCAGTTTCCTACTAACGTTATCATAACATTCTCTAAAAAATCCTTGATAGAAAAATCAATATTATTAAAGTAGTCACGTGTTGAATTGATAACGAATAACAAATTTTCAGCAATCAGCAAAAATATCCACTGCTAAGCTTATCTCCAAGAGCAAAAAGGATTAAAAAATGTTATTTAGTAAAAAAAAAAAAAAAAAAAAACAACGCCAAATGCATATACAATGAATGTACATATGTACTTATAAAAAGTGTTATGGAAGCTATAAAATGAGACATATAAAAATCTTACTTTTTCTGAAACTAAATTATTTTAAAACTTATAAAAACTCTTAACTTCTTCCCCCTTATCATCACCTCAAGCGCCATGACATCCAAAAATTTCCGTCACAATTGTGTCAATTTTTTACGACTTGAATTCAAAAGACCCGCCAGTAATTTGCAAGCGTAATTGTTGAAGTAGAAAATAAGACCTAAGTCGCATCGATTTTGTTGTTATTCCAAACCATAGTAATTAGACGTAAATTTTTGTGCATTTCATACTTCATTAAGTCAGATTATGTCTTACAAAAATAGGATTCATGCACGTGTCATAACAAACAACACCGCACGACCCAAAAAAAAAAACAATCAAAACTATATTATCCTCAAGCAAGCTGAAAGGTCATGTTGAGACAATCGAGGTCATTTTACTTTCTCACCCTATCCCAAAAAGGAGTAAACCAAAGACAAGAAAAAAGAAGTAATCGAAATGATAAAGAACGTGTGCGGCCTTAACCGCGTGCCAAACACAGTTATAAACAAATTCCAACCACCTGAGTGTCATCCCTTAATCATATTAAACAGAAGGACTTACGGTAAACAAGAAACTACAACAGCATAAAATGATAAAGGGTAGGTCCCGTTTCGGAATACCCTATCTATTGGATTTTATTTGTAAACTCGGATCACATCGTCTAAATAACACTCCTGTTGACATATTCACAGTATGAATAGCCCAATTTAAGTACAATTTTATTTTTTTTTTTTTATCACGGATTTCTTATCCTTTTCTGGGACACCCCTTTCCTTTTGTGCTGAAATGAAATGAAAATTCCTTACACCAAATCGTTTTTTCCCCCGAGTGACACGAGTCACTTCTTTTGTTTATTATAGCGCATCCACTAAAAATAGCAAAACACCGTCCAAAAAGGGCCCTTTCGAAGAAGAAAAATGATTAGATTTCCTGAAACGGGACACGCGACTATGACAGTAAATTTGTTCCGACCTTTGAAGTTTCCGTTCGTCCTTATTGATTTATTTCGCATCGCATGATTGCGCTGTTAGGTTTATATTGTTTTTGTTTTTTTTTTTTGGCGGCAAATATGAAGAGCTATATAAGAATGCAAAGAACATCTGACCTTCCTGTTAAACTGGTCCATATCGTGATCCTAGTCGTAGAATAAAAAATAGTCATCTTTATCCTCTTGAATTGATTTTGTTGACCGTTTTTTCCCAGAGTTTTTGCACTTTTGAACCAGCAGAATTGTTTCGTTTATCATTAATGTCCTTAAGGAATTTGAGAGAAACAAACAAAACTTGTTTTTCTCTTTTATTCTCTTCTCATAGTCATGGTGGCATTGCTAATGGGGTGCGAGACTGGTTTATTAGAGAAATAAAACAAATTTTAAAGGGAATCTTGTCTTTTACAACAATTGGTTTATTTTTACAATATTTCCCCCGAACTGGGATGGAAAAGTATCTTTTTTTAGGTTGCATGGTTCCTTCTGCCCCTTTTTCAACTCTGGTTCATTACAGACGGTCAAAAACTTGTTTACAGTATAATACAGCTTGAACCAGGATGCGTGAGAAAAGTTTACTTTGAGAGCAAATCCTTTCGTTGATGAAAGAAGGCATCAATCATCACCCATCAGTTGAGTAACCTTTTTCTTGTGGGATTTTGTGTGGTTTTTCTTCTGAAAAAGTTGACTTCCTCCTTTGAAACCCATTAATTGTAATTGTTTTCTTTGGAAACTCTCTAAGAAGATTTTGAGACAAATTTATAAATATACTGTTTTTGTTAAGTTTAATATGATTCTGAATGTAAACCTAATTTTTTGTTAATTGGTTTGGTTTTGATTTTTGCGAAAGATAATATAATTTTAAATGGAACTCTGCATGAATTACATTAATATGTATGTACATACATGCCTCTAATTTTTCGTTTCGTGACAGTAAAATTAGAATATCGGGCAATAAAGATGTAGGAATTCTGACCGCATATGATAATTAATCAAGGTCAAGTTTGCAGTGTTAACTAAGGCATTGACAGCGAAACTTAACCTGTTTTATGATTAAAATTAACTTTCTAGATATGACCTAAATGAACACTACCATTACAAAGTAATTCTGTTAATGATTTGAGAGTATGTATCTATCTAATTTGCTACTGTGACCACCTTTAGAAGTTGTGTTTTCACTTTGTTATCGCTTTTAAATTAATATGCCTAGATTTTTCCTACCCGATTACGGGGTGGTTATACCAAATCCCATCAAAGATCATTGTTGTAATATGAATTACAACGGAACGTGCCACACCAGCCGACTATGACGACGACGATGACGGCGATAAAAGATAACAAACGAACGTTACCGCTGTTGCCATTTGTGCCATTAATGAACCCTTATAAGCCTGAGATACACAAAACAGAAAAACACATGAAAATAAATAAAAGAAAGCGATCACCTTGTGCAAAGCATACGTTCCTCGCAACACACCAAACCACCCACTTCCACGCACAAAAGGACGCACCTGTGTGTACTCAAATGAGAAATGCAAACAATAAAATATAATTTTTGTGTTCCATACACATAAAAACCACTCCCGTACGCGCGTCAATGTCTTTTCCTTCATACATAGTATGTATGCATGTATATATGTATGTACATATGTATATTGATTTCAGTCTGCAGTCTAGTCAGGTCCTTGTTGTTCCCTCATGAGGAGAAAACTCAGACGATCCAAGTTTCAAGATTTTTATATGTCCGATGGGGGTGATTCCGTTGATTCCACACGCCGCTACCATCGACGCATTTGAGTTCGTTGAATGCCGAAAAGCAAAGAAATATTTTTGAAAATTAGGGGATTATACATGTGCCGCTGTGGGGTACGTGCCGGGGTGATATTGTTACGTTTTGAGCATAACAACCCCTAATAATGATACCACTACAGAGCAGCGGACAAGACGTCCAACCGATAAAACGGTTTTCGAAAAAATTACATTAATATAAATGTGCTTCCAATGCTTATATGCTGGCACTCCCACAGTTTCTGTAAATATAACAACAAGCAATACAACACACACAATATGCGACATTTCGTCTTTGAATACGACTAGAATGGTAACCAAAAAACTCCAAGAAGCAGAGAAACATTAAGAAAAAGCATTTTCCTTGGCGTTTCGGTTTCTCCATTATATTTTCAACGATTTTTCTCAATTTTCGAACGTCGACATTTTAGTCGTTAAAGATAAATAAAAAATATTTTTTTTTACAGAGTTGAAGTTATAGTATAGTTCACACGTATCTGGTGTATATAGGTATGTACATATTTATCTATCTGTCGTATGTGTTTGGCCTTAGTTCTCTGTGAAAGTATTCAAAAGTCGTGAGTTATATTAAAGTCACAATAACGATATAATTTTGCAGCTTTTCACAGATACGTGAGTTGGTTATCAAAAGTGGAGTTCTTCCTTTCGAGTCTTTTTATGTTTTTTAGGTTGCTTTTTCGTTAGTGTAATATGTTTCACCCTGAAATACAGCATGTGGTGTGATATGGTATTAAACCCAGTATGTTATAGACGTACGCTACCCATACAGTTTCTGTGTAGAGTGTGGTATGAGATAGTTTTCCATAGCCGCATTTCGTGTAGGCTCATGCATCGAGAATCCGTGAGTTGTGCGAATGATTGAAAGTCTAGAAATGGATGGTATATAAAGAGGACTTACAAAAGAGTGGGTTAAATGTACATTCCACGATAAAATTGGGTTAAAGACTGCGAAATATATTTTTCTTAGCTCCTTCCACAAAGAAATGTTCCTCGTAGCAGTCTTTGAAGTATGAAAGAGTTTCTAGGTACACACAATTCATATGGATTTACATCGTTTGTAATTATGTGTGTATACTTTTCCGTTTTTTTCTTTTCTTGCCCTTGATACCACAAAGCCGCTCACACGATTTCGTCGCTCCGATATATCAACGACTGTCAGGCAGGCGCTTATAGCTGACGTCTTTTTTGGTTAAAGCCTTCGTGTACAAAACCTTATAAATTTGCAAATGCACAGATTTATAATCAGTTGGAAATCTTTCAATTTGAACGTTATTGCTTTGCCCGTTAAGGCCTAACGCCAAGAGAGATATGTATATTTGAAAGTTACATGAAGCCTAATTTGGTCTTGTGTCACTTTCAGAAAGAGACATAATATCGTTTTCTGGAAGTGCCACTTGGTTTAATTTCACGTCACCCATTCCAATCTAGATGCGAGTATCCGAATATTGAATTCGAATTTAAATTCGGGCAACAGACTGAGTATTTGACATTCGTGGATTCAATTCAAACATAACTGCATTGATATATTATTAAAAACGAGAATTTTTCTGAGGTATGTAGGTTAGTTATAGAAGGGTGCGTGATGCATGACTTTCACTCGAAAACCGCATGGTGCATTGTAAATGCTCTTTGAGCGGAAAAAAAATGATAAAAACATAATGAAC
Organism: Blera fallax; assembly: GCA_946965025.1. Lineage (NCBI taxonomy): Eukaryota > Metazoa > Arthropoda > Insecta > Diptera > Syrphidae > Blera > Blera fallax. Next base: position 52,560,534 of record OX337246.1, read on the forward strand.
CAAACCTATCCTACTAATGGCCGGTTTGCAAACCATTTGCTACTCTTTGTGCAAGTAGGTCCGATATTTATTGTAATGTTATTTCCGTGGATACCCTGACTTTAAGAATCAATTAAATTTTACCCATAAGTTAACACCATTTGTACAATGTATAAACTACCCGAACTACGCATATAGTGTCAAATTTAGAGAAAGTGAAATAAAAATTTATTTAACGGATATTTTCTTTGTTATATTTGTTTTTTTATATTTAACTTAGATAAATAATAATAAAAAAAACGCGCAGTAGAGAATTTCAATTCAATTCCTATTTGCCCGGTATCTGAAACGTTCAAGCGTTCAAACCACGTTTCACGTTCCCATGAACGTTTTTCCAATCTTAATTTCCGTTTTTCTGATTGAAAATTGTTTCAATTCCACACCCTCTGCATTCTCTCCCTTACTTTGGCCACTCTCACACTAAATAAACTCTGTGTACGGCGGCATGTGCAGTGCAATTGCAATAGCAGAAAATAACTGACCATTGTGCATTCCCCCACATTTTGACCACCACCATCATCATCAGCTTTTCCTCATACCTTCCGTTCTACTGTTCACTTGGATTCAGGATTGTTTTGTTCTTTTGTGTTGTATTGCATTCAACATTATTATTTTCCAATCGTAACTGCAAGAGTGTGCCACTAGTAATCCCATTGGCGATGAATGTGGGAGTCCCATGCCACCCCACTGTATGTGTGAATAGAGTATGTTAGAAATTTGCTGAGCAGGATATGTAGGTATAGGAGATCACATCGTATCCTCATTTGTATGTATTGTATGTGTGTTATTGGCCAATGGTCAGTGATGACGAGGACTACGTATGAGACGATGATGATAATGATGATGTTGATGTTGTGTTGCAAGAAATGTAAGTTGCATTTAGCGTCGTGCTCCCGCTTTCCTGTCGATGTTGTTGGCTTGGACATGGACTTCCCCCTGCAAACACAAATGCGTTCAACTCCAGTAGACGATAAAAACGTTGCATTGCCTTCTAAATATTGACCATTTGCATTACAATATGTTTGCATTTTGAAAATATTTTCATTTAGCATATTGCCATGAAATATGAAATCCAAAAAGGATATGTTGCAGCTGCTGTGGCGGCTACTTCTATATGCATAAAAACTTCAACACATCTCCACTCCAGTATGTTGAAAATGAATGTATACTCCTGAATCGTATGAGGGGGTCAGTGGCTTTATACTTCGCTACACACGATCCGACTGAGTTGCAATTTGCAATATAAATAGTATTTCAAGCAGTGTCCTGGTAAGGAAATTAATTCCATAGACCACCTGGGAATATGCAACTTTCATTTCTTCCGCGATTCAAAGAAGATTTCTGGCCGAAAAACGTACAAAAAACTTTAATTCATTGCTAGAAAGTTACTGAAATACTTTGCTTAATAAAATCAGGATTCAGTTTCCTTATCTATTGAGATGTGATTACTTATCTTCTTATCATAAATAATATACTATTTTGCTATGTTGAACGGAGTTAAGTTAATTAAAATTTCTCTGCTTCATAGTAACTAACGCTTCGGTAAAACGGATATGACAAAAGAAAATCGTACTTGACATTATCGTAAAATATTACTATTCTAATGCATATTTTGTGGGCGCCGTGGCTCAAGTGGTTAGTGCGTGGCATCGCTAAGCAGGAGGTTCGACGTTCGAGTCCCAGAAAACACCAAAAAATTGTTCATGGTCCCACCTCTCGCGAATGTATGACAAACGTCCGAGATTAATAACTGTCATGAGAAAGCTGCTCAATTTGCCTTTCGGATATGGCTTTAAACTGTAGGTCTCTTCCATTTGTGTGAAAAAATATAACACGCACAACACGAATGGTCGTGAGAAGCTAGGCCTTGGACCACATACGGTCCAAGTTGTAATTTTGGAAAAAGTTACCCCTGTTCGTCATTTCCCTGGCACTCTCTAAAAATCAGTTGGCAAGCATTGATCTTTCGGTGAAAAAGTGGCTATATGACCTATACGTCCGAAGAATGCGAAAACCATTTGCTTGCCATATCTTTGCGCACAATTCAATTTTGTTAGCTTATTTTCGTCTTATAAAATCCATTGTCATGACTGTACCTTGCTTCCAAAACTGATCTTTTCTTAGCTTACAGTTATATAAATCTTTCGAGAAAAATCTGGTTTGATATCGACATATGTATGCATGTATATTATTAGCGTCGAAAAGATGTCTAGAATGCCTTCAATTCGGCTCGGTGGAAGGATATGCTGGGGGCCCTAAAAGATAAGTTCAACGTGCCGAAATATCTTCTTCGCATAATAAGGAGCTATCTTAGCAGTCGCAGTAGCAATTGATGTTGGGGTCGTTGTGTTGGCGGTCGCTGACACCGACATAACTCCTGTGCTTACCGCACTGTGTCGGAACCAGCCGTTCTCACTATTACAGGAATTATTCCTATAGGGCTCCTAGCCCAAGAGAAGAAGAAGATTTACGAACGGAAAGAGCGTAGTGGGTAAAGTACAAGCCAGGTTAGAAGAGAGAGCACGCACGCTTGCGATATGGAAGCGATTGGAGAGAGAGAGCAGAGGAGAGTGGACCAAACGACTTCTCGGAGATCTAAGAATGTAGACTGAGCGGAAGCATGGGGAAGTCAATTACTACCTGACTCAGTTCCTTATCGGTCACGGATATTTTCAGGCCTATCTCTACGTGATGGGAAAAGCCGACAGCCCAGCATGCTCCTTCGGAGATGCGAGCAATGACAATGCGGAGCACACGTTTTTCCACTGCAGAAGATGGTGTGTTCAAAGGCGGTTTTTGGAAAGCGAGCTTCGACCGATAACCCCACAAAATGTCATCCGAATAGTGCTAGATGACGAAGATAAACGAAGTGAGCTGGAATAAGATAGGTTCGTATATTGAAACTGTAAAGAACTGCTCGTAAAGAAAAGTGACAAAAATTTAATAAGATGAAGAGGCACGAAGAATATACAAACCCGTAAAAAACAGAAGTTTCAAAACGAATATATGTAAGTCCGGTTCCCCGTAGGGGATTGAAAACGACAACCCTGAAGTAATTGGAAAGCGGTTCCAGAGTGGACGGTGTCAAGAAGATAAGAGGTCCCTGTGGGTTTGGTGGATGAAAGCTCCAGACTACCTGGAAAGAGCGGGTCATTCCCAGGTGAGCATTAGCGTCCCACAGAATACCTATACATAAAAAGGGCAGGACATTGAAGTAAATTTGTCAGACATTTGCGGAAGGTGAGACAGTGAATTTTAACCCGCACTGTCTAGACCTACGCACTTACTAACATTATTTGAAGTGCTATTTTGCAGAATTTTACGTTCCTGAAAAGAGGAATATAAATACACTTAGGGGTTCGCGCAAAGAAAACCGCGCAAAGCGAGGGACGAGTGTAACTCTAAGTTGATTTGTGTTATTTTCCTTGCAACAAACGATATTTTCCAGTGGATGGTTTCTTTTTTCATAACTAAAATAAATTGCATGACAACTGATTTATCGCACTGAGAATGATTTTTAGGTATTTAATGAGAATTTTTATATAATTTTTAAATTTCATTTTGATAATATTGACCTGATGCTTCGAACTATCATCAATTACTCAAATTGCAATAAAAAAGTCATTCAAACATTGAGTGGTATCTATTTTGCACTTTTTCTCTAATGCACGCCCCAAAAGTAACCATTATCAACTCCTCCTCTTACGTAAACCCAATCAATTTGATTATTTATGTAAACAGAACGAAACAAAATTTAGTGCGGATAAAGGAATAAGCAAAAACAACCCTCAAATGCATTGGATGTAATAAAATTGGTCACTTTATGGTCATTTCCACTTTTTTCTTTGCTCTCTTCGTTTACCCTAACAATCAATATAAATTATCCCCCCACTCGTATATTGAAGTGTGGCCCCCTACCCTTGGTTTCACATCACAGAATTATGTGGAATAAGTTCAAAGAAAAAATGTTTTTCTTGTTATTTCATATTGCTACCCTACCTACTACTCTACTACTACCTACCTACTCTCCCTCGTAGTTTTCTATTTTAACGGACTGACGTTTGCCCCCATAATAGCCCTTTGGATGAATGAAATAATGTATAAACTTCGTGCCGAGGTTTTAATGATAGTATAGTAAGTAATCAACAAAGTTCTTTAGATATTTCTGTTCATACGATGGAGTATTTTAGTATTTTTCAAGTTGTCTTACGTTGGTGCTTTATACCTACCATCGTCTTATTGATTGTTTTTATTGTTGATTATTTATATAGATTTTGACTTAATGTAGATTAAGTGTTTACTACATACTAGATATGGATAATATTTCATAAAAGCGCCGCAATATATATATACTTACATATGTACATATACATGATAGTAGAAAATGTTAGCTTTCATTTCTTCTAGGACTTAAAGTTTTAATCAACCCAGCGTCCGCCATTCACCAACTTAACATCATTTAGAAAATTTTCTAAAAAAGTTGTTTGCAACAAACAAATCGACAACCACTGCACCACACCAAATCAATACACAATTGTCATCGTCAGTTGACCAACCCTACTAACTTAATAAAACCATCCTAAGGATGTCATTACATGGTCCAAGTTGATCTTCACAGGTCTTTCTCAATATACATACTTGGGTACATCTCAAATGCAAACTGAAGAAGATTACAATTCTTTCCGTCTGAATCGAAGCACACCGTATCACTTTATCGAAATGTCAATGCGATGAACTTAAAAAAAAATGGAGGAGGCAACGAAAGAAAAAAATAGACAGTTGACCAACAAAGGAAAAACGTTATTGCCGTAGGTGGACGGAGGAGGACCTTTCAGACAGACGACCGACAACAGATACGATGATGAAGATACGAGTATGAAGTGGATAAAAAATCATTCCAACGACACAAGTTGCAATCTCCTTGTTCGTGGTATTATTCAGGTTATTTTTTTTGTGTTTGCTTTTGTTGAACAGTGGACAGTTACGTAATCTTATTGTCATCATGTGCATTTTCTCTAAGAAGGATGAACACACATAATAATGTCGCTCATGTGTGGTGTACGTGAGAGATCCAGGCAGTGCAGTGAAAAGTTATTGAAGAGATTTTTTTCTAAAAAAAAGGGAAAAACTATTGATTGCTCAACGAGGCTCGTTATTACATCCTTTTTTGTCCCCGTGGTGAGTGAAGGCTGAAGACATCATCAAGTCATTTTTATCTCCCACCGGAAAATGTTTCAATATAAAATTTTTTTATTAAATCAAAGAAAATTCCATTACAAAAAAGAAGGCGATTCAATTTTGAAATTCCGTTTCTATTATCTTTTATCGATCAAGAACTTAAGAACAAGTAAAAGCATTTGATTCTTTGTGATGATATTACAAGTCAGGTTGTAATTGGGGTCAGAAGCCGGGATAGCTGTGTTTTAGGCGATTAGTGTACAAGTTCTTATCGACTTAAAGCAGAAACATAACAGAATAGCCCCCGTCTAACACATGAAAAGGATAATCTCGCATTGTACTGTAAAGTGATCCATCCATATGCAGCACCAAATGTAGCAGCGTAGAAAAATGTGTTGCTTTTATATGTAGCTCACTTCTTTTTGGTGTTAATAAATGGTTATACATATGTAAGTATATGTTTCAGTTTAGGCGTAATAAATGATAGCGAATTAGCGAATCTTTCTCATTTTTTTGCATGTTAATTATTAACCCTGGTAAGCCATAATAGATCCCTGAGGAACTTTAGCTCTTTAAGTAAAGCATCCAACGAAACACCATCGAGTATAATTTGAATTAAGCTCTCCTAAAGAAAGCTGACTGTCGTCCCTTTGTCCATATAACTTCTAAATTATTGAATAAAGAGAAAGGGATTGAGAAGTCTTCAGATATAATTTTTTTCTTAGTCGCTTTTCAAAACGTTCTCCATATTACGGATGTGAACGTAATAAAAATTCAGAAAGCTTGAAAATGGTTTGAGATATCAATGTATGTTAGGTATTTGGGTAGATAAAAATGATCTACCACGCCACACTCGGGTCAGTGCAGACCCATTGCGATCATTGAGATATCAAAATTAGACTTATTTAACGGCTCACTCGTTTTTTTTTGTTTGAAAATATTGGTGAATTATGCGTTTAAAATTGCAACATTTCTGTCGTGGGACAGGGTGAGCCGAGCAACCGCGAGGGTGCCGCCGTTCTCCTCTCCTGCACCGAAGTTGCCACCGTGGCCTTACCCTAGCTTACAACAATATACATAAGTACATACATACCGTATATTGAAAAATTCATATTTTACACTTTTTCATAGAAGATACAAGTATGTACCTACTTCTTTGAGTTTAACTTCACTTTTTTTATGCGTTTTATTTTATTACTCTATCAGCTAATGAACAGTAGATAACAAAAAAAAAGTACATTTTGAAACTAACAAAAAACAACAAGAAAAAGAGAAATACACCAAAGCCTGTCAAGAAATTTGTTTTTTTTTTCACATGTCTCAATGTTTCGTGGAAAACCGCTACACCACGATCTTCTTTGAGTTCACTCGCTAGGGTCCTCGTTGAAATCCGCGGGTTTTCCACTATTTTCCGTATCAAAATGCGTTCTGTACGCTCTATCCTCGGATTTCGTGCGATTTAAGATATTTTTTATTGTTTGTCTGGTCAAAGAAAACATCTGGGACAACTTTTTCCGATGCAGTAATTATAGTAAACCAACTGGGTCACTTAAAATGATGTTCTTTTGCCAAGCATCTTGAATTCACTATAATTAATTTGTAATTTTGGTTGATTTGCGACAAAAATAAACATAAGTGCAAAGAACATCAAAATCATAATGGTAAATGCATACCAAGGCATGAAAAAAGAATTGTAAAAACAATTTCTTGACAGACTAATTTTTGTGTATTTCTCGTTTTTCTTGACAAACTGTACATGTGTGTACGTATACATATTTGGATTCTACACAAAGCTCTTTTCTCTAATGTAGCACGTGTCTATTTATGTACATATATGTATATGTATGTACATACATACGTATGTATTCATAATGAAAAAATAATTCATTGCCATCTTTGCTTTTTTAATATGTATTTTCAAGTATATCTTAACCATAATATTTACATACATATATAGATAGGGGAGGGTGGGGCACATTTGAACACGGGGCACATTTGAACACTGCTTATAAAATTTTATTTTATTACTCTTTTTTAAAAGTAATTTAATATCTTAACCTGGCAATACCATATCCGTAAACGTCATTGACTTTCCTTGATTCTCTCGGTTGTCTCTCAGATTTACAGTGAAAGGTGCTTTTTATAGCGGTATTGCATTATTTTCGTTTTTTAGTTGTAAGTGTGTAAAAAAATTTTAGTGCGCGATTTTAAAACGGAAGATAATTTTTGTAAAGAGGAAATAAGTTTAGAATTAAATCACGGTAAGTTTTTGAATGAATATATAAAAGTTTAATATTTATGCAAAATTGTATGTCGTTGGAACAGTTGGGGCAGATTTGAACAAGTGTGTTGGGGCACGTTTGAACATGTTCAAAACTGCCCCGATTATGTTTCATTCAATAAATCGGTTGCTCATTATTTTCTTTTGTTTTTAAGTGAATAATGGTGCGCACTTACAAGAGAAAAAAATCTACTGTAGTCAATGAGGATGACGTTAAAAGTGCCATAACAGCAGTTTTGGAAAAAAGAATGACGTTAAGAGGGGCTGCCGTTGCCTTCGGAATATTGCCAACGACATTGTATTACCGAATTAAAAAGTACAAAAGTAATAAGGAGCCGAGAAATTTAAAATTTTCAAGCAAATATTCAACACAGCAAGTTTTTACCACTGATGAGGAAAAAATGCTTGAAGAATATTTGATCCGAAGCTCCAAGATGAATTACGGATTGACCAAAATTCAAGCTCGAGTATTAGCATTTGAGTATGCCACATTGCTAAAGAAATGTCCCGAATCGTGGGGTGAAAATAAAATGGCTGGAATTGAATGGATACATGGCTTTATGAAGCGACACTCAAGACTTTCAATACGAAAACCGGAGAACACAAGTTTGTCAAGGGCGACTAGTTTTAACAAGAAGAATCTTGAAGAATTTCACTCAAATTATCAGAGAGCACTCGGTAAGTTTAACTTTACTGCTGATCGGATTTTCAATTTGGATGAAACAGGTGTTACCACAGTAGTCCAAGCCCCAAACGTGATTGCACAAAAAGGGCTAAAACAGGTTGGACAATCTGTTTCTGCTGAGAGAGGCCAGTTAATTACTATGTGTGCTATTGTAAGTGCAATTGGAAATACTATACCTCCCGTGTTCATATTTCCGCGCGCTAGATTTCATGACACAATGCTTAATGGAGCACCGGCTGGTAGCGTAGGTTATGCTAACAGCCCAACGAGTGGTTGGATGACTGGAGCACTTTTTATTAAAGTTCTTGAGCATATTCAGAGATCCACGAGGTGCACTAAAACAGACATGATATTACTTTTATTGGACAATCACGAAAGCCATTGCTCAATTGAGGCCATAAACTTTTGCCGTGATTATGGTATCGTCCTTGTTACTTTTCCTCCTCATTGCACTCATCGCCTTCAGCCACTTGATGTTGCTGTCTTGGGACCCTTCAAGCAAAAACTATCGATAGCACAAAATGACTGGCTACTTAACAACCCTGGCAAAACAATAAGAATACACGATCTTCCATCTATTGCAAACACTGCTTATTTAGCTGCGTTCACTCAAAAAAATATAACTTCTGGGTTTGCCAAGCCAGGCATTTTTCCATTTTCAAGGAATGCATTCACCGAAGAAGACTTTCAATGTTCAGAGGTCACAAACCGAACATTAACTGAGTCTGCTGAAGTTCCTGTGAATGAAGTCACTAATGAAAATATTGATCCGCTAGCTGATGAAGCTGATCTGCCAGCTGATGAATTTATTATAACGCCAACTGACATCGTTTCACCTGAAATTGCAAGGCCTTATCCGAAAGCTGCCCCAAGGAAAACCAACACTGGTGGGCGAAAGAAAGGAAAGTCGCGGATACTTACCGAAACCCCTGAAAAAAATGAAATTGAAGATGCATATTTAAAGCGTCAAAAGCTACTGAAAAAAACACCAATACCGCCGTTAAATATACGTCGTAAAGATAAAAACTCCAAACCGCAAACCAAACCTAAAAACCTAATGGAATCTAGCTCGGGTTCAGATGAAAGTTTCTCAGTTAATGACGACAACGATCTCGATTTTGATTTTGCAGGTGATTCTTCCTTTGAAGAAGTAACGGAACCAGTAGAAAGCGAGGAATCATATGACTTGAGATATGACAACTTAAATCAAGGCGACTTCATTTTGGCAGAATGTTCTAATAAAAATAACAATAAAAAGCTGGTTTTTGTGGGCAAAATTATAGAAAAAAATGGAAATATGTACAACATAAACTTTTTAAAAAAGATGCCTGAATCCTTCAAGTTCTACTTTCCTGATCTCGAAGACAACTCGTTTATAAGCGGCATAGAAATTAAAGCCAAGCTGCCTACACCAATTAACGCTCCAGGTACATCAAGAACATCTGCTTTGATAACTTTTGCGTTTGATTTTTCGAAATATCGGTTGGGTTGAACACAAAATATATATTTTCCTACTTTACTCTAAGAAGCTAAAATGGTATGAATTCTATGTTTTCTATGTTATGTTTTTTTATGAATCTTTGTTGTTTTTTTTATCAAATATCAATTTTGAGTTTGTGATTGATAACTTTTTTTTATGTTATTATTAAAAAATTAATAAAAAAAATAAAACTTAAGTGTTATTTATTCACTAAAAAAAATTAAGATTGCTGTTCAAAAGTGCCCCTTCCAAGTTCAAAACTGCCCCATACATGGGGCACTTTTGAACATAAGAACCTATATTGGTGGAAAATATAAATTTAATATAAATATTTCTTTAAATTAACCAAATATTATTTGAAATCGAAGTTCAATAACACTGTTCAATGTGAGTAAAATTTACAGGCCAGTAAATCGAATATATAAGGTTTTATCAGTTTCGAAAGCAAAAAGTGTTCAAATGTGCCCCACTCTCCCCTATGTATGTACATGGAAGATAATTGACTTTCATTTTGAACATTTACAAAATTTTCTTTTCATATCTAACGGTCGAAATAATTTTCTAAGTTATTCTATTCAAACCATGCAAATCCTTAAAAAAAACTTCGTGAAGACTCTGAAACCATCTTATATGTACATACATATGTATGTATGTATGCATGTACATATATCAGAAAGTAACTGACGAAAGACGCTGTAGAGAGAATTACTATTTCATACGACCATCTGGTTTGCTTCAGTTCTTTCAGTCAGCAATTGAATAATAATTTGAACTTTACATTATACCCCTTTTCATCTCCTTTGCTTTTGCTTTAACCGTCCAAATCATTATCATATACTATTCATTGCCCTATAGGGAAAAAAAGAAAAGGACCAAAACGACATGTGTGGTGGCCGCTTTGTCCAGACGATGACCATAGTCGGTACCACACTAAAGGAATTTGAAAGAATCAAAATAAATAAAAAAGTTCTTAAAACGAAGACGAAAAAAGGGTCAGTTCTACAATTATGCGTGTTGTTTCTACTCATTCGTTATCCTCTAATAAGGATATTCCTGGAAATTTCCATATGCAGAGTATTTTTACGGTTCCTTTTAAACTTTTTTTTTCATTTCATACATTGAATTCACGAAAACGACAGTGAAGGCCAAACGGGAAATGAAAAAAGATCTACCAAAAGTTATTTGCATAAAATTCTTATAATTTCATTCTTCCACCCCTGTTATAAGTGTGCAAAACCAGAAAAAAAACCGAAAATCTTAGGAGGAGGAATCTGATATACATATATACATATGAACAAAAAAGAACAACATATGGACCTTTCCCGCTTTTTTCTTTTTCTTCAACTTCATAATATTTTTTTCTTTCAGGTGCCTTTAATAATCCCATCAAATCGGAAGGTTGCATTTAGAAGTTTACATGGATTGCACAAATGAAATGGAAATGGATTGATTTTGACGTTCGTTCAGAGTTAAAACTGCGCAGTTGACCTGCCTAAACCAAAACCGCGCGGTACATATGTATATACATATGTATGTACATATTATAGTATACATAGGATATGCATCCAACCACTATATTTACGGAACCATTAAGTTTTATGTGATCAGCGGTTACCAATAACAAATTTTATTTTTTAATTCTTTGTATAACTTTAGTCTGCCGCTACATATGTATGTTTCGTAATTTCATCTATCCAGTTTCAATGAATTAATAGGCAGTAGTCTAGATGGCACAAAGTAATTTATAAATATACTGAAGGTATACATATATCAAATGTAGTTCTTTTCCTATGATGATATTAAAGTGGCGTCATAAGAGTTAGTTATATATCAATAAGAGGGTAGAGGGTCTTTGTTAAACGTATCACCCTTCATTCACTCTTCCCTATCTTTACTAACCCGCCTACCTAATACCCACCAGCAGTGTCAAAATGTACGTAGGTTTCTGGAATGCCAAGGAAAACTTCAAACCCATTTTATTTGTGCAATCCTATTGTTTTGCAAGATATTTGCCTTCATGGTGTACACATTTCTGCAAGCGATTGAATTGAGTCCTAAAAGGACTAAGCACACCGCTCAGAAGCCACCTTAGAACCAAAGCTTTTGGAGGCTTGCACCGCTGATGAAGAGCTGCTTAATTTTAATCCCCGAATTTTATTCTTCATGAAAGCGAATAAGGAGATGCCACAAGATCCTGAGTCCAGACTGCAAGGTGGATGAGCCATTAAATTCGCATTTGAAGCGATCAGCGTCTCGATAGTTTTAGATGAGCTGTGTGTTCTTCTTGCATGTATTTAGCACCTTTTAGGCATCGACTAAATTGTGCGGTATCCATCGAGCACAAATCTTTCTGAAGACCGAAGACCTGTTTATATAAAAATACAAATACTTGGCGCAACAGACGTTATGTAGTCCAGGGCCTAGCTTCTCGCGATCGTGTTGTACGTGTTAAATTTTTACACAAACGGAAGGACCTACAGTTTAGAGCCATTTCCGAAAGGCAAATTGAGAAGCTTTCTTTTGACAGTTATTACTCTCGGACGTTTGTCAGATATTCGCGACAGGTGGGACCATGAAAAAACTTTTTGATTCGAACGTCGAACCTCCTGCTTAGCGATTCAACGCACTAAACACTTGAGCTACGGCGCCTATGGATGTTTATGGATAATTCTTTTAATACGGGTCACGAATATACCCAAAGGGTACTCTGATATCCCTTCAGTTACATGGGTTGTCCCGCATGTTCGATGTGACGTCGACGGTTTCTGTGTACCGACCGTGTATGCAGCGGTGAACTCATTGCACCACCGTTCTATAATGCGAAAAGATAGTTCTTCAGCGCCAAATAATAACCCTGTGCATTGTAATCTGTTCCAATTTTCGTAGTTGTGATATTTTTTGATAATAAGATAGGCGAAAATGTTCGAACCGACCTCTAAAGGTACATACATAGTATATATTTTTTATTCTTTAAAGCGCCATGACAAATTTTTCGCATGTTCATATTTATGAAACTTCAAAAATTACAAAGCTCTTTTTGCGATAGCATCTGTCAAAGCCACCTAGCTTGTCTGTCTGGCTTTCGTGTTTTAATACAGCCACCCAACAACGATATTTCCATAAAATATGTCTCTACACTTATGCATTTTATTTGTCTGTTAGAGAAATCGAACAAATCAACTTTGAAAACATGAAAATAAAAATAGAATACTAGTACTTCTACGTACTACCAGCCATGACCGGCAGTAGCAAGACAGGACAACAGCAAGAAACTTACTTGAAGCTTACACCCTCAACCAAGTAGAAAGCACTTTCGTCGTCTTTCGTTTCTTTTACTTTTTTCTAGAATTCCAAATGTATACAATAGCAACAACAGCATCAAATACTTTTTCTAGGATTATCCTTTAAATATGCAATGATTACTCGAAGAAATATCCTCACCCAGCTGAAAGTTTCCATTTCTTTATCCATAGCGATTCTTCTTCTTTATTCGAATGCCATTCTTATTTCTTGACAACTAAGCTAATCTCTGACAGTGAGTTAAGGGAACGTGAGAGAAGGATATCCGAAAAAAGTGTACGTCTATTTATTTTTTGTGTATTTTTCTTTTCTTTTTTAAGGCAGATTCAGAGTATGTTCAGAACGACCCACTTTAATGGACAGTGTCCACGCCTGAATAAAATTGTTTGCATTGTCAATGTTTCTTTTTTTCTGTTTTCCCTTCTTCTTTATTGCAATGCAGATATTGTCATGTGAATTAGAATGACGGCAAACCAAGAGTGAAAAAAATAGTCCTGAATTCTACAACTATGTACTTTATTTTTTTCTATTTTACCAGAGTTACTGAATCCAAATGCTTTATTGGGACTTAAAGAAAAACGAAATCATTAGATACTAATGGAAATGTTTTTTAGTTAAATTGTTTATTATCCTAGAATTGTATAACTTGTCTATATTGCACAGGATATTCTTTTTTATTTATATAAATCTGAATATATTTTTGTTTATTTGCATTTGTTCCTTTATAACAGCTGAAATAAATTTCAATAAAACTTTCTAGACTCACTCCCATTTAAGAGAGTGCGTTTCTTTATATTTATATATGTACATACATATGTATGTATGTATGATCTACCTCAAATATTTTAGTCAGGAATTGGATTTGGTGACGGGTCAGGATTTTCTTAGTTTTCTAGTTAACAATTGTTTGATTATTATCTCATAAAAACTCAATCAGAACTGTTTTTATGCATCTGGATGACTCGATAGATCGTCTGCATCAATAATGAAGGTATGGATAGTTGAGATATACTGCAACCTGAATATTGTTCTCCCTCTGGTTTTAACCGATGCGATTAGCGAGCTAAATAACATCGTCCAGTTTATCCCTTCCATTCAAAGTTTTAGGAACGCGGGATTGAATATAGAGGAGATAGATCTTTACTTAACTTTGTTTGCTTTCTTTGTTTAATTATGGAATCTGCATATACCGTGGATTTCTAAGAGATGTCCGTTAAATTTACAGTGGCCGGTGAGAAAACTCGTTTTTATTTACTTATTTTTTTTCTTTTTTTTGTTAGTTTTCTGCTTAAACTGGATTCATCAAAAGAATATATTCACCGTATTAAAAGCTACTGTAGAGATGTGCAGATGTGTGCCCACCAAAAATGTTGAAGTACCTAATACTCTGAGCAGACTGCGTGCGCTCTTTCTCTCAAAAATCGTAGAAAACCTTCATACTTTTCTAAAGAGATTACTCCTTAAATACTTGACCGGGTCCATTAGCCTTCAACCAAAATGTGCCCTAATGTACGCAGTGGTGTCTATAATATAAATGGATATTTTTTAAGAGGGACAACTTTCAACAATGATTTCTTTCTATAAAGTCTGCTGTCAATTTGCGCGTTCTGGCATTTGTATTGAAGCATTGAAGCTGTGCAACGCATGCGATGCTAATACATATTTTAATTAAATATTTTAATTAATATTCTATCCTCTTATTCCTTAAAAATGTACAACATTTGAGAAAAAAATATTTTATTTGATATAAACAATACGAACACAAAAAATAAAAGTGTGCTATCTTTTTGTTGCGTTGTATAACTTTACTCTCCTCTACAAACCCATACCAAGTGTTTGCCTCCCAATAAAAAGAATACGACAAAACAAAAATTCAAAGAGAAGTACAGAGATACGAAATTTTACATCTTTAATCCTTTTTCGAACTAAAAACAGGCTTGTCTTAGGCCAGTTGTACTCACTAAAACTTCATTTTATTGAAGCAAAAATTAAGAACATAGAATAATTATTTGAATTTTTCTTGTGTATTCATCATTGGGAAAATAATGCATTTCATTATAGTGGGCGCCGTGGCTCAGTGGTTAGTGCGTTGGATGGACCAGTAAGTTAGTACATAGCATAGTTAAGTCAGTTAATCTAGCTTTAAGCGTTGTTTTGTCTAACATGTAAAATATTATAGATTCACAAATAAAAATTCATCAAAAATTAAAAAAAAAAACAAACGTGAAATGAAATGCGTTGGATTACTGAGCGGGAGGTTTGAGGTTCGAATCCCAGAAAACATAACGTTTATTTACGGCCCCACCTCTCGTGAATGTCTGACAAACATCCGAGAGTAATAACTGTCATGAGAAAGCTTCCCAAAAAGTAAAAGAAGTCGGATATGGCTAAAACTGTAGTTCGCTTCCATTTGTTTAAAAAAATATAACGCGCTCAACATGAATGGTCACGAGAAGCTAGGCTCTGCGCCACATAAGGTTTGTTGCGCCAAGTATCTGTATTTTGTATACATTTTCTAACTTACTCGCAACTCAAAATATTCTCAGTACATCCTAATTTTATGAGTTTTTGGAGAAAACACCTACACCAAGTAAAACCAACAAACTAAATTTGATCAATATCTATAAACCCTGTAAAACCATCCTGCACATCTAACCTCTATCCTAACAAATTTCGACCAACTACCCAATGAAATTTTTTAGGGTTATTAAAATTCTACCTCCATATCTTTTCCCACTTCAATAAAATTTTAATCGTTTTCTGAGAAAACCAACAACTAAATTTTATCGCTATTCATCATTTGGTTGGGATTTGATTGACATGTACAAATTTTGTGGACTTTTGTGGCTTTCTCCCAGATCTGCATACTAAACAGCACTTGACGAATCTTCAATTAGAAGTGCAATCGAATTATGTTTTTCCAAATTATATAAAATCGAAAAAAAAAACAAAAAAAAGTTAACATAATCATGTACCTACAATTAAAAGTATTATTTGTCTTTTAATCAATTATACCAGACAGTTGTGAAACCTACTCATTTAACGATACACAATTAGCACACTAGTGCATATGTATACTATATTATATTAATCAACATACATAAATAATATTGTAAGCTTTTTATAAAATAATTTTCCTTTAACCACTTGTCTCTTTTTCCAATTCCAGGGTCGCTGCAATCGTGACAAACCGCCATGCAAATATTTCCATCCCCCACAGCATCTTAAGGATCAGTTATTAATAAATGGAAGAAACCATCTTGCCTTGAAAAATGCACTTATGCAACAAATGGGTATTGCACCCGGACAGCCAGTTATACCTGGACAGGTTCCAACTGTGGTAAGTACAAGAGTTTCTGAATTTCTGTCATTGTGCGAGTATATCTCGAATTGAACTTTCTATTGAATTTTCAATTGGAAATCAGATCCTAATTGGATTGGCTTCAAGAATATTACAAATTGAAATTCAATTTAGAAAGTAAAACATGAATTCTGATAAGAAAACTTAAAACACTTAAAGTCTTATTGAAGTATTGGTATAACCAAAATATGATACTTACAGAAAACTAAAAATTCAACTGGTTTTTCTTAATTTTAATCTCTTCGTTAGATGGGTTAAATATGGAGTATAATACTTGCTAGTGAAGTTTGTAATTTAAAGTGGAATTTAAATTTTTGAAAATCTTTAAAACCTTAATTGAAACCAATTTAAAAGTTAATTTCGCCTATTTGATTATTTAACGAATTTTAAAATTTTTATCTTACCATGGCCGGGTTCAGTCGCTTCCAGACGTGCAACGCCGTTGGACCTATGTCGAATCACCTGATTTCGATTGGTTGACATATCCACAATCATGTCCAGTTTTTGCCGCTGGCGCCTTACAGTATAAAAACAACATGCAGCAACTGCTTACGACTGGACATTCATCACAGTCGTATGATGTGTGCGGTCAAGACAGATGTCACACGGCAATGGATCGCTGGAAGAGACTGAACCCGATGAGTGAATATTATAAACAGGTGATTTTATCATGTCATTTGTATCATACAAATTATTTATTCAATTGAAATATTGTCACTTACATTAGCAAGTGGGCAGCGTGCCGCAGGTGTATAAGATATGTACCTAATTTTTTGTATTTTTTCACATCAAGTAAAAACTAGCGGCTTTTATACGCTATCAAAACTCTATGAGCTCATAGAGACATTAATCACTGGGAATTAAATTTAGTGATTGTGGCTTCCCGATACGACTTCTGTTTTTTTGTCTTCTTGAAAACACTTGCATAACAGAACAATCTTTGTCTTGTTGCAAGGTAAATCGAATCATTCATAGACCAAGCGAACGTGTTTTGTTTTCCACAATCTTCTTGTAACACTTATTGCTGATGTTTCCAGATTTTTTTCTTCATTAGCATAGAAACATTCCCAAACTATAAGGGAACCACCGTCATTTTTAATTGTTAGGGCCTGAGAAGCATTTCTTGTAAATCCAATATAAATCTTTTATTTCACGCAATGGTGTAGTGGTAGCGTCATCGTTTGTCGAGCTGATGGTTCACAGTTCAATCCCTGATGTCAGCAAGCATTATATGATAAGAGGCAGTCCGATCAATTGCAAAAGTTTGTGACAACACTACTGCGAAGGCATAACACTGGCAGTAGGTTTGTTATATGGCTGGAGAAATTTATCGCTCTGTTGATAATTAATATGCTCATGACATCAGATGGATCGGGAAAAAAATACTGTGAATCAGAAGCGAAGGCAAAAAATACATGACAGTATCAAATCTCCCCAGTTATTCTGGACAGCACCCCTGGAGCTAATGTGAAACCTAATACAGCTGAGTTTCAAACCACTACACCAATCTCTTTCTCTCTCTCTCTCTATCTATCTTTCCAACGCCCGCACCATGTGAAAACATGTAAAAGGGTATTCATAACCCCTTGAGTACGGGTAAATTATAAAAAAAAAAGAACAAAATATATATATAATTGACTCGTCAGTGCAATCGTCATTTGTTACCACTCTAACCTTTTCATCTTATTTTCATGTCCAAACAAAGGTTTTCTATTGGCTATTTTTCCAATACATATATTGTGGTGAGAAGCACTAATTTGGACCAAATTTTATTAATCTTTACAGTCTACTATCTTTATACCTGTATTATTTTCTGGAAAGCTAAAACAATATGTACTTGCGTTTAGGTATAATTTCTAGGCTCCTTGGTCTGAATTTTTTGTTGAATATTACAACAAATATAACTCTGATATCTTCATCTCTAAAGCCATAATAACCTTGGGTTTTCATTTGCTTTTGAGAATAAAGATTGTAGTTTGAATTTCAACTCTTCTGGTGTGTTTTCACTCAAGCATAAAAAGAAGTTAAACTTGGTGGTGTTGCATTTGTCGATAAGGCTTTTATGTGCAGACGTTATATTCACAGAAGTTTTATATTTATTAGTAAACATATGTAGTTACTGATTACAAGAATCATTGGGAGTCATATAAAAGGATAACAAACTTCTAACGCCTGGTTGTACCTATACATATATTAAAACTGATAATTTCCATAAATACACATTTTTTTTTTAAATTTGCGGGAAACCCCTATTTATTACAAGACTCTACTGTAAACAGAACAGCCACACAAAAATAATCTGCCTTGTAATAAATTTTGGCTCCATGTTATTATAGATTACCTTGTAAATTATATCGTCCCTTTCTCCTGCTAAAGTTAATTTTATAAATAGCACACTCAGGCTGCCACATGAAAAGGTTTCGCTTTCAAATTGAAATGTGAAATTATTTAGTAAAATGTCATTTGCGGTTATTCATTAAATGTGGGATGGTTCTAATTAATTTTCACGAATTTAGATACCTATAGTATGTACATACATACCTACATTTTGATTCATCATTAATCAGTTTATATCAACATAGCGAAGCCCCGTTGTTAATTAGCGGATCAATATTTGAATTTCAATTCAATGGAACTTATAACAGACTCCATCACAACTATCACAAGCAAGCGCAAGTTGACAAATCTGATTTTTGAAAATATTTCTATGTTGGATAGTGTGTTGCTTTTCTAATGTTTAGTTGTGAAAATTAACCTATTCATCCAAGGGCCGCGCTGTCCGACATTTCCTTTTTAATATGAAAAAAAAATGAATTAATATACATATGTATATAGCGTATGTAGGATGACAGTGGACATTATTCCACATTGATTCCATTATTCTCAACAAGTGTTACTCTATGAATTGAAAATTAATTTCGTTCAACAGCGGGTGTCCGGAGGAGATTCAGAGCGTCATATCTAACCCCTCATCCTTTTACTTGGGTTCACAATGATGATGATGAATACTGATTTGGCATTCCAATGCACATGAGCTTATATGCATGATGATCTGTACCGCAACGGTTTGGGGTAGAACTTTATTTGAATTAATGAGTTTTTGAATATTGAATGAAAATTCATTGATTTGTCCAAACTTCCATGGAGGCTCGACGGCACTAACAATATTCTATTTGGTTTTAATTAGTACCTGCTGTTTTTAAAAAATAATCATATTTTGCTGAATAAACACATTTGCATGCATTGATTTTCTATGACAGAGATGAAACAATAATAGTAAACATATTCATACGTACCTACATACATATGTACATATGCACATATTCGGATAAAAATTAAGTTTAACGCCTTGTTGTCTATGGTATTAAACGATTATTTTTTTTAAAACAAACTATTATTTAAAGCTACTCTTTCTTCTGATAAGCCAATAAAAATAAAGTAAGGCGCAAAGGAATCTAATATTTCGTAGAATTTTGTTCAGAAGTATTTTTCGGTTACCTGCAACAGACTTTGAGAAAAGTGGATTTTTTTTTCAAAATCTCCTACAATATGTACCGCCGAAACAGAAAAGGTAGCATTATTTATTATGCGCAATCGATTGATTATTTCAAAATATGTAAATGTTCAGTTACTTTACCAAAAGTAGTCTCAGGTGAACTTTCTGAACGAACTTTTTACCTAATACTTCATATTTGTCTACATATGTAAATACATATATACATATGTGTATATAGATGCATATACATATATGTATGTATTCGAATTCTTTACCACCAGTAAGCCTTATATACATACACACGTTGTCATACATGCATGTATAAATGTACATACATGCCAAGCCATAAAGCTGGCTTTATTACGAAGGTTTTCTATTTTTGATTAAATAAATTGACAAAATATGTTTAAACATTATACATATGTACTCGTATATATATTTAATTAAAACATTCATGTCCAGAATAATTCGCGAAAGCCTTTTAAATGTACTTTTCTTTTGTTTTTTTTATATCAATGCATTTTTGATTACATACATATGTTTTGGTAGTTTTCTGAACCTTCGTGAGTGTATAATACTGTTTAAAAAAAGAAAAAATAGTAGGCCTAGGCACTTCTACATAAGTTTCGAGTTCCAGGAACATCTTTAATCGAAGCAGGTAATATATGTATGTATATCAATATTTCAGGCGAACAGTTAAATTGAATGCTTGGTAAAACATCTCTCAATCCTTTCGATAGAAAGAATGGCCCCACACAATACTAATACAGTATTCAAATACAGATCTTATAAGTATATTCAAATTATAGAGATTTAAGTCTAAAGGAGACATTAGACATCTTAACTCATTTGTATGAAAAGTCATGTTGAGTAAGCTCTTCTTTTCGAGTTGCTGATTAGATGCGGGATCTTGAGTAAAGATTAAAATTCGGCATTTCAAAGCTTTTAAGTGTTTAGTTATCATAACACTATACGTACGTGTGTATAAGTCCAATTAAAATCTTCCTGTAGAAGCATCTTAATATATGTACATATGTATGTAGCTAAAAAAGATTTTTAAGTCGTCTAAAAAATACTAAGAATATTTGACTATACTGTGGACACATAGAGAAAAGCTATATTAGGCATAACCGCCCAGTAAGGTACAACTTTAACAATTAAGGTACATGTACAAATTCCTTGCTCTGTCTGTTGTTTTTATTTTTATTAATATTGAGTTCTTTCGAACTGTCGCTACCTTAGAAATCTCTTCTGAGTCCATTGTTTCTACAACCGGTACATTTTTGACCCCTGATTCTCTAACTTAAAAGACAGAACGGAATTTTCAATTTATTTTCATAGGCACTCTAAATAATAAATTCGAATAACACTCGTACTTAACTAAATTAAAAAATAATAGGAGAAGATATTTTTCATTCTATAACCCTTCATGCTCTTTCTTATGTGATAAACTTAATTTAGTTTTTCTCTGAGCACTCAACCATTTTCTTTTGTACGCCAGAAAATCACTTGTCATCCGATACTCCGATGCTTAAAATTTGGCGCAGCAATAAATTTGCAACCAACAATAAACACATAATAACTCAAAACAAGGCGCAAAAAATATCCAGACAAAAGCCAACAACTCGATTAAAATCTAATTACTTAGCTTTACGGACACTCTCCCTGTGTGTTTCATCACTCCTGCCCATAAAAACATCCCACAAAATGAACACATTCATTTGCAACCCTTTTAATTGGGTTGTTCAGACAATCTATTTTTTTCGGTTTATTTTTTAGGGACGTTTCCCTGGTAATGCCTGCTGAATACTAATTTGATTTTTTTGTGTGCGGAATTTCTATAGAAAAACTCTAAATGTCCATGTTTTTTCTTTGTTTCTTTGCAGGCAACAAATCCCTACTTGACTGGTATTCCAGCAAACACGTACAGTCCATATTTTGCTCCTGGACACCTAGTGCCTACAATATTAGGACCAGATCCGTCAGCCGTTGCATCACAATTGGGTCCAGTTGTACCACAAGCAGTTCCTGTTGCACAACAAAAAATTCCCAGATCCGATCGATTAGAGGTTAGTAATTTTGTTTTATTTTTAGTTTCATTTAATTTCTTTATATTAAAAGCTAATACATATGTATGTGTTTTGAAATTTGGCGAAATTTTTTGGCATTGTATTTACATAGAAAATTCAAAATCATTTGAACATAAAGAAATGAATGCATATATTCTTGCTTTTTTTTAATAACTATGAATGAATATTGTAGACAGTTTAATATTTTTGTTTTATAAAATTGGCTGTTTTGAAAGTAAACGATTATTATATTAATTTTTCGAAGTAGAATTTTAAGAATGCATAAATTCAATGCACGTGAAAATATATTTCTTATATTTATTTAAATTGTAATATCTATGTAGAATATACATAGTTATTATTTCGAATAAACAATGAATCTTAGCAACATGCCAATATTTTAGAAATATATTAATTTTTTACTTTCAAAAGCCGCGTATAATGGAGTTGCAATAGAGTATTGGATATAAGAAATTGTAGTTTATAAATGTTTTTTTTTTTTTTTAAATTTAGTTTATAAAGGTTTTCAATAAATTTTTAAATTATCCAGGTGCACTGAAGTGTATCACCTAATATAAGTTTCAAAAATTTTACCAGAGATATTGCCAGGTACCAAGTGAAAAATTACGGGACTAGTTCACAGATATTTTTTAAACAAATTGCTGAATAGTAATGTGGTGATAAGCTTCTAAAATCATATCCGAAATAATAATTGAACAATAATGATTCTGTGCATGATATTTTCAATCGTATTCATAAGAGACTCTTAAAGGAGTGTTCTGCGATAGTAATGACTCAAGCAGTTACATGCATGACGAGAAGTTGGATTTAAATCCTACCCCATATGTACAAAAAACACTTTTTTTACAATTTGCCCGCGCCCAAGGGGTCGGCACTCAGACCTGAAAATAAAACTAAGAGCTACTAAAAACATGAAAAAAAGGTTAAAATTAAAATTCAATTTTGAACAAAATGAAATTAAACGACTCACTTGACGCGGTATTTGTACTTCTGGCTCACGAATGACCATCTCATTAGTTTAAATAGATAAGAACGAACCTAAACTGACCTCTGGAAACTATCAAACACTGATGAAAGATTCGAAAAAAAGTTTTAAAAAATGTTTTCCGAAATACTTTATATTGTATTTATGATAGAAGTTTTCAGATTTCATCCACACCATAGAAATTGCTTTACATTCATTGTAACTTTTTAAATTTACTTCACATTCATTGCAACTTTTTAAATTTACTTTTAATACAAAGGTATTACGAGGGAAAGGTGAAAGTTATCGACCTGGCAGTGAAAGATTGTGTTTTTTTTAGTTCGAAAATGCATTTATTTTTCTACGTAGTTCATTTTTAATTCAATACACTTTGTGCAGAGTGTCTCTATTGAATGGATTACATCTCTTAAGTGCTAATCTGGAAGGTCTGCAAAATATCTGTCTACGGCTTTTTGCATTCTCATTTGATTCAAAAAGTTTTTCAGTCACAAATTTCTTTAGATTTGTGAGTAGGCGAAAGTCTAAATTCAGCGAAATATAGTTCATTAAAAACTTACATGAATAAGTGCATTAGAGCGTTATTGTAACTCCATTATAAACGATAATATAATTTTTTATTTGTTATATGGTAAGGCTTTATGTAGTATGTATACTTGGATATTAATTGAAACCAAAGGAAAATAACAAATTCGTTGTCGTCTAAAACAAATATATTTTTTCTGTTCATTCGTTTTGTGTTTATTAATTTTCTTATAACTGTTTTGTTTTCTTAAATACAATTATTATCTGTCTTCGAAATTTAAGCTAAGAATCCGATTAAAAAATGAAGAACTGGTCACAAATTTATATTTCAATATGTACTAAGTCGATTTTTTTTTTTGCTTCTTTATATGTGTGCACTTGCTCAGTTGTATATTGTGGAGTTAAAAAAATATATACATTTAGAAGCGCAGAAAACTATGCAACTGAGTTGTTCTGCACATTGTTATGTGTTTTAATTTTGCTTATAAGTATAATTTATTTCACTTCAGAGCTAGATGTCAACTATAGTTTATAATTATTTTTTTTTATGTTTAGCCCTTCATTGCGTATATATTTTCAAGGAAGTTTAGTTTCCCTTTTTCAAAATATGTAGTTCGGTTTTCTCAATAAATGTAGAACAACTGTGATGACTTCTATAGCTTCGTATCTTCATTTGAAAACTTAAATATGTACAATATGGAAGTTTGGTTTTCCCTATTCCTTATAAAAGCCATCAAATTCAAGAAATTCACTTTTACGCATTGGAGGGCTATCTGGTATCGTGGCTTCGTGAAATCCTTTTATGACTTCGCTAGACGTGCATTATTCATATACATCTACATACATATATTTATTGAAATATATTTAAAAATTGAATACAATTAAGTTATGTTACATACATACATATTCATAGTGGTTTCTTTTGTGGGTTATACGAGTATGAATGTGTGAAACATGCAACCATGTTACTATTCTTCAATTACACAACACACAATTCAAGCACACATAAAATTCCAAAAGGTAAACATGTCATATTTATAACCCAATCCTCGGTTTGACTTCCAATTTGCATATTTGTGCTAATATAGAACACTTAAACAGGTATGTTACCATCAAAGTCCGAAATGTCATCATAAACTCATCTTTTCTGGACCATTAACAATGGTAGATATTGAAATTAATTTGAAGTTTGGTTACAATTTCGCAAAATGTCTAACGATGATAGTTTGAATTAAGATGGTTACATATGTATTTACAAGTGTATGCTAAAACTTATTTCTAAGCACACAAGCCATTTGCTTTGCGCATTCTTCAAACTCTTCCTTAGCAGCTATGTAATGAAAGTAAGAAATATCTTCGAACCACAACTCGAATAATGCATTGTGCCAAATAAAGTAATAATGAAATGAAATTCCATAACAACACACATCAAAATAAGTTCATGTACCTTTTCAGCCTTGAATGCAATGTGGATATACATACGTACATATGTATGTACGTACATATCTGAAAAATGATAACGTTTTTTAAAATATTTTCACTCTGCACTCTTTAAAACTCCAAAACTTAAATCGAAGTGGAGAAAATAGTACTTTAGCTAAATGCAGATCACAAAACATGTCAGTCTTCTGCGAAGATATAGAATGAAAATTAATATAACACACCGTCCAAATTGCTCACCTTCCTTTATTCTTCTGAATTCATGCCTATTAAATGCATGGTGTAGTGTAAGTAAATAGATACTCGTATATGTATATGTGTCAAACGACTTCTGCAGAAGCTGCAGAGACGACGAGGAGGAGGAAAGTATCCCTCACCTCCTATGTAATTGCCAAGCTCTGTCACATAAAAGAATGGTCCATTTAGGGTCCCCCTTCCTTGATGTCTTTGGTGACATAGCGTCCTTAGACGTCATGCGCATCTATCGCTTTATTAAAAGCTCCGGTTGGTTCTGTTAGTAGCGAATTGGTTTTTGATCCATGGTATCACAAAGGACCTTTATTGGTCTAAATGTGTCCGCACTCCCATGCGGACAGCCAAGCCAAACTAACTAACTAACTTTTGTTGATGGCTTCGTCAACGTTATTCAATACAAAAATTAAAGAAAAGTTCAAAATGTAAGCAGATCAAAATAACGCTTTCGCTTACTTTAAGGTATTATGACAAGTAAAATAGAAAAAGTTGGTCTTTTAAGATCAATCATTAACTGGGTCATGAATAGAAAAAAAAGATTTTTTTTTCTCTTACTTCTTACCAAATAATAAAGGGTGCTTGTTTAAGAGCGTCCGGAAAATAAATTTAAATCGATCTAAAATTATTTGATTTTATTTGAAAGATAATTCTTTATCATTTGACATTTAAAGATGATTTCGATGACTGCGATTGGCAATTACAAAGCGTGTCCTGTCGGTCCAATTTGTGACCACCTTTTCGAGCATCTAATGCCGTATATCCGCAATAGTTCGCCGTATATTGTATTCCAAAGCTTCATTCTTTGCTGGTTTATCCACTCGAACGAGCGACTACACATACTCTGTTCGTAAAATAATCGAAAGGTGTCAGATCACAATGCCTTGACGGCCAATTTGCAGATCCCAAACTTTGATTTCAATAAATCGATGGTATTAGTCACAGTATGTCCCATCCTGCTGATACCACGGCTTTAATTCTTCCACCAATTGAGTCTAGTCTGGGATTATGCCAGGATCGGTTTGCAAATTTTTCCGACAAAGCCTACGCTCCTATAAAAGCCTTCGAACTAACAAAATTGGGTCTTTAATAACATTATCGTGAGCGCCGTTGCTCAAGTGGTTAGTGCGTTGGATTACTAAGCGGGAGGTTCGACGTTTGAATCCTAAGGGACGATATTCATTTTTGTTGTTGGCCTAATATCATGAGCGTTAAATTAGTGCGAAATCTATATATACGTTCAGATGGACACGTTATCCGGTGCTCGATAAGTTTGTGTAACTGAACACTGCTTTCCGAAATAGTATTCTACGATTTGGCTATGTTGGTGTAGTGTAAATCTATCTATAGTAAATTGTATGATTTTACTGAAAACAAAAAATGTTGATGCTTAAAAAAATTATAGCTAGTTCGACAGTTATTTTCATCGAACACCGGCGTTTCTTAAATAAATACTCCTTAGCTGTTGTGGTTTATCATAAAGCTCTAGGAAAAAATGGTTTTTCACTAATAAATTCAGTATACATTTCTACTTTCCGTTAACTGGTCTAAAGTTATTAAGATCAAAAGGATACTCCCTTGCATTCAATAAAAGGCAAATAAAACAACTTTTTGGTGTGTAGTGTAAGTTAAAAATCAAGTAAGAACCGCTCTGTAGCCACACTTTAATTTTATTTGTTCTCACACTTTTTGTTTTACTTTTTTTGCATTTTTAAGCTTAAAATGATTAAAACAATTTTTTATATTTTTGCTTAGTAAACAAATTTTGCAATAAAAACATCCACTGCGATGACCAATCGGCGTATGGGCTCAGAAATTACCAGCCCAAGCATATTTTTCTGCATTTTGCTCTGGCAATTATTTGATGTCCATAAATATAAAAAATTGCAGAAATAAAAAAAAAAAATGTTTAAATTTAATCTTGAAAATTAATAACTTTCGTAGCATAACAACTTTTTTGAGTTTTTAATGCTGTGCACCGAATGCGAACGTAATGAAATTTCTTTAGTTATGTAAAAAAAAATTTATTTAACAAATGTTATGTTGTTTTTGTATCCTGATATTAAAAAAATCAAAGTTTTAACTCCAAAAAGGCAAGTAAAAGAAAAATATATATATTTGTGCAAATGTACGTGCCTTATGCAACGGCATAACAATACTAAAAAAATGCAAAGTGCAGCTATAAAAAAAATATCCAACTGAACTCATTACAAAAAAAAAAAAACAGCAAGCAAAACAAACTCCAAACAAAAATACTTAAATATATTATTTAGGTTTGTCGCGAATTTATGCGCGGTGCCTGCAAGCGAGCTGAGTCCGAATGCCGTTTTGCACACCCACAGGAGAGCGTAACAACGCACGAAGACGGTTCCGTCACGGTATGCATGGATGCCGTGAAGGGTAGATGCGCTCGTGATCCTTGCCGTTACTTCCATCCCCCCTTGCACCTGCAGGCACAAATAAAAGCAGCGCAATCTCGCGCTACTGCGGTATGGCTAAAAACTGTTTTTTTGTTCATTTCCTTACACACTTTCTTTTTTGTTATTTGATGGAAATGTTTGTTTGAATATTTTTGTGTTTTATTTAACTCCATTTACGTATTCTTTATTTTACGTGAACTAAAGGCAAAAAGAAATATTACCTCAAAAATCTAAACCAATATATTAATTAAAAATTTGTTTTTATTACTTTTGTTAAGATCCCTTGATGTAGTGTTTTTGTTGTGATTTTATTTTTCACTTAATAAATTACTCGTGAATTCCACTATGCGCCTTAAATCCTTAAGTTTCCCAAACAAAATCAACCTTAAAATATTATTTTTTTTCTTTTTTATCCTTTTATCCACATGATTTATTATTATTTTTTTTAAAATTATATTTCATTATTTATTCTATAGTGTTTTGAATTAACAATTTTCATGAAATTATTAATAATTAATTATCCTTGTATTGAATATAACATTTAACAATTACATAATAAACATAATATACACTCAAAATACACAGTATAATACCATATCATAGTTTTCACAAAATTAAAAAAAAATTAATAATTGGCTCACAATTTAGTAGAGTAGAATCAACAAAAATTAAATAATCAGAAGCAATTCATATTACAATTTTTTCTATTTTTAAAGCGATAAATAAGTTATTGGTTCGATGAGGGCAATTTGTACTCGCTTATCATAAACATTGTCATGAAATATTAATTGGTATTCATTGACGGAGATATCCATTTCTAAATCCTTCGATGTGGTACAACTGGCAGATTTTTACATATGAATATGTACAAAAATAAAAGTCTTTCTACTTTGCAAAATGCAAAGTTAAAACATTACAACAAAATTTTGTGTCTGGTAGTGTGTTGTCCGCATCTATAGTAACCTGCTCTATTGCTGCCGAAATCGTAATTATTATTACATACTTTAATTTTCCGATTCTATGATTCTGAATCTTGGGTCGAATAAATAGTAAATATTAAAAGAAAATGTCTTTAGTGGGACAAGTATTTCTGGGTTCTAAGAATATCGATATCTTACTTTATTATTCCAAACTGGTATCAAAATATCTCTTAATGTTGCAAATTAAAACAAGCACGTCTCATTTTTACTTTTACAAAATGTCCTTGAGTTGTTAAACATGCAGCCAATATTTATTTGTTAATTTTCTACAGATAAGTAGAAGTAGTTAGAATTACACAAAGCTGATTTGAATTGTATTGAATATATAAGACTAATTTTTAATCAGTATCAAATTATTTTCTTATAAGAAATATATGCATACTTATGTATGCATGTATGTTCAAAACAAATTAATTCCTTAAATTTGGAATCCCCAGTTGAAAAAATCACCTGGCTTACAGTAATTTCTAAATCCAGTAGTATCTGGTATTCGGTTGTGAGTGAATCAGTCATTAGGTAAATTTTTCTTTAATTAGTTATGAGAACTCTGGATTCATTTCTTTACTACAAAAAAATATTTTCGAACCAATAACTTAGACAAAAAAACATTCTTTAATAATAAATTAAATGTTAGTGTTCTTATTAGAGTAGTATAGACTCTTTTAGGATAGAATAACATTCCCAGGAACACCTTGCAAAACACAACTTCCTAGTAAAACAAAACTTATTAGTTTTATAGAATAGAGTAGTAAAGTAGTAAACAAATATATCTATATCTATATATAACAATTATTTAAATCCATATTTTTGTTCTAACTATTTAACTTACCTCTTAAGTTTCCTTTAGCTAGCTAAATATTTTCTGTTTTTCTATGCTAAAAAACTATATATATATTAAAAAATATATCTATGTATGCAATGCAACAAACCCCCAAACCCCAAAATTGTTAACTGTTGTCAAAATTTTAGCTTGGCCGATGCAGCGCTGCCTTCCATATCTATAGCTCAACTTCCTAAGTCCTCTTAGCCAGATCCTAATTTTAAAGTGTATTTTCAAATGCGTAATGAAAACGTTTGTATAAAAACGAAAATCACTAACAAAATTGTCTTTCATTAATTTTTTTTGGTTTTTTTAAGCATTTTAGCATTACTTCCCCACAATTTAAAATAGCTATGGCTTTAGCCGCCTTTATACTCGTATCATCCCACATTAAATGTTAAAAAAATAAATTAAATGTAAAACATATTTTCTGTGTTGCGTGAGTAAAATGTCTTCCCCATCTTTTTAAATTCCTTAGTTATTTTTTGTTTAATTCATTTCTACCCTTAATATGTAGATATGTTTATATCCTGTATATCCTCTATTTCGTACTGTTTTTAGTTTGTATTTTAGTTTCATTAGCAAAGCTTTAATTCTTCGTATTCTATTCGTTTCTTCTTTTTCTAATTTGTTAGTATAAAAGAATATATATTTTATGAATATGTGTTCCCCTATATACTCATTTATACCTAAATATGGATATTGTAATAAATTATTCCAAATTTGTTTGTTAACTAAAAAATTATTTATACTAGAACTTAGTTTTGTTAATACCAAATAGAATTTTTAAATATGGCAGCATTAATAAAAAAAAAAAGTAAAATCATTAACAAAACTAATTAGAATTTACAAACCCTAACGAGTCAATTGTTATTATTAATTAGTTCCCATACACAAAAAGATAAATACACTACAATTGTTACACACACAAATTCAGTTTAAAATTATTTATTTCTATTTACTTATTACTTTATTTTTTAGTATATATGAGTTCATTATACCATTTGTACCCTTATATCCCAGTTCCTCCTTAAAAAAAAACACAACTACTACGAGCTAAAATGTCACAAACATAAACAAGATCTAGAGAAAAACACATCCTTCAATCTGCTCCTGTTTTTTCTTTTTATTTAAATATATTTGTAAATTAAATTGTACTTCTTTGAAGACATGGAGAGTTTTGACGAAACGATAAAATCTGATGTTAAATTTTTTAAAGACAACGAAATATACAATTTGAATGGAACACACAACACTACGTAATTTTGACTTAAATGATGAAAGTGATTAATGATTAAATCATCCGGTTTAATTTTGCTTCAAATGTGTTTTGCTTTATTTTTGTTATCGATCAGAATCGATCACTTATTGGGCATTTGCCCAAATACACTCCGAGCAAATACTAATCTTTAATAACCGCAAGCTTAAGCTTACAACTCAACTGAATTAAGCCGTAAGAAGCAATATTAGCCGTGTTTCGATTCATCATTGTATAAAATTAGGGTAAAATTATAAACAAAGAACGATATCTTATTTATCTTGAAATGTTGGCACTGCTCATTTAGTCGCGAATTAACATTTAAGAAAGATGGTTTATTTTATTTTTTTTTAAATGATCATTAAATAATTTTATATATAAAAATAGACAGACGTACAAACAAATAAAAATAGACGTATTAAATTACGCTTTTTGCTTGTATTCTGTTTTCGAACGTAACTCTCAAATGTTTGACACGTGCTAAAGCAAATTTATGAAAAAATAAAATTGAAGTTACAAGAGGAACTTGAAAGCACTATACCGCCGCCTTGAAATAAAAGACAATAGAACCAACATTCTTTTGTAGAGATAAATGTAGATAAAACTCAAAAATTTCTTATCATCGAGTTGAAACTTACATAATTATGACATCGCATTAATAATTTCAGAAAAAATACATTTGGATTCTACTCAAACAGCTCTTTCAACAGTGTGCCATATGTCTTCATTTATACTTGCAAAGAAAAATTAACTACCACTTGTACTTGTACTATCGGACTTTTTTGCACATAACCTCTGAATTATACAGTTAGTTTTTTTGAGATATTTGTGGATTATGACGACATATTTAAAATTTTAATTTTAAGAATATGTACATATATATTTAGATTCTACTCTTTTTAACCAAATATCATATGTCCATGTGCAAGCCGAAACAAATTTCAGTGAAACCTTTGCTTGTTCTGGAGCTGTCATTTTGTTGTTCTGGTTTTTGATAAATCACAACGGCCGCCATTGTGTTTTGGTACGCTCTTTATATAAGGTTCGTATACATACAAAAGTTAGGAGGTGGTGACAAACGGATGGATTGTCGGACGATTAGATTACGTCACTAATTTTTGAATTTCTCTGAGCGTTGAGGAGCACTGCTCGATTATGTTGCAGAGTTTTATTTTTGTTGCTTGTGGGCACCGTGGGTCAGTGGTTAATGCATTGAACTACGGAGCGGAAGATTCGAAGTTCTAAACCCAAAAATGAGCAGAGCTTTTTCATGGTTCCACCTCTGGTGAATGTTTGACAAATACCCGACAGTTTTAACTGTCATGAGAAAACTTTTGAATTCGCAATGGGTTTAAATTCGGATATGGGTTTAAACTGTAGCTTCCTTCCATTTGTGTGTGAAAATATGTAAAACAAGCGCAATACGAATAATGGAGAGTAATGCTCCCTGTCTGATCCTGATTTTTAAATACAAAAGCTTAATTGAAAGTGAGACAACATGTTCTCAATGCAGCGTTGATCATCTGCTATTCACCTAAGCACTGTACGCATTTGTTCGATTTTTTTAAATTGCTTTTCAAAGCTGTTTACTATAGGGAGGCCTCGGATTTACGTCGCCTCGATTTACGTTGTCCGGTTTTTCACTTCCCAATTTCTATTAACGTCGTCACAATATCGATTTGCGTCGTTTCTCGAAACACAAATTTCGGGCGAAGTTCCCTCTTTCTTCACTCTTATTTAGTCCGGATGCACATTTCGTCAATTTCGTGCACGTGTAGACTTTTTTTTTCGCAGAAATATACATACATAAATATCGTTTTACTGCTGTGTCTGGATGTCCATTTGATTTACATGTCTTAACTGGTGTTGTCAGACTTCCTACCCAAAAATTTCTCTCATGAAACAGCCAACGATAATTTAGACCAAAAATGCCTAATACGTAGAAAGATGTTACATATCAATTTCGACCCCTCGCTTTTACTCTCATCTCAAATTGATATTTTGCGAATAGAAAAATATGACTGTGTCTCTTAAATTTGCCTGTTCGAATGGATTCATGGTCAGCCCATTGTAGCGAAATTGGTCGAACAAATTTTCTTCGAACTTGATATCTAGGCAAAATAGTAAGAATATTTTCCAAATTTAATTTGCCTTAAAAGTATTTAAATCGAGTCTATAAGCTTGAGTTGACTAGCAAGTTAAAAAAGATTAATGGTTCATTTCTGAAATTATCCTGAGCCACTGTAGTAGTCGAGGGCATATATCAACTGCAGATTTTATTAGGGTAGTTTTAAAAATATTATCTATACTTCAAAAACAAAAATTGTTTAAACTCACTTCCTCTCTTTATACAAGAATATACCTTACTCCTCTCAACTCCAGCCATTTTCTCCTTTGTTTAATAATTAAACAAAAAAAACAGCTTAGTGCACCGCACGTACATGAGCCTCTCAGCCTTCTGCACAGATTAATACCTAGACCTAGTGTGTGCTGTAATCCTTTTTTGTTAAATTCGAATATACGATCTTAATTTACTTCTAATCTCCTGTAAAATATTATAATAGCATTCCAACAAAAATATGGTAACACCAACATGAAACGTGTTGCGTAGTTTCGAGTGGAAATATATATATATATATTTATGTATGTATGTATGTACCTACATATATATAAAAAAACAGAGTCCCTTCATTTCACATCCGTTATTCACCCGAACAAAATACCATTATAAACGTAATCCTTTTTACACAACTTTTTTAAAATCATTATATCCTGTGTGAGAGCTACCACTACGCTCGACGGCGCCAAGCCTTTCCCGGTCTGGAAATGGTGGAATAAACTCCAATGAAAATGGATGAGTGTATTTCTCTCACCAGCTTTTTTATGTTCTGAATATTTTTTGGAAGTACAATATCACGAAGGTATAAATATGCATTTTCATGAATAACATGAGAGACGGGGATTGGGGAGTCGGAGACCACTATGGTACTTACAGCCAAGCCTAAAACTATGATGATGATGGGTGTCCTTTGCAACTTTGCATGTTGAGTGTTCTACACCACGAAACTTAAGGAAAATTATCGATTTAAGTCCTTCCTCTGATACTGCCCAGTCCATTTTGGCTCAATTCATGTAGTCTTTGTAATGTAATCCGAAAACCGTTGTTTTAACTCCCATATTTATGTTGGTATAACTTGACACAATCTTCCAGGGCCACCAACCCATTGGCTTGTTGTTAATCGTTGTGATCCTTTGTATCCCGGTTGGTTGCCATTATTTTACCTGACTGAAAGGATTTACAAATATAAATGTAAGCATGTGTATGTAAAAAAGGAGAAAAATTATGTCGTTGTGCCCCCAATTATTCTCTTTTAACTCTCATGCAAGCCCCGTGAACGCATTTAGAATTTTGTACCTCTGTCACACCGTGCAGCCATCGTTTACTACATACATAGCACACTTCATCGTTTCGACATTTGCCTTTTGCAATAACGTTGATGGTGATGATGATGATAATGTCCTTTTGTGTACCTTTGTCGGAATATATATACATACATAGGCATTCTATTTGGGTCAACGTGTATTGTTAGGTTTGTAGGCGGCCATGGCGCCAGAGACTACAGAAGAACTGGCGTCAGTCAGCTTTTCGGCAAAAATGAGGGCAAATAGGTAAGTTATTGCTTTGTCGAGGCAATGAAAACTTGTGCAAGCAAAACGATGGGGCGGGATGGGGTTTAATTGGGTCATTTATTTTAGTGGAGGGACAACTTTATTTAGGGCTTACGAAAGGTGGCATTTTGATTTGCTTTATTGTTTATATGTGCGTAAGTAAATGCCTACACTTTCTCATCTTACATGCTCTTGAGTGATATTTTTGAATTTTTTATATGTATTTTTGTACATACATACATACATACACACAAATTAATACGAGTAACTTCTGTGATTAAAGAAAAATTCAAAGACTGTGTTCTTCTTTTCCTTTTGTTCGACGAGGTTATGATCAGGATTATAGGGATCATAACCCTCCCACTTTACTGCATCCCTACTGGTCTGCCTGTTACGTTCACCGATAAGACCTCAAAAAGTATCTGCAGACCGCCCGGTTTCGGATCACTTCGTCATTGAGGCCAATCAGGAGTTGCTGTTTCTGTATTTGTGTCACCCAGGAGTTTTTTGGCCTGTCTCTCTTCCGTGCACGTTGATTGACATTGCCTTTTTTAAAAGGGTTCGTATGATCGCTCCTACGTGTGTGTTCTATCTCCGCTTCTGTGGAATTTGGTGGTCAATGATGGGCAGTTCGGTGTGGCCTGGGTGTAAACCCCCACAAAACTGAACTAGTACTCTTTTCAAGGTAATGTAAAATTCCGCTAGTCGACCCGCCCTCTCTTAATGGAACCAGTTTAACTTTCTCTGATAAAGCAAAATATTTAGGTCTTACCCTGGATAGGAAGCTAAGTTGGAAACCTAATATTCAAGAAAGAGTAAAGAAAGCTACAGTAGCACTTTTCTCTTGTAAGAAAACCATTGGGAATAAATGGGGACTACAACCTCGAATTACTCACTGGCTCTACACCTCGATCATTAGACCGATACTCACATACGGGGTGATTGTCTGGTGGACAGCCTTAGATAAAGCTATAAATCGCGATTATCTAAGTAAGGTCCAACGTACAGCTTGTCTGTGCATAAGCGGAGCATTACATACAACTCCCTCCGCGGCACTGTACATTATACCCATCTAATACCCCTCGATATATATAAACAAGCAAATGGCAGCGATTGCAGCCGTTCGCCTTGAAGCTACCCAACAGTGGTCAATAAAAGAATTCGGCCACGCCTCTATTCTGAATAAATTCAAAATTTCTCCCAAAAACACGGACTACACCATCCCACGTCTAAATTTTGAGAAGAACTTCCTTGTCACCATCCCTTCCAAATCACGCTGGGAGGACGATGCATTTTTAGAAGATGATTCTATTCACTTCTCCACTGACGGGTCAAAAACCAAAGACGGAGTCGGTACAGGTGTTTTCTCCGATAAGCTTAACCCTAAGCTCTCCTTCCGTCTTCCTAATCATTGTAGCGTGTTCCAGCCCTATCTTGGCTTAAGAAAAACGTGATATCTGCTAGAGATATCC
The DNA here is from genome assembly GCA_946965025.1 of Blera fallax. Taxonomy (NCBI): domain Eukaryota; kingdom Metazoa; phylum Arthropoda; class Insecta; order Diptera; family Syrphidae; genus Blera; species Blera fallax. The sequence goes on from OX337246.1 coordinate 52,596,259, forward strand.
GCATCTTTTCTGATAGCCAGGCAGCAATCAAATCCCTGGAATCGACCTCTATAAACTCTTTAGTAGCCCTAGACTGTCGTTCGTCTCTTGCGGAGATGGCTGAGCAGTTCAATATTCAAGTGTGTTTTTGCCGGGGCATAGAGGCATTCCGGGGAATTGTAAGGCCGATGAACTCGCCAAAGAAGGAACAACTTTACCCATCTTGCCGGACAATGGCACCTTAGGTATTCCAATCGCTACTCGCAAACTTAAACTTTAACTGGATGCTATCGAGAGTGCAAATCTTAGGTGGACAAGTGGATCAACATGTCTAACAAACAGATTTGGCCAAAGCTGGATCTAAAACGCTCTAAGAATTTGATTTCTCTCAACAGATTGCATATCGGCACCACAAGCAAGATTTATTTGATGACAAACACTGAGCTTATTTTAACTCAAAATGATTTTCTCTACGTAAGCACCATATTAATATTGTGGATCGCTACAAGAAGCTTGAACATTATGGTACAACCTTTACTCAAATATTCGTTAATATTGTCTGCCCGACATCGTAAGTCAGATTTTCCTATTGGCCTCATTCAAAGAGGAAACCTTACCTTGCTTTTTTCAAGTACAGATTTTATTCGCAACTTGATTAACCGGCATCGACTTACTCTAAATTTCTTCTCTTACATGATTGGTGCAATAATCGGACTTGTCAACATTTCTGTACATCGGAAAGTTTAATGTAGGCATTCCACATCCACCAAATATCGGCTATTTTCAGTAATTTCGCATGAAATACCTATTTTCAGATATCAATTATGCATAATTTGTTTCGCCACAGGCATTCCAGATGCGAGTATGCATCTATGAATATGTATGAATATCGTATCTAAACAAGTCTATCAATGCTTAAATATAACATATTGATAATTATTTCCTTTCAGAAAGTAACTGTATTTTGATTTTATTTTTATTTTATTACGTTCGCAGCATCGATGCATCGGTGGTAATATGAAAGATAATAATTGGTAAATTGGTAGACATTGGTATAAATTTATAGCGAAATATAAAATCAATATCAATAAAAATGTTGTGATTGGAAACAGAAATTAAATGGTTAGTCCTTTTAAGGGATTTGTTGTATTTTCTTAAGGTTTTAATTATTCAATTATATGTATATTCTAATTCTTAATACTAGTTTGTAAGTTTTAAGTACAGGAAGACGGAGGATTTTTCAAACAGATCTGCTTAAATATTTACACGTATATATATATTTCCAGGAAAAAAAATATATGCTTTGTAAACCCCTTATTTTCGAAACAGCTTCTTAAGCTTTTTCTGGATTTTCTTTTGTTTTCTAAGTATGTGTGTGTACTTTGGATTTTTTTTTCATACAAATTAGAAACAAAAATATCTATATACTAAACAAGTATTTATTTTTCAATTTTTTTAAATTTATACATTTTAAGTACACATTAAAACATATATATATATACTATATTTATATTTATACATATTCTTTTTTTATTTCATTTTTTCCTTTAATTTCACCTGTTCGCCTGCTATGTATTGCTTCGATGGATGGTCAACATTATATAAAAAAATTTTATATACTATATAAATACATCTACATATATTTTGCAATATCAATACTTAAAATAAATACATTTTTTTAACTATTTCGGAAATTGGAAATTTAAAAAAAAATTTTTAATTAAAACAAAAACAAAACAATAATACGTTATATATGCTTTTCGCTTTTGCATTATGTAATCAATTCTAACACTGTCCACTCTATACACATTTTATTTCGCACATTTTCAACTATTAAACAAAATTTACGTCACTATTACAAAATTAAAAAAAAAATATACTTTGAAAAAAAATAAAAACAAAAATTGTACACTGACAAACTTGAATCTAAAAAAACAAACATAAAATACTTAAAAAAACATAGACTGCACCTGTTTCTGCTGCTACTATGACACATCCCATCCCAACGCCTGGGGCTGCACCTCCACCAAATGCTGTTGCCATTGGCCATCCACTGGAAGTTGGCAAGAAACGTGCAGCTGAAAATGACATGTTTCAACTGGTATTGCCTTATTTTTTTAAGTTTTCAGTATTTTTCTTTTGCAAGATATTAATATTTTCTAAAAAAAAAAAAAAAAAGAAGAAATAGTTTTTGTTTACTTTTCTCTTAGTTTTGTTTGTTTAATCTTTTCTACATTAAGAGTAAATGGAATGGTTAAGTAGTCTTCATTTAGAATTTAGAATTTAGATAAAAATGCATGGGTTTACGAATAAAAAGCATGTATCATAATTTTGAAAACAATATGTTATTCATATTTGACAAAGTACTTACGAAACCGTTTCTTAAGTTGATTTATTATTATAAATACTTTTAAAATAAAAGTTTCCCACTTTTTGAACGCTATTATACTAACCTTGATGATATGTGCCTATAGCTGATCCATGATAAAGATTGAATCCCCAAAAACAATACATACCTGGCTTTTCCTGTGTTATTTAAGTTCAAACAACGCCTGATCTAGGACATTTTTATTTGTCTACTATTCACTTTGGTTGCCCTTTACGTTTTATATTTATTGACGCTAAGGATATGCCTCTAAACAAGAAGTCACCACAAGTAAATGAGTTTACCACAAAACTATGAAACTGATTGCTCTAGTGCACTACTGGCTCACTCCAAATTTTGAGTTTCAAATACCTAATACTGTGTAGTAGCGCTTGTCTTAAGACAGCTTTTTAACCGGTACACGGTTAACTGCTATCTACAACAAATTGGGTTTAATGTGCTCACTCTTGTATTATTTTTTATTTATTTTTCTTTATTAAAGGTATAACGAGGGCAAAAATAGGACTATACCCGTCATGACTTCATTTCTGCAAAAAACATACTTTACTGCGCTGTAAATAGGTCATATCTCAGTTGGTGGCGTTTACTTTGTTTTAATATATATTTTTTTATTTATTTACAAAAAAAGTTAAAGAAAATCGTAAAATATAATTTATGATGCATGTTTATTATAATTTGTAGATCTATTATGTGTATATTTATTTGCTTTTACTAGACGATAGAAATAAAACGCAAGGAGAAATATAGGAAAAGTAAAATATCGTGTACATTACCCTTGCTATCTCATTAATCCATTAAAACTTAAAACAAGTAATTAGTTTGGATTGTAGCTGCCATGAGCAAAAGGCAAAGGACACGCAAATATTTTATAAAATTGTTAGTCTATCATTGGTAGTCAGTTGCAAATACATATCAATAAATTGATGTGTTTCCATTCAATAACTCAATTATCTTCCCCTTCATATTATCTTTCGATCTCATTTTCATACTCTGGTCTATCAATCAAAATCTCACTAGTCGTGAACTTAATCTCCAAAGCTGTGGCTACTACACCGAGCAAATGTATCGGGAAATATTTAACTCTAGGCACTTACGATTGCACACGACAACCTCATGGAATAAATAAACCTCTCCTTATAAATTGCCAGGATAATTACATTATGTTTAACTACCTTACAATAATTAATTGGAATTAAGTTATTGGAATATTATGATGAGTTAAATTAATTCCACCAAGCACTTTCTTTGACAGCATGAATAGTAGTAAAGAAAGAAAGAGAAATCTGAAATAAGCGTCTACGTTATGTAGAAAATAAATGTTACTGAAAATCTAACACTCCACCTACCTCCCTTCATCTTTGATAGTGCTATGGGTATAGTTGAGTCTACTTCACCTACATTCACACTCGTATGTACCCACATACATATGTTTGTGCATATTAACGACGACAATTAATTTAAATTTAAATTGATAAGTATATACTGGCACATCTAATTTCAATCTTAAAAACAGTGGCTTGCAATAAAAAGCATCACAAATGTTATAAATGTTCGATTTCTTTGGCACTATAACAAAATATAAAATTCTTCATGTTAGGAAATATGATAATGCTATCTTATTGCTTCAGAATCTTATATTACGGTTATAACCTGCATCGTAATAAATCAATCTTATTTTTAATCACTACGCAATCTGAGATGCAATTTCTTATAATAATTTTTACGCTACTTAGAAAACTTCTATAGAGTGCTTACCAATTTTTTTAATTTCAAAATTTGTTCTCGAGAACAGGTGAAATTGATTTTAAAGCATTAAATTTTATCCAACAGTTAAAATGGTAAATCAAAATTAAGAATTTTGCTTCTTATATTTACGTATGTTAGTATATATATAAATATACATATATATCTTTTTTTTAAAGCTTTCTGTAATGAAAACAAATGTCCGCATTACGTGTTCGTTTTTAGTTAATCTTTTGTTTTACCAAAAGGCAAATGTTTTTTTTTTTTAATTTTTGCGCATATTAAAAGAGATACATATTATATTTGCCTTGAGAAAAAGGACTCTTCAACGGGGAAGGCGGAAATTTCAAGACTTTATATATTTTGATTATTATTAAAATGATATACCTTAAATAGAATTATTATCGAATTATTTATTAAATGTATTTAGTAATTAATATATTAATATTTATTATATTATATAACTAACTGCACATTAATCATTGTTTTTGTTTTACATTTTACTAATCTTTTCTTTTTGTATACCTCTCTTCTCTTCCTCCATATAAATGAATTCTATAATTTTTTCGAATAAAAATTGTCATCTCTAACTATCTAATTAAAACCGATATACAACCAAAATGAATTTAAAATGAAATACGATTCGATCCAACAGATGGATGTAAAAACGGTTGGTTCATTTTACTATGAAAATTTCGTAAGTACAAACAACAAATCACCATATTGCTAAAAAAAATAGTTCATTTTTATATATTGTAGTTTTTATATAGTTGATTTATTCTTATTAAATTTTTTTGTTTAATATTATTTATTTTCTCTTCTGAAATCGAGTTCGTGTTACGTACACAAACATTTCAAATCAAAAATTTATATTGTCTATATGCTTTATGAGCATGTCACCCATGTCTACCCAGTCCCCACAAATCTGGCTCCAGGAGTTCCACAAATTAAAAATAATGTTAGCGTACTTAGCTCAAGACTGACTTTTACTTAGAATGTTTTTTTTATCGAAGACTATTTAATTTGTTACGCTCGGAGACCTAATTTTTCTGCCTTTGCAAGCTTTCCTGTTTCTGTTAACTTTTACTTACAGATTTCCCAGCAATACAGATTACGTACGGATATAATGGAGTGGTAGAGGGCTCTTGAATTCCCATCAAAGTACTGCTACTATCACAAAATCTCTTTTCCTATCCCCTGTGGGAGACATCTGTGTTAGTTCTGTCCTAGCTGATATCACGTTTTTGAAGGAAGCTGAGGATTGTTTGGGCTACGTAGGAGATTATATGAGAACAATTGGATTCTGAGCCGCTCTAAGTGTCCGACTCCACACGTACAGTCAGACTCAGTAAGCGCTCATTGTAGGTTCACTATTAAATAGCTATAGGGCAGGCTCCACGTAGAGGTTATGATGCGTTGCCCACCCTAGACTTACGGTTAAAATATTTGAAAGGGGATGATTGAATTCACATCTAAGGGTCTCTGTATCTGAGGATCTAATTGTTACCTTTAGGAGATCTGTTTAAGGTAATTAAATGTCGTAATGCCCCCAAGTCACATCTTTAATACATTTGGGCAGACAGTGAGGGTTCTCCTGAGACATACCAATTGAGTATTGAATAAACAAAAGGGTATCTGGATTTGATATAAGCTCATTGTCTTTATTTAAAATTACTAGGTTTGTGGATAGTAAGAAGTGTAAAAGAGGATTACCTCTTTTGCTAATGTTGCTACTCCCCCAGATCGTATGAAGGCATTTTGAGTCACAACCGATAATGATCGATGATATATACAGAACGGGTTAGATTGATCATCCGCAAATTAGTAGGAGGTAAAGATGATACATAATTTAATTTGATAAATTAACTTACAAAAGGAGGTGGGAAGACCATTGATGCGACATCTACGGGTGCAAGACTCTTGAATGAGAAGGATGTCCATGGAGATTTTGATACACCTATAGCAGCTTTGAAGCTGCTCAGAGATATAATAGTGAGCGATGGGTCAGAAAATAGGTGGCACAAGTCTGGATGAACCAACCTCTACCTAGTCCTGCCATAAATTCTGTTACAAGTATAAAACGTCATAAAAAAAAAAACAAGTGAACATTTTGTATTCAATATTGTTTCATTTATTAGACCACAATATTGATTATTAAGAAAAATTGTATTCACTCAAAATGCCTTTTGATTTAACACGAGCTTTAAAACGTTGTGGTCATTGGGTCCTAGTGTCACACACGGTTTCCATCGACATTGTTGATGCTGCTGCGGTCAATGTTGGTCTGAAGCTTTCCAAATTTCTATGAAGAGTCTTCTGACCAAATCTGGATTTCCCAACGGCCAATCTTTTGCTGCTACAAAGCCTTTAATATGGACCTCGAGCCACTCCTGTGTGGTTTTGGATTTGTACGCTGGAGCAGAGTCTTCCTGGAATATCCATCTGTCTCCATTGAAAAATTATTGGTCAAACCCTTCACAACACCCTCTAGCACATCTTGTTGCTAGACTTGTGCATCAGTTTTCACGCCTTTTTTACAGAAATGAGGGGTTGTGACACTTTTTTGGGAGACTCCCCACCAAACCATTACGGAAGCGGGATGATGGCCACTTTAAAACTTCTTTCACGGTAAAAATTGCCGCGTGCCAATGTAGGAGTCGCTTGCATCTTCCCAGTCTAATTTTTTTCAATTAAGGAATTAAAAGATGACCATTGGACCGACGCGATTATCTGTTTCCTAAGGGGATTTCTTCGAATTCGTTGACGCACTGCTTTTACTAGCGCACTCGTACGGACGACGCACAGACGACCACTTCTTGGTCTGTTGTCTACTCCAGACAATTCGCCAACGCGACCTACAGCCCGATCAACAAATATTCTCGATATTCCGAATTGTTTTAGCAACTCAAAAATTTGGCCAGCGCTCTTAACGCACTTATGCAACGCTATTACCGCGACCCGATTCTCTTGAACGCCCCACTCCATGTTAATAGATCGCAAGCTGAAACGAAACTGGCTAGAATTCTTTACTAAACAATGCATGTGTTCTGAAAACAAGTTAGTGATTCTATTCTTGTAAGGAGTCTTAAGCGATAAGCGCTGGAAATTGTATAACAGAACTTATGGCAGGCCTAGGACATTGCGTTGCGTTTAAGTCATTTACTTATTATTGAGCAGGGTATCTGGAAAATTTGAGGCTAGTGGTCCTTAGTTGCTGTGAAGGAAGTGATGTTTTGGACGTAGAAGCCACGTTCTAAGACCTCGTCAATGGAGCAGTCATTTTTATTTTCTTCGTGTGAACAGATGGAATTAAGTAATCATTGCGATTCAACTTTTGGCGCAAAGAGCGGATTTAGGCATTAGTTCTGTCATTTTTTATTTCACGGCAGTTATACACCTGGAACAATGTTTTTTCTAAAGTTTTAAACTAAACTAAAATAAGATTCTCAAAAATCGTTGAATTTCATTAAGTGGCTCTTGAACTAGTAATGCGACAATTATTTTAGGAACTCAACCATTCGTATATCGCCGACTTTCAAATCAGAAATGAATAAGTTAAACATAAAATATCAATATTGACATCTTCAAACCAACTTTGACTGAAATCCGCTCGATAATTCTAACAATTGAATATGATTATTCAATGTTATATCGAAAACTATACATTTTTACGGACACAGAAATGATAACATAATTTCATACAATTCTCTAACCATTTTTTTTTTTTAGGGTAGATGAAAAATGTAATAAGATTAGGGTTTCAATTCCGTCTTCGATTGTACCAATTCCTAGATCTCTGTTGTCTTTCGTTTTTGTTTCTTATATACCAGTACACAGGGAATTGAGTGTTGCCTTAAGCACCTTAATTTAAAAAGTTTGTAAAATATAAGCGTTACTTTTTTTGTATTCCACATGCCGACTTCATTCAGAACTTGCTTATAAAAACAGCTTGCTCTCTATGTTAACCATATATTTCCATTTCGAATTAAGCAGTGTCGTTGACAAATGTACATATGTACAATGTTCATATACATATGTACATATTTCACTGATATAATAGGTATAACATCAGACCAAGAATGCTTCCTTGTGGTATTCAAGCTGTTATTTTGTAAATTCCGAGTATTCGTTTCCGTGTTGGACGCGGAAGAGTCTATTCGCGGAGGAAGAGTTCGGGCAAAATTCGCGAAATTTGTATTTAAAATCTTCGGATCAAACTTTGTTGAGAGACGACAAAAATACGCTAGAACAGTATCTCAGGCGATAGTGGTATACCAATTTCGCAAAGAGTGAAAATACTATTGTTAATGGAAAACAAAATCGTTTAAATAACGCGTTAGAAAGAAGAGATATACAAGCAGTTGTTTGGGTTTTCTTTGTAGTTGCCTTCACTTAAGAATATAAACATTGTCTAACGAAACTATGGTATTACGACGGCGACACTATCCTGCTCACACACTATTTCTTCTTTGTTATGAAATAGCAATGTATTTAGCTTACTTGTTTTTCCTCACTTTGTGCAATTAAAGATCAAGAATACATGCTCTGTAATTGAAAATCAATGAGGCCTTTAGTTCACTAGAAATTCTGCAACAACTGAAACGATTAATCAATTTTACATCGATAGGTATGTATGAACATATGTACATATGTACATATGTATACACAAGGGCACATACATATAATATGCAAAAAAGGTACATATAAATTTTGATCTAAGGTAATAATAGAAAAGATGCTGAGTTCTAGTTAATTGATAGTTTCCAAAATTTGAGTCCTTGAAAGTCAAAATTTTTATTTTCGTAGCTTACTTTCAAAAGTATCTTATCGATTCAAACCGTTAAAGATGATATGGTATTTATGTAATAATATATACACATGTACGCATGTGCATAGGTGGAATTGGATTCGTACAATCTAATTAATTATAATTAATCTAATTAATTAATTAATAATAATTATTATCGTACTTCATATGTACTTAGAAAACTTTAATTTTTAGTGTTCCATTAGTTTTTAAAGCTTGTTTTTGTAAAGTTTTTTTTTTGTTTAGAACTTGTTGAAATATTTGTTAAACACATGTAGGTACTATTCAGATATGTACATATGTACATACATATACATACATATGTATATGTATGTATATGTTTTAATAAAAGTATTTTTGAATTTTTTGCATTGTATTATGTGACTTGGTGTTTGTTTGGCCTTGCATATCTTTTACACATGTCTTTTTTTATACCTGACATAACCCGTTATAATGTCTTTACTCTTGGCACTTACCATACCTAAGAATACACAAAAATTGCAGAAATTCAGTACGAATAAAAAAAGAACGTTTTCGCTGCGCTATTTATACACGGAAAACTTTTGGTATCAAAGCGCCAGTAATTCATTTTATATTTGAATAATAAAAAAAAATAAAAACTAAAAAGAAACTAAACTAAGTTAAATGTTTAAACCAAGCAAACACTTAATTCCTCTAAAAAATGCTTAGGATCCATTTAGTATTAGTAAACGTAAAATATACAATAAAATAATAAAATAAATGTAATTAAATTTTCTTTTTTACTTACTTACAGGCATTTTCTGGTATGGTTCCCTATAAACGGCCTGCTGCTGAAAAGTCTGGTATACCCGTGTATCAACCCGGAGCGACAACCTATCAGCAGTTAATGCAACTACAACAACCATTTGTACCAGTGTCATGTGAGTACCAAAGTCAAAATCCTTCAGCTACAACTGCAATTCCACAACCACAAACATCCACCACGGCAAATCCAATTATCGCTAATAATAATAGCAATAATCATTCGATGATCAGTAATAATAACAATTTTATTTTAAATAATTTCAATCATTTGAACAACAACAATAAGACAAGTCAAGTAAATTTGAACACAGTTCATAATAGTATTGCTAGTAATGGTATATTGAATATTAATAATTTGAATAATAATGCAGCAAGTGCAACAACATCAACAACAACAACAACAGCTATTTCAGCTACAACAATGAGTAATAGTAACAATAGTAACGGTGTTGTCGTTAGCAATAGTAGTAATAATATATATGCTCTAAATAATAACAATAATAATATTGGTAGTAACACTAATAATGTCCTCTTAGCCAGCAACATAACTAACAATACACTAGAAGATTCAATTACACCTGCAACCACAGTAACAACACAAATACAATCATCTACAAATAATACACTTAACTCATCATTTTCATCGTCAACCCCTACAGTATCCCCCACAGCAACATCAGCATCCCCAATAGCAACATTTGCGGGATCTGTTACTGCTACAGCAACACTGCTGTCTGGCAGCAACAATCCCAGCCAAGCGATGCTTAACAATACGCTTTCAAGCACTGCAACATCCATAACTAACGAGGACAATAACGATGCACTGACAATGGCCGCCACTAATGCTATTGCTAGCGATTCTACTAACACTGCTGGTAATGCCAATAATGCTGCCGCTATTGATGCTATGACTACAGCCGCTAACTCTAGTACTACTTTACCAAATGCAACAACATACAACAATCCGACTACTACATCTAGCACGACTTCGACACAAGCTATTCAAGCCAGCGCTGAGCAAATGTTGACAAATGGCCTACTGAAGTACGAACAGACAAATGGCAATTTGGCCATAACTACTACAGCCGCAACAGCCGAAACTTCTATGTCCGCTCCGCCAACTCCAAGCATTTCTTACCCGATAAGTACCCCGAATAGGCTATATTCCGCTCCGCACTCGTACGCCAACGTGATGGTTTCACATCACGGTTATACTCCGGTATCATCGGTCGCTTCATCAGCTATGTCCGTTCCATATTCGACGGCGCCTTCCGCCTATAGCTATGCTTCGTACCCCACACAATCTTACCCTACCCAGTCCTATCAAACTCAATGTTATCCGACAACCAGTTACTATGCTGATGCCGCAACCCTTGCTAAAGAAGTCGCCCAGAAAAATTACGCTAATGCTGTAAAAATGGCTGCTGCCTCTAATGCCCTTTCGGGTAAACCCCTAACAGCAGCACTTAACTATACCGGCTTGCCTCTGAATAAGACTTATGTCACTCAGAATCCAGCTGCTGCCGCCGCTGCCCTAAACCATCATCATCATCAACAGCAACAAGCTGCTGCTGCTGCTGCTGCCGCACAAGCTGCTCAAGTTGCCGGGCTTCGCATGGGTTCCCATACCGTTAGTAGTGCTATGGGGACTCCGGTAGCTGCACCAGTATCTACTCCAAGCTTACTTCCTAGGCCACCAGCTGGTTACTTACAGGCATCTCAAATGATGCGCACCCAACAGATGCCGATGGCAACTGCAGCAACAGCAAATCCCTATGCAGCAGCTGCAGCCGCAGCAGCTGCAGCTGCCAATCAACAGTTATTGCATCAACACCAGCAGCACTTTTTCTACCCCGGTATGATGGCTGGATACCCATTCCCAATGGCAGCGGCTGGTGTACCCGGTCTAACTTCTGCCAGTGGAGTTCCTGGTATGCCCACCCAAATGCAAGCAGCTCAAATGGCACAAATGACTCAAGCGGCAGCTGCAGCGGCCGCAGCACAAGCTGGTGCCCAGGGCAGTGCGGTCGTGTTAAACCCATACAAAAAAATGAAAACGTCATAAAATGTTAGGCACGGGGATATTTTTCCTGGTGCCTGTATAGTGTACTTATGTCGCAAGAAATAATATTGTTTCTGAGTTTTAAAAATTTAGATTAGCTTAGATTATCGAAAGAATATGTGCCTAGTGGATGAAAACATTTATTTATAGAGATCAAACGATCTGAAAATAAAGCTCTTAAAGAGCAATCATAGATTGAAATCGTAAGGGAGGAAAGGTTCTGAATTGACTTTGCAAACGGGGATTTCTAATAGTTACAAAAAATCTTGGCATAACGGCAACTTCGGAAATGATGTAGAACACTTATGTTCTTACATTACCTAACGTACTTACAGTAGCTTCAGTTTAATAAAGTCAAGATTAAAATCGCATAAATCGTAAAATATTTCTCGGGGTATTTAGTAATCCTAAGGTGGCAACATTTTGCTAAAGGCATTTAATTGAATTAGGTCATTAAAAAGATAGCTTTTAAAACCTAACCTTAAAAACTTCAAAGTGCGCGCACTGTGGTATTCCTTACAAATAGACAATTCTGTTAACTAACGCCTATCACATGCTGCAGCAATTGATCTACAAGTTGTCAAATGAATTCAATTATTCTTAATTAAAAGATACTTAGAATACAAAAACTGAGGACGACTAAGATGTTCGCCCTTAGACCAGTTGCATAAAATCAAATGTCATTCATTTTAAGGATGAACTTTATGCATTTTGTAACGGTTTTGAGCTAGACCTTAAACAATGAATATTCCGAAAATTGTCGCTTATGAACGAAATTAGAAATAAATAATTGTAAGAGTTGTACATCACATTATCTTGCACCAAAATACATACTGAAAATGCCAATGCCAGTTTAATTTTTAGAAATTCGCTTATGCTTACTTCGTATTTAAGTTTGTATATAAACAATTATTTTTGTGTGTATATCATATTATGTTCCTTAATTATATCGAGAACTTTACTTCCTCCCTCAGATTTCCAACTTATGTAACATTTCTGTAAATTTTGTTTATATACACAAATAATATAATAAAAACTAATACAATGTTAATGGGATAGCGAAGTACTGTGATAGCTTCAACAAACACAATCTTGTCCTATTCACAAAACAAACAATGCTTGGGGTTTGAACATTTCGTTCCTTGTTGCCGCCATAATGAAACATCCTATAAAATACTTAAACAAAAAAAAAAAAAACTATGACAAAACTAAAACAAATTCACTGACTTTAACGACATGAAAGCAAAATACTAGCATTAAAAAAATACTAAAACCATACTTTAAAAAATACAATATTAAAAGTAGACCTTAAGTAACAGCTAGGATTTGATTTTTGGTAGTATGTCATCTCTCTCTCTGTACCCTTTGTTTTATTTATTTTTGACTTTTAGTTTTTATTGTAAAAAGGAAATTAAAAGAATATAATAATAATTTCTAGGTTTGTAAGAAAAGAATTATACACTTAAAACTAAAAGAAAAAAACATAACTGTAGAAAATTAACTTACGACTTCAACGAGAATTATAAGAGTTAGGAGTTATGCTAGTATAGATAGAGTCACTTGTATGTCCTTAGTTCTTAGATCCTTCAAAAGGAATTCTTTTAACATTAATTTATCTTTGTTAAATATTACTTAGTTCCTTAAAGAAAAATATTATATTTTTTTCTTATTCGTTGTGTATTTCATGAATTAGTTTTTCTTATCCTTTTAGATTCTATTATTAATATTAACTTTGTTTGCTGTTTCTTTTTATTTTAATTTAACGTTAGATCTCGTGTGTTTTTCTCTAGTTATTTAATTTTAATGTTAATTTTATTATTTAATTGTTACAGTAAACTTTTACTATTTTCGTCTCTTATCTTTCAATTTACTGTTTATTTTTCCTGTCAATTGTAAAATATAATGAGTTGGAACATACAATTTTGTGTATTAAATCAAATTTTCAAAAAAATAAAACAAAATAGTCTTTTTTTATATATAAAAAAATATTATATATTTTACTTCATAATATTTTTTTGTGCAGGCAATGGAAATGATGTGATTCACTTTGTTGTAGTTTTGATTTTCTTCTATTTTTCAAATATCTCAAATTAATTCTATCATCCACTTCTGAAACATGTTTGGAGAGCTGTAAAAAAGGCTTGCCTAGTTGAATGCTTTTACAAAGTTTCTCTTTGTTTTGAGATGTAATGTGAATTATATTCAACCCGTAGTTAGCAAGTTTTTGACGTCTACGTGGATGAAGTTCTTACGCTTAGCAACCAGTGGCTAAAATTAATATAATAATTTATAGCAACAATAAAGAGTTGCTAATGCAAACAAATTTTGACCGCTTTATTAACGTTTATTCTTTCTTCCCAAGCTTTTATGTTTTCATTTAATTTGGGTTTGAAATACATATCTATTTTCCACAACGTCAATAAACGCTTGAGTAGTATATTTTAATTTAAGAGTGTTATACATGTTACGATGCATGGGACCAAGACTAAAGGCTTACCTACATTCATAATATTTGTGCATATATTCAGTCCTATTCTTTTGTGAATTAACGAACAAATAATTGTAGCAAAGCGGCTACAATAGTTACTTATACCCGTTAAAGTTTTTTTTGTTGAATTAAGAATTAGATTTACAATTTTTTTTTAATTTGCTACACAAAATTGTATTTACAAGTTTTCGATTTACTTACTTTTTCGCAAGCTTACTGCCACGGATTATTTCTAAGTATTTAATTAAGTAGCTAGTTAAGGATCTATGGCCCTGAACGTCAGAGGCCTCAAGCCCTCACACTTTCTCTTAAGAGTAAATTTTACTTGCATTTTATTGCGCTTCCGTCAGCAGTAACAATAGACACGTCCAGAGTATGCGAGAACGAACTCGTCGTTATGGACAGCTTGTCTCAACCTCCACCGTAACCCCGTTACCTCAGCCTTAGCAGTATTTTGAATACCATTAAATAGATCTGACGATAGTTTCATCTTCTCTATGCCTTCTGGCAGAGTTGCATATTTGAAATTCAACAAGCATATGCGTATAGCTCCTTTCATCCACTCCGTTATCAATCTAAGCATATAGACATATCGTGAAGGGCAGAATAACAAGATCTGCCACTTTGATAGGCATGTTATTGTGTACTCAGAGGTTTCTTTTACAGAACTACCGGTCTTTCACCACACGCTCTAAGCTTTTCAGCAAGAAAGATGTCAGGCTGATAGGTATATACACAGCTTTTCGCCAAAATGTAGTCTTCTTCATATGGCTTAGGAATGAAAACGAATTTAACATTGCACTAAAGAGATTCCAAGTAAGCATAAGCTACGCAAGACCTAAGAACTCTTTTCAGAGAATGTCGCGTGTTTTTTTTTTTTTAAAGAGTTTACGCGGTCCACTCGCCATAGAATTTCCCATAGTATCATATTTTTTCCCACTTCTATTTAATATTCTGTACTTTTTGTACAGACCGATAGAGTCCAGGCTTCTTTCCGTGTCTTTAGAGCCCTATACAAACGCTTTCTGGACGTTTTCCTTTGCTTTTGACGCTTAGTATTCCAACACGGAACACTTTTACTTCTTCAGAACTTCACTTACAATAGCGTCTATGGTCCTGAGCTTTTCTAATCCAGTAATCGAATTTCTGCCTCCAGATATTAAAAGGTTGTTAAGAACGAGTCAAAATACAATATTACATTGATCCGAAAAATACCTTTTCTGAAACATGCCACTTTATGTGAGGACAGAATATCATATAGTGTGCTGAGAAATGGTAAACTATTGGGAATAGATCTTAATATTACTTCTTGTTAAAATATATGTACATATATACATACATATCTGCTTTTTATTAGTAACACATAACAATACAGGACAGAAAATCAAACTTTGTAAAAGCAATTATCAAATGGTCCATCATGTTCTTAAAATTTTCGGTTGCAATTTATTTTAATTATATTAATGGCAAGAAAATCACAAAAAGCAAATGTCTTCCAAAATATGAGAGAAATATATTCGTGCGTATGCACGTACATATGTACATTCAAATGTATACATTTTATTAAATTTTGTTCATAAAAGTTGCATACAAAGTTTTTATTCAAGTACTTAAATATTCTTAGTTTAAAAAAGTCATCGAAAACAAGTGCATATTTTTTTTGTATTTTTTGTAATTGATTGTTTTTGGATTTCAAGAAGAATCCAATTCAAATACTAATTTGTGATACTTATATTATTATTTTTCTTATATTGTTTTCTTTACATTTATTTTGTTTATTTTTCTAAACGAATAGAATAGGTTTGTAGACTTTAGGGTTAAAAAAAATATACACAAACTTACTAGAGTTTCAAGTTACCAATTTTTAGTCTTTCAAAAATTTGAATATTAAAAAGAATAAAAAAACAAAAACTAAAGAACAAATACAATAACTATAAACACCACATATTATATACATTTTTAAGAAACAAGGTTATTTTAACAACAAAAAAAGTTATATATATTTAAATTTATATTATATTATACAAAAGTACACGTATATATTCTATATACATATATATGTATGTATAATATGGAGTACATTTTAGGGAATATTTCAAACAAACTAGTCTTAGGCATTTTGTCCAAGTTTTAATAGATTAGTTATAACGAAAGGAAACTGTAGTAGATTTTGAAGTGAAGAAGTGAAAGAAGAAGTTTTTTTGAGAAACAGAAGTTTTAACAACAATTTTAAAAACGAAGGGAAATAACCACAACCAACTATTATTATTATGTAAGTAAATTGAATTGACTTATTGAATAGGTACTTAAACATATGTATTATTAATAATTCGTCCTTTTTGTGCAAAAATTACACACAGAAAATAATATACATATATACGCATTAGATTGTATATATACATATATTAAAGAAAAATTATCAGTAAAAAATATATATAAATTCATAACTCAAACGTTTAATATAGAAACAAATTACAACTTGTTACGGTTCTTACCCGTAGTTATTTTTGTAACTATTTTGCTTTTTTCAAACTACACATTATTATCTGATATGCATGGTTGTATTTAAATTATATAAGAAAAAGAAACATACATACATACAACAATTATCTCTCCTTCTATAAAGCGCTTTAAATTAAATTGCTGAATAAACACCTTATTTTTAAAATGCTTTTTTTAAATCCTATTTCATGTTTTTTTTTTTATTATTGATTTCACAACGTGCACACTATTTTCCATCTTTTTTTGGGCTCGCTAGGAGAAAACATAATTTTACTAATAAATTAGTAGATGCTAATAAAATATTGGGATTATTAACTTATCAAGATGTTTCTAACATACAACATTGCAAATTTATTACGTGAGATAAAATGTTACTGCAGAAGTAATTTCTGCGCTAGGATTACACTATACACTTTATGCTAAATATGTTCTAAGAAGAAAACATTTTCATAGAATATTTCATTAGATTTTTTGTTGCAAAGAAAGAAAACTTGACATTAAGGCCAACAAAACATGTTTCTTATGTAAAATAAGAAAACAGTTTTTAACTTCTATTCCAAATGCATATTCTGCTTTTTATATAAAAAAAAAATACTTTTAAAGCAATCAAATGCACCATCAGCCTAAAAACTTTCATTTTATGTTGCACAAACAATAGAGATCAAAGAGCGATTGACATTGTTTTCTTCAATTAGGCTTTTCAGTAAGTATGAATTCGGTTAAGAGCTTTCAATGGGTCATTTTTTTTTTTTTTTGTACCTTCGAAGATTATTGCTTCGAATGCTTTAGCAATTATATTTCAAGGCTTTTGCATTGCAAAGAATAACGAATACATATTCCTTTTACATTTTCTCCATGCATATTCCTACTCGTTCAATAAAATTTGCTTAGAAACAAAAGCATAGAGAAGTTACTTTTACCACACAAACACAATAAACAAGGTACGTTTTTAGGTAAAGTTTAAGTTACATTCACAGCCCAAAACAATACTTGTCCAAGACAAGATTTCATATTCAGAGATACATATGTTAAGCAAAGGAACATACTTATACATTTTTTTTATATATTTCCGACTGTATTCATAAAACAAGATACATATTTACATAGAACATGTACCTACTTTCTTGCTTTTTACGCTTCTAGAACGCGACAACTTTTAAAAATTTATTTTTATGTATGTTTATTTTCAATACACCCTAATGTCGTTCCATAGTCTATTTATAAACACGCGTGGAACTCAATTTACTCAATAAAAAATCGACATATTTAAAATAATAAGTCTGCCTTTTATCACAATTTAATGAATTTAAAACAACTGAGGTAAATACCAGGAATTAAGTATATTTCCACATTAAATTGATTTTTGCATTTTTGCCAAAACCGTCAGCATTATTAAGTTTGGACAGTACCTAGTCAAGTCATAGATACTTAGCACGCACTTTATCCATGGGAAAGTTCTCCACTGCACGGGTAAGTGCATGTAAGGGATCAAATATTTGAGTGTCGAATAGACGCAACCATCCGTTCTACAACGGACAGCTTATATGCAAACGAGTGGATCACGGCGGTCAATCGCATATTAATATAAAATATAATACATTATATTCGAGTTGCATTTTTGTTGTCTTTTTTTTCCTCGTGAACCGGAACGGAAATTTGTTGGAAAGTCCATCGGTTGTGCATCAAGACCCTTCACAACGCCTTCCAGAACATCTGTTTGGTACACTCTTGCCAATCCTTTAAAAGATCGTTCATTTACTTCACCAGTGTCTTAAACCACTTAATAGTGCGATATACAAAATTTGTGGGTGTTTCCAATATTAATTTTATGACATAAATTTATGTTCATATGTACATATTTATAACTTGAGTAGGAAAAAAGAATATTGAATTTTCAAAAATCCTACCCGGAAAACCAAAAGCCATACTGTTCTGGCAGTTTAAATCAGTATATTATATAACTTTTTCAAGAAAATTTCTGAAAATATTTATATTTTTCATAAATGTTATCAAAAAATACCAAATATACCTAATATTTTCCACAACTTGTTTATATCTTGGTCTGTATACCTATACGTATGTATGTTTAGTAATTGGAAGGCTCCCCCTATCGGTAACTTCTTATGCAAACCGAAATCTGGCTTGCTGATTTCATCATTATTTGTTATTTATTACAATGGTCATTGCATGGGTGACTTTTAAATATTTTGACTTGCTGTAGAGTTATATGCAATAGTTTACTTTTCCCCTCTTCTGCATTCTGGCCTAGAAAAATTGCCTACACTTTTAATTCTGAAGTGAAACGAGTAAATTGTTTTCAGTCGTTAAACTCAAAATTCAATAGATACGCATTTTATAAAGTAAATATGCAAAGTACCTCAGCGAGTGTACTTTTTTTTTTATACTATGACCGAAAGCTCCAATTTTTAAATGAAAATCTCCTAAATACTTATTTTTTTTATATAAACATATATATTAAACATACAAAAAAGTGAATGAAGTGCCTGATTTTACTTTAATAACGTAACAACCAGTTTCTATCATACATAGCTTAGTTTCTTCTTTTCAAAAGAATTCCTTTCTTAATAAATTTGAAATGAATGGCAAAGTATAAACTTTCCCATAACTGTGCATATAAATCAGAATAAACGCAAACGAGTCTTATAAATAAATACAGAGAGCATGCAATAGAACATTTAAAGTTTTTACATACAAAAATAAATAAATGTAAATATATATTTTTTTAAAATGCCTAATATTTGTATATTTTACTTAATTCCGTCCGGCTACACTTTCAACAAAAATGCATATGCATTCAAAGTTTATACTTTGTCATTTGGTCTACCCACAAAAAAAATCAAAGTTATTAAAATTACATACATATGTAGGTACATATATAAAAAAGCAGAATATATAGAGTAAAAAATCTTAGAAAGAAGCATTTTGTTTTGTTTCCACGTAACAAATAAATAATATACACCAGTAAAACACAACACCAATTAAACAAAAACATACTTTTACAAAACCAACAAAAAAATGAAGTCAGATTTAAAAAACAATAATTTTATAAATCTATGCCCTAACCACTTACACATTATATACACAATTTACCTTAAAATCAAACAAGCAAACCTAATAATTAAAAAAACTTAAAATTTATTCTAAGGTTTTCAATAAAACACATATATATATACAAATACATATATATAAAATATTTAAAGTTATATTTGAGAAGAATGCAAATACGTCAACATCAACATACATATATTTATATATATCCTGAAAAGTTATTTTATATGAATATATTCAGAAAGGACAAAAAATATTGAGTTAAGAGATAAAAGTTAAAAAAAACTACACAGTAATGTTAAAATAAAAAAAATGTTTTTGACAAAAAAAAAAAATTATGAAACAAAACACAAAAAATTACATGCATGGATGTTTTCAAATATTATATTATACAATTATTATTATTATTATATATATTTAAAAAAAGAAGTAATTATACAATTATATTATTATACTGTGATTTGATGCTTTTTTCTTTGTTCTCTCTACTACATGGTTTTCACTCATTCCATAAACGCTCACACACATTGTATTTTTATGTTATTTTATTAATCGTTTATAATTTTCTTTGTTCATCTCGTGTTATTCAACTAAGAAAAATGATACAAGAGCGTTTGTTCATACTCATTAAACATTATTTTAATTTTTCGTTTTTAATTCCACTTGTTTTCTTTACTTTTTGTTAACTTTTTTTAATTGTTATTATTTTGCAATTACTTTTATTTTTGCTAAAATAATTCTTTTATTCCCTAACGTATTCGAATTTTCGAAGTACGAAGATGTACGTTTTATGTTTTTTATTCTGAAACCATTAAATATTTACTCTCTTATCGCTAGAATTCTATGAAAACTTAAACGTTCTATTTAAATAACTAGTAAGTGCTTAAATATATTAAAGTAAATTTTTATGGCCATAAAAAAGAAAATAGATCCAAATAAAATAATAATTTTATTATTCTTGGAGTAACATTAAAAAAAGGTAACATTTTAGTTTGAAAACATTTTACTGTTTAATATCTAAAGGCCTGGAGAATCTGCGATTTTTATTGCAGAGTTTGTTACCTTTAACACTCTTTTTTGGTATGCCGGCAAGGTAAAATGTAAGAGTTCCGAGGACTCAACTTCTTGCTTTGTAGATATCTTCCAGTTTTGATGAAAAAAATCTATCTCAGAAAGATCGCTATCAAAGCATTTACAGATTAAAGAGTTGTTTATTTGTGTAAAATTTCGTACTTAGGAAGTTTCGTACTTCGAAAATGTTTTAGCTCGGTTTAATTTTAGTTAAAGTAATCTTTTAAGCTTGACTTCCGACTATCTTTAACTGTTGATCTTACTTAACATTTTTCCTCTAAAGACCAAACACTTGTAATAAAACTTTTAATTTGCAATATCATTTCTGAAATCTGCATATTTTGATTCAATTCATTTTTTTTTCTTCAATTGATCAATTATTTTGTTTTTTTCATTTCATATATTCATCACATAAATATTTACATTTTGTTGGTACCTGCTCCATTGTCCACTGAAACTAGAATTTGTTCATTTTTACCTTACTGCGAAATTGTTGCCTTCATTTTTCTATATATTATTGTAGTGCTAGTGATTATACATAAAAAAAAATACATGATGAAACGACATACTCTTGCTTTATCTGTTAAAAGTTATTTAATAAATATTTATGATTACGTAATGCTATTGACCCATAAATTCCCAGTTCACCCTTATTCATAAGGGATATAATATTCATTTGCATTTAACAAGAACTATTTAAACAATAGAAATACGCCCTCTTAATGTCAACTATAGAAATGTTTTACACAATGGTGCTTTAGTTATACATACATATGTACCTATGTTGGAAAAATTCTTCATTTCTTTTGTTTTTATTTTTTAATACAAATATTAGCCTTTAGTGACTAATCCTACGAAAAGTTTTGTTTCCGCTTATTACAAATGATTAATTATTAATTGAAAAAAATAATTTGTTTCGGGTATTTATTTTATTTTAATTTGTTTTCTTGCACTTTTAAGCTTTTATATTAATTTCTTTTATGTTCTAGGCTTTCAGAAGACCATGTGTAAAATTGTTAAGCCTATTAAAATACTCAATTCTTGTATACAAGTTAAAGAAATCTTTCAGTATATTTAAAGCAAGACTGCATTTTGTGAAAAAATCTATTTTTTTTATAACTATGGGGCAAAATGGTAATGTTTAATATTTGCAAAAATATAGATAACTTAGAAAAATTTATTTAAAATCATTTTTTACAATTAAAAAAAAAAAAGCTTTTGTAATGTTTCCAGCATTGCTATGACCTAAAAAAAAATCTAAACCAATATACCAAAAACCGTTTAAGATTACATACATATATCGCTTTTTTGATTATTTTCAACTTTTATCTGTTATTTGCTTTAGATTGCAAGAAAGAGCAATGATACAAATTAACAACCATATACAAAATATCTGCCGCCAAAGAAATAGGTATTGGGCTCTTTTTTTTTCATTTTGAATGTTTTTCTGTAATTTTGGTTTATTTGTAAGTGTCTAATGCAATTAGGTGGAGATACAATAATTTTGCAATTAAATTTTCATATATTTTTCTTTAAATTTACTTTATGTGGTTTTAATTTGCATATTGAACCAAATATACGTGGGTGGAAATCTGAGTTTTTAGGGATCGTATCCCTATTTTTTTTTTTTTATTGTATTATATAGATGTGCATGTTAAGTTATTCTCACCACTTTCAAAGGTATTCAAACTGTCAGAAAACATACCCAACAAAAAGTACGTTTCTCTATAAATAAAAAACATACCTTTAAATGGTTGTTCAATCTTTCAAATTTTGTTTTCTTTTTGACTGAACGCTTTAAATATAATTCAGGGCTACGGGAACTTATTTGCATTTTGTTTACTTTAATACCACACATAGTTTGGCGTTATTAACAATTCTGACACTCACATGCCTCCCATATGTACACTCAATTGAAAAAAAAACACTATAATGCATCTGTGATTATGTAACAAGAATATGTACGTTTTACATACATTTATGAAACGCTTTTCACCGTATTGTAATGTTATAATTATTTTAAAATTAAAGCATAATTTTTTTTACGATATTGGAACTGAAATTATAGCAAAAAAAAATTATTGCTGGGTAATTGTAAAAAGTGTCTGACTGTTCTTGCTGCAGTCCATTTCGTACCATATTCTCTCCATATTAATTATTCTATTCATAGTTACATAAACACATACATATACATCGCTAGGCAATTAAACTAACAGAAGAAATCTTTTTTCTCGATATTTTATAAAGAGTGGAGCTTTAAAATGTGCATTGATCTTGGGAAAATTATTTCGCGGAAAGCAGAGATATATTTGACTTCAATCCTTTAAATCGGAGGCGTTCAATTTAATTCGAAATAGTGAAACAAATTTGTGTCTCATTCTCTAATAAAAATAAAAACTTAAGCTTTCCTTTTCAAGGTTCCGATTACAGATCACAGAGCCATTAATCTTGTTCGTTCGTCCTTCTGTCTGTCACCACCTTCTAGCTCCTAAACTATAAAAGCTGCATTAATACATTTAATACAGTATGGCTTTTTAAAATAAAAATCTGTTTTGGAGGTTACTCAAGTACAAACAGGAAAGGTCTTTGAGAACTATCCAAATATCTATTCATTATTCAATATTTTTTGTATTCACTGAATTCACCAGGGCCTAGCTTCTCGCGACCATTCATGTTGTGCGTGTTATATTTTTCACACAAATGGAAGGAACAGGCAAATTGAAAAGCTTTCTCATGACAGTTATTACTCTCGGACATTGTAAATAAAAAAAGTATTCAAATTAAATTCTAATTCTGTCAAAACGCTCATACATGACTTTGATTTCGCTTTCTACGAACCCTGCTTGCAAGCCCCATTTCACCTCTGTTTTTCCCCACATTTCCATGTTTTTAGAACATTTGTAGATTTAGATTAGATTTTAGATTGGATAGATTTTTATTTTCATAAAATTTGTACTCCTATATAATATACAAAATCAAAATTTTGCATGGCATTGCCGTCTGCCGATTGACAACTCTTATCATATATAACTAGTTGTTTATATGGTTAATAAATATTTTAATTATAAAAAATTTTAATTTTATAGTATAAGCATAAGAATTAATTGCAATTATGTATATATGTAGGTAGAAGGTCTTAGAAGTTTCCGTTCATAATTCTTTCCGTGTACAAATTGGATACACTTAATTCATTTAAAAAGCCGATAACTTGTTCATCCGATAAGAAATCGTCCCCGAAGAAATCTTGTCTGTTTTCTCGCGGGTTTGGGCATCTTGCAATGAAATGTAAAACACCTTCCCTCTCTTCTAGGTTGCATATACTACATATGATGGGTAGTCCTTCCCTATGAGGCATAAATTTTACCTGCAGTAGTTCTCCACGCAGCTGGAACTTCATCGATTTTTCTTATACTATATTCATCATTAAAGTAGTTGCTATTTTGCAGATTATGACAATCGACTGTAGGTTAACCTGTACATTGACCCTTCGGCTTCTCTTACAAAGCCTTCCCTCAAGTGTTCATCTAAATTTAAATTAGCTGATAGAGAGTAGGTTTCCAGCTTTGATGCTCCTCCGCTCTTAGATTGAGTTCCGTCCCACATATTTCGGCCAAATCTCTCCACTCACTATAACAACTGGTCCTACTACTTATTATCTTTAGGGCGGCTTTCTTGGATAGCCGTTAATCTCATAACTTTTTATATATAATCCACTTGAAGCTTCAACGTTTTGATGAAAAGTGGCGTTTCTACCATAGGTATATAATAGGTGGGAGATGGAACGCTCTTTTGATGTAATATCTTAATTAATTTTTCCTCAAGAGGAATGTTTCCGCAATACTTCTCAAAACGAAAATGTGGTTGCTCGGATCGAGTATAGAGGCTCCCCTGGCCAGTTTATCACTCCTGTCGATGAAAATGGTGATGAGGGGTGGCTCCACCTTGAGATGTGCCTTTTGAGACATATACTTCTAAATGCGTTCTTTCTAGTTCTGTTTAATGTGTTTCTTATCTAGCTTGCTAGGTATTCAGTCGATGGGGATGTGTACGACGTTGAGGCTTATAATGGTCCTCCTGTTCTGATTTTGTTCTGATTTTGTTGAAGACTCGACTCTTTCAATGTCTAGAAAAGCTAGTCTGTGCTGGAGATAGATTTTCTACGAATGAATAAGTCTGTTAACCGTTCGAAAGTTTGCAGGGCAAAGGATGTAAGACCAGAGGTAGCATTGGTTCAGCGTAATGTATTTTTTTTACCCTTTTTTGGCCAGCGATTTTTTGGTTGATTGCAATTTATTAACCTTTAAACCTTTTTTCTTGAGCATGGCACCTACAATGCAATTTTGTTAATTTTTGTCAAATACAAATCGTTATTTTTATTTGTAGTACAGCTAAACGAAGCAAATTGTCATCGGACAACCTAACCATCCAAGGTTGAGAGAGTATTCGAATTGAGAAATCTATTTAGAAGAAAATAGATAAAATATCTCAATGAGAAATGTATTGAGTGTTGTTGCGGTTAATACCAGTAGTTAGCTAATCAGTTAAGAAATATTTTGTTGTATATTTGCCTGTTACCTCTCTTTCAGAAAGAGATTTGCTTCGAAAAATGAATTCCATTTTTGTTTAAAAAAAATTTCATTTTTGTACATAATCAAGAAAGTTAAAGCGAATCAAAATACTTACTGAATAAGCATAAGTGAGTATTCTGTCCACTCAGTCAATTAAGATCAGATCAGATTTGTCCGTGAGTCGAAATTAGAAGCACTGCAATACAAAAACCTAGTACCTAGTCTAACTGTGTCTTGTCCACAAATTTATTGTCTTCATTGCAGTGAACTCCTTACAATAATACTTTTTATATTAGATTTTGGTTTGAGAGTACCTAATAACTAAACTTACCTTAAATATGTTGTTTAATTCATGTTGGTAGCCTGGTTTCCATTTCAATTTCATCTAAAACCAAACAATTTTTATTTATACGCATTGCTTATACATTAGGTATGACAGAGCCCTTCAAATATATGAAAATACGAGGGGCGGCTGATAATAATTTCGCGGCCTTAGGCATTAAGTAAAAGAAAATATCTGATTAAAAAATGTTATATTGGTTATATAATCGCCCTTGAATGAAATGCATTTCTCACTTCGGGTATACTTAATACCACCGAACAGATTTTATTTTTTCTTCGCCTTCATAATGACTTCCTACGACCACCTTGAACTCTTTATCATCGGCGAATCTCCGACCTCGTAACTTATTTTTCAAATTAGAAAAAACAAAAAAGGGAAAAGGTGGTCTATCGTTAAATCTGTGTCTTAAAGGCTTGTGTCTTTTAAGGCCTGCCTCGAAACCCGCGTCGTGTAAATAGGCGCGTTATTCTGCAAAAACTGAACTCCATGTCAGAGTTTCCGTGTCTTCTGAATATTGATACGTCAATAAATTTGTGGAATATTGACCATTCATCGTAGTCCCTTTTGGCAGGTAATCAATCAGGAAAATAACTTAATAAAAACAAAATGAGATTATTATTGAAACGGGGTTATTTTTATAGTACTAAATAGTGCCGCAGTTAGTGCTTTCACTAATAAGAATATGACTCGTTTTTATGTATCTCAGGACAAGAACTTATCAGTCGCCCCCGTATGTGCGAGTGCATACATATGTATGGAAATATATTTAAGTTTTTGATCAATGTCTAAAGTTGATTTTATGCCTGTTTAAAATTTTGTGAAACCGATGTATGTAGCCGATATAGACACTAACATATAAGGACATTGATCTTTTGTTCGGAGAGGTTCTGATCAGGATTATAGGGATTATGACCCTCCTATCTGACTGCATCCGCACAACTCAAGGCAAGTCTTCCTGTAATTCGTTAGCAGTAAATTAAATATGGTTATCATATACGTACATTAAAGTTAATAATACAACTCTTGAGCGAAATCTGAGATATAGATTTACAAATTTTTAATACATCGCGAAAACAATCTACATTTTCTCAAAGCCCGTTTTAGGTGTAGCAATCCGCAAATTTACTTAATTATTGGTGACAGTCATGCTTATAAAGTTTATTAACATAAACTGCACTCAAAGTTATGTTGTTCTAAACATGTCCAATTCTAGCATGGGCCTTAAAATGTTTATCAAATAAATCCTATTTTCGTAATTAAACCATTGATATCCCGAAGCACCGTTAATTATGCAAATATAAGCTTTGTCTAAAATTCATTTGCATACATGTTCATAACCCCATAATTTGGGGTTGTTAAAAAAAAAACTATCTATCAGCAGTAGTACTGTTGTTTCCACCTTCCTTTACTAGAGCATTGACTCTCTTTTGTGATTTCAAGCCTGACTCTGTTTGGGACTTCTTTCATTCAAACGTCATTCTGTGTATATTGCAATTCCAGAATTCCACTCAGTAGTTCCTGGCAGAGCTTTCAGTGAGTTTCCGGGTATCGTTCTGGAGAATTCTTAAGGATCACTTCGTAGTAAAACACTAATTTACATTTGATTTGCATCTTTGTTTTATATATAACTTGACTTTCAGATTTTACTCTACTAACCAATAAACCAATTGGTATTTGATTCTCTCGCCACTTTACAGATATGTAAACCATTCTAAGCCTATATATGTATATATGTAAATAAAAAACGCTCCTTTATACATGAAATTTTCTATGATAGTGTGGATTCCAAAGATTAATCTTAATCTTTAAACTGAACATTTTCAGGAACCCAAAAGATTATTAGGTGCAACTTTAAAAAAGCTTGAGCAGAAACATCGCTGAATAACTCAAAATCTCTGCGCTGTTCTAAGCCAAGTATAGGTTTTAAAGTGGACAATTTTAATGGAAAGAATTTGTTACCAAAATACCAAACAAGATTTTGACTAAATATAGGCACACATAATGTACATACATATATGTATACATTTTATGCTTGGAATGGAAGTGTTTTAGAATTTTATTGCACAGAACTGTATTCTCGATAGTGCTTTTCTGTGTGCGCCAGTCTACGTATTTGTCTACCCGTCCATCTGTCTGTGACATTCTTTACCTTTTGTCCATTATAACTTTTGAAAAAGTGTTCTACTTTAAATTGATATTTTTTTAATTGAAGTGGCCGGATCAGTCTGAAATATAATGTGGTCAGATCACAAGGGAAAGATCATGTCAAAATGTTGAGTATCAGAATCCAACGCTAAGGGATGTACATATGTGGGTAGACATACATTAATGGTGACAATCCCGCCTACTTCTTTTAAAGAAACTAGATTATTAAAAAAAAATTCGCTAGATACTGAATAGTAAATGTTATTCCAGCTTAATCCCCTAATTTCGCAAAATCTTACTCCAAATCAAAAAGATTAGCTGAACGATTCTAATGTTTGACTTTAAATCGAACTTAAAAACTCTCTTATTTATCGAAATTAAGTATAAGTTAAAAGGATGTGTCCTAGTATATCATTCACCGGCAATAACATTTAATTTTTATAAGTTCTTGGTTCAATTTTTTTAAGAGATCTACAAAAATTAAATTAGCAAGTAGAACTAGATAAATTGTATGTTTCAAAATAGATGAAGTATGGGAAACAGAAAAAAGATGGAGCTAATTGTAAAATGTGTTTACAGTATACGCATAAATTTATGTGAGACCCGAAAATACTTAGGATCATTAATGGGAGTACATTTTAACGCTATTAGTTGCTAATGAGTTTTTGAAAATATTTTTGTTAGTCTTATTCCCATTATAGAGTTTAGGTAGACCGATTCTAGCACTGACTTAGGATCAATCAACTCTTATTTTAGCACAGTCATACATACATATAATGATGCTTTATTGGTTATGCCCTACTAGCTTTTTGTAAAAAAATTGCCTCGGATTCCTTTACATAAAAACAAATAAGGTTCAACGACAACGCAAACCAAATTCACCGTGCATTGTTATAACATACATACATATGTATGCGACTCCGCCCAAAATATAAAATTTATATACTTTTACTACGTAAGAAGTATAGTCTTTTGGAACCGTTTTGACTAATTGATTATACTATATTTCAAAGTAAATTTTTAAAATAACAATCAAGCACAATTAAATACTATGTCTGCATTGTTCTTTTCGTTAAGAATTCGTGTCACTAAATTATGACTTTTCCTCCTGATAAATATGCAACTGAATGTAGTTCTAGACAAACTTTGTACATCATGACTTAATTATACATAACGTATATATATATATGTACATACATATAAATATATATATGTACATATGTATATTATTTTTTGAATTTATTTACTCATTTTAAATGTACATTATAAAATATCGGAAACATTACAAAAGCTTTAGCGATGATATACCGGAACCTAAAATTTTATCGTAGGATAATAAATTAAGAGTTAATAAGTTAATTAATGTAGGAAAGTAATCATTGGCACTTCAATAATATTTCGTTAGTTACAAGGCACACAGTAACAGTATGTTACATATACATGGTATCGCTAGGGATTGTTTTCTCTGTTTTTGTTAAAAAAAAAAAAAAACATCTACGTTGTTATAGCAATTAGTTTTTGAAATCGCATCATTTGTCATTTTTGACCGGATTCGATGTTGTGTTTGGGCTTTTGAAAAGATGTTTTCCTCTATTTGTACTTCTAATATGTCGTTGTATCATGGTTTGGAAAAGGACACTAAAGGTATTCAATATTTTCTAGTGTCATTTCGTAAATACATTTTGATGGATCGTATTTCGTATTCGCATTCGTATTTTGGTATCATTGTTTTTCTTACTTTTCAGCTGATGAAGTTGTACTACTAGTGAGTTGGTATACATTTTTTAGAAAAGAAATATTTCTTTCCTTTTTATTTTGCTATAATTTCAGTAAATATTTGGCGTAAAAAGAATCAGTAAATTAATTTTTTTTTATTTTTATTTAATTGGAGCTTCAAGTTGGTGTAATAAAAACAAATGTCGCACATTTTCTTACAAAAAAAGCAAAGGTAAGACGCACTGAACTGGTTTTCCGCTAATTTGTTTAAAAAATTAAAAAAAAAAAACAAAAAAACAACCGTGTATGGTAAATTTGTAGGTGTTTTTATTTTTGCTTCGTTTCCTTTTTATTTATTTTTTTATTTTCTATTTTGTGTGAATATTTAATATGAATACTTACATATATATATTTACATTTTATATACAATAATTAATAATTATCTTTTATTTCTCCAGGTTCGCTTCTACAATTGAAAAAATGTATAAGAACTTTCTTTGTTTTTTAATTGTGCCAGTTGGACTAACATTTAAATGTTTTTCTTTTATTAACATTTGTCGCTTTAGAACTAATTTAAAAAAAAAATTAAATTTGCTTTTATTATTTCTTTAAAGCTGTATAGAGCACATAAAACATTAAAAAAAATGCTCGAACCTCCTATCGTATGTTATTTTCATAATTAAATGTAGAAAAGAAAAAGTAAATTTCATTTTAGAACAATCAAATCTCCACCTGCTTAATGTCTTTGGATGATGGAACTCTCTGTGAACAAGTTGCATGGCTACTGAAAGACTCAAAACCGAAAACCCCTAAGCTATAATTGTTCGTGTGTATTCGCAAAAAAAGGAAATTATTTTGTGCAAAAAAATGTGATAAAACAATAAATATTTATTTGTAGTTGCTTTTTTAGGATGAAAACACGTAGTAATTCATCTAACACTGAATATATTCACACGCTATGGATGAAAACACTGCAAAAAGTAAAAAACCACCTTACACAAGCCAATATACATACATAGTATATAATATAAACTGCCATGAAAATGTCTTTAAAAATATAACAATTGGTGATCGTCGTTTTGGTAAAAAATTATTTGATTAACAAATATGTATTATTTTTTACAGGCTTTTTGTAGTAAGTATTATGCTTTAGAAAGAATCCGAAATAAATTTTGTGTGCTTTTATTAGTATTTAGCTATGCCAGCTTTTTTAGGTATTAATTTTAAAAAAAAATGTGATTATTAACGCTTTTTTGCTTTTTACAGGCTTTTATGCTTCAGCTTCACAATAAATAAATAAATAAACAACTAATTCGAGAGTTATCGTTAGAGAAAATCCATATTCTTCTTAATATTTTCTTATGAAATGTACATACATATACCCATGTATAAACATTAATGCACTTAAAACTCATTTCCATTTCTAAAAGTACTGACTGATGGAGTCAATAACAATATCAAAAAACAAAAAAATACAATGCTTAAATTAAAAAATACGTAATCCCCCATATTATTCAACAACAGCATACTAAAAGAAAAGAAAAGCCTTAAATGATTACCATGAAGCCCGTCACACCACCGCCCTTCATTCATAATAAGAGATTTCACGCAAGTTGCAATTCCTATTCAACCTCATTTCACACCTTTGCACTAGCACACGAGATAAATGTAAATATAGAAAAACAACAAACTCGTTAAATGCTTTCGTAAATTTCACCATTACGTCTAATCCTCTATTTTCCTTTGCATTAAATATAATCAGGCATTTAACCGTTAAAGAAACAAAAACGCAATTAACACGAAAAACACACAAACTGTACCTTCACGAAAGTACAAAAACTAACAGAAGAAGAAAAAGAGAAAGGTAAAATTAAAAGCACAAAACAGGATAATGATGAAGAAAACGCATTAACATAAGCGAAAAATTACCAAGCCATTTCCGCATGTGTCTTCTGGGTGAGAAATACTATAATCTGCTCACAACAAGGATGCGCACACATATTGCACAATTTTTTTTATCATTCCTTTATGCAAAGGACTATGAATGTTAACAAGCTTTGAAAACAATGGCAACATAAATTGGATGATAATAATTTTAACTAGGAACTTTAAATCCTTGTGAAAGTACGAGCGTGTAGGGTCTATTTATTACAATACATACGTATGCAGGTACTTGTTTTATATACACAATGTACCATGCGCTTCATACGAGCAACAACCGAGTGCTATAAAAAAAACTAAAAGGAGGATGAAGGGCTTTCAAAGTTTATAAAGGAGGATTTCGGAGAAAGTTGTGGTTTTTAAAAAGAACTTAATAAGATGACTAAATACATATCTATGTAGAAGAGAGGAAATTAGCCTCTATTTGTTTGTCTTTAAGTATCCAGATGAGCTAGTTAAGTTATTGACATTTTTTTATTTTTTTTTGATAGAGGTAGATATGCGTCAGTAGTCAATCCACGAAATAAAAAAAAAATTTACCTTTCTCTTCTCTTGAAGCTTTCTACACAATTCAACAAACATATTCACTTTATATACATACATATATATATATTGTCGCTTTTTCTCATACAACTTTTTTTTATTTAATTTAAAATTATTTACATGCCTTCCTCTTACACAAAAAAACTGCAACTACATTTCTTTTATTGAATTAAAACATTAAACAACAAATTTGCAACTAATAAAATAAAACAACATACCTGGCGGCCGCACTCGTATTCAAATAACTTACACTGGTTGCCACAACTGTTACCTTACGTTGCATGAAATATAAATAAAACACTCCCGTGCACTATGGAATGGTGACGGTTTCTGGTGCACTTTCCACGCACAATCCATCTATGTTTTCTGCAAACCATCCTATCGTGTTAATTTGTATCTGGATGCAAAACTTAATGGAACGGAATGAAAAACAACAACAATCTCTCAAATGCGTTAAATGTAAAAAAAATGTGGTAATGGAGAATCGTTACACTCACGTCACATAAAAATCGAAATCGATACATTTTTATCGCACACAAACATCTATTGGACTGGCCGTTATGGTGTTGGATGAATATTATGGGGGTACCTACAACACGACCATCTATCCATCTACAATATCTACCTGCCGCTGCTGCTGCCTCCCTATTTGGCTGCTGTCGCTGATGCTTGAACTTTAACACCATGTGTGTCACATGTCCTGTTTCCTGTGATATCCTGCATGCTATTATTATTGCACTCAAA
The DNA here is from genome assembly GCA_946965025.1 of Blera fallax. Lineage (NCBI taxonomy): Eukaryota > Metazoa > Arthropoda > Insecta > Diptera > Syrphidae > Blera > Blera fallax. Next base: position 52,629,152 of record OX337246.1, read on the forward strand.
ATATGGCATTGTCCTTTTTTAAATTCTCTTTCTACATTTTCTTGTTTACATATATAATTAACTTGTATTAAATATTCATTAAAAATTAATTTAACAAAAAAATCCTATTTATTCAATTCTTAATAAAAATATAAATTTTAATTTGCTTATGCTTTCCTCCCTACGATTGCAATATCAACGACAACAATGTGCCCATTCTGCAACAATTTATAATGCTTACTGCTTTTCAAACAAAATGCATGACCAATTTTGTAAACCTATGCTTTATTAAATATAAACTGTTAAAAATTAAAAAAAATAATATATAGCATCCAGTAAAGTACCGTTAAATGCTTCTTATGTTATCTACACTGACGCAAATGGACAGGTACCGTTATTGAAATATAAATAAGTACTAATAGTTGTGTTTTACTTCGATATGCATCTAGGCAATAAAAACGAATAATACTATTAGTTTTAAGAAAAAATTTGTTTAAAGTTTTTTTTAGTGATTAATGGGTTTTCAATATAAACATTTTCTTTCTTATATTTTTATCTGTTTTGTTTTATTGATTTAGATATTTGAAAATTACTTGAACTCAAATTTATTTCCTTTAAATAGTTAATTTTAAGACACTAAGTATTGTATTAGTCGAAACTCAAAATTGTTTCGTACTTATTTTTAAGTAAAATTACAAATTCTAGAAAATTTAGCAAGCAAGGATATACGTATTTCAAATATATTTTTATATTATTTGATATCATTGAGATAAAAACAGAAAGGAAAAATATTATTTCGGGCAGATGGAACATGCAGAGATTAGTTTAGTATTCATGTTTATGCGTTCGTCGCTACGATCGTTGGAAGATTCAGGTTAAGATTTTATAGACATTGTTAATTAATTTACTTAATTTGCCATGCTAAAACTGATTTCTAATGAAAACAGACGAACAAAATTGAAACACCCACCTTTGGTAGTTCCTCTTAAGTATATTTGGTTTCTCTGGACTAATCATAAATTATGTTGGAAGTTGATCCTGACATTATTCTTTTTTCTGGAACACGGAGTAGTGCATTTGACATCCTAGCGAAGAGATTGAGCTCCGAGTCGCAGAGTTATATGTTTAATATTGGTAATACGTTCCTTGATTACCACATAAAAGGGCAATTTCAGGAATAATACAATATATTATATGATTCACTTAAAAATTTAAATGATTGAAATGACTAAAGCTAGTGACGTGTATTTCTTCATCCTTTTGGAATATTTGGAACTCGAAAAATCAAGTGTTTGAGTATATATTTAGCATATAAAGTTTAGTTTATCCGAAGCACTATACTTATGTATGAATAACGAATACAACTCTTATGAAAAGCAACTAGTCTAAATTTCAGCATCAACGCACAATTTGATTTTCGCCAAACCACGACACTGGCAGACCATATAAAATTTGATCTAATAATAAATCTTCGACTAGCTGACACTGATTATGGGTACTAAATTTGAAGGAATTGTCTGCCTCTAAATACGGAACCCATAATTCCTCTGTAATCCAGAACCAAAGTTAGATAAATCTAGTCGTATTTGGAAACCATACCCAATTTATTCTTACATTATAGACTAATTTTCGAATGATTTAATTTTAATTTTTTTAAGATATCTGTTTACAAATATCGACTGCATAAGCCTTGATTTATACTTTAAAATATGGCACTTCTGCAAGTAAGGAATGGACGACAGAGGTAAAAAATCTTGCAGAGAGCAGAGCTTCTTCAGCACCAACAATAACCTTATTACTCCATTTCATTTACTTTCAAAAGTAAAAAAAGCCTTTGGAGGAACTTGAAGTTAATTTATATGATGATGGTTTCAGTGATCCTTGCCTTCTAGCAGAAGCCCACATGGAATCAAAAGTAACCTTATCAAATGCGCCGCATTTTTGATTACTCAACCGACACTCGACTTCACTTAAGTAATGAAAGTTATTTTTCACGAAAATCTTAAAGTTGTCAACTTGGCCGATTATAAATAGAAAGAAGCTTTCTATCCAGTTTAAAACCAGTTGAATTTCACTGAATATCACAGTTTAACTAGAAAAAGTGGTATCTACATATCTAGGGAACTTCCCATATTTTCTTTGGACCGTTTAGAAAGGAATGACGGACACATTACCATATGACAATCGTCTACCAGGGTCAAATTTTCACTTCCTGTTGGACAAACATTACGAAAATTGCGTAATACATCATATTTGCGAACCTATTAGGATTGACATACCTTTACTTTATTGACTTAAACAAGGCCTTTGAATTGATGTCTTCAATTCTTTTTAACAGATAATTGAAAATTACTAATCAAAGTGTTTTTCTGGAATATCAGTGAAATGTCTCCAAAATAATTGCAATAGACCAAATAAATAGGCATTATCGACAGCAAAAAATATCTACATATGTAGAAAAATTGGTACATATGTACATACATACATACATAAATTGAACAAAATATCTCCCAGTTGAATGAATTTTGCAACCAATCAAGTACAGCAAATGAGTTTGCTTTCATTTTTATGGTTATTATTTTTCTTTTCATTTTCTTATTCTGTTTTCTCTCAATTTTCCATGCAAGCATGAATAATGTAAGAAGAAATGGAAAAAAATGCTTTCAGGATTCAAGGATATTCTTTATTCTTATTCTACTTCTCTGTTGAGCCACAACGCATTCTTGTTCTTGCATCCTCATCATAATCATCGACAGCGGCAGCGAATTCTAAAAAGCATTGACTTGATGACGATGATAATGGCAATAAGGAATTTTCTCTTAATGATGTGCTTTCCTTTAAAAGCGTTTTCAATTTTTAGAGGAAGGAAGGAAAATTGAGAAGAGGGAACATTTTTCCGGTTCTATTTGTTTGTTTTGCAATGAAACTATGTATGCATATTTTTATTATCGACATAATTGGTTCGATTTTTGAAGATAATGAGACGAAGATACATAATTAAGAAGAAAATTTCATTGCATGAAAGAGTTCGATTTAATGTTAGTTGCGTAAGAAAAATACTTGAGTGAATATAGGTTTGGCTACCTTTCAAAGAGTCAATAATCGGAAGTACTTTCTAACGAGCCAATTAACTATCGATAAATAAAAATCTTAAATCACATCGAATGTACTAAGGATGAAAGCAGAATTAGTCAGTATCTAATGAAAAATTTGTAAATGGTTTTGCTTTCCAGAGACATACTTTAAAATTTATCAAAGAGAAAAAAGGGGGAGATTTTAAGATTAAATGGGTTTTGATTGGACCTTTAAAATGTAACTATAAAGTAATAGCTTGCGAAGGGATCTAATTCAAATTTGTACATATCTGTATCTATTCATTTCTTCATTTGTTTATAATCTGCTTTTTCTGCAGGTATAACTGTTAGTTCAGAGTAATAAAACCAACTACTCTTAACCCCGTAAACTATATTAGTTTCCTGCGTAGTCGTAAGCACGAGAAGCGGAATTGCTGATTGATACTCCTTTAAAGTTCTTGTAAAATACATATATATATATATATATATATATATGTATATAGTTCCAGCTATCGAATTGCGAAGTTTTTGCTCCTTAAATCGTGAGGTAATGAAATTAAATATAAATCAGATATCCGATTAAGTGTAGACATTTGTTTATTCCGTGCACTTTTAAAAAATATCCTTCTTCAATACATTTATTAAAAACTGCGGCTCAACAAGTTGTATTGATTCTAAAATCTGTTCGGAATTTTAATATGATCATTTATGTACATACATATGTATGTATATACTCTAAGAGATTTTTATCTTCTACTGCTCTTCCTATGAACTACAAATATTAGTTCGTTCATATGGCCTTAGTTCACGGTACCGAAAACTTCGTATATTGTAAATTTTTGTTTTTATGTTTTTATTTATCTCTAAAAATATGTACCAATAAACGGAACTTTTGTGAAATACTCTTCAGGAACAACAATCTTATTCCAAATGGAACAAAAATAGAGGCAACTCCTCTTTACGGCCATAAAAACCTATGGACTAACCTTCAAGCCTTTGGCCTAGAATGTATTCGCTTCGAATATGCTTCGATTAATAGGATTTAATTACAACTACCAATCAGCAAGAAAGTTCAGTTCATCACAGAGCTATTTACATTCTCTTTAGGAGAAACCTGGAAGAAAATTGTACTAATGACAAAGCAAAGATAATTTCACCAGAATGTGTATATATTATTGAAAATATATACATAGAAAAATCATTAAAAAAAAAGTAAAAACAAGTCCTTGACTATAGACAGAACAAAATATATTGCTAAACTTTCAATAGGACGTCGCGTTGCGTCTGCCCAAGTGCTGACTAACACTGGTTATAACTCGCGTCATGCACATTCCAAGACCTTTACTTTGAATACAAATCTGTTTTTACACTCAAAGACTAAGTTTCCAGGGTATTGTGTTTAAATTTACAATTCAAGAATAAAAATATTTTTTTACTTTTCAATTAATTCCTAATTTATTATATTTACGTGCTAATGTGTATCAGAGTTTTTTTTTTGCAATCAATTTCCAATCAAGTTAGACCAATCAGCCAATCAATTTGATTCACAAAAAAAAATATTAAAATGGAAAAACTACAAAACGTTCAAATTCCAATGATTAAATAAGTGACCTGAATTCAGAGGATGTTGTTTGAACAAGCCAAATAGATTCCGAAATTCGATTCTATTCCTTAAATTAAAAAAAGCTAGGAAAATGTTTACATTCCATTGAAACAGACATAGACACAACCATACAAAGCAATGCATTGATCAACTTGGTACACAGAAAATATCCTTTTGACATTTCATCCATTTGACGAAAAAAAAAAATAGCCAGTATCGAGCGATCCTACTAATTGAGTACCCTACCTTTATAGACTTAGTTCTAATCCAATCGAATCTTTTTGTCTTTCCCTCTCATAGTCCTTCAAAAATATCTGGGTGAACAAATAAGGTCACTGACTTTCTGAAATCAATTTGAGCAGATACAACTAAACCAATAAAAATTTAAACACCCTGAGTAAGGAGTAAGAGAAACGTGATTTCGTTGAATTTTCGTTTTATTTAAAAATAGGTTAATCAAATTTAACTTTCACATGAAACGTAATGAAAAAGGAAAGTGCATTTTTCACTTTATTGGGCTTCTTTTTAGTATTTCTAAGAATGAGGACCATGTTTCGTATTTGCATTAGCTAAGGGTTATACATATTTTCACACATAAGAACAAAATTTCATTTTGATTGTTGTTTTCATACGAAGAGCATGAAATGGTAACCATTCCTATTATTTACTTCAAATCACGACCTTACTTTGTAAGACTTCTGTCTTTAGCCGACTGGATGCAATTATTTTCAAGCACATCTTGCAGTCCCCTTCACATATGGTATAATCATCTAAATCGCATGACATAATACGCCTGTTCCCGTACTTTCTGCACCAAAAATTGCAGATTGTTAATTCTCACGGAGTACTTCTCAAAGAGAGACAGAAACACCAAAAAGTAGGGGAATGCGTTTAACAACAAAAGTTGCCCACTTTTGAAATGTCAGGAACATTATGTTGTTTAAGAATAAATCTCAGTTGGATACTTGTATTTTCTGCTCTGTTCGAAGTTCTATGTGTACATATGTACATATATGTTTTTTTTTTCCACAACAAAGCATTTTAAAAAGGAATTAATTAAATAACGAAGATTACCTTCCATGTTTTTCTAAAATAAATAAATGTTTGCCAATGAAAAAAAAAACAATTAAATTGACAGATCTTGGCGATTTGACAGATCTCATAAATCTGCCCAAAGAAATTTCTAGACTGAAACTCGCAGCATGGGGAAATTTTTTTCTCTCTACGAAATTTTGCTGTACGGGTACAGGATTTTCTAGTTTTTGGTAAGATTTCGTAGATATTCGCTATTTGGGACAGGTACGAGAACAGACCTAATATAGCCTTCGTTAGCTGATACAAACTTAGTTGACCAAAACTCTTATTTTCATGTACATATGTATGTATGTTAATTTGCAAAATAAGCGCAAATGTGTAATGGAATTGAAATGAATAATTAAAAAAGGGAATGTATGTACATTCATATACCTAGTATCACCGTCCTTTAAATTGATGTGGGTTTTGCAGTTATTTTTATACTTTTATCTAATCTTGTCTCGGTTTGCACATGCTTGTTAATTCGCCTATTAAATTGCTGAGAATTGAAAATGATTTCTTTCTGAAAATAACTCTCCGGGAATTAAATTCGAAGTTTTCTTTATCGAAATGAAGTTTAGTAGAGAGATATGCCCGATGTTGTCAAATGAACATGAAACTGGTGCATCCTTGCAGCCTAGCTAGTAGAAGATCCAAATATCGAGTTTCTGAAATCAGTTCGTTGAGTAGTTCGCAGATATTGAAGTACATACAAACATAGTAAGTATAGGTATACTTCATTTAGTGGCCGACAATGGCCCAATGTTTGGAAGTTGAAGGTTTAGTTTTGAGTCGTCTATTAGGTTAGGTTAGGTTGAAGTGGCTGCTAGCTAGGAGTCGCCAAAACAATTAGACCAATGGAAGGTTCATTGTGATATATTGTGTGGATCATGGGAGAAAGTTTCTCTCTACCTACTCGTTCAACCATTTTGAGCTTCTTATGAAGCGTAAGAGGCTCTTAATGTTAATATTCATCAGGCCGCCTGCATCGTTGTAATAGGGGGCTCCTAAGTGAAGTGAAGCTCCTAAGAGAGAGCTGGGCAGAAACAAAGAAGGTAAAGAATAGTTTCCTCCTCTTCTTCATCCATGCAACTTCTACAAAAGTCGCTTGCAAAGATGCCTAGCCTTTTAGCGTGCTTGCCTATTAGACAGTGTCCAATAATGACACCTATTGTGGTGCCGATATGCAATCTATTGAGAGAAATTAAATTCTTATAGCGTTTTAGATCCAGCTTAAGTTTAAGTTTGCGAGTAGCTATTGGAATACCTAAGTTGCCTTTATCCGGCAAGATAGGTATAGTTGTTCCTGTTCTGGCGAGTTCATCGGCTTTACAATTCCCTGGAACGTCTCTATGCCCCGGCACCCAACACAGGTGTATATTGAACTGCTCAGCCATCTCCACAAGAGACGCACGGCAGTCTAGAGCTATTAAAGAATTTATAGAGGTCGATTCCAGGAAAATTTGCGGATATCTTTAACAGATATCACGTTTTTCTTAAGCAGAGATAGGGCTTCTTTGATCGCCATAATTTCCGCCTGGAACACGCAACAATGATTTGGAAGACGGAAAGAGTGCTTAAGATTAAGCTTATCAGAGAAAACACCTGCACCAACTCTGTCTTTTGTCTTTCGTCTATTAAACTAACGACAATTGAGACTAATTTTTAAGGTTTATCTTAATTTGGGCTTGATATATACTAAGAGGGAGCTACGCCACCAAACTTATGTAGCTCAACTTTATCAATGCTGACTGCGATTGTGGATAAGTGGTTATATTTCATTGCAGCAGAGGTTATGGAAAAAGCTTTGGATTGACTTTTATTTTCACTGAAGTCAACTAAATTTTCTACAGACTTTCATTTAGTTAGTGTATTTGTTCACATCTCTAAAGATTTTGGGTTTGGGCACTCACGATCAAATTGTTAAAGAAAGATTTCTTAAAGCTTTTAGTGGTCAACAATTTATAAATACTTTTCACAAAAACCATATATTGTTTTTTTTTTAATTTGTAGTTTTTATTAATTTAGAGGAATGGATAAGAGCTTTTAAACGTCTTTGAAAACTACGATGACATATAAATACTGCCATAGCTGATTTTGATTTTTTTTCTTTCTTTTATTATTTAAAATTTCTGCAACAAAATTAAAATAACTAGCAAATATGTCAAAATTGTTAAAGTATAACAATACGTTAAACTAATTTTATATAAAATAAATTATAGTTTTCCAGCTGAAACACATGAAATTCTTTTGTTATAATTTTTTAGTTTACGAGTACATACATGTTATATTTAAAAGAACTTTGCAAAAAGTTCGCTGATAAACAAAGTCAAAATAAACCATTGCTTTGAAAATGTCAACTGCGTTACTTGACTTAAAGACACACAATTTAATAAAATTGAAAATATACCGAAAATCAAGTAGAAAATCCCTTCCTACGCTTAGTTAATGAAATAAAAAAAATATTTTTAAACAACAAAAATTTAAAACAAAAACTCAATACATTATTAAATTTCAGCCCCTCCGGAGACGGGTGTATTATACTCGCAGTGCCCTATTCTAATGAACGGCATTATATATGTAATTAGGTAAAAGAAATTCAACAACAAATTTTTCTGCCAAAATACTTATTATGCAAAACAAATATAGTTTATCTTATATTTTTAGTTAAATTCTATTACAAAGCAAAATTGTTTCTACTTTCTTTTCTCAATGAATTTGTATTTTAATTTTTCGAATATTAGAATTTAAAAATAAATATGTAAACATGCATTGTGTGTGCTGGCTTCTATTTTAAAGTAAAAATACATTTCGGTACATTTTCGTTGCAGTATCATTATACATATAATTTCGCCAAAGATCCTATCGTCGGAAATTTAATTTCACATAAATCGTGTATCTTTATTTTATGGTTTTCCGATAACTACATTTTTATAATGTTCTTTTTTTTTCTTTTTTTTTCATTTACGTATAAACTGCTTTTCTACATTTTTGACATTCAATATTTCTATATATTAATGTTACTTAAATATTTTTTTTAAATAAAATTCAAAATGCATCCCCTTACTTTTTCTAGTGCCACCTATTAGGATATGTATCTGTGCAATAATACATCCTTATCACATCCACAAAAATATTAACAAATAGAAAAATAAAATCAATTTATTGAAATCAAAACTAAAGTACCAGCAATCAAAATTTATTAAATCGAAATGCATACACAGAAAAATCGTTAAAAATAGTAAAATAGCTTTTCTTCAGAGTATATGTAAACCAAAAGAACAAAACCTAAACAAAATAATGTGAGTTTATTTGTTTTAAATTTTTACTGTTTTTATAATTTATATTATTTTTATTTTTTGTACTAGTATTTTAATTTATTTGTTCAGCAGATAGGAATTATCTAAATTCTTGTTTTATTTATGTATTCTTTATAATGTGCTTATTTTTTTATTTTATTTATAAGAAATGTGTTAGATGGCGTGTTTAAAAATCATTTCAGTTTTATATATCCTTGCTGCTTCATTTTCTTGCGCATTGAATAAATTGAATGAAATTTTCTGCTTATGCGCTTTTTATATAAATAGAAATTCTTACATCAATTTACACAAAATAAAAAGAAAAGAACGATATATTACTAAGGACGAAAGAATTGTTTATGTAAAAAAGTTCTAATAAGAAACTGTAAAATGTAATTTTTCATTACTAGAATAGGGGTACAAGTTTATATGTAAATTAATTATAAAAAAAGAAAGTTGTAATTTTTAACACAAAAAAGGAAGAACAAATCATTAACACCCAGAGTGCATTATTTATAATATTTTTGCCGCTATTTGCCAATGTTTTATTTTTTATTTATATAAACATTTCAATATTACATCGTTTTCTTAATGATATCTTATTTTTGTTTTCTTTTCTACGAATTTAAACATTATAGTTACTGGACACCCTCCCGGTGTGCCAAGATTTTAATAGATCTATGTGCAGTCGGTTAAATTGCAGATTCGTTCATTTAACTGAAGGTAAGTTAACTATTTTCTTTAGACAATTTGATTAATTTTATAGCTTTTTTCGACAATCTTGCTAAATGAAATGAACGCAGGAGAGAAAAAACTAAACTTTAAAATGTCTTGTACATATAAACATATTATTGCATTCCCAGTAGCTTACACGGGATGGACATAGTATCGTCCAAGAGTCGATGGAATCTTGGCACTTAACAAACTTTTGCAATGCAATTCTACATTATTGTTCATTCGAATTTTGTAAATATTTTCATTCATTTGGAACGTAAATAACATTATTACCGTACGCCTGTCAAGTAAACGGGCTTTTAGTATGGAAATGTGCACGAAGTTGATTAGACCGCTACAAGTTAAAATATGTTTATATAGTTTTGAACCATTTCATTTATATTTAATCTAGATAAACTAAAAGCAAATACCATATGTATGTACATAAATGTATTTTCCATTTGCAGACGATAAAGTTGAAGTATGTGATCAACGTGTGGCTGTGTGTCGTGACCATGCGAATGGTCAGTGCAGACGAAAACTATGTAAATACTATCACATACCGGTTGTTTTGCCACCAGCAAATATTATGGCTACAATATTCAATCAACAACCACCGCAACAGTCACTACAACACCATCAGCAATTAGCAACTACATCAACAATAACGTCCATAAAACAACAACAAGAAAAATTACAACAGCAGCAGCAACTACCAATAACAACAAATAGTACTCGTTCAACTTCTGCAACATATACCAGCCTATGCAACCACAATAACAATAATAACTTAGTGAATACTTTTAACAATAATATTCTATACAACAATAATAATGAAAATAACAACAATACTTTGACATCACCACAACAACACTGTTTAATTTCACCACCACTTCCGCCACAACTATTATCGAAATCAAACTCACCTAGTACAACACAAACTGCAGTGGCAGCGGCATCTTCATCAACAAAATTGAATGCATCTGCAACATCCAATATAACCGCACTGACTACTTCAACAACTGCAATTCCAACACCAATGGCAACAGCAGCCACTAATTTATCCGCCGTCGCTATTGCTGCCACTGCTGCCGCATATACTCCAACTTTTCAACAATTGTTAAAGGCACAGTCACTGCTGGCACCAAATCTGACCTACTACGACCTCTCCAACAGCGGAATCAGTGATTTCAACACGAATTGTATTCCGATTTTGTCAGCAAATCCAACATATGCATCCGCACCAATTCTGTACCCATCATCTGCGGCGCAACATCATCGTCAGCAGCATACACAATTAACTGGAAGCGGGCGTGTTAGGGGTGGAGTAATAAAACTAGATTCTGCAATTGGACAACAAGCTGCTTCTAATGTTGCGAATCTGCCAGCAAACGCCGCAACATCAACATAGTAGAATCAAACAAAAAAACTTGGTATGTTCTTTTTATAATATTAAGTTTAAATTGTTAAATGTGGTAGTAAAACTAAAACCTAAAATACAAAGTTAATATAGAGTGAAAAATAATTTTTTTATATAAAAAAGAAAAAAATTGATACAAACTACACCACACCCATGACACACAACAATCGCATACACATGTATGTATGTACATATACATGATTTGTATATGAGTATATGTATGTATGTATATGAAATAAACTAAAAATATTTATGTGTATAAAATTAAATAAAATATAGTTACACCAAAACACTAACTAACATCAAATGACAATTTTCTATTACATAGGCACTTATAAAAAAAATATGAAAAAAAGAAATTTCCAAAATAGAACAAAAAACATTATTACAGAAATAAAAAAATAAATAAATAAATACATAAAATATAAATACTATTACTATACATTTTCAAAATGCGATTCAAGTAAATAAAAAGTAAAAAATAAATAATATATAATACATTATAGTATAGATATAAGACATTTATACTATAATTAAAACAAAAATAAAATATTTTAATTAACTAAAGAGAAAATAAATTTAAGAAGACTTGATGAAATTGAAAGCAAACAAAAAATACTTAGAACTAACGACAACAACAAAAATTTACTGAACAAAATTAAACACTTTATACACAGAATATTTGAGAAAAATAGAAATAAATGAAATATATATTTAGAAATATATATTTACTCTAAACTTAGGTGATCTATTTAAGATCAAATAAACACATAAAAATATTAAATTTTCAAATAGTAATATAAGTGAAAATTCACAATTTTCAATACTATAAAACATAACAAAATAGGTTGGCAAATAGAGAGATTACTTTTAAACATTTCTGTTATTTATGGTTAATTTTCAAATGATTGGAACAAAAAATTTATAGTTATAGTTCGAATCGCCAAACTGCAATACGTTGGATATGTGGGAGGACTTCAATGAAATTACTAGTTCTTTAGATATTTCAGATTCACAGAAAAGCAAAATAAAAATTTAAAAAAAAATCATTTTGTATTAATGACAGTAAAAATAAACGCCTATTTATCATGCATTTTGTTAAATCTCTACTGTAGTCTAGGGTTCTTTTCACCCGGATGAACGTGTCCAAATTCCTAATTCCATATTAGACGCCAAATTCTATTAATTAATGAAATTTGGCTGAATATTAGAATAGATTTCAATAAGAGGGGTCTTCGGGACTGTGTTAGTTACCGTTGGTGCATCGCACAGTCCTATACGTACGAGTATTTTCTAATTATATATGATATTACTGTATTTGTTAAAAACCAAAAGAAGTCTTCACTTGTCATTTTATTATTTGAATGAACTGACTTCATTTAACTCTTTTGTGAATCTGACAATTTTAAAGTTTTGAAACTCAAAAAGTTTCATTTCACAATACATACTATTTTTCCTTCTTGTTTTGTATGCACATACATATATCAAACATACAGCACACTCGTATAACGAGTGGACAGATTAATTTTACTTGATATTCGTACGCACCTATCCCTTAAGATCAAACTTAGATAAAACCCAGATATGAAGTCAATTCGCTTTACAGTTAAGGCTAGCGTCCAGAAGCTGACTATTAAGCAGATTTAATTTTTTTATATCCCGGACATTTAATCCTTAAAATATTTAAATTCTAAGAATTAAAAACGTGAAAACTATTTTCGCATGCATGAATCGGTTACTTCTATTAAGAATAAATACGATGAAAACAAGTTGAATGGGTCACATTCAATATATAAATTACATCTTAAAGAAATATCTACATAAGTATGAGGACTAATAACAGTCGTTAATGAAAATATGTACATGTTGTGCCTCACAAATATCCTTAAATCAAGCTGATTCTTCGCCCACATGCAAGCACCCGACGAATGGCAAATTATTTTTATTTTAAGGTAATGATCTCAGTATTTTTTTTATTATTTTAGCTCTGTCGACAAGGACAATATAAAGTTATTTTTATAAATCCAGATTAACTTAGCACTCACGAATTTTCTTGACGACAAAATCATTTAACTATGTATTTAACATTTTTTCTACCAGCATCAATTCGACACAATTTAGCTTTTTAAACTGTGTTCACTATTTCATATTTTCGTTAGTAAAATATTTTTTTATTAAATAGACATTTGCCAGAGAAGTGTTTTTTTCAGTTAAATGACTATAAAACAAACAAAACAAAAAACATATTAGAAAAAGTAATAAATAGTGTTCCATATATGAAGTTATTTAAAAACAAATTTCTAAAATAAACTATAAGTGAAAAGAAATTTGTGCGATAGAGAGCAGTAAAATTGTCACGTCCTATTTTTGCAACGATACATAATAAAAAAAACAAGAAAATAAAAAAAAAACCAACTAAACAAACTTATCTTCAAAATCAGAAAATAAAACTAAATCTTTTAAATGAAATAAAAGAAAGAATATAGTTCGATATAAATTACTATCCCTAATTTTAATTTTTATGTTCATTCTAAATTATTACGCTATGTCTTTCTCCTATAGTCTCATTTTTGTACTTCATACTATTGTACTATTTTTTTCGTTATTTTTTTTTATATCAAAAATAATATAAAATATACTCTGTGTATATAAGATATATATATGAAAAAATGTGATCTTTAAAAACAAATTTTTAAACAAAAAATGTTTAGTAAAAAAAGTATTCCTAAAAAGAATATAAAAATTAAGGGCTGGTTATGATAAACGGAAAAGTCGGTTTTTATTTTAAAATTTTTTCAAATAATTTTCCTGAAATAGCGCAATTTTAATGAAAGTAAAAAAAAAACAATAAATCATAAAAAGAATACTATATTACAAAAAAGAAGAATGTTAGAACAAAATAAAATATTACAAAGTTTTTTATAGAAATATTTATGAATACAGTTGAAAATATTTTATATATAAACGTTTTTACACAAAAACAACCAGCAGAAAATAAGAAAAATACAAGAAATGTAGAACTTAAAATACAATCGATTGTTTATTACTTTAAAGATCTGCTTAAAGCAGGAATAAAAAATATAGGTAAACAGTAATTACACTAAACTACTTAAAAAAACTGATTAAATTCAAAATAAAAAAGAACATTTTGGAAAAATAAGGCTAAAGTGAAGCGAAAAAAACTGAGAAGGATACTTGAGAATCGGTTTCATTTCGTGTACAGTTTATTTAATAACTTTTGTTTAGTAAATTTATTACATTTCTTAAGTATTTCTAATTTTAAATACATAATTACAATTTTCCGTCCATTATAATCAGACCTTAACTATTTCAATGGAAAAAATATAAATAAAGTAATAAATAATAGAAAACTGCAATGGCATGCTGGCGCAATTGTCATCATCTGAGTTGAATCGTTGTATTCGCAAAACCTATTTTACTATAGAAATGTCTACATCTTAAAATTACTTAGGATCGAAATATTTGAATTGGAATTGAATATGACAGTTTTATATTCTACATATAATGCATAAAACAATACCTTAAAAATTGAACTTGAAATCCCTAAATGGTGTTATTACTTAAAATTTGCTCTTTAGAATTGTGCACTCCTACTCTTTCTGTTATCATTTATCGGAAATGGGTCAATAACTTTAAGATTTGTTTGAAAAAGCTTTTTTTTTTTACAAGCCATGCACATATAGTTTTTCCCACTTCAACGGATGATCTCCATGAACAACTCGCGACTGGGTTAACGTACTGCTGGTACGATTCTTCTTTTTAACACGCGTTGCGTCTAATTGTCCAGGAAAGCCCTGTGTACATACACATACTATGTATAGATAATTTAAATCATTTGATATTGTCTTGCTGGTATTTTATTATCCCATCAAAATAAGGAAAAGCCATTAGATACTAATAAAAAGTAACAACAATAGGTGAGCACCAATGGGATATAAAGGAGGCTTTACTAACACACGTATGAACGCACATATACATATGTACAGACATATGTATATGTTAGCCTATGCAACATTTTTATTATTAAATCTTTACAAGAAAACAAATTATTCAAATCAGATTATGGCTTTTGTGCACTTCCTAAATAAAGAAAAACAAGGAAAATGAAAAATAATAATTTAACTATCTTCAATACTCTTTCCTAGTTACTATTATTATAAATGAATAATTAAAAACAAAAATGAAAATAATAAATGTAATTATTAATAATTATTAAGAAAAAAAAACAAATATAATAGTCTTAAGTTACCCAAATTTTTGTTTCCTTATGAATAAGTTTATAAAACAAATAAATAAAATTCGTATTTTTATTATAAATATATATATACCATTTTTGATTATAGGTTAGCGTATAAACTAAGTTTTTAATTGTTATGTATATATAACGATTTTATAATTATTAATTTACATAAATTAACTAATAGAAAACGAAATGAAAGTGATGCGTGAAATTTAAAATTAAATTGAATTGAGAGCGAAATAAATTTTGGAAAATGAAGATATTTATTGGAACAAAAAATAAACAGAAAAAAAATCATTGCAAAAAAAAAAAAAAAATTAATTGAAATTCTAAAGAGAAATGAAAATAAAAATAAAAGAAGTAAATAAAACAATTTTAATTTGCCTTATATATTATAATATATTCAAAACAGAAAAAATAAAGAAAAAGAAACCAATAAATATTGTATTGGATATATACCTATTATAATTTTAAAATAAAATTCATTTTGAAAACGAAAAGGAATTCTTTTAATTAAAATAAGAAAAGATTTTTCTCCTCTTTTCTATTGTTTTTTAGTTAGAACAAACAAATTATTATTATTATTTTGTTGCATGTGATTGTATGTATTGTTTTTCTTTTAATTTTATGTTACACTCATTTTTGTACTATTTTTTATGTAATATATAGATGTAAATTCTATTTATAATTTTTCCTACTAATCAACGAAGCGAAACAAACGAACTAAATTTGAATGTGATTGTTTATATTTTTTATATTACATAACATATATTTTGTTTAAAAAAATATTTCATTGAATAATTTTTAGTATTATTTTATTCAACATCAACGATAGATTATTGTGATTCATGGAGTGTGCTCCATATGTATTTTTAATAGTAACTTTTTTTTATATTTATACAACAGATAATTTTTTTTAATTTTTATTTTTTAATGTATTTTATTTCATACTTTTAACTACAGTATCGAATTTTGGTAATTGATATGTATGATTTAAATGTGATTAAACTATTTTAGTATGTTTAAAAGTTTTTCTTTAATGTAACCCACTGTAAACTTACTGTATTTTCTTTGATTTGGAATTTGAGTTATCTTAATTTAACTCAAAGTTAATAAAATTCAATTGAACAAAGATAGAGAATTGTTTTTGTTTTTTCAATAATAATTTCAGTGAAACCAAGACTACACAGTTATTAGTTATCTATATATGTATATAAAACTCAATGTACCTACATATGTACCTATGTTTATATGTTCGACTCCGAAACCACCGAACCGATGAAGCTCAAATTTTTAAACAATCGTCGGTAATATTCTGAGAGTTTTTGCCCACAACTGCATTTTGAGTGAGACAAGTCGAAAAAAAAATCCGACATGACGTTTTTTAAATTTCAAAGAGTTTTATTCCTGTTAACAAGTGTTCAAGCTGAAAAGCTGGTAGAATTAATATTAGGCCAAATACACGATATGATAAGTCCGACCGATCCCATCGTGTGTGGCGTTGTTGGATGGTCTGTCAGACGATCTGTCCGACGGTTGGATGAATATCAATTAATGTTTGTGATATTTTGAGGCGCTGCCAAGTTTTCGTCCGAATGATTGTATCTGGTGTGGTAAACTCTGTCCAGCCTACGTATAGTGTGTCGCAAAGTAAAGCACGGTCGGACAGAACAAATCGTATCCTGTATAGGCCCTATAAGATAAAAGCCGCTTATCTTCCTCTTGTATATATAAAACTCAATGTACCTATATGTACCTATATTTGTATGTATGCTATAGACTCCGAAACCACCGCACTGATTGAGCTCAAATTTTCAGGAAATCTTCGATATTGGCCCGAGTGTTTCCGTGAAGACTGGTCAAAATTTGGTCCAGTAGTTTGCCTACAACTGCATTTTAACAACGCCGGGTACCCGCTAGTATGATAGGTTAGTTAGAAGCTACATTTGCTATAGCACTTCATGTAATTATAAATCATTACTAACACAGTTATATACTTGCCAAGAATGACCCTCCAATCTGCCATCTTTGCTGTGTAACAATAAGACACCTACTGTGTTTTAACAATAAGACACCTACTGCACCTACTGGAATGCCAGAAGATCAACGATACAACAAATAGCCTAGTAAACTGCACATTCGTCGACCTACTAAAATCCGCAACAGAAGCTAATATAAATAATATTTTTAAAGTACTTAAACACCTAAAACTTGAAAAATCTCTGTAATTAGTGGTATCATACATAAATATAACGCTTTATACATCATTAAGTTTATTTACATAGCCGAAAGCCCTGGTAGCTAGTGCTATAATTTATATTATTATTTGTAATTAACTTACGTAATAATAAACGTACTTTCTGCACTTTCTGCACCAAAATTCACAGATTGTCAATTTTAAACGAGTGGAGATAAAAATCTTTCAGAGGGGCAGAGACACCAAAAGGTACGCGAACTTTTAAAAAGTCAAGAACATACATACACATGTTGTTTAAAAAAAATGTCTGTTGGATATTTGCATTTTCTGCTCTGCTCGCAGTTCTATGTACATATGTATGATTTTTCTTCCAAAACGAAGCATTTTAAATTAATTAAATAACGAAGATTACCTTCCATGTTTGTCTAAAACAAATTAATAAATGTTTTCCAATGAATAAAAAAGCAATTAACTTGACAGATCTTGGCGATTTGCAGATCTCATAAATCTGCATAAAGAAATTTCTTGGACTAAAATTTCCCCATATTTCTTACTCTCTCGTGAACTCCTTCTACTGCGAAAACTACGAAAGTTTATTATACGGGAACAGGATTTTGTGGTTTTTTGTAAGATTTCGTAGATATTTGCTGTTTTGGACAGGTACGAGGACAGACCTCAAGACTCGCCATAACGCTGGTTTTCAGGAAGATACATACATCTATGTTGGTGATTGTACAGAAGGAATTATAATATGGCACCAGCCGATACATCAAGTAATTTTGCTGGATTTTAATCAGCAGAAAGCGGTCAGGCATAAATACAAGTCACGGAGGAAACAACAATCAATAAAGAGGCAACCATAATAGAGTTCCATTTCATATCATTATTAAGCTGGAGTTAGCTCATCGAAGCCTATTATGGTTGGCCCTTTAGTCCTGCAGCGATTAGGATATGACGGACTACATTACCTTTACCGTTAAAGCAAATACATGGTGCATTATATGTTAAAAGACGATTTCGTTTGCCTGTCATTTTAGTTTGACTGTTTTGTTTTATCAGTTCAAAAACTGTCAAAAGTATTGGGGAGTAATTTATAATGGAGCATTTAATGCCAATAACGTATTGAAGTTATCAAAACATTTTATTTAAATAATTGTTCAGTTGGCAAAGTAAGTAAGACATCAAGTAATTTTTTTGGTGTTTATTATATGCCAAGCAAGTAAACCTTTTAGAATGTAGCGAATAACTTTAAAAAAAATTGCGCACACTGGGGTAGGTACTTAAAGTGAAAGATTTACACCAATAAACAGTCTCTTTGAAATATGCAAAAGCAGTTTTGGCTCTGACTAGAACATACTGCATTCCCTGATAACCTAAACTTTGGCCCGCCTTACCAAAACTAAGTGAGGATATCAATATCCTGGCTTAAATCCAACAGAGCTGCTAACATGATGGCCTACCGGTGTTCACAGCAGCTGAATATAACTTGGTAGAGAGCATGTCTCAATCCACAAACAAGGCGATCCCCCCAACTGCGCCAATTACAGAGGTATCAGTATCCCTAACATCGCGTATAAGATTTTATCTGCATGCAAATGCCTGAAACCTTTCGTCAACAACCTGATTGGCCCCTATCCGTGTGGTTTCAGGCCAAGACAGTCCACAGCTGATCAAATTTTCACACTTCGGTAGATCATCGAGAAACGCAAGAATTCCAAATCGATACCCACAATCTTTTTATAGATTTGCATATGACAGCATTCATAGAGACATGCTATGTTTACAGAGCCATGTCTAGTTTTGGCATCCCTGCCAAACTGGTCCGTCTGTGTAGGATGGCGAACGAGAACGCTCGCTGCTCCATCAAGGTCGGTAATGACCTCACCGAGATCTTTGATGTCAAAAAAGGGTTTAGGCAAGTGATGCGTTGTCTTGTGACTTCTCTAATATAGGGCTTTATTGCGAATGCCGTTTGTCGATCGATAAACGACTTTTGTCGATATTCGATCGTCGAAAGTGAATTTCGGTATTATGAATTTCTATTTTAAACGAAATTTTTCGTTTTGACAGTCGATCTTTTTCGTTTACATTTTTCCGATCGACTGCGTGCGAGAAGTGCAATGTTATGAATAAAAATGCAAAATGTATTTCATTGTATTGACCTGTTATTTCAAAAATAATAATTAACTTAATTACAGAGCAAAAGTAGTGAGATAAAAAACAAATAGTTTTATTAATAAAAGCGAATTCCTAATCCGTGCAGTTTGCAACTGGTCGTGGGAGATAGTTTCTTCTTCTGAATAATTTTTTCTTTTAATTATTTCACTGAAATCTATTCGTTTTATGTATGTATATGTTTTTTAGAAAATTACATTACCTTCATTAATTTATGTTGTTGTTGTAGCAGTATCATCCGTCATACGCTGGTTCTTCTGTTGTGCTCAGTCCGAGGAATTGGGCCACATCAGTTGGGTGGGTCCACACTCCACAGCATTACTGGAGCTGGGCTAGAGTTGTCCTGGTTCGGCGTGGGAGTTGTTTCTCTTCATTAGAAATGGGAGGGGGTCGACCGCCAAGCACTATGTTAGCGTTAAAGTTGGCAATTGCGTTAGCAACTTTGTATTGACTTTCTTTGTATTGTTCAACGTTGATACAGAGCTGTTGTGTGAGTTGGTCTATATCTTGCTGATGTGTGATGAACTTCCGTAGGCTGCGAGGTGGTTTGGGTGCCGTTGTGAGATCGTGGTTGGGATGTTCTGGCAGGTGGTAGGCCAGTAGAAATTGCTGTGAAAGCATGATGTTGTGTGCTTTTATTGGAAGCATCATGGTTTCGGCGCGTAGGTGATCTTCGTTAGCCACTAGGTGGCATCCTGTTATGGTACGCATGGCTTAATTGTGGGGTGGAAATAGGTGCAGCGTAGTTGAGTACAGATCGACCGATCGCTTTGTAGGTGGCGAGGAGTTTTTCCTTGTATTTACCCCAAGAGCTACCGGCAAGGGATTTAATTATGTTGTTTCTGGACCTGAGGCGATTTCTGACGTTGGTGGCGTGTGTCGAGAAGGTAAATAAGTTATCGAAGGTTACACCCAGAAGTTTTGGGTGAGCGATGGTGGATATGCGCCGGTTACCTAATGATATGTCAAGGTTAAGTTTCACTTCCTTCGTCCAGGAGGTGAAAAGAGTTGCTGTGGATTTTTCTGTTGACAGTTGTAGATTACGGTCTTTGAAAAATTCTTCCACTATAACAAGGTATGCATTGATCGAAGAGCATCTTGTATGTTAGGGCCTGATGCGAGGATTGAGCAATCGTCTGCGTATGAAACAATGTTAATGCCTGCCGGAGGTGATGGTAGCTTTGATATATAATGGTTGAAGAGAAGTGGAGACAGAACCCCGCCTTGGGGCACTCCTTGTTTCATTTTTCTGTATTTTAAGCAGGAACTCCGAAATTCTACATAAGTTTGTCTGCCGCAGAGATAATTTGCAAGCCAGCGTTTGTAGGAGTTCGGTAGTAAGGACTCGAGAAGGTCTTGCAATAGTTTGGCATGGCTGACTGTGTCAAAGGCTTTTGACAGGTCTTGGGGCACAACTATAGTCCTGTGATATGGTCTGGGTTGGTTTAATCCATTGCTGATTTGACTGGTGATGGTGTTAAGGGCTGACGTGGTGCTGTGAAGTTTGCGGAATCCGTGCTGGTGGTGGGCTAGTGACAGGGGTTCGGGATCTTTGGAAGAAGGAGGGCTTCAAAGGTTTTGGCGACTGGTGAGAGGAGGGAGATCGGTCGGTATGAGTTACTTTGATCTGCTGGTTTTCCCGGCTTAAGCAGTGGAATCACTCTGCCAACTTTCCATAACCCCGGAATACATAGGCTTTGAATAGATAGGTTTAAGATAGATGTTAGATATTTGATGCCTGGGTCACCAAGATTCTTCAACATTATAGTTGATAGCCCGTCGGGTCCGAGTGCCTTGATGGTTTAGCACTCTGGATTGCAGTCGCTACTTGAACTGGGAAGAAGGAGTAACTATCTTCTTCTATTTTTGGGTGGTGAAGTTTCCGTTGAGTGGCTCGTTTATTTCGGTTTTGAGATGTTGGGTGTTCGTTGAACTGCCGGTTAAACAGCTTGGTGCACTTCTTTGGGTCACTCTCATGTTCGCTGTTAAAGAATAGAGCCGGGTTACTGTTGGTCTTGGTAGGGTTTGAGAGCGCTTTTATAGTGGACCAGAGTTGTTTGATGTCCGTACCGAGGTTGCAGTTTTCGAGGTGTTTTGACGACTTCTCTCTTCGGTGTTCATTATCGAGGTGTTTGATGCTTTTGTTGAGTTGTTCAATTCTGGGGTTGGATGATTCCGTTGGTCTGATGCTGTCTCGTTCTTCTGCAAGTGCAATAGCTGCTGCTGGGAAGTTCGGGCGCATCCTAGGTATTCTGACAGTCGGTACAAATCGTTGGACAGCTGCTTGTAGTGTTTTCCGAAAGATTTTCTCACCTATGTGGACGTTTGTTGGCTGTTGTTGACTGCTAAAAATGTTGTCTGTATAGGCTGTGAAACTGGCTCAATTGGCTTTGTTCAAGTTGAGGGAGGTTCTTTTTTCAGAGAACTGGAATTCGCAGTTGCTGTTGTATGTTATGGTGATCGGAAGTTGATCGGAGTTGAGTCATATGCTTGTGTTCCATGCGATGCTGGTTAGTAAGAAAGCGTCCGTGAGGCTGATGTCGGGGGAGCTTTGGCTGTTGCCCGTGAGTCTGCTGGGCGTTGCTTCGTTGAGGATGCCAAAGTTAGAGCCATCTATCTGTTCAGCTATGTGTGTGCCGCGTTGGTCTCTGGCTGTGATTTGTACCCATGTCTCATGGTGGGCGTTAAAATCACCCAGAATGAGGTTAGCACCACTGTTGAGGATGTTCGCGATTGATGGCATATATCCTGCGGGGCAGCTCCTTACGGGGGGAATATAGATGTTGGTCATCACGATTGCTGGTCTGCAGCGATGCTTTGCTGCTCAAGGGTGCAGTCCGAGGTTGTAGGCTGTGGGATAGGTGTATATTCAATGCTATCGTGCACAATGAATGCGAGTCCGCCACCATGATCTGTTGTTCTGTCATGGCGAATGATTTCGTATTCTCCTGATCTTCTAAGAGTGCATCATGGAAGGAGTTTTGTTTCTTGAAATGCAGCAATGGGTATGTTGTTACGATCCATGTAGTATATCAGTTCGGCGATTTTGCCCGTGAGACCATTGCAGTTTATTTGTAGTACCTGAAGTTCAGTTGGGTGTTGCGCCGTTCTGCCCGTGGCTGGTGGTTGTTGTTCTGTTCTGACTGTGGTGGGTTGAGGTGAGGACCTTTTAGTGGTTTGTTGTTGCTGTGGGGTGTGCTGGCACCATCTGCCAATAAAGCTTGTGGACCACAGTCTGTGGTTGCTTAGACCTGAGCAACTGCGTAGGTGGCACAACTGAAGACATTGGTTACATTTCACCGAGGCGGAGTTTTGGTGAATTGTGTCGTGGCAGATTGAGCACAGCCACACTTGTGGGCCGGGCCGCGGTGACGGCGCCCTGAAGATGTTGTTGGATAGTTGTCCGGGTTGACAACAACGACCATTGAATTGAATGGTCCATTCTCTGTGGCTGGTTAATCCTGAGCAGTTACGTAGATGACACCATTCCAAGCACTCGTTGCACTTAACTGAGGTCGTGTTTCGATGGATATTCTTGTGGCAGACCGAACATAGCCATACCTGAGGGCCAGGGTTGGGTTCAATTCTGGCGGCGAGGAGTAGCTGCTGGAGCAGTCCGGCCGGAGTTGGCTGCTCCATTGAGATAAAGACGAGAGTTGAATACGTAGGTATGTACGTGCTTGTTCATAATCAAAACGACCTGCCGTGTCTCAAGATCTCCCGAGCGACGAACAATGAACAAATACTTACAACAGCAGGCATAGATCCAGAGAACGCAGTCTATGATGGTAACTTCTTTGTGATAGAGGTTCCACAGGAGAAGATAGAGGCTATAGGAGCGACTTTCCAGGAAGTGTATAAGGTGAATGATAGCATTTGCCCGAACAACGACCTGGAGAATCGAGTCCTTGTACACAACTTCTATCTTCGAAATGGTATGGAACATTGGCGATCAGAGAATATGGCAAATAATGTCATCGCCGATGAGGTGCTACATCCCCCGTTCATATCGAAGGTAGAACTCCAAGCGATCTTCGAATCATTAAGAAGGAAGAAATCCGTGGGTATCGACGGAATGTCTAACATTGTGCTTAGACACCTCCCTCCAGAAGCGGTAAACATTTACACCATCCTGTTTAACAATGCGCTGAATTATGCACATTATCCGGCGCATTGGAAGACAGCGGTGGTACATCCTATTCTCAAAAGGGGAAAGGATACTTCTAATCCGGCGAATCTCCGGTCGATAAGTCTCCTTCCGAATATCAGCGAGGCATTCCATTGTGAAAAATGGCAATGTGACTTCTACTGGTATGTTCGATATTAAAAATGGTCTGGGTGCGGTTAATTCGCCGATCCTCTTTAACATTTACACCAGCGATCTTGTAGGATCTCTTCACCATGCTATAGCGTACGCTGACGACTTGATAGCGTACAGATCAGGACCAAAGATCGAGGTCATTGCAATACTCTTGCAGCGTGACTTCGATAAGATCAAGCGATATTGCGACGACTGGAAGTTAAAAATCAACTTCCAGAAGTCGGAAACCATTCTGTTATCCGGGGCCTCTGCGGATACCAGAAAAAATTGGCGAAAGTTTTCAATCGTGGGACAGCACTGGCAACCATTAGCGTGTCGAAGTGTAGTCAGATACCTTGGGCTCTGGCTAGATCAGTATCTGTATTTTAACAAACATGTAGATGCTGCTCTGGCCAGAGCCAAAGCGGCTTTCGCCCTTACAAAGAGACTGTTTTATAGCAGCCAACTCGATGCGAGGGTGAAGGTAATCTGCTACATGGCCCTTATCCGGCCCATACTCGCATATGGTTGTCCCGTGTGGTTCAACGTGGGAGCAAGCTCGATGGAAAAGATTCGGGTGTTTGAGAGGGCTTGCCTTCGCTTATACAGAACACCAGAGTCTGAGTACAAAAAATTCTATTCCAATGAGGTCCTGTATAACAGGGCTAACATAAACAGAGTGGATAATTTCGTGATCAAGATGAATCGGGAGCACATTGCAAGAGCAATGAACTTGATGAATAACCTGATCTCTGTGGCCTTCTACCCCAATGAACGCCAGAGGCGTTTCTTCGTCAAAAGCTTTACAAAATGTGCCATTCAAAACGAAATCGAATTTTATTTAAAAATTATGGCAGACCCTTACAAGTAGTTGTCAGCAAACGCGAAACAGTATCCAACTCTGACAACATTCGTAAAGATTTATTTATCGTCTCCTGGCACTGTGAGAGGCTGTTTTCGAAAGCCTGGCAATATTTATGAGGAGAAGAGCAATCGTTTGCTACCAACAAAAGCTAAAAAAGTTGTTTTCATTCACCACAATTTACCGTTAATAGATTTTAAGTATTAAAATAACAATTTTTATGAATATAATGAACGTTTTTGAGTTACATATGCGTCTTTTTGTTCATGGTGATATTCTGTATTCGGTCGAATATTGAGTACTATTCGGCCCAATACCGAATAGTAGCCGAATATTCGTGGCATCTCTAGTAAGAACAGAATTAGGTGTAATTACATACTTTTATCAAGTTCAACTGCATCAGGCATTGTTTAAACCACCTTCACGCAAGAAAGACAGCCCTACTGAAATGTCCTATGAATGTACGACTATATTCATTTTGAATTGAGGGTTAGCTTAACACAAGACTTCAAAAGAAAAAAAAAAACAATTTACTCCATCGTCTACTTTATTGAAAAAAAAAAATCTTAACCTAACACAGTATAAAAAACTAATCGGTTAACTACCACCTTTTGGCAGCGGTCGGTAAACACCGACCACCACAGCATGATCCCTTTCATATGGCTCCAACGTGATCTGCTCTTGAGGTTTAAGCTTATCTGCTTGCATTTTCTTTACTTCTGCTGCAAACACAGCTTCTGGCTGCGCCGTTGAATCGATGCACGACGCCTTGATGGATATCACAAAATGTCCATTATTTTTTAGGAAATGTTGAGCGTTAAGAGCGACAATACGTCCTTGATCTGGCTGCGCAACATCCGCAAATATAGTGTCTACCATACCCACAAGCATTCTGTATTTGTGTGGGTGACGAGCATCCTCTATGATAGGAATAATATTGGTACGCTTCTTAGCTACATTGATAAGATCACGGCCAGAACGATGTGAAAACTCTACGGCATAAACGAGTCCTTCAGGGCCTACTACATCAGAAACGTGGGATACTGTTGTACCAGATGCTGCCCCCAAATACAGCACTTTAGAACCAGGTGGCATGTGAATTTTGTCGATACCACCGAGAATAGCAGCGGCCAGCTTTGACCGAAAAGGATTCCACACTCTGTACTCAATTTTCTCTCCATCGACCTGCAAAAGAGAAGTAAGTTTGAATATTTGTTTGCTTACGAAGACTTTCTATATGCTTTCTTTTAGTTCAGATAGCGCTTTTTAAAGTATCTTTCCTCCCAACTAGTTGTTATGGCCTCAGGCCGCACTAGAAGGCAAGGGGAAGTACTTTCATGGCCACATTTTGCCAAGTTCTGTACCCCTACACATTGTCATCACTAAATATTATAAAACCTTACTTGAAAACAGTAAATTGACCTACCTCGGAAGATATTCTTTTTTCCCCATAAACCTCGGATCCAGGAACGAAATTACGTGTAACTAGCGCATCTTCCTTACCGCGGGCTATGAAGACGCCCTCATGACGATGTGGCTCAATGACGACGGTTTTTCCTCCACGGAAGCCTCCTCCACCACCGCGACCACCGCCACCACCTCCACGACCCCTACCACCACCACCACCACCACCACCACCGCGACCACCGCCACCCCCGCGTCCTCTGCCACCACCACGACCACCAAAACCGCCACCATCTCCACCTCCACGACTTCCAAATCCTCCACGTCCACCGCCGCCTCCACGGCCTCTGCCACCGCCGCGGTCACCTCCTCTACCACCACCACCACGTGGAGAAAAACCTGAAAACCATAGAGATTTCTGTAATTACAGTTCCATATCATTGTATACAGAGTGAACTCGGGAATAGTCTATACGGTCTGAAGGAATTATGACTAGCACGTGAAAATTAAGAGAAATTATTCTACTTCAAGCACATTGGCGGACTTAACCCCATCCGGTGTTCACAGAAACATTTTTTTAATTTTTGTCTGGAAAACCAATTTCAACTTACCCGGTCTGCCCATTTTTACTTGCGTTTTTTTATGATTTACCAAATAAAATAAAACTTATTTCAATTTTTCCTATATTTCACCGGGAAATTTTTAGAATCACCGCTTAATTTCACCAAATAAAAAGATAAACCAATTCTGTCACCCAAACAACACGTGGGGCACATGGAAAAAGAATGCTGGAAAGCCAAGAGATGTCATTTTTACCAACCATTTTGTTGTACGAATGAGATGACTAGAAACCAGAAACAATTATCGATACTATACAACAGACAGAGAATGCTATACGCTTTGCTCACATAGAGTTGATTTGTATCGAGAATTTTGGAAATCGTAAAATGTAGTAGATCGGTTGACAAATGTAGTAAATTATTTTTAAATTTAAATCTGAATTAATTTCTTGAATTTCTTGATTTAAAAAAAAAACAGTATAAGTTGAGTATGTTTCAGCAACCAAACTGCAAAAATTTAAAGAAGAATCTTGAAATTTTACCATCGCAAATAAAAAAAGATATGTACAATGCCACTTGCTGTCAAACCGTGGGTGAAACTATTCTTTTGGAAAATCAGTGTAATAAGTTTCTCTTCCTAAGTTCCGAATTTGACTATAATACCCAAAAACTAAGTATTACCAACGAAAACAGCGTAGATGGCGCTGTCATCAATATTGACGACTGTATAATGGTGAAATTCATTGACACAGCAGTTGACAGTCGCAGCAAAAGTTTTAAAGCCAGTGGTTTTCAATGGAACGGAACCCATTACCACAGCCACAGCAGACATCAACTGTAACGTTAGTCCTTAAATTTTAAATTCGCCAGCTTAGCGACTTAGAAATACAAAATTTGTAAATGAAATTATACTTCACAATCATTTTCTTTGTACTTCTACTTTTGTTTTGTAAATAATCTTCCCGCAATATCAAATGTCGCTAAGTGCTGTTGCTGGGTTAATGTGATTGGGCCAGCGCACACTGGATCAATTCCGCGGGGGTATCGCACTTTACTTGAATCGTACACTGAATGAATAATTCGGCGTAAAATTGTGTATACATGAATCGATCTTCATTGTAGTTGTATTTCTGTTGCATCTCGAAATTGACAACTTGTGTGTGTATTGGTTTCCCCCGATGTTAAGCCACACTTGCCCTCAAAAAGGGTCACAGAGCAAAAAAAGTCTCAACAAAAGCATTAAATCCATTGAAATGAAAAACTTAGAAACTGACATAAAAGTTTGTACTTTACAAAACATAAACAAATAATTCAATAAAAAAAAAGGACGCATTGGATTATGCAAAAAAATTAATTAAATTAAATTGAATGAGTACAAAAGGAACACATTGGATTATAGAAAAAATAAATAAGAATTTAATTTTCTTGGCATTTCATGCCGATAGTTTTGTATTAAGTCATCTGGAGGAGTCCAGTCCTCCAAATCACTTCTTTCTATTATATTTAATGCAGGAAGCATTGCATCACATGTCACAATGTTTAATTTATTTGTTACTCTATTTTTCATAAGAGGCAGTTTTGAGAAAATGCGTTCTGCATAAGCACTACTATGCGGGAGAGTGAAAATCTTTACTACAAATAAATACAAATTTTCATAAATAGGTTCATCAAGATGATTCCTTATGCAGCCCACTTTGCGGCAGAGTTCCTCGATATTTTTATTTGAATTATAAATTGTGATGAGCCACTAAATGGATTTTTTTTTGAAAAATATTTTTATACGAAAAAGACTCCAAAAGTTAAAAAAAAAATAAAAGGAGTCAAAAAGAGGTGTTTTTTAAAAAGTCGGGTCATAGTCTCTTTGCGCCAAAAAAGGGTCAAATTGCGACTAAAGTCGCATAGCGGCAACGCTGCTTGTGAGACGCTTGTTGAGAGAAGAGAGTGCAGAAGAAGAGAGAAACGGAACACATTGGCATGTAAAACGTACATACATACATGCGACTCCTTTTCGTATAAAATGAAACGTTCATATTGAAAACATGAATTTTTCTTTAGGCTCCACGGTCGGACAACATTTTCACCGATAAGAATAAAGCGTTCACTAACAGAACCAAGTCTATTAACAGTGGTACATTGTACATTTCTCAGCCGAGACATCAACCTAATTTCTAATATCAGGCTTAGAATATCTCTTTGAAATACAATTACCAACTTAATTATAACATCCCCAGTGGGAATCAGTGTGACCATAGTGGAATATAATATTCCATTTCTGGAATATATTAGAGCTGCAGAGAACATATTTTTTTCGAAAAATAATCGCATATAAAAGTGGAATACTTTTGTAAAAAAGAATATTTGGATAATTATATTCTCCGTAAATTAGAACTATGTTTTTCAATTCAGTTAATTTTATTACTAATAAATTCGTACAATTTTGCACTGAAATTTCCACTCATAAAAATAGGTGCAATTTGAAAATTTGTTATACTCGTATTTTGCTTTTTATCATTACCATTCAGTAATACCGAAGTTGAGAGAGTATTCAGCTATGAATTTAATTAAATCAAAAATATGTAATCGAATGCAAACACAAATGTTGAAATAGTCTTTTTGTAAAGACATGGATGAAAGTAATGGAAATATGATGTGATAACTACATATGTATGTATACTATTCCTAATGAATTAATCACGTAATATTTATGTAAATACTCATTTGATTATATAAAATACCCGAAGAAGATGAACAAATAGATTTTAATCTTCAAAACTTTTAATTTTTAAAATTTTTTTAAGAATTACAATTTTTTTTTTATTTTAATGGAGTAATACCCATTTTTGGTTTATCATGTTTTACGTTTTGTATGAAATAATTTTTATGAATTTTTATATATTTTTTTTTTTATTAAGGTGTATTACCAAGTGGAATATAAAAGTGGAATATAAAAATATTGAAGTGGAATATAAATATTCCACCTTTCGGGTCGAGTAGAATATTTTTGAGAGAAGCTAATGGTCACACTGGTGGGAATGCGCTACCACAGCACACACATGCTACTACATGCACACAACCCATCCAGTACGCATGTATAACAGAAAAATATGGATAAGGAAACACACATTCTGCTATCGCCAGCCACTCGCCTCTGCTCATAAATTTAGCGAAGAGGCTGCGAAAGGAAAATAAAGAACAAAAAAATAATTATCACCACTGAGACATGGTTGGAGACATGATCAACAAAAATGTAATCAAATTCTGAATTTTACAAATGATACATATTTTCGATATTGCTCAGCTTCTAGACGACGTAGAATCATGATTTTGGACTTGAAATTTGCGTCTTTAAAAACTCTAAACGACAAAACTAATTTGATTAAAATCGACAAAGGCAAACAAAAGATGTTATTTGTGTTTCTAAGTTATTTTGTCTCTTTTCATGGTCTCTCAAGCACAAAACTGAACAAGTAAGTAGCTTTATCTAAACCTGGTCCATGCGATTTCGTAATCATCGATTTCAGCCGTTTTCTCACAAACAGCGGACAAAGAAATATCAACTTAATTTTATAATATTAGTTGATTCGCACTGGCGCAACACCGTGATTGTGATTTTGAATATATTGTAGCCATTTGTGTGTTTGTTTTGATTTTTTTTAAATGTTTTTAGTGAAAAAGAGAAAAAAATAAAATCAAAACTTATTCTTCTTCTTTCCTTGTGTTCGGTGAGGTAAGGATTACGATCATAACCCTCCTATTGGTCCGCCTGTGGGGTTTCAAATCACTTCGTCATTGAGGCCAATCAAATGCTGCTGTTTTCGCATTTGTGTGATCCAGGAGTTTTTTGGCCTGCCTCTCTTCCACGCTTGTATAGAAACGTTGATTGACATTGTTTTTTGACTTTTGCCTTTGGTTCATAGGATCCCTTCTTTAAACATGACAACACCAATTGAGCCGGTCGTGCTTACATTTTCCGGGATAGGTTCTTTGACGTGAATGCTTCGTCGGATCCTTGAACTTCTAATTCGATCAAGCTTTGTAACTCCTGCTGTCATGCGAAGCATCTTCATCTCAGCTGCCGTTAATTTGACCCCATACTTTTTGTTTATTGTCCAGCATTGCGAACCGTATGTGAGAGCCGGATGAACAAATGCGGTATAAAGTCTTCCTTTCAGCTTTTCTTTTCCGGTTCCAGAAGATAGCAGAGTTATATTGCCACTTCATCCACCCTACGCTTACGGTATGATTGGGAGAAAAATATAATGGAAATCTACCATCCCTAGTTAACCCAAAAATAGTACTGATTGGAATAGATAAAGAAATAAAGGAGGAAGAATTAATTAGAGTTATAAAAAATCAAAATAAAGTGAGTGGTAACATGTAGCTTTTAAAGTGCTATAGTAAATTTAATGACTCAAGAAATATAATGCAATAATAGAAACTGATAGAAATTAGTTTAAAGAAATTCTGCAAGTGGGCAAACCATGTTTTAATGTTAGGTGTAGTTTATGATATAATTAATGTAAACAAAAAATACAAATACTTGGCGCAACAGATCGCAAGTGATCCAGGACCTATGTAGCTTCTCGCTACCATTCGTTTTGTACGTGACAATTTTTTTCACACAAATGGAAAGGACCTACAGTTTAAGGCCATATCCGAAAGGCAAATTGAGAAGCTTTCTCAAGACAGTTATTACTTTTGGGCGTTTGCCAGACATTCGCGACAGGTGGGATATTGACTCCGGCCATGACGCTAGGGATGTAAATTGCCCAGTGTATGTAAGAAGGTTGGAGCAAGAGAGAAAGTTGCTTTTTAGCAATTGAAATCATTTGTATGCATGCACCTAAACATCCAAGGGTTAATTATAATATAAAAGATAATCGGGAATAAAGAATTAGAAAAAATATACAAAAAGACTTAAGTATATATATATTACTAATAGAAGCTCATTTGGGAAGTAGCACAATCGTTTTTTTTTAACATTGTACAGTTTACCTTAGTCCATCAGTCCCAGATTTCTGTAATTACATAATTGACTATTTAGATGAGTTGACCGATACAGGTTTAATAATATTGGGTGTTTTTAATATAGACTGGTTGGTAAATTGTAATTATACAAAGGAACTGGAGTGTGCATTTCTACAAAAGATCTGAAAGCAGTTGGTTGAACAACCTACAAGAATAACTCCTACTAGTAGAACGCTGTTAGACTATAGTTACAAATATGGAAAACTGTAATGTTTAAATGCAAAGTGGACTAAAAATTAGTGATCACGAGACGACAACAATTAATATAAAAAGTAAAATGACCAAAAACCGTGATCTTATTAAAGTGTTTAAATGTTTAAATACAAGCGGTGTTTATGTACAAGCGGTGGGGAGAAGTGCTATAAATAGTTTAAGCATATTAGTGCATTTTAACGATGAAATGAGTGATGTTTTTGAAAAAGAAATGTTGAAGTGATAAAGGGTTTTATTGGTGTGAAGAATGTGATATCTGGGAATCTAAATAAGTGGTTTACGCCTGAGCTTACGAGGCAACGATTTAAAAAAGTTCAGTCATATAAATTTTTTGTTTACTGGACTTAACGAAGACTGGGAAAACTATAAGAAATAGGAAATTCATATAAAAACTATCTTAATAAAACATAATACGCTTATATAAAAAATAGACAGATTGGAACAATTGATCGAAAGTCGATGTTAATGATAAGACAAACTAAAAAGGAAGACAATAGTGTAGTGTTTTGTGGAGCTGAAGTCAAGTGCAAAAAGTATAGAAAATAAATTTAATCAATACTTCATAACATAACATATGTATGAGCAGCATGCCCCCTTCATACTTATTCCACAGTGTTTGCAGTGGAAAGTGACCTGAAGCCAAATTCTAGCATTTGGCCTAATGTCACTTTATCAAAGTGTCACTTTGATAAAGATTTGGCTTTATGTTACTTGGGCTTATGACTGAGTCATGACTCATGACACCTGTGTTTTATGATTTATTTTCTAAGTACCTACATATTACTGACTATCTGCCATAGTGAATTAACACGCATAACATATGAATCCAACAGATCCAAAATGCCGGCGCACATAGGGGTATTTGCCTCGAAAAACCGCTCAAAAATCAATGGCGCAAATTTATAGTCAGATAAAACCAATTTTAAAAATATTTGATCATCTAGTTAAGCTAAAACCGGTTTTTTGGTATTCATAGTTGTCATAGAGTCCATATTAGACCTAGAAAGCCGTTTTAAATTTAAAATGAGTCAAACGTCATTTTAACTGAATAAAAACAGTTTTTTTCAGCATTCATTAATGACGAAAGTTATTAAAATGATTCCGGGGGATAGTGATTTCCAAATTTTCGAAGATGTTAAATTAATAACAAATCAAAAATGTATAAAACCCGATTGAACCAATTTGAGGAGTTAGATGAGAAAGAATTTTATTCGAGGTATAGGTTCGACAAAACCACTGCTGAATTTTTGATGATATCCTTGATATGAAAGATCCTCAAACGAATCGTGTGCTAACAATTCCAATACATATACAAGTGCTAGTGACTTTACACTTTTTTGGAAGAAATGTTCATCAGTGTGATGTTGGTAAGATATATAAATATACTAGCTGACCCGTGCTCGCCTTGCTTCGCCCCCTTCCAGTTTTAAAACAGAAATGTATTCAGCTTCTGAATTTCCCATAAAATAGATTTGTAGGAAATTGGAATTAGCGTTACTGTCAGGCATTAATGTTCCGATAAGGTGGTAAATTTGACCCTGAATCTTAAAAGTGGGCAAAAAGTTACCTTCTGTTATGCGTTTACCACCAAAGGAGGTCATTTAAAAGGCTGCACCGATTTCTCCGAGCATAACTTTTCCGCTTGAACAACACAATCCAGCAGATTCTTTTGCCCACTTTTGTGCACCACAAAAGCTACAAACCTCAGACATTGTATACCTACATGCGACTCCTTTTGGTATGAAATGAAACGTTCATATTGAAAACATGAATTTTTCTTTAGGCACCACGGTTGGTCAACATTTTCACCGATAACAATAAACCGTTCACTAACAGAACCAAGTCTATTAACAGTGGAACTTTGCACATTTCTCAGCCGAGACATCCACCTAATTTTTGTATATTTACTCCATTTTTAAGTTTGAATTATTTTTTTATGTGAATTTACTGTCAAAGTATGTTGCCAAGCATTACAGGTTGTATCGGTTAAATTTCGCTCGATGCTCTCTGGCCTTCACTGCTTTCTTGCACTTTAAACAAATCACCAGTGCGACTCATCTTATTCGAAATTCTGAGGTTTTATGGAAAGGAAACTTTACTTTCAAATCATGATTGCCCGTCCTAGTAAATCCTTCCTGCAGTGCTTAAATTTGTCTTTGCTACTTTCTCGTCTTTCGTCTTCCTAACCAACATCTAGCCCACTAGGTAGTGTTCCATCCCCGGCAATCACTCGCGAAGAATGTAATGCCAGGTAACAACAGCAGCGTATTGCCACATGGTCATATATTTAAAGTCCTTGTTCAAACAACTATACCATAAATTACCGATAGTAATTTCAAAGTTGTGTTCAGGCCGTTTGTTAGTTGTTCCCTTGGGGAACTATTCCAATGTTTGCCATCCAGGTGAACAAGCGGGGTAGAAAGATGCACAAGCAACAACAAGAAGAGACATAAAAAGTCCAACATCAAAAACGTAGCCCAAATTCAAGGGTGGTTTGCTTGTACGCCTGAAAGGTGTTTTTGGACGAAATTATCCTGTTGCAGCAGTATCTAGTTGCTATACATACGTACAATGGAGCATTTGTTCACACATGGCATATGACCAGGTGGAACATGGTAACTTTTGCACAGGAACTATTTGAATATTGAGTGGATCTCTGAGATGTGAATGTGTACCTTGTGGAGATTATCCGAAGACGGTGTGTCGGGAAGTACTATCCACATATTTTCCTTGCTCCAAGGAATTCTTTAATAACGTATTGATTAACAATAAAGGCTCTTTATCTCTTAGGTATAGGTCATCGATTATCTATCATTGACCGCTCTTATAGCCTTTAGGACATGTCAAGTACAGTCATTTATCAAAAACTATTTTTCAGTAATTACTGTTCAATTTCTGCTTTTGGTAATTTTTATATATTGTTTTTTCCTAACTTTTTATTTTATTAGTTAACCCGATTAAAAAAATGAGCCAAAGAGTCGCTTTAACGAAAATTATTGAAATATTACTCAAAACATACGTTTGTATTGTACATATCCAGCCTAAATAAATAGGTCGTGCAATGCTTAATATTTGATTGAAATAATACGCTGCTTATATAATCAACTACTATTATAAAATGAAGTTGATATTTCTTTGTCCGGTATTTGTGAGAAAACGGTTGAACCGATTTTAATGATTTTTTATTGATTTCGAAATCGCATGGACCAGGTTTAGATAAAGCTACTTATACAATTTTGTGCTTGGGAGACCACGAAAAGAGACAAAATAACTTAGAAACACAAATAACATCTTTTGTTTGCCTTTGTCGATTTTAATCAAATTAGTTTTGTCGTTTAGAGTTTTTAAATACGCAAATTTCAAGTCCAAAATCATGATTCTACGTCATCTAGAAGCTGAGCAATATCGAAAATATGTTTCATTTGTAAAATTTAGAATTTGATTACATTTTTGTTGATCATGTCTCCAACCATGTCTCAGTGGTGATAATAATTTGTTTGTTCTTTATTTTCCTTTCGCAGCCTCTTCGCTAAATTCCCACTGGGAATGTTATAATTGAGTTTGCACATTTTCAGTATTGTAGTTTTACCAAATCAGTTGGTTTGTATTCCAACGAATGTAAGGCGTCAACTAAAATGAGTAAGACATATTCTAAGCCTGATATTGGGCGAAGGAGTAAAGATACAAAAATTAGGCGGATGTCTCGGCTGAGAAATGTGTAAAGTTCCACTGTAAATAGACTTGGTTCTGTTAGTGAACGGTTTATTCTTATCGGTGAAAATGTTGTCCGACCGAGGAAAGAAAAATTCATGTTTTCAATATGAACGTTTCATTTCGAAAAGAAGTCGCATGTAGGTACAATGTCTGAGCTTTTGTGGCGTACAAAAGCGGGCAAAAGAATCTGCTGGATTGTGTTGTTCAAGCGGAAAAGTTATGCTCAGAGAAATCGGTGCACCGCCGGAACCACCAAAGAGCATTTTGGTGGGTGATCATATCCTTCGTCAAAAACATTTTTAGGGAGTCCTAGAAAGTGTAACTCAGCCTTTCAAATGACCTCCTTTGGTGGTAATCTCATAACAGAAGGTAACTTTTTGCCCACTTTTAATGGTCAACTAGTACTCAATCAAGTAGACGACTGACTCCCTCGAACTTGCATTTATGACAACCGCATGTGCATGCTCATTCGCAGATCAACATCACTCAGAGTTAAGCTACGATTACACTGCCAATCCAAACCATCAACGAGTTGACTATCTGACGTCACGAGAAAATTCGTCTACCCGTCAACGGTCAATGTGTCAACGTGTCAACGTTTACATATACTCGTACCCTTTCCTATGGTATAGGGGCGCACTGTGGCTAGAAATTCTCGATATCTCAGTTTAAAAAAAAATTTTCTCTCTAAGAAAAATAAACAGAGCTTCAAATACAAAAACATTATCTTGATTAGATAGATAAACCTCTTAATTTTTAGAACTCTTTAAATGTGGGTGATCTTCGGAGAAAAGAAGTCTCATGTTCAACCCATTTTTCTTCAGTTACAGTTCGATTGTATTGTTTTTAAATAAATTAAAATGTTAAAAAGGAAATACATTTTCTCTCAGTAATTTTAATAAACTTTTTGTCATAATCTTTTTGTAAGCACTTTTTTTCACCTTTCGTTTTGCAATTTATGGGCTAGTCCTTTGTGACGTACTTTATCAAAAGCTTGTGATAATCGAGAAACATATATTTTTTTCTTCAAATGCTTTTTCCATTTTACCTGTTATTCTATGCACCTGATCAATCGTGGAGTGCTTATTTCTAAATCAAAATTTATGGTTGAATTAGCGATTAGCGGCAGTATCGATATGGGGCGATAGGAGGTGAAACCACTAAGTGGTTTATCTGGTTTCAGTATCATAATTACCTCCGAAACTTTCCACATGCTAGGTACATTATCCTGAATGCAGCATTTAGAATCTGTGTTAGTTTCTTTAACTCTTTTTTAGGATTTCACTGATATCAAATCAAATCCCGAGGCTTTTTTTAGTATTGATGCCTCCTTTTATTTCTTTGGTGATTTCTTTCGCCGTTCCCGGTTGGATATGGCTCTCCTCTTCGCAAAATTCTTCCTTTTCTTGATAGCCTTTATCTGTCGGGGGGACGGGGATTTGAATTGGTGGGGAGGAATGATTCGAACTATACTATCAAACGAACAAAGCTAGCGAAATCTTCAGCTGTCAATATTCGGCGGTCATTTTGGTGCATTTCGATCTCTGCCGCACAACCTACAGCACGTATCACAATGTATAGTTGAACTACAATATTAAACCTTGTATAAAGTATTAATAATTAAAGTACTATATATATAGTTAAGAGTTATTATATACACATATCTTTATACCTTAAAATTAATACACAACAACATGTTTGGAAGACGTCTTCGAAATAAGGTCCTTATTGCGAGAGTCTATTTGCAATAGAAACAAAGTCGAATAGAATTAGGTTATAAGCTAGGTTAAGTGTAAGTTAGCTTAGTTAGTTTAGGTTAGGGCTTAGTTTAAGTCTTAGGTTAGTTTAGGTGTAGTTTAGGTTAGATAGGTCAGTTCGCGAAGTGGTTCCCGGTCTTTCTCCTGGCTATAGGTATAAGTCCGTGGACATTTTCTGCTACTTCCTTCTATCTGCTTTCCTATCGTTTTAAGTCCGTCCACACTCAACAGTAGAGTAGCTTCCTTTATTCTTTCTTTTTTAATTTTTTTTATCAGGCACGATAATTTTGTGTGCTGAGCAGGTGGTGTATAGTGGGGGTGACAAGACCACCCCGTGCAACCACAAGCGTGCCACCGTTATCCTCACTTACAACGATATTCTTTGATATTTGTATTGTTCACATTTATTGGCAAACTAACGATGTTTACGGAGGATTGCAATTGATTTTGTTATAATCCATTCCCATATTTATTTGCGATTTTTCAGTTCCAAGTTTTAATGAACATATATGTACATATATGGCTGCCATCGATGCTTCTGCACTTGATGCTCCATCTAAAGGCTCTATCAGATAGATCGTGTTTATAACGCCGCCCGTGGTGAGATTATTTTACGCTCCGGTAAGCTCTCTGTTTGACGGAACCTTAATCTGTAATTTTTCACAACGCCGCGTATTACCGCCGCATAGAAATGAGCTCTGTGTGACGGGGGATATGGATTCATGTGTATTATAACGCTGCTGTGGAACGCCCTCTGTTTGACGAGGCCTTTATTTGGATGTAGCACAGCAATTCTATGAACGCACTAAGTTTCCAAATTGTTTCTGTGCTATCTCGTAGCAGTGGGTCACAGTTCGTAACTTTGTAAACAATGTTACGTCCAAACATCTTCAAGAACCGCGACTGAATAATTGTCCGTGTGCGGAGTATTTGCTTCCCTGTGTTCCAGTTCTAAATTAAATGCAACTTTAAAATCTCCTGAAAATTAGACTTTAATTGAATCGCGGAGATTGTTTAGTTGCAAATGCGCGCACTCCTATTAGAAGCCATGTGCTCAATTTTTTGGCGATTAAAGAATTGCAGCGTTTATTGTCGCTCGTGTGCCTATGGCTATTTTCAGAAGCAGGAATGCTGGTCATGTGTGTTTGATGGTTCACTTGAGTTGCGTCAGTAGAGATTAGAGTTTGATCACTACGGAATGACTCTATTCGTAAGCGAGAGCATTTAACACAAATGTATTCTTTTTTATTTTATTTTTTTACCAAAAACTCCATATCATCTTTCAATAGGTTGGCACACTTTGCATGAAGAAAAATGTTCAACTCTTTCAAGAATTTTTACTTTACACAGATTGCAATTCATATTCACAACTGTAAATTCAATTGAAATTATAAAAAAAAATAATGATGAGTTGAGTGAATATAAGATTTTCAACCAAATATAACAAGTTAAGCACAATGAAAAGTTATTGCGTGTGCTCCCCACAAACTCACGTAAAAACTGATATGATCTATTAATCTTTAGGCTCGCAGCATAGAGCCTTCGTAGTATTAATTTTAATAAATTTCTGTGATCTTCTAGGTTTGTAGAAAAGACTAATATGTCATTCAAGTATACTACGCATATCTTGTTTACGAACTCATGTAGTACCCTATTTATCATTCGCTGAAAGCTCGTCGAATACTCGGTTTGTGTTGATCACTTTTATCCATTTTAATCTGGTGAAAGTCTTTGGCCAGATCCAGCTTTGAAAAATAAAAGACTTCCCCAGTTTATCATCAATATCTTTTACATTGGGGAAACCGGTAATCTATTGTGTTTAAATTTAGTTTTCTATAGTCGATAGAAAATACGATACGCCATTTGCGTTTTCCTGACGCATCGACATTTTTAGGTGTCACCGACATGGGACTGTTGTAAGCGCTATTGGACTCCTTTATTATTCGTTGGAGTAATACATCGTTGATTTATGAGTGCACCTCTTTTCCGTGAATTTCAGAGTTTTGTGTAAATTAGTATATCATCTGATTCATCAAGATTCTGTGTTAAGCCTACTTGAAAACGTGAGATCATCATTTGCTTTGTAAAATACACTTTTCATGAGTTTATGTAACAAATTCCTTTCGTTGTCCTTATATGCGTTACGATAATAGTTTTCTTCGTCGGGGTTAAGGAATAGTTTAATATGCGAATTGTCTGCGCTTAAGATACGGTTTTTATAATCTATCTTGGCATTAAGGCAAAGATTTTAAAACCAATGCTTTTTAATGGAATAGACCACATTACCACAGCAACTGCAACGTTAGGCCTGAGCTTCAGATTCAAAGCCAACTTACGTCTACACTTTTTCGTTTTCAGCAAGCTTAAAATATTTACAATATAACTACATTAAATTAAACAGAAAATTTGTCGTTCTTCTTTTGTCTTGTAAATAATTTTTTCACAAAGTTAAATATTGCTGCGTTTATGTGTTTCACATTACGGAAGTTTGCTGTTGGTTGTCGTAATTGATGTGCTAATGTAGGTATTTAGTTATTAGACTTTACGCTCAATTAGTACCCATATACTCGAGTATATTATGTAAATTAATATAATTAAAGTGTTAGTAAACTTCAAGAATTCAATCTAGGAGTTCTACTGAGTGAATTTCGTTGTGATCGGTTTACAATTTGGTAGCGTCAATTCGAATTCAATATACTGCGGTGTTTTTTAACAAATTATTCCAAATTTGTACTTAAATTCATGCATTTAAGTGCATAGAATACAAATACATTGAATTTGGAAGGAAAAATCTCGAGTTTTAACGAGAATGTAGTTTAAAAAGTTTGTTTAAATGGACAGAGACCATATACATATATTGAGTGAATTAGTGATAAATTGAGTGAATAATGAAAGACGATTGCGTTAAAAGCAACAAATCAATTCGCGGGGGAAAAATATTCCTCCTTTGATAATCGAGCCGAAAGGTAAACAAGACAGCGTAACAAAAAGTGAAATAAAGGGAAATATTGACCCGTCTGGCTTGTCGGTGCAAATTGATAGTGTCTCTAATAGAATGAATGGGGCAATTGCTATAAAATGCGGAAATGAAGAATCGGTGAAAAAAATAGAAAGTGAGATCAAAGAAAAATGTGGTGAAAAATATAATGTTAAAATTCCTAAATTAGTGAATCCCAAGATAGTGGTAATTGGAATTGACAATAACATTAAAGAAGAGAATATTATTGAAATTATTAAAAAACAAAACAGTGTAACCGGTAGTATGAAATTAATAAAATGTTATAAAAACGGTAAAAATCCAAATAAATATAATGCGTTGATTGAAGTAAATAAAGATTTATTTAAAAAATTAATGGAAGCAAAAGATTGTTGTTTTAATATAGGATGGAATAAGTGTTTTGTCTTTGATAAGCTAAATGTAAAGAGATATTTTAAATGCTGGGGTTTCAATCACAATTCTAAAGATTGTAGTAAGAAGATTCAGTGCCCAAAATGTAGTGGGGATCATAGTGAAGATAAGTGCGTAAGTGCTAAGCTCGAATGTGTAAATTGCCTTAAAGCCATAGCAAGGCTGAATTTAGATCTCGATGCTGGACATGATGCAAGAAACAACTGCTGTCCGGTTTATTAGAGAAGACTGGAAAAAGAAAGGGAGAGAGAAGCTTACTAGCAACTAAAGTCGGCGAAGTGCATGTATTTAAACATCCAGAGCTTAATTAACAATTTTATTGAATTTGAAGAAGTGGTACAAAATGAAGATTATGAAATAATTATATTAAGTGAAACACATTTAGTGGAGAGTGTGGCAAGTAAGGAAATTAAATTAAGTGAGTATAAATGTATAAGATGTGATAGCCCTTCAACTAGAACAGGGGGTGTTGTTATATATCTTAAACAAAACTGGTGTTTTAGAGTGCTAAAAGAAATTATTATTAATATGGATATATGGATACTTGCGATCGAAGTTAATGTTGGAGCCAAGCCTACTATAATCGTAGCAGTCTACAGATCACCGAGTTCATCGAAAAGAGTATTTTGTGACATATTTAGTGAGTTCATGGATGAAG
Organism: Blera fallax; assembly: GCA_946965025.1. Taxonomy (NCBI): domain Eukaryota; kingdom Metazoa; phylum Arthropoda; class Insecta; order Diptera; family Syrphidae; genus Blera; species Blera fallax. Next base: position 52,670,853 of record OX337246.1, read on the forward strand.
TGACAGGTAAAGAAGTAGTTATTGCAGGAGACTTTAATATTAATTGGTTACGTGATAGTTTGTATAAGAAAGAGATCGAAAAAATATTAGGTGAAAATATGTGTAGACTACTGGTGGATAAAGCTACAAGAATAACACCAAGCTCAGAAACACTTATAGACTACTGTTTGAGATTAATAAAACATTATAATTTCAATATTTAATTTCAATGTTTAAGATTAGTAAAACATTATAATTTCAATTTGTAAACACTACATTAACGACAAGAAAAATGTGTTTAAGACTTAAATTCTAAACAATAGCACAAATGTCAAATAAGAATATTCAGTCATTGTTAAAAGATCATACGTAAAATACAATCGAATTGTACCTCATCGAAAGCAGACGTGTTTGATTTACAATAATTTAATTTTTATAACTTAATCATAAAAAGTGTGGTAAATCGGAGCAACCCTATAACCCCATTACATACAACTACGTTATAAGTTACAAAAGTGAATGTGAGGTTAAGATCCACAGAAAACTTAAAATAAGCGACCATGAAACGTTGGTGCTAAACTTTTTGTTGGAAAAAAAATGTGATATAGAAAGATGTGATATCAAAAGATTTAAATATAAGAAAAATAGTTTTTTAGTGGCCATAAACAGCAGTGCAATAGTAGATCTGATTAAAGTGAGACAAAAATATAATATTCATTATTTATTTGGAAATAAACTCAAAGAAATTCTAAACACATTTGTGGTAATGAAAAAAGTGAATGACAAAAATAATTGGTTTACATCCGAATTGAAACGACTCAAAAATTTAAAACTCTACAGTTATTTTAAAGCCCTATATACGGGCCAATGTGAAGACTAGGTATTTATACACTAAACAGAAATCAATACAGAAATGCAATAATAAAAATAATAAGAAATCAGTGTGGAAAGTGCTGAAATCTCTTGTTCTTAAAGAGGATAAAATTCAAATAAAAGCAGTTAATTTTGGGGAAACAGTGTGCACGGATGATAAGACTATTGCTGATAAGTTCAATAAATTTTTCATTGATAGTGTTAAAGAAATAAATAGCTCGATACCGGATACTGCTTTTGTAAACTATGGAGATCATAATCCAACAAAATTTAAATTCAAACCTTTAAATAGTATAGAAGAACTGTGGAAAATAATTTCAATAATACCTGCCAAAAGTGATTTTAATTTTTTAAATAAAGACATTATTAAAGACTGTTTTACAACGATAGGCCCCATATTATTAGAAATAATTGATTTTTCGTTAAAGAGTGGGGAATTTCCTTATGATTGGAAAACTTCACTAATAGTTCCAGTACCAAAAGTTGCTAAATCTAACAATGCCACAGACTTTAGGCCAGTTAATATTCTTCCGATATATGAGAAAATACTAGAAAAGGTAGTACAAATCCAGTTCGAGAGATTCTTAGAAGACAATGGGATAATCGCAGAGCATCAGTCGGGATTTAGAAGAAAGCACTCATGTGAATCGGCGTTAAATCATGTACTTGCTAATTGGAAAGAAGAAATACATGAAATAAAGAAGGTAGCTGCAGTTTTCTTAGATCTAAAAAGGGCCTTCGAGACTGTTGATAGAGGCATTCTATTAAAGAAATTGGAGAACTATGGGATCAGAGGTGTGGAATATGAATGGTTCAAGTCATACCTATCGGGACGAAAGCAACAGGTGAAATTTAACAATGAGACATCGGAGCTGAGAGATATCGAGTTAGGTGTGCCCCAAGGTAAAATATTAGGTCCTCTGTTATTCTTTATTTATATAAGTGATATGCACAAAGTAGTTAAAAATGGAGAACTCATACTATTTGCCGACGATGGTCTATTATTTGTAACGGAAAAAGATTTTAATAATTGTAAATTGAAAATTTCGGAAGATATAAATAGTATTAAACATTATTTAAACATGAACAAACTAAAACTTAATGTTTCTAAGACAAAAATGATGTTTCTAAACGCTCAAAGCTTACTAGCAAAGTTTGTGGATTTCGATGTAGTGAATGAAATAAAATATTAAGGAGTCATAATTGATAATAAATTAACTTCCAGTTCTTATTTTGAGTATTTAATCAATAAAATTTCAAAAAAGTTAGGATTTATGAGAAGAATTAGAAAAAATGTTCCGACTCTGACAACCATACAAATTTATAATATTATAATACGTCCTTATTTTGAATATTGTCCAACAATTATGTTATTAAGTACAGTGAGTGTTAAAGAAAAACTACAAAAATTGCAAAATAAAGTTATGAGATGTATATTAAAATGTAATAGATATACAAGAATTGATTACATGCTGGAAACACTAAGATGGCTTAATATAAACCAAAGAATTATTATGTGTGTATTTATATTTGTATTTAAAATTAAAAATGATCTCACACCAAATTATCTTAGGGAAAGATTATCTATTAGGGGAGATACACAGCCTTATAATCTGAGAAATAATAATAACTTTAATTTGCAACTGTTTAGAAATAATTCTACCCAAAATATGTTATTTTACAAAGAACTCAGAATGTTTAATGAACTTCTAGACTATATTAAATTAGAAAGAAATATATTTAGATTTGAAGCAGAAGTGGCCAAATTTGTAAAGATTAAGTATTAAATTAATTAGTAAACGTTGTAAATATTGTAAAAAATAGCAAGAAAAGCTAAATAAATGTTAATCAATCAATCAGTCTATCAAAACACAATCGTAAAGTAAAATCCTTTCCTTTTGTCAAGCAAATTTTTAACTCTTTCCTCTACCCTTCCTTTCCATTTTGTAAACTTTAATGGATAAAGCCTAAATGGTAGAACACATTAAGAAAAATGCAGATATAAAAAAGAAACTCACTTTTACAAACAAAATTGAATATGTCAATTCATATGTAAACAATAGTAAAATGCATTCTCCTCTGCATCAACCTGTAATTTTTAAAAATACTAACAAATGAACGGATATATGTACATATGTAAGAACATAAGGACGTGACTTTTGTTCATATCAACCCTCAAAACACCTCCACATCATCATGAACATCATTTTGAAGGACCGCATTCGGTCTTTAGCAAGTTCAGTAAGCAAAAGCAGGAGTAGAAGTGGTAGCATAAAGTACCGGAGCAAAATATTAATGTAATTAGTCAAATGTGAGTAGAAGGAGGCAACAGATTAAGGACATTGCAGAACATCGACAGCAGCAAAAACAGCATAAACTGAAAGGGCAGCCACGGCAGGTCATGCCCATCCACGAATTATGATGTGGCTACGTGATTATAGGTCTATAATACTCTCAGACCAGAATGCACACTCTGGACCGATTTTGGATTTTCAATTGTCACCTTACCGTTCTCTGTAGGGATTACTCATGCACATCATGCAAAAGAACATACGGATGGTTACTCTTGTTCACCCGCTAACCTGCACATGTCGAGACGTAAGAGATGAATTTCTAATTCCCCATCCATTAAACGTCACGTCGAAGGACATACTTCGAAATTCTCCTGCTTTGTTGTGCCTTTACTTTTGTTCTTGACAAAATAGAATGAACATTTTATTTTGAATCTAGTGCTTACCTCATTTCCAATCCGTTATAGGTATGAAGATGAACTAAAACTGGAGTTCGTGAAAGTTTACCTTAAAAATTATTTTTGAAGAAGGAAGATAAAATCACCTAGTTCCGGTTGAATTGATAAAGGGCACTCAACTATTTGCTTGTAGGAAATCAATGTTTATTTAAGTTTTTAGATACTGGATAAATAAAAAACACTGGAGAAACAAACAGCTAAAAATGGAGGTTTTCCAACAAAATGATTGAATTTCTCGCCAACAGGATAAGGGAAGCTAAACATACTTACATATGTATGTAGATACATATGTATATACAGTGTATATGTACATAAGTATGTTTATAAGTATAGTGTTACACTGTACATGTTTTATTTAAGTTTAAGTGTTAAGTGTTACATTGTACAGCGTACTCTCTCTACGGACACCCCTCATAACCGGACAGATATAAAAGAACATTTCTTTTAAAGGTCCTCTTGTTAACTTTCTCATAACCGGATACCTCTCATAAGTGGACAAATTCTTCAGAACCGTCGGTGTCCGCTTATAAGGGGGTACACTGTAATACATCAATGCTACTTAGTTGGAAACGTATAAATCAAATAGCCATATAAGATGCCCACAGTTGAAATGACTTAATATGACCACAGTTTGGCTACGAAAATTTCTCCGCCGAGGTGGGTTGGGTTAATATAGAAACAGAAAACGGGAACAGACAGACAGATAGTCCATCAGATAGATTGACAGATAGTCTGTCAGATAGACTGACAATATTTCGCTCCTGTTTGTGTACGTGATTCCCCAAGTTTATTTAACGTGGATTTGGTAGTACATATTTATGTCAGATAATATCTTGCTTCTCAGACCGGTTGGCATGGCGCATAGTGGTTCCTTTCTATGGAGCAGGCAGATAAATTCTATAAAAACAAAGGAAGGACCGATCTTATTGAAATGTCGTTCATAGCTTAAATCTAAAAAGTTAATACGAGTAAAATAAGTTCTGCGCATCCTCACTAAGTGGAAAACAATTTTTTGTTTTTGATTCAGATCTCAGATTTGTGATTTTGGGATCCGATGATGTAAGCATAAAACGAATAGCATCCAGTTGCCAAAGGGGAACATTTCATTTTCATTTCATTTCATATTTATTTCCATACTCGCTTTGTTAAATGTTTAATACAATAAATATTTAAGAGAATAGATAGTGACATTCTGTTTTTATCAAGGAGTGTAATTAAATGTCACTTTTTAATACATAAATTAAATTTTTTGTGGGGTGGCAAGAATAAAAAGGTAGATTATAATTCTATTAATATTTAGTTTGGACAATTTAAAATACTAAAACCTGTAAAAAAAAAAAAACACCGTACAATATACAATACAGCTTTACAAACTCAGCTTTTCAGCGCAACAATACTTCGATTTCACTGTGATCAAAATCAAGAAGCCATAACTTTACTTTCTTCAGAAATGCGAATTTGTTCCTTATGTTTCGCATTTCTACAGGGAGCCTATTAAACAAATTGCAAGAGACAATATAGTAGAAATTTCTGTAGCTATAGGTGCGAAAAATGGGAAGATCAACAATGGAACTTGTAATGCTACGCAAGTTATGCATGTCATAACTTAATAATAGCATAGGTGTCTCACTGGCAAAATATGGAATGCCCTAAATAAAGTCATAGACCGAGCAAAACGACTGGATTTGCAAACATTCCCTGTAGCACATTTCTGAAAAATAGTTAGCGGTTGGAGTTTATTACGATAGGCACCACCCCAACAGGTAAATATGCCATAATAGACCATTTTGAGAGTGTTTTTCGAACAATACGTCCTGAGGCGGTAAAACAAACGAATAGATGATGACAGATATTGGTTCAAACTCGAAATGTGTTTAGACCAACTGAAATTTTGATCAATAGTCATACCAAGGTATTTGTAATCCACTACTGTTTCAATTTTAAAACAATCTGCGCCACAACTGACATTATCAAGGTAGGTCGCAGACCTTTGGCCTTTCTACTCACTGATAGACAAGTTGTATTTAAAACAATTAGCTGCATGAAATATAATGTCTATATCCGGGTGTTCTTGCATAATTAAACTTACTTACTTACTAAGGTGGCGCTGCAGTTCGGAGTGAACCTGGACCTCAACCAACAAGCCTCTCCAGTTAGCCCGGTCCTTAGCTAACTGCCTCCAGTTGCGCACCCCAAGTTGGTTAAGGTCGCCTTCTACTTGTGCAGCCACCTTAGGCGAGGTCTTCCTTACTGCGTTGTCCCTCCGGGTTAGGCTTCAAGACTCTGCGGGTCGGAGCATTGAAGTCCATTCGCTCTACATGTCCTAGCCATCTTAGGCGACTGATGCGCAGTTTTTTGACAAGGTCGATGTCGCTGTACTGCTTATAAATTTTGCCCTTGAATCTTCTCCTCCAAAGGCCGTCAATGCAAACGGAACTGTATATCTCACGAAGAATTTTTTTCTCGAAGCGACCAAGGATATCTTCATTCGCTTTCGAAAGAGTCTATGCTTCAGCGCCATAAAGCAGGACTGGAATGATTAAGGTCTTATAAAGTCTCCTTAGTATATCGAGATAGGACCTTACTACTCAATTGATTTCTCAGCCCAAGTAAACAGCAATTGGCAAGAGTTATTCTTCGTTTGATTTCTGATGAGATGTTATTTTCAGAGTTAATAGTAGAGCCAAGGTAGACAATGTCCCTTACTACCTAGAAGTTATAGCTGTGGACTGTAACGTTCTGTCCAATTCGTCGATGTTGTGTGTCCCTTCTTGTTGACAGAATATTCTTGGTCTTGCCCTCTTTTACAGTTATACAGTAAAACCCTTTTTGGCGGCTTCTGTTTCAATACTAGCGAACGCACCAGTGACAGCCCGCTGTTTTCCGCCAATTATGTCAATGTCGTCGGCGTAAGCTAGTACCTATAGTGGCACAGACTTTTGAAAGATTGTGCTTCCGGTGTTGGCTTGTGAGTTTCGCACAATTCTTTCAAGTATGATGTTAAAGAAATCACTTGACAGAGCATCACCTTGTATAAATCCTTTTTTGACATCGAAGGTTTCGGTGAGGTCATCCTGTATAGATGGACGAGTTTGGCAGGGATGCCAAAACTAGACATGGCTTTATATAGTTGTTGACGATGGGTTTCAGGCGTTCACATAATATGGCAGATAAGATCTTGTACGCGATGTTGAGGAGACTAATGCCTCTATAATTGGCGTAGTTGAGGGGGTCTCCTTTCTTGCGGATCGGGCAAACGATGCTGAGATTCTATTCATTCGTCTGACCAAATCTTGGAAATGAGTTGGTACATGCTTTCTACCAAGTCTTTTTCAGCTGCCTTGAACAACTCAGCCGGTAGGTCATCAGGACCAGCAGCTTTGTTGGATTTAAGCTTGGATATTGCTATACTCACTTCGTTTTGGTCAGGTGGACGGAAGTTTGGCTATCATCGTCTATGTTGAATAGTGCATTCTGCCTGACAGCGATATGTTGGTCTTCATCGCAGTTATACAGTCTGCAGAAAAAGTTTTCCCATATTCTCAGCACCGACTGTGACTCTACTACAAGGTTTCCTTCCTCATCTCTACAGGTTTCCGTTGACAGGTGCTTTTTACCCTTTGGTAAAACTTCCGTACGTTATTCCTGGATTATAACTTCTCAATACCTTCGATCGCGTACTTCTCATGTTTTTTTTTTCTTTTTCCGAAAAGCCGATGTTCTTCTCGTCTCTTATGTTCGTAGAGCTCACGAGCAGCCCTCGTCCTTCTTTGCAGCGCCAAGGAGTCAAACCAGTGGTTTCTTGGTGGTGGTCGACTGAAACCCAGCACATCAGTTGCGGCGTCTCTGATGGCCTATTAGCAGCGTTGCCATCTTCTCACAGTAATTCTTCTTTGTGGCGTTTGGAATATGCGGATATGGTCCGAGTCGATGTTGGCTGCTTAGAAGGGTCGGATATCCAGAATACTGGAGGCATGCCTTGGGTCGATTGCAATATGATCAATTTGGTTGACCGTTTCATGATCAGAAAACCGCCATGTCTCCTTGTGGATATTGAGATGAGGAAACCGTGTGCTTCCTATTGTGACGTTTCGCCCCATAGCGAAATCAACAAGCCTGAGTCCGTTGCCAGACGTGGTGTCGTGTAGGCTATGCTTACCAACTGTCCTACCAAAGATGCCCTCCTTTCCTATCTTGGTGTTTAAATTGCCTAGTATGATTTTAAAGTGGTACTTAGAACATTGCTCATAGGTCTGGTCGAGGAGCTCGTAGAAACTTTCTTTGGTAGCGCCGTCCTTGTCTTCTGTGGGGCGTGAGCGCATATTAGGCTAATGTTGGCGAATTTAGCCTTGGTGCGGATTGTCATAAGACGTTCGCTCACGTGTCGAAAGCTCAAGAATAAGCGCTGTTTCTGCTCTCTGTAGCAATCACCGTAGTAAATGTAACAGTTTTTCATCCTCCTTTTGTCCGGACCATCCCACCGCGCTTCCTGGATGGCTGTAATATCCGCTTTATAGCAGTCTATGGCCCCTGCTAATTGATCGGCTGCACGCGGTCTATTAAGGATCCGAATATTCCACGTGCAGATCCGAAAATCGTTGTCCTTATTTCGTTTGCCAGTCGGTCGTCAACAGTAGAGTCATTCTTATCCGAGGCTTTTGGTTGCTTCGTAACTAGTATTTTTTACGTGGTAGGGAAGTTGCCCCGACGCACAACCCCCAAACTGGAGGGCCAGATCCCTGTCTGGCACATGTGTGCTGGATAACTCCCGGCTGAGCTTGCGCTGGTCCGAGTGTCCAGCTCCACAGCATACGCTCATCGCTGTTTCACTATTAGATAGCTATCCAGCAGGCACCACGTGGAGGTGATGATGCGTTTTGCATAATTAAACTAAAGTACATTATTTTAGTTTTATCGCTAACCATTAGTCTGTGTTTCGCAAACCATAATCTCAATAGGTGATTATCATGGCTTATCTCTGCTATTAAGTTCAACGGGCTACCTGAGTTGTAACCAGTTCTTAGATCATCTGCAAACGCACTTACTTTTCCTACGAATGGCAATAAGGAATTGATATAAACAAGAAATAAAATTGGACCCTTCTGGGTCCAATGGGGGGCACACCTAGATTGGTTGCTTTCGAATTACTTAAATGATCACCTATTTTAATATTTTGTGTTTTTTAAATTAGAGGTGAACCAATTTTAAATACATTCACGAAATCCCGCTCCTTACATGTTTAGAAAATCACTGTTTAATTTTTCAAATTGAGAATTTCCGTGGAGATTCATTCTCATTTTGTACCGATTATGCAATCGCCTTAAAGATAGTATAAGATAGCGACCTACCGTGAAAATCTCTCCGCTGAAAGAGATTCAAATTATTCACTTCAGAAGGCGCTTAATAGGCATCCGAAAACATCAAATGCAAGCGCCACCAATTCGGAAAAACGATTAAACTGGGCCAAGGCTGACAAAGAAAAGGCAGAACTTTTTGCCTTGGTCTTAGAAGAAACATATGGAAAGTCGCCGAGATTATAATGGTCCCGAAACCAGGCAAACCTCTTAATGAGAAGAAATCATATCGGCCTATTTCCCTATTGCCGGTTATCTCAAAAATATTTGAAAAACTACTTTCTGAACGACTACAACCCGTAATCGACGAAAGACGTCTATTTCCTGACCATCAGTTTGGATTTAGAATAAAACAATCTACAATCGACCAAGTCCACAAAACAGCTGAGAAAGCTCTCAAAAAAAAAATTTGTTGTGGTGTATTTCTTAACGTTTCACAAGCTTTCGATAAGGTTTGGCACGAAGGCTTGGAGTATAAATTCTGCAACTACTACTTCTGCCACGGCAACTCTTTCTAATCTTACGATCGTACCTCACCGAGAGACTTTTTCGTGTTAGACATGGAGTCAAACTAATCAGACTTCAAGGAGATTGCGGCCGGAGTCCCACAAGGAAGTGTCCTTGGCTTACTTTTATATGTACTCTACACGCGTGATATCCCGCAGGAAAAAAACTGCGTCGGTCGTCGCCACGTTTGCGGACGATACGGCGATATTATTGATATTGATGGGCGATACAATCGAAGCAGCAACTGAAAAGCTGCAACATCCTATTAAAAAAGTCCACACTTGGACGAATTCTTGGCGAATTGTGCTGAACGAAAGCAAATCTACGCATATCAACTTTACCTATAAAAAAAAAAAAAAAAAGTGGATAGATTACCTTTATATTTAAACTCGGCCCAAATACCGTACACGAACGAAGAAAAATATCTAGGAATGACTCTAGATGTTATTGGCAAACACAATGTGGCGCTCGCGCGGTCGTGCGTTTGACAGGCATTGTACCGACTTACGATAGTAATTATCAAAACGCGCGACCTCAAAATTTGCAACACAAAATGTGGCTTCACGACGTTCGTGCGTTGAAAGGTTAGGAATATGGCAAAATTATGTTCTGTTTCCTCAAATTTCGCACACACTATTTCGCGGCAGAAAAAGGAGTAGAAATGTATTCTTTTTATTTTCATGGTTTGATTAGGAAACACAAATATAAGAAATAACTTCGAAAACGAATGTGTATGAATACGAAAATAAAAAAAATAAAAACCTCTGCATACTCTAACATAATTAATTTGTGTTCAAAAAACATCAATTAGCAATTAAAAATGTTTACATATTAAAGGCTAGCAATTCGGAGTACATATTCGACACAATGGTTTGCGTTTTTGCTAAAATCGAACAAGCCAAAGAATAATGTCAATCCAAAACAGCTGTGAGCTGTCAAAACGCGCGACCATAGTAGAAAATAGTAGAGAGTAGCTCGACTTCGGCGTTGAGGTCGCACTGTGGGGTTGTACCAAGAAAAGCAATAGAAACATCCTACAAACTTTTAAAAATTAAATTGTTAGAACGATCGTTAGCGCACCAACGATCGTTGGTATGTACGCAACGAAGATATTCATCGGGATCTGGGAATTCCCATCGTCGACGAAGAGATAACAAAATTTGCTCGTAAACACAAAGATCGTGTTCAAGTGCATTGTAACCGTACAGCCATTCAACTGCTTGACGCGAACAATTCAATTCGTCGTCTGCAGAGGACCTTCATTGGAATTTAACATGTCTAAAGTGTTTTTTTTTTTTTTTTTTTTTTTTTTTAAATATAACCCTTGCCCATGTGGCAGACACTGCGACCTAGAAGATCTATTGTATCATAAGGGTGTTCTTAGTCTAAGAGACCGTCTACCTCCCTAATGAAGGATAGTAGGTCCTTAGTAGCAGAGTTTTTCATTTCTGCTGGCGTACATATTTCTTTATAGAAAATACGTCTCCTTAACCAATGTAATGCTGGGCAATTGCAGAGAACATGTTCGGACGATTCGTCCTCCTCCGAGCAGAACCTACATTCCGTGTCTGAGCCCAGGTTAAGTTTGTTAAGGTGATATCTCAAGCCACAATGGCCCGTGAGAAAGCCCACTAGCTTCCTGATACTTTCCTTATTAAGGTTAAGTATATCCTTATAGGAGTAGGGTCTGATTAGTAATTTGGATTGTCTCAACCCTGGGACATTTTCCCAGTGGTCCAGACGAAGCTTGTGTTCCCAGTTACTAATCAGCGCTGTGGCGAATGACCAGTTAATGCCACAGTAAGGTTCAGGTCCTATGAACGCAGATTCTGAGCCAGCCCTAGCTAGTTCATCTGCTAGCTCATTACCTGCAATCCCTTGATGGCCAGGAACCCATCCAAGTTTTACCTTGTTTAGTCTCGCCAGGGATTGCAGTGCATCGTAGCAGTTTTTAACTGAGATGGAGTCCACTAAATTGGACGACAGCGCTTTGAGTGCTGCCTGACTGTCTGAAAATATAAAAATTCTAGCGCCTTTAATACCCTTACTAAGATTTAACCTAGCGCAGATTTCAATGGCATGGAGTTCAGCCTGAAATACCGTGGGACACATTCCCATAGGTATCGAGACTTTGGTGTTGGGTCCAAAGACACCAGCTCCAACTCCAGATTCCATTTTCGATCCGTCTGTGAACCAAACTAGACCTCTAGGTTCTAATACCGGAACACCATTAGACCAATTTGCACGATCTAATATTTCTACCTCAAATAGCCTACCGAAACAGTACTCCTTGACCATGGTGTCTGGGATGGTACAAAATATGTCTCTTTTGGGGATTGAGTCAAGAATTTTCAGATGTCCCACATGGTCACCTGATTTATACTTGTATTCTATCTGCAACTTGATAGCACACCTAGCAGCTGTCTTCTTAATGAAGATATGAAGGGGTGAAAGCCCAACGATTGCTTCTAAAGCTGCCGTCGGGCAGGTACGCATAGCACCTGTGATGCCGAGACAGGCAACTCTTTGTAACTTCTGGAGTTTAGTTGCCGTTGTCCGTTCAAGAACTTTCGGCCACCAGATGATGGCCGCGTATGTGATAATAGGCCTCACCATCATTGTATACATCCAATGTATCATCTTTGGATTTAGGCCCCAAGTTCTGCCGTACAGGCGCCTACAGGCCCACATGGCCTTATTAGCACGCTCGATGGCGAACTTGATATGAGAATTCCAGTTGAGCCGTTTGTCGAGGATAACCCCGAGATATTTGACTTCACTGGAATAAGCTAAAGTAGTGCCTTTGATAATGATAGGTCCTAGATTGACCAGTCTTTTCCTAGTAAAAGGCACTAGAACAGTTTTGCAGGGATTGATGGATAGTCCTTCTCTGCTACACCATTCTAAAACATGTAGTAAAGCACCTTGCATGACGCTGGAGATGGTTGCGCTGTGCTTGCCACTAATAAGTATCGCCAAGTCATCCGCATAACCAATGGCGGTATAGCCTAATCTATGAAGATCGACTAGAAGGTTATCTATGACTAGTGACCATAGAAGGGGGGAGAGAACTCCACCTTGGGGACAGCCCTTAGCTGCGGTCACCGACACAGAAACTCCTCCCGAGGAGGAAGTCATAATTCGACTTTCGAGCATGGCTCTTATCCATTTGCTGGTCGAATCTTCGATGCCTCTGCTACTGATTGCTCTCTCTATTGAGCTGTAGCCAGTGTTATCGAAAGCGCCCTCAATGTCAAGGAAGGCACATAGGGCTATTTCCTTAGAACCAAGAGTTCGTTCAATTTTCTTCACAAGATAGTGAAGAGCCCCTTCTGTGGATTTGCCCTTCCTATATGCAAATTGACTTGAGTGCAGAGGGGTAGACAAATCTAACCGACCTCTAATGTGAACATCGATGAGTCTCTCCATCGTTTTGAGAACAAATGATGTTAGACTTATGGGTCTGTAAGATTTAGGCAGCTCACTGGGCCTATTGCCCGGTTTGGGAATAAAGATCACGTTTACCTGTCTCCAGGTAGTCGGGATGTACCCCCAATAGTAGCTGGCTCTAAATAAAGCTATGATACCCGACATGATGAGGTCGATAACTTTCTGCAAAAGTGCTGGAAAGATACCGTCACCGCCGGGGGCTTTGAATGGTTTAAAGGAGCTCACCGCCCATTTAACCTTATCTGGACTAAAAATTTTTCCGGATAAACTAATTGCTCTATTAGCAATACCGACCCTATGGTCAGCTGTGTTAGAGTACAAGTGTTGTACATGGGTGGACGAACCTGGAAAATGGACCTCAAGTAAGGTTTTGAGAGTGTCCATACGGTCCGACGTGTAAGTGCCATCAGGTTTTTTTATTAAGCCTACACAGTTAGTATGATCTTTAACGAGTGCCTTATGGATTCGTGCTGCTACTGGCAGGTCAGCAATGTTTTCGCAGCATTTTCTCCATGTAGCACGTTTAGATCGCCTCAATTCTAGATTGTATTTAGTAAGAGCGGACCTGTATTCGTCCCAGCTCTTTCTGACTTGCTTCCTAAGTTTGGCAAGCTGATCATTCCACCAGGGAACCTTTCGTTTACACAAACTGGTTTTATGAATACAGCTGTCGTGGTAGGAAGTAAGCAGAACATCATTCAATTGGTATGCCGCTTCATCTAGGTCCCCTATGAACTCGATAGGTGTAACGAGCATATCCAATTTTGAGAGAACAAGTCCTCGATATAAATTCCAGTCCGTTGACTTGGGATCATATCTACTAGAAGCATGTGACAGTTTGCCTTGAATGTCGAACCTGATGTGTTGATGGTCCGACAGCGAGGCTTCGTCAGAGACATGCCAATTTTCAATAAAATTAGAAATAAATGGACTAGCAAGGGTGAGATCAAGTACCTCTTCCCGAATCGCATTTATGAAGGTAGGTTTAGAGCCTCTATTTAAAATATCTACACAACTACTAGTAAGGTATTCTAAAAGACACTCACCTCTTCTGTTGATGCCACTACTGCCCCATACAACATGATGCGCATTTGCATCACAACCTATGATGTAGTGTAGGTTGTTTTTTTGGCAGTGCTGAATAAGTCCTTGGACCTCTGTGGGCGGGATGATGTCGTCGTCGCCGGGGAAATATGCCGAGGCACACACGATGTTTTGTGTTCCCCTCTCGGTCGGGACTTCTATCAGTAGTGTCACCAGGTCCTTCGTGATGTATTCTGGAATAGGAAGAAAGTTTATATTTGTGCTTATTAAGCAGGCCGCCCTTGGCACTGGCTCCCCACACTTAAAAATTAACTTACTTGACCTATTCCGTAGACCTTTTAATTGTCCGCAAATAACCCAGGGTTCTTGGATAAGACCAAGGGTTATGTTTTCTTCGGCGAACCGCTTACTAAGGGTAGCGGACGCGCCCTTAGCATGATGCAGGTTCGCCTGTAGCACTCTTATTGTGCCCATTGATCCTCCTTCGAGGATCTGGCTTGCCGGAGTAATTGGGCCTTTTTAGGACCCTTTCCTCTACGACAAGCAACCTGAGTAGAGAGACCCTGTGGTCTGCTTCTAGTCGGCTCTGGAACCTTCCGATAAGCGTGCCCAGTGGCCCCGCTTGACGGATGAGGTGAACCGGTCACTTTACCGGTCGAAGGGGCTGATGTTTTCCTGCTTTCTTTGCGGTGACCCATTGGTCCGGCTGGCAAATTAGCAGATGTTTTGCCAGAGACAGTGGGACCAGCATGCCCAGTGGCGCTGCTGGTCGAGGAAGTTGGTCTTGGGGCCTGCTTTTTAGGGACGGCTCCGGAAACATTCTGATCACCATGCCCAGTGGCGCTGGTGATGGAAGTGGCTGGTGTTGCTGCCTGTTCCATGGGAGTTGATCCGGAACCGTCAGGAGTAACATGCCCTGCGGCACTGCTACTAAAGGGCAGGGTGGACATAGTTTCCACCGCAGGTAATGGAACAGCCTTCGCTGTCTCAACTGTACCGCTGTCCGACGCTGAAACCTTGTCGGTGCTCTTAAGGATCAGCTTGACATAATTAAACCGGTAGTTGATCTTGCCTTTTAGGAAGTTGAGCCTTTTCATGGAGGCGTCATCTATCGCTAGCACGAGATGAAGGAGCGCACCTTCCTTCTCTCTCTGTACGACCTTCCATGTGTTGGCCTGCAACTCAGCGTTCTGAGAAGCGATTGTCGCTAGGATCTTCGCAGAGGAGAGCTCAAGACTCTGTGGAAAGAACCCTCGGACGATGTGTGATTTCGGGAAAGACCCCTCTTCCACCAGCGTCACGTTCAGTCCACATTTAGCTCTAATCCTCTCAAAGTTCGAGCGCATCCACTCGGCAGTAGAACTGTCTGCGCAGATGAAGGTTAGCCACCCCGATCTGAGATGCGAGCCTGAAAAGGATGGCCACACGCCACTGTTGCTCATCTCAATCGAGGTGTCTATAACAGCCTCTTGGAAAAGAGCCATCTGCTCATTTGAGAGGGGCTGGGTTGATAGGTCAACCGGGACAACACCCAACCTGACAGCACTAGCCACTTGGCTAAAAGTGGGAGCATCAGGTGCAGGTCCTGCCTTGACCTTTTTGGCGGCCGAAGCCGGCGGGGTCTGATCCTCTGATCTGACCCGCTTATTTTCGCGTTTAGCAGGGGGGGCAGAAGAGGCGGGAGGGGCGGTTTTAGCAAAGTTGAGAGCACTCTCCCTATCTTTACCTGTGCGTAAAGCATGTTTAAACCGTCTCTTCTCTGTTGAATTGAGTTTGACGAATCCACTCTGCTGATGCTGGATCTGTAGACCGTCTAGCATCTTCCCAATGGAAGAGCATCCGGATTTCTCCGAGACGACGCTACAGGCATCAACAAGGGTAGATGCGTCAGAATCTGAAGCGGCCGACTCCACTTCTACAGATCTGGGGTCTTGGGAGGGTTCAGATGGGGCCCATATGGCATCGCCTTCTGACTTCCTGACGTTGTTCGGCTGCTCAACAGCAGGCCGAGAAATGGAGGCCGTTGGATTGTTGGCCGATGAGAGCACTAAAGCTTCTCTAGCTACAACGGGTTGCTCGACAGCAGAACCCGAGGTTGATGCGATAATAGATGCATCGGTCTTTAAGTTTTTTATATTATTTGGATTAATTTTGGACCCACGAGTCTCCGGGAAAGGAGGTCGCCCATGGCAGAGCCCGGCATGCCACAGGAAGGCTGGCTTGAAACCGAAGGTAGCCAGGTATTCGGAGTTCGCATACTAAATGTCTAAAGTGTTACATTCTTTTTAACTATGTATGTACATATATACGAACTTCTTTTTTCCAAAAATAACGAGTTTCGTTAACAAAAATAAAACTGCTAGATAAGCGTCGGCTTAGTTGTAGTATTAATTTTGAAGTAAAACTAGCGCTACCATAAGCACGCGCGGTTGGGCCTTATGGTGTCTTTTGAAGGTTTTCACCTGCTCTCGGCAAAAAAAAAATTTGTACTGGAGTTGCATGTTGGGTACTTGGTTGATTTGCTTGATGTGTTGTTGTTGCTTTTTTATGCATTACTGACTGTTGATGGTGTAGCTTAGCCGCTGGTACTGATGCTTCCTCTTTTTTTTATTGCTTTTTGCTGCTTTTGTGCCGACAGTTGATGTTGCTTAACCGCTAGGACTGGGACATTCTGCATAGATGTTGTTGTTGTTGGTTTTCGCTGTTTAACTGCCGTGCGCAGCTTAGCCGCTGTCTCTTCAAGTTGTTGAAGAGATTTACGGCGCAAAGCACTACACACATTCGGCTGGTTGAATGTTAACAAAAGGACCGAGAAAAAGCTTTTACAATCGCTACAGTCAACTGTGGTAGAATCACTGCGATCTATTTTTCATTACAAACTAGGCAATTCTAAATGGATAATTTAAATCTGACTATCGACGTTAAAAAAAAAGTGTGTGCACCTCACAAACACTATGAATAATGCGTCCACTCACGACCACGGTCGACTATTGACACTTCTTAGTGTTGTGAAGTCTCTTTATTTCTGCTTTCTTGGGCTTCTTCTGAAATTGCTCCTAAAGGGAATGCTGCCGATTGTATTAAATGTTATGCACTGCTGCTGGCATATAATACCAAGGATATAATTCAAGGGCCAACAGAGCTGTCTCCTCCATATAGGTTCCAAATTTAGACGGGTCAATAGGAAAATTGCTGCAGATAGTTTTCGAAATTACATTGAATTTTTTATTAATCTTAACAGGTTTTTTAATATCTGCCGTTACAGTAGGGTTCCCAAAAAATCTTCATGAGGTGTTACCATAATTGGTATATCCACTTTTTCGCTTTTATGTTACGAGTTGACTTATATTTTTGTTTGAAAAGCTATATGAATGATTTCTTTAGTTCTAGAGAAATTTGTGTAATTTAACGTGGTTCCAAATGTTGATAGTTTTCTTGCAAAAATTCTACTAGTGAGTTAATACTAAAAATGAAATCGTACAGCACTTTGTATTCAATGACAAAATTAGTCATTTAAATACTTCTTATCTTAAATGTTACTCAACAAAAGCTCAAACACAACTGCAACGTAGGCTTTCTTAATTTGTAATAATGTAAACAACAAATTTCACCAAAATAGCTGTGAAATTTGAAACGGTAATACCAGAAGTTAATTTCAAATGCTGTTTGTGCAACACAAAATGTTACACTTAAATGCATCTTGCAGGCAAAGTGATCAAAAGTGTCATTTCATTTTTACAAGACAGGTAGTACATTACATGACCTTTATAAAAAGGTCAGAGTCAGCGTGGAGCAAGGTGGAGCTCTTTTTGTATGAACCAAAAAAAAGCATGAAAGACTCGCTACGGAGGTATTTCCAGTAAACCTTCCGATGTCAAGGCTTTTTTTTCTACGTGAATAGCAGAAGTGATGGGGTTATGGGTAACTCCACTTATGGTCAGAAAGTTAAGAGCCTTTGTTTCTAGGTTGATAGACAGACAACTAAACTGGAAAGCCAATCTACTAGAACGCGTTAGGAAAGTCAATGTAGCTCTCTACTCCTGTAAAAAGGCTATAGGTAGGAGCTGGGGTATGAAACCTCAAATCACTCACTGGCTGTACGTGTCCGTTATCAGGCATATTCTACTTTATGATCCTATGGTGGCCCGCTCTTAACAGGGCTGTCCACCTCACTCAAATAGCTAAGGTGCAAAAATCTGCATGCATGTGCATCAGTGGTGCACTGAGGACTACTCCTTCAGCGGCACTGGATAATATGTTCAACTTGCTGCCCCTAGATATTTTCGGTAAACAGATCGCTATATATCATCTATATATCACATTGGCCATTCCTCGACCCTTGATCTCCTTAACTTCAAACATTTTTTTTTTTTTTTTTTTTGTTGATGTAGGTGAAAATCTCGAAAGACACAGTGGGGTTAGGAACCCAAAGTAGTGTGGGACTCTAACTGCACTAAGAACACCTCCTTGATCATGACCAATCAACTAGTGATCGACAAAGATTTTATTTTCAACGTTAAGTTGGGTTTGAGAAGGTATAATAATTTAAATACGGGCTCTCGTAATTGTCAAAAAAGTTCGTGGGGCTTGGTTCTTCTTAACTTACGAATATTATTTCGTACATTTAAGACATCGCCTATCTCAGGATTGATATGCATCTGCAAACGCTCGTTGTGAAGCATTGCGTACTTTTAAATTGTATCTGCTACGAGGTCAATCTGTAAATCTCGATGCAAGTCACTATTTCTAATGAACCATGGGGCATTCACTATTCCCCGAAGGACCTTATTTTGGAATGTTTGCAACATTTGTACATTTGTTTTCTTTGTACAACCCCATAATTGGATACCATATGTCCAAACGGGTTTTAATATCTGATTGTATAATAGGATTTTATTCTCAATGGACAGTTCTGAGTTATATCCTAACAACCATTAAAGTTTTCTACATAGATCTAATATTTAGATCTTCTACTTTCTTTTTCACATGTTCCTTCCATTTCAGTTTAGCATCCAGATTCATACCGAGATACTTAGCTGTGTTAGAGTAAGTAACTACTTGATTATAAATAATCACGGGAAGATTCGTTTCTGTAGCTTTAGCCACACATCCATCTGTTGATAGAAGAGCAGTGTTCTAAGTTGAGTTGAACTTAGAAATAATGTTGTCCAAGAATTGGTGTCTTGGGCTTTTTCTCTAAGCCAATTGACCGTAGAAATGATTAAAATTACTCAAGCAGAGGTGTCTTGGAGCAATTGATTTGATTGTAAAAAAAAGAGGACTTCTACGTTATAATATTACTTTAATATTACTGTTCGGATGATAAATTACAAGTGAGTTAAAATGTCCATTCTAGTTCCCATGAAACTTCGCTTTCAGAAAAGCCACTGTACTTTACATAGACCATATGATTTTTACATAAGAGGGTCAATGACCAGTTGACTTAGATTCTACTCTGTATATAATTGATACATTAATATGCAAATTACTCTTCTACGTTAATACATTGATACATATTTCAAAATTGCTCTTTATGCATTAACACATTAATAATAAGGTACATTCTTGGAGCTATGTGTGTGTTTACATGTGTGTATGTATTTATTACTGCCCCCTATTGGACTTGTGTGGGAGAAGTAATGACTTCATGATGCATCCTCTCTCCCGGTATTTACATCTGTCAATTACGATCATAATATAATTTGTTGGAATAGATATAGCTATTGATCTCCTTACAATTTGACCTATATGCGTTAGAGGGAGAGGATGCATTATGACGATGATGACAACTTTGACGGTAGTCCTCGTGTTTTCTTTCAGTTTGGTCGGCGGTGAAATTTGTTGTGTGTTGTGTTTTTTTGTGATTTTGTGTAAAAATTGTGATGTTGTGTTGAGTGACAACATGCTCCCCGGCAGGAAAAATTCTGGGTCCCTTTCTTCTGAATCCCCTTTGAAGCTGGATCTCTGGCCGTCACGTAAATCTGGATCCCTTCTTGTGAAGCCTGCAGGAAGCTGGGTCTCTCGTCGTGACGTAGCACAAAAAAATTAAAAACAAAACAAACATTAGTGAAGGTTGTTCTTGTGGATACAGATTAGGTTAAAAATTTAAATAATTCATTTTGTTTTAGTTATCTGCAGTATGGAATCCTCCTTGATGATAAGGGATGGTACTATTGTATGGGGTGAGTTGTTCTGGTTTGTTTTCTATTATAAATATTATGTGGTTAGATTCATTATTTATTGTGATAGTTCTGTTCAGAATAATTTGTTTTATTTGTTAAGTGTTTGAAGGGTTAAGGGATCGTATTTCATTTTTTACGCGTCGTTCAAAGGTTCCGATACCGGCAAGGGGGATAACTTTTCTATTGGTCGTTTAAGGGTTGACGTTTGCGTTTTTACCGTCGCGACGCGCGTTAGACCGTCCGAACCAGGATGTAATTCCATCACTCGCGCGAGTGCCCACGACGATGGAGGTAGGTTATTCTCCTTAACGATAACGATGTCGCCCACGTTGAGACTTGGTTGCCTTTGGAGCCATTTGGGTCCATGTTGTAAGAGATGTAGATAAGATGTGCTCCATTGCTTCCAAAATTCTTGCGTAAGGCGCTGAATGTATCTCCATTTTTCTAGGCTGCTGATGTTTTTCCTGCAAAGATTTCTTTCAGGAATCGTATGCATAGGTCACCCAATAAGAAAATGACCAGGAGTCAAGACTGTCAAATCATCAGGATCCGATGACATAGGGCAGAGTGGCCTCGAATTAAGGCATGCTTCAATTTGGCTGAGCAATGTCGAATACTCCTCAAATGTTAATTTGGTGTTACCTATGGTCCTTTTGATGTGGTGCTTGATGGACTTCACTCCTGCTTCCCAGAGCCCACCGAAATGTGGTGACGAAGGGGGATTAAAGTGCCATGTTGTGTTTAGCGAGGCTAGTTCCTTGGCAACTTCAA
Organism: Blera fallax; assembly: GCA_946965025.1. Classification (NCBI taxonomy): domain Eukaryota; kingdom Metazoa; phylum Arthropoda; class Insecta; order Diptera; family Syrphidae; genus Blera; species Blera fallax. Next base: position 52,691,762 of record OX337246.1, read on the forward strand.
CAGACCACTCGGACGAGATAAATTTGCTGTCTTTCTTTATTTCGTTGTATGCCCCCTTGAAGTTCGTACCACAATCGCTAAATATGTTTGAGCAGGTACCTCTTCGAGCGACAAATCTTCTAAAGGCGGCTATAAAGGCTGCTGCAGTGAGATCGCTTACCAGCTCTATGTGGATAGCCTTCGTTGAGAGACAGACGAATACTGCTATATATCCTTTACTGCTTCTGTTGCATCGTCCTTTCCACAACTTTATCTCTATGGGCCCAGCATAATCGACACCTGTATTAGTAAAAGGTCTGCAGCAAGTGACCCTCTCAGCTGGGAGGATTCCCATGAGCTGTTGCTGCATCTTCGCTTTGTGCCTATGACATCTAATGCATTTGTGGATTGTGGATTTCACCAATCTTTTTACATTGGTTATCCAATACACCTTTCGTATCTCTGCCATCATCATTTGTAGCCCACCATGAAAGGTACGCTGATGGATGTCACTTACAACCAATTTCGAAAGGTGATGAGAATCCTTTAATATCAAAGGATGTTTTTGATTAAAAGGAAGTGACGAATTCGTTAATCGACCTCCAACTCGTAACAATCCATCCGCGTCGAGAAACGGATTGAATTTGAGAATTTCGCTACCCTTGGAAATAGTGTGATTTGTTTTCAATGCCTTGATCTCTTCAGCGAATAACTCTTCCTGCACTAATCTAATGAGCTGATCATGTGTTGACGTCAGTTCATTGGGGGTGATGGGGTATGTTTTTAGGGGTTTTTTGTTGTCTACATTTTTCAAATTGTAGAAGTATCTTCGCCATACTGACACGGTGCGAACAAGTCGGCGTAAGGTGGAATATTGTTCAAAAAATGCTCTATTAATGATAATACAGTGGGGTACTACATGTGTGAGGTGGGGCCTCATGTGTGTTAAATTTGTTTGGTAGAAGCATGATCGAATTTCACTGCGCGGATTTGTTCCCTTTGTTTCCAGATTAGTAACAAACGGAATTGCTGCTGGTAACTCTGTGGGGGAAAAATTTTGCAAAAATTTGGGACCATACCACCACATCTGATTGTTGATCAGCTCCTCCGGTGAAAGTCCTCGTGAGCCGAGATCTGCTGGATTTTCTTTTGATCCGACATGTCTCCATATCCTCGGACTGGTGAGGGTCTGGATCTCGGCTACTCGATTGGCTACGAAAGTTGTTCGTGTTAGGGGGTTTCCTTTAATCCAAGCTAGTGCGATCATTGAGTCGCACCATGCAAACACTTCAGGGTTAGTGAATTGCATTGCTCTTGATATGAGGCGCAATAGTTTCGCTAAGAGAAGCGCTGCGCATAGTTCTAAGCGTGGTAATGAAAGGCACTTCACTGGCGCCACTCTGGTTTTGGAAGCTAGAATGTTTATGTGTTCTTGACCATTTTTTATTACTCGAGCGTATACTACAGCTGCATAGGCCTTCTCGGAGGCGTCGCTGAAACCATGGAGTTGCACCTGAGTCGAATCTTCAAATTGTATCCAACGCGGTATTTGCATGTCTTCAAGAGAAGTGAATCCATTGCGTAGATTAACCCAAAGATCTTCCGTCTCCTTGGATATTGGTGAATCCCATGCTACCTCTTGAAGCCACAGCTGCTGCATTATGATTTTGGCCTTGATGATGCAAGGCGAGATCCACCCGAGGGGGTCAAAAAGGCGGGCGATGTCTGCTAGAACAGACCTTTTCGTAAAAACCTTCACTACGGGTAAATTAATTTTAAATTTGAACACATCTTGTGCTGGATGCCATTGAATCCCTAGTGTCTTGATGGTATCAGTCAACTCAAAGTCTAGAGGAAGATTTAATTCTCTTTCTGTTTCAGGTATTTGTTCTAATACCTTTGACGAATTACTTGCCCACTTTCTAAGAGGAAATCCAGCCGTTTTTAAAACGTCCAATACGTAAATGAGATCATCTACGTAAAATCCTTCGGTGAGTGCCTTGGCAACGTGAGGGTACGCTTTATCGACATCAGCCGCTAGTTGCTGTAAGGTTCGCACTGCCAGGTATGGAGCTGATGCACTGCCGAAGGTAACAGTCTTTAGAGCGTATGTTTTTAAAGGCTCTGTACCGTTTGCTCTCCATAAAATCAGCTGATAGGGAGTGTCGGCAGGTGCCATCCATATCTGCCGGTACATTTTGCTGATGTCCGCTACCAATGCGACCTTAAATTTTCTCGATTTTGCAATGAGCTCGATAATATCTGCCTGTAACCGTGGCCCAACCAATAGATTGTCATTTAATGATTCATTCCATTTGATGACTTGCACGAAGCATCGAAGACTACGCGCAGTTTTGTGGTGCTACTTGATTCATTAAACACCGCATGGTGTGGAAGATAGTAGTGCTGTTTTGTAGCTATTGGTCTATCTGTGGTCACTTCTTCCATGTGACCAAGGGTAAGATATTCTTGAATGCAGTCAGTGTATGCCCTTCGAAGGCTTTCATCTGAACTGAGTCGTTTCTCTATTTGAAAAAATCTGGCCATTGCCGGTCTTATGGAATTCCCAAGGCTAGGACGACTATTATTTTTAAAGGGTAGTTGAACTTCATACCTACCGTCGTCTCTTCTTTTGCAGGTCCTTTGGAAGTGTTGCTCACACTGTTTCTCTTCTTGCGTTAAATTTCTACACTCTAGATCTTCCTCTAGCTCCCAAAACCTTTTCAGTTGAGCCTCCAAGGAGTTAAAGTGGTTTTGTATTGTTAGTTTACCAGCCGGACTAGCATTGTTATTACTGTTCCCAGTCAGAATCCAACCTAACTCAGTACATTGAGCAACAGGGGTACCTTTTTCCCCCTTCACAAGGCCTTGTAGGATAATTGATGCATACGCCTCAGCACCTAGAAGGAGATCAATCTTTCCCGGCGTGCCATATGAGGGATCTGCAAGTGGTGGGTTAGCAGGATGTGCCCACCCTTTTGTTTGCAACTGGTGCGCTGGTAGCATAGATGTCAGTTGGTTGAAAACAAATGCCTTGACACCGAGTGAGAATGTTGGACTTGTTAATGAAAAAATTGTGAATTCCACTTTATAATTTGAAATGCCAGTGGAAGTCTGTCCTAAACCTGTAACTTGTGCTGATGTCTTCTGCCTTTTCAATTTAAGGAGTTGAGTGACATTTTCGGTTACAAATGTTGCTTCTGAGCCAGGGTCAATTAATGCCCTTAGAATGTGTTGACTACCATTGGCTGCAAAAACTTTAACTAATGCGGTTGCTAATAGTGCCTTGGTATGCATTTGATTAATTAACGAACAACAACCTTGATTTTGATGGCTATTTTGATGGCGTGGAGTTTTGAACATTTTTCTTTTGTATAAGATGGTTATTAATGTTGCACTGTGAGCTTCATCGTTTATAGCATTTTGAAAGAGTTGATTTCCAACGACTTCATTATGTCTCATCGAAGTAGTGTTGGCATTAGTATTGTTTGCCATTTCTATGGAGTTATGAGGAACAGAGTGCTGACAGTGATGGCTTTGTACGTTTTGATGAGCACTGTGTTGACAACCCTGTGGATTTTTTTGCGACTCATTGTGTAACAATGTATGGTGTTTTAGGTTGCATTTGAAACAGCGGTTGTTGCTACCGCAATTAGATGTATGATGGTCATACCCAAGGCAATTAGAGCAAATTGAATTTCGTTTGGTTGTCTCTAAGCGGGTTTTGACATCCATTTTTAAAAATTGTTTGCAATGACGTAAACTGTGTGCGCCCTTACAGAGCCTACAGCGAAATTGTTTGCTTTCACCATCAGTTTTTAAGTGAAAGGTATGGGAGGTGGGAGTTTTACGAAACGATGACGAGGGTAACGATTGTCTCGCAAGTGTATTATTTTCCCTAATGTTTTCAAGTGAGCTGAAACGTATTTCGATAAAGGCTAAAAACGTTTTCCAATCGGGGAGGCTTTTTGAAGTACCTAACTTTGCCTCCCAATCCCTTTGCGTTATAAATGGGAGTTTCTGATAAGTTATATAAATCAGTATAGCGTCCCCTGTCTCTATATTTATTCCCAGATTGGCAAGAGCATGAATGCACTCAATGCTGGTGTCGTGCAACGATTTTAAGGACTCGGCTGTTTCATGGGTGATTTTTTGTTGTTCTAGTAGAATCCTTAATTGGGTATTCACTAATTTCCTTTTGTTTTGGAACCTATCGGTTATAATTTCCCAAGCCGACGCATAACTTTTGGACTCGATTGGAAGATGCTGTATGAGACGTGCAGCATCTCCACACAAAGATGTTTTTAGAAATTGCAGTTTCTGAATTTCAGATAGATCAGCGTTTTGATCTATTAAGCTTTCGAAAAGATTATGAAATTCACTCCATTCTTCGAATTTGCCAGAGAATGGCTTTATTTGAATACGCGGAAGACGAATATCGGATACGGCAGATTTAGTGACGTTCAGTCGCGAAATATCGAAATTGTTATTGTTTTCGTGCGAGAACTGATCAATGTCATCTTGTATCATACCACTAAATTGAAAGTAAATTCGCTTAATTTTTACATATACTTCATCTATGAGGTATTCGTCTTTTTGCGGTTCCGCCGCATTGCTAACAATTGCAGTATGCAAACTTTTAGCACCTTTAACTAATTCATCCACGTCCGTTAAACACGCGTTCACATAACCCTTTGATTTACGCGCTTCGGTTTGTTTTTTTATATTCATCGAAATCAGTGGATATTTCTTCGAGGATACGGTGTTGTCTTTCGATAGATTTCGATAGTTTCGACATGATTAAATTATTAAAAAAAAATGTTCACTATAGCACTGAATTATTATTATTATTTCCTCACAATATGTAAATTAATTTCAGTTTTTTAATGTTAATTGGGTTTTAAGCAATGTATTTAAATTAAAAAAAAAGAAGAGAAAAAAAATATGAATTCCTACCTTAGTATTAAGGCTTTCCGTTTTTATCCCTTTTGGCAATAATTGTAGTTCTTGTGCCAGGAATACAGGCTTGACTTGATGTTGATGGCTAACAGTTGTAGATGTCCGTTGATGACCGTTGCTGACCGTTGCAGATGTCCGTTGCAGATGCTCGTTGCTGACCGTTGCAGATATCCGTTGCAGATGTCCGTTGCAGATGCTCGTTGCTGACCGTTGCAGATACCCGTTCCGTATGTCCGTTGCTGACTGTTGTAGATGTCCGTTTATGACGGTTGTTGAAACCCGTTCGAGATGTCCGTTGATGACGGTTGATGAACAGGTTTAACAAGTTGGATAGTTGTCCAAAAAAAATTAATATTTTATGTCCTGGTTTATTCAAGGACTCGAAGGACCATGTTCTAAGTTGAGTTGAACTTAGAAATAATGTTGTCCAAGAATTGGTGTCTTGGGCTTTTTCTCTAAGCCAATTGACCGTAGAAATGATTAAAATTACTCAAGCAGAGGTGTCTTGGAGCAATTGATTTGATTGTAAAAAAAAGAGGACTTCTACGTTATAATATTACTTTAATATTACTGTTCGGATGATAAATTACAAGTGAGTTAAAATGTCCATTCTAGTTCCCATGAAACTTCGCTTTCAGAAAAGCCACTGTACTTTACATAGACCATATGATTTTTACATAAGAGGGTCAATGACCAGTTGACTTAGATTCTACTCTGTATATAATTGATACATTAATATGCAAATTACTCTTCTACGTTAATACATTGATACATATTTCAAAATTGCTCTTTATGCATTAACACATTAATAATAAGGTACATTCTTGGAGCTATGTGTGTGTTTACATGTGTGTATGTATTTATTACTGCCCCCTATTGGACTTGTGTGGGAGAAGTAATGACTTCATGATGCATCCTCTCTCCCGGTATTTACATCTGTCAATTACGATCATAATATAATTTGTTGGAATAGATATAGCTATTGATCTCCTTACAATTTGACCTATATGCGTTAGAGGGAGAGGATGCATTATGACGATGATGACAACTTTGACGGTAGTCCTCGTGTTTTCTTTCAGTTTAGTCGGCGGTGAAATTTGTTGTGTGTTGTGTTTTTTTGTGATTTTGTGTAAAAATTGTGATGTTGTGTTGAGTGACAACAAGCAGTGTCGTCTGCAAATGTGGCTATCATGGTATCACTCGCATACGGTATATCACTCGTATATAATAAATACGGGGTGGGTCGTAGAACACTTCCCTGTGGAACACCTGCTTGTATTTCTTTGAGTTCAGAATACGCTGAGCCATAACGAACTCTAAAGAATCTATTACCTATATAAGATTTATTTTCTTCCAATGCCTTTTCTATAACATTAGTTATACGATGCACCTTGTCTATCGTCGAGTGTTTATTCCTAAACCCGAATTGATGGGTAGGGATAAGCTTTCTTTCTTCCATAATTGGGTCTAACCTTTTAAGAAGGAGTTTCTCGAAAAGTTTTGAAAGTAGAGGTAAAAGTGAGATTGGCCTATATGAGGTAACTTCTGATAAAGGCTTACCTTGTTTAGGAATAACAATAATTTCTGCTATCTTCCAGTGATGTGGGACATACCTTTGTTTAAGCATTAATTAGCAAGCATTAATTATAAGCCTGAGTTTCAACAATGCAGTTGGAGGAAGTTCCTTCAAGATTTGAGCAGTTATAAGATCATAACCTGGTGATTTTCTATTAATTAGTTTATGAATACCTACATGTCTCGATCTCTCTTAACGAAACATAAGGAATTTCCTTTTCGTCTACTCTATTATAGAAATCAAGATCTTCATTTGCTACCCTAGGTGGAAACGGTTTGAAAGCATTTGAAAGGTGCTGACAAAAGAGTTTAACCTTTTCCTTTGGATCGCCGATCCATTTCCCATCAGATGTTTTCAACGGGGGATCTTGCGCTTGAGGTCTCTTTAAACGTTTAGCAGCCTTCCAAAGGGAGTAGTCTGTGACTTTGTCAGCTGTTAGATTACAAAGGTATTTAGCCAGAGAATCATTTTTGAATTCAATAATAGTTTTTTTTAAGCCTATTATTGAGTCTATTTAAAATGGTTTTATCGCCAGGATAACTTCAAACATGAAAATACAGACAACACCCAGCCGAAAATGAGTTTTGACCGTAACTTCCGTACGAGCATCCCTGAAGGGAATGTATGGGACAATTCTTCCCCTATCGATGGTAGCTCGGTACACATTTTCACAGATGGTTCTAAGACCGAAGGCGGGGTGGGATGCGGTGTTTTCTCCGAAAAATCAACCTAGAATTATCGTTCCGCCTCCCTGTCAAGCGGAAATCATGGCGCTTAAGGAAGCCCGGTCCTGGTTGAAGTGTAATGTACTACATGTCAGGGATATTACCATTCTCACTGACAGCCAAGCTCGTTTACTTCAAAGGCCGCTCTCAACTGCCGTTTATCTCTTTTTATCTCTTATGGAGATGACAGAGCAGTTCTAAATTCACCTATGATGGGTGCCAGGCCATAGACACATTCCATGAAACTGCAGGGCAGACGAACTCGCCAGAGAAGGTACTATGTACTCTAAGGATTCTTTCAGGCAATCCCTGGGTATGCCCCTAGCTACATGTAAGCATCTACTAAAGCTGAATGCTATTGGCAAGACCAACCTCAGATGGGAAAACGTGTCAACGTGTTTCATCTCGAGACAGATCTGGCCCAGGCTGGATCATAAACGCAGTGCCGAGTTGGTCAAACTAAAGCGATTACAGATCAGCTGCGTTGTTGGTGTTCTCACTGGACACTGTCTTATAGGCCAACATGCCAAAAGACTTGGCCTCTTTTCAAACGACTTCCGCAGAAGCTGTAGAGACGAGGAGGAGGAGGAAAGTATCCCTCACCTCCTATGTAACCGCCCAGCTCTGTCGCATAAAAGAATGGTCTATTTAGGGTCCCCCTTCCTTGAAGTCCTTGGTGACATAGCGTCCTTAGACGTCATGCGCATCTATTGCTTTATCAAAAGCTCCGGTTGGTTCTGTTAGTCCCTGAGTAGCGAATTGGTTTTTGATCCATGGTATCACAAAGGACCTTTATTGGTCTAAGTGTGTCTGCACTCCCGTGCGGACAGCCAAGCCCAACTAACTAACTAGTTTGATAGAAAAATTTGATAAACGGCAACTGTAATCTTAAAACCAAATATCCAATTACATAATAAGATAAAAGTTGTCTTTTAAAAATATGAGTGCTGTAAGTAAAGAAAATAAGCGCATCAAAACTGTTAATAAAAACTTTTAAATTTCGGAATTCTTGGAAGGAGCCACTTTGTGTTAACTGTACTCCGGACTCAAATGATTTAAAAATAAATCATTTTTAAGCACTTTATTTATTAAAAAATATACATACACTTGATTACACTTTTTTTATTCTTAACCTTATGACAAGACAATACGATTAGTCTCTAAGAAGGAATGTACAAGAAGAAGGAATGATCATGGCCGGCCCCGACCCGAAGTTGGCTGTTGTTCCTTTTTCCAATGAACCCATCCACATCGTCAAGTTCGGGTACAGGCTCTACTACACATAAAGTGTATTTTCTTTCATACATATGTACAATCGAAAAGTCATATTAACGGTACTATGCAACTTATTTCATATTCAGAGTTTTTTCCGCCTGGGGACCACTGCGTAGCGGTGGAGTTTTTTAGCCGTTAACATAACATAAGTATGAGTCATATAAACGCGCCCAATGTCTCTGCTGGCAAACTCCATCGATAACATACATACATACATACTTGTAATTACAAGTTGAATCTTCGCCTTAAGCTCAGGAATTGTTTGCAATTTATTGGCATACTGAAGTACTACGCAGCCGAGTTTCTTTGAAAGATTTTATGTCACATAAATCAGTGACAATTATTAAAAAAATTGTATTAGACTTTCGACTTTAGTAACTAAGAATTTTTAAGTAGTAGATGAATAAATTACAGGGTAATGCATCACCTCCTCAGATGTTATTTTCCTCCCACCCTTATTTGGGTTTATTGTCAGGCCCGAACACTCTTTAGTAGTAGTAGTAGTTTTTATTCCAATATAAAAAAGTATTTTTTTTATTTAATCTAAAAGGCTTGGAATAAGTCCGTCGACCAGTTTGACAACTGGTACATAGGGTGTTCCTAGTAGAAAATATTAACTTATTACATTATTCGGTTTGATCTTGAAATAAAATCTTTTTTTAAAAACGTTCGCTTAAAATTTTTTCTCTGTATTTCAATGCGGTTTTACAAAATTGATATAAACTATTCCAGTTCGATCCGTTTAGAATTTCTACGATTTCGTTCTCGGTGAGTATGTTTTTATTGAAGAAAGCTCTTCTATGCTCCTTAAAAATTGGACGTATTCCCATGAAGTGCATTATATCCTCTCTCTGGGAAAGATTGCAGACAGAGCACAGTACTGGTAGATCATCCCTATGGGGGATATAGTTTAGCTGTAATAGATCCCCTCTTGCTTTGAATATCGTCGCTATTTGTTCGGTATTATAGTCGCTTCTGAAATAGTTTCGTTGCTGCAAGTTATAATTCAGTTGACTGTATGTTTGTCTGTGGGTTGATGCTCTCGCATTTTCAATGTAGTCCTCCCGGATGCGTTCGTCCAATTTTTGCAGTAGACGGTACAGTTGTGGTTTCCAACTTTGCAGGTTATTCGGTGAGATATCGACTGTTATGCGCGCTTATTCTGCTAACTCACCCCATTTCTCAAACCATAGGATCTTTCTCTGTAGAGCATGTATAGCTATGCGTTTTGGAATTCGAGTATCTTCCATTGCCATTACCTTCAGTATATAGTCTACATGCAGCTTCAACGTGGTGATAAATGATGGTGGCAGTCCTGTCTCTAAGTGACATATGTAGTTTGGAGTGTTATGTGGTAGCCGGAAGAGTCTTTTTAGATAGAACCGTAACCGTTCTCCACCCCCACGCGCCGTTGCCAGAAATAGTTTATATTTGACATCTGCTGCTATTTACGGCGCATCAAAAATATTTTTCCAAGCCATATTAATTGCCTTTTTCGAAGCAGCTAACTTTACTTCCAGATGTTTTTCAATATTTAGGTTACTTGTAATGAGGTATCTCGATACCTTCTCCCCTGTATGACCATCCTTCGTTGTGAGCGTATCTTCCACCACCTGGTCTGAAGTAGTAGTACTCACATGATGGTCCATATTTTCCCTGAATCTGTTAGCTTTGGTAATAGCTTCAAATATTCCACCTCTGCTGTTATGGGGCTAGACAATTGAAAGGTGATGACTATTGGAAGGTGATCTGAGAAGCATTGTGGTTCCACTTTCAAATTGGTGATGATTTCTCGCCAGTCTTCTGATGCTAAACAATAATCTATCACTGATGATCCTTGCGCTCCTACAAAGGTAAATTCGCCCAATGTGTCGCTTGGTGGTGTGCCATTTAAAATGCTGAAACCAAAGGAGTTGCAAAATTCCACTAGTTTTCTACCCTTCTGGTAGCATATTTTATCTTTTGATTCCCTATTATTTTGTAATCCCTGTGAACTTCGTTGGTTTCTTGTTCTTGCATTGAAATCTCCGAGACAAAGTACATTGCAAGTGCTGGTAGATAGCATTGCATCATTGAGCTTTGTAAAGTCTGTAATCCATTTATTGCAATTGAGGTTAACGGGAAAGATTTAAGAGTCTTATCAGCTGATTTTAGTTCTATAAACGTACAATTTTGCAAAGTCTTAAAGTCGCACTGAAATTCTTTTATTGTCTGCTTCACTCCAAATAGACAGCCTCCGCTTGCTCTCCCTTTATCACTTTGAATCGCTGGTATCCACCTCAATCTATATTCCCTAAGTATTTGTGTAAAGTTATTGTACTTTTGTTATAATGTTTCATATAACAAAAATATTTCAAAATGCTTAATACAATTAAAGAAATCTACTAATAACAATTTATTGCTTAATCCTGCTATATTATACGAAAGAATATTATAGTTTTTAATGCAGTTCAAATTTAACGCCTTCTGGCCGACGGGTACTTCCTATGCTTGAAACGTCACATACTCTTTTCCACATCTTTGGGTGTTGATCGCCTTTCCTCTCTGACTCACAGATGCAGCATCATTTGACATTGACGTTTCGGCTTGTCTGTTAGAAGCGTTTGTTAGTGTCTGTATATCACACCCGTATTTTTCCTTGATAATGTTTCGAATTTCCAATCCTTAGACCATTTAAGGCTTCCACACACCGCCGCGATAGCGATAACTATGGCTACAGCGATAAACAACCGAGCACACCAGCGCGATAGCGATAGACGTCTTTTCTCAGTTTTATTTGTGTTCTCAGAAACTAAAGTTCCTACCTTCGAGTAGGTATATTGTAAAAATGTGTAGCTCAAGTGATGAAGAAAAAGAAATGCTATTGTTTCTTGCTTTAGCGGACAAAGAAGATAATGTGTAAGTTTGTAGTATGCTTATACTTAAATTACCAGTTTCCTTCAACTCCAAACCAATTTCATCCCACACTTTATCTTTTTTCCGAACGTTTTTATAATCCTTATTATCCAAGTCAAATAATATTGGATAATTTTTGACCAAAGAAATTAATTTTTCCACATCCACCATTGCGCGATAGAGCGATAGAATGCAACATGCAGTGAGAGCCACGATATATCGCAATCTATCGCAACAATCGCCGATATTATCGCACTCGGTGTGCGTGAACAAACTTGAATATACCGTTGCGATAGATCGCAATCGAATCGCTATCGCGGCGGTGTGTGGAACCCTTTAGTTTCCTCCATGTGAATATGTCTTCAGCAACTCTCAACTTATCATCCCTTAGTCAAATTTTAACATTTGGATTTTTATTTTTGATCAGTTTTCTGACTTGTAATAGTTCGGTTCGCTTTATTCTTGTGGACATACATATGTAGGATAGTCTTTTAGCTTAAGACAATCTGATTTTCTGAAACGGTGAAACGGAAGCATCAGTGCCATCGGTGGAGTCAAATTGGTTGAGAGGAACTCGCTCGGTGGCCGGATTCTTATTAGCGATCTCAATGTCTGCGTCTTTATTCGTACTGGTATCTACATATATACAGTTGAACCTAGTTATGTGGAACCTGGATAAGTGGAATACCTCTTCTAGTGGGCTAAATTGTGCTGTACCACCAGTTTTACTGAAAAAAAAAAACTCTTTAAGTGAAATTCCTTGACCTCTGTAAGCTGAACTCATATTTACAAAAAGAGCCTCTATAAGTAGGATGATAAGTATTAAAACCTCTGTAATTGAATAAGATTGATGGAAAATTTTATTCTTTTGTCCCCAAAATTTTTTGCATTTTCTATCCTTTGCTCAAGCCCGAGACTGCATGAAGTTGTTTTGCTCCACGTGAACAAACATAGCTATGTTTGCTGTCTGGATACTATGTGTCTGCCTCAATTGAATTTATTTTTATTCTTAAAGTGTCGAATTTGTCGTTTCTTTGTACGAATTATGATTAATTTTTCTGCTACCCAAATTATATTTTTTCTACATTCTTATACATATGTTCATATAATTATTCAAATAAAACTCTTATTCTAACGTGCAATTACCATTTTTTAATCTGCGGTTGCATTAAACGTCACACGGTTTATAATTTTCTTTTGTTGGGTGGAAAAGCATCAACTGGGAAAAACGAAAAAAGGCAATAACAAAAAATATAAACTTTGAACGAATAGAATTTTCCAAGTGGAAAATTCTAGACAAATCTTCCATTCCAACGAAACACCTACACATAGGACTCAAAAACTGTTAAAAGAAATAAAAAAAAATAAAGAAAAGTAACAAATTTTCAGAGAGACCAAAAAAAAGACCTCCTACGACACCTTTCCCGTATTGTCTTGGTGGTGTTGGTATTCAGCAGCATAAGACTATTAATTTGCAGTCCTCTCCCCCCTTTTCGCGATCCTTCTTCGGTCTGAATTCCAGCAGTTTCAAAAGTTAACTTAGCGTTTAGCTTAGCTTGACGGTTGTTGACTGGGTTGGCATGAGATTGACAAAAATGCAGAGCCCGCGCTCTCGTCGACTTACGGACAGGTGATTAATCTTATTTAAGTTATCCTTTGAGTTTTGTTTTGGTGTTGGAAAGCTAACTGGACGTTGTTAAGTTAACTTTTTCTTCATTTCGGGGACTCTTAAATGGAAGAACTCATCTCACGTTGGCGAGAGGAAAAGTAAAAAAAAAAGTTGTCTCCTTATTGTTTAATTGTTCAACACTCTCTGCATAGAGTGTAAAGAGAAGATTGTTTCAGAGTTGTGGGTTATGAAGGATACTATCAAAATTGCATTAAATGAAGTCAAGGACGGATTTTATATGATGAATTACCCGCCCTGAGTATTGAAAACTTAATTTTATAGAATTTTCAAGAATGAAGAAAGTTTTGATCTTAACACACGCTGTTGAAACATAATTTATTACTACGAGAATTAAATATCAAAACTAAAAATCAGTCTATACAAAATTAAATGCAAGGGATATGGGAGGGTCGCCTAAACATTTCTTCACGGGGGCGGGGGGAAGGGGGTGGCTTACGATTTTCCTTGCGTATCATTTGTATTGTCCCTGTTGGGGTCTCTCTATGGGTGTGTGCCATGTATACATCCTTGATTGAACTTGATCTGCCTGCATTTAGCAGAGACATTCCACTGACGATTGTGGAAGTACTAATCACAAGATACAGGCAAAATCTAACTCTGGTTTTGGTTCTGAGAAATCTTTTTTTGTCCTTGTCTCTGTGTTCCTGTGGTAGTAGAAATCTTAATCTCTTTTAGCTACTAGATGCAGGTAGCACTAGTTTAGATTACTAGCAGGTCTTTGTATCTCAATTGTTCTCACTTAGAACTTTTTTCCAAGGGCATTTGCTTGATGTTGACAATAATTAAGCAGCACGATGAGTAAGTTACTGGTTGACTGCTAAAGAGGCACAAAGCCTATAAGCACTGATCTGCTGTGATACATTTTGCGTTATCCGACAGCCTTACGGCAAAGCAGAGTAAGATCTAACGGTACATGAGGTTCAGATCACCTATCCAAGAATGCAAAATCATCAAGTTCCTAGAACTCAACTCAGTTAAGAAGATTCACAGTTTCCTTGGTCTTACCGGGTATTTTAGAAAATTTGTGCAAGACTTCTCTAAATCCTGTGAGTATAATTTCGGATCTCGGGGCTGCGTTCACTTCCACCAGTTTCAAGGGCTATTGCATCTTGGCAGCGAACTCCATCCTTTTTGTATTTGTTGGCGGTGCTGGTGTTCTACCCTTGCTCATCTAAGTGACACTAGGACCCTCCTTATTACCTTCAGTGCCATGTGCATCTCTATCTTATGGGTGAAAGACACTTAGAGATCAAACGAAAGAAAAAGGTATGTGCTGGCTACTCCAGTGACAAATTGTTATGAATTGCACATCTGTAGAGATTGTGGACACATTTCAATTCCTGTCGTCTAACATCAATGGTAGCGCAACCTAAGTACAAATCAAAGGTTTCGATGTTGAAAAATCGAACTTACTGTTCTAAGCTGTATGGAACCTCTTCAAAAGTAGTACAACACAGTTCAAATGGTGAGAATTCTGAGCTATAGCTAAATTGAATTCATAACGTCACAAATGCTGCGCACTACAAAGTATTTATCAGTCAAATAAATTCTTATATGGAGTTGAGTATAAATAAAATTATGTTGTCCTTTAAAATATCAATTTGGTTTTTATTTTTTATTTCATTAAATTACAATTAATTCATTGGTTTGAATGTGACGTAATTGTAGAGATATCCGTTAAATATGTTCAGATGTAAAACCAAGCTATTTGCAAATGTTCTGTCATTCTTCCTTTCTAACAAGCGGATAATACCACTGGTAGCCGATTTTGATATAGAAGGGCGTGCAGCTCCTGCCAGGAGCCCGTCTACCATCGGCCTCTATGCAATAATATCGGCTTCCTTTAATTGTTTAATTATTGATTGAATCTCATTAGAGTGATTACTATTTCCAGCTTCTTGTAACTCTAAAAGTAACCGCAATCGATCCACTAGCTCATTTGGATCATTCCAATAGATTCTTTTTCATTGTTGGTTAACTGCATTAAACCGCCGCCAGTATGGTGATCAGTATCTTGTGACAGTTTATTATTAATGTGTTTATATTTACGACTTCGGTTTCCATGCACTTGCTTTCTGGCATAATAAGATATTCTGTATGCATTCTCGCTAGTATAGAGGTTTCGATTTCGAATTCGCTTGAACAATAATTCATCATTGAGCATTTTTTGAATCTTGAACGGTTTAGGTGTTTCAAAACTTTCGTCTTTCTCTTTTCTTGATTCATATTTGAAATCCCTTTTTGAATTAGATTTTTTCACCAACTCTTTTGAAGGTTTTGTAATCGGTTTAAAAATTTCTTCTGATTTTGATTCTTTCTCAGCCTTTTTAGCTCTTAGAGCTTTATATATTTTTTGTTTTAGCTCTTCTTTGATTCCTATAAGCTTCTCTATCAGTTCCGTATTTAAGTTCATCATATTGCTTTAAGTCTTGAACGGTAGCTCCTGGACTTCTGTGCCACTTGAAAGTGCCTTTTTGCTGGTTTTGTAGTGTAATCGTATTGTCCTTGAGCTGTTTAGATTATCTCTTGTAGCACTTTAAGTTGATATACTTTTATATATTATAACGATCTTGACAACGTTTCGAGAGCGAATTAAGGGACACTTTGTTAGAACTGTGTTTATAAGGAGATTACTCGGTTACGCTTGTAGAACACCCTCTCTCATAAACACACATACATACACACACTACTTCACTACTTGTCAAACGGCAAAATCCCTAAATTGCTGAGCCTCTTCAATTTGAAGCTCTCTTGTATGAGCAGACCCCGCACCGAATTGGTGACGACGATCTATCCATGGTTTAACCCAGAACTTTTTTTTTTTTTTCTTTTTTAAGAACAGTACCAATCATTAAAGCCGCTGCAACTTTCCGCTTGTTAAGAATACATGCTCCTTTTACTACTTCCAACGGATAACTAGCAGAAGAAATATATCAAGTGGACACGGTTTATGAGAGTACTCTCAGGAAATAAACTCTCAAAATTCTTCTTTTTTATATACATACATAGTTTCATTATTCATTCAATTATTAAACAAATTTTCAGTTTCCACAAAAAAGAAGAAGAATATGAAAATCGTTGGAATTTTCCTCATTGTATTGGAAGTTTGGACGAAAACACATTGTAATGCAAGCTCCAGGTAATAGTGGAAGCCATTATTATAATTATAAAGGACCACATAGCATCGTTTTGATGGCAGTTGTTGATGCCAACTACAAGTTCATATACATATATCGATGTTGGATGTAATGGACGCATCTCTGATGGAGGAGTATTTTTAAATACAGCGTTGCACGACGGATTAACAGAAAACACTATTATTCAAAAACCACTTCCCGGTAGAAATAAACCAGTCCCTTACTGTTTTGTGGCTGATGATGCTTTTGCAATGACCAAATTTATATTAAAGCCATATCCATTTCGTAATCAACCAGCGCCAAATCGTATTTTCAACTATCGGTGGTGTAGAGCACGAAGAATAGTTGCAAACGCCTTTGGAATCATTGCCAACCGTTTTAGGGTTCTTAGAAAACCAATGAATCTTAATCCTAATCAAGTGAAAGATGTGGTTATGGCTATCTGTACTCTTCATAATTTCTTGCTATCAAGAAATGAACCTTACTACTTAAACATGGAAATAGTTGATTCCGAAAATACAGAAACTCACGTTATATTGAATGGGAGCTGGCGTTTAGAAAACAATTTGGAAAATTCATTTTTTGATCTTGGAAATGAAACAAGGCACAACTATAATGTTTCTCAAAACGATGTAAGGGACGAATTTAAAAATTACTTTATGACCCCAGAAGGTCAAGTTCCGTGGCAGTACAGACACATCACATTAAATAATTAAAAAATAAAGTACTTACCAGATTTGACTTAGTTGGAGAAGCCGTTAAAAAAGGAATTAAAAACTGTAGAGCTCGAAAATAAGGCCACTTACTGCTGTACACTTCATCAGCTCCGGCTCCACGTTTCTTGTTTTTATTTTTCTTTAATTCTTGAGACATCTGTAAATATATTTCACGATTATTAATAAAATATTTAATATCACTAATAAAAATTATCTTCCCTGGTTTCTCAAATTATGGAGCTTTCTTTTTATTTCATTTTCTGAGCACGAGAACTGCCCCGTAAATTCCGTTAAAATTGAATTTTTTGTATTTCTATCACGAAATGATTTATCTGTTGTTTTCCATAACACTGGACAACAGTAAATTTTATCGGACATAATTCCAACCAATATGAACTAATTTGAGTACGCTGAATTCAAAAATGACAATTAAATTTCTAGATTGGTTCCCGTTTTGAAGATATACATATGTATAGTACATACCTCTATGGTAAGAAATTCAATATTTTTATAAGTTTGCTTGCAATTGTTCAGTTGTCGCGTGTATAACTTTTACAGTTATCCTCAAATATTTTGATTTGTGAAACATATCTGTCAGTTAACATTACTGTGTGGAAAATAGTTGCCCTGTTACTTGGCTTACAACTAGGATACACAAAGTTCTGCTGTTTCCTATGTGAATGGGATAGCTGTGCTAGAAGTCTTCACTATAAAAAAAGGGACTGGCCCCTTCGGCAATCACTGGAACCAGGGCAGAAAAATGTTAAAGAATCACCACTTGTTGATTGCAACAAAATTTTACTACCTCCACTTCACATAAAACTGGGACTCATGAAAAATTTCGTTAAGGGCTTAGACAAGAATGGGCCAACTTTTCAGTATTTACGAGAAAAATTTCCAAGATTGAGTGAAGCGAAAAATTAAGGAGGGTATTTTTGTGGGGCCACAGATAAGAATCCTGTTTAAAGATAAAAAATTTAACGAAATCATATCTGGAGATGAAAAAGTTGCGTGGGAAAACTTTCGTCTAGTCGCAAGGAATTTTTTGGGATCCAAAAGAGCCGAGAATTACAATGAACTGGTGGAAAACATGTTATCATCATATGAAAAGATGGGCTGTAACATGTCTTTAAAGATCCACTCCCTCCATTCTCATTTAAATTTTTTCCCTGATGACTGTGGTGCTGTAAGCGATGAACACGGTGAACGTTTTCACCAGGATATTTCTACGATGGAAAAAAGATATCAGGGGAAGTGGAACCCTTCGATGTTGGCGGATTACTGCTGGACCTTAGTAAGAGATGCTCCTCAGTCAGTTTACAAGAGATCAGCAAAGAGGAGCCACATTTATTCTTAGTTTATACCATTTTTTTTTATATATATTTTCTTGAAACTTTAAATATATACTTTTTCAAAAATGGGAACCAATATTGAACTTTTTTTTATTATACTCCTATAAAACACACAAAAATATAAGCAATAAATCAATTTTGGTGAACAATAAAAAATGTGAATTGAAATTTGTTGTCCAGTGTAATGTTTCAAACGACTCATATTTTTCTATTAATTGATCATAAAAAATATATACCGTATTACGCAACAAAACAAGAAGCAACATGAAAACTAAAAAAAAATAGGAAACCGGAGGATGTATGTATGTTCATCCGCTGACTATTCGCCTCAGCCACTTAAACCCTCAAATCATAAACACTTTTTGTGTCCATGCGTATACTGGGGCCGAATTACCGCAGTCGATAACGAGTAACTCGTAATCGAAATGTGAGGATTTGGCATTACCGCTCTCGTGATCGAGCATTCACTATCGAAATTTGAGATGACAACACACGTTATAGTGCGTCATTTCACTCGATCACTATTGTGCTGTCGAGCTACCGAGCGAAGCAATAAGATGTGAGTATTTTTGTTTTAAAAATTTTTTTTAAGGGAGTTTACTAATATCATGTGAATTTTTTTAAGTAAGGTCCAATTTAAATAAGATTTTGGCCGATTTTATGGCCCAACATCCCGATTTGGCAAAGAATATTTTGCCGAATTGTAGACAAGGAAAAGCAATATCGCTACGACTATGGCAGCAGCTGACGGGGATGCTAAATGCAGAAGGACCACCAGTTAAAGATGAAAAAGGTTGGAGAAAGGTAATCATGTTTTGTTTCTATACTATAAATATAAATCAGTAAACTCATTTTTTGGTAGACTTTTGCAGATCAAGAGTATCTCGTGAAAAACAAATTATCTTTTAATAAAAGATCAAGGATGAAGAAGCTGCTGACTGAAGCTGATGAACTATTGCTAACAGCGAGTTGGTTAGATGCTGCTAGAGGCATAACCGCACAAGCATTCGGAGCCGCAAACTAAGGGTCTCATAGCACAGTCACTTCAACACCGTCTGCAACAGTGGCAAATCAACCCCCGCAAAGAGAGGGGGAACGGCAGTTGACATGTGTCCTTTGAATTCAAGGCTTTGTAAAATGTGGTTGAATCCATCTATATTAACCCTAATTCTTTGGATAAATCTGCAAAATAAAAATGTTATTTGCATTTTAATTCGCGTATATATATACTTATACTTATACTTTAAGAGGCGAACAGAATGCGTAGCTGTGTATATATTCGCGTATATATATACTTATACTTATACTTTAAACAGCATTGGCAATGAGAACGGATTGCTCCTATCCCATCGGAATCCGAGGACAAATAAACAAATAGATCCATTGTTTATACATTTCACTGCAATCTATCTTTTATATCAACCGGAGAAATGCCACTTTGTGAGTTGTAGTACAGTTTCTCTAGTACAATTTTATTTTCATTCGATATGTGAGCTTTCGAGTGCCGTCATCCCAGTGAGGTTACTCGATCATTCGATCACGAGTCCTACTCACTCACTCGTTATCGACTGCGGTAATTCGGCCCCTGTTCTTATCACTAAGCAATCGGCCCAGTCTATTGAACTCACAAATCATAAACACTGACTAAGAAATCTATAAATAACTCTCTACTCCAGTTCATACACGAAGAAAGGCATATTACAGTAACGTAGTATCAGAATTCCATGCTATGCAGATGAGCACTACGTGGTAGTGGGGGTTGGTATTGCACTGAAAATGAATCCGAGTCCGTGTGGTTCAGAATCGGTATAAACACACTACTGTTGTCAAATAGATTTTCAACAAACATATTGTGTGATTTTTCTTAAATTTCAGACTTATATTTTTTAACCAAGATTTTTTTAAATATGGGGCTGACATGGTTACCAAATGTAGTGCCCAAATAATTGTTTAATAGCTAGTGTGGCCATTTTTCAATCCTGTTGGATTCTTAGATTGCCCAAGTGCAAATCTTCCAATTACGGTAACAAAAAAATAATTATCACTCCGTTCTCCGTAACCTTGCTGTCAATTTAATTTTCAAAGAAGAAAATAGACACTCCACTACTTACTTTAAATGATTTAAAATTCCTCCCGAAACCGACTGCATCCTACCGCAACCTCTATTCGCCAAAAAAAATTTGAAACATGTTAAACTGTAAAATAGAATCGGAAGCGGGCATTTCCTAAAGATCTATTCATAAATATCTCCCGATAGCGTTCTCCAGCCAGAGATAAGAGCGTTTAAGAAGGCCTTGTTGTGGCTTAAGTACAATATGGTTTCTACAAGAGAAATTATCATTTTACCGATAGCCAGGTCGGGATTAAATTCTTATAATCTGTCACCTTTAGTTCAAGAACCGCTTTAATTATTATCTGCATAGATCATTGTGAAAACAGAATGGATCTGCGCTAGTCTAAATGGAGCTGCATTAAGTGCAAGCTGCCACTCTAAATTATCCGAACAGATGATCGGGACTAATAATCAATTGAAAACATCGAAGAAACATCGTTAAAAATTTTGTATAAAAAGTCTCTTCAGTTCAGAAAAGGATGACAATCGTCCCCTGATTTAATCCAGCTGCCGTAAACACACAAGAGAGCATCCTACACATCACTTCCTCTTTACCAATCCTAAATCTTGATGTACCAGAGGGAAGTTAATGAAATCCAAACCCTTCAGTACTCTACTATTGAATGTCATTTATGTAAATTTGTTTAAAATAATATCGTTTAATGGTGTGTGCAGGAAACTAAACCGCAGCAGCTACAGAGCAAAGTACAAAGGTTTTCCATGATTCCCTGGATTTGGATTTGCACTATGCATACACGCTATACAGGCTTTATTTCTCACACTTCTGTGATGACTGCCAGTGACATTGAGCTCCTATATCGTATCTGTGTCCAGACGAAGTGCTTTGTTCCTCCTTTTCAGCCAACTCCTTCTGGGTAATTTTGAATTCAAAATTCACTGTCACTGTTTGCTTGGAATGTTCGGGTTTCCTTTTTATACATATGTACATAAATATCCTAGTTGCTTGGATTTTCAAACATTGAGAACTGATGGTTGTAGCTACTGTAGTGAAACTCCTTTTCCGAAGTGATTATGATTGCAAGCATGGGAATTGCGGTTACCGCATGAATTATTCAGTTGTATCCAAATATCCATATTCGTTTTCTAACGACCACGGCGATGCAGAGCTTTGTAATACTAATGGACGCGGACGGTGCATTTGTATGTAATACGCGCAACTTCAGAGATTTGGAATAAATTTGCGATGAAGATTTTTTCAATAATCTTAGGGTTTTGGGTCATTAAATTGAATATGAAAAGCAGCCTTCGATTAAGAAATTATATGAGATATTATTTTTGCTGCATTTACACTTATTAATGCCTTGGGAAGAATTGATAAAAGTATTAATAGATCTTGCTCCACAGTGAGCTCTGTGCGAGATATACCTCTTATAAAATGGTATTTTATAAGCCGTTTAAATATCTGTTTTTTTTTTTACAAGATACTGTCTAGATGTAGAAGAAATATCTAGACAAGAATAGTAGTATATAACGATGGTATGTGTAACTATTTTGGATTTATTAAATTTGTGAATTTTTTTTTTTTAATATAAATTTATTCCCGATTTTTTGAAAAGGCAGCCTTTGTGAGCGTAAAAAGATTATTCTACACCACGCGGCTTACATCTGATGTTAAGTTTGTGTGCTAGTTGACTCTTATTCGGCCCCTCTTGATAACGACTGTTCTACATATCTGCTTGAACATTTGCTCTTCATATATGGAGCAATTTTCTATTTTTTCATGGGCTAGAATTTCTAATGGAGAAAATAGATATCAATTGACATTTAATCATAAGAAAAATTTTGCTAAACTTTTTTTCCACTGTGTATTTAAGAAATATTACCATACTTTTTTCAAAATATGAGGCTCTTCATGCCTTTTATGTTTATACATACATACATATGTACGTCAAAAACTTAAATTTATTGAATTGATGCCTGAAGTCCCCATGTGCTTTTACTCAGCTGAAGTCGCATTTGGGAGCAGAAAAATGCCAAAACATACTCAAAAGTTTCAATCCCACTAAACTTTTTATGTTTGCGAAATAGGGCTTAAGAGAAATATTTTGTTATATGCATTAGGTAATACTTTCAAAATTACTGAAGGTAAAATTAAGACAAATCCGTCTCTTGTTATCCCATTCCGTGAACTTAAAATATTCCCTTGTATATAATACCCTGATCTAGAGAAATAAGCGTGGAAAAGTTTATCATTTGATTAAAATACAATGATATCAGCGTTGCCGCTATGCGACTTTGGCGCAAAAAAACTATGACCCGACTTTTTAAAATCACCTCTTTTTGACTCCTTTTATTTTTTTGAGACTTTTTGAGACTTTTTCGTATAAAAAATATCCATATAAAATCCATTTAGTAGCTCATCATAATTTAAAGAACATGAGAAAGGCTTTGAAAAAAGAGATCAAATAAAAAAATATCGAGGAATTCTGGCACAAAGTGTTGGGAAGAGATGTGGGTGCTAGAAGTCAAAGTTGAGATTCAATGCAATTTGTGGTGCCGTGAAATAACGCCAAGCGAAATAAGGCCAAATCTCGGAATCTCTTGCAATAGTGAAATAAGGCCATATTTCAACATTTGGCCTTATTACACCTCGGTAAAGTGAAATAAGGCCAATCCAGTTTGTGAAATAAGACCAAATATGGCCTTTTCCATTTTGTCCCGTCGGATCATAAGTCCACAATTTGTTCAGTCTAAAATGGGTAATAAGTCCACAATTTTTGAGAATGTAAAATGTCAAACGAAAAGAAACCTTACTATATGCCGCGTAGCGGCGCCCTGAGCACCTGCATGTGAGGCCGAAGGCCGTCCGGTGTATGAGTCGAGGAAATGTCCATAGAATTTTTTTTTTTTTTTAGCGAGCGTAGCGAGCTCACTCTCCCCGACTTTCAGGCTTTTGCCCGCTAGTCACTTCAATACTAAGTTGGGGTGGGTGGGCTCGCTACGCTCGCTAAAAAAAAAAAAAAAATCTATGGACATTTCCTCGACTCATACACCGGACGGCCTTCGGCCTCACATGCAGGTGCTCAGGGCGCCGCTACGCGGCATATGTCACGGCACTCTTATAACTAATTGCAGCGCAATAAGACCAAATTGGCCTTATTTCACTTTACCGAAGTGTAATAAGGCCAAATGATGAAATATGGCCTTATTTCACTGTTGTAAAGTGAAATAATGCGAAATTCCGAGATTTGGCTTTATTTCGCTTGGCGTTATTTCACGGCACCGCAATTTGTATATGGCAAGAAGTGCATTCAGTATAGCACAGTGCGTGCGTAGGCACTTGTGTGTGTATTAGGCCCATTGGAATAAACAGAGCAGGATTTTAAGAAGTTCGCTTAAATACGTAGGGGACTTGATCACGCACAAAATTCCACAGTACTACATCACAATTGATTCGTATTTTTTTCCAATCAAGTGAAATTTCGTAAAATACTCGTAAGTTTACCGATTTCCAAAAGATTAAGTGACATTGAAGTTTACATTTCAAATTACTCCACTACTACGAAATATACTTTCAATGGTGCAAATGAATAGTCAGATATAAACTTTAAAATAGTTTTGGACAGTTAAGTTAAAATAAGTTTATACCTATTGCTATAAAATCAATAAACGTAGAGCGACGTTTTAACCATTCAACCATAATGTTAAATAAGTAAATAAATTGTAATTCAAACTCGTTTCTATTTCTTAAATAAATAACTAGAAGAAAACTATTAAAATGTGTCGGGGCGATTGTTATTTTCAAATTTGTGAAGACTGGGTCCAAAGTACATAAAGCAACCTTTTGCGAAGTCTCTGATTGTGCTTTCAAATATACGGTACACATTAGGGAAAGCAACATGGGTATATTCCTCTGGAATAATAACATTCAAGGACTCAGACCCAGACAGTCTAAAAGAGGCGCTCGACCCTTCCATAAAAAGCAAAAGATATCCTCAAATTTAACAAAAACTACTTTAAAAAAAAGGCTTCTGAGCTTTCTTTCTGGTCCCTGCCAGCTCTAACACCACAAAATGAGTATCACTGAGATATACGCTTAAAATATTGACAGATATGTTGAGGCAAGTCTTCACTGTATAAAATGGTTGTTTAGATCTATCTGGATATTTGACATATCGTGCCAAATAACGTCCAGCTTGAGTAGAAGTTTACATGTAAGGAGAGAGATACTCACAACCTGCTTCCTCTGCAGGATATTCTGGGTAATGCCAAGTCTGGTGAACAGGTCAGCCTTGCAGCTACCTGGAATAACACTGTTGTCTGGCACCCAACATAGATATGTAAATATTGAACTATTCCGTCATCTCCCTGAGAGACGAGCAGTACATAGTCTAGGGGGACTTTTTAAGTTAAAGAGGGCGACTCCTGGGACTTATTTGCCACTTGGATGTCCGCCAAATTGGTATTTGCATAACAGATATTACATTACAGTTTAGTTAGGAGAGAGTTTCTTTAACAGCCTCAATTTCCGCCTTAAAAAAGCTACTCGCACAGTGATCTGGAAGGCGAAATGAGATACTTAGGTTGTGCAAATCCCCTTTCCGGTTTTGAATGATTGCCTATATACGAGTAGGAATGAATATTGTGCTCCTTTCTTATCCTGACAGCGTTTTCCCCTTCATTTTAGGTGGGAATATTAACACCGAAATTTTGATCAACCCTAAGTTTTTCTGAGGTCTTGTCGATGTTTCCAGAGGCAGAAATTAGTAGATCTACGATCGAGGTGTGGTCAGCTTGGAGGCTCGAGCACTGCGAAAGTGCGATGTGGGGTTTCACAGCCTTTTGACAGGAGTAGAGAGCTACAAATACAAAATACAAATACTTCGCGCAACAGACTAATATATGGTCCAGCGCCTAGCTTCTCGCGACCATTCGTGTTGTGCGTGTTGTATTTTTCAAACAAATGGAAGGGACCTACAGTTTACAGCCATATCCGAAAGGCAAAATGAGAAGCTTTCTCTTGACAGTTATTACTCTCGGACGTTTGTCAGACTTTCGCGAGAGGTGGGACCGTGAAAAAACTTTACGTGTTTCTGGGATTCCAACGTCGAACCTCCCGCTCAGCGATCCAACGCACTTGAGCCACGGCGCCCAGGAGTAGAGAGCTACACTTGTTTTTTCATATGTACGTTCAAGTAGATTGGTTTTCAATGGAAGTCCCTTATCCAAAATTAAACCAAGGTATTTTGTTATTTTGTATTACCTGTAAACTGATGACATTTATAGTAGGAGGCCTATGTAAGGAACCTTTTATTTCCGAGTAAAAGGATTAGTTTAGTTTTAGGGAGATAAGCGGATTGCAAGAGAAGAGCGGATTTCGACAAATTCTACTACAAATGCAATCTTTGTTAAATATATTTCAGCACAGTTTGCTGATGTGTAAATTGAATTTCAACTTATTGTCAATGAACACATCTACATTTGTATATATGTACATAGGTACATATTTAAGTTCTTTTACACACTTTACGGTTTCACCGTTTATTTCTATTTTCGTGTTAAGCTCAACAGCATTTATGAATGTACATGACTTTTGTAAGTCAGTCTTAAATTTATTTTTGCACAGGTAAGTAAGTTACCGCTGTCGAAAAGACGCACAGATATGTATTTACCTATATAAGTATATGTGTATTCTCTGCGTAGAGACAAATTTTTGAGGTTCATGAAAAATGCCCACAACCATTGTATATAAAAATAAGCAAAATCGAAATATTGAGCATTGAGGCATACTGATCGATATATGCCGCGCACCTGAATACGCAATATTCACCTTTACCCTTTGCGTTCTCTTAGTTCTATTCCACAATTTATAAAGTTTACCAACCAAGATGTTGTATAGATCCTTTTAAGTGGCCGTTTAAAATGCTAAAAAACTCCTTTTCCATTTTTTTTTATACTAATTTATAACTCACGTTATCGATGTCTCACAAAAGTGCCCACGCCTGAAACCCCTGACGGAGGAGTTCGCTGTTTTCAACAAAATTTCTTAGCTGCAGACATTATAGATTCCTCAGATCTTCATGCATTGTTTACCTTTTCCACAGGAATTGTGTCTGAATTTTTGTGGAACAAACCACGTTCTAGCGAGGAATAAATTTTTTTAAGTAGTGGTGCAATCGTTTTTGTCTATTTACTTAACTGTCCCTTCGAGGGCGTTTACTTTTATGATTTGCAATTTAAATTGATTAACGTGGAAAGGAAGTAAGGAACTAGCGGAATGCTATCGTTTATTTGTTTAACACTTTTTATAGCAAAATTATTCCACCCGTCAGTTACATATATGCAGTTCCGATTTAAGCATAACTCCTGTTATAGTAATATGTAAATACATTACACTAACACATAAACTATTAAATCATTATGTAAAATGTCACTGCTACATCTTTTACTATCCAGTTGCTAATAAACACACGTATGAAACGGACGTACATATTTTATTACAATACATAACATGGTGTTAGATGTTATGGCAATAAATTAATATCGGGTGAATTTATAAATGTCTAATTTGAATAGCGTCTCAGAAGAAAATATTGATAGTTTACTTGACAAGAAAGTGAAACAAGAAGAAAAAGTTAATAAAAAGAAAAAAGTAATGATGAATACTGTCATGAGTATACCACCGTCGCGTGCATTGAACACATAAGAGAATCAGGTGTAAAATTGGAAGGTTTTTAGAGAACAGTGGGAAAATTTCGAGATTGCTGCCGATTTAATAAGTAATCTACAGCGTATGGCTATTCTAAAGCATCAATGGGTGATAATTTCTTCAAAGTATTGCCTCAATTGCAAATTGCAGATTCAAATAAAGGAACTGTGAAAGGAATCTTGATTCATTAGAAGGTAAATAAAAGATACAAGAGATCCGTATTTTATACGGAGAAGGAAAGTATAGAGCCGTATTAACATACATATGTAGGTCGCCTGAGAGAGCTTCTAGAAAGCTGTGCATATGCAGCAATGAAAAAGAGGATTTTGTGTGTGATCGATTAATTCCTGGTATTAACAGTAACGAGATGAGAAAAAACCTCTTGATGACCGAAGATCTATTGTACATAACATTGCAAAAGGCAATAGACGCATGCAAGCTGATATAACAAACAGTAGTAATTTCAAGATTGAGTGAAGAAAAATTTAGGAGGGTATTTTTGTAGGGCCATAGATAAGAAACTTATTTAAAAATAAAAAAATTGACACAATTATATCTGGAGATGAAAAACTTACGTGGGACAACTTTCGACTAGTGGCGAAAAATTTTTTGGGATCCAAAAGAGTCGAAAATTACATCGAACTCGTGGAAAACATATTGTCATAAAAAAAAATGGACTGTGACATGTCTTTAAAAATCCACTTCCTCTGTTCATATTTTCCCCAATGACTGTGGTGCTGTAAGCGACGAACACGATGAGCGTTTCCTAAGATGGAAAAAAGATATCAGGGGAAGTGGAACCCCTCGATAATAACGGATTACTGCTGGATTTATAAGAGATCAGCAAATAGGTGGCGCATTTCTTCTTAATTCGTACCATTTCTATTGATTTTTTATATTTTGTTAAAACTGTAAATGTACATATGTATACCTACTCTTTCAAAAAAGGCAACCATTATTGAATATTTACTATAATATTCGTATAAAACACACAACAATATAAGTAATAAACCAATTTTGATAAAAAATGTGAG
This sequence comes from Blera fallax, assembly GCA_946965025.1. Lineage (NCBI taxonomy): Eukaryota > Metazoa > Arthropoda > Insecta > Diptera > Syrphidae > Blera > Blera fallax. The sequence continues at coordinate 52,719,883 of OX337246.1, forward strand.
TTCAAATTTGTTGTCCAGTGCATCAAACCGACATCAGAACATGTCTCAAGAGCTTTTCTTTTGCACCCAAATTCTTTGAAAACATTGCGATGCGAATTCTTCGATTTCAAATCAATATTTTCTGTTAAAGAATCAGATAACCATTAGCCCTGAAGAAAAACAAAATAAGGTTGGTGTGGTTGCCACAGGTTTTAGTAAGGCTTTAGACAAAGTTTTCTTTAAGATTATTATTTTTAGTTTTTTTTATTTATTTATTTTTTATTATTATTGCCCCCGGCTTTAAACGACTTCTTATCTCGTAAATGAAATCATCTCTGGGAGAACACTCATTTTAAATAGTCAGTCTATGATCCTATTAAAACATCTGCGGGAGTATCTCAAGATAGGCAATCAGTCTTAATCAGGGACTCTGTATACGCTGATGACATGAAAATAATTAGAGATATTTTCGCCTATTGACTCTCGCTTAGTAGATTTTCATTCCGGTATTTTCTTTCTCTTTTGAGTTTAGCATCAAGTATTTCCGACTACCACCCAGACCTCAGACTAGCAAAGAGACGGCATTGTAATCAATGATTTCTTTTATGTTAATGATGTGTCTCAATAACGAACGTCAACTAATCGGGTTATCGGCAAACGGAAATAATATAAAGTTACAAATACTTCACGCGACAGGCCGTATGTGGTCCAGGTGTTATGTTTTTTACACAAATGGAAGTGACCTACAGTTTAAGCCTATATCCGAAAGATAAATTGAAAGCACGTAGTGTGGCAAGCTGCACCGCCCTGCTTGACAATTAGGACGTATGTCATCTGAAGCGTTAAATATTTATTCGTGAGAGGTGTTTCATTACAATCACATGTGACTTTAAAACCCACAAAAGGAAGACGTCGTGTGGTGTCAAATCACACGAATATTCTGGCGAATTCTTATATAATTTCTTGAGATTACACGATCTGAACAATTTTTTCTCACAGCATCTCAATTGCCTCGCACGTAGTGTGGCAAGCTGCACCGCCCTGCTTTAACCACATGTCTTCAGCTTTGCACGTAACAAAGTAGTTATCATTGTTCTGCAAAGCAAACTATTTACTTTAACCGCATTTCGAAAATTCAACAAATTCGCTTACTTACATAACCATTGAGTTGAAATTATGCGCTATGCCTAAAGATGATTTTCTTGGCAAAATTGTCGTTCAGTAGCTAAATTTTCATCAACCTATTAATTCTCTTCGGATAAAATGGTCTTCTGTTATCATTTGCCAGAAAGTGTCGTACATCTCAATAGTAATGTTTTTTTTACCATTCCGTAACTAAATCACAATGTACATATATACAGAACATTACCAACGTGGAACTCTATTCGAGGTTAAGAAAATTGCATGAAAATCAAAATCTAACAGCTACTTTAGACAACCTTTGTATATTATTCATAAAAAAAACTATGGCTAAAATGATATAGTTAGACAATTAGCGTCTTTCGTTTTGAGATCGCTGAATTTGATGATGCTCTTTCATCACCGTGTTGGCGTCGTGTAATAAAGCTGTATTTATCATTACCAACGACTAGAAGGCTTTTAAAGCATAATTTTTACCAGTTTGGATAGTTCAATTTAAATTTATCAATAGCACCTGCCCATAGAAGAAAAAAGTAACCTGGAGCAGAATGATTAATGATAATATTGTGGAGAGTTTTAAATTTTTTTTATGTCATGGAACAAAATCTGTGGGGCATAAATAATTTAGAAACACACGCGGGAGTCAAGTCACCACAAATCGTCGCAAATCCAGCTAAAAATCGAAAATTCAAATTTCAACCTCACCCAGCTACTGCTTTAGGAAAAATGTGGTATCTCAGTAGAAGATAAGTTCGTGGCACCACATTGCGGTGTAAGCAGATCTCGGTAGAATAGCTCCAAGTTCCCATTCTGCACCGGAATGAGGTCTGGTGCAGCTTATAGCTTAAAATGAACTTTTCCACTCCGTCTCACTTACTTTGTATTAATTATAAATAATGTTCCTGTAAAATCCTTACAGCGAACTATCTTGAGGATTGTGGTAGCCCCTACCACCGCTGAAATAGTGGTGTTCTCAAACTGGCGGTATTGAGAGAAACTTTACGCCAACATTTGTTTGTAGGTGATTTTTTTCCCCCGAACGACAGAGCTTGAAAGCATTTTTCTTTCGTCTTAAATATCGAGTGGGAGTTGTGACTCTACCACACAGTATAGAGCAAACAATCTTGATTTGCATTTCACCAAAAACTGGCGCGGTGTGAACGAGGAGCCTGAGAATGCCACACGAGGAACGTTAAAATGAAAAATCTTTGGCGAGTACTTTCTCTGTGCTTCTTTTTGTTGGTTATATCTTATAATTTGCATTCGCAATGGCATTGTTTCGCCGTTTGTCAGTATTAGAAGGAAATCTGACAGTCAATTTGGAATGGGGCCGCCACATAGTAGAAGATGGGAGAGAAATGTAACTTTTTATTTTAGCGACTTTAGGGACATTGACTCACACCAACATGTAAATTTACACAAACATTTATACAAAATTTTCATTGTTCGTTATTAAATAAAATTCAGTACCAAAATTGATTATTGATTATTGTATATCATTACAAACAAAGTTAAAAATATTATGACCAGCAAACTTGGATATTAATAACTTTGTAAAAAACAAAAATCTGTAGGACCTTCGTACGTACAGCCCTAAAAGAAATGATTAATATCCCAAATTGCAAGATTTGAAAATGCATGATTTGGTCAGATTTTGTAAGATGCTTTGGAAGATCTTAGTAACCATAACCTGATAGGGGTAGGAGTGTTTACAACTATCCAAGACTCTTAACTGCTGCAAAACCGATATCACGTGCGATATCACCGAGGGGGGGTACCGAACAGAAAGGTGGCTGTTATCGGTAACAAACCTAGCCCTAACTGATTTACATAATATGTATAGAAGAATGATGAACGGAACCCTAGCATTGCTTACCCAATCCTTAAAACTTGAAACGAACTAAACTGCGCCAACTATAGAGGTAAAACTCTCTTTAACGTCGGGTACAAGACTAATTTGACAAGCACCTGAAGCGGTTTGGCAAGAACATAATTGGTTCAATTGGTTCAGGTAAGTTCAATATTGACAAAACATTCACACATTCTGACAGAAAACCCAGGAATAATCGATACACACCATATATATATTAATTTAAAAGCCACGTGTGACAACATTTACCTCTATAGGGATGAGCTATAGGGAATATATTCCCAAAGGGCGTAGAATTAATTGTATAGGTATATGTCGCCGTTATTGACGTAATCGAGTGGAATATGTCAAGAATGGATGAGAAAGTAAAACCCCTCGGATGATCTTCGGTCCTCTCTGTATAGATGATGTATGGAGAAGAAAACACAACAGGTACTTCACGGGCTGTGCAGCAACCCAGACCTGATAAGAACAGGCCGAATTCTAAGATAAAACACTTGATAATGTGTCTGGACAATGCAATCAAACGTGAGAGTATGGCTGCAAGATTCAAGCCTGGAACTAGCAGACCATAAAACGGAGGCAGTCCTAATATGCAGTAATAAAAAGTTAGAACATCGTACTGGGCAGGTCAACGAGCAAACCATTGAGTCGAGTCGACACATCCAGTACCTGGGATTACCGTTAGACTACCGGCTGAACTTCAAAGAGCGTTTGAAGTTTGCAGGCGGGAGAGCCTATAGAGGTCTCAGTAAACCAATTAGGAATCTTCTGTCAACGGCGAGCAAGTCGAACCTTATCGCGTCCCCCTATAAGCACCAGCGACAGATCAGAAAACGTACATAAGACGGATGAACTCGGTGCACAGAATCCCATCATTGAGCCGAATGCACCTCGATTTGGAAATCAAAACCCCCCGGTTAAAGAGAGAACCACCAATGTGACTCTACAAAAAACTCATCAGAATGGCAACACAACACACTACACCCAAAGGAAGATGGACATACGCTGATTCCCAACATAAAGGAGTACACCAGGTGAAAACATGGGGAAGAGAATTTCTACGTGATAGAGTTCTTATCGGAGCATGGATGCTTCCACAAATACAAGTACGTTGATGACCCAAACGAAGTCATCACAAGCATGATGCAATAACTGTGCCTTAAGAAGCGAGCAGCAAGAAAAGCCTTTAAACTCTGGCAACTAGGAAGGCGAAGGGACGAGATTTTAACTTTATGCAAACACCGAACATGAAACACAGTACACTAGCGGTAACGTGACTATACGATAACGTGAACTCTCGACTAACGTGAACACACAAGTTTTTTGCATTAGCTATCCAGTACCGTAAATATGAACCTTTCAATAACGTGAAAAGTTATTAAAAGGTTCATATTTTGCTCTTTTGACTGCGAATGTAAATTTTATTAGAAATGATTTAGATGATCCCCAGTGTCTAATTGAAAAAGTTAATGAGAATAGCAGTCAGCGTAGGTTCAAGAGCTTCTAAACCAACATTAAAGTCAAGTGTCGAATTGAGATGGTAAGAGGCTCGTACAGCAAACTGAACCTTGATCTCAACATCCAAATTCGGTAACAGAGAATATGGTGCTATGTTTGGTCAAATGGTTTCCAACTTAAGCTAGAACGATGCCCAAATCGAACAGGCAGCGAAAAGGAAAAGAAAAATCAATTTGAATCTTAGTCCTAAAATCTCCACAAGTGTTCTTGTATTTCATCTTTACTCGCAAGCGATGTAACAGATGTCAGAAAATAAGATAAGTAAGTACATATTTAAAGTATCACTTAAAGGATTAAGAAATGTGTACAGCCAGTCAACAAGTAACTAATACATATGTATACTCGTACGTACAGTAGGATGGCTTTTGCTTTTCGTAAAAATAAAAAAAAAATATAAGCTATATCTCATAAACATTCCTTCATTATAATGTGATATTTAAAATTTTAAAATGAACGAAATAACACAGTTGGATTCTTCTCAAAGGAATCACGTGTTCACCAGTAAAAGTATTAAACCAATACTGTGGTCGACCGACGCGACGTAAATGAGACCGGCCTTTAAAACTTATTTCAGAACATTTACTGCCAATTCAACTAATAGCCGCATTTTCCAGTTTCGATTAAATTTCGCAAAAAAATGTGTTCTCATTTCGCAATTATTTTCACGTGACTACAATGACCAAACTGCCAAGACTTTTCCCTTCCAAGCAACCTCTCAGGGAAAGAAAACAAAACGTTCGCCGAACAAAAGGAAGAAAATGCTAGAGCGGCAACAACTACAGGCAAACGAGTAAATTCCACTTAATTGCATTCAAAATGGATAAATAATTTATTTAAAGTCGAGTCGAGGATAACGAGCGACTGAGTTAGATTGCCACTTAATTCAAATGAGATGGGATGAATTCATAGGCGGGGTCGGCAATTGGGCGCATCCTTCTCCTGCCTCTAGACAAAAAAAAAAACTCTCTGTTGGACGAATTTCTAAAAGAGATATAAGAACTTTTGAAGGAGAAAGGGCAAGGAGTCACAATGTCTCGTGCGCTCGCCTTGCCCAGGTGCAAAAGACAAATAATTAACAGATTAAAGTTTCGCCAGCTATTTTCCTACCCAGCTCAAAGTAGGTTCCTTATTTAACAGGCCAAATAAAACATTCGATCATGTGCTGGGTGCTGTGAGAATTTCAAGTTTCGGAATTTGCATGCAGAAGGTGAAGACGATAAAATGGCAGCAGAGTACGCGAAGGGGGTTGTGAGTTATAGCTTCCGTTAAGCGTTATTAAAACCTGAGTAGGGGACGACACTGGCACAACCTGCACAGCACGAAATTTGTCGGGAATTACACGTTAATTTGTCGTGCAATGCATTTAATTAAAATGCGTTTTGGAAGAAATAGACAAGTGGTGCAATCTAGCACTGAAGTCGTATTTTATCTGTAACTTTTAAATCTCCAATGAGCATGGTGGGTCACGTTAGGGGCTTAAATAACCTCCCCAGCAGGTATTCAGAACTATGTAAAATAAAGTGTTACTCTAAAGAACAGGTAAATAACGCGCTTATGGTAGAGTTTATTTCAATTTAACCACTTTCCCAAAACAATTTTAGGTCTTACGTGTCTTTTGACTTATTTACTCTCACTTTATCTGGAGGCCCCAACCAACATACGTTTTAACTTCGCCTCAGGTGATGATATAGGTCGGGGCACAGTGCTCGTGTCTGAAGACTCCTCTAAATCATTTTCTGACTTGCTCGAGAGGATGGACTGGAAGGAGGGAAAAATGGCGAAAATGTTTTACTTAGTACTCTGATCTCTCTCAACATAGTCGGTCAGTTGATCGAAGTGCTGTCACTGATTGTCTGTATCGAGAAGCTATTGCTGACGGAGCACCAGAAGTGACGCACTCCAATGTACTTCTGACTACGAGCCAAAAGAGGAGGAGACGGAAGAAGGCATCGTTGGTGCGACGCAAAGATGCTCAATTAGCTGATGGCGCAAGTACCGAACGCAGTTCTGTTCCAGTGGCGCAAAGGAAGAGGATGACGTCGGCGGAATGTACTCCTACCGAAGACGACCAATCCTTTGCACCTGACGCTGCGTCCATTGCACGTGGTTCCCTTCACCTGGAGGTTCCCTTGTGGATGAAATAAACTACGCGCAGACCCTGAAGCAGATGAGGTCTCTGGCAGGCGGGCTCCGGAAATGTGTGTGCACCTGCTGCGGTCTTTCTAAATCAAGAGGGCTACCGGTGGTGTTGTGTGCGCCCAAAATCCGGAGCCCCCCCAGTCGGAATTTGGCTGTACTGGATAACACCAATGGTGAAAAACTACCCGTATCCCCAGTACGAAAGGAAAAGGCATCCCACCAGGAAGTTGCTCTTTCCACTCTCACGATATGTATAAGGAAGGTTAGCGATGATCGCACGATGACCGATGCGGAGTGTGAACACTACAAAAGTACTATGGGAGTTGGCCGTGATATCACATGCTTGCATTCAAGTGGAGGCTGTGAATTGAGGCACGGGATCCTTATAGTGATGTGCACCTTACAGGAAACCATTGAATGGCCGGACAAGTTGGTGCCAAAGATTCCAACCGTAGGGGTGACTTCTTTTGTGGTTTTTACATTTCTAAAGACTACCTTTAGGTGGATTCCGGATGAACTCAAGAAAATGCCTCTTATCGCAGAATCCTTATCTTCACACGAACAAATGGGTAGTCTTTTCCCACAAGGACAGAAAAAATAGGAAAGGTGAAAGTTTTCTCGCATTGTGGGCTTGTGGAATAACCGCATCTGTGGTTTGGGAAGTGTACAGGGTTCGAGCGGTTCGAGAGACAGAGACCTTGTCTCAATGTACTAAACTCTCTCTCAGTGACCAAACTTGGACAGTTTTGCTGTCAGGCTTCAGCAGTAAGCTATGAAAAGAATGGGGAATAGAAAACTTTCATCGTTGCATCAGCTTATTTTCCCGATAATTCGATAACACCTCCGTCTCCGAAGGCTGCTGTCGAACCCAGCGAGTATTGTAACATCTGGGAGATGGGATTACTCACATGTTGCGATGCTTATGCTCAGAACACATGCTAATGCTCTGGAATCACTTAGAAAATCAGACGGAACCTATATTGAGACGAAGACGGAGACTTTCAGTCTTCTGTTTGAAACTGATTTTCCAGAAAACCAGATAACGACTGAATCATAGTCATAATACTCGGCGTAGCTGATATACTGCATCGGCCCTAGTAACAGACGAGGCCATTAGATATGCTGTAGATATGTTTTAATAGTTTCAAATCGCCTGGTGGCGATGGAGTGTACCCAGCCTTACCCAGAAAAACAGTTCCCAGTCAGACACGTTCCCGAAAACTATTAAGTACATTACAGGCCAGTTGGTCAATCATTATCCGAACCAACTTTAATGGAAGTAGGTCCATCAACATCCCACTTTATGTCCAAAAAACCAAACGGGGTCCAAAATTATAATGTTAATCCTAGAAAAGCGTTTCAAAATATAACACCCATCTTTAACAATTTGCAAAGACCTTTCAATTTTATTTTATTTGTACATAGTCAAAGATGGTATTGGATACTGGAAGGGTGGGTATATACATATGTTCCATATCTGACGAGATCGTTAGCTTTGCAATTCTCCGAAATATTTCCGGGCCCCGGCACGCAAAAGAAGTGAATATAGAGCTGTAATATCGATCATAATTTGGAATAAAGCTATAAGTCATGAGAAAATCGTCGATCTTTAGCTGATTGGCTCATAGAGCGGTTGCAAACTGTCTACCGATGAGGCTCATATTGTTAATAAATAAAATTGTCACATATGGAGTGAGACCAATCTAGAGGAGACCGCACAGACCCCATTGGATGAAAATCGCATAACATGAATTTCAAAAAAAAATATTTTCTGAATATACATATGTATCTATATGTAGTTCTATCGGGTTTGAAGAACACCACTCTTCACGTATGTATATAAATTACAACTCAATCTCTGCGAATTGATAAAAAATTAACTTTAATTCTCGGAAAAGAACAACTACTGCTACGATTGCTACGATTCATGCGTAGATTGTTTATCCAACGTTTTTTTGTCAATTCGAGTCGAAATTGTAAAATAACGAGAATACCAGCGCTAAAAGTTCGTTGTTAGTAACAGAGTAAGTTTTCCCACGATTATTTTATAATTTCTTGAAGAGTACCACGCGGACTGCCCTGCTTACTCCGATTACATAATTGCGGGCTGTATAAAGAGTGAATGTTTTTTTGAAGTCACGCATAAATACATAATAATAATACATAATACATTTTAGCTTGTTTGGTTTTGGTTTCATGCCCTTAGTTCTTAGGACATACATACATACATGTATGTACATAGCTATTAAACTAAAATTTTTTCTTAAATTTTTTCATTTATTAAACTCCATTTCAAAATTTTATTTTTTTACATTTATCTTTGAAATTTTAATTTTTAATGTACGTATGTATGAAACTTAGCGCTTCCAGTTTGCTGCAATTGCAGTAGATCTTTGCATTTATTTCGAAATTTGAATCTACTACGCCAGTAATTATGTATACATATGTATGTATGCTGAATATAAAAATAATAATAAATATTAATAAATAAATCTTTGTGCATCAATAAAGGTGGTAGCAAGTAGAGTTTGGTAATAGGAAAGGGTATATATTCATAACAACTCACACGCCACAACTACTGAATAGATTCTGCTAAGATTCTTCTTAAAGGCTCTGAAAATGATTTTAATACAATGTAAGATTTTTTCAAAAATTTGAAAAAGCCTAAAAGATCTACATATGTAGTACAGACCAATAATTTTGCTGCCACTTATTTTCAATATAATTGAAGAACTACTTCTTGACTATATGGAGATAATCTTAAACCTGCGTTGAGAATAATAAATATAAATTTAGGAAAAATTTTATTAATTTTTTTAAGCCTTTTATTGTTGTTTAAAAAAGCGGTTTCAGCACGTAACCAGTAGGGAAATAAGTAAAAAACAGAACGAAAATTGTACTAATTATTTTTCTGTGTTTATTAACTTGAATATTTTTTTTACCATTTCAACAAAGCCTCACAGCAGGACCATCTTGTTCGACGAAGCACTCCGATTGACACGAACAATCAAGCTAAATGCAATTCTTACTTTCAACGCATTCAGAACTAACATACATACATATATGTATGTACATATACATATGTCAATTTCTTCAAAAACAACACTGCCCGAAAGTTCTCTATATTTTTCTTGAAATATCATAATGACTTTAATTGATTTCAATTTGTTTCACATTTTTCGCATTAAAACTTTCCGTTATGAGTATAGAGATGTTAAATTTGTAAGCGCCTTTGTTTGCAAATTTAGTCAAAACATATTTAACATATTTGTTTAATTAATATGGAACAAAGATATTTTTATATTTCGTTATGTGCACATATGCTTTACCACGTGATCTTTTACAGACAAACAAACGGGCAGCCGCACATTCTGATACTGCATATAACCTTCTGCATTATCATTTATCGACGAAGCACTATGAGCTTGGTTGTTCTGAATGAATGGATAAGCCATTTGGCTTATTTTGCATCCACGAGTAAACAGCATTGTGTTGACTATCTCCAGGTTTCGTTATAAGGGATTAACATAAAATTCCATTCCATGAGCAACGCACACTAAATGGCTCAAGAAACTTGTTAAGTGATACAAACCAAAAACTAAAGAAAATGGTACTGAACCCCGGGTTAACACTTCTTTAATGTACTAAATGTACTAGTAAGTGCCATTTTAGCTGGATATTTTTTTTTCACTTAGCGATTTCCTTAAGGCTTTAAATGAATTCCGTTGATTTAGTTTTTCTAGAAAACTCTGCAAGTACATAATAGGGAATTTTCTTCGCTGTAACGGATACAGTAGTTAATATGGTTTCCACAGCTTGAATTGGAAAATCAACCAAAACACTGCTTTCGATTCTGAGCCATTTTACAAATTCACATGTTGTATGGCGCCCCTAGACTTTGACCCCTTGATAATAATTACTTTATATATTGAATAGTCCGGCCCTGTTCTTAGTCGTATTTTTTTTTACACTGATAACGATTTTTTATCAGTGTTTCAATAGAAAGCGTAATTTTTATTCACAGCAAATTGTATTGCCAGCAGTTGTATTTACCTTCCGTTCGGTCGACAAATAAATTAAAGTACATGGGCTGGGGACGTCTTAAAAAAGAAGTTCGTAAAGCTGCAAAATCTGTTGAAAATGAGAGCAAACGTGTTACGGAAAAAGTCAACAATGAGTTGAACCGCTTTGCGGAAAGACGTGTCGACCGGACATCTGTGCATCTAGAAGCAGGTGCAATAACTCAACCAGCAGAAGTCGTTCCTGTTGCTCAAGATTCAGTGTCTGTTGTAATTTCTCCAGCTGTCGAAGATACAATTAAGGATGAAATTAATGTAAATCCTGAGAATCTCGAACCTGGAAGAGCATATTTAATTAATCACGTAACGTTTGATGATCCAAAATTGAAAAGAAGGACGGGCAGTGAAGAGGACGTAACAAGATTGAAAGAAATTTGTCTGAAATTTGGCATGGACGTTAAACTAATTGACGACGGAACACTGGCGGATGTAAGAGCCGTCATGGAAGAAAGTAAGTTAAAAATTAATTACGATATTCAGTTTCTGCAACAGTGCAGTAGAACGAATAATATACAAGTTAGATGATAGAATAATATCGATGTAATTCTAGCATAGATTCGTTCTCTTAGCATCATTTCCTGCCATTTTTACACCATAAATTTAAAAGCACTAACTTCGGAACCAATGCAAGTTGACTCATTTTAGTAAATTGTCATACTCTAAGACGTCATTTCGAGCAATGAAATTTCTTTATTTCTACATTTAATCACTGCGAATGGGAAGTGCTTTTTACGCTATCGGAATTGCTCATGATAATATTACCTTACAACTAACATACCTTTCAGCTATTATTTATTTAGACTGTACGTAATTATATATATGTATATGCATGTATGTGTGATTGGGAATTTTTGCAATTAAAGGTATATAAGGTGTTACAACTAGTTCAGGAACGGGGTATTACTTGAGAAGCTTCTCGTTGCAATTATAACCCTTTGACGTTTGCTAGACTTTCCCGAGACCGTTAAAAAACTTTTTGGTGTTTTCTGGGATTCGAACGGTGAACATTCTGTGAAGAAGTCTAACACACTTACCACAGCGCCAGACTTGGCCTCTTTTCAAACGACTTCTGCAGAAACTGCAGAGACGAGGAGGAGGAAAGTATCCCTCACCTCCTATGTAACTGCCCAGCTCTGTCGCATAAAAGAATGGTCCATTTAGGGTCCCCCTTCCTTGAAGTCCTTGGTGACATAGCGTCCTTAGACGTCATGCGCATCTATCGCTTTATCAAAAGCTCCGCTTGTTTCTGTTAGCCCCTGAGTAGCGAATTGGCTTTTGATCCATTGTATAACAAAGGACCTTTATTGGTCTAAGTGTGTCTGCACTCCCGTGCGGACAGCCAAGTCAAACTAACTAACTACCACAGCGCCACGTCGCCCTGGGTGTTAAAAGTAAATATAATATATTTGCTGGCACAACAACCTGCACGCAAATCCAGAAGCATGTTAAAAATATATCAGCATCATCTGACTTAAAAACTTTTTGACGACTTGGTGAACCAAAGTCAATGGTTCTAAATTTTTCCAATAGCCTTCACTTTATTTATAGGTTACTGCATATGCCTAAAAATAAATAAGCAACCCCTACCTCAGAAAACGAAGTTAATCTCCATGAAGCTACATTGACAAAAGCACAAAACATTTAAAATTCTAAAACCAATTTGGACTTACGACTACTCTGGGACATTGAAAAGTACCAAGAATTTATTCCTAAATGTATAGAACTATTGCGGACGCACATTCGGATAAAGATCTACTTACTCCTTACATCAAAGACATCCTGGCGCATTGCAAACTCGAGCAAATAGTGATTGAATCACTGTAGCTTTATAATTCATCTTTTTTTCTTTTCAGTTGTATCATTCGATTTTCAGAATCTATCGTGCTTAGTAATAGTTATTATGTCACACGGGTTCGAACAAAACATAATTGCAGCGAAAGACGGCACTTACTCTCTGGACAAAAACGTAATGTATCAAATTTTAAGAAATAAAAGCTTAACATCCAAGCTGAAACTCATTATAACGGAGGGTTGTAAGGGAACGGTAAATCCTCTGGCTGAGATCGAAGGACCTCATGACAGACCAACAGCAATCCCTTCTGAAATTCTTCAACTGACAAGCTGTGTCGAAGGTAGTAACAACTTATTAATTCATAAAAGTGTTTGTAAATTCTAGATTTATTTTGCTTTAGGTTACGTATCTTATTTGGCTCGAAATGGTTCATTCTTTATAACCACACTTTGTGATCATTTGGAAAGATATGGTCTGAAAAAAAATATTCTAGATATTGCTAATAGGATTGTGGCAGCCGTTAAGAACAAATACTAGTAAATATTATTTCGATAATACTAAAAGTTCCATTATTTTCACGTATCCTTGCAGTGATATCCAGATTCCAATGGTGCATACAAATCTTACGAAGGAATTTGTATTTGGTCATTACATTAAGGAACAATAAAAACCATAGATGATGCCTAGTCTAATGAGCACAGATCTAACTACTGTACTACAACAATAATATTAACTAAAAAAAATTGGAAAAATCATCATATTATTTATATACATATATACATATATGTACATGTACATATTGTGTATATGTATGAATATTAGATAACTCTATACGCAAAAGGGAACAAAATAACACCTGTTAGTTTCGGGCTGTAAGTTTCCAGAATAAATTTAGCGTAACTATAAATTATTTATAATGAAACTTCAGTGAATAACACTCTCTGTAGGAAAACAAAAGTCACAAATAGAAAAATTAAATACTATATTTGTTGAAAGAAAAAAACTGATATCTTCAAAAGAGGAGGGTACGCAAAAAGCTTGTGCTAAATGAACTCAAAAAAATGAACCAAGATTTCAAAAATCTCAAGTTTTCTCTATATGCATGTTAGAATTACCTCAACAATTCTGCGCACGACCGCAGTTTACAAAAACAATTTCCAACTGTGTGCAGATTTGCCCTCGCTCCACATTTTTCTAAAAAAACAAGGAGGGAGTCACTTGTTTATTAAAAAAAAACTAACACGTCTCAGTAGACAATCAGTTGTAAGCCCTGCCAGTTTACTTTGTTTTGTTCTAACAGCCAGGTTACTAATTCTTGTTTTGCTCTAACACGGTCATCCTGCGATGTCATCGCTCTCGATGAAACAATAATCACAACTTTCGCATTAATTATTATTTTTTTTTAATTCAGAGCAAGAAATACAAAAAAATGCAGATACAAAATACCAATTAATTTCACAAATTTCATTCGTTTTTCTTTTCCTATAGAACATCTCATGTTGTCTTCGCTCTCGTAACAAGCACAACAATAGCAATTATTTCTGCAAATAATGGCATTTTTATTTCAATCACATGGTAAATACAGATTCACAATTCAGACCTTACCTTAAGCTTGCTATCTCTAAGTTCATCCCAACATTTACTCGTCTACTATAATGTAACTTTGCTTGTTCTAACTCCAACGACCTTGAAGTCAGACGCAGACGCTTGAAACCAGGACTAAATCCGTTACATATTATGGGTCAGAGGCAATCTTAAGCTTGTCCTCCATATAAACATAATGATTCTTCCGAACATCATGACTCAGAGGCTATCTTAAGCTTGTTCATGAGTTTTGTCCAACTTTAAAACATTTGCATTTAGAATATCATGACTCAGAGGCAATCTTCCGCTTGTCCATGAATTCTATTCAACTCTAAAATATTTACGTTAAGAATGTCATGACTCAGAGGCAATCTTCCGCTTGTTCATGAATTCTATCTTTTTTTTTAAATATCTCTACCTTTAAGACTTCTTTTAACATTGTGACTCTAATGTGACCTTTCTTTCCACAACTGAAGCACCGTATGTCGTCATCTACTCGCGTGCGTTTAACTGAAACAACTGACCTATCATCAGCTCTACGAATTAAAGGTGGTTTAAAGGATGAACGTTCTCTGTCATAAAAACGATGCGAGGAAAAATTTTGTTTCGGTTTAGGTTTTTCCCTTATAGACGACAAATCAAACCCTGCACTGAAGACGGCATAACGAAAGTTAAGGAGTTCTTCAAATTGACCTCAGATATACAGCCAATAATAATTTTAACAATTTTATCTTCGGGTATTTCAAAGGGCAGTCTATTAATCTGAGACACTTTTTCCATCACAAAATCAGTAGCTCTCAGAATTAACAACCTTTCGTAGTTGCTCTACTACATCAGCCCCACTCAAAAATGAATGAATTAATGAGGCACGCAAATCAGCACAACCATAATATTGATAGCCATATTAACCATACCAATCTTTAGCTCTCCCAAGCAAAGAAGCTTGAACTCTGGAAATGATATCGTAGTTTTCTAGCTCATCTCGCGATACTCTGGCATCAACATCAGCACACCATTTTTGAATATAGATTCTGGAGTGGTCCGGATCATAACATGGAAACCCAGCTGAATCTTTACAATCAAGTTCGCGCTGAGTAGATTGTAATATTTTATTTATTGCCTCCACCGTAATAACAAAATTTTCGTTTTGATTTTTTTCTATAGAGGCAGAACAGGCTGGTTTGTCGCTAACCTCATTTTGTTCACGCGTCGTCATTTTTTTTTATACGCACAACAATTGCAAACTTTTTTTTATATGAAAGCAAAACGTTTTTTTTTTTGGGTCAACAAAACGATTAGTATTTAATTCATTAAGCCTTTTGAGGCCACGGTAATATCCCACTTCTGATGTTAGAATTACCTCAACAATTCTGCGCACGACCGCAGTTTAGAAAAACGATTTCCAACTGTGTGCAGATTTGCCCTCGCTCCACATTTTTCTAAAAAAACAAGGAGGGAGTCACTTGTTTTGTTTATTAAAAAAAAACTGACATGTCTCAGTAGACAATCAGTTGTAAGCCCTGCCAGTTTACTTTGTTTTGTTCTAACAGCCAGGTTACTATTTCTTGTTTTGCTCTAACATGTATGTATGTACATACATGTGTATGTAAGTCAAAGTCTTAACTGTCAAAAATAAAGAAACCTCACTCGGTGAAATCCATGAAAGACGTCAAAAATCCTAATTGCAATCGCCACTAAAAAGAAAAACAATGGCGAAGGGGCCAAGGAGTCAAACAGAAGACGGATTTATTTTTCGAGCAACTGGTGGAAACATTTATGCTGGATGACTGATGATACAACACCTGGAAATAAAAAGCTTGTAGCCAATCTTCAAAAGGCCACAACAAATCTGAAAAATATTCCTGGATTGATTTAATACCGTACTGATACTCAAGGAAATGAAATAAGCCCGAGTTAACCAATGGAAAGTCGCCGAAACTTATGATGGTTTCAAAGCAGTGAAAACAAAATACTCGTATCAAACAAACCTGATCTGATCATTAATTTGTCTGCAGAGTCTAGTATTGCGCAATTGACTCGGTTTAGTCGTATAGGTAGACCCACTCTTACTCAACACAATAGGCGTTTTTCTTTTTTAGTGCAGAGTAGAGCGTTATTTCGCCGATTAATTTAAGGACCATACCTTTGCTCCATTTAAACCCTAAAATAAAGTTTACACATAAGCAGAATATCTATTGTTAGTTATTTTTTATACTATATTAACTTCTTCGCCAGAACAACAAACCTTGTCCGGCATTTTAATTGTTTTGGATTTTTTTTTGTTTGTTCTCCCTCCTGTCACATAAAAAAAATAGCCGTGCTCAGCTTTTTGCTCTGAATACTCGGTCAATTTATTCTGAGCTTATAGAGTGCGCTCTGAGCATGCTCTGAACGAAAAAAGAAAAACGAATTCAGAGCTCTGATGTGTCTGAGCTAAAAAAGAAACACGAAATTTTTTTTGACAACTCAGGCTCTGCTCTGAACTAAAAAAGAAAAACGCCTAATACAATCCACCACCATGTTGATTTTCTCTGCATATGCAATCACTCAGATTGTGTCTTTCGTTGACCGTGACTTTTGAAAATATTATTGATGTCCTGCCAGTCCTTCTGTGCTACTTCCAACCTGTTGGTGATAATTCGTTCTAGATTTTATTTCCAGATGTACTTATCGTACAAAGTGGGCGAAATGGCGATGGATCCCCGGGAACAATGCTTCTTTTAAAGGCTAGTTCTAGTTTCTCCTTCTTAACTTAAATGACACTACATTTTTTCTCATTTTTAATGCTCTGAAAATGAAATTAGAGCAGTACGAAAAATTCACTACTGAAATTTCCATTAAGTGTGAGTGCGTACACACTAACCTAATAAATGTGAAAATGTCAAAAAAAATGCATTAAAAATGTAACCCAAACTACATTTTACACCCACCCGCTGGCAGCTTTTTTTTTACATTTCTGCATTAAATTTAGTCATTGCAAAACTAAATTGTTTTGAATTTGCGAAATGGATCCAGATGTACCTATTTTGTGTGGTTTAAATATAAATTTATTAGTAGCAACCGTTTTGGAAATGTTCAAAGAAAACAAAAACCTAAATTCCCAATTAATTTTTGCCGTTTGTGATTCTGTTCTGCTCAATACATAAACAAAAGCTGACAGTTTATTATTTTTCTGCAAAATTTTAATTGTTTTCCTTTTCTTAAAAAATCGTGTTGTCTCTTTTATGCAAGGCTGACACTCAAATGTGATTTAATGCATTAAAAATGAAGAAAAAATGAAGTATCATACGGGCTTAACTGCACCTTCTAATTGGACGGAATCCAAAATCATGCATCACAATTATAGGAAACAACTGAGTCGCAAGTTTCTTGTTTCTTTTCATAAAGAGTGTTCCAATGAATGAGCGTAGTACTTGCCAGTTCATGAGTGTTCGTTAGTTTACCGTCTTCAGATGTATGTACTGTGAAATAAAGGCATTCTTTTCTTTCATTAGCACTAAAAACTTTAAGATGTTGTGCACGTGCAAATTAAAAGAAATAAAAGGAAGCGCAAAATTTTACGACTTAAACAAAATATTCACCAACAATAAATAAAACCATAAGGAACCAGTACCTTACATTTGTAACAAACTACCTTATCCCAAATTAAAACATGATTTATAAACTTGTTAAATCTTAACTTAAACTCCATAATTATATTAATAAACGATTTACGGATCTAATAAAATTTCTTTTAAAACAATCTTCCTCACAAGGAGTCCAATTTAATCCTGAACTACTCTTAATTACTATTCATATTGAATTTTGATTTCCTTGTAAAGAAAAATACGCCCTCCAAAAACTCCACTTAAGTTAATTTCGTAGTAAATTTTCAAAATTTTCCCGCCTTCTTCTTCCACGAAATTATACAGATATCCCGAGTTTAACCCGCCACACTAATTATTTCCTCAAACTCTGCTATTACACCAACAGGAGATATCCTGTATAGAATAGCCACTATCTACGATTATATGTATTTCGCCCACAAGAAAATAAGAAAAAAGCTGAAGAAAAGTTCCTCCGGTCCTGCTGAGATGCCATCTGTTGTACACTTCCGCACGCCGCATTGGGGGCCAACATTATCTTAATCCTCTGATGGACTTTTTCCCATTCAGTAAACTGAGGAGGCAACAGAAATATTTTATGCCACTGGGCACTCAATGCCTGAAGGCTGCTCCTAGTCTCCGTTTTCCCTTCAAAGCGCGTAAGAGAATATTGGGAAATTTACAGGATGCAGAAGAAAGGGGAAAGAAAAGAAAACATGAAACCGAAGACCAAATAACGAGCAAATACAGAATTCAAGGAGCATCTGTTGGTATTGCCCTTAACTGGTAACTGGTAAACAAGTTTCCTTCATGTTGTGTCCACACTTCGGACTTGGAGGTGGTTTGAGTGTTTGAACGAAATGGTAGGGGTTTTAATGGTTGCTATCCCATTGCATCTGCACACGCTGGACTAGAATCCTTGTCGGGATTTCAAAATATTCTAGGAGATGAGGACTACCACTACGAAGAGGACGATGACGACGACGAATGATGGTGGAAAATTGCGCTCTTATCGGTTTAATTAGTTTTGAAAACTTTTATTTGCAGCAGTGCGGTTTCAGGCGACTTCAGAGAAAAGGGGGAGTAGAGTAAAAGGGATACAATAGGCAGTTGGAATAGAAGCTTAGGAGAAGAGAAACCTAGCTTCGTGGATTGTGGATGAAATGATATTGAGAGGCAAGTTAAACCACAAGATAACAACTAGAAATAGGGATGCGGTTCATTTTATCTGACAAAAGTTGGGTGCAGATGAAGAAAACGAATTGTAGGGAGATGCGCTATATCGCTTAATGAGCGGTTACAAGTTTAACATTCGTGAATTTATTAGGCAGTAGAATTAAGCTAATGACTACTCAAAATGATGTATAAGAGACTAATTATGCTTAGTATCCAATGACGAAATTTTGAAAACAGCATTTGATTTTAAAATATTTCTATCAAAAAATAAATGTTTAGATTTGTCGGAGAGAGCTCAGACTTTCAACGTATTTTCCTATTGATAGAACTGATGTGCGTTTTTTTGCGTAGAGTGTATTGCATAGAGATCCAACTACCTTAATCGTATGTTAAGCTCCAGATGTTCATTAACGTACTCAGTAACGTCCAAGGCAATCTTCCAAGGATTGACTTTTACTTGCGATTTTACAATCTTGTCGGGACGTTGTTTCGCGACGACGCTCACCTTCAACTTTACGATTGATATCCTCTTGTTCTTCATATCGGGATACAAATTGTTAAATAGCATAATGTCCTGCATTCGCCTACCGTTGTTAACAGCGGCAATAAAGGCTTCTTTACATTCAGTTGACAGTTGTTGCTAAATATTGCAAATTCTTATTGATTCTTAAAAAAAATATTTTCTATATTCAGTAATAGATAGTAATATTGGCCATTCCCATTCCATTCCCATAGTTTGCCTTTATTTTTTTAGTTATTTAATTACTAACAAAAAACTACTATACCGATTTTTCTGGAAACTTAATCAGTTCTTAGTTACGTAATTACGCGTCAAATGAATCCGGTCCCATGTCCATATCATCTTTGGTTCTCGAGATAATCGAGACGAAAGATAATTCCGAACGCACATACGCACATACGAACATACTTACATACACACACACAGACATCTCTGTAAAAAGGTTGGATTTGGATTCAGGTGACCTTAAAACGTGGAGATATGTCAAAATTCGCAATTCACAAAATCGGCCCCATTACAACAACTTCCCATTGGGAAGTTAAAAAAGTCGAAAAAAACTTCCGACATGACGTTTATTTTTTTAAGTAATTTCAAAGAGTTCTGTTCGTTTTAACAAGTGTTCAAACTTAATAAGTGGTAGGCTTAATAAAATAAAAGCTGCTTAACTTCCTCTATCTATGTATATACATATATAAAAATCAATGTACCTATGTACCTATGTTTGTATGTATGTTATAGACAACCGAACCGATTGAGCTCGAATTTTCAGGCAATCTTCGATATTGGCCCGAGAGTGTTTCTGTGAATTTTGGTCAGTTGATCCAGTAGTTTGCTCACAACTGCATTTTACATAACAACTGAACAGCAACGCACGCCGGGCACCCGCTAGTTGATTTTAAAAAACGTTGCTCCACTTTTCCCTGTGAATCCTTTCTTTGACATTTTTTAGCTTTTTCTGAATCTCATACGTTGTTACCTCCATGTCTAGATCGGCATCCAATAATAAGGGTTCAGCCAATCGCACAGGTTCAGCTAGCAATTCCGGATTTAGTAGTGTTTCAAAATAATGTTTAAACTCTTCTAAGCGTATTTCTGGTCCTATTCTAAAATATTTTTGGTGTAGTTCGTTAGAAAATCTCCACCAGCATTTTGAATCTTTTACGTTGTTTCGTTTCATTTCCACATTTAAATCATAATTTCTTTGTTTATTGTCACATACCTGCTTATATTTTAAATTAGAGTCGTTTCGTTTCATTTCCACATTTAAATCATAATTTCTTTGTTTATTGTCACATACCTGCTTATATTTTAAATTAGTGTTTTGATATTCCTTTTTGCCTCCTCATTCTTACTATGTCTCTACTCTCTACTAGTTTTAATGCCCGAAATGATTTTATTTTGGAGTTGTAGCAAGAATAATCGGTGTGCAAAAACGCATCATCACCTCCACGTGGTGCCTGCAGGATAGCTATGTAATAGTGAACCAACGATGAGCGTATGCTGAGTCTGACTACATGTGAAGCTGGACACTCGGACCAGCGCAAGCTCAGCCCGGTTAACCCCAGCACGCATGTGCCAGACGAAGCATCTCTTGCTGACCTGGCCCGGATCTTGCGGATCAGATGTCTAAAAAGAGGTCCTCAGAAGGAGGACGTGCAGCGGAGTAATTCCATCGACGGAATTAACGGCCACGTCCACAGACAGACTAGCGGAAGCCTTACTTGAGCTACTCCGACATATTTGGAGCTCAAGTCAGTAAGAAACTTTCACGTCAGAGGCAGGGTCTTGAAAAGAGATGGTGGCGGAGGAGCCCTCAATGGGCCAACGGCAGCGATCGCATCCCCGAAGTGGGTTTAGGGGTTGTATAAAGGGACCTGGCCTTCTAGTTTGGGGGTTGTGCGTCGGGGCAACTTCCCTACCATGTAAAAAACGCATAGTTACGAAGCAACCAAAAGCCTCGGATAGGAATGACTCTACTGTTGACGACCGACTGGCAAACGAAATAAGGACAACGATTTTCGGATCTGCACGTGGAATATTCGGATCCTTAACACACCGCGTGCAGCCGCTCAATTAGCAGAGGCCCTACACTGCTATAAAGCAGATATTACAACCATCCAGGAATCGCGATGGGATGGTCCGGACAAAACGAGGATGAAAAACTGTGACATTTACTGCGGTGATTGCTACAGAGAGCAGAAACAGCGCTTATTCGGATGCGGATTTGTTATACGCGGCAGACTTGGAAAAGAAGTCTTGAGCTTTCGAGCAGCCAACATCAACTTGGACCACTACCTTGTTGCAGCCAAGGTACGAATGCGGATATTCCAAACCCCACAAAGAAGAATTACTGTGAGAAGATTTAACGCCGAAAAGCTGCAATCGCAAGAGACCGCCAGAAACTTCGGAGAAGGCGTATCCCGAAATCTCTTCAGAACTCCTATGCCCCCAGCATGAAGTGCCGAAGACCAGTGGCAACGCTGCCGGCTTGCCATCAAACCACCACCAAGGAACACATGCTTCGACGAAGAATGCCGGCAAGCACATGCAGCTAAAGAAGAGGCGTGCAAAGCGGCGCTGCAAAGAAGGACGAGGGCTGCTCGTGAGCTCTACGAGCATAAGAGACGGGGAGAACATTGGCTTCTCCGGAAAAAGAAAAAAGAGCATGAGAATCGCGAAGATTATACTCTAGGAATAATGTACGGAAGTTTTACAAACAGGTAAACGAGTCAGGCCAACAAGACCCATACGGAAACCTGTAGAGATGAGGAAGGAAACCTTGTAGTAGAGTCACAGTCGGTGCTGACCATATAGAAAAACTTTTTCTGCAGACTGTATAACGGCGATGAAGACCAACATACCGCTGTCAGGCAGAATGAACTATTCAACATAGACGATGATAGCCAAAACTTCCGTCCAACTGATCAAAACGAAGTGAGTATAGCAATATCCAAGCTTAAATCCAACAAAGCTGCTGGTCCTGATGACCTACCGGCTGAGTTGTTCAAGGCAGCTGAAAATGACTTGGTAGAAAGCATGTACCAACTCATTTCCAAGATTTGGTCAGACGAATGTATAGAATCTCAGAATCATTTGCCCGATCCACAAGAAAGGAGACCCCCTCAACTACGCCAATTACAGAGGCATTAGTCTCCTCAACATCGCGTAGAAGTTCTTATCTGCCATATTATGTGAACGCCTGAAACCCATCGTCAACAACCTGATTGGCCACTATCAGTGTGGTTTCAGGCCGGGAAAGTTCACAGTCGATCAAATTTTCACACTCCGACAGATCCTGGAAAAACCCCAAGAAGTCCAAATCTATACTCACCATCTTTTTATCGATTTTAAGGCCGCATATGACAGCATTTATAGAGGCGAGCTATATAGAGCCGTGTCTAGTTTTGGCATCCCTGCTTAACTCGTCCATCTATACAGGATGACCTCACCGAAACCTTCGATGTCAAAAAAGGATTTAGACAAGGTGATGCTCTGTCAAATGACTTCTTTAATATCATACTTGAAAGAATTGTGCGAAACTCACAAGCCAACACCGGAAGCACAATCTTTCAAAAGTCTGTGCAACTATAGGTACTAGCTTACGCCGACGACATTGACATAATTGGCGGAACACAGCGGGCTGTCACTGGTGCGTTCGCTAGTATTGAAACAGAAGCCGCCAAAAAGGGTTTTACTGTATAACTGTAAAAGAGGGCAAGACCAAGTATATTCTGTCAACAAGAAGGGACACACAACATCGACGAATTGGACAGAACGTCACAGTCCACAGCTATAATTTCGAGGAAGTAAGGGACTTTGTCTACCTTGGCTCTGGTATAAATTCTGACAACAACATCTCGAGGGAGATTAATCGAAGAATAACTCTTGCCAATCGCTGTTTCTTTGGCCTGAGAAGGCAAGTCCTGCTTTATGGCGCTGAAGCATGGACGCTATGGAAAACGGATGAAAATATCCTTGGTCGCTTCGAGAGAAAAAATTCTTCGTAAGATATACGGTCCTGTCTGCGTTGACGGGGCTTGGGCAGGTTCACCCCGAACTGTAGCGCCACCTAAGTAAGTAATTAAGCAAGAATAGTCGCACAATTTTTCCAGAAATTGAATCTTGGTTAAGCAAATTTTTTTGGTAGAATATTCAGCCTTTTAATTTCCACATTGGACGCATTTAAGCTTAGATTCAGTTCTATTGGTATATGATCCGAATAGTTTTACTTCTCTACTGAAAAATCCTTTCGCATACAATTTATTATCTTATCCTTAGATGACCTTTTCTCCAATATACCAGAATTTTTAGGTGTATAGTTGTCCCGAATTTGTGATTCTTCTCCTATTCTAACGTTGTGTTAGGTAAATATAAGGAGCCAAAATATCTAATTTCAAGAACAATGAAAATTAAAACACAAATTTAATTGATCGATGCTCCATGGCAATTCACTACTATGAGAACTGCCCAAGGCGACTATTAGCGATTTTCCGGTACAAACGCAAATATTCTTACACGTAGCCTTAGAACGATGAATTCATTAAACCCTATGTGATAAATATCGGATATTTTGACCGTCATTGATGTCAATTTACCTAACAAGTGCCTATGCACTTTAATTCTTCTTCGTTGGTCCTGAATTTCAGAACATACAAACGTACGGCAGGCAGATACATACACAACAGGATTATACCAATATACTCGTAAGTTCCCCCTTATTATGTACTAACGATCTGTGGTTTATATAGTATGTACATATCTACCTTTTGTCCAGTCTCAAAAAGCCGTAAGCAGGTGAAATATTTTATTGAATGGTTAAAACTCTAAATCGAAGAAGTCTGTGTAAATTTTGGGTTTATCTTGTTTCAAATTAAATGGTAGACCAGATTACCGATCATGGAAAATAAATTTATCTGCTGTATAGGTACATACATATACATATGTATAACAAATACAAAATACAAATTCTTGGCGCAACAGACCGTATGTGGTCCAGGGCCTAGCTTCTCGCAACCATTCGTGTTGTGCGTGTTATATTTTTTCACACAAATGGAAGGGACCTACAGTTGAGAGCCATATCCGAAAGGCAAATTGAGAAGCTTTCTCTTGACAGTTATTACTCTCGGACGTTTGTCAGACATTCGCGAGAGGTGGGACCGTGAAAAACTTTTCGGTGTTCTCTGGGATTCGAACCTCGAACCTCACGCTCAACGATCCAACGCACTAACCACTTGAGCCACGGCGCCCACACATATGTATAACATCTTGAATAAAAAATCAAAAAAATATCAGAATTCTGCTTTTAATGCAAAAATAACCGCCCCTAACCGGGACTGCTGCATCGTATCAAATTGGTATCCTTTCTACACACAAGCAAATCCTATTAGTTACGACAATTTGATTTTCTATTAACAAGCTAGTCATGCCAAAGCGCAAGGATTTATTTGTTTCCATTTTTTTCCGTTCATGGCTCGTACTGAATGCAAGCGCAGCATTTGTATTCAATACTTACCCAAGAAGTCTTTTCTTTTCCAACGTGAAATAAATACACCAATTTTATTTACACAATTATAACAATTTTTCTTCTAGCTCTGTTGCTTGTTGGCTCTGTGTCTTGCCTTGCCTTGCCTTGGTTGTCCGGGAATCTCGCTATTAGGTACTCGCTTAAGTTCTCTGGCGACAAGTGACGACAACAAAGTTATACAATACTTGTTTCCTACAATTTATAGAGCTACATATACTTACAGCAAACGAATCGAGAATGGTGCGGTCGGAATATCCCAGTAGGGAAAGGAAACGAAACGAAAACTAAATGAATCGTTGGAATCATTGCAAAAAAGGATAATCATTGACAAACGATACAACAGAACAAATGTCTTTGGGGAAACAAACTTGTCGGTGATTTTTTTTATTCACATAAGTCCCTACTCACTGAGTACAGGAACTAGAGAGAGAACGAGTAATGCAATCGATTGGGAGTTCTTTTGATGTACCTCGCTGTAGAATTTAAAGATATTAGGATGAAATGGTTTGGATTGGCAAATGTAATTGATTACGGTAAATGAAAAACTCAATTGTAAGAGTATGTCTAGTCATCGCAATAAATGTTGGATTGGTTCTATTAACCCCAAGAGACAGATTACTGCAAATGTAAGTATATTCGTATTAGGGAGTCGGAGAGAATCCCGAAAAAGATAATCCTGAAACCCAAAATCCCGAAATTCCACAATCCCGAAAGTGAAACTGAAAATTTTATTTTTTGGTCTAAAGTGAACATACATACATACATATGTAAGTCCACCGTTGTTCAGAATGTTAAATAAAAAATGGAAAGAGACCTAGCTATATGCCGCGTAGCTTAGCCCTGAGTACCTGCATGTGAGGCCGAAGGCCGTCCGGTGTATGAGTTGAAGAAATGTCCCTAGTTTTTTTTTTTGCGAGCGTAGCGAGCTCACCCACCTCTACCTTCAGGCTTTCGCCCGCTAGTCACTTCAATACTAAGTTGGACATTTCCTCGACTCATCAATCCGGACAGCATTCGGCCTCAAATTCAAAAAATTTGCGCAAATTTTTCTTTGTATGTATATAATTTTTCGGGATTTTTTTTCGGGATTTTGGCCTTTAGGGATTGTGGATTTTCGGGATATTGAATTTTCGGGATTTTGGATTTTCGGGGTTTTGGATTTTCGGCATTTTGGTTTTCGGGATTGTGTCCCCAACCCTTCGTATTATTGTTTCACTTTTTAAAGCACATAATTTCCTACAGATCTTTAAGAAAACATGTATAAAATATGAATGAACATTCAGAAAGAGGAGACCTTTTAAACAAAAAATAGACAACCCTATCTTGCCTCTTATACGCCACTTTCCCCATTAATTCAAGAAATGTGTAGGTCAAACTTCAGTAAGCACATTACCTGATAAGAGAAAAACATTTGTTCATGTGAAAACCATATAATTCATATTCATATTCGATAAGTTTAGTATAGTTATAAGATTTGATGTAAGAGGTCGCTGCTTATTAGGGCTTCGATCATCAACTGCCCTATTTCCTTTTTTAACTAACCCAGATCTTCCTCTTTCATCGACAACCCTCCACGAGGGAAGACTGTGAGTTCTCCATTAATAAAGACCCGAAATCTCAATTCTTTTTTTTTTCTTTTCTTTCTTCAACTCATCCACGAGGATAACCTACAACCAGCGCCTATTCAAGAGTCTACCCGAAAGCACCCGCACAACATTATTATGTGGACATAATAAATAATTTTCAATAGTGATCGAACTTGCAGGGACTTTGCATAAATGCTGTAAAGGTTACAGAATAAATAATCCATACAGTACTACATATCAAAACAAAGTACTAAGTAATATAGTTAATGTGTCATGATGACTTAAAAAGTCAAATGGGATTATGTATATCAATAAATAGAAAATCATAAGCTCCACAATTGGAACCCTCAGGGAGTACTGCTAGATAAGAAGACATAGAAAAAGAATAGGAGCTCAACTATTTTTGAGTCAGCCTTATAGAAAGTGCCCTTATCCTACATATGTATATCCATGTCTATCTAATTCAATGTATATGCTGGTTTACCAGTTTTGTTCATTAATGATATCATAATCGACCTACCCACCTTTGATCTAAGTGCGCTGTTGACACGACTTGGGCGGCCATATAGCGTAACCTAACCAAAGCTCTTCAAATACACCAATTAATGTATTGCGAGAAGCTTTGCTTCCATCCGGGAAGATCCGCCCAGCCCAGTCTCAGACTCTAGTCCAAATCAGTCCTGAACGCAAAAAAAGCATGGCTGGGTACACTCCATTGCGATTTGAATCTATCAAAGGATCCTATAGCATATCTGATGAGATCGCCTGTTACAACGGCCAATGCAGTCTACGTCTTCGTCTATAGGTAGTATAGGTAGCGTCTGATTTTCTGAGTGATTCCAGATTGCCTGATTTGCCAATTCTGAGAACTTAAACCAGCCTACTGGTTTCACCGATTGTATCGATCTTTTCACAGAGATCTTTATAAGACGAACTTTTCGACGATCGAGAAAGGTCCCAGTCTTCAATAAAATTTGTCTTTAATGACCGATTTCGAGGTTGTCTGGCTTTCTTTCTGAGTCTCTGCAGTTCCGGGTTCCACCAGGAAACTGGTGATATGCAGAAGGTTTTCATAACCGGGCAAGTCAGTTCAACACATCAAGTAAGGATACTAGATAGATCCTGAACAAAATCCTCAACCTTTCGTCGGTTCAACGTTTCGTTCTGGGTTTGAGGAGGAGTTCTGAAATATTTGTCTAGCTCGTCTTTAAAGCTTATTCAATTAGTTTTACGCAAATTCCTCCTCCTCAGCGAAGTAATAGCATCGCATTAGATTTGGTAAGCAATGTACCTATGATCTGACAAGATCATTTCCGGCAGAACTCTATAGTTAAGTAAGAAAAATGTCGATCGGAGTGTTATGTTTACAATAGCAAATTAAGTCACTATGCGGTCCATCATGTGCTTCGCAGCACAAGTCTGGGGAGTCGTGCAGTAAAAGGGTATTCATAACCCCTTGAGTGCCTGCAAACTATAAAAAAAAAGAAACTGCTCAGATAGTTTTCTAAGTAAATGTTTCGTTTCCCATAAAACACGCCGAATCACTTGTATATGTTACACTTAGAAACCGAACTGCCTCCCTTAAAGCAATGGCCATTCCCAGTCACCACCTTCTGTATACTGTTCCAAAGCATTTAGTACACCAAAAGGCGCAATTTTTAAATTAATGGTCCCGATTAAGCAGCATAATATTCCTCTACTAGATTATTTGGAAGAAGTTTGGAAAAGTTGCAAAAGCTCTTAATGATTATGGAGAAGTCTACGTGTGCTACTTTTAGAGTGAAAGCGCAGCAAACTAGGATTACGTATCGAATGCTATACTTTAACCTTAATGAGGCATGGATAAAACTTCAACAATTCTTAAAGACAGAGGTGAACTACTGCATTTAAATTTTACGTCGCATAGAGTTGTGGAGAATACAGAATGTGCTCTAAGTAAAATATGCTTGGAAGAAGATGTAATTCACTTCATCGGAATCGGAGCAACTTCAAAGACAATCAGACGCTCACTGAAGAAAATATTCGCTCTTGGAAAACAATCCTAATCATGAATATCAAGACTGAAATGTCCAGTATAACTAACTTAAAACCGCATGGAAACACCGACCACAAATAAAAAATGCAGCCTTTGTTTATTCCTGGAAATTCTTAGTACTTACCAACATATGTACATATGTAGGAATGTATCTTACAAAATACCTCTCACGGCAAATGCCAATGTCTATCTATTATTGTGAATTATTTTGCAAAGCACAATATTACTGTATGAAAATAATAATATTAATCTAATCAAATCAAATTCAGGATAAGCCACCAGGAACGTGTGGCTGACCCACCTAATTTCGATTTAATGCGATCTCCGTCAGGTCCAGCACTTTGTCGAAGATTCAAGTAGCATAGTGAAAAGCAGTATTTGCTCATTGTTGAGCAGGATTTCTGAGAAATTGAAAACTATTATTTCAATATGCTAAAAAAAGAAATTAGAATGACGTGAATTGTCAAAATTTAGTACGAGGAAGTACTGTACCATTAATTATCACTTTTTTTTATAGTTTACAGCTAATCCTACCTAGATTACATTCATACATGCGTAAGTATGTATTAACGAGTACGTAGAGGCACTTGCTTCAATTGAAATACCGTCAGCCATTCTACCCTCACAATGCTTTCATTGCACTATTCAATGTGCATATTCACCTCCTTAAAACAACCAATATGGCAAATAATCGTATACCTAGTCGTACTTTAATGATAATACATAAGTATTACTAGTATTCTCATTCGCATAGATCCCGCGTTCCAACTTAGAGCACTCTCTGTGCGTTATATCTTTTCTTCTCCGAACATCTACTCGATTAGAGTCACCTCAAAATTAAATTTAATAAATTCTATCCCACCCAAGAAGGCAGATAAGTCCTCACATATAAATTAAGAATTCCAGTTATTCACAGAAAATTGCATTGTGAATCAGGAAAAATTTATGCAAGAAAGGATTACAGTTCGCACAAGAAAGAAAGAAAAAATAAAACTTCTGTTGGAAGAAAACCAAAGAACACCTGGTGGAAATATCAATCTTGAATTTTAAACAGGGGCTTTATCTTTAAGACTTTTAATCGTATTTTTACTTTCTAATTGTTTTTACAAAAGTAATTAAATATAAGAGAATAAAAAGAGAATAGAATAAAGTGAAATGTGTGAAGTGTGAACAGTATCTTACTTACTAATTGGAGTTCTTAGTCTAGTTCGCAAGTAAACCATTCACCTACACAGCGAAAATTAAAAAAATAAATAAATCAAATGAATTTTAACGACCACGCCTTCAATGTATCAATTTGGTGTATCAACGTCAATGAAATCTGCAAGTGGAAATATCTCCAATCAACTACTATTATAAAATGAAGTTGATATTTCTTTGTCTGGTATTTGTGAGAAAACGGCTGGACGGAATTGATTTTTTTTTTATTGATTTCGAAATCGCATGGACGCATGGTTTAGATAAAGCTACTTATACAGTTTTGTGCTTGGTAGACCACGAAAAGAGACAAAATAACTTAGAAACACAAATAACATCATCTTTGCCTTTGCCGATTTTAATCAAATTAGTTTTGTCGTTTAGAGTTTTTAAAGACGCAAATTTCAAGTCCAAAATCATGATTCTACGTCATCTAGAAGTTGATAATCATTTTTTTGTTCTTTATTCTCCTTTCGCTGCCTCTTCGGTAAATTTATGAGTAGAGGCGAGTGGCTGCCGAAAGGAGGATGTGTGTTTACTTAACCTTATATTTTTCTCTTATACATGCATATTGGATGGGTTGTGTGCATGTTGTGTCCAGCAGATAGCAGAAGTTATACCATTTAAAGTGATTATACCTCCAAATCGGAGGTGTCCCACTTTGACGGGCTATAACTCGAACTGGGGTGAAAATAGACCCCCCCCCCCTGCCATGCGATTTTTTGTTCGCCGGAACTTCAAGAATCTCAAGTTAAAGGATTATAACTCTTAACTGGGACACCCTGTATACATACATAATCTTTAGTACTAAAAAACATGTATTTCTTTTTGATAGGCGCAGCAACGAAAGCCGGGTACCCGCTAGTAATCAATATAAGCAATGCAAAATATTTTCTTACGAATACATACAAACAAACATACAAACAACATACAACAAGATTCATCGGCGAACTTTAGGTGTTGTACAGCTACATCGACCTAGTCAGTCGCTTAAGGTGGTCGAGACATTTACGGCGAACACCAATACTCGGGCACGCAGAGTCTACGAGTCCAAGCCGGAGGGCCAATGCAGTAGAGGAAGACGTCGCCTTAGGTGACGCGCACAAGCAGAACGGGATCCACAACTAACATGTAGTGCGCCGCTGGCAGTTAGCTTAAAACCGTTCTGATTAGAGAGGCTTGTTGGTTGAGACCAGTTTCACCCCGAACTATACCGCCACAAAAGTAAGTATTCGCTTTCACATATACTTAGGTTCGTCCCCCAAAAAATAAGTACATATGTACGTATGTTCTATTCCATTTGAACTCGTAGTACTCTCACTTACTGGCTGCCCTTTTTTCTCTATGTTCCCTTCTAGGTACCGTGGTTACCCAACTGGTTAGCGCGTTGGATCGCTGAGCAGGAGGTTCGACGTTGGAATCCTAGAAAACACCAAAAAGCTTTTTTCACGGTCCCACCTCTCGCGAATGTCTTACAAAACGTCCGAGTGTAACAACTGTCAAGAGAAAACTTCTCAATTTGCCTTTCGGATATAGCTTTAAACTGTAGGTCCCTTCCGTTTTGTGAAAAATATAACACGCACAACACGAATGGTCGCGAGAAGCTAGGCCCCACATATGTACATATAAAAATTTTTGTATTTTTTTTTTTTGTTCCCTTCTCTGATAGCTGAACTTCTGTAAATCCACGCACAGTCGTTGAAAAGCCATTACATACTCAAAAGTGACTGTTTTGTGAGGCTTTTGTATTAGCGACGTCATTACTCCATACTTTTTTGAAAATAAAACAAGCAAGAACCACAGATAATAAATATACCCAGATGTCTCATTCATATGGGAAGAAGTGATATATGAAAACGAAATTCACTAAAAAAAAAGCTTTTTAAAAAGCTTAAACTTCTTACAAAAGGGAAAAAAACAGAACACAGAACATTTGTTTTTTCTGCTCACTTTTTAGTCCATCGTGTCACTCACATATACCCTTGTTTACCTTCACTGAAAAAATGAAACAAAAAAAATATTTTGTGCAGCTGCGGTCACGGAGTTCTGATGCCGACACGTTGGTAGGATGGATACGGAGTATAGATCGTATATATATATGTATATGTGCAAATGGTTGGGCTTATGTTGTGTGCTTGTTATCTGTATGTATGAACCTTATTTTCAGCACTTGATTAAATAAATAAAAACTCTGTAAATTTTCTGGTCACAAATTTGCTCCGAAAATGGGTATGAATATGAGAGGTGCATACTGCATTTTATTATTTATCTTTATGCCCTTATAGTAACTGGTCACTGCTCTTGGCCTACTTAAGTGAAGGTGACTAATGTTCGAAATTATTATAAACAAACTAACGAAAAATAATCATTAACTTAAATTAGTTAATTATAATTATCCAAGAGTTCTTAATTTTTTGTCGGCGAGAGAAGGACATTCACAAGCAGGTGGCAAACAGATTTCTCCTCCTACCTGTAGCTTGTGCATTGGTCGATATAAACTATACCGAGATGCTTCGCATGAATAGCAGTGGTATGGGGCTCAGTAATGATCCCAGAGATATCACCCGGCGTCACCCACGCTTAACCAGGGAGAGAGATCTAGTCTTGCTGCAGACCGGTCATAAGGTTCAGCGTGCGTAGCTTAACAAA
Source organism: Blera fallax (assembly GCA_946965025.1). Taxonomy (NCBI): domain Eukaryota; kingdom Metazoa; phylum Arthropoda; class Insecta; order Diptera; family Syrphidae; genus Blera; species Blera fallax. The sequence goes on from OX337246.1 coordinate 52,752,258, forward strand.
GGGCTTAAATTTTTTTTAGAGAGGTGAGTGTAACCCTTATAAAAAGGACAGCCTATGACGTATGCAATTGTGGCCTCCTTCTTACAAGTTCATCAGCTTTCCAACGCCTACAATGTCTATCGATAGCACGCAGTGCTATCCAGTTCTAACACTGTTCTAGTACGATAGACTCGTTGACAGTTAAATGCTGCGACGCTGCCTTACAGACCCTGGCCAGACAAAATAAGTTTAAATTTGGGTGGGCACCCGGTCACCAAGGTATTGAAGGCAAAGAATCGGTGAACGAGCTAGCTGGATCAAAATCCGCGTTTATAGGACCAGAGTTTATAGATTGCAGAGTCAATTAGGATGCTGCCTCAGGTCAAATTAATGATTGGGAATACCAACTTCTTCTTGAACGCTGGGAAAATGTCCCTGGCGTAGGCCACTAGGGTAGGCCTATTCGCTTACGACTTCTGTAGAAGCTGCATGGATAAAGAGGAGGAAGAAACTTCTTCTTTGTACATGTGAAACTCTCTCCGCTCGTAGGAAACTGCATTTAGGTGCCTACTTCTTCAACAACCTTGGCGAACTGGCTAATGTTAGCATTAGCAGCCTCCAGCGCTTCATAACTAGCTCCTCCTAGTTCAACGGGTAGCTAGCTCTCTTTGGAGATGCCGATCCTGTGGCAACACAATGGACCTTACTGGTCTAAATGAGGTTGCATATTTGCAGCTCGCCACGTCAACCTAACCTAAGCTATGTATATAAAATGAAGGTGGATACCGGACCCTGCAGTTTCCCTTTTCGTCTACCTTCCACCAGTCACAGTATATGTACATATGTTCCACGTCTTTCAGACAAGTCTGCAGGTATTATCTTCCTGCTTAGGTGGCGCTATGGAACCTGAGCCTCAACCAACAAACCTCTACCGCTATCCCGAAAGAAGTAAGGTCTGTCAGCAAAAACTGGCCGCGTATTCCTACAAGAACACCTTAGGAAACTGGGTATTAAGTAAAGTGGAGACTCTAGATTCGGCAGAGATGTTGAGGAAACCCCAAGGCACTCTCTAAAGGAATGTGAAGCACTGATTCACAAAAGAAGAAAACGCCTGGATGCTTACCAACTATTAGAAGAAAATCCTTTCCAGATACTCTGATTCCGGGTAGCATAATAGATCCATAAAGACCGCAGTGCACCCACACCCCTACAACCAAACAACAAATAGCGTTCACTGCCTACCTATATTATGGAAAGGAAATAAAAGTAACCATACAACAAGGCCTAAATTGACAGCCTATTGCAGGACAAGAAAATTCTTGTAGGATTGATTAAGGACATACAAATCTGCGTTGCCACATAAAATGCTAAAATTGGCGAAAAACGATTTTCGTTTTCTAGTTGTCAGGACTTCTATGATCTTAGGCATAAATTCCTTCGAAGAATGTGATAGTATGTAGATAGACTTCAGCCTGAAAAACCGTAGTATATGCACCGAGTGGTTTAGCCTTAACAAGGCCTCCTCCGCTTCCTTGCTTCGCATGGACGATTCGATGATTTTTCTGACCGGCATCCGTTCAATTTAGAAATTTTCCTCATGATTTGGGGTGTAGCCAGTGAATATTGAGTGGAGCCACGTATATCAAAGCTTTGTTGTAGGTTGGAGATGTCTTGACCATGAAGTAGAACATGTCATTAAAAAGCGTGTTGGGAAGGATTTGGGTACTCCAATTGGTATTCAGGAAACCAGAAAGCCCGTGATCATTAATACTAAGACTGGCAAAAGATTCTGGAGGACCAAGAGAAAATAGTTCTGAGATTCAACCCTTAAGGGGACGATGCAGTTCCAGGTACAGGGTTCGCTCCCTATTCGTTTTTCTTTTCCGCTATGTGGCTGATGTTGGTCTTGCGCCGACGGGGCTCCACCAGTCGAGTCACAAGGAAACACACTACCTATTAAACCGGGGCCTCCTGCTTGGATTACATTACTTCCAGAACAATGAAAATCATCTGGTTAGCCGGTGGGTCATATTTTTAGATACATCATGCCTTCAATGTGACTCTGATGGGTGTACATAGAGCGGAATCATTGACAAAACCTGTTTATGTACCAAACCAAATCCCGAATAAAGACCTTCACGTCCACCATTATCCAATGTCTTCACGTAAACCTAATGAGGGCTTTAAAACGAGGCAAAAACTCGTCCCTCCTCCAAACAAGTCCTAGGTCGTCTTCAAAATCACCCCGATATCCTAAGGTTTGTTGCTCAAAAGAGTACCAGGCTTTGAAGAGTATTCCATAAAAATTAACATAAAACTGCTTTAGGTTAGGTTAGGTTAGGTTAGATAGGGTCAAGAGGAAAACCTCATAAAACACTACGCACCAAATTTCATCACAAAGTGCAACGAAATGATTGACTTTTCCCGCCCTTCAGATACACCTTTTCATATACAACGCATACGCGTTTGCAAAACTTCCATTCATGAAAATTTATTCTTTTGCTGCGGTGGTATGAAAATCACACCCTTATGCCATTTCATCCCCCTTCCCGCATACCTCTTTACACTTCTTCACCTCGTTCGTTTGCATGTCACAACACACGATGAGAAAAAGAACTTTCCCACACGATCGAACGGAGTGACGAAAAAGAAAAAGCTTTATTTGTTGTACTTATTCTGAAAGCTCTTTGTCTGCTACGACGTTGTCTGCTACGACAAAAATATGCTTAATTTTTTTATATGGGCGTGCGACATCTGGGTAGTTTATTATCTGTGCAAGAACGATGAACGAAATGAGCTTCAAATACAGTAGACTCTCGATAACGTGAACAATTAAAAACCAAGGGAGTTCACGTTTGCGGGAGAGTTCACGTTTGCGAAGGTCAAATTTTAATAAAAGAATAGGGGAATCCCACTGTAGATTTTCATTTAAAAAGGTCTTATCTTTAACAAATTAAAAATAATGCGGTTTTACTATTACATAACAATATATTTAATTCACTTATATAATTTTAAACAAAAAGTAATTGCATAGAAACATATAAAATAAAAGGTTGGCATAAAAAGTAACATTAAATATTGACTGAGCACGGACATTATCGATACGAAATTTAATGGAAAAAATCAGTCATTTTTTTGCATCTTCTTCTTCTCCAAAAACTTTCTCACTGCTTTTTCTCTAAGGCTCCTTAAGACATTAATGTCAGCTAAAACTTATGATGACAAAAAACAAAGAAAACCGCAAAAATCGAGCAGACAAGTCAATCAAAAACAAATATTGCAAGGAACAACGAGGAACAGACTGACACGAACTGACGTGCAACAAACCGGAAACTGTACAAGACGAAGTATTGTACCAAGAATAAGGAATTTCAAATTAAAATACAGCTTGCTCAAACAGTTTACTGTTAACCTGAAGCAAAAATTGTTGTTCACGTTTTAGAGTGTTCATGATTTGTTCACGTTTTAGAGATGTCAAGCAAAAAAAAAATCTTTTCACATTATCCGGTGTTCACACTAACCGGTGTTCACGCTAACGGGAGTCTACTGTATGTACATGAAAACTATTTTTTTTTTGACGCCACAGTTGGACAGTTTGGACATGGACTGGCATTGGCTCTTGGCGCAATGCGCCACACCAGGAGTTGAACAATCGATCTTATGCGCACTTTGTTCAGTAACCATGTTATCAGCCATTTTGAAGATGTGCCTTGGCCACCGTATATTACAATTTGTTCTATGGCGAACCTTTAACTTTCTTACACCAACAATCCACACACAATTGACGCACGTTAAGAAAACATTGCCAATTAATGCAAATTAAGCTGCCACACCATTTGAATAAAATTATTTTCGAAAAGTGCCCCCTCTTAAATTAAGCATCATTTGTAGGTCTAATTTTAACAGTAATTTCAAAAGGTGGTGCTTTCTTCATTTGTATGTTTAGGTATATGTATATTTTATTACTTAATCCTACCTTCAAAACAGTAACCCCCCGTCATTGTCACAAAAAAAAGTTGAAAACAAAATTAGTTTTAGAACATGCATACATAGCTAACTGTGAATAAGGAAAACAAAAGAGACCTTCCAAAACTCTCTCCCCGACGGGGAATTGAACCCCGGTCTCCCGCGTGACAGGCGGGGATACTAACCACTATACTATCGAGGATGTTAACTTTCGTGGTATATTTTTACATTTAAATGTAAGTGCTTTTTTGTTCCCTAACGTATTCGAGCTGGGTTTTTTAACTATTTTCTTAAGCTTTATATACCCCTTCATTTTAATCAAATTTACTAACTTTAAACTGATTTATATCTTCAAATTGCGTTTCGACTTCATAAACTCTTTAAGAAAAACAGAGCCAAGCATTTTCGATAATGTTGAGATTCAATTAATAGGGCAATCATATTAAGCATTGTCCAATTTCTTGGACCCTGCAAATGTAAATGAGGGCATTACTTACTTATTTACTTACTTAAGTAGGTGATGCTACAGTTCGAAGTTAACTTGGGGTTCTCCAGTTAACCCGGCTATTAGCTTATTACCTCCAGTTCCGCACTCTCAGTTGGTTGACATCCATGTCCTAGCGATTTTAGGCGACGTTATACAGTCTGTAGAACTTTGCCCGCGTCCTTTTTGTAGCACCGCCTCGTAAAATTATGGCTTTCTTGGTGTGGTCGAGTGAAACCCATGAAATCAACGTTACCACTAGTCTTCGGCACTTGAAACTAGCAGCGGAGAGATTCTAGCGATCTCTTCCGATTGCAGCTTTTCGTTCGACGTTATATTTTTTTACAGTAATTCTTTGTTGTATTGGTTGGGATATCCGCTTGGCTTCAATAAATGGATGTTGACTGCTCGGAAATCCAAAATATTAAAGGCATGCCTTGCATCCGTCGATTCGATGAACATCAATTTTATTTTTTCAATTATCTCTTTACGCTACTCTCTGATCGCATTTTTTCCTCGTGTCACCATAGTCATCTCTAAGTTCTTGTGGTGTGCGGACCATTGGCATACTTACATGGACTGCTAGTGAAATGTCAGTTCCATTCAATCTCTGCCCAAAAAATGACGCCAACATAACTAGCGCTCGTGGTGCCCAGCGGAAAAATGTAGAACAAAATTCCAATAATATTGAATCTCTCCATAGACTAGACTGTAGGGATTTGCTAAGTAAAACTGTTGAAATTCAAAAAATTGTGTACAGTGTACAGAGCCTGCAGAAAATGTTTTTTGCTTTAAGGAACTCGGTTTTTAATGTATCATTTTTGTATAATTGAATGACATGTGGAAACCCACCTTAAGATGTTAGCTTACGAACTTAACGGGTGCCCGACCAGTCAAGAGTTGGTGCCTGAGAAGCGGTAGCCCTCCATCGTTGCTGATCTCAGATAGGTTGCTTCCAATTAACTAGACCAAGCTCTATGGCATGTGCGATAGCTTAATCCCTCAAGCAGGCGTTCAGTTTTTTGGTCGTCTCGAACATAGGGACTGGGATTTGAAGAACCCCTTGACTGGAGCGTTTTTGTCCATGCGCTCGATATGGCCGAGCCAATGTTATCAACATATCTACGCCTGTTGGAATACATCCACATCTTTGTACAGCTCATAGAGTTTGTGGCTATACATATAAATATTCTCATCCATTCGAAATTTTTACCCGAAAGTGCCCAATATCTGCTCTACTATCCAGGACTCGCCGGAGTACAGCAGAACTGGCAGGGTTAGCGCTCTATGGATCCTACATTTTGTCTTCCCAGCAAGTAGTTTCGAGCGTCTTTGTTTTGCCAAACCGAAGTACTACTGGTCTCCGAGGGTCAAAGGTCCTCTAAAGTGTCACTTCTGATGATGATGCTGACATCGACGAACTCCTTAACTATTTCGCCGTTGAAGCTATCAAAAGAAACGTTGTCCCAGATGGGGAACAGATGGTATTTTTTTTGTTGATATACTTGGTTGTGTCCTTGGTCCCTTCAAGACGTTTCCATTCTCACTAGCACAAAGATTGTAGACGAAAATTTTGCGAATAATTTTTTAGCTCACGTCAATATCACAATTCACAATTGACAAAGAGATGACTATTCCAAATTGGCAGTGCTAGTGGAAATAGATTTTAGTGAACTGACAAAGTCATTTGTCAAAATTTCATTGTCAATGAACTGACAAACGATTTTTTGCCAATAATTGACACAAGTGGAAATGAACTGGCAGTGGCGTCTTTTAAAGACATAAATGAGAGGTGACAAACTTTGTCAATTAATTGACATGTGGAAACCCACCTTTAAACTCAATTTAAATTTCTTATCAAGTGTTTCCTATTTGATGAAAAATCTATGAGACCAAATATTACTAATGACAAATTTGAACAATTAAAAATTTTGAGGGAAATGTTTATTCAGAAATGTAGTAAAACTATACTCCTAGTCTATATGACAATAAATGACCAACTTTTTGCATTTGGTGGCAGATCATCCTTCCGCATGTACATACATACATATGTATGTACATTTCTAACAAGCCGGCTAAATATGAATTGATTATGCTATGTGATAGTGGAACCCGCTCAGTGCGGGATCATCCGGCTAAATGGTTTTTGTCCCGTAATTGTGACGGGAAAATTCAGCTTGTGACTCTTCGAATTTTGCTATCAAGCCATAAAATTATTGTTTTAACCTCCAAAAATGTAAAGTGCCCTTAAGGTAATGACAATAGTCTAACATATTTGTAGACCCCGAAATATCGAAAATAAAAAGAGTTCTTGTCCTTAAATTCATAATTAGCAGGTGGTACTATAATAGTATTTATTGTTTAAATAAAAGTTTTCATACTTACGTGTACTTAGCCCACTTATCTTTAAATCACCAACAATTCCGAATCAGACACACTTTAGACAGAAACATCGGACATTCTGGAATTCGCCAGACGGGTAAAGTGCTTCCGCGATGACTGTGCGTTATAGTCTTTTTATTCCCAATGCTCAGTAATCACACGATTCAATAATCAACGGATTCAATTACGGCCTAAAGCGGCACATATACAGGTCAAAAACTCATCCAGCATGTGAGAGTGTATTAGTCAAAATGAGACACGTATACGTTGTGTCTGCTTGAAGCAAAATCAAAATGTTTGGATTTTTGCTCAATCGGGTAGACAGCATTGACATAGTGTATAATACACTCTCTAAGTTTTTGACCTGTGTACATGCCGCTTAATGTGGGAGATAGACTGCTGATATTGATACCATGGTATAGCAATACTACGTTCCATACGTATAAAAGCATCATTTTTGAAAAAGAAGGACAAACTCATCTTCAGTAGAAACAATAAAAGTGATTGAAGTTTGGAGGAACTACATCGGCGAGCTACGAGGAGCAAAACGCAACGTTGGAGTATTGCAAAAAATATGCAAGGAGCTGGAGATGCCGCATAATGTCAAATTAAATCCGACTGAGCTCCGAACCTCACAAAAAAGTTCAGGTATGTGTTTCATGTAGTTTAAATAACAAAACACAAGTGAATACATTAAGTAAAATGTTTCAATAATATTCTAGATCCGAGAAATTAAAATTAATATAAACATGTCTCTTATTTTTATTGATTTATGTACATTAAAATAATGTACTGTAATGTATTAATATGAAATTCCTTTATACATACATATGTAGATGTAAACGCATTAGGTGATTACGATGGCACCACAAGATCAAGATCATCACAAGATCAAGAAAATATTGCAGAATTTTCTCCTGGGCTTAATTCCACTACGATTGAGTTGAGTTCCTCCTCGTCAAGCATGTCATCCACTTCCGCAGAAGCTATTGAATTATCACAGCAAACCACTAGAAAGAAAAGAACATATAGTGATAATGAAAAACTTTTAGAACTAGCAAAAGAGGAATCTCTGCAATTCAAAAAATTTTGTGATGAATGAATAGAAAATGACAAGAAGAAAATTGTACTTTTAGAACAAAATAATGCAATCCAACAACAAATATTAAATGCTATTTTCAAAGAAAGGATTAGAACTATTTATTATTAAAAAAACTTACTGAAATAATTCGAAAGCGCTTGTCTGATTTTATAACCTTCTGTGGATTTATTTTGTTCTCCAGGTGTTGTTACTCTACTTGGTTGAATTTTAGTGGAATACATTTGGAATCTTCTTCTACTTCGAATGGCTTGTATTATTAGGTGTGAGTTTTCGCTTTCATGGTATTTATACCATGGTATCAGCAGTCTGACTCCCACATAAGTGAGATTTTGTTCCTTAATGTGTAGCACCCCTTATAAAAGTCGTTTTGAAGCAGTTTTTTTCTTATGGGATTTACCCAAATGCTTGAAAAAATTACTTCTAAATTTGGATCCAAGTAATATGATGCTTATTCATTAGTTATGTATATTATAATTCTTAGAAAGTGGATAGAATACATACTATGAAATGCACGTCGATATTGGCCAATTAAGTAAAATTTGAACGTTGAATTTAATATCGAAGTTTAAGCTTAATAAAGCTACTGAAAGTGAATGCTCAGCTTTTCAACGTTTATGTGTGAGCAGTGAAAAAAATGCAAATGTCGCAACATTATTTCTTTTCAGTTTTTAGACTGCCTAGCATCAATAACTTAGTTTTGCAAATTAAGTCGTTGTCGGTTCCATAGTGTAGCGGTTATCACGTCTGCTTTACACGCAGAAGGTCTCCAGTTCGATCCTGGATGGAACCATGATTTTTTTTTTCTTTAATATTTTCACAATTTTATGCAGTCTATTACAAATTAATAACAAGAAATGACCGTGTGAAAACAATATCACAGATAAAACATCTATGCAGAAAATTCGTCATTTAAAACAGGAAAAAAATTCTACAAACACATGAAAAGCAAAATATTCGAGAGGAAATTGATTTTTTTCACGGTATTAATCAAAATACAAATACATTGTCTAAGCTCATTCTGTCCCAGAGTACAGAAGAATATACCCTAGAAGAAAAGTGGATTTCGCAGAGCATGTCTTCCGTTCGTCCTTTGGATATAACTTTTTGTTGTATAGTGCTTTCGAGTTTAGCTCCCAGCTAGGTTGGAAATGCATTCGAAGCAAGAAAACGTCACAGAGTGGCTCATTTTAACTTTTTTGGTTGAAAAAATCATAGCTCTAAAAAAAATAAAGATTTCATAACAGTTTTTTTCTGCTTACAGCTATGAAACTAGTGAATTTTGAGAAAAATGCTTTACAGGGTCTTTCAGAATCCTCTCCTGAAAGAACACTTTCTCACCACAGGGGAAAAACATAATATTTGACTTTAAAAATATTCAAAAGTCCACGATTAAAGTACCTAATAACAGGGGCTCTAAAGCTAATCCGAACAAAACAATGGTGAATTAAAGTAAACGAACTATTTTTAAATGTTTATTTAGGTCTATCAAAAGATTATTTTTCTTATGTTGTAGTACATCAGTCAGAGTGCATACATATAAGTCACATATTTCGGTGATTCATTTTAAGATTTAAATAAGATTTAAATAAAAAAAAATCAGATTTCTTGGAAACCTTCGTCAACATCGGGGTAATTTCTAAAAAACTCATCCTTTGTGGGGAGATTCTGCTTTGAGAACTTTTTCGGTTCTGTCATACCTTAACGAAGAAATGAGTGAGTGAGTGAGCATATTGAAAAGGTCTTCATTCTGCCGCATCCTTAAAACCTTGCACGCATTTTGATATCTACATTTCTTGTACTTGTCCTGCAATTTAAAACATTAAGTATTACTTCAAGCCTCGTTATTACCCCTCTATTGACCCCAGTTATACGATTTGTTGCCTCTGATTCTTTAAAAAATCTCCTCGAAGTATTTCCAAATCCTTATTTGGTCTATCCACATCGAGCCCAATATATTGGAACAAAACCAATAATAAAGGTTTATTATTATTACTCATTACAAGAAAAATGAAAATTTGGTTTCGAGTTTAAAATTTTGCACAGCTCAGTATTTCTCCAATGAGAGAGAGAAAAAAAATTTAATTTAATTGACTGACCTCTTCAAATCAAATCTCTCTAGCACACAGAGCCGCAGGTTCCCACACCTGTGTTTTTCAGTATATACATATTTACAAATATATAAGAATTAATATTCTGTTCAGTTTAGGTCGGACTCTTTTGAAACTTTTTTTAAACTCAACCTAAAGTTTGAAAAGTGTACCGGAATAGTGTTTCAAAAAACATTAAATCAAATAGTTTTAAAAAGTTAATTAAAAAACTGCGTTCATTTTTAATTTTATAAATGAACAGAAATATCACACAAAATAAAAAATAAATGATTTTTTGAAACCTTTTACCTGAATTTTACACTCAAAAAAAAATTCAATTTTAAGGTGACCTTAAAAATGACTTAACTTTGACTGGCTCTACAAGCAAAACTATCGATCCAAAAGAAATAATTTTTCCGTTATAGATCCACCCGAAAAATGAATTATCCAACCGCTTTTGACAAAATGAGTCACAGTGCGTCTAAGTTTAGGGTTTTGAAGGAGATTATTAAATTTTTCCTGTCTTATGCGATGCAGGTATGGGGGTTTTTTCAACACGAAGAAGTTACTAATATGTTTTATAAAGATGTTTCACACTGCTAAAAAACAATCCTACAAGATCCATCTTGAAACTCTAGTATCACCACTATATAAATTTACTCTACAGTTACACTCTAATTATATAATGAAGGTAATAGCACTAGACGACGATATACCAAAATTTACAATTCTTAAGCGAGTAGTCAAGGCTGGGAGAATTATAAAACGTTTTGCTAATGGTGGAGAGCACGACATTATGAAGGTGCCTTCTAAATTTGTACAGCTCAAAATTGAAGCTTCTATGTTCCGAAATTTCTCCGAAAAAACAAAGCAAAGTAGACCGAAAAAAATTTATTAAGTATTTTAGTACGACCTTGGAGAAAACCATCCACGATGTTTAAATTCAGGGGAGAATTCAGGCACATAGTCGTTCTGCAGACTGTATCATATATGTATGACGTCTGTCAGAAAGAAAATTTTCGTCAATTAAAGTATATTTTGAAATGAGCCTGAAGCTAACTAATGTTATGTTATTTATTTATTGTACAATTTCTTTCTCTTTCTTGCTGACGGCCGAAGTCAATGTCATAGTTTTTGCATAACAAAATCGTAATTTGTCTATCTACCTCTGCTTTGTTATTTACATATATTAATTATCTGGTTCGTCTTCGTCTAAAGTGCGTTGACTTATGTAAAGCCTGAATTTGTATGATTTATCGTACCTACGAAAACCTCATATTTACTCAAAAATACCAAAACCAAGGACAGAATCAATTATAATAATTCACAAAAAAGGCGAAGAAGCAAACATTACCAATCACCGTCAAATTAGTTTTATATCCATAATTTACAAAGTAGATATATATATTCTTTCGAGAGATACCGAATCAGACCACAGTTATGGGTCACTTTTCGTCTCTCTTCCACGATCTATCTTAGCCTGAGAGAGTCTCTGGATTTTTCCACAGTTCGTCTCTGGCTTTGAATCCTCGTGTCAACGTTGCCATCTGTTTAACAGAAATCTCGTTCATCTTCTGGGTTTCTACCCAGTGGCGTCCCAAGACGTCTATTCTTCTACTAGCTAATGCCGGACATTGACACAATATATGTTCCGCAGTCTCGATTTCCTCCAGGCATAGTTCACAGGTATCTTCCTCCAGAAGACCCATCTTCTTTAGGTGATACCCAAAAATGTTCATGACCTGTAGGTAACGCTACCACCCATTTCAGTGCTGTTCGCTCCAAGCTTAGAACTTCCGTATGAGTGTAGCCATTCAGCCCTTTAATAGGCCTTTTAGCCTGCCTACAACCTTCTACGGTTAACCACCTTCTCTGGTGTTCCGCCGCGATCCAGTTGTTAATCAGGTGCTCCACCATTCCTCTGCCAATTGCAGCAAATGGTTCCGGACCGAAGAACTCCGAAGTTGACCCTTGCTTTGCTAGAGTCCGCCTTTTCAATGCCCCCCTATGTGCCGCCTCACCCAGAGCAGCGTTCTAGTTCCTCTGAAAAGATACCTGCCCCCGCTCTGCCATCCATCCGTAAATATGGATATATCACCAATTTTCTTGCCCGGAGGTGTTCCATCGTCGATAAGAGTTTTGTGATCCCTTCCGGTAACACCACCGCTCCACCACTCAGAGTGCATTCCTCATGGTATCTGCTGTGACGTTAATTAATTTGCTTCTTCCCATTATTGCTATGTCATCGGCCTATCCCACAGCGTGGATGCCAGTCTCTCCAAGTCTTCTCAGGAGAGAGTCCAGTTATATTCCACAGTGTGGGTGATAATACACGTCCCTTCAGACAACGTCTGCTAACCCCTCCTCTAAGTCTTGAAGTTCCCGTCTTAATATTTACCGCCCTATTTTTCAGCACTTTGTCCACACATCTCACCACCAATGGGTTCACTCAACGTTCTTCTGAGGCTACCTTCAGATTTCCGAAGCATATTTTATCGAAGGCACCTTCAATGTCATTTATTGTGGTCATTGAAATGCCTTCGGTATATGTATATCTCTTCTTCCGCAACGCGTTCAACTGGGTGAAGCGCTGTTTCCGTAGACCTGCCAGCTCTGTTCTCTCCATATGGTCCACCACATTTTGTTCCATTGTTTTCAACAGAAATTATGTTAGGCTGACCGGTTTGAAGGACCTCGCTTCGGTGTAATCCTTTTTTCCCGGCTTTGGAAGCAACACCACATTTGTTTCTCTCCAAGTTACTGGTACACAGCCTATTGCTAGACAAGAAACGTATATAACCCTAAGCCTCAGTACAATGAGATCTTGTCTTGTAAAGGAAAGTGTTGCTATCGCCCCACTGACCGCTTCTGGCGCTACTATCCGTTCCGCTTTTGCCTTATCCATCCTTGTGGCCCAGGGCTGATCTGACTCAAAACTTCCCGGAAAGTGTGTCTCCAAGGCGTGGAGTCCTTTTCATCTATCAAACTAGGGATAAATTCATGAGGTCCATCACTTTGTCGCCCTATCGGATGGCTTCCCAAGCTGAGTCTTTTCTGATGCTCTTTGGAATTGCACGAGAACCGCGTCCAGCCCGCAGTTGAGTTTCCCTCCTGCTTGCCTGACCCGTCTCGCTTCCTCCCTCGAACACCAGTCGCCGAATCTCCACACATTCATTCTGGCTACATAGCATGGCCAGGATGACCTCTTTGCTCGTGGTTTCCCCCGAAACAAAGATGATCAGCCTGTCCACAATTCATTTGCAAGAGTAAGAAAATTCTATTCCAATGAAGTCCTGTATAAGAGGGCAAAAACAGAGTGGACAATTTTCTAATAAAGAAGATTCAAAAGCATATTGCAAGAGCAATGAACTCGATGAACAACCTGATACCAGAAGCCTACAACCCTAATGACATGCACCACGAGAGGACTTAACGGCTTTACCCCTGCAGAGGCGTTTCTTTATCTAGATGAGAAAGGCTGCTATAAGACAAAGTAGAGGTGCCAATAATCTTCCATGTTGCTGTATAGCGACTCAACAACGACCGACACGACGCAGGCAGCATTACGGAACGTCTCCGGTACTCATGTCGAAAGCTCAAGACTTCTTTGCCGCGTATAACAAATCCGCGTCCGAATAAGCACCCTTTCTGTTCTTTGCAGCAGTTACCGTAGTAGATGTCACAGTTTTTCATCCTACTTTTGCCCGGATGACACTTCCCCCCATCACACTCCTGAATGGTTGATATATGTACTTTATTAACTCTATTAACTGATCAGCTGCAAGTGGTCTGTTAAGGGTTCGAACATTCCACGTACAGATCCGAAAATTATTGTCCTTATTTTGATTGCCAAGATCGTTAACAGTAGTGTTATTCCTACCCGCGGATTGTGGTTACTTCGTAACTTTTTTACGTGGTAGGGAAGTTGCCCCGATATACAACCCCCAACCTGGAGGGCCAGGTCACTTTTTCAACACCCTGCTTCAGTCTTAAAAGTTCCTTACAGACCTGAACTTTAAAATATGTCGGAGTAGCTCAAGTATGTTTTCCGCTAGTCTGGCTGTGGACGCCACCGTTGATTCCATCGATATAATTACTTCGCTGCACGTCCTCCTTCTGAGGCCCTCTTGTTTGACAAGAGATGCCTGTATCGAGTGCGAGTTTCCAGCTCCACACGAACAGTCAGACTCAGCATACGCTCCTCGTTGATTCACCTTTAAATAGCTATCCAAAGTGGGCACTACGTGGAGGCTATGATGCGTTTTTCCCCACTTAAGCGGTGTCGGATCGCGATATTAGGGATGGCGAACGGCAGCATCAGAAATTCTGACAGAAGGAATTCCCTCATCGCTTCCTACTGATACATATAGCACCCAAAGGGTCAAAGTTGACCATTTTTATGTTCAGGTACAGGGAGCGTAGAGTAGGAAAAAAAAATCTATGAAAAAAATCCCAACGTTTTGGAGTACAAAAAAGTACGTATTTAATCAAGTTATTAGACTGAGGTACATAGTTTTAAGAATTATTTTAACGTAGTTGTAAGTTTTAGATTTAAGACTTTTATTTTAATTTAAAATAAAGTTCATATACTAAGTTGTTTTTAGAAATGTTCGTTAGTTAAGTAATTCTGTTAAGTAAGTCTGTTAAGTAATTGAAATAATATAAGTTAGGTTGTTTAAGTTAGGTTGCATCCAAAGACATAGAATAAACATTAAGTCAAGCTTAGAGCGCCCACATACGTGGCTGTCTTGTCCTGAATACTAGTAGCCCGCCGACTCCCAGATTCTAGAGAAGAGGGAAATGGACACCGCGACTGGCAATTCTTCTGACCTATACGCCGTCCAGGTATAGCTTAATAATCCTGCTTGGAAGCAAAAGAGTGATTAACACTTTCAGACTTGCAAGTGCTTCCGTGACTGCTTTTGAATTGACATTGTTAAAAGCTCCCTCGGTATCAGGGAAGGCCACCTGGTGTGATCCTCAAAGATCTTTCAATGATGCGCACGAGCGAATGTAAGGCTGTCTCGACTGATCTGCCTTAGCAGTTTTTTCAATTTCATTGCATTGTGAATTCATATTTTTTTGCACACAAATGGCTTAAAATTAGCTAAACTAACTTAGCTATGTATTGTAATAGTAACTTTCTGACACCATGTGGTAGTTCTAAGTTAAACATTATGCTTAAACACATATGTCTTCGACGTAACCTAATTAAATTTAGAAAAAACTAAGTGAACTACCTTATTTTTATTAAAATATAATGAATAAATTAAAATAAACCTAAACCTCTAAATAAGTAATTATATTTTGCAAAGTGCTGCATTTCATATATTTTTTTAAGTGGCGATATTTTTTTTTAAGTTTATCCTAAACCTAAAATCTAAGTAAGCCGGTCAGGCTATAAAATAACAACTAACCCCCTTGAGAGACTACCCTGTATCGAAAGGAAATAACAAGGGAGTTCCCCCACGCACCGTCCTCCAGCCCCTAGAATGCCTTATTCCTAATAACATCTCACAAATCGAATCAGATCATGTTCTACGTAGCAATCCTCGTGCGTCAAATTTAGAATCAAAAATTTAATTTTCTCTTGTTCTTGCACTAACGCTTTCAACTGATTAGTAGGATATGAGGCTAACCCTTGAAATATCGGTGAAAAACTGACTGATAGAGCTTAGTTGACGCATTCAACTTGCTAGTTAGCCGGCCTTTTCATTCCCCAGCTGTATTTTTTTCTTTTGGCTTCCACGCATAAGCGTAACTTTAGCAGACCCCTGATAAGTATATTTCCCGAAGACAAGAGTCATTGAAACTGAAAAATTGGGTGTACAAACGAGTATGGTACAAGTCATCTACTGTACATAATTAACTTACCATGTTTCGACATTTATTATTCTTCGATATATCTTGCATTTTCACACTAGAATAACTTATTCCAAGTTTTGACGTCTGTGGGTTTCCGGAGAGATGCAGATAAGAATACAAATATTGGTTAATTAAACATAAAAAAACAGGAAAACGTTCTAAGGTATGCACTATGCATTACAAAAATTAGTAATCCAACTGCAGAGTTCTTTCTATTTCATGCAAGGGCTTCTGGATGCATGAAAAATAAAGTGAGCTGTACGCCCATAAAAGAGTTGTTTGATAAATCAATGACTTTGACAAGAGATGGCGCTTAAAACGTAACACATTTTGAGTTTTATCGTCATATTTAGTTACAAGTCCATCAAATCAATTGGAATATTCTTATTAGTGTTTGAAATCGAATAAGTTCGTTCACAACTTTTTTTTTTGTTAAAATGAAAACAAGTTTATTTTGTCAGCTAATCAAGAAATATTCCTTTGCGTTTCTTATTAAAGAAACCGTAACTTAGAAAAGTATTTCGGTGACTCTGCTCTGTTGCATGAAATGGTTTACAAGTAATTCCCAAAGTTTTGAGTATAAGAAAGCTGTCGAAACCCATACGAATTTTCGCGCCATTATTCAACCGTTGATGGTGAGTTTTCTGGCGCACGCATGCTATATTGATTTGATTACGACAGCAACGTGTTGCCATTAAGAATTACTCCCTATTCTCCAGACTTGCTCTTGTGACTTTTTCCTTTCCAATAATGAAGAAATGACTTCATCACTGAAAAAACGACTGTTTTGCAAAGTTAGAGTATTTTTTTGGAATACCTAAAGAAGTTGGAATGGTATTGGAAAAATGTATCAATCTAAAAAGCGACTATGGGGAAGATTGAAAATAATTTTGGTTAAAAAATAAATTATATTCACCTGTTTTTAACATTACAGTAATTTTTTTTAGCTAGTTGCGAAATGTTATTAATACAAAATAATCAAATTAGCCTTGTTTTTTATTCAATTCCCGAACGGCAGTAGTTAATCTACGCACGCAGATTTTATAAACATACTAATGACTTACAAGGTTTCATCTGTCTATGCTAACCAGAATATTTAAATTTGTATGTTGTTCAAAAACTTAAGTAATGCTATTTGCAAAATTCTCAGCTTTACATAATTCTTTTCGAGGTGAAAACTTTAAATTCCTGTGCTTTAAGAATTAGTTAGCAATACAGATAGTTTGTGAGGTGTTTAATACCTACTACCTTATCTTAATACTTACTCTACCGCTCAAACGTTTGGGGTCAACGAATATTTGAGTCGAAATAACTTTTAAGAAATTAGAGATAGTATTTTAAAAATAAAATCGATTTTGTAAGCGTATGGGCGGTTTTTGTTAATTAGAGGAACACAGAAAATTATTAAAAATTTTACTATTTTTTTTTTAAATAGTGATACTTCATTAAACTTCTTTTCATTAAAGTAATTCCCTTTATTTTTGATCACCGCTTCACAAATTCTAGGGCATTCTTTCATGGTTTCACATGGCAGTGCTTTCCAGGTTGTTTGTAGAAGTGTCCAAGGACGTGGTTTTGATTTCGGACAGTTTTCTCGTATTATCCTATCGAGTTCGTCCCATAGAAGTTCTATCGGGTTAAGGTTTGGGGATTAAGCTGGCCATATCATATTATGAACTATTTTCGTTTCTCTTTGGATTTAAAAAGAGTTTTGAGAAATGTTTGGGGTCGTTGTCTTCTAGGACCCAAAAGTTATCCCCAATCAAACGACGTCCTGATGGAAGAGCGCGGTCCATCAAAATGCTTTTATATCCCTCTTTGCTTAATATGCCATTGATTTTACCAAATCTCCTATTCTCACATATTTAACTCATTATTTTCAAATCATAACGGAAGTATGTGGTTAGAAGGTAATTACGAGTTGAATACTATAAGAGCAATAATTAAGTAAATACTTTGTCTCATAAAAAGCTTTATAATTTTTATGTTGTCATTTTTGTAAAAATTTAATTTTGAATTAGTTACTATAAAGTCAAACATTAACAGCCCAATATAAAAAGAATGATTTCGTAGGATTAAGGCCATTTCAGTTGATTTCTGATTGACCCAAATTTTTGAGCGGTAGAGTGAGTCGACTAACTTATGAGATTGTTCTCTTAAGATTAGTACATATTTATAAAATCGAGCGTGACAAGTTGTGGAAGGTTCACAATGCGAATGCGACGTACATACATTCAAGGAATACGACCGAAAGTTACTCGTAAGACGAACAGATCATTCAAAACGTCTTGAATTCTTCTTACAACTAAATGGCAGATAAAAAATGTATTGTTTAATACATTTAGGTATTGTTATGCACATTTCTTTATGCTAGTTGACATATCTGTATAAGAATCCCTATACACTACACATTATACGAAGATATGTATAAAAAAAATTGATCAACGAAAATGCTTATTTGTTTTTCTTTTTAATTTGAAATTTATTTTATTTAATATATATTTTCTTGCTTTTAATGTTTTTAAATATTTATATCATTCTTTTTAAAATGTTTGCTTTTTTCGTTATTGTTTTTTTTATGTAAAAATACGCCTTCTGAATGTGTGGGCTTAATTATATTAAATTAAAAAAAGCAGTAATATTTTAAAATATACACTAACAAGAGAAACTATTTATTTTGTTTTTTTTTTTTTTTTGTATTCATTTAAAAGTTCGACAAAAAGAAACATTTTCTACATAGTTATATTAATATTTCAACAAATGTTTAATATAAATAAACAAATTCTGTGTTTGGATGTGATTGTTATTACATAGTACTCTAAGAAAAACCAAATTGTATTTACTTCTTTTTATATTTGACTCATTCGGAGAGTGCTTGTAATCATAGCAGAGTGCAAAAACGAGCAGAAATTAAAATTAAGAAGGGAAACACAAAGCCTTAAAATTTGTTTTTCAATAATATAATATATATTATTAGCTTATTGTCCAATCGTTCGAATATGCCAAACGAGAGGAATTAGTGGTTTAATGCGATTGCTTTTGTCATTCTGCATTTTAAAGAACTCCGGAGTTCTTTCGTACACGGGTTATGTATGCGCAGAAAACAAAAGAAATGAAAACTGGGGAAAAGAAAAAGAAAACTCTATTACCTCTGCAAATTTGTCAACGCCGATGCTACAACTAGAATTTCATTAATATATTGATACAACAAAGGCTCTAAAATGGCGTACGGTTGGAGCACTCTAAATTCTCTCAAATAATACAACATGTGACGTATTTGCAGGCGGCAAACGGATTCTCGCACCCTCACCGTCGGGATGCTGAAGTCCTTCACTTTGCGCGAGATCAATTCGCTATTTACAACGTTTAGGGTCTGATGGGAGGTAGATGTACAATTAAGGTTGTTCCTAGAGAAGCAACCGGCACCACCACTACCACCACTCACAATACCGTTTAAGCCACTTTCATCATCATCGTCATCACTCTCATCGGCTGAGTCGGTCGTGCTATCTGAGTCCTGATTGCTAATTGTTACGGCTTTTGTTTTTGTACTACTCTTTTGTTTCCCTTTCGTTGGCTTATCAGACGTTCCGCCATTGCCGGTTTTTACCTTTTTGCATCGCCGACGTATTGCTTTTCCTGGATCCGCCACCAACGACAGATATTTTGGTATGACGTTTTGAAAGTCACACGCATTGAATATCGTCAGATCGTCGTTGTGACCTACGTACGCATCCGAAACATAACTTATCACACCAGTGGGCGTGATTGTTAGAATGAATTTGTAATTCGAACAGTCTAGCTGTTCAACACTTGGATACATCGTTGGTGGCTGTATCTCTGTTTCGACGCATTCAATCAGTGATTGGACATAGGATAATTTCGAGCGGAAAGCTATTGGTAGATTTTTATGGCGATCATAGTACTTTTTACTTTCTGGCCATCGGATGAGGAATTTCATGTATCGTGCAAGTTTCACGATAGTGCGTGTGAATATTTTTTGCACCTCACTTTCGGTAAATTCAAAATATTCGGCCAACAAAGAGAAGTCTTCGTTTTGTCGCAGCTTCTTTAAAGTGAGATATAGATCGATGACGGAAACGTTGGCTGTGGTGCAAACAATATTCTTTAAGATTCCCAGCCGGTCAGCGGTGACACCTAAGTGTATGTGAGGATTTTTCTCAATCAATTCGATTGTCACACTGCGAATTGTTTTCTTAGGACCCTCGCGTTTAATATAGATCGTTGGCCTCCGCACAGTTACACTAGTCGAGCTAGAGTTCAATACTCCGTTCGATTGAATGAAGGGTATAGCGAATTGTTTGTTATCGGAGGATGTGGCAAATTTTATTGCTGTATTTGGATTACCGGAGGTAATTATATTGTTACCGTCTGAGGTCCGGATGATTTGATGTTTTTTATTGTTAACTGTAATCCCACCGCCACCACCACCGGCACTGCTCGAGTTCTGCTGAATGCTGTATAATTTGCCATCAAACGTCGTAAGTGGTGTACCAGCGCTGGTAATAGTTTGTAATGAAATTTGCTTGCCACCGATTTTAGCCGTTTTATAGGCAGGTTCTGCTGTAAGAAAAATTTAATCCATTTAGTATTAGAGAAACAGATTCGGTAATTGGTTAACTTGCCAACTGCTGTAACGCTACTCCTCTTCATTGGTTTCGATCCAGGTTGAATTCGGTTAATAACAAGTCCGGTACCAGTACCTCCACGATCAATCTTTAAAACAGGCTTCTACAAAAAAAGAGTAATAATAATAATAACCAAACAATTAAATCAGAAATTGGATATAAGACAGCGATAAGGTTAATATTGGAACAGTAGAAGTCTATAGCAACGTATGAAGTATTTTTGATAAATAAAATACAAAGAAGGAAAATACGTAGAGAGAGGACAAAAACATCTTTTAATGTCTATATTTTAATAATTGATTCTGACATGTGTTATTGTGTTTTTCTTAAGGATTAGTACCAAACAGTAGGTCGCCAATTGACTCATTTTTCTCGTCCCTACTGTTTCTACAATAGTTGTCAGGATTTCAGTGACTGTTCAATTTTCTTACGACTTGGTTTTATAAAACGCACTGACCATTTATCTGAAAATTGCCAAAGCGATCTAGCTGCGTATGTACATGGCTAATAGGAATCAGCGCTTTCGGCTTTTACGATCGATTTCATATACCTTTCCCTAAATACTACTAAATTCTACCTAGTTCCAGGGACCAACAGAAGATAATGATGCTGATTAATATATGAAAAAGGTATTATTGTCATACCTTAAGCACGGGAAGGTATTTACGGAATACCAGTATAGAACCATTATTTGACCATCTTTTGGTCCACTAGTTATTTATTCAACTGTTTTTATTCCCTCTCCTAAGTCCCTTCTTTTGTTTGACTCTTTTAAGAATGCCTATAAAATTAACTAGTACTACTGGGTATTTAAATAAAGAAAGATCGTGATTAATCCTTATGACATTTTAATTGAAACACAAATGAAAATGGTTTCAACACCATAAAGCAGTCGAGCTGTAATTTTAGTTTCTCGCTTAGGACAATCTAGCAAAAATTTACAAAAAAGTAGCTAAATTATTGTTAATACTTAGCTTAAGATTCAATTGGCCATATAACCTGCTCAAAGACTGACTGTTGCAAATGATTGCTGCTTTGTTTTTCAATATTTCCCTAGTCGGATAGTTAAAACACAAACTTAACGTAGAACTTCTAACCAGTTGAGTGCTTAAACCGCGATGTTTTATACGTTAGTAAACCAAAAACAAAAATTAAGCCAATAACTTAGTAGCCTTATGTACAAACATAGTAGCAGGGTGATTAAGCAACAGGTCATAAAGGTAGAGTTCAAACAGGTGACAGTATGGAAATATGTATAGATTTCATTTTCAGTTTGTACCTATATTTTGCACATCAAATAATATTTATATTTCTATTCCACACCATCACTCAGTTGGACTGAATATATAATTTTATACATTCTGATAGTTAATTTCAAGCTATTATTTGTAACTAAATCTGAGTGCATCTGGGACTAAATCTTTCATTTTTTACATCACGAAGTTTTATGCTGAATTTTAATACTTTATACGATTAATGATTACAGTTTATTTTAAGAATTAATATAACACGGTGCTTTAGAATTAGGCTCCAGCTCAGCGAAACAATCAATTCTACTATATATCGAACAATTGGATCCAAATGATTGTAGGATGACTGAAGCAAATCAATAACAAAACATGCTAGCAGCGCTTAAGAATAACGAATAGAGCTGTAAATTTATAATTTAAATGAAATAATTCATCACGAATACAATAAATAATCTAATTCAGAGATGTATTTATGCAAATAAAATGATTGTTCCAAAACTTTCCCGCTCTTTTATCAATAACAAAAAAAAAAAACATTATCAGAACGCAATAGCACTCCCACAGAAATCAAACTATCGCACAGCAACATACGAAGAATCTGAAACAATCCAAATTAATCCTTATCTATAATATATATCTATATTCTTTCTTTAAAACACTTTTCAGAGATTTTCTTCTTCACTTCACAGACTACCAGCCACGGGGCATGGGTGGGTGAAGTCTAAGCTACGTTTTATTCCTACAAATCTAGTCCAAATGTTGCATCTTATCGATTAAATGAGTATATTATAAACATCACCATTCAGCGGTTATAAGATTTGTTTTTTTAATTATCACTGTGTTAAGAATATAAAACAAAAATATGTAATGAAAATTTCAGTAAAAAATTACATTTTAATCGCGTTTCTCCTTGTGCTAGTCGTGATATCACCATAAATCAATTTTTTTGACAGTCAATTAAAACAGCAAACTACGCTGGAAATATCAGTGCACTTTAGTACTCAATTTCAATTCAGAATAATTCCGAAATTTTGAGATTTAATTGAAAATTAAAGTAAATCCATAGAAGAAACGAATGAAATGTACGCGTTGACATTTTCGAAGACTTCTGCCATTTTATTGGTAAAAAAAAATCCTCCTTAGTGGTGAACGAAAAAAGAAATGGACGTCAAAAGGGAAATTTCAGCGTCTTGTCAAATTTCCTTGTTGGTAAGATTGGCGTTGCGTTGCCAATAGAACATACTACGTTTTCCATTAGGCTAAAAAACATTTTCTATTATTTAAATCACTTGTGTTGCACCATTAGGCGAAAAAACTTTCATTTGTTTTTTTTTTACCAAGATCACTTTTCACTGGTTCGGTTGTTTTTTATTTAAACCTACTTCACTAATATCAAAATTTTTCTTTTTCTTCCTTTTGTTCGGCGAGGTTACGATCAGGATTATATAGGGATCATAACCCTCCCACATTACTGCATCCCTACTGGTCCGCCTGTGGGGTTCGCCATATTAATATTTTTCACAACTATTTTAAGCCATTTAGAAAATTTCAAACGAATTATGATTACCTTCTTTGACCTGGGATTTATTTTTCGTTTTCTTCATTAGAAGAAATTTTCCAATGAAAAATTGTTATCAAACAAGTAAAAGAAAATAAATTATAAAGACTTAAAAAACGCACTGATGCCACTACAAAAAAAATCGATCTCGTTGTCATGGTTGGTTTGGCATAAAAAAATCTGAAATCTAAGAGTAAAGCCATGTATTTAAGATTGATTACCAAAAGCTAAACACAGCTTATAACAGTACCAAAAATGTAAAACCTTTTAAAAAGTCTTATTAAGCATTTCTAGTTCTTAATTTGGTTACTTTCACTTCACCTTAAGTACTTAGTCTAACATTTAGTAATATGCAACACCAGTGCGTAACGAAGCACATGCATTACATTCTGCGATCAAAAATATCGGTTTGGCGAAACTTCAAATTCGGGATTGTATGTATTCCATGATAAAGAAAATAAACTTTCACACTAATACTAAAAACTGTTATCGGGAAATAGAAACAAAACCTGTTTGATGCAAGCTAAACAGTGTGTACGCATAGTAATGAATGTGTAAGTACAATGGTCCGGAATGGAATGGTTCGGGTAAAAGAGAATGACAAATTGTGATATATGCTAGTATGACGCCGCGACGATGCGTACTATAAAGAACTATAAAGGCTATTTGGATGTGGAGTTGTCATCAGAGGAAGAACTGATGGCGTTAAGTGTCATGACATAAGAAATTCTGTAAAATTATTGGCCCTTATTGCGAGTGTCGATCAGCGTTTGATTCGATAAAAGTCGATCGCATCGACAAATTCCCTTTTTGGTATTGTGTATCTCAATCGACAAAGGTATTGTTACTGTGAATAACGAACGTGATTATTTTTGACATTTGTGTTGTTGCTTTCTGTTTTAATTTTCGTGTTATAAACAAAAAAATTCAATAAATAAATGTAAGTAAAAACACATACATAAAACACATTTGAATAGATTTCAGTGAAATAAATAAAAGAAAAAATTATTTCAACTGAATTTTTTTTTTTTTTGACGATTCGTAAGAAGAAACTATGTCCCACGACCAGTTGAAAATTGCCCGGATTAGGAATTCGCTTTAATTAATGAAATCATTTGTTTTATATCTCACTACTTTCAATACAATGAAATACATTGCATTTTTATTCATAAAATTGCACTTCTTGCACACAGTCGATCGGGAAAATGTAAACAAAAAAGATCGACTGTCAAAACGAAAAATTTCTTTCAAAATGGAGATTTACAATACCAAAATTTATTTTCGACGATCGACTAACGACAAAAGTTGTTTATATATCGACAAACGACACTCGCAATAAGGGCCATTGTTAAAATGTGTAATTTAGAAAACTGACGAAAAAAAGTAGGAATACTTAAAACAGTTATATGTAAACAAGTGAACTTTTCTACACTTCTTACAAATATACAAAAAATGATAAATTAAGACCTAAATTTTGTGTACAAAAATTTTAAGCTTAGAATATAATTTTTTTTACGAATATTAATCATAATTTTAAACCTTTTTAAAGGGCAAAGCGAAGGACGAATTGTACATAGATATGCGGGGGCTTGTTGGTCTTGAGCGGGAGGTTCAAAGTTCGAATCTCAGAAAACACCAGAAATATTTTTCACGGTTCACCCCTCGCGAATGTCTTACATACGTCCGAAAGTTATAAGTGTTATGAGAAAGAATTTTACCTTTTGGTTATGGCTTTAAGTCCCATTTGTGCAAAGAATATAAGACGCACAATAAGAATGGTCGCGAAAAGTTAGCCCAGATATTTCTATTTGTATGCTGATGACGATAGATTACTGAATTTACTCCAACTCTTACAAATTCAGTATTTGAAAATTTGTCATCACATAACGTAAAAGCTACAACTAAAATTCGGTAAACTTTGGATTAAATTAAGCTATTTCCGTCATTTTCTGCTTATTATGATGATGATGAACTTTAGTGATATACACTCACCAGAAGAAATATACGAAGTAAATGTACTTGTTTTTTTTCGTACTGAACCTTCCATCAAAGCAAATTCAGAATCCCGATTTGAACTCTACGAACTTCCAACAATTTATTTATATTATGTCACACATTAAATTATAATGCAATAAAGTGCAGGCTAATATTTTTTTTATTCGAAATTGAAAAAATCATACATAGGTTTGTATATCAATAAACCGAAAGCAAATAAAATTGTGCTTTTAATTGCCATCGCTGCTGAATTGTGATGGAAATTCCCAGCTGAGCTGGTAAACGTTAAATCAATAAAACTTTAACTATGGATAAACTTTCTACAAAATGTTGATCCTTATTTTTCTATTGCTATTTCTAAACTTTTAAGGCCATCATAATTTTTGGCGTTTATACAATGAGCTTTTTGGAAACAAATACTTATTGCACAAGAAACAGCGCTTGGACAAACTTTCAAATGCGTGATGCATGTTGGAATTTACATCCAAAAGTTATTGACTTTGGCAACACTAAACACATTTAAATTTCCCTTTATTCGCATGCTTTCAGTTCTGATGGTAACCAAGATGACACCAACGCCAAAATTGGGCAAACCGTCATATGAAAATACGTCATACGTATCATGACTTTTCCCACCATAATTTTGTTACTCTTGGCTGGCATTTGTTTTCCAAAACAAAACAAAAAGCTGTCGATCATATACTCCCTTACAATCAAATATTTCGTTTTAAACAGAAAATTACCTTCACAGCAATTGTTGGCGACTGGATTTTCGATGTTTTCATTAGGATTCCGTCTTGATGTTGCGTTTTTTTGTATTTTACCACCGTCAAAGCCATCGTTCCAAAAAATCTCTATTTTGGCTTTGAAAGTTTTCCACAGAAATACTTTACTTTGTGTTCCTTCTCGCTAAGGAATTTAGACACCAATTGTTTATCGTTCATTGGATGGCGCGTAAACACAGGAAATACGTTTTTGACAATATTCTGATTGTTAGGTAATAAAAAGATTGTGGAGGTGCACAGATCTCTTGCAATGGCGGACTTTGGCAAATTGAGAGTAAAAAAAAATCCCAAGTAATTTGGGAAAGGGAAATATTTCTGCTGAACACCAAATGTGGCATTGCCATTTCAAAAAGTTAATTGTGGTGAATTTAATTTTATATATTAATGATTTGCAAAAAAAGAGGAAACGAATTATATAAATGTCAAGTATGGAATATAATGTAATATTTGACTGTAGGTACTGGAGTTTCGAAGTATTGGGCAACTTTTTTTTATAAGATTTTCACAACAAATGAAAATAAAAATTGAACGCAATTATTTCATGTAGATAGGTACTACAGGGTGCGTTTTATGTTTCTAACCGATTTTATTTAGCTTTCACTTTGGTTTGACTGCCTTCTCAGTTCGTATTAGACATTAATAGCCATTTGAGAGGATTCGAAAACATTTTATTATGAGGCATCTAACACTGCAACATACATACATAGGTACATATGTATTTCATATAACATAGGTACATATGTTTAGAGCACGTCTACTATGGTATATTGTAGATATGCACCTTGTGCGATAAAAAATTAGGAATTGATAAAATACTGGAACAACCTCATATTTTGTATGTACATGATCTTTCCGAAACGCAAAAAAACTCTTTACATTTGAGCAATTCAATATGTAATTTTCTCTAATCAATCAATTAAATTTTTTTTTAGCGCATTTTTAAATATGACATCATGATTTCTTATATTTTGGGGACGCTTTACCTGGGTGCTCTTAAATTTTAAATTTATACTCTTTTCACTATTGGGACACATTGACATTTACTGATGGGACATTCCTATTCCAGGACATTTTCTCTGTCCTTAGATATCCTTTTTAAAATATACAATAAGATACATTATTTGGACCATAAGCATTTGGACCATATACATCACAAACGATTGTGTATCTTAAAAAAAATCCGTATCCGCTTTTCTAGTGAATCTTTTAACCAATTTTTTTAACATAAAAATGCGAATTATGTATATACTGTTAGCAATGTTGCTTAAAGGATGTTGCTGTTGAATCCATAGAAAATTAATTCGAATTCTAATGCATCTGTCGTCCATACATATGTAAATGAAACAAACGAGTAAATGTTATTTATTCTATTCTTTAATACATTTCTATACTTTCATTCGACATATGTATATAATATGACGAAAAGGGTTTAAACGCAATCGATATCATCCTTGCGGCAGAGCTAGCGTTTGATGTCTCTCTAACTGGTGATACAAGGTGAAGTATGGAATATTGTCAATGCATATGCTTCCCAAGTCGGATGCGAGGAGAAGGAAAAAGATATATTCTGGATAGATTTTTACAAGTTCATCAGGAACATACCAAAGGAAAGCTTTGTTGTTTGGGATTTAAGCGAACATGTCGGGAAGTTGAGCGAGGACTCTCATGACCGCCATGGAGGACTGGGATACGGCACCAAGAATACTTCTGGTGAATACATCCTAAACATTTGTAAGTCATACGATCTAAAAGTGCTAAATACCATGTTTGTTAAACAAAGCCGATCACTTGCAGCAGTGGCGAAATGAAATCCAGATTGATTACCATTTGTTAACCAGTTTCATGAAGACTAGTGTTAAAGATTGCAAAGTGATCTTGAGAGAGGCGATCGACTGGAAACACCGTCTCCTCCTGACAAAATATTTATGGAGAGGTCGAAAAAGGAAAATAAGCAAACAAAAGTTTCTGCGAAATTCAAATGTTACAATCTGAATAAAAAAGGCGAAGCATTTATTCAAAACATGAAAAATAGCCCCCATAACAACATCGACGAAGTTGAGGATGAAGAGTACAGAGCAAAAGATATGTGGGATTCTCTACAGCGGTCTTGTATAGAGAGATCTTAATCACTGCTCCGAGTTTCAAAAGGACACTACCAACAAGGCAAAGAAACATGTTGAAAGTATAAATGAAAAAAAAAAAAAAAATGGCATTCAAAGTTTGGTCAACATGCCCCTCTAATAATAGAGATGATAAAGCTCGCCTCAAATTGGAATATAAAAGTTGCAAAGATTACGCTAAGAAATATCATTTCGCCTGTTGATATAAACCAGGCTATCCACGAGTTGCGACAAAACAAATTGGACAAGGATACAACCATCTTCAAGATAGCCTACCAGAGAAGAAGAAATGCTCAGGAGATTCGTTCGCCAAATTCATTAACAATGCTGGCCAACTCCTTGTGACGACGAAAAAGTCTACACAGGTGGCGACAGTATTGTGAGGGACTTTTAAACGAACAGTTTCAGCGGCTACAATTTCCAACGCCCTTTCCTAACTATGCCGAAGTATCCGACATAGCACTCGATGATGTTGGGAAAGCACTCGATGATGTTGGGAAAGCACTCAAATACTCCAAAAACTGAAAAGTAGTTCGGCCGGACTAGTTACCCTCTGAGTATTGGAAATAGATGGGAGACATCGGGTCTGGATGGCTCAGGATTCTCATCTCCTAGCTCATGATACGAGATCTAATGCCTTATCAGTGTTAAAATTATCTCTTCCTTTGCGCAAAGGACAGGGTCATACGAGAAACTGTAATAATTACCCTTCTTTTAAGCTGATATCAGAAACCATGTAGATCTGCTTAATAAAGTGACGGACCCCAAAGTAGATGAGTTATTCTTTACTGACGATGGAGCCATCATAAGCGAGAATCAAACGTCCCTGCAATGAATACTTGATGTATAGGTGGATGTTTTGACCTGACCTATTCCAGATATTTATTTGAATGTAAATGTGATTTCCAAGTGCGAAAAGTTCAAGCATCTCTGATCTTTGATCAATAGCGAAGTAACCATTGATAACGACATCAATCATCACATAAGCGTAGGGTGGATGAAGAGGCAGAAAAACTCTGCCATCTTCTGAAAGGAAGGCTTTACGCCGCAGATGTTCATCTGGCGCTCACATACGGTTCGGCATGCTGGACAATGTGTAAAAAGTATAGATAGATATGTTTATTGCTTATAATAATTTACAATGGATTTGTTACCGCACATTTTGCAATACAGAGATTTGATGTATTACATCTTTCTACTGAAACATTATTTTTAAGCAGCAAGGTTTTCTTCTTAGACATTAAGTTACATTTCAAAGGAAAATTACGTCAAAAAACTTCCAATTTAAACAGCTTGAAAAAAAAAATAAGTAAATACACTGGACGTCCAGTATAACGAAAGATATAATGTTCAGCCAATTCGTTATATCGAAATATTCGTTATATCGAAGCCAGTTTTTTTCGACCTTAAAAAATGAAAACATAATATTTACTGATCATTTAAAAACTTTTTATTGTACAACTTTTTAAAACTGCACAAATTGAATCAATTTTGAGAAGAAATGAACAAAAAAAGAACGATTCTCACGTTTTGTCTTGTTTCTTTTCCTTGAAATTGAAGAGCATTCGTTATATAGAGTAGTAAAATTTCTCATTATTCGTTATTTAGAGATATCAATGGACTTCAAATGGTGATTTGTTATACTGGACGTTCGTTATATCGGCATTCGTTATACTGGACGTACATATACATACATACATATTTACATATGCTATATACACGTATACATATATATATACATATACATAACATAAATTAAGAAATACATAAACATAGAGAAAATTAGCAAATAACTTATTAAATAGATAAATATAATATCTAAATAAATTAATAATTTAAATAAAAAAAAAAAAAAATAATTAAATAAATAAATAAAAATAAATAAATAGATAAATAAATAAATAAATAATTATATAAATAAGTAAAAATAATTAAAAAAATAAATAGATGAACAAATAAAGAAATTATAGCATTAACATGAACACAATTAAACATAATTAAATAAAAGGAATAAAATTTTGTTAGTGAGTTTATGAATTCGTTCGGATATCAATTCAACATTCCCCCTTGTGTGCAAATCCAAAGTAGAATGATGCCACGGTAGATTTAACATCATTTTTAATACTTTATTTTGTGATATCTGCAATTTCTTAATATGGCATTTAGCACAATCCCCCCCATACCTGGCACCCATATAGCAGAATCGCTTGGAAGATGACTTTATGGATAATAATTTTATTCTCATTTGATAAAGACGATTTATAAATGATTTATAAATGGATATAACATCTTTATAGCTATGCTAATTTTTTTAAGTGTTTGGGTGATGTGTTCATTGTATGATAACTTAGAGTCTAAATGAACTCCTAAGTATTTCACGGAAGAATCCCAATTTTTGTCCACACTCTGAACCCGAAGTTGGTTGCCGGGCAAGAAACAAGATTCTCTTTTCCGGGTGAAAAAGATGGCTTGTATCTTGTCCGCATTGAGCTTTATTTTCCATTTGTGTAGTAGTTTTCTAATATCCTAATTGCATTCTTTAAATTCGTCTCAACGCTGAGACCGACTTCATGCGAGGAGAATATTGCAGTGCCGTCAGCATATATAGCCGTTTCACAGTTCGGTAGACTCGGGAAATCAGAAGTGTACAAATTATATAATAGTGGCCCAAGAACTGAGCCTTGGGGCACACCTGAGTGAAAAAAGATGTTATTTGAAGCACTTCCATTGACATGAACTTTGAAACAACGATTAGACAGATAACATTGTACAATTTTACGTAGATATGGAGAAAAGTTGAAGCTTATCATTTTGTAGACAAGGCCACTGTGCCAAACGGAATCAAAAGCTTTTTCTATATCAAGTAATAACACGCGCGTAGACTTTCCCAGAGCACGACTTTGTATGATATGGTTATGTATTCTGCGCATCTGATGGGAAGTACTATGGTATCGCCTAAGCCCAAACTGTACGTCGGGATATATATTACGGTCAACAATAATTTTAAGCAATTTGTCTTTTAGGACTCTTTCATAAACTTTACTCAGATTGCTAAGTAAGCTTATTCGCCTGTAACTTTCTGGACTTTTCGGAGGCTCACCTGCTTTCGCTATAGGAACAACCTTAGCTTTTTTCCAAACATCCGGAAAGTACTGCATTTTAAGACAGGCATTAATAATATATGTCAGAAACTTAACCCCAATCTTTGGTAATTGCTTAATGTACATATGTATTTTTATACCTACTTTTTTTACTCGCAAACTGTCAATAATATCTTCCACATCTTCATCCGTTTGGTAAAACGAAAACATTCACGGGAGTTTCATTAATATTGATACTTAGTTCTTGGACAGTATCATTTGTACTTGCTTCACCTAAATTTTGGGCCACACCGTGATTTCTCAAGAAAGTGTTGCCGGAACTTTGAAGGCAAGGAATGTGCTTGTGTTTATTTTTAACTATTTTTACAATATTCCAAAAAGGTTTTGCATTTTTGTCTAACTCATTCAGTTTCCTGTTCCAGTCTGCATTACGTTGGTGGTGAATGTAATTTCTTTGCGAATTTCTAATTCTAATAAGTTCTTGTAAATGCAGAGGAATTATTTGACAATAGCTATTTTTAGGGACTTTTGGGACACTAACATCTACAGAATTTAAAATATGGTTTGAAAACTGATCGATAATGGAGTCAACATCTTCTTTATCAGTAATGATAAAGAAGGGATATTTCGAAGTCTGGCTTTCATTTCCGAGCGAAAGAGGGTCCAGTTCGCATTTTTAGACTCCAAAAAATATTCTACCCTCCTTTCTCTTGGACGAAGAAGTCGGCAAATAACCGGATTATGGTCTGAACCAAGGATGTTTAAAGAAATCGGCTGAGATATATGTATGACTAGAGATGTTTGTAACAAAGATATCGAGAACAGAAGGACATCCACGTAAAACAAGCTGGGACATAAGTAGGACTAGACGGAAACAGAATTGATACAGGAAACATTACAGAAAGGTTGTACAGTACATTACCCCAAGCATTAGCTCTGCCAATAACCCACTCCCTATGCCTGCAATTTAAATCACATCCAATCAAGAACTTCCCATTTATTGAGAACAATTTTCTTAAGTCATTTTTCAAGCCTAATCTCTTCTCAGCGGAAGAACCTCTCCCATTGAAATAAACGCAAATGATTTTCATAGACTCTTGGTTCCTTAATTTTACTTCAATCGCAACATGTATATGCCATGTTTGAACAATGGGCAAAAGAGAATGCTGAATTGATATTTTTATTAAAATCGCGACACCCCCACCAATACTATGTGTTCTGTCTACTCGATAACATTTAAAATCGGGCGTGGATAGTTTAATGCTGCTATTGAGCCAAGTCTCTGTAACTAGAGCAACGTCAATGTTGTTGCTATTTAAAATGTTTAAAAATTCTACATGTTTATACCGTATACTTCTGGCATTCCATGTTACAATTTTAATATCTCTGTCTATCATATTACTTATGATTAGAATACAGAAATTTAGTCGCTAAATGTGCGATAACATTGAATTGATCAATCTTAGTTTTACATGTACTTAACTTAGTAATCATTTCCATCGCTAACTCGTTAAGCTCCTCTATGGTAAATAATGCGTTTTTGGTGCTGCTTGATGTATTGCATTTGATCGAACTAGAATTTGCTGGCGGAAAGCTTTCCCATGCGTTGGACTGTTTTGTGCTTCTGCATAGGTTACCATGCACGGCGATCTGTTGTGGAAGAGAGGGAAAATCAGTCATAGAGGTGAAAGAAATTTGGTTCTGCCGGGCAGTTTGATGTAGAACATGAGATTGAACAGGTTTTGAATGAGAGTGTGCAGTTCTCTTTGTTGACTTTTCCTTCATCTCAACGTACTTGATTCTGCTGGCACACGTGATATCAGTGCCTTGTGATTGCCACTGCAGTTTGCACATTTGAGCACAGAAGTACTGTTGCAATCAGTAGTCTTATGCGGCCAGCACAAATTGCACAATATGCTTTAATATGGCAATTTCTCTCGCCGTGACCGAACATTTGACAATTATGACACTGTGTCAGTCTACCTTTAAATTTTCGTTGAAAGTTCCAGTTCATTTGCGTGTGCAGTATGAACTCAATTTTATAGAACCACTTTCTAGGAAAACAAGATACAAAGTGTCAGTGTAGTGGTCGTATTTTTTGAAGATTTTTTTTATATCAATGCATTTTAGTCCACTTTTAATGAGTTCATTCTTTAATGCATTTGCATCCATTTCACCCATCCCGGCGCTAGATACAGTTCGCAATGCTGGACAATGTACAAAAAGTATGAATGAAAATTAACGGCAGCTGAGATAAAGATGCATCGCATGACAGTAGGAGTAACAAAGCTTGTTCGAATTAGAAGTTCAAATTCAAGGAAGCCTTCACGTAAAAAACCCATCTCAAAAAAATTGGAGCCCGACCGGGTCAGTTGGTATTGCCATGTTAAAAGGAGGGATCCTACGAACCCTGAAAAATGGCAGTGCCAATCAAACATTCTGTACAAGCGCGGAAGAGAGGCAGGCTCAGTGACGAAATGATCCGAAACCGGGAGACCGGCAGATATTTTTTGAGGTCAAATCGGCGAACCCCACAGGCGAACCAGTAGGGATGCAGTAAAGTGGAAGGGTTATGATTCCTATAATCCTGATCATAACCTCGCCGAACAAAAGGGAAAGAAAAAAAGTGTAGTTTTGCATATATTGCATGTATTCTTACTTGTGAGTTAGAGAATAATATTCACTTATTAATGAAGATTCAACGACGTTATACAAAATAAAACCGAGAAAATCTATAAAAATAAGACGCAACGTACCCGAAACTTTACAATACAAATATGTATGTACTTTACGCAACAAACCGTATGTGTTCCAGTGCCTAACTTCTCGCGATCACTCTTTTTGTGTGTGCTATATCATTTCACAAAAATGGAAGGGAACTAGAGTTTAGAGGCATATCCGAAAGGCTTTTTTTAGCAGCTTTCTCATGACAGTTATACCCTTATACGTTATACGTTTGTCAGACATTCGGGAGAGTTGGCGCCGTGAAAAAACTGTTTGGCATTTTGTGGGACTCCAACCTCGAAGCTCCCGCTCAGTAATCCAAAGCACTAACCGCTGAGCCGTTTCCGAAGATTGAGTTTGAGAAGGTATTATAATTTAAATATGGGCTCTCGTAATTGTCAAAAAAGTTGATAGGGCTTAGTTCTTCTTAACTTACGAATATTATTTCGTACATTTAAAACATCGCCTATCTCAGGATTGATATGCATCTGCAAACGCTCGTTGTGACGCATTGCGTACTTTTTAATTGTATCTGCTACGAGGTCAATCTGCAAATCTCGATGCAAGTCACTATTTCTAATGTACCATGGGGCATTCACTATTCCCCGAAGGACCTTATTTTGAAATGTTTGCAACATTTGTACATTTGTTTTCTTTGTGCAGCCCCATAATTGGATACCATATGTCCAAACGGGTTTTAATATCTGATTGTATAATAGGATTTTATTCTCAATGGACAGTTCTGAGTTATATCCTAACAACCAATAAAGTTTTCTACATATATCTAATATTTAGATCTTCTACTTTCTTTTTCACATGTTCCTTCCATTTCAGTTTAGCATCCAGATTCATACCGAGATACTTAGCTGTGTTAGAGTAAGGAACTACTTGATTATAAATAATCACGGGAAGATTCGTTATTTTTTTATTTGTAAAATTGATATGGATGGACTTTGACTCATTAAGTATAATCGCTGCGTCAAATCACATATCTCTATAATTGAATTTTGTAGCTTTAGCCACACATCCATCTGTTGATAGAAGAGCAGTGTCGTCTGCAAATGTGGCTATCATGGTATCACTCGCATGCGGTATATCACTCGTATATAATAAATGCGGGGTGGGTCCTAGAACACTTCCCTGTGGAACACCTGCTTGCATTTCTTTAAGTTCAGAATACGCTGAGCCATAACGAACTCTAAAGAATCTATTACCTATATAAGATTTATTTTCTTCCAGTGCCTTTTCTATAACATTAGTTATACGATGCACCTGGTCTATCGTCGAGTGTTTATTCCTAAACCCAAATTGAAAGGGTAGGGATAAGTTTTATTTGCTCTATAATTGGGTCTAACCTTTTAAGAAGGAGTTTCTCGAAAAGTTTTGAAAATAGAGGTGAAAGTGAGATTGGCCTATATGAGCTAACTTCTGATAACGGCTTACCTTGTTTAGGAATAACGGTAATTTCTGCTATCTGCCAGTTATGTGGGACATACATTTGTTTAAAGCAAGCATTAATTATGAGCTTGAGTTTCAACAATGCAGTTGGAGGAAGTTCCTTCAAGATTTGAGCAGTTATAAGATCATAACCTGGTGATTTTCTATTATTTAGTTTATGAATACATGTCTCGATCTCTCTTAACAAAACATAAGGAATTTTCTTTTCGTCTACTCTGTTATAGAAATCAAGATCTTCATGTGCTACCCTAGGTGGAAACGGTTTGAAAACATTTGAAAGGTGCTGACAAAAGAGTTTAACCTTTTCCTTAGGATCGCCGATCCATTTCCCATCAGATGTTTTCAACGGGGGATCTTGCGCTTGAGGTCTTTTTAAACGATTAGCAGCCTTCGAAAGGGAGAATTCTGTGACTTTGTCAGCTGTTAGATTACAAAGGTATTTAGCTAGAGAATCATTTTTGAATTCAGTAATAGTTTTCTTAAGCCTATTATTGAGTCTATTAAAATTGGTTTTATCGCCGGGATATCTTGTCGCTTGCCATTTTCTACGAGCTCTTCTCTTTTCAAGTATAAGTTGCTTGATTTCTGTGGGGTATTTCACCGAAGCCTGTTTTTTTTGTTGATAAGTCGGTGTACTATCTTCTGCTGCCTGTTGCGCAACGGCAATGAATTGTTCTGTTTCAATGTCAATATGTTTTGTTGTGACTAGTGGGGACCTAAGGTTAATGAAACCTTCGATGAGGTCTCTGAATTTACACCAGTTCCTTGTTTTGTTTGTTAGTCGTGGGTTTTTTATCTGTTCTATCGATAAACCATTGACTGTTAGGATTACAGGTGTATGATCCGATAACACATCATCACTGCTTCTAACTTTAACTTCTTTTCTATTAATACTTTTCGTTATGAAGAAGTCGATAACATCTGGTATTTTCGTTGGGTCAGATGGCCAATTAGTTGGTGATCCAGTCGAAATAAATTCACAGTTAAAATTTCGTCCTGATTTGTAGAGCTTCCTGCCTTTTGTTGTTATTAGTCTTGACCCCCAATATGTGTGTTTTGCATTAAAATCACCACCGATGATCCTAACATTTGAAAGAGATCAATTAGGTCTTCCTCTGTAGGCGAGTGCTTGGGTGGGCAGTATATCGCAGCTATTTTAAACTCCTTGCCTTTAGTTTCTATGTTTATTGTCGCTACTTGCATTGTTTGTTTTGCTATTTTTGGCAATTCGTAATGATCCAAGCTGGATGAGGAGAGTAAAAACAAAGATACCCAGGAATTCTAATCTTAGTTCCCTGTTTGAAATGAGTTTCAGAAATCAGGCAAACATCAATATCTTCGTTACATAGAAAAACTTGAAATTCAGGGATGTGTTAGAGTAAACCATTTGCATTCCACGTTGCGACATTTAGATTATTTTTAATCATTAGTATTTTGTTGTTTTTTTCCTGCTTCTTTGCTTAGCAGTTTAATAATTTTATCCTAATTATCCAATCTTTGGATAATAGTAATAAGCATTTGCTTTACCGATATTTCCTCTTCCTTTCGTGTATTTTTTGCACAATTTGGTATGTTCGTTTTAGCAGCAATTGGCACTTTGTCTAGTTTCTTTTTTCAGCGTTTACTTGTTGCCCATCACTACCTTTTGGCTTGGTTTTTGGTTTTTGGCTTCCAAAATCCTAAATTTTTTATTACTCAAGTCTTCGACGATATCGTGTTCATCACACGAGAAGTGAAGGCCTCTGGCTACTACTTAACTGGTCTAGCTTTATTTTCATATGAGTGCCACTGGAACTTTGTTTTTGTCAATTCCTCAGTGATTTCTATATATGTACAGTGGTGGTCATTGAAATAGAGCCAGAGCCATCTTAAAACGAAAAGAAGCTTGTTCTTAAATATCTTTCTATTTCATAATGCTGTCATTTAACTTTTAAATTGCTGACATGGTTTGTCGTTGCAAGGACGAAAAAGAACCGTTAAATTTGTTGTGTTTCTTGTAAACAATACCATTTGTGAGTTAAAGTGTCATTTTAAGCTGATCAATGAAATAGAGCCAAGACTTTTGAATTAATTTATTGTTTCAGATTAATATGACGAGTAATATTAGCATTTACTTTGCTTAAAAAGTTTGGTCATTGAATTTCACTTTAACCTTAGATATGGGTCCCGG
Source organism: Blera fallax (assembly GCA_946965025.1). Lineage (NCBI taxonomy): Eukaryota > Metazoa > Arthropoda > Insecta > Diptera > Syrphidae > Blera > Blera fallax. The sequence continues at coordinate 52,789,933 of OX337246.1, forward strand.
AATCGAATGCACACCAATATGGCATGCTCTCATTTGACAGCTACATAAGGATGGTTGAATGTTCCCGGAAAATGGTGGAAAACATATTCAACCCAAAAAAAGCCCAAGAAAATCGGGCATGAGGAGAAAAACAACCTTGCAGAAAGGCCGGACGATTGTTGGTGTTGCTAAATCAGATCCATTTATGCCTTCTCGAGACAATAAAATGGATTTAAAGTTGGGAATAACTACACAAAATCTTCCACGACGATTACAAGCCTGTTATCTGAAAGTCAGGGTTGCTAGAAAAGTTCCCCTACTTAGTAAATCAAATATACAGAACCGTTTGAATTTCGCTACAAGGTATTAAGACTGGACAGGCGCGGAAAATATTACGCAATGGAGAAATATACTTTAGAGTAATGAAAAAAACAATAAATTTATTTGGTAATCATGGCAAAAGATTGGTACGTTGACCACCAAATACTAAACTCTTCCCAAAGTATGTAAAATAAAAACCTTAAAGCATGGGCACGCAAACATTAACCTGTGGGCATGCTTTCCATGACATGGAAGTGGTCCGATATATAGTATAAAGCAAAATATGGTCCAATATGAGTATGTTTACATCTTCGAGAACGTTTTGCTGCCATATGCCGAAGAAAACATGCCCTTATGATGGATTTTTCAAGAGGACAATGATCATAGGCTTACCTCCAAAAAGGCAAGAAGTTAGAAATTTAAGTGTTTTGCTGTGTCCCGTTCAATCACCGGACTTAAATCTGATAGACAATTAGTGCGAAGACCTTAAGAAGAGATTGGCTACGCATAAAGTAAGAAAATTCGCCTAGCTTTGGAAAGTTGTTCAAGAAGAATGGTCATATGCTATACCGCGGCAACGTCAATTTCTTGTCGACTTTATGTCAAGACGCTATATTGCTGTCTTGCAAAATAATGGCCATTCAACATAGAAAATAATAGCATTCTGAAACATAGAAAAGCGCAAGAAATTTTCTTTAATTTCTATTTTTTTTTCTCATAAAAAGTAAACTGGCTCTATTTTATTGACCACTCAAATCGTCCCCTTAACTTAGATTTAATTTTTTTTATTTTCGGGTCCGTATTTAAACGAAATTTTTGAATTTATTTTTGTTCTTTACAAATCAAAATATATGAAAGTTATTTTGCTTTTTTGTTTCTGCAATTTAAATAATTTTTCTAAAGCGATTTTTGCAGTAGCTGATAGTGGCTCTATTTCAATGAGTATGTGTCACTGTCATCAACATTTATTTTCCATTTATTGTTATTATAGGATGTGAATTTACAAGCCTTTTTCGTTTTTTGTTCTATCACTTTTTTTAACTCATCAAATCTGTCCACTCCCGAGATCATTATTGGTGGTGGTTGGTAATGGCTGTTTTTTCAACCCAGTGGTTAACTTTCCAAGCCTTTTATCACTTGTCTTACCTTGTAAATTTCCTTGTTTAGCATCCTGTCTTCTTGCAGATAATCAGGACTGTCTTCTGCCTTGCATTTTTTCGTAGGCTTTGTGAACTCCTCTCGGCGTGAGTGAACTCCTTCTTGAGTTTTGTTTATGTAGCAATAATTGGTCCCCCCCAGAATCCATTGGACCGACCTCCAAGGAGGGTGGATTTTCCAGTTTATCTGGTCTGCCACCTGGTGTATTTCTATCATTTGTTTAGTTCATTGTCATATTTGTTCTGGTAACCGTATTAGTTTTATTGGGTAGTACAGTAATTTCTACACACAAGCCCCCTGCCAGGAGGACCGGGTCATTTGTTTTTTTTATTTTCAAGTTTTGCGAAGTTTTCGTTTCCGCTTTGTGGATTTTAGTCGCCTCTTACGACAGGCATGCCTACCTCGGATATATTCTAACCTCTATCCGAAGAGGTAAAATAAAGTGAAAACTTATCAATTTTTATCTTCCTAGACCAAAATTTAAAGGTCAGAAACTGGTGACATAGGTAGTGGGCGCTGTGGTTCAAATGAATAGTGCGTTGAATTGCTGAGCGGGAGATTCGACGTTCGAATCCCAGAAAACACCAAGACGTTTTTTCACGGTCCCACCTTACGCGAATGTATGACAAAGGTCCGAGAGTAATAACTGTTATGAGAAAGCTTCTCAATTTACCTTTCGGATATAGGACTAAACTGTAGGTCCCTTCCATTTGTGTGAAAATATACAACACGCACAACACGAATGTTCTCTAGGAGCTAGGCCTGGACTGATGAGTGCAGAGGTATGGTTTAGAATGTTGGCGCGTGCAACTGGAGAACAACCCGCAAATAGTGTATGCTAGCAGTACGGACTACTGGTATCTATCTTTATAGATACCACATCCATTGGCACAAACAATAAAAAAATAAATAGATAAACATATGCATGTACATGTTGATGTTCATCCAGTGTACACTTTTGGTAATGTAATATGTGCACACTATTAGTTAGGTTATACAAAATTAAAATTAATAGGTTGGAGGTATTAAAAGACCTTTGCGCCCGTCTCTCAAATTTCGCGACGTTTAAGCTGTTGAAGAGAGTTTTGGACCTATAGGTATGTAAGACAAACTTGATCGTCATCAAAAAGACAGTTTTGTAATAATTCACTACTTTGTAAATAAATCTCATTATTAATTATTTACTTATTTTAAGGAACATACTATGTATGGACAAAAAAAGACCATTAAACTGTACAAAATTAATGTGTCTTGTCTTGGGGCTGGAATGTGTTCATGAAAACATACATATATGTATTTATCAATTTGTGTGGTAAGCCTCATCAATAGCATAAGGTGATGGATGCATAGTAAAGAGGACACCTAGCCCTTTCTCTTCCTCTTTCACAGGAAGAATTTGTACCTCATATACTTGGCGACTTCTGGATTAATTGCGTTTAGATTAATGATTATGGGCATCATTTTTCATGTGGCTAGTATGACAACACAATCATATGCTTATGTCACTCCTATCGAAAAGTTCTTTATCTTCGCATGTAAGATCTTGTCTGCCGTATTTTGTGTACACGTTGAAAAGCTGATTAACAACCTAATAAGTTCTTAACAGTTCCCTTTCATGCCAGGAAAGTCCGCGAATGACCAAATTTGCAAACTTCTGTAGATCTTGGCAAAAAACTCATCACAATAATTACCATCTACAGAAAAAGCAATACTGAATTATACCTAGTGTCGACATCTGTGCTAAGCTTGTTCATCTGTGAAGGACGACGATGAAGGACTATCTTTTGCCCTCCCGTATGTAAGAAAGCACATGAAATACTTTACAAAGGACAGCTCAAGAATATGAAAGTATGTAATACCTGAAAAATTATTCATTAATGGGCTTCCATTTATAAATTACATAGAAAATACTTAATCCCAAATAAAAGCGTGAATAACTATTTGGAACGCATTAAAATAAGTCGATAGTGGAATATTTTTAGATCTCTTACTTAATGCTTGTTGTAGACGAGTATGCTTTTTTTAATTTTAAAGTACATGTGTTTTAGTTGATTTTTACCCAAATTAATTACTCCTTTGAAAGGTAATCAAAATGTCTTATAAAATAAGCTAGCTTTATGCCAACATACGAGTAATTGCTTATGGGAAACCATCTGTCGACAAGTACGTCAATAGAACCTCAGTTAGGTATAACTAACTGATCTTCATTTATATTTATATATGTACATACATATGTGTACATATATGTATGTATGTATGTTTGACTTAAGGATGTATGTATGTAATCTATACAAGCGCAGTACACCAGCAATAGTGTCTTCATGAATTTCAAATTTAATTGCGGGACGTGATTGATCTTTCACTGAGAACGGAGGAAAATTTATTCTTATCTTTGATGGCAAGTGCACTAAACGTTACTAGATCTTTGCACCTGCGTTGAGCTACACCGTCTCCCAATCAGGTTCATAAATACATATGTACATATGTACATATAAAGGTACCTACTATGAAATGAACTTATTGAACTTGAATATGTAAGTTAGACACTCATTGGTGCAATCTATATATGACTAAAATTTACGTATAAGTAATGGGACGGCTCTGTTTACTTCTAAAAAAAGATAGAAAGAATTCGAGCGTTTAAATAAGTACATACTTAATAAGAAACAAATTATAAGAACGTTTGTTTTGACCTGCTTGACCGGATGGATTCACTCCTTACGTTATAACTAAAATAAAAGAAATGTCTTCCCAAAATATTTGTTGACTTCGCGCACAATTTGAATACGACCATGCCTACTTAGCCTTGGTCAAAGTACATATTTGGCACCCGCCACAGTTTGATTGAACTTTTCGCATTATACGAGCGATAAATATGTTATTATAGGGGTGAGGTGAGGTCCAGTGGATTACCTTTTTTTTTCTTAAATTAGTTGTAATAGAACACAAATTAAATTTTAAATTTCTATTTTCGGACAGAAGTGTTAAGTTGTTATCATCCTCCACTATTGTTTTAATGAGGCTAGATCGCTCAGATATAAGATGGAAATAGGTTCGGAACGAATGTAAGGTTTCTATATCGATTAGACCTCTCCCACCATTTCGTCTTGATGCAATCATTCATTTAAATTATTTTTAGAGACTCTCTAACTAATTTATTTTTAACATTTGCCTTGGTTATCTAGTTATTTTAGGCTATCTCAAGGTATTTTTAGACTCTTCTATCTCCTTAATTTCGACCTTATCTCCACCTTGAAATTTCGTTATTTTGATTTCACCCGTTCTTATCGACTTCAAACCTTAACCCGAAAATATCTTAATATTAGTTATCCAGCGCTCCATACTACGTTTCAAGAACCTTATTATGTTCAGATGTATTTTGCATATTTCCAGAACTTTAATTAATCAGCTGTGTGGGATGCTATTAAAGGCTTTCTGGTAGTCTATTTAACATGCATATAAATTCCTGAATTTGCTGGCAGTTTGTACTAGTATTGTTTGGTCGATTGTTTCTTGTTCTTTCAACTTTTCGCACATTTACTAAATCTTTTTTGTTCCTCGTATAAGATGTTATTTTATATTTTGCGTTTGATTGTCAAATATATAATCAGATTAAGAAATGCGCCCATTCGCAGGGTCGGCATTGAACCCACTGCTCTTAGGTAGTAAATATGTATGTGATGCCACTGATTAATTATGGGAAATTATCAGGTATTGCAATATGCAATCGTCGATGAATTGAGTGAATTTCTTATGTATACTCGTACCTACTAGTCATTTGTACAAGAAGTTCTGGATAATCCTGGGGACTTCCCAGCTCCCAGAGATATGTATAAGCTCTTGAAACTTGCTGGACTTGTTCTACTGTCAAGAGGCATCAACATCCAAGGTAAGGTACGACGCGCCGAGACCTGCATGGCTGAGGGAGTGCTCAGTCGCTAGCGCAAACTCTGGATACCTGGGGACCTCCAGTTTTAACTTTAATTCCCCTTATCTGCATACAGGGGGTGAGTGCAGATGGACCTTCCTTCCCCCTTACTCGTGGGACCAAATCATGAAACCAAATAACAACAACAAAACAAACAAAACAAACGATACCAAGGAGGCCAAAGTGCAAGGATCGGGCACTTCAGACTCCATAAATACCGATCCCCAGACGGAACGCATGACAGAGGAAGAAGAAAATCTTCTCCTCAACCCCTTCGCCAATCTTGGAGTATGGGACAGGGAAAGCGTCAGAACGGCTGATGCCGACATGGAGAAGATGATTCTTGATGTCGACGACAGCTGCTCTGTCGCTAGCTCCAACCTCTCCAGATTGTCTACGTCATCCAGACGGAGTAAAATCTCCAACTGCAGGACGACTATTAAAAGACTAGGTACGAAGGGATGGGACGAACTGACGGAGACAGAACGTAAGCGGCTACATAACGCACGTGCCTATCTGCAGGAACAGCGACTAATGGAGAACAAGCCTACTGCTCGTACACCAAAGGAAGATGCTCCTGCAGGTGACACCAGCGCTATAAAGTCGATGGGGCCACCTGCCCCCCGGATCGGCAAAGTCCATCTGGGAGTCAGGCCGACCGCACCGACTGAAGCACTCAAGGATACCTCCGAGGAATCATCAAACTCTTCAAACAGACGTTGCATCGAGCCCCTTGCTCGTACGGGTCTGGAGAAGAGGGAGATGGTCCCTGGGGAAGTGAAAGCGTTGTCGACTGATAGCCCGATTGATACAACTCAACCAAGGCGATCACAGGCAACGCTTTCAGATCCAAACAAAACCTGCAGACAGAAAGAGAGTGAACGGCCACCTAAACCAACCATCGGGTTACCGAACTCACCAACCAGACGTTGCATCGAGCCTCTTGCTCGTACGGGTCTGGAGGGAGAGAAGATAACTCCTGGTAAGGTGAAAGAGGGGGAGGCGTACCCAGAAAACATCCAGAGCCTTAGCTCCACATGCAATCTGGTTGCGACTTCCCCCCCTAAATCAGGTGACGGAGGTCAGGATCCCTCGAAAAACGACACGACTAATGACAGCTGTACGACAGTCGTAGAGGTCTTGCCGAACGATTCCCGGCGGCTAGTGCAAATAGCCTCTGACTCTAAAGCTACCGGCAAACGTAAAGCACTCAACGAACGTGAGATCCTACGTAGACAACGACGTAATGCAGTCAGAATCGTCAGGCGACTGAGTAAACGCACTCCGGATACCTTAACGGAGAAGGAGAGACAAGCTCTTGACAAGGCCAAGACAAGACTCAGAACGATTCCGGAGACTAGCACGGACGAACGTAAAGAAAAGACCCGACGTACGCCCAGCCGAACCTTGATTTCGGACAAACTCAAGACGACCGGGAATGTGCACCCCCATACCAACCCCGAGCCGACTGCTAGTACGTCCAAAAGAGCTAGGCTTAACGACACCCTTTCCCCACTGACAAACAAAACGAAAAGAGCCAGATTTTCGCTGCTAGCCGTTACTGGACAGCAGGTCGCCGTTGCTGACTTCGGTAATCCCACACGGAAGCTAACTGAGGACCAATGGCGACTAATTGAGATCAGGATCCTTGATGAGGTAAACGACCTCATTGTCAAAGAGAAAGAACCCCTCCCACTCTTTGGCACCCTTAACACCATCCAAGGATTCAAATTAGTGACCTGTGAGGACTCTCACACTCTCGCATGGCTCCGAGATTTCATCTCTAGGACCAAAGCTCCTTGGCCGAATGCTGACCTTCGCCTGATCGACAAAAAAGAAATCGTGCAGTTGACTAGACCGAGGGCCAAGCTCTTTGTACGGGGACCTTACATTCCTAGAGATCGGATCGAAAGGTACCTCAGATCTTTAAATAAAGACCAACTGAGCCATGCCTGGGAAGTGCTAGAAGTAGGGGAATACAACGAATCCGGTACGGAAGTGACAGTGTTGCTCAGTCACAAATCAATTCCGTTACTGAACAAGATAGGCTTCAAAGTCCGCGTCGGTATAAACCGATGTAAGCTCAGGCTTATTGCCAACTCGGCAAATAAAAGTAAAAAGGAGGAGGCGACAAAGCACTGTGATGAAGATAGTCCAAATAAACCTACATCACAGTAAGGCGGCCAGCGCCAACCTGATCTACCTCATGGAGGCTAGACAGATAGACTTGGCCCTAATTCAAGAACCCTGGATTACAGGTGGCAAAATAAGGGGGCTAAACTCAAAAGAACTTGTACTGTATAAAACGGCTCAAGTAAATACAAATAGTAAGACCAGAACCTGTATAGTGGCTAGGAAACAGATTAATCTCTTTCTTCTATCTACCTACAGTGATATAGACCACACAACAGTCAAGTATGAACGTGACGGGCTCCCGCCGCTGATCATAACATCGTGCTACATGCCATATGATGCAGTAGAAGGACCTCCAGCTGAATTAACTCGCCTACTTGTTCAGCGTGCCGCGCGAGAAAAATGGGACCTAGTCATAGGTTGCGACGCGAACTCCCATCACATTCAATGGGGTAGCACCAACATCAACATAAGAGGTGAGTCACTTTTTGAATTCCTTATCCTAAATAACATATTAGTTGCAAATAGAGGCACAGAACCAACTTTTGTTATTAGAAATAGGCAAGAGGTAATTGATATCACTCTAGTAAGTAACACAAATACAGTAGTGATAGAACAATGGAAGGTATTAAAAGATGAGGCATTCTCTGATCACAAAATCATTGAATTTCTGATACCGGACAAAAATCATGTCTTAAAACCATATAGAAATCACAGGAAAACCAACTGGGATATCTTTATTATGGAAGTAGGGATAAAGACAGGAACTCTTCAGACACATTCTATGCTTGAGCCTGAGAGCATAGACAAGACAACCGATGACCTAACTAAAGTTCTCGGTACAGCCCTTGAGAAGGCATGTCCCCTTAAGGAGACGAGGAAAAGCAGAACAAAATCTCCTCCATGGTGGACAAAAGAACTGTACAACATCAGGAAAGAAACACGGAAACTTTTCAATGTTGCAAAACACACAAGAACAGACAGTGACTGGGAAACCTACAAATCCAGCCAAAGAAGATTCAAGATAGAAACCCAGCGAGCTAAACGCTGTTCGTGGAGGGCCTTTTGCAGTGAGATAGAAAACACCAACGATTCGTCTAGGCTTAGAAAAGTTCTTGCCAAAGAATCAACTGCACTGGGCTCTCTTAAAGACTCCGACGGCCACTGGACAGAATCCTGTTACGATACGCTTGAACTCCTACTCAACACTCACTTCCCAGGCTGCACCTCCCACAAGAGTAATGACCTGGATGAGCACGACAACACGGAGCATACAGGTTAGGTTAGGTTAGGTTGGCTTGGCTGTCTGCACGGGAGTGCAGACACACTTAGACCAATAAAGGTCCTTTGTGATACCATGGATCAAAACCAATTCGCTACTCATGGACTAACAGAACCAACCGGAGCTTTTGATAAAGCGATAGATGCGCATGACGCCTAAGGACGCTATGTCACCAAGGACTTCAAGGAAGGGGGACCCTAAAAAGAGCATTCTTTTATGCGACAGAGCTGGGCAGTTACATAGGAGGTGAGGGATACTTTCCTCCTCCTCCTCGTCTCTACAGCTTCTGCAGAAGTCATTTGAAAAGAGGCCAAGTCTTTTGGCATGTTGGCCTATAAGACAGTGTCCAGTGAGAACACCAACAACGCAACGGAGCATACAACACCAGCGGAATTGATAACAGAAGAAAGGATAAAATGGGCTATCAACTCCTTCTCGCCGTACAAATCTCCGGGAATGGATGGCATCTTTCCTATGATGCTACAAAAATGTGCAAATCACATCACACCCCACCTGAAAAACATATTCCTAAGTAGTCTAACCAGGGGATATGTACCAAAATCTTGGCGTGAAGTCAAAGTGGTTTTTATACCTAAGGCTGGTAAACCCAGTCACACTACCGCTAAAGACTTTAGACCTATTAGCCTAACCTCTTTCGTTTTAAAAACCCTTGAGAGGCTAATTGACATCTACATTCGGAGTAAATTGAACCCGACCACCATATCTCCAGCCCAACATGCATATACAAAGGGCAAAAGTGTTGAAACAGCGCTCCACAGCGTTGTGAGTACCGTGGAAAAGACACTAATTGATAAGGAATACACTCTTGCGGCCTTTCTAGACATCGAAGGGGCTTTCAACAATGTCCAAACCGATGCGGTTAAAAGAGCTCTAGTAAACCTTAAAGTGGACAACACTATTATCAACTGGATAATGGGTATGCTCAAAAACAGGCTGATCTACTCGGAAATAGGAGGTGTTCATATCAAAGTATCAGCATCTAGAGGCACCCCTCAAGGTGGGGTACTTTCACCCCTTATCTGGATTCTTGTGGTAAATGAAATTTTAATTAAGTTAAAATTTAGTGGTGTTAAAGCAGTAGCATATGCTGACGATCTAGCACTACTAGCGACAGGCAAATTCCTATCTACCATAAGCAACCAAATAGAAAGCGCCTTATCCATGGTTAATACATGGACCAAGAACTGCGGACTTGCGGTCAACCCGCAAAAGACTGAGCTAATCCTTTTTACAAATAAAAGGACTATACCAGTATTTGATCTGCCATCAATTGAAGGGACTCCACTTAAAATTTCTGAAAGCGCCAAGTACCTAGGAGTCATCCTAGACAGGAAATTGAACTGGAATCTCAATATAAAAGAAAGAGCAAAGAAAGCAATGGTAGCTTTTTATGCCTGTAATAGGATATTCGGTAAAACCTGGGGTCCTAGTCCTAAGATCATCATGTGGCTATACACCGCGGTAATTAGACCGATACTCACATATGGTAATTTAGTCTGGTGGCAAGCGCTATGTAAAGCTACCAACCTCAAAACCATGACAAAGATTCAAAGAATGGCCTGCATCGGCACCACCGGGGCAATGAGAACCACCCCCACAGCGGGGTTGGAAGCTATACTCAACCTTAAACCCCTTGATATCTTCGTACAGGAGTCTGCCGCAAACAGTGCCCTGCGACTTAGCCAAACTGGATGCTGGAAATCCAGTATAACGGGGCATGCGCAGATCCTACGTAAATTTACAGAAAATTCTGTATGTACAGACTACATAACACCCTACCTTGACTTTGTAAGACCATTCGTTACTTCCTTTCCCAGTAGAGAAGAATGGCACGAAAATCAACTATCGGGTTACGAATCATCGATACCCATCTTCACAGATGGCTCCAAGATGGACATTGGAGTTGGCGCGGGATTCTACTCCGAAGTTTTGGACCTATCCAGTTCTATCAGACTTCCTGACCACAGTAGCGTTTTCCAAGCTGAGGTCCTGGCAGTGACAACAGCTGCTAATCAGGTCGCAATGAAGGCACTATCACACACTGATATTACCTTTTTCATTGACAGCCAAGCGGCAATAAAAGCGATTTCTGCCATTGAAATTAAATCGAAGCTTGTAAGTCGTTGTCGCGAAGAGCTACGGGTTCTTGGTGCACAGCACAACGTAAGACTCTGCTGGGTTCCCGGACACAAGGGGGTACCGGGTAACGAGAAAGCTGATGAGCTGGCAAGAAAAGGAGCATCGCTTGGACTAAATCAGGCAGACACTACTGTAAAAATCCCGCCTTGTCACATTAAACAGATGTTAGGGGACAAAACATTAGTAGCTGCAAATGAAAGATGGAGAGTGCTTGATTCTTGTGCTATAACCAAGAAAATGTGGCCACTCTACGACAAGCAAAAAACCGAGAGAATTTTACAAATGAACAAAAAATCTTTGTCATCTCTTGTAGGTATTATCACTGGACACAATATGCTGAGATATCATACAACGAAAATGAAACTTAGTACAAATGACCTGTGCAGAGGATGTGGTGACGAAGATGTACATGAAGATTCCACACACTTTCTATGTCACTGCCCATCACTCTGTCATATTAGATCTAAAACACTTGGAAGACACTTCTTCTGTGACCTTGAGGAACTTTCTGGCAAGTCTATAAACGACTTGCACAAATTTATAAACGCCTCGGGATGGCTTCAACATCCATAGTTTGCTTATAGGTTCTAGAGTATGGGTGGTTTTTTAAACCCCTAGGGCATCACAATGGATCTACATTGATCTAAGTGTGACGGATGCAGAATTCTTTTGCGCCCGTCAACCCACTAACCTAACCTAACCTAACCTAACCTGTTCTACTGTCAGTCTGTTGTTCATCATCCATTCAATATCCTGGAATCTCCGCCTCTCTTTCTCGATCGGTAGAATTGTTTTTTCATTATTCATTAACACTGTTAATTTGTCATCTTTGAGTTGAGAGCTTATATTTCCGTTTTGGCCATCCGTACAGATAGTTTTTTCTTCGAATTATTTATGTATTTTGTTTTTGAGGCGTCCAATGTGTGTGTATAGAGATTAGAGATCACGTGTGTTCTTTCGTCTGGTTGCCTGGTAACCTTCTAAATTACAAAAGCTATGTGCATGCATGAGTGTTTGTTATGTAAAGTGGTGACCAATTTTTTTTCTTGAGATATTGATATTTATTTCCCCACCCTTCCTGAAAAAGCGACTAATAAACATTTCTATTCAATGATTTCTCAATACTTTTCTCTATAAAAAAAATTATTAAAATCCTTTCAATAATTCAAAAGTTACATGGAAAAAGTTCCGACAGAAAGTGCAGTTCAGATTTTCGTATTGAAAATTAACTATCAATTCAATAGTTTTTGTACGCGGACACTTCCGGCTGGTTCGATGTCGTTGTACAGGCCATAGAGTTCGTCGTTATATCTTCTTCTTGTTACTCATCATAGAGCTTAGGAAAACCTAGTCCGTGCCTACCTCAAAACTAAACCTGTTCATCTTTGCACTCTTTTCAAAACGCCGCGGCCGATATTGAACGTCTTTTTTCGTGGACGCATATATTTTGTTTTGCTTCTTAGCTGCCTACATTTCAATGCCCCACTGTCACAACACTGATTTTTTCATATTATGTCAATATAGTCGGCATTAACGACAATTTCCACAGACTTCTGAAAACTTGCATTTTAGCCGTTATTATAATCGTTGGAGCTTTTTATTTTTAAAGCATAATTTTCTTCTTCGAAATCAGGCCTTTTCAAATTTCAGATATTGCTAATATTAAAGTAGAGAATAAGCCCACGCAAAAGGAGCTACATTTCAATATTTCTCTTTACGTACCACTTGTTTCGCTAGGAAAGGATCACTAGCATAAAACTATTTTCTATACTATTCAAAACATTGTATTTTTTGCTTGAAAACGCCTAAAATTTCGTCAAACAATTACATATTTGGTTCTAGGTGTTTGAGTTGGAGATTTGTTTTCCGAGGGGATTGAAAGGTACAGCATTCTTCGAAGAAATGAGAAGTGTATTAGGTGATAGTGTGCCGTAGAGGTGTCAATTTGCCAGAGATGATCGCTCAAACTTGCTACATATTCATAGCAGGGAAACAAATCATTTTTGTTGCTGAACCAGTTGTTGGGCATGAAACAAATATTGGCAAGATGGGTGCCAAAATTGCTTACACTCGACCAAAAACGTGTTAAAATACATGCCTTAAGAGTGTCCGGATTGTGTTAAGAAAAATACAGTGTATTTCACTACAAGAGGTAAAACTTGGGTGCACCACTATGTTTCTGAAAAAAGAGGAATGAGTGCAAAATCTTTTGTCAAAAGTGAATGGGATTCTGTTGGTAGACTACTTGTCAACTTTAAGACTTATTGGAAAAAAACATGATTTGACTCTTAAGAAAGAGAAATGACAATGACGAGGTCCATGATTAATTTCAAGGTGCTAAGGAAAACTGTTTCCTTTATGCGATCAAAAGCTAAAAGATTTATCGGAGACTGCTGGTTTGAGGGAATAGAAATGCAAATACCTGGAGCAACAGATCGTATGTAGTCCAGGGCTTAGCTCCTCGCGACCATTCGTGTTGTATGTGTGATATTTTTCACACAAATGGAAGGGACCCACAGTTAAGAGCCATAACCGAAAAGTATTTTTTGAGAAGCTTTCTCATGACAGTTATTACTCTCGGACGTTTGTCAGATATTCGAGATTGGTGGAACCGTGAAAAACTTTTTGTTGTTTTCTACGACTCGAACGTCGAACCTCCCCCTCAATAATGCAACGCACTAACCACTGAGCCATGACGCCCACTGGTTTGAGGGACATTACTTTAAAAATTAGATACCATGAGAATTGTTTTTATGCATTCATACTGCAGCAAAAATATTTCATATTTTATTTACTCAGCAATGGAAATGATATCATACGGTGACAAACATATAAAAGAGAAATAATAAAACGTGATTGGACATAACTAACGTCATAAATACTTATGTGCAAAAAGATCTACAATCGTGTGTTGACATGATCTGTAGAGCAACTCCAAATTACATCTGCACGTTTTATTATACTGCCCCTATAATTATAATTACACACCCAGTTGAAGCTCATTGAATTATACGCCCATAATATCGCTAATAACTAGCACAAATTCACGTCTCAAAATTTAAACAATCACACGATAAGATTTTCCATTTTAATTTCCATAACTTTAATTAAGGCACGGATTAATTAACCACCACCGCTAAAAGGCTCATTGATCCCAAACTGGAAAGGTTAACAGTTACACCAACTAAACCAATTATTAAGTAGATACTTTCTATGCGAAGCACGAGTACTATAAACTGTGGGTGACCATGAGTCACCGGCAAACATACATTTGTACATTCCATATTTGCTTAAGGGCTGCCCCTTCTTCCTCTTGCCACGACCAAACCACAAAGAGAATGCACAAAAACAAAAGAAAACGTAAATAAGAGAGGAAAAAACACAAACAACAAAAATAATATTAAAAAAAATATTCAACAAGTGGTGCCCAAAAAATTAATTCAATCTACAGTAAGCGAAATAAAATTATAACTACAATTGTATACAGATACATACTGGTAAACGTACATATTCGTATGTATGTATGCATATATTTATGTTTATTTCCACAGTGCGTGATGTCATCAATTCATAATTGTATGTACATTATTGTACATAGTATTTTAAATGTGCAAAGGTCCAAAATATCATGGTTAAGAATTATAACATATTTGAGAGTTGAAGAATATCTAAGATTTATTATTATTATTAATGCCATTGTAATGCCATATAAACTTTCATTAAGAGGTTGTTAATACATATGTATGTACCTACATATCATCTATACCAGTGGATCTCAGCATCACAATAATTTTAAGGGAAAACTACCTTTCGATTTCAAAGTACAATGTTTACTAGGGAGATGAGAAGGCTTCTAAAGTAATCGAACAAATTTTGATACGAAATCTTTGTTATATCCGAGCAATTGTAAATCAGTTCTATGAAAAATATCCATAAAAATTGTTTCCTTAACCAGCTTACTGGAACATTTTCCGCCATCCAACCTCTCACCAGTCTTTGACAAACGTTTGAGAGTAATAACTAATAACTATCATGAATAATATTTTGAATTCCGCCTTTAGAATACGGCGTTAAACTTTAAGACCCGATGGGGGTTAATATACTGCACTAGAGAAATTAGTGAAATAAGAAGGCATTTAACAGGTAAGTCTTACTAACTAACTTAGGTGGCGCTACAGTTCGGAGAGAACCAGGGCCTCAACAAACAAGTTAACCCAGTTAACCCGGTCTTTAGCTTACTGCCTGCAGTTGCGCACACCAAGTTGGTTGAGGTCCCCTTCTACTTGTGCGGGCCACCTTAGGCGAGGTCTTTTTTACTGCGTTGTCCCTCCGGGTTAGGTTCGGTCCGCATAGACCGGAGCATTGATGACCATTTGCTCTACATGTCCAAGCCATCTTAGGCAACTGATGCTCAGATTTTTGACTAGGTCGACGTCACTGGATATCTTCATCCGCTTTCGACAGAGTCCATGCTTCAACGCCATAAAGCAGGACTGGGATGATAAAGGTCTTGTACAGAGTCTTACTACCTCCAAGTTATAGCTGTCGACTATGACGGTCTGTCCAATTCGTCGATGTTGTGTGCCCCTTGTCGGCAGCATGTACTTGGTTTTTCCCTCATTTTCAGCTAAACCCATTTTGGCGGCTTCTGTTTCGATACTAGCGAACGCACCAGTGACAGCCCGCTGTGTCGTCGGCGTATGTTAGTAGTTGCACAGACTTGTGAAAGATTGTGTCTCCGGTGTTGGCTTCTGAGTTTCGAACAATTCTCTCAAGAATGATATTAAAGAAGTCACATGACAGCGCATCACCTTGTCTAAATCCTTTTTTGACATCCAAGGTCTCGATGAGGTCATTACCGACCTAGATGGAGCAGCGAGCGTTCTTTATCGTTATCCTGCATAGAAGGATGAGTTTGTGGCAGGGATGCCCAAATCGATAAAAAGATGGTGAGTATCAATTTGGACTTCTTGGGTTTTTTCTACGATCTGCCGGACTCTCAGGCGTTCACACAATATCGCACATATGATCTTATACGTGATGTTGAGTAGAATGATGCCTCTGTAATTGGCGCAGTTGAGGGGGTCTCCTTTCTCATAGATCGGGCAAACGCTGCTGAGATTCTATACACTCGTCTGACCAAATCTTGGAAATGAGTTGGTGTATGCTCTCTACCAAGTCATTTTCAGCTACCTTGAACAACTCGCCCGGTAGGTCATCAGGACCAGCAGCTTTGATGGATTTAAGCTTGGATATTGCTGTCCTCTCTTCGTTTAGGTCAGGTGGACGGAAGTTTTGGCTACCATCGTCTATGTTGAATGATGCATTCTGCCTGACAGTGGTACGTTGGTCTTCATCGCCGTTATACAGTCTGCAGAAAAAGTTTTCGCTCTTTTGCTCTTTTTTTCTTTTTCCGGAGAAGCCGATGTTTTTCCCGTCTCTTATGCGCGTAGAACTCACTAGCAGCCCTGGTCCTTCATTGCAGCGCCGCTTTGTACGCCTCTTGTTTAGCTGTATGTGCTTGCCGGCATTCTTTGTCAAACCAGGGGTTTCTTGGTGGTGGTCGACTGAAACCCAGCACATCAGTTGCGGCGTCTCTGATGGCATGTTGGCAGCGTTGCCACTGGTCTTCGCCACTTGATGTTGGCGGCATAGGATTCGTGGAGTGATTTCGGGATACTCGTTCTGCGAAGATTCTGGCGGTCTCTTGCGATTGCAGCTTTTTGACGATAAATCTTTTCACAGAAATTCTTCTTTGTGCCGTTTGGGATATCCGCATTCGTACATTGGCTACAATAAGGTAGTGGTCCGAGTCATCCAGAATACTAGAGGCATGTCTTGTGTCGATCGAAATATGATCAATTTGATTGACCGTTTCATGATCAGGAGACCGCCATGTCCCCTTGTGGATATTAAAATGAGGAAACGGTGTGCTTACTTTACTATTGAGACATTTCGCCCCGCAGCAAAATCAATAAGCCTGAGTCCGTTGCCAGACGTGGTGTCGTGTAGGCTGTGCTTACCATCTGTCCTACCAAAGATGTCCTCCTTTCCTATCTTGGCGTTAAAATCGCGTAGTACTATTTTAACTTCGTGCTTAGGACATTGCTCATAGGTTTAGTCGAGGAGCTCGTAGTAACATTCTTTGGTAGCGTCGTCCTTGTCTTCTGTGGGGGCATGATCGCATATTGGGCTAATGTTAGCGAATTTAGCATTGATGCGGATTGTCATAAGATGATCGCTCACGTGTCGAAAGCTCAAAACTTCTGCCTAAGTCTGCCGCGTATAACAAGTCCGCATCCGAATAGTGCTGTTTCTGCTCTCTGTAGCAATCACCGTAGTAAATGTCACAGTTTTTCATCCTCCTTTTGTCCGGCCCATCCTGGATGGCTGTAATATCTGCTTTATAGCAGTCAGCAGTCTAGGGCCTCTGCTAATTGATCGGCTGCACGCGGTCTGTTAAGGACCCGAACGTTCCACGTGCATTCTCCCCTAAATCCACTTCGGGGATGCGAGCGCTGCCGTTGGCCCATTAAGG
This sequence comes from Blera fallax, assembly GCA_946965025.1. Taxonomy (NCBI): domain Eukaryota; kingdom Metazoa; phylum Arthropoda; class Insecta; order Diptera; family Syrphidae; genus Blera; species Blera fallax. Next base: position 52,807,432 of record OX337246.1, read on the forward strand.
GCTCCTCCACCACCATCTCTTTTCAAGACCCTGCCTAAGTCGTGAAACTTCCTTACTGACCTGAGCTCCAAATATGTCGGAGTAGCTCAAGTAAGGCTTCCGCTGCTGAGGACCTCTTGTTAGACATCTGATCCGCAAGATGCGGGTCAGGTCAGCAAGGGGTGCCTTGTCTGGCACATGCGTGCTGCAGTTAACCCGGCTGAGCTTGCGCTGTTCCGAGTGTCCAGCTGCACATGTACAGTCAGACTCAGCATACGCTCATCGTTGGTTCACTATTAGATAGCTATCCAGCAGGCACCACGTGGACGTGATGATGCGTTTTTGTCCACCAACAGATAACAGGTAAGTCTACCTCTAATTATATCCCGTCGCTTGTAACACTGCATTGTTGGTATTCTGGGTCTAGAGAATGTGGTTCGTTTCTCTTAGTGTGTACGATTGAAAGCAGCCTAGAATCGCATTATCAGCAATAATAATATTGCTATTGCAATGGATATTGGTTTTCGGAAAATTTTGGACCTCGAAATTGTGATCAAACTTTGCAAAAGAGCATCTCGAACAAAATTCCATTCCTATCGACAATTTACTTGAAACTTCACGTCTCGAATATGTGGCACGCGAGAAGAAATATAAATATTTTATTCTCATCGTACAATCAACGCTATTTGCCTAGTCTAGTCGTGATTTAATTGAAATAATTTATATTTGACTAGCATTGTTTATTTTCTCTGACTGTACTCCTATACGCAAGGGAGAACGCGTCACTATACAACATTCCCAAGCAGCACCACCAGCTGGTTAAACTGTCATGCCAGTCAACTGCTGCTGCCCGGCTAACTTATTGACGTTTGTATCTAGATACACGACTGCAAAATATACCAGTGTTGCGCCAGCAATTCCACAATAAAGCCGCAATTAAGAGCAATGCTTGATTGAATTTTTACAAAAAAAATATCGGTTATATTCAAAATCCTTCGCCGACGGATGTATATTAAAAGCTTATTGAAAATACAAAAGTATTTGCAATAACGCAGATAAAAGATAAATAATTCGTCTTATGTCGATGTTCAACAGTGAAAATAAGTGAAATTTCATTGGGTGCAAAACGTGTTCTTTGAGAAGTAATTATTTTTCAATATGCATAACGTGTGCGGTTTGGCGTCATAAGAAAACGCGCGAATTGGTTCCTCAGAAATGCGACATACATATTTTTCGATTTTATAATTTCTCCTCCCAGAGTAAGCCTAAACTTTAATTAAATTTACTATAAAATAGCGCTCATCCCTGGCACGTTGCCACAGTGTGTTTATGTAAAGGTCTGGTATACGTTAAATACCAGTGATGATAATTCCGGTTTAAAGGCGTTTGTGGAATATATAATTAAAGAACCAAGGTGATAAGGAAAGTGTCGGAATATAGGAGCCCAACATTTATGTTCGATTGAGAAAATCGATTGACGTGAGCGAGGTAATTGTTGATAAAAGTTGATATCCCATTTAATTTTTACGTTACCGCTAATTAAATGTAAATAGGCTATAGTTATAAGGGCGGTTTCATTCTTCAAACGTCGTGCACATACATATGTACATAAGTCGTTGTAGTATTTTATGGGATGTTCAAATATCAATATGTACATGCATACATACATATATACACATTACATTTTGCATTTCTAACTGATTTTTTATAAAACTCTTCTAAGGTGCTTTTGTAAGCCTCTTAAAAACACATGTACATACACATTTTTCATTATTGTTTTCTTACTAAGTGATGGGATTGTTTTTCGCATATACATACATATGTTCATATTATATGTATGTACATAATGTGCTTATCAATTCAAAATTCTTTACATCGTAAGAATGTACCTTTGGGTGTGGACAGTGCGTATAACTACTACTAAGCCAGAGGTTAGAGGTTGAAATCGAAGAAAAAGAATGTTTCATGGTTTCAGCCCTCTCAAATGTCTAATAAAAGTCGGAGAGTAAGTTTTTTAATTCTACCTTTCCGAAATACTCTAGGTCACATTTATTCCAATAAAAAAATATTACTCCCACAACACGAGAAGGAACTAGCGTCAAATCTATGTACATTCATACATATATATACATATATATAGATTGTTTGATTACAATTTTTATTTGCATAATCACAGTTCAACGTAGGCGCCCTACCTTAGTGGTTAGTGCGTTGGTTTACTGAGCGGGAGGTTCGAGGTTCGAATCCCAGAAAACATCAAACCATTGGATCAAAACTGTAGGTCCCTTCTTTTTGTGACCAATACAACCGCACAACACGAATGAGAAGCTAGGCCCTGGAGTACCTAACATACGGTCTGTTGCGCCAAGTATATATGTATTTATATTTGTAATAACAGTTCAACATCATTATAATATTATAATGCATAATATACACATAAATTGCTTGGTAAATGTTGTCTTGAATAAAGTGTTAAAGTGTTGTTAATTCCAGTAACAGTGGTGTCAGAAAGTTTTCAAAATCAAGTGCTTTGTTTTAAAGCAAACATACTTGTAGCGACTAAAAAAAATTAAATAACGACACGATTGCAAAAGCTGACACCAAATCCATGAAGCATGTGAAGTTTTCAGCTAGTTCTCAGCCAGTTGATATCAAGTTTAGTGATCATTTATTTATAATACTATGAAAGGGAGTCCATTCCTAAAATACTTATTTTATCATTATTCCTGATCTTATGTATGAGTGTGCATAAAAAATTATATTTTTAAAATTTAGTACCACTCTAATCATTGCAGCGAATACTCCAATTTTTTTAATTTCAAATTAATGTCGGTATCTCGATTTACATATGTATAGTGGAAGTGTACAATTTTTGAACACCTTCTACAAACACGAGCACTTTCAAACAAATTACGTTTTTCTGGGTACATGACAAAAAAATGAGCTTTACAAATTGTTTAGACAATAAACATCAACACAATCAAAGCAATGAATGTTTGGAGATTCTGCAAGAAGATCAAGCAGTTTGCAGCTAACTTTGAATTAATAACATCATAAGCGTTTCGAGATAGTGGAGTAAATCTTGGTTTCCTAAGCGATATGACCTTAACAATCAAAGAAAGAACAAGGTGTTAGGTTCTGAGCTTTTTTAGTACGGATATGATGTTATAGTACAACGCATGCAATAAATCTTCAACCAAGTGTGAGTAGACGAAGGCATACCAAATGCCATAAATATCAAATCTATATATGACAAGAAATGTGATCCAATAATTTGCAAAAAAAATAAGGCATATCACTGCTAAATGTGATCCTTTTTACTGTATGAATATTTAAAATCTCTCTGCACCACATTCATCGGCAAATATTTGCAAATATCTCTGTAGATGGACCAAATATTTACTGTAAAACAAATACTGGAAACCAACGAAATCCAGAAACTCCATCGTCTTTCAACCTCATGCTGAAGCATATATTGCGCGGGGTATGTTTTACAACGGGACACACTTTCGCCATCATCGCTCGATCTCAGCAAACCGTTTGTAGCATTCGAAGAACAAATTCATCTGCATACTGGCTGTGACCAAACGGCACTTTTGGAAATTACAACTTTTAAATAGTTTGGGAGAACACCTATTTTTAGGTAAAAGTAAAGGTTTTATGTACTAGGAAACCGCTGGTTATTCCGTTAACCAAAACACTTAAGGTGAAATTCCTTAACTCGGGTGATGAAGTTGTTGCTCTATGAGTCGTTGATCCTACTAGTTCTGTTGTATGGTGTGAAATAAACTTAATCAACATGTGGATATAGTTAAGAAAGAAAGAGAAATGTCGACTACAGTGGCTCGCCCACATCCAGCAAATGGAGAGCAATGCCTTAGCGAAGAGTGTTATATCTCAACCAGACCGTCTTTACAGATCGAGATCCTACTAAAGTAAGCAGGTTACTATATGAATCTTTCGAATTTTTCTGTTTATTTATAAAAAACCTTAATTACGGTGTAGACGTACTAAACAGCACTTATGTGTCTACATACAGTTAATCACAAAAGTAAGTACACACCCGTCGCTTCACTATATTTGAATTGAAAATCATAACTAATACAAGAAAGAAATAAATAAAGTTTTTTTTTTTGCAAGCTTAAGACTATTCACAAAAGAAATAAAAATAAAATTGTATAAAAAAACAAAACTTAATATTCAAAGTCAACTTAAAATACTACGAAATTGACATCACAAAATGAGTATACAGTAATTAAAAAATTCACTATCTTGGAAGTTTCATGGATTTTAGTATTTTGTGAAATATCATTTTGCTTTGAAAAAGGCTTTCATTCTCGAAGGCATCGACTCTTCTCGAAGAAAACGTTTTAGATCATCTCTTGTTGTGAAATCGTGTTTCCTGATTTGTCGCTCAAGATGCTCCCATAGATGCTCAATTATATACAGCGAATGGTTTTTTTTCTGATGTTTGGACCATGATAACCAGCATTATACAGTAACGACGTATGGTTTGGGGATCTCAAGACTTACCTTTCTCACTCATTATCTTCGATTGAACCGTTGGAGCACTAATCTTGGAATTTTGTTGATCTTTCGTACAATGAGTAGATTTTCTAGTTTCGTTAACTTACAAGGTTGCCCAGTGCATGGCTTATTTATTGTTTCCCTAAGTTCTACAATATATTTGTCTATATTTTTTGCATAGTTGCTGGACTCTCCTCAACAATTTTTGCAATGTTGCGGAGTGATTTTTTTTCTTGGTAATATTTTATTACCAAATTCTTTATTTCCTTCAAGAGTTCTTTTCCTCATGGTGCAATTTTTTTAAGATTTAGTAAATCTCTAATTTAATAAACATGTTAATAAGAGCAAAGTAAATAGGTAATATGCACGTAAAAATACCCTCAAGTACAACAAATTTAAAATTGCAGAGTGATCCTTCTCAAAGTGAAAATGGGTGTATACTTACTTTTGTGAGGTGAATTTTCGTATTGTTGTGAAGTTTACGATCGTTTCTCAAGAGAGACACAAATTCTCAGTGATTTTTTACAATTAGGGTGCATCTTATTAGTAATATTTAAGAGGTATAGACTTTTTTTTACAACTTATAGATTCGACGGGAGGTCCTATACTTACTTTTGTGATTAAATACGTACGTACATTGAAGAAGTAATCATATTATAGTTGATGCATAGTTGGAGACTCACATTCATAAACCTTACAATTTGTCCATACATTGCACTAATAAAACCAAAATGTGTCTCCTACTGCTCTAGGCGCATAGAAGAGAACAACTTTATTGAGGTACTTTTACGTGACGCAATCGTACTCAGCAATAAAAATCGATACGTGTATTTATTGCTACCATTATAACTTAACGTACATATACTAAATTAGTTATAAATGAAAAGGTCTCCAAAATTCCAACGCCACTTCCTATCATACACCTTATTGCTGTTATTTACATACGTTCGTTCGCACATATTTACACACGTACATATGTATGTATGTACCCAGATTTCTGTTAGAAAGAAGGAAATTACAAATATTTTTTCATTCTAAAAGCAGGTAATATGTTTTATTGGTGGGTTTTATGTAACTTTGGCTAAATTTTTTTAGTTAGAGGTCTTTTTTTGGAATTCATGGTCATTAGAGGCAAGAGGAGAAACAGTATAAAGGCAACACTTTCATAAATTATTTGATATATAAAAAAATAGAATCTATTGCTCGATATACATTTGTGGGTTCGATTTTTTTAAGGCTCTTTAAATCAATGTATTAAACAGCTTTTTTCAATAAACCTTAAAGATATTTGATTGTACCAGAGAACCTTCATAACAAACTGATTTTTCTAATTCTTCGCAATTACTTTTTTTCAATACATATCTTATTTAACATTTAACATTATTTAGCGCTTAGCTTTCGTTTCTTTCGTTCAAAACATTTGACTATGGAATTCGTTAGCTTTCGATGTCAAAAGTTATTCCAGTGCGAGCATTTCAATGTTGTTTTATTTCCACAATAACATAGAGAGTAATAAGCTTTAAGTTAATATCAAAGTTGAAAATACTTAACGTATTTTACACTCTTTTAATTTGATACTGCCTAATACTTTCTTTTAAATCTACGGTTTAGCAAATTCATAAGTTGTTCGAAAATGAAGCAAAATGTGGTGCTGAAAATAGAACCACCTGCAGCCAATTTTCGAAAACACATAGGGTATCAAGTTCCTTACATGTCCTTGGATTTTTTTTCTAGGGTGGAATTACGTCTGCTGAATCTGCATATGCCTGTGTACCTGAGTCTTAATATTTCAATCGGCGCCGCAATTCCAACGTTTCTGAGTGCACTTATAATTGCTCCGTGTTGCCACCAGAGTGTATTCTTTGCAGTTTAAAGATTTTTCACAAGTGCGTACGAAACGCCATTTCTAATAGGTCTGAGGTCCCTGGGGCTTACATGCGAGGTTTTGCCAGTCCTCAGTATAAATACCACATCCAATTCGGTCCACGGTTTGGGGATGTGGACTAGATCCAGGCATCTACTGAAAATGACAATAAGCCAGGGTAGTATCAGGTCTACCACCATTTGGATTTCAGCGGGAATTATGCCATCCATATGGGCCTGCGGATTTTAAGGGTTTGAAGTTCTGTACAGCCCAAAGAAATTTACTCTTAGTAATAAGATTGATCGTGTTGATGGCGCTGATACTGCAGGGAAGATGTACATAGATTGCGCTGTATTATTGCGGCAACGGGGGAAGTGAGAATCTTTCTGCAACTCGAGGGATTCAATGCTAGAAGCGGTCCAGGGGCCATGATCCCTTTTAAGATAGCTGGTGGTTTTCGGAAAGGTGACTAAGACCTTCCTGAGCCTTGATACCTCTTCCATGTTGCGACAAAAGAATCTTAAACACCAGCTTGCGTTGGGCTTTCCTAAATTTAAACTTATAGATTTTGAGGGCCTCCATGTATAGGGTTCAAATGTTATGTTAAGAAGGTGTTCTTGGGGGAACGGGGGATCTAGTTAGCACAAATGTTCATACGCTGTCCCCGAACTTGGACCAATCGGTCTTCTTATAATTCCTGAAGACTGATTGTTGTAGAAGGTTCGTTAGTAGGGTTGCCAGTTCTCCCGATATTCCGGGAGTCTCCCGGTTTTTTGACTAATTTCCCGGTCTCCCGGAAATTCTAAGAAATCTCCCGATTTTCCAATTTTTTTATTTTTGCTTTCCCAAAAAATCACGAACAAGTTCAGAAAAAGTTTTATTACGAAGAAGTGTAATCAGCGCTTAATGTAAGCATACGAAATAATTTGGCATTACTCTTTCTTGTTTTTTTAACATTGACATTTCCACAAATATATTTGTTTGCTAGAAGGAGAATGGTGGCTTAAAATTTTTCTACGGAAAATATCAAATGTAATGTACCTAAGTAATGTTTGTACAAAAACCTGAAATAAAATTACAAAATGTTTTATACTATGGAGTAATGAGTTTTTATTTATTCTCCCGATTTTTTCTCAATCTCCCGATATTTTTCCTGAATCCTCCCGATTTGGTAAGGAATATTTCTGGCAACCCTATCTATGGTCAGAGAAGGAGTGTTCGTCGGAAACCTTCCAATCCCTATTTCTATGAGATATAATATCGGAGACTAGGGTTAGGTCGAGAAGTCTAGAAGCTGTGCTGTGTGGCGCTCATGTTAACTCTGCTTTAAATCGTTGATATTCCATGAGCTCGAAGCAGTACGGGATATCAGCTTGGAGGTATCCGAATATTCCGTTCGAGACTGAGCTATTTTTGGAGTGGGCGCAAAGCCAGGTTGAGACACTTTTTATAAAGACACTTTACCTAAAAAATCTAAGAAAAATGATAGGATCAGTGGCGGGTGTCTACTAAAAAAAGTTAAGAAGACTTAGTTGTGGAGAAACAACATGCATTTCTGAAGTAATACACTATATATGTACCTATATACACACATATTTCACAATTGTAGCGCGAGACCACTAGTACAACTTTGTGCAAGCTTTATTCATTTAATTTTATATTTGTTTTGACAAAAAATAAGGCAATGGATACATTAACATAAAGAAATTAATGTTTACTCGTGGAAGATAAAAATTATAATCAACAGTTTTTCTCGAGGGAGTTTGAGCTCATTACTTCACGTGTTGTTAAGTGGCACGTTTTTTGTTTGAATGTCGAGAAACTCATTCCCACACTTGTATGCTATTTCTAAAAATTTCCCACAAACATATGATATGAATTATACATAGTTTTGCAGCTGAAATAAATTTTCGCACTGAACATTAAAAATTATTTTTATCCATTCAAAAACCGCCTGTCAGAGACTGGTGAATTTTTTCATAAACTTACGTCTTTGTGAAACATTTGTTTACACACATCTGGGAGTGACACATCCTATGACTTGAATGATAATAAAAAGTAATATTAATTGCAGATGCAATAAAAACAAAACGTAAACATATGCGAGCGTATCTTCACTATGTCGTATCGAGCCCTATAGAAAATATAAATTAAATTACATATGTTTGTATCTTACATCTTCTGAGATGCTTTATTTTAACGTAATTGTTTACGTTTTGAAAAGGAAAATATCTGCAAAGACTTTCAATAAAATTGTGTTTACACAAAAAATAAGGTCGTTGTATACAGATATTTGAGAGGCGGAATTGGTGTAGTTAAAATCAAGCAAATCTTTGTCTTAAACCTCAGCAAACAGACGCTAAAATGTGTTTATATCACTGGGTAATGTCGGTGGCGACCGTGTTATATATGTGTGCTAAAGTTTCCCCTTTGCATTGGAATGATACCAGTGGAAATGACTATGTATATAGACTGTTTTCCAGAGAAAGGCGTTTGCTTGAAGTAGAATGTTGAGATAAAAAAATATAGAGTTAGCAGATTTTATGTAGGTACTTATTGATCGGGAGTATGTGCAAAAACTAAAGGAGTATCTGCACCCTTTGGTTATTTCTTGATATTTCTAAAAGTAAAAGTATTGTTGTACAGAAATAACTTAAAAAGTTGGTTTCGCAATTCTGTTTGTCTGTCCAGCTACTGCTTAACAGACTGAAAGAATTTTTTTAAACAAGATATGTATCTGACAGCTTTGGGCTTGACCCTGAATTTTGAGGGCCAACAGGCTTTCGAAAATTTAATTTAATTATAGTTAGGCAAAATTAATACTTACGATTTTTTTTGATAAAAAGAAAGCAAATTGGATTGCATTGGTCAGTAGTTAATGCCTTGGTGACTTATAACCACCAACAAATTATTTCACCTTCCCGCTTTTACGCCTATATCTGCCTAACATCCAGGAATAATAACTTCTCTATCCAGACTTCAAGTGCGTCATTAAACTGTGGGTCGCTCCTAATCGTCCGAAAAATATAACACGTACAACCCAAATATTAGCGAGAAGCTAGGCCCTGCGCACTATACGGTCTGTTAGGCTAAATACGTATCGAGGGCATTTTTTTTTAAATTCGCGGAATCCATTCCACGAACGGGTGGGCACTAGTATTTGCACTTGCAGCGATTTCGTGCAAACCAAACTTGCATTTTGTTTTCCGAGAACTATAAATTTTTCTGACTGCACATTTACAAGGCTTCCTACAGATAACACGTAAGCTTATACTCTAACCTATAACCTAGCTTATGCTATAAGCTCTGCGATAAAGTATGTAAGACGTTACAAAAATCACTCAGAGGCACTTAAGAAGCACTTAAGAAGCATCACGCCATGTACTTTTTTGCTATATTCTCCGACAGCCATTCATTGTGAACATTTATCAGATAAAAAAGCTGGAGAATTTAAAGTTTGAAATACTAATGCTAGTATTTTATATTATACGATATACAAAAAATACAATTGCTTGTGATAACATATGTACATATGTAAGAGTAAATTGTTATTTTTAGATTTACCAAAACCCAATACGGAAAAGAGGCATTGTTTGTAATTTTACAAAAAAATCATTGGAAGATGTACATACACATGTTTTCTTTTGAAATGCGGTAATGGACGTTGTAAATACGTTAATGTAATATGTACATAAACAGAATTTGTTCGAATTGGTTACCATTAACGTAATTTGCATTCTGAGTGGATTTTCTTAATCGGTATTTTCCCGATGCAACGACATATGTATGTATGTGGAGTGAATAAAACCAATTTTTAACGATATTGATACACTCATTCTATTTTTGAACGAAAAAACTTGTAAAAAGCTAGGCTGCGTCCGTAACTAGTATTAATGGCTCGTTTTAAGGTATGCTACGTTCTCATGTATAAATGTCTACGATAAGCTTCAATGTCAAAAAACTGCTAGGGCAGACAGTCAGAGACTAAGCAAAAACTAAGATCGCTCATGATTATTTCCCAATATAGGCATTCATCTTATATTAGAGGATCATCCTAATGATCTCAACGTTAGAATTCATAAGTACATATTTATTGATACGCAATCAATTACAACCAACCCGTCTCGACCCAGTTGAGGAGAAATATTTCCAGTACGATTGTATTTGTAAAAAACCGACCGATTTTTGGAAGAAATCTTGTCGAAAGAGATACACTCTTTTCAAAAGTTTTCGGAATGGCTAAATACTATAGAAGTAAGTATTATCTCCGAAAATAATAATTTGGCCTCATCATCTTCTGCAGGGCGACCTACTAAGGATTTCGCAGAGTTCAATTAAAGGTCAAAATAGAGAAGGTAGGGTTCCTTAGCAGAAGTGAATTTGGCCTGTCCCCACTTCATTCATGGATTCTTTTGTTCGAATATTTTATTCATCTGTCGTATTAAAAAATGGCAAATAAGATCGGTAGAAGACAAAGCCCTTGTTGTAGAAAGAAAGAAATACATTCAGGATAAATTTCAACAGAAGTCATGGCTTATCATTGATAGATCGCCAAGTGACGGAGGTGGAACTTCTAATGACGGAAACGCGACCAGGACATTCTTTGCGAGCACTTCCAATTCTGCTGAAATTACCGGAATCGATAAGAACATTATTGAGCGATGTTATACAATTCTAACTACCCTGTCTTCCGGGCTACGACATAAATATCGAAAATGTAAAAAAAAAATCGCATTGGAAACAGCCAAACTAATTATGAAAGAATAATCGTGGTACAATCTTAGTTCAGTTCACAAAGTCTTGATACATAGTTCGCATATAATTAATTATGCTCTGTTATCAATAGCAGAATTATCTGAAGTCAAAGCAACAAATAAAACTTCAAACTTTTTCGCGGGATCATATAAGAAAAATTTCGCGAAAAGCTTGTAACACAGATATATTACGTCAAGTTCTTTTGAATTCTAATCCTTTAGTTACAAGTTTGAGAAAATTGCCTAAAAAAAGAAAATGTGTTCTCTCAGACGAAGTGATTTCCTTGCTCGAAATAAAAATAACTATTATTTTACCCTAATAGCGTATCTCGAAAACGTGACGTGATAGATGGATTGCAGATTCAGAATCAGCGCCCCCAAATTATCTCTAAAATCAACTCATTTTAGATGTTTTTCAGTTCGCAAGTAATTATGACCGCCTTTGTTCGAGAGTGGAACCACTGTGCATTGGTGCGCTAGACCGGGCTATATGATCTAATATTTCTGTGTTAAATAGTCGTCCATAAGAGTTGCCTAGTAGTATTGGCAGCTGCCCCAGAAGATTGTCTGGTTTAAACTTGTACCAAAAGTGTTTTACTTGGTGTATTACAGAAGAATGTTTATAATCCAATCTCTCTACCTTTATAAAAATCAATTGCCGCATGTATAAAAGATCGACCGATTTGGCTGATTTTCTTTTTGTTGTGTTCGTAATTGTCAGAACAAAGTTTGTATGAAAGAAAATTTTTGGAAAATCCACTGTAAAAATATTTAAATCTCAATAAATAAAAAAAATGTGACGTTCAGTATGATAGTCACAATAAATTCCGCATTGAATATTCAAAAGCGGAAAAAAGTGATCGCCACGACATTACAGCAAGAGTATTTAAGCAGAAACTCAAGGCGCTCATGGACCTCATTGTGAAGTATCATGTCCTCGGAAATGTGCGATGCTGGATGTACACTGTGGATTGTCAGAAAAGAGGACTGCCCTATGCGCACATTCTCCTGTGGATGGTAGAGAAAATAAGACCGGATGAAATTGATAACATCATTTGTACAGAAATTCCTGATCCCGAAACAGTTCTACATTTGTATGAAGTAGTGACGACGAATATGATTCATGGACCGTGTGACGATCACAACCGGGAATCACCGTGCATGATCGAAAAAAAATGCTTCAAACGTTATCCGCGTACTTTGTTATGTGACACCATCACAGACAATGACGGTTACCTCCTGTATCGTCGCCACTTTCTATAGAGGATTTGTGCCTGATGATGTCCGATAAGATGTTGCACGAATTAGGAATGCCAGCGCCGAATCGCCCCATTCACGATGCATTCAATCGAGAAATTGAACGAGAATGAAAATGCGATCGAGATGCTTTGAATCAATCAGTACGAACAACAGTCCCACTGATTCCAACCGACTTACCATTTTCAATATGCGTGTCCAGTTTCCGGTTCGCCTTGCATTCGCGATGACGATTAATAAATCGCAAGGCCTATCGTTGGAAGTGTGTGGGATATACCTTGAAATGCCATGTTTTTCTCATGGGCAATTGTACGTGGCGTGCTCGAGAGTCGGTAAACCATCGGCGCTATTCGTTTTCTCTCCGGACGGAAAGACAAAAAATATCGTTCATCACCAAGCGTTGCGATGAACACATTAAAAACATAAAGAAATGATTGTCAAAACCATGAATTCCGATTTATTTCATTGCAATAAATTCATGATCGTACTGAAATTGTTATGTTTCAATTCACGCAAATTTAGGGAGAGATTCGGTGGCGGGCGAAACCAGATATGTACAATTGTCTTAACTGCTAAGGGCGGGGAAGCAAGGAGAGTATGGGTCAGCTAGTTTTAAATATAAAATATAACCTCTTTAGTGTATTTTATAACAATCATTTCAAAAACTGACGTTTACCCTGTACAATGCAAAATATCATCGCAAGATTTTAGTGACAGTTGTGAAAAAGCATGTTTTCTGTCAGAATGTTCTTATTTATGATTTACTTTAAGTGGCCTATAATCTGCAAAAGGTGATAAGGAGTAGCTGACTTTTGTACATATGCATTATTTGTTTATGTCTTTCAGTCTATGTTTAACAAGTTATCCCGGAACATAAGTTACACATTACTATGCTTAGCTGCACTTTAAAGTTGCATTAAGCTTAATTTTTCCGAATACTTTCGGTTAAAAACTTTCCCGTAAATTATGAAAATATGCCTCAAGCCAAAAAAAAACTATTCATACCATCATATGTATATATATGAATACATATATATTTACATTAAATAATGTTCGCATACATACATACCTCTTCACCTTGAATATCGAAGCGTGCATTAACTGGACACTTAGGGACACGATTCGCCCTACAAGCATGATTAAGATACTGCAAAACCGGATTAAAATATGCGATGCAATATTATTTATATTCAGAGTGGCATTGCTGGTAAACATAGTATGTATGTATATAACCAGGGACTCATGCTTATGTGTGTTATTTTAAAGTTATGTATATTTGGTACTTGCGCATGCATATGAACGTAATTCGTTAACCAGATCAGCGAGCTCCGATAAATCACGCGAACGTGTTCGCCACAGCGAATGACATTCCTTTTTGAATGCATTTGGTTGTTTTGATTTATTAAAATTGCCACTCACCGTTAAGCACGACTCTCATAAGACAGCGGGCAGACACATGTCGTGCCTATCCCACGTTGGATTGTAAAAGAAATTCACAGTATTAATTGTCCATTTTAATTAACTCATTCTTAACTTTATCTCTGCATTTTACTATACTTTAGCTCTTTGCAAGTTGTAGGTACATATGTATATTAGTCGTTAATGAAGTCATATAATCGAATAAAGTTATTAACGGCTTTGATGAAGAAGAGTTTAGCGTAGGAAGAAACCATTCCGAAAAGAGATATGTACGGAAGGTTAGTTTTTAGTATTTAATTTTTATAAAATATGTAGATATGTATTCCGGCTCTTGGATTCTCAATGAGATAAAAACTACTAGAACTCTGTCATCTTTACGATTAAACCTATATACATATATTGTACTGATACCTTACAGCAATTTGGAATCAGAGACATATTCGCTGATTTATCCTACCTATCTCCTGATCTGACAACTTTTTAAAGTTTGACCAGCTGTCTCTGTAGAAATCAAGCATTGATATTTTTCCATCTGACACATGGAATTTAATCGTGCTAATTGGGAAATAGGGAGCATTTCACTTTTTTATTGAGTTCCCTACTGTAACCTACCTTCTTTGGGCACATTACTGGTATTCCCTGCTTTCGGAAAATATCAATAGCATCGATTCAATTCAGGCCAAGATCCTTCTTGCAGGTATACATATGTATAAGGCAACTTTTTTAAAGCCAGTTTCAGTGGTGCCAAAAACTTCATTTAAGTTAAATAGACTTTCTGACCAGGCAACTCGTCATCTGAACCTGGATGAGCCCGTTTTCCAATATTTGTTCAATCCAATAATTCATCTAGTCATGGTTTCCGTTCAATTTTATTACTTTGCGTGGTCTGGTATCTAATATATGTTCATATGTACGTTCATAAATTTTCATCGTGTGCGACATATGTAAGTTTGACTGAACGGTAGTTATTGCAGTTTCGCGTGTCGTCTTTGTTTTTATATAGCGGTATAAGAAAACTTTCTCTCCACTGGTTCGGCATCTTGCCGCTCGCATTAATTTATTGCTGAATGAAAGACTAATTAATGAGGTTAAGCTTCAAATGTGAGACAAGGAATGCCAAAAAGACATCGATTACAATGTTTTATTTGAATTTGTTTAATTTCAAATAGTCGTCGATACGACTCTCGTCAAAGAAGCCTGATTTATGCACATTCATGCAACCGAAATAGCAGATTTTTAATTAAATAATTTGTTTTCCCCTTTTCTACCCTTATTTTTAGTTGACAACAGTTTTCATATAATTCCATAGAATTCGTGTTTCCTTGATGTATGTACATCCGTGCTTCTTTATATCTACAAAAAATCCTAGTATTTTTTACTACACATGTTCTTTGGAAACCTGATAAGTCCTTCATTTATCTTTTATTTAAAGTCATTTCGAATGTTGTTGACTGATCTTATAGTCACAAATATGACAAATATGAGTATTAATGGTTCTGTAATCTAGGTGTTCGCAGTGTTTCACTTTTCATCACAAATTTATCTGTCAACTGTTAACTCGAATAGTGCTGTTTATAAAGTTTCTGGTTTTCGAATAGAATGATGTCCACTCACATATCTTAAATGCCTTCTCGAATTTGTTATAGCCCATCTATTTATAATGTAGATATGTACATAAGAGTATGTCCACTTACAACACGCAAAAAAAATTACGATTTATTATTGCATTCGGCATCTTTATTCATATATTTTAATGTAAGAATAGAGGCACTGAACGGAAAGTTTAACAAAACTAGTTTCGTTCACTGATTTTAGTTCAGTCTTCAAGTTCTTATGAAGTATTCCTTCGGGGTTGTTATGGACTATAAGTGCACATTCGAGTTCAGTAGATTAAGGAATAACGAAAAATGTAAATTCCTTTAATATGTTTGATAAATTTGATCACATATATCAATTGCTTTGTTAAACTTACCATTTACATATGTACCTCCATTCCGATGACGATAAATTCGTCTTTAACCAAAACACTTTTTATACGAATGTCAGCCATTTACCTGGAACACAAGCAAGTATGTAGTTAAGACTAAGCTGAAATTGGATCTACTAAGAATGTATTTTATTTCAATAGAGTTTGAGTTATATCAAATATATTCAATCAGAAACTTACTCTAAAGTTTGGATTTAAATAACAATCATCATATTATAAACTTTATGATATGTGTAGTATACATTGTATTATATAAATTATATACTAATTATTATAAACTATAAAATATGATAGATGTTCCTATTAGTTTTGGTAGCACATATCGAAATTTTAGTATAAATTCCTTCACGAGTGTTCGATACTTGTTCGGTACTTGACGGCACATAAGATCCAGAAAAACATGGCACCGTCCGTTTGCACAACAACATGAAGGTGCTCATCATTTGCTATCCAATCCACTTTAATGGCTTCGCGATTCGTCTGCAATGTGATTTCGTGTTTCATTCACATTGCAGACGCAATTGTATGAAAAGTGCCAAGTCTCTGCACCTTTCCCAATCTAATTTGTATGCATGGCGTACAATTACCGCGGCCTCTGAATATGGATTTCAATTACGTAAAATGTTTAATTAACGTCGGTTATACTATGCTAGAGTTGTAATGGAAATACATACATGTATCTGCTGAACGGAGTGCAACCGGGAGCAAGTCCTAATTTAACAAAAGTTGAAATCGCGAATCCAAATCACTGTTTAATTGACTGCTGTAACGATCACAGTAATTAGCCATCTGACTGTCAATTTGCTCACCTTTTTGCAGTATTGTAATTCTTTTGGAAGAGTATTCCATACTTAGTGAATGCTGAGAGTTTTTATGGACACCACTTAGTTTGATTTATGATAGAAATCTGCAAAAATACAAGAAATGTGGTTCTCTTCCTTAGCTACACACTCGTACATATGAACGTACCTTCAAAGTTACTTAGAGAGTATGCCATATGTTAACAAAAAGAACTCCGCAATTTTACATATTCTTAGAGAGTTGAAACTCATTTAAAAGTACTAGAGATTATTTTTGTTTCAATTCTCAAGGCAATATCTAAGCCCATAAAAATTTGGGCTCAATAATTCTAACTATTATTTTCGAAAATCAGACAGAGGATTATGTGGATTCATTCATTCATTTTGAATTGTTGAACTAATATCAATTTTTTGTTATTAAAGTATGTTATATCAAAACCCTTTGCTCTATTTGAAGAGTGAACTAACAATGACTGCATGCTATGTCTGACTGTTACTATCACTGACACGTGCGTTCGTGTGACAGAACGTCACAGTCGACAACTATAACTTTGAGGTAGTGAGGGTTTTTGCCATGTCTCTGCTATATATTCTAAAAATGACCTCAGCAGAAACAAAAGAAAGAATAACTCTTACCTATTGCTGTTTCTTTCGCCTTGAAAGGTATTTAAGTAGTAAAACCATATCCCGAACAACTAAGGAAATTCTAAACAAGATCCTTACTTTCCCAGTCCTGCTTTATGACTGATCATTTCGAGAGCAAAATTTTTCGAGCAATATTCGATCCCGTTTGCGTTGACGGGCTTTGAAGATTCAACGACGAAAAAATCACAAAATCGGTCGCCTGCTCATTCCCGCAAAGTCTGCAAATTCGATTTGGAGTACAAAGCATCTAGCTAAGAATCGGGGTTTGGAAAGCTTTGTTGGTTGAAGCCCAGGCTTACCCCGAACTGTAACGCCATCTAAGTAAGTAAGTTAGTGTACATACATATGTAGTTACCTAAAAAAGCTAATGACAGCTTCGCTGTTCTCAGGCCCCATTCAAACTAGCGACTTAAAGGAAAAAAAACACAAGAAACACTGTTTTTTTTCAGTAAAGTCTAACAATTCATCATGGATAGATTTACGGTGCAAAAACGTTATCAAATCGTGTAATATTGTTTCCGATTTCAGTGTTCAGTTACACAAACTTATCGAGAATTTCAATTTTATGGTTATAGTGCTGTGGATTTACTTTGCACTAATTTAATTTAATTTAACGATACATGAACTTTGGTCAACAACAAGAATTAAACCCGTGCGTTCTGAAGAAAATATAACATCAGCTGAGACCAGAGTTATTGAAGACCCGAATTTGTCAATTCTTATGCGTGCACAGGAGCTTGGACTTTTTCTCTCCACAAATTGGAACATTTTGCGAAAAGCTCTTAGCTTTATTTCTTACAAGATTCAATTCGTGTAAGAATTAGAATTATTCGGCGATGAGGCTCACTTTTGCTTCAACGGATACGTCAATAAGTAAAATTGCCACATTTAAAGTGGGATAATATTTCGATGAACTGAAATTAAAGTTTGGTGAGAAAGTGATTTCAAGATTCGGACCTGTTATTTGACCACCAAGATCTTGCGATCCAACACCGCTAGATTATTTTCAGTGGAGGTATGTGAAATCGCTTGTTTACGTGGATGAACAACAACGATTAAATGTTTGGAACACAATTATTATGGATTAGTTTTATTTTTTTTTTATAATTAGCGCACACCAAAAGGGGTATGAATACCCTTATGCTGAGTATTCAGGGCACGGGCGTTTGGAAAAAGGGGAAAGAGGAACAGGGGAGATACCGGTGCACGTTGGCTTTAAATGCTGGAATGTTGTACCGATGAGGAAATACAGAGCCTGGAAGATCATTCCACATACGTGTCGTTTGGCTTATAAACGAATCCCTATATTTGACAGTACGTCCGAAGTTGGGCTTGAGGGTGAACTGATGTGCATTCGAAGCGTAACGCGTATTGCGGGTGAAATTTTGAAGGGGAGGAATGTAGGTGGCTATTTCGTTGGAACATTTTTAGTGGAATGAGCGATAAAATAAGGAAAGACAATATACATTTCTGCAATCTTCAAGTTAGTCTATAGAGCTCACAATGTCTCTATCACCTACTAGTTTTATCGCGCGGTTCTGGAATGTGCATGTAGAATGTGCAAAACGGTCTTGCGTGCACCAGACCAGATGTGGGCGTTGTATTCCATCTTTGGGCCTTATATATTGAGGCCGGATCAGACGGGGTAAAATATTTCTTGCATCGCTTAAGGAGTTATTGTGAGTTATTGCGGATGTACGACCCCGGATGCTCGAGAAAGTGGTCATAAATTGGACGGGTAAATGATAAAAAATTGTCGTTAAAATAAAAGCATTTTTTTAAATCAAAAGCCAATGTGGTATATTTGTATTTAAATCTACTTTTCGTACTCTCTTAAGAAACCCACTTTTATAACATGAATTGCAAAATATAAACAGACATACATACATATGTATGTATATGAAAGGATTTAAAAATGGTTTACTCTTGTAATGTTACTTTTCCTGTGTTGAAATTTAAGGCTCATAGTGACAATTTTCGCTTCCAAACATAGATTTTAATAGTCACGCAAATGTTTATTTACCTGAAATTAATTAAACACGAACGTCACTCTTATGTCACTTCATCAGCACCAATATTTTAATATACATATGTATGTAAATGGCTTCCACCAGTTGATGGGTGTTACAATATTTGTTAAAACACAATTACATGGGAAAACTACAATAATTATCGAATGAGTGGGGCAAGTCAGCACAATTTGCGTCACTAGAGTAGCAGAAAAAGACTTAGCTCTTTGTCTACAACAACATGTATTTATAAACAATTGAACTTTGGATAAAGACGCCAGTGTAGGGTGCAGTATGATATATGTACATACATACATACATATGTATGCATGTACACGTAACTTCTACTGCTGGAAAGACCTTCATTTCTGTTTCAGTTTGAAAATTTCATATCAATTAACTTTAAGCTTGAAGCGCCTTTTACGATCTCGAATCTAAAGGTTGTTAAATGTACTGTATTTTTTAAATGAACTGGTCCTCTTTTCACTGTTATAAATGGGCCTATTGTGATTTTCTCCAAGTAAGAGTTCATTCATGATGCTGAAGTTGGTGATAAACCGGAGCTGTTCCAGCTCCTAGATAAAATATAAAAAAAGAGGACGTACTTTAGTAAGGAAGTAGCAGTAATGTAAATTGTGTTCAGCTGTTTCGGGTTCGTTGCACATTGTACTCATGTAGTGGGGTGCTGTCCCTATAGGCATATGACAGGTTTTAACCGGATAATGAACATAAGAGACTCCTGTAACTATTCCAATCTGACTCCCAGCTAACCGCAGAAATTATTTCATTAAGATCACTCATTCTTTTGGCCGAAAGTTTTTGGATTGACCGTTATTTCAGTTTCCATCCAATAATTTTTCTTATAAAGATTTTTGAGATACTGGCTTGTAATTTAGAATCGTTATAAACATACAACGATACAATGCATCTACATATGTTGATACACATGTATACATATTAATGTACATATGTAGATGCATCTCATTTTTCAGCTAGTACGTCCATCATTTCATTGCATTGATAATCTTTGTATCCTGAAACCCAAATGAAATAAAATACATACATATATATATACGTAGGTATGTACCTATATGTACATGCTGGCTAGTAATACGACCAGTTGTGGTTGTGGGAACAAAAACAAAGGCACGTTAAACATAAAACCCTCAAAACATGCTACGCAATTGTGTGCAATGCAATTAAATTGTTTATACAATTTAAAGAAAATAGTTAGTTTGGAAGCTGGGATAAGCCTCCTCTGATATTCACATTGAAAACTCCGTTGACGTCTTTGGGTCGAATTTAATTTGAATTCGTTCTTGTAAGTGTTTTTGTTTAACAAGTTTAACCGTATAATAATGAAGAAGAAATATTTAATTTCTAGGTACCTGCACGTGATGTTTGGAAAAATCGTATAAGTTCGTTAATTTTACTGGCAATGACAGTCAAATCGCAAAACTAACTACAATTTTTGCCGTCTTATTAAGGTTACGTGAAAAAAAAAAATAAAAACATTGAAGAAATCGAAGAAAATTTTCAAAGGCATTTCTGGGACTTCGTCGCATGGAATGGTTCACAAGTAAGTCACTAAGTTCCATTGTGGTCAAACAAACATGAGTGATCCAGAGTGTCCGCGACTTCCAAATATACATATGTACTGTATTGGGCGAACGTCGTGTTTATAATACCTTATAATAACATGCTGCAGGACGCATATTTGGACGTAAGGCTATCTGGAAAACTTCAGTCAAACATTTGAGATCAACACTATATTTTACGTGAGTTAAGTAATATCAACGGCCTTTATAGGTACAGTCTATAATTTGGTACGTAAGTAAGAAGTAGGCCGTATCTAGTGTTTATGGTTAGGTTAGGTAGATGGGTGCCTTGCGACAAATAGAGTCACTGCTCACTTAGATCAACAGTTCGGGTCCATTGTGCCCAATCATTTAACCCTGGAAACGTTGTAGAACCATCCAGATAGTAATATGAATCTCAGGAAGTCCGTGAGCAGTACATTACCTAAGTGCTCCAATTCCGAGAAGAAGTAACTTCCGGAGTCCTCATTCTTATAACGGATAGGTCAGGACAATCACACAGCAGTTGGCGAACATATTCAATTTTTTTTTTCCTCGTCCCTGCAACTTCTGCAAAAGAGTGTTATGCAGAACACCGAGTCACTCCGAGTGAACGTCAATGGCACAATGACCAGTAATTATGCCGGAAACTGTTAAGAACCTATAACATGCTAATATTATAGTATACACTTACTGCACATCCCTATTTTGTATCAAATCAGACAGATCTCCAAATGTAATTTTTCAACCTAACCTTTTTTAAATAAAACACACTTCCGTTTTTGCATTCAACGAAGCAGCATCGTCTTCTCCTTCTTGTGCTACCGTTTTTGGTAATCGTTTTAAATCACAATAGAAACGACCCGTGCGTTATAACGACTAAGTTTTACCAGAGAAGTTGATCTCTTCTTGCTGAATGCCGGCCATAGCCCTGGCTGTTGTGCATGTTTCTTAGGTCTTCACAATAAACTCCGGCTCCCATGCCAACGACCGAACCGTCGGTATAGAACGCCAGCTCCTTTTTCTTGATCGTCCCATTCGAAAATTATGCTGATGTTCTGCAAATTTTTCTGCGATTTCAGTGGAAGCTTCCAACTTGTTGGTATACGTTCCAGGATTTTCCCAATCGTGTCTATTCTACAAAGAAGTAGAAAGGGCAATGGATTCCCTTGGATTAGTGCTATCATTCGTTTCAAATCACTATACAGTAAGTACGCGCAGGTTTTCTCATTACCAATATTCCTCTCTTGTATATAAATAAAAAAGAAGAAAAATCGCATATACCCTCACTTCTACACATATTGAATGCGCCGACTGTGAAGTGTGAACGCACACTGATCAGTTTCTTCAATGGAATTGGGCGATAAGGTCTCCAATGTATAGAAAAGATAAGAAGCCTCTAATGCCAAATGTGAAAACAAAGTGTAGGGAGAATACGTGCAGCATGCAATTATTATTATTTTAGTGAATGGTTACGTCACAGTTATTATATTGAAAAGATGAAAGAATGTTTTGCTTATATGAATTTAACTTGAAAATATGAGTACCTACCTGCGAAAATTAAAAAAAAAATGAGTAATGTTACTTTTTTTAATAAATATATTTACATATTTATGTATTCTTATGTATATGTATTTTTTCATTCTATGACACTTAATTATTATCAACGGTAGTACCATCGTCTTTCTCGCCTTCACTTTCCATTTTAGTTGATAAGTCTACGTCGGGTTAAATGACAGTTCTGTCGGTGAATTCAAATGCACAAAGTACAGCCGTTTCGTAAATGTCTTTTTCCAGAGAGCAAATAAGTATCAAATATTTTCATGCTCTTTCCAATTGCATATTGATTTAAATGTACAAGCGTTGCCATTTTTATCCAGAGCAAATGTAGTATACTAATAATAAAAATGTGCTACTTTTAAAGAAAATGTAGCAAAATAGATACGTTTGTTAATTTTCTTTATTTTTGCGTCATTACTTATAGAAATCAGTTTCAACAATAAAATATATTAAAAAAATACTACAAAAAGCATTAATTCAACTTGCTAAACATAAAACAAAAGAAATAAAGTAGTTGATAAGGCATTTATAACATAAATACATATATAGGAATTCATTGATTAAATAAATAAGAGTTAACAGAATTGATTTATAATAAATTGCACAGAGAAGTAAGTATGTCTTACGTATAGTAAAAAAAGGAAATACTTCTTAAGAGGAACAGAAATCGTTACTGAATTTTAATTTAAATATTTATGTGTTTGCCATTTCCAAACCTAAAACTCAAGCAAAACCTTATCAATTCGTCGGTAGCCTCAAATATTGCTTCCCCTTCAAAATAGAAAAATCTGGGTCATATGAAAGTTAATAATATGAGTTAAAAGCATAAAAACAAAATAAATTAAGAATTAGGGAGACTGTTTGGAAGAATGTAGTACCAAGCATGACACTTTAAGGTTTTGCTAATTATGCGCTCTAATTTCTGTTCTTTAACCGCTCTATTTTTTAAAGCTCTATGCAATTGCTCCTAATGTATTTATTCTTAACAAAAAATTTATTCTTTACATACAAAGTTAGTAGTTATTACACATGAAAAAACTTAGGTTTATTTTCATCAAAGTTAGAACTTATTGCATGTTTAAGTGTTAGCAATTATTTCATCAAGAAATAAAACCTAAAATCAAGTGAATGAAATAAATCGTAATTAGGAGTTATTACACTCAATGTTGTTAGGAGTTATTTCGTCAAAGTTAGCAGTTATTTCATTTTTCTTAAAATTAACTTATTTTGCTTTTAATTTACTGTTATTCAAATTGTATTTATTTTGTTTTGTTTGTAAACCGTTAAATTATAACAATTGGGAACAACAATCGTCACTTAAAATCGCTTAGGAAATCAATTGGTAACTAGTGTCGGCTTACGGAAATAACCCACCAAACGAAAAGTGAAATAACTCCCCAAATTGGGGGATTATTTCACTGTGAAATAAAACCCCAAAACTGAAGATGAAATAAGTCCCCAAATAGGTATGAAAATTATCCTCAATTTTTGAAAAATTTCTATGTTTTTAGAACATCGAGGAACCAAAATGTCGATTGCAAACACTTTTGTGCAAGTCAACAGAGTGTACGTGCCGCGGTTTATTTAATAAACTACCCTTTCCGGGGGAGTTTAGCCGCTCACACGACTTCGTCGCTCCGCTAAGGGTACGTCAACAACTGTCAGGCAGGCGCCTATAACCGAGTCCGTTGTATTTAAAGTTTGGTGGGTGGCTCGCTTCGCTCGTTAACTGGATTTCAACCCTTTTATCCGAGGGGTTTAGCCGCTCAGGCAACTTCGTCGCTCCGCTAGCGAGTTTATCAAAAACTGTCAGGCAGGCGCTTGGAGCTAAAGTCTATTTTCATGGTGCCGTGAAATAAGGCCAAATGCAAAATTTAGCTCCAGGAATTGTTTCATTATGAAATAACTCCTAAATGTTAGGATTTATTTCATTTTTGTGTTAGAAGATATTTCATCCTGAGTTAGGACTTATTTAATTTTAAAAATAAGGAAATATTGCATTTATTGTTAGGAATTTCTTCATTAGGAGTTAATGTACATATATCATCACACTTGATTCTAAGCCAAAATTGCAGTTCTAAGCAATATAAAAATAAAAATAAATCTTTATCATCTATTGTATAGACCCCGTCAACAGTTTGGGTCTGTGATCCTTTCTTGAGATCATTAGTTCTAAATCGAAATGGAAAATATTTAAGAATATTGAGAATACTTAAACGTGTTTTGAACACACTTTCATGTTCTTATTTTCAAAAAATCTTAATAAAGATTTCCTAAGGTATCAAAGAAATCTAGTTTTTGCTCATGATTCTGCTTCATTAATAAAGGTATGGCTAATGATTACCTTATAAAGTCTTAAAAAGCGGCGTTTTTATTTAACGTTACTTTCCTGATTATTCGAATTTCTTGTCCTCTACCTCTGGACTAATTAAAACAATTTTTTTATCGTTTTTAATCGAGCTGTCAGAACATGTTCTCTTTATCCAGCTTAGTAAATGCAGCCGAGAAAAAAAAACTTACATTTCTCAAGAAACGAAGTGTAAATTACTGTCGCTTAATGAAATTCATGTTACCTTGTCTTCTTTTCGTCTCTTTGGTTGGGGGCACAGATTTGTCTGCGCGATAGTGACAAATCGCGTTGTGAATACTAATGTAAAACCTAGTCAGCACTAGTCTAGTCGCTCGATAACATTTTTAAATTAAAGAAAACAACTCATGCAGAGTCCTCTGGGAAAGAAGTGTGAATTTACTGTGGCAGTGCCCTACTTATCTCTGTTTTTATATTTCGCAGTCATGATAGTATCCAATATTAAAGGCTCATTGAGTTAACTGTATCTACCACCATGTGGGGTCGAATGTGTACAAGACTCCTTTGGATAATTTTCCAACTGCTCTCAAGCCTGTCAGTATTTTGGCCATTTCTAATACAGCTGCATGTTTGGACATATTTTTATCCACAAACTCATGGTGTCCAACATGGAAACCATGCAATCATGTTGGACAGAAAGAAAAATCATGTACGTGTAGATATGCGATAGTCATATGTAACAAATCGATGTTTTATTGAATGCCTTGGATGCCAATCAGTGAAGTGAGTGATTCCGCTGTAGCAGTGCCCGCATTGATGACTCTGCCACATTCATTGGATTGCACATTTTGTTTCCATTAAATTATCATCGCAAATCAGTGGTGACATACGTTTTGCTATGTTTCAATGATAATTAACTTTTTGATTTACCACTCAGCTGATATTTGTTTCATTTGAGCTGATGAGGACCGATTATGGAAAGTGATCTTATATCAATGATAGGTGGTTAAAAGCTGGTATTTTAAAGACTGTAGGAGGTGCTCTATAATTGCTTGAAGTAGGTAAGTTTAAGTCATTTGACCACTGTCCGTTCTAATAGTTCGTTTAAAACTTCAGATTCGAGTCACGAATTTACATCCCCAAGAAAATTGATCGAAACAAGTCTTATTAAGGTTGACATACCATTAATATCTTGAATTTCACAGCATAGAAGTTTTTCTAACATCATTGTAGCTGAAGATGATCTCTAGATTGTTTAAACTATATAGTGAGAATTTCGTACGCCGCCCAGCCATCTAGCTAACGCCAATTAGATACTCAGAATTGTGGCAATCGCATACTAAATCAGAGTATAGGTAATAAAATCCCATAGTAGTAATAGGGACTGATGCTATATCACAAAACGTGATAACACAAACACATTTGAACTGCTTTGTGTTTGTACTAACTGGGATATGTAAATAATCTGGGGTACTTCCCAGTATGTACTTAGTATGTATCTGCCCTAATGCCAACCATTTGATTGCGTTGAAAAACTATCAAAAGATAGTGAAAATAAAGTGCACGTATGATCAAACGTATTACGTATATATGAAGTACATACACCTCCATATGGATGTTCACTCAGAAAAAATCAGATTTCAAAATCAACCAAACAATTTTTATTTAAATATTGTTATATAAAAGATATTGATTTTAGGAAAAATGTTAGTAAAGTACAATTACATGATTTTTTAGATTAAAACCTGGTACACGATCTATCTTCACATTTCACATACTTACACATACCATTTGACATTAGGTATACTTTTTTACGATTCCTGAACTAATAATAAAAATTTGGGATCGAACAGCTTTACAAATAAGTGGCAAATAATCTCAGCAACTGAACATATACATTTTTGTATTGTATTTGAAATTTTTATTCTTATGATTTCATAAAGATCAATACATAAAATATAAGACAATTCAAGTTAAAAATAAAATATAAGAAATATTGGTGACATTCAGTATTATACAAAAGTAGAAAATAGAGTTGAATGCCACTTCAATTGGCTAAGTATACAAAGTTAAAGTATTATTGGGTGGGGTGACCCTTTAAGAATTCAAAGTAAGTGAAAAAAAAAAGATAAAAAGTTAATTTAAAAATAAACTTTAAGCAATTCCAAAAATATAATTCAGTACAAACAAAAAATAATAAAAAGTTAACTGAAGAGGAAAAAAAAAAAGAAGCAAAAGAGAAAGTATGACGACAAAGATTAGACCAAAACATTAGAAATATGAGATTCTAAAGCAGCATAATCGAAGCTAAAGAGCCACATTTTTACACGATTTAAAAAGGTTCCAGATAAACTTATTGTTCTGATAGACTGAGGGAGTAGATTAAATAACCGAAAGCAGAAAATAGAAAAAAAATTACGAAATGCACTGGTACGGAAAAAGTGTTTGAAAGGTTTCCACGAAGATTATAACAAGAAATTAAACGAAAATTACGATTTCCCGACTGCATAAAGAACATTTTTAACACCTTAAAACAATACAAGTGACGCACAGGAAGAATTTTTAAGGCACAGAACAACGGAAAGCTGGAATGTTTACCAGATTTTCGACAAATTTTTCTAAGGACATATTTCTGTAAAACCAACAGTGGTTGTATTTTATTTCGATACACACCCCCCTAACAAGCAATTCCATATTGTAACTTAGAATGGAAAATACCATAATAAATTATTTTTAGGAGCTTTGTTGAGCATACGTTACTCAGATAATAAAAATGTCTAAGGGTGCATCGGAAATACTTTTTCAGCGTATCCGCATGATTCGCAAAACACATTCTAGAATCAAGGGTAAGTCCCAAATATTTAAATTCGTTTACACTTTCTACTAGGAAACATTTATCACTACAGGTTGGATTACTACAAAAGGACGGAGACGAGAAACTAGACGAACAATAACAATTAGACAGCTCATATTTACGACACACATTAGCTTCAAAATTTAGCGAGGAAGATAAGTTAAAGAACATTATCTTAGTTTTCGAGCTTATTACTAGATTATGTTCAGCAAACCAGTGTCTCAATAGGTTTAGATCCCAATTTATATATACTACGAACTGAATACTCGGTATAGATTACTTATTTATTTACTAAAATGGCGCTACGGTTCAGGGTGAACTGGGTCTCAACTAACAAGTCTCTCTCTGTTGGGTCACTGCACATGAGGGCATACCAGGTAATGAGATGGCAGACAAATTGGCTTGAAGAGCCCTGGAATCACGACCGGATCAAATAGACTTATCAGTGAACATCCCGCCTTGCATACTAAAGCTTGAAGCAGAGTTCAAGTCCTTAAGGGAGGCAAACAACAGGTGGTCCTATTTTGACATTTGTGCAACCACAAGAAGTATTTGGCCTTTCTTTGACAAAACAAGAACCGACAGGCTTATGCAAAACTTTCTCTGTCACTGTCCAGCTCTTATCCACCTTAGACATAAATTTATGGACGAGGCTTCTTCCAGGACCTTGAAGAAGTTGCCAGCAGATCAGTTAACGAAATTATGAACTATGTCAAATCAACTGGATGGTTTGCTCGTTCATCTGAAGTTAAAAGTTAAACCATGGCATATAATAAGGTTATCCGATGCGCAAGGGTCAAACAAATCTCCCTTAAGGGTATCACAATAAGTCTTTATTGACCTGAGTGTGGCGTGGTGAATTGCTTCAACTTCGCCTGCCCACATACCTAACCCAACCTTACAAGTCTCTCCAGAACACCTCCTCCTTAGCTTACTGCCTCCAGTTGCATACTCCAAGATGGTTGACATCCTGTTCTATTTACGTGTGGCACTTTTTCTACGACGACTCGGGTCGACGGAAAGACGAGCGAGAACAATAGGGCAATCTATATACAGCGATCTATATACGGAACCCTTAAAATGTGTATACCTAAGAACCGGTTTTTCATAAAGGTTAATAAATTCATAAGCTTAAGCTACAAGCATTGTTAAAAACGTTCTCCTCTCAAATAATGCGGGATGCTCTTAAGAATAAGCACTAACAGTCTAAGAAAGTGATAGAAAGAAAAGTTGCGCAACTTATGTTGAATGAAAATTGTTCAAATAACTCAATTTTATTCTCAATATTGCAATTTTTCTTACTTATGCTATAAACATATGTACATATACATACATGTGAATGGAAAAGTAAACTACTCTAAAGACAACCAGTTAAGTTTCAGCTATAAACCCGTTTTAACTCTGAAATAAGTAAACAATCCCAACAAACACAGCAACCCAATAAACGTAAGAACACCAAATAGTGCCCATCCACCAACTGTGCTCTGTAGCCCGGGTTTCATGCTGAAAAGTTTTTCTGTATTATTCTGCCCAACCACTCGATCTCTTTCTTTCGGCATTTCAACACGAAATGATATTTTTGAAATTTCAGAAAATTCTGTTGAATTATCCTTTAAGTCCCGTCTCTGTCGCCCAGGGTTTCCTTCGCTGCACTCCTGTGCGCCAATATGACAATCGTGGTGTTCCAAACATCCAGTAATTCTCATACTCAAAACCATTTCGTCACCACTCCGCATCCCCTGGAACATTACTGCCTTAAATGCCAGTCGATGGCCTAGTGGAGCTTCAAAAAGTGGAGCCTGTGAACACACACTGCGCATTGAAGGGTTGACACATCCTCGAGAGGTTATGAGGTTTGCGGAGCTAGTTAATTCACCCGAAGGTGATATCCGTTGTAGACTAACGTCAGTTAGCTT
Source organism: Blera fallax (assembly GCA_946965025.1). Classification (NCBI taxonomy): domain Eukaryota; kingdom Metazoa; phylum Arthropoda; class Insecta; order Diptera; family Syrphidae; genus Blera; species Blera fallax. Next base: position 52,836,888 of record OX337246.1, read on the forward strand.
AGTATAGTTCCAACCTGAGGAGCGACGAACTTAAAATTTTATGATGCATCCGATTAGCTCACTACACTCACCATCACCAGCTATAACATGGGCTCGTAATAACAATTCCTCCCCTAACTGAACTACACCATTCGGTTCTATGTGCTTGGTAAAACCATTTGAAGATTTTCGAAGCAATTCAATATGTGTGCGAAATGCATTTTGACTTCCTCCATGTGCGTAGACTCCCGCGCTTCTGGCTTGCCTAAGAGGATAGATCAAACTTTAGAGAAATTTTAAGAATTTGTTGTGCAAACAGTTATACTTACAGATCATTAGAAACACCCATCTTAAGTGCGTGTGTTTTCACTGCAACGCGATTCTGAGTTTTACAATGAAGTGATAAAATTGAATCCACACCAGTTCTCATGCCTCTTATAGACGGGAACCGAAGTCTTAGGCAGAGTTCCTTTCCGCAACGTCGCACTCCACATTTGTGAAAGTCTTCCGCGACTATGTCCACTACAAGGTAGCTTCTACTTAGTTTAAGATCACATTTAGGATCATTAGAGTCATTGTCTACTGTTGGAACTGCACCCAGGAAACTTTCAACTTTTAGAACTGCCCGAAAGAAGCCTCCCTGATAGTCGAGGCAACGCATTTCCTTTACATGAAGGCGTACCTGGGCACTCCCATCTACTAAAGCTCTAACTTCCGTTGGAGGAAGATATGTTGGTCCTGGTGGATGATAATGATATCCACTCGATGGTTCTTCTGTTGTTGGTTGTGGTCGATCATCAAAGGGGGCATCCGCAACGGGAGGTAGAAGAGCGGGGGGAAATTGTGCCGGGGGTTCCTCGACAAATGGTCTTGGAGTACTGGATGGTTTTTTGTATTCATATCCTTGCTGTGCGGGTTCATCCAATACTACTATTGGATCAGGGTTCTCCTCCGGTTTTGGAGGCAAATAGACTGAACTTGGAGGTCGCGGATGATCTTGTTGAACCGGAGAAGTTGCACCGTCTATTGGAGGCGGGAGGTAGTGATTCAGAGGAATAAAATTTCCATGTTCAGGTTCCTTGGCTTGCCGATTTATTATGATCTCAGGAAGAAAAAATTCAGTTGTTGCAGTAATTGGCGGTAGTGGCTGTGGTGATTGCGGTGGTGCCTGTGGTGGCGCGTATAGGAAAGGTACATGTTGCTGTTGCAACGGAGGTTGAAAGAAACCAAATTCTGGAAGAAATAAGTGACTTATATCTCCGGAGGTACTGATCACAGACATCAGAAAAATGATTAACTGGAAACGTGTGTCCATTGTTTGATTGTTAGCTTAAGACTGATTAAATGTCTACCGAGTACTGGTATTTTATAAACGCAGTACTTTACGCACCGCTGTCTCGTAATCGTGACCAAAGGCAAGTGAAGAAAACGTTGGTTAGATTGACACATATTGAGAACTGCACGCTTTTGCTGTCGCAGAGTTATTTGGTGATCGGTTCTCCCGTTCAGTGACAAACTTTCACAGATCACGATGTCTCACATATGTATGTATGTATGTATTTAGAGCGAAATTGACACTGAGAAAGCCTTAAGCTTTTATACTTATGCAATATCTTCAGTTCTTATGTTCCGTGGATTTACATATGTGCATCGCTGTGGCAGTGAAAGTTCTTACTTACATATTATTATTTATTCAAAGTTAAAGGGGGACAAGATTAGATGAGATATTGAGCGGAAATTAAATATTTCTATAACCCGAGTGAATTTCGAAGACCAAGTATCAGTCAGAGAATTAGGACCAGGGCCTAAGCTGGCTTTAAAACGCTCTAAGAACTTGATTTCTCTCAACATATTGCATATCGGCATTATAATAGGTGTCATTACTGGACAATGCCTAATAGGCAAGCACGCTACAAGGCTGGGCCTCTTTGCAAACGAGTTCTGCAGAAGCTGTATGGATGAAGAAGAGGAAGAAACTATTTCTCACCTTCTTTGTTTCTGCCCAGCTCTCTCCCGTAGAAGGAAGCTTCACTTAGGATCCTTCCTTTACAATGATTTAGGCGATCTGATAGATATAGATATCAAAAGCCTCTTACGCTTCATAAGAAGCTCAAAATGGTTGAACGAGTAGGGAAGGAAAACTTTCCACGATCCGATTTACGTGGTATCACAATGGTATGGTCTAAGTGTGTTGGCGATTCTTAGCCACTTTAAACCAACCAACCAACCATTGAGAATATCAATGACTCGGTTTCTTCCGAGGACACTTCACCTTGTTTCTCTTTAAGTTAGATACTTTCCAACAAAATTAATGTTGTCTTCAGGCTTTGTCTAGTTTCATATTCCACACAGAATGAAAAGATTGTCTCTATATCATTATGTGGAAACAGCCCAACCATAACCAATATTTCCTCAAATTTCTTTTAGTTTAAAAAGGAGTACAATCGTTTCAGTTTATGGTATCTATAAACTCCTCTGTGTATATGTAGAGATCTAGGCCTCTTTTAAGGATGCTTTAGATCCACATTGTTGGTAATGTTTTGTCTTTCAGATCATAAGTTTTGCAATACTTGTCGACATGATTTGCAATCGCTATTATTGCCTTAAGCCCGTATGATACTACATTTTTCTCGCATTAAATCAAGTTTGAGTGTCAGCTTTGCATAAAAGAGACAACAAGACTTGGTAGAAACGGAAAGCATTTATATTGCAAAACATCATAAAGTCTTCTGTTTTCGTATGAAGCAAGACAGCAGGGCAGAAACACAAATGGCAACAATTAATTGAGAATTTAAGTTTTTCTTTTCATTGAACATTTCCAAAACGACTGCTATATTTTATAAATTTATGATTACAGCACACAAAACAAGTACATCTGGATCCATTTCGCAATGTAAAAAAAAAAGCTACCAGTGGCTGAAAAATGTGGGTTACATTTTTAAATGATTTTTTTTTTACGTTTTCAAATTTATAAGGTTAATGCGTACGCACTCACACTTAATGGCAATTTCAATAGTCAATTTTTCGTACTGCTTTAATTTCATTTTCAGAGCATTTTAAATGCGAGAAAAATGTAGTACCATACGGGCTCTATCCAGGCAAACTAAGTTGGCGGAAACGTGGACCACTATTGCGCTTTCGTTTTTTGTAGTTACCCAACAAAAATATGGTAACTACCTACATATTTAACACGTTTTTCTTGACAGCCTCGGATGGGTTAGCAAAAATATTGGACGAATTTTGTCCTGATGTTTGAAGGGCTACTATTAGGAAACATGTGTACATCGGAGTAATTTAGACTGTTACACTGAACATTCGGCGAAGTAACTCTGGACTCTAATGAACTATCGAATCTACTACTCACTGTTTGGTTATCTTTTAGCGAGCGCTAGATATCGTATCTGAATCTGATGACGTTAGCGGGTTGGGGACACAATCCCGAAAACCAAAATGCCGAAAATCCAAAATCCCGAAAATTCAAAACCCCGAAAATACAAAATCCCGAAAATTCAATATCCCGAAAATCCACAATCCCAGGCCAAAATCCCGAAACAAAAATCCCTAAAACGAAATCCCGAAAAATTATATACATACAAGGAAAAATTTGCGCAAATTTCTCGAATTTGAGGCCGAATGCTGTCCGGATTGATGAGTCGAGGAAATGTCCAACTTAGTATTGAAGTGACTAGCGGGCGAAAGCCTGAATGTAGGGGATTTTCGGGATTATCTTTTTTCGGGATTCTGTCCGACTCCCGACGTTAGCACGTCTTCAAACTGTTAAGCAACTGAAAGCTTGGCCTAGGAAATTGCAACGTAACTCAATCTATGTATGTAAGTAATTTTCATAATTAAAACGTTATCCTCTGCAATTTTGCAGACAACAAGTAACTTAAAAGTTCGACACACTCACACATAAATTAGGAACCTGCTTATAAAACACTTTATTAAACTTTGTTTTTTGTTATTAATAAACTAAGTGTAAAACTTCCAGCCATCCGCGCAAATTCCTTCGCAGCAAGATCGATAAAAGCTGTATTTGTCGCCATGAATCATATTTTCTGACAGGTGACTGAAATGTGGAATAATTTCAATTGGATTGATTTATCTACCATTTAACATCGAGTGCTCACCGTAGAGATCAATATAAAACTAAATTAATTATTTGTCTATTTAGCTAAGCTGTTCACGTGCGCATAGTTGTTGACAATTTCATGTGGGAGCATGCGTTACAGGAGGAATAGATCCGCCAACAGAATAAAAGTTAACTATGTTATCGAAGCAATATTATATTATTACTGCGCTTTCGACCATAAATGGTAAATTGTTTGTGTAGTAGTAAACTAGGAATTAAACAAAAAAAAGATACCTGAGGAGGATGTCGTACGTTCACAATTTTAAGACGTACTTAAGTGCAAACATAATTGAGAAAGGAATAAGAATACAATATTTCAAGGTGGTTTTTGCACTTGAATTACTTGCAGTACAAGGACTGCAATAACTGAAATAAATAGTTGAAGGTTTTATTACCGAAAATACATATGCAGAAATCGCCAAGATACATATGTACATGGGTGCTTTTTTAATAAAGGGACAGAACGCTTTTGCCGACTAATTGCAATCAATTTTTTAAGATATTTGTTAAATATTTCCAATAGGTGGAAAAAAAACATGATGTCGAAAATGTTTATTAATAAATTGAAAATAATATAAAATGTGATGAACTATGATCTGGGAATGATCATAATTAGTTATTAAAGAATTAAACAAGTCACTAGTTGTGCAGTAAATGTACTTAATTTTTTCCTTCAAAATGAGGTACAAAAATATAGATTTTTTTATTATGCATACACAATTAAAGTAAACAATTCTTACGCAGGGCCTAGAAGAAGGGTATGAAGAATTATATTCCACGTCATCATCTGAGGTTTTTTTTGCTGTGGTAGGTGAACAACTCCCTTTTGCTTGGTGTTACCGTAAGGAGGAGTTATTTTGTCATACTATCTTCGTCACCGTTCGACAAAGAAGAATCGTAGAACATTTTGGGAGTATCCCTACATTCATTGCATTTTTCTACCTATCCATATATGTATATAAAAATCAATGTACCTATGTATCTACATATCTGTGAATCTACATATGTACCTATGTATGTATGTACCTATGTATGTATGTACCTATGTTTGTATGTTTTCTATAGACTCCGAAACCACCGAACCGATTAAGTTAAAAATTTTAGGCAAACGTTGGTTCTGAGAGTGTTTCTGTGAAGTTTGGTCACAATCGGCTCAGCAGTTTGCCCACAACTGCAAAAAAAACTTCCGACATGACGTTTATTTTTTTTTTTATTTTTTTTATGAAATTTCAAAGAGTTCTATTCGTTTTATCAAGTATTCAATCTGAAAAGCTGGTATACCTTATAATAGCCCCATACACGATACGATAAATCTGACAGACATTGAAGTCCGTCCGACCGATCCCATCGTGTGTGGCGTTGTTGGATGGTCTGTCAGACGGTCTGCCCGACGGTGGGATAGATATCAAGTAATGTTTGATATTTTGAGTCAATCTTCAGTATTGGCCCGCGAGTGTTCCTGTGAAGTTTGGTCAAAATTGGTTCAGTAGTTTGCCCACAACTGCATTTTAACCACTGCGCTGCAGCGCACGCCGGGTACCCACTAGTTACTTATAAAGTTTTTTCAGTCACATCTTTTCTTGAGTATTATTGTATAAATGCTGATAATTTTTAATCGATTACACAAATTTTACCATTTTATCCGACAGAAAATTGATAATAAAAAACCTTAACTTCACGATAAGGCGTACTGCAACGACTGACGCTAGAGAATTTGCAGCTTGTCCGATGTCATGAATAAGCGCAACTCACTCTTCGTGTGCTGTTATCTATCGAAACAAACGTTAGCACCACACAAGCATATATATACATATGTATGTACTTTCCGTACGTCGAGCCTAATACCCGTCTATGACGACACGCTCCCTGTGCAGAAGCCCTAAGATTCAAAAATATTCGCGCTGGGCGGATAGCTTTTCACCAATATACAAATACATATGTATGTACCTGCTAATACCACCACTACATGCGTCTACTCCTTATTGAGCTAAATTGTTCTTTGATGTGGACGCACAACGCTTGCCACGTCCAAAATTAGAAGTATGGTGTCATTGCAAGGACCATGAAGACAAATGTAGGTTTTGTAAAATTCAAAAATTAGTTGTCTTTTCATTAGCGTTTTTTTAAGAAAAATCTGTTTTATAGTGGAAATTAAATAAGAATGAGAAATTCGTACTTAAGTAGAGAATAGCATTGTTACCCTACTTTAGAAGAGTCTTTCTTCACAGAAAGTATTACGGTCTATCCGAATACTTGCGGTATTGCTGAAAAAAGGAGAAAAGTGATGTTCAGGACCAATGCTCTAGGCCGGTCAAAGCTTTTAACTGATGGCAACATCTACTTAATGGAATGCTTGCCAGCCAAGGCAGTTGCAAAATGCTTGAACAACAGTAGCAACGAGTAGACAACTAAAAGAGCCTCGCCTCGCAAACAATCAGTTCGGAAGCAGCTGTTAAAAAAAACAGCTGTCTGATAAAAATGTTAAAGTACCCCTAAAGTTCTGCAAAGAAGATAAAAATTGGGATGTTGAAGATTAAAAGCGGGCTATTTGGACAAATGAGATAAAAATTAATAGTTCCAGTCAGATGGTAAGTAGTATTATAAGCATCGGCATAATGAAAGCCTCCAAATGTATCAGCTGGAAAAATCCATGGAGAATTGAGGATGAAACTTAATGGTTGTGGGGATGCTTTACCTGGTGGAATATCTTCCTGCTAATAAGGATCGAAAGTATAATAAAGAAGTAGCAGTAGCTCGATATTCTATGTAATAACTTAAAGAATTTGTGGATGAATGTACTTATCCTGCTCAATAAATAATTTTTATTAAGACATCATACCGCAAGAATCGGTATCCTATGATAATCTTCCAACAAATGTCAATGGCTTATGGGTGCGAGTACAAGAAGAGAGAGAAGCACTGTCAAAAATTAAGGATTGTGACCCAAGTACTCCAAGACACCAGATATTGGTACAATAAAAAAAAATACAAAGAAACCTGGAAAAAATAATAAAACGATGTTTCCACTTCCACAAATGCAGTTATCTGTGAAGTTTTGTTTGCTATGTATAATTATGTCTTAAAGTGATGAATTATTTTAGTTTCAAGGATATAAATAACTTTTCAAGTTCATAATGAGAAAATAACAAATATGTAACTATATTTTATTGAATTTTCTTTTAAACATGTACTCATCAACAATCACACAATACTATAAGCCAATTGTGCAAAGTATCTTGATATAATATTAGATGCCCATATGAATATATGGTACTCAACTTAGGGATCGTACCAAAAAAAGCAGCACCCAAATCATTCGACTAGAAGGTGTTGGGAAATATCGTAAATGCACTTTTCTATATCAGGAATGAAGTTCTCCACATAAATTTGGACGTGGAACCCGTAAAAAATGAGATACATAAATATATGCGCAAGAGCTTCACCTCCTTCACCTATGTACCCTGAGACTATCCTGGTCTTCGACCATATGAATCTAGTTAAACCATTGTGAGGAGTTAAACCTTATAAATAAGTGCATTAACATTAACAACATAAGCATACTCCACAATAATAAGCAAAAATAAATATGAACTAACCTACCAGGTTATTGACCAGCGGTTTTAGACGTCTACATAATTTAGCAGACATGATCTTTTATGTGATGTTCAAAAGACTTGTACCTCTATACTTGGCGATGTTTAGACGAATTACTTTTTTCCGGATAGGCGAGGTAATGCTGAAATTCCATTCATTGGAAAGTTTTTAATATAACCAAGTTTTGCAGATGCATTGGTAGACATTTCTTGCCAAGTCATCTCATCCTGCATTGAAAAATTTGGCGGCTAGACTCCCGCAGCTTTGTTGAATTTAAGTTAAGATAGAAATACCTTTAATTTTAAATAGCTCCTACCTCCTATCTACAGAGAGTTGGTCGTTGCTGCCGGTAAACAGTCTAGAAAAACTTGAACTGTGGTTTAGGATTCCGTTAAGGACACCAGAGGATGTAAGAGGAACTATAATTCATTTTAACGACATAATACTCGAAGCCACCAATAACAATGTCGAGGTACACCAATAACAATAAAATACGTATGATTGAATACCAGCGTAAATAAAAAGGAAAGCAAAACTTGGGAAACATAGCAAATCAACAGAACAAACGAAGCAAAAACAAAACTGAACATATTAAAAAAATAACTCAATAAATTGAAAATAAAAACAATCAAATTAAGAGCTACCTAAAGAAACTACAAATGGTAACTGGAAAAAAAAAACTTCCAAATGGCGCAATAGCATATTGGAAAAATCTCATTAGAACAATCATTGCTCTAAAATATTTGCCTACAGCCCGAAAACATGACGTTAGCTAGAACGACTAAAGTCTAGAAAAAAAAAATTCTGGAAAATCAATCTTATAAATCTCAAAAGCAAAAATCTCGAATGGGACAAAATGTAGAAACTACAAAAATCTCGAAAGCCCTTATCTAGAAAAAAAAATCTCGAAAAGAGACTGCTTTCAATATTTTTGAGATCTCTTCATTTTACTGCAAAAATAACAAAAACGAACCGGAAATTTTAATTTCGTGGCTATTTTATTGAAAATAATAAGGATTTAACAAAATTTTACAATAAGAACCTTTTTTATTTCAAATTTGCAACTGTATTAACACAAGAAAAATTCTAAGTTACATTGCGTAAATGAGTTTTGTGTGTGTAATACAAAATATGTACATTATAAATACGTAGATATGTACATATGTATGTACGTAATTATACCTTTACCTTTATTATATTTTTTAGATATCGTGGTAAGCTAGAAATCCTGCTAAGATACGTACATAGATTATTCTTAAATCTTCCCTCAATATACGGCGCAGGATCATAAGTCCACAGGCCATAAGTCCACAATGGATCCACAATTCGTTTGTGGACTTATGACCCACCCAAGTGAGTCAAAAGTCCACAGGAAATTTCTGTGGACTTCTGACCCATCGATTGTGGTCTTATGGCTTACTAAGGTGGGTCCAAAGGCCAAGTCATAAGGCCAAATTTTAAGATTTGGTCTTATGTCGCTTTGTAAAAGTGACATTAAGCCAAATTCAAATATTTGGTCTTATGTCACTTGGTCTTGTGTCACGGCACCTATTATTGCAATCAATCAATCAGGCAGCAAATAAACTGTGTGTGGTCCATTCGGACTTATGGCCTGTGGACTTATGACCCTGCGCCTATGCATACTTCGAATCTTTTCCGGTTTTAACATCCTAGAAGTTTCTTAGCTCGCCTTTGGTGTGTTAATCCAGGGCTCTCATCACGTAACTCTTCAGACGATCGTCGTCTAAACGATAGCAATGGACACTATCGTCTGTAATTTGCTTTATGTAACTCCATCACTATCTTGTCGTCTATCGGTATATTTAACACAGTTTGAAAGCTACTGAAAGCCATATTCGCCTATTGAAAATGGCTCTAGATGTCATTCTTCGTATTTATGTTTACTTTGTCTGTGGTGTTTTCGTATTTTCGCACCCGGGCATAGCAAAACATTATGTATTATGTTTATTATAACAAATAAATTTTGTATTTTATTCACAATACGCCTACATCTTTCTTAGAAGAGATAAAGGATCCGACGCATCTCTAAGTGTCCTTCGCCTGCTTAACAGTTCCAATTTTTCTTCATGTTCATTCTTTTCTCAACAAAAAAAACATTATTATGTGATGAAACATTTATTTGCTGAATATATTTTCAGTCAAAAGTCTTTCACAAACACAAAACACGAAAATAAAATGCAGAACGGTAGCTAAATACCTATCGTACAAAAACGATCGACGGGACGATAGTATTTTTTTTTTTTTTTTATATTTAATTTACCCGCACTCAAGGGGTTGTGAATACCCTTTTAATGTTTATACACAGTGCGGGCGTTTGAAATGAAGATAGAGAGAGAGAGAAAGAGATTTACAGTTTACAAGTTGACATGAAGCAAAACTATCGTCAAAACGATACCGTCAGACTATTGTCTACTATTGTCTGACGGTATCGTTTTGAGAGATGAGAGCACAGATTATCGCCCTGTCGTCTATCTCCATCCTCCTGAATTCCATGCATATCGTATGTTTCCCTAATCCACAGATTGGTTCAGGTCGAATAAAGGGTTCTGCTCTCCTTGTTTTGCCAAGGAGTCTTAATTACTCTCTATTCCAACATAGCCGGCCAGCCGGGTTCCCCTATAGAGGCATACCTTGTTTTTACTACCCAATTTATTAAGTTTGTGTAGGCATTCCCACACAAGTTTTTATTTAATGATATGGGAGTCAAATGTTTGATAGTTGCTTGACTGTCTGACAATTTTGCCATGTCACAATTATTGTATCTTCTTTCGAGACTGAGTTGAAGACATTTTTCTATAGCATGTATTTCAGCTTGAAAGATGCTGACAGTTTAGCCCATAGATTGTTAGTGTTTTTATTTTGGCCCAAATTCGCCTGCCCCTGTTCATTTCTCAGTTATTGAGCCGTCTGTGTACCACTTTGCTTAGTTCGTATGTTATGGATTAGTGGCTGTAGCCCTTCTTACTGCATAACTTCGTACGACAATTTTTTTCGAAGTTCAATTTCCTTATACTGTCGTTCCTAGCAATTGCTAGAATGGGGAGTTTCTTGAGAAATGCATCGTATACTCATGAATTGATGCATTTCCTTTTCACGGCAACATCTTTTTCCATCCTTACTATTATCGGCTACATCTTAAATTTTTGAAACCCAGGGTACTTTCTCTTTTAGATGAAATATCTACTTAAGACTAGGCTTATCGGCGCCCAAAGACTGTAGATGCCATAGATAGCTCAAACGGGTTATTGATTCTGGAAACACAAGGGCAATTTCAAAATGTACCTGAATATTTTCATAAACTTCTACCAAATGTTTGGCCGCATAAATGCTTACAAATGCAACATTTGATGATGAATACAAATACCATGCGTATTGTCCGTGTTATATTTTTTTCACTTAAATTGAAGGGACCTACATACAGTTTAGAGCCATATCCGAAAGTGAGATTGACAAACTTTCTCATGATAGTTATTACTTTCGGATGTTTGTCAGACATTCACGAAAGGTAGAACCGTGAACAATTTTTTTTGGAGTTTTCTGGGATTCGAACGTCGAACCTCCCGCTCAGTAATTTAACGCATTAACTACTTGAGCCACGGCGCCCATGATGAACGATGAATTTGATGATAAGATTCGCTTTCCACAAAAAATTTTGCGCTTTTAGCATGTTTAATTTTAGTTATTTTTATTAAGTAAAGTGTTTTTATTGTGAAAAATGTGAGGTTTAACCTCAATAGAAATTCCAATGTATTCGGGACAAGTTTTCGTATTTCGTGTTGAAACATTTTTTCTCGGCATGATTTTATTTTACCAAAACAAAGATCTCTACCCAAATGGGAACCCTGCTCGCTTTTATTACTCCCATTCGAAAAATTTCTTAATTGCAAACACCAATCCATCTCCCGTCTGTTAGAGTGCTCTCCATATGTCAACTCTCTATAAGAGTTTGCTGCCAAATAAGTCGGTTGAGACATGAAAATTCCTTGTCATTCCTCGGTGTAATGCAACACTAACATCGATTTTAATTAATATAGAAATCGTGGTATTAATTAAAACGAAAACCATGTTCTACGTTCTCTGATATAATGCTCTCTGACCATAATAAGTGGTGGTGGTAATTAACTGTGTGAACAAATCAATATGTTAAGATAGTATAATATCAATCACGATAATATTGATAGACAGCTTATTAAATATATTTTTTTTATTCATTAATTTTGATGCCTAGTTTTGGAGATATGCCGAATACGAGTGGAGCGACCAACACTGACTTCAGTGGATTCACGCCAAGTGAACGGCTGACCCTCCAGCAACAACAAAGTCGACGGAAGTTCAGCTTTCCTGCTACCTTACATTCCACATCACTGCTGGAGGTCAATTCTGCGGCTACCGCCCGGAGGCGCTTGAGCAATGTTAGTGATGTGGTCACACGAAAGCTCTCCTATACGATTGGATGGAAGGCTGCACAGATTCCCGCACAGGATATCATAACGCAGGTGAGAGTGACTTAATTTTAAAAAAGGTTAAATGCATGTTTTCAAAATTAAATTTGTATAGTTTTTTTTCTTATTTGCACTATATTTACGAGTAGTGGACGATGTGGCTCAGGGGTTAGTGCGTTGGATTACTAAGCGGAAGATTCAAGATTCGAATTCCAGAAAACACCAACAATTTTTTTCACAGTCCCACGTCTCGCGAATGTCTGACAAACGTGCGAGAGTAATACTGTCAAGAGAGGTGGGAAAAGCTCCAATGTTAATCTCAAAAATTAGTGACTTTACACGACCTCCCAGTCGTACAGTCCGCATAATGGACGCTCCAAAATTTAATTCATTCAAAGGAATACCGACTAAACCCTGTTAAAAAATACCCCATATTATTGTACCGAGTTTAAACCAGAGATTATGGCAATAAAGAGGTCCTAGCATAGCCAAAATAGAATGTAGAATCTACAGGAAAAATTTGAATTTGCACAGATAGTCAAGCAGCGATTTAATCGCTGGAATCAGTTCCCATCAACTTCTAGACCGCCCTAGATTTCCGCGTATCATTTAACAAGATACATGAGCAGTTTAACTTTCCTCTTCTCTGATTGCCGTAACATACGGGCCGAAGAAAAATCTCGGCATGCCTCTCGTTACATTTAAACTATTACTAAAGCTGGATGCAATTAAAAATGACAACCGTTACGATTGGCACCAAGTGTCAGACTATTAAACAGATTTAGCTGGATCTAAAGCACTCAAGCAATTTGGTATTGCTTAAAAGATAGCAAAACATCTATTTCAAAATGGACATATGTACATATGTGATATGTCTAGACTAGTATTTGAACTTTAACGATTTCATTATTATGCAAATGTTAAAGAAAGATACCAAAATGTGCGTTTATGAGGTTTAAGATACAAATTTCCTTACTTACGCAAAACTAATGTCCTTTGAGTGTTGTTCGGTTCGTTCCCCATTAAACAATAATACATGAAAGTTATTCGGGTATTCAAGTACTTAGAGTAGTTTTGCATCTTAGCATTTTATGCACTGCACTTTTCTAGAGATCACTGAAAACTAGGCATAGGGATATATTAAAGACATAACATAACTTTAATAACTCACATATTTAGGCGCAATGGAAAAAAATAATACATATGCATTGCCGGCTTTGATGTAATTTAAGGTTATTTTAATTTAAATATTACGCATTTCTTATAATTTTGTTTCAAAGCTTTCCTTACTCGGTTGTAACACTTTTAATAGAAATTTGAAGTTTTTTTTTCTCAGGGAAAGTGTCTCTGCGGACAGTATATTAAACGGAGACTTCGACGCTCCGGATTGTTCAACAAAAAGCTGGGCTTACAAAGGATTCGCAGTATATTGGGCACATCTTCAATATCTGTTGTTCGTGAAGTTTTTCCCGCATTAATGATCGTAAGTAAGAAATTAATTGAGCACCTCGAATCAATAAATTAAACATAACTAGTTAGGCGATGAATTGGAACGAATGCATCCGCGGATTTATACAGGAGTAGCACGACAAATATGTCGTTCCCCTGGTGGTGACTTTTCTTCAGCGGAGACAGTGGCTATTCTTATTAGTGCTGTTGCCCGTGATCTCTTTCGGGTGGACATAACTTGGGGTAAAATTATTTCTCTGTTTGCTGTTGCTGGGGGACTAGCTGTTGACTGTGTTCGGCAAGGTCATCCAGATTATTTGCCAAAACTAGTACAAGGTGTATCGGACGTAATCGAAGATGAGCTGGTACCTTGGATTAATGAGAACGGTGGATGGGTAAAATTTATTATATTGACATAATTTCTTACCTAATTACTAATATTTTCATTTTTATTACAGATTGGCTTAAACTCCCATGTGCATCCTGTCAATGAAGAGTTCAATCCCTTAGAGTGGACCACGCTCTTAGTTGGTTGCGCGTTCGCCGTGTTTATTGTTATAATAATAATACGATTTGTTGGAATTTACTTGGTACCCTTAGCATACGCGAAAGCTTCATCATCGTCATCATAAATTATATTGTTATTAAATTTATAAGTAAGAAAAATAAGACTTTTATTTGATAAACTATTTTAAAAAAGGAGAAATTGTGAAAGGTATATTTATACAGAAATCAGTAAATTGGAGGAGCTGCAAAAGGCGATGTCTAAAATCGTCGTGTTCTTAAAAAGATGCAAACGTTTAATTGTTCCTACTGATTTGCTTATGGTCCATAAAATGTAAAGCTCATGCCCTCGTGCTCCCGCTCGTGTGTTCATCTCGATCCTAAACTATGCAAACTACATACATACATACGTGCATGATTTTTATATGTGTTATGTAAAGTGGAGATCCAATACATACATTTGTATGTACATATGTACATATTTTTTTAATTTTAAGAATCTAAGAGTTCGCAGTTGTATATTCTCCTCCCTCCACCCTCCTCGCACACAGGATTGAAATCGAAGAAAAAATTTTTACTCGACAACGCCCAATATATGCTACATACCTATATTATCGTATTTATTGTCCAACACTTGACGCCGTATAGCAAAACTAGCAAGATTATCATCAGGAGAATGGGGTCACATTTGTTTCGTCAAACCAAAGTATCACCGATTTCCAAGGGTCAGCTTTCGACGAATTTCCACTAACTTATTACTTATGAAGTTAATTTTGTTTATCCCATATGGATAAACTCCTTAACTACCGCAAAGTTAAAACTATCAACAGTAACATTTTGTTTTAGGCGGCGGACAGTTGATGTTTTCTTTGTTAATAGAATATACTTGCCGTTGTTTTCTTCAAGTTCAACTTATTTCGCCCATTCATCAAATGCCGTGAAAGCCTCTACTTATTTATTCTTTAATTTTTCCAATAAAATTACCTGTAAATTATAATCACAGACTTACTTATTGCTAAAACGATGCTAAACTCAAATCACTAACAAAGAAGTAGCATAAATGAGTTGGTTGTTAAAATAAATGTAGAAATACATAAATAAATACTTGTAATGAGAAAGCTCTTTTAAACGATAAAGATATACCATTGTATTGAAGAAGAAACATGTTTTTTTAATACAGGCTGCAAAGTCTATTTGAATAAAAAAAATTATTTGGCACATGAATACATACATTTATTTAATGAAACCACCGACAGCATTGACAACGGCCTCAATTCGTGACCGACAACATGAGCTTGCCCGAATTAAATGGTTCTTCTTGATATTGGCCATCACTTGGAAAATGACCTTCTGTAGAGCTTGGATGGTACTGTGCGGGATGTTTTTTGTTTTATGTTCAATTACGCGTAATTCAAACGAATAAGTTCTGGTAAGTTATATGGTTACATGTTTGATCATGGAAACTGATCGCCATCCATTCGTGAGTCGGAGGATTCACAAAGCTTGGAAACCGCTTGATTGGCAATTTGTGTGACAAATTCACAAAAGCAAGATGTGCTAAGTAAATACACTTTTAAGATCTATATATGTAGGTAGATTCATTTTTTCTGAGCCTTCATAAAAATAATGCTCCGATTTGGCAAAATGCTTTCCGCTCGTCTATCTTCAAATTTGAAAATACAAATATTTGGTGGTACGGCACTTCACTGCTTGCGGACTGGATCTTTTTGCACCACTGCGTAGACTCTTACTTGGACTATAGGTCATAAGAAAATACCCAGTTTTCATCTTCAATAACAATAAAAACTGCTTGCAACATCCCGCCCGGCTTTTTTATGCGGCGTAGAATTACAACAGACTTTAACTTTTTTAAATCTTCATGAAACTTCACATCTTTCCTTCAAAATAACTGTGTAACTTCACGTCATGTTCTTTTTTTCAAATTTAAAACTGAAAAGTGTAACCCATGTACTTTGGACTGAAAACTAGACGACTATGAGGGATTTCTTAAATCTTAATACGTGGTGTTTTCGATAGGACACAAAATAGAAAATTTGTACTTTACATACGAGAAACTTTTCGAAATTTCAGCTAAAATCTTTACAATACATATATACATGTATATGTATTTATATGTATTTCAAAAAGCTACAAACTTATTTTAAACTTATTTACAAACTAATTTTGACAACATCCAAAATTTAGTAAGCCATGTCATTGCATATGACAAATATTTCTCAGATATATCAAAACCGGCTCAGCAATTGCCTATAGTAAATTTTTGTTAACTGGCCACTAAGTAAAGTACCCTTATTCGATTTTTTGATGCAAAACGCTATGTGGCTATCTTAATAACATATTGGAAATTTGTAAATTTTTTTTTTTAAATAAAATTTGTACTCGGCTCGACTTTTTTGTAAAGTACTGTTAATTTTGTTAGAATGAAATTTTTGATTTCTCCCCGAACAATAAGCATTAATACGAAGATACAAAATTAGAATTAAATCCTTAGAACCGCTTGGACTGCAGCAGAGTATTGAAAGAATCGAGAAACACACTTTTCGAGTTCTTCTATAGCTATAATACCAAAATTCATCAAAATCTCAAGTCGCGATTTTTTACCAAACCAATACTTAAGGCGTCAAGTCTTAAAAATCCCGTTATTACCTGATTCTCTTGAAAATAAATCAGAATAAAATGGAAAACCAATCTACTGATAGTTTGAAAGCAAAATTTAGAATAGCATTTCCGGTTGTTAACGACAATGAGAGAACGTTATAAAAAGGGCGGCAATCCAACTGCGCCGATAGTCCACACAATTTGCAACCACCCCATTACCGAAATCGATCTACTGTAGTAATTTCTGCAATTCTAATCAAAAACTATCTCAGGGGACTTAATTAGACTTTTGTATGTAAAAATCTTTTGAAACACATGTGCTCACTATCTATTAGTCTAAAGGGGCATATACACAGGTCAAAAACTCATCCACCATGAGAGAGTGTATTAGTGAAAATGAGACACGTATACGTTGTGTCTGCTTGAAACAAAATCAAAATGTTTGGATTATTGCTCAATCGGGTAGACAGCATTGACATAGTTTATAACAAACTCTCACATGCTGGATGAGTTTTTGACCTGTGTACATACATCCCGCTTAAGACTTTGTGGATATCATTGTTTTTGATACAATACGATGCAACAATTATTCCTAACCCTTCGTTTTAGAAAGCTTTTAAGAGGTTTCTATTGCTGATTTTCGTATAAACCCAAAGTTGTACTCATTTATCATATGATCACATAGGTTTTAGTACTCGCTTGTTATGTATGCTGTACTTGGAATATTACTGGGCCAGCGCACGCTGGATCTAATCCTCCGGGGTATCGCACTTTACTTCAATCGCACACTGGATGAATAATTTGGGGCAAAATTGTGTATAAATATATACATGAACCGATTTTCATTGTGGTGGTATTTCTTTTGTATCTCCAAATTAACAACTTGTGTGTTCATTGGTTTACCCCGATGTTAAAGCACTTCATCGCTGGGTGAAAATTTTACCCCGTTTCAAACTGCACACTTGCCCTCCCTTGTCTATAAACTGAGTTTTACCACGGGGGAAGTGATCCAGTGTGCGCTGGCTCAATAAAATTAACCAATACAATTGTATGATTTTTTTTCGAGCTCGTCAAGTTTCTTTTTTACTTGCGATTATCACTTGTTTCGTATCTAGTGTCATTCTGAGAAACTGGTACTTTGCTTCAATAGCATGCGGAAATTCGTCAATTAAAATTGATAGGTTGTTAACTTTTCGATAAGTGAAGTTATCTTGTGTTAACTTAAGATTTGGCTATGCACCCAATTTTTGATCATTTTGCAATTTTATTAATAGCTCATTGCCAATATACCCATGTAGCTATATCATCTGCGTTCTTGGCTATGATGACAACTTCTTGCTGTATTCCCAGACTCGATTTCATTAAGCGTTGATTATTCGTTCCCGTGTTTAACACTGCGATATAGGATTCAAAAATTTTGAGAAGCTCTTCTAGAAGAATCGGTGGTTAGGAATTTGCGTTTTAATGGGATTGTTTCGAAACCTTTACCATTATAGACGACAGTGATATACTGAAGCACATATGTTTATATTTTTGATCTTTTGGGGAACTTTCCGGCTTTGAATAACTCTCAATCTTAGCGAAGCTTCTATTAAAGCATATCTTCCGCCTTGATATTTTCCAATTTTTTTTAACTGGCAAGATTCAGTTAATTTGATTAATTCTTTGGAATTGATTTTTTTATCCGTCCTTAGACCTTCAAGGTTCTTGAATAAAATATTTGAGCTCATCGCTCAAGCGATTTAAAAAATTTTTATGCCGTGGACACGAAATTGTTGCCATCTTGTATGTGCTCTTTATCCTATATTATCAAATATTTCATTTTTGAGAGACATTTAAACTCGGGTTTGAAGCTCAATTAACTTTTATGATGAGTAGTTTTTCTATACGGCCCACTGTACGATCTCAATGAAACGATCAATTACCCTCTTTAAGTTTGTCTAGTGTTTTAAGCCATGCTTCCAGTTTTATCTTATCTTTTGTTTTCAATTTCTCTTCAAGCCGTTCCAGTTTGTTTGGGAGTTAGTTAGTTTTGGCGGCCATTCTTTTTATTTAAACACACAGTGTTTTAGTCCATTATTTGTTTTTATCGCGAACTAAGCTTATCTGCATCATATTAAGCTGAGTTAGTGTGTTTTTTGAATGATTGCTACAATCATTTATAAACAGATACGGTTTGTGATCAGAATTGGGCACCATGGCCTGCAAGACTCCTCAAGAAATTTGAAAAGCCTCAGAGCAGCGCCAACGATATCCACGGAAACCGAAAAAAGCTCGTGTTAAAGCAAAAGGTAGGCATTTCGAGTGAATCCAATTTTATTTAATACGAAATGTTGACTTGTCTTTTTTTTATGACGTTTTATATTTGTAACAGAAATTATTGTAGGACCAGGTAGTGCCTCTTCTTGGGTAAGGATGCCCAAAAAAATCATCTGACGTAAAATATAAATTACTCATTCAATTATTTTCAAAATTTTAAAATACAACGTCTTCTTCAAACACCATCAGCTATGTCAACCGTAAGATGTTTTCCACAAGAGATTCCTCCAATTACACAAAGTATCCACCATCCATTTTACTTTATTACTGACATTTCTTTTGTACTACAATCTTTTCCCCTCCGTAAAAAATGACAAAATAAAGTCATGTTTCATAATAAATAATTTTCAAAATTTTAAAATTCAACGTTCTCTTTAAACTCACCAACTATGTCAACCATAAGTTGTCTTCCACAAGAAATTCCTCCAATTACACAAATATCCACCATCCACAAATAGCAAAATTCCTTGGGAAATTTTATTATTGACATTTCATTTGTCCTACGATCTTTTTCACCTCAGCAAAAGATAGCAAAAAGCCACGTTGTCTCCCTCTCACTTTCAAGATCTAAAAGAGAAAACCTTGCAGTGCAGTGAAATAATCGTTTTCCAAAATGTGAGGAAACATTTCCATAAAGCTAATTGAGATACAAAATGTTTTACACACATCAGCTGCTTCAATCTCCAGCAGCATCATTTAGCATCTCATTCTAACTACTTATCGTGGTACGCGCGAAAACACTTTTCTTTCGTGATCGTCCATCGCTTAACTTCGCGCTATACACACAACCAATTCACCAGTTACTTGTGTGCGCTGATCAACCATAGAAAATAAAAAAAATTCCCTCAAATCAAAAGTCAAAACTGTCTGTTCCCCTCTTGCGGATGCCGCTGAACGACGAGATCTATTTGCTAAATCAAAGGAAATCCAAAGAATGGAAGACGACGACACAGAAGAATATGAATTATCAACAATACAAAATGGAGATAATCAACCAGGTGAGTTAGTTAATCCATTAGCAAATCCGAGGAAACCGCTTCAAAGTCAAACTTAGATGGACCTGCCAAAAAACAAGACACCCTTCGGGTATTTTTTGAGTGAGTGACAACTTAGGTGTTCCAAATGTGGACTTTTTATTATGTTTTGCGAAAATTTTTACATTCCGGGAGTGTTTGGGGTAAAAGTTTTACCAAAATGTAATCGGAATTATGCAACATCTAAATAGTGTTTATCAAATTGGCCTCCAGCGAAGAGATATTTGGCTATCAGTTGAAAACATGCACTTTTGACATTTCTCATGGCTTAGGGAAATTTTATAGTTTTCAGTTTGTGTTTGCAATTCTGTAATTTCAATTAGTTAATCCCGGTAGGTAACGAATATCAATCCAAATCGATTAGGTAACAATCGACGTCCAATTTTCTTTCGATTTCCCGTCCCTAATTTTATATTTGAAATGAATCGATGTACAAAAACTTATTACTCGAACTCAAGGTCAGTTTTATTATTGTTATGGCGTGATGAATGTTCAAAAAATTGGTTTTATTGTTTATTATTGGCTTGTTAAGATATAGAAAACCGCAGGTGGTATGTGCGTTGCCTCTACAACAGCACACCACTTGAGCATACACAGAAGACAGATTTGGACTTGGTTAAAGTACAAGCGGCGGCAGTTGCGTGTGTACGGGAATTTTAATTATCGGTTAAATTGTTTTGTTAGTTTATTAAATTGCCTTCCTCTCCCAAACTGGCTGTTTAACAGCAGCCAAAACAAAATATTGATTTTCAGTGTGAGTGTGAGGGTAGAGGTGCAAATAAATTGAATGAAGCTGGGAGGGGGTGGAATAATACTGTTTCTGCAATACTAATTTAAACATCGGTATATCCCTTAGCTTCTTACAGGACTTCTCTTTAATAGTAATTCTCTAATTTTTCACATTATACAGGATATGTTAAATGCCTCTAAATTGCTCGCGCTTTAAGCGCTCTGATAGTGCCGAAAGAATTTAAGTATCCGATATTAGATGACGCTGCCAGTTCAACTTGATTGTTGAAGAAGTGTTCTCTCTTAAGCAATCCATCCACAGTAATTTCTGTGTGCTATATCAAATTGATGGGGTGCACAACCAATACATGCATACATTATGTATATCATTCCGAAGACCCATCTGGTAAAAAGATCTAATACCTTCATATGTATGTGAATGATGGAACTCTAAATTTGTAGAATTTTGTCGTCACATACTTTTTTATGTCACTGCAGGTTCTGCGAAGATTGATTGCAAGAAGATATGTAAGTAAGTATATCCCAATTAACACTTAAGCGCCACAACTCACGTGGCCTTGTTTGTTAGATAATGTTTTTAGGCAGTTGAGCGGAAACGGCTCCAAATCCATTCTGTGAAACTGAGAAACTTTGATACCTAGAAGGTTTATTGTACTTGAGGGTATTATAACGTAGGCCGACAATAAATTGTTACCTGCTATAAAACCTATTACAGAAAACAAATACTTAGCGCAATAGACGTACATACATATGTATATACATTTACATATGTATTTATGTGGTCTTAAGCCTAGATTCTAGATTCTAGATAGTTTTCTTGTTATGTACTATGTATGCACTAGCGGTTCGGCTTAGAATGTTTGTTTGGTACAGTTCAGAACTTCTTTCCGTTAGTTTTTCGACCTTTTCCTTACCGCTTTGTGCTGGTAAACAGCATAGAATATTTAGCTCTCATCAATATGCTTCTATTGATTAAGATTATATTATTGTTAAGAATTTTATATTTACATTTTACTGTCGCCCATTTTTAAACATGAGAAATTCGTTCGTGATCAAAAAGTGACCAACAAATAGTGCAGTATCGTAAATGCGGTAAATTTATTTGGTCTTTTGTGCCTCATTGATTATTCCAAATCTCCTCTACCATCTTCTTTTTCTTTTACAGATCGTTGAAGTAAGTAACTCGTTCGTTAATATTTACATTATGTTAAATATTTTTCCCACGTAACAGCCTTGCTGCTGCGTCGCTTGTGAAGTTGGCTAAGTTCGCATACCTCATCGGACGGAATTTTTTGGCGATCTTCTTTGTTTTTTTCGAAATCGGTTACTTCACCTTCTACGAATGCTCTGGGTTTAGATACCTCTTCGACATCCGTTACATTTTCATCTCCGTCGCTATTAATTATTCATACATCGTCAACCATTGCGATGTGTATGTTAAAGCTGGCGACTATCGAATAAAGCAAAAATTTAAGCTTAATTGGCATTTTGCTACCATTTTGATTTATCGCGCTATTTTAACCACTAATTTATGCAAGTGGCTTGATACTTGGCTTCGGGATTATTATTCATTTTATTATCAAAAAAGTGTACATCAATAAATGATTTTTTTTTTCATTCATTCAAATTTTTATTTGAAGTCACACAGACTATGAATTAGATATCATAACTGTGATACTTGAAAAGAAGCAGTTTTGCCCATTCCCAATGATCACAATAAATGAACTGGGCAAGAGCAGCAACGTCACTAAAGGGATAAGGTAGGAAGAGAAGTAAAAAGATTAAAATTTTGGAGGAACCCCCAAAGGTGGGACAGGACAAAGAACTTGGAAACCATAGTTGCGAAAGAAGCAATATCTGCATAAAAATAAACAAAAACCGACTACGAATTCTAACAGGTTTCCTAGTGAGACCCCGTAGAGTTAAAGAACATCCCAAGAAATTAAGAAAAAAGACGAGCGTACTGCGTTTGATTTTGGGATTGTTGAACGCTGTTCTACCAAAGCGACATTATAATTATCACTCTTAGAATAGCGGCATGGACTTATACATATCAGGGTTAGATAGAAAAGGCTGGGAGGACAACGTTTATGACATATTTCACTTTTTCCCACCTTCGCAGAAGTGAGTTAAACAGAGCTGTTATTCGAATCTCATTCGGAAAGCTTCTTTCGATACTTAGACTTTAACGTCCCCTATAATTTTCTTTATTAGATTCAATAGTTTTTAGCTCTCGGTATGAGACCAGCTTTTGCAATAGAATTTCATGTATATCTACTAGATTTACAACGATCAGTTGACTTGAAACGACTTTCCAGTTCACTATTTATCGCTGTAGGTACTTTGTAATATATCGGTATTTGTGTTAGAACGAAAGCGACTTCGTCTTGGATTTGGACCTAACCTCTCTATAACAGTATACTAAAATTTATTAAAATCTCGTGATTAAAAACTTAAAAGAAACCAATGCACGTGTCAGATGCAAGTAAATAGATAAATTTAAAAATGTTTACTTGGCCCTGATATTATGTATACGAATAAAAATAAGAAGTTGGAAATGAAGCTATACGTATGTATTATTATTTTTTAAGGGAAAATGTTTATGTGGGCAGTACATTCGAGCAAGATTGCGTCGCGCTGGTGTCCTTAATAGAAAAGCAACACAGAGGTTACGCTCAATCTTAGAGCCATCATCAACTGTCGTCTATGAAGTATTCCCTGCGTTGAATTGTGTAAGAAAACAAATAAAGAATCATTCTGTATAAATATATGTGTGTACCGCTCGTACTTCTACTAACATACTTTCTTATTATAGATGGGCGAGGAACTCGAACGAATGCATCCCCGCGTCTATTCGAATGTATCGCGACAACTATCCCGAGCACCGTTCGGTGAACTTGAGGACAGCGACACAGCACCTATGCTTTTGAACTTAGTCGCCAAAGAACTTTTCCGTACTAGCATCACCTGGGGTAAGATTATTTCAATATTCGCCGTATGCGGTGGATTCGCCATTGACTGTGTCCGACAGGGCCACTACGACTATTTGCAATGCTTGGTCGAGGGTATGTCCGAAATAATTGAGGATGATCTAGCCCTTTGGCTTTCTGATAATGGTGGTTGGTTGGGACTACAACAACACATAAGGCCCGATGCGGGTCAATTTTCGTTTCTAGGCTGGCTGACGATGTTTGTTGCTGTTTCAACAGCAATCTATTTAATCTCAAATATTGTTAAGAACATTGGTTGCCATTTATACTCATTGTTATACTGAGAAAAACTAGAGATACTGTACTTCAGTTTCTCTTCCCAAAGTTCTCTTATCATGCTTCTTTACCTTGCGAATCTATTTTTCTATTACTTCTTTTCATCTACAGATTAATTTAATGTGTAAATTATAATTTAAGATATTTTTTTACTTTGTTACGTAGACGATTTCTTTTGTTTTTAACTGCATTCATAAAAAAATATGTTCAACTAATTTTGTTACATATTTTATTTTTCTATTGTTTTTTTTTTAATTTGTGTATGTATTTTTCTTAATTTGTATTTTAAAAAAAATTGTTATATTTTAATTTATGTATGTGTATCACAAAATTATGTGGATTTTGTTATGTTTAGGAAAGAATGATAATAAAAGAAATATAAATAACTGTATGTTACAAATTGTTATGTAATTATTCTCCAAAATATAGGCATACAAACCTAATTTTTTTATTTAATTATGCGTTCACAGAAAGAGACAAATTTTTATAGAACTAACATAATGATGTTAAACATAAATAATAGTGTTTGAAAATGGCCAGTACAAATAACATATAATTAAAAGTAAGTGTGTGTAACGTGTTGAAGTTTAATAAGAAGGAGAGTAAGTCAGCTATGAAGTAGAAGAAGAAAAGTTATTTCAATGATAGGAAGTCAAATCTGTTTTCAAAAGGAGTTGAGTTCATAAAAGCAAAAAACCAAGATTTTTGTAAATTTTTGATCTTTTCATGCGAAAAATATTGTCAGGGTATTGTCAATAGAATGATGATAATTCTTATATTTTGGAATATTTCTTCATATTTTTTTTTCAATTACTATTTGCTAGCAATATTGTTCTCCCTTTTCGCTTTTTTGCAGTTATTGCTGCAGATAATTTACGTCAGTCAGTGTTCTTTAGATAGGTATTAAAAATAGCACAAAATCATTCCCTTCCCAACCATAGTTACTCAATTGTTCTAAGTCAGAAAAAAATCTAACCTCATTTGTCACTTTTTTATCAAATGTGTTGCATGCATTTGTGAACGAAGATTTCACCCCTGGTTGGTGCAACAACCAATGTTTTCATAAAAGTTTACCAAAATTGTTCCGGGGCTCATTTATTGCAAACTTTTTTGTTTTTATGAACTCAGGCAATATTTTCAGAACATTTGACAGTAGATCCGGCGCAAGTGGAGCCGCCGAATTTTCTTAAAGGATAAACATGGACGTCTGAGATTTCTACTAATAGTCCACTAAATGTATTCACTAAAACTAGCACACATTCTTTGTTAGTATTTCTACCGTGCATTAAATAATAACGCATTACTGTAAATAAAACTAAAGTCCCAATATGAGAGTTTCGAGAAAATCTACTCATTAAATGAAGACCTGCAGACAGTTTTGCAGTGAGATAAACTTAGTTGACTTCAATCCACCACCATATTTTTAAAAAAGAATACGATTGAAATACCAAGTAATTATGTAAGTGCATCAAAACCATATTTCTTCGTAGTGAGGCAGTCAACCGGTATAACCGGATATATGATCTTTCTACACGAATAAAAAGCAAACGAGACAAAATTTTACGCAGTACGATTTGTAACGTTTTTTGCAATTTCTAAAATTGTATTTGGAAAAACACTTCCAAATTCTGGGTGAAAGGGGGATACAAATTTATACACTAGCACTGAAAGAGGCAACAGGATGTTGGTGCAAACTTGATACGTGATCCATTCGAAGCAAACATGTAACCAACTAAATCGGCACAAAACAAAAAGTTTGCCAAGTACTATTGTAGTCGAAAGCAGAGTAATTTTCGCTTTTTTGCTCCATAGCTTTATTAACCGACTGTACTTTAGGTACACTATCTTCGCCTATATTTATTAATCTAAGTCTGTCCACCTCATCGCACGATGTACCCGAAATGTTTCCAGTTATGTAATAACCATCATCATAATCAGCAAGTATAAGTTTAGCATGTATTCTACGTTAGTTTATACAGACAGACAGTCATTAAAATACATTGAACTGAAGTAGACGCTGGAGTTTTTCTTTTTTTTTCCCCATACTATCAAATCATTCATCCGTAACCATTATTATATAAGATAGGTATGTTGCATTGCGATCGGATTACTAGGCAGACACACCGGAGGAATTCTATTACAGCCGAATGGATAGAAAAAAATAAGAAGCACATTTTTACCATCATCAAGAAAGCAGATTCTTATTGAATACATGTTCGAGGAACTTTAAGATATTGTCAATTCGAATACTATAAAATCTCGGAACAATGTAATATAAAAAAGTTTCCTAAAGATAACCGGGAACCATATCTCCCATTTATTAATAATAAGTCAGCCTGATTAGTGGACTAAACAAATTTCGTAAGGCACTTTGGTGAAATACAGATTTGGGTAAAGTTAGAATTGATAGCAGTGAGCTCTTAAAATAGTTAAAAATTAAAAATATAAGTACCATAATACACAAACAGAGACGACTAGAGATTTTCAGATAAGAAAGATCTTATCCAAATCTTTGTATATGCCAAGTTACGACTATGTAATGAAATGAGACGAGAATCGGACCATGAATAAAGGCGGAATAGAGAAAGTTATGAGTGGAAAGCGGACGCCGTGGTTTAGTGCTTAGTGCGTTAGACTATTGAGCGGGAGGTTCGAATCCCAGAAAACACCAACAAGTTTTTTCATGGTCTCAACTCTCGCAATTTAAAAAAAAGCCTTTCAGATATGGGTCTAAACTTTAGATCCATTGTATGTTTGCGAACAAGCTAGGCTAGCGAGAAGCTAGGCCTAGAGCCACATACTGCCTATTGCGCCAAATATTTGTATTTGTAAATGAGTGGAAAGTTATTGGTGAACATTTTTGAGAAGAATTTACGACGGTCTCCTTTCTGGATATTGAAGGTGCTTTCAATAACGCTTAACCCGAAGCTATAAATTCTGCACTCATCATCCTGCAGATTAACATGTACCACTGCTGCTGAATAAGCAAATGTTGGAGAGCATACAGGCTTAAGCGAATATGTATATGAGCTCCATTGTCAATGACCAAGGAAACTGCGATGACCACATCACAAAGAGAAAGAGAACTCGGCGATATTTTGTGATCGAAAAATGCCATTAAAGCCTAAGGGCAGATTATACTCAACAATCGTGCGTCCGGCTTAAATGTACGGGTCTCAATGTTGGACGATGTACGAAACATACAAAAGCAAAATGAATACGGCAGAGATGAAAATGTTACGGATGTCGGTCGAAGTTACAAATCTAGACAAGTTAAGAATAACGCGTATACAGGGAAGCCCTCATATAAAGAAACCGATCGTCGAAAAGCTTGAAGCTGACCGACTAAGTTGGTACTGCCATGTGCATAGAAGACCTGCGGACAACCCGGTAAAAATGGCAATGAAGACTCATGTTCCGGCAGAAGCACGGAAAAGGGGCCGAAAGAAAAACAATTGGATTACTCAATTACAGAAAAAGCTACCACTCCTCGGCCTGAGCGATGAAGTAATCCGAAACCGAGAATCCTGCAGACGGATAGTCAGGTCCACAAACTTAGCTAACCCCATTAGCGGCGCAGTAGCAAGCTGCGTTATAAAATCATCTCTGTTGTAAAATATCTCATGGAATCAGCTCTAAGCAAAGTCGTCCAATCAAGATAAAGGTCAATTATGAACATAAGACATATAAAAACGAAATAGGACCTCCAGCCTCATGTGAACGACAGTTTGTATGGGATCTATCTCTCTGCTGGATCCCAGGAGTTAAAAATATTCTGCAAACCGAATATTAACAAAAGGAGAAAGCTTACTGAAAATGGAGCCCTTCCCGGAAAATATCATTATCTACGTAAGGCCCAATCGTCCCTTCGGTGAACAGCTGGGTGTTCGTATAGAAAAAAATTACGTGATACGGCATTATAAATTATTAAATTTCTTAATTTTAAGAGCTATCAAGAAAAGTGAGTCAGTGAATTAACCGAAAATAATCGACATCGCCTTTGTTTGGCAACATTTAAAAATAAATTTCTTACTTAAATAAGGTTTCTGTAACTATTTAGTATAAGTTTAGAGAGTTTATTTAGCATAAGAGCTATTTGACACATGTTTACATGGTTATTGCTAATCTTAAGCACCTCAAATTAAGTAAGCACTACTACAAAATGTTCCCGCCATCTGGCAAGCCATTCTTCCTCATCCGAAGTCAACAGGAACGAAGCACCTGATTCTTTCTACATTTGGTTAAAAGTGATTTGCTTTTGGTTTAAATATACATATTTGTTCTTCGGTTCAACATATTTGCTTTTGGGTTAAAGTTAATTGCTAAAGAGCTTATTATATAGTTTTTGTTTTTCAAACTTCTCAAGGTGAAAGCGATGGTCGATTGTATCACAGATAGTGAACACAAAAAAAAACACAAAAATTGTTCACAAATTTGGCGGACGAACAACGACATCTTGCTGCGAATAATTAAACTAACGAAAAATTATGGTTCGTGACCTCTTCTTGGTTTTAACTGCTATCCGGAAAATTAATTTATTTTAAGTTCATGTCCTTGCAATAATTTATGTGAATCATGGGGACCATTGATATATGTCAATGATGGGGAGAGCATATTCAACCAAATCTGCTGTCGCTTTTGTGAATCATAGTAGAATTGTTGAAACGCAAATTCTTATATGACAAACTTAATAAATCTGTTGACTGTTTGAAATTAAAAAATTCTTAAATAATATATTAATTATTAAAAGAAAAGTTGTGCTATATTATTACAAACTGATTTCTAGGAAATATCTTCGAAGGAAACGTAATATCACGAAGGTTGACTAAAAGCTTTCTAAAAGACTTTTAGTGGTGAGCGTTTTTAGTTTCAATTTCTCAAACCAAGTTAACCTGAGTTGGAATCTAAGCAAACCGAGTTGCAAACCGGGTTGGCTAACTAGTTTGTAACAAAATTATTTGAATTATTTTCATTTATTCCTGTGTTTTGGCAAAATAAAAATGAAAGCAAATAATTTAATAAAAAAAAAATTATAAAAAACTAATTCAATGTGAAAAAAAAACTGGTATCAGAAACAAGGACCTTAATGTTTAGTCACTAAACAAAATTTTAAAAAAATATTAATAAAAAACAATCATCGCTATTTCTTACAACTGTTAAGAAACAAGATTTTTGGGGTTACACGATTTCTTCGTTGCGTTCATTGCGTTCAATTTCCCGAAATTCCAGCAAATTTTTCTTCCGATTTGAAAGGAGTAAATAGTTCAGGTGCCACCGTCTCTTGAGAAACCGAACCGAAACCGAATTCCAAATGTGTACATATGTATGTAGGTATTGAATCGTGCAGTACAACTCGGTTTGTATAAAAACAATAGATAGCTTTCCAGCTCGACTCTATATACGGGTATATTCATGTGTTAGTGCGTTGTGTTTACTTTTCCTAACCAATTAAAACCGAATCGTGTGTTCAACTCGGTTTAATAAAGTTTTGGCATTTAATTATTGGGTTCGTTCCATCGGTATTCCAAACTCGGTTTGATATGCATCACTCGGTTTAACTCGGTTTAGCTGTAATTCGGTTTGAACCGGTTTATGAACCCGAGTTGACACATCACAAAGCGTTTTAGTGGGTTGGTGATGATATTGACCATGCTCCCAGTCTTAACCTTTCACTACTTCCACTACTTCTGGGGTTAAGGCAAAAATATTTTCCTTAACTGCATATAATAAGATTAAAATAAATGTAAAAACGACACTTTTTTCAGGTTTATATTCATACAAGTATGCGATGTCGTAATAAATAAATTTTATTTTTCAGTTTAAACAGTCTTTTTTGTAATAAAATGTGTTGGGGTGATGAAATACGCCAGTTACTATTTACATAGAAAAAAAAGCCTTGCCATCGGAAAGTTAATTATCTTGAGTTGAATTATTTAAAAAGTCTACCGACCTTTGTATTTACCTTATGCAGCCTTGTATAAAACGTCTTTTTGGAAAACGGGACCGCTCCAGCAAAATTCCTTAATATATAATTTTAAATAAGAAATAAGTAAATAATAATAAAAATATATGAAAATCTGTTATGGTAGAATACATATGCACTCTTACTTACTCTTTTTACAAAAAAAAATAAAGTAGTTTCAATAATCTACAAAGAACAACTGGTTCGATGCAAAGATGCTGAAGTCATTTAAGAAACATAGAAGCAATTTAAAACAAATACAGACGGATCTGGGAGGAAACGGTTATTACTATAAATGAATTTAAGATAAAATTATGCTGCTAAAAGATAAGAAGGAATGGTGGAAGATTGTCAAGAAAATAACAAACCACCTATAAGAGATAGAGCTCTTAAATCCCTTGTAGACAGCTAAAGACATGCAGTATGCTACAATTCTTTGAAGGAATAAGTATCTAGTCAGCATAATGTATGTATATGTACATATACGAGCCCAAACGCAAAATAGTTGGTCTTCCAAGCAATTGTAACTTACATGTACCGATTCTTTGCAGTTTTGAAACAAATGATTCACGTTTAAGTTTAACTCAGTTTAAATAAAATAAGCAATAAATAAGGAAATAACGTAAATAAATTCATGAGAAAAAGTGATCAATATCAATTTTCTAATACTTTTTTGAAAGCAAAATAGTTGGTCTATGAGCCAGAATTAATTTTGCTTAATTTTGTGCCAAACAGTTTCGATTGGTGAAAGTATAGGGCTGCTGGAAGGCCATTCCATTAAAGGAATACCTTTAGCAGATAACCATCTCATCGTGGACCTAGCCGTATGATAAGAAATGCCATCTTGCCGAAATATATAACTTCCTTCACTTGGTTGAAGCCATGGTATTAATGGGAGAGCATTAGCCAGTCCGTCAACAAAGTATAAATTCTCAACACCACGTCCAGACATACATACATTCCAATATCATAGGAGATGCTGGGAACCTGACGGTTCGTTTTACGCAATCCTTGTGAATGGGTTCTTTAAAGGTTTGAATTACTCGTTTACGTTCGTCGCCAACGCAAACTTCAAACCTGGACTGATCGCTTCAAATAACGGTCCGCCATTGACATAAGGTCCAGTTATTACGATTTTTCGCCCCCTCAATTCGACTTTTCTTATGTTCAGGCGTCAAAAGGGGCTTTTCTTTCGCCTGAGTTTTGCACGAATGAAGTTATTTTGAAATTTATGAAATTCAATTATTTTAAAACAATCCTTATAAAAACTATATCCCAACTTTTTCATCCTTCTTTTGTAAGTATCGACGGAAATATTTTGTTTAATTTGGCTTTTCCATTCTACAGTTATTACAGGCGCAGTTTGTCACTTACTTTGTTTAAACAAAATGCTCATACAATAACAAAAAAAATGTCCATAACGGTTTAACAGATCACTAATAAAATAGTACTAGACCAACTATTTTGCGTCCAGAAGAGAGTAGACTAACTATTATGCTCTTATCTTTGTTTCAGTAAAACTTACATTGCCACCGTATCTTTTATTTACTTTGTTTCTTTTGCTCTAATTTTACTTAGAATAATTACTTTAATATATATTTTCATATACTTTTTTATAAATGACCGCTGCCAACAAATTAATTTCACCACGGGGAAGAATTTTTGTGTTAGAAAGCTAAGTAGACCAACTATTTTGCGTTTGGGTTGTATAATATAGCTGCTATTGTAGGTTTAAGGTTTTGTGAAAAACAGAAATTAATGTATTCTTCGCAAACAGAATGAGTAAGCAAATACGTATCTGAGTACTTTGCAGGTTACGAGTTCGAACAAGTACATGGTAGTAGCGAATACATTGTACCGAATGAGTACTTTTTCTTCACCACTTATCTCTTTTCAAAAGTAGTTTTGACAAAGTCGACTTCAGGATATTCATATTTTAAAACTTAAAACAGCATTCTTTCAAAAAATATGTAGAATGATGTAAGAAACTGTAGCAACTAAATCCATATACATACATATATACATTAGTATGTTCGTCAACTTGCCAATGCAATGCTTACATTCACGCCCCTTTTTGGGACGGATTCTGTTCTTCAAAGAAAAGTTTTTTTTCATTGCCTTACCAAGCTTTTACCGTTCATATTTTATTTAAATATCTAGAAATATGTATATACGGTGGTTCCCAATCGTCCTTCTTTTTGGAGGAGTGTTCTCCTTTTCAGCGCTTTGTCCTTCTTTTGCTCTTAAAACGAAAAAAAAAACAAAATGGGATTAGAAACTACATATGTATTTCCCTTTTTCTTGTTGCACACACCCATTTTCGGTAATTTGGCTGGTTGCACCCTTTTTCGGTAATCATTCATCTGGCTTTTTTTTCTCTTATAAATATGAAGTGGCGAGATGAAATATAAACGGCAAAAATTGACCTTATTAGAGCTGAGCTTTTAGCTTATATTGATAAATTCAAAAATTGCCCCGAATTTTATCACTCAATCTAAATATAAGAAACTACTTTCTTGTGTTAAAAAATCAAAAGTACAAATTTAAGAAGTAGGTAGAAAATACAATATTAATTTATTATTTATGGGCATATTTAGTTATCAATAGATATACAAGCGTGTAATTAACAGAGTTGTAGAACAGAAATAACGGTTTCTGAATTTTGTGATTTATTTATTTACATATGTGTTCCATTAAATTACTTTATTTTCGTTTTTTGTTTTATGGCAATGAATGCGCAGTTATTTACTATATAATATATTTACATTACTATTATTTTAAACAATAAATGCAAACAACTGAATTAATTCTATTACTTATTTATATTTTTTTATTTTGTAAAATCGTTGTCCTCCATTCGCTTCAACCAAAGTTGGGAACCCTAGTATGTACATACATACATATGTACATATGTATGTATTTCCGTATACTTATTCTTAAACGGTACCACACAATACATTGTCGCCACACCACCGCCGCCGCTCTTACACGCAGGTAACATGCAGATATCATTCAGCCGTTAAGAGAACTTGTTTCCTAAAAGCGAATTCGTGCTTGTTTACGTTTATCCCATACCGAAGTCCCTTTTGGCTATATAGGAAGCGAACACGCTATTCACATTAACCCCAGGATCTTAAAAAGTCTGGAGGAAATGTAAACAACGCTGGGGTAAATGTAAACACCACACCACACTTCTGGACTTCACGGCTCCTATAGCGCGAATAACTGATCAGCAGTAAAATTTCTGATGTATTTTTTAAAAATTTGCATTTTCAAAAGTTTAAAAGGTTTACTACAATTAAAATTTTTTTTATGTTCCAAAATGTTGGTGTAAAAAAGCAGAAAGTGTTTCCATTTACCCCAACTGACCCTACATATGTATGTATACATATGTATCTGTTCCGCGAGAGGCGAGCAATTTATACAGCATAAAAAAACTTAAAAAACATAGTTAAGGCGGTTTGTAGAGTTATTTATCTAAAAATTAAAATTATAATAATATTCAGATTGCAAAAAAAAAAAAATAAATAAAAAAGGAAATTCTGTGTTCGGCTGACCGTTCCAATCTAAACAAAGACTAACTTTATTGATATAAGAGCGTGCCTGCTCCAGTTTCAGTGCTGCCAACCAAAATCGCTGAGTTTCTTATGGCCGACATACAATTTTGCGGAGTTGGTCAAAAAGATATGAATATAATAAAATTGTCTGATTAGTGCATTAATCGCTAAAGAATTTGAGATATCATTAGTTAATCTGTGCTTTCTAGAATAGAAGTACTGAGCTAAATAAGTTTTTGCCAAAACTAGAAATTATGAACCATATTTTCTCATTGCAATCAACGGACACCACGCTTTGAATTTACCTACGGAGAAGTACGATTGCACTTCTAAAATCAAATTAAACTTAAAATGAATTTAAGTGTTTCTTCACTCTCCCGATGGGAAGAATTTGTTTGTTTTAGGTGATTGTAGAGAAATACTTCAGGCAACCATCCTTAAACAACGGGAGTTTTGGGTGCGAGCGAATGTGGGTGGGTCAAACCTGAAGCAAATGGTTTTATTTTTCAGAAAACTAAGAGTATTCCATAAAAGCACACATCCACATATACATTTATTTGAATATTAAACGACAGAATGAAGCGGGTACAACTATGTAGGTATTTAGTTGTAAAATAAATATTGAAGATAGTCTTTATTTGTTTTACTGATGTTTCATAAATTCGAAGAATATCATTGTATTTTTTTTTTATTAATTAAAATTACATTTTAAAATGATTTGTATTTGTTTTTTTTTAACAAACTAACTAAACACAAAAAATTAATGAATGTAACCATAATTTAACGAACTATAACATTCGACTAGAATACAGATGTGTGTACATATTTATCCACAGACTCTTACGTTTTTCATTTCAAAGTACATATGTATAGCTGTTTTACGATACCGGAAGTTAATACATTTTGCCATAGGAATTGTCATACTAATTTAATTTCTAAGTAATTTACTTCAAATGCAGTATTGACAGTGATTGTTTTATTATTTTTTAATTGTGGGACTTTTTGAAGAACCATTTCCTACACCTTAACATACGAGCATTTAGTACATATCGGTCATTTATTTCAAGTGTCATAACTCAAAAAACGCGATTTTTGAGTTAATGATGCAGAATTATTCGTTCTATCATGCTTCATATTGTGTAAAAATTTCATATTAGTATCTTGTATACTCTCCACGTTAGAAGAGAATATGTCGTTCTCATTTCCTGCAAGGTGGTAGTCAAGTGAAAACTTTAAATGCGTTTTCTGCAAAATCACGTTTTTTGAGTTATGACAGTCTTCAAATAAATGAGCGATATGATAATTTATTTAAAAAAAAATGTCGACCGGACTTTGTCTGTGCCTAGCCCGGCCATTTATGTGTTCCATCCTTGCCTAGGGGAGTGCTAACTTGCTCTCCTTTCAAACTACACAACTTATATTTCTCATACATTTACTAGCAATGTCCACACAAGACCAAAAAAATTCTGTGAAGTATAAATATATAAAAATTATTATTATCCCATAATTGACATTTGTATGGTTTTTTTACGTTCCACAAACTTTGACATTAAGACGCGAAATAAATAATCGCCCATTTCTTTTTTCTTTTAGCATCAGTCCGGTTGTGTTTTCATTCGTTTTTTTTTATTTTTTTGTCAACAAAACGTGTTTATTAAACAAATAAAATGTATCAACCAGAAACCGAAGACTTATTACCCCGTTGTGCACCAAAACCTTCTACATCAAGCGTTAATGAAGCAATAGTTCGACCATCTGTACCTGAGGTCTCTATTGTGTTTAGCCAAGCAGAGTCCTCTTCACAATCGAGCTGCACTCCGCCATCGGCGACATCTTATGCCGCTTGGAAAAAACAATGCTTGCCACAGGCTATCTGTCCACCCACAGCAGAAATCTCGAATGCCGACTTTTCTATCATGGCAACGCGGTCAAATGTGTACCCATTGCGTACTTCAGCGGCAGTGGTACCAACAATTAATGCATCTGCTGGTCAGTTCTCTTCAAAGCCGGAGCCTTTAAACAATATCAGGAGAAATGTAAATTTTTCTGTACAGACGCAAGCAAATGTAGAATCATCAATGGTTCATTGCAATCCAACGTACACGGTGGCTGCTCCCAGTTGTAAAATGAATTATAGCAGTAATCAGGTGAAAAGATCTGCAGACCATAATAGTCACACCATGGACATAAATATTTTGACGATATGCGCCGGAACACAAACAGATTCTATTCGTGTAAATGAAAGTTATGAGTTGGATATAGACCATTTAGCTACAAGGGAAGATGTCGATCAGCTAAGAACTATTCTAGTGGGAATACGTACGGAACAACGTCGACTTATGGAAATAGTACAGCACTTGTTTGTAGTTCAAGGAAAAAAC
This sequence comes from Blera fallax, assembly GCA_946965025.1. Taxonomy (NCBI): domain Eukaryota; kingdom Metazoa; phylum Arthropoda; class Insecta; order Diptera; family Syrphidae; genus Blera; species Blera fallax. The sequence goes on from OX337246.1 coordinate 52,872,897, forward strand.
AAGGAGGAGATGGCATTTCGTACACTAAGAGATGTTGCTACCCAGTGCGATAAGCAACCTTCAATTGGTATGTAGTTTTTATAATCATCCGTCCATTGTTTCATTTACAAACAGGTACATTTTTAGTGTAGAACGTTTATTTAACTGGGATCAGCCACAGACTGGAATTTTCTTTAAATAATTAAACAGTTTCTCTCTTATTTGCCAACGATTTATCGAAGTCTTTTATTTTTGCGCTTTCTTTATAGGGAAAGAGCTAAGTAACTTATAACCCAATAATATTTGGATTTAAAAAAATTCAGCTACATATTAAAACGTATCTCCCCAAAAAATTGCTAGCTATTATTAAGGAAATGTACAGTGTACTCCCTTATAAGCGGACACCGACGGTTCCGAAGAATTTGTCCGTCTATGAGAGGGGTCCGGTTATGAGAAAACAAACAAAAGGACCTTATTTCTTGAAATTTGTCCGGTTATGAGGGTGTCCGCTTATGAAGGGTATCTGTAAGGAGAGAGTACTCTGTATTTACAAAAAAGAGGCCCCCTAGAAGATATTCCGAAGTGCGGGTGGAATTTAAAGAATATTATTACCGAAATTATTCTGGACGTAGAGCATAAAAATTACTGCCGTCATGTGGAATATCAATTGCCCTCCTTTTCCAACATTCCTCATTTGCTGTTCTCAGATATTTTAACTCGTCATTTAATAAAATAATTGACTTCCTTAACAAATTATGGATTTGTCTTTCTTCTCGAATCTCAACATCATCATCTACCCAACTTACTTTTCTATAATATCATCTTCTAGAAAATTTAACTTTTGTTAATGTTAGTCATATTATATGTAGGTAGAACTTTAAAGTAAATAGAACCGTAACTCCACAGTTAGCAGATCAAAGATTCCGACCTGCTTACAAGGCTTATCATATATACATACATACCTCTGGAACTTGGCATTTGGGAATTTATGACCTTAAGTCACAAGCTGGATTTTCCTTTAATAATTGTTTTAACTCCTCGTCAGATTTTCCCTGACTCGCAATTCGTCCAAAGTCGGCTAATGTGACTAGGTTGTCGACTCTAAAGGGAGAAACCATCCGACTAAGCTGAGCAACCGTGCATAACTTGAGGTGCTGGCACTTATGTTCGGTGTTCATACACATGAATATACAGTACCCCGCCAAAAAATTATGAACACAGCACGGTACATAAATGCACTATGCGAGTATGATCACAAAATTCTCCTGAATAGCAAGAAGAGAACAAATTTCATACAATAAAAACAATGGACAAATTGTATCAACTGGGAAACAAGTACCATGTGTTGCAAAAATTAAATTAAATTAAAACCATTGAACCATAATTTTATGGTGGGATACTGTATACATGTATAAGTTAAACGGAATATTTATCGGGAATGACTTTGAGCTGAGCCAAATTGCCTCCATGAGTGGTGGTTTAAAGTTCGGCTGAAGTAATAAAGGAAATGTGAGTGGATTTAATCAAACGCCTGCGTTAACCAAGAGCTACATTTTGGTGGTATTCGCATATTTTTTTTTACAATACAAATGACGAGAGTTCCTATGTTGCACATCACGCAAAGAGTTCTCTTTAAGGATGTGTCGCAAACGTGTATAAATGTTTCCTTAAAGTGCTTAAAGTTGCTTAATCGTGTGACCAATTAATTTAAATAAGAATTAAAACTGCCTCAATTTAAAAAAAAAAATATTTTTGAAAAGAACAAACAAATTTATAAGAGTTCTTCCTCAATTTACAAACGTGGACATGCAGTAAACCTACGTGGTACATATCTTGTAGACTTACGGCCCTTTCACAGCTAAGCTAAGCGAACTGCGAATGCGAACGAGCGAATATTCGCAAATTTTGGCATTTCATTCACAGCCCCTTTTTTTTAGTCGCAACAATCTGCGAATTTCTGTTGTCATTCATTGTATGTACAAAGGAATTATGAGGTTAAACTCTCGCGAATATTTTGGTCGCGCGAATGTGGATTGCGTTCTATATCTGTGGAATGTGAATAAAATTTGAAAGTTCGCAAGAAGTATTCGCCTATTCGCGGAGAAAGGACTACCGGAAAGAGATTGGCAAAAATGGCAAAGAATAAATTTAACACATTAACAAGAAGCTTACTTTCAATTTTAATTTCTACACATGTATGTTTAGTTTTGAATTGACCTAAAGTGCAAAATAAAAAAGAAAAAAGTTAAAAAGTTGAAAACAAATTAGATATATCTGTCAAACTTGAATTCGCATTCACAATGACTTTATTTTTCGTTTGCTGTTCACAGCTCATATATTTATCAATTGTTTTCGCAATACCATTTATCATTTTTAATTGACAAATTTATCAATCGGTTGATAATTGATCCACGCAATAGGGCTGATAGTTTTAATATCTCTACTGTCATATGTAACTTCATTTTGATTTATTATACTATAGGGAAGATCTGAAGAAGGAAAAAATGTAACTTGATTAAGATTGAAGGCCAAAAAAAAACGAAGAACGTTGAAAAATTTTATACATAAAAGATTGACCAAACTGAAAAAGATGAAGCGCGGCAGTCGCAACCTACATCCCTATTTAATATCGTATAAAAAATTTGAATATTGTATCAAAAGATGACAAGCAAAAATTCAAATTTGTAGGCCAGGTCCACCCGGACCTTAGCGCTTCCTAAAGTATATCGAAAGATTATATAGTTTCATCTCTTCATCTCATTTTCTACTTATCGGAGTAACTCACGAAAACATATAAATCTTACAATCAAGAAGCGAATAAATCAACAAAAATTCAGAGCTCTAAAGCATCTAATTGATTTAATAACTTAACCAAAAATCTTATATAATACATTATTTTGAATAACCTCTGCAGACATTTAATTTAATTTGATACCGGAAATGCTTTTCTTTATAGCCAACTTTCGGCATTGGGCAACAATCGAAAAAACCTTAGAAATGTTTCCTAATTTCCTCTATAAAATTAAGTTCAAAAATCTTATTTTATAATTCAATTGTAACCATTGGATTTAATAAAAAAGAAAGATTATTAAAGATGTGCAAAGGAAAGCGTGATGTAGAATTAATTTTGACATTAAATATCTGCAGTAATATTAATGCTAAATTATAAATCTATTGGATACTTTGGAGATAGGATAAATACTGAAATCCATTTATTAAGGGTTATTTCTCCGAAATAGAAAATAATATATAAAAATTGGCCATAGATTTACCACTATATTTTGGTCCGGGTTAAAAATTATTAACAAACAATTTTTTTTATATAATTTTTAGACAATGAATACAATAAACATCACTGAAATAAAAATTTGGATTGCAGGTTCTTTACCTCAAAAACGGCCACACATTAGATATGACTCAATCGAAGAAGAGGATTCCGCTGAAGAAGAAGACGACTCTTATCGTTTTCCAAAGAAGACTAACATCCCTATCGAATCACCAAATAAACGTCAAACATTTGCGACACAAGCATTTCGTGCAGCATTCCTTCCGCGATCGGGAGTTGTTTCTAGCCTTCCAAAGCCCGCAACTGAACAAAGTATGGTGATGAATGAATTGGCATTAAAATATCTACCCAACGAAAAACTTAGCGAATTGCTACAAGAATTGCATGTTTCGCCTCTAGGACCACAAGTTCAAAAGGTACAAAAGCTATACGAATCTCCTTTGATGAACATAGAAAACTACGACAAGTGCCCCGGTGACTTATCGACTGCTTCTTACAAGTACTTAAAGAAATACCGTCTTTTGCCGGAGGAGAACAATAATTCGTTGCCATCAGAAAATGTGCAAAAGATCAATTCTCCAAATCAACAAGAGAACATGTTAGACTTAGAGACAATTCGTCGTCAGCCTAAGTTTATGTGAAGTAAGAAGTGACAGCATTTTGATTGAACAATATTTTTGGTATTAATACAAGTATGTAGTATTGAATAGTTTGAATGCGGGAAACTAAGAAGTATACTTCTAGCCACTGTTCAAGAGCTCGAATTTATTATTGCATTTAGAGATGTAATCAATGGTATATATTAAGTGTCTAAATAAACGTTATAATTATGAAAAATATATATATTTATGTGTGTACAATGAGACAGACGACCGATGGAGTGAAGTAAAAAAAATTACTGCTGATTGCAGTGGATTGTTCATATTGGTTAGTTTAAAATGTAAGACATTTTCTAAAAACTTACATTTTTAAATGAAACAACAATCCTTATGTTTATTAAAATGTTATTAATAATTCACACGATTTTTCTAAAAACAAACAAATAATTGACGGTTAGACGCTGTAAAATTACACAGAAGATTTCGACGTAACTTAAAAAAATAAAGAAAATTTGTTTTTAAACTAAGACAAAAAGTCTTATGTCTAAAATTATCGCCTATCTACAGCTGTTCAGTAACATTGAAGATTAGCGGCACCGCTATTTTGTCTTGTAACAGATCTTCCTTCTTAAGAATGAAGCCGTGCGTACTCTGTATGTACTCTCTCGTGGTACAGATCATTGGTAGGCCCCAGAAATCCCTGACCTAGAATCACCTTGATTGGGGAATTTCCGCTCTATATTCGCCCTGCTATACAAGATATCATTGAAAAAGACATTTTTGTACTGAGAGTCTGGGTTGTATTAACAAAGACAAGCCCCCTGAAACAATTAAATCCTTCCATCAAGGTTGCTCCGACGTAAACCACACGGGACAATTATACGCGGACATGAGCCGGATGAGGGCCATGTAACAGATTCCATTCACGCCTACATCGAGTTCGCTGCTATTGAACAGTCTCTTTGAAATATGCAAAAGCAGCTTTGGCTCTGACTAGAGCAGTATCTACGATCTTCAATCACTAAGAAGTTGTTTTCACATACTGCATTCCCTGTATCTATGCCTGGTGTAGTAAGTATTTTCTCGTTGTTCGTCGTTCGCGGGATATTAATATAGACAACGATAACCCAAACTTCGGCCCGGCTGACCAAAACGAAGTGAGGATAGCAATATCCAAGCTTAAATCTAACAGAGCTGCTAGATGGCTAACCGACCGAGGTGTTCACAGCAGCTGGATATAACTTGGTAGAGAGCATTCCTCAATCCACAAATAAGGAGATCCCTCCACCTGCGCCAATAACAGAGGTATCAGTATCGTTAACATCGCATATAAGATTTTATCTGCATGCAAACGTCTGAAACCCTGTCCGGGTTTCAGGCCAAGAAAGTTCACAGCTGATCAAATTTTCACACTTCGGTAGATCATCGAGAAAACACAAGAAGTCCAAATCGATACCCACAATCTTTTTATAGATTTGCATATGACAGCATTCATATAGACGAGCTATGTAGGTATACAGAGCCATGTCTAGTTTTGGCATCCCTGCTAAACTGGTCCGTCTCTGTAGGATGCCGATGGAGAACGCTCGCTGCTCCATCAAGGTCGGTAATAACCTCACAGAGACCTTCGATGTCAAAGAAGGTATTAGGCGCTGTCTTTTGACTTTTCTAATATCAGGCCCTTATTGTGAGTGTCGTTGTCAAACGATAAACGACTTTTGTCGATAGTCGATCGTCAAAAGTCAATTTCGTTATTGTGAATCTCTATTTTGAACGAAATTTTTCGTTTTGACAGTCAATCTTTTTCGTTTACATTTTCTCGATCGACTTGTGCAAGAAGTGTAATGGTATGAATACAAATGCAATGTATTTCATTGTATTGACCTTTTATTTCAAAAATAATAATTAATTTAATTACAGAGCAAAAGTAGTGAGAAAAAACAAAAACAAAAAACAAATGGATTCATTAATATGAGCGAATTCCTAACCCGGCAACTGGTCGTGGGTTTCTTCTTCCGAATTATAAAAAAAAAATCAGTGGAAATATTTTTTTATTTCACTGAAGTCTATATACAGGGTGTCCCAGTTAAGAGGTATAATACTTTAACTCAATCAACGGTGGCGTCTTATTTTCCACAACGGAAACAACACCTTATCTGGGCTACTTCGACATATTTGAAGCTCAGGTGGATAAGGATTCTTCAGGTACTAGTCAAGGTCCTGGAAAAGGGATGGTGGCGGATGAGCCCTTAATGGGCCAACGGCAGCGCTCACATCCCCGAAGTGGGTAACTGTCATCGGTTTAACCGGCCCCTCGTCCTAGGGGTCACAACAATGGAACTGGCCCTCCAGGTTGGGGGTTGTGCCGTCGGGGTAACTTCCCTACCACGTAAAAAAATTACAGTTACTCGTATGAGAGAGACACAACATGCCTTGGATAATGGATGAATTAAGAGTATGCACCTGGAACGTACGTACACTGTATACCCCCGGCGCTACTCAAAAACTTGAATCTGTCCTCGAGCGGTATAAGGCAGATATTACTGCGATCCAGGAAATACGATGGATAGGATCAGGTATACAAAAACGCAAAACTGCGACATCTATTACAGCTGTCACAAAAGATTGCACATGTTAGGATGCGGATTCGTCGTGGGAAATCGGCTTCGGTCACTTCAAGTCGATAAGCGATCGCCTAGCTGTGATCCGCATCAGAGGCGCATTTTACAACATCAGCCTAATATGTGCACACGCCCCTACCGATGAGGCTGAGGATCCCATCAAGGAGGAATTTTACGACCTCCTGGACGGAGCTTACGGAGCCTGTCCGGAGTAGGATACGAAAATCGTACGCGGGGATTTCAAAGCCAAAATCGTTAAGGAAAACATCTTCGGCGGGTTAGTTGGCAAGCACAGCCTTCACGATACGTCAACAGATAACGACTTCCGACTAATCGACTTTGCAGCAGCACGTAATACGGTAATAAGTAGCACTAGGTTTCCAAAACTACGAATCCACACAGCAACCTGGCGCTCCCAAGATGGTCGCTCCCAAGATGCTAATTGATCCGAGACACGCATCAAACATCCTGGATGTACACACATTCAGAGGGGCCAACGTCGACTCCGACCATTTCCTTGTAGCAGCAAAATTCAGAGCTCAACTGTTCAACGCCAAGAAGCTGGGAACCGCACAGAAAAAACATTAAACGTTGGACGCCTTAGCACGCATATGGAAGATAGAGACTACAGAGGGCGCCTGAGCGAGAGACTCTCCACTGTGCACCTACCATCCACAAACGCCAACAATCTGTGGAACCAGTACCGCGACATCATCTAAGAAGTAGCCGAGTCCACCGTTAGATACCAAACACCGCCCAAAAAGAACCCGTGGTATGATGATGAGTGCGTACGGTGGAAAAAGGTGACGGAGAATGCACACAAACAAACGTTGCAGCGCGAAACAAGAGCAGCGATGGGAGAGTATCGAGCCAGAAGAAGGGAGGAGAAAAAGATTCTGCGAAGGAAGAAAAGTCTCGCTCAAGGATATCGAGGAATCCAGCGATAGAAACAACACCCGGATGTTTTATAGAAAAGCCAAACAACTGGCACTTGGCTTCAGGCCCGGAAGGCAGTCACCGTAGCACAGGAAATAGTAGATGTTTTTAAGCAGCAATACCAGCAGCTGGTAAATGGGCATCATGTAGAGAGAGTGGTAAGGGAAGAAGAACACATCAGCTATCAAAAAGCTGAAGAATGACAAGGCCGCCGGCTCTGATGGACTGCCAGCAGCGCTCTTCAAATACGGTGGTGATGTTTTGGTAGGGTGCGTGCACCAACTCATCAACAAAGTATGGGAGGATGAAAGCATGCCCGATGACTGGACAATAAGCATATGCCCCATCTACGAAAAAGGCGATCCTATGTCCTGCAAAAACTACAGAGGCATATCCCGGCTAAATGTCGCGTATAAGATCCTATTCAACGTAATATGTGAACGTCTAAAGCCTTTCTGCAACACACACGTCGGCAAATCCCAGTGTGGGATTAAATTAAGAAAAAATACATGGGTGTTAGATCAAATGTTTGGTTTAGCAACGAAGTTACCCTGCTTACAACCGTATTTTATTATCACCCATGATCCATATAGATCATTGGATTGTATGCATTACAACAACAATACGAGATCTTGCTTTTGATCAAGATCAATTTTCGTGATCCAAAAATTAGTTCGGACTATTCCTCACTAGGTTATACATACATAGTTTCGTTCGTGAATCTACTACTATTATAAAATGAAATTGATATTTCCTTGTCCGGTGTTTGTAAGAAAACGGCTGAACTGATTTTAATGTTTTTTTTTTTTTTATTGATTACGAAATCGCATGGACCAGGTTTAGATAAAGCTACTTATTCAGTTTTGTGCTTGGTAGACCACGAAATGAGACAAAAAAAAACTTTGAAACACAAATAACATCAACTTTGCCTTTGTCAATTTTAATCAAATTAGTTTTGTCGTTTAGAGTTTTTAAAGACGCAAATTTTAAGTACAAAATCAAGCTGAGCAATATCAAAATATCATTTGTAAAATTTTTCGTTGATCATGTCTCCCAACCATGTCTCAGTGGTGATGATAATTTTTTGTTTTTTATTCTTATGAGCGAGTGGCTGGCGATAGGAGGGTATGTGTTTCCTTATTCTCATATTTCTGTAATAAAAGCATACAAGATGGGTTGTGTGCATGTTGTGTCTGTGTGTGCTGTGGTTGCGACTCCCACTGGGTATGTTGTAATTGAGTTGGTAATTGTATTTCAACGAGTGTGTGGCATCAGCTTAAATGAGTAAGATATATTCTTATACTGGGCGAAGGAGCAAATATACAAAAATTAGGCGGATGTCTCGGCTGAGAAAAGTGCAAAGTTCCACTGTTAATAGACTTGGTTCTGTTAGTGAACGGTTTATTGTTATCGGTGAAAATGTTGTCCGACCGTGGAGCGTAAAGAAAAATTCATGTTTTCAATATGAACGTTTCATTTCATACGAAAAGGAGTCGCATGTAGGTATACAATGTCTGAGGTTTGTAGCTTTTGTGGTGCACAAAAGTGGGCAAAAGAATCTGCTGGATTGTGTTGTTCATCAGAAAAGTAATGCTCAGAGATACATATATGTAAGTGCACCGCCGGAACCACCGAACAGCATTCTACTGGGTGATCATCTTTAGTCAAAAACTTTTTTAGAGATTACCAGAAAGTTTAAGCCTTTCAAATGACCTCCTTTGGTAGTAAACGCATAACAGAAGGCAACTTTATTCCTACTTTTAAGATTTAGAGTCAAGTTTACCACCTTATCGGAACATTAAAGCCTGACAGTAACGCTAATCCCAATTTCCTACAAATCTATCTCATGGGGAATTCTGTCTTAAAACTGGCAGGGGGCGAAGCAAGGCGAGCACGGGCCAGCTTGGTATAATTATTGGCGATTGTCAAGGGTACATGTTGCCAAATTAGAATATGGAATATTATTTGCAAATCAAATTTTATTAAATATTTTATATGTTCGAATAAATTAATATTCTGCTCATAATGACATAAAATTAATAATTAACCGAGAATTTCTGTAACGTAATAAGTGAGTAGGAACCATTTTAGATAAATTGGTGTCGGTAAAATGTACAAAGTCAAAACTGAAATGTATTTAACAAACATAAACTAAAATGGGAAATGCAAAATATTATTCTCAGTTGATATTTGTTGATACAAATTACAATTTCATCCTTAAAAAAAAAACAAGCACATCATATTTTCATTTTAAAAAAAATTTTATTCACATGGCAACCTCGCGCTTAATGTCAAAAAGGAACTCAGCTGTGCAATTTTCGATTTTTTTATGGTTTGAAGAAAAATTCTCAGTATCAAATGTATCAAAGAAAGCAAATATATTCATGTATTTCAAATGCTTCCATTTTTTCGATTTCTCATGGTTTGAAGAAAAATTCTCAGTATCAAATGTATCAAAGAAAAGCAAATATATTCATGTACATATTTCAAATGCAGCTGCTTCCATTTTTACTTCTGCTTTTTTTTAAACGTCTTATTTTGACAGAGTTAAATGTCAAACTACTACCACAAAACAGAACTTAAATTTTTCGTTGATCTGGACTGTTTTATTTTTATCGTGTTATCTACATATATGGATCATGGGTGATAATAAAATACGGCTATTAATGTTGCAATGCCAGCATCCGGTTCAATCCAATAGTATATCGAGGGTTAACTCTCATGACGGTTTTTTTTTTTTTTTCGTTACATTTGGAGAATCTGCACTCAATTTCCCATATCGCTGGGTTGCCTTGCATCAATTGAAAAATCTCTTTCCAAACATTCTTATTCGAATTTAAAGTCTTTTTTTCTATTTATTTTTTTGACACCCAAGCCAATTATAACCACTAACTACAACACCTCAAGCACGCATAGCGGGGTTCACATTATACGATTTGGTTGATCGATTTGCTTGACGACCAAATATTGCTTAGCGGTTGTCTACATGCTTGATAGACTTCATTTGTGATTTACATTTCGAACTGGGAATATGGCGGCAGAAGTTCTAGTTGCGGCCCTTGTTATCGATGAGATTTTGGAAAGTGAGAAAAATGATTGCCACAATTTAGGAAATTGCCGGTAAAGATAAAAAAACTCCTGCCAAAACTCTTTCCCTGCGCTCGACACTATATTTTTATGCTTAGCTGGGATGTTTCCTGATCGAAATCAGAAACAAAAATGAAAAATACCCTGAAGTTGTACGACAAGCGTTCACATTAAACGACAAGTCAGTCAAGCAAATCAGAAAGTTGAAAAATTTGAAAAACCGTACTACAAATTGGACGACTTGTTTGATTAGTGTTCAAATTGTACGATTTAGTCGGTCGTCAAGCAAATCTTATAATGTGAAGTGTGAACCCCGCCAATGGCACTTCATTTAACAGCAAATCAACCAACTCGGCCACACACGGTCCAACTCATTTGAAAGACTTTGGATTTAACTTTGGAAAATAAAAATCTTGTGATTTTCTTCAACCAACTTCTCAACCGTCAAATCGATCAAAGGTCACACACGGTTTGATTTTGATTTGATTTGACTCAGTTTACTATTCAGTTGAAGAATGTATGGTGCTTTTTTTTTTTTTTTGCGTGTAGCTGGGTGAAAATCGCTGAAAGACATCGCATGCGAGCTTTGCGATAGTGTGAGACTTGACCCACCCACTAAAAACACCCGGAGAAAGCATGGTGTTACCATCCTTCCAATAATCGCACCTAGTCGTTAAACTAATCAACAATTTTTTTCTAATACTTGTAAATTTATGCTATAAGGAACTAACTTTGGTCTGTTACCTTTTGTTTTTTAGCTCGTTATCACTTTGTTCGGGTGATTATGTTATATATTTTTTTATTTTTTTTTCTCCTAGTTAACTAGTTCGAATGGTTTTATTCTTCGTAATCTACTAACAAGATTGTTATTATTAAGTAGTTCGACTACTTCTAAATTAGTATGGATGCGAAGCCTAACTTCATGTCTTCTTGCGACCTTCCTGACCTCGTCCTCTACCATTTCAATTTTTAGATCCCTATGTAGATCAGCGTTACGTATGTACCATGGCGCATTAACAATATTGCGTAGTACTTTATTTTGAAAGCATTGTATGCTTTGTAGGTTCGTCTTACTTGTGCACCCCCAAAGTTGAAGGCCATATGTCCATATTGGCTTTGAAACTTGCTTATAGAGAAGCAGTTTATTATATATTGAGAGGCATGAATACTTCCCAATTAGCCAATACATTTTTTTATATCGAATGTTTAGTTCATCATGTTTTTTCTTGACATGAGTTTTCCAGCGCAACTTCGCGTCTAAAGTCATGCCTAAGTACTTAGCTGAGTTCGAATGCAGAACTACTTTGTTATTTATGTGCACAGGTATGTGTTGTACGTTTTAGTTAGTGAAGTTAACATGGATTGACTTCAGTTCATTTAATTTTAATTGCCATTTTTGGTCCATTCAGATATTTTATTTATTGTCCTTTGTAGTTTTTCGGTAACTTCCTGCACGGTTTTTCCGACAACAAGTACAGCAGTATCGTCTGCAAATGTGGCAACAGTAGTTTAGTTTAGTAGCACACTACCTGGTGCTTTTAAAGACGAATTTTGTATTTGTATTTTATAAACAAACAAAAAATATTTATCCTATTATTTATATTTTTCTTTTTCCTCCCCTCATTTTTTCCCAACGAAACACAAGGAATGTCAATTTACGGAAGGGTACCAAACTCTAATAGGAGAAACACATTGACACACCAACAGCAACGCCGGGCAAAAACAGCCAACGTGATGTGAAACACATTAGCACAGCATAACAGCACACAGCGAAAATTGACATCTTAAAACTTACTTGCGTATTTGAAAAGCAAAAAGTGAAATAAAAAAATTAAAATGATTGTGCCGTACTACTCTTAAGTAGTTTACATAAGCATTGTTAGTAAAAACACTTTCGATTAGTGTTTCCTCCATTTCATTGCACTTCCCTGAAACAAATAACAAAACAAATTCTTTTGTTTACATTTGAGGTGGCAGACATAAAATATTTTCATGTTGGGAGGTCAAAAAATGGCGTCGCAAAGTTGGTTGCATTCAACTTTAGACCTAAGTTCTAAGTTCGCTGTTGCTGTGCTTATGTGTTCTGTTCCATTGAAAAGCATTGGTTCTAAAATTTGGCTGTGGCTGTCAAAGTTGCTGTTGCTGTTGCTGTGTCAATGTGTTTCTACTATAAAAAACAAAACAAAAATTTCAGTGCCCTCTGAAATTGAGTGTTTCAAACTGTACATCGTAACTCACTTTGACTGAACATGAAAGCTAAGAGTTGCCAGCCATTTTTTGTTACTGTACTCCGTGCTAGATTTTACTTTACTGAGAACTACTAAGTAGCGAAGTCTCACCAAAACACCTATTGGTTCTAAAACTTATACTACGGCTAACAAATTGACTATTGCTGTGTTAATTTGTTTCAGCTATTAAATATCCAATATCCTGAAGAATTGAAGGTCGATTTAATATTATTGATATTTTACCTAGTGAGATTCCAAATGTTTTTATTTCAAAGCTTCGCCCCAAATGTGATTGGAAAATAACAATAACAATAATAATATATAATGTCTGCTGAACGCTTCCTTTGTATAAATCTTCTTATTTTTTATAGCACTGCGGATGTCTAAAATGGAAATGTCAAATTGAAGGCAAGTGATCCATTTATTGTCATTTTATTTATAGTGAAGTTGTGCGTGGTACTAAGGAATTTTGGGAACACAGTGAAGTTATACATAATTCACTATAATATATAAGTTTTTCACTCATCGTTTTTATTTAAAATAAACATATTTTATTATTTAAAACAAAAAATGTCAGGTAAAGCAATCTTACAACCAATACAAAAATTCAGGACTGTATAGTTATTTGTTAGCATTTCTAGAAGAGATTACGGAAGTCTCTCCAGACGACGACAACATAGAAATCATTGAAGAAGATTACATTATCGAAGAGATAGATGAAGCTATTTATTCGGTTGGTATTAAGGAAGAAGATGATTCGTTTCCTGATGATAAGGACATCTTTTTCGAAAGCGGGGAATATGCACATATTGTCTGCTTGGGAAAAGATGAAAACACTGGAGAGGATGTGTACCATTGTGCGCTTTGCAATGTAACGTTTGCTTCAATCGAATACCATTTAAAGATTAACCACAATGGATCTGATGCTGAACAATACGACGAATATATTCAAATGCTTGTGGAGGAAGAGGAAAAAGATGTTCGCTCACAAGAACCAAATAAGCAAGATTTAGAAGAAGCAGAAGCTGCAGCAGATACTATAAAAATCGTATAATATACCTACAAAAGCGATAGTTTTGTAATTCCAATCCTTCGTATTTACAGGAAACAAAAGACATTGTCTGCAAAAACTGTGGGTGTGCTTTCGAAACTATACAGGATGCGGAATCCCATCAATGTCAAGGAATAGTTTTAAGTAATTCAATTGGTTGTAACATCTGTCAAGGAGTATTTGAAAGAGAGGAGGATATGGAAGTTCACCAGTGTAAATTAAACAACGATAAAGAAGAGTCTGTTGATTCAATGTTTTCTTGCCCTGAGTGCCCTAAAAAGTTTTCATTGATAAATATGCTTCAAGAACACCAAAAGTCTCACAAACCAAAAAGAAACCAAGTAAAAAAAGTCAAAAAAGAAAGCGGTGGAAAAAGTCACTGCGATATCTGCAATACCACTTTCTCGTCCTCAAAAAATTTAAAGTAATTCATAAATTCATGAGAACTCCATAAAAGAAACCAAATATTTTTATTTTTTTAGATTGCATGCAAAAATGCACTTAACAATTCCCACAAAAACGATTAAAGATGCTATGCCAATTGGAGTTGATGAATCAAACGTTAAAAACCAATTTTATTGTGAAATTTGCAACAAGAGGTAAGAAGTTACTTGTTTCATTAAACTTAAACCTTCTGGATTCGTAAATTTAAACAGCTGCCTTAGTACATATATGTATGTGCCTAAAGGCAGGTATTGGGTCAAATGCTATGTTGGTTGCAAATTTTCCACTTTCATGACTGTTCAGCAGAATCTAGTGCTGCGAGTACGATTAAGATGCATACTTTATTCATTTCCGCAGATAAAAGAAGAAAGTTGTTATTTCTAACTTGAAATTTTTTTCAAAATTGGTATTTCTGTTATAAGGGAAATCGCAAAAAAAAAGTCTCTCAATTTCGTCCACCTAAACTCCTTAAAGGGTTATAGCCGGTTTATAGTTTTAACCGTTATCGTTATAACTTATAAGCAATTTTGAATGGAAAACTGGAAAAATGCAGAGTATACCATTTTGCTGAGATAACTACTACGAATCAGACAAAAGGGTACAAAAAGAAGGTATGGTTCTTTATACTTGAAAAAATACATTCCAAATCTTGTCGTAGTCCTGCAACTTTGAAAATGGAGTCCAAGCCAATCGCGCAGTAAGCCCACATACATATGTATGTATATATACACAATAAAATAGTATCATAGAGCTCTCAAATCAAATATCATCCTGTTAAATACCTTATTATAGCGACTTACTTCCTTATTTAGTTTTATTCAGTTGGACGGAAATTTTGGATATCATCGTCTACGTTGAATGGTACATTCTGCCTGACAGCGATATATTGGTTTTTGTCGTTATAAGTCTTGTCGAGGAACTTATTGAAACACACTTTGCTGGAGTCATCTTCCTTTTGGGTGCGCTCAACCGCAATTTGATTAATTGTTATACATTACATGCAACAACTTTTCATTTTGGCATGACAGAATAAGGTTTAATGAATTCCTCAAATGAAAAAAGGCAAAGTATAAGCACTTACGGCTTTCCGGTTTAGTTTAGTCCCAACTTTACATCGTTATAGCTAATCAGAACTTTCTGTAATATCTAAACATAGACACAGAGTATTTTTTCAACAAAATAACCGTCTTGGTGTATCAATGAAAACAAAACTGGATGCAGCACATAGGGGTTTTTGCCTCGAAAAACCGCTCAAAAATATTTTTTTGTCCTAATGAAGTGATACTTGCCTGAAACAACTTTAAAAGCGTTATTAAGCTTATTTAAGTCAAATTAAGGCACAAATAATGTATATTTGATATACATACATACATATGTATTTAGATCTTATTTTATTAATGTGCAAAATTAGTATGGAATGAAATATATGGCACTTTAAGTTATTCATTGGATTCTGCCTAGGATTCTTCTTCATCAATACATACCTTAAGTATCTGTTTCTTCATCTTCACTTTCATTGGATATTGTAATCTCGTCAAAATTTTGTAAAGAAGATGAGCTAGGAATCCCGGAAATCAAAACTTCTAAAGCTTCTTCTGTAAATTGTTTAGTTTTTTTAACGGACAAGGGCCTTAAACTTTTTATTAAAGGATCCGAGCTTAAAAATAACCTCTAGATAGTATGAAAAACAGAATTAATTATTATTTCCGACTGCTAATATTGTTTCTTAAGCCTGTTAAAAACATCCATTTTGCACTCCGTCCTAGAAAACTTTCTCCTGAGCGAGAGGTTTGAAGTTCGAATCCCAGAAACACCAAAAAGTTTTTTGTCTTTGGTGAATCTATTTCAAAGCCACTAGAAAGTACTTCTATCATGTCTTAATCTAAAAATTAGTTGCACATCAACACCAATTATTTCGGCAACTAGTTCTGGATTGTTAAAAAAAATCTTCGGCTTATAATGCCATCATTTGTGTTCCCGAAACCAGGCTTGGGTACATCAACAATAAGTTCTAATTCAGTTTTGAAGTTTCTTGTATTTCAGGTTTTATTCTTTTAAAATATTTTTTTCTTCCTGCGTTCTGAGCTGCCATTTTAATGGAAACTTTTAAGCTTAAAATCTTTAAGTTTATCTTTCGTACAAGACGCTTTATTGAGCAAATAGCTCTGCAGGTACTCAAATCTTGCATCAAAATCTTTCTCTTCATACTCATTCATAACATCATACAACTGTTTTTCACAAACCAGACGATACAAATACTTGGCGCAACAGACGTATGTGATCCAGGGCCTAGCTTCTCGCAACCATTCGTGTTGTGCGTGTTATATTTTTCATACAAATGGAAGGGACCTACAGTTTAAAGCCGTATTCGAAAGGTGAATTGAGAAGCTTTCTCTTGATAGTTATTTCTCTCGGACGTTTGTCAGACATTCGCGAGAGGTGGGTCCGTGAAATAGACTTTTTGATGGTTCTGGGATTCGAACGTCTAACCTCCCGCTCAGCGATCCAATGCACTAACCACTTGAGCCACGGCGTCTAAATCAAATTATTAAAATCCGTCCAGTAGTTTCCGCAACATGCGCGCACATACAGACAAATAAAAATTGCAAAAATGTAATTTTTTTGTTTCTACGTGTTCTGAATAGTACCCCAAATATATTTTTTTCTTAACTATATTCAATGTACAGACATGGACTCTCTATAGTTTTATTGTATGAACAAATGTATATGATGTGCATTCATACATACATATGTACATATATATATATATATATATACATTTGTTCATACAATATGTACATATACATATGTATATTCCCACTTCGACAAAGTTAGAGTGGAATATGATTATATACATAGCTAAAACTATATCACACAGTTGTTTTCCACATTGTAGTGTATTTTATATTTTTAATTTTACACTGCATTATCTATCATGATAAATTTAAAAGCGAAATTGTATACTTGCTTATTCATAGTTTTGATCATGCACTACTTTCTGTTCACCAAAACATGCATCAAAATGTCGAGGAGCATAACTGTAGCATATGCAACCGCCAATTTGAAAATCAGGTAAGCTACGATATGCATATGCAATTGCATGCCGATCAGCCAACTCGGGTACGGTCGCAACAAGTAGAAAAACCTGGGGCGCGATTTGCATGCAATTACTGCGGAAGGGAATTCTTAAGGCCTCATGAGAAGGTAAAACATGAACGCATACACACAGGTAAACTTATTTTTTTTTTTTTTTTTTTCCAAAAAGTATGGTTCCTTAATAATTTGTATTTTAAGGTGAAAAACCCCATGAATGTGAAGTATGTGGGAAATCCTTTCGCGTTTCGTATTCTCTCACACTGCACCTGCGAACCCATACCGATGTTCGACCTTTCGTATGCGCACAGTGTAATAAAAGATTTAAAGCATACGCTGTTTATTCTCATCATTTAAACACTCATTCAGAAGATCGTCCATACAAATGTCCAATGTGCCCGAAATCATTTCGTACTTCTGTGCAGCTTTGTGGTCACAAAAACAGTCATACAAAACCCTACAATTGTCCTGAGTGCAATAGACCATTTGCCAGTTTGTATGCCGTGAAAATGCACATGAAAACTCATAACAAGGCTAATAAATCTAATGAAAATTTGAAGCACCGCTGTGGTATATGTGGAGCGGTGTACGCTCGAATGTTTGCATTGCGTTTTCATATGAAGGAGCAGCATTCAGCAGATTTAACAGGGGAGCAGGAGAAAGATATCGAGGATGAGAAACAGCCACCTGTAACTGGTGATGATTGCTTAAATGAAGATGAAGTTTCGACACAGGCCATAATGCAAGGAGAAGAGGTAAAAAATGATTAGATAAAATATTTTTCCAGTAATAAAATTATTTTGTTATTAGATAATCATAGATAATTTTCACACGGAGGAAATTGTTACGGATTGGCTAACACAAAAATGAAGACTTTACTTTTAAATAATAGAAAAATTAAGAACGGTGCAATGTACCTACACTTATTCTCATATTTGTGTTAAGAAATAAGATGAATTTTTAAAAGTGCATATAAAGCGCTAATAAATACTCCTTATCAAAAGCCGAATAGAATTAAAATTGATTGTCGGTATTGCAAATTTCTATTGGTATCGATAGTTTTCTATTTAGTAAAATTTCCAATTCTATTGGACTTTTTTTTGAAGGGGCTCTAAACAAAGACGAAAATAAGTAAGTATATTTTGAATTTTATTCAAGTAAAAACGGTTTTTATGCGAATTGCCAATATGTTTTCAAAAATAGAAGAAAATTTGCTTATAGACGGCAAATGGAGAAAATCCGCTCGTACCAAAATGCATTTGCATTTGCATGCCCAGAAGTCTAATCTTCTTGTAAAAGAACAATTTTGTCTCCTCTTCTCGCGTGTAGTGAAACTGGATTCACTTGAAGAAATATATATCGATGAGCTCGCTTAAGGCAATAGATACAATTGACTGCCCAAGAGAAAAGTTGAAGACATTCCCAACACAGAATCTCAATAATTTTGTAATAATGGGAATCGAAGAAGGTGTGAACCTTCTTAGTTTCGGCTAAACCAAATAAAATTCATTATTTTGCGTAAAACCAAATATATATTTGTAAGCACAAATAAAACAGACGGAAATTTGACTTTTGAGTTGAAAGCTTAGCTTTTTCTTTTCAATTTCAGAAAGTCGATCCTATTTCAGAAAGTTCATTCAATTTCAGCAATTCTAATGCATTACGGGATACCAGTTTTAAGGTTAATAGAATCGACAAAAGTCGAATATACTTTTTACGACGAGTAGACTCTCGCGATAGGCCCTTAATCAACTTGTACCCTATTGTGCCCAGGTTATTGAAAGTTTCCTTCGCATATTCACATTCCAATTAAACCATCAATCAGTTAAATGCGTTAAACTAGCTATATATGTACATATAATCATTGCAAATTATCATAATCAATTTACCCTTGCTGGTACAGGAAGGCCTCGATTTACGTGGTCTCGATTAACGTTATTTCGATTTACGTTGTTCGGTTTTCTGCAAACAAAAATTTCTCATATACTTATATATTTTTCTGAAGCTCGAGAAGAGTAGATTAGATTAAAGATTAAAAGCATCTCCTATTTGCCTCCAACTCCGCGCAATTTTTAACTGGTCGCGGAAGATTATTTCTAATTCCGAATCATTAAAAAAAAATGCAGTGGAAATATATTTTTTTTATTTATTTCACTTAAATCAATGCATATATTCTCAAAAAATTACATTACTTTATTAATTTATAAAACTATTTCGTTTGTAACACGAAAATTAAAACAGAAAAAATAACACAAATGTCAAAAATATATGCTGTATCCACAATAACCACTTTCGTTATTCACAGTGACAGATATTCTTGTCGATTGAGATACACAATACCAAAAAGGGAATTTGTCTATGCGATCGACTTTTATCATGTCGAACGCTGATCGACACTTGCAACAAGGGCCTTCTCATGGACCCAATTTTAACCACCGTATTTAAAATTGCTTCTATCGTTTTTTGCGAACATATTAAAAAAGAAGGACCTTCTTTATGATGTTAATTAGGTCGTTCATTGCACCATCTTAAGCTCAAGACTCAAATTGGTCTTTCTAGCTTATTTTAATATGTGTACTATTGCATATTCTCAGTTTAGTTTTTGTGACACGGTACGGTAACTATCTGAATTTTTAATGTTTATTTTCCTTACTATGGTTCTTAGTGAACTTACTCTTAAGACCGTTGATAGCACAGACTTCAGAACACAGTGTAATTTCTAATAATCGATGAATTTAATTATGTTTATAGGTGGCGGTTGAAGCTCTTTTTTGTTTCTCAGCTTTCTCAATTGGTTTCTTTGTTGGGTAATTCGACTTCGGGCAAAGATTCACTCAGTTTCCCGATTTAAATCTTCTTCCTAATCTTTTCAGATTATAGATTATTTTAAGTGGATTTTCTTGTAAACCTAGGTAATAATATCTAAACAAAAGTTTACTAATTTGGATTTTAGTCACCTTTTACGGGAAAGTATGCTTAACTATTCCGAAGAAGATACATTTAAATGATAAATTTCTGTTGATATTTTTTATTAATAGTCAATGTATTTAACAAATAATTAATAACTATAAGAAAAAAGATTCCACAATAACCAAGGAATATCTCTAAAAGATCTTAAAATTACTTTCTAGTTTTCATTGTCTTCTGATTCACAGTTCTTGTAACAGCTGACACACCTTCCTCAAATTTCGTTCTAAATAAAACATTAGCATTGTTGAACATACCATCCTTAAGAGATACTATTATAAACTGCGAACTGGTAAAATGAGCCTTTAGCATATTCCCAATGTTTTGAGTGTGAGACATATCCAGAGCTGCATCAACTTCATCCAAAATGTACAATGGAGCTGGAGAGAATTTCAACATAGCCAAGACAAGAGATAATGCGACCAATGAGCGCTGCCCACCACTTAGCTCACCAAGCGAGTCTTTCCATACACCATTAAACCCTACTTTAATTTCCAACCCAAGTAGGCTATTATTACTTTGCATGACTGGGTTTAAACGAGCTTGTGCACCCTGCAACAATGCACTGAAAATACTGCTAAAATTCTCATCTACCACCTTCCATGCCTTTTCAACTTTTTCCTTCTTTTTTTCATCCATTTTACATATAATGTGCTGAATCTTTTGTTTATCTTGTTCAACAATTTTTTTTCGTCGCAAAGTTTCTTGATATTGTTCTTCTTCACGGTCAAGAAGCATCATTGCTTTCAGGTTAATGTTACGTTCCATTTTGTCTTTTTGTTCTCGCATTGAATTCAATTTGACACCAGCTTCTACTGGGTCCTCTTTTGAATAGTCGTAGCGAGTGTTCTTTGTGCCAAAGAACTCTCTGTCTTCCTTAATCCAACCGTATTTTTCCTCCAAGGCTTCGATTTTACTGAAGCTATCTTTGTTCTCGTTTCGAACTTTCGTCACTTCATTTTCTTTTTTCTTAATTTCTAGAGTCATTTCTTGGGTCTGTTTGCCTAGCTTTTCTTTCTTGCTATATACCAACTTAAGTTCTTTGTTCTGTGAATTGATCTTCTCCTTTTGTTCCTTGATTTTTCTTTTGATTTCAACTACAGCGTCAACTAAACCAGAAGATCCACATTTGAGTGTATTGAAATCGCTTTTGAGTTTTTCTAAATTTGATATCATTTCCTCTCGCTGTTTACGTGAGCTTTCTGTACTTTTCTTGAGCTCGTCGATTTCCAACTGCAATGTTTCAAATTCTTGCTCGTGCTTCTTCCAATTATTACGGCTCTCTTCGCTTTTCTTTTTCGCAATCTTCATTTCTTCGGTGGCTGCCTTAAGCTCACGCTCACGATATCCCTTCGCATCAGCGAGTTTTTCTTGTATGTCTTTTACCTTGGCTGATGCGCTTTTTTGAAGTTCACGAGCGTTTAACAGATCTTCTTCTAAGGTAACTGAGAGAGAGAGAGAAAAAAAAAACAATCTTATTGAAATAAAACGAAAACTTTTCTGTGACACTTACCAATTTTCTCTTTGAGAGACTTAATTTCTTCTTGATGCTGCTGGAACGTGGTTTGAGCTAAACGCTGAGCACATGCATTTAGTTCATGTTGACGCAACTCTACACGTTCTTTTACCGATCTGTACCCCTTAGCGAGGTTTTCTGTGTTACTTAAATGGACAAGCTTATTTTTCACTTACAGAACAAGAAAATTAAAAACAAAACTTACGCTAACTGTTGGTCAATTTGTTGCAACTCAATTTTACGGATTCGAATTTCATTCTCCAACTGCTTTATTTCTGCCAACTCCTGAAGAATGTTGCCCCCTTTTGGCTTTGAGCCACCGGAAAGTGTGCCTTCGGGATCTACAACGTCACCCTCTAAAGTTACCGAGCGGCAGTAAATTTGGCGGTGATATGTTACCTATTTAAGTAAAAATCTTCGTAAAATAAGAGTTTATTAGTAAATTTCCATCCATTTACCTGTTTGGCAATGTTAAGGTCTTTACAGATGAGAGTATGACCAAAAACAAATTTCATGACGGGATCAAAGAACCGATCGTACTCAATTAACGACAGAGCAGAGTTAACATTTTCTTCGCCAACCTGAAAGAGGTACATACTTAAACTTTTGTTGATAAAAATAGGTTACTATTATAGTATTATATTTTATCGTTGAAATTTCTAAAACCTTAAAAAGAAACACTTATGGATTCAATATGATGTACATATATCTATCTGTCCGCGTGCATGACAAGCACTTGATAACTCTTGAATAGTTAGAGCTAGAGGGGTAAAATATGGCATAAAGATAGAAAATGCTAAAATTCACTATACCAAAAATTATTTGGGGGCAGTTGTGGGTGCATAAAGAAAACATTTTTTTTTTTTTACATGTAAATAAGGGAAATTCATAAAAATATGTGAAAACTATTTATTTTCCAAATTTGGAATCTAAAATTACCAAAAACAAAACACAAACAAAGTGTGTACATTTAGTATAATAAGTCATGCCATCACATGATGCAAAGAACAGCAGATGGGGTAAATAAATAGACTAACAGACTCAATGAAAAGACGAATACGGGATTAACAATACCAAATCCATTTTTATTTAATGATTTTTATAAGAAAGGCAATAATTGCATATTTCGATAGATTCTTTCCGAATTCCGTTTCCGAACAAAACTAAATATCTCGCATAACACGATGCAAAGTGGAAAGGCAAGTCGCATATATGTATGTAAATAAGAAATGTGTACAACTCAAATATGAAAAGTATAGAGAAATGTTCTTGGCAAATATTTCAAGGTGAACATAGAAAATGAGCTGGTTTTATACAAGCAAGACAGATAGGTTCGAGGTACTTTATAATATTTATACAAAGATCATCAAATGGATCATTTAAGGGACAACAGGGGAAAAATGTTATAGCGTTATTATTTCTCTGTTAAAAACTAATTATACTGAGAATTTTTGTCTACTGTAAGAACAAGTAACCTCACCAAAAACACATAGGCGTTGTGCATATGTACATATGTACATACATACATCCATGCACTCATGTAAATAAAAAATTGAACTTACCAAGTTCTGCGCAAAACTCACAACTTTCGGATCGATTGGATGCGATGAGATTTTATTGATGGGAATTATTGTGACTCTCTGCTGGAGTTGACCTTTCTGCAAAATTTTCTTACTGGTTATGTCATCATCTGTTACATGACTGTATAGCTGTGAAATACAAGAAACAGTTTAGAAATTGCTCTAATATAAACTAACTAAACTTACACTTCCTCCAGCGCACATCATTAATGCTAAGCAATTTTGTTCATCGCGCACAGAAAACAACTTGCCTACCATACCACGTACTTTACTGCGATCGAAATTAGGTTCTGGATCGCGGTACTGCAATTCATACCGATAGGCATTTTTTCGATCTAATTGCTGCTTATAACTTCGAATTTCTTGAAGCAACACATTTTTTCTCTCCTGAAGTTGCTCAAATGTCCCCTCTTGATAATTCATTCTACTCATTTGAGCCTAAAAAAAATCAATGATCATCTTAGAAGTGGGACCAATAATAGATCTATTACCGCCAAACTTTTTATTTCTGCTTCAATCTGATCATGCATTTTCTTGTCTTTCACGTATGATGCATCATTCGTCTGCGTCTCGTTTTCTTTTTGACGAAGCAATGTGCGACTGTGACGCAATTCCATATCTGAAGTTTTTAAGGTCGTTTGAGCTTCACTTACCTGCTTTTTTGCATCTAACAATTAATAACAATTAAAAAAATAACTAATTTCACAAATTATTGCGCAAATTATTCCTTACTTATCAACTGATCCTGCAGAGAAGACGCTTGTCCATCTTCATTTGTCGATAAACCTTGGGTAACTGCTTCAAACTTTTTCTGAGCATCTTCATATTCTTTAGAATCGCGGTGATCGGCTTCTTTTAAGCTCTGGAAAAGCCCTTCAACTTTTTGCATTTGATGTAGCTTCTCATTAAGTGCCTTATCATCATCTTTGATGTTCTTTTCCAATGCATTAACCTTCTTCTCTTCCTGGTCGATAGTTCCCTGTGCAGCTCTGATGTTCCCCGTTGATTGAGCTTCAGCCTTCATTTTTGCTGTAAGTTCTTCTTCGAGCACTTTCAACTTCCCGCCACTTTCATTATCTATTTTGTGTTGAACTTCTTTAGCGACTTGCTCTAAATTTATAATTTCTTGATCATTATCTGAAATCGTCTTCTTGCAGTGCTCAATTCGATTAACAAGACTTTCAATTGTCGTATCTGTGGACTTAAGGGCTTCTTTCTGTTTCAGATACCTGAACGACACGTATATGCGCGTAAGATATTCAATGTCACGGCAAATTTTTTGAAATTCAAGATAAGCTGCACGTTCTTGACGAAGCTTTTCCAACTTTGGTTCGACTTCTTCTTGGAGTAAGGTGTTGGTTTCGCGAACTTTTGCATCTTTTTTCTCAATAAGTTTATTTGTTGCTTCGCGCTTTGTCTCGTACATGCTGGTGCCTGCAGCTTCTTCAATCATGGACAAAATCTATAAAAAAAAAATTGTGTAAAATTTTGTTCTAAGCTTTAAACCCATTCCATCTTCTCTTCACCTCCTGTGGTTTCATGTTCAACACTTTGGTTATCCGACCTTGCATAATCAAGAAATTCGGATTGTTCACGTTAAGCTGGACGGAGCAAAAGAAATCTGTGACTTTCTTGTTCTGTACCAGCTTGCCATTGATGAGGTATTTATTCTTACCCCCAACGACAATTTGCCTTGTAACAGATATCTCACGACATTTCTCATATCCGAGTGGACACTGATCGGGGTCGCTGTTGTCGAATACAAGCGTCACTGTAGCTTTTGTGACACCAGCTTGGCCACTTTTAAAGACAAGGTCTTGCAAAGAAGCGGCGCGAACCTAGTATAAATTTAGTTGAACAACTTTCTTAAAAAAGACCAAACATCTCTTACTTGTCCCAAGTTGTTGATACCTAATACGAAACAGATGGAATCCAAGATATTAGATTTGCCAGTTCCATTGAGGCCGGTAATGGCAGTAAATTCGGAATCAAAACCATGTATTTCTGTCCGCCTTCCGTAGGACTTGAAGCCATCAATTACAACAGATTTAATATACATTTTTTGATGGCATCAACAAATTAAAAGTAAAACAAGGAGTGCAGTATTTAATAAGTTTTAATTTCTTGTAAACATCTAAGCCCAAGCCCGCCTAGAATCCGTTAAACATTGTGACAGATCAAACAAAATTATAAACGAATTATGTTTGACAACTGTTCCACAATCCAGTGAACTATTGATAGCAACAGAGATGTGACATAAAAGGAAGCTGTGAAATGTAATAGATTCTTATTTCTTCGTTAACTGGAGAAGTGCAATATAAGGCGTTTTTGTTTTTAGTTTAGAGCAGAGCCTGAGTTGTCAAAAAAATGTCGTGTTTCTTTTTTAGCTCAGACACATCAGAGCTCTGAATTCGCTTTTCTTTTTCGTTCAGAGCATGCTCAGAGCGCACTCTATGAGCTCAGAATAAATTGACCGAGCATTCAGAGCAAAAAGCTGAGCACGACCATTTTTTTTATGTGACAGGAGGGAAAACAAACAAAAAAAAATCCAAAACAATTAAAATGCCGGACGAGGTTTGTTGTTCTGGCGTAGAATGTAATATAATATAAAAAATAACTAACAATAGATATTCTGCTCATGTGTAAACTTTATTTTAGGGTTTAAATGGAGCAAAGGTAAGATCCTTAAATTAATCGGCGAAATAAAAGAGAATCATGTACGCTTGGAAAGTGGGATAAAAAAGACAGTTCAACTGTGTTTCAAAAACAAATCAGAGCGCTCTGAACACGCTTGGTTCAGAAAGAATCGTTGATTGCACCAGTAAAAAAATCTTGTGATGCATCACTTCCGTCTAAGTACCATCCGATAAATATGATGCCAATATATGAAAAAAATTATAGAAAAAATACTAGTTTACCGATCTTATATTTTTTTTTTTTTGCTTTCGCGATAAAACAATGTGGTGTCAAATCCTTAGAACTAAATTGGTTTAAAACATTCCTTACTGGAAGAACTCAACGATCTAAATTTTAACCAAAATGTGTCGTCTGCGATTGATATTAATATTGGACTACCCCAAGGTATTAAACTTTGTTGTAATTTTGTTTCTTATTTATATGAATGATATGATTAAAGTTGTGTACTATTCAAAACTATTCCTGTTTGCGGATGATGGTCTATATTTGTGGTAGTGACTTAAAAACCCGTATAAATAATATGAACAAAAAAAAAAAATACAAATTCTTGGCGCAACGGACCGTATGTGGTCCAGGGCCAAACTTCTCGCGACCATTCGTGTTGTGCGTGTTATATTTTTCACACAAATGGAAGGGACCTACAGTTTAGAGCCATTTCCGAAAGGCAAATTGAGAAGCTTTTCCTTGACAGTTATTACTCTCGGACGTTTGTCAGACATTCGCGAGAGGTGGGACCGTGAAAAAACTTTTAGGTGTTTCTGGGATTCGAACCTCGAACCTCACGCTCAGCGATCCCACGCACTCATTTTCATTTTCATTTTCAAAGCAATTTTTATTAGATAATTCAGTATTTCTTACATGCTAGACAAAAACGCTTAAAACTAGCTTAACTAACTTAACTATGTATTGTAACTCTAACTTACTGACCCTATGCGGGTGCTCTAAGCTAAACCTAACGCTTAAAACTATGTCTTTCGACGTCTACGAACTAGGCTTATTTATTATCTTAACTTAACGAGGTGATGACTAAGAAAATTTATTTATAAAAACTTAGTGAACGAACATTTTTTGTGTTTCCTTAAACTAAATTAAAATACAATCTTAAGTCTAACTTACAAGCTATCTTATATAAACCTTAAATCTATCTTAACCTAACATACGTAATTTACGTAAAACTTTTTTTTTTTTTTTTTGAGCAAAGTGCTGCGTTTTTTTTTTTTTTTTGCAAAGTGCTGTGAACTTTATTTTTTTTTTTTTTTTATAAAACTAAACTTAACCTACCCTAAACTATGTAAGTCGGCCATAGTGAAAGGCCAACTTTGCCCCTTAAGAAAGGCTACCCCGGATCGAATGGAACCGACGAAGGAGTTCTCTCTCCGTCCCCTAACCACCAGAATTTCTGGCGCTGCCGTTCAATATCGCGCAAATCGCGACCTGATACCGATCTACTGTACCGGAGACGCTCCGGAATGCTGTGTGTGACGTGTCGGTTGTAGGTTAGTCGCCTATCCGCAGCTGTCCGGGCAACATGGAAGATTAGTGGCACCGCTAATCTGTCCTGGATCAGACCTAATCTATCTAGATAGAGGAACGCCTCTGGCGGAACGAAGCCGTTAAGGCACACTCTCTCGTGGTACATGTTATTGGGGTAGAAGGCCCCAGAGATCAGGTTATTCATCGAGTTCATCGCTCTTGCAATGTGCCCCCGAATCATCTTGATCACGAAATTATCCACTCTGTTTATGTTCGCCCTGTTATATAGGACCTCATTGGAATAGAATTTTTTGTACTCAGACTCTGGTGTTCTGTATAAGCGAAGGCAAGCCCTGAGGCAAGCCCTCTCAAACACCCGAATCCTTTCCATCGAGCTTGCTCCCACGTTGAACCACACGGGACAACCATATGCGAGCATGGGCCGGATAAGGGCCATGTAGCAGATTACCTTCACCCTCGCATCGAGTTGGCTGCTATAAAACAGTCTCTTTGCGAGAGCGAAAGCCGCTTTGGCTCTGGCCAGAGCAGCATCTATATGTTTGTTAAAATATAGATACTGGTCTAGCCAGAGCCCAAGGTATCTGACTACACTTCGACACGCTAATGGTTGTCCGTGCTGTCCCACGATTGAAAACTTTCGCCAATTCTTTCTGGTATCCGCGGAGGCCCCAGATAACGACGTCCTAAACAGGATGGTTTCCGACTTCTGGAAGTTGATCTTTAACTTCCAATCGTCGCAATATCGCTTGATCTTATCGAAGTCACGCTGCAAGAGTATTGCAATGACCTCGATCTTTGGACCTGATCTGTACGCTACCAAGTCGTCTGCGTACGCTATAGCATGGTGAAGAGATCCTACAAGATCGCTGGTGTAAATGTTAAAGACGATCGGCGAATTTACCGCACCCTGTTGCAGACCATTTTTAATATCAAAAGTACCAGCAGAAGTCACATTGCCATTTTTCACAATGAACTGTCTACCGGTGAGCATATTACAAAACATGTATAGCAGTGGTTTACTTATGCCCAGCCTACTCAACTTGTAGAAGAGTCCTTCTAGCCATACGGTATCGAACGCCTTCTCCAAGTCAACCAGGCAGGCACCCGTGCATTGTTTCTTGCTTTTGTTCCATTGGATATCCGACACCAGTTTAGATGTATAGTATCATGCCCCGCCTTAAAACCGAATTGGTTATCCGGAACAATATGCATGTCCTCAACCCACTTAGACAGCGCTCTATTGATCACTTTTTCGAATACCTTGCTGATATTCGGAAGGAGACTTATCGACCGGAGATTCGCCGGATTGGAAGTATCCTTACCCCTTTTGGGAATAGGATGTACCACCGCTGTCTTCCAATGCGCCGGATAATGTGCATTATTCAGCGCATTGTTAAACAGGATGGTGTAAATGTTTACCGCTTCTAGAGGGAGGTGTCGAAGCACAATGTTAGACACTCCGTCGATACCCACGGATTTCTTCCTTCTCAATGATTCGAAGATCGCTTGGAGTTCTATCTTCGATATGAACGGGGGATGTACCACCTCATCGGCGATGACATTGTTTGCCATATTATCGTCATTGAACTCGGTGAAGCCGATGTTCTCTGATCGCCAGTGTTCTATATCATTTCGAAGATAGAAGTTGTGCACAAGGACTCGATTCTCCAGGTCGTGGTTCGGGCAAATGCTATCATTCACCTTATACACTTCCTGGAAAGTCGCTCCTATAGCCTCTACCTTTTCCTGCGGATCTTCGATCACAAAGAAGTTGTCATCACAGACTGCGTTCCCTGGA
Source organism: Blera fallax (assembly GCA_946965025.1). Taxonomy (NCBI): domain Eukaryota; kingdom Metazoa; phylum Arthropoda; class Insecta; order Diptera; family Syrphidae; genus Blera; species Blera fallax. The sequence goes on from OX337246.1 coordinate 52,902,273, forward strand.
TCTATGCCTGCTGTTATAAGTATTTGTTCGTTGTTCGTCGTTCGGGGGATCTTGAGACACGGCAGGTCGTTTTGATTATTCCTCCGAAATATTTTATTTATTTGCGGGAACATACTCGGGTTGTTGGATTTTACAGCCCGAATTTTGTTGTTCCAATGTAAGTTTACAGAAAGTCTGTAATTTTCTTTAATCAACATTTGGAGATTTTTAATCAACGACTTGAGTGTCCTGACCTCCGAGTTTTGTCTGTCAGTAAACCGTCTGTACAAGGTTTTTAATCTTGAGAGAAGTCTACTTTTTTGTAAGTGAAGTGCGTCAATTGTTGCATTGCGGCGATCCCACGCACTAACCACTTGAGCCACGGCGCCCACAAATAATATGAACAGTGATTTAAAATCAATTTGCGAGTGGTTGAAAATGAAACAACTTTTAATAAACTGAAATTGAAATTGAATTGGTAGACAAGATCAAATATCTTGACATTATACTGGATAATAAACTAACTCCGAGTGATCTTATTGACTGAATGTCCAAAAATATATCAAAAAAGATCGGTGTGCTGAGCAGAAGACGACGGAACTGGTTAATGAACTGTGCTGTTAAAGTCTATAATGTGATTATTATACCCCAATATCAAAAGAACAGACTTCAAGTTTTACAAAATAAAAGAATGCGTATCTTACTCAAGCGTCACAGATACACGCCAATAAGACTCATGCTAGGTACACTAAACTGGCTAAGCGTAAACCAAGAGTGCCATTGTATTCATCCACAAAATGAAAAACGGTTCATCGCATAGCCTAATAAGTGAAGGAGATCTGAGAAGAACTTCAAGAGGTCAGCGGACAACCAACTATATGGGATTTCAAGCTTTTAACAACCCACCGACACACTTAAAATTAGAGACAAATATATATTTATTTAAAAAAAAAAATTATTGACTATGTAAGAGCTTAGTAAATTGAATAAAAATGTAGTCCTTAATTATAAAGTAAATTTAACGATTAAATTTCAAGTCCATAATACTAGCAATATACTATAAACTGAGATGTATGCTGCCAAATCAGTATGCTTCCATTCTTAAATCTTATCTAGATAGAAGACATTTTAGAATAAAACAGGGGTGCTTCAGGAAGAACCAATAAAGAATCTACAGAAAAACTCCAAATAGGCTTAAACAAAATGTGCGAATGGACTTAAAAGTGGAGAATTAAATTAAATGAATCTAAGTCAGTCCATGTTGACTTTACTAATAAAAAGGTCTAGCATATACCAATCATTATAAATCAAAAAATAGTTCCATGTGCTAATACAGCGAAGTATTTGGGTATGACTTTAGACGCAAATTTGCGATGGAAAGAGCATATGAAAAAGAAAAGAGAGGAGTTAGAAATCAAATTTCGAAAGCTACACTGGCTGAGAGGAAGAAACTCCAAGGTAACAATTCCAAATAAAGTGATTTTGTATAATCAAATTTTGAAACCAACATGGACATATGGAATCCAACTATGGGGTTGTACCAAAAAGACTAACGTGGACATAATACATAATACAATAACAATATAGCAAATGCACCTTGGTACATAAGAAACACTGACCTTCATCGAGACCCGAAGGTAGAAAGTGTTAATTCGGAAATTTTAAAACATGCTAAAAAACACAAGGAAAAGCTAGAAGAGCATATAAATATAAGTATGTAGATGCAAGAAAACTATTAAATAACGAAAACCAATTAAAAAGGCTTAAGAGAATAAAACCTCTTGATTTAGCTTAAACTAGAAAAGAAAAGGAAAGAAGAAGAAGAAAAAAATCCATGCATACATACATACACATATGAATATCACATCCGAAACAAAGAGACAAAGGGGGTGAAACTCAATCAAAGACTAAGATGTTCAGTAAAAAATTGCTTATTAGTCCAAGTGACTAGATCGCAATAATGTGGGAGGCGGTTTTAGTCGGTAAAAATCCGGCATACTGATTACACGGATCATCAGTATCTTTTGAAGATTTCCCCTTCCTCTAAAAAAAAAAAAAATAATAATACTAGCAATATAAATGTATAAATTTAAATATTGTAAAAATAGCTACATATAAGTGCTAAACAAAGATCAAACTAACTACTTGAAAGTGGAACAAACCGAAAACTAGATAGAGACTTAAACCGTGTGTAGATGGTTATTCATAAAGCTGCTATCTCGATTTTTTTGTTAGTGAGAAGTGTTCGATAGCAATCACGTTCAACACCCGAGATCCTAATTGGTTCGATCGAAGAGTAGTGAGTCCAATGAGCGCATCCGATTATTCTGTTTTATATATGTAGTTCCAAATTAATTTAATAGAAAAAAGAGAGAAGAAAAATAAAGCGATATACAAAGACGACTGAACGAATTAAAGCCAAAGAAGAAAGAAAGAAAGGTGACGGTGAAAGACAAACGGCTGAAACTAGGAACAATACGTAATCAACACTGCAAGGAAAAAAATGAAATCAAAAATAATGGTGCAGAGGGCCAGCTGATGTATAAATTTATTCTTTTTTGTTTTATTTGCTGTGAGCACATTTGCTGACGAACATATAATTGCAAGTTCTTCTATATCGTTCATTATATTTCTCATCACATTATTTTCTTTCAAAAAGATTCGCAACGCGAAATTGCCTGCATATGTACACGCTGGTCGATACACAACTGCTCGTAGGGAAGAGTAATCATCTAAACAGGTTTTTTTTTTTATAATTAGCGCGCACCAAAGGGGGTATGGTATTCAGGGCACGGGCGTTTGGAAAAAGGGGAAAGAGGAACAGAGGAGATACCGGTGCACGTTGGCTTTAAATGTTTGAAGGAAATACAGAGCCTGGAAGATCATTCCACATACGTGTCGTTCGGCTTATAACCGAATCCCTATATTTGACAGTACGTCCGAAGTTGGGCTTGAGGGTGAACTGATGTGCATTCGAAGAGTGACGCGTATTGCGGGTGAAATTTTGAAGGGGAGGAATGCAGGTGGCTATTTCGTTGGAACATTTTTAGTGGAATGAGGGATAAAATCTGCAATCTTCAAGTTGGTCTATAGAGCTCACAATGTCTCTATCACCTACTGGTTTTATCGCGCGGTTCTGGACCCTATCTAGAATGTACAAAACGGCCATGGGTGCACCAGACCAGATGTGGGGTGAAATATTTCATGCATCGCTTAAGGAATCCTAGACATTTTGCAGCATTTTGGCGATCTCGAATATGTGATCGTTCCAACGAAGATGGTTGTTAATACACATACCGAGAATGGTATGTTTGGTTTCTGCGATGCAAGTACCATTCATGGATAATGGTTGAGGGTCTTGGTTTCGCTTGAGAGACAGAAGACAGCACTGAGTTTTGGATGCATTAAATTCCACTCTGTTAGTTGAGCCCCATTTGATTATGCTGTCAAGGTCGGAATTTAATGAGTTTAACATACGTTGCCGTTCCTCTTCTACGGCCGAAGAGCAGGGACCTGACTTAGGGAACGAATATGAAAAACTGAGGGTACTGTCATCAGCGAAGGAATGGATTGGATTAGAGGTTGTAGACAAGAGATCATTTATGAAAATGAGAAAGAGAGTCGGAGATAAAACTGAGCCCTGGGGGACACCAGCATTTATATGCTAAATATCAGACTTAAAGCCGTCCAAGACAACTTGTATTGAACGCCCCGAAAGGAATTTTTAATCCAGCACGCATTTTCGACAAAAGAGCCTGATGCCAAACTCTGTCAAATGCGTTTGAAACATCAAGTGCAACTATCTTTGTTTCACCGAAGTGAAAGTGGAGAGATTGGTTCCACTTCTCGGTGAGATATGCCATCAAATCACCAGTGGAACTGTTGCTACGAAAACCATAGGAATAAAATCATTCATACCTAAGAGGATCGCGTCGCTGATTATATCAGCGACGGCATCCACGTCGCTATCGAGGAAGCAAAGCGACCAGTTAAAACTCCTAAAGAAGCTATAAGGCCGTCCCAGTTGGCTTTCTTGTAGCGCCATTCTTTTTTTTGGAGTTTGTTCTTTAATAGTGTGGTCGGAGTACGAGAATTTAGCTGATATGATGTTATGGTCAGACCGGCCTAAGGGCGCTAAAACATCAATGGTGTATTTATCAGGGTGAGAAGTAAGATACAAGTCAAGAGTGTTGGCGGAATGACTTGCAATATCTGGTATTCGTGTCGGCTCATTTACAAGCTGAGTCAAGTTGTTAATCTCAGCGAAAAGTTCAACATACCTTCCTTCAGGTGTTGTCTGGCCAGTGTCGAAGCCAATCCGAATTGTGATTATTGAAATCACCCGCAATGACGATTTCAGTACGAGGATACAGGGATACAATTCGAGTGATGGAATCGGACAGCGCATCAAACTCGTTAAAGGTTGAGTTGCTGTCCGCACTAGGGCTTCTGTATATAAAATAGTAGTGAATAATTTGCTTACGGACGGTGAATTTTAGCCATTTGAAGATAAATTCCGGATTGGAGCAGTGGCCATACTGTGATGGAATTTGGTAAGCAATATCACTACGGATATAAATGGCAAGGCCGCTGTGGGGAAATAATAATGGCACTAAGCTATATTCAGGCAGTTGCAAATCAGAAGATTCTTCTACTACATGTGTTGCGCTAAGTGCCAGAACAGCCGATTTGTGGGAATGGGTGTGGGCATACACATCGAAGAAATTAGTTCGAAGCCCACGTATGTTCGAAAAATCAACCCTAAATTCCGTCATCATCACAACATAAAAACACAAAAAGACACAACTCTGACGAAACTAAGCGAAGCCGCGAAGTGTAGATCCTAAGAATAGTTTTCCACAGCAAGCTGTCGCAGGTATTATGCCCAATAATATGACAGTCAGCTGTGGTCCGCTATTCGGATAAACACTCACGGCCCTCTATACATCAGATGTTACGCTCTCTCAATCAACAGAAGAATGTATAGTGCATGCAACTTACATAGGCAGTTACAACCTTTAGTTTTGCAATTAAGACATAGACATTTATTTAAGACTGAAATGTACATATACATTTGTTTCAACGTTATTTTTACCAACTTCAAAATTTTTTTCATGTTCGGAATATAATAAATATCTTAAGTCTCCGATGTGGGAAATTGATTTTCCACTTATTTTTTTTTTTTTCTTAAAACTTTATTCTACTAAGATTTCCTCTACAAAAATTTTAGAGGGGAAACTGGTTTTAATATTTTTTTTAATTTTTAAAGTTATAACCTTTTTTGTAGTAGTTTCCTCTCCAAATGACTTTCTTTTTTGTATTTTTAAGCGAGTTTGAGGAAAAAACCCATATTGAAAACTTGCTCCTAATGAATAACTATTTCAATGACAAGGAAAATACTTAAAACTTTTTTAATAATAGCTTTTTTTCCAAATGTTTTCAATTTTTATGTTTAGAAGGCACAGCCTTATAGTTTTGGTAATATATTAAGAAAATTTAGAAATATGCAACTATATTATTAAGTAAAAAAGATTTTTTTGTACTAAAAGCTAAAAGCCGATCTCAATTATTTAGAACATACATAATTACTAACGACTATATATGTTCTTACATCGTTCGTCAATTACATATTTGCCCAGTACATATTTATAATCTTAAGATCCCCCAAACGACGAACAACGAACAAATACTTATAACAGCAGGCGTAGATCCAGAAAACGCAGTCAGCAATGCGATGACAACTTCTTACTTTTTAGTGATCGAAGGCTCGCAGGAGAGGGTAGAGGCTATACCGCTTTTCCGGAAGTGTACAAGGTGAGTGATAGGTGCAGGGAAATAACTTCACGAGAATTAACTTTACCTGCACTTTAATAATGTGAAATTATTTCTCACTTAAAAGTGGGAAATAATTTCACTTTTTTGTCGAAATTAGTTTCACTTTTAATGTGACGGTGTCGCTATTCTTCCATGTTCCCCGGACAACTGTGAATAGGCGAATAACGTACGACCGACACGTTGCACACAGCATTACGGAGGGTCTCCGGTTCAGTAGAGCGATATCGCGATATGTTGCACAGCAGAGTCAAAATTCTGGTGGGTAGGGGACGGAGAAGGAGTTCCTTCGTCGTAGTAAGCAATTTTTGTTATAAGCATTTTTGCGTATTAGTTGAACGCACTCTTTTTTGTGAGCGCCATCTGCGTGTCACCAAGTACCTATTTATTTTAATTTATAAAATCATCGCACCCAACTCAGGGTGAATGGTTGTTCATATTCATTTCATTCTGTGTTTACAGATTGGGCCAGCGCACACTGGATCAATTCCCCCGGGGTGGAACTGAGTTTATAAAAAAGGGAGGGCAAGTGTGCAGTATGAAACGGGGCAAAATTTTCATCCAGCGATGAAGTGGTTTAACATCGGGGGAAACCAATACACACACAAGTTGTCAATTTCGAGATACAAATAGAAATACCACTACAATAAAAATCGGTTCATGTATACACAATTTTACGCCGAATTATTCATCCAGTGTGCGATTGAAGTAAAATTTAATACGCCGGGGGAATTGATCCAGTGTGCGCTGGCTAGGCATGAGTTAATACTAATATTTGTAGATATCACCTGATATGAATATATTCGTTATTTAATATATATTTATTTAACGGATACGAAAATATCACTAATACAGGTATCTCTCATAGTAAGAGTAAGAGAGTAAACTTCAGTTTATAAAGTACTAAAAGGCCATAAGACACTTTCTGTCTCACTCCAAATCACTTCATCTTTGCGCTTTCGTGTCACTCATATGAATATTGAATACCTACACATGCATATGTATATTAGTCTCGATTGGATTCTTACTGGAATAGTGTAATCAAATACGTATTGGTGAATATCAAAGTATCATAATATCCTGGGTATTCGTATTAGTGATACGTAATACGTACAAATATTAGTAATATTTTGACGAATACTAATATCTCACCCCTAGCGCTGGCCCATTGACAAGAAAGGATTGATGCCTTCAGCAACATCCATTTCAATAAATATAATTTGATTTAATCCACTGTTTCTCTTAAAAATATCAACGTTTAAAAGTGAAATAAATAAAAGAAAAAATTATTTCTACTGAATTTTTTTTTGTCGATTCGTAAAAAGAAACTATTTTCCACGACCAGTTGAAAATTGCCCGGATTAGGAATTCGTTTATATTATTGAAAACACTTTGTTTTTTATCTCACTACTTTTGCTCTGCAATTAATATAATTATTATTTTTGCAATGAAAAGTCAATGCAATGAAATACACTGCATTTTTATTCATAACGTTGCACTTCTTGCACACAGTCGATCGGGAAAATGTAACCGAAAAAGATCGACTGTCAAAACGAAAAATTTCGTTCAAAATAGAGATTCACAATACCGAAATTCACTTTCGACGATCGACTATCGACAAAAGTCGTTTATCGATCGACAAACGACACTCGTAATAAGGGCCATAGTTTAAGCATTAGGTATAGCTTTGAGATAGAGATGCCAAAACTGAAAAAATTACCTGCGGGACATTTTGGCCTTTGACATAAAAAAAAATCGTTTTGCAATATTGATTTTATGTAATATAATAAATTAAGACTTGGTTTTAATAACAGTCTTTTAATTCATACATATTTGTACATTTTATGTACATACGTTTTACAAAGTAGACAATTATTACAATTATTTGTATTATATCATATATAAGTATGTTCAGTCTACCTTTTATTGCAATCTGTAGCTAAGTTAAGTTATATTTAAGCCTTTTTACAGTACTAGTTAATAAAGAAGATGCTACGAAAGCTAATATATATTTATCAGTACTTATCAGAGGAAATTATTTGCCAAACTCAGTTTCGCAAAATTCCTTAAACTCCCTCACCTCATCAAAAAATTTTGTTTTACAAGAAGCTCGGCTTCCAATACTGCCATTGAAAGCTGATTTCGGTCATCTCGCCATGAGTTTTTCATGAAACTGAAAATTATTTAAGAGTTTGCATAATGTGGGAGATAGACTGCTGGTATTGTTACCATGGTATAGCAATACTACGTTCTATACCACATGTCTGTCACTGCAATACCACGTTAAAACCTAGTACATATACCATGAATAGAACCTAGTATTGAGATTCGCAAATTTTTGGTGGTATACCACCATCTTATTGCTTGCAGCGCCACTTTCTTTCTGGTTCTTCATAGCTTCTTTGACAATTCAAAAGCAAGCAATCACAGCGAAAAATGTTTTGAAAATGGATTAAGGGGGACAATTTTATCTGCATTGGAAACAATGAAGTAAGAGAAGTTTAGAGGAATTATATCGGCGAGCTACGAGGAGCAAGACGCAATATTGGAGTGTTGCAAAAAATGTATAAGGAGCTGGAGGAGGCGCAACACAAATGTAAAAGAATGCTACGCAATGCAAAAGTCAACCATGGTATCAATAATGCAGTCAATGCAGTCATACCATGGTATCAATACTAGCAGTCTGTCTCCCACATTAGACACGGGCAACGAAAATACAAAATTTCAAAACAATCCAAATTTGGAGCCATATTGCTTTTGAAAAATTTAGTTCAATTTTTTACATTGTTGTTCTTATCCAAATCTGATCTTATTTTTAATACAAAAAAAAACTGATCAATGTTATAAATTGCTGAAAGAGTATGTCAGTATTTAAATTTTTAATTCCAAGTTTGATAATTTGAAGATAATTTTCTTGCGACGAAGACCTCCAAATTTAGTTTACCTTTGTACGGAAATCAGCTGTTGCACCTACAAAGTGAAATGTTAAACTTTCGGAAAGCACTAAACTAGCGTCATTATCTTACGGGGCACTTTACATGGTTGTAGATTAAAAAAATATTATTTATTATTATTATTATTATTATTTATTAAAAGTAAATAAATTTACAGATAATGACAATTATGCAGCGCTAGCTACCAGGGCTTTCGGCTGGCAGGTTAAATAAGAGTGTACGGCTAATGGGTGGGGGGGGTGGTCGAGGGACAGCAGTTCCACGACCACTAGTTCGTAGGGCTGACGTCTTTCGACCACCCCCAGGATAGAGGTTTTTTTTGTATAATTAAATGCTATTTTCTAAGTTTAATTTAACCATTAGCTTGTATACATTTACAGTATTTTGTTCTGAGGGAACTAAGAGTAAGTTAAAAAGATTTTTTTGAAATAATGTAATGCTTAAGTCGTTAACTTTGGGGCACTCGAGGATCGAGGGTTAAATTAATTTAATTGTGATGATTTGACTTGATTGGCACAGGTGGCAAATGGGAGGAGAGTCCTTGTTCAGCAGGTGCTTGTGCGTTAGTTGTGTATGTCCAAGTCGAAGTCTAACGAAGCACCTGTTCATCTTAGGTGATGTTGTTGAAGGAAATATCGTACGTGCAGCTTTAGAGTTGATAGGTGAGTAGTGATGGGTATAAAGGTTCCATGCTTCTATTCTTTTGTGTTCGTGGTGTGTGATTAATAGTTTGATGAAGTCGCTTTTGGATGGTGGGTATGTTGTAATATCTGTACCCGAAGATACATTTCTCGCTGCGCTATCTGCTAGCTCATTTCCCTTTATTCCTGTATGGCCTGGTATCCATAGGATTACCAGTTTCGAGCGTTGACTGATGATGATGTCACGAGTCTTAGAGATGACTGGAGACCGATTGTTGCGGATTGCAGTAAGCGTGGAAAAGCTGTCAGTACAGATGGCGGTATTATTTTGTGAGGCTTTGGAAATTTCTGCAGCTTTGAGAATAGCTATGGCTTCAGTGGGGAATGAAGAAAAATAATTTGGAATTTTCTCGGCAGATAAGATGTGACCGTTTGCATTTACAACTGCATAGCCGGTACCATATTCACTCTTTGAGCCGTCCGTGTATATAATGTCCCATTGATTTGCATCATAATGGCTTATTATCTCATGAAAGTGTTGGGTATACGTTTCTTTGGTCGTGAAGTTCTTTTTAAATTTGGAGAGCTTAAAATCGATTGCATTTGGTGGTAATAGCCAAGGTGGGTGGAAATCTAATGCGGGTAGCTTTACAACTGGTGATAAGCCTATGTTTCTTGCTGATCTTAAAGCACTGTGTGTGGTTGATGGGAATCTAGGGATCTTTTTCCTCCTCAAAATCTTTTTGCATCGACCGTTATGGGTGATTTGTAGGATTCACAGATTTTTGGTGCGAGGAGAGCTGCTAAAATGTCCTTACGCGTTTCGATAGATGGGAGGCCGGCTTCCGTGAGCATGTTTTTTAAAGGCGTCGTTCGAAAAGCTCTGAGACTAGATCTTACAGCTGCATGATACAGAGAGTTGAGGACTTGTAGAGTTGATTTTGCGCACTTTCCATAAATTGCCATAAATCTAGTTATATTAACTAAGGTGTTAGTATGAACGAAAGAATGTTTAGAAGATAGGAATTTAATTATATTTAGCCGGGTAGCTAGCTTTTTTCTTAAGTCTAAACAATGTTCTTTAAAGTTAAATTTGCTATCGAATATAATTCCAAGAATACTTAGATTATTTACAATCGGAATTTGCAAATTTCCGAGATAAATGTTGAAATTACAGTTAGTTTTTTGCAAATGTGCAAAAGTTTACTTTTGTGTGGGGAAATAATAGCCCCAGATTGAATGCACCAGGTGTTGAGATCCAGGAGGATATTATTAAAAAGTTCTTTGGTACGATTGTTATCGTTGCATTTGGCTAAAATAATTAAATCGTCCGCATACAGAGAGTGATCGATTTTGTTCACCTTTGTAATATTTTCACTTAGATCGTTGTATGCAATGATGAACAGTGTCACCGAAAGAGGAGAGCCTTGAGGAATGCCATTGGTCAAATCATATACATTGGAGTGAAAGTTGTTTACTTTAACCCGAAACTACCGTTTTGTTAAGAAGGACTTTACATAGGAATAGATTTCCATTTTACTAACTTGTTGACGACCACGTGGATGCCAATACGGTCAAATGCCTTCTCAAAATCCAGAGATAGAACTGAGATGTGATTTTTGCATGATAGAGCATTTGCAGCATATTCATCAATATGAAGCAGAGAGTCCAATGTACTACGGCCGTGTTTGAAGGCAACTTGATTTGGGTTTATAAGATTATTTGTTTCAATGTACCAAAAAAGCCTTTTGGAAATTATCTTTTCAAGAAGTTTGCCAGTGCATGACAGCAAGGAAATGGGTCTGTATCCTTTGGGGTCTGTAGAGAGAAAATTGGTTTTCGGAATTGGGACAATGGTGGCCGTTTGCCATGCTTGTGGTATGATGCCGTGGTCAAGAATGGTGTTAAATAATCTTAAGATACGATCTTTAGCAATCTGTGGGGCATTTCTTAACATCGGATAAGATATTCAATCGTAGCCTGGTGTTTTGCCTTTAACAGAAGATAAGCAGCTTTCAACTTCCAGCTGGTTTATAGGCATGTCAATATATTTCGCTGAAGGACTTAGATTTTGTGATTGCTCACTTCTATTTAGAGCTAACGTTTTGCAGTTAATGAATTCTGAGGAAAAATTTTGGTCATTAGAGTAACTGGACCAGATTTTGGCGAAAAACTCGGAAATTCTTGCGGGGTCGGAGTGTTTCTGACTCTGTTTTTATGGTGGTGATCGTATAGGGAGAGTAACTGCCAGTTAGAGCTTTTATATCCGAGCAGATTTTTTTGGTGGGAGAAATAGGACTGATGTTTGCTGTGAACCTTTGAAAGCTTTCTTTTTTTGACTCCTTTACTTTTTTTCGGAACTGGCATTAGCCCTACGATATTTAACAAGGTTAATGTCACTGGGGAATTTTTTGAATATTGTCCAAAGATTATGTTTAATTTTGCGTAACATGGCGATTTCCCTATTCCACCACGAAACAACTATCTTATGGGGAATGTTTTTGGTTTGAGGGATGGAGACGTTCGCTGCGGAACGCAGGGCTTTGAGAATAGTGGCTGCTTCTTTGTTTACATTTGGGCAGCTGTGATTATTATTTAAGAAATCAGAAGTTTTTTTTTGAAACAACCTCCAATCAGCGCAATCGGTTTGAAATTTTACCGGGGGTTTTTTGTAATGATATGTAGTTCCAAGGCAGATAGTCGTCACTATTGGGAAATGATCGCTTCCGTGTAGGTTTTCGGATATAGACCACGAAGTGCTAGGTATAAGCTAAGAAGATAATATGGAGAGATCCACATGCGTGAATGTTTTGTGGGTAGAAAAGTGTGTGGGGCTTCCATCGTTTAAAATAGACAGGTTGGAGTTTGTTACGAAGTTCTCTATTTCTTTTCCTCTGGCGATGCTTATAGGAGATCCCCATAGTGGACTCTATGAATTAAAGTCTCCTGTTAATAGTACTGGAGTATGGAATGAGGTTGCAAAGTAATCCAGATCAGCTGAGCGGAACGTTTGATTCGGGTATATATAAAGTGATATGACTGTGATTTTGATATTAAGTTCAATCTCAACAGCAACGCCAGAAATGTTGGAGTTAATCGGCAGGCATTTGTGTGGGATGGTCTTATGGACTAACAGGCCAGTGCCTTGTTTTGCGTGGTCTATAGTGGGAAAGTTATGGAAGTATGCTTGATACTGTTTGGGAGGCATTGGCATAGTACTGGACAGGCGGTGTGTTTCCTGTAGAGTTATAATGGATGGATTATGCTCCTTTATCAAAAGCTGTAGTTCATGCAGGTTATTGAAATAACCATTCAGATTCCACTGGAGAATCTTGAGAACTGTCTTTTTAGGGAAAGAGGACTTTTGGGCAATATAATTAGATTTATATCGCGAAGTGTCGGGGTTGAAGAGAAGGTTAGGGTGAACATTTCCATTCCGCTGTCCAGAGTCTGAACCATCCGAGTTCGCTGCGGAGGTCGGATGGTTCAGTCCCTGAACAGCAGAGTGTGTAGGAGAGGTCATGGTGTTATTATTGTTTTTCTTCATTGTCGTTAGTGTTTAAGGGTTTTATATAGTAATTGTTGTTATTTATTAAAGATTGTGTGAAAGTTGATATAGGTGAATTGGCTGCTTCTGCATTAATGTGAGTAGTGGGTGATGCTGAGCGTTGTTTGAGTGAAATATTGTTAGAGAGTTTAGAGTTGTGACTGTGTGTGCTAGACAAACTAGATTGAGTGGGAGTAGAGCTTGAACTGTCAAACGCGGTTTGAGTGGAATTTTTTGTTTTCATTCTGGGGTCAGTGAGAGTGAGTTGTGATGTCAGATTTGTATTATTGCTGTATTCGTTAAGAATGAGTGTGGGTGTGATTGTGTTAATCTGATTAATAGTAGGAGAGGTTATCGAAGAGGGAGCGGGCATTGGTGTCGAAGAGCAACCGGGCGTTGGGGTGGTGGTATTGGTGGTTTTGTTTTGAGCGTGGTTACTTGTTGAAATAACTACAGTTGGTGATGGTTTGTTGGCATTGCTTGCAACGGTTGAATAGGCTGATGAAAGGTTAGCGGTTGGGTTCTGTTCTTTATAGATATTTTTTGCTTCAATCATGGAACATTATTTTACAGTTTTTATTTTGAGGATTTCTTTTGCCTGTAAATATCGGGGGCACGTTTTGGAAGAGGATGGGTGATGACCTTTGCAGTTAGCACATACTGTTTGCGAGCAATTTACTGGTGAGTGTGGTGGCAGATTGCAGTTGACACAAGTAGGGTTGCTTCTGCATCGTTTGGCAGTATGTCCCAACAGCGGACAATTATGGCAGCGCATGGGATTTGAGAAATATTCAGTGACCTTGACGTTGTACCATCCAATGTTTAGCGTGCTTGGTGGTCGGAAAAGGTCGAACGTAAGTAGAATAAGGCCGATAACGCGTTGTTTGCCGTCTTCGAGTTTTTTTTTAAATTTGAAAACGTCAGTGACTCCTTGCGGATTCATTTCTTTTATGATTTCGTTTTCAGGAACATTTATTAGATATGGAGCGTAGACTGTACCTTTGGATGAGTTTAATTGTTCGTGCTGAGTTACGGAAATCGGGCAAATATTCGAGAGTGTTTTTTTGGACATGAATAGATCGGCTATTTTTTTTGATTTGACGAGGATGAGAAGGCTGCCGTCGCGGAGTTGGGTTATTTGTTCATAACTAGTGCTAATGTCGTCGATTGCTTTTTTAATAAGGAATACGCTGCAGGATGATAGGGGTTTTTCGATGTTGGTAGAGGAGATAACTATGAATTTTTGGTTATTGGGGCAGGAATGAAAATATATTAACCGAGTCTGTAGGGTTGGGTTTTTTCTCTTTTTATTTATTTGGTCGGGAGGAGGGTCTATTTCTAGACCGCTAAATCTGTTGCCCGAAGGCATGGTATATTTATCGATGACTGAGATTAAAAAAAGTTTTATGGCTTGATAGCAAAATTCGAAGGGCAACAAGCTGAAAGCGGGACATTTCGTGGGACAATTTTTCATGCGAGACACTTTCGGGACATTAGCAGTGTTCCCAGATTTCGCGGAAAAGTCCCACTTTTGGGGCTTTTTTAGCAGAAAAGGGGAAAAGGGGAAACACTCTCAAAAAAAGGGGAAAACGCGTATTTGAAATATTATTTTCAAAATCACAAAATCTTATAATAATAAGTCACCTATATGCATAAATCTTCGTTGTCAACAAATTATTTGTATTACGAACATCGTCAGTAAGTATTAAGTCAAGTCCATGCGTTAATACACGTTGATAATTTCTGTTCGAAGACGGATACTACGAAGGCGATATGCGTTCCGATCAGGGGCCGAATTACCGCAGTCGATAACGAGTGAGTGAGTAGGACTCGTGATCGAATGATCGAGTAACCTCACTGGGATGATGGCACTCAAAAGCTCACGTATCGAATGAAAATAAAATTGTACTAGAGAAGTTGTACTACAACTCACAAAGTGACATTTCTCCGGTTGATAAAAAAGATAGAAAAATATTATTTGCAGTGAAATTGAAGTAAACAATGGATCTATTTGTTTATTTGTCCTCCGATTCCGATGATGATTATCGCGAACGCGTCGGCGCCCCCTCTTTAAGCAGGGGTTAATTTGCCGTCGTTGCAGACGGTGTTGAAGTGACTGTGCTATGAGACCCTTGGTTTGCGGCTCCGAATCGAAATCCGAAATCGGCCAAAATATTTTTTTGCAACAAATTGATCTTATTTTGATTGGACCTTAATTAAAAAAATTAACTTCATATTAGTAAACTCCCTTAAAAAAAAAATTAGAAAACAAAAATACTCACATCTTTGTTGCTTCGCTCGATAGCTCGACAGCACAATAGTGATCGAGTGAAATGACGCACTATAACGTGTGCTGTCATCTCAAATCTCGATAGTGAATGCTCGATCACGAGAGCGGTAATGCCGAATCCTCACATTTCGATAACGAATTACTCGGGGGAAAACAGACTGAAGAAAAGGGGGAAAAATGGCTAAATGCGACACAAAAAGGGGAAATTCATTCAGAAAATCTGGGAACACTGGACATAAGTCTTTTAGCGGGACGGTCCCGGACGGCTGGCATCCCTACTTAGAGAGCCCGCATATTGCCAGTAAGTTAACTTATAACATAGCTAAGTAAGAAAAATGCATCAAAACTGAAAGAAAACGAATGACATACATACATATGTATATATAACTTGTACGAAAAACTTAACAAATAACCTTAAATGATGATTTTCGTACTAGTGAAAACATTGTTTGTTCCGATAATTGTTTAGAAAGGCGCATCCCCTCCCCTATTTTAATGAAATTTTTATGTATGTTAAGCATATACAAAGTCGCTATAATTCCAACAAGCTGCATTTTGTATGGGAACTTTGAAGGTTTATATCTAGGCAACAAGGAAAAACAGCACAAGTCTACTTATGTCAAAATTGAGTTATCATAGTATCGGAAGCGCCATACCAATTTTACATACGATGGATAGTTTTTTTTATAAACTCATGTCAAACCTAAAGGACTCTCCTGAAATTGTAAAAAACGACTTGTGCTTTTTTTTCCTTGGTGCCACAGATCAAATACTCAGAAAAAATGGCTGACTTCCTAAATATGTACGTATAAAAAAAATGCGCATCACAATAGAAATGAAGAGCAACTTATGCGGTAGTCCGAAATAAATCACACGCGTCTTGTATTTAAAGCTAAAGATATTTGGCGCAAGATACCGAATGTGATCCAGGGTCTGCTTCTCGCGACATACTTCGGTAGCCATTCAAAATCAATACTACATAAACAGAACGTTTTATTGTAAACACGGTTGCCAATGTCCACCAAATTATTACACGTAGCGGAAGCGGAAAATAATGACTAGATCCAAATTCCAAATTTGAAATCGTCTTACATGTTCCTCCTAAACAGAAATCAAGATGAAAACGTAGTCACATACTTGGAAGTTAAGATATGTTGTACAAAGAAAAAGAAAACAGTTTTGGTATATTTTCTTAAAAATATTTATTTTGTTTTCGGTTGAATCATTTAGTGATCTTATCAAAATGCTGATGACATCCAATTGCAATAAAAAAAATAACACAAGTAAATGTCCACTTCATTAAAGTTATATTTTTTAACGGTACGATTTTTGGTAGCGGGCACGGGCACCTGGACCACCGAACTTTTTAGGTTCGCAACGACGTGGGTCACCAACTAGTAGGGTCCTATCGTACTGAATGAGGATGTCCTTGATTTCCTTTTTGGAGGCTTCATCAACGTCTGTAAATATAAATACATAGATTTAAAAAAATTATAAATTTGAGTTGATGCAGCAAATTGATAAGAAACTATGATCTTAGTTACGACTGTAGCTTTAGCGTCACCCAATTTAAGTTATGTTAACACTCATATTGGTTGGTAAAATGCAAAGCATTTTATTCTGTCTTTACATTCATCTTTCCAGAGGAATTGGTATTAATATCCTAACGAAAATCTGGTATTGAAAGACATAATTATTATTATTGAAAAATGTAGCTTTAGCATCACCCAATTGGCCCATGTATAGGGTAAACATTTGGTTGGTAAATGCAAAGCTTATGATTTTAATTTCCCTTCATTTCATCTTTCCAGAGGAATGGTATTTGTAATCCTAACGAAAATCTGGTATATAAAGGGAAAGAGAAATTAAATTTAACATGTTCTTATGGCAAAAAAAAATCTTAATAAATATTTAATTCAACAATTTTATTGAGTTAGCTTTCTTTTCCGAATAACCGGAGGTTCTGAATTCTACTGACAAAACATACATATGTAATGTACATATGTATGTACAATGTTATGTACACATGTATGTAATGCACACATGTATGTAATGTACACATGTATGTAATGTACACATGTATGTAATGTACATTTGTATGCAATGTACATATGAATGTATGTAATGTATGTACATATGTATGCAATGTACATATTTATGTATGTAATGTACATATGTATGTAATGTACAAATGCATGTAATGTACATACATATGTATGTAATGAACATACATATGTATGTAATGAACATACATATGTATGTAATGAACATACATATGTATGTAATGTACATACATACATATGTATGTAACGTATATATATATTTATGTAATGTACTCCACGCTTGTCACCTTTGGTGTCAATAGCATGCATTTTCAACTGCAACAATATGATACGACACACAAAAAGTAGGTAATTTTTCTTAAATTTGGTGGTTAAAAAAAAAAAAAAAAAAAAACCTATATGTACATGTATGTACATATGTATATCTGTAAATATGCATGTTTATGTATGTACACTCGTCGAACCCCTAACCATCGCGCAAAGCGAGGAATAAGTGTATTCATATTCCTCTTTTCGTAAGCTTGTTTCAAGTCTGTTATTTATCTCGTGCAAAATAATAGCAGTGTTATCAAATCCTTTAATAAAAAAATCAGAAGCGATTAAAATATATTAAACATTGATTATTTGTTGTTTTTCGCGAGTTTATCAAATGTTCGCAGAAGAATTAAAATAATATTTATACAAATGAGACGATGAAAGCATTGTACCACGGAAAAACGCGAGTTGGTAAAAAAAAAGTTGCTTTAGGAGGGCAAAACATTTTAATTTATTCAGAATGTTCAGTGATTACTAAAATGGTGGCAAATGCTAAAAAATGGGTGCAAAAAAGAAGAAACTCGATGCCGAAAAAGAAAAATACCACAGCAATAATACCAAATGTAACAACATTGTCTTTTTGCCGCACAATGACTCCTTTACGACTTCTTCCAAAATAAAACAAATACTCAATCATGATGTGAATACACAGTTAAAAGAAGACTTATTAAAGCTAAATTGATTGAAATTAGCCCGTGTTAGGTTCGTGTAAACCCCCACAAAACTGAACTAGTACTCTTTTCAAGGAAATATAAAATTCTGCTAGTAGACCCTCCCTCTCTTAATGGAACCAGCTTAACTTTCTCTGATAAAGCAAACTATTTGGGTCTTATCCTGGATAGGAAGCTAAGTTGGAAACCTAATACAGTAGACTCCCGTTAGCGTGAACACCGGTTAGTGTGAACACCGGATAATGTGAACAGATTTTTTTTTTGCTTGACATCTCTAAAACGTGAACAAATCATGAACACTCTAAAACGTGAACAACAATTTTTGCTTCAGGTTAACAGTAAACTGTTTGAGCAAGCTGTATTTTAGCTTGAAATTCTTTATTCTTGGTACAATACTTCGTCTTGTACAGTTTCCGGTTTGTTGCACGTCAGTTTGTTCCTCGTTGTTCCTTGCAATATTTGTTTTTGATTTTCTTGTCTGCTCGATTTTTGCGGTTTTCTTTGTTTTTTATCATCATAAGTTTTAGCTGACATTTGTGTCTTAAGGAGCCTTAGAGAAAAAGCAGTGAGAATGCTTTTGGAGAAGAAGAAGATGCAAAAACAAATGACTGATTTTTTCCATTAAATTTCGTATCGGTAATGCGGTAACATAATATTTAATGTTACTTTTTATGCCATAACCTTTTATTTTATATGTTCCTATGCAATAACTTTTTGTTTAAAATTAAATAAATGAATTAAATTAAATATACTGTTATGTAATAGTAAAACCGCATTCTTTTTAATTTGTTAAAGATAAGACGTTTTTAAATGAAAATCTACAGTGGGATTGCCCTATTCTTTTATTAAAATTTGACCTTCGCAAACGTGAACTCTCCCGCAAACGTGAACACCCTTGGTTTTTATTTGTTCACGTTATCGAGAGTCTACTGTATTCAAGAAAGAGTAAAGAAAGTTACAGTAGCACTTTTATCTTGCAAGAAAGCCATTGGGAATAAATGGGGCTTACAACCTCGAATTACTCACTGGCTCTACATCTCGATCATTAGACCGATACTCACATACGGGGTGTGATTGTCTGGGGGACAGCCTTAGAAAAAGCCATAAATCGCGATTATCTTTGTTGATAGAGTAATTGAATTAAATGAAACCATACCCAAATTCCAGTACAATGACAATATTAGTGACTCATTGCGTGTTTTTAAATTTAGAGAAATAGACATAAATGAACTTGAGCAGATAATCAAAAGTATAAAAAATAAAAACGACTTTAATGGCCTTAATACAAATATACTGTTGGATTGTAAAGAAGATATTTTGCCGGAGCTAATATATATAATAAATACCTCGTTGAGGGAAGGTGTATTCCCAAACACCTGGAAGGAATCGATTGTGGTACCTGTAGAGAAAGAACAAAATGCAAGGAAACCAGAACAATTTCGCCCTATAAACGTGATGCCTGTTTACGAAAAAATTTTGGAAAAAGTTGTATGCACACAATTGGAGTGTTACTTTTCCAAAAATGGAACACTGTGCGATGAACAATCGGGATTTCGTAAAGGACACTCTACGGAAACAGCCTTAGCATGGGTGCTTAATGAATGGAAAAGAGAGATGGATGACGGAAATCTAGTGCTGGCGCTATTTTTGGATTTGAAGAGAGCCTTCGAAACAGTAGACAGGAGTGAGTATTCTATTAAAAAAATTATTTAAATATGGTATACGAGACAAGGAGCATCAATGGTTCGAGTCTTTCTTGTCTGGAAGGTCGCAAAGGATAAAACTAGGAGAGGTTTATTCAGCATCAAAAGCAGTGAATTTGGGTGTGCCACAAGGAACAATTTTAGGGGTTATTTTATTTTAAGTGTATATAAACGATATGAAAGATTGTCTCAAGTTTTCAAAAGTTTCATTATTTGCGGATGATACATTGGTGTACATTGTTGGGAAAAATTTAAATATTTGTGAAAATAATCTAAATGCGGATGCAATTACTTATTTGAATGGCTATGTAAAAATAAACTGAAATAAAATATAATAAAAACCAAATGCATGTGCATTAGCAGTAGGGTTAATAATATAAACATTAAAATAAGTGACAATAATATTGAATGTGTTGATCAAATTAAGTATTTAGGAGTAATTGTGGATAATAAGTTATCTTTTAATGTACACGCTGATTTCATAGCTTCCAAAATTGCAAAAAAAAAATAAATTTTTTGTATAGAATTAGAAAGAGTATTTCAAGAAAATGTGCAATTAATATATATAATTCGATTATACTACCACGTATAGATTATTGTTCATCAATTTTATATTTACATATGTAGTGCTGAAAAAATTAATAATCTGCAAATCTTACAGAATAGAGCAATGAGATGCGTACTGAAAAGTGGTTTAAGAACACATATTGTTGACATGTTAAATGAGTTGAAATGGATGAATGTTACACAAAGACTTAAATTTAATGCTTTAATTTTCATCTTTAAGCTAAAAAATGGATTATATCCAATGTATTTGCAAAGAAACCTGCAGTATGTGGGTGGTTATTATAATCTTAGAAATGTAGGCAACTTCCGATTACCCTTATATAGAAGAACTAGTTCGCAAAACAATATATTGTACAAAGGAGCCCAATTATTTAACAATTTAGATGCTTCTATTAAAATGGAAACTAATATAATTAGATTTAAGAAACAAATTGAACAGCATATTGTGAATTTTTGAAATTTTAATTTGTAAATGAATTTTATAAGAGTTCTTTTGAACTAATAAAGAATTACATTACATTATATCTACGCAAGGTCCAACGTACAGCTTGTCTGTGCATAAGCGGAGCACTTCGTACAACTCCCTCTGCGGCACTGGACATTATATTCCATCTAATACTCCTCGTTATATATAGCAAGCAAATGGCAGCGATTGCAGTTCGCCTTGAAGCTACCCAACAGTGGTCAAGAAAAGAATTCGGCCACGCCTCTATTCTGAACAAATTCAAAATCTCTCCCGAAAACACGGACTAAATTTTGAGAAGAACTTCCTAGTCACCATCCCTTCCAGATCACTCTGGGAGGACGATGCTTTTTTAGAAGATGAATCAATTCACATCTACACTGACGGGTCCAAAGACGGAGTTGGTGCTAGTGTTTTCTCTGATAAACTTAGGCCCTTATTGCGTTCGATTCGATAAAAGTCGATCGCATCGACAAATTCCCTTTTTGGTATTGTGCATCTCAATCGACAAAGATATCTGTTACTGTTACAAAGCAAAACAGCGAACGTGATTATTGTGAATACAGCATATATCTTAGACATTTGTGTTGTTGCTTCTGTTTTAATTTTCGTGTTACAAGCAAAATCGTTCAATAAACTAGTGTAAATAAGTGATGTAATTGTTTAAAAAAAATAAATTTAAAAAGATTTCAGTGAAATAATAAAAGAAAAAATGATTTCAACTAATTTTTTTTTCGACGATTCGGAAGAAGAATTTACTCCCATAACCAGTTAAAAATTGCCCGGAATAGAAATTTGCTTTTAATAATGAAACCAACTTTCCCATTTATTTTTTATTACTCACTACTTTTGCTCTGTAATTAATATAATTATTTTTTTAAAAATAAAAGGTCAAAACAATGAAACACTGCATTTTTGTTCATAACATTGCACTTCTTCCACACAATCGATCGGGGAAATGTAAACGAAAAAGATCGATTGTCAAAACGAAAAATTTCGTTCAAAATAGAGATACGCAAAACTAAAATTTGCTTTCGACGATCGACTATCGACAAAAGTCGTTTATCGATCGACAAACGACACTCGCAATAAGGACCTTAACCTTAAGCTCTCCTTCCGTCTTCCAAATCACTGTAGCGTGTTCCAGGCGGAAATAATGGCGATCAAAGAAGCCCTATCTTGGCTTAAGAAAAACGTGATATCTGCTAGAGATATCCGCATCTTTTCAGACAGCCAGGCAGCAATCAAATCCCTGGAATCGACCTCTATAAACTCTTTAGTAGCTCTAGACTGCCGTTCGTCTCTTGTGAAGATGGCTAAGCAGTTCAATATTCACCTGTATTGGGTGCCGGGGCATAGACATTCGAGGGAATTTAAGGCCGATGAACTCGCCAAAATAGGAACAACTATACCCATCTTGCCGGACAATGACACCTTAGGTATTCCAATCGCTACTCGCAAACTTAAACTTAAGCTGGATGCTGTCGAGAGTACAAATCTTAGGTGGACAAGTGGATCAACATGTCTAGCGACAAAACAGATTTGGCCAAAGCTGTATCTAAAACGCTCTAAGAATTTGATTTCTCTCAATAGATTGCACATCGGCACCACAATAGGTGTCATCACTGGACACTGTCTACAAGGCTGGGACTCTTCGGGAACGATCTTTGTAGAAGCTGCATGGATTAAGAAGAGGAAACTCACCCCCTAACCTTCTTTGTTTCTGCCTAGCTCTCTCCCGTAGAACGAAACTCCACTTAGGAGCTCCCTATTATAACGATATAGGCGACCAGATGAATATTGGCATTAAGAGCCTCCTACGCTTCATAAGCTCTAATTGGTTTTAAAACGAGTAGGTAGAGAAAAACTTTCTCCCACGATCCACGTGGTATCACAACGGACCTATCATTGGTCTAAGTTTGCTGGCGACTTCTAGCTGGCAGCAACTTCAACCTAACCTAACCTAGGTTCAACTTCTGAAACCCAGACATGTCAAGAGGAGATTGGAATTTGCAAAAAGCATATTAATTGGTTCATGACCAAATGTGTTTTGTTCACCTACAAAACAGAAGTACAGTCGAAAGTCGATTATACGACACTATTAACCGTTATAGCAGGAGTCCAGTTATCTTGGACAGATATTCCATTGCAGAGGTGTCCACATTTAGCGGACTCCTTGTTACATCAGCGTTTTTTGCTAAAAAACGGTCACACTATAGGATACTAAGAATAAAAAAAAAATATTTGCCTAAATTTTGAATAAATTTTTTCGTGCACAATTACCGAAAATTTGTACTGCTATATTTTTTATTATTATTTAGAAGAAATTATGCAACAAGGCTTCGAAAATCCACTACTTATATTTTGCACGCAGGAATAGTATGGGAAACATAATCGAACAAGTGGACATAATCTCTCCCAGCCCAAGCCTTCAATACCTCGATTAAGACGGGACCTTTATTTTAAAGAGCAAGAGAGATCGCGCATGCTAGGCAAATCTTCATCTCTATAGGATTACAGTTGGTGTTCGCGTACCCTCCCAAAACAACGAATTTTTACGAAAAACTTCTGTTCGCGTACGCAAAAATTTGGTAGTTTTTCGTAGAAAAGAGTGCACACGAGAGTAAAAAATTTCCCCATGCTGCGAATTTTAGCCGAAGAAATTTCTGTGGGTAGATTTATGAGATCTGTCAAATCACCGAAATCTGTCAATTTTATTGTTGTTGTCTTTTTTTTCATTGGCAAGAATTAATTTATTTTAGAAAAACATGGAAGATTATCTTCGTTATTTAATTAATTCAACTTAGTTTGGGAAAAAAAAACTGCAAATTGAGTAAAAAATACAAATCTCCAACTGAAATTTGTTTTAAACCAACATGTTTTTGACGTTTAAAAAGTGGTTAACTTTCTTGTTCAACGCGTTCGTTTACTTTTTCGTAGTTTTTCCACTTCCCTATCCATATTTTCAGAGCCACACGTCAAACGAATGGCTATGTGCATGTACATATATATTTCCACACACACACACGATGGTTACCCTTTACCTAGGAACAGACCTTTTAATTACTTAAGTACTGCGATTCTGTGAACATACATATTCGAAATGGGAATTTTCTCTGAAAGCATTAATTCATTCAACCAATAGCAGAAAGCAAAATTTTCGCAAGTTCCACGACATTGTAAGTAATGGTTTGATTTCTGAGACCCGCTCGTGAACCCCGAATACGACGTCAGCAACTTATCACTGACATTAAATTTAGTGGTTATAAATGGAACAGTTCTTAAGGCATAAAAATTACGATACACTTCTTAATCCTATAATAATAAACAGAATTATGTACTATAGTATACTTACATTTCTGATAGAAAGCAATCAGTGCCTTGGAGATAGCTTGACGGATGGCATAGATCTGAGCAACATGACCTCCACCGCTTACCCGCACACGGATATCAACCCCAGCGAATTTCTCCTGCAAAAATCAACGAAATCTACGTTTAAAAAAGTGACAATCTCTCGAAATGTGTTAAAATATATATAATAAGGTCAGAAATAGAAAAATTCCTTTTCATTTGGCTTCAATTTCGGGATAAGTTTCTATCATCACGATGATATACTTATAAACAATGTTTTCATAGGAAATAACTCACCTTGCCAAGCAACAAAAGCGGTTCTTGCAATTTATATTGCAAAACTTTCGGCTCAATGTTATCCAAAGGACGTCCATTTACGCGGAGAAGTCCTCGGCCACGCTTGCAGTAAGCAACTGCGGTGGCAGTTTTCTGTGGAAAAGAAAAAGTATATATAGTCAGTAAACATCACAATTAAGATAAATATTGAATGAACTTAAAAGTTCTGCTGTTTTATTCCCTGAATTGGCACTTGCGGATGAAATAAGCCGCAAACGCCTGGTATTGAAAACTAATTTAATGTACCCCTCTCTCGATCTCCGTTTTCACCTCTAGACAGTAAAACAAAGTCAGAAGAAGGGTATTTTTAAAACATTTAAAACATTTCCTTCAACACGTGCACAAAAAAGTTATTTTCCCCCAAGTCAAACTCTAAACTCAATTTAAGGCGATACTCACTTTGCGTCCGAAAACTTGAACAGCATGGATAGGTTCACGTCTCTGTAAAGCGAAATAAAGCACATTTATTAGAAAATCCGTCCATTTAAACACGAACAATTTCACATTTTAAGATAAACACAAATACCTTTTGCTGCATTTTGCTTGGCGATTTGGTTAGAAAAGAGCGGAAATGGGTCGATGTACATTCAACTAAAAATGTCCGTTTCGTTATTCGTTGAGTTCGTTAAATTTTTGAGTGACACCTACATGTGAGAGAAAAAAATATGTCGTTTGCTTTTGATTTTATGCTAGCACAGCAGCACATCACTGTCAAACAATTTTTTATTTTAGAACAAAAACATGTTTGAACAATTTTCTTTTAAAGATGTATAATCATCAAACAAGGATTTCTGAAATTTTGTTTCTAATTCAAGTCTGTCTTTGAAGTCGGAGTTTCCGTAGCATGATACACGAAACACATGTCCAAAATTCTGCATGAAGCGAAAAAAAGAGCTCGTTGAATGATGGTATTTGTTGATGATGCTCTGATGTTTGTGTGCGGTAAAGATACATGTGTATTGAAAGAAAATATTGAAAGTGACTTGAATGAACTTCGTAGCTGGTTGAATGTGAATATGCGCTCATTGCATATGTAAATCTGACAGTTGTCGTCTTTGTTTTTAATTTTAATTTTTTTTGAACAATACGATTCTTCCAACACAGTATGTAATATTTTCAAATCTCTGTAATATTTCAATTTTTTGTTGCTGTCCATTTTGAACGTGAAAAAGAAAAACCAAACACCAACAATGAGGGAAACAAAATTGTTGATTGATTTGACAGATACGTACGTATGCAGGCAAAAGTATTATGGGCATCAATTGGAATTGACAGCACATAATGTGGGAGACAGACTGCTGGTATTGATACCATGGTATAGCAATACTACGTTCTATACCACATGTCTGTCACTGCAATACCACGTTAAAACCTAGTACATATACCATGAATAGAACCTAGTATTGAGATTCGCAAATTTTTGGTGGTATACCACCATCTTATTGCTTGCAGCGCCACTTTCTTTCTGGTTCTTCATAGCTTCTTTGACAATTCAAAAGCAAGCAATCACAGCGAAAAATGTTTTGAAAATGGATTAAGGAGGACAATTTTATCTGCAATGGAAACAATGAAGTAAAAGAAGTTTAGAAGAATTATATCGGCGAGCTACGAGGAGCAAGACGAAATATTGGAGTGTTGCAAAAAATGTGTAAGGAGCTGGAGGAGGCGCAACACAAATGTCAAAGTATACCACGTAGCGCAAAAGTCAACGTATACTACGAAGTGCAGTCTGTCAGGGGTTATAGTATTCACTATACCATGGTATATGGAAGCATTTCGTTCGGTTATGACATTAGCTCATGTTTTCCAATGTTGATTATGGTTGAGCCTTAAATAAAGTTCAAACAAACATAAAAGCTTGGTTCTGTGTCCTGCTGTTGTTATGAGAATGTTAAAAACAAAGTCATAGTTCATAAAGCAGATTACCAAACCCGTAAGATATTTCACAATATAGCTTTGGTCGTGTGGTAAAAGAATAAAGTATTGGCGTGATAATTTTTATCTTTTCGAAACCGCCATCTATGGGCTAAGATCTTCGTCGTACGTTATTTTCCATCAATTCTAACTTATTAAGTTGTAGTTTTAAAGGTAGCTTGTTTAAGTTAGTTTTAAGGTTGAGCTAGTTCTAAGCAATAAATAAATAAATAAAAATAAATTAATGCGATCAATAATATTGTAATTTAATTTTTTGTGTTCCTTTTTCCTCATACTAATAAAAAGTTGACTTAACAACGAGCTTAAGAGGAAAATATTATTTAAAAAAAAATGTTTTTTCTCCATTAAGCTTATCGAATGTATTCCACGAATCAACGAATGTTTTGATGTCCGGACTGATAATGCAGTTTGAAATCTGCATTATCAGCCACGTTGGAAGTGTTGACGTTTGTCGACTCTTTTCATATCCCAATTCTCCGGTCATAATTTCCAGCAATAATTAGTGTTTTATGTGAAATTTTCAATTTAAAACCCAATTATAATTGAAACTGGTGAGAATATATTAAATATTGTGTTTCCTCTTTACATTCCTCAATTTGTTTTGAGTATATTGCTCAAGAAAACCTATTCAAGTGAATATAAATTTTCAGATGTTGTCCTTAATAGAAATAGCAATGTTCTAATTTTTTAGTTTTTTCAGTTTGTCATTACAAAGAATAGGAATCATTATGAAGGTAAAAGAACTGCAAAAGACAGTTAATGTGGCTTGGTCCCCGCAGCAGCAATATCCTATTTATTTAGCAGCCGGTTCAGCGGCACAACAGCTAGATTCCAGTGGAAATTCCGTACTGGAGATCTATTCAACAAATTTCATAGACCACGGCTATGATCTGGAACTGAAGGCTAGTTTGCCAAGTCAATACAGGTAAGAGTATGTACATTATAAACACAGAGTTTTCATGTGATTTATTTTTCTGACGTAGGTTTCAAAAGCTGATTTGGTCTCCAACGGGTTACAATGGTAATCATCCAAGCGGACTGCTTGTTGGCGGATGTGAGGGTGGACATTTGATGATTTATAGTGCTGCAAAAATGCTCGCTGGAGACGAGGGTCTAATTGCTCGACAAGACAGTCACACAGGACCGGTTCGCGGTCTTGATTTTAATCCATTTCAAACAAATCTGCTTGCGTCGGTCGCATCTGAATCCGAAATCTTTGTGTGGGACTTGAATAACACTGCCACACATATGACGCCAGGGACAAAGACGCAACCATTGGAAGATGTTCAAAACGTTGCATGGAATCGTCAAGTGCAACACATTTTAGCTTCGGTGTTTAGTTCACGTTGTGTCATTTGGGATTTGCGAAAGAACGAACAGATAATTAAGTTATCCGACACACAGTCACGCGTCCGATGGCGCGCTGTGCAGTGGCATCCAGAGGTTGCTACACAGATATGGTTGGCATCTGAAGAAGACCAAGCTCCCGTAGTTCAGATGTGGGATCTACGATATGCTACGGCTCCAGCAAAAACTATGCAAATTCATCAGCGGGGAGTGTTGAGTATGTCCTGGTGCCCAAAAGACGTCGATATGATGGTGTCGTGTGGCAAAGACAATAGAATTTATTGTTGGAATCCAAATACCGCCTTAGCCGAGGGTGAGATCTTATCTGAGGTAGCTGTAACTTCCCAATGGTATTCAGATGTACAGTGGTGTCCAAGGAATCCGGCATTGATCGCCAGTTCCAGTTTAGACGGAAATGTTTCCATTTACTCTCTATTTGGTGGTACACAACAGCAAGTGCAAACTTCCAACAAAATCGCGGACTCCTTTCCAGGCATGGATCAATTTGCCCAGGCGCCTATACCAGCACAGACAACTCAAGTAACATATTCTGATCCTTCAAAGCCACCCAAGTGGATGAAGAAACCTTGTGGGGTTAAATTTGGCGTAATTAATTTTTAATTTCTTTGTTGTTTTCTGATTAGACTGCAAATTTTTTTCAGTTTGGTGGAAAACTACTCTATTTCAACTCGCAGTCAAAATCAGTGCAAATTCGCCAGGTAATTTCTGAACCAGAGCTTGTGGAACACGCTGCGGCCTTAGAGAAATCGCTGGCTGAAGCCAACTTCGCTGAATTTTGTCGTAGCAAGGCGGATCAAATGAGCGATCAAGATGGTCGATATCTGTGGTACTTTTTAAAGGCCAATTTTGAACTGAATCCCAAGGAGGAAATGTTGAATCTGTTGGGTAATATTTGTCATGGTCTAGGAGTATTTCTGCTACATTCGGATTTCAATTTTGCAGGTTACAACAGAGAAGACATTGATAGTAAGTTTTGCAAATACATTAAAGAAGAAGACACAACGAATATTGTGGATCAGATAACAGACCGGATTTCAACTTTGACTCATGTAAGTATGGGCTTGCCCTTGAATGTAGTCTGCATTTGTTATATTACTAATCAGTCAGTAATCACACAATAATACATGTCGCATTGAAACGATGTTTAAAATGTCTAATTCGCGTGTTTGAGATAAGTCTTTATGATGCGTAGTGGCATGACACTTAATGTCATTTTACCACTTTAAGTTCGTCTCTTTCATTGGTCTGTACTTAGTTTGGTTTTGAACTTTTCATTTTTTTTAAGCGGGTAGAGAAATATTTCTCCAAATTTTGGAATCGTAAAAAATACAACAGAGAAGAATTTAAAAAAAAACCTGTGGATATGACTTTAAAGGTCCTGTAGGTCCTTTCCGTTTGTGTGAAAATAATGGTCAAGAAGAGTTATATCCTGGTCCACATACGGTATGTTGCGCCAAGTATTTGTATTTTGAGAAGAATTAATATTATTTACTGAAGAAACAAACCAAAATATGTTAAAATATCCACCAATAATTTACAATTACAACTTTGGTGAATTTATTGATTCCATTTCTGCTTTAAAGGTACTTTTTTTATGAATATTTTTTATTGATATGAAGCAAGGAGGAGGGGAGTTTGACGTTAGAATCACCGTAATACGAAAAACTTATTTCAGAAATCCATCTTTCGCGAATGCCCGATAAACGTTAGAGAATTAGGATATAGGTATGTAGCAGGCGAGTAATAATAGTTCGAACTAGCGCCTGCCATTAGCTAGTTAACGCTTGAATTTCTGTTTGACTCTTTTGAAGGGCACAGCATTACGTTTTTTTATATGAAGAACTTTTCTTAACAGAAAGTGTATTGTTAAGATACATATTTTTAAAAGGGGAAAACATCATAAATGTACATCCTATAAAAAAATGCGGTCTCAGTTAACAGAAGGAGAACAATTTTTCCAATATTACCGAATGACTCCTCCCACATTCGAATGCGTAATTATTAAATAAAATATGGTCAACTAAAAAGAGACAACTCGCTTGCTCGTGCTTGTAAAATGTTTGTATTACTCGCTTGCCTAAAAAGTGTCATGAGAAAGTTTCTCAGCTTCGCCTTTCGGATACGTCATAAAAACTGTGGCTCCCTTCCATTCATTCGTAAAATATAACACGCACAACGCGAGTGGTTGCGAGAAGCTCTGACAGATATGGTCTGATGTACCAAATATTTCCTTTTTTCTCAGGAGGGACCTGAGACTATGGCTAGACTGCTTTAGAAAAGAAGGCATACGAATGTTTTCGGTCAAAAAGTATAGGACTGAAATAAAGAACAGCGTAGTATTGACTTGGAATTGTTCATTCTTTTTTAAAAGTTAACGTTGAATTCCGATAAATTTTTAGGTATACACCAGTCCTATATCAATGTATTTTAAGTAAAAAATATGTTCGTAATTCTGTTTTTTGTCACAATACAATTTCATATAAAAATAAATATTATTTCACAACAATTTCAAACATATCACTATCACAAAATTCAATTAAAAAAAAATGTATCATTGCACTCTCAAAAATAATGCGCGCACTGAAGAGCGATTCATCTGAAGTAGAGTGCGATCAGAGCACTGATGAGAGCACAGATATCTCGGTAAGGAACTTGATGTTTGTGTTGTTTTCGTGTACGAGTAGTTTTATTTGTGGTTTTGATACTTGCATGTGAAATGTTTATACTATGTACATACATATATATATTAGTTATGCATAATATTTTAATTTTTTTTAGCAAACTGGAGATCAGAATCAACTCTTTGATGCAATTGCTGCTAGTAGCAAAGCACTTGAGGAAAGTAATGAGAAGAAAAGTACTTCATTTAAAATTCCAAGTGGTGATGGTAAATAAAATAAATAAATAAACAACATTCATAAACTCTTTCTGTATACTTTAATTTGTTTATATAGATTCCGATAGTCTCATTTCTGAAGCCATAATTACTGGAAATATTGAAGCAGCTGTGCAACTTTGTCTTGAAAGCGATCGGCCAGCCGAAGCTCTCATTATTGCTTCCACAGCCGGTATTGAATTCCTAACTAAAACACAAGATCGGTATCTAAAGAAAAGAGACGGCGAGTTATCGAATATAATTTCCGCTTTAGTTACTCGGGACTGGATGGATCTTGTGTCTCGGTGTACTGTAGATTCATGGAAAGAAGCTCTCGTTGCTGCTCTAAAGCACAGTGATCGTAAATTGGCTGACATCTCTGAGAAATTAGGTGATCGTCTGTTAGCAGAGAATTCAAGTATCCCGTACACAAGAAATGCAATCCTCTGTTACATTTGTGCTGGTAATGTGGATAAACTTGTCGATGCTTGGTATCAATTTAAACAGCTAGAGAAAAATGACAGTGGATACGAACTGGATACAGTGGAACTGCAAGAACTGGCTGAAATAGTGATGTTATTGAGTAAATCTCTTGAGCAACAGGGAGTTGCTATTGAACCTGAGGGTAAATTTGCTGAATTCGTGTCTCAATATGGAGGGCTTTTGGCTGCCCAAGGAGCCTTGAGTACTGCAATGTCGTATATTTTTGCACTCGGTCCGTCGACCCATCCGGAGTTGGACGATTTAAGGGATCGCCTGTATAATATTTTGAATCAAAAGGAAGAATTCTCTCAAACGGAGAAGTTGGATCCAACTCGATCGCAACAGCAACAACAACAGCAATCACAATCGCAACCAATTCAACAGGAAAACTTTTATAGTAAACAAAACATGCCCATTGTTCAACCACGAGGATCGTTCTCGACACCAGGTTTTCCACCGGCCCCAGTACAAAATGCATTCAACACGGGCTTACCAGCTGGAAATCAATGGAATTCTCCGCCAGCTGTTGCTCCAATGCCCACTCAACAACCTCCACCAATGACACTGTTTTCACCCCAACAACAAAATGTATCTAATCTCAATCCGGGCTTAGCGCAACCAGTGGCAAATTTACCAACAAAACCTCCATCAGCGGCGCAAATCAACGAAAGCCTTGTGCACCCACCACGACCATCTAGTGTGAGTTCCCAGGGATCTACTACATTACCATCCCGTGCAAAATATATTCTCGATCCATCTGTGTCCAGCGGCCCCCAATATGGCGGTCAACAGAACTATGGTGCTAGTTATAATCCGGCATCAGTAATTCCACCAACTAATTTCAATGCAATGCCATTTGCTTCCAATCCAGCCACATATCAACCCCCTTCAATGATGCAACCTTTGCCAACACCAGCTGTTCCCACAGTGCCAACAATGCAAAATAATTTCATGCCTTTGAATCCTATGCAATCACAGCAGAATAATTTTTTGCAGGGTATCGCTCCAATAGAATCTGCTCCCCCAGCTATGCCTGGAGCACAACCGCTGGCTCACGTACAAAGAAATCCAACTCCCCCACCAGGCTGGAATGATCCGCCAGTGCTAAAATCAAACAGGCAGCAGGTGAGCGCTATTATTCGATTTTAAAAGATGCATATATGTACATACTCGTATATTCGTTTGGCTTTTTTGTTTAGCTTTTCATGATATCACGTTTCTTTATCCAAATTCTCAGCAAATATTTTTTTAATGTTTCAATTTAAAGCAGCTTGGCTTATGCGGCTTACAAATACAAATATGTACTTGGCGCAACGGACCGTTTGTGGTCTAGGGCCTAGCTTCTCGCAACCATTCGTGTTGTGCGCGTTATATTTTTTGCACAAATGGAAGGGACCTACAGTTTAAAGTCATATCCGAAAGGCAAAATGAGAAGCTTTCTCTTGACAATAATTATCACTCTCGTGAGTGGTGGGACCGTGAAGGGGGAATTTAAAGTAAATTAAAAAATGAAAATTATTTTTATTCAAAGTAAGTGGGTGGGAATCAATATGCGTGGGGTTCTTGCATACTTTTTTAACACAAACGATATAGTAGAAGTATTTATATACATACTGATGTACCAAATAGAACCGGTTCAGAGGGGCTTCAGGCCGAAATAGGCGACTATTCATTATTTTGATAATTAACTCTTTCAGTGTAGTGGTACAAAATTTGAACCACCTTCTTTTGACATTTGTCGCAGTGGCGGTACACTTTTTGAGCCAGAAACCTGTTGCCTTCCTTATACCACTAAATAAGTACATACATATACATATATATATATCTTTTTGTTTATTCCTTTTTAATAAAAAATGTATTTCTTTTAAATAATTTTGTCCAAAAAAAAATATTTCTTGCCACATCAGGGGGTATATTTTTCTTAGTTCGTCGTCGCTAAAAGGGTTAAACAGTTGCAACACATGTATGTACATATGACTAAATCACTATAGCACGCTACATCTATCATTCGCCCTTATACGGCATATGAGCTTAGATGTGCTTTGAATGGCATAGGAATTTTTCCCGACTGTATTTCCAACTGCAAAGTGACATTCATAGAGAATCAGTACGCCAGGCTTAGGAGTATAATGTTTTGTAATGAACCTTTGATCTTGAAAAAATTCTCAAAATTTTGTTCACTTTAGAAAATACCACAATTTCCTTAATTTTTCTGTTTCTTAAAATGATATCAACAAAAAGCATCTGAACAAAATTGACAAAATTTTGAAACAGCTGTGATCGAGCTATCTTGTTCGGAATTTTACAAGGGTTGGGTACAATTGACCGTATTCCAAAATCTTGTTTTCAAAATCTCGCATAACGAAATCTCGCATAACGAAATCTCGCATTATCAAAATCTCGCATATTCAATATCTCGATAATAATAATCTCGCATTCGTGCGAATTTCATAATTAAGTACATCACACATTAAAAAAAAAAACAAAAAAAGTTTACTTTGACGAAATAATTATCTTTACTGAACAAATAATAAAATCCAAATATTCGCTTATAACCGTGGGAGAAGGAATTCAAGGTGAATATGTGTATTCATCGAATTCGATTGCAAGTTTCAGTGCAGACATTATGTCAGCAATAATCTCAATTCTAGGACAATGCATTTTAAATATTTTTTATTCTTGGAAAAATGTTCTATTTTAAATTTACTTAATTAGCTCTTTTTGAATACCTTGCAAAAAGAGGTCAAATTTATCATCCGGTGTTTGAACTGCTGACTTATACGTAACTCGCGCGCGAATTAATTAATATTTTATATGAATACGAGATTATGAATCTATACTGCCTTGAGATGTTTGTGTTTTATTTTTCTTAAAGGAAAATTTGTTTATACTCAACAAAAGATACAAAGGGTAAGTGCTTGTTGTCTGGCAGGCGCCTGTATCTTAACAGTACTTGAGTGGTCCGCTTCGCGGGTTAGAAGGATTTCATTAGATTTTTGTAAGCTAGATTTTGATAATGCGACAACTTCCAGTATTTGCGAGATTTCTATCTTTACGAGCGATATTTTGATGATGCGAAATTTGATAATACGAGATTTTGATAATGCAAGAATTTGAATATGCGAGATTTGGTTATTCGAGATTTTTTTTTAAAAAATGCGAGATTTCGTGATTAGAGATTTTAGTTTGCGGTCAATTGTACCGCTCCCTTTTACAACGCGTTTGAGTTGCCTCCAGCTCATTCTGAAAGAGCTTAGTTCCACCCCGTCTGTCCTGCGCCACGTTTGCCTAGGGCGTCCCACTGTTCCGCCTGAATCCGCTGGGTAAGCGGATTCACTGTTACTTTCTCCTTCGCACAGTAATGTCTATAGGTTCTTGTCTCAGATAAAGTTGTCCGTTGGAGATACGATTGACCCAGATCTGTTTACGAAGGTTTGCAGCTTGCGTGTGATAGTGGTGTTCACCTTTCAAGTACCCATACAACGATTATTGGTTGGAACCACTGTATGTATATACATATGTATGTATGAATGTACGGTGTAACATATTTATCCTGGCCATGGACTACCGTTCACTAAAGTTTTTCATAATTACTGCAAAACATAACGTTTGATTTTTGTATCTTGACCAAATTTCAATTCTCTTATCTCACCATTTGTCTATACGGCATTTACTTTATGTTTACAAAGATTTGGAAAGTATTTCAGTCACTTTTTGACACATTTTTTGTTTTGACACTAAATCTCTTTAGGTGGCTCGAACCGTTCTAATATCAAATGTCTTCAGGATTTTAAAGTTGTTTCTGAAAGCAGCACGTATATACAGTTATCATTATTTTTTTGTCATCTAACATTTGCGAAACTAAGCCATTGTCCAGTTTCTTTTATTGTTATTATTATGTTTACAATGTCACGCATTTAATTCAAGAAATATGTAAACGAACTCTGATATACTGAAAGCTAAATTAAATTCTCTTCTCTCTCTTCCAATTTACTATTAATATCAAAATTGTGTTTCGTAAAAGCAAAGATCTTCTATAGTGAACAAAATGAAATGTCCGCCAAACACGCGGGCACACGTAAATGGCAGAAGATAATAAATCATACATCTGGTGATATCAGCAATGTAAACAAAAGCAATCAGGTTAGAGATCTTAGGAATGAAACTTTGAAGGATGCTTAGTTTTTTGGTTCGTTTATTATTGTTTGTTGTGTTTTTATACTGCCCGACAATTGTTGGTTTTCCCGGCTAATGAAACCTGATATTTGCTGTAGTTAAACTATTTGCATTGTGTTTTTAGTTGAGCGAACAAATTTATTAATCAAAGACATGCAATAAAATGTGTTCTTTTTTTAGCCTAAAAAGACAGAAACAGCGACATCAGCTATAACTCATCCACTGTTCGGTGTCGATCCGAATCAAAATCAAAATGGATATCTAGACCCCAATGCGCACTATCAGGTTAGTACATATTCTGTATTTTATCAGTTCCTCTCATTCTTTATTTATTTTCTTTTCAGAATCAATCAATGCCACCGCCCACAAGTATGAATCAGCAACTACTACCACCGCAAATTCCGTACAATCCCAATCAACAAAACAATAATCAATTTTCGGGGCAAATGAACTTCCAAACAGCAGCGGTTCAACCGCAGATGTATCAGCAACAGCATACAGGTTATGCAGAGAAGCCGGCTCCAATTCAACAGCGACAGCCCGAACCTCCAAAAGAAAAACCACCACTACCCGAGGAGTTTATCTACATGCAAACAGTCTTCGAGGAGCTTAAGACTCAATGCCTAGCAGCAGCTCCAGATCCTGTAAGTAGGGAAAGGGCAATCACTGATTCTGGAATGTTCTTTTGTCATCTTGCTATATGAAAAAAGTTCTGGATTCTGTGTGAATGTTTTGAACACCTTATGAAATTTCCTTCGTACATATTTTGTGTGAAATTATTATGCGTTTCCCGTTTTATTTTCATCACTTACGAATTTTTTTGAGACATCGGATAAGTCCTGCTCGCTCGTGCGTCCGTATGCTGCATGTTTGGTTTTTAAACACGTTCTGTAGGTACCGGTAATTGTTTTTTTCTATTTGGAGGACTTCCTCCAAAGCTCTGTGGCTTCAGTGGTTAGTGCGTTGGACTAGTAAGCGGGAGAATCGAAGTTCGAGTCCCAGAAATCTTCGGAAAAGATTTTTTACGTCTCACCTCTCTTGAATGTCCGACGTAGAGAGCTAATAACTATCATGAAAAGTCTTTTCAATTTTCCTTTCGGGTATGACTAAAATGTACATAGGTAGGTCCCTTCCATTTGTGCGAAAAAATATAACACGCACAAAACAAATGATCAGCTGCACGTGCAGCTAGGCCCCGAACCACATTTTTTTTTTCTTTTCATTTGTGGCTGAAACCACAGCTAACCCGTCCGAAGAGCCCTCAACCATAATGGAAGCTATTGAACCGACGGGTGGTGGGTTTGCTGTTGATTCACCACAGTTTTATTAGTATTTTAAATACTTTGTGCTTTATATTCTAAACTAGCGGACCCGACGAACTTCGTCTCGCCCAAAATTTATGTTTTAATTGAAATTATTCCGAGCATTCGCGATTTACCCGAAATTAATTTTTTTGATCGAACATTCGCGATCGGTAACAGGCACTCGATCGGCTACTCGAATTTCAATTATTGAATGAATAAAACACTTTTCGAATTCGATTGAATTCAATATCCTTTATTGACGCGGAATGTAAAAAGGCTGAGGGAATCATATGTTAGGTCAATTCAATGCTTTGTGGTAGACTACGTTCTTTGTTTTGTTGTCCGGCGCGTAAATAAACAAAGGTGAAGGCTTGCTTCGTCAGGATTAGTCACACAATCAATTGATTTGAACGAATGTAATTGTCCAGCAATTGCATTTTGAATTTCGCAATTCAAATCATCGACATTCGTATTTGTCGCTGCCAAAATTGCACGTGCACTCAACCAATCGTGGCTCACAAAATTCTGGACGATGTTTGGGAACACATTCGTAATGAGTTCCTCTTTCGTCGTTGTGAAATTGCAGAAATTCGGCGGGAACGAAATCAATCCAGTGGAAACGCCGATAGGTACTTTTCCATTGCCAATTGCCAACAATTGATTCGAGAAAATCTCGGCAGATGGATCGTTTTGTAACGCAACTCGCATATTCGTCGTCAACCGCAGCTTCTTCACATTACGCCACAAATACGAAAGCTTAAAGCAAGCGTTGATTTCATCGGCTGCCGTTGATTGTGGAATAACAGGAAGCGGTTGTCGAAAATCGCCTGCCAGCAGAATCATTGCGCCTCCAAAACGTTTTGTGTTACTGCGCAAATCTTTCATAGTCCGATCGAGTGCGTCCAATGCTCGTTTGTGTGCGATTGTGCATTCGTCCCAGATGATAATGTTG
Source organism: Blera fallax (assembly GCA_946965025.1). Taxonomy (NCBI): domain Eukaryota; kingdom Metazoa; phylum Arthropoda; class Insecta; order Diptera; family Syrphidae; genus Blera; species Blera fallax. Next base: position 52,940,078 of record OX337246.1, read on the forward strand.
CATGTCTGTTCGTCAGTTAGTTGTAGATTCAACGGCAGCTTCAACGCAGAATGAGCCACCTTCCAACGATGTGGCTGCAATGCCAGAAGAGGCAACCGCCAGCGCAATTTCTGATCTCGAACGAACCGAAACCAACAATACTGAAATAAGGAACGTTTTACCAGTTCCGGCAGGCGCATCGATAAAGAAAATGCCTCCGTTTCGGTCGTCAATCGCTTTCATCAAAGTGTTGTAAACGTCCTTTTGCTGGGGAGTCAACAACGGAACATTTGTTCGAACTGCTTGACTCAAAGCGTCTCGATCGTATTCTCGTTCGCGCTCCAACTCACGATTGAATGAATCGTACATTGCACGATTGGGTGCTGGCATGCCCAATTTGTACAACAAACTGCCGCACATGAGCAGGCACATGTCTTCTATCAAAATCAATGCCTCGTTGCGCATCTCATCGTTCATTTCCAGTTCGTAATTCGAAGTGGATGTGCGAACTCGATGCAAAATATCGTCAGCCTATTACGATCAAAATGAAAAAAAAAGAAAATTCCCCATACAAAATGTATGGAAAATCGATTTTTCCGAATTTTCCAATTTTTCTTCAAAATTTTCCAACTTTTTTGCCGTAAAAATGTTCCTTGGGCGAAGACGAAGACAACAAAAAAAAGACGGCTCAAATCGGACCATCCGCTCCCGAGTTATGAGCGGTCTTACGTATGCCAACTCTTTTTTATATATTCTAAGTATAAATACATGTAAATTCATTAATAAAAATAACAGTACAAGATACAAAAAAAATAAAAAAAAAGATTGTAATTACGTATAGAAAACAGCTAATTTATTTGTATTTGAAATCATCTAAATTACGTGTAGGTTTTAACAAAAGCAATGCATTTTCTTTTAAAAATCCGGAAATTATCTTCATTTTTTATGTCGTTAGGTATCGTGTTAAAAAGACAAGGACCCTTAAAGATGAATGTGTTTTGACCTGTCGCTGTATTTTGAAAAGACACTCTGAAATTGTTGGCATTGCGCAATGGGTATGGTTGCACCTCTCCGACCCGTATGACACCCCTTGTCAAAAACCTTGGCGCGGCGCCGTATTTAACCTTAAAGACAGCTAAAAGTTTATTAAGTTCAAGTCTTTGTTTTATACAAATACATGCGTATAAAATTGTGCCACAGTACTCAAAATGTGGTTTCACTATTGTGTTGTATATTATAACAGCTGTGATGCTATCCATCTTCTTTCTTATTCGTTTGAAAAATCCAATTTTTTGCCAATTTTCTTACATATGTAATCTACGTGTTCATTAAAGTTTAAATCTTTACTTTATCGATAATCATTCCTAAGTATTTAATGCTTCCGACGTTTTCGATTGTTCTACCATTTATCTCAATGCAAGTTTCGCTATTTAAATTCAGATTCATTAACTTTGTTTTTTGTTCATTTAATTTTAATTTGTTCATCTTTAGCCATACAGTTATGTGTTCAATGTCGCATGTTAATTTGTATTTACATTCATCTGCGTATATCAGTGTGTCATCCGCGTATAAGACAATTTTATATTTTCTCACTACATTGGGCATATTATTTATATATATAATGAATAACAATGCACCTAATATCGACCCTTGCGGTACACCCAGTTCCACCTCGGCAAAATCTTTTTTTTTTTTTTTAGAGGAAGGGGAAATCTTCAAAAGATACTGATGATCCGAGTAATCAGTATGCCGGATTTTTACCGACTAAAACCGCCTCCCACATAATTGCGATCTAGTCACTTGGACTAATAAGCAATTTTTTTCTAATCTAATCTGTAGGGTTTTTGTCGTTTCGAGAGTTCCGCCCATCGACGTCTCTCGACAGATGATATCATAATGAAGTAAGTACTTATTTTTCTGCTTACATACTTTCCAATGTTAGGTAGATGTCCAGATACATACATTCCTACATATATATACTTATTTCTGAATGGGCGGTCTGATTGACCTAAACCAGTTCAAATGGCTTTGTCCTTTTGAGCCTTCGTGCTATGTCTCCGTTGTCCAAAAGTAGTAGTAGTACTCGGCAAAATCTGACACACTGTTATTTACCTTAGTTCGCTGTACTCTGTTGGCTAGGAATGTCCTAAACCATTTCAATTCCTTATCTTGAATGCCGTAGTTATACATTTTTTAAGAAGTATTTCACGGTCTATTGTTTCAAACGCTCTTTTGAAATCAAGGAAAAGTGCTATTACTTTCTTTCGTTTGCCTCCATCTTTCCATTCATTAATTACTGCTGTCTCACATGAGTAATTTTTTCTAAAGCCCGATTGATACTCCGAGAAAATATTGTTTTCTTCCATATAGTTCATTAGTTGCTGTTTTACTACGGTTTCGATAATTTTTTCGACAGTGCGCAGTGTATTTATGGGTCGAAATTCTTCATTCCTTTTGGTATTTGGGACTTTCTCTACTGGTGTTATCATTGAATCTTTCCAAGAGTTTGGGAATTCTCCCGTTTAGATCGATCTGTTTACCAACTCTAGAAGAGTTTTCCCCAACTGACTCCAGTTATCCAGTATTGTTCTAGGACTTATTCTATCGAAATCTGTTTTATTTTTTAGTGATTTGCATATTTTTTTCAATTCATCTATTGTTATTTGACGAAATTTGAATTTGGATGCTTTATGAATAACGTAATTCACATACTGTAGATCTTCTATCGATCGTCTTATTTCTTTAACACTTTCAATAAAATATTCGTTAAATTTCTTTGCAATTTTTAGCTCATATTTGTACTCTTTCCCGTTGAAGACAATACTTTTAATACTGCTTTTGTGCTCTCTAAGGACTAAATTTTTAATTTCTTTCCACATTTGTTTTTGTCCAACCGCTTGTGTTTATATATTGGTTTTTAGCGTTATTAATTTTATTGTTGACCATTCTTGCTATTTAATACTTTTTGATCTTATTACTTTTTAGAATTCTAAGTTCATTGTTAAACCATCGATTTGTTTTATTGTGTAAATTAATCTTTTTTCTACTAATAAATTTCGAGGCAGTGTTTTTTAGAGTTCTGTTAATTTTTTCCGCGTTTTTGTGTATATTCGTCGCCATATTGTATGATATATTTGCCTTTCTGAGTTCTCTTGTAACTAGATCCTTGTAATACTTGTAAGATTCGTAGTTGTTCTCATCCATCTTGATATTAGTTTTCGTGCTTATTACTATTTCGATACTCTCATGATCTGTTATTTTTTCGTTTGGTTTTGCTCTTACAGTAGTATTCTGTATATTCGTTACAACGTAATCAACTATAGTATTCGATGTGCGTGTTATTCTTGAATATTCCTTAATTTTTTGCGTTAGACAGTTATCATTCAATAATCTTTCTATCTCCCGTTTGTATGTATCGTTTTTGCACCAGTCAATGTTTCCAATCAATCGATTTTCTCGTTATTTTTTTGATATTCCAACTTTTTCGAATATGTATTGTTGTGCCACCTGTTCTAGTTGAATTAGATAAACATGATACGTTATTAAATCCATTAATTCTAATTCCATTTTCATCAAATCATATTCATGGGTGTCTGCTAGTATTTCCAATTCTTCAAAATTATTTGTAAGACCTTGAATATTGACATAAATTCCTTTTATTGTGTTTGATTGCTAATATCCAATTGTTTTTTTTTTTTTTGGTTTCGAGCTTATTCAGGTATACCGGGCACCACCGACATTGAGTTTGTCCGCTTTCAACACATTTTGGAAAGACTCAGCGTCTATTTCCAGAATTGCACTTGAGTAATCGTTGTTGTTTCTTCTAATTTCGTATTGCCTGATCAATTTTATTTCACTATTTGCTATCACCTTATTTTGTTTTTATTAGTTTCTCTATAAGTTTTATGTCACTGTGTTTAAATTTCATGTTTGCCACTAAAATTCGTGGATTTATTTTATTTGGAACTTTAATTTCATAATGTTCACTCACATTTTCTTCTATTGCTTTTTTTATTTTTTCCCTTTCTTCGGTATTTTCACTCTCTATAATTAAAGTCCCTCCACGTGTGCTCTCAATGTTTGATATTTTCAGATTTTTAGAATCAACTTTTTTATTTAGATCTTCCCGTGTTTTAATACTTTTTTGCTTCTCCTTGGGTTTTACAATAGGTCTGTTCCCGTACTTTCTGCACCAAAATTCGCAGATATTCAATTTTCAAGGAGTGGGGATGAAAATCTCTCACTGAGAGGTACAAACACCAAAAAGTACGGGAACGCGTTGAACAACAAAAGATGCCCACTTTTAAAATGTCAAAAACATATGTTGCTCAAAAAAAAATTTCAGTTGGATATTTGTATTTTCTGCTCTGTTCGCAGTTCTATGTATCTACATGATGTTTTTTTTCCCAAAATAAAGAATTTTAAAATTGAATCAATTAATTAACGAAGATAATCGTCCATGTTTTTGGAAAATAAATTGATTTTTGCCAATGAAAAAAAAACAACAACAATTAAATTGGCGATGTGGCAGATCTCATAAATCTACCCACAGAAATTTCTTGGGCTAAAATTCGCAGCATGGGGAAATTTCTTACTCTCTCGTGAGCTCTCTCTTCTGCGAAAAACTACGAAATTTTGCCGTACGGGAACAGGATTTCGTAGTTTTTCGTAACTTTTCGTAGATTTTCCTTGTTTTGGACAGGTACGGGAACAGACCTAATAAGTGGTAACTCCTTGCGAATTTTCGGTATTGGCATCAGTTGTCCCTTGTCACTCATGTTTTTGACAATGTCAGAGAATGACAATTGTCCACCACTTTGTTTGTTTACAACTGTTTTTTTCATTTTAATATGTGTGACCGTATTATTTTTCAGTTCATTGCGGGTTTTTTTGTTTTCTTCGTTAAAATGTTCCGTAATTTTTTTCAAGTCTTGAACACTTTTTTCATATTTATCTTGCACTTTTTTTATCTCAAGAATTCTTTCAGTATATCGTAGTTCTATTGCTTCCAATAGCGCTTTTATTTCACATTCATTTTTCCTGAGTGATTCTTCAAACTCTTCTTTATAATATTTTAAATGGGTCGTATTTTTATTGACACTATCCTGTATATCCTCCACAACAAGATCTATGTTCTGGATATACATTATACAGTCATCACAAAAAAATCTTACCGTATTATGGGTTTCAATGATACCACTGCTATAGCTGTCCAGGCCAGAGCATTTAATTGTAGCGTGAAACACCTTTTTGCACACTCCATCGCAGCTAATGCCAGTTTCTCCACGGATTGCCAATTTACATTTATGGCAATTCCGCATTTTTATTCGGTTAAATTTCTATAAAGGTATGCTAACAACCACGTTTATTCGCTGTTATAGGTACCACGAATTTCACTTTAAAAACGCTTTTTTTTAAATTAAATTTAACTTTTATTACTGCGCTTATATCAACTGTGACCAACTCTTCGATAACGGCTTGAAAGAATACGGTATGTTGCGCCAAATATTTGTACATATTTGTATTTTTATTTGACCTAAAAATGAAAAAAAAAGTGATAGTATAAAGTTTGACGATTTATGTGACTTTTAATTTTGTTTCCAATAGATAGATGGTGTGATAAGAATTCAAAAATCTTTATAAAGCAGTAATCGTAGAAGAAGGAAAATGGTTAAATGATATCTTTTATTTATCAGTTTATAGGCCTATTTATAAAATCCTACGTTTTAATATGATTTTGTTCTCTTTTTTTCAGCGAACAAAAAGGAAATTTGCTGATGTGGTGAAGCGCTTAGAAAACCTTTACGACTGTCTCAGGGATGGAAGAGTAAGTTGAAAACTTTAACATTTATTTTAAATCTTGGGGTTGTCTATTCAATTAAAGTAGAAACACAATGTGGCGTTCGCGCGTTGACAGATTGAGTAGAAACAATGGGATCTTATGGGGTAACACAAAATGTGACCTCACGCGTTTGGTCGGTTTTTGATCGTAAATATCGTAAGCGCGACCTCAACGTCGAATTTTCTACTATGGTCGTGCGTTTTGACAGCCCACAGCTGTTTTGGATTGACATTATTCTTCGGCTTGTTCGATTTTAGCAAGAAGGCAAACCATTGTGTCGTATATGTACTCCGAATTGTTAGCATTTAATATGTAAACATTTTTAATTGCTAATTGATGTTTTTTGAACACAAATTAATTATGTTAGAGTATGCAGAGGTTTTTATTTTTTTTATTTTCGTATTCATACACATTTGCTTCGAAGTTTTTTCTTATATTTGTGTTTCCTAATCAAACCATGAAAATAAAAAGAGTACATTTCTACTCCTTTTTCTGCCGCGAAATAGTGTGTGGGAAATTTGAGGGAACAGAACATAATTCTGCCATATTCCTAACCTCTCAACGCACGACCGTCGTGAAGCCACATTTTGTGTTGCAAATTTTGAGGTCGCGCGTTTTGACAAATACTATCGTAAGTCGGTACAATGCCTGTCAAACGCACGACCGCGCGAGCGCCACATTGTGTTTTGCCCATTAAAGTAGAAACACAATGTGGCGTTCGCGCGGTCGCGCGTTGTCAGATTGAGTAGAAACAATGGGATCTTATGGGGTAACACAAAATGTGACCTCACGCGTTTGGTCGGTTTTTGATCGTAAATATCATAAGCGCGACCTCAACGTCGAAGTAGAGCTACTCTCTACTATTTTCTACTATGGTCGCGCGTTTTGACAGCTCACAGCTGTTTTGGATTGATATTATTCTTTGGCTTGTTCGATTTTAGCAAAAAGGCAAACCATCGTGTCGAATATGTACTCCGAATTGTTAGCATTTAATATGTAAACATTTTTGATTGCTAATTGATGTTTTTTGAACACAAATTAATTATGTTATTTATTTTCGTATTCATACATTCGTTTTCGAAGTTATTTCTTATATTTGTGTTTCCTAATCATACCATGAAAATAAAAAGAGTACATTTCTACTCGTTTTTCTGCCGCGAAATAGTGTGTGGGAAATTTGAGGGAACAGAACATAATTCTGCCATATTCCTAACCTCTCAACGCACGACCGTCGTGAAGCCACATTTTAGCTTTGTTCAATGAGAAAAAAAGCAAGGCAGAGCACAACAGATTTGTGAAAAATGTCAGATCAAAGGTCGAACAGAAAAATACAGCCATATGTTAGTTGTCAAAAATGACAACTTCATTTTCGACTGTTGGATAATTATTTGAATTTACAAGTTTAGTATAAATTGTGAAATAAAAACAATAAAATAATGGAACTTAATTTGTTCGAACAAATGGTATTAGAGGCGATGGATTCAGAAAGTAACAATTTTTCAATTCGAGGAAAAAACAATTAATTTGCAATCACAGCTGATTTTGACGTTTCTCACAAATCTGTTCTACCTCAAAAGTAAGTGCAGAAATTCTGCTCAGGGAAGAGTTCAAGCAGAGTCATTGAACAAAAAGCGAACATGAGCTGGACAGAAATTTTTCTCATTGAACACGAAAACCTGTAATTTACCTGTACTGGACTGAGCTGGACAACCTCATTGAACAAAGCTTTTGTGTTGCAAATTTTGTGATCGCGCGTTTTGACAAATACTATCGTATGTCGGTAGAATGCCTGTCAAACGCACGACCGCGCGAGCGCCACATTGTGTTTTGCCCATTAACTTATATGCAATACTGTTGGAATAATTTTTTAAATATTTCATCTTTTACTCTTTTCAGTTAACTTCTAATACAATTACAGCACTCAATCAAATAGTGCAATTTATTCAAATTGGCGATTACGGTAACGCCTTAGCCACTCATACTTCAATAGCTTTCGGTACCGATTTCGCGCAAACGGCAAGTTTTATGCCAGGTATTAAAGTTTTAGTGCAGTCGGCGGCGGATTTAAAAGTCTATTTAAGATAAATTTTAAGATTCGTGTAAGTAAAATCGTATTTTGAAACTCGTATTGTGCTGGTAAGCTAGCTAGCCAATGAGGGTTGCATGCAGTCGAAAGTTTTTTTTTATTATATTGATATTTATGTATAATATCTATAAATACAAATTATATAAATATATAACGATGTTAATTGCTATAAGCATATGATTATGAAGAGCGTGTTCGCGAAAAAGATATTTTCGAAAAATTATAAAAAACTTCTTAAGTCTGTTTACGATCCAAAAATTAAGAAATTATAAACGATAACTAGTTAAATGAAAGACCTTTACTTAAAATTAGGATTATGTTAAAATATGGTTCTTTGTCGATTATGTTTTGTTTCTATTATTTGATTTGATTCTCAAGATTTATTTACAAATATGTTTCGAAACGAATTAATATATATAATTTTAAAATAAACTTATAAAATGTAGAATTGATTTTTTAATTGTAACTTTACACTCCAATTGAGCACGTAGGCGCAACTGGTTCATTGTATTAGCAAGTAGAAGCAAGACCCAGTTACCCATTTTACTGGAATTTTTCCGACTCTCGGAGGAAGGTGAGGAGGCTCTTCAGTTATGCAGATTTTACAGTATCATCACTCACCACATCAGCAACGAAGATCTACCATCTGATCCGAGCAAAGGCAGAACTATAACAAAGGAATCCGAAGTATCGTCGCCCTCGCCACAAGCCTTGCAGACAGTGGTGTCATTTAAGCCCAGTACACTAAGAATAAGTTGTTTACAGTATTTTCTGCTGAGAGATAGCAAAACTTTTTACAAACGTTCGGGAGCAGTCGTTTAGCCTACCTAAATCCCGGAGAGCCGTGTCATACGCAATTGTTTTCAATAGAAACCCAATCGTCAATGGATGCCCTGTCTTTTTTGTTTTGACTGAAGAACGCAATAAGGGGCTCCTTTAAAGCGGTATTTTGCATTTTCGTTTCCTTTAATGCCGGCGTGTCCTAGGATCGCATGAAGTTTTATATTTTCGATTTCGGAGATAAGAAGATTGCAAATGACTTTAACCACATTGCTGCAGTTGTAATTTTAATTGTGGACAAGCTATCCGAGAAGAAAAACAGTCTTTTTGTTACCAAAAAAAAAGCAACTCTTTCGTGAAGGTAGGGCAAACCGGCTGTCTTTCAATATACATATTTTTAATTTGGGTTGTTCGAAAAGCTTTTACTAGATCTGCTTGCTTCATGGTAGGGTGTTGAGATGAGTTGAATCGTTGATTTTTAACATATTTCGTATATCGCTAGGCCATAGTCGATACGAATACGAACGTTACTTGCATAACGACAACTTCCACCCGTAATGCACTTAAGTACAACAGGCATTCACTAGATGGTGACACAGTACACACAAGCAAGCAATAACCAACATGCAAATGTGGGTCAACGAAATGAAGTAGTGTCATCAAAATCGGACTATATAATGTAAAGCAAAACCACCGATCGACGTCCAGTGATACGATTGTAACTTTAGTATATGTAATGAGTAATTGATTAAGGTCCCAGTGCGGAAAAATTAAAAATTAATTTTTTTTTTTATTTATTTGGTCGCATCGCAAATTGTAACTTGCGTGAACATGCGTTCGCGTTTTTTTTTTTTTATTTCAAGTAACTCACGTTACTTTAACCGGCACCCGAGCAGGGACCAGCTAAAAATTCTGTTCTTTCTTCCCGTTGATATTTGCTTTGTCCTTGTAATACAATAGAGGACACCAGCTTGAGCTCCTAAAACTGAGTAAATCCTTGTATCCATAAGAACACATCCATTATTCAATGGTGGCGACAATTTCCGTCGTCCCTATGAGTACGCGTCGGAGATCAAAGGATTGATCAACAGAAAAGTGAAGTTGTCTGTGCCTTGAGTAGATCGCTGTCAGTTATCAGCGATAACAGCAAAAAGGGGCCAATTCATATCCGTAGCCGGGTTCCTAAAACCGATATAAATATCCCTTTCTCTTTCGTAGATTTTCGAAAAAAATAACCTTGTCATCCGAATTAATTCTGCGTATCCACTGGATGTTAATCATTTTAGCTGCCGCACAAGATTTCTATATCTTCGACTATGCAGCACCCTTGGTGTCGATAGAAGAAGACAAAGGGTGGATAGTAGTCATCAACTTGAAACAATCCGAGCATTAATTAGAATTAGCAAATATGTCGTTAAACACATATGTGAGGGAACGAGAAAGAAAGATTCTAGTGGAATGCCACCCGCGACAATTAAGTGATAGAATCAACTCAGATGGCCGCCTCAAACTAGAATCTATTGACTGTATAGGATCAGACTGTAAGTGGATCGCGGGAAACCCCGATGAAGCCGACTGGAACAAAAAAATTATCGAGCGAACAACAGATAACTACCAGTACAAGATGAATAGCAAACTCCTCGGAATTGTGCAAGGGATAACCGCGAAAACGAATTGGATAATTGATCAATTCAAAAATAAGGCCAGGGCATCAAGAACAGGGAAGCACGAAAAGGATATCCATAACGAGATAATAGTCGTAAAAGAGTAGGTTAATGATATCATTCACACATGCCAAATGGCAAGAAGTGAAATAGTTAATACAAACCTCTAGGATAGGGAAGAAATTATTCGAGTAATTAATAACGAAAGTGAAACGTTACATGAATGAATGAAATCGAGGCGATAGAATATGGGACTCCTTCTGTATACACAAATGGTTCGATCCTGCTATACATTCTGTCGATGCCAAAAATTAGGAACGAGGAATTCACCCTTCTGTTCTCAAGACCATCCATAATTAACGGAACTCAAATAGATCTGGAGTTCAAAAGCATGCTAGTAAATTACCAGGAGATATTTGGCATAGTTGGAAGATGCCTTCCAATGAACAACGTAACAGTGTGCAAGGAGGAGGATTTATTAAAACTTAAGGAGAAAAGTTGCATAGCCAGGTTGCTAGGTTGCTAACTTTCTGTACGAACAATTAAGAAGTCATCGAGCTATTAAAGAACGACACGATATTCGTGACAAACTTCGAAGGCCAATTGATCTCCAATAGCGTCTCAAAGCCGCTTTAGGGTACTTACGTGATCCAGCTTAATAAGGAGATGATACAGCTCAAGAGCACCGGTTCGACGAAGAATGGTGGCAAGCACATACAGCTAGGCAAGAGGCATTCGAAGAAGGACGAGCAAAAGGGACGGGAAGAGCATCGGCTTCTCTAAAAGGAAAAAAAAAAGAAAAAAAAACATGAAAAGCGTGCGATCGAAGATATGGAGAGTTTATACTCCAGGAGAAATGTACGGTAGTTTTACTAAAAAGTAAAAAGAACGTTTAAAGTCAAGAAGACCCTTACAGAAACGTGTATCTATAGAGATGAACAAGAAAACTTTGTAGTAGAGTCACAGTCGTTGACTCTGTTCTTCTAACCAAAACGAAGTGAGGATAGCAATATCCAAGCTTAAACCTAACATTTGGTCAGACAAGTGTATGCCTAATGAATGGAATCTCAGCATCGTTCCACAAGAAGGAGACCAATTACAGAGGCATCAGTCTCCTCAACATTGCGTGCAAGATCTTTTCTGCCATATTGTGTAAACGCCTGAAATCGTTTTCAACAATCCGATTGGTCCTTATCAGTATGGTTTCAGGTCAGAAAAGCCTACAGGCGATCAATTTTCATAGGTTAGGTTGAGGTCCTATTGTTCCATTGTGGTTCCACTTAAGTTATGTTATCACCTCTAACACTATTTCTAGTTTTTTGATTCCTACTCGAACCAGCGCGTGCTCTTTATGAATCACGTTTAAACTATCAGCGATGCTTGTGCCAGCTCGCTCAGTTCTCCAAAGAGTCGATTTTCCATGTGGAGGAAGTTATACTTGTGCAATTTCCCTTCAGAACACTTATCAAGATTTGGATTTTCTTTTCCGTATAGCTAGTAAGTATTTGTGGCCATAGGTTAAGGTATATGATACAGTCTCATCTTGATAACCAAATAGTTTTGGTTAATTCCCCGGTCCCATAGTTAATTTTCTCTTTCAATACTCCAATAGGGATGTCTATTTAAGTGTGAATATATTCTGTGCCAAGTTCTGAACTTTTCCTGGCTAGTTCATCTGCTATCTCAGCTTGAAAGACTTTTCTTGCATAATGCTTTTTGATACGCTTCTCAGTGTTCCGCTTCCACGCAAGCTTTGAGTCAAGGATGATTTCAAGATACCTAACTTCATTGGAGAGTTTCAGAGGTATTCCATTTAGTTTTGGTAGGTTGAAATTATTATTTAATAATAATAATAATAGAGGGCGCCGTGGCTCAAGTGGTTAGTGCGATGGATCGCTGAGCGTGAGGTTCGGTCCCACCTCTCGCGAATGTCTGACAAACGTCCGAGAGTAATAACTGTCAAGAGAAAGCTTCTCAATTTGCCTTTCGGATATGGCTCTCAACTGTAGGTCCCTTCCATTTGTGTGAAAAATATAACACGCACAACACGAATGGTCGCGAGAAGCTAGGCCCTGGACCACATACGGTCTGTTGCGCCAAAAAAATTTGTATTTTGTAATAGATCTTTCAGTACAGATTCCATAATACCGCTGATGGTTGGCAAATACTTGCCATTGAGCAGGATTGCTATATCATTTGCGTATGCTACTGTCATCATTTTTCATATTTCGACAGATCCTGGAGAAAACCCAAGAAGTCTAAATCGGTAGCCATAATCGTTTTATCGATTTTAAGGCCGCATATAAACTATACAATCCAATGTTTACTTTTGGCATCCTAGCTAAACCCATCTGTCTGTGTAGGATGACGACGGATAACGTTTGCTGCTCCATCAAGGTCGGTAATAACCTCACCGAGACATTCGACATCAAAAAAGGACTTAGACGAGGTAATGCGCTGTCATGTGACTTCTTTAATATCATAAGGTCTGTTCCCGTACCTGTTCAAAACCACGAAAATCTACGAAATGTTACGAAAAACTACGAAATCCTGTTCCCGTACGGCAAAATATCCTAGTTTTTCGCAGAAGAGCGAGCTCACGAGAGAGAAAGAAATTTCTCCATGCTGCGAATTTTAGCCCAAGAAATTTCTGTGGGTAGATTTATGAGATCTGTCACGTCGCCGAGATCTGCCAATTTAATTGTTGCTGTTTTTTTTCATTGGCAAAAATTAATTTATTTTCGAAAAACATGGAAGATTATCTTCGTTAATTAATTAATTCAATTTTAAAATTCTTTATTTTAGGAAAAAAAACATCATGTAGGTACATAGAACTGCGAACCGAGCAGAAAATACAAATATCCAACTGAAATTTTCTCTGAGCAACATATGTTTTTGACATTTTAAAAGTGGGCAGCTTTTGTTGTTCAACATGTTCCCGTACTTTATGGTGTTTGTACCTCTCAGTGAGCGATTTTCATCCCCACTCCTTGAAAATTGAATATCTGCGAATTTTGGTGCAGAAAGTACGGGAACAGGCCTATAGTTGAAAGAATTGTTCGGAAATCACTACCCAACATTGGAAGCACAATCATTCAAACAGAGCTGACAAAATGGATTTAACGATAAATGAGGACAAAACCAAGAATACGTTGTCTACAAGAAAAATAACATGTGGGCGCCGTGGCTCAGTGGTTGGTGCGTTGGAATTCTCCCGTTCATATCGAAGGTAGAACTTCAAGCTTTCTACGACTCGCATAATATCCTGCGCACAGGTAGACAGCGGTGGTACATCGTATTCTCAAAAGGGGTAAAAATACTTCCAATCCTGCGATTCTGCGATCGATAAGTCTCCTTCCCAACATCAGCAAGGTATTCGAAAAAGTGGGCGGGGCATGATACTACACATGCCGCGTCTAAACTGGTGTCGGATATTCAATGGAACAAAAGTAAGAAATAACGCACGGGTGCCTGCCTGGTTGACTTAGAGAAGGACTTCGATACCGTATGCCTAGAACGATTCTTCTACAAGTTGAGCAGGCTTGGTATAAGTAAGCCACTGTTGTACATACTTTATTATATGCTTACCAGTAGACAGTTCATTGTGAAAAATGGCAATGTGACTTCTGCTTCAAACGGTCTGCAACAGGGTGCGGTTGATTCGCCGATCCTCTTTAACATTTAGTCGAGTGATTTCGTAGGATCTCTTCCCCATGTCATCGTGTACGCAGAGGAATTGATCGCATGCAGGTCAGGACCAAAGATCGAGGCTATTGCTATACTCTTGCACCGTTATTTCGATAAGATCAAGCGATATTGCGACTACTGTAAGTTAAACTTCCAGAGGTCGGCAACCATCTTGTTTAGGACGTCTTTATCTGGGGTCTCAACGGATACCAGAAAGAATTGGCGAAAGTTCTCAATCGTGGGACAGCACGAGCAACCATTAGCGTGTCGAAAAGTAATCAGATACTTTGGGCTTTGGCTAGACCAATATCTAAATTTTAATAAACATATACAGCTATGGCCAAAATAATAGGAACACTCATTACTTTTCGATACAAGTAAACGTAGCTCTTATTTCATTCGAATATATAAAGGAAGGATAGTATCAGATTCATGGTAAATGTGTTCACAACATATTCTAATTGTGACCACTTGCTTACTTCAACTTAAATTGTGGTCAGTCAGTTATATTAGTTCATACTGCTTAATTACCTGGCCAAAAAAATAGGAACACTCAGACATAATAAAGAAAAACACATTCACATTATTTTTTTCTTAATTAGGGATTAGGTTACAAACCCTTTATTTGTAATCACTGATTTCACTCAACGACTCATGAGTTCAGTAATTTTTGGCTTATTTCCAAAAGTATTGAATACCAAACTTCCTGGATGATTCTCCAAAGATCAGCTTTATTAGAAGCGTGACCTTTGCTCACTTTAATCTTTAACTCGTTCCAGAGATTCTCGATCGGATTTAGATCCGGAGATTGAGAAGGCCACTGCAATAAATTTTTCTCAAGCCACACAGTTTTGTCGAATGTTTGGGGTCGTCATCCTGATGCAACCGCCATTTCAGTGGCATATTTTCCTCGCCCCACGGCAGCATGACATTTCTTAATATATCCACGCAGGTTTTTTTGGTTAATATGCCTTCGATAAGATATGCTTGCACGTTGAGCTTCAGTGCAGTGTTTATTTCTGCCCATATTATTCTTTAATGAAAATATTAATATCTACATAAATAATACTGAAATATCAGGACACTGTTTAGCAAATTCAGATTACCAATATATTAATTGTCACCAGCTAAAAAATTGTTTTTTTGAAATTTTTTGAGAGTGTTCCTCTTTTTTTGACAAGACAGTCGCTCGTAAAAGAATATTGCACCTGATCGCATTCTTCTTTGTTTTTGACAAATGTGCATACAAGTATCTCTTGTGCATATAAAGAACCATTAGTTTGATTACATTGTTTTTATACCATTCAAACGGAGCAGTCGCTACGAACGATATCATTAGAAAGTAATAAGTGTTCCTATTATTTTGGCCGTAGCTGTAGATGATGCTCTGGTCAGAGCCAAAGCGGCAAAGAGACTGTTTTATAGCAGCCAACTCGATGCAAGGGTGAAGGTAATCTGCTACATGGCCCTCATCCGGCCCATGCTCGCATATGGTTGTCCCGCGTGGTTCAGCGTGGGAGCAAGCCTGATGGAAAAGATTCGGGTGTTTGAGAGGGCTCACTTAAGTGTTTGTCTTCGTTTATACAGAACACCAGAATCTGAGTACAAAAGCTTACTACTACAATGATATGTGCGCTTAAAGGCTTAAAAAAAAAGAAACGAAATATGTTGAATCATTAACAACGAACTAAAGCTAAATAATTACCAATAACAAGTTATCTTTGCTTTTTTAATCCAACTATCGGAATCCTCATTGACACCATGTAAAAAAATTACCTCAAACGCCACCTTTTTCTTCACAAAACCATGCGATCATCCCCAGTGAAAAAGCTTGTGATGGCGTTATAAGCACATATTTCTTAAATAAAATACTTTAAGATACAGTAGCAGAAAATGTATGACGGACATTTGTACATATGTACATACATACATATACGTACGAGCATATGATTAATATCTTACACAATACATACATAACTTTTATTAGGTATATGTACCTACATATTACCCTTAAGATAAATTATTACGTATCTTTCCTTATCCTTGATATGCTCTTCAAATTACTTTACATATGTACATACATAGTTTAATCTTTTTATGTCGTCATTCTCTTAGGTTTAAGAAAGACCACAATAACCTGGACATCGAAAGGAGAAATACGTGTTATCTATTGCTGAGTGAGTGTAGGTATAAAATATGAATTGACCACGAAAATTTAGTTTTAAATATAATATTACTACATATATTACTAATATAAGAAATGTGGTAACAACATCGAACTTTTTATTTGAAACATTTTTGAATTTTGATCACCAAATTAATTACATCTCCGCTTCCCAGACTTTTTTTTTAAATATTCTTCATACATATACTATATCACGGTCTTAATACAGCTTATAGAACTTCCTGGTTATATTTAATCCTCCATTGACCATACATGAGAGGGAGTATTTCCCATTCGAAATACTTCAATATTTATTTTGTTTCTCCGATTGTCGTCCAACACTTTGCACCATACACATACTTATGTACATATGTGTACATAGGAAAACTGATAGGATCGACAATTTGGATAGCATTAACTTTGTCCTTCGAGTTAGAAGACTTAACCCTTGCATAATTACTTATCCTAATTAGCAATTGTTTCCTATGGGCGAGACGTTTGGGTATTCTCGCAGTATCACCATCCGATTAATACTTCTGATTCAATTATTATCTTTTGCATCTTTCATAACGAATGAAATAGGTACTACAAAGAAAGAGGAACTGGTACAAGTCGGATATATTTCTGGTTTGCATAGCTGGGCTTTCAAGAAGAAAGAAAGTCCTAATGCGAATGCAATTACGAGTGTCGTCGTCCCTTCCATTTCGTGAAAATGTACTGAAACATGAATAGAGTATAACAACGATTACTTTTTTTTTATTTTTGTACAGGACGTTTGGAAGCTAATATGTACATATGTTCATATGTATGCATTCGCATCAAAGGTTTTTTTCTAATAATTTCGTTTTCCATTGAAAATACGGAGAATAGACCTCAGGTTGTAGAAGTATTCTTTTCACTGAAAATTTCAAAATGTGACTTAGGTATAATTCGAATTTATGTATGTATATGCTTTATGACTATAGGGCAAAAGTGTTCTATCACAGATAATAAAGTACCTTTATGCTAATATATTCGTCTTAAAATAACTAACTGAAACTCTTCCTTTTATTTTATGTATTTCAAATTTATTCAACGATTTTTCGTTGTATTATAAACACTCTTATGCTTAAAAAATTCCACCAGTATAATAAAATTTCCCAAAACAGATTTCTCAAAAAACCCTTTAAAATTTCGCAAATGTCAGAGTACTGTCGTACTCGCCATACGTCGACTTGAATGAAAAAAAAAACATCAAACGCACAGATGGTCGACGAGTCGTTACGTCAGCGCGACACCAAGCATCGCACTTTACTCGCGATGCCATGCGTTGAAGAAGTCAAAACGTCAGACTGACAGCACCAATCAGCAGACGTGCGAGACAGACACAAAAGACGAAAACGAAGAAAAAAAAAATCACACTGCCGTTTCGGCGAGAATTCTCAAAATAAATAAAAATTTCTACACTTTCCTATGAGATTTTTCCAACTGGAAAATTATGGTAAGTCAGTGCAGCTATGCAATTTGAATTTTTAACGTACTTTTCCTAATACAAGCTCATCTGCAAGTGGATGGGCGAAATTATATGAGAGAGGAGAATTTGGTAGTGGAGCAGCCGTCTTTGCATTGCATTCATTGCCAAATGCTCTACCTCTCTAGTGCGCTGCGAAATGTTCTGATTTTCTTCCAATGCTAAAGCTTGAAAATGTCTTTCTAATTAGGTTTTCAATATTTTATTCAAGGATCGTGTAACAAAACCACAGAAAAAGATGTTAATCTCATTGTTGCGCGAAACAAAGTACATGGAAGGCAAAAAGGAAAAAGAATGGTATTGGGAGAAGATACAGGCAGCACTAAATACAATTGGGCCGAAGAAGACTATCATTCAATGGAAGAAGGTGAGTACATCTAATACTTCATGGAAAGTGGATTATAATCTTTGAATGTAGGTAATAAAAGGGGTATAGGCATGCATTGTATGGAAGCAGTTCTGTCGAGAGCTTGGTCTAGTTACATTCAAGTGTAGAAGTGGAAAAATTTGCCAATTACATTACTACTCGATTGGTCGAACTTATTCTAGTAGAAATATTACATATATGTACATACATATGTATGCATATAAACTTGCCATTACTTTGCTTACCAATGCTGAAAAAGCTTTCCCAAACCTTAGCCAACTTTAGTAAAAATGCTACCATATACGGGTAGTACATAGTTAACTATAGTCAATCTATTGCATATAACAAAGCACTCCAGAAGGCATTATAGAAAAACATTATTTATTAGTGGTCAGGTGTACATACATGCATACATACATATGTATATACATATGTGCATATAAGCACAATTTTAATGGGATGCATTAAATAATCCGTTCAAAAACTGACGAATTTTCAAAAACTGACGAATTAGTGAAGTAGTTACTTTTAGAATAGCATTTTCACATTTATGAATATGACCATATAAATTGGTAGTTTTTATTTTTAGAATTATTGGAAAACAATTTTTGTACATTTGGAACTTTTGATGTTACAAGTTCATATCTACTAACATGGTTAAGTTTTTACTGTTGATGGCGATATCAAAACAATACTTTTTCATTCAATCATCTCTATGTACCACATCACATACTTTTTTATGGATCGATAGCGCCAAATCAACGCCTTAACGCTATGTCGAATTTTAATGTTTCAGTTGTAGATTAGGACTCATTGAGGATGCCATTTTTAAGTCCAATAATGACCTTGATGACAATGGTCAAAAGAAAACAATATGTGTACATATGTATGTCTAAGCCTCAAAGAATCGAAATACATGTTTAATCTAAAAATGGTTCAAATCAGAGTAGTTTTTCTAATATATATTTAAGGAATGAACAGAATTTGTTGATAATGCTAAGAACCTTGGCTTTTGATTTAATAACAACTTAAGATGGGATGTACATGTTCGTATTGTTGTAGGATGTCTACGTAACCTGTTTATGTCAGTATTATAACTCTGTCACAAGATTAATGTTAGTTATATCTCTTATTTTTCCAATTTCATCATTTGGGTCTGAAGTGCCAATATACTGCAATGCGGGATCTTGAAGAAAACTTATCGTTTTTAACAATGTTATTCGTTATATTTACGGTATAAAGCGCCAACATAGATTATTGTACGATAAAATATTTGCACAAATTTTTAATTTTTTTAATTTATCCCGTAACCTAAACAAAAAAATAAAAAGACATCTCTATTGATGGAGTGTAGAAAATCTGTGTACTTGATCTTTAGCTAAACGCCTCCAGTTTCGCACGCTAAATTGGCTAAAGGTCCCCTTCCACTTGCGTGCGCCACCTGGATCGCGGTCTTCCTCTAGGCGGGAGTCTAGCAGACGGGACCGAAAATCACCCGAAGATTTTTCCTCTTGAGTGGGCCAAGAGCAACGTTATCCACTTTTGACCAAGTACATGACTCTGCGCCATAGAGCAGGACAGGGATGATTATAAAAAGTCAGTCAGTTTTCGAGTGAGGGCTCTGTTACTTAATTGCCTTCTCAGCCCAGAGAAACAGTAGTTGGCAAGAGTTATTTTTCGTTTGATCTCAGCGCTGGTATCTTTGTCTAAATTAATAGCGGAGCTTAGGTAGACAAAGTCCCTAACTATCTCAAAGTTATATTTGTGTACGGTGAAGTTCTATCTTGTTGACGTCATTTACTTGGTCTTGCCGTCATTGACTGTTAAACCCACCTTTGCCGCTTCCTTCTTAATACTCATGAAAGCGCCATTGACATCACGGTGCGTTCTTCCGATTATGTCAACATCTCAACGGATCCATTGTGTTCCCCGGTGTGGGATACCTGAAACGAAAAGAACACGTCAGTGGGCTTTCTAATTAATTAGTAGCAGGGATGGCCCTCCTGAGCCAGCCCGATTTTAAGATGAATTTTAGGGTGGTTTTAGGTGGCGAGTTTGCTAGTTTGCTAGTTTGCTTAGGTCATTGAAATGTGTTTTCCCGAGGGTTGAGTGTCTGGTTCTGTAGAGGCTTGGGCACTCGCAGAGGAAGTGTGTTGAATTTTCCTCTACCTTTGTGTCGCCATAGTCTCTGCATAGGTCGGTGGTGCTTATTCTCATTTTCCTGAGATGGGCCGCCATTGAATTGTGGCCAGTAAGGACTGTTTAATGATAGTAGTTCTTTGGTCCTCTTTTTGTCATAATGGGTCCGAAGCTTTCTAGAGACTTAGCATGAGGTGATAGTATTCCACCTTGCGTTGGCCTTGTTATAGAAGTCTGAAGAAATTTTGGACGTGGGGAGACTGGTGGGTATTAGGTTGTAGGTCGTTTGATTCTGAGCCTTGTCTGGCTAGTTCATCGGCTATTGCATTCCCGTGGATACCCATATATCGCGGAATCCAGCAGAGCGTAATTTTATGCCTCGTGCTGAGGGAGCAGCTGAGGCAGCATTTGAAGATACGTGTCAGCCACGGAACAGAGTGTGCCTTTGAGCTTTGCAGCATCATAGGGGAAAAGGAGTCAATGGCCCACGCCACTTTCTTCGCCTACTATTTGATCGATTAATTGTGTTCTGCTTGGTGCCGTTAAACTGTTGACCCGCTGATTGTGCAAGTTGGTGAAGGAGCATCCAGGAAAGTGGATGTTAATGAGTTCTTTCAAGGTGTCTGAACATAAGTCGGTTCAAGTGCCGTCCTGTTTTTTAAGGAAAGCCGGAATTGTTTGAATCTTTGAAAGAATTTTTCTGAGTCTGGCGGTGTCTTTGGTGGTTTCGATGTCGCTACAGAAGTTTTTCCAGGCTGCTCTTTTGGCGTAAGCAGTTCTGTTTTTGAAGTTCCTTTTGCTTTCCTTCTAGCGGTCCCAGTCATTGATTGGATTTTTTGTATGTACTGTACATGTACAAATACAAATTCTTGGCGCAACAGACCGTATGTGGTCCAAGGCCTAGCTTCTCGCGACCATTCGTCTTGTGCGTGTTATATTTTTTCACACAAATGGAAGGGACCTACAGTTTAAAGCTATATCCGAAAGGCAAATTGAGGAGCTTTCTCTTAACAGTCATTACTCTCGGACGTTTGTCAGACATTCGCGAGAGGTGGAACCGTGAAAAACTTTTTGGTGTGTCTGGGATTCGAACGCCAAACCTCCTGCTCAGTGATCCAACGCACTAACCACTTGAGCCACGGCGCCCACGTTGTACATGTTGCAAATAGTTAATTCGTTATAGAAGGCCACCCAGTCCGTCCTCTTGGGGTTTCGGTAAGGCTTCGGTGGGGGAGCTTTAGCGTTGATAGAGAATTGAATAATACGGTGGTCAGAGAAGGAGACTGAGTCGGAGACTTTCCAGTCAGTAATCACTAGTGAGTTGGAGTTACTGGATAATGTAATGTCAATTACCTTTTGCCTATTTTTTGTGATAAAAGTGGGTTCAGACCCTCTATTTACTACACACAAATTATAAGCGATAACGAATTCTAATAGAGACTCACCTCTTGTGTTAGTGTTACTGCTGCCCCATTTAATGTGGTGGGAGTTCTCATCACAACCGATGAGCAGGTCACATCCTTTTTCGGCCGTGCCCATAACCAGGATTCAGGAGGTGGTGGCGATGCACTATCATAGGGAAGGTACACCGACGCAATTATGAGTGGCTTGCTGTTGGCCCTCTCAAGCCTGGTGGTCGTTTGCTCATTATTGCTGTGAGAAGAAATGAGAAAGAGATTAATACATATTTTTGCCAGGATGCTGGCGTGTTAGAGATCCACGGTTCCTGGATAAGTGCAATGTCTATATTATGGTCTGTGATGTAGGAGATGAGGTTGGCACTGCCCAGCTTGCTGTGATGAAGGTTAATTTGGATTAACTTCATCATCAGAGCAGATTGCTGGCGTAGGCGCCACCCCGGCCTGTCGGATAGTGGTCTCACCTTGACCATGTTTAGTCCAACTCGCACCTTGAAATCTGTCGATGGAAGCTTCAGGATAGTTTCTCCATTAAGCATGACGATCGCATCTTGGCTCGTCTCGGAGGGCTTTTCCATCGACATGATTTTCCAGTCATCTGTTTGGAACTCAGGATTTAGTTCTTTGAGGAATTGTCCCAGTCTTTCTTTTGTTATCATTGGCCCAGGAATATGGATCTTGGCTTTGGATCTGGTTGGGAGGTCTTTCTTTGTAGCTGTTGATAGCCTGATATGTTCCCACGGAGTCTCCATTTTTCCGATTTCCTCTTTGAGCAACATTAAAGTGGATTCTTTTTGGCAGAAGAGGATGCGAAAGCCTGGGATGTTTAAGAGCTGGCCAATTAGTGGGTTTTGGCTTGACTTGTCGCAGAGAGCTGTGGAGATGCGGTCTATTAGAGCCGTTTTCACATTGCCCATTGGTGAGTTTGAGGTCACTGCTGTTGGTGTCCACCACCACAACGTCCCGTGTCCCGTAGCAGTGTCAGCTGCAGAGGGCGTAGGATTACAAGTCCTTGGTTTTTTCCTCTCCATTGTTGGCGGTGTGGATGAGTCATCGTGCCTGCCTCGTTTGGTGTTGCTCAGAGTCTAAGATTGCTTGTTAGCGACTGGGCAGGTCGTGAGCTCTGCTGAGATCTTGAGCCTCTCAGAGATTGGCCTCTTGGTACATATGTACATACCTATTACGTCTTTTACTAGACGCGAAATTCAATTTAAAATATGGTTATACATTCTATCAAATTAGACAGCTTCTGGATTAATATTGATCAGCACTAGGGCTTTATAATGGAAACTATGTATGCATCAGGTGTAAATAATCGCAACAAAGTTAGAACAAAGTGCAAGAAGAATTTCATAGTTTGATCAGGATTATCTCAGAATTAAAAGGAGTGTTTTGAAAAAAAACTCAAGTTTAAGCTGTGCCGACAGCGAGAGGTTCACTGAATATTTTAAAAACGTTCTTAACTTAGGTTGAATTTTTTTTCAAAAATTTTACCATAACAGTCCTATTATTACCGAAGACGTAGAAAAGGCCATTGCTAATGGAAAATTTGATAAAACTGTAAATCGCTGATCACTCAGCTGTGAAACTATGTTTTTTGTGAAAAGTGGTTAGAAGTACATAATTGAATTCATTCAAAACATAGATTATTTCCCTAATACATGCGAAAGCTGATATTGGTGGTCTGCAAAATGACCGTGGGCTATCATTAATATTCAAACATCATCAATGCATATTAGACAGGGCTTTGGAGTCCAAAATGGAGTATTTTGTGTCGTTCGCCGATTTCAAGACACCGTTTCAACTGAAATGCGATGTTGTAAAAGATGCACAATCTAAAATCTTACTATTAATTGTAGGGGAATATAAAATTGTAGTGGTACGAAGATTGAGAGCGTGGGATTACAAAACTATAGAACTAGAAGTAAGAGCGTGTCACGCAGTATGCACTTAGAACAAAAACTCGCAATATCAAAAGCAGGCATGAACTCGTTTTAGTCTTATCCATAAAAAAAAATCATCCCTAAAAAAAAATTTAAAAAAAACATTTTGCTTGCACGCGGCTCAAGTTCTTTTTTTTTTGAAGTGTAATGAAACCAAAATATTTCTAAGGTAAAAAAAACTCCTAATTAAAAAAAATTATTCCGAATAAAATATGAGTCCTGTATTGAAACTAGGTTCCTAATGTATCTCAACTCAATAAAATTTCTCGCCTACTCATCGACCAGACTTTCGAAGATATTAGACAAAGAGGTTGTTAAAAAAAGCGCCTACAAACTGCTATTGAATTGGCTAGAGAATAGTTCATCTGCAGTAACTGAAAGTCAATACGCGTAGAGTTCTACTTCATATAAATCCTTAAACGTTGTGTTCTTTCACAGAATACATGTATCAAAGAAGAGAGAGGAGTTAAAAAAAAACTGTATTTTGGAAATCCGTGACTACTTTTATACCAAAACGAAAATGTCTTAAATAATATTTTAAATAATTCTTTGATTCAATGAAAATGATTCAAAATCGGTACATTCTTGGCGTTTGTATTTATTAGTGTCAGTTTCTGTGCGATCATCGTCTTCATTTCCATCCATACAAACAAAATATACTGATGAAAAGAGGCGACTTCTTGCCATATGATTTTGAATCCAGGAAGCAGCATTCGAGTTTACATCGGGGACAACATCGAATGAACCACAATATTTGAGTCGACTATTTCGTCATTGCCCATGACCATGGGTGAATGCTGAAGTTTTTTTTATCTTCCGATATCTTAATCTATTAAATAAATAACACACAATATTTCTTTCTGACATATTTACTTTTGAGCTATGATAATATATTGACACCATAGAAATCTGCACATCGCTCGTACTTCCCTATGGGTTGCGGATGCAATGTACCCTTCACCTATAAGTAGGTTTCTTTAACAAAATATAATCTGTTTTATTTATTTAACTAAATGAATCTTTGAAAAATTAATTTACAACATGTTGCTTGTGACGGTTTCTCTTATTTTAAAAAAAACTTGATTAATTTAAGATTTTCTAAAATCTTTCTTTTAGTGCTGGCGTGACATGCGATTGACGACGCGAAAGAAACTTGCCGAAATGAAACGATGTCAATTAGCTGGTGGCTCCCCACCTCCTGGTATTGAATTAAATCAAGAAGACAACGATATAATTGACATTGTAGGCTCAGAGTACTTTTACGAAGAGATGGGTGGAGAGCTGAAGCCTGAAAATTTTATGACAGGATTCGAATATGTGCCAGAACAATTCTGTGATGCTATCCTATCTGCTGCTGCAGTGAGCAGTAGTCAAAGCAATAAGGATGCAGGACATCCTGCTCAAGATGGGCACGATGCTGACGGGCCCGATGGTGCTGGAACATCAAACCAAGATCATCAGCATACAGGCAACTTCTCTGGTCCTACAGTCGGTGTACACAATGGAGAATCGAATGGCCCCGGTAGCCATCATCCTTCCTTTCCGGGAATCTCGGCTGCAACAGCCACTGCATGTGGTCATCAACATTTGCATCATCGACGCAGAGAAGCGGCTGCAGCAGCTGCGGCTGCAGCGATGCATAGGGAATCTGCATTCGAGGAGAAACTCTTGCAGCTAATGCAGGACGCATTTCCCAAAAAAGACAGAAAGCGTAAAAAACGTGATCCAGATAAATTGTTCCTACTCTCACTCTACGAAGAAATGAAAAAGGTGCCAGAAGATACGCGATTAGATGTAAAAGCAGAACTCATACAGGTGCTAAAAAGGTACCAAAAGAAAGGACCTCATAAATCAAATACGGAAAAATCATCATCAAAGCAGTCACAATCAACGGACAAGATGCAACGTCAAGACCCTCAACAAATGCATCCACAGCAGCAGCATCCGCATAGCATGTATCAGTTGCAGAAAAAATATGAGAAGAACGTAGAAAAACCCGATCAGCAACAAACCGCCCCTTCTTCTCAACAACAAGTTGAAGCTCAGCAAAGACAGCAACAGCATTCTCAGCAATCCCGTGAATCCAACGATCCACAACGAATGCATGCACAACAACAAATTCCACACAACTTGTTTCAAATGCAAAAGAAGTACGCAGAAGAAAGTGATAAGGTGCATCAACAACAGCAGCAGCAGCAGCAACAACAACAGAACGATCAGCAACGCAAGCAGCTGGTCGACACACAACCGCACCCGCATCAGCAATCGCAGCAACCGCCACCACCGCCACCTCCGACATCAAGTAATGATCAGCATTTGCACCACCCACAAATGCCACATGGAATTATGTTTCCGTTGCCTCAAATCCGCAACGAACATCCCCATCAACAGCAGCAACAGCCGCAGCCTCATCCCCATCAGCATCATCAACATCATCCCTCGCCATTATTTTCCGCTACACCTCCATCGGCCATGACAGGGGACCGCTCTATGACGTACGAGAACGTGGGATAAATTAAAAAAATAACTATATTTCCAACAATAAACTGCAATCTCTTTCCCTAGCCTCTGCTAAGACATAAAATGTTTATGACTAGGTCTATCTTCTGTTTCTCTTTTTATTTTATAGAATTATTTAAAATATGCTATTATTTTTCTTAACTGTTATACGAAATAATGCAATATTAGCTAAGGACTGTGTTATAAATAAAATTTGTCGTTTATTAATGATATCAGATTGTGATATGTATTAGATTTGGGAGCAAAAATGCAAGGATCGGTTCAGCCAAAAACATTACAGTTCCTAAGCGAAAATGTACTTGATCAACTTCTAAACGCAACTGAGCCCACCATTCAGGATTCTGAAAAATTTCTAATTAGCAGATTTTGATCAATCTTGTTATATGTATGTATGTAGATAATTAAAGAAATATAGGCGGCCTCCCAATGCTTTGTATTTTTCGTAAGTACTACATATGACTATTTGTGAATTTGTTTTTATCAGATTACGTACCATATACATACATACATGTATGTGGCAACAAGGAAAAACAGCACATATGTATCTACTTATGTCAAAATTGAGTTATTATACAATCGGATGCGCCATACTCGATTCTAGAATTGTACAGAAACTAATTTTTTATCATCTTCACTTGTGTCAAAAACTCTCTCATACTCATAACTCATGACAAACCTTCAAAGGACTCTCCTGAAAAATTGTAAAAAACGACTTGTGCTAGTGCAGAAAGTACGGAGACAGATCTTATGTAAGGGCACAGACCTATTTATAGTTTTTACTTCACAACTCTCAGCGAATGACAGATTTAAGATAAAAAATTCAGCGAAATTTAATATAAAATCTCTTAATGGAAGGCCCTTTAGGTAAAAGAAATATTTTTACTTTTTATGACCTTATGGCTCCGGAAATTCGAGCGCAGTGTTAACTGGTTTCATAATTGAACTTAAAAGTTTGGTTTACATTCAAGGCGTTACAAGCGAACTTTTGAATACTTTTGGTTCGGTAAAACCGAGAGCTGCCCTTAATCATTTTAGAATCCATTTGCCAGCAACTCAAATAATTCCAAGCAAGTCATAAGTATAAGGTGTACGCTAAGTAGTTAAGCCTGATTAAAATTGTAGATTGCACCATTGAATCCACGTGAAATTTTTTTTTCGCTGCCGCCTGGATTCAAAGGATGCCTTAGTGCAAATATCCCCTTTTCTGTTCACCGCAGTTTTCCATCCTGACAGGCTACGTGCAGATCTGAAGGCGATTGTTCATTTCTGTTCGTTTGTTAGAGTTATGCATGCTTTATGAATAAACTGTTCTTCCTCGTATTGTGGTCACTCTGGAGGCGGGAGCTGTCATTGGCCCATTAAGTGCGATCTGTCCACTTTCCTTTTCCAAAACCCTGACTCAGTCTTCAAAATAATGTAGAATTGGAATGTGTCAAACCTCTCTAGAAATGTTTGGATCACCGAAGAAGCTAAAAGGGTATTAATCATGTAAGGAAATAAATGTCTATATCTAAGAATGTTAATGATATATTTACCATTTTATAGTACGCAAGAAGGAGGGAAAATACTATCCATTTTTTTTTGTAAAGGTGGCCCAATATTAACGTCTTTGTAATTTAGAAAAAAATTATTATTTCATCCTTACACAAGCTTATTACCAAAGCAAAAATTATGTCTTCCATTTTCAAAATTAAAAAAAAAATCATTATTCATACATATGTATGTACATATATAGATATACACGCAGTTCTCTTTTTACACGATCCCTATTTTGAAATAACACGAATGTAACGGCAAACAACTCTAAATTCGGGTTTTTCCCTAATTTACTTATGTAAGTTCAATAAGAAATTGGTTTTGCATGCATTTCGAGTTGTTTCCCGTGGAAAGTATCCGGATTTTTTTTACACGAGTTCTTCGGGAACGTATCTATTTGTGTAAAAACAGAATTAGGTGTATTAAGTTTAGTATTGAAAATACAATCACTGATATTGATGTTATAATCTACTTACGTTGCATTCACCCGATCTGTGAAGGGGTATGTTACAGAGCAGGAAACCAAGATTTTCGTGTCCGACAGCTCTGAGTTGACTTCTAAAAGATGGCGCAGTGATTTGGGGATAATGAACCGTGTTTGCATGAAGCTATTGTATATCGCAGGCAATTCTTCCAGTTGAACAGTCAACCCAGGAGATGGGATAGGTTTGAATAAGGGAAATTTCCTTCTCTCAACCCTACAGAATGGAACGGGGAGAGGACCTGGGCTAGAAATTGATTTTGAGTAGTTGATGAATTTAATCTCCATGCTTATTCTGTTTGAGTGTTTCAGTGAGTTTGAGTGCCAATAAATCGTTTATTTGTCGAAGCTGTTGAAGTTGAGAACGTTTCTTTCTGATACATATGTATGTATATACTATACATGTAAATTTATGTATGTAAATTTGCCGGCTGTTTTGGCTAGAGCTTTTAGCTATTTCTCTCTGTGTTCGAAATGTCATTGAAAAATAGTTTCATTTGTTAATATGCATGCTCCTAATTAAAATATCATTATATGTACATACATATGTATACTTGGTTTAGTTTTTTGAGATTCTTCAAATTCAAAAGTTGCAGGTACAAGGAATGTGATGATATTTTAATTACATATTTTCAAACAACTATACAATGCTTTCAGAACATTTTCCATTAATTATTTTTCAATTAGATTTTGAACCGACTATAATTTCTTAAAAAAAACACTATTCAAATCTATATCTATGTATGTATATTACACTAGCGGGTACCAGGCGTGTGTTGCAAACTACAGGACCAATTTTGACCAATCTTCACAGAAACAATCTCGGGCCAATATCGAAGATTGACTGAAAATTTGAGCTCAATTGGTTAGGTGGTTTCGGAGTCTATAGCATAGCTCCAAACATATGTAGGTGCATAGGTACATTAAGTTTTATACCTATATGTAGAAGAAGATAAGCGGCTTTTCACTTATAGGGCCCATACATGATACGATTTGTCTATCCGACGTATGTAGTCTGTCCGACCGTGGTTTACTTTGCCACACACTATACGACGGTTGGGCAGATTTTACTCTGACTATACAATCAGTCGGACGACAACTTGGCACCGCCTCAAAATATCAAACATTGCTTGATATCCATCCGACCCTCGGACAGGCCGTCTGAGAGACCATCCAGCGACGCCACACACGATAGGATCGGTCGGACGGACTACAATCTCTGTCAGACTTATCGTATCGTGAATGGGGCCTATTATTAAGTCTACCAGCTTTTCAGCTTGAACACTTGTTAAAACGAACAGAACTCTTTGAAATTTCATATAAAAATAATAAAAAAAAAAATAAACGTCATGTCGCGAGTTTTTTTTCGACTTGTCTCACTCAAATGTTGTGGGCAAACTGCAGAACCGATTTTGACCAAACTTCACAGAAACACTTTCAGAAAAATATCGAAGATCGCCTAAAAATTTGAGCTTAATCGGTTCGGTGGATTCGGACTCCATAGAAAACATACAAACATAGGTACATAGGTACACTGAATTTTATATACATGTGTATACCTTCTCACTGAATACTGAAAACAATCTTTTCGTCATTTATAAGGTACATATGTATGTATGTACATTACTATGAACATTATGTTGGGCGACGCACATAGGTTGTCCTCCACTGAATTGTAATGAATAACCTGATTGTACTGTTAATTGCGTTATCTTATTCCTTATATTATCTTTAGTCAGCAAGAGACTTTGTTTGTTTGTTGCATGGAGTGCGACCGTGAACAGTCCTGAAAGTTCGTCTTTTGGAGGAATTTCAAGGGCAAAAATCTGCCGCTGAGATTCATTCCATGATGCAAAGCGGAAAGAATTACCAACGGAGACGTTCAGGCAGTACTTTTATACAATGCAGGAAATTGGGAGCAATATAGCAATGGATCCTGCTTCAATCATTTATTATGTCATTAAGGGACTGGTGATAAAGTGCATAAAATGGTATTGTATGGTGCGTCAAGTTTCAGGGAATTCAAGAAAAAAGTAGAATGCTATGAATAAATTATTTCAAGTCGAGGTGTGGCGAGATGAAATTCGAGAAAGTTGGAGTACGGTACTGATGGGATTGGCTACGTAGAGCGCAGAGAAAAAAATGTAGATGGCGTGAATGAACATCGAGCGCGTGGGAAATGCTGAAAGTGTGGTGTACGCGGGCACTTTGCTGCAAGTGTGAAGCTAGAACAGCTGAAACCAACGTTGAAAAGAAGAACTCAGGTGTAACAGAACAAAAAGTTAATAATAGTGTGGTCCGTAACAAAAACAATTTTCAGAAAACAGTTTCCATAAACGATAAGAGTTCTACTGCCTCGATCGACACTGGAAGTACGTTGAATATAATCACAGAGCATGTTTAAAACTCTAACTTTAAACTTTAAACACTCTTGTTGGTCTTGGAGCGAAAGAAGTTATTCCTCTTGGTTATGTTGAGTTGAATGTACGAGTCGATTTGGAATCATTTTTTTGCATGTTTTTATATTATTCCAGATTGTTCATCGCATATCAAAATTATTATTGGACAGGAACTTTTATCAAACGCTATTATGGAAGTGAGTTCTGGGGGCCTTAAAATCTCTAAATGGAATCCTGACCATGAATAGACACCAGACAATATGCAGACAATTATGAACGTATCCTTTATACATAGAAGAAAAAGATGTAAATGGAGAACTCAGTGCTTCAGAGAAAGTTGAAATAACAAATCTTGTCAAAAATTGCTGTCCGTGGAAGAATGTTGACACACCTATTCAGACAAAGATAATGTTGACTGACGAGACACCGGTGTATTCAAGGTTCCGATGCTTGGATCCAAAGGAGAGTGCCGAATTGGAAAGATAGGTAAAAATGATTGGATATCGTCTAATATATAAAAAATTGGCCAAAGATCGTTTTCCTTTGCCATTAATTGAGGATTAACTAGACCAGGTTTCAGGTGCTTCTATTTTCTCAGTTTTGGACTTACGCAATAATTTTTTCAATGTTCCTGTGGCGGAAGAGTCAAGAAAATTCACGGCGTTTGTGACTCCCTGGGGTCAGTGTGATTTTCTGCGAACTCCTGTTGGCATGTGTAACTCACCGGCAAATTTTCAGCGAGTTATAAATCACTTTGTCAAGGATCTGGTGGTACAAAAAGCTATAATTTTGTATGTGGATGATCTGATTACACCGAGCAAGAACGAAGAAGAAGGCGTGCAGAAGTTGAAAAAGGTGTTAGAGACAGCAGCGCGAAATGGGTTGGAGATAAATTGGAAAAAGTGTAGTTTTTTAAAAAGATGTGTGGAGTTTCTTGGACATGTTGTAGAAGATGGTAAAATCCCTCCATTTCCAGGTAAGATTTTGGCGGTACAACATTTTCCGGAACCATCTAGTGTAAAGCAGATCCAAAGCTTTTTAGGACTCAGCGGATGTTTTAGAAAATTTATACCAAGATATTCACTAATCGCTAAACCTCTTACATATCTGCTCGTCAAAAACGCAACTTTTTATTTTGGGTCTGAACAAAAGCAAGCCGTAGCTTAACTGAAAATTTTACTTTCGTCTAGCCCAGTTCTACGCATTTTCAATCCAAATTCAGTAACAGAATTGCATACTGACGCAAGTATCGATGGATTTGGCGGTGTCTTTTTGCAGCGGAAAAGTTACGAAAGGAATCTGCACCCTGTTTATTTTATGAGTAAAAGACATCATCTGCTGAAAGGAATTACTGCAGTTTCGAGCTTGAAGTGCTGGTCGTCATAAAGACTGTAACAAAATTTAGAGTTTATTTGTTGGGAATGAGCTTTAAGCTGGTAACGGACTGCAATGCTTTTACAAAAAACATTGAAGAAAAAAGAATTGTCACCGAAAATTGCCAGATGGGCAGTGTTTCTCGAGTATACCGTAGAGCATTAAACTGGGAGAAGCATGAAACACGTGGATGCACTTTCAAGGAACCCAGTCTTTTTTGCGGAATCAAGAATCGTCAGGACTCAGATGATTCGATCGAGGCGATTTAGTTGGCCGTTACAATCTCAGGCGGATTATGATGGGTATTTGGTAATTAATGACATTTTATACAAGCAAGTCAGAGGAAAAAAATGTTTGGTCGTCCCTGATATCATACAACCTGAAGTCATTCGTGCGGTTCACACAAATGGAGACATAAGTTCCAAGAAGATGGAATATATTCTCACTTGAAAATTTTTCACCAAAAATTTACACGATAAAGTCATGCGATGCGTTAGCTCTTGTGTTCCTTGTATACTACCGGCTGCGAAACGTGGTAAGAAAGAGGGTTTGTTGAACCCTAGTGAAGGGCAGATGTTCCTCTCTGTGTTTACCACGTGGATCATCTGGGACCTATGACAGCGACTAGTAAGCAGTACAAATACAAACATACATATATATTTTCGGTAATAGATGGGTTTTCCACGTTCTTTTGGCTGTACCCAACAAAAACAACGATTACGGCTGAAGTCTTGAACAAGCTAAAAAGTCAACAAGCGGTATTTGGAAATCCAAAAACTATTGTGTGGGATAGGGGAACAGCGTTTACCTCACCGGCGTTTAAGGAATTCTGTGACTCTGAGGGTGTAAATCACCATCTTATAACCACAGGCGTACCACGTTCCAATGACCAGGTGGAAAGGATACATCAAATTGTCATTCCGAAGTTAAAAAAAAACTATCCGAGGAGAATCTTGACCATTGGTACAAACATGTCCAAAAACTTCAGCGTGTTTTAAATTCAACTTTTCAACGTTCTATCAATACGTCACCCTTTGAAGTCCTAATGGGGGTAAGGATGACGCAAAAAGAAGACGTGAAGCAGCTGGAGACTCTTCAAGAAGAAACTATAGCTAAGTTAGAAAGAAGCAGAAATCTCCTAAGGGCAGAAGCGAAAGCTCAAATCATTAAGGTGTAGGACGAGATGAGGAAGTCATATAATTTAAGGCGGAAAAAGGCAAATTTATTTTCTGTAATTGATATTGTTGCCATAAAACGACCTCAATTCGGGCCCGGTAACAAGTTAAAAACTCCGTTTCTAGGTCCCTATAAGTAACTAGCCCTGGCGGAAGAGATCGCTATTTTCTGGATCGAATTGGTGATGGTGAAGGGCCTAAGACAACAACATCAGCTGCGGAGTTTATGAAGCCATTGGGCTCTGCATTCAATCGAGACGCTTTAAAAGAAAGATGGCGGAATGTTGGGCGACGCACATAGGTTGTCCTCCACTGAATTGTAAAGAATAAACTGATTCTACTGTTAATTGCATTATCTTATTCCCTTTGTTTTTATCAAGAGATACATTTTCTTTTTAAACTGGTGGGCAAATCTAAATACATAAGTCGACTGTTAGCCACTTTGAGCTATTTATTTACAACCAGTTCATCTTTTAATCTTTGTATATTAATCAAAACTGAATTAAACTTAAATTGAATTGTGCTAATTGTCTACTTCATCTTTTTAATTACCAACATTATATCGATGCCTTTTTTCTTATATAAATTTTTGATCTTTAATGGATATATGTATGTTTCCTTTCTAGTGAGCCACTGAAATCTATAATTTACATTTATTAAATTAAATTATATTTATTATTCAAAATGAAGTAAAGGTAAGCTTAATCGAAATGAACAAGTATGTACATGGGCATATGTGTAAAGGTATTTTTCAATTCCGATAGAACTTTATATTTGAAAAACAAATAACACAAAATTATTTGGATTATGAACTGCTCTAGAGCCTAATAAACGTAAAGATGACACAAATAATGGTCTTGTGACTTTAATTCCTCCACCAACTGGAACTTATAAGGGTGGATGCCAAGATCTTTCTGCAAAATTTTTTTACGTTGTGGACATTTGAATTTCACATTTTCTGACTTACCCAATTACATATCTATGTATGTATGTGTGCTTTAAATGCCACGAAAGCATTTACATATTAGTATTGCAAACCGACGACGACCGTTTTAAGCGTGAGTCTGTTTATGATGATTTGCCAGACTTCAATGAACACAAACTACAAAAAGGGCGGGCAGAATAAAAGCTCAGTTTGACAGTCATCCCTATTAAATATATGTATGTTCTATCTAAGCAAAATAAAAGCATTTTTTGATTTTTACCAAATCAACAAAAATTGTTATTTTAATTTATTATTATTTATTCCTAGTATATTAATCAATAAACTAGGTGTTGTTCAAAATCTTACTTGTGTTTTTCTTGTCTGTATTCTGCTTTGGTATATTTTGGTAAACATTTTCAATCGGGATTGGTACGGAACAGTTTTTATGGTTTCGTGCGGAAATCTCGATCATTAGCATTGAACAAAACCAAGAAAAAAAATCAGGAAAATGGAATTTTCATTTCAACCTAAAAATGATATACCAAATTTTTCAATGCCAAATCGAATAAGGATACCTAGTGACCGGTTGTCGGGTTTTCGAAGATAGATTTAGTTTAATGGGTTTTAACATATGTTTTAGCTTTTTTGCGTAATTTTTGCAATTTATTTGAATTTAAGATTTGAATGATATGCGAACGAGCATAAATACATATATAGTACGTGCGACCAGGTCGTTCAGTTTATTTTGAGGTGGGAACACTGGTCACAAAGTATGGCAAATAGTATAGCATGGCAAAAGTTAAGTGCATTAAATTATGGCTACAACTACCAAGAGCTCAATGACTCTGCGGGTTGGACCAAACAAAATTGTTGGTAGAAACCATACAAAAATAGGGACGAATTATCTACCTTATCTGTTTATCTAATATACGAGTACGTTCTTTGTTTGCTAATCAGTTCCAAACTACAAATCTGATTTTGATGCAATTTTCATCAATATACATACATATGTATGTATAAACATTTGTTCAGGGAAGGTATTTTGGTCAAACTTAATATCTGGGGTCTGTAGATTAGATTTTAGCCAAATAAATGGTATGGTGACACTTTATTTAATTTTTTGAAATTTCGACTTTTTAAGACGTTGACTGCCGCCATATAAATAAATACCACCAGCAAGCCAAAAATCAAAGCGTTAATCTGAGTAATTACCAAGGTTAAATGAAAACACACATATGTTCACTTATGTATGTATGTAACTTCGTTTGTTCGTATTACATCCAAAAATTCAAATATTTGACGCAGCAGACCGTATGGGGTAGGTAGTACAGGATTTTGTCTACTTTGGCTCTGCTGTAAACTCTAAAAACAACACCTCAACAGAAATCAAACGAAAAATGCATATCCCGAACAATTTGGGTAGCTCTTTACAAGACATTAATCATCCCAGTTCTGCTTTATGGTACTGAAGCATAGATAAAGTTGAAAGCTGATGAAAATATATCGGTCGGTTTGAGAGAAAAATAGTTCGTAAAATAGTCAGTCTCGTTTGCGTTGACGGGCTTCATGTATTCAACAGTGAAATACATATATACGAGCTGTACAGCGACATCGATCTAGTCAAAGAAGTGCGCATCATTCATTTAACATGGTTACGATGTAGAGCGAATTGACACCAATGCTTCGTCCCGCAGAATCTACGAATTTAACTCGGAGCGACAATGTAGTAGAGGACGACCCCGCCTAAGTTGGCGCGCACGCGTAGAAGGGGAGCTAAACAAACTCGGAGTGCGCAACTGTAGAACTGTATAGGGTTCAGGCCCTAGCTTCCATTTTTGTAGTATGCGCTTTATTTTCGCACATATGGAAGATAATTTATTTATAACAAATAATACTCTCGAACGTTTGAAAAAGAAAATTGTGAGAGAAGTGACTTATTGAACAATTTTGGTGTTTTCTAGGTTTCGAAATTCAAATCAGCTTAGTAATCAAACTCAATAAGTTTAGCCACAGCGCTCACACATGCTATGACACCTAAACCAATGTATGCAAAAACTCTACAATCAATCCGACGATGTAGGGAATAATCAAATTTAAAAAGACCAAAATTCTCTTTGGTTTGGTTTGTTTAACGTTCAGAAAATCCTGCCTAACCAAAATAGAAATCGAATGGTGCGCTGGAAGCTGGGAATCTGCCTAATATACTTAAGAACCAGTTCTATAGAACCAGCGGAAATAACCATGTCCCGTTAGGAACTGGAACTGTGAACTGTGGGGCATTTTTTCCGTCGTTTGAAGTAGTACGAAAGCACAAATCACGCCGCATATTCGATATATGCGATAAATGCGAAACAGAAGGACCGAAACACAGTGGACGATTGCTATTTACAATAGTATGTAGTTAGATACATAATCCTTAAAGCTTCATCGATTAGGACTAGGGCCACGAGGATTAAGCTTTACAACAATACGATTTCACAAGTATGTATTTATTCGATATATGTACATATGTAAGTATACTTAAGTATACTTAAGTCCTTCTGTTTCGCATTTTTGGACAAACGTTTCACTAGCATTTTCTGTTTTGTGGCTTGCATAAGTACATAAATTGCATAGCCTCCGACTGTAAAAGCGTTTCTTTTTCTATTTGTTATGAGTACCGCCTTTGTCTTGTGATCTGCTAGCTTTAGGACTACCAAAGGAGGTAAGGAATGTACGTGAAATAATGGTCCATGTACCATAACCATAACTCATTTAATTCATGAAATCATCAAAATTAAATTGAATAGGAATTTAGAAAAAAATTTCAAAACTATCGAAAACAGCTTCTACAAAATTTTAGAAGAATTTTATATTTTAGTTTTTTTACATAATACATGTACGAGTATACTTTCGGATCGTATTTGCAAAAAAAATGTCTAGATTTCGAAAAAAATCGAGATTTAGAGTATTAACGGGTTTTGAAAAAAACCAAAAGTATTTTGGAAGAAATCTGCGAAGATTGAAATTGGTGTGATTTGGAAATGAGTAATTGTTGGATATAAGTACATACATATGTACTTACAATTCATTTATGGTTATTGTTATGTATGTATTATATGCATAAGTGAAGCAGTACTTTCATGTTCAATCTTCGTACACCTGTTACTTTAAGGATTTCATTTTTACCTGTTTATGGAACCCAGCAGCATGCGCCTGAGATTCTTTTCTGTAAAACATCTATGTACATGTGTAAATATGTCTTACGAACAAAAAAGTTTGTTAAGGAAACACATTGATAAGAGATTTTAGCTTTATTGAACAACATGGTTGATTTTTAATTCTATCTAGTCTATGCAAAGCGCTTTACCACTTCTGTTTTTAAATATCTAATCTCGAGCAAAATTACAAACTAAGTATGTATTAGCTTTGTATACAGGTAATACGCTCGTAGTTCTACCATAGTTATCTTTCCCTTTCAAGTTTTAGATAGCGGTCAAGTGATATCTCGAGCAGTAGCCATTCAGTCGCTATTTACAAATATTGATATATTCGTAAGTGAGTGAAGCGTATCTGCTAGCAAGTACAACAAAAAAGAATTATCTTCATATTTGCCACAAGTAAACAAATTTATCTGAAAAATGCATCTAATGTCTGTGCTGATTATTGCATATCCTTGCACGTACACAGCAACTATGAGTTTTGTACGGTATCGGTGTAATGCATTTAAATATCTCTGTGAAGGTTATCATTTGTGACAAACTGAAAGATACATGTCTTTATCAAAAAAGGAATGATTATGAAGTATCTTTACGAAACTATACTAAGCCTATAAATATAATCCATATGAAAACACAAATCCGAAAGTAAATTTTCAAAAGTTACACATTCACAGCTGATAACACCTGATAAGCGCCACTGCGGTACGCCAGTACAAAACATGCAGTCACGAAAAAGAACGATTTCACTTGGTCTTTCTCTTCGAGTGCGCATTCTTCCTTTAAGAGCCGGTACAATCGGGAATTACATCGCATTTAGCTTATAATAGTCTGAGCATATACTCGTTTCGTGACAGTCAGTATTCAGCGGTCGCGAGTGATCTTTTTAGCACACACGGTCTTTGAACCGATTCCTATCCGTGTATTGACTCTTTTCGATGGTAGAAAAACGGAGAAGGCCGTCGACGAAACCAAATTGACTCCCCTTTGGGGAAGAGCTTCCATGTGCTTATCAAGTCAATTGAAGCTACAACAGTTTAATTGAGTTAATAATTAGAGAACGCAGTGTTGTCTTCTGCATTATTTTGTGATTGTGATATAGCCGACGTAAGATCTTTTTGCGTTCTTAGTTGGTAGTGTTTTTTTTTCTTATATAATTCCTCTTATGGAAAGGTGTAAGCTTTCATTACTTTTGTTATGTTATTGTACAGCTTTGTACTTGCATTATTTACACGTATAGAACTTTAATAACATAGAACAAAAAATACATATGTAACATAACACAGTTTGTCTGAATAATTTAGTCACAAAAAGTTCTTCTTATTATTAATTTTACTTAAATTGTCCTATAAAATACTATTCTTATTTTTGTCTCAAAGGTGAGATGATTCTATAAGAGATTTAACGCATATAGATAAAATTTAACGTGATATATAATACTGTGATCTATTAGGTATATATTTTAAAATGGCTGAAGGTAACTAAACGTTTAACAAAACTCTTTGGCAGAAATTCTCAAATGTACCTTTTTTTATTAGTTCAAGCACGCACGGTCCTTTGGTACTTAGTATTCGTTGGATTCGCGGTCAACTATATGATTCGAATCAATTTAAATATCACAATTGTAGAAATGGTGATGTCAAAGGCCTCTAAACTACAACATATAGCGGAACTACGGGGTGATGCCGTCAACATTGCCGACAATGTCATGACGACAAATACGAATTTTGTGATTGATACTAATGATAGTATAAGTAGTATGAGCTTAATTCAATTAGTGGATCAACATTCCAGTTCATCGGATCTGAGACTAAGTTCAAATGCAAAGAGCGAAAATTCATTTAGTACGGCGGCATATGAAGCCTTGGATGATCATAAACAAGCTGTCCTACAGAGAACATTTAAAGAAAGCGACAAATTTTCTTTGGAAAAATGGCTTTTGCAATGGCTAAATGTGAGTTTTTATTTTTATTTACATAATATTTCATATACATACATATGTGTGTACATATGCATTTATGAAAACATTAATATTTATAAAAAGTGTTCAGATTAACCTTATTATGTTATTTTATTCCCGAAATCTGAATCTTGTGGTAACACGCCTGCATGTTAAATTGCTTAAAATTGTTCGACTCTATCTTGATATTACACGGCACATGACATTCCTTTTTTTCTTAGCGCCTCTACGATATATATTCGAATGTGTTTTTGTTGTCTACAGCTAAAAACAAATACTTGGCGCAACAGACCGTATGTGGTTCAGAGCCCAACTTCTGGCTCTCTTAATGGGGGTTCGAATTTAACTTCAAAACAGTAGACCTTCTACGCCAAACTGCGTGCCAGCGAATGCTGAAGACTCCAACTCAACCAAAAAGACTACAAAGAACATCACGTTCTAATTTTATCAACTGATTGTCATTTATGCATCGACATGTTCTTGCATCGACAAATACATGTACATACATATGCATGTGTGTATATAATAATTAATAATGTTTATCAGCAAAACATACAAATTCGAAATGCATCCAAAATCGTCACAAGTTAAATATTAATTAACTTTAAACAAAATCAAAAAGCCGTTACCAAGCAAGGCACACTCATTTAATTCTTTGATGAAAAATGTAGTATGCCATCAGACAGCATATTTTTGTTCCAACTCAAATAAGACATTTGCATAGAATGGTCAGAGACATTTTCGAGAAAAAAATAGCCCTTAAAGTAAAGTATTTTTAATTTAAAATTTAGAATAAAAATTCCAATGTCGCCTTAGCTCGGATATCAAGTTTGAAGAAAATCTATGGAGCCGTTCAGACTGCAGTCAAGCTTCCATACATACAGACATACATATTTTTTTTTTTAATTTACCCGCCCTCAAGGGGTTATGAATACCCTTTTAAAGTTTATACACAGTGAGGGCGTTGAAAGGAAGATAGAGAGA
Organism: Blera fallax; assembly: GCA_946965025.1. Lineage (NCBI taxonomy): Eukaryota > Metazoa > Arthropoda > Insecta > Diptera > Syrphidae > Blera > Blera fallax. The sequence goes on from OX337246.1 coordinate 52,980,208, forward strand.
GAGAGAAAGAGATTGGTGTAGTGGTTTGAAACTCAGGTGTATTAGGTTTCACACATTAGCTCCAAGAGTGGTGTCCAGATAACTGGGGAGATTGTTTGTTGCCATTTATTTGTTTTGCCTTCGCTTCTGATTCACGGTATTTTTTTCCCGATCCACCTGATGTCATGAGCATATCAATTATCAACAGAGCGATGAATTTCTCCAGCCATACGACAAACCTACTGCCAGTGTTATGCCTTCGCAGTAGTGTTGTCACAAACTTTCGCAATTGATCGGACTGCCTCTTATCATATAATGCTTGCTGACATCAGGGATTGAACTGTGAACCATCAGCTCGACAAACGATGACGCTACCACTACACCATTGCCACCTTTATATAGAACGGTGAGGACTACTTTTCGTGTTTCACGAAACCGATAGTTGATCTTTCCGGTGCAAGTAAAAATTATGTTGTCTATTTCTCTGTTTAAATTATTACAACGCGGTAATCCAAGAACAGAAAAATCAATTTCTGTAACGTTTGCTGGACAATTCGTAAGAATAAGCATATGGATAGTTCTCCGTTTTGCAAAAGCTGAAGGATTATCATGAACTAACGTTGTATGCAAAAAAATGAATTCAAAATGCTGACAAATTGTATTAGTTACGCAGTCAATTGTTTCAAAGGCCGTTACACTGAAAATAAATCTTGTTGGAATAGACCTAGGTTCAAATGTAAATTGTAGAAAACTGTAGTTGTTAGAACTATAGATAATCGAATTTTGTTTCCAAATTGGACGGTATTAAAGTACCAAAACCAATTACCTTCCAAGATGGATTCGGGATATGCTTTCTATGAAATCTAAGTTTAAGGTGTAGACAGTGACGGACAGGATAAGCGACGGGGACACAGATGAAAACGATACATTCCCTTTCAGCTCTTCGTCTTTGATTCTTTATACAAGATTAATCCGAGCGTTTTCTCGAAAACAATATCTTTCTTAGGATATGTTGACTCCTCTTGCATATTTCATTTGCACATGGCTTCGTGGCCTATTAAACAATGATTCTTGGTTTATCCACTTTTTTTTTGAGTACAAAGGAATACGCTTGGTAACATATTCGTATAAACAAAAATTATATATGCACAAATGTTAAAGAGAAATTTTTACAATTTTAAGCGAAATCTGTTGGATCAGGTTTTTTTTATTTGGTAAAACAAACGATTTTATAGTAAATTATCCTACATTATGAAGTTTTGTTTTTACAAGTACTTACCTACAGAGATTATAAGTATAGAGAAGTCGATTAAGTCATGCTCCTCCAGTGCAAGAGATTTGGAAAACATGAATTTGCATTTTGATTTTTGATAGTGTTAAATTTTTTTCAAAAGGATATGGCGACCTGTTTTTAGCAGAAGATTTAAAAAAGATTTTTAGTGTGACTCAGTACAGTATTGGTGTTTTGATACTCAGCATTTCTTCTCTAATGTGGACATCTAATTGGGTGCAAAAGTATACATTCCGCTACCTATAATTTACTTTCGGAAAACTTAAAATCATTTGCATATGCCTTTCAATAAATTACTATGTTTGTATGCACTCCCAGTTGAGCATTTAAAAACATTCACATAGCGCACTTGGCCGATAGCGATAGTGCTCAACTTTTACTCCACTTCACAAAAGCAAGTACCCTATGCGAGAAATTCTAAAGTTAGATGGTTGCACGATTGCATAATTTTTATGAACCAGCGTCACATTATTAAATTTAACAATCGTTATCCTTTAAGGTTACATTAATGGGTTACAAATATGTAAGCATCCGTATATTTATAGTACTTTTCAGGTATATACAATATACATACTTTACTTTGTAGCTAAAACATATAAAAAAAATCCAATACACTATGAAAAGATAAAATAATACATCTTAGCCCATCTCGAAGTTTTATAGGGTGCTTTTTTGTCCGATAATATTTAGATATAATTATCAATCAGTCCTTTGTTAACTTCGATAGTTAGAGATGGAAATATTAGCTAATATGATGAAATCATGAGTAAATAAAATATTATTTAAGTCATTTATGTGAACAATTTTGAAGTGATAGGCGTATTGCAAGCTTTCTATTGATATCAAATACATATATATGTATGTATACATATATGTATATATGCATATACATAATCTTTTTATAGATCTCTTTGTCCTCTAATTCATCTACAATTTGGACGTATTAGTTTCAGATAAGACGTCATATCAATTTAAATGCAGCGCACTGGTGATTTGTGCCCTAATTCGGTACTTACATATAACCTCATAAGTCTCATGACGAATAGTGAATGCTTAAAGAATTTTCTAACGCAGTAAAAAAACGGCACAGAAATTGATAAAGTCAATCTTGAGCCTCACAAAATGTCAATAATTTTGAAAAATTTTGAAATTCTTTTTATTTCTTTAATCTTTAATCTCACAAAAGTCGAAATAAAGTGCACTTCTATGACGTACTTGTAGATTTGAAACTCTGCCAATATTTTTTCACTTTATTAAAAAAAAAGGAACTAAAAGTTTAACAGATTATTTTGCAAATTTTTCAAAACTTGATATTTTATCTCCTTGTGTACGTTAAAAATAATAATAATAATAATAATAAAAATAAAAGATAATAATTTTAAGTAACATTAGTCCCGAAAATCACTTTCCAGAAATTTGTCATTGAGTTTAATAAAAACATATCGGTGCAGTTGATATGTACATACATAGAGATATTCATACATAATTTATATTTGATAGTGGTTAGTACGTTGGAATACTGAGTGGAAGGTGCGATTTTCGAATCCGAAAACATTAACCAGTTTTTTTACGTTCTCCCTTCTCCCGGAAAAAATAACTGTCATTGGAAGCTTCTAAATTACGCTCTTCAGATTTGCAAAATTTGACACCCGAAACACGAGTGGTTGGGTAAAGCTTGGTCCTAGGTCATATATGGGTTATTTGCGCAAAACTTTAGTCGCGCGACTTAAACCCTGGCTCGTAATTAAGCTTGTGACAGACTTTTGAGATAAGTTACAACACATATTTGACGTTTGAAAATGCAGATGTCTTTTATATTTTCTGCAAGTTTTTTGCTACCTGAAAACTTTTGTTTATATTTTATCTCTACTGTTTACGTCTTGATTGTGCCAAAAATAACCGGCGAATTACTTGTTTACATTGATAAGAAATATTCCAAAGACTTTAATTATATCTTATTATAATAACAACCTTCAGGTTTAAAGTGGTTTAATCCTTAAAGATCTTTTCTGTACGTGTAATTTGGTTTGTGTGTTAGTGTTTTGTTCTACTATAATTGATTTATGATGTCTTTTTTAAAATCAAGAATAAACCAAATACTATTTTAATGGAGTAATTAAAATTAATTACGACAGTGATAATATAGCAATTAATCAGAAATCAATAAAGCAATTTGACTTTATTAACAATAAGTATCAATAAATTAATGTTGCCTGTACAAGATTAAGCATTAATTTTGAAATATCTTGATGCGTTGATACTTTGATGAAAGGCATAGCATTTAACTATACTAAAATTTTTCAAGGTTTTATTTATTTGGGTCATCATAGGGGATCAATTTCAAGGCGTTTCTTGAGATTTCTGACAAAAATGAAACATGTTGATGTTTGTGTCATATTTTCAATATTTTTCGAAACCGGAAAAAACACCTCAATAAAACATATGAGCATGTGGACGTGCTAGCTCGCTTTTTTACAATAAATAAGATTAATTTTTTTAAGCTATTGACCGAGAAGATTATTGACGTTGTAAAGATCTTTTTCAAAATTTGCACTCTTTGCTTACGTTACTAATCACACATAGTAGAGATATTTACTGGATTCTAAGATACATGTGCACACATGTATATATGTGTGTATGGATTGTACATATGTAAATTCGCTGTGAAGTGTCACGAACAGCTTTGTTTCTTTATAGCAAATACTCGTAACAATCCTAGTAGAATGCGTAGACTTTGTAAAGTTCATTTTATATACCCGCACATGGTAAAAATTCCGGCCATACAATCCTTATTGTATGAAAAATATTATTTTCCAATCACCGTACATACATATGTATGTACATATCTCAATTTAACCTGACTTCCCCTAGGAGTGCGCAATATGATAATATTATTTATGACGGGCAATAAATCACTCAATTGATCGACAAACTCCACTTAAGGCAATAAGCTTTGTGATAATCGCATTATAATTTTTCCATCCACCCTTCATTATGTCCAAACAATTCCAGTTTTTGCTATCAATTAAATTTGTTATTAAACATTTTTTATGGAGGCGATCTTTTCTTTAACAAGTGAGTCTTGTTCTATACCCTTGAGTGGAATTTACGTCGAAGCCAGCGTAGCTTTTGCTACGTGTTGGGTGCCATTTGTTACACCATTGAATAAGCATTACACGCTTCTGGGTCATGATAATGTTGTTGCAAAGATTAATCCTGTGTCTGTGATAACTAGTTAAATATTTGCTATCACTTTAACGAAATGAATTTATTTAGATTTGACACTTGAAAGAGTCATGATAATGAATAGAATACACAGATAAGCAGACGAATTAGACGAACATAAATCATAATGAGGATCACACACAGCTCTTGTTTGACATCTATTAGATGGCTAATGAATGTTTTTGTTTTTTTTAATTTAATTGTTTTTTTTTCAGATAGAATATGACAATGCTGGATTTGAATGGAATGAATACCAGCAGGGTCTGGTGTTGGGTGCGTTTTTTTGGGCACATTGGGTGACACAGATTCCGGGTGGGATTCTGGCAAAAAAATATGGTACGAAATTAGTTTTTGGACTATCTAATGCAGCAGGATGCTGGATGTGTTTTTTTATTCCGATCATTTCATACTGGGATTATAAAGCCCTAATCTGGTGGAGGGTAATCCAAGGATTGATCTGCGTAAGTTGATATTTTTATGTTTAGAAGGTAATTGATCATTTATAAAAGCTTTAACAGTTGTAGTGTTTATTGTCAACATTTTTAGTCGGTCTCTCCATTTTATGTTAAAACAATATATGTATGCATATTTACTTTGTGTTTATTTGCTTGTTTTCTTAGAAGTAGCCAGTGGATTTAAATAAGATTTGGTTTTTACTTTCGTTAAAGCAAACCGCGGTAGGTCAAGTGTGATTGTGAAATAAGTTCATGTTAATTTCAAGACCTACGTATTGAATTTAAATGAATTTTCTGGGAAGCTAGTGTGATCTTACGCGCATATGCCTGCTGCATAGAAATTATCAAAATTGAATATAGTTGTGGTAAGATAAAAGGAGTTTGTTAAAAATTGTCTTGTAATGTTTCTAGGTTAGGTTTTTTTTTTAACAGGTTTATGGCCACGCCCAAATGGTGGGTAGGCACTGCGACCAGAGAGATCTATTGTACCAAAGGCCACTTTTTAGGGCAGCATTACGTCCACTTTCCTTATGAAAACAAAACGGCTGTGGAGGAGTTCCTTAAGTCTATTGGAGATATGATCTCTTTAAAAAGAAGCTTCTCCTAATTCTGCACATTCACATTGTATTTGTTCTGCGATTTCGTCCTTTTCTAAGCAGAGGCGGAAGGTGATATCCTCCATAATTCTCATTTTATTAAGATGTAAAAGTATACCATATTCCATATACCATACGATTCCTTTTGGATGCAGAAACGGTTCGCCAAAAGTTAAAAATTTATGGTGAGAAACAAATGATTCAACCGTGATTATAATTCTAGGTTAGGATAGGTCGACGTGCCAAGCTGCAAGTATGCAACTTCACTTATACACAATGGACCTTGTGTTACCACAGGATCACCATCTCCAAAAAAGAGCTACCCGTTGAACCAGAAGAAGCTAGTTATGAAGCGCTGAACGCTGCTAATGCTAACATGCTAATGCATGCCGACAATGGAGTGCCCTGTGACGACACCTACTATTATGGAGATGAGCTCCCTTTTTTGTCTTATAGGACAGTTGGAGCATTCAAGATCCAGTTTAGGTCAGATCTGTTTAGTGACGAAACAGGTAGTACCACTTCTCATCTGCGATTGGTACCGTTTGTAGCGGTAGGCATACTGAGGTCCACCTCAACCGGAGAAATCGATAGAGTTGTGCTCGTCAGCCATGCAATTATTATTGTGGCTCGGCATGACGAAATAAGGTGGATATTGAATTGATATTGAAAATTTAGGACAGTTCGAGACTTGAAGGTTACGGACTTCAGAGATTTTGTCGCTGCTTAGCTGTTAGTAAAAGTGATAATATCCCGTTGAGATATCACATTGCCAAAGCTAAGTCTCAAGGGATTCGCTGAGTCAGTTTGTGCAGGTACAAACTTCCTCTCACAGTGCCGGTGCATTGAGATCCAATTGTACCACACTAGATACATGCGCAGAGATTAAATTTATGAGATCGCAGATAGGAAAATAGGAAAAGCGTCTTCCTATGGGAGAGGAAAAGCTTTAAGGTTAAGTCTTAGTTTTGACTTTGTTTGGTACAGTATAAATTATCTACAGATTAGACCAAACACTTATGTTTTCAAAATCTGTAAGTGGTTCTTGTGAGAACAAACAAACGCCAATCAAAAAGGAGTTCAGCTGGCATTGATTTTGTGGACTTATAAAATAGAAAAATTAGGAAACAGGAATGGAACAGGAGGGTCGACTCACACTTGGTGAATTGTTTTTATTGGAATTTTTTCTATTTAATGTCTTTTGATCAAGCAAAAGCGCAGACTTTTACTTTCTTTTGTATCACTGCATTGGAGCAGCTAGGAAATCGAATGAAAACGAATTGAATCATCATGTATATGTCGTAGCACTAATAATGTACGTACAAACATATACATACATATGTATGTATATATGTACATACACATGTATATGAATACGATTAAGCATCCTATTACTTACTTATCTCTGTCTTCTTTTTTGTTTGTTAGTTTAGTTAGTTGCTGTTCGTCGGTCATCTTATAAAGATCATATTATGTATATATTATAAAGAGTGAGGTGTCATTTTAATATACTCGTAAGATGGCGTATGCGGTAGGATATGCAGACATGTACATACAAACATGTGCATACACATATACGAAAAGTTAAAATAGCCTGTACACCTGTCCCCCGATTTGTACGGTACTTTTTTTACACGATTTCACTTTTACACGTTTTTTTCCCCAAGTCTCTGTCCCTCTATGTACATGTTATTTTTCACTTTTACACGGTTCTCAAATTTACGAATTTTCTAATATAAAACTGAAAAAAACTAGAATTCATGCTGGTTACACTGGCATTAAACCTAAAAAAGGGGATTTCCCTTTGTATGAACTTTTTTTGTGCATTGCAAGAATTCATATTGATTAGTAATGCAGTTTGCAGTTTCTTTAGCAACAGAAAGACACAAATATCGTTGTGTCTTTTTTAAATGGAAATTTTTGAAAACCACGATCCTGATGAGGAGACTGAACCAATTGCATTCACAGCAAAGGTCATTCACGAAGGACTTGCAATCGGGCGAAAATTAGGTAATGTTTTTCTACCGGAGCGTATCGAAATCCTACTTTTTAAAATCCCGTTTTTTAGGATGCCCGCCAAAAAAGTTTTAAAAAACCGTCTGATAAAATCCCGGTTTTTTAAATACTGTCTCTTAAAATCCCGATTTATAATCCCGCTTTTTGAAATCCCGCTTTGCTCGTTTCTTAGAATCCCACTTGATATTAGCTAGAACGGCTAAAATCAAGAACGAAAATATCCCGAATAAGACAACATCTAGAAAGTACAAAAATCTCAAAAGACCTTATCTAGAAAAAAAATCCCGAGAAAAAATGTACTTCCGAGATTTATAAAATCTCTTCATTTAACTGTGAAAATAATTAAAAAAATTTACAATAAAGGAAATAATTTTAGCGTGAGCAGCTAAACCCCTCCCTCCCCGGAAAGTGGAGTTTATTAAATTAATCGCGCGCAGTGTCGCTTACACACTGTTCCATTTTGAATTTTTGAAACAATAGTAACAATTCACGTGCGCGGATTTTTTAAAATAAAATAAATAATTTTGATTTCAAAAGTGGGATTATAAAAAACGGGAATAAAGGAAACGGGATTATAAGAAGCGGGATTATGAAAAACAGGATAATAAAAAGAGGGATTTTAAACTCGGGATTTAAAAAACGGGATTCTAAAAAGTGGGATATCGTACCCAACCCTTTTTCTACAACATGACCCTAATGTTGAGCGGGCTCTCCGGTTTCAGCGAGATATCGACAATTTTTTAGCTCAATATGAGGAGGTACATATACAGTCCACGACGGATATAAGAAACCTCTAAAATCCAAAAAAATTGTTTCTTATGTCCGAGTTGTTCTTATATGCGAACACGTACATATATAAGAAACAAAGTTTGTTATATGAAAACAACTGATATAAGAAACAAAGTTTCTTATGTGAAAAGAACGAATATGTATAAGAAAAATTAACCGATGCACCAACAGAAAGAGTTTAGAGAAAAAGATTATTTGTAAGAAGATTTGTAAACACGATTTGGCGGGCTTTTCCAACTGATATTCTGTATGTAAGTAGCTGTCATTCTCATTTCTCTTAAAGGTGTGTTCGCATTGTCTACTGTGATGCGTTTACATGCATAGTTGAGCTGAATTTGCTATAAAACTCGAATACAGTTCAATAATCAAAAAATATGTGTTTCTTATATCCGTGAGATTTACTTTTCAAAAGTACATTTTGTGAATGAAAGTTTGTTTCTTATATCCGAATGTTTCTTATAAGCGTGTTTCTTATATCAGCTATTTTTTATATGGACATATAGAGAAAAGACACGGTGTTTCCACATGCGTTTCTTATAAGCGATGTTCTTATATGAGTGTTTCTTATATCCGTCGTGGACTGTATAAAGATCTAACCAAAAAAACACAAATGTTGATTACTGATTTCATTTCCAAGTCTCTTCCATCTAAAATTGTCAGTAATTTATCAACCATCGAATCAATATCGCCAGAAATAATATCGAATGATGAAAGTGAAATCTCAGCCAACAAGAAGAAAAGGTTGATTGCCAGTGGTAGTGATGATAGCATGTAATTAAATCTTTGCACTAATTTCTCATGAATTTTGTATTTTTAAATTCTATAAAATAGTTTCTTTATTTATGAGCTGTTACATGAATGCGGTCAAATAAATGAATTTAATAAAAGAAGATTAATAAATTACGTGCATTTCAGTTTTCTTCGATTTACACGGTTTTTCGTACAAAAATCTAGAGTAACGATATTTTTAGGAACCGATCTTCCGTGTAAACCGGGGACAGGTGTATTTTATTTACGCACACATGGACATTTATAAGAAAATTGGTATGTATGTATATTGTCAATTTCAGATTTTTGTTGAAAACACGTCAACGATTGTCCGAGTATTTAAATAGAAGGGGCACATGCGACCTAGTAGTGAATTTTAGTTTTAAGTACATAAAGGAAGAAAACTATCAACTATGTATAGGCTATGGCCTATACATGTGTACATGTACATATGGACATACATATGTATGTACGTATGTATATGCTTGTCCTATACCCAGTTACCCAATAGCTGAGCAATATAACTTCATACTATTTAAGTGTTAAATTCAGAAGTTATTGTGAAAAAATTATATTTTTAAAGTAAGAAAAGTGTGCAGGCATTTTTCCCAGGATTTTATATTTAATTGATAGTAGACATTTTTTTCGATCCGTCTTTGAGACTACCTGGATTCAATTCAATTAGTGTATTTCTTGGTATAGTACTTATTTACAATTTCCCTTCTTTTACAAATAAATTCATTTAAATTTATCTTTGTTGGATTAAAAGTCACTTATTTATCATATTCATGATAGTACTAATAAGAAGTGTTTTCCTTTATTGCAGGGCCTCTCTTGGCCAGCGATGCATGTCTTAACAGCTCAATGGATTCCACCGAACGAACGAAGTAAGTTTGTGACAGCTTATCTTGGAAGCTCTGTCGGGATCGCTATTTTCTATCCTCTCTTCGGTTACGTTATTTCCTGGACCTCTTGGGAATGGGTCTATCATATATGCGGTATCATTGGCACGCTTTGGTGGCTAGGCTGGTTAATATTTGTTTACGATACACCAGCTCAACATCCACGTATTAGCGAAAATGAAGTCCGCTTTATAGAAAAGTCTCTCGGTGCTTCAGTTCACGCGTCCCAAGAAGGACCTACACCGTGGAGAGAAATCTTTACTTCTCGACCTGTTTGGATGAATGTGATTGCGCAGTGGGGTGGTATTTGGGGTTTGTTTACACTTATGACCCAGGCACCGACTTACTTTAAGGTCATTCACCATTGGGATATTAGAACGGTAAGTATTTTAGATTCATGTAGAAGTCTTAAATTAATTACATTCACCCATAACTTCATGTCCTGTAATTTATATGAGAAATGAATGATGTATTTCCATTTTTTCTAGACGGGAATCCTGTCAGGTCTTCCCCACCTAATGAGAATGATCTTCGCCTACATTTTCTCAATTTTCGGAGATTTTCTTCTTCGAACGGATAAAATGTCTCGAACTAATGTTCGAAAATTGGCAACCACGTTTTGTTGTACTGTCAAAGGATTTGTAGTTTTAGCCTTAGCTTATTATGGGCATAACTCAACAGCGGCTATCGTATTTTTGACAGTTGCTACCATGTTTCATGGCGCTGTCTCATCGGGACCACTCGCTAGTATAGTAGACATTGCACCCAATTATGCAGGAATCTCACTTGGAATCAGCGGAATGATTGGTGTCCTTCCTGGATTTATATCACCCGTCATTGTTGGAATTTTAACATTAGGAAATGTAAGTTTTATTAAACGACATTTGAAACATGAATGAATCCATCATTTTCATTGCAGCAAACATTTGAAAGTTGGAAGTATGTTTTCCTAATCACCGCTGGAATGTTGATAGGTTCCGGTGTCTTATACGTCCTATTTGCCTCATCGACTCTCCAACCATGGAATTCTCGGCAGCCTATTAAAGACGATAAAGAGCTGCAGTTACTTTCGCCAGAAGTAGAAAAAGAGCACAAGTGTAACGAGGATCAAGAGATTGTTACCCCAAAACATGTGGATACCTGATAACAACGATAAATGAATGTGTTAATTTAAATTATAAATTTTAATTCGTTGTTTACGTCGCTATCGCCGCCGAATCTAAGATATTTAATTTCGTTTATTCTGTAAATATTTCTTATTCCAATTGTTTTTCTAAGATAACGTAAGATAAATCCCTGACTAAGTTTGTTTAAGTTTTTAAGCTGAAATTTAATTTATAACACTGCGATGAGTTTGAATTTGTTTTGCTTGAATACATACTTACGTACTCGATAACGTTGTGATACTCTTGGCAACAGTACATCGAGGAGCTTCACTAGGGCGGCCCCTCTTAGTACAATAAAGCCAAAAACGAAAAAAATATTTTTTACATAATTTTTAGCATGCGCATGGTTGGTGACCAACCAGAGGACGAGAAAACGCCTTTTTAAATGTATTCCTGTATTTATTTTTACGTATATTCCATTCACTTCCTTGGAACACTGAATGGTTTAGTGTGGTGGGGCACATGGAGAATGATGGGATGCTGAAGGACATTTAGAGGGTGTACGAATGTGAATGGAATGAAATGCTTTCAGGGAACTGTCGTGTGCTGTTTGCTGAGGTCACATGGGAAAAGAGAAGTTTTCAAATGCTCTTGGACATGAGTAAATGCGATCCGTTGAAGTTTTCCCTTACTAATGACATTGTATGTCCATGCCCATTTTGAAGTAATTTCATTTACAAAGAAAATACATGAAGCAGTTATGTAAGAGTTTTAAAGCGATAAACATTTTCTCTGAAAAAGAAAAGGACGTTTGCTAGCTAGACGAGCAATTCGTAGGTTAACACCCTACGACTTTCTACTCCCTTAGTTGGGTCACCTCCAAAATTGGGTTACAGTAACAAACATACTTATTTGCAATACTACTGTTCCACGTGGGACTGGTATTTACATTTCGGTATTCCCATTAAATTAGAAAGTGAAAGTATACGTACCACATCATTGAGTTATTGAAAATACTATACATTTTGCGTTGTAATTCGCATCAAATTCCATAGTGAGCACAAATTGCAATTATGGGATGATATTTGGAAGCGTATGCAGGAGAAATGAATACGCGACAAATGATTCGAAGAAGAATACATAACAGCTGTGAAAACCAAAAATTCGGCAAGTTAAAATTGTTACATTCTTCGTTGAATTCTTCGACGAATTGCTGAACACACCACATCAAGAATAAGATGCCTTTTCAACAAATGAATAGCAATTTTAAACAGCCCATTTACTTGTAAGTAACTCCAGCAATACATAATGAAAATGTACGCGCTATAAACAAGTTAAAGAACAACAAAGGAGACAAACTACTACGAATATCATAAATCTCAAGAGGACATACATACATATGTATGTATGTATCAGAAGATTGGAAAACCAGTATATTATGTCCTTTTCACAAGAAAAGTGATCAACTAACCTCCAGCAACTACAGAAAAATCGTACTGCTCAATGTGGCCTACACAATCTTCGTATACACGAGTATTCTGCTTTTATCACGTTTTATCTTACGCTGAAGAAAACATCGGGGAATACCAATGCATCTTCCGCAGTAAAAGATCTACAGCAGACGATTTCCTTTAGATTAGATAAATTCTAAAAAGTGCTGCGAATTCAACATTAAAATTCACTATCTAGGCGTTAACTGTTAAACGCGTGACATAGCCAAAAGGAAGAAGCTATAGAGTGCAATGCAATTTTCGGTGTAACGCTCAAACTCATCCGCCTGGCCAAATTTATACTTACATACTTTACTTTTGATGGGGGCGCCATGGCTCAATAGTTAGTGCGTTGATCTACTGAGCTGGAGGTTCAAAGCTCGAATCCGAGAAAACACCAGAAATATTTTTTCAGTCCAACCTCTCGTGAATGTCTGACAAACGTCCGAAAGTAATAACTGTCATGAGAAAGGTTCACAATTTACCTTTTGGACATATTTTTGTAGCTTTAAGCAATAGGTTACTTCCACTTGTGTGAGAAATACAACACGCACAACGCGAATGGTATGTATGTATGTAGGTCGGCTTTGTTTAATTTTTTTCTTTTTTTTAAATTTTTGTGACGCTTAAAGTCCGAAGTGGACCATGGCCTCAACTAACAAACCCTTCCAGCCTGTTCGGTTCTAGCTAGCTACCTCGTTCAACACATTGATTTGCTTGAGGTTATTCTTCAAGAAATCGACGGGCCGGCCGGCGCACTTATGTCCATTCGCATTACGTTTCATCTCAACTACTGTACTTGTACCTTTCTGATGTTACTGTATAACCCGTAAAGTTGGGGCTAAATTTGTTCTCCATACTCCATAGTTACAAAATGGGCTGGATATCTTAATTAACATAAACTGATGTTAATTGTAAAGTGAGGATTGGATCTAACTTCTTTTATGCTTACGAAACCAAAGAAGGTCTAAGACAAGACAGCTATTTTTTAATTTTGTGCTGGAATATAGGCAAGTGGAACCATGTCTAACAAATACAGTCAGATTTCCGCATATGCTGAGACGTTGACTTGATTCCAAGAAGTGGAGGGCGACTAAAAGTGAGCTGTCTAGCAGTGTAACAGGCGGCAAGAGACTTGGAACTCTCAGTCAATGAGCAGATGAAAAAGATAACAAAAAAGGCAACTGGAGAACAACCGTTTCGAACCGAACGAAATGGACACAGAATTTGAACGACGCCAGGGTTCACAACGGATGAAAGATGAAGATGCAAATTAATTAATTCGAGTATGGTATGCTTAGTCAAAAGTGCTATTTTATTATTGGGAATACTGCCTTGGGCCTTAAGGCTAACTACAACCAATTGCAGACAGCTGTACAAAGCACTACGCAACCTTAACAGCAAGTTCGTTTTAACTATATCTCCAACTTATTGGTCATCTGACCTTAACAAAAAAACCAGACTTCTTCGTAGTGAAAGGAATAGCAAGAGCTCAGACGTGCTCTGATACCAGTGATGGACCTGTCAGCGGATCATACTTTAGTGGTCCTAAGTATAAGCGAAACAGTAGTACAACATAAAAGCAACACGAGACTCATCAATAACACGCTATTTAGAGAAAAAAACATGAATAATGCATTAATCGAAGATCTCTACTTATAACACAAATAGCGAGATTGTTTGACGAACAGTATCAATTCCACTCTTTCTGAATGAATTTAGAAGCTAACAACAACAAATAGGTGTGGGTTTCCGAAAGCTACAGTCTTGGTTGTTGGAAAAGCCGACGGGATGAAAATACACTTTGTCTAGAAAGGTGATTTTGTGATCGTCATTTTCCAACTGATTTTAAGCCCACGCAGAGAAGTGATTTCAAAGCAGATGGTAAGTTTGCTTTAACTTTGATTCGAAGTGTCTATGCAATACTCTCCCTAGAGATGTGTCTAATGTTCAGTTGATTTAATACTACAAATCTGTGAATATTTCTTGTTAGCTAGTTCGAGGAACTGAAATAATTTTTTTTCCTATCCGTAGTGCAATGCAATGTAGTAATTTCACTTTTTTATGAATGACCATAGCATTAGTCAACAACCATCGATCGGGCAAAATACATGTACATTTTTTTTAATTTTCTATATTAAATTATAAATTTTAAAGCTCTTCAGCTGCAGGTGTGCATTATTAAACCGCATATCTTGATGTTGAATTGAGTTATATTTACATTTGTATATCCAAATTATTTGGTAAAAGTACATACATAGTAATCAATTATTTTTTTCCGCAGTATGTCGTTGACGATTGATTTTGTAATATTATACGGAGTTAATATTATTTAAATCTCAATTTCAAAAAAAAAAGCTGCGAATATTTGAGATTTTAAATTTTTTCAGTCAGAATGCAAGTTCAGGCAAAATTGCAAGAGAGTAGAAGCAGAGAAAACGATTTTAAGGCAAAATCGGAGCTTATATCAAAATGGCGTTGTGATGGATCTCAATAAACCCAGTAAAGCAATAGTTAGAAAATATATTCCAAAACTTCCTTGTACCTTTGCGATTGTTCTGCGTCTCAAATAAAAGAATTGTGTGGCAAATCACAACTCCTTTTCCACGGCATTGTTGACCAATAAGATTTTGTCTTGCAAGGGAATCTACGTACATTATGCAAAGTGTAATAAATTATGTTGATTACAAGTTAAAATCCCATATGAAAACAAAATTTAATATATTGGGTCCATTGAAGCCAAACGTACATACATATATACATATGTTGACATTTAGCATGTTTGATGGCAAGATATGTAACGAAGCAATTAATACGACATCAAAGTGAAGTGCTATATTTGTGGAGCTCGAAAGAGTTTAACGATTTGGCAAAAGCAAAGAGGTGCATGAAATTCCATTAAGGTTCGGTTTATCAATTTCACATGCACGAATACGTCTTTTTTTCTTAAAACATACTGCATCTTGTGTAAAAACTTCCAGTAAAGAAATGGAATCTTCAATACAAAACCTGATTGCGCTTTAATAAATGCCGAATGATCTTTACTGATCCAAAAATTGTTGCCGAAAGTACAGATGCTAATATACAATTGATTTGTAGGCTGAAGGTCATACTGGTATTAGATTCTAGTGGATATAAAGTTGATACTTCAAATTTTCTTATTTTCACATTTGTTACTGCTAAACTTTATGTGGAATACTGTACGAAATTTTTAATCATGGGACGATTTTTATTGAAAATGCGGTGCTGCCAACTTTGCAGTTATCAGAAGAACCAGCAGAAGCTTGAGATAATCATTTCAGGCTGGCCCACATAAGCTATGCTAGAAAATTTTCGAGGAAGGATTGCAATATGAATGTTTTAAACAGCTCATTATTGACTTCTGATCCTCTAATAACAAGTTTTCCTTGCTAAAAAAAGAGAAACCTCGTGTTCCATCTTCACCAGTTAATAGAGCCTTAGCTTCGCCATTAAGTGAAGGTGAAGAAGAAGGAGGTGAATATTCGGATGAAGAAACCTCAAGCAAAACTTGGAATATTGGGCTGAATTCCAGGAGTAATTTTTTTTCATTTATTATTTGTGTTCATCAAAATAGAAAAAACACTTTCTATTCTTCGAAAGAAGGGATATGCCTCATAAACTGTATTCTTGTTTTAGATTTATGTATGTAGATCAGAGCATTAAGCCCCAAAAATAACTTTGGCAGTTTTTTCAGTACTCCTTCATAGATACATACATATGTATGTGCAATACCATTGTATATGTTAGACATATGTATGTGCACCGTTGAAATAACATGCACTTCAAAATTAAGCCAATAGATGGCCCACTTATTATTCAAATTCCGACACATATATGCATAATCTTCAATTTACTTACATTGTTTCCAGCAGGGACGTGCCGTGATGTTCTCAGCAGGGTGTTCTACACTTTTTTTGTTAGATAATAACGTCTGTTCTCAGTTTTTGATAGACTAGGATACCATTTTTTTTTTTTTATTTAATTTTAATTTTGGGAAACATTATTATACAGTTAGTAAATATTACTTGTACGTAAGTCCGATACATTTACTTTTTTCACAAAAGTTTCCCAAACCTCATCATAGAAACTGATCTTGTTTTTATTCTCTTAAGTAATGTTTTTTCTATGGAAATCAAAGCTGTATCCGATAATCTTTCTTCAAGCGTGCGTGCAGAAAACAATCTTTCAACTGAATTGCTTGTTGTTGGTATTGATAGCATTTAAGAGTTCAGTTTAAAAATTTCTGAGAATATATCTTTTGAATTCATATTCTGAAGGAATCCAAGAATGCATGTCTTCTACGAAAATTTGCGCACATTTAACTCATTCTTAAGGTTAACGAATTCAAAAAAAAGCCATATGAATTTTTTTGGCTTTCGAAAGGTTGCACTGGGAAACTTTTTTCGTAAACACTAAAATTTTTTGAATTTAACAATACCAATCCATCAGGGACTTGAATCTTGCATCGATTTGTGTTGAGAAAGTATCAATAATTTCAAAATATACTCGCCTGTATTGCAACTCAAAACCTGTCAAATCCTCGCTCGTTTTGGATTTGGATTAAAAACTTTTTTAGCACTAATTTTGAAACTACAATCTGCTTTTATAATTTGCTTTTTTGTTATTTCAATTTTCTCACAGCAATAGTGAATGTCGAATGATTTTGTTTGTAATACGTTAAACAATACATCGGTAGGTAAATGAAAATGCATACATATGTCATCAAATGTGTTGAACGTACATATGTATTATGAAATTATAAATCCTCTTGCTTCGGCACCCCAAGTAATTCATCATCATCATCAATAATTTCTTCAAATAGTATGGTCAAATTATAAATATACATAAGTATGAACCACATTAACAAGTCGAGATGAAACTAATCTCGTGGGGACGGCTGTTGGGAGTCTGCGCTTAACAATTTGTTCCAAAAAAAAGTTTTCTTAGTTGATTGGTAAAAAAAAGGACGATAGTTTGGACAAACTAATACAAATTATATATGAAGGAAATTCGCGAAAACAAGGTTTAGAATGTTAGCATTACAGTGTGGGAAAATTGCATTTGCTCTCTAACCTTGCCTTATGTTCCATTTAAATCATTGGACATAATTGCTGCACCATCGTAAGTTCAAGCTACATACTAGCTTTCCACTCCAATGTTAAGATTTGATTAAATCTATCAATTTAATGAATAGTGTTGTGTTGCTGTTTGCTATCGCTTCAGTCAATATGGAGTTCTAGGTTCTACAAATATAGAGCACATCGAACAATAACCAGTGTGACCATTAGCCTCAAAAATATTCCACTCACCTGGAGAGGTGGAATATTTATATTCCACTTCAATATGATTTTATTCCACTTGGTAAATACACCTTAATAAGAAAAAAAAAAAAGAAAAATTTTATACAAAACGTAAAACATGATAAACCAAATATTGGTATTACTCCAATAAAAAAAAAATTTCACAAATGGAATATTATATTCCACTATGGTCACACTGACAATAACTAATATATGTTAAGGGAAGAGAATCGAACAAAATGCAACCAAAGAAACTTTTTTCATTCTCATTCTCACAGGTAACTGATGTGCGCCATGGTCTGGAGAACCCAAATTCATGTATTTTTACAGGCGGTTGTTGAGATTTTGTATGTGGTAGAATTTTTTTTATATGGAGATTTCCTTTGGGTTGGTGCTCTAGTAACTGGAGAACAACTTGGCGAGTCGACGTCAAACTGATTTGTTTGTTACACTTTGGTGTGGATAAGTTGCGCGCGCGCGGCGGTTTCCATTTGTGTGCTCCGAAAAGAGGAGAACATTGTGTTCAACTTCAATTTGTGTTCGATGGTAGTTTTGGGGTTGCGATTGTGACTGTGGTGTTTGGTTGATTTGGCTATGCTATGACGGTGCGGCGCAACAGAGTGAACAGAAATGGATGTTGAAGCAGTATTTTTAATTAAGCATATTATTGATTTGCAACTCGATTCAATATTGTATACAAATCAATTTTGTATTAAAACGGATCTCGTTGGGGTGTGCGGAGAACACCTGCGCACCTTAGAATAAACGTCACTGGTTTCCAGTGCTAATAAAATTGTTCTCATTGAATCCATTTTCAAAGCATTTTTCGCTGTGATTGCTTGCTTTTGAATTGTCAAAGAAGCTATGAAGAATCACCAACAGAAAGAAAGTGGCACTGCAATCAATAAGATGGTGGTACACAACCAAAAATTTGCGAATCTCAATACTAGGTATTATTCATGGTATACATACTAGCTTTTACGTGGTATTGCAGTGACAGACATATGGCATAGAACACAGTATTACTATACCATGGTATCAATGGTGTCATCGCAACCCATCCCAAGACAACTCATACCGGGACACCTCATCCCAGGACACCTCATCCCAAGGGACAACCCATCCCAGGACAACCCATCCCCGGACAGCTCATACCAAGGGACAACTCATCCCGGGACAGCTCATCCCAAAAGAGAGAAAAATATGCTTTGGGTTACAGCATGGAGTTTTGGCGAATGAGTGAGGTTGTGGAAGAAGGGATAGTGATCACGTGGTCGATTGATAATATGTGATTGATAGATAGATACCTGAAAAGTATTTATGCTTAAAGGGTTGGTTGGTGGATATGCGTTGAGCGTTATATGTATGTGCTCATGTGCATATTATTGTTATGGAGGGTGACTTTTTTGTGTGTAGGATAGAAAGGAAATTGGAGAATGAGAGTATGCGCGTTTGTTTATGATTGCGCTTTGTATGCGAATATTTGTGTTCTCTTGTGTTGCGTGGCGTGAATGATCGAATCTGTATGATATGCCATTCTAGACTTTAGAGGTTGGTTACATTTTTTTGTTTGGCTATTCGATTAGAGGTTCGGTTCGGCGTATTCATGAAACGAATATTATATGTACATGTGTATGTGCATGCATAGTACGTTTTGTCTCCCCTGATTGGATGGCATATTTTCTTGTTTGGATCTGTTTCCATGATGTGAAGAAGAGAAGATGGCCAAGGAGCTTAAATAATAATGGATGATTTCATTTTAAATGGAATGGTGCGTAGGAATTTAAAATAAAGGCAGCTACGGCGATTGATAGGATTATAAAATAAAATTGTTGATCTAAAATGGGGATTGTGTACATGTATGTGTGTACATATGTATGTACATAAATAAATAGATACCTAACAATATGCCGCGTAGCGGCGCCCTGAGCACCTGCATGTGAGGCCGAAGGCCGTGCAGTGTATGAGTCGAGGAAATGTCCATAGTGTTTTTTTTTTAACGAGCGTAGCGAGCTCACTCACCTCGACTTTCATATGTATGTATGTACTAAACCAATATCCGAATAACTTCATCTTATGTCAATACTCTATTTATCAACAGAAATAGAGAACGTGTTCGAGCGGCAATGCATACATAACCAGTGTGACCATTAGCTTCTCTCAAAAATATTCCACTCAGCCGGAGAGCTGGAATATTTATATTCAATTTCAATATTTTTTTATTCGACTTTTATATTCCACTTGGTAATACCCCTTTAATTTACTTAAAAGTTTATTTTATACGAAACACAAAAAAATGTTAAAAATTAATAGTTTTGAAAATCAAAATCTAATTGTTCATCTTCTGCGGGATTACTACGTATTCAAATTAGTATTTAAATATTACGTGATTAATTTATTTATAATAAAATTAACTGAAGGGAAGAATATATGTAGTTCTTATATTCTTCATATTTTTTATCTAAATATTCTTTTGGAGAATAAATATTCCACTTTTATATCCGATAATTTTTCGAAAAAAAATTTATTCACTGCTGTTCTAAATATTCCACTATGGTCACACTGTACAAACAAAACAACGTGTGCGAATGCGAATAAGAGATAATTGAGAGGATTTTCTCTGAGTTCGATGAGGGATGGTAAAATATCGGTATGAAATGTTTTGTAAGCGAACAATATTAAGTTCGATCTGTATTGCAGTGTATTGGTGCATACTTCAATGTAGCGAAGAAATGTTTGATTTAGGATAGAAAAAGAAAGATTGATAAAAAGATAGAAAATGTTTGTCTTAAAAAGCAAAAATTTTGAAGCTAATTCGCTCTAAGTCTAAAAGTCATACGAGCTTCATCATTCACGCCAATTTTTGCAAATTTTTGCAAATTTTATTGCCTGAAAGTCGGGGTGAGTGAGCTCGCTACGCTCGCTAAAAAAAAACACTATGGACATTTCCTCGACTCATACACTGCACGGCCTTCGGCCTCACATGCAGGTGCTCAGGGCGCCGCTACGCGGCATATTGTTAGGTATCTATTTATTTATGTACATACATATGTACACACATACATGTACACAATCCCCATTTTAGATCAACAATTTTATTTTATAATCCTATCAATCGCCGTAGCTGCCTTTATTTTAAATTCCTACGCACCATTCCATTTAAAATGAAATCATCCATTATTATTTAAGCTCCTTGGCCATCTTCTCTTCTTCACATCATGGAAACAGATCCAAACAAGAAAATATGCCATCCAATCAGGGGAGACAAAACGTACTATGCATGCACATACACATGTACATATAATATTCGTTTCATGAATACGCCGAACCGAACCTCTAATCGAATAGCCAAACAAAAAAATGTAACCAACCTCTAAAGTTTAGAATGGCATATCATACAGATTCGATCATTCACGCCACGCAACACAAGAGAACACAAATATTCGCATACAAAGCGCAATCATAAACAAACGCGCATACTCTCATTCTCCAATTTCCTTTCTATCCTACACACAAAAAAGTCACCCTCCATAACAATAATATGCACATGAGCACATACATATAACGCTCAACGCATATCCACCAACCAACCCTTTAAGCATAAATACTTTTCAGGTATCTATCTATCAATCACATATTATCAATCGACCACGTGATCACTATCCCTTCTTCCACAACCTCACTCATTCGCCAAAACTCCATGCTGTAACCCAAAGCATATTTTTCTCTCTTTTGGGATGAGCTGTCCCGGGATGAGTTGTCCCTTGGTATGAGCTGTCCGGGGATGGGTTGTCCTGGGATGGGTTGTCCCTTGGGATGAGGTGTCCTGGGATGAGGTGTCCCGGTATGAGTTGTCTTGGGATGGGTTGTACCCGACCCGGTATCAATACCAGCAGTCTGTCTCCCACATAACTTGTCATCGCCAAGTGTGATAATTGCTTGAGGGTATTGTTTGCTTATGATATTTTTGATTTTAATCAGCGTAATTTTTTTTTCCATGATTGCTGATGCTCTTTAATTTGTGGGATTTTCTTCTAAGATTATTGTGATATTGTCAGACATAAAATCGGTTGATCTGTTTAAGTTTATCTATGCCACTCTCTCTATCTCTCGAAAACTGGTCCACTTCTGTAGAAAACTGGTCATTCGCTTAACATACTTTCTTAAATATTGTTGAATTCTACTTGTAAAATTGTTTTCATTCGTGTGATTTGATGGAGTCTCATTTTACTTATTTGACTACTAAGAAAGTCAACACATATATCAATATTTTATTATCAAGATTTTTTCCCAGATCAGCAGTAGGTATTGAAAAACCATGGTATCAATACCAGCAGTCTGTCTCCCACATTAGTTTATGTTCTGTCAAAGCAAGAATGCATAACAATATTATTTTTGGTTGTGAATTAGAAACTAATATATTTTGTTTAAGAAAAGATTATAATAAAAAAATTATCTTACATTTTAAAATTTTTAGATAGTTTTTTCCATAGCAGAATAATATCATGCTTTAGTTTTGGCCAACACTGTACTTATGTATGTATGTATATGTGTTTTAAGGGTGGAAACTATAGAGCCTAACTCAGTATTACGGTTCTGTTAGAGAATCGCGGAATAAGACACGAGAGACTAAGGATGACTTACAAAGTTAGAAGAGTATGTGCATATATAATATTTCATTTGATACATAGGATCTTTGTATGTAGGTAGTATAGGTGCTAGTGTTAGTGTTATAATGCGTTGCTTGGCAAATATTCAACCGGTTCGAATTTCAAAACCATATGAAACTACTTTCGATTCTACTTGAAATTGGTAATATACAGTAGAACAAAATACGTGGGCAAAAACGCATCATCACCTCCATCTGAGTCTGACTGTATATGTGGAGCTGGACACTCGGACCAGCGCAAACTCAGCCGGGTTAACTCCAGCACGCATGTGCCAGACGATATATCTCTTGCTGACCTGATCCGCATTTAGGCAAGAAGTCTTGAACTTTCGACACGTGAGCAACCGTCATATCACAATCCGCATCAAGGATAAGTTCGCCAACATTAGCCTTATATGCGCTCACGCCCCCACAGAAGACAAGGACGACGCTACCAAAGAATGTTTCCACGAGCTCCTCGAAAAGACGTATGAGAAATGTCGAAATGCCGATCGCGTATCTCGAAATCTCTTCACGACTCCTATGCCGCCAGCATCAAGTGCCAAAGACCAGTGGCAACGCTGCCAACATGCCATCAAAGACGCCGCAATTGATGTGTTGGGTTTCAGTCGATCACCACCAAGAAACCTATGGTTTGACGAGTGTCGGCAAGCACATGCAGCTAAACAAGAAGCATACAAAGCGGCGCTGCATAGAAGAATTGGAGCTGCTCGTGAGCTCTCGAGCAGAAGAGGAGAGACGAACACCGGCTTCGCAGGAGGAAAAAGAAAGAGCATGAGAAGCGCGCGATCGAGGAAATAGAGAGATGCTAAATAGAGAGATGCTAAATAGAGAGATGCTACGAAAGGGTAAAAAGGATCTGCGAACGCTACAAGGCCCAAACCGAAGCCTGCAAGAACGATCAAGGGAACATCGTAGTGGAAACGCAGTCGATGCTGAGGATATGGGAGAACCATTTTGGCAGACTGTTTAACGGCGACGACGACCAAAATTCCGCTGTCAGGCAGAACGAACCATTCAATCTGGACGATGATAACCAACATTTCCGTCCCCCCGACCTGGATGAGGTTAAGATAGCGATATCTAAGCTGAAACCCAATAAAGCTGCTGGAGCTGATGGTCTGAATGCCGAGCTATTCAAAGCAGCCGGGGATGACTTGGTAAGGAGCATGCACCAACTCATCTGTAAAATATGGTCGGATGAAAGTATGCCAGATGAATGGAACCTCAGCATTGTTTGCCCGGTCCTCAAAAACTGCGCCAACTACAGAGGCATCAGTCTTCTTAACATCGCATATAAGATCTTATCTGCCGTATTATGTGAACAACCTGATCGGTCCATATCAGTGTGGTTTAAGGCCAGGAAAGTGCACCATCGACCAAATATTCACATTGCGGCAGACCTTGGAAAAAACCCGGGAACTTCAAATCGATACACACCACCTTTTCATCGATTTTAAGGCCGCGTATGACAGCATTTATAGAGACGAGCTATATAGCTCAATGCCTAGTTTTGGCATCCCTGCCAAACTCGTCCGTTTGTGCAGGATGACGATGGAGAATGCGCACTACTCCATCAAGGTCGGTAAAGACTTTACCGAGACCTTTGATGTCAAAAAAGGATTTAGACAAGGCGACGCGCTGTCATGCGACTTCTTTAACATCGTTCTTGAAAGAATTGTGCAAAACTCACGCGCCAACACCAGAGGCACAATCTTTCAAAAGTCCGTCCAACTACTCGCATGCGCCGACGATATTGACGTAGTCGGAAAAACGCAGCGTGATGTCAGTGGAGCGTTCGTGAGTATTGAGGCGAAAGCGGCGAAGATGGGTTTAGCGGTTAATGAGGGCAAGACTAAGTATATGCTGTCAACAAGGAAGGACAACCAACTTCGACGTCTCGGACAGAACGTCACTATAGACAAATATAACTTCGAGGTAGTTAGGGACTTTATCTACCTAATCTTCGCTATGAGCTCAGAAAACGACAGCAGCGCTTAGATCAAACGAAGAATAACTCTTACCAATCGCTGCTTCTTTGGGCTAAGAAGGCAATTGAACAGCAAAGCCCTCTCTCGAGCAACTAAAGTGACCCTATACCATGATTAAGGTCCTGCTCTATGGCGCAGGGGCATGGACCATGTCAAAAGCGGATGAGGTCGCTCTTGGCTGCTTCGAGAGGAAAATTCTTCGGGTGATTTTTGGTCCCGTCTGCATAGACGGTGAATGGAGGAGGAGATATAACAGCGAACTTTATGGGCTGTTCAGCGACATCGACTTGGCCAGAAGAGTGAAGGTCCAACGACTGAGATGGCTGGGTCATGTAGAGCGCATGGACACAAATGCTCCGGCCCGGAAAATCTTCGAATCCATTCCCGAGGGACGGCGCAGTAAAGGAAGACCGCGACTCAGGTGGCGCACGCAGGTGGAAGGGGATCTCAACCAACTGAGCGTGCGAAACTAGAGGCAGCTGGCTAAAGATCGAGCTGGCTGGAGACGCTAGTTGGTTGAGGCCCAGGTCCACCCCGGACTGTAGCGCCACCTTAAGAAGAAGAAGAATATTCATCACACTTATCCTGCTTTTAAGCCTCTAAAGGACTGTGGAAGTCCTTCGTGTTTTTACTTTTCTAGTATTATGTAGGCGCCGTGGCTCAAGTGGTTAGTGCGTTGGATCGCTGAGCGTGAGGTTCGAGGTTCGAATCCCAGAGAACACCAAAAAGTTTTTCACGGTCCCACCTCTCGCGAATGTCTGACAAACGTCCGAGAGTAATAATTGTCAAGAGAAAGCTTCTCAATTTGCCTTTCGGATATGGCTCTAAACTGTAGGTCCGTTCCATTTGTGTGAAAAGTATAACACGCACAACACGAATGGTCGCGAGAAGCTAGGCCCTGGACCACATACGGTCCGTTGCGCCAAGAATTTGTATTTGTATTTTGCATACTGTAGATGGTACTACTGTTATAGGTTAAAATATGACCTTTAAAAATTACGAAAAAAAAAAATAATAATAATTTAAACGACTTTGCAAATTGTTGCAAATAATAGCAATTTACAAATGAGCAGCATGGGAAGTTTTTTTTTGACTATCAGAAATCAAAACCAAATGAATTTTAGAATATTCGGAATTTTCGTTCTTTGTATTGATTCCAAATAAGTATACATATACATATACATATGTATATCACATTCTTTACAAGCAGCAACGCAATAAGTGTAAGGGATTTATCTATTTGAGGCTACATACTTCAAACGCTGATATTATTTTTTTTTTGTAAAATATATTACGACTGTAAAATTGTATGAGCTTGCAGAAATTGGTTATTGATTTACAGTGTCCTCTACAAGTATGTACTTGGCGCAACAGACGTACATATGTATGCGGTCTAGGACCTAGCTTCTCGCGACCATTCTTGTTGTGTGTGTTATATTTTGCACACAAATGGAAGGGACCTACAGTTTAGAGCTACATATATCCGAAAGGCAAATTCAGAAGCTTTCTCTTGACACTTATTACTCTCGGACGTTTGTCAGACATTCGCGAGAGGTGGGGCCGTGAAAAACTTTTTGATGTTTCTGGGATTCGGACGTCGAACCTCCCGCTCAGCGATCCAACGCACTAACCACTTGAGCCACGGTGCCTGCATTTACAACATTACGTAACATTTAGATCAATTTAAATCGACGCAAAATCAAGTTAATATAAATCACGTTAATTAAACAGTACTGTTGCGCTGCATCGCAATTATGAAACATCTCCAGATGGCACGAAATTATATTTACCATAACCGCATAGACATTGAAATTTCTGCTTATTTAATAACATCCCGCTATAGTCTTGACTCCATAGTTGACATCCATGAGACTTCGTAATTGTGTAATTGAATCAATTAATCAGTGGCATTTTGCAAATTTTTAGGAAAATTCAAATTTAGAATTTATTTCCATTGTCACTCACTCCCAAATTGTCTACGAATTAAACTCAATGAACTTTGATTCCTTAACGAACCAGCAGTTAAGTAAGAGTACTGTTCCATAGAAAAATGGGAGCATCCAGCGGTGAGTGCTCGTTATTGGCACTCAGTATAGCTCCCTGGAGTGCAATCGTTATATTGACGTAGATAGGAAGGACGAGGAATAACGAAGCATGTAATTTAAGGAAACTTCGATCCTGGTATCCGAGAAATTCCGTCTGATTCCTGAAAGACTGGTAATTTAATTTCTCGTTCATCCCAATCTCTTGTTACAATTACCAAAAAATACTTCTCTACAAATTTTATTTATCTGTAGGTACTTTTTTCGTGGTGGAATTAAACTTTTCTTCAGATAGAAATTCAATACTTATTTCATATAATGACAGCCAAGCAGCCCTGTTGTATTGAAGATGCGGACCACGTTTAAGGTCCCATTCCTTATGGGGTTGGTTGTTGCAAAATGTTTTTCTCTGGTCCACCATTAATCATTTCGGTCAGTTTTTAACTGCAGAGGTGATGAGATAAATAAATAAAAAAATGGCAGCAATATTTTTTTGTGGGATTGTTAAAAAGTTGGCAAAAGTTACTTCTTGAACCTTTGGGGAATTGTCAGTTAAATTAAAAAGACACACCCTTGTACAGAAAAAGAAGGACACGGTTAAATAGTGTACATATATTTTGTTGAAGAATTGTATTTCCTTTAAAATTGAGCTTCATGCAGAGTTGTGAGTGGTTGCAGAACTTAAATTGGATTTATTAAATGTTTTAGACAGTCATGTTTGTAAGTAGTGCATCCTAATCGAAGCGAAAAATATCTGCATTTGTATACTCAATCGTAATAGGAATTGCACAATTCGTAACATAATGAAATAGTGGATGTAAACTCATAATCGTTCTCAAATGGTAGACAAGCGCATTCTATGAAGACACAAGTATTGACACTCGTTTCTGTCTATTAACTCTTTCTCTCATCTCCACGGGTGCCTAGTACCTCAGCTAGAGATTGGGTTATAACCCTTTCGGAAGGTTTTAGTGGTAGCAAGGAGAAGGGCAGTGGAGGAACTTTCACGATGGAGTCAACGGTGGCGTCCACAGTTCCAGTCAGGTCGAACTACTTGGTAAATATCTTGCACGAGCTTTTTCTGGCTGGAGGTTGTGTGTCGGGATAACTGCTCATTCACGTAAAAAAAAACATAGTTTTGAGAGAGACGGATAACGGACCACTTCAACAGGCAAACTGATGCGAAACGAACATAGACTATGATTTGAGAGTCTGCGCCTGGAATGTACGTACTCGGGCAGTATAAGGCAGACATTACTGCGAACCAGGACTATGATTTGGACAGACCTGGAATAAGTAAAAAACAGTATTCCAACATTTATTACAGCTGCCGCAAAAGGTTGCAAATAGGCGTCGGTCAAGAGTTACTGACTTCAAGTCCATAAACGATCGCCTGGCTGTAATGCGCATTAAGGCTATACTCTACAAAATCATATTTGTATGTACAGTGGACTCTCCCTAAGTCGAATTTCTCTCTAACTCGAATTTTTTCGCCATATTTTAGCATTCCTATTTTTCATTTATTTTTTTTTGTTAACTTTTTTAAATTCTGTTAACCTTTTTTTTTATTAAATAAACGCTTTTAAACAAAAAAAATTGTTCTTCTCTCTAACTCGAATACCACGTGGATCATGGAATAATCCTCCCTCCACCTACTCGTATTAAAACCAATTAGAGCTTTTATGAAGCGTAGGAGGCTCTTGATGTCAATATTCATCAGGCCGCCTATATCATTATAATAGGGAGCTCCTAAGTGGAGTTTCCTTCTACGGGAGAGAGCCGGGCAGAAACAAAGAAGGTGAGGAATAGTTTCCTCCTCTTCTTCATCCATGCAGCTTCTACAGAAATCGTTCGCAAAGAGGCCCAGCCTTGTGGCGTGCTTGCCTATTAGACAGTGTCCAGTGATGACACCCATTGTGGTGCCGATATGCAATCTGTTGAGAGAAATTAAATTCTTAGAGCGTTTTAGATCCAGCTTTGGCCAAATCTGTTTTGTCGGTAGACATGTTGAACCACTTGTCCACCTAAGATTTGCACTCTCGATAGCATCCAGCTTAAGTTTAAGTTTGCGAGTAGCGATTGGAATACCTAAGGTGCCGTTATCCGGCAAGGTGGGTAAACTTGTTCTTTCTTTGGCGAGTTCATCGGCCTTACAATTCCCTGGAATGTCTCTATGCCCCGGCACCCAACACAGGTGAATTTTGAACTGCTCCGCCATCTCCACAAGAGACGAACGGCAGTCTAGGGCTACTAAAGAGTTTATAGAGGTCGATTCCAGGGATTTGATTGCTGCCTGGCTATCAGAAAAGATGCGGATATCTCTAGCAGATATCACGTTTTTCTTAAGCCAAGATAGGGCTTCTTTCATCGCCATTAATTCCGCCTGGAACACGCTATAATGATTAGGAAGACGGAAGGAGAGCTTAAGATTAAGCCTATCAGAGAAAACACCTGCACCAACCCCGTCTTTGGTCTTTGACCCGTCTGTGAATTGATTCATCTTCTAAAAAAGTATCGTCCTCCCAGAGTGATCTGGAAGGGATGGTGACAAGGAAGTACTTCTCAAAATTTAGACGTGGGATGGTGTAGTCCGTGTTTTCGGGAGAGATTTTGAATTTATTCAGAATAGAGGCGTGGCCGAATTCTTTTCTTGACCACTGTTGGGTAGCTTCAAGGCGAACGGCTGCAATCGCTGCCATTTGCTTGCTATATATATCGAGGCGTATTAGATGGAATAAAATGTCCAGTGCCGCGGAGGGTGTTGTACGTAATGCTCCGCTTATGCACAGACAAGCTGTACGTTGGACCTTACTTAGATAATCGCGATTTATAGCTTTATCTACCAGACAATCACCCCATATGTGAGTATCGGTCTAATGATCGAGGTGTAGAGCCAGTGAGTAATTCGAGGTTGTAATCCCCATTTATTCCCAATGGCTTTCTTACAAGAGAAAAGTGCTACTGTAGCTTTCTTTACTCTTTCTTGAATATTAGGTTTCCAACTTAGCTTCCTATCCAGGATAAGACCCAAATATTTTGCTTTATCAGAGAAAGTTAAGCTGGTTCCATTAAGAGAGGGATGGTCGACTAGCGGAATTTTATATTTCCTTGAAAAAAGTACTAGTTCAGTTTTGTGGGGGTTTACACCCAGACCACACCGAACTGCCCATCTAGTGAGCTTATTTAAAGCGTTTTGTAAGAGTTCCTTCCGAGTATTTAGGTGCTTTCCCGAGACGGCCAAGGCAACATCATCTGCATAAGCGATCGCTGTGCATCCCTCGCCTTCCATGATTATCAATAGTTCATTGACCACCAAATTCCACAGAAGCGGGGATAGAACACCTCCTTGTGGAGTGCCTCTACTAACAGATCTTCTGATAGACGTCCCACCCATCTTGGAGTTGATAATCCGACCATTGAGCAGTAGATTGATCAATTCGCGGAGTGAGCTGTTGACTTTCAGATCTGATAGTGCATCTGCTATCGCTGATGTATTGACGTTGTCTTATCTTAAGTATTACATTTGGTATTTATCATTTCCAGATAAAAATCTTCACCGGGTGTAAATATATTTTCAAAGATTTTGATTTTCCGAAGTTGAATCAAAACTCGTTCAACTGAGTTGGACCGTATGTGGCCGAATTGGTTGATTTGCTGTCAAATGAAGTGCCATTCGTGTTTGAGCTGTTGTAGTGAGTGGTTGTAATTGGCTTGGGTCTTAGAAAAATAAATGGAAAAAAAGACTTTAAATTCGAATACGAATGTTTGGAAAGAGACTTTTAAATTGATGCAAGGCAACCCACCGATATGGGAAATTAAGTGCAGATTCTCCAAATGTAATGAAAAAAAAAATACAGTCACGAGAGTTAATCCTCGATAAATATAATTGGATTGAGCCGGATGCTGGCATTGCAACACTAATGCAGAAAACAAGTCATACTTTTGAGAGTTGAAGCAAAGTCTTCCAATTCAGTTTATTTATTGTGTGCCCGGACATCAACGCAATTGGCAGTTTAGTCTACAACCGAATTGAAAAGGCTATGGGGCGGGTTAGTGGTTACAAAATTTACCAGAGTTCACCGTCACTTCTCTCGCAGACATCCGACAGAAATCCGAAAGTAATAATTGCTATGAGAAAATTTCTCAATTTGCTGTTCAGATATAGCTTTAGGACCCTTCCATTTGTGTGGAAAAATATAAACGTACAACACGAATGGTCACGGGAAACTAGAGTTGAAGATTACATTTACCCAATGATTTTTACGAAAATAAATGAAAATAAAAAAATCGCGAAAATATAACCAAGAATGCGTAAGTTTCTTAATATTTCTTCTGCTGTTACTTCCCTCACCAAATTACCTTGCCAAGGGGGTAGGGTTAATTTATTTTCGTTTATTGCTCGCCATTTCCCTCAGGGGTTGTATGAACAGAAAATCGTAACTTTAGGTTAGCCTTGCAGTGTCCGGTTAACAAGAAAGAAAAAATTGTTTACCAAGTGCCAACATTTTGTCCAAAGAAATTTATTTATTTTTTTTTACCAGAGAAATAAAATCTGTACCGAAATCAGGAAAAGATGAAGGGTAAGAGTGTATATAAAAGGGGTGAACCATAAAATACGCTTGAGGTTGATTAATTTTGAAGCGAACTCAAGATGGCACATCGGTCCTTATTTTCCCTTGTCTTCCTGGTGTTCTTATGACTTAATTACGGGCTGGAATTAATGACAGATGCTTAATGCGCAACGTCATGTAAAAGAACAACAATGCGTATGAGTGCTCTTTTTAGCGATACAGAAAGACTACCGTCCCAGGAAAAGGTGATCCATTTTCATTTTCCGAGATTTTCCACAGCTCCTTTTGTGAAATTGTGGATTATTTTCTCTGTTTTTGCACATTTTTTCTCGCTCAGACTCCTTAGGGAAATATGAGTGCTATAAAGCAAGCAAAGTTCATTATTTGTGGCCGGGGATTGGGATATGTGAAATGAATGACTTCTCATATCCTTGAGTTGTAGATTAATAGACAGGAATGTTGGTATACGAGGCCTTATTTAGCGATGTTGGGATGTGTAATTTGTTCACTTTAATTTATGTTTGTTGAGCGGGGTAGTTGTATTCATATATTCTTTTAAAATAAGAATTTTTGTAAAAGAAATACGTACATACATTCATATGTATATAATGGTGTAAACTGTAATACGCAAGCCCTAAAAATACACTGTGGGGATGCTAAAAATCGGCTTTTTAAGTGAAAATGTTCTCAACAATAGTGTGTCAAAACAATTCTTTCTAAGCTAAGAAAGTTGTCAACTGACTCGAAACGCTGTTTGGTAATGTTTATTTGAGTGGTGACGTTTGTAAGCCTGAGTGCTTTTGTCTCAGCGGTGTTATTTTGTAACTCTTTTATGGCTGTCTGGACCTCTAGAATTTAAACAATTGATGCAGCTTTATTATTCTTAGGACCCCAGAACATGCAGGACATGCTATCTAGCACTCTCGTGTAGGTCTTAATTATGGTAAACTTTTTCTAGATATGTATCATAAGGTCTATGCCATAAGGTGTGGCGCTTAGAAACCCCGACAGGAAAGCCTTCCAGTCACCGCATTGTTTAAGTTAGCGGCTTTTTCCTTAAGTGCGTCGATTGTGTATGGTTCGTTAGAGTAATAGCAGCCCCTAACAGCTTCGTCCGAAAAGAAAATGTTGCTACCAAAATAAGCGCAATTTTCCAAAGAAAGAGATTTTCCTTCATCTCTTGAATGAATTGTGAAATTCTGCTAGGAGGTGAGGCACTTGTGTTTCTACACTGCACAAATAAATTTTCAGCATTTCCCAAATATGTTAAAGCGTAAACGCTTGACTTGACACTACATATTTGTGCATATCTCAGGCATATCAGTATTTCCAGCGTCACAATAACGCACACTTCAACAGGAAACCAACAGATGGCCTATCCTTTATAAAGGCCAAGGTTGGTTTTGTGAAATTGTTGTATCTTGGTATGTATGTATAATTTGCTCAGATGATTTAAGTTTGTCATTAGGCATTAGAAGGCGCGCCAAGTTTACAGTTAAGATGGTTTGAATTTATTTTTCCAAATTGATATTTCAAGGATGTGACGATGACACTCCAAGGTTTTGTAATTGATCAAAAACTGTTTTTAAGAATTTTCGAACAGTGAATTTTTTTTCTTTATAAGCAATCTAAGCGAGGTGCAAAATAATATGATATTAGAACAAGTATGTCCGCCCTTATGTTCGTGAGATCTATTTTACTGAAATAGATTTCTATTTCAATATAAACGTTACAAAGAGATTGTGTATTTGTCACAGTGCAAGAAAAATCATTCTGAACTTTTTGTTAGCAGTCTGCAAATACCTTTAATTTTCAATTTCTATTCGCACCTTCCCATGAAAAATTAATGCTATGACAACATTTTAAAAACACTGGCTGCGGCCGAGCACTTGTCAGCTTTCTTTTTATCCTGTGCCTACGGCAGAGAACTTGTCACAAACGAAATCCTCCGTTCAATCCTCTTCGTGACATTTCTATGGACGCCATCTCCACTTTCGCAAATTGGGTGGAAACGGAATGTCATTGAATAATTTACACTGCGACACGAATAAATTTCACTATGAATTTTATATGACATCGAAATGATGTTGTTTGCACGGTTACGTATGCATGGCAGTCAATTTTATTTCATGGCTTGCCATCAAGGACTTCTTTTTTGGTCACATGCGGGGACTTCTAAATTTTATCCGTTGTAAAAATCCAAATAAATGGGATCATTTCAATTGGTTTTATGACACCAAGTTCCTTTGCCGTGTCTATGCCCAAGCGAGTAGAGCACGCGGTTAACCCCAAAATTCACGCATCACAAACTTTCGGACATACCATGAGCTCGACCTAAATTAATTTCCAATATTAGAGATTGAATTACATACTCCCATGGGGTGAAGGTATACACTTGACTCGCAGATGGTAAAGGTTGTTGAATGAAATGTGCACAAAAATGTCGTTCAGGGGCTAGCTTCTGTGGTTTAATTGGGTTGGACTCAGGAGAAAGTCCGTACATGTACATATATGGCCAATAAGTAAACTGGAAATGTTCTAGTCACTCAATCGGTGTAATGTTTAATCAAGGTTTTCTGTGATGGGCTGTGAAATTGCCTGCTGAAGTTTGGCATTTTACTTTCACTTTTTTTTGGTAATTGAATTTCTCTCTGATGGGGGTATACTCGTATAACGGTACGTGTACATATAAAGGGTTTTATGACATGATTGGGTGAAAGTAAATATTGGCTTATGGAGGGAATTGTCTTGATGCCCGGTTTTATTGTATAGACATTTTTTTTTACTGGCACATATGATGTTTTCTTTGTTTTTTTTTAGCTTGCCTGGGATGGGAGTAAAGTTTTTACTTTGCAATTTGAAGACATTAGCCTTTCCGTTGTTTTGATAAAGCCGTAAGCGTTTTTCAACGACTTGCTATCTTCTCCTTACTTGCTTCTAATCAGAGAGAATTTAAGAAATTAGTCTACCTATTCTTGAAATTTAAAAATCGTTTAATAGAATTTTGTTTAGCTTTCGCAATACGGGGTGTGCAAAGAACTTCCTTTCGCTCAGTTGGTCGTGCAATCACGGTGCCAATTATGTCGCCTCAGTCGACTCTTCACAGATTCATTGTGTTCCTCCTAGTGGTGGAATAACCAACTAGGTATAGAAGAAGAAGGGTTTCGTAGTCCTAGTTACAAAGCCTTCCTTCAACACGAGTTGAGAATGAAGTCCAAGGCGGCTTTCAAATAAAAGCTTAAGAATACTGAAGTTTTCGTTTTTTTGAGACCTATTATTTAAAATGAGTCTAGGACCTTGTCGAATTGCCTGTCCATATCATTTTAAATATTTGATTTATATGGTGCTATTATGCAGATATTCGCCCTGACACAGTGGTTAGTGCGTGGTACTGCTGCGCAAAAGTTTCGACTTTCGAATCAAAAAAAAAAAAAAAATACTTTTTTAACTGTCCCACCTCTCTCTTTTAATAGAGCTGTTGATTACATATATACATACTCGTATGTAGAGATACTTGAAGTGACGAAGGGGCAAAAGAACATACATATTGAGCAAATTCTTTGCCTTACTACCACTGGGTGTTTCTCTTGCTCTATGCTTAGCCGAATGGCAGCTTTACCCAGCTTCTTCTGGAATTTTTTCTAAGGTAGTGTTCTATGTGGTTGTGAGTCTTTCCTTCTGACCTTGTATCCCAAATTTTGTTTACTTGCCGGTTCACTTCTATGCGCACCAAGTCTTCACACCATCTCAGTTTCTTGTCCTTAGGTTTAGTTTAGCCGATTTTACATGAAGTTGCTTTCTAATGTCTTCGTTCCTCTTCTTATCCTAGTACTCCCCTGAGGTATTTCATCTCTTTAGATTGTAATAGTTTTTCTTTTCTCTCTATGAAGATCCAGTTTTCACGTCCGTGCACCAAAACGAGTAGGTACATCCAGTTGAATATTAATATTTTTTTTTTGTACGATTTCCTAGTTGTATAAGAACTTTCTTCTCAGTGCTGCATACATCCGATTTGCTGATTTATCTCTCGCCATCACTGTCTACTGATGAAACCACTTAGGTACTTACTTTTTTGCACCTGTCTCTGACTTCTCTATACAGCGTCAGTCTGGCTGCTCCTGGTTCGCTATCGACCTTTCTTTTTTTGACATTGATTGCTAATATATCTTTCCATACTTTAAGGTTCTTTTACACCTTATCCTTATTAAAACAGTAATATATCGCCTGCAACGATCAGGCTTGGAGATAAACAGGTTACAACTGACTATTACCGACTCTTAAACTTTCCATCCTTACTTAGCATCTTTCATTGTGCAGATAAATAGGACGGGGGTCAGAATATTTCCTAGTCTTACTCTTCACACGTCTTGAATTTTGTTTATGTTTATAGTGTCAAACCCTTACTTCATATTGATGAAGCAAGTGAGAAGTTTTTAATTCTTAGTAAGGTTTTTTTTTTCAGTGCCGTGAAAATATACAGAAAGTGTATCGTTGCCATTCTTTCCCTTGTCTTCAGTCTAGGTTGATCTCGTAGAGTTTAAGGAGTGTTATCCCTCTATAGTCAGTGTTTTGCTCTATGTCCCCTTTTTATAAATAGGTAGGGTGACTCCATATATCCATTCTTATGGTTTTTACCATTCTCAACCCATAATTTACTACAGTTGTAGGAAAAATATTAAGAACTACGGGCTGTCATACGTGATTCCCAGTTAGATATATTTAATAATCCATAAAAAGTATTACCTGCAATATCAGGATATTTTCCTACATTGCTCCTCATGCCCTTCATATTAAGTTGCCAATTTTTGACAAACCGCAATTTTGTGGTTTGTTGTTCTTAGAATGCTTATCCTCCGGCGGAAGTTCATTTTGGCCTTCTCGGCAATTCCACTCACTTTCAATATTAATAGCACGATAACCTTAATCAAACCAAGCAGTCACTCATTATTAATTCAAAGCAAATATCTAACAAAATTTTTGCTCCCTCCCTCGTGCAAGTCTGTACGCTATAACCGCAAAAGGATACATTCCCAATTTGCACAAGACAAACCTATAAGATAGCCACCGTTAGATTCAGGATAGTGGATGTATACTGAGCGTTCTATGTACATGGATTTCTTGTCCAACCAAGATACTCTTGACTCCCACCCTTAAGCAATTTCCCTTCATACTCTTTCACAATACAATATGCAGATGGATATCCTTGGAGGATTATCAAAACATTTCGGTCATTTAAAATTAAAGCCAGGATGATCATGAAGGATGAACTCCAACATGTGGATATGTTAATTTTATGGTTGCCCGAGCAAGTATATTAGAGGAGGACGCTTCAGCACATCGAACCAATTTAAAGGACATCAGGCGATGACGATGAATTGACATATCATTTTCTTTTATTCTGCAATGGAATGAGTTTTAAATTAAGTACAAATACGCGATAATCCATAGCGCTGGAAGATATTACTTTATTTTTATTCTGTAAAATGTAAATATGTAAAAAGGATTCACCAAAAAAATTGTGCGAAAAATCATTTTGATTATATATTTATATTCATCTTTGTTATATTGTGCAACATATGGACGTACAACTTTGCAGGAACACGAAGCATTAGAAATGAATACTTAATGGTTTTCATGCCATTATCATAACTTTTAATATCCTTTAAAAAATTCACTAAACGATGGCGTATAAAAAACTGTCACAAGACGAAAAAGAGTTTGCTATGGCAGAATGTCTAAAGCTGTAGGGGTGGCAAGTGAATATTGAAATTTTCACCTTTTTGAGTGTCGTTTAACTATGTAGTACGTGCCCATAAAAGTCGTAAAGTGGTTGGGGAGATGCTGGTCATGAAGAAAAAAGTTTAAAAGAGAGGACATTTTTTATGTTGTTTTAAAGTTTTTTTGTTTGTCATTCTTTGCATTTTTGGTGCATACAAGAACAGCTTAGAACTTATTTATTTAATTTAAAATAAGCTGATTTTATAAAATTTATAAAACAGTTTCAACATACCTATGTATGTATGTAGTTAGATAAAAAATTAAACAAAAGGCAAAATACATTGTACATAAATCACAAAAAGTAAAAAAAAACATAACTAAAGCCCGTATGACACTACATTTTTTTCTCATTTTTAATGCATTAAATCATGTTTGAGTGTCAGCCTTGCATAAAAAAGACAACACGATTTTTTAAGAAAGGGAAAGCAATAATTTTGCAGGAAAATAATAAACTGTCAGCTTTTGTTTTTGTATTGAGCCGAACAGAATCACAAACGGCAAAAATTAATTGGGAATTTAGGTTTTTGTTTCTCTTTGAACATTTCCAAAACGGTTGCTATTAATAAATTTATATTTAAAACACACAAAATAAGTACATCTGGATCCATTTCGCAAATTCAAAACAATTTAGTTTTGCAATGACTCAATTTAATGCAGAAATGTCAAAAACAAGCTACCAGCGGCTGAAAAATCTAGTTTGGGTTACATTTTTAATGCATTTTTTTTGACATTTTCACATTTATTAGGTTAGTGTGTACGCACTCACACTTAATGGAAATTTCAGTAGTGAATTTTTCGTACTGCTCTAATTTCATTTCCAGAGCATTAAAAATGAGAAAAAAATGTAGTGTCATACGGGCTTTAGGAAAATGCATTAATTTGTTGTAAATTACCTTGTTATCTTGGATTGGCGAACAGCTGGACTCGACCTTTTTATTGTTATTGCTCTTTAATTATGTAAACAGGATATCATATATATACATACATACTCGATAAGCGTATATCGATGCGTTTTGTTTGGTGCCATTCCGAGTTGAATTCTTTTAAAACACAAAAGGAGCTAGTTAACATCGAAAATATAGACCACGCAATTCACTGCGATTGATCAAACAACATAAGAACCCAATAAATTGTTGATTTGATGTGTGTAGCCGGCAGCTGGTATTCAATGTACTCATTGCTATGTTGAAAACTTGAAAACCCATGCCTGGACAAATAAGAGTTAGTATATTACCACATGCAAAAAGAAATATAAGAATTTCTGCAGAAGAAAGGTCATATATTATAGAGTTTAAAAAGTTCACATAGGCAATGTTGTAGAGTTTTGCTGGTTCACATTTTGGAGAAATTCGCATTATCGGAAACTAACATTATCGAGTTAATACTGTATTTCCGAAAACATTGTGAGGAATATCTGGCTTTTGAGCATTCCTATTCATAGTGTTGTACCAAATTATTTTAAGAATTGTGCCTTTCCTGTGTTTTCGGGGTACGTTTGCCTGTGATTGTAGTGAAATCGTTAGTTGCCTTTTGGCTGCGATACTAAGTTCCCACATTGTCTACGTAGAAAAACTCAGTGCCCCCTCTGATTCTAGTTTATACAGCTCTGGAAATATGATAGCTCAGAAAATAAAGTTCTTTTAAAAAGATATGCATATGTACATATGTAACTAAAACCAAGCAAAAGCATAAATTTCTAGCGTGCTACTCATATATCGTTAAGTTGATAAAATACTTATTTAAATCATGAAAGACTCAAAATATATTCCTTTTTTTTTTTTCGTATGTATAACATAATTCGTTAAAGAAACACTTAAATTTATACTATCTGACTGCTGTCTAAACGTCCTCTGGTATCCTCAAAATCAACTTATCTTTACCTTGTCAATAAGTTATCCCTATGTAATCAAAAACTTCCATATGCCCTAAAACTAAAATGAACTTTTGCTTTCAAAAGCAAATGTTATCCGAAACGCTTGGATTATTCATCAAAAAGCCACCGCTACTGAGGCGCAGTTATGATGTCAAATAGAATTAAAAGTTCGAATATCCTTTTCAACAAAATGTTGGGCCTGCGGGAAACTTCATATGAACTTGCTTCTAAGGCAAACGAAACGAAAAGTTTTCGCTGCCTTCCCATGTAGCTTAGCGGGTGAAATATAATTAAATTACCTGCTTAGCCGTGTACTCAAGACTTTAATGCATACATATGTGAGAAGAAGAAACTACTCTGCCACTATCCTAAAAACACATAAAATGCCCTTGGGAATATCCTGCAGGTATAATAAGGATAATATTCATAATAATTGCATTACATTTCAGTGGATTAAATGGAATCGCTAAATTCCATTGATATCCTTTGGACTTACCAAACATGAGGGTTGGTAAAG
Source organism: Blera fallax (assembly GCA_946965025.1). Classification (NCBI taxonomy): domain Eukaryota; kingdom Metazoa; phylum Arthropoda; class Insecta; order Diptera; family Syrphidae; genus Blera; species Blera fallax. The sequence continues at coordinate 53,019,587 of OX337246.1, forward strand.
TAAATATAAATGGCAGGGTACTTACCAACAATCGATTCATAGCCGAGTCATGAATTACAAAAAAACAAACTTTTTTTCGCAGTTTGTCACTTGGTGAATATGAAATTTAATTTAGTATTGAAAAAAGTTAAAAAACGACCAACCGAAATGAGCGACTTCATAAAAAGGAACAATAAACTCATTTCCGTCTCTCCAAGCCGTCCTTTTGCACCGCCAAGGGACTTTATTTAATTTTGTTACATTTTTTCCACCCTGAATATTACGAGTAACCTTGTAAATTATAAATCCCAACGCAAAACTGAAGGATGAGAAATGGCTTAACAGTCCGAGCAGATGCAGACGGGCAGAAGACGGTGGCAAAACAAAAAAAAAAAAAAATCATAATGAAATCGTAAAAATTCGAAAGCGAAAAAATTCTGGAGACAAAAGCAACAACATCAACAAGGACAAACAACGAAAGCCTGCTTGAACAAGAGAAAAAAGAAGTTAAAATTTATAGATGCATCTGAAGGTTGGCTAAGGGAAAGTCCTCACTGACGAGAAACAATAAATATGTGTTCTGTACGGTGTAGAATGCTTGCCCGTTTCTTTATTTAATCACCAGCAAAGGTGGACATAAAAATTTCATCTCGGTTTTAATTTCACGTTTGCTTCCCTCGGGTGCTATGTTCATATATAAGGTGGGGTGCACATCACCCCAAATGAGAAAAGATATTTCCTGTAGAAATCACTGGATCGTTCGTTTGGACTAATATCTATGAGTGATTTGATGCAAACAATTTTTGTAGTGCATTTTTTGCACTTGGTGCAAGAAAATCCTTTAGAGGATCTTTTAATTTCCTAGTATCGCTATTAAAACAATTTGAAGCTTTTGCTGACATATGTACTTGATACACTGAGCTGTTTAGCCTATTTCGTGATAATTGTTATTTTATTTATGTGTTTATGATTACATATTTGTAATGTATTTGAATATGAAGGTAATGATGAAGATGAGCCGGGTGAAACGGATAGAGGTAACAGGGAAGAGGATTTTCCCAATATGATAAATTATGGTGAGGGAGGTTTGGTAGATGCAGAACCTGTTGCTTCAACCCCATCTGCCCCTCAGCTTCAGTTAACAATTGTTGGAGTTGATTTCCTTTAGATTGGTGAAATTTGAGAGTTGATGTCAAGTCTCCCGAATGCGAAATGTCGAATCTTGTTTATCATGCAGAGTAAGACTCAACCCTTCCAAGAGAAATGATAGGCTTGGATTTTTTTTAAAGTTTCGTCATTCCTCTTTCCTTACTCGCTTGACCAATAATTACTACAGTGCCATTCCCTTGCTAGTTTATCCCCGCACACAAGGTATGCTTGCAGTAGGTACTAGCCGTAGAAATCGGGTGAAAAATTGCAAGCTTCCAGAGGAGAAAACGATGATAAAGGTTAAACAAGAAACCAGACAAAAGTATGTAGCTTAAATTCACGGTATACATATGTAGAGGTTACTTTACTTTCGTAGAACGACAATTGAATCGTCAACCCCGTTTCAACTTACATACATACATACATACATACATTGGCATGAGACGTCTTCTACCCATTATTTCATTATATCATTTTATGCATTAAATTTATACAAACCCAGCTTGTTTTAAAATTAATATAAAAAAAAAATTAAATAGTTTATGCTAAGCTTGTGCCGCAAGTAATCAAATTTTGTTCAGTAAATCTGATAATTTGTACATGCTACTACATACTATTTATTTCGTTTTTTGACAAATTTTCATTTATTTTTCAAAAATACTATTTATCCGTATTAATTTAACACTTAAATTTAATTTAATTTATTCTCATAAAAGCCTTTATGGGGTTAATGCCCAGTGTATCTTTAAAGATAAAACCATTTTTTTGTCAAAAATATGGGCTTAAAAAAATAAAATTTTTTTAATGAAGTTGTTGCATGTGTTCTATTTCGCATGTAATATATTTTTTTTTCAACAAAATCTGTGTCCTTGGGCATTTAAGGGTTAAGCTCTAGTTAGGCCGGGGCTTGAATATTACTTGGGCTTGGAGGTCGAGCCCAAAACATTATTCAATGCTTCTCGGGCAGTATACAGAGATGAACAATTAGAATTATAGATCATCCGACCCTAAGATTCAACCTCGAACATTGGCCCATTAAAGGAGGGTAGCTGGCTTATCCCAATACTACAGATAATACCGCGGTCGATGTTTCAAATACTTCAGTGGACTGACCCCTAGCAATTGAACACCCTACCAGACAGCCCTAGGAGGGCACACTACCTCCCTAAATTAATTTTGTTACAGAACAAACAAACTTTGGAATTCACTCCCAAAAGATATATTTTCAGAAGGTTTCAGTCTCTAATTTTTTGGAGTAACATCAACAGAGGTCTACTGGTATATCAGGGCGCTAAACATATTAGTATTATAGGGTCGCCAACTTCTATAGAAAATTATAAAAAAAGAAGATTTTAGCTTATTTGAAGAAGTGGGCATCGTGTCTCAATGGTTACTGCGTTAGACAACTGAATGGGAGAAAACGCTAGCAATTCTTTCATGGTCCCACTTCTCTTGAGTCCGAGAGTAATAACTGTCAAGAGAAAGCATCTCATTTCAAAAAAAACTTTTCGTATATGGCTGTAACTGTAGGTTCAAATGTGTGAAAATATATCACACGCACAAGGCCTTGAGAAGCTTGGCCCTTCTATTGCATTTCCTCGTGAGGGGAACAAGTTTGGTTAGTCAGGATTTACTTCCGAACTACATTAACACGTTCGTGGACAAAGCGGCATATGCCGCTAAATTTTGTTATTTTTACTGGGACAGAGCGGCATGTCCCGTCTATCTTTGTTTTCCTCTAAAACGCAAAGCGGGAACGACCGTCGAGTTTTCTATTCAATTATGTATACAATGCAACCTACTGTCCTAGTAAAAAACAAAATATTTTGTGAAATGTCCCAGGAAATCCACTGTGATACTGTATCCCAGGACAGCTAGGTATGGTGTTTTTTTTTGTATTGTAACGGTCATTTCTCGCTCTCGTGATTGAAAAACGGCAGAGCAATGATTTTACGCAAGCTGTTGCGCCTAATGTTGTTGTTATAATTTTGTTTTTCCAATGAGATAACTGTCCCAAGTCCATGAAAAGGTGGTTTTTTGTGTGAGTCATTGTTTTAGTGTAGATCATTTGGACTCAGTCAGTGTTTCAGTGCGGATTATTTGAATTTCGGAATTAGTTTACAAGTGTATTTTCAGTCAATTTGAATCTATAAACTGAAACATAAGCACGTAATGGACCCCAGAAATGAATCTAGGATTTTAAGATTGGTGGAAGAAATTAGTACAGGCGAATCAGAGCTTGCTGACGATTTTGATAGCGATGATGATGATCGAGATCCAAATTACGAACAAAACTCTGAGCTTAATTCATCCGACAGTGAATCTGAAGTTTCTTTGCGAGGTGAAATTGCGGAAAATGAAACATTCCACGAGGATCATGGGGAAGAAATTCTGCTTCATGGCACAGAAGATGCAGGCAATGAGACAGATGACCAATGGTGCGATGTTATTGGAGATATTCCTGATTTTGAATTTGATCAAACACAAAGTGGTATAAAAATTGATTTTGGCGATGAGACTCCAACTGCTAGAGAATGTTTCAATAAGTTATGGGACGGAGCAATAATGGGTATGATTCTCGACTCTATGAACAAATAGGCTCTTCGTAGATCAAACTCTGGCCGACCAGCAAAAAAATTCAGTAGATACTCCGCTATTAGAGCATTTACTACGCAGGAGTTGGAACATTTTCTTGTTTTTTCCAGTTTTTCACCATACTCTTTCCGGAAGGAGGTACGAAGAAATGCTAAGGTGCTTTAGTTGCTCATATGCTTCAGAAGCGGACCCTTCTGACAAGTTGCAAAAAGTCACTCCATTGCTGAGAAAACTGCTAACCAATTTCAGAAATGCTTATTATCCTCTTAGCTTTCGACAGTATATAAAAGGAAAAAAAGCTAAGTACGGTATCAAATTTTATAGCCTTTGTACTCCTGATGGATACGTACTGAATATGGTCATCTACAAAGGCAAAACTGATGCCAATGAGGGTATGTCGAAAATCGAGGCGTTAGTGTTTGCTCTTATGGAACCTTATTTAGACAGCGGGCATCACTTGTTTATGGATAACTTTTATTATAGCATATACCTCGCGAAGAAACTACTCGCTCGAAAAACACATTGCACGGGTACCCTAAGAAGTAATAGGCGCGGGAATCCATAAGCAATTACAAATATAAAACTAAAGAAAGGTCAACATATCTGGAGCAGAAATGGTAAAATTTATGTTTCTAAATGGAAGGACAAAAGGGATGTGCTTTGCATTACAACAAAATACCATCCGAAACTCGTAAGTGTGACCAATAGGTATAACCAAATAAAGCAAAAACCGGAAGAAATAGCGAAGTACAATGAATTTATGTCCGGTATCGACAGAAGCGACCAAATGGTCAGTTACTATTCGTCTCCTCGAAAAAGCGTTAGGTGGTATAAAAAGGTTATGTTTCACCTGTTGGACGTTGCGATATGGAATTCTTTTTCTATAATGAAGAAATTCATAAACAAAGCTACACTGCTTGACTTTAGAAACGAGTTGATAAAAGAATTCCTATCAGTATCACAGCACTTAGAAGACGGAAGGAAACTGGTACAAATGGGGGCTAAATATGGGGGAAAAGAAAGAGGACGTGGACGCAGTTTTTATCAAAGAGGCATATATTTTAAATAATGGGGTACAAGGTCTAAGGTCAAAAAAACAAAGGCTAGAAGACACAATAAAGCAAGAACAAGTAAACTAGAGGTAGACTAGACCAGGTATAGGGCTGAACTTAATCTTTACACACGAATTGCGTTTATTTGAAAGCCATACGTTTATTTCAAGAGTCAAAATTCAACTGTGCTTCTTAATTAATACAATACAAATCGGAAAATGCTTCTGAGTGCAATTTTGTCTTGTCAACAAGGTCAATGCCATGAGGAAAAGGTAATTTAAAAGTAGGCCAAAAACGGGAAATGATTACTAAGTGGAAGTGGAAGAAAACATGAGAAATGTGAATTATGGGCAATACTTAAAGTATGCCGGATGAGTTGGTTCGGGTTGCGTCCGGAACGTAACACCTCCCTTCACAGATTGTGGACTCTACGAAGTCACTACATTATTAATTTTAACGTTTAACTTTCAAGACAAATATTGCACTGAGAATTACAATTACAATAATTACTATAACAAATGTGGTTCCAAAAATTACGTATTCTTTCTTTTTGTATTTAATTTCAGTTATTACATCTAAATTTTCTATCTCATTAAGTACAACGTCATCAAAGAGTAATTCCTTGTTTGTATTTATAACAGAATCTAAATAGTCTGGAATAATGAAACTTTGAATGTTTTTTTATTATTATTTATAATCTTATCATCAATTTTTACTGAGCAATTGTTGAAATTAATAAGATAATTGCCATTTAAAATAATTTCTCTCAAATCACAAGTACTAGTCAATTTAATATTTCTTTGATTCTTTAGCAAAATTAATCAAGAGAAGTCTTAACTCTACGATTTCAGATCCATTATTTAAAATTTTGATACAGTTTTTTTTCATGACACAATTGTTACAAATTTTAAGATTTCCTAATTCAACATATTGTACGTAATTATAAGTTTTGTTTTCATATTTTACTATTTCCTGACCCTGAAACATAAATTCTCGATTTCGATTATCTCTGATAGGAACGAGCAAAGTTTTTTGAAGAGCAATCGCAAATCGCAATTTGGGATTTTTATAACAAATGTAATATTTTCGTGATCAACTGTAAATGTACACAGCTTTATGTTTTCTAGTTTGTAAAAGTCAACGTTATATTCTATAATTTCTTCATCAGTTAAAATATTGCTGTGTAAAATTCCATGCCTAGCTGAGGATATGTTGTCTTGTAGGTGCTCGACATTATCTTGCAAAATTTTAAGTTTTAATATGAGATCTATATAAACGGTTTGCTAATATAATTTCTTGTTGTTACTATCAATTTCGGTTAATCTGCTTGTTATCATATTTCTGTCTTTTTGTATTAAAGTCTTAAGCCTGCTAAATGTGTCATTAAAGTTCAGATTAATTTTTATTTGTTTATTAAGATTTTGTATGGCATTGTATTCTTCTATTTCGTGACGATCAGAGTCGTCTATTGTACCAAAAAGCCACTTATTGACAGATCCCACAAAGTTAATTAAACCTCGCTTTTGTCTACGTGGTATTAGGGTATAAACCTTGTTTCTAATCGAATTAATTTGAAATTCCAACGCTGTAACTTTTTGCTCTAAGCCAGATTTTTCACATTTGCCTCTTAACTGTCCAGAATACTTAAGATTTCTTTTGGGTTAACTATGTTCAGTACTGTATCATAGTTTTCAGTAAAATAAACCTTTTCATAATAAATAAACCTTGCTTGGGTTGTCGTCCAGGTCAGAAGAATCAGAATTATTTTGAATATTAATTTCACCCGAAAATTTATTTTTGCATTTAATATTAGAAACATGTATATTTTGTAAGTTAGTGTTTAGGTTGTTCCTTATGGCGTACAGTTTTATAATTTTTAATATAACCTGATTGTCTTGTCTCAATATATTCTTCCCTATTTCTATTATGTTTGGCAATGTATCTAGTCTTTTCTTTTCTTAAATTCAAATATATTACGTCTTTATTGCAGTTGCCCCCTGTATATTTACTGGTTTTTCCTTTGTCGTTGAATCATAGTTATTATTGTACCATTCAATTGCTTCACTAATTTTTTCTTTGTTATTTAACTCTTTATATTCAATACCTAACATTCTAATTTTTTCGCTGAGAGTGTTATGAAAACTTTCTACGTCACCATTGCCTGTATGATTATTCGGTTTAACCAAATGAAATTCTATATTTTCTATTTTCTTGCCTAAAGTATTCCTTGATATTCACACTTTTAAATTTAAAGTAAAATGCAGAAGCAAATTTTGAGAATCTATCAATAAATGTTAAGTTTGCCTTTGAATTGGTGTAAACATCCATATGTATAATTTGCCTGATATCACTAGGGGTTTCGGTAAACTCAAATTTCTGTCTAATTGGATTCCTATCATATTTGACTTTATTACAAACATTGCAGTTGTTGATGAATTTCTGAATAAGAACTTTTAATTTTGGGATGTAGATAAGTCTTTTGAGACCATCATAATTTTCATTAATGTCTGTATGTCCTGTTTCGAATTTAGAGGAGAAATAAAAAAATACTAACAAACAACAACAGCAACATTTTCCACATCAAATTCAATCAAACCACGCAAAATTTAAACCTACCATTAAGATTACACGGTACTTTTATTTACCGTTTCCTTCTTCTAGACGCCTTACTCGCTCTCCTCTTTAAATATCCATTAAATCAAATGAAAAACCACGACCAGAATTTAAATACGTCCCCGGTAATAGAATCTGATGTTAAACAACAATCTCTTTCGAATGAACAAACACAATAAAATTTTCCTCTTGTAAACCCCCCTTGTTTTGTACGAAATAAAAATCATTCGGTATAATCCTTGCAAACAAACGAGTAAGAGGGCAGGACTGCACAAAAAGAAAAAAAAATCCGAATTCGTAAACAATTTATCGCGAAAAAATTCAATCGTAAACAACGCAATCAAAAATTCATTCAAACAAAGCATTAACGCGCTTATTCCTCATCCTCCCTCATCTCTTTTCGTAGTCAGTGCCAACCGCCTTGCACCCCGGTTAGTACATACGAAAAACAATTCCGGTTACCACAAAATGTCTACATCCTGCAGCATCACATTTTATTCGCCAATCTCTTCGCGTACCGCGAGTGGTACTTTTTTCGCGATTTTTCACCCCTCCTGATTGCAGGCGGCAGATTGAAATCCTTTATAAGATGTTATTCTACGAAGTCTATCGCGATGCAATAAATTTAATTTGTACAATAGCAGTGTTATTCATTCGTTTTTCTCAGTGGGGAAGTAAAGAATTCCGGTCTACGTGTAGGTGTAGATACTTTGCTTAGTTAGACCTTTTGAGTTCAGTGCTCTCGGTCGTTATTTTCAATTTTCGTTATCATTCGTATACCACCTAAGTCACTTACTTAGAGTCCACAATCATACATTAGGTCCCACACATCTCTCTGGGGGCTTTTCGACCCATCCTTTACCATCATTAGGACTTGTTTTTTTGAACACACGCATGTAGATACATATATATGTACATATGTATATATTTTTCAATTCAAAACGCGTCCTGTGACAACAAATACACGTGAATGCTTAAATCAATCGGAAACAAAAGCATCCTTCCGAATCCGTTCGGCATCGTCGTGGTTGCTCGTAGCTTACGGTTACACAAACAAACGCGTGTTATCTTTTGCATTTCGCGCAATCCTTGGGAACTAAGGCGTTTTTTTCTATTTCAGTTAAGGCTATGAGGGACGAAGTTCTCAATGGGAATTCAACATAGCCTGAAGCTGCTGAATTAAAGTTGGAGTTGTGGTATTCTGTTCATTCTAACTACAAAAGAAGGAAATGCGGCACAAAAATTCCGCACAATTCCCAAAAGGAAACGCGGATTTTTTTGCACTTTTTCAGTGTTTTTCACCCTTGTTCGTTCCTGTTCGTGGGATCATATTGTTTAATTTCATCCTGGATTCATCCTGCAAATTCATTCTGCCTTACTCCTTTCTTTTTGAGAAAGAGTGCGAAGAGGTTAAACGAATTTTTTTGTACCTATCCTACCTGTCATTCGCGGATATTTAATATTCATCATTTAGAGTTTTGCAGGATTTATTATTTATTAACAAATTTTTTTCGTGAAGGTTTTTTCCTTGGATTCTAAAAATTGTCTGTATACACGACGCGAATAAATTTTTTAACATTTCCAGTCTGATGGTTATTTATGGTTAATTGTGGTTACGTATGCTAGTCGCTAGAGAGCGCCTGTTTTAATAGAACACCGGTTTCAAATGAAAATTATATGAAAGGATGTGAAAACTTCTTGCTTAACGATATGTATATGTTGCACATATGTACATATATACCAGTATATGCAAATATTTAACTGTTAAGTTAAGATGGAATTGCAATTGAAACTTTCATGTCTTTTGCGTTGTGGTTACCAGTATGATACATTAGTATCAAAATTAATACTTCCCACAATTTGACAAAATGATACTTTCTCAAATTTTACCATAAAATAAAGAATAATTATTCAAGATAGTAATAAATTCATGTGGCATTCTGTGGCAAAAAGGAAAAACAGCACAAGGAGTGTTTTAAAATTTTTCAGCAAAGTCCGTTAAAGGTTCGACATGACTTAAAGGTATGGCATCCGATATTTTGACTTGTGCTGTTTTTCCTTGTTGCCACAGATATGATGCAGGGAAATAATCCACGTATGAACATTTTTCGAATTCATCTCGAATTTGGAATGTGAAGTTTTAGCTGAGCTGCAGAAATGTAGCTTACTTCATTTCCAAAGCTAGGAAACTGTAGTCCATTGTACATCCATGCAAGAACCCTTTTTTTGGTACAGAATATAGAGAAGCTTAGATATCATTCATTTATCTTTTTACTTAAAGTTGAAAAAACACGATTTACATTCATACATACATACATATGTACATACTATATACAATTGCATTTTTTCTTACATATCTTACTCAAACCGATTACGTATTAGTGCTTTGGAAGTTGGTCAAAATGTTTTGAAGTGTCTTGTAACAATTTGAACGATTCCACGGTGGTCCTCAGCATAGAAGATGAAGAAGATAAAGAGTCATCATTCTTTAGGGGTTAGATTTCTCAGATAAAGGAATTGCTTAAGTTGTAGAATGTCACGGTGAAAGACCAAGACAAATTACTATTACCTACACTAAGAAGCGGAACTTAGAAGTCGATTTTAGTGCGATATAATTTGTCTTGATGTTCCACCGTGGCATTTTACAACATTATATCACACTAAGATCGACTTCAGAGGTTTGGGTTGAACGACAAATCGGGGTCTGGAGTAGATTCTTTGTTTGGATGGTGTCGTAAATTCAGAACGACACAAAAAAATAGTTTGTGATGGTGTTATTCCTAAAATTGAATTGTTTGTTGTTGAAATACATCATTGTCTGCGGCATGACTTGCTTCATTCAAACATTATATGTAATTTATTTTAAAACATTTTCAGACATTGTAAGTACTCGTAGGTATGTTTCTATATATCCTAGTAATTAGTGAAAAAGTAATTAGTGACAAATGTCTTTCGTGCCAGAAGGAGTTAAAGGTGCATTGTACTCGTAAGTACATACGTATACATACATATGTGGTTGACTCAACTTAACCCGTGCAGCAGCGCAAAGACATTTTGTTGTCATTTTGAGTGCGCTGCACCATACTACATATTTATCTCCTATCTCTTACTATTTTGTTAAACGTTTGGCATTGCATACAAGAATTTTAACAAGGTACATACATACACACAGAAAAATATCTATGTAAAATCAACAATAATAAACATGATTCAACATTTTTCCAACTATGATTTTGCTTCATAGTTGTTTCATGTTATTTCAACATGATTTCCCTACATCACAAGCGCAAAAAAAACTCGTGTTGAAATAACTATAAATCAAGTTAAAATAAAATGATGACTCCTGTTTAATCATAATGATCTTCATGTTAAATTAACACGACTATTCCTGTTAAATCATATTGATCTTCATGTTGGAATAACTCGATTCCTGTTAAATTATATTGATCTTCATGGTAAGACAACATGGCGATTCCTTTTGAATCATAGTGATCCTCATGATAAAATAACATGATTCCTGTTGAAAGATATTGATCTTCATGTTAAATTAACACGACTTTTCCTGTTAAATCATATTAATCCTCGTGTTAAATTAACATGAAAATCAATATCAATAAAAATATAGAAAAATCAGGTCGGCTTTCAAAATATTTATTTTATTTATTAAATCTTATTATTAATAATTATATGCATTTATTTCTTAAATATATTTTCCCATTATTAATTGGAAAAACATGTAAGGGTGGACTTGTAAATTCACAGAGTTCTTTTAATAATATTTGGTCCTTTAACTCACCCACTTTATATGGTTGAAAATGATCGCCAAAATATACAAGATCAATTTCATTACATAAAACATATATTTTATTACAAACTTATGCAAACACAAAAAGTTTATATAATTTTAAAAATTCCTTATCAATAGTTAAGACCGAGAGGAGGTATTGCTTCCCGGATATCTTCTTGTGATAAATGCCTCAAACTGTTATAAGATATCGCAGCTCCTGCAAAGAAAATAATATTTGTTAATAACGTTGAAAAATATATGTAAATTGATTTAAAAATATATGGATAATCTACAATCCGTCTGGGACGGATCGTTGGATACCGTAGTGGCATTTCCATATGTTTTTAATGTAAAAAATGTACTGTACTTACTTGTTAAATAACCCTTTAACTTCCTTTAGATTAAACTTTTCCAAAAGTTCATCTAATTCATCTTTTTTACTGTTGATCTCATCGATTCCTGGTAGATTAATGTATATCGATGTTACCGTGCTCGTCGCTTTCAAAATTTAGGGTGTTCTCTATTGAGTTGCTTTCTTGCACTGGATTTAGGAAATTACTATTACTAAACTCGTCAGCAGACATAATTAAAAAAATAAAAACCGTACATAAAATTAGCACCGCACTGCACAAAGCCTAAAATCAATTTGAATTTTTTTGTAGATCTTTGCAACGTCTAATTTCATTTCAAAATGGTTCAATGTTGATTTTACACGAGCCAATTTTGTTTTTACCCTGTCATACGCCAAATTGAAGCAGTTTTTCAACTGAAATACTAGTGGTACCTGTCGATCGAAGGAAAATCGAGACCAAAACTATTATCCTTCTAGAACAACTTCACTTTCTAAGGGTTGCCATATCGGTTAAAGCGAAATAAGGTTGCCATTATTTCATACTAAATAGAATATTGTTGCTTTAATAGAAATATGTATAACTGCTTCTTACTTTGGAAATGTTTAAAAATTATTAAATTCATTGAGGATATATTCAAAAAATATAGTGTTTTAATATTCAGGACAGTCTTCGCAGCCTTGTAACTTTTGAACCGTTTCACGTAGGGCGCGGAATCATATTTCAATGATATTTTTATTCGATTCAATTTTAATTATACATACGAAATTTTTGTTGTAACGATGAGTAAATAGATTTTCGAATGTTGATTTAAAATCATAAATGGTACATTGTTGAATTAACTACCTTTCCTTTAAAATCATCTAGGTATATAAAATTTCAATTCAAAAGGAAAGCAATTTTAAATCAATAATATAGCAACATACTACAATGAAATTCCAACATTGCAGAATCAACAATTTCATTTTAACATGATTAAATGTTGATTTTAAAATGCCCAAATTTATTATAACAAGATCTCAATGTTGATTGAATTTCATAAATTCTACATTGTTGAAATAACCTTCTTTCCTTTAAAATCAACTATAAAAAATTTCAGTTCCAAAGGAAAGCAGTTTTAAATCAAAACAATAGCAATGTACTACAATGAAATTCCAACATTGTAAAATCAACAATTTTTCATGTTGTTTTTACAATTGAGTATTTTTCTGTGTGTATGCATACGTACATATATTTATATGTATTTGAATTATTAGTTAACATTTAATTTGAGTAACGTGAAGGTTTCCTGTTTCCCATTTTTCATTACTTTTCTTAATGCTTACTTACATACATACGTATGTACATATATCTTTTTCACTACAACTTACTACATTGAATAAAAAAAATAGACTAATTTTATTTTTCACATTTTTAAATCTTCAGCATGCTAACTGCGTGGGATTTTTTCACTCCCTGTCACCGTTTGCAGGCCTATTATACGGCCTGGCAGGCGCCTGGAGTTAAAGTCTATTTTCAAGGTGCCGTGAAATAAGTCTAAATGCAAAAATTTAGCTTCAGGTAACTGCCTGACAGTTGTTGACATATGTACCCGTAGCGGAGCGATGAAGCCGCTTGAGCGACGAAGCCCTCCCGAGAGCAGTTGAAATGCAGTTGAAAAATTTGCAGCCAACAGTGAAACATGAAGGCAGAAATCTTATGGTCTGGGGATCTATTGGGCATATGGAGTGGAAAATTTAGTTTTTGTCGAGACAACAATGGATAACCATAACTATTTAAAAATTATGAAAAAAAACCTAAGAGATAGTGTTTCCGAAATTGGCTTAAAGTACGACTTCATGTTAGTGTAGGATAAAGGCACTTAGCATTCTTCAGGGTTAGTACATGAGTGGCTTGTCTAGAAAGTTAAATCGCTGCTGCCTCATCCTCCTCAAATTCCGGACCTATTGAACATATTGAAAGAGGGTTTAAGAACCTCAGATAACCATCAAAAATCACCTCAAAGCCATTATCTTAGAATAACGGAACAAAATTTCCACGGAAGGTACATTAAAACTAGCGCTTTCTATAAAGAATTGTCTGAAGGATTTAACAATAGCGAAAGGATACCACACTCGATTAATACTATAGATTGTAAATTGTTTAAGCGGTGGGATTAGGTCACCTTATCACTGCCGCTACATTGGGCCTATTGCGATTTCCTCTGATCTTAAAGCTCACTTAATATGCTCGATTTGGTGATGAATTCTACTATGGTTTTGTGTGAGCTTGCAGATACATAGGCCTTCTGACGTGTGACGTGATGACGTGTTCTGATTAGGCAGTTACAGTGACGTCTTTGTTGCACATTCTGCAGGTGCTGTCTTGTGCTATTCCTATAGCCATTAGATGTTTTTTCACGCGTTCTTTTGAGGAAAGTATTTGGCAGAAAGAACTTGACTTGTATGTTCCCTTCAGTTTCCATCCAGTAATGATGCGCTTTTCCTTTTAGTCAATTTTTAATATAGCTTTTTACGGTATTCACTGGTAATCCACAGAATGGTCTTGGCATTATAAAGTTTGAAGCAACTCCTGTTCTGGCTAGTAGGTCAGCCTTATCATTTCCTTCATATCCTTCATGTCTTGGCACCCAAATGAGAGGAACTCTGTTTGTGCTGGCTAGTGATATGAGTTGCTGAAGGCAGTCCCATACTAGTTTGTATATTATTTCATAAGCCTTAATTGCCAGTAGAGCAGCCTTGCTGTCTAATCTATATATATAAAAGAGAGTTGGCGTACGTAAGACCGCTCATAACTCGGGAACGGATGGTCCGATTTGAGCTGTCTTTTTGTTGTTGTCTTCGTCTCTGCCCAAGGAACATTTTTACGGCGAAAAAATTTGAAAATTTTGAAGAAAATGAAGGAAAATACGGAAAAATCGATTTTCCATACATTTTGTATGGGGAATTTTCTTTTTTTTCATTTTGATCGAAATATTACAATTCAAAGGTTTAAAATTGGGAAAAGTTTCCCGGACAATCATTTTTTCATTTTGAAGAAATAATACAATGTAATTAATTGCCAGAACTCCAAATTTGGAAAATTTTTAATCGGAAAAACCCTTTTCTCACGCATTCACATGCAACAACATTGCCCACACATTCAAATGCAATTTGACAGGTGTCCTTTTTGCTTCGTTATTTCACCATATACTAACTACATATGTACATATACTAGACGGCAAACTTCGATGCACTTGACAGATTGGCTCCACCAAGCTAAATTGGTCCACCTAGAAGCTTGAATGTATTTCTCCTAGAAGCTTACCCCGATGTTAAACCATTTCAACGTTGGATGAACATTTTACCCAATTTTACTGTGGTACTGTACACTTCTTCCTCCTCTTCTATAAACTAAGTTTTACTGTGGGGGAAATGATTAAATATGCGCTGGCATAATCAAGTGAAGTTTATGAAGGTCAGCTCATATTTTGTGATTTTGCCGGTGATTGAAGTGGATATTTCAGTGATTACGGTGAGTTTATCGAAAACATTTAACGTTTCTAATGTTTTCAGTGCGAATCAGATAATATTGCTTCGAGGATGATAATTCAACTTCTTCGACATTGTAGTTTCAGTATTCGGGAGACATTATGCCGCCGATCAGAAAATCAAATATTGGCTCACGCAGTCGTAATGCACAAAGATTGGCGATTCGCCGTGCAAATCAAACGCCTGATCAACGCGCCGAAGCGAATGAACTGATTCGAGTACATGTGTCGCGAATTCGTACAGGACGAAATTAGGAGGAACAAGAAGCACACGCAGCTGCTGAACGACTGAGACAGCAGCGCATTCGCGATCTGCTTCGTCAAGTTGAATCAAACGCCAATCGTCGGGTGAGAAAAGTTGCCGTGAATGTCCAATTACATCGCGCCGATTTTCAATATGACTGCACGATTTACTACAGCGAACCGCCATGTGTTACGATTGGGCCCATAAATGTGATTTGTCAATATTGCAATGCGCTAAAGTTTCATTCGGAGACACCAGGATTGTGTTGTGCAGGTGGTAAAGTCAAATTACCACCCTTGACGCAACCACCAGACACTCTTTACTTTACGGCGACTTACCAGAATCAAGAGATTGCTTGACGAATGCCCTCAAATACAACGATTCCTTTCCAATGACGTCATTCGGTGCGAATATTGTTGAAGATCGTGTATTTAATCCTTGCCCTCGCCATGACAATCAATAAATCACAAGGCCAATCATTGGAAGTGTTTGGGATTAATTTCGAATTCCCATGCTTCTCGCTTGGTCAATTATATGTGGCATGTTCGCGTGTTGGAAAGCTTTTCGCCTTTGTTTATTTACCCGCCGGACAACAAAACAAAGAACGTAGTCTAGCACAAAGCATTAAATTGACCTGACATGTGATTCCCTGAACTTCTTTACATTCCGTGTAAATAAAGGATAATTGAATTCGAAAAGTGTTTCATGCAATTAATGATTGAAATTCGAGTGGCATCATTTGTTATCGATCGCAAATGTTCGATCAAAAATTAATTTCGGGTGGAATCCGGAATGCTCGAAATATTTTCTATTAAAAAATCAATTCTGGGCGGGACGAAGTTCGCCGGGTCCGCTAGTAGAAAATAAATGTTCTTGTTGGTTATAGATCTGTCTTTATTTTCCTGATGCATAGTTCTATATCGGATACTTCGGCTTGGAATACCGAATTACTCCTTTCCATGCATGAGTGAATGAAGATTTTCGTAGTAGAGCCGTATACACCAGCCCCAACTCCTTCACCTGTAAAAAAAAATATTTAACATACTTAAGTTTACAGCGGCCCCTAGACGATCAATATTATTGTGCAATATTTGATATTGTTGTGGTACTATGTTCTATGGTCTATTTTCACCCCAGTTCGAGTTATAGCCCGTAAAGTAGGACACCTCCGATTTGGAGGTATAATCACTTTAAATGGTATAATTTCTGAATTATTATAGCTACAGAGTTTTGTACATTTTGAAGAGACAATTCAATAGCGCATTTAAAATGTTAAACCTTTTGTAATTGTATGCAGCCAAAAAAAAGTTATGGTTCCTTAAACTCAAAATAATTATTTTTTTTTCTTTTTTTTTTTTTTATTTAGAGGAAGGGGAAATCTTCAAAAGTTACTGATGACCGCCTCCCACATAATTGCAATCTAGTCACTTGGACTAATAAGCAATATTTTCCTGCCATCTTAGGGTGCTTCCACACTGAATAGAACAAAACTGAGTTAGACAAACAAAACTGTTTTTTAATGTTTTTTGAAATTTAAATACACGCTTTTAAATACGTGTGCCCCCATTGAATAAAGCGAAATAAAGCTGACAAACGAAAACGGTTTTGTTCTACTGCTTATGTCAAACATTACATGTGCTTTAATGGAGCAACGTACATTGAAATAAGCAATAAATCATTTTCAGCAAAAAAATTGAGCTAGGCAGAAACAAGACAAAACAGTTAATGCATAGGCAAGAGACAAGCACATGCAATCAAATGAGAGCGCCCACATTAACTCAGTCAAGCAAGCAAAACAAAAGAAAAAGCTTGAAACATGTGAACGATGACTATCGGTATTTATGTTTCATTCATTCATTTTCTGTGAAGTGCAGCATCATGGGCAACACAACATGTGGCTTCACGACGGTCGTGCGGTGAGAGGTTTGAAACTTCTTTACAGCCATATCTTCGTACGAATTTGAAGCCATCTTAAACGCAACTGATATTCTCTGCTCACTAGTACGACAAAAATTATAAAGCATGACTCTCAATAACCCACACCAAATTAAGTAAGACAAAAAAACGTTTTAGTTTTGCTTCATTTGGTGAGGGTTAGGAACAGGCATTTTTGTTTTGTTTGTTTCTGTTTTATTTATTGTGGACCTAGCCTTAGTCTTTCAATGAGTTTCACCTCCTGGTGTCTTTTTTTTCGGATGTGCTCTATATACATATGTATGCAGGTAAATATGTCTTTTCTTTTACTGTTAGGCCAAATCGAGAGGTTTTATTCTTTTAAGCCTTCGTAATTTATTTGCGTTATTTAACAGTTTTTCTGCATCTAAGTTTATATGCTCTTCTAGCTTTTCATTGTGCTTTTTTGCATATTTAAAAATTTCCGAATGTACACTTTCTACCTTCAAGTCTCGATGAAGGTCAGTGTTTCTTATGTACCAAGTTGCATTTGCTATATTTCCGAGCACCTTATTTTGGAATCGTTGTATTATGTCTACATTTGTCTTTTTGGTAAAACCCTATAGTTGGATTCCATATGCCCATGTTGGTTTTAGAATTTGATTATATAAAAGCACTTTTTTTTCAATTGATACGGCTGAGTTTCTTCCTATCAGCCAGTGCAGTTTTCTATATTTGATTTCTTACTCCTATCTTTTCTTTTTTACGTGCTCTTTCCATTGCAGCTTAACATCTAGGATCATGCCTAGATATTTTGCTGGCATTAGCGCATAGAACTATTTTTTGGTTTATAATAATAGATATGTGTTCAATCTTTTTATTGGTAAAGTCATCATGAACTGACTTGGACTCATTTAATTTGATTCTTCACTTTTTAGTCCATTCACAGATTTTACTTATGCCTATTAGGAGGTTTTCTGTGGATTCTTTATTGGTTTTTCTTACTGCTAGTATTGCAGTATCATCTGCAAATGTTGCCATAGTATGGTTTTCTAGTTCCGGAACATTACTAGTATATAGTAAGTATAAAATTGGGCCCAATACGCTACCTTGTAGTACGCCGGCCTTGATTTCTCTTAGTTTTGAATAAGTATTCTGTTGTTTTATTCTGAAATGTCTTCCATCTAGATAAGATTTAGGGATGGAAGCGTACTGATCTGGAAGCATGCATCTCAGTTTGTAGATAAGTCCTTCGTGCCATACTTTATCAAAGGCTTGCGCCACATCCAAGAATACAGCCGAGCAGCCTTCTAATGCTTCTTCGATTTGATGCGTTATTATATGTAGCTGTTGTATCGTAGAGTGCTTCCTTCAAAAACCAAGTTGGTGGTTCGGAATCAGCTTTTTTCTTTAAATATTTTATTTAAACGTTTTGCGAGCACTTTCTCAAACATTTTCGATATTATTGGCAATAGCGAGATAGGTCTGTAAGATGACACTACATTTGGCGGCTTATCGGGTTTGGGAATGATTAGAACATCAGCAACCTTCCACAGACTAGGGACATATTTAATCTTGAATGTGGCATTTATTAAAATTGGGCGCGTTCCGAATTCTAGGCCTACTTTTTGAGGTAAAGCCTAACATATGGAACGGCAAACTGACTGAAAAAGTAGGTGACATTTCACATCTTTTCGTGTGTCATATTTGACATAATTACTTTCTGATTTTACTTGAGATCATTTATAAATTGTGAATTGCAGTGCAAAAGAAATCAATAAGTAAATAAAGATGTATTTTTTATACATGTAAATGACTTTTAAAAATAAATAATTCATATCCTAGGTCAAGTTGCATTATTTGTTGTAAACGATTTACTGAGTCCATCGCTAGTTCTCAGAATCTAATGCTGTATGGGATACTTGATGAACCAGTAAGGAACTCCTATGAGGAAGTCGTAGAGCACTCTGTCACAATTCACTTGGAATTTAATTTTTTTATTTACTCGTAATTTGTAAACAACGACCGAACAATGAAAGAAATACAAATGAATCTGTACAACAAACAAAGCTGTTTTTGACAATTGGCAGATTGACTTAAAATGTAGGGAGAATTTTCTTACCTTCAAATCCAGTCCACTACCTCAAAAAAATGCCTTACTTTACAGTCAAAACTGAATCTCTCGACCAATCAGAAACGTTTGACTACCTAGTGCCTAGAATATGGAACGCGCCCATTTTTTTCTGAGCATGTAATTATTTTCATTTGAAGAGTCAGCTGTACATAGTACATGTAGTGTACATACATGTTTCATTTACTGTCGTTTGCAGTTTTTCATTTACTTCACTACACGGTTTTACCGACAGCAAGGACAGCAGTATCGTCTGCAAATTTGTTTGTGGTAGGTCGTTTGTGTACAAAAGGAACAAAGCGGGTCCTAATACACTACCTTGAGGTACGCCAGTTTTTATATGTTTTAATGTGGAGTAGTAATCCCATTGCTTTATTCTAAATGATCACTGCAGTACGTACTTTAGAATATATGTACATATGAGTATTGTTTTGTGTAACATCAGGAAAGATGGTAAAACAAATTTTATTCTGTCCTAAGGGCTATTTTATACTATTTGTTATTCGGTGTACCTGATCTATACTTGAATGCTTACATGTATGTTTTTTAAAATCAAATTGATGGTTTGGTATCAATGTATTTTCTTCTATGATCGGATGAAGATCTTTCAGAAGAAGTTTTATCGAATAGCTTAGCCAGTATTGTCAGCAAGGAAATCGGACGATATGAAGTCCGTATAAACTCACTTGGTACTTAGCCGGGTCTTGGTACCATAATTACTTCCCCGACGTTCCACATTTGTGGGACATAACTCAGTCTAAATGCTGCATTTATTCCCTGTGCTAGTTTTTTTCATACCTTTTTTTAGGAAGTTTTTTTTCAGAATTTGTCCTGTGATAAGTTCAAATCCCAGAGCTTTTTTCGAGTTGGTGTTTTCTTTTATTTCTTCCACTATTTCCTTAATGTTTTCTGGTGCTATCTATCTATTGTCCTCGCATATTTCTTCAGTTTATTGTCAGACAGGTAAGGTATCTTTCAATCTAAGTATTCTATAATTCCCTAATATCCTCTGGGCGCCGTGACTCAAGTTTCCGAATCCCAGAAACATCAAAAAGTTTTTCACGGTCCCACCTCTCGCGAATGTAAACGTCCGAGAGTAATAACTGTCAAGAGAAAGCTTCTCAAATTGCCTTTCGGATATGGCTCTAAACTGTAGGTCCCTTCACATTTGTGTGAAAAAATATTACACGCACAACACGAGAAGCTAGGTCCTGGACCACATACGGTCTATTGCGCCAAGTATTTGTATTTGTATTTGTAAAACCTTTCTAAGCTTTTTTTATGATATTATTTGTTTCGGCTTTCGCCTTTGGTATTTGTTTTTCTTTCGTTAGATGTGTCTGTTTTACAGGCTTCTGCCACTTCTTTTGCTTGTTATCTTTTGCCTGCTGCAGCTCTTTTGCTGCTATGCATCCTTTGTAGTTGGCTGGGTATCTTTCATTACAGTTGACGCATTTTGGGAGTGACATTTTCCCCTTATGCATTCTTTTGTATGGTGGTCTCCTGTGCATATAACGGATTTTCGGTTGGATTTGCATTATTTGTGTGTGTGAGCTATTGCTTTCCGCAGAAGATGAATTTTAACTTTCATTCTCAGGATGTTTTCTATCTTATAGTTTTTTATCGTGTTTTCGTCATTCTCAAAAGGGAGCATAACATTGGCAGCGGTTCTTTGCTTTTGTACCTAACTATGTATGTTGACAAGTTCTATGATTTAGAAAGCTCGTTACGCTCGTTAAAAAAACAGCTATGGACACTTCCTCGACTCATACACCGGACGGCCGTCGGCCTCACATGCAGGCGCTCAGGGCAATAAATTAAAACGCAAATAAATAAAAAGATCATACCTGAAATTAAATATGAATCTGTCTTCTTGCCTCACTAGTTCTATGCTACGCTTGTAAAAATTTAGGAAAACAAAAATACAAAGTCTAAGAAATTCAAGAGGTTACGAACTTCAAAACCAACTTCCCAACATGACCTGTCATTTTTAATTAATTGAAACCAAAAAGTTACTTTGAATGCTGCAACAGAATTAGGCAACATCAGCCGTAAGAAGAAGGCAAAGATATATTTCATAATCCTAGCGAAGATAAATCATCATTTCTCCCCAACCACAGATTGCCAAAAATTCATTCATGTACATAAAAGAGAACCCTCCCCTAACCACGGCTAACCAACGTTCCACAACAACATGTGAATATGTTATTTGCTTGGGGAATTGGTAAAATCTCAACAGGTTCCCGCACTTTACTCAACAGTAGGATAAACTGAAGAAAGTCTCAACCTCAAGACAGTCCAGCAAGGATGTTTCCTTATTCCATTCCTATACATGCCAGCAAATGCTCGTACATACATACCTACTACTTCAGAATGACAATGATGCAAGAAGCAAATGCAAATTTTCTCCGAGACGAAAAATTCGAAAATTACAATTTCCATTTCCAAAGAATGTCCTTCTGGGTGGTATACTTTCGAAAGGATCTTACCGTTCAGTTAATTACTATGAATTTTAGTATGAAAGTGTGGAAGGGTTGATTAAATATGCGGTAGGGTGGCATTTAATTCGTTCTTATTACAAGATTGAACAAATTTTTGGAAGTACAACGGCAATGCTATGAGCAGGCCGTATAAACTATTCTATCAATTATTATTAATATTTATGGCACAATTTAATATGTGGGACACATTGTTGATGATACCTGGCGTAGTCAATTCCCTCCAGGATAATATTAAAATTACGTCCATGACCCCTCATACTTCAATTGTCTGGCAAGCCACGATGATAAAATTCCATCTTTCTGTTTACCCCAAGTCCTTACATCGAATGAAATCAATTGTAGAAGAATGCGAAGTGAAACGGAAATAACAAAATAAAAATAATTTTCCATTGGTAAGTATAGTAGGCCAAACAAACAGCAGAGTAAACGGTGGCAGAAGGGCATGCTAATCGCAACACCACGCTGCAATGCCTATCCACAGACACACATGGTTGTATTGCCATTTGGACAATGTTTTGCATAATTGAAACGTTACCAGGTCTTGTATGCAAATTGAATTATAACACTGCACGATAACTGAAACTGCGAGGACTACTGCTGTTGCTGTAGTACCTACATATCCTTGAGAGTTCCAGTTACTTGTATGTGGTGCTATTGTGCCGCTACAATAGGCAGGGAATGCTCTGACAATTCCCTGGGCAAACATTTATTCAGATTATTTCCTTGTTTTTCCATCTCAGTGTGAGATGAAGATGTAAGTTGAAGTCCTTTAGATTGCATGGGCGGTGAAGCATCCTCTTGGATAATTCATACATGCATAATTTGCAATTCGCATATACTTATGTACATATTTAGTATGTATATAGGGGTTAGATGGTGATAGGCACAGGACGTTGGTATATTTTACCTTAGACGTTAATTTTGACACGTGGGAGTCTATTCTATTATGCAGCTTACAAATGGAAACATTCAGAAGATTTAGCGTCTTAACCTAACTTTAGTGGATTTCACTAAGTAAAATAAAAATTACTCAGTCTCCTTCTTTTTATGCCACCTGGACCGAAGAATCCTGTCTAGCCAGCTTGGTTGCTTGGAAGCTCTCTACAGTAGCTTCCCTTTTTATCTGTTACTAGCTTAAACACCGCCCGCTTCGCCAAGCTTTAAATTTTTTTTTTTTTAACAATTTGGGTAAAATTATAAAATTTATTGCACTTATTGGTAAACAACATTCTTGGTTTTTTTTTCATTATCGCTCGTGTAAACAAATAGTGCAGATGGTTTTCCGACTCGTGAGAAAGAATTCTAAAGAATGTCCTTGCCACTTGTTGATGGTAACGGCGAATGCAAGGCGAACAGGGAATTGAAGACGCTTAAATTCAAATGGCATATCAGATGGAATCATTGGGATGCGAGGAATCAAAACGTCTTTGTGATTTTTTTTTACCTATAACCTTTGTACCGTTACTATCTACATTTTTTTTAAAAAGAACCAACTAAATTAGTTGAAAAATTACGGGCCGTAGAGAGAAACATACGCATTTTGCCGCTTAGTTTTATATATACATATGTATAATATATTATAAAATATATACATACATATATATGTGTGTATATATATGTATACATAAATGAATATTATTGTAATCAATCAAATTGTTTGCTTAACCTTCGTGTCAATACGAGGGTACCCGGGTATCCATTTGATTATTAAACCAATAAAAAATCAATTTCGCCCATAGGACCACATACTGATATTTTCAGTACCTTCTTGAAATTTAATTCTGCTTCGAATGATGTACTCCATTTGAAATAAATCCGATCAGTTAATTTTATAAAATACATTTTTCAACTCCTATACGGAGTTATATGCAGAGTACACCCAGGTACCCCTGTTAATATTGTATTGTACGTACATACAGTGGTGGTCACATAATTAGCACACTCATTGCTCAGCACCAAAATCGCAGCACAATGTTTTATTTGAAAATCAATATGAAAATTCATTAATGTATTTTTACATCTTATAGTTAGGAGTATAAAAATAAAAAAGAAGAAATATTAAAAACTGTCCTGTAAAGAAAAAAAAGAGGAAAGGATATTTTTAGCCTCGATATATAATAAGCACATTCCCTATCTACTTTGTAAAATTCATAAAGTTCGGTATTTACTTACAAAATTTGCTTTTCTTTCGTTATTATTTCGTTAGAAAACCCTTATTTTTAATGACTTCAGAGCATCTTAGTGGCAAAGTCTCCACCAAACACCAACAGTGTTCTGGAGTTATAACCGACCAGTCTCTTTGAATATTATCCCACAATTCATTCAAATTTTTTTGCCTTCAATGCTCCGTTCGATGTCATTCCACAAATTCTCAATCGGATTGAGATCAGGACTTTGTGCTGGCCATCACAAAACATCAATATTATGATCCTCAAGGCATCGCTTCATCAACCACGAAGTGTGCTTCGGATAGTATGTTTTTCGCGTTTGAAAGTATTTCAACATTAATAATTGTGCTTCTCTATTTCGCTTGAAAAGTTAAATCATTTCATCAGATTGTGTCCTATGGTGCAGATCATACGTACGTTATTTGGCGCAGGTGCAGGTTGCTGTAGTGGAGAAAATGCTTAGTCATTTTACTACAAAACGAGCTGCTAAACGATGGCCAGTTGCCATGTTTTATAATGTACTCAACATTTGTGGATTGGCGGCTTACGTTCTTTATACTGAGCACAACAAGGAAGCCGTAATGAGAAAAGATAACCGACAAAATACCTGCAAGATTTGGGAAAGCATTTGTGCATGCCGAGTATTCAAGAAAGATCCGAAAATCTCCTTATTTACACACCACGGAAGAGGCCAAATGGACGGCTCAAAATTTAAGTATCATGCCATATCTGCTCGGAGTAACGTAAACCCAAGCGGAAAAGCAGAAAATGTTTTAACTTTTATGAAAAGCTTATCTGCAACCAGCATAACGTCATAACTATCAACAAATGCCATACTTGCTCAAAAAATGCATAAATAATTCTGTACGGTGTATCAATGAGACATTAATTTTCTAAATATGACTTCTAAACTGAGTTGAATTTACTTTTGACTATGTTTCTATTATTTTATCTACATAATTCTTCCTTTTTTTGTCCCAGCCCATACAAAATGTATGGGGGTACCCGGGTACCCGTCGCGCTGACTAACCGTGTATCAATTTCGTATTGTCAAAAGGGTTAATTTTCTAACATTGTAAAGAATTATAATCTTATAGTAGAAAAAAATGGATTTCGATGCCTAATGGAAATGCACAAAGTTTTTTTCAAAATAGATATTAACTCCATGAAAATTTGGGACTTATGTCCCATTTGGACTGATTTCTTGATGGGGTAGGATTGTTCATATTAAATTTTTATTGTATCACCAATAACACATATAGTATATTAACTTTGATAGTTACTGATTTTTTATATATGTATGTGTAACTATCCAATATTAGTATAAAAATTTGAATCATTAACCTAATTTAATCGGTGAAGGAATGCGTAGTAAGTAAATATTGCATTCATAATCTAAAATGAAAAAACAAAGAAGCACTGTATCATAAAATACATATTCATACGTATACAATCACAAAATATACCTTTTTCTCAGTTTCCCTTGATAGCGTCATCATCTTTCCTGCGGCCATATAATATTCTTTTCGCGTTCCAAGTAAAGCTAAGCCAATTGTCTTCTGAAATTTTTTTGATTCACTGCACCAATCACTTAAGTAGAGAATCTTCCAAAATTCTTGCATCTGTAAGTACATACATACGTATGTAGATGCGTATATACATACATATGTAAGAATAAGGTGTTAAAATGCGTTTTAACGAAAAATGCGTTTAGATGAACTCTAAAACCAATTCAAAAAAGCTTAAACAGATAAACATATATTTTTCATTTTAAATAGACCTTAAACTATAAATATAAAATATATTTTATAATACATGCTCACCAACTACGTTTTTGCAGTTAGTCAGTTTTGCTCGTAAGCCAAAGATATACTCGTTTCAACCCCTATTATAATTTTGTACACACTTTTAATGCCAGCTGCCTGTTATTAAGACTTTTAAACTTGAGGATTGAGGCCTTGTTTTAATTGTTACTATCACGCAAAAGCTTAAACATTACGATTGAATCGTAAACCTAGACCCATATTATATTGCAACAAACCTCATCTGTGATTTTCTGTCCAGATTCACAATAAATCATCAATCCAAAGACCTCCGAAGAGAATCCAAGCATAATTGCAAAAAATTGTACACTACCAATTGGTAATTTTGATAATTGGAACATAGTTAGGCCAGCATTGGTGTAATTGTAGAAAAAGTGAAGCAAATTCGAAGTCATATACAGGTCACGAACTTCATTTAGATAACTGAAATTTTGAATTTCTAAAATTTGTTTAACAATTTAATAAGAACCGTACCTTAGTATCTCACTTTGTTGCATGATGTGCTTTAAAAGTGACCGGTATTTGTCCCCATAACTTAGTTTCGATTGCACCAAATCCTTCCTCATTTCAGCGTTTAAATTTTGTATAATAGCAGATGTCGTCAAAAGTATTCCAATATAGACCTTTTAAAGAAAACGAGAGTGAACACTTTATATTTTAAAGTTCTTAGAAATGCGTTTTACTTACTATATCGTAGGCAATAGCTATAATTGTGTTTGAGAGAGTACCCACATTCTCGTAGACAACATAAATCTCATAAATTGGACTTTGAAGAACATCCAGGCCAAAGGTAAACATTGTTTTGATAGGAAGGATACGAATGTCTCGCATTAAGAATGGAAAACAGCAAAATCCAACACAAGCAACACCAATCAGCAGAGCTCCAACCAAAAGGAGTTTATTACAAATTTCCAACATCCTCGCAATATTAGTTTTATCTTCATATTTAGATGACCACATCTCTATCCTCCGTATCAACTTGCGTATCTTTTTCTCATTGCGACATAAAACTAAAAACTTGTATTGCATTGTACAGTATGCCAAAGAAAACGTGCCCCACGATAAGGCATGATCGATTTCTCCCTCTTTAATATAAAGATAACAGCCACTCAACACTGATGCTATGAAACCCCATCCAAAGGTGAAATACACCTAGTAGATAAGTTTTAGAGATTAAATATACCATATGGAATAAATACTAAACTTACATTAAATCGGCTAAAATAAACATATGGCTCCAACCACCAAGACCGATTGTCGATACGCCAGAGGCCACAAAACTTGAAAAAATTCGTTGCGTATACGAAGAAGTCACTATCAAATTTAGCTGCTGGCTTGTGGGCAAACATTTTTACTCGAATGTCTGAGATGTGGGGTGGGTGGAATCCTTTTTATAGAGACTATGCGAAGGACGTCAGTAGTCTGCAAGTTAAACTTTTAATTGAGGACAAATTGGAGAAGTTGTTTTTTGTTGGTTAATAACTTTTAATTTTGTTCTTTTAATGAGTTGTGTTATTTTAAATTAAATGAAGTTCATGTAAGAATGAGGGACTGACTGATTCTCTGTTAGGATTTTACATAGATAAATCAAATAATGAGTTATATTCCTTTATCTTATTAAACACATGTACATACGTATGTTTAATGATAAAGAGATTATGTTGTATGACACTAGAATAGAGTCCCCTTCAAGCTAAGTACTTTCAAGATAATCAAAGCCCCCTGGTAGCAGCCGTCATTTGTAGTATTATTAATGCAGTGAAACGGATGTCCAGGTGAAATATAGTCTGAAAAAGTGATTTTGTTGCAATATGATCAGTTAGAATTTGTAGAGTGAAGAAACCCCCCTCTATCATAAGGTAAATATAATATATAATTATAAAAAGAATAAAAACTACAAATAAATTGCAAAACATTTGAAAAGAGAAAAGAGTTTTTCAACCCAGAATTATAAAGCACGCTTGGCATAGTTAAAAATCTTCAAAATAATATGATAAATCGTTCGAGTCTACCCCAATCGTCTTTTATCTCTCGAATACTTTTTCTAATATCCTAGACGGCTCAAAACTTTTTTCATATAATTTTTTATACCAGTCTTGTTTTGAAATTCAAATAGTAGATATTTTTGAAATTTATTACTAATAAAAATAAATAAGTACCAATCAAGAACAAAGAAATATTGTTATTGTTAATTTTTTAACGTACATATGTAACAATTCGGCGATGGCCACAAGATGATTTTCGTGAACTGTTTCCTAGTTTTCAAGCAACTTGAAAGTAAATCGACGGGATGATGACGTGGTCAAACCAAAAACAAGTGAATTCCGTTGAAATAGGTAGATTACAGATGTTATAAAAGGTGCTGCTACATGCTTTGTAATCCTCAAGAGATGTAAGTAAATGGATTTCTAGTTCTGCAGACTTGTCCACGATCTGTAAAACTTTTACGGCTTAGAACGGAAATTTGAATATAATTCGCAAATCGCAGCAGCACAATTACTTCATTTTAGTTCTCATTCCTCATACCTATTCTTTTTCCTTTCTATTTATAAAATTTAAAGGAAATGGCCCCAAGTGGTGAATTATATTTAAAAAAAAGAATACATTACGATCTCTCAATCTCGACATTTTAATCAATCTTAGTTTTATAATTATAAATAAAGAAAGTCGAAACTCAATTCTATCTGTCTATAAGTACACTCGACTGTAGTCTACTTACTATGTGGCTGAGCTGATTTCTTCAAACTTGATGTCTGGGCTTTGTTGGGTCATAGCTAGGGACAAAATTTGAATTATTATTTTAACCTCAAAATTGATAGAACATTTCAAAGAGCCATTTTTAAATAGTAGGTATTCGAAAGGATTTTATTAAAATTTTTTTTTAGGTATGTTGTACATAGGCTAGTAGATGAC
Organism: Blera fallax; assembly: GCA_946965025.1. Lineage (NCBI taxonomy): Eukaryota > Metazoa > Arthropoda > Insecta > Diptera > Syrphidae > Blera > Blera fallax. The sequence goes on from OX337246.1 coordinate 53,048,314, forward strand.
ATGTAAATTAAATAACGGTACTTTATTTGATTACTAGTTTTTGAAGATTGAATTTCCCGACTATAGTTAGGACGATTGAGAATACACTGGTGCAAGTATACGTGGGATCAAGTAGTGCACTAAATTCTCTTCCAGTTTGAGGTGAAATAGTTGAAAAAGGTAAGTTTTGAAAAGTGGGTTTTTGTGATCGAATTTCAAAAATGTACCTTTTTACTGTCTCGAGTTTTGAAGAGCTTTTGAGAATTTGAAATTTGATCCTAATAGCTCAACATTTAGCCTGAAAAAAACGGTGCCAAAACACTTGAAGGACGATATATCTACATACAAATGTCGCTTAATCAACTAAGCTGTTGGTACTGATCATTTACCTATGTAGGTATATAGTTACAAGATGAAGCTTTGTTATTGCTCTATAAATAAAAACTATGTAACAAAATGTAAATATGTACCTGTCATATGGAATAGGAAAGAACTGTGTTCAATAATTTCAAGTAAAATTTGCTCACTACATTTTAATTGATGAATTATGCGATTATTGTGAGTTTAGTACAATTCTTTTGTTAGCTTTTTAAATTTGTGTTAAACTGTTGTAGATACAATTATTTTAAATAAAGTTTATAGTTTAGAAGAAAATATGATTTCGATGTTTTAGATTAGATTAGATAAGATTTTATTTGAAAGCTAAAGTATTTGTTACAATATATTTTGTATTTTAAAATTTTATTTTAATATAATAAATCGGTTGGCATGGCTTCTGGATGACAACCAACTTTAAATTAATGTAGATAATTGTATCTATTAAAATCAATAGCAAAATAAAATAAATCGAACTCAAATAATAAAGGTTAAAGAATTTTTATAAGTATTACAAGTTTCCATTAATAATCCTTTCGCGATATTGTAATGCAATCCTGCAATATTTGGTTAATTTTGAAACATTTATTTCGTCAAGAACTCTCCAAACTTCATTTTCTGATAGGGTAACGCTTCCGAGGATTTCTCGCCTTATCTCCCGAAGAATAGGCCACTTGAAAACAAAATGTAATTTAAGATGATTTAAGGACGTATGTATGTGTGCCAGCCTCATATTCAAATGGAACGGAAGTATCCCTACTTTTTACCTTTTCTTCTGCAAACGGCAATATAAAAAACAAAAAACAATTGCCTCATCCTCCTTTGTCTGCATTTTTTCGTTACAACTTCCAAGCGACTTCATTTGAGTTCCATCCCCACATCCCCAAACGGCTGAAAGACATCGACTGCGAAACCTACTGGAAGACTGCACAACTACTTCATTCGACCGTAAAATAAATACCCAACGATGAGAGCGTCAATCCACTTGAACATAAATCCTTTTCATTTGATCCCTCTGGGACAATCTTGTTAATTACCAGAAGTGGTTACGGTTGGGGTGTTGGCATTGCGCCCACCTAAGTATAAGCGCCACAAACCATTTTGTGTGGACGTCGGTCGGTCGTATGATGCGGTGTTTGCCTAATAACAACTAATCAACTGTCAATGCACGTATTTTAATCACTTGTCGCTATATTTCAATCAAAATGCTGGCAGCAAGGACAGTTGTTGTAGCGGCGCGACGCCTGCAGTCGTCCTTTGTCCCATAGAATCACCCACTCCTTATTTATATGCGATAGATAGGAGTTGTTTGTTAGGATGAGACATCCATTTTTTTGTACAAATTCGGTGGTTGATTGGTGATGCTTTTAGGTGTTCAGATTTATTGGATGGAATCCATCAAAATGGTGATATAATGTGCGGTTTAGAGTTGTGGTAGAGATGCTAGGTGGATGGTAAAATAGAAAGGGTTTGGTTGAAACGATGATAGTATGGTCACTGATATCAATTACCCAGAAAGGATTTTTAGAATGAAAAAAGGCTACTAAATAAGATTGGAGTGGTATTTCGGAAAGTACTTTATTTCCTGAAATGAAATATTTGCTTAGTAGAAGATTGTGGAACGAAATGTATACATATCTATTCTAAACGGCTTAATAAGGCATTTAAATTGGAGTAAGCAAAATGTTGCAAATATTGGCTGTTGTTGCTTTATATAGTCGATCGATTGGGTTGATTCTGTTAATTAATGTACAGATAGCCAGATCATCTCATCGCTCCACTTCATGCATTTTCGTAGGTTCAGACAGTAAGTTAGAGTACCTGCAAGCAATAACTGATTTTGACAGGCTGACTGTCAGATCCACAAAATTAAATTACTTGTTTCCAATCCAATTTTGTTGCTACATAAATATTTATAGAATGCAGCATTCTATAAAAGGTGTATGTTTTGCTCTTTTTTATTTATTTATTTATTTAGGATTAGTACAAGCGGGAACTTAATGCTAAACTTAAAAACTAGCAAACTAAAAGGAGAAATGTTTGTGCGATTCACAGTGCGTTCATAGAGAAAGTAATGGCTTAGGTTTGTGATGTTAAATGTAAAAAGAAACGGAGTAGTAATGTCTCCTTTTTAGCGACTGCACGCCATCAGTGCAGAGTTTGCAGTTTATAACGAGTTCCTTAGTAATACTATAGAGGGACCTATTTGCTGCTTCTTTAGCCTTAATGGTTGATGTAGCTATGCTTATCTCGACTTACACTACCTTGTCTCATCTTGATGTTGTCTACCTTTGCGTTAAAATCTCTCACATGATCACGATATCTCCATTAGCCGTTGAGTTGGGGCCGCGCCTAGTTTGCTGCACAACTCCTTCTTGTCAACCTGGATAACGATTATGTTCCTGACCTTTTCATTGAATTTCGCCGCCAATTTTCTGTCACTACAAGCTGAATAAAACATAAAAGTACCTCGAATTTTAGGCGTCAGTAAGAGCCCTACCCCATATTCGCGATTGGTAGTTTCCAGAATAGATCGGGAACCTTTTGCCAGTTTCGGTTGGTTGAATGCTGTGTTCCCACCATCTAATTTCAACTAGATCAATACCTAAACACAGTTCGTAGAGCTCACGGGTGCGTTTTCTTCCATATTCGCCCTCTTTACACCCAGAACCAAATATGCGGGGAAGACATTTTCTTTTGAAAGAAGAAACCGGTGGTTCTTGCTTAAGATCCAACAGTCGGCAGTGCTTTCAAGTCGATAGGTGACGATGCGAAGAGTTAGCGATATAGACGTTTAAGACGAGTCGACAATTAGGTTGGTTATTTTGTTAGACATCCGGATGTTTTTGCGATCGCGGGACCGTTCGTCTTTCGTAAACTGGACGGCATGCAGCGCGAATTCAATTTTCTACGAATTACTTTCTCCTTCATTCTCCTGTAACTATTGCAAGTAAGTGTCTTCCTATCTTACACTCTTCGTTATTTTGACGTGTACAGTCTTTTTTTGTGATGGTTGATGGTAGGTTCAGCTTTTTTCTTTTATTGGCTTAGGCTATTGGTCGGCCCGTTGTATTCCCTGAGTTGTTCTATTGGAGTAGATTTAAAACTATGGGGTGTATGTTGTGAAAGGAAAATTGTGTGCCATAATTTCTGCAATACGGTATTTGGTGTCCAGGGTTTTACGTCGCAGTCTTCCAGTTGCCGGACAGTGACAGAGGCAGTATTCTAGGTTTTCTCGCTTTTCCCCACAGTTGCTGCGAATTATGATGTCGCTCAGTCTCATTCTGAAGGCGTGCTTATTGAGGTTTATGTGTCCTGTTAGTCCTACCATCAGCCTCAATTTTGCTCCATTGTTTCCTGCATTGCTTGGTTTGGTGTACATTAATTTTGTCACTTTACAATTATTCATATCTCTCAAATCTTTGTGAAGTTCCCAGATCATTTTTTCGATGATGGCTGTTGTTGAGGACAACTCCAATGTGTTTCATCCTGCTGTACCGGCGACTTTTCTTGTTATTTCGTTCGTTGTATTATTTTCTGCTTCACCTACATGGAATGTGAACGTCATTCTGGTTGGCAACAAGATGAAGTTTATTCCTGCACTCCCTCACTAATTTTGCTGTGTGGTTTGTTATGAGTATGACTTTAATTGCTGTCTTTCTGTCGGAGCAGATATCTATTCATGGGTGACCACACTGTGGTTCCAGATGCATAACGATTTCTATCTCAGGGTTGGCACAAAACATACCTGCTCCCTATTTCGTTCGCTATGTTGGAGCCGTCAGTGTACATAGTTAATCATCCATGGTGTCGTATATTTTGTTCCTATAGGAAAATATGCGTTGATGTTATTGAGGAAATCTCAATTCTTCTCATCAACATTATTTGGACTATCTAAGAATGATGTTATTTCTCTCAAGATTTCTATGATTTTACGTTGTCCTGTGTATGATCACTAGTTGAAGTGCCCAAGGGCACTTAGAGCTAAGGGTACGGTCAGACTCCTTGCTTCGATATGCAATGGTAAGATATTTAGTATTATTTCTAAGGCTGCTGTGACTTCCAAGTATGCCTTTCGTTGCACACTTAATAATAGCTTTAATGAATAGTTCTTGTCTATAGCCAACCACCATACTATCACAAAATAGAACTGAATAGAAATAGAATAGAACAATTGCAAATCCAGTGAACTTGCTTTGGCTTCAAAACCCACGATTTGCCAAAGGTTCTCTTGCATATCCAAATGGTTGTTTGGGCTTTTTCACCAGTTTTTCCATGTCCCTCTCCCACCTCTTTTCGAGTATGAGTCCAGGGAACTACATATACATTGTCTCTGACACTCTCTGTTACTCAACTCGTTTATAAGCGCGATGTCATTAACCCCCAGTAATGTTAACGTGCTTCTCTGATATCAAGATGGCAAGGACGTTCGCATATGCCACGTACTTAGTGATTTAAGGGATTTCTTCCAGGAATTTAATAAGATTGTTGCTAACGGGTACCCATAACAGTGGGGAAATAATTCTGCATTGCGGGATCCCTGACAGTTTTTTCTCGTTCTTGTTTTATCACTTAAAGATGCCCTGATAACTCATAAGTAACGAATTAGATCAAAACTTTGCATATATTTTACTTATTAATAACTTATTCGAACTATATAAATATTTCAAAATTGTATTATGTGGGAGACAAACTGTATAGATGGCATGAAATGAATATCATAATGTAAAAACTGTTAGATAGCCAATCTACATAAGGTGCTTTGTACGTTGAATTCTAATAAGTGTTATTCCGAACGATGCAGTTCAACTATCAGCAATACAATCACAGCAATACAATCAATAACCTAAAAATTATATAATTCTTGGACGTCTTGTAAGAAAGGTAATCAGTATTCTGCATCCCCTATGAGATGTCTTTAGCAATTTTGACCAAGCAAATATCACAAAACTTTAACAGTTTATGTGTTCAACCGATGCAAAAACGTGTAATATGTAAAAATTGCCTGTAAGATCTGAAATTAGAGACAATAAAAGAATGCATACTATTTTGTAACATTAATTTGAGTTTTACATTTTTCTCTGTTTCTCGCGATAGAGTCATCATCCTGCCAGCTACCATGTAGTAGTCCTTTTGAGTAGCATGTAATGCGAAGGCTACAGTCCTTCGAAATTTGACCGGCTGTGCATACCAATCAGTGAAATAAAGATTTTGCCAAAATTGTCGCATCTGCATGTTGGAGATTCATTTAGGCTCACTTTAAATATTAAATATAAATTTACCTCATTGGAAACCTTTTGACCTGCTTCACAGTATGTGATTACTCCAAAAGCCCCTGAAGTAAATCCGGACATCATTGAAAAGAATGTAACACTACCAATTGGTTGCATGGATACTTGAAGCATTGTTAACCCAGCGGTGAAGTAATTATAGAAGAAATGACACATATTCGAGCCTACGTACAATTCTCGAACATCATTCAAAAAGCTAAGACATAAAATTAAAAGTTCTTATTTGAACCAGAGAATAATTTGTCTTACTCAAAGATCTCAATATGTTCTTTAATGTGTTTAAGGAGTACCCTTTGCTTTTCCTCAGCCGATAAGTCAGTTTGAATAGCATCTTTTTTCATTTTAGAATTGAGATTTCTTAGGATTGCTGCTGAAGTTAAAAGGATTCCGACATAGCTCTGAAATATATATAGAAAACATAACTTTATGCATAATTCAGGCAATATTAAGATTTAACCCCAAATTTTCCACTAAAATTTTAATCTACTAATCGTACGACACCCGAACACATTTGTTTAGAAATTGACTGGCCGTACTTCCAGTTCAGTGTCATCGTAGAACGTTTAAATTGAAAGTTATTAACAATTATTTTTATTCCAGTCATAAGACAAAAAATATTTTTCTTTTCTGGTAAATTTTCTCTTAAGCCTGATCATATTTTGAGAATTCCAGTAAACTAATTGTATTTGTGGGGCATGCAAAGTAATCGTATTCATTGTTTAAGATAAAAGGAGTTCCCAATCTACATATGTCAAAAGAAAATGAAAAATCTTTTTGGCGTTTTCTGCGATTCGAACCTAAAACCTCCCGCAAATTAGACTAACTACCAAGCAATGGAGTCCAATGGAGGCCTCAGCCGACAATTGTCAGACTCGTAGTAGATAGAGTCCTTTACTTAGTGGAAGTTATAGTTGCTAACAATAAATGTTACGCTTCATACTAAACCATCTGGGGCTCAGCCGTGCTGGCCATTTTACTCTCCATTCAAGGGCAAATTGGCCAGTTAGAAGAGCAAGCGAAGCGAGTGGACGCGTTTCTGCCGGGCCTAGTGCACATCAAGTTGTAATGGGGACGATGATGAAAAACCCCTTAAAGATCCTTGCGGGTTTTTCCTGTAAATTCAATGATAAACATCGAGCAAAGAACTGTATCTTGTAAGTGGTTAGAAGACTAAAGCCCTGACGTGCTTTTGGTGAGCAAAACAAGGCTATTTCAGAAGTACAAATTGAGGCACAATAAATATAATATTATAAGAAGAGACCCAACTCAATTCAAGGACGAGTTGTTGCGATCTGCATTAGTAAAGATCTGCGATATAAGGGTGCGAACAGCGGTGAAGTGCGGAGGTTCCAGGAGTTGGAAGCGTGTATCGTGTGCATCCCTTTCCATAGTAGAAAGGGGTCGCAGTCTACGCTTCTGGAACTACTCATTGCCAATGACGAATAAAGACTCGATTTGAAAGCAGCAGATAGTCCGTCCTATCCTAAAAGCGGCTCCTATCTTAATCTTCTTCTGTTCGACGTAGGGTTACAACTATTTAAATTTTTGGAGATGTAATCAAAACGACCTACCTAAAATGCCCCGAACGAACAAATACTCAAAACGAAGGGTATAGATCCAGGGAACGTCAATGATAATAACTTCCATGTGATCGAAGATCCACTGGAGAAGTTATATTCTATAGAAGCGACTTTCCAGTAAGTGTACAACGTGAATAATAGCATTTACCCGAATCACGACCTGGAAAATAGAGTCTTTGTGCATAACTACTACCTTGGAAATGATATGCAACACTGGCGTTCAGAGAATATCGGTTTCACCAAATTTAATGACGAAAATATGGTAAGTAATTTCATCGATGAGGTAGAACTCCAAGCTATCTTCGTCTCATTGGAGAAGACCTTCGATACCGAATGGCTTGAAGGAATCTTCTTCAAGCAGTGTGACTTTTGCTGGTACTTTTGAAATTAAAAACAGTCTGCAACAAGGTGTGCTGATCCTTTTTAACATTTACACGGTGAGGACCAAGGATCGAGGTCATTGCAATACTCCTGCAACGTGAATTCGATGAGGTAAAGCGATATTGCGAAAATTGGAAATCAACTTCCAGAAATCGGAAACCGAACATCCTCAAGGGATACCAGAAAGTTCTCAATCACAGGACGGGCAGTCACTGGCATGTCAAAATGTAGTCAGATACTTTGGGCTCTGGCTAGACCAATGTCTATATTTTAACAAAAATAGAGCCAAAATTGCTATCGCCCTTACAAGGAGACTGATTTATAGCACCCAATTTGATGCGAGGGTGAAAGTTATCTGCTACATGGCCTTCAATCGCGATTTGCCAGATGTTCTATGGCAGCATCACAAATTCTGGTGGTTAGGGGATGGAGACGGAGCTCTCTTCGTCGTTTCCTGTTGATAAGGGGTAGCCTTCTAAGGGGCAAAGTTAGCCTTCTTACTATGGCCTGCTTGCATAGGTTAGGTAGGTTTATATGGTAAAAAAAACTACGTATGCAATTAAATGACATATGTATAATTAGATTAAGGCAGTTTTTTAGGTCATATTTTAATAAAAAAATGTACGTTTACTAAGTTTTTAGAAATAACTTTTCTTAGTTCTCAATTAGTAAGTAGAGTGATAAATCAGTATATTTCTTTGCGAGGGCAAAGTTTACCATTAGGTATACTTAGCTTAGAGCAGCAGCACAAATAACATAGTTAAACTAGTTTTAAAGTGGTTTCATCTAGCATGTTATGAATTTAGAAATAAAAAAAGGATTAAAAAATGAAAAAATTGCGTTGGATTACTGACTGGGAGGTTCGAATGCCAGAAAACACCAAAACGTTTTTTCACGGCCCCAGCTCTGTCACGAGAAAGCTTTTCAAAAAACAAAAAAAAAAGAAAGAGGAAGCTTTCGGATATGGTTCTAATCTGTAGCTCCCTTCCATTTGTGTAAAAAAAATATAATACGCACAAGTACAACACAAATGGTCGCGAGAAGCTAGGCCCTGAACTACATACGGTTGCGTCAAGTATTTGTATTGTACGAAATATGTACTCTTACATAGTGACAACTTAGATTGAGTTAAAGGAATTTTACAACAAACACTGAAAAAACTGTCTTCAAGGATCTTGGTGGGTACTGTACGGTGTCGAGTCTGACCCCACTAAGATGCTTGAAACCAATACTTGTGCTTGTAGGTCCAAGTGAAAAAACATCATTTGTACAATTAAGACATCCTGGGAGTGTAATTGAATCACGTCATTGTACTTCATAATCACTTCAATGAACTCAGCCTTATTGCCACTACGTCCATCATGTCCAATGATGTTTAAAATCACATTTCTACTTAACAACTTACCATATCAAAGGTCATTGCAATGACAGTATGACATACAGGTCCAATTGTGTGGTATATGACGTAGAATTCGTAAATAGGACTCTGAAACACATTCCATCCAAACGTGAACATTGTTTTTATAGGAAGAGCTTTCCGGTAGTTCATTACAACTGGATAGATGCAATATACGAAACAAGCGCCTCCAACTAACAACGAACCAATAACTGTAAGTCTTTCCGAAGCTCGTAGACTGTTGTGCACATTAGTTTTATCCGGATACCGGGAGGAATACGTTTCCAATTTCTTTATAATTGTTCGAATTTTCATCTCATTTGTCGTAAGCAATACAAATTTATACTGAATGATAGCATAGGCCACCGAAAATGTACCCCAATCGAGCGCGGTACCTATTTCTCCATTCAGCCAATACAAGTAAACGCCACTCATTGCAGAAACAATAAATGCCCATCCAAAGAAAAACAAGACCTAAGAAAAGAAAATGATTTCAAAGTTTTTCAGAAGGACTTCCTCACTTACATTAAATCGACTAAAATACACATATGGCTCCAACCACTTTGACTGACCATCGGTTCGCCAAAGACCGGTGATTTTGAAGAATGTTGTTGCAGACTGAAAGAATTTGCTGTCAACGGAAGGTTTCAATTTCTTTGCAAACATTTTGTCAAAAACTTTACGAAAACGGACCGAATGCAGGTATTTATATTAACCAAATTAAAGGAAAATGTGGAATGTGTTGAATTTTTAAAATTCAAACCAATTTTTTAATTGGTGGATACACACGTATTATATAGAGGTATTCTTAATTACCCAAGAAATTTAATGAGTTTTTAATTCTTTGGAAACAATTTTTTTTTTTATACTAATTGACCTGATGGCCAATTAATTTGTTTTATCCAAGAGAAGTATGAGGTACTCACCATCCATGGTTTTTGGTAATGACGGTGTACTGATTCTTGCTCTTATCGGGTTTGAATTTTACTTTTCTGTATAAATGGGATATAGTAAATTTTAAGTTACACGGCTTTAGTCTATTTTCCGGTCGCATAAATCCCCTAAATATATTAGACTGAAATTAACTTTTCTTATTCTTCAGGTGGTAGTATAGCCGGGATTCAGCTTGGACCTCTCCAGCCAGCATGAAACTTCGCTAAGCGTCTGTTCAGAAACGGTGAAAATAGCATGAACCTAACTTCTCGATCATAAGCAGAGCGGTAGAATATCTATGTGGACCCCAGTACAAATTGAACGCGAGTTGTTTCATTTTCAGGTCAAAAGTGTATTATAATTGTAATCACTGTGTGAAAAGACATTAATTTTGCTGATTGATGTGCCTCTCCACTTGCACGCGTCAGCTTACGTGCCGTTTTTCTTAATCGTACGAGCTATCTGGATTAAAAAAATTCAAATTCAAGCATCTCTTTTCTCGTCCTAGATCACTGCAGCGCATTTTAGGCGGAAATACATAATAACGATTCAAGAAACTACCTTGCCATCACTGAAATGTAATGCAGTATATATTTGTTGTGGCGTTCATCACCGTTATCTGTTTCCTTACGAGGGATTATCCGATAGACATCTACAAAAAAAGGGCCTCTTTTCTAACGATTTTAGTGGGATCTGCAGGGTCGAAAAGGAGTAAGAAATTAGGCTCCATTTCCTTTGCACCTTCCCGGCTCCCCGTGTAATAAGACATGCCAGAATACAAAATGAGTACTGATAATTCTTTGACGACCAATGCCCCAACAGCGGGTGGTAGAACATAATAATTTTCGAAGCGTAAAGGAGGTTTGCTACGCTAGTTTTACCGGCTATATATGTATGTACTAGCAAAATTAGATTAACCCTTGTACGTCGATGGATACATCTTTGAGAATATCATCATATACATATATGTATGTTTGCTCATCACATCACATTTTCTATGCAGCTCAATATTAATAGAAAAAATTGCTTACACATATGGATATTTAACCAGCTTAAAGATATTTAATCAATACAGTGGCCTTAAACACATGAGGTATAGTTCTTCGAAACGGCATGGTCTGCAGATTCCAAATATATGCGTGTATGTGGCTATGTACATATGCGTACACTTTATGTAGCCCAGATTCAAAGATAAATTAAAATTAGACTGTTTATTACTTTTCTATAAGAATCCTAATTTCATTACAAACGCTTGAATATTTGTGTAGAGTGATATGTAAGTACATAGACTAGGAAAAAATATTTTTTTGTAGAAAACTCATTTATTTTTCAATGGAGTCTCTTTTCAGTTCGATACACTTGGCCCAAGGTTTTTCTAATTTTTAGATTTTTGAATAACTAGATAGTTCTTAAGTAGTTATTTTTAAATGTAAGTGTAAGTGTAAGTGCAAATGTAATTTTTTAAATAATTGTCAAAACAAAAAGCTTTATCTTTGCGTACTACCTATTTTTCTTATTATGCACTTGTTATTTTAGACGATCGTCTCAAGCTCTTAATTGCTTATTTCTCTTATAACAATAGACAAACGTTGCATTATTTATGTAAATATGTACATATATATATGTATATTATGGAAGAGGGTTATTGTTGACTCACTATTATAACTGAAAGCAATTTTAGTTGTACCATATGCAAAACAAAACTCTCAAACTAAATTAGGGCTCTCCAGCAAGTAATTTTTAATATCTGTCTTAAACTTAATTCTTACTTATTTAGACAATTGACGGGTAAGTACATAACTTGAGTTATATTTCATGCTTTAACCATGAATGACACGCATTATAGTTTAAAATGCGTCCTTCATATTGGAAATAATAATTCAAATCCAAATGAAAAAATTAGATTATTTACAGAAAGCACTTTAAATGTAGTCACATTTTAAAATGTCTTTAGAATATGAAATATAAGTTTTCTAACATAAATCTTCCAAAAGTGATTGATATTTTAAGTTTAGTTTCACAGTTGTTTATTTTGCAACAGCCTAACCAAACGTTTTAAAAAAAGCTTACAAAAGATCAAGTTTAGTGCATATCATCTGCAAAGCTGTACTTCTCGAAAATGATGATGTTTACACAAAATTAATAAATAGCAACAGTAATGATCAGATGTGTGTAGGGTTGCCAGAAATATTTCTTAGCAAATCGGGAGGATTCAGGAAAAATATCGGGAGATTGAGAAAAAATCGGGAGAATAAATAAAAACTCATTACTCCATAGTATAAAACATTTCGTAATTTTATTTCAGGTTTTTGTACAAACATTACTTAGGTACATTACATTTGATATTTTCCGTAGAAAAATTTTAAGCCACCATTCTCCTTCTAGCAAACAAATATATTTTTGGAAATGTCAATGTTAAAAAAACAAGAAAGAGTAATGCCAAATTATTTTGTATGCTTACATTAGGCGCTGATTACACTTCTTCGTAATAAAACTTTTTCTGAACTTGTTCGTGATTTTTTGGGAAAGTAAAAATAAAAAAATTGGAAAATCGGGAGATTTCTTAGAATTTCCGGGAGACCGGGAAATTAGTAAAAAAACCGGGAGACTCCCGGAATATCGGGAGAACTGGCAACCCTAGATGTGTGCCTTGCGAGGTTTCTTCAAGAAAGTAACAATTTATAAAGAAAATTATCCAAATGTACACAATCTGGATTTAAATATGTTTGCACTTTTGTCGACGAAGCACATTTTAGCATTAAAAGAATTTCGCATATTTAATGAAATTTGTGATCTATAGGAAGAAAAATTATTTGAGAAAATTAAATCAATTATGTTTTCAAAAGATTTGTTGAAAAAGAAGCTTCAAAAAACATATTTATAAGGAAAAGATTGTTATTAAAGAAGTTGAGAATCAATTAGCCTAGATATGCCTGACGTCCTATATGTAGGACGGTCAGAATATGTACAAACTTGAATATACCATTTGACACGTCTTGCTTGTGAAATAGTTTTTTGCATTCAAATTAAGTCAATCTACACTGTAGGACGTATTTTTAGTGGGGTTTGTAAGACAAAGAGCAATGTCTAGTTTTGGCATCTCTGCCAAACTCGTCCGTTTGTGCAGGATGACGATGGAGAATGCACGCTGCTCCATCAAGGTCGGTAAAGACTTTACCGAGACCTTTGATGTCAAAAAATATTTTAGGCAAACCGACCCGCTGTCATGCGACTTTTTGAACATCGTTCTTGAAAGAATAGTGAAAAACTCACGCGCCAACACCAGAGGCACAATCTTTCAAAAGTCCGTCCAATTACTCGCATACGCCGATGATATTGACATAATCGGAAAACGCAGCGTGATGTCAGTGGAGCGTTCGTGAGTAATGATGCGGAAGCGGCGAAGATGGGTTTAGCGGTTAATGAGGGTAAGACTAGGTATATGCTGTCAACAAGGAAGGACAACCAACTTCCACGTCTCGGACAGAACGTCACTACAGACAGATGTAACTTCGAGGTAGTTAGGGACTTTATCTACCTAGGCTATGAACTCAGAAAACGGCATCAGCGCTGAGATCAAACAAAGAATAACTCTTGCCAATCGCTGCTTCTTTGGGCTAAGAAGGCAATTGGACAGCAAAGCCCTCTCCTGAGCAACTAAAGTGACTCTATAAAAGACTTTATTCATCCCAGTCCTACTTTATGGCGCAGAGGTCCTACTTTATGGACCCTGTCAAAGGCGGATGACGTCGCTCTTGGCTGTTTCGAGAGGAAAATTCTTCGAGTGATTTTTGGACCCGTTTGCATAGACGGTGAATGGAGGGGGAGATACAACAGCGAACTGTATGGGCGGTTCAGCGACATCGACTTGGCCAGAAGAGTAAAGGTCCAACGACTGAGATGGGTGGGTCATGTAGAGCGCATGGACACAAATGCTCCGGCCCGGAAAATCTTCGAATCCATTCCCGAGGGACGGCGCAGTAAAGGAAGACCGCGACTCAGGTGGCGCACGCAGGTGGAAGGGGACCTCAACCAACTTAGCGTTCGAAACTGGAGGCAGCTGGGTAAAGATCGAGCTGGCTGGAGACGCTTGTTGGTTGAGGCCCAGGTCCATCCCGGACTGTAGAGCCACCTTAAGTAAGTAAGTAAGTAAGTTAGTAAGACAAAGAGGGATTTAACTGTTTTTTTTTCCAACCAATTTGCAAAATGACTGAAGCCGGTGTATGAAGTGCGATGTCAGAGTTCACGTCAAGTGCTTTGTGGAATTCCATAAACCCTAAAATAATTATGTGATGGCATTATATAAGCCTAACGTCCTATATATTGGACGGTCGCCATTTTGGAAATATAAAATTTGCTAAAATGAAATAAAAAAATTGTTTTATGATTAATATATTATAAAAACGATGTAAAAAAGAAGAACATTTTACATTTCAGAACATTTTAGGCATATCTGGGTTAGTCATTTTGGATGCAACTATGAGCGAGAACCAGAAATGTTTGTTACGAGATAGGCTTAGAGCTGAAAATCTTTGAGGTACCTACTAGCTATAATATTACTCGATGTTAAGCACCGTTATTATGGAATTATATTTTATAAAAGAAATAATGCAAATCGATGATCGAACTCTTCCAGTTATTTTAACGATAAAATCTGTGGTAGATAGTGAAATAAAAGTACCTAATATGCTAGCAGAGTTTTTCCAATATCTTGTGGGCCCTGACTCCCGTTATGGAAAAACTGAAGATATAAATAGGGGAATGATATCTCTTTGCAATGATATAATTTATTGTGTCAGCAAAGGCCGAATTTTGTCAGCCAAAAATGGTCAAAAAACCAAGAAAAAATCCATGGGTGTTGGATCAAATGTTTGATTAAGCAACAAAGTTATCCTGCTGCTGCTGTGATAAGGTGCTTTAAGGTGATTTTTCTTAATTTTTTGACCATTTTTGTCTGGCAAGAAGGGTCCTTACTACAAGTTTCGTTAATCGTAGGTGAAAAAGATATTTTACATAATTTTAAGAAAATCAGTCAAAGATAAAAGTTTTATTAAAAAAAAGTTGTTTGCGTAGTAAAAGTTTTGAGAAAAATGCATTTTAAGTAAAAAATTGAGCAACAAATTTTCATAATTTTGACTTTAAGGAGCCATAACTTTTTTGTGGCTATATAAAATTACAAAAAGTTTTAATAGTTTAATGCGCCAATAAATTGTGCTTTCAAAATATATAAAACTGTTTTGTAACTATAATAATTTAGAAGTTATATCATTAAAAGTGGTTGTACCTCCAAATCGGAGGTGTCCCACTTTGACAGGCTATAACTCAAACTGGGGTGAAAATAGACCCCCCCCCCCCCCCCCCCCCTGCCGTACAATTTTTGGTTCGCCAGAACTTCAGGAATCTCCAGTTAAAGGATTATACCTCTTAACTGGGACACCCTGTATGTACGTAAAACCATACATTTTAAGTTTGAGGGGTAGGAAAAGAAGAGCTTACTTCTCCACAAACTTCGAAATAGAACCTCATTTTAAGAAACCAAAAATCATATCAACTTTTTCCGAAGACCTAATTTCCAATATAGACCTTTATGACCCATCCGTGCAGAAGGCTAGACAACTTGACTATGTATGGCTCTTTTTCTTTAGCTGTGGACGGGAGACCACACACCAATCAATTTATCAATCGGCTGTTCACTTACAGAGCAAAGTGTCGATTGCAAATCAGTTGAAATCAAATTACAGTACATCAACAAGTTGGAGCACCTTGTCACAGTAACAGCATGGTAATTTCGTTGCTCAACCGAACATTTAATGAACGGTTGATTGGTCAATTTTGCCCCAAACCCTTGGCCGCTCAGATTTCCTGAATGTTTCTCAAATTTTTGACCAGTTTTTTCTGACACAAATCGCTTTTACTACAACTTCTGTTAATCGTACGAAAAAATTTATTTAACATAATTTTTAGAATATTTGTGAAAGACAAAAGTTTCATAAAATAAAAGTTTTATATCTAGTAAGAGTTTTGAGAATTTAATGTTAAAAATTGTAACAACAAATTTTCATAATTTTGAGTTTAAGGAGCGGAGCCATAACTTTTTACACAAAGTTTTGTCATTTTTTATGCGCTACTGAAATGTTTCTTCAAAATGTATAAAAGCGTTTTTGTATAATAGTTCAGAAGTTATACTATTTAAAGTGGTTATACCTTTAAATCGGAGGTGTCCCACTGAAAATAGACCCCCCCCCCCTGGCATTTTGTTCGCCGGAACTTCTTGAATCTCCACTTAAGTGATTATACCTCTTTACTGGGACACCCTCTATATTGCGCTCTTTTCATTCTTCTTTTGTCGTCCCATTCCATAATGCCTGCCAAATGAGGGTGTTATGTGTCTACTCTGTAGGCATCCAGAGCCTCCTGTGCTTGTTGTTTGTTACCATGTGTTTCACTGTCATTTTTCATTTGCAGAGTCGTCAATAGTAAAAACATACTTATCGAGTCATATGGTTGCCTCGTAACTTTGGTTGCTTATATGCTACATAGGTCAGCTTCCTTTACGACTCAACTCTTAACATACAGGTAAAATGCTTTGTTTTTCAGATAGAACAGTTAGGATTCAGACTCTATACATTGCTTTTTTACAACATGGTAGTAAAAAATATTTCTCAGATTCACCAAGTCTGGGAATTGAAAGTTATGTAGTTTAAACAAAAATATAACCGCAGTGAGAGACAATGTAACCGCCAGTGACATCAACTCGCCAAAATCCAATTGACCTAAGAACTCAAACCAGAAGAAAATTTGAAAAGATATTTAATTTTTTTTTTCGAACATCAGCTAGTAAGCAAGACGAGTTTTCTAGGCAAATTATCTTTAGCTATGAGGCACATTTTCAACGGAACATCCAAAACTGATAACAGAACTATGGTCATTGATTTCAGATTTTGATAATGAAGACATGTGGTTCCAGTATAAGAACAAATTCAAATAATTTATTTGAAAATAATTTTTTATTTAAAAAATCAATTGGATTTATATTTAACTAATTTCAGAAAAAAACATTAATTAGTGATAGTGTGTTTATTGTAAGATTTTCCGCCTTTGCTGTATATGTTCTTTTTTTTATTTCATTGATTCTCAAGGTATACTTTTCTATGCGGTAGAACCAGTCTCGGAAGTACTGCGCCCGCGGTTCCAAAGCCTACGGAAACGAGACTTTTATAGGCCCCTACCATTGCTTGAAGAATTCTATATGTCACTTCTGACTGTAACGCGAATAAGTTATCAAATAAACATTTGAAGCGGTCAGAAACTCGTTAGTTTGATGATGCATTGGATATTTATTCACGTCTGGTCATTGATTTCGCAGCATTCAGATTTTCTAGTGAAATAGTGGTCATATGAAGAATGTGACAACCATTTTCCACAATCTACTGAACTGCGTCTTATGCCATCGCCACTTTGACATTTGTGAAGTTAACATAAGCAGAATACACGTAGACAACCCAAAGATAGCTTTACTCCTCAAGAACGCGAAATAGTTGTGTGAATATTTTTAAAAATAATCGGTCGGTGGTTTTGGCTCTGACCGTGTTGCACAAACTACTGGAACACTTCGGCGTTTAGCTGCTCGCCTCGAGGAGACTGGCCTACCACTGGTTAGTAACAGACGTTCGGTCGAAAATACCAGTGGTTTCGCTGCATACATATGTCCAATAGGATTTTCAAACATCAATAAACGCTCTTTACAACGAATTTTGGTAAAAGACTAAAAGACAAGGTGCAAACAGTGCATCAGCAAATGCATGCATACTACAAATCGCGTGTAAATTACAGCCAACGATGAGAATGTTTTTCCACTGAAAATCATCATGAGCGACAAGGAGCTTTTCCACCTAGTTGCGTGAAAGGCTATACATTTCAAATAAAAGGGTGAAATTCTTTTGACCCGCGAAGCTCGAAGCCTGCCACCCAAGTACTGTTAAGAGCAAAGAAATTGCGTGATGAGTTCTTTTCTTTCTATTTATGTACAAACCATGAGAAACCTATACAGTTGGTGCATTTGAAATCGTGGTATAGTCTTAGGAACTAACCATAATATTTCTTTTTCCATTACTCTTGCATACCTTTAGGCAGGAACAAGTTGTAGTTTTGCAATTCAGACATATTCATTTAAATTGCTATTTTCACGTTTATTTATTATCTTTAAAATTGTTTTTATATTCGGAATATATTAAATAAAGTATAACAGCCATTTCCTTGAGTACCATGGTAAGGAAAACGTTAATTTATTATTTTCATCTCAGTACATTTAATTTTTTTTTAACCATTTTTGTCATACAAAAAATTACTTTTACTACAACTTCTGTTAATTGTAGGTGAAAAAGTTGTACTTTTTTTAAAATTAATCAGAGATAAATGCAAAATGCATTTTAAGTAAAAAATTGGAACAACAAATTCATAATTTTGAATTTAAGGAGCCATACCTTTTTTATGGCTGCATAAAATTACACAAAGTTTTAACTTTTTTATGCGCTAGCGAATTGTATCTTCAAAATGTACAGAAGTAGCTATAGTAGTTCAGACCAATTAAAGTGGTTATACCTCCAAATCGGAGGTGGTCCACTTCGACGGGATGTACCCCCCCTCCGCCCCATTTTTATGTTTAGTATGTAGGGAAAGTCGCATTAGAAAATAAGCATTAGTGTTTTTTTTTTGTTTTTACGAGTTAGGACAGTCAAGCAATATGTATGTATACTTGAACTAGATCTAGAATTAAAACAGATAAACTATATTTTAAAACGATTACTTAAATTCAATTGCTACGAGTACAATGGAATGTTCCAATCAACGACAAACCGTATTAAAAGGAATTTTATCTTTAATAGCTAATCACCTCACTTAATCCCTGCTAAAATTATTTCTGAAAAAGTCTTACTATCCACTTCTCACTTGTCGCCTTTGTGTTTCCCGTGAAATGACATAGTCGCACAAAAACGAAAAACTCCAACAAAAAACCCTACGTGAATTG
This sequence comes from Blera fallax, assembly GCA_946965025.1. Classification (NCBI taxonomy): domain Eukaryota; kingdom Metazoa; phylum Arthropoda; class Insecta; order Diptera; family Syrphidae; genus Blera; species Blera fallax. The sequence continues at coordinate 53,067,277 of OX337246.1, forward strand.
CAACAACTTTAACGTTCAACTTACAAGCCGCCACACTCGACGCTTGGCATCAATCTGTGATATTCCGGGCACGGACCAAATTTGACAATTTAAATGACTAAAAACAGCAATACAATGCGATGCCGATCGATTGCAAGAGACGCGACGCGACGTCTGAGATCCAATTAGCCATCAAAATTGAGATCGGACAGCTTTGAGTTGGACTCCTGTGCGCTGCTGCTACACGAGTATACGAGCTCAGGGATAATAGCGTGTAACTTACCGCTGTGGACCAGCGATGGATCTGGGTAAATGGACGACTAAACTCACTCACTAATCCACGGCGTCTTCGACGTCGCCTCTGAGATGACGAAGCTGATGTTGGAATCAATAACATCAACGAGTACCAGTGCGGATTACTGGGGAGTCTTTCTTTTTTTACTGCAGCGGGAAGTCTGTCAGTTGGCGCGATGGCAAGTGCGTTTGTCCAATTAAAACATGAAACACGAACATACTTTTCTGGTGGGACGACGAATCTGGATCGGTTTTTTTAGAACGCAGGGGGAAGTATCATTTCAACTTTATTATTACTCCTTCATATGTATGTAAGTATGTATGTTTACCGCAGTGTGTGGATAAGAAATTATGAGAATGCTGGTAACAACTTATGCTATTGGGACGTCTGTAAGTATTCCGAAAACCCGACGGCAATCGTACAGAGAAAAAAATGAATTTAATAATATATTACGTATTTAGTACGTATGTACATATGTAGGTTAAGGCAGAGGAAATGCAAATTGACCAAACTATGCAAGTATAAATGTTGGAAGTGGTAGCTTAGGGCTATCTTCCTGTGTTGTTGCAAATATTATAATACGAGAATTATGACCTATAATTCTTGTAAACCTAGGAAATTCTAATATGTTGCCAATTTGTTTCTTTCTGAGGTGTGTTAGACCTAGTATCATTTAGGATGTCTGCATTTTCTTTCTTTATCTCGCTGTTGCAGGCCAGTGGCAGAGATTTTACATATTTCTCCTCCTCACAATCTAACACAGATTTTTATTTCAGCTAGCCCGAGATCTGGGCACTTTGCACGTATCTAGGTTCGCCCAGCAGTGGCGTGGTGTGATTTTTCTTATTATTTTGGTTATTTTTCTAAGACCTGCTTTTGCGCCTTCATTGAAAGTGTTGCCGAGTGTTGTGAGTCTTGTGGCTGAAAAACCGGTAATTTTCAGCTCCCCTAAAATTATTTGGGAGGTTTTCAGGATAGCTCTCAGAGGTGATACCAGCCGTCAAGCGTGGGGTACAAGTTTAATGTTTTAGGTCTAGAACGAGGTGTGTTGAATCAGTCAAATCTTCCTGCCCTCTTTTTATACGTGTAACCATGTTTTAAGGATGACTTTTCGGATGCGAGAATAACATTCGTGGAAGTTAGATAAGCGTTACGAAAAACTCGACACAAAAGAATGAATTCAGCAAAAAGGTGAAGATCCTTAGGTATACAAGGAAAGAGTAATTTATCTTTTGCATAGAGAAAAAGAGTTTCTTGAAGAGTGTCCACCTGGCTTCCGAGCAGGCAACTTGGTTGTGCATCAGATTTCCACAAGTTCTACAAACGCCATGAACGCAACTTGGAAAAATGAGTACTAGTCTAGTCTAGTCGAGTCAAGCACGAATTACCAATTTTTAAAGCTACGGAAAAATGTATCTTATACTCCCCCTTCGGGAAAGGGGACTAGAATATACCCGAGCTAAAATATGCCCATCATAGAAGGTAACTTGAATCCAAAAAGTTTAAACTTTTCACAAAAGTTAAATAAAAATATGATGCAATGAGCAAAGCAAGAGGTATTATTACCCCAGCTGGTGGGACCATTTATTGCTTAAAAGTGGCTCTTTTAAAAGAAGTAAAAGTGTTGAGAGAAGACCCCCAGTTGAAAAAGAAGATGATAAGGAAACAATGATGGCTTAATATTCAAAAACCTGTGAAGAGAGAGCTGAGTTCATGCAACTCAATGAGGCACTGCTTGGAGAAATAAATACTTTTAAGCAAGAGTTACAATTGTTCAAAACACAAATCAACAGTCGAAAAAAGAGAATATCCAAACTCTCGAGTTCTCAACAGAAGAAGAAGAACTAAAGAAGGACATCGACACATGGGTTATAAAAATAAAAAACGTAAAAGAGTACATCTCGAATAATCTCATCCCCAAAAGAGAGCTGCTTGATAACTTGCAAAAGAAATATAAGAAGGCATAAGTATAAAAAAGGCCACAGGATTTAATTTAATCACGGGGAAATTCTAAGACGATTTCCAAAAAAAAAGGTTAAAAAACTAGCTCAGATTATAAATGGTGCATTCCGGTTCAAATATATACCAAGCATGTGAAAAGTCGCGGAAGTCGCCGCTAAGTTCATTTCCCTCTATGCAGTGCTGTGCAGACCCAACACAATATTAAATGATTTTGCGTACATAATGCCTTGAGCGTTGTGTAGCAATTCTTGATTACTTTAGAGTAGACAACGAAAGATTTCATCCAAAAAATTATTATGACGCATTGATATTGGTTCTTGGTGTTTAGCACCCAAACTGAGTGCTGATCCCATCCTTATTTCGCATTTCCTAAATCGATTCACTTACACGCTAACTTTCATAAGTGTTTGTTGACGTGGTTCGTGGTTCTGGCGAGCCAAAGGGGCGATTCCATTTTTTTGGGTACATCATGTAGAGTTCACATCTATTAGATTGTCCTTCATCATGGTTGCTGTAGTTTGGTTCGCGACAAGATTTTTATTTAAAAAAAAAACTAAAGACTTGTTAATCGCGAAGATAGTGGTGGCCTGCCTATATCTACCACTTGGTGACGCACCTGATTGACACTCAAGATAGTGGCGACCTGCCTATATCTACCACTTGGTGACGCACCCGATTGACACTCAATATAGCCATGAATGTTAAACTTATCAATCTGTGCAGCATAACAGTGAAGAAATGACGCCGATTCATTAAAATCGGTAAGCACATCGCCAAAGCTGTTGGAATCAGAAAAAGACTCAAAGGGGAAGATGCGTTATCATTTAATTTTTTCAATATAACACTCAAAAGGAGTGTACGCAACCCGCAGGCAACCACCAGTGGTAAAATCTTTTACCGATTAATGACATACATAATTGAATGTACTGTCAGTTGGGTATGTGCAAGTATTGGTACAGAGGCAGCTAAATGGGTTAACCGGTGAATCAAAGCAAAGCTAAATATATACCTACACATGCTGTTCACGAGAACGGACGCCTTGAAAAGAGCAAAACAAATAATTTTGAAACGAAGAATTACTTTCCTAATCTATGGTTCGGATGGCAATTGAGTAATAGCACCCTCTCTTGAACTACAAACGTAACTCTGTAAAAAAAAAGTAGAATCATTCCAGTTCTCTTGGTAGGTTGACCCCTAGGGTATTTTGAGATGATAATTTTTCTGGTGATCTTTGTTTCCATCTGCAGATGCGATCAGTAGAAGATAGAAGGTTTAAGGTAAAACTCATAAGTGCAAATTTAGCCAAAATGACTTTATATCACCAAATACAGTAGAAAAAGTCATTATGTCCATTAAACGATACAAGACACAAGTTTCAGATTTTTTAATTTCATCAACTGTTATTTTTTAGGTTCTTGCGGCAGGAAAAATTCATTCAAACCTCATTATCTCCAATGAGCTCTAAACACACTCAGTGATTTTTCCCTTTGAACCGACGATATGATTTATGATACTGCATATAGCAATGTCAAAGGTCCACCCCGGAGAGTTCTCAAATCCACCCAGGAGAATGCGTAAAAGGAATCTTAATCAACTTGGGTGGGCAAGTGCAGTCAGCTGGCAAAAAAATCGATCTGGCTGGAGAGATTTTTATTTGAGGCTCAGTGCACCTAAGTAAGCAAGTTAAAAACGCAACATCTAAATACATATATCTAATTACATATGTAAATGTAAATAAACAAATATATTAGACCAATATATCTACCAACAAGCACCAAATATGGATTGAATACAAGCACACAAATTCTAAGTGTTAAACGTAGAAGAGGAGATTTCCCATGTTGACAAATTTCGAATTAGGATTGAAGGTAAGAGTGACCTTTTAAAACAATATTTATTGGATGCGTCATTTGTTTTGCTTTTCTAGATTGGAAAACCCACAAAACAAATAGCACGTTTAGAAAATAAACCTTTTATTTATTTTTAAATAACGTACGGATTATCCTTTCATTTAAAATCACTCAGGTGGAAAACGTATCCCAATTTTTCGTGTAATTAAACCTCAATCCATATGTCACAGAATATCAATGGCAGCTAATTAAAACTGTTGAGGCAATTTAAACAAAGCAACCAATGAAAACAAAGACTCGCAATACCCTTCTCAAAGGCCTTTCTCTTCGAAGTGGAGTGAAACCTTTGTCCTCCTTCTGTCGTTGTTTTTTGATTTTTAAAACGCATTTGCCTACATCATGAGTGGTATTGCAGAGACTAAGGTTGTATGTAAAGTGTGCTGACCTACGAAATCAGTTTCATATACGCTCTAGGAAACTCCATGAAAGATAAATTAAATCATTTTCATAGTCTGACAATCCTTTTATTGCAGACCTGAAAACACTAACCACATTTCAAATTGAATCGAACAAACAGCCCTCATTGTTATTATCGATTGAAACATCATAGGTCTTTTCTTGTCCTTTGTCGCTTCTGTCGTTAACGTCATCTTCATCTTTATCCTTCCATTGTCCTTACTTGCTTATTTTGCATGGTGATGCTACTAAAAAGGCTTAAAAGCTAAAACCTGTTGAGATGTTTTCAATTCCCCAAGCACTTTATCAATATATTCACCAAAGAAGCGAGGTAGTGAATTGAGAGGCTATAGATTTGGGTGGGTTTCCTTTTTACAATTTCTTTAAACAAATGTTTCCTATATTGATGGGGAAATCAGTGAATAATGCGACACCGACATCATCGATATTTTCACTTGAAATTGGAAAATACAATAACAAAGGATTTAAGCAAAAAAATCCGAATGAATTTTATTACTACCCGGACAAATACGAAAGCTTCTATCCTTTGTGTGCTACAGTTCTTTTCTGTTATGTAATGATTGAGATGCTTTTCATGATTACCGTAAGTAAGTGAATGCGGGTTGAAAGACTAAGAATATACATACATATATACAGAAGTGTGAGTAAAAATTTACGATTTTGAAATGAGATTTATTGCAATAGCTTTTTTTTTGTATTTTACATGTTTCACTTTAAAACAAAGACATGAATTGAACATTTGAGATTCTACTGTAATGTTTGTTATTGTTAAGTGCCCAAAAGAATTCTTATCTGAAAGACGAAAATATGAAAAGATTCAAATCCGGTAAGCAAAGAACAATTCATGGCTATTCTTATGTAAATACTGCTTAAGCTGTGGGTCCATTTACATATGAGTAGTTCGCCTTAGTAGGGCTCTCTCGTATCTGTGTCCGGAGAAAACATTTTGTTTTTTTGTTTTAAAACATTCCCAGAAACCACTTTGTGCATTTTAATTATTTCTTTATAAGTCTCTATCTATTTAGGCGTATTTTACTAAACTTCGATTTGAAATAGTCAAAATGTTGTGCTCTCCGATACTATAGCGGCCAAAACCGGGACAAAATCCAGCTTATTTCTTGTTCTGGTGCTAGCTAAGCGTGTTGAAGTTATACATGAAAGCGAACAGTATTTTTTTTTTTTTATAATGCGCGCGCCAAAGGGGGTATGAATACCCTTATGCTGCTTATTCAGGGGACGGGCGTTTGAAAAAAGGGGAAAGAGGAACAGAGGAGTTACCGGTGCACGTTGGCTTTGAATGTTTGAATGTTGAAGCGATGAGGAAATACAGAGCCTGGAAGATTATTCCACATACGTGTCGTTCGGCTTATGAACCAATCCCTATATTTTGACAGTACGTCCGAAGTTGGGCTTGAGGGTGAACGGATGTGCATTCAAAGCATGGCGCGTATTGCGGGTGAAATTTTGAGGTGGAGGAATGCAAGTGACTATGTCGTTGGAACATCTTTTGTGGAATAAGCGATAAAATAGGGAAAGACAAGAGACATTTCTGCGATGCTCTAGTGAGTCTATGGAGCTCACAATGTGTCTATCACCTATGTATTAGTTTTATCGCGCGACTCTGAACCCTATCAAGAATGTGCAAGACGGTCTTGGGTGCACCAGAGCAGATGAGGGCGTTGTATTCTATCTTTGGGCGGATGAATGCCTTATATATTGGGGCCAGATCAGACGGGGTGAAAAATTTCTTGCATCGCTTAAGGAATCCTAGACATTTTGCAGCATTTTTGGCGACCTCGAATATGTGATCGTTCCAACGAAGATGGTTGTTAATACACATACCGAGAATGGCAAGTCTTTCGGTTTCTGCGATGCAAGTACCATGCGTAGATAATGGTTGGGGGTTTTGGTTTCGCTTGAGAGACAGAAGACAGCACTAAGTTTTGGATGCTTTAAATTCCACTCTGTTAGTTGAGCCCCATTTGATTATTCCGACCTTGACAGAATTTAATGAGTTTAACATACGTTGCCGTTCCTCTATTACGGCCGAAGAGCAGGGACGTGAGTTGGGGAACGAATATGAAAAAAGTGAGGGTACTGTCATCAGCGAAGAAATGGATTGGATTAGACGTTGCAGACAAGAGATCATTTATAAAAATGAGAAAGAGAGTCGGAAGCCCTAGGGAACACCAGGATTTATGTGGTGAATATCAGACTTGTATTGAACGCCCCGAAAGGTAATTTCTAATCCATTGAAGAAGAGACTCATCGATGCCATATGCATTTTCGACAAAGGAGCCTGATGCCAAACTCTGTGAAATGCCTTTGAAATATCAAGCGCAACTATCTTTGTTTCACAGAAGTGATGGAGAGATTGGTTGCACTTCTCGGTGAGATATGCCATCAAATCACCAGTGGACCTGTTGCTACGAAAACCATACCGCCAGTCATTGAGAAGTTTTCGTGAATCAAGATATTTCATAAGCTGACGATTTATCAGCGTTTCCATGACCTTGGAAAGAAGGGACGTAAGTGCAATAGGTCGGTAATTGGTCGGAGAGGAGGATTCGCCTTTTTTAGGGACAGGCTGGACAAATGCTGTTTTCCATCTTCTCGGAAAGAGTCCAGAAGAGTAGGACAGACAGAAAAGCTTACGCAGAGGTTTTGCCAGCGAAGAAGAGCACCTCTTCAGAACTATTGGGGGGATACCATCTGGACCAGCGGATTTGTGTATGTTGAGACCTTTGAGAACTCCTGCAACTGTGCGAGTGCGAAAATAAACTTGTCCCATAGAGAAATCGACGCTCTCAAGCACAGGGACAGACAAAGCATTATCTTGCAGTGTGGAGTGCTTTGTGCAGCGAGCAGATTAGCCTTGTCTAAGGAGCTGACAGCTGGAATGTCATTGTAAATGAGCGTTGGGATGGCGGATGAGGCAGAATTTTTAATGTAGTTTTTTGTCGTATAGGAATTTGACACGTCGGATATGGGCATTGCAGTCATTTCCTGCTTGTTTAAACTTCTTTCGGTTTTCCACAGATTTGTTGGCTTCATAAGACCGAAAACTTACTTCTTTCAACCTGATAGCCTCTTTACAGCTCTGGTCGAACCATGAGTTTACCTCTGGTTTGATGCTTTTTATTCTGTTAGGAATAAAATCATTCATTCCTAAGAGGATCGTGTCGGTGATCATATCAGCGGCGGCATCCACGTCGCTATCGAGGAAGCATAGCGACCAGTTAAGACTCCAAAAGAAGCTATTAAGGCCGTCCCAGTTGGCTTTCTCGTAGCGCCATACATTTTTTTTGGGAGTTCTTTAACTGTGTGGTCGGAGTTCGAGAATTGAGCTGAGTTATGGTCAGACCGGCGCTAAGGGCGCTAAAACATCAATGGTGTATTTATCAGGGTGAGAAGTAAGAAACAAGTCAAGGGTGTTGTCGGAACGACTTGCAATATCTGGTATTCGTGTTGGCTCATTTACAAGCTGAGTCAAGTTGTTAATCTCAGCGGAAAGTTCAACATACCTTCCTTCGGGTGTGGTCTGGACAGAGTGTCGAAGCCAATCTGAATTGTGAATATTGAAATCGCCCGCAATGGCAATTTCAGTACGAGGATACAGGGATACAATTTGAGTGATGGAATCGGACAGCTCATCAAACTCGTTAAAGGTTGAGTTGCTGTCCGCACTAGGGCTTCTGTATATAAAACAGTAATGGATAATTTTCTTACGGACAGTGAATTTTAGCCATTTGAAGTTAAATTCAGGATTGGAATAGTGGCACTACGGATGTAAATGGCAAGGCCGCGATGAGGAAAGAATAATGGCACTAAGCTATATCCAGGCAGTTGCAAATCAGAAGATTCTTCTACTACCTGTGTTTCACTAAGTGCCAGAACAGCTGGTTTATGGGAATGGGTGTGGGCATACACATCGAAGAAATTCGTTCGAAGCCCACGTATGTTGGAAAAATCTACCCTGAATTCACTCTGATGAGTGACCAACATAAAAACACAAAAATCTCAACTCTGACAAAACTAAGCGGTATGCAATTTGTCATTGAAAAGCAGAAAAGAAATATCTCGGCTTACACAAATTAGAATTGTCTAACGACCTTTCGTCCCGCTCGGCTCGTTCGAAAACATTATAAAGTAAATGTAAGTTATGTGGACGAGAAAGTTATTGGATAAAAATTATGGGTTTTAAGTACTAAAAATTGTAGCCTTATATTTTTGAATAAAAATAAAAACATTCAAAAGTCGTTGGACCCCTAACTATAACTGTTGTCTTACTTTTTAAAGTTTCATCTGCGGTACAAATTGTTGATTTTGATGGGGAAGAAATTTCAGATTGTCATCTTTAGGATACAACCCAAATAAATTTTTAACATGCTAACAGATACCTACTTTTTTATAAAAAAATATAAAAGCGATATTTGCACTTTAAATAAACAAATTAATGCAACGTTTGAAAATTTATAAAATAACTGTTTCAGCGCTATAGAGTAGGATTTTCATGATTAAGGTCGCCTTGAATTTTCGGCAATTGACATTTTTCAGGCATAGAACAGCGCTTAACTATGATTAATCTTCCTATAATTTTTGGTAAAATATAGTTATCTGAATTGATCGCAGAACCAAATCACTAACCGTATATTGGCCGCTTCAGTCTTAAACGTTTTTTTTTTTTTTTGTGGAGCTGGAAGGTGCAAATTTGCATGGGCATCGGCAGACGTAGTTTATCGGTAGTACCTCTCTTATAAATGTTGAAATCTTGATTTTCATTTTTCCACAAAATGTTAGGCAGCTTGGATGAAGAATTATTTATTTTATTTGTCGTGCTACGCAATTCCCGAAAAATGAAAAGAATTTGGTTGCACGCCATTAACAAAAAGAGGAATAAAGTCGGAGAATACCACCGGTTGTGTCGAGAGCTGGAATCAGGCGCAGAACGCTTCTTTTCCTATTAAAATTGTTTTAAAGAACTCCATGAACTGCTTCGCTCTAAAATTGAGAAAAAAAAAAAACCAACTGGCGGAAACCCATTTCAACAAGAGAAAGACTTGCAATTTGTTAACGATAAGGAATATACATACATATGTACATATGTATATATATATTACATATTTCTGTGGACTACTGACCCATCGATTGTGGTCTTATGGCTCACTAAGGTGGGTCATAAGTCCATATTGTTGTAATTTTCGTATGAAAACAAAAATACAGTGGTTTTCATTCATAATTTCTCTCTTACATTCTCTTTTGTTTGAACTGCAATTCAGGAGCGGATTGACATAAAATATATGCATGGGTTCAATACATCAATTTGGGATTGCGGAATTTATTTTTAGTGTTTATTACAATTATTTTTGCGATGCCGTGACATAAGGCCAAGTGACATAAGGCCAAATTTTAAAAATTTTATGATTTGGTTTTATGTCGCTTTGTAATGTAATAAAGCCAAATTCTAGCATTTGGCTTCATGACACTTTGATAAAGCGATATTAGGCCAATTTGGCTTTATGTCATTTTCTACTGCATATCTTTAAATTTGGTACATCAAAAGAGGACTAACTATATGCCGCGTAGCGCCGTCCTGAGCACCTGCATTTTGATTAACTTAGGTGGGTCAGAAGTCCACTGTGGACTTATGGCCTGTGGACTTACGTTATGACCCTGCACCGTCGCGCGTTGACAGATTGAGTAGAAACAATGGGATATTATGGGGTAACACTAAATGACACGTCACGCGTTTGGTCGGTTTTTGATCGTAGATATCGTATCGTTTTTTTATTTTCGTATTCATACACATTCATTTGCGAAGTTATTTCTAATATGTTTCCTAATTAAACCATAAAAATAAAAAGAGTACACTTCTACTCTTTTTTCTGAAGCGAAATCTTGTGTAGAAAATTTGACGGAACGGAGCATAATTCTGCCATATTCCTAACCTCTCAACGCACGACCGTCGTGAAGCCACATTTTGTGTTGCAAATTTTGAGGTCGCTCGTTTTGACAAATATTATCGTAAGCCGGTACAATGCCTGTCAAACGCGCTAAGGCGCGAGAGCCACATTGTGTACATGTGTCCCTGGGCTTTTAAAATCTTTTGTCCTAGGTACGATCAGCTTAAGATCAAGTCTTTAGAAATACGGTTCGGAAGATGTTTCAGTTTGCTTGATTATTTCATGGGCTAAATAATGTGGGTGCCGTTGCTCAAGTGGTTAGTGCGTTGGATCGCTGAGCGGGAGGTTCGACATTCGAGTCCCAGAAACATCAAAAGTTTCACGGTCCCACCTCTCGCGAATGTTTGACAAACGTCCGAAAACAATAACTGTCAAGAGAAAGCTTCTCAATTTTGCCTTTCGGATATGGCTCTAAATTGTAGGTCCCTTCCATTTGTGTGAAAAATATAACACGCATAACACGAATGGTCGCGAACACGTCTGTTGCGCCAAGTATTTGTATTTGTTGATGTAATGTCAAGTTTTAGCAAGGTTTCACAATGTCTGCACTTCAGAGATAGTCAGTGGCTCCACTTGAGCCGAATTTTTAATTGAATTGTCTGGGAATATGTTCGCTTTTTCTTTAGGTGATGTAACTACTGATTTGCCGTCTTTCAATAAATGTGGGCATGTAGGTGACTGAAATAATTTCTTACCATTTTAACCATGCCTCAGAAATGCTGTTACATTGAAGAAGTTTCTTTGGTTACTCTCAGTGTATTTTTTCTTAGAGGTTTTAAAAGTGAGATAACACATCTTTCGCATACCTTCGGCTTACAGGCAAAACTGACTAACTGCAAAAACTTAGTTCGTGGGAAAACGCAAAATAAGTTTTTTGTTTTCTTTAAATTCAACTTTATGATAATAACTGCGATTCTCTTAGATTTTTGTCATATTTCTAGGCAAAATATCAGATACGCAGTTTTTATAGAATTTTCTACTTGCTTTTTTTTTTAATATAAATACTTGCCATTAATAATACAAAATACAGTTGGCAGTTGGTCAGTTTTGTTTGTAAGCCGACGATACTAATGAATAAACATATTTTCTGCTTGCTTTGTGATAATCTATATAGCAGGCTCCCGTGAACAGTCTTCCCCTTAGACACGACAGCCTGAAATGTGAAAATACAGAATTTTAGTATAAAATCTCTTGTGTGGTAGGTATGCACCTTAAGTATTTTTTCTACAAATGTAAAAATTCTCCTTTCGGGTTCTCAGTTTTCTGAAAGGATTTCTATGAAAGAAAATTTTATGGAAAGAAAATTACACGCGAATAGAATAAATTCTTACTTTTAAGTTTATAGTTTTTTCATATTTATTTGCCCATATTATATGTTCTAAACAATATTTCTTTAAATTAAATTACCTCAAGGGTTATTAATATTTTTAAGTATGTAAGTACGTGCAACGAAAGTCGCTTGATTTCATTTCACTACGAACTTGTATTATTCCTTTTTCTTCTTGTTATTGAAGGAAAGAAAAATGTTGCAAAACCTTATACATATGTACATATGTATAATGTTTTTTTTTTTAAATACAATATAACTTAGGTAAGAGACAACTAAATCTAACATAAACTAAGGCCTGCGCCTGACCCTCAATTGCAATCCTTAAGGTTAATTCACAGCTCAGCGACCGGCGAATGAGCGAACTGTGAACAAACCATTTTTAGTACATTGTCAACATTACTATTCCAAAAGAACCGAATTTTATTTTATCTATCAATCTATTGAAAAAAAGTTAAATTTTAATTAGTTTCTGCGAATAAATTAACAATTCGCTGATTTTTCCGCGAATAGGCGAATACTTCTTGTGAATTGTCAAATTTTATTCGCATTCCGCAAATATGGAACGCAATCCACATTCGCGATACCAAAATACCAAAATATTAGAGAGAGGGTAACCTCACACTTCTTTTGAAACGCAAAGAATGGCAAGAGAAATTCGCAGATTGCTGCGACTAGAAAAAAAGTTTCTGTGAATGATATGTCAAAATTTGCGAATATTCGCTCGTTCATATTCGCAAGTCGCTGAGCTGTGAATGGGCCTTTAGGAGTATTGTATTCAGTATCTTAAGTTCGCATTTCCATCACTCGTGCCTCACGCGTGATTATTTTAACCTGTCGCCCCTCTAGCGAGATGCTTGGTAATATGCTAAGTGTATTCTGCAGTTGATATGAGGTCATTCTTCAATGTTCTTCTGAAGTGCACAGGGTTAAGGTAAGACAAGACTGGGAATTTTGTTTAAAACACAACTTTTTATTATTCAGATGCTTAAATAATAATAAATATGTCGGTTGATTAGTTGAGTGTTAAAGTAATTGTCCGTTTTTCAGCAGTTAATTGGTCAGCATTTAATCTCTTAGAAAAGTTCAGAAGACGTTATAACACTATATGTTCTCGGCACAATGCCTTAAGTAGTAGTTGACACTATCCGAAACTACTTTCTAATCAGGGCAGTCACATTTCTGAGGAAATATACATACATATTAATCTTCGCGGCTTTAAGTTGTTTAAGTGATTAAACATCATTTGTAGGTTCCTAGGGTTTGTATGCAGTTATTTGAATTAATATTCGAAACTGACAAATCCATAACTCGTAGTATTTCCGTTTCCATCAATCACCACAATTAAGCACCTCGCGCTGCGTTGCAAACCTAAACGTATGCATAGTCGCCATCGGAATAACGCATTGTGGTCGCTGCCATACGACAACTGTGAAATTTTATTACCTGAGGCTATTTGTCGCGATATAAGGTTATTACGTATTCTTAAGTTATCTTCGTGCAGATTTAGAGAAAGAAATAAATAAAAATTCTAAATAGAATTTTGCGACCGGAAATGCTAACCTTATCCAAGATACATGCCTCTACACTTTTAAAAGTACCTACAACTTAACTGATAACGAAATAAAAACGACTATTTGTCTGTGTAAAAAAAGGACGTAGCCAATTACTCGTGAAAAATAGTTTTTTTTATGCAAAATGTACGTCCCTTTTATAATTAAGATGTCAGTAAGTGCTGAAATTAGTTATTACTTTTCCAAAACGGGAGCGTATTTCTTGAAATATGTATAAGGAATTCTTTCAATTCCCATTGCCTTACAATTTTATGTTGGCATGACACAGTGGAGTAAGAAATGGACAATTCCATTCTAAAGAAGCTCCGCCCAAACAGCCAAGAAAAGCAAGAAAACCATGAACCGTGGCACTGTCATATTGTTTGTTGTTTGTTGGCTGTATTATGTATGTTCATGTGCCGCAACGCAACCATTCCAATGCGCATTCACTTTCTCCTATTTGGATCTGACTCTCTTTGGCATTCATAGACTGGAATGGAGCATTGGAATGTGGAACTTAAATGAAATGGGACTGAGTAGAGTAAATATTTTGATTTTTGGGGAGAATATTTTAACATGGTGTCTTTAACGCAAAACATTCAAGCGACGTATTTCTGTCGGTATAGTAGAGTTACTGTTAAAAGAAGTTTCGTTATTAAATGATTACTATATTCATTGGAAAATACATGTATACTTCACATATTTTCTCAAAATCAGTCTTAATTTTAAAATAGTATTTTGGGGTAGTTGCTTCTAAGCTTACTCTAAGCAAAGTAAACTGAATAGAACAGTCAACTTTTTTGATTTTTATCTAAATAAATACAAACGCCAACGAGATGTAATTTTTGGAATTGGTAATTCAAGGAATACAGTCTTTTTACTGCTTTGTTTCGACGTTTTATATATATTCATATTTATTCGAGAGAAACTGTGTAAATTATGCCCTTAGTGGACAAATTGACGATTGTAAAGCAATGGCATATCAAAAATATACTCGGGCTTAATGCGATTCATCTCCTGTTAATTTTTACGACTTGCTATGGACAGCGTGCATACTGTCCATAATACAGGATACTCTTCGTATAGATATGTGTTTTGTTCTTAAGGATTGAGTAATATACTTAAGGCATCAAATATTTTTTGCAAATAAATCATGACTTGAGACTGGACTTGAGATTACACTTAAATGCGGACAATACAACTTGGAATAAGTACTTTAAGTTTGTTTTTTAGAATTAGGATATGCACATATTTTCTCAATATGCCTTTCGGATATGGCTCTAAACTGTAGGTCCCTTCCATTTGCGTGAAAAAAATAACACGCACAACACGAAGAAGAAGAAGCGAGAAGCTAGGCCCTGGACCACATACATATGTCTGTTGCGCCAAATATTTGTATTTGTATATATGTATTTAGTCAAAAACACTTTCTAAAGTATTTTATATCTAAGTGTCAATGACAGGTAAAAGTAGTCTTTATACATACTGTATGTATGAATATATTTATTTATACACTAAGCGCTTTGTGACTCTAAGAAATAAGTTTGTGAAAGAATAAAGGCTTCGAGGGCCCTCGAGCATTTCTCAAAGACCCAACTAGATGGAAACTGCACGAGGTCCTGCTTAGAATCTTTAACACAACAAACAAATATCATTAGAAACAATAGTACTAAGGATTAGATCCCGCTAATAGAAATGACTAAGGTCGAGAGAATCAAATGGGCTATTACGTACATAGATTATTCTCTTCCTTTAAATCTTAAGGACTAGATGGAAGCCCTGATCATTTTACAAAAAACCGTAAGCGCAACAAGTCCTTAAAAACTCCCCTGAAGTCTCATATGGCAACATATACAAAGAACATGGTAGAATGTTAAGACTATCGTCATATTAAACTCTGGTAAAACAAGCAACAGCAACGCAAAAATGTTTACATCAATGAATCTTAACTCCATTTTCTTGAAAATGCAGCTTTTAAAAGGCTGCAATTGGCAGGAGCTTGCATTGGCAGCAAGCTTCGTTCAGGATATTTATTTGTAGTCCAGCATCCGTATATGAAGGATAGAGAATAGAGACAGCGCTTCACTGCGTAGTTGACTCAATTGAGAAAACCTTGAATGCCAAAGAATATGTATGTATATTCTGGCTGCTTTCTTCGATATCAAAGCTTTCGGCTTTCAAAAAATTAGATGCATGTAGAACTCTAACATACCTCAATCTGGATAGTGGGTATTCTAGAGTAAAGACATATAAAAGCTTTATTAGAATTAAAACAGAAGTTTACGCTACTACAGGTACACCTTAAGGCAGTTATCATCATAAGATATAAGAACAAGACTTAAATACCTTAGACACCTGGACCAGAAAATGTGAAATGTCAAACCACAAAAAACTTAATTAGTACTGTTAATGAATAAAACGAATTTACCGCAGTTCGCGGTCTCTTGATTGGTGGTATACCCCTCAGATCCTTAGATAAAATAGTGCCACCCCTAAACGGGTGCAAAATGACCGGCTTGTAAACCTTAAATATCAGGCGTAAAGCAACTTCTGTCATTTTTATTTCGCGATATAATTAGTTATCATATTGATTCACCGCAATTGGTTTCTCTTATTAATGTATTTATTTTCCGCGTTAAGGCATAATACCAATTATGGTAGCAATGGTCCAATTTCAAGGTACATATGCACGTTTAATCGGCTTTGCAACAAAACTGATTTTTGCTTATCTCGGTTAGAATTTAAAAACTGCGTTTACTCAATTGTTTTCGATTAAATTTATTGTTTGAGGTAGTCTATAAAATTGAAGATCAGTAGATGATTCCTAAGTCGCGCAACTAAAAACGGTTGTGTAAAGCGATACTGAGAGTAAACACTTAGATAGCGTAGTGTTCTGTGTACTCTGTAATGGAAAAAAAAAGTGTTTCCGTAGCAAAATGCTATTTCGTGATATTGTTAAGTATTTTACAGAACGCTCTTAATAAACCTATGTCCAAATATTCGCTGAACCCGTAAACGTTCGCCTTGTTAAACCAGATCACAATGAATATTTCAAAGGGATATATAAAGTTGCTCTTGGTGGAAAAATCTTTTGCAGTCACAAACCGACTTTGACACTTGGTTGATCCTGATGCTAAAATAAGAAAAAAAAACATGTTCGGAAAGTATCCAGAAATATAAGTTACACAATAGTAATTGTAACTTCACTAAATAACCTCCAAATCTGATAATATTTCGCTGTGGCTAGGCGTCGAGCATAGTACTTATGAAATGGTTTCATGCATTCGGCACTTAGTATACTAGCTATGTACATGCTCAATATTTTATTTTCTTTACTCTATGTGTTATGTCCTTGTGTTACGAAGGACTAGTAATAATTTAATCATCGGCGTATGTGAAACTACCATATTCCATTTGCTAAAAGTTCGAGACGCTCGAATTACAGTCAAAAATCAACAAGAAAACACCAAACAAATTTTTCACTGTTACGACTCTCGTGAATGATAAACATCTGATTCCGATCTAACTGTCATGACAAACATTTTGACTACCCCTCTCGGATATGGCATTAAACATAGATCATTACATTGGTGCGGGGAAAAAATAAAAGGAAGGTAGGCTTTAGACTCTATCTATGTTATTTGCCCCAAAAATTTATTTTATTTACGTAAGTGAAACAAAAGAAGATAGATACAAGAGCTGTAAGTAGGATAATAAACGGCATTAATCTTACTATCGTGTTCATAGAGACATAATTTACAATACCAAATATACAAATGATAACAATGTTGCTTGGCAGTTTCATTTTGCCTTTTCAAAATTATAAATTCAATACCAAAATGGGAACCGGTAAATAAATATTGTGTTCGATTATCGGCATTGTAGCCCACAATAAAGTGTGCATATTTTATTTTTATTTTTCTAATTGCAGAGATTTATTGAATGGACTTACGGATAATTATTGGACTCTGCTCGTAGAAAGGAGTGGCATTGCCGGTGTATTTGCATATAAATGCTGAATGTATACAATCAAATGTGTATCAATATTGTCTATTATTTCTGTATTAAATAATACAAGCCATCTCTTAAAATTATTAGTTATTAGGTAAGTGCGTTGGATCTCTGAGCGGGAGGTTCGACGTCGAATCCCAGAAACACCAAAAAGTCCCACCCTATCGCGAATGTCTGACAAACGTCCGAGATTAATAACTTTCAAGAGAAAGCTTCTCAAATTGCCTGTCGGATATGGCTCTAAACGTACAACACGAATGGTCGCGAGAAGCTACGCTCTGGACTACATAGGGTCCGTTGCACCAAGTATTTGTATTTTATTTTTGTTTTTTGCAGCACCTCCTACATACATATGTACACTGCCGATCAATCAAATAGACTAAAGTTTTTTCCATAGAATATTGACTTTTTTAAATCAAAAAAAGAACGAAATTTTCAAAAATATATTTTTTATTATTCAGTATTTAATTCTTAAATTAACCAAACAAAAATTAGCGTTCTAAGTCAAAAGATTATTTTTTAATACTTTTTTGGGTGAACCTGAAAAAATTGCCACGTTTTATCGATAAATCAAATAGTCTTAAGCTCTATTAATAATGTGTGTAGCCACCTTTTTTGAAATCATTTCATAAATTCGTTTAGGCATTGAATCGTAAGGATTTTAAAAGATCCAATGATAATTCGCTCCAGGCGCTCTTAATGGCATTTTTTAATGATTCGATATCTTTAAATTGTCTGCCAGATTGAGGGACTTTACGTGAAAGCCATCCCCACACGTAAGGCCACTCCATTAAGGTTACTTTTTGGTCTTTAACCCCTTTCTTTACCACTCAAGCGTATATATTGGGGCATTATCATGTTGTAATGTCCAAGGTAATGGCCCAAAAATGTTAGAAAAGTGGGGAAATGCTTTTTGGAGCAGCTCCCTGTAGCGTGTGGCATTCATCTTAGATTAAACAAATTGAATACCCCATAGTAGGAGATGGCACCCCACAAAATTATACCCCCTCACGGCTATGGTGACGGGTTAAATAGTGTTCTATCTTTCTTATGTCATGGTAGTAGTAGTTAAAACCATCTGGTCTAACCAAGTTAAAACGTTTTTCTTCAGAAAAAACGATTTGGTACCACTCCGTATTCCATATCATGTGACTTCGAGCAAAAAGACAGCGAGCATGCTTACGAACGTCGGGTAGCGGTGTTTTTTTTTTTTTTTAATTTTAATCTCTTGAGATGTTTTACTTTGCTTATCACTCGACATACGGTAGCTACACTTGCATTTAATCATTTGCCATAAAGTTTAGTTTGAGGCTTTCGGAGAATTCTTCTCTCTTAACAAGCCATAAATGCTTTCCTAGCGTCCTTTTTCATATTTTCTTCATAATTTGATGGATTTCTCAGAAAATGAGAGACAATAGTCTGACTTCTAGAGATTTTATCTGCTATCTGCCTGGTTGTAAGATTTCTGTTTCGATAGTACAATATTTTGCCTTTTTTCTCCACTAACTGCACTAACTGCTGCACCACGACCCATTTTGTGTTTACTTAATCGAAAATTGCGAGAGACAACAAAATGTACCTTTTAAATCGTACAGATAATCGGAGACTAAAATTACAGCCTCTGAGTCTATTCTAGTGATCGCATAAAAAGCACGCTTTTTTGGCATAGGCAAAGCAAAATAGGAATAGAGCATAACTGTAAAATTTCTGCAGCCTTACCTCTTATCTCATAAATTTATCTAATGTTCTACTCTAAAAAAAATAACAAAGGTTGTGGCGATAGCTTTCTGCATAAAAGCAAAAATTCAAATGTAAAAGACAAAACATGTTGAGTCTATTTGATTGATCGGCAGTGTATGTTACCGCTATGCTCGTTGTGCGTATGATAACTGAAAAATTTTGAAAGTGCTAGTTTGATAAGTGCAACATTAATTCCACACATTTTTGTAGATTTGAGATACTATAATATAACATATCATTTACCTTTAAAGCTTCTTTTTTTCCTGTAGGGAGGTGAAAAATGCATCATGCACCTTCAGGTGGTTATTGCCATTGACCGTACCTGGTGTGTCAGACTCCTACTGACTAAACTCGTCCTCCCTTTGGGTTCTGGTCCACTCCCCCGGGCCTGCTCATCGCATTACTTCAGGCGGGTGTCTATCGGACAGCCTCTTGGATTCAAGCTCTGCTTTCTACTTCTGTCTTTTTTGTCCTGAGAATATTTTCTATGAACTGGCTAATTTTGCTCCAGTTTTGGTCGCATGTCAGCATTTCTTCGACGAAGTTTTCAGTGGTGATGACTCCGATGCTTTGTTCGAGGTCCCCGCGTTCAGCTTCCCACCTGTTGCAGACGAAAAAGGTGTGCTGGGCATCGTTACAAGAACAATAAATATGAATAAAAATGAGTTGATAACATTAATAACACTAATTACACTCAAGGCATAAGTGGGATTTAGGCCACTCAAGGCGGTGGGGGTTTTATTCCCTCCGAGCGCTAGTGCAATAGGTTGCACTATGATATGATTGGCTTTAATATGAACAGCAAAATAAAACAGTTACTATCGTTCTGTAACACATAACGTTCACTGTAAAAGCATTTCTAGTCGCATGTTCAAAGACCAAAAACTATGAAGAGTGGTGAATGAATTGGCTTCTGTTGAAACAATCTTGGATTCTCCGTACCCAAATTCGACAATTTTGCTAAAGATAATTTCCTTAGGAAAATTCTTGTTCCTTAGCTGATATTTCATCACCCAATTAACATATTCTGTTCGCTTAAACTGGTCTTCAGGTTTAATTTCTTCAGTTATTTGAATCTTGTATGCATGCATATGCAGATCTTTAGCGAAAATTTGCTATGAGGTTAAGGTTGTTAACGATAAAGAATTGGTGTCCCTGGGGTTTTAGTAACATTCAGTATAAAAAGTGGAGCAACATTTAACGCTGCTGCTCTTATTATTCACTGGTAGTAATGTTGAATACGACTTTTGGTCGGCTTTTATTTTTTATGATGCTTTGCTTGTTCAACTACGACTTTCTTCTAGGCCTCGGTCAAATTTGCGGTACCTACAAACGATAACGAAACTTTCCGTCGTCGCCGATAAACCCAATAAATCCTCGATATCCCTGTAAGTGGCCAAGGATGGTATTTCATTCCTAAAACAATGTTTTTAATTTTTCAGAACACTTATAAAAGCTTATGGCCGAGAATATTCACGAGTTAAATCCGCTTTTTCACGAAATTACTTATGTACATTACAAAAACTGAAAACGAAAATAACAAACATTATTTTATTGTTGTGCTTTAGGATTAGGAGGCAACCCTAATGCAGCTGCTTTAAAATGCGCTGCTGTAACACTTTTGGGATGATAACACGCTCATAATAGTAGACAATCTTCTGCTATCATGAAAATGCTCCACTGGTATGGTTTTTGACCAGCCGGTTGCTATAAACTCTTTGATCTGGCGAAGTTCTGTTGATTGATTTGTGTGATGTGTGATTCATTTTCTAACACAGTCTGTGCGATGATATAATCTTCCTCTGCATATATTTGACGAGTACCAATTAATCGCGAAAAAAATCTGCATTCCCAAATTTTACTTTGAATCCAAACTCTTCCAAGCATTTTAAAACAGCATTCAGACATATTTAAAGATTTCCACGTATTAATTAATAAAATTGTTACATCTGAAGCAGTGTCGATCTGCAAATGCAACTGATACGTCATTTATTTCCACTGTTACATATTTGCGACTAGCGACTGATACATGACTAACGCTACATACATCGTGCCATGGGAACGTTTCGATCCTGCTTGTTCTCGTTTGGACGATATTTGTTTCTTTTTCTCTTCTCAGCCTAATTTGAGTTTGCTTGTGTTTTGTAATGTTCTTTGTGTTCCTGTCTGTGGCACTGTTTGCATGCGTAATCTATGCTGTGATGATGATGATGATGATGCCTCGATGAGCTGTGTGTCTTGCTTAATGCTAGCAATTCGGTGACATTTTGATATGAGTTTACCCAGCGTTATCTCCTATTCTTTGTCTAAGAGGGCTAACAGTCGAAACTTTACATCAGTTTCACTGTGTGATTGAAGTAGTCCTACAACAAACATAAAGCATTTAAATTGGTCAGCAGATAATTTTCCCAGTTAGAAATTTTCACATTGCTTGTTCACCTCACTTGCAAAAGCAACATAGTCATCTGTCGTCTCTGTCGGATGACTATGTCGCATTCTAAAGATTGATTCTTGTGTTCCAAAAATATTTACTAGTTTTTAAACTGAATCATCAAATGTATAATCCTTAGGTGTTTTTGGTAAAATGAAATTTACGTACCGACTATGTCCTTGGGGTCCATGTTTCCGCACCAGCAACCTAACCTTCGCAGTGTCATTTAATTTAGATGCATCGTTCTCAAATAGGTCGGAATAACACACATACCATTTTTGAAAGATGATACCATTTTGTGGTGATAAATTTACAGTATCCCATCCTCGTCGCCACTGTTGTGCTTTGGGGTTAGGAGGCAAATGTGAACGGTCATACTTAATCAACTAACTCTTTATTTCAAGTTAACTTATAATAAAAGGTATTCAATATAATAGTTCAGTTAATGGTAATACAGATAATATAGACACCCCTGGAATCCGTCGGAATTAAGTTTCACTTCACCTATTCGATTCCCTTTCACTTTCTACTACTATCGTGGAATCCGCCGGGAACGTTTCCTTATCGACAGGCATTTGGGAAAGGTAGTTTCACTGTTAAACAGCTGTCTCTTATTTGTTAATAAATATTTGTTGGAAAACAAAACGTTTATTCAAATTAAGTTGTGATTGCAACTAATTTAATTATTTAACATCAGCCTATATTTATTCAGCTCTAGCCGAACATGGTCCCGAAACCTTTTCACCTGTTCTGTTGGCCTTTTGGTCATGTTTTTAGCAATGTCTGGTGATTCCTTCATAGAGTTTACAATTCCTCCAAACGGCGGTCTGTTAATAGTTTTTTTCCTAATATGTAAACAAATACAACATTTTTTTTTTTATTTCACTTGCATTTTTGTAATGTTTGCCAACATTTATAGTATTTCATATGATGTGATTGTACTTTTGAACAGTCAATTCAACAGACACAAATTCCGGTAGCACAGCCTAGTTATTGCAGACCCACAATTAGGTTAAACATTAGTAACCCCCTTAAGCGCTTAAAATTTGAACAAATATGTAGTGTCAATCCTGTGCAGTAAGAAACGAATCATTGAACTGCTAGGTCGGACTCTCTCAAGACTCCAGAATTCCAATTGTTATCACATCTCTGTGTGGGCTTCAAATAAATTGGAAAAATGACTTACATTTTTGGGTTATTAAAGAACAATGTTATTCATAAGTATGTAGTGATATTAGTAATTTAAGCATAAGTTTATGCATGCATTTACTTTACGTTTATTATAATATAGTATAATTCGTAGTAATAATATTATTCCTAAAAACTATAGAGTCATACAATAGGAGACGTCATTTTAAATCTATAGAAAATCGCAACATTTTGAGAAAAGCGGTGATATTTTTATTTAAATCTAAACTAGTAACTCTAAGGTTAGTAATGGAATACAATATCTGTCAAATGTCGACTTTAGTACATAAATCTTTGGTGGAGCATTGGCGTGGACTTTATTTTTAACATAGCCTCAAACGAAAAAGCCTAATGGTGTTAGATTCCATGATCTTAGCAACCAGTTGAACTTTCCATTTCGCGAAATCACACGTCCAGGAAATTTGTCAAGTAAACTTCATGCTGAAAATAAGTGTCGCCTACGTCCATAGCATCAATTTCAGACAAAAAAGTATATTCACAGAAACGGCCGCACAAGCATCATTTTCGAAAAAGTATATACATATATCAATTCCTGTAATCGTCTCGAAACTACACAGCTATATTTTCAGCTGATCTTGCCGGAAGCACACGAGTTGGAGCTGTGCGAAAAGGCGCTTGATGATGACCAAAAGCAGTACGAACTTTACGAATGGCTTGCCCGATATTTTCACCGTTTTTGCAGTGAATTTTCACTATTTATAACACGTTGTTTCAGTGTATATTCTGTTATCGGCCATTAGTGGTTTGTCATCAAGTGTCAGTAATTCTTGTTGCGTTAATTTTAAAGGGAAAAAGTCAAGTACAGTACACTCTCGATATAGTGAACTAATGAAAACCGGGCCTGTTCACTGTATCGATATTGTTCATTGTATCGAGCGTGGATTCCTTGAAGCAAATTTCATCAAAATGTGAATGTTTTTACATACAATACATCGAAATTACAATATACAGCTATGGCCAACAAAATAGGTGCATGAACAATTTTAGCAAAAATGGGACAAAAAAATAACTAAAACCGGAAATAATTAGTTTTTCCAAAAATTATTTTTAATATAACGCTTAGTACTTCGTTTTAGAAAAATTTTACAAAGGAAAACAGAAGAATTAACAAAAATCAAGGTAATTAAAACTTTTCTGTCCAGTTACTAAAAAACAATCCAATATTTACTAAAAACCATAATTTATTTTAAACAGAAACAATTCATCCGTAATGCATGCAATGCAATAAAAACTTTAAAAAAAAATAAGTTCAAAGTGTATTAAAATAGTTCGTCATTTTCGTTTGCCTTTTTTTTTGAATTAAAGTTAATTACTATAGCCTTTTCCTGTAACCTTTGAAGGACTAAAACGTCATTGTAATCCACTTCATTGCTTGTTGCCCATTCAAGTGCTTTCCCAAATAATAGAACAGCATCTCTAGACGACACTGAACAAAACGGATCTGGTTGTATCTGGTTGTACGTTCTTCTTCATCTTCGTTTTCGACTTCATTAATGTCTGAGAATATCTGAACTTCATTCAATTTGTTCAGATTGGTTGTCGTATATGCTTCTCCTTCAACAGATACAACACGTTGAGTAGAACAAATGGCAGATTTAGACTACATGTATGTATGTAACTGCATCTATATATTGGCGACTGCACGGCGCTTATTAGTTTTAACTTTTTTTTTGCTCACATGAGTTCACTATATCAAATTTTTTTTTGTTCACTATAAAAATAGTGTATAAAAATATTGTGTGTTCACTATATCGAATGTTCACTATTTTTTTAATAATGTATGTATGTACATACATATATTGTATGTGTATTGTAAGTAAAAACCGTTGTTGTTGACTTTATAAATTTCTTTAACGGAGTTCTTTTTAATGGTATCGAATTTAGAAACAAACTTCAACTTACAAGCACATCACGAATGCTTGCAATAAATTGGCGCTGAACCCTACATTGTTCGTTTACACCAATTATTTGTAAGAATAATCCGAGTTATATTTAAGAAATCAGACTATTTTATGGCTGCAATGACACATAGGAGAAGAAAAAAATTGCTTTAATTAAAGGCATCTTACATTATCTATTTCGATCATTTTATATGGAGGCAGGTCAACCCGATAACCACTTGGGCCACAAAGTTATAAATCTTAAAATTTACCGTATCGCTTAGATTAGAATATTCTCTTTCCCCTTCTTAAGTCCCAAAAAAATAAATAAAAAAATTCAACCGTGACGCCATGAATTTTTAATTTGATCTCATAATTTCGTAGGACGCTTCATTTTCTCATACTCTTTCCAAAGCCCGACATACTTGCGAAAGTGGTTAGAAATTCTATTTTTTGTTCTTCTGCCTTCGTTGTCACAATGTTCTCCAGGGAAATCATATTTACGAGCAGTGGCAGAGTAAAGAAATTTACACTTTCTACCGGCGCGCTGTGAACTTCCTTCTAGGATAAGTGCTTAATTATTTTATTGGTACCCTGACACTTTGAACGCCAGCGTTCGCCTTAATCAAAATGCAAATTAACATTACACGCGTTAGATTCTCGTCGGAATGCTGTGAAGGAAAAAATATTGTAACTCTCATTCTGTCCAGATTTTCTTTCATCCCCTGGAAGGATTATAACATAATTTCTGGCTGTAATTCCATAGGAAAATAAGCTAACAACCTGTGGCACACACGAATATGAACGTGTCCATACCAGGGTAACGCACGACTGACCGATAAAAGGCCATGAAGCGGTGTGGAAAATACCACAACAAGCAACGTTGTAGTAGTAACGTCACTCTGGTCCGCAAGGACATTCGCAGGTCCCAACTGCAAACAAGTGCGTTAAGTTAATTGGGTATAAAACGTGGCGTTGTTTCTGGACGGGTATTTTATTTGCAAAAAGGATTAAAAAGGACTTCACTGCGAAAATTTATATTATTAATTAAATTAAACCTACGACTCAATGACTGGACACGGTTGGGATTTCGCACTGACAATACAGACAATGCATTCGCATTTTTTTCACCGAATGAAAGGATGTATGCACATTGTAAGGACAACAAACGGAATACGTAGAGAGAGTGGGTAAAAAATGAATTAAATGACCACGCGTAAACAACAACATCCCAGTTGGGGCGATGCCCGAGGACGTATCGATGCCTTGAGGGAATTAACATTAAAATAATTACCACAAATGGGTTTGGCAATAATTTTTTTTTTCTTTTGCAGCACCAGCGACAGCAACACCGGCGACAAACAAATGAAGATGAAGTTGTTGCAGGACTTTAGTCCCGTACGTGTAAATGGAGTGTGTTTATTTATTGATTGTGCCATTGATTATGTGTACGTGTTTTACAGGGAGGCAATGGTATGGCCGTAGTCGAGAAATCATATGCAATCAAGGAATATAATAAGGTCTTTAAAATGGGATTGTTGGGTCTTAATTCTTTTTAAATTTTAAATTCGACTCCCAAGGTCAGCCAGTAAAATTTCGTGAAAATGTTCACTTCTAATAATACGATGTTTGAACTAAACATAATGTACGTGATATGTAAAAGATTGGGTTTGTAATGCCAAAGTTGTAGTAGTTTTCGAAAAAATTGAATTTTTTGGGAAATTTTCAAACCTAAGTGGTTTGTAACGATTACTACGTGTAAACAAGTACCAACGCTCGATGAAGTTATTACTTAAGTAGCACTTCTCTGCTGCAAGTTTTGAAAATAACGCTTTGGAGGAAAAGTCCAAAAAATGTAAACAAGAAAAACACATCCCGAAGATACTTAAGTGATAAGCATATTTTACATATGTATGTATCTTACAACTTGTTGGGAACTTAATTTTTTGGTTAAATTAGTAGCTTCAGAGAGTTTGTCGTAGTTCGACAATATTGAAGGAGATACTTAATATCCGTATTTCTCTATGAGAAATGAGTGCGGAGACAATTGGATTGCATAACCAAGGCATGTGCTTCATATAAGGCGCTTGGAATAGCTAACGGCAATACCGTAAAAACGGAGGAAAGTGTTGTTCACTCAAACGTATCTACACAGAAAGTATTTTACTAGGCTGCATTCACAGAGCCTGAAAGGAGGTTTCGGGTAATTTGATTTCCAAATCAAGGAAGCCCAATTATTCCAAACATACAAACATATGTATATACTACAGACCATTAGTCTGTTGCCCTTCCTGCTGAAAGTGTTAACGCTTTTGGTAGCTTCTGTGACAGTATTACTCAAATGCTTAAGTTCAGTAGGATAAATTCAATCTTAGTAATGGAACCCGTAGAAAACATCAATGATCGTGTCAAAGAGCTCTTTCAGAAGGATGATAGGCGTGATAGCGAGCGTATCCTCTTATCTTTGTTTGCGATTCCCTTGTTAAATGGGTTTCGGAGATCAAACAAATGTCAATATTTTCTCTCATTTTCACTCTTAACGCAGCACGGCTCTTTCCGACAGTACGCCTGCGTATGATTAAACTTTTGGCAACGCTTGCATTGAGGGATTGTCTTCGTGTTGACACGTAGCGGCTCGATTTTGACGACCATACTCATGATTGTACGAATATTGTATATCTTTTCCTGGCTTTCCGTTTTATCAAACGATAACACAAAAAGCGGAAGCTTACGTTTCACTATAGCTTCTTCTCCACGGTCGGGTCGTTTTCTCTCTTTTCTTAAAAGGTTCACGGCGTCAAGAATTTTATAATCTCTATCACGTAAATCACCTATGACGTCTTCTTTCGCATGACGGATGAAGTTCTCTAGCTACCACCTTCAAAGGTCTCTCAGACTTGTCTTCGTAGGTATGCTACTGAATTTTTTCGTTGTTAAGTTTTTGAGATACAGCCAGGTAGCCCTCAGCGTCATTAACCTTGATTATCCATGCATCGTTTCGAAAGGAAGTTTCTTTAAATTCAGTAGCGATCGTTGTTTTTAAAATTTCTCTGAGACAGAGAATTATAGTCTGCAACGCCTGTAATATTTATTGGAGGAGGGGCGCGTTTGCTTTCAATTAGCTTCTCTGCTTTTGACTGCGCTTTGCGATTATGTTCGTGTTGCGAAACAACCTCGGGCGATGAACCGGCCTTACGTTTTTTAGATGGTCTTTTATTAAGTATCCGATCCGTTTCGCGCGCTAGTTCTTCTTCGTCCGTAATATAGTGATGGTTACCCGAAGAAGGCTCACTATGAATAACCGTTTGCATTTTTGAAGACTCCTTTTGAAGCAAAGATATTTTATTCTCTGACTCAAGTTTCTCAACAGCTCCATTTCGCCGAGCCTCTTTCGAAGCATGGCGTTTTTCTTTTCCAGAGAAGTCTGTTTCAAGGCTTGCGTTTCCCGAACTAGCACATCCCGGTTCGCGAGACTTTTATTTTACGCTTTAGGAGAAGTCTTTTGAGGCCAAGATCTTTGTAGCCTTGAGCTTTTCATAATTTTAGATTAATTAGTTTTTGATGCAATAATTTGCTCTGCCCAGAATCCGTAGAGCATGCCTCTTTTGAGGGTGGATTTTCCAGTTGAACTGGGCTGCCACCTAGCGTAGGTATCAATACCGTTTGTTGGCATTTTAGTCGCCTTTTACGACAGGCGTTCCTACCGTGGGTATATTCTGTACCCTAACCCACAGGGCGGAGAACGTGCGCCTTTACCTTGCCCACTTTCATGTTAAGCCGGGCTCTTGGCTTTCAATGGAATAACTTTGACATTTTTCCGCACAAATGGAAGGGACCTACAGTTTAGAGCCATATCGGAAAGGCAAATTGAGAAACTTTCTCATGACAGTTATTACTCTCGGACGTTTGTCAGACATTCTCGAGAATTGTAAGAAAACTTTTTGGTGTTTTCTGGGCTTCGAACGTCGAACCTCCCGCTTAGCGGTCCAACGTATGGCTTTATCCACAAAAATATATTTAGCTAAAGGATATTTCTTCATAGAAACACTTAAATATTTTGCAATTAAAGACCCAAAATATAAGAGTATTTCATAATAAAATCATTTCCTCCCTAGAACTAATTCCAAAATGGTTAAGTGTTTCCTGGTAACGACAGCTGAATAGAGCTTTTTTTACATGTAATATCTATCAAATAACGTTACGAAATCTTTAAATATTAAAAATCATTCAGGGTACAAAGTCGTTTACTGCGGAAAGGCCGTGTATACATACTTATGTATAAATACATGACTTGACAATCTACTAATGACATCTGATTACTCTAATGCCCTCATTACCTGGTCCCCAAAAGTGATCATTTGAATCCATTCAAATTAAGAAGTGTTTTCACGCCTTATTATTAGAGTTTTACGTTCCCAAAAGTCCCACGTAATGAATCCTAATAAAAGAAACTCCCCCATTCCTAAGCGACACGCAATAAGTGAAAACCCTTTCTCGAATGAGTGTATATAATCAGCATAAATGGAGGACATCATGTCCATATATTGAAACAAGCAGAGTAGAAACATCGAGCGAAACGAAACTCTTTTAGTTGTCCCACCCTCTGCTACTGGTGATTACACTTTGATATGCAAATGCGTGCTGTAAAAGCAGCCAGCCTCTGTGAATTTGATGGCCAGCCAACCACAAGACTGACAGAGTGGTTAACCGGTTTTAAGCAGTTGGTGATAATAAAACTACTGCGGGCAAAACTTGTTAGAAGCTTAGGTGAACCTAAACATGTTAAAAGTTTATGGCTCATTACGTGTGAATTAAGGCGTGCATGTGTGGGTTGTGCCTTGGAGCAGATGCTTAGCGAGTCATCTTTATTCGGTGGATGTATTCAATTCGATGGTAGTGGATTCGTTTAATAACTTTACATTTAATGCGTACTCGCATGTACTCTAGCTAAGCTATATAAGCTATATACATATTTATACATAAAAGTCTTAAAATATGACTTGAGGACAAAAGTTATGAATTTCCTGTTGTTTCATCGGTCAGAAATTTCTGGAGATCATCTTTAGAAGAAAGATGATCTTCTAAATACTTCATGATAACACTTCTAAATAACATGATGGGAAGTCGACTTACTTGAAGCACATTGTGCTCATCATTTTCTCAGACAATTTTTCATTGCATACGTTTTATATCGAAGGTCTTTAATGCCATCATGAGTGAGTTAAATGTCTTACGGGCAGCTTGGCTTTCGGCAAATATGAAGATGGTTTTGCACGGATGTTCAACCGTACGTTTATGTTTACGTAAGGCCTTCCATGCATGGATAAGATTTAAAATTAATCAAAGCAGCGTGGTGTGCAAGATGTTGGTTTCTGTGTGCAATTCGGGCCTAAGCCAGAGGAAAGAAATAAGAAATGGAGATCCGGTATTGCTCAGCACTCAGCACACGTGTGCTATTCGTTTCTATATATGTATGTATGTATAGACATTTATAAGATTTCTAATATAAGTAAACAAAATTATAAGTATCTATAACGTTTGTTTTTTCTTAAATGCACTGAAAAGCCAAAAACATCATTTCAAATTCAAAAGCAAAGCGCATCTTTACCTCACTCAAGTTATTTACCAATAAATTTTTGGTACATTTTGGTAAATTGGTATCAATCCAATTTTTACATGTAGCTTTTCCGTTAAATCCCCTACAAGGCTTTATATTATCTTTAAGTGACGTATGCATGTATGACAGACAGATAGAATTGGTAGACCCTCTCCCTCTAACATAGTATACTACAAGTGGTCAATGTCTCATTTTCAAGAAACCATGCTACTAAAACTGCTACAACTAAAACTTAATTCTTATTTAAATTACGTAAACAAATATTTACCTGGCGATCTCTAATTTAAATGAAAATTGTATCAACTTTTCCGAACCTTTTAAGGTAATCAGCTTTATAAATCCTTAGGTATCCCACCCAAATTTCATCCAAATTAGTCCATTATTCAAATTTAAACATCTGCTTTATCACAGAATCAAAATCACTATAACGCAAGGACAAGAACGAGGAAAAGAAAGGGATATTTTCACCGCATTTAAAAATTCAAATCGAATTCGTAATTACCAAACCGACCGTTAAAACTTTTTAACAAATTACTCCGTCAACATCCCTTGTACGGGCCGACTTTATCAACAAGAAAGCGAGTGAAAGCAAAGAAAACAATTCTCGCAATACAATGAAAAATTAAAAGGACATTTGCGCGAATATTAAAATACCATTTAAGGAACTCGATGAAATTATCCCCCAGTGACACTCTGCGCTTTGTTGTCTTTCGGAACTTTCGTCAATTCATTAGCGAGAAGGAAACCGACATTGTACAAAAGGGGTAAGCATAACACGAGATAAAGGCTAAAAAAATCAGTATACTTTCCGCGAACTTACCGCGTTTCTCTAATTCCCCGCCACTTGCTGGGAGATATCACTCCCTAAGGAGAGTAATATCTTTTACATGAATCTCCCTCGTCTCCTAAGTGGCTAATAAATATCACTTAAGGAGTTCTGGTCTGGTATTCGCCAAAAAGGACAAAATTCGTTAGCATAACATTAAAATAAACAAAAGGCTTCAGTCTACCGGGGAAGGGTAAGTAAATATTGTTCATGAGAATGCGCGTCCGAATTTTAATTACTTAATGGTAAATCACATGGAAGTTCGGTGTTCGTAACGTGTATCCGATTCTATACACCATGGACAAGTGTTAACGATCCGTCGACGACAACAACGACGTTGTCCATCAATGGTTTTTCATTGGAACTCAAGGACGTAAACGATAAACTTGGATATTCTGCGAATCAATCACAGCTGCAAAAGAAGTTGGAGATGGAGATCAAGTTATGGTTGCGGGCTGAGGAGAGGGCACACGTATATGTCCTTTTTCATGCAGTTATGTTGTGCGACATTGTTAGTACCTTGTTAATCGCCATAATCACTTCATCTGATCAGTTGAAGATAATTTTCTTGCATTTCGCTTCTGCGATGCGTGCTTAAATGCTCCTGTATTTCTTATGTGTTGAACTCTTTTTCTATGATTTATCGTGATAGCAGAATTAATATTGTCATCGGTTAGCGTGCCTTCTTCTTCACTGTAAGTACATATGTATTTCAATTTCTCAATGGCCTTAGCCAGCAAAAGGAATGAATTAGAAGACGTTTGCTTTACACATTCATTTGTCGAAAATTACCTAAATACAGGTTCTGGAATATGTATGGGAATTTGATATTATGAAACAAAAAAGCAAATAAAAATTAAAATTCATAATCAACATTCTAATAATTTACATCAATTCAGAATATCTCAGCTTTTTGTAGTAGTGTTAGAAAGATAAAAGCGCTTTTATTAATGCACGCTGAAAACCTTGCAGTGCCTTAACTGTTCGAAAAATAGAAAAATGAGAAATATATGTACATACGTATAATAATTACACATACAATTACATACATATTATATAATAAACAAATTAAAGACGAAGTTACTAAATGAGTCTTAACTCAGTCGTAAATATAAAGGGAGGTGGTTTTAGTGGGTGCGTGTCCTACACTACTAGCTTCATTAGCGTCTTTCAAGATTTCCACCCACCCTCGAGATAAAAAGAAATATGTTTAATAATACCTAAGACATTTGCATACATTTTATCATGGAAGATCCAGAAAATAGGTCCCGACTGGTGGTAGTTTTTCCCTTAAAAAACCATCCAATCGTCATCTGGGAACTTTTCATACATATACGTATGTATTTATGACTCGTTATTCAGAATACGAGTATTTTTCCTAAACATGAATTTTCTCCTACTTGTTACAATTGCTCAATTTGCGCTGATTATAAGACCTTCTTAACACTTTTAATTCTAAGATTTCTACTGCTATTTATGTTTCCAAGGGTATAGTTGAAAAATGTGCTGAGCTCAACTTTCAGGATCGCCAACAGAAAAGGTAACCCACTAATCGTTTTTTCCCTATAGGTAGCTTTGGGAATGTAAATGACCAACAAAAAATTATGAACCACTTATAGTTTTTTTCCAGCTTTGGAAATATAAATGACCCTTGGGGGCGTATTCTACAAAAACTTATATTAATAATCCTTGCAATTATCGTGATCCATCTTGGTAGAATCTTCATCCGCCCAAGCTGCTTGCCGGCAGGTTCTTTCGAACGAAAGAGCTGAGTCCTCACTTTATCGCCAGTTGCTGCTATGATGAGATCAATAGTATATAGTCCGTTGTTCCCTGTGGTAACTCGTATTTTTTTGACTTCGTTGGATTTAAAAAAAAAAAATTTTACCCACACAACTCGCTTATATTATAATCTAAATGGTATTACATATTATTATTATTATTTTGATGCGCTAGAGAGGTGAAAAACTTTATGATCACTCGGTAGCCTGTGCTACGAGTTATGCCCGAGTCCACACTCTTGCATGTATACTAGGCTAAACTCCCCCTACCTCCCAAACCTGTTCTGTTGACCACCGGTCAACATAGTACATACATATTTATAATCCACTGATAAGAAAATTATAACTTTTTGTACTCTGTCCAGTTAAATTTAAAATTTATTCTTTAATACGACCAAAAAATCTGATGCCGATTCGTCCTCTCCCGCGAATAAACTGAACGACTTAAACTGGGTATTCCAATATTCACTTAGTTCATAACGGCCAGTACGCCTATGAAATAGGAAAGTTTACGGAGACAGAGTACGTTTGCTCGTTAAGGCATTTTTTTTTTCGCTATTTTAGTTTACTCTGAGGGTGCTTTTGATAAGTGAAGCTGTTCCGGAATTGAATCTGCCTTGACATCAAGGGACATCGGCCATATGCTGTAGAATAAATCCTGGAGACACTTAAGCAGAGATCCCACGGGCAGGGAAACCTGCTTTCTACCAACTTGTGAAATCTATTAGTCAATTCCTTGTTGTCTAGTCCCAATAGGAAAGGATGACCTGCTATTTCATACGCTAGTGATGAGTGCATAATTCTCAGAGGAACTGACTAACCAACTCTGGGTGAGCTCACTCAAAGTAAGGGAGGCTTGATGTTATTTTAATCCGTCAAAGAAAGACACAGTACAAATCTTTGGACGCTGATTTCGGTGACTTTCTTATTAAGGGCATTTACAGAGCAACTACAGGTGGAACTCCATAGAAACCTGCGTTACTACAAGGAAACTATGGCCCACCTTTGACAAAGCAAAAACCGAGAGACTTGTTCGGAAAGACCGGAAATCCATTTCCACCCTCGTCAGTAACATCACAGCGCACAACACTCTACGGTATCATATGAAAAAACTACGCTTGACAGAAGAGGAGCTGTGGCGATGAGGAAGCGATTGAGGACACAACCCACTTCCTATGCCACTGCCCCGGCCTCCAACATTCCAGATACAGGTTCCTGTGAAGACACTTCTTCAATAACCAAAGGAACTCTCCAGAACGCCTATGGATGCTCTGATGAAATTAATTAAATCGACAAGATGGTTTGTAAGTGAAGGACCGCAAAACAGGTAATTTACCAAGTAAGTTGAGTATAAACGAATAGACGTAGGGTTACAGTAAGGGATGATATTCTTTACCCCAAACGGGCAACTCAATGGGTCAGCATTGACCTGAGCGCGGCGCGCGTGGAGAATCTCTCCCCGCCAGCCCACATACCTAACCTAACCTAAGGGCATTTTTGGAGGCAGAGTTTATTTTAATAGTGTTTAGATCAGGCACTGTACGCCCTTGAGTAGACTAAATACTTTCTTTCAAACTGAGATGTTTACGATCATTAATGCAACTCACATATGTACAAATACTTGGCGCAACAGACCGTATGTGGCCCAGGGCCTAGTTTCTTGCGACCATTCGTGCTGTCACATAAATGAAAGGGACCTCCAGTTTAGAGCCATATTCGAAAGGCAAATTGAGAAGCTTTTCATGACAGTTATTACTCTCTGTCGTTTGTAAGACATTCGCGAGAGATGGGACCGTGAAAATTTTTTTGTTGTTTTCTAGGATTCGAACGCTGAACCTCCTGCTCAGTAATCCAACGCACTAACCACTTGAGCCGCGGCATCAACATCATTTCATTTTATTTTTCATCAAACAGAGTTACATTGAAGTTGCACTCAAGAGATTACTTAATATAAAGAAAGATACTATACAGTTCCACCAAAATTATTTAGAGCTAGAGTTAATATATGTTTAAATTTATTTCTATTAATATCGAATTCAATTAAATTGCATACAGTGTTTGCTTCTCTTAAACATCTAGATAAAGGCTCATTAAAAGCATAATTAAATCTGTGAAAAGGGACATGAAATAAAACATGATTTCTTAGAACTCGTGTAGGAACATAGAACTGAACTAGGGACAAGAGATAGGGGCAATCGATATGATAATTAATCAAATCACGAATAAACATAATAGAGAAATATTTTCTTCGAAAATAAAGAGGCGTCATTCCAAACAGCTTCAATCTAGTTTCATACGAAGGCATATTTATGTTCCAACGGAGCCTCTGCATAACAACTCTCGTAAATCGTTTTTGGATCTTCTCAATTCTAACAGAGTGAATCTCATAAAAGGGATTCCAGACAATACAGCAGTACTCAAGCGTAGATCTTACAAACGCAAAAAAGAGGCATTTTAGCATATGAGGGTTGGAAAAGTCTTTCGAGTTGCGTAAAACAAAGCCTAACATTGAGTTACCTTTTGCAATTAAGAAGTCTATGTGATTCAAAAAGTTAAGTTTATGGTCAAAAATTATACCGAGGTCTTTTTTAGAAGATATGGTTGCAAGTGGAATATTGTTTATCCTGTAAATGTATTGGATAGAATAGGAGTTGCGATAGTAACTCAGACTTTGGCATTTCGAGACATTTAAATATAAAAAGTTGCTACTGCACCAGATTGATAATCTTTCAAGATCCTCCTGTAGCTGAAAGCAATCTTGCTCAGACTTAATACAGCGAAATATTTTTAAGTCATCGGCGTACATTAGACAATGAGAATTTAAAATGATATCAGGAATGTCGTTGATGAATAAAAGAAAGAGCAATGGGCCAAGATGACTACCCTGTGGAACACCAGAATATGCATGCACTGGTCGGGAAAGTATGTCATTGATGCGAACATACTGGATACGGTCTCTTAAGTAGGAGTTGATCCATTTTAGCAAGTTAGAATGAAGTCCAATACTCTCTAATTTTATAAGAAGGATATCGTGGTTAACTCTATCGAATGCCTTAGAAAAGTCCGTGTAAATGACATCATATTGCAAACCTTTCTCAAGACCATTTAAAACGTAATTGCAAAAAATTGATAAGTTAGTGCAAGTAGACCTACCAGAAACAAAGCCATGTTGGTATGGCGAAATAACTCCTTTTAGAATGGGAGAAAGTTTGTCACAAACTAATTTCTCAAACAGTTTGGGAATGGTTGAGATTTTACAGATAGGACGATAATTAGATATTTCTTGCCTAGATCCAGATTTATGAATAGGCAATATAAAAGATCTTTTCCATATGTTGAGAAAATCACCATGTTCCAAAGAACGATTGAAAATCAAATAGAGTGGAAAAGCAAATGCATGAGCACACATTTGTAAAATAATAGGGGGGATGCCGTCAACGCCAGGACGGTTATCAGATTTCAAATTTGATAGTGCCATTTCTATTTCAGACATTGACAAAGTCAAACTACCAATGTTAATACAATTGGATGAGATCATTGGATTAACAGGATTTGAAACAGCAAACGGTCTGTTGGTGTACACAGATTGAAAATGTTTTGCAAACAGATTACATATAGTTGAGAGATCAGTTGATGTAACACCTTCATGGTGCATGCAGTTAGGTATGCCATTAGATTGTTTTTTAGTATTGATGAAGGTCCAGAAACTCTTACTATTGACTTTAAGGTTGGACTCAACGGAAGAAATATATCTTTTGTATAGAAATTTATTTAAAACTTCAAACTGTTTTTGGAGCAGCCGATATTGTTTATAAAGATCCGCGTCGTAATTTGTTTTGCGAAGTTGCTTGTATATTTTGTTTTTCCTATTGTTTAAATTTATAAGTCTTTTGTTATACCAAATTGGTTTAAAGCTAGTAACTGATTTTACCTTAGGAGTATACATATCAATTGCCACCTTTACAATCTCAGTAAATGAATTATAAGAGTCAAGTAAATTTTCATTATTTAACACTAATGGCCAATCAACATTATTAAGATATGACGCAATATTTTCAAAATTAGCTTTAGAAAAATTATATTTAAAACTGGAACCGGGAACTGCCGGCCTGAAATACTGATAAAATTCGAAATGCAAACTAAAAGAAACATGAAAGATCGAATTAGGAAAAAGAGGAAACATGGAGTTGCTGATATTAACGCTCAATTCAGGATCAACGAAGGCAAGATCAAGTACATTATTAAAATCATTATTAAAATGGTTAAGTTGAATAAGATCGAATTGAGCAAGAGTATCAACAACTTCATATTCATAGTCTAGGTTTACATTATAGGGCACTAGCCGAGATTCATCTGAATCATAAATCCATTTAATATTAGGTAAGTTAAAATCACCAATCAAAATAATGTGCTGATTATCAGTTAAAGTATTAAGGATAGAAGAAATATTTTCAATATGTGCCTTATATAGTTGATAAGAACTTCTTGGTGGAATATAACTAACAACTAAATAAACTTCAAATGCACCATTGAATTTTACATTAAGTATTAATTGATCAATATCTAATGCAGCAGCTGATGAAGGTATACAGACTTGAGTACATGGCAATGAAGAAAGTACGACAACCAACACTCCACCGCCCCTTTCACATTCCAACATTTCATAACAGCGATCTTTGCGGAAGACAGCGTATTGTTGAGAATTAAACATTTCAGCACTTTGATGATTCGGTTTCAGCCAAGTCTCAGTGAGAACGATAATATCATACTGAGCCGATGAAGAAAAAAGGAGCACTTGTTCCATTTTAGTACGAAGTCCGCCAGAATTTTGGTAGTACAAGTGAAAGGTTTTCGGGGGGGAGCAAGGGATGGATTGAAGTGAAGAAGTTTGTGATTGACGAGTACTCAATCGTTTTTTGGATGCGACGAGGGGGTAACTGGTACAGGTGTCATCAACGATTGTGTGTTTCTGGCCCGAGGAACAAATTCGTGTATTAAAGTCCCATCAGGCCAAAAATCATTGGACAAAAAAAGATTAAAATAGACATCAGGTGTAAATAGCTTAAATGAGCTGATTTCTCGAGGCTCCTTAAAAATGTACTTGACACATTTGATGAGCGGTCCAGGCAGGTTAATTTTAGTTTTAATGTAATTTATTATGTCTTCCTCAGTAGTAGCCGAAGACAACCTCGAAATAAAAATAGACTTCCGGGGAGGTCTTTTTACTACTACTAAAGTGGCAGATGAAGAAAGTTGATGAGTAGTATCCACAGCAGACAACGTTGAAATTGGAATGGTAATGGGTATATTCACATTGTATATATACTTAAATAGTCAAACCGCTATCAAGGCTCTGCTCTACTGCTATAATTACATCAATCTATTTTACTTGAAGAAAAACTAGGTTTGGGCGATGTAACTCTGTAATGTAAACGCGCGTCCCTGGCCACGCGGATATCCGGGGTGATGAACGGGCTGGCGCTCTTACTAGCAAAAGTTAAGCTGTCACCCCTGTTGGTCTACAATCTTTCAAAAGCTGTTGTTCGTCGGTTTACAAGCTTCAAATGACCGAGCAGCTATGACTCTACCACTGTGAATATTCGCTAGACTGAGTTCATGCTGTCATTCGAAGGGGTTATTAGATGATGCAAAAGAGGCCAGGCCCAGATATTTGCTCGCACTAAGCAGGCGTGACATAATAACCTTAGTGGATTTCGTAACTGGCCTTAGTTCCTCGAAAGCACATCTTAAAATTATTGATACAATGTTAACCGGCTTATGCGAATCTTATTTTAAGGCAGATAAAATGGCTCCACACATCATACGTGAATGCATAGTCTCTGTTTATTCATCCATTGCAGAAGGATCTTGCTTAACTTTTTCGCTTTGCTGAAACTGCGGAGAGGTTCAAAAATCATGGCTCGATGCCAACAATGTTGAAGGAAAGTTTGCCGATGGGTCTAAGTGCTTGTTGACCCGTCAAATATTAATTCTTTAAGAGTTTATTTCTACTTGCAGACAGACAGACGGTTTTAATTTGAAGAAGAAGTTTTTTGAAATCTTATCATAGGTCTATACTTTGGCCAAGTAGCGTGCTTTACATGGAGTCTTAAGCCGCACTTAATTTATTAAAGTTTCAACCACTTGCTTCAAAAGCATTGAGAATTAGAATTAATAATTTTATTTTTCAATTGCATAAAATCAATAATAACACGTTAGGTAACCTCCGTCCAAAATTCTCACTCCTTTGGTCAGTCAACTAATGCAATCGAATGCTGCATTAAATATGCTGGCAGCAAAACACTGCTTCCAATTTGCCATCAATTATGCAAAACGACTCTCTAGTCCTCCTATTACTTCGTCCTG
Organism: Blera fallax; assembly: GCA_946965025.1. NCBI lineage: Eukaryota > Metazoa > Arthropoda > Insecta > Diptera > Syrphidae > Blera > Blera fallax. The sequence continues at coordinate 53,106,544 of OX337246.1, forward strand.
ACAATTGCCGGCCCCTTTGACATGGACAATTTGTATTCGTAATTGGGTTACGATTTAGGGGGGCCACCAGCCTGTTCGACGAGAATGGGACCTGCAGTGCATTCTGATGCATTGTTGATTGCACATACCCGTATACTTCTATTGTACAATGCTCCAGCCAGTATGTATTTGTTATTGGCACTTAGTTCTAATCAATTAACGTTACACACAGCCGTGTGTGTATGTCGACACTAATGCACATTTCGAATCACATAGGAACCACAGAGACGATTATAAAAAATTTAGCAGATGCCATTCACCTGACGATACATGCATCCATATCTAAATTTATTGACATTCATTTGAAATTCATTACCATCGACGGCATGAGCTACATATGTTGTGCGAGTACTATGTCCAGCATAGAGCTAGTAAGGGGATTTATTTTGAAAAATAGCGAATTTGATGGTGATGACTTAGCCACTACAGAGAAATACATAGCGGGTAAGTCTTTAGGGAGGCATTAAATCATCCCTTTTGGCAATTGGTCAATTGATGGATTTGTGTGTGAGGGCCGCTTTTTTTTATTTGTGGTGTGACTTGTTCTTTTTTCTGGATATTTTAAGATTTGGGAAATATTTCTTTGGCTGGTGAAGAATGGTGATACGAGAAGGTGGTAAAATAAATAATTTAAAAACGTACGTAATGTACACTGGTGGAAGCAATGTTTATTTTAAACGTACGGATGAGCTCTATGATTCTTACCAGTTTCATCAATGGTATAAATGGTAATATTCTCATCAACGAAGATAAAAAGTGTGTGTAACAAGTGTAAGTTAACAATCGTTTCATTTTGTATACAGTGCAAAAGTGATCTAATTCTTATGTACCTTGACGAACCGTAACCCCTTAAAGGTTCTACAGCTCCAGTAGTAATTATTGCAGAGTAACAATGGATGTTGATGTCAAACCCAAAGCCGAATTTTATAACAGTCTTAAAATATTGACTTTAAGTCTAAATAATTCTAATCTTGCATTTTCTGATATTTTTTGGATGCACCTCTTGAGTTTACCTTACTCCTGAATTTGAAGTACCTTTAGCCTCTCAATAGAAAATTTTACAGAATTTTTCATGGGGTGGAGAAACACCACATTTAACTGCAGAAAAAGGGAAATAAACCAATTACTGACATGGCTGCGTGTTCCTAAGAGGTAGAACCATCCTCAATCACGTGATTCCACCTAACCCACCATCTGATAAGCAAAGCAATTAAAATCTCGATCTCCAATACAATGCAATCTAATTAGTAACACAAGAATGAAGCATAACATTTCTGGTCAAATAAAGGGTTGGTTAAAATCCGAGTAACGGAAAGCTTCAAAAAAATTCAAATTTTTCCTGAGGACCAGCCTGCAAATATGTAAAACAAACTCAAAAATTTACTGTACGCGAATTAAATAAAATATCTTTTTAAAATTTTAATGTATTATTTTTTATTTTTTGCAGGAGATCTGTACTTCTCCTTTTATTTACCTAGGTTAGGTAAATGGGTGCCCTTCTTGACAGGATTGTTAACGGCTCACTTAGACCACTAAGAGTCCATTGTGCCCAATATTTTAAAACTCTGGGAACCTAAATATCAATCTTCGACCGCTAAGTTAAGCCACCCAGATTAATGTATGAATCTCAGAAGTTTGCTAAGCTCAATGATACCTAACTCGTCCAGTTCTGAAAAGAAGTAACTGCCAAGAGCACGTCTTCTTTTAGTAGTAGTCTATAATTGAGTCGTTAGCTGAGTACGGGAAGGAATTTACCTGATACCAAGATGATAACATCCTCGGCGTAGGCCGCTACGTTGAAGCCATTCATTTTTAGCATGCGTAACATCTCATCCACAACTAGGAGCCACAAAAGTGGCGATAGGACTCCGCCCTGGGGAGTGCCCCGCTTAACTTTCACTCTACCTTTTGAGTCTCCAAGTGTGGAGTTGATTACGCGCGTACTCAGCATTTGTTCGATCCATCTGCATACTCCCGAATGTGTTTGGGCCCTATGCAGACTGTCTACTATGGCTTCAGTACTTACATTGTTAAAAGCCCCTTCGATGTCAAGAAACGCAGCCCGCGTATATTCTTTAACTTGAAGGTGAAGGGTATTCACTATTGTAGAGACCACACGGTGTAGAGCGGTGTCTACCGATTTTCCTTTAATGTACGCATTATGTGATTTCGATAAGAATTTATCCCCAATCTCGTCTCTGACGTACATATCTATTAACCGTTCCAAAGTTTTCAATAGGATGTATCTCGTCAATCCCAGGCGCTTTATAAGGTGCAAACGCTTTGATTGCCCACACAATCTTTTGATCATTAATTAGTTTGTCAACAGTTACGGTGTCAATGCTAACTGGCGTAGATGTGGTTGCCGGATAGTATGTCCCTGCGTCCTCACAGCCAGAAAAGTGACATTTCAAGAGAGAATCCAGCGTATTCTCATAAGACTCTGTCCAGCTGCCATCACAGTTGCTGATATTGGACATCTGTAAGGGAACTTTGGTAAGGACCTTTCTCAATCGAGCCACCTACGCCGTGCATTCATTGAAGCCACAGAAGCTTCTCCAGGAATTCTTCTTAGCGAATCTTATTTCCTTTTTGAGAAGCTGTTTTCCCTATGTGTTGACCACTCGATAGCTCCCTCTTTAGCGAGATTCCTGCTATGCCCAGAGGTTCGTAGACGCTCTGCTATTTTCGAATTCCAACAGGGTGGATGGTTTCTTCCGCTGGCACGCCTGCCAGGACAGGCTCTTCTAAAAGAGCGGTTGAGCTTTCTGATAAGATCATCTACTATGTTATCGATGTTTTCCTTGGGCCTCAGGGTAAGGTTCAAGGAATCTCCCAAGCTCTTCGTTAAATCTTTTCCACCTCAGAGCGGGTTTCGAAAAGCCCTCCTGTCGGGAGTGCCGCAATTCAAATCGAAGAGTATATCCAACAATGATCAGACATTGATAACTTGTCGGATACCCTCCAGTTCGAGATTATTGTGGTGCTATTTCCGGATAAGAGTGTTATATCAAGAACCTCCCTCCTATTTTTTGTAATAAAAGTAGCTATTTTGTAGTAGGTTAGTAGCTATTAAAGGTATAATTGAACAGAACCTCGTCTCAACTGTTAGTGTCTGAGCTACCCCAAATAGTATGATGGGCGTTATCATCACAGCCTAAGATTAAGTTCCTCTTACGTTGCTGAGACATTGTTATTAATGCCTTGACTTTACCGGATGGGACATCAGTGCCTTCGTCGTACAGTAGGTATACCGACGCAAGCGTATACGTGCTGGCCTTCACATTAACCTCCACCACCGTCTGATCAACCGAGCTGTAATTGGAGAGCATTAGTACGTGTAGAGTTTTCTTGACGACGATACAAGTTCTGACTTTACCTTCGTTACCATTGTATTTATATGAACCCAATCCTTTCACCCGATTATGGAGAATCCATGGTTCCTGGAATAGGGCCAAGTCAAGCTGCTCCTTATGGAGAAGCAACATTAGGTTGACTGAGGCGGCCTCAATGTAATGAAGATTTACTTGTACTACCTTCATTGTTCGTATCAGTAACCTCCACAGTTTCGGCCGACTCGCTTGGCTGCAACTTCCCCATGAGTCTCATGGAGAACTCACCAGCTTTAAAGAATAGCCGCATGTGCCTCTCTTTCCTAAGTTATTCCGGTGGTTCCTGGATAACGAATATTACACAAATGGTCTGCGTTAACCTTCCTCCGGTGTAATCCTTCTCCTTCTGCATATCGGAGAGCAGGGGAATACCTCGCTCACACTATCCTTCTGGGCTGTCTTTCTCGGGGTCGGCAAGCAAATGCCGAGATCTCCTCGTCCATTGGGATGGCTTCTGATGCCTCTTTCTTCTTCTCTTGGCCACGGCTGCCATTTTCGGCCTTCACTGGAACCAGTTCGAAGTAGACGCACGCTCGATGTGGTTACCTAGCATAACCTACTTAAGCCCCGACACCACGTTAAGGTGGATAGTCGCTCCGAGGATTTCGACACATAACCACTGCTAATTCACCAGCCTGTTTGAATGTACATTTAGTCAACTGCAAACTAAAAACCTTAAAATATTTTTGTCTAAGTTGGTACCTGGACTGTATAAGATTTCAATTCAAGGAGAAATCGGAAATTGTATTATAAGAACAAGGCTTAGAATAGCTTCGCACAGATACTGGTGCTGTGTATATTTTCCTTGTTCTACACAATAGCTTAAGGAAACTACGAGTATATTTCAGAATAAAGTATATAAAGCCATATCATACAAACTACAATTGTCATACTAAAATTCCTATTATTTTTCAGAGTAAGCGCAGAAAGACGTTCAACTTATGTATGTTTTTTTAATAATTTGTTCTTAGTACTTATAAATATGAGGTTTATCCAGAAGTATATGGCTGCCTTAATTTTAACGATTCGTTTTAATTGGAATTCTTAATTTTAAAGACTAAATGATTCAAACGCTGCATTAAATCGATTAAGTAAAAGTATTTCAAATTTTTTGTACGTCCCTTACGATCAATGAAATCCATGCATATGCTCAAGAAAGTTTTTTAATGTACTTACGGAACTAAATAACAAAATGATGTTACATTACACTGCGTTTATGCACAAATATGTAGCTACGTAATACGTATAAATACTCAGTTGCAATTATGTATTTCTGTTTTTATTATAATTTGGAATTTTTTCTTTATTTTATATAAAAAGCTCTACACATCTAATAATTCTATATCTACTGAGACCAGAAAATATGGATATTATAAAACCCTAATTTCACTTTACCATTACGGTTTGCTTAGTATATTAGGTATATTAGGTGAATAAATAAATTAGGAAATATGTAAAAAAAAAGATTAAAACAAAGAATATGTAACTACGAGTATAATAAAGATACAAATCCTATATATGTATGTATTGTATATGCATGCATATTTATTTGAGTGAAACAGTGCAACAATGTTGACCGTCTACCGAGGTCACAATTTGACACGGAAATTTCAACAAGCAGAGTGGCGCAGTGGAAGCGTGCTGGGCCCATAACCCAGAGGTCCGTAGATCGAAACTACGCTCTGCTATTCATATCTAAATTTTTTCATCCCTTCCTTAAAATGTATTTGAAAACTTCACATGAGTATTGCGATTTTAATCCCATGTCTGATGAATAAATATCCCATTATCGCTGTGCCTTTTGATTTCTATTTCTATGAAGTGTATGTCTGAAATTGAGATGTTTTAAATTAGGCATGAGGGTGTTTAACATTTTCAGCCAAGTCTGTACTAATGGAGAGCTAGTGAAATGTCTTTCAGGGATTTTTATTACACCCTTGAGATGTTTAGTCGATTAAGAAGAACATTTTGGTATCTATATGGTAATAAGATGTCTTGTTACCTAATCAAAAAATTCGAAAAGGTAAGTCGAACGAATATAGAGAAGGGCTGATAAGAATTTTGACAAAATCAATATGTCAAAGAAGCAAGAACACAGGATAGCTCCATTGCTCCTGTAGGGGGCTGTTTTTTTCCAAACCATAATCGATTCCGTACTTGTTAAACGGGAGAACGTATTGAAAAACGGAAATCTATTAGGAATAATCGCCGTAATTCTCTTTACGCTAAGGAAGCATTTTCATTGCAAAAAAAATCTGCAACTAAAAATCAAGTTGACGGTCTTTATAAACAAAAACGTTATCTTTAAAAACACCTTGAAACATTGCAGTTGCGGTTATGCCTCAACATACATTTAAGAGTGCAGATTGCCCTTTATAGAGATTACCACATTTTTCTACATTTTACACTACATTCTCTAAATTGCCAAGTGTAAGTTATATGACATGGTTAAACTTGTAACTGTTTTTCAACGTTCTCAATCTATTTCTTCAGATACATATGTATGTATGTATTTAAATTAAACAGAATTGATTTTATTCATAAATTCCTGTGAGTCACCCAATCATCCTTCGTTAATATTTTTAGGGGATATCAAAGATATTTATCTTTGACCACGACTTTCATTGTTGTGTTTGTAATGATTACATACATTAGGTATGTATTATCGTTGCTATTTACTGTCCCCCAAAACGTTTAATCAAAAGAGAAGAATATTCAGATTTGTTTGAAAACTAGGAAACAGATAAATAGTAGGTGGTGATTTTAATGCCAAAAACTTAAACTGGGGATCTATGATTCTCGAAATGAGTGAGCAAATAATTAAAAATACAAATGTTAAAACCTTAACAAACAAAAGAACAAATTGGCAAGCTTTGAAGCAGAACTTAACGAAGAGAATAGACCTAAAGGTACCTCTCATACCCCAAAATGACAGAAAACGAAGTGTATAAGATGGTCAGCGATATTCAGCAATCGGCCTGGGAAAGCACTCTCCGAGTGAATAGAAAGAACATAAAAATAAACTACCCAAAAGAAATAAAAGATAGCAGACAAAAGACGAGCAAGGCGGACATGGCAGAAAACAAGAGCTCCACAACATAAAGCGAAGCTAAACAACCTTTGTCAGCAACTGAGAACAGAAATTAAAGAAATTTAAGACTCAGTGAAAGAGTCAGCTGAATATGCAACAAATTACTCTTTATGGAAAGCGAGAAAAGGATTTAAACAACCTTCTATGCACATACCTTCAATTGATGGAAACTGGGCAAAAAGCGATGAAGACAAAGCCACTATTTTCGCAGACCACCTAGAAAGCATACTTAAGCCACCAGATGAGAACTGAAATACACAAGCTATGCTAATAGAACCATCTGAGGAGGAAGGCCAAGAAATTCTGCACACAACTCATAACGAAATAAACAACTGAATTAAGCATGAAATCTGAGAGAAATAAGAGCCGGTGTACCGCAAGGTAGCTTACTGGGCCCTTATACTTATCATATACTAGTGATATTCCGGAACTAGAAAACCATACTATGGCTACATTTGCAGATGATACTGCAATATTAGCATCTGGAAGAACCAATAAAGAAGCCATAGAAAAACTCCAAATAGGCGTAAGCAAATTTCGCGAATGGACTAAAAAGTGGAAAATTAAATTATTCGAGTCTATGTCAGTCCATGTTGACTTTACTAATAAGAAGGTTGATCATATAATAATCATTATAAATCAGAAAAATAGTTCCATGTGCTAATACAACGAAATATTTAGGTATGACCCTAGACGCAAAGCTGCGTTGGAAAGAGCACGTGAAAAAGAAAAGAGAGGAGTTAGAAATCAAATTTAGAAAGCTACACTGGTTGTTAGGAAGAAACTCCAACGTGACGATTTCAAATAAAGTGATTTTATATAATCAAATTCTGAAACCAACATGGACATATGGAATCCAACTATGGGGTTGTGCCAAAAAGGCTAACGAAGGCATAATACATTTCCAAAATAAGGTGCTCAGTAATATAGCAAATGCACCTTGGTACATAAGAAACACTGACCTTCATCGAGATCTGAAGGTAGAAAGTGTAAATTCGGAAATCTTAAAACATGCTAAAAAACACAAAGAAAAGTTAGAAGAGTATATACATACATATGTAAATATTAATCCAAGAAAATTATTAAGTAACGAAAACTAATTACTAAGGCTTAAAAGAATAAAACCCCTTGATTAAGCTTAGACTAGAAAAGTAAAGAAAAGAAGAAAAAAAAAAAAATACGTGCATGCATACATATCACATCCGAAACAAAGAGACACCAGCAAAAATTCCTTATTAGTCCAAGTTATGTGGGAGGCGGTTTTAGTAGGTAAAAATCCGGCATACTGATTACACGGATTATCAGTATCTTTTGAAGATTTTCCCTTCCTCTATAAAAAAAAAAAAGTTATGTGTACCGACGTAGTCTATATGGCCAATTTTGTGAGCCTCTGGCCATGTCCTTTGTTGGTGTGGCGAGGGGATCAACTAGCACAGAATTTCGTTCCCCGAAAAGCAGCCTTTACCATTTTGAGAATACTTTTAAGGCAAAATTCGAAAACAAATTCATTATTTTTAGATAAAAGCACCCAAGAATTAAACGATCATACACAATATTTGGCAGTTTTGCACTGCTTTGATTAAAATTTAAAGCCCAAAAAGAGATGACATCGGGTCGGCTGTACGCATATTTTTCAATCGACTTGACTGTTGATACTTAATTACTTCTTACTTAAGGTGGCGCTGTAGTCGATGGTGGACCTGAGCCTCAATTAAAAAGTGTCTACAGCCAGCTCGATCTTTAGCTAGCTGGCTCCAGTTTCGCTGGCTAAGTTGATTTGGTCCCCCTCCACTTGTGTGGGCCATCCGAGTCGCGGTCTTTCTCTATTGCGTCGTCCTTCGGCGCAAACGCTCTGCATGACCGCCAGCAGACAGGACCGAATTACCCGAAAAATTTTTCTCATGAGTCAGCGAAGAGCAACGCCATCCACAAAATCCATGTCTCTGAGCTATAAGTAGAACTAGAATGATTAAGGTTTTATATACATAGGGTCACTTTAGTTGTTTAAGTGAGGGCGTTGCTAATCAATTGCTTTCTTAGCCCAAGGAAACAGCGTTTAGCAAGAGGTATTCTTTTGTTGATCTCAGCGCTGGCTGGTGTCGTTGATTGTATTAGATAAGGGCGGTGCCTAGGTGCACAAAGTCTCTAAATACCTCAAAATTATATCTGTCTACTGTGACGTTTTGTCCGAGATATCCGTGTTGGTTGTCTTTTCTTGTTGACAGCATATACTTGGTATTGCCCTCCTTGACCGTTAAATCCACACCCTCCGCTTCCGTCTCAATACCCACGAAAGTGCCACAGACTTCACTCTGCGTTCACTCCGGTTATGTCAATATCGTATGCGAGTAATTGGACACACTTCTGAAAGATTGTGCCTCTGGTGTTGGCGTATTAGTATTCTTTCAAGAACGGTGTTAGAGCAGTAGCATGACAGCGCGTCGCCTTGTCTAAATCCTTTTTAACATCAAGGGTCTCGGTGAGTTTTTAGCGACCTTTATGGAGCAGTGTGCATTCTACATCTTCATCCCACACAAACTAACGAGTTTAGGAAGGATGCCAAAACTGGACATTCCTCTGCATAGCTGGTCTCTAAGAATCCGTTAAATGCGGCCTTAAAATCTATGCAAAGATTGTGGGTATCCATTTAAAGCTCCTGGGTTCTTTCCAAGATCTGCCGCAGTGATAGTATTTGATCGATGGTGGATTTTCCATACTGATATGATCAGTTGTTGACGATAGAAAACTGCGAACCATAAGCCACCCACGAATCCTCATAGTGAACGTTTGCTCCAAGGCTTAGGCGCAGTATGAGAAACTGTTGTTTTGAAAAAGATCTTCAGATCTGGATTTGAATGCGTTTAAGATCCAAAATTACCCAAGAACTGAAACCGGAAGACGAATTCGATAATTACATATGAATCTTTGACCTACTGATCGACAATTTTGCTAAGAAAATCTTTGTTAGAGTTAAAGCACATTTCATCACAATAGCTACGGTAATAAGCAAAATTGTTGAATTTTGGATGTGGAGAACCCAAGACTTCGCGTAACTGGTGTAGTGACTGGAACGTTTAAAAATTCGGCTGGAAATAGAAATTAGAACAATGCTAATTTCTTTTGGCCAGCATAAATTAGTTCTGATATGAAAGATATGTATGTTGTTGCTGCAAAAAAAGTCCAAAAATACAGATAAGAATTGGCCAGGAAGATCGTGTCATTTTACATACATATGTATGCGACTTCTTTCTTTTGCGTTTATTGAAGTCGCATCGAAGGTCCTATTTGTTCATATTATGTATACAAATGTATGTATGTAACGATGTCATCGAAAATTTCATAAAAAAAAAACAAGAGTTTGCCAGCACAGCCACAGTCTTAATATTATCGCTTATTTTTAATAAACAATTGTACACAATTGTACACAATTCATGCCTTCTGGCATGAAGGCTTAAAGTTTACATTGCGACAAGTTCTGCCCGATCCTTTATTTAATATTTTGAAGACCTATCTTACGAATAGATTATTCCGCGTCAAACACGGAAACGAATATTCAGACTTTAAGGAAATATTGGCTGGAGTACCGCAAGGTAGCGTCCTTGGTCCACTTTTGTATCTATTATATACTCATGATATACCGCAAGTAGATGGTACTGCGCTGGCTACATTTGCCGACGACGAAGGTACCTCTCATACCCCAAAATGACAGAAAACGAAGTGTATAAGATGGTCAGCGATATTCAGCAATCGGCCTGGGAAAGCACTCTCCGAGTGAATAGAAAGAACATAAAAATAAACTACCCAAAAGAAATAAAAGATAGCAGACAAAAGACGAGCAAGGCGGACATGGCAGAAAACAAGAGCTCCACAACATAAAGCGAAGCTAAACAACCTTTGTCAGCAACTGAGAACAGAAATTAAAGAAATTTAAGACTCAGTGAAAGAGTCAGCTGAATATGCAACAAATTACTCTTTATGGAAAGCGAGAAAAGGATTTAAACAACCTTCTATGCACATACCTTCAATTGATGGAAACTGGGCAAAAAGCGATGAAGACAAAGCCACTATTTTCGCAGACCACCTAGAAAGCATACTTAAGCCACCAGATGAGAACTGAAATACACAAGCTATGCTAATAGAACCATCTGAGGAGGAAGGCCAAGAAATTCTGCACACAACTCATAACGAAATAAACAACTGAATTAAGCATGAAATCTGAGAGAAATAAGAGCCGGTGTACCGCAAGGTAGCTTACTGGGCCCTTATACTTATCATATACTAGTGATATTCCGGAACTAGAAAACCATACTATGGCTACATTTGCAGATGATACTGCAATATTAGCATCTGGAAGAACCAATAAAGAAGCCATAGAAAAACTCCAAATAGGCGTAAGCAAATTTCGCGAATGGACTAAAAAGTGGAAAATTAAATTATTCGAGTCTATGTCAGTCCATGTTGACTTTACTAATAAGAAGGTTGATCATATAATAATCATTATAAATCAGAAAAATAGTTCCATGTGCTAATACAACGAAATATTTAGGTATGACCCTAGACGCAAAGCTGCGTTGGAAAGAGCACGTGAAAAAGAAAAGAGAGGAGTTAGAAATCAAATTTAGAAAGCTACACTGGTTGTTAGGAAGAAACTCCAACGTGACGATTTCAAATAAAGTGATTTTATATAATCAAATTCTGAAACCAACATGGACATATGGAATCCAACTATGGGGTTGTGCCAAAAAGGCTAACGAAGGCATAATACATTTCCAAAATAAGGTGCTCAGTAATATAGCAAATGCACCTTGGTACATAAGAAACACTGACCTTCATCGAGATCTGAAGGTAGAAAGTGTAAATTCGGAAATCTTAAAACATGCTAAAAAACACAAAGAAAAGTTAGAAGAGTATATACATACATATGTAAATATTAATCCAAGAAAATTATTAAGTAACGAAAACTAATTACTAAGGCTTAAAAGAATAAAACCCCTTGATTAAGCTTAGACTAGAAAAGTAAAGAAAAGAAGAAAAAAAAAAAAATACGTGCATGCATACATATCACATCCGAAACAAAGAGACACCAGCAAAAATTCCTTATTAGTCCAAGTTATGTGGGAGGCGGTTTTAGTAGGTAAAAATCCGGCATACTGATTACACGGATTATCAGTATCTTTTGAAGATTTTCCCTTCCTCTATAAAAAAAAAAAAGTTATGTGTACCGACGTAGTCTATATGGCCAATTTTGTGAGCCTCTGGCCATGTCCTTTGTTGGTGTGGCGAGGGGATCAACTAGCACAGAATTTCGTTCCCCGAAAAGCAGCCTTTACCATTTTGAGAATACTTTTAAGGCAAAATTCGAAAACAAATTCATTATTTTTAGATAAAAGCACCCAAGAATTAAACGATCATACACAATATTTGGCAGTTTTGCACTGCTTTGATTAAAATTTAAAGCCCAAAAAGAGATGACATCGGGTCGGCTGTACGCATATTTTTCAATCGACTTGACTGTTGATACTTAATTACTTCTTACTTAAGGTGGCGCTGTAGTCGATGGTGGACCTGAGCCTCAATTAAAAAGTGTCTACAGCCAGCTCGATCTTTAGCTAGCTGGCTCCAGTTTCGCTGGCTAAGTTGATTTGGTCCCCCTCCACTTGTGTGGGCCATCCGAGTCGCGGTCTTTCTCTATTGCGTCGTCCTTCGGCGCAAACGCTCTGCATGACCGCCAGCAGACAGGACCGAATTACCCGAAAAATTTTTCTCATGAGTCAGCGAAGAGCAACGCCATCCACAAAATCCATGTCTCTGAGCTATAAGTAGAACTAGAATGATTAAGGTTTTATATACATAGGGTCACTTTAGTTGTTTAAGTGAGGGCGTTGCTAATCAATTGCTTTCTTAGCCCAAGGAAACAGCGTTTAGCAAGAGGTATTCTTTTGTTGATCTCAGCGCTGGCTGGTGTCGTTGATTGTATTAGATAAGGGCGGTGCCTAGGTGCACAAAGTCTCTAAATACCTCAAAATTATATCTGTCTACTGTGACGTTTTGTCCGAGATATCCGTGTTGGTTGTCTTTTCTTGTTGACAGCATATACTTGGTATTGCCCTCCTTGACCGTTAAATCCACACCCTCCGCTTCCGTCTCAATACCCACGAAAGTGCCACAGACTTCACTCTGCGTTCACTCCGGTTATGTCAATATCGTATGCGAGTAATTGGACACACTTCTGAAAGATTGTGCCTCTGGTGTTGGCGTATTAGTATTCTTTCAAGAACGGTGTTAGAGCAGTAGCATGACAGCGCGTCGCCTTGTCTAAATCCTTTTTAACATCAAGGGTCTCGGTGAGTTTTTAGCGACCTTTATGGAGCAGTGTGCATTCTACATCTTCATCCCACACAAACTAACGAGTTTAGGAAGGATGCCAAAACTGGACATTCCTCTGCATAGCTGGTCTCTAAGAATCCGTTAAATGCGGCCTTAAAATCTATGCAAAGATTGTGGGTATCCATTTAAAGCTCCTGGGTTCTTTCCAAGATCTGCCGCAGTGATAGTATTTGATCGATGGTGGATTTTCCATACTGATATGATCAGTTGTTGACGATAGAAAACTGCGAACCATAAGCCACCCACGAATCCTCATAGTGAACGTTTGCTCCAAGGCTTAGGCGCAGTATGAGAAACTGTTGTTTTGAAAAAGATCTTCAGATCTGGATTTGAATGCGTTTAAGATCCAAAATTACCCAAGAACTGAAACCGGAAGACGAATTCGATAATTACATATGAATCTTTGACCTACTGATCGACAATTTTGCTAAGAAAATCTTTGTTAGAGTTAAAGCACATTTCATCACAATAGCTACGGTAATAAGCAAAATTGTTGAATTTTGGATGTGGAGAACCCAAGACTTCGCGTAACTGGTGTAGTGACTGGAACGTTTAAAAATTCGGCTGGAAATAGAAATTAGAACAATGCTAATTTCTTTTGGCCAGCATAAATTAGTTCTGATATGAAAGATATGTATGTTGTTGCTGCAAAAAAAGTCCAAAAATACAGATAAGAATTGGCCAGGAAGATCGTGTCATTTTACATACATATGTATGCGACTTCTTTCTTTTGCGTTTATTGAAGTCGCATCGAAGGTCCTATTTGTTCATATTATGTATACAAATGTATGTATGTAACGATGTCATCGAAAATTTCATAAAAAAAAAACAAGAGTTTGCCAGCACAGCCACAGTCTTAATATTATCGCTTATTTTTAATAAACAATTGTACACAATTGTACACAATTCATGCCTTCTGGCATGAAGGCTTAAAGTTTACATTGCGACAAGTTCTGCCCGATCCTTTATTTAATATTTTGAAGACCTATCTTACGAATAGATTATTCCGCGTCAAACACGGAAACGAATATTCAGACTTTAAGGAAATATTGGCTGGAGTACCGCAAGGTAGCGTCCTTGGTCCACTTTTGTATCTATTATATACTCATGATATACCGCAAGTAGATGGTACTGCGCTGGCTACATTTGCCGACGACACTGCTATCTTGGCAGTAGGCAAAACGGTCGAAGAGACTACGGAAAAATTGCAAGAAGCATTGGATAGAGTAAATGAATGGACAAAGGTTTGGCGAATCGCTCTGAATGAAACCAAATCTGTTCATGTAAATTTTACTTACAAAAAAATAAATAACTTGCCGATCTTTTCAAACTCGGTTCGAATTCCGTTTGCAAACGAGGCTAAGTATCTTGGAATGACACTCGATGCAAAGCATGTAAAGAAAAAACGCAAAGAGCTAGAAAACAAATACAGAGAAATGTATTGGTTACTTGGAAAGTATTCCAAGCTTAATATAGGAAACAAACTGCTTTTATACAAGCAAGTGCTAAAGCCAGTCTGGACATATGGTATACAACTCTGGGGTTGTACCAAAATAAGTAATATTAATAATTTTTACAAACTTTTGAAAATAAAGTGCTAAGAGGAATTGTTAATGCACCGTGGTATATCAGAAATAGAGATATACACAGAGATCTCGGCATTATAACAATCGAAGACGAAATCAGAAACTATGCGAGAAAGCATAAAAGTCGACTAGAAAGTCACGTAAATAATACATTCCTTCAAATTTTGGATGACAGTAATTTACTGCGCCGTCTACAAATAACCAAACCTTTGGACTTAGCGCGATAGTGAGCAACCGCGTTTAAACTGCGGAGCTAGCAGGAACTAGCAGGAAAATCCATTGCGCCGACTATAAAGGACGAATCCTTTCGACTTGGCGAGATAAGGATTTACCGCGTTTAGATTGTGGATTAACCGCGTTTATATTGCGGAACCTGTAGGATCTTTCAGTGGAAAGTAACCTACCAAACGCTTCTATTACGTGATATAAAAATTGCTTGATAAGTTATTTCTTAGTTGCAATATCTAACAAATTTATATCGAAGGGTGGTGTTTTCGGCTATTCTCATAGTGTCTATGGAAGATTTTCACCTACCCTCGGAAAAAAAAAAAAAAAAAAAAAATTTGTAAATTCAGACTAAATCTGGCGCTCTTATTCTTAAACACTTCAAAAATTGATATTCCGCAACTTAACCAACACACCGCATGACTGTTGCAGAAAATCCAAACTCATTCTCACTCATGGCCAGTCACACAACAATTCAACAACACAATTCACGAATTTCTCAGAGCTCATTTGCAATTCCAGTCACACTGTAGAGTCTACCGATTTATTTTCCTTCTGTCCGTGTGTCCATTCCAGCTCGTCACATCGTCATTATGTTTCCATTATCCTTGACGCCAAGATGCAATCATAAATAACCAATTCTGGAGCCCAGGCACTATTCCCCTCATCCTCGTGTCTGTTACCAACGGTCTAACGGAAAACAAATGGCAAAATACTGTATTCCTGTGTTGGATCTCGCTGTGCATTATTGTGCGGTGGCAAATCACTGGAGAAATCAAGAAAATTGAAATACCGTCAGAATTTTCTATATCTGCAGAATGTTTTCTCCCACCCTTTCTCACCCGCCTGGTTTCCCTTTTTATAATTCAGAATGTCCTAATGGTGATTGGAGGAGCTAGCAACCCTCTGTCAAGGACATGTTTGGAATAAGAGCGACTGAAAGAAAAATACGATTAAGGCCATCCACTGAGGATATGGAATGAGGGATATAATATGCAAAATGAGATCTGTCTTCTTTCGCAATAAGAATCGGCGAGAAACGCTAAAGGTATTCGAAGTGAAATCTCGTAATACGTATTATACTCGGATATAAATTACGACTGATTGACAGCTGTGGAAATATCATCATGGTTCAGATGATTGAATCGAAATGAATTACAAATAATATTTGGCAGTAACCTGCAACTAATGGTTCAAATTTACATAAAAGTAAGAGTAATGTGAATTTTTCGACATTGAAAATCGTTTTGAAAAGTATTTGTGGATTTGTCATCATCATAGGTTGAGAAATTTTAACCGATGGTGACATTTACTAAGAAACGATTTTAAGAATTTCTCAGTAAGAGATGAACGGAAAAAACTTCAAGAACTTAATATGCGAGTACACACATTTGTATTAGAAATTTGACGTTTGTTTTTATCTGTGTTAAGAAATAATTTATATTCTTTAGTTTCTTAAATATTTATTACCAGCTGCATGAACACACCATTTTGACTGAAATCTTGTAAAGTGACCTCCTTACTTTAGGCAATTGAATGTGATCAGTTTCAGATTCAGATTCTTACTAAATTTGAATTTATCGATGATATTGTGCTATACATGTAAATATTTACTAACAGAGAATATTTACTTATGAAGAATAATCGATTTCATACGATTTCAGAAATAAATCACGAGAGTTTGTAAGTACTTACTTACTTACTTACTTTTTCTGCAGTATTTAAAGCTATAAATGAGAGCGAGTAATTTCTTGAAATTCAGTTGCATTCTCATTAGGTAGGTGGGCTGGCGAGGAGAAAACTACCCCCGCCACACTCAGGTCAATACTGACCCATTGTGATGCCCCTTGGGGGAAAGGATGTCCCTTGCTCATAGAAACCCAATTCTGATTCTAATTTGTTCCGATATTTATTGTTGCGAGTCTTTGCATTCAAACCATCCTGAGGATTTGATGAATTTCATTGCTGGCGAGTTTATCTATGTCTTGGAAAAAGTAGCTCCAAAGGAATTTGTTCCTGCTGTGTTAGAGACCAGGGCAGTGGTGGCCAATATACTTCTGAAGGATATTCGTATGTCCTATTGCATTTGACTTCCATGTTTCTGACTGGCTGATTCCAACGCTTATGGCTGAAGATGTTTTAATGAAGACATCTAGCGGCAGCAGGTTTAGAGTAGCCTCAAGGCCAGCGGTTGAAGTTGTCCTCAATGCACTGGTGGTCTCGATACACGCTAGTCTTTATATATTAGAGAATTATTTTAGGAGAGAAACCCCAGGTTTTTCTAAAGATTCTGTTGCATGAATAGAAGGCTATAGTTGCTTTTTTGATCCTTTCATTAATGTTCATTCTCCAGTTTAGTTTCTTGTCTAGTACAAGACCTATGTAGGTTTGCGTTGTCAGAGGTTTTAAGCGGAGTACCTGCGACAGATGGTCTGCTAAACTGTGGCAACTTTCTTTTATTTGTGAATAATACGAGCTCGGTTTTCTAGAGGGGTTTACCGTGAGCCCGCAATTCGTGGTCCAGTTGTGAAGGGTTTTAATGGCCCCTTCGACTTGTTCGCTGAGTGTTGGGAGGAACTTATTGCCAGTAGCACAACGTCATCTGCATAAGCAGTAATTCTGACGCCACTGTTTTTGAGCAGCTGTAGGCGTTCGTTTAGAACAATGACCCTCAACAGTGGGGAAAGTACCCCGCCCTGAGGAGTTGCTCTGGAGGCGTATGCTTCTAGCCTTGTTCCCCTAAGTTCGGTTATTATATGCCTTTCTTGAAGTATGATGACAATCTATCTGATTAGTTTGTTATCAATGTTTAATGAGCCCAGCGTTCTTTTTACCGCGTCAATGTTGACATTGTTGAAGGCTCCTTCAATGTCTAGGTATGCAGCTAATGCGAACTCTTTGTTCTTGAGTGATTTTTTTAATTGAGCCGACTACACAGTGTAGCGCTGTCTCCAGACTTTAACCTTTTGTGTAGGCATGCTGGGCTGGGGAAGGTCCCCCAACCGAAGTCTGCTACGAATGTATGTACATATATATCGATCAGTCTTTCGAAGGTTATCAGAATGAAAGAGGTCAGGCTTATTGGTCTGAAATCTTTTGCAGTGGTATGACTTGCTTTGCCAGCCTTGGGTACAAATATAACTTTTACCTCTCTCCATGTTGTTGGAATATATCTCTGTATATTATTAATGAGAAGTTCTTTGAGTACCGGAGTAATTACAGTTACTTACGTTTTCTGCAGCATGATCGGGATACCGTCAAGTCCGAGGGATTTGTAGAGGGAGAATGATCTGATAGCCAACTCTATTCTATCCTCTGTGACCAAATCCGTAAGCGGTTCAGTTTCCATGATACTGTTGGTACTGTCATCGTTACGACGTTGTGTAGTACGGTCTGGAAATTGAGTTTTCAAAAACAGTTTTAAAGATTCCGAGCAAGATTCGATCTAGTTTTCTGCGGGATCCTTGAGAGACCCCAGAGTTTTTGTTTCCCTGGTAAGGATTTTCCTCAGTCTCGCAGTTTCTGTTGTATTCATTAGTTCATCACAGAAGTTCTGCCATGATTGTCGTTTGGCTTTCTGTGTTGTATTCTTAAAATTTGTCTGGCTGATTTTGTATAGTTCCCGGTCGGCATCTGATTTTGTACGCTTGGCCAAGTTGAGAAGTCTCCCAGTCTCTTTCCTAACTATTGCCTATTCTTTATTCCACCACGGAGATAAGATTTTGGTTTTCCGTTTAGTCACTGGACATACTTTACCAAAAACCTCTTTGAAAACAGGTGCAATTTTCTCGGCTTTTCGGTCGATGTCAACTGGACTTTGCAGGTTGCCCTCTTGTAGAAATCTTCTTTACTTCTCTACCTCTTTCCCAAAGAGATCCCAGTCTGCTCTTTTTGGATTTCTGTACGGCTGGGGAGAGTCACAGCTACTACTTATGAGGAATTCGACTATTTTATAGTCAGAGTAGGATTATAGGCTTTTACGGCAATTGAAGAACAGGCGAAACGAGTCGGTCTTGCGGTAAACGAGGACAAAACAAAGTACATGTTGTCAACAAACAAAGCAACATCTGTCCAACGCCTAGGACAAAACGTCACGGTTGACAGTAGTAACTTCGAAGTAGTTAAGGAGTTTACCTACTTCGGAGTAAACATCAACTCCACGAACGACACCTTAGTGGAGATCCGACGAAGACTAACCCAAGCAAATCGCTGCTACTTCGGCTTAGCGAAACAACTGGGTTCAAAACTCCTAGCTCGGAAGACAAAATGCGTGCTCTACAAAACACTTATCCTGCCAGTTCTGCTCTACGGTGCCGACTGTTGGACGATAAGCAGGAAAGCAGAGCAGATTTTGAATACTTTCGAGAGAAAAATTCTTCGTCGAATATTCGGTCCCATATGCGAGGAGGACGAATGGAGAAGAAGATATAACCGCGAACTCTATGAGCTGTATCAAGATGTGGATGTAGTCCGGAAAGCCAAAACTCGTCGACTACACTGGCTCGGCCACATCGAGCGAATGGACAATAATGCTCCAGCTCAGAGGATCTTCGAATCCCAGCCAGATGGAAGGCTGCTGTGTCTGAGGCAGGGACCCTCCACGAGTTAAGAGCCCGTTAAGTAAGTAAGTAGTAGGATTATACTCTCAGGACGTTCCAATTATTTATAGCCAGAGTCTCAGTGTTCCGGAATAGCGTGATATCAATAACCTCCTGTCTATTTTTAACCACAAATATTGGCTCATTACCCCTATTAGCTAGTTTTCTAATAAGTTCAAAGATCGACTTACCTCGTGGGTTGGTGCCGCTGTTTCCCCATTGCATATGGTGCGCATTCGCATCGCATGCCATTAGCAGGTGCCATCTCTCTTGTGTCGCTTTGTGAACTAAGGCGCGGGGTAGTGTTGCTGGAGGTTCTTTTGCTACGTAAGGCTGACATAATCAGTGGGAAGTCTCCTCCGTTAGTGAGGGGGATTGACCCTCATTATTAACGATTGTGTCGTTGATGCCTTCTAGAATGGGCAGCTCCATAAGCCTCCATTCGTCTTTACTTTGTCTCTTTTCTGGCTTGTTGAAATCTACAATCGCTACCTGTAGATTGCGACATCAAACTTTGCTTTCTTGTCAGTCGTTCTTACTGGTGGCGATAACGTGTCGTCAAGTCTGTCTCACTTCGAACTTCCTGCAATCGGCTCGGGTGCGCATCTCGTGACTGCTTCCGTGCCAATTGACAGGGGCCTAAGTCTGTCCAAGACTGAGGTGGATGGCAAGAGGCTTTCCTTCCACGATTTGGTCAGTCATCCCTATACTAGGTTCCCTGGTGCTGACCGCAGATTCGGTGGTTCTCCCAATCGGTCTGGATTCGGGCTTAGCACCCTCCGCCCGACCTATCGTGGGTGGCCTGGACCTGTTCGCAACTCAGGCGGGTGGCAAGCGGCATTTCGCATTGCGCCATTGACTGAGCACCCCCCAAGGTAGGGATCATCGGAGAGGATGCTTTCGATGATGGAACCGAAACTCTGCGAAGGACTTACCATGAGAGGATATCTTTTCCACTTCACTTAAGGGCCGGGTATGCTGTATGGGACTTTCTGCAAAATTTTCGCTACGGCGGTACATTTACTGAAAATATCATCCTGACATACGAGCTTCAATTTAAGAGAGCTTTCATAATGCGAAATAAAGCCGAGTCGGCCTTATTACGCTTTAAATTCATACACACATTTAGAGAGAGGTGCCTGTTTTCATATTTCCACACTAGAAAATTTACCGTGAGTACGTATTCACAAATACTTGAATCATCAACATCTTTTTTTTTTTATTTTATATATTTGATAACGATTTATTTTTTTTTTTAGTTTGGTTGGAAAAATTACAATTAAAATTAAATATAATATATAAATATAAATTTCCGAAAACGAAAACATACAAATTATTTTCATTAAACTAGTATCTACATATATGTTTTAATAATTTAAATTGGAGAAAAAAAACCTATAACATGTACGAATGTAATTCAGAATAACTTAAAAAATATTATGGAATCAAAACAAGTTATTTATTTTCATATAATATTAAAAAAATAAAGCAATTTTCATGATTTTTTTGTAAACTTTGGAAGTGGAAGCTCAGAATATCTGAATTTTAACAATATACCCGAGTGGTACTTTGAATGAACTTTTCCATTTTGTCACATCGGGTCATACATACATATGTAAGTCCACAATTTGTTTGGTTTAAAATGGGTAATAAGTCCACAACTTTTCAAAATGATAAATGTCAAATAAAAATATATGTCTAATTATATGCCGCGTAGCGGCGCCCTAAGCACCTGCATGTGTCACGGCACCGCTATATCTAGCTGCAGCGCAATAAGACCAAATTGGCATTATTTCACTTTACCAAAGTGTAATAAGACCAAATGCTGAAATATGGCCTTATTTCACTATTGCAAAGTGATATAAAGCCAAATTCCGAGATTTGGCCTTATTTCGCTTGGCATTACTTGACGGCACCGTGATTACGGTAAAGTTGGCTTTGCTAATTCTCTTGCCTCTTCTCTCAAATTCGGTTTTATTTCGTAAGCAATGTTTGGCTTTATTTCGCATTTGAAAGTGAAATAAGGCCGAATCTCAAACTTCGACGTTATTTCGCTTTCAAATTTCGCTCGGCGTTATTTCACGGCACCAAGGAGAACACATTTCCAGTTTCACTGCAATGAATGAAAATCTTTAGCTCGAATGAAATGTCACATTTTAAGTATTCTCACCAAAGTGTATCTCAGAAACGGTTAAGTTTTAATTGTACTGTTCTTCACATGGCATGTGTGAATCTATCATACTGTCCTTTTGTCATTGATTTTGAAGTTTTTTTTATCATGTTAATAAGTTTATTCAACAAAATATTTACGTTACTATCAATAGACGTATAATGGCGCCGGTTTCGCGGATGACATCTTAGTCGTGGTTGTTGCCAAACTGGTAGAAAAAATAGAACTCTTCTGTGATAAGATTTACTTACTTACTTATGTTGCGCTAAAGTTCGAGGTAGTCCTGGGCCTTAACCAACAAGCCTCTCCAGTTAGCCCGGTCCTTAACTAACTGCCTCCAGTTGCGCACTCCAAGTTGATTGAGGTCGCCTTCTAATTGTGCGCGCCACCTTAGTTGAGGTCTTCCTCTACTGCGTTGTCCCTCCGGGTTTGATTGGAACACTATAGAAGGCGGTGCATTGGTGTCCATTCGTTCTACATGTTCTAGCCATCTCAAGCGACTGATGTTCAGTTTTTTGACTAGCCCGATGTTGTGAAATTTTCTCTTCCAAAGCCCGTCAACACAAACGAGACCGAATATCTTCGAAAATTTTCTGAGGATATCTTCATCCGCTTTCGACAGAATCATGCTTCAGTGCCATAAACCAGGATTGGGATGATCAAAGTCTTGTATAGAGTCTCCTTAGTCGTTTGGGATAGGGCCTTACTACTCAATTGCCTTTTTAAGAGTTATTCTTCGTTTGATTCCTGCGGAGGTGTTGTTATGAACGAGAGACAATTAGTCTTAGAGTCGGAGAACATAGTGCCATTTTACGGCCATATACTCATTACTGGTGGCGCAGACTCAAATTGAAAGAGCTTAAGAAAACGTAAGGGGTCGAAAAACTTTACCACACAAAATTTTTTCCAAACATTCCGTTTGCATAAACTGGCTGTATATGATCAAGTCCATAGTTTCTTGCAGTCATTTTGTTGTTGACATTTTACTTGTATTTTCTGCTCGAATTCGAAGTTCACATACCTGAAAAAGAGAAACGTCGCATATTCCCGGAAAACATTGTAGCCTTCTTGAATCTTAGCAGACCACTTTTTGAAAATATATTGAGTTTTTAAGTCTTGTTTAAGTCTACTACCGTTTTCGTAGTATGCTCAAATCTAATTTTTGATCACTCGTATGTAACAGTATTTGGGTTTCCGATTTGATAGATAAAATTAATCCAATCACTCATCTATGATTATCCCATATCACCCTAAAGTCCTTTATAAGAAAGATCGACTTTTATAATGTAGCACCTTGATTACTGCAAGTCAATCCATCATGACACCCTCTTGTCATGCACACGAGTATGTAGCTTGTGCACATATGCACATATACATGCATGTAGTTTTCACTAATTCAAAGCAGCAAATCCAAGTTTTAATGAGTGCTACTTGCATGTTTGCATGTTATGAGAACAAAAAAAAACACACAAGTCGAGGCAAACACAGATCACGAAGCTGGCAGCATATGGCTTAGCACGGTTCGCTGCTTTTCCGCATTCACATTGCGTCATCCGTCAAATTGGGGTTGGGGTAGGTTTGTTTACATACACATTCGATGCACCATTATCATCTATATCAGCACCCCGTAAACAATTGTAAGTGAAGTATGTATACATTCTTCCTCTTTTTGCTGCCAGCCTCTCTTTCATTTCAACATATAAAGGAAACTGCACGCTTGACTGCTCATGTCCTGGACCGCAAACAGCACAAGCAAATGTAAGACGCAAAACAAAGGGATATATGTAAATCCAATACATACTCGCATATTATGAATATATGTAGGTACATAAAAGTATTCTGAATTAGTTTTTGGTTATCCTTTGACATGTACATATGTAATTTTAAGATTGCTCATTATTATAGCTAGTATTTTGCCTTATTCATACATCAGGCTTATTCATCCTTTTTAATGTGCGATAGCGCTCGTAAAACAAGAAATGTCAAACATTAATTTTAACCGCAATCCGTAATCGATGGAGGATCATTGCGAAATTACATGAATAAAGTTAATACATCTTGTGGAGACGGGAATATAATCCTTTAAGTCTAGTCCAGCATTCAACCAAAGTGGAAAAGGACAATGGTTATATGTGGACAATGGTGGACTTCATGCGGTGAGCTTCTCACATTAGTTTACACCTGTTCCTGGATTTTCCTTCGGGCGATTTCCCTCTTTGCCATTGTTTGGTTTATTTTTGGGCAAACTTCACACATCCTGTGGTGAACACAAGCAAAAGGTAACAATGGATGAAGAAGGACGGGATACTCGTCCCTGGTGGGCTATTTATTTTGGAAGTTTTGCAAGGTGGACAGAGAGTGGAAGGAGGGTGCGGGCTTATACCTTTATTACTTTCTATACATTGGGTTTTATATTGGAATTTTATGAATTTATTTGATTCTGCTAGGTCTTTGGATAGGGTTTTAACTCTAAAAATGGTTAACAGCTGGAATTGATCTTTAAATAAAACTGGATAATTTATCAAATTTAATATCCACGTGCGATGTTAATTCACTGAACACGCCTAATTTTGAAGTAAGAATTTAGTTCAGTAGAACAACCACCTAACACCCGTCAATAGGTTAACTATTTTTTATACGAGATTAACCCCTCTTTTGCGCATTTTAAATTTAAAATAACTTTTAACTTATTTGACAATTTCTTGGGAGATATTATTTTTCATCTGCTTTAAGGTCTGCGGATTTCGTAATATTATAAATTTATATACATATATACATAGATATATATACATAGATAATAATCGATTACGAAGAAATAGCGCGGGCAAAACGGACCCATCCAACCATAATGAGGAAGATACTCAACAAAGTGTAAAGACTACGAAAAGTCTGAGGCCATGCGAATAAGTATGCTTTCGAATTCAATGCATACTCCTCGAAACCTCCTCCTAGTAATTCCTAGGGATGACAACTGAAAAAACGGGGCTATTTACATCTTATAGACTGTATAGGTACACGATAAACTGGTACAAATTTAAGTCGAAAAAAAAGTAATAGAGCTTTTTATAGGACATGGGAATAGAGGATCATACTAAACAAGAATTCAGGAAAAAGAAGAAGTGTAAAGTAGAAAACCAAACAGATTTGAGAATAAGAGAGAAATATTTAGAGAACTGTAACCAAAGAAGTTTTAAGGCACGAATCACCATACATACATAATTTAAGATACCCAGTGTTCTACCGGGTTTCTTAAAAGGCATAGGCAACTTAAATGTGAAAGTGAACTATGTATGGCAGAGGTAGACCTTTGCAGATTTTTTTAATGAGTGCACTGAGACTCTGATACACATATCGGAATCTTGTAACTATTGATGCACAAAACAAAATGAATAGTTTGGATATCTGACAAAAAGTCATCAGATTTCTCAGATTATTTAGACAATGAACCAGAGGGGTTCTTTTAGGGCGGACTAATCTAGTAGAGGCTAAGTAAGAGTAGAGAATTCTTAAATATGACTCCTAAAAAAATTATCAGAGGATGTCTAATAACACAATTAACATCTATATGATATCAGAAGACACAATAGAGCACAAGTTTGTAGTACAAGACAACTTGGTTACAAATAATAATAAAGGCGACAACGTTTTAAGATGTGATATACGTTTGTTCTGAGTAATATGATATCAACTCTCCCTTACAAGCAAATATGTGCTTTTTTTTAAACACACACTTTAATTAGAAAGTAAGCCCATCCCCAAAACAGTGCATTGCAGTAGGGAAACTTAAAATGTTAACTGTTAGTTGGTTGCAACTAAACTATTTCTGTCTTAAACGGCCCCTAGACGATCAATGTCAAATAGTGACATTGTAGATGTAGATAATATTGGAAGGTTGTGCAATATATTGTGCAAAATCAAAATGCTTTTGATATTTATTGAGCAATATAGAAAAATTGTATCGTCTGTGGGTAATATTGCACAGTATTTGTTCATTTATTTTTCAAGTACCGAGCAGTAAAAACCTCCGCGAGTGATTTAGTGAAAATGTCCGGATAACCGAGGCGGCATATACATATATTCAGAGTTGCCGTTTTGAAATTGTCACTCCAGTCAGATTTGACTGGAAAAAAACAGTCAAAAAATTATAAACACAAATCCAGCTAAAAATCCAGCCAAGATAAAATCGAATATTTTATTCGAAATAAAAATAACACAGAATTAATTTCTTTCGTATTTGTACTTATGTATGTATATAAATTATAGTTTTGAAAAAAAAAACCTTAAAAAATATTTTATAAAAAAATAACACTTAAAGTAGTACGCTTAGCGTTAAAAATTCATGCTAATAGTACATTGCAAAAAAATAATAAATAAACCTTATATAAATAAATTTATATATTAATGTCCCTGAGCGCTTCAAATGTCTCATCATCATTTGTATCTATGTCATGACCTGTATTGCTGCTTTCATAAGCAGTATTAGTACCAATTTTTTTAGTTATTTCAGCCGGTATAGGAAAGCTGAAACAGCATTCGCTATATCTCAACTGGTTTCTAATAATCAAAATTGCATTTGTTAAATCCAGGCTCGTCCGATTTCGTAACTTTGTTTTTACTATATTTAGGTGGCTAAATATTCTTTCCACTTCTGCATTTGATAAAGGTAGCACTAAGATTGAACTGGCAAATCTTGCAAGATCGGAGCACGGATTCTCATTCGCAGCATCTTTGTGGTTAAAAACTTCACACCAGAATGATTCTGTGTTTGGAATATTCCTCCAGCTCGTGAACAGAAGGTTATTCTTCCACTGCGATTTTATTCTTATGGACAGCTCTGCATTAACACCAAACTCCTGTAAAAGTGGAGCCAACGAACTTCTAGTTGGACGTAAGCATCGTCACTGGACATCAACTTTATTTGCTTTAAGATTTTTAGATTCAACGGCATCCTTTGCTGCAATTCGTGAAGCAGTTTAATTAAAAAAAATTTGCAATTGGCTCGCAATAAATCTTCCTGCTGAACTGTAATAGAACCCACATTTTTCAGTTCCATCAATTTTTCTTCACATTCATACCCTAGATGTGGTCTGAGTTGAAGTGCTGCAGTTCTGAGATCAATGAAGATATCATCTATGATATCACCTGGGTGTACTTTTAAAATATATTTTAGCAAGAGCTTCATTAAATATTCTAAATCACTTAAAAATTTTACGAAATCTGTTTTTTCGCTTTCAAAACATTTATTTACCCTCTGTACTTCTCCCAACATGGGTTGGAAAAAATCCCAAGTGCTTGTGCAAAAGTATAAATTGGTTCATTGTGTTGGTGGGAAATGGAAATGACAAAAATTATTTCCAAGTTCGAAGCAAAAAGAGTGAATTCACGGCAAAACTTTTTCTTCTATTTTTGTTTTTCTATGGTTACTTTTAAATTTAAAGAAGTACTGATTGGAAAGAAATGTCACTTCCAAGCACTTTCAAAAGCAGTCAAAAAAAAATCATATCCAGCTAAAAAACCAGCCGGCTGGATTTCAAAAAATCTTCCAGCTAAATTCATATCAATCCAGTCAAATCTGACTGGAAACCAGTCAAAATGGCTCCAGTGCATATATTGTGTCAATGTCCGGAATTAGCTAGCAGAAGATGAGAGGCCTTGGGGCGCCACTGGATAGAAACCCAGAAGATTAACCAGATTTCTGTTTAACAGATGCTAGCGTTGATACCAGGATTCAAATCCAGAGAAGAACTGTGGAAGAATCCAGAGAGTCTCGCAGGCTAAGGTGGATAGTGGAAGAGAGACAAAAAAGGACCCATAACTGTGGTCTGATTCGAGATCTCTCTATATAATATACATATAAACCCATGTTTCGAACCGCTTTCAGGATGTACATATTTCCTCTTCACGGAATTAAATGCGTTTCTCTAGGAATTAGTTTAACTATAATATTAGATATAGAAAACTCTATTGGTTGTTAGGATATAACTCAGAACTGTCCATTGAGAATAAAATCCTATTATACAATCAGATATTAAAACCCGTTTGGACATATGGTATCCAATTATGGGGTTGCACAAAGAAAACAAATGTACAAATGTTGCAAACATTTCAAAATAAGGTCCTTCGGGGAATAGTGAATGCCCCATGGTACATTAGAAATAGTGACTTGCATCGAGATTTGCAGATTGACCTCGTAGAAGATACAATTAAAAAGTACGCAATGCGTCACAACGAGCGTTTGCAGATGCATATCAATCCTGAGATAGACGATGTCTTAAATGTACGAAATAATATTCGTAGGTTAAGAAGAACCAAGCCCCATGAACTTTTTTGACAATTATGAGAGCCCGTATTTAAATTATAATACCTTCTCAAACCCAACTAAACGTTGAAAATAAAATCTTTGTCGATCACTAGTTGATTGGTTATGATCAAGGAGGTGTTTTTAGTGCGGTTAGAGTCCCACACTACTTTGGGTTTCTAACCCCATTGTGTCTTTCGAGATTTTCACCTTCATCAACAAAAAAAAAAAAAAAAAAAAAAAAACTATAAAGGTCTGAATAAATTGGCTTATGTAGCTAATCCTCGCAAGCGTCCGACGATCAAAACCTTCCTCTTTTCTTGTCGTGCACACAGCTAGTGCAATGAACACACAACAAACTTCAGTATCACTCAACATGTTGTCTATATAAATATCCGCGGTCAACTAAATTATCGGGAAATATTTATTTATTTATTTATTGTGCTTTACATCGTTCATTTCATCGAAATTACTACAGGGTAGTCAACTAACATTTTTTTTATTTTTAATATTTATTTATTTATTGTGCTTTACATCGTTCATTTCATCGAAATCACTACAGGGTAGTCAACTAACTTTTAATCATTTTTAATGCTTTCTATTTGTGATCCATAATATCTTACATGCTAGACAAAAACGTTTAAAACTAGCTTAATAAGTTATCTACTCTGTTATGCTAAACTTAATTCTTATTCTAATGTCTTTCGATGTACCCTAACCACATTATTCATTAACTCAACTAACTACAGTCAAAATCGTTCACAACGACATCGCTTATAACGACGTATCGGTTATAACGACCAAATTCTTAGGTCCCGGCTGAGCTCCATACAATCTCATTGAAGAACATATCGTTTACAACGACATCGCTTACAACGACATATCGCTTAAAACGACCGTTTTTCCCCTTTTTTGAAAGAAAATATTGGTTACAACGACTAAAAGCAACACAGCTGTTAGTTCGACTGCTTTTTTTAACGGTAATCTGTTTATCTGTAGATAGAAAAAAAAAAATAAATATTGTTTTTGAGTTTGTTCGTCAGAAGGAAAAAATTACTTAGTCAAAAGTTTCCTGTGTGACGAGTGGTTGTGTAAATTTACTTTTATTTGTGTACATAAGTTAGTTTAAAAATGTCTCAGAGGAGGATTAATTAACGTTGATATCGGTTACAGCGTCCTATCGCTTATAACGACTAAATTCGTCGGTCCCTTGAAGGTCGTTATAACCGATTTTGACTACCTGAAAAACTAAAAAAATTCTTCTTAAAAATTTAGTGAATGTACATTTTTTTAACTTAAAATAAAATCTTATGGTTAAACATAAAAGCTAAAATTAACCTTAAAACTAAACCTAATAATAACTAATCTGCACACAACGTTAAAAATCATAGATTAAAAAAAAAAAAAGGAATTCTATTTTAGCAGAGCGTAGTTTCGATCTACGGACCTCTGGGTTATGGGCCCAGCACGCTTCCACTGCGCCACTCTGCTAGCTGGAAATTGATTTTCAAATAGAGTATTTGAATTTTGGCTGATTCTTACACTTGTGAAATAATACAATGCGGTTAGAACACCTGAGGCCATCTGTTATTGTAGATAATATTTTAACTTATGTATAATTACCTTCTGTTTAATTTATTTATTTATTGATACATATACATAAATATATTAAATTGTTAATCCGTTAATTTATTTATTTATTTAATTGTTAATTTAGTCTTTCTAGTATTTATTTACTTGTTAATTTATTTCTATTTATTATGTGGTATGCACATCTAACGAGTAGTGAAGTTAGTCAAGTATCTCAAGTAAGTAATTACTTACATAAGTGGCGCTACAGTTTGGGCCGAACTTGGGTCTTAATTCGCAAGCCTCTCCAGTTAGCCCAGTCCTTAGCTAACATCCTCAAGTTGCGCACTTCAAGTTGGTTGAGGTATTTTCTACTTGTGCGCGCCACCATAGGCGAAGTTGTCCTCTACTGAGTTGTCCTTCCGGGTTAAATTCGAATACTCTGTGGACCGGAGCATTGATGTCCATTCATTCTGCATGTCCTAGCCATCTTAAGCAACTTATGCACAATTTTTGACTAGATCGATGTCGCTGTACAGCTCTTATTTTTCGTCATTAATTCTTCTCCTCCAAAGCTCATCAACGCAAACGAAAACGAATATCTTTTCTTCTCTCCCTTACTATTATAGCAGTCGACTTAGTTATAGCAGTCGACTGTGGCGTTCTATTCAATTCGCCGTTGGGGACACGTACCTTCTTTTTGACAGCATTTACATATGTACCCGGTTTTACCCTCATTTACAGCTAAACCCATTTTGACAGCTTCTACTTCAACACTAGCGAACGAACCAGTGACAGCCCGCTGTGTGCTGGCAATTATGTCAATGTCGTCGGCGTATGCAAGTAGTTGCACGGACTTTTAAAAGATTGTGCCTCCAGTGTTGGCTTGTGAATATCGCACAATTCTTCTATGTATGATATTAAAGAATTCATATGACAGCGCATCACCTTGTCTAAATCTTTTTCTTACATTGAAGGTCTCGGTGAGATTATTACCGACCTTGATGGAGCAGCGAGCGTTCTACATCGTCATCCTGCACAGATGGACGAGTCTGGCAGGGATGCCAAGAGCAAGACATGGCTCTATATACCTCGTATCTATAAATACATACCATATACAGTCATTAAATCGACAAAAAGATGATGAGTGCTTCTTTTTCTTCTGCTTCTGACTTCTTGGGTTTTATCGGGATCTGTCGAAGTGCGGAAATTTGATCGACTGCAGACTTTCTTCGCCTGAAACCACATTGGTTGGGGTTAATCAGGTTGTTGACAAAGGACTTCAGGCGTTCACACAATATGGCAGATAAGATCTTGATCGCATACAAGACTGATACCTCTGTAATTGGCGCAGTTGAGGGTTCTCCTTCCTCGCGGATCGAGCAAACGATGCTGAGATTCCATGCATCAAGCCTACAGTCGTATGACCAAATCTTGAAAATGACTTGGTGTATGCTCTCTACAAAGTCATTTTTAGCCTTTAACAGCTCGGCCGGTAGGTCATCAGGTTCAGCAGCTTTGTTGGATTTAAGCCTGGATATTGCTATCTTCACTTCGATTTCGTCAGGTGGATAGAAGTTTTGACTATCATCATCTACATACATATGTATGTTGAATGGTTTATTCCGCCTGACAGCGGTATGTTGCTTTTTATCGCCGTTATACAGCCTGCAGAAAAAGTTTTTCCAGTTTTTATCAGCACCGACTGTGACTCTACTACGATCTGTACGAGTCTTGTTGGCTTAACACGTTCTTTTTACCTTTTGGTAAAGTTTCCGTACATAGTGTACTAAGTGTAGTATGTATAAACAATATTCGTGAATACACGAAAAGGTTTTTTAAAAATGAGTGAAAAACTCATTCAGTCATGAAATACATGTACATATGTATGTAAATACATATACATACATATGCATTTGTGCATAAGGTGATTGATACATTTTACTTCTAAGTTTGTGAGTGCAATAATGAAGGTACATATTTGGATTGACATTTTTTTGCATACGATATGTATACAGTATGTACATGTCATGAATCTGACTACTTCACATTCTGTTTGGGTAAACTACAATACATATATGTATGTGTGTATATACCTACCATATGTAGATTGAGCGTATTTTTCAATTTAAATTTCAATGTATGTATCAATGTATTTATGTACATTATGTACATGCATATATACATATGTATGTATGCAGCCAATCATTATATATTTTTGAAAATTATCTTAAAATCAACTTTGAAGTCACAGCACGGAGAAACATTCTCCGACGCAAACCATTCAGCCATGCAAAATATATAATTAAAGGTAAAAAAGTGCATACATACATACATAAAACATGATTCATTCATATATTGATGGCAGAGCCTAACTCGACATACATACGTATACTTACGTATCCATACAAACACTAACAAAAAGTGGCTAGGTGTGAAATTCTCTCCACTACAATTCCCTTTGGATTTTATTACACGTTTGACACGGATAAAACAAGAAGCAGAGTGGCGCAGTGGAAGCGTGCTGGGCCCATAACCCAGAGGTCCGTAGATCGAAACTACGCTCTGCTAAACCTTTTTTTTTTCTTTTTATTCAATGCGCTAACCTCAGTGTTTTTGTAGATTTATTTCAAACGAGGAAGTTTAGGGTTGATGAACTGAAATTTATTTCAGTTACATAATGTATGTATGTATGTATGCATATGATTGAACGGTGTTTTTGATTTGCGTAGGGATGAAAGTGAAAACAAAAAGACTGGCAGTCCAAAAGAAGAAAACAACAACTCCTTGAAGAGATGGAATCTCGAAAAGATGAAATATGTAATTAAATAATTTTGTTACTAAAAGTTTTTTCCTCGAGAGTAGGTGAAAATCTTCAAAAGACAGGTGAAAAAACCGTGCGTCGGGGAATGCCCATAGTACATATGTGCAAAGGTACATATAAATTTAACTAACTGAAAAAAGCTCCATTTAAAACTTATTCCTACTATTTTTAAGTTTTGAATTATCTAGCAGTATTTTTTTGTTCTCATAAATAAGAAGTTTGGTATTACTTCGAAAGTTGCTGGTTCCCCATATAAGACACGTGGTTATTGTTTATTGTGCTACATAAATATGTACATACATACGTACATATGTATGTCAAGAGCATAGACGACGCGACGCGGCGGCAATTGTTTCTCTTATGCACGATTATGGGGACGAGATTGGTGATTATTCATGTTTGTGCTCAAAGTCTCTGAACGCCTTAGAATTTAGTATCTGTATCTAGGCATTTTTGAGTTTCGTTGCCTTAAGTGTTACTCCGCGATATTAAGCCTCCTTTTCAAACGTAATTTGGAGCAAGTTGGCAAAGATAGGTGGTAAATCGCTCTTTCGCAACAATTTTTTTCCATAGTTTTATATGTACTACATATGTACATCTGTCTATTATCACAATAATGCAATAATCAATTTCTTCTGTAGTGACTTTTTTTAATCTGAATGTTTGGAATTATTATGTCTTTGAATGGAGGTAAAGTAACCCCGTCTTCGTCATTAATAAATATCTGTTCAAAATGTTCTGCTAGAGTAGTTGCCTCCTTGTAGTTTGTTTTGAATAATCAGTAAATTCTCTTTGAGCTCTTTTATTGCTTTGTTAAGTCTTTTTTTCTCATTGTTTGATCTGGTAGCTTGTCATATTTTCTTCGTCTTCTTTTTGGTTTCATTCGCTTTAGTATGTTTGGGGGAAACAAAAATTTACATGAACTGATTGGGTTTCGTAGAATGCATTTCGTCGAGTCTACATATGCAAGTACAGTACATATGTATGTTCATTAATTTAACTTATCCAATGATTTTGAAATTTTGCAGTGGTTTCTTCGATTGCTTGACCTATTGTGTGAATGCCAGTTTTGTCAGGAAATGTAGCCAGGAAGGTATCCTCTTCTTGAAGTATATCGTGAGTGTATTATACCGTACCAAGAACATTTCCTTGTACCCCTTTACGGTATTTATTTAAACTCCAGCATTCCATTCCATTTATGCTGAATGGATTATTCTTGGGGTTAATGTTCTATATTTGTTCAGACCTCGCCGTAATTTGCACACCAAGCCTCTCTGCCACACCTTCTCAGAGGCTTGAGAAAAGTCAAAGAATACCTATGTATGTACATATGTATGTATGTACGTTTGTTTCCTTAAATTTGTTTCATTTATATCGGTTATTCTACATATGTATGTACTCGTGTGCATGTACCAAGTAAATAGCAGAATGCTTGCTGTGGAAACCTAAGGGATATGATAACGGATATGGTGCGTTTCTTGCATAAATTTGGACAGAATTGAAAGAAACGCAATCGAACTACACACATGCATATATAAATACATATATGACTTTTATTATTCGGGAGTTTTACACGGTTTGAAACCATTATGACTTCATAAAATCTATTCTACTATCTACAACCATAAACGTACACCGACTATTCACAACTAAAAGTTCCTATTTAAGTCCCCACTATTTTCCAAACATAAACTGCCAGGAACCACCGAAGTTTGGTTTCACCAACAATTAGCCTGCAAATTGACCACCAAAAATAAATTCGTCCTAGTTCAGAAACATGAGGTGGCTCTAGTTAAAGTTTCTGAAAAGAATATGAAGAAACCTCTGATAAATAATGCAGATGGTGTTTTATCTGCTAAAGCTTCTTGAATTGTACAAATGGGAACAGGAACGGCGAACCAATGTCTGAAGACAAAAGTGTATTTTGAATTTCGAAGTGAAGGAAAAGCTCAGCAGTTGACCTGGGGCAAACAACCTGTCGTGCACATCTAAGCACAAAACGGAAAATAAAATGAATGCAAAAAATAGAGTTCTCTGAGCACATGACCTACAACCAAAAAACTATGGTATTTTACAAAGGGAGAACCGGCAGACTTATGCAATGAGATAGGAGATCCCTTCTACCCTTATAAAAGTGATCACGGTTCACAACACTCTGCGGCTTAGAGATCCATGAGGACACTACCCATTTTTTGTGTCATTGCCCAAGTTTCTGCCACCAAAGAAACAAATTCCTTGGAAGACACTTCTTTCAAGATGGCTCAGTGGTTAGTGCGTTGGTTTACTGAGAGGGAGGTTAGAAGTTTGAATCCCCGAAAACACCAACAAGTTTTTACACGGTTCCACCTCTCACCAATGTCTGATAAACGTTCGAGAGTAATAACTGTCAAAAGAATGCTTCTCAAGAAAAATAATGAAAAAAAGCCGTTCGGATATGGCTCTAAACTGTAGGTCCCTTCCATTTATGTGGAAAGTATAACACGCACTACACGTGCGGTCTGCTGCGCCAAGTACATATGTACCTATGTATTTGCATTAATCTTTTTTGTCCTATAACCCGCTCAACGACATCTGATTACAAATATTTCTCAATTGACCTCTGACGAGATTCTAAAATAATTAGCTCTGTTGAAGTTGAAGTAAAAAGATTTTAATTTTGCACCGAAAGTGGAAATTCTAACAACTATTAGCTAAAGTCAAATATAAAATTTCTTCTTTTTTTTCTTATTCGATTAGAAAACGTTGAATTTAAATATAACTTAGAACTTATATTTTTATGCTACATACATATGTTTACCTGTCACATTATGGTTGTTTTATTCCAACATAAGAGCCTCGATTTTGAAATCCAATGCAGTTAACCTGTGCTAAAGCTAACGATTCATCTACGGTACCAGTACCATTTTTTATCTTCGGTAAATCTCACTGCAGTCGTCTTCTAAGTCAATCAATTCATCAGCATTCATACATATCTATAGCCACTCGAATGTTTGCAGCAGATTCTCTTAGTTTTGTCATGGCTTGCTCTCTGTTTTTGCCAATACGATATAGCAATTAGAGCTAAAATTCTATTAAATAATAAAACAAAATGAAGGCACTACAGAACAAAACCCATGTTCACATACTTTTTTATTTTATATTCAGTCGAGTTGATATTTTTCACAATAATACCCACCTGCAATCCTGCTCTTGATGCATTATTTAAAATCTTCCATTATTTCCACGAAAATCACTGATAAAAATCCCGCTTAGACTTAGACAACTGTCAGAATTTTTGTACCCGCGAATAAAATACACCGCGAAGAAAAAAAAACCTTAATGTGTTACCTTTTTCCTGCCAATTACGAGTTGCAAAAGGGCGTAATTCAAAATTAATGATAATCCTGTTTATCTGTTCATATGTAAAGCAGATACATTTCTCTTTTTTTTTTACCTCGATTAAAGAAGTGAGTGAAGGGGTCGGGATACAAAATCAAATTACTAGATACATATGCAGTGCACAATGTTCACTGAAGTGGATGCTGATTTTTAAAAATATTCCGCGGATATTTTTTTTAATTCGCTCACCCTTCTAACATGATTTTCATCGAAAAAATTTTCATGTGTACACCTTTTGAACTGAATTTTACGCATCTTAAAAAATAATTCTACGGCTGAATCGGAAAGAAGAATTTTCAATTTTCTATTTGAAAGGGGTGAGACGAACATATATTTCACTCCCCTCATCAGGTTGTATCCCCCTATGCTATACCCTTGTAAGGCTGTGATTAATTACAACACTTCACAAGCAATTTCTTTATCCAATCGAATGAACGTTACATTCAAACTGGAGATGTCTACTGTTTGTAAGATATTTGTGGGGGAGACGAATGGTGGTTTATGCTACGGCATTTAATATGAGCCAATCCAATGATGTAAGAAACTAATTTCGCACACCACAATAATAATAAAAATAATTGCAATTTTCTTTTTCGAGCTCCTTTTCGTAGTCCTGCATGAACTTAGAATTAAGTAAGGCAACCGCTACTTTCATTTAAACAGAGAGATAAAGCAGTCATTTATTTTTACTTAATGAAGTTTATTTCCCACAGGGGCATTACAAGGTCCTCTTCGTATCGCTATTGCGATGCGGCTTTGGTTTAGTTGTTGGTTTTCTTTAACTTTTGGCATGCATATGAATATGTATACATATATATTCATGCATGTTTAATATTCATCAATCATATTTTATTACGATCAGTTGTGAGTTTGATATTATTTTTTATTTTCTACAATTTTACAACCATATGAACATTATTTTAGATATGCATATTCCAAACATTTCTATTTTACTAAGGGCTTTACTTTTGTTATATGTAAGTAACTGACGATTAATGGACACTAAAAGGAGGTGTTAATTGTTTAACATATTTCGAAAGCATTATTAATGCCATTTCTTACATAAAGATACATATATTGTTGAAATCATGATGAAAAGTTTGCCAGTTGCAGCAGGGGGATACATGGGGAGGGGAGCAGGCTTATACCTCCACCTGAATTTTTGGTGGTAAACGACTATCGACTATTAGGTTTATTTTAAAAAAAAATTTTTTACCATGGTATAGCCCAATGCTATAAGGCAGTTAGAAAAAATAATTAAGAGCTGCAATTATTGAAATTAGGTGGGTTAATTTGTACTGACTCATTTATTAGCCTAAAAATGGTTAGGAAATAGTCAAACGTGCACATTTCCAGGTAAATTATGTTTGCAAAACATTCACCCAAACCAGGCCTAGACCAAATTGAATGCTAATAAATTAAGAAGTTTGTGACTTCTTCAAATTTGGTACATTCTCGTGCACAATTGATACTGATAGCAATGACTGTACCCAATTTCGACTCTATTGAAATATTTGTAGATACTTGTGATATTTTAACAAGTATGGTTCTTCATACAAGAAGAAGGAAAAGTGATGAAAATTCTGAGCTTTAACTAAATTAATCTGCTTTTTTTACGAGTTTGATACAATGCAATCTATATATGTATATAAAACTCAATGTACCTATGATTGTATGTTTTCTATGGACTCCGAAACCACCGAACCGATTGAGCTCAAATGGCCCGATAGTGTTTGGTCACAATGGGTCCAGTAGTTTGCCAACAACTGCGCAGCAACGCTCGCCGGATACCCGCTAGTATCATATAAAACAAGAAAAATATACTGATCTGTTGTAAGGCAAATCAAGAAATTTTAGGTGCAAATTATGGATACTGCCATGAGAAAGCTCCTGAATTTGCCTTTTGGATATGACTGAAGGTCTAACCCATTAGTTTGAAAAAAACTAGAACACGCACAACGTTTTAACGATTTTGGCTGAGCTTCAAATCTGAGTGATTTATGAATGCGCATATGTACGTAGCAAGAACGTCTTACCCAGTCGTGTTCTTATGCCTGTTGTTTTGTTGTTCGGTTCTAACCAGTTTTCTTTGTAAGTTTGAAGAAAATATATTATAACACAACTATTATAAAAATTTACACTTGCTTCGTCAGGCCCATCCTTCTCTACGGAGTGCTTGTCTGGTGGCCGATAGAAAGGAAATACGCCCTCTCACTACTATCGAACATCCAACGCATGACATGCCTTGGAATCACCAAATTCCAATCTAGTACCCCCACAGCAGCCATGAAGACAATCTTGAACATACTCCTTACAGGATTAGACGTGAAGTTCTACGTACAGTTCTATTCCCCAAACGCGAGGAATGGCATTAGGGCACTGCCATTCCAAACAAGGGTGGAGTAGAGGTGTACATGGATGAATTACATATCGATGGAGAATCGGGGGCGGGGGGTGTATTGCCAAACGCCACCTCTCAATCACGCAGTCCATCTGGAACGGTTCGTGACTGTCTTTTAGGCAGAGATTTTTGCTATACTTAAGGGTGCGGAACTATTACTCAGTACCGGAACCCAAGGTAATAGCATTAGCATCTGCTCGGACAAGCAGCTCTAATGGCTCTAGCGAACCCAAGAACCAGCCTAAAATTGGTGAGAGAATGCAAGGAAAAACTTAACATCCTGGCAACCTCCTCTCAGATCAACTTGGTTTGGGTACCTGGCCACTGTAACATATCAGGGAACCAAGCCGCGGATGAACTGGTGAGAAGGGGGCGGGTAACACGGATTCACCCACGCTTACAACCATAGGAGTAGCCTTGAAGGTTGTTGAAACGGCATACAGCAGAACGTTCGCAAAACACAACGGTAGCATGTGGGAAGGATTGCAAACCTACAAAGCTGCCAAAGCCATGATTGAGCGCCCTTGCTCCCATCAAGCAAAGAGGCCGCTCGATCTAGGCAGAAGTCAACTAAGACAGATGGTAGGACTGTACACCGGACACATCAACCTGAATAAACACGCCTACAGAGTGGGACTGGTGACATCTAGCACTTGCCTGGTTGCGAGGAAGAGGAAGAAAGCCTCAAGCAAATTAAGTTAACTGAAATACATATGTTTTTCTTAACTGAGTTTCCTCCTTTCTCACAGGTTTAGCGTAAGTTTAACTTATTACGGCGCTTACAATTGACTTTATCATTCCTCAAAAGAATTTTTCTTTTTTTGACTCGAATTATTTCCTGAAACATACATACATATAAAAGTTCGTTCGTAGCTGCGTTTAGCAATAATTATTAGACAGTCATCAATTTATACAAGTATGGTTCTTGGTCCCATCCTTTTAAGCCCACCTGTAACTTTATACTTAATGTTATCAAAAGATCTAAACAAAGCTCATGTAAGGTACAATTTAAAAACGGTTTGATGAACGGTTTGGCTTTTGCCGTCAGCCGAGAAAAGAGAGTTTTGGAAAACTATGGTATTAGTTCATATTTTTCAGTATTTTCTTAGAAGGCTTGGTGTTTTAAAGCAGATTTAAAAAAATTAAACAATGTAGTATAGTTTTCTCCATTTAAAATGCGAAAGACTTCATCGGAAGAGAGAGCGTTTTTTCCATTAAAGGATCTTTTCATTGAGCTCAATATAGGGCAGGTTCCAATGAATACGGTTGAGATTAGCTCTATACTGTTGCGGTCATGAAAAAAGTTCAGCTCCCCAAGATCATCCTTTAAAACTTTATAAATGTTTCTTACTTGACTTTGTTCACTTTGCCTTTGAAATAGCTGCTGCGAGGATTCTTCGATCTGAATTAAAAGTTGCTGCAGTGCATTTCTTAGGTTTGTTTCGGTAACGTGTATTTCATGTAGGGTACATTATGCTCACGGCCCAGCCTACTCCATTCGCCAAAGAAATTGAGGTTCTTATTTTTCAGGTGCGTAGCAATTTTATAAGGAAGACAGCGGTGGCAACCCCGTGGCAACCCAGTTTCCAGGTACAACATGTAGTTTGGCGTATTTACTGGCAGTCTGAACATTTTTTTTAGGAAGTATCTCAAAAGTTGTTCAACCTCCTCAATCCCCAACACTTTTCCCAAGATCCCTTTCCAACTGCAATTGATTGCCCTTATGCTTCTTTCAACTTCTCTTGAAGATGTTTTCTAAATGATACATAACTGTGGGGTGATCAGAACTCCGAGATATTTACATATATTCCTTCACTTTTTCCAGTTCCTCGTTTTGCCAGGTCAATTTTTCATCGATTGCTTAGCGCCCCCATTCATTTCGAAAAATCATAACTTTTGATTTGCTGGTGTTCAGTTGCAAGTTCCATATTTGACAGTATTGGCTCAGCTTATTTATCATGATTTGTAGCATGTTCGGGGTTTCAGCGAGTATTACAATATCATCAGTGTAAAGCAAGAGGTTAATACTTTATCCATTGAGAGATATTCCCCGTGGGAGCAATACAACGAGATCGTCCAGGAAGATAGAAAACAAGGGAGTGCTCAGCAGGCATCCTTGCTTTACACCAGACTTCGTCTGGAACCATTTACACAAGATGTTTCCATCCCACACCGATGTGGTGTTATCTTCGTACATTTTTTATATCACTCTTAGTACCTCTGTCGAAACTCCCAGGTTGCTCAGTTTATAGAAAAGGGCCCTTCTGTCGATGCAGTCAAAAGCCGCCTTAAAATCCACGAAGAAAACATGCAGTTTTTTACCCCTATCCAAAAACATCCGGGCGATGCTTGTTACAGAGTAGATGCTGTCAACTGTGGAATAATCTCTGCGGAAACCAGCTTGAAACTCGCTAAAATGGTCGTTTTCATGTATCAAATTTGTTAGTCGTTCCAGGACAATTCCTGTAAAATGTTTGTTGTCGCATTTAGGAAAGATATGCCTTTATAGTTGCTTGGCCCATTTGGGTCTCCTTTCTTAAATATCGGAAATATTAAATTTTTCTTGAAAGATGGTGGCACCTCGCCAGTAAAATCCGTGAATTTTTCTGCAGAAAAGCATCAGTCACATTTTTGAAAAATTCGTAAGGAATACGGTCTTCCCCTGGAGCCTTATTTGAGCACCATCTATTTAAAACTCTGATGACATCCTGATGACGTTATGGGTCGGTCTAGAGAGTTTACTTTGGCGTGAGGTAGCGCATGTTGCAATTGGTTTTGCGTTTGCGGCAGAATAAGCAGCTGTTCGAAGTATTGGGCTAGAATGGTTGCTTCAACTGAGATGCCCTTCGCGAAGGGCGCACCACTAAGCGTTTTTGTCATCTTCCAAAAGGATCTGCTGTCTTTTATGTTCGCGAGCACTGACGAGAGATTCTGTAAGTTCATGCTTTTAGGTGTTGTAGAAAGGCAAACGGTTTTTTCCTGGCCGCGTCACATTCCCTGTCGTACTAAGGTTGCTTTCATTTCCTAATTGTTTTGGATTGCAAGGGTCTAGCATCGTTTGAGATACATGTCGTAATCATATCTATGTCGCTGACGGATTTGGGCTCACTACTATTTACTTCATTTATGCCTAGGTTTAGATTCGCTTTGTATCTTTCCAGGTGTTCGTTTCTCTAATGTGTTTTTGGAGACTATATATGCATATTGTTTTTCTATAATAACTAGCACTAAAGCCATACCTCGTATAATTTAGTTTACTTTGCTCGAACAGTCAAAGAAAAAAAATTATTTTCAAGTCGTAATAATATGGAAAAATAGATAATAATAATAATAAAATAGAATACATTTGCAAGTACTTACATTAATATGTTCATAGCTAAATTCTTATTTCCTACAACATTTAGTACACGTTTTTTTGTGAAACCTTAATTAAACCCCATTTGCTGAAACCCTTTTACAAACTGTTAGTTTTTGACACTTGAAAGTATTCGACTACTGGAAATTTTTCAGAAAATGTTCATCTACTCATTTTTCGCTAAAACTTCTCATGAAAATAAAAATAGTAATACATTAAAAACTCTTTTATCCGGAATGGTCGGGACCAACATAAACTAAATTGAAGAAAAAGAATTTTTTTTAACTGGGTATTACTATAATTCATGTAATATACATGTGTGTATATTTCGTATATTAGAGGTTTCTTCGGATAATATTAACAAAATACTTGCAGAACAGAATGCCAGATATTAGATGTTGCCGGCTATTCGAGTTGCGGATAAAAGAGTTTCAACTGTAATATCATCTACAGCAAAGTTAGAGATTTTGAAATAAATGACACCCTTAAAGTCTACTTATAATGTGAAAATCATCTGTATCTACAACTAACCAACGATCCGCCAGAAATCTACAACGAACTCGTACCTCTATTTCGTTTTAGCCCCCACACATCAGAAACTGTCAAAGTATACTTAAAAATTGGTAGCTTCATGTTTGTCGAGACTTTTCAAAACTTTTCACTTTTGTTTTGCAGAATTACCCTAATGTGTCCTCAAAGAATTACCCATTCATTTAAAAAGGGACATCTTAAACTTCTCCCATTCTTTGCATGTCATTCGGGATACATTTCCATTTTATCTCACCGGACAAAATACTTAAAACTGAGTACAAAGTTTTCAGTTTTTTAAATAAAAAATCAGCATATATTCCCAGATGTCACATTCGACTTTTCGACACAGTAGTATTATTATTCTCTAAAGAATTTAATTTCTTCTTTGCTTAAATTATTAACCTGCTACCAAGTCAAAGTGTACGTTGGAATATAGGACACTTGTTTGTCAAATGAATCAAGTACACACAGGTTGAACTGAAAAACAATGTCAAATAAACACTGAAACTAAATTATGTATTACTAGCCGGGCATCTCGGTTACCCGCATAAACCTTACCCAAAACAAGAATCCTGAATTTCTGTGCTGGGGGTGAGTGCTTGCAGTTGTCAGGGTTCTCGGTAATGTAACAGCCACCCCTAAATTAATTTAAAGTTCCGTTGAATGTTTTGACTATTTGTTTAGTACATGCCTTTCGGACGGGTACTGCGTAAGAACTGACCCTCGGGGGAGAAATCGTTATTGATGCGCATTTTCTGTTGATTTTCTTTTTTTTCTTTGTTGGAAATTTTAATGCTAAAGCCAGCGATTGTGGCTTTTTGGATTTTTATGCAGATTTTTCTTTGAGCCGATTGGAATTTCACACCTCAATTGCGATAGAAGTAAAGAACTGCATATTCCCAGTGGATTGTCCTTATTTTGGAAAGACTTCTGTAAGTTCCCCCTCTAAAAGTAATCAGATGGTCTGTATGTATACTGCTGGAGGGGGTTTTCCTTGACCGCATTTTCGCATATCTCACACAATTTTTGAAAGTGAGTTATGCGTCCACGAATATGTGAAATGTAAATTTCTTTTTGTAAATCGAATCCCGAATGTGTCCTTTTTACGATAATTGTATTTCTGCAGGAAAAAGGGAAAGTTATAAATATGTTTTGAAATTGGGTGTTCCCTTGTGGTTTGGTAATTACATTACTGTATCGTCCGAAATTCCGTATCATTCAGATGACCCCTTTTATTTTTATTTTTATTTAAATATTTACTTTGGTCTGCAGACTTGTAAACCCGCCCGATTTCATCCTACATTTTTCACATATCACAAGTAAAATTTACATCAAACACAGATTACTGATCTCATTTTGCTGGCTTCTTTAAACTATCGCAAACCTAACATTATTCCGTGTGGTCACAAAATATTATTACCCCCACAAATGAGATAAAGCATTCTGAGAAAATCAAACAAGTGATCAAAACCAAAAAAGGCGCTCATGAATAGTAGCACACACTTGCATACGCCCATTTAAAGAACCAAAAGATTATTAGAAGCCATTAATGATACCGGTCCTCCTTTCATTCTCCTTTTCTATTGCCGAGTAATATCAATTCAATCCGCAATTTTCACGCCCATTTTGTTACTGGATTGCATAAAGCGTTTATCAGGCTTCCCCGGTCTTATAAGATCCCTTTCGCGTTCTGCCACGCGACCTTCGCCACGTGCTAAATGCACTAGGAAATGTTCGACATGATAGTATCTCAACATCCCCTAAGCAAGTCAAATGTATTCAAACAAAGCGCACGGGAGCTACATCCGGAATTATGTCATTACAGTGAAGCTGACGATTTAATTCCATTGATTTTCTATTCCGGTCACAATGGCAAGCAACTGCAAGGAGAAGGAAACAAAGCATTTTGTTGGTAACTGTAATCGATGTATAAATATTATCAGGATTCTAATCGGTGCAGTATTAACATCCAACCGGATAATTACATGACCCCTTGAACAAATAACAGACTGTGAAGGACGCTGAGATTTATTTGTTTAAAGACGAAGTTCTTTGTTTATTTTTGCAAATAGAAACATTTTCGCATGAAATTTTAAATTAGGCCATGCAAGTTGGGAAATTTGAGGAATTAATGAAGAAAAAAAGGTTCTTATAACTATTCAGTTCATACGCAGCAGTATAGATATATGTACATATGTATGTCTACGAAAGTGGCTGTCCGGATCAGCTTCGTCCGTGTCCTGTTACTTTCCTAACGTTAAAGTTCATGCTTATGTAACTTAACGTGCTTGTGCTTAACGACAGGACAGCTTTTTTTACTCTTAATGACTGAACTGTGTAAGGTCACGATTAAAGGTTGAATTTTAAATCTTAACTTAACCCCATAATTAAAGGTAGCTATAATAGACTGCATTCTAAATGTAACTAATACTCGATTAATTTATTGGACCAAATTATGATATCATGGGGGCATAGAATCAGTCCTTATTGCGTTGAACATTAAGTAGGAAATTCGACTTTCGAATTCCAGAAATTACCAAACTTTTTTTTGTCCCACCTTTCACGAATCCAAGAGTAATAACTGTCATGACATATTTCTAAATTATGTCTTTAGGATTAGGGATTAAACTGTAGATTCCTTCATTTGTGCTAAAAATATAACACAATATTGGTTCCAGGTCTAAGACAGATTTAAAAAAAAAAAAAAAATAGATTAGTCGATTTGCCACATTCTTTAGTGGTAACAACAGCACATTGTTGTTCTATTTGCTATTTTTTTAACTAGCCTCGGAGCGAACTTGAGGGAAGTGGAAAGAACCCTCTAATATAACCCTAAAAAGCACAGTCTGCGCTAAAGCATCGCGTGTTGAAATTAAAATACGAACCAAAAAAGTATTATGCATAAGATCAGGCCGAATAGAAAATGTTTTGTGGCTCATGTTATGACTACTTTCAGGTCAGAAGATTGTGTCGAACTCAACCTAATGGCTGGAAATTTACTCAATAGTCCTTTACCTTTTTCCGTTC
Source organism: Blera fallax (assembly GCA_946965025.1). Classification (NCBI taxonomy): domain Eukaryota; kingdom Metazoa; phylum Arthropoda; class Insecta; order Diptera; family Syrphidae; genus Blera; species Blera fallax. The sequence continues at coordinate 53,151,415 of OX337246.1, forward strand.
TCGTGATTACTTATTTTTTATACAAAGCTATGATGTGAGTAGGTACATATAAATAAATGTAGAGGCAGCCCAGAAGGCAACCATCTATTCAGCTTTTATAATATAATCTACAATATTATCTACAAGTACTCCTCAAGGGTTAAGCCTAAATTACCAATATTTTTTCTGAGACCGGTAGTCCATTGAAATGTGGTATTTGGTTTTTGCTACAACTTAAAGACTCACTTAAGATAACCCCCATCTACACTATTACTAAGTCAGGCGCTTAGACCCCGCTAAATTCGGAAATTACAAGTTATTCAAAAAAGTTGTCGGAGTTCAAAACAAGAAAAAGTTAACAAGGACATTTTTAACAAATAATAAAGCTAACACTTTAGTGAGCATATGCTAGCAGACAATTTCTTATTATGATTTCTATGGTAGTTTATAACAGATTTTTAAATTCTTATTACTAGCTTCCTTATAATACGATTAGAAAATTTTTGGTCATTGAATTGCCGAGTCATAAGAATAGACGATCGTACATACATATGTATGTATGCCCTAATTGTATTACAAAGCTTATTGGTGAAACTTTGCACCTTCTGTCTTTTGTCTTATTGTAAATTTTAACGATCCGCAAAATAATATGTTTAGTCTTTACGGTAGTTATGGTGATCTTTTAAGCCTTCAACAGATCAATATCTCAAAAGATTCATTGAAATTAAATTTCCACTTTTTAACAACATGCACAAAGCAATATCATACATACAGCCAATATCACTTTGTCATCGGTTACAAAAAATATTTAGAATTAACGAACAATTTCGTAAGTACCTCCCAAGCTCTGCCTAAATTGAACATTGATTGAAACAAAAATCATGCTCAAGACTATTCGGTTCCACAACCACCATATCATTAATCAATATGAGGAATAAGCAATTAAAAAGGTTCTAAGCTACATACATACATAAATACATATGTTAAAGAGTCTTACATTTATTCTCAAATCTCAGTTAAGACGATCGAATTCGTCGAACCTGCCAAAACTTCTTACTTGCTTCAAACCAATGATTGTAGGTTCAGTAGTTGTATGTATTTCTTTTTATTTGATTAATATACAAACATACACATATGTACATACTTATATGCATGCATCTACATAGGGGTATAAAAAAACACATAATAAGTGACAAGTATGTACTATTATATATGTACGTACACTAACCCCGAATTTAGTAAAGCGTTTTTGGACAACAAGCAACCGCATTAAAGTTCACGAACCTTCAAGCGTCATGTTACCCTTCTGCTGAAATCAGAGCATGGCACATAAGTACGTACATATGTATGTAAGTATCACAACTGTTCTCACAGTCTACTATCGCAAAGCCTAAAACCGCACAAACTTTCAACCGTGGTATCCAAGCGAATGTACTCAGACACCAATCCCACTGGATGTACATCCGCACTTTAGACAACGCGGCGTATAGTTTGCTATGAAAAATTTTACTGCATCGTTACGCAGTGGGAAAATTGAAAATTTTCCTCTAATTGCCATCGACGGCAGAGAAGTTGGAAAATTTTCCGAGGAAAAACTCTCCGGAGTTTTCTATGCCATCAACTCGTTAACGCACACAGAAGCGATTAACAGATGATTGCGGAGCGCAAAGTGTAGACAATTACATACGTCGGGCTCTGAAGCCATTGCGGCAACCACATTGCTGAATAAAGTGTCCTGCACATTGACCAACGATATCCTTTACACTGTTAGATTAGACTAAATACAGTCTAGATACAATTTCCACCTAGTAATATGCGTGCGGGAAATTGAGAAATTCAAATTATCTCGTACCAACCCCCATCTAGAGACACATTTGATTTCCTTCTATTTTGGAGATCAACCACCGTTACGAGCCCTTTATGACTTCGACATCCTATTCGGGTGTGTTTGTGTATACGCTACTCCTGATGATGATAATGTTGACGCCGATGCACATACGCGCCGCTCGTTAACCAAGCGGCAGCAGCTCTGCAGAATGTAGCTGCTGAGGTTTATAGTGCCCGTGGGAGCTTGTATTATGGAACTCCTAGAAGAAGAATACACTCTGTATTCCGTATATGGTGGGTTGCTTGGCACACTGGAACGAAAAAAAAAATCTGCCCCGGAATTTAAAATGATAATTTCATGGCTTTGTAACTTAATCAATAGACGATGTGGATGAGCGAGGACGTACTCTCTTGGTCTCTTTACGATATGCAAAACACTTTATTACACAAGGAGGACATTGCAATGGAATGTCTTGTTCTTTTTTTTAATTCCTAGGATGTATGTGTGACGGGGAATACTTGAGGGGGATGGGAACAAGGGTGTAAGTTGTGAATGAAATGTGATTATTGGTCGGGAGCTGTCACATATAGCACTTGGTGTCGATAAATAATGGAAAATCTTTGAGAGGAGAACCATAAAAGATAACAACGGCAGCGGGAAATTATTATTCAATATCCGGCGGTTGTTCGGATTATGGGGCGCTAGAGGGTACCTGAAAGATGAATATATTCGTATTAGACCACGATAAGGTCGTCAACCGTAATGAGTGTCAAGGGGGTGATGAATTTGTTTCAATTTAAAATTCGATTTGTTCCAAGAAACTTACTAAGAGTGACTATTTAAATTGTTTCCCCTTTTGGGTTTTGGCCAGCTGAAAATCGGCATATTTAGAGTACTTTATTTTTTTTTTTGTTTTTGTTATTATTAAGTGGATTTCTTGTAATCATTTAATTTTTGAATGTAATCACTACAATTATAAATAAAAATTATGTGAAACATATTTTAATTTAAGCAGTTTTATCTATGAGCTTTGCGTTTGTTTAAAAGTTGCTTTAGTTTTGTCCAACACTGTATATGAGATTATGTATGAGGAATATTCGATGCCTAACAGGCATAACATTGCTCATTTGGATTTTTTAGGGCAGTTGCAATAGTTAAGCTATTACGGGTATCTTATGTACATATGTACATATGTATGTACATAAATATACATGTATGCGTGTACATACTATGTTTATACGCACACATGTATTCTTTAAGTCTTTAAAGGGATGACTGCATTCAGTCGTCAAATCTCATCTTGAGAATGGATAATTCTTAAAATCTCTGGTACTTTTTAGAATTGAATGCACTATTTTCAAAACTATTTGTTTTAATTTGTTTTTTGTTGTTTTTTTTCTCAAATTGCGTTATTTTCTCAGATACTGATAATGTAAACCAACTTAATATTTAAACAGCTTCTCTCAAGAAGAACACCAGAACGAGAACCAACAAAAGAAAAAAGATCGAAACGGGCGGGCAGACAATTGAAGCCCCTGCAATAAAGAGCCGAACTGCACTGGGTGATTCTCATAACCTTGGATAGAAACCACAAGATACAACTTATCCAAAGCTGAAAGAACTGCGCTAGCATGGGACAGCAGCAGGCGAAAAAGGAGATGATAAACAACCTCATCCTCAACAGCACAGACATGATAGGAGATAGCAGTAATGTAAATTATATCATCATAACTATTGTAGCCATCATGTTATTGTTTCAGATAAATATCTACTACATGACATGTGTAAAAAAAAACACAGGTAATTAGAGGTACATAGGATGAATCACGTATAAATTGAGGCAATAAATATAAAATTTTGTAAAGGCAAGCTCACCCAACAAACGTGTAAGCAATGTATAAATGAGAAAAAAAAGACCTTAACCAAATGATCTATTTTCTTGACAGATCGCAAAAAAGACCTTGCCAATTGATCAACTATCAAACGATATTTGCACAAATGGAATGCGAATTTCCAGATGTTTCATTTTACCGAAAACAAAAAGAATTACATAAATCCGTCGTTCGAATCGTGAGTTATGGTCGCGTGGCCATACAAAAATTGCATAGAAAAAAGCACTTTCAGTTTTTCTATTTCTCTCCTTAAACTTATCAAATTTTTCTCTCCGTAAAAACCTTATTCAGACTATTACGAACATTTAAAAAGAAATGAGCCAAATCGGCCCAGCCGTTCCCAACTGATGCGCTTACCAACGAATATCATTTGATTTATATTTATGTACTAGCGGTAGCGGGTACCCGGTGTGCGTTGCTGCGTAGTAGTTAGAATGCAGTTGTGGGCAAACTACTTAACCATTTTTGACCAAACTTCACAGGAACACTCTCGGGCCAATACTGAAGATTGTCTCAAAATATCAAACATTACTATATGTCCATCCCACCGTCGGACAGACCATCCAACAAAGCCACACACGGTGAGATCAGTCGGACGGACTTCAATGTCTGTCAGATTTATCGTATCGTGTATGGTGCCTATTATTAAGTCTAAGTAAGTCACATTTGAATTTAACAATTGAAATAGTGCTAAATGCCACTTCATACATAAATCAAAATCAGAAAATGCATACATGTGTGGGATAAACAATATTCAGTTGCATTCAACTACTAGTTTGTATATGTATATGTATACGTATAAGAACAGGCGAGTAATTCAAAAAAATTAGTATAATGCTATGCAATATAGGGCAGCAAAACTTCAATTTGATGAAGGTAGAATTTAAGAAGCCACAATTTGACTTTTTTTGAAAATGCAGATAAAGTCCAAGTGGATCTGATAGCTACGGGGAGCTTATTAAATAGCTTGGAGGACCCAGTGGAGTAGGAATTTCTTAAGTGTGTGTGGTACGGAAATTGATAACGGATATACAATTGTTCAGATTGCTTCGCAGAGTACGTACGTAAGTGATAGTCACCTCTCATAAAGAACAGCTTAGAAACTTTAAATTAGTACATATGTCTTATCGGTAGAATCTTTAAAGATATATAGAACGCCAAAAAGTGGGTTAAACGATTAACACCGCAGATCTTCCTAATGTGGGAGATAGACTGCTGGTATTGATACCATGGTATAGCAATACTACGTTCTATACCACATGTCTGTCACTGCAATACCACGTTAAAACGTAGTATACCATGAATAGAACCTAGTATTGAGATTCGCAAATTTTTCGTGGTATACCACCATCTTATTGCTTGCAGCGCCACTTTCTTTCTGTTGGTGGTTCTTCATAGCTTCTTTGACAATTCAAAAGCAAGCAATCACAGCGAAAATGTTTTGAAAATGGATTAAGGAGGACAATTTTATCTGCATTGGAAACAATGAAGTAAGAGAAGTTTAGAGGAATTATATGGGCGAGCTACGAGGAGCAAAACGCAATGTTGGAGTGTTGCAAAAAATGTGTAAGGAGCTGGATGAGACGCAACACAAATGTCAAAATATACCACGTAACGCATAAAAGTCAACGTATACTACGAAGTGCAGTCTGTCAGGGGTTATAGTATTCACTATACCATGGTATTCATACCATGGTATTCATACCATGGTATCAATACCAGCAGTCTGTCTCCCACATAATCGCACACTTTTGCAAAACGACCAGAGGGTAAATATTTGTTTGGTAGGCGCCTCCCCAGCAGCTTATACCATATTGAATTTGGAATGAAAAATACCAAAATAGGGTTCTGTTATCACACTTTTTTTTAGATGATAAAAGATACGGACAGAAGAACGCAGATATTGATTTCTTTCTAGCCATAGTAGCGGAAATATACAGTCTGCTAAAACCACAAACGACCTAAGCACCAAAACTTAGCATAGAGATGGCAAAGTTCGACATCTTGATTGCTGTTAAACTGGTACATGAATCCAATGGGACCCAGAAGAAATTGTCTAACTTCTTACGACTGATAGATCTATACCGCCAAGGACAGAATAATGCAAGTAGTAGATATGCTGCTTAATGGAGGCAGAGCAATCGTAGGAAAGGAAATAAATCGAGTGGCCAACGATGTGATACCAGCAAAGGTTTAAAACACATAGGGATCTTGAACATACAGAACACCGTGATCGAAATATAACCTCAAAAGAATTATAAAATATTATCGTACAAGAATGTCAAAACCCGATTTGAGCGACTTAAATGACTGAAACAAAAAACTGGATAATTCAGCAACAGAGACAATCTGGAAGATTTGTGAAAAATTTTAGGACGTATTTCATATCAAAGGACAAATTTATACTGTGAATAATTTCTATGAACGAGGAATAACAACGGTAGACAGCAATCCAACGTACATAAAACCTAGAGACTTCCACATGCGCACCTACAACAGATAGATAAACGATCGTCAGACCTTTTACAAGAAGCCGTTTACATAGTAGAGGCATCCATACAACTCTCCACCATTGCTAATTGTATCTAAGGAAAGCAAGAGCGGCCAAGAAAAATGGACATTAGTGGTAGATTTCAGGGCATTGAGCAAGAAGGTAGTAGATGACAAATTTTCATTGACAAGATTAGACATGGATTGGATTACTAGACAAACTAGGCAATGCAAAATATTTTTCAACACTGGATGTGACAAGTTCATTTCACCAACTACCCCTACACAAATAATCAAGGCCTTTAACATGAACATGGCAAGACCCTTGAATCAACTATTGAAAAAGAAACAATTATTCATTTGGACCAAGGACTGCGTTACAACATTTAAGCACTAAATCAAAAACTTATTTTGCATTAGTCGCTGTTTTGTCACAATAAGAAATTGGAAAAGATGGACCAATACGGAGTTAATAAATAAACAAACATGAGCTGAATCTAGAAAAAGAGTTGTTAGCAATCCATTGGGGAATAAACTACTTTAGACCATACTTGTTTGGAAGAAAATTTATTCTTTACACCGGGCACAGGCCGTTAGTAAGCCTATTTTCACACAAAACCCCTTCGCCTAAATTAACTAGAATACGTGTAGACTTAATTGTGTTCAAACAAGGACATTTGTATTCAAATGCAGATGCTCTTTCTAGAATACAAATAAATTCGGACAAGCTAAAAGAAATGATACCAAAGATGTAGATGTAGTAGCAAGAGAAATGAAGAAGGAAATGGAGAAAATTGAAACACCAAGAACAACCAAAACCTGTGCAAGAGCCTCAATATCTGACATAAGGCGGATGAGGAAGATTTAATTCAAAGAGATGAAAATAAGTAAAAGAAATAGTACTATAATAGCAGCAAACACTGTAGTTTTAGAATTTAGCTATAATTCTCTATCCGAGTTAAAATCGATCTTGTAGAAGCTAATAGCGACAAAGGATCATTTAGGCCATAATTTGTACAATGCAGACGCTCATAGAAAATTGAATGCTAGCGTAAAATGAGGGATAGTGTAAATCAATGAGATTTACAGTTAAAAGGTGTCTTATAAATATTATGTATTATGGAGGAGTATTTGTGATTGATCAAAGAACACAATAACACAAAAATAGAGGGGCATTGCGGTATCAGAAAATGCATCAGCAAATGAACACCGAAATATTCTTAGAAAAATATGAATCGAAATATGAAATCATTCACTAACAACTGTGAAACATGCAACAAAGTTAAAACAATAAGATACACCAAAGAAAATTTTGTCATAAAAAATACGCCGAGTACAACTTTTGACACAATTTTAATAGACACTGTAGGCCCTTTGAGACCTTCAAAAGGGTTTAGTTGTACATGCCTATATATTAACCGTACAATGTGAACTAACAAAGTTAGTGGAGGCATTCCCAGTAGAAACTAATGCACTAATTCCAAATTAACATGGAGGCATTCCCATAGCCAATACATTAGTAGAAAAATTCATATTTAATTATGGATGTTTCAGAAAGCTAAAGACAGATAGAGGAACAGAATTCACAAACGAATTATTAAAGAACATTTGTAAGGCATTAAATATAGAATTAGTATCAACCCCATTTCATCAGAAAATGTTAAGATCTTTCGAAAGAAATTACATAGTACGTAGTTTTAAACGATTATATGATAACAATAAAAAAAAAAAAAAATGGTTGTGATGAGTGGTTACCATACTATACATACATACTATTATAACTCAATGCCACATAGTAGTACTCTATATTCACCATTCGAACTAGTCTTTGGTAAATTAGGAATAAAGACAAGAATTGACTTAGATAACTATTTAAATGAATTAAAATTAAAAATTGTAAACCTTATTGTTTAATAGAAATTAATTTTTATTTGCTCTAATTCTAAGTACTACAAAAGATATTTATCTTAATGTACCATTAAATAATGAATAATAAAATTGAAATTGAAATTGAACCCAATTTTAAAATAAATAAGTGATAAGGTATATTTAAGAGCTCAGAGTAAGAAAAAAATTGATGAACCGTTTAGAGGTCCATATAAAATAAAATCACAAAATGGACTAATAGCTGTATTTTGATAGACAATAAGGAACACGAAATACATAATAATAAATCTATTTATTAAAACTAAATAAAAGAAATTAGGATGCATCCAAGATTATCATATTGTAACATTATACGAATTAAGTAAGCACTAATTCCAAATTAACATGTACCCGTCCAAACGACATTTAATTAAAATTTCTGAAATGTAAGCAAATATCATTTTTTGTGGGGGAAGGATGTAGTATAACAATGCAAGCATGAGACAATTATATATTAGCCGCATCAAAATGAATTGCCCCAGTTACTGCGAGTGTCAAATGGCAAGCACTCGGTGGTGGCAGTGATTCTTGTATGAGAGGTTCACCTGTGTCATTGCGCTGTTTGTTTATGTTTAAATTTGTATGCCTTTTACCCCAAGCAATAAAAAACTTTATTGTATGGCAGCGGTATTGGATGAAAAAATAAAAAACTTGTCCACCAGGGAGTATGCGGAGAGGGTTAAAATACATATGTATGTACGTACATATGTGTAAACTTGCATTGAAAATAGGTTTGCTCACAAAAGAGAATAAAATACTTAAAGATAAAGTAGCGAAGTTATTCTCATCACGAGGATAAAGTTAATTTTACATTTGAAAGATCTGAAAGCGGAAATAGTAGAGCTCAAAAATCAGCAAAAAGAAGAAAAGAAACAATTTGAAAACAAGACTGAATCTCGTCATAAGTGGTATGCCAAAGAAAGAAGACCTATGTAAATTCTGAAATTAAAGACCTATGCAAGGAAATCCTTACGATAAATGATATGATCCCAATCAGGAACGTTATACCAAAATGACAGTGATAGTCGAACTAGATGATTGAAATGTAATGCATACAATGCTGTATGCTACTAGACTGGATGACTCAAGGAGAATAAGTCGAAATTAATAATTTTGCGTGGGAATCAATTATATGAGAATTCTGTGGTGAGAGAAGATTAACAATTAAAAATAGAAATAAATCTATAAGTGACGTTTGTAGAAATAAATCTATTTTTAATAAGTTAAATTTAAAAGTAAATAGTTCTAAGCAAAATTATATAAAAAAACATACTGTAATAAAGAATAAAGATAAAAGGAGGAGAAGGACTTTGCCCTATATGAACAATTCTTTGGAATATGTTGATTGCAATGGGAACTAGTGGAGGACTATTCGGTGTCAAGAATTGTTTAGGAGAGGGTAATAAAATAATTAGCGTTAGAAACCAATGGAACATACTTGGAGTAACTTGTACTGAAGAAAAGTTTAATATTATTTCAATATACCTACTTAAGGCTGGAGACAATTTAGTGAGTTGAAACTTGGTTTAATATAAAACGAAAATAAGGATGTTGTTCTGGTGGGTAACGTTAGAGTAGGAGAAGGAATCACATATTCTATACAACTATATGCTTGAAAATTCTAGGATATTGGAGAAAAGGTCATCCAAGGATAAGATAATAAAGCGTGTGGGGAAGGATATTATAGAAATGACCTTTGTATCAACTGTGCGAGAATCAGTAAACGATATCTGCTCAATCAATTGCTGGAGAATTAGAAACCAAGTCTATAATTTTTTTTAGTAAGGGAGCAAATTTATTCAGATCATGTGCCAAACTTATGTCTAGATTTATCAAACTCGTTAAAGGAGGCTGTGGGCAACAAACAAAATAGTGTAATCAAAATTCAATTTCTGCAAAAATGGTTCGAATTTTCTTGCTGCAACGCCAGAATAAAATTATTTCGGGCATTAAAAGTGTGGAGACGCTTTAAGAATGAGGAGACAAACAAAGAATATCAAGACTCGAATTTGAACTACATATAAACAGGTATGTGAGAAGAAACGAAGAGAATATTATTTAGATTTGGAAATGAAATGAAACAACGTTAAAGTTTCAAAAAGCTGGTGGAGATTTGCTAACCAAAAAGTTTTAGAATGGGATCAGAAAAACGCATATTTTGAAGAGTTCAAACAATATTTTGAAACACTACTAAGTCCGGAATTGCTAGCTGAACCTGCGCAATGGGCTGAACCCTTGTTATTGGATGCTGATCTAGGTATGGAGATAACAACGTGATAGATTCAGAAAATGCTAGAAAAGGTTTACGAAAGCAAAGCTCCTGGATAAGATCGTCTGCCATTTGAATTGTAAATGCACCAGCAATTATATTAAGTTGATAGCTAAAGAATGCACAGACATGCTTTTCAAGGGAAAAGTGGACCAACGTTTTGAATAGTTTTATTGTTCGACTATTAATGTATGCTGACGATATTTTTGTACGTAGATATTAGCTGAAGACACTTCCGTACTACAAGGTATGATACGAAAGTTAGGAGTAGGTACTGTAAAATCTCGAACTCCGCAGTTAACCTAGCTATGTAAATAAATCCAAAATTATGGTTTTCAGCAAATAGAGATTAGAAAAAAACGAAAAATTGTAGTAGCCGGTTCCCGAGCATCCCCAATCCTCGAGCACTTTTTAAAAAAGTCGTTATATTATCGTTAATTTACCGTTTCTGCTTTTCGTCACAGCACACTAATACGTATGCATATTCCCTTTTCACTTACCCTAAGCCTCGCATTCATAGAAATGTACCTATCTTATGACAAAAAAATTTGATTTTCCTAGTGGGGTTTATTTTTTATAAAAAATCGAAGGAAGACTTTGTATGCGATTTTTGCGCACAATTTTTTTTTGACTTATTATTCAAAAAAAAAAGAATTACCTGTGATTAGTTTTGTTTCTTTTTTTAAATACCTACCTATTAGGTACCTACTTATTACAGTACAAAATGACTGATAATCTATATATATAAAAATAAATGTTTGTCTGTATGTCCTTTATAGAATCGTAAACTATGCATTTGATCATGTGATGATCTTTAGCAAAGTTGTTGTGCATGAGCCCGCGAAGGTTTCTGAGTTGGTACGACCAATTTTCGACAGATGGCGCCACTGTCATTCCAATTAATTTCATATATTGCCGTGACAGTTCATGCTGATTTGAATTGAAACGAAAACAGCGAACGAATGATGACGTTTCGAGTTGTGGGTGACACAAGAATTTATGTAAATTGTGAAATTCATGTCCGGCTCAGACTCTCAGTCAAGAAAATGATGAACAATGTTATCGAGGCAACAATTTTGACTGGAAAATTCAAAGGTGAAGACGTATGTACTGTTGCCGCGTATCCCAATGATCCCGACAGATATACCATTCGAATTCAAACGTTTGCAGTTCCCGGTGCGACTCGCTTTCGCAATGACTATCAACAAAGCACAAGGACAATCGTTGCAAGTGTGTGGATTAAATTTGGAGAATCCATGCTTCTCACATGGGCAGCTCCATGTGGCCTGCTCACGCGTCGGAAAACCTTCTGATTTATTCGTTTACGCACCAGATGGAAAATCAGGAAATATTGTGTATCCCACATCACTTCAATAAATATCGAATTGAAACAAAACGCTGCAATGTCACAATTTTTTCGAAATGAACAAAATCAATAAAATGACTCAAAATGAATTGAATATTTGTGTAATGTCTTTCCTAAAAATTTATTTTAGTTGGTGGCGTTGCAACGCGCGCAGGGTACAGCTAGTGTTAAATATAAATATCCTAATAGTTATAGTTATTTACATATCTCTTTTAAGCTTTTTTTTTAAAAAAAATCCCATGAACTGTTACTTTTATTTTCTTAAAATAAAATCAGTACAAGCACTAAAGCGTTACCTCAAATTCGTTATTACTTAGTATGTACATGTGGACTTAAAATTTACATTCTAGACAAACTTATAGGTATGATTTAAGTGTTTGAAAGGAGGCAACCTTTTGTTCGGCTTTAGGAAACAAGTGTTCGAGAATAGGGGAAAATGGTTGGTTTTCATATTTGTTTTATTTGTTAAAAAATTATAATAGTAAATAAAATCAACTATTTGGCGTTTAGGAATATAAGAGTTTTTCTTCCAAATGAAATGTTAAGCATTTTTTACAGACTATTCATTGTAAGTCCTTTTTTCTATCGAAAATACTTATTAGATGAATATAATTCATAAATAAATACACACATTTATTAATATTATATATAGTACATTGAAATAATTTCCAATAGGCGACGTCATTTGTCAAGTTGTTTCACGAAAATAAACAGAACAATTTACTACTAGTACTAATCATTCTATTTGAATTGAAAATTTGACTATCACGCTTACTTTGATATTGGATTGAAAAATTTAATTTAAGTCTTGGCACATATTAAGAATGGATCGGCATATAGTTCTTACAACAAAAAATTGTTAAGTGGATGCTATTCTGACCGGCAATCCTGCACAGTAGAAAACAAGGAAAAAAAAATTGTATTGAAAAATTGTAAAAAACAAAATCTAAACTATCCAATCTTAATTAATTTTTCAAAATTTTGGCTCTCTTTATTTACTTACCCCTTCCAATTTTGTTCTATTCGAGAAACTTAAGCTACTTTTCGAAATCTGACTAAGTGATTTTTAAATATATGCATTTGCCTAACTTCACTCTTCAAAGTTCTTAAAACTTTGATGCGAAATCTCTTATTTCATTGGAAAAACTGAAAATTATGAACACGTACGTATGTATGTATGTATGTATGTGTGTATACACAAAAATGCATTTATAATTTTGACCAAGTCAAATATTTATGAAGTTATTTTATTGTCTGTCTTTTTTTTTGTAGTTCCGGAAATGTTTAACTCCTCAGAGATACAAACTAACTGTCACTTTCGGTGTACCAAAATCACCAGCAAATTGTCTGGAACAATACTAACAAACACTTTCCTACAAGCCAAAGTACCATTTCAATAAACATCTTTCTCAATCGGATTTTTCACCGCCTCGGCAATACATTTTGATGCAATTTTCATTACACCCTCTTCTTGGATGAACCCATAAAATTTCTGTGTCTAAGTCACTTTAAATTCAGACAGTATGCACCACGTACGATATGTCCTTAGACACGACATCGGTAACGAGAGCCGTCTGCGGTCGCTTGTAAACACCAAAAGTCACTTCAATCGGGGGTCAGGGGTTCCTCCCAAAAAGCATCATAAATCGAATTGAATATTGCGAATGGGAATATCGAGTGGCAGCCGACCAAAAATACGATTTGACAAAATTGGAAATGGTATCCATAGATTAGGATGCGAATCTCCTTGGCGGAAACTTTAATGCATATTCAATTGACACCTCAAAAGAACTATGTAGGTATGTAGCAACAATTTACTTCGCGCGACAGAAGTACTGTAGAATAGAGAAGGGTGGCAGTTCGCAAGAAAGCAAGGCGTCAAATTGAATTTCACTCTGGTATAACATTTACATTTCACGAACTGACTTCTTTTTATGTCTGTCAATCAAATGATTTAATGTGTAACTGCAATGCTGCTTCGGTTCAAAAGGTTGAAAACCCCTTTTAACTTCGTTTGTGAGCGGTACCAGCACTTTGAGTTGTCACGTTATTGTGGCAGCCAAAATCCCACTTCCGTGAGTTAAGGATTTTACGCGGATTGGAGGGAATATTTACATATATGTATGTATGTAAGTGAGTGGCGGTTGAAAGGTGAATTGAAGATTTGGATGGATCTATGCATGTGTAGGCATGTTGATGAAAGTTCCTCTCAATGCGCGGCAACATGGGTGAACGGGTTATTTATTCAAATTAGTTAAGTGGCGCACTGATTGAACTGTCACCGAAGCAGGGATTTGATAAATGACAGTTTTAGGAGAATTGAGAGTTGATTTTAACAAAATTTTCTAGGGAATTTTCAAAATACGGCTATCGTCAACAATACAAAAGGTGTTTCAATATAGTAAAAAATTATCACAATACACTACAGTAAAATTGTATACAAAATCTTAATATTGTATCCATTCTCTCTATTCTGAAAATATAAAGCATTTCTTCGTCAAAACTTACTTTCTTAAGTGTCGCTACAGTGCGATGTGAACCTGGGGCTCAACCAACAACCCTCAACAATTAGATAACTGCCTCCAGTGCACTTTGAGTTGGTTGAGGTTCTCTTCTACTTTTGTAAACATAACTTAAGCTTTGACCTTCCTCTATGGCCAAAACCTGTAATTCTTTTGTCTGTGAACACCGGACGAGCACGCGGATTTTTTTTTCATAAGAATTCCAGTGAGCCTTTTTTGTCAATTGCCTTACACCAGCTCTATAAGAGTTTTAATATTAAAAAAACTGGATTGTAAGTAAGCAAACTATCAGACCACAGGCGGACCTGTAGGTATGTAATATAGTAATAAGGTTATGATCCCGCTGGACAGAAGGAAAAGAAAAAGAAAGCGAACTATCGGCACATCAAAAGTAAGATTACTGCTCAACTTGAGGATAGTAAACAAACTGCATAACGAACCGGTCCTCAAAATCCCATATATCATGCTCAAAAGACTATATTTCTGCAAAAGTTTCTGCAAAAACAAGCTTGAAGTTGTGATACTGGCAAGTTCTCAGATCTGTTGCGGATATGATGTCGCTTTAGCGAAAGTATCTTTGGAATCGGGTTCCAAAAGTTAGTATCGTGTTTCGTAATACCAATGGAAAGTAAATAATTGCTGCACTAGGCCAAAACAGTCTACTTTACGAAGTGCGTTAAAAAAAAATGCCAGAACATATTCTTCGTATTTGTCATGTGTCAACCAGGCATAGACCACTCCATTTGTTTCATGCTTCATATGTACATAAGTACATATATTGTGCTTAGCTTACACATAAAAACGAGATATGGTACTGTATGGGAAGTTAGATATACATACATATGTACATATGCATGTACATAGTTTACTTAGCTCGTAATTTATCTATCAGTCGGATAACTACATAAATCTGGTCATAAAGTACCCAAAAACCTCTTACACATTTGTTTAGTGAAACGCAACATTTTATCAGGTTTTAGTTCTCAGAGCCTAAGTCTTTTTAGGACTGGTGACGGAATACGTTACCGGCAGTTGAATGAAACATTTGAAAGGAGAGCATGATATGTAGTAACTCTCGAAACTCAAATGAATATTCCATCAGCCGATCTGCAATTTGCAGAATGTTGAATTACAAAGTACATACAAACATTTAAATTTCCCTAAATTTAGGTGCCCAAACTTAACTTTTTGAATTTATTACATCCGTTAATTTACTCTCAAATGGCATTTCTACGCAAAGATTCTAAATATCTTTCTCGACACGCAGCACCTTCTGCATTCGAATATCAATTTTCGCTATCATCCACGTTATTTCCGAATCAAAAGTGAGATATTGCAAACGAGATAAATAACTTTATTGGTTGCAACGAGGTGCACGTGTGCGGCATAATTATCAAACGATGACAGAGATGCCGACGACATCGACATCGTTGTCGTCATCCTTGTCGTCGCCATCGCCAACAGCCCTAAATGGTTACATATGCTCCGCAGCAGACGCAGTCATAAAAAGATACAAAACTAACTCATGACGTCTCGTCATCTTCGGATCAATATCGCGCGAGCACTATACCCAACAAAAACAAAAAACTGAAGCCAAGTAATAAATTGTGATTTATGGGAAAATTCTTGATCCAACCCCAGAGAAGAGGAAGAATGTTGCGTCAGAAGGTGTAATTTTACTCGAGCCTTCTGGACGTTTTCACCACAGTACTTGACACCCAATTAAAATGCTCAGTACTCGGACTCAGTTTCCTTATGTGGTCTGGAAGATACAGTTCATTTATTTCCTGCAATCCCACACCCAAGTTGCTCTTTGAAATACATACATACATACATACATACATACATACATACATACATACATACATACATACATACATACATACATATTCCAAAAGTCCGATTTTATCGGATTTCGTAGGGAAAATCCATTTTCCATTCCCACTGTTGTAATTGTAAAACTGTGTAAATCCCAGATACTCAACAACAGTATCTTGTTAATTATTTTGCTTAATTGCCTTTTGAAGGGATATGAATGTGTATGTCCTTAAAATGATGTATCTGTTGTACGTGCGTCCATCTGATGATGAGATGCCAAAAGTCTACCCCTGTTGCGGTTAACTTTCACTAAGAGAAAGTTTAACAAACATGTTCTCATCACCAGAGGAATTATGATGTATTCAGCCATTTAGCTGAGGTCCTCGGTACTAAATCTTGTGCATTGCTCCCGTTTATCATCTCAGTTTCAAAAAGCATACTCGTACATCCCCATTGGCTCCCACACACTATTTATAATTAATTTTGGGTAAAAAGCCAAAAGAAGGATCATTTCGTTATGAGGCAGTGAGGTATAGTGGGGTGGAGTGTTTTTCCCTGGAGAGTGACCTTTTTGGCTTTTTAATGTGTCCGCATATGTGCTAGTCTGAAGTTAGTCTTTATGTCGGTGTGTCTATTTATGTGTGTGTGTATTAGCTTTAAGAGGACATTTTTAGAGCAGAAATTCGGATACGACAGGACATAACGATGCATATAAATTTGATTATTATTAAGTAAGACACATTACGACGAATTTCTAATGTGTACGGTATAAGCCTTGTTGCTTAGCTTTGTTTGGGGTGGGTACTTTGTAGAGAATAATAACATAAAGGTGAGAGGAACTGGCGCTAAGTAGATGGGAGAAAGGGTGTGAATGGGTTAATATCAAATGCTCTTTTTAACGAGCTATGGATGCGAATAATTACCACACATGTGAGTTGCTCGTCGGGAGGATTATCGAGGACATTTAGTTCAGTAACATGTTTCAATGACGACTACCTTAAAGTTCAGTATTAGAGCTGAGCATTTCAGAAAATATAAAATACATAAGTGGTTTTCTCTCAGCCAATTTATGTGGTTGCCTTTTTTTAATTTACTGTATTTCTCAGCTGGATAGTTTTTGTGCGGAATACTAATGTTGCTGCAACCTGTGATTAGAGAAATATCACTTATTTATTTGTTAGTCCTTTGGTCATTACACATACATATGTACATACTACTACATAGCGGATTTTCTATTTTTCTGCAAAGCCGCTGTTGCTGTCTATTGAATATTGAATAATTCTTTTTGCTTAACAAATTTTGACGATCAATTTTTAACCATGAAGGCTTCTTCGGATACGGGTACACATATCTGATAGTAGTGGCATAACGTTATTTCTTCTTATATTCTAAAAAAAATTTATCATCGCTGGCATATTTTTACTGTTGTATGACTCGTATGAGTAGGTAAAATAGGTAACTTCCAGTACATTGAATTTCCCACTTTGGTGGAAGTGGAGAAATTTGGTTGAGAAAGTCATGGTTGTTTAGTTGTTGTGGTTAATGTTCGCAGTTCATTGTGCTCTATGCTGATAATATTTTGTAAAGTCGGTTAAGATTTGTGCAGAGTCTTATCATAAACGCGTGGTCCGCGGTGGGGATTGGGTTGTTGGGGGGTTGGGGGGTTGGGGGGAGGGTTTATGTGATATGTATGCTGTTTGATGTTTACAAGGTCGCGTAGGTTTTGTTGGAATTCGTTTGTGGGTTCGCGCCGCCGGTTCCCGCAGTCTGATAAGGACCCGAAAAAGAATATAAAAAGCTGAAGAAAGAATAATAATGAGTTATTTGCAGTTGTGATAGATAACTGATTATCTGTTGTAAAATGAAGTGCTCTCTATGTCTAAAAGAGTTTTTGCGTAAAGATTCTTTGAAGCGTCACATGAAAAATATTCATGAGAAAAATGAATTGAAACTTACAAGTCATTGTGTATTTTGTGGTAAAATATATACAAAAAAATATCTAAAAAGCCATATGTTGAAGTGTGCTGTGAACGCTGAGAAGAAGGAAAATGAAGTGCAGCTTCCAACAACATCATCATCATCACTACCATCTAGTGCGTTTTCATTGTCCTCGAAAATTAAGTGTGAATTTTGTGATATTGAAGTGAAAAGAAGCAAATGGAAGCAGCATCAAAGAACTAATATGCATAAGTTAAAAGCTAAGGTGATTCATGGAGAGAATGTATTTAAAATAAAAACAGCATTCAAAGATCGCATAGTGTCATATTCGGTGATTAATGAAATCACTGAAGATTTGGATGTAAAGTTATTTTTTAAAAGGAAAAGAGCAATATTGAAAGATCTGATTGAAGAAAAAATCACACAAAGTGGTCCGATTAAATTTAATTTGGAGCTGTTCGCGGAATTTGTAAAGAAAGATAAAGAAGATGAAATGGAACTTGATATAAAATCAATGAAAACACAAATGCATATGGCTCTCTCATCAGATGATATTGAGAGCATAATAATGAAAATGGAGGAGAATATAATGAAGGAGATAGAAGAATTTCAGGAGCGGGATAGCGGATGGTTTCTTGTTGAGATAAAATCTGTGGAGTTAAATATAAACAAATATCAATGTTTGAAGGGATCTACATATTTCAAATTGCCCTATTGTATTGAGAAAAAGGGTGCTGTTAAAAATGTTAAGAATAGGGATATCTTCTGTTTCAAGTGGTCCATAATATCAGCTCTGAATCCTAAAGTATCGAAACCTTTTACTTTTTGTTATAAGATACCAGATATAACGAGTGATTATATTAACACAAACAATACAACAATAAATTTTAGTGGTTTAAATTTTCCTATGGAAATTGATGACATAAAGCAATTTGAGGCTCAGAATGAAATCAGTGTAAATGTTTTTGGCTATTCGAAAGATAATAAAAATAAACAATGCATTGAGGGTCCATACTACTTGACAAAAAATGAAAAGCCTATACATATAAACCTATTATATTGTGAGAAAAATAATAAGACTCATTATGTATGGATAAAAAGTTTAAGCAGACTATTTCGAGATAGGATAGTTGATGTGAAAAGAAAAAAACTATACTTTTGTAATAGTTGTTTACAACACTTTTACCATGAGGAGAAATTAAAGAAACATAAAACTGAATGCAGCCATGTGGTTACAAATATGCCGAAGGAGGGGGAAAATATAATAAAATTTTCAAATTTTGAGAAATCTATCAATGTACCTTTTGTTATATATGCGGACTTTGAAAGTATTTTATTGCCGGTTAGTACTTGTTTTCCTGATCCATCAATATCATCAACAACAACAACACAACAACATGTGCCTTGTGCTTTTTCTTACTATATCAATTGTTCTTTTGACAAGAGTAAAAATTGTATGCGAACGTTTACAGGTAAGAACAATACATATTTTCTTTAACTTGTTAAATTATACATGTTTCTTGTTTCTTAGGATCAGAATGTACTAGAAAATTCATACACAGCTTAAGTGAAGACGTTAAATATCTATACAATGAATATTTCAAAGATGTGTCCCCTATGAAGGATCTCACACCCGATCAAGTATGGCGTCAGGCGAACGAAGAGACCTGTATACATTGTAAGAATAAATTCGAGCAGTTTGAATATAGAGTAAGGGATCATTGTCACATAACAGGTGAATATAGGGGTCCTAGTCATAATAGTTGTAATTTAAAAGCATTTACTCCGAATTTTATTCCAATTTTCATGCATAATCTTACAGGTTATGATAGTCATTTATTTTTTTCTGCGCTAAATGAAATTGAGGGGGAAATAAAGGTCTTAGCCTTAAATAAGGAAAAATATATTTCAATTTCAAAGTCTGTGCTTGTTGATGAAAGTTTGAATAAATATTTCGAAATGCGATTTCTTGATTCATACCGCTTTCTGAGTGAAAGTATTGATTCGTTAACAAAAAATTTAGATACTAATGATTTCAAGTTGACATCTTCATTTTTCAATTGTGAACAAGAATTTAACTTAATCAAGAGGAAAGGTATTTTTCCTTATGATTATTTAAATTTATGGGATCGATTAGAGGATAAGTTTTTGCCGGAAAGGAGTGCATTTTTCAACAAATTGAATAATGAAGAGTGTTCCGATGAGGACTATACGGTTGCACAATCTATTTTTTCACATTTCAAATGCAAGAATTTAAAGGAATATCTTGAAGTCTATCTGCAAAGCGATGTAGTGCTGCTAGCTGACATTTTTGAAAAATTCCGAAATATATGTCAAGAAATCTATCAATTAGACCCATCTCATTATTATACAGCGCCAGGGTTATCTTGGGATGCAATGCTTAAGTATACTAAAATTGAGCTTGAACTTTTAACAGATTTGGAAATGTATAAATTTTTCCAGAAAGGTATCAGAGGTGGTTTGGCACAATGTTGTCATAGGTACTCAAAGGCAAATAACAAATTTATTTTATCACATGATCCAAATCAACCTTCAGTATATGTGATTTACTTAGATGCTAATAACCTTTATGGTTGGGCGATGATAAAAAATCTCCCGCATAGTGGTTTTCAGTGGGTTTCTAATCTTGAGCAATTTACAGAAGAGAATATTCTGACTTATAAAGACGAAGGTATCGGTTACGTTTTGGAAGTAGATTTAGATTATCCTGATAATTTGCATGATGCGCACAATGATTTACCCTTCTGTCCGGAGAATATTTGTACTCCGGGAACAAGTTCCAAGAAGTTGGTAGGCACATTTTATCCAAAACAAAATTATGTAATTCATATTGAGAACCTTAAACAAGCTTTGAAAAACGGATTAGAGTTGAAGAAAGTTCACAGAGTCATTCAATATAATCATTCACCTTGGCTCAAAAAGTATATTGATCTGAATACTTATCATCGTATGAGGGCTCAAAATCCATTTGAGAAAAACTTTTTTAAATTGATGAATAATGTTATATATGGTAAAACAATGGAAAATATAGATAAGAGAACGGATGTGAAAATTGTATCACAGTGGGAAAATAAGGGGAAAAGGCACAGCGCAAGATCTCTATTAGCAAAACCTAATTTTCACAGCAGTTCTATTTTTTCAGAAGATATGATTGCCATACAATTGAATCGAGTTAAAGTTATGTATAACAAACCGCTTTACTTAGGTTTCGTTATTTTGGAACTCTCAAAATTGCTCATGTATGATTTTCATTATGATTACATGAAACGAAAATTTAATAATCGGGTACTTCTCAATTACATGGACACCGACTCCTTTATATATTCAATATCTACAGATGATTTTTATGCAGATATTTATAATGATTTGAGTGAATATTTTGATACCTCAGAGTATAACCCGCTCAATGTGCACAATTTTCCTCGTGTAAACGCAAAGAAGTTAGGTATGTTTGAAGATGAGAATGGTGGCAAGAAAATGCTTCAATTTGTTGGCTTACGAGCAAAAATGTATTCCTTTACGGTTGAGGATGGTACTTCCGTACAGAAAGCCAAAGGGATTAAGAGATCAGTTACAAAAAGACTCAATATTGAGCATTATAAGAATTGTTTATTTAATAAAGTTACAATATATAAGAATATGACTAATTTTAGAAATAAGCTTCATGTAATTTATACGCAAAATATAAATAAAAAAACCTTAAATTTTGAAGATACTAAAAGATATATATGTAAAGATAATGTAAGTACAATAGCTTGGGGTCATTACAAATTAAAAATATAAAATAAATAAAATTATGAAATTGAATTGCGTTTTATTTACTGTCAACCACAACATATCATTTCATGCGGTTTTTTATTATTGCGCATAGTTTTGAAATCCAATATATAGTCGGACCGTACTCCGATTTCAAATTATAAGTTGTTTGCAGTCAACCTAACAGTAGCAGAAAAAAATGGATTTTCAGGAGGAATTACAACAGCTGGAACATAATATCTTTAAGGATACAATAAAGATTTCAAGCTTAGCCAAATATCATGAATACAATATTGAGGGAGTTAAGGAATGCACAACTAAATATGGGAAGAGAATGGTGTGCACATTTGATAATTTTCAGGTAATTAATTCTATATAAAGTTGAAAAAAAAAAAAAAAAAAAATCTTCTTCTTTTAGGTTTTTCTTCCAATGCGATATAACAGCATGTCTCAGGCAACGGTAGATTCTATTAACGGAAAGGGGTATACACTTACTTATATTGGACCATTAGGCAGAACATCTCAAATAAAAATTGTGAAAAATCAATAATTAAATAAAAAAAAACAAAATTTTCAGTTGGAATTATGTGTGTGTTTTTTATTTCCTTATTATTTCTAATGAATTTACAAATTCTAGTAAGAGCAAGACATTTTTAAGTGCATAATATCCATTATGTGCACGTTCTGTTTGAGATTTGTAGGTCTTACGAAGATATTTCAGATTTCCACATCCATATTCTTCGAGATTAAGCACATTGCTGTTTCTCTTTTCACCAATGATTTCTTTGATCCACTCTATCTTTTCAGCTCCCTTAACGAAAATCTTTGTACTTGGCATAATGTTTTGCCTCAAGAACTGTCTAACACTGTTAAAGCTGATAGAACCAGCACTCCAAGTGAGTCCACGGTGATTTTTTTCTATCCAATTTACTTGTCTCTGATCCTTTAATGATAATCTTTCATACTTAAATGGTGGTTTAATTAGAAAATTTTGATATTCACAAAAATTAAAACAAATTGCTAGTTCTTTTGCAATGAATCTGTTATTGTTTATTTTAAAACCTTGCACATCTATAATTATATAGTTTTTCTCCTCGGCCATTTCTATGCGTGCGTGCGTGCGTGCGTACGGGTAAATGAAGATTAACCAAATCTTTTTACCTCACCAGTAAGAGGTGAATATTCAAAGAGTCGATCGTGAATTAGCACACAATAAGCAGATGTCTTTTCTGGAATATTTTTTATAGTTTTGAATTCCACTCTTATATCAATGGGTCCTGATTTGACTGTCTCATTCTGATATGTTACATCAATCACAATGATGGGAGCTATTTTTTTAAACTCTTCTCGCGATAGAATGGGTTGAGGTTCCCTCATATAATAGGTCTGTTGAAATTTTGAATACATCTCATATAAAATAGCATAACGATTACGATCAAAGTTAAGATTGAGATCATCATACGGATATGTGTCAGAGTTAAGATGTACTTTGATGTCACTTAAATCACAATGCTGCAATCCAGTTGCATTTTGGAAAAATATCAATATAAACCGAGGTCTTTCGCTCTGTGAAGAAAGTTTCACATTCCATAAGTGATGTACTCCTTGTGATAGCATGGGATTGAAATGACAATCCCAGCTTCGAAATGCAATTGTTAAACGTGACCACTACTTATCGTTTTGAGAATTTCCAGTTTTGAAAAATCAGCCAGTTGGATGTGAGGAACCTTCCATGTAATATTCATAATATTTAACATTATTTTTTCTTTTGCATCACTTGAGTAGACTGCATCCTGATCCGATTTCGAACGTAATAATATAAGTTCATGTTTAGAATTCAAAATAATTTTATTAAAGTCCTCAGCAAAGCCTAAAAGCATTTTTAGTGGTACACAAAAATTAAAATATCCATTTTCTAACTCAATATCTTCCTTTAAAAACCATCCAGCATTTTTTAGCATTTCGCTTTCGTTTTAATTTAGGGAAACATAATTTTTAATCATTGATGTTATCCCCACATAGCGTGTGCGATCCACTTCAATTCCATTGATTTCATAGCGAATTTCATTAAACAGGAATGCTATGCAATTGTTCTTTAATTTAATATTACGTGATTTTGTTCCATTATCCAGAGTTACAAATCCCTCAATATAAATGTAACTATCACTAGGTAACACATAGAGGTCTTGATTCTGAATTGATATTCTTATTTCATCATTATTTTTAAATGCTTGCATATAGGGCATATAGCTGTGATATTCCTTTTTTATAATGCTTTCATCGTTGATAGGTTTTTGTAAAATGTTTAACACATCATTCATGATTTTCATCTATTGTATATCTTTTTTGAGTTTAAATCCTAATGATTTCAAGTATTCCCTATTGATTGTTGTTAGAGTTTTTTTTAAGTGTTTCCTTTTTCGCGTTGGTTTTGGCGGTCGCTCCTTCCTTATCAATGTTCGTTCGTTGAATGATAACGAAGAAGTGATTGAATCGCCGGTTTTTGTATAAGTTTTATTATAGATAATCATTGATCCTTTGGTTTCAAATGAAGCCTAAGAGTAATTGATTCTCCACGAAAATTTACTAGATCACCGTTTTGATCAACAATTTTAACTGTAATTGAACCTATTTGTCTGGTGTTCACTGGCAAATAAATAACATTTTTAGGAATTTCATCTAATTTATAGCCAGGGCTACCGTTCAGTGAGAACTCATGAAGTGTGTGCGCCGGTGAATTATTAATATAAGATCCACCCACAATATTACATTCTACACGTATTGCATTGATTTTTGTTATATTAATAGGTAAGTCTGATTCGTATTTCTCTCCTCCTATTAAGACTCTTTTACTGAATCCTAATAAGGAACCAATGCTTCGATTCTGGGTAAGATCAATATAATCCTCACAAAAAATTTCAGTTTTTAGCGTATTATAATTAGCTTCAAGAAAAAGATATCCACTTTTGTATTTATTCTCATATTGTTTTTGCAAATACAAAGAGATATCTTCAAATTCATATGAACCTACTGGAAGTTCAATGATGGTGTCTTCTACATGAAACAAATTATTTTCCAAATCAACATTGGGCACAGAGTTATATGCATGAAAATCAACAAGTCCACACTCATAGTTCCTATCCAAATCGATTGGTGGAAAGTAATTTGCCGATAGATTGGATGTATTTCCAGTTAAAGTGAGCGTTATTGACATTTTAACGGTTAATAATTAAATGAAACAAAAATTACGAAACCAAAGCTTTTAAGATTATTTTCAAATAAAAAAATTTATTTATTGAATATACATATATTACATAGTGTGTGTGTGTGTGTGTGTGTATGTATTATAATATGTCATTTTTGTCAATCCAAGAATTATGTTCGCTCGAAAACCCCAACCATTTCACTAAGACTCTATTCCCTCTAGTAGTGAGAATTTTTTCAACAAGATAACTGCTTGGATATCTTGTTTTCATCAGCTCGTATTCATAGAAGCCTCCCTTGATCGTATTACCTTGATAATCCTCTAACATGTATGTAGTTGGATTTGTATATTGAATTGTTTTAATTTTGAAAACTTCTGTTGTCCAATTTGGTGTGTAGCCCTTATCAAAAATATGTTTATATTTACTGATTCGTACTGAGTCACCAACATGAAACTTTGGTTTATTGAATATTTTCAGGTTGTTGTAAGCTGAGTTTAATATCATTTTTTCATTAGAAGAATTCACATCACTTGGAGGCATTTTTATTGTTCTATGTTTTGAATTATTGTATTTCTTTATCAACTTTTTGTACCCATCAATCCATCGGTATGAGCCATAGTAACTAAATTCTTTCCACATTAGACCCTTTAAGGTTCTGTTAAAGCGCTCAATAATTGATGCCTTCATAACACTATATGTTGAATAATGATTAATACGATACTTTGTCATAAGATTTTGAAATTCTTTGTTGAAGAATTCTTTTCCATCGTCGGTTTGTAAATTTGTTGGTGATCGCTTTTCCTTGAAAAATATGCTTTTCATGGCTCTTGTGACATCAGAGGCTGTTTTGGTTTTAAGAGGTACAGCCCAGGCAAATTTTGAAAAGGTGTCTATGATTGTGAGAAGAAAACGGTAGTCATTGTTGAACGCTGAATAATTTCCCATTTCCACCAAATCTGCTTGCCAGAGATCGTCTATGCCTTTTGTAATCACTCGTCGTCGTTTGAAATTTCTACGAGCTTGTCTATGAAGCTCCTCCACAATGCCTCTCTTCCTATTTATACTCATTTCTTATCAGAATGATTTTTTTCTAGTATATCTACAGATTTCGGCTTAATTAATTGATTGAAAATATAATCTTCGACTCCTCTGAATCTTCCTTCAGTATATTTAATATGATTTTCTACCTCCTTGCTTATATCTTCCTTCAACAATTTAATAGAGTCTTTAACACTTTGAAGATTTGTTGTAACTTTTGCAATTTCTCCGATAAGATTGTTTTTCAGCAATATGTTCTCCTTTTCAGCTTTCAAAGCCATCTGATTTATATTATCTATAACAAATGCTTTTGTCACTGCATCATTATTTTCAATAGGCATGCCGACATTTTTTAAACGTTTCCAATGAAGATTAATATTCTTATCATAATCTAAATTGAAACCCATCGATTTTAATGAATAAGCAAATTCAGATTTACACAATTATATTGCTTTCTCTTAATTCTTCAATAATTGAAACAATCTCATTATCATGATTTGTATGACCGGCTGATTGTGATGAAATCAAAAGTCGCAATCTATCTACTAATTCATTTGGATCATCCCAATATATGTAATTAGGTTTTTTCATATTTACTCTCATTAGGCCAGATCCCTTATGAATTTTTTTTGATGATGAACTTTTATCCATGAATAATTTCCTTATAATATTCTTATACTTGATTGCTTTAGTTCCTTTGATTTGCTCATTTTCCTCATATTTACGCTTATGAGCATTCGTTTTGATTAAAATTTCCTTATAAATTTTCAAATCACTAGGTGTATAGTTCTTAGGTACTTTGTAAAACAACAACTCAACGAGGCCTGGTGTTACAGACCAGCTTTCACCATTAATTATAATCTCTTTTGCCCCAAGTTCAAAAACAGCATTACCCAATCTCCATTTTGCATTTGAGTCTTGATATGGACCATATAAGGTATCTAATTTTTCCTTCAGTTCCAAATTTGTTAAATTCAATAATGTACTACTTGCTTCATCCTCATGCTGTGTATAGAAAGTGTCTTCCTTACTTACATCACTTGGATCATTTCCGCTCGTATCAGGAGTAGATATATTTTGTTCATCCTTTATAGGTTTAAAGGGCGTACTTGTATTAATCTTTAACGGTTTTTTAAGAAATTTATAATCGATTCCATTGTTAGATTCATTATAATCAGATTTTGTCTGTTTTGTACTTTCAACTAACTCCTTAAGAGGTTTAGTGATAGGCTTGAAAGTATCTTCCCACAAGTTTTCTACAGCCGATTCTTGCGATTTGATACTGTTAAACTTTTTTCTCAATACCCTTCTGGTATTTATAAGATCACTTAGTACTTTCTCATTCATTTTCAGTTATTATTAGTCAGATCAGATCAGGTAGATCAGATCAGATCAGGTAGATCAGATCAGCTCAAGTTTATTAGATCTTATTAGAATTATATCGTAACAGCTTGATATCGGATGATATACTAAACGAATAACTCTGTATAATGAATGTTTATAGTTGAATAAAAACATCAAATCCTTTTCTATAACGTCCACCATCCATAGGATCATCTTTACTGATAACAAGAAATCCATATTTGTCTTTCCAACATTTACCGCATAAATGTAAAAATTGTTTGAAATTCATATCCGTTCCCACATGATCGTTGTATATATGCCTCATATTCATTTCATCTTGCTTAAACATTATGATCATATTTGCATTATCTCGTATTAAATGCTTCGGAATTCGCGTATATGTTTGACATAAATAAAAACTATCAATATCCTTATGACGTCCCATACAAAAATATAATCTTATATTGTTTTGCTTCTCACATGCAACATCATCGAAAATAAAAATAGAATTAGTTTTTGCTTCATCTGGCGATAGAACATCTTCATTTTCAGTGAATGTATGATATCCCATACCCTTTATAGGTTTAATTAATTTTTGCAGGTACTGATATTTGGGTTGATACAATGATTTTGAATATAAATATATATTCTTAAATTTTATTCCATTTGGGCTTTCTATTAAACTTATCATAACATTCGTTTTTCCACAATTCGATGGACCAACAATTAATGCTCTTATTGAATTTGGCAAAAGTGAACTATGTCTGTTACTCAATGAACTCTCGGTTGAAAAATCATTGTTTTGAACAACAAGATTTTTGTGTTGTTTAATGAAACGCATCTTAGTGACTAATGTATATATTAAAGACATGTGTTTTTATTACTTTATGTCAGTCTAAATTGATACACCACATAAAATGCATGAACAAAAATGGCAATGCTCTATAAAAAACCAATTAGTCATAATCGAAACACAGTTGGAGGACGAGGTCTTATAAATAACATAATCAATTCTCTACCAGTGGAACTACATCTACCAGGTTATCAATTTTGTGGACCTGGTACTAAACTTAAGAAACGTTTAGCCAGAGGCGATAAAGGAATTAATCCATTGGACGCAGCTTGCAGGGAACATGATATTGCTTATTCTCAATCAAAAGAATTAAATAAACGACACGAAGCAGATCAAATTTTATCTAATAAAGCCTGGTCAAGAGTAAAATCTGAAGACAGCAATTTTGCTGAACGCGCAAGCGCATGGTTAGTGACGAATGCTATGAAGACAAAAGTAAAATTCGGTATGGGTAACGTTGTTAGCAAACTTAAGAAAAATAAAAGCATAGCAAAAAAAAAAAAAAGCAAGAAGCAATGTGGAAAAAATCTCTTCAATGCAGCTATAAAAAATGCAAAAAGGGTTTTGAATGAAAAAAAACCGGAAGATGTTCAGAAAGCAATACAAATTGCAAGAAAAGCTATACAAAAATATTTTAAAAAAAATAAAAAATCATTGATACAGGTTCCACGCGTAATACCTATTCCTAAAATTGGAGGTTTTTTGCCTCTAGTACCAATACTAACAGCCCTCGGAGCAATTGGAAGCTTAACATCTGGTGGAACCGCTATTGCAAAGGCAATAAATGCAGCCAAATCTGCGAGAAACCAATTAGAAGAAGCAAATCGTCATAATAAAACTATGGAGGCTATTGCTATGGGAAAAGGTCTATTTCTTAAACCATACAAAAAGGGATATGGATTATTCTACAAATCACAATCAAAAAACTTTTAAGGAGTCTACCCAGGCGAGCTCTCACCGATAGCGATTTAATGAAATACGCAAAGTTTTTACCACATTTCCGAGGTGTTTTCATGCGGGATACACTACCGAAAAGATCATATCAAAGGGAGTGTGGGATAGTTAATCTGGATTCTACTTACGGTTCCGGAACACATTGGGTAGCATATTATAGAAATAAAAATCACAAAGAATATTTCGATAGTTTTGGAAATCTGCAGCCGCCGCAAGAAATTGTAAAATATTTGGGAAAAAACATACAATACAATTACACTCAACATCAAAATTATAATTCATTTAACTGCGGACACTTATGTTTGAAATTTCTTTATGAATCAAATAAAACATTTAATGAAATTTAAAAAGAAACCAAAAGAAGTTGTTTATTTTAATTTTTTATAATTTACAGAAGATTTTGTTGTAGTTGCTGATGATGATGATGATGATGATGATGATGATGATCCAAATTCCTTTTTATCTTTGTAATATTTAAGAGGGTTTTTGAACACTGCGTATTGTCTTTTTTTTGCCTCTGTTTCTTTCATCTCGATCTTTGAATCTTCCATGTTGCTTAATCGAATGCTGTGATAAAACTAAAAATGAATTCAATCTCTACGAACCGCTGGACCCAATGTTGATGTCATATGTATTTGAGACAAGCTCAATCATGTTCTTTTGTTCTTTTGTTCTATTCTCTTAAAATTGCTGACACATTATACAATGAAAGAAAACCACAATTCAAAAAAAAAAAAAATCATACTTTTTCTTTATTTTTCTTCAATTCTTACATTTGAGAATACAATCTAAGAAATAGTCATTTCATATGTTTGTTTATATTTCTTAACATCGATTAATTCTACATCTGACCGTAATGTTATGTCTTGTGTTGTAAAGACTTCAATTTCACCATTGCTCAAAATTCTTTCAGTTTCGTATTCACGATACTCATAGCAGCCTATATTTAATGTTCGATCTTTGTAATTACTATTATAAGTACATCGAATTGTTAATTGCGCATCATCATATTCTAATCTAAAGTGTCTATAAAATTTATTTTCACTTTCAATTATCCCTGATATATCCTTTTCTTTTCGAATCAAATCTTGCCTAAATGCTTCTATGGCCTCGTCAACAGTAAAGTACTGTACTTTTGACCTTTCTGTTGTTGTTGTTGTTGATGATGATTCATTTTTATCTTGAGGCTTACCTACAGATTCACTCAGCTTCAGCAATTGAAAAGATAAATCAATTTTTAGTGTCTCATTATTGGGTAGCAGTAGTGTAAATTCCAAATTTCCTTTATTATCACCAAGAGCAGATAGATTTATTGGTATTGGATTAGCTTTTAAACATCCCACTAAAAAGCAGATGATAAAGAAAGCGTATTTTTTCATTATTTTGCTTTTAAGAGCGCAAGATGCACTTAGGAAGGTTGAATTGAAACTAAAGCAAATTTATTTGAATCAGTAGCTTTTATTTAATCTATTATACAATAACATTAATTTCTTTGTTCGCATTATTGCCGTTTCCAACATATAACATCCGCAAGTGTCTGGTCCATCTTGACAACTATTTGAGGACCAACAGCATGTAGAATAATGATATCCATGTTGAGATGAAATGATAGGAATGTGCTCACATTGACTTAATTTAGAATGACACTCTAAAATCTCTTTCAAATGCTCATCCAACAAATTTTCTTTGTGTTCTATTAAAAAGTTGTGAATTTCCTTCAAAAGCAGCGGAGAACTTATGTTTGCCATCGTCTCGGAATAATGTTTGAACACGTACTAACCCGTTTTATCTTTAGCACTAAGCTTATCTAAAAGTTCTATATCCTCTTCATCAATATCACTTAATTTAAGCATATCATCAAAATCATTAAAGATGCAAAATTTTTGAAAACGATTTATGTTCTTCACACGCTTTACACCATCATAGGATATACCTAATAATGTTATTGTACCACCTATGACTTCTATTTTTACGTGATCGCTAGCATTGAATTCAAAGAATATTGAATGAAGAAATTGTGGTGCTGGCTCTCCTCTAAGTATGCTTAACAACAGAGATTTATATCCATCCTCTACTGTTAACCATACTTTTAAATTAATATCAATCACGTCTACTCTTACTATTCGAAAATATTTCCACGATGAATTGCAAACGCAATATTTATCTTTCGATTTTATCGTTTGAATCCAAAACATTTTTCTTGGTTCTTTTTTTTTTATTTAATATAGAACCCTTTTATATACTAGTAGGGAATATTTATCTTTTATTGAGCACGATTTACATTCGCACTTTATCTTTAATATTTTAATCCAAAACATTTCAAACACAACTGATACAGTTCTTGCGAGAAACTACGTTTATATACTAAAAAAAAATTAAAAAATTAACAACAACAACAAAATAGATTCCATTCCAATCAAAAAGAAAAAAATAAAACATACCTTTCCTCTTGATTAAGTTAAATTCTTGTTCACAATTGAAAAATGAAGATGTCAACTTGAAATCATTAGTATCTAAATTTTTTGTTAACGAATCAATACTTTCACTCAGAAAGTGGTATGAATCAAGAAATCGCATTTCGAAATATTTATTCAAACTTTCATCAACAAGCACAGACTTTGAAATTGAAATATATTTTTCCTTATTTAAGGCTAAGACCTTTATTTCCCCCTCAATTTCATTTAGCGCAGAAAAAAATAAATGACTATCATAACCTGTAAGATTATGCATGAAAATTGGAATAAAATTCGGAGTATATTTATTTAAATTGCTGAAAATTGAAAAAACAACCACGAAAAATAAAAAAAACAATATTTATTTTTTTATGTTTTTTTATTTAAATTGCTGAAATTGGAAAAAACAACAAACAAACAAAATAAAAAAATTGCTGAAAATTGAAAAAACAACCACGAAAAATAAAGAAACAATTTTTATGTTTTTTTTATATTTTTTTATTTTATATTTTATATTTTATTACATGACAATATTTTACTTAAATTTAAGTAAGCTTATTAGTAGAGGGTTTATAGGGGGCGCCTCGAACCCCTCAGCCTCTGCTTTATTCTGCAAGGCCAGCAATAAGTAGATCACAGTCCGCAGATTTGTTATGGTGTATTTATTTTTAGCCTCCTTCCAGGCGTCCTCAATCTCTTTTATTAAACTGGTGTACTCCCAGCAGTTTTTTTGGAATTCCTCCAAATATTCCATTATGAGTGATTCCATGGTTATAAATAATTTGTTAATGAAAACTTACAAATTTTCCTAGGGTATTTATACTAATTTGGAACTTTACAGTTCCATTTGCGGTTTGTTAAAAAATTTGTTCGTTCCCATGGTATAATTATAAACATTTCGCTATCTAATAATATTCTATTTTTTACCTAACAATGCAATCCAACATAGCACATGATAAGCTGTTTGATTAACAACCATCCCACCACAATTTTTCGGGCTATCCTCCTAACCCAATCCAACATAACATACATGATAAGCGTTTGATTGACAACCATCTCACCACAATCCAACATAGCACATGCTAAACTGTTTGATTGTCAACCATCCCACCACAACAGCAGGCTGCGGGAACCGGCGGCGCGAACCCACAAACGAATTCCAACAAAACCTACGCGACCTTGTATACATCAAACAGCACACATATCACATAAACCCCCCCCCCCCCCCCAACCCCCCAACCCCCCAATCCCCACCGCGGACCACGCGTTTATGATAAGACTCTGCACAAATCTTAACCGACTTTACAAAATATTATCAGCATAGAGCACAATGAACTGCGAACATTAACCACAACAACTAAACAACCATGACCTTCTCAACCAAATTTCTCCACTTCCACCAAAGTGGGAAATTCAATGTACTGGAAGTTACCTATTTTACCTACTCGTATGTATATGGCTTTACGTTGGAGTTATTGCACACCTATAATAGAAAGAAAATCGTTGGATGTTGCTGCTATGCAATTCGCAATGATTTTTGAATTCTCACGCATGCTTCGTATTTAACTGAAATACAGCTATTGGACATTTCGAGACCTTTGCGTCAAACATATGAGAACCCTAGATTGCGTAAGAAGCAGACGATGTTGGCTAACCAGCGGTTCTGCTAAAATTACATTGAATTCTCGTACCCAGTCTTTTATCGATCTTAATAATCTATTTGTGTTTCAGATCTACTCCTTATGTGTGCTGAGATCTCTCTATGTTCATTATGGTCAATCCCATCAATTACACACCATAGGAAGTCTTCTTCGGCCGAATTTCAGGTTCCGAAACTTTTCTCCAATGTCAATCTTCGTAATGTAGGTTAGATTCTCCTGAATGGGCGTTTAAGTCACCACATACAAACACCATTTCAGACCAAAATCTGTCCCTTTCTCCTCGTAACATAAAGAAGTTTCACATTTCGGCCCACAGCGAAGTAGAGTTCAGAACTTGAACTGTATACACAAATTTCAATTTCATTCACAGACTGACGGCGAATTTCTATTTTCACCCCAGTTCGAGTTATAGCCTGTCAAAGTGGGACACCTCCGATTTGGAGGTACAATCACTTTTAATGATATAACTTCTAAATTATTATAGCTACAAAAATAGTTTTATATGTTTTGAAAAGACAATTTATTAAACTGTGAAAACATTTTTGGTTGATAAAGAATGCTTTTACTACAACTTCCGTTAATCGTACGTGAAAAAGTTATTTAACATGATTTTTTGAAAATTTATCAAAGATAAAAGTTTCGTACAAAAAAAGTCCTTTACTTACTAAAAATTTTGAGAAAAATGTATTTTAAGTAAAAAATTGGAACAAGAAATTTTCATAATTTTGAGTTTAAGTGGCCATATCTTTTTTGTGGCTGCATGAAATTACACAAAGTTTGAATTAATTTACTTAATTTTTTTCAAAATTTGTAAAATCGTTTTTGTAGCTATTATATTTAAAAAGTTATACCATTTAAATATACCTCTAAATCGGAGGTGCCCCATTTTGACGGGCTATAACTCGGACTGGGGTGAAAATAGAACGCCCCTGCCGTACGATTTTTTGTTCGCCGGAACTCCAGGAATCTCCCCTTAAAGGATTATACCTCTTAACTGGGACACCCTGTATACATGACATTACTAATACAAATCTTAATCTAGTTTAAACCGCCAACTTCACATAAGTAGGTATGTATTTATGTACATTAACTTCATGAAAAAGGTAATTGTTTTTTGAACCAACGTGCCCCAGATATTTTGGGATCGTTGCACAATATCCACAATGGACTTTCTTGTACATTTCCAGAGTTGGATACCTACATCAACATACAGTACTACCATGAAAAGGTTTTAAAATTGTATCAGTTCTTACCAAATCATTGAATAAAAACGTTTATCATATCAATATATTATTTTAATTCATTTCGAAGAAGATACGAATGTGTTTCATAATAGAAAAGGGATATCATATTTTTTCTGTAAAAAAGTGTAATGCATTTTTTATTTGTAGAAATTTATATAAGTAGAAAATTAATACAAGTAGGAAGTTAAATACATACATACATGATTTGTTTTCCTTTTTTGCATTTTCATGGCTTATAGTCGCTGGGGCATGAATGCAACAAGCTTCTGGGCAACAGCTGGTGTTATTTTCGCCCACCCTAGTATGCCCGATGAATAGAGCCTCAGCATTGTTTGCCCGATCCTCAAATACGAGGACACTCTGAATTGCGCCAACAATAGAGGCATCAGTCCTCTTAACATCCCATAAAAGATCTTATCTGCCGTGCTGTGTTAACACCTCAAACCATTAGTGAATAACCTGATCTGATCGGAGGTTCAAATCGATACCCACAACCTATTCACTGATTTCAAGACCGCGTACAAAAGCATCTTTAGAGACGAGCTATAAAGAGCAATGTCTAGTTTCGGCATCTATACCAAACCCGGCCGTTTGTGCAGAATGACAATAGAGAATGCACGCTGCTCCATCCAGGTCGGTAAATAATTCACCGAGAGCTTTGATGTTTAAAAAGAATTTAGACAAGACGATGCACTGTCATGCGACTTTTTTAACACATTAGATGCACAATTTTGCAAAAGTCTGTCCAATTACTCGCACACGCCAACGATATTGACATAATCAGAAGAACGCAGCTTGAGGTCAGAGGGGAAGACCAAGTATATGATGTCAACGAGAAAGGCAGCCAACACCGACATCTCGGAAAGAACATCACAGTGAACAGATGTAAGGAAGTTAGAGGCCTTATATTCCTAGGCT
Source organism: Blera fallax (assembly GCA_946965025.1). Classification (NCBI taxonomy): domain Eukaryota; kingdom Metazoa; phylum Arthropoda; class Insecta; order Diptera; family Syrphidae; genus Blera; species Blera fallax. The sequence continues at coordinate 53,186,891 of OX337246.1, forward strand.
CCGCTATTAATTAAAGCAACACCAATGCTGAGATCACACTAACTCTCTAACAACTAAAGTGATTCTTTATAAGACCTTAATGGTATGGAGTTTGTCAAAAGTTGAAGCACGCGCTGTCGGGCTTTATGGTGCCTAGTGTGAAGTTTTTATTCACTTAAAACACTGCTCTTCAAAATGAATACTGACGCTTATCAAGCAGTTTTATTTCGCTTTCGAGACTCGTGATTTTTGGAAAAAGATGTTTGTATGTACATATGTAATAAAAAAGAATGTAGTACCTTTGACAGGTTGAAAGTACCTGCGTTTTTCACGACCAGCATAGATATACTAGATGCGAGGTCAAAAGGTTTTGTCCAAAAGTACAACGAGGAGGATCATAAAGTCGCCAGAATGCAAACGAACCAAATGTCATTTGATTTGACCTAAAAATCGGATGAAACACCTAGGAGTCAAACAGCGACTGTGACTACCCACCTACATATCTTTCTTCCAAAATATAGGAAAGCAAATAAAGATCCTGGTAGATAAAATGGACAATGGAAAAAGGCGTACGGTAAACCATTCGTCTCTGAAAGTAGCGCAGGAACCGAAGAGGAGACCAGAACTAACAGTCGATGTAACGAGATCGAAAAACCAGCAAAAATTCAGTATTGGCGACGAAAAATTCGAAATTCGAAGAAGCGGAAAATGCGTCCAGCGACCAGCAACTTGAAGACAGAGGCAACGAAACCTTGTCAAAAATTGTAAGAAACATAATAAAAAAACAAAAGCCAGGAGCCTATGGCAAAAAAAAAGAAAAGTATAAAGAAGAGAATGACAATATTTGAAGGAAATCCAAAAGGCCGGACTGCAGAAGTCTTGAAAGTAGCGGGCACAATAAAAAACAAGTAGGACACCATACCAAAATGGATGGCATCCCAAACTTCGTCCCACCGGAATTAATTAAGTCACAATCAGAAGCGTTTGCGAATATCTACGCAAGGCGCATTCTGGTTTTCCTTTTGTTCGGCGAGTTTATGAACAGGATTATAAGCATCAACCTTATAATTCCAAAAGAAGACAAACCCCAGAGCAACCGGCCGGCTTCATATAGACCCCATTTTCATTCATTTTCAACGCATTTTTTTATTTGTAATTCATAATTTCTTAAAGCTAGACAAAAACGCTTAAACTAACTTAACTAACTTAACTTAATCTAATTCTAACTTACTGACCCTAAGCGGGTGCTCTAAGCTAAACCTAATGCTTAAAACTATGTCTTTCGACGAAACCTAACTTAAAATTAATTATTTATCTAAATGACTTAACAAACTAGGATAACTAAGAAAAATTTGGAAAATTCATACAGACCCCTGTGCATGCTGGATGCAGTAGAGAAAGTGTTGGAAAAACTTTCCGCGACAGACTTGACCGAAGGCGGCAACGGGCTTTCCAACCGACAACATGGCTTTAGGAAAAAGCGAAGCACCATACCTACGTTGCAAGCAGTTTGTGATATTGCACGCAAAGCCATACACATATGGGATCAGATGGAAAGAAGGAAAAAATCAGACGAAGGGCCGAAAAATATAAATTAAAGGATAGTCCCAGCACTGTGAAACAGTATGTACGATGTAGTACTAAATATTTTGTCCCTAAGGAGACAAAAAGGAGTGGACATAATCGGATACAGCGATGACAAAGCGGTGGTTATAGTAGTTAAGACCCTAGAGGAGATGACACAATACTGCAACAACACAATAAAAGGCGTGAAGAAATAATTTCGCTCATCAGGTCTGAAATTAGTGTATCATAAAACCGAGGCTCTTCTTATTGACAGGCGCAAGAGGGTTGAGGTCCTGGCCATACAATTAAGTGAACACACCATTACATAAAGTACCTCATGGTTCTGCTTGACCATGACTCCAGAGAGCACCTAATATACACAGGTATATGCATATGCTGGCAACAGTGAGCAAGTCAATCCTCATGTACCGACAACATCTATAAACTCGTACATGAGGAGGATAAACTTTAAAGGATTTCACCCCTACAATGCATAAAAAAAACTTGTAGTTGTAACTTTTGGTAAATTTAACCGAAACTGGACATGCATTTGTACATTTATTCATTTTACAGGTAAAGAAATATAGTACAAAGTATGCATGTACAATGTATGTACATATAAATGCCCACTTTACATTTAAGTAAAACTTATTTAACTACACGTACGCCTAGAAAAAAGTCTCGAAATACAAGGATACACGAGAGTTTGTAGACCCGTAGCTGCAAATATCGCTACAACTCAATAGCAACAGTTAGACTCATCACTCTCCTGACTGTTATTAAAGTATGTGCCCATGAATGTATGTATGTACCTTCAACAAGCATACTTTGTCTTATCGATACCTCCACCGAATTACAGGTAAGCGATAAAACATAGCATCCGAAAATAAACACAAATGACGCCTTCCATAAACGAACTACATATATGTATATCGGTATGTTTCAGATACAAAAATATCTGACATCTGTCTAGTACAAAAAACAGGCCCACAGTTAAACACAATAACAACTGATCATCTATCCAGCAGCAATCGGGCAAATGTTCGATGTGACAGTCGCACTTGTCGATCAACGATCTCTGCTGCCACTTGTCTTCCAATATTGTTCACATTTTTAATTTTTTATTTTATTTTATTTTTTTTATTTTTTATTTTTTGCTGTTATACAGAACCGAATCCGCCAATTCTCCAGGACAGTATTGCTAACAACCCATTTAGCTACGCTGTGGAAGGTCGGAAAAAAGATTTCCTTCTAGATCAGATATCGCGATTAGAGCTGGTTTACCTGGCGGTTTACACAAGATGGCAAATTCTTTAGGAATCCACCGAGTGGAAGCAACCCATTCCGGAATGAGGTGGTTTGTAGTTATGACTTTTTTGTATGAATTCTAAAAATTAATATTAATTTATTGTTGCACATTGATTTTGCCTGATAAACAGCGGAATATGATGGACATAATGAGATAAAGTCCGACATTATGTCGGATCGTGTGATAGGAGTTCGGTTTTTTTTGCTTCTCTTGGGCTGATGGATGGAATCAGACACTTGGGACGCGGCTGGTCGCAGTGGCAGTATGCCATGTCACATGGGAAATGTTTCCGCGGTTTTATTCGGTCGTTTGTTCTTTTGCGTCGGTTGAGTTTTTCTTTTCACCTCTGGGGTCAATAAAAAGGGTGTAAATTCAATTTCGTTAATTAGAACTAATTATTTATGCGCTCTTTATCCTTCACTCTATGGATAAGAGTCCGAGCTCTAGATGTATTGTGCGCGCTCCTTGACGTGCGCCCAAGTAGACTTTGGGATTAATTAATGAGGTCATTTAGGTTACACAATGTTCGTGTTAATTTGATCGAATAAAAAGATTAAATCGAATAATTTCTCACTTTGAAAAGTTTTCACTTCCTTTTGTGAAATCATCAGGAGGGGGTTGCAGCTAGTGTGTAGTTTATGTTTGTTTTGGGATGCGTGAAAAGGGTATCGTCTGATTAGCATATTTTAGTGTAGTTTAGCTTAAGGCGTTGTATTCACATATCTGTGAGTTCTTATCGGGGGATGTTTTCACACCCTGTTTTAGTTTTAATGAATTTGTCAGTCCGGTTCTTTATTGGATAATTTATTGTTCCATTATTCTGCTGCTAATTTCAACCGAGGTATCTTGAAGGCTTCGGTAAGAGAATTTCGAATATAGCCTTTCTGGATACATATCCCGAAAGTCAGCTTTAAAAGTAATTCACATTACTTTTTTTGTGTTAAATACAATTACAAATATTTGGTGCAACAGACCGTGTATTGTCCAGGGCATTGCTTCTAAACGATTCGTGTTATATTTTTTCGTACGAATTGGCGAATTGGTGAGCTTTTTCATGACCGTTATTGCTCTCGGACGTTTGTCAGACGTTCGCATGAGGTGGGACCATGAAAGACTTTTTAGTGTGTTCTGGGATTCGAACCTCGAACCTTCCGCTCAGTAGTCCAACGCACTAACCGCTGAGCCACGCAGGGCGCCCACGTTAAATGAGCCTTCTATTTGCCCGTATCCTCAATATCATGAATCTCTGACTTTTATGACTGTAAAGCGTCATAATTGACTTGATTTACAAAAAAAACAATGATTTATATTTACTTTCATATGTATGTACACACGTACATATGTACATATGTACATATGAAGTCTTAGCGCAGTTTTAGCTGCCGAGTTGCCGTAGTAGATGTGAAGTGGAAAAACATTCAGTATTATTTCCAAGGCTGCTGTTGGTGTTGATCTCATTGATCCCGTTATCAACAAGCAGCCTGCCCGTGGAATCTTTTTCAGGCTTTCAAGATGATATGTCTCCTCTAGCGTCTTCCACCCGACAATCGAACCACGTAAGCCTTCTTGATTCCATTGTCTATGTTTCCTCTCCAATATAATTTGAAGGCCAATATTACATCGAGATATTTTGCAGTTTTCTGAGGTATAACATCAATTCCGTTTATACGTGGGTATCTGTAGTTCGGTATTGACCTTTTCCTTGTAAACAGCACTATCTCGGTTTTCGCTGTGTTTAGATCCAGACCACAACCGTTGACCCATTCGCTCACTAGAAAAAAGTGCATGACTAAGTCTTTCGCTGATCACGGGAAGGAATTTTCTTGATACCAGAATGCCGACATCATCGGCGTAAGCCACTATGCTGAAGCCGTTGCTTTCTATTATCTTGGCCAAGTGATTCACTAGAGTGGAATTCATTATGCGGATACTAACAATTTCTTCAATCCACCTGCATATATGCACACGGATCTTCAGTGCTTACATTGCTGAATCCCCCTTAAATATCAAGGAAGGCATTTAATGTATATTCCTCAGTTTGAAGAGACCCGTTCGCCTTTAAATTATTATATTCTGGATTTGTAAGATCAATCGTTGAGTACTGCTGTGTGATTTGGAACCCTTTCTACGACATTCATTCTATTAGAACTGAAAACATTCAAAAAGCTTTACGAAAATTGTAATTTACAGACTTCACTGGAATATTCGCATGCCCTTATACACTACCAGATGCCAGTTAATAGGTTGGCAACCACTGGAAGTGCGACGCAAATATTTTTCAATTACTTTTGTTAGAGCTATTTTAAATTCGCACATCAATTGCCCCTTTTTAATGCCTCAGATACAAATATATGCCCCTACGAGGGACTTGTGAGTTCGTAATATAGCATTTCATAGGGTAAATTATGCACTCAATGAGTATGTGAGTTCTACTTCTATTTGGAATGGTGTTTTTCGGGACGCATTTAAGATAATAGTGTCTCCGCAATAATTTCTAAAGCTGTCCCAGTTAGTTTTGTTGTTAGTTAATCTAGAGACAGCTTCTACTTTCATTTATCGGTCAATTATTGTCAAAATTACCGGCGAGTGATCTGAGGAGAGATCAAAGGTTTCCTCTACTTTCGCAAAATTAGTGGACACTCTTTTGGTTACGAATACGTCTATTAGGTCAGATTTTTTTGCTGCATCGGAGGGCTAATATGTCGGTTTCCCTGTCGAATAGAAATCTACCCCGAATCGCATACCGACTTCGTACAGAAGTCTGCCTTCCGATGAATTGTATCTTGAACCCCAAAATGTGTGTTTTGCGTTAAAATCGCCACCAATAATGAAATTCGTACCAAGCGAGGTGAAGAGATCTACAAGGTCGTTACTTTTTAACGGGCATCGCGGGGGACAATACATAGACGCGATGTTGAAATATGTGTTCTTGTTATTAACACGAACTAAAGTTGCTTGCATTGTGCCGAGTTCAATCGTTGTATTCGTGGAGTGCTTAATGCAGTCTTTGCTGAATAAGGAGGATCCGCCCCTGGCTCTTCTGGAAGGGTGGTATGCGTGATATGCACGAAATCCTCTTATTTTAACTCGCGATTCCTTTGTCAAATGGGTTTCAGAGATCAAGCATATGTCAATGTTTTCGTTCAGAATACCTCTAGTTCGGTGATGTTTTGTTGTAGGCCGTTTGCGTACCATGTTAAGATTTTTAGTAACCGTTTCATATTCATTTGGAAGTTCTTTTATTGCAAGGTTTTATCTCAAGCTTGCTCGATTTTAAAATATGACGTTGTTTATTTTGGTTTGCTCCTCAAGTTTCGCGAGACTATAGAGAAAACTTGGGTGATTGGGTCTGCTATAACACCGCTCTGTTTGTGTACTTGTGATGCGGGTTGAGCATATGTTTGCGCTCCTGAGAATTCCGGCTTTTCATTATTTTTTGACAGAGGGACATTACTTTGTTCCCCTTTCGTCTTTACTTTGGCTGGTTTAATTGTGTTCGTTACCTTTTCCTTGGCGATTACACGTCTTCCTTTAAGAGGCTTTGCGTTCTGGCGTAAATTATTTTTAAATGCATAGCGCTTTTTTGGAGCTCCATTGCCACTTCGTAACATCGATTGTTTGCTGGGTGCTTGCCTTTGCAATTTATGCAGGTCGCCGTGGCCTGCTTATTTAGCTCACACCTTTCTGATAGGCGGTTACCGGCACATTTTACACACTTCGGTCCGATCCACAAGAAATGAGACCCCCTCAACTGTGTCAATTACAGAGGCATCAGTTTCTCATCATCTGCCATACTGTGTGAACGCCGGAAGCCCTTCGTCAACAACCTGAGGTCCAAACAGTGTGGTTTCAGGCCAGGAAAGTCCACAATCAATCAAATTTTAACACTTCGGGCGATCCTGGAAAAAAATCTAAGGAGTCCAAGTCGATACCCACTGTGGAGATCTGTAACTGTGCCCCCGATGACGATTAGCGGTTGCACATACTTGCCATCGGTTTGCCTCAGATTATTGGAGTGTAATTTAAATATAAATAATAAAGGATATTTTTGAGTTGATTACATTGAATAATCTCGTGTTTGAGTAATCCACAGGTCATTAGTTTTTTATTTTCTTTTAATTTCTAAAAGACTTTTATTTCATTTCAAAAAAAAAAGATTCATTACATCTGTATAAATACAAAGTCAGATTGGTTTGGCCTAAGGCGGACTACCGGATTGACAGTAATATTAACATTTATACAAGCTAAAATTAAGATTATAAGACATTGAATAGAAAATATTGGATATTTAGAAATTTATATACATATGTATGTACATATGATGCATATCTGAGCACTTAAAAATCGCCTTCTTTGACACGCTTTCTATAACGAAGTGCGTTAACTGCATATTTATAATGTAGATCCCAACCTTGGCCACCGTTCAGAATGTTGATTGCTTCATTTTCTTCTAATACGCACGAACCAAAAATGTTTTGCGGAATTCTTTGAGTATTGGACAATTCGCCAAAAAATCTTCTCTTTCCTTGAGGTTGCAAAAATCGCACAAAATTGGAAGGTCTGGTCGGTGTGGTATAAAATTTAATTTCGCAAATTCTCCTCGGATTTTAAATATAGTGCTAATCTTTTCAATCGAATAGTGATTTAAAAAGTAAGTTCTCTCTCCAAGATTGTGAGTCATTCTGCTATAATGTCTTTTATATTGGGACTTCTGCCGCCAGCTGTATAATTTTCATTCCACTTAGAGTACGGCAGATAACCCGGTAAAGAAAATCTGTCAACTTCACGATTAAATACCCAAATTTCAGTAAAAACTATTATTTGAGGTGTCACTGTAAAACAACTATGCAAATATGAACAAAAATTATCTTAATTTTTTCTTAGACTTCTTATGTTTTGATGTACAATTGTTAAATTCTTATTTGAAATGTTTAAAGTATTACCAATAGAGATTTCATTGCTTTCATTAATAGTCATTGGATCCAATAAATCATTAAAATGTTCTGAATTTTCTGAATTATGCATTGTCATGTTGTGGTTACAAGAGATTGAGATCATCTAGGCATTTGATATATTTGATCTCGGTTCCATTAGCACGCGTCATTAAAACTTTCCCATCTCGCACCCAAAGAAATTCATAACCAGAATTTTATTTCGCTGCTTTGGCCTCTCTCAAACGAAATTGTGTTTCACCAGATAACCAACCGTTGATGTAGATGTTGTTGTTGCTGTTCCAAATAGGTTCAATTAAGTTTGGTTTAATTGGCTTTTTGTTTTTTCACACTTTTTTCAATATCATCTCTTTGGTACAACGTCGGAGCATCTTCACCATCAATGTGCCGGTGCGAGAGTGCTTTTCCTTTGCATGCGATTTGGGTCTATAGCAAAGGTCAATGTCCTCTTTGGATATTTGCAGTCCAAGACCATCATTGCAAATTTTGACCACAGTGTCAGCCACCAATTCAAGCTGCATTTTTTTGCATTCTCCTCTTTGATCTCATTCATCGTTATCACTGATTGTTCTAATACCGCGAGACGATTGTTTATCGAATCCATTGTGATGACAGTAGTAGACAAAGTTTCTTTTATTTCCATAATCTGAGCAAAGACTTGTTTTAAAGTAATTTTGGTGGGATCATCTTCCATAGTTGATGACATGGATAATCTTCCTGCGTTGTTGCGTTTTTTCTGGGTGCACATCGAGCAGTTCCAAATTTTCAACGTCTTCTTTTCATAAATCACCGTCTTCCGGTCGCAGTTTGGTGCACTCAGAGTGCAATAGGCAATTGCATTCATTGCAGTTTATTTTGGATGCTTCTCTATTGATTTTGTTTTTACATACTTTGCACTGAGACATTATCGCGAACTACTCTCTTTGGCTGATAGTTAACAACTTGTCCTTAACCCACTTAGTCAGGGCTCTATTGATTAGTTTTTCGAATACCTTGCTGATATTCGGAAGAAAACTTATCGACCGAAGATTCACCGGATTCTTACCCCTTTTGGGGTTAGGATGTACCACCCCTGTTTTCCAGTGCGCCGGATAGTGTGCATTATTCAGCGCATTGTTAAACAGGACGGTGTAAATGTTTACCGCTTCTGGAGGGAGGTGTCGAAGCACAATGTTAGACACTCCGTCGATACCCCCGGACTTCTTCCTTCTCAATGATTCGAAGACTGCTGGGAGTTTTATCTTCGATATGAACGGGGGATGTATCACCTCATCAGCAATATTTGCCATATTTTCGTCATTGAACTCGGTGAAGCCAATGTTCTCTGATCACCAGTGTTGCATATCATTTCGAAGATAGAAGTTGGGCACAAGGTCGTGGTTCGAGCAAATGCTATCATTCACCTTATACATTTTCTGGAAAGTCGCTCCTATAGCTTCTACCTTCTCCTGCGGATCTTCGATCACAGAGAAGTTGTCATCACTGGCTGCGTTCCCTAGATCTATGCCTGCTGTATTTGTTCGTTGTTCGTTGTTCGTCGTTCGGGGGATATTAAGACACGACAGGTCGTTTTGATTATTCCTCCGAAATATTTTATTTTATTTGACAGGTTCCTATTGTACTTTGGGTAGAGCGAGTTCGAGGAGAGCGCTCTTGCCATTACTCTGGAGAAGCGTGTCCAACGCGTTCTACTGTATTTGTAGGGGTACCTTTGGACAAACTCTTCCAACTCCGCAATTTCGTTGAGAAATGTGTGAGCAGTTTCTCGTTTGTCGGTCCGCGTCGGTCAGTTGTAGCCGTACATCGTACAGCAGAAGATCCAGATAGGAGCCGCTTCTAGGATGCGACGGACTATCTGTTGCTTCCAACTCGATTCTATACTCGATATTGTGCAGACCCCACCAATTGAATAGTAGGTTCCCTCTAGAATTTGGTGTGCTATTTCCCCAATCACTACGTTTGGCGTTTAAATCTGCCGCCATAATGAAATAGTTCTCTTCCGACTCCAGCCTTAGGCATCGAAAAGGTGTCTCAAGCTCTGTTATAAATGAAGTAGTTTGAGTAGTTCCAGAAACGTAGACCGCGACCATGTACAACCTCTTTCCACTATGGAGAGGGATGCACACGATACACGCTTCTAGCTCCTGGAACCTCCGCACTTCAACGCTGTACACACCTTTGTTACTCAGATTTTTACTAATGAAGATTGCAACACCTCCTCCTTGAATGGAGTTGGGTCGGTCTCTTCTTACAATATTATATCTATTGTGCCTCAATTTGTGCTTCTGGGATAGCTTAGTTTCGCTAATTAAATATACGTCAGGGTTTTGGTCCTCAACCTTCGGCTGTTGTTGTACCGTGTTTCCCCGGCCTGACGCCATTTGGGCGTAGGTCCATTGGGAAGTGACGGCTGGTGTTTGACTAGAAGCTGGTGGACGCTTCATTTCGACTTTCTGCTGGCGAGCTAGATTTATTTTTTATATATACTGAAACTTAGGACAGCCGCGATAGTTTGCGGTGTGTCCCGAGTTCCCACATAAAGCACACGAGAGTTGGGCCCTATCAGCTACCCTATCCTGACTTAGAGAACATTCTTCCGCTTTGTGATTCTTGCCACACTTCACGCATCGAGGTTGCATTTCGCAGTTCAACGCGGCGTGCCCGAACCTTTGGCAGCGAAAACATTGGAGGATGTTTTCGCTCATATTTACTATTTCCCAGGTTACAACCTGGTAGTCAAGGACATTGATACTCAGCAGTCGGACAATTATCGTAAGAAAATATCGGAAAAACTTTTCCACTGCTTCAAAAGAGCTATGCCGATGATATCGACATAATTGGGAGAACACAGCCGGCTGTCACTGGTACGTTCGCTAGTATTTAAATGTAAGCTGCCAAAATGGGTTTAGCTGTACGGAAATCAAGCGATCACAAGACCTTGATCATCCCAGTCCTGCTTTATGGCGCTAAAGTATGGACACCGGCGAAATCGTATGAATATGCCCTCGGTCGTTTCGAGAGAAAAATTCTTCGTAAGAAGTAAGGTCCCGTTTGCGTTGATGGGCTTCGGATGAGGAGATTCAATGACGAAATATACGATCTGATCTGTACGATCTGTACATCGACCTAGTCGCTTAAAATGGCGAGGACAGGTAGAGCGAATGGACACCAACGCTCCGGCCCGCAGAATCTAAAAATCTGACCCGGAGGGACGAACTTGCTTGTTGAACGACCAAATGGTCACCAAATCGGACAGCACTAATTGGCTGCATAAAATAAGATTTAATATATAGGCAACATATCGTCAACGAAGCTTCATGAATAATATTACTTAAAGTAGAGGATTATCTGAAGCTTCAAGATTTTAAGAACTTGTATATACAATTGAATATAATTGTATATACAAATATTTTATTTAAAGATTTTATAAAACATTTATATGAAATACTTTTATCAAATAATAAATCTATATACATATGTATATAAAAATCAATGTAGCTATGTTTGTATATATGCTGCTATGGACTTCGAAACCAAAGAACCGATTAAGCTCAAAATTTCAGGCAGTCTTCGGTTTCTGTGAAGTTTGGTAAATGCACAGCTGCATTTTGACAACTGCGTAGCAACGCACGCCAGGTACCTACCCGCTAGTTGTTTATAAATCTGAACTTGTAATGAACTTGAAATGATAAATGAAATCTAAAAAAAAACAAAATCTACCCACAAAGACTCTTTTTGAAGGACATGGGATATTTTGCTCACGTGCTTGCGTTTTTGTATCGCCATTATGAGTGTTCATAAAATGAAGGGAAAATAAAGCTCAATGACAGTGACCACGGCACTAGGAAATTCAGTTCGATGAATAATGTTCTAATGACTACTAAAATTTTTAAATATATTAAAATTATAATCATTCGGGTCTGTACTCTTAGTCGAGCTAGACGCATTCCGGCAGTAGTCACTTTCGATTGATCACAGTCCGTCTTTTCGTTAACAACCATCATTGTAAAGCGTCGCGCCAATACTTTCGAGGATTCTATATCCTCCACGAGTAAAATGTCGCGTCGTGGCAATTATTTTGGGCCTCTTCAATCGCATCCAGATACGGATAATGAAGATGAAATGTCCACAAATGAAGAGCAACAAGTGTCAAAAAAAATTCCCATCCCCCCTATAAAAATTTTACATAAAAACTGTGAATTTGTTCATCAACTTTTTAAGGAATTAAAGATCACCGACTATTCGATTCGAAAGATTTCGATAGGCATTAAAGTGTTCTGTGAATCGATTAATTCTTATAACTCTGTACTCAGTGCTTTAAAATTAAATAAGTGCCAGTTTTTCTCTCATGACCTTAAAAGTGAAAGGTCATTTAAAGTTATTCTTTTCGGTCTTGATGAATACTCCACTGACTCTCTCAAAACTGAACTATCCAAGCTTGGATTAAAGTGCAGAGATGTAAAAATCATCAAAAAGCAACATGAAAAGTACGTTGAATTTTTTTACATCATTTATTTCGAAAATGGTTCAATTCGTTTAGCCGATCTCCGCAAAAACATTAAGGCAATCTTCCGCACACAAGTTAGATGGGAATTTCAACGCCGTGCAAAAAATAACATCACACAGTGCCACAATTGTCAAATGTGGGGACATGGTGAAAAGCACTGCAATGTGAAAACTTTCTGCGCCAATTGCTCAGGTAATCATAAAACAAACACCTGTACTTCTACCGCCATCTCCAAATGTGCAAACTGCGGAGGAAATCATAAATCGACAGACGAAACATGTAAAAGTCGAGCGGAATATATACAAATAATCGGGAAAAATGCTCAAAAATCGTCTCGCGCGCCTTTTCCCATCCCGTCGCGCCCACAAGCACAACCAGCAGTGACAACCAAATCGTTTAACTGCAACAGCATCGAAGACTTTCCATCTCTTCCAAATCATTCACGTCAGCAACAGTGGCCAAAACAACAACAACAACCAATTCAGCACCGTGTTCAAGAGCGCCCATCATACGGATCCTGTTCCTCAGCGCAAAACGATTTATTCTCTTATGAGGAACTATCCTCTCTTATGATAGAAATGATCTCAGAGCTTGAAAAATGTAAAACTAAAACAGAGCAATTTAAAGTGGTAGCACAGCTTGCAAGTAAATATCTTTATTCTAATGTTAAGTAATAGTCACTCTAATCTTAAGCTCTTATGTTGGAATGCAAGAGGCATTCGCAACAAAAGCATTGAGTTTTTCAATTTTCTCTCCAATCTCGCGGTAGATGTGTGTCTTGTAAGTGAAACAGGTCTCGATAATAGTGTTCGTTTTTCATGTAGTAATTATATATGTTATAGACGAGATCGTGTGGATAGAAGAGGTGGGGGAGTTGCCATCTTAGTTAAAAAAAATATCGTCCACACAGTATTACCGTCAGTATATACTACGGTCATAGAAAATATTGGAATCGAAATTAAATTAAGAAATAATTTAAGTCTGAGCGTTTTTTCAGTTTATTTTCCAGGCGGGTCGTCTAATATAGGCAAAGCTCAATGCCTTAAAAATGACTTGAGAAGATTACTTAATGTTGATCATTTTATAGTAGGAGGTGATCCTTATTGCAGGCATCGTAATTGGGGTTGTCTAAGAGCAAATTCCTGGGGTAATGTTCTAAACAATTTATCTATGAGCCATAACTTTACAATTATGTATCCTTCTAGTCCCACTTATATTCCAGCCTCTAGTAGGTTTTCTTCGTCTACATTGGACTTTTTTTTGACAAATGTACCTAATTTACTTACCAATCCTATTGTCATTAATGCATTAAGCTCAGATCATCTTCCTGTCAGCTGTGATATTTTGTTTAGTCCTATCTTAAATAATGTGCAATACCTAGATTATAAGAACGCGAATTGGAATGTGTTTAGATACCATCTTACTAATAACATTCGTAATTGTCCTAAAAATTTAGAATGTGTTAGTAATCAACAACAGATTGACAATTATATTGAAACTTTGGAAAATAAAGTAACCGAAAGTGTTCGTGCATCAGTCCCTATAAAAACATCTTCCAAGAGAGTAATTTTACTTCCTCGCTCAATATTAAACTTAATAAAATTGAGAAACTGCTATAGAAGAAATTGGCAAAGGGGTAGACTAGCCAGCGATTTCAAAGAAATGAATATTTTGACGAATTCAATTAAAGCTAAAATTTTAGAGTACAGAAATTTCTCTTGGAACAACAAATTAAGTTCTCTCGATCCCAATTCTAAGCCTTTTTGGAATGTTACTAAAATATTGAGAAAGAGAAATACTCACATTCCAAGTTTTGAAATGAACGGTTCATTAATAACCTCCAATGAAAATAAAGCCGAATTATTAGCAGATACATTCCTAAAAAACCATTATGTCTCGCGAAATAATACCTTGTCCTTATTGGACACAACTGTCGAAAATGAACTCTCTGTTTTTAATGAATCTGTTACTCAACTTCCTACAAACGAATTTGTGTCCGTTGATGATATCGAATTTATAATTTCGGATCTTAAAAATAGAAAATCACCAGGACTAGATAATATTAACAATCAAGTCATCAAAAATTTTCCTGCTAGTGCTCTAATGTACTTTACGTTTATTATTAATGCCTGCTTGAAAATCCAATACTTTCCCATTAAATGGAAAAAGGCTAAGGTTATTCCCCTATTAAAACACGGAAAAGACCCATCTAATCCAAACAGCTACAGACCCATTAGCCTTTTAAATGGATGTAGCAAAATTCTTGAAAAAGTTATCAAAAACAAGCTTGATGTATTCACAAAAAATAAAAATATACTGCCTCCGGAACAATTCGGTTTTAGAAAACAGCATAGCACTTCTCACCAAATTTTAAGGATTTGTAAGGAAGTCAAGCATCAGCTAAATCAAAAAAAGTCGCTTGGTCTAGTGTTGCTTGACATTGAAAAAGCCTTTGATTCTGTTTGGCACAACGGTCTGATTTACAAGCTCATTAAATTTGATTGTCCAAAATATTTAATTAAAATCGTGCAAAATTTCCTATGTAATCGGACATTCATGGTCTCACTAACAGGAAGTTTCTCTTCTGTAAAAATTGTCCCAGCTGGGGTTCCTCAAGGATCAGTCCTTGCACCACTGTTATTTAACATTTTTTTATCTGATCTGCCCAGTATACCTAACTGTGATATAGCACTTTATGCGGATGATTCTGCTATTTACTCCTCTCATGAGCTTGGTTCGGTAATAGAGCACAATTTACAAATTGGTCTAAATACAATTTTTGAATATTACAAGCATTGGAAAATCAAAATAAACGCCGAAAAGAGTAAAGCTGTCTTTTTCACGAGAAAAAGATTAAATTGTTTTTTTCCAAATGGCACTCTTAACTTGAACAATTGTGATATACCATGGGTTAGTTCTGTTAAGTACCTCGGGGTGTACTTAGACCAGAAATTAACCTTCGCTATACACATAAAACATGTTCTAGAAAAGGTTAACATTGCAATTAAAATGCTTTATCCCTTAATAAATCGCAGATCCCTGTTGAGTAAACAAAATAAAATGATCATTTTTAAAGTTGTTTTCCAAGCATTGATGACATATGGGTCTCCTGTTTGGGGAAACTGTGCTAAGACTCATATTAAAAAACTACAGATTGCTCAAAACAAAATCTTGAAAATGATGTTGGGTCTACCGTGGGACTTTTCAACAATCGTTCTGCATGAAAGAGCCGGTGTTATACAGATTGCAAGAAGGATTGAGATGCTCAATGAAAATTTCGCCTCTAAATGTCTAACTGTAGAAAATCATCTAGTCAATGAACTAGAACTATTATAATTATTGCCTTCTTTTTATGAATTTGTATTTTTGTCTTCATTTGATTTCAATATTCTATTTTTCATAATTTATTTACTTTATTGTTAATTTATTTATTTCCTTTATTTAATTTATATTCTTATTTATTAATTTATTTATTTACTTGTTAATTTTGCTTATTTACTTGTTAATTTATTTAGTTACTTGTTAATTTATTTATTTCCTTTATTTAATTTATATTCTTATTTATTAATTTATTTATTTACTTGTTAATTTTGCTTATTTACTTGTTAATTTATTTATTTACTTTTTAATTTATTTATTTATTTATTTGTGCATAAAGTCTACTATTTTTATCTTCATTTGTGTTACCTTGTTAAATTCGTCTAAGCTAGTTTAATTATTATTTTTAATTTATTTACCTGTTTATTTATTTATTTATGCATTTATTTATTTATTTATATATTTTTTATTATTTACTTTAAGTATTCACATGCTTATTTATCTTCTGCAAAGCTTCTTCTCTTTTTTTTTTTTTTTTTATATGGAGGTTTTTCTTATAGTTTTTTCCTCTAATTTTCCTGTTAATAAGTAATGCATTCAAAAATCAATTGTACTTTTCAGTAGTAAGGTAGGAATTACCATATCTCTGTGCAAGCTGTGCTAATTCAAAAAAGAAAGAATGTAAATGTTTAACTATTAAAGGAAAAATAAATTATTATTATTATTATTAAAATTATAATCTCACGAAAGAAGGTTGAAAGTGAAAGGCAAGAATGGATCTACTATATGTGGAAGTACTCAAAATCTTCAAACAAAGCTAATAGTCCTGCGTGGAGGTCCACCAATATGGAAAATTATATTGTGTCAATTATACAGTAAACCGCTTGATAGTTTATTGCTTTTGTTGGCTGTTCTATTTAATCCCAATAAACATATAATAAATAAAGTTTAAATTTAAAACAATAACTCAAAAAGTTAACTTGTAATGTTCCCAAAATCAAATGTTTTTGGGAAAATAAATTATGGAACAAGATATTTTATCTTATCTTATCACTCAAACAAATGAATAAATGGGGAATACTCTACAAATACATAATAAAAGCGTTTTGGTATCGAACGAGTTTAGTTGAGGAACCAACTCTTAGAGAAATCAAAAAAAAAATTCAGATTTTCAAACATATTTGCAAAAGACAATTTTTTTTCGTTTTGTTTACTTTGAGTCACTACACCGTTGATAACCGAATAGACGCTTCGGAAAATACGCACGTTTTTTTAAAAAGGTTTAGGACAGTAATTGTGTTGAAGGTATTATGTGTAATAGTGACCACCTTTATTAAAATTCTATATAAAACCAAGACTAAACAATCGAACACCAATGGTATGTTTCGAAACAAACAAATTTTGTGTGAAATTTCGCATGAAAAGAGATAAAGTTCTCCCAAAGGACCTACCTACTTGGAAGTATGCTGTCCCTTTGAATTTCAGACAATTGTAATGAATAAACGTTTTGAAAAAATGTTGGAATCTGAAAATTATTAAAACCTCCCGTCTTTTATATGAAATCTATGTTTCCAACATCATTTTTCATATTTTTATTTTCATTGTCAAAAATTGTACTCCTTCATCTGTGCCCACCACAGACCAACAATTCAATGGGCATGTTAATCCAAACATTGATGCGAGGTGTGATGTTTTTCCACCCTAAAAGATAGAATTCCTGTCCAATCTCACTTTGGCCCCCATGGGATATCCAAAATATTGACAAAGCGAGAAAAAGATTCAAGTCGGCTACTGCCCATGCATTAGCTATCATGGTGGCCCACTGTCATTGAGCGAGAAGATTCAATTGGCATGGAGGGACTCAAAGGTGTAATAATCTTTTTTTTTCATATGCCTATGTCATAACATTCCATCCATCTGCGTGCTGATGGACCATATGAGGAGATGGGCACCTTTATCATCTTTTGTTGATTTATGCTTTGTCAAAGTAGTTTGTCAACTTCTACAACACTACTCTGTTCTAGAATCGATTTCTGCAAAAAAAAGTTTTTATTATGATTTATTGGCAATGCTTGAAATCTATAAGCTGTTGTGGGTAGATTAAAAAATCCTCATTTCTTCTTGGATATTCCTAGATTTTAGAAGATACGTATTATATATTACATCCGCATTATATTCGGAGTTCAGACATATACATATGTATAAGTACATAGGATTTTCAACACCGACTTAAAGTGTTAAAAGATAGATGACTGCGGGTAACCCCTTACTGAGCCAATGGTCCAACAACCAAAATCCGGTCCTTTGTCTACTAAGAGTCTGACCTCTAAGGGTAAAAGATTGTGCGCCGAGGTACATGTCCTACTCCGAAAAAAAAAAAAAACAATTAGATGGCCCTGTATTCAAATGAACAACTCATTTACAAAATTTGGTCAGATTAACGTCTGCCATTTAAATGGAATATCAGCAACGTATTCCCGTCCATTAAAAAAAAATCCCTAAACTGAGCAAATTACATACATCCATCAGTTTCCTAAACATCGCCTACAAGGTCTTGTCTGTTGTGCTGTGTGAATGCCTTAGTTCTTACCGGTGTAGTTTTGAACCGAATTCGGATAAAACCCATCAATACACACTATTTGAGAGCTATGTCTGGTGTAAGTATTTCTGTCAACCTCGTCCGTATAAGTGCGTTAATAATGCAAAATGTACCCTGTTCCATCAAGGTCGAAAAAAGTCTTTCCTAATCGTTTCACTTCAAAAACGATGAAACCCGATGAGTTATCCCACTATATCCTTAACATCTAGCTTGAAGTAAAGGTTTTAGAAAAAATAAGGTAGGACTCTAGGTAGACTTTATATACGCCTGCTACATATATTGTGCAGAAACATGAACGTCAAGAAACATAGATTTCGATTGTATCAAAAGATTAATTCTTCCTGTGATGGATGGTATGAATTGACGAATTCGGAAAAATAAATTTAAAAGAGAAATAGTTTGGGCATTTTTGCTTGATTAATGTGGTTAAAAGGTATAGAATACAACAGCCCTTAGATGGTAAGTACATCTAGATCGTATATACATACATCAGCGCTCCGGCCCGAACAATTTGTCACTCACCCATATTGTAGAGCGCACCCATATTCGAGACAGCTAGCCGAAGATCGAGCTGACTGGAAATTTTCTTTAGTGGGCATATGTAAACTTACTAAACCATGTTTACATATTTACCAATTCTTCTATAATCAACAATTAAGTTGACAGGTTTTTTTAAGTAATAATTATGACAAACTCACTGGTGGCAACAACATAATAAACCGTTTCCCATACTTTTATCAGATTCATGGAAATACAATTTTTACTTTAAACCAATTGAATAACGCTCATTTTGTACAGATTAGACAGGTACTGCTCCGATAAATTAGAAATAATTTACGAGAACAGTTGTGATGATTAATTCAACATTCCCATTTCTATACTGTCGTTTATAAAACAAACAGGTAGTGCAATTTAAATTGTATTCTTGTGTGCGAAGACTATATTTAAAAAAAATCAAAAATGATTTCATTGCAATTGCTAGGATGTGCTTTAAATACTTACTACATATGTTCTATTATCCACAGCGCCAGCGTACTATAAAATGAAAGCATTAGTGAATGATTAATGTTGTGACTCTATCAACCCTTCGAATAATAAAAAAAAAACATTGTGCACATTCGTAGGAATAATAAAACAATCCTTCGCTAATCAATTCCGTACTCCGCCCGAAAGGTATTTGCAATCGGTCACCACCAATTACTGCACAACAGGCTCTATCAAGGATCGTTTTCTGCCTGCGGGTACAAGTTACGCAACGTTAACCTTTTCCTTTAATCGACAAAAACTGTACACCGACTACAGTAAACGTAAGTGGAAATTCGACAAGAAGAGACTTCACCCTCTTGTTTGGGCTGCTAGCCCATAGGGCGCGTTTAACTATCATACATATGTTAACGTAATTACTCAAGAGCACTGGAGTGCCGGTAACCGGTAACCATAAGCACCCTTATGCGAAGTGCGCTTGTAAGCGTCATAGTAGATGCTGATAATTCCTCCTCTATCGTTTGGGTCATAAATAAATGTGTGTCAGTCAAGGATTGGAAATTGATTAGACCGACTGAATGGGCCATATGTACAAAATGCATAACTCGTTAGTTTGAGAGATGCAACATAATTTTCTTCTCCTCTTCTATGGTTGATTGCAATTTGATGCAGCGAAGTAAAAATTGGAAGTTCATGTTTGACTTCTAAATTGTCATATTAAAACTCATTGTGGAATTTGTTCCGAAAATCATAACACTAATGACTGTTCATCTAAACATAACAATAAAACACCAAAACACCAAATTCTCCCAATTATTTAAATAATTCTCCCAGAATTCCTAAAAAGAACAATAAAACGCCAAATTCTCCCAATTATTAAAATAAAATTAATTGAGAACATAGGTAAGTGTAGAAATAGCTTTTACTTATGGCCGTTCAATAAAAATTTTTGGTAACCGTATTTCAAGCGCTTTGAATTGAATTGTGAATTACGAAAATTGGTTTGTTTCAATGACACTTTTCTAGGAGGAGGTAATTTAAATTGTAGGCATATGAACTGGGGTTGCCTAAGAGCGAGCTTGTGGGGAAATACCCTTCCTGACCCTACCCTACACTCTAGAAACCTATTTCATATTTTATATCCTCCTCATCCAACATTTATTCTCTCATGCGCACGGGCAAACCCGTCAACCTTAGATTTGTTTCTCACGAATACGAAAGAAGTGTTTAGTCAACCTGTCGTGATAAATGATCTAAGTTCTGATCATATGCCAGTTAAATGTAGTACTGTCTTGTCACCTAAGCAGACGAACAACTTAATTTTTGATTACGAGCATGCGAACTGGGACCGATTTAGGAGTAAAATGCTTCTTAACCCTCTAACAGGTAAGCAGCTAGAGGCAGCTATTACATAAACTTCGTTAAATTTGAATCATAAATCATATCGCGGTCAATTGATATGTATACCTTTTTGGTATACACTGGTCTTAAAGTTATATGCTGATGCGTTTGGCAACAAAAGTACATTCTGTATAAAGAAATTTATGCAAACCAAATCAACGAAGCTGTGTGTTATTTTACAAGCTCCGTACACGTCTCTATTGATTAGTCAGTCCCTAAAAAAATCGTCCGTTGGAATAACACTCCCGCGTCATATCGTGGAACTAATCAAGCTAACGAATTATGCTAGATCTAGATCTATAAGAACCAGAACTGACTTTTTTTTGGCCTAAGCAAAAGCCTTAACGGCAACAATAAAGTCACTTATTTCGAGTCATAGAGACAAATGTTGGCATAGGAAACTGCAAGGCCTAGACAAAAGCAGCAAACCCTTTTGAAATATAGTAAAGGTTATTAAACAGAAAAATTATTTCATCCCCACATTTAAGGATGGTAACACGGTTTTGCTCTCCAGTGCCGAAAAAGCGAATGCTTTTTTTGCGAACCATTTAATAGGTTTTAATAAAGGGTGTCCCATAATTTACGCATAATTTGAATTCTGCGCCATTTAATAGTACAGTGATGCCAACGAAAAAAAGATAACAATGTGACAGCTGACATTTCGGGGTTGGTAAAAATGGAGCGCTATAGGAAAGAATAACGCATTTTCATTATTGAGCAATATTTTAAAAATAATAAAGGTTTGTCAGCTACAGTCCGCAATTTTCATACAAAATATGGCCCTCATAGTGATTTAAAACCATCAACTATGAAGAGAATAATTGAAAAATTCAGGGAGACTGGATCAATTAGTGATCTTAAACACTCTGGATGTCCTGTCACAAGTCGTTCAACAGAAAACATCGAAGCAGTTTGCAAGGCATTATCGGACCATTCTTCTTCGAAAATGCGGATGGTCAGGCAGTAACAATTAATGGTGTTCGTTATCGTGACATTTTTTTAGTGCCTAAACTACAAGATATGGATGTGACCAACATGTGGTTTCAACAAGACGGTGCCACATGCCATACAGCCAGAGAAACAATTCAATTACTGCATGAGTCATTTCCTAATCATGTAATCGGCCGTTTTCGCGATCATAATTGGCCATCCAGATCTTGCGATTTAACGCCATTGGACTTTTTTCTTGAAAGTCAAAGGTCTATGCAAACAAGCCCACGACCACAAACGCCTTGAAAGAGGAAATTGGGACGTGTATTAATGAAATTCAGCCACATTTATGCGAAACGGTCATAGAAAATTTCAATAAAAGAGTACGTACTTGCCAGCAAAACCATTTATCCGATGTGCTATTCCATACATAACCCCAATCTGTATACTCTATGAATCAATAAAAAATTTAAGCTTTCTAATTAAAAATCTGTATTATCTATCAAAATTACATTTTGCGTCAATTATGGGACACCCTTTATTAGCTATTCGGTTTTAGACCGCATCATTCGACAGTGCACCAAATTCATCGCATAACAAAACATATTAAAAGCAATTTTGAAAGAGGAAAAAGTACGGGTATGGTCCTCCTAGGCGTCGAAAAGCGTTCGGCACTGTATGGCACAAGAGTTTGCTACACAAACTTCTACTGCTACAAAACAGTCATTTTTATCTGAGCGTACCTTCAGAGTAGCAGTAAACAACTGCCTGTCAACAAGTTTCATGATTGAAGCAGGGTTACCCCAGGGATCAGTGCTTGGACCAATCCTGTATAATATTTACACACACAATTTTCTATCGAATCTGCTATCTTTGCAGATGACACAAGCATTTATTCTTCAGATTTAATTGGTTCAGATATTGTAACTAACTTGCAATCTGATTAATATTTAATAACAAACATTCTTTCACAATTGGAAAGTTAAAAAAAAAATGCTTCAAAAACCCAGGCTGTATTTTTTACTAGAAAAATAAAAGCCTGCTTCTCACCAAGCAACAGACTAGTGTTAAATAATATGCCAACGAATTGGAACTCAAGTGCTAAGTATCTTGAGGTACACTTTGACAAATCCTTAACGTTTAGAATACATTATCTAAGAAACCGTTAAAAAAGTGAACATTACAATAGAAATGCTATATCCATTTACTAAGCGAAGATCAAAACTGAGTAACGAAAACAAACTTATTATTTTTAAAGCTATTTTCCAAGTTCTATGGCTCGCCAGTTTGGGGCAATTGTGCAAAAAGTTACGTCAATAGATTGCAGATTACAAAAAATAAGCTATTGAAAATGAGTTTAAACTTGCGTAGGCATTTCTCGACTGAAGGGTAGCATATGATCTCAAAAATTGAAAAAGTGCCCATAAGGTTGAACAAATTATTTGAGCGCCGTAGCAGGTCTTACAGTTCATCTGACAACCACTTGATCTCAGGTCAACTGCATTAAACAATTCATAACTACAGTATTTATTTATCTATTTAATTAACTGCTTATTTTTTTATTATATATTTATAATTATATTATATTTGTTTACTTATGTATTTATTCATTTATTTATTAATTTACTCATGTATTTATTTACTTGTATACATATGTATATAACAAGACAGGTTTTATTTTATTTTATTATTATATCTGTTAGTTTCTCTACTTCTGTTAATATATTTATACATATTAGTTAATTTATTTTTATGTGTAACAATAACAATACCCTACTAGTTTACTTAAAATCAAGATCACGCACCACCACTGCTTTTATCCTAAATACATATCGAGGTTTTTTCCCAGCAAGTTTTCCTCTAACTATGAATTGAAAATATGAAATTAATTTATAAGAATAATATAGTAGTAGTAATATAGTCAGTAGTAAGGTATCATTAACCGAATCTATATAAATTGTGCAATAGTAGTTTATAGAATATATATTTTTTTTTTGTCTTGCTAAAATAAATAAAATACGCAACTTACTAATGTTTGACTTCTGTTTCCGATTTATACAATTTGATAGGAGATCCATGAAATCGGCATAATCATTGTCGCGTAAACCTCGCGGATACAGATCTTCTTTAGCAAAGATAAGTTTTTTTTTAAATTTAAAACATTGTCAAATTCTGTTACATTTCACGATTAGATTAAGGTTGTTCACAGGTAGCCCGTGTGATTTATGGCATACAGACTTCCGATAAGGCCAGTTGTATAAGTAAGTTTTGCTGCTTTCTGATTAACGTATTGTCCAATTTTTCGGTCCAAATACAAACACAAATGATCTTTCCTCACTTTTTCCAATTTCAAATATTCCTATATCGTCGTAGAATGTAGCTGGTGTTCGGTTTGAAAAGTTTGGTACATCGTTTGTAAAGATTACTCAACTAATAACCCTGCCCTCTCCAAATTACTTTTAACCCATATATCTTTATTTGCTTAAATAGATGGACTCTGTCATATATAACTTTTGAGAAATATGCTTGATTACCATAACGAATAACCCGTCAATTTATCGGCTGTTATTTAGCGTTAAAATCGATTAACAGATTGTTTTTTTTCAGCTCTTTTAATTGGGTGCGCATTATACCATTGACTTTCTTAGTTGTTGACATTGACTATTATATTGTATTTACATATTTTTTCGCAGTTTTAATTTTTTAGATATAAAGCTAATAATTTGACTTGGACAGAGGAGTTCAACTGCTTTCTTGTTGATTGAAGGAGCTCTTCTCCAAACTGCTTTTTGTATTTGTTGAGTGAGAGCTAGAATTTTATGAACTATGCCGAGGACGGTAAAATCATAATGCTGTGACACTATATGTATACTAAGTGGGAGTAGCCAATACAATACAAAGCTTTTTTAGAGAGGGAACCCAATCTATTAATCTATACGTTACCACGTTATCACCATGATACCGGTGAACTAGTACATAAATACAAGCATAACGGATACAACTAACATTTTCGCAGTAGACGGAAGAAAATTATCAACGCAATATTTTTTAATATAGTATTTGAAAGGGCCTTTTTACATTTATGTAGAATAAAACCTTTCCTAAATTGTGACCGTAAAAAAGCAGTAGAATAGGATGCAGTCTGCGATACACATAGGCGCATAGAATGGTAGACAAGCAAAAGCTATTGCCCAACCACTATTACCATTGTAAATGAAACATATACAATGCTAGTATTACTCAACCTGCACGGAAGCAGTCGACGATGTGAAGCAGGCAATGGTATCTAAAGTAAAACTCACTAAGTGTAACTTTAGCCAAAATGATGATCTTCATACACCGTCTTTTCAGTAATCTATCGCTAGAAAAAGTCATTATATCTATTAAACGATTCAAGACACCAATTTCCGATTTTTAAATTTCATCAACTGTAATTTTTTAGGTTCTTACGGCAGGAAAAATTCATTTAAACCTCATTATCTCCAATGAGTTCTAAACGCACAGTGAGTTTTACCTTTGAACCGACGACTATATATATATACTATGCCTAGGGCTCACAAAAAGAACTAAAACATACATAGTAAGAATGCATTATTGAGCTTTCTTTTCTGATTAAACTATTAGGAATGCAGTAAACTCTCGATATAGTGAGCTTCGATATAGTGAATATATTCAATATAGTGAACACACAATATTTTTATACAGACTATTCTAAAAAGTGAACAAAAAAATGTCGATATAGTGAACTCATGTATTTATTTTCTCAGAATCTTTCAGCAAGCAAAAGAAAGTTAAAACTAATAGGCGCCGTGCAGTCGCCAATGTATAGATAAAGTTACATACATGTAGTCTAAATCTGCCATTTGTTCTACTCAACGTGTTGTATCTACTGAAGGAGAAGCATATACGGCAACCGATCTGAACAAATGAAATGAAGATCAGATATTCTACGATATTGATGAAGTCGAAAACGAAGACGAAGAAGAACAACAACCAGATACAGATAATCCGTTTTTTTTCAGTGTCGTCTAGAGATGCTGTTCTATTATTTGGGAAAGCACTTGAATGGGCAACAAGCAATAAAGTGGATTACACTGACGTTTTAGTCCTTAAAAGGTTGCAGGCAATACTAATGGACCTTAATTCAAAAAAAGGCAAACGAAAATGACGAACTATTTTAGAACACTTTGAATGTACTTTATTTATTTTTTATTTTTTTTATTACATTGCGTGCATTACGGATGAATTGTTTTTGTTTAAAACAAATTATTCTTTTTAGTATATATTGGATTGTTTTTTAGTAACTGGACAGAAAAGTTTCAATCATATTGCAATTTCGATGTATTGTATTCAAAAACATTCACATTTTGATCAAATTTGCTTCAAGGAGTCCACGCTCGATACAATGAACAATCTCGATACAGTGAACAATCCCGGTTTTCATTAGTTCACTATATCGAGCGTCTACTGTATACGGCCCCACCCCTCGCGAATGTCTCTCTAGGTCCCTTCCATTTATGTGAAAAAATATAACACGCACAACACGAATGGTCGCTTGAAGCTAGGCCCTGGACCACTTAAGATCCGTTGCTCCAAATATTTATATTTTTGACTAAACATCTGCCTATTAGAAACACTTTCTAGATTCCGAACAGAAGCCATCAAAAAGCTATTTTCGCATGCCACACACCATCTAATTTATTTAATTTCGTTTTAAGTTCTCTAAAACGATAACGCAAGCAAAACTTTGTTGTAATGCTGTTCTCTTAATACAATAGCACCCTTCTCCATTTTTAAGAATCATATAACGTGTATTGGCTTAAATATCTACTTAAAAAGTTAACTTAGCGTAATTGAAAACGAAGTGCAAATAAAATCACGCTCTTAGCATTATCACCCGCCTTTGGCTTGAGCTCTCCACTACTGAAGTACCCTTGAGATATACATAAATGAAAAAAACCCCTCTTAACCACTTGTTCGAATATATTTTTGAACAACAGCCTATTCCCATCGATTTAATAAACAAATGCACCGTTCAAGTTTAATTATCCTTAGCACGTGTACCACATGCGGTATATCCTTGGGTAACTTTATGTTTCAGTTCTCTTGCGCACGTTCGTTGCACTCTACGATGTAGACACGTGAATACGATTAAATTTAATTTAAATCGAGCTATGTATAGATAAATCTCAAGTTATGAACCACTGTAATGCGCTGCATTAAAACATGGCCTTACTTCCTTACCATTACACTTCGTAGACATCAAAAAACGCAGAGAGGAGTGACTCAGTTGACATTGCATAAAATTACTAATTACTAATCAGGACGCTCAGGATTCCAGAAAACACCAACAGGTTTTTCCAAGTTTTTACGTGTTTGTCTTACAAACTTAAACTGTAAAACTGCCATGAGAAACTCTCCAATTACTTTGTTGTTCTACTTCAAGAGTAAATATACATTAATATGATGACCAAAAACGTTCCAACTTCAAATGAAGGAGCAACTGACTAAAATATATCGCTTTGCTTGCATGGGGCAATGAAAACGTGCCCAACGGCAGCTAGGACCAATAAATTGAAAATGGTGCCATGAAACAGGACTGGGATGATCAAGGTCTTGTATAGAGTGGTTATAGTTGTTCAAAATAGGGCCTTCTCAGCCTAAAGTAACAGCAATTGGCAAGAGTTACTCTTCGTTTGATTTCTGCTGAGGTGTTATTGTCAGAGTTAATAGCAGAGCCAAGGTAGACAAAGTCCTCGAAGTTATAGCTGTCGACTGCGACGCTCTGTCGAATTCTTCGATGTTGTGTGTCCCTTCTTGTTGACAGCATATAGTACTTAGTTTTGCCCCCATTTACAGCTAAACCCATTTTGATGTCTTCTGTTTCGATACTAGCGAACGCACCAGTGACAGTCCGCTGTGTTCTGCCAATTTGGTTGATGTCATCGGCGTAAGATAGTACTTAGTTGCACAGACTTTTGAAAGATTGTACCTCCGGTGTTGCCTTGTGAGCTTCGCACATTTCTTTCAGTGTGTTATTAAAGAAGTCACATGACAGCGCATCACCTAGTCTAAATCCTTTTTTGACATCGAAGGTCTCGGATCATTACCGACGTTGACGGAAGAGCGAGCATTCTCCATCGTCATCCTGCACAGACGGAGGAGTTTGGCAGGTATGCCAAAACTGGACTCGATGAAAAGATGTTGAGTCTTGGATTTTTTTCCAGGATCGCCCGAAGTGTGAAAATTTGATCGACTGTGGACTTTCCTGGCCTGATGCCATACTGATAGAGACGGAACAGGTTCTTGAAGAAGGGTTTCAGGCGTTTACACAATATGGCTGATAAGATCTTGTACGCGATGTTGAGAAGACTGATGCCTCTGTAATTGTCGCAGTTGAGGGGGTCTCCTTTCTTGTGGATTGGGCAAAAGATGCTGAGATTCCATTTATCAGGCATACACTCGTCTGACTATTTAATTTTCAACTGCCTTGAACAATTTGACGAGTAAGTACTAGAGTATATTTTATTTTTAGTGTACATTTTATACACATACACATAATATAGAGAAGAAGTTAGCCTCCGCTCCTTAAAGCAAGCTTTTGTAATAAGGAAGTATCACACAATAACTAAGTGAATTGAGCCAATCTATCTCCAACTACCTATATATGCAATGATGCCCTAATGATAAGACTGCAATAGCTTAGGGTTAGGTTAGGTTAGTGGGTTGACGGGCGCAAAAGAATTCTGCATCCGTCACACTTAGATCAATGTAGATCCATTGTGATGCCCTAGGGGTTTAAAAACCACCCATACTCTAGAACCTATAAGCAAACTATGGATTTTGAAGCCATCCCGAAGCGTTTATGAATTTGTGCAAGTCGTTTATAGACTAGCCAGAAAGTTCCTCAAGGTCACAGAAGAAGTGTCTTCCAAGTGTTTTAGATCTAATATGACAGAGTGATGGGCAGTGACATAGAAAGTGTGTGGAATCTTCATGTACATCTTCGTCACCACATCCTCTGCACAGGTCATTTGTACTAATTTTCATTTTCGTTGTATGATATCTCAGCATATTGTGTCCAGTAATAATACCTACAAGAGATGACAAAGATTTTTTGTTCATTTGTAAAATTCTCTCGGTTTTTTGCTTGTCGTAGAGTGGCCACATTTTCTTGGTTATAGCACAAGAATCAAGCACTCTCCATCTTTCATTTGCAGCTACTAATGTTTTGTCCCCTATCATCTGTTTAATGTGACAAGGCGGGATTTTTACAGTAGTGTCTGCCTGATTTAGTCCAAGCGATGCTCCTTTTCTTGCCAGCTCATCAGCTTTCTCGTTACCCGGTACCCCCTTGTGTCCGGGAACCCAGCAGAGTCTTACGTTGTGCTATGCACCAAGAACCCGTAGCTCTTCGCGACAACGACTTACAAGCTTCGATTTAATTTCAATGGCAGAAATCGCTTTTATTGCCGCTTGGCTGTCAATGAAAAAGGTATTATCAGTGTGTGATAGTGCCTTCATTGCGACCTGATTAGCAGCTGTTGTCACTGCCAGGACCTCAGCTTGGAAAACGATACTATGGTCAAGAAGTCTGATAGAACTGGATAGGTCCAAAACTTCGGAGTAGAATCCCGCGCCAACTCCAATGTCCATCTTGGAGCCATCTGTGAAGATGGGTATCGATGATTCGTAACCCGATAGTTGATTTTCGTGCCATTCTTCTCTACTGGGAAAGGAAGTAACGAATGGTCTTACAAAGTCAAGGTAGGGGGTTGTGTAGTCTGTACATACAGTAAGCAATAGCTTACAACTCCTTGATTTAATTTCACGATACGCATGATTTTCTATATGTACTGCTTCAACAATATTTAGCATCTAGGCACAAATAAAGACTTCTTCATAAGCAATTCGAACGACCCACTTATTATAATCCCCACAACGTTATCCTATTCAAGTAGGTACCTTTAATACTTTATTAAGTCAATGTGATAATTCCAAGCGAGTCCGGATTCCAGGTATTTAAAGTAAGCCTTTAAAGTCTGAACAGAATCAATCAAAAATGAAACAAATAAGTTAGAATTGTGTTTAAGGAAATCAAAAGCATAGCAGCGTTCCTGCTCATTCTAATTCGCACAAATTGTCATAAAATATATATGTATACAAGACAGATTCCCTCTTCTGTCATTTCAGCCTTTAGCCCTAATTATGCAACTCAGAAAACAACGCAAATATAAATAATGTGTACTTATAAAACATGCAACCAAAAACCTGCAAAACATCAAACACTCTCAAACAAATGTCCACACCAATACAAGTTAGGAAAACACACCATCCCCTGAACATCAACCAAGTGTTTGTTTGCATATTTTTCTTGAAGGGGGTTGAAAATTATGTTTATTGCGGGCCAACATAGAAATATTGTTTTTGCCCTCAGTTGTATGAGAAACAGAAAAAAATAAATAAAACAAATTCAAGTGGTGTCGTGAATGGGGTGAGATACAGTGAGGTTTATGTACCTGTTTCAAGGGCTCTTCATTACATCAATCAGGCTGCAGATGGTGGGGTGGCAAACACAAAGTAAACACTCGATAACCGGGATGGACAGAAAGACCATCGTTAGATGCGTTATGCCCGCCAACCAACCTGACGCAAAAAGTGGGCCAGCAAATTTGCGTTCCATTGTTCCCTGCGAGATGATAAATGACTGGCAGCCGGTTCCTGCTTGAGGATATGTCGTTGTCGTGCAAAAAAAAAAAAAATCACATTCACCAGCTTGCAGGATACTGTCGATGATAATGGCTGCCAAATTGTTGAACAAGTGGCATTTCATTATTTGTAATTTCGTTAGAGTCATCATTGTCCGTTCGTCCGGGTTGTTGTGTGTATCACATTCATTGTTCGTACACATGTTACGATTATTGGAATTGAATTACAGTGAGTTGATTTAGAATACAGTCGGTACCTCCTTGAAATCAGAGAGGTCTCGCGGTTTACCATTTGAATCGCTCTTCATTAAATGTATGGGTACTGCTAGCAAAATGTTGAAATTGATAATTGTTACGGATAACGAATGGGCTGAGTGTTTAGTGGGAGGGTACATTCGAAGCAATTTTTAATTTTACACTTTGATTACTGTTTCAGAACATTTATGCTTAATTGAGGTTGCCAGAAGAAAATATTACATAATTTATATTAAATAATTTATGACGCAAATATACAATACATAGCATTTAGGGTTTCAATCTTGAATAGACATTGCGTCAGAGGCATAACAACTTATGGGAAAAAGACAGTTTTGCTTACCAGTGCATTGTGTAAGTTCACAGAATAAGTTCTCACAGTCCCACTTATCATCTGACGCCAACTCACATACCTTGTTGTACCTGCCACGGTCATCGTAGGAATCTACTGACACTGTGTCTGGCTGGAGATTATCAAACGTGCATTCAATCACATACGGCCCAAAATGTGAGGGGACCATTAGGATCACGCCACTGCTAAATGTTTGCCTCCATTAAGTTAAGATAGTATTTAAGCCCTAGTTTTAAGTGTAATATTGTTCAGTTTATATTCTGAGGTAGCATCGCTGCCAGTTTGAATAATAAAGTTTTTATTTAAAATAAAATCAGCGTAGATACGCATATGCACTTAATTTAGAAAAAATAGTTTAAGGCTCTACCTAAGGACGTCTTTCCAATGATATGTCACACGCCTTTTCATAAAACAAACAAATTTCTACACTTGCAATGTGCAACCAAAATAACTGTTCTTAAAAGAAAACTACCGAACTTGTTCATTAACTTACATAATGTGGGTAAAAAATATTCAAGTAGTATTTAAAGGTTAGGAGCAAGAATATGATGACAGGACTGATAGGTATACTGATGGTTCCGTTATAGGGAGCAAATGAGTGAAAAAAAATCCAATTGGATTGCATCTTTCACTTAATTAAGATTTTTGAATTCAAGCCAAATACTTACAAATTTTGTTTGACCTCTTCTCTGAACTAAGTATGGTATATCCTCGCACATCTTAATTATTTTAAACAATATTGGAAGAATAATAACCGAGAAAATGGTAATTTTAAACAAAAGTCGATAAGTGCACTACCATAAACGTTTTTTTTAGCGAAATCTCATGAGCAGAAAAGTCGTAGAGCGTATAACATGCAGCCATAACTAAGATTTAGCATATTCAGGGGTTTTCACAACTCCGAAAACTCAGAAAACAGAATGATATTTAACTTACAATTTTTAGAAACATGGAAATAAATAGTATGAAAACACAAAATCAGCTTAACCAAACAAACAGCACATTAACGCGGGCACCGTGAAAGTATGAAACCTGGCGAGGTATACAATTTTTGTGGTTTCGTGTACGCAAACAATTTAAAAAATAGTCTTTGAACATAATTTAGATCGGTGTACGTACTCACTCGCAACTTCACCCGGTGAGCCCCTGGTGTTTATTACTTCAACTTATTTGAAGCATATAAGAATGTTCAAAGCTGGATCAGGATTTTGAAACAGAGATGAAGGCGGATGAATCCTAAATTAACCAGAGGCACTCACATCCCCGAAATGGATTACTACTATCGGTCTGAATCGGCCCTTTTCTTAGGGGTATAAAGACAGTAACTGATTCTGCAGGTTGGGAATTAGGTCGCTAAGGTAACTTCCTTCCCACGGCAAAAAGTTTTTTTTTCCTTTTTTACGCTGGGAGGTGGTAATCTTCAAAAGACGAAACTGAGCCCGTATTCAGTAACAGTGTGGAATTTTTACCCATTAACCCCTTCTCCCTTCTTCCCGTTTTCCCTGTGGTACCGCCGTCTTGGCATTTCATCGCAGGGTGGGGGGAGGAGCCAGCCTTCCAATAAGTCGTTAGGCTAATCAGCAATTTGTCTTTCTTATGAGAATTATTCGTCAATGGACGATTAAATATTGTTTTTTTCTTCTGTTTTTTTTTCTACCTATCTAGCTGGTTCAAAAGGTTTTACGCTTCTTAATCTCCAAGTCATATTGCTAGTATTTAATAGCCTGCCATTTATGAGTTGGCGTGATTTAGTGCTAGTTTCTTTAAGCCTTTTTTAGGAATGGTTTTAGGATTTTCCCTGATATCAAATCAAATCCCGGGGCTTTTTTAATATTGATGCTTTCTTTTATTTCTTTTGCAATTTCTTTCGCCGTTACCAGTTTAATAAGTCTCTCCTCTTCGCACAATTCTTCCTCTTCATAACCATCTCTTTCTTCATATGGTTGGAAGACGCCTTTAAGATACTCGGCAAATAAATTTAGTTTTCTCTTGATTGCTGTTTGCCCAGTTACCTTCTCTGTTTTTATATGGTGGAATGCGTGCAATTGGCCTATTCATTTTCTTTGTTGCCTTCCAGAATAAGTATTCGGTACTTGCATCATTCGTAAGATTGGTAAGATACTTTTTAAGAGACACATTTTTAAATTCTCTTATCGATCTTTTTAGCTTATCCAACGTTTTCTAGCTCTTCTCTTGTCTGCAATTAAAACACATATTTCTTTTGGATATGAGTTTTTTTTATTTTAGTTTTAGTTTTAGGTGTTGCAGTCCATGCAGCTTTTTGGACATTAACTGTAAACATCTGAACAGCCTCTTCTAACTGATCTTCTGTTTAAATTGTTTCCAAGATCTGAATACTATCCTCTAAATTCTGTCTAAAGTAGTTCCAGTCAGTCGGATTATGAGCTAGTCTTGGGTAGGGTTAATTTGCCATCTTAAATGGCGTACAATCTGTGGCCTATTTCACCACCAACTTACAAATTGTAATTTACAAGCACTTTTTCAACAAATTTGTAGAAAAATCGATTTATTCTGTTTCACAAAATATTTGTGCTACAACATTGTAGTTGTAGTTTACAAAGCGAAATTTGTAGAAATTTCATTATTTCCGTTTCACCAAAAGTTAATTTTCTTTGTTGCTAACAAGTACAAATTTGTTGAAATTCATATTTTTTTGTAAGTTTGTGTTTCACGAAATCAAGAAATTTTGCAAATTTGTTCAGTTACTGAAAATTTCTTACAGTAGAAAGATCGTGTGTCGATTTAATAACAATTTGTATTTTTCGAAAGAAATCGCATTTCAAACTTAAAAATGTCTTTGATAGTGATATAAGTGAAGATTTTGTGCTTAATAGACCAAGAAAAATATATCGTCCGCGAATTAACTTTGAAATTCCAGATTCTTTTGTTTTCAACGAAAAGTTTCGGTTAAAACGTGTTAAGGCAGAGGAAATAATAAGACAAATTGGACCTAGGATTGCAAATGAGTCTGAAAAAAACTTTTCACTGACACCGACACAGCAATTTCTAACAGCCTTACATTGGCTTGGAAATGGTGGACAGTATCACGGGATCGCAGACATGCACGGTATATCTACGGTATGCAGAACTGTCCATCGCGTTTGTTCAGCCATTGTTGATGC
Source organism: Blera fallax (assembly GCA_946965025.1). Classification (NCBI taxonomy): domain Eukaryota; kingdom Metazoa; phylum Arthropoda; class Insecta; order Diptera; family Syrphidae; genus Blera; species Blera fallax. Next base: position 53,220,894 of record OX337246.1, read on the forward strand.
TTTCTTTGAAAATACTGTGGGTTGGCAACACGAAAGCATTCGTGAACGGTTCTTTAATATTGCCGGTAAATATAATCTACCTTACAAATCCATGTATGTACTTGAGATTATGATTATTATTTTCTTAATGTATGCCATTTGTTTATGGATGTATCGATGGAACGCTAATTAAAATTGATTCACCTAACGAGTTCGAATCAGCGTATGTCGACACGGCAACCACTCAATTAATCGTATGTTGGTTTGCGGTCCCGACTATACATTTTATAATGCATACGTTAATTGGCCCGGTAGTGTTCACGATGCGCGAGTACTCCGAAGAATCCCGTTATTTTAAACATTTGAAAACGGATTCCGGCATTTTCCTCACTGCGTTTTACTTGGGGATACGAGATATCCGTTAAAAGATTGGCTGATTACACCGGTCACAAGAAAGTCATCTCCAGCAATCAATGGCGAAGGATCAGAGAGAATCGGTATTCTAAAAATAAAATTTCCTTGCCTCAACCATTTAAGAGTTCAACCAAGAAGGGCAATTCAAATTATAAAGTGCTGACATTTCCCGAAAAGATGAAACCAATGACATCATTGAATTGCCAACAAGCGATGAAGTAGAAGAAGAAAACCTATATGATGACTTTGACAACTTAGACGGCGAAAACACATTAAATTATATTTTAAACTATTTTTCTTGAAACTGAAAAAAAAAAAAAAAAACAACTCGAGAGCTTACAAATTTGTGAAAAACAATTGTTGTTTACAACTTTGCAAAGTAAATGGTGAAACGGCTTTTTTTGTATCTGTAAATAACAAATACAATTTCCCTCAATTTTTTTCTCTTTTTAACAAATTTTTTGGAATTAAGTTTGTAGTTTGTGAAACAGAAAATCAGTAAACAAATTTGTAAATGTAATCAACAAATACAAATTTCCTGCAGAAAGGCAGGAAATCTATATTTGTCTTCACTGGAATGGTATCATCTTAAAATAATAAAGATAAGTAAAGATAAAAGAATAATATTTGCGGACACAAGGAAGTAAGTCAGCAACTTTCTCTATCACTCTACCATCTAAAACACAGGCTACACGAGAACTATTCAGATGCATCATATACATACATATGTACATACATACATACACGATGACTTTATGATGTTTATTTTGCCCAGAAATGTTTCGCAAGTAAAGGATACCTTGACCCCAATAATTCTTTAGTGAGCCACTTAAGCTTTAGTTCCACACAATAAGATACAATAAATTTTTTGTTGGGACATTATTTTTTGAAAACTTTTAAGATCAAATCCACCCCTATTCCAACGAATTTCAGTAACTCTACTGTAATATTTGCAGTAATTACAATATGAAATCAGTGCATTTCAGTTTCTTACGTGCTTGTTTTTTAGCACCTTTTTGACAATAAAATAGCTAAGAAATTACGGTATACATGTATGTACATACAATACATATGTATGTACGACAAAAAGTTGATTTTTTCCAAACTATTTTATGAAAAATCACAGTAATGTGCATATGTAAGCAAAACAGTTTTCGCAAAGTTTAATCACTCCCAATTGTGTTCGAGATGCCAATTTTCCTTTTTACTATTGTGCCACAATTACACTGAGGATTTCTTGTGCCCACGCACATACTCCCTGTTCACATTCATATCGTCATTTAGACTTTATAAAGTGTTCTTAGCAAACAAACTTCAGCTACTTTGTTCGTCCCCGGCACAATAGTGTCACACACGTTGCTGATAAAACATACAACAAAGTAGCAATTTGATTCCTTTTAATGCTGTCAAGAAACTCAAATTGACATTTCATCTCGTCCTTTGTCTGAATGTGTATACGAGTGTGGTCCTGTTGGTTATTGTTGGCAATAACGACACTCATATATCTCACACGGATGGCTGTAAGACAATTGGCACGTTTGTTGTTATTTTCAGGAAGGAAGGCGAATCATCAGACTGCTCGTACTATACAGGATGTGTAGTTAAAGGTTAACCACCTAAAGTCCTATTATACTCTCTAATTGCACTCGAGGGGCGCGTTAGGACTATATTGCAATTGAATGTGTAATTCCTTTTTCTTTCTACGTACGCTGTGTGCCAAGAGAATCTTGAACAGATAATATGTGATGTGCAATTTTGGTTGCGATAAAAATAAAAGAAAAGTAGATAAATGCTATTGTAACGTATGATTCCCTTTAAATGGGTTATTGTAACTATAGGTCTTCATGAAACTTTTCTCATACCTACAATTTAAATGCATCTTTTCATACATTTTTATTAAAAAAATGCATATGGTAAACGATTTACATTTCTGCAGTTTAAATTCGATGACTCGCTCTATTCGTTTCGGTACCTTTCGGATGTATTAGTACACACTGATGCACAGACAAACAGAATTTTGAATTCTTCACAACCAGCAACGTTTTCGGTAAAATATCAGAAATATGTATCATAGACAGATGACCTACATATGTACATAGTTATACAAGTATTTATCGAAATAATCAAAGCTAAGCAATAGCCCGGCATAACTGAACGAATGCATAGGAATTTGAAGTTAACTCATTACAAACCATCAATGTTCCATTCACCAGGAGAAGTGATAATCAATTGAACATTTCTAGGAAAGTAAAATTCCCTTTTGGCCAAATTGGTTTAAATTCGCCTGATTCACTGGACTTACATTCTTAATAAAACCCTTCTAAACTCTGAACAGCAATCAGGTCAATCTTAGTGACTTCATGCCCGAAAAAAATTAATCTGTACGTTTCAAAGTTATGATAACCGCCAAATCCCTCAGATCAAGCACCAGCCTAACTAGTTCACGGACGGATCTGAGTGATCTAAATGGAATGAGTGGTTTATGATATTGAGCTTCGCGCCAGAGGCTGCATCAAAAGAAACTTGCGAAGATCACTTCGGTACAAACATTCTATCAGGCAGTCAACTTTTAAAGCTCGCAAATCCTTCTTGAAACTCACTTATTAGTAAAAATTTTCATACTGCAATTCAGAAAAAGGTTTGTAATATGTCTCGTTATTGCTTATAATAGTGTCATAAATGATTCACTACCCCAATTGACAATATCTCCGCCTCAACTTAAAAAATTCTTAGCTTTCTTCCAGAACTTCATTCCATCTAGAATGCAAATTCATGCAAAAAATTCATGGAAAGTGAATAGAACTAAAGAACTTCTTTAGTTCGATGTAATCCGTTGTCTTATTAGTGTTTACCTTGGAAATTTTTTTTTTTTACATTTTCCTTGAATTTTTAATTTCTTATAATTTTTTCCGGAAATTTAGTTTTATAATAAAAAAGTTAAGTTCGAGTTTAAAACTATTTTTCCATAGTTTTTTCACAAAAGTAATTTTAAATTACATTTTTTTATATCTAACCTAAAGCAATTAACATGCAGAAAAGTTCCAATCTGTTTAGAACGGATTGCGTGACCTATACAAAGGGAGAATTATACACGAAGTTATTTCTAAATATTTGTTAGTAGAATTTTTTAATTTTCTAATAAATACGAGGAGAGTTCAAAATATTCTCGGTATGGGGGGGGGGGATACTGCAAAGATATAAGTGAATTATCTCCTGATTTTAGTAATTCCGTTATTCAAGTGTTTTACTGTAAAATTTCATTTGGTTCTGATTATTAATTTGCTTTTTTGCTTGAGTTGAACATAAGCGAAATGACTGGCATGGCGATGATGAAGAAAATTAAGCAACGTGCTGTAATTAAATTTCTCACAAAACAAGGAAAAAGTCAAAAAAATATTTACGAAGAGATGGTGGCTATTTATCGAAACTCTGCACCTTCGTTGTCAACCGTTCAAAAGTGGTCAAGTGAATTTCACAGGGGCAGGGAGAGCATTGAAGACGACCCTCATTCAGGCTGCCTGCCAACTGCCTACACCGAAGAAAACATTAAAAAGTCGAGAAATTTGTACTTGAGGATGCCCGAATAAAGGTTAAAACGATAGCTGATAGCTGAATACGAACCTTTCCATTGGTACCATACACACCACACTTCATGACTGTCTTAACCTTTCAAAGTCAGTGCAAGATGGGTGCCACGAATGCTCACAGCGCCTCAGAAAGAAGTGCGAATCGAGCGCGTTTTTCTGAAACTGCTGCAAGAGATCGTGGTTTCGAAGAGATTCAACACCCACTCTATAGTCCGGACCTTGCCCCTAGTGATTATGTTTTGTTCCCAGATTTAAAAAAAAAACCTTCGTGGGAAGCGATTTACCGATGAAGAGGATCTCAAAGCCGCAATAAATGAAGATTTTGAAGATGTAAACCTATTTTTTTGAGGGTATAGAAAGGTTAATTCCAAATGCAATAAATGAATTAATGTAAGAGGAGATTATATTGAAAAATAAGAATTCGCGTTTTCGTTCATGTCGATACCGAGAACTCCCCTCGTATATTAAAAACGCTTTTTTATTTTACAAAGTGGACAGGCACGCAGACTTTAAATATTATAACACTTCTACCGCCTCTAATTCTACAAAAAAATGTATTCTGGTTTTAACGGGAAATTTACATTTACTTCAGGCGGAAATCTAAATAAATTTAATTGAAACAATAAAAGTTTTATCGAAAAATATTACACATACATATGTATGTATATGTATGTATGAAGGTACATATGCAGGTACTTCTACAAACCTGGATCTCTCAATTGACCAATGGAGGGCTTACCAACAAAATTCAAATAAGAAGGTTGTACTCTTTTGGTCTTGATGATGAATCGCGGCACTTTAGAAGCACATACATATTTTTTTTATAATTTGCACGCACTCAAGGGGTTATGGACACCCGCAGTATGCCTTCGCAGTAGGGTTGTCATAAGCTTTCGCAATTGATCAGACTGCCTCTTATCATAAATTACATTTAATTTAACTACATTTAATTAAAAAAAAAACTTTATTTCAAAATTCAATTTGGGCATTATGACCCCTTACACGATAACTTAAGGACTAGCCTACTGATAAACTGCTTATACCTTAAATACTATTTCTGAACGATGAACTGTGGGAAGAGATGTATTTGGCTGCTCAGGTGACTACGGCAATGCGATAATCCAGGCGCGGCGTCAGCGATTTCGGTCACGTTCTGTGATGATGTGATCATATTTGGCAAGCGACATACATATTCCCGCTGATTTAGCATTTTCCTTCTCTGGGTTGCGCGCGTGAGCAACTGATTCTGATGAATAAACTTACATATGTGCCGTTAATTCATATAATGCTTGCTGACATCAGGGTTTAAACTGTGAACCATCTGCTTGACAAACGATGACGCTACCAATGCACCGTGGCAATGGTCCATGTACATATATGTACATATACTGATCGTATTTCCCCTCTGGAAGGTTTCATACCAAGCTGATGTAGATATGCAAACATACATATGTATGTACATACTTACATATGTATATTCGCCCCTTTGCGTTGATGGACAAGACTAAGAAATTTGTTTAACAGGCTCAGGAAATCGAACCTCAATGTCGATTGGTCTTTTCACCAAGAGTAAATACAAGTAGCCTGTAAAAAAAGTTAAGAAATTCGACAAATCATCTTAGGATATTGAAGTAGTGGATGCCGTGGCGCAGTGGTTAGTGCGTTGGACTACTACGCGAAAGGTTCAGCAAAATACTTAAACGTTTTCTCATGTTCCTTCATTCGTCCAAAAAATATAACATGCACAACACGAATGGTTGAGAGAAGCTAGCTAGTATTTTTCAAAAGCATATAAAAACAGCACAGGACTACAGGCTGAGGCGTATCGGCAATGAGGCAAATGTTTTTTTTAAACCTTATATAGGTTAGGTTAGGTTGAAGTGGCTGCCAGCTAGGATTCGCCAGCACACTTAGACCAATGAGGTCCGTTGTGATACCACGTGGATCATGGGAGAAGCCTCCCTCCACCTACTCGTCTTAAAACCAATTAGAGCTTTTATGAAGCGTAGGAGGCTTTTGATGTCGATATTCATCAGGTTGCTTGTATCATTATAATAGGGAGCTCCTAAGTGGAGTTTCCTTCTACGGGAGAGAGCTGGGCAGAAACAAGGAAGGTGAGGAATAGTTTCCTCCTTTTCTTCATCCATGCAGCTTCTACAGAAATCGTTCGCGAAGTGGCCCAGCCTTGTAGCATGCTTGCCTATTAGACAGTGTCCAGTGATGACACCTATAGTGGTGCCGATATGCAATCTGTTGAGAGAAATCAAATTCTTAGAGCGTTTTAGATCCAGCTTTGGCCAAACCGTTTTGTCGCTAGACATGTTAAACCACTTGTCCACCTAAGATTTGCACTCTCGATAGCATCCAACTTAAGTTTAAGTTTGCGAGTAGCGATTGGAATACATAAGGTGCCGTTATCCGGCAAGATGGGTAAAGTTGTTCCTTCTTTGGCGAGTTCACCGGCCTTACAATTCCCTGGAATGTCCCTATGCCCCGGCACCCAACACAGGTGAATATTGAACTGCTCAGCCATCTCCACAAGAGACGAACGACAGTCTAGGGCTACTAAAGAGTTTATAGAGGTCGATTCCAGGGATTTGATTGCTGCCTGGCTATCAGAAAAGATGCGGATATCTCTAGCAAATATCACGTTTTTCTTAAGCCGAGATAGGGCTTCTTTTATCGCCATTATTTCCGCCTACACGAACACGCTACAGTGATTAGGAAGACGGAAGGAGAACTTAAGGTTAAGCTTATCGGAGAAAACACCTGCACCGACTCCGTCTATGGTTTTTGACCCGTCAGTGTAGAAGTGAATAGAATCATCTTCTAAAAATGCATCGTCCTCCCAGCGTGATCTGGAAGGGATGGTGACAAGGAAGTTCTTCTCAAAATTTAAACGTAGGATGGTGTAGTCCGTGTTTTTGGGAGAGATTTTGAATTCATTCAGAATAGAGGCGTGGCCGAATTCTTTTCTTGACCAATGTTGGGTAGCTTCAAGGCGAACGGGTGCAATCACTGCCATTTGCTTGCTATATACATATATCGAGGGGTATTAGATGGAATATAATGTCCAGTGCCGCGGAGGGAGTTATACGTAGTGCTCCGCTTATGCACAGACAAGCTGTACGTTCGACCTTACTTAGATAATCGCGATTTATAGCTTTATCTAAGGCTGTCCACCAGACAATCACCCCGTATGTGAGTATCGGTCTAATGATCGAGGTGTAGAGCCAGTGAGTAATTCGAGGTTGTAATCCCCATTTATTCCCAATGGCTTTCTTACAAGAGAAAAGTGCTACTGTAGCTTTCTTTACTCTTTCTTGAATATTAGGTTTCCAACTTAGCTTCCTATCCAGGATAAGACCCAAATATTTTGCTTTATCAGAGAAAGTTAAGCTGGTTCCATTAAGAGAGGGAGGGTCGACTAGCGGAATTTTATATTTCCTTGAAAAGAGTACTAGTTCAGTTTTGTGGGGGTTTACACCCAGACCACACCGAACTGCCCATCTAGTGAGCTTATTTAGAGCGTTTTGTAAGAGTTCCTTCAGAGTATTTAGGTGCTTTCCCGAGACGGCCAAGGCAACATCATCTGCATAAGCGATCGCTGTGCATCCTTCGCCTTCCATGATTATCAATAGTTCATTGACCACCAAATTCCACAGAAGCGGGGATAGAACACCTCCTTGTGGAGTGCCTCTACTAACAGATCTTCTGATAGACGTCCCACCCAGCTTTTAGTTGATAATCCGACCATTGAGCAGTAGATTGATCAATTCGCGGAGTGAGCTGTCAACTTTCAGATCTGATAGTGCATCTGCTATCGCTGATGTATTGACGTTGTTGAAAGCGCCTTCTATATCCAGAAAGGCAACCATTGTGTACTCCTTTTTTTTTTTTTTTTTGGTTGCGCCAAAGGATGTGGTAATCTTCCAAAGATACTAGTAGCCCGGGCTGCTAGCATGCACGATTCGCAAACCCGAGTAGTCGATGCCAGGAATGCGCCTACGTACTAATCCACACCCTGCACACTTCTACCACTCTCCCCGCGGGACTGCCGTTAGGTATTACTTCGCGGGGCTGGTTAGCAATTCATGCTATACTTCTTGTGTTGCGGGTTCTGCTCTCCTTGCTCTCTCAATTATTCGGAGCTCTTTTTGTACATTCGTTATGAGTGTACAGATTTCCAGCCAATTCTCCTCTGACCGCAGCATTTGGTCTATAAGGAATGGTGGACTTGGCAGATTGTTTCTCCATTCTGTAAATCAACTGCAGTGGAATATTGCGTGCTCTGTGTCTTCCTCTTGCTCTGGACAGTGTGGACAGAGAGGTGAGCTATCATGTCCGAATCTGTGTAGGTACTTGCGATAGCCGCCGTGACCCGAAAGAAACTGCGTGAGGTGGTAGTTGCAGTCCCCATACACTCGCTTGGTCCAGACTTCGATGGTGGGAATCAGTTTATAGGTCCATCTGCCTTTTGTGCTGCTATCCCACCTGGCTTGCCACATAGCTAGTGACCTTGCCTTCTCCTCCTCCTTTATTCTCCTGACAGTACCTGCTTCTTGATGACTCGAGATTCTCCTTTCGTTGATCCTTACCATCTCATTTGCGAGAATGTCGATGGGGATCATTCCGGCTATGACACAGGCTGCTTCGTCCGATATTGTTCTGAAACCGCTGATTGTTCTTATCGCGCATAGCCTGTATGTTGACGACAGTTTTCTCCGTGTTTCTGTCGTCGCTAATGCCGCCGCCCAAACTGGGGCAGCATATAAGAGAACCGAGCTAACCACTCTGGATAGTAGAATCCGTCTGGCATATCCAGGGCCACCGATGTTTGGCAGTATTCGAGAAAGGGCTGCCTGTAGTAGTGAAGCCTTCTTGCTCGAGTATTCCACGTGTGTTTTGAACCTTAATCTATTGTCGAGCATTACGCCTAAATATTTTAGTGCTTCCTTGGATCTTATAGTCTGATTTCCGACTCGAATATTCGCATATTCAACAGCTTTGCGGCTTGTAATAAGAACAGCCTCAGTTTTGTGGCCGGCTAATTCTAAGCCGGCGGTACCTAACCAGTCTTCAATTTTTTCGATTGCTTCGTTTGTTGCTGATTCTATTTCGTGGATATGTTTAGCCACGGTGACTACGGCGATGTCGTCAGCAAACCCGATTATCTTAACTCCTTGTGGTAGTGGTAGTCGCAGCACTCCGTCGTACATGATATTCCATAGGAGGGGGCCTAATACCGATCCTTGCGGGACACCTGCCGTGACGTTGTAGTACTTTACCCCCTCGTCGGTTTGGTACCTCAACTTCCTGTTGATAAAGTAGTTTGTAACTATCCTTAGCAGATAGTATGGAGTATCCATTCTGGCTAGCGATCTCCTTATAAACGACCAGTTTGCCGAGTTAAAGGCGTTTTTTATGTCCAGAGTCACTACTGCACAGTATTTTTTTGTCCCACCTCGCCATCTTTCTCCTTGGATCGCTTCAGCTGCAGTGTCGACTACTGCTTTTATAGCGTCAACGGTAGACCGCGATTTTCTGAATCCGAACTGGTGGTCTGACAGTGCTCCTTTCTCTTCTGCTACCACGAGCAGTCGGTTGTATATTATTCGTTCAAGTATTTTTCCCAAAGTGTCGAGTAGACATATTGGGCGATATGACGATGGTTCTCCAGGTGGCTTGTTTCCTTTTGGTAGCAGTACCAAGTGTTGGAGCTTCCATGGCTCAGGAAAAACTCCTTCCTCCATACACTTTTGCATTGTGGCTATAAAAATGTCCGGCCTCTTTTGAACAGCCACTTTCACTGCCATATTGGGGATGCCATCCGGTCCAGGCGTTTTGTTGCTTCCTATCTTCCTGCATGCATCGTGCAGTTCCTCCTGTGTAATAGCAGGGATGTGCTCTGCGTTGGTGTCTCTGATTATATCACACAGAGTAGATGGTCGATGGGGGAATAGGTGCTCTATTATTGATCTCAACATAATTGGGCAAGTTATTTGTCGGGACCTATGACCTTTCATCTTTGTCATCACCATTCTGTACGCCATACCCCAAGGGTTTATGTCTGCTTCGTTACAGAGTCGTTTAAAACATATTGTTTTGCTCTCTTTGATCGCCATTTTCAAGTCGCGTCTCGCCCGTTTGAATGTGTCTAGACGCTCCTGAAAGTCAACTCTTCCCCTCGATCGTTGGACTCTGCGTCGGGCTTGTAAACATCTTGCCCTGAGTGTTTTTATCTCCTCGTTCCACCAGTAGCATGGTGCCCCTTTTCTACTAACTGTTCTTCTGGGCATTGCTGCATCGCACGCTGTTGTGATAGTGCGGGTGAGTTGGGACGAGAGAACCTCCGCTGTTCCGCTGAGAGTTACGGTCTCGGTGTTCATCATTTCTTCGAAAGTGTCTTTGTCGAAGAGTTTCACCTTCCATTTTGGACCTGTTAATTTAGGGCGTTGGAAGGTTGGTTGAGCTTTCTTAATATCGATCAATATCGCCTGGTGGTCGCTATGTGTGTATTCCTCGCTGAGTCGCCATTTGGTGTTGCGCAGAAGAGAGTTGCTCACAAAGGTTATATCAATGATTGACCCCATACCTGCTTTCCGATATGTGTTTGCGCGCCCCTTGTTTGCGAGCACTATTTCCAGTGGCGCAAAGGTTTCCAGTAGAATACGCCCTCTGGCATTGGTGAGCCTGCTACCCCACTCCGTTGCCCATGCGTTGAAGTCACCGCCTATTACCACTGGGGTTCTACCGCGTGCGTCGGTCATTAGGTTATCTAGCATTGTCTGGTATTCAGTCGTCGTCCAGCTGGGTCGAGCATAACAGCTGTAGAAGTTAATACCATTTATTTTTGCCCGTACAAAGCCATCCGCCTGTTCATTAGTTTCTTGGAAGGCATGCCTTCCACATATCCATATTGCAGCTTGTTTGGTTTTGTCGCCAATCCAAATGTTACCGTCGAGATTTTTATAAGGTTCGCTAATCAATATGATGTCCGCTCCCTCATTCTTAGCCGTTTGTGTCAGGAGGTCCTGGGCTATCTTACAATGATTCAGATTAATCTGTATTATCTTCATGATGATTTAGTGCTGGTGGCTCTCCTGAAGACCGGGCATTTGCTGCTACCGGCCACATGTTTTGCATTTTCTGGGTGATCCTTTCTACAGAACATGCATGATGGCTCCTTTTCACAAATCTTTGCAATGTGGCCTTCTGTTCCACATTTTCGACATAGCTTCGAGCGGTCCTCTTCGTTTTTACATTGCCCGGCTAGATGACCAAACTCTAGGCATTTGAAGCATTTTTTTAGGAGAATCCGTTCGCGGATGCGACAGTTAACCCAGCCGATTTTAATTCTTCCGGTTTCTATCAGCTTTCTTACGTCTTCCGCGGGAAGGCAGATTGTTGCTGTTTGTGTTCCTCCGTACGCCTTTCGCAGGGATAAAAAGTCCGCTGGTGAAGCTTTCACTCCAAACTGGAGGTTTATGGCATCGATTGTGTCATCCATTGTAGTGACTTCATCGATGTCTTTGACCTCTAGTGTAGTACGGTGCGTGAGTGTCCTTACACTTGCTTGATCCGATAAGGCTTCGCTGATAACGCCTTTAAACTCGGTGGTCTTCGTTCCCGTCTCCTTGAGTTGTATTAGGAGGTCTCCCTTCTGTGTCCTCCTGATTCTAGAGACCGCCTTTCCAACTGCTTCCAGTTTGGGGTCTGCCTTTACTTTACGTAGTATATCCGCGTAGGAAAGAGCCCCTGTTGCTTTGATGACGATAGCGTCCGGTTTAGTTTTTGCGGTCTCTTGCTGCCTTTTTTTTACGGTCTTCTTCTTCTTGGTGACATTTAACCATTCGTCTTTTTCTGTCGCCTGTTGTTTGCTTGTCGTTGCTTTTGCCCGCTTATCTGTGGCTATTGGAGTCTCGACACTGCCGGCTGTCATATCATCCTGCCAAAGATGCATGCTTCTGCTTCCGCTTTGATTCCGGGCGTTTGTTGCCTGTAGCACCATTTAATGGATGTATCTCCTTCCGCTTTACCTCCGGGGGTTCGCTGACGGCAACACCGTTTGATGGGTGTTTCTGCTTCCGCTTTGGCTCCGGGGGTTCGCTGTCTGCAACCTGCCTTCTCTTAGGTTCTAGTGTTGATTTTAGCCAGGGCGAGGTTTGTGAGGAGTTATTTTGACGAATCACCGCCTTCGCTTTCTCATCGTGTAGCTGGATCGCCGAGAGCTCGTAGAGAGCTCTGATCCTTTCAATGGCGTCTCGCATCGCTTGGTGGATCGTGCGTCGTTTTCCGTCTTCCAGCATTTCTGCTAGCCCCCTAATTTGCTCACCTAGCTTGTGGAAATCAGACTGCTGGGCGGATGGTTCGACCGTCACGTTTCTTACTGAGGGTGACTCGCGTCGTTCCGTGCTTCCTTGTACTGTTGCTACTTGGCCAACTGGTGACCTCAGCATTTTTGAACCCCTCTGAAAGGGGTTTTCCTCGTTCTCCTCCATTTTTCCTCCGGTATTTTTGTTTGTTGTTGTATTTGTAATCATTTCTAGTAGGTCCCAACTCAAAGCCGCTATCAATGCTCGGATGTGTAGTCACCTAGGGATCCCATGGTTGTCTTTGCAAGCAGTGAGGCCATGCGAGGGTTGGCACAAGCCCTTATGGGGTTTTGTGTCAGAGCCGGATCGGTGCTAATCAGGAATGTTACATCTGAACCTACACCACCAACTTAATGGCGACGAAACATTGAACGTACTTTGAGGCCTGCCAAGGTTTTAGCGGGACGGAGGCGTTTGCAGCATTAGCCTGAAAGCCATTTCAGTAAGATTTCACTCCCGCTTACTCAGGTAACAGAATACTACAAACGTCAGCCCTCATAGCTTTTATTCCAATTCGTTTTTTCCAGTATGCCATAATTAAGACCTTACTGGGCTCGGTCTTAATGTTTTGTTATCGTTTGGGTTTTTCCTTTTTGTTTGTCTATTATTATAGCATTATACTATAGTAATAGACGATAAATTGTAATATATATGTGTGTAGATATATACACGTATCTATGTGGAACCTCTCTTCCGGGGGTGAGAGATTGCTCGCTTCACGGTGTGGCGGGTGCGTCCGGATCTCGCCATTTGCTCCAAACTGTATCCCTCGTAGCCACCATGAGGTGGGAAGCACATATATGGAAGACGGTGCTTACTCGTCTTGTCACAGAGAGTTCATAGGGGTTCCTTTGACCTTTTCAGCCACGCCCTCCTTCTCTGCCGCTCTTGGTCGGGGACTGCTTATTGGATATTCGCAGCTAACCTCCATTTCTGCAGGCCGTTCACTATCCGCCACCTGTGACCCCCACAGTTGCCTGAGCTTAGCATCACCAGCCCGTCCGACTTGGTGCCTGTGATTGTGTACTCCTTGTGGAACAGGGAATGTTCAATTTTGCGTACCAGTGAGTGCAATGCTGTCTCCACTGATTTGCCTTTGCAATACTGTTGCGTAAATGGATATCAATCAGTCGTTCCAATGTTTTTAAGAGGAATGATGATAGACTGATAGGTCTGAAATCTTTTGGATTTGAATGAGAGCATTTACCCGCTTTGGGTATGAATACAACTTTGACTTCTCTCCATATCTTTGGAATATAAACAACTTTGCAGAATCATCTTCAGCACCGGCATAATTATGTCCGATGACTTCTGCAACTCGGCAGGTATTATGCCGTCTGGTCCCGCGGATTTATATGGTTTGAAGCTGTGTAGTGCCCAGTGGAGTTTGCTTGGTGTAATCAAGTTTGAAGAGTTGGTTATTCGTCGAAATGGTCTGCTGGAAACCATATTGTTAACAACTTGGGAAATGGGTGTCAAGCAGTAGTTTTAGCGAATCTTCGCTGGAAGTAGTCCAAGTTCCATCCGGTTTTTTAAGGTAACTGGGTGTAATTGGATTTGAAGAGAGAATTTTTCTTAGCCTAGATGCCTCAGAAACTTCTTCTATTTTACCACAGAAGAGCCTCCAAGAATTTCGTTTGGCTTTCCTTAATTCTTTTTTGTATGTGTTTAGGGATGCCTTGTACAAGTCCCAATCTAGCGCGTCTCTCGTACTTTTGGCATTATTGAAGAGTTTCCTACAATTACTTCTTAAAGGGCCTAACCCTGCATTCCACCAATGCGGCTTCTTTTTGCCCCTGGGTTTGATCAAGGGGCAAGAAGAAGACATCGCTGTATTTAAGGCTGATGTTAAATCTTCAACCATGCGATCAAGTTCTTGGGGATTGCAGGGGGGGTTAAGGTGATTTGAGGTAACTAAACAGCTTAAAGTTGACCTATACTTGAGCCAATCAGTTTTGCGATAATTACTAAAAACTGGCGATCTAAGAGTTTCTGGTGACGAAGGTAGGCTTGTTACCTATGTTGCACAAAATAAGGTTTGTACTTAGAATGGAATCGAAAAGTAACTCACCTCTTTTGTTAATATCGGAACTGCCCCATACAGTGTGATGAGCATTAGCATCACATCCAATGATGAGACCAGTTTTTTGTATCCCCGCATCTGCGATCAGTCTTTCCAGGTTATCCCCAAAAAGAGAGTCCATGTTACCATGGGCGAGATACGCCGAAACCAAGTAGTAGGCACCGCCGGTTGTTTCCATTTTTATTGCGGTAGTATCTCGATCGCTGTAATTAGGGAGTAAAATTGCATTTAGGTTACTTTTCACCAGTATACACGATCTGGGTTTACCTTTGTTACGCATATCCAGGGTGTAGTAGTTTGGAGTCTTGAGTCCACATACCATATTGTCCACGACCCAAGGTTCCTGGACCAAGACTATATCTTCCCTGTCCTTCGAGAGACGGAGAAGAAGGCCGGCAGAAGCCGTTATGGAGTGTTGTAAGTTAATCTGGACTAACTGCAGCATTGGTGCTACAATTAGGCAGAGAAGCCTCCACCACGGTGGTATTCAGGGCTTCCGAGTCCGAGGACGTTTCCAAAAATTCGTCCTCACTCAAAAGCAGTGGATGTAGTTTATTGAAGTAGTCATCCGTCTCCATGTCCGACAATTTTTCTTCATCGACTAGAGACGGATTCTGCTTAGGAAGTGACGTTTGAGAGTCGTCACTATCCAAGGAAGGGAACGTGACAGGCTCGGGTACGTCGGTTGGAGGAGTGGAATCAGAAGGGTGGGGGGGGGGCAGTATGCCCAGATCTGATTATTCATCTTTTTTTATAAACCTTGATGGTGATAGGGTCGAAGCCATAGTAGACGACACCACCAGTCTTCGCCAAAGGAGCCAAAGATTCTTTATTTATAACGATGATTGCCCATCTATGAAGACCTTTAGGCCCATCCAGCTTAGCGACTTTCCAGTTGTGCGTCGGAAGATCGGGGTTGCTCGTTCTTAGGATCTATAAGATCCTATCCGTGTTGGAGGGTTCGGCTGGGATCCAAGTGCGAGTTCTTGGTCTGCTCGGGATATCTTCCTTCACAACTACCTCGAGTTTAGCACCTGACCTCTCCCAATTTGCCTATGGCTAGCTTATAGAGGTCATACGACCTTTGGTCAGCGCAGGCGATAAGCTTCACGTGGCCCTGATGCCATCCACCATCGCAGCATCTAGGAGGAGGACCTGGATTCTCCTTCATGATTTGAATAAAGACAAGAGGAAGTTTGGCTGGAATAAACTTCCACTTGTCAGGAGCTATCGAACCGTCTGGGTCGCTTATACCTTATATAAGATTCAATTATTTTATTTTCAATAAATTTTATACTATGCTTAATTCTACTAAATATACTTAAACTTTGAAATTCAATACAATGTCAGCAATGGGACCAATCATCAACGGCTCCCGACTGACCAACCGAGTCTTTAGTTTCCTTCGTCGATTTTTAGGTACAAATGGAGGATTGGTGCCAGTCCTTGTTTAACACCAGATCTGTTCATTAGTCATAGCATTGTATATTGTTTCATTGGTTCATATACAATGGTAATAGGCATTTTTACGACATCTAATTTAATGTTAGCAGTAAGTTTGTACTTACCCGAAAGCAATGATTTTAACTCTGCACCATCTTTCTACAACATTTGGATTTTCTATCAGAATTCCTAGCAGGGAGGAATGGGATGAAGGGTTAGTCTGTACCGTAAATGAATCGGCTATCTATACCGATGGATCCAAAATGGATGTAGGTACTGGCGCTGGTGTCTACTGCGAGTCCCGAAATACAAACCGCTCCTTTAGACTTGAGGAGGATTGCAATGTTTTTCCAGCCAAAGTTACTGCCATAAAACAAGTTGCACACATGATTAGCGAGAGTAACATCTCTTGAAAAACAATTAGCTTCTATGATAGCAGTCAAGCAGCCATTTAAGCTTTTACGGTCAACATCGGTGAGGTCCAACCTCGTAAAAACGTGCATTAAAATCCGCAAATCTCATGAAAATCAATCGCAGGGATATTCGTATAACTGTCGGTGTCGCCACCGGACGCTGTGTGATAGGCAATCATGCAGCACGGCTAGGACTACCAGGATTTTCCAGCTCTAGCTACCAAAAGGAAGAACACTCTTGGTAGCTACTTCCCTTCGGAGCTGGATGATCTAGGAAACATAGAGCTGAACAAACTCCTGAGATTTATACATATATGTACATATGTATATATCTGGGTGGTTTAGTTCAGCTGTCGATATTGAAATTTAGGTTGTCAGGGGTCTACTATTGGGCACAATGGACTCATCGTTAGTCTATGTGAGCCGTTGACAATTTCATTTCAACCCATCACCCATCCATCTACCTAAACTCACCTTCTGCAACCTTGGAATTTGTTAAATATCGAAAGTTACAGAATTAATATCAGACGTGTTATATCTACTACGTAAAAGGAGGTCAGCTACCACGTTCTCTTTACCACGGATGTGACGAATATTGCTGGTAAATTGTTAAAGACTTGTAATCTATAAAGATTACAAATTCTCTGCCATCAACAAAACATCGAAAATGTTTGCTTGCTCTGTAAGCTGCCATTCTCTGTTTTTGTTCTGATGCTGCAACACAGTTCTTACAGCCGTATTCGACGCATTAGTGCTAATGCTAAGAAAAGCCACAGACATCAAAACTTGAGAACTTTAAAAAACTGCGTATAAAATGTACATTTTTGAATATGCAACTGTCACTAATAAACCAAACGGCCTTAAATAAAATAAACAAAAAATTAACACTCATAAAACATTCAACACCCCATCGATTAAGAAATCGCTTCCCTGTTTCATTCATTCAAAATCTTAGCATTTCAACCAATACTAATTGCTGCAATAAATAACGCCAACCCAACGTCATTGTACCCTGCTACCGCATCCTCTTTTCATATAAAAAAAATGAAATATTTTATAACAGAAGGTCCAAATAGGAGTATTATCTGCTCTACCATGCCTTCCGTAGTCCTTTGCATTTCAGGGGGCAGTGGACAAAAAATCATATCGAAGTATTCTCGATTCTCTTTTTTTTTTGCCCACTCATATTCCACACTGAACTAGTTTCATAGTATCCTTATGCATTGAAAACGATTTCATGCTGGTTTTTTTATTACGCAAACATATTTACATATTTCGAAGCCCTCCGTGATGCTAAACAGAAGGGCGAATGAAAAAAATTACGCGCTTCAATTGAGAGCAGAATCGTACGTCAGCACACAGGTAATTTATCTGATGATATCATTTCCAGTGTTGTACCGTAAAGAGTTTTTTTTTTTCTTTGCCTCTGAAGGGAGTGACTCTTCTGATGTACACCGGAATAATGACAAATTTTACGAGTTAATTATTTTAATTTTGATTTCAGGGACGATATTGCAATTTTATGTAGAAAAAATAAATAATTAATTACATGCAATGCAGAAGGTACAATTCGGGTCGGTGTCAATATATCACCCAGCGATGTGACATTTAGGATTAATGCGACTTCAAACTTGTTTTTACCTCTTCACTACATCAAGCATCCTTCTATTTAATAATCATAAGGACTCTCTCTCCTCTCATCAACCATATACCTTACGAGTATCTAGGTGTGAATGTGAATTTACATTTTTATTACAATACCCGCAGCGTGAACTGATTAGACAGAGGAAAGTGCTTTGACACGCAGAAGATTTATTTATTCAAGAGGTGTGTGATATCCTTTTTTGCATGATGTTGTTATGCTCGAGGAGGTCTTGGTGTCGCGGTGTAGAAAATGTCATCATCATTTCATTTCTTATTCGCCTTGGTTGAATGTCCTTAAGGCAATAAATTAAAATGTTTATTTTGTTCGGCGTACACTATATTGGGTGCCAAAGGATAAAGAATTTAAAGGAAGTATGTTGAGAATAATTTGACTAATTACGAGGACATACTGCTGTTTAATTTATTATTAATAATTTGAATTTTAATTCAGTTATGCTAATGTTGGGATTAATTAAGATAAATATTTATAAACTTGAATAGGTAACATTTTGAAGATGTTAACATTGGATGCAGAAAAATTAAAAACTTGTTCAATAACTGTTCAAAGAAAAGCCATTGTTCATTGAATACAAGATAATAATAAAAACTAAAATTACAAAAACTATATGCAACAGATTAGCCGTTTATTGGTGCAGACGCATATTTTGTTCTCAAAGTAGAGTACCACCTCCAGTTTGGCTACAATATGATCGGGATCGGATGTAAAGACGAAAGAGTTTATCGTCGGCCAGCTTCTTAGGTGTTTCTCTATTGCGAAAGCCGCTCAATATTTTTTTGTCAAAAAACCGTTCAATTTTAAAATATTGGACGTGGCTCAAGTGGTTAGTGCGTTGAATCGCTGAGCGAGAGGTTCGACGTTCGAATCCCAGAGGACACCAAAAAGTTTTTTTACGGTCCCACCTCTAGCGAATGTCTGACAAACGTCCGAGAGTAATCACTGTCATGAGGAAACTTCTCAATTTCCCTTTCGGATATGGCTCTAAACTGTAGGTCCCTTCCATTTGTGTGAAAAAATATAACACGCACAGCACGAATGGTTGCGAGAAGCTAGGCCCTGGACCAATTTGGTCTGTTGCGCCAAGTATTTGTATACAAAAATGTCCTCTCCAAATAATATATTCTTCAAGCTCCTACGTTCGTTTTGTTTTTCATTTTGTTACTGGTCTTCAAACGATAACCAACCGAAAACACTATCTCAGTTCCTATATGACAAAGTCGATAGGATACAGATTTATATTCAAACAACCGTGATAACTGTGCTAAGCGACTTCAGTGTGTGTCATTGCCATCAGCTGCAATCTAACCCAGCTTGTTGAATAGACGTAGCCCACACCGATGTCTTTCCTCATCATATTCATACATATATGTACATACATAGCTAGCCATCAAAAATGTTGCCGCTTTTGGGTCATAGCGTTTTATTAGCACTACACCCGCTTGTGGTATTACTGATTTCATTTACATGTTATATAGAAGAGAATACAAAATTTCTCCGCGTCTTTTAATATATGTATGTTTTACGGTGGCAATTTTAGAGAAGACGCTATCGAATAGTATTTTCCGTTATATTCCTCGCACTATTTATTTGGTGAATTATTCGCTTAAGGTAAAAACCTGAAAAATGTGGTCATAGAATTTATAAAAAGTGGGGAGGCTTGTGTTTTAGACTAAAGAGAAATATCATTGTGTCACATATAATACCTACATATTTAAACTATAGTCATTGACAACGTGATTTCAATAAATTAAAAGACTTGGTCACTACTTTAGGTTCAACACACTACCTAAATGATAATGGGGGATCTCAATAGCAGAATAGGCTTACGAGTATCATAAGACTATTTTGCTAGCGGATACACTCAAACAGCTGTGTATATGTATGTATGAGTCGAAGATCGAAGAATAAGAGAAAATCAGCTAAACCTGCTACCTAAACTTTTCTGGAGTGAAAGAAATCTTAAAGAATATCAACTTAATTTAAATATAGAATTGGAACAAGTATGAAAAACAAATACTTCGGCAAATAGTAAAATTCTTGCAGAAACTGTTGAGAAAACTGCAATAGTACAATAGTACATAGGAACTAAAGTGGTTCGATAGTGAATGTAGAAAAGCCGGATATAAATCGTTTGCGCTCCTAACAGCTTTAACTACATAACTACATAATGTTGATATTTTTTAAAAATATGTATGCAAACGGAAATAAAAAATTTAAAAACATCTGGCTTAGAAAAAGCAGGTGCCAAATCTTCAGCGGACTTCTGGAAGGTGATAAAAAATGGAAACAAAAATGTAATCTCCTCAAACTCAAGAGGTAAGTATGTTTTTACTCTCTCCAACATAGCTGAGATATAGGATAATAGAAATAAAAAAATATATGCCTTATTTATATACTTCCGTGCCGCTTTAACCTTCATAGCTCGTGAAGTACTCTTTTTTAAACTACAAATGTATGCAGGATTGAAATTTCAAGGAAAATTATTAGTTTTTGAAAGCCTTGTAGAAAACAACATAGCGATGAAATGAGAAGTGGAAGTATGAAGGGGAGAATGTAAAAGTTGTAAAAGATTACAAATATCTAGGAGTATTTATTACAGCTAACCTTAGCATGAACAAGCATTTTAAAACCAAGTTAGTAGAAGCAAAACGCGCAATCGGTTCAGGGACGTTGACTTAAAATAAATTTTTAGATATACCACGGCTCGAAAAAGAAAATAATACGTGCAACTGCAACGTCTTTAATGCTATTCGGAGCTCAGGTATAGGGATACTTATACCATCGTACAGATAGGACGTGTTTTTCTTTTTCTACTGCCTCGCGAGCCAATTTAATTCATTTTCCACTCGCGATCACCATCAACTCCCTACTCATCAAAATCCTTTTCATTTCGTCGCTGTTTTCGTGAACCCTCCAATGCCATACAAAGTGTTTATTGACCTGCTCTAAATAAAAACGAAACAAAACAAGTCAACAAATAATAATAAACAAAAAATGGAAAAGTGCGGTAACATAAATTGTGGACTCGATAATCCCAACAACGAGTGGGTGACGTGCAGGGTAAAATATTCCATACCATTTGCACCGGTGTCAGCAGAAGATTGGTCAGTTACCTCAAAGAATTTACTAATAACTACTTTTCTTTTGCTTGCAATTCAGCGCCACAAAGACTAATCCAACGCAATGCACTCTGAACTTAAACTTCTCTCAAAAAAGTGTTAGACGAACTGGCAAAATTTGACGAAGTTACCAAGTGCATAGACGAAATTAATAACAGTCAAGCGACAAGATGAAATCAAAGCTTAATAGTATCGAAAAAAAACTGGTGGCGCTCAGCGAAAGTACTCATAAAAAATCAAGGAACGCTTTAACCAAATCTTATCTTACGGATCCAAGATTTCCTCTTCCACTGTGGCTAAAGCTTTTCAACTTTTGCTTCTCATATTGGTTCCAAACGTCTCTCGAATCTCCAAAAATCTCGCAGCAACTTCAACAACTATTTTCGTCCCTAACTGCTATCTAGCCGTTCCATCTCACTTTGTCGTAACTGCCCCAAAATTCCTATCCCTCTACTGTCAGAACGTCAGAGGACTTCGCAGCTTAACTCACAAATACTTCCTTTTGCCCTAACTGAAACCAACCTTTGTCCCAATTTTCTAAACTGTGAATTATTTACTTCTGATTTCGTAGTTTTTCGCGCTGACGGCCAAGATGATGATAACCTCTCCTTCGGCCGTGGTGTTCTTATAGCCATACATAATCGCCTTGATGTAACTCTCGTTAAAATCTCAAATGTCACTTCATTTGAACTCGTATGCGCTAAAATATCTGTATCCAAACGGAGCGAATACATTCTTTGTTGTTATATTCGCCCTTCTCAACACGCCCAAGCATAACAGCTGGCTATTCATGCAGTTGACTCTATTTTTGATGTCGCAGATCCCGGTGATGATTTTATAATTGTTGGCGACTTTAACCTTCCCCTTTTGCAATGGGCGTCATCGGTAGTGGTATCACAAACAACCTTGGTACGCAACTAGACCTCATTTTTACATCCGACGCCCTTAATTCCCTGGTTACCGCGAGTAACCATCTTCTTTCCACCTTGACCACTACCAGCCTCCTCTCTCTTACATTTTCGTATGAGCATGACAACATTACCGTTGATTCAGAGAAATTTCTTTCTTTCAACCTTCGTAAAGCTGACTTCGTTAAGCTTAGTAACGTAGTCAATAACTTAAACTTCGGCCTCTTTCTAAACAATAACACTCCCATTGATATCGCTCTCGAATACTGTTACATAGCAATCTTTGATTGTCTTCTTCAATCTGTCCCTAAGAACTGATATGATACGCGATAAGATTAATCGGCTCAAGGATGACTTGTCCCCCGGTCCTTATGGTTTCTAAAAAAATGTGTTAATGTTTTGTATCAGCCCCTTACAACTCTTTTCGACTCTCACTCTCTCAAGCCATTTTCCCAAAACTATGGAAAGACTCCTTTACTTTCCCTATCCATAAAAAGGCAGTAAAAATGACATATCTAACTACCGACCCATAGCCGAACTCTCTTCTATACCCAAACTCTTCGAAAGCATTGTCTACGACTCACTGTATTTTCACTGCAAATTCATTTTCTCCCCACAACAGCTCGGTTTCTTAACGGGTAGGTCCATAACATCTAACCTAACCGAACTCGTTTCTAAAACACTGCAAGCCTTAAAGGATGGAAAAGAAGTGGATGTCATTACCACCGACTACAGCACAAAATCTGTCACCTAACTATTTACTTTAAGCTCAAAGCACTCGGTTTTCCACCGTCTTTCATTACATGGCTGAGATTGTACCTAGAGAAACGCCAGAACAGGGTTCTCTTTAGATTTTCAGTCTCTTATTCCAATTACGCCATTTCAGTTGTCAATTCACTCAGTCTCCACTATACGCGATCTGGGTATTATTTCTGACGGGGAGTTAAACTTCTATTCCCACATTGATCATATTATACTCAAGAAGAAGATTTGCTTCTCTTACGTTACAAAATCCTTGAATACGCCAGCCAAGTTTAATCACCTTTTCACGACACCCACTCTCTTAGTATCGAAGCTGGGCAGCGCAGATTTATTCGCTTTGCCTTACGCGGTCTCCCATGGGCCGACAACTATATCTTACTAAAGAAGGAAACGTCGTGAGGAGACCATACAGCAATACGTTTTGTCCATGCAGGAAATTGCTTCGCATAACCCAATCGAAGATTACGACTTACTACAATTTATGTATTATTAAAGGCATTCCGGACACAGAAGCCAACAAAACCATCTTGTATAATGCCAATAATATCGAAGAACTAAAACTTGCCCTGAGAAAATACGAAAAGTTCAAAATCAACGCCTGTGATAATTCTTCTACCAACAAGATGTCAAGACCCGGAACATCTTCATCTTTTACCCATGCAAAAGTGTTTAATAAGTCAAATGCAGCAAATAAAAATAATTCATCCATCGAAAAAGTGGTTGTTCAAAACGGTGAAAATGGTAGACAAGAGAGGAAACAAATTACTTGTTTTAAGTGTGGTGGCCTAGGTCACATTTCAAAGAACTCTCGCAATCAAAGTCCAGTTTTAACCGTGCAACACATAAGAAGCAAATTTAATGGAAGCAGCGTGTCCAACAACAGAAGCAGTGGTGGTGGTAAAGTTTGTGATGTTGCAAGTCAATACATCAAAAAGCCGGAACGACAAGTCTTGCAACATAATGAGTTTGAGAAGGATATATATTTCGAATTTAAACACGGCCAAGCCGAGGTGTCAATGAACTTCAAGACGCTCCTGGACTCGGGAAGTCCGATTAGCTTCATACAACAAAGGTTTGTACCCTCGTTTATGGTCTTGTCCTTAACGACGACAATCGATCATATTGTGGCGTTAACAACAGTCGCTTGGATGTCCTGGGAAGTATCAGTTCACTTCTTATACATTTTGATAACTATTTAATTAATTTACAATTACTTGTAGTGAAAAATTATTCGATGAGCTACCGTACTGTACTGGGTCGAGACTTTATTGGAAACATTGGCATGGTGTTGCAGTTACCAGAAAAGAAGGAACATCAACATATTGAAACCATCAAAGAATCGTCCATCATCGAGAATCATCATACTTCAAAACCTCTTCAGCTTCCTAAACAAAATGTTTCATCGAATCGTAATATAAGTACTGTAAGTGAAGATATTGAATTTGTTAATCAGATTTTGAATATTGATATAAGTTATGATAAAAACGTTTTTGATATAAACGACAAGATATCCGCGAATGTCAAAGAGAGTGTTAGAGAAAGCGTAAAAGATATAGTTCAAGGGGTTTATAAGGAAAATCAATATTTTATTAGTCCGGTAGAAGATGATTTTAAGATGAGGATAACAATATCGAATGACATTCCATTCCGTTGCCCTCCAAGAAGGTTACCATATTCCCACAAAATCGAATCGGAAAAGATATTAAATGATTTAATTAGTAAAGGTATCATACGTGAATCCAGTTCTGAGTATGTTTCACCAATAATTTTGGTACAGAAAAGAAACAAGGAGCTAAGTTTGTGTGTAGACTTCCGCGAACTTAATAGAATAACTCTACGTGACAACTATCCTTTACCTTTAATCGAGGATCATATTGATCGCCTCAGAAAAAAAGGTACTTTACTACATTAGATTTGAAAAACGGTTTTCATCACGTTCCACTAGCTGAGGAATCGATGAAATATACATCTTTCATTACGCCGCTAGGGCAGTATGAATACACGCGAATGCCTTTTGGCCTAGAGAATGCGCCTTCTGTGTTTGAGCGCTATATGAAGCACGTATTTGGGGAATTGCTTTCTAAGTCCAAAATCCTCACCTATTTGGATGATATTCTTATACTGTTGATGAGCACCTCGATACCCTTAAAGAAGTTATGTACATTACAACAACAAAGTGACTTAAACTAAGATTCGACAAATGTTTATTTTTGCAAAGCGAAATTGTTTATTTGGGATATAAGATAAATGAAACAGGCATAAGGCCAAATGATATTAAGCTCAAAGCAGTTAGTGAATTCCCACCACCATCTTCTTCCAAGAGTGTACAAAGTTTTCTAGGACTCCGTTCCTATATTAGAAAATTTATTAAACATTTCGCACACATAACTAAGCCTCTTTACGACCTTTTAAAGAAAGATGCACCTTTTGTTTTTGGTACTAGAGAAATTGAAGCATTTCAGATCTTAAAAGCTAAGCTGATTGGAGCACCTGTTTTGTCTATTTATAGTCCGCACAATGCGACTGAACTGCATTGTGATGCAAGTAATATAGGTTTTCGTGCTGTATTACTTCAAAAACAGGACGACAACAAATTTCATCCGGTGTTCTACTTCTCTAAGCGTGCGACGGAAGTAGAGAGTAGATACCATAGTTATGAGTTGGAAACATTGTCGATAATTTACTATTTGAAGCGTTTTCGTATATACCTTTTAGGGATACCCTTTAAGATCGTGACAGATTGTCCAGCACTCGCATTAACCCTAAAAAAAAGTAGTAGGTCTTTCAACATCCTTCATATCGACGATTAATCCTTCGAGTTTGTGTTGGCAGCAGCTCAAAAACAGGATCCCAAGATTGTTTCAATTGCTTCCGAACTAGAAAAATCTGAAAGTGCTTATTTCAAGATGATAAATGGTCTTATTTATCGTAAGGTGAAAAACAAAATTCTTTTCTACGTTCCTTCACACATGGAAGAGCAAGTCATTCGCACGCACCACGAGGCTCTTTGTCATCTAGGGGTGGAGAAGTGTTTTGAACATCTCTCTTGCATTTATTGGTTTCCGAAAATGAAACAGAAGATAAGAACTATCATTAAAGGATGTTTGAAAAGTATATATTTTTCACCCGTATCAGGAAAACTTGAAGGTGTCTTACATCCAATACCTAAAGAAAATTGTCCATTTGACACTTTACATATTGACCATCTCGATCCAATATCAAGTTCTCGGTCGAAAAAGTGTCATCTTTTTGTTTTGGTTGATGGTTTTACCAAGTTTATCAAACTATATCCAGTAAGAAGCACGCAAAGTAAAGAAGCTATCCTTTGTCTAAAATCATTTTTTGAGAATTATTCCAGATCAAAAAGAATACTTTCTGATCGTGGGTCTTGTTTTACCTCAAATGAATTCTCGGAGTTTATTAGAGACAACAATATCATACATGTTAAGGTCGCCACCCATTGACCTCAATCGAATGGGCAAGTGGAGCGACTTAATCGTGTCCTTATTCCTATGCTGGCGAAAGAGTGTGAATCAGATACGACTAGTGATTGGGACAAGAATATGGTTAAGGTCGAATTTGCCATAAATAATACTGGAAATCGAAGTTCGGGTTTTACTCCTAGTATGCTTCTGTTTGGTAGGGATCAGAAGGGAGTACTTTGCGATAAAATCCAAGAGTATCTCAATGAACATATAGGAGTTCCTCATGCCAGCATAGAAAAAATTCGAAATGAGGCCGAAGAAAATATCACTAAAGAGCAAATACGTTATAAAACTTGCTATGACAGTCGCCATAAAAGTCCTAAGCGGTACCGTGTAGGTGACTATGTTATGATTAAAAACGTTGTCACAACTCCAGGGATAAACAAAAAACTATTGGCTAAATTCAAGGGTCCATATGAAGTAAAGGAAGTTTTGCCGAACAACCGGTATGTTATAAAGGACATTGAAGGATTACAGCTGACTAAGTTACCACACAAAAGGATCAGTTCCCCGAGCAATATGAGGTTTCAGAGAAGGAATTGAAGTGTGATGAGGATTGTGATGATGGTGAGGACTGCAATGAGTTCGATAGCAACGAGTAAGATATGATAAGCTGTGATATATTCTTGCTCTTGAGCGAACCGTGCACACTTGCACCAATGTTTTCACAAGTCTTTTCCCAAGAAATTTTTTGAAAATAGTTTATAAATTAATACGTTTACAGAAATCTATGCATATGCCATGTAGCCAATAGTAGTCATTATTTGAATTTTTCGTTTAAATTGGAATTGATCAAAATAATGGATTATCTTTATAGATATATATATTTTTACATTGTTTTTATACAAAATGAATTATTTATGTAATCGGTTCAATAATGGATTGCTTCTATAGATACTTTTACATTGTTTTTTTTTTTATAAAAAATATGTAATCGGATCGATTACACGATCAGGATGGCCGAAATGTAGTGGTAAAAAGAATATTTTGTAATTTTGGATATACTGTACTCCCTAATTCGAGTATCGTTTGAGTAAATAGTTTTCTGTCAAACTGATCGTCTGATCTTCCCGCAACCATTGTCAGCCCACTGTTCCGTTTTTCATTATAGCACATATAGTATTTAAAAAGCTATACATTTGTTTTTTTGGGGGACAGTCTGGAAAATAAAGTCGGTGACATAAGCTCGTATTTGATCGTCTTTTAATTTGAGTGCTCTACAGGACCAATCTCGAGAATGTTGCGTTTGGCCAACAATGCACAGAACACGCTTGACTTTCACTCCAGTTTATCCTCTCTTAGAAATTGTCTCTTCTCTTCCACATGACCTCTCCCCTTATTAAGTTTTAGTTTAAGTTAAAATACAAAGTTAGATTATAATAATTGCCTTATGCATATTGTATGTATGTAAATGTATGCACTTTCTCAGTGGGTTGATTCCTTACTGTTAATAGCAAAGGTGTTGAGCAGTAACTTCAGTCAGTCACTTTACCTCCGCTCTTTTACTTTTTAATTACATGTACATATGCACTAGTAAGCTCGCGAAAGTCTGCGAATCATCTGAAAATAATAACTGTTTTGAGAAACTTCTCAATTACGCCTTTCGGCTATGGCATTAAAAGTATGTAGGTATCCTCATTCGTGCGAAAAATATGACACGCACAACAAGCATAGATGGGAGAAGTTAGTTCCAAGGTCCTGTATGAGCTGTTTGCACCAAATTTATGCATAATTGTACACATGTATATATACACATATGTATGCATTCATTTGAATAAACGGCAAGCATCTTTACAGTAATATATTCAATAAAGTAAAAGCCTCCTTATACGAAGAGACTTCGCTGGATGATAAATGATAAATCCGCATCTACATATGTACATATGTAATTCACTACCGATTGCAAAGGTTTTCTCTATGATTACCCTGCAGGTGATATTTTAATGTTGCAGGTGATATTTCATTTATTTCATTTGAGCAAAGGTTTGTACATTAAGATTACATTAAGATCGCAAAAGCGATTTTTTTGCCATGATGCTAGCCGCATCTGTCAAGGCCCATTGTGGAATCACTTGAGGAGAACACAATAATGCTTATTTTGTCGCATTATCGTAAACAAAACTCAGTTAGTCGATTTCTTTAATATTTGCCCTTACAATTACCGGCTAAAAAATATTTGTTTATTCAACCCTTTCCTTAACAAAGCTCCTAAAATCTTAAGCGAAGACTGCTTCAAAGCATTCTCCAACAATTCTTTTAACAATTGTGATGACAAAACCAGAATGTTATCCGGATTAGCTAGCATAAAAGGATATCAGCCATACCGCACATTGACGAATTTTCCCCGTTACCACAGTAGCAAGAAAACAAACAAAGATACATATCATAATTGTTCGCTTATCTGCTGTTTTGTCAACTAAATTACCGTAAAATTTTCACAATATTTTGTGACATACTTCATCAAGAATTCATAAGAATTTTTACTCAGGTACAACATCCTACTGGAAGAATGAATGACGTTTCCACCTAAGCAACTAACATCAAAAGGACTCACTTAATACGTTTGAATAACAGCCGACGATAAGCCCTCCTCTGTTTGTTATCCTTTCGCCAAAATGCGCGCTATTGTGTTTGCTTTTGCAAAAACAAATTTCACGGAAATAACTGTTCAGAGTCATAAATCAATTTTGCATCCATGATACTATCTTTTACACAGGAATAAACTCACATATTCACTAAGCATGTGAGCCGAATTTTTTTTTCTCTTTGTAAATAATTTTTATTGTGGAGCATTAAAAATTCGAAAGACTTGCTAAATATCCTTTAAATTATTTAAGGATACGTTGTTTGTTACAATATCAACATACGTACATATGTAGGTATAAGGACATTATTTCTTTCTCGTTATTTTTCTCCTCTTACCCTGTTAAAATGTGAGGGTTGCAAAAGTTCATAGAATTCACAAAGTAAAAAGCGAAAGGAAGATGTTGCAAAAGGACAACAGCAAGAATTGTTTTCGTTTAAAAGGAAGAATGTAGGAGGGCACCAACGAAACCATATAGCTCACAAATGCAATGGGTAGTATCCCTTTTGATGTTTTTTCCTTATTTTTCAAAAAATAAAAAAAAAAACAGTCAGAAAAAAAGCAGTACGTTTTCCATTTCTCCTCCTTTTTTATATCATGTGAGGAGGCAAGAAAAGGATACTGGCTTGTCTCTTGGGAGAGTTGTGTTCTCCGAGTACATTTTTTGTAAATGATGTGTTTTTTATTATTATATGCAAAAATAACCGTAAATGGGATAAGAAGATCCTTTTGCATCCTAACACATGGCAAAAAAAACACGAAACAACAAATGTGCGGATAAGTAAAATTAATGACAGTACTTAGGATATGACATGTTCCGTCGGCTTCAAGGTTACTCCCACTGCAGTTAAGGTTCACATGGGTCCGTTTAGTACTCCATAGTACAGTCTAGGAGGCCTATTGGCAGAGGCGGAGGCGATGTAAAAGGATTTATTGGATTAAAAGTATTATTTTTATTCATTAATTTGTGGTCAATTTGAGGCGGTGTATTCTCGACTGCTTTACGGGTGTCCTGGAAATATACATTTATCATTTAACTTGATGAATAATGAGAAAAATAAGTTTATCAGGATAAGAAAACAAACTGATAGAAGTAAATTGTACAGTTGTACGCTTGGAAAAATAACAAAGTGCCTTGAAATGAATATGACAATAGCAGTACTTTATAGGTAGGACTACAACTGTACGTCCTTCTGAACACATCTCTAAATATGTTAGCCAATTCAGGAGCTCAGTTATTGTTTGGAAGTACATATGTAGTTTGAATCATTTCAAATTGACAAAGCACCGCCTCACACACAGTATTTAAAAGTAAGGATTCGCAATTAGATCTGATAGAGCGCCCACCATTTCATCTGATCTGACCGCAGATGCTTTATTTTGTGGTTTTGCACAGCAAGAAGCCAACTACGATGGTTTAAAATTATAAAGTAGGATTGTAGGGTTTTTTAAGAAAATCACGATAAATCCTCCTAAAAATGCCTTCTTTTTTAGTATTGCCGATCAAAGTACATACTAAATTTAATGGCATTATCGGGCAAGATTTTAG
Organism: Blera fallax; assembly: GCA_946965025.1. Taxonomy (NCBI): domain Eukaryota; kingdom Metazoa; phylum Arthropoda; class Insecta; order Diptera; family Syrphidae; genus Blera; species Blera fallax. Next base: position 53,251,258 of record OX337246.1, read on the forward strand.
CGATGACTTAGGTGACGTTATTCTCCAGGTCGTAAATTGTTGCTATTCTGGTGCCCAAACTGCAAAATACACATTATCAATTATTTTTGGCCGTAAGGAATTGCATATACATAGATGTAGGTATTTCTCATTGCTACAACCGCTGATGGATCGTTGGAGTAATAGCGGTCTTTAACATTTACCCAACGGCGTCAAATCGTAGCTATACGACTACCAAGGCACTTCCCCAAAACGGTTGATAACAATTTACTGAACTGAGTGCGCAAAAGAACGATTGCTTCACGGACGTTGCGTCAACCTGCTACAACGAAGACCCGTTCACAAGAAATTAGTTATCATATGTATGTACATATCTCCGTGGGCTATTGCGTTTATCGTTACAAGTCTAATACTCAATGGAGTATGGACCAAACAGGAAGTATTCGCTTTTTCACAACTGCGTTTGGATGGAACACCAAAAATCCACCCGTTTTACATGTTGATATAGCCTTCGAGATAAAATTAGCTTTATCATTTAAGGCATTTAAGGCCTACACAGAGAAGCGTTAACATCATTTTGCTTAACCAGACGTATTTTTGTATATATGTATGTATATTCTTCCTGGAAAAATGCGGCCGGTATTTAGTTGTGGCAGTCTACAATGAGTTGAACTTCTAAGGTTTTATGCACACTTTGGATAAGAACGCGGATAGTTTTTGATTTCCATATGCAAGAAAGTTTCAAGGACTTACTTACAATTCGAAAGCAATTTCCGAATATTTCTCGGCGTTGTTCAAGCGTCAAATGATCTATTTCCTTCCTAGTACCCTTGACATTTCAGGTCCGTCAATATTTCAATCGCGTAAAAGTTGGCAGTATCGAATTAACAAGCACTTAAAAAGAAACTAACAGCTATTACATACATATATGTTAATATATTTATTAGAGGAAACAGCCCGCAGGAAAAATATGTTTGCTCCCTATAGAGTGGCATACCAAATAAAAGCAAATGACACGAATTTGGAAAAAACTGATTTCGGAATTAAATTCTAAAGGAATATAATTTGTACGACAGCCCAAAAAGAAGCCTAAGCTGACTTTTATTTAAGGCAGACGATGTTCAGCAATCTTGCAATCAATTTCAAGATTTCGTGTCCCATCAGAGTCGACATATCATACATCATCATATCATCAAACTTTGAAGCACTAGATCCCTACAATATGCAATGCCCTTTAATCGCGATCTCTCACCCAAAGAAAACAAGCAGACAGTAAAATACTAAATTCCTTCCCACAATAAACAAACGAACGTTTCGTAGCCTTAACCAAGTTTTAACACATTTATGGTCCCAATGCGGTGGCTGTTCTCTTCGGTTGCGGTTTCGAGTCCGCATTTTGTTTATTCGGTGGCAGAGCTCTCTAATGCGATTACCACTGTTTGCCACTGTTTGCAGCCCTTTTCAAATGCCCATGTGTCGACTGTGTGACACATAAACGACAAAAAAGATGTTTAAATTCAGTGAAACAGTCAGAGTCCTGGGCGATCCGTTTTGCGTAGACATTAGGATACACCGTGCTGGTGTCCATCGACTGATAGTAAGTTTGTATTGGAATTTTAGGCATCATTACCTGCACTCACGAGGAAGAGTTTTTGTGGTTTTGTCGGCTTTTGGTTCTTATTCAATGAGAGTGTTAAGAGGGTGCGATTGTCATGAAGAAAGTCTTGATCAGATTAAAATGGGGTTCGGCAGCCAATGATGGCTATGAAGAGTTCGATGGTATGAGTTTTTTTTTATTACACAACAGTTTGACTGTGGAAAACGAGTTACAAATAAAATGGCTTCCTTTTTTAATTCTTTAATGAGACCGTACCATGAGCACTTAATAAATTTTTCTCTATGTACATATTTGGAACAATTTGTTTTTTTTTGTTTTAAATCATCTATGATAAGAAAATTTCATTGAATTCTTAGGTACTTCGTATCAAATATTATAGACTAGCTTAAACCCCGCCGCTTCGCCAGACATTAAAAAAAAACTTTTTTTTAACAATTTTGGTGCCCACTCAAAATTAAAAATTTTGTGCAATGCTTTTTGGTAAACAACATGTACAAACGTTTGTATATGCTTTGTTTGTTTCAATGAAGACTCTAAGCACACATACATAAATACACACAGCGCGTCAAATGCATATTTTTTGTTGTACTCAGCCTATTACCTTTGTACCGTAATTATCTACATTTAAAAAAAAACAACTCAATTGGTTGAAAATTACGGGCGGTAGAGAGAAACATGCGCATTTTGCGCATTTTATATACATATATAGATTTCAAGTAACCAATTATGTTATCCTGAACAAGGCAAACTAAGTTATTCAAAGAAAGATTGAATTTAATTGTGCGTGGTACAAGCACTTACACCGCTGACATTTCAGGGTTACAGTCAAATAGGATACCTAAACATTTTTCAAAGCATAATAATTTTATAAAATTTGGAAATCTAGTGTCAATGTTCTTAGAGTCAACGCTACATAATAATAAACAACGTCGTAGTTTGAATTGGGCAAAGCATACACAGCTGGAAAGATTTGCTGAAATTTTTCTTGTCAGCAGAGGTATGTAGGTACCTTAATAATTTTTTGTAATAGACACAAATTAGTTGTTAGTAGTCTTGCCTACTGAGAGGCAGAAAGAATGACTCGCATTGGAAATATTCCTTTAACCTGCCTGCAACTAATTTTTCAATGGAAGCTTTAACAGAGACCCCAGCGGATATCTCATGCCCCATATTCCGACTATGTGTCCTGGAACCTAAACAAGAATCAAAAAGTTCAGCCTTGCTACCGAATTCAGTGCTCAGAATTCTTGCTTCTTGAACTTCAAGTATGTTGAAAGTAATTTAAAAGTTGAGCAAGGTCTTAAGCAAGGCCTAGTCTTGTTTCTGCCTAGCTCAATTTTTTTGCTTAAAATGATTTATTGCTTATTTCAATGTACGTTGCTCCATTAAAGCACGTGCAATGTTTGACATAAGCAGTGGAACAAAACCGTTTTTGTTTGTTTGCTTTATTTCGCTTTATTCAATGGGGGCACACATATTTAAAAGCGTGTATTTAAACTTCAAAAAACATAAAAAAACAGTTTTGTTTGTCTAACACAGTTTTGTTGTATTCAGTGTGGAAGCACCCTTATTTCGCGTTATTCAAACACGTACATATGTATTAAAAATTTCAGAAAACATGAAAAAAATGTATTGTTTCTCTAACTTGTTTTTGTTCTATTCAGTGTGTAAGCACCTTAACATAAGTTAACACAGTACACCCGTTCCACGCGCCAAGGTCATGACAGACAGCCAATCCAAATTCATGGAGTCAGCACATTCAGGTGCGAGTGCGATCCCACGGTCCCAGTGCATTGGGATCCTGTTACATACAGATAGTCGCCACCGGATACGCGTGCAATGACCGGATTGGCTGTGTCAGCACAGTCCCGGTGCATTAGGATCCCGTTACGCACATGCCATTGCCAACGGATGCGCGTGCAATGGCATAACTGCCGAATCAGAGATTCGCATCTTGGAGCTGGAGGTTTCCTAACGGAAAACATTTATTTGAGGGGCAGTTCTTATTGGACCTTCGGAGCGCGGACACCGGTTATTATATTCCGCTATTTCTAATATATTCCGCTACTTCTAATGTATTCGGTTATTCCTAAATAAATTGTTAAGAATAAAGTCGAGCGTTTTTTTATTAGTGTAAGTCGAACAGTGGGTGCGCCTTCGGGCGCACGTTCGCGTTTTTTTAACTCACCGCGACGTGGGAGTTTTAACTGGCGCCCGAGCAGGGACAGCTCTGTAGACGACATCCTTTTTTTTCCCGTGATTGCTTTTGTCCCTTAACCAGGACACGAGATCGATACGCTCTGTCAAGCGCAGACCACTGTCCCCATGAGAACACAGTGCTTATACATCGATCCTCGAAAGCTTCCATCGTCCCCATGAGAACACGACTGGAGATCACAAGGGAATCAAAAGGATTCGTGTGAAGTCAATCGTGCCTTAGTAGGGTGCTCACAATTATAAACGTTTGCGCCTAAAACGGATAACACGATCCTTCCGAAAGAACTGTACCCAGAAGTCAACCGCAACGAAATTGTCTTTTTTTTAGTTTTTTTTGAAAATACTACCCCGGAAAGATTCCCGAATTAACTGTAATAAAATAAAGAAATGCGGATTTGCTGTATAATTCTTTGCATAATCGCTGTTCATGGCTACCAGATTTTTGACTACCAGGCACCAATTGTCACGATAAAGGAAGGCAAAGGATGGATCATAGACGGTCACTTCAAGCTAGTGCACGTAATTGACCTGGCGCAATTTGAAAACTTGATGGACAAGGTCAACTCATCGATGAACGCGGCCACATCAGCCACACCAGAGAAAAAGGCCACAATTGAATTTTACTTAGAGAGGATTAGAGAGAGGCTCGGTCAGCTTAAAGGAAAAACAGGCCGAAGTGTAAGGTCCATTGACTGGATAGGGTCAGCCTGGAAGTGGGTTGCGGGAAACCCCGACGCTATGGATTGGAACAAAGTCCTCTCAAATGAACAAGAAATAATCAGCAATAATAACCAGCAATACAAGATCAACGACAAACTCTTTAGCACCATGAAGGAAACAACGAAGAAGGTTAACCGGATGATAGACCTGTACAAGAATGAAATCCAGACATCCACTGCTGTAAGGAACGCACAAAATATTCTGAATGAAATCTTGGTAGTGAAAGACGAAATAGGCGAGATAATACGCGCATGTCAAATGGCCAAAAGTGGCTCGGTAAACACGAACCTCTTGGATAAAGAAGAAATAAACAGGATCATAGGGGAAATCGATACGCTACCGTACGCTAACGAAATCGAAGCCATGGAATATGGGTCCCCGTCGGTTTATACAAATGGCTCACTGTTACTCTACGTTCTTTCAATGCCAAAGGTAAAGAATGAGGAGTTCAACCTACTCTTAACAAGGCCGTCAATTGTTAACGGGTTGCAAGTCGACATGGAATTCGACAGATGCCTTTCCATAAACAGCCTGGTAATATGCGACGAAAAATCCTTAGAGAAACTTGAGGAAGACAGCTGCGTGGCCAGACTCTTGAAAGGAGGGCATACAACCTGCACTTTCCGAACGAATACCAGGGAAGTTATTGAGCTCATAAAGTAGGACACGGTATTCGTGACAAATTTTAACGGCCTTCTAATCTCGGCAGATGCCTCAAGGGCCCTTAATGGCACGTATGTGATTCAGCTGAACAACGAGACGGTCCAGCTGAAAAATAAAACCTTCTCGAGTTTCACGCACTCCAGCGTTCAGGTGCTCCCACCCGTCCTAACAAACATCACCAATCGGACGCAAAAAATTGACCTGGAACACGTACATAGCATGAGCATCAATAACATAGAACGGCTGAAAGATCTCACGGAGCAATTTAAGATCTCTTCCTTCATGGATGTCTCAATTGTCGCGTTGGTGCTGGTCATAGCCTGGATGCTATGGCGTAAGGCTAAGTTGGACTTCAAGTTCCCATCCGTAAACCTACCTGATAACGAAACCGATCCTGTGACTCACGAAGGACAGCTTGGGGTCCACGAATCCCCAATTGCACAAGCATGGTCATCGACCTCTGACGTTACGTTTGATCTACGGGACGTAGATCTTTGAGGGGGGAGGAGTTAACACAGTACACCCGTTCCACGCGCCAAGGTCATGAAAGACAGCCAATCCAAATTCATGGAGTCAGCACATTCAGGTGCGAGTGCGATCCCACGGTCCCAGTGCATTGGGATCCTGTTACATACAGATAGTCGCCACCGGATACGCGTGCAATGACCGGATTGGCTGTGTCAGCACAGTCCCGGTGCATTAGGATCCCGTTACGCACATGCCATTGCCAACGGATGCGCGTGCAATGGCATAACTGCCGAATCAGAGATTCGCATCTTGGAGCTGGAGGTTTCCTAACGGAAAACATTTATTTGAGGGGCAGTTCTTATTGGACCTTCGGAGCGCGGACACCGGTTATTATATTCCGCTATTTCTAATATATTCCGCTACTTCTAATGTATTCGGTTATTCCTAAATAAATTGTTAAGAATAAAGTCGAGCGTTTTTTTATTAGTGTAGGTCGAACAGTGGGTGCGCCTTCGGGCGCACGTTCGCGTTTTTTTAACTCACCGCGACGTGGGAGTTTTAACTCATACCATGTTTTTATCCTGTTTTCAAATCTTATTTATAAATTTGATTTGTGGCTACATCCCACAACCATTTATGAGTATGATTCTATACCTATGTATATAAGAAATTTGTTTTCTGACGCCATTTGTGAATATTTTACCAGAAATCAGTAAAGTCTTCTTAATTACATACCCAATGCCCTCCGTTTGTTAAATATGTGCATCTCCAAGTTGAACGTCTTGCAAGATGTATACCTACGTATTTTTCTACTTGATGAATGTGCTCTGTTTATCGTCAATGTATGTATCTCGTGTTGTAGTAAAGGTAACTTGAATTAATTTTGTTGCGTTTGAATTTATTCGTCAGTCCCTTAAGCAATTGGCGAATTAGTCTATGTTTTTTACGGTTTATGAGTAGCCATACCGAGGTCCTAATCGCTGTGCTTTCTGCTAACGTTTCATGTAGAATTCCTGTTGTTATCGGAAGATCCGTAGATAACATATGTTGGTATAAAATTGGCCGAAGTGCCTACAAGTCCATATCGAACTTTAGCTTCTGTAAAGTTCAGCCCTTGCTTCACCTTGTCTTACGAAGCAGAAGAATATTTAGAATATGATTTGATTAATGTATAAAAGTTTATTTAAATCTTATAGGGCAAGCCTTCGTGTCATACCCTGTCAAATGATTACGATATGTTTTATCAGAATGCTATGCAATAATTCTTATTATCGAACATCCTGTTTGTGTGCCCAACGATCCGATGTATCTACCCGATTATGATACGTTTTCGTTTTAAGCCGAATTGGTAATTAGAGATATACTACACCTCCTCTATAATAGTAAACTATCTTTTGAGGTAGAGAATTTTCAATAACTTTTAGATAATTTGCAGAATTACTTTCTCGGATATAATTTCACTTCTTTAGCATTACCATCCTCCAAGAGGAAAAAACCATCCCCATAAAACGCGAATGAAAAAGTTCTCGAAGTTCTTTCAGCAGAAATAGTTTTAGTAGTCTTTTCTGTCGTTTAGTAGATCACTCTTAGCCCACTTCTGATTGTCTCTGCCGCTTTCCAATTGAAATAAGAAATTAAATATATACATACATTTTTCAACTCTTCTAGAAGTTTATTAAAACCACATTTAACTTGTTATGTGCCACCGTTTCCTAGGCTCATGCGTTTTTAGCCTTAATATTTTAAAAAGAAATGGGACACATATATATGTACATATGTATTTACACCTGTGTGCAAAATAATAGCAGTGCTATGTAGGTAAATTTACAAAGTCGAAAAAAACAAACAATTCAATGAAAATTAAATAACCATTGATCATTTATTTATGCTTATTATTATTTTACTTGAAATAACTAAAATTAAACTTGTTTCATATTTTCTTATAAGTAATAAAAAACAAAAACTCAAAAGTTCACAAATTTTGTTTGTGCAAAAAAATAGCAGTATTTCAAATGTTTGATGATTGTGCACGAAAAAACGTATTATTATTAAAAATTTAGTATCAGGTATTTAAAATACTTAATAACCTGTAGAGTGACCTTTGTTGGCGAGAACAGCTGAACACCGATGTGTCATGGAGTCCACTAAATGTTGACATCTTTGCAATGGAATATCTGCCCAAGCAAACTGGACTGCTCGCCACAATTCTGCCACGTTTCCAGGTTTTTGTTTGAAAACCCTTTCTTTTACTTCCGCCCAAAGGTTTTCAATAGGATTAAGGTCAGGAGATTGAGCCGGCCAATCCATAACCTCAATCGCATTATATGAGAACCAAGTTTTTGCAAGTCTACTAGTATGTTTGGGGTCATTGTCCTGCTGGAATATCCACTTAAGTGGCAGAATGTTTATAATTAAAATATTTTTCACTTCTAGAGGAAAGCGTTCTACATTTAAAAACATTTATGTGTTTTATCTATCTCAGATTAACATTACTTAACATAACGCACTTAACATCATTTACATGACCTTTACTTGGTTAATTACGTGACCGATAGGAATTTCCCAACGCATTTTAATTCAAGACAGTAGAATGTTTTGTATGTAATCAGCTTCTACAGAAAGAGGAGAGGAAGTGTCTTTAAAATTTTCCTCAATTTTATATCTTGTATAAACATGTAGAACTTAGTTCATTTGGCTTTGAGAGATTTCACTGAGTAGATTTTAATAACTTTCTATCTCTGAGTTAAAACGAATCATTTATTTGAAAATATTCAAAATTAGATGGATTACGGATAGAGTATGGCACAAAATTTCATAAATTTTCGAATCTTTTTTCTGAATCAGGAACTGGTTAAAAAGGTTGATAAAAGGTTAAAAATTAAGCATTTTTGATTAACAATTTTGTGCGATAAAAATATGTAGATGCATAGGTAGATATATATTTGTTAAATTTTCGAACTCTCCAGATCGCCCTTTACATGATAGAAGGCATTTTTCGCCAGAATTTAAAAGTGTGCGATTAATGTACATTCATTCAATCTTGCGGTATTTAAGCAATTCGGGTGTATCTAGCTTATTGAGAATATCGATGACTTGTTTCTCCGTCATTTCTTCCTCTAGTAGCTTAACGAGCTCCCATATTTCCTCAAGTTTATTTTTCTTTCGAAAATAGTTCGCCAATTATTAATTAAATATCTATAAATTGTTGTGTAGCAAGGAACTTGAAACCTCTTTTGTCGTTATTTCTCTACACTTCAGATCAACAATGAAAAAAGTCGGTAAAGTTACCTACGTGTTCCAGTTCATAAACTTCGTAACATTTCGTTCAAGTTTCATTATGCAGATAACTATGTATATTCAATCACGGTACTAATTAGTCCATTCTCCTCTCGCCATTTATAAATATCGTGATCTTAGATTTATCTTGATAACTATTGGAATCTACGAACTGCATTATTCAAATAACTGATTAATCATAAGCTGACGCGATTTGGGGAATGAGCAACAATCTCTTTGTCGTCTGCCTAGAGTAGAGCTCTTTAATGTGTGTTCCTGCAAAATCAATACTTTCAGGCAAAAAGTCAACTAGGTGACTTTTGATGAAATCAAAAGCGATTTATGAATTTATGTTCCATAAAGTTATAGAACAATAATAATTATGTCTTATAAAAAAAAAACCTCAAAAAGTGCAGTTTGTTTCTTTAGAAAAATAGCACTTCGACATGTAGAAGGAAATTCACCTTTACCCATTTGTTATGGTAAATAAATACTGACAAAGGTAAAACAAAATGTGGAAGGGGTGCTAAGCCGACTGCTTCAAAGTAACATTTCCCGCTTTTCCTTTTAAAAAGTTTACATGCGGAAACAGAAACTGTCGTTAGTAGTATGTCCGATTTTCATTTTTTGCTAAGGTATAAGTGGGTACCGAATTTATAGCCTATTACGAGATAGGTATGTATATCAAGTCTTAAATACAATTAATTGCTATCGCGCACAATGACAAGAATCTAGAAAAACAAGTCATTTTGCAAGTACCACAGAATTCAAGTGATGACTAGTAGGTAGGATTTATTTTAGTAATATACACGTAACTTTGTTCACAAAAGAATGTTAGTTATCGCATATGTAAAATTCTATCAGCTGCACTAATTGTGTTGTGTGTTCTTTTACGTACATATGTAGGTACGATAAACAATGGTTTTTTGACGACTCTAATTTGGAAAATGTGGGCTCCTTAGAGACTATCATATACTCCTCGCCCTAAATATCAAATAGCAACCAAAGTTCATATTAATTTACGAAGAACATAGCCCTCAGTTTGTTCAATACAGATTCCAAAACATATTAAAAAGGATCCTCCCATTTTTTCTCTGTCCTAAAGATAAAAAAACGCGCAATCTCCCTACACCTCAATAGGAAAGGAACCTACAGTTTCTTCGAATCCATTTCAGTACCCGCACATTTCATAGTAGATTTAACGTTTGTTTTGTGTTAGAGGGTGTGCCTGCGGTATGCCATTTTTAGTATTCAACTAATTAAAAAAAAAAAAATCCAAAAAACCTTCACTTCCATTACTACACTAAAATACCAAAATGCACACTGTATTACCGGCAATTCTCCAATTCCATTCCAGGCAGTACTGTCAAGAGAACATGTGGAGTGTGGATCATAAAAGAAAAGAATGAGAGAAATAAGAGAGCAAACCACATGGGAAAATATAATGGAACACTGGAAACCTATCAAACCAGTCCAACCAAAACATTGCACAAAAAATTACCAATCGGGGACCGTAGCATAAATGACCTACACACGCACACAGGCCCACAAAGGCGTTTCCCATAGCAGCCAAACAAGACCGTCTCTGGGATCAATGTGCCATTTGGGAGTATGCGTTCCACATTTCCTACGCTGTGTTTGTCTCTTTCATGCGTGGCAGCGATGTGGGTGTTAAAATTGTTCTGGCACTTAAGGGATGTTAGTGTCACACACTGGAGAGATTGGAAGGGGTTGATTTCTTGGTGGAAGAGAGAGATGGAAGAATCAACTAAATATGACAAGTGCCATCAAAATCCACCACCACTCCGGCCACCAGCAGCACCGCACCGTAGGGAGGTGTTTCACAACAGCATGGTGTGTCTCTTGACAGCTGCATCTGAACTCTTCTAATCTATTGAACGGCGTAGCAATGGCGCGAGCGAGCAATTTAAAAAGTCCCACATTCCCAGATCGTGCGTAGTTGTTGTGATCAGTCTTGCTCGTTCTAACATAGGGTACTAGCAGTTGGCAAAGAGGGTTGAAACGATGGCCCCGCCACCATCACCACCACCAGCGTCGACGACGATGACAACTCTGCAGACACTATTGCTGGTCTCTGCTGGCTTTGCGCTGCCTGTCTGCTTTGGCGTACTGCTGCATCGCATCTCTGGTGTCGGGTTCGGGAACACGGATACAGCACAGTGGATGGTCGTCGTCGTTGTCGCCGTTGTCTACACGTTGGTGGTTCGGTCGGTTGTGTTGTAACGCAGCAGCAGGGATTCAGTTGGGGTTTAACAGTCACTCGGGACGAACACTCTCGGTGGCAGGCTTTGGCATTTGGACACAGTGGTAGTGAGAGCGCGCGCTTCGAGACTAATTTTACCCAATTTACCCTTTTGCGCCCTGGTGTGTTGTGTTTTGTGCTGTGTTGTGTTGTGTTGTGATTAACGTGTGCTTTGGTTCAGTGTGTCATCATCGTTTTCAATTCTCTGCGGTGTATTGGGAAAAAGGACACTTGCAACGTCACATATTCAATCGATGACAGCTGAGGGAGTTGATTTACTCGTAAGTACGTTTGTACTGCGTTAAACGGCCGAACGGTATTTTTTAAAGACAGTCCTTAGAGATAAATGAACTTTTACTAAGACATTTGTTCCTCATATACATAAGTGTCAAAAGTGTGTCACACTCAGGTGAGAATCTAAGTTCGTGCGCCATCTATATTTCGTGAACGGTACAACGAACTGCTTCAAGCTGCGTTCCGACGAACCGGTGCCGGGCTTTAGCTCGGCTTCACCGTGGCCGACACTGGAATTGGAATGGGGACGGAAATTGTACCCAACAACGGGTCCCCGGTCGGCCAGCGGTTTGATGTTCGGTTTACCACCAACAGGAGCCGACTTAAATCAGCCTCGAGGGCCAATGACATCACTGAAAGAAGAACCGCTCGGTGCCAGGGCTTGGATGCAGCCAGTCGATCAGACCAAGTAAGTTAAATATTCTGCAGTCAAAAGGAAATTTATGGGTTCAAGTCACGTGAATGTCTACTACAATGTACCTACCTAAAGTATTTCCTTGACGACTTCCCTTTGGGTATTTTATTTATTCCTCAGGGAATTTTCCCTTCTCTCCCCAAAAAGGCGAAAGATGTTTTCATTTCGAAGCTTTCGTTTCGGCTCTCCCTTGAGTAGCTGAATCAGAAACCCCCATCCCAATCAGCTTTGCAAGAAGATTTTTGGACAGACACATTTTTTCTCTCTGAAATTTTCGGGAGTGCGTTTCATATCCTGCGTAAGATTTCTCTTCTGTAAAGATGTTTCTCTTTTTCTTTGAATCCTTATTTATTTACAAGATTGAGATATAAAATAAACAAAATTAAGGAATGTGTAAAGGGATACGCGGGAAGCTTTTTTAGTTTTGTTTTGAGATATGTTCGGAAAGGAAACACAACCGTTTATAGCAACGACAACAACAACGGCGGGTTTTGTTCGTACAAGCAAATCCTTGAGGTTCGTAAAATAGAAATTCATGAAAAAATATGTGATATGTACATATAAGTATAACTAGTGATGGTCAGAAAAAGGAAGTGAATGTGGTGTTAAAGATGTTAAATTAGTTTTGTTCGCTGTTAGTGACAAATTGGTGTAAATCTAAAAAAAAAAAAATACAGAAAACATTTCTAGTTCTTATTGTTTATTAGTGTCATAACTATGTATATGCTGCATACATGCATACATATGTGTGTATAGAGTTAATGCACTTCACGACCCCTTAAGAAGTGCACATTTCATTGTTGCTTTCAATATTATAAGCTAAATATCAATTTTTTTTAACTTAGAAGGTTTTATACAGAATCTTAGCTTTTGTAGATACATTTGCATTTCAACAAATAATATGAAAATAAAATGAGTTTTTCTAGTGGATCTCCGAATTCGCAAATTTTAGAATTTTGGGTTGTAGCAGATATTGTTTTATATATCTTGTTAATACGTACAAACATACATAGATGGTTGGATGGATGGGTGGATAGATTCTACAATATAAGTTTCAACATCGTTTCAGCATTAAAATAAAAAAAAAACAAAACGAAAATCTTAAGCATTGGACAATGCAAATGGGAATATCGGACTGGATACAGTACAGCTCAGTTAGTTACTTATTCAAAACGAGAATTAAAATTTTAACGGCCTTATTGAATCATCAGTTTTTCTTCCGTTTACTTTTGGTATTAATCTTGTAAATTTTAACAAGACCTATTGCTTTTATCTTGACTGTTAAGATTACAAAACTTCGAAGATGACATCAAAGATATATGTATTTTGGTCGTATTCATTAGGATTGAGATACTCTCAATTTATTATCATCGATATTCAAAGTCGTTTGAGACTAAAATTTATACTTTTTTATGTAAAATACTTATAGGACTAATAAAAATCTCCTAACAATTTTAATATTAAATTCGAATACTTACGTTTAGATGTTATCAATAATTGACCATTTATAAGATGAATAAACCCAGATTTCAAAATAGGCATGCTTATGTATGGATTTTCAACAGTAAAGTGTGATTATTCTCTAGTAAATTTAAAATACGCAATTAAATGGTTTAGAAGTACCTACAGCCCCACTATTCAAATCCTCAAGCCGTTAAATAAAATGAGATATCATCTTTCGATATGACGTGTAAAACTTGAGGTACAACAAATACGACTCCTGTCAAATGTAGATATGTACATATTTAATAGGCCTAATACCAACTTAAGAGTATCTTATTTGCGCAGAGACGTAATTTATTAAAATTTTATTCGTAAATTTGTAAACTTACCAACTTTTTTTCAATAAGAACAAAACTATTTTTAGAAGTTTTATATAGATGAATACTCTCTATATCCTATAACACAGGGCACCTATGTATGTTAATTTTGATAAATAGTTGGTAGATATACCTACCATAGGTAAGTAGAAAAGATACACAGAAATGTGTGCATATATGTATAAATGATCAGCACGAATAACCAAGTTGAATGACCCATGTTTGTCCACACGTTCATCACTAGTTTTAAACTCTACGTTCAGAGTTGTCAAATTAAGGTTTAATCTAGATAGTACGAATGACTTTTCTGAAATCACTACAGGTGTAAATGTTTGCAAAATCTAATCTAATCTACTTGAGTTTTATTTTAAAAATATAATCTGAATCCTAGCTTAAGTGATGGTTCCTGCCCTGCCAACTTTATTTTGCAGAGAACTAGACTAGACTAAACTTGATAGAGGATATACTCATATAGCATTGTATGATTCGTCTTAGACGAATTGGAACTTTTCTGTTTTTTATTTCACTTTATGTTAATAAGTATACCTACTGTAGCTGGTTTACGGTGATCATTTTCCTCAAAAATAAATAAGGTCAAACAGAAAATGGAAACATATGTATATCGATGTATGGAACAATTGCATGTACTATATGTAGTCTGCAGTAAAAATTACATATTAAATTTATGGGTATCTATTATAATAAAAAATTCGCAGATATACATTGTACATATGTAGATATGTATATATCTACATACACAATAGTCTGGTCAATTATTCCATGTTTTTACGGTAAAATGGAATTAAATAGGCGAAGACTCGCAATAACATTTAAAATAAAAAAAACATTTAAAATATTGCACAATATTTTTAGATTTTAGTGCACACTTAAAATTTCGGAAACCATATGAATTAGAGTCTTGAAAAATAAAAATACAACAAAATTATGCGGAATGAAATTTTCTACAATAATTTCCGCGATGGCATACCTACACATAAATAGGTACATATATACAGTACATAATATTATGTAAATTGAGCTTCAGAAGAGTTGCCGATGTCAGGTACCAATTTATTAGGCAATGGAGATGTCATCCAAAGATATAAAGTTTCAGAACAAATCATAGCTTAACTGAATTTTAGGTAAGATATACAGTATAAATACATACGTATTAAAGTCTTCAAATGTTCTTTTTATGTGTGCACAATTTATAATATGTAGCTTTCTTCTCACTGCCACCATTTTAGCATAACTTGAGCAGTTGTTTGAAAACTAAAATGTATAAGGTTTATTCAACAATTTAGAACTTAATTTATGCCAAGTTATTGAAAGAATTTATTGATCTCTGCTTAGTTTTAGATTATCTCTTTACAAAGAGATGATGCTGAAATCGCATTTACTTTCTTTCCTGGAAAACAATTTTAATATTCTTATATTAATTAAACAAGTACAGAATACTTACCCCTGATTTTTTTAAATTAACAAATTGGTTCCTTTGAAGAACTATTAAGAAATTAGAGAATTTTATGAATTGAGAAGATATTTTACAAAAACTAATAAATGTAAGAATTCAAACAAAAGTACCCACTGTTATTGGTAATGTTAAAAAAGTTTTTCATTTAACGAAAAGATACGAAATGTTAAATTAATTATTTTGCAATAATTGTTTAGGTAGGAGAAATTTGTATAAAAATTAAATTGTAATAGAATGTATTGAATCGAAATAATAACTTATTTGGACTGTTACAGTTACAGCATTGTTACAGTTGAACAGATTGCGTTAGCATACTTGGGTATGAATACTAATAAAAATCCTTCAATATAACCTTGAGGGCTCAGGAACACTTTGTTTAATTCTAATGAATTGCATATGAAACTAAGGAACCAAAATTTATTTTAAAAAATGTAGTGATAGCGGTCTGTCGTAGAAGATCTTACCCATATATCTTACCGCCATTAATACCGATTTAAATAATTTTAATATCTAACTATTAACACCCTTAGTGGGTTAGAATTATAATGTCAATTGTTTTGAAGTAAAATGTAAAGATCAAGTGAATATAACTTTCAGAAATGATTACATTCGGAAATGCAAATCTTTAAAAAAATAATGACAAACACGAGTTCAAGATGGTGTATATTATACACTACCAATCCACAATTTAAGATGATCTGAGTTGTGAGAAAATTACTTTGTGGTTATTAGAAGGACCCACCTTTTATTTCCGAACGGGTCCATACCCATACGATAAAATCAATATTTTATTTCAATCATGTCAATCTCTGATTGCAACTTAATTGAACGCAGTTTTGCTAATCATAAATGTAATCCTTAACGCCACACACAACTTCCATGGGAATCTCAATTCGTATGTCAATGAGATTACTAAGTACCTACTCACATCATAAATCGCATCATTTTGAAAATGTATGTTTATTTGTAAACTGAATAATTTAACCAGATATTCTCACTTCATCTTAGCATGACAAAGTCAAAAATGTTAATCATGGACTTCATCGCACACCTATTGTTTGCCTATGAGTTAAATTTCGTCTAATTTTTTGCTAAGGCCAACATTTTAGGGGAATCGATTATTAGATATGTACATATGTATGTACTATGTACATATAGCTCTATCGTTAAACACTTTTTGGTGTTCAGTGTTCATTACCGAATCGAACATTTTTCGTAAATGAGGATAAAAGAAATTTCAATAATGGGTAGCTTTAGTCAAGGTCAGTTGTAATCGAAATAACATAAGTTCCTATGTATACAGAAAATAGTGTTTGATAACAATTTGTGCCTACATCCGAATTTTTTTGGTCATTACCCACTTTTTTAAGAAAGTTACGGTTTTGACAATTGCTTACTCGCAGTCGGAATTGACTAGTTAATATTTTGAGCTTGTGCTGGGTCGAATATTAAATTCCATGTAATTACTCGTGAATGAAGGAGTCAGTTTTAATGAATGTCTCTACTCCATTTGGATGAACACGCTGAAAAATATGTATTTTGCCACTGAACTAAGTAATTTTAAGTTTTCCAAAAGCCCGCGCCTCAAAGTCGATTAAAATAATAGGAAACCACTAATCCATTCCACAATCCACAATTCCACAATTTAAATAATTTTAATATCTAACTATTAACACCCTTAGTGGGTTAGAATTATAATGTCAATTGTTTTGAAGTAAAATGTAAAGATCAAGTGAATATAACTTTCAGAAATGATTACATTCGGAAATGCAAATCTTTAAAAAAATAATGACAAACACGAGTTCAAGATGGTGTATATTATACACTACCAATCCACAATTTAAGATGATCTGAGTTGTGAGAAAATTACTTTGTGGTTATTAGAAGGACCCACCTTTTATTTCCGAACGGGTCCATACCCATACGATAAAATCAATATTTTATTTCAATCATGTCAATCTCTGATTGCAACTTAATTGAACGCAGTTTTGCTAATCATAAATGTAATCCTTAACGCCACACACAACTTCCATGGGAATCTCAATTCGTATGTCAATGAGATTACTAAGTACCTACTCACATCATAAATCGCATCATTTTGAAAATGTATGTTTATTTGTAAACTGAATAATTTAACCAGATATTCTCACTTCATCTTAGCATGACAAAGTCAAAAATGTTAATCATGGACTTCATCGCACACCTATTGTTTGCCTATGAGTTAAATTTCGTCTAATTTTTTGCTAAGGCCAACATTTTAGGGGAATCGATTATTAGATATGTACATATGTATGTACTATGTACATATAGCTCTATCGTTAAACACTTTTTGGTGTTCAGTGTTCATTACCGAATCGAACATTTTTCGTAAATGAGGATAAAAGAAATTTCAATAATGGGTAGCTTTAGTCAAGGTCAGTTGTAATCGAAATAACATAAGTTCCTATGTATACAGAAAATAGTGTTTGATAACAATTTGTGCCTACATCCGAATTTTTTTGGTCATTACCCACTTTTTTAAGAAAGTTACGGTTTTGACAATTGCTTACTCGCAGTCGGAATTGACTAGTTAATATTTTGAGCTTGTGCTGGGTCGAATATTAAATTCCATGTAATTACTCGTGAATGAAGGAGTCAGTTTTAATGAATGTCTCTACTCCATTTGGATGAACACGCTGAAAAATATGTATTTTGCCACTGAACTAAGTAATTTTAAGTTTTCCAAAAGCCCGCGCCTCAAAGTCGATTAAAATAATAGGAAACCACTAATCCATTCCACAATCTCTGTAAATTAAAATCCATTGCAATCGAATTGATAAAAAATGTCATCTTGCTACGTAAGCAGCATGCTTAATATCTTCTATTTTACTATACTCAATTCTATAGCCGATTCTAGAATTGTACAGAAACAAATTTTTTTCTCATCTTCATTTCTGTGTCAATAACTATCTCATAGGTTAGGTCAGGTTGAAGTGGTTGCCAGCTAGGAGTCGCCAGCACACTTAGACCAAGTAACTTTCTCATACTATGGATAATTTTTTTTTGTAAACTCATGACAAACCTTTAAAGGACTCTTCTGAAAAATTGTAAAAAACGACTTGTGCTGGTTTTCCTTGTTGCCACAGATATATTTAAGCTTGACCACTTATCCACTGTTGGCCGGTACAAAACTGTTCCCTTATAAACTTAGCTCCAGCCGCCTGTCTGAAAGTTGTTGACATACCCTTAAACCACTCCGGAAAGCGGAATTGAAATAAATGAATCCGACAAAGCGCGCCACTTACCCACTGTTGGATATACATATGTTTGGTTGGATACATAAGACAGAGTTTTGTTGGGGAGCGGAAACGAAGTAATTAAACGAAAAAAACACACCTCTGTGGATATACATATGTATGTATCTTTATTTCAACTTAAGTCGACATATTATTGCTGTATTATTGCTACATATATAATATGAAACTTTTAATTTAAGGCTTGATACA
Source organism: Blera fallax (assembly GCA_946965025.1). Classification (NCBI taxonomy): domain Eukaryota; kingdom Metazoa; phylum Arthropoda; class Insecta; order Diptera; family Syrphidae; genus Blera; species Blera fallax. Next base: position 53,269,950 of record OX337246.1, read on the forward strand.
ATTTTATTTAGTTCGTGCCAACGTAAAGGTATCTAGGTGCTACTAGTAGCCAACGTAATAGCTTAGTTTTCGAAAGAATTAAGAAACATTTGAAGAACAGGCTTCCTGAGTAAAATGTAAATTTCCATTGCATTTATTTAATCTTATTTTATTTTGGTTAACGATGACCATCAAATTTGACGTAAATAGGTGAATTATGAAAGCAAAAGCTAAGTTTAGCAAGAAGAATGTATATATGTATCTATGTATATGTTTATGCTATGTAAAGAGCTAGTTGGAGCCGAGGTATTTAAGGAAGAATCTCACACGATGGAATATTGACAATAAGAATTAAGACAAGTACATATAATATGTACTTTCTTATACGTAATAAATAATAGAATGTAAATTACATTACTACACGAATTTTAATGCTACCTTGTCCTTGTCCTTTAAATGGTGTTGCTATTTCTGATTTATGCTTCCTACAACTACAAGAAAATATTCCTTACAACAAACTGTGCTGTTTCCTAATACATAATTCCATTTATCATGCTGATAAGGAAATTACATACATACAATCCATAGATATATGAGTACAAAAGACAATGTAGGTACGCACCGGCAATAAAGTCAACTGAAAACTTGCGAAGGCGACACAATTCTACAGACACAAAAGGATTATCAAATTTTAGTTGCCCCTCAGTTGCAGTCTAACCTTCGAGTGTTATTATTACTTTCATTTCACAATCAATATCGTTTAATTTATTACATTATCCCTACCTAAAGGGACAATTTACGAATAGCTTAATTTTCACATACTCAGCCTAACAAACATACGTATGTACATACATACGTACATATGTACGTAACCAAACATTAATTACTTTGGGCAATATGATAAGAATCAAAGTATCAAATTTCTAATCTCCGTGAAAAAATCTTTAATTCATTGAAAAAATTGAAAAGAGCTGAGTGAAAAAAGTAAAAAAAAAAAACTTTGCGAAGAATATTTTGCACTTCACTGAATGACAAAACGTCTGGAACACGCAATTTACGGTGTCACGCAAATGATGGCGAAGGGTGACATCCATTTTTTGCTCCTTTAACCCTTTTATTTGTAAATTTTTGTTATGTTTTATTTTTTTCTTGTCGCTGTCCTTTGTTTTTTTGCAATCAATTAGAAAATTAAAAAGCGGAATGCAGCGGTTTTCCGCTTGTGCATTTAGCATAAAAGCAAATAAGTGTGATTGTTTTGAGTATGCGGTTTTGTGGCAGCGAATGGTTAACGGACGAAAGCAGCGACTTGTTAAACAAAGTAATGTATGACTCGAGTGTAATGACACCAGGTGATGTGAATAGATTAAGATAAAGGATTATAAAACCATCTATGCAAATTCGTGTCTAGCATGAACATACATATGTTCATTCGCTCATATATTGGAGCTGAATGAAGCGAGGGCAGCATTAATTTTACTAAGGTTAAAAAATATGCGCGCAATGGGGCTAAGAGATTTATTTACACTCATCCATACTCGTGTATTTTGTTAGTTGATGGGGATGGAATTAAAGCAACGGAATTATTTTCATTTGAAACTTCACGCTCTAAAAAGTTTTCATAACCTCAACTTTTCGAATCAGATAAATTTTAATTGAAAGCTGTTTAATGGTTGTGCATAGTTAGGCGCGCAATATTTGAAGGTGAAACCATTTAAAACTCCATCCAATAATGTGAGTTGGGCACTTTTAAAACAGAAACTAGATTTGAACAAAATACATACGGTTTTGAGAATTTTTAAGCTCCTATGACGAACACTAGCCCCACTTCTCTTAAGTTCAAATAAGATCAACTGTAGACTAGGCTAAGCTAAAACAAACGGAATTCAGGTGGAACTTTTGCTAGGCTGGTGAAAGCTTTTAGTCAGTTTTTCATATTTTATGTAAGCTTTTGGCACTCAGCTCCGAAATACTTTACCTGATTTATAATTTTTAGTGCGCCATATACTAACTCTTGTCTTTTAATTTGTAATCTTAATGCAGACAATCTGATAAAAGTTACACAAATTAAAGTTATTAATTAAAAAACTTTCCAAAAAATTGGCTTACATACATACATATGTATGATGACGAGTAGAAAAAGTTTCTGTGAAAGTTCATGTACATGTAGCTTCAATTATTGTGCAAAAAAAAGAACAGAGAAGCTTCAACTATCGTACCTTTCAAAACAGGAATTATGTACCTGCTGTCTATGTTGATGTACATACATAAGTATTGCAACATTTGCAGAAGTCAACAAATCGCTTACCATTGTCATAAGGTACGATCTCCAAGACAAGGGATCTCATTACATATCAGACTACTCTTTTCGTTTGCACCAATATTCAACATTCACATGAATACATACGCTTTACGCTTGCAAATGTTGTATCAGGTTCGAAACTGTGTCATTTTTATCTATTTATATTGTAAAATTATTTCACTTAATCAATACTTGGAAAATAAAGTCAGACCATCTTGGCATCAATTTGTCAAAGAAGACCAAAATAAGTACATGTACATATACTTTCGACTTTTCCTAATGTAGCCTCATTTAAAAATGTGGACGTAAAGTCTGTACAAAAAGAAGTACTGCCAACCAGCCATGCCAATGCTACTTAATTTGGGTTACGGCTTTGCATAACTTAATATTTTTTATATAGAATCAACCTTCACGACTATTTAAGTTTATAAGTCGCTTATACAATACGTTTTCTACTCGACCTCCAAATCTACTTCCCAGAAATATACTTGTATTTATTCACTTTATCCCACAACGCCATCTCCATCGACTACCTATCCTCGCTCGTTTCCCGTTTGTATCAACGCGTTTCGTCCTTTTTACCATTTTACCATCATTCTCTATGTGATGCTTGTTAAATTTGATAAAAGCCGATTGTTATTACATGCAAGCGGACCAACTGTGTTTGGCTTCTGCCACCGCATGACGATGTTGAAGTCAATTGCTGGAAATGCGCACCCACACACAGATCATAGTAAACCATGATATCACCCCCAATTAAATGGTTCTCAATGGCAAGGAAACACTCCGAAGGTGATGGTCCGGCCCAATGGAATGAGCGGGTACCCTTCCGCGTGGAGGATTTATTTATTTTTTTTTTTTCATGCATTTTTTTTCGCTTTCGATTCACATGCCAGCAGAGAAAAGCAAAAAAATACCGTTATTATTTGTGTACACTCAATGTTTTATATTCACAAGGATATATCGAGGATCATTGGATGCGGTAACAGAGCATGATACCGTGATGATTTCGATTTCGCGCTCAGCAACCATTTCTCTACAAAGTGGTGTGTTCAATCGAACGATGGTTTTAATCTTTTTTTCCGTTTCGTTCCTGCAATGTGTGTAGTCTATTGGTGGTGTCTATAACGTGAGGCGATTTAGCGTTAAAGGCCATGAATCCTTTTCATATCCTTTTTTATGGCCCCAGTACGAAAAATATTTAAATGTGGTCTAGAGTACTGACATTTGGGTTTATTTGTTGCCAAACAAAACGAAAGTTACAGGGGTTCGTTTTCTGCCAGGAGCTAACATCCTTTATTTTTTTTAAAAACAGTTATGGACATTTTTTTGTGTTGTGTCGCCTATTTTTCGTACTTTGTCGTTTTTTTCACGATTTTTGTTCAGCGGGACTAGTGGCATTGCGATATTGGCGTTAATACTGGCATCGCTTGTGTAGTTTATGGACAACAATTTTCAAGTTTATAGAAACTATTGCAAATAAATAGAATTTGAATACGGTATGTGCAGAAGTAGCAGTGTTTCGGCGGGTTTGCTGAAAACTCAATTAGCGATACTAAGTATTTTACTAACGCAGAATCTAGATTCGTTTAGTAGTTATTGAACTCCTATCGTAACTGCACATTGATAACTCCGTTCCTTGCCAGTTTGTCAGATTTTTTGTTACCTGGTAAATCTTCATGCCCCGGTACCCACGAGAGACGAACTCTATTAGGGCGGGCAAATAGACAGTCCTTACTCGTGATCGCGCTTATTGCTGGTTTGCTTTCCTAGCAGATGTCGATTTGCCTAGTATCGGTAGCATCTTCTAAAAGTATTTCTGTGGCTTTGAATATTGCAAAGAGTCTAGATAAAAAGCAAGTTCAATCCGTGGATTATGACAAAAGATGCCAGCACGTGATTCCCCTGATATGTTAGTCCAAGACTCTGTTGTAGACAAAGTGGTTTCGAAGTTGTTGATGAGTTTTTAACAACATCATTTGGACAATTGATAAGTGGCGTCACTTCTCTTATTATTTTGGTAAGTTTTCGGTGTCCTGTGTGTGCGCCATCATTGAAATGGCTGACGGTTCTGAGACTTAGTGCAATTGTCAATGAATATTTTAGCATGTATATATGTATGTATATAGAATCTCTCGGCTACAATAAATAATAAGATAAGGCGATTCTAAGTGACGTATTTCAATACCAGCGAAAAATTCTTTGAATTATTTTCGTGCAATTTGTTGCAATGTCCGTTCTATAACACTTTCAGTATTTGCGTATAACCTTAATTGCGTAAAATGTTCGCAATTGTTCATTTATCCATTCTACAGTCCTGTTCTAAATTCTAAACTGACTTAGTAAATTCGCTCCAAAAAAGTAAAATGAATAAATGTGGTTACATTCAAAACATCCCATTCGTTTTTTATCATGTATCATCCTCTTATCCGAATTTTTTTGGCATATTTTATATTCCACCAATTGGTTGGTTTCATTGACTGCAAAAAGCGTTGCAGGTGCCGAACAAGGGAATTAGATCAAATTCACTCGAATGTACGGTTGTTCACAAAAAAAATCTATTTCGATTGGAAACTATCAATTTATTGCAATAGTTCGTTTTTTTTTTATTCCGAGATAATGCTAGCATAAAATGTGTATGGATCTAGGTATACCGTTTTTATCACTATTTTCCACTGTTATTCTTCCTAGAAGAGAAAAAAATGCCTGGCTTCGATGCAGGCGATGGCAAAAAAGCAACCGATAAATTGAATTTATTTTTAGAATAAAATGTTAAGGGGTGGTACAAAATTTATTCACACTGCACACAGTGTGGCAGTTCGTTATCGAGCTTGTGAACCGATTGGCTGCTTGTTAGAGAGCGTTTTAGTGCCGATTATCAAATTGATATATGTATATGTATGTATATGCACATACATACATACATAGCTCTTTGGTATTTTGAAACTATCATATTTGCATATGCTTAATAAGGTTGTTGGGCGATTTTAATGTTGAAATAATATTTTACATCAAAGCAGAACTACTAAAAAGAAATAAATCAAAGAAATTAATTTTATCTTTTCACCTGATTATCCTTGACGTTTTTTTCTAAAATAAATTTATAGGTTCCTTATTTTTATTGTGACATAAAACAAATTCTGATGTGTGTTCTTTGGAAATTTGAAAACGAGGTCGTCAACATATGTTTTAGGTTTATTTATGAGCAGTTAATACTTCTTTCGTCTTGAAAGTATTTTCAAAGAATGCCAAGAGTTTTGTTTATTTTTTGTACCTAGTAAACTTGTGGCGCCTTACGTAGTTACATATGTACATATGTATATACATATTCCTATTCCGATTTGGAAAAATTAATTTTTCTGATCTGTAAGTCCGTAGAGTATTTTAATAAAAAAAAAGTTTGCTCGTAGTATGATGAAATAAAAACTAACAATTTCCGTAAACTGTGGACTTAAATTAATTACATTTTTGATCTGTAATATTTATTAGGTAATGTATTGCTTCTGATCTGTTGTTGATGAACTTCATATGGAGGTGAAGCACCCAACTTCAAATTTTATCAAAACCTATTGAACAGTTTATGTGATAGACCACTAGATACAATAATTTTACTCAGTAAAATTAGCCGTACTTTAGCATATCTACCTGTATACTGTATGTTAACTACTATTACACGAGCAACTTTCTCTACACCTTCGAAAAACGAAGAAGGCTAGCAATATTGAGCTCAATTCGTTTAAGGCGGAGAACTCACATATAAAGTGTAAGGCCGTTTCGTAATTCGCATAGACAAAAACCTCTGGTATTTAAGTCAATAATAGGACTAAGGATGTTGAGTCACGCCTGCACAGTTCGAACAGATAGGTACGTTGGCCTGCCTCTTTTGCTATATCTATGTAACACCTCGTTGCATGACAACATAAATTCAATCCATGGCAATATTTTGGAGACGGAGCAGCTCAGTCATTTCAGTTTATGAACCGACGACCAGCAGTCTAAAGGGGGTTAGGGATCAACAAAGACAGCAGCTCAACCTTTCTTGTTGAAAGACAAGAATAACTTCCTATTAGCCAGCATATCTTTTTGTATTGAGCTCCTCCCTTGTTTTCTTATCATGAGACTTCGAACGAAATTTTGCGTTCAATACCAAGATATTAAGTTGTGTCGCGTATAGACTTACTTGGTTATATATCAATCTTTTTGTCTGTAAAATCTAATTGTACATATTTAGATTGGTTTAATTTGGTGCGACATTTTCTCGTCCATTTTCTCTTATAATTTTTCCGATTATTTAATATTCTGCAACTATCGCCGTAGCTAACTAGTTAGTGCGTTGGTCTACTGAGCGGAAGGCTTGGGGTTCAAATACTAGAAAGCACCACTTCTTACGAATGTCTGTCAAACGTTCAAGAGTAATAACTGTTATGAGTAAGTTTCTAAATAAAAATATGCCGTTAAACTTTTAGACCCTTCCATTTGTGCGAAAAAGAAATACAGTAGGTACTCCCTCAATAATGTGAACCTCGAAAATGTGAATTATCCAAAAATGTGAACCAGAAAAAGTTTGCAATACGTACTCTAAAATGTGAAGTCAAAACCAAATCTTGATACACGAAAATGTGAACTTTTATTTTTTTCTCACGAAAAATTACACGGATAGCGTTGATCCTGCGCACTGACCATACTGACCACAGTTATTTTTGTTTGTGAATGCGGCACGTGCCGTAATGAGAGTTCAGTTTTCGGTGCATTAAAGTTAATGTGAATAATTTTTTTTAAAAGTGTCGGTTATTTTAGAATAACTTGTCTCGTTTTCATATTAAAATCGTTGAATAACTATGTTTTTGTATCCTTTCTTTTTCTTTTCAGTAATCAATTAACAAATAATTTTAAGAAGCATAAAATGCAACGAATTTTTTCGAACACAGAAATGTGAACTGCTCGTGTTTTAATTAGTTCACATTATCGAGGTAGTCCTGTTTTTTTTTTTTAATAATTTTCTAAACCTGGTCAATTGTAATATTTTACTTTCGCAATCCTAATTGATGGTTGGGAATAATTTCTTTTCACTCAATAAAAGTTATTAGCCTTTTCAGTAGCAATCATTCAAACAGTTTCAAATTTGTGGGCAATGAGGATATTAGCCTATAAGATAATGCTTCATGAGGTGATTTCCAGGTTTTGCAATCATAATTACATCAGCTCCTTTCCATAATTGCGGCACGTACTCTAATCTGAATGCAGTTTCAATGATGTTCTTTAGGAGCTTTTTTTCAAGAAACCAATTTAAGTGCTCCCAATTTGTTTTTTTTTAACTGGACCCTAGTTGTCTTAAGACAATTCTTCAATCGAATATATTCATATGATTAACAATACAAATAAAACATACGGTGCAACAGACCGTATGTAGTCCAGAGTCTTGCTTCTCTCGACCATTCATGTTGTGCGTGTGAAAAGACTTTTGGGGTTTTTTGCAATTCGAACCTCGAACCTCCTGCTGATCAACAAATCGCCCTTATCAAATAAATGGTGTTTTTTTATCAAATCTAATAGAACTTTAAATTTAAAAAAAACGTTTTATAAAATTAAATTTGAAGAAGATTTTAGGCAGATAATCAATAATTAACGAAGCGCATTCTATCCGTCCAATTTTGGGTTACTTCTTCGAGCAAATGATGTTCAATGTCACGAATAACACAAACAATATTGACTTCAAAGGCGAGAATTGTTGCTGGTTTATCAGCACAAACCAGTTACTTCAGGAAAGATGTCAAATCGCACAATATTGGAGACAACTAAGGCCTTTACCGTTTCTGTATGAGTTCAAGTCAGTTTCTTTTTCGCTTTCGATTGGTATCAAAAACTTAAGACTACTAAAGTCTAGCGCAACTGGTTCTGATAGCACTTAACTGGTCTATGGGCAATAAGTCAGTGAATTATCCAACCTTAAAATCAAATTTTCTGAAAACTACAATTTCTGAATTAAGCCCTTTTTGCCTAACGTCGAAAAATTGCCAAGTCAATTTCCCGAAATCAACGAAAGAGTGCATTGTTGCGGAGCGAAGGGGTCTAAAAGGACTCTTCTGAGCCAGTCTCACTGCATAAGTGACAAGTTTGTATACATGTAAATAAACTCTTTAAGCTCGTGGACTGAACGCAATTTTCCGATAAAAAAATAGATCTGATTGGAACTGCTCTAAAACCCAATCAGGAAAAGAGTTATTTAAGTGATGGTCTTGTCGATTTAATTTCTGCACCATATACTTAGATCTTTGTGCAAAATTTTCCACGTAGGTGATGGGCAGAGCTTCAATTGAATTTGAATTTTCTTGCACACTTAGTTTTACGGCGGATATATGTATCATTGAGAGGGTATGTGGAAAATCTATGTGCATTATGTGCATTTGTTAGCGTTTCCCAGACATGAGTTTTTTTAATAATGATTTGCCAGACTGTTTTCAACATAAATGTCGAAAAGGTAGGGAATACTGACAGACCGGTTTGATACTTATCCCTATTTCTTACCTGATATTCTTAATACATATCAAGCAATAATTGAAATTATGGCAAAAGATCGTCCACCTGAATGGCATTTACAATTACTATAAAATTATTACATATGTCTGTACACTTTTATGTAACCATACCTCCACCGAAGTTGTCAGTTTTCGCAACTCTTTTGTAATTCTAAGTTACTTACATACATACATATGTACGCATCCACTATATACCGATTTTTATGCAGTGCATTTATTTTAAAATCACTTACCCCAAATGGACACTCCTTTAAAATTCTTTTAACAGCTATCCTCTATCTAAACCACATACTTGCAATCACCAATTATTTCTCTATAACACAAATACTTTCTGACCTTTCGCATAACACACTCACACATATGTATAATTACATAATTAAATCTGATAAAATCAACATTTTCTAAATTAAATTGTTACCTTACAACACTAGCACATTTCTCATTCCATATACGGCATACACATACCAAAATGTAACGCCAACATGATATCCTTTGCGTCATTCACTATCATTACCAGCCACGAGTTGTTGACATTTCACATTTTACACGAGCACTTTAGCTTCTTATGAGTAGCGACGAAGCCCATAATGACATCCGAATATGAAAATGTACAAGTCTTCTCCATGCTTATAGATTAATTATAGAGCTGTCGAGTGTATGTATATGGAAGGACATTAATTTTAGGGCTAAATATTTATTAAAGAACACAATTTTCTACTTAAGATACTTAACAGATGATTTTTTTCTTATAGCCTTGGTATCGGTCGCGCCCACTTTGAAAAACAGCCCCCAAGTAACCTGCGTAAATCGAACTTTTTTCACTTTGTTATTGCGCTTTATGATCGGGCTGGTCAACCTATTGAAATTGAACGAACAGCATTCATCGGTTTCATTGAAAAGGATTCCGAGTCGGATACGACAAAGACAAACAATGGCATCCAATATCGATTACAACTCTTATATGCGAATGGTAAGTTGTAAAGAACAATGAATTGGAAGATTTTTGCTTCTTGCTAATTCTGCGATTTTCATATCCTTTTTAGGTGCCCGTCAGGAGCAGGATATTTTCGTGCGACTCATCGATTCGGTGACTAAGCAGGTAAGCTACCAATGCGATTTTTGTAAAATTCCAGAACAGTCAGGGAAAATTGGAAAATGGGCGTGAAATACTCGCACTGCAGTTTAGCTATCCTTGGGGTGCATTACATTGATATCAGGAGCATAAGTTCCATAGAAAATTGATTGTCACACTTAATTAAGCCGAGTTAGTTATTTTGCTCCTTTCTAAGAAGAAAATTAAGTTGTCGGTTGGTCTGAAAAACTCCTGTTTCGGGATAGGACACAAAACTGGAAAAGGACACAGAAGGCCAGTCAAAGGGGTGTTGATAGATGTAAAAGGATTTTTGGTTTTGTGTTCTTTGTTATTTGCTTTGTAGTGGGTGAGTAAGTGGATTGTACGTGCATACTGGCCATATGTCCTTTTGTCAGGACATTTTCATGGGTAATTAATTTTTAACGTGACTTATTATTGCTTTTCGATTTTGCTTGCCAAAAGTTGTAAAAAAGGGGCGACAATTCTTCTGATTGGGGTGAATAATGTGATGTGTCGCATTTGTAATTTTATCCTTATTATCCTTGGGCACCCTTCCCTTATTGAAATGTACATCGATTGAAATTCGAGCGATTTGTTAAGAGAATTTATCGAATAATTTGTTGTGGACTCGCACTTTGAAATTTGATCTTCAATGATCGGAATGAAAACAAATGTTGGATCAAAAAAAAAATTTATTCTGCTATGCCAATACAAATTAAATAAATGATTGAGATGCTTTAAGGCTTTTAGTAAATTTTTTATGAAAATTGACTCACAATTTAAAAGGATTTGTATCTCCCAACCATTCATTTATATACATACATATAATGTTCTTCTGCTTTTTTTGGTCACGTCCGCTGTTAACATCCGCTAACGCAGTAAAAAAAATACTGAACTTTGTATGTTTTTTTTTTGCGCTGAAATTTGGTTTTTCTTTTATGTTTTACGTTTCATTCATTTCCTGTTCCTGAACACGGGACATCTACACCTACACACACCAACTATCCCATTCAGTCTTTCTCAGGACGCGGACAGCAGCATGGAAACATAGTAGTAATTGCTCAGTTCTACTAGCACACAACTGACAAATGGATGAGTAAATAAATCAAAAAGGCTCCACTTTTCCGGATGAGATAATTCTCGCGGGTTATTTATAACAATTTTTATCCAGTAGCTGTTTTTGCTTTATTTTAAACGGGTTTTTCTGTCGTCTTTTTTTTTTTTGCCTTCTAGAATCCTTCCTTATCCTGTGCTGGTAAGAGTGATATTGCAGTGTCCAGTTTCGCTGTGCAGCACATTCGGATCAGATTTATAGCTGTGTAGCTGTATATGAATGTGTTTAGGGTTGGTGAGTGTACCTGAGAAGATGATATTGGCGGTGGTGGAATAGGTACGTGCATAAATAATGGCACCTACCTTAAATGGTGACATCGTTTAAGAGCTTATCGCTAGTAAATAAAAGTGCGCAGTGTAAGCACATTGTCAGGGAAGTTAAGGCAGAAGTAGTTATGTGGACTGAGTGGTACACTGCACAAAACTGTTATGCACAAATGACTTATTGGGTGATACGTGAGAGTAGTATAAACAGTAGTTTCAAGATCCATTTATATACACCAGAACTAGTACAAAAAGCAGAATGTGTATGTGGACTGATAGCTTAAAAGTTCATTGTTCTAATGGCTGATTGCCTGAAGTAATCGAATCGCTCGAACTTCTATCGGTAGTAAGTTGAGCGTAAATTTGTATCTTGTGATTGTCAGCTTGGAAAACATTGCAGAAGGTTTCCATTGTTGCACTTACCACAGTTCCACCTCGATCAATTCGTGTACATTGTTTTTCGGAAGAATCTATAGTAAAGTTGCGAAGTTTTTCATGGGGCTCTATTTCTTAATCATTCCATCACAATGAATTCCAAGAAAAAGATATGAAATCTATTTTTTAAGTGCAAGCTTTTCTTTTTTGCTTCATTTAGCGCAGTTTCTTTGCCGCCACCATGTGCACATATGCAGGTCAATCTTTGTACATTAAATAAGGTTTTTCTTCGCTCTCCTTTTCTCCCAAGACACCGAATGTCTTGTGGTTTTATTGAGTTTTTTAGAAAACCTTTATTGTTTATAAAAGAGGGAGGGCCAACTTTTAAAAGGTATCTTAACCAAATAGCTCTACGTAACTGGAGACAATTGGCTGGGGATCAAATTGACTGGTGTGCTCTAGTACTTTAAATGGCGCTACAGTCCCAGGTGGACCTGGCCCAGCCTGTAACAGCATTTAAATTAAAGTAAGTACATTTTTAGACAGTTGCTGCCAATTCCCTTCAAGCAATTTTATCTCCGAAAATAAAACACATTGCAAAAATTGGAATGCAGATCCTGGATGCATTCTAAGAATCCTTACAAAAGAGAAACTCAGACCGTGATACAAATGCATCTGGCCTAATTGAGAAACATGGTGTATGTACATATGTATGTGCAATTCAACATACTGTGGTTGCATCAACCGGTTCTTTCTACATAAAAACTCGAATGAAGGCTGCCTTAACTGTTCGTAGTCATATAGTATGTGGCCATTGAATTATGACCGATGAGAAATATATGGGATTTTTTGCTTTGACCGCAAATAAAAACAAAATTAATAGGATTATTTAAAATCTTTTTGCACATATTTTAGCATAGCTGGACTTCTTCTCAATCAACAAAGCAGCAACTTGTGATTTTTTTTTCGACAGAAATGTCGGCTTTTTTACCCATATTGACAAAAATCAATTAAAATAAGGTTTTCGCCTTTCTATGAGTTATATACATTATTTTCAAACAAATATTTAATGCTACTAACTGCAACTTACTTAATTTAAGTCATAAATTACTTTTCCACTTATTAAAATAAATTTCTAAAACCGCACTATTGCCAACTGCGAGCTAAAGAGAATGATAAGAAAAGCACTTTCAAACCTGTTTATGTGTTGATGCACATTTATCGTACGCACGTAGGTAAGTCCTTCGGTGCCTGCTATTAAAATTAAAGAGAGTATAGAGAAAACCCGTAACTAACTGTATTCTTAAAAACAAATAAAAAAAAACGCATTTCACAGAACACATACTTCAAAAAAAGTAGCAAAATTCCTTAAAAACTCGATCGGTCATAATTCATTGGCCACATACTGTATACTTACATACATATATTGCAATATGGGCGCCGTGGCTCAAGTGGTTAGTGCGTTGGATCGCTGAGCGGGAGATTCGAGGTTCGTATCCCAGAGAACACCTAAAAGTATTTCACGGTCAAACGTCTCGCGAATGTCTGACAAACGTCCGAGAGTAGTAACTGTCATAAGAAAGCTTCTCAATATGCCTTTCGGATATGGCTCTAAACTGTAGGTCCCTTCCATTTGTGTGAAAAAAATATAACACGCACAACACGAATGGTCGCGAGAAGCTAGGCCCTGGACCACATACGTCTGTTGCGCCAAGTATTTGTATTTGTATATATTGCAATAAGCATGCACTATCTTCGGCGCGGGAGATGAAGATGGTTGACCTTACTTTTGCTTATCTCCTTTCACTCTCTGAGGGGCATTGGGCGTCAAAAACGCCTGCGCGCCTTCTTGTTCGAAGAAGCAGCGACTCGCTTTTCATCTCAAGTAATAGTGGTAGGTAAGAGTTGTAAGGGAGAAACCCAATTACTACCATAATGCGCCGTTTTGATACTAAACAAACTCGAGTAACTTGATTGTTTGAAGATATAGAAAAGTAGAGTTCAGGAAGTTCAGTGGAGTTCAGAAAAGAATGAGTTCTCCACTTCTTATATCAGGTATCTCTACATAGAAAACGTTCAGCTAACGTAATGCACGTTGTGCGAGCCGGAGATCTGCAGAAATTTGAGACTGCTTCTCCTTATTATTTCGGCAGCTACAACAGAACTTGTTTTGAGGGATACAAGTACCTATGGTTTGGCTGAATGGTCTCCTATAAACCAGTAGCTTGTGTTTATATTTGGCATTTCTTTACCAATTTGGGTGGAATTTTAAAAATTTTTCAGTATGCGACAAGCACCAACTTGCACCAACTCCGCACTGTATCGCATATTTTGCAATGGAATTGTCTCCGCCCTGCTCCTCCGTATAATAATACTGGAGCGGAGCAATGGCAGCTTAGTTTTTGTGCTGAAAATATTGCTTCTAGACTTTAGTTAAAATTCCCAAACCAGCTTTTGCTTTCCGAATCTTGCTGCACACAGCCAGTTCGGTACCTTCGCTCTTACCAAATATAGAAAATAATGCCAGATTTCGACTTTCCCGACCTGTTGCCCAGCAATGATTAGTAGAGAGTGAGAGTTTGAAGTTCTCAGGATTTGGCCTTAGCTGTTCATAGTAGTACTTAGCTCACTAAATATACATATGTATATAGGGGATAATCTATTAAAAATTTAAAACCAAACTGTTTTTAACAGTGTACACGCTCCAGCTTCAAAAGAAATATCCTGCATTGAATCATTCCTTTCCCTTAAACACGAAAGCAGATTTTTCTTCTATTCCAAGGATACAACACTACCATCATCATCATTGTGTTCATCCTGTTGCATTGTTTAACAATTAACAAAACAAATTGTTTAACTTTCGAAAGAGTTTATCTGCATCTTTTTTTGTGCTCTTTTTCTCATCCGTTCACTGCTACAGTCGTGTCCAACTCGGTAACTCTATCAGATTTTCTCCTAGAAAGGATCACAACACTCCAACGTGGTATAAAAGCGCATAAAAAATAGAAAGCATAAAAATACAGGATACACTTCCTGCAATATGTCGTTGCAAGCGCTTAGTGGCCGACAATCCATTTTGGTCCGAGTTTTTATAACCTTTTTTATAACGATTTGCAGTCTACCATCCTTATTTTGTTCTTCTGTTTGCAGTAACTGTGTATGTAGCAAGTGCTAACGATAAAATGATAAATCGGCGTTTTAGGTAAATTCTCACTATTCCTTCTGGCTGTTGTGCCTGTCCTGTGTGCAAAAATTCCATATAAAAAAAAAACAAATGGTATGGAACCCTTATCCTTGAATACAATTGGTAAATTGGTCAACGGATGATTGTCTAGTTTGTGTCATCAATTCATTTGCAAGTGCAGCAAACAGCAGTAGGTATACCCATAGATATATAAAACGGGTTGATTGATGGTGCAACATTTTAGCTAACAACAATATTGAATATGTTTGTACATGCTATTTTTTGGCTCGTTATATTTTTCTGCGATATGGTAAATATTGAATTGTTACTTAAAATCGAAACTAATGAGCCAATCGATTCAGCTTTTTGTAACGATGATATCGACGTGTTACTCGGATATGTAAATAAACTGGCGCAAACTCTTTGCAATCAATCTTTAAGTATGATTTAAATAAAAATTATGTTTTTATTAAGGTAAGAGAAATAAGTTGATATGGACGCAGAAATATAGAGGAAATCCTAATAACTATTTCCTACTAATCTTGGCTTACCTCTTTTAATTCTGATCTAATCCTTCGACTTTTACCAAGATATTTCTTCAAATGTAAATCCGATCTCATCGTATCGATTTTTCTGGATTCCGTTGAGTATATTGAAGTAATGTTTTGGGACTGAGCTCTATACATGGGAGCAATGCTTAAGACCCGGTATTATTTGTGCTTTGATTAAGAGAAAGAACTGTGCCAATCTTAAATATCTCGTGCCTCTGAACAAATAGTTTAACTTTATAACGGTGACCTGATGTAGGATATGTGCTAAGTTAGCCTTTCTCGACTGCAGGACTGCTAAAGAAAAATTTCTATCCATCGGCAAAGTTATTGGGGCAGTCCATACGAGGCTTTTGAGATATCCAGATCAACCAGTGGGTTACGTGTGTTACGTATGTACATACATACACATGTATGTAGCCCAGTAGGTCCTCTGTTGAACTGCTTCTACGAAAATCATACTGGCAGTCGCTTATTAATCTATAACCCCCTACACATTTGCTTATTCTTAATTACTTAATTAAGCATGGACAGCAGGGCTATTAATTGGTAAGTTTGCGGATCAGTTGCATGCAGACTAGTTTATAAAGCATGCATGTTTTTAAGAATTATGGCTCGCCCGGAGTAACAAAAATATGTACATACATATGTATGTGCTGAGCTTATTCCAGTCTCGGTTAAGACTAGCAGATGCGTTTTTTTGTAGATGCTGATGGAAGTAGTTTACATTCACGTTGTTCGATCCGAGGGAGAACTTCGATTTTGCTAAACTTCTTTTGCTTTTTTGCTTTCTTTTGCTGCTTTACTGACATCAAATTAAAAAAAATTCAGCAAGGCGAGCAGATCAAATTTAGAGACCCAATCCTCAAGTTCCTCCAAAATTTCACGAAACCAATACTTGCGTTCGAGAGTGCGCGTTAAAAATATGACTACTACTAGTACTACTTTATTAGACGCTCATTTCATTTCTTGAGTAGAATTAAAAATACAATAAGTATGTGGGATGTGCCTTGTATAGATGGCTTCCTGGATGGAAATCAATATAAAATAGTTATCAAAACCAAAAAGAATTACAAAAAACCCGGGTGCACAGGATTGATTTGAGCATAGGATCCCTGTGTACGGAATTGTGCTTATAAATCACAGATCAAAGTGCAGCAAATAGTACAAAACACTCCTATATAGTGCCTCATACCAAAGTCTTTACAAGTCTTTAATCTATTTAGAATTTGTAAACCGAGCAATATGAAAGAAGGGTACATTCAAAGCAAACGCAAGGTACATAACGCATCCTGTCTTTCTCATGTACACGTGCACACGTCCACACTGCAACTCACCATTATCCTTTTTGCTTATGACTGTCATAATTAGACTTTTTCAGATAACAAACACATCGTTGGCCAGTCTAGCATAAAAAAAAAACTCCAAACAACCCTCCAATGCAGTCCATGCCCAACGCTACTCATATTTCACATCATCTGGCGAATTCAAGAATATAATGTTCCCTTTCAACGTGCTTAAAACTACGCAAAATGAGCAGACCTATCCGTATAATGTACATATTTACAGATAATAATCCGCGAGATACTCGCAGCTAATCGCAAAGCGTTGTTGTAGGCTAATATGAGTCTACTCGCAATACTCGCAACTCATAATATACCTAGTCCACCAAAAACTGCACAGCGGCATCGCATTGGTTGGTCAATTGCAGTAGCCACTGTTGAAAGGACACCAAGACTAAAAAAAACTCTCCGAACATCATCATTCGCATCATTGATAGGCGATGATTATTTATCGTTAGCTATTAAAATTATCATTATTATTATCCCGACCAAAAACCATTATTTGCGCGCTGTTATTGTTATCCTTTCGCGGTGATACAGAGTTTTGTTCTGTGGTACTTTATGGATTTTCAAGCATTAGAGATATTATTTAAAGTTGTGAGAATAGTCAATTATTTAAGATATAAGTAGAAAAAAAAAAAAAAAAACAGAAAAATAGCATTCGATGAAAAACAATAATAAATCACCCAAAGGGAAAACTTTGCAATTAACGCCACATGTCACCATTACCATCAGCAAAAGGACCACACAATGATCCTTTAATTTTTTTCCAACCAATAATATGAAAAACACATCTCAAAAAACAAAAAAAAAAAGACAACAACAAACAAAATCATTATAAATGCATTCATTAAGCGAATGAATCCAGCATCCATCAGATACAAACCTCACACTCAAGCAGCATCCGAAAAAAGGCATAGGTCTAGCATAAATGTGGGGTTGTAGGGGTGGTCGCGGCCAACAACGATCATAAATTCTCCACATGTCTGGGGCACGGTGTTGAAGTGAATTAATTTTATCGCTTAATTATCGTCGGCACTATGTCGTAAGCAATTATTTAAAAATATTTTAACACCATCAACGCATATATTCGAATATTCAGAATGGCATTGTGCATTGGAGTAATGGGAAGCAGTACTTTAACCTTCCGACGACAAGTGGGGTTACCCATAACCCCACTACTTCTGCTATTCACGTAGAAAAAAAAACCTTGCCATCGGAAGGTTAATAAAGGAGGAAAAGCATTGACCATTTGAAGAATCTTTATCAAGCCAATTGAATATAAGTCCTTCCTTTTTTGCCCGCTTGTGAGTATTAACTATTTAAGCGGCATAATCTATGGCGATCTTCATACCTGCTTATTCAAGATTAGAGTTTCTATGCATCGGACCATCGACTATAATATTTGTGAAGAAAATATTTATTATCCTTGCATATAATGTTTTTGTTTAAAGGCGCTTCACAGCGCAGTGAAATTTTTACCGATTATGATGGACCAGCAAGAAGTTATTTTTTTGAGAAAGAAAGAGTTGGTCGGTTTAGAATGTCAACCATTTAGAAATCAGCAAGCCTGTAACTGCTATTACAGCGTAAAATGTGATTACTACGATTACTACTGATTTGCAGCTACAAATTCGGATCATCATTAGATGTCCAACGAAAACCGGGTGTCGCTAGATAAATAACTTAAGGTCAACCCCGAAAGAAATGTACGAGGAATATTAAAGCTATATGGTTAGAAAAATGGACTTCTTTTGGAAGATTTTACTACCATAATCCACTGAAAGACCGATGCGATATGTCCAATTCGCAATGCGTCGAATTTACGATACTATCTGTCTGAAGGCGCAAACAGAACTGCTGATTCAAGCGGTCTGGCGTTTAGAGATTAGAAATGTGAGAGAATATATGTTCTGCTAAATTTTACTGCAAAAATCTGAAGCTGTAAGCCGTTAAAATCCGGGATAGAAAAGAAAGTAGTTCTGATACGGCGTATATAGTATTTAGTATAGTATAGTATTTACTTCCCGTCTAAGGTCGAACACAATTTTAAAGCAACTGTACATATAAGCGTACTTTAAATGAAATGATTGACAAACTATCAGAGTAAGTGTTGAGTTCAGCTGTAATATGTAAAAGTTTGAGTTTTATCAATTTAGGACTTTCGTCAGCCCAAATCCTTAGATAACAGAATTCATAAGAAATAGTCAGCATCAAACAGCTATTGCAATTATAATCTATCTATTTATCTAAATCATCTATTTGCAACACCTATCGCTATGCGACTTCTCTCACCCGCGAATAATACCTTTCAAATCCATACAGTAAGCAGCACGGCAATAAAACTCTTTCAAAGCAAGGGTTGATCTAATCACCACTGTTTTGCATAATAAATTTTATCAGAGCAAAAAAATAAAAAGTATCCTCTTTCATCCTTTGAGGGAAAGAAACTTTCAAAGGCGAACCGAGAATAACCTGTAACCTCTATGATCAGCGTACCCCTCAACAAACTGAGTACAGAGGCAAACGACCACCAACTGCCAACCTAATCCGATTCTTCGATCGATTGTCCTTTTTTGCAGCAACCGAGTGCGTTCAGAATGCCGCACTTCGTTTTGGAAAGGACGAGTACTTGCTAGCGTTAACGTGTGAGTGTGCGTTACCCTCCCTTCGAGGCATTCGAGTGCGTCGAGTGGCTCTTTTGTGTTATACAAGTTATTGTAGCAGCTCAGAAACAACAATACAACATAATGCCATTTTGATATCAAGGAGCTAACACAGATAGTCAGAGGGGGAATAATGGGAAAGAATAACATAATAAATGATGGAAAAAGGCTTCCTAGGATAACATCATTTGCTGGTATCATTCCCCTTTCTCACTGCAGTTATGTATGTATGCGCATTGGTTATGATTTTTGACAGTTTTTAGATCCGTTTTCATCTAAAATCCTTGCTGAAACAATTAAACTGCGGAGGCAATTTTATTGCAGGTTTCCTGTTACAAGGATAAAGTGTAGAACGATGATGGGTTTGTGCTTGGGCTGGTCGTTGTCGTGTGGCTGAGGTTATCTGAGATGATGCACATGCCTGATAAGGTGAATAAATTGAGGAGATATTCGTGGGGAGAAACGTTATGAAATATGGAGATACAAAATTTCATGTGATAAAAGGATTTCGTTTTTTTTGAAAAAAAAAAAGTAAGGGACGAATTTATTTGCATTTTGGGTTTAGATAATTTTTGCAGAGCTTTATTTGTGCTTGAAAGGCAATGAAGATTTGCCTTAAAATCGATTTCGTATAGTCATTTAAAATTTCAGCTTTTATTTTGAAGATCTTCTGAAACACGCTCTCGTAAAACCGTGCCTTCTCATTTGTAATAAATCTTCAAAGGCTGACTTACTTTAGGGAATGCAATATAACACAACAAATCATAATGAGTCTCTAACAACAATTTAATAACAATTCAAAATCAAGTAGGACCCAAATAGTATGGATTCAACAGCCATTCGGCGCTCGCGTAATCAACTCGAACTTAAGCGATGTGAATAAGCAGATAGAGAATCAACCGGCGTACCCTTCGAAGTAGAGGCCTATCGCCAGTCAAATGGTTTGTTGTGAAAATTGTACAAATTGCAGAAACAAATGGCTATGATGGCATATGTCGGCGATTTTGTCATACTACTATTTGAAAAAAACGTTCCCACACTAAGCAAATTAACTTATACACTATTTTTAGTGAACAGTTGGGTCAAATCGAGAAGACCAATAGCCCCATGTACGGAAGACGTATATGCACCCAAAATAGGTTTTGATACTGGAGCCCGTGAATACTCAAGTACCAAGCATAGGGATATAAACCTCTCTTTCTCGATTTGTTAATAATTAATAGGATTAGAATCCATGCTTCAGGCTAGCACAAATAAGCAAAACGAAGCTAAAGTAAAGTAAAGTAAAATGCACCGTGGCACTAAAAACGAACTGGTTGAAAACGGATCCGATGTGTACTCTATTTAGGGCCTTATCGAAACTATGCAGGATGATATTTGCAGTGGTTGTTCTTTAAAAGTGATTTTAATGTCGCGTATATGTACATATATACGTGTATTGGAATGAAACTCAAGATCTCATTGTATTTTGAACTTGTTCATTATTCTCTCTGAATTTCCTAGTTATGTACATATGTACGTCTAAAACATAAAAAAAAACCTATCCGCAACATACCTATGTACATGTCTTGGCTCAGTGGTTAGTTATTGTACTACTAAACGGGAGGTTAAAATTTCGAATCGTGGGAAAACACCACGGTTTCAGCTATCGCGAATGGCTGAGAGTAATAACTGAAATAAAGAGGCTTCTCAATTTGATATGGCTTTAAACTACAAGTCGCTTCTATTTTTGTTAAAAAATATAACATGCAAAACATGAATGGTGGCGAGAAGCTAGGCCCTTGACAACATACGATGTGTTCCGTCAAATATTTGTATTTTGTATCCGCAACAGATCCGCCTTACACATCCGACAAGAGAGGTCTTAAACTGCATGTACAGGAATTGTTTTCATTTTCGAGATTCTATATTTTTTTCACCACCAGAGGTGAAAATATGGTGTCGTGAAATAACGCCAAGCGAAATAGAGGCAAATCTCAGAATTTGGCTTTATTTCACTTTGCAATAGTGAAATAAATCCACCCAAAGCTGGAATACAACACCCATATCTGGTCTGGTGCACCCAAGACCGTTTTGCACATCCTAGATAGGGTCCAGAACCGCGCGTTAAAACTTATAGGTGATAGAGATATTGTGAGCTCCATAGTCTCACTAGAACATCGCAGAAATGTCTCGTGTCTTTCCCTATTTTATAACTTCTTTTATAAAAAATGCTCCAGCGAAATAGCCACTTGCATTCCTCCCCTTCAAAATTTCACCCGCAATACGCGTCACGCTTCGAATGCGCATCAGTTCACCCTCAAGCCCCACTTCGGACGTACTGTCAAGTACAGGGATTCGTTCATAAGTCGAACAACACGTATGTGGAATAATCTTCCAGGCTCTGTGTTTCCTCATCACTACAACCACAGATAATAAATATACCCAGATGTCTCATTCATATGGGAAGAAGTGATATATGAAAACGAAATTCACTAAAAAAAAAGCTTTTTAAAAAGCTTAAACTAGTTTATTATCTGTGCTACAACATTCAAGCAGTTAAAGCCAACGTGCACCGGTACTTCCTCTGTTCCTCTTTCCCCTTCTTCCAAACGCCAGTGCCCTGAGAATTCAGCATAAGGGTATTCATACCCCCTTTGGCGCTAGCTAAAAAACAAAAAAAAAATAATTGACATATCCTCGACTCATACCCCAGACGGCCTTCAGCCTCACATGCAGGTGCTCAGGGCGCCGCTGCACGGCATATACATACATACATAGTTAGGTTTCTTTTTATTTGAAATTTTACATTCTGAAAAATTGTGGACAAAATGGAAAATTATATGTTTGGTCTTATTTCACAAACTGGATTGGCATTACATATTTCACTTTACCAAAGTGTAATAAGGCCAAATGTTGAAATATGGTCTTATTTCTCTATCGCAAAGTGAAATAAGGCCAAATTTTTAGATTTTTTAGCTCATGAGAAAGTGGTGCATTTATAAAAAAAAAATGTTAAAGCTGTATTCGTAATGAAATTCGCAATTTAAATGGGGACAAGTAATGTCAAATTTTTTTATAAATGCACACCATCTCAAACTAATTTCCTTTTTTTGCTGAATATTCACGATTCGTACATAAAGAACTTGTAGAAATCACTTAATTGCGATCTTCGTTATTTTTTATTTGGAGCGCTTATTCTAATTGTGATTGCCACACGGTAAATGTTAGAAAAGGTTGACGAGAATTTTTTTGTTTGTCTTTATATCTTTATTTTTGACGTGAAGTAGGGCCACGAAAAATGTCGTAAGCCAATTATAATTCATTATTAGAAGGACACGTGCCAATCACAATCAGTTGATAATTTCTAAACATTTTTCTTCGAAAAAAAAAAATACCGGCTTATTTCTTTCGGATAAATAGAAATTATTTTTCAATTTCGTTTGTGTTTTAAATAAAACACAAGAAATCCATTAGTCCTAAACTGCCCCATATAGGAAAGAATCGGGTTCGACCACAGTTTCTTTTTTTACACACTATCCGTTTCAAAAACCACATATGTACGCAAATAGTTTTTCCTAACTCAACTACGAAACAAAAATTATTATCATCCTTCCTCAGAGAATGACATAAAAACGTACTCTTACGAAAAAACAAACACACCCGCTAGGATTTAATAGAAAGGATATATGTATGTATGATTGTCCGAGGGGAAGATGTGACGGGATGTCCTGTAATGCATCATCAACGTTGAGTATTTTCTTTTCTATGTAAGTCGATCCCTTTTGTCAGGGTCGCTTCTATTGCAACAACTACTACTCATGGCTTAAAAATTAATTTGCGATTATCTATTTCTATTGTTGGAAAGGATCGTAGGATAATAATGTACATATGGGTGCACTACCGCATAGCTCAGTGCACTGTTCTCAACGTCATATGCGCCCACAAAAAAAAAAAAAAAATCTGTGCGTATTTTTCGTTCTCCTTTCGTTTATACTCAAGTTTGACGAGAATCTAATTGCATCAAGGACAAACTACGAGAGAGAGAAGAAAAGAGTCCTTGGCCAACATTATATTCTGGAATATTATCTATTCATAAAAAATATTTATATGTAGTTATTTTTAAGAGCACAAGGTTGAGAGGGGTGTGTAAATTCTGTACAGATCCCGTCAGTGTAATTACAGATGAGAGTATGGGATTACCTAGGTTAGTCTTCGAGTATAATAATTACATTCAAATTGGGGTGGAATACGATGAGCACATTCTGTTAAGCATACTACTGAGTGGCTTCTGGTGTTTGTTGTAGAGGAAGAGGGAGTTTTGTGGTTATGGATTATAATTCTGGCAACTTTTTAGTTTTTCTTGTTTATCACATATGTGATGATTTTTTTCAAGAGTACAGTGATGTATGACTTATGGTTTGACGCTTCTCCTATTAAGTAAAACACACTTCACATCTGTTTTAGAATTCAAAATTTATTTCGATAAATATAGGTCCATATTGCGGTTCCATGACCATTACTTACCTACAGTAAATGACTAATTTGCCTTTTTTCCTTTTATCTATATTCCAAACTGACATAAGTGCAATCAACTTTAAAAGTCTCGTTAAGGAGAGCAAAATTGTTTTCCGAAAAAAATTTAATTACTATAATTAAACAAAGTAAAAATGGCTAAAACAGGTGTAGTAAGTAATGAATAGTACTTGACCTGTATTTACATATTAATATCAACAGACTTATATTTTTCATCAGGAGAAAAGAAATCCCGGTCGGTTTGGGTATATATGTATGTACATGTACATATGTATGTACATACATGTACATATGTACATACATGTACATATGTATGTACATACATATGTTGTTAATGTTTTAGAAAAGTAAAATTTCGGAATATGTATAGAATAGAATCTCTATATGTAGGGTTGCTTAGGACTAGATGTTTCTTCTTCCTCCATTGATATTACTGGAAAATTGTTGGCAGCATTAAACTGGGGAAATCTATATCTATAATGTAATCAGTAAAATGAATTATATCTTGATGATTTCGAATACAAACGTAGGTATAAAATAAATATTTGGCACAGACAGCTCTGCTAAGGTATAGGGCCTAGCTTTTTTCAACCATTCGCTATGCGTATTATCGGTATGTATATTTTCCTACCGAATGAGGGGACCTATGTACGTTTAATGCAATATGCGAAAGGAATAATTGAGAAGCTTTTCATGACATTTATAATTCCCGTATGTTTTTCAGACGTTTACGAGAGGTGGAACTATGGAAAGACTTTTTGATGTGTTTTTTTTGGATTCGGCCGTTGTACGCATTAACCACTGCGCCACAACGACCACTCAAATATGATGATGATTGTTTGATGATTGATTGATTTTTATTTTAGTTTTTCTCATTATTAACTTTATAATATAAATCAACATAACATGGATATGCTTTCTGCCAATTGACAATTAGATTTTATCAGTATGTGCATATTTAGGTTCTAGCTTAATTCACTCTTTTTCTTCAAAAATTTTCTGGGATTCTTCTATAACGATAGGCCAAAGAGATTTTGCAGTATTCGAATAGTTGTGGAACACTCAGCTCATTAAATCGATTACTTATTCGTCCGATAAAAAATGGGTACCAAAGACACTACAACGGGTTCTTTTTAGAGTTGGACAATTTCCAACTAAATGTGACGTAGTCTCCCGTTCACCTAAATTACATATGCCACATATAATAGGATGGGGTATATAGTTTAAAATTTGGCATTTCACTTTAGGCTCGTTCCGAAAATAATTAGGATGAATTAGACTCCGATTCAAGCGCCTGTAGACTGTTCTATGTAAAGAATTTGATGCCTCCTCTAAGAATTTCTCCCGAAATTTTACATCCACCTTCTCAATTAGTTCGTACAGCACTGGCTTTCAGGTCGTAAATTTCGCTATTATCTTGCAAGCTACCTTTCTAGGCAGCCTTTTCTTCTTCATTCGTAGTACTTTTAGGACATAGTCCACTTGCAGTTTCAGGGTCTTTATAAAGAGAAGAGCTACCCTTGTGTACAGCATAGTAAAGTAGTTCGGCGTACTAGGTGGCAGATGAAATATTCTTACCGTATTGTATTTTTTAGCACTCCATACTTTGGCCGCATAAAACAAAATAGATTCCGACACTGCTGCGAATATCCTCTACTTACAGCTATGAGCCATGCATTTATTATAAAAACAACTTTTCCAGGTCATATTAATAGCGGTTTTGCCTTATGAGAACTCTCCTTCAGATGTTTTTCCATGCTTAAGTTTTTGGTAAAATAGACTCCAAGGTATTTACATTCGTTGACTAATTTAATGCCTTCTCCATTATAGCACCATTTTTCTTTGCCACAATTCCTGCGTCCCCCTTTTTTAAAAACCATTACTTTTGATTTTCCTAGATTTACAATCAAATATAGCAATGCAATTCCAAGAAAAATCAACTGGGAAAACAGTTATGCGTTATAGATATACATACAGTAGACTCTCGATAACGTGAACGATTAAAAACCAAGGGAGTTCACGTTTGCGAAGGTCAAGTTTTAATAAAAGAATAGGGCAATTCCACTGTAGATTTTCACTTTAAAACGTCTTATCTTTAACAAATTAATAATAATGCGTTTTTACTATTACATAACAGTATATTTAATTCATTTATTTAATTTTAAACAAAAAGTTATTGCATAGGAGCATATAAAATAAAAGGTTATGGCATAAAAAGTAACATTAAATATTGACTGAGCACAGACATTACCGATACGAAATTTAATGGAAAAAATCATTCATTTGTTTTTGCACCTTCTTTTTCTCCAAAAGCATACTCACTGTTTTTTCCCTAAGGCGCCTTAAGACACTAATGTCATTTTGGCTAACCAGCTCATCTTCAGCTCATTTCAAAGCCTTGTTAAAAATGGAAATGGCTTCCATTTCGAGCAGACGAGACAATCAAAAACAATTATTGTAAGGAACAACGAGGAACAAACTGACACGAACTGACGTGCAACAAACCGGAAACTGTACAAGACGAAGTATTGTACCAAGAATAAGGAATTTCAAGCTATAATACAGCTTGCTCGAACAGTTTACTGTTAACCTGAAGCAAAAATTGTTGTTCACGTTTTAGAGTGTTCATGATTTGTTCACGTTTTAGAGATGTCAAGCAAAAAAAAAATCTGTTCACGTTATCCGGTGTTCACACTATCCGGTGTTCACGCTAACGGGAGTCTACTGTATGTACATATGTATGTATACGAGGATCAAGAATTTTCTTCATCTTAGGTAAGATCTAAGTTGGTAAAGCAGTGCCGTGATTCTCTTAAAGACATCAAATGGGTTCAAGGCTATAGAGATATTGCAGATAGCGGATAAGTTTGAAAAAAAGTGCACCATCGGGGAGAGGTTTTATATTAGGGATGTAGGATACATTAAAAACAAAAGTATTTTCTGTCTTTGTACATGCTTGCAATATTTTCTCCATTTTACTCTGAATTTTCTTTTTTTTTCTATTTTAATTTTAAAGTTTTAACCCAATCCATACACTAGCTGCACTTGATCGAGTAACAAATGCACAAACACCGCTTCAGTTTCATATAACCACCTAGAAAATGGTTTATTACAAAGAATGCTGGCATTTATTTGATTCTTACAACTTTATCACTTGTCGTCCTTAGCCTACAATTTGTTAGCCTTACTAATGACCAGTATTGGATAGATTGTGATTACATTGTTTGTGTTAATACACATCGATTAAGAAAATGTTCAGCAATGGCATACTTCTTGGAATACACTGCAAAGGCCAGTCTGAATAATATTTTAAATTCCGTCCATAACTCACACCTATTACCTCCGAATTTCTACTATGTATGTAAGTATTAAAACCTTATCTTAAGTCATACCCAAGGTTAATGCAGAAACACATTTTTTTAAATTTCTGACTCTGTCTGCATTGAAGTAACAACTTTGGAATTATGATTCAATGTACTGATAAACAAGTAATATCGATGCCTTCATACATTCGTAATTCCGTGGCTTCCTACTCTTTGCTACATATGTAAATATTGATCTATGTCAAATGTCCAGCAAGTTTATACATACATATATACATACATATGTATGTGCATGCGGTGAGTTTTAGATTTACGAATCAAAGAGAAACGTGCCTAATAATAACCTCAATTTGGCATACTGTGTAAATAACAGACGGACAAAAAAGGCACTTTTTGTCTGTTGTTTACACATTCAGCCAGTGTGTGTGCAGGTGGAAGAATATACGAATGGCTAAGAAGCTTTAACGTACCTACACTATTGTTTTATTTTGTGGTCAAAGATATTAATCTCGGGTAAACGAGCAAATAGTAGAATAATGGGTGGGTGAACAAACAAGGAATTATAGAGCTTCATGTAAATATTGAAGGATATAAGCGAAGAGGTATAATTTTTCGTTTTTGGGCAAAGTCCTTGAGTTGTTTCGTAAATTTGTCAATGCAGAGTACATGTGTATTATTATTGTGTATATTTATTATCATACATTTTGTCTTTGTCTTTCTTTTTTTAGGCAATTGTATACGAGGGACAGGATAAGAATCCGGAAATGTGCCGCGTTCTACTAACGCACGAAGTTATGTGCAGGTGAGTTTAACTGTAGTTATAAGCTTTCATCGCTATATAGCCACTATCCTTATGATTTAAGCACATTCATTTAAGATGAATCCAGGCTAAAATTGGTTATTGATCGAGCTCCCGTCCTCCTTTGCAGTGCCGCTCTGTATGCGCTCTGCATCGTTACATTAACTTGCCGGGACTCTTCATCAAACCAGGGGGGGTTTCTGTGTGGTGGCCATTGGAATCCTAGCACATCAGATGTGTCAACACAGATAGCTTTCTGGCAATGCTGCAACCAGCTACTATTTGATACTGCTGGTATAGGACTTCCCGAGAGATTTATAGCTGAAACACTTTGCTCAAATACAGCAACAGCAACTTTGACAGTCATAGCAATAATTTTAGAACCAATGATGTTCAAACAGAACACATTAGCACGCCAATTTGAAGTTTGGGCCTAAGTTCTTAATTCGTTGTGCTGTACTGTGCAGTCAAGTTTGTGCCGACAATTTTTTAGTCTTAACTTATGAAATACAAAATTTCTGCGTGAAATTGTACGGCACAATCAATTTCTTTCCTTTGTAGTTCAACTTTTGTGCTATAAAATTTGACTGTGAGCAGTTGCTATGTCAATGTGATTCACATCACCACAGCTGTCGTTTACTGCTCGCTGGAAGTTGCCTGGACATCCGTATTTGAAATCTCGCTACAACTGGATAGTGGTGTAGATCGATTTTGACTACTCAGAACGTCTGGGCATTTAAATTATTTAAAGAACGCCTTGAATCGATCGCCACGTCAATCTTAGTTGACTGTGCGTTGATATGAAGAGCACAACGTCTCTTTGTGAATGTTGAGATGCAAGGAACGTGCACTTGCTTCAACGATATTTCGGCCCGCCACAAGGTCGATCAGCCTAATGTCTTTCGATTTTACCATGAGTTCTCATGTACGGTTACATCCAGAGACGGGCTTATTCAATTATTGAATTCCACCTGTTTATGGTTGCGCAGGATTTATTTTTCAGCTCTACGCATATATGTAGCAATACATATATGTATGTATAATCAATATAAGTTCACTGAAACTGTGCTACCAGGCACATCACGACAAGATGATAATGCATTTTGCCCCAATTTCAATAATACCTTCAACACGTTTATGTCGCCGGTATCATCTCTTTTAATGAACATGTGTTTTTTACTGAAATTTACAGCAATTTGTGAACCATGAGAATGCATTGAATTTGATTCTACAAACTCTCCATAAAATGCATCTATAAATACTCACCATGTACCTCAAATGCAACACCACCCACTAGAAATGCTTATAAAGAATTTTCCAAAACATATCCCAATTCCCGCGCGTATACCTATTTAGAATAAAAATAATTTCTTTTCCGCATCGTCTACTACATCGTTGAAATAGACAATAAGAGAGAAGAAAGACAAATACCCAGATAAAAATATGTATCTATGTAGAGTATCTCTTTGTATATAAACGTGTGTGCGTTTTATTTACGAATCCTTGAGAGAGGAACAAACGAATTCTTTGCCGTGCACATTCAAACCGGTCCACTGATGCGGCCGAAGAGGGTTGATTTGGGGGAGAAAAGTCAATATTCCCCAGCGCTTTCACATTTCTCAAGAGGATGAATTCCCCAGAGATATCGAAATAAATTTCCACTCTTTTTTCCTTTTTCTTCCTGTTCTTCTTCGCGTTGGTCTCCTTTCTTTTTCTACGGTGTTTGTTTTTTATTTCTGCGTAGCGTCGCTCTCTTTTGCGCCTACAAAATGCGAAATTTCTATGGACTTCTACCATCACCCCCATCAACGCAACAGAAAATGGGCGACTCTCTGCAACCCCTTCATCTTCATCATCATTCACTCATTGAATTTTTTTTTCTTGGCCCGTCCTTTTTATCCATTTTTCGGGGTTCGCTACTTATTTGTTGTATCATTTTTGGTTGTTGGCTTAAATAAGAAAAAAAATTGGCTGGCTATCGCCAACAATTCTGCTCAACACCCCACATCAGGCTCTTGCCGAAGAATCGCTTGGTGCAGGTTCATTGCTTCCGCAATCATCCCCAGTGTACGGAAGAGGACAGCGAGATTGGGATGAGGTGCTCTTGTATAAGTGGGTGTATGATTGATCCTCCATTTGTTTTTTTACTTCTCCTGTTTTAGTGGCCATGAAAATATGGACACTCGGGACTGGTCTCGAAACAACAACAACAAAATAGATGACGAGCGTGAGTTTGGGGAAGTTGACTCGGTCATAGTCTGACATGGAATATTCACCTATCCATACATTTTTGACGTTTGTGCTTTAAATTGAATATGCGTGGGTGAGTTTTATTTTTTTTTCTGTACTTCGTTGGAAGACGAAAGTCCAGTAAAGCAAGAATCCTTATAAAAAGGGGTTTACTTGTCTTTTTTCCTCAGTTTATTTATGTTTGTATTTTGTTTGCGTTTGGGTTTCCTTTTCTTTAAAAATAGAAATGGAAATAAACCAGAAAAGAAAGCAAGAGGATAAAGGTATTGTTCTTTTCAAAAAGACTTTCACATATTTACCTGAGTATTTTGTTTGTAAGCGGAGAAGGAGCTACCAGGATTGTTATCTGAACAAATAACCGATTAAAGCTATGCGAAGGATGGCGTTAATTTTGTTTATTATCGTTTTATTTTGTTTTTACTTAGATTTTTAAGGATTTTCTAGATGATTTTGTTTGATTAGTGGGCGAAATGAGAGAAATTATTATTATTGTCTTATGAATAAATAATAATGAAGTTAATTTATTTTCTATCAGAAAAAACGTGCTTTCTCGTACATAACGAACTTTTCTACTCATATTGCTTTCCATTCAGCATTCAGTCATTCAGGTTTGCGACATTTATACATGCATACATGCACATATATACATATGTACGTATGTATATCTTGTGTGATTTATGAGACATTTTGTAGACATTGGCTGAAAAGTTTTAGATTGTCGAAACTCTTTGGGTTTAATTCCAAATCCATCGCACGTTCTATTAAAAAATATATTTTGGTATATATTTTCCGAAACGGTTAAAAGATTTCTAAAGAAACTCAATATACATATGAATAAAAACCTTTTCTTTAACATTTCTGAACATATGTTTGTACATATGTACGTTTTTACTTTGTTGATAACTTTTTTCGTTAAGGAGCCATGCTCGTTTGAATTTGTAAATAAGGGGTGGGTCAAATAAGCTGTGATCCACTGTACATACATATGTGTACATTCAGTACATATTTACATGTATGTTGCTACTTAAGTTTTGTGATTGACGAACAAAACTTCAAAATCATTAATTTTTTATTTTGTATCGCGATATTCGCCTTTTGTACTACGCACTTTCCCATGAACTTAGACTAGTTTTGAAAGCAATTTTTTTGGTTTCCACCACTTCATGAGAGCTACTTAATGAGTCTTCAGACATTTATCCTTTATGAAAGAAAATGCTAATGAGTTATCAACGTCTCAATTGAAGTTGCAAATGCGGTTAGTAAATAGGGAGTTCGAAATGCAATATGTTATGGTGCATCATTGTAATGGAGAATCATGAATAGTTTTCAGGCAATTTTTAAAAAATTGCTGGCAATAAAATAGATCTGTAGGATTTAGTTTTAATGCTTGTTACGGATATATCTTGTATGTACATTGGATTTTCCCTATCAGCATGTTCGAAAAAGGGTTGCGATTCCTGAAACGACGACAGTGACACGACGCTCCATTCGTAGCTCGTTCTTTAGCGATATACGCCCATTTCAAAAATCAGTCTTCTTCAGTAGCCAAAAACAAAGTAATTAATTTTTCCGAGCACTGCCGTCGAGAAAATCCATATTTAAAATCAATTAATGGTACTTTATTTATCCGCCGATTTTGTTTAAAATTAAAACATATCTGAGCATGACATACAAAGTCTTGTAAAATTGTCAAAATTGTTGGCTCTTTAATGAATTTTTTCACAAACATTTCGGCTGAATTCCATATCTTAGTGATTTGCGAATGGACATACACATACTTACTAAGTGTAAGTACAGTGGTACCTCGATAATGTGAACCAATTAAAAAAATGCCTTTTGGATTTCAGGGGGGTTAACATTACTAAAATTTTTTTTAATTTAAACAGCTGATTTAGACGATTTTCGTATCCATTTATTATAGAAAAAAATAATAATAATTCATAAAACAGTTTCAACATACCTACATACATACATATGTATGCATGTAAATACAGGGTTGTCCCAGTTAACAGGTTATACCTCTCTTTTAAGTTGAGATTCCCGAAGTTCCGGCGAACAAAAAATCGTATGACAGGGGGGGGTCTATTTTCACCCCATTTCGAGTTATAGCCCGTCAAAGTGGGACACCTCCGATTTGGAGGTATAACCACTTTAAATGGTATAACTTCTGAATTATTATAGCTACAAAAACAGTTTGGTACTTTTTGAAGAGACAATTTAATATTGCATAAAACATTTTAGAACTTTGTGTAATTTTATGCAGCCACAAAAAAGTTATTTTAAACTCAAAATTATAAAAATTTGTTGTTTCAATTTTTAGCTAAAATTAATTTTTTTCAAATTTTTACATAGTAAGAAACTTCTATCTCTGTCACATTTTCTAAAAATTATAATAATTAGAAAACAACTTTTTCACGTACGATTATCGGAAGTTGTATTAAAAGCCATTTTTTGTCAAATAAAAATGGTCAAACAAAAAAAACACCATGGGTGTTAGGTCAGGAGACCTGAGCGGCCAAGGGTTGTGGTCAAATCGACCAATCCACCCTTTATAAAATGTTTGGTTGAGTAACGAAGTTACCCTGCTGCTACTGTGACAAGGTGCTCCATTTTGTTGAAAGAACTAATAAGAACATCTTCAAAAACCTCCGGCAATCGTTCTCTCAGAAATTCCAGGATTAAATTGGATTTAAGTGTGTGTGGAAGGACGTGTGGCCCTACTAAAATATTTTACAGCCATTTACGCTAAACCGCCTTTAAAATAAGCAATAAATTTTGAAGAAGTTTTAAAAAAAAAAAAATTCTTATCTTTGAAAGGAAGTTGTGCGTGTTAAATGGGGATTAGAGTGTGAGCAGTAATGGTGCAAATTATGGTAGTTAGTAACCCCATCTCTGGTAAATTGCGCGTCGTCAGTCCACAAACTGTTTTTGATAAAGAGCTCGTCCTCTTGCCTGTAGAAGATAAAATTCTTTTCCATCTTTTGATCTTCATTAGCTGTAGTAAGTTAATTAAGCTGCGACCTGGCATAATATGCATCCAGAAATGACAGATCATTGAATTAATATTAAATCTATTCACTTTCAGTTTGGCTTTATTGGTAAACCGTAGACGAGAGGCAGTATCCATATTTTGCATCCCAAGAGTACATCAAAATTGTTTGAAAGTATTGATGGACTACTTGAAAAGCTCATAATCTACTTTGTGATGCTATTAACGCCATAAACTTTTAAGTGTGTTTACGTGGCCAAAATAACACCTTCTGTAATTTCATGTCTGATGATGAATGCATTGCTTCGATTTTTCGGACAGATGTATATGAATTAGTTCATCAGTTAAACCCCATTGCCTAAAACTACATATATGCACAGCATTTAAGACGATGGTTTCTCTCAATTTATCTCATAATCTCTTAATTAACAATGCTCTTCATAACCTTGGAAAGCGCTGACGTTATTTTTATTAGTTAGCAGTTGCAAAGTGGAGGTTTTATAACAATTTGCTAGGAGTCGTCAGAAGAAGCGCAAGTTTTCGCCCACCCGGCAAAGACCTTTCGATAACGATAATTGAAAGAGCTTACCTATAGGTAATCTTTCTATCTAGAGGCATATTTCTATTTGAAGTCTGCGAAATTCTGATTATTGTAGACATTAGGTACACATTACATAGTCTTTTAAAATTTTTACGAAAAACCAAAAAGATTTACTACATGCCCTAAAGGTTAGATTGCTTTATCACCTTTTGATGTTGTCTTAAATTAGATATTTTTTAAAATAACGTTTCGGTTATTTTTCGATTACATTTTTAATTCATCGGTAACAGAAGTACATGGACGCCTTGGTTAAGTGGTTAGTGCGTTGGTTCACTAACTGGGAAGTCCTAAATTCGAATGCCAGAAAACAGCAAACAAGTTTTTTCACTGTTCTACCTTTCGGGAACGTTTGACAAACGTCCGAGAGAAATTACCTTCAAGAGAAAGCTTTTCATTCGCTTTTCGGATATGGCTTTAGACTGTTCATAGATCCCCTCCATTTGCAGTGGAAAAATATAGCACGTACAACACAAATTGTCACGATAAGCTAGGCTCTGAACTAAATACGGTCTGTAGCGGCATTTTTTTTTTTGTTTTTACTAAAGTAATGATTTTGTATTAAGAACTGAATTTTAAGAATATGTGTGTGATTTAAGGAGTTTTATTAGTCACCAATTTGGTAATTATCGACACGAGCTGCATAGCTACTTGAAGGGTGTAGCATAGGTGTTCTGATTACAAAATTTAGATATGTACAATAAATGCAAATTCTATTTCTTTCATGCATCCTTACTCTCAACACAAACCTTATTTCTCCTACTCATTGTGAAATCGCTCCTTGTGTCTTAAAAAATATATTATTATCTATACGATTGATAACTTTAAGTGGTCCAGGAAATTAATAAGCAACTATTTTAAATACAATAAAAATATTTAATATGTTCAACTATTATTCATTTTTTAAATTTTTGTGTCTCCACAGTCGTTGTTGTGATAAAAAGAGCTGTGGTAACCGAAACGAGACTCCTTCAGATCCTGTCATCATCGATCGGTAAGTGACATGACATTTTAAGCTCCTTATTCTTAAGTTTTTCTCTTTTATTTTTATTTTTCTTCCTTGGCTGTCTATTGTGGATGCTATTGATTTCACAAGCCATAATGCGAAAGATGAACAATATGACTTTTCATTGAAATTGCACTCACTTTAATTTGCCACCATGTTCAAAGGAAAAGCTTCTTAGAATGCATCCATGTAACTCGATATATTTTTACAATATCGCTACAATGTTACGGATACCATCAA
Organism: Blera fallax; assembly: GCA_946965025.1. Lineage (NCBI taxonomy): Eukaryota > Metazoa > Arthropoda > Insecta > Diptera > Syrphidae > Blera > Blera fallax. Next base: position 53,305,070 of record OX337246.1, read on the forward strand.
TCATCTTTCCTAAGTCACGACAAATAGCTTGTACTTTGTTATGCATGCGCGCCCATCAAAAAGCAGTACCACCCATTTGATCCTGCATCCAGCATCCAGTCACGTGTCAAACAAATTATGTTAATTGCATACATCCCACTTCCAACCAAGCTTATGCCATTAAAATCCACACTCCCTCTCCCACAAGCAACCATTTTATGTTTGGCTAATTGAGTTGCAAGGAAAGTGCAAATATATCCTGCCAGGATGATGTCTGCATCCAGGAAATTTTGAAAAAATAATATTTTCGTGGGCTGTTTGCCGTTGGCTGAATGTGCCGCGTCAATTCGATTCAATTAATGATCCTGGTTGTTGGTCATGCCGTTGGTACTGCTACCGGTGTTGGAGGGGGCGCATAAATGTAACATGATGTGGCCAACACATGAAGAGGAATTTTATTGTGCGTGCAACAATCATAATTTGTTAACAACACTTTTGTCGTTAGGGCCGGAAAGGAGGATGATTGTAGTTTGGTGGATATTGTAGTCAGTTCCAAGGATAATTGAATTGAAAACTTTTTTTGCGGTTGCTATATATTATGTTTCTCTGTTTCAAGGCAACTAACTGGGGCGGGAAGATGAATAGCGTTTTGGGTTAGGATGTGCTTCTAATTTTAAATGTACGCAGCGACAGTCATAACTTGACACGCGCCCAATTGAATTAGTTCAGTGTGATTGACTGCAATTAGCCTCTAGTTATAGTGGGCATATAATTATGTGGAGAAAAAATATGTTTTTAATGCAATTATAATTGGTTGTCTCCTAAGTACTGCAGTTAAGTGTTGTCTTGTTAAAGATGAGCGATTGAAATTCTCAGAGGATTTTCGTTTTAATTTTTGTGACTAATTAAAATTTTGAGGAATATTGGGTGCGACTTAATGTTATTAAAGTGTTTGAACTCTTAGAAATTTATTTATAAAAATTTGCTTTCTATGTATTTGATTTGATCATATCTCAGCTTTCAATTACTCATTAAAAAATCGACCAGATTAACTTAGTCAAAGGTGACCAGTTCCATGACGCCGTACAGCTTATAGCTGAACTTTCTCCTTCAAACTCTATTAGTAGGGGACTTCCGTGGTCTGGTCAACAGTGGACTTTTCTGCTTTTCTAGTCTAAGGCGTACTGGTGATAAAGAGCAAGCAGATTATTAAAGAAAAATTGTAGGCATTTACATAGAACAGCAGAAATGATGCATGCATGAAATATGAGGTGCATGATCGGCATGTAGTGAGTGCACTGTGGGAAACTTAATGTGGATATTTGAGTGTGGAGTTTCAACAGGCAGACATACATACATATATGCATGTGCTTACATATAACATAACACTTCAGTCAGGATAAGCCTTCCTTTATGATCATTATTTCTGTCTAATACGCTACTGTTATATAAAAGGCAGCAATTTTTAGAAATACATACTCCTACTACATCCCACTTCTAAGTATGAAACTGCGTACATGTGGTGACTTTTGTTTGATCGAACAATAGCAAGGTCGCTATATTGACCATTGCTATGAGGCTTTTAGATGAATGGCTGGACTAACATCGCACATATATTTACATATGTACATAAACAGCTTTGAGTTTTCCCTAGAATTTAAAGATTAACGGTTTTCATGTGAGCATACATATAAAATCTTGAATGAGGTTGTACAAATTAGTTCCTAAGAAGAGACTTTGCTTTATTAGAAGTCTAGACCGGCTTTTCTTACACGTTCTAGTAAATTGGTTTAATTTTGGATCCAAAACACGATCTAAGTACATATGTATGTATATATTTGTGGAAATCCTGCTGCCTACAAGAGAAATTTTATTTAAAGAGCGAGAGTTCGGTTCTTATAGTTTCTAATTCGTTTACAGAGGACCATTTTTAGAGCAAGAGATGAGCGGGTTAAACAAGTTCTCTATAATATTTGGATCTTTAACTAATGTAGCAATAGCATCATCATTTGCATCTTGCATCGTCTGCAACAAATGGTGGCTTATTACCTACTGCAAGCATATTCGAAAGAATAGTGAACGAAACACTTCCATAAAACAACCCCACTTACAAGGCTTCGAGCCGATGTTCCTCCTAATTTGGTGCTAATAATTCTGCCTGTAAGCGATTGATTAATTAGCACAAGCGTAGTTTTAACTTTTCGATTAGAAAGTGCATAAGAAATCGCTTAGAAAAAAATAGGAATTATGGTCTTTGATGATTAGTGGACTTTTTTTTTAGTGCGAACGAGTGAATGGAAGGTCATCACAAATAATTTAACTCGAAGCATGTTTTAACTCCAAAAGCTTTGTCTGGATTGGAGCTGCAACGTAAGTAAATATTGTTCAATGTTTGCAGCGTTTTTAAAGGAAAGACAGTGATAGGCGAGATTATATGTCCCTACTTTAAGCATGAACACTTGTATTCCGAATAATTTGACGATATGGAGGGGATTCCAACAAGGATGAACCATATATTCGAATTGTTGGACACCAACCGAACAGTTTTAGCATATAGCAAAGTAACTGTTTAGTAATTTAAGACACATGTCTACATGCAAAATACTATTAAGTATTTGGGTAGTAGATGTCGCCTGAACTCAACAGGTATCTAGGAAAAAAAAAATATCTGTCGCAACAGACCGTATGTGGATCATTCGTTATACATACATATTTCTACGCACAAAGCTTTTTTTTAAAATGAGAGCTTTCTGATGACCAACTTTTTTTCTAATTTTTGAGAACCTATTTGTTTTTTTTTTTTGTTAAATTGAAGGTTTTCCTCGCATTTTCCTTCAAAAATGTAACCTTGTTCTAAAAATAACTTTCTTCAAATTTGTTAAATATATTGTTTCAGTAGTAAGATATAAATATATCAAAACTCTGTACTGTAAAAAGTGTGGTAGCTTTCCCAATGTAAATTAATATTAAGCGAAATAAAATAAATACCTATGTATGTATCTATCTAATTGCCTGTAGCGGCTAACAATTTAATTTGACCTGTGTTATCACATTAATTTGCAAGTAATTTCCTTTCATAGAAACGGAAATCTCTAGCAAAGCAAACTAACAAATAAATACAACCATTACAAATTGGACACAGAAGACAAAGATAAATTGTTCGCCATGCAGCATCCCATACTGCACAGCATTTCTTGGTGCAGCAATTTTACATCTGAAGAAGGCTGCTTGGATGATAGAACTGATGTAGTTCAACGATTCCTATCACGTGCCAAGTTTGACAATAAAAATGACAGAATCGAGAAAAACAATCAATGTGCCGATCATGCAGTGATAGATACCTATAGATACACTGTTCAGTTTCACCATCAGTCCAATCCAATTAGCATCGATTGTTCAAAACTATCTCCCTTGTTCTCTTCCTCTCTATCCGGCTCCAGGCAACCGGTTACCGGTCCAATTAAATTTGACCGACTCCAGTAGTAGCAACAAAAACTGTATTGATTGATATTGAAAACGATCATAAATAGTTGTGAAAAGGCCCAAAAGGATTGATAGTAAACCACACGCGCACACGACACAAATCCTCCTTCTCAAGTCGTTTGATACAGCATGTGACTCTGTGAGGCTTTGTTCGCACAGATACATTGTCCATCAATTTTGCGACGCTGGTTTGATGTTTTTTTTCGAGCGTATCCGCAGTTTTATGCTGACGTAAAACAACTCAAGAATAAGAGAGGAAGAGATGGGGACTGCATTTCTACGCTTTGACCAAATTTGGGAGCACACCATAAGCTTGGCTCGTCTTTTTTTTTATCCTGTATCTAGAACGTGTCGCTCTGTCGGAATCGGACAAACAAAAAATGTCCGGTGTCCGCACATGCACTGCACATATATTGCGAATAAGTATCGTAGATACGCGTACATCAACTGCGTGCGGCATCAAACCTCTGCATTGCCCATTTGGATAAACGAACAGAATTTTTCTCGCTGATTTTTACTGATTGCTCCAAGGGGTTTTTCTTTCCATTTCTTACGTTATTTTCTTGACCATTTCAGTTTTTCATAGATACAATTTTTTGTAGGTTTTTTGGTGGCGGCATTTTCTCTCTGTTTACATCTGCGTGTGCTGCGCGCTCTAAGGGGCGCGCGAGTGAGCAGAAAATATTCCGAAACTGTGCGCACTGAATTTTAATTATCCTCTGGTTTGTTGATGCTGTGTTGTGGTACTGTATCTCATTGGTTAGAATGACCAACTTTAGGCAGCTTTTGATTGCCATAGTTGGCGGAACAAATTAAGACACTTGGGTGGTCTTCGTGTGAGATGGATGGATGGAAGGACATTTTTTTTCTCTTCGCTTTTAGAGTTTTTTTCGAAGGTTTTAAGCAAGCACCTGGAAAGGACATGATAATGGTGGCGGCTGTAATGAATTTTAAATGAGATGGAGTTGGCAGAAGAAAAATGCAAAATACCCACCAGTGATTTGTATGGTGGGGAAACTGATTGTTCACAATTGTGAGGCCCATGTATCTAAGAGAATTAAATAAGAATGGGCAAATTAAGATACAAGTTCGAACCATGTTTGGAGTTGGGTGGAGTTTTTCCCTCATTTTTTTTTTTAATTTTGTTATGGGAAAGTGACCAATATGCAGAGACGCTGACTTGGATTGGTTGTGAGTTTATTTGCTGGGCAGTGGCAGATTATTTTAAGGATTTTGAAAAACGGAATTCGATTTCAGGTGGTTTGGAGTTCGCAGAATGAACGCTTTGAGACTTCTTAGAGGGTTTTTTGATTCATATACGCGCTAGAATTGTAGCAAAGCACTTAAGTAATTAAAAAACGGGGTAACTTTATATCACCAGCACAACATACATAAAGTATTCAGTCCCAAATGAGTAAATAATTTTTAAATTCGCTTTAAAATGGCCCTGCTGATTTCTATCAAACAATTTACACAGAATTAGGTACTCTGTCTTTGTAACAAATTTTAATAAATAAATCAATAAATCCTTTCTTTTGCTTTCCTGTGCATTCGTTATGGAAAAGCTTAAGCATGTAACATATATCAGTCATATCTATTCGTTTTTCATCAGTTTTATAACCTTAAATTTTAAGCTAAATGTCTTGGAACTGGAAGTACAACTAATCGAATCGACACACTTTATTATAAGCTTTGCGAATGACAAAGTAAACTAAAAAAAAATTATTTTTATAGTTTTATTGATTTTTGAAATATTCGCCTTAATGCTGCAGTATTCTCCTCCTTTGAAATAAGTCTTTTGGAGACTTTCACTGCGGCTTAAGAGCTGTTAAGAATTAATCCGCATATTTAAGCATACATATATTCTAAACGGAATTAAAAGAACTCACAAAGTACGCGTTGCAAGACAAATAATACCACTGTTGCCGTTTTGACTGCTTTCCAGTCAGATTTGACTGGATTCATATACATATATTTAGCTGGAACATTTTTTGAATCCAGCCGGCTGGTTTTTTACCTGGATATTTTATTTTTTAACTATACTATTGAAATTGTTTTGAGGTGGCATTTCTTTTCAATCAGGACTTTTTAAAATTCAACCATAGAAAAACAAAAATAGAAGAAAAACTTTTGCCCCGAATTTACGAATTTTACTCTAAACTTGGAAACAATTTTTGACATTTCTTGATTTTTTTCCAATGTATTATGAAGCTGGATTTTTAGCTGAATTTGTGTTTACAATTCTTTGACCGTTTTTTTTTTGACTGGATTTTAGTTTTTTGACTGATTTTTATTTTTCAGTCAAATCTGACTGTAAGGACAATTTTAAAACGGCAACTCTGAATGATACATCAACTTCACAAATCACAAATAAATCACAGTTTCTTAGTTTTCTTCTTAAAGCACGCTTTTTTTGAAAATCATTGGACCACCAACAATCTTTTAATTTCTTCTGAGCACTGTTGTCGATTCTGTCTATCCATAAGATAGTAAAAAATCGTAGGCGAAAATATTAACGAGTTAGACTCATTCTTTCACATCACTTTCTTTAACTTACATACAAAAAATATTTTTTCTTATCTATCGAAGGTGCTACAACATAAAAAACGTCAAAGAATAAAAAAAAAACATTATAATAATAATAATTTAGAAGACAAAAGACACCTTCCAGGAAAAAGTCTAGGAAAACCCTTATATGGAACAGCTTTCTTATCAATTTATACAAGTGTACATTGCATAAGGTCACCCCAGTTAATCGTTATGCAAGGAAGAGTGCTTTACTTTTTCGAAGGTTTCTTTCAAGGATTTTACTAAAAATTTCAAAATCGGAAAATTAGGGTTATATGTATGTATATGGTGCCAGCCACGTCTAAATTTATTTTAGGAAAATACTTTATCATACGTTTTTCTTAGAGAAAGCTCTTAAAAATCAAGGTAACATCTATGCATCTTAATCAATAATCATACTACATATTTGTATTAGATTAGAGTTTTTATTATTTATATTTATTAATATTGCCGTTTAGTTCCATTTTTAAATTCTTCATTTACATCTTACATCTTGTGAAATTACAAAACGGAATTAAAAAACAGGAGACATAAGTTACTGCTTAATCGAATCTACTAAATACACACCAAGGTCATCATTTTTAAAAGCAATAAAGAATGAGTCAACATTTCACAGCATATTTTTAAATACCTTCTCTATTTCAAAAGATAAAAACTGCTAATTGAATCTTAGAAATGGTTGCAAACTGTTTTACGACATATTAATTGAATCATTTCGGAATTGTTTTTTTACTAGTAGCATGTCCTCATTCTGAAAGTAAATTGTATCTATTTCAAGCGAACACATCGAAGTACCTAGTTCATTAATGCAGATTTGCAAAAATATCATGTCAGTACATATTGCGTGATTTAATACACTCGCCCACTCATCTAATCATTCACAATCGTAAATGATGTCTTAAACTTTCACTGTTTCAACTTAAGAAGTTTTGAATGAACCCACCGACTAAGCAAAACAATTACTGCGCCAGCTGTTCTAAATGCTAACATTTCTCCAAAAAATGAAGACTGTACATATTTGAGATTATAACTTTCTACTATGATTACGAAGGCGTTTTCTAAAAACAATGTTTCAAGAGTATACTTTTGTCCGGGAAATTGTTTTTCTTTTGTTAATTTCACCTTGCTCAAAACTTCTTCATTGACAAAGGAAGTAAATTAATAGAATTCACCCTAATTGACTTGTATCATCCACCTACACGAATGGTGAATTATAACTAGACAAGCGTGTGAGCCGTAATTATTGTTCCTCATCATATCAGCATATCTCCATCAGAAACTAACCCTCAAAATGATAATTACAACAGCAACAGAAAAATCATCTTAACCGGCCAATTAAGCTTGTTGATTTATTACTCGACATCAAACAAGACCCAACAAACTGTGTTTTTTCCTTACACTTTGTTGACCTATAAAAGCCACCCGCAGGACTATCACGAGTTACCACGCATAATTATCTTGTACGTGAATAAGATACGAACGAGAAAGCGAATACGTAACAGTATTAGCAGAAACGCTATATGGATAATTTTTTAATTGTTCTTTTAATTGGGAGGAGAATTCCGTTAAAAATATCCGTATGTACATTACCAAGCTAGTCAACTAAATTGCATTTTACATGGACGTACATATCTACCCATCCTGTCTGGTAATACCAATCATGTTGTTTTCTACCACCTCTCAACCACATAGCCGGAGGTACTCTAAAAAATTATTCAAAGTCCTTTTATTAGGAATATGGATTACATCCCAAATACAGTTGTGTGTCGTATTCTCTCCAATATACATACATATGTATGAGCACACAGCGTTTTACCTGAAATATGAATATCCATTCCACCACCACCGACCGCCCCTCTCAGGACTAGCCATTACGGTAAGTGGTTATTAATTTTACTATCCGTTTGCGTGTCACGTCGATACCCATCTCTCTGCAACATGTAGAGCAATAGAAAGTGTAGTTTAGATGTTTGAGCTTTTTTCACCGGATCAAGGATATACCGAAGGCGAAAATACAAAAATAAACAGAAAGAAAAGAGAATGGAACAAAATTGCAGGACATATGGGCTAAACACTGTTTGGTTTGTGCGATGATTCGGTGCTGATATTTCACGAGTAGAAGTAGGTAAACTCTGTGCCGGAAAATTGTCAGGCAAGTAATCGAAAAAAATAGAATCAACATATAGTAGTTTAGTAACAACAACGACGAGGAATGAATTGGATTGTTATGCTGAATAGCTTCGTTTGGAACTTTCAATTTCCATAATATTTTCATTCACTTTGCATTTAAAATTTCAAGTTAGCACCAACCATTCGGTGATTTAATCATTAAGTGAACCAAAGCCAAGATTCAGAAATTTCAATTGAAACCATCGCCGAATTTTTCCTTTCATCATCTACGAAAAATTTTGCAACATAATAGATATTTACATAAACCAAATGGATTATAGACGAACGCACCACCAGCGAATGCCTAAGTCTCCACATTTGGTACATTGTGCTTTAAACACCTTTATTTCCAACAAAGACGTCGTTTTTTTCTGAAGGATTGTCTTTAGATGAGAGGGAAAAACATCCCCTTTTGTTTTGGGTATGTAAATGCGTATGCAAAATTACTCGTCCTTTTGAAAAATGCTTTGAACTACTAGAAAGAATATCTCATAAACGAATGAGATTCAGTAACAAGGAGAATGTAAATAAAAAGTGATGTTTTTGCTTTTCTTTTATTTTTCATGTTTTATTTTTGTTATTTCTTTGCTGCGTTTTAGTAAGTCTTTTTGAACGTGGATTTCGTTCGCTATTGTTACTATGTATTCCGTTTCGTAGGTAAACAATAAAGAAACGCATGTATTCTACCAAAGATAGTGTAGCGTAACACAAAAGCCAGTAAATGATTTACCTAATATAGAGTAAGCATTAATTAATTCATTTTGAATTGTTATTTTCGTTTTATTATGAACTCCTTTTTGAACTTCCGAGCAACGGAACATACATATGTATGTATCTACATTGTTTGTGTTTCGTTTTTTATTCGTAAGGGGACTTTCTTGGTAACAAAGACCACAGTCCAAGTTAAAGTATTCGCCTTCGCGAATACTAAAGAAGCAATCAACAGACTTGCCGCGGTTAAATAAAACACAGACATACTTTATATTCGATACAACTTATAATCGCTTTATTTAATGATATGAATCCTACTCTCGCCGTCGACAGACCAACTCCCCAAACTTATTTGCCTGTTCATATTGCCTCGCATATGCCCAATTCATATGCTGTCTCACCTATTGCATATCCGCCGAATGCAGATACATATCTGATCGGAAGAATGTGTGCTGTGTCAGCTTAGGTTCCCGTGCATTGGCTGATGCAATCAGCGGTCGAGCATAAGTGGATCATGTTTCCCTAAGGTCAATGCTGTCTGGAACGTGATAACTCCTCCCTCTTCAAAAATCTATGTCCCGTAAATCAGTGATGTCATCTCTCGACGGGTAGACTGTCCTTAATGTGTTTCTACGGTTGATGTGTTCTGATGGAGTCCTATACTCGGGAGACCCAGTTTTCTACTAATTTTACATCATATGATGCATCTTATCAGTCTTCTTAGCACCGCACATAAGATCTTATCTGCCGTATTATGCGAACGCCTGAAACCGTTCGTCAACAACCTGATCGGTCCATATCAGTGTGGTTTTAGGCCAGGAAAGTCCACCATAGACCAAATATTCACATTACGGCAGATCTTGGAAAAAACGATACACACCACCTTTTCATAAATTGTAAGGCCGCGTATGACAGCATTTATAGAGACGAGCTATATGTATAGAGCAATGTCTAATTTTGGCAAACCTGCCAACCTCGTCCATTTGTGCAGGATGACGATGGAGAATGCATGCTGCTTCATCAAGGTCGGCAAAGACTTTACCGAGACCTTTGATGTCAAAAAAGATTTTAGACAAGGCGACGTGCTGTCATGCGACTTCTTTAACATGGTTCTTGAAAGAATAGTGCAAAACTCAGGCGCCAACACCAGACGCACAACCTTTCAAAAGCCCTTCCAATTACTTGCCGACGATATTGACATAATCAGAAGAACCCAGCGTGATGTCAGTGGCGCTTTCGTGAGTATTGAGGTGGAAGCGGCGAAGATGGGTTTAGCGGTCAATGAAGGTAAGGACAATCAACATAGACGTCTCTGACAGAACGTCACCATAGACAGATATAATTTCGAGGTAGTTAGGGACTTTATCTACCTAGGCTCCGCTATAAACTCAGAAAACGACATCAGCGTTGAGATCAAACGATGAATTACGCTTGCCAATCGCTGCTTCTTTGGGCTAAGAAGGCAATTGAACAGCAAAGCCCTCTCTCGAGCAATTAAAGTGACACTATATAAGACTTTAATCATCACAGTCCTGGTGCAGAGGCATGGACCCTGTCAAAGGCGGATGATGTTGCACTTGGCTGTTTCGAGAGGAAAATTCTTCGGGTGATTTTTGGTCCCGTCTGCATAGACGGTGAGTGGAGGAGGAGGTACAACAGCGAACTGAATGGGCTGTTCAGCGACATCAACTTGGCCAGAAGAGTGAAGGTCCAACGACTGAGGTGGCTGGGTCATGTAGAGCGCATGGACACAAATGATCCGGCCCGGAAAATCTTCGAATCCATTCCCGAGGGACGGCGCAGTAAAGGAAGACCGCAACTCAGGTGGCGCACGCAGGTGGAAGGGGACCTCAACCAACTGAAGATGGCTAAAGATTGAGCTGGCTGGAGACGCTTGTTGGTTGAGGCCCAGGTCCACCCCGGACTGTAGCGCCACCTTAAGTAAGTAAGTAAGACGCGTGCGAAGGAGTATCCGCAGTATGAGGGTTATACATAGCATCTGAAATCGTAGAGATTTTCATTCTACTTGTCGGGTTACCAAGACGTTCTACATATGTTTCGGAGACTGAAAGAGGAATGAAAGAGCGCATCTTGACTGCAGCATATGTGAAGAAAACTCCCATCGATGCAAGTAAAATATTCTCTTCAACTAATGGTTACATCTACATCAAAGACTGGCTGTCAACGTGAGCAAAAATTCTCTTTTACGAGGCAAAGAAGAAATGAAATTACCAATTTCTCTGGGTGCGATATGGAAAGATTATGATGAGGCGTGCTACCGGTATGAAGATCAAATTTATTAAGAGCATGAATGTTCTTAATCACTTTGATTAAGACATTGTAACTATTCAATTAAACTTTATCTTTTTTTGTCTTTGAGCGTTATTTATGTTCCAATCGGATGAACTATTTGAAACTTTTATAGGTTTGAGTTTTTGTTCAAACGATTTTTCACCTAGACAATTGCCACAAATAATAGTATGTATTGTCAGAAATCTGGGTATTTAACCATGAGTTGTGTCATTATTTTATAGCGGGTTCTACTCCTTATCCAGAATGTAATGAAGAATACTCGCCGCGTGGAATAGTCGTGGTTGTTAGAAACTCTCTTGAAGTCGCTGATGTTAATGAACCAGATCTGAAGAGTGTCGATTGTTTGGTATAACTATTGATAAAATAATTTTGGATGTTGTTTGCGTATATGTATATGTATGTAGGCTGTTCTGTTCATAGGGAAATTTTTCTTAAAGATATTGAAGATATACTATCTCGGGGGAACAATCCCAATACATGCCTAGTAGGTTATATTAATATAGATATTCTAGGACTCCCTTCGAGTAGCGACAACTATGTTATCCTCTTGTCTTCTTTGGGCTTTGAGTCACTAATAAATGCACCAACTAGAGTTACTGGTAGTTCAAAATCATGCATTGATCATGTTTTCCTTAGGAATAAGAATAGTTCGCTCGTTTTTATTAGAGTGGGATGTAACAGATCACTTTGCTACGGGTATCTCATTCCCTGATCTCCTGAAGCATCATAACAACAAAAAAGAGGATGTTCATACTGATAATAGTGAAAAAATACCGATGAAAATCAATTTTTCAAAGCTGAATTCTTATCTCTCCGCAGAAAAATGGTACCAAGTCTATTGTTGTTTAGTGAAAACAGGCTTTAGGCTTTAGTTAAAACTTACAGATAGTCATACTACCTCCGATGAATTCGAGATGAGTAATGCCTTAATGCTTTCTTAAAAAATATAGCTGAAAAATCAAAACTAGTACCAGCAGGCTTCGTAGATGAATTTCTGTTAGATACTCAAATAGTATCATCCTTTTTCTTTGGTAGAGTAGATGAAGCTGAGATGGCAAATGCTATATCTCATTTAAAACCAAAGCATTTATATGGGTCTAATGGTATAAGCAGCTAGGTTGTAAAAGAAAACAAAAGTTTAATAATTAGTCCACTAACACATCTAATTAATAGGTGTTTTGAAGTCGAAATTTTCCTGAGTGTCTTAAAACGCCCATCATTGTACCCATATACAAAAAAAATATGATAGAACTGATCCCAATAACTACAGGCTGATATCCTTACTTTCGCTTTTCTCAAAAATTTTCGAGAAAATAATTACCAATAGAATGCTTAAATTTATTGAAAAATACAAGCTAGAAGAACACAAGCTTCTATTTAGGCGTAATAAACTAAGTTGGTTTTCATACATCTTTGTAACAGAAATCAGCATGTTCGTGTAAATGCAACTATGAGTGATCCCTTACCCCGTTCGGATAATATATACTAACTCTATCTTTAATTTGCCCTTAAATGGTAAAATTGTTGCTTTTGCAGATGAATATGGACTTATCCTTGATGAATGACTGGTTTGGATATCACCAAAATTGCAGATGCTATATCTAGCACGCAAGTCAAAAGTGATTTAATTTTTTATGTCTAACCAGTTTCTAATTAATGGTGCTGTACTCCGCGATTCTAATTTTAAGAACTCAAACTGCAATAACAGCTGCATTATTTTAGAATCTGTAACAGAATTTAAATACCTAGGTGTAACTCTGTAACTCTGATAGCAAATTAAGCTGGAAGCCACACAGAGCTATTGTAAAAAAAACTTTACTCATAGATTTAAATAAAATTTACCATCTACGTAAACTTGTACCGTCAACTCTGTTAGTCGCGATATATTATGCGCTAGTCAATTCTCAATTGGAGTATGGTATTTCCAGTTGGGGTACTGCTTTTGTTAGTAACTTACAGCCGCTCATAACAGCTCAAAAGAAGGCAGTAAGAATAATGCTATTTAAATCAATATGGGAGCCCTCGCTTCCCCTATTTCAATTTACTAATATATTGCCACTTCAATATCTTTATGTATTTAAAGTATTGAGATTATTCTATGTTCGTGGTGGTTATACTCATACAATTAGAAATTATGTGTATTTACTACATTCTTCAACTGATGCGGTGGTTCCTAGAGTTAGGACCGAACATTGCAAACGGTTTGCCACCAACATAGCTCCCTTTATTTTCAATAGGCTGTCTGCTGATATATGTACGCTATCATATAGAATGCAGGTCCACATTTCTTAGTTCTTTGAAAAACTGGTTACTCTCCAGATCTGGTGAAGGGGCATTAATGCAAGTAATTATGTAGTACCTATTCATTACCTTCTCACATTTTTCATAACTACCGACTTCTTCTCTCAAAAATGCGTCCCTCCTCTTAATGCGGCTCCCTAATTTTGTGAACTTTACGTGCCACTTGGTTCTTCTAACCACAAAGTGTATAAACAACATTTCAAAATGTTATTCAAAATCATAACTCATGGTTTAATACAGGATATAAATAATAAAATAATGTTGTAAATTAAATCGCACTATTTCGTTGACTTCTTCTTTAATTAGCAAGATCTGTTGTAGAATATCCTGTCTGAACCTTTGAATATCCGCCACTCCTATGTTGTCGTTCGATTTATCGATGACCCGGTTGATCTGTCTCGTCATATCCTCGATCACCCCGAAGAGTTTCTCGTTGACTTTATATAGATAGTAGTTGTTCTCCACTATTTTTTGCTGACTTTCGAGGACCTTGTCCCAATCTGCTGCATCTGGGTTTCCTGCTACCCACTTTCATGTGGAGCCAATCCAGTAAATGGACCTCCTTCCTCGTTGTAGTCTTCTCCTTAGCAGTCTAAGGCGGTCTAATATTTCGGTCAGATGAAAGTTAATCAGTTGCTTCTTGTCTCGGTCTTCTCCTCGATGGAACTAGTATCTTCTGCTAGTATAAAATTAATCATTTTAGTTTTGCATATACGCTAGATTTTTGACCATTGATTTTTTCTAAAAGAAAAATAAAATCGAACGAATTAAACACTCTCTTCGTGGACGATCTTTCAAATCGGAGCTTAGGTTCCCATGCATTGGCTGATGCAATCAGCGGTCGAGGCCAAGTGGATCATGTTTCCCTAAGGTCTATGCTGTTTGGAACGTGATAACTTCCACATCTACTGCACTCCGTATTTTTTTATCTTTCAAGTCAAGAAAATAATCATGAGTCAATTATAAAATTCAGACTTTCCTTAAATCCTTCTTATTTCGATTTTGAAAACTTTACGCATGTTTAGTTTCACAAATGGAACCAATACGTACACTAATAAAAGATCTGTCTAATCCGAATTCATTACAGCATAAGTATAAAGACGCCCTCAAAAAGTGGGCATACATACATACATATGTATGTGTAAACACTGTATGAGAAAACTGTAAAACACTTTGAGGTCTAGGCATACATGTGTATGTACATATTTTGTTAAGCCACATTTTCTGATTTAACATAAATTTGTTGAATATTTTTTACTGAGAATTTTTGTCCCATATGTAGTTACATAAATAGGTACACCGAAATTTGAGCATTTACATAGAACGATAAATACAAAAATAATTACAGTAAAGCTTATTGAAGTTATTGAAGGTGCATTCAAAAAGTTGCTGAAAACGGATTCGGTGTTCCGACCGTAAAGCTGTGAAATAAAAAGCCAAGCGCCCTGTGTTACGCGTAAGTGAGTTGACTAGTTGATACCAAAAATATTACTTTTATTGCAAATATACAAAATATCGACACCAAAATACGAAATACAAATAGTTGGCACAACAGAAAGCATGCGTTCTAGGGCCTTCTTCTCGCGACCATTCGTGTTGTGCCCCCCGCTCAGTAATTCAATGCACTAACCACTGAGCGCACGGCATCCAAACGAAAATAGATCATACAAATTGCACAGTCTAAAACGCGCGCGTTTTCCATCTTTATTTCAATTGTGTTTTGAAGTTGTACTGATAGTTACATACATATATGTATGTATAAAAGGTGGGTGAAGATAAGATGGCCAAATGTATCGAGTAAGTTAAAAATCTTCCGCAGAGCAAGTAAAGGAGATTTTTTTTTTCTAACAAAAAGATAAATTTGATTTGCCTCTGAGGATCTATTAATACATACATACAGATTTAGGTTTCTTAGGACTGAAGCCCAAATTTTGTATTGTAGCTCAGTTTTAGGCCTCAGAATTATTTGCATGTTTTAAAATGGCTTTAGTTTTGCAGTCGTTTAAGGGCATATCTGTAATTGTTTGACATGGATTGTCTATTTATCTATTGACGCGATGTACAATTTCGGCCACGAATGGTGCTTTTTGACTTAAAGCTTTCTCTTGAACCACCAGAAGTAGTCGGAGGAAAGGCACTAAAGGAGCTTAGATTTTACCTCCATATTGCTGACAATCGGTTTAGCCACATTTTGATTGCCTTCCGCTTCTCTACTCTGTCATCGCTACATACATATGTACGATAGTCGCCAAAATGAAGAGCCAACGATAACATATCACTCCCTAATCAGTACATATATGTACATATAAGGTTGAACATATTATAGAATTTTATTTTGTAAATTTAACTTTAGGTGCATTTAACCTTCATACGAACATAACCGGAACCATACAATTCCCATGCGGCAGGCTATAAAAATCAGAAATCACACCATAGCCGAGTTAAAAGAATATTCAATGCTTCCCGTATCAGTTTTCACAAAAAAGAAACTGTCAACACTTTTCGGAGGCATGTATGTAGCCCTATGTGTTTCGCAATCGAAACATCATATACATACGAGAATATAGATACATACATATGTGCACAAGACACATATAAATGTCCCTATGTAGCGTTCTGTGAACAAAAATCTGCTGTGCTAAAATTCACGTAATTCCTGGACTCACACGCAGCATTTTTCGAACCAAAAAGCAAAAGTAAATGATTGAACTGTATTACAAAAAAAACCTTTTCATATACGCACGCATTCCTATAGCCATCTGTTTACGGGCGGTTGTCATGTATCAAAAATTCGTTGTCATACATACATTTTTAATTTTTGGCTTAAAAGGGAGAAAGAGTGTCCGGCTATGATTGCCAAGTTCATCAATAAAACATGGCACATTGTTCTAAACCACTACATACCCAGCCACACACATTTGTATGGAATAAAACGTAGAAATGCATTCGGATCCGAATCATCACCATCAAAAATACGACAAAACTTCTGAATTACAAAATCCTTGCCCGATCGATGGATGGGCGATCACATCGTCAAACATGATCATCAGCATCATCCGTCGCGTTGCACCGATCGATCCAAAACGATGATGGTGCGCGCCCCAGTGATCTGTTGGCCAATTGTGCCGCACCACGGCGTAGAGTGATTTGATGACAAGGACCTCCACGATAGTTGAGAAGGTATTCACTGTGTGTCCAGCAATAGTTGGCCGCCTTTTCAGAATGGAGAGCACAGATTGATGTATGCCGCCTCATCGTCATCACTTTTGTTTGTTGTGCGAAATGCTTGCCGCCACCGCTTGTCGTGCGACTATGCGTCACTTACAGTACGCGCGCGCGCGTAAAAATTTTCGGACCATCAATTATTCTAAGGTAAAAGTGCACCAGAGCATGCGCTGCGCAGCACCGGATAGACCGCCACATGAACAATTTTCATGATGAATTCAATGCGGCTTGATTGTATTCCAGTGCTCGCATTGTTCGCTATCCGCCAAGCTACCTTATTTCAATTCAATTGGACCACATTGCTCTACTGTTGTTTCGTCCGGGAGTTCCTATGATGAGACGGATTAACCATTTTGGTAATGTTCACTCGTTAAAACTCGTTTAGTTTACCTTGTTATCTCGCGGCTTCTGTGTATGCAGTAGTGGTGGCAGCCGATGGTAGCTAGCGAAACATGAATCAATAATCATAAATATCGAGATCCCGGTAACTGTTACCGAAGAAAAAGAATTGAATCTCCAATCAAAATGATTCCTTAAGCCGAAAAAATCATTATTAACACGAAGATCTGATCGCAGTCGTAATGATTGGGATTCAGTATTGGATAAGAGCACAAAAAGTGTGTGCGCGAAATAGGGATGGATGACAATCAATGCACGGACGGATAAATGCTTTCCAGTTTGATTGATCTGAAAGTTTTGTGTACGCGGCTTTTACTCAAAGGAGCGATTTTGTTTGTTGTGATGTTGTTACGTGTCTATTAAATGACCAAAACTGGATAAACATGAAATTAACTACAATATGTCTGAGCAATACGGCACATGGAAGAAAATATCTTGTAAACATTCATTTACTATACACTATACAATGTGTACATATGTTTGAGTATCTTAAGTATAATTGATTTTCTTTATAGTACAATCCACCCATAATATTCAATTGAACATAGTTTTTAAGTGTTACTGCTTACCGTAACTACATACATACATATGTACATATGTGTGTTATCTATTTGATAACCTGGCGATTTAAGGTTTAATGGAATGGTTAGATGTGGTGTAGAAGTTTAGAATTCTCTACCAATGCAAATTGATCTAACATACATACATACATATGTACATATGTAGTTTAAGTGTGAAGTATGAAAAACAAACATGAAAAGCTTGTTGAAGAAAAATACCGAACTGCAAGGCCGTTGGTACTACTTCAATAATATTTTATGTACGAGAATTTATGTATGTATGTACATATGTACATTCTTAATTATCGGCTAGGTGAACTTACACGAATATGAATAAGAATGAATTAATTTTTCACACCATTTGCTTTATAAAAGGGAACGTGCGTCCACCTTCTTTGACTTTTTGCGACAACAGGCACTGATACGTTTACGATAGAACAAATTTTTTACGGTTCTAGTTCCTCAGTTGTGTGGCCACTTCTAAACTTATTCCAATTGGTCAACGTTTTCCAGGATTTCTGGAGACTGGGCCTTATTAGGCGCTGAACCTTATTTGGATCACCTACATACCTTATTTGGTTTAATTCGATAAACTCAAATTTATTAAACATACGTTTTCTTTTGCTTCAGTCTCGTTATCTTACAAACCGATTGGTACCAACTTACATTCAGTTACATTTTTAAACAGTTGGTAATCTATGCTTTGGTCGACAACACAACCATTGTGCGTTTCAATCCAACAATGATTCTACATGGATGATATCTTACATGAAAATCCTCTTGCGAAATATGGAATCATACAAAATCTATTCCCAATTTTTAAACTCCTTTTATAAAGGGAATCAAAATCTTCGTCTGTTTTTGAAAACACTTTTCTTGTTCTGTATTATGTTCACCTTTAGCTCTCAAAAATTTATTACCGGCGGTAAAAAGTGCGAAAAAATAATACTGTGTGTACATTTAACTAAAGCTTGTTGTGGCATTTTGTCATGGAATACAAATTTCAAATTAAGAATTACATTCCTAAGTCTATGATATTCTAGTTTCCAAATTAATCAATTTCATCCTAGTTAAAATAATTCAAACCAGATGTAGTTGAAAACAAAAATACAGAAATTCTTCCACATATACCTATGTACCTTGGAATTAATAATTAACAATCAATTAACTTATCACATTATCTCGTGATAAGACGCCATTACAAGCATCCACATACCTGTAAGTATACCCAACAAATGGTCCCAAATAAAGCTGAAAATTAATTAATACCACTTATTCCTTCTTATCCGAAGGACGGATATGCTTTCCACTTCACACACACGTGTATATGTATTTTCAAAATGGGTATTTGAACTTTATGCATAATTGACAGATAAGTGTTGATATAGGTATTCAACCATCAAGGAAAAAACTATCCTTCAGAAGTCATCGTTTTATTTCCTTTGTTTGTTCGTCCCCCAAAATATAGTGAGCATATTTAATGAGTTAGATGTGAAATCAAATTCAAAATGCATTTAAATTATCCTTTACATACCTACAGAAATACGTAAGTGTCCGCCTAACAGAACTCACCCCACCTGTACGTTACATACGGATACGCAGCGTAAAATGATATCCTGTTTAAACGCAACGAGAATCCAGCGTAAACAACAGACGACATCCATTGCCAGGACAAACAGAAAAAAAACGAAGAAGAAATAAATTTTTTACTATGTGTAGACGGCAAAAAGGCTTTCCCTGGTCCCAGCAGCATGGCTTGAATCCCCAAGCAACAACCACTCGCACCCCAGGAACACCGCAAATACACACGCAAAAAAGCAGCGAAGAAAACAGGGAAAACATCCCCCGTTTTATTGTTGTTATGTATTACATACAAAAACCCTAAAAGAGAATGGCCATAAATAAATGGCGGTACACGCATTCTTTTATATGTAAACAGAGTACAATGACTTGATGTAGCTCTCCCTGTATCCTTGTGAAAAAAGGGATACAAACGGGTAGCACCACCAGCCTGTCAGCCAGTCAGCCATTCATGAAAACAAAACTTTCGACCCGCTACGACTCCTTGGCGCACGACGACGATAACATTTACACGGATGAAAAAATTCTTCCTCTCTGACACGTTCTGCCATCTTTGCCTTTGGTTCGCGTAAGAAAGTCAGCAATTCAGCTTAAGGAATGAGTGAGAAGATAAAGGGATGAGAAAATGCGGGAAACTTTCACTCTCAAGGACTTTCAAGGCAGACACTTTCACTTTCTCTTAAACTTACCTAAATACAATCTCTCTGAATTTGTTATATTCGAGAATGAAAGTGCTGTGAGAAAAGCTCCTTCAAGCCTTCTTCCATTTTCTTTCTACTAAGTTTTGTAACCCCTCGAGGAAGAAACCTTCATCGTAGTAAACGCCGCAAGGATTACAATGAAAGTATTCAGATCCTGCGAAACTGCTAAAAATCGCCCGAAAAGAAAATGGTGGTATCACACACAAGAAATCAAGAATGGCGTCTAGGATAAAGCAAACGATGGCTGGAGCAAAAAAAAGGATAATACTACCATTCACCCATAACCTCCTTCATCATAGTATTGTTGTAGTTGTACACATCCTTTGCCTGAGCTCCCTTAGTATAAGATGGCTTCTGGCCGATGTGTTTGGGATTATATGGTATAATAAAGGATACAAGGATACAGCGGATACGCAATGACATTGAGAGCTGTACAAGATGATGGTTGCTCAGGCTTTGGTAGATGGTGATAAGGAAGCGGGAAAGGCAAAGGAGGGAGTATGAACTTTGCGATTATTGTTGGTGTGTGAAATGTCCTTTGGCATTATATGCCTTAGTAGGTAGATGATATTATTTAATACGTTGTTGATGATGTCGTTGAATGGTTCTTGTTGCCGTTTTAATCCTGTGTTTTAACCGGCGCCTGTGAGGGTTTGGTGTAAACCAAACACAAACTGATTCTCGTGATAAAGAAATTAATTAATTGCTAATTGCTTAGCACATTATTCCGTGGCAATGAAGGGTATGTGTAGGTAGAAGCTATTATGTAGTACAGGGTTTCAAGGAAAAATCCTTTAAATCTGTGTTATGAGTTCCGCATCATTTAACGGATACGCCGAAAAGTTCAAATAAAAAGTTTGCAAGTATTGTATAAAAAGTTGAAAAGTTCAATCGTTTCATGGGCCATTCTACTTATTCGACACGAATATAAATGAGAAGGATGAAGAAAAAATAACGAAAATAAATAAATAAAATACCCATCACGAAATTTCATGAACATGTGCGGCACCTGCTTAGACCTACAAGAAATGAAAGAGAGGGACATTCATTTTCAAGGGTAATCAGTTGCGAAATGAATTCTTAGGACATAAAATATTTGATTTATTGGATTCAAGTCTCAGAAGCTGTCCGTCCCAAATACATTTATGTATAAAATAAATGTCATCTCTATTCGTACTTTAATTTCAATATTCATTGGCGAAATCACCACCATTTTCACTAAACTTTTCAAGAGACATTGGTCCGTATGGATAGGAACTGACTTAATACTATCAAATGCTAATACTTAAGAATGATCGAGAATAACCTCAATAAAACTGAATCAAAGAGTAGTTATTGCTTAAAACTTGCGATGAGCATAGTGAACCGAGCTGTCATTCTGCTCGCTTTTTGATTAGACTCATGCTAGAATGACACTAAAAAAGTATCCAAATTTACTTTGAAAATCTATCATCGATTCCCAATTGAACATTCGTTCTAAATGATGCAATAACACCAATTCATCAAAGAAATGTGCATACATTCCAAGCTCCAAGCAATTACAAACTGGCCCGTTTCTTTTCATCACAAAATTGTGCTCAGTGGTGAAGCTTATATTTGGCATATGGAGTGAGACCAACCCTGAAGACCCCATAACAACTAGACAAATGTACCGCTTTCGATGCCATGCCGGTGGCATAACTTTTTCTACAAAAATGGGGCCGAAGCTCGCCCCATATTTCCTTGAAAATATGACTGAATTTGATTCAAATGAAATGTGGTTCCTACATACCATACGGCGATCAAAACCATCGAATTATATTCAAATTCCAATTTGACAATATAATTTCGAGAAATGGACCTGTAAATCGGCCATCAATATCGAGCCATTGAGACACCTCTACATTATTTCCTGTAGTACTACGTGAAGTGACTGGCTTGTGCTGATAAACCAGCAACCAGGCGCCAATTGCCTTGGAAGCCAACGTAATTAGTGTTATTCGTGACATGTGCCCACATTGCTCGAAAAAGTAACCCAAAATTGGCGAAGAAAAGAACAGCCATATTGGCCAGAAATGAATTAATATTTCCAAAAAAATATTTTTTTAATAAAAATTAAAGTAAGTGCTTTATCTAAGTTTATAATTATCTAAAGGCTCTAAAACTTCTACAGACTCAACGTCCTCGCAAACTGATGTGTGCAATGAGAACCCAGTTTTTGTATTAAATTCGCAACTCTTCCTCTTTGGGAAGAGTACAATAATAATTTTATTTCCTAGTCCTTTTCAATTGCCCCTCTTATGGGCTCAATCCGCAGAAGCATTGTCAACAGACTTGAGTCTCTTATCTTATTCATACAGTCTTAATACATTGCAAACACATTCTTAGATACCTTCAATAATCACACTAAACCAATATTATTATAATTAACCATAAATAACTTAAAAACTTCCTCCTATTTCAGAAAAAAAGTGCTTCTTTAGCCTTTCGCGTGATTTCTGTTCTCCGTAGATTTTCCATCATCGGAATCTTAAATGAATTTTCTCAGACTCACATTAAGAAGATTCTGCAGCAGTAATGTAATTTTTTTCATACCTTCGATTTTTTGTCCTTAAAAAAATTACAATATCCTTTGCCTTGTTATGTTTGGCACAAGATTTGTGGGTAACAAGTTTAAGCGGATTTAAATGGCCAATTATGCAGTTCATTGATTTTTTCGTATCTTCTCCCTTTAAGTGAGTGAGTCTTTGGTTACTAAGTTGAAGTGAAAAAAGGACATTCTTCGTTACGATAATGAAGTTTTTTCGCTCTTCTCTCTCTAAATTTCCATTGGAAGAAATGCGGGATGATTTTTAAGGACACAATTTTTTTTTACTCAAGCTGAGACTATATTTGGTGTTCATTCGACGACGAAATGAAAAAGATTTTACATTTCGTGGTGGTGGAAGATTTATTAGGGTCACGTGGATTGAATTTATAATTTTTCTTACTTGTTTTTTTTTTTGTAAGTTGAGATGTATCTCAATGCAGCAATTTTAAGATCTTTCATTGGCGGGAAATTCTAATAAATTTTAACGTTTTATGACAAGTGTCGTGTCAGCACCAGTTGTAAGTGATCCATAAAAAGAGAAAAATAAACATAAAAAATCTTCGGAATATCCTGCCAAGATGTTTTGAAACACACACAGGCTAACACTATTGGTAAAGTGTTTGAAGGAGAAACTAATTTTGTAATTTGTTGCCTAATGATGATCGTCTGTAATGACAGAATTAGATCTGAAATAGGCTCTACATTTCCCAAAACCATTTGTCATCACAGACGAAGTACTTGTAATACGATACTTAAAAAGTGACACACAGAGATTAGTGAAATACTCGATAAGTGTTTTCCACTTAAATGCGAAGAGGCATGTGATATGTTTTGGATGTGTTGGGCGTGGGCCATCTGGTGAATTGGTGTGAAACTGATAAGCTCAATATCGTATGTAATGAGTCCATTAAATATTACGCAAATTTTTGAAAAATGAATTTCCTGATACCAATTGATGAAATTTTATTGTTGAGTATCTGCAGACTTTCCCAACAGTTTCAGGGAGTTGATGGCCTTATTTTTTTATTTAAATTATAATGCATACGCGTACATATTTCGATAGGAACTGCGAATGCTTTTATCAATTAGTTACATTGTCTTGGAATATGTACATATGTATATGTATTCGTATTCAGGATCGGGTAGGAGGCGGATTCTAGGATTTATCTAGTCATATATTGAAAGTTGCCGAAAGGCTAATGTGAGTGAGTAAGTGAGCCATAGAGATGTTGAGGCAGCAGAGAAAATAATGCAGGAAGCATTCAGCGCAGTAACAGCATGGTGCCATTATCACGGACTAATAATAAATGCTAAAAAAACAAAAGTCATGCATATTCGTCCAACACACATCCTGAAGCACAACGTAAAAATAAAAATGCACCAACGCCAATGCTTGCATACATTTCGTCTTCAAAAGGAAGATGGCTGCACAACTATTATCGAAAATGTATCCACGTATAAGTATCTAGGTGTTACTGTGGTCTATAATCTAAAATGGAGTAATCACATAAATACGCTTTTAATAAAATTATAGCAAAGTGCATACGCTCTGTTTCATCTTAGTTTTCACTGCACAGCAGATCTCTTACACCAATGCTACTTTGGGTTGATGGAATCCCAATTAAGGTACGGCATACTGGCGTGGGGAAAAGCACCGCAACTTGCTGGTCTCGAAAGTATACAACGCAAATTGCAAAAAATTGTATACAGGGCTAAACTAGGACAACACTACGACAGACAACACATCGGCAGCGATATAAAGGTTCTTAATATAACGTAGCTACATAAACTGGTGGTAATATCAAATTTCCATGATGACGGCGCATAGAAAGTCCCTGCCCAGCAAATCGTAACACAAGAAGAATTGGAACGAATATGGTCGACGAAAATACGATTTTACTATCCCAACAGTTTTCAGCGAACTTCCTAAAGAATTCAGAAACTTTTCTAAAACTGTATTAATGAAAAAAGCTAAGTAATTTTATTTAAACCTAGATAAATACATAGAAATCTTTAAATTTATTAAATCAAAGTTCATATTGAATATTTTGTAAACAGTCTTCTGCAGACAACTCCTTAAAGCTTTGTAGATAAAACATTTTACATACAACTCTTTTTTTATGAATAAATGAAAATGAATGAATGAATGAAATGAACAGCCCGACTGTACTACCAGTGTTTCTTTCTACCACGCGATCATGCACTTAAATTTCTTCCAACATTCGACGCCTTCGAAATGTACTACAATATTCTACATAAGAGGAACTTAGTCTAGTTGTTTGAGGCAAGTCGGGAAACACAATACAAATTTTAGAAATTCGCGTATCATTCAGGATGTCTTAATATTACCGACATAGTATGTAAGTCTGAAATACTGCTAATCTTCATTCTAATTGTAAACATGTGTACTATGTTTTGTTGTTTCAAAGACCACAATATCATATTGCCATAGCGGTGCGTTAGGATTGGATGTACGGATGACGATTTTCTTCGAAATAGCATTTTCGGAAGGGAATTACTAATTATTTTCCTAGATTAATATAAAGCTTTTAAAACCCACGGACGCAGTGGGCGGTTACGAATATATGTATCTACCAGTGATATCTAAAAAAAGGGTACAAATGGTGCATTCTTAATTGTTTTTTTTTTACCACCCTTTACCTGGTTAAATATGCACTCGGTTGGATGTATCCTAATAAACCAAAGTAAATTCTTTGATGGATCAGTCTCCACATTACTTGAGCGCTGGAACATTTTTTAACTATGAGAGTATGTGTTTACAACATGTGTGTTTTAACAAAATCTGTTAAGGACAGTCTGTTAAGAGCATTGCGTCATCACTGTGGTATTGGTCAAACACTTTAAAATGCGATAGAGAAGGCGGAATGACATTCCTGAAGCAGCTGACAGAGGATAAGTGCGGGAGGTTCGACGTTGGAATCCCAGAAACACCAACAAGTTTTTGCAAGGTCCCACCTCTCCCGAATGTCTGACAAACGTCCGAGAGTAATAACTGTCAAGTGAAGCTTCTCAATTTGCCTTACGGATATGGCTCTAAACTGAAGGTCCCTTCCATTTGTGTGAAAAATATAACACGCACAACACGAATGGTCGCGAGAAGCTAGGGACTGGACCATATATGTACGTCTGTTGCGCCAAATTTTTTTTATTATTTTTTTTTTAAGCGCTTTTCTATAAATTAAGCAATCTCGGAGTGTCAACAAAGTATTTAAAGTTATGGAAAGTCAAAGGAGAATATGACTACGGTATGGGACGAAAACAATGTTTCAAATTGTTTCGAGTCTCATATTGGTGTTAGGCAGGGTTGCTTCATGTGTCTTCTTCTTTTTTCGCTATTTATAGAGGATTTTCAAATATCCGTAC
The DNA here is from genome assembly GCA_946965025.1 of Blera fallax. Taxonomy (NCBI): domain Eukaryota; kingdom Metazoa; phylum Arthropoda; class Insecta; order Diptera; family Syrphidae; genus Blera; species Blera fallax. Next base: position 53,331,013 of record OX337246.1, read on the forward strand.
TTGGAGGAATCGAGTTTGCTGGGATGAAAATAAAGGCCCTCTTATACGCTGATGACATCGTCATTATGTCGGAAACTCCAACTATGATGCAAATGATGAATATTGCAACCTATGGAACCTAAAAGAGAATACAAGCAAGTCCAAAATAATGGCATTCCGAAACGGAACCGGTCGCCATGTTAGGGATAAAAACTGGTTTTACAAAAACCAAGAACTTGTGAACTTGAAGGAATAATATAAGTACATTGCAGTTAACACCGAGAGTGGATATTAAGAATCACTTGCAAGAAAAACTGAAAGAAAAAATGCAATAAATTGCCTTGGCCTGTAAAGCAGAAGTTAGACCCACCATGTGCTACTGCACCCAAGTATGAGGTATCTTTCAGTTTGAAGAAGTTGAAAAGCTGCTAAGGTACTTTATCAAAAAATCTTTAGGCCAAAGTATGTATATGCTTCACCTGAAAAGCAGACACCCCCTCGTCACTCTCGTATGCGTGGCCACAATTTTTCTTAGAATGGTCCAGGCATTGTGACATATAATCTTTTATCATTGAAAGAGGCGCTACAGGAACTGTTGATAAAGATCGAGCTATCTACCCGTGATGAATTCAATTAAGAACCCAGGAGAGTCAAGCCAGGCATACATACATACGTATCGAAGTCTTCAACGTGACCTAGGGAAGTTAAATTACTCCCAGGACCAAAGCAGTGTGGATGTTATTTCAAAAATATTCAAGGCTAGAGCCGAACTCCTTTCTGACTATGTTATTGTGTAAAAGAAACAACAACAAAATAAAATCACTACTACTTCACTTATTTTGATTCCCTCTTGTATCAGGGGGGCTTTTTGCATTCTAGAGCATCCAAAATCAAACTTGTCAATTAAAGTAAAGTTTCTTTGGATTTGCCGCATGTACACTTTTTGACAGTGATGTGGAGATATTTTGTCTAACATCTTCATAACTATGACCTAACCTTACAACCTAAAACCATTGAAAAAATCGCCTCATCGTTACTTAATATTCCTAATCACACAGTTTCGAATTTAATAAGAGGCGTCGACATTTACTGCATTTTTACGATCTTTGTGTGTAAAGTATAATATTTTTACTATGCACTAACAATCGTTAATATAAGTTTATCCCAAGCATTCGCAGATCAACACTGGAGGCCTTAATGCGGTGAATATAATCGGTTGCCTATGCCTAATGAAATACCCCTCTATTTTTTTAACAGAAATAAAAACATTCACGTGAATGTGTAGATAAATATGTATGTGTGTACGTCCAATTTTCATCGATTGCAATACCTCCCAGTCAACGAGTGCTTCAATGCCTAGCTCTGCCATCAAAACATTGTTCATCTAATAGCCAAAGTGTGCGAACAAATTGAATTTGATTATTTACATTACGCCCACTTACGAGTACTATTGCACTCTTGCCGAAGCTGCGTTATTTAACCCCTAATTGGCTTGCCCCCTTCCCAGATGAGTCTGAAATTTAAGGGCCCACCATTGGTAATGGTAGACTTGAGCAAATTTGTAAATCGAGATGTCAATAATAATCTCGTGCATGTGGTTGGATTAGTTTCAACATTTTTGCCTACGGAACAGATGTTTGGCCTAAGGCAGTGGTTATTTGCTACTGCAATACCAATTGTATTCCCATTTTTTGCGCGCACACACCCTTCAAAGATAAACATTGCACCGCAGGGTGTCCTTATGTTATGATATTTCAGATCTGTGTAAACTTTTATTTTTGGTAGCTAGTTAGTTTCGCTTATTATTTTTGTAGTTTGATAGGCCCTTTTGCTCTAAGGGGACACAAATAAATCAGTTAACAATTAACTTGCGTATATCCGTACATGTATTCTTAAAATGCCAAAAGGAAAGGTCATGCTGCGTGTTAAAATGAAATGCTTCACTTATTATGAGCATCCGAATGGGGTCTCCGTTTTTAAATGGAGAATTAGGTGATGTTGAGTTGAATTTACATATGCGTGGATGTCCTTTGGGAGTTGTGTTCAATTAATGAGAGTTTATGAATCTATTTTAGGGTAGCACCTGTCCTAGGTTGAATATCACGCCCAAGATTTTGTTATCTGCAACGAGTGAGCGTCGCAATCAATAATGTATTAGAAAAAAATACAACAAATTCTCACTACTTATTCCTTGTGAGATAGTAAATTAATGAATATTTAAATCTAACAGCTGAAAATGAAATTGAACTTAAAATTTAATTTCAATTCAGGAATCACTCTCTTGTATTCTAATGAACAAAAGAATAGTTACTGCCACTTTTGCAACGATACTACATAAAATAGTTATGGCGAGTAAATATCGTTAATAATTTCAAGTTAAGCTCTAGGCAAAGAAAACGTAAATAAGAAAATGTTGGTACCTAATCTTATTTAATTTTTCTAACTTTTCGAAATCGTTCCCAAAAATGCAGACTTGCGAAAGTTCTGCAGAAATAGCATTTATCCTATATTTGTCTCAGCCGCTCGCTTATGATGTAGACGCTTTATAAAAAAAAAAATACAAATTCTTGGCGCAACGAACCGTTTTGGTCCAGGGCCTAGGTTCTCGTTACCATTCGTTTAGAGCCATATCCGAAAGGCAAATTGAGAAGCTTTCTCTTGACAGTTATTACTCTCGGACGTTTGTCAGACATTCGCGAGAAGTGGGATCGTGAAAAACTTTTTGGTGTTTCTGGGATTCCAACGTCGAATCTCCCGCTCAGCGATCCAACTCACTAACCACTTGAGCAACGGCGCCCACCTTTTAAGAATACCCAAGAATAACAATTGACATGAGAAGCTTATCAATTACGCATTGTTGACACTTTAGGAACTCCGAATTTTTTAGTTGATTTGCCTCAGTGCCTCATACAGTAAGATATATTCACGGATTACGCAGATATGATCATGTCGCACAACAGGCAAAAAGTCTTTTGGGCACTACTCTTAAACATTTCATTGACGCCAGAAATTGCATTTTCTTGCATAATATTTTAAGAAATAGGACTCCTGTGTATTTATATGATAGACTTCATTTTGCTCGTTCCCTTAGAAGCTTCTGTCTGATTCCATCACGTTATAACTATTTGAATTCGTCCCGTTTATTTTTTATTTATGCTATCAAGTTATGGAACTCTCTACCAATCACTATTCGAACTATCTTTAATGCCACTCGCTTTAAAAGTGCCATCTTTCTTCATTTCTCTCTCCTTCCGTAATCTATAACCATTTTCACTACCCATATACCTCTCTTCCCATCTGGTCCTTCCTTCTTGTCTTTTATATAATATTTTTGTAAACCTTATTGTTTAATAGAAATTAATTTTTATTTGCTCTAATTCTAAGTACTACAAAAGATATTTATCTTAATGTACCATTAAATAATGAATAATAAAATTGAATTGAAATTGAAAAAAATTTATAATAAATAAATATCAAGACAAGCTCAATAACCTAGTTGAATGTAATGGAAAAGGGGGTAGTCGGACAAAAATTGGCAATCCCTTTCACACTGCCAAAAAAGTGCGGGATGGGTAAGCACACCATCCGGGGAGATCTACAAAGAGAAGATTACAAATACAAATAGGTAATTGGTGCAACAGACCGTTGTCCAGAACTTAGCTTCTCGCCACTATCCGTGTTGTGCGTGTTATATATTTTCACACAAATGAAATGAGACATAGAAAAGCACAGGACCTACAAATTCTATAAAAAGTATACCTTACTCTACTACTAACCTATTGGGTACTGAATCGCAACACCATAGACTTTTCAAAAGCATACTAGATAGAAATATGAAACTTTCTTCCTTTCTAAAATCCACTTCAGCTTATCATAATTTTCTAAATGAAATTAAATTAGAAAAAGGAGTTTAAGTTCCAGAATACATTCCGCAATGTAAATGGGATCCGCAACCTTTAGCTCATCTTTTTACTCCGAATAACGTAAATCAACTTTATTCCCCATTTAACCACAGATACACAATCAAATCGTCATAAATCCATCTCATCATTGCTCTTATCATTCACAGTGGCTTAATTGCTTAAAATTCCTGCAACTAATTTAAATCAACACCTTTCATCCCCACAACAAATCACTTTGAATTCTCCCCTCCACAACATGACAGCATACATTGTCACCGAAAAGGAAATGTGTCAATATTTTGAATCTTTCAAATCGATTTTTAATTTCATCCACACAATAGACACGCAGGATCTGCCGCCGTCAACAGCACAGATGGGCATGTGGCAGTCGTAATTTCCCAAATCACCAAAATAAATTCCCGCCAGCATATTTACAGCATTTACTGTAGAAGTTGTGTTTTTACTCAAATTAGGGAGTCTCATGCCTATTTCTAGACTCTTGCCGACGGAGGTGTAAATTACAAGAATTGTTCTAAGTGAAATAACTCACACACTTGTCACTTTCCCTTTCTTATACAATCAGAAAATTTAAATCTTTCATAGCACATATTTGAGTTAGATAAAATTTTCAAATATGAAAATTGACAAAAGATGAGGGGTTTAGGTTTGAATGCTGAGCAGATTCATGGTGCGCAGCTGGGAGGCAAAAGATGTCAACAAAAACCGACTATAGGTACATGAGATCTTGCCAGCTCAGCCTGAATTCATATTTTTTGCTGACTGCAATATCCTTCCTGTCCATGTCCACAAAGGAATAATAAAAAAAGAATACGCACAGTCCTGTGCACACAGCCATGGTGCTACCAAATATAAGAGAAAAAAAATAATAACTTTAACGCTCATAATAATTTTTACGATGTGTTAAATATCAGCACAGTAAACATCAACAGTATAGGAGTATTCTGCAACTATGTTGTGCACAAGAACCGCTCATTGAAGGAGGAGATTTTTAATATTAAAAATCATCATCCTTGAAGGAGCATAAAAGCCAAGTGTTTTATGCTATGGTAAGAGAAAAACGAGGACATAAAATCACTGTGTACGGTGTTTTGTGAGCTCTCCGATTACTGATTGTATCGTTAAAGTTGCGTGTGGTAAAGGATATGTGAAGAATTTTAATTTTATACGTTTCTATTAAATCTAGATACTTTTGTATATCGATTTTATGTCGAGAATTATGGCACTAAATTGTTTTTATTTTTTTTATTTTACAGGTTTTTTTTGAAATTTTTCTTAAAATGCAATCAAAATTGTTTAAAGAATGCCGGAAACCCGAGAGATATGAGGCGATTTCAGGTGAGTTAAATATTTTCAATGCACAAATGTACATATATATACATACATATATATGTGTGTACATGCAGATGTTTATATACAGTTAGTCACAAAAGTCTACATACCACCCTGCAAAATCTAAGAACCAGTGTAAAATTGAATATCAATTTCTTTAAATAACTCATTACATAGTTCATAAAAATACATTTTAAACAAAAATGCTAATGATAACAACAAAGAAAAAAGTCAAATAAACAAGAAAAATTAACATCACAAAAGTCTACATACAGTAAAAGAATACATGAAAAATATTATTTTAAAATTCTGAAAATGATATTCAATATTTCGTCGGCCCTTTATTTTAGTCTATAACTGCTTCCATTGTTCTAGGCGTCGAAAAACGAAATTTTCGGTAACATCCGGTGTTATTTATGACCACGCCTTCGTTAAACCGCTCTTAAGAGACTCTCTGTTGCTGATTGTGTATTTACGGATTTTTCGTTTAAGTTCATCCCAAATGTGCTCAATAGCGTTAAGACCTAGTTATTGCGGGGGTGGATGCAGCTAATTAAGCACCCGGTGCACGAGCCATTCCTTAACTTTTCTTGCGGTATGCTTTGGATCATTGTCTTGGCGTAGCAACCAGTTGTTTCCTAAGCCTAGATATTCGGAAGACGCGTGAAAATTACTCCGCAATATTTCCAAAGTCCAAACATATTTTGTGTTGATCCATAGTGCCCTCAATAAAAACTAATTTGCCACTCCTGCCGCCGCCATCGACCCACAAACCATAACATTGTATTTACTTTCGTCGGTAAATAGTACAGTTCTCCAAAACTTGTAACCTTCAGAAATGTAGCGTTTGGCAAACTCGAGGCGTTTTCAGGGTCTTTTCCTGGGAACTCTGCCATGAAATCCTTCGGATCTTAACAGTCTTCGAACTGTTTCTGGATGAACTTCTTTGCGATTGTATTTGCGATATATTCAGCCAATTTTGGAGCACTGGTCCTAGGATGGGATGTCACTTTACGATAGTGATAGTCCGAACATCTCGGCATTTAATATCTTCGGACTCTCAGTGCGACATTTATTTGAGACATCACCCCTATCATCGTACATTTTTATTGTAGACTGGACTGTTGCGCTGGTTTTATGAGCAGTTCTTGCAATTTCACCGTAACTTTTATTCTCTTGAATCTTGAAGACGAATTTAACAATTTAAACCTAATGCGACATACATAGGTAATGCAATTTGAGAGCTAAGCTATAAAAAATTAAAAAATGGCCAACTCAAACGATTTGCTTAGCAAAATTTTTCCAGCAGGATTTTACAAACTTTTTTGAAATCCATTGTCCTGATCGGGTCGAAAGGGTTAAGTAAAAATGTTGCATTAAGACTTTTTAAAACTAAAAAAAAACTGTGCTTTTGAAAATTTGGAAAATATTCCAAAGAAAACACATTTTCATTTCAATTAACATTTCAGATATAAACTGCACGTTATTATTTTTTCTTTTCAAAAAATATTTTTATTAATACTAGCTTCCTATGGATTAATCCTTGAGGAACTGAGCCGATGTAGACTATTGGAAAAATTTATTTTTTTTGTAGTATAACAGTTATGATGACGCCAAGATCATTTTGATTTTAAAATGTGCTGCGTAATATGCTATCAATGGAAGTGTTTTTTTTTTTGTTTAAGTTAGTTTATATTGGTCACAATAATAAGTGTGAGGCTAATAAAATCCAAAATAGAGGAGGTAAGATCTTTCAGGTTAGATTTAGTAAATTTATATCAAATGTTAATAACGGTAGTATTTTCACAATGGGTACTAAAGTGCACTCTAACCGTAATATACTATAAAAACACGAAACTAAGGTCAATTTGTCCCCCTCGGACTATGCACGCAAAGTTCGATGACCAAAGGGAAAATAATTTGATGAGCGCTATACTTACTGTACTGCCTTCCTTAAGGTAGTTTAGAATCCGCGAAACTATGAGTAGATTCGAATATAGGGACATATTGGAAAATGACATGCTTTCTTTCGCCGAGGAAAACATGTCCCTCATGTGATTTTTCAATCAAGAAAATGGTCTACAACACACCGGTTCTTTTAAATTGGTTTTGAGATCAAAAACAATCTTTTGTCTACAATTTTTGTCAATCCCCAGATCTCAATCCGATTGAGAACTGGTGAAATGAGCTGAAGAGGAAATTGTCAGGTTAATATTATTCAATATTAACCAAATAAAGAGAAATTGTGGAAGTATTTGAAAAGAGTGGTACTCCATACCCGTAATTTTTGCCAAAAACGAGTTGAGTCAATGCCTCGACGGATTGAAAAATTTTCAGGGAATAATGGCACTTACTTCCATGCCACCATGGCCCATAGAATTTTGTTTACATTTTGTAATACATACACATTACGATTTGCTTTAATTCATAGGCAATATATTAAATCACCTGATTTTCTATATCTATTAATATAGAAGGATGTGGTTTTGGTGCTGTTAAACAAAGAAATAAAATAAAGTTTTTACCAATTTTTTGAATATGCATTTTAAAAAAAGGTGGATTAAATTAAAATTAAAGGTGGATGACAAAAATATATGCAATCAGTTTACAAAACATATGTTAACTTTTATAGTTTAGGAGTTAGAAGCTATGTGGTGAAAGACAGTTGGACATATTTTCTGATAAAGCTAGAAAAATCTGAAAATAGAAAATCATCTAGTTCAAAATCATTTAGTACATATTTACATTATTTTATAAAATCAATAAAAGAAGCTAAGCCATACATTTTGAATTAAAAGCAGATATAAAAAATAGAAATAAAAAAGTTAAATCTAGACTAAAAATTATGAAATGGGCAGATATGCCAAGGCAAGTAAACAGAGTCCTATATATACAGTGGACGCTCGTTAATTGAACACATACGAAACCAGTGCCGTTTAAGCTACAGGATTGTTTAAGTTACTAAACCAAAACAAAAAAAAATGTGTTTGTCCTGAACACGACAATGAAAATCACTTGGAATATGAATAAAATTTTTCAAAACAAATACAAAAGGAGTACCATGTGAATAGTCCGCGGTGAACCGCGCTACACAGAGTAAGGGAGGTTATGACTACCCTGCGTCCGAGGACGATAGAAACTTCCATAAAGAGATGTGCAATTCCACGAAAGAAATTTATGTGATACACTCATTCGTATGAAAGGACTACGATTATGGGATACGATCGCTTACGGAACGTACTTTTTTGGGTACTTTATGGGTTTTATGTTGTCTTAATATTTTTCTGATGCTACTCCTAAACATATGCTACAGCTGTTGTGTAATTTAAAAATAAGAATCCATGTAAAGCACATACTGACCGGGAGGTTCGATGTTCGAATACCAGAAAACACCTGCTGTCCCACTTCTCGTGAATGTCTCACAAACGTCCAAGAGTAATAACTGCCATGAGAAAGTTTCTCAATTTGCCTTTCGGATATGGCTTAAACTGTAGGTGCCTTCCATTTGTGTGAAAAAATATATGACGCACAAAACAACAGTTATGATCACATATGGTCTGTTGCGCCTAATATTTGTTTTGTAGCAACGTTTGGATTATTAGCATACAGCGTACCTGTAATATGTCATAACTTTAATTTGTAGAAACAGTTCTATAAAAAGCTTAAATTCAAATATATATCTAAATGAAATGGACAGTACCGGTGACTGGATCATATTAATATGGTCCAATATTGAGGCTTTCTCAGTTTTAGGACGCTAGCATAATAGCCAGGTAACACATTTTCATCTAGAGCTTTAAGCAATTTTGGTATTACGACAATAGGGGCTTAAAATGCACATATATATGTATATGTAATAATTTACAAAACAGCTAATAATAAATTATATATATATTTTTTCGTTTCAGGTTGTGATATCAACACAAGTGACCGTTGACGGGCCACTCTTAGCCATTTCCGATAACATGTTTGTGCATAATAATTCCAAACATGGTCGTCGTGCAAAACGGATGGACGCCACGGAAGGTACAGGAAATTCTCCCCTGTCCATTTCGGGTCACCCCCTTGCGCCTGACAGTACCTATGATGGTCTGTAGCAAATTTGTGTTTGCTTTTGTTTGAATTTGTTTAAAAAAAAAAAATTGAATGGATTTTCGTATTATTTTGTAAATTAGTAATCTGTTATTAGTTACATTGAAAATTCTTATTAAAATCAAATTTAAAACAAATTTTAAGGCTTGTCAGGGCAGGAGGATAAACAGTTCACTCCTCTGAAACAAGTCCAAATTCCCGTTTATTACATATTATCCTAAGATACATTCTGGTACAAAAAGCAAACTCACACACATAGACTACTACCCGTATCCCAAACTTCTTTCATACCGCATATCCTTTATTTATTTAATATTTTCTCGTATTATATATCAACAATCCCACATATTATGTTTGGTATTTTTATCTTAATGCGATATTATCCTCTATGTTGACCATTGTCGCGGTACCAAGGACGGGGGCGGGTAGTTTTTTTTATAGCTTAAGCTCCCCTTTTTGGATTAGATCACCACACAAAAAAGAAAACAAGGCAGTAGCAAACACCCCTTCTGAAAAAAGGACAACATTAACTTCTTCATACCTAAAACACACACATAAACACCCAGACATACCCTTCGATGAACCACCCTTTTGCCATAAAATTTATATAAAGAAGATAGAAAAAACCGACTGCTAACGCATGTACGGATACATATGTAGATACATATGTACATATATACATTTATACACTCTCCCTGTAGCCGGTGGATATCAATAACGAAACTCATGCCAAAACAAAAAAAAAAAATAAAAAATAATTCATTATAACGTCTCCCCATAAACGCAAGGACAAGTGTTTGGGTCCATTTGGGATGTTTATTTTTCTCTGCAAGAGATTGCTGTTCCTGTTCTGTTTAATAAGATGGTGAAAATATTATTCTACTTTTCCGATTGCAGTAGAAGTCTTTTTTTCTGCGACTTGTTCTTGATGTCTGGCATCCATTTCATTAGAATGTGATTTCACTCACTTGACATTATTTAATATTTTTAAGCATTTCCCCACGAATTCCCTCTAAAACGATGGGAATAAGCAAATGGTTAAGAGATATGCATGCTGCTGAAACTGCCACTATTACCATTCATATGTAACTGAAAGAAATGTCTTCAATATAGATGTGTATGAGGTGTATATATGTACGTGCTGAACCACCTTTAATCCGCAAAGTAACTAGAAACTACTGCCTGTGGTGATTTTATTTTTCAGACCTTGTTAAAGTCTCAGGCGCGAAGGAGTTCCACATTTGCTTATTGCATACTAAAAAAGCTAAAGAATCCTTCTTTAGCGGATTATTATCTGATCTTTTGATCTTCGAAGTAAACGCTTTTTACGCTTTTCTCAGAACTACTAGTAAAAGTTGTTTTTAGGTTCAATATTATTTAGATTAACAAATATGGACAAGCACATTTTGCCCGAGAAGATAAACCTATGTGTCCAAATACTTCATACCATTCAGAAAAGATAACCACAATTCACCTTGCGAATTTATAACATAATTATTTGAGGAGTGATATAATTTCATTCTGCGAAAGTATATCGCTTCCCAAGATATGTCTTCTTGTTTCCCGCAATACTGGACATTTTCCAATGAAATGCAGAATTTCATCGGCCCATATGCTTAAGATCATCGCTATTGCAACAAAGCTGTAATAAGTAATCATTTTGCAACAAATTGTAATTCAAACAGCTGTACATCGTTCTATATATTGATCCCGGAGCTTCCTCTAAATACCCTGCTCTAGCCTGTGTATCGATTGCCTTGATGCGCTGATAGAGTTGATTTTTCAAACACCACAGATGCGACCTAATTCGAACTACTCTTTGAATCATTCAGTTCTTCTTTATATAGCTAATACAGCTGTTATTTTTAGATGTCGGTAATTTGGTGTTTCACCATTTTTGTAAAAACGGCTTAGCTTGTTTCCAGCATAAGCATGTAGGTTGGCGTGTTGGGAGGGAGGTGTAATATTCTTTTGAGGTAATTCCTTAGCAGTTTCTCGACCCATTCATATATTTTACATCCCCATACTTGTGCAGCGTAAAATAGAAATGACCGATGCCGCTACCGCTGCTTTTGAAGCATCTCCTCCAAGACTAGTTAATGGCTGTTTTCGATTTCGCTAGTTTTTCCTCCATATAAATATCCACACTAAGTAAGGAAAATTCCAAGTTATTTATCTTTCTTCACCACATCAATAATTTCTCCATTGTATTTCCACTGTTCCTTAGCACAGTATCTGTCTTTCCTTTCTTGAACACTATTACCTTACACTTGTCCAAATTGACGAAGACGCTCCATAACCTGCAGTAAAATCAGTTAATCATGAGCTGTAACTCTTCGGAGGAGCCATTCCGATAATCCGTCCCCGTTCCAGACAGCTGCCCGGTGTCACTATACAGGTTTTGGATAACCTACCCAAATTTTAGGGAACTTTTAGAACAGCGCGTTACGGTTCACTGAGTCAAAGAATGCCTTGAAATGCACGAAAAAAACGCAAATGGAAAGAGTCAACAATACTACGGGTACCAAGTGCAAACAAAGAATCAACAGCAGAATATCCTGACCTTAAACCCGTTTGGAATTTCTTTAACAAATTATTGGCTCCTATATATTGTTTATGTCCGCTTTGCATCATTGTTGTGAAAATTGTGAATAACATTAAGGAAACAATAACATCATAATTTATGATTATGAATATATGAAAATACGAAAGATTAATAAAGAATTGACACGAATCGTGAATGGGACTACGGACTTTCACGAAAGTAGCTTTTACGGATTACCTTTTTATAATTTCCACCCACAATACAAAATAAAAAGAACCCAACGCATAGTGAACAATCACAAAATACCAACAACCAACACAGAAAGAAAAATGAACTACAAGGATAAAAAAAATGCCTCCGTTAGATTACAATAGGAACTTTAATAAATAGGGTGGATCCGAAAGTATATGTCAGGGACATAACCACAGGAAAACCAAATAACCCCCAAAAATCCCTATTAAAATCCTTGATTATAATTTTTGAAACATATTCTGATTGTGTTTTTGTGCCCATGAATAATAATCAAACAGCATGATCCTTAAAGACAAAATCCAAAGTCCTATAAAAAAATAATAATACACGAAAAATATTTTTTTCTTTTTTCACTAAAAATAACTATTTGTTTTCAGCAGGACTCTATCCTCCACTACCAGTAGCAACACCCTGCATAAAAGCAATATCTCCCAGTGAAGGTTGGACCACTGGTGGGGCCACTGTCATCATTGTCGGGGACAACTTCTTCGATGGACTTCAAGTTGTGTTTGGTACCATGCTGGTTTGGAGTGAGTTAATTACATCGCACGCCATACGCGTTCAAACACCGCCGCGACATATACCCGGTGTAGTTGAGGTAACACTCTCATACAAGAGTAAGCAATTCTGCAAGGGTTCTCCGGGACGTTTTGTTTATGTTTGTAAGTACTCTAGGATCTATGCCACTTCTACTTGCTCAAAAGTTGCTATATAAATTGTGTAACTTATTTGTTTGTTTTAAGCAGCGCTTAACGAGCCGACGATAGACTACGGCTTCCAAAGGCTACAAAAGTTGATTCCCCGCCATCCAGGTGATCCGGAAAAACTGCAAAAAGAGATTATCCTTAAACGTGCTGCCGATTTGGTTGAAGCTCTCTACTCAATGCCCAGGTAAGGAAGTACGAAACAACTCTTCAGACTAAACTTTTAATGAACTCGAACACAGATCTCCCGGAGGTACGACTGGATTCAATTCATATGCTGGCCAACTGGCCGTCAGTGTTCAGGACGGAACCGGTCAATGGACCGAAGATGAATACCAGCGAGCACAAAGTAGTAGTGTGAGTCCACGTGGCGGCTACTGCAGCAGCGCATCGACACCGCACTCATCAGGTGGATCCTACGGGGCCACTGCGAACGGCTATGGACCGGCACCGAACATGGGAGCGTTGTCGTCGTCGCCGGGAAGTGTATTTAATTCTACATCGAGTGAGTAGATTGGGGTTGACTTCCTCAATTTATTTTGTTTTATTCCTTCTTTTCGTTTTCCTTCTTTGGGTTTATTTTTTTATTTCTTTATTTTTCTTTTGCATGGTTATTTTGTCGTATTTTGTTATTTTGCATCTGCACCAACACCAAAACAACAAAACAATAAAAAAATCGAAAAATAAAACAATCCGCTCAGCTAGTGCCTTTTCGCCATTAATCTCAACAGTGTCGTCCCCATGGCATCAAGCACTCGTTCAACATCATCACCATCATCACTCGCATCCGCATCCGCACCATCACCATACGCATCATCCACATCAGCCGTGGCATAATCCGACAACAGTATCAGCGACAGCAGCTGTTTAAAAAAGAGATAAACTTAAGGATAGTGATAGGACATTGTGCTGTATGTGCGATGTGACCCCCTTGTCGATATGAGTCCTTGCCACACACGCACTTTACATTGAACACTTTAAATATATGAACACATTCCCCTATTGGCTGGGGCGGCAGAGGGCACAGTTTACAATGGTATTTACAACTTTTTTTTTTGTTCTCAGTTTTTGTAGCATTTTTAATTTTTTTACGTTATTTTGTTTAATGAAAACGAAATTTATATATTTTTTTATTTTTAAGTAGATACCGTTTTCCATGGATCCTGGATGGCTTTTGAATGTAGAAGTGGTGAAAGTATGTACATGCGTGAAACTTTCTCCGCGATTCGATTAACAATTGATTCAATAGCTACCCGGCCTTAAAAATATCTGAGGCTCTTATGGAGAGTTAATATTTCGAAAAGCACTCGCTTTGCAATTCAATACAAGGAAGTGTAATTAATGTTTTGATTTTCTGATCATCTGAATTGAATATTAACTAGCACATTTGTGTATATACTTTTCTAATTTGAACAACCAAATGATCGCCGAAATCCAAGTGTCTTATAAAATTTTATGATTAGAACAAAAAGGAGGTAAAGAAAAGCCTGATGAGCCGAAACAGATTCACTTTTCGATAAAAATTTTACGGTGAAACCTTAAATTTTAAATAAGGAATAAGGAACTGTTAACTGTGGTCAAGAATCCTTCAACTGGTACAATATTTTCAGTTAGTTTTCTTAGAAATATTTTTCGAACAAACATATGTAATTTGTTACGATCTTACGCAACAAAGGGCATTTCACTACGCTGACTGTACCTCTTTAGACATAGGTACATACATATGTATGAACGAGTATAACACTAGAAACTCTTTTTCCAGAAACTTCAAGAATTTTTCGTTAATCCCATGTACGAGATTAATAGTTTCATTTAAGGTTTTTGGGTTATTTAAGAACCCACAGATTTCAGCAGACATACGAAGCCACCCGTTATACATGAATATGAACTATTTTGAACTTTGCAATGGCAGTATCGGAGGATGTTTGTTTATCACTTCCGCAGAAAATATTTTTGCATTTTTTATCATCTACTGCGACATTTTGCTTTTGCGCGGGTGCAGTGTTTTTGATTCTTCAACGCCGTAGCGCAGATCTCGGGTCGTAATGGTTGGTGTTGCTGAGATGTAGATATTTGTATGACTTTACTTCGCCTTTATCATTTAAACATTGTAAACATTTTTCACTATTTTAGGCATATATATGTACTTTTGTCTATTTGCTAATGGGTAGTATGTCTGTAGGAACTTAAACATTTCGAAAAATTGTGGACTTATGTCCCACCTTCGACCAAGTAAATTGTAGACTTATGTCCGATGGGTAGCAAGTTTTACCTTTTTGTATCCGCCAAGTAATTGTAAGCCATTAACAACATAGAGTCCACAGAATTGGGAATTAGTGTTTTGAGTGCTATTTGCGTATCTGAAAAGATATGTACTAGGTATCAACATTTTCAAGAACTGGCATAGCATAGATCTCAATAGTGTAGACTTCAGCGTATATCAAAATGGTTCACATTCTCATTGGTACCAGGAATTTGTTAATTCAAAGAAGCCTGCTCCAACTCCAGATTTTTGATCCGTTGATAAACCAAACCAAATTTTTTTTGGTCCAGTACTGGTTCTCCATTAGTTACATACACAGTCTCATATCTCTACTTTAAATAACCTCCTAAAACATGTTCCTTCTTCGAATTGAGTCAAGTATTTCACATGTGCCACAAGATTGCCTGGTTTATACTTGTGTTACAAATAACAGCACATCTAGAAGCCGTTTTCCTAGTGAAAACTTATAAGGGTGAGAGTCCGATCAAAGTTTCTATTGCAGTAGTACTGTCATAGGGCAATTCTCTAAAGCTTCTTGAGGTTTGAGCTCTGTGGCTCAGTGATTCGAGGTTCAAATCTCAAAAGACACAAACAAGTTTTTTTAACGGTCCCATCTCTCGCGATTGTCTGACAATCGTCCGAGAAAAATAACTGTCACGAAAAGGTTCTCGATTATTAAAAAAAAAAAAAGAGTCGGATATGGCTCTAAACTGTAGGTCCCTTCCATTTGTGCAAAAAAATAAACCACTCAAAACACAAATGGCCGCGTAAAGCTAGGCCCTGGTCCACGTACTGTTGCACCAAATATTTGTATTTTTTTTCCCTCCTGACCTATACATGTTCATATGTATGTTGTCGTTATCGGTTCAAGAAATTTCAACCAAACTATGGTCACGTTTGCAGTAATGTGCCTAAGCATCGTTATATACAACCAGAGTATCATCTGGGACCAAGAACCCTAGTTGTACCGTACAGGAAGGTGTCTACTGGTCACTTATATGTGAATTTCAGTTTAGTCTTCTGGCTAGGGTAATGCCACGACATTTTACTTCACTGGAATAAACTTATGCAGTGCATTTGATGATATATTTAATATTGAGCAGTAGTATTCGTAAAAGTGACTACAAAGACCTTACAAGGGATGATCAAAAGTTCTTCTTTATTACACGATTCTAACACCTGTAAAATGGCCATGAAGATAGTAAAACGATGCTTACCACTAATGACAATATTTTAGTCACCGGCGCAGGGACTTAAGCCCACTGTGGATTTATATGGATGAGTTCCTGGTAACTAGAGAATTACGGGCAACGAATTCGCTTCCTTAGGATCATTAATTCGGCTACTTTGGCTGCCATAAGAAACTGTCTGTATTAACAAAAAACAAATCCTTCCCCTAGACAAGAAAAGTATTAGAAAAGCGGTGAGCTTCTTAAAGGCCACTAACTATAGATATTATCTTAATAAATTTAATTTGTGCTAAGAGACAGTGTGTTGGTTTTGTCTACAAAAAGTATGAAACATCCGAGCAAATTGTCTATAA
This sequence comes from Blera fallax, assembly GCA_946965025.1. NCBI lineage: Eukaryota > Metazoa > Arthropoda > Insecta > Diptera > Syrphidae > Blera > Blera fallax. The sequence continues at coordinate 53,347,643 of OX337246.1, forward strand.
CTACGGTCGTTAGAGCTGCAAAGGACAAGCTAGCCTTCATAAAGTAGGTCGTAAGTCCTTTATGTTAACTTCATCAATAAAAAAATCAAATACAGATATCGTAAATAAATATTTGTCAGTTCAATCGATCCATTGTAATCTACATATACAACACCCTAATAGTGATAAGAAATAGAAAGCTGTACAAACGAAGCTCGAGCTAACGTGCATATCGGCCTCCTTGTTACCATGCATTTAATAGAAGCCAAAAACCCAATATAAGCTAACTCTGCTTATCTTTTCAATGCTATTGAGTTTATCTAGGAAATCTAGTACTTCGCTACGAAAATTGAACTGAATTTGTTGTTGAATGTAGTATCGACTTAGTTCAAAAGAAGAAAATAAATGCAAATTTTATGAAAAAGGACATAAGTGCCGAATGTATGTACATACATATGTATATGTATCACATAAGTCCCTTTCCCATATTAACGGCAGATTCCTCCTCGGCTTTTATACTATAATATTAAATCTTTTGGAAGTTTTAACTATCACCTCTGCCTTCATAACATTCATGCTTATAACCGTTGTGATTCAGACACTCAAGAAAAAATAGGAAATCGAATTATTTCATGAACTCAAAGGGCCTGGCGAGGCGTGTGGGTATGATGTTGGACATGAAAATCCGAGAGTTTTGTTCAGTCAGTACTTAACCATTGACTAACGCTGACAAAAATAAACATAAAAAATACAAGCATTTTCGTAAAAAGAGGAAACTAGTTCATAACGTCTTCTACTCTTACTCAAACCGTGAAAGTTATGTACTTCTCACATTCATCAGCTATTTCCAGGTATTTGATTGAGTAATGGTCCTCTCTGGAATTAGATAAGGACGAAACATGCTAACTTGCCCATATCTTTTCTATTTATTTATTATTATATTATTTTATTATTTATTTACTATTTTGTTTTAACTCTTAAAAGCTTTTATGTAAGGCTTAAAAAACTTCAAATTAAAATGTTCCTCCTTTCTTAGGAGTTGGCGGCTTAGGCTTCAATCCATTTGCATTGCCCACCTGTAATACTCAAGGATATAGTACGAGTCAGCTTGTAACTTCATCTAAATAATATTACTATTAAACAGTTAAAAGGAATCTTCCTTTCAACGCAATACGAGTAACAGAAACTGAATACATATATCCGACTGTTGGACATGGCTGAAAGGGGCGGCGAAATGAGTGCAATATTACAACATATTTTACTAAATAAAGAACCCGTTTCCGCATTTATGTATGTACATATATATATCATTGTTAAAGTGATTAAATTCATATCAAATATTTCACACCGAAATTATAACGACAAGGACAGAGTGCTATTTCAGAAATTGAACGAAAAATCTATGACATAATTATTTTCCCTCTCGTCTAACTAGATAGTTTATAAATAAATTAATTAAAATGTTTGTATACGAAACAATACAATACTGCACTTAGCAAAATCTTTGAAGTTTAATAAAAAAAATATTCGGTACAAACAAGGCACACATTTGAAAAGAAAAATCTTAAACATATTTTTAACATATCATTGTAAAATTAAAGCAAAATTAAATATTGTAAATATATTTTTATTGTTAATATTAAAAATATCAACACTTTAAAAAATAAATACGAGCAGTAGGCATACCGAAATAGTAAAATCTTCAATAAGACAGAATTAAAAATGTTTAACTTACCAAAATACCAAAGGTGATATTTAAATTAAAAGAAAAAAATATTATCATTTTTCAATAATCTATAAAATATAAATAAATATCTTACGAGCAGTTTTTTCTACACATAAATAAAAAAAAATTTAATTGGAGATAAAAAAAAAACATGATTATACGAAAATTATGCATTTTTAGCATAAATTAAGGAAAAAACCTAAAACCAATGTATACACAAATAAATTTTAAATCTCTTCTTAAATAAATCTTAATAGTAGAATTTATATTTTAAAAGCAAAATAATTACATATACGATATTAAAATTAATAAAATATATACAGAAGTAATCATTGTTGTGGCATATTTGTTTTTATATATATAGGCATATATACACATATATATTTTTAGCTCTGTATAAATGAATGTTTGTAAATAATTTGATTGCAATTAGGTTTAAACAATAATGAATAAAATAATTCTTCATTTTTATTTCTTTTTTTGTAAAATAATTTTCTGTATAAAATAAATCTCTAAATGTATTAAGAATTTTTATTATATTTAATTTAATAAATAATAGATGGAAACATATTAATATATAGGACACTTTTAAAAGAAACCTTAAAATAATTCTAACCAATTTAATTAAATTACTTATTACGGATAAAAATTGAAAATATTAATGCAAATAAATACAATTATAAATTTAACGCAAGTGATTCATTTTTATTGTAGTTTATGCTTAAGTACCTTCTCATTATACTCTATCCCAAAGGGTTATTAACTTAACATAGTGACAGTTCCACTCATTCGAGCAGCATGACAACAGTTTTTGGGGTTTAAACTTTGAGCTCGTAAGATACGTATAATATTGTACATAAAAGTCCATACGCAGCAAGTGACACCCAATATTTTTGGAAACTTTTATAAAAAAAAAATCTCTACATAGTATATTCCGAACTTATTTACTGTGATGATCAACGTTGCCGATGTGGCACGATCGTGCTATTATGCCACTTTTTATTTAAAATGGCACGGTGGCATTTTATGATTTCATATCGCACCATTTCACAGTGCGACGAAGAACTTTGTAATTTGGAAGATAGCGACAAAACAATTGTTTTAAAAGATTGTAAAAAATGATATGAAGGTTCCAAAAGAAAACCCGTGCAGGGCGGGCTAAGAATATCGCTGTAGATTCACCCCATGAGTAGAGTTTATCTTAAAAGCCAACTAAGGGGAGAAATCACTTCTAAGCAATTTAAACATCCAGGTGAGCCTAGAGACACATTTAACATTAAAAATATCCCGCAAATGTGCATGCGAATCCGTGAGTTGACACAACTAGAGATTACCGGTGTCATAAAGGAATAATCAAACAACAACACAGACACTACTAATGCTACGCATGGTAACAAAACCGGGTGGCCAGCAGATACTCTTTGATACTCAAATCGGCGAACTCCACAGGAGGACCAGTAGGGATGCAGGGAGGGTTATTATCCCTACAATCCTAATCATAACCCTTGCCGAACAAAGCAAAAGAAGAAGAAGAAAAAACTTTCAAAAGCTATTATTACAAAACCGAATTTGAATGACGGCGTATTTAACGCTCATAAAATAACAGATCCCATGTTTTTAAAAACGAACCAAGCAATATCTGTTATATTACCACATTTTTATACATTGGTATCTTAAATGTGAAAAGGAAATATTATTCGCTAAAATGAGGAACATTTTGATTTTGAACGTAATGACTCAATATTTGCTCAGAATTCAACAAAATTTTGGGTAGAATTAGGAAAAACTAAAATATTACTGACGAACCAATATTTTTGAATAGTTCCAAATCTATGCTAACCACACGGAAGTGCATCAGATGAACGATGTTTTTTGCGATTGAATATCCATAATCCATAGTAAAAAGCGTCTTTTTTTAAAAAGTAATAAATTAATTTATGTCTTATAATGAAATAATAAAGACGTAAACTTGCCAACATTTCATACCTCCTAAAGATTTATACAATTCACAACTCACTGCTGATTAAATTTTTTAAGAATGATCTGAATGCATGAAAAACATTCAACAATGTATGAAGGTTTTTACAAACACAAAACATCAGTATTTTTCTTATTTATTTATTAATATATTGTACGTGTTTTTTATAACAAAGTTCTTTTTTATTTTATTAATTTTTGTTATTTTAATTGTTAAAGTTTTGTTTATATATTAAACTAGCTGACCCGTGCTCGCCTTGCTTCGCCCCCTGTCAGTTTTAAGACAGAAATGTATTCAGCTTCTGGATTCCCCGTGAAATAGATTTGTAGGAAATTGGGATTTGCGTTACTGTCAGGCATTAATGTTCCGATAAGGTGGTAAATTTGACACTGAATCTTAAAAGTGGGCATAAAGTTGCCTTCTGTTATGCGTTTACCACCAAAGGAGGTCATTTGAAAGGCTGAGTTAAACTTTCTAGGACTCTCTAAAAAAGTTTTTGACGAAGGATGATCACCCAGCAGAGTGCTCTTTGGTGGTTCCTGCGGTGCACCTTTTTCTCTGAGCATTACTTTTCCGCTTGAACAACACAATCCAGCAGATTCTTTTGCCCACTTTTGTGCACCACAAAAGCTACAAACCTCAGACATTGTACCTACATGAGACTCCTTTTCGTATGAAATGAATTGTTCTTATTGAAAACATGACAACAGCTCCACGGTCGGACAACATTTTCACCGATAACAATAAACCATTCACTAACAGAACCAAGTCTATTAACAGTGGAACTTTGCACATTTCTCAGCCGAGACATTCGCTTAATTTTTGTATCTTTACTCATTGGCTCAATATCAGGCTTAGAATATCTCTTACTAATAGACCAAGAGCCCGCTGCAATTTTTTGGAGTGAGATATAACCAAAAAATTTGCAAATAAATAAAAGCCTCTGAGATATGTAAAATCAAATATGACCGTTTGGCAGCATTTTGTTGGTGCTCATGTTAGTAATGTTATGTTCAAAATGGGTTCTTTCCAAATGCGGATCGTTAATATAACCACTTGAGTTTAGTATCGAACAACAGAGCAGAACCGTTTGAATATAAATATGTAGGTCCCAGACGATTCACATGGTGCTATCTCTTTGCGAGACGCACTTATCGTACTAAAAAATCATTTTTTTAAATAGTAGGTATAACCACATACTGATTAGTCTAAAACAATGATATGAACATCAGGATTACTAATATATAGGTCCCAAACGTTTCACATGGTGCTATCTCCTTGCCAGACGCACCAAAAACCTTTCCGTAAGTACAAATTTTGTCTTATATGACAATACATGTACGTACGCTATAAGTTTACTTATCATTAATACTCAGAGAATTTTGTATTGTACTTAAACGTTCGGTTGTTTTGATCATGCAAATTAAGCGACTTTTGAGTACAGTTAGATTTGCTGCAAAATATGTGTAACTGCGAAACAAACAATCTTGTTTGTAAGTCAGCAGCTTAGTTAGTGTAATTTTGTTGACCTCGAAGTGAAGTCACATGTGTGATGAAGGAAGTGTTAAGTGTGTTCTTCATTCGAATGATAGTGCAGTACAATGCGGACCAGTTACTTTGTTTACCGAGAAAACATTAGAGAGATGTGGTCTTATTTTGAAATTACGAAAAATAAACAAATTTAAGTTTTCCAACATAAGCCTTCCGTCGGAAGTGGATAGTGTAAGTGGGTACCTACCATAGTTCGTTCTATCGTACCTTTACGGCTATATCCAAAAAACTGATTAAGGCTAGTATCGTTGAAAGCAGTGATACTACCCTTGGACAATGTAAGTAATGTTCAATTATTAACTAATTAAAGAAATGCATCCATTTAACAACATCGGTGATTTATACCAGCAATAATTATGCGAAGTGGAACAAAGAATTAGTTATTCAAAAGTTTGGTTAAAAAGGAAGCTGAAAACGATATACAAGGGAACATTTTTTTTAAAAAAGATAGGAAAGCAATTGGTGATTTTGGATGCAACTATGAATGACTACCAGGAGATGTTGCTAAGCGATAAGCTTAAAGCATTTAATCTAAAATCTGCGATTAGGTACTACTTATTTCAGATTGTGTTATTTAAAATAATTATTTATTATAATTAATATATATTGTGATATATGGTAGGGATATTGCTTACAAATTAAGAGAAGAGATAACGAAACTCGATAGTTCAACTCTCCCAGAAATTTTGACCCTAAAATCTGCAGTAGAGATTGAGGTTAGAGTTCCTGAAATGTTGGAAGAATTTTTCCGATGTCTTCTTATTGGCCGTGATTTACGTAGTGGGAAAACCGAAAATGTTAACAGAAGAATTATGTCTCTTTGCAATGACACCATATATTGCGTTTCAAGAGGTCGAGTAAAACCAGGAAAACACATGCAATTAGATTAGTAAGAATATTTTATTTCAAAATACATGCATATGTACATACCTGAGCCAGGTATGGTGTAAGATCGGGATACGTTTTGCCATACTGTGTATCAGCACAGACATCAGTCGCTCTGCAATAGACTATAGTGAGCTCATGCAAATGCAAAGCAGACTATGTACTGTATCCGAGCAAAACGCTGTTTATCTGAGTTGGTATACATTTTGTTGAAGAAAGCTAAGAGCAAGGTACCTGCGGTAACAGATACTTCAATGCGATTCGTGTGTCTGCAGTCACATGTAGTTTGCATGTCCATATGAAAGCAAACTGAGTGCGAGTTTAGTTATTACATATATCGTTATTTTTGTATACCTTCTGTTTTTATATCCTATCCTAAGGGTTTATTAATTTTGATAAACCTAAATATTAAATTCTTTCGATTTCTAGTAAAATAGTGTATAAAAGTAGGGTATAGAAATATGTATATACTCGATTGAAAAAAATTAAAGTTACTGTTTTTATATTTAATAAATTTTAAATTCGATTTAAACTTTTAGCGTTAAAACACAAAACAATGGATACATTGGAATTCATTTTCTAAAAACTTGGTTATCTCAAGCAAATCGGAAATGATCACAAAACAAACTGTAGGAGCACAGCTTTAGCTCTTAGCTTAGCTTAGGTTTTTCAACATTTAGTAGGGAAACCGCTTATTATGAGCAGTCTGTGGCAGTATATGCATATTTTGTTTTAGATTTTTTTGAAATTCGAGAAGCAATAAGTTGTTTGCCATAGACAATGGGTGTCTGTGCTAATACACACTATGGCAATAGGCAATTGGGATAAAATTGGCTAATAACTATCTTACATTCTTCTTTGTAATGCTAATACACCAAGCGATTTACTCGAATAAAATTGGCAGAAACTGCGAATTTAGTGATTTTCCATCAATTCTATGAATTCTTAATACAAATCATAAGCGCAACCATCTCTTTTTCTTAGGTCTTGCAATGAAAAGTCTCACAAGCTGTAGAAGAGTAATTGAGATTCTAAACAAATTCGGACATTGTCACTACATTGAAGAGTTAGAAACTGAGCTTGCCTTTTCAAGCGACAGTTTGTAATCACCAATCCTTCCTCAAGGAATGTTGAACACAGAAAACGTTTGCACCGGTGCGGCTTTTGATAATTACGATCGATTCGCTGAAACAGCCAATGGTAAAAATACTTTATATAATACTGTCGGAATAGCATATCAAATAATGACCCCGCCTCTAAGTAAAATTGGTAACGTTTTAACAGAATAAAGTAATTAAATCTACATTAGTTAACCTATAGGCATAACTCAAGTCAGTGAAGGTGATTTTTCATACTCAAGTGGAAGAAAAAGGCGAGCATATGTTACAACAAATATTGAACTCGAAGCTTATTGTAAGAAACCGAAAATACTTTCAACTTTTTCCGAAGCGATTACGAGTAATATAGGTCTACATAACTCGTCATTGCAGAGGGCAGGGGAAGTTGATTATGTATGGCTCATTTCTTTATTACACCAATGTGGACTGGTTGGAATTCAAATCAGATTCAAGAAAACCTTCCATGGCAAAATGTGTTTTACTTGCTCCCAATTAATGCATCACCAACAAGTCATTCGGTTGTTCCCAACGCTTTTATTTCTGGTAAGATTTGAGATATCATCTCATTCAGCCATATTTTAAGTTTTTATTTATTTGGGAATAGGCACTCATTACAATAGATGCAAGCGTTTGCATCTTTTGCTTAGTGCAGCTGTACAAGCACTTGATTTTCCAGCTTTCATTAAATAAGAAAATGTATACATTGATGACCTACAAGCTGATATTAATTTGTTTGAAATGAGTGGAACTGATGCAAATCTAAATTCCATCATTTCTCGTTATACTGCGTACACTAAAAACACCTTAACTGGATGCCATATGCCAGCAGCATATTGGATGAAATACGTTAAATTGATCGACTTAAGAAATGATTTGTCAAGAAGTAGTAGATGCAGTGATTTCAAGTTATACCTTCACTGCTTAAATCAATTGACTGCTTACATTTTTGCTTTAAATCATCCAAACTATGCAAGATGGACGGTAAAAGTTGTACAATATTTATGTTATATAAATGATACTCATACAGATTTGGTGGAGTATATAAATAAATGTGGGTTTGGTGTGAAAAGGACCAATAAAAACTTCTCAATGGCACCAATAGATTTAACACTAGAACTAGGTTGACTGGTGTTGTATCCTTCACCAATTCTATATCTGCTAGGCAGAAATGGGCCAAAACACATGCGGATAGAACTGAAAATATTTCATCGCTTTATAATATCCTAGGAATATCACGCAAGGACGACGTTACCCCTGATTTAAAAGCTGGCGAAATAAAACGTTTTTCGGAAAATTTAAAAAATGTGATTAAAGAAATTGAAAACTTGAATAACCCATTCGCCGACGATACACACACTCGAAGCGATAATCTATTTAATTTATATACCGGAAAGTATGTGTCTACAAAAACAGAACACTTTTTACTGCATTTAAAGGAATTGGGTATACAGAAAAGAGACACATTTATAAAGCAATGTCAACACGATCCTTGTAAATTTGAAAACCCCATCTCGAAAACGGAAATTCAAAACATTGCTTCCGAGAATAAATTTGCAAAATATGTTAGAAATGAGAAATTTTGTGAGATAAAAATGGAAAGAAATTTAATAGGACGAATACTTTTCATAGCTACGCAAAATTCTGTTGACGTTAAAGAAATTTTCAAATACCCTTTAACGCCTGTACCTCAATCATTCGGCCACTTAGACGGATCCATTATAAAAACTGAGAAATCAGTTTTCTTACGACATTTAGAAAAAACAGCCATAAGCATTCCACCAAACCAAGTCGATGCTGTAGTCGTAGATGGTTTCTTTCTTTTACATACCTTAGGGGACGTTCCTTTAACTTTTGGTAATATTGCTATGCACATTTTACGAAAAGTCTGCCGAATGAATGCAACACAGATCCACATTGTATTTGATCGAACTATATCACCTTCTATCAAAGATATTGAGCGAGAGAGGCGAATCTGTGCAGAAGGGCAAGCTTATTATAGTGCTTTTAAGAAAAATCAGAGACGACGGTGAAAACGATTATTATCATATTAAAGAATATTTGTTACAAACGATATAAAATGTTTCCAGTTCAAAACTGAAAATGACAGAGTTTTTCGAGAAAATGTGGAAGAATTAATAAGTTTTCAGGAAGAGGCCGACACACGCATGATGCTGCATTTACCAGCTTTGACCAGAGATACATACATATTTCTGTGGTTATAAAATCATCGGATACGGATGTTCTTGAAATAGCTCTTTATAATTTATCGCAACTGAAAAATAATATTAAGGTCTGGCTTGAGGTTGGAACTGCATCGAAAAATTCTCTTAGATATATATGTAGATGTGAATTTAAAATATAATACTTTGGGATCAACACATTGTCCTTCTCTACCTGATTTTTATAGCTTCACTGGATGCGATTACATCCAACTTTCTTTAGGAAAGGAAAAATTAAGTCTTTAGCATGTTAACAAACAGGCCGGACTTTCAACCTACTTTTTCTAAATTAGGAAATGGAATAGAACTCAGTGTAGACGATAATCAATCAAATAATCAAATCGAAAGTTTTGTTTGCAAAATGTACCAAACAAGGCCTACGGATGTGAACGAAGCCAGATAAGAAATTTTTTATAAAGCCTGCAAACCCACATCAAAAAATATATTTAAAAATATCAAAAGTAAGTTCATAAAGGTCACTAAATATGTTTTTTGTAGATTTTGAAGGAAGCCTTCTACCCCTAATAAAACAGTGCTACTGCAGCAAATACGTAGATGCAAATATACAGGGTGTCCCAGTTAGGAGGTATAATCCTTTAACCGGAGATTCCTGAAGTTTCGGCGAACAAAAAATCGTTGCCTGGGGGGGTTCTATTTTCACCCCAATTCGAGTTATAGCCCGTCAAAGTGGGACACCTCCGATATTTGGAGGTACAATCATTTCAAATGGAATAACTTCTTAATTTTTGTAGGTACAAAAACAATTTTATACATTTTGAAAAGACAATTTAGTGGCACATAAAGCAGGCCGGACTTTCAATCTACTTTTTCTAAATTAGGAAATGGAATAGAACTCCGTATAGACGATATTAATCAAATCGAAAATTTTGTTTGCAAAATGTACCAATCAAGGACTACGGATGTGAACGAAGCCAGATAAGAAATTATTTATAAAGCCTGCAAACCCACATCAAAAATATATTTAAAAAAATCAAAAGTAAGTTCATAAAGGTCACTAAATATGTTTTTTGTAGATTTTGAAGGAAGCCTTCTACCTCCAAATAAAACAGTACTACTGCAGTAAATACGTAGATGCAACTATACAGGGTGTCCCAGTTAAGAGGTATAATCCTTTAACTGGTGATTCCAGAAGTTCCGGCGAACAAAAAATCGTTGGCAGGGGGGGGGGGGGTCTATTTTCACCCCAGTTCGAGTTCTAGCCCGTCAAAGTGGGACACCTCCGATTTGGAGGTACAATCACTTTAAATAGTATAACTTTTGAATTATCTATATATACAGATATTGGTATAAATATTACGAAAACATCACAATCTCAAGAAATTCAAGAGCAGAATCAGCAAATGTCCATAATCATCTCGTCTGCATATCTACCTTTGTACGTGGTTACCTATAATTGTACTTAGGTTAGGTTAGGTATGTGGGTGGGTATGTGGGGAGAGAGCCTCCCCGCCACACTCAGGTCAATGCTGACCCATTGTGATGCCCTTTGGGGGAAAGGATGTCCCTTGCCCATTGAAACCCGATACCGATTCTAATTTACTCCGATAGTTATTGATGCGAGTCTTTGCATACAAACCATCCTGAGGACCTGATAAATTTCATTATCTTGTCTGATGGCGTGCTGGCGAGTTCATCTTGGGGGAAGAAGGTCTTGGAAGAAGTAGCTCCCTAGGAACCTGTTCCTGCTGTGTTGGAGGCCAGGGCAGTGACATAGGAAGTGGGCTGTGTCCTCAAAAGTTCCCTCGTCACCGCAACCTCTGCAGAGTTCTTCTTCCGTCAGACGTAGTTTTTTCAAATGATACCGTAGTGAGTTATGCCCCGTGATAACCCCAACGAGGGTGGAAAGGGATTTCCTGTCTTCCCGTATAAGTCTCTCGGTTCTGCCTTTATCGAAGGACGGCCATAGTTTCCTTGTGATTACACAGGAATCCAAGGAGGTCCATCTGGTGTTTGCCTCCTGTATGGCTATTTTCCCTACTTCAAGCTTAAGTGCGCAAAGCGGGACGTTCACGAGTGGTTCTGTTGGTTTTGAAACGGCTGCAGAACCCTCTCTTGCTATTTCGTCTGCTTTCTCGTTACCTGGTATACCCTCATGTCCAGGGACCCAGCAGAGCGATACCTTGTGCTGTGTTCCAAGAACCTTAATCTCTTCTCTTCACAAGTTTTGATTTAATTTCTGTGGCAGTTATTGCTTTTATAGCTGCCTGGCTGTCAATAAAGAAGGTGATACCCTCTTGTGGTATTGCCTTTAAGGCCCTTTCACAGCTCAGCGACCAGCGAATGCGCGAACTGCGAACAAACCATTTTTAGTACATTTAAAGTCGCGCAATTGACAACTTTACTATTCCAAAAGAGCAGAGCTTAATTTATCTATCAATTACTATAAAAAAAGTTAAATTTCAACTAGTTTCTGCGAAGAAATTAACAATTCGCGGATTTCTCCGCGAATAGGCGAATACTTCTTGCGAATTGTCAAATTTTATTCACATTCCACAGATATAGAACGCAATCCACATTCGCGCGACCAAAATATTCGCGAGAGTTTAACCTCACAATTCCTTTGTACATACAATGAATGAAAAGAGAAATTCACAGACTGCTGCGACTAAAAAAAGGGGCTGTGAATGAAATTTCAAAATTTGCGAATATTCGCTCGTTCGCACTCGCAGTTCGCTGGCGGCTGTTGTCACTGGCAAGACCTCCGCTTGGAAAACGCTGCTGTGGTCTGGAAGGCGTATTGATTTCGATATTCCTAGCGATTCGGAGAAGATGCCTGACCCTACGCCAGTGTCCATTTTAGATCCGCCGGTATATATGACAATGGATTGCGCGTTTGGTATCAGACCTCTTAACCACTCCTCCCTGCTATGATAGGCGCTTGAGAAAGGTTTATTAAAGTCTGAGTATGGCGTGATGTAGTCCGTAATGGGTACATGGCTAATATAATTCTGAAGGATAGTCGTATGCCCTGTTGCATTTGACCTCCATGTTCCTGACTGGCTGATTCTAATGGCGCTAATGGCTACAGATGTTTTGATGAAGATATCTAGCGGAAGCAGGTTGAGAATAGCCTCAAGCCCAGCGGTTGGAGTTGTCCTCATCGCACTGGTGGTTCCGATACACGCTAGTCTTTGAATCTTCGTGACGGCCATTAGGTTAGTGACCTTGTTCACCACTGTTCATTCTCCAGTTTAGTTTCTTGTCTAATAAAAGCCCTAGGTATTTTGCGCTGTCGGAGAACTTAAGCAGGATGCCTCCGACAGATGACGTACTAAACTGTGGTAACTTTCTTTTATTTGTGAATAATACGAGCTCTGTTTTCTGGGGGTTTACCGTGAGCCCGCAATTCCTGGTCAAGGTGTCAAGGGATTTGATGGCCCCTTCGACTTGTTCGCTGAGTGTTGGGAGGAATTTGCCTGTTGCCAGTATCACAACGCCGTCTGCATAAGCAGTGATTCTGACGCCCCTGTTTCTGAACAGCTGTAGGCCTTCGTTAAGAACAATGACCCACAGCAGTGGGGAAAGTACCCCGCCCTGAGGAGTTCCCCTGGAGGCGTATGCTTCCAGCCTTGTTCCCCCAATTTCGATTATTATATGTCTGTCTTCGAGTATGATGACAATCCATCCGAATAGGCTGTTGTGAATGTTTAATGCGCCTAGCGTTCTCTTTTCCGCTTCGCTGTTGACATTGTTAAAAGTTCCTTCAATGTCTAGGAGTGCAGCTAATTCAGTGATTTTTCTATTGAGCTGACAACACAGTGTAGCGCTGTCTCCACACTTTTCCCTTTCGCGTAGGCATGCTGGGCTGAGGAAAGGTCCCCAGGCCGAAGTCTGCTACGAATGTGTATGTCGATCAGTCTTTCAAAGGTTTTCAGAATGAAAGAGGTGAGGCTTATTGGCCTGAAGTCTTTCGCAGTGGTGTGACTTGCTTTGCCAGCCTTGGGTATAATTATAACCTTAACCTCTCTCCACGTTCTTGGAATATACCTCAGTATGAGACTATTGGTGAAAAGTTCCTTGAGTACCGGGGCAATTACAGTTACCGTTTTCTGCAGCATGATCGGGATGATACCGTCCAGTCCTGAGGATTTGTAGGGGGAGAATGATCTGATAGCCCACTCTATTCTATCCTCTGTGACCAAATCCGCAGGGGGTTCCGTTACCATGATGCTGTTGGTACTGTTGGTACCGTCATCATATCTACGCTGTATCGTACAGCCTGGAAAGAGTTTTCAACAGCAGTCTTTGAGATTCCGAGCAGGATTCGGTCCAGTTTCCTTCGGGATCCTTGAGAGACCCCAGAGTTTTGTTTCCCTGGTAAGGATTTTCCTTAGTCTCGCGGTTTCTGTTGTACTCATTAGGTGTTCACAGAAGTTCTGCCATGATTGTCGTTTGGCTTTCTGTGTAGCATTTTTAAAATTCCTCTGACTGGTTTTGTTTAGTTCCCAGTCGGCATCTGATCTTGTACGTTTGGCCAAGTTAAGAAGTCTCCTAGTTTCTTTCCTAATTTTGGCCAGTTCTTTATTCCACCATGGAGGTGAGACTTTGGTCTTACGTTTAGTCACTGGACATACTTTACCGAAAACCTCTATAAAAGCAGATGCGATTTTCTCGGCTTTCCGATCGATGTCCGCTGGACTTTGCAGGTTGCCCTCACGTAGAAAGCTACTTTTCTTCTCTTTGCCTCTTTGACAAAGAGATCCCAGTCTGCTCATTTTGGATTTCTGTACGGCTGGGGAGAATCAATTTTTTTTTTTTTTCTATAATTTACCCGCACTCAAGGGGATATGAATACCTCCAGGGGTGGGTGGGTGTCCAGATAACTGGGGAGGTTGTTTGGTGTCATTTATTTGTTTTGTCTTCGCTTCTGATTCACAGTATTTTTTTTTTCCCGGTCAACCTGATGTACTTACGGAAAGGTTTTTGGTGCGTCTAGCAAGGAGATAGCACCATGTGAAACGTCTGGGAGCTATATATTCTTGGTCGTGATGTTCATATAATTGTTTTAGAGTTATACCTATTATTTTAAAAACTGATTTTTTACGTACTATTAGTCCGTCTCGCAAAGAGTTATACCTATTATTTAAAAAACTGATTTTTTACGTACTATTAGTCCGTCTCGCAAAGAGATAGCACCATTTGAATCGTCTGTGACCTACACATTTATATTCAAACGGTTCTGCTCTTTTGTTTGATACTAAATTCAAGTGGTTATATCAATGATCCGCATTTTGGAAAAGAAGAGCCATTTTGAACATAACATTACTAACAACAGCACCAACAAAATGCTGCCAGACGGTCATATTTGATTTTATATATCTCAGAGGCTTATATTTATTTGCAAATTTTTTGGTTATATCTCACATGGTGACATGATCAACGAAAAATTAATCACAATCTGAATGATATTTTTGATATTTCTCAGCTTCTAGATGACGTAAAATCATGATTTTGGACTTGAAATTTGCGTCTTTAAAAACTCTAAACTAAAAACTCTTTAAAAACTTTAAAAAAACTAATTTGATTAAAATCGAGAAAGGAAAAGTTGTTGTTATTTGTGTTTCTAAGTTAATTTGGTCTCCCAAGGACAAAACTGTATAAGTAGCTTTATCTAAACCTGGTCCATGCAATTTCGTAATCAATAAAAAAAAAATCATTAAAATCGGTTCAGCCGTTTTCTCAGAAATACCGGACAAAAAAATATCAACTTCATTTCATAATAGTATTTGATGATAATGAAGTGTACTAAATTTAAATTTATAAAAAGTGTTTTTTTTACCTATTTTTGCAGCTGGCACGCAATAGCTCAAAATGGCACCTTTTTTTGCCAGTGGTGATTACACCTCAGACCAGGTAGATAGGTAAAAGTTGTTGCAGCGTATCTCGCTCGAACTCAATTAGTAAATGAACGACATTTTGAATACTACAATATTCATATAGGGGCAGGATTTCGGATTTCGGAACCGTTTATCATCACTGAATATCTGCACTAAGCCGGAAACCTGCAATGAAGTGTCACCCGAAACTTAGTTTGGGTCAAATCGTTCAGCCGACGATGACGAATATCCATACGTCTTGAACGGTGAGGAAGGTCGGAAGGGGAGGGCAATACTTTCGCCTCTCTGGCGGCCTCCAAATCAGAGGACGAAGATGATAAACTGGATTGCCTAAGCAAGAGCATAAGGCAGCTACAGCAGAGCATGCTCGCCATCAAGGCCAAGGAAATGGCCAAAAGGGGGAACGAGCGTCAGATTCAGCTCTAAAACAGCATCTGACCACTAACCGGCAGCAGCAACAGAAGCTACTCCTAAGGCAGCCACAACCAAAGCAGCATTTAAAGTAGTAGCAACAATAGCAGCAGCAGAAACAACAGCAACAGCAGTGGCAGAGTGTTAAGTGAATGATGGTGCCACCAATAAACACCTATGTATGTATAAAATCAAATTGAGGGAAACCATTTATTTGTGTAAGTCGGCCATTGGTAGTAATTTCTATATAAAACGATTAAATGAAGATAGGCATGCTAAAAATTAAGAACTTGTTAAACGATTCGTCGGAGTTTTTCTCCTTCACCCCTAGGGGGGAAAAGCTGCGAACCATGCTGCTTTCGAAGCGGAGAAGTTCCTTAAGGTGCTGAGAGAGAAAGAGTGCGACGATCTTGAATTCTTAGGTGCCAAGCAGTTCACAACATCGAGCGCCAAAAGGGAGAAACGGAAATTATTGTTCTTCCTGGTTCAATTTTTACTCAACAGTAAACTGGATAGTGTAAGGAGTATCAATGTCCTAGTCTACCAGGTAGTAACCTGGAAAAAAGTAAAGAGGGGCGAAAACACAATTTCGCTGCCAAAGATCCGGGCAGGTTGCGTCAAACTATAAAATGTCATTCCGATGCGTAAAGTGTGGAAAGACCCAAAAAAAATTAAGAATGTTTTCTGGGTAAGGACGGGGTGCCAAATAAAAGTCACCTCTCGTGTTGTGCTATATACGGGAATAACGTACCTAATTCTAGACGAAACCTGCTTTTTCAATTGGTGGGGTCTGCACAAAGTCGAGTATACACTCGAGTTGAAAGCTATGGATAGTCCATCATATCTTAGAAGCGACTCCTATCTGGATCTTCTGCTGTTTGACGCATCATAACTGACAAACGAGAAACTTTCTTCATGCATTTGTGTATGACAGTGGCCATTGCGGACTCAGTGTCGAAATTACGATTCTCAACGTGATTGCAGAATTGGAGGAGTTTGTCCAAACGTATCCCTAAAATTGCAGTAGGACGCGTTGGGCACACTTCTCCAGGGTAATAACAAGAGTACTCTTCTCGAGGAGATCGACAAGTTACTATAACAAATGGACGACACCATTAAAGGAACGATGGACAGTACGATACCTTGGTATCAACACACTGACAACGGAAACATATTTCGCAACGCAACAATTGACGCACTAAAAATGCGCTGAATAATGCACATTATCCGACGAATTGGAAGATAGCGGTGATACATCCTATTCCCAAAAGGGAGAAATATACTTACAATCCAGAGAATCTCCGGTCGATAAGTCTACTTTCGAACATCAGCAAGGTATTCGAAAAGTTGTCAATAGAGCCCCGACTTAGAGGGTTGAGGACATGGTACGTTCGATATTAAAAATGGTCTGCACTAGGGTGCGGTTAATTCGCCAATCCTCTTTACACCATCCAACACGAGTGATCTATTAGAATCCCTTCACCATGCTATAGCGTATGCATACGACTTGTTTGCGTACAGATCAGAAGTCATTGCAATACTATTGCAACGTGATTTGACCAAGCGATATTGCGACTACTGGAAGGTGAAAATCAACTTCCAGATGTCGGAAACCATCCTGTTTAGGATCAATAGGACCCTGACTAAGTGAGTTGAGGACATGCATATTGTTCCGGATAACCTATTCGGTTTAGGTAATCTGCTAAATTGCCCTCGTCCGAACCATACTCGGATATGGTTGTCCCCAATAGTTCAATATGGGAGCAAGCTTGATAGAAGGGATTCGGGTGTTTGAGAGCACTTGCCTTCGTTTATACAGAACACTGGAGTCTCAGCACAAGCATTTCTATTCCAATGAGGTCCTGGGGCCCAATTCCGCAAGGGTGAGTTTTTCACCCGTGCACACACTTAATAAAACTCACATTCACTGCCCGTGTACACAAATTCTAATTCATGTGATTCCGCAACATGCTGTGAGTTTGAATGTGCTCAATGAATAATTTTTGTCAGCCGAGTGAGCTGAATTCAGTTTGACGTTTGGGTTTTCCTTTTCATTACAATGTGAAGATTGCAAATGAATAATTTTTGTTCGTAGTTTATTGTAAAAATAGTTTATTAAAAGTAAAAATGAGCTCACCTATAATGTCATTGTAAGGAGACACGTTAGACGACAAAATCGGTATATTAAAGTAATTTTAATGAATTTGTTTTGTGTTATCTTTTATATTCCACAGGAGGAAATTAGTAATTATCAGAAGAAATATCAGAAGCTCTCGTGATCCATTTGAGGAAACAACAGAACAGCAATTCATCGACTTGTTTCGTTTCCCAAAGCATATATGTTTGGAATTTCTTGGAAAAATTCAGCATCTTTTTTATAAAAACGAGCGGCAATCTGCACTTAGTATTACTACTCGTTTCCTTTGTGCTTTGCGATATTTTGCCACAGGAAATTATCAGCGAGCAGTTGGACAAGATTTTATGGCTTGTATGTCTCAGACATCAGTTCATCGCTGTATCCATGAAGTAGCAGAAATCCTTAATGAAATATCCCATGAATATGTGAAATTTCCAGACGAGCAAGAGCAAGCCACAATTAAAGCAGAGTTTTACAATGTAGCATCTTTCCCCGGGATTATTGGACTTATAGATGGAACTCACATTAACCCTTAAATGCCCACAGTATCTTTAAAGATACAACCATTCAAATAATTTTAATTTATTAAATAGAAGGTTCAGAGCTAAGATTGTAATAGTTTCTTATTCACCAACTCAAATCCTAATCAAAATAATTTTTTCAGCTTCCTAACTTTGAAAGTACAGTTACCATAGACAAATTACGTGCGTGAAGCGAATTTCGTAGAATTTAAAAAAAAAGTATTTTTATAATTACAATTCTTTGAACCTGGTGACATTTCACTAGAAAAAAAAATCATTGCAGGTACAGACATTTATTGTGAAGTTAAATAAATTTGTTTAATGGGATTCTAAGAAACGCAGCTCGCGTAATGTTGCGGTAAACGGTTGTATCTTTAAAGATACACTGGGCAGTTTGGCCTATTTCGTAATTATTGCTATTTTTTTTATGTGCTGCGTTTGTTTGCAATGAATTATCATTCTATGGGTATTTATAATGTACATGAATATGAAGATAATGATGAAGGTGAGCCGGGTGAAACGGACGGAGATAATAGGGAAAAGGATTTTCACAATATGATAAATGATGTGGGAGGTTTGGAAGATGCAGATGTTGCTTGAACCTCATCTGCACCTCAACTTCAGTTAACGATCGTTGGAGTTCATGTCCTTTAGATTTTACAATTTGAAAGTTGATGTCTTTGAAATGCGAAAATTCGAATCTTGTTTTTCATGCACAGGAAGACTCAACCCTTCCAGGAGAAGTGATAGGCTAGGAATTTTTTTTTAAAGTTTGATCACACCTCTTTCCTTAGTCGTTGGAGAAACCTCAGTCAATGCGGAACTTGCTCTTGATACATCATTCCTCTTTAGACTTCTTGATCTACGAAAGTTTATTGGGATCCCTTTTTACATGGCTTACTTCAAACTCCCGAGTACGAATGATTTTTGGAGTTTTATAGAAAATCGATGCGCCCCGTAGTGATGCGACAACATTCCTATATTCATTTCAATGACAAAACTAAAGAAGATGAAAGTGATGATCCTAATCGTGACTGCCTTTATCTATTAGGCCATTATTAGAAACACTGAATATGGCGAACCAATATTAGATCGAATATATGTAGTTGAACAAATGTGCTCTTCATTTTATGGGCCATATTTGCCTAACAAGCCGAAAAAGTGGGGTTTTCAATTATTTATATTATGCGACTCAAGCAGATTTGCATATAAATTTGAAGTACATATATACATAGCAGATCACCTGAAGCACCGGCCCTAGGTGAAGTGGACCCTCAAGCATCCGAAAATATTGTTTCTGAGGATTGCTTAATGAAGTACTACGTTATCATTTTATGATAATTACTATCGAGATATTCCCTTGCTAATTTATCCCCACACAAAAGGAATGCTTGCAGTTGGTACTATCCGAAGAAATCGGGTAATGAATTGCAAGCTTCCAAAGGTGAAAACGATAATGAAGGTTAAACGAGAAACCAGAGAAGAGTTTGTAGCTTCAATACATCGCATACATACATATGTAGATCTTACTTCACCATCGTAGAATCGTCAACCTCGTTTCAGCTAACATATGTATGTACGTTGGCATAAGACCTCTTTTACCCATTATTTCATTTTATCGTTTTATGCATTAAATTTTTGATTTGTATTATATTTACTTTAATTTCATTGTAAGCCAGTTTGTTTTGAAAATAATATAAAACAAATAAATTTAGCATAAACCGCAAGTGAACCAAATTTGTTCATTAAATCTACTACCATTTATTTCGTTTTTTCACTAATTTTCATTTATTTTTAAAATATACTATTTATCCATATTAATTTAACACATAAACCTTTAAACTCAAACTTTTCCTTAATAATAAAACAATGAAACTAGTTATTTAAGATTAATTTTCCAATATATACACTCAGAAAAGAAATAAATACTAAATTATTCTCATAAACGCCTTTGAGGGGTTAATGCCCAGTGTATCTTTAAAGATACAACCGGTTTTTTGTCAAAAATATGGGTTAAAAAAAAAGTTAAACAATTTTTTTTTAATGAAATAGTTGTTTGTGTTCTATTTTGCATGTAATATATTTTTTTCGACAAAATCGGCGTCCTTGGGCATTTAAGAGTTAAGATAACGGCACCAAAGTATGACCTTGAATACGCTTATTATTGTCGGAAAGGAGGTCATTCCATAAATGTGCTTTTAGTTTGTGACTCAAAATACTTGATTCGTTATGCGAATGTAAAGTTTCCAGGGACCTCACACGATGCTTACATTTGGCGCCGTTCACTTATACAAGAATTTTTCAAGACACAGTATGCAGAAGGGAAAAGGAATTTTTGGCTGCTTGGAGATAGTGGATTTCCACAGCAGCCATGGTTAATGACACCATGTAAAACGACATCTAACAGAGCAATGGAAAAGTACAATATTGCTCATAACACCACGAGATGTATGATAGAACGCTGTATTGGAATTTTAAAAAGCAGATTTCATTGTCTTTCTTCGCACAGAATACTCAGTTTCGATCCTGTTAAAGCGGGAAAAATTATAAATGCGTGTGTTGTTCTCCATAACATTCTCACAAAAGCAAATGTACCTATCGACATAATAACAAGTGAAGAACTGGAAACACCAAGCAACGATGGTCAACTGTCTCATTCGGACGACGCTAATATGTTAAGACAAGGACAGATAATAAGGCAGAATATTATTGAAACGAACTTTGCTTGATTTTTTTTTGTATTGAACATACATATGTACATATATTATTTAGATTAAAAAAAAAATTTGTTACAAATTTTTCTTTTTTAATTCAAATTCTTTTTCTTGTAAGGATATCTCCCTTTCCCGTAACTCAAGAAGTTTTGTTTCGTACTCCTTTTTCCAGTAATACGATTTTTTTATGTACTCTAGTTTCTCCTCTTCAATTTTCAAAATTTTTTCTTCGAAGGAAGATACATCTCGATTCTTCCCCGATGACGCCTTTTTTCTTTTACGAGGTGTTGGTCTAATAGCTACAGAAGATGGACCTGCTACCGCTACGACTGGCATTTCGTCAGCAATCGAAGCTAAACCCATCTCTGGGGCAACGTCTAAGACTTCCCCAATCCCTGATGAAATAACTTCATCATCAGGAGCTCTTTTAAGTTGCAACGTCTGACTGGGAGTAGCTTTTGTTCTCTAAATTTGTAAAAAAAAGTCAACAAATAAGCCATTCGAAAATGCTAAATCCATTTTAAACTTTCTAACCATATCAGCTTGTCCTTGTGGTAAGCTAAACAGCTCCGGAACATCTGCGCCGCTTATTGCGGCGGGAGCTAATAGCCCAACTACGCGCTCTTCGAACGGACTTAGCTGTTTAATTTTGCTTGTTCCATTCACACCGCTTCTTTGAAAGGAAGCCTTTATTTGAGCTTCTTTCTCTTAAGCATGAAGTCTAAATGTAAAGTAAAGAAAATATTTTATTACATAAACTAAAAAGTTTGATTAACTTACTTTTGGTCTCGCCAATACTTGCGCCATTGTTTAACGTCTTTCCAAGCACCTCCTATAGCGTTTAAATTGGTTTTCAGCATTTCCCATTTAGCGGCTTTCACATTTGCACCATCGAATGATTCAAATCTGCATAAAAAAAGAAAATCAAATAAATACATAAAAGAAAATATAGTATTGGTTAAATAAACAAACCTATCGTGGGCAAACTCTATATTTTCCTCCATATATGTACATATGTATGTCAGCAAATACTCCTTTTGCTCATCACTGGCTTTTTTCATTTTTTTTGGTTCTCCCATATTTTTTTCACACAAGCTTCATTCACGACCGAAAATAGAGTGAATAAATTCCTCCACTTGTGTACACAGTGTACACATTTTTTCGTGTAAAACTCACCCTTGCGGAATTGGGCCCCTGTATATCAGGGCGAATGGGTAATTTCCTGATCGAGATGATTCGAAGATACATTGCAAGCAGTGACGTTTATTCTAAGGTGCGCAGGTGTTCTCCGCACATCGCCACGAAATCCGTTTTAAATCTTAATGCCAAATTTATTTGTATACATACATGTACATGTAACATTACAATATCCAGTTGCAAATCAAAAATACTGCTTCAACATCCATTTCTGTTCACTATGTTGTTTCGCACCGTCATAGCACAGCCAAATCAGTCAAACACCGCAGTCACAATCACAACCCCAAAACTATTATCCCGTACACATGCAGGATTGAACCTAGGTTCAAACCGGATCGAAATTCATGTGTACGCGGGTCGAGTCGAAACCGAGTTGGCTCGACTCGACTCCACTATTTGAGCTGAGTGGAGTCGAAAATATGCCAACTTACCTGGGAGGAGTCGAACTGACTGATGGTCGTAGTTTCGGTTTTTTTCTTTTAATGAGAGGAAAAACCCGTTCGTTTTATGTGCTTCCGTTTGGCGGGCGGATATGGTAATTATTTTTTAAGTTTGCATCCGTTTATGCATTTCCTGAAAAGATGAGGCGAAGATTTGCGTAAGTATATATATATATGAATGGATGTTGGTCGAGGATATTTTTGTTTGCCAACGAGCTTAGTGGGCGGAGAAGTGCGCAGATTTTGTTTTTTAAATTCTTAAGTTTTTTGTTATACGTAATTTTAAAATTATTAATATGGCAAAAAGAAATATGTGGGAGCACGAAGAGACGCGAGTGCTATTAAGTATAATGGAAGAATTAAATGCCATGAAGCATTTTGATGGCAGAATCTTTCGGAATGGAGAAATATATAAGAAATTGCAATTAGAAATGAATAAGCGCGGATTTTCATCGAAAGATGATAAGCATATTGAAACCCGCTTTAAAAATCTAAAAAAAAATATTTAAAAGTAAATAAACAGAATAATAAAAGCGGGAAGAGGGAAGTGTGCATAAAATAATTTTTTCGCGGTTATTAGACATTTTCAAACAATTCAAAAGACACGAAATATTGAAACACACTCTAACAGAGCTAAGAAACGAATGAATGGCGGCTATGCTCATCTGTCAGTTCTACTCACTTTCAATCCAATTTCGACTCAATCTTTCGATTCGGTGAGTGCAAGTACCCAAGTCGAAATCTCAACTCCGTTTCGACTCGACCTTTCAATCCTGCATGTGTACGGGGTATATATAATCGAACACAAATTGAAGTCGAACATAATGTTCTCCTCTTTGCGGAGCAAACAAATTGAACCATGCAACCATGTAGTCGACTTGCCAAGTTGTTCTCCAGTTAAAAGAGCACGAACTCAAAGGAAATCACCATATATTAAAAAAATTCTACTACTTACATTCAAAGTTCCAACAACCGTCTGTAAAAATATGTACATGAATTTATGTTCTCCAGAACATGCCGCACATTAGTTGCCTTTGCCTGTGAGAATGAAAAAGGTTTGTTTGGTTGGATTTTGTTCGATTCTCTTCCCTTAACACATATTAGTTATTGTCCGATGTGCTATAGATATACATATGTATTTGTAGAACACCATATCGACTGAAGCGAAAGCAAACAGCAGCACAACACTATTCATTAAACTGAACTGATAGATTTAATCAAATCTAAAAATTGGAGGGGAAAGCTAGTAGCTCAAACTTACGATGGTGCAGCGATTATGTCCAGTGATTTAAATGGAAAACAACCCAGGCTTTAGAGAGCAAATTAAATTTTCGTACAATATAACGCTTATATTTGAAACCTTGTTTGTTTTATCACAATCTGTGAATTTCCTTCACAAATAATTCGTTGAACTTAAGAATGAGCTAAATGTGCGCAATTCCGCAATATTTTCGTCAAAGGCATGCATACCTGGATTGCTTCAGAATATAGATTTGAAAGACACATTTTTAAACTAAACTTTAATGCTAACCATACCAACAACAAGCCGTTCATTTAAAAGATCGTTTACTGCACTTAAGAGAATAAAAACTTATTTTAAAAAGCATTAATTTCATAGAAAAAATATTACTTAAGGAAATAAACCATCCACAAGCCGGAATTACTATTTAAAAAATTTATTTGGTTCAGTTTTTCTCCCTTAAGGCGGGTTCTTTTGTCACTGATTATTTCACCTGCCTTTGAAAATACCCTCCCTGAAGGGACAAACGTTGCAGAAATACACAAATATTTTTGGGAGAGCTGGAAAAGTTCTGGGTGTACTGCTTTTTGAGAATTCCAAAAAATCATACATTCAATGTAAAATCGTTCGAACATTTTTCCCAACTGACCCGATAGTCCAAAGTCCAAACGAGTGAAAAAATCATTTATTCAATGTGAAATCATTTAAGCATTTTTCCTAACCAACCCGACAGTCCAAAGTCCAAGTCGAGTGAAGAAATCATTCTTTCAACGTAAAATCATTCAAACCGAAAGTTCAAACGAGTGAAAAAATATGAAGTAATACACTCACACAAAAATTTCTGGCGCGAGGAGATTGAACTAAAATGTTAATGCAAGGCAACAACAAATTGCGGGAATTGAGCCATCGAGAGAGTCAGACAGTGTGCGTGCACTCAAAATAAACTATCGAAACATTTAAATGATTTTTTCATTCGATTGTTTTAAATGAATGATTTTTAAAAAAATAGTAATTGAACGATTTTTTGACAACTATCGAATAAATGAACATTTTGCAACCATCGAATAAGTCGAATGTTTTTATTCGACAGTTCCCAACACTAGTAGAAAGATATGATATACATATAAAAACAAGCTACTTTTCGCTTAAAGATGGCACTTTTTCATTGGCAATAAGTGTATATACCCTAGTAGGACAGGATACACGTGAAAATATATTTCTTTTTTGTCTTTTCACTCTTTAGAACACGTGGGCCTATAGGTATTTGAAGTATTCCAAAAGATTTTAATTGAACGTCAGCGTAAAATACAATACAAACCTTTAAAGATGGATAATAAAAACGGTTGCAGATATTGGTATATACATATATATATATGCATAAAGTACGTACAATTTTATGAACTCTAACATGTTTTTATATATATATTCATTAAGAAAGATCATTCAGGGCTTACTACAATACTTACACCCTGTAGAAAGGAAGTATTGTAGCGAGTTACACTATTCGCAGATAGATGGTGATGCAGTCACTTGGATCACCGAATTCGTTTTTAATTTAACAACCACCGGCGCCGACTAGACCGTACGAGTCTGAATAACTTATTCGTCATTACACTCCACATCCACAACCAGCGGCAGCTTGGCTATTTAATTTAATTCTAATTTTGTTTTCTCAAGATTAATTTGCACATGAGCACTTTAATACAGTTCTTTATTTTTGTATTTATTAATTTCAATAATGTTAATTTCATTTCATAAACCTTAACTCCGCAGTATTTATGGCCATCTATGACCTGCTAGTTGAAGAAAGTTGTATTTCATGCTTCAGACACACACCGCATATAGTTCATTTGAACACCACTGTCGCTGTTGCTCGTTGATTACTGTCACTTCAAAATAAAACTTAACGAAGCCATCGCTCCAGTGCAGCCACAAAAAATGACACACGAAAAAGTAATATGGCTGCCATGCAAATAAAATCGTCGGACAGGAAAAAACTCGGTTAAAACGAGAAAGTGCCGCAAAATCTCCATAAAACCACCCATATAAATTAAAAAATTGCCCTTAAAAACGCAGATTAAGTGTTTTACTATAAAATTCATTAGTTTTCTCGAGCATATTCATACGAGCGTAGAAAAGTAGCGTAACGAGAAAAAGTGCAGTGCAATATCATACAGAGAAGAAAAAGTGTCAAAGAAAAGAAAGAAAAAAGGTTTCTTTTTCGTGAGAGAAAATAAGAAAAAAATCAGTGAAACTTGAAGAAGGTGCGGACTGCCTTTTTGTTAGGAAAAAATATTCAATCGAAATGATTGAACAATTTCTAGCTGCTGAAGCTACAGCTCCGAGTAATGAGTAGGAGCTGCAGCAGCAGCAGCCGCCGACGCATCATCGCATGACGACCTCCAGCTAGAGAAAAAGAAAAACGAAAAAAAAATATTTTCCGACCGACAGCCATAATCGCCTTAAAATTCGTTATTTCGTCGCGTGAATTTATTATTTGTTAGATTTGTTCGAAGAATTTATTTCCCTCTTGATTTTACCTCGTCGAGGCTTTTTTTCACAACGAAATTTACTTGGAGTATTTTAAGAGCCGATTTGGGATAACAAAGGCATGGATATTGAAACGCAAGAAATTCGACAGGTAAATTCGCATTTTTCATAAATTTACGCTTTCCTTCCAGGGAAAATATGAACAAGTTTTTAGTTGATACTGTGGACTGTTTGAGGTAGGTAGAGGGGGCGTGGAGCGTAGGGCGAGACGTCTTAACCTGTAGTTGACAGTAAAAAAGTGGAAAAAAATAATACTGACGGTGAAAGGTGACGTAAGCCGACATCGGAGAATGATTCGTCGTCGTCCATGTCGTATTCGTAGTCGTCGGTTTTATGTGTTTTTGGTCTAAGCGGCTTCTCCTTTTGCGGAATGCTGATGATGATTTTTCCACCGACTCACTCAGTAGAATCAGTCAGTCAGTCAGTGGTAGAAACAAAAACAAAATTAAAGTACAAAAAGACACTAGAAGAATAGCAACAACAACAAACCAGTGATAGAATTAAACAGAACAGCAAAGGCAGCTGCTGATGGTGCAGCATTAGGGTTACCACTTCACTTTCGTCAAATTTAATCGAGTTCTGTTTTGATTACCTTCAAGTATAGCAAATAACATTTAAAAGCTATATAATTTTTTATTCGCGGGAATTCATAAAATAAAAAGGTTGATACTATTCGTCCATTCACGGGTGTTAATACAAGACTTACAGGTATTTTTTTGGGTACATTAAGGAGTAATCAGAACCACTAGCACAAGGGTTCTTACAGACAATCAGAGCTTTCGTGTTCGCAATGGAGAATGAACAGTACATATAGTAGGAACTAGCAGATTTCAAATATGTAATCACATGTACATATGTGGAAAGTTGAGTATTTAATGTATTAAGAAGTTTCCGCAAGGGGAACATGTTGAAAAAAGAATAGGTAACAAGTACACAGCTGGCTTAGAAATGTTTCAGCGCTAGAGCCAGTTGGAAAAACGTTGGGCTTTTAACATTGAACAAGACAAAAGAAAAAACTTAAAATTCAATAGTCCAACTGGGTTTAAAGTTGAATCTATCATCGCCATAGAGAACGGTGCCTCTAAACCATCTAAGGTCCTTTTGGCTAGTTTGACAATCTTCTGGTCGTCTGTTTTTGTTGTCGATAGGTCTTCCGCGCATTTCAGGAGCCTTGTGGTATTTCAAAGCATTAGTGATGAAGTTTTCTGATCGCCCTTGAGATTGCACTATAAATTTATAAGTTTTTCCCTGATTTCTAAGCTGCTGCACAGAAAGTGCGATCTTCTTCAAGGCTACAGTGACTTTTTCGACCGATCTAAAATGTCTGTTACTATCAGCGCATTTTTATATCCACAGGTTTTCAATTATTAATAAACAAAACACATTAACATACCTTTTAGACGTTTTTACATAAAAGAAACAATTCACACCTATTTTATTGTCCAACTCAAATTGGCTTCTATCTTAGATAATTGACCCTCACTCAAAACCGTTGTAGGCAATAAGAAAGTTTGAGTGAAAAATAACTTCTTAGTAATTCAAGCGTCTTATGCATATCGGTGAATTTAGTGGAAAAATTATTTGCGCCCAAAATGTAAAACTCACCTATTATTTTGTCCAGCAGTGTTTGTATAAACTTTCTCACCAAAAAAGCATTTTTTTTAATTAAATTAAATTAAAGTGATTTGTCTGCGACTCATCTTTTTCTGATCAAATTCTACCAATGAATCGAAATAATTAATATTGTTTTTATCATAATATCAAAATTTACAGAATGTCGTATCAAAGCAACAAGACAAGCTAAGCGAAAACAATCTAATTTGAAAAAATATAGCAATAATTGACCAGACACTCCTACATAAACAGTAATCTGCCTGTAAAGGAGTTGGCTCAAAAATATTGAACCTTAATAGTGTGGTAGATGTCGAAATGTAGATAACATTGGCTATTATCAAACGTTCGCAACAGTATATGAATATTGTTGCAAATTGTGGCCGCATAGACCTAATTTTGTATTTCATGCGTCAGACAAAAACCGCCTCCATTTCGTTCGCACACAGTGGTCGCTGTTGTTCGTTTTCAGATTATTGTTCCGGTGACAAACTGACTGGCAAAAAAACCTCGATTGATGGTCAAGAAATGTCTAAATATCTTTTCCAGCCAGAAACCTTCAGTGGGTTTATTCAACTTGCTAATATACTCGTATGATCCTATTTTGACGGAACAGCAAGTGTCCGCCATGGTTGTATTGCATAAGCAAATGTATTTAGATTCTTCCGATTGGTTATTTCCGGCTATTGTTGCCGGTGGATCATCGATTGCTCTGGCAGTGTCTACTAAATAAGCCTTGAAATATAATAACAATATTTGAAATTTGTAACCAAAATATGGAACGTCGTCTTAAGAAAAAAAAAGTCATTTATACGATTTTATAAAATTTATATGTGTGCAAACATGCATTTAATATTTGGCAACCCTATTTAGAATTTCTGTCTTGCTACTGATACTATTGGTGTTTGTTTCGCTTCGCCGCTGTGAATTCAGTCTGTATACACTGTTTCCTACTCCCCACGACCCACCTACCGTTTTCATTGATGATTCAGTGCAGAATGTCATTTTGCTTGCTCAAGAAAAAAGTTGTTGGATTTGACATTTCATCGATTGTTTAGATGGTTGTTTTTGAAAAATGTTTATTCGTTGCTTTGTATAGAGTTTAATGATTCTTTGTTAATAATTTTTCGCTCCTTAGAAAGTTTACATTTCCGACATCCTACTACATCCGACAGCGCCACTGATTTTCGAATACATAGAAATGATTAGGCTTCGATTACAAGTGGTGGTGCTGTTCCATCCCAAAAGTAATTCCAATAAACTGGTAGTCACCACCTTTGATTTTATTTTTATTTCATTTATTTATCTATTCGTACTTTATTTGTAACGGAAGTGGGCGAAAAAAATTAACTTGATTTGTGCGTATTTGTGGCATCGATCGCTGTTCGATGAATGTCTGTTTAGCGTTTTAGCAATAAAAAAAAACTCACTTCCAAGTTTGATTACAAGTTGACCATATGTGCAGTTGATACATAACGCCTACGAATTGTTATTGGAATGCTGTTTCATTGGGAGTTTCCATTAAATATTGATAGATATTTGTAATAAAAACAATTGCTAGTGGCTAAGTGTTGTTCTATTTTTGAAAGTAAAGGTTAATAATTAAGTTAATTTGTTTAAATTGATTTTGTTTATTTGTACATATTTAATTTAATAAAAGGTAAGGAGTCCAGAAAAATCAGCACGACGTTATGCTGTCCGTTCAATTTGCGTTTCTATGAAACATTTATAGCGCTATTAATCAGATAAAATACATCGAATTAGCTCGTTAAGCTTTGCGAAATTCCCAAAAAGGGTAAACATCGCTTTATTTTTACAAATAAATAAATAAAGAAATAAAACGAAATTAAGGGATTGCTTCACTTTGTCATTTCATCTCTTTCTTTACTCTGGAAATTTGTCCAACAATTTAGTGAGAAGGTTAACTGTTTTAAAATGATACATATCAACATCACTGCACTAAAAATGGTTCTTCATCATTTTCAATCAAGGAAAAAATAATAGGAAAAGTCTTTTTTAAAGGCGAAACCTGATACATATTAGTTGTACGAGTTTGGTTGTACAAATCAAATAATAAAATATTTACCAATGAGGAACACCACGTAATTCACTAACCCAAAGAAACCTTTTTAAGTTTTGAAAACTTTCATAAAATGTAGGCTGCCTTTTGATTTGGAAAAAAATTAACTTTATAATCTAAATTTTTTTGTAAAAAAACATTAATATTACTGACTGCCTTCTTATATCTCAGCAGATGCCTTTTGTTTAATAAGAAGTTTCTAGCACAAGGATAGTTACTCAACATTATGTCCTTGCATATAAATATCGTCACATAGCCGGAAATTTGGACAGCAGTTGAATTATACTGTTTCTAATGTATTTCAGACACAGTTAAAATTGCAGTACACCTTTGGACAACAAAATGCATCCGGAAAATACCCATAAACAA
Organism: Blera fallax; assembly: GCA_946965025.1. Lineage (NCBI taxonomy): Eukaryota > Metazoa > Arthropoda > Insecta > Diptera > Syrphidae > Blera > Blera fallax. Next base: position 53,378,227 of record OX337246.1, read on the forward strand.
CTATTATATGCCTGTAGGTAGTCATATCACACCACCCAGACCTGCTAACATATACACGTGACTTGTATTAACAATGAAATAATAAATGCAGTTAGCAGAAGGAAACAAATTAGCATGCTTAGAACTTGGCTATGTAATTCCTAAGGAGTGTGCTCTTCAGAACGATAACTGTGTGCAGAAAGAAAGATTACAACTAAAAAAGAATTGCATGTGCACAAATTATCAATCAAATATTGTCTGCTGGGAAAATGTGTTACAAAGTAAGTCCGGTATGATTGCCGGTAAAAATTCCAAATAACTTATCAAGTATTCGGATATTATTCACCGCTTATCACGGCGATATGAAAAGAATTTACCGATAGGAAGAAAAGGGGAAAAACGTTGTATGTATGTATGTATGTACTTACCTGGAAGAGTTAATTTGTTTACTGTTGGGGTGTGGTGTTAAAAGAAATACATTTAAAATTTATTTATTTCTTTTAATTTTCGTATTTATACAGGGTGTGGGCAAATATATGTATTTCCCAAAGAGTAGGTACCCGTTTGTTATAGCTAATTAAATTCGCAGTAAAAAAAACTAACAGAGACTGCGAAAAACTTATAAGCAAAAAAAAACGTGCTTATACTTTTAGATTTTTTGTCATTAGACTGTCATTAGATGTCGTAAAAATCTTATATTTGAGAATATCATCTATTGATGTGATATGTTTTATTTTATTTTAATCAAAGGACCGAGCACAAGTAAATCTGTACCGTCCAGATAATATCCCGGGAACTAGCTAATATGGCAGTAATGTGATATTTTTCTTCGGACTTTGTTGCCCAAGGATTTGAGTTCAATAACACACCACCACGTAACACACCATGCTCTTCATATCTATGCTCCTTTCTTTTCTATACAGATCAATGAACATTTTCTGGTTCTGAGATGACTTTTTTTGATACCAGAAAGATTTTGTAGCTATAAAATTTAAGCATTATTGTTGAAAATGTAAGCCTCATGGGCATGGATCCATTGTTGTTCAGTCAACAAGTGTCGTCTTGACGATATCATTTGCACGATAACTTTTATGACTATAGCACTTTGCAAGCACTAAATTGTTTTCAGCAACTACTAATTTTACGTATATTTATCATATCATGACGTCGTCATTCTGAATTTTGAACTGACGAGTTTTGCGATAAAGTTTTGCGAGAAAAGTTATAAAAGGAAACAACTACGGATTTTCGAAGAGTAGTTGTAAAATTGCCCTTAAGCAGAAAAAATCGCTGGCTGAAATTGGTCGTATTACTGGTAAAGCAAAATCTACAATACAACACATCATTGAGAGTTTGATACATGAAATGTGGAGTATTTAAAAAATCTGGTCGGCTGCATACTTAGATGAGAGAGATGAACGAGTAGTTCTAAACACATATCGAAAGTGTTCCAAAATCAGCTGCTCCAAAATAAGAGAAACGATTTCGAAGAAATGTAGTAAATACGTGAGTTCATGCACTATTCAAATAAATCAAGAAACTGCGAACCACGGTAAAACACGGTCGAACGATGAATTTTGTCGCTCACTGTATGTTGCTCCTTAACATATGTATATATGTTAATATGTAAGATCGGTTATTCTTGTGTCCACTAGCAACTTTATTCAGTTATTAATCCTGAAAATACGACGATAATAAAATTTTACCAAGAATAAATTTGTTTAATTTTTTGTTATCCATAAAAGCAGCTACAACATAAATAAATACCGGAAAATGAGAAGATAACAAAATTTAAGTAGCAACCTATGTACGTACAATAGCAAAATGTACGTACCTATACAACTGATAGGCAGACCGATTTGTGAAACCCACATCTTCGAACTTCGTTATACCAGTAATACTGAATAAATCTTAAAAATAGGGACGGGAAAAGTTTGATCATTGATAGTATTAATCATTTATAATGGACCTAGACAAAGCAAAAAAAGAAATATTCTTAAATAGAGGATAAATCGATATACTCCTTTTGTATTAATTTTTCTTGATTGTAATAGATACCTTTCTTCCTTTTCAAATATTTGTTTCTTTGAATATTGATGAGATAGACGTATCAGCATCAGCATATTTTTATATTTCATTAAAATGCATTTGAAAAATTTACTTTACTTGAAAAATATGGAAATAACTTAGTATACAGTACAACGTTTAGACGCATCAAGATGCTTTTTACTAGTTCAGGAAAGTTCTTTTATGTACAAATAACTAAATAAAATGATGTTGCGTGTTTATGTTACATGACTTTGAAACTCAAAATAAATGACGTGCCCATATTTCGGGTGGTATACTAACACGAAAAGTATACTAAATGAAGTCTAATTATGTACATGGCATGTATGTATGTATGTATAATTAAAAGTCAGCAATAACCCACACTTTAATGGCGTTAACCTAAACCTGGATATTACATCTTAACTGCTAGTCCCTTCATCTTGTTAAGACTGATACATTTTTCTCACGTAATATAGATTAATCTACTGATTCAACAACTTCCACGATCGCAATCAACCTAACCTAGTTATTCTAGATAAGAGACTAAGGGCTAGGTAGCTAAAATACATGATTTATTATTTAAACAAAGGTGAATGAAAGCCGTCCTGTAGTTTACAAGTCTGCTATTTACATGTACAGAAATCGTCCACGCTTCGAACGCTTAATGCCGTACTTGAAAGTCGTAATAGAGACGCTTCTAATGATGATTATTACCCTCCAATATTTGTCAGACATTCGCGAGAGATGTGATCTTGAAAAAGGTTTTCCAGGCTGAGAGTATGGCAATTAAAGAGGCCCGACTAAAATATAGTCAGGTATGGCATCACTATGGATTCTAAGGGTGGAGAAGAATCTCGGCCTGCCTCTCGTTATCAGTAATACCAATAGAGCTGGGCAAATGGCGCTTTGTGTAAGGTTACTTATTTGATATGGTCTGAGCTAGTTTTAAAGGGTTTTTTTTCGCATAGTCAGAACAGAACTAATAAACAGTAGGACAAAGTGGAAAAAGAATTCGAGCACTTTTCTACTGAAATAAGATTTAACACTAAACTCATAAAATAACTTTTGGAAAAGCTATCCAAAGCCAATATTACTTTTAAAAATACCTATAAATCTAAGCCAATCAGTAGGTAATTGAAAAATTTTGACTGCATACTGTAACGAAATGTTTCACCTCTCAGTCCGTCAATAATTCAAATAAAAACAAAAGATGGATCCAAGTCAAACCTTTACCGTTTATACGAGCACATATGTACATATGTACCTATACACACATTCTCTCATCCTGTAATATCCTTTCAATCCTACACACAAAAAAGGCGTCTTCCAAATTAAGAATAATGCATACATGTATGTATATATGTACATACATATATATCACTCAATGCATATTCTCGACCAACCCTCTACCCATAAGTAATTTTCAGTCTGTGATCTGTGATATCACAATTATCAATCGATCAAATGATTACTATTGCTGCTTAAACAACCTCACTTATTCTCTAAAACCCCATGCTACAAAGTAACATGGGAAACTATTACTTTGCAGAAGAGGATTCTGTGTAAAACTAACTGGGAAAGCTTTAGAAGAGAGCTAAACAAATACGTGAAAATTCACCCTAAACTCAGCACGAAACTAAATGTTTCGAACTGACTTGTCCGGTTATAAAAACCTGCAGATCGCCAGTTCCATGGTGGAACCAAAACTGTAGAGACTTGGAAAGGAAGCCAGAATACTTTTAAATCGGTCATTAAAGACAAATTTAGATGAAGACTGGGACCTAAGGCGGTGTTCTATCTCCAGTGCTATGTTGCATGGTGATTGACTCTCTGTTGAATAAACTCATTAGTTCAAATGTCGACGCCCAGATATTCGCGGATGATGTTGCCATACTTTTTGTCGGGCCATGCCTAGAGACTGACTGTGCTAACGCGCAGGACGCTGTAGATATGTTCAGTGAATGGTGCACTAGCAGTGGGTTTTCGTTCAACCCTCTAAAAACTAAGGTTTGTTTTCTTTACGAAAAGTGGGAATGTTACCGGTCCGACTGAGCCAGTGCTAAAGGACGTCACTATTCAGATTTCCGATGAAGTTAAATATCTAGGAGTGATCGTCCTAAACATGTTAAGTCGAAGACGTTCAAGGCGCTCTCAGTCTTCTGTAAGGGTGCGTTTGGCAAGACATGAGGCTTATCACCGAAAAAGGTTCTTTGGATTTATACGGCTATGATAAGGATGTTTTCTCAGGGCCTGAACCTGCGTTTGGTTTTCCGGCGTCCTCGGTCATGGCCTCTCACGAACACAATTGTGTGTGGCATGGCTTTCCAGGATGCAACGACTGCTCCCGAACGTTTGTAAGAAATCAGCGGCATTCTTGCTGTCTCTCAGCAGAAATGACTTTAGACAACTTATAGTCTGTAAGCTGTGCATCACTGAAGTGCCTTCTCGGTTTTCTTCGAAGTAATTCCAGTAAAATGGATAATACTGGGATTTGCTTCCTGGTAGTACAATGGACCAATTGTGTCCGACAAGAGAAAAAAAATGAGCTGTCCGGTTATGAGTTGTCCTGGTATGATCTGTCCGTTGAGATGAACTCTCCTGTCACCAGCTGTTCTGGTATAAGTTGGATCCGACCCAAAAAAGATTTTAAAATATTTTTTCCGATCAAATGTTTTTATAAGTCGAGGATATGACTTCTAAGTAAGTATGTATGTATGTATCATTGTACTTCATTCAAATATTAAACATCTCCTATTTCTTAAGGGCAGGTTACTTAGATGTTGTATAGGATATTATCCGATCTTTTTAAAATGGATTATATACAGTAGACGCTCGATATAGTGACCTATTGAAAACCGGGTCTGTTCACTGTATTAAGATTGCTCATTGTATCGAGCGTGGATTTATTGAAGCAAATTTCATCAAAATGTGAGTGTTTTTACATACAATACATCGAAATTACAATATAAGTAAAACTTTTCTGTCCAGCCAATATTTACTCAAAAGAATAATTTATTTTAAACAAAAACAATACATCCGTAATGCATGCAATGTAATAAAAAAATAAAATAAATTCAAAGTGTACTAAAATTAAAATTAATACAGACAAGCAACAGGCTATTCAAACTTCTACTGAACCTCTGCAGTTCGCGTTTAACTACAAACAACCCTAAATTTCGAAGCATACATGTATGCATATAATTGCGCAATATGTAGATATACATATACAACATGTTAAGTAAAACAAAAGATTTAGACTACCTGTAACTGCATCTACATATTGGCGACTGTACGGCGCTTTTAACTTTTTTTTTGCTTGCTGAAAGATTCTGAGAAAATAAGAACATGAGTTCTCTATATCGAAATTTTTTTGTTCACTATTTAGAATAGCTTGTATAAAAATATTGTTTGTTCACTATATCGAATGTTCACTATACCGAAGTTCACTATTTCGAGCGTTTACTGTATTTATTTTTGTACCTGAGCTGCTTAATAATAAGTATATTGAAGTGAATAAAAAATTGATGAATTTATTGAAAATCAGCATGATATTAAAAAAACAGCTTGGTTTCTATTTATAAAAATACCAGTATATACATATTTAGTTGTTCTTCATAGGACAACTTCTTTAGTATTGTACCATTGGATTCATACAGAGGTGTGAGATCTAAAATTGGAGTTTTGAAATTTGTTCTTTTACCTGAATTTTCAAAATAAATATTTTTCAGATCTGCGTTCGCACAACTTTTAGATATAACTCATATTTCATGGCGGAATAGTAATATGATTTTTATCCTACTGAATTGAGTCCGTTTTTTTTGTTCATTAAAATTCAAGAAAAAAAATTAGTTAACGTATTAATAACTGTTATATGATTTAAAATAACAAAGAGCTTATGCCAACAGTTTGTCTTACTGATTGGGTCTGGTATAATTTGTTGTTTAACGTTTGCGCTATACATATGTACATGCAAATTCGGCATTTACATCCGCTATTAAGTAATTTTTTCCGTTTATTTCTGGTACTCCGTTTAGATTCTTTTCTTTTGTTGACCACTTGAGCTAAATGCAGTACTCCTGGTCGTTATTGCTTTGACTCTCTTTTTGTGAATTCTGCTTTCAATTTCCAATGTATGCGATTTCGTTAATGCGCTATTGTGCCATCAACTCTATTTTACAGTTTGCTATCCTATTATTTTATCTTTTGTTGCATTGCAATACAAATTATTTAGTATTGAAATGATCGCGGAAGTGATTCTTGTAGATTAGCAAACATTTCCCTTACATTTGGAAGCCAGTACTAGTACATATGTATGTATGTACCTACTTTTGCATCAAGTGTGAAAAGCTGTAAATAAAAATTATATTTATATCTTAAGACTAGACTTCCAAAATTGTATAATATTCCTTTTTTCTTAAGTATTTAGTAAAATTGGCTTTTGTGAGCAGCTAAAAAATTAAAAAATTCTGGTTTTAAGACTTTTGAGTGTTAGTCGTATCATATAAGGACTATTTTCTTTACAGCTTGCGCTATGCTCGTTTCTTCATCGATGTAGTATTTTATTCGTTGTAGTATGTACATCTTTTATTTACATTTTTTAATATCGTTTCAATAATAATTTTTCTCACGACTTGTATTTTTCTTACGTACATATAAGTTCATGTTTTTTCTTTTCCTTCTGGTATCCGTGATCAGCTCTCGTCCTTCTCTACCGGATAGGTTATTTTAATGGCCGAAAGAAGCCCAGGGCATGCTGGCGTCATGTCTGTGACTGAATAAGTGGCACTATATCGGCAGTCTGTTACAGTTGAAGCATTTCTACAGTAACTCTTGCCTGGACTTTAAAAAGGCGCGTGGTAAAGCTAGGATTACACGATTAACTAAAAAGCGTAAATCTAGCGTCAATAGCGTTTTACGTCCGATTGGTGTAGTTTTGATCGAAGAGTAAATAGATTTTTCCCCCGATTTATACGATTGACTTAAAGGCGTCAATTTTGTCGACGTCAACCAAAATATCGATTGACGCAATTTAAAAAGAAGTGTAAACCGTACAATCGGACCGTTTTTACTATTGACTCTTCTTTATGTCAATCGAATTGACCATTGGTTGACGCTTGCTGGCATTAGTGCCAAATGAATTTCCCAGCATAAATATTGACAGAAGAAAATATTTTCAACTGGTGAATAAATTTATTTCTTTGATTAGAATCGTATAAGAAACGATGTAGAAAAGTGAAAAAAAGAGCAGCAAGTTTGTACGTGTTTGCAGCATTCTATAAGCAGAATTGGAAAAGAAGGCAGCTGAAATTTCTCGCGCTATATGACGAGTCTGGATGTATGAATGGCTGAAAAAGTGGCCAATATGTGGAGCACACAACAGTTTGTTGAAGGAATTCCGTAATATCGAGAATCAGAAACATTTGTATAAAAACTTTCTGCGGATGAATGAAACTACATACATACTTTCAATGAATTGTTGCATATGGTGACACCGCTAATTCAAAAAAATGACAGAAGTATGCGAAAGTCAATTTCCGCATCTGAGCGTTTACCCGTAACTATGAGAGTATTAGCTACTGGCGACAGCTTCAAATCAATCTCAATACTCTTTCGAATCGCACTTTGTACAATATCAATCATAGTACCAGAAGTCTGCGACGCGATATATTCTGTTCTTTGTGACGAAAAAACACGAGAAACATTGTCAATTTCGCTGCGAAATTGATCCAATATTGACGTCTGTGGTTGACAGAACTAGTGTTTCAATTGATTCGTTTACACGATTGATGTAATCGCGTAAATTTTGTTTGACGAAAACTGGGGACAATCTGAGGATCAACCAATTTGGCGTAGATTGACGTAAAAAAATTGTACCTTTACACGAAAAGCGTAAATATTGATGCAAATCGCCAATCGTGTAATCCTAGCTTAACTCTTAATTTTATCCTACAAAATAATGCTATTTTCTAAATCCCATACGTTTAAACACAATAATCTATAAAATGTGGCCGAATATTGGTGGTTTCTACATAACACAATCGTCCATGCTAGAATCCAATACACCTGCTGCTGGTTTGCAATTAGATCCTCTTATTTATTACTGTAAACTATGTATTTATATACATATACAGGAATAAAACCAGTCCTGCGACTGGTTTGCTACAATATTTTTCTAAATAAATGAGATGTAGAATAGGGGTAGGAGAGTAACGACAAACCTACCTATCGGATACAGTAGTTGCAAGAACAACATTTTGCGGTACGCTTGCGCACAACATGCTACAATTATTGAACACGGTCGATTTAGCAATTAGGCAAAATTCGCTGATGCGAACTAAACGCGAATTACAGAGGTCTAGTTGCAAGCATAAATCCAAAGAAGCCACTCGAAGAATGCCGAAACCAACAGACAGAACAATGTGCCTGTGATCTGCTCACGTCTCGTCTGAGAGAACCACGATTCCAGCTGCTGATTCTTCAATTAGGCGTACTAGTACTTTATACGATTAAATTTAGTTTCTGCTGAATCGTATTCTTTCTTGAACACGGGGAATTCATTCAAGTTCATCGTAGCAGCGGTGGCAAATAACGAGGTACAGTAGAAAATTGCTCTGCGGATACGGAAGAGAGCGGGAAGCCAAACATTCAACGGCGAATTTTGAGTCACGAACTGTGAATAGAAGCGCTGCTTTGTGTGTACTTTGTATCTGGATGCGCGCGCGCCTAAGTTTATTGAACTCCAATTGGGTTTTAGACTTTTGTTGTTTCACCTCTTCTTTGGTGGTACTTTTACTGCATATTGCAATCACTCACACTCACTAGAAATTGGAATACAGCCGAAGATTGGCGTTGGAGTCTGACGTTAATTGGAGCAGTTGACAATATCGCTGGTATGACCTAGTTTTAGTACCTACATTTCGTTATAGGTATAGAGTGAGATTTGTTTCGTTTCAACGTATGTACAACCAAAAAAGGGCATACTAATGTCTGCTTCTGTTGACTCTAATATTTGCTCTAACCCCAAGTATGTAAAGTACGAACCAATCACTAATTACAATCAGTTCATTATACTCAGATGAAATAAATACTTATTGAAGTCTAGAGTTTCTGAGAGAAGGAAACATCAATCGGTTATCCTTTCATTGTGTTAACTGCTGTCCATGACGTTGCTCTACTGGAGCATACAACAGCTAATGTGTCCAGTGAATGGAATCTGATCCACAAAAAAACTTTCTGAAATGCGCAAACTACAGAAGCGTTTCATACTTAAATTATTGCAACGTTTTTTCAGCCCAGAAGAGCTTACGCTCGGATAGTGGAGCCGGTTTTTCTATGTACATTAATTAAAACTTTAATCCTAAATTTTAAAACTTTATTAAAATTTTTAACTGAAATAATATTGTTCTAATTCCAAACATTACAATATGTAAAACACAATAACCTGCAGATAAGCATTAAGCTTCGCAGGTAACATATTTATTTGTAACGATTTTCAAGAAACAATAAAAAACAATCTTCAATCAATCAATCATATGAATGCGAATCTTTGAAATAGTTGAACACCTTATTAGGTAATATTCAAAACCTTAAATCTTAACCGTCATTAATTTTCCTTTTAAGCGTCATTTTTTAAAATATGAAAACCATTACCATCATCCTTTAGCTTAAGGGTAATTTCGGAAATTTTGGAATTTTTGTACAATTTTCGAAAATATTGGAAAATGTTATTTTTTTTTTCGAGTTCTTAAATAAATAGGTACATATTCAAATTCTCCACTAATTCCAGTAATTGCAATCCAAAATATTTACGATATCAACACACACGCCTTGTCAAAAAACGCGATGTAAATTTAAAACTTAGTGGAAGTTTTCTTTCACTCACTTGCAGTACATATGTATGTATGCATGTATCTGTTATGCGATAGTTAAAAAAAATTGTTTTCAATGTTATGAAAAAAAATGTGCAGATACGAAAGGCTTATTTTGGGCTAGATTTCAATTATGGTTTGAATGTCGTTGTTTACCATCTGATAATCATGATACATGATATAATCATGCTGGTCAGTTAAAATCACTTCAAAATTGCGCAATCTGGAAACTTTTCAAGGAATGATGCCATTATTTCTTATGTAACATGTTTCAAAGCCTTACTGAAACTAAATGCTGCATATTTGTACATATATGTATGCACATATGTGCATAGCATACCTTGAGTCCATTGAATCTTGTATCGATAAAGACGAAAGTCTCGGTAAAACTCGCAAAGTTAAGTTCACGGAAAGGTCACTTTCTTGTGAACTGTGAAATACTGAGAGGTTTCGGTTCCTGGGCACACTTTTAGCAACAGCACAAATATTCTCGTTCTTACATGTGATGTGGCGATGCACAGACACTATCCGATTAGGAACTAAATCAGTTTCATGGGATTTCGAAATAATTCGAGGACCAAAATGAGTCTCAATGTTCTGGAATTTAATTTATGTATCTACTGTCTGAGACAACTTGGATATATGAAGCAAAAACTAGCGCCCCTACCGGAAGGATCTTCCAGTTACAATTATAAGTCTCGGACGTTTGTCAGGCATTCGCAAGAGGTGGGACCGCGAAAATCTCGAATTTCCGCGTAGTAGTCCAACACAATAATTACTGCATCATGGCGAAAACATATCGATTTAGTAGTTTTAGAATTATAAAGGGAAATGTTTCGGCAGCCAACGGCATACGCAATCTTACTTACTTACTTACTTAGGTGACCCTACAGTTCGGGGTGAACCTGGGCCTCAACCAGCAAGCCTCTCCAGTTAGCCCGGTCCTTAGCTAACTGCCTCCAGTTGCGCACTCCAAGTTGGTTGAGGTCCCTTTCTACTTGTGCGCGCCACCTTAGGCGAGGTCTTCCTCTACTGCGTTGTCCCTCCGGGTTAGATTCGAAGACTCTGCGGACCGGAGCATTGGTGTCCATTCGCTCTACATGTCCTAGCCATCTTAGGCGACTGATGCGCAGTTTTTTGACTAGGTCGATGTCGCTGTACAGCTCGTAGATTTCGTCATTGAATCTTCTCCTCCAAAGCCCGTCAACGCAAACGGGACCGTATATCTTCCGAAGAATTTTTCTCTCGAAGCGACCAAGGATATCTTCATCCGCTGTCGAAAGAGTCCATGCTTCAGCGCCATAAAGCAGGACTGGGATGATTAAGGTCTTATAAAGAGTTAAGTTAAGTTAGTTAAGTTATTTATTATTTAGTTTCATTTAACCATTTACATTTACAATATTTTTTTGATTCACCTAATTAATAATTATATTATTAATATTTGGACTTAACAAATTCTATAACATAATCTTTTGAGATAAGGCCTAACTACTCAATTGCCTTCTCAGCCCAAAGAAACAGCGATTGACAAGAGTTATTCTTCGATTAATTTCCGCCGAGATGTTGTCAGAATACGCAGAATAGGCATACGCAATCATAGGTAGATAATTTACATGAATACATCAATAGAACAGCTGTTAACTGCTGAGTCGCTAAACAATAATATGTTTTTGCTAAGACAAATCAAAAAATTATATTTTTATTTAATGTATACATACATACATAGCTTTCAGCAAGAATAATAGGTTATATCTTCAAGCATCATAAGGAAGTTACAAGAAAATATATAAACATGCACTTGAAATCCGATGAGCCTTTATAAAATTAAAAGGCAAAACTGAAAATTATGATTTTCGACCTCTTACTGCGCGTTTACCAATAAGAACGTGGTAGACGACACATGGGAGTAGTTTGCAATTTTTAGATCGCATTCTTCATGCATGTTTGTAAAGGTTTGCGGTTAGACTATTTCATTCAAGATGGTTGCTTTTCGAATTTTTGGCATTTTTTAAGTATTTCGATATATCGAAGTAATAATTAAAAAAAAATTATTTATATCGTGAACATTTCCGGGTCATGATTTTTCTTCAAAGATGGACAGGATCGGCAAAGTGTTCGAAATCATTATCAGAGGAATGTGCTGGTACCCGTTGTTGCAGAAACCATGGACGCCATTCGGATCCTGCTGCCAGAGAACAACTGATGCACCTGTAGGGGGGCATGATAGTCTGGCCGTCAGTTATATTTGTGCTCGATAGATTCCGGTAGCAATTTAGCTGTGACGAGAAAGAGCTCAAAAAATTTAGTCATAGCCGGTTAAAAGAAGTAAAGTGTGCTAACGAGACTTTGCAATGGATTGCGGAATTCTGGCAAAAAATGGTTACCACATTCTTCGGGCGAACGGGTCATGTTGCCGCTGTTCTCTGAATGATAGTCTTACGGTCAATGCTGAATGCTGCACTACCATTTCTTTGTTGGATGTTTTTAAAAAAGTATGAAAAAAAACGCGAACTAGTGGACGAGTTCTTCTCCGTAATAACACGAGCATCTGAAGCTATCCAGTGTCTAACAGCTTTAAATAATTGGTGAATAATAGATGCTTTTGAGTTTAGGCTTGTAATATTATTCCCTGTTTATTGGATAATACGTTTAGCATCGTTTTAAAATAATAATAAACAGAAAAGCTTTGGCATTCGCAAAACTGAAGTAGCAATCTACGTACATATGTACATATTTATATATAATATGAATGTATAATGTAAGTAAATTTTCCGGTGTGAGTGCGGTATTTTTAAGAATCATATTGATAAACTCAACAATTTACTGCCGAGAAATGTGTTTTTCTTTGTCTTTTATTACAAGTCGAGTAAGGGTGAAATTAATATAAACGATTATGTCAGTTAGTTTTAAAAATAGCGCCACCTAAGTAAGTAATTAAAACCCAACTGCATATGACATGACATATTATAAAAACTATGTTTTCATACCTATTTGATTTTTACAAAACTAAAGCAATTAGTTTCTTCAACTCATTACCCTTGCTATTTGGCAGTGTTCTTGACTAATTTTTTACACATCTAGTAAAGCAAAATTTCATTTGTTTATACGATTAGACAATAATCTAATGGTTTATTTTTTATTCTATGTCCTTACAGGTAAGCACTTGTTCAGGAAAATTTAGTTGGAACGTAGAATCATTTTATATATGTACATATGTACATATCTCCCATTGGCCCCTGAAACGTGATCCGCATGATTGAGTCAATTACTACCTGCCTACACCATTCACTTCCGTTTCAAGGGAGAGTACCATAGTGAGCGATTGATAAATATTAAATTACCTTGTGATTTATGTCCGTTTTGGCAAAATATGATGTCTTCTTTTGCCAAACCAAAAAATGGCGTTAGGGTAATTTAATTTTTAATTAGTTTTGCAAACATAATATGTACATAAATATGTGTATATGTATTTGTTACTTTGGCGAAACCATTTAACATCAGCAATTAGGATTGATTTTGATTGGTAACTTATAGTTAGGTCTTAGACTAAAGATAATAAAATGTATAGCTAATGGAGCTAAAATATTTAGATTCAAGTTATAAATATGTATTGCAACAAGTTACTTTCAATTAATTTAATACTGTGGGCATTTGATCCCTAGACTCAAACACAGATAAAACAAAAAAAATTAATTTCTAACATGTATTGCATTCTAGTAGATTTTTGGGTATTTATGTAAGCAAAGATGTATTAACATATAGTTCACCCTGGCCGACTAACAAATAAGGGCTCAATAGATCCTAGACTTTTGCTCTTCTAATAAACTATCAAATCAAACAGCTTTATGCGTATCCTGGATGAAACGTCACGATTGTTATTAGTAGTAGTAGTAAAATGTGAATTATTGTACAATAACGAATTTTCTTAGTTACAAAGTTCACAAAATATAGCATGGCATTTGCCGTCAGCCAAGAAAGAGAGATTTACAATTTCTTCTATATGTAGTTATTGAAATTAAGAATCAAAAACAGATTTATAAATATTAATATTATTCAAAAAGCTTCATCTAATATTTGCTGTCGATATTTTAAGGATGTCTTCAAATAACTAATTAATACACTCCAGTTTTGCCCATTTAATATATCTACGACTTCGTTTAGCGGTAGCGTTATCTTTCCCCAATGCACTCTTCTAATTTCTTTTAATATCGGACATACTCCTATAAAGTGGTGGACGTCTTCAATAGCTCGCAGATTGCATAAATTACATTCTGCATCCACATCGCGGTCAGTTATATGTGGCCTGTAATTCAAATTGTAATTCGGTAGGTGTACCGAGATTGGCTTTGTAGGGCTCTCGTTCTAAAAGTCTCACGAGTGGTTAACTCGACCCTTATCAACAGTTCCTGTAGAGTTCCTTTCCATGTTGTTGTATTGTGCGCCACTAGAGGGATACCATGTTCGCTACATAACCTAATCCAGTCATCGAAAAATTGACACTTAAAGCGTATTTGGTGCATCGCAACTAAATGCGGAAGGCGTTGACTAGGGAACGACATTACTTTCAAAATGTATAGAAAGTGCAATCTTAGCGTAAAAACGTACAACGGTGGCAGTCCGGTTTCTAAGTATAGCATGTAGTTTGGGGTATTTTCTGGCAGCCTGAAGATTTTTTTAATAAAATATCTAAGGAGTTTTTCCGTTTCTTCATATTGACATATACCCCATACTTGAGCCGCATAGCACATTATCGACCTCACTACCGCATCAAAGACCTTATATTTTACACTTGATGCTACGTTCTTTTTACACAGTATGCCTTTCCAGTTACAGTTTATTGCTTTCTTTGCCTCTCTTAGCTTTTCTTGTAGATGTTTTCTAAAATCCATTTGAGGTGTTATAATCACTCCGAGGTACTTATATTCTTTCACCTTCTCTAGTGCAATAATGTTGCAATCTGTTTATCATATTTTGCAACATCATTGGTGTTTCAGACAAAATTACAATGTCATCAGCGTACATTAGAACCTTTATTTTAACTCCAGCGAATTCAATTCCTCCTGGCAAATAGGTTGGTAGGTCATCCAGGAATATCGAAAAGGGTAGGGAACTCATGAGACAACCCTGCTTGACACCCATCCGAGACTCAAACCATCGCGAGACGTCTTTTCCATCCCATACCGCTGTCCTGTTCTCCTCGTAAAGTCTTTGAATGATTTTAAGAACTTTTGTTGAAACCCCAAAGTTACTTAATTTATAGAAAAGGGACTTTCTGTCAATGGAGTCAAACGCCGCCTTAAAGTCCACAAAAAACGCATAAAGTTTTTTACCCTTGTCCCGATAAGACCTGGCAATACTTGACAGTGTAAAAGTATTGTCCACCGTAGAGTAGTTCTTCCTGAACCCAGCTTGGAATTCGCTGAGTAGGTCGTTTGCCTGTACCCAAGCTGTCAGCCGTTCTAAGATGATGCCCGTGAATATTTTCATCGCTGAGTTCATGAATGATATGCCTCTGTAGTGACTTGGGTCACTACAATCTCCTTTTTTAAATACGGGAAAAATTAGATTCCGTCTGAAACTGTCAGGTACTTTACCCGCATCGAAGATGAAGTTGTACACTACTCTTAGTTTTTCTAGGAACTCATTTGTTGCGTGTTTATAAAACTCGTACGGAATGCGGTCGTCTCGATTTTTTACACGGTCGATACAAGTGTAAAAGCCTCCTAAGACGAGGTAAAACAGAAGATTAAGTGTAGCAAAAGCTTACAAAAACAAAACCAATAAAAGTCGATTGTTATTATATGATAAAATTTCTTGATTTCAGGATTGGGTTAATAAAAGTTATCTAATTTTAATAACGAATGAAATGTAATTAAAATTTCGATAGTTGTTGGATATCATTTTAGGTTTCTAAATTAGACGTGGTATTTCACTAGAAAAAAAGATCACAATACGAGTATGCATACATACATGTGTACATATGTAATTGGAATGGGCAAAAATACTAAACACGTTAGTTTAATAAATTACAACTTATTATTCAGAGTAGTTAAAAGAAAATTGCCGCACGCCATAACCTAATGCACTTTGATCACCATTCAACAACTTCTACAAGGTTAATGACCCGCTCACCTGGTGGTTTAATTGCTATGAATATATGAAAATTATGTTTGAGGCGCTTAATGATGTCATTGATTAGCTGCCCTAAAATCAGTGCCAAACACATTATTTCATTTCGTAAGGAACTCAAATGAAACTCATAATTAGCTCCAAAAACAACAATAGAGACATCGGATTACATAAATAAATTTGATTTGCTAATTTGTTATTTTTTGTTTTATTGATATTTATGTTCGGCCTATATCGGTATGTCAAACCCTCATTTTAAAACTTAAGATTATTTCAATCAATATGCTCGCAAGAATGCTCAATTATCGAACTATTTGTCGTAAAATGTAACTACTTTATCGTTCACATAATAAGAGTTTGTGTGCTTAAAAGATGTACACATTTCGCAGTACAATGAATTTAAAAAAAAACACTGTGCACATAAGCATTCCTTTGCAGGCCATCAAGCACTAGGGAATGCACTTATCATCGATTACATCGATCGCTTGCAATTGGCTGCATGAATCTTTGTTTAAACCAAATGCAACATCTCGTTTAAGTTAACTTAACTGACAGACATTTCAGAAATATTTCATATACTTGATTGCATCCCTATTATAGAATTTAATTCTTTAGGATGAACTAAACCCACAGGTACCAAATCATTTCTGAGTCCATTTCCTTTCTAAATCGCTTGCTTGAAGGAATTTTTTTTGAAACAAATTGCGAGGCTTTACCGTACGTAATTTAAAAATTAAAATTTGCTGTCACGCATTACATACTTAGTGAGTGATTTTCTTGCAAAGAACTGTAAGATGAATATGATGAAGATGTGCTCTATTGTTATAATTTAACGCATGCATGAGGTAATTTTAAATTTTAAATAAAATAAAAATTAAACTATGTAAACAATTTAATGATTCTTTTCTTGCCCGAAAAAAGTCGATATATGTATATGCACATATTATTTGTTATTTAATATTTGTGATGAGTGACCGCATTTACATATGTAAGGGCTCTCTAATCATTCCGATTTTTAAGGTAAAAAATATTTTTCTGTCTAATGTGAAGAATATGTAAAATATGCTAAACTTCACCTTCTCGTAGGGTTTGGGTATAGCTATCATTCATGATAGTGAACGTTCGCTGAACAATCGGACAGACGAAAGCACCACGTATGTACTGCATCCGACAAGATAAAAAAACTGTGACATTGGGTCGTATGCAAAAAGCATTCGCTCAGACTCAAGTCTCACTTTTTATAGCTTAAGCTCGGGTTCGTATGCAAAAAGAAAATGAGACACATCTCAAAGACTGAGCTTTTGCTAAATGGATGAGATAGTTCTCATGCTTTGATTTCTCGTATGCAAAAAACATTGCAATGTCTGAAAACAATGGGATAGAGCTAATAAAAAATCAAGACTAGAAATTTGATGTCTCATTAGGTCAAATGGGATGCACGGCGATTGCTTATGCAGATGATGTTGCTATAGCTGTTTCAGGAAAGCACCTAAATACTCTAAAAGAGATCCTACAAAACGCTCTAAACAAGCTAACACGTTGCGCGGGTCGCTGTGGTTTGGGTGTAAACCCCCATAAAACTGAACTGGTACTCTTCACCTGAAAATATAAACTTTCGACAGTCGACCCTCCCTCTCTCAATGGTATCAGCTTAACTTTCTCTGATAAAGCTAAATATCTGGGTCTTATCCTGGATAGGAAGCTAAGTTGGAAACCTAATATTCAAGAAAAAGTAAAGAAAGCTACAGTTACACTTTTTTCATGCAAAAAAGCCATTGGCAATAAATGGGGCCTACAACCTCGAATAACCCACTGGCTCTACATCTCGGTCATTAGACCGATACTTACATACGGGGTAATAGTCTGGTGGACAGCCTTAGATAAACTTAAACTTAAGCTGTATGACGTCGGGAGTACAAATCTTAGGTGGACAAATGGATCAACACGTCTAGCGACAAAACAGATTTGGCCGCTCTAAGAATTTGATTTCTCTCAATAGATTGCATATCGGCAGCATAATAGGTGTCATCACTGGCCACTGTCTAATAGGCAAGCATGCTACCAGGCCAGGCCTCTTTTCGAACGATTTTTGTAAAAGCTGCATGGATGAAGAAGAGGAGGAAACTATTACTCACCTTCTTTGTTTCTGCCCAGCTCTCTCCCGTAGAAGGAAGCTTCACTTAGGAGCCCCCTATTACATCGATACAGGCGACCTGATAAATATCGACATTAGGAGCCTCCTACGCTTCATAAGAAGCTCAAATTGGTTTTAACGAGTACGTAGAGAGAAACATTCTCCCAAGATCCACGTGGTATCACAATGGACCTACCATTGGTCTAAGTGTGCCGGCGACTCCTAGCTGGCAACCACTTCAACCTAACCTCACCTAACCTAGGTCAAATGGCTGCGTATTTGAGTGTTCTCGATGCCACTGCGCAAAATCCGGACTCCAAAAGTTTGTATCGATCTAATTCGATGTATGTAGGTATGTAGATTAGATAGATGATCACTTTCTCTAAGACAGGATAATGGTTTTCGTAAGACTTATTGGAGATCCTGGACTTCAAATTAACATAGCGGAAAAGATTTTGGAATAAGTCAATCCATCGTTACCCGAAGAGCTAGTGAAATTGCGAGAAATACCGGAAAAAAATGAAGACTGGATGAAATTCCCTATGAGTACAGTGGAATATGACCCTAAAATGTCCTTATGATAGCTGAATAACAGATTTCTATCATGTTGGGATAAGTAAGCCGCAGCAGTATGGAGAGAGTATGTAAACAGAAAAGGGAAGCTTAGAACGCCACGGCGTTCATTGCAATGACCGTGTACCCAGGCACTTAGGGAAAGTGATCAAGTTATCCAATCTACGAACACCGAATTACATCGACACAAACTTTTGGAGTCCCAATTTTGCGCAATGGCACCGAGAACGTTTAAATACGCGACCATTTGACCTAATGAGACCACAAATTTCTAGTCTTGACTTTTTAAAACCTTTATCTCATTGTTCTGAGACATTGCAATGTTTTTTGCATACGAGAAATCAAAACATGAGAACTATTTCATCCATTGGCAAAAGCTCAGTCTCTGAGCTGTGTCTCATTTTCTTTTTGCATACGAACCCGAGCTTATGCTATAAAAAGTGAGACTTGAGTCTGAGCGAAACCCTTTTCCATACGACCCATTAAGGTGATTCTTACATAGCAAATTAGGTGCACTTATTCGGGCGCGGATTTTTCATATGTATATGACCGAATAAGTGAAGAAACATTATGTTTCCGACATGTAAGCTAACGTTTAATACCTCACGGATGAACAGGATGACTCCTCCAAAGATTGTTTCTACGAGCTCTTTAATAAAAAAATATGAGCAATGGTAACTTTAATGGCAAAATAGAAACATATTTAATAGGACAAAATCTTCCTCTTGACAGTTATTATTCTCGGACGTTTCTCAGACATTCGGGAAAGGTGGGACCGTAAAAAAAGTTTTTGGTGTTTTCTGGGACTCGAATTTCGAATCTCCTGCTCAGTAGTTCAACGTACATGAGTCGTCTTTGATTATTAAACAATCAACTAGATCACATTGCAATCGTTGAAAGGGTCGCCACCAGAATTCGAGAGGTATGTACCTTCCAGACGGCCAACATCAACCTTGTCGCAGCCAGGAGACGAATGCGAATACAATAAAGAATAATCGGTGAGAGATGATACAATATCGAAAAGCTGCAAATATGTATGTATATACATATATGCACAGATTTGGACAAGATAAAGATGACGACGCGGAGCTCACAATGTTCTACTGCAGGCGCTTCGCGAGCGAAGAATGAACATGCCAAGCTCACAGCTTCTAATAAGTTGTATGACGAAGTCAAAGGACGAAGGGTTCGAGATCAGTTTCTTCATAACGAGCGTGCAGAACAGCGGCCTCCGCGGAGAGAGAGGGTGTAGGGTGTTTATTAGCACATGGGCGTATTATTGGCATCGAATATTCGGGCTTTCGAATCGTTCTTGCTGAAAGTCTGGGCTATTAGTATCTATAGAAGATTACCACATCCATTGGTGTATTAAAAAAATAAAGTCTGTACAGTGAAATTGGAAATAAAGTTCTCCTTCAGACTATTACGACGACGAAGACCAACAGGCAGCTGTCAGACAGAACGACCCACCTGATCCCGAAAAACAAGGGAAGAGGAGTTATTATAAGGTAGAGTCAAAAAGAAGTGAGACAATATTGAACCTATTTTACAAAATACTGTAACTAAATAAAACTTTTGTGTATTCAAATGCCTGCTCGGATAACTTTGCCAAACGATTAAACAACCACGCGAATTTTGCACTTTTTTTTTTACATTGGTCGGTTTTGCTTTGTTTTCATTGTTTCAATGTCATTGGACGCCAACATATAATGTACGTGGTCACTTTGAAGAGACAAGTAAGAGCACTTTGTTGGATTAAAAATAAATCCAAAACGAGAGACAGAGGAAAAAAAGTAGTACACATGTAATTTGTTACACCCACTTACAAAATATGGTTTTGAGTAAGATCACGGCTAGCTTAATTACTATTATCCACGATTAGATGGCTGCCAACGGTAGTAGAGTCTGGGGTTTTAATAAATTTATTACTTATGTAAATGATAACAAATTTGCGTTATATTTTTGTGTTATTATCTTCATACGAAGAAATACATCAAGCAGATTGGTGAATAGAAACAACGTCAACGGCACATTTTTATGTCTTGAATTCCCCATTTGTTGAAAACACCAGAGAAAAAGGTCTTTTTTTTCATTTAAAGAAAATGCTTTATGCTCAAATCTCGTGGAGTGAAAATATTGTAAGATTATAATCCAGTGGTATACGTATGAAAACAAGTTAAAAAGGCCACTGCGTGTTGTAGCAAGGGGACTCGACCCCTCGTGCACGAAGGAAGACGTTATGAACGACCTCCAAGCCAGAGGCTTTAAAATTCTTGACGCCGTTAATATTATGAAGAAGGAGAATCAACAGTCGGAAGGAGATCAGGAAGTATTGGATAGGCGTGGACTTTCACTATTCTTGCTAATTTTCGATAAAGCCGAAAATAAAGATGAGATCTATGGTATTAAGACTATCCTTAACATCGTAGTCAAAATCGGGCCTATGCGTAAGAGTTCATAGTCGATCCCGCAGTGCAAGCGCTGGCATGGCTTCAATCATACGCAGGCTTATTGTCAGAAAGACCGCGATGCGTAAAATGTCTTCCCCATTATTCTTGCGAAACTTGAAGAGCAAAGCAAAACAAACGAACTTATTTTTGAGACACTAGTTACACTTGAAAATAATATTCATAGCGCGCGCACTTTAACCAGAATATGAAAGAAATGCTTAAGATTCTTACTTGGAACGCCAACAGGCTCATATAAAGACTCAGCTAGGAATATTTATACGTAAAAAAGATATTGATGTATGATTGGTTTGTGAAACCCATCTGACAAAACAATCAAATGTTAAGATAAGAGGTCATAGCGGCTATCACGCTTTTCACCTATCGGAAAGGGCCAGAGGTGGATCATCTTAAGGGAAGCTCTGATTAAAAAAAGTAGAACCAGGTAGATTAACCAACGTGAAAACTAATTGGGACGGCTTCAAACAAGTTTTTGAAGCAAATATTGAGCTGAGCATATTACTTAAAACACCCTAGGAACTTGAAGTCGAAGTTGATCGCTTCGTTGAAATTTTACAGGATGCCGCGTTTAAAATACTCCCGAACAAAAGAAAACGCCGGGCAGTTACGTCCAAACGTATTCACCGGAAATAAAAGAGATGATCAAGGAGAAGAGAAAAGCGCGTAAAAAATGGCAACAAACCCGAGCTCCGCAACATAAAGCACATCTAAACCGTTTGTGCAACTCGCTAAAAAAGACCATCAAAGATTTTAAAAATCGTGGAGTACGAAGTTACCTTGAAAGTCTAACGTCAGAAAAATTCAAATCATTCGCTTTGGAAGGTTATAAAGGGTATTAAAAAACCTAAAATTCAAGATCTCCAAATTAAAAAAAATCACGATGAATGGGGTAGAGATGACAAAGAGAAAGCGCAAGTTTTTGCCAACCATCTAAAAGAAGCTTTTAAGCCGTTTGATGAACAAGCACTTATTCAAAATATAAACGCATCGGATATAGTCAATAGTGTCATAAGAACCGCAACGCTAAACGAACTTAAGCAAGAAATAAGGAAACTGAAGCCTGAAAAATCTGCTGGATATGACCTTATCACAGGTGAGGTTCTCAAAGAACTACCCAGAAAAGCTTTAATTAAACGTCTTTTCATTATAAATGCCGCGCTTAGATTAGAATATATTCCCAGCCAATGGAAAGTCGCGGAAGTTATAAATGTTCTTAAATCAGGAAAACCGCCGAACAAGAAAACGTCTTATAGACCAATTTCGCTTCTACCAATTATATCCAAAGTGTTCGAGAGAATATTGCTTAGGCGATTACCGAAGAAAAACGTCTTATTCCGGATCACCAATTCATGTTAAGAAGCAAGCACTCTACAGTTGACCAAGTACATAGAATAACAGATGTAATAGAAAAATCAGTTGAAGGGAAAATGATTTGTTCAAGTGTATTCCTTGACGGCTCTCAATCCTTTGACAAGGTCTGGCATGATAGCTTAAAGTTCAAACTGCGTCAAGTTCTGCCAGATCCTTTATATAATATTTTGAAGACCTAACTTACGAATATACTATTCCTCGTCAAACACGGAAACGAATATTAAGACTTTAAGGAAATAATGGCTGGGGTACCGCAAGGTAACGTTCTTGGTTCACTTTTGTATCTTTTGTATAAAAATGTATCTTTTATATAAGAATGCAGAGCCGAAGCTATAGTTCTCAGTCACTGATAACATATTTACTACCCTATCTAAAAAAAAAACTTCGCTGGACGTATTTGTCAAGGCATTGCATATTTTTTCATCAACCATCGTTAAAACAAGTTTAAAATGCACAAGTAAGCTTATCTGAAAGTGTAGGAGAAAGTTGTTTAATTTTCAATTGCTTGCGTTTCTTCTTTTGTCCTTTCTAGGATCTCAGTGGTAAATATTACTTTAATTGTTCTGCAAAATGTCTGCATGGACATGGGTTTTTCCAGATTATAACAGTATCGCTAGAAGCTTTTCCGACTGATGTCATGTTATGCAGTTGTAGAGGTACAAGGGAAATCATAAAAACAGAGGAGTCATCATGCCCTTCTTTTGAAAAGCGTTGTTCATAATTACTTCAAGTTCAGGTTAGCATTTTCAATTCGCTTCTACAATTTGGTTCCAAGAAGGGTAAATCATGACTACGATTTTTTGCTTCTGTGATTGACCTGCGCTGGTTTCTGAAGACTTGTAAGTTCGTCTATACCTATAGGCTTGGGGGAACTTGGAAGAATAACAGGTTTCTGAGAACTTGGTCCAGGTACCCTCTCTTCCTGATTAAAGTCAAGACAATAGATCAACCATTCACAATTTGTTGTCTTGAATATAATTGGAGTGTGCTTACACTTTTTCAAAGGAAATTCAATATTTTTAGTAAGTTTTACCAGTTGGCAGAATTTTCCTAAAGCTTGTCTCTTTAGATATATATTCCATTAGATGCAAATACAAATCGTTTCTCTTTAAAGATCCTGTGACGAGCGTGGATGATTCTAAGATGATTAGTAAGAAATATGTACCTAAATGTGCGCGTGAATGCAGTTTGTTTTTTCATTTCCTATACAAGAATTGATTCCCTAACTATAACTGCCTTCAAAATGATTTCCTACGGCCGCCGTGATCTCGTTCTCATTTGCGAATCACCAAACTCATAACTCCTTTTTCAAATTAAAAAAAAAAAAAGGAAAAGACGCTCTGGGCCTAGTCTGTTCTGTAGGGTTGGTGGTCTAACGTTAAAAAACCTGCGTCTTTTAAGGCCTGCCTCGAAAACAGCGCCGTGTAAATAGGGGCGCTATCAACAAAAACAACACTCAATACCTGAGTTTCCCACGTCGCTTCTGTACGACCAAAGGTCAAAAACCTTGAAATTTCCATCACTCGAAATCATTTTTTTTTTATTTAGTAAAAAAGTAATTCAAAAACAGCATTGGATGATTCATTTTGCGCCACCTTGTATTTGACATTTTACATTCTGAAAAATTGTGGACTTATTACCCATTTTAGACCAAACCCATTAGGACCAAATGGAAAAGTGCATATTTGGTCTTATTTCACGAACTGGATCGGCCCTATTTCACTTTACCAAAGTATAATAAGTTCAAATGTTGAAATATGGTCTGCTTGATAGCAGATTATTAGTACATCCACGACTTTGCAATATGACGCATTTAAAAAGTAAATGGCTCGGTAGTACCCTGAAGAGTCCTTCTTTTACTATATCACGGCGCTTAAAGTTGCGAGAATATCTGATTTCGGCTGACATGGTGATGTTTATCCCACCGCAGATAATAACAAAATGAGATTATAATTGAAACGAAGTAATACTAAAGAGTGCCGCAGTTAATGCTATCACTTCTTAAGATGTATTCTGTTTGGAGTACTCGTACAACCAAATTATGTAAAAACTTTTAGACGTCAGTGTATGATATACTTACCATAGATCGATATTGTCATAAAGAAGGAAAATTAATAAATCTTAAATATCACGCTTACCTGGTGTAACTTAAAAAACATAAATTAATGGACAAATTAGAGAATAGCTATGCCGCCATATAATCACTGCAACAAACTATGTAACACCCCCGTAGGGAACCATTTAAAGCTTGCATGTATGTATGTATGTACGTGTAACAAATAAGAAAACGTCTGTACATTGTGCATTGAAGATTAAACTATTGCAATTTGTTAGTTCTTACCTCCTACTTAGAATAGGTAAATATACATACGTACATATGTAGATGTTATACATATAGCGTATCTTTAAGTCACTTCTCATTCAATAGCAGTTCACTGCGTAGTTCTCAGAATTGGTATATCAGCAGCACATGTTCAATATATGTACACACCGATCCAAGTCTCGGCCCACATTTGCATGAAAAAAACCTGATTATTGTCGTTGTCAACGTTTTGGCGATTTTCAAAAAGCGTAATTTAAAATGATCAGGTCTTAGAATACAGGTGGGCTTCTCTTTGTCACCCTTAATTTAATGTGGTTTCTTTTTAATATTTTTAGGATTAATCCACATATTTCGAAACGCCTATGCTTTGGTTTAAATCGAAGTACAGTGGAACGAAAAGTGTTAAGTTTAATCAAATCGCAGCGGAAGTTTTCTTTCTTTTTTAAAAACAAGTTAAGCATGCACATCTTTAGAAAAGAGGGTCGAGGGTCGGTGTTAAGCAGTCGCGGTTTCGCTAGTGAGTTCGCGTTACGATGCGTTCTAGACGTCTAGGATCGCAGTCATATGGGTATTTTTGTTTCGCTGAGAAATAATGAATGCATAGGGCCTTATTGCGAGAGTCTATCGACTGTCGATTTTGCGATTCTGTTTACCTTAAAATTGGTATATGTAATATCTGTAATAGTATATGTAATAGAATTGCTGAAATAGAATCGACTTTCTGAAACAGAAAAGAAAAAGCTTACAATTCAAATTGCAAATCCTCGTCTGTTTTGGTGGTGTTTACAAAGAAGTATTGGTTTTACACAAAATGAGTTTTATTTGGTTCGATGTGTTTGAAGATAACTTAGGGGTGTACGATGAGCTGAAATAGTGACCACAATTTGTGATAATTGATGTTTTTAGGTTTGAAACAAATTTAATTTTTTTTTCCACCAGGCACACCAATTTCTCCATTTGCCGTTTATTCAAAATCGTTCCTTATTTTTGTGAAATATATATATCAATTTAATTAAAAAAAGTTTTAACTTGAATATGCATAATTCAAAATAAACTTACTCATTTTTGTCGTTATCCAACTGTAAAAAAAAAATTAACTTATTGCTCAAAAAAATTAGAATATATGTACATACCTACCGATGGTGTAGTGGTGATTATGATTTTAAATGTCCCAACACTGGGCATTTACATACAAATGTACATAAAACGACGGAATCTGACCAATCATGAAACTCACATATCACCACACTCGTCTTAAAATAGCAATGACACTATCCTATTATCTTTAACATGGCTTTGCACCTTCCACTCTGGAAAGGCCTTATGAAAGACCTAATGAGTAGATAAAAGCGCGATCATCCATTAAATTGCTTTTCTTTGAAACAATTTTCTTTCGAACATCTTCCACGAATGCATTTTAGATCCACCATACCCCTCGAAATAGCACGGCATCTCGTACTTGAGTAAAATTGCTCGGTTACTTGAATCTTCAAGTGCTCACCAACATAGAATGGTGCCCCAACGCTAATTTCTTTCGATGGCCAATGCACCTCACCTAAACAGCTGCATTAAGCAGCAGTAAATCTTACAGGAGCACGCGATTATTATGATGTATGAGTATCTTATAGATGCATCTAAAAGATCCAGTTAAAGTAATTTTAAAAACAGAGAGGATGCTCTTCTCTTAATCTGTAAGTTTCGATATGAAAATCCATTAGCATAGAAATGGTACCGGCCGCCGTTCGACTAGTTTCCTTCTTCATCACCTTTGTTTACTATACGCAGTATAATATGTATGTCTTGCCGTACATATGTATGTGTATAAAAAATACAAAGCATCTCCAAGAAAAATTCCGTGTTCTGCCATTCAGTCAAACTACTACCAGGCGCACCGAGTAATCAAAGCAGTCAAGCAGCTTGTCCGCTTGCTAACCCTCGACGACCGTCTCAAGAAGTCACAGTATCTATCTCTATTTACTTGAAAGAGACTTTTTAGCTATGTAGTAGATTCTATGTTTATCTGTCGAATCAGTTGCGAGTTTCAGTCTCTGAGTAGCAGCTCTCCTTCAACAGTGCAACGGTTCGTGGAAGAAGAATTTGGTATTACAACGCCCAGTTTGGATGTCGTCGTGTTTTGTCACCGTCCCTTATGTTACATTCGTTTGTATTTACACCGGTCAAGTTAACTAGATTCTAAAAATGAAGGAATATAGAAGATGTAGGAATTTGTAGTTAATCAGTGAAAGTGAAGTGCATTTCCCTCGGCGCAACCCTTTTTTGTTCACATTCCTACTGCCATATAGAAGTGAAAGTTCAATTAAACTGAGAAAGAAAATTGTTTCTCAAGATAATTGCGGAAAGGGAATTCAAAGTGCTATTACAAGTGTATCTTTTTTTTTCAATCCAATTTGGATAGGAGAATGTATGTTTGTTTAGATATAATTCGGATATCAAAGTAAAGTTGCTATACTATCGTATGTATATGGGACCCCAACGTACCAGTACAAAAAATGATGTAATGCAGAAAATGCGTGGTAGTAAACAAAGAAAAAATTGTTGGGTTTGAATGTGTCGGATTATGTCAGCAGAGTTAGATACATTTTGAATTTATATGGTGTCTCGTATGTATGTATTAATGTATGTACATATGTATGTATTTTTTTTTCGTTGAAGGTCGGGTCATCGGAATAAGTGGAGGCGCTGTGACTAGCCTTAATTTGACTGATTTTCGCTAAAAGTTGTCATTTACTTGCGAAAAAATAAAAAAAAAAAGTTTCAAGAAGGTTAATTCGTAACCTTACCACCACACGAAATTTCAACTTGTTGAGGTTTAACAAATTGTATTCCCCTACCCCCGCATTTTTTTATGGATATACTTTTAGTGTAAAAGCTTATATCTTAATAATTAACAGCTTAAGGTGAAAAATTACAGGAAATATCTACACAACTAGGACGCCTATTTTACCCTTATCTCGAAGTTTAGTTTGCGTTAGTAACTGCCATACGACAATTCATCTTTTTTTAAACTAAATTTGAAAAAGGAACATTGTTGCTGTAAGTTCAATAATTGTTCGCGTATACAGAGTTAGTTTTTTTCTGGCAAAATTAAATGTGTGCATACTTTCAGCTTACACCTCTTAAAAAAAAAATTAAAGCTATCAAATATTTTAGGGACTGTAAAAGATTTTATTACATGTACGACCCTATTTCTCGTTATGTTGCATCATATTTAAAAAAAATATCTTAAAAAAACAATTCTTGTCGACTTGAAGGAATGTTTTTTTTTTTTGTTTTTTTGTGGAAGGTAAATGAACTTCTATAATTCACACCTTACCATTCAACTTAACAATCAATCAATTTAAATTCACGTCTTAATGGGTCATAATATATACAAAGTAAAAAGAAAATGCTACACATCGATTAAGCAATAATATCACAAATAAAGCAACAAAATCATAAGTGACGAATTCATTCAAAATTTAAATTATGTGTTACGGTTTCCCCGAAATGTTTCTTTTTTATTTATATCCAACCAAAATATTTTTAAGACGGATGTAATTTATTAGAACGACGATCAGTTTATTGCATCTAAAATTATGTATATGTATGTATGTGACATAATATAATACTTTTTTTTTCAACATACAAGTGTATATTTGTGTTTGATTTATTCGCTACCACTTGCCTGTAGATACAGTGAACTTAGATAACAAGGATCATGTCACACGAATTTTATATTATAATAGGAACTAAATTAAGGTTGTAAGATGGAAATATTGTATTGGCGTTTAAAACAATTTAAAACATTGGTTTGCACAGTTCACGTTCATACACATACATACACCATTTGTTTTTTGTTTATTACCGGAAAGCAAACTGAATTTTATTAGCCCATTTTTCTGAAGGGTACTACTTCCTGTATAAAATGAACAATTTTTTATATTTTAAAAAAATCTTAAAATTTTGATCAAACTTGATGTAAATAAAGAGGACCTTATAAAAGTGGGTCTTTTACTTCTGTTGGTCCATTATATGTACATACATAGGTATATGTATGTATGTTTGTATATTCATGACAGAAGCCTAACTGCCTAGACACATTTATTTCAAACATCATATGTATCTCAACTCTGTAGTGAAAAATTGAAACGAAATCTGAATTTTCATTCTAACCAGAAGTGAATGACTCTGTGAAGTGAAAAATTGAAACGAAATTTGAATTTTTATTCTAACCAGAATATTATTGGTATTTATAGCTTGAATGTGAAAAAGTCGATGATATTTTTGTAAGAAGCATCATTTTTCTTTTCACTTTAAAAAAAAAGGAAATGTAAATGTGTACATATGATCCTAGTCGTGCCTTTACGCTTGCTTGCCTGCTGTAATTTACACATTTAAGGATTTTTGAAAATTGTCCATTGCTCGGTAATAAGACATTCTTAAAAAAATAAAATCAAATTTACATGCACTTAAAAATATTGAGAGTTTTATAATTTTTTTTTATCAAAAGGGAACACTCCAATCCGTCCCAAACTTGATGTTTAGACTCTGTATACTCGATCGGAAATCAGAGTTTTCATTTTACCCCCTAAACTTATGAACTGCAGTCGTGTATAAGGGTACTGACCGGTTTTAGAAATTTTAATTAGTGTATAAAATTACCTCTATTTTCGAAGATTTTCTCCTCAGTTTAAATTCTGAACTTTTTGCAAGCGAACTCCGACAATCGCGCTTACTTACTCTTGACAAATCCTTGCTGACGAACATAAGCTCCTCTCATGCTGTCACTGCGGCGATTATCTTTTTGGCTATTAAATATATATATTATGAATCAAAGTAAAATAGTTTACTTTTCTAACTCTTTAAAAACCGTATACTTTAGGCCATGGTGAAAATTCTTGGCCTGGCAGTTAAAGACGCTGCAACAAATGTTGGAATAACTATCTGAAAAAAAACCTTTCGCATATGGCTCCAAACTGTAGCCAACACGAATGGTCAGAGTCTGCTTTTTAGTTAGTCTCTATTCCGGCATGACCCGGTATTTAATAGAGGGTTACTTAATTACTTATGTACTTCTGTCCAGTTTAATTTATGCAAGCATTCCCACACTACTTTGGATTTAACAATGTCGCCCACATTATCAAGTGCTTTGATAGCTGCCTGACTGTCAGACATTATTGCTATGTCGCAATTAATTTCATCACTGTCGAGATTGATTTGAAGGCATCTGTCTATGATTTATATTTTCGCCTTAAAGATACAGGTCGGGGTATTTTGTTCTTGGCTCAAATAATCCTGCTCCCCTTCCTTCATTAGGTCTCGATCCGTTTGTATGTTTATCACTTTCTCTCTTTTGTGGGTTCTTTTGTTTCTGTGCCTCGTAAGTAAGTCCATTTGAAAGTTGAACTTTCTAATACCTATGCCCCTATGGATTGCTAGAAGAGGGAGTTTCTTGAGAAGCACATCAAATTCCTTCGATTTGATGCACCTTTCCCTTCCTATTCTTTTTTTTGCCACTCTTAATTTCTGACACAATTCTTAACCACTAGGTGCAACGGAGTTAGTTCCTAAAGCACCTCCATGGCTGCAGTTGGTCACGTTCTTATGGCCACGGTAATACAGAATTCAACAGTAATATTTGCTTTAAAAACTCAAAGTGCAGCATTAATTGTTTTCCTAATATTCGTATCACTTCTTCTTTTCTCAAATTCTTTTAGGCTTCTTTAAGTTTAACCTATGAGATATAAACTTTTTAAAATGTTTCAGTAAGTCATAATTATTGTCTGCTTGTTTACATCACCCTGCATGGAAAAAGTATGTACATATGTACATATATCCCCCAACCTTTTAATTTGGTTTTGATTCATTGGTGGAGTTTTACAAGGAAAACACGCAAAGAGCTGTTTTTCGGACACTGCCTACTCTTCGTGACAATAATGTGTGTGAGCATGTTAGCATTAATCACTTAATAACGGTATTGCTCTTTTTTTTTTTTTAAAAATGTAGACAACTTAAATGCAGTTGGACTAATTAAGAGCAAGAGCTAACAGTTAATATGGTTTTGACCTTTCTGAAGAATGACTCAAACATAAAGTTTTTCTTTATGAAATAGTAATTAAACCTCTATAAGGTTACACGTAATTCCTCTTAAGTGCACTAAGGTCTTTCAACTTTTTATAGTTTATAACAAAAAAAAACATTGCGGTATTTTAATATGACCGGCAAATTAATTAATTCAAACATAAGCTTATTCTGGCATGAATGGAGCAGACAATGAATCCAATTAAAATTGTTTTAATCAATAAGCGGAAATATTTGCTAATTTTTAAATTTGTTGAATACCTGTTTTAATATTAATAAATTTGCCTGTTTTTTTTTCAATTTAATTATTTGGACGGAAGTGAATTCAAACCAAAATGTGAACTGAAAAAAGGGCAAAAATGATTTAATACATATAACTTTGTCGTTCTAAACATTATTTTCTGATGTCGGAACTTTTTTATTTACCTTTTGTGTGGAGTTTTACAAAATCTTCAGATTAAAATAGAATTTGAAAACCTAGGTGTGAAGTTGGATTGAAGGACATTTATTAGTGCTTGTGCTGTAGGTTTGAAATGGCGTTAATTTGGAAGAAAATTCAGAATGTGTGTGTTTTGCCGTGAAAATTTGATTACGAGTCCGAAATGTATGAGGATTGTCGGCTTTACCTTTTCATTAACATTCTAAATTCGTTTCGTTTTGCTGAAAAAAAAAGCAATGTTCAACGAACCTGGACGTATACTTCATGTGTGCATGATTTTTTTGTATTTAAATATGCTAATTCAATTAATTACTGAAGCATACAATATCGCACTGAGACAAAACATTGCTGAATGAAATATTACTGCGCCAAATATGCTTAGTTTTTAATAGTAATTAATTGACTGCGCGCAATGCCTTTATCTTTAATATTGTTCTTACTGATCGTTAAAGAAATATAGTATATGTACATACATACATATGTAGTTTATTTTAACACAGAGAAGAATTGAATTACATTAAAATTTTGGCGAAAGACGATATATGGAAATTCTGTGGATAGTCGATGAATGTAAACTAGGATTAGAAAACCGGATTAAATATTTAAATATGCATTTTTGAAAGCGTAATGTTCTCGTTTATTATTTACTTTGTTCAACAATACTTTATTAGTATCGTATCCAGAATGCAGACTAAAATGTGTTTATTTGTTTTGTCTTGCTACTAACCTTTTGCGGCGCATTGAGCGTATTGACTTTCAATTTATTCACCATAACCTTAAAGGTTAATAGGAACAACTTTTATCTTGAGGTTTATAAAAACTTATTTAAATATGTAATATTAATTCTTGGTTTGTTCGTATATTCGCACGTGTTTAGAATAGATCGTTTCCAAAAACCGGTTTCGATCGATATGCATTACTTCCGTTTTTCGAACTACTAACACATAGAGGTTTTTATCCTTGATGATTTTGGTTTCCTCTATTCCATTAGGCAAAGGCACTTGCGCTCTATTTCGTACATCTACTGCGATTTTGATATCAGCTGTACTTCCAAGCTCTTCCAAGTATATGTTAAATGGAATAACAATATCTCTTGACAAAGTTCCATTATCAAAAGTCTAAATATCTTAATCCATTTCCACTTGTTGAGACTTAAACAGTAATCCTTTTCAAATACAACCAGCATCACATTTTGTAATAATTTTATTCGTTTTTGTTTTGTATTGTGTTTTAAATTATAATGTGTTGTTTTTTTGAGATCGTCTTTTTTTTAATAATATGTAGAATGATTCCTCATAGCAGATATGAGATATGCTATGATTATTATGTTTATTAAGTAAAAATTATAATCGCGTGCGCAAAAACGGAAGCTTAGGGTGGCAAAATTGGTCGATAGATCATCAAAACAATCCGCTCATCTGTTGGTCTTCAGTCAGCTGTATAGACTCCTGAACTTTGCTTTGTTCTGTAGTAGTAATACCAAGCCTTATCAAAGACCTCAAAGACCACGCCTTTTAAAAATCTGAGCTCTTTTTTCGGACCGCTTCTATATTGAAAGCACATATCAAAAAAAAAAAAAACAAATAATTGGCGCAACAGACGCCCATACATACATACATATGTATATGGTCCAGGGCCTAGATTCTCGCGACCATTCCTGTTGTGCGTGTTTATATTTTTCACACAAATGGAATGACCTACAGTTTAGAGCCATATCCGAAAGGCAAATTGAGAAGCTTTCTTTTGACAGTTATTACTTTCGGATGTTTGTCAGACATTCGCGAGAGATGGGACCGTGAAAAAAACTGTTTGGTGTTTCCGGGATTCGAACGTCCCGCTCAGCGATCCAACGCACTAACCACTTGACCCACGGCGCCCACATATCACTCAGATCTAAAATAAGTCAAAAACTTTGAAATCAAAAAAATAGAAAATCCGATGAAAAACTAAACTTATTTTAACAATTTTTCAAAGCTTGTTTAAGTATTTATTTTAGACAAAATCCACTGAGCAATAGCCCAAAGATTTGATTTTCAAAAACGATAATTGCTATTCGATTTCTTGAAAAAAAATGTGTACAATCTGATATGTCCAACCTAACTCAAATATGAAACTTGGACAAAATCATTGCAGTCATTTTCTAAAAAATCTACTCCCTCAAAAATATCTTTTAGAGATGCACCCTATTTGATTTTCATAAGCTCATTTCTTACAAACTGCAAAGAAAAAAAGATAAAAGATAAAAAAAAAGATGTGTACCAAAAACAATTTGTCCCAAATTATACGTGAACAACTGTTGAAACCATTGAACTTAAAAGAAATCATAATAATATCTTGTGGCTGCTTTATATGATGTCATTTGGTTTAACGTCATCCACAGAAATTATCATGAGAATAGTAATGTTTTGTATTTGTATTGGTCATTGTCACAGAAAGCTAACTTATTTACGACCATATGAATGCCTACTCCTCATTACTGGCAATTTTGCCATATTTATATTTAATTTTTGTTATGTGTTAGTTTGTTGTTAGCATTTGGAATGCGAAATTTATCTTTAGTCGTCTGTTTAAAACACAATTAAATAATTCTTACCACATAATGTAGGTATGTAGGTACATACATATGTATGCATGTAAATCGATTAATTAAGTTATTATTAAATACATTAGTTTTTTTTTAATGAAACTCACAAAAACTAGTTTGTTTTTTTACAATCTAATACAATGTGTCGAAAATTATGTCGTATATCTTTTGAGCTCTTGTTATTGTTCATGTGTACACCCAAACATATCTATGTATGTGTGTATGCATATAATTTGTTACTTGATTCACAGGTAGCCTAATTTGGAAGAATATTTTATTATAATAAATACATAACGGTTGGTCCAGCCTCATAATTTAAACCCAACAATTTTCTTCTACGAAAACAAAAGTTTTTAATTTTATAAAAATAGTTTTTTTTTTTTAAGTGAACAACTAAATTCAAATTTAACAGTATTACTTTATAGAATAAGAAACCATAAAAATACAAGTATGAATTCTAAACTACTACTACATACAAAGTAACAACAAATACAGCCTGTAAAATTCTACCATCAACGCCACGCAGAAGATATAATCAACAGAGCACCTGCAACATCATAAAGCAACAATTTAAGTGTCTCACCCATGATGGTCCTCAATCTTAGTGCGGTGCCTCCAATCGATTGGAGTCTTCGAACGATCTATGAAATGCCTACTGTTGCTGTCAATGACTCGAATGCCGTAAGAAAAACCAATTATTCTTTCTTAAATTTTTCATTTAAAAATTTTTCTATAAAGAATGTATCCTAAATGGTTGCAATTATTGCTGCAGTTTGCCAAGAGTAATCAAACGTACAAGTATTATTCTTGAATGCGACGGATTAATATTGATGCATTTCCTGGGTAATGGCCCGATTTGAGTTTACCAATCTGTTTTAGATGTTGTTCATTTTTATTGGCAATGATTCCGCACCTACTTATTATAGGCCCTTAGGTGCAAAAACCACAAGTTACAGAGCTGTGAAAAGTGCTGTTCCAAAATTATGCCTGCTGCTATCCCTAGAGTGTGTGCTGGTTATAAATAGATACAACATGTTCCTGGTTATTTTGCATGCGATACTGTTTTTGGATATGTAGAAGAAGAGTGGAGTTTCTATTTTCGAATTGAGCTCATCGGGTTGAAGATTGGATATGCGAACACACTTGCATGTTTATTGTGAAGATGCAGTTCATCCAAGTCCAGAAAGTATATGAATCATCAGAAGACATATGTAAGTGAACTGTTTCGAAGTTATGTACTCGAATGTGCTATGTGACCAAGTGCTTGAAAATATTTGATTTTCTAAAATGAAATATACCTGGGCCTGTTTCATGAAAATTTGAAAGTTGCCTGTAGTATATACAGTAAACGCTTGATATAGTGAACTCGATATGGTGAACACACAATAGCAAAAAGAGCAAAAAAATGTCGATATAGTGAAATCATGGTTTTATTTTCTCAGAATCTTTCAGCAAGCAAAAAAAGGTAAAACTAATAAGCGCCGTGCAGTCGCCAATATGATGCAGTTATAATACATGTAGTCTAAATCTGCCGTTTCTTCAACTCAACGTGTTATATCTATTGCGCGATTATATGCATACATGTATGCTTCGAAATTTAGGATTGTTGTAGTTAAACGCGAACTGCAGAGGTTCAGTAAAAGTTTGAATAGCCTGTTGCTTGTCTGTATTAATTTTAATTTTAGTACACTTTAAATTTATTTTTTTATTACATTGCATGCATTACGGATGAATTGGTTTTGTTTAAAATAAATTATTCTTTTAAGTAAATATTGGCTGGACAGAAAAGTTTTACTTATATTGTAATTTCGATGTATTGCATGTAAAAAATTCACATTTTGAGGAGTCCACGCAGATTAACAATCTCATTAGTTTGCTATATTACATAAATGGAGGAGTTGGCAAGTGAATGAATGGTTCACGACTGAGTATTCAGTTTAATAAAATTAGCTTAATATGTATGCATGTACTACGTATAAACTTGAGGGTGGATAGACGAATAAAATTGACTGTAATTAAGTCTGAAAAGTGAAACAGTGTAGTATAACTTAAAAAAACACGCTTTAAATGCTATGCTTTTATCATGAAAAACAAATGTTATAACATAAAAACATACATATCAGGTATCTGATATCATTACTTTCACGATTTGTAAGACAAAAGTTAATATCTGAATTTCTCCAGTGTTACTTGACCTCGATTCTTTGAATCTATGATTGCATTTACTAATAGTCTTGCGAATATTATGGACTTTTAAATACTTGTAGCCGAGAATATATACACTTCTTCTAACTAGTGTCGGACATTGACACAATATGTATTCAGCATATCCACATTCTCCTGACATATACTGCAGAAATCGCTTTTTTATAATGATGTCTTAAGTACTATGCCTTGTGGATATTGTTACTTTCAGTGTTAACATTTTTTGATTTCATAAATATCTCGACCAACAGGCGGAGTGCTGGTATCTAAAAGAGTATTATTTTTTGAGAGAAAAAAATATGTTATACAAATTTGGGCGCCATGTTAAAAATGAGGCTGAAACACCCTCTATGCAGGGTTCCGTTAATAGACGACGGAATTTCTTTTGCTCTACGTTACATGCCTTTCTTCTTAGCAACTAAACTATAAATGGGGTATTAATTTTTTATGCATAAATTATTAAAACCAATAACCTGAAGACAACGTCGGATTCAGCTATAATAGTCACAAAGAAAACTGTTATGTTGTGACATTATTCCTTACATTGTTTTGGCCTCGTTAGCTGGAAAGGAGTCTTGTTGGATAGATCACTAGTTGTTTGGAAACAATGTTTGCTACGACTCTTCACAACGCCTTCCAGAACATATGTACATATATTTGGTAGGGTTTAGCTGTTTTAACTCCATTCTCGCAAAAATGAAGGTCAGCAACAACACCCCACCAAACCAACAATGATGTTTTAATTGCCTTCTCGCCGAAATAAAGATCGGTAACGCTGTCATAGCTGACCCCCAACCAAACCATAACAGATTCGGGATGATAACCAACTTTTTCGATAAGTTCTAACGCTTCTTTAGCTAACGTGGCAAACACTACCATTCTTCTTATTGAATGATTCGTTAATAGTACAATTTTTTTTTATCGGTGAATTAAAAGAGCTGTGAGCGAATGGCCAGTGTGTTAGATTCCAAGATCTAGTACATACTCTCCTTCCCTAAGTTTCCGTTTGCCTATATGTACTTCATTTATATTTTCACAATTTCACCCTTATGTTCTAAATATTTAGAAAATGAATTACATGTGTTATGTCTAAATGTCCAAATTTCATATGTTCATGTTCACATTTTGAAATGTTTTTGTACCTGCACCTTTTTCGATTCCGAATTTTCGATCAATATTACTTAATATTATAGAGCAATTTCAGAAAGCTTCTTAGACATTTTTTGGGAAAATATATTTTTTTTCGAAAACGCTTGTAACGATTTGATTCAAATTGTACATTTTAATCTTCAATATATGTAGAGTCTTCTAGACAAAATCATATAACGGTTCTTTTTAATAACTGACTGTTTCTTGGGTGTCACTATTCAAAATTTATTCAAAACAAATATCTAACACGCATGCATACATATGCCGGACCAAAGCAAGTTACGAGTATTCTTCAATTTTACAGCCTCTTTTTCCGTAATAAATTATGAGTTGTTTGCTTAGTATACCAATAGTCCCAAGTCAATCAAACAATGTTTACATATTTCAGATCTCCCATTTGTTATTTTTTAATTAGTAATGTATTCCACGTAAGGATTTCTTTTTTTATTTCATCGGATTAACTTGTTTTTTTGTGTCGTAACACTTTTAAGAGGCGCTCACGTCTCTAGCTGTGCTTAGATCATTCCCCATGACATGTTAATTATTATATCCATCTCATTGTACAAGTTGTATATTAGGGATATTTCTACCGTACACAATATAGGTAATGGATATAGAATAATGAAGAAGCAACTTTATAAGGCGTCAGATAGAAATAGTGCAGCTAGAGAGTTCATTATATTACTTACTCGTATTTTAGGAAAGCAAAAAAAATTATTTTTAACAGACTCCCAGAAAAAGCACGCATTGATTAGCACTAACAAACTAAAGTCGTTCGATTACGTATTTTTTTAAATAAATAAAAAATTAAAACTTGTGAGCTTGAAAATATTTGTTGACTTTAGGTTTAGTGTTGCAAAACAAACAGGTGCGAAAACTGAAAAACTGAAAGCAAACACTTATAGATGATATTTTAAATGTTAATTGAATATACACATGCACAGTCATAGTATTTATGTATGTTAGCATTCATTGCCCAATCACATCTGAAATCAATTCTGTATGAAAATCTATTATATTGTTTTTTATTGGGATATTCTGTTTTACAAAAGTATTCCGGTTAAATATGTATATATTATTCTATCCATACCTTGCTGGCAGAATACCTTTTGGGTATTTTGCGCATGAGAAGAGTATGTATGCGCTTTTCAAATTCAGAAGTTATGTCGATCTAGCCATGTCCGACTGTAACCAGACAGACTCACATGGCTCACATTTTAAGCTTGGAAGTTGAAATTTCATAAATGTATAAACTTTCTTGTCCGAAGCAGTGTGAGAGTAAACATTTTTAAAATCAACCCACGATTTTAATATTTTTATTTGTTGCATTGTATTAATTTCTCTACAATTCAAGCATAGATTATACAGAGTTGTTTGAGTTTTTTTTTTTTTTCAGAAATACAGATTTTGCCATTTCAAAACAATTTAATTTAGACGAGTTTAATTTAGACGAGAAAACGTTCTTAAAAGCAAAGTTTCACGCTTACTTTATTGGCTATACACAAGAATATGTATAAATGGGCATTATCAAATTTTGGATTGTAGTTTTTGTATCCTGTAAATTTTTAATGAATTTGATTTATCCATTCAAGGGATAACTCACAATTTTCAATTTTTTCCATCTATTCAAACGAGGTGGACAGCCTTGCATTATCCTGGTGCAACAACCCTTCCTTAATCTGGGCTTTTGACCTTGATTTCTTCACACAATTGACGTAAAATCTTAAAAGCCCTATTATTTGATAATTTTCAAGATAATCAATCATGACTTTCGATACTTTCTTCAACCCTCGATTATCGTTTTTGAGTTCGGCGCAAAGCTTTTCAGTTCACTCCAATTTCTCCTTAATTGTTATCCGCCATGTTTTGCTTGAGACGACCCACTCTTCTGTGTTCCACTGCATAGTATTTTGAAATAGAGACGATTTGTAGGCAGAAAGCGGTTGTAAGTGAAACAATATAATGCATAGTATACCTTATGTTTATGTCATCTACGCTGGCAACTTTCGGCTTATTTTTTTTGCGTAGTCTGGAGTAAGTGATATACATATATGTATGTACATTTTTTTAAGTTGTATAAGTTGAACCGGAGCTCCACATTGAATTTATTGTTCCTGTAAAGTTTTTCTGCAAACTTCAACAAACCAGAATAGTACAACTTCAACATTCGCAGAAGCACCCATAAACGTGCAGCTTTGCATGATGTACAGTGCGCCGAAATTGTACCTATTCCCGAGAAGAACTTTTTTCTGTGTTGCCTCAGCTTCAGTGTAGTATTCTACTTATGATTAGAACGATCATCTTGTCTTGCCATTTTTAAGCCTTTACCTGGTTTATTAACATTAACAAAATGGTTCAAACTTCGTATAATAAAGTTGTTTGTTATTCGCAGGCTCTTTCTTAATTTTGTTGCTTCATTTCGAACCTTTAGGATGACGTCAGTTAAACAACCGTGCTTAACTAATCGCGTGAATGAAACTGAAATGAAAGAAGCTTTCAGGTATCGAAATGAACCCATTTAAATTTCATTGTTTCGACTGTTTGTGAACTCTGCGGTATGTTGTAAAGCCATGCTTCGTCCTTAGTTAACAGAGCTGCTCAAACACTGGCTTTGCGGCTCACCTGCATTTCTGCTCAGTTTAAAGAAGTGTGAGAGCTCACAATTCGTTAACGATTATGACTTACACACATTCCTTCCTTAGAAATGCGCGCAATCGCGGCTGTTTCCATGATCTTCGGCCTACGACCACTTTCAATGAAACTGCAGCTTTATGTATTCAACGGTCTAATTGTCGCCCGATGTTTCAATTTTGTCCATTTAACAACATTCTGAAAACTTACTTCACTTAAAGTCGCGCAGTCGTACGTAGTTCTGAATTATGGCTCGTAAGGAAACAAGAACTCGGATAACTTCAAACTATCCTTGTGTGTATGTAAAAACTATGAATTGAAACTAATACGTTTGAGTGTGAATTCCTTCTAATATTATAAATTAGTGTCTGTATTATAAGTAAGATCACGTATTTCTTACAAAAGATTCCTCAAATGTTAGCACCTACGTACATATATATTAACAAAGGAAGATTTAATGGACGACAGTCTTATGTAAAGCTTCCTTTTTACCAACATATCTTAAACTGATTCTTTATTGGTTTCGTACTTTCTTCAAACTTGAATTTACTTAAATTTGCTCATTTCACATCACAACCAATTCAGTTGTGACCTCCCCTTCCCCATAAGATAAATAAAACTAGATTTTTTTTATCATCGATGTGTTTATGGTGAAAAAATGCCAATTCTTTATGCGGCTGTCAGAGACAGCATTCCTTTTTATCTAAATGTATGGCTCTTGTCTTACTATCAACTCTCAGTCAACATTTACCTCTATCTCCCGCATCTACGTAAATACGAGTATCTCCAAGGTCGGCATACAAATCGACTTTTATTTAATCTAATGCTAGTAGTTGTGTTTGTGTACCTGCTTGAATGTAGATTGTCTAACCAACGAATTAAGTGAAAATTCACAACCTGTCATCATATTGTAAAGGCTGTTCCGTATCTCCTCGATTTTATCCGATTCCAACAGTCAAATCAAATTGTTTATTTACTCAAATGCATTGACGAATAGTCAGTGTCTAGCCTTAGACAGCTTTCATGTTTATGCATATGTGTTTATTGCCGTGGTTTGGTTTCACTATCCTCCGTGTGGCCACATATGGAAGATCAGGAAAATCCAACTCACTCTCGTGGCAAGCAACATTGCGAATCGGCATTGTGTTTCTTATTTGTTGCGTAAACTGAACTGCTTCCAGATTTCAACTGAAACTAAAAGCGGGGAATTTGGAATGTTATTTGTGGTGTGTACGTTTATGTATGTACATATGTACAAGTGTGTATGCTAGAAATCTTCCCATGCGGTTCGACATTTAAAAAATTATGGTTATACGTTGGTTTTCAGAACAGCCACATCAAATGATGCGAAATAAGGAATGTTATTATTACAAAAAAAAACACAACAGATATAAAACAAGTGTTAGATCTGCGTTCATTTTCGCCTTCATTTCTGTCCAGTGGTAATCCAAAAACATTTTGAACGAAATTGTATACAATTTCATGCAAAAATGGTACGGAAGATGTAATAACCAACTTACATAAATAAAGAATGATATAACGTCCATTACTTGTTTTATTTGAAACCAAGATAGTAGTCCGGCAATAAAATTGTACAAATTCGAATTTTGATTAATACACTGCAGACGACCGTGGCTCGGGAATTAGTGCTTTAAACTACTGATCGGGAGGTACATTAGAGTCGAATCGAAATAGTTTTACTCACGGCCTCACGACACGTGTACATCTGAGATGAGAATAATAATTGTAAGGGAAACTTCTCAATTCATTTCGTTTTAATCGGGCAATAAAACTGTAAGTTTCTACCATCTATTCGTTCACAACCATTCGCATTGTGCGTGTTACACTTTATGAGAAGCCATGTTCTAATCTAGGTCCTGTATAACGACTCATACATATGTACATACATACATATTTATTTTTTCAAATTCTAAATAATAATCCAGCGGTCATGATGATGAAGTACTGTACAGAAGTATTTCTACACTGTAATCTGCATAACGTTTGTATCTACAAAATTTCTAATCTCATGGCTCTTGCCATTGCAAAAGTTTAGCAAGACAACTTTTTCAACATGTATCTAATTTTTCGCAGAGTGGACGAATTTCAAAACTTTATTATATGTATACATTCTTGCACTACTTCGATGTCTCCGCAGCAACACAAAGTTGCAGCTTTGTTACTTCTTTTCTTTAAAAAAAATCCCTACTGGTACCTTACCTCCGCTCATCATTAATATCAATATTTGGTTTGTGAATTTGTATAGAATTTATATCTTCCTCTATTTTTCATCGAAATTTTAAATCTGTGTTCATCGCTGTTCATGAACTATTTATTTAGATACAAAGAGAAAAACAAAGTACATCTGTATGTATTTAGGTATATAAAACAGCAAAACTGTTATTTTTTAACAAATTTTTATTATTGAGAAGATAAAGAAATATATTTTTTTTATTTTTTATTTGTATTTAACAACTTCCCATTGCCAGAGTCTATGAAAGTTGCCCGGACATTAACCAACACTCTGCCTCACTGCATTTTCTCGCGCA
Organism: Blera fallax; assembly: GCA_946965025.1. Lineage (NCBI taxonomy): Eukaryota > Metazoa > Arthropoda > Insecta > Diptera > Syrphidae > Blera > Blera fallax. Next base: position 53,420,759 of record OX337246.1, read on the forward strand.
CGTTGGCTACATTGTTGCCCAGTGTATGCAAAGTGCATTTTCAAAATTTCGCATATTCACAACTATTTAAATAAAATACATATTTTAATAACTTCAACACGTTGTTGGGGCATTTGTTGAGTGTTTTCGACCACTCTCCCTATTGTCAAATAAGAACTCACAACTTATAATCAAACTAAAATGATAACTAAATAAAAATGTAACAGATACATACATATGTATACAGTTAATCAAAAAGTAAGTGACACCTGTCGTTTCACTATATTTGAATTGAAAATCATAACTAATTCAAGAAAAAAAAAGTGGTATTTTATTAACAAGCTTAAGACTTCACAAAAAAAGAAAAAAAAAAAGAAAATTGTATAAAAAAAGAAAACTTAAATAAATATTCAAAGTCAACTTAAAATACTACGAAATTTACATCACAAAAGTAAGTATGTATACGGTAATTAAAAAAATCACTATCTTGGAAGTTTCATGGATTTTAGTATTTTTTGGAATATATTTTTGCTTTCAAAAAGGCTTTCATTCTCGAAGGCATCGAATTAATCGAAGAACACGTTTTAGATCATCTCTTGTTTTGAAATCGTGTTTCCTGATTTGTCGCGCAAGATGCTCACACAGATGCTTAATTACATTCATATCAGGCGATTGAGGTGGGGTCTTTAGCTGATTTCTTACGTTTTATAACTGCCATTCCCTAACGACGTGAGTGCTATCTTGCTGCAAAAAATTTGACCGATCCAAGCCCAATTTTGTCGAACTCTCATGAAAATTGTTTTTTAGGATGTTTAGAAAGCCGTATCTATTCATAATAGAGTCGATAAAAACTAAATTACCAACCCCAGATGCTGCGATACACCCCAAAACCATTACAGAACCATCGCCATGCTTCACAGTTCCCGTCATATTTCTTAAATCAAGTTCTGTATTTGCTTTTCTCCAAACCTTATCAAGCCCGTCTGATCCGTGGATACTGAATTTGCTTTTGTCCGGAAAATTAACATTATTCCAGAAAGCCTGACCATCGTTCTCATGGTCTTTTGCGAATTATATTCGCTTTTGGCGATTGACCTTATTAGCGAATGGTTTTTTTCAGATGTTTCGACCATTATAACCAGCATTATATGTACATACATATGTACACAACGTATGGTTTGGGGATCTAAAGACTTACCTGTCTCACTCATCGTGAATAATATTTCCCTGGGATTGTTTCCCATTTTCGACAAACCGGTATCGTGAATTCATGTCGAAAATGGGAAAAAAATTCCCTCTGAAAAAAAGCTAGCGTGAATAAAATTTCCAGGGAATTTCAATGCATTTTCACCCGTAATTATTCCTCTATTATTTTGCTAGGGAACTTCACACGAGAACAGCAATGTAAGAACATTTTGATGAACTTTAAAAGTTAACGAATTATTTAAATTATGTTTAGCTCAACAAATCCAAGACAAGTGGAGGTGCTAGTTAATTTGATGGAAAAAAATCGGGATATAGCAAAAAATAAACTCTGATTTATTTGAAAAAAGGTCTAACTCAACCAATCAAAAACAGTTTAGAACAAGATCAATTTATTTGACGGAAATCGGCTGCGGAAGATTATCCCAGTAGGAATGCAGTAAAGCGGGAGGGTTATGATCCCAATAATCCTGATCATAACCTCGCCGAACAAAAGAAAAAAAGATGAGAATATAATACAGTTATACTTATAACTATTATGCAACTCTATTTTCTTTCTACTTACAACGCTTGTGGTAATTTATAGGGGTTAGACTTATTTCCTAAATTTATCCTTTTACATCTTTATTCATTATTTGCTGGCCTTTTGGCTAGCAATATACATATGTAAATGCTATGCTATTCATTTTGAAAAGTTTGTACAAACACTAAACTCAAATTTCTTATTTTAAACAAATATTTGCAAAATTTTTTTAAATATGGGATCTACAGCAAAACGACGATTGACAACTGACAAGACATTCGAACATAATTTCGAAAAAAAATGCAGGTTCCGCGGGAAATAAATTCCGATGGAAATTCATGATACGAGTAATATTTTCCAGGAAATAAAAATGTTGGGGTGAAATTTTATTTCGCTCGGAATTGCCGATAACCCTGATTATCTTCGATTGAACTTTTGGAGAACAAATCTTGGAACTTGTGTATGGTTGCCCAGTGCGTGGATTGTTTCTTTTGTTTCTCTGAGTTCTATATTTTCCTATAATATTTTGAATAGTTTCTGGACGCTTGTAAACAATTTTTGCAATGTCGCTAAATGATTTTCTGTTATATTTTATTACCAAATGTTTTATTTCCTTCAAGAGTTCTTTTCCTCATTATGCAATTTTTTTAAATTTTAGAAAATCTCTAATTAAATAAACATGTTAATTAGAGTAAGGTAAATAATATGCACTCAAATACCCTCAAGTACAACAAATTTAAAATTACAGAAGTGGACTCACATACAACCAGCTTGCAGAGTGATACTTCTCGAAGTGAAAATAGGTGTATACTTACTTTTGTGATGTTAATTTTTGTCAAGATCGTTTGTCAAGAGAGACACAAATTTTCAGTAATTTTTTTTTGTTTTGACTGACTCCGCAGATTTAAAACAACAATTAGGGTGCATCTTATTAGTATTATTTAACAGTTTTAGCCTTTTTTTTACAACTAATAGATTCGACGGAAGGATGTATACTTACTTTTGTGATTAAATGTACATATATGCATATGTATGTACATTTATAGTTTTAAATGCTTAATTTTTCTTTTATATATTTTTTATTAAAATTTTGAAAAGTATCCCTATCTATTTTTTATATTTATATGTATATATTTTTTTCTTTTCAGGCCCGACAGAGAGCTTCCGTAAAATGGCTCCTTTCAAAAGCATTCAACAATCGTGTCCCAGACAATCTCAAGGAGCCTTTCTATCGGGATCACGAAAATCAAGAGCGCCTCAAGCCACAAATTATTGTCGAAATGGGCAATGCTACACTGTATTGCCAGACATTGTCGAACTTATACTCAGATCCCAATTATCAAAGTCTGAATCACTGGTCTATATTGCAAACTTTGGCTCGGAAAGGAGTATCAGTAGCCGAATCTCCGGATATGCCACTAACGGAAACTGTTTTGATTCAAACTAATCCATTGCGAATTGTAAGTAAAAGAATAAAACAGAAATGTATTATCCACATGTTGTACAAAAAATTTTTTGGTAACAAAATTTTAAATGTCTAATTTGCTAGTTTTCAAGAAAGTAAAGAAAGATTTTTAATGTTTACTCGCAAGAAGCATAACAACTATAGGTTTTGATCAGTTTTATATGTACATATAGAGAAATTATGTACTAATTTAGAGACACTCGAAAAAGTTGGTATCTCATATCTCTCTGTCCGTCTGAGCGTTTGGTCGACTACAGACTTAATGGCTGAATGAATTTCCTCCAACTTAGTATTTAGGCTCTGAATGGTCAAATTTCTAGAAGAAATAGGAATTTTCATTTTGATCCCAAAATTAAACGGTCGTTTTTGAAATCGATTTTCACAGAATTTTTTTTAAAAATGTTGATAAAATTATATACCAAAGCTACGATTACATGGCCTACGCAAACTGTCAAAACGTTGACTCTGACGTCAAGAGAAAATTCGTCAGTGCACCATCAACGGTCAACTTGTAATGTTCTCTCAAAATTCGTTGACGTGAAATCTGGGTCAATATGATTTTCTCCCTTCGGTTTAAGGTTGATGATCACACATCGTTGACAAGTTGTGTCAGTGTGTACTATAAATTCACAGTTTTATTTCACTGTGATTTTACAAACAAAATGCATATATGTACATATGTATGTATGTACCCGTCTGCTTCGTGGAAAGCACACCACCTAAATAGTTGTGATCACAATGGACAAGAGTGTATAGTCAACGCCTTTGCGAGCAATCCGAAAAAATCTGTCTACGCGTTGACAGGGTGATACGGTCAACGAAAATAGTTAACGCGCTGACGCAAAAATTCGTATTGATGCGAATTTCAAGCAGTCGTCTCTTCGTTTTACGTTGACAATCATACGTGGTAATTATTTTGGGACAAATTCTGACGTGAAAAACTCGACGCATTAACTGTTTGTGTTGATCGTATAATTGTAGTTTATGTACCTATGTGCTGTAAGAATTTCTTGAAAATATCCAGGCAATTTGTGCAGATGCATATATGTGTTTATACAGTACAGAATCGCTGGTCCGGACACATAAAGTTTCGGTTGCGTCTGGAATAGCGAAATGTCCGGATTATAGGGAAAAAATTAATTGAAGTAGACAACAGCAACCTTTTTAAACACATTTTATTACAAATCGGAATTTCATATACACATAATTTAAATATACATACAGGGTGTCCCACTTAAGAGGTATAATCCTTTAACTGGAGATTCCTGGAATTCTGGCGAACAAAAAATCATACATGAAAAATCAACAGACACATAAACTTGCAATGAGTAAAATCGCAACGGTTCAATGTATAGATTCAAGAGCCGGCTACAAGAGACACAACTAGTAGGGGAATTCCCATAATTGTATGAACGTACATATATGTACATATACATATGTAAGTACATACATGTAGATGTAGATTCATATGTCCGAACTGTAGAGGTAAAATTTTGAAAGTGTCCGAAATATAGAGGTGTCCGGACTACTGAAGTGTCCGGGCTAGCGAGTGTCCGGGCTAGCACTGAAAATAACTTCGAACAAAAAGTCTCGATTTTAAGCCATATCATCGCTTTAGTAGAGATTTTATCAGAAAAATTATTTGGAAGAAACATATCTCAAATCACTATCAATAGCTTTGAACAAAAGAATCTTAATTTTAATGGAAAGTGTTCTTCAACAGTCGTTTGGTCATATGCGATGTATAAACAGATTAGGCAGAAAGTCAGTTTCAGGCTAGTAATAGCAGATTCTAGTAAAAATATCGGTAAAACAAAATTTTTCAAAAAGTAGTGTGTGCATACTGACTAACTGCAAAAACGTAGTTGGTTGAAAAATGCAAAACAAGTTTTTTCTTTTCTTTGAATCCTTGTAATTTATGATGATAACTGCGATTCTCTTAGATTTTTTGCATATTTCTAGGCAAAATATCAGATTTTTACACAATTTTCTACTTGCTTTTTTGTAACACTTGCCATCTATAATACTTTTTGGCTCCAAAAAAATAGATTTTCGATGTCCTGTATAATAGTACAGTAAAACTAAAACTTGTGAATAGTGGAATGCTTCGGTCCACTTTTTTTTCTACAACTCGTAACATTTCTATTATTGGCAAGTTTTTCCACAATCGGCAACCAAATTTTTTTTAATACTGCGAGTAGAGTAAAATTAGAATAAAGGATAATGAAAATTATACACATACACTTACAACTAAACCGTTAGGCGACCAATTTTCTAACGAAGTATACAAATTGTAAATACATTTATCGATTCTACTATTGAAGATTCTCAGCCAAATGGGGAAGAAATTCATAATTGGTGGAGACTTCAATGCTAAACATACTTGCTGGGGATCCAGCTTTAAATTAAGCATTGAAGAGAAGATAGCATTAGCTGTACCACTACGATGTAAAGAATAACTGGAAATTTTTCAACCAAATCCAGGTGGCACCGATGATCTGCCCGAAGATGTACCAGGAAAAGATTATGAGGAAATTGAACTAACATGGCCAGCCGAAGTTAAAAACGAAATAAAAATATATATAAATGCAAGAAAGGCCCCAGGCTTCGATCTCTTAACTGGAGATATTCTCAAACAACTTCCTGAAAAAGTAATTTTTAAGCTCACGAACATCATTAATGCTGCATTTTGGTTAAAGTACGTGCCACAGTTATGGAAAGTAGCTGATGTAATTATGATTGCAAAACCTGGAAACCACCTCATGAAGCATCATCTTATAGGCGAATATCCGTACTGCCTAATGTCAAAGCTGTTTGAAAGACTGCTTATCAAAAGACTAACAACTTGTATAGAGCGAAAGCAAATTATTCCTAACCATCGATTTGGATTCCGAAAGAAACATTCTACTATTTACCAGGTTCGCCGAATTACTAACATTATCGAGACAGCACTGGAAGAGAAAAAAGTTTGTTCTACAGTCTTCGTCGATGAAGCGCAAGCATTCAATAAAGTTAGGTACACGAAGGACTGATCTATAAATTAAAAAAGACTCTTTTCAATCAACATACTAAGATATTGGAATCCTACATTGCAGAGAGATACTTCCGTATAAAACAACAGAATGCGTATTCGGTATTGAGGGAAATTAAAGCAGGTGTGTCCCAAGGAAGCGTACTTGGACCATTGCTCTACTTACTATATCCCATCACTGGAAAATAACACAATTGCTTCATTTGCGGACGACACAGCCGTTATGACAGTTGCAGAAACTAATATTCAATCATCAGAAAAGCTACAAGATGCGATACAGGAAATCCAAAACTGGACAAGGAAATGGCGCATCAAATTAAATCAGTCTAAATCTGTACATGTAGATTTTAGAAACAAAAAATTAAATAACCAAGGCAAGTTATCATACCCATATGGGCATATGGGATCCAACTTTGGGGCTGTACTAAATACAGCAACTTGGACATCATCCAAAGATTTCAAAACAAAGTAGTGAGAAATATTGTCAATGTATCCTGCTATGTTTGAAATGAGGACCTCCATAGAGATTTGGGCATAGAATCAGTAAAAGATGAAATCAAAAGGCTCGCCAGGAAACATGAAGAGCGGCTTCGACATCATACAAACCCTGAGGCTCTCCAGCTTCTGGACCACGCTCATCTACAAAGGAGATTGACAAGACGAAAACCATTTGAATTGGTACAGCACTAGTTATAAAACGTAACAACGTAAATGCACATATGTACATACATACGAGCGTTATGGAACGACAACAACGAGGGAAGGGGCACGCGGAGTGAATTTATCCTCCAACATTTTGGGTGGATTGAATCCCACTTATGTCTCTTATTTTTTCGGTTTTTGTTTTTTTAGGTATACATACATTGAATCAAAAGTGAAAAAAAAAATGTTTCATTAGTCCCAGTCACTAGATCGCAATAATATCGAACGATCTCAGTACTACAGCGTAGAACTTGGCCTGCGCTTAAACCTTAAAACTTACGCAAAGTTCGATCAAGTGCTTCCAGTGATTTTTTGTGTGCCATGGTGCATTCGTCCCAAATCGTAGAAAAATAAATTTGTGTTTTCGTTAAAATGATTTGCGTTTGGTTTAAATATATTTGTTCTTTGGTTAAACATACAGTTGTGGTCAATGAAATAGAGCCACTATCAACTACTGCAAAAATTGCTTTAGAAATATGTATTATTTAAATTGAAGATACGATAAAAGCAAAATAACTTTCATGTATTTTGATTTGTAAAGAACAAAAATAAATTCAAAAATGTCGTTTAAATACGGACCTGAAAAAAAAAAAAAAGAAATCTAAGTTAAGAGGATGATTTGAGTGGGCAATAAAATAGAGAATATTTATGAGAATAAATAAAAGAAAATTTCTTGAATTTTTCTATGTTTCAGAATGCTATTATTTTCTATGTTGAATGGCCATTATTTTGCAAGACAGCAATATACCGTCTTGACATGGAGTCGACGAGAAGTTGACGTTGCCGGGGTATTGCATACGACCAATCTTCTTGAACAACTTTTCAAAGCTAAGCCAAATTTTTTACTTTATGCATAGCCTATCTCTTCTTAAGGTCTTCCCACAAATTGTCTATCAAATTTAAGACCAGAGATTGAGCAGGCCCCAGCAAAACACTTAAATTTCTAACTTCTTGCCTTTCTGTAGGTATGCTTATGATCATTGTCTTGTTAAAAAATCCATCATAAGGGCATGTTTTCTTCGGCATATGGCAGCAAAACGTTCTCGAGGATGTGAAAATACTCATGTTGGACCATATTTTGCTTTATTCAATATATCGGCCCACTTCCATGCCATGAAAAACATGCCCACAAGTAAATGTTTGCGTTTTAAGGTTTTTTTTTTGACATACTTTGGGGAGAGTTTAGTATTTGGTGGTCGAGGTACCAATCTTTTGCCATGATTACCAAATAAATTAATTTTTTCTTTCATAACTCCAAAGTATATTTCTCCATTTTGTCCCAGTTTGCTCAATTTTCCGCGCCTGTCCAGTGTTAATGCCTTGTAGCGAAATTGAGGGGAACTTTTCCACCAACCCTGACTACAGTCCAATAATCGTCGTCGAAGATTTTGTGTAGTTATTACTAACTTCAAATCCATTTTAATGTCTCGAGAAGGCATAAATGGATCTGATTTAGCAGTGCGAACAATCGTTCGGTCTTTCTGCAAGGTTATTGTATATACAAATGCGTTTTCTACAAAGGTTGCAGCCTTCTTTTTTAAGGACCAACATTACTTGGCTGATAAAATAAGCAAAAGAAGCAGAACACTAAATAATATTTAATTTCTATACACTAAATAATGTTTTCCATTTCTTCTTAATTTATTGGCTGAGTGGTCGATTTCTACTCTAGATACACTACTTAGTCATGTACCGAATCGTGTTTTGATTGAATTCAGTTAAATTAAAAACAATAAAGAGTGCGGTGAGGGAGAAGTAAGGCAATCACCCGTGGCGTTCGGATGACGTCTTCTTGCAACATTAGTATGTTATTACTATTCAGCATTAAACGGAAAACGAAATTGTTTAATTTAGAATGACCCCAAAACCTATCCATTAAAATCGGAATTATAAAGCAAAGTAAAAAAATTGCAGGTTCATATAGGAATATGAGTATTTATACATACCTTGTTTTACGAATAACACAGAGAACTTGTTGCCATGCTATTTAAGAAGGAAGTTGATAGTTAATGCTGAGTTCATCCTTATAACTTACGAAATAATAATGATTTTTGTTTACAATTATGTACTTAGAAATTATAAAACTCAAAATATGTTTTTTTACAAGGGATTACAAGTCTCTAATAAAGTTCCTAATTATCTTCAGAATGAAAGAGATTTAATGAAATTCAAATATGAAATAAACACATTTGCTCGCAATATGTACATAAGTAATTATTAATTCTAAAAATGTATGTCATTAGCTTTAAGATTCAGAATAACCATGTAAACTGTCAAATAGCTTTTATGCTAATTAAACTTTTTAAACTAAAAGATACTTGATAGTTTGAGATGCTCTATGGATGGTGTATGATACACACATGATACAGATGATACACCTTTGAAAAACACAGGCATGTGTTTTAAGCATGTTCCGAACGGAGACTTTGGGAAGAATACACTGGAAAGACGTCCCTCTTTTGGGTTATCGTAGTATTTATTTGTACATTATAGCAGAGAAGTTTGTGAAAGATATACATACATATGTACTAACATATATGAGTTCTGGATAAGTATGTACTTGTTTACTCCCTCTGAAACTTCTATAAGTTGAGGTCAAACTAATAATTTAGATATACCAGCATCAATACTAAACTATTAAACTATTTGGCACAGACTCAGCTCTAGTAATTGTATTCAAGCTGGTGTTAGAATAAAATGATTGCGCACAAAATATTAAACAACAAAAAAGTCTCAAAGTCAACAGATGTTTAATTGTTTTGAAAAAAGTTCTTACATATGTAAATTTTTTTTATTCCTTTACTTTACTTGCTTACTTGATCTGCCTAATTTAAAACATATCCACATATACATATTAAATGGAAGTTATTTTATCCAGCTCATGGTTCTCAAAATTGTGCAAGCAGTAGACTACAAAGGTCCGTCATCATAATTCTTCCAAATTTTAAACTCATTTCATGTTGCATTTGATTTATATTCCTATTGACATGTAAAATCCTTGTTTTTAACTCAGGCTCGATTTTCTTTCTACTAACCTGTATTCTTTAAGCACTTTCTCTCATAAATAAAATATTGTGCACATTTATATGGTATACAATTAGAGATTCAGCAACAATTTATTTAATTCTACACTTCATCTTTACTTCATTAAAAATTTCTTCTACAGAATCAAATTCATTAAAAACAACGTTGTCGATTCATAGTAAGTTTGCGGGGGAAGTAAAGCGGAGGCGTGTTGTCGGTCAATGTGGGGGACATTTTCACCTCCAGCAATACCCACGCAACTTTAATCATTCAAATGGTTTAACTCTTGAAAATAATATGAACTCATGATCCATATAGACTTGAAATTCCCTAAGTGGGCTGCATGAGAAACTGATGGTTTGTAAAATTTTTTTTTGGTTTATTTTAGTTCTCTTAACTACTTATTTTTCATCGTTGGATGAATTGAATAAGGCCATTTCCGCCATCTCTGCCATCAGTCTGCATAAATTCTACCCTCAATCACAATTTATCACTAGGTTGACGAATAGGTTGTCATACGACGCACCGTGAACATACAATTAACAATCTCTCCTTCCTGCTCTTCATCTCTTCAAGTATCTAATCAATTAAAAGACTTGTTGCTTCTTTCTCTGTAAACTCTTTACCGCCCGACATAAAGTAGTGCATTAAATGCATTTGTATGAGCAAAATAGAGAGGATATCGGGTACTTGTTCGTTTATTAGTTTGCTCCAAATTTTATTATTTAGAGCACTTCATAGATAAACAATTGTCAAGTGGTAACTAATACATTTTTATACAACTCCATTGCAGTCAAGATGTTTTGTTTTGAAATAATTTTGAACTGTATTCATATAGCGGTGATAAGTAATAAGAACAGACTTCGTTAAAGAACTATTGCTAGAGGCTTTATTACCACAAAGTGGGGCATAAGCATTGTATGTTTTCAAATGAAAATAAATAGAATACATAAAAGTGTAGCAAAGCTTGGAGAATAGAAAGGGTAATGTTATTTTTTATTAATATTTTTTTTTTAACAGGGGAAGATACTTTCTTTACTTTTAAAGGAATATCTTCTAGTTTAATAGACAGTGGTTGTGCAGTTAAATGTTGGGAACACATCATATATACATATGTAAATAAATATGCATATACATTTGTATGCACATATGTTACAAATGATGCAAGGACCATATAGTCGTTGTTGGTAAGGCTTTTATACACTTCTTGTATAAAAAATACGACTTTTTAATGGGATTAAAGTCATAACCAATACAATCTTTTGTTACGATGGTGGTGAATATCTTCAAAAGACAATATTCAATCCCAGTGTTCCCAGAACGAAAGAAAGGGGAAAAGGGGAAACTATCTCAAAAAAGGGGAAAACGCGTATTTGAAGTAGGTATTATTTTCAAAATCTCAAAATCTTATGATAATAAGTAGGGCTAGGATTTTCATGCACTTAAAAAGGCAAAATATGCGCTTAAAACATGCTCTTAAAAATGGGAAATATGCACTTTAAATATGCATTTAAAACCATGGCGAAGTCACCTATAACGACGTGGTTTATAACGACCAATCGCTTTTGACGACCAATTTTCCCCCACTTGGTTGGTTTTTGCACAAGTTATCTTTCCAGTTAAACTGTAAGACTGTAGTTAAACTTTTAATGAAAAACAAAAAAAACATGTTATCCAATTTTTAAAAAAATTCAGTATTTTTATTTTAAGTACTAAAAAACAATAATGTTAATCTATCTTCTTCTATCTTCTATCTATCTTCTTCTATCTTCTTCTATATATATAAAAATGAATGTTTGTCTGTATGTCCTTTATAGAATCGTAAACTATGCATTTGATCATGTGATGATCTTTAGCAAAGTTGTTGTGCATAAGCCCGCGAAGGTTTCTGAGTTGGTACGACCAATTTTCGACAGATGGCGCCAATGTCATTCCAATGAATTTCATATATTGCCGTGACAGTTCATGCTGATTTGAATTGAAACGAAAACAGCGAACGAATGATGACGTTTCGAGTTGTGGGTGACATAAGAATTTATGTAAATTGTGAAATTCAAGTCCGGCTCACATGGAACAGACACTATTGTCGTTTTTCGAATAGTTTTGTGCATTTCATTGTGAGTTGAATAAATAATTCAATCGAATTGAATTTTCGTAGTTTCTGTGAGCTGATTTTATTCATTCTCTATAGTGAACCCACGAAGATCATCGAATGTGTATGTGAAGGATCTGACTGCTGATTGACGTTCCGAACGCATTTGCTGTGCAGTTTTTTTTTCGGATATCATCGTGAGTGGAATTAAAATCGATTTCAACAATTCTCGAGTGCTGATTTTTTTCACTTCAAATTTTCCTCAGCAAATTGGTGATCACCGTCAATATTAACATTTCCATCCGTGTGTGAACAGCCGGTTCAATTGGATTGGATACATTGTGAGATTCGGATTACTGATTGACATCTAATAAATTCAAACGCATTTTTCACGTCGTTCCCGTACAATTATGCCTCCAAAGCGACAAGCAATTGGCCCATCTACACCTCAAGCATGAAAGAAAAGAGCATTACGAGCCTCAGAATCAGACGAGCAACGAGCATTAAGGCTAGAAAATCTTCGAATACATGCCGCTGAGACCCGTTCGTCTGAATCATCTGAACAACGAGAAGTGAGGTTAGAAACTGATCGAATACGTACTACTCAGGCCCGTTCGTCTGAGACAACTGAACAATGGGAAAGAAGGCTGCAAAATCTTCGAATAAGCACCGCTCGATCAAGACAAATATTGTGTATCCCACAGCACTTCAATAAATATCGAATTGAAACGAAACGCTGCAATGTCACAATTTTTTCGAAATGAACAAAATCAATAAAATGACTCAAAATGAATTGAATATTTGTGTAATGTCTTTCCTTCAAATTTATTTTAGTTGGTGGCGTTGCAACGCGCGCAGGTTACAGCTAGTTAAATAAATAAAAAGGTTAACAAAACATAAAGATCTTCATTTGAAAAATTAAATAACAGAAGTAGCATTATTTTAACATTTAATTTAGGTTTTCAAAATTCTCATATGTTTTATTAACATAAATGATAAAATTTTCCTTAAAATCTTTAAAGGTGAAACTTTGGCGATTCGGTCTTTGAAAAGTTTTGTACATCGAGAAGGATTTAATTTTTTTTTCGGAAATATGCACAAAATATGCATTTATTATTAAAAATATGCAAGAATATGCAAAATATGCATTTATAGTAAAATATGCAAAAATATGCACTAACGATTGGATGCCAATTTAAAGGAAAATTCATGAATCGGAAAGATAACTTGTTCCATTGCTTCTAACGTGTCTCAAAAAAAATATGCAAATGCATCGAAATCCTAGCCCTAATAATAAGTAACCCCAATATGTATAAAACTTCGTTGTCAACAAATGATTTATTTTACGAACATCGTAAATAAGTATCAAGTCAAGTCCATGCTTTAATACAAGTTGATAGTTTCTGTCCGAAGACGGATACTAGGGAGGTGTTACGCGTTCCGGCGAGATTTTTTTAGCGTTTCGGAAGTTTTTCCGAACGGATACCTTGATAAGGCTGAATATGTATGTATTATAGACGCTCAATGCGTGTTTTGCCTTCGTTAAAAAAGGGGAAAAGTTGCGGGGAAAATAGACTGAAGAAAAGGGGGAAAAATGTCAAAATGCGACACAAAAAAGCGAAATTCATTTAGAAAATCTGGGAACACTGCAATCCTATTGGATTGTATAAGGGATTATTATTCCACTTTCTTCACAGCGTCGATTCAGACTTATGTATAGGTATGTTCACCGCGTTGTCCAATTTTTATTATTATTTTATTGTACTACATCGTACATAAAGTTGCACAACCAACAAACCAGCACTGATCCCAGTGGCACCACTTCGGTCACTTTGTACTTAGGCCGTTGTCGGTGTTATGTAGAAGAATTTGATTTCTGAAATAATCCGTTATTATTTTGATTAAATATGTACTAGATGAACACCCGATTATTCCCAGTATGTACAGTGGCGAGCAAAATTGAATACAAAATTAATACAAATTCATGTATTTTACATTACGACAGAAAATATGTGAGGTATCGTGTTTTTTATCTTAATATTTTTTAAGAAGGATGTATTATCCTTCTAAGATAAGAATAAAAGAAAAAATTCTTAGTAACGGGTTTTTATAGTCCTTTGACGCGAATATATTGAGAACTCTGATGTACTCAATTTTGCACGTTCTTATCTTATCCGGCTTTTAGCTTTATTCTGACAAATTTTTCATAGTTGTTGGTATTACAGTATTAGTTCTCAATTATTCAGAGCTCAGATTGCTATTTTAAGGTATTATTTGAAAAAATATAGGATGAATATTTGTTTTAATACAAGCTTTCATAGAACAATGGGAAAAGTTTCGAAAATAACATTGTTTCGCTGTCCGCAAAAATTGGACGGTAGAAGACTGGAAGAGAGTCCTATGGCCTGATGAGACAAAAATCAATCGCTACCAGTTAGATGGGGAAGAATACTTCTGGCTAGTAATGGGCGCATTCGAATGAAAGAATCGATTATAATCGATTATGAAAATGTCTGGATATGACTCGATTCTTACACAAAATCATTCAAATTGTTTTGTTTTCTATTTTCTTATTTACTTAAGTTATGTTCAGACTGTCAGGTCTGTCAATGAAAAATGTGTCCCAAATGTCTAACAATCGTGTGAACTGCCAATTTTTGTCTAGCAATATTTTAAGAAAAACATTGTCAGACAATTGTCAGACAGCGATCTGACAATTAATTGTCAGGTATCTACCAATCGTGTGAACACTCATTTTTAGCATTGTCAGACATTTAGGACATTTGCAGACTCATTGGAAATTGTCAGATGTGAGAAGCTTATGACCTCTGACAATTAATTCGTTGTAAGATATTTTTTGTTGTTTTCTTAGTGACATATTGTTGACGCGTAGAAAATACGTATTTTTGTTCTTTGTTTGATTTTGTGCTGTGAAAATAAATTAAGGAGAATTTGATTATTTTTGTTTCTTTTGTGTATGTGGAATCAAGAAGATTGTGGAATTGTTTAGCAGCCATGCGATACAATTCGGGATCCCCACTTCGGAATTAGATGATCAATTTCGCGTAACATTTCTCTTCCTGGCGACGGGCTACCCAATCATTTGTCAAACAGTACGGCATTTGCGTGGCAATTCGTCTTTATATTCGCTGTTGTCCAATACGTACGCAGCCGCAAAATCGTCGAAAGCGCCTCCTTTTCACTTTTTCAATTCAATGAACCACTAAATTTTCTGTTGAGTCTGACAACGTATGACAATCGATCTGCAAATTTTTCGTAAACAATTATCTACTAACCGTGTGAACTGAAAATTTGTGATCTGACAACGTTGTAAGCAAAAGCATTGTCAGACAATTGTCAAAACAGTTAACAGAATCGAACAACCGTCTGAACTGACAATTTAACGTTGTAATATAGTTTGCCATTGTCAGCTCATTGGCAGCAATTGTCAGCACATTAGACCTGACAATATTGTCAGATCTGGCAATCGTCTGAACATAGCTTTAGCCTTCAGATTTTATAATCCCTTATCCCTATGAACGCATTATCTATGGTGCGTGTGTATATGTGTCGAAGCCGTATAATATTCGCATAAACTGCTTGTACCTACATATTATGTACGTTTTGTGTTAGAGTTATCTTTCTCTCATGCACTGTCGAAGAGCGCCATACATTAGACAATATTTCTTCTCTTATTTCATTTCATTACTCACTTCTCTTACTCAAAACACAAGGCCGTATCTCGAATGATTTTCTTCATGCCCTTTGTATGGTATATCTCATTCGGATCTCGAATGAATGTCTCGAACGATTTCATATCTCGAATTAAAATGTTCTCGGTGTGAATCGAGAACACAAAGAGCGAGAGGTTTTCCAGAACTTCAAGAGAACTTCTTGAGATTTTTATGTGTTGTAAAACAAAATAACCTAAAGACGTTTAGGTTATGTTAGGTTGAAGTGGCTGCCAGCTAGGATTCCCCAGCACACTTAGACCAATGAGGTCCGTTGTGATACCACGTGGATCATGGGAGAAGCCTCCCTCCACCTACTCGTTTTAAAACCAATTAGAGCTTCTTATGAAGCGTAGGAGGCTCTTGATGTCAATATTCATCAGGTCGCCTATATCATTATAATAGGGAGCTCCTAAGTGGAGTTTCCTTCTACGGGAGAGAGCTGGGCAGAAACAAAGAAGGTGAGGAATAGTTTCCTATTTGATCCACTTGTCCACTTAAGATTTGCATTCTCGATAGCATCCACCTGAAGTTTAAGTTTGCGAATAGAGATTGGAATACCTAAGGTGCCATTGTCCGGCAAGATGGGTAAAGTTGTTCCTTCTTTGGCGAGTTCATCGGCCTTACAATTCCCTGGAATGTCTCTATGCCCCGGCATCCAACACAGGTGAATATTGAACTGCTCAGCCATCTCCACAAGAGACGAACGGCAGTCTAGGGCTACTAAAGAGTTTATAGAGGTCGATTCCAGGGATTTGATTGCTGCCTGGCTATCAGAAAAGATGCGGATATCTCTAGCAGATATCACGTTTTTCTTAAGCCAAGATAGGGCTTCTTTGATCGCCATTATTTCCGCCTGGAACACGCTACAATGATTAGGCAGACGGAAGGAGGGCTTAGGGTTGAGCTTATCAGAGAAAACACCTGCAGTGTATAGAATCATCTTCTAAAAATGCATCGTCCTCCCAGCGTGATCTGGAAGGGATGGTGACAAGGAAGTTCTTCTCAAAAATTTAAACGTGGGATGGTGTAGTCCGTGTTTTCGGGAGAGATTTTGAATTTATTCAGAATAGAGGCGTGGCCGAATTCTTTTCTTGACCACTGTTGGGTAGCTTCAAGGCGAACGGCTGCAATCGCTGCCATTTGCTTGCTATATATATCGAGGGGTATTAGATGGAATATAATGTCCAGTGCCGCGGAGGGAGTTGTACGTAATGCTCCGCTTATGCACAGCCAAGCTGTACGTTCGACCTTACTTAGATAATCGCGATTTATATCTTTATCTAAGGCTGTCCACCAGACAATCACCCCGTATGTGAGTATCGGTCTAATGATTGAGGTGAGTAAGTGAGGCTAGTGAGTAATTCGAGGTTGTAATCCCCATTTATTCCCAATGGCTTTCTTGCAAGAGAAAAGTGCTACTGTAGCTTTCTTTACTCTTTCTTGAATATTAGGTTTCCAACTTAGCTTCCTATCCAGGATAACACCCAAATATTTTGCTTTATCAGAGAAAGTTAAGCTGGTTCCATTAAGAGAGGAAGGGTCGACTAGCGGAACTTTATATTTCCTTGAAAAGAGTACTAGTTCAGTTTTGTGGGGGTTTACACCCAGACCACACCGAACTGCCCATCTAGTGAGCTTATTTAGAGCGTTTTGTAAGAGTTCCTTCAGAGTATTTAGGTGCTTTCCCGAGACGGCCAAGGCAAAATCATCTGCATAAGCGATCGCCATGCATCCCTCGCCTTCCATAATTATTCATGGACAACCAAATTCCACAGAGGCTATACTGGACCACCACTGTATATGAAAATTATGTAGGCTGAGTTCAATGCGTTAAAAAGAACACACATAGATACATATGTATGTATAAACCTGTATTTTCGAACAAATTGCAGATTATCAGCTTCGCCTATTTAGTTATCTATATTTAATTTTACTATTTATTTTCGCCTATTTAATTACATATCTGTTTGTACATTTTATTTACATGAATGCTATTTGATTTATTTCCTTTAATTGTTATAGAACGCCCACATGTCTGTGATAGAATCACTTATGATTTTGTATGCAAAAGAAATTTCATCTGGAGATCGAATACCAAATGCTGTACGAAGGTAATTAAACTTTAATATAACTTAATTCAGGAAAAAAAACATCTTAATTTTTTTTTTAGAATCTCTGGAAGTAATTTACTAACAGCACCCGGGCAAAACTATGAACAATCTCTTCTAGCTTGGATATCGCATGTTTGCGCCGCACTAAAAAAACGCATCGCACAAGAGGTCGAAAACGGTGCAACAGACGAAACTGTAAGTTAAAGTACCTATTAAAATAAAATTTTCCCGCAGTAACGTTTCAATATTACACTAAGAATCTTTTTCCAACTTTAGTTATAGGCAGCAGGTTGTTTTTTTATTATAGTTATACATATGCATACGGCCTTGGCCAAATGCATTAGGTACCCTTTAAAATTTTTAATATCTTCAAAAAACCAAAAGGTTAAATGAAATAAAAGGAAGCAGATATGACAAATAAATAATTTTATTATTTAGCTGGGCCGCCTTTGGACTTTATGACTGCAGCGACTCTCTTGGGCAAAGTACTGACTAGCTTGCGACACTCTTTCGAAAAAATATCACTCCACTCTTGCTGCAACACATTTGTATGTATTTCTTTTGTTGTAATCGAGTGCTCCTGGACCCACGCTTTAGAGTACGATACGGGGACTGCGCAGGCCACTCAAGCAGGTGTATATTATTTTCATCAAACCAGCTTATAGCTAGGCCTGATTTGTGGTAGGGTGCATTGTCTTGTTTGAATTTAAGATTTTCTATGTTGGTGTCCCCGAAAATGTTGGAAAAGGAAAGTCAAAGTACATTTTCCAACACATTTATGTACTTACAGAATCCATCCGACCATCACATATGTACATGTATTTCCCCACATCGCTGGCAGCCATGCATTCCCAGATTATTATACTGCCTCCACCGTGCTTAACAGTCGGCACCACGCGTTCTGGGCTGTATCCTTCTCCAAACCGACACACCAGTGATGCCAAATGTTTATTTTTTTTTTTTTTAAAAACATGCATTTTCCAAAGATAAACTCATCTTGAGAAAATCAAAAGTAGTTATATTTTTTAATGTGTAATTTAAAAGTGATCAAAATTAACGTACCTCTAAATTATGTGGGAGACAGACTGCTGGTACTGATACCTGACAGACTGCATTTCGTAGTATACGTTGATTTTGACGTTACGTGATATACTTTGACATTTGTGTTACGCCTCCTCCAATATTACAACACTCCAATATTGCGTCTTGATCCTCGAAGCTCGCCGATATAATTCCCCTAAACTTCTATTACTTCATTTTAATTGTCAAAGAAGCTATGAAGAATCACCAACAGAAATAAAGTGGCGCTGCAATCAATAAGATGGTGGTATACCACCAAAAATTTGCTAGTCTCAATACTAGGTATTATTCATGGTGTACTAGCTTTTTACGCGGTATTGCAGTGACAGATATGTGGTATAGATAAGCATGTCATGTATCCTGTATTCTACAGGATACCCCTGTATTTTCAACGAAAATCCTGTAGAAATTTGAGTCCTGTGTTTTTGTGAAAAACCCTGTAATTATCCTGTAATCTTGCAGTTTTATTCCCATAGCAACTTTTCATATAACTTAAAACTAAACGACTGAATCCAACCTAAGTAGCAGTGGTGTCCTCATTTAAAATGCATAAGTTTGGGGAGCACTGAACACTCTGAACCTATAAATTCGCATCAGCAGTTTTTCAACTTGTTGGCAAAAAAGGGGAATCCCCTCTCTGTTGTTGTTTCGACATTTGAAATTTGAACGTCATTTTTTTATTCTATTGTATGTACCTACTTTTGAGCGACAGTCCTATTGCGTGTTAATTTCTTCTTAAATTTTTATCGTGTGAAAATATGCCACATCCTCCGTTAAAAGGCAAATGCGTTCTCAACGCCAAATTGATCGAAAAATATCCATTTTTGGAAACTGGAAAGAGCAAAAGTGATGTTTTTTGTAAAAAGTGTAAAAGAAGTTTTTCGATCGCATCAGGCGGAAACGCAGATATTGTTTGACACACAAAAACAACGAAACACATCAATGCTTTGTCTGCAGATTCGTCCAGCCAAAAAATTGTGAACTTTTTCACTCCAACAATCGATAGCGCCACAGCTGCAATTGAAGCTACATGGGCTTTTCACGTTATCAAGTCAAATCACAGTTTCAAATCGGCGGATTGTGCTACTCAAATTTTTCGAACATGTTTTAAAATGAAAAATATTTCTTGCCACTAAGATCAACTTGAACATGTCTTGTATTGATTTTTATCATTGGATCAATATGCTGCGCAACATCAAATCTAAAGATAAGTATTGTGTTCAAGCTCAAGCCGGTGGTACTGAACGAATGGAAGTATCAGATAACGATACCATTGACGAAGACTCTGGTTTAATTTGAATATTCGTTCATTTATATTTATCCCGTCTAAATACTGTTTTTTGGATATTAAAACCTGTGAAATGAAGAAAAGTCTTTGATTTTTCCTGTTTTTTCTTAAAAAATTTATGGCATGATTAGGTATAGAACATAGTATTGCTATACCTTGGTATCAATACCAGCAGTCTGCCTCCTACATTAGATTCATTTGATCACAATATATATAAACAATCTTCTTCAGTGAAATTTTCGCCCACTCTAAGCGTGACTTTTTATTTTTTTCCAAGAGCCACGACTTCTTCCTTGCTGTGTATCCTTTACATCCAACTTCTCCAAGTCTTCATCTAACGGGTCTTAAAGAAATTTTTTACCCCGATTCTTTGACAACTCAGAATCAAGTTCAGATGAGATGTTCTTTTGATTTTTGAGCAAAGATCAAGAAGTTCCGAAAATAATATGTTCTGAAAAGTGTTTCCTTATTTTTATTACTATTATTCCATAAAATCGAGACAGTATAAAGTCATTGTCTACAGATTTAGGATTTTAAAATTCCCAGGCTTTTCTAGTATAATAAAGAGTACAGTGTTTAATAAATTAAATTTATATTATAAAAAATTAAATGCAAGTAAGACACATGTATGTCTATTGTTACTTTAATGCATAGTAAACCTTCATGCATTAAGTTTTGCTCTTAAAACATTTACAATTTTTCCATCAAATGTATACATATGTATGAATAGATATCATTGTTTGTAATTCTTTTACAATTACGTACTTAAAATGTTAAGTGTATATATAAATTCAAAATAATATATAGCACATGAAATAATTCTTACTCCGAATATTTTTATGTCCGTAGAACATTTTTCAAATATAATGTATTAATCGCAGTTAACAATTTTTCGTTATAATTTTAGTAACATTACGTAAAGAATGAATAAAATATTTGATGTATTTATATTTGTCTAAAATGCTTTCTTTCACATTTTGGTTCAATTATTTTCTTTTAATAGGGCGTCCGCCTCCAAACACCAGACATCCCCCCCGTCCGGGACTTCCAAGACCTTTGCGATGGCGTATGTTTGGCACTTTTAATATCGTACTATTGTCCAAAAGTTGTTCCTTGGACTAGTGTTAGAATAAATTATTTGCCCGCTGTAGAGGATTCAATACACAACGTTTTATTAGTTAGTAATTTTTCACAAAAACATTTGCCATATTCTGTGTTCCATATGACGCCAGAGGACATCACGTACATGAGGGGGTATTTTTGCGCAATAAATTAAAATTTAATTTCCGTTGATATGTTTTTTTTTATAAATTTGCAGATCTATGAAACAAAATCTAGTTGTACTCCTGGCTGATTTATTCAATTTGTTTGAGATTCATCCAGCCAAATGTGTATGCTATCCAGGCATGGAGACGCAAGGTAAATATAATTTGTTTCGGTATCGGCTATGCGTTACGAAATATTTTATTAGATATATGTACATACATATATATACTCAATTGTTTTTATTTTTTATTAAGTTTATTTAATTTCCTGCAGTATATTTTATCTTTCCTAAGCCATTAGCTACTTCTTTTGTTTGTTGGTGGTGGTTTTATTTTAATCGTTATTATTTTAGTAACGACTTGGGTTTTTCAGCCCTTGCTGCTCATACTTTGCTCACTATTCTGTAATTTTTGGTTTAGAGATTAATTATAAAGCCTTGTTTTTTCATTGAATCATATTATGTTTTATTAAAAAAATTATATACTTTTATTATAATTTTTTGTTTGCCTTTCCTACTTCGCTTTTTTAATTATTTTTTATTTAGTTATTTTAATGTAACATACGTATATTTACTTTGAACGTGCGTGTTTCATTCAATTATTCTTTGCGGAAAAAAATTGATTTGCAATGCAACAATCTTGGAATAAACAAGCATATACACATTCGATTCACTTTAAAGTTTACCTTAAATCTACAGCTACCTCAATTCTCAGAACTTGAAGCATTCTCCTCTATAGAGAGTGTCGTATTTCGCACGAAACAAGTGACAACTAGGTTGTGCCATTTTTCGGAATCGGAATTGTGGAACTAAGACCATTCAACGTCTATTACATATAGATCCCATTCACATTCTATAGTCAATATTTTGTGTTAGTTTTTCCATTTATTTGTTGAATATATTTTTTTTTTTCTCCGGCGAACGGCGAACCCCACAGGCGGACCAGTAGGGATGTAGTAAAGTGGGAGGGTTATGATCGCTATAATCCTGATCATGACCTCGCCGAACAAAAAGGAAGAAGAAGAATTTTTTTTTTTCTTAATTGGTTCCCGCTATGATGTTGTTCGAATATATTTAAGAAAAGTATAAATTATACATATGTATACGTTCTTCAGTGAACCTGAAACAAATTTTTGAATCTTGGTACTCCTGGAAATAGTTGATTTGTTCATTCACTATAAAACGATACTTCCAAAGTTAACGATATGTGTAATTCTGCAATGCAATTTAGTTCGAGTCTACAGATGAAACCAAGCATTTTGGGGAATTTGGTGGTCTGTGAATGTCACCTTCACAAAGTACAGAGTGAAAAGTATTTTAGGGTCAATTTGCAATTTCTCCTTGTGGAAATCTAGAAACGGAAATTTTTTTTTTTTTAAATCGGGTCATGAAAATTTCTAAAAATAAAAATTCATTGCATTTGTATTGAATTTGGCATTGCATCCTTTTGGTATGTATGTCCTTGTATATTTCAAATGTAAAGCTCGGAATCAAACAAGTGTTGAAAAAATGAAATAAAACAGTAAAACCTGTTAAAATAGTAAAATAGTAAAAACCATCGCCGAGCAATTAACAATTTTCAAAACCAATCAAATATTAAGTGCTATTGTACAAATGATTTATTTCAGTAGTAATTATTTAATTAAATACAATTTTTTTCATAAAGAGCACGACTATTACTTGTTCCAATATGCTGTTCATTTGCATATATCCCAAATTAATAAACAATCTTGAAATGTATTAAATAAAATATTGCCTCAATTAAAGTCGCTTGCCTGCTTAAGGAGCGACCGACTTACATACGTCTCTGAGGTCACAATACTAATTTTCATTTAAATTAAATGAAAAAAATAATTAGGAAACGCCTCCAATAATTTTATTTAAGTCTTTTATTATCACCTGAGAATCATTGGCTTTCGTTTTTATATTGGCTAGCAACAACTAAAATGAATCATAATACAACGTGTTAATACATACAGTGGGCGCCGTGGCTCAAGTGGTTAGGGCGTTGGATCGCTGAGCGAGAGATTCGACGTTCGAATCCCAGAAACACCAAAAAGTTTTTTCAAGGTCCCACCTCTCGCGAATGTCTGACAAACGTCCGAGAGTAATAACTGTCAAAAGAAAGCTTTTTCAATTTGCCCTTCGGATATGGCTCTAAACTGTCGGTCCCTTCCATTTCTGTGAAAAAATATAACACGCACAATATAAAAGATCGCGAGAAGCTAGGTCCTGGACCACATACGGTCCGTTGGGCCAAGTATTTGTATTTTGTAATACATACATTAATTCAATATAACGACTCAGATTTTGTGTCCTTACGATTACATTGAACTTAATTTTCGTTATGTGATATAAGATTTACTATCAGCTTTGAAATTAGAAATTGTCAGTGCGAGATTAAGAACAGTTTAAGGAATATTAATTTGTGTACAAACGATTACATTGAACTTAATCTTCATTATGTGATACAAAATTTTAATATCAGTTTTGAAACTAGCAATTGTCAGTGAGAGTTTAATGAAAACGATAGAATGATTTTCATATATTCTAGGTTCACTTCCAAATGTTTGCAAGTATGTTCAACTAGAATATTTGTTATCAGAAGGTACTTAGTTGACAATAAAATTAATATATTTGTCAATTCCATTAGAAGCAACCACGCATTTCCTGTCTGTCAAAGGGACCCAAATTTCAAATAAATGAGAATATCAGTTAGCAAAGCTTTCAGGACTTTATCATTACATATGCATTAATTAGATTTACGTAGGTATCGATTCATTAGTGAACACATATCATTTAAGTATATATCAGCTATGTTTTGATTTAATGTTAATGAGAAAATTGGGCCCAGCTTATAATAAATATTTAGTTTATAGTCTAATACAAGCAACTAGTTTCTTTGAAAGTTTTTGGCAGATACTATTTTGTGTTACCTACTGGATTATTCATATTTTGTATATATATTATTCATATGAATTTCCAGCTTACTTAAATATGGTACCATATTGTAAGTCAGCAGCATTTTACTTATGTTTACATTTGCAAAAATTATTTTCTTTTATTTGCATCATACAACATGTTTCATTCATCGATGTGTTTTTGTTTATTTATTTTTTTTTTTGTCACACAATTTTACATCATAAACATAATAACTCAATAATTGTAAGATACAAATGAGCCTCCTTAAGGTGAGTCCACCTATGATTCTTGAGAAATCAGCAGGTCACATTCACGTTCACTTTTTTTTATTTTAGTTTTTTTTTTGTTTTTTTTTTACTTTTGCAGCAGTCCCCCAGCTTTAAACTTTTTCTCGTTTTAAAAAATTTTATCGGTTAAGTGCAATAATAAGCAATGCAAATGGCACTACTTGAGTTTAATAAAATAATAATTATAATGGATCAAAATGCAAAATGCACAAAATCAATCGATAATACAAAGGAAATAGATGTAGCTTTGAGTTAAAAAAGAAACACATTTAACAAATATTTGAAATAAATGTAATGAGAATTTATTTGGCACTATAGTGATACGTCCACTTCATCAGATTGTATGTTGATTTTTTACATATTCATATTCATCTAAGTAACTAGGTTATTTATCACATAAATATTCATCTATACGGTTTTTCATGGGTGGTGATTGCACTAAGAATTTTAGAACGTTTTAAAGAAGTAAGTTGGATGTTGAATTTATAAGTCGTATATTAAGCGTTGTGGGTACCCTTCCTTCAAATGAAACATTGTTAGAATCATTCGTCGTCTTATTAATATTTTATAACCGAGCAGGTTATAATTATTCTTTTACAGATAAGATATTCATAAATTAGGTTGAAAATACCTTCATAATGGAGTGCAACGATAAATTAGCTCCTAATTCATATCGGTGGCTTGTGGTATTAAAGTCTTTCCCGTCAGACTCTCTTTTTTTAATGCCTCATTTTAATCTTTTAAAAGCCAGAGTTTATAGTAAATTACACTATTTGTTTCGTAAGGTAATAATTGAACACTCAAACCTTCGATTAGTTACAACAATATGCACAAGAGTCTGTCTGAGATGCATTTGATTTGCATCTAAGATATTAATTGCAGTTAGTGTTACCCAAACAGACTTATAAAGTTCTGTAAATTGTAACTACACCCATTTAACATCAATGTTGCAACCACCTGCCTTCATTCGCCTTGTAAATTCTTTTTCTTCAGTCGAAATTTTAGACACGAAAAGTGTAGTATTACTTTGGTCGAAGATTTATGTGCTTTATTTTATAAAATACCAAAGCTATATCTATTTCCCACTCCAAACATGACATACCCTTAAATTTTAAGAACATAGCCTTATATTAAGAAACTATTTGTAAAAAAAAAAAAAACGAGCAATCAGCAAAAACCAATCAAAAACATTGTGTTTTTTTCTTTTATCTATTTTTCTCTGGTACTGTGAAAAATAATGTTTTTAAAAACAAAAATACGTTAAATTAATAAAATCTCCGCTCAACACTAGACGTGGTACAAAAACATAATGCTGGCGCCAATGAGCATGGAATATGTCACAAACGAGGTCTTACAAGTCAACAAGTTACACCAATTCCTGACCTAAGAAGTGATTTAGATCTACCACAACCTTCCGGTTCGCCCTCGAATCGACCGCCATTCCAAGGTCTTTTTAACATTAATATTTTATTTGTTTTCTGCAAACCATTTTATAATCAAGTACATTTTAATGAGTATTAAAAACATTGAATTGAAAACAGATTCAATTGTGAAAAAAATAGTTCGTTTACTTGTAGTTGAATTATATTTTAGTGTTATTGTGAACGTTGTTTGTTTGATTTTTTTGTACTTCTGTTATGTTTTGTTAAACTCGTACATATATTACTGTTTGTGTTTGTTTAAGGATTATGTTGTCTTTTGTTTTTTTATTTTTTGCGACTAACAAGTTTATGTATATGTAGTATAGGTGTGATCAATGAGTTCTAAAAAAAATACCGGATTAAAATAACATGTAATTATTTGCAAATAATAATGATAAAAAAGCTACGGATGATACAATCACCATAAATTTTATTTAATTTTCTCAATTTTCAAACATGCTTTGAAAAGAGTTACAAGTAGAATAAAGAATATGAATAATATTCTACATTATTTCACAATTGAATTGAACTCATTGAACAAACCTATTAATAGACATGATTTAAAAATAAATTCTTCATCTTCGTTCAAAGACGAATCATTCCGCTTTTTCTTATTGGCGTATATTTAACGTATCCGCTTAGGCTGGAGTGGTGGACAGGTTTCCAACCCCTATGTGTAAAAAAGAATTCATACATACATATTGCTCTTTGTCTTTTCTTGGTTGTTACATATTATAACTATTCACTAACACAATTTTATTACTTGTTTTGTTTTCATTTTCCTAAGTTGCAAATTAATTATGTATATTTTTATTTGCGACTGTGCTGTTTTGTTTGGCATGTTTTAAAATTATTTCATAATAAAATAACATTTACTATATTCTAGTTGAATTTAATTAATGAATATTTTGTGAGTTTTAATTAATAAGAAGTATTTACTGAATTGTAATTTTATGAAGACATGTTTATTGTTTACGAAACCAGTAACTAATTTTGGAGGTATTATCAGTAACTAATCATCTTATGGTTGTGGAGGTATTATATTGTATCTATTATTTATATATGTATCAAAAGGAAGAAACAAATTATAGTATATGCTGCCTTCAATCGGCATCCTGTGAACTAATCGATCGAAATTGCTTCGAAATTAAATTAGAACAGTTAAAATTAATAGAATAAAAGAGTTTTGATTCAGTTGCTGTTTACACGTAGAAAACATTAAAAAATATCCGAAAACACTGTTTTTGAAATAATTTTTCCAAACATTTAAAAAAAATGTATAAAATATTAATATTGATGTTTTTTATCTGTATCGCAAAGGTAAATATGTTTTTTTAATGCATATAAAATAATAACTAACTTAGATTTTTTTTTAAATTTTTGTTTTTGAAGACAAGAAAACGACGTTAAAGAGAAAATTGACGTGAATATAGAATTGTAGGGAATCAAAAGCTTCATTACTCATTTAATTACTTAATACCTCAATATTTTCCTTCTCAAATGGAATATTGTACGGTTTACAAACAAACGGAGAACTAAATTAACCGGCGATACCCATTGAAACATGCATGTTTCTAAATCACCGATTCAACAATTTTTCTTGTCGTCAGTTTTATTTTAAAAACAATATAAAAATATCGAAAAAATTATATTATATTATAATTATACAAATTAAAAAAACAAAAAAAAAAAAAAAAAGATATAAAAAGAATCATTAAACTGTATTTATTCTCTGGTCTATGGAAACACACATTTCATATGAAGAGATTAAATAAAGTTTAAAGATTTATATAACGTTGGATACATTACAATCAAGTAAAATTATTTATCATATTCGTATCTACAATCATGAATCGAAATTTGTATCTGTTATGAATGTGTACTCAAGTCTTGGTTTATATACTTAAGGTATTGTAACCAAAGTACCTATAGCATATGGCTTTGTTGCAAGTGTTAGTTGTATTGTTTATACAATTATAAAACCAGCAAAAGCACGAAGCATTATTCATTTAGAGTAACAATTGATAGGGGTATACAACTTTTATAGCTCTTTCAATAAACAATGCTATACTAAATTTATGTATTAAGCGCTTTCGCATTATTATGCATTGGCCCTTTTTTACTCTTGGTTGTTCAAACTAGTGTCACATGATGAATTCCAATAAGAACAAGTACATTTTTTTATCAATCAGAACTCTCGTATTGTACAAGAACGCAATTGGTCAAATACAGTAAGTCATAATTCAATTTGACAGCCAATGTAAACCTTATGTATGTATGTACATGCTTCATAATGTCCAGGTAAAATTACAATTCAGTAAATTTGTTCTCAAATTTCCGAACAGTTTATTTCCTCAGTAACATGCACAAAAAAATTGTCTCTACAACGAAATTTGTTTCTATTACGCGAGTTTTTCTTTCACTTGTTACACTGTTTCTTCACTAAGAATCTGTGCTTATATGTATATATTTTTTAATGTCAACGTTTTTTTTTTTCGCAAACCCGTAATTTATTTTTTTATTTTATATTCATTCGAAAATACAGTCACACGTTCGGCCTCTGCTACTGCAATAACTCGCAGGCCGACACCACCAAAAGAATACCAAACGGTCGAACATAATAATTACTCGACAAACCATGACGAAGGTGAGATGTTTTATACAAAATTGTACATTTTTATTTGCTAAGTATGCATTATCTTATGATTTAACTCACCTTTCCACGTGTTTCTTGTATTAAGATAAATTTAAAAACCATCTTTTTTTTATATCCTATCTTTAAGTGTTGTTTTTGATTTATTTTTTCTTTATATTTTTACTTGCTTCTTAAAAATTAGGCTTTGTTGTTCACAAAACCCGAGGCATAACGACATTGTCATCAATGCATAATCAGGAACCATTGGTTCCTGCGCGCTTGCGTCAAGCTAAAGAAAAAAATAATGTGGAAACGAAGGCAGATGAAAGAGGTTCGCACAAATTATACTTTTTTTTCTTTTTTGAAAACTTCATTTAATTTATTTTTTGAAAGAGAAGAAAAAAACATAAATTTGTTAGTCACGTACATATATAGTATAAACACAAGTATAAATTTATGTAGAGCACGTTTTAATACTTTAAAATAGTTTATTTTTATAATAACAATCGATCCATACATATATGTAGATATGAATATATTTTCTGGGAGAAGGTAAAGTTGTCCAAGTCATTCATTGGTTAGTACATCACAGTTATCCATTGCTGTTTAGTATATTATGCTCATACATATGTATTTACAAACTCGTTTAATCTGTACATAAGCTTAAACAGCCCCCTTTTTTTTATAATGTAGATGGAATAAAACGAACAGATGTTAAGACTTTCATATAATAAATCCTTTTCGGTTTATTTTAATAATTAATTTGAAAAATATACTTAACAGGTTGACAAATGCCAATGAATACAATTATGTATATATGTGTGCTACCCATACGACATATTTTTTTCGACTTCTTTGTCGCACATTATTGTCAGGAAATTTGCGACTGTTAAATACAAAAAGGATAAACCCATCACCTTGGAGAGTTGTTACGATGTTGGTGATAATTTACACATTGCCTTATCTTGCTTCATTACTGCAGGAACATCTTCACATTGCCAGAACGTCTATAATTAACAAACCATCAACATGAATTTCTGTATTTGGCTATACAGAAAATGCCAAAAAATTCCCGTTTTTAAGCGAGTCGAATTTCCCTTTGTGACTGAATCTGTGATGTTAGAACGCGTTATGGTAGCATTTTTTGCTCATTTTACAGTCATATTGCTGATTGTGATAAGGTCATATTCAAGCAGGAAGCATTTTCTTCCGTACATACTTAATTTTCCATTTTTCTGGACAGAATGTTTAAATTTATGTTATGAACTGATAAGTTACTTCAAACAAACGTTGAGATACTGAAGACCATTTTCGACATCTGTTATAAAATCCATCAATATAAAATACATAAATATATAAATCTGAAAAGTGCATTGTTGAATAAAAAAAAATGTTTTATCATATATTTTCGCTGGATCTCTGCCAAGTCCATCCTTAAAGCTTCTGAAATTAAAAAAAAAAAAAACGTGCCATCGTCAACACGCTGAGATCTTGCAATTATTTAGCAATTACAAATTTTGTTAAAACCTACTAAATGTAATGTTAAAGAAATTTTACGGAAACGCGCATCCTTTTCTTAACATTTAATGCTAAAAGGCTTTGGTGATGTTATTACCGCTTGTTCTTACACAAAAACACTAGGCAAAACTATGTAAAGCTCATCTCTTTTTAACACTTATACGCTACTTTGAGACCGCTTGAAAGATGGCGAATAAGGATTTGAAGTTTCTTTTTTATTTTCGGGATCTTTTGATTTTAAAATGTTTAAGACGTTGACAAAAAATAGTTGACTACGTTTTTTACGATATGTTGAGAACACAAATGAACCGTAGTTCTAAGTGTCTTGTTTTCTTTCCGATGTTGAGGTTCCATTCATTACGCTTACTTTTATCCTACCATATGTTAAAGAAGAATGCCATGTACAAGTCCTAGAGAAGAATTTGTGTATGCTCTATGCGTTGTTGATGACTATAGATCTAAAGGTCTTTGGTTTGGTTTTTTTGCACTTGAGCTTAAATATTGATGAAATGTTTATTATCTTTTGATATGAACGAGGGATATATGTATATATATGTACGTATGTATATACAATCTGTCAAGTAGTTTATATAAGCAGGGCATGTAGCATAAAGGAAATAAGGTTTTATTACGAGGTTGTCAAGTGCGTAAGTTGAGTCATTGTGATAATCTTTTTTTTACAATAGAAAAGAATAAAACTATAACTTATTGCCCAAATAAATAATAATAAGGTTAAAAAAATAACGACTAACTCCAATCCTAGTCCCATCTATTAGTGCAGAGCTCTGAATGCATCTTACCTTCACAACATTTCCCAGAAATTATATCAACTTCTTAAAATTGTAGTTCATACTAATAGTTAAGAAAACACTATTGTATTTGCATTAATTTTTTTATTTTGCTTGCGATTTTTTATATACAAAAAAAAAAAATGTTGAATTGAAACACAAAAATGAAAATATAAAAATCACACAATCCACCCAATGCCCATATGCAAAATTTGAAAAATGCGCAGGCGATTATGTACCCGCTGGCAGACCAAGTAATTGGGAACAAAATCGAAGACCAAGCTATGCAGGTAATATGACCGTTTTGTGAATGTTTCTGTTTTTAATTTTATTATTGGAATGTCTACTGTTCTTGTAGTTTGTTAAAATAAGAAATGCAATATTTATTTTCAAACTCTTCATTTATATTCAAAATTTATTCGTGTAAATAGAAATGAAAAAGTAGTAAAAAGTTTCGACCTACAGGTCGCCGATCGCGTCGTAATTCTTCCAGTGAAGATTCACAGCTAACAATCGAAAATTTTGGTGGATCGCAAGATCAGTTGAATATGATAGGCCGAGGATTTGAAAGAGATCGTGAACGTGAAAGAGAGAAAGAACGAAAATTGTCTAATACCAGTGTTGGTGAGTTTGCTATTCTCATTTAATTTTTGGAAAGCATATTCATATTTTATTGTTTACTTCCGCAGAACCTGCTGTTGCAGTTAGATCCTCGATTGCAGATGCTCGGGGAACCCTACAACTTGGCTATGATACGGATTCTGGTTCGGAGAAACAAGATCGTGAAACTGAAAAGAATACAATGCGGCGCCAAGGAAGGTAAGCGTAATACTGCAGGGAAACATGGGAGCTCTTTTTTCAATACTTCGACTAACGCTTCCATTAAGCCGATAATTTTGACTCAGTTATCCAGGTGTTTGCCAGAAGTAAACATTTGTTAACTTTTGTTTGCATTAGAAACGAAAATGATGAATTGACATCTTAGATATCTTAGAAATCAGCTGCTGCTCACACTCACTCCCACTTTCGTTATCTTACTAGTACCGCTGAAAAAATCGTTTCTTTTCTTTTTTTTTCTGCTTTGTTACTATGTACCAAGAATTAGTAATATCGAGTGTAAGCATCATTACACAACCTTTAAGTAGACAGGCTATACCAACACAAGCCCTCAAATTATATTCTTTTAGTAAAATGAGTACTAAAGATGGTGTTAGCGTTACATTTTTTTGTTTAATATGTATCAAAACCGTTCTAGTTTTATGAACGGAAAGTTTCTAAAACATATTAAACAATTTCTTGTGATGAAAATGGAAAACTCTAGGCTAAAGAAGTTGTAATTAGGTTTAAATCTAGATTATATCAAACAAATGTTTGTTTTTCTATACGATAAAAGGTAGAGAAAAAGGCAGCAAAACATATTTGGTGGCTCTCGAAATTACCTCGTAGCGTAAAAGCGTCATTGCATTTCAGACTATGCAATGATTAACAATGTTAATACTAGTATTCTTTTAATAACACCCATTTATCGTTTCGTGCTTTTATAATTTAGTTTTTTTATTCTACAGCATGGAACAAATTTAGTCGATAATTGAAACTATTGGTCGCCGATTTTAAAATGTAAAACTGTTCTTTTATTTCCGGTCAAAAAATATTTTTTTTTTAAGAGTGGTGTTAAAAGTCATTAAATCGTAATATAAATAAAACCAAAGCTGGTAGGTTAAACTGCTCCAGTTAGTATAGTTGTATAGTTGTGATTGAACTTTAAAAGTGTTTACGTTACGAGATGACAAAAATGAATTTAGTTTACAAAACTTCTCGAAGAAAAAATGGGTGTTGGACTGTTATTTTTTAAATCCTCAAACGACGAACTGGCTTTTACAAATTTTTACTCTATTTCAGTGTTGATAATATCTCATTACGCAACATCAAACATTCCAATGACAAAGACTTAACAGACGGCGATTTATCATCGCATAGCAATTTCAGTAATTCAAAACCGAGTGCCTACAATACAACAACCGCTACAGATGAAGAGATTACACCCAAACGCAAGACCTCATTCGCAGCGCTGCCAACAAACACTACAACGTGGCAGCAACAATCTGCATTGCTGAATCAAAGTGGCGATCCAAATGGTAAAAAAATTCTTTAGCTTGAGCACTCCTTTTAAATGCAATTATTTTGTATAGACCTCTACCTCGAAGAGGACTCTCGACCACTAGTTGATGCAACAAAACTTACAACTATTCGTATGAAACTTGAGGAAAAACGCCGTCGTATCGAACAAGAGAAACGTAAAATTGAAGTGGCACTCTCGAAGCACCAGGAAAAGGTAGGAAAGGCGGCCTTTTTACAAGCTATTAATAAGGTGAGTGATTATCTCTCCAAATGACATTGATAGTAAAGTAAACAGCATTCAAAACTCTCATTCAATTCGGTTGAGAATTCATTGAAATCATGCTCCACAATCGGTCGATTACTTAATTTTTAATTTTTTTAGTTCATTTGGAAATGTGATTATTCGTTTTTAAGTTAATGTGTTTGTTCATTTCTTATTTGTGTCTTATTTTTGCCTTAATTTTTTTTAGAGATTTACATGTACATACATAACTGGTTACAAGAAATAACATCTTAGTCTACTTATGCCAAGATTGGATATAAAACTCGCATTTATATACAGTCGTTTGCTTCACATTTATTTACTTTTTTTTTTTGTTGTAAGGCAGATCAGTAGATCATGAATTAAATATTTCATTTGATTGACACCCAAATGAAAAATGTAACTGACTCTCCCGCAAAAGGCAAAAATTATCGTATGCTGTTATTGCTTGTGGCCATAGATATAGTTTGTTTTGTTATTATAATAATCCTTTGTCATTTTTTTAAATTCTTAAATTCACTAAGAGCTAAGCTAAACATACAATAATAAACCGTAGGGCATTTGTGTCATACAGGCCAGAGAACTGAAAAAATTTTTTTTGCACAGAAAAGATACTAAACGGCATTATATATATTTTTTGTCGCGCCTTTGTTGCGTCGTCTGAGTAGCCCTAGCAGTTATATGTGAACGTTGATATAAGGAGAATGGAATAGTGTCATTTGTGTGATATTACTTATTTTTGTTGTTACATTAAAAAAATATGGTAATAAATAAATATAGGAAATGTTGAGGTCGACCTAAAAAAATGCCTTACCGATGACTTATTAGTATTTTTCGAAATTATTAAGTATTGGAATTTGTACAGCCACTCTTCAAAATTAAGTTTAAAAAATATGTTGAAAGTTTCAGAGTATCTGATTTTCAAACATGTCATACCTACATACATATTTGCGGGAACCATATCTTTGTGTTTACACAAAATGTCTTAATTTTATTAAAGCTTTAAATAAGTTCAACATTTTCTTTGCAACAAAAGTGAATTTTCCATTACATAATTCTTCTTTTATTACCGAAAAGGAATTTAAAATTCATTGTCATTCATATTCCATATAAAATGGTATATAAAATGTTGTAAATAACAGAAATAATTTTTAAACAATTTCTTGTCCAGCAATTGGAGCATATAAAGTCTGAAGAATTCTTATCAGGGGTAATGTACAATTTTCAAAGCAAAATCTTTTCATATTCAAGTAATTTTTAAAAGTTTTATTTTTATCAGCAATAATATTTCATACCATTAGCATACTTTTATGTACTCGTACATATGTATATATGTACATATGAATACAATGCATATTAGAAAAGATAAAAAATCTTTTCACAAAAAAATTAATGATTGTCATTTTCGTTGTGTCACTCACTACACTCAATTTGATTTTATTTTTACTTTATTAATTTTGTTTTAAATTATACAATTAATTTATGTATTTCATGGTGCTGGAAAAACAATTCATTAAAACACCTCGAACAAAACAACCATTGCTAATATTCTTATAGGGGAAGACCCAACCTCAATCAGAAGGTGAAAGTAAAGAGCAACCTGTCGTGGATGTTGGAAAAAGTAATAATACTAATACTATCGTCACAGATAATGGCGATATGCCACCAGACAGACCGAGTACTATAAATCAGGTATCTGGACAGGACTTAAATTGCATTCGAATGAATTTACACACAAATAGAGATGTTTATCGCTTTTTTCATGTTTTTTTCCTACTGCCTTAAGTTTACAAATAAACTAAAATACATATATTTCTTTAAAGAAACATTTATTTTCGAAATGATCAGCTCCACTCCACAGAGAATGCTCCCTTTCCCAATCCTGAGTAGTGAACTAGTAATAAATCTTAAAATATAAGTTCTTTAACGTTGTATTAGTCCTGGTAATTTATTTAGGTTGTGGATTGTACTAATAATGTAATGCATGCTATTCTTCGCTCTTTTTCAAATTTATATATATATATTAAGTATGCTTTGTTAAAAAAAAATATAACAAAATTAAAAATTATAACAAATCAATTGCAAAACACCAAATTTCATCTTCAGGATGACATAGAGTCCAGTTTGGATTCGATGAAATGGGAAACACTTAGTAATGAATCGAAACGCACTCCAGATATTGATCCAATCGACTTGGAAAAATATCAGGTAACAAAAACACAAATTCTATTTATCTATCTGTTACTCTCTCTCTGTCTCTACTTCTAATGCTTGCTCTATGTCAGTCCAAGAAACGAAATATATAAAAAAAAAAACAAATACCGTGATTTTGTAATTAATATAATTTTTTTTCTCTTCTCCTTTTTTCCTCTCAAACAAAATATATATTTACATATATTTTGAACACTTGAAAATACCTTTACATAACATTCACCACTCTCCACCATCATTGTGCTAAATTTGCCAATTACTTAAACAATGAAAACATAAAAATTGGTACATAAATAACTAGCAAAGCATCGCAATCATGAATTCAAATCTGCAGGATATTCAACAGGATATCCATAGATTAGCAACACAGCAAAGTCAAATACAAGCTCAACACCTGCAGGCACAACAATTGATACAAGCCCAACAAATTGCGAATATGTTACACCAGGTAATGAAAAAAGCAATTCTAAATTATCGAACTAGTATGGAGCAGAAAAAATGAAATTTAAAATTGAAAACCTGACATTGGAGGAGTATCAGTTGTTTTATTGTTTGCACATTTCAACAAAAGAACTTTTGAATTTGTTTGGTGGTTTTCATGTTTGCGTTTCATTTAAAAAATCATTTGTGAATCATGTTGACCTTTTTTTAATTAATATTTAAAAGTAGCGGGTGCCCGACGTACGTAGCTGCGCCTAACAAAAAGAAAGACATGTTTTTTGGTACTGCAGAAAATTTGATTTTTATTAAAATTTTTATATTTTACTGTTGGTATGCGCGGAATCAGTACAGCTTCCTTTGTTCCAAATTGCGGATTAGCATCAACGGTGAGCCAACTTTCAATGTTAATTTTTGTGACGGCATTCCGGGTGGTTCCAATAAGATCAGAAATTCGATTGGGTAATTGATGGCTGTTCCTCTTCCATAACAACATCAATTTTCATTTCATTGATTTATTTGATGATTTATTTTGTTGACGTCATTTTTTTTCGGTGCAAGCATTGCACGTTCACAAAGCCAAACTGATATTAGGGAAAACCTTTTGCATACTATCGTTAATTAATTGTTCCGATTTGCAAAAGTGTGGCGGAAACGATATATCCTGTGTTATGGGATCGATAGGAAGTTTGGCGTTACCAATATCCAGAAGTTCCTTGGCAAATAATTCGGCTGAAGCCTCTTGCCGCAATTGCACGCGCATATTGGTCCATAGCGTGACTTTTTTCACGTGTCTCCATAGACTCGACGCTTTCAGCCAAGGATTTAGTTCAACAGCGGGTGTCGATCGTGGAGTGACTGGCAAAGTTTTACGAAAATCACCAAAGAGAAGTATAAGCGGTCTACCCATTAGCCGGGTGTTGCCTCTGAAGTCACGCAAAGTTCGATCAAGTACTTCCAGTAATTTTTTGTACGCCATGGTAAATTCGTCCCAAATGATAATTTTGCATTCCTTTAACCCTTTTTTTTATGGTGAAAACTATTTAGAAGACTCCAAATAAAATTTGTTCATGGGCTACAACTTTGTTGTCCAATGGTTAACCAATTTTGAGTTTTGTTAGTAATTTGGCAAAATTCAATGAAATTTTCATAGAGCGAAAAACTTCTCTCACTCAAAATGTAGTTGTGGGTAAACTTCTGGACCGATTTTGACCAAAAACACTCTCAGGCTAATACCGAATATTGCCTGAAAATTTGGGCTCAATCGATTCGTTGGTTTCCAAGTCCATAGCATACATACAAACATAGGTACATACCTAGGTACATTGATATCAATTTTTGAAATCAACGCCGCCAAAATAGCATCAAATTCTTGTTTTTATTATGCTATCATAAGTAAATTATATTTTGTGTGGCGTTGGCTATTTTAGTTCATGGAATGTTATTTTTGGACCCTAGCCTCAGTTAGAATTATAAAATGTACTTATTTCATGGGAACTGAAAAAAATGGTAGTACTTTTTTACATAAAAGTTTTTTTGATTCGCCTATAATTTGAAAATAAGGAAAAAAGAGGCTAAAATACTAATTTAAAATCTAAAATTTACATAATTCGCAGTAGTCATTCCAAATCACATTTATACAGTAATCCACTACATGAGTAGATTCCTTCACATATTAATTTTGCTGCTAACACCTATTTGAAGTCCCTTGTAATAATCGTTTCCATTCACTTATCATAGTTTACAAACAAATCAACCCAAGCCTTCCCATCATTGCAGAAATGATTGAAAGAAATTTAAAATATATTGTATTCGGCATGATAAATTTGTTTCGTGTTATTGTTTATGTGTTTGTCTACTGTTACATTTAAATTTATTTATCAACAAAGAAACTTCTTTGACGCAACGGAAAGTAATTAAAATGACCTTGTTCTCATTTTGTCATCTCATCTCAACTGGACACCTATTTAAGGCGTAAAAAGTGCTAAATTAACACTTATTGGCAATTTGCATTACCATTTTTAACAATATTTTATACTGTATCTTCTTGCTATCTTCAGGTAAGGTTCTTCCACATCTAACGCCAATAAAGTGTGCTTCTGTGACTGGATCCATAATTCACTCACAAACTAACAAAATGGTTCTATAATCTCTTAGTTTCTGTTTCGTTTGAAACCATCTATATAGCTTTAGTTCGAAATGTGCTTACAAGAAAATTTTGTCTCACTCCTTTGCGTCGCATTGTCTTTGTCTATGTATTGCTTGGCTCTTTTTATCTGTTTCTTTCTTTGTCTATGTGACGTTTTCTGTTTTATTTATTTTAAACTAAAATATAGCAACCATATGGCTCTCAACAACATATTCCTGGTCAATATCAACGTCAGCCCGTTCAGCAGGGCTTTGGTTCAACGCCCCATCTTCCACAAGCGTACAATTCTCCTAGTGCATATAATTCTCGTCCACCTAGTCGGGACCCCTATCAACAACAACAGCAGCAACAGCCACAACCAATTCAGTATATAAATGAGCATGGCCAATATGTCACTCAGCATCCAGTATCAATGCCGCCCCAGAATCAATCGCCCTATATGCAGCAACCACAAAACCAACCAACGTCTCTATATTCCCGTAGTGGTGGAGATATGAGTACCGGTGGTGGTCAGTATGAAAATGGTGGATACAATCCATATGGTAGCACACAAATTCATCATCCACAATATCCACTGGAACAAAATCAATTCCAGTCGCATCAACAATATATAAACCGTCCACCGGAATACGATGATTATCCACCACCACATCGTGGTCGCGATCCACATTCACCACAGTCAAATCAATTTTATTTGCATGAATCCTCACCGCAACCAACGCAACGAAGAACATGGGCTCAATCGGCAGCTGCTCACCATGAACAACAACAGCAACAGTATCAACCACAACCAATACAGTTAGTCGATGTGAATGCCTGGCAGTCGCAAACTATGTCCCCAAAAGTTGTAGACACACGTACTTGGAAATCCTCTACGCCTTCCACAAATAGTCAGAGCAGCAGTGGAAGTGGAGGTGGATTTATGTTGCATCAAAATGGAGGCAATGATTATGGTCATCAGGAAAAATCTTACCAGAATCTGTTTCCAGTGCATTCAAGTCCACAACATAGACAAACGCCACCAAGATCAATGATGGGAAATCACAGGGTAAGTACAGATTGATAATGAAGTTTGTTCTTTTTTTTTTAATTTGAAATTAGGTTGCTAAACTGAGATTATTCCTTAACATCTTAGGAAAGCCGGCAATTAAAATCATCGCCAGCGCTACCGCCGCCAGACGATATGGCACCTCAAAGTATATGTTTCATCGGCGATGAAGATGATGTTGTGGATCAAATTGAAATGCATATCGACACAATGCCTATCCGAAAAACGGCAGATGTGAATCATAGTATGCGACCACAAGCAATGCATGGAGATTATGTAAACGATATCAGCTTAAGTAAACTGAATATAACGAGTGGTAGTTTGACCTACAGAATACCTTCGCCATCGAGGCCGTCATTAAATGCGAACAGTTTTCAGGTAAACATTTTCATAACTCCCCAATTTTCCTTTACGTACATATATCAAAAATTTATTATAAGGTAACTATCTATTAATATCTGTACTGTGGATCCTTAGTTGTACATATGTGTGTATGACTAGATAGGTGGTTTTCCTTTGGAGTTAAGTTAATGGACCATTTCTAGTACTTACATAAGTGCTTCTACAATCTAATATTTATCTCTTAAAGAAGCGGCTTGTTTCGTTGTTGTT
Source organism: Blera fallax (assembly GCA_946965025.1). NCBI lineage: Eukaryota > Metazoa > Arthropoda > Insecta > Diptera > Syrphidae > Blera > Blera fallax. The sequence continues at coordinate 53,460,664 of OX337246.1, forward strand.
ACAAAGATGGCACGGGGGTGGCTCACTTTTTTTTTTTTTTTTTTTTTTTTTTTTTTTTTTTTTTTTTTTTTTTTTTTTTTTTTTTTTTTTTTTTTTTTTTTTTTTTTTATATATATTTCATCTACAAGCTTTGCTTAACAGACTAGTTCAAATTTTCAAAACATAAGTAATAAAAATAATAATAATAATTATATGAATATACCTTATGATAATAAATTAAGTAAAGTGTTTTTGAAGCAATCTCTAGAAAGGTACAAATCTATATCTCTACTGACTTCATTGAAAGACATAATAGATCTAGATATTGGTTCATTTAGTCCATAGTTTGTTCTATGTGCTGGTCGAAAAAGAAATTGCCGTTCTCTTAAAGGTCTTTCAGGAGCATATATTGGCAGAAGACACAAAAGTGAAGGACAATTAATGCCATAACAAAACAAATCTCTAACAAACATAATATCGTGAGCGTATCTCCTTGCCTTGAGTGTCAAAATACCTAATAACTGGCATCGAGTTTTGTAGGAGGGCATAAAATCCCAGCGCATTTTTCTAAAAATGTATTTGGTAAAGCGCCTCTGGACACTTTCGAGACGATCGGAGTGTACTACATAGGTAGGGTTCCAGATAACATCGGCATACTCAAGTACAGATCTTACTAATGAAATAAAAAGTGACAAAAGCGTATGGGGATCCGTAAAATCTTTCCCATTTCTCTTTATGAATCCAACAATTGAATTAGCTTTAGAGACTACAAAATTCACATGAGCGTTAAAGGTTAACTTGGTATCAAAATTAACTCCAAGGTCTTTAATTGTGTCGATCCTACTTAATATACAATTCGCAAGATTGTAATCAAAAAGAATGTGCGAAGAACTTCTAAAAAAAGACATAGTTTTGCATTTATTTATATTTAATTTTAAGCAGTTATCAGTACACCAATTCGATAGACAGTCAATGTCCTGCTGCATTTTCACACAATCATCTATAGTTTCTATCTTGTGAAATATCTTCAGGTCATCCGCGTAAATTAAGCACTGACTGTTTTTTATATTCATGGAAATGTCATCAATGAATATTATAAATAATAAAGGGCCTAAGTGACTTCCCTGTGGAACACCGGAAGAGCAACTTATTTTTCTTGAACAGTGATTCCCAATCTTTACTTTTTGAACCCTTCCTGTTAAAAAAGATGAAATCCAATTAAGCATTGAGGAATGAAATCCAAAATTCCTTAATTTTTTTAGCAAGACTTTATGATTAACACAATCAAAAGCCTTGCTAAAATCGGTATAAATAGCGTCGACTTGGTAACCTTTTCCAACAGCGTTTATAACGTATGACGAAAAGTATGCCAAGTTAGATGTTGTGGATCGACCGGAGACAAATCCATGTTGAGCATTAGAAATATTCTCTTTTACAAAAAATTCTAATTTGCTTTTCACTACGCTTTCAAGCAACTTAGGTATTGCAGATGATTTGCAAATTCCTCGATAATTTTCAATACTATTCTTGGAACCGGATTTAAATATAGGGATGAGAAAGGAAGTCTTCCATTCATCAAGAAAAGTACCAGAGGACAACGACAAATTAAATATCAGGAGCAAAGGCAGACAGATTGACTGACAACATTTTTTTAAGATAATTGCTGGTATACCATCTGCGCCGGGCTTTGAATTGGGCTTAAGTCTGCTGACTGCAGTAAGGACTTCATGGAGTTCAAGTTCCATTGAACCAATATCGATTTTAGATATAAGGTTAGAAATGTAGTTCTTATTAGAGCAAGAGTTAGAATATACTGATTCGAAATATTTCGCAAATAGTTCAAGGGTTGTTTGAACATCATTAGATTCAACATTATTTAATACCATTGTTTTTGGCATGCCAGTAGAATTCTTCTTGTAGTTCACAAAAGACCAAAAACCCTTAGAATCAGTTTTTAGTTTTCTCTCAATTTTCAATATGTAATTCCTGTGTAAAAATTTGCTTAGCACTACGAAATCTTTCCGCAGCTTATAAAAATTTGTGTGATCCATCAAATTTCTAGAACATCTAAATCTTTTGTATGCCTTATTTTTGAGGTTTTTTAAATGCATTAATTGCTTATTATACCATGGAGGTTTGGACAATCTCTTTATCGACCTACAAGGAACAAACATAGAAAATCCACTCTGCATGATTTCAACAAAACGACTGTACATATCCCTAAGACTTAGGGTATGTAATTCATTTACCCAATCAAAATGATTTAGGTAGTTATTTAATGCAGGGAAATTGGTCATTGAGAAATTGAAGGACTTTTCCGTATTATGTTCAACCTTTAAATAATGATAAAACTCAAATTCAATTAAAGTTTCTTTATGATGAGTTGAATTTTTTAGTAATGAAAATGAAGCTTCAAAAACACAAGCCTTAATATCATCTGAACAAATAAAAACTAGGTCTAATATTTTACTCAATGAGTTACAGATTGAATTAATCTGACATAAGTTTAACGAATACAAGTAATCAATTAAAGCAAATTCATAATTCTTATTGACATTGCAAGGAATAAGCATTTTGTCATTATCTGACCAAGACCATATTATATCGCTGAGGTTAAAATCTCCAATAACACAAATGTTATTTAAATCATTACAAATATTATTAATATAATCGATATTTTCAATGTGCTTTTCATACATTTCTAAATTACTATGTGGCGGTACATAACTTACTATGAAATATAGGGTATTTACTGCACAGTTAATATTAATTGCTACGCAGAGTTGTTCCACACCTTCAGTCGGTAAATCGATCAGCTTGCAGGAAAAAGATGAGCGAACGGCGATAAAAAGTCCCCCTCCACGTTCATCAGCTGATTTACAACGGTCGAGACGAAAGACATTATAATTTCTGCTATCTAAAAGTTCTGAAGACATAATCCCACTATATAGCCAGGTTTCCGTGACGATGATTGCATCGTAATCATTATAACTCGAAGCATTGTAAAAAGCCGCTACCTTAGTCCTCATGCCACTAGCATTATGATAGTAGACTTTAAAAGAAGTATCTGAATTCGCAATTCTATTTCGGACAACGTTATCAGACAGCATACGAACATTAGCATCATCATTTATAAGTTTTTTGGAACGTAAACAAAACTCCGAATTTTTACTCCACTTGGCCAGAAATCAGCATTGTAGATTGTATGAGCATACTCAGTAGGGACCCCAATTTTGAAATTAACATACTTTAAGTTATTTTCACCATAATTCGATTTTACCAGTTTGAAGCAAGAGAAACGATAGGCGTTAATATTCAATTTTGATGTAATGTAGGAAATTATACCATCAGTAGCAGTGTTTGGGTGAAAACTGGTGATATGAAACCATTTCAGTTTATTAACAACCTGGAGTTCGGTACATTGTTGACTAGTTCCCACAATTACATCAGATCGTCTCTTCGATCGTCTCACAGGAAGAAGCTGTTCGCCACCTTTTTCGTTGCTTTCAGGATGTATATGTGTATTGCCACTCACACCTGCTTCTTCAAAAGCAACAGAATTGCAATTCTTATTAGATGCAGTTCCAGAAGGGTCAGCAGCAACGTCCACTTCATTAACAACAGCAGCATTCTTTATCGCGGCATTTATTACAGGAACATTTGTTTCAGTAGCAACAGCAACAGCATCATCAACACGATCAGTGACGTCATCACTGCCAGCAACAAAAACATCGCTTGGCTGTAGAGTGGAAATAATGATTTGACTCTGTACATTAATATCTGAACCGGCAGATGAAGAGAGAGAGCCAGTAAGAGCAGCAGCAGCAGCAGCAGTAGCATCAACATCAGCGCGAATATTTTCAACGCACTTTGTATTAGCAAATTTCTCACTCTCTTTAATAGAGCTAGAATTGCTAGCATTAGTAAAAGCGGTAACTTTTGGTGAAGAGAATCTATTTCCAATATCACCAACAGCATTACTATTTTTTATTGAGCGAGCGCGATGCATAGCAGGAGAGCTTTTATTACTCTTCAATGTTGACGATGACGACGTTATACGGTTCAAAGCAGGAGAAGTGGAAACATTCTTTCCGTTGGACAACAGCTGTTTCTTCAAATGATCATTGACCTTCCCCTTACTTTGAGAGCGGGTAATTCTTACCATGTCATTGACTTCGGTAACATCGTGAGAGAAATTAAGCTTTTCAAATGCACTATTGTTCTCTTTGAGAAAACGAAACAAGTCTTTAATTTTTGATACGCAACACAATAAGGAATCAATTTGGCATGTATCGCACTTCCAAAAAATATTTGTCTTGGATTGTATAAGGGCAAACTCAGAATCAAGAATGTTCGCACAATGAAAATGAAAAGCCGATTGACAAATTCCACATAATACAAGTAAATTGTCGGGTACTGCGACTTTACATTTAAAACACTTGTCGATCATGATTCAAATCAGAGAGCAAAAAGTAACACAACCGTCTTCAATCAAGCGCAACACTTTTCGACATGAGGTGGCTCTGTGTGAGATTTGTGTGTCCTAAGCGGAGTCGCAAGAATAGTTTTATTTTATTTTTTGAAAAATTTACTGGGTAGATAGGTTTTTCTGCGTTCAAATTTATTGCAGCGTAATGGTGGGTATACTGCTTCCATCCTTTTCTCCTTTTATCTTCCCAATACCAAAAATTTGTTCTTCTAATATCCTTATTGAATTTGATGTAGAAAGATACTAACGGTTCTCCTTTCGTCGATTTCGCAGCTTTGTCGTTTCCTTTTATAACAACGTGTCCCGGAATCCACATAAGCTTGGTTTTGTTGTAGCTCGAAATCAGCTTGTCTCGGATGGTTTCAATTATTGGAGATCTGTTTTCGAAGTTTTTAATGGCTTCGAGTGTGGATAGACTGCCAATACAGATTATTACTTTTTTATTTCCTGATATCTCTAGCGATCTGAGTATCCCCATAGCTTCAACTGATAGAACTGAACTTTTCCTTCTTGATCCACCAACTGCAAAAGCTGAGTCCAAGGTTGGTTTTCGATCCGTCTGTAAACAGGAAGTTCCAATATATTTGTTCACGTTCCATAATTTCGAAGAACATTTTTGATACATTTCATCCGTAGTAGAAATTTTCGGGAAAGAGTTAAGGAAGGTGTTAATAGATTCATGCTTTAGGCTCCATGGCGGATGAAGTGAGTTTTTAACTGTCTTAGTTGGTATTGGTATGCCGATGTTTCTTGCGAGTAATGTAGCGTTGTTAATCGTTGATGGACACTGTCATGAATATAATACGCGTATCAACTTTGAAACATAATCAAAAATGAGTGCGTGCAGAATTTTTTACTGAGATTTGCAAAGTAAGCTAGCTGAAATTCTCAATAAACGGGCGTTATGTAAGAAGCTGATGTCTGTTTTCACCAAAAAAGGCCGTGGGTATGGGAAAATTCCAACGCAGCAAAATATCGTGGTGGGTTCTTCCTATATCTTGGACACCATGATCACAAACAATCTAAGCTATACTGAAAAACCCCAAATGTCACCAAGAACAACATAGAATTTTAACCGGCAGTAATTTTCTTTTCCTGTTAGTTAATTTCTCATGTTTTTTTCTATTATTTAATACTTTTTGAAATTTTTGACCGGTTTTGTTTACATGTTTTTTCTTGTTTTCTGCTCCGGAGAGTAAAATCTTTCTACTATACCCTGTTAATAACCCTACAATAGCTATGATTTTAGCCACCAGCGAACTACCGACTGGGCTATCTCACTCATTTAGAACTGACTTGTGCGACTAATGTGTTGATCTTTGATCTGGAAAAATCATCCGCCATTGCGATTCGACTTAGGCGATGAAAAAACAGAACTTATATCCGTTTCTTGCACACTTATTGCACTGAAAACAAACGTGTATTATATGTTTATATGTCCGTGACCATTACCTATGGTGGTGTAATAGGCGGTGATATAGAAGGGCTCCATGGCTCAGTGGTTAGTTTGTTGGATTACTGAGTGAAAGTTACGAGATTTGAATCCCAGAAAACACCAATAAACATTTTTTCACGGTCCCGCAAATGTTTGACAAACGTGCGAGAGTAAAAACTGTCATGAGGAAACTTCTAAACCGTATTGGCCGCTGAGATGTCATCCAGTCGCTTTTTACAGATTTTTACGAGCTTGGATCTTATCGATGTGGACTGCAAAGCCTTAATGCTTAATGCTGCTTGACTGTCGACATAGATGCTGATTATTTTTTCTGAAATATTTTCCTCAATAATCATGTCCGCAGCTTGTTTTATTGCAGTAATATCAGCTTGGAAAACACTGCACCTGCCCTCAAGTCTAAACGAGCGAAATCTGTTTCGAGACACAGTATACACCGGCATTTTAGATCCGTCGGTGAAGATGGCCAGTTCATTCTCGAAAGGGACTCTGCCTTCATTTCATTCCTCCCTCCTAGGAATTCTAATAGAGAATCTCCGGTTGCAGTTTGGTAGTGGGATGTTGTAGTCCGTTTCCGTCCGGATTATCGATGCATTCCACCGATTTAGAACTAAGGCATGACCAAAAGGCTTAGCTATCCATAGACCGGCTTTCCTTAGTCTTAGTGCAGTTTTAGCTGCCGAATTTGCACAGTATATGTCAAGTGGAAGCAGATTCAGTATTGTTTCCAGAGCTGCTGTTGGTGTTGATCTCATCGATCCCGTCACCCCTAGACAGCCTGCCCCTTTAAATCTGTGTAACGCTTTGAAGTTGCTATTTCTTCTCGAGCCGATATATTTAGCAGTTTTCTGAGATATCAGATCGATACCGTTCATACGAGGGTATTTGTATTCTGGTATCGATCTTTTCCTCGTGAATAGTACTAACTCGGTTTTCGTCGAGTTCACTTCCATACCCCTGCCTTTGACCCAGTTATTTACTAGTAGAAGTGCATAATTGAGTCGTTCGCTGAGTACGGGAAGGAATTTACCTGATACCAAGATGGCAACATCATCGGCGTAGGCCGCTACGTTGAAGCCATTCCTTTCTCGTGTGCTTAACATCCATCCACAACTAGGAGCCACAAAGGTGGCGACTCCGCCCTGGGGAGTGCCCCGCTTAACTCTCATTCTACCTTTTATGTCTCTCAGTGTGGAGTTGAATATGAGACTACTAAGCATTTGTTCGATCCATCTGCTCCTGAATGTATTTGGGCCCTATGCAGACTGTCTCCTATGGCTTCAGTACTTGCATTGTTAAAACCCCTTCAATGTCAATAAACACACTCAGTGTATATTCTTTAGCTTGAAGGGTATTGTCTATTGTAGAAACCACCTGGTGTAGAGCGGTGTCTACCGATTTTTCTTTAATGTACGCATTATGTGATTTCGATAAGAATTTATCCTCAATCTCATCTTTGACGTACATATCTATTAACCGTTCCAAAGTTTTCAATAAGAATGATGATAGACTTATTGGCCTGTAGTCGTTGCCGCTTGCGTTGTTTATTTTACCCGCTTTCGGTATAAAAACTACCCTAATTTCCCGCCAAGATTTTGAAACGTAGCCCAGTTTGAAACACCAGCCATAAATGTACTTGAGCCATGGAATAATGGATTCATCCGATTCTTGTAGCATTATAGGATGTATCTCGTCAATCCCAGGCGCTTTATACGGTTCAAACGATTTGAATGTGCACAGAATCTTTTGGTCGTCAATCAGTTTGTCAACAGTTACGGTCTCAATGCTAACTGGCGTAGATGTGGTTGCCGGACAGTATGTTCCTGCGTCCTCACAGCCAGGAAAGTGACATTTCAGAAGAGAATCCAGCGTGTTCTCATAAGAGTCTGTCCAGCTGCCATCACATAGTAGACATCTGTAAGAGAGTTTTGGTATGGAGCTTCCTCAAACGAGCCACCTCCGTGGTGCATTCAATGGATCCACAATCCGCTCTATTATTTTCGAATTCCACCAGGGTGGATGGCTTCTTCCTATGACACACCTGGCAGGACAGGCTCTTCCAAAAGTGTAGTGGTAGCGTCATCGTTTGTCGAGCTGATGGTTCACAGTTCAATCCCTGATGTCAGCAAGCATTATATGATAAGAGGCAGTCCGATAAATTGCGAAAGTTTGTGACAGCACTACTGCGAAGGCATAACACTGGCAGTAGGTTTGTCATATGGCTGGAGAAATTGATCGCTCTGTTGATAATTGATATACTCATGACATCAAGTGGATCGGGAAAAAAATACTGTGAATCAGAAGCGAAGGCAAAACAAATAAATGACAATAAACAATCTCCCCAGTTATCTGGACACCACCCCTGGAGCTAATGTGTGAAACCTAATACACCTGAGTTTCAAACCACTACACCAATCTCTTTCTTCCTTTCAACGCCCGCACTGTGTATAAACATTAAAAACCCTTTGAGTGTGGGTAAATTATAAAAAAAAGAGCGGTTGAGCTTACTGGTCAGATCATCTACCATGTTATCGATATCTTCCGTGGACCTGGGGATCGCCTCAGGGTAAGGTCCAAGGCATCTCCCCAGGTCTTCGTTAAATCTTTTCCAGTTAGCTCTGCGCGGGTTTCGAAAAGCAACCTGTCGGGAGTGCCGCAATTTAAAGAGTAGCGAAGAGTATCCAACAATGATCAGACATTGATAACTTGTCGGATACCCTCTAGTTCGAGATTGTTGCGGTGCTATTTCCGGATAAGAGTGTTATATCAAGAACCTCCCTTCTATTTTTTGTAATAAAAGTTGGTGAATTGCCACGATTACATATAGTTAAGTTAGTATTTTAGATGTAATTAAACAGAACCTCGCCTCTACTGTTAGTGTCTGAGCTACCCCAAATAGTATGATGGGCGTTAGCATCACAGCCTAAGATTAAGTTCCTCTTACGTTGCTGAGACATTGTTATTAATGCCTTGACTTAACCGGATGGGAAATCAGTGCCTTCTTCGTACGGTAGGTATACCGACGCAAGCGTATACGTGCTGTCCTTCACCTTCTGTCCTTCTGTCCTTGATCAGCCGAAGTGTAATAGGAGAGCATTAGTACGTAAAAACTTTTCTTGGCGACGATACAAGTTCAAACCTTACCTTCGTTACCATTGTACACTACATTATATTTATATGACCCCAATCCTTTCACCCGATTATGGAGGATCCATGGTTCCTGCATCCAAATCAAGTTGCTCCTTATGGAGAAGCAACATTAGGTTGACTGAGGCGGCCTCACTGTGATAAAGATTTACTTGAACTACCTTCATTGGTCGTATCAGTAAGCTCCACAGTTTCGCTTAGCTTTAAAGTAGAAACACAATGTGGCGTTCGCGCGGTCGCGCGTTGACAGATTGAGTAGAAACAATGGGATCTTATGGGGTAACACAAAATGTGACCTCACGCGTTTGGTCGGTTTTTGATCGTAAATATCGTAAGCGCGACCTCAACGTCGAAGTAGAGCTACTCTCTACTATTTTCTACTATGGTCGCGCGTTTTGACAGCTCACAGCTGTTTTGGATTGACATTATTCTTTGGCTTGTTCGATTTTAGCAAAAAGGCAAACCATTGTGTCGTATATGTACTCCGAATTGTTCGCATTTAATATGTAAACATTTTTAATTGCTAATTGATGTCTTTTCAACACAAATTAATTATGTTAGAGTATGCAGAGTTTTTTATTTTTTTATATTCTTATGCATACACATTCGTTTTCGAAGTTATTTCTTATATTTGTGTTTCCTAATCAAACCATGAAAATAAAAAGAGTACGTTTCTACTCCTTTTTCTGCCGCGAAATAGTGTGTGGGAAATTTGAGGGAACAGAGCATGATTCTGCCATATTCCTAACCTCTCAACGCACGACCGTCGTGAAGCCACATTTTGTGTTGCAAATTTTGAGGTCGCGCGTTTTGACAAATACTATCGTAAGTCGGTAGAATGCCTGTCAAACGCACGACCGCGTGAGCGCCACATTGTGTTTTGCCCATTAGGCTTCTCTGGCACCTCGTCTAGGGGGACTGCCTTGAGTGCAGTTCGCTGGGCTTGCCAAGGTCCAGTACAGCAAGCTGTAGAGCACCCCGGGTAACCCCGCTAAAGTGAACCGCCATATTGGCCTTCATCCTTTTCGCTGGAGCGTTGGCCTCTTCTTGGGATCTTTCCCTTTTAGCTGCTAACAGCTGCCTTTTGTCTTTTGCCAGCACAGGCGGTCCACCTTTACCCGTCTTATCGACTTCGGTAGCGGTTTTATGCCTCAGATTCGCCTTAGCGACAACCCCCTCCAGTGTAGCCTTGCGCCCCTTACCTGTGCTGCTCTTTTTACCTCCACTAGGGCCCGCCTTATCGGCAACTATTCCTTGTGGTTTGCATTGGTGCTTGTTTACCTTTTTGTTGTTCTTTAACACAGGTGGTCTACCTTTACCCGTCTTATCGACTTCGGTGCCGGTTTTATATCTTAGGTTCGTCTTAGCGAAAACCCCCTCCGGTGTAGCTTTACGCCTCTCACCTGTGCTAAGCTTCTTAACCCCACTGGGGCCCGCCTTATCAGCAACAGCTCCTTGTGGCTTGTCATGTTGCACTTTCTTTACACCTTAGTACCTTTATCGGTACCTATGTACTGTCTTTGCAAGGCGTCTTTCCTGATGGTTTCCTCAGCCCATGCGAGTTTCTCCTTCTCCATATCGGAGAGCAGGGGAATACTCTCTATGAGGATGCGTTTAAGGTGATACTCCCTAAGCCTTTGCATGCCCTCGGAGCAGTTTCTTTTTTGGACTGTCTCCTCGGGGTCGGCAAGCAAATGCTCCTCCAACTCCTTCGAGATCTCCTCTTTTCTTCTCTTGGTCAGCGGCCACAGCATCAATTGCGTTAATGCTTGGTTTATTCCCCAACCTTTTACCTCTGCGCACGGTGCTCACACCACCACTAGAATTAGGAGTGACTATCTCTTGGTTTTTCGGCCTTCACTGGAACCTGTTCGAAGTGGACGCACGCTCGATGTGGTTATCTAGCATAACATAACTAAGCCCCGACACCACGGCAAGATGGATAGTCGCGCCGAGGTGCAATTCGCTATAAGAATATGTACTTAATTTCATTTAGCAGTAATGTACTTAAACAATTTTCACAGGACCCTCAAGAAGATCCAACGATTGAAAAAGGATTCTACATTTCCTTTGATGATGATCAACCAAAACGACCCAAACCACCATTACGTGCGAAACGTTCGCCCAAAAAAGAGAAGAGCTTAGATAGTGTGGATAGAGGACAACTACAAAATAATTACGATCGAAATGGTAAGTCCAATCTGAAATCAATGGAATGCGAACAAAATGTTTATATATTCCTCGTTTATTCACAGAACTCCAGCGCAATAACAGTTTTGAAAATAACAAAGCCACTTATAACAAATATACAGATGCGCCTATACAGTTGCGGCAATTGACTGAAAATCAAACTTTAAATGCTATCGACCGACGACATCTGGAAGATGTTACTAACCAACAACAAAATTCAGCACAACAGCCTCAAATACATAATGCAATAAGTTTATCGCGATTGAGTGAACCGAAGGAGAACAAAGCGTTAGTGATTGGAACAGAACTGTCGAATTTGGATCCGGTAAATATTGTCTCGCCAAAAAATTAAAATTACATAAAATTTTAAGCTATTTACTTGGGTCCACTGACCCCTCGTGGGGCATAGGGAATTAACAACACCGGCGCGCTATTGTGTTTGGAATTCTGCAACGCACTTGAACTCCCTCTAAGTTATCCCCAATGATTCCTCATCGACTGTTCTTCTTTACGTCTTCCTAGGATGGCCCACTCGTCTCGCCTTATTGGGTAAGTGGATTCCATTGCATGGCTCCTGGCCCGTTATCGCGTGTAGTTGGTCGTTTGATATACGATTTGGGCAGACATTTATTTTGTTGGTCACTTTCCAGGTACTACACCCATAAAGTAGCACTGTTTCCACGTTTGATCGGAACTGCTAAAAACATTGCTTTTCCAGATTTTAGACAGCAGCCTTGGCTTTACGAATTCTGCTGCCCACACGACGAAAGAATGCATCCTTGTCGTTCTCCTCTACGAACTTTAAATTCCTCTGACACCTTACCATTGTGTAACACATGGCATTTAAAGCTATCATAGGTAGTTTTTGTGGTCGCCGTGGCTCAAGTGGTTAGTGCGTTAGATCGCTGAGCGAGAGGTTCGACGTTCGAATCCCAGAAACACCAAAAAGTTTTTTTAACGGTTCCGTCTCTCGCGAATGGTCCCTTCCATTTGTGTGAAAAATATAACACGCACAATACGAATGGTCGCAAGAAGCTAGGCCTTGGACCACATACGGTCCATTGTGCCAAGTATTTGTATTTGTATTTATTTAGTCCTTATAATAGCGACGAGTTTTTCTGGTATACCTCTCCTGCGCAAGGCACAAGGTAGGTTAGGTTAGGTTCGCTTGGCTGTCCGCACGGGAGTGCAGACACACTTAGACCAGTAAAGGTCCTTTGTGATACCTTGGATCAAAAACCAATTCGCCACTCATGGACTAACAGAACCAACCGGAGCTTTTGATAAAGCGATAGATGCGCATGACGTCTAAGGACGCGCTATGTCACCAAGGACTTCAAGGAAGGGGGACCCTAAATGGAGCATTCTTTTATGCGACAGGGCTGGGCAGTTACATAGGAGGTGAGGGATACTTTCCTCCTCCCTGCAGATTCTGCAGAAATCATTTGAAAAGAGGCCAAGTCTTTTGGCATGTTGGCCTATAAGGCAGTGTCCAGTGAGAACACCAACAATCTGTCTCGAGATGAGACACGTTGACACGTTTTCCCATCTGAGGTTGGTCTTGCTAATAGCATTCAGCTTTAGTAGATACTTACATGTAGCTAGGGGCATACCCAGGGACTGCCTTTCAGACAGAATCCTTAGAGTAGTGCCTTGTCTGGCGAGTTCGTCTGCCCTGCAGTTTCCTGGAATGTCTCTATGGCCTGGCACCCAGCATAGGTGAATATTGAACTGCTCTGTCATCTCCATAAGAGATAAACGGCAGTTGAGAGCGGCCTTTGAAGTGAATGAGCACGATTCCAGAGACTTGATTGCCGATTGGCTGTCAGTGAGAATGGTAATATCCCTGACAGATAGTACATTACACTTCAGCCAGGACAGGGCTTCCTTAATCGCCATGATTTCCGCCTGAAAAACGCTACAATGATCAGGGAGGAAGGCACAAGGTAAGGACTACTGCAAAATGTTCCCGCCATCTGGTAAGCTGTTCCTCATTCGAAGTCAGCAGATTTCCGTCTAGTCCTCTTACTAGATGTTGCTTGGTCACCAGCGAGTTCCTCCTGGACGGCCCTGCTTTCGTACCTATTCGCTGCTTCTTCAGCCTTGGTGGATAGTGCGTTGATGTAATCACGCTTATCTCGTCTTACACGTCTTGGATGTAATTTCCAAAGCGTCGGCTGATGGTAAAGTGATCAATCTGGTTTGATGTACGTTGTCGATCATTCGAGACCCAGCTGATCTTGTGGCAGTCGTTGTGGTCAAAAGTGTGCTTGCGTTGCAGAAGTCAACAAACCCTTCACCGTTGTCTTTTTAGTGTCGCCGTCGGTGTGTCCCATCACATGTTTGAGTGTGGTGTTGTAGTTCCCTAACGTCGCGTGAAAATCTCCCATCACAATCACTCTATCTCCGTTAGGCGTTGCGTTTGTGGCTGGGCCTAGTTTGCTGTAGAAATCGTCCTTGTCATCCAAATCCACTAGTTTGGCGGAGCGTAGCACTGGAACCCTTGAACCTCGTCGTTAATATCCTGCCACCATAAGGTGTCTCTAACGATAGGAATAAGCAAGAGCCCTACTCCATATTCGCGAGTGGTGTTTGTTGGTTTCCCAGAATGCCGTGTTTTCACATTTGTACAATCGATTTCTATATGAACTCTTCGACCCGAAAAGCAAAATTAAAAAGCTTTCAGAGAGCCGAAACCAAGAGTAATGGAACCGGACTTTTTCTAGCAGTCGAACCTTCTCAGTAATCCAATGTACTAACCATTGAATTATGGCATTAACCTCTAAGTTCACTTAGCTTTTGAGTTATTTATCATTTGTACGAGACAAAACTTTTATTTTTAATGGATACAAAAAATAAAGCTTGTTCAAGGACAAGACATCAGTCTGTTTATCCACTCTGTGGTGGCGTTTTACTTCTATGTTTTTATCTTTCTCTTTCTATTATATCAGGCGTTTTTCGATCAAGACCAATTTCCATAATTCATTCGGCAAATATTGATAACAGTATCAATTGGATCTACAAATACTCGTACAGTTATATTGCACAACACTGGATAATGTTGGAATTGCGAGATGTTGGTGTAATGAGTAGTGCGTTGGTTTTTCCACCATATTGTTTTCTGTTATTCAAAATCTAAATATTGCTCCCTATATAGTGCAATTAGAAAGCTACAACAATTGAACACTTTATATTGGTTTCAAAACAATTGGACGGCTAAGGTTTTAAATTGTTTTCAACAAATTGGATTCGTTTAATATGTACATGTATTTAGTCTATATAGAAAGTGAATACAAAACCTAGGATCACTCCCTTCTGCGATCGGTTTTACGAGTATATGTACAATCTACTCGTTACAGTCGTGTTGAGTTCTATACAGCTAATTTGAGAGTTCTATGCGTGCGGTTTTTTTAATCTTAACTTCTTTAGGTATAAGTATTTACTTGTCTTTTTAGGAATCCGTCGACGAAATGGAACGTAAGAAAGAAAAAATAATGCTGCTCTCCCTCCAAAGACGCCAACAACAAGAAGAAGCAAAAGCCCGAAAAGAAATTGAATCAATGCAACGGCGAGAAAAGGAACGTGAAAAAGAGGAGGAACGCGCTCGCAAAAAAGAAGAACAAATGGCTCGGAGGGCTGCAATTCTGGAGCAACATAGACTAAAAAAGGCTATCGAAGAAGCTGAACGAGAGGGTAAAACACTTGATCGTTCAGACCTTCTCCTGCAAAAGCACCTTACTAGCCAGCAGCAACAGAGTCCAGCAGCGCCTCGATTACGAACTCAAAAAGTGACCCGTCCCCGCCCAAAAACTATCCACGTCGAAACCGGTTCAGTGGACATAAGTGAAGCTTCCAGTTTAGCGTCAAGCCGTGGCAAAAAAGGATCTAGCACGAACCTGACAGGTACGCTAGCTTCGCGCACAGGTAATGTGTGGTTTTTGTTCTCACCTTAAGTGGATGGTATGTTTGTAAATAATGTCTGAAACCCAGATGTTTTAGTTCGATAATTGTTGCAAGAAATTTTTTTAGTAAATAATATTCATTTGTTCGTTTTGTTGACATTTTCTTTTTTGTTTCTTTTTATTTTATATTCTTTATTTATAATTTATTTATGGATGATGATGATACGAATGAAACGATAGGTTATGGCCAGTTAAGTTCCAATTCAATGAGAAGAGATTTTTATAGAGGCTCTCAAGACTCCTTAGCTATTAAAGGTAATTTACTTTTTATTTTTTTTATATTTCCAATTTTGTTTTATTGAGATTTTTGTTGTAGAATTAGATATATGTAGATATTTTATGTTTTCTGTGGTAGATCGCATGGTAATTAACTTCCTAACAAATATTGAAACCCCGCATGAAAATTTGTAAAACATTTTAATTAAGGTAAACTTACTAAAAATGGACACGAATTTAAAATTTTCTTTCTACAGAATCACCGGATGAATATCCAAGCACAAGTTCCACGCCAATTGGTCGTCGGGGGTCTTATAAAAACTCAAGAGGTTGGTGGAGGGTGGAAATGTCCTTAATTTCTTTTATCTGTTTCGCCTTTCTTTTTTCTCATATCTATTTTCTCTCCCATTCGTAATTTTTTTTATTTTATGCTTTTTTGTTTGACTATTAATCTTGTGTTAATGAATCGCTTAGTTGTCAAATTGAAAACCCAAAAAGTACCGTTTGGTGGCATATTCAATAACACTGGAAAACACAAAAAAATGCTAGATGTAGTTTGAAGCAAACAAAAAGCACAAAGTTTACTTTTTATGAATAATACAATATTTTGCATGCAAAAATTTAATTGTATATTTAGCATAAAAGCATGCTAAAAGCACAGCACAAAAAAAGACAAATTTAAGAAACACAAAACGCACTATGGATTGATACTGAAATTTAATACTTTTTAATATATTCTACGTATTAATTCCGTTCTGGATTTCAGCTGCAAATGATAAGGATTTTAATTAATAATTGCTTTTAAAATACGTAAATTCTTATTTTAAATGCAGACCTTCACTGTCCACTTTCTGTCAAGTTTTTAGGAAAGTTTAAGTTAGGTAGATGTCGCTTAATTAGATAACCATAACTTCATTTGATAGATGAAGTCGATATAAATTTTATATCCAAAAATTGTCTGCTTACACAAAAATGAAAAAAAAAAAACGTATTTAATATCAACTAATAAAGGAGTAACAGGAAAAATGTAACGTATATATGTTAGATTTATGTTGCTCTGCATGCTATACACATTACATATGTATGTATATGTATGTACATATACAGGGTGTCCCAGTTAAGATGTATAATCCTTTAACTGGAGATTTCTGAAGTTCCGGCGAACAAAAAATCGTATGGCAGGGGGGGTCTGTTTTCACCCCAGTTCGAGTTATAGCCCGTCAAAGTGGGACACCTCCGATTTGGAGGTATAATCACTTTAAATGGTATAACTTCTGAACTATTACAGTAACAAAAACGGTTTCATACATTTTGAAGATAAAATCAACAATAATTTAAGCATTATCTAAGTACGATAAGAGTTGGTTTCCCAAACATTATACTTTGGTTTTTATAGAAAGTTAACGCTTCAAATCCATTGTGCCAAGTTTACAAAATGCATCTGTAACTACAGCATTGCGTTTGTTTTTAAGTAACACAAAATAGAAAACATAAGCCACTATCGAATTTATGAAAAATATATACAAATATATAAGTTTATTTCATTATGAAATGAAGACATTCTAAATACTAATACTAATGTACATGGTTTCGTTAGTAAGATGTTAATTAAATAATTAAAAATCTTATTGCTTATTTAAATTTATTTGAAGTCAAGTATCCGATTTATAAAATATGTATTTTTTGTTACATATCGTCGAAAATCACTCTACTTTACCACTTGTCAATTAATTATTTAAGTAAACCACAAAAAAAAAAAAAAAAAAGTACTTCAAATTTATTAATTACTTTTTTTAATTAACAATGGACAAAGGCCCAGGGAATGAATAGCAAATAACAAAAGTATATTTTTACTTATATAGCGGTCGCGGTATTTTTATTATTATTAATTTGCCAACATTTCTGTTTTCATCTTAAAGTAAAGGAAATAATTAAATGGTAATGGTCCGTTAATAAATCATGTTAATTACATTTTGTTAACAATTTTTTTTATAATTCACATTCCTTTTTAATATTTGCAGTAAAATAAATTCTAGCACACAAAAATCTCATTTTTATTGATTTTTAAGTACTTTTAATTGTATAAGTAGGTGAAGATTAAACTTTTTTATGAAATGATGTACTTTTATTTGTTTTTTTTTTTATATATTTTAAAATTAAAACATATTTGCAATTGTACACCAACAAAAAAATATTAGAAAAACAACAAAACAAACAAACTGTGGGCCTTTTTCCAGAGCCAACTGTCGAACGAGGTCGCACAATGTCACGCATATCTGTTGCTAAAGGAAGCACCCTAAATTTTCGGGGTCGAAAATCGAATTCGCTTATGAATTTGTGCGGTAAGACTGAAAGCGAAGAATTTCTACATATTATAAATACTTTTTTCCTTATTATTTGTCTTTATTTTGTCTATTCTTTCTGTACTAATTTTTTGCATTAATCTTTTTATAACATTTACATACATGCATTGTATTGCCTCATTTGGTATTAAGTTTTAGATCTTCCATTTCTTACTGTGAACTATATATTTCTTTCTTTGACTTTAAGTTTCACAGTTGGTATAAAGAATATATTCAGAAAGAAGTGCATATTGTTCAGTTGATCTGTTGTTGCGAATAATGACTTTGACATTAAGGACTCATACTATTATTATGACTTTTATTGTAGTTCGAATGATTTAATCCAGATTCTTTGTAAATTGAGCGTGTTTCATATATGTGAAAAGATTTATAATTGTTTTGTTTTTTTTTTTACTACAAATTGCATTTTGTATTCCAAAATTGTCTCGAATGTTTTCTTAATAAAATAAGTTCTAGAAAATTAAAAATGCAAGTACTTGCCCAGGAACTGCATTTTCAATTGCGTTTAAGAATCAAAAATCCTTTTCCTGAGTCATATGTGCACAATAAACGAAATATGAAAAATATGTACGTATATAAATAAATACGAAACGTTGTTGTGCATTGGAAGATATAAAAGTTCGCAATTCAAATACTTAAATTATCTTCAGTCAATTTACTTTAATTTTTCTGCCTTTACCGTTAAACAACAAGGCTTTCTGTATATATTCTTTTGAAATTTGCATTAATACCAACTTAAAAAAAATTAGTTAAATATTATTATTAATTTGCCAGGAATTTTGTTATACTATTTCAGTATCATTTCATTTCTTTCTGTTATGTTGGTTGTGGGAACTTATTTCATTAGTTTTGTTACAAAATCTCGTGTGATTTGTTTGCATTGTAACATTTTTAAAGTAAGGTAAATAGTTATAAGTTTGAGGTTTCCTTTTGCAGTGATTAGCCAAGAATGTGTGATAAAGCTTTTGTAAGATAAGCATTCAGTATAATTGCTTGCAATGGCTTCCTGACATCCTAATTTTTACACTAAGAATACTTTCCTTTGAAATAATCTCATAACTAGAATAGTTTTCAACCTAGCATTATAATGTTTGAGCATTGTCTTCTAGAAACATAGACGTTCCTATTATCTTATACAAACGCTGTCTGTTGCGCCTAGAGGAATATTTCTTGCCAGAAATAATTATTTTTCCTCAAATATGTGCATTATTTGATATAATTACCTCAAAGTGTAACTTTTGTTACACACTATTTAGGCTGAATTTTTTTTATTAATTATTTGAACTTTTTTATGCACTCTAAAAAAGTAGTTTTAAAAATATAATTAATATTAGTATATTGTAGGACCTTAATATTCTGAACCTTATTAAGAAATTGGGAAGTAAATAAGGGTATACATCTATAAAGCTGATAATATTCCTCGACGTTTCATATTTTTTATTAAAAAATAATAGTCTGATAAAAGACATTGTACACATATGTACTTCAAAATGCAATTGTAACGACACTCCTTTCTTTATAATAAAGTACAAGCGCAAATAAACACATCCTGATAAAGTAATGAAAACTTCAATAATAGAATTACAAGTCGCATAAAGTTGTACACATAAATGCTATAAATTAAATATTTTTAAACAGATGAATTTTGTTTCGCATCAATATTTTTAACGTTCTGATTTGTTTGCTTTGTTTTTCCATACTTTATTTTGGTTATGAAGTGAATCAAGTCTTTTGACACGATAATATTAGAATTAAATTTCCAATTAGCTTGTCCAATAACATAGTGGCATTTCTTTTTATACTATACAGGGATACTTGTTTTATTTACTTTTCTTCACTTTAGAATAAATCAAATTGCGACTATTTGCCGTGGAAAAAAATATATGTATTCTAATTAAATTGTCATTCTTGAAACCATTTTAAGTTGGAATGAAATTTATTTTTATATTCGTATTCATTTTAGCGTTGTATGTCAGTTCCTTTGAAAAGTTGTCGCCTTGATATTAATGCAAGAAAAGTATACAGGAGCCTGCTCCTGCGGCAGTAGTAATTAGGGAATATTATCAATCCTTTGGCATATCGCTTTTACTATCGCCGTCTATAGCCGTGTTTTATTATCACCTATGATCCATATAGGTAGATCACATGATGAAAATAAAACAGTTCAGATCAAGGAAAAATTTAAGTAGTTTGACATTTAACTCTGTCAAAATAAGACGTTTAAAAAGAAAGCAAAAAACAAAAATGGAAGCAGCTGCATTTGATGTACATGAATATATTTGCTTTTCTTTATTTAATTTAGGTTGAATTTGTGTATTCCATAGT
Source organism: Blera fallax (assembly GCA_946965025.1). Lineage (NCBI taxonomy): Eukaryota > Metazoa > Arthropoda > Insecta > Diptera > Syrphidae > Blera > Blera fallax. The sequence goes on from OX337246.1 coordinate 53,480,788, forward strand.
TCTTATTTGAAAGGGACGATAATAGCGACGAAAGTATCTCATCAGGTTTTTCGTTGTTCAATGCTAAAAGCATGGATTCCTTGTTTGATACCGAGAATTTTCCTCAAACCATCATCCATTGCTATTGTACAGCTGAGTTCCTTTTTGACAATCATGGCGAGAGGTTGCCATGCGAATAATAATTTTTTTAAATGAAAATTTGATGTGTTTGCTTTTTTTTAAGGAGGAAATTGTTAATTTGTATCAACAAATATCAACTGAGAATAATATTTTGCATTTCCCATTGTAGATTATGTTTGTTAAATGCATTTTAGTTTTGACTTTGTACATTTTACCGGCACCAATTCATACAAAATGGTTCCTACTCACTTATTAGGGGCCTTATCGCGAGATTCTATTCGCAATAGAATTAAAGACGAATAGAATTAAAGTAGATCTGTCGGTACTGCGAGTTTCTATTGGTAACGAAGCTCTTCTTTTGATAAAATTTTCAATTCTATCGGAAATTCCTGGTCGAATTTTGTTTGAAAGGACTCTAAACAAAGAAAAAAATGGATAACGACGAAAATTAGTATGTTTATTTGGAGTTATATTCAATTTACAACGTTTTTTTTGTAAATTGATACATTTTTTACAAAAAATAGAGAAAATTTAGGAATAGACGGCAAATGGAGAAATTGGTCTGCCTAATGGAAAAAAATCCGCTTGAGCAAAATCCATTTGTCTTTGCATACCCGGAACTCCAGTCGGAACCCTTCTTCTCGCGTGTAGTGAAACTTGATCCACTTAGGACAAATATGTATATTCTTCAACTATGTACATCGACGAGCTCGCTTAAGACAATAGATACTGTTGACTGCCCAAGAGAAAGGTTATAGTCATTCCGAATACAGAATCTTAATAGTTTTATAATTATGGGAACCGAAGAAGTCCTTTCACACACGGACACACACACAACAATTATTCCAAATGCAATTTTAATATTTACTCTTCTGTGTCGAAGTGTCGTCAGTATTTCAACTCGTCGTACATTCTCTAATTAATCCTTAAATACATCGAACCAAATAAAACTCATTATTTTGAGATTAAAATTGCACTTATAATAATTAATTAAAACCAACTACTTCTTTGTACACACCAACAAAACAGACGGAGATTTGAGATTTGTGTTGAAAGCTCAGCTTTTTCTTTTCTATTTCAGAAAGTCGATTCTATTGCAGAAAGTCGATTCTATTTCAGCAATTCTACTGCAATACCCGATACCAATTTTGAGCTTTATAGAATCGACAAAAGTCGAATAGACTTTTTGCGAATAGAATCTCGCGATAAAGCCCTAGGTTACAGAGATTCTCGGTTAATTATTAATTTTATATCACTATGAGCAGAATATAAATTTATTCGAACATACAATTGTTTAATAAAATTTGATCTGCCAATAATATTCCATATTCTAATTTGGCAACATGTACCCTTGACAATCGTCGATAATTATACCAACATTCACGAACGAAAGTGTATCATAGTGAGGAATAGCCCGAACTAATTTTTGGATCACGAAAATTGATCTTGATTCGTGTTGTTGTAATGCATTCAAACCAATGATCTCTATGGATCACGGGTGATAATAAAATACGGCTTATATCTAGCAATTTATATAGATAGGTACAAATGTCTCATATCATCCATGCTAAATGATATTTTTGGCTCTTTCACTGACTTCGCTTTTCTTCCATTATTTTATAACGGATAAAAGTTTCTTGTTTTGTGTATAGACTTGTTACCTACACATATCGCACTGATAATATAATACTGTTGATGAGATAACATCATATTCAAACATAAAATTCAATTCCCTACACCTCAATAAGACTGTCGTTAGAATAGTGCAAGAAACAAATAAGAAATGGCACTATGAGTCATTGTTCATGATTGACTGGTTGTAGTAAAACCCCACCGACATTGCATCATCTTCAGTTACGATCGAAATTCGTATTTTGAGCTACAACAGTATTGTATGATTAGTGCGATATAGCTTTTTCTCTTTTTAATGTATGAATAAACACATATTTGGCGCAACAGATCATATAGGGTCAGAACCTAGCTTCTCGCAGCCATTCGTTTTGTGCTGGTTTTACGTATGTATGTACGTATATTTTTGCACGAATGGAAGTACATACAATTTAATATCATATCATGTCAGAAGCATGAGCGAGAAGTTTTCTTGTGGAAATCATTGGACGTTTGTCAGGCATTTACGAAATGTGGATTGTGTCGAGGCGCCGTGGTTCAAGTTGTTAGTGCGTTCGATCGTTGAGCAGGAAGTTCGACGTTCGAATCCCAGAATGCACCAACAAGTTTTTTCACGGTCACACTTTCGCAATTGTTTGACAAACGTCCGAGAGTAATAACTATCATGAAAAAGCTTCTTATTTTGCCTTTCGAATATGGCTTTAAACTCTAGGTCCCTTCCATTTGTGTGGAAAATATAATACGTGCAATACGAAAGGTCGCGAGAAGCTAGGCCCTGGATCACATACGGTCTGTTACACCAAGTATTTGTTTTCTGTATTTTGGATCGTGTACAAACATTTCGTTTTGTGGGATTTGAACTTCAAGTCTCCTGCCCAGTAATCCAACTCACTAACTATTGAGTCACTGTTGCGACACCATTTAAATGACTAAAAATATATGCGTTCCTTTCTATTCCTTGCCGCTGTGATTATACTCCACTGTTTTCAAGGCAATTGAAATTATAATTGAAATATAACAAGCAAGTTTTTTTGTGCAGTCTTCATTACATAAATTTACAAAGTTTAAAAATATATATTCATATACATATGTGTGTATGTATGTTTAGTTTTTATTTGACTGTTAGTCCTGATTTTGAACTTAATGTTGAATAACATTTTAAAAAATAAAAGCGAGTTTGATGCACTTCTTAACCAAACCAAAAATTCATTGCTTTCCCCTCATTTACTAACTATTAAAAAATGAAATCAAATAAAAAAAAACTAACTGCTTGATGCCTAACTCCAAACATTTTTGTTTTCTCTTTTCTCTTTTTTTGGTTATTCTCATTCTTTCGACAAATTGAAAACAAAATCAAATCAAATTTAATTCGAAACAAACAAATACATAATCATTACCTAATAAAAAAAAAAACGGATCCATTACGCTTTGAAAACTGTACAAACACACGTCTTTTACAACAATTGTAAATACATACGATTTAAAAAAAAAAAAAAAACAACCAATCTGACTGGTGCGTGCACGAAAAACAAAAACAATTGCTATCCGCTCTTCCGGCTAGATACAGATTCGGGCTTAGGACGCGCTACACCACCACGACGTGCACCCTCTCCAGGAATGGGCCCATCAGGTAGGCACTTACCTTCGCCATCGGGACCGGGGTCATTACCACCCGGACTGGTGTCAAAACGCCGTGTCTTTGACGACGGATCCAGTGATATATCTTCCTCAAATCAAAATTCAATGATGGAGTATTCGGGTTTGTATAGTAAAAATGATTTCTATTTCATTTAATTTTCAAACACAAATTATGTTCTTATAAAAGTACAATTGTTCATACACTTTATGATTTTTTTTTGTTTTTCTTTGTAATATTTTTGATTTTATCGTTTTCTTTGAGTTTATTGCGTATTATGTTATGTTGTTTGCGTAATGTTTTATTCTTGTTTGTGATGTCAGATTTTTTTGCATTTACTTTTTTTTAATTTTTAATTACAATAATTTTAATTTATTTTAGTTATTTCCTGCTATCGCATTAAAAAAGTATATTTTATACTAAATCCTAGAGCCTTAACATATTCATTTTAATTTTTCTTTTCTGTATTTTTAAATAATGTGTGAAAAAAGAGAGTAGTAATAAGAATTTGTGTGCTTTCAGGACCGAAACTTTATAAACAACCAGCGGCCAAATCGAATCGCGGTATAATACTAAATGCCGTTGAATACTGTGTATTTCCGGGCGCTGTGAATCGTGATGCCAAACAAAAAGTCCTCGAAAAGATCGCCAGGTCTGAGGCAAAACACTTCCTGATATTGTTCCGGGATGCCGGTTGCCAATTCAGAGCTTTATACAGTTATGTGCCGGAAAATGAGCAAGTATTTAAATTATATGGTACTGGGCCTAGTCAAGTCGATGAAGTCATGTTCGATAAGTTCTTTAAGTGAGTATATAAATCTATGACAATTTTTTTACTTTATTTTAGATTGACTGAAGTATGGTAAGTTTACTGCATGTGTTGTCATCAATTTTGTCGATCTAGCCAAAAAAAAAAGAAGACAAAGTTTTCATCGCCGCATCTGAATGGCGAAGTTAATATGACATTCATAGATGTGGAAGAGTTTTCTTGAGGCAATAGGGAAAGAAAACATGTTGATTTCATTTCGTAATTATTAAGAGGCATTATCTATTAGTACTATAATAGTACAGCTAAATTCGCTGACTGAGTGCGGGATATTAGTGGTTTGAATCCCAGAAAACAGCACTAAGTTTATTTCTTAGCTAAATTTCTGGCAAAAGTCCGAGAATAAGATAGTACCCAACGATTTGACGAACCTACATACATATAACAGGCACAAAAGACCTCATATGACAAAAGTCGACAAACATATGTATGTATGTATGTAAATCTTAAATAATCTTGCTTTAGCGTAATAAATGTTTTTATTAAATAAGAAAAGATCAATTGAATGTGCACTTACTTAAGGTTGCGCTACAGTCCGGGGTGGACCTGGGCCTCAACCAACAAGAGTCTCCAGCCAGCTCGATCTTTAGCCAGCTGCCTCCAGTTTCGCAAGCTAAGTTGATTGAGGTCTCCTTCCACATGTGTGCGCCACCTGAGTCGCGGCCTTCCTCTACTGCGCCGTCCCTCGGAATGGATTCGAAGATTTTCTGGGGCGGAGCATTTGTGTCCATGCGCTCTACATGACCGAGCCACCTCAGTCGTTGGACGTTCATTCTTCTGGCCAAATCGATGTCACTGAACAGCCCGTATAGTTCGCTGTTGTATCTCCTCCTCCATTCCTCCTCCATTCACCGGCTCTCGAAACAGCTAAAAGCGACGTCATCCGCTTTTGAGAGAGTCCATGCCTCTGCGCCATAAAGCAGGACTGGGATGTTTAAAGTCTTGTATACGGTCACTACAGTTGCTTGAGAGAAGGCTTTGCTGTTTATTAGCCCAAAGAGGCAGCGATTGACAAGAGTTATTCTTCGTTTGATTTCAGCACTGGTGTCGTTTTCTGAGTTCATAGCGGAGCCTGGGTAGATAAGGTCCCTAACTACCTCAAAGTTATATATTTCTATGGTGACGTTCTGTCCGAGACGTCGATTGTTCTTCCTCGATTCGATTGTTCTTCCTTGTTAACAACATATAAATACTTAGTATTGCCCTCATTGACTGCTACGCCCACCTTCACCGCTTCCGCCTCAATACTCACGAACGCGCCACTGTTTCTTCCGATTATGTCAATATCTTCGGCGTATGCGAGTAATTGGAAGGACTTTCGAAAGGTTGTGCCTCTGGTGTTGGCGCGTGAGTTTTGCACTATTTTTTTAAGAACTATTTTAAAGAAGTAGCATGACAGCACGTCTCCTTGTCTAAAACCTTTTTCGACATCAAAGGTCTCGGTAAGGTATTTACCGACCTTGATGGAGCACCGTGCATTCTCCATCGTCATCCTGCACAAACGGACGAGTTTGGCAGGGATGCCAAAACTAGACATTGCTCTATATAGCTCGTTCCTATAAATGCTTCCATATGCGGCCGTAAAATCGATGAAAAGGTGATGTGTTTCGATTTGAAGCTCCTGCGTTTTTTTCCAAGATATTCCGTAATGTGAATATTTGGTCCATGGTGGACTTTCCTGGCCTAAAACCACGCTGATATGAACCGATTAGGTTGTCGACGAACGGCTTCAGGCGTTCACATAGTACAGCAGATAAGATCTAATATGCGATGTTAAGAAGACTGATGCCTCTGTAGTTGGCGCAGTTCAGAGGGTCTCTTTTTTTGAGTATCGGGCAAACAATGCTGATGTTCCATTCATCGAGCATACTTTCATACGACCATATTTTACAGATGAGTTGATGCATGCTCCTTACCAATTCATCGCCCGCCGCTTTTAACAGCTCGGCTGCTAGGCCGTCAGCTCCAGCAGCTTTGTTTGTTGGACTTAAGTTTAGATATGGCTATCTTCACTTCATCTAGGTCGGGTGGATGGAATTGTTCATCTACATCGTCCTGGTTGAACGGTTTATTCTGCCTGACAGCGGGATACGATTCGTCGTCGTCGTTATACTGTCTGAAATCATGAAATGGTTCTTCCATATCCTCAGCATCGACCGCGTTTCTACTACGAATTGAATGTGTATGACATTTTAATTCGACGGGGGGAAAAAAAAAAGTTAGACCAATTCTTTTATTTTTCAATTTTCACTTCACAACTTGATAAACTATTTTGAAAATACAAATTATTTGTTAAAGGCTACGGCCAACGAATTGAATTATTTCATATAAGAAATTTATGATTTTTTTATTTCGTATTTTTATATTTACAGATATAACTCAGGCGGTAAATGTTTCTCACAAGTGCATACAAAACATCTTACGGTTACAATTGATGCATTCACAATACATAATTCACTATGGCAAGGTAAAAAAGTACAGCTGCCAAGTAAAAAAGATATGGCTCTAGTTATTTGAATTGAAATTGATGGTAAATCAAACAAAAATTTAATATTATTCTCCTAATGTACCATGATGTGAGAAAAACATCAGTAGCAGCATAAAGAACAAAGTGAAGATGAAGAAAGTGAAAGTCTATACATATACATAAATACATACATATATAATGCAGAAATATACATTTGTTCGTGTCGATCATTTTATTACTAATTATAAATTAAATTAAACAAGTTACATAGTAATACATTAAACAGGAAGCTGGAAAGAGAAATTAACTAAAAAATTAACAAAGAAATAAACCCTCCCACTCCCCCCCTCCCCAAATTTTTCTATCAGAAATAAGAGAGTGAATTCTCTCTTTTTTAACCAAATGGGAATTACTCATATAATTAAATTTAACTCTAACTAGAGTGAAATTACAAATTAGTTTTTTTTTGGGTAGAACCTTAGAATATTTACCATGAAAGAAAAATGTCTTATATAATTTAAATAATTCGTATTCAATTTAAGAGTAACTAATTTATTTTTTTAACGAACAATTTACGAAATGAAAAAAGAGGAAATAGAGAGGTCGAATTTGTTTGTTTTTTTTCCAATTTTTTTTATCTTGTTTTGTTTTCTAATGAATTGCTTGCAATTTAAATACAAAAATATATATTTTTATTTTCTTTAATTTAATTGTAATTTTTTTAATCAGATACGTTTTAACTTATTTTATAGAAACAAAATTAATTTAATTAATTAATCACCCAATTTTAAAACAAAACTTCATACCTTTATATGAAATATATAAAAGATCAATTTAATATTTGGTTTTTTTTTTTTTAATATGTACTACTGCCATTCGTCGTGATATTCTAGCAAAAACATTAAAGAGACAAACGAAACAAAAAATATAAATAATGAATAGAACTGATTCAAATAGATATGGGAGAATATTTTGTCGAGCGTATATTTGTTCTTTCTTTAAGTTTTCAATTGGAATTAATATTATGGGTAACATACAATTTAGCCTTACATGAAATGCTTATGATCGGTAAATGCTAAATAAGCATGACAAAAATTATAATCAAATTTACAATTTTAATAAAATAATCTCTATTATTAATAATAAGTTCGAAGCTGCGCATGTTGATCCACAATCCTAAGAATTACGTTATACCAACCCCAACCAAAATGCATTATAATGTGAATTATATTTGTGAATTTATTTTTGAAATGAAGGTAGACGGTATAAGTTTTAAACTCGGCTGTCAATCACTACAGACCGTGCTGTAAAATAATCAAACTCCTCTTTAGTTTATGCGTAAAAATATAAAACCCAATCACATTAGGTTATCTACCGGATAATTCGTTTAATTGTGGCGGATCTCATCTATTGCAATAAATTTGATTGTCAATTCTACTTTTTAGAAATGATAATACAGGTAATTTTAACATTACTTGATATCTATCGGATTGCTCGATTATAAGAAAATTTTAAATATTTCTTGAAATCTGCCACTTCAAATGCTTCCACGGAATAAAGCACATTCTTTAGATATCATCTATCCTAAATAAATTTTCTTTTTAGTCCTTTTTTAGTTGTAAAAGTGTCATTAAACATTGCTTACTATAGTTTTATTATTAAAATCAGTTACTTATCAACTTCGATATTAATCGATAATATCAATCAAATTTCTATAATAATATTTCCTGATCTTTACTAAAATGATTAAATATTTGTCGTCACCTTGTATCTACATATGTACTGGGCAGTGAGGTTCCTTCTGCCCACTTTTAACGCAGTTTTAAATATTCGATTTGCTGCAGTGCATGTTTTAATTAAATGAAATTGGTGTCCACTATTCTTTAATTGGTGGTATAAAAGGCTTTAAAATCATACATATGAACACTTTAAAATCTCTTATTCTGATTAGAGCAAATTTAAAATGTATGTTTTTTTTAAGAACTAGTACGCCGACAAATTTATTCTTACTTAACTCTGATATAGACTTACATTCCATTCCGTTCACGCTAACACAATTTTACAGAACAAAAAATACTAAAAAATTATCATCTTAAACCAGTGGAATAAGCTTAACACGAATAATATCACTATCTTCCTCTTTATAAGGTTTTTAAAAATTAAGGAAAAGAAAAAAAATAGATCATCCTGTGGCAAACGAAAAAAAGTAATTCAAATTAAATGCTCCTTTTTACTTACCTTCTAAGAATTAAAACCGTTGAAATTATGTTTTCCAAAAATTTAAATTACCAACAAGTTACAAGTCCGAAACAAAATAATTTTTAAACAGAATTAGACTTTTTAATTTAAGTGGTTTATTTTATTGCATTAAAAACGGAAAAAATTATTTTAATGCATAAATAATATATTTAACTGTTTTAAACTTAAATGGGTAATATAAAATTTTAGTTTTAAAACGAAAGACTCATATGGGAAATCTACATATACATAAATACATATATAAATACAAATAATTAATTGTATAACGATAAATTTTATGCTTTTGTAACGTTTGAAATTTGATTTGTTTTATTTCTATAAGTGTAAATTAATTTTAATTTTATATTCGAGTTTTTAATACTAATTTGATGATTTTTTTATTTATATACAAATAATTTCTAATTTACTACTAGTTACATGTATACAATGAAACATAAAAGAATAAAAACATTAATTATTTAATATTGACTTACGTTTATTTTTGCAACTTAACTAAAATTAAAAAAAAAGAAAACGCTAAATGCAAAATTGACATTTTAATGTAAATGAATTATATAAAAAAGAGAAAGAACACTATTGATAAAATATTTGTTACAAAAGCCGACTATAGTTTCTTTTCTCTTTTTTTGTTATATAAATTAATTAATAAAGACAAATTATAAAAAATTATACATTTTTTTATGACTGCATTGTCTTTGATGAAGTTCTTGATAAACATGTTCGGATAGAATTCCCTTGCAAAGACCAGATCACAGACCTTATCACTTACATAAATTTGTTTGCATTTATTGAAAAAAGGATCAGAGCAAATAATCCACTCACAAGTTTTTTTGTCTTCCATTACACAGAAACAATCTATCTATGTATATATATAAAATTAAGTGGCAAAGCGGGCGGGGTTTAGCTAGTAAATTTATAAGCTGTTAGCTATGATGTCTAGCGACAAAACAGGATTTGGCCAAAGCTGGATCTAAAACGCTCTAAGAATTTGATTTCTCTCAATAGATTGCATATCGGCAACACAATAGGTGTCATCACTGGACACTGTCTAATAGGCAAGCACGCTACAAGGCTGGGCCTCTTCGCGGAAGCTTTCTGTAGAAGCTGCATGGATGAAGAAGAGGAGGAAACTATTCCTCACCTTCTCTGTTTCTGCCCAGCTCTCCTCCGTAGAAGGAAACTCCACTTAGGAGCTCCCTATTATAATGATATAGGCGACCTGATGAATATTGACATCAAGAGCCTCCTACGCTTCATAAGAAGCTCTAATTGGTTTTAAAATGAGTAGGTGGAGGGATGCTTCTCCCCTGATCCACGTGGTATCACAACGGACCTCATTGGTCTGAGTGTGCTGGCGAATCCTAGCTGGCAGCCACTTCAACCTAACCGAACCTAACCTAGCTATGATGATATTCGTTTTCGAATTTACTATGCTTAGGAAGGAAATAAAAACATAAATAATGCGTAGCCTAAGGCTACAACCTACGATGATCTTGTATTAAACGAAAACGAGTAACATATGTATATGAAAGTGTACACACGGTATAATCAACATTGTACAATACAGTATGTGGCCAATGAATTATGACCGATCGAGTTTTTAACGAATTTTGCTACTTTTTTTGAAGTGTGTGTTCTGTAAAATGCGTTTTTTTTTATTTGTTTTTAAGAATACAGTTAGTTACGGGTTTTCTCTATACTCTCTTTAATTTCAATAGCAGGCACCGAAGGACTAACCTAAGTGCGTACGATAAATGTGCATCAACACATAAACAGGTTTGAAAGTGCTTTTCTTATCATTCTCTTTAGCTCGCAGTTGGCAATAGTGCGGTTTTAAAAATTTATTTCAATAAGTGGAAAAGTAATTTATGACTTAAATTAAGTAAGTTGCAGTTAGTAGCATTAAATATTTGTTTGAAAATTAATGTATATAACTCATAGAAAGGCGGAAACCTTATTTTAATTGATTTTTGTCAATATGGGTAAAAAAGCCGACATTTCTGTCGAAAAAAAAATCACAAGTTGCTGCTTTGTTGATTGAGAAGAAGTCCAGCTATGCTAAAATATGTGCAAAAAGATTTTAAATAATCCTATTAATTTTGTTTTTATTTGCGGTCAAAGCGAAAAATCCCATATATTTCTCATCGGTCATAATTCAATGGCCACATACTGTAGATAATCGTACATATGCTTATGATACTCGTAACAATTAAAATTATTTAATAGGTGAAGGCAATTGGTAACATTTTCATCTCCCGAATGATAAAGTAATCACCAACACAGCTTTAAAAAAAAAACATAATTCTACCGCTTTATTTATATGATTCCCACATACATATGTATATTTGTTGGAAATATGTGTTGTTGGAAACTTCTTCTTTTACATCATCATATATCATTACTCGGAATACATTCATTGATTAAGTTATCACAAATATGCAGAACAAGGAGGTGAAACTGTATACAGCTGTAAGATATCAGACCACGAATGTATGAAAATTCAAATACAATGCGTAGCTACTAGGAAGATGAATGAAGATTGTGTTGGGATGCTGAATTACCGCAACTAATTATTCAACCGAGAACTAATTACAATGAATAAAACATACTTGTACATCGTAACGGACAACATATGTGCGTACATGAATTTTACTAATAACTTGATTCTTAAAAACACCATGGAAAGAAATTAAAAATTTAGTTTTGAGGCAGCAACGAAATAGAGATGGAGAATACACTGATGAGTTTAAAATTACAAATAAATATAATTTAAATAAGGGTAGAGCAAATAAGAAAATCGATTAAACATGTTCAATACGTGATCTTTATAACTAATAAGTAAAACTATACAGTAATATAAACTGAAAGAAGTATGCAAACGCGTAGGTTAGTCTATCGTGGCAGGCTGTAATAAATGCAACTTCGCTTAGAACAGTAAGGTCCATTATGTTCTCACAGGATCAACATCTCCAAAGAGCTACATACTGAACTAGTAAAAAAGCGTTAGAGGCTACTAATGCTTGCATTAGCCAGTTCGCCGAGGAAAATAGAATCGAAGATGCAGTTTCCTACCAGCGCAGAGAGCTTCGCGTATGCAAAGAAAATGTTGTATGTGTCATGTATTAACTAAGTATAATACACAAGCTATATACATACCTACTAATGGTACATTGAATGATGTTAAGGCTATGATTTGGCTGAGTTCCAAAACGTCAAAATATTGCGCATCGTGAATGTATCACTGCCCTCGTGATGCGATGTTATAATGCTTTCGTTATGCGATGCTTTGACGATGCGTTGCCATCTTCGAGGTTTTGGAACGACCTGAATTAAAAAAGAAACGATAATTGCAAAAAAAAAAAAATTAGTACATCGTATTGCCTACCTCAAATGGCATTTGCGTCACATCAGTTCATGATGCGCTGTTTACTTTTGTTTGCGCAGTAGATACATTCACAATGCGTTTTGGAAAGGTATACATTGCATCACCGTAAAGTATTGACGTTTGGGGACGCTTGACTTTGCAATACTGCGGCAATAATGCGCTTTGGAATTCAGCCTTTATGTTAAGAATTAGAGCTAAGCAACCAATGTATGTTTCTCTTTAGTTAATCAATAAATGAACTTGAACTTGGTCGGTTGTTTGTTTGACTCAATGCTTAATATTGGCGACGAGGATTTTCATGTAGTTACATACATAGGTGCAAAAGTAAGTCGCTTGGACCTAAAGGGTTTGTTTAAAAAAAATTCAAAAACAGTAAACGCTTGATATATGAAGACATTTTAGGGTTTAAGACTAAGGCCCTTATTGCGAGTGTCGATCAGCGTTCGATTCGATAAAAGTCGATCGCATCGACAAATTCCCTTTTTGGTATTGTGTATATCAATCGACAAAGATATCTGTTACTGTGAATAACCAACCTGATTATTGTGAATACATCATATATTTTTGACATTTGTGTTGTTGCTTCTGTTTTAATTTTCGTGTTACAAGAAAAATAGTTCAATAAACTAGTGTAAATAAGTGATGTAATTGTCTAAAAACATATACATAAAACACATTTAAATAGATTTCAGTGAAATAATAAAAGAAAAAATTATTTCAACTGATTTTTTTTATAGACGATTCGTAAGAAGAATTTACTCCCATAACCAGTTAAAAATTGCCCGGAATAGAAATTTGCTTTTATTATTAAAACCAACTTTCCCATTTATTTTTTATTACTCCCTACTTTTGCTCTGTAATTAATATAATTAATTTTTTAAAAATTAAAGTTCAAAAAATGAAACACATCGTATTTTTGTTCATAACATTGCACTTCTTCTACACAGTCGATCGGGAAAATGTAAACGAAAAAGATCGACTGTCAAAACGAAAAACTTCGTTCACAATCAACGTTCGCAATACCAAAATTCACTTTAGAACGATCGACTTTCGATAAAAGTCGTTTATCGATCGACAATCGACACTCGCAATAAGGGCCTTATAATTAAATAATTATTTTATTTAAATAAAAAATAATTAATTTTCTAAAAATTCAATAAAAATTTAATAAAATGCATTCTCAGTTTTGCACCATTTTATAAACTTGGGAAAACAAAGTAGATAATATTTCGTCCAAAGTCCTTCTGCCTTCTTAACTTGTTCTATTCGCCTTACTGGCAATAATCAGTGGATGTTTTTGTTCTCTGTTTTTGTGCTGTCAATTGTGCTGAGAGCCGTGCTCTCAAAGAATGGCTAAAGACGATGGAGGTGACTCGGCAAGAGTAGTTTTGAGGTAAGCCCAGAGATTTTCGATCGGGTTCAGATCAGGGCTTTGAGCTGGCCAGTCTAAGACTTCAAATGGCTGCATTTGAAGCCAACCCAGCACTTTTTTGGCCACGTGTTTCGGGTCTCTATTATGTTCAAAAACTAGCTCTCGCGGATAATAGGGCATATTTCTTAGTGAAATCGGGAGATGCGTTCTTAAAATGTTTAAAATCACGTGTTGGTCCATATTTCCCTCTATTAGGTTTAATTTTCAACCCGGGAAACACTCATGCAGCCCCACATCATAATTGAGCCCCCTTCGTTCTATGTGGTTTATTTAACATCATGTGGCTTTAAAGACTCGCCTTGCCTTTCCCAAACCGATCTATTGGTGCAGTAACGATTAATTTTACTCTCGCCTGACCATATTACTTTCTTCCAATCATCTTCCGACCACTTATCGTACTTTTTGGTAAAGTTCAATCTATTTTTCACGTTTTTCTCTGAGAGTTCTGGCTTTTTCTTCATGTCAATCGCTACCACAACGTGCTTATGATTGCAACAACTGATTGCGAATCTTTACAACCTCGTGTAATAAAGCGCGTTAATTTTCCGTATTAAAGTGATTTCGAATTACTTTGCGCACGTTCTCTGCGAGATTTGTAATTTAACCAACAAACAAAATTCACCATGCTCCAAAAGTAGAATTCAAAGTACGAATATATTTTATTTTTGCCTTACAATAGGCTAAAGGAAAATGAATAACGCCTGCTAAAACAAAATTGAAAATACTTCAGAACACTACTCTTCCTTTGCGGGCCAAACTGCGACTGCAGCAGCACGTGAATAAAATACTGGTCAGGTTCATATAAAAAAAAAACACGTGATCATGGCCCTAATAGGATCCAGAGAAAAATTCACAACCGGTGATGATTTCGATGACTATCTCGAAAAAATGGGTGAATTGTTTAAAGTAAATGAAGTCGAAAAAGGCCGGAAAGAACCTTTATTCCTCACTCTCATTGGCCCGGAAGCACACAAGCGTATAAAGTCCATATTGATGTCTGAGAAACCGACCAGTAAATTTATAAGGAGCTCATAGAGAAAATTAAATCCCATTTTATTCCATCAAAAGATGTAATTGCGGATCCATTTGAATTCTACAGTTACACTCAAATACAAGGACAAAATATAGCTGATTATATAATGCATTTAAAAATGTTGGCTGCCACATGTAGTATAGTTGATAGAGAGCAGCGCAACATGCATCCATCAAATTGGTAATTATCAAAATAAGTGGAGTGTTATACAATGTTCCAAATGCACCACAAAGCATCCCGCAAACAAGTGTCCCGCTAAAAACTCGTTTTCCTTTGTGTGTGGAGCTAAGCGGCATTCGGGGAAAGCAAGTCGTTCTCAACGCAAAAAACAGCAGATACCCCCCCGACGTTACTACAACAAATCTAGAAGCTGTGCATCGTGCAATGTTTCTATGGAGATAAACGAGGTAAACTATAAGCCTGGTTCTCTAAAATGGATTGATAGCACGTGTGAACCAAAGAATATTGAGGTCGACATCGAAGATCAAACTATAACTATGGAGGTGGATACCGGAGCTGTAGTGTCTGTAATTTCTAAAACCGATTATCTTTGTTATTTCTCGAATGTTGTGTTAAATACTAATAATAATTATCCTCCTCTTCACGTACTAACAGGTGAAAAGGTCAACGTACAACTGTCACAGTGTAATAACTGTCACAGTGCAAATACTTACAATTTACCTTTAGTGGTGGTCGATTCGGGAAAAAACTTTAACCCTCTTTTTGAAAGAAACTAGATAGAAGTGATGTTTCCTCATTGGAGGACATTTTTTGGCAGTGAGATGAAGGTAAATGTCTTGCAAAATAGTGTCGATTATGAAATTTTGGGTGAAATTAAAGATAATTTTCCCAAACTCTTTATAAGTTCAAACAAGCCAATGAAAGATTTTGAAGCGGAAATAGTTTTGAAGCCAAAATTTTTCAAGCCATATTCCACACCCATAAGTTTAAGAGCTGATATAGAAAAAGAGTTAGACCGCATGTGTAAACAGAATATAATAAAACCTATTCAGTATAGTAAGTGGGCAGCTCCTATAGCATGTGTTTTAAAAAAGGATAAAACGGTACGGTCACGTATTTTAAAGTCACTATTAATTGGAAGTTGATGTATAGCCTTTACCATTGATAGATAAAATTCTTGAGTTTAGGTGGATACTCTATATTCTGTTCGTTAGATTTAAAGGCGCTTACCTGCAGCTATCCATTACAGAAGCCTCTCGAGAATTTTTAGCTATAAATACGCACAAAGGACCTTTCACATTTTTGTTACAGAATCTTAAAGGGGTAACAGTCTATTTGCAGGTGGCAGGTAAGTAACCGAAGTTATTTTCAGTCTTAAAACGATTAGAAGAATGTAGAGTAAAGATTAATTGACAAAAATGTATATGTTTCAAAGAAAATTTAGAGTATTTAGGTCACAATATTACTTCTCTAGGAATAAGCCCATCGAAATTCAAAATGGAATGTATTGTTTCAGCTTCATTTCCCACAAATGTTGTACAATTACAAAGTTACTTGGGTTTGATTAATTACTATGCTAAATTTCTCCCGAATAGTTTCACAGTTTTAGCTCCACTGTATAAAGTTTTGCGTAAAGATGCTTCTTTTAAGTGGACCAAGAAATGTCACGATGCATTTGAAAAAAACTAAACTACTGCTAGTTAACAACAATTTGATAATATAATTTTTAATCCAATTTTACCGATCGTCATTGCATGTGATGCCTCACCATACGGTGTGGGTGCGATGTTAAGCATTGCGGATAATGGAATCGAAAAACCGTGCTACGTATGTGATTTCCTCTACGTTAAGCTGAGCTGAACGAAATAACTCCCAGTTACACAGAAAGGCTCTGGCGGTCATTTTTACTATTAAAAGATTCCATAAATTTGTTTATGCTTATAAGTTTGTGGTATACACACACCATAAACCTTTGGAAAGCTTATTGGGGGATCAGAAAGCTTTAAATAGCACTGTGTTTATTCGCTTTCATCGGTGGATTTTGCTCCTTTCGGGATATGACTGCAAAATTAAATATAGACCAGGGGAAAAATTGCAGAATGCGTATGGTCTATCACGACTCAAAACCTTCCCACTAATATTCAGGATTGTAAAATTACAATTTATAAGGCGAATGAATGCTCAAAGTTGGAATACAACGTTCATATCTGGTCTGGTGCGCCAAAGGAGGTATGAATACCCTTACGCTGATATTTCAGTGCACGGGCGTTTGAAAAAAAAGGGGAAAGAGGAACAAAGGAGGTACCGGTGCACGTTGGATTTAAGTGCTTGAAAGTTGTACTGATGAGGAAACTCAGAGCATGGAGGATCATTCCACATACGTGTCGTTCGGCTTATTTTTTACACATTTTACATTTTTTGTGAAAGAAGCGATAAAATAGGAAAACCCACGAGACATTTCTGCGATGTTCTAGTGAAACTATGGAGCTCACAATGTCTCTATCACCTATAAGTTTTATCGCGCGGTTTTGGATCCTATCTGGAATGTGCAGAACGGTGTTGGGTGCACCAGACCAGATATGGGCGTTGTTTTCCGGCTTTGGGCGGATGAATGCCTTATAAATTGTGGTCAGATCAGTTGAGGTAAAGTATTTCTTGCACCGCATAAGGAATCCTAGACATTTTGCAGCATTTTTGGCGACCTCGAATATGTGATCGTTCCAACGAAGATGGTTGTTAATACACATGCCGAGAATGGAAAGTCTTTCGGTTTCTACGACGCAAGTACTATCAATGGATAATGGCTGAGGGTCTTAGTTTCGCTTGAGAGACAGAACACAGCACTGCGTTTTGGATGCATTTCCACTCTGTTGGTCGAGCACCATTTGATTATGCTGTCAAGATCGGAATTTAATGAGTTTAACATACGTTGCCGTTCCTCTTTTACGGCCAAAGAGCAGGGCCGTGAGTTAGGAAATGAATATGAAAAACTGAGGGTACTGTCATCAGCGAAGGAATGGATTGGATTAGAGGTTGCAGACAAGAGATCATTTATAAAAAAGAAAAAGAAAGAGAGTCGAAGACGTAACTGAGCCCTGGGGGAAACCAGCATTTATTTGGTGAATATCAGACTTGAAGCCTTCCAAGACAACTTGTATTGAACCCCCTGAAAGGTAATTTCTAATCCATTGAAGAAGAGACTCATCGATGCCAGCTGCACGCAATTTAGACAAAAGAGCCCGGTGCCAAACTCTGTCAAATGCCTTTGAAATATCTAGCGCAACTACATATCTTTCTTTCACCGAAGTGATGGAGAGATTGGTTCCACTTCTCGGTCAGATATGCCATCAAATCACCAGTGCCGTGATACTGCCAGTCATTGAGAAGTTTTCGTGAATCAAGATATTTCATAAGCTGACGATTTATCAGCGTTTCCATGACCTTGGAAAGTCGGGACGTAAGTGCAATGGGTCGGTAATTGGTCGGAGAGGAAGATTCGACTTTTTTAGGGACAGGCTGGATAAATGCTGTTTTCCATCTTCTCGGAAAGAGTCTAGCAGAGTAGGACAGACATAAAAGCTTACGAAGAGGTTTTGCCAGCTAAGAAGAACACCTCTTCAAATTTGTCCTCTCAAAGTAAACTACGGGTCAGCAAGCCAAACACCACTGCCACTGCTGTTACCAAAGCGTCAAAAACGAGTGCACTCTCTCCCAATGCAAGTAGAAATACTAAAGGTTTAGCTATAAATCTAGGAGGTGTGTCGACTGAGACAGATAACATCGATCGTCATGCTACCCATGACTCGCTTGCTGTTACTGTTGCTCCTCATACAAATGATGATGATGTTGTTGCTGCTTCTATTGCGAATGAAAACAATTCACTTCGTTCAAGCGCTGTTCTTGGAGGTGTGTCTGTTTCGGCAGATCGTTGCACTGACAAATCTGATCGCCTGGTCACCGCTGAAGCTGCCAATGTTGCTTCTGCGGGTAATGCTGTTGATGCTGCGATTTGTACAAGTTTGGATCAAAGTATTAACGCTCCCCGATCCCTGGTTTATTCATCTGCCAACGTTGCTGCAAGTGCTGTCGATGATCATGCCAATATAATCCCTCCGGCTACTTCTAATGGTCATTGTGGTGATACTAGGACAAATAATGTTTATTCTAAACTTCGCAACGGGAAGATAATACGTCGGCACCCGCACTACCTGCTGAAAGTGGTACCACTGACAACGGGAAATGCAGCAAGCGTAGCTTCGCGACAGTAGTCAACACTGGTAGACGTGGTTCGGGGACAGCCCCTCCAGCGTCTAGAACAATTAGGACTACGGACGACGAGACAGTGCCATTAAAGAACCGCAAGCGAAATGCTATACGGTTAATCAGGAGGCTTAACTAGCGTGAGCCTAAGTCCTACACGGGCAAGGAAAGAGTGGCTCTGGAAAGAGCCCGAAACACACTAAACCTCAAAGGGTCCAATAGGGAAATTGGATCAAAGGAAAGTGGACTACTCAAGGTGAGGGCGAAGAGCCACTTGCTCTCCACCTCAGCCTTGTGCAGCCTTCGGCCGACAACCGAATCAAACTCACCAGAATCCGAGTAGGGTGCAAGCCCATCCAAAAAGATCCACTACAGACGCGGACGCAGGGGACTTAGCACATGGACGACTAGGCGAACGGCCAGTGAACTGCCCGAGTCGGGGAAGGTTGGCACCCTGCCATCCACCTCAGTCTCGAACAGACCAAGGCTCCCAACAATCGGAGCGGAGGTTGTCGCGAGACAAACACCCGAGCCGACTGCGGGATGTTCGAAACGGGGTAAGCACAACGACACGACATCGCCACCCTTGAGAAACATTAGCAAAAAGCTAAGCTAGCTGTCGCAACCAGCACAAATCTCCAGGTAGTGATTGTTGATTACAGCAAACCGGAACGCAGGCTAGATCAATGGAGGCTTAAGGAATTACGTATGCTGGAAGGCATTAAAGATTCCATCGTTGATAAAGAGGAACAATCCCCCTTCTTTGAGCAACTTACGACCTACAAGGGTTTTAAACTCCTCTGGTGTGATAATGACTTCACGTTGAACTGGTTGAAATCAGTCGTTGACAAAACGCAGGCTCCATGAGCTAATGCCGACATTCGATTCGTCGAAAAGAAGGACCTGCTAGAGTTCACTAGGCCAAAAGGCCATATCCTCATACTTGGCCCACATATTCCTAAGGAGAAGATAAAAAGAACCTCTTGAATCCAGAACTCTTCAGTGAGAACTGGGAGGTGCTTGAAGTGGGTGAGCACTCAGAACTAGGTACGGAAATAGTGGTCCTGCTCAACCGCAAATCGATGCCAATGTTGAAAAGGTTCAACAACAAGGTCCGCACCGGTATCACAAGTTCGACCCTTCACGGAAAGAACTGCAAAGGAAAAGAGAGAAGCGGGTGCTAAGGTAAATTAATTTGAATATAAAAATTATACAAATAAACCTTCACCATAGCATAGCAGCTAGCGCTAACCTGATCTATCTTCTAGGAGATAGACAAGTAGACATCGCCTTGGTACAAGAGCCACGGATTTCTCGTGACTTCCACGATTTTATCAGCCGTTTACTTGCCATACGAAGCCGAAGACCCACCAGCTATACTCACTCGCAGCCTAGTCCAAAGATCTATCCAGGAGGGATGGGACTTACTGATGGGATGGGACGCAAACGCTCATCATGTACAATGGGGCAGTGGTTACGCCAGTATACGAGGTGAGTCGGTATTCGAATTTGTTATGGAAAATAATCTTCTAGTATGTAGGTAATAGAGGTAATGAGCCAAGTTTTGTTATCAAGAATAGACGAGAAGCTTTAGACATAACGTTATATAGCAACTCCGATACTCTATCTATAGTCAATTGGACTTTATTGAGAGAAGAATCATATTCCGATCACAAATTCTTAAGTAGTAGCTGTGTTTATCCTCAGCCATACAGGAATCCTAGGAAAGCACAATGGGATCTCTTCAGTGGTGAGGTGGAGAAAAGAAGAAGTTTCTACAAGAAACTAAGAACTAAGTTTTCACGTCCTTGGTAGAATAAGGAATTAGCCAAAATCAGAAAGGAAACTCGTAAACTTCTCAACTTGGCTAAACGAACAAAATCAGAAACTGACTGGGAACTGTACAAAAAGTTCTTAAAAAAAAAGAAACTTAAAAAATGCCACGCAGAAAGCCAAGCGACATTCATGGCAGACTTTCTGTAATAAAATAACGGACATAACAGAAGCTGAGAGACTGAGGAAAGTCCTCACTAGAGAATCTAAAACTCTGGGATCTCTCAAGGATCCCGAAGGTAACTGGACTGAATCCTGTACGGATTCTCCAAAGCTGAAAACTGAAAACGCACTTCCCGGGCTGCACGACAGAGCCGCTGATCTGGTTACTGAGGACAGAATAGAGTGGGCAATAAGATCATTCTCTCCCTACAAATCCCTAGGCTTAGACGGAATCATCCCAATCATATTGCAGAAGACTGCAAAAACGATTACTCTGGTACTCAAGGAACTATTCCTGAATAGCTTGAAACAACGCTATATACCCATGAAATGGAGAAAGGTAAGAGTGGTATTCATACCGCGAAGGACTTCAGGCCAATAAGTCTCACCTCTTTCATCCTTAAAACATTTGAACGGGGAAAAGCGTTGAGACAGCTCTATGCAGTGTCGTCAGTAGGTACAATAGAAAAGTCACTTAAAGACAAAGAATACACATTAACGGCATTTCTTGACATCATGTCAATAATGAAGCGGCCAGACGAACATTAAATAAGCTGAACATCGATAACATCCTGGTAGGTTGGATTGTTAGCATACTTGAACAAAGACATATAATAACTGAAGTCGGAGGAACAAAGCTAGAAGCGTATGCCTCCAGAGGCACTCAAGGCGGGGTGATCTCCCCACTGCTTTGGGTTATCGTCATGAACGAGGCCCTACAGCAGGTTGAAAAATTCGGCGTCAAAATCGTCGCGTATGCTGACGATGTGGTGCTGCTGGCAACTGAGAAGCTCCTCCCCACTCTAAGTGACAAAATCGACGGGTCCCTTAAGACCCTTGAATCAGTCAGTCAGCGAACTGGAAGTCAAATGCAACAGGGCATCCTTCAAGAATTTTTTGGCTATGTACCCACAACGGACTACATCGCGCCATACTTGAACTTTAACATGCCTTTTACGGCAGCCTACCCTAGCAGAGAAGAATGGAAAAGCGGACATATAGCTTATACCAGATCCATAACTATATATACTGACGGATCGAAAAAGGACACCGGTGTAGGTTCCAGCATCTTCTCTGCATCGCTAGGGATATCGAGATCCATTAAACTATTAGACCACAGCAGTGTTTTCCAATCAGTGACAGCAGCCGCCCGTGAGTCTGCCGTAAGGGCAATACCACAGTATGGTATCACATTCTTTATCGATAGCCAGGCAGCTATAAAAGCCATTACTGCTACTGAAATTAAATCGAAGCTTGTGAGATGCTGTTGTCTTAAGGTTCTTATAATACAGCACAAGGTATCGCTCTGCTGGGTTCCTGGACATGAGGGTATCGCAGGCAATAAAAAAGCTGATGATCTAGCTGGGAAAGGCTCAACAGATTTAATAGAACCAACTGATCTCTCTGTAAACATCCCGCCTTGCATGCTAAAGCTAGGAACAGGGAATTTAGCAACAAGAGAGGGGAACCTAAGATGGCAGTCCATGGAAACTTGTAACATCGCAAGAAAATTATGGCCGTCCTTCGATAGAACAAGGACCGAGAGACTTATACGAAAGGACAGAGGATCTCTTTCTATCCTCGTGGGTATCATCATGGAGCATAATAATCTGCGGCACCACATGAAGAAACTGCGCCGGACGGAAGAAGAACTTTGCAGAGGTTGTGGCGACGAGAGAGTTTTTGAGGATACCACCCACTTCCTCTGCCACTGTCCTGGACTCCAACATTCCAGAAACAAACTCATCGGTAAATACTTCTTCTATAATCTTAAAGAGCTTTCTGGCGTACCTACAGACAAGATGCTGAACTTTGTCAAGTCATCAAAGTGATTTGTTCTCGAAAAGAAGTAAGTAATTATAGTAGAGTAGATTAGACATTTACGGGGTTTCAATGGGCGAACACCTTTCCCTTCTATGGGTAACACAATGGGTCAACACTGACCTGAGTGCGGTAGGAGGCTTTTCTCTCTCTGTCAGCCCGCTTACCTAACCTAACCTAACCTAAACTTCGCATCAGGATTAACGACATTATTGGAACAAATTGTGATAGTAATGACATTGGCGTCATGCATAAACTCAAATGGTTCCATCTGGGGCGTTTTCGTCCATCTACTACTACTCAGACCATTTTCAGTTACGTTGCATCTAAAATTAACCTCAATCCTTCTATGCTCCCGTGCTATAAACTCATTCAACGGAATAGTGCAGAGTCTGATCTTCGATTCGTCAACTTTAAAATCGGCTTACCAATCGAGCTCAAAGATGCTATGTATGAGCCTCACATTTGGCCTGTTGGCTTGAGAGTACGTCCATTTCAAACACTTCCAAAAAACGAACGAGGTCCGATGAGAAAATCAGTAACGTAACGTACACGGGACGTTAGAACTTCTTGCTTTACTATCTGAACACTGGTAGCATTCGTGAAAGATTGAGCCAACTATACCTCCACACTTCTTCTTCACAATACGACATCTTGGCTTTTACTGAGACGTGGCTTTCTGATAACAAATATAATACTGAATTCTGTAATAGTAACAATTTCACTATTTTCCGTAAAGACAGAAATTTGCTAAAAACTGAAAAGGTTACTGGTGCGGGTGTATTTATCTTAGTGCGCTCTCCTCTGACCTGCTGTGAACTGGATTTACCATCTTCCTCCTGTTCTGCTTTTCCACAAAAATGAGAGGCTCACAAAAATTTCCGAACAATTTTTTTGTATGGCGTGCAATATCTTGGTATTACAGCGGATTCCATTTATTGGGACACCGGTTAATCGGGACAGCCGCTTAACTGGGACAAATGATAAAGAACGGAAACGAAATACGAAATGTATAGACGAATTTGTTCGGATATTGTGGACAGCAGCCGCTTGTTCGGGACATATTCATCACGGTTAGGTTAGGTTCGCTTGGCTGTCCGCACGGGAGTGCAGACACACTTAGACCAATAAAGGTCCTTTGTGATACCTTGGATCAAAACCAATGCGCCACTCATGGACTAACAGAACCAACCAGAGCTTTTGATAAAGCGATAGATGCGCATAACGTCTAAGGACGCTATGTCACCAAGGACTTCAAGGAAGTTGGACCCTAAATGGAGCATTCTTTTATGCGACAGAGCTGGGCAGTTACATAGGAGGTGAGGGATACTTCCCTCCTCCCTGCAGATTCTGCAGAAATCATTTGAAAAGAGGCCAAGTCTTTTGGCATGTTGGCCTATAAGGCAGTGTCCAGTGAGAACACCAACAACGCAGCTGATTTGTGATCGCTTTAGTTTGACCAACTCGGTACTGCGTTTATGATCCAGCCTGGGCCAGATCTGTATCGAGATGAGACACGTTGACACGTTGAATGCTAATAGCATTAACAGCCAGTGAGTGATTTGAGGTTTCATACCCCAGCTCCTACCAATAGCCTTTTTACAGGAGTAGAGAGCTACATTGGCTTTCCTGACGCGTTCTAGTAGATTGACTTTCCAGTTTAGTTTTCTGTCCAAAATAAGACCCAGATATTTTGATTTGTCAGTGAAGGTCAGACTGGTGCCATTTATCTTGGGAGGGTCTATTAGTGGAATTTTATATTTCCTCGTAAAGAGGACGAGCTCCGTTTTGTGGGGGTTAACCCCCAGTCCACAATTGGAGGCCCATCTGGTGAGCCGAAGGAGAGCATATTGGAGGATTTCCTTGACAGTATTTGGGTGCTTACCAGAGGCAGCGATGGCAACGTCATCAGCATAGGCGATCACTTTGCATCCTGTCTTGTCTACATATTCATCACACATCTTAGACAAATTTTGACAAAAAAAATATCGCCACATTGCTTATCTAATATGTCTCGAAAAAACAACAATAGCGTCAGTCTAGATGGCTGTGATGACTTCGTAAACTAACAGAGTATTAAAAACATTCGCCAGGAGACCATCGACAAGTATCTAGCGACATAAGTTGTGACTTAATTTTTTAAATGTGTTTTTTTTTATATTTCTTCAATATGAACGAGTATAAAATGTTTATTACATTCCTTTTCATTAACTTCGTCTTTCACTTCGTTGTTTGTTACATACGTATTTGATTTCTTTTTTCCTTCATCATCACTTCGTATTATTGGGAAAGCCGCTTTATTGGAACACATCGGGCTAGATTATTTTTTGTCCGAAAATCCACTGTATATGATCTTTTACAGTACATATGTATGTAGTAAATTGACTTTTATCCTCAAAGAGACGATTTCACTATCTCAACACGGTTTCGCGATAGGGAGATCTAAAACAACCAATTTTACATCTTACTGTAACCATGTGACTTGATGCCTTGAAAATGGATATCAATGTGATGTTATTTTTACCGATTTTTCGAAAGCTTTTGATAGGGTTAATCATAAAATTTTTTTGAATAAATTGGAAATGTTAGGTTTCCATTCTAACACATTGAAATGGCTTGAGTCCTACCTAAGCGATCGTACACAATTCGTACCGATTAATGGTATTTTATCTAGCCCCATATATTTTACCTCGGAAGTGCCACAAGGGAGTCACTTAGGCCCCCTTTTTTTCATTGCTAGTAAATGATATTCCGAGTTTCATGAAGTACTCTATCTGTAATATGTTTGCAGATGACATAAAAATATTTCGCTGCATAAAAACCTTAGCAGACTGTCTTTTGCTCCAAAAGGATTTGATGAACTTACATGAATGATGTTCAACAAATAAATAGTTACTAAACGTATCTAACGGCCATATTATTCACTCCGGGTTAAAAGCAAGTTAAAGTTAATTTTAAACCCGACCATTTAATCCGCATTTTTTTAACCCGAAAATTTAAATCTATGTCCATAATATTCGATGGCTGGGTGTTGTGGGATATTGTAGACACTGGTTGGTTTTAACCAGGAAAAGCCTAGAGTTGTAACTGTTGCCACACATCAACTGTGCTTATATTACCTCCAAGTGGTAGCCATCGGATACTGGCCGCTGTCCACCCGGATCCGGCTTGCCAAACTTATAAGCGCGAGTGCTGATCAAGGGAAAATAGCAGCACTATAAACACGACAGCGGACGAATTCCCTCGATGGAATCAACGGTGGCGTCTCATTTTTCCACAACGGAAACAACACCTTATCTGGGCTACTTCGACATATTCGAAGCTCGGGTCGATAAGGATTCTTCAGGTATTAGTCAGGGCCCTGGAAGCTCTAACCAATTATAACCTTGAGATGAGAAGAGCTAAAAGAGAATCTTGGAAAAAGTTCTGCCAGGGTCTTTCTGATATTCCCAGCATTGCCCGCATCCATAGACTCCTCTCTAAACAGCACACTAATGAAATCGGGTTAATGAAAAAGCCAGATGGCATGCGGAAAATGGTTTACAAACGCTACAGCTCTTAGCCGAAACACACTTCCATCATCGCTTCCTTATCGCCAGCCTATCCTCCCCAGAGCAGGATCATAAGTCCAACCAGAGAGGACTGGCAGAGATCAAAGGAAATTTTCCCCGAGGAAAAAATATTATGGGCTACAAATTCCTTTCTTCCTTTTAAGGCCCCAGGAGAAGACGGAATATTCCCAGCTCTCCTTCAAAAAGGCACCCCACATTTAACACCATCTCTTATCAACATTTTCAGAACAAGCTTTGCGTGGGGTTATATACCAAAAAGTTGGAAGGAAGTTACGTTTAAGTACGCTCAAGTTAATACTTGATAGACATATCAGGGACGGAGCTCTCATTATGAGTCCTCTACACAAAAACCAATGACATCGAAGGAGCTTTTGACAACACCGAATACGCCCAAATTTACAGATGCGTCCAAGACACAGGGGTTTTTTTTTTTTTGGTTGCGCCAAAGGATGTGCTAATCTTCCAAAGATACTAGTAGCCCGGGCTGCTAGCATGCACGATTCGTAAACCCGAATAATCGATGCCAGGAATGCGCCTACGTACTAATCCACACTCTGCACACTTCTACCACTCTCCCCGCGGGACTGCCATTAGGTATTACTTCGCGGGGCTGGTTAGCAATTCATGCTATACTTCTTATGTTGCGGGCTCTGCTCTCCTTGCTCTCTCAATTACTCGGAGCTCTTTTTGTACATTCGTTATGAGTGTACAGATTTCCAGCCAATTCTCCTCTGACCGCAGCATTTGGTCTATAAGGAATGGTGGACTTGGCAGATTGTTTCCCGATTCTGTAAATCGACTGCACTGGAATATTGCGTGCTCTGTGTCTTCCTCTTGCTCTGGACAGTGTGGACGGAGAGGTGAGCTATCAAGTCCGAATCTGTATAGGTACTTGCGATAGCCGCCGTGATCCGAAAGGAACTGCGTGAGGTGGTAGTTGCAGTCCCCATACACTGGCTTGGTCCAGACCTCGATGGTGGGAATCAGTTTATAGGTCCATCTGCCTTTTGTGCTGCTCCTGCTCTCCTCCTCCTTTATTCTCCTGACAATTCCTGCTTCTTGATGACTCGAGATTCTCCTTTCGTTGATCCTTACCATCTCATTTGCGAGAATGTCGATGGGGATCATTCCGGCTATGACACAGGCTGCTTCGTCCGATATTGTTCGGAAACCGCTGATTGTTCTTATCGCGCATAGCCTGTATGTTGACGGCAGTTTTCTCTGTATTTCTGTCGTCGCTAATGCCGCCGCCCAAACTGCAGCATATAGGAGAACCGAGCTAACCACTCTGGATAGTAGAATCCGTCTAGCATATCCAGGGCCACCGATGTTTGGCAGTATTCGAGAAAGGGCTGCCTGTAGTAGTGAAGCCTTCTTGCTCGAGTATTCCACGCGTGTTTAAAACCTTAATCTATTGTCGAGCATTACGCCTAAATACTTTAGTGCTTCCTTGGATCTCATAGTCTGATTTCCGACTCGAATATTCGCATATTCAACGGCTTTGCGGCTTGTAATAAGAACAGCCTCAGTTTTGTGGCCTGCTAATTCTAAGCCGGCGGTACCTAACCAGTCTTCAATTTTTTCGATTGCTTCGTTTGTTGCAGATTCTATTTCGTGGACATGTTTAGCCACGGTGACTACGGCGATGTCGTCAGCAAACCCGATTATCTTAACTCCTTGTGGTAGTGGTAGTCGCAGGATTCCGTCGTAGATGATATTCCATAGGAGAGGGCCTAGTACCGATCCTTGCGGGACCCCTGCGGTGACGTTGTAGTACTTTACCCCCTCGTCGGTTTAGTACCTCAACTTCCTGTTGATGAAGTAGTTTATAACTATCCTTAGCAGGTAGTATGGAGTATCCATTCTGGCTAGCGATCTCCTTATAAACGACCAATTTGCCGAGTTAAAGGCGTTTTTTATGTCCAGAATCACTACTGCACAGTATTTTTTGTTCCACCTCGCCATCTTTCTCCTTGGATCGCTTCAGCTGCAGTGTCGACTAATGCTTTTATAGCGTCAACGGTAGAGCGCGATTTTCTGAATCCGAACTGGTGGTCTGACAGTGCTCCTTTCTCTTCTGCTACCACGAGCAGTCTGTTGTATATTATTCGTTCAAGTATTTTTCCCAAAGTGTCGAGTAGACATATTGGGCGATATGACGATAGTTCTCCAGGTAGCTTGTTTCCTTTTGGTAGCAGTACCAAATGTTGGAGCTTCCATGGCTCAGGAAAAACTCCTTCCTCCATACACTTTTGCATCGTGACTATAAAAATGTCCGGCCTCTTTTGAACAGCCACTTTCACTGCCTTATTGGGGATGCCATCCGGTCCATGCGTTTTGTTGCTTCCTATCTTCCTGCATGCATCGTGTAGCTCCTCCCTTCGTTACAGAGTCGTTTAAAACATATTGTTTTGCTCTCTTTGATCGCCCCTTTCAAGTCGCGTCTCGCCCGTTTGAATGTGTCTAGACGGTCCTGAAAGTCAACTCTTCCTCTCGATCGTTGGACTCTGCGTTCGGGCTTGTAAACATCTTGCCCTGAGTGTTTTTATCTCCTCATTCCACCAGTAGCATGGTGCCCCTTTTCTACTAACTGTTCTTCTGGGCATTGCTGCATCGCACGCTGTTGTGATAGTGCGGGTAAGTTGGGACGAGAGAACCTCCGCTGTTTCGCTGAGAGTTATGGTATCGGTGTTCATCATTTCCTCGAAAGTGTCTTTGTCGAAGAGTTTCACCTTCCATTTTGGGCCTGTTAGTTTAGGGCGTTGGAAGGTTGGTTGAGCTTTCTTAATATCGATCAATATCGCCTGGTGGTCGCTATGTGTGTATTCGTCGCTGAGTCGCCATTTGGTGTTGCGCAGAAGAGAGTTGCTCACAAAGGTTATGTCAATGATGGACCCCATACCTGCTTTCCGATATGTGTTTGCGAGCACTATTTCCAGTGACGCAAAGGTTTCCAGTAGAATACGCCCTCTGGCATTGGTGAGCCTGCTACCCCACTCCGTTGCCCATGCGTTGAAGTCACCGCCTATAACCACTCGGGTTCTACCGCGTGCGTCGGTCATTAGGTTATCTAGCATTGTCTGGTATTCACAATATAACAGCTGTAGAAGTTAATACCATTTATTTTTGCCTGTACAAAGCCATCCGCCTGTTCATTAGTTTCTTGGAAGGCATGCCTTCCACATATCCATATTGCAGCTTGTTTGGTTTTGTCGCCAATCCAAATGTTACTGTCGAGATTTTTATAAGGTTCGCTAATCAATATGATGTCCGCTCCCTCATCCTTAGCCGTTTGTGTCAGGAGGTCCTGGGCTATCTTACAAAGATTCAGATTAATCTGTATTATCTTCATGATGATTTAGTGCTGATGGCTCTCCAGAATACCGGGCATTTGCTGCTACCGGCCACATGTTTTGCATCTTCTGGGTGATCCTTTCTACAGAACATGCATGATGGCTCCTTTTCCCAATTCTTTGCAATGTGGCCCTCTGTTCCACATTTTCGACATAGCTTCGAGCGGTACTCTTCGTTTTTACATTGCCCGGCTAGTTGACCAAACTCTAGACATTTGAAGCATTTTTTAAGCAGAATCCGTTCGCGGATGCGACAGTTAACCCAGCCGATTTTAATTCTCCCGGCTTCTATCAGCTTTCTTACGTCTTCCGCGGGAAGGCTGATTGTTGCTGTTTGTGTTCCTCTGTACGCCTTTCGCAGGGATAAAAAGTCCGCTGGTGAAGCTTTCACTCCAAACTGGTGGTTTATGGCATCGATTATGCCATCCATTGTAGTGACTTCATCGATATCTTTGACCTCTAGTGTAGTACGGTGCGTGAGTGTCCTTACACTTGCTTGATCCGATAAGGCTTCGCTGATAACGCCTTTAAACCCAGTGGTCTTCGTTCTCGTCTCCTTGAGTTGTATTAGGAGGTCTCCCTTCTGTGTCCTCCTGATTCTAGAGACCGCCTTTCCAACCGCTTCCAGTTCGGGGTCTGCCTTTACTTTACGTAGTATATCCGCGTAAGAAAGAGCCCCTGTTGCTTTGATGACGATAGTTATCCGGTTTAGTTTTTGTGGCCTCTTGCTGCCTTTTTTTTACAGTCTTCTTCTTGGTGAGATTTTACCATTCGTCTTTTTCTGTCGCCTGTTGTTTGCTTGTCGTTGCTTTTACCCGCTTATCTGTGGCTATTGGAGTCTCGACGCCGCCGGCTGTCGTATCATCCTGCTTGATGTTTGCCAAAGATGCATGCTTCTGCTTCCGCTTTGATTCCGGGTGTTTGTTGCCTGTAGCACCATTTAATGGATGTATCTCCCTCCGCTTTGCCTCCGTGGGTTCGCTGACGGCAACACCGTTTGATGGGTATTTCTGCTTCCGCTTTGGCTCCGGGGGTTCGCTGTCTGCAACCTGCCTTCTCTTAGGTTCTAGTGTTGACTTTAGCCAGGGCGAGGTTTGTGAGGAGTTATTTTGATGAATCACCGCCTTCGCTTTCTCGTCGTGTAGCTGGATCGCCGAGAGCTCGTAGAGAGCTCTGATCCTTTCAATAGCGTCTCGCACCGCTTGGTGGATCCTGCGCCTTTTTCCGTCTTCCAGCATTTCTACCAGCCCCCTAATTTGCTCACCTAGCTTGTGGAAATCAGACTGCTGGGCGGATGGTTCGACCGTCACGTTTCTTATCTTACTGTGGGTGACTCGCGTCATTCCGTGCTTTCTTGTACTGCTGCTACTTGGCCAACTGGTGACCTCAGCATTCTTGAGCCCCTCTGAAAGGGGTTTTCCTCGTTTTCCTTCATTTTTCCTCAGGTATTTTGTTTGTTGTATTTGTAATCATTTCTAATATATCCCAACTCAAAGCCGCTATCAATGCTCGGATGTGTAGTCACCTAGGGATCCCATGGTTGTCTCTGCAAGCAGTGAGGCCATGCGAGGGTTGGCTACTGTATCCCTCGTAGCCACCTTGTTGAGTGGGGAGCACCTATTTGGAAGACGGTGCTTGTTCGTCTTGTCACCTTTGACATGCCCTCCTTCTCTGCCGCTCTTGGTCGGGGACTGCTTATTGGGTATTCGCAGCTAACCTTCATTTCTGTAGGCCGTTCACTATCCGCCACCTGTGACCCCCACAGTTGCCTGAGCAGCCCGTCCGACTTGGTGCCTGGGCAAGGCACAGGGGTAGACAATACAACATGTAAATGGATAAAATACATGCACAGACTCAGGGTCACTGCTGCGAAAGGATGCCCCCAAGGAGGAGTCCTCTCCCCCTTATTATGGTCCATCGTAGTAAATGAACTACTGAAAATACTCAGCAATGAAGGCTTTTATGTTCAAGGTTACGCAGATGACATTGCGTTATTAATCAGAGGAAAATTCGAAGAAACAATCTCGGATCTCCTCCAGAGGGCCTTGAATCTTGTTGCTGACTGGTGTGAAAAAGGCGGCCTTAACGTCAACCCAAAAAAGAGCACCATAGTTGTATTCACCAAAAGAAGAGAGAAAAGCACCTACACTCTTTGGTGAAACAATAGAATTCTCTAAGGAGGTCAAATACCTTGGCCTTACACTAGACCTGGAATTCTCACCTTACAAAAGAAATAGACAAAGCCAGGATCTCATTATGGACCAGCAAAAGTCTCATTGGTAGAAATTGGGGCCAAAATTCCAAAATGATGTTATGGCTATATACAGCAATAGCAAGGCCGATTATAGTATACGCAGCACCAGTATGGTGGCAAAAAACAAAGCAAAGGTCTACACACAGGACAGGCTCAATAAATTACAAAGACTAGCTTGTGTATGCTCAACAGGTGCAATGAAAACTGCTCCTACTGCAGCGTTGGAAGTTATTCTTAACTTACCACCTCTACATCTTCATTTAAAGGAAGAAGCTATGGTTAATGCCTTTATGCTCATCGCAGAAGATGACTCAAACTCCAAACTAGTTCACTCGGATATTGCACTTGAGCTCAACAGTAATGAACTACTAGGAATTACAATAACGGACAAATGTCTGCCAAGATTTAACTTCAACCACATCTTCAAGGTTACAATCCCAGATCGCAATAACTGGGAACAGAACAAACCTATGGTACACAGACGGATCAAAGACAGACGTAGGAGTTGGGGCTGGAGTATACGGCGCTACTACAAAAACCTTAATTCATTCATGCATGGAAAAGAGTAACTCCGTATTCCAAGCTGAGGTATTTGCTATAGAACTATGCATCAGAGAAAATATAAACAGATCTATAACCAATAAGAACATTTATATTTTATCAGATACCAAGTCTGCTCTACTGGCAATTAAAGCTTATGAAATAACATCCAAACTAGTATGGGACTGCCCTCAATTACTCATATCGCTAGCCAGCACAAACAGAGTTCACCTCATTTGGGTGCCAGGACACAGTGGACATGGAAATGAAAAAGCCGACCTGCTAGCCAGAACAGGAGCTGCGTCAAACTTTATAATGCCAAGACCATTCTGTGGGTTACCAGTGAGTACGGCTAAAAGCTGTATCAAAGACTGGGTAAAAGAAAGGGCCAAACATTACTGGATGGAAACTGAAGGTAACAGTAAAGCCAAAAGCTTTCTGCCAAACACTTCCGTTACCGAATCGGGTATATTGAGTGAGCTTTAAGTTTAGAGAAAATCACAATAGGCCCAATCGTGGCCGCAGTGATAAGGTGACATGTTCCCACCTCTTTAACAATCTACAATCTACAGGGTCCTGGAAAAGAGATGGTGGCGGATGAGCCCTTAATGGGCCAACGGCAGCGCTCACATCCCCGAAGTGGATTACTGTCATCGGTTTAACCGGCCCCTCGTCCTAGGGGTCTCAACAATGGACCTGGCCCTCCAGGTTGGAAGTTGCGCCGTCGGGGTAACTACCCTACCACGTAAAAAAATTTTAGTTATGAGAGACACATCATGCCTCGGATAATGGACCTCAAATGGCAACACGACCCGGAACGTCAAAGGACTATGAATTGAGAGTATAAACCTGGAACGTACGTACACTGTATACCCCCGGCGCTACTCAAAAACTTGAATCTGTCCTCGAGCGGTATAAGGCAGATATTACCGCGATCCAGGAGATACGATGGATAGGATCAGGTATACAAAAACGACAAAATTGCGACATCTATTACAGCTGCCACAAAAGATTGCACATGCGGATTCGTCGTGGGAAATCGGCTTCGGTCAAAGATCATTGACTTCAAGCCGATAAGCGATCGCCTAGCTGTGATCCGCATCAGAGGCGCATTTTACAACATCAGCCTAATATGTGCTCACGCCCCTACCGATGAGGCTGAGGATCCCATCAAGGAGGAATTTTACGACCTCCTGGACGGAGCCTACGGAGCCTGTCCGGAGTACAAAAATCGTACTCGGGGATTTCAACGCCAAAGTCGGTAAGGAAAACATCTTCGGCGGGTTCATCCTCAACGATACGACAACAGATAATGGCTTCCGACTAATCGAGTTTGCAGCAGCACGTAATACGGTGATTAGTAGCACTCAATTGAATAACAGCCAAAAAAATATAATTTTTTTCCTTGGTTCTTTGTAATTTTTATATTTATTGTATTTTTCTTGCCTCCTGCGAGCAAAAAAATTTCAAATGTTGCACACAAAAAGAGTCAATATTATGAAATTGTGTTTTAACCCTGGTTAAAATACTTAAACTGGTCCCCGGAGGCAGTTTAAATTTGATCGGATTAAACGTCAACCAAGTTTATACAACTGGCTTAAACTTCGGGTTTAACGAGTGAATATTATGGACTTGGGTTTAATTTTCGGGTTAAACTCACTTTAACCCGGATGTAAATTTTAACACGGGTTAAAGTGAGTGAATAATATGGACGTAAGAGTTTCTGTGACAAAAGATCTTGAAGTGATGTTCGATACAAAACTCACAAATGGATTTTATTGTGGCAAAAGCCAATTCCATGATGGGTTTTATTGTGCGAAATTCTAAGGTATTCAGGGACCCTTACACCCTTAGATCTAGAGATCTTCTCATTTGTTAGATCGATTCTTGAGTACTGTTTGGAATCCGTGCTATAACATTCATTCAATTAGGATTGAGAGAATTCAAAAACGATTTACCAGGCTCATTTTATTCAGGTTTAATTGGAATATCAAAATGCCTTCATATAATAATAGACTTGAATTACGCCGTAAGTCTTTCTCAATTATTTTGATTAGAGATATTTTAACGTTTCAAATCAATTGTCCATTTCTGTTATCATTAATTAATATCTATGCCCCTACGCGAAGTTTGCGAGTGGGAAATATTTTTTACGAACCATTATGTAGAGTAAATTATGGTCTCAATAAACCTCTTACGCGCAGAGTTGCCGTTTTAAAATTGTCCTTCCAGTCATATTTGACTGAAAAAAAATCAGTCAAAAAAAGTAGTCAAAGAATTGTAAACACAAATCCAGCTAAAAATCCAGCCAATATAAAAACGAATATTTTATTCGAAATAAAAATAACAAAGAATCCATTTTTCTTTCTTTTGTACATACATATGTATGAATATGTTAAAGTAAATAAAACTAAGTTGAAAAAATAAAAAGTTTTTACAATACATATGTATATTATAAAAAAATAACAATAATACGCATAGCGTTTAAAAATTAATTCTAAAGCGGCCTCTAGGCGATCAATATTATTGTGGTATTGCACAATATTATTGTTCTTCTGTAGATGATATTTCAGATTGTGCAATATATTGTGTAAGATTTGATTTGATATTTATTGCACAATATATTATTGCGCAATATTTGTATAGTTTGTGGCTAATATTAGTTTGCATACAAACGGTGAATTTTAGCCATTTGAAGTTAAATTCCGGATTGGAACAGTGGCCATACTGTGATGGAATTTGGTAAGCAATTACACTGCGGATATAAATGGCAAGGCCGCGGTGGGGAAAGAATAATGGCACTAAGCTATATCCAGGCAGTTGCAAATCAGAAGACTCTTCTACTATCTGTGTTTCGCTATGTGCCAGAACAGCCGGTTTGTGGGAATGGGTGTGGGCATACACATCGAAGAAATACGTTCGAAGCCCACGTATATTGGAATCATCACCCTTAATTCCCCCATCATTACAACATTGAGTGCTGATCTAATAGTTTGTTAGTAAAATTATGTAGGTTAGAGTATATGTGCTCTATTTGACTGTTAATATTTTGAGCATCTCGGGCATCCATGTTGCCCGTAACGAATTTGATGGCGGATCCTAGTCCGTCAATCAGGCCTCTTTTTTGCCTTTGGAATGTGTATAGTATTAGAAGTTTCTTCTCTAGTTCTTTTAGTTTGAGTCTAGTTGTTCGTACGGAATTAGTAAAAGTCGCATGTTTTTTAAATGCGTCAAGAAAGATGTTAATATCGTTAATGTTATTTTTGTAGTCTTCCAATTTGATGATGTGTGTATGTGTATTAGGTTATGATAGAATGAATGTCAGCCAAGTATCACTTAAGTTTGTTAATTTTAAAATTGGGATACCAATTCATTATGCTAACACTGTCTTCGATGGAAACTTCTGGCCGAACGGTGTTAAAATTCGTTCTTTTACTCCGGCAAAAAACTAGGCCATGTTAATGCTTATGGTGGTGATATTCACCAAAAGCCCGTAAATGTTTATTACCACAATGCGAGCGGATGCAGATCGAAGACCTCAGATTTGTTTATTGCGTCTAGGATTATGATATAATCATAATTACGGAAACTTGGCTTTACGAGGACATCAGATCGAGTGAAATTTTTGATGAATCTATTTATGATGTCTTTCGCCATGATCGCTGTAACTCATCTGATGACCGTGGTGGAGGAGTTCTTGCTGCTGTTCTGTTGACTCTTTCTGGGAAAAAGATTCCATTGCCGAATTTAGATGCTGACCAAGTCTGTTTTTCAACTAACGTTGCAAGTATTAGATTTATTTATATTGTGACCTATATACCTTCTGGAAGTAAACTGGAAATTTATGAAAATTGTATAGAAAATTTTGAATTCGTTAGTCATTATTGTTCTGAATCAGATATCTTGTGTATACTTGGTGATTTTAATATTGGAGATGTAAATTGGTCTTGGTCTGAAGAAGACAAAATGCTTATCCCACTTAATGTTAAAAAAGATTACGAAATTTCTCTCATTGATTGTATGTTCTCTTTAAATCTATGTCAAATTAGTTCAATTGTTAATTCTCAGAACCGATTATTAGATCTTGTTTTTATTAATGTTAATGATATCAAAACAGAAGTTTCCGAAGTCTCATATCCTCTTCTGAATGACTCGATTTATCATAAACAAATGCAGATTCAAATTAATTTATACTCTTATATAAAAGCAAACACGAGTCCTCTTAGTTCCTTAAATTTTCTTAAATGTAATTTTGTGGGTTTAAAAGAGTATCTGAATTCATTTAATTGGGATACTGAATTTGTAAATCTATGTCTACGTGATATGTATAACCACTTTGTCTCAATAATTAATGTCGGTTTTTCCATGTTTGTTCCATGCTCTGTGAGGAAATACAAAACTAGGCCCTTATGGTATAATAGGCGACTTTTGCACTTAAAAAATTTAAAAAACAAAGCTTACAAGCGTTATAAAAATTCTGGAAACTCTAGTGATAGAGTAATTTTCACTAATCTTCGTAGAGACTTTACGGTCTTGAGTACATTTTTATATAACATTTTTATAAGTAACACTGAAATTAAGCTAAAAAAGGACTCCAAATCATTTTGGTCCTTCATAAACCCAAAAAGGTGTTCCAATGGATTGCCTACCCAAATGGTATATAAAAATTGTGTGTCCAATGACGTTAAGAATTCCGTCGAACTATTTGCGCAGTTTTTTGAATCTGTCTTCTTTCACCCAGTGATTCCTACTTTGCCTGAAGTATCCACAATGCCCAAAATTGATTTTGGGGAATTAGTTCTGCAGATTCAGGATATTGAGACTGCTATCTGTGGCCTTAAGCCGAATCCTAAGCCTGGGGCTGATGGTATTCCTGCGATAATATTAAGAAACTGTTGCAGCGCCATCTGCAAACCTCTGTTAATGATATTTAATTTATCGCTAAAGTCGGGTTCGTTCCTTGATGAGTGGAAGATCTCGTTTTTGGTGCCTATTTTTAAATCTGGTTCCAAGAATAATGTCGAAAACTATAGAGGTATCTGCAAACTTTCCGCCATACCAAAGCTTTTTGAATCCATTGTTAAAAATAAATTAGAATTTCACATAAAAGAGTATATATCTGAGTTCCAACATGGTTTTGTTTCGGGTCGTTCGACAACTTCTAATCTGGTCCACTTTACATCTTTTGCAATTAATGCTGTTGAAAGTGGATCCCAGGTCGATGTCATATATACTGACTTTAGCAAAGCTTTTGACTCTGTGAATCATGAGCTGTTGATAAAGAAGTTGGAAAATTTTGGATTTCACTCAACAATGTTGGATTGGATTTCTTCATTTTTAATTGGAAGGTCTCAAAGAGTTTGCCTTGACAATTATTACTCAAGGTTAATTTCTTGCACTTCTGGAGTTCCACAGGGTAGTCACTTAGGGCCCCTCCTGTTTATTATTTTTATTAACGACATTGTTCATCAATTCAAATTTTGTAATTGTCTCCTGTATGCGGATGATCTTAAATTATTCCTCAAAGTAAAAAACTTCGATGATTGTGCAAAGATTCAGATGGATCTTAACAATTTGTCTACTTGGTGTGTTAGTAATTGCTTAACGTTAAATGTTAGTAAATGCACAACTATCTCTTTTTCTAGATCTCAAATACAGCAATATTTTAATTACTGTATTGAATCCATACCTTTAACAAG
The DNA here is from genome assembly GCA_946965025.1 of Blera fallax. Lineage (NCBI taxonomy): Eukaryota > Metazoa > Arthropoda > Insecta > Diptera > Syrphidae > Blera > Blera fallax. Next base: position 53,519,030 of record OX337246.1, read on the forward strand.
AGTTGATAAAATTAAGGATCTCGGCGTATTTATTGATAATAAATTAACTTTCGTATCTCACGTCGACTACATAGTTACAAAAGCAAATTCCCTAATTGGTTTCATTAAAAGAAACTCAAGAGATTTTACTGATCCTCATACATTTTTGTCCCTTTTTATTGCCCTAGTCAGGTCAATACTTGAATACGCCGATGTTGTGTGGAATCCATACTATCTATATCTCTCGGATCGTATAGAAAGAGTCCAGAGGCGTTTTACAAAATACATTTTCTTTAAAATGCGCTGGCCCTTTGAACCTTCTTATAAGACTAGATGTCAATTATTAGGCATAATGACACTTAGTGCAAGAAGGTACGTACATGACATTATGTTTGTCAGAGACGTTCTATCTTCTCGTATAAATAGTCCTGCACTTCTATCCATGTTACCTATTCATGCCCCTGAAAGGGTGTTAAGGGATCGTCATATCTTTTATCGCATGGGGCATAGAACAAACTATGGGCAGAATGAGCCAATTTCCAGATCTCTGAAATCATTTAACGAAATCAGTAGACATGTAGATTTTCATATTTCGAGAGAGCGTTTTAAATACATTTTAATTACACTGCTAGCAAACTGATTTTTGTACTTATACTTTTATTATATTCTTTCATTATTGTTTTTGTATTTATTATTATATATTCGTAATCTGTAAGCTAAGCTTGTTGATGAAATAAATAAATAAATGATAGTTAGTAATAATTTTAACAGGCCCTAAACGCAATGCTAAGATACTTCGATCTCTTGGTATATTATAGACCTCGATTAATTGAGTGGAGATTAGTGGGATTCTAAGAAAAGAAAAAAAAAATGAATAAACATTGGTATGTGTAGAGTGAGTGCAGTTTTCCTATTAGGATATTGGGGAAATAAAAGTGATGAGGGGAAGCTGTATACGTATACCCGTGGATAGCTAAATAATCATATGCCATGATTACGCCATCGTATTTGCACTCATGTTCCATAAATGCGTATACAGGTATTATATTTAAGTACTAAATCAATTTAAGTATATATTTTTTTAAAAAAGGTGGATAGCCTCATAGTCATATGCCGTGACTATACTATCTTGTTTACATTCATATGACATGAATGTATTTAAAAGCCTTATATATAATTATGCATTTTTTTTTATTTTTTTTTTTTTTTCACTTTTTAGTTTTTGTGTTTTCTTCTTAATTTGATCTTATGTATTTTCCTTTTATCTTTTGTTAAAATAGTAAATTTTTTGTTCATATTTGCAATGTTCTTTGGCGTTAAGCGTTTGTTACGCTTGGCTTCCTTCCTGAAAACGACTTCATTTTGGTTGATATTTTCTGGAGTTTCTCTCGACAAATTCGACTCCTCTATCCTTGCCCTAGCTAAAGACTGCACTTATTCCTGAATTTTCGGGTACAAAAGTGTTTAGTTCATATAGGTATTCGTGTTTGTCCCAAAATTTTAGTGTTTTAGTAAGCTTGTATGGTCTCCCGAAGAACAGTTCCTAGGGTGTATGTTTCGTAGCCGAGTGTATTGCATTGTTATAGGATATGAATGTTTCTGAGAGAATTTCTTCGTGCTCTGTCATAAGCTTTTTTTCTTTCCTTTTGGATAGAATGAGCCGATATATTTCTGTTAGGGTGGAATGAAGTCTTTCTACCGGTGCATTGCTACTTGTCTGCTGGAAGGATGTGACATGCAGATTGATTTCTTGAAAGATGTTTGACATAAATTCTGATCCATGGTCACAGATGATCTTTTGGTAATGCCGTACAGGCTAATGTATTCCTTCAGGAATTTAAGGACTGTTATGCTACTTCTGCAGCTGAGTGTAAAACCGCACGTGAATTTTGAAAATTTATCTATAAGGGTAAGGATTTGAATATTGTTGATGCTATATATATCAATGTGTAAAATTTCTAGAAGCTTCAAGGGTATTTCTGGATATTCGCATTGTAATTTGGGAGCGTTTCTGTCGTACTTATATAATTTACATTTTTCGCAGTTGTTTATAGTCTTTGTGATTTTGTCTTGCATGCTAGGGAAATAAACTTCTCTCTTAAGATGTAATAGAGTTTCTTTTATTCCCCTATGGTTGGAGCGTTCGTGATAGTCTCGGATTAAGTTTTCCTGGTCGTCTTCTTTCCGAATGTCTTTTATGATTTATTTAGATCTGATTAGACGAAATGCATTGTTTCTTGAGAAGTATTTGGAATATGTTGACTGTACTATCGGAAAGAAAAATATCGATCATGATTTCTTCTTTAAAGTTTTCTCTACGAATAACCCTTCTTTGTTTATTTTTAAAGATAGTTGGAGATCCTTTGCCGTTTGTTTCGAGAATAACCTGCAAGTTAAACTCGTTCAAGGGCTTTTCTGATACGTAGATGCCGTCATTCAGATTTTCGCTGGCACTATGTACTGTACTGGTATATAGTTCTTGTTCCATGCTCTCTGGGGGTTCGTCAATCTTTATGCGACTGAGGGCGTCTGCATTTGTGTTTGACTTTCCTTTTTTGTACACAATTTCGTAATTGAATTCCTCCAATTTGAGTCTCCATCTTACCAATGTCGAATTTGGCTCTTTGAGGCTCATGATCCACGTAAAAGGTCTGTGATCTGTAACTATTTGGAATTTCCTTCCAAACAGATAGGGTCGAAAATATTTAGTAGCCCAGATTATGGGGAGTAATTCTTTTCGATTTTTGAATAGTTGCATTCGCTTTGTGAAAGTGTGCGAATTGCGAAATTGGTTTGTCTCTTCCTATACGACCCTGTGATAGGATTGCTCCTATCGCATAATTACTCGAGTCTGTGGTGAGAACGAAGGGTTTCGTGAAGTCAGGATGTTGTAAAATGGGGTCGTTCATCAACAGGTTTTTGCAAGTTTCGAAGGCATCGATGTACTTCTCGTCTATTTTAATGGATTCCCCTTTCTTTAGGTAGTGGGTGAGGGGTTTTGTGAGTTTTCCCAGATCTTTAATGAACTTCCGGTAATATCCGATCAGCCCTAAGAAGGTTTGATTTCTGTTCGGGTTTTAGGTAGAGGAAAACCTTTAATTGCTTGAATTTTAGTTGGATTAGGTTTTACTCCTTCGGAATTTATAATATGTCCTAAAAAGGCAATTTCCTTTTACAAAAACTCGCACTTGTCCATTTGGATTTTGAAATTAGACTCTCTAAGTTTTTCGACTTGAGCTATACTTTCTAAGTGCTCTTCTAGGGAAGTAGAAAATATTATAATGTCGTCGATGTATACGAGAGAAATTTTTCCTACCAGATCTTTCAATACGTTATCCATGACCCTTTGATAGGTCGATGGGGGCGTTCTTTAGGCCGAATGGCATTCTAACGTATTCATAATGACCGCCCTCGGCTTGGAATTCATTTCTATTTGATGGAATGCACTTGCTAGATCGAGGGTGGTAAAATATACACATCTACCGAGTTTGTCCAGGATTTCGATTATATTGGGAATTGGGTACTTATCAGAAATGGTTTTGTCATTGACTTTCCGGTAGTCAATGACTAGTCTCCTTACGTCCCTCTTCGTTGAGGTGGTCGGTTCTTAACAGGTTGTTTACATTGGTTGGGGAAGAATGGTCGGTACTTTTGGAGTGAGAGTGAATTTCGTTCAGATTTATTTCGACAAAGTTTGCGGTTTCATAATATTCTGCGTCTAATGGGGATTCTAGTAGAAGAGTTTGATCTTCTTGGGAATGGTTTGCTAGTTCCACCGTGCTGTGCCAACATTCGGCGTTGTACAGCACTTGGTTGAGGAAAAGGAAGAGTTTAAGTTCGATAGTGTTTAAATAAACACTGCCGTGTTTTTTGTTTATTGGTACTTTTGCAAGTATTCTTGAGCTAGCTGGGATCCTAAGTATTCCGGAGGAATAATTCGGCTTAATATTTATGGCATTAGTAGCATTCCTTGTTGTTAGTATTTTATTGTCGAGATCAATTTTCGCTTTTAAGGAAAGAAGGGTGTCGAGTCCTAGAAGGGCATCAAAGAAGTTGTGAAATTTAAAAATTAGGAACTTTAGTGATACTTCTTCATTGAAAATTTGAATTTATATTTTTCTCTTATTATTGTTTATTAATTAGCACTGCACTTACATGCACCCAAAGATGAACGTATTGATGAGCATATTTATTTATTTATTTATTTCAATCTACGATATGTACATCAACAGATTAGATTTAATTCTTTACATTCTTTTATATATTAATAATGATAATTAAATTAAGTACATACATATATGTATATATAATGATTTAATTACAAAATTGCAGAAAAATAAATCTTAAATTCTTTTTAAACATGTCTCTACTTACATTTAAATCGATATTATCATACACACTGTTAAACAAGTAGCAGCAACGTGAAATAGGTTCATGCTGACCATAACATGTCGTATGAGGCATCTCAACTAAAAGTGGTCTTGATCTTAACGATCTTGAGGGTGCATAAATATTAATTGAAGAAAGCAAATTTCCACAGTTAACGGTTGAACAAAGAATATCGCGAATGAACATAATGCCAATGATTTTACGTCTTTGCTCTAAATTTTGCATTCCTAAGAGTTTGCATCTTATTTTATAATTTAATGTAACTCCATTATTCATAGCAAAGTGTCTAAGTGCAATTCTTAAAAGATTTTTTTTAACTCTCTCAATTCGAATTATACCGTTTAATGTTGTTGGATTCCACCACTACTGAACAGTATTCAATTATCGGGCGTACCAAACCACAGAAAAGAGATTTTACTGTATAAGGATCGCTGAAATCTGAAGAGTTTCTCTTCACAAAACCCAAAATTGAGTTAGCTTTTTTGGATACAATTGAATTAACATGAAGGTTAAATTCAAGTTTAGAGTCGAAGATAACGCCTAAGTCTTTTTTGTCATCAAACCCATAATATTTTAATTTCAGAATTAAAATTTTAAGGTTTATGCGACTGAAGGCTTTAACAAAGTCTGTGTAAATGACATCAACTTGTCCGTGCATTTCTTGGGTTGAAATGCAATAATTGGTAAATTCAACGAGATTAGTGCATGTAGATCGACCTTCACAGAAGCCGTGTTGAGACTCCGATATATGGTTCTTTATTATGTAATAGAATTTCTTTTGAACTAGTTTATCTAGTAATTTGGGAATTGTAGATAATTTGCAGATAGCTCTGTACTTGACAACTAAAGCCTTATTTCCAGATTAAAAAATGGGGCTGACTCGTGATAATTTCCACTCATTCAAAACCTCTCCTGTGAATAAGGACTGATTAAACAGTAACTGAAGAGGGAGACTTAAGGATTTTGCGCAAGATTTTAGAACGATAGGATATATACCATTAAAATCGCATGATGGCTTAGGCTCCAGCTGACTGAGCGCCTCCATAACTTCTTGAATGTCACACTGTAAAATGCAACAATCCGTGATCATCGGAAATGAGTCAAGGACGTATTCTTGACCAGCTTTAGAATTTGAACAGTTATAAACTTTCTGGAAATGTTCGGCAAACATTTCGACAATAACTTGGGGGTCAGTTGGAGACAGATTTTCGTACTGCATTAGAGAGGGAAAACCAACACTTTTTCGTTTTGAATTGACATAGCTCCAAAATCTTTTAGGATTACGTCTTAGATCAACTTCCAGTGAATGGGCATAAGCACTAGCTAGAAATTTTGATAAAAATATAAATTCCTTTCTGAGACGACAGAAATTTATATAATTTGTTTCACAATTTGTTTGCTTAAAAAGCTTATGTGCCTTAGTTTTGGCGTTCTTTAACTTACTAAGACGATAGTTATACCAAGGAGGGTGGGAATTAATATTCTTTCTCACTCTAGGAACGAAATGAGCCAAGGCGTCATTAAACACGGTTAAGAATGTATCAAAATTGTAACGCAATGAATTCCGATTAAATTTGAGATGCCAATCAATTTCGATAAAATGATTATTAAGCAGATGTAAATTATTAGAAATAAATTTAAAATAATATTCATTAGGATTATTAAATACTTCATAATTTTTAAAGTTAATATCTTTAATCTCGATTTCAATAGCTTTATGGTATATGTAGTTTCTTATTGAAGGAGAACACGCAGTGATTTGAGCATTTAAGTTTTCATTAATAAAAATTAAATCAAGAATCCTATTTAAATCATTACGTATATGATTGACTTGAGTTAATCCAAAAGAAAAAAGCGAATCAATAAAGATAATTTCCTTTTCATTAGAGAGTGATACTGGTAATACCCTGTTATCACTGTCCATCTGGTTCCAAGTAATATCACCAACATTGAAGTCACCCAGCAAAAAATGTTGGTCTTATATAAGCCTTTTTCGAAAGCAATATAAGGCTTATCATATAAGGAGTGGTATTCATAAGGAATATTGGGTAATATGCAACATACCTTATTTTATGCCTTATTGCAACATAGGCCATGTCATTGGCCCTCAGGTATACTCTCAATACTTTCTTTTATACCTTATTATAAGGCTTAAATAAGTTTTATGTACCTTATGTATACCTTTTTATGAGGCATAAAGTAAGCTTTAGCGACCTTATTTATATCTTATTATAAGGCATAAAATAAGCTTTAGTTACCTTATTTACACCTTATTATAAGGCATAAAATAAGCTTTAGTTACATTATTTACACCTTATTATAAGGCATAAAATAAGCTTTAGTCACCTTATTATAAGGCATAAAATAAGCTTAAGTTACCTTACATAGACCTTATTATAGGCCTCTTTTATGAATCATGTAAAAAAGACACAACAGTGAGACCATCTACTCAAAAAAAAACAATTTATTTCAAATTCAGACATTTATTAGAATAATAAAAAAATAGTATTTCATTTACATATGTACATCCCTTACGTGACTGCACACCTCGTCGTGGTGTAAGGGCCTAGTAGAGGTCAATGACTCTCGGGATTTATTCCCTAGATGATTCGAAACCAAGATGCAGTCGAACTCATAACCTTCACTTTCACATCCTTTCCTTTCCCCTTTCCCCTCCGGTGGGTTGGATCAAGGTGTCATACGACCCGTGCCGAGGATCAACCTGGCTGGGAGCCCATCCCAAAAATAGCTCAGTCGTGAACGGAGTATTCGGATACCTGGCGACCTCCGGATTAGCTAGCCTTATCTGTGTAATGCGGTTCTCTGCACAGACCGACATTCCTTTCTCCGCTACTCGTGGGAACAACATGAACACTAATATAAAAAAGACAATAAAAAACAAACAACAATCAAGACCGGTTCCCCTTTAAGACCGGACGGTAGCACGGCGCTTAAGCTGTCTACCGGGAAAGCTCCTGAAGAGCTGGCTTGTAAGAAGACTGTGGCTTTACATGGTCCGACTACTGCCAATAGCCGCATGGAGCCCAAAGGTACCAGTACCCTTCCACATTCCTCTAAGGACTCTTCGGGGGCAAAGCGCAGCGCTGCTCCCTCTAAACAGGCGTACAAAGATCGCCGTACTGCCAGTCGGATTATGAAGCACTTTGGAGATATTCTGGAGTGCAACAGAACCGATAAAATAAATGCTCGCATTCAATGGGCCAAAAAGATCGTCAGCGAAGCTGGGACAAGCAGCGACTCTACGTCAAAGCGACAACGATCGTTGCAGTAATCCGTTTCGGATTCCAAAAGGGCCAAGGTGCACAACACCAGCACCTCTTCCATGCCACCCAACGCCATATCGAAGTCCTACAGCGATGTCCTTAAGGACAAAATAGTGCTGGCGGTCATAGACAAAAGCGACCCAGACGGATCTATCGCTCCTGATAAATGGAAGTTTATTCCAGCAAAACTTCCTCTTGTGTTTATACAAATCATGAAGGAGAATCCAGGTCCTCCTCCTAGATGCAGCGATGGTGGATGGCATCAGTGCCATGTGAAACTTATCGCTTGCGCTGATCAAAGGTCTTACGACCTATATATTGGCAAATTGGGAGAGGTATGGCCAGGTGCCAAACTCGAGGTTGTTGCGAAGGATGATATCCCTAGCACTTGGATCCCAGCCGAACCCTCCAACACGGATACGATCTTAGTGATCCTAAGAACGAGCAACCCCGATCTTCCGACGCACAACTGGAAAGTCGCTAAGCTGGATGAGCCAAAGGGTCTTTATAGATGCGCAATCATCGTCATAAATAAAGAATCTCTGGCTATTTTGGCGAAGACTGGCGGTGTCGTCTACTATGGCTTCGACCCTATCACCATCAAGGTACACAAAAAAGATGAGGAATCAGATCTGGGCATACTGCCCCCCCACCCTTCTGATCCCACTCCTACAGTCGACGTACCCGAGCCTGTCACGCTCCCTTCTTTGGATAGTGACGACTCTCAAACGTCATTTCCTAAGCAGAATCCGTCTTTAGTCGATGAAGAAAAATTGTCGGACATGGAGACGGATGACTGCTTCAGTAAAATTCATCCACTGCTTTTGAGTGAGGACGAGTTTTTGGAATCGTCCTCGGACTCGGAAGCCCTGAATACCACCGTGGTGGAGGCTTCTCTGCCTAATTGTGGCACCAATGCTGCAGTTAGTCCAGATTAACTTACACCACTCCATAACGGCTTCTGCGCCCTTCTTCTCCGTCTCTCAAAGGACAGGGAAGATATAGTCTTGGTCCAGGAACCTTGGGTCGTGGACAATATGGTATGTGGACTCAAGACTCCAAACTACAACACCCTGTATATGCGTAACAAAGGTAAACCCAGATCGTGTATACTGGTGAAAAGTAACCTAAATGCAATTTTACTCCCTAATTACAGCGATCGAGATACTACCGCAATAAAAATAGAAACAACCGGCGGTGCCTACTACTTGGTTTCGGCGTATCTCGCCCATGATAACATAGACTCTCTTTTTGGGGATAACCAGGAAGCCCTCTTTCTCGGATCACAGGTACCTCCAATTCTCCTTATATGTAGACTCTCTTAGCCCGCCAGTTTTTAGGAACTATCGCAAAACTGATTGGCTCAAGTATAGGTCAACTTTAAGCTGTTTAGTTACCTCAAATCACCTTAACCCCCCCTGCAATCCCCAAGAACTTGATCGCATGGTTGAAGATTTAACATCAGCCTTAAATACAGCGATGTCTTCTTCTTGCCCCCTGATCAAACCCAGGGGCAAAAAGAAGCCGCATTGGTGGACTGCAGGGTTAGGCCATTTAAGAAGTAATTGTAGGAAACTCTTCAATAATGCCAAAAGTACGAGAGACGCGCTAGATTGGGACTTGTACAAGGCATCCCTAAATACATACACAAAAGAATTAAGAAAAGCCAAACGAAATTCTTGGAGGCTCTTCTGTGGTAAAATAGAAGAAGTTTCTGAAGCATCTAGGCTAAGAAAAATTCTCTCTTCAAACCCAATTACACCCAGTTACCTTAAAAACGGGATGGAACTTGGACTACTTCTAGCGAAGATTCGCTAAAACTACTGCTTGACACCCATTTCCCAAGTTGTTAACAGTATCGTTTCCAGCAGACCACTTCCACGAATTACCAACTCTTCAAACCTGATCACACTGAGCAAACTCCACTGGGCACTACACAGCTTCAAACCATACAAATCCGCGGGACCAGACGGCATTATACCTGCCGAATTGCAGAAGTCATTGGACATAATTATGCCGGTGCTGAAGATGATTCTGCAAAGTTGTCTAAACCTGATTTATATTCCAAAGATATGGAGGGAAGTCAAAGTTGTATTCATACCCAAAGCGGGTAAATGCTCTCATTCAAATCCAAAAGATTTCAGACCTGTCAGTCTATCATCATTCCTCTTAAAAACATTGGAACGACTGATTGATTTCCATTTACGCAACAGTATTGATAAGAAGCTACTGTCAGCGGCCCAACATGCGTATTGCAAAGGCAAATCAGTGGAGACAGCAGTGCACTCACTGGTACGCAAAATTGAATATTCCCTGTTCCACAAGGAGTACACGATGGTTGCCTTTCTGGATATAGAAGGCGCTTTCAACAACGTTAATACATCAGCGATAGCAGATGCACTATCAGATCTGAAAGTCGACAGCTCACTCCGCGAATTGATCAATCTACTGCTCAATGGTCGGATTATCAACTCCAAGCTGGGTGGGACGTCTATCAGAAGATCTGTTAGTAGAGGCACTCCACAAGGAGGTGTTCTATCCCCGCTTCTGTGGAATTTGGTGGTCAATGAACTATTGATAATCATGGAAGGCGAGGGATGCACAGCGATCGCTTATGCAGATGATGTTGCCTTGGCCGTCTCGGGAAAGCACCTAAATACTCTGAAGGAGCTCTTACAAAACGCTTTAAATAAGCTCACTAGATGGGCAGTTCGGTGTGGTCTGTGTGTAAACCCCCACAAAACTGAACTAGTACTATTTTCAAGGAAATATAAAATTCCGCTAGTCGACCCTCCCTCTCTTAATGGAACCAGCTTAACTTTCTCTGATAAAGCAAAATATTTGGGTCTTATCCTGGATAGGAAGCTAAGTTGGAAACCTAATATTCAAGAAAGAGTAAAGAAAGCTACAGTAGCACTTTTATCTTGCAAGAAAGCCATTGGGAAGAAATGGGGATTACAACCTCGAATTACTCACTGGCTCTACACCTCTATCATTAGACCGATACTCACATATGGGGTGATTGTCTGGTGGACAGCCTTAGATAAAGCTATAAATCGCGATTATCTAAGTAAGGTCCAACGTACAGCTTGTCTGTTCATAAGCGGAGCATTACGTACAACACTGGACATTTTATTCCATCTAATACCCCTCGATATATATAGCAAGCAAATGGCAGCGATTGCAGCCGTTCGCCTTGAAGCTACCCAACAGTGGTCAAGAAAAGAATTCGGCCACGCCTCTATTCTGAATAAATTCAAAATCTCTCCCGAAAACACGGACTACACCATCCTACGTCTAAATTTTGAGAAGAACTTCCTTGTCACCATCCCTTCCGGATCACTCTGGGAGGACGATACTTTTTTAGAAGATGAATCAATTCACTTCTACACAGACACTTCTCAAAGACCAAAGACGGGGTTGGTGCAGGTGTTTTCTCTGATAGGCTTAATCTTAAGCTCTCCTTCCGTCTTGCTAATCATTGTAGCGTGTTCCAGGCGGAATTAATGGCGATAAAAGAAGCCCTATCTTGGCTTAAGAAAAACGTGATATCTGCTAGAGATATCCGCATCTTTTCTGATAGTCAGGCAGCAATCAAATCCCTGGAGTCGACCTTTATAAACTCTTTAGTAGCCCTAGACTGCCGTTCGTCTCTTGTGGAGATGGCGGAGCAGTTCAAAATTCACCTGTGTTGGGTGCCGGGGCATAGAGACATTCCAGGGAATTGTAAGGCCGATGAACTCGCCAAAGAAGGAACAACTTTCCCCATCTTGCCGGACAACGGCACCTTGGGTATTCCAATCGCTACTCGCAAACTTAAACTTAAGCTGGATGCTATCGAGAGTGCAAATCTTAGGTGGACAAGTGGTTCAACATGTCTAGCGACAAAACAGATTTGGCCAAAGCTGGATCTAAAACGCTCTAAGAATTTGATTTCTCTCAACAGATTGCATATCGGCAACACAATAGGTGTCATCACTGGACACTGTCTAATAGGCAAGCACGCCACAAGGCTGGGCCTCTTTGCGAACGATTTCTGTAGAAGCTGCATGGATGAAGAAGAGGAGGAAACTATTCCTCACCTTCTTTGTTTCTGCCCGGCTCTCTCCCGTAGAAGGAAACTCCACTTAGGAGCTCCCTATTATAATGATATAGGCGACCTGATGAATAATATTGACATCAAGAGCCTCCTACGCTTCACAAGAAGCTCCAATTGGTTTTAATACGAGTAGGTGGAGGGAGGATTCTCCCATGATCCACGTGGTATCACAACGGACCTCTTTGGTCTAAGTGTGCTGGCGACTCTAGCTGGCAGCCACTTCAACCTAACCTAACCTAACCTACATATGTACATACATACATGCAAATATAAAATTAGTTTTGTTTTTTAAATCGACGAATTTGGTGTTTTCGTTGGTCGATTCTATTGTTTCCTTTTTTGATACCGATTTTAATGTCGTCTTCATAATCTTCATAGGAAGTATACAAATTTTGAACAGGACCTGAATAGAGTAATAATAAATTATTAGCATAATCAAATTTTGTGGTTTAACTGAGTGTATTGAACATACCATATAGAGTCGATTCAAAAAATGTAAACCTTTTCATTGCTGCCATGTTTTTTCTTCCACTCCAATTTATACTGCCGTTTCGAAAAACCTGCGGTTGAAACTATTACACTTACTTTATAAGCACGTCACTTCACTTTAAATTATTAATCCTTCACAATTTAAACAAAATAAAAAATACTTTTTTACACCAACTAACCACTTCAAAAGTCGTCACTCAACTGCGATCTCAAACCATCCCTCATTCCTCAAAAAAACCCAAACGACATATAATTGCAAAGAAAAACAGTAAGGTCGCTCGAGCGTCTGCACCCAATTATCTCTTATAATAAAACATAGATACGACTTGCATATTATACGGAAGCCCTTATTTATATTTTAAAATAAAGGCATACATAAGATAAAATACTTTCAACCTTTTTTCTGCCTGATATATACGGCTTAAAAATGAAATGAAATTCCAAAGAAAAATTTTTTTTTTCCGATGCACAAATTTGTTGTTGTGTGTAATTCTCAACCCGATTTTATCCCTTATTTTAAGCGTTATTATACGACGTAAGTGGACTTAAGTAAGAAAGAGCTTATTTAAATCTTCAAATAAGGCATAAATAAGATATCATACTCTTGATTTTATTTATACCTTATAAAACTCCCTATTATAATGCTAAATTAAGACTTTTTTACAGTTTTACAATAAGCTTCCTCTATTTTCTATCCCTTATTTTATCCCTTAGCCTTATAAACCTGATCACATTTTTTGCTGCACCCAGAATGCACACATTCATTTCGTTGTTATTAGAAGTTGACAATATCTGGTGTTCAGGAGTTGATCTTATTGTTTAAGTGTTGAGGAATCGTGATGCCGTTGGTTGAACAGGTTGAGTTGCGGGCTGATTCGACGGTGACAGGGGATTGAAACCCTTTTTTTTCCTTTTCCTTTTTCCTTTTTTTTTTTTTTGTTTATAAACTGTGTCTTTGGTACCCTTCAATACGATATTGAGTGGAATCACTAGGAACTTTTGTGCAAACACTATGAGCTTGATTATAAACTAGGATTTTTTACAATTGAATATATGTAATGTGTAATATACACTTAGAACCAAAAACCGTTAACCGTTCCGGACGACTGCGCCAGTTAAAGGAGGAAAAAAAATGAAGGTGTTCACGTTATAATCAACTTTAATCAACTAAACAATACAATTTTGAAACTTATGAATGAAACCTATTCATTGCGAAGTTGCATACTTGAATTCTTAGAATAATTTGACCGGAAACTCGGCAGACGCTGCGTATGCAGTTTTCAAGCACCTTTGCAATGTACATACAAAAAGTAAATACAATTAATCTAGAATTACAATAATCAAAGTGTACAATTTTATCTTAATCTTTATCTTTAATTGCGGACGTTGCTGTGCTGGGCGATGAACTGTCGGTCGCCAACCTGATGGCTTAGGGGCCGACGGGGGTACTGGTGGCTGCCGTAACTCGCGCGATCAATTGGTTTATTGTTATTCCTTTTTTTTTTTTTTTTGTTTTATTGTATATTTTCTTTCTTGCGTTTATTGGTAATTGTTTTTTTTTTTGTTTTATTCTATTTTGTTGTGTTTGTTTTATTATTTTTTGTGTGGTTGGAGATGTTTAAGCTGCGGCAGAACGCTCATTCTTTAACAATGAAAGAAATAGGAGTACAACAGCGGAAGAGAAGTTGTTAGCGGGGGTGAGAGAGCACATACAAAAGAGTTGGTTGGAAAATGTTGTTAAATTGTGTAGGAAAAATTCAGACCTAAAAGAGGTGTTACCATTTTATCGAACCAGGGGATCGTTGTATTTTGAATATAAGTGTTTTTTTTTTATGGAGATAGGGTTGTGATACCCACAAAATACCGAGATAGTGTGTTAGAGATACTGCATGATCAACATGTTGGTATGGTACGTATGAAACTTATGGCTCGTTCGGCTGTTTGGTGGCCGCGACACGTAAATAATTGTGGTGTTTCTTTAAAAGGGGGTAGTAAAAGAAAGGATTGCCCTAATTTCACGTGGTCCAAAACATGTTTCCCTTTCGAAAGATTGCACGTCGATTTATTCCAGTTTAAAGGCGTTGATTTTCTTATTGCAGGTGATGATTTTAGCAAGTGGGTTTCATCAATAGACATTTTGTCGAGAACCACAACGTTGTTGGTAATTGAAAAATTAAAAGCTACTTTTGGGTTTTGCAAAACACTAGTTAGCGATAATGGTCCTCAATTTTCTAGTTTTCAGATTAAAACGTTTCTAGATAGCAATAGAATTAAATATATGTATGTACATATATGCTCTTATAAGCCCCGAACTTTACTAACCAATATTAATTCGCTTGTTAAAGAAAAGAAATAAAATGTTTACAGAAACGAATATAAGGATAAAAGTTAAATACATAGTTATAAGGAATTTAAAAATAATAAGAAGCTGAATTTTGTTTTACAAGTAAACGAGAAGGTTTTGTATTTGAATCCCGAAAATTGTTATGCTAATTGGATTCCATCCATGATAATTAAACGTGTTAGTAATTTATTATATACCATTGAATGTAAAAGAAGGAGAAAAATTGTACATAGAAATCAATTGGAAAAAATTAAAGGTAGAAACGTATGTACCAAAACAACCTGAAGTAGGTACATTCCCAAGAAGGTTGTAATATAGAAGAGTATGAAGTAGGCAATATGAATGGAAAAGAGCAATCCGAAGACGTAGTTGAGTGCTACAGAGATCGACTGCGCTCATCAAAAAAATTGTTAAGATCTTAAATACTGATACATTAAGCGAGGTTTTTATAACACTATATGTTTTTTTTATATTTTTAATTTGATATTCTATTTAAATGGATAAACGTATTAACACTACTTATAACTTTCAAGTATAATACACACATACATAACCTATAATGATGCTAAGACTATGGTTTATGCTAAGCATTAGAGTTAAGTAACCAATGTATGTTACTCTTTATTTAGTTAGTCAATAAATTAACTCGAACTTGGTCGGTTTTTTTGTTTGACTCAATACTTAATAGTATGGATTCTTCCTCTGTAACGCTTCTGATTCTGTAACGACACCTACTATGTTTAAACGTCCGTGCCCTGAAAAATCAGCATAAGGGTATTCATATCGCCTTTAATACCCACTAATTATAAAAAAGAAAAAAAATGAGCTCCCTTTTCTGTCTAATAAGACAGTTGAAGCCTTTCTGATTCATCTTGCGCCAGATCTGCCGAGTGACGAGACAGGTAGTACCATCTGCCCATCTGCCATTGATTAGGTTAATAGTGTTGAGCTTGATTAGCAATTTAACTGAAGCGATATGTATCATGAGATCCGTCTTATCCGGCAAAATCCATAAGGTTGTACACTGCCTGACGAGCTCGTCGGCCATGCAATTCCATGGAATGTCCCCGTGGGCCGGCACCCAAATGAGGTGGATATTGAATTGCTTAGCCATCTCATTGAGAGACAGGTGATAATTTAGGGCAGTTCGTGAGTTAAAAGTGACGGACTCCAGAGATTTGATCGCGGCTTGGTTGTTAGTAAAAATTATTATATCCCATTGATTTCAAATTGTACTTTATCCACGACAAGGCTTCCTTTTTCCCCTTGATCACCGCCTGGAAGACGCTATAGTGAAAAGGGAGGCGGAATTTGACAAACTGAAGTTATAGAAAATGTAGTCGATATCTTCCGGAAAGAAATCAAGGTCACTAAGATTAGAGGAGTGTCCAGTACTAGGTTCCAAAGAAGGGGAGAGCACCCTACCCTGCGGAGAACCCCTACTTACGAGCCTCCGAACTACAGTGTCGCCCAGCTTAGAGTTGATGACCCTATTGCTCAACAGCCGGTTGATCAAGGCGCCAATCGGCACGCACAGCAATTCCAATATTCGTGAGTGCACTTACATTTACCCTAGGTTGGATGTTGTTAAAGGCTCGCTCGATATTGAGAAATGCCACCAGAGTATATTCTTTGCCATCAAAAGCTTATTCAATAGTGCGCACCAGCAAGTGCAGGGCCGTTTCCATCGATTTTCCTTTACTGTACACATGCTGGGAGGTTGACAGCAAGTTTGAATTGATGCTGCAGCGAATATGGGCGTCTATTAGTTTCTCTATAGGTTTCAGAAGAAATTACTAGGCTTACATGGGAGCTTTTGACGGCTTTCAGTTCGACGATTCAATACTAGATATGGCCCAGGAGCCATCATTACTTTTTAGATAGCTAGGAGTTTTGGGAAAGGTGGCTAGAACCTTTCTTAGGTTTGATGCGTCCTTTATATGAGATCTTTCTATGTTTCCGCAAAAGGGTCCAAAATTTGCGTTGGGCTTTTCTAACGTTAAGCTTATAATTTATGAGCGCCTCCTTGTATTAGGTTCAGATGAGAGGATCGCGAGACTGCTCAGATTGAATCACCAAATACAGGACAGCACTTACTTTTTAACTAGTAATTCAACGGAAATGATCAGCACTATTTTTAAAGAGGCGAGCTCATCAAATTAAACTACATTCCGCATCGTCCGGAATCTCCAATTATATGTGAGCTATGCAACCTCAAGCAGCAAGAAGATGTGTTTCACTTCATCGCAATATGCCCAATACTACAGGACTTCCGTCGCAGCTATTTTCGAAATCAGGTGCTTGAGTCAGAGGAAGCGACTACGGTATAGAAATCGCATTATCGAAGGAAGTTTTTAGAAAACCACATATGTATATGCACATTCTTTGTAAAAAGACTATTTTTAATCATTATTTATATGAAATACAATAAATTCTCAATATGGTAGACGGCCTAGGGCCAAACCATTTAGACTAAGAATTTATATTGTAAAAATTACTTTTTATGAAATAAAGTCATTTTACTAAGTAGTAAGGCTTTGGAATATTACGATTACTACTATATAGCTGGTATAAGGTAATAATGTCCAAAAAACACGGTTATTCTCATTGCTTGTTGAATTTGATTTCTGACTTTGACTTTGTAGGTTGAATTGAGTTTCATCGATTTGATTTAGAATATTAGAGCGCGTTTTCGATTTTGCAATTCTATATTTGGAATTCTGGGAGGTTCTGAGAATATGAAATGTTGTGAGATTCTGAGAGGTTCTGAGATTTCGAGATGTTCGATAGCATCGAGTTACTTTGTGGTAATTTATTTACACACTCGGAGCAGCACTGAGAGCCTCTCAAACAACGCCAATTCTAAACCTTCTGATGGACGCTGGACTACCGCAAATTAATACAAGGATTGACTACCTTACTTCGGCAATAATACAAAAAATCAATTGGCCAACGAAGTCACCCATTCCTAACGACGCCAAATGAATTTTAAAGCGAAAGAAATATCGTAGATATCCGTCAACGGTATCCACAGTTTTAACATTCGCCCACTTTAGCAAGTATCCCAAAATATCAACCAAAACTGGTCTACCAATCTTTATTTTCCGATATTGCAGAAAGTCAATGGAAATCTTTCTTTACGGACGCTACAAAAACGGAAGATGGTACATCATTCGCCGCTGTTGTTGACAAGAATATCTCAGTCAATTCTAAGAGCCTCCTACCAACATTTTGCTCAATTTTCACTGCCAAGGCTTTTGCCATCCTCACCGCAATAGAAAGGCTCAACAACAAAAAGACAATTATATTTACAGACAGCCTTTCGCGTACCCCCACGATCAAAAACATCAGCAATTGTTGTGCTATTATCGAAACCTTCCACAATAAATTAATCTCCAAAAGTATCAAATTAAAAACTGTCTGGATCCCAAGACACAGCGGCATTAAAGCGAATGAAGTTATAGATATCATAGATATCATAGCTGCTTAACAAGAACAGACATAAGAAACTACTTGCTCATGACTTGGAAATTCAAAAGAAAAACTAACTAGTCAAATTATCACCATATGTATATGTATACACAAAATTGAACCTTACCCTTAACGCTAACTTTAAAGCCTATTTTCAAACATAAATTTTATTAAACTTCAAGTTTGGCTGTATGTTTGTAGTTTCTTTGTCCTGTTTCTTATGAGTGAAATAAAAAAGAATAACGGTTTTTGAAATACGTGCAAATAGAACTGTAATTTTATACTAACGGACGACTCTGGCGCGTTCGGTGATTTGTTTGAATTCCCAAGTTATGATAAAAATGAATAAATAAATATATAAAATCAATTTTCTCTTTACAAAAAAGGTTTTATATTGGTAAGTAGTTATATTTTCTGCTAATAAATATAACTAAGTCATTCAGTTAACCCTTTTTTAAGTCTGTAATGCATAGCGTTTCATTTTTGATACAGGACGTTTTTTAATAAAAAATATATGAAAATATGCATATTGATTTTTTTTTACTAATTATCCGTGAATCCACCCATTATTCTGAATATAATATATTTCTTTTTCGTAAAATAAAAAAATCATGCATTTAAGGGTTAAAGCCCTATATCCCAACCACATATCACATAAAAAGATAAAAATACATATTATACTAGCGATGGGTCATACTAACGTCAGACACGAACACCTCATGACCAAAGAATCACCAGCGCTTTGCCTACTGTGTGACACAAACCAAACGCTTACCATAACCCATCTTCTTTCATTTAAACAAATCGATCAAATTAGCAAAAATCTTAATCAAAAAAATCTTACCAAACTTTTAACTCATACCACAGATAAAATTGTAAATAATGTACATATATAGGCTTATATTAGCAAATGAGTTAGATAATTATATTTAATTTAATCTTTCCTACTTTACAACTAGACGAAAGCCCTGGCGGCTAGTGCTATTTATAACTTAGCGTTAAGCATGTTATTGATTACGTGTTAATAAATTTTTAATAATAATAGTAATATTTAACATCCTATGCATGTTGCTATGAATGGTGCAACTATTGACCCAATTTTAGAGATCCTCTATAACAGCAATATCACGAGCAATCAAATTATTGAGATCGACAATTTTCGCCTTTTATTGGCAAGTAAAAGCAATACAGGCATACCCTTGTTTACGACAGTGTTACGTTCCAGGAAATGTCGACTTAACTTGAAACGACTTAAATCGAGCTACCTACAGATTGACTACCACGGGTCGACTGAAAACAAAACGATTTTATACGAAACGACTTAAACCGCGGTACGCCTGTATTGCAAAATATAGTTTTAGTGATTCAGAAGAATCTCAGTGAGACCTACAAAATGATTTCTTACCGTAAATAACACATAATATTTAAGTTTTTTTTTACCCAGAGCGGTGTTGCTTTGCTTTATTAAATCAAATCCATAAAGGAAATTCAAAATTAATTTAATTAAATTTAAGAATGCATATGTAAGAATGGAAATAATGAATTGAATAGAAGCATTGAATCACACGCAATTCAGTGATTCAGAGCGTTGCATAGTTCAGTTCTTAATCGGGATAGCACTGATTCGTGTGTCCAACTTGCCCACTTCTTTTTGAATAGTATCCAAATTCTGTGCAAAAGTATCTTGTACAGAATGCAGTAAACTCTTATTGTTTACTAAACTTTGAGTGATAGTGTTTTGAGTCTCTTCAATTTCTGCGATGATCTTGGCAAAGTTCATAGCTAAAACACATAATTTTAACTTAATTTCCAACAAGAAATTACTTGTGCTCTTACCATATTTATGCAAAGATTCCAGAGCCTGCATTCGTTCGATAATGTCCGGCAAAATTTCCGCAACAGTCTCAGTTTTCTTCGCAATGTCATACAACTCACATACTTTTTGATCTCTCTTCCCATCATCAGCCGATCCGCTGGTTTTCTCAGCAATTGCATCCATTTTAGTACCCAAATTAACTAAACGCGCTTCAATTTGATCCAATTGACTTGGTTGAAGAAGAGCAGCTTTGGTACTTAATTGTCGAACTGCTTCGAGAAGATTGGAAGTTCCAGTAGTTCCGGCGAGTCGGCTCAATTTTTCTGGTTGTGCACCAACAGCTTGCTCCAACTCATGCAAGCGATGTTCTAATTTTGCTACGCGTGTAGAAGCAGCCAAATCAGTACCGGGTGGTTGAATGGCGGTGAGAACACCCGACTTTTTATATTCTTCCACTTGACTAATCAAAGTTTTCACCTCTTTATCAGATGCAGTTGAAATTTGTTCCTTACCTAACACCTGTTCCAAGCGAAGAGAGTCAAGAACTTTTTTTGCCGTAGAGATGACAGTCGCCACGGCATCGTAAGATTCCCTCTCTTCCTGTTCAATCTTTTTGTCAGCTTGCAGTGATGCGATTTCATCCATAAGTTCATTCATTTCACACTGCAAACGACGACATTTTTGCACAGGTGTTTCCTTTTCTCCCTCTCCAGCTAATTCGTAGTCAGTCGACCAAGATTCATACCCTTTGCGTAATTTCTTACCAATTCGATCAGAGAAATCAACATTCCCTTCAAGATGCTTTCCTCTAAACTTGCCGAAAGAATCTTTCGCTGAGATATGAAGACGTTCGATGGACTCATTCTCAGGTTCTTCTTCGTAGTAGTCAGAGGTTTCCGTTTCAAGCACGTCCGGAGTCTCGTAGACGTCGGGTTGGTCATAAGCCTTAAAAAGGGGTGATAACAAATAAGTTTTTAACAAAGAAATAAACGTCTTACAATGCCCGGTAGATTTTCAAACTTTGGATCTGCCATTATATCGCAATTTGATCACAGTTATGAATTAAAATATTCAGCAATTTGCAAATATTAAAAACACGAATCTGTGAATGTTTTCTCAGCTACCCAAAGCTAAAATAAATTAGACGTCAAAATGATGTCATTCTCATCTTACTGTCACTAGAGGCATCCAGTGGTAAATAGAAGTATTAATGGAGAATATTATAGACGTTATTTTTAAATATAAGAAAAATATAACAAATTTTCAGAAAAAGTTACTTTACTACTAGTAAAGATATCAATAACTCAGAGCTGGGTAGCCACTATAATCCCCAGAGTATTTAAGAAAAATTTCATTAAATAGCACATTACATACATATTTGCATTTACAGCGTAAGTATTTTAGCCACTGAAGAAAAAGGAGAAGAATTAAACATCATCTCGTAAGATTTGCATAAGCACTAGGTTGTATTTGTGTATTCCCTAGTTTTTATTTGAAAGCGAAGAAAGTATCTCATCAGGTTTTTCGTTGTTTAATGAACCATGGGTTCTTCGTTTGATACCGAGAATTTCCCCTCAGGCTCAAACCACCATCCATTGTTATTGCACAGCTGAGTGCCATTTAGAGCGAGGTTGCCATGCGAATAAATATTTATTTTAAATAAAAATAATATTCCATATTCTAATTTGGCAACATGTTCCCTTGACAATCGTGTAGCCTGTATGTATGGTGCATGATTTTTGGTAGGAGATTCAGTGAAGGATCTCTAGTCTAGAGTTTGTTTATGTATTCAAAATACAAAAATGACTATTATAAAAGTCCAAAGAACCAATAAAGACTAAATGTTTGAATTATGCGATCCAAAACAAAGGGTAATGCCGAATTGGACGACATAAATCAATAATAGCCGTGTTTTATTATCACCTATGATCCATATACATAGGTAGATCACACGATGAAAATAAAACAGTCCAGATCAACCAAAAATTTAAGTTCTGTGTTGTGGAAGTAGTTTGACATTTAACTTTATCAAAATAAGACGTTTGAAAAAAGCAAAAGCAAAAATGGAAGCAGTTGCATTTGAGGTACTTGAATATATTTACTTTTCTTTATTTAATCTAGGTTGTATTTGTGTATTCCCTAGTTTTTATTTGAAAGCGAAGAAAGTATCTCATCAGGTTTTTCGTTGTTTAATGAACCATGGGTTCTTCGTTTGATACCGAGAATTTCCCCTCAGGCTCAAACCACCATCCATTGTTATTGCACAGCTGAGTGCCATTTAGAGCGAGGTTGCCATGCGAATAAATATTTATTTTAAATAAAAATAATATTCCATATTCTAATTTGGCAACATGTACCTGTGGTAATCTCACAATAAAATATGAAAACGAAACTGAATTATAAAATCAAACTTTTATTAAAACTAACCAAACTATTCTATTACGATGTCCAAAATGCGATGATTCTAAAAACGCGCTCTATGTTTGACTGTCTATCCACTTAATTCTCTTGCATGCCAATCTCTTCGCCGGTAGGGGCGCTGGTGAGAAGAAAAAGGAATAGAAGTTCGCCACATCTACTCCCCCTCTAGTGACCTGTCAGTGTCAGCTGTTAGGTTGCGATTTTCAAAAATGTACGTGTTTTCTTTGTGTTGCTGGTCCGCCGTATGTTTTTAATGCCGGTCTCTTTAGATTTTGTTCACACGATGATGATGAAGCATCCGTTCCTATTGCTGCTGTTGGTGGACTTCCTCGTTGGCTTGTGGAATCGTCGGTGGAGAGAATTTCATTCGGTGTTACTTCAATGAAAGCTGGCTTGAGTCTGTCGACTGATATTTCGGTCGGAATTCCTTTGAAGTTGATCTTGAAATGTGTTTTGTTTCTTCCTAGGACAGCGTACGGACCTTCATACGGCTGGTCTAATGGCCTTTTAACACTATCGACTCTGATGAACACATGTGAACTCAAGAATAGTGACTTGTGGGTGAAAACACGAACTTTGTGGTGATGAGCCGTAGGTTGCGATCGAACTTTGCGGATCGATTGTCTGAGGTGTTCGAGGAAATATCTTGGATCCTGGGATGGTTCGTCCCCGATGAAATATTCTCCTGGTATCCTCAGTGTCGTTCCGTATGTAAGTTCGGCTGCTGAAGTTCCGATGTCTTCCTTGATGCTGTTGCGGAGTCCGAGCATGACAGTGGGTAGCACTTTTGTCCAGTCCGATGTTTCGTAGCACTTGATAGCAGTTTTGAAAGTGCGGTGCCATCGCTCGATTGAACCGTTGGACTGTGGATGGTATGCCGTCGTTCGGCAGGTTCTGCTCCCAATCATTGCTGCTAAGGCATCGAATAGTTGCGAGTTAAACTGTGAACCCCGATCAGTTGTTATCACAGCTGGTGCTCCAAACCGTGCGACCCATGTTGAGAAAAAGGCGTCGATGACAATCTCGGCGGTGATGTTTTTAATCGGCACTGCTTCCGGCCAACGAGTAAATCGGTCAATCATCGTTAGGCAGTACCGATATCCCTGTGATTCGACCATTGGTCCCACGATGTCAAGATGCACGTGGTAGAATCGTTGGTCTGGTACTCTGATGTGCTCGGGTGGCCTGCGAGTATGACGGTGGATTTTGGATCGTTGGCAAGGAAGGCATGTTTTAGCCCAACCGGTGATGTCCTTATTCATATACGGCCATACAAACTTCTTCGCGATCGCTTTGCGTGTTGCTCTGCCGCTAGTGTGTGCAGTATTGTGCACGACGTCGTAAATCCGTTTGCGTAGTGATTTCGGAATGTATGGTCGGATTTCTTCGGTGGAGGTGTCGCAGTAAATAAGTGTTTCGGTTCCGTCGACTCGTAGCTTTTTTAGCTGCAGGGCTCCTGGGTCTTGGAGAAGCGATTGTAACTCAGCGTCTTTTTCCTGCTCCGCGGCGATGTTCTCTGTGGTGACGATGAGTGGCAGGTCAATATTATTAATTCTGGAGAGCGCGTCCGCTACTTCGTTGTCTAGTCCGGGTATATAAACGATTTTTTTGATGAATTGGCTGATAAAATCTAGTTGTCGTTGCTGTCTGGGTGATGCTTTTGTTGGAGGCTGGTGAAAAGCGTACGTCAGCGGTTTATGATCGGTGTAAAGCTCTGTTTCCCGGCCTTCGATCATGTGCCGGAAAAATTTGATACCCAAATAGGCTGCCAGAAGCTCGCGATCGTAGGTGCAGTAACGTCTTTGTGTGTCTGAGAGTTTCTTGGAGAAGAACCCAAGTGGTTGTGGTACCTCATTCACTATTTGCTCCAGCGTCGCTCCCACAGCTGTGTCTGAAGCGTCTGTGACGAGTCTCAGCCCGACTCGTTCCATGGGGTGAACAAGCAACGTTGCGCGTGCAAGTTGGTCTTTGCACCGTTGAAAAGCATGTTTTGTTTCTTCTGTCCAGACTAAAGGCCGCTTGTCGTTCTTTCTTGATCCTACTGTCATTGCGTGTAGTGGCGCTTGTGCCTCGGCCGCGTTGGGAATACAAGGCCGGTAGAAATTGATAGCTCCGAGGAACCTGCGGAGTTCGATGAAGGTCTGCGGCAACTTCCAGTCCAACAAGGCTTGAATCCTGTGAGGTAAAGGGCTCGTTCCATTGGCCGTTACTAAATAGCCTAAATATTGATTTCCCCAGCTGGCATTTTTCGGTCTTCATGGTCAATCCGTGTTTCTGCAAGCGTTCGAGGACTTGTCTCAAGTGATCCTTGTGTTCTTTCAATGTCCTTGATGCGATTAGAATATCGTCGATGTAACAAAAGATGAAATCCAGGCCTCGAAGTACTGTGTCGATGAACCGTTGAAAAGACTGAGCGGCGTTGGCCAGGCCGAATGGCATGACGTTAAACTCAAATAATCCAAACGGGGTGATTATTGCTGTCTTCGGACGATCTTCGGGTGACATCGGTATTTGGAAATAGGCTCGTTCTAGGTCCAACGTGGAAAATATTTGACACCCATGCAGACGGTGCGCGTAGTCCCGTATGTGAGGAACAGGGTACTTATCAGGCACTGTAATAGCGTTTAGTCGCCTGTAGTCCCCGCAGATGCGCCAGGTTGCGTCCTTCTTTCGTCGCATTAGTATAGCACTCGAAAACTGACTGTCCGAAGGTTGTATGATGCCGTCTGCGATCCATGTCTCGATTTCTCGTTTGGCCCAGCGTAACCTTTCGGGAGAAAGCCGTCGAGCACGATCGTGGCAAGGTGGTCCTTTAGTTAGGATGTGGTGCCGTACTTGGTGTTGTGGTTCTCGAAGTCGCGCGGGTCGTGTGACACTTATAAATTCTCGAACTATCGCATGGTAATCAGTGTCCTTGCTAAGCGTAGTCACCGTCGGAACGCTGGTCGTGGTTATCTTTCCCAGCGTTGTGATCTTCGTAGTGCCGTCGATTAAGCGTCGATTCCTGAGATCGGGTAGGAGATGGAACTCATGTAAGAAATCGTTCCCGAGGATTGGTTGTGTAACGTTTGCTATAATGAAATTCCATGTAAAAGATCGTCGTAAGCCCAGATCGAGTGTCAAGCGGGTTTCACCATATGTGTCTATTCTGGTTTTATTCGCTGCGTAGAGTTTGCGTTCGGTTGGCGACGTTTTCCTCCTTGTCTGACGTGGTATCACGGATACGTCGGCTCCTGTGTCAATTAGAAACCGCGTTCCTGTTTTACGATCCGAAACAAGGAGTCGTTTCGAGGCTGGAGATGCGCCGGCGGCTGCCTCGACTCGCGCCGACGAAATTAGTTTTCCTGCCGCTGATTCCAACGGCACGGTGAACGACAATTTCGAGCATTTTCACCGAAACGATTATGGTAGTAGCAATAATCCGAATTTGGTTTGTTGTCACGCTTACGGGATGTTGATCGTTCTCGTCCTCTGTTGCCATCACGATTTTTGCGTGGCCGGAATCGATTTGTACGGACTTCGTGTGACAAAACCTCTATAGCAAGTCTTAACTCGTTCATCTCCGCACGGTAAGACCCGTCGATGTTTGTTGCCGCTGGTCCTGTGACGGTTGGTTTTGTAGCTGTGTCTTCGCGTCCAGATCCATGTGTTAAACCAGGAGAATGGATTAGATTGATGTACGGAGGCATTGCTTCCATCACTCGGTCCGCCTGTGTCGCCAGTGCTGTAAGGTCGTTCGTGGCGTTTGCTGCCAGGATACCTCGAACGTTGTCCGGGAATTGTTCGAGAAACAGCGTCCTAAGTACGGGATCGCCGACTTGTCCTCCTGACAAATTTCGGAGCTTCTGGAGGAAAAGGGATGGTTTTTCATCACCGAGCGTCTGTCCGCGTAGCAGGCGGCGAAGTTGGGTCTCAGCAGAGTCTCCGAAACTGGAAATTATTCTTCTTTTGATTGTTTCGTATTTTTCGGTTGCTGGAGGTGAGTCGACTACGTCGCCGATAACGGAGAGCATATCACAGTCGAGATTCAAAAGGACATGTCTAAAACGGGTGTCATCAGAAGTGATTCGGTGCAAAGCAAATGCGGTTTCGGCAATTGTGAACCATCTCGCTGGCATACTGCGCCAAAAGGGTTGTGGTAGTTTGAGAACTTGTACTGACCCGATGAAAGTAGTATCGATCCCTAGGCCAGAACTCGCCGCCGTCTGGTCGTCTATTGGCGCCTCCTTTATTTGCTCTGCGGTAGGAGTGGTCATTTTCGCGTTTCCTAGCGCGTCTTTCGTTGATTCTGGGTTGTCGTGAGTAATCACGTCGGGGTCACCAACTTTTACTGTGGTAATCTCACAATAAAATATGAAAACGAAACTGAATTATAAAATCAAACTTTTATTAAAACTAACCAAACTATTCTATTACGATGTCCAAAATGCGATGATTCTAAAAACGCGCTCTATGTTTGACTGTCTATCCACTTAATTCTCTTGCATGCCAATCTCTTCGCCGGTAGGGGCGCTGGTGAGAAGAAAAAGGAATAGAAGTTCGCCACATACCCTTGACAATCGTGTAGCCTAGTGAGAAATAGCCCGAACTCATTTTTGGATCACGAAAATTGATCTTGATCAAAAGCAAGATCTCGTATTGTTGTAATTTATACAAACCAATGATCTATATGGATCATGGGTGATAATAAAATACTGCTAATATGACCTTATAATATATGCGCAAAAATAAGAAAGGAGAAGAATTTAGAACATGGGACAGAGGTGAATAAGCGGGCATAATACGGTCAGCAAGATGGAGGATTTCGTTGAAAAAAATAAATATGTTTTAATTGATATTTCAGTACTGACGTAAGATTTGACAGCAATCAGGAGATGGTGCCTAATAACTTACTGAACAGACTCCTGACTGGTTAGAGTCTCCGTCTGGGATATAGAAGACTTCCATAGTCACCTATCCCGTTAAAGTAGCTTTTAGTTCTCTAGACCTAGCTGCCTAGCATCAGCGATTATTTGGAGGTTTGGTCTTTCTAGACTTCTTAAGCCCGAGGACTGGGATTCGAAAATCATCTTGATTAAACCGTTGTTGTATTTTCATTCGAGGAGACCAAGCCAATGCTGTCGATGCCTTTATAAAGGTCGTAAAGTTCACGGTTGTGTCTTCTCTCCCAAATAAAGGCTGTAAGTTTGTCATCAAAGGCTGCAACAATCATCATAAGTTGGTTAGTGCCACCATTCACATATATTTAAAGGAAACGGTAAAAATGGCACTAGGTACACGGAACCAACTATACTTTGGCGTACCTTTCTACACAATTGTATCCTGCAATGGGTGGAACATTTTTCCTTTTAATGGAGTCGGAAAAAAGCATTAGAAGTAAGTCCACCACGTGTTCTTACTTATTCCTCGAGAGGGTTCTATTTCATGTCGAATGCAATTGGTAGGCTTTGTTCGTACAATTATTGACCTCGTTTTTAGTCAAATTAAAAGTTTCGTCTGTTTTACATGCAGTCGCCATGTTAAAATGCGTACATTTCCTGGGATAATCTGATGTAAGAAATGTGGATATGTACATACGTATGTATCTTAAAGGGTGTCGGTTTTTGCCACAAATAAGGAATACAAGGCCGTTTTCGAAAACGTCATTCGATCGTCATTTTGCTTGTCAATTTGATCGTCGTTACAACACTTAAGGGTTGCGAATATCAATCTGCACACGTCATTCGGTGTAGTTGATCTGCGTCGCCGGTATGAATTTTTCTTGCAATCGTATTTTATGTTTTGAACCAAATTTAGTAAATAAGCTATTTCTAAAACTGCTAAATACACATGGATTTAGCCATTTTTGGCAGTTTGATTAAAGTAAATGTGCAGCGCAGATTTCTGACTGTTTTTTTGCACATCGGATGACGTTTTTGAATATCTGTCCAACAATGTCTGCATTATCGAACATACTGTGAATGCAGTGTGATTTATAATGCTCTGTTCTAACAAACGACTTTTGCAGTCGACCTAAGTCAGTTTTGAAAAAGACATCGGCTGTATTCCTAAATGCGGTGCTGCCTAAATTGTGCATCTGCAAACATTCCTTAATGCAAACACAGGCATCGTTACATTAAGTCACGTTCCGAAATGCATTGTGCATGGATTTTACTGCGCAGACAAATGCAAACAGTGCATTGTGAATGCAGATGTGATTATTTACAGTTTTACTTTGTTTGATAGTGGTTTTTGTGATTCGCCGATGAGGCAAGTGATTTTATTAAATATTTTTCTGAATTATGACTCAAAATGCACAGCTGATCAATTGCATCACACGCCGTTCCAAAATGTCAGCAGACAGAAAGCAACTGCAAGCGCAACAAAGTGAGAGAGCATCGTATATTTTCAGAAAAAAAAAATCCAATGCTTCGAAATTCAGCTGAATTTCTAGGTCTTCTTGGGGGATGCCTTCTAGGAGTTTGGATGATTTGCGCACCATTTTCGTAACTTAAAGACGGCTGATCCGAGTAACTGTCGTAGTTGCTGCTGTGTTGCAATAGCGTTTTGAAGGCTGCTCGAACCGGTAAGAATATCGTCGATGTAGAAGTCTCGACGTAGGACTTGAGAACCCCGAGGATAGTAAGCTTATTGTTCTTCTGCAAGTCTCTGCGGGCATTTGGTTGTTAGGTAAGGTGCTGAGGTTGTGCCGTAAGTGACAGTATTGAGTTGGAAGTACTTCACCTTTTCGCTGCGGTCGTTTTGCCACCATATGAATTGATACTTTCGGTCGGCCTCATCAAGTCTAATTTGCCTATACGAGTACATCTTCTCAATATCATCAGTGAATGCGAACCTGGGCATTCGAAAAAGCAGTAATATAGAGAATAGGTCATCTTGAATTGTTGGTCCTGTGGCCAAAATATCGTTTACCGAAACATTTGTAGACGATTTGGCGGAGGCATCAAATACGACCCAGAGCTTGGTAGTACTACTGTCCGGTTTTAGTACACCATGGTGGGGTAGATAGCAATACGGTGCCTTAATATTGTTCGGAGCCTCATCGCTACTTCATATTCCACACAATGAAGCTCTAATTTTGCTGCCAAGTGTTGATACCTTCCCTGCAATTATCCACCCAAATACAGTGTTTTGTAGTAGAGGGAGGTCGTTTGCCAGCCTTATTTGTCCAATAGCTAGCTTTGAGTTAAATATTTCTGTTCCAATGAGCATGTTTATCCGGCCAGGTTGATTGAATTGTGGATCGGCAAGAACAATGTTGTTCGGAATTGGCCAATTTGAAGTCTTAATTGCTCGAAAAGGCTGAGGGGAAATAATTTTTGGTAATATATGTGCTTCAATTCTGGTAGAGAAACCGTTGATTTTGGAGTGTACCTCTACGCTCACCCTTCGATAAGATTCCTGTTTTCGCTGACCTATGCTTTCAAAGCACATTGAATCAAAGGTTTCATGTAACCCTAATGTCTTCGCGAACCCTTCTGTTATTAGGTTAATCTGCGATTCTGTATCTAGTAGAGTTACCGCAATCGACCTTTCTTCCAATGCGATCTTTCAACTGGACAATGGCCGTACTAAGCAGGGTATTCGTGCCTTCCTGTTGAGCTTCGGATGTGGAAGAACACGATTTTGCTGTGGAATTACAGGAACCTGTTGAATTATATGGCTCGCTTGGGGTTAATGATAACCTGGCTGGTCCATCTATTTGAAGAAGTGTGTTATGTTTTTTCTGGCATTTTGTGCATAATCTAGAAAGGCAATCATTTGCATTGTGTCCCGTTTTAAGACAGATTTGCAGCATTTTGACTTCTGCACCAGATTATGCGATTTCTTGGGCTTAGTTGCAACAACTTCTGACAGCTGAACACTTGGTGGTCACATTTACAGGATATATGTACATGCTAGCCCCGCTGAAGTAGTCGTAGCTGATGTGATTTTATGATGTTCCTCTGCACTACCTTTGTATGCCTTTGTTCCCAGAGCTTCTAAGGACTGAATGCGCACTTCTAAAAACGCAAGGAACTGTTTTAATGAAGGTAGTGATTTCGGCTTTTGTTTCCAGGTGAGTAGCTAACACTACCCTGGCAGAGCAGAATCGGAACTGAGATCCAACAACCCGTAACTCCAAAGTGGTTAGTTGCCATGCCGAGGGAGCTGTGTTTAAGTAGTTATACATACTACAGGAGCACAGGGTTTCAGGGTAATGAAACCGATAATGGTAACTCCTCAGGGGCAGCTCAATCCTCTGTTGTATAATAGTTGAGTAGGGTAGGTAATGGGGATCTCTTCCTACCTGCTCCATAATATCAATAAAAAAAGAACGAGTTATCAGAGGGCAAGGCGGAAGGCTTCAAAGAGGTCGAGAAAGTACCGGAAGGTGCGAGATTGACAACGGAGGAGCTCGGGAGAACAGTGGAGATCGGCTCAACACTCGTCAGCGTCGGCGAACATCGAGGTGCAGCAATGCGGCAAGAGGTTAATCGACATTGTGGAAGCCGAACGTAGGATAAGATGATGGTGCAGATCCTGACTCTGAGCGGAGGCTGCAGAAGCAGCCTAAGCAAAGGATGAAAAGGGCGAGAAGGAGACAGAAATTGTCGTTGGCTAGATCTGTCTCGGGAAATAGGGACATATAGGTCAATGAGTTGACTGGTATGATCACTAATTTAACGACAGCTGAAACCACTCCAAAAGAGGCAGGACCTAGGAAAAATGATGCCGAGGTCCTGAGTACAGCTAAAACTAGGGTGATAGAGGCGGAGAGCGGAAAAGGTGATGGGCAGAGTATTACCAAGGTAGTTTATCAACCAATACTACATGGAAGTGAAAAGGCTGATGAGCTAACGAGGAAGCAGAAGGTTAGTAACCCCAAACCGCCAACATTCTCGAAAGCGGTGAGACCTGGACCGAGCAAGGTTATGCGCAAGCAGGACCAAGCTACAGGGAAGGGAACAACGCGACTAGGGGAGAAGAAACCTTACGCCAGGGTAGAACATGTCAAAGCCGACAAGGGTACAAAAACCTATAGTCAGGCGGCGACAAGTGATCTCCTAATGGGTGTTACCAACATCGGTAGGGAGGGGGGACTGCATGCTTCTCAATTAAGTATCTTTAGGGGTGCTCTTTTAGAATGGCTGGACTCTCTTCCAACTTATGCCGGAGACATTGGTGTAAGGTATGTGGTCTTGGAGGAAGGATTTATCGCAGTAAAATGCGCGAATCAGAAATCCAAGGTGTGGCTTTGTAAAGCTGTAAGGAAGATGACCACCCTTTGGGAGGGAATCAATTTGAAAGTGGATCGACTCTGCATCCTTAAGGATGTGGAGGGGCTGATAATCTTTCTCCCGGGGGAAACCACGAGTAAAGAGGTCATCCTGGCCAGACTATGTCGCCAGAATGATGTGTGACAGACACTTCCAAGTGGAGGGTCAGTCTCATTGACAGGTATGGCGATGCGGCGACTGGCGGCTCCAAATTGACGATCTGGTATCCGAGGGAGGAAGCAAGACGGGTCAGGCAAGCAGAAGGGGAACTCAACTGCGGGCTGAACATAGTTCTTGTGAAATTCCAAGGAGCATCAGAAAAGACTCAGCTTGGGAAGCCACTGCCTTGTGGCAGTACGAGTAGGACCGGGTGCAGGCAGCTTTGTTGTGGCATCTGGATACCTGCTGTATGATTCCCTAGAGCCTCTGCCAACAAAAGAGGTAGAGTCTCTAGTGAATGTCTGCAAGGATAAGAACGAAGACCTAACGATAGTTTGTGATACTAATGCACACAGTACAGTGCAGTGTGGGGAAGCACCAACGATAACTACAGATGAGAAGCTTTATTCGAGTTTGTAGTGTGTAAGGAGCTAACTATTGTTTACAGAGGAACAGAACCGACCTTCGTAGATGCAAGACGAAAGGAAGTTATTGATGTGACTCTGTGTAGCAATAGAATGCTTGATAGAATATAAAATTGGAAGGTAATGGATCAGGCAATGATGTTGGACCACAGAGCCATCTCATTTCATCTAGAAGAAAAAAAGATCGGAAATATGTCAGGATTCCCAGGAACACGGACAAGGTAAAATACCTAGAAGTGTTACGGGATAAACTAAATGGGAGGGTTCCCAAAATACCGAGAACCACTTGGGATGTAGAGTCGCAGCTGAGGCATTTGCAATCAGCTATTAAAAATGCATGTCAAGGGACGTGTATTCCTACTTTGATAGATGAAAAGGACCCCACGCCTTGGTGTTGTAGAGAACTTGAAATTCTAAAAATAGAGGTGAGGAAAGCCTTTAATCGGACCATGAGAGGGGATGATCCTCAATCATGGGATGAGTAAAAGGCGAAGAAGAAAGATCTAGAAGGAATTGTACGACGACGTAAGAGGGAGTCATGGAGGGAATTTTGCTCAAGTATGAGGAGCACATCTGAGGTCAATAGATTTCAGAAAATCGTCTCCAGGGATCCGGTTTCCGAAATCGGACTTATTCGTGACAGAATGGGAGAGATTGTGGAGACACTGGATCGTACAAATAAGGTCCTCATGGAGACACGCGAAGGGAACAAGGAGCAAACGGGATGGACGCGGCAGAAGTGGAACGGATAGTAGCGTCATAAGCGGTCAGTGGGGCGATAGCAACGTTTTCACCTTACAACACCGCGGGACCGGATGGTATTTTCCCCGCTCTGATGCAATGGGTTGCAGATCTCATTGTTCCAAGACTTAGGGTTATATACGTTTCTTGCCTAGCAATAGGTTATACAAGTTAACACACGCGCACCTCTGCCAGACAACGCAGCATAATCCGGCACCGGACACCAGCACAAACCAACATTGCACTGCCGTCACACGCTCCCGTACATTTACCCCACTCACATTCACCTATTCACCTTCACCTTCCAATTTCACATTATCAGCACCTTTCAGCCATTCACCCCATGCACTGACATTACTTCTACTTTTGTTAACTTAGTGATAAGTAGAATAAGAGAATAAAAATCATTCATAATTGAATCGTGAATCAGAACACTGTTTTATTTTAAAAAATATTAACCCACCAGTAACTTGGAGGGAAACAAATGTGGTGCTGTTTCACAAAACTCTTATCGAGAATGGAACACCTCCGGATAAGAAAATTGGTGATATAACCATATTAATGGATGGGTCCATAATGGATGGCAGAGCGGGGGAGGTATCTTTTCAGAAGAACTAGAACTAGAACTAACCTGTCATGTTAGTCTGGGAAATTTACCTCAGTCTATCAAGCCGAGATGATTGCTCTGTTACATGCGTTGGATCACCTGATTAAAAATATTACTATAGCACTGGACAATCAGTCAGCGATAAAACGCATGGAGCAAACAGATATGAATACATCCCTGGCGATGGAATGTGTAAATAAACTCAATGAGTGCTCATCTCGAAATGAGGTGACGCTGCTCTGTGTGAGAGGGCACATAGGGACTGAGGACAAATTAAAATTGTTCGCTCTGTTGATGATTGATATGCTTATGGCACCAGGTGGACTGGGAAAGAAATACTGTGAATAGAAGCGAAGGCAAAAGAATAAATAGCAACACACAAAATTCCCCAGTTATTCTGGACACCATCCCTGGAGCTAATATGAAACCTAATACAGATGAGTTTCAAACCACTACACCAATCTCTTTCCCTCTCTCTCTATCTTTCCGACGCCCGCACCATGTGAAAACATGTAAAAGGGTATTCATAACCCCTTGAGTGCGTGCAAATTAGAAAAAAAAAACTATGCCATTGTGCGGCAGTAGGTAGTAGAAGAAGAGAGGTCTTGAGACGCCACTGGGTAGAAACCCAGCAGATGAACCAGATTTCTGTTAAACAGATGCTAGCGTTGACACGAGGAATAAAAGCCAGAGAAGAACTGTGGAGAAATCCGGAGTGTCTCTTAGGCTAGATGGATCATGGAAAAGAGACGAAAAGGGACCCATAACTGTGGTCTAATTCGGTATCACTCGAAATAATATATATTACCTCTGGTGGTTTTCATTACAATAATGAAAAATTCGAGGGAGCAAGATGTCAAAGAATTGTTTTATTCTTCTTATTCATACTTTAATACAAATTTAATTACAACTAAACAACTAAACAACAAAAACAATAGAACTTAAAGATAGAATAAAAACAATATTCAAATTTCTGAAGTGTAAATTTCTCGACGTCGCGTCGCGACGTAGGCTGATATCGATTAGCTGATAATATCAACGCATTTATTGTGGGAAAGAGCTTACGTCGCGCATCTCACAATTGGAAGCAAAAACGGATTTGACAGTACGTAAATAAAATATAATAAGGTGCAAATTATTATAGCTATGTATGTGCAATCTACTTAATGCGGGATTCTAAACACAGGGAATAGTAAGTAGATGTCTTTAAACAGCACTTCCAGTTTGGAAACAGTCACCCCAATTCTTCAACTCGTATCCGACAGTCGAATCCGACCATAGTCGCATTTAGTTATTACAAAGTCGTATTTTACGAACACAGTCGTATGTAATTGTTGACAGGAGTCGTATGCACCGTAACGCATACGAGTCTCGAATTTTTCAGCTATTACGGTGTATTCAATTGGTCGTCTGTTGGTCGTATTTTACTCGTATTTCACTCGTGTTCAAATTTGGCTACGACTCAGTTTCGACATGAAGGAAAATGGAGAAAAAAAACATATGTAAAGATAGATAGATGGATATGTTTATTGCGTATAATAATTTACAATGGATTTGTTACTGCATATTTTACAATACAGAAATTTGATGTATTACATCTTTCTACTGAAACATTATTTTTAAGCAGCAAGGTATTCTTCTTAGACATTAAGTTACATTTTGCAGGAAAATTACGACGACTCTAAATTTGAATTTTTGTGTGCTTTTATTGTAGGAAAGTCACGAATCGTGGTTTTTGAAATGGAACAAAATCTTGATGTCGCTGGGGATCATCGCAAGAGCGGAATATATAACACGAATACAAAGACTTTTTGGAGTACTCTTGCTATAAAATTAAATAGTCTTGGATCACCCAGTCGAGATGGCCCTGGTTGGCTCAAAGTAGGAAGTTCAATATACATGTATGCATATATTTGGTGTACAATTACTATATAGATCGTATTTATTTTCAGGTTTGGCACGATCAGAAATACGCGGTTAAACAAAAGTTAAAATATAATAACCAACAGCTTAACCTTCCTATACCCGCGTGAAAAAAAATAACACGTATACCCGCGCACGGTCTCTGGGACCGAAATTCAAGAGCCCGTAGTTTCTCTTCTACTTGGAATATTTTTATGAAATTTGTTTTAATCAGTAGAGTGATGTATTGTTAACGAAATAAAATAAGTTTATATTAGTTATAGTATTTAACAAATAAGGTACACTGCGCTAAATTGCACCGTTACTAAAATTTTTCCAAAAAAGATTAATTTGTCGGTCTCACAGACCAATGCGCGGGTATAGGAAGGTTAAAGGGACTGGAGGTGGTCCAAATAAACTCCACATATTAAACACTCTTGAGGAGAGCATTGCTAACATACCTCACTTTGAAATAATCGTGAATCCAAAAGGGCTCGTTTGGCATCAGTACCCCACCACCTGTCAGACAAGAAGTGGGAGAAGATGCAGCCAGCCACACAAGGGAATGGGAACAATGCTATCGGAGAATAACAAGAGGAGAATAAAGAAAATATAGCACCTGATAAGCCTTTACAAGCATCACTACAAAATCTGCTCACCGGTATGCCGGTGAGCCGACAAGGCCGACAAAAGTAGTTAGTAACGAATAGGACAGAATGAAACTTCTAAGGGAGCAAACAAAAATACAATCCCTGCTTTTGAAAGAACAGCAAGAAACAAATAGATATTTAAGAAAAAAGTTTAAAATAAAAGAAGAAAGATTAAGAGAAGAAATTAAAGATATAAAAGTGCACATAAGTTAGAAGCATTAATGAAGAAAGTTGAACTAAAGACTAAAATATATGAAAATATGTAAAATTAAGTACAATTTCTTTTTAAGTAATGAATTTTTTTTTTTTTTCTGAATAAAATGTTTCATAAAGCTTGGAGTACATATATTATTTTTTTCAAGTTCTTATTCGTATATAATTGAATACATAATATTATTGCGAATTGAAACAGTACTTTCAACATCATCGGCAGACTCGGTTTGCTCAGTGAGATATTGATCAACACCAAAATCTTCACTGTTCTCCTGAACTTTGAAATGAATGCAAATGTTGTGACGACTACAACTAGCATTTATAATTTGCGTGATTTTTTCTGGTGTGTAGTGCAATTCCCTTGCTCCCAAGATGCATCTAAACTTATTTTTCAAAACACCAATCACTCTTTCAATGATGTTTTGTATTTTCGCATGAACATGGTTGAAATCAGCTTCAATACTTCCCTCTGATGTACAGTGGACTCACCCTAAGTCGAACTCTCCCTAAGTCGAATTTCTCTCTAACTCGAATTTTTTCGCCATATTTTAGCATTCCTATTTTTTATTTATTTATTTTTGTTAACTTTTTTAAATTCTGTTAACCTTTTTTTTTATTAAATAAACGCTTTAAAATAAAAAAAATTGTTTCTCTCTCTCTAACTCGCATTTTTCCAAAACTCCCTCTAACTCGAATAAATCATGGTATTCCGTGAAAATTCGACTTAGGGGGAGTCCGCTGTACTTCGGAATGGTGTTATAAGAAAAGGTTCTAATGGATATCCAGAATCTCCTAAATAAAACCATATTTAAATAATTTTATAATAACTCTAAACCAGATTTATGTGTAGGGGATTTTAACTAATAACCAACAGTTCCTTTAACCATCATCATATTGTTGTTGCAAGTGGTGTCTCAATGCATTTTGTGTCCATACAAAGAAGTCGTGGCAAGACCCAGGATACCTCGCCTCAACAAAGCGCATTCGCATCATGTGGTCACATACCTTGCAAAAGAAAAACGCAACCAAAAACTTTAATTAAAAATCACAAATCACAACGTGATCCACTTTGGACAAATTTGTTGTTCAAATATGTTTAAAAGTTCTTTAAGGATTTTGGAAAAGGTTGGCTGAGAAATCCCAAAGGTAAAATCATTCCCAACACCTGTTTGGTAATTGCCTTCTACGAAAAACCGTAAAAAAGCAGCTAACTTTAATATCGATGGTACTGATGTAGAGTGCAGTGCACACATGTTTTAATGAAAGGATTAATTGTAAGAAACTGAAATTATGGAATCCAAAAGCCGAATTTTATTTAAACTCATTAAATAAGGAAAATTTGTAAATACTTGCCAAGAATTCGGTAACTCCATTGGATTTGAATGATCCCGAATTCTTCGCCTAATTGCTGCCAAATTCTCAGCCGGCACACTTCTTCATCGAAAAAGAGGTCTATCGAATTCTTTTTTTCTTTTTTTTGATTTATTTATTTATTTATTTTTTTCACCGAAAACTCTATTTTAATGCAAATAAACCACCACCAAACTTATGTATATGTTTACACTTTTGTTTTATTCGCTTCAATGGTTAGACATTTGCATAACTGCGATAGTATGCGTTGGTTTTTGTAACCAGTCGTATGCATCGCATACGAATCGAAGAATAGCAATTTATTTTTGATGCGACTCTAAATACGAAAGAAAATACGACTGGTCATTTGGCTTGAAGAATTGGGGTGAGTTCGTCTGAACTATTCCAAACGTGTACCGAATTTCAGCAAGGAGGTGCGTTATCATGTGATTTCTTCATCTGCTGCTGGGATAAGCAAACGATATCGACATCATCGGTCCCTCTCAGCGTGCGATCATAGAGGATATTTTGGCAATTAAAGAACAGGCGAAACGAGTCAGTCTTGAGGTTAACGAGGACAAAACAAAGTACATGTTGTTAACAAACAAAGCGGGATCTGTTCACCGTCTAGGACAAAACGTCACTATTGACAGCAGTAACTTCGAGGTGGTTGAGGAGTTTACCTACCTCGGAGTAAACATCAGGTCTGTTCCCGTACCTGTCCAAAACAACGAAAATCTACGAAATGTTACGAAAAACTATGAAATCCTGTTCCCGTACCTCAAAATTTCGTAGTTTTTCGTAGAAGAGAGTAAGAAATTTCCCCATGCTGCGAATTTTAGCCCAAGAAATTTCTGTGGGTAGATTTATGAGATCTGTCAAATAACCGAAATCTGTCAATTTGATTGTTGTTGTTTTTTTTTTATTGGCAAAAACTAATTTATTTTAGAAAAACATGGAAGGTTATCTTCGTTAATTAATTAATTAAATTTTAAAATTCGTTATATTGGGAAAAAAAGCATCATGTAGTTACATAGAACTGCGAACAGAGCAGAAAATACAAATATCCAACTGAAATTTTCATTAAGCAACATATGTTTTGACATTTTAAAAGTGAGCAGCTTTCGTTGTTCAACGCGTTCCCGTACTTTTTGGTGTTTGTACCTCTCAGTGAGAGATTTTCATCCCCACTCCTTGAAAATTGAATATCTGCGAATTTTGGTGCAGAAAGTACCGGAACACACCTATCAACTCCACAAAAGACATCTTAGTGGAGATCCGACGAATACAAACCCAAGCAAACTTCTGCTACTTCGGTTATGCGAAACAACTGGCTTCAAAACTCCGAACGCGGAAGACAAAATGCATGCTCTACAAAACACTAATTCTGCCAATTCTGTTCTATGGTGCAGAGTGCCAGACGATAAGCAGGAAAGCAGAGCAGATTTTGCCCGTCATTTGCATCAAATTGCTTTTGCAGTGTGTATCACACCACACTGCATTTGAAGTACATATGTTCGGTAATGCAGTGTTTGAAGGATTTTATCAACCAGTTTCTGACATGTTGTATATTCGATAAACCAGACAGCCGATATGTGCCAACCTTTTCATTTTATTAAACGATCTTAACTACAATTTATCAAATCTTTAAAGAACTACAAAAGTTTATGATTCCAGTCATTGCGTTGAAAACTATGTATTAAAAATGTTTAGACTAGATTAATTCAAATGTACATATCTCTTTCTTAAGTCGAATATACCTTTCACTGTAAATTGTGGAATACTCCATTATTGTATAATGTATATGGTATATTGATATTTCTACAGGTTTCTTTTCGTAGAACGAATATGGTGTGTACACGTTTATAAACTTGGTTTTAAAGCAATTCTGATGCAGACTTTGCATTTGAATATATGCTTACTATAGCAGTATCATCTGTAAATGTTGACATAAATAAGAATTTGGTTGCTAAAAGGCAACCTCGTCTTAAAATACTCCCTTGAAAAACTCCTGCTTTGTTTAATCTCATAAGCCACATATGAGATTTTGCTGCATATGTGGCTTTTATATTTTACGCAGAAGTTTTTTTTGACAAGTAGCTATCGAATAAACTGTGAGTATATATCAGAATCAGACCTTCATGCCACACCTTTTCAAATGCCAGAGTGTAAATAAATAAATCACTAAAAAAACACCCCCTCACATACACTTGATTTCGCGGCGCCGATTAATCTTTTATGCTGTTTTGTATTCTAAAGCGTTCGATACTCATTTGCTGAAAATATTTGCGTTAGGTTAGATCGCTGACCGTGCGCACCACCATGTTACTTACCGTTACCATGGTCCAGTTTTCGTCATA
This sequence comes from Blera fallax, assembly GCA_946965025.1. Classification (NCBI taxonomy): domain Eukaryota; kingdom Metazoa; phylum Arthropoda; class Insecta; order Diptera; family Syrphidae; genus Blera; species Blera fallax. Next base: position 53,558,989 of record OX337246.1, read on the forward strand.
CCGTAGGTAATGAAAAACACTTGTTTTGCGTTTTCAACAACATTTTCACAATGCGGACAGTTTGGTATAGTTGCGTGTCCGCTGTTTCGCTGAAACAGCAATGTCCCGCCAAAAATTGAATCCGAAAAAAGGTCGTTTCGCCTTGATTCCGTTATATCCATACAACGTTCGCATGTGTAAGATGATGCCTTCTCTTTCCGTTAGAGATTCGTTACATTGATGTTACCAGGTTGCGATACAGAGATTCCTTTCGCATTTTAAATTTTCGTCGTTTATCCAAACATTTCGGACCCGCTTGTAGGACTTAACTTTCGCAGCACTACATGCAGGGCGCTAATGACGTTCTACTCATGACGCGCTTTGCAGGCTGTTTTGATTCTTGAGCGAAATGTTTGGCTGAAACCTCTGGTTCTGGTTCTAAGATCACTAACTCTACTCTAACTAGTGACCGGTCAGGTGCTCAGGTTTTTCTTTTCGTCATTTGAAAACTATAAATCATCCGGTCCTGACGGCATATATCCAGTAATATAAATGAACCACATCTTTGGTGCGATATTAAAGTCGACTTCATTCCAAAACCAGGTGGAGAAGTTTGCCTTTTGGTGAAAAAATGTTTCCCTATCGGCCTTTCACTCATTCTTTGTGAAAGTTTACAAGGAATGGTGAATGGTGGAAAGGGATGACATATCGGTAATTATGAAAATAAAGACTCTGGTGTCTGCCTGTCGGATTGGTAGATCATAATATGACATGTGTTCTTCATGACTTTGTTTGCAAGATCGAGAAAGGGGTGGCAGACGTTTAGCTTCTCTGGGAGCATTTGTCGACATATACGTTACCTTTTACAATGCAATCTTCGATTACATAGGCAATTCTGCTAGTCAAGCTCCGAATTTGACTTCAACAAAAAAATTGTCATTGTCAATGCTCCATGAAAATATACGGTTATATACACGATGCGTACATTTCATGTACATACTTTTAGGTTAAAGTCCGAGTAAGACTACATTCCGGATCATTTGGTTAAACTAGGAATTCACTTAAATCTGAGACTAACGCTTTTTGCCCCAAACCTGGAGGACTAGTTCCTTCCTTAATACCCCCAGGGGGTACAGAGCATTTTTAATTCAACCATCAGAAAAACAAAAATTTTATTTAAAGTTTGTGTTTTATTGCATTTCAAATTAAAGTTTCTACGTTTTATCTTAGAATATGACAAAAAGTAAAAGTATCGCACAAACTTACTGATTTGTTATCACCTATCTTTTCATTACTAATGTATCCCTTCTTGTAGTAATCAAAAAAAAAATTTATCGTTGCTTAAAATATAAATCTATGTTTTCCCATTGTATCTTGCTGGAATAATTTATTTTAAAATATACCTTGAGTATACACGATAATTAAAATTTTAAAATGTGAGTGCTACATCATCGATATTGTAGCTAAAAAGTATTTATTTTTTTTGTCTTATATAAAATATTTCCGAAAAAAATATTTCTCATTTTTTTCACTATAACATCTATGTATGTGTATGTCTATAGCGGTATAAAAAATTCATCTTCTAGTTTAGTGTTACAATTAATTTCGTTTGTTTACGATTGTATTCCTTCAACTTAAAAAAAAAATATTATTTTTTGTGTTTACTTATCCACAAAATTATAAAACTACTATTTTTCACAAAATAATAAGAACGACAAGAATATTATTTTAAGATAGACAAATACATGGTGACCCTAGCAGTCACTCAACCCTCTTCCTAAGGTAAGCGCATTGCTTGCGTGGGGACTACAACATTTTATATAGACAAAGGAAAGCTCAGATCTTTACTTGCATCAGGGTTGTGAAGAGAGAAGTATTTATATTACAAACAACTTGTCAGTCAATATCCAGAAATTACCTCGGTTAGAATTTATACAGAAGTCGTCCGTCTTTTTACTAATATGAAATAAGAAGAACAGTTACCCCAAGCGCCTCTTTTTTTAAAAAAAAAAAAATGTAATAAAAGTCAACAAAGTAAACTTAGCAATAATCTCGTTATGAATGGTCTAACTTTTTCACTTCTATCTTTGCGGTCTCAGAGAGCTCACTTCCGAGAGTTTATTCTTCAGTTACACTTAATGTTTCTCAGATCGTGATTTGTGACCACTTGCAGAAAAAGTCAAGAGTTTATTATTTTAAAATAATAATTTCTGCAGAAGACAAGGATATCTATACTGATCTCTAACATTACTACACCAATGATCGCCAAGTTTCTAGCAGAACACCATTTGCCTTATTTGATGTCCCTGCAAATCCGAGTAACCCCGAAATCTTCTACTAGGAACTCGATTCAGATTTCCCACACATACTATTAGTATATCCAGGTTGATGAGGAGTGTCAACAAGTTTAAAATGTCCCATCTGAAAGCTTTACTATTTCAGAAGTACTCTACCCTAGCAAGAAATTGAACGGCTTATTGCAATAATATGATAAGCCACAAAACGAAAAATATCGTAGTAAATCCTTTTAAAGTAAAAAAACATACAAAATGGGATGATAATAGGCTAAGAATTTGTTTAAGTTATCTACATATGTAAAACACTTATTAAAAATACCTAAAAGTTTAAATACTACTCTATTTTGTAATTACATATTTTTAAACTTTAAAGGGGATTTAGAATTTTTTTCCTCTTGTGGCTTATCATGTTATTGCAATAAGCCCTCCAATTAAAAAATATACAGACGTGCCAAACTTAAGAGATTAAAAATTCTGTCCATAATTCTTTTTCTGATGTTATTTTATTAAAGAACTATCGTTCACCTGGTGACAGAATAGAGATTCTGTTCTATTCTTTTCTCAGTTAAACCATTTCAATATAAAGAATATCTGCAGTTAGTTTCGACCGAGTCAGACCAAGCATGACAATTTCTAGACATTCATGTCGCCCAGCCGTTCGCTGTTATTCTTAAACAAGAGGGAAAATGACGGTAACTTCATTTGTTAAGGAGGCCACGATAACTACCAATGAACGCCTCAAGAAATTAACCCTAAACCCTTTTGTATCTGTAGATACAAGATGTAGTGATACATCCTTCAAAAAGTTCCAATCTTAATATACTGAGGTTGATGAATCAACTTGTCACAATCAATCCGGATATGCCATTACATGTAGCAACAACAACAACTCCTGAAAATCCGTCTAGCCCCTTACAGAGAATTCCATCTGTGATGAAGACAAAGATCGAGATTTATCTACAGTCTTTCCCTCACCAAGAAGCACGAACAAAAAGAAAAAAAATACCGACTTAAACAAAATAAGAAGAAGTTTCTAAATATAACTTAAAATAAACTATAACATTAAACAGAGTTATATACTTTTTTAAACAGTTAATTTACTAAAAAATTCCTACAAAGAAAACGCTTGTATAAATAACTTCGTACGACGTTTTGTAAATAACAACTTATCGACTAAAATTCATCCGTTTCCGTAGTGGTCCTTATTTCCCATTCTGTTCCTTTGACGTAGAACATTTTGCTGTTAATGATACTTTTGTTTTATTGCTTTTATATTCTTCATGGGATGTCTATTTTCATGTAAAATATGTACGTAACAAGTGTCGGTAAAATGTGTCCTATGATTCATATAGTAATCTCTGATAATGCGGTAGGATCTCATGAATGGGAACGTGCAAACTAAATTCAAGTGCAACGAGGACTGCGAATTCAGAAGCGATCAGTTCTTTTCGATTTAAGCGGAACACGTTTTCCGTTTTCTAAAAAAAAAATCAAAATTTATTCATGTGAACTAAATTCTTGTATAAAATAAACATTATATGACATAAACATGACATCTGCGTTAAGTAATGTAAAATTTTTAATAATGAATCTAATGACAATACTGTAAGATAAACCTCAACATGCCAAAACCACCTTTCAATTATAATACACTCTATTACAAAACTCCAAATAACTATATCCTGGTAAAATTTTATTTTTAAAATGCCCAAACACTAAAAACAGTATCCTAGCACTTACAAAGCTTGCCCAAAGATATTCTTTTATATGTATATATAACTTATGCCTGAGAGAAGGTGGAAAGTGTTGAAACAAGTCGCCAGACGGTCCATCATGTTACCGACTCCGATACATGCTTGTGCAACCGGTAAAGTACTAGGGCATATCATCTGCAATAGACTTAAGACAGTGGCGGTGGGAGAAGCAGTGAGACTGGCTGATTTCCAATATGACTTTTGTAAATCACAGCAGCCTGGGAAAAGATAGAAGGGAGGATCGAAAAAATACTGCGCGTTTATAACACTCAATGTCAAAAATGCTTTTCACTAAAAGTACCATCGTATATCATAAAAATAATCAAAGATTACTTTTCCCAGAGTACTGATAACGGCTCAAAAGAGCACAGTGTGGGAGGAGGCGTACTGCAAGGCTTTCGAACATAATGTATGATCAGGAAGCCAAAGGAGTAGAATTTGCAGATGACATTGACGGCAATAAATCGAGGAAATGCTAGAGTCAGACACAAAATTGAATGTATTGTACATTTTCGCCATAATCATGTACCTAGAGCTGATACACTTAGAAACATTCAGATTCGTACGGAGCGTTTTTCCGCAAAAAAATATTTGATTAAGGTTGAAAAAGTTGCAGATCCGTTTATGAATTATCATATGATCACGTAATTTTTCCATGTTATTCTCAGTAAGGACAAAAAAACTGAAGTAAAACAACATAACGGGGCAGTTGTCATAAGTTATGTGTCATCAATCTGCAAAGAGATCAAACATTCAGTTTCGTACGACGCAAGTAAGTGCTTCTTCAGGTCAGGATCTTCATATTTAAAGCTATATTTTTTCAATTTGATTTAAAAGGGCGTTATTTTCAGTAAAATTTTAAGGTAATTTTTTTTATTTGAATTCAGTTTTTCGATTAACGGTTTGATTTTGTATTATGGGTAAAAATATAACCGAAGATGTACGATCGTCAGCAACTTTCCATCGAAATCATTAGCCGAAATAGGTAAAATATTAAATCTATAAAAGTCTACTGTGCAATATATTTGTAAACGCTACTATGAGGAGGGAAGGATACAGAATGTATGTAGTAACAAAGGACACAGAAAAAGAACAATTTATTCTGCGTGAAATGAAAAGAAAGCCTAAATTGACTTCAGTTGAATTAACTAAAGTGCTTTCTAATTTTAAAAGAATCAATGTACATAAATCCAATTACAATCAGGCGTACACTTAAAAAAAATGGTTGTTTTTCGCGTGTATGTATGTCGTAGAAAACCTGTGGTCAGCGAGGTTAATAGAATCAAACGACTAAATTTCGCCAAAGCATACAAGGATAAGCCGCTAGACTACTGGCAAAGAGTCATATTCGTCGATGAGAGTAAATTCACACTCTTCGAAATGATAAAAAACAAGAAAAAATTTACCGGACACGTAATGAGGCTTATCTTGTAAAAAAAATTATCGACGACAGTAAAACACGGCGGAGAAAGTGTTATGGTTTGGGGTGCTATGATCTATGAGTTGGAAATTTACAATTTATTCAAGGCAATATGGATAAAATATGTACCTTGACATTCTTTAAGAAAATCGGCTGACAAACTGGGAATTGAGGACAAGTTCCACTTTTATCAAGACAATGATCCAAAGCATAAGGCCTTAGACGTGCGTCTCTGGCTTTTGTACAACTGTCCGAAATACATTAAAACACCTCCCCAGAGTCCATATATTGATCCCATTGAACTTCTGTGAGAGCATTTGGAAAGACAAATTAGGCAAACGAAGGCGGTAAGAAACAAAAAGGAACTTCAAACGCTCTTACTGGAAGAGTGTGATAATATTCATCCTGATGTTACCTAAAAGCTGGTAAAAAAAGCTAAAGCAAAATTTTAATTAACTAAACCTCCGTACGAAACTGAATGCATCTTTTCTTTAAAATTTCTATTATTTAACAGTGTGGAAACAGAAACGCCAAAAAGTTTTTTCACGGTCCCACCTCTCGCGAATGTCTGACAAACGTCCGAGAGTAATAACTGTCAAGAGAAAGCTTCTTAATTTGCCTTTTGGATATTGCTCAGGTCCCTTCCATTCATGCGCAAAATATAACACGCACAACACGAATGGTCGCGAAATTTGTGAATAATACAAAATAATACACAATTTCAAACTTAATTAATTGGGCTCCCTAAAATCTATGAAAATAAAAATTGAATGCTGAACTGGTAGAAATGTTGATTCTGGCAGCAATTCGATCTCAAAATGACATAGCCTTAGCTCTTGATTCATCCGGAATAGCTGCGACATTGCTACCAGGTGGAAGAAACTAACTGCATATGCGTGTCCAGCTACAAAACAATCGATCTAAGTGTTCTTGCCGCCAAGAACAAAACGTCTATGAACTTAACCGCTAAATGAAGCGGTTAGTTATCGAACAGAATTTTTGAATTCACTCGATCTGCCAGGGATGCCACCGGACGTACTGCAATGAAAATCGCCGTGCAAATTATCATGTTGCGAAATATCAACCAACCAAATATTTGCAACAGCTCGCGGCTCGCGCAATTCCCAATTCGATTGACGTTTGCAATCACCATCAACAAAGCTCAGGGTCAATCTTTAGAATTGTTCGGTTTAAATCTAGACACGGATTGCTTCTCACATGGACAATTATATGTTGCGTGTCATAGAGTCGGCAAACCAGACAATCTCTATATTTGTACAGACAATGATACAACAAAAAATATTGTGTACTTACAAGCATTGTGAAAGTAAAAAACTTGCTTTCTCTTTTTTTCTTTCCATTTAACCAGACTGGGCCACATCAACGCGTCGCCAGGTACAGCTAGTTGTTATTAATGATTATCTTTGCGTTTTCTAAATCAATGAAAAAAGTCCTGACAACTAAGCATAAAAGCGAGAACGATAGAATAGTTCGTTAGCTCTGTAATTGTGGTTTGTAAGTACATACACTAAAACGTGTAGATTTTTAACGAAAACCTGTCAAAGCCAAATTAGAGCATTTCACACCCACATAGTTTTTAAATTGGCATACATATCCACAAAAATAAGTCCTAACGATAAGATTCCTCAAAATTACATCTTTATCTTAAGTTTTAACACATCTCAACGCAGATATCCTGTATTACACATGTAGTAGTAATTTTACCTCAATCAGACTTTTAAGTAACTCGCCTTTAACATCGTTCATTTTGGCGCTTAACAACAAGCAAGCGCCGGCACACAATTTTCGGTTATTCTTGTTGATTAAATTTGATAGAATTAGTTTCTCAAAGTAGACGTATGCTTGCGAAATGGTAACAAGATCAACCCTGGGATCCATTTTATTAATACGGCGCATTTCACGTTTGATGCTAAATAAAAAAATTATGTTTACCAAAATTTATCTTTCAACAATTGTATACTTTACCTTCTTAGTTTACTCAGAGTCAACTGGATATGAGGAAACTTTTCTCTAAATTTATCATTGAGCTCCTTTTTTAAATCAGATGGCCGCACATAATCGATAACTGACGTCATGTATGACGTAAAAGTGAGCAAAGTACGGTGTTTACCCGCAATCAGTTCAGGATCATCCAGAATATTAGCCGAGTATTGTTGATACTAAAAAAAAACAAAGGGGAAAAAAAATGTTTTATGAATTAATTATTTATTTGCATTTTGTGAGTAATTCCACCCTATGTTTCTCATAACCTCCCAGGGTTTGTATGGGTAGCGTTTCCATTATTCTTCTTCCCTTTTGTTCGGCGAGGTTATGATCAGGATTATAGGGATCATCACCCTCTAGATTTACTGCATACCTACTGGTTCCTAGACTATCCATACTGGTTGTTTTAAAGTGAAGGATTTAAAATCTAAAGGGTCTAAACATTTGTAACATGCATGTATGTATGTGTATACATTGCGATTTTCGTGACCCCTCATGCAGTTTTAAAAACCGATTTTGCGTCTTTACTTCTTCAAGAAATATTAGTAAAAATGAAGTACAATACTGACTCAAAAATGTATACCAAAATTAAAAATAATCAAAATTAATATATATGTATGTATGTATACCTATGATTATAAATAATATACATATTTCAAACCATTTAAATGATAATTAGATAGTACAAATGCTAATTTTGAATCAACCCATAGTCATGAATAGCATATTTCCAAAACTTGGCCCATTCGCATAACACCGCTACATACATTTTTACTAGCCAAAACGTTATACATCATCTTATCATCTAAAGTCTAGGCATTTAGCCTGCAGTCGACGGTACACGCAAGCAGAATCAAAAGGCCTATTTTGTCCAGTTCCTTTCTAATAACAAGATTGATCAAAATCAGGAAGATTTGCACGAATCTACTACTTGTCCTGCAACAACAAAAGCAGCAGAAACAGCAGCAGCAACAACTCGGTACAGTTTTTTGATTGTTGTATGATGCTTACGATGTAATGTACGAATCAGTCAATTCATCACTTGTGGACAAACTACAACTCATCGGAACTATACTACTCCTTGGAGTATATAATGAAAAGGACAAACCCCGTCCTTCGCGTGGTTGTGTCGGCTATAGACTGCATCTACATTGCAGGCCAAAAGTTTGAGTCCTCCCTCAGTGCTCGAAAAAAACAAACTCTTATATCAAGCGTATATCGAAAAAAAAACTCTTTAGTAGAATAATAATCAATTAAAATGAACGGGGAACATAATATATTTGAAACTAAAATAAAAAGAAAAATATTTTCATTTTGTTCTTAACATAAAGGAGTTTGTTAAAAAGAAGAAAAAATTACGTAAACCGATTTTTTGTTCGTCGAAAAAGCCACCTTTGCATTCGATTGTGCGTGTTATATTTTTCACACAAATGGAAGGGACCCACAGTTTAGAGCCATATCCGAAAGGCAAATTGAGGAGCTTTCTCTTGACAGTTATTGCTCTCGGACGTTTGTTAGACATTCGCGAGCGGAAAAAAACTGAAAAAACTCTTTGGTTTTTTTAGGATTCGAACGTCGAACCTCCCGCTCAGCGATCCAATGCACTCATTGTCATTAATTTTTAATGCAATTTTTATTTGTTAATTCAGTATTTTTTACATGCTAGACAAAATAGCTTAAAACTAGCTTAACTAACTTAACTATGTAATGTAATTATAACTTACTGACTCTATGCGGGTGCTCTAAGCTAAACCGAACGCTTACAACTATGTCTTTCGACGTCAACGAACTACACCTAATTATTTACTCTACATACTAACTGATTACTAAGAAAATTTATTATAAAAAAATATGCATAAAAGCATGTTTTTGTGTTGCTTAAAATTAAATTAAAATAATCTTAAGTCTAACTTACAAGCTACCTTAAATAAACATTATTATGCGTTTCTGTTTTTTTTTTCTTTTCTTTTCAGTGTTGTGTATTTTTTAATTTTTTTTCTTCTTCATGAAATTAAACCTAACCTACCTAACCTATGTAACCCGACCATAGTACCATGGTAAAAAGACCAGCTTTGCCCTTGAGAAAGTTATCCCGGATCAAATGGAAACGACAAAGGAGTTCCCTCTCCGTCCCATAATCACCAGAATTTCTGGCGCTGCCGTTCAATATCTCGCAAATCGAGACCTGATACCGCTCTACTGAACCAGAGACGCTCCGTAATGCTGTGTGCGACGTGTCGGTTGTAAGTTAGTCGCCTATCCGCAGCTGTCCAGGCAACATGGAAGATTAGCAGCACCGCAAATCTGTCCTGGATCAGACCTTCTCTATCTAGATAGAGGAACGCCCTTTGGCGGAACGAAGCCGTTTAGGCACACTCTCTCGTGGTACATGTCATTGGGGTAGAAGGTCCCAGAGATCAGGTTATTCATCGAGTTCATTGCTCTGGCAACGTGGCCTCGAATCATCTTGATCACGAAATTATCCACTCTGTTTATGTTCGCCCTGTTATACAGGACCTCATTGGAATAGAATTTTTTGTACTCAGACTCTGGTATATACGAAGGCAAGCCCTCTCAAACACCCAAATCTTTTCCATCGAGCTTGCTCCCACGTTGAACCACACGGTACAACCATATTCGAGCATGCCATGTACCAGATTACCTTCACCCTCGCATCGAGTTGACTGCTATAAAACAGTCTCTTTGTAAGGGCGAAAGCCGCTTTAGCTGTGGCCAGAGCAGCATCTACACGTTTCTTAAAATACAGATACTGGTCTAGCCAGAGCCCAAGGTAACTGACTACATTCCGACACGCCAATGGTTGCCCATTTCGCCAATTCTTTTTGGTATCCGCAGAGGCCCAGATAACGACGCACACTGAGGCAGCTTATATGTCAATGCCGGAATTTAATCAAAAAAATAAATGAAAGAGATGAGTGTACCATCTTAATTTTCCGTTGTTAAACATTCCAAAACCTGATTTGCAAGAACAGTGAAATATTTTATATGTTTTTTCACTCCATACCACCTAATTGAAAGTAACACTCTAGTTTTTCCTGCCAAAGCAAAGTGGTTAGAAACAAGTTGTCAATACTCTGGAGAAGCGTGTCCAATGCGTTCTACTGTAATTGTAGGGGTACGTTTGGACAGACTCCTCCAACTCCGCAATCTCGGTGGGAATTGTAATCTCGGCACTGAGTCCGCAATGGTCACTGTTATACACGAATTTATGTAGGCGATTTCTCGTTTGTCGGTCCGTGTCGATCAGTTGTAACCTTACGTCGAACAGCAGAAGTTCCAGATAGGAGCCGCCTCTAGGATACGACGCACTATCGGTTGCTTTCAAATCGAGTCTATACTCGACATTGTGCAGACCAATTGAATAGTAGATTCCCCCTAGAATTAGGTATATTTGGTCTTTGGTCTTCTAACAACTTAAAAATTACGGTTCTTCGCTCGATCAGTGAATTCACATTCAGCGCAAGGAACTTTAACGCTGTGTCCAAAGTAAGCACAGGCACTACGGTGCGTACGTTGCAGTGCCCGTGATGCGGTCAACGAGCATTATCAAACTGCAGTTAGCAAATGTATATGTCCAAGGTAAGCACAATATGCGGCAAACACGTGCGTTGTGACGTCCCCGCATCGCACACTTTGTTTGAATTTTCAAAGAGTTTGATTTTGCCCGCATTATTATGCGGAAAACAGAGACAGATGTAGGTCTCTGAAAGTTTGTGGTATAATGGTAACAAGTACCATGTACAGTCACTGGCAAAATTATTTGCACAATGCAATGCTTACAACATTTCATTTCAATAAAGTTGTACATCTTTTGAAAAATTCAATATTTCAGGTATGTTCTTGTTTATTATCAATCTTTTAAGTCATCTTGAAACGGTAAATAAAAAAACAAAATCAAATTTCTAACAGTAAACGTTAAAACCATAGAAAAGAAAGTGGCAAAATTATTGTAACATCACTAAACACCGGCAAAATTATTTGCACAAGTACAATTTACTTCTGCTTACGCTTCTGAAAGCCGAAAATGAGAATTTTTTTTAACATTGACGCAATGGTTTTGAGGGCATAGCATTATCTAATAAGCTGTGTGTCCTCCTTTTGCCGCAATAACTTCTGCGAGGCGCCTTGGCATTGAGTCTATCAAATTTTGAATTTTCTCTCCCGGAGTGGTACTCCAAGCTGTTATAAAATCCTTCCATGTTTCATCTGCGGATCTTCCAATGTTTTGTGAAATTTTACTGACACTCGCAATAAGGGTGTGATTGTTTTGGTTGTCATTCTCGTATACTGGTGAAATGCTTTTTCACTTGCATCCGTTCGTAATTGGGCGTAAAGATGAATTTCGCCATGAAGTAATCTGTCTTTATATATCGAAGAAGTTTTTTCTCTATCACGCTTCTTTTTTAGATATTTTACTATTCTTATTTTTAACAAACTGCTTTCTATTGATAAAATTTGGCGCGCCGAAATCGAAGCCATTTTACACTGAACTAAGATAGTTGTTTTTAATGCAAGCTGCGTGAACGCATGATCGTGTTGTAGTTGGACACCTCCGCATTTCCCGCAAACTAATGCGGTGCTTGCAGGCACTGCATTGCACGCATAGTCCGTGCCCGTTCTTACGTTGAACACAGCGTAAGGGTTTCTTCGCCATCGTACCCATTACGACTGGCGGTGCGCTAAGTCCGGCAGAAATGCGTAGATCTGGTCCTCCGGTTTTGCCTGCAATTCTAACTGACGCTGCAGCTTGCTCATTTGCCCTTGAATAGAGAGCAAAATAACCAGCAGGTCCGGCTGAGCCTCAGGTGCTTTAGGCACTGGGGCCTGTGCAGCAACCTTTTGCTGTTGTTGCATCGCATTTTCCCGGCCTGACGACATTTGGGCGTAGGCCCATTGGCGAGTGACGGCTGGTGTTTGAGTAGAAGCGGGTGGACGCTTCACTTCTACTTTCTGCTGGCGAGCTAAAATAATTTTTTTCATATACTAAAACTTAGGACAACCGCGATAGTTTGCGGTGTGTCCCGAGTTCCCACATAATGCACACGAGTTGGGACTTATCTGCTACCCTATCCTGACCTAGAGAATATTCTTCTTGACACATTTCACGCATCGAGGCTGCATTTCGCAGTGCGACGCGGCATGCCCGAACCTATGACAGCGAACGCATTGTAAAATGTTTTCGTTAATCTTTACCCTTTCCCAGGTTACAACCTGGTAGCTTAGGACATTAATACTCCTTAGACCATCCAGTTTGCTGTTGGGTGAAAGCTGAACTAGGAAGAACGGCAGCTTTCGCTTCTCCCTTTTGGCCCTTGCTCTGGTGAACGGCTTGACTCCTACAAACTCAAGACCGTCACACTCCTTCTCCTTCAGCATTTTAAGGAGCTCATCCAGTTCGATGGACGAATCCAACCCGTTCAGCAGCATAGTTTGCAACTTTTCCCCCTTCGGAGTGAAGGAGAAGAACTCCGTCGTCGATTTCTTCAGGAGTTTCTTAATCTGTACTGACTGTATTGCAGTGTCTTCGCTAATACGTTTTATATAAAAGTTACTTACATAATTCGATAGTTTCCTTCAGCTCAATTTTGAAAGTGTTGATCGGTGGGCCCTTCCTATTTTTGACCCTCTCTTGCTGTTGTTTCTGCTGCTGCTATAGTTGTTTTTACTCCTGCTGTAGTTGTTGCTGCTTTACTTACAGCTTCTGTTGCTGCTTGCGTTGATGCATTTCTTCCTGCTGCACTGTTTGCTGTTGTTTTTGTTGTTGCTGCTACTTTGCTGGCAGTTGCGCTGTTCTTGTTGTTAATGTTGGTGCTCTTTCTCTCGCCGAGCCATTTACTTGGCCTGGTATTAAGGGACTCCAGCTGTTCATCTTCGTCTTCGGACTCGGAGGCAGCCAGGGATGCGAAGCTGTTGCTATTCCTCGTATATCATCTACCTTCCCCACCGTCGGAGACGTATGGGTACTAACTATCGTTAGCAGACCGATGACGCTGCTTTTGTTTTTCTGCTGCTGTTGTTGTCAACGGAGCCTCTACCTTCACTTCGCCATGCAGCTTTTCAGTTGAAGCTGATAGGGAGAGGCGCTTGACAAAGTTTAGTTAGGATTTAGCCTCAGCTTCCTCCTCCTCTTCGTACTAATTTCGGCAGCCACTGTTGCTGACCGGCTCTTGTCAACAAGCTCATCATCCGAGTTATTGTTCTTTAATCCGTTACTCCCGCTATGGGAATCAGGGAACAGTCACATTTTTCCATCGCCTGATTCGCAACCAATCGTTTATTTTGACTTTTCTTATTTTCTTATAAAGAAAAAAAAAGTCAATTTCACTTTTCCCGCCTAGGGTACTGATCCAACGCACTAACGACTTGAGCCACGACGCCCATATTTGCTTGACGGTAGAATCTCAAAAAAATTCTTATGACTTTAAAGAATGGCTTTATATAAGACCCTTGTCATCCAGGTCGACCAATTTTGGGATTTGCGAACCCTTTTAATGTAAAAAGTCATAAACAAATGCTGAACGAACAACTAAAAGTCATAAAATTTAAAAATTATGAAAAACCTAAATACTTCTCAATAAACCACAAGCGGTTTTTCACACATTTGTAAACAAAGCGCCCGCTGTACAAAAACGAGGGTATATTGTTCAGGTAGAAAATCTATAAATGGCAAGAACAAAACCAGTGTAATTCAATCGGTTCAGTGGTTTGGGAGTGATTAGCGGACACAGCATAAAATATGTAAATAAATACATATACACATAAATAGCATACTACTACTATTTACTTGATCCCTGCCCGAAATAGAAGGATGTATGTATGTATGTATACATACAGGGTGTCCCAGTTAAGAGGTATAATCTTTTAACTGGAGATTCCTGCAGTTCTGGAGAATAAAAAATCGTATGGCAGGTGGTTGGGGGGGGTCTATTTTCACTCCAGTTCGAGTGATAGCCCGTCAAAGTGGGACATATCCGATTTAGAGGTACAATCACTTTAAACAGTATAACTTTTGGATTATTACAGCTACAAAAATTTTTATAATTTAATTTTTGACCATTTTTGTCTGACAAAAATGGCTTTTACTACAACTTCCGTTACTCGTAGGTAAAAAAGTTAATTAACATAATTTTTAGAAAATTTGTCAGATAAAAGTTTTATTAAAAAAAAAAAGTTGTTTGCTTAGTAAAAGTTTTGAGAAAAATGCATTTAAAGTAAAAAATTTGAGTAAGAAATTTTCATAATTTTGACTTTAAGGAGCCATTATTTTTGTGGCAGCATGAAATTGCAAAAAGTTTTCACAGTTGTATTTGCCACTGAATTGTCTCTTCAAAATGTATAAAACTGTTTTTGTAGCTCTAATAATTCAAAAGTTATATTATTTAAAGTGATTGTACCTCTAAATCGGACGTGTCCAACGTTGACGGGCTATGACTCGAACTGGGATGAAAATAGACCCACTCCCATACGGTATTTTGTTCGCCGGAAGTTCAGAAAACACCAGTTAAAGGATTATACCTCTTAACTGGGACACCCTGTATATGTACATGTATGGAAAGTAAGGTATGTCATATCTAATGCAATCAAAACAGTATAGTGAAAGTATTAGTTTAAGTAATTTGCTATAAACAGAAATTACCTGAAAACCACGTCCAGTATCCACGACCTCATCTAGCTCCAATGACTTTATATCGGGCGATGGACTTGCCGCACTATTCCGATTGTTTATGTGAGTGTCATAAGTAAAGCACCTGTATATGAAATGAAAAACTGTTAATTATTTAAGAAATGAAAGGAATAAGAAAATAAATTTCAAGCTACTTATATTACACAATGTTTATGTTAACATGCACAATTTCGAATTTTCGCATAAATAAAATTTTAAAACAGAAAATTATGCACACATGTATATGAAAAGCGATCGAAGGAGGTATAGAGCACTATCATGAAAAAGTGGACTGCCGGCTCCAGTTACTATTCACACAAACATAAATCCCGCTCTCAGTAATAAGGTCAAAAAAAGTACTGTTCACTTTAATTTGACTTATGTTTCAAAGAACATAAAATATACATATGTATGTATAGGTACTTATGTATATAATATGTATATTATATAACATTAATTGGTAATGTATTTCATACTATTCAAAAACGACTGTAACTATTTCCATAGTTCCCGTAAATTCCCGAATAACTTAGGCCATTCATTACTAATGTATCGTCTTGGTATTGGGGCTAGCGCGAGGATTTTTTTTTATTTGCTTCTATGAGGCAGAAATTTGTATCTGCTTATGTACATCTGTACATATATTGTGTATACTCGCATTTATATTGGAAAGCGATACAATGGTTTTAATTATCATTACTAGCCGATTTTGTTGAAATTTTTTGTTGGTTTTAAGATATTTCTGTGCGCTTGGGTAGTGCAGGAGTGCACAACTTGTACCAATTTAGAACTCAAGATAGACAGAGGTCAGTAGCTTTCAAAACTGTTGTTTTGTTTCCGTTTTATAAGGCAAAAAATGTCTCAGAAGTCAGGAATCCAACTGTGGCTTAAGTATTCACGCAGAGGTTGGCTTAATTTAACTTTCAAATTACGAAACAGAAAAAGAAACCAAAAATAAAAATAAAGTATTAAATAAAGAGAAATACATTTGTAGCTGAGTATACTCGTAAGGCAGTCCACTTTCTTAATGTTAGGAAGATAGGGTACACGCACACGCATGCAACTTATAAAAAGGAGATACGCTTTATACGTTAATGTCTAATATTTTACAGAAAATTTTTTTGGCTGTTTATAACCAAACATCAAAAGCAGGGTTGGAAATGCGTTTTTAATCCTGACTCTCTTTAATAAAGAAATGCGCTTTCTGGCTTTTATACTGTTTATAAAGTATTAAACTGACAGTTTTGCCGATAACAGTTAATATTTGTTAGTATTATTATAAATTGAAGTAAGTTATTTATTTAACTATATACTCAAAAATAAAATACAGTTTTATGTTTAATATCTACAAAAAAATTGATTAGTAGCCAATTTAGAGCACTAACAAATTGATGTAGAATTTGCTTTAAGATAATAATAGAATGTATGTATGTATATAGTAAATAATGTACAAACTTGAAAATTAAATTTAATTTACCATTTGCCTTTTTGCCAGGTTATAACTTTTGTCCTGCAAAAATTTGTTGAAGTTTAAAGGTTTATTTTTCAGTCTTGGTTTCTTTAATTTTAATATTTTGTTTTGTAAAGAATATAGTAAACCCAGACCATAGATAAAATAAACATAATTTGTTAAATGCAGTTATGTATATCTTTGCCTCATTCAAAGTTATAAGAATAAGAATCTTGGATGAAAGCATCAATAGCTAACATATGTATTTTAATTTTGCTCTTTTACGTGGTTTTTGCAGTAGTGTTGTCACAAACTTTCGCAATTTATCGGGCTGCCTCTTATCATATAATGCTTGCTGACATCAGGGATTGAACTGTGAACCATCAGCTCGACAAACGATGACGCTACCACTACACCATTGCCACCCCTAAGTTTGGAGGTATGGAGCTTTAATTAATAATGTAAAGATAATTAATTGAAATTAATTAATATAAAACTAAGTAGTTACAAAAACACAAGAACAGATACTTGGCACGAAGGACCGTATGTGGTGCAGAGCCTAGCTTCTCGCGATCACTACTGTGCGTGTTATAGCATTTGCACATTTATTTAACCTAATCGCAAATAAGTTTAACCCAAACACAAATATATTTAACCCTTTAGCAAATAACTTTTACCCAAAAGCAAATATGTTTAACCGAAGAACAAATATATTTAAACTAAACACAAATCATTTTAACCAAAACACAAATTTATTTCAACTTTATAATTGTACAAAAACTTTTAAAAAAAAAACAATATTCCTAAAAAATGTTTAGTCCATTTGCCGCTTTGGAATAAGTAAAACCATATCCATTACAAAATTAGCGCAATCAGTTTGTGTAATTTGTTGCAAACTATTCTCAATAACTGCAACCAAATTATGGTCCCTGCTGACGTCACTTAAAACTTGACGTGCGTGCGCCTTAATTTTTGAAAAAGATTTTTCAATGGGGTTCAGCATGGGAGAGTAAGGTGGCAAAAATTTTAATCTGAAATTCGTTGTAGATAACATGTCTTGAACTTCTTGTGTCTTATGGATTCTGGCGTTATCCATAATTAAGAAGCCATCATTAAGAGGTGTGTCTTTCAGTTTTTCGTGGAGTTCATGGAGAAATGAACAAAACTTGTTAGAATTACAAGTGGAGTTTGTCAAAATCGTATAGTGCATTACTCCTTGGTTACTTATTGCCGCAATTAAAGTGACATTTCTTCCACGCACAGCTGGAACAATAACTCGAGCCCGGGTACCTCTTTTTGAGCGTGCTTGCGATCTTCTGAGATGTAGATTGAATCCACACTCGTCGATGAATATCATCTTATCTCTACTGTTCGAAGCCCATTCTGTGAACTCTTGGGCGTATATTTTCTTAATTGTAATGTACGTGGAGAATTCATTCGTTCATTTTCGATTGCAGCTAATTTGAGAGTAATTTTTAGATGATGGAGGCCATTTCTAACAGATGATAAGGAAACCACCACGTCTTTCTCTCTTTGTAGACTCCTCTTAATATTTTTTGCAGTTATTCCTCTATGGCAGATAAAACTTCCTCCGTTAATTTTTTTGGTTTCTTTCCACCACGACGATCTTTGAACAGTTCTCCATCTTTTTTATAAGCTCTTATAATACTTTTCGCTGTGTTTTCATTAATTTTGGTGGTGCGGGCAGCTTCAGAAATCGTCATACCTTCTTCATAGCACGCAATCAGAAGCTGTTTCGTCTCCAAACTGGGACGTGAATATTTTCCTCTCGGAGCTCGCTGTCTTCGCATATTTTGTTGGCCTTGCTGCTGGATACTACTGGGAGCAGCTAGAATCTCTTATATAAGTTTTGGGCCTTCATCAATCATTTCTGTTTTACTCACCTCTAAGGTCAACTTCATCATCACTATAATCAAACGAAGTATGCTCTGAATGTTGAGACGTTTCATCGAAACTGCTTGAACTCATGTCTTCCTCGTTACTCATTATATATATAAGTATTATATGTACAATATAAAATAATTAAATGTTAACTACTAAGCTAAAGGTTCACAATATAGGAAAATTGACTACGAATCACAACACTCTCCTTCGGACTAAAAAACTCGAGAAATGAGCGACAAATGCATCTAATCTTTGATGTAATAATGCCTAATTACAATGGCTTATGTTAACTCTTCTCAACATTGATCATAACTTAGTAACTGTTAAAGAAGATAACAAATTTACAGATGGGTTGAAATAAATTTGTGTTTTGGTTAAAATGATTTGTGTTTAGTTTAAATATATTTGTTCTTCGGTTAAACATATTTGCTTTTGGGTTAAAGTTATTTGCTAAAGGGTTAAATATATTTGCGTTTGGGTTAAACTTATTTGCGCTTAGGTTAAATAAATGTGCAGATGTTATGTATTTTTTCACATAAATGGAAGAGACCTGCGGTTTGGAGCCATGTCCGAAAGCAAATTGAGAAGCTTTCTCATGACTGTTATTACTCTCGGACGTTTGTCAGACATTCGCGAGAGGTGGGACCGTGAAAAACTTTCTGGTATTTTCTGGGATTCGAACGTCGAACCTCCCGCTCTTACTTGAGCCACGGCGCCCATAAGTAGTTACAATTAATTAATAATAATGTAAAGTTACAATTTAAACTTTTAAAAACATTAAACTTTAGTCGTTGTCAAACTAGTTCCCCCTTTAATATTATTTAATGAATTATTTTAAGCCCAAGTTCTTTAATGCGGTTTTTATTTTGCAGACATCAGAGGTTTTTTGATATGTCTCTGCATGTTTGTCAGTTTAACAAGCAACCGATAGCATAAATATAGCAAGCTGAAAATTTTATGAAGACAAATATGTTATATAAAATGGGCACTCTTAATATACGTACGTGATGGCCACGGAGGAGTACTAATACAACTATATGAAAAGCGTTACCATTATGTATGCAGGTTATACGAGGTTTTCTATTCACGTGGAAAGACACATAAATATTGATAATGGATTGTTTATCGTTACACCCTGCGCTTAGAAAATACCTAAGGTTTTACATTGTTGGCTATGCTATAAGAGTGCAAGCTTGCAGTTTTCTAGATCGCTAAAGAGTCTCTAAAGCGTTCCATTATAAGGTTATTTCTCTTCAGTTGTGCAAGCAAGATTACGATTATTCTAGACAAATTCCATAATTTATTTTCATAATTGTTTTAATAAACATTTTGTCCAGACGGATATAAGTAAGTATTGTGGAGTAATAAAGTCGAGTAATAACAGAGATATTTTCGGGAGAATATTTATCAATATTTTATTATTCACATTGCACATATGTATAATTTACCACAAAATATGTGGTAATTTTTATACTATGTATCTTTAATATTAATTCTTCCATTTTGTCACTTAACACATAACCCATTTTTATTGAATAACAATTTTTTAACATTCCAGGTAAGTCGCTTATTATTCATTGTAGCTGTCATTACTTTTAAGGTATTAAAATATTTCTAATTTAAATCTATATCGTAGTACAGTTATAAAAAATAGGGCTAATATATAATATTATTTACATATATGTATGTACATTCATTTTTAAGTTATTTGTTATCTTTTATCATTTTAGAAAAATTATGGGTTACATCATAACTCTGCGAATGATTGGACTAATAAAACTCTTACGGGCACCAAGTTAAATTACATGAGCAGTGAATTATTATTAAATACTAGTGGTTCACGAAATGTGAGAAAGATAACGAAAATACACAATCACACAGTGAAAAAATAAAAATATAAATATCAAATTCTTAAGAATGAATTAAATGGTAAGGCGAATTGTTTTTAGAGCAACTTTCTGGTCGTGATGGAGGAGATATGTGTATCTACCTTCGCGGATCACACTCATTAAATTATTCAATAAGACGAAACATTTTCATGTGAAAACATAAACTGTTGACGCTTATTTAGTATTTATTGCTCTGCAATACACTTATGTATGTTACTGAGATTAGTGAATGATGAGAGTGAAAATCAATAAGCTCACATATTTAACATTTAGCTTTTTTTCTTTATACATGGTTAGGTGGACGAGTTTTGTAAGTACATATGTATGTAAATGGTATTTTTATGATAATAGAAAAAAATGGGAGTACCTTGCAATTCCATGGTTTCTCAGTGCAGCAGTGCTGGTAATTTCGAAGTTATTTTCTGGAATTGCGTTAGCAATAACTGAATGTTTCTTATTCTCCTTGCTATACTGACGCGAAGGAACCAAAAGATGGCCGTAAGATATGTCCTAAGAAAAAAACATAATAATTAATATAAGGCTACTCTTATTGCTCTTGTTTTTATACTTACTTGTCCATTTTCGCCTTTTTCGATGCCTAAGAGATCGAATGGATCGAATGGTGCATCGTTGATAGCTGATAGTGGCCTGGATCCGGACGTATTACGACGACGACCCTCTTTACGCATTTCAGCTCTAAAAAAACAAAATCGATGAATTATTTTAAAAGTATTGCGACATTATTTGAACTCACCTTCCATTCTTTCCTTTGTAGTATGGCAACGCTGAGAATATAAAGAATGGTACCTTACGTGATACGATAACAACGCGTTCGTCTTTGTAAGGGTAGTTTTTATGCGCTGTTGTATTTAAAAATTTCAAATCCTTTGTATCTGAGATTTGGACGTTTTTCCCACGTCCGCCTGGCGTTAGGCTTTCGGTACTGCTGTCATCGGTAACATGACTTATGTTTGAACCAATGATGTAGGGTCGCTTACTTGCGACACTCGATATACTGGTTCGAATGGGAGCAGTGTTTAAACGTGCACGCCTCTCTGGCACACATGTTGCGTCACTGGCACCGTTGCTAAATGTTCTAAAATTAAAAATCTATATATTCACTTATCTAGGCAAATCATTAATTCAACTTACAGACTAGTGACTATTCGTATGTTTTATGTTTAAATAAATGTGTATGATTACTATTATTTTCTAATAAAATTATTTATTTTACAAGATTAATGAAAAGACAGAGGGCATGAACTCTAATAGTCCATTCATCAGTGACTGTCTGTATATTGGTGAAAGAAAAACTAACAAGTGCAAGTCGACACGATTATCGATACGCAGTTCTAAGACTCAATCGTGTTAGTGATATGAATTAATTGCTCTTAAAGAGAGTGTGCAGTGGAGATATCTTATCTTCTAGATATTAATTTCAATTCCAGTTCCAATTACTATGTCGAAGAAGACATTTATGAAAACTTTATAAAATTGGCACACATTCTCAATAGTGGTAGGAATTAATCTTCGATAAATTTTTATTCGGTCGGTGTTTCATTTTCATAAAAGCCGTTGGATAGTGAGAAGTTACTCGATATTTATTCCTATCCCTATGAGAATGAGTCTTTCAAGTTTGAAATTTTTGTATATTTTTTCTCAATTCCATCTAATCCAAATGAACTTTCTAACTGCTAACACATGTACAGTTTTTACTTTCATACTATCCAAGTTCATAGGTTCATAAATAGGCTAACTACGCTAAATAACCATCAGGTTGGTTTTAAACGACAGTATTCTTCAGGAAATGTATTGTCCTATCTACGGAAGAAATGCTACAAGTGGATCATCACGGTGGAAGCAGATACATACATATGTAAAGCTTTAGAAATAATATAGAGGTATTAATCACTATAGGTCGTATTTTTCCCTGATAATTTACGACCGAGCCCAAGTATGTATGTAAATTTGCTGCATTTCGGAACGATGACTCCGTCCAACAGAATATCCAGAGTCGGGTTTGCGGGTTCGGAAAAACGGCAATGTAAATGTTCTGTTTTCGTTCGGCTGATTCTTAAACCATTATCTTCTAACGCCTTAAATCCAATTATTAAATGTATTCTGAAGGGCGCTATCGTCGGCAAAAAGAAGAGAAGTCGTTCCCGTTTCATCGATGCACCTCTTTGGCAACTGCCTTGGTGCACTCCCACTTCAACCGCGAATTCAGCAGTTATTCCCGCTGTGCACTTCACTTTTGTTTTTACGTCATCGTACATATCTCGTATCATTCTAACGTGTCTCTGGTATTTTTTGAGATCTCAGCGCCGTCCATATGAGATCTCTCGGAACTCTGTCGAAAGCTTTCTCCAAATCTTTCGACGCGTCGCGATGTTTTCCCAATATTATTCTTAAGCTTTGAATCGCGATAAATCGAAGACTAACTGACGATCAGTGGAAACTAATTCAGCTGCGGATCGTTGATGGTATGAATGTCGCTATATTAAACGCAGAGAGTGCAATTCTACTCTTTGGACAGCTAACTACTTTGAAGAGTTTCAAGCTAATGGAATACGATAATAAAACCACTCCTGAATAGCTTAAAAAATTCATTGCCAAAAGTAGAACTACCTGTTACCGAAAAAGAAATCTGAAACATTTAATATCATTGCCTCCAGAGCCAGGGCGCAAAGAGGAGGAGTCTCCCCATTGCTGTGGCTCCTATTGCGATCTACTTCTAAAACTCAAAAACAGAGAGAAAATTATTGTCTGTACGGATGACGTACTGCTGCTTGCAACAATTCGTATGCAATATTAGCAAACTGTTAGAAAATTCATTACACTCAATACATGGACAAAGTATCCGCTGCCAAGAATGCATTGAAGACTAGCCAACCAAATGACTAGAACTCAAATCTCGGAGGTTAGTAATGGAATACAATATCTGCCAAATGCCCGCCTCGGCTTTTCCTACAAATAGTCATTCTTTTGATGAAATATTTCATCACGATTTCACATAATTGCGGCTGTATTTCGCGAATAAAAGCTCTGATATTTTCTTTCAGTGCATGAATCGTTGGTGGAACATTAACATAACCCCAAACGAAAAAGTCTCATGATGTTAAATCGCACGATCTCGGCGCACAATTGAAGTTTCCATTTCGAGAAATGGAAAAAATGTCGCACCAGCGTCATTTTTCAAAAATATGGCCAAATGACAAAGCCAGCCCAAAAACCGCACCAAACGGTAACTCGTTCTGGATGGAGAGGTTGTTTCACTATTTCTCTTGGGTTTACGGACCCAAATATGCGACAGTTTTGTTTGTTTACGTATGGAAAGGAGCCCATCACTCAGAATAATTTCGTGTAAAAAATCATGGTCTTGTTCATTCATTTCCAGCGTCCAATCAGCGCAAGTACGGCGTTTTGGGTGGTCCGTTGGCTTAAATTTCTGTGTCACCTGGACCTTATAGGCATGTAGGACAAGATCACTATGCAAAACGCCTTGCAAGTTGAGGATAGGCCCAATTCCTGTGATCATCTCGAAATGGACACATGCACGTGGGTTTTCAGTCACACTTTAAGCTACGGCGGCGATATTTCCAGACGAACATGAGTTGGAGTCTTCACATCACGGACCTCGATGATGACCAAAAGCAGTACGAACTTTACGAAACATTTCCACAATATTTTCAGCGTTTTTGTAGTGAATTTTCACTATTTCAACACGTCGTGTGTGTGTGTCGATCCGTATTTAATAACCTCCTAGTTTTTACTTATCAAAAGTTATCGCAATGATAGTTGAATTTTGACAGTTCAACAATGGCGCAATTCTAAAATGACACCTCTTGTTGGATGCCCATGCTGCGATGATGAAGAGGCTCTCGAGGGCACACCTCACTTCCAGTTTTTTAGACTGCAAGGTACCATAGATAGATTTGCAAGTACAAACAGGTGACAGATTTGCAAGTACAAACAGGTGACAGATTTGCGAGCGTTAGTTTTCAACATTAATATAACTACTCTATACCCAGATCAAAAACAAAATGTCTAGGCTGAAAATTCTCTCTTTCTGCAACTAAACATTCACGTTCTTCAAACGTGCGCACAGTTACCAATGTTATAATCATCACTATACCAGGCGCTCAAAACATCTAAAACTACACTGTTCGGCTTACAGCGAAATCAACTAAGAAATGGCATCCATCCCACATACAAGTATTCCCTTCATTAGCATTTACCACACATTCAAAACACACGCATTCGAGAATCAAGAGCCCCCTTCAAAAGTCTATTTATGAATAAATGAAGAAGAAAGAAAAGAAATCTCAGAAATTGATTTTTAAATACATACATACATACACACATATGCAATTCATTTGATTCCACACTTTTATCAGAATGCAGTTAAGATTATAAATTTTCGACACCCCTTCGAAATCGATCGATTTTACAGCAGGCTATCAGAAAAAGCAGTACATAGTTTTTAAGAAACTACATATGTGGTGAGTAGAAAAAAAAATATGTATTTCGAAGATTGAAAGAAAACTCGCCCACGCCAGTGAAGTTCATAGTAAAATGCAGCACACACTCGGTGCGAATGAAAACTTATGAGTAAAGTGGGCACCGAAATAACAGGCGCAAAGAAATTTTGAGATACATACATATGTATGTACTATTCTGTTTATTTTATTCTCTTTCTTTCTATGCATTTCCTATATTGCGCGTTATTTTTGGAAAACGCATTTTTCGTGGATGAATAAATGAAAGAACAAAATTGAAAGGGAAATTATTTTCTCAAATATTTTAAGAGCATTTTTTCCTTTGCGTGAGACTGCAACATATTCTGTTCGCCTATTGTGTTGCTCTGAGTTAATTGGTCTATGTTTCGTTAAGGTGTTAAAAAACATGTCACCAATGTAAATACCACAATTAACAAGAGCAAAATCTCAGTTGGAGGTCTTTAATTTGAAAACATTTTTTTCTGCTTTTTCTAAACGACTTGTGAGTGGGAGCAATTAGAATGGGTTAATTAAGTGGAATAGTGTAACAGGTATACAGAAAATCTTAGAGGTAAATATTTGATGAGGGAAAGTCCACGATCAGCTAGGTTAAAAAAATACTATTCCAAACAGTTGGGATAGGCTCTTACATGCATGCACACGTGTATATACACACACACTTTCTTACATGCGATGTTGTTCGTTTATTGCGGGTATGAGTTGAAAGTTCGTTTCGTTTTCTTCGACAAAGGTAGCTGCAGCTGCCCTTTTAGGTCTCATGCTTACCTGTTAGATATGTCAACAAAACCTTTTGTAAGCGATTTATGACGGTCAAATGGAAATAAAAATATGTATCAGTAGAAGAAGGAGGGCGACACATATATATGTATATACATAAATTTAGTTTGAGATTTTTACAAATCCTCATACATATATGTACATACGTATATTGTTCGTATTGTTTTTAGACTAAATGTCAGAGTTAATTCTGTGAATTCAGATTTTGCTTCCGAATTAGGGATTGAAATGGAAACGCCTTTCATAGTGCCTGGCTACACGGTCATGGGAATGAAAGTCATGTCGCGCGAGACAGGTAGATTTTATGTGAGCCAGAAAGAGAAGGGTTAATTGCGCCGAAAATCCATTTTCAAATTGAATTCTCGGTATGGGCATGAACATTTGGTTTCCGAACATTTCACTTTTGACAGAAATCTTCATTTGGTTTTTGAGCTGAAGGAGTGAAGACGGAAACGTAGGTACCGGACAACGAAAAGTTCTTTTCCAAACCATTTCACTAGCAGAATTTTCTGTTTAGTATTTGCGATGAAAGAGTTTTTTTGTCGCATATGTATAATTATTTATTGAATCAATCAAACTAGATTATTACAAGAACTAAAAATACAATAATGTTCTTTATCACCTTGTTTGATACAAAGATATATGTACAAACATATGTTAAATTTTACAAGGAGAAATCTAGTGTATCTTTTTTTCTTTAGACGTTTAGGCCTATGTGCAAATAAAAATTTTATAGCGAGGGGGTTGGGAGGCATTTTAATTTTCTTCTCAAGATTTTCAAGTCCCGTAAGATATTGGCATTTCTAATCCACCACGGGGAGCTCCTCGTGCTGACTTCAGAAGAGAAATTATGTTTTGTTTCAGATTTCAGCGTTTCCAATCTATCGCAATTGCTTTCATTCCAATGACGCTTATTTTTGTGCGTAGCCACGGCGTTCATTGTAATGGCTTTCATTGCAATGACCGTGTAGCCAGGCACATACTGATTCGTTTAAATCACTATGCCTAAGATCCTGATTGCAATCAAATTATAAAAATCAATCATGCTTGATGACAATCCTTTTCAATCTTTCTAAATGCCGAAAATATGTACATATACATACATATGTATTCGACTTTATGGAAATCCCCAAAAAATTTAAAATTCTTAAATGTTAAGACTCATGTTTCGTAAAACGGTAAAGTTTGTGAGGAATTTGAATTACAAAGTGGACAAAGCTGCACAATAATTTCAGTAAATATTGAGTTATTTCTAGTAATCACCAATGTTCTGCACACCTTGTAAGAGAAAACGGTAACATATAAAACGGATACTAACATCTGAATTATGGGGTTTGTTAATAGTTCCCCCATCGGGCCTATCCTGAAAGGCCTGCGGCAAGAGCAAGAACCTGTAACCCATACTGGGCGGATACAAAAGGCGTCTGTTTTATTCCCATAGTGGGCGACCTCGATCTGTTATGTGTTTGACCATCTAAAGGCGGGTGTGCCTGTATGTTATTAATCGTATCCTGGAAAACACTATGGCAGTATGTAAATGCTATTACATGAAATATGACTGGAAATACTTAGGTCCCCAAGAGGTATCCCTTTTATAAAAAATCATTCGACTGCCTTGGCACTAGTAAACTGCGCATCTGATTTGGGGGTGTGGCATTTTTCATGAATCAGTGTCAATCAAGATGTCATAACAGTAAATGGATCGTCAAAAGTAGAAGAAATCTTTCAAGAAATGCTAATGTTACTTTTGACTACCGTATACGTACGAAAATCGGAACATGGAACGCTCGATTCTTCTATGGCGAGGGTATATACGACCATATAGAGCGCGAAATGCTCTTTTTTTAAGATCAGTATCTTGGACGTAAGTGAAACTAATTGGAGGGGAACACCTGAATAGAGATCTGACACGGCACAAACGAGAATGCTGTATTTATTCCGATGAGGATGAGGGAGACCACAAATTGTATGGCGTGGGGATTATGCTTTTATGCATGCCATGCTTTTTAAAATTATTTATTACTTGATTGTTGAAAACTAAAAGAAAGGATACAAAACATAGTTATTGACGGATGTTAAAGTCTACGAGATCGTCCTAGAATACAGACTAAGGGAAAGAGTGGAAAAACACTTATCTGATATACAAAGTGGATTCCGACCAGACTATAGTATTCAAGACCACATATTTACAGTACAGCAAGTGATGGAAAAAAGCTCGCTTAAAATAAAAAAGTCTTTACTTGCTTTATAGACATGAAAAAAGCTTTTGACTCGAGAACCAGAGGTCGTATTCGTACAGTAAACTTAAATTAAAAAAATATGTAAAAATTATAAAATATAGTAGTGCGCATGGTATCCTTGTCGTTTAAGGACTTCTCTTAAATGACTAAGCATAGATTGCACTAATTTTTTTGTGAAATCAGGTTCAGTTAATGACCGTTCTTCTTTAAGGACAATTCTACAACATCCAAAAGGCGAGCATTGAGCGCCTGGCTTAGTAGTACACAAAATCATTTCTCATTCCCAATTTTGTACAGCTATAATGTACATAAGTGGGCCTTTAACGTGTCGATATATTTTTTGGAATTCATGTTGCCAGCTATAAAATGCAGGCCTCCAGTCCCGGTGGCCGAAAAACAACCCCACACCGTGACAGAACCAGTGCCATTCTTTACAGGTGGTGAGAGGTTTTCTCTACTAAGGCTTTTTCCTGATTTTCTCAACACACTATCTCTCCCATCGGACTGGAAAACATTAAACTTAGATTCATCAGCAAATATTACCGTATTCTAGAAATCATGAACTTGATTTATGGGCTCTTTTTCTAATTCTACCGGCTTTCCCGATTTGCTTTGCTATTGTATGGTTGCAATTCTGCCACAAAACCCATACCTACTGATAACCCTTCGCATAGTTTCAACACTAACTATCTTTCCTGTGTTTCGCGAGCTCTCGTTGCAAGTTTCGGAGCACTAATTTTGGGATTTTTTTTTTTTTCAATTTTCGAACTACATATTTGTCGTTCATCGATCTCACTAAGTGTTTTTCTGTTCCGATTTCACCTCTAAATTTCTATTGTACCGTCAGTTTTAAATCTTTTTATGATCGATTCAACCGTAGAACGACTTCTTTAGGTCATTAAACGGATTTCACCATAGATTTTTCGGGAACAGAAAGGATAGCGCGAAGGGCCACAAGAAGAAGAGAGACGACGCCTAAAATAATCACGTAAACGTGTCAGCACCCAAAGCAACTACCAGACCCGAAAAGAAAGAGGCCGGAAACGGAAAAAAACGATGGCACAACATAGCATACTGCTGTAAACCCCAGGCCCAGCAGTACCAGTAATGAAGTTATCGCCAAAAAAGCAGGAATGGACCCAGGTACTGGGACGTGAAAGGAAGAAACGGAAACCAACGCGACCGGATGCATTGCACTTGTGATAAGAGCCACAGGGGACCTTCCTATGCAGACATGCTGACATGCTGACGAAGGTGAAAACGGACCCAACGCTAAAGGGACTAGGAGAAAGCGTCAACCACGTCAGGAAAACGGCGAAAGGAGATCTATTGCTACAGCTGAAGAGAACAACAGACCCGCAAACTTCAGACTTCCAGCAGAAGGTGAAAAAGATACTGGAGGAGAAAGCTGATGTCACTTGGACAAAATTACTACTAAGGAGAAAGTCAATCTAGCCCTATCGGAGCAGCTCCCAGCGACAGCAATTAGGTCTATGAGAAAGTCCTACGCTGCAACATAGGCAGCAGTGGTAAGCCTTACAGCAAATATCGCTGCGAAAGCGCTGGCGATCGGAAAAATTAGGATTTTATGAGTAAACTGCCGAGTGAGAGAAAAGACGGACGTGAAAAGATGTTACCGGTGTCTTGAATACGGTCACCTCTCCAGGGACTGCAAAAGCGACTCTGTTTCAGGTGTGGGAAAAAGGGGCACATGGCCAAAAATTGTTCCTTAGAGCCGAAATGCATGCTCTTCAAAGAAAGTGGAAACAATACCAAACATAGCACTGGAAGTATCCGATGTCCTGTCTTCCAGCTAGCGCTGCAAATTACGAAAAAACGAATATGAGGATTATTCGACTTAACATCAACCATTGTGAATCAGCCCCAGATCTTCTTACTCAGACGGCCCGCGAGTATAATGCAGACGTAGCGATTCTCAGCGAGCCATACAGACAGTGTGCAGACTGCGGACACTACAGGCAAAGCTGCGATATGGATATGTGGACGCCGACCTTTTGAAAAGAAAATGGAGACACACCAAACAGGCTTCGTGTGGGCCAAAATAAACGGGCAATAAAACAGAATAAACAAAAAAAAAAAAAAAAAACCAATACACCCAACACCAACAAAACAGAAACAAAAAAAAAAACATCAGGTAGTAGAAGAATCTTCCGATTTGCAACTACCTGGATACAGCTTAGTGCCATTATTCTTTCCCCACCGCGGCCTTGCCATTTATATCCCCACTGATATTGCTTACCAAATTCCATCGCAGTATGGCCACTGTTCCAATCCTGAATTTAACTTTAAATGGCTAAAATTCAGCGTTTGTAAGCAAATTATTCACTACTGTTTTATATAAAGAAGCCCTAGTGCGAACAGCAACTCAACATTTAATGAGTATGATGCTCTGTACGATTCCATCACTCGAATTGTCTCCCTATATCCTCGTACTGAAATCGTCATTGCGGACGATTTCAATATACACAATTCGAACTGGCTTCGACACTCTCGCCAGACAACAGCCGAAGGAATGTATGTTGAACTTTTCGCTGGGATAAACAACATGACTCAGTTTGTAAATGAGCCGACACGTATACCAGACATTGTAAGTCATTCCGCCAACACCCTTGACTTCTTTCTTACTTCTCACCCTAATAAATACACCATTGATGTTTTAGTGCCCAAAGGCCGGTCTGACCATAACATCATATCAGCTAAATTTTCGTACCACACAGTTAAAGAATAAACTCCCAAAAGAAAAGTATGGCGTTACGAGAAAGCCAACTGGGACGACTAGCTTCTTTAGAAGTTGTAACTGGTCGCTATGCTGCCTCGATAGTGACGTGGATGTCGCCGCTGATATGATCACCGACACGATCCTCTTAGGTATGAATGACTTTATTCCCAACATAATAAAGAGCATTAAACCTAAGGCAAACTCATGGTTTGACCAAAGCTGTAAAGAGGCTACAAGGTTGAAAGAAATAAAGCCAAAAAATCTGAGGAAAACCGAAAGAAGTTTAAACAAGCCAGAAATAACTGCAATGCCCATATTCGACGAGTAAAATTCCTACACGACCAAAAATTTAGGCAAAAAATACTGCAATGTCCCAAGGTAGTAAAAATCTTTGGTCATTCGTCAAAAGCATTAAAACTCTGCCTCATCGCAACGCTCATTTACAATGACATTCCAGCTGTCTTTAGACAAGGCCAATCTGCTCGCTACACAATTTGCAGCCAATTCCACACTGCAAGATAGTGCTTTGTCTGTCCCTGTGCTTGAGAGCGTCGATTTCTCTATGGGACAAGTCCATTTTCGCACTCTCACAGTTGCAGGAGTTCCCAAAGGTCTCAATATACACAAATCCGCTGGTCCAGATCGTATCCCCCAATAGTTCTGAATAGGTGTTCTCTTCGCTGGCAAAACCTCTGCGTAAGCTTTTCTGTCTGTCCTACTCTTCTGGACTCTTCCTGAGAAGATGGAAAACAGTATTTGCCCAGCCTGTCCCTAAAAAAGGCGAATCTTCCTCTCCAACCAATAACCGACCCATTGCACTTACATACATCCCTTCTTTCCAAGGTCATGAAAACGCTGATAAATCGTCAGCTTATGAAATATCTTGATTCAAAAAAACTTCTCAATGACTGGCAGTATGGTTTTCGTAGCAACAGGTCCACTCGTGATTTGATGGCATATCTCACCGAGAAGTGGAACGATCTCTACTCGATTATCACTCGGTGAAACAAAGATAGTTGCGCTTGATATTTCAAAAAATTTGACAGTTTGGCATCAGGCTCTTTTGTCTAAAATGCGTGCATATGCCATCGATGGGTCTCTTCTTCAATAGATTAGAAATTATCTTTCGGCGCATTCAATACAAGTTGTCTTGGACGTCTTTAAGTCTAATATTCAGTTTTGTCTCCGACTCTCTCATTTTTTTAATAATCTCTTGTCTGAAACTTCTAATCCAATCCATTTCTTCGCTGATGACAGTACCCTCAGTTTTTCCTAACTCACGTCCTGCTCTTCGGCCGTAGAAGAGGAACGGCACACTCATTAATTTTCAACCTTGACAGCATAATCAAATGGGGCTCAACTAACAGAGTGGAATTTAATGCATCCAAAAGTCAGTGCTAGCTTCTGTCTCTCAAGCGAAACCAAGACCCTCAACCATTAGCCATTAATGGTTCTTGCATCGTAGAAACCGAAAGACTTGCTATTCTCGGTATGTATATTAACAACCATCTTCGTTCGAACGATCACATATTCGAGGTCGCCAAAAATGCTGCAAAATGTCTAGGATTCCTTATGCGGTGCAAGAAATACTTTACCGCAACTGATCTGACCACAATTTATAAGGCATTCATCCGCCCAAAGCTGGAATACAACACCCATATCTGGTCTGGTGCACCCGAGACCGTTCTGCACATTCTAGATAGGGTCCAGAACCGCGCGATAAAACTTATAGGTGATAGAGACATTGTGAGCTCAATAGCCTCACTAGAACATCACAGAAATGTCTCGTGGGTTTCCCTATTTTATCGCTTCTTTTACAAAAAATGTTCTAGCGAAATAGCCACTTGCATTCCTCCCCTTTAAAATTTCACCCGCAATACGGGTCACGCTTCGAGTGCACATCAGTTCACCCTGAAGCCCAACTTCGGACATACAGTCAAATACATGGATTCGTTCATAAGCCGAACGACACGTATGTGGAATAATCTTCCAGGCTCTATGTCTCCTCATCATTACAACCTTCAAGAATTTAAAGCCAACGTGCACCGGTATCTCCCTGTTCCTCTCCCCCCTTTGTCCAAACGCCCGTGCCCTGACTAATCAGCATAAGGGTATTCATACCCCCTTTGGTGCGCGCTAATTATAAAAAAATCCCTTGGTGCAACCATAAAAAAAAAAAACAAAAAAAACAACAGACATATATGTATATATACATACATAAATGCATACATGCATAAACAGGCATACTATGTATACGAAGTTCAGCAAAACGATTACGAGACGAAACTGACTATTATAAAATACACCTAATTCTGTTTTTACATGAATTAGCTTTTCCATAAATCCGAAAAGAATTTAATTCTCTTTTTACACGATCTCTATTTTAAAATAACACAAATGTAACGGCAAACAATTCTAAAGTCGGGCTTTCCCCTAATTTACTTATGTAAGCTCAATAAGAAATTGCTTTTGTTTGAATTTGGAGTTGTTTTTCGTGAAAAGTCTCCGGATTTTTTTTACACGAATTTTTCGGGGACGTATCTATCGTGAAAAAACAGAATTAGATGTAAATCAATCGCAAAATGCCCATTGCAAACTATCAGGCGACCAAGTTTAAGTTACGTAGCAATGGGAAGTGTTACTTTTGGATTGCTCAAAAACGTAAGTGTAAGTGTATTCGCATTGTTCGAAAGAACAGTGAATAAAAAAAAATAATCAGTTGATTTTCTTATACCATATTTTATCTCTGAAACTATACGCTCTAAAGTAAAGTATATACATATATATGTATTGCAAAATCACTTGTTTAAAATATTAAAATAACAAACATTGCTAGAAAAATAACGCAAACCATTTTGCAGAAAACATGTATATTTCTATTTTCATTCATCTAAAGTACCTTTGTCTCTTATTTAAGATACATATTTAGTTTATACTCAGTTGTGAATCTGATTGGAAGTAAAAAAAAAGGAGAAAAACGAATTAATAAAATTGTGGGAGGGGAGAAAAAACATGGTTTGAACAAACTGCGAAAATTCTATGGTCAAAAAAATGGATTTCGACATGGCCAAGTAGAAGCGGTCGCCTCCACAAAATAAAAGGCGAATTGAAGGAAATACAAAAAGTTATGAGAAAACAAAAAAAAAATGACATTTAAAAGAAAGGTTCTTTGAAATCTGTCCGGGGTGTCCGTAAAGAGAGAGTACACTGTATATGTAAACATATCTACATAAAAAAGCAAAGAATTTTAATGAAGGGGAGATTCGGGTTCACTCGCAAACAGTGCGAAATTTTTTGCATACGAAAGAATTCAGAGGATTCACATTCACGCCTCGAAATAAGCCCTTATTGTTGAGTATGCAAAGGATTGCATTTAAGTCATTTAATTTTTGGAGCACACAGACAATAATTAAAGTCAAAATTTACAATTTTTGGATTTGGACGTTTGACGTTTTATGTGTAGAAAAAACAGAGTAAAACAGCAAATTCATGCCCAAATTTAATTCAAAAAAGACTAAGTAACTTTATCCACTCAAAAAAATAATGTAAAATTAATATATGTAACATCATAATTGTTGTAAATAAACACTTTTCATTAAAAAATGTACATAAATATAACATTCATTATGTAAGTATGTATGTATGTACGTACTAGCTAGGTAGGTACATTTGTTTTACATTGAAACTGTACATACAAAACGTTTCAATGCTTTTATTTTGTATGTTCATTTATCTGAAGCTTAACTTTTTCACTACAATTAACAAGTTAACGCACATAAGCGGTACGCATTTAAACGGGAAAAGTTATGTACCTACGTTTCTTATGGAATTTATTGTTTTCTTAGTTTTTCGATGAATTAAACGGGGAATGAAACCAAGCGAGCAACAATTATCCAGGGATTACTGTATTGAAAACTGATTTACTGTCGGTTTTTTATTCACTTCCTATACAAATGAGCATACTTCCCGATCCAGGATTGAACAAACAATTCGAAAATTGCACATAGCAGGAAATCAGTTCAGCCGATTTTACATAAATGTTGGCTTCTATTTTTCTATTCGAATTACATATATAGCAGATGCGACTATTAAGTTACAGTTTTGAGAATTTCGCCACAGATTATGTAAAATATGTAAATCCTTTACAGTTTTGGCAACACATACAATTCTCTTTTTTCGGCTTGCTGCACATTTCATTTACTGCTCGGCACGTTGTGTACCTAAAGCATAGCATATTCTGACAATCTACTTCAACCAATATCGTGTAGCTTTATTTAAAACTATTCCATGTAATCTGTTGGTATATGTATATATAAAAACCATTTATGTATGTTCCACAAACGGATGGGAATATATTCATAGTCTTCATTACTAAAAAATGTATAAACTTTCATTAAGTTTACGCGAAATAGATACTAAACAAGATAGCACATACATATGCTCATATGTAGAGGTATGCATACAAAAACTACTACTCAAATATAAAGATTTTTGTAAACGTTTGATTAAATGTACAGTTAAGTATAATAATACCACGCTCATAAGGGACCTTGTCCAAGACAGTATTTCTTTCCGTGATGTCATAACCAATACTAGAATTAAATCCGCGCATTGGCGCATTGTACTTTACAACATGAACATATGTACATACTCATAATAAATATTTCAACTTCAATTAATCTAAATTGAAGCATACATATGTAACCAATCAATTAATGTATACACAACTATTATGTATACAACACAATTCTATTATATAATTTAATTTAGAAACTGCATAAGAATTATTTTATTCTTATTTCATCAGTTTGCGTTTTAAATTACACTACAACAATAAAAAGCTAATGAAATGTGAATGTTGCCTTACGTTGACTCAAACTTTGGTGATCATAAACAATCAATCCAGAAGAAAAATGTAATTCGATATTTTTGCAAATGCTTTGTTGACGGCAGAAAAATCCATTCCCTCAAAACTTTTCATGGGTTATCACAAACTTAGTAAGTTTAGAGAAAAAATATGCAGAAAAGGTGTGATAGTTTTGATGTTCTGGCTAAAGAGGTAAACCAAATGTAAAAAATTTTAGGAAAAAATATTTGTTAATCACTTTTTAAGCAACAATATACTCAGAAAACTGTTTTTATGTCATAGCTTTACTTCAAATCAAATTTACGGAATTCGTATATGGAAGATACAATTTTCCTCATAAATTTTTTTTTGCCAAATACCAAAATACCTGTACATCAGACCAAATATTGCATGTAAGAGGGCTGCTGAAAAGTCAGCGACTTGTAAATAAAATATATTTTTTTAAATTGATTTTTTCCATCATATTCTCCGTTTACGTTTAGCTCACCTTTTCCCCTAAATCGACCGTCACGCAGTATAACTCGAATTACAGTGAATCAAAAAAAAGTTGAACACCAGCATATTGCAGGAAGGCCTCCCTTGCTACCTACTTGTCACATAAAGCTCTCAAGGTTTTACAATGGAATGTAGAAGGTTATGAAAAGAATTATAACAAGCTTAACGTCCTAATTAAAAATGTAAATTTTCCTACGAATTCGACAGCAATGCAAGGCACCGGTGTTTTAGTGAAAAACAATGTGCTTCATAGAAAGGTAACAATTAACTCCAATTTACTTGCTATTGCTGTTGAAATACAAACGGCCATTAAGTTTACACTCATATCCATAAACATACTACCCGACCAAATCTTTCCTAAAAATGATTAAGATAACATTCTTACCCAAGTTAGCACCCCAGTAATACTAATAGGGTATGCTAATTCCTAAAGTCCACTATGGATATCAACTTGTACAAATCCCAGGAGTGCTATTCTGGAAGATTTTCTACTTGCCTCAAATCGAATGGTCCTAAACGACGGCTCTCCTACCCATAAGTCTTTTACCCACGTCGACATATGTATATATGTATGTAGTTGCTGTTCGCATGTACTTTTCCGTTGACAAATTCTAGACGATTTAAATAATAGCCGACCACTTTCCAATAATTACTACCGTTAACACCGGTAGCGAAATAGCACCCAATACCCCTAACTCAAAATTCAATACAAACCTAGCTGATTCGCCGAAATTCAGATCCCATATCCTAAAAAATTTAGCGAACGATTACTTTGGTTCGCTGAAAGTAAAATCTTACCAGCCAAAATCAGGTTGGTGTTAAACCCAATAGGTATAGAAATAAAATCGAAATTTGTGAAGTGCTGTCGAGAAGAGCTTGAGGTTCACACAGGAACAGGAACACAGCACAAGGTGTCGCTGTGCTGGGTCCGTGGACATGAGGGTATTCCAGGTAACGAGAAAGGTGACGAATTAGCAAGAGAGGGTTCGGCAGCCGTTTCAAAACAAGCAGAACCACCCTGGACATCCCGCCTTGCGCACTTAAGCTTGACTCAGGGAAAAAAGCCATAAAAGAGGCGCACATCAGATGGAAACCTGTGTAATCACGAGGAAACTACGGCCGTCCTTCGATGAAGGCAGAACCGAGAGACTCATACGGGAATACAGAAAATCCCTTTCCACGCTCGTTGGGGTTATCACGGGCACAACTCTCTACGGTATCATTTAAAGAAACTACGTCTGACGGATGAGGAACTCTGCAGAGGCTGCGGTGACGAGGGAGCTTTTGAGGACACAACCCAATTCCTATGCCACTGCCCTGGTCTCCAGCACAGCTAGAATTTGAAAAAGCTTTCCGCAGATTTCGAGTTCATGTAATTTTGCTCAGAGAATCGGGCATTGGCATAAACATCTTCCGTTATATTAAAGCATTCTTACAAATAAAATACTAATTCTTGGCGCAACGGACCGTATGTGGTCCAGGGCCTAGCTTCTCGCGATCATTCGTGTTGTGCGTGTTATATTTTTCACACAAATGGAAGGGACCTACAGTTTAGAGCCATATCCGAAAGGCAAATTGAGAAGCTTTCTCTCGACAATTATTACTCTCGGACGTTTGTCAGACAATCGCGAGAGGTGGGACCGTGAAAAACTTTTTGGTGTTCTCTGGGATTCGAACCTCGAACCTCACGCTCAGCGATCCAACGCACTAACCACTTGAGCCACGGCGCCCGACATTTTAAAGCCATTAAAGCATTCTTAAGTAATAGAAAACTTTGTGTTAAACTTAAATGTTTCTCAAACACATTTCCACTGCACAATGGAATTCCTTAAGGGTCGCTATTGTCAGTAGTACTATTCTCTATTGCTTTTGACGATATCAGCAAAATCTTATCCAATCACAAAAATCTAGATTATTGTCTTTATGCCGACGATGTGTACAAAAAAAGAAAAAAAAAATTAAAATACTTAGCGCAACAGACCGTATGTGGTCCAGGGCCTAGCTTCTTGCGACCATTCAAATAGAAGGGACCTACAGTTTACAGCCATATCCGAAAGGTAAATTGAGAAACTTTCTCATGACAGTTATTACCCTCGAACGTTTCTGAGATATTCGCGAGAGGTGGGACCATGAAAAAACTTTTTGGTGTTTTCTACGATTCGAATGTCGAAACCTCCCGCTCAGCGATCTAAAGCACTAACCACTTGAGCCACGGCGCCCACCGCCGATGTATACATTCTGTGCAAAAACATTGATCCAAATAAAAGTAAAGATCCTAAACTGGTGTGAAAGTTCTGGAGTCCAAACTCCCCATTGATAAATGTAATACTTTACACGTTTGTCGTAAACGTTCTTGTCCAAAACAAGATATAAATCTTAATAGTGTACGAATAATGAATGTGACTGAATTATGTATTCTATCTAGGCTTAATTATTAATAATAAGTATAATTGGAAAACGCACTGTCTCGAGCTTAAAAAATCAGTCGCTACAAGGGCTAATATTGACAAAAATTTATCAAAACAACTCTATAAATCATCAAACCTGTTTAACATCAACCAGTCATAAAAAGCATAAAGGCATTCCGTACCACACCAATTAAGAACATTCTGGTTAAAACCGGGCTTTCAATCATCGAGAATAGAAGAGACGCCAAACTAAATGCAAAACTTATTTTATCAACAAACATAATTTTTATCAACAGTCATTGACAACGATATTCGTCGCTCCATGGCCCGTAGGCCTACAAAACGAATAGCCTCGACCATTTGCCTAAAGCGCGGCTCTGCAATTACATACCTTTTTCCCCCCGTGGCCGATCTCACCGAAAAGCTTTGTAATGGCCTCAAGTGATCATAGCAAAACCAACACCAGCTCTACTGTATACCGTACTTTATTCGCCAGCGTTTCCTTAGACCTCAAATAATCCGGATGGAAATTTATTAACACTGACGGATCAAAAACGTCGACTAAACCTTCCTTTGCTGTAGTACTGGGTAGCGGATCGATCATAAAAATCTGCACCCTGTCAGAATTTTCATCCATCTTTACTTCAGAAGCCTTTGCGATTCTAAAAGCAGCAAGGGCAGCTACTAAACTACGTAGAAAACATGTCATATGCAGACAGTCGTTCGATACTGAAAGCTATACAAAACCCCAACAACAACTCCTCATTAGTTGCCGAAATAAGGAAGCTACTCATAAGGACTCGCCACAAATCCAAAATCATGTGGATTCCAGGGCACTATGGGATCAAGGACAATGAACTTGCCGATGGAGCAGCTACAAACGCAACAAAGAACTTATCTATGCATTTGAGGTGTTCAGTAAACCAGATGTACTTGAGCATATACATACACCGTTTTCTTAGCCAACAGGAACTGGATAGTTGGAACTCATATCACCAACAAAAAAAAATTAATATCGACAGATCGCACCCATTTTACCCCTCAGACATGCCAAAATGTAAAATTACCACCTACGTTCGACTGCGATTGGGTCATACAGAATCTACACACAGTTTTGTTCAAAATAATAGTGCTCCTTGACAAATTATTGAATAATAAATTTTAGCATGTTGAATCGTTCAAAATCTGAATTCAGCCGGCAGACATTTTGAATGGAATTAAGGAAACAGAAACATATTCCAAAATTATTTTTCCAAAGCTGGGTATGTGAAATATCGGCCATTATCTGGTTTACAAGGAAAATGTACCTATTCAAAAAAATAGTAGTGCGACAATGTGAATGTGAAAAATGAACTAAATTGAAAAGAATTACAAAATTGAATAGTAAGCATGTGCATACATTTATGAATTTAATTTTATACAAAGTCACAAATGTATACATAAATTTTAATCGAAAACTGTGGGTCGAGCAAAACATTGCACTAAAGAAAAGAGAGAGCTCATTCTGACACTATGCGAGGAAGGAAAGACTTACAAGGAAATTGAAATATAATTTATTATAAAGCAACGATGATTGCTAATGCTATTAGATTTAATTCGAAGCCAGAAACTAGAGGAAGAAAGAGAAAAACATTGGCAACAGACGACAGGCGCATTGTCCGATGCAGCAAAATTGACCCTTCTAAGTCTTCCAAAATCATTCAAAAAGACCTCAAACTGCCTGTTAGTGTAGTGACAATTCGTAGATGGCATGTGGAGCATAACTTGTTTGCACGGAGCCCCCGCAAGATGCCGCTTCTAACTAACCAACATACAGCAGCTTAAAGTAAATTTGCAGAAAAACATATTCAATGGCCTGGAGAGAAATGCGGAACATATTGTGGACGGACGAAGGTAAAATAGTCCTGTTCCCGACAATATATTCCCGGTTCACCTAATGCCGAATATCGCCCCACATACACAACAAAGACGGTAAAACATGATGGCTTAAAACTAATGGTTTGGGCATGTTTCTCCTACCGTGGTGTGGGACCGATCTACCTAATTAACAACTTAATAGATCAACGCGTGAACGTTGAAATTTTAGACAATGTTATGCTTCTCTCTGCGAAATATGAAATGCAGCTGAAATGGGTCTTCCAACAGGACAATGACCCCAAACCTACAAGTAAAAAAGCCAAAGAAAGGTTTCGGGACAAAACGATTGAGGTTATGTCATGCTACGCCATCTAACAATCGGGAGCTTTGGCAGTTGGTAAAGGATGCATGGAGCAAAATAAGCGTTGCAAGATGTCAGAGCTTGGTTGACTTCATGCAACGCCGATGAAAAGCGGTTTTGGATTATAAGGGGTTTTTCACAAAGTACTGAGTTTAATTTAAGGTTTTTGATTATTTTTTTAAGAAGTTTCATTTAAATTTTGTTATTTTTTTTAGATTTAAGCAAATATGTACTACTATTTTTTTGAACAATGAATTTTTGAGTTAACAATATATTAAATATTTTTTTTTATGTATATGAACAAACTTGTATATATTACGTCTCCAAAAAATTAATAACGATATACAGTAGACTCCCGTTAGCGTGAACAGATTTTTTTTTTGCTTGACACCTCTGAAACGTGAACAAATCATGAACACTCTAAAACGTGAACAACAATTTTTGCTTCAGTTAACAGTAAACTGTTTGAGCAAGCTGTATTTTAGCTTGAAATTCCTTATTCTGGGTACAATACTTCGTCTTGTACAGTTTCCGGTTTGTTGTACCTCAGTTCGTGTCAGTTTGTTCCTCGTTGTTCCTTACAATAATTGTTTTTGATTGTCTAGTCTGCTCGAAATGGAAGCCATTTCCATTTTAAACAAGGCTTTGGAATGAGCTGAAGATGAGCTGGTTAGCCAAAATGACATTAGTGTCTTAAGGCGCCTTAGGGAAAAAACAGTGAGTATGCTTTTGGAGAAAAAGAAGATGCAAAAACAAATGACTGATTTTATCCATTAAATTTCGTATCGGTAATGCCCGTGCTCAGTCAATATTTAATGTTACTTTTTATGCCATTAACTTTTATTTTATATGTTCCTATGCAATAACTTTTTGTTTAAAATTAAATAAATGAATTAAATATACTGTTATGTAATAGTAAAAACGCATTATTATTCATTTGTTAAAGATAAGACGTTTTAAAATGAAAATCTACAGTGGAATTGCCCTATTCTTTTGTTAAAATTTGACCTTCGCAAACGTGAACTCTCCCGCAAACGTGAACTCCCTTGGTTTTTAATTGTTCACGTTATCGAGAGTCTACTGTAATATTGTTGTTTCCTTATTTTCAAGTTAAAATTAATTCTGGCTACGATGTTAAGCTACTTTACATAATTTGTTAAGGTTCACTACTATTATTTTGAACACAGCTGTACATATGCATCATTACCTTATGTGTTTTTTAATAACCTCATACCTTCGCCTATTCTGCGACGATTTTGATGAAATTTTTTTTATTAATTAAAGCACTTATCTAAAAACATAATTACACTAAAATTAAGTGATTCGGTTTTGACATTTTGGAAATGTTGGTAGCATTTCATATGGTTTTATTGAAACTTTGGAGGCGGGTTACGCCTCATTTTTTTTCATTTCTTCAGAAAAAAATATTTATTCGTGTTTTTTAGACCAATTGAAACAAGAAAAAAAATAAAAAAAAAATTTATACACCACATAATGGAAATCTCAGCTAATTTTTATATCACCCTGTAATTGCAATTTCTTGTTAATAGGTAAATAATAATAATAATAATAACAATAATATTTACAAGTAGGAAATCTAAGTAACAACTTGTTTTGTTGCATTCATTACAAAAACAATAATATGAAAGATCATAACCGTGAAAGAAGCGGCCGAACTTAAGACCAGAAAAGGTTTTACCTTACACTTCAACGAATACACAGTTATGGCAGACTTCGTAATTTCTGCTTTTATACAAAGTTTATCATACCTAGGAAGAATAAAGCTATTTTTTTGGAATTTTTTTTCTTTTTTAAAGCAAGCTTTAAACACTTTTTCCAAAAGCTTACGAACCCCCCTATTCTACTTTAAAAAAAATTATTAATCAATCAATATCTTCAAAATAATATTTTACCACCACTTAACACTTGGAATTCTTCTTTCATAAACAAACAATCCTTACTCTCTACGTGTTTTTTTTTTTTTTTTTTTTTCAAGTTAAAAGCAGGTGAAAGTTTTCAAACACATAATTGTGATTTCTTGTATCGACTTAACCGACTTGTGAACCCGCGCGTCATCTTTGTGAAACAACACTTTCTTTGGCAGCCCACCTGGCTGTTTCATCTTAATTTCTTCAGATAATTGAAGTGAAGCGCTGCAATAGTATTAAGGGTTTATGCTTCGATTTACAAATACAAATTCTTGGCGCAACGGACCTATGTGGTCCAGGACCTAGCTTCTCGCGACCATTCGTGTTGTGCGTGTGTTATATTTTTCACACAAATGGAAGGGACCTACAATTTAGAGCCATATCCGAAAGGCAAATTGAGAAGCTTTCTCTTAACAGTTATTATTCTCGGACGTTTGTCAGACATTCGCGAGAGGTGGGACCGTGAAAAAACTTTTTGGTGTTTCGCTCAGCGATCCAACGCACTAACCACTTGATCCACAGTGACGGTGCTTCGATTTATTTACGGATAAACTTTCATGATGGGATGATGTTATAATCTTCTCCGCCGTCAAAATTGATTTAAATTTCTTTAGGTCTAGGGAACTTAGTCTGCCATTGTTTTTACTGCTATAGTGAACCCAACCAACTCTTTTGCGTTAGTCTCAAACAGTCATGACTATGCGCTCTTTTATCTAGAGTCGG
The DNA here is from genome assembly GCA_946965025.1 of Blera fallax. NCBI lineage: Eukaryota > Metazoa > Arthropoda > Insecta > Diptera > Syrphidae > Blera > Blera fallax. The sequence goes on from OX337246.1 coordinate 53,602,287, forward strand.
TCAAAATCAAATCCCAAATTTGTTAAACGTTTTATTGAGTCTTTGATATTAAAGGCCTCTCGAGAACACACTCTTTAAATTTAAATAATTGCTGTTAACAGTACACAAATGAAACTTTGTATTGTGGGAGTGAAAGGATGCTTCTGAATCTCTCTCGTAATCGACATTGTACTGTAAAACGATGACCAGCAGAAAGAAAAACGAAGAAAAAAAGGATTTACACAATCAAAATTTTGAAAGGTAGCAATTTTTGCATTATAATTTTCCAAACAAAGTAGTGTCTATAATAAAAGCAATTTATAAAGGGTCATGCATTGAATACATGTAAGTATCTTGCCAAAGGTATTAATGATCCGAAGCCGAGTTCAGATCTCTCCCTTTTTGGTAATATGTTGCAGATCTCAAACACTTAGAATGATGGACCTGCACCAAATGACCACTGCTTTGCAAATGCAAATTAAATAGTATTGAGGATTGACAACTAAAATTTTCACTATTCAGTAGAACTCATCAACAACTTAAATTCACATTGCAGAGCAACATGTCAATAAAGTAGATAACTTCCATTACTTTAAAAGTGTCGGCCTGATTGTCAGCGGATCCGAATCAGAGCCGAATTAAGCAGCCGCGCATCTAAAGCTAAGGCTGCATTACTATGTTGTCAGCAAGCCGTGACTGTTCCGCTCTAACGTGGGATCGATGTTGTTAAATGACTGCACGACTTGGAAAGTGTCCGTCGATATCACAAAAGTCGGAATTATGCTCAAAACACATGTGCGACATTCTGCATACAGCGAAATTAAAATATACGTATTAAATAGACGTATTTGCTACTAATTGCGCTGCAAAAGGTAATGCTACCACATCATTAAAGGGAAGAAATCGCGGTTTCAGACATTTGGTATCATCGGCTTTCGACATTTGCTGTTTATGTTCGTTTTGGTTATACAATTTCAAGATGAAAGAGCACTTAATTAAGTTCATAAAAGAAAACGATTTCTATCTGCATTCGATAATCGTTTCAGCTGCAGTCTGGTATATATACAGATCAGCACTTTCTTGAGTTTCTGTACAGCAGCAAAAATACATACAATTTATTTTTCAATCACAAACGGCAAATTAACTACATTTAATTGGAAAGAGTATAGTATATACATATGTATGTAATATTGAGCTTTACAATAACTTCACCAACGATTCAACTTATAAATTGTTATCAGAGACAACTGTAGTAATTCTACATTCTTTATTATAATCGCAAGTCATGTGAAACAAATATCAAACAACTGCAATCTCTAAACAAAGCAAACAAAATGAACACCGTTCGTTTCTTCCTCTCAAGCTTCTTTCAATTACAAATCTTACTATACATTCCTAATGCTGTAATTCAAAAAAAATTTTATTCATATTTGCTCGTCCTTTATTTAAAACACGTTCTATCTAATCTTATCACTTTGTTTAAAACTAATACTTGCGCTATATATTTTTTAAACTGATAAGAACTACTGGACTAGACAATAACAAGTAAAAGTAAGCAGATAGTTATGTCAACGAGAGAAGTAAACATTAAAATAAAGCCATTGTCGCATGTTTTTGAACGTTTGCTAAGAACGAGGGCTATGTATGTACATTCATATACACAAGCACAAAGAAATTAACAAGAGAATTTAACCAAAATTAGTGGAAGCAAACAAGAGATTGCACCCTGTAAACTCTCGTACACACTCTCAGCCCTTTTTCTAATGAAAAAGACAGAGTTTTCGATTTAAGGTGTTATTTTTGTTTATATATATTTATTTTAGTATAGTAGGCCAAAATAGTAGGGAATGTAGACAGTTGTCATGTCAGATGTAGACCTCACTCAGTTTTCATCGTTATTCAAAGTATTACCAGCCAAATTTGCAAATAAGTACAGCCCAACACTACAACAGTCCAAATACTAGACGAAATAGTGACATTTCTTAAATCTTGTGATTTGATACATTTTTTTTTCTTCTTTGAGCCATTAAGCTAAAAATGTTCTTTACCTCGCTTAAAAAATGTTTTCTTATCAACATTTTCGTTCAGTAGCTGATGTACCAACAACAAATTCATCAACTTCTTTGCATAAAATGGTCCTTTGGGTTGGGTTATTGGGTCATTTAGGTATTGTATCCATGCAGATGCAGATTTTTCATGAGAACTCGTTATAACGTACTTCTTGAAACGTCTAATTCTGGTGAACGATGACGCATCGATATCTCTGGGGGTTCAGAAAACATCATTTTTCTCACTACGGCTATGTTTTCGAGTAAACGTTTACTAAGAACACGCATGGTGACTTAATGTTCACAATCGAACCAATTAATAACTAATTTTAAGCATAATTTCGACCGAAAATTGCACGAAATTTGGAAACTGTATCAAGAAGACTGTTCCCACTTTTTTAATCTGTAGCATTCCATATTTGTATTTAAATTTTTTAAAGGTAAATATTAATTCCTGCACTCTTATTAGGATGCCCTTCGTACAATCGTATGATTGTATTCGGGATCACACTTAAAAGGAATCACAAGTACTTAAAGGCTTTGGGAGCAATGAATGCTCAATATGCTTTGCTTTGATGCCCAAAATTTCAACGTAATAAATGGTAACCTATAAAGTTGAGCATAACAGAAAACAATTGTTTTTTTTTCACAATATTATTCTGTCCCTTTGGTCTCTCTCTTTTACCTGGTGTTCCAAAACAATTTTAAGCCATACTCTTGTAATGAGTTTGACCTATCCTTTGATTTTGTCAGCTACCGTTTAGAAAATCTATATTTAGAAACAAGTTTTTTCTTCTATTGTATATATATATAGTATACATGTACATATATAAATATGTTCATTTTGAAATTTATTCTTTCGATTCGACAAATAAGTCCAGGGAATTAATCTTGTTTTTTGATTGAATAAAATTAAGTAGGAAATGCAATTTTATTAATTAATTTTGTCGACAAATTATTTTTGTCGTTTTTTTTTCTATATAGCAGATCTATACTTCTGGTGTAGAACTGGAAGAAATGTAAGTAGTGAGATCTCCAACAGATTGTTAAGTTTTGATAATTATATAAATCCCAAATACAAAATAACAATTAAAAATCCAAAGAAAACAGATTGGTCCATCTTTGTAAGAAGTTTTCAGGCAACCAAATCAGGATAATAACTATTCTGAGATTAATTTATTAAGCAAAGAAGTACGGAGTTGTAGAATCCCTTGAGGGCTCCTGTCGTTTGAAACCAGTAGGTACCTAGATCAGGAAAACAAAGAGTGGAGCAAGGAAGGTTGCTAGACAACGCCCAAAGAAAGCTTTCACCAGCGCTGTCAAAAGGGAATCATGGAAAACATCCTGCATCAACGATTGCGCCAGCAACGGAGGTGCGCGGATCAAGAAAATGCTGTTCTAGGCCGCCGTATTAAAAAGAGGAAAGCACCTGAACACCGTACGAGAATTTATACAAAACACATAAGGAGTGGAGGAGAGTGGACTTGAGGTAAATCCAAACAAAACGGAACTAGTCCTTTCCACGAAAAAAACCAAAACAATGTTTTACGCATTCCAGAACTAGGAGGAGCACCACTGCAACTTCGTGAAACGTCAAGTACCTGATCATAATATTAAACAGAAAACTGAACCAAGGAAAGAACCTAGAAGAAAAAATGACCTAAAACAAAAGAGAGAGTACTAGACATACAGGAGGGCCATCGGAAAGTTATGGGGATTGAAACCGAAATAGGTCAACAGAATATAGGAAGGTGTCATCGTGGACAGTGACAAACTGTGTTCATAAATACATATGTAAGTATGTATGTAGGAAATTTGCTAACAAATGTGCAAGTTATGGTCTGGTTGGGAATCAAAAGAGGACAATCCTCAACACCAACTGCGGCCAACAAGAAGCCAAAAAAAAATTGCCAGTCCTTCAGCCACAAGACTCAGAGCCCTCGGACACTTCAACAAGTGTGCACACGCAGGACATCGAAAAATTATGAAAATAATAAATGATACCACTTATCAACCATCCAAGTGATGTTAAAAGTCTCACATATTCATCAACAACTTTGAAATAATTTTTACTATAAGAGGATATTGGACGAACGAAAAAACGAGAAGCAATTCTAATGGATAAACAGTTTACACAGATTTCTCTAACATATGTATGAGGGGAAACAGGTTCTAGCATCATTTTCGTTAATTCGACAATGGAATTAATAAAAATACTCTCAGAAGATACTTGCGAAAAGAGGCAAATTGATATATGCCTGGACAGCAAAGCAACAATAAACGCGATCAAAAATATCGTACCGAAATCGCGACTATTAAACTAGTGTAAAATTAAAATGATTTTACTTGCCAACTGTAATAAAAATTCGTCTCTAGTGGGCCACCGGGGCATGAAGGGGTAACGGGTAAAGAAAAGGCAGATGAACTGGAAGAAGCTGGTAACAGAGAACTGAATCCTAAAAAAACAAAAGGGGTCCCTTTGACAAAAAAAAACATAATCAATGTGCAGATACGGCCAAAATTCAATAACAATAACCCAAGCAGAACACGGGTAAGACAGATGATCGGACTTACAACAGGGCACATCAATCCTAACAAACATTCGATCAGAATCGGGCCAATGGAAACAACAATCTGTATCAACTGTGAAGAGGTGGAGAAAGATGTAAGACGCTATCTCTGCCACAGCTATGGAACAGCAAGGTTAAGACAGAAGACATTGGGGTCCTCAACGATACCTGGTCTAACACAGCTACGAAAGGAATCGGGGGTATAAAGGAATTTACTAGGCGAACAAGATGCCCTCCCCGATCACTACATGGGATTACTCCTTTTATACTCCCCATGATCCTAATGATAATAATAATACTCAAAACATTATTTTCCACATCACAGAACCAGCCTTAACAATTTAATGGACGAGAGGGATACAACGGGCTCAATGGATCTTAGAGAAGAGCGTAAGCTCATTCTCTAAAACCGGCCAACAAGACAATGTTGGGTATTTAAATGTGTATAGAGACAATCTAATCCCTCTAAGTCGAATCTCCTTTAACTCGAATTTCTTTCTAACTCGTATTTTTCGAACTTTTTTTGCTTTCCCTTCAAAAAGAAATACATATATATTAATCCCTCCCTCTAACTCGAATTTTTCCGAAAATCCCTTTAACTCGAACTAATTTTGATATCCTTAGAGGCAGTCGACTGTAGTTAAAATCTGTGAAGTTACAATTGTATATATGAAAAGCAGTTTTGTCAATGTTATGTACAACTTTGGCAATAATGTTTGAGATTCGTCGGACTACTATAAGCGTGGTTTAGTAAAACTATTTTTTTTTCGCAGTCCCGCCTATCTAATAAGCATCCAAGAATAACAGCTGTCTGGAGAAGATTCTAAATTTAACCTTTGAGTATCATCAATAAAATTATGGGTTACTACAATTCATCCAAAAGTTATACCACGTACAAAAAGAATATTATAATTTCTATATAAACAATATTTTGTAGGTACATACTTATGTACATTTGTCCATGGGTAAACACAGGTTGTTGCAATAAAGCAGCTAATTTTTCGAATGCGTGCCCTTGAAATTTAACAGGATAATTTCTCTGTTTCCGAACGTCATCACAAACTAAAGTATGCATTTTCCCCTCCTGTATTTAGAATTTAAATATGAGCAATCGTCATTCTTTGGAGCTAATACCTACATACTTACTTACTTATGAGGCGCTACAGTTCAGGGTGAACCTGGGCCTCAACCAATTTGGAGTGAGCAACTGGAGGCAGTTAGCTAAGGACTGGGCTAACTGGAGAGTCTTGTTGTTTGAGGCCCAAGAACTAATACCACCGAATTCAAAATTTGAGGAGATTAAATAAATAGTTCTGAAATATTGTCAAAAATATCGTGTATGATATTTTCCTTTTGCTAATTAAATGATCTGGAATTTTATTGATACTCGTATGTAAAAATGTAACAACAATTTCTCCGATCCCACAACAACTCTGTAAGCTTTTATGGAATTCGATGACGAAATTGCAAATATTCATAACGACAACTTATTGTTTCTTTTGCTTTATTCTATTGTGTATGTGAGCAGTAAGAAAAAAAATTGTTTAGCCTATTAATATGCAACGCATACTTTCTTTTGTTTCATTGTATTATGTACGTAAATCAACAACTGTTTTTATCATTTGTGACAAAATTTATGAAAAACAATTACATTCCGCATTTCTACGGAACCACCCCTCATGCTCTAAAAATGACGTTATAAATTACCCTAAAGTAAAAGGCTTAAAAATTATTGACCCCAATGGACTTTCGCTCGTTATATTTACAATGTGAAAACTACAATATTTTGATTATTGTACTTAAAATCGAGCCTATGCGTAATACAAATACAAGATCGATACCTCAGTGCAAAACATGTTTAGGTTTGAATCACACAGTTGTATTGCCAAAAAGAACCGAAATGTGTAAAATGTGCCGGTAACCACCTATCAGAAAGGGTAGACCTAAATAAGCAGGCCCGTCGAACTGCATAAACTGCAAAGGCAAGCACCCAGCAAATTATCGAGGTTGCGAAGTACGAATTCATTATTGGCAGTGATTTTAATGCAAAACACATCTTTGGGGTTCAAGATACAATGCACCGAAAAGGAGACTTCTATACGAAGTCGGTATACAATTCGGAATTCGGTAATTTTGACAATAAGTGACTGACTAATGAAAGTAGAAGGTGTGCCTAGATTAAATGTCAACAAAACTACGGCTATAAAATTGATTCCGAGGAAAATATTATCTTAAATGTATCGCTAAAAACACCATATTGAAGCTATTCAGAATGCCACATAGAAAAATACTCCTTTAAGGAGAAAAGTAGCCGAAAGCAGGAACAAAAGGCTAATTTTTTTGCCGAACACCTATAAGTAATATTTAAGCCATTTGATGGATAAACATTGATAGACAATTCTAGAGATATGACAACGACATCTGACAACTTTAGAATAAAAAAGTGTGTCGTTAACCAAATTTTGCCAGACAATAAAAAACTTAAAAAATTACAAAGCCCCTGACTATGATTTAATAACCGAACAAATCCTTCAAAAATAAACAAAAAAAGCGTCCATTAATCTTCTCTATCTAATAATCACTTGGCTTAGACTGCTATGTATACGTTCCAGATCCGTGGAAAGTGGCAGAAGTGATAATGGTTCCAAACCGAGAAAATCTCCAAACGACAAAAAATCGTACAGGTCGATATTGATCCTAGCAATAATATCAAAGGTATTTAAGAGACTCCTATTGGAACGCATCCAACCGGCCGTTGAAGAAAGACGCCTTATACGTGACCACCAATTCATATTCAAATCAAGCATTCCACAATTGACCAGGTCTATAGAATTACCGATGAAATTGGAAAAGCTGTAGGCCTGTAGAGGGGAAACAAATTTGCTCTAGCTATATCTCAGGCCTTCATAAAGGTTTGGTACGATGGCTTAAAGTACAAGCTAAGACGGGTTCTTCCTACTTTGAAAAAAGATTATTTCGTGCTAAACATGGAACTGAATATACTCCGAATTCAAGGAAATCACAGCCAGAATTTCGCAAGAAAGTGTCCTTGGTCCTATTTTATTTCTGCCGTACACTCGGAACATACCCCAAACTGAAGGTTAGCAGCTACGTTCGCAGACGATACGGCTATTTTGGCAACCAAAAGTTCAATAGAGTCAGCAACTGAAAACTTTGTATATAGACTGGACAAAATGTTGGCGCATTGTTCTTAACGAAACCAAATTGACACGTGTTAACTTCACATACAATAAAATAAACAATCTACCCGTTTTAACTCGCTAAAGCTACATAAATATGTGGGGATGACACTAGACGCGAAACTTAAGTGGATATCGCACGTTAAAAAAAGACGCGATAAGCTTGAAAATCGCTTTAGAGAAATGTATTGGCTACTTAGAAGACATTCCAAGCTAAGTACATACATAAGTATGTGTAACAAACTGCTTTTATATAATGGTGGAGACAGACTGCTGGTATTGATACCATGGAATACCACCATCTTATTGCTTGCAGCGCCACTTTCTTTCTGTTGGTGGTTCTTCATAGCTTCTTTGCCAACTCAAAATCAAGCAATCACAGCGAAAATGGTATTGATATCATGGTTTAGCAATACTATGTTCTATACCACATGTCTGTCACTGCAATACCACGTAAAAACCTAGTATACCATGAGTAATAGATACCTAGTATTGAGATTCGCAAATTTTTGGTGGTATACCACCATCTTATTGATTGCAGCGCCACTTTCTTTCTGTTGGTGATCCTTCATAGCTTCTTTGACAATTCAAATGCAAGCAATCACAGCGAAAATTTTTTTAAAATGGATTCAAGGACTACAATTTTATCAGCATTGGAAACAATGAAAGTAATAGAAGTTTGGAGGAATTATATAGGCGAGCTACGAGGAGCAAGACGCAATATTGGAGTGTTGCAAAAAATATGCAAGGATTTGAAGGAGGCGAAACACAAATGTCAACCTATACCACGTAACGCAAAAATCAACGTATACTATGAAATGCAGTCCGTCAGGGGTCATGGTATTTACTATACCATGGTATGAATACCATGAATATATATTAGAAATAATGATATTATACAGAGGCTTATGGATCGCATTGCAACCATGGACGACGAAATAACAAACTTCGTTCGTAAGCTCCATATTCGCCTTCATGGTCATTGCAACCATGCCATACTCCAAACATTAGACGTAAGAAACTCTGTGCGCCGACGTCAAAGAACGAAACGGTTCGATTTAGCGCAATAAATAGTAACCGCATTTAATGACGGTATCAGGTGCTTTTGCCGGAAATCTAAATGTCACACGCGAACATTCCTCGAAGCTTCAACTACTTGACAAAAAAACTTAGTTGTAGCAAATAGGAAAAGGGAAAGGTGAGTTTAGTTAGTAAAAAATCTGGCAATGGTAGGTATAAGTATACGATATCTCATAGTGACTTCTGAAGATTTTCACCTACTCACGAACAAAAAAAAAATTAAGTAGGTATCACAAATATGACCCATAAGGTATAAAGAGCTTAACTATGTTTATCAGGCCCATAAAATACTCGTACTTCTAGTGCATTGGTTTCGGAAAGTAGTAATGATTATTGGAAATATTTGGCGTAGCAGACCGTATGTGGTCAAAAGCCTAGCTGCTCGCGACTATTTAGGTTGTGCGCGTTATATTTTTTCGCACAAATGTAGGACCTATAGTTAAGAGAGAAGCCTTCTCATAAAAATGACTTGTATTACTCTCAGACGTATGCAAAATATTCGCGAGAGGTGGGACCGGGAAAAAACTAATCAAAACCCAATAACCGCAACTCTACATTATCAAGTGTACTGTGTACACATATGTAGAAAATAAAATTTCTTGATAGAAAAAAAATTCTTAGAAGTTTCCTTAAAATCGGTTCAATACTTTTTAAGATAATGGGTTTGAAAGAAATTAAAATCAAATCTTTCATAACGCTGTTTCAGTTATCAAAGATAACGAGCTTCTGGCGGTGTTTACCTATCTATTTTGTTGTGATATACATATGTACATATATTTGAATTTACTACTTACAAGATCGAAAAACGACAATCCAACTGAAGATCAGCAAATTGAAATTATGGCGACGAAATCGTCTGAGCACCACGCAGATAAATTAAGTGCTCGTTCTGTTTAATAAACAAGTGCGAGACAGAGGGCTGTTTTGTATTTCTTAAAGAGCGCAAAAAACATAAACAAATTTTAATACCATGCTCATGTCAGTGAAGGAGGCGGTGGGATTGATGATAGTGCTCGGAGAATGATGATGAAAAATCTATCAATATGTGATCATGGTATTTTATGGTTTCTGTCTAGTTTATTTTGAAATGAGATTGATTTGAGGTAGTCATAATTAGTTAGCTTTGACATCTTTGCAACTTGTTGATCACAAAATAACAAACTAATGATACACTTTGATGTCTTAACTATGTTATGCGAAATACACAAATTAATAAACATTTTCTATTGCGTTAGAAAAAAAAACACAGCACGGTAAACTTTATATAGTATAACTTTTATCAGGATATTTACAAAGTATAATTTATGTGTACGGTTAAGAATAACCAGTTTGCACTGCCTGAAAAGAGTTGATATGTATAGAAAAATGTACATATGTACATACATAGGTACTTAGTAACTTGAAAAAAGGAACCGTTTCTTCAAATGTTTAGGGCACCTATGTTTAAACGGAAGTATTTTCTACATTTCCTACCGCTACCGTTTCCACACAATGCACACTGCCAGTATACACATCATATATGTACATATGTATCTACATATGTATATTCTGTGGTAGTCTTATTATCCCATAAATGTCGATGAATGAAAATTGTGAGATAGGACGTACATACATACATATGTATGTACATATGTATGCTCTTACTATTGCGTACATTTTTTTTTTATTTTATGTCTATCCAATCAAGAAAGTAGAAGAAAAACAAACTTTATTTTTGCTATCATGAAATATTTAAAAAAAAGAGCAAACCCAAAACAAAAATTGAAAGAGGAGAGCTAAAAAAAGATCGCAATTCTTGATGACATAAGAATCATAAGAATTAAGTTTCAAGAAATGTTTGTTATGCTTCAGCTTTTTCTTCCTTTTTCGCACTGTATACAAATTTGCTACGTGGTTTTCTTTCGCGTTTGGTATAATACTCGTATGTACGTACTCACTGAAGGAAGAAGAACGTAACAAAATATAAACATCCGTTGATTGATTAAAGATGAATGAAATGAGAGGTGAAATACATACATATGTACATACATACATACATATGTATGTTATAATGCAAATGAATACGATACATATTCATAATTTCAAAAAAAGAACAGTGGATAGTTCAAAGAAAAGTAAAAGCACAATTTAAAATATATTTTGTGACCATATTATATTATGTATGTATGTACATATGTATATCATGCAACTTTACAGCTTCTTTCAATAACTTTGCATGTTGCGCCATTGCCCGTTTCTTTGTATATCCAAATGCTGGGTAATCGGTAACTGCACGGATGATTCTGTTGAATACAAGTTTGAAACTGTATTCAAATGTTTGCAAATAAAGCGCACGGTAGGATAGTAGTACAAAAAGACAATGGCTGTTTAAAGAAGAAAAATTGTTTCGCAATTGCATTTTCGATTAAACAGATTTCAGCCATTTCAAAAATAAATAGCTACACTTTATTTTAAAGGTCTTAACGACTGAACTTTGTTACTAGATTTTAGTTACGAGCATGTTGGAAAAGAGTGTGTTACCATTTTGTGTCAATTGTGTTGTGTTCATAGCTGCAATTTAATCATGGACACGCTTCAACAACATGTCGAAATTAGGAACATCTATGTACATACATATACATATATAGGGTGTTGCAGTTAACAGGTATAATCCTTTATCTATTTTCACCCCAGTTCGAGTTATGGCCCATCAAAGTCCGATTTGGAGGTATAATCACTTTAAATGGTATAACTTCTGAATTATTATAGCTTCAAAAACCGTTTTGTACATTTTGAAGAGACAATTCAGTAGGATTTAATTGTTATGAAAAACTTCTTAAAAATTCCTTATTTATTTTAGAGGAGGTTTATCGTAAATGTCTGGGATGGAGTAATAGGAAACATTGTAGCAGGCGGCCCACACGTCCTTACACATACACTTAATTCCAATTATTACCTGTAATTCTGATCAATTGCCGGAGCTGCTTGAAAATCTTCCTCTTATTTAGAGAAAGGCAATGTTCTTTCAACAAGATGTAGTAGTAGGGTAACTTCTTTGCCCAAACAAATATTTAATGAACGGTGAATTGTTCGATTTGGCCCTAACCCTTGGCCGCTCAGATCTCCTGACCAAACACCCATAGGTTACCTATATCTTAATTTTTACAACTTACTACAACTTTTGTTTATCGTACGTAATTTCATACAATTTTTAGAAAATACGCCAAAGATCTTAAAAAAAATTTTTTTTTATCTAGTAAAAGCTTTGGGAAAATGCTTTTTATGTTAAAAATTGAAACAACAAATTTTCATAATTTAGAGTTTAAGGAGCCATCACTTTTTTGTGGCTGCATGAAACTACACAAAGTTTTAGCATTTTTTATGCGCTACTGAATTATATCTTCAAAATGTACAATACTGTTTTGTAACTGTAATAATTCAGAAGTACATAATAATTCCAGAATGCATTTTAAGAATTTGCTACAGCACCTGCATTATGGGCAATCAACGACTGGAATTACATATGCACTTTAGAGATCCTAAACCCAGATCAATCGTATGTGAAATGTTGAACCCTAATACACTGCCAAACTCACCAACAAATTTTTCGAAGACAAGGATAAGGATAACAGTTCTTGGTTCAGTTTAGATTGGCCATCGTCTAGCTCAGATTTAAATCCAATCGAGATCGAGCAATTGTTGGGCGATCTTAAGAAGGCTGTTAGCGCTCAAAATGTTTCCAATTTTGACTAGCTCTTCCAAAAAGTGAAGTCAGAATAGGCACACGTAATATTAAAGCAAAACTGAACTTAACATATGTATGTATATTTTGCAACATTTTTCCCAATGTTTCCTAATCGGTACCGCAGTACCAATTGCATTTTTTATAATGCAAACTCATCAGAGATAACGTGTCTACACCATTTTAACTCAATAAAAACGTTTTATGTAAATAAATAAATAAATAAAAAAGAAATCGCGAAGCCTAATCATGATTCAATATGCAGCGATGGATTCTTTGATTCATCGCGAACTAAATTGTCAATGTATTCAGTTGATTTTTCTATTTGAAAAAATACAAATAAAGTAAGAAATAGCAAAATACTTCAAAACCAGACAATATTGCAAAAATCGGATTTTTCCAGTTCTCTTTAAATACATGTTTATATACATACATACATACATATATGTATGTACACTACATATGTAGACATCCATTCCTTCGCAGTAGGGTGGGGTCGGTAGTGTTGTAAATATACATATATTGATATAAGTATCTGCAACACAAAAAAAAACTAAGCGAGTGTTTATATGCTGATAAAAAAAACAATAAACGTAAGATTCTCCATTTTACGACAAACGACAAACGTAAAAAATAAATAACTCGTGCAAAAAGATTGCCGCCCAGGCCTTCCAGTTTTTTCTTAGTTTCGCAGTCGTCTAGTTATATTTTGATTGTAGGTCGATGTACACATGTATGTATGATGTACATATGCATGCATATATGTACATATGTACATATGTACATATGTACGTATATGTATGTACATGTATGTACATGTATGTACATACATATGTATGTAGATTTGATAAGATATGCATGCAGTCTGCATAAGATCTTTCCATCTCTCTAAAGTCAAGTGAACATCAGTCTAAAGAGGTAAGGCAAACCATTATGAACTAATAAAAAAAATAACAGCAGCGTCATAAACGACAACTAAAAATAATTAATAACAAATTGTTTACACTGATAATGCGAGTAGTTAGTTGATTAGATGATATGACAACTAAATAAGACTTATGTATGTATGAGTGTCCTAATTAAGAACTTATTTTAGCCGATTTTTTTATGAACCTAACCTTGATTTAAATTAACAGTTTTGATTGATTATGTTGAGCGTCTTTTGCGAGAGCTAAAGAACATTCACAACAATATGTGATAATTGTGACAATTCTGATTGTCAAAACATAGAATGCTGCAAATAACATTATTCTAGGTGCAAATTACCTTGTAGCTGTGTTACTAAAGACACTTAAAAAATTAGAAGTCTATCGATAAAGACGAAAATTCGAACTTTGTAGACCTGTAGTTCTGGTGACGGAACAGAATTAAATTTCTAACCCTGGAAACACCAATTACGTAAACGCTACCAATATGTATGTACGTATTCAGATTTCAGTTCTGAGAATAATACACTGTGAACCCTAACATTACTTAAATGCTGGTAGAATCTGAGTGCAGGCGATCACAACAATAATAAAAAAAACAGAACTACGTTTCTACGTTCATTTCGAGATGTACACTTAGTCCAAAAAGTCTCTGTACAGTGGTATGCTTTCACATTTATATTTCTAATTCAATACAAACAGAGCACGTTAAAAAAAAAAACATTTGGTTATGAAAGGCTAGCAATTCTTCTTTATGATTACAAAGTTTCCAAAACAATTACTGAAAAACGTAGGAGCAATGATCATAAAAGTCCGACAAAATAAGCAACAAAAAAGTCTCCGTACATCGTACCCTTTCGATGAACTAAGGGTACTTTCAGCGTGCTGTGTTCGACCGAATCCATTGTATTTTCCTCATTGTGTTTAAAAAAGTTGTTTTTATTAATGTGGAGAACAAAAGTTTTAAAAATTGCTTTAGTGACAAAAAAATTATCATAAATTTTAAAGATGAAGGCAAATCATTAGCTGAAATCTCTCAAATTGTTAAAAGACCGAAAGGATCAGTGCAATATGTCGTACAAAATTTAAAAAAAAAAACAAAACAGTGGCAAATAAACCGAGATCAGGGCAACCGAAAAAAATGATCATCGCTTGGAGAAGAGGATCATCAGATCGCCACTGAACACATCGACAAGGACAATTCGTTTTAGGATATAGTCATATTAAGTGACCAAAGTAAGTTTAACATTTTTAGGTCATATTAACGTCATTTGGTATAGAGAAAGCCGAATACAGAAATGAACACCAAGAACCTTACTCCGATCGTCAAGCATGGAGGCGGATATGTCATGGTATGGGGATGTATGGCTTCTTCTGGCGTGGGTAATCTCGTTTTTCTTGAAACTTAAATGCACAAATATGGGTATTTAACCATCCTGAGGGAAAAACTTAATTCGAGCGCAAATAAATTGGGTCTGGTCAACAAATTTTCGTTCCTATAAGACAACGACCCCAAGCACACCTCAGGATTGGTGAAGGGATGGGTGCTTTCTAATGATCCAAGACAAATAAAACATCCTGCTCATTCACATGCCCTAAACTCTTGAAGGATTTATGGGACTATCTGGACAAAAAAAAATCGTCAGCATACCATTACGAGTAAAAATCAACTCCAAGCCGTTTTAATGGAGGAATGGACAAAACATGGTCCACAGACCACCTCCAAGCTAGTTCCTTTCATGAAAAACCGGGATAAAACAGTCATCAATAATAAAGGAGGACCAACAAATTACAGAGCAGCGATTTTGTTTCGATGAATATACATGTGTGTAGTATTTTTATTGAAAATAATGTACGGAGACTTTTCGTTCATTTCTTCTAAGGAGTTGAATTCAATGGCGCAAAATTATAGTCATCTGATTTTAAAGAAGGTTAGTAGCCACTAAGTAACATCCCTTTAACTTTAAAGCCAGTACTTAACTTTTTTTTAAATTACGTACAACTAGCATCGACTTACGGCAAATTTTAGTCAAACGAACCTAAAAATTGACAGTTTGAGAACCCAAACACAATTTAAGCCACATTGTTTTAGTATATTCAAATGAATTTGACATATCGAACAGGAGTCGAACACATGCTGGGGTAGGACCCCCACGATTGGATATCGAGATTTTCGATCAAGTACTGAATTGTCACCTTATCAAATCTATACCGGGAATAAAATGCTTCGTTATCTAGCTCTTCGAAAAGATGTGTACGTTTTTTATATGTATATTTTAGGCTTCCTGAAGATCTCAAAGTCTTCAAAAATATTGCAAATATTAGAAAATTCATCTTGGGAAAACTTTAAAGTGGGTTTTATGTCGTCTATAATTAGCAAAACAATAATATTGACTTTGTTACGTGCTAAAATAATTTTAAAGTGTACTTTATCCGACTATTATTTTGCGCCAATTACTTTTGTTTTAGCTTATTACAATAAATAGTTATTAATTTTGTGCTTTAACTATTTTTTCAAGGTTGCTTCTTTGGTTTTGGGTGATTGTTTTTCTTTTACACCAGTAATTTATGAAAATTTCTTTATAGGTATTAAAACCTGATGTCTGTACGGAGACTTTTTGGACTCAGTGTACATACATATGTATGTACATATGTATGTATGTATGTATATGTAGCTGTATTTTTTTTTTTTTAATTTTTTGCAGCCATTTGAATTATTATTCTCCTTGAGGTAAATATAAAACATATAACGACCTCATTTCGTGTTCGGCCGAGCTTGTCCGGACCGTGCAGATGCAGTCCCAAACAGCGTAATTTAGAAGCTGCTCTTGACTGTAATTTCCTTTTAAAGAAAAAGTCAGACGAGAGATAAAAACGACAAGTGAAACTAATATAACACATCAGTCGAACTAATTAATAAATACCTAGGTAAATAAGTGGGTACCTACCTATTTGCTAATTAGAATACAGTGCTAATTATTTTTTTTTATTAGTGCTTCCTGTTTTTCACTTTTCAGCAATTCGAACAAAATTTGATATTCCTACCAATAAAGAAAGAAAAAAATATGTAATCCCAAAACCACATACAATACTTCCACTTCTGCTTATAGGAAGCAAAATATAAATTAATAATAAAAAAAAGAACAAACATTTTTTTAAGGTAAAAAACTCGTTCTTACCAGAATGGCGAATATATGTACATATGTACGTAGCTCTAAAAAAAATCTGCAATTGTATAGTAGCACCATGACTACCCCTTAGCACTTATACTGAAATTCCTATACATATACATATATATGTAAAGATGTACATATATACACATGACCATAGATACTAAAAGAGCAAATTCGTTCCTCAAATGTATTACGTCATTTGAGATAGGACAAGCAAAAGAGAACACACCTGGATGGTCTTTATTTTTTGCAAATCAATTCAAGGTTATGAAATTCTCAAAACGTAAACAACGATGATTTCATTCAGGAAACATAAAAAGCGAAAAACAACAAAACTTATTTCTCCCTAAGGACCTAATTCCCTGGACTGGCAAAGGATGACATTGATTTCATTTTCGCAAGAAGCTTAAATTGTATTCCCATCGTACACAGTGATCTTGGCCTTGAATTTGTGCTCGCCGAGTTATTTCATTGACAATGTCAGGGATTATGCGTCGTTCGCAATAGCAGTTCCATTTGGCACATTTACGCATAAAAGAACGAAAGGGTCTTTTAAATGCAGAAACCAGTTATACAGGTCAGTAGAAGAATAAAGGTACTGCAGGTGTTTCTTTTTTTTTAAAAAAAAAGGATAAACAGAATTTTTTTTCTTAAGAAACAACTTGCATAATTGCCTTCAAAACATCTAATAAAAAAGTAATACACATGTTCTTTTTTTTACTGCGTCATCAAGTTTCTCTTAAAAGGTTTGCAGTAAATGAAATAAACAATAAAAGGGATAATAAGAAAGCATTTTTCATAATGTACTTCTACAATGAATTTAGACTAGTCACGCATGACTGATACTGCATCTAGTAATAGGTAACATACATATGTATGTATGTATTAGAAAGCAAAACTAGAACGCCTTAAACTCTTTCTTAGGAGACAGATCTCGTCTACTGTGATCGACTAGCTAAACAAAGAATTTATGTATGTAATTGTATTTTTCGATTAATCTTTTTGTCTTATTCCTTGAGTACAGAACAAAACAACAAAAATGAATTAAAGATATGTAGGTATATACATATGTACATACATATATACATGTTATACATACATATTATACTTAAATACATATGTACGCACGAGTAACATTATATTTGCACCGAATAAGATGTTTCTGATGGAAACAGTGATTAGAAATATGTACATATGTACATATGTATATATTTACAAATGTAAATATATTATAATTCTTTCGAATACATATTCTAGATTTTCCATTACGCACTGAGAATCAAATGGAAAAAAATCTACATACATACATAGATACAATATTGATCGTACTGCAACTCCAACTGAATATGTATGTACGTTATTTGGGAAGTTCTGTCACTTTTGAAAACGTACTATTTTTTTTATTTTTAATTAAAAATCGAAAATAATGAATTACATATTTAGTTAAAAATATGATAATACTTTTTGAAGTATGGAGCAGCAAGTATTGCATTAAAAGCATACAGAGGTATACAATCGATCTGGAACGGATTCCTTATCTCTATAACCTGCCATAAAAAAAGCCGTGCTGCTGCTAACGTTTAATTGAAATACACACATTATAACTTCAAGGTCATATTCTTGATTTAAAAATAAAAATTTGAACTGAAAAATCATTTCCAGGAGATTTCACTAAATAAAAGTATACTTTTAAGAATGCTGTTAAGGTGGGCGTGGCTGGCAGTAATTATAGACCCTTTCTCGGATTCTAGACTTTTTAAAATAAAGTCCAATAATATGTGCATATGGAAATATATGTACATACATATTCATATATGGATACATATGTACATACATGCATACATATGTACATGTACATATATGGTTAGTTAGGAGTTTTGTATTATTAGTTATTTGTAGCCTTATTGTTGTAGGGCGCCGGGGCTCAGTGATTAGTTTGGGGCTCGCCCAGAAAACAACAAAAAAAAAATTTTCACGGTACCACCTTTTATGAATGTCTGACAAAATTCCGAGAGTAATAACTGTCATGAAAAAGCTTTTCAAGAAAAAAAGTCAATCGCATATGGCTCTAAACTGGAGGTACCTTCCACTTGTGTAAAAAAAAATATAACACGAATGGTCGCGAGAAGCTAGGCCCTGGACCACATACGGTCAGTTACGTCAAGTTTTTGTATTTTTATACATATGTAAGTATGATAAAGTATGGTAATGGAGAAGTCATTTATCTCTTAGCTACGCTACGCTTTTCGGCTTATGAGCCAAACATACTTTTGATCGCAGAATTATCGAACTAAATAATATTTACAAAATTAATTTAAGAGACGTATTTTTATATACATATGTACATATGTACCTCTATGGCTTAAAACGCCGTTTTCTATTAGTTTTCTACCTCTCTGCGCTTTTATGGCAGAATATGTAAGCAGTGATGAAGACTAAGTTTAACTTCGTCCCATGTGCAAATTAAATGTGCAATTTAATTTAATAGAAATATTTTTGTTAAAGGATGAAATAGAATTGATTTTATAATTTAAGTTAAAAATTAGTTTTACTAAAAACGTTGTCCCATATGGGATAGAGTATTAAAAAAAGGACGTAAATACGAAACGTTGCAATCCATCTGGAACAAATCGTATGATATCCTACTCCTTACCTCCATACACTGCCCTAAAAATAGGTTTCACACTGTTTGATATTTAATTAAAATACAATATCTTTGCCTTTGAGGCAATGTCGTCGAAAGAATCACAGAAGTTACTTTTATGAGGCTTCTTGAAGAAAGATAGAGCATATCCTAAAACAATTTGTTTCTTTTAGATTCTGGTAATACATACTTTTTATGAGGATCAATCATTACTGTAAAGGCGTTGAAAAAAGAAAAAAATATTTCTTAGAGAAAAACACCCCTAAAAGTTCTAAATGTTCATTTTCTTAGTTCAAAGCGGGAAGCCCAAAAAGAGATGGTATACGTATGTACGGAAGAATATGGCTTAATCGACTCAAATGAATGACACCTACTATTTACGAGTAATACATACAAGTACTTTATAGAGCCTGTCGTTTTTATTTCTTAGTGGCAAACTTAATATTGCCTAAGCCGATAGGATATAAAAAGAACACGCACGAAGAAAAGGAAGATTCGTCCAACATTCGTTCGATCTCAACCAATTTATATACATATGTAAGCTCATATTTACATATGGCCAATCGTATATCTTGACATGCAGTCGCATTGAAATTTCTTTGCAAACAAGTACGAGTAGACCCTTGTAGTTTTGCCACCATCTACACTTTCTGCGTACCTCTATTATACTAAAACCGAGTAATGTACATATGTATGTATGTCTTTTCGGTTCAGTAGACTGTTCTATTACAAACATACATACATATGTATGTATGTATGCACGTACATAAGTTTATACATACATATTATAAATTTGTTTCTTTCTTGATGAATGTTTTAATTTTCTTCAATCTAAAAACCAAACAACCAATGATCGCACATGGCTAACACAAGTGACTCACTTTTGATACTCTGCAATATTTCTAAGTGGGAGGAATTCAAAGCAACATTTCTCTTCTTATGCCAGCAAATTCTGTATTGCTTCATAAACAAATTAATTTCAATGGGAATGCTGTGTACATGTAATTTTTCTTTAATTGAAAAAGGAAAATATAACAATGAATTATGTGACGATCGAAGCTGTTGGGAAAATAAATTAGAAAAACCATTTTGTTAGGCCTCTTTTTGATGATGCAGGTGATGTAGATCACGAAGCTCCTCATTGAGAGATTGAGTGTTTCCTTTGTTTAAAAAAGAGATGCAATTGCTTAATAATACAAATTTCTGTATTAATTATACATTCAATAGGAGAGATTCAATTTGAAGATTTTAGAAGAATTTGAATGGTAGCAGTGTTGAAATATTTGAAGAGAAGGTTTTCTTTTTAAGGGTTCCGTATATATGTTGGTCACGGAATAATATTGCTTTCGTACGTCTATCTATCTGTCACTATCATCAAACTCCTAAACTATAAACGCCGTTTGTATAATTTTTATATACATACATATGTACGTTGTAATTGACGAGTATTTTTAAAATGTTCGATATATTGTATGTATACATTCACATTATAATGAAATTTGCTTCAAAGTTTCGACGTTAGTTACAATAAACAATCTTGCTCCATTTCGAGCGTGTACTGTATGCGCCAAAAAACTAAAAAAAAAAACACTAATAGCGTATTTCCGGATTTTTATGTACCGTAAAGTGTCTGGTTTTGATATCTCAAACGGTTTTTGACATATCAAAATTTATTTGCAATAACAGGCATTTTATTCTTTAAATTTAAAGTCTTTCCTGTAAACGTGACTAGCAAAAAAAAATATCAATCTGACAACATAGTGGAACGTAATAAGAGGACATGTATTGCAGCAACGAAATATATCAACTTATTTCTCTCTATACATACAGGGACCGAACTATCTATAACCGCACTGGTATATCACTTACTTCTATAAAAGGCAAATCAGATTCGATGTATATATGTATCTGCCACGAAATTTCCGAATCTACCTAACGGATTTGAGTGTTGAGCTTGGGAGGCCACAGAAAGAGACAAAATAACTTAGAAACACAAATAACATCAACTTTGCCTTTGTCGATTTCAATTAAATTTGTTAGTTTTGTCGTTTAGAGTCTTTAAATACGCAAATTTGATTCTACGTCATCTAGAAGCTGAGCAATATCAGAAATATCATTCGTAAAATTCAGAATTTGATTAATTTTTCGTTGATCACGTCTCCAACCATGTCTCAGTGGTGATAATCATTTTTCTGTTCTTTATTCTCCTTTCGCTACCTCTTCGCTAAATTTATGAGTAGAGGCGAGTGGCTGGCGGTAGAAGGATGTGTGTTTCCTTATTCTTATTTTTCTGTTATAAATACATGCGTACTGGATGGGTTGTGTGCACATTGTGTCTGTGTGTGCTGTGGTAGCGATTCCCACTGGGGATGTTATAATTGAGTTTGCACATTTTCAGTATTGTATTCAGTTTAACCGAATCAGTTGGTACATACATATACATATATGTATTTCAACGAATGTGTGGCGTCAACTAAAATGAGTTAAAGATATTCTAAGCCTGATATTGGGCGAAGGAGTACAGATACAAAAATTAGGCGGATGTCTCGGCTGAGGAGAAATGTGCAAAGTTCTACTGTTAATGGACTTGGTTCTGTTAATGAACGGTTATCGGCGAAAATGTTGTCCGTGGAGCCTTAAGAAAAATTCATATTTTCAATATGAACGTATCATTTGATACGAAAAGGAGTCGCATGTAGGTACAATGTCTTAGGTTTGTAGCTTTTGTGGCGCACAAAAGTGGGCAAAAGAATCTGCTGGATTGTGATGTTCAAGCGGAAAAGTAATGCTTAAAGAAATACATAGGTGCACCGCTGGAACCACCAAAGAGCATTCTGCTGGGTGATTATCATTCGTCAAAAACTTTTTTAGAGAGTCCTAGAAAGTTTAACTAAGCTTTTCAAATGACCTCCTTTGGTGGTAAACGCATAACAGAAGGCAACTTGCCTACTTTTAGGATTGAGGGTCAAATTTACCACCTTATCGGAACATTAATGCCTGACAGTAACGCTAATCTCAATTTCCTACAAATCTATTTCATGGGGAATTCAGAAGCTGAATATATTCCTGTCTTAAAACTGGCAGGGGGCGAAGCAAGGCGAGCACGGGTCAGCTAGTTTTCTTATAACTTGACATTGATGCGACTATGTACATATATATATCACCAACCCTGTATTTGCATTTTTTAAGATTAAAATAATTTCATTTGCAAGTAACCATTTTTACCCGAAAGAGTAATGAAAAGGCAAACAATTTTATAAGTTGAAAAGTTCCGTTATTTTTCATAAGAGAAAAGAAAAGCAACGAAATTACCATGCTGCTACTGTGACAAGGTGCTTAAATTGCTTTTTCTTAATTTTTTGACCAATTTTGTCGGATAAAAATGGCTTTTACTAGAACTTTCGCTAATCGTAGGTGAAAAAGTTATTTAGCATAATTTTTAGAAAATTTGTCAAAGAAAAGTTTTATAAAAAAAAAAGTTATTTGCTTAAAAGTGCATTTTAAGTAAAAAATTTGAGTAAGAAATTTTCATAATTTTGACTTTAAGAAGTAATTACTTTTTTGTGGCTGCATGAAATTACAAAAAGTTTTCACAGTTATATTTGCCACTGAATTGTCTCTTCGAAATGTATAAAACTGTTTTTGTAGCCGTAATAATCCAGAAGTTTATACTATTTAAAGTGATTGTACCTCTAAATCAGAGGTGTCTCACTTTGACGGGCTATAACTCGAACTGGGGTGACAATAGAATTTATATGAATTTCCGAATTCGTGCATATGGATAGAAAAACAAATAAGACAACAATTTTTTGCAAACATGAAATTAAATCAGTCGATTTTGCTCCTCGTACGAGGAACGTGACGTGGTACGCCTGACCCTAATCCTGGATAGTGTATATTTACTGCAAAAGGATTGCACTTTCTCAAAATACAACTGGTTTAACAGTGCAGGGAAACCGAACGGAATCTAAGGACCAACCAGTGGCACGGCACTTGGGCAGACTTCTACGATAATACGCTTGACCCCCTCCTGAAATATCACTTTCCTGGTTGTGTTGAAGCAGGGACCTTTCTTCCCCCAGTTACACATACTCCAGAAACCACAGTGAGCGAAATAATCGACAAAATAATTGACCAGAAACCTGGTATGGACATACACCCTATAATATTACAAGAGTCGAGGGAATCCATCATTCCGTGGCTCAAACACATTTATGTACCAAAGTGTTAGCGAGAACTTAGAGTGGTACAGTGAAAACTCTCTTAAGCGGACAGCGACCGTCGCACAATTTTTGTCCGTTTAAGAGGAGAGTCCGCCTAAAGGGAGGAGAGTGACCTGATTTATACATTTTTTTTTAATTTAAAATTGATGAATAGTCAAATAAGGGAGATCCACTTTGTAAATGAATAACACAATTCATAAAAATATAGTGTCGGCGTCCGGTTTAAAGGGGGTCCGTCCAAAAGAGGTAAAATTGTTCCGAAAAATATAAAAAAAAATGGTTTAGGAGAAAATGTTCGCGCAAGAGAGGTGTCCGCCTAATAGGAGTGTCCATTAGGAGAGTTTTCTCTATATTTATACCAAAATCGGGTAAAATAAACCACTCTAGTGCCAAAGACTACAGACCAATAAGTCTGCCCCCATTCTTATTGAAAATACTAGAAAGGTTAATTCATATGTACATACATACGTAAGTGATGAGATTTTAGATAACTATTTATCAAAATCAAATACTTGGCACAGCGGACCGCATGTGGTCCAAGGCCTAGCTTCTGGCGACCATTCTTGTTGTGTGTGTTATATTTTTCACACATATGGAAGGGACCTACAGTTTAGAGCTATATCCGAAAGGGAAATTGAGAAGCTTACTCTTCGAAGAGAAGTTATTACTCTCGGACGTTTGTCAGACATTCGGGAGAAGTGTGACCATGAAAAAACTTGTTGTTTCTGGGACTCGAACGTCGAACCTCTTGGTCACCGATCCAACGCACTAACCACTTAAGCCATGGCGCTAACCACTTTGTATTTATCGATATCTCATAACACGTACATTAAAGGTAAATCTGTATCTGTCACATAGTGAATTCCACTCTGAGAGATGTAAATGGCAGAAAAAGAGTCAACCCCCAAAGGAGGAGTCCTATCGACACTTCTATGACTAAAAACAACAGGATCAACCTAGTGGCCTACGCCGATGATGTCGCCATTCTGGTATCAAAAAAATTCCTTCCCGTGATCAGCGAAAGACGCAGCCCAGCTCCTTTTCTAGTGAGCGACTGGGTCAAATGTTGTGGTCTGGAAGTAAACCCAGTGAAAACCGAGATAATGCTCTTTACAAGGAAAAGGTCAATATCGAACTACAAATACCCGCGTATGAACGAAACTGATCTTTTACCTCAGAAAACTGAAAAATATCTCGGCGTAATGTTGGATTCTTTGGAAGGAAAATATAGACGACCGAATCAAAAAGGCTTACGTGGCATTATATACATGCAGGCTAGCGTTCGGGAAAACATGGGCATATAAACCTAACGTTGTGTACTGGCTACACAGCGATGTAAGACCCATTTAAACCTACAGTTTGATTGTTTGGTGGAAGGCGTTGGAGAAGAAATATAATCTTCAAAGCGTGACAAAGATTCAAGGGGCAGGCTGCCTGGAGGTAACGGGATAAATGAGATGAACACCAACTGCAGCCTTGGAAACAATACTGAATCTTCTTCCACTTGATATTTACTGCGGAAACTCGGCAGCTAAAACTACTCTAAGACTTAGAGGAGCTAGACTATGGTAACCTAAACTCTATGGTCATGCCTCAATTCTAAACCGGTCGAATATATTGAGTCTCAGGAGAGAATGGGACTACATAATCCCGCTAACTGCAATCGGAGATTCTCTATCAGAATTCATATCAGGAAGGAGTGGGGTGAAGGGTAAGTCCTTACCGGAAATGAACTGGCTATCTATACCGACGGGTCCAAAATGGATGTAGGCACTGGTGCTGGTGTCTACTGAGAGTCCCAAAATACAAATCGGTCCTTCAGACTTGAGGACGACTGCAGTGTTTTTCAAGCCAAAGTTGCTGCCATAAAACAAGCTGTGGACATGATAAGTGAGGGTAACATTTCTGGAAAAACAATCAGCATCTATGTGGTATTTCAGTGGCCAACAAGGTGAACCTCTGTTGGGTACCGAGCCACATGGAACTGTCATGAGAAAGCTTCTCAATTTGCCTTTCGGATATGGGTTTAAACTGTAGGACCCTTCCATTTGTGTAAAAAATATAACACGCACAACACGAATGGTTGCGAGAAGTTAGGCCCTGGACCACATACGGTCCGTTGCGACAAACATTTGTATTTTTATTTTTGGGTCTACTTATTTGAAATGGCACACTTTTTAAGTCAAATACCCAGAAATTCGTACATATGTATGTGTGCATAGCTCAAATTTTGTGGCATACTTATGAACATATGTACATTTACCGTATAAATAATTATGCAACAATGCATTTGGGAAATAGCGTTTGCTCCGAAGCATATGATATATGCAAATTATTTGTTCATTTATTTTTCGAAAGTGCACACAGACCCAATAACATATGATACTAATGACCTTTATCATATTATGGAAAACAATGCAAACCTAATCTATATGTCAATAACAATGTTCGACCTTGTTCGGAAACGCAAATCTATTGCTGTTCCTAAAAGGGCCTTGGTCCCGATGGCATTCAACCATTGTTTTTAAAGAAAACAGCCGAAACTATTGCCAAACCGTTGCTCGAACAATTTAATCACTCACTTTCCAGTTTTTCCTAATGCGTGGCGAATTTCGTATTTACACTAACAACAACATTAACAATTACCGCGGTATTGCAATCTTGTTGGCTATACCCAAGCTTTTTGAAAAAATGGTCAATGAAAAATTGAGTGTGGAACTAAAATCTGTCATAAGTGAACGTCAGTATGGTTTCTTTAAGGGTAGATCTACAACTACTAACTTGCTGATTATACCTCTTACATTCTTCTAGAAATGGAAAATCTACACTGACTTCAGCAAAGCTTTCGACAAAGTTAAACATGGCCTACTTGTACTAAAATTAAAAAAGTACGGCATACATGCAATTTTATGAAAGTGGAGAGAATCATATTTATCAAAAAGAACAAGTGTGTCAGGTTTTGTGATGTCACTTTTCGTCAAATTTACGTCGCCTCAGGAGAACCTCAAGATAGCCATCTTGGACCCCTCTTATTTTTTCTTTTTATGCCCTTTTTATTCGGCAGGTGCAGATATCTCATATATGCCGATGATCCTAATCTTTTTCCTAATGTAAACAATGCACTTATCGGACTCTCATGGCAGCAATGTTTGAACAGTCTTGTAAACTGATGTAAAATGAGTGGTATGATTCTAAACATGGAAAACTGCAATATTATTTCATTTTTAAGGAAAGAAAGTGCAATAAATTTTGATTATACCATTAATGGACAAAAGTTAATTAGAAAGGACTTGGGCACAATGGACTCTTAGTGGTCTAAGTGAGCCGTTGATAATCCTGTCAACAAGGGCACCCATTTACCTAACCTAACCTAGTTAGAAAGGACGTAATAAAGTAAGAAAGTACCTCAATGACTAATTATGATTCTCACGAATCATTTAATCGGTGCTTAAATTTTTTTTACAAATACTTTGACTTATTTAATCTAAATACATATGTATAAGCAGACAGCTTTAAAGAAAATCTTACATACAAAGATGGTTGAATATTCCTCATGAATTTTGTTTTTAATTATTTTTTAATTTATAATTTTTTTATTCCTAAAGACTGCAAAAACATTAACTATATAAACATTATATTCATTTATTTATATTATTGTCACTTTATGTATTTATGAATGTACATTTATGTATGTATACATATGTATAACATATTTTTGTATTTATTTATTCGGGTTATTATTGTTACTTTGTTGTCTTATTTTGGCAAAATAATCTAAACAATATACAAATCTCTTAATTTTGGATTGCATTAGATTTTCGGACAACAACGTCACGCGCACAAATAAATTACCTACAAAGATAACTAATAATGCTTGCGGTAAAAGTCAACATTCCACACTAATCTTAGTGAATCTAATATGTACATATGTATAATGCATTGATCAGTTGTTCAGGGATGCTTCTTTACAGTAATGTGTTGGTATTTTCTGGGACAAGAAGTACTCTTACTAGTCAGTGCTACTGAACCATTATAGGTGAAAATCAGAAATTTGCCTGTATGTATTTTGATTAACAATTTTATGCTATCACGTCCACTTAATTAAGTAGTTGGCGAATCATAGGATCGGTTATTGACTAGTGGTACTCGATATAAGCTATTATCAGGACCATAATTCCTCTATAAATACAATAAAAGTATGGCACACTCATCATATATTGGTGTAAAGTACTAACGAAATACTCAAATCAATTACTCGTACAATAGTTTTATTAGCCAACAGAAATGCACCTACTGTATCAAAAAAAAAAAACCGATAGTAATGGGTCATCCCTGTTCGACTACAATACTTTACTATGCTGTTTTAAACCGTACTGTATACTGTGCCCTGAAGATGAAAAAAAAAAAAAAATTTTAGGACGTTAGGTATGTACGTTCTTAGAATTGAAAAATGTATCCACTAAGGTCTGAGTACAGTTACTAAGCGGCAAAAGATAACGAAATAAAGTCAAATAGGACTTTTTGTTGAACTTACCTTTCTCGCAGTGGCATTATTGTCGACACTTTCATTGGTATCTTTACACTGTCGGAGTCGCTGCTCTCTGACAATCTATCTGAACTTTTGCCAATTGGTCTTTTGACCTTTCTCTTCTCAGGCGGAACGGCTATCAAGTGTTTACCCAAATTTTCAATTTCACTAAAGTGCCCATCGCCCTCGCCATCGGCTTCAGCCGATAACTCGAGCGAGCAAGATGCCATTCCGTCGCTGCCGGCTGCCAATCCGGCGCCGCCGATTCCAATTCCACATAGTCCAGCTCCTCCAGACGCTGACGAAATACCCCCATTATGCAATGCGCCAAATGTACCCCCAATTGTAGCTCCAAGTTTTGTATCCCGATGTGTGCCATCTAATGAAATATTTGATAAAAACGAGATCGCAGCCAATCTGCGCCTGTATCTCGTCTTATTTAGAGAACTTGCCATTAGGCAGTGAATAGGTGATGGAGAGGATCTAACTTCGCTATATATGTATATATATATATATATATATATGTATGTGGCTTCTTTTATCTCTTTTATCTCCCAATAAAATAAAAAATATTTTTTTCGCCTCAATTAATATTTTTTCTCGTGGATTTATCAGTTGGTAGTTTTAGAGCCGCACTTTTCTATTTTAAAATATAATTTCGCAATTCGTGCTGACGAAAATGATAAAAACAGTGCAGAACAAACTTTTATCACAAGAACTCTATAGTTTTATACAAAACAATGCTCAAATGTTTATAACTCATCTTGAAGCTGGATTCCCACACTTTTTCACAAAACAAAAAAAAACAAAAAACACTTAGACCGGAAGGAAATAAGTTTTCAGGACAAGCGACTATTTGGGTGGTTGAGCAATACTCCTCCGGGAAAACTGGGAAAATTTTCTTCTAGAAAAGGCAGTCTGTTTTTGGCCTTGTTGTTGTTGTTGTTGTTGATTTTCTTCCGAAGAGTGGTGTGCGGCGAAAAAAACTATATTTTAGGATTTTAAACGAATCATTTTTTGCACTGGCACTTTTTGAATTTATTTCGTTTTGATTTACTTTTAATTAGAACTAAAATTTTGCAATTATAACGTGCGATGTGTAATTCCATGCGAAGAACGTGATAGAGTGAAAATTTTCTGCTCGAGTTTTGCCAAATATATAGTAGGGGTAGTGTGTTTAGTCATAAATGACAGTTGACACTACAGCTGCGTGTAGGGGAAATTCTTATTTGGATTGTGGAAGAAATTAGTCCAGTTGGACCAATCAAAAAAGTAAACATGAATTCGTTTCCCTTTTCGCAATTCAGTTGGATTGTAAGTGCGGTACGAATAAGAGAGGGCGTTGCTAAATATTTATTTTTTTTTTCTTAGATGGTTTTTTGGAGAATTCTAAGATTTGTGGAAGTGGTGTATAAGATTAGGAGAACAGGTCTACTTGAATTTCCTTTAGTCATAGAACTATTTTAAGTGCATATTAACTCAGGGATGTAATGTGTGGAACGTGAGTTGGAATATCTGTCAGGGTGTGTTCAAGGAAAATTTAGAAATAAGCCTACGGATTTGAATTATAAAATTTATATACATGTACATATGTAGTTATCAAAAAAATAATTCGTACACACACACTTCCTCGATACTCATGTAGATGCCGGTCTCTGGAGTTTGTTGCTAAAAGGAATGTAAAAGGCAACGTTCAACCAAATGTGAGTGCCCAGCGAGCAACGCCTGTTTTGAGTTCATTCTGTTGGACACAACATGTGGGGCTTATTCTACGCTGTTTATCCAACTTACCACAGGCAAGTCAACTATGTTAAATCTTCGTTACTTTATCAGACACATTAGACAAAATACAAAGTAAAGAGAGACTTGAGTTAAAATCCAAACAGAAATTTATCAAGCGCTAGAATAGGCTTTCTAAATTGTGAAACGTAATGCACATTCGGCTGCATATGCACGCATATGTAAACTCACAAATACTCACAATCTTGACATCCAACACATAATCAGCCCAGCGTCGATTCTTCGAATGTTCTTTCACTTTCGCAAACATGAAGGAACATATGAGAGAGCGGTTGCAGTCGCTCATCACATGTGGAAATCTGACAGCTGTCGTGTTTGTTGTTGTTTTATGCACAACCCTTCCAACATAGTATTTAAAAATTTATTAATCTCTATAAATTTTTAACTTCCTGCTATTATCCATTTTTAATGCAATAAAGAAGAACCAAACACCAACAATGACATCGATAAAGGGGATGACTGTTTGTTCAAGTTTTGAACCAGAACCAGAACCAAGTCAAACGAAATTAAAAAAATTTCACTAAACAAGTTCAAAAAGAAATTGTACCACCCTGGCATTTATCCAATGAAGGTAATATGTATAAATAATGAGGACAAATGTAGCAACAGTAAATTTGTCAGCTTCAGCATAAGTTTAAGAGCCAGTGCTTTCAATGGGATGGAATACATTAGCACAGCAACTTCAAAGTTAGGACTAAGTTCTAAATTCGCTGTGTTGTAATGTGAAGTGCCGTGTAGCCAGAAATTTTGCATGAAATTACATGGTACAATCATTTTCTTTGCAGTTCTACTTTTGTTTTGTAAATAATCTTCCGGCAAAATCAAATATCGATGTTTACTGTTGCTGTGTTAATGTGTTTCACCTATAAAATGCATCGTTCAAAAATCCAGCAACTGAAATATCTGACTACCTTAAGAAAATTAGCACTTCTTTATGCATATGTATAAAAAGATAAGCAGACTTTTTTCTTTGCAAGCTAGTATGTGTTAAAAAATCATCTGGCGGTGTAGAGCAAATATTTATTTTTCGCTTGATGAGAATAAAATTTTAAATGTTTTTGAAGTAACTCTTAGTCCATGGAATCAGCCGGATTGATTTTGTAAAATGTGTCACATGAAAAATAAACATGTAACAAAATATATATTAGAAAATCTGCATTACCAACTCTCATAAGTTGCTTGTTTTGCGCACTAAATTAATATTATGTTTGTCTGCTTCTACTCGTAGACTTTTGAGCCTGGACTCTTTTCGAAGTTCTCTTTGTTATTTTTTTTCGTGAGTCTCGCGCTTTTACACTTAGGACTTTTTTTCTTTGACATTCCTCTTTTATTGCAGTTGACTAGGAAGAAAATGAAGGAGAGAAAAGAAAAACGTCAAAATGAGTCGATGAAAACTTTACCCTCGACTCACAGGGCAAAATATTTTTTTTCTCAACTTTTCGAATTTTCTTTCTCTTTTGCACTTATGTGAGTCCAGTCCCATGAGTCTACGTGTAAAAGCAGACTTAGGCATTTTCTCTAATAACTTATTACATACATACATTTACTAGGTTTAAAGCCCAATTTAGATGATCAGTTCAGTTTCAGTTTCAGTTGAGCTTTCAGTTAAACTGCTGTGTAAATGCAAAAACTGAAGCGTTTAACTGAAACTGAAACTGAGACTGGTACTTATGGAATTCCCATCAGTTTTCAGTTCAGCCGTCAGTTAAACTGATGTGTAAATCAATTTCAGTTCAGTTCTCATTTCCGGTTACAGTTGGTAGTGGATTGTCAAACTACGGATTTTAATTTTTCTGTTTTTTTTTTTCATTAACTAACAAAGATGGCAAAAGAACGTGATAATGTGGTTGAATTTATAGAACTGTATCGCGCGTGTCAATGTTTGTGGAAAAAAAGTGATGCTTTTTATCACAATACGGTGAAAAGAGAAGCAGCTTACAATACGTTGCTGGAGAAATTAAAAAATGCGATAAGGAAGCGATAATTGCATAATAATGGCTGAAATTGACTGTTCAGTTCTGACTATTCGAATCTAACTTACTGGATGTATGTATGTATGTATATGCAAACTACATGTGATAAGTATAAATATATGTATGTACATATAAGTATCTTTTCGGAGCAAAAATATGGTTCCTGCCTCACCTTTGTTAAGAGAAACTTTTACTTTCTTGGAAATAGATGGCACTTGATAAAGAATAAAAAA
Organism: Blera fallax; assembly: GCA_946965025.1. Lineage (NCBI taxonomy): Eukaryota > Metazoa > Arthropoda > Insecta > Diptera > Syrphidae > Blera > Blera fallax. The sequence continues at coordinate 53,634,385 of OX337246.1, forward strand.
TAGAAGTGATGAGACTACATATGTAATTGCTCATGTAATCACCGTTGTGGTGGTTGCACAAAATAAATTCTTTTTATTTGTAAAAAATGTAAAAAGCGGGAAACTATGTCGCCCTCCTTATTCGCTCGCGTCTCCTCAAAAAACCGAAATCTTCGTTTCTCCTCCAGACCGATGGCTTTCAATCCGGCTTCCAAGTGATCCATGCGCCATCTCGCAGTGGTGAAGTAAAACTAGCGAATGAGGTCGTTACACTCACTCGTTTTGCAGCTACATCTATTTTTGAAGAAAGTTATCTATTTTATGGACGTTTTCATACGTTTACAGTTTGGAGGGATGCTCTTTACATGCGAATGTGACAGCTCGCTCTCTTTTCAAAGAAATAGTATAAATTTTTTGATTTTATAATATATAAAAATAAGCGGCATTTAAATGGCGATAGGTGCAGAGTCATTACAAGTGGACATTGAATTTGTAAGTTTTAATATAATATCGTTTAATAGATGTGTAATTTCTTCATAATATTAGCCTGAAGAGGACGTTCCTTACGAAGAAGAAATCCTACGGAATGCATATTCCGTCAAACATTGGTTGCGTTACATCGATCACAAGGCAAAGGCAGCAAATTTTGGAGTAAATATCGTGTATGAAAGAGCTCTGAAAGAGCTACCGGGTTCTTATAAAATTTGGTACAACTACCTGAGGACCAGAAGGAAGCAGGTCCGCGGAAGATGCGTTACAGATGCAATGTACGAAGAGGTCAATAATTGTTTTGAAAGGGCTCTAGTTTTTATGCATAAAATGCCTAGAATTTGGATGGATTATGGGACTTTTATGACTAATCAGTGTAAGATCACAAGGACACGACATGTATTTGACAGAGCATTACGAGCGTTGCCCATAACGCAGCACCACCGAATATGGCCTCTTTATTTAAAATTCTTGAAGCGATTTGATGTTCCCGAAACTGCTGTAAGAGTATATAGGCGATTCCTGAAGCTTTGCCCTGACGATGCTGAAGAGTATATTGAGTACCTGACTGATGTGGGAAAACTCGATGAAGCTGCCCAACAACTTGCTACAGTGGTTGATAATGAGAACTTTGTATCAAAGCACGGCAAATCTAACCACCAGCTATGGAACGAGCTTTGTGAGATGATATCCAAGAATCCGGACAAAGTGCATTCCCTTAATGTGGACGCTATCATTCGAGGTGGTTTAAGGAGGTACGTTTTGTGTTTTTGTTTTTATTATTGTTGTTATCATTGCCCTTATCCTGGGAACATTTCATTTTGCATAGACGTGTAAGAACTACAAAAATAAGCCATCTACTGTAATTTCTTTTCGTATACATCACATTACATTTGATTAAATACAAATGTGTCCTTCTAACACAAACAAAGCGTTACGTCTTTCCTATTAGCGACACGGTCATATGTATTGAAAAAAATGCAATCACACGTTTTTTAACATCTTTCACATATTTTTTTAAGTGAGTAGGTACTGGGATTATTATTTTAAGTGGTTGATTTCAGGTTTTACTCGTTTCTCATTTAATCGCAGTTCTTTTTGCTCCATGCTGCACAGTTGTTTGAGTCAATAGCAAATAGATTATTTACTAGACCGGGCGATTACTCCGGTATTTAACGTAGTTCCATATTTAAATATATAAATTACGGAAATAAAAAAAAAAGTGCAATTTTATCTGTCTATTTAATATTTTCCAATATTCGTTTGGGTTGTGAAGTAGCTGCTCGCGAACAGAACGAATGTAGCCGCACTATTATCACAAGGATAAATAGTCTCTTCAGTGAAACCAAATTACTGGAGCGTTTTAGATAAAGCTAAGATTAGACTTACTTAATAACCTAACAGGTAATGTCATTCACTTATCTGCGGTTAGTATTGTTGATAGCATCCAGCTCAAGCAACATTTCACATGTATCAAAAGGTATGTGTATGTGTTCGAGAGCCTGGCTTCTTGAAACCATTCGAGTCGTGGGTGTTATAGTTTTTCGCCCAAATAAAAGGGCCCTTTATTTTAAAGTCATATCTGAAAGCCAAAGTGATAAGCTATGTCGTGTCAGCTATTACCGTTGGAAGTTTGTCAGACATTTTTGGTGTTTTCTGGGACTTGAACTTCAAATCTCTCGTTGCTCAGTAGTCCATCTCTGAGCCACGGTGCCCTACTGCTTTATGTTTCATAAAAATAATGCTAAGCAAATTAACTAACCTTTTCCAACAGCTTCATAAAATACATGACTGGATGTATCTGGCGCATTGGTTATGTTATTTTTCTCTCCATACACAAACCCCGTCGGCTATTTGCTGCAGCCAGTTTTGAATATGTTAATGTTTGGCAATTGCAATATTAACCGGCGAAGAGCTCAAAGTTCCAACACTTTCGGCTATTTTAGCATACCTGAGTTTATTCTCTTTCAATAAAGCAGCCACTTGCACTTTTTTCTGGTGTATAGGTTAGGTTAGGTTAGGTTAGTGGTTTGACGGGCGCAAAAGAATTCTGCAACCGTCACACTTAGATCAATGTAGATCCATTGTGATGCCCTAGGGGTTTAAAACCTCCCATACTCTAGAACCTATAAACAAACTATGGATTTTGAAGCCATCCCGAAGCGTTTATAAATTTGTGCAAGTCGTTTATAAACTTGTCAGAAAGTTCCTCAAGGTCACAGAAGAAGTGTCTTCCAAGTGTTTTAGTTCTAATATGACAGAATGATGGGCAGTGACATAGAAAGTGTGTGGAATCTTCATGTACATCTTCGTCGCCACATCCTCTGCACAGGTCATTCGTACTAAGTTTCATTTTCGTTGTATGATATCTCAGCATATTGTGTCCAGTAATAATACCTACAAGAGATGACAAAGATTTTTTGTTCATTTGTAAAATTCTCTCGGTTTTTTGCTTGTCGTAGAGTGGCCACATTTTCTTGGTTATAGCACAAGAATCAAACACTCTCCATCTTTCATTTGCAGCTACTAATGTTTTGTTCCCTATCATTTGTTTAATGTGACAGGGCGGGATTTTTACAGTAGTGTCTGCCTGATTTAGTCCAAGTGATGATCCTTTTCTTGCCAGCTCATTAGCTTTCTCGTTACCCGGTACCCCTTTGTGTCCGGGAACCCAGCAGAGTCTTACGTTGTGCTGTGCACCAAGAACCCGTAGCTCTTCGACAACGACTTAAAAGCTTCGATTTTATTTCAATGGCAGAAATCGCTTTTATTGCCGCTTGGCTGTCAATGAAAAAGGTAATATCAACGTGTGATAGTGCCTTCATTGCAACCTGATTAGCAGCTGTTGTCACTGCAAGGACCTCAGCTTGGAAAACGCTACTGTAGTCAGGAAGCCTGATAGAACTGGATAGTCCCAAAACTTCGGAGTAGAATCCCGCGCCAACACCAATGTCCATCTTGGAGCCATCTGTGAAGATGGGTATCGATGATTCGTAACCCGATAGTTGATTTTCGTGCCATTCTTCTCTACTGAGGAAGGAAGTAACGAATGGTCATACAAAGTCAAGGTAGGGGGTTGTGTAGTCTGTACATACATAATTTTCCGTAAATTTACGTATTATCTGCGGATGCCCCGTTATACTGGATTTCCAGCATCCAGTTTGGCTAAGTCGCAGGGCACTGTGGCAGACTCCTGTACGAAGATATCAAGGGGTTTAAGGTTGAATATAGCTTTCAATCCCGCTGTGGGGGTAGTTCTCATTGCCCCGGTGGTGCCGATGCAGGCCATTCTTTGAATCTTTGTCATGGTTTTGAGGTTGGTAGCTTTACATAACGCTTGCCACCAGACTAAATAACCATATGTCAGTATCGGTCTAATTACCGCGGTGTAGAGCCACATGATGATCTTAGGACTAGGACCCCAGGTTTTACCGAATATCCTATTACAGGCATAAAAAGCTACCATTGCTTTCTTTGCTCTTTCTTTTATATTGAGATTCCAGTTCAATTTCCTGTCTAGGATAACTCCTAGGTACTTGGCGCTTTCAGAAATTTTAAGTGGAGTCCCTTCAATTGAGCATATCAAATTCTGGTATTGTCCTTTTATTTGTAAAAAGGATCAGCTCAGTCTTTTGCGGGTTAACCGCAAGTCCGCAGTTCTTGGTCCATGTATTTGCCTGTCGCTAGTAGTGCTAGATCGTCTGCATATGCTACTGCTTTAACACCACTAAATTTTAACTTCTGGTGTATATATCAGCATCAATGAGAAATGAAATAGACTACATCATCATTTATGTGATAAATTCGACAAAACTTACTCATTAGATAAAACTAAAGAAATTCCTAAGGAGATTGAACAATAAGAACTGAACTTCTAAATAACCAACATGTAAAAGCTCAAGTAATAAAAGAAATAAGCAAGAAGCTTTCACAATTAAGTACGAAATCATTCGTTGAAAAGAATATGAAAAAGAAATAGACAGAGATCAAAGAAATCTTGGTAAAAACGGGTAAAAAACACATTGAAAAGAGAAACTGACAACCAAAGATAGAGTGGTTGACAAATGAGATTCTGATTTTAATAGAAGAGAGATTAAATAAAACAAATTTTACTAGGAACAAAGAAATATTAGGTCAATTAAGAACACAAGTTAAAAATTAGAGGTGAAAACATCCTTGTCTAACTCCTCTTCTAATATCTATCTCAGTTGATTTTTCTCCTTCTATGGAAACTCTTGCTTTCTGATTCCAGTATAAGTTTTCAATAATTATGCAAACGTTCCGGTTTACGTTTTTTCTTCTGAGTAGTTTTGCCATGTTGGACAAGGGATTAAGAAAAACTGGGTATTGACAAGAAGCAAGTGGTATAACGGGATATACTGGTTTCCGGACTTGCGACAAAAGAGAAGGCACACGACAGTTGAAGAACGATGCGATCAGTTCGAAATCTAGTCGGTGACTGTGAAAAAAAACTGAGATATGTCTGTCCCTTGCTTATTATATGCCACGGTTAAACTTCTTACTTCAGATGAAGTGGCAAACCATTCAGTTGATTTGACATAGTTTAAAATGACATAGTTAAACTGCTCTGCTGGAAATCCAAGGTCCTGGAAGAAGTATCGTCCAAGAAATTCATATCTAAGGTGGATGAGAGCTTGACAATGACATCATCTAGTTACCTGGTATGCTTTCATGTCCAGGGAGCCAACAGAGCGTAACCTTGTGCTGTGTTCGGAGAACCTTTAATTCTTCTCGACTGCACTTCACAAGCTTGGATTTGGATGAAAAAGGTCATACCTTCTTGAGGTATTGCCCTCAATGCAGTCTCACGGGCGGCTATTGACACCACTTCTAGGACCTCCGATTGAAAAACACTGCTGTGGTTCGGAAGGTGAACTGATTTAGTTATGTAGTTTGGAAAAAATACCTGTCCATCTTTGATCTGCCTGTGTAGATAAAGATGGATTGGGAGCCAGTTAGCTGACGGTTTTTCTATTCCTCCCTGCTCGGGAATGTGCTTGAGAAAGCTCTATTGATATCTAGGTACAGTATTGCGTAGTCCGTGGTAGGTACATTACTTTCTTACTTAGGTGGTGCTATAGTTCGGGGCGAACCTGGGCCTCAACCAACAAGCCTGTCTAGTTATCCCGGTCCTAGCTAACTGACTCCAGTTGCGCACTCTAAGTTTGTTGTGGTCCCCTTCTACTTGTGTGCGCCAACTTAGGCGAGGTCTTCCATTACTGCGGAGTCCCTCCGGGTTGAATTCGAAGACTCTGCGGGCCGGAGCATGTCCCAGCCATCTCAAGCGGCTGATGCGCATTTTTTTTTGACTAGGTCGATGTCGTTTTCCAGCTCGGAAATTTCATCGTTGAATCTTCTCCTCCAAAGACCGTCAAATGGGACCGAATATCTACCGAAGAACTTTTCTCTCGAAACGATCGAGGATATCTTCATCCGCTTTCATCAGAGTCCATGCGTCAGCGTCATAAAGCAGGACTGGGATGATCAAGGTCTTGTAGAGAATCTTCTTAGTTGTTTGAGATAGGGCCTTGCTACTCAATTGCCTTCTCAGCCCAAAGAAACAGCGATTGGGAGGTGTTGTTTTCAAAGTTAATAGCAAAAGGAAGGCAAAGTCCCTTACTACCTCGATATCATAGCTGTCGACTGTGACGTGTCCGATTCGTCAATGTTGTGTGTCCCTTCTTGTTGACAGCATATACCTGGTTTTGTCGTAATTTACAGCTAAACCCATTTTGGCGGCTTCTGTTTCGATAATAGCGAACGTACCAGTGACAGCTCGCTGTGTTCTGCCAATTATGTCGATGTCATCGGCGTAAGCTAGTAGTTGCACAGACTTTTGAAATATTGTGCCTCCAGTGTTGGATTGTTAGTTGTGAGAGAAGTCACATGACAGCGCATCACCTTGTCTTAATCCCTTTTTGACATCGAAGATCTCGGTGGGGTCATTACCGACTTTGATGGAACAGCAAACGTTCTCCATCGTCATCCTGCATAGATGAACGAGTTTGGCAAGGATGCCAAAACTAGAAATGGTTCTGTATAGCTCGTCTCTATAAATGCTGTCATATTCGGCTTTGAAATCGATAAAAAATGGTGAGAATCGATTTGGACTTCTTGGGTTTTCTCCACGAAATTTGATCAATTGTGGACTTTCCTGGCCTGAAACCAACCTGGTAGGGACCAATCAGTTTGTTGACGAAGGGTTTCAGGCGTTCACACAATATGGCAGATAGGATCTGGTACGCGATGTTGAGGAGACTGATATATTTGTAATTGACGCAGTTGAGTGGTTTCCTTTCTAATGGATCGGGCAAACGATGCTGAGATTCCATTCATCATATATACACTCGTCTGACCAAATCTTGGAAATGAGTTGGTGTATGCTCTCTACCAAGTCAATTCCAGCTGCCTTGAACAACTCGGCCGGTAGGGCATCAGGACCAGTAGCTTTGTTGGATTTAAACTTGGATATTGCTATCCTCACTTCATTTTGGTCAGGTGGACGGTTGCGGACACTCTGGATTAGCCGATGAGATCACTTTCTGTTCTGACTGGCGATGGCTCGTCGCTGATTTGGATGGTCCCATTAACCCTTTCACACATAGGTCTATCGCAGGAGTTGATACATCTAGAGGGCTAGGCATTCCTTCCTTCAATGAAAACTCCTGCAGTTAAGCCAGTGCGATATGAAGTCTTTTCCTCTCTTGCTCCGTTAGTTCGTCGCACTTCTTAGTCCTTGGTCTCTTGACGGTCAACTTGCAGTTCCTTGACTGCTTGGAGATACTTAAGAGAAGGGTGAGCTGGCAACGGAGCAATTGTCGTTAAATTCTAGATCGGTTGTTATGGAGCTAGGAGCGCCCAATCTATTTACACTTTTTTTTTGTTGGTTTTGAGTTATTATTGTTCACCATATCCTTGTGATTCATGTCAGCCTGTTCTCCTACACGCTGTTCATAGTAAGAATATAGTGGCTCTCAAACTTCTACAGTGGAATGTAAAAGGTTACATTAATAATTATGACGAGCTAAACTCATTGCCCATACGGTTTCTGTCCACATCAACCGAAAGGATACAGAGGACATTTCATAAACTTTCCATACAACACAACCGCTAAAGAAGGCATTGCAGTTCTAGTCAAAAACAATATTCCGTATGATATTGTGCCATTAACTTCAAACTTATTAGCCTTTGCAATTGAGCTAAAACTTTCGCTTAAAATCATCATTTTGTCTGTCTACATCTTACCGAAACAAACCTTTTCTAAGTATGATTGTGGGAATTGAAACAAATTCTCACCAAAAGAAATGAAATAAAATAGTACTTAGAAATTATATTTAATTTATTGGGAGATGTTTAACGCAAGAACTATCGCTGACGACTGACTAAAAAAAATAGTGAAAGCACAACTGAAGTTTGTTATCTTATGTACATTGGTATTGGCAAATATATAAGAAAAACATCGCGCTATGGTAAACTAACGGCTCGAGTTAAGTACTAAGAGTAACGTTATACAGTGGGGTAAAAAAGTTACGCCACAATACTCCCCTTTGGCAAGAAAAAAAATGTTATGCAATTAATAATAATCTGTTAGTTGCGAAGATTAAATCGGACGCGCCTTATTGGAGTAGATGTACACGGCGAATCACTATTAGGGCTTGGCCGATATGATGACGATAAATAACCAGATTGGCCTCGCTGTTACTGCTGGTGTTGTTGTTGTCATTTGCTGTGCTATCGTCGGCATTGCTCAAGGTGAACACGGGCTTCAATCTATCGATTGATACAGTTGCTGGTCGTCCAGAAATGTCCACGACAAAATACTTTTCGTGTCGTGAAATGACACGATATGGACCCTCGTACGGTGGAGTGAAAGCACTATGCGATGCATCAAGGCGCGCTAGGACGTGGGAGCAGGTGGCAAGCTCTTTGAAGACGAACACTTTTCGTTGATCATGACGTGTACCAGGGACGGGTGTAAGATTCGCAAATTGCGCCCTCAGACGTTCGGCAATATCTCTGGGTGATAAATGATTAGAAGGAGATGGCACAAGAAACTCACCAGGTAATCGAAGTGACTCTCCATAGACGATATCAGATGGAGTGGTACCCAAATCGTCCTTCCATGCTGTGCGAATGCCGAACAATACTATTGGCAATGTGTCAACCCAAACGGAACTTTCATGGCATCGAATAGCGGCCTTTAGATGTCGGTGTAGGCGCTCGACCATACCATTTGATTGCGGGTGGAATGTCGAAGTATGAATATGTTTGCTGCCGAGTAGTTTACTGAGAGCATTGAACAGCTGGCTCTCAAACTGCACTCCTTGGTCAGTGGTTATCCGCAGTGGCACACCATATCGGCATATCCAACCGGCAAATAACTTCGGAGCCACGCATTCGGCTCCGGTGTCCTCCAATGGAAAAGCTTCGGGGAAACGTGAGAAACGGTCTATGGCCGTTAGGCAGTAACGATATCCTCTTGATGGTACGTATGGTCCAATGATGTCGACGTGTATGTGCCCGAATCTTCGGGTGCGTCCAGCTGGTAAATTGTTGATTGGCGACACAACATGGCGAGAAATTTTGTTGCTTTGGCAAGCTAGACAAGCACGAGACCAGCGACGACAATCTTTCTTCAAACCGGGCCAGACGTATCGCTGTGAGACAAGTTTAATAGATGCGTTGGCTCCAGGGTGACTTACACTGTGAAGATACAAGAAAATTTGCTGGCGGAGTCTATTTGGCACAAAAGGGCGGGCTAGCTGACCGTTGACATCACAGTAAATCGGGAGGTCGCATTCCGGGACGCTTACAGGCTGAAGATGCAGTGCATCTTGTGGTGGATTTCGGAGGCGGTGCTGGATTTCTTCGTCAGCGGCTTGGGCTTGACCGAGTACAGTTGCGGATACAAAAGTAGCGATTGCTTCGACTCGTGACAAGGCGTCGGCGACAACGTTGTCTTTGCCGGATATATGTCGGATGTCGGTCGAAAATTGACTGATAAAATCCAGACGGCGAAATTGCCACGGCGTCGCCTTGTCTGGATTCTGTGAGAAGGCATGAAGAAGCGGTTTGTGTTCTGTGTAGATCGATACGTCGCGTCCTTCTAGCAAGTGTCTGAATTTCCGCACTGCCGCGTAGACTGCATGTAGTTCTAAGTCATAAGGGCTTCGTTTTCTCAGGGCTGGTTGCAGTTTCTGGCTGAAAAATGCGAGCGGCTCCCAAACTGCGCCTCTTCGTTGTTGAAGGACCGCACCTGTAGAGGTCAGCGACGCATCAGTAAAAACGGCCAATCACAAAGTTGTGTCCGGGTAGATGGGAATCGTGGCATTACGAAGCTGCTCTTTACATGCTGTGAAAGCTTCTTCTCGTTCTGGTGTCCAGTTGACTCCGTCTGAACTTTTGATATTGGAACCCTGAAGGCACTCATGCAGAGGAGCTTGGCACGTTGCAGCATTTTTCTGAAATTTACGATAAAAATTAATTATGCCAAGGAACTAACGCAACTGTTTGATGGTATCCGGCGATGGAAGTTGATGATGGCTTCTACCCTTTCTGGAGGAGGACGGATGCCTTCTGGGGAAACGTGGTATCCGAGGAAATTAACTTCGGATTTACCAAAACAGCATTTCGCAGAGTTGACCACAACTCCGAACTCGGATAAACGTTTAAAGAGAATGCGGAGGTGATTTCGGTGTTCGTTATCGTCTCTGGATGCTACCAAAATATCGTCTATGTACGGGAACACAAAGTCGAGTTCCCTCGTGACCTCATCAATGAACCTTTGAAAGGTCTGTGCTGCATTCCGAAGTCCAAAAGTCATGTATAAGAACTCGAACAGGCCAAATGGCGTAATGATCGCTGTTTTACAAATGTCGTCCGGCGCCACAGGAATCTGATTGATCGTGGAAAACACATGCTTTCCACTGAGGTTAGATGTGAAGTCCTCGAGAACTCGAATTGGATAGCGGTCTGGCACGGTCCGTGAGTTGAGCTGTCGATAATCACCGCAAGGTCGCCAGTCTCCATTCTTTTTGGGCACTAAGTGAAGAGGTGACGACCAAGGGCTTGTTGAGCGACGAGCAATACCAAGTTTTACCATCTTTTCAAATTCCTGCTTGGCTATGCTAAGTAGGTCTGGAGTAAGGCGGCGTGCCTTACTCGACAGCGGGGGACCAGGTTTAGTCGTGATGTGGTGCTGAGTTGCATTCTTTGCTGGTTTGCAGATCCCATGGGCTTGGTGATGTTGGGAAACTCGGCTAATATGTGCAACCATGAAGAAGTGTTTGGTAGCGCCTTGATAGATGAAACATCTGCGATAGAACATGTGACGCAGGTCACTGAAAGTCCGGTCGCTGAATCCAAGAGGCGATTGTTCTTCAAGTCTGGAAGTAAACCAAAATGGGCGAGGAAGTCGGCTCCAACGATAGGTTTTTCGATGTCCGCCACTACGAAGCGCCAAGTAATATCTCGTCGCAGGCCAAAATTCAGAGTGAGCAGGATGCAGCCAAAAGTCTTGATTTGCGATCCATTTGCTGCATAAAGACAGTAGCCGGTCTCTGCTTGACGACCTGTTGTGAGCTTTTTGGGGTAGACGCAGAGATCAGTGCCAGTGTCCACGAGGAAGCGGATCTTGGTAGCGCTATCTGATATGAAAAGGCGGTGTGATAGAAGTGCGGAGTCGTGTACCGCCGTTAGCGACTCCCTGTTCCGTTTCCCGCAAGGCTGCATGGACTGCGACATTTCTTAGCGAGCTCTCCCCATGTGGCATGATACCAACAAAGCCCGTTAGGTGAGACTGGTTGCGAACGGGATCTTGAACTTACCAACTCATTAATCATGGCTTCGAGTCTTGACAGTTGGGGCTCCAAAGGTGTAACAAAATCTGCATAATTAGTAGCGCCAACCGTCGCTACGTGGTTTGAAGAGGAAATTTCCATTATATGGTTGGCGAGCGTGGCTAGTTTCTCTAACGGTGTACCTTGCTGCGTCGCTAAGATCGTTTGAACCGCAGGTGGCAACCTGCTTAACCACTTGGTTCGAAGAATATTATCAGGAACGTTATCGACAAGACCTTTCAGCTGCCGCAAAAATTGAGACGGTTTGCGGTCATCCAAAATTTCTTTATCCAGCAGCTGGTGGAGCCTTGTCTCCTGTGATGAGGTTAATCGTTCGATGAGCGCTGCTTTCAATCTTAAGTACGGTGTCACGGCAGGTGGAATTAGAATAACATCTTGTACTTCGGCGGCGGCAAGAGCATCCAAGTGGGAGGACGCAAAAAAAAATTTGGTTGTTTCGTCGGTGATAGCAGCTAGGTGAAATTGGCCTTCGAGTTGGGCAAACCACAGGTCGGCAGTGAAGGTTGGTGGACGAACGATAAAGCGCTGCGCTGATGTGTTCAGCACGAGCAGGTAATAACGGGGGTCAAGTATCGGTTGACGATGATGTAGGACCAGGCATGCTTACTTCGTCGGGGTCACCAAATGTGGGAATTGAAACAAAATCTCACCAAAAGAAATGAAATAAAATAGTACTTAGAAATTATATTCAATTTATTGGGAGATGTTTAACGCAAGAACTATCGCTGACGACTGACTAAAAAAAATAGTGAAAGCACAACTGAAGTTTGTTATCTTATGTACATTGGTATTGGCAAATATATAAGAAAAACATCGCGCTATGGTAAACTAACGGCTCGAGTTAAGTACTAAGAGTAAATAAGAGTAAAAAGTTACGCCACAATGATCTCGACAACTTGCTGCAGCAAGTCAAATTGCCTCTTATACTAGCAGGTGACGTTAATGCTTGGAGTGTGTTATGGGGTTCCCCGTCTACCAACAGTCGTGGAACTGTTCTAGAAAGCTTCATAGCTAGCTCTAATCTATCAATTCTTAACAACGGTTCCCCAACCCATTTCTCCACACATAACACTTTAACCCACATGGACATAACATGTTGCTCTCCCGTACACCCAAAATAACCTGGCATGCCCTTTCTGATGAACATAACAGTGACCACTTTTCTGTCATCACGTCAATTAAACTCAAACAAAACCAAGCTGCAACAACAAATTTATTCAGGCCTATATTTAAAACAGGCTCAGCTGACTGGTAAAAATTCCAAACACTCGTCAACTACCATCTAAATAACCGAAAGCCTGCGTCTTCTCCTAACAAGGAAGCTGCTAACATACTTAAGTGTGTTTGTAGTGCCGCCAACCTGTCCATCCCGCAGTCTTTACAAAATAAACATAGGCACAGTGTACCATGGTGGAATTTGGAATTATCCATCTTGAGAGACGAGAAAGTCACTGCGTGGAAAGTCTTTAAAAAAAGCCAACCAAACTAATCTTATCACATATAAGAAAAATCTGCCGCTCGCGGCTAAAGCTCGAATTGTAAGATTGTATAACACAATCCTCAACTCCCATGCTTATCAAAAATTCTTGAAAAAATTATTGCAAACCGGCTTCGCTGGTTAACTGAAACCAAAAGCCTCATAAGTAGCAACCAAGTCGGTTTTAAACCAAAGCAAAGCTGTATAGATGCCCTTCTGCACATTGACTTTGTAGTAACCAATGCGCTGTCCGCTCGGAACCATGTTTCGATCCTTGCCCTGGATTTCGAAAAGGCCTTCAACCGGATAGGTATTCACCTGGTTTTGAGTAAACTCAAAGAATGGGGAATTGGCTCAAAAATACTCGGTTACATAACTGCCTTTTTGACTAACAGGAAATTTTGCGTAAAAATCGGTAATGTCTTTTCCAATACAGTTCCATTATTTAATGGTATCCCCCAAGGATCTCCACTATCTGTATTACTTTTTTCAATTGCATTTGATGAAATGAACAAAATTATTACCAGACACAAATATTTGGAACACTGTGTTTACGCCTATGATGTTTACATCCTGTGTAAACTGAATGATCCAAATATGTTAAATTCATCCCTTTCTAATGTTCTAAAAGAAATTGTAGATTTGTCTGTCTGGTGCTGCCTTGGCACTCAACAAAAGCAAAGTCCTCCATATTTGCCGGAAAAGAACTTGCTCAGTCACAGATTTATACGTATGTAATGTAAAAATTGAATCAGTATCTAATTTAAGTATACTTGGATTGTTGTTTAACAGTAAATATAAGTGGAATACTCATTGTTTAGAAATTAAGAAATCGCTGGCTGCAAGGTGCACTACAATTAAGTATTTAGCCTCATCTAAAAGTAATGCCAACATCAATACTCTATGTTATGTAACAAGAATGCTATTATTAAGTAAAATTGACTATGCATTATGTATCTACGGCAATGCCCCGAGGTCCATACTAAACATCATCAAGGCTCCCTATCACCATGCGATCCGCAGAAATTTAAATGCTTTCCCCACCACACACACTAAAAACGTACTTGCAGAAGCTGAATTCCCCTCCATTGAAGAACGCTGTATGGAAGTGTCAGCGAAAATGCTTTCCAAAATCTGTTTCCTAACCGGTTCTATCTTAGACCCAGAGGTGATCTTATGTTTAAACAGGAAGAGTGAAACATTCCATCCAAATGCTTCCCCAAACACATACCCTCGCAGCCATCTTGATCCATCAAGACGGATTCTATTATATCAAACCTCTGCAAATACCAAAAATCACACTCAAACAATCATATATACCAATAAATTTTCCTAAGCATATCCTTGGAACTGACCTCTAAAGGAAATTTATCTACACAGATGGTTCCAAAACATCTCACAATACTGCATTCGCTGTCACCTTAGAAAATGGTACACTCCTTAAACAAGGCATCATGGTGGAGACTGCCTCTATCTTTACCACAGAAGCGCAGGCCATATTAGAGGCGCTGGTGTTAGCAGACAATGCGCATGGAAAGTACGTCATCTGTTCCGACAGCCTTTCAGTAATAAAGGCTACTGCAAATCCAAAAAACAACTCCCAATTAGTCTGCCGTATCCGAGACATCCTCCTTAAAGAACCGGACAAGACCAAACTAATGTGGGTACCAGGACATGCTGGTATACGCGGTAATGAAGCCGCCGACCAAGCCGCCAACTCAGCTAGTGTTTTTCGACACATACAGCAAACGCGATCTACAACGTACAATAAAAACAAAATAAAACACGCACAATTGAATGATTGGGAACTATATCTTCACCATTACTCCAGGAAAATCAACCCCAGCAAAACACCTCCTGCTTACCCACGCTCTGCCTTTAAATCAACCACTACCAATTTCCTTCGACTTCGCCTTGGACACTCCATACCTACTCACCAACACCTACTAAGGATGGAGCTGCCCCCAATCTGCACCTCATGTAACATCCACGTCCTAAACATGGAACATATCCTTGGTAACTGCTTCTTCTCTTCAAACACGGCTAGTAATCATCATCATCTTAAGGACAATATTTACAAAATATTAGAAAATCCATCACAAGAAAACTTAAATATAATAAATAAGCTCATAACCTTATTCAACATCAATTTATAATACTTATATAAATGTACATTAAATCGAGCTGAAAGCCTTTACATTACAGCTAGTACTCAAAATTTTTTTGTTAACATGTAATTTATTTCATGTCAATAAATATTAATAATAATAATAATAATGGAGAAACGAAACTTAGGGCATATACTCAGAAACACAAAATTTAAAATGATCCCAATAATCTTGCAAGCGAGAATAGAAGGAACGAGAACAGCAGGGGGACAAAGGTTGACATGCATGGATGGCAAACCTAAGAGAATGGTTAAACCTTTCAACAACTGAGTTGCTTAATAAAAAAAAAAATTTAAGACGATGATTTCCAACTTCCGAAGCGAACTTTAAGAAGAAGATCGGCTTTCTTACTTATAGTATCAGCAATTTATGATTAATTAATTTATGATACTGCTAACCAAAACTTATTTAATTTTAATCACAAATTGTGCCTCGGCTTACTAAACACTTCATTTATACAGGTTTGCACAGTTGGTTAACATTTTAATATGTTTGCTTACATTGATAAACGACAACGCGTTATTATATGTATGCTTATGGTGACTATATTGAGATGCTTAGAAAACATAAATAAAGACTAGGTTTGCCGTTTCGTTACCGCAGAACGGAAACTTCCATGTAAATAATAGTCCCACCAAAATTGCGACATATGTTAATCATCTCTAAATTATGTCGGTCTAAAAAACTCTAAACGAAGTATCTTACTATTCCAATAAAAATATGAAATATATGTACATACAGTTGTGGCCAATGAAATAGAGCCACTATCAACCACTGCAAAAATTGCTTTAGAAAAATTATTTAAATTGAAGAAACAACAAAAGCAAAATAACTTTCATGTATTTTGATTGGTAAAGAACAAAAATAAATTCAAAAATCTCGTTTAAATACGGACCTGAACTTAAAAAAATAATAAAATCTAAGTTAAGAGGACCATTTGAGTGGTCAATAAAATAGAGCCACTTTACTTTTTATGAGAAAAAATAAAGAAATTAAAGAAAATTTCTTGAGTTTTTCTTTGTTTCAGAATGCTATGTTGAATGGCCATTATTTTGCAAGAGAGCAATATAGCGTCTTGCCGTTGCCGCGATTTTTTTTTTATAATTTGCACGCACTCAAGGGTTTATGAATACCCTTTTACATGTTTTCACCTTGGTGCGGGCGTCGGAAAGATTGGTAGAGAGAGAAAGAGAAAGAGATTGGTGTAGTGGTTTGAAACTCAGCTGTATTAGGTTTCACATTAGCTCCAGGGGTGGTGTCCAGAATAACTGGGGAGATTTGATTGCTGTCATCTATTTTTTACCCCTCGCTTCTGATTCACAGTTTTTTTTTTTCAGTCCACCTGGTGTCATAAGCATATCAATCATCAACAGAGCGAACAATTTTTCCATCCATGACAAACCTACTGCTAGTGTTATGCCTTCGCAGTAGTGTTGTCATAAGTTTTCGCAATTGATCGGACTGCTTCTTATCATATAATGCTTGCTGACACATTGCATTTGACCACTCTTCTTGAACAACTTTCCAAAGTTAGGCCAAATTTTTTACTTTATGCGTAGCCAATCCCTTCTTAAGGTCTTCCTACAAATTGTCTATCAGATTTAAGTCCGGAGATTGAGCGGGCACCAGCAAAGCACTTAAATTTCTAACTTCTTGCCTTTTTGGAGGCAGGCTTATGATCATTGTCCTGTTAAAAAATCCATCATAAGGGCATGTTTTCTTCGGCATATGGCAGCAAAACGTTCTCGAGTATGTAAACATAGTCATGTTGGACCATATTTTGCTTTAGTCAGTATATCGGACCACTTCCATGCCATGAAAAACATGCTCACAAGTTAATGTTTGCGTGTCCATGTTTTAAGGTTTTTTTTTGACATACCCGTCATTTTAATCTGAAACAATAAATTAATTCAAACGTCTTTTGTGTGTTCAAATCAACTTCAATAGACAGTGGCTCTATTTCATTGACCAGCTTAAATAATAATGTATTTATATATATATATGCTTGTATTTTCGTGAAAACTAATTTTGTAAATCCGTTTTCATCATATTTTCTATATTGCATACTCTTATGTATTTTCTGAAATAAATTTTATTAAATTGGAATCATTTCTTGATACCAATTCTAATTACGTAAAAATTCATTTTTTCGTTGTAACAGGTACACGGATCAACTGGGTCATCTGTGGAACTCGCTAGCTGATTATTACGTTCGCAGTGGTCTCTTTGATCGTGCCAGAGATATTTATGAGGAAGCAATTCAAACTGTTACAACCGTTCGCGACTTCACGCAAGTTTTTGACGAGTACGCTCAATTCGAAGAGGTTAGTCTGAGCAAGCGTATGGAAATGGTCGCCAATGATCCGAATGCTACTGAGGAAGACGACATAGATATAGAATTACGTTTGGCACGTTTTGAATATCTAATGGAACGTCGTCTGCTGCTGCTGAATAGTGTTCTGCTTCGCCAAAATCCACATAACGTACCAGAGTGGCACAAAAGGGTTAAACTCTATGAATCGAAACCCCATGAGATTATCAACACGTATACAGAGGCTGTCCAAACGGTTCAGCCAAAATTGGCGGTTGGTAAGTTGAATACTCTATGGGTGGAGTTCGCTAAGTTCTACGAAAGCAATGGTCAAATTGAGGATGCTCGTATTGTTTTTGAGAAGGCCACTCAGGTGGAGTACGTAAAAGTGGATGAACTTGCCTCCGTTTGGTGCGAATGGGCAGAAATGGAGATTCGACAAGAAAACTTTGATTCCGCTTTACAGCTGATGCAGAGGGCCACCGTTATGCCGCAGCGCAAGGTAGCTTATCACGATGAAACCGAAACAGTGCAGATGCGTCTCTATAAGTCTCTAAAAGTCTGGTCTATGTATGCGGATTTGGAGGAGAGTTTTGGAACTTTTAAAACTTGTAAGGCGGTTTACGATCGTATAATAGATTTGAAGATTTGCACCCCACAAATCATCATCAACTATGGACTCTTCTTAGAGGAGCACAATTACTTTGAAGAAGCATTTCGAGCATACGAGAAAGGAATCGCCCTTTTCAAGTGGCCAAATGTCTACGACATCTGGAATTCTTATCTCACTAAATTTTTGAAGCGATACGGAGGGTCTAAGCTTGAAAGAGCACGAGATCTTTTTGAGCAGTGCCTAGAGAATTGTCCACCAGACTTGGCCAAATATTTTTATCTTCTTTATGCCAAGTTGGAAGAGGAACACGGGTTGGCCCGTCATGCCATGGCAGTATATGACCGCGCAACAACTGCTGTAAAACCTGATGAAATGTTTGACATGTACAATATATTTATAAAAAAAGCCGCAGAAATATATGGGCTTCCGAGAACCCGTGAAATCTATGAAAAGGCTATTGAAGCGTTGCCTGAAGAGCGGATGCGAGATATGTGTGTACGATTCGCAGAAATGGAAACGAAACTTGGTGAGATTGATCGCGCGAGAGCAATTTATGCGCATTGCAGTCAGGTTTGTGATCCTCGAATCACAGCTGAATTCTGGCAAACTTGGAAGGAGTTCGAGGTACGCCACGGCAACGAAGATACAATGCGTGAGATGCTAAGAATCAAGCGATCAGTGCAAGCCACTTATAACACACAAGTTAACATGATGGCAGCACAGATGGTTACATCTGGTACTGGTGTAGACCCAACTATTAAGGATGGAATGCGATTGCTGGAAGCGAAGGCAGCAGAAATGATTAAACAACAGCAACAAAATGAGAAAATTGCAGCAACGCTTAAGCCGCAAAATACAAACATTATGTTCATACGTGGTGAGACCCAGGGTGCGGGAGAAAAAGATCGGGTTGTGAATCCAGATGAGATAGATATCGGCGATAGTGATGAAGAAGAGGATGAAGAGAATGAAAATGGCGATGAGAATGGAGAAAATGAACCTGTGGAGGATGACGATGTAATGAAGAAAGTACGCATAGAGAAGCAAGCCATACCAGCGAAAGTGTTTGGAGGATTGAAACCTGCAGCAAAGAGCGATGATGATGAAGAAGAGGAATAAATAAAGAAAATAAGAGGTGTAAAGTTTTTTTTATTAAAAAATAAACTTTAGATACGGACTTTAGAGTTTTAATTAATTTGCTATCCTATATTATCATTAGCTGAATTATCCAAATTAAATCCATTTTATTGTCTGATCACATAATATTTGCTTAAAGTTCATATTGTCTAAAAGCTTCAAGCTTGTATTGGCTGGTTATGTATCCATTTATGTTCATCTCAGATTGCAGTTTAATGGTTTAAATTTTCAAAATCGTATGTAAAGGATAAGACTTAAGCCATTCTCTGCATGCGCAAATATATCTTTTTTTAATAATATTATATTCACTTAAATGAATTTCAATTCTTACTTACTTACTTAAGGTGGCGCTACAGTCCGGGGTGGACCTGGGCCTCAACCAACAAGCGTATCCAGCCAGCTCGATCCTTAGCCAGCTGCCTCCAGTTTCGCACGCTCAGTTGGTTGAGGTCCCCTTCCACCTGCGTGCGCCACCTGAGTCGCGGTCTTCTTTTACGCGGTCTTCTTTTACGCGGTCTTCTTTTACTCGGTCCCTCGGGAATGGATTCGAAGATTTTTCGGGCCGGAGCATTTGTGTCCATGCGCTCTACATGACCCAGCCATCTCAGTCGTTGAACCTTCACTCTTCTGGCCAAGTCGATGTCGCTGAACAGCCCATAAAGTTCGCTGTTGTATCTCCTCCTTAGAGGCTGCATCAGCTGCACTTACGTTAATCAGTCATGGAGAGAAGTTAAAGTCATCTTCATCCCCAAAGCGGGAAAGCCCAGCCACACCACGGACTTCAGACCGATTAGTCTAACATCCTTCCTGCTAAAAACCGTAGAAAGAATCCTAGACATCCACATCCGCTCCAAATTAAACCCTAGGGACATCTCACATGCCGCTCTGTAGAGACAGCGCTACACGAGGTGGTTTCCATTATCGAAAAATCTCTCCACCACAAAGAATACATTCTAGCCGCTTTCCTGGATATCGAAGGGGCCCGTTGCTTACGCCGATGATGTCGTCCTACTATTGTCGGGTAAGTTCCTGCCCCAATCGCTGATCTGCTTCAAACAGCGCTCAACGCCCTAAACAACTGGGCCAAGCGCTGCGGACTTGGCCTCAATGAACAAAAAGCCGAGCTAGTACTCTTCACAAATAAAAGGAATATACTCGAATTCGCACCACCCAGACTAAATGGAGCTCAACTCCAAATTTCTGACAAGGCGAAATATCTAGGGTGCATATTAGACCGAAAACTGAACTGGAAAGACAATCATGCCGATTATTGTATCCGTCGGATTCATTGCGGAGGGATCTCATCCGATCCGCACCTATTCACTTTCTCTGTGTGATCCTATTATAGAAACCGCCGGATGAACTACATTATCGGTCCGCAAAAGCACAGTAAGTAAAAACAAAATAAAATCATTTCGCTAGAGAAATATTCATAAATCATGGTCAGGTTTACTAAAAATTTTTTGCGATGTTGTGGCCGTGTTGTTTGTTTTCTGTAAATAAAAGTATTTTGTTTCATTTCAGTTCATTTCTATCTTCTTATGTATATTAAAATTTACTTTTTATTGGCTTGCATCATTTCGCAGAGATTAATTAGATCTTTATTGATTGAAAAATTATTTATTAGAAAAATTACCAACTGTTGTTAACCGTAATCCGCAGCTATGTTGATGCCTATTGAAAACGTCAGATTTTGTATGGAGTGCGGATCGTTTGCGGTTTCAATAATGCTTACTTTCTGTCACTTCCTTGCCGACATTCGTCCACTTGCTAGCCGAAGTTTTCAATGATAGGAAATAGGTGCGGATCGAATGAGATCACTCCGCAATGAATCCGACGGATTCCATAATCGGCATGAATATTCTTGAGCGTACAAAGAAACCATCGATAGCTTTCTACACCTGCAGCAGAATCTTCGGGAAAAAATGGGGTCCTAAACCAGCTACCATCCATTGGATGTACACAGCCAGCGTCAGACCCATCCTCACGTACGGCTGTCTGGTCTGGTGGCAGCCGCTAAAGCCACAAACCTGAACACCCTCACTAGAATATAACGTCTTGCCTGCATAGGCACGATTAGTGCTATTAGGACAACACCCACCGCCGCCCTCGAAACCATGCTCGGCCTATGCCCACTTGACCTCTTCACGAAAGAGGTAGCGGCCAAAAGTGCCCCACGACTCAGAGAAACCCGGACTTGGAAAAACAGCCAAATCGGTCACAGCACCATTACCAAGTGGATAAACGTCAACGATCCTTCGGACTACATGTCCACCCACTTGGATTTCAATCTCAACATCGATTCCAAATTTCCCTCCAGGGAAAGCTGGACAAATGGTGAGATCATAGACCCCACCTCCATATAGGTAGGTACGGGATCCGGCATCTTCTCAGTGGAACCTTTAATTGCCCTGTCCATGAAATTTCCGAACCACGCAAGTGTGTTCCATGCGGAAATTCACGGCATCACCGAAGCCTGCCGACACTTCTCCACACTGAACAAAAACAGACAGGTTGACTTTTACATAAACAGCCAAGCAGCCATCAAAGCCATAATCTTCATCACCACCAAATCTAAATTGGTCCAGAGATGCAAAGAGGAACTCAAATCCCTCATCACGAGACACAAAATCTCGCTCTGCTGGATCCTGGGCCATATGGGTATCCACGAGAACGAGATGGCCGACGAACTGGCCAGGAAAGGCTCAGAATCAGATGACCTACACGCAGACAACTCTGTACTATTGCCCATCAGTCTTCTCATGTCCAAAATCTCTACAGACTTCTTAAATAAGGCCAACGCAAGGTGGAACACCATTAATGCATTCCGAGTCTCTAGAAAACTTTGGACCCAATTTGACAACAAGAGGACCAAAGAACTTCTATCATTAAACAGACCACAGCTGCCACTCCTCATTGGAATCCTTACGGACCACAATTCAATGGCGGCCCATCTCAAGAAAATGAGAATCAGCACCACCGACCTATGCAGAGGCTGTGGCGACACAGAGGTAGAGGAAACTCAACACACTTCCTCTGCGAATGCCCAAGCCTCTTCAGAACCAGACCCTCAACCCTCGGAAAACCACAGTTCAAAGACCTTAGTGAACTAGCAAACACGCCACCTAAAACCACCCTAAAATTCATCATGAAATCGGGCTGGTTCAGGAGGGCCACCCCTGCTACTAACTAAACAGCTAACCCACTGCTTATTTCTCTTCTCCTTTTCTTTTTCTTTTATTTACAGGTATCTCACACCGGCGTTTGTTTACAGGTATCCCACACCGGGGGAACACAATGGATCCGTTGAGACCCGAGTGAGACTGCACCCTTGCTGATGCAGTCACCCCCCCCTACCTAACCTAACCTAACCTATCTTCCCCTCCATTCACCGTCTATGCAACTTCAATTCTAAAAGGTATATATGTACATACATATGTATGTAGGCAGAGTTCGTTTACAAATCATTATGAAGTAAGGTCGCACAGGTTTTCTCTTTTCTTGTGTACGCAAGAAGAAAAATCGCATATACCATTCTTTTGATATTCACTGCGCCGCACGCTGCACTATGGGACCAACCAGCGCTTTTCGTCTCAAAAATGTTTTTTTCTAAATTAAGATTTCAATGTTTATATTAATGAACACAGTTAGATGGATGTCTAAATTGTTTGTTTTAATAAATTTTTAAAATTTGCACTCAACCGTTATACCAAAAAAATATGCCTAAGGTTTTTAAGAGAAATTATGTCGCCCAAAGAGTTTTGTGAAGTAACTTTTTAACATCTTCATTCTTTTTAACCGCAAATGTAACTACATAGGTGTTATATATTTTATAAAAGCTTTCTAAATAAAATCAATTTCGACATATTCATTTAAACCATTGAGAAATAAAAAATTATTTCTGAATTGCCTTAAAATTTTCTGTTGTCTAATTTTTAAAGAGAGATTTAACTGTTAGCGCTGTTTGCCGCTGTTAAAATTTATAGACCGTTTTATTCCTTAGTTCATCAGTAATTGTAAGGAAGAAAAAAAAGTTGCCCCAATCTGCCCTCCTTTGTTCTAAAGCTATTAATGTATCACTTGGTCAGTGGTTGATAAAGTAAAATTGCGACCAATCAATATTTGTCCGAAGATGCACAGGAGTCACGCAATAACGACTACAAAAAAAAAGGCTAACCCACTTCAGAAAATGCTCGAGAGCAGCAATAAATGGAGACGTTTTTCATACTTCGTTTTCACATCTGATTTATATCAAGTATGAGAAGACCGATTGAAAAAGTTTCTAAAGAACTATTGGAAGAAGCTAAACTGCTCTTATATTCTTTTGCAAAATCTAACTAATCATTGAAGGTAAGAATGAATGCTCTTATTTCGTATTATTAATATAATTACTCGTATCGTAAACCTCAATAGTGTACTGAAAATGTAACATTTAAATTTGTGTGCATTTTTTTTATTACAATAAAACATATGTATATATGTGATATGTACATTATTTCAAAGTTTACATATTCAAGATTATGTATACAAAGTTTCACCCTTTTATCACTAAAAATAAAAAAGCTACAGATTTTTGAGACGATAAGCGCTGGCTGGTCCCATAGTGCGCTGATCAGGGATTCAGCGATAAGAATTGAAGTGTATGTGAAAGATAAAAAGCCTCTGTTGCCCAATGTAAAATAATTTTTTTTGAATCGAGTGGTGACAATTTCATGGAAAAATGGCTACGTCACAGTAATTGTATTAAAAAAAAGAAATAATGTTTTCCTTATAAATATATCCTCTTCAAAGAACCGGACAAGACCAAACTAATGTGAATACCAGGACATGCAGTTACATATATGCATAATAAAAAAAAAATAAGACACGCACAAATGAATGATTGGGAACTATGTATATCTTCACCATTACTCGAGGAAAATCAACCCCAGCAAAACACTTGCCTATCCACGCTCTGCTTTTAAGTCAACCACTACAAATTTCCTTCGACTTCGCCTTGGTCACTCCATAGGCACTCACCAACACCTACTAAGGAAGGAGTCGCCCCCAATCTGCACGTCACGTAGTTTCCACATCCTGAACATGGAACACATCCTTGGTTTCTGCTTTTTCTCTTTAAACATGTCATTTTAAGGACAATAATTACAAAATGTTAGACAATCCATCGCAAGAAAACTTAAATATATGTAGTAAATAAGCTCATAGCGTAATTCAATATCAATTTATAATACTTACATAAATGTACATTAAATCGAGCTGAAAGCCTTTGCAGCTAGTGCTCAAAAATCTTGTATTAACATGTAATTTATTTCATTACATAAATAGTAATAATAATAATATTTATTTATTTATTGTTTTAATTCAATAATACTAAACCATGGTCGGAGGTATCATCATCAACCTCGCTTTCCATTTCATTTGATGAGTTTTTGACAAGTTTCATGACAATTCTGTCGGTAATGGAAAAAATCGGTATGATAAAATATGAAATGAAATGCCGTTTCATAAATACCATTTTCCAGGCAGCCAATGAGAAGCAAATACTTCCATGCTCTCTCTGCGCAGTTTTATAATTGCATATTGTTTTGAAACAAACTCTAATCTTGTCGAGAGGTGAGGTGCTTATAGCAAGAGCATACTTGCTAATTTAAGTACGTGTGCATATAGATAAGTATATTAAAAGTTCCATACTTACGTTATTTATGATATGGAAATAAATTATCACTGCGGAGACACTTGTAATTAATTAGTGTAAGAACAATATGCATATATGTATGTATGTATGTATATCAGCCATTGTTTTCCTTTGAGACAGTGTTTTTCAGCCGAAAAGTCGAATGCGCTACTTGTGAGGGCGTTGATTCAAAACGTCATCCCGGGATAAGCCATTGAGAGCAAAATAAATAATGATTTATTTACTAGTAGTCAATACATCGGCGAACGTTTTCTTTGAATGTAGTCTAATGTGTTGACAAAACATTTGTTTTGATAATTATAATAGTTTTTCCTTTAATTACTTAACATTTTTCACAAATTTATAGTGCTTCCTTTTTCTTATGAAGCAACAAATTTTTAGTATCGTGTTTTGATGAAGCGATGGTATATCTACATACATACGCAGTATATCTACATACATATGTGAAGACGTCTGTCTGTCTGTTGATTGTCTAATCTCACTAGATCAAGCGGAATATCAAATGCTAAGATCACTAATCACCAATAAGGAACTTTCCCGCGAATCGTTTACTGCCATTTTGTGTCAATAATTTGAAGTCCGCAAAAATAAGTGCTTTTATTTAAATCCAATACTCAAGTTCAATACTTCAAGGCAACAGTTAGAGTTTTTATTAGTTATGTAATGTACTCAACTCGCTGTGCGTAGAGTTACAAAAAAACCATTGGCGCTCCGCTATCATTTAAATCTTCCTACACCCCATGCAACTTTTTTATTAAAAGTAATTAAGGGAACATTGAATAACACTAATTACTCATTTTTACGGGGAATCCAGGTTAAGTTTTTGCTTAGTACTTTAGCACTGCCTTTAGCCTTTATGTCCGCTTGGACGCTGGAGTCATGAATTTTTTGGATCTCCTCAGTTGTTAAATCTTTAGTCCATACTTCCTTCATGGCTGTTCTCAGCTCTTCAATTGTTTTGGGTGCCTTTTTGTGTATTTTCTGAGCCATAGTTGTCAGAAAATATTGTATTGAGGTCAGGGCTGCTCGCTGGTCAATTTAGGGATTATTTTATAATTAACGCGCACCAAAGGGGGTATGAATACCCTTATGCTGATTATTCAGGGCACGGGCGTTTGGAAAAAAGGGAAAGAGGAATAGAGGAGATACCGGTGCACGTTGGCTTTGAATGTTTGAATGTTGTACCTATGAGGAAATACAGAGCCTGGAAGATCATTCCACGTACATACGTGTCGTTCGGCTTATGAACGAATCCATATATTTTACAGCACGTCCGAAATTGGGGTTGAGAGTGAAATGATGTGCATTCGAAGCGTGACGCGTATTGCGGGTGGAATTTTGAAGGGGAGGAATGCAAGTGACTATTTCGTTGGAACATTTTTTGTGGAACAAGCGATAAAATAGGGAAAGCCAAGAGACATTTCTGCGATATTCTAGTGAGTCTATAGAGCTTACAATGTCTCTACCACCCATTAGTGATATCTAGAATGTTCAAAATGGTCATGGTTGCACCAGACCAGATGTAAGCGTTGTATTCCACCTTTGGGCGGATGAATGCCATATATTGAGGCCAGATCAGACGGGGTAAAATATTTCTTGCACCGCGTAAGGAATCCTAGACATTTTGCAGCATTTTTGGCGACTTCGAATATGTGATCGTTCCAACGAAGATGGTTGTTAAAACACATACCGAGAATGGCAAGTCTTTTGGTTTCTGCGATACAAGTAACATTCATGGATAATGGTTGAGGGTCTTGGTTTCGCTTGAGAGACAGAAGACAGCACTGAGTTTTCGATGCATTAAATTCCACTCTGTTAGTTGATTATGCTGTCAAGGTCGGAGTTTAATGAGTTTAACATACGTTGCCGTTCCTTTTCAACGTGCCTGAGTTAGGGAACGAATATGAAAAACTGAGGGTACTGTCATCAGCGAAGGAATGTATTCCTTCCTGGAGAGTCGGAGACAAAACTGAGCCCTGGGGGACACCAGCATTTATGTGGGATGGCAGATGGGGCAGAGTTTTTGACGAATAACCAAAAATGTTTACTACCTTTGGGACACTGTAATATTTTTTGCTTCAGTTTTTGGTCGTACAGGAATTTTACACATCCAATATGGGCATTGCAGTCAGTTCTAGCTTGTTTAAACTTTTTTTGGTTTTCCTCAGATTTGTTGGCTTTATAAGACCGAAAACTTACTTCTTTCAACCTGATAGCCTCTTTACAGCTCTGGTCGAATCATGAGTTTGTCTTAGGTTTAATGCTCTTTATTTTGTTAGGAATAAAGTCATTCATACCTAAGAGGATCATGTCGGTGATCATATTATTGCCGGCATCCACGTGACTATAGAGGAAGCATAGCGACCAGTTAAAACTCCTAAAAGAGGCTATTAAGGCCGTCCCAATTGACTTTCTACGAAATACTTTCCTTTGATAGCTTGTTTTTTAACTGTGTGGTCAGAGTATGAGAATTTAGTTCATGATGTTATGGTCAGACTAGGGGCGCTAAAACATCAATGGTGTATTTATCAGGTTGAGAAGTAAGAAACAAGTCAAGGGTGTTGGCGGAATGACTTACAATGTCAGGTATACGTGTCGGCTTATTTACAAGCTAAATCAAGTCGTTTATCTCACCGAAAAGTTCAACATACCTTCCTTCGGGTGTTGTCTGGCCAGAGTGTCGCAGCCAGTTCGAATTGTGTATATTGAAATCGTCCGCAATGAAGATTTCAGTACGAGAATACAGGGAGACAATTCAAGTGATGGAATCGGACAGCGCATCAAAATCGTTAAAGGTTGAGTTTCTGAATAATTCGTGCCATACTGAGATGGAATTTGGTAAGCAATATCACTACGGATGGCGAGGCCGTGGCGGGGAAAGAATAATGGCAGTTGCTGCGCCAGCCTCAGATCAATCCCGGTAATAAATATCGCATCCAAAAGTTCACCAAGAATTCCCATAAAACCGAAAGGAGAATTAAAAACCAAATTTGGTGAAAAGCGATTTTATTTCCTGAGAAAATTTACGCATTAAAAATTCAATTTTTTTTTTCAACTTTACAATTAGAACTAAATTATTACTTACATCCGTAAATTGGCCGGCTAACTTCAGCAACATAAAGAAAAAGGGAATTGCCAAAAAAAACCTCGTGCGCGTTTGACACATAAAGGAGAAAAAAGTGATGCCAATATTATTATCCTTTAAGTGGCTCGATGACAATGGCACTAAGCCCGGAGAGCCCGGCACTGATTTTTTTTTACACCACTGCACTACACTGATGATTTATTAGGCGCGCGCTATCTATTGACTTTTATTATTGTATTATCATCATTTTTTTTTTGTGTTTTTGGTTTATTGAAGTTTTGTTTTTGATGATTGTTATGGTTATTGTTATTTTTTTTTTGGTGCGTTTTTTAAGGGAACTAAGACTGCGGATTTGCGGAACGCGTGCACCCACGTCGACAGGCAACTCGGTACCCAATACCTGCCTTGAATTTGGTTATCTGTTCAAAGAAAACAATATTAAGAAGTGGTATTCAGTTTAAATTTAAGGGGAAAATTTGTTTTTACTTACATTACTTTCGTAAGTAAGAGCGATGATAGCGGGCGGAATCATCCTGAAATATGGGTTTTGAGATGTATCAGCATAACTCTTTTATTGTCATATCGCGAATTCTTAACGATGAGACGCAAACTTTCTACCCAGAAGTATGGATTCTTCAAGAGCAGATCGACAATCACTAACTTAATTGAATTCGTGTTTGTGCTTTGGAGTTGTTGTCATTGACTTTAGCAAGGTTTCTGACAAAATTTTTGATTTAATCATTGGTTTCCAACCACAGTTTACTTCATGGAAAAAGTTATTTCTGCAATAAATTAACTAACTAACTAATATGTCCTGTTAAGCTCTTCAGTATCTTGATCCTATTATTGCAAGTTCGGCGGGTTGCCGAATTGTATTCTAAAAAAACGATGACAAATGTGTCATCAGGGATTCCGATCTGTCAGTCTACGCATATGATGTCCAAATAATGACCTTCTCTCGTTTATTTCAGGTGACGGAATATGATGTTGGGCGACTTGAAGCCAGTCGAAACCTTGGCTATTATTGTTGAGATTGTTTCGAAAGTCCGGGCATGAAGCTTTGCTAGACTCCCAAAAATCTAAATCTAAAGAAACAAATTAAACCTTCATCTATGTACATATGTCCATCAACATCAATTGCTTATCAAACAGGAAAAATGGTGCCATTGCAATAAATTGTGGTAATGAAGAAGGTGGTAACAAAATACAAACAGGGCTTAAAAAAAAGATGAGTGACAAATATGATATTCAGAATCAATAAATCCAAAGGTTTTAGTGCGTGGTATGAATGAAAAATTAGAGAAAGAAGAATAAGAAAGTGCTATTGAGATGCAAGATAGTATATTGCAGATTAAATTGTTGAAATTTTTAAGGTTCATGAGTTGTCTAAAAAGAAGGGAGTGTTTAATGATGTTCTTGAAGTAAATGATGAAGCGCTTAAATTGATGCTGAATGTCAAAAAGTTAATATTGACTGGGATAAGTGTGTGATATACATACATGAAGAAATTAATGTGAACAGGTTTTTTAAATGTTGGGATTTCATCCACTCAGATAAGGTTAAGGTTACAATTTGAAAAACAAAAGATTTTATATTATTTCGGTATATGTATCTTTAGACAAATAACTTACTTTCAATAAGCAAATTACAAAACCGTATTTAAAATTAATAAAACAATTGAAATAAACGCTTATTAACCGAAAGTCTCTACTGAGTGAAGAAAATAAGCTAATGTTCAAGGTAATCTTTCAGTCCTTCATGTTATATGGTAGTCCAGTGTGGGGTAAGTGTGCAAAAACACATATAAATGAGTTGCAAATAGCGCTAAATAAACTTCTAAAACTCTTACATAAGCTTCATTGGCACCTTTCGACACCTGAGTTGCACGATAATGCCATCATCGAACTAATTAACTCAAGAATAAATAAACTTAATACCAGTTATATATTGAATTGTCAAATGCCTGATAATGCCCTAGTTAACAGCTTAGTTATTGTGTAAGTTAATATTATATTTGCTATTATTTATTTATTTTTGTGTCTTATTTTTTAATTACATGTTAGCACTTCTATTTATTTTCTTATCTGTTAAAGCATCTATTTATTACTGATTTACTTTATGTATATTAACTTATAGTGAAGTGTTTTTATTTATTTATTATT
Organism: Blera fallax; assembly: GCA_946965025.1. Lineage (NCBI taxonomy): Eukaryota > Metazoa > Arthropoda > Insecta > Diptera > Syrphidae > Blera > Blera fallax. Next base: position 53,664,381 of record OX337246.1, read on the forward strand.
TATTAATTAATTCTTTATTTAATTCAAATTAGGTCATTATTAATTTTGCAGGTTTTCTTTTCCTTTTTTTTGTAATTATTATTATTATTTTATTTTATGTATTGCTTTTCTATCTGTGATACTATGTAGACTTTAATACGTAAATATTGTTCATTTAATATTTAATTACATGTTATCATTTCTATTTATTTCCTTATCTGTTAAAGTATCTATTTATTACTGATTTACTTTATGTATATTAACTTTTGGTGAAGTGTTTTTATTTATTTATTAGAGTAAGTTCGGGTATTGTGATATATGCGGGTAATGTGGTATAGGTGGTTTTTTCGGAAACTGTGCACGCTTTGGCCAGCATTTTCATGTCGACAAATGTCGATTGCAGTGAGAGAAGTAATGCATGTCCTTAGAAGTTAAAAATCGGTTGTGAGTTCACTCAGTTGAGTGGAATGTGTTATCGCGTACAATCGAGTTTTTCTTTTAGTGAAATGAAGTGTTTCTGCGCAGTCATGTTATCAATTCGCAACCAAACAGTCAGATACCTATAACTAGACATTCCTCTAACACAAACCAAGGATTCAGGTGACCGAAAACAAACAAACTGGGGAATATTGTAAACTATACCACATTAAAATACATAGCATACCACATTACCCGCCATTTTTCCAGAATGCCACTTTTGGGGACGTGGCATATGTTTGACAAAATCTTTGTTAATGATTATTGTAATCAGTGCTTTATTATACCAAATTTGAGCTAACAATTCAAGGTTACACTCTGCTTAATTTTGATCGATTAGGATTTATAGATTTTTTGTTTCTGCCAAAATAGAAACATGTATACCACAATACCCGAACTTACTCTATTTATTAATGAATTCTTTATTTAATTCAAATTAAGTCATTACATATTAATTTTGCCGGTTTACTTTTGTAATTCTTATTATTATTTCATTTTATTTATTGCTTTTCTATCTGTGATACTATGTAGACTTTAATAGGTAAATATTGTTCATTGGTCCACCCATTATTATTATTTTTTTTTTTACTTTGTATATAGTGTAGTAGATTAAGAAAATATAGAAATAAATTTTGGTCGAGCCTGTACTCGAACTTGACAAGATGTGGATGGGTTCATTGGAAAAAGGAACAGCAGCCAACTTCGGGTCGAGGCCGGCCATGGACACGCTCTTTTTTGCTGTATCCAGTACCCCGTACACATGCAGGATTGAAAGGTTGAGTCGAAACGGAGTTGAGATTTCGACCTGGGTACTTGCACTCACCGAATCGAAAGATTGAGTCGAAATTGGATTGAAAGTGAGTTGAACTGACAGTTGAGCATTACCGCCATTCATTGATATTTTAGCTGTGTTAGTGTTGATGACCTGCACACCATCCGCTCGCTAACCAAACACTAATAGAACAAACTAGTTTTTCATCCCTACAAAAGAAAAAAACACCCACACTACGACCATCTGTCAGTTCGACTCCTCGACCCAGGTACTTTGGCATATTTTCGACTCAACTCAGCTCAAATAGTGGAGTCGAGTCGAGTCAACTCGGTTTCGACTCGACCCGCGTACACATGAATTTCGATCCGGTTTCAACCTAGGTTCAATCCTGCATGTGTACGGGGTACAGAGAAGACGAACGTGTTTGAATATCCTTTGTGTATTTTTTTATGTAGCCAGAGATAGTTTTAACTCTTTCCGGCGCAGAAATTGAAAAAGAAAATTTACCCATGCGTTGTCAAAAAACTAAAATTTCAAATTTGGAAAAAAAATCTTCTATATATGTACATATATAAAAAAGAGTTGGCATACGTAAGACCGCTTATAACTCGGGAACGGATGGTCCGATTTGAGCTGTCTTTTTTTTGTTGTCTTCGTCTCCGCCCAAGGAACATTTTTACGGCGAAAAAATTGGAACATTTTGAAGAAAAATGGGAAAATTAGGAAAAATCGATTTTCCATACATTTTGTATGGGGAATTTTCTTTTTTTTTCATTTTGATCGTAATATTACAATTAAAATGGTTACAAAGTTTTAAAAATGGGAAAAGTTTCCCGGACAATAATTTTTTTTCATTTTGAAGAAATAATACAATGAAATTAATTGCCAGAACTCCAAATTTGGAAAATTTATAATTGGAAAAACCCTTTTCCCACACATTCACATGCAACAACATTGCCCATACATTCAAATGCAATTTGACAGGCGTCCTTTTTGCTTCCTCATTTCACCATGGACTAACTACATATGTACATATACTAGACGGAAAACTTCGATGCATTTGACAGATTGGCTCCACCAAGCTAAATTGGTCCACCTAGAAGCTTGAATGTATTTCACTTAGATGTTACCCCGATGTTAAACCATTTCAACGTTGGATGAACATTTTACCCCATTTTATACTATACACTTCTTCCTCCTCTTCTATAAACTTAGTTTTACTGTGGGGGAAATGATCAAATGTGCGCTGGCCCATTCAAGTGAAGTTTATAAAAGTCAGCTCATATTTTGTGATTTTGCCGGTGATTTAAGTGGAAATTTCAGTGATTACGGTGAGTTTATCGAAAACATTTAACGTTTCTAATGTTTTCAGTGCGAATCAGATAATATTGCTTCGAGAATGATGATTCAACTTCTTCGACATTGTACTTTCAGTGTTCGGGAGACATTATGCCGCCCATCAGAAGATCAAACATTGGCTCACGCAGTCGTAATGCACAAAGATTGGCGATTCGCCGTGCAATTCAACCGCCTGATCAACGCGCCGAAGCGAAAGAACTGATTCGAGTACATGTGTCGCGAATTCGTACAGGACGAAGTCAAGAGGAACGAGAAGCATGCGAAACTGCTGAACGACTGAGACAGCAGCGCAATCGCGATATGCATCGTCAAAGTCAATCAAATCCTAATCGTCGAGTGAGAAGAAGTGCCGTAAATGTCTATACGATTCACTACAGCGAACTGCCGTGTATTACGAATGTGTTCCCAAACATCGTCCAGAATTATGTGAACTACGATTGGTTGAGTGCACGTACAATTTTGACAGCGACAAATAAGAATGCCGATGATTTGAATTGCGTAATTCAAAATGCAATTGCTGGACAATTACATTAGTTCAAATCAATTGATTGTGTCACTAATCCTGACGAAGCAACAAATTATCCAACGGAGTTCCTGAATTCATTGGATTTGCCAGGATTACCACCACATAATTTACTATTGAAGGTTGGATCTGTTGTCATGATACTCCGGAACCTCAATCAACCGAAATTGTGCAATAGCACAAGATTGGTCGTAGAGCAACTCAAGAATAATGTCATTCAAGCACCGATACTCAAAAGCAAATTCAAGGGCGAGGAAGTGCTCATTCCCAGAATTCCAATGATTCCAACCGATTTACCTTTTGAATTCAAACGCATTCAATTTCCGGTTCGCCTTGCATTCGCCATGACAATAAATAAATCACAATGCCAATCTTTAGAAGTGTGTGGGATTAATCTCGAATTCCCATGCTTCTCGCATTGCCAATTATATGTGGCATGATCGCGTGTTGGAAAGCCTTCATCTTTGTTTATTTACGCGCCGGACAACAAAACAAAGAACGTAGTCTACCACAAAGCATTGAATTGAATAACATATGATTCCCTCAGCCTTTTTACATTCCGTGTCAATAAAGGATATTGAATTCAATCGAATTCGAAAAGTGTTTTATTCATTCAATAATTGAAATTCGAGTAGCCGATCGAGTGTCTGTTACCGATCGCGAATGTTGAATTAGGAAAATTAATTTCGGGTAAATCGCGAATGCTGGAAATAATTTCAATCAAAACATAAATTTTAGGCGAACGAAGTTCGCCGGGTCCGCTAGTATATTATAAATTCAGGTGGGTGAAATTTTGAACCAGTGCGCCATTTACTTCTTATGATAATTTTGGAAACAAAATTTATTTTTTCCCAAGCACAATGGAACTTGGCAAATAAAACAAATCCAATTTGTTCGAACTTCGTTTTTAATTGTACTGCAGACGGAACATCTTCTACGGGTACTGCGTTCCGGCTGATGAGCCGCGGAGAAAGTACGAACTTCCAAGGGCAAGAAAGGTTTAGGAGCTTTTATGGCTATAACTGGGGATGAATTTTCCGAAGGGCGTTTCAAATTCTTTCTAACTAAATCTTGCGCTAATAAATTATTACTGAGCGTCTAAATGTCTTCATATTAATTTTTGGAAGGTTGAGTATTTTGTACAAACAGAAGGCATTCACAACTGCTGCATCCATGAAAGAAAATATGCGATGCCACCAGTTCTTGCTTTTTCTATCGAGTTTATATACTGATAGATTTTGATCAAACTTGTCCACGTAGTTCATGTGTTTGTTGTAGTCAATAGCTGCAGTTGGACATGATACTTTTGAAACAGTCCCATCCTTATTTTTGCGTGACACTTCGCTAATTTGTGCATGATAATCAAAATTGGAAAGGAAGGATATGTACACACCGCTTATCTCCCCATTTGATTGCGGTCAAGTTTGTGTCACTAAGGCCCTTATTGCGAGTGTCGTTTGTCGATCGATAAAGGACTTTTGTCGATAGTTGTTTGAGGGAAACACATCTAACATCAAAAATTGAAGACAATGGAATTAATATACATAGAAGGCTAAAAACCAGTGAGATGCGACTCAATTTCACCACATACAGGAGGTGTTATTTTTTATGTATGCGAATATTGGAGAACTGATAATTTTCGAGATTTAGATAAACTGCCATGCCAATGAATGAAAACAAGATCATAATAGCACATTAAGAAGTAAGCAAATATTAAGGGATAATGCTCTTAAGCAAATTCTGCAAGAACCAACTACAATTACCCACAGCTCGCAAACTATTATAGACTACATAATTACTAATAGTGATAACGCAAAGGAAAATGCTGTGGATAATTTGAAAATTAGTGGTCACGAAAGCATCAAAATCAGCATGAAAATGAATATGAACTTAAAAAGTGCAAAAAAACTGATGACATAGAAGCGGCTAATGATGATTACTAGAGTAATGTTAACTGGCGATAGATGCTACAGAGTGCATAAAAAGGCAATACATTCGTTGAAATGTAATGTAAACACATTGCTGATGATTCTGACACAAATCAGTGGTTTAACAACGCGCTCAAAGTAATACGGGATGAAAAACTATAAATATAGGTTGGCTGTATGGTCAAATTCACCTAGTAACTGGGAAAACTGCAGACTAACTCGAAAAAATTTTAAGGTAGCGCTGGAAAAGGCAAAGAATGATTTTGTTACGCTAAAGAAACAAACAGCCAAAGACCAAAAGGCAATGTGGAGAACAATAAAACCATTGGTCCTAAAAAAACAGAAAAATGCAATAAGGTGTGTAGTTTTTGACAATGTTCCACTAAATGACTGTGGAATCATGGGGAATAAATTTAATGTTTTCTTTGTTGATATTGTGTGTGTGTGCCATTCCCTGTGTGCCATGTTATGTTATGTTATTCAACCATTAAACAAAACGTTTAAATTTAAATGTACAACGCTTAATGATTTAAAAATCATTTTAAATTGTTTAAAAAGCAATTATAGTAATTAAGAGGGAAAATGTTCACGAATTTAAGTACCTTACTTAAGGTGGCGCTACAGTCCGGGGTGGACCTGGGCCTCGAACAACAAGTCTCCAGCCAGCTCGATCTTTAGCCAGCTGCCTGCAGTTTCCGCTTTTGACAGAGTCCATGCCTTTGCGCCATAAAGCAGGACTAGGATAATCAAAGTCTTGTATAGGGTCACTTTAGTAGCTCGAGAGTTTTCTGAGTTCATGGCGGAGCCTAGATTGATAAAGTCTCTAACTACCTTAAAGTTAAATACATATATCTGTCTATGGCGTTCTGTCCGAGACGTCGATGTTGGTTTTCCTTCCTTGTTGACAGCATATATTTGGTCTTGCCCTCATTGACCGTTGAACCCATCTTCGCCGCTTCTGCCTCAATACTCACGGAAACGTCACTGACATCCCGCTGCGTTCTTTCGATTATGTCAATTATTGCTTTGCGACCCATATATGTATTAATTTTCCATTTTGTTTACGTTTTCGTTTTCCCAAATTTTGCAATTGAACTCATGAACACTTTGTGCTGACTTATTGGTACGTAAGTATAAATTACTAAAAAATTGTTAGTTGAAGTTTTAAAAGAAAAATAAAATTCAGTCTTAAGACCACCACCAAACACAAAGGTATTTATGTAACTGGCGCAGTCGATGAAAAAGTGAATAAGTGATTCAAAAAATTCTTTTATTCGATAAACGACGAAAGCTTTTATTATAAGAAAATTAGATCCAACAGTGAAAATTATTAAACAAACCAAGTGAAACAGTATATACTACATATTACATATTTATGCACGAAGTGATTAATAAGATATCTGTTATTTGAAGTGGCTACTATTGAGAGTTAAAAGAGAAGATTGAAATCTTACAACGTAGTGTCCAACTCCAGGAGGACCATTTAGAGCGAATTCAGCAACAACCACAATAAGAACTACGACAACAACAGCAACAGAACGTCATTCAAAATATCGAGGGATTTTCGTTAAGCCCTAGTAAGATCCTTCAACAGTTTCAGCAACTGAAACCCTTTGAAGAAAAGGAAAATTATGGACTAAGTGCATTCGTCAAATCTGTGGAATCAACAGCAGTCCTCTGTGGTAATAACCAGCATCTGTATCAATATGCAATGGGAATCGTCTTTACCGAGAAGATCCAGGCAGAGGCAGCAAAATGAGTGACGTAGTTGGGAGACAACGTTAGCTGGCAAGGAGTAAAGAAACAAATTAAAGCAGCATTTCCGGCCAACAAAAAAGTATTCTAAGGTTTTCAACGAATGCAGATATGTCAACGTCAATAATTTAAGAGAGCTATTTGACATATTTGAGAATGCTATGTAAAATCCACCCTTTAGATTTTATTACTCGATTGACAGTCACCTTACCGCGGGTGGGGGGATAGCTAACAGATCGTACGCTGGTTGCTTGGTTAGATCTAAATTTATTTATTTCCCTTACTGAGTTTTTATACATAAATATTGCTTACTATGCTAACTTAATTTTACTAATTGATGACTCGAGTCATCGCAGGTACACTACCAGGTCATTCACTGCAGCTTGGTTGTTGTGCTGACTCGGCTGTTGTTCGGCTACTCAACCACTTGATGTAGGTCGTGAATGAGCAATATGTTTATGCGCAAACTGCTGATGTTAACGCGTATTGATTAGGGTTCAATTTTGAATTGTTAAATTTTTTGTTGATTACTTCAACATTTTGCCATCTCCGGCGTTGTTTGCCAATTAATTTCAAACCTGTGATCCGGTATGTTCCTGTTTTCTTTTAGCTCAATGTTGGCAGAGTGATTAATCCTAGTTCGGTGTTTAAGTATCACAGCCAATACACAGATGATGATCACAGCGACTGCAAAAAATGAGCAAAATCCAATTGTCCAATACTGGTGTTTTTTGATAATCATCCAGTTGGGTTCATGTATCTGCTTAAGCGTTTCAGATGCCTCTCGATGGTTGAATATTGACACCTCCACCAGCTCCTTATTCAGCGGGATGACGGTTTCATTTGTAAAATAAACTGGAGCCTGAGTTGATATCGATGTGCTAATGATAGCGATTGATTTGGTAAAGTCCATTACTACCCTCGTTTCCTTAAACAGTTTTGCCTCCAATCGTACGAATTTTGATTGAATGACACAGTCTGGGGTCGCTTAAAATCACTCCCTCTCGAGTTGAGCCACAAATTACGAACACCGCACTTTCCTCTGGTGTAATGAACATCCACGTATTAGGAGTCCATAGGAACTATAGTGTGTGTTAATTTCAGCATCCTAGTTGCGCATCGCTTGAACGACAGTTTCTTGTACAGCTGCTAGACAATGCAATTCTTACTTTGCTCAATACTGTGGAATATTGGAATATTGATGGCCGGAGGAAGAATGTTGTTCCCTTTTGTGTTGGTGCCTTTTTATATCTTCCAGTGGTAATTCGAAATACCTCTGTAGATTATAGTTGGCTCCCAGTACCGTCCGCTGTATCTGTACCTCTCGAAATGTCTGCTTGTCTACCTCCTCTGGAACAGTGTTGGTTTTAATCACGTTATATTCATCAGCATCACTGATTATAAAATAACCTGTGACCAAAATCTCGTCTGAAGTTGTAGACATCTCTAGCCAATGGACCAACATTGGGTCTGGTAGCACCTTCATCTCTGCACACTTATTGGTGATTTCTTCCACTCTCTTGTGTGACAAAAAATTTAAACAAGTGACTGCGTTTAAGGTACGCATTTAGCAGCTTGTTGTACTTTGTTTCAATCTCTCGTATGTAACTGAGTGCAATAAGACAGGTGTTCGTCACATGTAGATTTTATTTTCGTCAACCAGTGTGAATCAAGATTCCATCCTATTGATCTCTTCCAGACCAGCATTCAGCTTCTTTATAAAGTTGTTGATTTTTTTATTGATTCTTGCTTCTTTCTCATTTACACTGGCAATTGTAGATAGCATAATCTTGGTGTTAGTTTTCGCACTTTTGATCAGTTAGTACTGATTACTGTCCAGGTCTTTGATGTCATGGTATACCTCATCATTAATTCCGAACAGTGAGTTGAGAACAGTTCCCAGTAGCCCTCGTTTTCGTCTACGAAAAGGTGTCACTTGAAGTCGTTTGAAAATCGAGAATACATTGTTCCATTCTTCTTCCATGTGATGACGCAATTCATCGCACTGACTCTCTTGGTCACTGATTTCGCTTTGTTGCATAAATTAATTATTTGATCTCTCGTCTTGTTCATGTTGACTTGACCACTTAAAATGTCTTCGATTGGAAATCGAACGCTCGTGCGTAGCATTCCTCGTTGTATTTTGGCAGTTCCAATTTATTCCACGAACAATCCAACGTCCGGATGGGTGATCGTATATCTTGTAGATCCCGGTATAACAAATGCAAGCAGCGATAGAGTCAAAAGGGCAACAGAGAAATTTGCTGACAGAGTGGTTGGCTTCGGTTTTTTGTCTTTCAGATTCCTTCCGGTGGTACTGGATGGTGACTGCTCTGAGGGTTGTTTCCGTGGTTGAACTCTGCCGACTTCTTGGAGTTTTATGACATTGTCTTCTATTGGCAGCAAACATACCTTGGCTATTGGTCGCTTGAATGTTCCTTGATTGTCACAACTCTGACAAGTTCATCTACTCCGGTTTGAACTCCAACTATTTTGCCCAGAGGTCACTTCGATGGTGTCAGCAGCTCGTTTTTCAGCAGCACTAGTTGGCCAATCTCGAAATTATTTGCTGATTGCTTCCACTTATATCGTTGTTGGATTTTTGTTATGTAGTCCTCGTATCAACGGTTACAAAAATCTTGTTTGAGTTTTTGAATAAGCCTCCACCTTTTTAAACTACTCTCTGCCAAATCTAGAATGACATCATGCCGTGGTGCTATTAATGGTGATCCAATAATGAAGTGACCTGGTCTTAGTGTATCAAGATCTTCTATACTGTCTGTTGCTGGTGTAATGGGTGCCTAAGCATGGTATTGAACGTGCCCGTGCATATTAACTTTATATTTCTTTGTTTTTTGCTTTCTGTCACTTTTGAATATAACGACACTAATTTTTTAGTTAGCCTTTTTTCCCTTTTTTTTGTCGGGAGTCTTTTTTGTTAAATAAAAATAAGAATACTTTAAGAAAGTGCGTTATTATTAACACTGTCTGATAATGGGCAAAGTGGTCTCGAATTCAGACATCCTTCTATTTGCAACAGAATTGTGTTCATCTCCTCGTATGTCAATTTTTGCTCTCCTATTATTCGATTCAAATGATATTTGACTGACGTGACCCCAGCTTCCCAGAGTCCATCAAAGTGTGGAGCTCCAGGCGGGATGAAATGCCACTGAATTCCGTTATCGGTTAGTATCCCGTTATGCATTAATCATGTTTTTCGCTCCAACAAAATTTGTTCCATTGTCGCTATACAGATGATGTACGGATCCTCTTCTTCTGATCATTCATCGCAATGCTGCCATGAATCCATCGGTTGTTAAGTCAGAAGTCAACTCTATATGCACTGCCTTTGTTGACATGCAGACAAACAGCGCTATATAAGCCCTGTGCGACTTCACACCTCGAATTTGTGAACTTCGTACGTTGGCCTGCGTAGTCTATTCCACAATGTGTAAATGGACGTGAAAACCTTACTCGTGCTTGGGAAGTTGTTCCATGAGTTGATTTGACTCCTTGGCCTTAAATCGGAAACATCTAACGCATTGATTTATAATGGCCTTGACAGTATAGGTTCCTCGGATGATCCAAAATTTCCTCCGAGTGTGATTTAATGTCAGTTTCACTCCAATATGTAGTGCATCGATGTGAGCTTTATTGATGATTAATTTCGTCAGCGGATGGGATGATGACGAAATCACAGGATGTGTCTGGTCAATTGATAAAATGGCGTGTTTCAATCGACCTACAACTCGCAAAATTCCATTGGCGTCTATAAATGGATTCAGTGATGATATCTTGCTGGTTGATTTCAGTGCATTGTTTTTCTTAGGTTGTGCATATCCTCGGCAAACATTCGTTGAGCACCCCTTACCAGTGCTTTTTCTGCTTCCACCGTCAAATTGCTATGTAGTAGTGGTTTGCCTCTCTTGCTCTTTCTGCAATTGTTTTTAAATCGTAGAAAGATTGCGCTCACACGTTGAAGTTTCGAAAGTGATGAAAAGAGGCAAGTGATGTCGGTGCCTGGAGGATTGTGAGGTTGTATAATCATGCAAGCATAAGACTTCCGCATCTCAGGCATATCTTGCACTTCCATCATAACCTTGTTTGCTGGCCAATGTTCTTCGTTCTTCTTCGACCACTCTGGACCGTGCCACCATGTAGAATTCTCAGCGAGGATATCTCCAAATGACCCCGCAGACGGAATGTCAGCAGGATTCTCTCTACCAGGTACGAACTTCCATTGTCCTTCAAAATGCTGTTGCACATAGGATACCCGGTTGGCTGCAAACGTGTTCCATTTCACTGGGTCTTGTTTTAACCAGCTCAATATTATGGTAGAATCTGACCATGCGGCAACTCTCTGATGTATTTCATTAGCTTCGTTAGCAGTGCAGCTGCACATAACTCCAGTCTGGCCAGTGATACTTACTTCACAGGCGCCACCTTGGTCTTTGACGCGATGATGCCTGTTGAAGTAAAGCCGCAATTAATAACCTTCTGATACACCACTGCTGCATATGCTGATTGTGATGCATCTGCAAATCCATGCAGTTCGATTTGAGAGTTTTCCATTTGTTGCGTCCATCGTGGAATCCTTACATTTTCAAGCGGTCGATAATCTTTTCTTGAATTCGTCTCATTCCTTTTGAATTGTCATTGGCACATTTTCATCCCATCCGAAACCCAAAAGCCAAAGACTTTGACTCAAAATCTTTGCTTTGATTGTTAATGGCGACAACCAGCCAAAGGGATCGAAGATTTTGCCTGCGTCACTCAATATTGCTCGTTCGGTACTCTTTGGGCTGAATGACGAAGAATTTACCTTAAATTGGAAGTCGTCTGTCCTCGGTCACCATTTTATTCCCACAATTTGGAATGTTGTGTCACTATTAGAGTCATGCTCTGGCTCCATTTCTACGACTTCTTTTGGTAGGGATTTTATGAAGTCTGAACTATTTGATGTCCATTTTCGTAAGTTGAATCCACCCAAATGAAATAGCTGCACCAATTCTCGTTGAAGATCTTCACAGTCCTAAAGTGAATTTAGACCGCAAAGACAGTCATCTACATAGAATCCTTCAAGCACTGTTTTGCTCGCCCGTGGATACCTCTGTCTTTCATACTCAGCTAGCTGGCATAATGTTTTAATTGCCAAATACTGGGCTGATGCTGTACCGTATGTGACTATTTTGAGAGCATATTCCTTGATTGGGCCACTGGAATTTTCCCTCCACAAGATGCGCCGTAGATTTTGATCCTCCTGATCGACTAAAATCTGCTGATGCATTTTTTCGATATCAGATGTAAGCACGATTGGGAATGACATCCATCGAAGTAGCAGGAAACACAGATCCTTTTGAATCGTGGGACCCGTCAACATAATGCTATTTAGTGATTCTCCAGATGTCGTTTTCGCCGAGTGGTCGAAAACCACCCTCAGTTTGGTAGTAGTGCTGTCATTTTTCATCACTGAATGATGTGGAAGATAATAGATTTTTCCCGTGTAATCCTCCAGTATTTCCTCCATGTGTCCAAGAGTAATATATTACTGAATAAATTTGCAATATTCATGCCGAAGCTCCTCTTTTTTTGCGAATCTCTGTTCCAACATAAAGAATCGCTTTAATGCCATTTTACGTGAATCGCCCAAGACAGCGATCCTTTAGCAGTGGTAATTTGACAGTATATCGTCCTGTTTCATTCCGCTTGTGCGTTATTTGGTAGTGTTTTTCGCACATTTCATCTTTTGCTGACTCGACCCTTGCAGTTGGTACTTCTTCTAGCTCCCAAAATTTCTTCAATCCTTCGTCTTCATTGCACACACTGATTCATGGTGTGAGGATCTTAGTTTGTGTTTTCTTCCTTGGAATTAACTTAGGAGTTGAGGTAGTAATGACTGGTCCAGATAGTATCCAGCCAAGCCTTGTATTTTGTGCCATTGGAGTATTAGCTGGACCCTTGATCAATCCATGCGTCAGGAAGTGCGGTAAAATGTCTGAACCAATCAGTAATTCAATATCCTTTGGTTGTTCGTACCATGGATCCGCCAACTTCAAGCCTTGAATGTGTGGTCACTGGTTGGGTGAAAATTTTTGTAGTGGCAATTTGATGTAATAACAGGCATTACTAGAGCTTCGATCTCCACGTTGACTCCTTCATCGTGGATTGATTGAATGGTGAAATGGCATGCTGCGATAATTTGTGTAGTATGACCGTTGATTCCATTTATCATTGACTCGTACTTGACCAATGCTACCCTTATTTGACGCGCTAACTTCTCTGTCCTCCAATGCATATGTCCACCATGGCTATGGCTAGTAGTACCGTCCTGTTATTTTGACATGTTGTGGCAATTCGTGTTGTCGATGATGCTTCTTCACTTGTTGTTCTTCCTGCTACGAAGACGGCTGAACTCTTACCTCGAGGGAAGTGAAGTAGGGAATTATGTTGTTGTGTGCCTATCTCGGAATCTGCCCTCGATGAAGTTTAAAAATTCATTTAACTTTGGAATTTGTGTTGACGTTCCTTTCGATTGTTGATACAATTTTCTTGATTGATTGTCGAGTTTTGGATATAAAAACTGAATCACTAATGAATCCCAAGAGCTGACATCAACTCCCAAGTTTCTGATACCGTACAAGATTTCTTTCGACGTATCCATGATAGATTTCAAGTCGAATGCATTTTCACTTCGAACTGGTTTCAAAGTAAGCAATTTTTGAATGTAGCTGTTGACCAACACTGCTGGATTTTGAAACCGGTTCGTTAGCAATTCTAGCGCTGTTGCATAATTGCTTGACGTAGGTGATAAGTGGTTGACGATCCTTGCTGCTTCTCCGTTCAGATTTCCCTTTAAATACTGAATTCGTTCGACATCGCATAAGGATCTATTCTGGTGTACTAATCGATCAAATAGTTCCCAAAATGGTGTCCACTCTTCATAACTTCCATTGAATTTTGGTATGCTTATGGGTGGAAGTTTGATTTCCCGATGTGCTCCAGGTTATGGAGCTACTGTCTCCGTTTGGTGTTGTCACTGTTCTGAATCCTTGATTTGAATGTATACATCTTAATGCATCTGCTCCAAATCGATAAACTCGTTCCTGGTTGTAATCAGCTTCTTCCAATGATGACATAATCTCTTCATTCATTGTTTGCAACCTTGTCCAGCATTCCTCTAATTGACTGAGCTTGAATCTGAGGTAAACTGTATTTTGATTCAAATCCAAGCTATCAATTACGCGTATGAATCTGTTCTTGACAAGATTCAACTTAGTAAATTTAGGTGGGCACTTCATTTTCTCAGCCGGCTCCTCTGTTCTCTTTGATGATGTGCTCCTTGATGTCTGAACTGCCGCTGCTGGATTTCAACTGGCGAGAGCTAAACGTAATTCTGGAACATTGCCTTTTCTCTTTTAACACATCCAATTTCGCCTTCAAAGTACTCCTAATATCAAGGTACCTTGATTCAAACTGACTAAAATACCATTTTTCTAAAGTAGTCATGGTGCGGGTTCGCCCTCTTCAGGTCTTCTAAATACCTGTTATTTAATTGGAAGTCGACCCAATGCTGCTCCAACTTCTCTAGTCGTTTAAGAATATACTCTACAGAGTATCGTGACTCTCCATCCTTTTTTAAGTGGATCCATAATCGATGGACTTCTTCCGAAATTCGCGTTTGGTTTAACGCTATATCGTCAATTTCACTCATGATTGCAGTTTGTAATTTTCACTCTACTTTTTTTTATGACTGCGATATTGGTCTCGTACTAACACTCACAACATTATACAATACTCGTAATTTACACTGTTCCGGCTAATCCGGCTCGAAGGACCATGTAAAATTTAACCTTTAGATTTTATTACTCGATTGACAGTCACCTTACCGCGGGTAGGGGGGATGGCTGATAATCAATAAATAACAGGTCGTACGCTGGTTGCTTGGTTAGATCTAAATTTATTTATTTCCCTTACTGAGTTTTTGCACATAAATTTTGCTTACTATGCTAACTTAATTTTATTAATTGATGACTCGAGTCATCGCGGTGCCCTACCAGATCATCCACTGCAGCTTGGTAGTTGTGCTGTGACTCGGCTGTTGTTCGGCTACTCAACCACTTGATGAAGGTCGTGAATGAGCAACATGTTTCTGCGCAAACTGCTTATGTTAGCAGCTGTTGTTAAATTTTTTGTTGATTACTTCAACAGCTAGTTTCAAACTTAATGAAATTTATGGTTTTCGATGAAGATAAACTGAGAAGTGTACAAAACAAATTGAGTAGAATTAGAAAAAATTTATGGCATTGTTAAGATTCATGATAGATATGTGTATGCAATAAATATTCCAAATAGATATAAATTAAAGCAAAATATGTAGTAGGAATATGAAATTTTAAAATAGATAGAGGAATTGGAACTTTCATTCGTTGGTGAATTATAGTCAAAACGATCCAAATAGATTTGAAAAAAAAAAAATAACAGCAAGATGACTTTCAAGCTAGTAGGTACGGACAAATCAGAATCCAATTTTTTAATAGCAATAGTAATCTAAACCAAAAACTTTCAAACGGGAATATTTCAAATAATCGTGTTTATCCGAACCAAAGACAATCTAATGGTTTTAGGTCAGGGGTTCGAAAATTTCAAAACCCTGACAATGCTAATGAAGTAATTTTCAGAATCGGCCTCCAAACAGACACTACTGATATTGAGTCTAACTATAGAAGATCAAAACATAAAATGTTTAATTGATACTGGGTCAACAATTAGTATAATTAAACCTATTATTTTGCACAATTACAAAGAACAGATTTTGAGCAAAGCAGAGTGCTATTCTACACTAAATGTTCATAGCATGGTAACTGCAAAAATTGTTTCTCCTATTCCCAATGAATTTGGCAAGTTAGGAAATATAAGTTGGAACGTGTTTAATTTAGATGGTAGGGACTACGACGCAATTTTAGGTCTGAAAATGTTCGTACCCTTTTAAATTAATGTCTTCTTAGGACAGAAATCTATCGAGGTTAATGGAAATATGTACAATTAAATTCAACAACGATGATTTTTCCACTAATCCAGATAATATTTGTTCTTTAGAACCTACTGCTGACTCATTACGTCAATGTTGAACAACTTAACAATGAAGAAAAATCGGGAATTCGAAAATTATTCAAAGAATACAATGACCAATTTTATAGAGAAAGGAACAATTTAAAAGGTGGGCAAAAACGCATCATCAATAGTGAATCAACGATGAGCGCATGCTGAGTCTGACCGTACATGTGGAGCTGGACACTCGTATCTGCACAAGCTCAGCCGGTTTAACTCCAGCACGCATGTGCCAGACGAGGCATCTCTTGCTGACCTGACCCGCACCTTGTGGATCAGATGTCTAACAAGAGGTCCTCAGAAGGAGGACGTGCAGCGGAGGAATTCCAACGGCGGAATCAACGGTGACGTCCACAGACAGACCGGCGGAAGCCTTACTCGAGCTACTCCGACATATTTGGAGCTCACGTCAGTAAGGAATTTTCACGACTGAGGCAGGGTCTTGAAAAGAGTTGGTGGCGGAGGAGCCCTTAATAGGCCAACGGCAGCGCTCGCATTCCCGAAGTGGGTTACTGGCATCGGGTTAACCGGCCCCTTGTCCTAGGGGTTGTATAAAGGGACCTGGCCCTCCAGGTTGGGGGTTGTGCGTAGGGGCAACTTCTCTACCGCGTAAAAAACCCATAGTTACGAAACAACCAAATGCCTCGGAAAAGAATGACCCTACTGTTGACGACCCTTGCGAACGAAATAAGGACAACGATTTTCGGATCTGCACGTGGAATGTTCGGACCCTTAACAGAACGCGTGCAGCCGATCAACTAGAAAAGGCCCTAGACTGCTATAATGCATATATTACATCCATCCAGGAAGTGTGATGGGATGGGCCGGGCAAAAGGAGGATGAAAACTGTGACATTTACTACTGTAGCAGTCTACAAAGAGCAGAAACAGCGCTTATTCGGATGCGGATTCGTTATACGCGGCAGACTTAGGCAAGAAGTCTTGAGCTTTCAACACGTGAGCGAGCATCTTATAACAATCCGCAAAGTGTTTTGTAGAGCACGCATTTTGTTTTCCGAGTTAGGAGTTTTGAACCCAGTTATTTCGCAAAACCGAAGTAGCAGCGCTTTGCTTGGGTTAGTCTTCGTCGGGTCTCCACTAAGGTGTCGTTCGTGGGGTTGATGTTTACTCCGAGGTAGGTAAACTCCTTAACTGCTTCGAAGTTACTGCTGTCAACAGTGACGTTTTGTCCTAGGCGGTGGGCAGATGCTGCTTTGTTTGTTGACAACATGTACTTTGTTTTGTCCTCGTTTACCTCAAGACCGACTCGTTTCGCCTGTTCTTCAATTGCCTTAAAAGCCTCTATGACGGCACGCTGGGAGCGACAGATGATATCAATATCGTCTGCGTATCCCAGCAGCTGGACGGATTTGTTGAAGATAGTGCCTTCCGTGTTGACGCCTGCCCTGCGCATTATCTGTTCCAGCACTATATTGAAGAAATCATATGATAACGCATCTCCTTGCCGAAATCCGGTACACGTTTGAAATAGTTCAGAAGAACTATTTGCAAACTGCACATTGCATCGCGTGTTTTCCAGGGTGAGGCGACAAAGCTGGATTAGTTGACCCGAATTCGCTATGCCGACCTCTTCGATACTTGAAGGGGGGACTGCTTCTTCGTTGACTGAATATATGATGCCCATTTAGCAGCTGCTGGAAGTGCTGCTGTGCTTCGGTGACTAGGTTTCCTTCACTATTTCGAAGAGCTTGCGGTCCGGGCCTGAAGCCAACTGCCAGTTGTTTGGCTTTTCTATAAAACATCCGGATGTTGTTTCTATCGCGACACTCCTCGATATCCTTGAGCTGGGAGACTGCGTATGCCCTTTTCTTCCTTCGCAGAATCTTTTTCTCCTCCCTTCTTCTGGGTCGATACTCTTCCATCGCTGCCCTAGTTTTGCGCCGCAACGTTTGTCTGTGTGCATTTTCCGTCACCTTTTTCCTCCGTACGCACTCATCATCATACCACGGGTTCTTTTTGGGCGGTGGTTGGTATCCAACGGTGGACTCGGCTACCTCTTTGATGATGTCGCGGTACTGGTTCCACAGATTGTTGGCGTTTGTGGATGGTGGGTGCACAGTAGAGAGTCTCTCGCTCAGGCGCTCTCTGTAGTCTCTAGCTTCCCCATGCATGCTAAGGCGTCCAACGTTAAATTTCTTTTTCTGGGCGGTTTTCAGCTTCTTTTCGTTGGACAGTCAAGCTCTGAATTTTGCTGCTACAAGGTAATGGTCAGAGTCGACGTTGGCCCCTCTGAATGTGTGTACATCCAGGATATTTGATGCGTGTCTCGCATCAATTAGCACGTGGTATATTTGATTGGCGGTTCGACCATCTGGGGAGCGCCAGGTTGCTGTGTGGATTCGAAGTCTTGGAAACCTAGTGCTACTTATCACCGTATTACGTGCTGCTGCAAAGTCGATTAGTCGGAAGCCATTATCTGTGGTCGTATCGTTTAGGCTGTGCTTGCCAACTAACCCGCAGAAGATGTTTTCCTTACCGACTTTGGCGTTGAAATCCCCGAGTACGATTTTCGTACGCCGGACAGGCTCCGTAGGCTCCGTCCAGGAGGTCGTAAAATTCCTCCTTGATGGGATCCTCAGCCTCATCGGTAGGGGCGTGAGCACATATTAGGCTGATATTGTAAAATGCGCCTCTGATGCGGATCACAGCTAGGCGATCGCTTATCGGCTTGAAGTCAATGATCTTTGACCGAAACCGATTTCCCACGACGAATCCGCATCCTAACATGTGCAATCTTTTATGACAGCTGTAATAGATGTCGCAGTTTTGTCGTTTTAGTATACCTGATCCTTGTTGTGAGCCAGGATGAGACCACGGGGGCAACTTCGGTGTAGGTGAGGAGGACGGTGGCACGCTCGCGGTTGCTCGGCTCAGCTTGTCGAACGGGGTGGTTCTTGTCACACCCCACCATACACCACCTGCTCAGCATACAAAATCTCGTGCCTTTTATATAAAAAAAAATCAAAAGAGAAGAAGAAGAAAGCTACTTTAAGCTGACTGGGGACGGACGAAAAAAGATAGGAAAGAAGATAGAGAGAAAAAAAGGAAAATGTCCAAGGGCTTATGACTATGGCCAGGAGAAAGACCGGGAAGGACTTCGCGAGCTTAATCTAGCTAGCCTAAACTACACCTAAACTAACCTAAAACTTAAACTAAGCCCTAACCTAACCCTAAACTAACTTAAACTTAACCTAACTTACACTCTAAACGCAGTAACACCTTCCCAGAATCTCTCCTTTCCATAGGGCTACCTTTCACAAATTCTGGCCAGAAAGGTAGCATTTGGTTTGTGTCGCAAGACATGAAGGGTGGGCTGGCCAACCTTTGCCAACAACATCTGGCATACTTCGGGTTCTTGGCGAACCTATGGAAAGGAGAGGTTCTGGAAAGGTGTCACCGCGATTAGGGCTTAAGTTAGGTTAAGTTTAAGTTAGTTTAGGTTTAGGTTAGGGCTTAGTTTAAGTTTTAGTTTAGTTTAGGTGTAGTTAAGGCTAGTTAGGTTAAGTTCGCGAAGTCCTTCCCGGTCTTTCTCCTGGCCATAGGCATAAGCCCTTGGACATTTTCCTTTTTCTCTCTATCCTCTTTCCTATCTTTTTTTGTCCGTCCCCAGTCAGCGTAAAGTAGCTTTCTTCCTTTTTTTTTGATTTTTTTTTTGATAAAAAGGCACGAGATTTTGTGTGCTGAGCAGGTGATGTATGGTGGGGTGTGGCAAGAACCACCCCGTCCGACGAGCTGAGCCGAGTAACCGCGAGCGTGCCACCGTCCTCCTCACCTACACCGAAGTTGCCCCCGTGGCCTCATCCTGGCTCACAACATCCTATCCATCGTATCTCCTGGATCGCGGTAATATCTGCCTTATACCGCTTATACAGATTCAAGTTTTTGAGTAGCGCCGGGGGTATTCAGTGTAGGTACGTTCCAGGTGCATACTTCCAATTCATAGTCCTTTGACGTTCCGGGTCGTGTTGCCATTTGAGGTCCATTATTCGAGGCATGATGTGTCTCTCTCATAACTTAAATTTTTTTTACGTGGTAGTTACCCCGACGGCACAACCTCCAACCTGGAGGGCCAGGTCCATTGTTGAGACCCCTAGGACGAGGAGCCGGTTAAACCGATGACAGTAACCCACTTCCGCCACCATCTCTTTTGCAGGACCCTGACTAGTACCTAAAGAATACTTATCGACCTGAGCTTCGAATATGTCGAAGTAGCCCAGATAAGGTGTTATTTCCGTTGTGGAAAATGAGACGCCACCGTTGATTCCATCGAGGGAATTCGTCCGCTGTCGTGTTTATCTTGATCAGCACTCGCGCTTATAAGTTTGGCAAGCCGGATCCGGGTGGACAACGGCCAGTATCCGATGGCTATCACTTGGTGGTAATATAAGCACAGTTGATGTGTGGCAACAGTTACAACACTGGGCTTTGCCAGGTTACAACCAATCAGTATCTACCCTATCCCACAACAGCCATCGACCCTCTCACTACTCACTAGATTAACACTAGTAACTACACATCATTCACGACTGCATATCAGTAACAGAGGTTGATTGAGTCAGTCACCTACAATACCTTTATGCAATCTACTATGCTACCTATACGGTTCACCTAGGATCAAGGGTTCGATTGAATCACTCTACCTAGCAAAGCCAAACTCCCCATTAGTATTAATACTACTTAGTACTAGTGCATAACAGTATAAGGGGTTCGATTGAATAAGTCGCCTTTTTTTACTCTCACGCACTCTGGCTACCTCCACGGTTCACCTAGGTATTAAGGGTTCGATTACATCAGTCACCCACCTAGATAACACCAACTGCATAATAGTACCAAGAGTTCGATTAAATCAGTAACTCTAACACTCCTATGCACCCTACTACCTACACGGTACCCTCGGCACTAGGGTTAAACTGAATCAGTCACCCGATTTAGCCAATTACCAACTGCATAACAGTACAAAGGGTTCGATTGAATCAGTCACCCCCAATACTTGTCTGCACCCGCTACCCTCACGGTACACCTAGCCGCTTCAGGCACAATCAAATCCCAGTCACAACACCCCCTGAGATAAGCATAAGTTTTTCCCCGAGTACCACGGTGACTTCCTCCGGTCTACCAAATATGTGGTATCACAATGGACCTACTTTTTGGTCTAAGTGTTTCCTGGCTACCGCCAGGACAGCCACCTAACCTAACCTTGCCCGATCCACAAGAAAGGAAACCCCCTCAACGACGCCAATTACAGAGGCATCGTGTATAAGATCTTATCTGCCATATTGAGTGAACGCCTGAAACCCTTCATCACAGTCGGTGCTGAGAATATGGAAAAACTTTTCTGCAGACTGCATAACGGTGATGAAGACCAACACACCGCTGTCAGGCAGAACGAACCATTCAACATAGAGGATGACAGCTAAAACTTTCGCCCACCTGACCAAAACAAAGGCTCGGTAGGGAGCATACACCAACTCATTTCCAAGATTTGTTCGGACGAGTGTATGCATGATGAATGGCATCTCAGTACCGTTTGCCTGATCCACAAGAAAAGAGAACCCCTCAACTGTGCCAATTACAGAGGCATCAGTCTCCTCAACATCGCATATAAGATCTTATATGCCATATCGTGTGAATGCCTGAAACCCTTCGACAACAAACTGATCGGCCCCTATCAGTGTGGTTTCAGGCCAGGAAAGTCCACAGTCGATTAAATTTTCACACTCCAGCAGATCCTTGAAAAAACCAAAAAGTCCAAATCGATACTCACCACCTTTTTAACGATTTTAAGGCCGCATATGACAGCATTTATAGAGACGAGCTGTACAGAGCCATGTCTAGTTTTGACATCCCTGCCATACTCGTTCGTCTGTGCAGGATGACGATGGAGAACGCCCGCTGCTTTATCAATGTCGATAATGATCTCCCCGAGACCTTCGATGTCAAGAAAAGGATTTAGACAAAGTGATGCGCTGTCATGTGACTTCTTTAATATCATTCTTGAAAGAATTGTGCGAAACTCACAAGCCAACACAGGAGGCACAATATTTCAAAAGTATTTCACTACTAGCTTACGCGGATGACATCGGCATAATTGGCAGAACACAGCGGGCTGTCACCGGTGGGTTGGCTAGTATCGAAACAGAAGCCGCCAAAATGGGTTTAGCTGTAAATGAGGGCAAAACAAAGTATATGCTGTCGACAAGAAGGGACACACAACATCGACGAATTGGACAGAATGTCACAGTCGACAGCTATTACTTCGATGTAGTAAGAGACTTTGTCTACCTTGGCTCTGCTATTAACTTTGAAAATAACATCTCATCAGAAATCAATCGCAGAATAACTCTTGCCAATCGCTGTTTCTTTGGACTGAGAAGGCAATTGCGTAGTAAGGTCCTATGTCGAAAGACAAAAGAGCCTCTTCATGTGACCTTAATCATCCCAGTCCTGCTTTATGGCGCTGAAGCATGGACTCTTTCGAAAGCGGATGAACATATCCTTGGTCGATTCGAGAGAAAAATTCTTCGGAAGATATACGGTCCCGTTTGCGTTGACGGGCTTTGGAGGAGAAGATTCAACGACGAAATTTACGAGCTGTACAGCGACATCGACCTGGTCAAAAAACTGCGTATCAGTCGCCTAAGATGGCTAGGACATGTAGAGCGAATGGACACCAATGCTCCGACCCGCAGAGTCTTCGAATCTAACCCGGAGGGACAACGCAGTAGAGGCGACCTCGCCTAAGGTGGCGCGCACAAGTAGAAAGGGATCTCAACCAACTTGGAGTGCGCAACTGGAAGCAGTTAGCTAATGATCGGGCTAACTGCAAAGGCTTGTTGGTTGGGGACCAGGTTCATCCCGAACTGTAGCGCCACCTAAGTAAGTAAGTAAGTAAGTAAGTCTTGAGGCCACAAACCCGGTTTCCAACAACCCATGGTTCCTGGATCATGACTAGGTCTTCTTCCTTTTTGTTGAGTCGGAGAATAAGGGAGCCCGACGCCGTGATGGAGAGATGCGAGATCTGAAGGATTAGCAGTATTGGAGCTACTACTTGTATAAGATACCGTTATAACGGTTTTGTTGGCTTCATCTGAGTCTGATGACAAAAGGTCATCATCAGAGAGATGCCACTAGGGTCACTATCCATCTCCGTGTCCGTCAATCCAAGACTGACCACCAGGACAGATGAAGAGGAAGGGGGAGGAACAGGAAAGCCCAGTTTAAGGAGAGCGTCAATCATCTCCGTATCCGTCGACTCTTAGCTGATGTAGAGGGATCCACATCCTGCTTGGGAGGTACTCTCTCGGGCTCTTTCTCGTCGCATTTGTAGACTTTTAAGGTGATGGAGCTGAAGCCATAATTCACTACCCCTACAGAGGATGTCAAGGGGGCCAGAGAGCTGTTGTTCACCTTTAAGATTTCTAGGATCACCTTTGGATTGGAGGGTTCGGTCGGGATGGTGACACGTGTCCTAGGTCAGTTTGGAATCTGGTCCCTCTCCATGACCTCCAACTGAGCACCTGGCCAAACTTGCCCCAATCTGGAAACAGCCAATTTATAGAGATCTTTAGATCTCTGGTCCGCGCAGGCAAGTAATTTTACATGCCCTTGATGCCATGTGGCGAGTTTTATCTCCACCTTCCTTCATTTGCCCGCCGTGATGCTGTCATCCACGGTGACCAATGACTGCAATCTCCAAGTATGCCTTAAGTACTTGATTGAAGGGCTTGGAGGTAGTATTGGTAGGTACTACTTCGGTTTTTCTGCCTAGGGTGGGTGACTCATCCTCAGATTGCTGACGTTTGGACGTTAAGTCCTTCTGGGATGAGTCGGAGGGAAGCTGGACACTCTGAGTTGCCCAGCTTAAGGATGCCTGTGCTGTTGGGTCCTCTCTTGTTCCGGGATAGCTTGGATGCTGTGAATTAACTTGCAGGCTAGTCGCCGAGCCTGGTATTAAATCTTAGAAGGAGCGACATCCCGCGAGCACGAAGCCGAGCAGTCCGTCGCCCCTGAGAGGGTTTTTAGAAGGGGATGAGGATCCTTCGAGGTGGAGGGTGCAGCGTGCCGCAAGCTCGAAGCCGAACAGCTCGTTGCCCCTGAAGCTGCAGATGTGGTTTTGGGAGTTAACTCCTCGCGTCTCATGGCCTGAATGTTCAGAGCAGGATTTGCTCTAGCAGAGCTTGCGGGAACGCTACCCAGTAGGCTGGAAGACGGTTTTTCAAGAGGACCGTCCTCTCTTTTTCCTTCTTTTTTTTGTATTTTCTTTATTATTTTTTATGTTTTGGTTTTGCATTATTTTATTAGAATTCATGTTTTGGACCCACGAGTGGTGGAGAATGAAAGGTCGACCTGCACAGAGATCCGCATTGTACAGGCAAGGCAGGCTAATCCAGAGGTCGCCAGGTATCCGGATACTCTCCGGGCTATTTGAATGGGCCCATAGCCAGGTTGATTTTCGGCAAGGGTCGTATGACACCTTAATCCAGCCCAGGGGAAAGCGAAAGGTGGGATTTGGGTAGGGAGGGAAGGATTGACTATCTACTAGTTTCAGGACTCATCTGGGGATAATTCCCGAGAATCTTTGACCTTACTCTGTCCCTACATCGCAACAAGGTTGGCAGTCAGGTAGGGGAGATCGTTGTAATTAGGGAGTAAAGTTACTTTTAGGTTACATTTCACCAGTTCACCTTCTTTTCACCTTTGGCCCGCGCATTAGGAGTCTTGAGTCCGCATATCAAGTTGTTAACAACCCAGGGTTCTTGCACCAAGACGATATCTTCGCTATGCCATTTATTAAAATTATCATCCGTTTCCATGTCTGACATGGCTCTATGCATTTGCTCCTAACGTATTAACTCCTATTGAAATCATAATGAAGGAATTCCTAACAACAAATGCAATATTTCCTAATTTTGAAAATGAAATAAGTCCTAACTCAGGATGAAATATCTTCGAACTCAAAAATGAAATAAACCCTAACATTTAGGAGTTATTTCGTAATGAAACAATTCGTAACCTAAAAAAGTCCTAAAGTGCAAAACACTTGTATTTATTTAATTTAGCGTCAACACAGTTTTAATTATAAACTTGGATGTTGTCAACCACTATGAATCTGCATACAGGGCATCTAATAAATTCGTCGCTCCGCTAAGGGTATGTCAACAACTGTCAGGCAGGCGCCTATAACCTATAAAGTTTGGGGTGGGTGGCTCGCTTCGGTCGCTGGGTTTCAACTCTGGGTTTCAACTCTTTTCTCCGCAGGGTTTAGCCGCTTACGCGTCTTCGGCGCTCCGCTAAGGGAATGTCAACAACTGTCAGCCTGGAGCTAAATTTTTGCATTTGGCCTTATTTCAAGGCACCATGAAAAAAGACTTTAGCTCCAGGAATAAACGTCCCGATACACTCTTAGTTCTTCGGTTAGGGAGTGAATGCTTTGAGCCATCAGCAATATCTGACGATTGATCGAAAGTTTTAGAGCCTGGGAGGTGTAGCAAATAACCTAATATTTCATTGTGGCTGTAAGTGAAGCTGCCGTCCGAATTTTTTAAAAACCATCGTTTTGGGCTCTCATCGCTGTGAGGATCTTTTCGTTGCTGAAAGAGGAGCTGTCAGGAAACTGTCCCACCAGAATTTATGAGGAAATTCATCCTCTTTGAACGCCTTCAGCGAGGCACCTTCCCGTGAATTTATATCGCCAATAGCTTGTTTAAGCCTTTGGTTTTAGTGACCTGTCCGCTTGGGCAAGGATTAGCTCAATTCAGAACCGACCTTATTTGACTGGAAGTTAGAAGGAATTCCGGAAAGTTTGAGGCTAGAATTCTGACCTTAGTTTACTCCAGAGTTTCCTTAAAAGAAGGTTTATGTATGGGTAGAGGCATTTAGTTGGAGGTGGAGGCTGCCTCTGGTCACTTCGATTGAGTAAGAGACATTTTTTGTTTTTTGTTGAGGGGAGCACCTTGTCACAGTGGCAGCAGGGTAATTTCGTTTTACTTTCAACTTCCTGAGGTATTTATTCAGGCACTTGAGGCAAAAAAAAATTTTTGGCCAACAGTCAGTGTGCTTTTAGTTGCCGTGCAAGGAAGTTCTGCAAATATTGAGAATTTTTTCATCAGAAGGCTATGCTTATGATTAATTTTTTTAAAGATAATCATCAAATACCTTTAGATTTCCTAACTAAATTTGTAGATAAATAACAAACGTACAGTAAAAAAAAATAAGCCTTTACGTTGGGTCTTTTCAATTTGACATCATTTCCCTGCCATATGGCATCGTTCCCAAAAACCACCTTAAAACCAATACCAAACAAAAATTCTTTTTCGATGTTGTTAGTAGAAGCCTCAGTAACAAGAAGAAGAAAAAAAAAATGTTTTACCTTTACAACAAAAAAGAAGTACTGAAAGGGTTAATCGTACGTGAAAAAGTTATTTAACATAATTTCTAGAAAATTTGTTAGAGATAAAAGTTTCGTAAAAAAAAGCTTCTTACTAAGTAAAAATTTTGGAAAAAATGCATTTGCAGTAAAAATTTGGAACAAATTTTCATAATTTTGACTTTAAAGAGCCATATCACAATTTTTTTGTAGATATAATAATTCAGAAGTTAGACAATTTAAGTGATTACACCTCCAAATCGGAAGTGTCCCACTTTGACGGGCTATAACTCGAACTGGGGTGAAAATAGACCCCTCCCCCCTTCTAACGATTTTCTGTTCGCTGAAACTTCAGGAATCTCTAGTTTAAGGATTATACCACTTGACTGGAACACCCTGTATGTACATACATATGTATATGGTTCAACTCTCGCCTATCATATTGACTTATGTTGGCTGAGTTAAATGTTTTCCGGACTATTGTAATTGTGAAAATTATGAATATAAATCTTAATTTCCTAATCAACTCACTCTTCTATTATCAAATAATTTTAATGGAAAATATAAATAAGAAAATAAAAGGAAAGATAGTCCGAGCAAATTCTATAACGCCCATAACATGTCCTTAGAGTATTCCATGTCTGTATAATTCCAACACAAATCAGTTCTTTTCCAAATTCTTCCCAAAGAAAATCTGAAAGCGCAAAAGGACACCATTATTTCTAATTTATTAAAGGATCAAATGATAAACCCTTCGCATAAATTTAAGCCCCGAAGTTTTGTGGTATAAATCTAAGGGGAAGATCTTTCTTTATTCTTCTTTTTTTGCTCGGGAAACCAACGTTTAAGCTCACGTACAACAAACAGTGCACCAACCCTCAAAAGCCAATTGCAAACATAACTTAAGAAATGAAACACTTTCAATTTTATGCTAGGTAATTTTGCGCACTTCCCACTTCTTATCCTTAATAATTTATTAAATACACTCTGGCAAACAAACACTACACCGAATATCACCAACGTACCCACCCTTACAGAAAACTCGAAAAAAAAAAATAATAAAAAAAATGTAGTGCCCTGTGGAATTTTAAAATGAAACGAAAGTGAAAGGACTTCATCTGATGCCGCCAGCACAGTAGTAAACGACGAGGAATGTAAGCACACCACTAGAAAAAAAAAATTTCTTGAAGGTGGGAAGTGTTAAATCATTAAGATTTCATTTTATCTTCCAAAATTAATGTAAATTCTACAGTGAAAAAAACGTAGATTTCAACTTTCGGACACTGCCACAGTATTCCCTTGTGGCCGTTGAAAAGTTGAAAAAAAAATCAGCCTCTGGACGCGTAAATCTCTTTTTCGAGGTAAACATTTTCATTGGGTCCTTTGTAATGGGGAATTATTGTATTTGAGGCGTGCACTCTTGAAAGTTTTCAGGCAGATGAAGATGAACCTAAAGGCATATAGTAACAGGCAGACGTAGTAGTGGCTAAAAAGGCCTTGTTTCCCTACTCTACCCCATGTTGAAAGAAGGTGGTTAAGACTGGAGCGCGATAAATTAATTATGAAATGGATTTTTAATGGTGAACGTGGAGCTTTGAAGTGAAGTCATTGGTGTTATTCTTCCGGTAATTTCTGTGACTTGAAGGGTTTATTTTTGATTTATTCACACTTCTAGTGGATGAGACGATGGAACTCGGTATCCCTTGTCTTCGTGAAACGGAAGTAATTTGGTTGGAATTAATTCTGCAGAATTACTTATGCTGAAATCAGTAAAACATTTCCGCGGGGCTCATAGATTTCTTATTACAATGAAAGTTAGTATTCAGAGGGCAAGTTTGTCAAGAAGCTTGAACAATTTAGTTACATCTGTAAGCTTTGATAAGTTAAGCGAAGGAATTCGTGGAAACTTAATCTGCATGACTAAAGTAACGATTTTGATTACAGTCCCACCATATGTAAAGAAAATTTAATATTTTCCTTACAGTATGGTTAGGTTAGGTTAGGTTAGATAGATGGGTGCCTTGTGACATAGTCACTGCTCACTTAGACCAGGGCCCTGTAACACAACGTGACAAGTACTTGTAGGACAAGTAAAATCTGACTACTCAAAAAAAATTCTGTAACACAAACAAGACTTGTCGTTAATACTATGACAAGTGTCACAATGA
The DNA here is from genome assembly GCA_946965025.1 of Blera fallax. NCBI lineage: Eukaryota > Metazoa > Arthropoda > Insecta > Diptera > Syrphidae > Blera > Blera fallax. The sequence continues at coordinate 53,692,836 of OX337246.1, forward strand.
AATATGGCAAGTGGGTAATTGTTTAATTTCCCTCGTTCTGTAACAGAACGCGACAAGTGTCAAGAACCACTAGTCAAACTACTACTGCTTTTGGACAGGCGTTTTGAATATTGTCGTAAAGTGATTAGTGTACTTTATCTAAGTTAAATTATAGTGAAAATATAAAAAGAGCGGGACTGTTTCCAACAACAACAAATTTATAAAGAAGCTTCGGAAATAATGGCTCGAGCATCTATGTCTTTAAGGAAGTGGCACTCGAACAGTAGAAGGGTACGTGAAACTGTTCAAACTAAAAGTTGTCCGGGTAGTCAAAAGGTCCTGGGTCATACATGGTATGTCTTTAGTGACGAGTTACAAGTCCCTTTACAGTCTTTTTAAAATCTCCTACAGTCCAGCTCTTTCAGTGGTAATAAGATAAACGTGCTTCAAGTTATTGCAAGGATTAATGATCCGCTGGGCATTATATTGCCCGCCGTAATAAAATTGAATATCTTCTTCCAATCAATATGGAAATTGAGGTTAACTTCGGATGGGACCTTGCTGTGGATTTGTTGTCAGAATGGGAGGACTCCATCAAGAACATTCTTCAGCTCAGGGATATGGTTACTCCAAGGTCAGCTTTACCAATGTTGGATACGAGTATCGTCTTCGTACACATTTTTCGGACGCAAGCTTAAAAGCTTATGGCGCTGTGACCTGCATGAAAAGTGTAAACTCACGAAGTGACATCAACGTTTCCTTCCTGTGTGCCAAGAATAAAGAAGGAGAATTAACACTTCCGTAATTGGAGCTTACAGCAACCTTGATAGCTGGTTGATTATTTGAGGCAAACGCTGAAAGTGAATGTTCAGAAATATTTTCTGTGATCCGATTCGAAAATCGCATTGAATTAGATTTATGGAGATGCACAGTGCTGGAAACCGTACGTCCCGGGCCGTGTGATGGAGGTACGAAATCTCACAAAGATAACTGAATCACTGCAGTGGAAGGGAGAACCATGCGGATTTACTTATCAGAGGTGTATCAGGAGCGAAACTACAAAAGTTACCGCATTGGCTTCAAGGTCAGGTTGGAGAGGTTGATTCGAATAATAAGAAATAATCTTAAGGCAGTTATAGGAAAAGATAAACTGAATTTCGACCAACTGAGAACCATTTCGACCGAAGCCAAAGCTATCGCCAATGACCGACCACTCACTTGACACCGTTTTCACCAGCGAAATTTTTAGTAGTATCTAGCTTTTCTACCCTTAGAGCATGTGTTGCTGCAGAAACCGACAGTGACATTGAGCAGCTTTGGAAACATCGAGTAAAGTACACAAACTCTTTTTTCTTGCCAGTTGATCTCTTAAACTCGTAGGGAAGGGTTTCATTTTGTTTTCAGTCTTTATATTCAATTTAAGTCTTTTGTCAGTTAGCGTACTCTGTCGGGCCTTTTGTCTTCTATATTTATTATTTTACAGCGTCCATCTTCCTCTTTATGATTCGTTTCACTGTTGTTGACAGGATGCGATAATGCGATTCCGTTTGTATTTTTTCGTCGTTTGCCTTAACTTTTTCAATTCGCTGGGAGTCTTTTTAATTTTTTCAGTGAGTGAGTCGATGGGTAGCATTGCAGATACGACTAGTACAGCATCGTTCCAAACACATTGGCGGTTCTAAGTGCGGCAAGCCGGCGGGCGGATGAAAATATACGTACGTAAGACTTAACTTTTACTACACTTGACTATATTTCTGCTTCACCATAGCTCTTGCAATAAGATGTTTTTATTTCGTTTTGGGCCTCCTATATTGCTCATTAGCCTTTTAAGTGGACTAACAGCTTTCACGATTTTTTGCATGCATATTCCAGGTGGTATTTCAAATTTAACCGAGCATCGATAATCACTCCAAATAGAGCGAAGCTACTTCGTGCCGTCCGACTTTAAGCGATATCGTTTCGCGGACTTTGCTACTTGAGACAAGCACCGTTTCAGTCTTATGATATGAATCGACGAACCGTTACAATTATCTTGTTACAATGGAGTAAGTTTTTGCTTCGACAAAAGCTGATAATTGACGCTTCTATTGGAATCGGTAGGCATAGAATTTCGTCGTACATAGCGTTCCACAGCAGGGGTCCTAGTCCAAAGCCTTGTGGAACACCACCAGATACTTCGTATGTCTTACTTCTCTCATCAGAGTCATAGAAGAGGACTGTGTTTGCAAAGTAGCTCTTGCAGAGATAGTCCGACATTTCGATGCGGTAAAGACTTCTCATATTGGTTCCCAGTTCGACGAGTTCAACGCATTTTTTCATATCCAGGGTTATACTCGTAATAGCGCAGTATTCTTAGCACTATCTTTCCAACGTCTGTCTTTTATAGTTCGGGCTTTCGTTATTATCTCTCCAGCCCCCTTTCCTTTCGGGAGTAAAATTAGCCGTTGATTGTTGTAACGTGGGCCTTAAAAAAGTAATGCCACCTGCGGTCATTATTGACGTGATCTATCTAACCGGTTAACACTTCCCTCACTTGCCACTTCTCTTTCTTTTTCATCGAGTCGTCATCACGCACGCAAACCCATGTGATTTTTCTGCTTTTCTTTTTGTAATTCTAAATTGTATTTGAAATAACTAAGTGAAATAAATAATTTGTTGAAGTACACATAAATATAAAATTGGCGACGAGGTTTTTTATGTCAAAAAAATGGACGAAAAAATTCTACACGGCGTAATGTCGAAGCAACAAGCGTGGATGGAAAAGATGATGGCCGACAACCAAAAATTTTTGGAGAAAGTCCTACAAAAGAATCCGTCAGCATCGGCGTCGATTCCAAACTTTCGAACATTTGACGAACAGAAGGAGCATTGGGACACATATCTCTTCCAACTGCAGCAACACTTTTTGGCACATGGCATCGACGAAGACAATAAGAAAAAAGCATTATTCTTATCATCGTGTGAAAATTTCCTAAACGAATTGCTGATGTAGCTATTGGAAACTCAGGATGTAAGTACACATATGTATGTACATATAAAGAGATTTCTTCGAAATTAACTAAAGCTCAGATATTATGGGGCTCGACTGGTTCACAGTTTTTAATTTTAGTGTGCAGATGGTCGGTTGCAGTGAGGTTTTGTCTACTTTCGTAGATTCCAAGAATGAATTAAAGCAGAGCACCAACTCGCTTTGTGAGCCCTACAAAGTTCTTTTTAGCAATAAGTTGGGTAAAAGCACTAAATATGTTGCTCATTTAGTATTAAGACCGGTTAGTCAACCCAAATATTGTAAGTACAGACCAACGCTTACTTACTTACTTCGGTGGCTCTACAGTTCGGTGTGAACCTGGGCCTCAACCAACAAGCCTCTCCAGTTAGCCCGGTCCTTAGCTAACTGCCTCCAGTTGCGCACTCCAAGTTGGTTGAGGTTCCTTTCTACTTGTGCGCGCCACCTTAGGCGAGGTCTTCCTCTACTGCGTTGTCCCTCCGGGTTAGATTCGAAGACTCTGCGGGCGGGAGTATTGGTGTCCATTCGCTCTACATGTCCTAGCCATCTTAGGCGACTGATGCGCAGTTTTTTGACTAGGTCGATGTCGCTGTACAGCTCGTAGATTTCGTCGTTGAATCTTCTCCTCCAAAGCCCGTCAACGCAAACGGGACCGTATATCTTCCGAAGAATTTTTCTCTCGAATCGACCAAGGATATCTTCATCCGCTTTCGACAGAGTCCATGCTTCAGCGCCATAAAGCAGTACTGGGATGATCAAGGTCTTGTACAGAGTCTCCTTAGTTGTTCGAGATAGGGCCTTACTACTCAATTGCCTTCTCAGACCAAAGAAACAGCGATTAGCAAGAGTAATTCTTCGGTTAATTTCCGCCGAGATGTTATTGTCAGAATTAATAGCAGAGCCAAGGTAGACAAAGTCCCTTACTACCTCGAAGTTATAGCTGTCGACTGTGACGTTCTGTCCGATTCGTCGATGTTGTGTGTCCCTTCTTGTCGACAGCATATACTTTGTTTTGCCCTCATTTACAGCTAAACCCATTTTGGCGGCTTCTGTTTCGATACTAGCGAACGCACCAGTGACAGCCCGCTGTGTTCTGCCAATTATGCCGATGTCATACGCGTAAGCTAGTAGTTGCACAGACTTTTGGAAGATTGTGCCTCCGGTGTTGGCTTGTGAGTTTCGCACAATTCTTTCAAGAATGATATTAAAGAAGTCACATGACAGCGCGTCGCCTTGTCTAAATCCTTTTTTGACATCGAAGGTCTCGGTGAGGTCATTACCGACCTTGATGGAGCAGCGAGCGTTCTCCATCATCATCCTGCACAGACGAACGAGTTTGGCAGGGATGCCAAAACTAGACATGGCTCTGTACAGCTCGTCTCTATAAATGCTGTCATATGCGACATTAAAATCGATAAAAAGATGGTGAGTATCGATTTGTACTTCTTGGGTTTTTTCCAGGATCTGCCGGAGTGTGAAAATTTGATCGACTGTGGACTTTCCTGGCCTGAAACCACATTGATAGAGGCCAATCAGGTTGTTGATGAAGGGTTTCAGGCGTTCACACAATATGGCAGATAAGATCTTGTACGCGATGTTGAGGAGACTGATACCTCTGTAATTGGCGCAGTTGAGGGGGTCTCCTTTCTTGTGGATCGGGCAAACGATGCTGAGTTTCCATTCATCAGGCATACACTCGTCTGACCAAATCTTGGAAATGAGTTGGTGTATGCTCTCTACCAAGTCATTTCCGGCTGCCTTGAACAACTCGGATGGTAGGCCATCAGGACCAGCAGCTTTTTTGGATTTAAGCTTGGATATTGCTATCCTTACTTCGTTTTGGTCAGGTGGACGGAAGTTTTGGCTATGAAAAATTCGTCTATGTTGAATGGCGCATTCTGCGGTATGTTGATCTTCATCGCCGTTATACAGTCTGCAGAAAAAGTTTTTCCATGTTCTCAGCACCGACTGTGATTCTACTACCAGGTTTCCTTCCTCATCTCTACAGGTTTCCGTACGGGTCTTGTTGGCGTGACACGTTCTTTTTACCTTTTGGTAAAACTTCCGTACATTATTCCTGGAGTGTAATCTCTCAATATCTTCGATCGCGCGCTTCTCGTGCTCTTTTTTCTTCTTCTGGAGAAGCCGATGCTCTTCCCGTCTCTTACGCTCGTAGAGCTCACGAGCAGCCCTCGTCCTTCTTTGCAGCGCCGCTTTGTACGCGTCCTGTTTAGCTGCATGTGCTTGCCGGCATTCTTCGTCAAACCAGGGGTTTCTTGGTGGTGGTCGACTGAAACCCAGCACATCAGTTGCGGCGCCTCTGATGGCATGTTGGCAACGTTGCCACTGGTCTTCGGCACTTGATGCTGGCGGCATAGGAGTCGTGGAGAGATTTCGGGATACGCGATCGGCGAAGATTCTGGCGGTCTCTTGCGATTTCAGCTTTTCGACGTCAAGTCTCTTCTCACAGTTATTCTTCTTTGTGGCGTTCGGGATATCCGCACTCGTACCTTGGCTGCAAGAAGGTAGTGGTCCGAGTCGATGTTGGCTGCTCGAAAGGTTCGGACATCCAGAATACTGGAGGCATGCCTTGCGTCGATCGCAATGTGATCAATTTGGTTGACCGTTTCATGATCAGGAGACCGCCAGGTCCACTTGTGGATATTGAGATGAGGAAACCGTGTGCTTGCTATTGTGACGTTTCGCCCCGCAGCAAAATCAATCAGCCTGAGTCCGTTGCCAGACGTGGTGTCGTGCAGGCTATGTTTACCAACTGTTCTACCAAAGATGTCCTCCTTTCCTATCTTGGCGCTAAAATCGCCTAGCACGATTTTAATGTCATATTTAGGACATTGCTCATAGGTTTTTTCGAGGAGCTCGTAAAACAATCTTTGGTAGTGTCGTCCTTGTCTTCTGTGGGGGCGTGAGCGCATATTAGGCTAATGTTGGCGAATTTAGCCTTGATGCGGATTGTCATAAGACGCTCGCTCACGTGTCGAAAGCTCAAGACTTCTTGCCTAAGTCTGCCGCGTATAACAAATCCGCATCCGAATAAGCGCTGCTTCTGTTCTCTGTAGCAATCACCGTAGTAGATGTCACAGTTTTTCATCCTCCTTTTACCCGGCCCATCCCAGCGCACTTCCTGGATGGCTGTGATGTCTGCTTTATAGCAGTCTAGGGCCTCTGCAAATTGATCGGCTGCACGTGGTCTGTTAAGGGTCCGAACATTCCACGTGCAGATCCGAAAATCGTTGTCCTTATTTCGATCGCAAGGGTCGTCAACAGTAGGGTCATTCCTTTCCGAGGCATTTGGTTGTTTCGTAACTATGGGTTTTTTAGGGGAGGGAAGTTGCCCCTACGCACAACCCCCAACCTGGAGGGCCAGGTCCCTTTATACAACCCCTAGGACAAGGGGCCGGTTAACCCGATGCCAGTAACCCACTTCGGGGATGCGAGTGCTGCCGTTGGCCTATTAAGAGCTCCTCCCCCACCATCTCTTTTTCAAGACCCTGCCTCAGTCGTGAAAATTCCTTACTGACCTGAGCTCCAAATATGTCGGAGTAGCTCGAGTAAGGCTTCCGCCGGTCTGTCTGTGGACGTCACCGTCTGTGGACGTTCCGCCGTTGGAATTCCTCCGCTGCACGTCCTCCTTCTGAGGACCTCTTGTTAGACATCTGATCCACAAGGTGCGGGTCAGGTCAGCAAGAGATGCCTCGCCTGGCACACGCGTGCTGGAGTTAACCCGGCTGAGCTTGCGCTGGTCCGAGTGTCCAGCTCCACATGTACAGTCAGACTCAGCATACGCTCATCGTTGGTTCACTATTTAATAGCTATCCAGCAGGCACCACGTGGAGGTGATGATGCGTTTTTGCCAACAGACCAACGCTGTTCGCTTTAAAACAAGCAGTGCGAGATGAACTCAATCCACTTGAGAGTAAAGACATTCTGAGGCCCGTAGAGACAAGTCAGTGGGCTGCGCCTATTGTGGTTGTATCTAAGCCTAATGGATCCCTCCGTATCTGGGGGGGTTTTGAAAGTTACCGTGAGCCCACAATTAGAAACGGATAGACATTATTCCACCGCCTACAAGGGGGCCGCCGGTTTACAAAAATAGACCTTTCCGACGCCTACCTTTAAGTTCCTTTAGATGAGGAGTCAAAAAAATTAACTGTCATGAACACCGAATTCGGTTTATTTCAATACCAACGACTGCCTTTCGGAATATCGAGTGCACCTGGAATGGACCAGTTGCAGGAGCATGGTTTGCGGTGCAAGTTGAACAAATGTCAGTTGGCAATGGATGAAGTGCAATACTTAGGCCATATCATAGATGCCCAAGCGATCCGTCCCTCGGAGGAACGCGTTAAAGCTCTTATGATGTTGCCCGCACCAGTAGATCTTAAAGGGCTAGAATCATTCATCGGAAAGTTAATTATTACAATCAATACATTCAAAATTTTTCACAGATTGCAGCACCATTAAATAAGCTTCGGTCTCAAGTTGAGGAGTATAAGTGGGGTGTCGAGCAGCAACGAGCGTTTGAGTGCCTCGAGGCGAAACTTGCAGCTGTTACGAGCTTACAACACTTTAATGACGATTTCCAATTTCCTTGGCAACGGACGCATCATCACATGGCATTGGCGCTGTCTTGTCACACGTTTATCCAAATGGTTCGGAACGACCTATAGCATTTGTATCTAAAACGCTAACTGAGACTCAAAGAAGATACAGCCAAGTCGAAAAAGAGGCCGTATGAATCATCTATGGTGTCAAAAAATTCCATGAGTATCTCTATTGTCGCAATTTCGAATTAATAACGGATCATAAACCCCTCACAACCATATTGTTGGGGCAGAATAATTTCTAGTTATGTTTTATAACAAATTTAAATCTAGTGTCTAAATCGCTATAATTTAGCACAGAAAAATTTATAGTTAATTTAAATCTGGCGCCTAAGTTCGACCAGTCGCCATAATTTTTGATAGCCATAATAATAAATCGAACCATTTGCGGTAATCTTTTATGTTCTAGACTTCTTTCATGGAATAAAACCGATAACCTAGTATCATGTACATGTATAAAAGCTAAAAAATTGAATAAAGTTTTTTCTGTCTTTTGTAAGAACCCATCAGTGGTGGAACTCCTGCGTTTTATTTTCGCCGGGAACTTCTTCGTCGTCGTCGTCTTCAATTCGCTATTTTTATTCAAAAAATATATCAACTTTCAATCTTCCTACGATCCAAGTAGAGGTTAAAAGTTGACGGTTGTAGAAACCTACGACCGTACATTTTTGGCGCCCAACCGTGTAAGGGAAAGTATCCCACGGTATTTATATAAATTAAATTCCCGAAGTTAAAAGTGTTAACAAAAAAATAAAACAAACTGTGAATAATTAGTGAAAAGAAAAAAAAAATGTTCATACTCGTATACTAGTACTACAATAGTACAGACATAGACAAAAACAATAAAAGTGTAAAAATAATTAATAATAATCGGTATCGGGTTTCGGTTCGGTTTTTTTTTCGCGTGTGGAAAAAGCATTCAGCAGGAATAATTTTCAATCCGAAAGACAAATCTTTCGGTGTACGCCCGGAAAAACTACAAGTCGGTGATTGCCTAGAACAAGAGTGGTCTCTACAGAAGTGCAACTAGGAAATAGGGAAGATAAGTATACATCTCCCAACCAGGTACGTCACAAATCGCCTTTCAATCGAAGCTGCGCACACCATTCGTCATAATATGTACATATATTAAACCCAGCCATTAAATATAATTTTAAAATAATATATACATACATATGTACATATGTATATATAAAAAAAATATTGAAACAAAAGCGCATCTTCGACGGAACTGTGATATGCATGCAAATAAGAAATATAATATTATAGTACATAATTTGTAATTGCTGCATTTAATTAGATTTGGGTTATTGGCGGGATCATTTCTCCGTCTAAGTTATCAGGAGAAATTAAAATTTAGAATCCACAAAAGCTTCTTATACAAATCAATCGCATTTTACAATCCACTAAGCTTTTCTTTTGTCGCCATACTACGTGAACATTTTCGCCGTATTACGCTTTCGCATAATAAGCTCAAAGCACAGAACATATATTATTTCTAGTGCACTTTGTCATCATTCGTTTTTTTTTCGCCTTCAACTCGCTGACGCTGAAGTCAACCTTTGTAGTGGGATCAATTCGCTGTAGCTGCTGCTATTTTTGTTGTTGGGAATTGCCGTCCACTTGAAACATTAGGCGTTTTTCTTTTGAAGTAAAACTTCTTTACGCACGCTTGACTTGGGGAGTAAGCTGGTGAATGCCTGACGAGAGCATTACGAAAAGTGTGACCGGGCGAGGCGAACGGAAGGTGAGAGGGAGATATAAGTTAGTGAAGAGAAAAAGAGAGAGAGTTACGTTTCGCACATTACTGTAGTGGCAAGAGAAAGAGGTGCGCGCGCACATTTTCTTTCTCTCTTCCTCTCATAGCCAGTTACGTTTCGCATACAGTGCAGGCCTATTGTCTGTATCACACTGTAGGAGCAAGAGAGAGCAGTAAATATTCTACGTTTAAAGTGAATAAAATTGTAAATTCATTTTAAAGTTCATATTTTGTGAATTTTCGGGTGAATAATAACAAATTATGGCAGGAAGTGACACAGACTCTGAATATGAAAGCGATGCTCCAGGACCAGTTAAAGAAGTTTTACTTCAGTCGTGTGGTCTGAAGCACACTCGTTTTTTGACAAAAGTTCATTTTGCTCTTAGATTGTTCGTTTGTTCTATTGTTCTCTTATTCTTATGCATTAGTATCTATTTCTAATATGCATTCTATGCATTTCAATAATGCTCATTAGCGGGTATGTGTTTAAAAGGAAATAATTTGCAATTACAAGGATTATGTGTACTGTGTTTTTTTTTTTTTAGTTCAGAGTAGAGCTTTGAACAGAGCTCGAGCACATCGAGCGTGCTCTGAACCGAGCGTGTTCAGAGCGCTCTGATTTGTTTTTGAAACACAGTTGAACGCTTAATTTAGGGATCATACCTTTGCTCCATTTAAACCCTAAAATAAAGTTTACAAATAAGCAGAATATCTATTATTAGTTATTTTTTATATTATATTACCTTCTACGCCAGAACAACAAACCTCGTTCGGCATTTTAATTGGCTTGGATTTTTGTTTGTTTTCCCTCCTGTCACATAAAAACAATGGCCGTGCTCAGCTTTTTGCTCTGAATGCTCGGTCAATTTATTCTGAGCTCATAGAGTGCGCTCTGAGCATGCTCTGAACGACAAAAGAAAAACGAATTCAGAGCTTCTGATGTGTCTGAGCTAAAAAAGAAACACGAAATTTTTTTTGACAACTCAGGCTCTGCTCTGAACTAAAAAAGAAAAACGCCTATTGTAACATCATTAGGTGTTTTTCTTTTTTTGTTCAGAGTAGAGCTCTGAACAGAGCTCGAGCACATCGAGCATGCTCTGAACCGAGCGTGTTCAGAGCGCTATGATTTGTTTTTGAAACACAGTTGAACTGCTTTTTTTTATCCCACTTTCCAAGCGTACATAATTCTCTTTTATTTCGCCGATTAATTTAAGGATCATACCTTTGCTCCATTTATATCCTAAAAAAGTTTACACATAAGTAGAATATCTATTGTTAGTTATTTTTTATATTATATTACCTTCTACGCCAGAACAACAAACCTCGTCCGGCATTTTAATTGTTTTGGATTTTTTTTTGTTTGTTTTCCCTCCTGTCACATAAAAAAAATGGTCGTGCTCAGCTCTTTGCTCTGAATGCTCGGTCAATTTATTCTGAGCTCATAGAGTGTGCTCTGAGCATACTCTGAATGGAAAAAGAAAAACGAATTCAGAGCTCTGATGTGTCTGAGCTAAAAAAGAAACACGAATTTTTTTTTGACAACTCAGGCTCTGCTCTGAACTAATAAAGAAAAACGCCTATTGCATAGACCTACATTTCGCTTAGTTATACAAAGCTATTGGAGCTTTTTTCGTCGTTGTCGTCGCCGGAGTGGGTGCTGCATTGATCGTATGCAATGATAAGAAGTTTTCTTGGGAAATTCTTGCAATAAACAGAAGCTTTCACTTGGAAAGTAATTTCTTCGTTGGCAGTTGGAATTCCTTTAACACTTTCAATACAATTAAATTAAGTAATTTACAATCACATTTGAGATCAATTCATTTCAAATTAAATTCACTTCGTGTGAACTAATTTGAACTAATCTTTCGTCGTGGGATTTATTCGTCATTTCATCACCGGATTAACTTCGCCATTGGATAATTTTTTCGCCGTAATACCTTTTGTAACAGTGTTGCCAATCGATTACGTTTTTGTACTCTCATCAAAATCATTGAGGGTTCAAATAATTCTCTGTTCATAAACTACGTAATTGGAATGCCGTCTATGAATTTTAGAGTCCTATTTTAAACAACTTTAAGCATGCCCGACTCATATTGAGAGTTTAGTGCCAGCTGATACGTGTCGAGGGGAATTGGAAGACCTTTATATTTCAACGAAAACTAAAATTCAATCGCTTCTAGGACCTTGCAGGCGCAATAGTTTCATAGAAACAACTTTCGCAGTTCCCCATCATACAACCAATCATTTGCCCAAGTTGAAATTACCACGATTTAATAGAAAATATTCAGAGTACAAAAATTTTATAAATTCCTTCACAACTCTTGTCGATAACGAACCGAATTTGACCAAAATCGAAAAATTTAATCATCTATTGACCTGCTTGAGTGATCAAGCTCTAAGTACGGTTAAGGCCTTCCAAGTTACGGAGGAGAATTACCCTAAAGCTTTAGCACGGTTAAAGGATCGTTACGATAACGATTATCTTCTTACAATATATTTCCGAACTTTTTGAGCAACCAAAGGTCCTCAAGGTTTCTGCATCGGAACTTCGGGGTTTAGTAGACAAGACATCCGCGGTTTTTAATTCGCTTCAGTCGATAGTATCATTTGAAAATATCTGCAATGCCATTGTAATACACATCGCCATGTCTAAAGTAGATCCGGAAACTCAGTCGAAGTGGGACGAACATCTGGATTACAAGAAGCTAATTGGAGTGAATGTTCAGGGGTCCTTAGCAAGAGGCGTCAATACCTCGAAGCTCGCGAAAGCAAGCAGTTGAGATCGCATTCCGATCCACGGATGTCTAGCAAGCAAAGACCATCGCATTCTGGTTATCGTCCTCAATTATACCTAGCAATTTCGCAAAGGGTCTGTTTGTTATGTCAAGATAGTGGTCACTCTATTCCAGGTTGCTCAGCCTTTAATAAGTTGACTGTAGTGGAAAGGTTCACAAATGTCAAAAGACTAGGCCTTTGCCTAAATTGCTTGAGTAAAGGCCACAGCGTTTCAACGTGTCCCGCATTATATAGGTGCAAGGTTTGCAAACAACCGCACCACAGTCTTTTACATCGAGTTCAATAACCGGACAACAATGCCAGAAATGAGAAACAGGGTAAACACTCACCACTAGTTTCAACAAGTCATACTGCTTTGGAAAGGGACCAACTTTCGTTGGCTCAGGTAATTTTAGCGACGGCATTGGTTCTTGTCAAGAATTCAAGTGGAAGTTTTCAACTGGGTCGAATGTTGCTCGACTCAGGTTCTCAAGTTAATTTCATAAATGAAAGATTCGCTAATACCCTTCGTCTGAAAAGGCAACGAAGGAGTGTAGATATAGTCGGAATAGGGGAATCTGAAACAAAAATTAACTTTCAGACACAAACTACAATTCGATCGCGTTTTAATAATTTTGAAACATCATTGGAGTTTTTGCTAGCATCTTCTATCATGGGGTATCAACCAGAAGCAGCTCTCAACATCTCAGATTGGAATCTACCTAAAAATTTAGAACTCGCAGATGAGTATTTTAATAAGATATCACAAATTGATTTGCTGTTAGGGGCCGAGTCGTTCTTTGAGCTTCTGCAAGTAGGCCAAATAAAGCTAGGTGAAGGACTACCCTCCTTGCAAAAAACGTCTTTGGGATGGATCGTGTCGGGAAGTTACAAGAAACCTGCCAATATCAAGAAGAATTTTTGCTTCCTGAACTCTAATGACGAGTCTCTCGAGCGATACGTGGAGATGTTCTGGGAACTTGAACAAATTCAGAAACATGGATCAAAGTGGGCTGAGGAACAACAGGAGTGCGAGGCACATTTTCGGGAAAACATTGAGGTTCTACAGAATGGCCGCCTTATGGTTCGTCTACCATTCAAACGAGAACCCAGCTGTTTAGGATCGTCGTATGAGATAGCTTTCAAGCGATTTTTAGCGTTGGAACGAAGACTAGCCAAAAATGAATCCTTGAAGGCTCAATATGCAGCGTTTTTAAATGAATATGAGGTCTTAGGACATACATATGTCATTGGTCAAGGAGGTCTTAGGACATATGTCATTGGTCAAGGATCCAAAACTAAGTGAACCCCATTACTACCTACCTGATAACTGCGTTGTTAGGCCAGAAAGCACGTCCACAAAGCTTAGAGTTGTTTTCAATGCTTCATGCTGTACTTCGTCTCATCTATCATTGAACGATACGCTAATGGTTGGTCCAACTATTCAGACTGAACTCTTTATTCTTCTTCTTCGCTTTCGGTTGCATAGGTTTGTCCTCACCGCAGACGTCGTAAAAATGTTTCGTCAGTTTTTGGTTCACCCGTCTCATCGTAGATTTCAATACATCCTTTGGAGAAAGGACGAAACTACTCCGATACAAACGTACCAAGTGAATACCATTACATATGGCACATCGTCGGCTCCTTTTGCTGCTGTTCGTTGCCTAAAGTTTTTGGCAGAAACCAACAAAAATAATTTTTAAATAGGTCCACAGGTAATAGAAGAAGATTTTTATGTAGACGATCTCATTACCGGAGATGATGATCTGGATTCATTGCTCCAAAAACAAAGGGAGGTTGTTGCTGTCTTACATTCAGCAGGGCTAGAGCTATCCAAATGGTTGAGCAATCACCCCACGATAATGGAAGCTGCGAACTCGTTTCAAAAGGAAATCAAACTTAATGAATCTGGTCTTACTAGCACGTTAGGGATAACCTGGAATCCGCTATAAGATGAGTTTAGCTTTTCGTACAACCGAAATAGAAGCTACTCCAAATACACAAAACGGTCTATTCTATCGCTTTCGTCTTCGCTCTTCGATCCAATGGGATTGTTAAGCCCAATAATTATCAGAGCAAAGGTAATTCTTCAGAATCTGTGGATTGAAAAAATAGACTGGGATGCATCCATTCCTCAAAGTGCCGATACCGAATGGCGGCAGTTCATGACTGACCTGGATTTATTGCAAAATCTATCTGTCCCCAGATTTGCCCTGATTGCGAATAGTCAAAGCTATCAGATACATGGTTTCGCAGATGCTTCTATGCATGCATGGTTGCTGCATATATCTTCGCGCTTTAGATACATCCGGATCGGTACAAGTTAGGCTTCTAGTCGCAAAATCTAGAGTAGCACCAGCAAATAGGAAGCAACTCCCGCGATTGGAACTTTGTGCAGCTCACTTATTAGCGAAGTTGTGGGAAAAGATAAAACCTATATTTAAAGGAAATCAATCAGAGGTCTACTTTTGCACAGACGCTGCAATAGTTTTACACTGGATAGCCACACACTCTTCAAAACTAACAACCTCTGTAGGCAATCGAGTAGCCGAGATCCAGGAGAAGACAAAAGGTGTCATATGGAAACATGTGCCCACCGACAAAAACCCAGCGGACATCGTTTCGAGAGGCTGCATAGTTGAGGAACTATCAACCTCAATATGGTTCAAAGGCCCAACATTTTTGCTACGCCCAATGGATAATTGGCCAATTAATTTTGAAATTTCGCTTTCACCAGAAGATCTTTTACTAGAAAAACGAAGAACAGTGCTGATCTGCAAAAAATCGGAACCTAACTTTTTACTTGGGATAGTCGAGCGATTCAGTTCCTATCTAAAAATTCTTCGCATATTCACGTATATAATCAGATTTTGTAGAAGACACAAAAACCTCATTCAAGTTGCTTCATTTTCTGAGGAAATCAACGCCATCAAGTCCCAACGACCTCTAAAAAGTTCGATAATGGGGTTAAATCTATTCTTGCAGTAGACATATGGCATAGAATTACTTCGTGTTGGAGGACGGCTGAAACACGCTTGTATTCCGGAGGAAAGTAAACACCCTTTGTTGCTTCCGAAAGATAGCTGTTTCACAAAAACTCTTGTTCGCCATTTGCATTTAACTAACTACCACGCTGGTCCAAAGGCTTTAGTTTCGTTGGTTAGACATACATAAGTTTTGGATTGTCAACGCTCGGGATATCGCTCGGCAGATTGTTAGGCAATGTGTTCACTGTGTCAGATACCGTCCAAAATTATTAGAGCAGATCATGGGAAACTTACCTCAGGAGAGATTAACTGCTTCGCGCCCATTTCTGTGCTGTGGGGTAGACTTTTGCGGACCAATTCTTACATATTACAAAATCAGAGGAAGAGTACCCTACAAAACCTATATCGCTGTTTTCGTATGTTTCTCGTCCAAGGCAGTCCATTTAGAAGCCGTATCAGACCTCTCTACAGACGCATTTCTTGCTGCCCTAAAACGATTGATAGGTCGAAGAGGTCTGCCAAGAGACATATTTTGCGACAAAGCGACTAATTTCGTCGGAGCCAAATCCAAATTTATTGAATTGCACAATTTATTATTCAAAAATTCATCGCAAGAAATTAACAGACAAGTCAATGATCAATCTTTATTTTTGATTTGTTTCCATAAATATGTACTTATGTACATAATAGTAACTGCTGAATAACTCTTACTATGGCTAAATATATATACATACATTTTTTTTAATTATTTATGTTGCAAAACGTATCGGTTTTTTAACAACACGCCCGAAACGAGTACGGTAGTGACCTTGCTGCTCAACAGGAGGTGACGTGTGATCGGCTTTTCGGTTAACATCAGCGTTAGGATTGATTGCTGCTTGTTTCGATGTTCCTATTTCGCTACTCTCACTTTCGTCTCCTATGGCTTTAAATTTAGGCTCATTGCATGATCTGCGCAAGTGTGTAGTATTATGTCTGATAATGTTATTATTTTCTGTGCGTAATACGTACGATCTCTGAGGTTCACTCCTTGTCTCGATTCTAGCAGGCTCCCAATTCGATAATTTTCTCTAAACCACATTATCCCCTGCGCTAAGCTTTAATTCCTTTCGATTAGCTGTTCTGTCGAAATATATCTTCTGTTTTTCTTTTAGACGTTTCATTTGCTCTACAGCATTATTTCCTACTAGCTTTGGTTGTAGCAGATTTTTACCGACTGGGAGTCTCGTTCGCAAAATTCTACTCATGAGTAATTGTGACGGTGTTGTATCTAAATGCGCAAGCTTAGAACTGCGGTATTCTAATAAAGTTTGATTAGATCTATCCCGCTAGCTATCGTTTTGGCCAAGTGTATAGCTTTCTCGGCTTGGCCGTTAGACTTGGGATAAAAAGGGCTAGAATAAATTAATCTGAATTCCCACTTTGTAGCGAACTGCTTGCATTCAAAAGAATTGAACGGTTGATTGTCACAAATGATACTTTCAGGAATTCCATGTATTGAAAATACGTCCTTCATAGCTTTAACGACACAACTAGCCGACTTTATTGGCAATTTTTTCTAGATCAAACCACCTGGAGAAATAATCCACCATGACAAGAAAGCTTTTTTGATATGGGAGCTCAGGTATTGCGTGTGAAATGAGTTTATGTGATTCATTTGACGCTCGAAATTTTTCACAAGTGGAATACCTGCTGAATATGTTTTCTATGGCCCTGTTCATGTAGGGCCAGTAAAAGAGGCTCTTAGCCCGTGCAATGGTTTTGGTTATACCAAAATGGGATACGTGTAAAGTGTTTAGTGTGTGATTTATGAGTGTTTTTGGAACGAAAATTCTTTCATCATAGAAAACAAGACCATCGTCTTCATAAATTTTATCCTTTATGTTCCAGTAAAATCTTAGATTCTCAGGGACTTTATCTTTAGATGTCGGCCAACCCCGCCTATAGTACTGAATTAGACATCAATTTGCTATCATCGTTCGTTCCTTGTTTATACAACTCTTTGCTACTATTCCCCAAGCTAACAGAATGTATGAATTCAGTTCCGATCTCATCAAGGTTAACATTTGTATCTATGCCTAAACTACGCGATAACAAGTCGGCTATATGTAAGCTTTTTCCTCGGGACATAACGGATGTCTTAATCATACGTTGATAGCTTAATTTTCATTCTCTGTAATCGCGTAAAGTAATTGCTTCCTAGTGCCTTCTTTGCTATTGATACCACCGGCTTGTGGTCCGTATGCACGACTGCCGGCCGATCATATAAGTATTCATGAAATTTTTTACAAGCAAAGACCTAGCATCTCTTTCTCTATTTGGGCATATCGGGTTTCGGCATCGGACAAACTTTTTGAGGCATAACAAATAGGTTTTCCGGCCTGCAAAAGGCAACAGCCTAAACCGTCTTTGAAAGCATCGGACTCTATTAATGTAGGGAGTGCAGGATCGCACGTATAAAGGGTGGTTGCTTTTTCAATAGCCTGTTTTACTTTGTCTAACACGCCTGCATAGAAATCGTGCGAAAATTATGTTTTTCTTGAGAAGTTCTGAAACGGGGCGATGAGATCAGCTAGGTTCGGAATGAACTGTCGTAGGTAGTTAACAGTTCCCAAAATTTTCTGTTATTCTTTCTGGCTGGTGGGATTTTTATACCTACATTGCATCTACCCTCGCTGGGTCAGGGGTCACACCTGTAGCGGAAAAAATGTGGCCTAAATATTTAACGCTTTCAGCCCTGAACTGCACTTTCTTCGGATTAAACTTTACGTTAAGTTGCCTTGCTCTACTAATGACCTCTTCCAAATTTGCATCGTGTTCCTCTACCTTTCTACCGCCTACAATCACATAATCGATATAAACATACGTTCCTTTTGACTGGCCATAATATTAATATTTGTTGTTCAACTTTTGAAATTTTTCGGGGGCAACCTTAATAACAAATGGTAGAACATTAAATCTATAACAACCACTATAGGGGGTAGTAAACACTGTGAGGTTTTTGGACTCCTCATCCAGTCGTAGTTGCCAGAATCCCTCTTTCAAGTCCAAGACCGAGAAATATTTTAAGTTACGCATTTCCTGCCTAAAATCTTCAAATGTTGGCAGCATAAAATGTTCCTCTTTAATGAGTGTGTTTAATCCTTTGGGATCGAGGCAAATTCGAAGAGATCCATCTTTTATTTCTACCACCACCATATTATGCGACCAGTAGCTTGGTTTATCAACTTTTGAGATTATCCCTCTTTTCTCCATTTTGTTCAAGGTACTCTTAACTCCATCTCTTATACTTAAAGGTATACGCCTGGGCGGCTTGTTAACCGGACGTGCTCCGTCTCGAAGCTCTAAGTGACATGTGTCCGGAAAAGATCCGAAACCCTCAAAAACGTCCTTATTTCTTTGCTTAAAAGCTTCTAAGCCCTCTGAAGCGATGCTATCAACTCGTTTTAATACACCTACCTTAATACACGAATCTATTCCCAGTAATGGCTGCCAACCGTTTTCTACTATGACAAATGAAAGTATATACTGCTTTTCTTTATGAGACACCTTACAGTCTGTCACACCCGACACTTTAATTCTAAATCCACCATATGCTTCTAATTTGACCGAATAAGCATTAAAACTTATATATAATTATAAATTCTAAGTGGCAGTATATTCACTTGTGAGCCCGTGTCTAGCTTAAAATCCACTCTCTGCCCTTCTACAAGCAAGCTTTCAATCCAGCACATGTTTCTATTGATGCTTTTACCAATTACCGAATCAATAAATAACGCGCTATCACTGTTGTTCTCATATCTCACAGCAACATCACTTACCTCTTTTCGTTTCTGGCACGCCGCGCCGCAGCAAAATGATTTAACTTTCCGCACACCGAACATTTTTTCCCAAAAGCCGGACATTTCCCTCTCATATGCGAGAAGTTGCAAAATTTACATCTGTTCTTCTCGTTGCTCTTCCCTGATGAATGTGCATTCCCTTTACATCTGGAATTAGAATAAAAAATTTTACTTTTATGATGCTGAGTATCTGTTTGATATTTGCTTCACAAATTTTTCCTCACGACGTCCACTGCTGCTTTCATTCCTCTTACTCCGCCCTTTTCACCCTGCATAAATTTACTTTGCGCTTCCGTCATTTCCGCTACTCTGCATGTCTCTATGGCCTAAGCTAGTGTTAAGTCACCAGTTTTCAATAACTGAGCTTGCACCGTACGATCCGCTACTCCAATCACGACTCTGTCTCTGAGCATAGAATTTTTCTCTTCTCCAAAACTGCAGCTTTCCACTAATGTCGAGATCTCCTTCAAAAAATGGTCAAACGGTTCGCCTTCCTTCTGGTTTCCCATGTAGAATCGATATCTCTCATAAACTACATTTGTGCGTGGGTTGCAGTATTCTTCGAACTTGCCAATCACTGCTGCGATCTGTTTTTGTTGCTCTCCGGCATACGTACCTCCACAACTCAAAAATCTAGCCACATGGATCCTCCCCTCCTCCTTATCCGTCTTCCATCGCTCTCCATCGCTGCTTTTTTGACCTCGTGTGCTCCTCGTTGTTGTCTACACTTTTTTTTTTTGCTTTGCTTCTTGTATCGAACTTTTATATATGTATGTACATATTATTATTATTATTATTTTTACTTTCAATTTTTTTTTTAACTAGCTAGCTCGAAATCTTAATTGTCAAACAACCGACTGCGCCATGTGCCATGTGGTATTTTGTACTAAGGACTAGTATTAATCTGTATATATGTACATATATATCTTTATTGTGCGAGGAACAACAATACGAACACGATGGTGGTTAGAGGCCGACTGACGACTCTACTGACCACTAGAGAGAGAGAGTGCACAATTCATGAGAAACAGTTCTTATTGCAATTTGTTACACATTTGTTACTCATATACAACACTAAGTGACATTCTGTTTGAAAGTATACATAAACGATTTTTAAAGCATGATAAACCCGGTAAATTTGAATCGAATGATCACATTGAAACAATCTTGATACTTTATTGCATGGAACTGATAACTTCATCTACAAGGGACATGATATATGCGAGAAATTTCATTATAATCGAAATCGTACTCATTTTAATCTATAACATCAATAATTTAAAACACTTTTTTAATTCTTCAGTCTTCGCTTGGTATCAATGTGGTTTTGAGCCATTCCACTTTGTCATGAGAAACTCTCCTTTTATGCTCATAAATACCTCGTAATTTTCCCCACGAATGTCGTCTTTTGTCTTTTATAACATCACACTAACGTCTCGAGTCAAACACATAACATCACCCACAAAGTATGATCTATCATAATCAATGACTGTCTAACCCTTTTCGCTGTAGTTGGATGTTTGGCAATGGGCCTACAATCGTTATTGAGAATTAAAACAACAAATTTGAACGCACTTGGGTTCAATGTAATGAGCTTAGGTCGTATTATTTCATATAAAACATCCCATTGCGTTGGTAGGTCGCATGGAATAGCCTTTAATCGGCTTTAAGGGCAACAAATCCACTCCATAACACCCTGGCAAGTGGTTAACAGATAACATTCCCTCGGTTGGGCAAGCTAATATACGGACCGCATGAGAGAGTCAGTTGCTTGCAAACACCAGTACGGAGCAAGAACAAGAATCTATTGCTGCAGACAAATGAGGCGTGCCTCTGTATCGCAGCGATGTTGACGATGGTTACGAGCATTCGCATACTCAAATTGCAACACCATTTAGTTATAGCTGATAATAAATTTTACGGTTGGTACAACGGGTGCACACAGTGGGTAATCTGCGACGTTATTATATGCCACCTAAATGGGCTATCCCTCCGAGATTTCCAGGCAAATGTTCAAACATTCGCCGTTCTTTTCAGGAAGGCCGGAGAGTTCCGCCTCAAAAAATGAGATTTTCCTACAAATTTTAATGATATGCCCAATAGAGGGCACCAGTAAACGGAGTCATAATGACAAAATGTTATCTTTTCCCTTTGAATTGTTACTGCTGTTCTAGCTGTGTTCCCTTTCGAACGACATACATATAATGTACATATCTGTTGGCGTAGATAAGCAAACAATGGTAGTCGTAAAGGAGGAGTCAGAGGACGAAGCACTAAAGGAGACTGCTGCCGTTGTTGGTAGGCTATTTCCCTCGATTTGACAGCGTTTAAAATTGATCCATTTATCTTGTCGATAGGGTCCTCATCGTCGGCGTCCTTTTACTCATCGTGAGCAGTGTCCGTGTTGTCCTTGCTTTTATGTGTGTCGTTCTCTATTGTAATGCGGCCGCTTCATCGTGAAAATTATAAAATTTACTCGCGTTTTATGTTGGATAAAATCTAATTAGGATTTAATTTTATGACCGGAAAATAAACTCGCATACACCAGCAAAGTTTTTCTAATGATTTAGTTAGTAGACGGTAGGTTGGCTATACGGGATACTTTCCCACCCATTTAGGCGGGTGGTTTTAGTTTATTACGTGAGACAGTAAATTATTATTCAAACAGATTTTTGGTGTCTAGTGGAAAACTAGGGTGTTAAATCGCGTTAAACGACAGATAATAATTCTGATTGAAATTGGTGTCGGTTTTCAGTGGTTAGATGTCGGCATGTATTTATCCATTTAATTATTTTTGATTTATTTATTCGCGATTGTAATGATTGCAAAACTGACATACTCGTATCTAAACCCATATTTATGAAGGTGCTATAAGTAGTTTTGCTGTGACTTCGAGATAAGAATGCCTATGCCTAACTCTTCACAATAATTTGTCAAACAGTGTTAGGTGACCTGAACTAAACTTAGCTTTTCTTAGATGGCAATGGGTACCTTATTCTGAGAATAAAAAATAATAATTATTTATAATATAATAGTTAAACGGCATCTATCTGTTCGTCTTGATCAGCTTAAAAGCGTATCCAAATTCTAGAAAGATCACTTTTGAAGGAAGGCATCGGTGTAAGAATTACCCTGGTGCGGAATAAATGGTTATAGCTTTAAAGAGATGCCAATTTCTCTTTGAAATTAATAAGAGCTTTCTGACTTCAATTTATGTGGTTAGGTGTCTTTGACATTTTGCGCTTAAGTAAGTATAGATGTTTTGCGATCCATAAAACTACCGATTTCTTTAAAGCGCTTAAGCCTTGGTTTCCTAAGAAAGCTGTGCCGCTATGCACCGGCCGTAATATGTCGTAGAGTCTTAGCGGTGACGAGAGATGTCAACTTTAAGATGGAAAACGGACAGTAAGCGTATTTTAGTGGGAAATCTATTATTGTAGTATTATTACTACATACAGTGTTGTGCAAAATAATATGAACACATGATGTTTCCCAAGTCTCCGTTAATTTTACTTTTTTGTTGAGTTACAAAAACAAAACATAATTCTTATGTTCTGATTTCCTTTTTAATTTCACTGTAAATCATTGACATGAGAGCTTCAATAGTATTAATTCCAGTAATCTGGATTCCTTTGTAGCAGACGATCGTTTTTGTTCTGCACAAAATAAAAAGAACAGAAATTAATTTTAGTTTTTTTTATTAGTAAGTATAAGAAATGAATTTACAATAGAAGTCATGACTTCTAGAGAAGGATGGGCCGTGGAAAACATTGCACTGCAGAACGCATTGAAATAATCCGGGGTTTTAGAAAGAAGGGGACATCCTTAAGAGAAATCGCTAAAATTGTTTCTTGTTCATTGGAAATGGTGGGAATTGCCCTAAAAGAACAGAAGACTGAACAAACGCATGGTCGAAAACGAAAGACAAACTAAAAACGGACTTGAGTATTATTTGGTGCGCTAAAAAGAATCTATTTATAACATCAGCGGAAATTGAGCTAAATCTTTAGTTAGACACGTCCTTGCTCAGACGAAGTGTTATAGAGCATAATTTAAAAGCCTACCTTCCTAAAAAATCCCCTGGCTGAGGTTTCCATTATGCGCACTAAGAAAATTAATTTTTTTATTTTTTTTGTTTCAATTGACTTGCACTCTTATAGTTTTACCCGGATTGTTTAGTAGCTAGTCATTTTGCGTCACTGACAACTTCTGCTTGAACGGTCCCAGAACTGCGACATCGAGAGGCTAAAGACAATGAGTGCAGTGGGGAGGAACTGTAACTAGGACGATACCATGTTGCACAGCTGTAGTCACACCTGTTTCATCTAAATTGAATATACGATCAGGAGAAAAGTCGAACTTACCAAGTACTCTCTGGTAATATTCGACCTTGAACGTATGTCAAACCATAATTCACTCTCAAGCTTATTTTCTTCAGCGGTGGTAAAAACTTGAATTATTTTGACTTTGGAACGTTTTATTATTTTTGTAGTTCTTTATTCTATAAAATAAAGTATTCTGCAGAATACCGTAGGCACAGGCAGCCCCTTTAAGGGTCATTGTTTTATTTACAACTGCTGTGATGGCGCTCTTTACGTCATCTTCGTTAAGATCTGTAGATCTTTTTTATTTTGTAGTTACGCACCATTGTATTCACCTGAAAATTAAATTACACTAAATGTGAAGAACACCAATTTATGTATGTATGTACATATTGTTTTGAAGTACAAATTCAAAAGCAGCTTTACGCGTTGAAACAGGTTGAAACAAAACCGTCGGGGCACCAAGCTCACAACAAATTTGTACACTCTTCCAAATAAAAAAAGCCAATTTAAGTATAAAAAAATCTTTATTCGGCTACTTCCAGGCGACGACTGAGACGATCACTGAAAGCCGTTGAAGATTAAAAAAGACGGTATTTACCAAGTTTAAATTTTGGTTTACTTTTTGAAATATTTTTTTATAGGATTTTATTAGCAATGTTCAAAGGTACCCCGCGTTCAAATTTCCCCCCCTCTCATCTCCCCATACCATAACACCACCTTCTCGGCTATGATACCGGGCTAAAAAACGTTCGCTTTTTCTCAAGCCATGAAAGTAATAATTAAATCCATCAGGTCCATCAAAATTGAACTTTTTTGCATCTAAGAAACCACGTAACGCAATTCTTCTTGCCAAGTCATATGGTACCTCGAAAACTTCAACCGCATACACTTTGCTCTTTTAAGCCTTGCTTCTCCAGTAAGTCCATCTTAGCCTTTTAATTTTTGATCAACATTAATTTAGAACACTTAAACAATTGCTTAAATACATATTCAGAAAACACATAAACAATTAAGATAATAACCATGTTCCATTCAGTTGACGCACAAATAATGCATTTTTTATGCATAATGCTCTACAAGAGAGCCAGAGTCCTTTTTAAACTTTTCTTTCTCATTTCTTTTCCAACATCATAGACAAATAGTTATCAGCATAAAAATACAAATTCATGCACGATAATTAGAAATAATGAGGCTTTTGAAAAATCTTGTACCTATTTAGTTGACGCGGAGTGTATATCGAGCGGCTATTGTCGGAATCATTGTCTAATTGTAGTGTTTGGTCTTCCTGTGCGATATCACCCTTTAGTTGAGGATGATTAGCGCATCATTTGTGTAGCTTGAAGTTTGCCAATTTGAGTAATGACGATAACTATAATTGCTAATCATGAGCTGTAATGATGCTGTCAGTTTCTGTCATAACGTTACCTACATAACAATTATGTTGCCGAACATCAATTCCTGAATAGTTTCTCCTGTAATACAGGCCCAGTGTGCAGAATTTCGTTCAGTGATATATTTGTCAACGTTTTTACTGACGCGTCAAATACTACCTTTAATTCGTCGTGTTGCTATCGGACTTTCGAAGGCAGTAGTGGGGAAGAAATTTGTGTGTTGACCGAATTGATTGGTCAGCTCTTCCATATAGCCGGCCCAACTGACGATAGTTTTCCATAAAAGTCGTGAATTGCTGCCGCAGATCGGGGCTTTTTACAAATTTTGTTCCAATGCCCTGAAGCGATTGAGAGCCAGATCATTGAATCGTCCCAAAGTCTTAGGGTTGTCCGAAAATTGAAGGCTTTCTACAAATCAGTTATTTGCATCTCTATCAACAGTTTGATTGAAATGTGTTTCGCATTGCTTTTCACCTAAAGTTAATTGCTTTCTTTGCGTACTTTTTGGGTCTTCCGCATCCCAAAATCTTTCAATAGCTGTGCCAAGGCTCTGATCTTTTGTACAGATTCCACCAGATGCGGTGTTGAAGTGAAGCTTGTTAATTCTTCCTGCCAATACCCAACGGAAGACTGTTTTGCAAGCTTCGTTCGTCGTATTACTTTATTTATCTGACTGCAAAGAATTCATGGAAGAATTCAGCGCCAAGGAGAAGATCAATGTAATCAGGTTGGTTAAACATCCGGTCGGCTAAATTAATATTTTGAGGAATTGCCGGTCCGGTGATATTTATCATTTGAATTGGTTGAGGTGAAATTGTTCATGAAACCGTAAAGGCTTCAATTTTCGCAGAATACATATGTATGTAGTTTCGATTATATTAAAACCCTAACTCCTTTTGAAGCTTTTCTAACTGCTTAACCCATTCCTTTAATTGAAATTGAAATTTGATGAGTTATTAATCCCAGCTTGATCACTCTGTCGGTGATAACATTTACTTGCGATCCAGAGTCTAACAGGGCTCTGCATTCTGCGAATTCACCGTTGCGGTTTTTTAACTGAATTCTGGAGGTACTTAGTAGGACTAAATGATAATGTTGTTGAATGTGGGCTACCAGTGATGATGGATGCGAATCTGATATAGTGGTTACTGATGCTGCCGATCCAGATGAATGCTCCGCTAGCGTTGCCCTTACTGATGTTATTTCTAAGTGTACCAGTGTATTATATTTCTTGGAACATTCTCGCATAGAACATTAAAAGATTAACATGCTGCTTGGGTGAAACTTGGAGAAAGCTCTTTCAATTGTACACGGTAGGATTACCCTTATACATATATTGCACATGTAAGGGTGTTTTAATATCGATCCTTTATTGTGTTCCACGCCGTCAGATAATTAGAAACTGTAAAATGCCTTACTAGTTTTTCTGCCTCCCGTACGTTAGTTTTTAGATACCAAATTTTTTTGACAGCTTCCCATTGGTTGATTATGCACCATTTATACAAAAAGGTCTTTATATTGATGCCATTTCATATGATCACCTTTAAATATTGGAAGGTTGATTTTTGGTTGATTTAAAAAATTTTTGAGATGAAATACTCGCAAACAACGATGTATGTACATATGTATCTAGTGTAGTTAGTTCATCCCGCTTGGTAGTTAAGAAAATTATAACTTCCTGCACCCTGTATACTAACTTGATGTATTCTTCAATATCATACTTTATGGTTCTTGCTTCGACGAGCTCTCCTATGAGCTGATGAAATTCTTCCAACTTCGCCCACTGACGATTCAGCCCGCTTAGCTTTACTTCGTAGTATGTCTTGGGATCAGTGATGGGTAATTTAAATTTTAATTAAATTACAATTATTTGCACACGTAATTAGCAAGTAATTTAATTACATTCCAATTACACAGTAATTGTAATTCAAATTCTAATTACAATTACAGGTAATTGCAATTAATAATTACAATTACAGCATGTAATTAGAGAAGTAATTAAAAGCATTAATTAAATATGTAATTAAGTTATTTTTTCCATATATTTAGTTTATAAACAAAAAAAACATTTCAAACAAGAAATTCTGAGTTAGCTTTGAGAAGAACTAGCTTCTCAAAGTTGTCATCAGAAAGTTTGTTTCGATGAGGGGCATTAATTATGCCCGCAAAAGAAAACAGCCTTTCTACTGGAGCGGAGGAAGGTAGGATAGAATTATACTTCATAAAAAGCTTTCATATTTTTGGATATTTTTCCAACGATTTCAAAGATACGTCCCGATCTGTGAGGTATGTAAGGACTTCAAGCTCCTCTGCTGTAGATGAGGCACTCGGTGTCAGTTGAAATAGTTGATCTTCCTTAGTACCTGTTAAATTTGTGTGTTCTGTATAATTTACCATCATTTCCGTAATCAAAAAATTTTATGTTTTCTGGTAGGTTTTCTTCGTCAGGCACTGGGTCAGTTGGGATGTTGTGCGCAATATATGTTATAAATTTTTTTTTAACATCCTCTAGACTTTTACCCGACGTTAGTTTTAAAATATTCAGCCACTTCATCTTTATTGTCGGGCAAGTAATTGCTGCTATTATTGCACCGTGGGACTCTGGGCTCAGCTGAAAAATGTAGTTAAATCTACGCATCAACGCTCCCTCCATCGCCCCAATTTCCCTAGTCAAGTGTTTTAAACAACTTGTAGTGGCAATTTTTCGGAATTTGACCTTGAGGGAGACTATCGATGGTATCAAATAGCCATAAAATGTATTGTTTCCACCCTGCAATAAATTAATGCACTCAGATAGAGGCTCCATTATTGTACAGTATTCGTCTAAATACTCCAAATCCACAGCCGTGAAGTTTGCTATTAAGAGCTTGTCGCATAGCTCACCGAGCTTCTCTTTTGCCCTTAATATTCTACTTATAGCGTTAAATGTAGAGTTCCACCTTGTAATGACAGGATAGCTGAAGGAATATCCCGTTTGGTGTAAGCTAAATGATCATGTCACAGCTCCTAATTTGCGATAACGCGATCGAAAATTGCGAAAAAATTATTTTCATATTTGAAGAATATGGAACTGATTATGATACAGACAATGAAGATGATATCATTGATATGGAGGGATATGTTAAATATTTATAATGCAGATTGCGTGAATTCATAAAAGTGTATTATATTTTAACATTTCAGAGATCTTTATTACACATAATGAATTGATCGAAAACAGTGACAATTTTTAGTACCAAAATAATACTTTGTACTTATGTACGTACGTACATACATATACTAAATATGAAATTGGAATACATGAAGACGCAGGAACTATGATTTTTATTTTGTGTGTTGTTCTTTATCAATAAATATGTAATATGCATATTAAAAAAAATAAAAAACGTGTTTAATTTTACGATATTTATCATGCTTTTATTGTGTCCTAATTGCACAAATTTAATTACATTTTCAATTACATGTGTAATTGCAATTAACAATTTCAATTACTTGTAATTGTAATTGAAAACTTTAATTACAATTACTGTGTAATTGCAAAGTAATT
Organism: Blera fallax; assembly: GCA_946965025.1. Classification (NCBI taxonomy): domain Eukaryota; kingdom Metazoa; phylum Arthropoda; class Insecta; order Diptera; family Syrphidae; genus Blera; species Blera fallax. The sequence goes on from OX337246.1 coordinate 53,721,070, forward strand.
AAATTACTCTACAATTACTCATCGAAGTAATTAATTAATAATTTAATTACACAAGTAATGATTACTACCCATCACTGCTTGGGATGACCTGCGTTGGTTTCGTTACCTATACCTTTGTTGAAACGCTGTAGTAATTCTACAATTGTATTCCGTCTCCGTATGATTCTAGCAACGTCTGTTGGAGCTCCACCTATCTAAGCAGTTGACGTACGCTGCGGTAAGTCTAGAGCTGCTTCGTCTCTAGATCTAGTTTAGCCACCCTGGGGACTTCGGTGCTCGTGTGCTCCCAGACTCAGTATCATCTGGAATATTCTTCTGGTCAACGTAGATCGATTCGATGTATTCTTTCAGCTTGTTATGGAGCTGTTCAACTTTACCAGTAGTGTTTTTGTTTTTTTTTTTTTTTTCATCACAGAGTACACAGAACACTACTCTCAGTATCGCTTTACACAACCGTTTTTAGTTGCGCGACTTAGGAATCATCTACCGATCTTCAATATTATAGACTACCTCGAACAATAAATTTAATCGAAAACAATTGAGTAAACGCAGTTTTTAAACGAGATAAGCAAAAACCAATTTTGCTGTAATGCCGATTAAACGTTCATATGCACCTTGAAATTGGCTCATTGCTACCATAATTGGTATTATGCCTTAACGCGGAAAATAAATTTCTCACCCGAAGAGACCTTTGGGGAGCATATACATTAATAAGAAAAACCAATTCCGGTGAATCAATATGATAATTAATTATATCGCGAATAAAAATGACGGAAGTTGCCTTACGCCTGAAACTTAAGGTTTGCAGGCCTATAATTTTGCACCTTTTTAGCGAGTTCTTCAAACATACTCAGTTTACGAATGGCATATCTCCTGAAGTTTTTTTTGAACTCTTTCTAATCTAAGGTCTTGAACATCAAATGGTGAATCCCAAACTATGGATGCATATTCTAAATAAGGTCTCACTAACGAGCAGTAAATAGACCTACGGCTATAAACATCTCGAAAGTCTTTACAATTACGTTTTATAAAGCCTAACTAAGAGTTGGACCTGGAAATGACGTAGTCATAATGCAATGAAAAATTCAATTTATTGTCAAATATGACTCCGAGATCTTTCACTTCATTGTGACGGTGAAGTTTCACTTCATTAAAAAGTGGCAGTGAAATACGATATGCGCAGAAAATCTTACACTTTTAAATAATTAGTTCCAAAGCGTTATGACCACACCACTCCGACAGCTTATTGATATCTGACTGTAATCGAATGCAGTCAAATGTATTATTTATTCTAGAATATAATTTCAAATCATCCGCGAAAGTTAAAACATTACAAAATTGGAAAATCTCGTGGACATCATTCACAAATAAATAGCAAGTGCCTACCTTGTGGAACGCCCGAAGTTACTTCTATTACGCGCGATGTAAAATTATCGACCTTTACTAATTGCTTTCCATTAGTTAAATAATAATAAAACCACAGTAGCATTGAGGAGTGAAAACCCAACGATTTTAGCTTTGCTAAAAGCAAGGTGTGATGAACTCTATCAAAGGCCTTTTTAAAATCTGTGTAGAGAACATCAATTTGGGAACGATTCTCAAAACTATCAAATATATAATTAGTTAATAAAGTTAAATTAGTAGTACATGACCTACCTCGAACGAAGCCATGCTGATTACTAGAAAGAATTTCTTTAACCGCATAAGAAAGTTTTTCCTTAACAATGCTTTCGAATAATTTAGGAATTACAGAAAGCTTTGATATAGGTCGATAGTTTTCGACTTTTTGTCTCGAACCGCTTTTAAAAATAGGAATTATAAAAGAATATTTCCATTCATTGAGAAAATTTCCAGTTGCAAGTGACTGGTTAAAAATAATTTTAAGTGGATAAAAGAACGCAGATAAACAACTTTTTAATATAACCGCCGGAATTCCATCTGGCTATTCAAATGGGTTGCTATTCAAATCAAGTCCTTCTAACGTTTTAATTACATCTTCATCCGAAAACTATAACGCACCTATATCTAAGAGTTCAGGAATATGAGAGTAATGATTCACCGTTAACTGCACCTGGGACCTATTATACAGGGACTCGATAAAGTTAGCAAATAATTCACAAGTGCCTTTTAAATCTGTTGAACTCAAATTTCCAAACTACATTACCTCAGGCAAGCCTGAACTATTTCTTTTTGAATTAATGTAATTCCAAAATGATTTGCTATTACGTTTTACCGACGACTCTACGGACAAGACATATTGTTTATATAGAAATTTATTCAAACCTACAAACTGCACAAATGGACGCGTTCACGCTTGTGCTAAGTGATTTCTGTTGCAGAAGAGGGGGATGGATGGGGTGGTGGGTGCAGTGAATGTTGAAAAATATTATAGGTATTGCCATATGTCCCAAAATAAAAATAATTTAAAGTTAATTTTCTCTTTTTTGATATTTCCTTTTTTTTATTGACTGAAAATATTATACTGCTAAATACCCCAGAGTAAATATTATTAAACTTTAGCTCCAGGCGCCTGCCTGACAGTTGTTGACATACCCTTAGCGGAGCGACGAAGTCGCGTGAGCGGTTAAACCCTGCCGAAAAAAGGGTTAAAATCCTGTTAGCGAGCGAAGCGAGCCACCCACCCCATACTTTAAATACACCAGACTTTCTTCCAGTCTCAAGTCTAAGAAATTGATTCTGACAATCCTTTTGTTGGTCCTGATGGCATACACACCCAAAGAATCGAATCTCAGTGGCGTGTCGTTAAAAGACAATTTTACAATGACAATTACTCTAATAATTTCGCTGATTGGGTAGTTGAATACCAGTGGAGGAGGGAAATAGCGAAAAAAAAAATTAAATCCCTTTGAAGAGTTGCTTCAAGCAGTGGTGCATGTTTATAGAGATTTCGGAAAAGAGGTTTAAAACCCCGGTGTATGAGTCACATAAACATGGTTTGTTTAAAAAAAAAAAAAAAATTAATAAAAAAAATTAAAAAAAAAAAAAAAGAAATTTAATTTCCTCAAGAAAAAAATATTATATTTATGTTTTTTAAGCCATTTTAAGCCAGAAAAAAAAAAAAAAAAATTTGCTCAGTGCGCATAATGGAAACCCGCCCCAATCCCCTCTTGTTACGAGAGCCTTGAGTGGGAACCTGAAAGAAAAAAAAATTATTTTTTTTTAAATTTATTTTCCCAAACACCAAAACAACACCCTATCCCCACTCACCTAAATGCCCGCATCCCAATCCCCATCAACCCCGGTCACCTCCTTCTCTCTGAAAAAAATGAGATAATAGAAAAAAAAGGTAAACAAAACAAATTGCTAGTGGAGTTTGTTCCCAAGAAAACCGATCAGCAGGTGAATCCTAGGAACAAACTCCAATAGCAAACTCACCTACATATGTGCACAGCCTGGAAAAAAAAAGAAGGAAAAGAAAACAAAAATTAATAAATTTCCAAAAAGAAAAAAAAAAGAAAAATAACCTACTTACCCATGTACGTACATTTCGTCCCTTTGAAGAACACTTTTTGAACCCTAACGGCTGATAAAAGATCATTAATGATCTCGAAGGAAGTTCTCCAAGTCAGTGTTTTTAATTTCTGAAGTGCATAGTTATAGGCCATCCCTTCCCTTTTCCCTTCCGACGATTACCCACCCCGATGTGGTGGAGGGGCTTAAGTATTTCTCTATGAAATATAGGGCGATACCGGAGGAAATGTTAGATTCTGTCTAAGCAGATTTCCGGAGGGCTACCCATGACGGTAAGGCCCATAGGGAGAGGAAGAAAACTAAGAGGAGGTCACCCAAGGTAATGTTCGACGCGCCGAGACCTGCATGGCTGAAGGGGAGTTTAGGCGCGTGCGTACACATACCTGAATACAGGGGGTGAGTTCAGGTGGACATTTTCTTCCCCCCTTACTCGTGGGACCAAGATATGAACACATCTTCTCAAAAGCAACAACAAACCAAAGCAAAGAGTGTGAAACTATTGGGCACTCCTCGCTCTAAAAAAACCGATCAAGTTTATTCGGAAGAGGAAGATATGGTTCTCCATGCTTCGGATGGAAAGCATTGGTGGGATTGAGGTTAGCCTAGAGAAACTATTTCTCGACACAAGCAACACTTGCTCCATCGCCAGCTCATCCATTTTTAACATGTCAACGTCGTCAAAAAGATTAAAAAGGTGCAAGTTGACAATAAAGATATCAGGGATCAAAACATGGAAGGACCTAAATAAGAGGGGCAGGAAAAGACTTCACAACGCTTGTGCCTATCTACAGGAGCTGTCCTCAACAGAGAGGAAGCCCACTGGTGATAGGCAGCAGCGGGGAAGGGCTGATGGGGCCACCTATGCCTTTGACAAGCCATCGCCAGTTGGGACATGGTCCGATCTCATCGACCACTCCGGAGTTGGCTCCAACTAGCAGGCAGGAAAGGCAAGATCCAACCGGAAAACTAGCAAACTCAACGACTGCGGAACCCCCAGCGTTGAATGAGAAGGCAAACCGGGAGGCTGCTGAGGTGAGGACGACTTATTCCAATTTTTCGAACCAAAAGCTCTTCATGTCGGTTATATACGTACCTGAATCGGCTGCAGGCAGCAATGTAAGGTCAGGACAGGGTAGAAAATGAACCCTGGCAAGCAGAAGATCAGGCCGGAGCCCATTCGTTTCGAGGAGGGAGAGCTCACTGCTATCCATCTCAGTCGCGGATAGACTCAGGCCGCCTGCAACCCACCCAGATAAGGACTTTATACAGGTCAGACATACAGAGTAACGAATTGATATGTACCAAACAGTGGTAAGGTGTGAACAGAAGTGACTTTCCATACTGATTATATCAGCCGTCTACATGCCCTACGATGCTGTACAACCTCCAAGTGAACCAACCCGCTCTGTAGTCCAAAAATCGCAACAGAATAATTGGGATCTATTAATTGGATGCGACGCTAACTCACACTATGTGCAATGGGGTGATGGAGACATTAATTCACGAGAAACAGGCAAGAGGTAATCGACGTAACGACAGTGGAAAGTACTGAAGGAAGAATCCTTCTCGGACCACAAAATCATAGAATTCCTGATAGGAAGTAATAGGGATCTATTTAGAAGAGAGGTAGACCTTGACAGTATTGCCAAGGAATTAATTGAAGTACTCAATAAAGCCTTAGGTAAAAAATGTCCAAAAAGAACCAGCAGGAACAAAAAGTCACCTCCGTGGTGGACTAAAGAACTAGGCAGCATTAGGAAAGAAACTAGAAAACTTCTGAATACAGCCAAAAGAACTAAGTAAGTCTGATGAAGACTGGGAACAATATAAAACCAGTCAAAAGAATCAAAAACGTGACACAGAAAGCCAAACGTTGTTCATGACGACATTTCTGTGATAACATTATGGGAACCCCCAGAATCTGCTGGACTGAGGAAGATCCTTTCTAATGAACTTCTGGCTCTAGGTTCACTCAAGGTTTCTGATGGCAATTGGACTGAATACTGCTCAGAAACACTAGAACTACTGTTGAATACACACTTTCCTGGGTGTACAACATACCGTTGCATTGAACAACTCTGTAATTGAATTGATTCCGACGTGCCGATGGAAAGGATCACAACAGAAAAAATTCAGTGCGCAATCAGCTCATTCGCTCCGTACAAATCCCCAGGCATGGACGGGATCTTCCCGATCATGCTTCAGAAAACTGAAACCACCATCACTCCTATACTGAAGAAACTATGCCTCAAATGGACACACATACCAAATACATGGCGTGAAGTAAAAGCTGTCTTTATACCAAAAGCGGGTAAAGCCAGTCATAACAACGCAAAAGACTGGGGCTAGAGTCTTTTGCGTTGTTATGACTGGCTTTACATCCTTTGTTCTAAAATGAAATACTCCAACAACAGCATACGCAGGCGATGTTGTACTGCTAGCGACAGTAAAGTACCTTCCTACACTTAACGAACAAATAGGAGGAGATTTAAAGATGCTGGACATATGGACTTGTTTATGAGAATTACACGAAATTCTGCCCAATAAGCAACTTCAATAATTCTACTGACCTCAATAGTTCTTATTGATTTGCTTAATTTATTGACATGAAAAGTTGTTTTTCATAATTCATATTTTGTCAAAAAAGCAAAAAAGCATAATTTTTTTATAACAATTATAACAATTATAAAATTGTTAACCTCAATACTGTTAAGTATAAATAAAGCAAAAGAAATTGAATAAAGTTCCAGCTATTATACCAAGTACACAGTGTAGTGCGTACATATCCTTTTAAACAGTGGTCTTTCAAGAAAAAAAGGTATAACCATTGCCAAGCCATTCTTTTGTTTCCTAGTGTGAGGCTGCACTAGGGTGGTGATAAACTATCTCATATAAAAGTAATAGTTTACTTTACAATAATTTAAAGCCTACTTTGCACACAAAACATGAAGCAATTGGAGCGTATTATAAATAACCTCCAGGTTGTTATCACCCTGCTAGAAGAAGCCCCACTCAATTATTAAAATCTAACTTTCTAATTTAACTTAAACTAAAACTTAAAATTAACATATGGAAAATAAGGGAGAGGTCATATGAAAAAAACAGACAATTTCTAAGGGAGGATAAACTGGAGTGAATTTTAAGCCTGTTCTGTGCATTGTTGGCCAAACCCAAAATTCTGGAGATTGGTTCGTGGTGGCCATAGTTGGGGCGGTGGTGAGGGAGACGAAAGAGCGGAACAGACCTAAAGTTAAGGCTAGTGTGAAGGGAGATCATTTCCAGTAATACGGAGAACAATATAGTCATTCTTCTGCGTTCCGACCATACCCCCAGTCCCAAAGGTGACGGATAAGAGGGGTTCTACTGTATACCAAAGCTATTCGAAGAACTGCTATTGAAAGCGCTCCTATGTACCTATAATGGAGTTTAGAGAAAAAACAACAAGTGCATAAAATTGCGAGTATAGTAGAAACACCATGCAAAGGAAAACAAAAATGCTTAGCCATTTTCCTATACGTAACTCAGGCATTTTATAAAATCTGGCATCAAGGATTAGAAATTAAAACTACATGGAAACATTCCGGGAGAGTTCTATATCATTCTAAAATAGTATACATCGCAGAGCGATACTTAAATGTTAAATATGACGATGAGTACTTCGATATAAAAAAAATATCAACAAGAGAACCGCAGGGAAGTGTTCTCTATCTATTATTTACCTGAGCGGAAAGACGCAAGGTTGACTATGTTTGCCGACGACATCGCAATCATGTCGATTGGCAACAGTGCTGTTGAAGCAACGAATAAATTACAAAATACTATTAAAGCTGTAAGCGATTGAACGAAAAATTAAGAATAAAGAACCAGTTTGACAAACGATGACACAACCACTACACCATTGCCACCCCAAAGATGATGATATTATTCCTCGTGCTCAAATTCTGCTGGGCCTTTTAATTATGAATTCATCATTTGTAAACAAGGAGATCCTTACGGCAGATCCTCTAGTTTTCGAGATCGCGAAACCAAGGGAAATTTCGCCCTATTGACCCTCCCCATAGATCCATAGAAAGCCTAAACAAGGTTCATTATAAAGTAGACTTCAGGTTCGGGGAAATCATTCTTTACGCCTCCAGAGGTAAACACCCTGCCTCAACCATTACGCCACTTCTCCCCTCCACATAACCCTAAGAAGACCACATCGGTCAGAAACAAAGGAAGCTTCCGCATTTCACCCTGTTATCGCTCCCACCTCTACCTTTACTGCGCTGTAAAAGAAAGATACAAACAAAATACAAATACTTGGTGCAACGGACCGTGTGTGGTCCAGGGCCTAGCTTCTCGCGACCATTCGTGTTGTGCGTGTTATATTTTTTCTTCACAATTTAGAGCCATATCCGAAAGGCAAATGGAGAAGCTTTCTTTTGACAGTTATTACTTTCATACGTTTGTCAGACATTCGCGAGAGGTGGGACCGTGAAAAAACTTTTTGGTGTTTCTGGGATTCGTACGTTGGACTTCTCGCTCAGCGATCCAACGCACTAACCACTTGAGCCACTGCGCCCAAGTGATGAAAGATAAGGAAGTTATTTAATTAAGCTAGACGCTCTAATTCCTGGAGTCTATATAGAATAGCTATCATGGCCTATAGGTTAGGTTAAGTAAATGGGTTAGCGAGGAAAATTCCCCTACGCCACACTCAATATAGACCCATTGTGATCCCCATAGGGTGCAAGCCGCACTTGCTCGTGGAGCAATTCCTCATTAACAATCTTAAGTTCTCTAGTTTCAAACTATTTTGAGTCTTTTATAAACGTACATACATACGTATTTCTTCAATATCCCAAAAAAAGTGTCTTCCAAGTATTTTATGTCTTTAGTGGTAGAGGCCTGGGCAATGACAGAGAAAGTGAGTTGTATCCTCATGAGTATCCTTGCCGCCACATCCTCTACAAACATCATCATTACTAAGCCTTGGCTTTTTCATGTGGTACCGCAGAGTATTGTGCCCTGTAATCACACCTATAAGGTTGGATACTATCCTTCTGTCTTTCTGCGGTAGTTTCTCAGTTCTGGTTATGTTGTATAATGGCCATAGTTTCTTTGTTACAGTACAAGTCCCTACGGAGCTCCATCGTCTGTTTGCTTCTACATAGGACTTAATCCCTGTTTCGTGAATTTTCTTGCACGGTGGGATTTTTACTGATTGGTCGGCTTGCTCCAGGCCCATCGTGGAGCCTTTCTCAGATAGTTCGTCAGCCTTCTCATTCCCTGGTATACCCTTATCCACAGTAGGGTATCCCATCCATGTACGAGAAAAAAAAAAGTTCGAGTTACACTATCGCAAGAGTCGAAAGCGTGTTTGTCGGGGATGCCTCTGTTATCAGACACGTTTCTGGGAAAGATTCACGCACCGAATCTTCATCACAATTTGCTGAGACAGAATCGGTTTTGTTTCTGCTGTCGTTTCATTAATCTACACCGCTTACAACCATTTTCCTTTCATTTCTTTGATCCAACAAAAAACTTCTCTCATTTATGGGAACTTTCTTCAAATGAAGTGTATTTACAAGCAGCAACGTCGAAAAGCTTCTCAGATTTTCAAAACTATCATTTCGTTTGCTTTTGGGGTATCTTTTGACGTACTCTTGACGTACATATGTACTTTTTAAAATAGGATTTCAGTGATTGAATAACTCTTTTTTTTTAAATAATAGGTATAACCACATACCGATTACTCTAAAACAATGATATGAACATCCTGATCACGATTATATAGGTCCCAGACGTTTCATATGGTGCTATCTCCTTGCCAGACGCAATTTTTTCTTAATTTTTTTTGACCCTTTTTGTCGGATGAAAATGGCTTTTACTACAACTTCCGCTAATCGTAGGTAAAAAAGTTTTTTAACAAAATTTTTAGAAAATTCATCAGAGATAAAAGTTTTATAAAAAAAAAAGAAAAATGCATTTTAAGTAAAAAAAGTGAAGAAAAAATTTTCATAATTTTGACTTTAAGGAGCTATAACTTTTTTATGACTGCATAAAATTACAAAAAGTTTTTACTGTTTCATGCACCACTAAATTGTCTCTTTAAAATGTATAAAACTGTTTTTGAAGTGAAACTTTTGAAGTGAATCTTTTTTATGCCCGGTAGGGCGAGTCGGATTTTAGGGCGCATCACGAAAAAACAGAACGGAAGTGAAACTTTTTTTTACTGCAAATACACAAACCAACTAGTATACCTATTTACAACTAGGTGTCACCATAACCATTAGCAAGAAAACACGAAAAAAATTTAACGAAAACTCGCTAATGAGCGAAAGAGAATTGGAGTGAAACTTTTTTAGGCCTGGTAGGGCGAGTCGGATTTTAGAGCGCGCAAGCATCACGAAAAAACAGAACGCTGTGAGGAGAGTCGCGAGAGTAGGGAATGTCGCGGAGCGGGGGAACTTGAGTACGGCTGTACTTACACGCACCCCGCTCTTACTCCGATCACTGCGTCACTGTACATTCTGCGTCTGACGCGCTACCTCGTGAGTAAATAGAGAATTGCGCGTGGATTTGGCGTGACGCGTGTTGCTGTAATTGTTGATGCATGAACCGTCGCCAAGTTATAACCTACGATTTATCAAGTGTCAGTTAGTCTTGCGTAATTTATCTAGTGCATTAATTATTGTTCGTTAGTGATTATCGTATTCGAAAATTGATTAGGAGATTAGAGAGGTTAAGGTGAGTGTTCTTCAAGAATCAATGAGATTTTCGTGGATTATTGAAATGGTCGAAGTTCGTATTTATAAGTATTTATGGGTTTGTTCATTAACATGAGCGTCCTACAATCATTTCTCCTTTTTACTCCTTCGCCTTGAATTTCGGCAGACGAAATTAGAGAAAAGTCGCATATTGATAGATTAAAACAACAATTATTCTTTCACAGTTAAAGCCTAGAAAAGTTTCACTTCTATCGCGCGTGGTTACCACGCACCCAGTAATTTTTTATAGCTACAAAAATTCAGAAGTTATTCCATTTGAAGTGATTGTACCTCCAAATCGGAGGTGTCCCACTTTGACTGGGGTGAAAATAGACCCCCCCCCCTGCCATACGATTTTTTGTTCAGGACTCTCCAGTTAAAGGATTATACCTCTTAACTGGGACACCCTGTATATTTACATATACAAAGAAGTTTTGGTAGAAAGGTCTAGTTGTTGCCAAATGAATAAACACAAATATATTTTTACTTTTTATACAGGGTGTTCTAGTTAAGAGGTATAATCCTTTAACTGGAGAGTCCTGAAGGTCCGGCGAACAAAAATGCATTTTTCTCAAAACTTTTACTAAGCAAACAACTTTTTTTTTTATAAAACTTTTATCTCTGATAAATTTTCTAAAAATTATGTTAAAAAGTTGTAGTAAAAGCCATTTTCATCCGACAAAAAGGGTAAAAAAAAATTAAGAAAAAATTGCGTCTGGCAAGGAGATAGCACCATATGAAACGTCTGGGACCTATATAATCGTGATCAGGATGTTCATATCATTGTTTTAGAGTAATCGGTATGTGGTTATACCTATTATTTAAAAAACTGATTTTTTACGTACTATTAGTGCGTCTGGCAAAGATATAGCACCATATGAATCGTCTGGGACCTACACATTTATATTCACACGGTTCTGCTCTTTTGTTTGATACTAAATTCAAGTGGTTATATCAACGATCCGCATTTTGGAAAAAAAACCCATTTTGAACATAACATTACTAACATAAGCACCAAAAAATGCTGCCAGACGGTCATATTTGATTTTACATATCTCAGAGGTTTATATTTATGTATTTGCAAAGTTTTTGGTTATATCTCACTTCAAAAAATTGCATCGGGCTCTTAGACTAAAAGATTTTTCCATTTATCTCCTTGCGTAAACAAATCCATATTTAGTGTAAACGGAGAACAGCTGTTTTTTTCGCCTGAGTCTGAGAGCACTGTTTAAGAGAAAACGTGTTTGTCTGGTCAAGCTCTCATTGAGATAACAGCTATTTTCAGATTCGATGCCAAGATCTTCAAGACGTAGTTCTGAAGCATTTTGTTTGCGGAAATTCGCTGCTGAGATCAGTACGGCATTTCTCTCTTGAGGGTTACTGAATTTCAGCACGATTGGAGATGTTGCAGTACTATTGTGTTTGTTGTTCTTATTAGTGTTCTTGGAACTGAGGATGTTTACCAACGCAGGCGGCTTACATGCTATAGTGTGACAGAGACGGTTAAATAAACTTTTAAAGTTCGCATCTGGGGTTGTAGGTACTCCAAAGAGCACAGCATCACAAGCGACTTCCTTCCTCTCCAGAGCGTGCACTCGTTGTTGAAGAGCTATAATTTCTGCATTGCGTAATTTTATAGATGTATTGGTGCCTTCTTCAAGTTGATCAATGCGCTCAACTATGCGGGAAATCGTTTTGTTGCCTTCATCAAATCGCTGACCCCAGCTTTCTATGATTTCGTCAAATTTAAGTAGTCACTAAAAGTCACTACGCATTTTAGAGACTTCTTCTGCAAAGCTAAGCCGCAATGAGTTCGCTTGCTTCTTCTAAGACTTTAAGTGCAGTGTCGTTTACTTGCTTCATCGCCAAAGAAGGTGAATGCGTGGGAGTAGAGGGGAGACCTTTCGTTGGAGCAGCTCTTGGGCGTAAGTTTGGGCCAGACATAGTTTTAAGAGAAACGGAAAACTAAATTGATAATTGTTAATCTTAAAAGATAAACTTTGGAAACGCAATAACCGGCAACTGTTCAACAAGATGAAATCTTATGTCTTCGCACAATTTTAAGTTTTTACACTATATTCACTCACTGAAGCTGGACAAAAATAAAGACGCGTCTATTCTCTCTCGAAGTCCATTACTTGAATGATCCTCACCAGATTAACTCTTCCAATTAGTGGTGCCTGTGTGGCGTTGCATACGAAAGTAACATTGTTAGCGCATGTTCTATATATGACTGCAAGATCACTCCGCTATCGGTATACCTTATCAAATTCTTTGTTGACTGGTATTGAGGTGCATATGTTCAAAAGTGGGGCTCTTGAATACTTCTTTGTAGTAGTCACTCAGTTGTGTTTCCTTAACATTTTCGTAGTTTCCGTGGCCTAGATCGATGGCTTGGGTTGCATCGAAGGAAGTTTTGATGTCATTACTGAGCACAATTTGATGCACGAAGTCTCCATGGTCTAGAAGGACAGCACGAACCTCAATGGTTGGAACGCTGATAAAGGCATTTTTAGAGAAAATTTTCGTTTTGACCAGAGGAATGTTGATAACGATAACCATATTTTTGCGGATGGCCTTCGTTATTCGGTTAAAAGTGAATAGTGCGGCCGGATTTGGTATAGTTGGTAACCTGCAAAAGTCCAAACCTCCGTTTAATTTACTGACATGGGTCTGAAGAGCTTCAACGGGCCGGATGGTGATGATGCTCTGATGATTGGCCTGGATAGCGCTGATAAGGATTTGAATGCTGCCTGAGTAATCGTTAATTTGCTCTTGAAGCCGAAATTGCTGCTGCTGTTCAAGCAAGGCATGAAGTTGCACGTCAACAGCTTTAGATTCTAGGTTATTAATGTCTGTCATGAGGCGGGATACTTCTAATACCTTTTTCATTTTACTTTCCAATTGGCCGATTCGATGCTCTAGTTGGTAATTCTCTACTGCTTGATACGTGATGCCGGCAGTCATAAGTAATTGGGGAGCATATTTCACAATTCCTTTTAGAACTATAGACCCGAGGTAACGTTTGGTCCGTTCACTGAGATAGCTTGCAGTGATTCCTTCCTTAACTGTCATGGCCTCACGTCATCTCCCTTACTGTCAGGATAGCATTCAATGATTCGCCCCATTTTCCAATCGGCAGGAGTAACACTTAGTTCTTGCAGTAATATACGATCACCGATGTCGAGTGTTCGAGCTGGGAATCTCCATTTATTTCTCTTCTGCAGTTGGTGCAGGTACTCTTGGTGGAAAGATTCCCAGAAGTGTTGTTGAATTTGTTGCACTTCTAACCAGCGTTTTGTGATTGGGACGGCAGTTGATGGACTTTCATCGATTACAGAGTTCTTGAAGCTCCGTTGCGTGATGAAATGGAATGGTGTAAGGGCATTTGCGTCTTCCGCTTTTGATGATTCTGGATGTAATGGTCGGCTATTCAAGATACCTTCGATGCGACATTCTAGGAGTTGAATTCTTCATAGGTCAGATTAGTTATATTAGACATTTTCTTCATTAGATGTTTAATAGACTTAACGGCGGACTCCCGTAGCGCATTTCATATTATTAAATCAACCAAGTTGCATTTGGTTAGCGGTATCGGATGCTTATGACTTTCCGGGAGGTTGGCGAAAGAAATCCTCCCCCACACGAAGGATGTTGTCATGCGGACCAAACATTGGAGTTAAAGATGTCAACCAGCTTCTCTTTGGAAAAGTTTTTCATTTCTTGAATTGGGCTATTTCATTATCAAATGATAGATGCTGCTGAAACCGGATTATTTTTGGTTTAGCATTGGATATTTCTTCAGCGGTGATTGGGACGGTCTCGCGTGTTTGCTTCCTTCTGGCCCACCGAAGACAATAAGCGGTTACTCGTAGTAGACGGTTATGGCAGGAGAACCTCTCAATAAAGTTTTCTTCATCAACCATATTTCGAGAGTCATGAATCATAGTAATTTCCATATCTTTGAAAGAAGTGAATGAAAGCTGGTCATGCATTAACTAAGTTGGACATTCAAACCAAAGCCGACATCTAGCCATGTGTTCGGGAGTGAGACAAGCAGAATTTTCCGTAGATTTGACGTAATGTGTGTCCGCTGGACTGATAACTTTTCGAATTTTGGTAGCTCTTCTAGTCACAAATTTATTGTCCATCTTGTTGTTACTACGCACCCAGCTTAGGGCTACCTCACTATCTGTATATACGATCACCGCGATATTAGGATAGTGGAGCTTTCTTCTGACTTGGTTTAGAAGCTCTGTCAGGAGCACGATTTCTTCTAGCTCCATCTTGGGGATCGTGCATAGTTTACTGTCTTGGTTTGCTCTTGCCTTAAGTGGTGTGACTCGACCCTTGGCTGCTAGTAATCGAATTGTGTAGGCTTCCCCATTTTTTACTCTACTGGAAATCACTGCTGCGTAGCCGTTTCCCGAGGCGTCACAAAATCCAATGAGCTGAATTGGTGTACTCTGGGTTCCTTGGATCCAGCGCGGGATTCTAATGCCACTAAGTTGAGGCCAGGTTTCAAATATTTTGCTGAACTTCTGCTTTATTTTCTCATTTATTTGGTCATCCCAGTCATACCTGAGTATCCACAACTCTTGTATGCATATCCGGAAGAGCATAATAACTGGTAGGATCCAACCCAAGGGATCGTAAAGGGATGCAGCCATAGACAATAGACCTCTTTTGATAAATGTTACTTGGTCTTGATTCGGGATACGGATGCGAAATGTGTCTTCTACTGGATTGTAGTAAACACCCATTTTCACCCAAACATTTTTATAGTTCGATCGGCGGCCTCTTTGTAGGCGGAGAGTTTTATATTATCCTCTATATTGTGAAGAACTGCCAATTGGATGACCATTTTGTCAGAGACAGTTTTCCGGCTTCTAGTGTTGAGGTTATCTTTGTGATTTGTTCTTGGCATTCTTTATTTCTATCGGCTCCATGAAACAGATCATCCTAGTAAATCGCGTTCTTAATAATGCCCTTGGTCTTAAGATCTGGTGCGTTATCATCGGCGATCTGGTGGACTGTCCGGATTGCTTGCCATGGTGCACAGTCCACGCCGTATGTCACAGTGTTTAGTTATGACACTGCAATTTCGGGCCTGGGTGAATGAGTGGATTTAGAAAAAGATCGTTGCTTGATGACGCGCTGACGTTAAATACGTTCCTCAACTTGGTTGTAACAGCATCTTTTCGGAAGATGCTGATATATGGTATATAATAAGCCTTTCCGGTTTCCTCTCGCTGTCGTTTTGGGGACATGTGATTTGACACGAGATAGTCCTCCATAAAGTCGTTTGACATTTTCTTATGGATGTCGTTTTGCTCCCAACGAATTTCCTGTCCGATATAGAATTTGATTGCATTCCGATATGAATTTCCCAATGCTGGGCGTCAGCTTTTCGAAGGGTTGGGACGATGTAGCGGCCGTCTTTGGCTCAAGAGTGTTTTTCGATGAACAAGTTTTCGCAGTATGTACTCTCATCTTCACCGATGTCTTCTCCGGTAACGGGCAGGTCCCAGAAATCTACTAGGTTTGCCTTGAACTCTGAGAGTGTTGTAAAGGCCGAGGTTCGTTTCTCAATTTTTCCGTTTCCTGGGTCTCCAGACTCGATCCACGGCACGAGTACGATAACTTTGGCGCCAAAAATTGATGACGGTTTTTTGTAGAGGGGTCAAAAACAAGCATTTTTCACTACGGGAGGGGAGGGTCTATCTCGCCCCGTTTAGGAGGTAGGGGCAATTAAAAAAAAATTACTTAAATTGAAAAAAAAATTATTAAAAAACAACGGCAGCACTTACAATGAAGTACTATACTATACGGTTTTGAAAGCCGGAAACCTATTCTTTAATCATAAATTTAAATTAAATTATTTATGTCAAAAGGTATGAAAAATTCGCATGCAAACTCAAAATTTTGATAAAAAATATTGAAAAAAAAGTTTAGACCAATTTTTTTCAAAATTGTGAAATGAAGTGCTAAATTGACTTTTTGTGGTCAATGCTTATGTATATCAATTCTGAATCGAAAGCAAAAAATCGAATGGTTTTATGTCTTCTGGTTTTTGAGAAAATTTAAAATGACTAAAACTACTTTTTTATTTTTGGTATTTACGTGGTCTTCCTTTGAGGTAAGTGAATGAATAATAGATTAAACGTCTGGCAGGTGCCTATATCAACAGTTTTCTAAATTAACAGTACCCGGGTGGACAGCTTCGCGGGATTAAGGGATTTAAACTCTCTTTTCGCATGCGGCAGGTCGCGCTCACGCAACTTCGTTGCTCCGCTCGGGGTAGGTGCTTTTCGTCAGGCAGGCGCCTATGTCATCAATACTCTTTATCTACAGTACTCATCCCAAAATTACAAAGTTCACATTAATGACAAAGTTTTGCTGATTAACGCACCACCTTTACCAATATATGGCACTTTTCTTTTATCGAAAATACTGCCTTAAAAAAGAATATAAGGACGAGTTGGGCACCCAAATAATGGAATTTTTACTAGACGTAAAAAAAGTGTACCCATGTTTTATCGATGGTGAAGAAAGTGTGGGTTTGCAACTAAAGGACTTCGACCCTCCCACCGTTCACAGTGAGCACTTAGAGGGTGTTTTACCGCCAAAACCTCACCATCAACGACGAGCTCAACGAACTCGACAGTAACACCAGTACGGACGATGACTTCATTGACGAGACTTACATACCTTTTTAATACATTGGCTTGACTATTTTTAACTAACTCCTGACTTACTCACAAACTAACTGACTGGGACGCGGAATGCAATGCAAGTCTAATTGACTTGACTATTTTTAACTAACTCCTGACTTACTCACAAACTAACTGCCTGGGACGCGGAATGCAATGCAAGTCTACCTCCTCGTGGTGCATTCTGGGTAACGCCAAATGATTTGCTTTACTTTACTTACAAAGATGAACCTATCATCAACATTAATCCTCAAAGTGAGATCACTGTAAATCTAAATACCAAAAAACAAAAATCTCATAAAAAAGTGATTTTAGTAATTTTCTCAAAAACTAGAAGACATAAAACCATTCGGTTTTTTGTTCGATTCAGAATTGATATAGGCATTGACCACAAAAAGCCAATTTAACACTTCATTTCACAATTTTGAAAAAAATTGGTCCAAAATTTTTTTTCAATTTTTTTTGCCAAAATTTTGAGTTTGCATGCGAATTTTTTAAAAACTATTGGCATAAATAATTTAATTTAAATTTACGATTAAAGAACAGGTTTCCGGCTTTCAAAACCGTATAGTATAGTACTTCATTGTAAGTGTTGCCGTTGTTTTTTAATAATTTTTTTTTCAATTCAAGTAATTTTTTTTTAAATTGCCCCTACCTTCTAAACGGGGCGAGATAGACCCCCCCTCCCGTAGTGAAAAATGCTTGTTTTTGACACCTCTACAAAACCGTTATCAATTTTTGGCGCCAAAGTTATCGTACTCTCCCCCGATCCACCCACCAAGGTAGGTATTTTGAAGTAACCCATCCTTCTTCTCCAGACCTGGACGCATCACCGTTGAGTATACTGAGCCACCTAATAATAGAAGAATGTGGGCTGGTTTGTTGAAGTGTGGGTCTGCAAGTGGTTTATCAAAGGAGAATGTGACGTGGCATACTTGGGAGTGATCCGGTAACTCGTTTGACTACCAGACTTTTATTTTCACGATTGGTAGGTTTGGGTGATCCAGCTTCAGGTTCATGTTGGTAATGGAACGGACTGTTCCGATCTCTCCTCCTACTCCGATGATTTTGACAAGTGTCCGTTTTTTTGGCAATCGCAGCTTCTGGACCAGATCTTCGGATATATAGTCTGCTTGGCTGCTCTGATCTAGTAAAAAGCGGACTGGAACGTTGTTATTATTAACTAAGAGCGTTACAATAGCCGTGGGCAGAAGACGTCTCGGACTCATTTCGGCTACATATTTTGGCAGAAATTCGGTGGCAGCATCTGCATTTAGCTTTTTCATGGAATCATAGTAAGCCTCGGTGGAGGTCCATAAGTTCTTTGCCTTATCACACTGCCTAGAAAGTATTTCCTGGGTACCTCTTTCTACTGGAAGCTTGGCGCATCCCTCGCCCTCAAGGATTAGCAATAGTTCGTTGACCACCAAATTCCAAAGAAGGTGGGATAGAATACCTCCTTCCGGAGTGCCTCTACTGACAGATCTTCTAGTGGACCATTAAGCAGTAGATTAATCAGTTCGCAAAGTGAGCTGTCGACCTTTAGGTCTGAAAGTGCATCTGCTATTGCTGATGTATTGACATTGTTAAAAGCGCCTTCTATATCAAGGAAGGCAACCATCGTGTATTCCTTATGGAACAGGGAGTATTCGATATTACGTACTAATGAGTGTAATGCCGTCTCCACTGATTTACCTTTGCAATACGCATGCTGGGCCCCTATCGATACTTCTAACTTTAACTTCTTCCATATCTTTTGGATGTACACCAGATCGAGACAACATTTTAATATTGTCTCAATCACCGGCATGATTATATCAGATAATTTCTGTAGTTCAGCAGGTATTATGCCATCAAGTCCCGCGGATTTAAATGGTTTGAAGTTATGGATTGCCCAATTAAGTTTGCTCTGTGTGATTAAGTTTGAAGGGATGGTTATTGATTCAGATGGTCTATTGAGAACCATGTTACTAACCAAATGGGAACTGCCTGGGAAATGAATATCAAGCAGAAGATTGAGCGATTCTTCGCTGGAGGTCGTCCAAGACCCATCACATTTCTTAAGGAAACTGAGAAATAATGGATTTGAAGAGAGAATTTTCCTCAGCCTAGAGCCCTCAGAGATTTTTTCTATTTTATCACAGAAGAATCTCCAAGAATTACGTTTTCTACATTTAGATCCAAAGGGACCTAAATCTGCAGTGCAATGCGGCTTTTTCTTGCCTCGAGGCCGAATTAAGGGGAAGGAGGAAGCCATTGCTTTATTGAAGCATGGGTGAGATTCTCAACCATGCTGTCAAGTTCTTGGGGGTTGCAGGAGGGATTAAAGTATTCTGAGGTAACTAATTTAATTTAAATTGCCCTGTATTTGAGTCAGTCAGTTTTACCGTAGTTCCTGAAAACTGGTAGGCTAGTGGAATCTACATATAAAGAATATTGGAGATACCTATGGTCCGAAAACTAGGGTTCTCCTGATACCTTCCAGTTTTTTGTACGTTGCGCGATGTTATCGGAGGCAAGGGTGATGTCCAGCACTTCTTGCCTGTTTCTGGTAACGAAGGTAAGCTCATTACTTAAAATGAGGTTTGTACTTAAAATATAATATATAAAGTAGCCCACCTCTTTTGTTGATGTCAGAGCTTCCGCATACAGTATGGTGAGCGTTGGCGTCACAGCCTATAATAAGGCCAGTTTCTTGTCTCCCTGCATCAGCGACCAGTCTTTCAAGGATTGAGAAGGCCCCAGAGCAGTCTTCGACCGTATTCGAAAGAATACTGGGACAACCGCGTCCACTTTCGGGAGAGCGAAATGGCAGCGTGGATTCACCTTGATAGACTGCAAGGATCAGTTATCATATGAATTCGCGAAGGCCACAGCTCGCGGTTTTAAACTCTGGGAGGGGGCTGCACTGCAAGCAGTACCTCCAGAAGAGATCCCCACCACACCCAAGGGAAGGCTTTGTGTTCCTGACTGGGGTGTGAACGAAAATGAGATCCTCGACTTCCTAAAGGCCCAGAACCCTTCCATTGACATGAAGACCTGGGAGGTCGTCGGGGAGGAAGAAACGAAGAATGGGACCAAGGGGTTCATCATCCTCATGCATGAACCTCCGGCCGCATTGCTGGAGAAAACGCAGTTGAGACTGTGCTATGGAGCGGGAGAAGTCACTCTAAAGCTCATAAAGCGGACTCAACCGGCGGAGAACGATGGGGCGACTGACGCTGTGAAAGGGGGAATTGCAATAACCAATGCAGGTGGTGCAAATCAACCTTCATCACAGTAAAGTCGCCTCCGACAACCTGAAGCTGCTCCTCCTGGAGGGGCAGCTGGACTTGGCCCTAATCCAGGAACCGTGGATTGATAACAATCGCGTGATGGGATTAGGGTCTAAAACTATAATGTATTTTATAGGGGTGACGCTGGCAAGGTTAAAACGTGTATCGTGGCTATAAAGAGTCTCCATGTACTAATGCAGTCTCATTTCAGCTCCGGCGACTTGACAGTGGTAGATGTGAGAGGGATGAGCAAGAACTGCACGGTGGCGTCTGCGTACCTACCCTACGATGACGGCATCAACGTCCCCTCGGAAGCTTTGAGGTCGCTCATATCAGCGTCTCGAAAAGGTAAGAAAAACTTAGTCTTGGGTTGCGATGCTAACGCCCACCATACATACTCTGTGGGGTAGCATCGACATTAATGCTAGAGGCGAAGTTTTGTTTAGTTATATCCTAGAATCCAATCTTGTTATATGTAATAGAGGCAATGACCCCACCTTTGTAACGTCAACCAGGAAAGAAGTCTTGGATATTACGTTTGTATCTGAACAGAGCTCTGTTGAAGTTACTGACTGGAGAGTCTCCAGTAAGGCGTCACTATCTGACCATTGCTGGATACTCTTCAAACTACAGCTATCTACTCGCGGGAAAGGGTCTTACAGAAACCCGCGTCGGGCAAACTGGTCAAAATTCAAAAGGGAAATGAGGAAATCGGGGAATCTTTTCACCGATGATCTCAATTCTGCAGAAGCAGTTGACAATGCAGTCGATGCATTGACCGGTTCCCTTACGCGATCTTTTGAAAGGTCCTGCCCTGTTAGTAGGCAGAGCGGCAAAAAACGTCCACCATGGTGGAGTGATAAAATAGCGGAACTCATTCGCACTTCAAGAGTAGGGTGGAACCTCGCTAAAGAGGGGGTCGTCGAGTGGTCCACCTATAAAGAAAGCGTAAAGCCCCTCAAGAAAGAGATTAGATTCGCAAAGAGGAACTCCTGGAGGACCTTCTGTGCATCTATAGAATCCACTAATGAAGCGTCTCGCCTAAGGAAGGTTCTGGCCAAGACACCAATCCCGGCATCCAATATTAGGAAAAGTGATGGTACTTGGGCGGAATCACATGAGGAAACGATGGATATACTTTTGAGCACTCACTTCCCCGGATGTACATCAATCTCCGGAGATGACCTATCCATTCCAGAGACGACATCGGGATTAAGCGCGGAAGAAGTAGGAAACATAATAGACAACGATAAGATAGCTTGGGCAATTAAATCTTTTGCGCCGTACAAGGCACCAGGAATGGATAACATTCGACCTGTGATGCTGCAAGAGTCAGTGGATATTGCTACTCCATGGCTTAAGCGTATCTTCACAGGATGCCTTAAGCTAGGATATGTTCCTAAATCATGGCGAGAGGTGCGCGTTGTTATTATCCCCAAAGCAGGGAAAGCGAGCCACACGAACGTAAAAGACCTGAAACCTATTAGTCTGTCGTCTTTTCTGCTGAAAACATTGGAACGATTAATAGATGTTTACATACGAAACGTGATCGGCGATGATTACCTATCTAAATCACAACATGCATACATCTGCGGCAGATCGGTAGATACAGCCCTCCACAGGGTTGTATCAAGCATAGAAAGATCCCTCCACCTCAAGGAGTTCACTCTTGGAGCGTTCTTAGATATTGAAGGGGCGTTCAACAACGTAAGCACTGATGCGATCCTGGGCAGTCTACACAGGGCTCACCTCAACGATGAGATCTTGAGATGAGATCTTGGTAATATTGAAGGATAACGGCTTCAACGTGACGGCCTATGCCGATGATGTGGCCATCCTGGTCTCGGGAAAATTTCCTTCAGTTCTAAGTGAAAGACTCAATCTCGCACTACAACTAGTGGATAAGTGGGTTGGTAGCAAAGGACTGGGAGTAAACCCCTCAAAAACGGAGGTAGTACTTTTCACTAAGAAAAGATCAACCCTTACCTTCAGACCCCCAAATATCGGTGGTACTGAACTAAGTCTCTCAGGTTCAGCTCGATACCTGGGCGTAATACTGGATTCCAAACTAAATTGGAAGGATAACATTACCGAACGCATCAAAAAGCAAGCATAGCCTTCTATGCTGGCAAGAAGGCGTTCAGTAACACGTGGGGCTTTAAACCAGCTGTGGTGTACTGGATATACACGGCGGTGG
The DNA here is from genome assembly GCA_946965025.1 of Blera fallax. Taxonomy (NCBI): domain Eukaryota; kingdom Metazoa; phylum Arthropoda; class Insecta; order Diptera; family Syrphidae; genus Blera; species Blera fallax. The sequence continues at coordinate 53,743,499 of OX337246.1, forward strand.
TAAGACCTATTCTCACATACGGTTCATTAGTATGGTGGATGGTACTTGAGAAGCAATGCCAGCTCTCAAACCTCACCAAAATCCAGAGGGCAGGTTGTATCGGAGTCATGGGATCAATGAGAACAACACCGACAGCGGCAATGGAAACCATGCTTAGTTTCATTCCGCTCGATCTATACTGTAGCAGTCTGGCTGCCAAAACCGCGGTAAGACTAAAAGAAGGTGGACTATGGTCATCGAGCCTCTATGGTCATGCATCCATTTTGTCTCGATGGGAGACTACCAACAGGTCGACGGAAACTGATCACATGAACCCGATATTAGCTTTTGAAAGGAGATTCGCTACAAGAATTCCTGACAGAATGTACTGGAAGAACCGTAAGAGCATGAAAAAGGAGCTGGCATTCTATACCGATGGTTCTAAGATGGACATTGGCACGGGAGCCGGAGTTTATTGTAAAGCCCTAGGAATAAACCGCTCCTTTAGAATTCACGACGACTGCAGCGTCTTTCAGGCCGAACTCACAGCCATCTTACAGGCTGCTGAAATTATTCGCGAGAGTAATATCGTTGGCAAAACGATCACTGTCTATATAGACAGCCAGGCAGCCGTTAAGGCTCTGGACTCCGCGGTAATCAGGTCGAGGCTTGTAAGAATCTGCAAGTCACTCCTAAACGAGATATCCAGAGCCTGCTGGGTACCAGGGCACATGGATATCAAGGGAAATGAAAAGGCTGATGAGCTTGCTAGGAAAGGATCGGCGCTGCACTTATCGCGGGCCCTCCCTTTTGTAGTAACCCCAATCAGCACCTTACGGAAAAAGATAGAAGATGAAGCCATCGGTCGAGCAAACAGACGCTGGGTTCATCTGGAAACATGCGCAACGGCCAGGGCGCTATGGCCGGCCTTCAGCAAGAAGAGATCAACCTCTCTGGTAAAACTTAGTCGTTATAACGCACGGGTTGTTTCTGGCATAATTACTGGACACTGTGCTATCGGCGTTCATGCAGAACGACTCGGTGTGCTACATAACGACTTTTGCAGAAGTTGCAGGGACGAAGAAGAAATTGAATCCGTTCGTCATCTGCTATGTGATTGTCCTGCCCTATCCGTCATAAGAATGAGGACTCTTGGGAGTTACTTCTTTTCGGAACTGGAGGACTTAGGAAATGTTGAGCTGGCGGACCTCCTGAGATTCATATCATTATCTGGGTGGTTCTAACAGCGGTTTTTTCTCATGTTTCCAGGGATAAAAAGATTGGGCACAATGGACCGACCTGGTCTAAGTGAGCAGTGAGTATGTCGCAAGGCACCCATCTACCTAACCTAACCTAACCTAGGGTTATCCCCAAAAAGAGAGTACATATATTCATGGGCTAGATATGTACGCCAAAACGACGTAATAAGATCCGTCATTCGTTTCTATTTTCGCCGCAGTTGTATATCGATCACTATAATTAGGGAGTAGAGTTACTTTTACGTTATTTTTCACCAGTATACTTGATCTTAGCTTAGCATCGGCCCACGAATACAGGATGTAGTAATTTGGAGTCTTGAGTCTGCAGATGCCGTAATGGAGTGGTGGAGGTTGATCTGAACTATCTGCAGCATTAGCGCTACAATCAGGCAGAGAGGCCTCTACCACTGTGGATTTTAGTGCTTCCGAGTCTGAGGATGATTCCAACAGTTTGTCGACACTCAAAAGTAGTGAGTGACTTTTTTTAAAAATATCATCCGTTCCCATGTCCGACATATCGTCTTCATTGACTAGAGACGGATGTTGTTTGGAAAATGACGCTTAAGAGTCATCACTCTCCAAAGATGGAAAGGAGACAGATGGCTCTTGGTCATTTGGGTCAGCAGGGTCTAAGGGATGTGGAGGCAGCTTGCTTGCATCGGACTCCTCGTCCTTCTTAAAGCCCTTGAGCGTTATAGGGTCGAAACCGTAATAGACAATATATCCAGTCTTCGCCAAAGGAGCTAGGCGATCTTTTATTGATGACAATAATTGCGCATCTGTAGAGACCCTTGGCCTCGTCCAGGTTCGCAACTCCAGTGTGGGGTTGCTTGTTTTGAGGATCGCAAGGATTGTGTCCGTATCGGATGGTTCAGTTGGGATCTAAGTATGAGTTCTAGGTCTACTCGGGATATCTTCCCTCGCAACAACCTCGACCTTCGCGCCTGGCCATACCTCTCCTAATTTACTGATAGCGAGCTTAGTAAATTAGATTCGAAACGGTTCCCTTCAACGATCGCTTTGACGTTGAGTCGTTGCTAGTCCCAGCGTCCTCACTGGCGATCTTCTTAACCCACTATAATCGGGCATTCATTCGTTCAGTTCTTTTGCACTCCGGTGTATTACCAAAGTGATCCAGAATACGGCTGGCTGTGCGTCGAATGTTGTACGCCTTTTTTGAGGGAGCAAGGATATGCCTTGTTTTCAAAGAGTCCCTAGTGGAAAGTGGGAGGGTACTTGTATCTTGGGGCTCCGCACGGCTATTGGTAGTGGTAGGATCATGTGAAGCCACCATCTTCCCACTGACCAGCTCCTCAGGAGCTTTGCCGGTAGACAGCTTAAGCGCCGTACTACCACCCGGTTTTAAAGGAGAACCGGTCTCAATTTTAATTTGTTTTTTTAAGATGTTTTTTTTACTCGTGTTCCCACGAGTACCGGAGAAAGGAATGTCCGTCTGTGCAGAGATATGCAATACACAGTTAAGGCAAGCTAATCTGGAGGTTGCCAGGTATCCGAATACTCCGTTCACGACTGAGCTATTTTTGAAATAGGCTCCCAGCCAGGTTGATCCTCGGCACGGGTCGTATTACACCTTGATCCAGCCCATCTCATCGGAGGGGAGAGGGAAAAAGAAAAGGAAAGGGACGTTAAGGGTCGACTGTTTCGAGTCTCGTCTAGGGACTTTATTCCAAGAGTCATTGACCTCTACTTGTCCCTTGCACCACGACGAGGTATACAGTCACGCGAGGGATTTCAACCTATATTTCAATATAATTTAAATCAGGAATTCGCTAAACGAAGGTTAGGGAACAATTCGCTGCACAAGGAGGATCTAACTTGAATATTAATTGGAGCTGTTTCAGTAAGTACTACTGGTAGGCGTAAGGATACTGTTCTAGATCTAGATCTGGTTTGATGCTGAATGTCATAAAGCCAGAAAAAAAAATCGTTTTTACTTCTAAGGCTCTTAAGAAAATACAATACCCCTTTTTTCAAAAATATGTACATAGGTATGCAGTAGCCAATAGGGACTTTAAGCACCTCTGTTTTGTCAAAAAGAAAAAAATGGAGCAACAAACCGTAGCCGTTTTAAATTCGTCAAGGTCCTCAGTAGAATTTTGGAAATCCGCCAAAATTATCAACGGGAGGACCAATATGATTGCATTATCCTCACAAGCAACTGAACTTCGGGACTATTTTAAGAATCTACTTAACGCCTCTCAATTTTCGCCTCTGCCACACTACGCGGCACCACTTTTTACAGATGAGCTATTAGATGCTCCATTTACAATTTATGAAGTACAAAATGTAATCGAAAAATCTAAAGAGTGCCAGCAGAATTCTATAAAAATTGTAAACTGAATTCAATCGAATTTCTGTCCGCAATAATCAATGAATACAATAGAATTTTTGAGACAGCGATTGTTTCTAAGCTTTAAAAACTACACAAAAAGGGATCATATGATTAGCCTGAAAACTGTCGAGGCATTTCTTTTTTGAATACTTCTGCCTAGTTGCTTAGTGCCTTGATTTTCATTAGGCTTAGGTAGGTAGAAGGCTAAAGTCTGAGCTTAGGACATCTCTCTACCACGCGTACTTGGTGTACATAAATGATGTACAGAACAGTCTCACATCCAGGCCCGATGAATTTTGGAAATTTATTATTTCCAAAAACAAAAGTGATGGCTTTCCAGCCACTCTCTCCTTAAATGGACATTTAGCTGATTCTTCCGCTACCATTTGCAATAATTTTGCTTGCTTTTTCCATTCCAATCATGACTCGATGATCGATGAACAATTTCTCGACTATCTTGGTGATTCTCCTACTACTCTTTTCGATGACTTGGAATTTTCTGAAGACATTGTGTTGATGAATTTAGTTGGTTGTAAGTCCTGGTCCCGATGGCTTACCTTCTTTTTTTCTTATTAACTGTGCCATACCTTTGCATAAAATCGTGTGCCACATCTTCAATTTATCTTTGAAAACTAGCACGTTTCCATCAGCCCTTAAGACTTCTTATATAGTTCCGATTTTTAAGTCTGCTAGGAAAAACAAAATTGAGAATAATAGAGGTATGTGTAAGCAATCATCTCTCCCAAAATTGTTTGACCTGCTAGTTACAGAAAGGCCAAATTTCTATTGTAAATCCCTTATTTGTAGTGATCAGCATGGTTTTGTTAAAAAAAAGGTTGACGTCGACTATAACCAATCTTGGTAGAGGTAACTAGGTTGATGCCATCTATATGGATTTAAGCAAAGCTTTCGATCGAGTTGATCATAAAATTTTGCTTTACAAGCTTACAAGATTAGGTTTTCCTATTTTTTTTGTTAGATGGCTTTCTTCCTTCCTTAACGATAGATATGAACATGTTAAGTTTCGTAATAGTATTTCTTAAAAAATATTTGTGACCCCTGCTGTTCCACAAGGCAGTCATATTGGACCCCTTCTTTTTGTCTTGTTTGTAAATGATATTATTACATTTTTACCTGAGTGCTCTTTGTTAATGTTTGCTGATGACTTCAAAATTTATATGTATGTCCGGCAATGATCACCATTGTTTTCACATTTTGAATTTTCACCTTTAGAAATTGTATCTATGGTACTCTAAAAAGTACCTCTCTTTAAATGTTAGTAAGTGTTCTGTCATAACATTTTCTCGCCGTAAATCTCATTTCATGTATACGTATTCTATTGATGGTGTAGTCATTCCTCGTGTTTTTGTTATCAAAGATTTGGGTGTATTATAAGACACTAAGCTATCTTTTACTAACCATGTAGAATTTATCACAAATAGAGCATATAGAACGTGGGGAATGAAAGGGGGAAAACGTTGCTTGTGAGTTTTCCAACGTATTTGTTATTGAAACGTTATATGTCGCATATGTGCGATCTTTTTAGAATATGCCTCTATTGTATGGTAGCCGTATTACAAAGTTTGTATATCTAGAATTGAGTCAATATAAAAAAGATTTCTTAGATTCGCTCTTAGAGGACTTCCTTGGATTGAATAAATAACCTACCTCCTTATCTTTCAAGGTTAAAACTGATTGGCTTAGAATCTTTAGAGGCCAGGAGAACTGTGGCAAGAATTGTGTTTCTTCATAGGGTTCTAGTAGGTGAGATTGATTCTACGGAAATGTTAAGCCTTCTCAACATTAGCATCCCCCCTTTCAATTTACGAAGCACTAGATTCTTTACAGTAGCCCACTCTCGGACAAACTACGGTCGTTCTTCCTCAATTAACGGGTTAATGATTGCGTACAATGCAAATGTCAATTTAATTGATTTCAACCTGCCGATCTCCTCCATAAAAAGGATACTACTTGATGCTATTCAGTCATAATTGTTTGCTCTGTTTTGTTTTTCTTTACTTTGTTTTTTTTACTTTCGTCTTTTATTGTACTTCCTTATGTCTATAAAAGATAACATTCTTTGGTGACAATAATAATAAAAAATTGGTCTGGGTGCGACCCGCAAGATCCACACGACTAACTTCCCAGTGGGAAGAAATAAAAAAAACAATATTAATTTTTTAATTAATAAGTATTATTTTTTTTTCACATGATCAAGATCTTTGCGCATACGAAAAGGTTTAATGAAGCTCAATCCCAAACACTAATGGCGTACACATAAACACTTGCTTCTACAATTACTACGATGTTTGATGAACAATGAAATTTTCTTCTTCACGTTATCAAGAAACCATCAACTTGGAGATATCTCATCAATACCACTCATCAACTAAGAATGCTGAATTAACATCTCTTTACTTACAAGTAACTAAACAACAATATTGATAACAGACTACGCAGCTGACAGTACAATACAATTTACTTTCTTCATGAATTGTTCAAGACTGACATCACAAAACTACTGCTTTTCACCATGAACCGTTCAAAAGTCATCAGTAGGAGATTATTAACCATATCCTCAAGAATTTTATCATCTTCAACAAACATTTCCATATTGGCTTGTCACAAAAAAATAATAACTAGCAGAAATTGATGAAGCTCTCATAACATCAATCAGCCCATACACAACATATGCAATTAAATCGGATTTAAAATGGAAGAAATCGACTTTACATAAGACTTATCAAAATATGAAATAACAATATTTTTTCATAAATACTATTTATATGTACTTATAGAAATGAAAAAAAGCATTGTTTCATTGAAAATAACTTTTACGGTTAATAACTTCTACTTACAACCATGTTCCACGTCATAATTTATTTTTTAAATGTTAAATGTACATCATACTATTAGCTCCAAATGTTTTCTCAAACATAATATTCTTGTATTAATTCCATATTAATAAAGCAACCTTGAATTGCAAAAAGATTGTTGAATATATTCACATCCCATTTTTTATTATTATTGTTGTTATCAACGTCATTTTTTTTATTATAACTAATTGTTACGAGTTGGGTAGTTCGAAATCTCATTATTCTCCTGGCCTGATAATATGAATTTAAAATTCTACACATTCATCTAGTTTTTGCTCATAAGTATTTTTTTTTAATAATATTTTTTTTTAAATAATTGCTACGACATTCATAAAAATTTTGCTAAAACGTACAATTATAATATTAAAAAAAAATCACTACGATGGTATTTAGAATCTGCACGAATGAATAGTACAAATCATCAATTTCAAAATTCAGCTAGATTGCCTTTATTTTTTTAGTTATTTAATTACTAACAAAAAACTACTGGACCGATTTTTCGGGAAACTTAATCAGTTCTTAGTTACGTAATTACGCGTCAAATGAATCCGGTCCCATGTCCACATAATCTTTGGTTCTCGAGATAATCGAGGCGAAAGATAATTCCGAACGCACATACGTACATACACATACAGACATCTCTGTAAAAACGTTGGATTTGGATTCAGGTGACCTTAAAACGTGGAGATATGTCAAAATCCGCGATTCACAAAATCGGCCCCATTACAACAACTTCCCATTGGGAAGTTAATAAATAAAAAGATGGGTGCCTTGTGCGACTGAAGGCCGGCCATAGCGCCCTGGCCGTTGCGCACGTTTCCAGATAAACCCAGCGTCTGTTTGCTCGACCGATGGCTTCATCTTCTATCTTTTTCCGTAAGGAACTGATTGGGGTTACTACAAAAGGGAGGGCCCGCGATAAGTGAATCGCCGATCCTTTCCTAGCAAGCTCATCAGCCTTTTCATTTCCCTTGATATCCATGTGCCCTGGTACCCAGCAGGCTCTGGATATCTCGTTTAGGAGTGACTTGCAGATTCTCACAAGCCTCGACCTGATTACCGCGGAGTCCAGAGCCTTAACGGCTGCCTGGCTGTCTATATAGACAGTGATCGTTTTGCCAACGATATAGCTCTCGCGAATAATTTCAGCAGCCTGTATGATGGCTGTGACTTCGGCCTGAAAGACGCTGCAGTCATCGTGAATTCTAAAGGAGTGGTTTATTCCTAGGGCTCTACAATAAACTCCGGCTCCCGTGCCAACGTCCATCTTAGAACCATCGGTATAGAATGCCATCTCCTTTTTCATGCTCCTACGGTTCTTCCAGTAAACTCTGTTAGGAATTTTTGTAGCGGATCTCCTTTCAAAAGCTAATATCGGGTTCATGTGATCAGTTTCCGTCGATCTGTTGGTAGTCTCCCATCGAGACAAAATGGATGCATGACCGTAGAGGCTCGATGACCATAGTCGACCTTCTTTTAGTTTTACCGCGGTTTTGGCAGCCAAACTGCTACAGTATAGATCAAGCGGAATGAAACTAAGCATGGTTTCCATTGCCGCTGTCGGTGTTGTTCTCATTGATCCCATGACTCCGATACACGCTGCCCTCTGGATTTTGTGTCAGGTTTGAGAGCTAGTATTGGTTCTTAAGTACCATCCACCATACTAATGAACCGTATGTAAGAATAGGTCTTACCACAGCGGTGTATATCCAGTACACCAAAGCTGGTTTAAAACCCCACGTATTACTGAATGCTTGCTTTTTTGATGCGTTCGGTAATGTTATCCTTCCAATTTAGTTTGGAATCCAGTATTACGCCCAGGTATCGAGCTGAACCTGAGAGACTTAGTTCAGTACCACCGATATTTGGGGGTCTGAAGGTAAGGGTTGATCTTTTCTTAGTGAAAAGTACTACCTCCGTTTTTGAGGGGTTCACTCCCAGTCCTTTGCTACCAACCCACTTATCCACTAGTTGTAGTGCGAGATTGAGTCTTTCACTTAGAACTGAAGGAAATTTTCCCGAAACCAGGATGGCCACATCATCGGCATAGGCCGTCACGTTGAAGCCGTTATCTTTCAATATTACCAAGATCTCCATCCACTACAAGGACTACAAGGAGCCATATAAGAGGAGACAGAACTCCGCCTTGTGGGGTTCCTCTGCAGACCCTTCTCCTGACGGTTATGTCTCCTTGCGTTGAATATACAACTCTTGATTTAAGCATCTGTGCAATCCAATTGCAGAGGCCGGTGTTGAGGTGAGCCCTGTGTAGACTGCTCAGGATCGCATCAGTGCTTACGTTGTTGAACTCCCCTTCAATATCTAAGAACGCTCCAAGAGTGAACTCCTTGAGGTGGAGGGATCTTTCTATGCTTGATACAACCCTGTGGAGGGCTGTATCTACCGACCTGCCGCAGATGTGTGCATGTTGTGATTTAGATAGGTAATCATCGCCGATCACGTTTCGTATGTAAACATCTATTAAGCGCTCCAATGTTTTCAGCAGAAAAGACGACAGACTAATAGATCTCAGGTCATTTTCGTTTGTGTGGCTCGCTTTCCCCGCTTTGGGGATAAAAACAACGCGCACCTCCCGCCATGCTTTAGGAACACATCCTAGCTTAAGGCATCCTGTGAAGATACGCTTAAGCCATGGAGTAGCAATATCCACTGACTCTTGCAGCATCACAGGTCGAATGTTATCTATTCCTGGTGCCTTGTACGGAGCAAAAGATTTAATTGCCCAAGCTATCTTATCGTTGTCTATTATGTTTCCTACTTCTTCCGCGCTTAATCCCGATGTCGTCTCTGGAATGGATAGGTCATCTCCGGAGATTGATGTACATCCGGGGAAGTGAGTGCTCAAAAGTATATCCATCGTTTCCTCATGTGATTCCGCCCAAGTACGGTCACTTTTTATTGTATTGGATGCCGGGATTGGTGTCTTGGCCAGAACCTTCCTTAGGCGAGACGCTTCATTAGTAGATTCTATAGATGCACAGAAGGTCCTCCAGGAATTCCTCTTTGCGAATCTAATCTCTTTCTTGAGGAGCTTTACGCTTTCTTTATAGGTGGACCTCTCGACGACCCCCTCTTTAGCGAGGTTCTACCCTACTCTTGAAATGCGAATGTGTTCCGCTATTTTATCACTCCACCATGGTGGACGTTTTTTGCCGCTCTGCCTACTAACAGGGCAGAACCTTTCAAAGGATCGCGTAAGGGAACCGGTCAATGCATCGACTGCATTGTCAACTGCTTCTGCAGAATTGAGATCATCGGTGAAAAGATTCCCCGATTTCCTCATTTCTCTTTTGAATTTTGACCAGTTTGCCCGACGCGGATTTCTGTAAGACCCTTTCCTGCGAGTAGATAGCTGTAGTTTGAAGAGTATCCAGCAATGGTCAGATAGTGACGCCTTACTGGAGACTCTCCAGTCGGTGTCTTCAACAGAGCTCTGTTCATATACATTTCGCTTACGAAGTGGATTGTAAATAAGAAAATATTGAATGAATTTCAAGCTGGATTTAGGAGAAACTATTCAACCTTAGACCTGACGAGAATTGCGGAGAGCTTCAAAAGAAGGAACAAGAAGTTGTATATTTTCTTCATCGACTTTCGTTCTGCTTTTAATTCTATTGCACGTGAAGCTCTTTTTTATAAGCTATGTATATAAAATGGGAATCTCAAGCAAAAGTGTCGTTTTATTAAAAGCGATGTACGAAAATAAATCGCGTATACATGGGATGGTGAGTTTGTACCTGAAGACTTTACAACCCAAATAGGAGTCAAGCAAGGATGTGTCCGGAGCACGCTACTTTTCATTTTATTTATAAATGATGAAGTGGGGGCAATTGGAGTAAGAACTCAGTTTCGAAGTATGTAGATACCAGGACTCGTTTTCGTCGATGATATCGTTTTTCTATCTGAATCAATTGAAGGAATACAGCGAATGATGAACTGGCTTGAGAGCTACTGAGAACTTTGGAATCTGTCCGTTAATTTAGTGAAATCCAAAATTATGGTATTCAGAGCTGGTGGCGGTAGATATTCTCGTAATCAAAAATGGACCTACAAAGGAGAAAATGTTTCAATAGTTCGGGAGTTTAAGAATCTAGGTGTATTAATCACGGCGAATCTCAGCATGACAAAACATTTCCAACTCAAACTAGCTGAGGCGAAAAGAGCTGTTTCTTCAGTATGGGGCCGATGCGTCAATAATAAATATGTATATTGAGCACAGCTAAAAGCTTAAATTATTTCGTGCGACTGCAGTCTCTATATTGTTGCATGGTGCTCAAGTTTAGGGATACTGTCAGCTTAAAGAGGTTGAAAGATTCCCAAGATATTTTCTGAAACGCATTTTCCGGTTACCAAATTTCACCCCAAATTATATGCTTCATTTGGAAACAGCAGTGCCAGCGCTATTTTTAGACATACTTGAACTGCACTTTGATTTTGTGATGAAAGGAAGAGGGTCGGCTGCCCAAACTAGTGCTCAGGAGAGATATATCGACAAGAGGAAATCTCATCAAAAAGTCGGAGGAGCTGGGGGAGAGTTTTGGTGAAAATGTGCGCATTGCGACAGACATTAGCACTGCTGACTTAAGGAAGATTTTTACAAAACTATTAGAGAGGGCAAGTTACACTTCTTACGCCCATTGTAAAACAGAATCAGAAACTTCACAACGCAGAATGTTTTACAGCCAACTGAATTATAATCTTCAAGAGCATACCTACTTCATTAATTGCTTTCCACTGAAGATGATTAATCTAATATTTAAAGGGGAAATAATTAATTTAAATTACATTTCACTTCGACCTGACAGGTCAGTTATATGTGGCCTGTGTAATCTACAAGAAACGGAGGATGTATAACCATTTTATTGCCAGATGTCCAATCTTAAGTGAGTTCCATGTGAGATACTAATTGATATTAGGAATTGTCAATCTGGTAGACGGCCTTGGGCCAAACCATATTAAACTTAAGTTTATCAAATTGTAATGCCTAATTTAAGTAAAGTTTTCAACTACTACTACTACACGTATTTAGAAAAACTACTAACTCTTCTATGTGCTGCAATAGGCCATATGAATTCAAAGTTATTATATTTTGTGTCTAATTCAAAAAAAATTTCAGAATATTTTGTAATTCTATAATTTTATAATTTTATAATTGCTCGAATTTTCCAAATCTACATATCTATATCTATATCTATATCTATATCTATATCCATATATAAAAAAGAGTTGGCATACGTAAGACCGCTCATAACTCGGGAACGGATCGTCCGATTTGAGCTGTCTTTTTTTTTGTTGTGTTCGTCTCCGCCCAAGGAAAATTTTTACGGCGAAAAAATTGGAAAATTTTGAAGAAAAGTTGGAAAATTTTGAAGAAAAATTGGAAAATTCGGAAAAATCGATTTTCCATACATTTTGTATGGGGAATTTTATTTTTTTCATTTTGATCTTAATATTACAATTCAAATGGTTGCAAAGGTTTAAAATTGGGAAAAGTTTCCCGGAAAATAATTTTTTTTCATTTTGAAGAAATAATACAATGAAATTAATTGCCAGAGCTCCAAATTTCGAAAATTTTTAATCGGAAAAACCTTTTTCCCACTCATTCACATGCAACAACATTGCCCACAAATTCAAATGCAATTTGACAGGTGTCCTTTTTACTTCCTCATTTCACCATGGACTAACTACATATGTACATATACTAGACGGAAAACTTCGATGCATTTGACAGATTGGCTCCACCAAGCTTAATTGGTCCACCTAGAAGCTTACCCCGATGTTAAACCATTTCAACGTTGGATGAACATTTTGCCCCATTTTATATTGTACACTTCTTCCTCCTCTTCTATAAACTTAGTTTTACTGTGGGGGAAATGATCAAATGTGCGCTGGCCCAATCAAGTGAAGTTTATGAAGGTCAGCTCATATTTTGTGATGTTGCCGGTGGTTTAAGTGGAAATTTCAGTGATTACGGTGAGTTTATCGAAAACATTTAACGTTTCTAATGTGTTCAGTTCGAATCAGATAATATTGCTTCGAGGATGATTCAACTTCTTCGACATTGTACTTTCAGTGTTCGGGTGACATTATGCCGCCGATCAGAAGATCAAACATTGGCTCACGCAGTCGTAATTCACAAAGATTGGCGATTCGCCGTGCAAATCAAACGCCTGATCATCGCGCCGAAGCGAATGAACTGATTCGAGTACATGTGTCGCGAATTCGGACGATGTCAGGAGGAACGAGAAGCATACGTAACTGCTGAACGACTGAGACAGCAGCGCAATCGCGATATGCATTGTCAAAGTCAATCAAATCCTAATCGTCGAGTGAGAAGAAGTGCCGTAAATGACTATACGATTCACTACAGCGAACTGCCGTGTATTAGGATTGGGCCCATGGATGTGATTTGCCAATATTGCAATGCGCTAAAGTTTCATTCGGAGACACCAGGATTGTGCTGTGCAGGTGGTAAAGTCAAATTACCACCGTTGACTCAACCACCAGAAGAAAAACTGCAACAAGTCTGTAATTGGATTTCTGTGGACCAACGATACTCACCCATTTTGTACCTGCCACCAAATATACAGATTCAAGGGCAAATTCGCCATCGAACCGGATCATTGTTGCCGCCAGCAAATGAAAAACACAAATTTCTTCAAATTTATTTCGTTGGTAATTTTGATACCAGAATTGATCAGCGTTGTGCGATTAACCCTGCTGTGAAACGTCAGATCATAGGAGAATTGCAAAAACCTCTTCACGAACACAACGCTTTGGTTCGGTTATTCAAGACGGCATTGGATAATATGCCTGATGACCACAAAATCATCATCAGAACGGATAAACGTCCCACTGGAAGTCATGAACGTCAATTTAATGCCCCCATAATTGATGAAATTGCTGTCGCCATTGTTGGTGAAAATGTTGAATCCCGGGACATTGTTCTGAAGCGCTGAAGCGCAATATCCACTCATGTTCTGCCATGGAGAGGATGGATATCACTTTCAAATCAGCGTGATCAATTCATCGACAGGTTAGTAACCGTGTAATTCAAAAGTTTTTTAAGTTTATGTTTCTGTATCGTGTTTCAGGTGAAAAAACAAACAAGAAGGTCAGTTCAATGAACTTCTACGCATACCGTTTAATGATTAGGCAGGACGTTGATAACCATTTGCTGCGATATCGTCGATTGTTCCAACAGTATGCGGTCGACATGTATGTCAAAATCGAGGCTGAGCGCCTGAACTTCATCAGATTCAACCCAGCAAAACTGCGGCCCGAGGAGTACCTATGTACATACACTTGAGAGATGCAATAATTTCGGAGCGAAATGTCAGTAACATTGGTGGTTTGACAATTCTTCCGTCCACATATGTCGGAAGTCCACGGCATATGAATGAATATGCCCAAGACGCCATGACCTACGTGAGGAATTACGGTCGTCCAGACTTATTCATTACGTTTACTTGCAACCCGAAGTGGGCGGAAATATCTCAGCACTTGATACCCGGCCAGACATCGAGTGATCGGCACGACATCACCGCACGAGTATTCCGGCAAAAGCAAAAATCTCTCATGGATTTCATTGTTAAGCAAAGTGTGTTTGGTGAAGTCAGATGTTGGATGTACTCCATCGAATGACAAAAATGAGGTTTGCCGCATTCACACGCACTCATTTGGTTGGTAGACAAAATACGTCCTGACCAAATCAACGACATCATAAGCCCAGACAGAAATCGACGCTGAACTGTTCGAAATTGTTACAACAAATATGGTCCACGGTCCTTGCGGTCAACACTACGCAGAATCTCCATGTATGGTTGGAAATAAGTGCACGAAACGATACCCACGTCCATTGCTATCTGACACTATCTCCGGAAACGATGGATACCCCCAGTATCGGCGTCGTTCCCCCGAGGACAATGGCAAAATAATTACAATGAAAGTGAAAGGAAATAGCGTTATCATCGACAATAGCTGGATCGTTCCCTATTCGCCGCTGCTCTCCAAAACATTCAAAACTCACTGCAATGTTGAATTCTGCAACTTCATCAAATCAATTAAGTACGTTTGCAAGTACGTGAACAAGGGCAGCGACATGGCAGTTTTTGGAATTGCTGCTCCTGATGCCAACGACGAAGTGACGCGATATCAATTGGGCCGTTATGTGAGTTGAAATGAAGCGATTTGGCGTGTTTTCTCATTCCCAATTCACGAACGCCACCCGGCTGTCGTCCATTTGGTTGTTCACTTAGAAAATGGACAACGTGTCTATTTCACGGAAGCAAATGCAGCCCAAAAAGCCGAACGACCACCTGCCACGACATTGACAAGTTTTTTCACCATCTGCCAGAGCAATCCGTTCGTCAGAAAGCTTATATACTCTGAAATGCCACGCTATTATACATGCAATGCGTCATCGAAAAACTTGCAACGGCGAAAGTAAGGGCAAGCAGTTCCCGGATTCTCCGATGTTTTTTTCTACTGACGCACTTGGACGAATTTATACTGTGCATCCAAAAAACGATGAGTGCTTTTATCTTCGTTTGCTTTTGGTCAATGTTCGTGGTCCAACTTCGTTTGAGTCACTTCGGACCGTGGATAGTGTGGTTTGTGCGACATATCGAGAGGCCTGCCAGCGGTTGTAATTGCTTGAAAATGACACTCATTGAGATTCAACACTCGCCGATGCCATTGCTACTGCACCTTCGAATCAAATTCGTACGCTATTTGCGATCATCATCTCGACATGTTTTCCATCAAATGCAGTCGAATTGTGGACCAAATACAAGGACGACATGGCGGACGATATTTTGCATCGAGTTCGTACATCCATTTCGAATTCCGAACTGGAAATGAACGATGAGATGCGCAATTTTGATAGAAGACATGCGTCTGTTCATGTACTGCAGTTTGTTGTGCCAATTGGGCTTGACAGCACCCAATCGTGCAATGTACGATTCATTCAATCGAGAGTTGGAGCGCGAACGAGAATACGATCGAGACGCTTTGAGCCAAGCAGTTCGAACAAACGTTCCGTTGTTGACTCCCCAGCAAAAGGACGCTTACAACAGTTTGATGAAAGCGATTGACGACTGAAAAGGAGGCATTTTCTTCATCGATGCGCCTGGCGGAACTGGTAAAACATTCCTTATTTCAGTATTGTTGGCTTCGGTTCGTTCGAGATCAGAAATTGCGCTGGCGGTTGCCTCTTCTGGTGTTGCATTGTTGGAAGGTGGTCGAACGGCTCATTCTGCGTTGAAGCTGCCGTTGAATCTACAACTAACTGACGAACCGACGTGCAACATTTCAAAGAATTCTGCAATGGCGAAAGTATTGCAGAGTTGTAAGATTATCATCTGGGACGAATGCACAATGGCGCACAAACGAGCAACGGAGGCTCTCGATCGGACTATGAGAGACCTGCGCAGTAACACATTGAGGCGCAATGATTCTGCTGGCAGGCGATTTTCGACAAACGTTTCCTGTTTTTCCACGATCAACGGCAGCCGATGAAATCAACGCTTGCTCTAAGCTTTCGTATTTTTGACGTTATGTGAAGAAGCTGCGGTTGACGATGAATATGCGAATTTTCGTTCCCGCCGAATTTCTAGCATTTCACAACGACGAAAGAGGAACTCATTACGAATGTGTTCCCAAACATCGTCCAGAATTATGTGAACCACGATTGGTTGAGTGCACGTGCAATTTTGGCAGCGACAAATAAGGATGTCGATGATTTGAATTGCATAATTCAAAATGCAATTGCTGGACAATTACATTCGTTCAAATCAATTGATTGTGTGACTAATCCTGACGAAGCAACAAATTATCCAACGGAGTTCCTGAATTCATTGGATTTGCCAGGATTACCACCACATAATTTACGACTGAAAGTTGGATATCTTGTCATCATGCTCCTCAATCAACCGAAATTGTGCAATGGAACAAGATTGGTCGTAAAGCAACTCAAGAATAATGTCTAATACTCAAAGGCAAATTCAAGGGCGAGGAAGTGCTCATTCCCAGAATTCCAATGATTCCAACCGACTTACATTTTAAATTCAAACGCATTCAATTTCCGGTTCGCCATGACAATAAATAAATCATAAGGCCAATCTTGGGAAGTGTGTCGGATTAATCTCGAACTCCCATGCTTCTCGCATGGCCAATTATATGTGGCATGTTCGTGTGTTGGAAAGCCTTCATCTTTGTGTATTTACGCGCCGGACAACAAAACAAAGAACGTAGTCTACCACAAAGCATTGAATTGACCTGACATATGATTCCCTCAGCCTTTTTACATTCCGCGTCAATAAAGGATATTGAACTCAATCGAATTCGAAAAGTGTTTTGTTCATTCAATAATTGCAATTCGAGTAGCCGATCGAGTGCATGTTACCGATCGCGAATGTTCGATTAAAAAAATTAATTTTGGGTAAATCGCGAATGCTCGAAATAATTTCAATCAAAACATACATTTTGGGCGGGACGAAGTTCACCGGGTCCGCTAGTATTTTAATATTTATTTCATAATACATAGTCCATAAGTTATGCAATGTTAGTGTTTTTCTTTTTGTTAAATTTGTTGATGGTCCTTGATGAATAAATAGTGTTCTGAGTCACTGTATATCAATGTTCGAAAAAATCAAATTTACTTATTTGTTAATATCGAAACACTTTTCTGGAGCTGCATCCTACCAAAATTGCACGCACTACAACATTACGCGATGCAAATGCACGCGTAATGGCATTGCGTAGGTAGAAGTCTATGGTACGTAGTGTGGGTAACATACGCGAGTAATTCTCGTCTTTAAATTTGATCCCAGCACCGAATGATTTGATCATCGAAAGTTTATAAAAAATATATTTGTTAGCAAATTCATTGTGTCTTTTTTTTTACAAGGATTCTCTTATTTTCGCAATTTCAATATACTTTTATCTCTTTGTTCTTCAAGTCTTCAAAAAATGTTAATTACTTTTTTTTACTGCTTCTAGTACTTGGCTATTGCTATATTTTAAGCCTTTATCAGACCTATTAGTAGGTTTTATTTTTATACTAACTGCTTCTATAGACGTTTTGTTTAGTATTTTCTTTGGTGTAGTGCTCGCCCTTTTTGTTTTCTAATTTTCGAAGGTTTTTAAGTCTCTTGCATCCTCATTTTTGGTTTCGGTTGGTTGGTTTTGGTTGCGTATGTACATGTACATTTTTTTTTTTTTTTTTTGATGCGCTGGAGGGGTGAAATCCTTTATGGATACTCGGTAGCCCGTACTACGAGTTATGCCAGACTCCATGCTCCTGCATGTTTGCGTGGCTAAAACACCCCCCCATCCCTATCCTGTTATTCCCCCTACGGTACTACCGGTCAAGGCATTCCTTCGTAGGGGCAGGTTTTGACATCATGTCTTCTCCTTCTTATGGTCCAGGGTTTCCTTCCTCTTGAGCTCTTGGTGTTTGGTTTTCCGACCGTAAATCCTGCATGATGCTTGCAATGATACGATTGGCGATGTCCCATGCTTCCCTCGTTGATAGCATAAACGAAATCAGTCTCCTTGGAGTTATTTCATTGCCTATCTCCTGTTCTAAGGCATTTCTGTCTGCTACGTATTTCTTGCATTCCAGTAGCACGTGCTCGGCGTTCTGGATTTTTCCTTCACAATGACGACATAATGGATCGTCTGCAATGTCGTACTTGTAGAGAAATTCCCGGAAGCTTCCATGTCCTTTTAGAAATTGGGTAAGGTAGAAGTTTACTTCACCGTGTTTTCTTGTGGTCCATTCTTCTATGTTCGGCAGCAGTTTGTATGTCCATCGGCCGTTTTCTGATGTGCTCCATCGCCGTTGCCATTCTATTTCGGCAGCTGCTCTGATGGCTCTTCTCTCCCGGTTTTCGTCATTGTATATTGATGCTGCTACTTTGACCTCTAGCTCGATAGGCATTCGCGCCGCTATCACACTTATTGCATCCCCCGATACTGTTCTATATGCACAGGATACTCTGATCGATGCTCTTCTATGTACAGAGTTTATGCTTCTCATGTACGAGTTTATGGCTGTTGCCGGTGCCCATATAGGGGCTGCGTACATGAGGATTGACTTGCTCACTGTCGCAAGCAGATTTCTAATTGGCTGCCTGGGTCCTCCAATATTTGGCATCAGCCTGGATATTGCGGCAACAGCCCGATTAGCCTTCACGCTTGTGTAGGTTAGATGGTCTCTAAAGTTGAGCCTATGGTCAAGCAGTACCCCTAGGTACTTTATGTAGGGCTTTGACTCAATAGTGTGCTCTCCTACCTGTATGGTCAGGCGCTCAACCTTCTTGCGGCTGCTAATGAGGACAGCCTCCGTTTTGTGGTCCGCTAGTTCCAGACCTGTTGAGCGAAGCCATATCTTCACGTCTTTGATGGTACTGTTGCAGTTTCGTGTCACCTCCTCTAGGGTTTTAGCCACTACCACCACCGCAATGTCATCGGCGTATCCAATTATGTCCACTCCTCTTAGTCTTCGCATACGCAGTACACCATCATACATAATATTCCACAGGGCTGGGCCTAGGACTGATCCCTGTGGGACTCCTCCTGTTATTTTGTATCTTTTCGGCCCTTCGTCCGTATCATAGAAGAGGGTTCTGTCTTTGAAGTAGTCGGTAATAATTCGTAGTAGGTAGTTTGGCACTCGAATATTCCTCAGCGCTCTCATGAGCAGTTTTTCTTTCCCTTTATTTTTTTGTTTCTGGGACTTGCTGACAATTTTTGACCGGGTTTCGCCGTCTTTATTCTCGGGTTGCTGGTCTTTCGAAACAATTTCCACTTTATCAAGCTTTTCGTTGCTCACGCGCAATGCCCTATTTTCTTCGCTGGGGGTGGACTTTTGCTGGCGCTTTGAGCATGGTATTTCGGCTGTTGACTCCGGTTTCCTCTTTGCATCCTGACCTACTTTCAGCCACGGCGATGTTTGGGAGGCATTATTCTTTCTTATGACCTCCTTTGCTCTGTCGTCGCGCATTTCAATCGCTGACAGCTCGTATAATGCCTTGATCTTGTCAATGATGTCTCGCATTGACTGGTTGATAGAGCGCCTTTTTCCGTCCTCCATCTTATCCACTAGGATCTTTATTTGCTTCCCTAAATTTTGGAAAACAGATAGGGGGGTTGTCGTAGTCGTCCCTTGGCCCTTTGGCGTTTCATCTGATCTCCGGGCTAAGCCAAAGGCCATTTGGGTTGCTGGCGTTCCACCGACTCTCGGGCCCATTTGGAGGGGATTCTCTTCGCCACGTTTAGTTTCATTGGTGGTTGACGTCTGTTTTATTGGCGACCTAGCCACCCTTGAACTCTTAAGGAAGGGGTTCTCTTCGATCCTCTTTTGTATTTCTTCGTTTGGTTTTGTTTTGTTTGTTGTAATCATTTCTATTTGGTCCCCACTCAAAGCCGCTATCAATGTTCGGATGTGTAGTCACCTAAGGATCCCATGGTTGTCTTTGCAAGCAGTGAGGCCATGCGAGGGTTGACACAGACCCTTATGAGGTGTTGTGCCAGAGCCGGATCGGTGCTAACCAGGAATGTTACATCTGAACCTACACCACCAACTTAATGGCGACGAAACATTGAACGTACTTTGAGGCCTGCCAAGGTTTTAACGGGACGGGGGCGCCTGCAGCATTAGCTTGAAAGCCATTTCAGCCGGATTTCACTCCTGCTTACTCAGGTGACAGAATACTACAGACGTCAGCTCTTCTAGCAGTATATTCCGATTCGATTTCCAGTATTCCATAATTAAGACCTTACTGGGCTCGGTCTTAATGTCTGTGGTAGTGGCGATGCCGAAGTCATCGCATATTGATACATAGGAAAACACTTTTTGTGATTTCCTGTTTAATTTGTATGTACATATGTACGTATATACTCCCCATTGGAGGCTTCACGTTATACGTTGTGGCGGGTGCCTTTGGATCTCGCCATTTCTTCTTTCTTTATCCCTCGTAGCCACTTTGTAAGGTGGGGAGCACTTATTTGAAGACGGCGCTTACTCGTCTTGTCACAGAAAGTGATTCGGGGTTCCTTTGACCTTTTCAGCCACGCCCTCCTTCTCTGCCGCTCTTGGTCGGGGGCTGCTTATTGGGTATTCGCAGCTAACCTACTTTTCTGTAGGCCTTTCACTATCCGCCACCTGTGACCCCCACAGTGGCCTGAGCTTAGCCCCACCAACCCGTCCGGCTTGGTGCCTGTGCGTGTACATGTACATGCGTATGTACATATATGGTAATCTTTCAAAGATATCTACTCTGCGGAGCATTGATGTCCATTTGTTCTACATGTCCTAGCCAACTGCGCAATGCGCAGTTTTTTGACTAGGTCGATGGCGCTGGGCAGCTCGTATATTTCATCGTTAAATATTCTTCTCCAAAGCCCGTCAACGCAAACGGGACCGAATATCTTACGTTTCTCTCGAAACGACCGACGATATTTTCATCCACTTTCAGCGCCATAAAGCAGTGATGGGCCACATCTTGCACGAGGTGTGTCTGCTGGATACTAAATATGGCGGATCTAAAGATTAAAACTTGAAAAAACTCATAATTCCGGGAGTAGCAACCGGGCCTGTGGAATGTATGGCACTACGTTAGTGTGTCTTTTAGCGGTGACCTTCGGATACCTGGGCACCTTCGATTTAAAGATAAGTCCCCTACGGAGGTAATGCGAGGCTCTGCTACCTGTTCCCTAGCTACTCTTGGGACCAACATCTCTAATAAATCAAAAAACAGATCTTGAGGCCGGACATCAACAAAAAATAACCGGAGCTCGCTGGTACCGCCAGCAGCTCTAGAAGCACTGCACGTATGTAGGAGCATCTGCAGAATCTCTGCTTGGACACCGACTGCTCGTTACTTTCTGACGAGCTTACAGACGTCAACGTTGTGAGTAAGACCAACAAGGCCAGCTCAGCAGACTGTCCAAACTGTCCCAAACTCTAAGACTTCAACAAGGGGTCGCTGAGTCGCGAGACTCGTGCGGCCCTTTGGATCCTAGGCAAAAGACGGAAAAGAAATGGAGTTCGGCAGAGCGGGAATCGCACGACTGTGCAACAAAAGTTGCCAAGACATTGGGTGCGTCTACCAAAAGAAAACCACAGCGAGGACCTCACATTTGCGGCTCTCGCCACCAATCGTCAATAGGAGCTAATCCCTCTCCGAAGAGTAGCTCCCAGGCCACCGGAACATCAAACCGTGTTGGATTATCGAACCAGGCTGGGGGCCAGTCTTTAGCTGCGATAGGTTCTACGCCCAAAAGTCGCAGGTCCCTCGATGAGGCAGCTAACACCTCGAAAACAAATGGGGACTCATCGAAGGAAAGGTGATGAACTGCCTTTATGAGCGGATTAAATCACACCCTAACTTCCGCCCATGTTCAAGGATGCCGGTTGGTATAAGGGCTTCGTGAAACTATTAGCGTGTGCGGATCAAAATTCGGTGGATTTTATCACCATTGCTATCGGCAGTACCTATTGGTGAAATCTGACCAGGAGCCTTGATTAAGGCAGTGGACCAGTGTTAGATCCTTAAAAGGCCGAAAGCAAGGATCCGAACGATTCAGCCACAATACTCGAAATTATCAAGTATCAAAACCATGATCTGCCAGTCTTCTTCTTCTTCCTCAGAAGGTATCTGCATACCTCCCGGTTTCGGATCACTTTGTCACTGAGACCAATCAAATGTTGTTGTTTTTGCATTTGTGTGATCCAGGAGTTCTTTGGCCCGCCTCTTTTCCGCGCTTGTATAGGAACGTTGACTGACATTGCCTTTTTGACAGGATTCGTAGTATCCTTCCTTTGAACAAGGCAATACCAACTCAACCGTTCGTGCTCCAATTTTTTCGAGATGGGTTGTTTAACGTGAAAACTTTCCGGTCACAGAAGATAGCAGAGTTTTCCTGCCACTTCATCCACCCTATACTTATACGATGATTGATGTGGCCATCAATGATCATATATCCCAGATAATTGAACTTTTCGCACTTGGGAATCACTTTTCTATTCAAATAAATATCTGGAATAGGGCGCAGTGGATCAGAGAATGGGCAGTACAGGTGCTCTGTCTTTTTTGTATTAATTCGATACCCATTTCACTCCAAAGCATTCATCCATACATCAAGTGCTCGTTGCAGGGACGTTTGATCCTCAATTATGATGGCTCCATCGTTAGCGAAGAAGAACTGATGCACTTCGGGGTCCATCACTTTTCCTTCAAGCAGATAATCCAGGACTGTAATAAATACTAAAGGACTTAAGACGTTTTCCTAGCAGGGCATCTTACTCTTGTTTTTGCTCCGTCATACATTTTCATGATCATCTGTACGTAGGGTTCTGGAACTCGTCGATGTCATAGCGCCACCCATATCAGATCTCCTGGTTGTCTATCGAATGATTTTTCAAAATCAACCAACACATAATGTAAATCCTTTAAAACCATGATCTGCCAATAAAGATTTCCTCTGTCCCCACAGTCCCAGTCGATACCATCGAACCAAAGAAAACTAGCCGCCTCCTCGTAATCTTCCGCACTTCATAGTCAATACACCTGCTGCAATCTAAGTAATTCTTAGTAAATTATGGTCTAAAGGAGAAGTGAAGCATGATGATGGCTACAAACCTTGTAGTCTGCCTGCAACAAAGGTAATAGTCCTACCAAAGGTAATAGAGAACTGATTGATGTCACTTTCGTCTCACAAACGCTTTACTCTGCGATCTTGAATTGGACAGTATCCAAGAGTCACTCTATTTCAGATCACCGATATCTTGAGTTCAATTTAGACTCTCGCTCTCACACTCCACAGGTAGTCTTCCGTGATTGTCGCTGGACTAACTGGGTTTAACCCAACTCCATTCTCTCTGCTAAACTAGCCAGGAACTTCAATAGAGCCAAATCTACAAGGCTACCTTCGGACTGAGAAATCTGCAAGCAAACAATAAAGCTTTTCAAGGCAGCTGTTAGGAAAGCCTGGCGCATCACGGGAGCGCTGAAAACCTCTCCAACAGCGGCGCTTGAAACCATGCTTCACCTTCTCTCGATCAACATAGTCGCAAGCAAATGGCGGCCAGCTCTGCTCTTCGACTGAGAAACTCTCATCTTTGAAAAAAACTAGACACTGGCCATGCCACATACTTAAGATGAATCGAAATCTCCCCAGGGTTACCAACCGCTTGCCTACTGAAATTAATTTTAGCCTAGGCTTCAAACGCTCGATACCGGGCAGATCAGAGCGGACGCAACGCGATGCCTTACATAACGATTCGCTGTCAATTTTCACGGATGGTTTCAAGACATAGAACAGAGTTGATGCCGGAGTCTTCTCGGAAAACTTAGGCATCCGTCTCTCCTTTAATCTTCCGAATTATTGCAGCTTTTTTCAGGCCAAAGTCATTTCAAGTCGCCAAGCCGCTGACTGGATGACGATGAATATAGTTTTTTATTTATGTACATATATCGACAGCCAGGCAGATATCACATCCCTCATATCCAGCATTGTAACATCTAGGGCAATGACAAACTGCCGCACATCTCCTAACGAGATTGCTGGACAGTACAACCTCACCTTTTGCTGGGTACCAGGTCACTGTGACCTTCCGGGGAATTGCGCTCCTGACGAATCGGCCAGACAAGGCTCTTCTGGTACAAATAGCATAATTATAACCAATATTGAAGCACCGTTGTCTTAGGCTAAGTACCTCATCCAAAGATGGAGCCAACTTGGTCAGTGCTTCATCAGTAGCTATGGCCAAAACGACCAAAAAAGATCTAACGGACTTCTTAAGCATAAGAGTTATTACTCAGCGTTATAACTTGACACTACACGATAGGTAGACATGCTCAAAGATTGGGCATCCCCTATAATGACTTCTGCAGAAGTTGCAGAGACGAGAAGCAATCAATCAATCAGTCCCTCACTTCTTGTCCACGTGACCTGCAGTGGCTAAAATTAAGAAAGCTACACTGGGTCATTACTATTTCGATGGTCTCAATGATCTAACATTAATAACTTCATAAGGAAAAGTAATTGGTTCCAGGAGTGGACCAGTGACAGCCCACTATGTTCTGCTAATTATGTCAATATCGTCCACATTCCCTAGTAGTTGCCCAGACTTTTGAAAGACTTGCCGACGTGTGAAAATTTGATCGACAGTGGACTTTCCTGGCTTTAAACCACACTGATAGGGACCAAGGAGGTTGTTGACGAAGCGTTTCAGCCGTTCACACAATATGGCAGATAAGATCTTGTACTTAATGATACCTCTGCAATTGGCACAATTGACGGGCTATCCTTTCTTTTGGGTCGGGCAAACGATGCTGAGATTCCATTCATCAGGCATACACTCGTGTGACCAAAGCTTGGAAATGAATTGGTGTATGCTCTCCATCAAGTTATTTCCAGCTACCTTGAACAACTTGGCCGGTAGGCCATCGTGTCCCGTAGCTTTGTTGGATTTAAGCTTGGATATTATGTTTATGTTCAATGCTATATTCTGCCTGACAGGCGTACAGTCTGGAGGAAAAGGTTTTCCATTAGCGGTACTATTGTTTGGTATTATATCACAGAGCAATTTATGCTCTTCTTTTCCCGTTTACCGGATCAACATTGATTTCAGCGTTTGCTATTGTTTGATCCATGGCAGATGTAGTCTGCGCTTGGTTCTCATTGCAGCTTTCATTGACTCCAACCGCTAAAAGCTAAATTTACAATATCACCGGGACTTCGTGTTTCTCCAATTTTTGCGTCTAGTTCTCTGTGCTTACGGAAGCTTGGGTACTAAAAACAATCGTGTTGCCCATTTTCTCTGGCTTCTCCGCAATTTAAACATGTTGAAGGTTCATTGAGGCCAAACTTATACAGGTAGAAATTGTCCTTTGTTTTGGGTCTATCCATTTTTTAATATCTGCTATACATGTGCAGGTCGGTGGGTCAATTTTTTATTCGACGGCTGATATCATTAACTTATGGTTGGGGTTCCTGAATTTTGGTGTCATCCTTTGTAATTCACTAGCAAAAATATCCGCTGGTTAAATTCCTGCGTTGACATATATGTATATACATCATCATCTGACACCGTCCGAAAAGAATAGCACATTCTCAGTGCACCTAGTTAGTTAACGCAGTTAAATCTTCTGGTATAACACTTCTGGTATAGCACTGACATAATTGTCAGCACTTTGGCCTATATTAGTCGTGCTTTGGTGAGACTACTTAGTGAAGTATAGTAAAGTCTAACACGGAGTACAACAACAAAAAATGACTGGCAATTACTTTAGCTTTTATCTTCAGTGAAAAGTGGGTTGGGATGAATAGCTCACTCACTTTCAGATGGCACTGAAAGAGTTTTAGAGTCTGGTAGCACTCCGTAAATTGACATTTCTTGTGTTTCGTTGAAAGAAAATGGACGGGGAGGAAAAATAAAAATATAATTCATAGGATAAATATTTTTTGTTTGTTTATAAAATACATATTTCGTCTTTAGTGTGAAGAAAAATTTAAATTTTTCGTACAGCGCGAATATTTTGGCAACTAATTTCAGGCTGATAGCGAGCACATGCACCGATCTTTAAATATTAAATAAGCTACTAAGCCAGATTGACTGAAGATCGTTTTGGTCACCAAAACACGCCTATTGGTGCTGATTGTCATTCTTTTCTTGCGACTGCTTTCTACTAGTGCTTCTGTCTTATGTTCAGTGAGCTAAAGCTTAAATGCTACCTTCCACTACTTCACTTTTTGGATACATTATGTCCTCCATTTTTTCCAGGTGTTTCGCTGCAAAAACAATTGCAATGTTATCAGCAAAGCCGATGCTTTTTGTCTCATTTGAGATTTCAGGCCTTATAACCCTATCATGCAGAATGTTTCGCACGCTAAGTCCTAATACTATGTGGATCTAGGTGCATATGTATGTGGCACCAGGTGCATATGTATGCGGTACGGCCTCACTCCAACATTGGTATAGAGGAAGTAATTTTAAGTAAAAAAACATATCCCCCTCATTGAGCTAAGGAAGTGCACTATGAGTACCCAGTTTGCACAGTTGAACAAATTTTCGGCAGGTACCTACATATTTGAGCGTACATACAGTGCTCGTTAATTGAAACTTGAAATTTAACAAAAACGAAAAATACTGGACGGAAAATAATTTTAAAAAAATGTTTATCGGAATGAAAACTGAAGTAGCTATATTTCTTCACAAAAAAAATTTAATTCTATAAAATAAATAACATATGTTCATATGGAATTAACGATAAAAAAAAATTCACTACAGTCAAATGAAACTTGAATTAGGTTGCCATACAATATTATTCGAAATTAAGGTACCTATTGATCCAACTTTTTTACGAAAATTTAGTAATTTGTACTAAGTCCGTTACTCTGGATGGCAACTCGTAATCGGCGTTGGATGCTGTGTGTCAAACTGTGAACAGTTTGGATGGGAATGGCGTCCCACTGCTTTTGAAGTTCGGCCGAAAATTTGCATATTTTGCCTACTTTGCAGAGGTATTTTTGAATCCAAGATAGACCACAGGTGCTCTATCGGATTCAAATCCGGAGATTGTGGTGGCCATTCTAATGTTTCGAAAGGCTGTGAGCTGGGAAAATCGTTCGGGATGTGTGCTTGGATTCGTTGTTTTGCTGAAAGATAAACGACCCCAATTCCATTTTTTCTGCCGATTAGTGCAAATTATCTCTTAATAGCTCTGTACAGCTGACTCCGGTCACTACCCTATCTACTTTTACAAGCTTGATAACACCAGATGAGGAGAAGCAACCCCACACCATTATTGACCCACGTCCTTGTTTTACCGTTTGTTGAACACAAACTGGCTGCACTAAACTCGTTTACGTCTTTTTGCATTTCTGAGCTCGAATTTAGACTCATCAGACCAATTTGTGCATACGTAGGGTAACCGAAATGTGAACAAAATAATTAGAATTGCTTAGAACCTCAAGAACGACTATTTCGGACGGTTATTTGTTAAATTGAAATTTCACTTAGAACTATGACTTTAAGGACCAACCAAAAGTTTAAAGTAATCCCATTCAGTGGACAGACAGACATACGGAGAAGTTATGAAACTCTTTTTGAAAAGTTTTATTGTAATACAAAAGAGAATCAAAAAATTGCTTCCCTTTCAGGTCATATCGTAGATATGCGAGATAAATATTTTCTAAGGTCTTTCGATTGAATTTCTTAAAAGTAAATACCCTTTGCCGTTTTCAAACAAAAAGGTTCTTATCTTAAGGCATTAAAGTTCACAAGACAATGTTGATTTCTTTAGTCGTTTCCGAATAAAATGAGGTAACCTTGTTTTTTATTTTTTTTCGCGGTATAATTTTGAGCAATTAGCAGTAACCTTATCTCATTTTGAAGAGTACTCTGTATTCATCAATATATTAAGTACAATATTTCTTAACTACAATATCCATAGTACTTTCCCAACCACTTTTGTTTTGGCCTTTATATGGAGAATATCAACTATTCGATTTACGAAAAGGAGCGAATGGCTTGTATGTTATAAAGTAAGTATTGAAGTCTTCTAAAAAATAATTTAATAGATGCAATCAATAATCAAATTAAAACCTAATTTCAATATTATGTTCCTGTATTGGCCATCTAACACTTTTCTTACTCTGCTACCCCGCATTATAATTGAATTAAATTCCAGGAATCTGCGAAATTTTTGCTCCCGCTTTCTCAAAACTTAGATTGAAACTTTGCCCCAAATGAAACGATAAGTGTACTTAGCGTCTGCCTAATTAACATACATTATATTAATGTTTCACCACCCCTCTAAAACCATCTTCGTCGAAATTCTAATTAAATCATGCCGATGAATATATGTATATGTGTGTATGTATGTGAGCTACAATTTAAACCCACATATACCACCGTCAACAACGATCTGTGTAACTAAAACATGCAAATAATAATTATATGGATGTAGCTGTGTGAAAAATCAGCCCGAGAACTTTATGCCAGCCTTTTTATACAGCCTGCCTGCCTACACAACTCACTCTAACGTGCAAATTGCAAACTTTGAGGAAAACTTCGCTTTAAGTGGGATTCCATTGGTATATAGTATCTAATCTAATCTAATTATCCCTCTGTTTGGAGTAATTATGGCCCGGGAGCCAAGTTAACAGACTTTTAAATACACCAGCGACATGTCGAATTGAACACATCCTCCGTCTGTCCCCCATTCCGCTAAATAAAGTATGAAGGCCATAGGGGATGTCTCGCAACCCTTTTATTTTGTAATCTTAAGGCAAAGACACTGATGGTTGAACAGGCTTTGTTAGAAGAAGGAAGAGTCAGCCATAGGACAGGAATGACAAAATCCCAAAACATCCCCAGAGGTGGTTGTAAATTAACCGGTTCCGCCGCTACCACCGGTGAAACTGTCGCGGTACGCTGAGCAGTCTCACTCTAAGTAGTGCGGCGCTATGCATGCCTCAGTGAAATGGAAGTAATTTTGGTTTCGACCTTAATGGGATTTTTAATTTATTTTGGAAGTACTTTTCTGTTGCTTAGGGTGGGTTGCCGTTGTTTGTTCATTTTGCGCAATGAGCTAACGATATCACCCCTACACACAGATGTTTCGTCAGTGCTGAGGGATTTATTGGTTTGTACGACCAGTCTTTCTCGTGAAGGAATTTCAAAGCATAGGAATTAAACAAGTTGTTATTAGCTTCTGATATTGCGTTAATTGACCATAAAGCTTTAGATATTAAAGATTCATGAAGCGTTTGTGTGAACAAATGCGAAATGTATGTAAAAATTAAGATGTGCGGTTAACTTAGACATATGTAGGTATGTATGTTCACTAGTGCTTTTTTTTAATTAAAGAGGAATTGTGTTTGTCCTTTCTTTCTTTCTTTCAGTCTCTTTATTACATAAAGACCTTTTGATAATTGCTTGCGAAAGAAGCGAATCGGCGTATGTGACCAATTTCGCAAAAAAATATTACTTATCTGTATCACCACCATGATTTGACTCAGCTTGCAGATTAACTTGGAAAGATTTACTTCAAAACTTCACATCAGGGCTCTTTCTTTAACCACGAAAATAAAATATTCCCGGAAACGGGTCCAATAATTTTGGTAAAAACAATTATTCTTATACACAAGCTGATAAGGACGCTTGCAGAAAGACCGTGTACTCAGTTTTTCCCGCGAAATTTGACTAGGATTTTTTTTTTTACGATGGGAGGTAGCAATCTTTAAAAGACGAAACTGTGCCCGTACTCAGTAATAGTGTGGCATTTTTATCCGCCAACCCCTTCACCCGTCTTCCCGTTTTCCTGTGGTACCGCATTCTTGACATTTCATCGTAGGGCGGAGAGGAGCCAGCCTTCCAATTTACGCACCTAGTCATCAAACTAATCAGCAAGTTTTTTCTCATCACCTGAGGGTATATACATATGTACATACATATGAACATACATATATTGAGAAACATCCCAGTCAGTGACCTTTACATAGTTTTGCAATACCTATGTACATAGGTATGTTTAATCACTCATTTCGGGTGATCATGTTGCGTTATAATGTTATCCCTAGTTAACTAGTTCGAAGGGATTGTTACTAAGTAGTTCAGAAACTTCTAAATTGGGGTGGTTGCAAAGTCTAACTTCATGACTTGCGACTTTCCTGACCTCGTCCTCTACCATTTCTACTTTTAATCTCTATGTAGATCAGCATTCCTTATATACCATGGTGCATTAACAATGCTGCGTAGTACTTTATTTTGAAAACATTGTATACTTTGTAGGTTTGTCTTATTTGTGCACCTCACAAGCTGAAGACCATATGTCCATATCGGGTTTTTACCCCAGTTCGAGTTATAGTCAGTCAAAGTGCAACACCTTCGATTTGTAAGTATAACAACTTTAAATAGTATAACTTCTGAACTTTTACAGGTTTTATACATTTTGAAGAGACAATTCGGTGACACATAAAACTGTGAAAACTTTTTGTAATTTTATGTAGCCACAAAAAAGTTATGGCTCCTTAAAGTCAAAATTATGAAAATTTGTCGTTCAAATTTTTTACTTAAAATAAAAGCCATTATTGTCATACAAATATGGTCCAAAAACTAAGAAAAAATCCATGGATGTTATGGACAGAGAGAAGTTAAAGTTGTCTTCATACCCAAAGCGGGTAAATGCTCTCATACAGATCCAAAAGATTTCAGACCTATCAGTCTCTCATCATTCCTCTTAAAAACATTAGAACGATTGATTTATATCCATTTACGGAACAGTATTGATAAGAAACTACTGTCAGCGGCCCAACATGCATATTGCAAACGCAAATCAGTAGAGACGGCATTACACTCACTGGTACGCAAAATTGAATATTCCCTGTTCCACAAGAAGTATATAATGCTTGCTTCCTGGATATAGAAGGCGGTTTTAGCAACGTCAATACATCAGCGATAGCAGATGCACTTTCAGACCTGAAAGTTGACAGTTCACAGTTCCGACCATTGAGCATTAATCAACTACTGCTCAATGGTCGGATTATAAACTCTAAGCTGGGTGGGACGTCTACTAGAAGATCTGTTAGTAAAGGCACTCCGCAAGGATGTGTGCTATCCCTGCTTCTGTGGAATTTGGTGGTCAATGCACTATAGATAATCATTGAAGGCGAGTGATGCACGGCGATCGCTTATGCAGATGATATTGCTTTGGCCGTCTCGGGAAATACTCTAAAGGAACTTTTACAAAACGCTTTAAACAAGCTCATTAGATGGGCAGTTCGGCGTGGTTTGGGTGTAAACCCCCACAAAACTGAACTGGCACTCTTTACCAGGAAATATAAAGTTCTGACAGTCGACCCCACTCTCTCAATGGTATCAGCTTAACTTTAACTGAAAAGCGAAATATTTGGGTCTTATCCTGGAAAGGAAGCTAAGTTGGAAACCTAACATTCAAGAAAGGGTCAAAAAGGCTACAGTAGCACTTTTTCATGGAAAAAAGCCATTGGCAATAAATGAGACCTACAACCTCGTATAACTCACTGGCATCTACATACACCCCTCGATATATTTAGTAAGCAAATGGCAGCGAACGCAGCCGTTCGTC
Source organism: Blera fallax (assembly GCA_946965025.1). NCBI lineage: Eukaryota > Metazoa > Arthropoda > Insecta > Diptera > Syrphidae > Blera > Blera fallax. Next base: position 53,775,111 of record OX337246.1, read on the forward strand.
TTGAAGCTACCCAACAATGGTCAAGAAAAGAATTCGGCCACGCCTCCATTTTGAACAAACTCAAAATCCCTCCCGAAAGAACGGACTACACCATCCCACGTCTAAATTTTGAGAAGAACTTCCTTGGCACCATCCCTTCCAGATCACGCTGGGAGGACGATGCATTTTTAGAAGATGAATCATTTCACTTCTACACTGCCGGGTCAAAAACCAAAGACGGAGTTGGTGCAGGTGTTTTCTGTGATAGGCATAATCTTAAGCTCTCTTTCGGTTTTCCAAATCATTGTAGCGTGTTCCAGGCGGAATTAATGGCGAACAAAGAAGCTCTATCTTGGCTTAAGAAAAACGTGCTATCTGTTACAGATATCTGCATTTTTTCAGACAGCCAAGGAGCAATCAAATCTCTGGAATCGACCCCTATAAATTCATTGGTAGCTCTAAACTGCCGTTCAATATTCACCTGTGTTGGGTGCCGTTGCATAGAGACATTCCAGGGAATCGTAAGGCCGACGAACTCGCCAGAATAGGACAGAATAGGAACTACTATACCCATCTTGCCGGACAAATGCACCTTAAGTATTCCAATCGCTACTCGCAAACTTAAACTTAAGCTGGATGCTGTCGAGAGTACAAATCTTAAGTGGACAAGTGGGTCAACATGTCTCCCGACAACGTGAAAAAGTTATTTGAAATTATTTTTAGAAAATCAGTCAAAGATTAAAGTTTTATAAAAAAAAAGTTGTTTGTTTTGTAAAAGTGTTGAGAAAAATGCATTTTAAGTAAAAAATTTGAACAACAAATTTTCAAAATTTTGACTTTAAGGAGCCATAACTTTCTTGGGCTACATAAAATTACACAAGGTTTTAATATTTTTAGTGCGCTGCTTAATTGTCTCTTCAAAATGTAGAAATTTTTTTTGTAGTTTTTTGCAGATTATACCTCCAAATTGGAGGTGCCCCACTTTGACGGGCTATAACTCGAACTGGGGTGAAAATAGACCTCCCCTGCTGTACAGTTTTTTGTTCATCGGAACTTGAGGAATCTCCATTTAAATGATTATACCTCTTAACTGGGACACCCTGTGTATCATTTACTGCCCTTTGAAGTTTTTCTGTCACTTCCTTCACGGTTTTACATTACCGACAGCAAGGACAGCAGTATCGTCTGCAAATGTTGCAACAGTAGTTGCCTCATTTTGTAGTAGGTTTTTTTTTTGTCCGGTTAGGTAAGCGTAAAATCCTTTATGGATACTCTGTAGCCCGTACTACGAGTTATGCCCGACTCCATGCTCCTGCATTTCGACGTGGCTACAAAAACTCCTCCTATTACTCTGTCCTGTCTATCCCGCTGCGGCACCGCCAGTCAAGGCATTCCTTCGCAGGGTCAGGTATGACGTTTCGCCACCTCCTTTCAGCTGCCAGAGCTAGCAGTTTCTTCGTTTACTGCGCTTCTCAGTGCAATTGCTAAATCATTGTTGTGATTAGTACACTTGCAGTCTCCCACGCTTTGCTTGTCGTCAGCATGAACACTATTATATTTCTTGGTGTCATTGGCACGCCAATATCCCTTTCCAGGATATTTCTAGCCCTAGAGTACTTCTGGCATTCCATCAGCACATGTTCAGTGCTCTGTGGCCTACCTGCACAATGCTGGCAGCATGGGGCATCCACGTGCTTACATTTGTTGAGATACTCCCGGAAGCATCCATGCTCTGACAGAACCTGCGTGAGGTAATAGTTCACTTATCCATGTTTTCTGCTGACTAACTCCTCTATGTCGGGGATCCCTGTATGTGTCCATCGTCCTATTGTTGTGGTGTTCCACCTATGTTGCCATTGACCTTGCATGAATTTAATGGTTTTTCTCCTGTCCTCATGCTCGTTTTCGCGTATTGCCGCAGACTTCTTCGCTTCTGGTTGATGGGCATGCGGTCTGAAATGACACTTATTGCATCCGCTGAGACCGTTCGAAAGGCGCAGCATACTCCTAGAGATGTGATTCTATGTACCGATCTCATCCCCTCTCTCATGTAAGACTCACGGCTCGTTGCTGGTGCCCATATTGGAGCCGGGTACATGTGGCATTAGTCTGCGCAGTGCTGCCACTGCACGCGCTGTTTTCTCGACTGCATACTCCATGTGTTCTCTAAAGTTGAGTCTGTGGTCTATCAGCACTCCCAGGTACTTAATGTACGGCTTCGAGTCGATGGTGTGCTCTCCGACCTGTATTGTGAGGCGTTAAATTTTTTTACGGCTGCTTATAGGGACAGCTTCAGTTTTTTGATCAGCTAGTTTCAGGCCTTATGTCTGTAGCCATATCTTCCTCTAGTGTTTTGGCCACTATTACTACTGCGATATCGTCAGCATAACCGATAATATCTACTCCGCTCAGCCTCTGCGTTCTTAGTCGTCGGTTGGTAATGTAAGAAATTAGAGTTTAATAAATATAGTGTTTTAACATTGATAAAAAAAATTGCTTTCATTTGGGGATTTAACAGTGGCGACGAGGCGGAAAAAAAATGTACAAAAGAAACTACATACGTATTTAATTTACAATGGACCCAAAGCAATTGCAGTCTCTTTTGGAGGTAATTACGAATGAGGTTCAGAGGAACAATGCTGGTCAATCGCACCATGAGGGAATCCGAATGGAAAGCTTCAATGAAGAGAATTAAAGTCGGAAAATTTTCGCCAAAACGCTGGAGAATTTTTTCTGCTTGAAGAACCTGACAGGGAACACTAGCGCGGTAAAGGAGAGCAAAAGAAATTGGTTAATTCATGCTATTGGTGCAAAAACCCTTCAATTCCTTTGTAACTTGACAAGTCCGGATGATCCAAAGACGAAGAGTTATGATGAACTCATCAAATTGGTAAAAGATCATTTACATCCAGCACCCAACGTTATAGCAGAACAAAATAGGTTCACAAAACGTGTACAACACGAAGGAGAGAGAAAATGTGCAAAAACTGCACATTTAATTGCGCATCTTGCAACGCATCCACTGCAGACGACCACCTAAGGCAGCAATTTATAAGCGCCTCCGAAATGCACATTGGCTAGAAAAGTTCAATCAAAGGAACCCAACAATTCTTTTACAGATTGCATTATGGCTACTCTCGCAATGGAGTCCGCACAAAAGGACTCAAAGGAAATACAAAATTTACAAGCTACTTCACTGAGTAATTACCAAAACCAAGTTTCAAACACAAATACGTCAAATTATTCACCGAAAAACAAAAATCAGAAAGTGATTCATAGTGCATGTAAACCAGGGTCAATAAATTCAAGCTATTGTTTTCGAAAAGCTGGCCATTTGGCGCGCGTTTGTATGAGCAGCGCGCTGCGCATAGGAGTAAATGCATGCAAAAACCGGACAGAATTATTTTACTGTCTTAATGGCCCGATTTTTATCTGAAACTATAATTAATACTATTTTAAAGACATTTCTTATCTTTTTTAGCAATAAAAAATGTTTTTCCTTAAAAAATAGGTTTTAATTCAACAAAAAGGATATATAATTTTTTTTTAAGTTAATCAGAGAGGGATTCCGCCCAAGATTCTTCTTTGTTATCTTAACTTTATCAGAATCGTTTTTTTTTTACTTTTTCAGTGTCACTGGATGTTGTAATTAAAGTTCTATCAACTGATAAAGATTAAACAAGAAGCCTAGAAGTAAGCATTTCGAGTGATTCTTTGTTAAGGAATTTGTTTTTTTTAACAGATAAAGGTCTAAGGCTCGTTATTAGAGGGTCAGATGTCATGTCAATAACAACCTATTTAAAACATCTATGCTACAATCCTTGCTTGAAAATTTTCTTGCAAAATTTTAGCGGTACAACTTGAAATGCTTATTACAGTCTTCTGCTGCTTGATCGGCAACAGGGCGATTTCAAACGCAGTTGCTCCATGAATCAAAATTTTGTACATTTTCGATGTCATAGGATGCCATGAGTATAAATCCACGTACAGATTAATAATATCTGATGCGAAAGTAGCAGAAAGTACTTCCAGTTTGGCTTTCAACCTATAAATAAATTGCAGGTCAACACCTGTTATTTCAACAGCAAATTGTGGATCATTAAAAAATCTTCGACTTGTATTGCCATCGTAAGTGATACCGTAAACTGGTTTTGGTACATATGTACATCCCCTATAAGGCCCAGTTTGCTAGTGAAACGTGATATTTTAAGTTCAAAATCATCTAATTGATTCTGTTCACGACAAGCTCTACTTACAAATACAAATACTTGGCGCAACAGACCGAATTGGTCCAGGGCCTAGCTTCTTGCAACCATTCGTGCTGTGCGAGTTATATTTTTTCACACAAATGGAAGGGACCTACAGCCATATCCGAAAGACAAATTGAGAAGCTTCCTCATGACAGTTATTATTCTCGGACGTTTGTCAGAGGTGGGGCCGTGAAAAAACTTTTTTGTGTTCTCTGGGAACGTCGAACCTCTCGCTCAGCGGTCCAACGCACTAACCACTTGAGCCGTGGCGCCCACGAAGCACTACTTAGCAAATATTTTTATACGTTATCCAACTTTGCCTTGAAATCAGTTTCTGTACACTCTTTCATCACTTCATATAAATGTTTTTTGGTTAAAACTCTCAAACTCCCAAAATGGTTCTTTAAACGAAAGAAAATATAGTCGCAATCAAGGACTTTAAACTAATGTCATGCAATAATGCGTTGATTAAAAAAAAAAGAAATATTACAGTTTATTGCTCCTTGGGAATTAAACAACCGTTTGAAAAAAAAAATTTTCTCAATTTTGGAATTTGAAAAATCGACTTTTGTCCGGTTTTTGCATGCATTTACTCCTATGTGCAGCGGGTCGATGTCAAACACACCACGTTCTCCTCCACCCGCACCCAAGTCCAAAAATATTAATTTTAGCAGACAAAATCAACTACACTCGCTATCAGCACATACGGACAACGAGGAGCAAGAGGACTACTACATGAAACAGCTTAGTAAGTGTGTTTTGCCTGAAGAGAAGAGAAAGCTGAGGAAATTCATGCTTACATTCAGCCTTATTGTGAGTTTCACCCGGAAAATATTTCACCCGAAAAAATTTTGTTCGCCCGAAATTTTTAAAGCTATTGCAAGTTTCGCCCGAATAAAATTTCACTTCGAATAGGAATTGACATTTCGAACAAACATATGTTTCTTTTGACAAATGTGATATCCAAAGTTGAGGTTTGAAAAATAAATTTATAAAATTATTATTTTTTCAATTAAGGAGGGAAGTTATTATAAATTATTTGGTAAATATGCATAGCGCGTTGTATCTTATCTCAAGAAGAAGAAATGATTAAGCAGCAAGCACTTCGAAGACATTTTCACGGTAATCCTTTGGAGTTGCGTGAATCCTTGTATGAATGAAAATGTTTGTAATGTTTGTTAAAATAAATAAATAATGCACATTTTATTCAGATTTCAACAGTACTACAGAGTAAATAAACCAGCATTTAAGTATTGGCTAGATATAGTTACCAGCTCCTATTCTACAACAGAAAGGGAAATTGTAGTTTGAACTTTTTACTTGTAAGTTAATTTTATTTCATTATATTCTAAAGTTAGAAATATTTACTGACAATGTCAGGCTCCTCTTGCATTTTATTAAGCAGCATATTGCTTTGATTTTTATTTATTGTTTTGCTCCTGAATTATAACGAAAAATATTGAATTTCTACTATTCTTGACTTAAAATAAACAAAGAACTTACATTTCCCGCCTCGTTGTTATCTCTTTCGTCTACTATAAAAAGTGAAAATTTTAGCTGCCAATGGCGTTTCATTCCGCCCGAAATGAAAATTCACAACAAGGGAAATTTTTCGAACACTGAACATTTTTCGGGTGAAACTCACAATAGGGGAAAAGTGAAATGCCAAGACATTCGCAGCGCGGAGTTGCAGGCGATATCAACTATCAAAGGCTACTACAAGGTAAATAGATTAATGTTTGGTAAAAGGTGGCACCCGCTATTTGGCAGAGATACAAAACGCAAACACTGGTTAACATTCTTGGAGTATGTGTCTTTCTGGACGACAGCAAAGTCCAAGGGTCTACATTGGATGAACATACATATCGCCTTGAAGAAGTGCTTCGCCGGTTGAATAATGTTGGACTTCGCATCAAACTTTGCAAGTGTAAGTTTTTGAAAGTTCTATTACGTATTTAGGCCATATAATTTCGGAAAAGTGACTTGAAAAGACGAAGGATAAAATACAAGTGATAACTGATGCACCTGCTCCGAGGAATATTACTGTAGTCAGAAGTTGACTGTGGGAGATTTTTTCGGAATCTCTCCTCAAAATTACATCCTCTTTATAATCTTCTACAAAGAGACGACCTTTTTAAATGGAAGACAGGAATGTGAGAAGACTTTTCAAAGCTTCATATCGGAAATAACTTCAGACGTAGTTCTATGTGCGAATCTACCCCTTTTATTGGCCACTGATGCGAGTCCATATGGTTTGGGAGCAGTACTATCCTATACTTTTCAGTGTTCTTTGAGCGTTTGTGGAGTACGTGCAGAAAGACTATAGTGTCAAGACTTTAATTCCCTATTATTATTTATTACCAATCATGAATAACAATTGTGTCTGTGGAAAAAAGGTTGATAGAAGTGTTTCTCATAAGATAGAATGTATGGATTGCAATATTATTTTTCATGGAAAATGTGTGAATGTGATGCCTGCAGACATTGAGTTTATGAAAAAAAAAAAAACAAAAACAATTGGAAATGTTCTCAGTGTGCAATGCTTCGCAGGTGGTCTCTGTCTACAGACAGTGTATTCATCCCTATCACCTCAACTTCTAGTGCAATTGAAAAAGATAAACTAAGTGACATTACGCTCGAAGTTATTTATAATGAAATTCGGGAACTGAAAAGAATTAATCAAGTTTTTCTTTCTTCTATTGATGAACTCAAAGTTGAAAATACCGAACTTAAATCAAAAATGTGTGTACTAGAAGAAAGAGTCCAATGGTTAGAGCAGGATAGTCTCTCTAGTACATTCTTCTTAAGCGCATTGCCTGGTACGTAGTAGACATATTAACTTATATATTTAATATGAGTGTCAGCTATGGCGTTTTCCCTAATTCCTTGAAGACTGCTGAAGTCATATCACTATTCAAAACAGGCAATCAAAACATATGGGACAATACAGACCTATTTCCTTGCTACTAATGTTCTCGAAATTATTTGAAAAGGTTATGAAAAGCCGTATGATATCTTTTTTGAATGCGATCAGATTCTTTAGCAATGAACAACTTGGTTTTCGTAAAGGCAAATCCACTGAAGACGCCATATTGAAATTATGCAGTGAAATATGTGAGGGTTTTAATAACGGAAATATTGTAGTATCTTTATTTATTGATTTGACAAAGGCTTTTGATGTGGTCAATCATAATATTCTGTTAGATAAACTCTATAAAGTGTGATTCAGGGGTTCGGTGCATAATTGGTTTGCTTCATATTTGGGAGGAAGATCTCAAAGAGTTAAACTCGAAGGTATTTTTAGTGAGGTGTCGGGAATAGTTATCGGTGTACCTCAAGGCTCGGTTTTGGGTCCCATTTTGTTTTTAATATACATATGTTAACTCCATATTTCACTAAAAGTTCGTAAGCAATAGTAAAATTGCAAAACGATATTCACCTTTTAAGACAATGGTTCGCAAAGCATGAACTTAGTGAGTGAAAAAACCAAAACTATGATTTGTAGTCTAAAAAACGACGATTTAATAGACTGTAGAATCCATTTTCACTCAACTGGATGCGAAAGACTTTGTTTATCTTCTCACACTTGTGGTAAAGGTAATTACAACTCAAATGTTCCTTGTTCCCCTAATTGTTTTGAAATAGAACCGGTCGATAGCTTTAAATATCTAGGTGTGTTAATTGACAAAAATTTGAATTGGAAGGTACATGTAGCAGAAATCAAAAGGTATATGATGTCTATAACTCGGAACATGTACTTGCTGTAACCATATTGCCTTTTTTATATTTTGTACCGAGAAAAAAACCGCTCAGAGGCACATCGCTTAGAAGAACAACACGCTTAAAATCACACAAGAAACATTAAAAAAAAATTATTCCACTAATTTTTTTCCGCTTACTGTCACATCCATATTTACATTCCACAGTCATTGTGTATAATATTATTTTCAAATGCAAAGGTGTATTTTCCCTTTGCAGATTGTCATGGTGTGCGTACCAATGCTCGCCTAGTGTGATAACGATATGTATGGGCTTTTGTTCTTTCTCATTTTCCTCTTTTATAACATCTGTGACATGAAACTGAATTTCATGTCGGTCTCTGTCTAAAATGTTTATCAATATAAAATGAAAACTAGAATGTTATATAAAAACACAATAATGAGGGCAGAGAGTAAGAAGAGGGATCTCTAAAAATTGAGATCCTAGAGCACTTAAAACATGGGAAGCCAAGAAAGGAAATCGCTAAGCAATTTATCTGCGATGTTTCTACAATTGCAAAAAACCATCTACGAGAAGTGGCCAACAAAAGCCTAAATATTGAATGAAAACGAATGCGGAAAGGTAAGATAATGTGAAGTTGTTTGAATTTTTGAAGTTCAGCAAACACCCTTTTAGGAAATCACGAAAATGTTGACAGTGCCATAATCATTTGGTTTCGTGAGATGAGAACGAAAAAATGCTACGTATGTATATTAAATGCCCCAATTTTAAAAGAGCAGGCAATAAAATGTACTCAGATGGTAAATGTTGATAATTTTGAAGCAAGCAATTGGTGGCTTACCCGCTGGAAAACCAGAAATAACATTCATTTCCAAAAAATTCAAAGCGAAAGAGAAGATGCTGATTACCTTATGGCAAACGATTGGAAACAAAATACTCTGCCAAGTCTTATAGAAGGTTATGCCTACGGTGACCATCCGTCCTCTTTTTTAGAGGAGAGTCCTCTTTTTCGGTATCGTGTCCTTTTTTTTTTTTCTTGAAGAGGACAGTAATTTGACCTCTTCTTACTAAATTGTCCTTTTAATGTCCTTTTTTTTCTTTGAAACCTTTTTTCTATGATCTACACAGTAAAGTACTTTCTTCAGTACTAAATTAATTAAACACAAAATGTAGACAGCACTGGTTTGAATAATACTAATACTAAGACTCGTAGAGTTTTCGCTGTCGCTTCCAGCTTCAAATGCCCCTACGGAAAGAGTGTTTTTAATTTCTAATAACATTTGGACACCTCAGAAATCGCAATTAAAAGTTGATACACTAGAGGCAATGTTGATAACGAAGTGCAATTATGACTATGACTGTGGAGATTTTAAGACTTTTTTAAGAAGTCGGAATGACTAAAATACAAAAACTAACAGTTCCTTTGAGTTAAACTATTAAATTAAGTACTTAAGTATTTATTATGAATTTTTTTTTCAGTTATAATTAATTTTATTTTTTTGTTTTAAAAACTGAACTGGTTGATGTAATCTGAAGTACAAATATGTTGAATAAATATCGGTTGTTTCAAAACTTGTTTAAGTTAATTAAAGATTGTCATCTTTTTTGCATCTGCAAAAATGGTCACCGTAGTTATGCCCCAATCCTCCAGCCATAAAATTATCCCATTTAAATATTTCGCAAATAAAATAGCCTGGATGACCAGTTTCATATGGACTGAAATTTTGTTAGAGTGTGATAAATCCTTGCAAAAAGAAAAACGAAATGCTATTTTTTTTTACTGATGACGCCGCTTGAAACAAACTTTTCGATGGACAAAATTGTGCAATATTAAATTTTTATTTTTTTTTTTTTTGCCTTCAAATCCATCATTCAGCCGCTAGATCAGGGCATTATTCGATGCTTCAAAGTCTGGCCTTGGAAAAGGGTCAAACCAATTGCGAATATTCCAAAACTGTAGAATATATTTTGTATTTAGCTTACCTTTATTTAATGCTAAGAAGTATTTTTGCTTTAAATTAGATAACCATTCTGGAAGCCCTTAACATTTCCAAACGCGCTTGGTGGCTAGTAACTCCCAAAAAAATGTAGAATTGCTATATTAAAGCTGGCTTTGATAAAACTTCGAGTCTAGAAAGTGAGCCAGAGGAGGTGATTCAGCTTCCAATCTCAGCTGAGGATTTTGAGCAGTTTGTAGACTGTGATCGCAACATCGGCTGCTTTAGAGAGCTTACAGACGAGGGGATTTTGCAGGAAGTGTCTCAATCTTCTTATTACCATCTTAATATCAGTAACAACGATGAAGAGTCTGAAGCTGAAGAGCGTGTGCACCAACCAACTCCATCTCGCACAGAAGTAACTGTCGCTATTTCAACATTACGGCTTTTTCTAGAGACAAAAAGCGAAGATACGGGTCATATTGATAAAGTTGAAGAGTAGGTGATAAAGACCATTTTCTCAAATGCTACCCAAAAGAAATTTGGTGACTCTTATGTACATATGTACAATAATTTTTATTTACAAAAGCAGTTACGCTGCTAAGAATTAATGAAGTTTATAATTAATTTATAGTTTCTATTCGATATTTTTCTGTTGTTTCGATTTTAGTTGTATTTTTATTTTTTGTTACGTCTTAAATTAATAAATGATTTTTCTTAGACTTTTTTTCTATGCGGGATCGGATAATGTCACAACCCGCTTAAAGTCACATTATTTTGCTGCCTCTCTGATGTGATATTAAGCGGGTTCGACTGTATAACTCCATTCTCAAAGAGTAATGATATTTTATTTTGCTCGCGAGGAATAACAGTACGCCACCCAGGCGGTTGGAGTAACTAATAAAAAATATTTCTTGATGACAGTACTATAAGTTTTATATACCATACCTTCGAATTTGCTGAAAACAGACAATAAAAACTTAAACAATGTTCGAGAAAAGATTGAGCAGTACCGCAATCCTGGCACGTCGAACATAATCTATGAAAAGCTTTTATTTTACTCGAGAAATCCAAAGACGAACCTTAGGACCATTTCTTGAAGGACAGCGCTGGTGGATAGCTGTAGCTTTGGGGCGGAGAAGGTTAGGTTACAAGCATATGGAGGATTTAATCTGCATGTACTAGGTAGAATTACTCTAAGAGTTAGCTATAAATCTAAGCCATATTCGCTGAGCTTTGTTGTGGCTGACGTTTTGTTACAGCCATTGTTGGGTCTCAAAGCATGTGTAGAACTTCGATTACTTCAGAGAATCAATTTGGTTGAAAAGGTGGACGTGGCGCAATTTATCTTAAAAAATAAGGAAGTATTCTCAGCCTTTAGACGATTTCCTGATAAATGTAGTACAGAACTTAAAGACGGGGAGGGGCTAAAGCAGTCAGCAAGCCCCCAAGAAGGTTAACTTTGAGTATCAGGAGCAAAGTTCAAAACACATTAAGGTAAATGGAAGAAAGGAGCATGGTTTCTAAAGTAGACGTACCATCATATTTGGGTTACAACATGGATGTGGTCGAGAAAAAGGATAAGTCCTTGAGGATCTGCTTAAATCTCAAGGATTTGATTCTGGGATTCACAGTCTTTACGACTCCGTTCGGCTGCTATCAATTTAATGTCCTGCCATTTGGAATACAGGTAGCTCCAGGGAAATTTCAGAAGTTAAACACAAAGTATTGTGGGGATTTATCAGGAACTTTTGTTTATATCGATGACATTATACTAGAAGGAAAGACAATAAATGAGCATGACAACAATTTAGCAAAAGTGATAGACAGAGCAAAATGTTTCAATATCAAATTTAATCCTCGAAAGGTACAATATCAAACCCAGGAAGTGAAGTATCTGGGGCATATTTTTTCTGCCTTGTGGGTAAGGCCTGGGTCAGAATGGGTGCAAGTGATTAAAACAATCGCCATACCGAGGAATACCAAATATCTAAAAAAAATTTTAGGAACCATTATTTATTCCACGTTTGGCAGAACTTAAACAGCCCTTAAGAGAATTGCTGCGAAAAAATGCATGCTTTGAATGGACCGGCACACACACAAAGGCATCAGATAAAATTAAAGACGCCATACAAATTTCCAGCATCTTACACACGTTCAACCAAGAGGTACCTATAGTGATCCAATCGAATGCATCAAAGTATGGGCTAGGTTACTGCCTCTTGCAAGATGACAAGCCGGTTTGTTACGCGTCTAAAAGCTTAATAGACGCCTAGATTTACTATGCTCAAATAGAGAAAGAACTGTTAGCTATCGTTTACGCGTGCACAAAGTTTAGTGAATTTATCTACGAAAAAAAGATTACAATTCAAACTGATCGCAAGCCATTGTTATTGATCTTAGGAAAATCATTCAGTTCAAATTATTCAGTAAGAATACAGCGAATGAAGATTAAATTGTTGAAGTATGATTTAACTGTTGACTATGTCCCCGGTAAAGACTTACTTATCGCCGATTTGCTGTCACATAACCCAGCTCAGGCTAGAAGCGTAGAGTTGGAAGGCATGTTGAAGGTGGTAGTTGATACTAAAAGCATGAGTTAAGAGCTAAGGATAAATATGTATTAAAAACAAATAAAGACAAAATTCCCATTGAGCTAAAAAAGTTATAATGAGGAAGGGTGACCAAATTGCAAAAAGCAAGTTACCTGGTCACTTGAAGTTCTACTGGAGCTTAAAGGATGTCTTGTATGCGGAGGAGGGACTAGTTTTTTATGAATGAGGGGTGTTTGTACCCCAAACGCTTAGAAATGAAGCTTTAAGGAAATTGCATGATAATCATTTTGGAATAACCAAAATCATTTCAAGAGCAAAGACGCTCTTTTATTGGCCCTGCATGGGTAGAGACATTCAGAACTTTATTAGCAGATGCCCAATTTGTGAAAATTATAGTTGCGCTAACAATAAACACCCAATGACACTGCGATTTGTTTCAGAATATTCGTATCAGAAAGTAGCCAGTGATATATGTGATCTTAAAGGCGGTTCTTTTTTGATTGTCAGTGACTACTATTCCAGATGGATAGACATTAAGAAGCTGGAAAACAAACCAGCACCTAGCGTTTTCGGTGCACTTAAAGAAATATTTTCGTCCAATGGAATACCAGAATAATTCCAAGTATTGGATATACACCATTCCAGCTCTTGTCGAGTAAATTATTTAGAACTAAGCATCCAGTCTCAAAAAGTTTGCTTATTCCAAAAAGCATCAATAATGAAGTCCAGGTAAAGATGGAAAATGCAAAGAAGAGGCGAAATTTGTATGCTCGTCGGAAAGGACAAGATCTTGAAAGTGGCCAATACGTGATGTATAGGAAAGGGGATAAATGGGAACGAGCAATAGTCGAGGCTAGATCAGATGTAACAAGATCTTATTTTCTGAGGAATGGAAATAAGGAAGCAGTACGTCAGAATACTGAGCAGATTAGAAGGTCAGTGAACCCTCTCCAAGCTAAAGGGAACGATAGAGAGGAGCACGCAATCGCGGTACCCTCACATAGTAGCACAATGAGTAGTAGGTATGATATTGATAGGGCAAAAGTAGGAGATGGTGTAGGGTAGGGCGCAGATAGAAGCATCTTCACAACCACAGTTTTCTATTATAGGAAAAGATACCGTCGGGAAATAAGGCCGATGAACTACTACCAGGCAAATATTTGAATTACCCACAACACTTGAATTACATTAATTGAATACCCAAAATACTAAATTACTGTTCTTAATACTATTTAAGAATTCTATTTAGCTGAATTACGTTACAACTTTTAATGTCGCTAATTGCAGTGCTTGCCATGGGCGTGTGTACATACATATGTACACGGTGGTGGTGGTGTTATGGTGTGGGGGTGTATGGCGTCTGCTCGTGTGGGGAATTTGGTGATAATTGACGAGATTATGAACAAAGAAGTGTATTTGAATATTTTAAAAACAAACCTTCAACCGAGCGCGGAAGAAATTGGGTATCTCGAGCACTTTGTATTTCCAACAGGGCAACGATCCTAAACATACCGCTTTAGATGTGAAGATGTGGATCGTTTATAACACACCCCATATGCTTGTAACACCACCACAAAGTCCAGATCTCAACCCAATAGAGCACTTATGGGACCATTTGCTTTGAGCATGCTCAGAGTGCACTCTATGAGCTCAGAATAAATTGACCGAGCATTCAGAGCAAAAGCTGAGCACGGCCATTTTTTTATGCGACAGGAGGGAAAACAAACAAAAAATGCCGGACGAGGTTTGTTGTTCTGGCGTAGAAGGTAATATAATATAAAAAATAACTAACAATAGATATTCTGCTTATGAGTAAACTTTATTTTAGGGTTTAAATGGAGCAAAGGTATGATCCTTAAAATAATCGGCGAAATAAAAGAGAATTATATACGCTTGGAAAGTGGGATGGAAAAAAACGGTTCAACTGTGTTTCAAAAACAAATCAGAGCGCTCTGAACGAGCTCGGTTCAGAGCACGCTCGATGTGCTCGAGCTCTGTTCAGAGCTCTACTCTGAAGTAAAAAAAGAAAAACGCCTATTGTAATAGCATTTGGCTTTTGGGGCACAGTTGCTGCCTAACCTAATAAACGCAAAATACATAGCGCATGTGTTTTACTTTTTACACTGATAAGATACCGCAACTGGTTAACAACGAGACAAAAAGATTTTGAAAGTTTTTCCTAAACAGAGAAATGTAGAACATAAATTTAAACGTTATTCGTGTGAATGACGCAATATATAGGCGCTACTGCGTCACTGTATGGGCGTAGTAGCTCAGTGGTTAGTGCCTTGGATTACTGAGCAGGAGGTTCGAGGTTCAAATCCCAGAAAACATCAACAAATCTTTTGACGGTCCCACCTAGAGCGAATGTCTGATAAACGTCCGAGGGTAATAATTGTCATGAGAAAGCTTCTCAAAAACTCACAAAAAAGCCTTTCGCATATGGTTCTAAACTGTAGATCCCTTACATTTGTTTCAACAAATATAACACGCACAACATGAATGGTTGCGCGAAGCTAAGACCACATACGGCCTGCTGCACCTAGTATTTGTATTCGCTACTGCGAATCACATGGATTTTACCTCATGGGCTCTATGTGAACAATTTAATATGTACAATACTCACTGCCACTGTTCTATTCGATAAAATCACGCATGCGGTATACGAGAAAAATATCGCCGCCTGAAAGTAGACTTAGGGCCGTTTTATTCACTCGAAGTTGAACATAACTTGGGGATTTTTATTGTCAACTTGAGAAATTGCTTTTATTCACTCAAAGTTAACTCTCTCAACTTTCGATATTCAAAAGTTGAGAAAATCTGACGTTAGTCAACTTTTGATTTCTCAACTCCCCGAAATAGTAGAAGTTATCCGAGCAAACTTGGGATTTTGTTTAATTTCTGTTTATTCACTCTAATTGTTGACTATTCGCTCCTGACATCGGAGGTCGAAAATAGATTTCTGATATAAACATATTCAAATGTTTCGTCCAAATTATTTCTGGGAGAATTGGCCATCATCTTCTTCAAGCAGCGAAGATGAAGAAGACGAAGTAAATTTGTCTCTTGAAAGACGGCAATATAAGATGCTTCCACGTGTTGAATTCAACAAATGGGACAACAGCGACTTCATCTTTCGTTTTTATTGAATAACTGAAAACTTAAACAAACATAAATTACTCAATTATATTCTTGCGACTGGTGTCATTGAATGCTGTAGGTTGAAAAGTGGACAAACGAAGGCGTTGAAACTCTTTGTCGTGAGCAAGTTGATTTTTTGACCGCTGCAATTCAATGGCCGAACGCTCCCGATCAAGCTCAGCCCGTTCACATTCAATTGCAGCTCGTTTGAGATCTAAGGCTGCTCGTTCGCGTTCAAACTTGTACCGCTCTCTCTCACCCTCTAAAATCTCAATTTCGATCCTGTATTTGTTCGCGGAATGTTGCTGCTTTTCTTCTGACAATTTTTGAATTTTACTTGGGGTTGGGATTTCTTCCGGTTCCATTTTACGCCGGCGACTGTGCAATAGGGCGTTTAAAGGTTTGAGGCGGACTGTTTGTGAATGTCCGAACACCTCTCATCGACGCCCGCGCCTTGCACAGGAATTGGAAATGTCTATTTGCATTTTTATCCGTATAAAATTCAATGGACGCAACAGCTACAAAATAAAAATAAACGGATTGTTAAAAACCATATATGTACAATGAATTAATTAATGTAATGTGGGCGTCTTGGCTCAGTGGTTAGTGCGATGGACTACTGAGCGGGAGTCGAAGTTCAAATCCCTGAAAACACCAACAAGTTTTTTTTACAGTTACACCTCTTACAGATCTCGGACAAACTTCCGAGAGTAATGCTGTCATAAAAATGGTTTTCAAAATAACATCGTTCAGTGTATTAATTCAAATGATTTTGTTTTGGAATTTTAATATCTACTTCAAAGTCAAAACTTCACATAAATTATATTTCAGACATATGTAAAAAATTAGTTTAGTTTAAACTAGCTGTTTGCCCGCGGCTCCGCTCGCGTGGGCTACAAAATGAATGTTAATTTTTTTATTTTTTTAACTAAAGCTAAAACTTACATTGTATTAATTATAATTAAATAAAAGATATTTTATTCAAAAAAAATAATTATTAAATGTTCACGTTGAAAAGCACAGTTTAGGAGATCGCACTAAAAATTATTTTACTTTTGCTATCTGGAGTATCGCGAATAACTCGATCTTATTGACCCGTTCACGCAAAAGTATTAAGCTACCGTTAGTCTAATGGAGTTTTAATAATTCCATTCACACAATCACAAACAAATATACCTTCTTCAATTTTCACAAAGAGATTTCGCGCATAGCCTTCTCACTCTATTCGTTCATATTTTTTTCTCACTCTCACACAATATATACGTGCAGAAGAGTGAATGAACGACCGACAGTAACAAACCAATCCAATACAAACAGTCTGATTGGGACTGATAAATATTCTATTAAACCAATCCAAAATGTTTTTCTCTGTCATTGAATTATCTAATGATTGTTGAAACATAAAAATACAAATACGATTTTGGGTGGTTTTTAGCTTGGGGGAGTGAATCTGTCAAACGACCCGAAGATGACTGTTTAATTTAGTTCGACTATGGTTTGCACTGAAAAGCGATGACCACACACTGAAGTTCAAAACATGATCACGTTAGAGCGCCCATATATACTCACGCACACTTTTGCAACTATACCCACTGCTGCAGGACTGCTGGCAGTGGTCTCCACTGAAGGAAAATTGTGGGCGATTATTTAAATATGTAATTGTTTTGAACATTGCTTCTCTTCAGGACAACGTAGAAGGATGTTTTATATCTCAAATGAATCAGTGGCGAATTTACTAATTTCACCTTTCATTTTGTTTATAAATCCGATAAGCCATTATTGAGTTAGAGCTGTAAAATTTAACTTTTTCCCCGCTTAAATCACTATTATCGTTACTCCTTATTCCTTATTTTACCTTGAACAGCAAAACATATCCTATAACCTGAATGAATACATCTATGAAATAAAAAAAAACATATAAATCGGATAAGTGGTTCTCCGGCTAGGAGGTCACTAACAGGAAATGACTTTGCCTTTTATAAGTATTAGGGACAATATTTAAGTCGTTTTATAAAGTTTTAAAACCGACTCTAGACGAAAGCCGATTAGGGAAAATTGCGGGTAATTTTTTGCTCTCTCCAAAAATTAAATAAAATTGTTTTTGGCTTACAAATACTTGGCGCAGCAGACCGAATTGGTCCAGGGCCTAACTTCTCGCATCCATTCGTGTTGTGTGTGTTTTATTTTTCACAGTTTTAGAGTCATATTCGAAAGGCAAATTGAGAAGCTTTCTTTTGACAGTTATTACTCTCGGACGTTTGTCAGACATTCGCGAGAGGTGGATCCGTAAAAAAACTTTTTGATGTTTCGAACCTCGAACCTCCCGCTCAGCGATTTAACGCACTTACCACTTGAGCCGCGGCGCCCACTCGTTTTTGGCTCATATCGACATAAATCGCTTTGCCTTATTTGTAAATAACTATAGGTACCCGGTGTATTAAGGAAAGCAGAAATTCAGTAACTTTCCATAGAAACAAATATTTTTTAAGTCGCAATATCTGATAAATTAAGAAAAATATTGGTTCTTTTGTACATTACTCTTACTTCCTCAAGCTCTACAAAATAGCGATTTTACGAATAACTCGATCTTATTGCGCCAGCGCACACTGGTTAAATATTCTCCCGCTGCAAACTTGGGGTAACTTCTACTTCTATCGCACACTGAGTGAATAATTCGGAGCAAAATTGAGTATACATGAACCAATTTTCATTGTATTGGTATTTCTGATGTATCGCTAAATTGACAACTTGTGTGTATTGGTTAAGCCCGATGTTAAACCACTTCAACGCTAGATGAAAATTTTGCCCCATTCCATACTGTATACCTGCCCTTCCTTTTCTATAAATTCAGTTTTACTCCGTGGGATGTAGTGTACGCTGGCCTATTGAGCCGTTCACCCAAAAGTTTTAAGCTACCGTTAGTCTATCCGAGCTTT
This sequence comes from Blera fallax, assembly GCA_946965025.1. Classification (NCBI taxonomy): domain Eukaryota; kingdom Metazoa; phylum Arthropoda; class Insecta; order Diptera; family Syrphidae; genus Blera; species Blera fallax. The sequence continues at coordinate 53,793,629 of OX337246.1, forward strand.
AATAATTCCATTTACACAACCCCCTATACCTACCTGCTTTATTTTTCACAGAGAGATTTAGCACACAGCCTAAATTAATAATTTAATTCAATAATATTTTGTCCACTCTCACACAATATCTACGTGCAGAAGTGTGAATGAACGATCGAGAGTAACAACCAATAACAATCAATCCAACCCAAACAAAGTCTAATAAATATTCACGCACACTATTGCAACGATACGCACTGCTGCATGACTGCTGGCAGTGGTCTCCACTGAAGGAAAATTGTGGGCGATGATTTAAATAATTGTTTTGAAGATTGCTCAGCTTCAGGACAACGTAGAAGTATGTTTTATATATCAAATGAAACAGGGGCGAATTTTCTAATTTGACCTGTTTTTTGTTTTAAAATCCGATAAGCCATTATTGAGTTAGAGCTGTAAAATTGAACTTTTTCTCCACTTAATTCACTATTATCGTTACTCCTTATGCGTTATTTTACCTAACGCAACAAAACATATCCTATAACCTGAGGAGTGAACATATCTATGAAATAAAAAAAAATCACGTAAATCGGATAAGTGGTTCTCCGGCTAGGAGGCAACTAACAGAAAATAATTTTGGTTTTTATAAGTATTAGCGATTAGGGTTAGGGATTAGGGATTAGGGATAGGGATTAGGGATGATCAACTAAACTTTTTTTAACTATCTACTTCATTAAAGTGGATTTAAACGTAGGTAATAGGGATAAGTTATTATTTGATATGCTCGATGGATGGTAAACTTTCTGTATGTTTGAATTTAAAAATGTCCTTATATGTAAAGGGTGCCCCATAATTCACGCAAAATGTAATTTTAATCAATAAAAGAGTACGTACTTGCCAGCAAAGCCGTGGCGGCCATTTATCCGATATGCTAATCCATACATAACTCCAATCTGTATACTCTATGAATCAATAAAGAATTTAAGCATTCTAATTAAAAATTCTAAAAAAAAAATATGGGACACCCTTCACATGCCTGTAATCGCTTTCCTTTGTAATTTCTTGGGTTTCAATAATCAAGACCGAAAGCAATTATATACTCCCACATACATACATACATATGTATATCAATGTTACGGCTCCTATTTTCTTCCTAGGATACTTTTTTACGATAAATAATACTTGGCGTACCTCCTGTCCATTCAAACGGTAATTAACATTACATACATATATACATGCTTGTGAAACTTCGAATTTGATATTCGTCCTCAAGTCCGGAAAACACAGAAATTGTCTTCCGTTTCAACCGTTTCCGTTTGCTTCAATGGCTTCAATTGCCGCCTAAATGTGGACTTGTGATGTCCACAATGCCATTTCAAGCTCCTTTCTCTAAAAAATTTATTTTATTTCATTTCCTGCAGACTTCTTACATGGTCAAAGAGAAAAGACATCGTCCGGGACAGAAATATCCTGAGGGTCCTTTCAAATGTAATATATTGCAAAGCCGGCTGGCCTATCTTCTAGTGTTTTTTGTCTCCAGTTTATTTCATGTTCTTTTTAGGCAGAATTATGTGGCTTTGTAATGTTCTTAAAAATTGCCTCCACACATGCGGAGAAGTGGATTTGTGTCTACAGAACTGCCCACCCTATGCCACTAACAATGATCGCATAAAACCAGAGATTTAAAAATTCAGCTTCAGTTTCTCTTTAGGTCGTTCATGAGGACGAGATGTTTACTAACGCATTGGGATGAATAGGTCGACCATAGAAGAAGACGAATTCTCTAGGGTGCATTCCCTTCTAATTGTTCTGATTGTTTGTATAAGATAAAATATAATTCCAAATGCAATTCCATTTTCGAAAGGCATTAAACATGATTCCACCATTGTAAACAGTAATCGTGTAGTCATCGTCACAGCGACGAGTCCTTGTCGCTTTGTGTTCTATACGCGCCAACTGTTTTTGGCGCGAAACGTTGTCGTTGGGACAGAGAAAAAGTATGAGTAAGTGTAAGTACTCACACTTTTCGTCTGGAGCGGAGCAAGAGAGACTGAACGAAAACCGAGTGCGTTATCCTTTACAACTTCGGCCAGTATTTGGCTTGCAATGTGCCTTGGGGATTCATCTGCAAGAATGAATGGAGGGACGCTGTCGTCTGCCTTGTTTTTTTATGTAGCCTGTGTTTTCTTTGTTAGAAAAGGTGTGAGCTGGACGGGCAAAGAATCTTTTGTAAACGCGTTGGAGATGGTATCGCGTCCCCAATTTAACTTCATATCCGCAACGAGTTTTATAACTTTTGTGCGATGGCACTTGGCACGTGAGGTTACAATTTGCTGTTGACTTATTTGATCATGCAAAGTGTAGAAGAGGAAACAGTCTTCATTTCTTTAAAAAAAAACTATTTGCTTGAATAAAAGAACATGCATACATACATATGTATGTACATATGAATTTAGCTTGTGGTGAAAACAAAATATGAAATATTATTATGGAAGAAGAGCATTAATCAATCCTAATGAGCGTAATAAGCTTGATTTCATTCGTTTTCAATTATTGTTATTGTTATTACTGCCAACGATGATGCACGGAATATTGGTAGATGTTGTCTTTTGGTTTTGTTGTGTTTGCTCATAACAGGGATGATCACATTTGGGTGAGCAGTGAACAGCAACATATAAGCAATAATGTGGCGGACACATCATTAACAATCAGAATTCGGTTGGAATTGAGGTACTCCTTTTATATACCTACATATGTACATATATGTACATATGTGTAATTGAATTTATTAGATCTTTCTTTTTACATTTCAATTTTTTACTTTAAGTTTAATTATTGCTAAAAGCACTAACAAATTTTGTCAGTCAGATTGAAACGATGGAAAAATTGCTTTCTTACCTCTAAGGATGGCGTAGTTAAATACGAGTATAAGAAGGTTGTAGTTGAAATGTAGCTTTAATATATCTAGACGAAGTACAGAAATACCTGCCTCTACATACATGTGTCATTTTTTTTGGTATATTTAATGGTTATCTGAACAGGACTTAAGAAAATATCGTTGCAGCCGTTCAACTTCTTCATACTCGCAATGGCCCAAAACTTGCATATCACAGAGATACCGGTTGTTTTATAGAGTTTATATTTGGCATACATTTGGCCAATTTTGCTCTCTTTTATACCCCCCTGAACAATTTCTAATGCCTTATATATTTTACCTTCCCGTGTTGACTTTGTGATTTTAAGGACTGCAATATTGTTCTAGCTTATTTATATTCATTTGCAGCATATTTGACGCCTCTGCTTAGATGATGATGTCATCTGCATATGCAAGATATGTATAAATACACTAGGTGACAAGCCGGCGGGCAAAAATGCATCATCACCACCACGTGGCGCCTGCTGGATAGCTATCTAATAGTGAACCAACGATGAGCGTATGCTGAGTCTGACTGTACATGTGGAGCTGGATACTCGGACCAGCGCAAGCTCAGCAGAGTTAACTCCTGTACGCATGTTCTAGACGAGGCATCTCTTGCTGACCTGACCCGCATTTTGCGGATCAGATGTCTAACAAGAGGGCCTCAGAAGGAGGACGTGTAGCGGAGGAATTCCATCGACGGAATCAACAGAGAGACCAGCCTTACTTGAGCTACTCCGACATATTTGGAGCTTCCGGTCAGTAAGGAACTTTCACGACTGAGGCAGGGTTTTGAAAAAGAGTTGTGTGGCGGAGGAGCCCTTAATGGAGCAACGGTAGCGCTCGCATTCCCGAAGTGGATTACTGGCATCGGTTTAACCGTCGCCTCGTCTAAGAGATTACAGTGTTAACAGTAAAAGGACAGCCTTTAATTTTCCGGCCATAAGATACTGCTGTGACATTATCCGTAAATACAAATATAGTGAATTGTGTTAGGCGAATAAGATGCAGAAGAGTTTCTTATAACCATGTGAAAGCATGTTCAAAACTTGTGTGGAAGTTGTCAGCAACCGCATTTCTCTCGCTCGAATTTCTTATAACCATGTGATAGCATGTTCAAATCTTGTGTGGAAGTTGTCAGCAACAGCATTTCTCTCGCTGGGTCCGTACTTGATTGTCAGTTCAATCATGACCGTCTCGCCCAAAATTTACAGCTCTCTGATGTTCACTTTCTTTATCTGTGTACAGAATTGTTTTGCAAGAGTATTTGCAAAATTTATCTGTATCGTTGTATTTCGCAATTTTTCGTTAAGCGCATCTATTCGTTTCTTGCATGACTATAACGGCCATATCGATAACGACTTCTCGAATGGCATTGCCTATTCTTAGACGACTTATTGCGGGGGGCTTAGTTGGTTCCACTTCCAATGTTCAATCACAGGCCAAATAGTATTCGTCGTATTTGCAACTCTTTCAGCATCTCGTCATCGTGACTTTCGTTTATTCGTCTTACTACCAAGTCTGTCTCCGCATCCGAATTATTTCCATCGGGAACATAATCCTCATTACCAAAGCAACTAAAATCTTCTACTTCAAGGCCATTCTCTCTTACTTTCTCAGCAACGTACATACTGTTTCTTTTCTTCTTCGCTCATGCGGCTCCAGTTGAATGCTTTCATTTCGTCATTTAAATCCATAAACTGAACAAAACTAATTATTATCTAGAATTTCACTAGACGCGGCTAATAAACAATTTAAAATCAAATATGAAATTCTTAAGTGAAGACTACAGGTAATAAATACTCGTATGCATATTTGTGCTAAATATCGTGATAAACTAGTTTGTTCATACATAATGCAATAGATAAAACTAATTATCTGACAGACATAATGTATGTACATAAGGAAAGGAGACTTTTTTTTTTAGATGAAGACTTATTGACTTTAGGGGTTGTCATAGTTAAACTCCATTTTTTGTCCACCTAAAGCAACAAAAATATGTACGCTGACAAAGGCAAGAAATTGGTAAAGATGGCTACCCAATTCATCAAGAAAAAATGGGTTTGAAAATGGAAAAGTTTTATAAGACCACAAGGTAAATAAAATCACCGCCCTTCTCTCCAATGGCTTGGTATGTAGCCTAGGGCAAAACTAGTTTTTGTTTTTGTAACTAGTTATGGTAGTAACTACATATTGTATTCTATCTCTGGAACAGATGTCTGACACAGTCTTCTTTGCGTGGTCTGAATATGTTGGTTAATGCTCTGTCTTCATCGTTCTACATGTGCCTGCCATGTTGGTTATAAGAAACATTTCCATTCCGTCTGATTTTGCTAGAAACGTATGCACCGGCATTAGTGTCTGTAACCGTCTGACAGGATTTTTTAACTCTTAGTTGTTTGTTATAGGTTCCACTATGGTTAGCTACATTGAATATCTTGCCTGTTCTTTTCCACCCCTGATTCTGCTTATGGGGCACATTCTTTAGTATATTTTTTACAACTTGACTTTCAATCGTTAGTAGTCTACTAAATTGTTTTGTTCAAAAGAGCTTTGATTGCATGGTAATCAGACTTGCTATTAAAATACTCGTTCTTTCTTTTTTATGTTAATTTTTGTATTTTCCTTTAGTTATTTTTTTCTATGAGATCATCTTCCTGTATTTTACTTCATTTTTTTTGTAGCTTAGCCGGAGGGATCTTTCAAGAACATAAAAATAACATTTTCATCTGACAAATAACTCTAAAATACCCTTATACGCATTTTGTCCCTTAAAAGTCCATTCCCAATTTAACCACAAATGTCCTTAAAATTAGCATATAAGTATATATACCTACATACATACTTACATATGTAGGTTTTTCGTAATTCATTCATTTCTCGCTTACTTAAAACATCACCCAGGGCACATCTTTCGTTTTGTCTCTGGGGGTGGCGGCGGCGTTTGATTTCTGAGATTTCGTTTACATAAACTTATTTAATAATACATAAAATCCTTGTAGCCAGCGGTATTCCAACACACTTGCACAATGCTTTCACACATACACAATTATGGATTAAGTCCTACGCAATTTAAACGGAAATCCTTCCCAACTTTGTTGGGACTCAAAATGTCCTCCTTTGTGTGCTTATTACGTATGCGAGTCCTACCGCTACCTCCTTAATTAAAATTCCTTCGGATACACTGTTGAAGTGTCAAGTTTGTATTAATTTGCATATTTGCGAATATACACACACGTAAGGCATTTCCCTTCTCTATCCTTCAGTAGAGCGCTCAGAAAAGGACGAAGGACATGCCCGTCTAAACAACCACGTGCTTCATATAAGTGTGTATGTAACATTTCGTATTCTAGAACAAACGCCTGGAGGGATAATATCCCGTAAAAAAGGTGACGGAATTACATGTACTTTGTGTGTTATGCAGCTAATAGTGTAAATGTGCAAAAGACAGTGTATGTGAGACAGAGCGGCTGTTTGCACGATAAGCTATTATCCTTTAAGATAACATTTTATATTAGGATAAATATCTCAATTTTGGTTAAGATCCTTATTTTTGGTGTCTTCAAGAGCTCTTTCAAAAGCGGATCAATATGAACTTATTCTCGTATTTCCTGTAAGTGGATGTGATTTACAAGGACGAGGTATATGTATGTACACATTTAGTGGGATTATATATGATAAATTTTAAATGGTCATTCAGCCGCCAAAAGGTCGTAAAAGATAAGGGTGTGTATTGGATCGTCATAAATTTTGGATCCATGCTATTTGACTTGTAATAATTTACAGTATTATCCGCTATTATCTTAATCCAGACTATTCTTTTTATCAACCAACGCTGGGCTTGACGAAAAATATGTTCAGCCGCACAGGCCTAGGTAATGAAGCTAAGGTTATGAGAAATGGAAACAAAGCATTTCTTTAATTCGCTAAATACAAATTGGAACTCGATTCATCATTGTTTCATACGAATTCATTGAGTTTAATTTCAATATTGCAATTACATGAATCCTGAGAATTTTGGAAGATAATGCTAATGACCATTTTCTCTCGCCACATTACAACTTTTTTTCAAAATTTTTTTACTCAAAGTTATGACAGAACTATGCAAATAGAAGAAATGTCAAATACCTACATATACGTCATTTGTTAATGAAAAGAAGAACTCATTTGTAATTTCTTAATTTCAAGAGCAATATTGTTTTGTTTGTTCATTTGGCAACGTTTCACAAATAACATTTTGGTTAAGGTTGTTTGTAATACTTTATTGATTTAATCAAATCAGATATGTGCAGAGATTATAATGTGATGCGTTTATTTTGAACTAAAAATTAGTTCGATTGTTAACAACAAATCACCCATACATCTTCGTAGCGCGCGAATTATGTTTTGGATGAAATAAAAAAACCCCCGCACAACTTTGGTTTGCGAAACCGATTTTATTTCTTTGAAATGTGTCTTAAGACTAAATACAAAAAATACTTAAACCTAACATGAAACATACAAAAAATGATAATAATGCACATGATGAATAATGCACACACCGCGGTATCAATTTCACATATCCGTTCGCTGTCAGCGGTATCGCTGAGCTGCGAACGGAAATCAAGTTCATTCATCGGTGATACCGGTGATACGCTTTCGGCTCATGTTTGCATGTAACACGCGTCCACTCGAAAGCATAAAAGTGTTCGTGAAACTAAAGCAACATCAGTTCATCATCGTTCACGAGAATTATTTCAAGAAGTATCCAGCTGACCCAAGAACTCAAACTAGAAAAAAATATTAAGCGAAAAGAATTTCTTAATTGGTTGACATTATCAACTCAATGGTAGGTAGGTTGTCCTTCACTATCGGTCCTTTTTTTTCTTTGATTTGACTTGTAACGCTTTTAAGCAGTGTAAAGTTGTCTTCTTCGAAAATTATGTAAGCCTATTTTCCATGTTAGATGTGACATATAGAATTCAATTTTATGAAATCCCCCTAATACAGGGTGTCAACGAAATCGTGTCACTTGAATGGTTTGCAGTCAGGGAGTATACTGAGTGTATTTGAACTGAGCCTCTCAAAAACCAGGCCAAATCGGAGTGTAACGATGGCCTTACCGTAGGCATACACAATACTGCCCAACCTCGACTATGATACCGGGCTAAAAAACGTTAGTTTTTTTCTTATGTCATAAAAGTAATAATTAAACCCATCATCAAAATTTAACTATTTTTCATGTAAAAAACAAGTAACGCCATTCTTCTTGCCAAGTCATATGGTGACTCGAAAACTCCAACCGCATACACTTCCGCTGATGGTCTAACGGTAGCTTTCTTTTGAAGTTTCAGCCGTTTTAGATTATTGAAACAGTTAATCACTCTTTTAACTGTGGAAACACTAGCAATTAGTGTTGCTTTACTTTTGCTTTACTCTCGCAGCTTAGTCAGAGGAATTGGAAGAACCACGCAAAATTGCTCTTTTATCAGCCGCTGTTGTTGCCGTTTTATCATCTCCCTTCATGTTTTTCCCGTACGATTATATATTCCTCAAGTAGATAACATTGAAGCTTCGTCTAATTTTTGTAGCAATAGCATGCCCGTTTAGTCCTTGCTCATTTAGTAAGGCGTTCTTAGTCTTCTCAACACTGTTAAGTCATTTTGCTCTACACGTGTTTCTCCAAATTTTAATTTTTTGATCAACTCTAACTTAAAATACTTAAAATACACAAAAGTATCAATCTTTTCTGAAAACACATAAACAATGAAGATAATAACCTTGAACCTATTCAGTTGACGCAAAAAAACTGCATTTTTCAATATGGAATGCTTTGCTTTGCTTTGCTTTCAGCTGACGCGGAGTGTACACGGAGAAAAAGAAGTTGTTGATATTACCGAAAACGACAGTCAATTCAACGTTTTCCGGTCTTGATTTTCAGCTAACAGCATAAAATGTTGAATTTACGATTTTGGCTAATTGTTAAATCAACTACCAATCTGTTGAATTTACCGGATAAAGTGCATTCGAAAATAACAATAATAATAGTTATCTCAACAGAATTATATGTTGATATTAAAACTCTTTCAGTAAAATCAACAATTCATATTACTCAAAATCAACAACCAGTTTGTTGAATTTACAGTGCAAACTAATAATAGATATTAGCAGTTGATTCAACATACTTGTGTGTTGGTAAAACAGCTTCTCTTGTAAAATGAACTATTATATTAATGTTGAATTTACCGATTTACAAGTCTTACAACCGTAGATTCAACAATCACTTTTGTTGTTTTCATCCCCTCTTGTAGCCCTAAAATTTTTAAGAAAAATCTAACCCAAAATCTGTTGCATTCTTTATCTGGAAAATCTATAAAAAGACGCATACAAATATTTGCTCAATACAATTTATTTTTTATTTTCATGATTTACATTCATATGTTGCGGCCACTAGGAACATAGCATTGACCGAGTCTTGTATAGAGGGCTTGTAAATTGAAGACCCGGAAGATGTTTTTAGTTTATTTCCTATTTCCTGGTGGCAGCAGGTAATGTAAAGCTTCGAATATTTTGAAGTTCTTTAAATCTACGAGGAAAAATAAATGTAGAATAGAAAATATATGTATTTATGTATGTGTGCATTCTTACCTTCATTCTCGTCATTTTCTGAAATATTCAATAATATTTAGTTTTTATAGTAGCCGTAATTATTTTTTGACTATTATACCTCCACTCAGAATACAATCTGCTGACTGCATCATTATGGGCGCAAGTGAAATCTATTTGAATCTGAGAAAAAGAAATATGTATTTAATTCTGATGATTTGATTGTTTAAAATAACCAATCTTTGTCCATAAGAGTGCTTTAATAAAGTGGTTGAAAGATCGGCACAAATAATAATAAATATAAAGAAATCACTTTTACTTTGCATTACAATGGTTCTGGATTATCAGCTACTTTCGGATTCATTTTCGACTCCAAATATTTCACTAAAAGCTCACTTTTATTAATTTACTTGTCCACAAAATACGACCGAACTCTTTAAGCGCTTCGAAAAAGTAATGCGACAAGCAACTTAAAATTGTAAACTAACGGTGATCTTATAAAAATCTTACAGACACTTCGGCAATAACAACTGACATATCTGTACATTTTGCTGATTCAACCACTGGGACTAGACAAAATCGGTAAAATCAACAAATTTCTTGTACGTTAAAAGAATAGTCCTGCACATTTGAAACTGAAATGACGGTAAAAACAACTAAAAAGTAAGTTGAAATTTCGTTTTGGCGGAAAACGTATTTCGATATAATCAACGAACTCTCCGTTGCTTTTACAGAGCGTATTATTATTGAAAATATCCCAAATCAACGAATTCGTCGGCTAAATTTACTTAAACTTGGCGATTACAACAGTTTTTGCTGTTGATTTTTGAAAGAAAATTTTTACCGATTTACTTTTGACAACTTTGAGCTGTTGAAATTACAATTTCTTTTCTCTCCGTGTATCTACTGTAAATCAGAGGTGAGGACAAGGACTAGACGCAAGCCATAGGAAAACCACCTCCACGCAAGCAAGTAGTCTTCTAAAGCCGAAGAGGGCTCAAAGAAAGCCCCTGCTGTAGGGGCAGAAACCTCTAGTAGGAAAAAACCAACCTCGCAAGAGGAGCCCCTGAAGTAAAATAAAAAAATCGCGAGAAAAACTCCCAACTAACCAGCCCTCGATCAAGCTGGAAGACCCACTAAGAAGGGGCCTCAGTGGAGCAGGTGCGAAATGGTGTCTTCGCTTCCTAGCCGACTAAATGAGAACAACAGAGTCACCCTACACTGGGTACCAGGTCACGTAGGAGTAGAGGGAAATGCAGCAGCTGACAAACTAGCAAGAGAAGGATAAAGAACCGTACTCACCAGCCCTGAACCATTTTGTGGGCTAGGACCGCATATGATACAGAAAAAACTATGAAACAAAGAATATGTAACAAAGCGGAACTTATGTAGAAACTTCCTAGACTAAGACAGGTGTTTTCTGGGATTCTAACGTCGGATCCAATGCACTAACCACTTGAGCAATTGGAGTTTCTACGCTAAATCACCGAGGTAAATTCATATATTCATATTTATACCTCACATCTTTCGTTTCGGCGACGATCAACATACGGCCAATTTGGCGAGCTCCACTTGCGGAACCTTGGAACTAACAGGTGCAGGCGAAAAACCAAGCTCCCAAAAGCTCAGTTTCAACTTTAGCCTGGGCCCTCATCACGTATCTTCTAGAAAATAGAAAATGCTACATGTGCGAGCATTTTCCGTAGTATTTTCTACAAATAAGTTTCCTTAATTTCAGAGTCTTTTTTCAGGCGCGAAAACTATCGTCGAAACGATATCGTCAGAAGATACGTGATCTGAGCGCTGGACACACCACATTAATTTAGTTATTAGTGAGCCTAAAAGTATACCGCAAAATTAACTAGTTAGCATGAGCGTCGTAAGATCGCCCCCACGGGGGCGCGATCAGACTCCAACAGCAAGCAATTGCATCTCAAATTTTCCTACAACTGCTACAACTACTACTACCACTACAACATCTTCAACAGCGACAACACCAATCTTCACCACCACCTTAGCGGCAAATACGCTCACTACTGAAATTTTAACCACTACCGCGGAGCCGAACCCAACAAACTTAACCTCTGGATTTGGAGTCGGTAACCAACTGCCTTCTTCTTCCCCATCCTCTTCTGTAGCTTCCAATAAACTAAATAACGAAAAAGGGTTACCGAACGAGATAAAGAAAATCCAAACAGGTCTCGACAAATATGTAGTCATCACTAAACGTAAACTTAGCCCAAAATTGTTGTCTACCAAAAATGTCGCTAAGATACCGAAATTAACCGACGACCTCACCAACGGATCTACGCAAAACCGCTTTGCCCTTCTCGATACAGATACAAACAAACCTTACCAAAAAAACAAAAGTAGCCCCAAACCCCCACCAATATACCTAGGCGAGGCAAACAGCAACGCTCTTATTTAAAAAATTACAAAGCTAATCGGTTCAAACACATTCCATGTAGTTCCCATTAGGAAAGGTAACATCTGCGAAACTAAACTTCAAGTTTACGAGGAGAAAAACATTCGGAAAGTAGTGTCCGAGCTAAAAAAAAAAAGCGTAAAATTTTGTATACCTTTCAACTTAAAAGCAGCAAAGGGCTAGTAGTGGTGTCGAAGGGTATTGAACCCGGTCTGGATCCTGAAGAAATAAGAGTGGCACTACAAGAAGCAGGCTTTAACGCCAAATCGGTTTATAACATTATCAACAGGAATAAAACACCGGAACCGCTCTACTGGGTAGAACTAGACCCTCTGATTAGCAAACCTCCCAAGGGCGAGGTTCATGCTATATATAAACCACGGCTCTTACTACACCATCAAATTACAGTAGAAGAACCACACAAAAGAAATGGCCCGGCCCAATGCCAAAACTGCCAGGAATATGGCCACACCAAGTCTTACTGCCTACTTCCAAGTGTCTGTGTTTATTGCGGGGACTTACACTCTACATCGTCTTGCACAGTAAAAAACCAAGTAACGAGGAAAAAATGCGGCAACTGCGGTGGTGCACACACTGCTAAATACAGAGGTTGTCCTGTATTCATCGACATGAAGCAAAGACTACGCCCGCAGCCTATCCAGCAACAAACTGCACCTACTACACTCACGGACAACGCCAAAGCATCTACACGCGTCCTTCAAAACGTATCATATGCTAATGCTGCAAAAACCGGAACAGCAGAAAAAGCGCAAGAACCGAATACCGAAGTTCCACCATCTCTATCAGAACTTAACGGCATCGAACGAACCCTCGCTACATTAACCCAAACTCTCACCCAATTCATCTCATCTATCCAAATTATGATGCAGGAAATGATCCGAAACCAATCTGAAATTCTACAACTCTTGGTAGCGAATAAATGAATTAACTAAAAATTTGCCCCTGGAATGCTAACGGCATCAGCCAACATAGACCCGAGTTTAAAAACTTCCTGGAAAGGAATCAGATTGATATTGCTCTAATATGCGAAACTCACCTCACCGACAAAAACTTCTTCCACATAGGCGGTTACCAATTCTATAACACCAATCACCCGGATGGTAAAGCTCATGGCGGAACTGGTATACTCATTAAGGCGCGTTTAAAACATTATGCACAACAGGAATATTCAAAAGACTATCTTCAAGCTAATTCTGTCTGCTTTACGAAATGGAACGAAGATATAACCATATCGGCCATTTACTGCCCTCCTAAATATAAAATATCAACCCAACAGTCTCTCGACTTCTTCAACACTCTTGGTTACAGATCCCTTGCAGCCGGTGATTACAATACCAAACATACATTCTGGGGTTCCAGGCTTATATCACCAAGGGGCAGACAACTATGTGATGCTCTTATGCGGAACACCAACCTAGACTTTTGTAAAAAGAATTTACAAAAGCGACAAAAGCTCTCCAAAAACTCCTCAAGGTAAAAAAGAAACAAGCCTAAAAAATACCTCGAAAATCTCTCGCCCTATGCCACCAACGAACCACCAATTAGGCTACGAGACGGTAACTGGGCAAGATCAGACGAAGAAAAGGGAAGTGCTTTCGCTGAACATCTCAGTAAAGTCATCAAACCAAACTTATCGCAATCACATGCAGATGTACAAACAGGAACTTGCAGAAAGGTTCTAAATGATATGTTCTTTAGAAAGCAGGATGTATCCTATGTACTTAAGTATGAAATTAACCCCAAAAAAGCACCAGGACATGACCGTATATCAGGAAAAATGCTGATCGAACTTCCAGGTATTGCGATTGAATACTTAACTCGTGTGTTCAACAGGATCCTCGAATTAGGTCATTTCCCCCAACCATGGAAAACATCGCAGATCATCATGATCCCTAAGGCCGGGAAAGACCCGACAATAGTTTCATCCTATCGGCCGATAAGCTTACTATGTACCTGTTTTATCCAAAGCCTTTGAGAAACTGCTGCTAACCAACTTGCTACCGTTCTGAAGCTAAGAAAGCCATTCAACGAAGACAATACTGCACGGCTGTTTTTCTAGATGTTGCTTAGGCGTTTGACAAGGTTTAGCACCGTGGACTTATCTGCAAAATCAATCAATTATTACCACAGAATTTCCATGCCTTACTAAAATCATACCTAAAAAACCGCAACTTTAGGATTCACATCACCAGACTACTACATCAGGGCCGGTGTACCCCAAGGTAGTGTTCTTGGCCCTCTGCTATATCTACTCTTCACGTCTGATCTCCCAACGGACCCCAATATAACTATCTCTACTTTCGCAGACGACACAGCTATATTGAGCACACACACCCATCCTAAATCCGCATCTCATAACCTCAACAACTACTTGAAGAGAGTGGATTACTGGTTAAAGACTTGGAGAATCAAAGTTAACGAGGAAAAATGTTCACAGATTACCTTTACACTTAGACAAAACACGTGCCCACCAGTCATATTAAACAATGCAAAAATCCCCCAAAGTAACGAAGTAAAGTATCTAGGAATCCACCTCGATAAACGCTTAACCTGGAGGAAACATATCGAAATGAAGAGGAAACAGCTCAAACTCAAATTCAATAGCTTATATTGGCTACTCAACAAACACTCCACAGTCAGCCTGGATAACAAAGTTCTCCTCTACAAGGCGGCCATTAAACTGGACCTACGGTATCCAGCTATGGGGCTCAGCATGCAATTCAAACATCGAACTCCAGCAACGATCACAGTCCAGAATCCTCAGAGCTATCACCGGTGCACCATGGTACTTCAAAAACTGCATGCTGCACAGGGACCTAGGAATACCAACAGTAAGGCAAGAGATTAGTACTCAAAACCTGAAATATATCGTCAAGCTCAATTATCACCCACATCCCTTAATAAATCAAATGCTTAACCAACCAAAACTAAATAGTCTAAAAAGATTTAAAAATGTATTGTATTAATCATATAGCTCTTCACAAATACAGATTTTTATGCTAAAATCAAATTGTATTAAGATTAGGCCTAAGATTTTATGAAACATTGTTAGTTCCTAAGTAGGAAGATTCAATACAAATAAAATTAAAAAAAAAAAAAAAAAAAACGAATTCGATTTATAGTTGGAAGGTGAAGTGTGGAATATTGTCAGTGCATACGCTCCCCAAGTCGGGTGCGAGCAGAGGGAAGCGATGCATACTGGCAAGATTTTCACAACCTTAGCAAGAACATCTCAAAGGAAGAGCTTTTATCCCACCGACACCGATCACTTACAACAGTGGCAGATACAAAACTCAGATTGACTACCATTTAGTAGCCAGTTTCATGCAGCCTAGAGTTAACAATTGCTAATTGCTCTTAGAGCACACGATATGTGGGATTCCGTGCAACGGCCTTACTTAGAGAAAGCTAAATCACTGCTCGGAGTTTCAAAATGACACTACCAACACGGCTAAGAAACATGGTGGTGGACAATGAAAGCTTAAGTAGTGATAAGTGAAAACAAATGGCATTCAATGCTTTGTTAAAGTGCCCCTCTAATCATAGAGATGATAAAGATCGCTTTGAATTGGAATATAAACGTTGCAAAAGTATCGCGAAGAAGAAGAGTATGGAGGGCCTGTATCGGGAGTTGGAGGAAATATCTTCGCCTGCTGATGCGAACCAGGCTATCCACTAGTTCCGATAAGACAACTTGATCAAGGGTACAACAGGGTTCAGGATAGCTGCCCAGAGAAGAAGAATGCTCAGGAGATTCGTACGCCGGTGTTCATTAACAGTGCTCAAGGCCAACTCCTTGTGGACGACGAAGTGACGACAGTATTGTGAGGAACTTTTAAATCACCAATTTCCCCGGCTATACTTTCCAAGAGCCGTTCCTAACTATGAAGTTGGGAAAGCTGTCAAATACCTCTGAGTTTTGGAAAAAGATCGGAGACATTAAGTCTATGAGGAGATCCAATGCCTAATCAGTGGAGGGAAAGTTATCTTCTTTTTTTGCACAATCGAAATGGTGATACAAGAAACTGTGATAATTAGCATTCTATGAAGGTGCAATGATTGAAGTTTGATTTTTCATGACACCCAATATTTGTTCTTTGTTGTTGCGTATATTTTGAATTGTGTTTTCATATTTCTGGGCAAATTGTTGGTCTAATACTCCAAATAGTTAGTTGGCTACAGTACTAATAATATTGGAACGAGAACATTTACTTCGTTGAACTGGACTACTTTTTGCATGTAGTAATTCCCGTAAATGCCACACCATGTCCTTGAACCTACTTAATTCGAGATACATATGATTTATCTGTCACTTACCTTTCGTTTTCATACCATTGGCTTTGTGAAACTATGGTCCAAGGGATTCTCGCATTCATGTGTAACAAAATAGCTCTGCATTGGCATTGAAAGGCTCTTACTTGAGTAGGCTAGCTAAGATTGTTAGACTTATTATTAAGTTCATATAATACTAATCAAAGCTGTGCGACATAGGTTTCTTCGTTTCGTGTTACGTGTTTTTTTTTTTTCGACTGATAACTGATAAGTTACCACCTAACACCTAAATTGACAACCAATTTACAAAATTTACAATTTACACTAAGAGCATTGACTGCAAACTCTGTGCGATTTACCTTAGCACAAATGCTCGTAGTTTAAAGTTCGGCCCTCTTAATAGCCTCCTTGCTTATCACTGACGAACTCACGTTTTTAATGAATCTAAATACATATTTGGGAATGCTACACAAACCAAATAATTCCCTATTCGTTATCGATCGAAGTAGAAACAAATTCACATTACAGAATGTGAACTCTTAATCTTTAATTTTAGTTTAGTTCAGTAAATTAGGTTCTAGTTTTCCGTTACACTGTTACATGTTAATCTTAGCCTTAACTTCTTATTAAATAAAGTAGCTTAAAATACACACACATAAGTAAAATAAAAATGATTGTTTTATTTCGTTTCTGTAATTGGAAACACTTTGCAAGTAAACACTTTTCACCCTCAGTGTACGTGACTACACCTATAACTTTTTAGATATCTATCAGGATGAATTGCCGCCAATTTTAAATGGACTGAATAGTGATTTGATTATGGCTGAATTTTTGTTTTGTTTATGCTGTGCATTGCTGTACAAGTATAATATGGTTTGTACGCATCCATTGAAGGCAGAGGAAAATTTATTGCTCTTTGGTTGTATTTGTGTTATTTTGGCTTAATTTTTACGGTCTATGAAGTCATAAATAAATTTATTTGTTTGTTATTGACATGGAATTGAGTTTTATTTTTTGTTCATTTAAATTGTCGAAGAATAAAAAGTTAAAATGGGAGTGGAACACCACTATTCATCTGCGATCGACAATCACCAATTGAGAGTTGGCCAAATGGACATTTAATAATGCTGCGGCGGGCGTTCAATTCGATTTTCTACATGAAATTGAGGAAACACGAGGAAACAATTTTTTATGACCCCAAAACACACCAACAATGGAAAATTAAAAATTTAAAAAAAGAAAATCATGAAAGAGAAAAAGCGAGATAAGCAACGAAACGAAAAAAAGGAAAATGCAAATTTAATTGAGCGAACAGAAATTGTAGACTGCGGCAAAATGCTATTTGTTATTCTCCTAATGAAGTGGACTGTCATTGAGAGGAGTTGACAGCGCTGGGGAACGGTCTCTTTAGTTCTTCTGTTTGGAGACAGCCAACTGCATTGCAATTTTTTATACTGATGAGGGCGAGTGTGATTGCATCAATGCTAGCAGGCAATTTAATTGCACGCTTAAAAATAACCCTATTTTGCTATATTTACATATGTACACATGTATGCATGTATGCATGTACATAAATAATTAAAGTAATCCTGGCGTGACTTCCCTATTTCCGCTGTTTTTTAAAAAGGGTTGAATGAGCCCACGCACTACACTTTCACCCAATCCCCATTGATACGTAAAATGTTTGAGAGAAATTTAGTCTCTGTACACAAAAAATTATAATATGTTTTATGCAATATATGTATGTTTGGACATACATATACACACGCATATGTGTGTGTATACGCAAATAAAATTTGGTACTTATGCGAATCTGGCTGACACTTTAAACAATTATGGCAATAAACAATGTTGCAGTTCAGTTGAAATAAATGTTGCTATATTGAGTAGCGGAAATTTATTGGAAATATGTATGTACATACATACATACATATTTTCTCTTGTAATTTTAAAATATATTTTGTAGGTTGCACTGTAGAGTACGCTGGATCTACATGGATCTCGTCATTAAAGAGAAGTATTTTTGCACGGTTATGTGCAACTTGTGCGGTTTTGCGTTATCGTACAAAAGAATAGGGCCAAGTACATATACATATTAACTAATACAGGCTCCTTCACCTATGTAGTTCATATTGATTCCTGTGGCATTTGGTTTAATCAATCGCTAGCATTCAACCATTGTTCAGACCTTTTGCGTTTATCATACAGTATATGTACATTTTTCGTTACAGGTTACGATTCGGTTCGTGCATTCGTGCTCTGTGCCGTGCCCCGAGCACCCACTATGTTTAAGCTTGAACTCGTAAAGAAGAGTTAGACTTTTCTATGTCGTCAACATGTTGGGAATTCTGGAATTCTTTGGCTTGCCCTAAATTTCAAAGCTAACAAACTAACTAACTTAAATCTTCAACAGACAAAAGTGTACATATGTCCTCTGGTTTAATTGCTATGACATTCAGAAAGAGGATGAAATGAAAAATTATATATGTACATATGTATATACATATGTATACATATGTACATACATAGGTAGAAGAATGATAATATGTATAATAAAAGTCAAGTTGTAGGAATAAAAAAAAACTGCATATAAAACAAAATAATTTACTTTTCGCTGAGCCGCCGTTGTCCCGGTTGGTTTCAAAAACAGCTTGGTGTTGATTCTATATACACTTGCAGCGTCAAAGAGTGTCCTGATTGATTTCGTTCCAGCATATCTTTGGCCGTCTCTTCAAATGTTCAAATTCTGTTGTAATTTTAAATGCGAACGGTGCCTATTATCAACATTCACTTATATTTATTACACACTTATATTACATTATCAACCCGAAAAATAAAATGTACGAGTATCCTTCATATTTCCTCAGATTTCTAGAGAAACCTACATATTAAAAATTCTCTAGTAGCAAAGGCTCACTTTTGTCCTTCTGAAAAGCCATTTCACGTATTTTAGACTTGCAGTTTCATACAAAACTGAATTTACTCTCCAACCGTTGATTTCTAACTCGAAATTATATCCAGACACTGAAACTAAAAAGCTGAAACTTTCTAGAGAAGTAAAATATTTCGGAACAACCACAGACCAAAATCTCAACGGAAACTTTATCTAAAAAGAATCATAGAAAAGGCAGCTAAGACCTGCTCATGACACTTTCATACTAAGGAACAGAATAATTTATTGGACTTAGAGATACATATGTATATGTTCGACTGCAGTGCTAAAGGACTTTTTAACCTCCCGCCATTCACTCAAGATTTATGAATGCTGCTATTACCAGTGCTCTATAGCTTCATCTATCAATATCAGTATGCGATACTGACTTCATATTTAAAAAAAAAAAAAATCCCGGGTCGCAATTATTGCAATAACAACCAAATTTCTAGCACTACTTTATTTGGTTTACCGACGATGGCTCGGTAAATGGTGTTAAGCAGAGGTTTATGCTACTAAGAACCTCAGATATCTTAGTAGTATCACATATACATAAACATTATATCGTACAGCAAAGCATCTGTTAAAGCACCCATTGCCCTAGAAATCTGGTCCGTTTAGAATTCTGTGCATGGCCGAGATCATCAGTCTCAATAAATTGTCTTCTGTGTGATTTTAATATATGTACACATTGTGGGACATATCCCAACAAATTTAAATTCACTTTCAGTAGCATCCAGATTACAGATCGTGCATAGACCAACTATATTTCGCTCCTAGAAGCTCGTGTGTTCAGATTGACCTCGATCCTAGCATAGGATAAGTTGCAATGATATGCTACGTAATGATACTTTAAAGTGCATGATTGCTGAATTACGCCTAGTGGTTATCCTTAAGCTTGGTAATAAGGAGATTCTAAGTTTCATGACATTGAAACTTCATAGTCCAGTTGAACACTGGTTTCCTGTGATAGCGCCGAAGATTCCTTTGTCCAGTAGTTTGTATTGCATATTATTATATGTATTTGATAGCTGACGCAGTGTGGGCACTGTGGCTCTGTAATTAGTGCGTTGGACTGTTCATATACCGTTTCGTAAAGATTTTTGAAAAATTTTTTTTAGTTTAAATAATTTGTTTAGTTATTTAAATAATTTAATTTAAAAGTTAGTTTACGTCAAAGACCCATAGAATAAGCATTACATTTAGCTTAAAACGTTCGCATAAGGCAAGTAAGTTAATATATAATATTATGTAGTTAAATTAGTTAAGCGAGTTTTAAATGTTTTTGTCTAGCATATAGGAAACTATAAACTCAAAATAAAAACAAGCAGAAATAGTTTCTTTTCAGCTTCATTCACTTTGAAGTTCAGAAATCAGCTTCTAAAATAACGAAGCAACTACAATCGACTGCCATTTGAGATTTTGAGCAAATTTCACGTCGAAATTCGACTTTAGTTTTTCTAGTACGAAATTGCTACTTTTGATTTCGTGTCAGTGACCTGTGTTTTGTAAAATTTTGGAATTTGTGTAAAAATACCTTCGCTGAAAGAATTTTTAAGTGATTTTAAGTAAACGTTTTAGTGAAAAGTCTTTTTTCTTTTCTTTTCTTTTTTTTTTTTTTTATTTTATTAGTTTCGAATGACTATAACTTCACTTATATAATAGGTACACAAACATATTTCAAGTTCTTTAAAATGTTGTCTTACATAGATTTTTTAATATTTTTTGAAAACGTTTAAATTTGATTGTGTCTTTAAATGCGTTGGTAGTCCATTGAACAGTTGGAGACCTTTGTAGAAAATTTGGTTTTGTGCTCTTGCAAGGTTTACCCTAGGTATTTCGAAGTTTGTTCTGTTCCGCAGTATGTAGCAGTGTCTATCCGAAACATAAGACAAGTTTCCGTTAAGATACTGTGGCAAAATATTGTTCATAATTTTAAATATAAATACCAATTTTCTTATGACTAATCTTTGTTTTGCACTTAAAAAATTTAATGATTTTAACGCATTTATTATTGGTGTATAAAAATCTACTTGTATTTTTGTGGCTATTTTTGTCTGTTTCACTAAACATAAAAAGAATTGAAGCACAATAGTCAAAGTGTGGTAATATTATTGTATTGTATATAGTTATTGCACATTTTTTATTGAGTTTTTTTCTGATTCTTAACAGGAAGTTGACTTTCTTACTAATTCTTGAACAACTGTAATCCGCATGACACGTAACATCTAGCTTATTATATATTATTGCACCAATATACTTAATCTGTTTAACTTTTTCAAGCTTCTCATTGTTAATTTCAATTGCAATGTCGTCATCACTATTAAGGATACATTTAGATTTATTGACATTTATCTTTAGTTTTTTGCTATTTAACCAAGAACTCAAATTACATAGATCTTCTTCAATTTTTTCTTTTAATTCAATTACATTATTACCACTTACATATATGAGTGTATCGTCAGCAAACAGCATTACTTTACAAAATTTTAGGACGCTTGATATGTCATTTATACACAAAAGGAACAACACAACACCAAGAATTAAACCCTGTGGAATACCTATCTCAATAAAGTTTGGACTGGAAATTTCATTGACAATTTGGTAAACTGTTCTCTATTGCTCAGATATGTTCGGAACCATTTTAGCTCCTAGTTTTTCACACCATAACTTTCTAAGTTATTTAATAGAATTTCGTGATCAACTGTTTCAAGTGCTCTCTGAAAATCTAGAAACACTGCACAAATTTTCTCTCTGTTGTCTAGAATACTTTTCCACTCGTTTCACAGGATCTACCCGATCGAAAACCGGATTGTTGTTCACATAATATATTATTTTGTTCAATGTATCTTATAAATTGCTCTGCTGCGACTTTTTCAAACACTTTTTCAATAGTCGGAAGTAAGTTTATTGGTCGAAGCTTGTCAAGGGTTTTTGCATTTGCTACCTTTTGTACAGGTATTATCACAGATTGTTTTAAACACGTAGGGAATTCACCTTCGGACAATAAACGATTTAGTACACTTAGCAACTGATCACCAAACACATCTAAATTATTCAAAAATATTGCACTATTCACCCAATAAATATCTTTCTTATTATTCATTTTTTTTAGTATATTAGTCAGCTCGGACTTACTCTCAATTAAACAGAATTTAAAATTGCACGTAACCGTTTCTATTGAACTATAATATATCACAGATGGAATGGCTTTGTTAATATCCTTAATATTACTGATGAAATAGTTATTAAGGAGATTAGCTAATTGGGTCTTGTTTGTAATTCTATCACCGTTTAGAAAAATTTCTTTTATTGCATTTTTTTCTTGGGCCTGAACAAAACGTTTTAACGTTTTCCAGAGTCCTTTTTGATCACATGCTCTAATACAAAGTTCATTTTGAATATATTTTTATATTTACAATTTTTCACAGCCATTTTATACTTGTTTCTACAGTCTACATAATTGTTCCAATGCTCGATATTTTTCGAATATGAAGCCTTATGATAAGGATTGATTTTTAATTTTTTCAGTTGCCGCAGATTATCATTAAACCACTCATTGATTTCTACTGTATTTATTGCACACTATGTCACTGGTTAGAATATCTATTAGAATAGTTTCATTGTCAGTTATTTTAAAACGTTTTTCTATTCTAGCTTTTATTGCACCGTTCCTCACATTCGAGAAAGCGTGATCTATTAGAGAATTTGTATTCGCTGTTATCCTTGGCTCTTTCACCAAATGGCTGAGTTTTCTGTCGTTCATAACATTAAATGCTTTGTTTTTGTAACTATCGTTTTTGAAATAATTAATATTGAAATCACCTACAAGTAATATTTTTTACATCTTCTGTTACACGGGTTTCACTGAGTAGAATTATTTTAGGAAAATCATGTTCTTCTATAACCACCTCTAATAGTTCAATATTGGACGTAATACTTTGTATATTAAGGTACATGCATCTTAATTTTGAATTTGGTTGCTATATGCGTTTGTTTTTTTCCTTTTCAAGTTTATTGTTGAAAAGTCCACATATTTTATCGAATGCATTATGATCAGTTGGTAAGTCTAAACTATATTCTCTATTTACATGAGTACAGCTTACACACTTAGGTTTTTGCGCTTCAATTTGTTCGCAATTTTTATAAAAATGTTCATCACCGCAGTGAGCACATGCGATTTTTGAAGTACACCTAGCTGCATCATGATAAAAACCAAGACATTTACAACACGTTTTTACATAATATGACACAAATACACGGCACTTTTTGCAACCCAACCTTACAAAACCATCCGACTTAACTTCTTTAGACATTTCACTATCGATTTCTATTATTGCACTATAGGGGTCATATTTGATCTTGTTTTTTGTTATTGCTTCGGCATTAGCATATTCTTCCGAAAAGTTAACTATTTTTACTCTCGGTTTTCTCAACGCTGGTATTAAATTCGGTACTTTTCACTTTTCTTCAACCTCTTTTCTAAGTTTTTCAACAGACTCCTCGATTTCACAAACAATCATCACTGAGCCATTTTTTTGTGACTTTAGCGTTGAAACTTTCACATTAGAAGAATCCAATTTTGCCTAAACTACTTTCTCTGCTTTCGCACTACCATTTAGTACTTTGGGCTTAACTAATAGTACTGATTCACTTTTCTATATTGCAGAGCTGGCAACACTTGCATATGAGTTATAAGTAAGGCTACATGAAAACGATGTCCCGGATATGGCACATATGTGGATTTACAACGTCAGAAATCAATGTACTAGATATAGGACATAGCATCACAATATTATATTAATTTTCGTTTTCCTTAGGAAATGGGTTGTTGAGATGAAGACCCAATGGAAATAAATAATCCCTTATGATGCTTTGTCACACATATGTACATATGTATGTATGGGAAAACTTATATCTCCCAAATTTGACCTCGTACGTAGTTTTTATCTACAGATTTGAACTCAGCGGACCCAATTACCTAATGTTCAATAGTTGAAACAGCAATTCCCTACGAAATTGCGGAGTTGGAGGAGTTTGTTCAAACGTACCAATACCATTGCCGTAGGACACGTTGACTAGAGCACTCTCCTCAAACTCGTTCTATCCTCCGTCGAATAACAAACAATTAAATGTAGCACTTTGCACAAAAGACAAAATTACGTACATATTTAATTACGTATTTTAGATAAGGGTAGTTTTAAGGTATTTTGTAAGTTTTTTTTAAAAGGCTTTATTTGAATAAAAAAAATGTACGTTTTCTAAGTTTTTAAAAATAAATTTTTCTTAGTTCTCAATATGTAAATATAGTAAATAAATAATTTTATTTCTATTATAACATAAGCAAGTAAATTGTGAGTTCTATATTTTTTCGCACAAATGGAAGGGATCTGCAGTTTAAAGGCATGTTCTAAAGGTTCTTTCTTTCGAGAAGCTTTCTCTTGACGTTTATTATTCTTGGACGTTTTTCAGACATTTATGAGAGGTGGGACCGTGGAAAAACTTGTTGGTGTTCTCTGGAATTCGAATTTTGAACCTCCAGCTCAGTAGTCCAACGCATTAACGACTTGAATCACGTCGTCCACTGTTTCCATACACTGGTGCTTTAAATTCGTTTAGGATTCGATTTTTTTACTTATGTACGAAGTCTATTCAAGAGTACGAATGTAAATTACTTTTTAATGGTGTTTATGAAGGATAGACCTCGGTATTTGACGACGATAGCAGTATTTTTTTTCGATAAGGGGAATATTATACACATACATCCCTTATTATTCATTAGATAGATTTCGAAAACTAAGCTTTGGATGCATTCTTTTAGAATTTAAATGATATGCCATCGATTCTGAGAGAGTTTTAGTAGCAATAGTAATTTCATCCAATTCAGTTTCTCGGGTCGAGGGTGGTTATATACATATGTACATATATGAGAGCAGTTGTGAGCAGTGATGCATTTATCGGTGTCGTAGGAGTGAAAATACATACATATCTATAGAAAATATTTGAAGGCAGTGATATCAGTTTTTGTATACATATACATATGTATACTAGGAGCGTAGTTGGGAATTTTTTTGGCTAGCTTTTATCAATCTTTAACATTATTGTTGTCGATGAATGATATTTGTGTAATACTCACCCTGTTTGGAGTATTGCAAAATCGTATATTTATTGTTGGACTTTTGGAAGTTGTAATAAAGATATCAAGGTTATATTTTTTTTTTTGATGCATGCCAACAGTTTTCCTTGCTGCGTAGCATGCCCCATCAAACCAGGGTTTTTTGGGTTAAAAATGCGAATTTTACTTGTTGATGGTACTGTTTGCACCGTAAATACATACATTCCTTTATTTTAAGACATCGTTCTTTAACTGAGTCATTCGGAGTTATTTTCTGTGTCCAGAAAAGGTTTAACATTATACTGTGAATTCTTTAATCGAGTCAATTGCACAAACAGAAGGACCGCAGTAAATAATGACTGAAGAACCCCTACGAATGTATTCTCGCCTCTTTTATTTCTATAACTCCTGCATTAAAATTGCAAATATGTTTTAGATATGCCAAAAAAATTTATAAATTTCACTAACAAAAGATTGAAATAGATTCTTAACTAACTTCCTTACTGGTTATTGTTCTCACAAATAGGGTGAGGTGGTCATAGATGCACCACTCTTTTTTCAAATGATCATAACTCTTTCAAAATGAACTCTTTGTGCTCGGTTTTTTGATATCAATTCGATGGGTTATTTAAGTAGACACGTACAAACTTAAATTTTTGATAGCACCTGTCTTCTTAAAGTTCGCATACATTTTTTGAAAAATGGCGAATGGTGCATGGTGCACTATGGTATGTACTAAATGCACCAATCGTGTGTGCACAATGCACCAGGAGGGTGCTATTTGCACCACGGATTGATTATAAGAATTAAAAACGCAATTTCAATTATTATATTGAGTTTTATTAGAACAAAAATAACAGATGAGGTTCGTTCTTAAAACACAAATAAATAGAAGAATTCATGTTGAATACAGAAAATTAACAAAAATAAATTATTCAAAAAATAATTCATCCAGCCGGAAGGTGTTGGCAATCTCAAGGATCCTGGCGGTGCTTCTTTAAGCATATAACTTTTGAAATTCTTCCGTGGGAACACTATAATTGGAGGTAAAGCCTGACCACTAACATTGACAATGCAGCAAGTTTTACTAGTCACTTTGCATAAATTTTTTGTAATTTTTGGTGCAAGGACCCTTTGTGGTTTTTGCACTGTTGTAGGAGAAGTTTCATCAAGTTAAAAATTCTTGTTCCGTCGGAAAATTCAGGATGCCTCTGAAGAATATTAAATAGGCTGTCAAAAAACACTTGAACTGAATATTTGTTGAATGATGTCGCTCGAGCTAAGCTGCATGCTTCAGGTTTTTTCAACGATAATTTTGGGTGCCTTCCCTGGAAGCCCCGAAGCCAATCTAAGCCAGCCATTGAATGAGTTTTCCAGCTGGCTGGTATATTTTCCATCTGGTTAATGGAAGCTAGTTGAAAAGCCAAATTGCGGCATTCGGTTGCTGTGATCCCATAAAAAATATTAGCACAATATGTTATATAGGTTTTGAGAGATTCCTCCTTCTGGTCAGAAAATTCTATGCGTATAATTTGTTGTTAAAGAGATTGTTGAAGCTGGACAGCTCTTATATTTTTGATAATATCGCCGAACAGTATGATACGACAGACCAAATTCTTTTGCAGCTCCTCGGAGAGACATTTCATTATCGATTTTTGTAAGTGCTGCTCTCATCTGCTCTTTCGTATAAGTTTCTTCAAAAAATGTATTCTTCAAAAAATAGTTTAGGTGCACAATGTACCATGGTGCATTTAGCACTATGCTTATGTGGAGCATTGTGCACCACCATGAAATTTTTGATAAAAATTAAATAAATTAAATAAATAAATAAACAAAGCGTAACGGATACAGTAGTTGACACCCTTTTTTTTGGATATAGTAGTTGACACCTCTCTGTTCAATAGCGATTTGCTCTGTTCCAGTTACTTCTTTGGAGGAAATTTTTTTTTTCCCAAGAATATAATAAATTTGTAACATTTTCCTCCAGCTCCTATATTAAAGGCTCTCTTCAGTCGATATTCGTAAATCAAAGTTTATACACTTTTCAGTGCAATTTTTTTTTGTGTGAAATCTTTTCAATTTTAATAACGACTTCCAATTTGGTAAGTATAGATTTTTTCTGAAGTTCTTCAAATAAGAATGAAAACTTTAGCTATTTCAAATGGCAATATATAAAATATTATTAATTTAAGTTTAAATATTCCAATTACCTGCTAGTATATTAAATAAGAGGGGTGCCAATAACTGTATCAAAAAAAAGCAATAGATTCAATTATTGCCAGGGGGTGAAAATAACTTGTTCATATGGAACTACAGTTATTGGCACTGAAAGGGAGCACTGCCAATAACTGTACTATTGACTGTGCCAACAACTGTACTATACGACGGTTATTTGTTTCAGATTTTTGAAAATGTGAAAACAGAAAAAAAGTTACGATGAGGATCGGCTTCTACTAGCCACTTTTAAGAAACCCTGTCATGGCCCTTCTCCAATTTTATCGAAAGAGGAGGAAGTAATAATTGTTAATTGGATAAAGCTTTGTCAAATTAAGGGTTTTCCAAAGCGAAAGGAAGATATTTTAAGTGTCGTCAAAGAATTCCTAGAGCAAAATGAAAGGGAGCATCCATTTGGAGAAGACAATATTCCAGGAAAAGGGTGGTTCAATGCCTTTCTTAAGCCGCATCCCTCACTTAAGTTTAGAGCAATTGATCCTGTATTATGTGCTAGCGCGAGTGTAGCGTTGTCACATATTTTTCCGTGGTTCGATTCGATTCAACAATACTTGGTAGACAATGATTACCTCGCAATTTTGGATGACCTAAGTAGAGTTTTTAATCAAAGTGTAGCATTTTAGTCTTATTAATCTAAAATATAGGAGCATCAAATGCATTTTAATAAATCGGTAGCTAGCTACTATTTAATTACTATTTTTGAGTGCCAACGACTGTAGTTCCGTAGAGTGCCAACTACTGTACAGGGGTGCCAACTACTGTAGTTTTTGAGAGACATTTTTTATAATCCATTTAATTGCAAATTGCAACCCATTAACTCGAAGAAGTAAATTTTTAGTAAAAAGAAAATTCCTTAAGCAATATATAAATGTATAACATGTCTATTAAGATCGCGTTTAAAATAACAAAGCTACGCTTGTTTAAAGTAAAAATTTCCTTATGGGTGGCAACTACTGTATCCTTTACGCAATGTCCCAAATAAGCGATTTATCAATTTTAAATAAAGAAAAACTCGATTTCCAAGAAATTATTAAAAAAGTAAACTCACCTTGATTTTTTTGTTTTGCACTAAAAATTCACAAATCATTTTGCACATGTGCGCCAACAAGCACGGACACGACCAGACTAAAGTCTGACGCCGTTGCTTAATGTAACGGACACATATAAATGAGGTATACACCAATACAGTTACTGGTTTGCTGGATATAGTTGTGGTGCATTTATGACCACCTCACCCTACTCTCTACCTTAAGAAAACTCGCCTAAGACAATCTGACACTTATGACCTTTTAAAATGTCTAAAAAAGCCTATGCAAAATGCTTAAAATACGCAGTCGACCTTGCCATACCGTACCTGTTCATTTATGTACTCGTAAATATTATAGACCAATTCTGTTAGCAAATTATGCAACTATGTTTAACAAATCGTAAGAGTCTTCTTTATGAAAATCGCTAAGAAAATTTCGATTAATATTTTAAGAAATCGGTTAACTATTGAGTACCGCCAATGTTAGGGTTATAGTTAAAATTATGATACACGTACTCATTTAACTACTTAGTCTCGATTTCTGATCTCATAAATCTCAAATACGAAGATTAATTATTCAAGAAGTGTATACGATGTGTCTTTTAACATTATCAAATCTTTTGCCCCTCACTGTACTGTTTAAGCTTGGGCAGACCAGTTTAGTTTATTGAATTTTTGTTTTTCGTCATAAAAACTCACAGACGATTAATTTCATTATGCGCGCTCACACTCAATGGCAATACAAGCCCCAATTGTCTGTCATTGTGTCATTGTTACTCACGCTTTAGTGGAGACGGATATGCTGTCTCACATGTATGCTTGTTTTAAAAATACATACATAAGTACGTACATTATGTATTCATGATTGAGTTAACTTTTGGATATTTTTTTGGATTTCCGATGTCCAAAGCTTAATTGGGAACTTCATCATTCCCGCAAGTATAATAAATTGTGCTCCTGTGCGATGCTTTTATTACAAGTACTTTGGAAATTCATGGAAGAACTTAAATTGAAACTAAACATTCCTACATCCTAAGGCATAGAAATGTTATTGTAAATATAGTGATGTATACGATTGTTGCGATACTTTGGTGTAGTGTAGTGTCCGCGGTTGATGTGAAACATGGTTCCGCTCCAGCACTAGATTCACAGACGCAGACTTCTACTTCCCGTCCAGTAGCGTATTTTTGAGTGTAACACCCGTTGGAAGCATTTACTTTGGCGCACATGTAAGTAATGTTTTCAACTGCGGAAGGATAAACAGCATTAAATGGAAAATTTACTAACCTAGAATGAAAAGCATTTAACCATACTCACCAGCTTGATTGTAAATGTAAGAGTATTTTATGCAGGATTCACCACGAACCAGTCGACATCCAATTTCCAAGGGTTTTTTTTTAAAGTTTTTCCACATAAGGAATGTGTTGGGCTCTTTACTATTACCTGTAAAAAGCGAGTGAGTTAGTCGAATTGCTGACCCTTTGAGTTAAATTTTATGTTCAAATTATTAATAATTCACTTTATACTGGAATTTTCCCCGGCTGTTGGAAAGAAGCTATAGTGGGGCCTATCGAAAAGGTAAAAAATGCCGATAAACTAGTAGAATTTCGTCCAGTAAATATTTTAATGACCGAAAACAGAATTATCGAAAAATTGGTTTTTAAACAATTAACCAGATACATATATGGAGAGCAATAATTTACTTTCGGAATATCAGTCTGGATTTAGGCGACAACACAGCTGTAAGTCGCTGTTAAATCTTTTGGTAACACGGTGGAAAACAGACGTGCTTGACAAAAAGGTAATAGTGGCATATTCTTGGACCTTTAGAGGGCTTTTGAAACTATATCCAGGCCAATCCTAATTGAAAAGCTACAAAAAAATGGGATAGAAGGAATTGTGATGAAATGGTTTGCAAGTTACTTGTCAAACAGACAACAACGAACTCGACTGGCAGAGCATACTTCAGAATCTTTGACGGTAGAACTAGGAGTATCTCAAGGTGCAGTTCTGGGAACGCTGCTGTTCATCATATACATATATCAATAATATAGAGTAGGTTCTTCGGTTTTCTGAAATCAGGCTTTTTTGCGGACTTATTTTTGTGACCGGTAGTTCGATGGATCAATGCATTGATCAATTAAATACGGATTAAGAAAATGTAGCAAATTATTTAAAGATGAATAAATTAAAACCAAATACAGGTAAAACTAAAGCTATGATCATAAATGCAGAATCGAATAAAAATATTATTACTGATAACGTTATTATTGAGTAAGTGAATGAAATTAAATATTTGGGTGTTATAACTGATAAACAGTTAAAATTCGATAAACATTTAAACAGAATTTGTAAAAAAAATTGCTCAGAAAATTGGTTTTTCAAACGAATTAGGCAAAAATTATCAATAAATATAAATTTATAATGTCATGATAAAACCGCATTTTGAATATTGCTTGACAATTATATTTCTAAGTCAAAATCAATCAAAAAGATTACAAAAACTGCAAAATAGGGGAATGAGAACGATTTTGATGTGCAATATATTATCCCCTATTAGGCTAATGATTAATACTCTAAAATGGTTAACAACAAACCAAAGAACATTAATGAATGTTCTTTTATTTATATTTAAAATGAAAAATAACCTTCCACTAAAGTATTTAACAAGACAATTAGTTTATGTGGCAGATATTCAACCATATATAATTTGAGACGTAGAGGTGTTTTAGACTTGGTTTTTTTTTTTAATAATTGATCTCAAAATATTTTATTGTACAAGGGATTGAAATTATTTAATAGTCTACCAATTGAATTAAAGAATGAATGTAATATAAAAGCTTTTAAAAGAATGTAAGTTCCATATATTAAATTAAACTACAATTGAATTGTTATTTAGTTACTCAGTTATTAAGAACAATCATACAAATTTTATAAAAAATAGCTCCAAGCTTAATAAAGAAATCCATCTATCTCTCTGTACTGAATTTGGTAGAAAAGGCGGGGTTGTATCGGATTCCTTCAAGATAGATTGTTGTTAGAATTAAGGGAAACATTTTTTAAGCTTACATTTTAATCACGGTCGAGTTTTATTGAGAAATTTATCTAAAAAAAAACCTCAAGAAAATTGCTATCGAAATGTGCAGCTGGCTTTTAGTGTGGATAGAGAAAATAAAAGCAACTATAACAATACTCCACCAATTTGTGGTAGTAAAGTCGATTTTTTACCGATCTAAGCGCTTTTGGAGCATTTTGTGTGTAGGTTGTTGTAATTCTTTAAGTTCAAATAGTAATAGTTGGCTTATGATATTTTAACAAACTCTCTTAAAATAGCAATTGATCTAAATCTTGTTCTTTACAGTAAATAGCAATTAATATCTCAGAACTATATCATGTACATATACTCTGTATATATCTGTAGGTATCAAGAAAAAAAGTAGCCATCAGCTGGTCTTCCCTCACTCTGCTTTTAATATAACAACTGCAGTAAATTTTGCGCACAAAGAGCTCAAAGGATATGAGCTATGTTTTCAGCTTATATGTAGGTCTTTCTGCAAGAAACGGTGATACATACACCATTCTTAGGAATATTAGGAATATTTGATTAAGTCATAATCAATGATAGTTATCAAGGTTTTCCTTATGACTGAAGCTTACTTACTTGCTTACTTAAGGTGGCGCTACAGTCGCTGGACCTTCACTCTTCTAGCCAAGTCGATGTCGCTGAACAGCTCATACAGTTCCTCCACTCACCGTCTATGCAGACGGGCCCAAAATCACCCAAAGAATTTTTCTCTCGAAACAGCCAAGAGCGACCTCATCCGCGTTTGACAGTGTCCATGCCTCTGCGCCATAAAGCATAACTGGGATAGGGTCACTTTAGTTGCTCGAGAGAGGGCTTTGCTGTTCAATTGCCTTCTTAGCCCAAAGAAGCAGCGATTGGCAAGAGTTATTCTTCGTTTGCTCTCAGCGCTGATGTCGTTTTCTGAGTTCATAGCGGAGGCTGGGTAGATAAAGTCCCTAACTACCTCGAAGTTACATCTGTCTATAGTGACGTTCTGTCCGAGACGTCGATGTTGTCCTTCCTTCTTGACAGCATATACTTAGTCTTGCCCTCATTAACCGCTAAACCCATCTTCGCCGCTTCCGCCTCAATATTCACGAACGCTCCACTGACATCACGCTGTGTTCTTCCGATTATGTCAATATCGTCGGCGTATGCGAGTAATTGGACGGATTTTTGAAAGATTGTGCCTCTGGTGTTGGCGCATGAGTTTTGTACTATTCTTTTAAGAACGATGTTAGAGAAGTCGCATGACAGCGCGTGGCCTTGTCTAAAACCTTTTTTGACATCAAAGGTCTCGGTAAAGTCTTTACCGACCTTGATGGAGCAGCGTGCATTCTCCATCGTCATCCTGACACAAGCGAACGAGTTTGGCAGGGATGCCAAAACTAGACATTGCTCTATATAGCACGTCTCCATAAATGCTGTCATACGCGGCCTTAAAATTGATGAAAAGGTGGTGTGTATCGATTTGAAGCTCCTGGGTTTTTTCAAGATCTGCTGTGATGTGAATATTTGGTTGATGGTGGAGTTTTCTGGAATAAAACCCCACTAAAATGGACCGATCGGGTTTATGACGAACGGTTTGAGGCGTTCACATAATACGCAGATAAGATCTTATATGCGATGTTAAGAAGACTGATGCCTCTGTAGTTCAGAAGGTCTCCTTTTCCGACCATATTTTGCAGATGAGTTGGTGCATGCTCCTTACCAAGTCATCCCCGGCCGTTTTGAATAGCTCGGCAGTCAGATCATCAGCTCCAGCAGCTTTATTGGATTTCAGCTTAGATATCGCTTTCTTAACTTCAACCAGGTCGGGGGACGGAAATGTTGGTTATCATCGTCCAGATTGAATGGTTCGTTCTGCCTGACTGCGGAATTTTGGTCGTCGTCGCAGGCTTTTCTGTTCGGGCCTTGTAGCCTTCGCAAGTTCTTTCTACCGTTTGGTAAAACTTCTGAATCTCATTCCTGCAATAGCATCTCTCTATCGCGCGCTTCTCATACTCCTTCTTTATCCTCCTGAGAAGCCGGGGTTCGTCTCTCCTCTTCTGCTCGTAGAGCTCACGAGCAGTTCTAGCCCTTCTATGCAGCGCCGCTTTGTATGCTTCTTGTTTAGCTGCATGTGCTTGCCGGCACTCGTCGTCAAACCAGGGGTTTCGTTGTGGTGGCCGAAGGAAACCCAGTACGCCAGAGGCGGCATCTCTAATGGCTTTTTGGCAATGTTGCCACTGGTCCTCAATACTTGATACTGGCGGCATAGGATCTCTTGAGAGATTGAGGGAGACTCGATCGGGAAAGGATTTGGCGATCTCTTGCGATTGTAGCAGTCCGACGTCAATCTTCCTCGCAGTATTTCCTTGTCTTGGTGATATTCGGGATATCCGCAACCGTACCTTGGCTACAACAAGGTAGTGGTCCGAGTCAATGTTTGCCCCTCGGAACGTTCGAGCATCCATAATACTGGAAGAGTGTCTTGCGTCGATCCCAATGTGGTCAATCTGGTTGACGGTAGATTGAACAGGAGATTTCCAAGTTCCCTTGTGAATATCGAGGTGCGGGGACCGCGTACTAGCTACGACAACATTTCGCCCCGCAGCAAAGTCGATCAGCCTGAATCCGTTATCGGAGGTGGTGTCGTGTAGGCTGTACTTTCCGACAGTGCTACCAAAGATGCCCTCTCTCCCTAGCTTTACGTAAAAATCACCTAGGACGATTTTAATGTCATAGCTAGGGCATTGCTCGTACGTTTTGTCCAAGAGCGCGTCCAAGCACCGGACCAATTAAAAGTCTTTCACAAATGAATTTAAGCACGGTTCAAAGTGATTTAAACTCATTTTTAGAAAATGAATTTTGATACGTGCTTACGATATGCCAGCTGGAATTTCATTATGAGAGTGCTAAGGAATATCCAAACTACCTGCTGAGAATAATAACAAATATTATTTTTTCAATATTTTTACTTAAAAGTGAATAAATTTGTTTTTTCAAAATATTTACAGAGGCATTACAAATTCCTTCTAAATTATTAAATTATGTTTGTGCTAAATTGAATAGAATAGCCTTGAAATCAACACGTCTTAAGTCCGTATGGCTTGATCGCATGGTTGAAAATTTAACATCAGCCTTAAACACAGCGATGTCTTCTTCTTGCCCTCTGATCAAACCCAGGGGCAAAAAGAAGCCACATTGGTGGACTGCAGGGTTAGGCCCTTTAAGAAGTAATTGTAGGAAACTCTTCAATAATGCCAAAAGTACGAGAGACGCGCAAAATTAGGACTTGTACAAGGCATCCCTCAGCACATACAAAAAAGAATTCAGAAAAGCCAAACGAAATTCTTGGAGACTCTTCTGTGGTAAAATAGAAGAAGTTTCTGAGGCATCTAGGCTAAGAAAAATTCTCTCTTCAAATCCAATTACACCCAGTTACCTTAAAAAACCGGATGGAACTTGGACTACTTCCAGCGAAGACTCGCTAAAACTACTGCTTGACACCCATTTCCCAGGCAGTTCCCAAGTTGTTAACAGTATGGTTTCCAGCAGACCACTTTCACAAATTACCAACTCCTCAAACTTAATCACACTGAGCAAACTCCACTGGGCACTACACAGCTTCAAACCATACAAATCCGCGGGACCAGACGGCATAATACCTGCCGAGTTGCAGAAGTCATCGGACATAATTATGCCGGTGCTGAAGATGATTCTGCAAAGTTGTCTAAACCTGGTTTATATTCCAAAGATATGGAGAGAAGTCAAAGTTGTATTCATACCCAAAGCGGGTAAATGCTCTCATTCAAATCCAAAAGATTTCAGACCTATCAGTCTATCATCATTCCTCTTAAAAACATTGGAACGACTGATTGATATCCATTTACGCAACAGTATTGATAAGAAGCTACTGTCAGCGGCCCAACATGCGTATTGCAAAGGCAAATCAGTGGAGACAGCATTGCACTCACTGGTACGCAAAATTGAACATTCCCTGTTCCACAAGGAGTACACAATGGTTGCCTTCAATACACGTCAATACATCAGCGATAGCAGATGCACTATCAGATCTAAAAGTTGACAGCTCACTCCGCGAATTGATCAATCTACTGCTCAATGGTCGGATTATCAATTCAAAGCTGGGTGGGACGATTCTAAGTACAAACCTTATTTTGTGCAACATAGGTAACGAGCCTACCTTCGTCACCAGAAACAGGCAAGAAGTACTGGACATAACACTTGCCTCCGATAGCATTGCCCACCATATTAGAAATTGGAAGGTGTCAAGCGAGCCCTCATTTTCGGATCACAGGTACCTCCAATTCTCCTTACATGTAGACTCTCCTAGCCCGCCAGTTTTTAGGAATTATCGTAAAACTGACTGGCTCAAATATAGGTCAACTTTAAGTTGTTTAGTTACCTCAAATCACCTTAACCCCCCATGCAATCCCCAAGAACTTGATCGCATGGTTGAAAATTTAACATCAGCCTTAAACACAGCGATGTCTTCTTCTTGCCCTCTGATCAATCCCAGGGGCAAAAAGAAGCCACATTGGTGGACTGCAGGGTTAGGCCCTTTAAGAAGTAATTGTAGGAAACTCTTCAATAATGCCAAAAGTACGAGAGACGCGCAATATTGGGACTTGTACAAGGCATCCCTCAGCACATACAAAAAAGAATTAAGAAAAGCCAAACGAAATTCTTGGAGACTCTTCTGTGGTAAAATAGAAGAAGTTTCTGAGGCATCTAGGCTAAGAAAAATTCTCTCTTCAAATCCAATTACACCCAGCTACCTTAAAAAACCGGATGGAACTTGGACTACTTCCAGCGAAGACTCGCTAAAACTACTGCTTGACACCCATTTCCCAGGCAGTTCCCAAGTTGTTAACAGTATGGTTTCCAGCAGACCACTTTCACAAATTACCAACTCCTCAAACTTAATCACACTGAGCAAACTCCACTGGGCACTACACAGCTTCAAACCATACAAATCCGCGGGACCAGACGGCATAATACCTGCCGAGTTGCAGAAGTCATCGGACATAATTATGCCGGTGCTGAAGATGATTCTGCAAAGTTGTCTAAACCTGGTTTATATTCCAAAGATATGGAGAGAAGTCAAAGTTGTATTCATACCCAAAGCGGGTAAATGCTCTCATTCAAATCCAAAAGATTTCAGACCTATCAGTCTATCATCATTCCTCTTAAAAACATTGGAACGACTGATTGATATCCATTTACGCAACAGTATTGATAAGAAGCTACTGTCAGCGGCCCAACATGCGTATTGCAAAGGCAAATCAGTGGAGACAGCATTGCACTCACTGGTACGCAAAATTGAACATTCCCTGTTCCACAAGGAGTACACAATGGTTGCCTTTCTGGATATAGAAGGCGCTTTCAACAACATCAATACATCAGCGATAGCAGATGCACTATCAGATCTGAAAGTTGACAGCTCACTCCGCGAATTGATCAATCTACTGCTCAATGGTCGGATTATCAATTCAAAGCTGGGTGGGACGACTATCAGAAGATCTGTTAGTAGAGGCACTCCACAAGGAGGTGTTCTATCCCCGCTTCTGTGGAATTTGGTGGTCAATGAACTATTGATAATCATGGAAGGCGAGGGATGCACAGCGATCGCTTATGCAGATGATGTTGCCTTGGCCGTCTCGGGAAAGCACCTAAATACTCTGAAGGAACTCTTACAAAACGCTTTAAATAAGCTCACTAGATGGGCAGTTCGGTGTGGTCTGGGTGTAAACCCCCACAAAACTGAACTAGTACTCTTTTCAAGGAAATATAAAATTCCGCTAGTCGACCCTCCCTCTCTTAATGGAACCAGCTTAACCTTCTCTGATAAAGCAAAATATTTGGGTCTTATCCTGGATAGGAAGCTAAGTTGGAAACCTAATATTCAAGAAAGAGTAAAGAAAGCTACAGTAGCACTTTTCTCTTGTAAGAAAGCCATTGGGAATAAATGGGGATTACAACCTCGAATTACTCACTGGCTCTACACCTCGATCATTAGACCGATACTCACATACGGGGTGATTGTCTGGTGGACAGCCTTAGATAAAGCTATAAATCGCGATTATCTAAGTAAGGTCCAACGTACAGCTTGTCTGTGCATCAGCGGAGCACTACGTACAACTCCCTCCGCGGCACTGGACATTATATTCCATCTAATACCCCTCGATATATATAGCAAGCAAATGGCAGCAACTGCAGCCGTTCGCCTTGAAGCTACCCAACAGTGGTCAAGAAAAGAATTCGGCCACGCCTCTATTCTGAATAAATTCAAAATCTCTCCCGAAAACACGGACTACACCATACCTCGTTTAAATTTTGAGAAGAACTTCCTTGTCACCATCCCTTCCAGATCATGCTGGGAGGAAGATGCATTTTTAGAAGATGATTCTATTCACTTCTACACTGACGGGTCAAAAACCATAGACGGAGTCGGTGCAGGTGTTTTCTCCGATAAACTTAATCTTAAGCTCTCTTTCCGTCTTCCTAATCACTGTAGCGTGTTCCAGGCGGAAATAATGGCGATAAAAGAAGCCCTATCTTGGCTTAAGAAAAACGTGATATCTGCTAGAGATATCCGCATCTTTTCTGATAGCCAGGCAGCAATCAAATCCCTGGAATCGACCTCTATAAACTCTTTAGTAGCTCTAGACTGCCGTTCGTCTCTTGTGGAGATGGCTGAGCAGTTCAATATTCACCTGTGTTGGGTGCCGGGGCATAGAGACATTCCAGGGAATTGTAAGGCCGATGAACTCGCCAAAGAAGGAACAAATTTACCCATCTTGCCGGATAACGGCACCTTAGGTATTCCAATCGCTACTCGCAAACTTAAACTCAAGCTGGATGCTATCGAGAGTGCAAATCTTAGGTGGACAAGTGGTTTAACATGTCTAGCGACAAAACAGATTTGGCCAAAGCTGGATCTAAAACGCTCTAAGAATTTGATTTCTCTGAACAGATTGCATATCGGCACCACTGTAGGTGTCATCACTGGACACTGTCTAATAGGCAAGCATGCTACAAGGCTGGGCCTCTTCGCGAACGATTTCTGTAGAAGCTGCATGGATGAAGAAGAGGAGGAAACTATTCCTCACCTTCTTTGTCTCTGCCCAGCTCTCTCCCGTAGAAGGAAACTCCACTTAGGAACTCCCTATTATAATGATACAAGCGACCTGATGAATATCGACATAAGAGCCTCCTACGCTTCATAAGAAGCTCTAATTGGTTTTAAGACGAGTAGGTGGAGGGAGGCTTCTCCCATGATCCACGTGGTATCACAACGGACCTCTTTGGTCTAAGTGTGCTGGCGAATCTTAGCTGGCAGCCACTTCAACCTAACCTAACCTAACCTAAGTCCTTATGGCAGTGTTTGATATTTAATTGATATACAATAGACCTTGTTACTTATGTAGAAGCCCTTGATTTGAATTTAAATAAATTTTTACTGAAAAAAATATTTAGCAGACAAATTTTTAAAAAGATTTGTGCAACTAACACAAGTTGGTCCCTATTCTTCGATTTAGTTGACATTTATTAAATCAATCTCAATTCTCATGGTGAGCAAAAAGCCCGCTATTCGTGGGGTTGACCATGTGCCGTTTATTTTCGAATTTTGCGCATAATTATTGGTGGATATCAAACATGTTTACGCTTGTAATGCTTCTTCTCCCAGAAAGGTTATAATTCTATCAAAACAACAAATTTAACGCCCAAGTGGTGACATCCTAATGGGCGAAAGAGCGAAGTGAAAACCATCACTGTACTATGTATGTAAGTATGTACAGTGTTGGCCAAAACTTAAGTAATTTAAAAACAAATAAAAAAGTCAAAAGTAAAACTAATTAAATTCACACATATT
This sequence comes from Blera fallax, assembly GCA_946965025.1. Classification (NCBI taxonomy): domain Eukaryota; kingdom Metazoa; phylum Arthropoda; class Insecta; order Diptera; family Syrphidae; genus Blera; species Blera fallax. Next base: position 53,833,065 of record OX337246.1, read on the forward strand.
TTAATATATCTTTCTTCAAATACGTACATATGTATGTATGCACATAGGCATATATGCATGTACATACATACTTTGTTAGTTTTTCAAAATGAGCAACATTTTTAGTTTTTATTTCTATTATAGTAAATAGCTTTTATGAACAATTATTTTACTAAAAAAATTAATTAAAATTATCGCATAGTTTTTGTTTAAATGGTGGTTTTACTTTGATAATGACTTTGTGTGAAAACTTTTGTCCATGACAGTATGTATGTACATATTTTCAAAAACAAATATACAAAAATAAATAATAAAAGTAAAAAAAAATCAATTTTCGCTGCTCAAAGATTAAGAAACTTTGTAATAAATTCATAATTTTTCATATCATTTCCGTGATTTTTTTCTTTAATATTTTGTTACGAAACCTTTATTTGTATGTAATTACCACTGTGCACCTTCTAGGCATACTCTCCAGACGAATCTAATTAGCGGACCTTGGGGTAATATTTCAAGCCACGTTGACTTGAGCGAAAATTGACGTTTGGAATTATTCGCCGGTCGATTGAGATTGATAAACTCGCGGGGGATTCCATAAAACTAATTTTTTTTTAATATATGTTTGAAACCACTTTTTGACTGTTTGCAATATGCTTCGGTTTTTCCTTAGCATGTAGCAACACAATATTTTCCGCGATGTCCTTTCGATATAGATACATACCACCTATATTTTTTAAAAGGACCAAATTCGTTTTCAGAGAAACCACTCCAAATCCCATGATGTTCCCTAATCGATGTGTAATCATGGCTTGCATATGTACTCTTATATCGAGGAATAAGAGTTTTTAAGAATTTTTTCATTCAAATTTTATCCAATTAATGTCGTCACTTAAAAAGACAAGAGTCTCCCTCTCCTTGGCCCAACTAAATAGCTTTTTTATGACACTGAAAGTTGAAAGACCACTATCAAAAGCTGTCAGACTACGTGTTTCTGGCTCTTTAGGATCAATTTGAGAGTTAGTTTCCCACTGTTTGCATATTGACATATTCGATCTAAATAGTGAAGTTAAAAGAAACTGTTTTCCTGCTTCCCAAATGAAGATTGGGAATAAAAAAATTTTACAAGCAGTTGTTAGCTAAAAATCGGTGTGAATTAAATTGGAAGTTTGCATATTGGCATATTCGATCTAAATAGTGAAGTTGAAAGAAACGGTTTTCCTGCTTCCCAAATGAAGATTGGGAATAAACAATTTTTACAAGCAGTTGTTACCTAAAAATCGATGTGAATTAAATTTGAAGTTTGTAGTTTTCATAAATTCTTCAAGACCCGTTATTGATTTTATTGAATAATCTCCAATATTAAACCGCAAAACACGCACTAGTAATATAAGTTGCCTTAATTTTGACTAACACTGTATAAATACACTGTGTATATACAGAGGGTTCATATACATACATACAAATATTGAATTACCTAAAAGACATTGTAATTCACATTTTAGATACATAAACCGTAATAGGTGATACCTACCGCAATGGTAAAGCTGCTGAAGAATCGCAATATGTACATACATATGTATATATGTATGTTAATCCATATAGGTATATATATACCCACATGTTTATATACCTACATACCCATGTGTGTGTATATGTATAGGTATATTTATTGAATGAAGATGAAATTATAATATTGGCCATTTAGAATGAAACTTCTTCTTCATAGTTCCTGCTGCTAATTTTAAAAAAAATAAAGAGAACATTCATTACGATCCATGCCGTGAAGAATGATCCCTGTTAAACAACGAAGAAAAAATAGAAAACTAAAAGAAATTATAAACAGCCCGAGTCATTGCTAAGAGATATCAGGCACACATATGTATGTACACCGGTGCACTTACTCATCGTTATAGTAATATCGAACTTTGTCAAAGGCAATTGTAAGGCACATATGGCGAATATAAAAATGTACATATGTTTGTACATAGATAAAAAATACAAGTCGGTGTAAGTGTTTGTTTTTTGCCAGCCATTTTAATGCTAGTGACAAAAGCTCAAATCCATATGCAGCAAGGAAAACCCATTTCAGCTTTTCCCTCGGTAGTGGTATACATGCATACATTCATACATACATACATACATACATACATACATACATACATACATACATACATACATACATACATACATACATACATACATACATACATACATACATACATACATACATACATACATACATACATACATACATACATACATACATACATACATACATACATACATACATACATACATACATACATACATACATATGTACATACATACATACATACATACATCGCCAGAAAACATGGATTTAAACTTCTATCTGACGCAGGTTCTTACAGGACACGGATGCTTTAGAGCATATCTTCACAGGTTTGGATACGACGACAACCCAGTTTGTCCAACCTGCCCGGGAGCAGTTGAAGACGTTGAACATATCATGTTCCATTGTCTGCGGTATGAAGCAGAACGGCAGCTAGTGGCGCAGAGACTGGGGGAAGTATTAACACCTGAAAACATGATTAAGCACATGATAAGCTCGGAAGAGAGTTGGAATGCGATTAGTGACGTAGCGGCGATCATTATGTTGAAGCAGCGACAAGAGGAGCGTCAACGGAATGCAATGCAAGGGCATGAAACTGCAAATATAAACGACTAACGAAGTACAGCTTTGGAGCTAACCAACCCCGCGAAGTAATACCTAACGGCGGTTCCGCGGGGAGAGTGGTTGAAGTGTGCAGGATGTGGTTTAGTACGTAGGCGTATTCCTGACATCGATTATTCAGGTTTGCGAATCGTGCATACTAGTAGCCCGGGTTACTAGTATCTTTAGAAGATTACACATCCTTTGGCGCTTTACATAAAAAAAAAAAAAAAAAACATACATACATACATACATACATACACCGCCGGCCATAAGTTTGCAATCTTCTGGTTTCTATCAGCCTGTTTCTCTAACTACCGTGAAAAGACGCTTGTTTGAAGCAGGCTTAATAGGCAGGACTACTGCATACACACTATGTACTATGAAAACCTTTGCACAGTTATCAAAAGTTTGCTGTGGGCCAAAGAGCATAAAAATTGGACGATTGAGGACTGGAGTAAGGTGCTATGGAGTAACGGGTCCAAATATAAAAAAATGGGAAAAATGCAAAAACTAGATGGTGATTCCAAACTTATGGCCGGTAGAGTATGTTCATACATACTTATATATGCTCACTTAGGAATTCGCCAAAATCGTATTACATACATACATAGATATGTATATGCATGTTCATAGATATGTATATGTATGTATGTATGTACATAGCTCACTAACTAAATAATATCAAGACATGTCATTTTTCTGCAGAAATAGTTGGCCTTTCATCTTTCTGAAACCCTCGTAGACACCATCTCTTAAAATTCAACTTCAGCTCGTTCGTAGTTTTTTAGGCATAACTCCTGAGCCTGCATCGAAGTTACATTTCTTTTCCGATTAGAAAAACATTTACATTTTAGGGGCAGGGTACGATCGTCTGATAGTTATAGTTTTAATGACAAACATGACACGCTACACGACATTACATTTGTTAGTCAACTCGGCTAAATATTAAATCTTGATGATGACAAAAGTACATATTATTTATCGTCCGCAACATACATACATGTACATGTATGTACGTTTGCACTTAAAATAAATATGTTGTTTAAGAAGGTTTTATTTTTCAGCTGGACCGTCTCGTTGTTCAGCTGAATCACATACGTGCCAATAAGGGGCCTTGAGGCATCTGCCGAGATTAGAAGGCCGTTAAAATTTGTCAAGAATACCGTGTCCTCCTTTATGAGCTCAATAACTTCCCTGGTATTCGTTCGGAAAGTGCAGGTTGTATGCCCTCCTTTCAAGAGTCTGGCCACGCAGCTGCCTTCCTCAAGTTTCTCTAAGGATTTTTCGTCGCATATTACCAGGCTGTTTATGGAAAGGCATCTTCCTATGATCCCGAACGTTTCCTTGTGGTTGATTAGTACCCTGTCGAATTCCATGTCGACTTGCAACCCGTTAACAATTGACGGCCTTGTAAAGAGTAGGTTGAACTCCTCATTCTTTACCTTTGGCATTGAAAGAACGTAGAGTAAAAGTGAGCCATTTGTATAAACCGACGGGGACCCATATTCCACGGCTTCGATTTCGTTAGCGTACGGTAGCGTATCGATTTCCCCTATGATCCTGTTTATTTCTTCTTTATCCAAGAGGTTCGTGTTTACCGAGCCACTTTTGGGCATTTGACATGCGCGTATTATCTCGCCTATTTCGTCTTTCACTACCAAGATTTCATTCAGGATATTTTGTGCGTTCCTTACAGCAGTGGATGTCTGGATTTCATTCTTGTACAGGTTTATCATCCGGTTAACCTTCTCCGTTGTTTCCTTCATGGTGCTAAAGAGTATTGTTGGTTATTATTGCTGATTATTTCTTGTTCGTTTGAGAAGACTTTGTTCCAATCCATAGCGTCGGGGTTTCCCGCAACCCACTTCCAGGCTGACCCTATCCAGTCAATGGACCTTACACTTCGGCCTGTTTTTCCTTTAAGCTGACCGACCCTCTCTCTAATCCTCTCTAAGTAAAATTCAATTGTGGCCTTTTTCTCTGGTGTGGCTGACGTGGCCGCGGTCATCGATGAGTTGACCTTGTCTATCAAGTTTTCAAATTGCGCCAGGTCAATTACGTGCACTAGCTTGAAGTGACCGTCTATGATCCATCCTTTGCCTTCCTTTATCGTGACAATTGGTGCCTGGTAGTCAAAAATCTGGTAGCCATGAACAGCGATTATGCAAAGGATTATACAGCAAATCCGCATTTTTTTATTTTATTACAGTTAATTCGGCGATACCGGGAATCTTTCCGGGGTAGCATTTTCACTAAAAAAAAAAAAAAGACAATTTCGTTATGGTTGATTCCTGGGTACAGTTCTTTCGGAAGGATCGTGTTATCCGTTTTAGGCGCAAACGTTTATAATTGTGAGCACCCTACTAAGGCACCATTGACTTCAAACGAATCCTTTTGATTCCCTTGTGATCTCCAGTCGTGTTCTCATGGGGACGATGGAAGCTTTCGAGGATCGATGTATAAGCACTGTGTTCTCATGGGGACAGTGGTTTGCGCTTGACAGAGCGTATCGATCTCGTGTCCTGGTTAAGGGACAAAAGCAATCACGGGAAAAAAAGGATGTCGTCTACAGAACTGTCCCTGCTCGGGCGCCAGTTAAGACTTCCACGTCGCGGTGGATTAAAAAAAACGCGAACGTGAGCCCGAAGCGAACCCACTGTTCGACTTACGCAAATGAAAAACGCTTTACTTTATTTTTATCGATTTATTTAGAAATAGCGGAATATATAACAACCGTCCGCGCTCCGAAGGTCCAATCTGAACTGCCCCTCAAATAAATGTTTTCCGTTAGGAAACCTCCAGCTCCTAGATGCGAATCGCTGATTCGGCAGCTATGCCATTGCACGCGCATCCGTTGGCAATGGCATGTGCGTAACGAGATCCTAATGCACCGGGACTGTGCTGACACAGCCAATCCGGTCATTGCACGCGTATCCGGTGGCGACTGTCTGTATGTAACAAGATCCTAATGCACTGGGACCGTGGGATCGCACTCGCACTTGAATGTGCTGACTCAATGAATTTGGATTGGCTGTCTGTCATGACCTTGGCGCGTGGAACGGGTGTACTGTGTTAACTTGAATCTTCATATACATATGTATGTATGTAAACAAAGACTAACTTTATGGGTCTATCGTTATTATTTTAAAATTTTACGCGCAATGTGTGGAATTTAACATGTCATGTACGATGGTGTAGAAACTGATGTAATTGTATGTAATTTCAAAATTGTTTGCCTGATCGATATTAAAATGCGTTAACTAGTAATTATGTGAAATGAATTGTGCAGTTCAATTGCAATTCTATTGCCCATTTGCAGGCTACTTATTTTGTCAAAGGAATCATTGCAAAAAGACATGGTAATACACATTACACAAAACTCAAGATGAATCGTTAAAATTGGTCTATTTTTACGAATGTTATCAATATGTATGTATGTATTTTTACGATTAATATTTTGCTAAGTAACCATTGAAAAAAACCCAACGGTAATGGTACAGAAGGACATACGGACGGATAGACAGACAAACAGACAAATTCACGCGCTATGCTAAACATCACTTTTTTCAGCATTTTAGACATAGTACAGTTGGAATCTGATCTTGATTCGGATATAATTTTTTGACTATCACTAGACTTCCACTTCTTACGATTATGGAAGACAAAGCTTCGCGGCAATATTTATGGGTCAGCTGTCATTAACTCATCTTTTTTCAGAAACTTCGACGTAAATTATGTTGTGCTTCGGAGTTCTAGCGAGTTTGTTTTAGGTGAAGTCGTTGTCGCACAGATGGTGTGGTATGTACATACATATGTACATATAAGGTTGTGTTCGATGTTCATCTATAAATGGACAGCGTTGATATGAGGCAGAATCTTTTTCCAAACTAATGGATTAAATAAATTGAAGGACTTTTATTTTATTTTCCTGGAATACACAAACAATTAGTGAAAAACAAAATCTCGATAAGATCAAATAAGGCTTTTGTCAGAAACGCGAGAAAAGTTTAATCCAAATTTATCAAAGTTCTGAATGTTAGTATGTATTTCTTGACATAAAGTAAATCTTAAGAATCACGTTAGAAATTCTATGAATCCTATTTGTTTACACAATAAAATAATTTAAGCAACTTCTTGCACTGTCATATAAGGATTATAACATAAGAAGCACTCAAAAAATAGTTTGGGATTAGACCTTTTGATTTGCAAAAGATTTCCAGAGTTCGCTGTTCTCTAAACTACCAGAAAAATATGTGTTTGGACACAATTTTAATGATCAAACTTGCTTCCTAAAATTCTTGGCAGTGAGAGTTACATACATACAGTATACAGTATTTTGCAGAAATTGTTAATTATGAGATAGGATAATGTGGATACACTTCAAACTGCTTACCTATTCAAATGTTAAGAAACTTTACATCCTTTTATTCGTACAGAGATTTCCGAACTGCATGAGAAATATACCATTTACTTTGTACGAAATAAAAATTCATATGAACAATTTTGTCTTTCTACAGCCTCGTTGGAGATCTATTGGAATAGACTAAGACTACTTTCGAATCGTATGTTGACGGTTTCTAACATAAACACTTTTTGGTATACGAACTTTCGCTAGTTACTATATGTATGTATGCTTCTGGGAAAAATGCACAACAATCAATTAAAGTTACTTGAGGCTTAAATAACTATGCGCCACGCAAGCTATCATGTGAAATAAGTGTTACATTACTCAGCTACTCAGAGTCAATTGATTGCATTTTACAACAATATTTTATCAAAAGTAGTGAAATAAATTTTCAACGAATCAGGTGAAAGCAATTACTCTCAAACTGGATCAAAATTCTTTCAGTAATTTTCACACCAGCTTAAGTACAATTTGTTAACTTACTTGTCGCCACTAATGGTCGTCGACACGGAACATTTTTCAAGTCCTGGCGAAATGTTTCACACGTTAAATTCTTTATTTCACTGTCCTTATCGAACTTCTCACCCAGCCATGTAAACCGGAAACAATAAGGGTAATCGCTTTGTTTCGCATTAGGCTTTTGTGTTGTCGTCAGCACTAAACAAAAGTTAAACTATCAAAAGTTAATCCTGATGAAACATAACACACAAACTACATCGTGTACCTTGTTGAGATTGAACCAAAGTTCCAGACAAAATCACTAATAAAACCTGCCACTGTGTCATTTTCACACCACACTAGATATTGCACTTTAAGACTTTTTCGTTCCACTATATCACTGCGAACGTTGAAAAAAATGAACAAGCCCGGTTATCTGCCAATGATGATGAAGTTTGCGATGATATCTTATCGCGGCTCGTATCGCATCAGAGTGTGGAAAAAAAATTTCAACTTTATTTTTTTCTTTTGTGCAGTATCTTCTTACCTCTTCAAAATGTAATAGATATAGAGCTGTATTTTGATATCGAGTATGAAAAATTGCAAAAGTGCATTTTTCGGTATTTGTGTTTCCAATTCTATTTACACTGGCATGAGAAGCTAAGTGGAGTCAGGGATGGAATAGCTGGTATCAGTTTGATCGAAGGAGGGAAAGATTACTCTTCAATTTACCAAAGGAAGGCTACCTTTTATGCATATTGAGTGAATTGTGGGGTTTTAATGAACATATTTAAGCACTTTGGATGACGAAATAGAAATTTATCGTTCGGAGTTATCACATTTAGTTGAGTTCATAGCCTTATTCTGTACTATCGTCACGACTTGCAGCCTATCTTACACACCTGACCTACGTCAAACCATAATCGTACCTTCCACATGGGTACGCGTTCCGTGGGTCTAGTGAATAATAAAAATTTCGATTTGTACAAACAACCGGCCAATCAATTATTCACTGCTAGACCGAGGGATCATAGACATGTATAAATTTCCGTATTCTGCTACTATTGTCAGTGCACTTGATATCTTTTTGATATTTTTTTCACAAGGTATGTAACTTATGGAAAATCTTAAAACAAGATGGATACTGATTATTTGTTTCCAAATTTGAAAGATGTTGTAATCGGTGATTGGCCGCAAAGGTTGTGTGATTTGATTAGTAACAAAGTCTTGAAAGGCAACATTGTTCATGTTGTTGGTGACATACGGCCATGCTCGATAAAGTGACTTAAAATCTCTTTCTCTCTCTCTATCTTTCTTTCGAACGCCCGCACCGTGTGGAAACATGTAAAAGGGTATTCATAACCCCTTGAGTGCATGCAAATTTAAAAAAAAAAAAAAATTAGCAGGACAGAACGCACTTTGCCAAGAACAGGAGTCATACGGTCGAAATTATTTCCAAATGCTAGCATCATGAATTGATTTTTCGAATAAAAAAAGTTTTTTGATTAAGAGCTGATATTATTAATATAATATCTCTTTGTCAAATCCTAAAATTATTGCAAATATTGCAAACGTTTTTACAATAATCCTTTGAAATTCAAGATTAACTTTCAATTAAAAGTGGTAAATATTTAATTCAATTTAAGTTAAAAAAAATCTTAAGATTACGATGTTGTTTCTAATAAAAAAAAGAAAATTGCTTCGAGGATGATGATTCAACTTCTTCGACATTGTACTTTCAGTGTTCGGGAGATATTATGCCGCCGATCAAAAAATCAAACATTGGCTCACGCAGTCGTAATGCACAAAGATGGCGATTCGCCGTGCAAATCAAACGTCTGATCAACGGGCCGAAGCGAATGAATTGATTCGAGTACATGTGTCGCGAATTCGTACAGGACGAACTCAGGTGGAACCAGAAGCACACGCAGCTGCTGAACGACTGAGACAGCAGCGCATTCGCGATCTGCTTCGTCAAGTTGAATCAAACGCCAATCGTCGGGTGAGAAAAGTTGCCGTGAGTGTCCAATTTCATCGCGCCGATTTCCAATATGACTGCACGATTTACTACGGCGAACCGCCATGTGTTATGATTGGGCCCATAAATGTGATTTGCCAATATTGCAATGCGCTAAAGTTTCATTCGGAGACACCAGGAATGTGTTGTGCAGGTGGTAAAGTCAAATTGCCACCGTTGATGCAACCACCAGAACCATTGCACTCTTTGCTTTACGGCGACTTACCAGAATCAAGACATTGCTTGACGAATGCCCACAAATACAACGATTCCTTTCCAATGACGTCATTCGGTGCGAATATTGTTGAAGATCGTGGGTTTAATCTTTGCACTCACCATGACCATCAATAAATCACAAGATCAATCTTTGGAAGTGTATGGGATTAATCTCGAATTCCCATGCTTCTCGCATGGTCAATTATATGTGGCATGTTCGCGTGTTGGAAAGCTTTTCGTCTTTGTTTAATTACGCGCCGGACAACAAAACAAAGAACGTAGTCTACGACAAAGCATTGAATTGACCTGACATGTGATTCCCTGAACCTCTTACATTCCTTGTAAATAAAGGATATTGAATTCGAAAAGTATTTCATTCAATCAATGATTGAAATTCGAGTGGCATCATTTGTTATCGATCGCAAATGTTCGATCAAAAATTAATTTCAGGTGGAATCCTGAATGCTCCAAATTATTTCTATCAAAAAATCAATTTTGGGCGGGACGAAGTTCGCCGGGTCCGCTATTTTTATATAAACTCACACTGAATAAGATGAAGGAAATACGAAATGTAACAAACAGAATTATAGAAGAAAATGTAAAAAAATATTAAGACCGAATATATACTAAAATTAAAAGCTCAAATATTATAAAAGACGAAATAAATAATAAATATGATAAGAGGGCAGTCCGATCAATTGCGAAAGTTTGTGACAACACTACTGCGAAGGCATAACACTGGCAGTAGGTTTGTCATATGGCTGGTGAAATTGATCGCTCTGTTGATAATTGATATGCTTATGACATCAGGTGGATCAGGAAAAAAATACTGTGAATCAGAAGCGAAGGCAAAAAATACATGACAGCATCAAATCTCCCCAGTTATTCCGGACACCACCCCTGGAGCTAATGTGAAACCTAATACAGCTGAGTTTCAAACCACTACACCAATCTCTTTCTCTCTCTCTATCTATCTTTCCAACGCCCGCACCATGTGAAAAACATGTAAAAGGGTATTCATAACCCCTTGAGTGCGGGTAAATTATAAAAAAAAAATCGAATATGCCATTAATTGGACAAAAGCAAATGTTGTAAACTCATTCATATTGTCGAACAAAGAAATAAATATTATTAATAAACACTTAGAAGGGGAAAATATACCATTCACAATCTTGGATCAAGCAATCGAACTCGCGCAAAACAATATTACTAAAATCAGTTAAATAATTTGATTAATAAACTCAATTTCGAAAATATACTATATTGCAAAGATGTTATTTGAGGTATAAGAAATAAATTTAAACATTTTAACAAAATTTTAATCTGTAACAAGGGAAATCTAATAGACAAACATACATAAGTAACAACACATGTACGACACATCTTCTGAAGAGTAAACCAGCCAATTGTATGAAAATCAACAACCACCACATCCCCCAGGTTGAGGAAATACTACCCGACACCTTATTCCTGAACAACTTTAGTGGCCATGTACAAATTGACAACAGCACATTTGATTTAAATGTAACGTTCCTCATCCGGTATTATAACTCTACAGTAAAGGTACACAATCAAACCTACGCCTCAGAAAAAATATCCGGAACAAAACCACTGCCAGCAATAGTACAGATAAACTCCCCATCCTACTCCCATTTCTCATTAGAAATGATCAGCGAAATGATCGCAAAAAATACGGAAACGATAAAGGCATTGGAGGAAAAAAATACCAAGGGACTAATTACGAATATTACTTTTACTTTTATAATACTTTTACTTCTGTATACCACGACCAGAAAATGTAAATCAAGACAGGCCAAGTCTACACCAAAAGACCATCAAGAAGACGTGGAAGAAACTGTTGTTGTTGCAGAAGCAGAGCCATTGCAGATCATCTAATGAAAAGAATCACGACCAAAAATATTTCGCATAAATCAGATCCCGCTTTTTTAATTCGCAAACGAGGGCGTTAGCATTTAAGGGTGGAGGTGTTAACATAACATTTTGTAAACATCCATTGCACATCAAAGTTTCCCACAATATTCCTACACAACAATATGATTCGGCACAGGCACCTGAGATGACCGCATTCCATCACGTACAGCGAGCAGCCACATGCAGCATCCCGATGCACCTATGGGAGCACGTCGCAGTAAGAAGCTCTGTCTCAGCAAGTTGATAGTATTTAAGATATATTTTTTAAGGAAAGTGTATCAGTTTGTAATCAGGCAGAATCGCTGCCAGTTGGTAGAATAAATAAATAAATTTTTTTCAAAACAAAAACAACCTAAAGTGTTTTAATTAACATACACATGTATGTTATTTTCTTCATACCTTTGTGGTGACATTGTGTATAAATTTTGCGTTGTAAAAGAAATTTATTTGGCTTTTTACCGCTTTTTAGATCTCATATTTTGTAGAATATAATAAGAATTTCATATGCTATTTCCATTTATTCATCTACACACATATACATATGCTACAAACGCATCAAACACATGTAGGCTGAAGTGGCTGCTGCGGCAACGAAAAGACTTTCTCATATGTTTCGGTTGGCGATATACACACAATCTGGTAAAAGGGAAATAGCTTTCCTCCGGCTGCGAACCTTTGAATAATTCACTCGATTTCGTTGGTAAAGTGTGAGTTGTTTTTTACTTTTAATGAACGTAAGAATTGATTGTCCCAATTAGAGAGTATATTGGCTGATGCAAAACAGAAGGATGTCCCCTAATCATTCATTACACTAATTTCTTTTCTTGTAGGTCCATTTTGTGTGAAAGCCCCCGCACATAAAGGCACAGAAAGACATTAAATTAAATTTGTCACACAAAAGGACTTCCGGCTTTCTTATCTGCAATAATGAGGGGTGATTGTGGCTCCCCCATTCTCCTGGCAACGTTCTTAATGAGTACAGGGGAAGAGTGAACAATTCAAATAGTCGTTTGTCCTCTAAGACTTTGGGTTCGGGTTTTTGCTATCACCATGAAATATGAAAATCCGTGTAATTAGATGGAGAGTTTCAATTCCTTTTTGTTTTGTTCGGTGCAGATAGTGTGTTCATTTGGCTAAGAGGACTTTATACGTTTCTTTTCAATTAAATTAAGTGAAATCTTAATTGACCTGAATTTCGGAGAAATGAAAAAAAAAAATAGAAAAAAGTATGCGATACGAACGCGAAGTTTAATTGTGTGGAAAAGAGATTTGGGAAGAGATTAGAATATGTAATCTGTAGAAATCGTTATAGCTACATTATGTCAACTTGCGTGATAATACACAAATGGGATGTTCTTGGAAATCGTGTATTTGTAAATAGTGAATGAATCAGTAAATTGAGAGGCTCAAAAGGGCTGAAGATAAAAAACGTGATTTCTTTAATTGTACTAAGAACTGAAAACAAATGAAAGGGATTCAATTGTATAAAAATGGTTGTAAAAGTTCATTATTCTCGTTATAAATACATGTTAACCAAACTTGCAAAACATTAAGTGCAAAAAAAAATTACGTGACAAGAAATATAAAATTTGTCCCAAGAGCTTTTCTGAGATAAGAGAAGAAGATACTTTGTATTATATTAAGGATATTTTTTAAATACCTACATGCATATCTATATGAAAATACTGATGGCATTTTTCATTGACGAAAAGCAGTACTTCCCATGAGTTCTCAACACGAAAAAAGAGTCCACAATTTGGTGAAAAAATTGCCTTCAATTTGCTTGTCAAATAAAATATCTCAAAGTCATGAGATACTACACAGACCTTCGCGGAGATCACACGTGTTTCGGCTTAAGCGACGCACGGCGTAGCCTAGAGGTAGTGTCAGTGCACCGCACGGTCCCCGTTCATATCGAAGGTAGAACTCCAAGCGATCTTCGACTCATTCAGAAGGAAGAAATCCGTGGGTATCGACGGAGTGCCTAATATTGTGCTTCGACACCTCCCTCCAAAAGCGGTGAACATTAACACTACCCTGTTTAACAATGAGCGGGGCATGATACTGTACATGCCGCGTCTAAACTGCTGTCGGATATCCAATGGAACAAAAGCAAGAAATAATGCACGGGTGCCTTGGAGAAGGCCTTCGATCCCGTATGGCTAGAAGGACTCTGCTACAAGTTGAGTAGGCTGGGTATAAGTAAACCACTTCTACACATGCTTTGTAATATGCTCATCAGTAGACAGTTCATTGTGAAAAATGGCAATGTGACTTCTGCTGGGACGTTTGATATTAAAACTGATCTGCAACAGGGTGCGGTTGATTCGCTGCTCTTTAACATTTACACGAGTAATCTCGTAGCATCTCTTCATCAAGCTATAGCGTACGCAGACGACTTGATAGCGTACAGATCAGAACCAAAGATCGAGGTCATTGCAATACTCTTGCAGCGTGACTTCCATAAGATCAAGCGATATTGCGATGACTTCCAGAAGTCGGAAACCATTCTATTTAGGACGTCGTTATCTGGGGCCTCTGCGGATACCAGAAAAAATTGGCGAAAGTTTTCAATCGTGGGACAGCATGGACAACCATTAGCGTCTCGAAATGCAGTCAGATACCTTGGGTTCTAAAGAGCTAAAGCGGCTTTCGTAAGAGCACTGAACTCGATGAATAACCTGATCTCTGGGGCTTACTACCCCAATGATATGTATCATGAGAGCGTGCGCCTTAACGGCTTTATTCCCCCAGAGGCGTTTCTCTATCTAGATAGAGAAGGTCTGGTACAGGACAATGTAGTGCCGCTAATCTTCCATGTTGCCCTGACAGTTGTGGATAGGCGACTCAACTATGACCGAAACGTCGCGCTCAGCATGACGGAGCGTATTCGGTTATACACATACACAGCTGGCCAAAGAAATTGGTGAAACCTGAAATTTTGTTTCAAACTTGATTCTTTCCAAATGTTTCCTATATTTCTAATATTTTTTGAGTTTAAATTAATTTAAATAAAATAAACAAATGAGTTATAAACACAAAAACTCTTAGATTAAGAAATAAATAAATAAAATAAAATAATACGTTTAAATTCCTAATTTTTTCCTGGCCAATGTGTTATGAATCTAGCGGACAACGACAAAAGACCGACAAAATACAACTGACTCTATTATATTTAATATATATATAATCCAATAGCTTAAAACTAAGTGAACAATATTTCCAATGAGAGCATTGCCAATTCTAATTTTTTCAAACTTTCCAACACTCCCACTTTTCAATAAATTGGAACAAAATAATAATTTTAAAATGGATTAAATTTATCAAATTTATCTTTGCTTAAGGCTTTAGTGAATATGTCTGCAATTTGATGTTGTTTGAGATTAGTAAAACATTATAATTTCAATATTTAATTTAAATGTTTAAGATTAGTAAAACATTATAATTTCATAAGTTTGTTGTAAACACTACATTAACGACAGGAAAATGTGTTAAAGACTTAAATTCTAAACAATAGCACAAACGTCAAATGAAAATAATCATTCATTGTTAATGATCATTAAAATACACACAATCGATTTGTACATCACCGAGATCAGACGAGTTTTACTCCTTTATAAAGTAATTTAAATTTATAGCTTAAATATAGAGATTGTTGTAAATCGAAGCAACCCCATAACCCCATTTCATGGTCCTTCGAAGCCTTAAGCGATTAATAGTAATTAATCTGTGTGTGTGAACTAGAAAGAAAAACGGTTTCTCGCGTCGCGTAATTTTTTACACAAAAAAAAGTGCAATCAAATAATTGTGAAAAATCTTCATTGCTGTACTGCACCGTTGCAACATTACCGCCAGCCGTACTCCACACCGTTGGATCCACGTACAACAGCACATCCACCGTTGGAACCGCATAGTGTCCGCTAGTGTGACCGCTAATACCGTGCATTGCGGGGCGTCGAGTTGTTCATTTACAGACCCTCCGCTAATCCGTTTACATTAAACTTTTTACGAATTTCTGCTTCCGATCGTCGAGTCTAGGGATTTAAAAAATACGTAAGTTGAAATACACCCCCTTTTTCTTTCTTTTTCTCTTACGAGTATTTTTTTTTCTCAAATATGAGCTCCGCTCTGAAGCTGCAAAGGAATTTGCTAAAGCAAATTATAAGGGATTCCGATAATTTTGCCAAGCGATCACCCAAGGAAAGGTCGAAAAACTACATCGCCAATAGGATTTCCACGCTGGAGGAAAATTTTAAGGCAAGCACCCAACAGGAGTTAGAAGAAATTTTCGAAAAAATAAAGGAGACTTCGACTACAAAACAGCACTGTTGGACAGCCTGGACAAATTTCAAGCAACAGTTGAAGCTCCGGTAAGTGCTACGTTAAGTTCTTCTAGTGATAAGAATATTATACGCCTACCAAAAATAAATTTGCCAGTCTTTACTGGAGATTATGCATCCTGGAGATCCTTTCACGAACTTTTTGTTTCGCTGATTCATACAAATAAGGCATTATCAGAGGTAGAGAAGTTGCATTATTTAAAGTCCAGTCTGCGAGAGGAAGCTGAGCGTCTTCTGCAGCATTTATCCATAGATAGCGGAAATTATAAGCCTGCGTGGGAAATTCTCACTTCCCGATATAACCACAAACGCGTCCTAGTAAATGCACAGCTCAAAATATTTTTCGGCCAAGAGCAAATTCTACATGAGACTGCTGCATCCCTGAAAAAATTGTTAGACACATCATTGGAATGTCGACACGCTCTTAGGAACCTAGGTTTACCTGTGCAACACTGGGATACAATCCAAATCTTCTGCATGGTGAAGAGGCTTCCCACAACAACACAGCAGCTGTGGGAAGAGAAGCTAGGTAGGGATAAGGAATTACCTGAATTCATAGCTTTCAGTGAATTTTTAGAAGCTAGGTTCAGAACGCTGGAAGCAGTTAGCCTACCACAGGAGACGGGATCCAACAAGTTTACTAGGGCGTCAACAACAAAAGCATTCCACCTTAAAGAAGGGAAAAGGGTCAAAGGCGAACTTGCAACTGATTTTTAAAAATGGACTTTGCTTCACGCAAGAGGACGGTAGACAAGATTGGTGTATGCGAAAATTGTCTAGCATACAGCCACACCACCCAGCATTGTCCAAGCAGAGTTAGGTGCTATCTCTGCCAGCAGCCAGACCCTAACCACTCTACACATACACAAATAGGTTCACACACACAAAACACGCAACACAACACAACACACACAGCGCCAGCTTCATTTACCGCCCACACATACAACCCTACACAATCACATTTAGCGGTAGTTGATGCTAATGCTACTCCCTTCCAACCATCTCAACACATTAACAACTACTACGCTAAAGAAAAAGCTAATGTGGAAGTGTTATTAGCAACAGCCATAGTGTCAGTCAGGGCCTCTTCAGGAGTAGATATACAACTTCGAGCTTTGATAGATCCGTGGTCAGAGGCAACCTTTATTACTTCTAGGGCAGTACAGCGATTAGGTCTGAAGGGCAAACGCACATTCGTTGAAGTTTCAGGGTTGGGGAAGGTCAGCAGCGGAACCTGCCACGGCTACGTGGATCTTACGCTTAGTTCTCTACGCTCAGACTACGAGACCTGCACCCGAGCGTTAGTATTTAATTCGCTGACTGGGCTTCTTCCGGCCAACCAACTGACACAAAAGGGATGGAACCGCATTAATGGATTAGACCTAGCTGACCCGACCTATCACACGCCAGACGAAGCGGATCTACTTTTAGGGAATGACATCTACACCGAAGTCGTACTCCCTCAAATAATACGCGGTGCAGAAGAAACGATGCCAATCGTACAGAAGACACTACTCAGGTGGATCGTTATGGGGAAAGTACAACAACCACGTCGCAGTATCAGAACTTTCCTTCAGGTGCTAGATCTGGACCGACAGCTGCAGCGATTTTGGGAGATGGAGGAAGCACCCTTTAAGACCCACCTTAGAAGACAAAGCGTGTGAGGAATTTTTCGAGGCTACGACACACAGACTGGCTAACGGACGATACGAGGTATCGTTACCATTTAGAAACGGGAGCAGGCCTGGGCTTGGACACTTGAAGGAAGTAGCCTTGCGTAGGTTTGCTCAGCTTGAACGACGGTTCAAGATTAACCCCACACTACACAATGAATATGGTAAGTGTATTAACGAATACTTACAACTGGGCCATATGCAGGAGGTTGATGTCATCAACGACGAGGTACTCAGGACGTCTCAGCACTATTTTTTACCGCACCATGCCGTGCTGAAGGAGTCCAGTTCCACAACAAAACTCCGGGTCGTTTTTGATGCGGCGGCCAAAACCACGGACGGGACATCCTTGAATCAGCATCTGTTGACTGGACCTAAAACGCAAACAGATAGTATTGATATTGTTTTGAGGTGGAGAAGACACAAATATACCTTCACCGCAGACATTGAGAAAATGTACCGCCAAATCCGTGTGAACACCGAAGGATACTATTATCAGTTGATAGTCTGGCGTGATAGTGACATCGAACCGATCAAGGTGTATCGTCTTCAAACAGTCACGTTTGGTACCACGTGCGCACCCTATTTAGCTATTCGAGCTCTCAATCAACTAGCTGCGGATGAGGCACACAACTATCCTCTGGGGGCGCGTATGGTGAGGGAAGACGTTTATGTTGATGACCTGTTTGCTGGAGCCGGTACTGTGGAAGAAACTCTGATTAGGCGTCATCAAGTGAATAGTCTGTTGTCTTCTGGAGGTTTCAAGTTGCGCAAATGGGCAAGTAATTCACCGGAGATTTTAGATCAGATACCCTTAGACCAGCGGGATACCCATAAATTCTCCCGATCATATTAAGGCCTTAGGGATCAAGTGGTTTCCGGTAGAAGATACTCTCTCTTTTCAGAACATCCAATTTAACGCTGCTGAGCCAACGAAACGGATCATTCTTTCGACGATTGCTAAGCTCTTCGATCCTCTCGGTTGGATTTCACCCTGCATCATAAAGGGAAAAATCTTGATGCAACAACTATGGCGTAGCGAGCTGAAGTGGGATGATCCTATTGCATCGGAACGCCTTTCGGGAAGAACTGCCAAATATTGAACAGATTCGCATCCCTCGTTGGATCCAGACACACGACACACATAAGGATCTAGAACTGCACGGGTTCAGTGACGCGTCTGAGAGGGCATATGGTGCAGCGCTTTTTTTTTCTCCGCGTTCTCGATTCACACGACAGCATCCACGTACACTTGCTTCTGTCCAAGACAAGAGTAGCCCCGGTAAAAACGCAAACTCTTCCAAGACTTGAACTCTGTGGAGCAGTAATCCTTGCAATACTGTTAGACTACACATCCAGAGTTTTGGAGCTGAGAGACGAGAAGCAGTATGCGTGGACCGACTCAACAATTGCCTTGTCGTGGATCGCCGCTCCTCCAACCAAATGGGTCACGTTCGTGAATAACCGCGTTGCTGAAATACAACGACTAGTCAAGCCAGATAGTTGGAAACACATTCCCAGTGAACTGAATCCTGCAGATCTAGCGTCGAGGGGAATAATGCCTTCCGCGTTACGCTCCAACACCCTCTGGTGGTCCGGACCAGATTTTCTGCTTGAAACTTGGGAGTTCAACTGTCCACAGCAGCCGACCAGCCTAACCACACAAGAGGAGAAACGTTGTATTAAAGTCCATCTGGTCACACAGGGGGAAAATAACCTAAATATTTTAATTACTGAACAATCTAGTTTAACCAAACTTCTCAGAATAATAGCATTTTGTAGGCGGTTCATTAGTAGTGCTTAAAAATTACCTGGTTCTAGGAATTTCCATGTACTGTCTAGAGATGAACTTCAGTCTGCCAGTCTTATCTTGATTAAAATTGTTCAAGCAGAAATGTTTCCCACCGATACAAAGGACAAAGCTCTGAGTTCTCTCTGCCCTTTCACTGATTCCGACGGTATCTTGCGAGTCGGGGGTAGGTTGCAGCACTCTGAACTGGAATTTGAGCAACGCCATCCTATTATTCTCAAAAGCAGTCACCATTTTACCAAGCTCTTGATAGCCGACGCTCATCACAAGACATTACTGTGGTAAACAATCCGTCGCGAAGCGAAAAACACACACACACAAACGCGCCGTCGATTCTTTAACGTTTTTTTTTTATGCACTGATTTTTTCTCACTGATAAGACAAAAAAAAAATTTTTTTCTAATGCACTTTTTTCTGAGTTTTTGTTCCTCCAGGTACCCGATAAAGTACACTACCCATTGGAGATCAAGAATAGCACCACACGACACTTCAACTTCGCGCAGAAGTCGTACATTTCCAATGTGAAATGCACGATCACAAAAAGAAGGAACTTGAATGGGCACGCAGCTCCCATTCTGAAATCAACCCCACACGAAATTGACTCACACCCTAAATAAAGTTTTATTTGGATTCATAATAATAATTCTTTAACATCACTTACCTGATCGTTCCACACAAAATTTATTAATTTAAATATTTTTTTTTCTCTCTTTAATTGAAAAAAAAAAAAACACTGCACTACACATTTTTACACACTACACCGCTTAAGCAAATAACAACAACTGCGACGATGGCGACAATGGCGATGGAGAAAAGGATGATGGCCGTCAATCATCGAAGGGCGAACACAACACTTCAATGTGGATGCTAGTTCAAGGGTAAATTCACATTGCGAACTTTGTTCACGGCCGAGGAGGATGTTTGAGATTAGTAAAACATTATAATTTCAATATTTAATTTCAATGTTTAAGATTAGTAAAACATTATAATTTCAATAGTTTGTTGTAAACACTATATTAACGACAAGAAAATGTGTTAAAGACTCAAATTCTAAACAATAGCACAAACGTCAAATGAAAATAATCATTCATTGTTAAAGATCATTAAAATACACACAATCGATTTGTACATCACCGAGATCAGACGTGTTTTACTCCTTTATAAAGTAATTTAAATTTATAGCTTAAATATAGAGATTGTGGTAAATCGAAGCAACCCCATAACCCCATTTCAGATGTTCTGAAGGGACGTAATTTATAGAAAACTCTCCTCTTTCATACCTTTCACGAATGAAGTGATAGCGCACGTGTTTTGTGCGTTTATGGAATTCCGGATTTTTAACTAGCCGGATGGCTCCTTGGTTATCCATATTCAGCTCGGCCGCACAAGACCTCTTATTTGGCACCAGTTCTGCCACAAGACGCTGTAGCCACAGCATATCCTTCACAGCTTGAGATGCCGCTACGTACTCAGACTCGGTGGTTGACAAGGCAACACATTTTTGTCTCTTCGATGCCCAGGAAACAGGTCCACCCCCAAATGTAAAAACAAATCCAGAGGTAGATCTTCTTGTGACTATGTCACCAGCGTAATCGGCGTCACTGAAGCATATCAAAGATAAATTGTTACCTTTTTTAAAGAGTATACCCATTTGCTTGGTGCCACTGATGTACTTTAGTTATCTTTTGACTGCATTTACGTGCATTTGAGTGGATGCATCCAAATAGCGAGATACTACTCCCACTGCAAATGCGATGTCTGGTCGGGTAGCCACTGCCAAATACATAAGGCATCCTGCTGCCTCCCTATACCGAAACTTTATATCCTTCCGAGATGAGTTATCTGCACTTGAAGAAGCTTCAGCTGGAGTTGAAACTGCGTTGCACTCATTCATGTTGAATCTTTTTAGCACACGTTCCGCATAATTTGTTTGACTAACATGTATCTCACCATTTGACATCCGTAACAACTGCATACCCAAGAACCATTCAGCATCCAAAACAGTAACTTCAAAGTGTGTCTGTAGATACTTCACTAGCCTCATACTGTCCTCTTTCTTCTTTCTCGCAATCAGCCCATCGTTGAAGTAGATTGTGAGTATGAGGCGGCTATCAGCATTGTTTCCCACGAAGACGCAGGGATCCGCAGCGGAAACCATTAGGTTGAACTCCTTCAGCACTTTCGTAAACTTTTCGTTCCAGCAACGAGACGCTTGCTTTAAGCCATATAGGCTTTTTCTGAGTTTGCACACTTTTCCAGTGCCATCATTAAATCTAAGAAGTTGACACATATACATAAATGATCTCGGTCAAATCGCGATTTAAAAAGGCCGTTTTGACGTCGAATTGAACAAATGACAAACCTTCATAAGCGGCAATAGCAAGTACTGTGCGGATTGAAATAAATTTTATCACAGCACTGAACGTCTCCACGTAATCCAATCCATACTCCTGTGTTAACCCGCGAATCACCAATCTTGCTTTATATTTTCTTCGCCCATGGGCATCCAAATTTTTTATCTTGAATACCCATTTGTTGTCAATGACCTTCCGTTTAACCAAGTCCCAAGTGCGGTTTTTTTCATCTAGTCTACCATAGCTGCTTCCCAGTGATGGGCATCATCGCAAGTCACTGTTTTTTTTTTTTTATGGTTTGCTGCAATGGATGTGGAATCTTCATAGATACCAGTAGCCCGTACTACTGGAATGCACGATTCGCGAGATCCTCGCGCCTACGTACTAAACCACACCTATGCACTCATCAACCACTCTCCCGCCGTTAGGACTGCCGTTAGGTATTACTTCGCGGGCTGGTTAGCAATTATGCTCTATTCTTCGAGGCCGCCCCTTAAGCTTTTCTTAAGGCTTCTGCTCTTCGTAGCGCATTCTGCACACGCACTATGAATGAGCAGATCTCCGTCCACCCACCCTCCGATCGCGTCATGTGGCTTACGAGTTTTTCTGGACTTGGCAGGCTTGCTCCGTCTTCTGAAAAGCGTATGCAGTGGAACACTGCATGCTCCGCATCCTCCTCCTCATTTGAACATTTTGGACACAGGGGCGAGCTATTGTGTCCAAATCTATGGAGGTACTTCCGATAGCCTCCGTGCCCGGGCAAGAACTGTGTGAGGTGGTAGTTGCAGTTCCCTCTCGCCCTCTTTGTCCATGATCCTATGTTGGGAATGAGCCTATGAGTCCATCTGCCTTTTGTGGAGCTGTCGCATCTGGGTTGCCACAGCACTGCCGATGCCGCCCTTTCCTCCTCCTTATCCTTTTGGTCTCGTGCCGGTTCGACGGTCGCCTAAGGTACACCCTCTGCATCTCGTTTGCGATGATGTCGATGGGGACCATTCCGGCTAATACGAATGCTGCTTCGTCGGATATCGTTCGGAAGCCGCTAATCACTCTAATTGCACAGAGTCTATATGCCGATGATAATTTCCTCCTGCATTCGTTCGTCGCCAGTGCACCCGCCCATACCGGGGCAGCGTATAGGAGGACAGAGCTGACCACCCTGGACAGCAGGATCCTGCGGGCGTATCCAGAACCGCCGATGTTCGGGAGCATTCCAGAGAGTGCTACCTGCATCAGCGATGCCTTCTTGCTGGAGTACTCGACGTGTGTTTTGAAGCGCAGCCTGTTGTCGAGCATGACTCCAAGGTACTTAAGGGATTCTTTTGACCTGATTGTCTGGTTTCCGACCCGGAAGTTCGCATATTCCACCGTCGTGCGACTGGTTATGAGGACAGCTTCAGTCTTGTGGGCAGCTAGTTCCAGACCGGCAGACTCCAGCCACTCCTGTATTTTTTTGACTGCCTCATCCGTGGGAGACTCCACCTCATGAACGTGCTTGGCTACTGTCACCACTGCGACGTCATCAGAAAAGCCAATCACTTTAACTCCCTCGGGTAGTGTTAATCGTGGAACTCCATCGTACATTATGTTCCATAGGAGAGGTCCAAGGACCGACCCTTGCGGGACTCCCGCGGAAACGCTGTAGTATTTAGTGCCATCGTCAGTATGGTATCTAAGCTTCCTGTTGCTGAAGTAGTCCGTGACTATCCTCAGCAGGTAGTACGGTGCGTCGATTCTGGCCAGGGGTCTCCTAATGAACGACCAGTTCGCCGAGTTGAACGCATTTTTGACATCTAGCGTTACTACTGCACAGTACCTCTTCGTCCCCCATCTCCACCTTTCCCCCTGTATTGCTTCAGCTGCTATATCTACTACCGCATTTATAGCATCGACGGTAGAACGCAATTTTCTGAAGCCGTACTGATGGACTGACAGTGCTCCGTTTTCCTCCGCTACCGCAAGTAGTCTGTTATAAATGATACGCTCTAGGATTTTGCCTAGCGTATCAAGTAGGCATATTGGGCGATACGATGATGGGTTTCCAGGCGGCTTGTTGCCTATTGGAAGCAGTACTAATTCCATGGTGCGGGGAAACCCCCTCCTCTAGACACATTTACATACAAAATACAAATACAAATTCTTGGCGCAACAGACCGTATGTGGTCCAGGACCTAGCTTCTCGCGACCATTCGTGTTGTACGTGTTATATTTTTTCACACAAATGGAAGGGACCTACAGTTTAGAGCCATATCCGAAAGGCAAATTGAGAAGCTTTCTCTTAAGAGTTATTACTCTCAGACGTTTGTCAGACATTCGCGAGAGGTGGGACCGTGAAAAATTTGCTGGTGTTCTCTGGGATTCGAACCTCGAACCTCACGCTCAGCGATCCAACGCACTAACCACTTGAGCCACGGCGCCCACATTTTACATAGCTGCTACAAATATGTCCAGCCTCGTCTTAACAGCCGCCTTGACTGCCCTATTCGGGATGCCATCTGGTCCAGGTGCTTTGCTGTCTCCGATTTTTTTGCATGCAAAAACGAGTTCTTCCGACGTGATTGCCGGGATGTGCTCCATGTTGATCTTGATCGTGATGGAGACCATAGCAGTTGGTCTATGGGGAAATAGATGTTCTACTATAGTCCTTAGCATTGCCGGGCAGGTTAGTTGTGGACCTCTGTTGCCTTTTAGCTTCTTTATCACCACTCTATATGCTATGCCCCAGGGGTCCAAGTCAGCCTCGTCGCAGAGCCGTTTAAAGTACCTTGCTTTACTCTCCTTAATGGCCTTTTCCAGTTCACGTCTTGCCAATTTAAAGGTGGTTAGCCGATCTTGGAAATCTTGTCTGCCTCTAGATCTCTGGGATCTGCGTCGTGCTTGTAGGCACTTCGCTCTGAGCCTTTTAATCTCATCAGTCCACCAGTAGCAGGGATCGCCTCTCTTACTAACAGTCCTTCTGGGCATTGCTGCGTCGTACGCTGTGGTGATGACCTGGATCAACTGATGCGAAAGAGCCTCCGCCGATCCGTTGTTCGTTGTGGCGCTAGTGCTCAGCAGTTCCTCGAACATGTCCTTGTCAAAGAGCGTGTCCTTCCACTTTGGCCCTGTTATGAACAGAGTCATCTATCGGCCGATGATGATGAGTTCCTATACATCTCCGACGGTGGAGAAGGACGATACACCGGCGATAACAATAGCTTCACCTCGTAAGCGGCTTCCGAATCAGAAGACGAAGAAGATCAGCTGTATTACCTTAGCAACAGCATACGGCAGCTGCAGCAGACGGTTCTGGCAATCAAAGCCAAACAAATGGCTAGAAGGGAGAAGGAGCATCAAGTTGAACTTCAACGCTCCAGCAACAACAACACCAACAGCAGCTGCCAGCAGCAGCAACAACAAACGCAATTAAAACTGTAAAAAAGCCGGCAGCAAGGACAAAGCCGCAAAAACAAAGTCGACTGCAGCAACAAAAACAGCATTAGTCAAACGAGCAGCCAAATCAACATGCAAAACAGCAGCAGCAACAAAAACAACAGCATCAACAACAACAGTAACAGCAACAACAACAGCAGCAGAAATAACAACAGCAGAAGCAACACTAACAGGAACAGCAGCAGAAGAGCACTCAGGCGAAGGTGCCTCCAACAAAATATACAAAATGGTTCTTCTTCTTCACCCGAAAGACGGAAAAGTTGCAAAAGTTTGGTCTTAGAAGACCAAAGCCCTGGCGTACTTTTGGTTAGCGAAACCGTGCTACCCCACAAGCACAAACTATGGCACAATAGACATAATATGTATTATAAGAAGAAACCGGCCCAACTCCATTCAAGGAGGAGGTGTTGCGATCTTCATTGCGTTATAAGGCGGTGTGCAGCGGTGAAGTGCGGAGGTTTCAGGAGCTGGAAGTTTGTATCGTGTGCATCCCTCTCTATAGTGAAAAGAGGTAGTACATGGACCCAGTCTACCCTTCTGGAACTACTCAAATCACTTCATTTATAACCGAGCGCGAGGCACTTTTTCGATGTTTAAGGCTGGAGTCGAAAGAGAACTCATTCATTATGGCCGGGGATTTGAACGGCAAACATAGTGATTGGGGAAATATGTAATATACTTAATTCTAGGGGGACCTACTGTTCAATTGGTGGGGTCTGCACAATGTCGAGTATAGACTCGAGTTGAAAGCAACAGATAGTCCGTTCTATCATAGAAGCGGCTCCTAGCTGGATCTTCTGCTGTTCAACTTACGGTTACAATTGACCAACACTAACCGACAAACGAAAAACTGCTTACACACATTCGTGTATGACAATGACCATTGTGGACTCATTGCCGAGATTAAAATTCCCAACGAGATTGCGGAGTTGGAGGAGTTTGTCCAAACATAAATGTATAAGGTGAAATGATATGCAACACTGGCGATCAGAGAACATCGGCTTCACCGAGTTCAATGACGAAAATATGGCAAATAATGCCATTGCCGATGAGGTGATACATCCCCCGTTCATATCGAAGGTAGAACTCCAAGCGATCTTCGACTCATTGAGAAAGTAGAAATCCGTGGGTATCGACGGAGTGTCTAACATTGTGCTTCGACACCTTCCTCCAGAAGCGGTGAATATTTACGCCACCCTGTTTAACAATGCGTTGAATAATGCACATTATCCGGTGCATTGGAAGACAGCGGGGGTACATCCTTTTCCCACAAGGGGTAAAGATACATCCAATCCAGCAAATCTCCAGTCGATAAGTCTCCTTCCGAATATCAGAAAGGCATTCGAAAAAGGGATCAATTGAGCCTTGTCTAAGTGGATTGAGGACATGTATATTGTTCCAGATAACCAATTCGGTCTCCAGGCAGGGTATGATACTATACATGCCGCGTCTAAACTGGTGTCGGATATCCAATGGAATAAATGCAAGAATCAAGGAGAAGGCCTTTGATATCGTATGGCTAGAAGTTGAGTAGGCTGGCATAAGTAAACCACTGCTATAGATGCTTTGTAATATGCTCACCAGTAGACAGTTCATTGTGAAAAATGGCAATGTGACTTCTGCTGGGACGTTTGATATTAAAAATGGTCTGCGGTTAATTCGCCGATCCTCTTTAACATTTACACAAGTGATCTCGTTGGATCTTTTCACCATGCTATAGCGTACGCAGACGACTTGATAGCGTACAGATCGTACTCTTGCAGCGTGACTTCGATAAGATCAAGCGATATTGCGACAAGCTAAAAATAAACTTCCAGAATTCGGAAACATCCTGTTTAGGACGTCGTTATCCGGGGCCTCTGCGGATACAGAAAGAATTGGCGAAAGTTCTCAATCGTTGGACAGCACGGACATCCATTAGATCCATTAGCGTGTCGATCAATATCTATATTTTAATAAACATATAGATGCTGCTGTTACAAAGAGACTGTTTTATAGCAGTCAATTCAATGTAAGGGTGAAGGTAATCTGCTACATGGCCCTCATCCGGCCCATGCTCGCATATGGTTGCCCCCCGTTGTTCAACGTGGGACCAAGCTTGATGGAAGAGATTCGGGTGTTTGAGAGGGCTTGCCTTAGGGCTTGCCTCCGTTTATACAGAACACCAGAGTCTCAGTACAGGACAAACTATTCCAATGAGGTTCTGTATAACAGGGCGAACTTAAACACGGTGGATAATTTTATGATCAAGTTGATTCAATGCCACATTGCAAGAGCAATAAACTCGGTTAATAATCTGATCTTCTTGGCTTACTATCCCAATGATATGTATCACGAAAGCGTGCGCCTTAACAGCTTCAATCCCCCAGAGGCGTTCCTCTATCTAGATAGAGGACAAAGTAGCGGTGCAGTTAATTTTTTCATTTTGCCTGGACAGCTGTGGATAGGCTACTCAACTACGGCCGAAACGTCGCACACAGCACTACGGAGCATCTCCGGTTTAGTAGAGCGGTATCAGGTCGCGATTTGCGAAATGTTGTTAGGCAGCATTAGAAATTCTGGTGGTTAGGGAACAGAGAGGGAACTCCTGCCTTGTTTGCAATAGATACGGGATAGCCTCTCGAGGGGCAAAGTTTTTACTTATGGCCGGCTTACATAGGGTAAGTAGGTTAGGTAGTTTAGAAAAAAAATTATATATACTAAAATACAGCACTATGAAAAAAATTATAAAACTCGCAGCTCTTTGGGCAACAAAAAAAAAAACGAATTTAATTACGATTTTAAAATAAGGTAGTTTAGGATTTATTTTAAAGTAGATTGTAAATTTTGGATTTAAGACTATTTCAATTTTAATTGTAATAAAAAAAATTCATTTACTAAGTTTTTGCTTAATAATTTTTCTTAGTTAAATAGTTTGTAAAGTAGTTTAAATAATTTAATATAAGCTAGGTTACGTCGAAAGATATTAGTATAAGTATTACGTTTAGCTTTAAGCGCCCACATTGGGCCACTAAGTTAGTACATAACATAGTTAAATTAGTTAACCTAGTTTTAAGCGTTTATTCTAGCACGTAAGATTTCATTAACAAATCAAAAATGAATGAAATGAAAATGGCTTTTCGGAAAGTGGTGAGTATTTCATTAAAAAGAACACATTTGAATTCTGCCATAGCAGTCATTTCCAAAGATTATAAATATCTTCATTTCTTTCCGCGCCAAAAATATCTGCATGGTTGTCAGACAGAGCTTATTATAATGACTGAAGCGCTGTCATGGCTAACTGGAGTACATTATATTCTTCGTGACATTTAAAATGTTACTCATAACCAAGAGGTGATTAAGTCGCTAAAATTATTTCCCATCAACTTCAAGACGCTGAGCAATCCAACATCTGTTCTGTGTTGTATGAGAGCGAAAGCCTATTCAGCAACACACTTTTGTATAGGGTCTTTCGTTAGCCGATTGTTGTTATGTTTGAAATGACAACTCTGTCATTATGTGACTGATTGTGTTCTGCCATAAATACAGAATTCAACAACGCGTTAAAGTTGTAAACATTTATTAAAAAAATTGGTGCTCCTTACGCCAAACAACATACATACATATGTACATACATATGCATGCATATACAGTTTGTACAGAAAATGTTTACACGAGGTAAAAAAAACAGCAAGTTCTACTTTTTCATTGCAAATAAAGGCACTTCTAGTAATTTAAATTTAATCTTTTTATTTATAATAATTCATATTTCAAAACGGATCCCAAATGTGTTTAAAAATTATATTTAGCGATGTAACGCATTTTTAGCTCGAAGCTTCTAATGAAGGATCGTTCCTAGATACTTGGTTTCTGGAGAATCCGTTTAACTTTGGTTGTCGAATAATTCAATTCTCTTTTTATGAGCGGAACTAGTTTGGTTTTTGTTGGGTTTAATTTTAAACCGTGTGAAACTGTCCGTAAGGATAATTTTTTCAGTGCAGATTCCATGCTATATGCTGATTCCACCGATCTTGATTAGTATGTCGTCTGAATAATAGTCAAGGTTAGGAATTCTTTTTTATGAAAACTGTGACTGTAGAATTTCAGACATCACAACAAAATCACCCATCAGTAGCTAGTGACCAAGTACATCTCACACTTGCTCCAATTAAGATTCATTTGATACGAGAAACAAAAAATTTGGTTCAATGAAAGAGGCTTGATTTCAAGTTACTGTCATCCGTTACTTTTCAACACGGCTCTGAGACATTGGAATAACTGACCAATACAGTTACTGAATGAACTGTAAAGGTGCGTGTCCATTTGAGAGTACTTTCGCTAGTAAACTCTCGAGAGTTACTCTCGGGTGGCTGTCTATTTGAGAGTAATATTTTCGACATTTTAATATCGCGTGCTCTCTGGAAGAATTTTGAGAGTTTATTTCCTGAGAGTACTCTCATAAACCGTGTCCACTTTATATATTTCTTCTGCTAGTTATCCGTTGGAAGTAGTGAGAGGAACATGTATTCTTACAAGCGGAAAGTTGCAGCGGCTTTAATTATTGATACTGTTCTTAAAAAAGAAAAA
Organism: Blera fallax; assembly: GCA_946965025.1. NCBI lineage: Eukaryota > Metazoa > Arthropoda > Insecta > Diptera > Syrphidae > Blera > Blera fallax. The sequence continues at coordinate 53,862,919 of OX337246.1, forward strand.
AAAAAGGAAAAGTGCTGGGTGGATAGATCGTCGTCACCAATTCGGTGCGGGGTCTACTCTTACAAGAGAGCTTCAAATTGAAGATGCTCAGCAATTTAGAGATTTTTGCCGTTTAACAAGTAGTGAAGTAGAATACATAATAGAAGCCGTTGGACCCACTATTTTTAAAAAGGATACTCGATTAAGATTGTCAAGAGAAAGCTTCTCAATTTGCCTTTCGGATATGGCTCTAAACTGTAGGTCCCTTCCATTTGTGTGAAAAATATAACACGCACAACACGAATGGTCGCGAGAAGCTAGGCCCTGGACCACATATCTACGGTCCGTTGCGCAAAGAATTTGTATTTTACTCGAATAAGAGAAGCCATACCTGTATTGGTAACACTTAGGTTTCTAGCCTCTGGTAAGTCAGTTCATATTTACATATGTACATATATATCATATTCGAAGAAAGTAAAAGCTCAGTCTTAAATTTTATATTCTGTGCAGGTGATTCATATGGCAGCCTTCGCTACCTATTTCGTATGCCAGTATGTACAATAGGAAGAATTGTGAGAGAAGTCTGTCCAGCAATTTTCAACAGTTTAAAAGATAAATATTTGAAGGTAAAAAAAATGCTTTATTATTAGGTTAAATTAAAATGAACAAAATGCATAATTCAAAAATTTTAAATAAGTGAATTTTTAAAAGTTCTCAAATTCAATGTTTCTTATGTTATCTCCAGTAGTTTGAGAAATAATTGATTGACTGTGTGATAAGCATGTGTTCGAAATGTTAAATTGGTCTACAGAAACAGATGATGTAGTACTATAATTTTTTGAGACGATGCACCAGTCGATGATTGTAAAAGTGAGTCTTCCTCGTCAGCTATACGCACTATAGCCTTGCGAAGCTCACTTTTGAGCTTATCTTTATTTAAGTCAAACCGTAAACTACGTAGTTCTTGCGCAACATATTCTCCAAAAGTGTCATATTCATCCGGTTAGGTTAGGTTGAAGTGGCTGCCAGCTAAAGTCGCCAGCACACTTAGACCAAAGAGGTCCGTTGTGATACCACGTGGATCATGGGAGAATCCTCCCTCCACCTACTCGTATTAAAACCAATTAGAGCTTCTTATGAAGCGTAGGAGGCTCTTGATGTCAATATTCATCAGGTCGCCTATATCATTATAATGGGGAGCTCCTAAGTGGAGTTTCCTTCTACAGGAGAGAGCTGAGAAAAAACAAAGAAAGTGAGGGATAGTTTCCTCCTCTTCTTCTTCTATGCAGCTTCTACAAAAGTAGTTCTTGTAGAACTAGCCTTGTAGCATGCTTGCCTATTAGACAGTGTCCAGTGATGACACCTATAGTGGTGCCGATATGCAATCTGTTGAGAGAAATCAAATTCTTAGAGCGTTTTAGATCCAGCTTTGGCCAAATCTGTTTTGTCGCTAGACATGTTGAACCACTTGTCCACCTAAGATTTGCACTCTCGATAGCATCCAGCTTAAGTTTAAGTTTGCGAGTAGCGATTGGAATACCTAAGGTGCCGTTGTCCGGCAAGATGGGTAAGGTTGTTCCTTCTTTGGCGAGTTCATCGGCCTTACAATTCCCTGGAATGTCTCTATGCCCCGGCACCCAACACAGGTGAATTTTGAACTGCTCCGCCATCTCCACAAGAGACGAACGGCAGTCTAGAGCTACTAAAGAGTTTATAGAGGTCGATTCCAGGGATTTGATTGCTGCCTGGCTATCAGAAAAGATGCGGATATCTCTAGCAGATATCACGTTTTTCTTAAGCCAAGATAGGGCTTCTTTTATCGCCATTATTTCCGCCTGGAACACGCTACAGTGATTAGGAAGACGGAAAGAGAGCTTAAGATTAAGCTTATCGGAGAAAACACCTGCACCGACTCCGTCTATGGTTTTTGACCCGTCAGTGTAGAAGTGAATAGAATCATCTTCTAAAAATGCATCTTCCTCCCAGCATGATCTGGAAGGGATGGTGACAAGGAAGTTCTTCTCAAAATTTAAACGAGGTATGGTGTAGTCCGTGTTTTCGGGAGAGATTTTGAATTTATTCAGAATAGAGGCGTGGCCGAATTCTTTTCTTGACCACTGTTGGGTAGCTTCAAGGCGAACGGCTGCAGTTGCTGCCATTTGCTTGCTATATATATCGAGGGGTATTAGATGGAATATAATGTCCAGTGCCGCGGAGGGAGTTGTACGTAGTGCTCCGCTGATGCACAGACAAGCTGTACGTTGGACCTTACTTAGATAATCGCGATTTATAGCTTTATCTAAGGCTGTCCACCAGACAATCACCCCGTATGTGAGTATCGGTCTAATGATCGAGGTGTAGAGCCAGTGAGTAATTCGAGGTTGTAATCCCCATTTATTCCCAATGGCTTTCTTACAAGAGAAAAGTGCTACTGTAGGTTTCTTTACTCTTTCTTGAATATTAGGTTTCCAACTTAGCTTCCTATCCAGGATAAGACCCAAATATTTTGCTTTATCAGAGAAAGTTAAGCTGGTTCCATTAAGAGAGGGAGGGTCGACTAGCGGAATTTTATATTTCCTTGAAAAGAGTACTAGTTCAGTTTTGTGGGGGTTTACACCCAGACCACACCGAACTGCCCATCTAGTGAGCTTATTTAAAGCGTTTTGTAAGAGTTCCTTCAGAATATTTAGGTGCTTTCCCGAGACGGCCATGGCAACATCATCTGCATTAACGATCGCTGTGCATCCCTCGCCTTCCATGATTATCAATAGTTCATTGACCACCAAATTCCACAGAAGCGGGGATAGAACACCTCCTTGTGGAGTGCTTCTACTAACAGATCTTCTGATAGACTTCCCACCCAGCTTGGAGTTGATAATCCGACCATTGAGCAGTAGATTGATCAATTCGCGGAGTGAGCTGTCGATTCGGTTCCTTTTTAAAAATCTTTATGGCCGCTTTGAGAGAATCTTCATCATCAGACTCACGTTTCCTTTTGTTTGGCCTTCCTTTAGGCTCACTTTTTTTTATGATTTCCACGGTTTGCAATGATTCAGACGAATTCTCAGATGACCCATCAAATTTTTCCTGACAATCATTTTCCTTTGTCTGAAAGAACGAAAGTCATTAAATAAATTTATGTTTTACATACATATGTACATATTTTTTTATATACATAGTTTCATTATTCATTCAATTATTAAACAAATTTTCAATTTCCACAAAATCAGAAAGATTGGTTGGACATTGCGGAAGAATATGAAAATCGTTGGAATTTTCCTCATTGTATTGAAAGTTTGGACGGAAACACATTGTAATGCAAGCTCCAGGTAATAGTGGAAGCCATTATTATAATTATAAAGGATCACATAGCATCGTTTTGATGGCAGTTGTTGATGCCAACTACAAGTTCATATATATCGATGTTGGATGTAATGGACGCATCTCTGATGGAGGAGTATTTTTAAATACATCGTTGCACGACGGATTAACAGAAAACACTATTATTCTGCCTGATCAAAAACCACTTCCCGGTAGAAATAAACCAGTCCCTTACTGTTTTGTGGCTGATGATGCTTTTGCAATGACCAAATTTATATTAAAGCCATATCCATTCAACTATCGGTTGAGTAGAGCACGAAGAATAGTTGAAAACGCCTTTGGAATCATTGCCAACCGTTTTAGGGTTCTTAGAAAACCAATGAATCTTAATCCTAATCAAGTAAAAGATGTGGTTATGGCTATCTGTACTCTTCATAATTTCTTGCTATCGAGAAATGAACCTTACTACTTAAACATGGGAATGGTTGATTCCGAAAATACAGAAACCCACGATATATTGAATGGGAGCTGGCGTTTTGAAAACAATTTGGAAAATTCATTTTTTGATCTTGAAAATGGAACACGGCACAACTATAATGTTTCTCAAAAGGATGTAAGGGACGAATTCAAAAATTACTTTATGACCCCAGAAGGTGAAGTTCCGTGGCAGTACAGACACATCACATTAAATAATTAAAAAATAAAGTACTTACCAGATTTGACTTAGTTGGAGAAGCCGTTAAAAAAGGAATTAAAAACTGTAGAGCTCGAAAATAAGGCCACTTACTGCTGTACACTTCATCAGCTCCGGCTCTTTTCCACTTTTCCTGTTTTTTTTTTTTTTTTAATTCTTGAGACATCTGTTAATATATTTCACGATTATTAATAAAATACTTAATATCACTAATAAAAATTATTATTATTATTATGACTTTATTAACTCATAAATAAATTACAAAATTAATATAAAAGCACTAACCCGAGGGTTTACGGCTGGAAATAAAAATTATCTTACCTGGTTTCTCAAATTATGGAGCTTTCTTTTTATTTCATTTTCAGAGCACGAGAACTGCCCCGCAAATTCCGTTAAAATTGCATTTTTTTTTATTTCTATCACGAAATGATTTATCTGTTGTTTTCCATAATGTTTCAAACGACTCATATTTTTCTATTAATTGATATGTTTCCTCCAATGTCCACTGCTTTGCCATTTTAACTCTCGACAGCTACTCGCAAAATACGAACCCTGTTGGAATTGTGCGAGCTAATCTCCGATGGTGAACAAAACGTGTGTCCATTGGCGAGTGACTCTCAAAAAGTTCGAATGTCGAGAGTAAAAAGACAACTCTCCGCTAGCTACCCTCAAGACTCTGTCCACTTACGAGTTTGCTCTTGAGAGTCGCTTGAGAGCTGCTCGCAGCTTTTTTACTCTCAAATGGACACGCACCTTAAGGTCTCGGTTTGTAGCTCTGGCGATTATCCGCAGAAGTGTGTACAATTTTGCAAACATAAGGTGAGAAACTTCATTCGTCGTTTTTACATAAAAAATCATAGTACCTTTTAAGCAACAGATAGCAACCCAATCTGGTTTTTCATCCTCATCCTTAACGTGCCAATCTGCCTTATCGAAGTGTCAGAGTTGAAGTAGGTTATCCTAAAAGTTACATCGAATGCGTCTTCCACTTCGAATATATTTCAGTGAAGGCCGAAAACCAATAGATAGTCATTCTTATTCAAGTGGTGGTGTGAGTACAGGGATGAAAGGTTGGGGGACATAATACCAACTGTTAACGCGCTCTCATGGGTGCCATCGCGAGGCCTATGTACATATATACATATAGCCCTACTCCGATATCAGCGCGTCTATGTACAAAAAATCTGTGGCTCTGTCGGATATTTAGTTTCGGCCGTACTCGTGGGACCAAGAACATTCATTTCTATCTATAGAATGGAGTTTCTTGATATTACGCTCTTATCTGGTAACAATACCGCAATTACTGGAGAGGGTTCGAAAAGGCATCATTATCTGTTCATTGTTGGATACTATTCACTGAGTAGGGTAAGTTACTCCACATACGCGATGAGTGGCTAGGCTAAAGAACAAGTTGCTGAATTTCACTGTGCTACCGAATATAGGTTTTATAAGATAAGAGTGGAAGAGGCCGCTCGTGTAGTACGATTAAACTAACGGACAGGCGTGAATAGCTGTGGTGGAAATGTCGGTACAGGACCGATATGCATCCAATATTCCGACGATGACAAAGCGAAGAGATTTGGTTGCAAATGGATGGGTCACCTATCAATCTTCATGCCTAAGGTTAGACACAATCTAATAAACTCAAACACGTTGCGGGAGGTCCTCCGCAAACATGTGAGTTGGGTTCGAATTTCGGACGAATATAAGCTTTATAGATAGTAGCCAAGTCTGAAGGACTGCAAAAACGTTTTCGTTGAGTAATCCGAGACACCTTGCGCCACATTTTGCAGCATCGAAAATCATATGATTCCAGCAAAAGACTGGGTAACTTGCATGCCAAGAATTGACAAATTGACATGAAATCTTTCATTTCATGGCTTAAACGCATTTATGACCTGATAGGAATTGAAATCAGGCACTTATTTTTGGAGATTACTTCTGTCTCCACTAACGAATCCACTAGTTGGTCATTGCATGTGGTCCGTTAAGGAATCCGTTAACGGAAGTAGCTCATATAAAGCTTTTACTACCTTGCTTAAGAGTTGGTTGACAAAAGTGCGCGGATGTCGCCTGAATCTTAAGTTAAACGCCAAACAAATAGACATGATAGATTACAATTTGAGTTAAGAAAATTTAACCCTAAAACGGATATAAATTTATATGTACATCCCGGCACATCAGCTTACCTTACCAGGGCCAGTTAAATTAAATAGCATGAAACATGAAACACTACTGTTTTTTCGGGTACCTAATGTTTTATTCTTTTTCAATATTTAAGAGTCCCAATAAGCCTTAATAAATTTTCTCACGAGGATTCATTTTCATTATTAAAATTGAGTTCCCTTAGAGCAAACTACACTGCTCAACGTTTCCATTCAGACATGTATATACATATGTACATACATATGTCAAACTATTGTTTTGTATGTATGTACGTACATATGTATGTACGCGCGGATTAAAAACAAACTACATATTTCAGGATACGCTAGTACAACTCATATTGTGAGTTTAATAATACCGAATCAAAAAAAATCTCTATAACGCGGGTCAATGGCATTTCACTCTAGAGCACTATTGAATCGTAATGCTACCTTCCACCCAAACGTTCTCCATTAAAACACTCAGTATGACGGCTTCATTAGTTTGGATTATCCTTGCCGTTATACATATAAGCTGCATTAGATGGTATCTTCGCGGAGTACATTTGCAGTTGCAGCAAATATAAACCGAGCGAATACACATTGAATAATATAATGCTTTTTCTGCAATTAAATCACCTACACCTCATTACGTAAATCCATCGCTAATATCCTGAGGATATTCGCAAAAAACGGAGGAAAAAATGCATTAAAAGCATTTGCGGCTGTTGTATGTCCCTTCATTCCCTCGTCATTTGCGGCCCAAGGCTGAGTACTATGAATGGAAAATATCAGCACACTCCAGTACTCCACCTGCTTCAGAAACTCGTCCTTCTTTACCTCAAATGCTTTGGGTACAGGACAAGTTTTCGTCTGAAATATTTCCCTCTGCCATTTAAATATTCATGTCACCTCATGTTGCGGAAAGATTTGGGTTAATTTCGAAACACTCATGATAAACAACCATCCGGCTGAAACGACGACGATGCTGATGATGATAATGGAGGTTGCTCTGGCACCGTTTTCTGCATTCTGTATTTTCCACCTGCCATATTACTCTTCTATTATTACCACCCCTTTGTATGCTCTCCTTGCTTTCATATTTCATACAGACTGCAGTCCGGGATATCTTAAAAATACTATGTAGTGTTGACAAATATGCTCAAATGACGCATAGTTGCATACATGCCAGTCTTTAGGGTACGGTTAAATGAATACATAAATAAAAACATTCTAATAAGTCACGAACTTGGTACACAGAAATAGTTTAAAGCTTTTGACAGCGTGTTATTTTAAAAACCCAGCTGCACGAAATTCGTCTGCTCATTGATAGAACAATTCAGAATGAAATAATCTTGGAAAAATCATTGAAATTTAAAATTAATGGAGAAATATGTTAAAAAGCAACAAAAAAAATTAAACATTTTGACATTTACCCATTTGGAGAAAGTGGTTGATGAGACAGCCGTGGTAGTTGCGAATGAGTGAGTTACCGGTTACCGAATTATGTGTGTACATCTAGTTTAATTTTTAAAATTATATTTCCTTGAAAATAGGTGCACCGATTTTGTATATGCGTGAGGCGCTTACAGTAAGTTTTTATACCCACTTTCTTGCAAATACAATTTTTCGTGAAGTACCTACGTATGTATATTTTATATACGCTCAATTGCGATTTTTATATTATCAGCAATCCTTGTATCACCCATATAACGTTTTTTTTTTTTTAGCCACATCATCCGTAGTCACCTCCTGCGCGACAGTCATCAAGGAACGATATTTGGTTGCTGTCGAATTTATCATAGCAATATCTAAGTCATCTAAGGTGTTTGATCCTTACAAAACTACATGAGTTTATTTTCCTCATACATACCTACATTTAACACTTTGATGGTGCAAATGGCTGTTACAAATATACCAAGGAGCGTTAAATATTAAACTAATGACATTGTTTTGGAATTTCATCCCCAAATTTCGATGCCATATGTCCAAACGGGCTAAAATACTCGCTTACATAGTATGATATTATTTTGGGTAGACAGATCTGAGTTTCTTCCTAGCAATCAGCATAATTTACTACTTTTGCGTATAATTTAGGTTCAGTTTTTCTCTTTTTTTTTGACGCGCTCTTTGCATTTTAATTCTTCATTCCAAGGTACTTACATATGTAGCTGTATTGGCATAGAATATAACTTTGTTATTAATAAAAATGGGAAGATTGCTTATCTTTTTTATTGTTGAACTTTATATGAGTTGAATTTGTTTCATTTTGTTTCATGTGCCATTGTTGCATCCAATCTCTGACTCTATTGACTGCATTTTACAATTTGCAGTACATTTATCTGGTGCTAATATTGCAGTGTCATCTGCATATTAATAAACAGCGGGTTCGTCTAGAGTAGAGTATAGAGTATTTCATAATACATACTATCTACCTATAACAATATTTCTATGCAGTTTGTACTCTAGGCTTCTTATTCTTATCATAACGAAAATGTAATTACTTAAGTTTTCATAACAAAATTATAATGTTATAATAAGGAATAGTATCACTAATACTTTAACGCTAGTTTTCTCTCTGTGAGCATATTTTTTTTGTTTTCGTTTTACTTTACATTTCCTGAGGTATCTGTTCAAGCATTTGAGGCAAACAAAAATTGGTGGCCAACAGTTAGTGTGCTTTTAGTTACCGTTCAAGGAAGTTCTGCAAAAAATGAGAATTTTTTCATCAGAAGGCTATGCTTATGATTAATTTTTTTTTAAAGATAATCATTAAATACCTTTGGAATTCCTAACTAAATTTGTAGATAAATAACAAAGGTACAATAAAAAAATAAGCCTATACGTTGAGTCTTTTCAATTTGACATCATTTTTCTGCCATATGGCATCGTTCCACAAAAACCACTTTAGAACCAGTATTAAACAAAAATTCTTTTTGATGCTGTTAGTAGAAGCCTCAGTAAAAACAAAAAGAAAAAAAAATGTTTTACCTTTACAACAAAAAAGATGTACCGAAAGGGTTAACAGTTCAAATAGTGCTAAATGTCACTTCATACATACTAAATACAAATCAGAAAATACATGCATATATGTATGTGGAGTGAATAAATTCAGTTGGCTTTCATTAAGTTTATGTATTTAACTATTAGTATGTATGTATATGTACATATATGATTAACAGAGATAAAAGATACAAAAATAATCAAGCGGCGAGCAATTCATCAAATTAGATTAATGCTATGCAATATAGGGCAGCAAAACTTCTATTTGATGATGGTCGAATTTAAGAAGCAACAATTTGACTTTTTTTTTTTAAATGCAGATAAAGTCCTAGTGGATCTGATAGCTACGGGGAGCTTATTAAATAGCGCTGTATTAGTAGGAATTTCTAAAGTGGGTGGTACGGGAACGGATACACAACTGTTCAGATTGCTTCGCAGAGTACGTACGTCAGTGATCGGACTCTGCATATAGCCACCTCTCATAAAGAACAACTTAGAAACTTTAAAATAGTACAGATGTGTAACCGGTAGAACGTTTACAGATCTGAAGACCGCCATAGAGTGGGTTAAACGATTAGCACCGCAGATCTTCCTAATCGCACACTTTTGCAAAACGATCAGCGGGTAAATATTTGTTTGGTAGGCGCTCCCCAGTAACTTATATCATATTGAATTTTGGAATGGAAAATACCAAAATAGGTTTTGCACATAGTTCCGGAAGTTTTCAACATCAACGCTGTTGAGATTACTGGATCAGTGCAGAGGTACGTCGAAACTCATTATGGCGGAGCTTGAGCGTATTCAAACACTTTTTAAGCAACATCTTACCACCTGTGACAAGTTGTACGATCTTGCGTTTTGCAATGAAGCCACCCTGAAAGCGAGCAGTACCCGTCAGAAATTAGCCAAGCCTAGGCCCACAACAAAATCTAAAAAAGTGAACTCATTGATAACATCGGATATTGCCGTCGGCTTGTCATCGCCAAATTCTCGAAGTGACTGCGGAGACACTGCGGAACTATCGCTTCTGGTTGTTGACCCTGTTGTCAATCCCCTCTTACTCCAGAACCTGCCGGGAACGTAACTATTCCTGTCCCTACTTCACCTTTTCTACCTACTAGGGATACATCACCTGGTACATCGGAACTCCAAAATTCATCAATTCAGATGCCTCCTCGTAAGACGATTTTCATATCGAGGTTTTCTTCTACCACCTCAGCTAATGATGTCGTGAGTTACATAAGCAACAAAAGTGGTATACCAGTTTCATCTTTAAATTGCTTTAAGTTAAATTTTAATGAACCTCGTGAAAAAGCATCATTTAAGCTATTTACTCCAGATGTTTATTTTAATATGCTTCTTTCTGCTGACTTCTGGCCTGATGGGGCATTGGTACATGAATATGTTCACCGAGCTAGACCTGCCTTATCAACGAAGACACCTGTATCTAGAGCCGTAACATCGCATTCAAAAAATGATTAAGTATTTCCAAACCTTTAAGTATAAATTCTAAACATATGTAACTACTTTTTTTTATTATCAAAAGGTATTATTTAAAAAATTGTATTTTTCAGCTTAAGCTGCCTTTGAATAATCTAACACCGTCTGCCAATTTTTAAGTTGATCAATTAATTCTAAAAATTTACTTTTCATCAGACTTTAATCTTTTTTTTGATCGCCAGCTATTTAAATCCTAGTAGCCCTTAAGAGCTTTATAAATAACATTTCGATAATTGTCGTACTCTACTTGATAATTTAGGACCATCTCAACATGTAGTGTTCACCGGTGATTTGAACTTGGCGGATATTGCATGGGAGTTTAATAAATTTGATAGTTATCTTATACCTTATAATGTAGTTACTGAAAAAAAGATTGACTTCTTTAGTAAGTATGATTTAGTTCAGGTTAATCCAAATAAAAATAGCTTTAATCATATCCTTAACCTTATGTTTGTTGATAAAGAATTTGTTGTTAATATTGAATTAGCTGATTCTCCCATTCTCAATACTACTGTTTTTCATTATGCCTTTATAGTTGATTTCTCAATCCTTCTTCATAGAATTTCTCAATCCTTCTTTATAGAAAATTACAAATAGTTAAAAATTTCGTTTTAATTACAATAAAGCGGATTTTGTTGCAATGAACAACTACTTGAAATCGGTATCATGGAACAATATATTATCATCACTAGACTTGGAATCTATATATGACACATTCTATTCTAAATGGGCACCCTATCTGGTTTAGTAGGAGGCTTTTTAATCTTAAAAATAAGAAGAATTAGGCTTACAAACGATTAAGGAAGACAGATCTAATACGGAATTGTAGGATGGACCAAGCGGATGAAATAAAAGACAGATGTTGCCCGTTCGACGGTTGACTTAGAACTTGCTCTCTTTTCTTTTTAATGAGAAGTTTATACATAAAAATGAACAGTTGTTGCGGCTGTATCATACGATTGTTAATACATTTAAAGAAGTTAATACAACGAATAATATGTGAATACATAAGGGAATACATAAATATGACAATTGAGTGGAATTTTGACTACAATTCGGGCATTCCTGATTTTAAATCGCCTCGATTTACACAAATATTTGATATTTTCAACACAAAATGACTCTCAAATAAAATTTTATAATTGAATGAGACTAATAAAAGCGGTCGCTTTCAAATACCGTAAGTATCTGATCGAGAATGAGACACGACCAATTCCATAAAATGATTTTCTTATTTTTATGTGACATATGTATATTTTGATTTTAATTGCTTACCACGTACGGCTTCATATTTTCGGGACTTGAAATCCCGTCGTATCGGTTCCGAGAAACTTGCAAGTTCTCTAAATCTTTTATCCGATACCTATCGTTAGGCAATACTTCGTATACTTCATACGGACCTTCGTATTTAGGCAATAATTTTTTGTTAACACCTCTAATAGTGACAACATTTTTAACTACCACATAATCGCCTACTTTATAGCGATGAGGTTTTTTGTGATTTTTATCATACTGCATTTTATTTTTTTCTTGATTTCGCATGATTCTAATACTTTCTTTTTCCCTTTCTTCGACTATGTCTATTGGCTCTTTTTGAATGATTTCATACTCTAAATACTCGCGGACCATATCATTGCTTTCACCTCTTTGGAGAACACCGAACAGCAAAACACTTGGACATACACCTGTGCTCCTATTAATGGTGTTATTTATGGAGAATTCAATTTTATCCAAATGTTTCGACCATTCACCGGGTTCGGCTTCGGATTCTTTTGACAACATAGCAGTCAAAAGCCTGTTTACCCTCTCCACCTGTCCATTTGATTGGGGAGAATGGGTGGCGACTTTTATGTGTGTCACATCGACATCTCTACAAAATAACAGAAATTCATCTGAGGTAAAACAAGATCCCCTATCCGAGATCAATCGTTTTGGTCGGCTGTAATTTGAAAAATAATTTTGCAAACTCTGAATGACATCTCTGGAATTTGTCGTCTTCACTGAGTAAAGCTTGGTAAATTTAGTGAACGCATCCACTACCAAAAAATGTATTTCTTTAGATTTTTTACGCCAGCTGGAAGAGGCCCGTAATGATCTACATGGAGTGTATCAGAGGGCTTATTACCCTTTGGAATACTGTGAAGCTCGCCTTCCTTTTTTCCAGATGGAACCGCAAAGTAAATACACTTTAAACATGACTTGATGTAGTCTTTGATTTTCTGTTTCATCGATGGAAACCAGTAAGTCTTTCTAAGATGTTCAAATACTTTATCCGCACCCATATGACAAAGTCCATCATGGTGAGTTTGGATAATATTCTTTTCCATTTGCTCTGGAACATAAAAAGCAATAGAATCTTTAGTTTTCCTGTAGATAAGACCATTAACCATTTCGTAAAACGGGTGTTGTTTGTGTTCTAATATATTAGCAATGTTCTGAATGGTTATGTCCTGATTTTGGGCAGAAGCCAGTGCATATTCGAATGAATCTGGTTGTATCAACAAGATGTTATGACACCTACTAAGGGCGTCGACGTGGTTCATTCTGTTTGAATCCCTATGCTCTACTGAATAATTATATTCCTGGAGCTCTAAAGCCCACCTTGAAATTCGAGGATTGATAATTTTTTTTCTTAGTGTAAGCGTTAAAGACTTACAATCAGTGATAATTTTAAAGTTAATCCCCATTAAATAGGTCCGAAATCTTCTTAAAGTGTATATGATCGCAAGTGTTTCGAGTTCAAAGGAATGGTACCTTGACTCTGCTGGTGTTGATCTCTTGGAGAAAAAGAAGATAGGATGGAATCTCTTATCTGACTGCTTTTGCATTAAAATTCCTCCAAAACCCAAGGAGCTGGCATCGCAATGCAGTTCAGTTTCTGCCTGTGGAGAATAAATACTCAACACTGGCGCTAGAAGTAATTTTTGCTTTAATATTTGGAAAACACTTATCTCTTCTTCTCCAAATTGGAATTTAATATTTTGTTTTAATAGGTCATATAATGGTTTTGATATTACTGAAAAATGTTGAATAAATTTTCTGAAATATGAACATAATCCAAGAAATGAGTGGAGCTCCTTGGTATTTTTTGGAGTAGGGAAGTTTTGCACAGCAGCTAACCCTTCAGAGTTAGGTTTTATACCGTCTGCACTAACTTCATAACCAAGGTACGTAATTTGCTCTTCCATAAAAAGACATTTGTCATACCTAAGTTCTAAACTAAAATCCGTTGCTATCTTGGCAACTTTCTGTAGAACAGCAAAATGCTCTTCTTTGGATTCAGTGGCTATTAGTAAATCATCAATGTATACGTGTAATTTGCCCTCAGTTATTAAATCTTTAAATATTGTATTAATATAACGCTGAAAAGTTGCCGGGGCGTTTTTAAGGCCAAATGGCATATAAAGAAACTCAAACTGGCCTATTGGCGTAACAAACGATGTTAAATTTACAGATTCTTCTGCCATCTTGACGTGATGAAACCCATTTTTCAGGTCTAATAATGAAAAGTATTTTTTATTTCGAAGCCTGTCCAAATGATCCTCGATTAAGGGAAGAGGGTAATTGTCTTTTTGTGTGGCACTATTTAGTTGCCTGTAGTCTACGCATAATCTGAACGTTCCATTTTTCTTTTTGGTCAAAACAATTGGAGAGGCAAAGGGTGAGTTACTTTCGCGTATTATTTTTCGGTTCAGTAAATCATTCAAAATTTTTCTTAATTCAATAGTATGTACGTATGGTAGCCGCCGCGGTGCGCAATTAAAACTCACATTTGAATTACACAGATTAATTTTCATTTCATTGGAAATATTCGAATTAGAAGCGATTTTATCAGAATTGGTGTGTTTCATAATATCATAAACGCGTTGCTTATCTTCGTATGTAAGATTATTATTAATCTTCAAATTAAAATCATTTTTATCATAACAAGTATCTATGTATATTCAAAATATCTTTCGCGAAATTATCGTCATGCAAATCCGTAAAATTGTTGTCATATTTGTCGTTGAAATTATCATCACAATTATCTAAGTTGCTTAAATTTTCATAATTTTTAAGATTATTTGTCATATAATTTGAAGTCAAATTTGTAGAATAAGTACCATTATTTGTTAAATTGTTTTCATAATTTTTAGCATAATATGTTAATTTACTGTTAGAATTTTCAAAATTTAATTTAATATTACTTGCTCGTAAAAAATCTCTGCCAAGAACAACAGTTAGTCATTGTTTTATTTTTAACTACATGCAACTTGCAATTTATCGGTCTATCACTTACATAAATAATACATTCAGCTTTTCCTAATATAACCAATTTTGTTCCATTTATTCCAAAATAATGGTTGCAGTCATGTTGTAATGGCAGGATCACAAAAGATGGTATAAATTGTTCCTGTATGAAACTTATAGGACTGCCTGTGTCTACCATTGTAGTTGCTTGAAATTCGAAAACATCATTAGTAAAACTATTAAAAAATTTGTACTTAACATCAAGAGTGAAGTCGTCATTAAATGTCTTCGTCATTACATTTTCTTCTTCTGGTTGAGCTTCAGGCTGCTGGAGCAAAAGAACTGCTGGTGGATTTGCAGGTGGCTTGATGCTTCGACAGGTGGATGCTAAGTGTCCGTGCTTACCGCACTTGTAGCAACTTCCTCGCTCACGCCGTGGCTTCTGGCAGCTGCTAGCAATATGTCCAGGCTCGTTGCAATTAAAGCACCTGTCCTTATGTAGTCGCTGGAGTTGGTTAACAGACGCGGTTGTCATTGATGCTGAAGAAGATGGTGTATTTTCTGCAGCATAATATTTCATCTTCTGGTATTTCTTCAGCATTTGTTTCAAATCGTCGATACTTTTTGCTGTAAAAAGAAGTTGTTTGTTACACAAAGTATCAGGAATTCCTTTAATAATGTAATGTATAAGATCCTCGTCTTCGATTTCTGCATTGAATGCGATCTCCTGCATAGCAAGTGTATATTGATGAATACTCTCGTCTCTTTTTTTCCTCCGGTTCCGTAGAATATCATGAACATCAGCTGACGTGACCACTCGGTGAAACTCCTGTACAAGTTTAGATTTCAACTCCGACCATGTGAAGCAACGGGATGAACGGAGAAATAATTTGGCTGTACCTTTCAGACTTCTTCTCGCAAAAATAAATGATTGTTGCTCTTCCCACTTGTGTAAAGACATTAGCTCCTCGGAACTTCGCACCCATTGTTTAATGGAGAAATTATCATCACCAGAGAAGTAAGGCACAATGTCTTCGATATCCTTGTATGCGATTGAACACGTGGAGCTTTCGACTGGTCGACATAAAGCTGCGAGTTTTTCTTTGAGAGCTAAAATTTCCTCTTGTTTTCTTATTCTGTCGGAAAGTCTATCGATTTCGATTTGGAGATCATCATCTTCCTGGGCCATAGATGCTACTTCATCTTGCACGTTGAGGAAATGTGCATTGATTTCAGATTCATCCAACTCGTCAACATGCTCTTGTAGCCTTAACTTCAACTCTGCCTTGTTACCATTACTCTGAAGACCGAAACTGGCTAATTTTTCCTTTAACTGAGCTACCGTCGCTTCATGAATAAATTGTTCGACCCGTGCTGTTGCCATAATTTTGTATTCACGCACGACAGATCATAAAATTATTGCTTAACACGTAAGTATTATCATTGGCACTGCACAAAACTTTTTCTACACGGGTTTAACAGATTCCACTTCTGATATGTAGGATGGACCAAGCGGATGAAATAAAAGACAGATGTTGCCCGTTCGACGGTTGACTTAGAACTTGCTCTCTTTTCTTTTTAATGAGAAGTTTATACATAAAAATGAACAGTTGTTGCGGCTGTATCATACGATTGTTAATACATTTAAAAAGGTTAATACAACGAATAATATGTGAATACATAAGGGAATACATAAATATGACAATTGAGTGGAATTTTGACTACAGAATTAAGATCTTGGTACCAGCTTTGCCAAAGGGAATTTGACGTTCTCAACAAATTTTTGTACAGAGCTTACATATTGTCGTGTGAAGTGAAATTAAAATCTAAGAGCAAATTTTTTTTTGAACTTTGTAAATTCCAAAAGAAATACTAATGGGTTCCCAAATCGTATGTATTATACAGTTAGTCTCAAAAGTAAGTAAACAATGGTCCTAAGACTCTGTTTTTCTTCATTACACAAAAATAGCCACAATTTTATTTTATTTCGTTAACTTAAATAAAGATTTAGAATATGTCCTGCCATTTCAGTAAATTTTTTTCCTATTTTCTGCCTTTATATATTGTATCTGAGCGTCAGTAGTTCATGTGCTCAAATAAAGGACAGTCAAAAATAAGTAAACAAAAAACAAATATTAGCCATATTCCTACTGACAAAAAAAATTTCTATATATAAATTATTACAATTTGCTCATTGATCCTGGAACTTAAATTTTTCGATTATTTTTGGTAAGAGTTACTTTTATTTTTTAAAAAATTTGAATGAAATAATACATATCGGTTGTACCCTTAGCGCATGCCAATTAGGACACTTTAAGCAGTGATCATGGGGAAATTCAAGCATCTTACTACAGAAGAACGGAAAGTTATCATCAAAATGCATAAAGATGGCAAAACTTACCGAGAAATAGCTAAAACTTTTGACAAAACCGTTGCTTCAATATACAAAGCGGTAAAGGCTTATACGGCAAATGGACGAGTCTGTGAGTTAAATCGAACAGGCCGTCCTAAAGTTACTGATGAAAGAATGGATAAAAGAATAGTACGTCTAGCCACAAGTAATGCTTTCCTGTCAGCCCCGAAAATTCGTCAGCGCTTGCTTACGGAGGGTAAACAAGCACCATCCTTAGAAACCATAAGAAGAAGGATACATTCATCTGGCAAACACGGATGAATTCCAAGAAAACTGCCCTACCTAAGTAAGCAAAACATGAAAAAGAGGTTGAAATTCTACTCAGACCATGTATTGAAACCAACAGATTTTTGGAATCAAATATTGTGGACGGATGAGTCTATGATTAGGCTCAAATATAGTCATGGCAATATGCACGTGTGGAGAGGTAGAGGCGAACATCTTCTTTACAAGTGCGCTAAGCCAACCCTAAAGAGCTTAGATAAAGGTATTATGGTCTGGGGATGTCTTTCAGTTAATGGTGTAGGGAAACTTGTCATTTTGGAAGGAAAGGTGAACTCACAAGTTTACTTAAACCTCTTAAGATCAGTAGTAATACCAGAGGGTAGGCGGCTAATTGGAGAGAATTTTATTCTACAGCAGGATAATGCACCAATTCATTAGGCTAAAATTGTTCAGCAATATCTGCACAATGAAAACATAGGCGTTCTTGAGTGGCCACCGCAGAGCCCAGACATTTCTCCAATTGAAAACGTTTGGGCTTGGCTAAAATTAAAAATTTCCGAAAAAGCACCTAGAAATATACCGGAACTAAAAAGTATACTTGAGGAAACCTGGTACTCTTTCCCCATAGATGATTGTAAGAAATATGCGCTTTCTTTGCCTGAAAGGCTGGCAAAATTGTCTTTGAATAAAGGGGGACACTCTGGACTTTGAATTTTGTTCACTTATTATTGACTGGCTGGATTTCATGGTATTTTTTTTAATTTAATTTATTATTTTTGTTTTGAAGAATTAAATAATTTTTATTTGCTTTACTAATGTAAAATAGTTTAAATCATAAGACCATATCAAATTTTTCAATGTGGATTATTGTATTTGTGAAATATATTTATTTTATTCAACGAATGTGTTCTGTTTACTTACTTTTGAGACTAACTGTATGTACCTTCATCCGATGATACTAAATCCTTAATGATGGACCTGATTATTTTTCTAACTTAGAATCTATGATCAACCTTGGCGACTTGCAATTTGGTAGGTTAGATATTGAGAAAGCTCTTACTGACCTTACGGGTAAAAAAAGTGAAGGTCCTGAGCATTTCACCTATCTTACTAAAAAGTTGTGCAACTTCTTTGTCTTCTTCACTTCATCTTATCCTCTCCAAATCAATCGCGTCTGGAAGTTTCTTATATATTTGGAAAATATCTCACATTGTTCCGATCTATAAATCTAAACAAAATGTTTGCAATTACCGTCCTATTTGCAAAATCTATTCCATTCCGAAACTGTTTGAAAAGATTTCATCCGTAGTAAAAATTGTATTTCTGTCCAACAGCATGGGTTTATTCAGGGCAGATCTACCTGTACAAATTGATCACTTTTCTGCAATTTTGTTATTAAAAACTTCGAGATCGGTCTGCTAACTGATGTGATTTTTACGGATTTTGCAAAAGCATTCACAAAACATTAATAAGGAAACTTTCCTGTGTGGGTTTTCACTCTAATTTACTCGATTCGATTGAGTCGTATTTGAGCAATCGTGTCCAATTTGTGAAAATAAATGATAACCTTTCTTAAAATATTAAAGTAACTTCGGGCGTTCCACGAGGTAGCCACCTTGGCCCGTTGTTATTCTTAAACTTTATTAACGATCTTCCTAACGTCATCAAACACTCTGAATGCCTTTTGTTTGCTGATGATCTAGAGGTTTATCCTGCAATTAAGACTGAAAATGATTGTGATCTTTTGCAGGAAGATATAAATGCAATTGAAGAATGGTGCGTTTATAAAAATATGCTCCTTAATACTTTTATGTAAGTGCTAATGCTTTCACACTATCTTGATCTTACATGCCTATTTTGTATGGCTATGGTATAAAAAACAATCCACTTGATAGAGTATTTTAAAAAAAAGGCTTGGGTATGCTGCTTGATCCTCGCCTTACCTTCAATGAACGCATTGACTACATACATATATTGTTTGTAAGGTTTACTCCATGCTTGGTTTCCTAAAACGGAACTCAAGAGATTTAACTGATCCCTACACTTTGAAAACTCTTTTAGAGCGATCTTCTTTAAAGTGAGGTCGGTTATACCATCGTCACCGCAAGCGTGAGAGTTCTTAAGCGAGTTGATTAACCTAAAGATCCGAGACCCAGTAATTAGATCAAAAAATAAACTTAAATAAATCTACCAATGGTGCCGCGATAACAGAAATCACTTGAAACTGACAGTTGGCCAACTGAAGCAAAAAAGTCATTAAATTGGTTAGCAATCGTAGTAGGATCATCAACTAAAACACCATCACTTTTCAATACTATAGGTATAGGGTTAGAAATGTTAGTGGCATTGGTTTTGATTACGCTGTTAATAGCTTTCCATTCTTTTTTAGGGTTGCCTTGTGAATAACATACCATGGAGTAGTAGTATCTATCACGGCACAATCTAATTTTTTGAAACGGCTTTTTAGTAAAGTATTAAGAGGATGCTTAAAACATTTTTATCGTAGTTTATTTTCTTAAGGCTACTACGGTTTATCCACGGCTTTAATCTCACTTTTGATTTTCTAATGACATATTTGTAACTGCAAGTTCTTACTACATATGTATATAAAATTGTAAGGATTCTTGAAATAAATCATAGGCCCTAGAAGCATTTCTTTCGGCAAAGACTGATTCCCATTTTTCAAAACGCAGTTCAGTATTCAAGAGATCGAACCTTATCTTTGTAACGTTACGTGGAGAAGAAATTTTTTGTGCGCTTCATATATTCTAACGTGTAGGACAAGATACCAGTCAAGCAGTGATCTGTGACATGAAGATCAAGGTTAATACAAGCGCTTTGACTTATAGATACTTCTTTAAACGTACATGGTCTAGGCAGGTGCTTGCATTGGTCTTGTTGGTTCATTTATGAAGAAAGTAAGACCATGCTCAGATACTAGGGCGAGATAGGAGTCTGAAACAGATCACCGAGAATGACAAGATAAATTGTTTTTAGATTATTTAAGAAACACGAAAATTCATTCAAAAACTTGCTGAACATTGCAGTCTATATATCCAAAGAAGATAAATATATCATTACCTATATATTTTGCCTGAAAATTGTATAACATCTGCATTCGACCTTCAATGGCAGTGTACAGATGCAAACTGGCAGGATAGGAGGTTCTTAATTGCCCTAAGGTTGCTGTACAAAGCGCAACACGCTACAACAATACGGCAAGATTGCCGCAGTTGGGTGAAACAAAAACTAATGTGAAGATATGATTGATTTTTATTATCGATGACGGGAGTATTTATACTCCAATCGCCAATTCCAAAATTGCTTGCTCCTTACACTTCTATTCCCATTCATTCACACTACTATTTCTAAACTGCTTACTGCGCTAACTTCGGGTTATCGAATTAGTGTAAAGAGGGACGCAAAAATGTAAACAATAACAAACAGAGCAATGGCATAAGCGAACCTCTCCTAGGTGAATCACTGTCGCCACCGAGTGCATGCCATTTGACACTCGCAAACAGTAACTGAGGCAATTCATTACCAATAGGTTATTGCATAATTGTCTCTTGCTTGCATTTGCACAAAAAGATATATACATAGATACAAAAAAAGGTATTTATTTACGTTTCTTAAAATTTAAATAAATATTACTATGTATTTCGACTTTCATTTGATCTACGTTAAATGTGTACTTATACCTATACTTAAATGTGTCTCGACTTAACTAAATTATTAGTAATATAGCACTATTTACGCTTTTTAATGATATTATTCTATATGGTCCTTTAAATAGTCTATAAATTTTTTTCTTATTCTGTGTTCTTAAATATAGGTAATCTCCTACTTCAAAATTATCTCTTATCAAATTGTCTTTTTCTTGTTCGTGAGAGTAATTAATTTACATTTTAATTCATTTAAGTAACTATGTTAAGTCATGGGCTTTTTCTTTATTATTTAAAATGAACTAAATTTTTCAAAGGATCACTTAAACGGAGAATATAATGTACTACTGTGTGGCATGGGGTTACAACAGTACGAGTAGTAAGGTAACCATTCGTCTCAAGTTTCTTCATCTCCTATAGTCATTAGATAGTCATTAAAAACTCTATGATTTCTTTCCATAGATCCTAGCGTCTCGTGGTGGTAAGGGGTCGACACTATTTTTTTTATATTCAATAAGTTGCAAATGTTTTTTAGCAGTTCGTTTGTAAATTCTGTTCCCTTGTCTGCCTTTAGTTTTCTAAAATATCCATATTTTAGTATGAATTTTTCTGCTATTGTTTTAGCAATACTAATTGCGTCTTTGGTTTGTAATGGAAATGCCTCTACAAATTTAGTCAATTCACATTGTAGGGTTAAAATATCTGAATCCATTTGAAGGTAGTAATGGTCTATTATGTCTGTTCTCTCTGGTGAATCTTGTTATCTTGACTTTATTACAAATTGCACAAATGTTTTTACTGATGCATTTTCTGATACCACAATGTCCTCCAACTCTAGAATTATGATGTTCTTTAATTAATCTATGCTTTTCTTCTTCATTTGAAACCTGCTTCGGAGGTTCATATAATAATATATCTAAACATTCACCAATGTTTCTTTTCTTTTGCAGCTTATTAAATATCTGTTTTAATTCGTGCACATTCACATTTTTAAATATTAAATTATTTCTCGCTAGCGCTAGTTTATCCACACCTGCACTGCTCATGACGAATATTAGCTTCTTCAAAATCAATTTTAACTCTGATAACGAATTATCACTAAATTCCACAACTACATAGTTTGCTGCTATTGCAACTTTATTTTTTTTGGGCCCCTTTTTCTATACTTTTAATTTCTTTAAATTCAATTTTCTTCATTGGCCTTATGTCAGATAGTGATGTACAGACCCATATGTGAAGGTGATCAGTCCCCACATTTGAGTGTAATGCTTTTGCACAGCGTTCTTTTACGCTTGGTATCTCATCCTTCTTTTTCATTGCTCTGGTAACAACATCAACATTGTATATTGGTATAATTTTTTTTCAATTCGTCCGAATCTATCTGTATTCTCGATGGTGCATCTGCATTTGTGTTCATTTTCCCTTGTTTGAATACAATACACGCATTCTGGTTAATTTCGAGGAAGGGTTTTTATGGGTAAGCAAGCTTACTAGTGGTCTGTGATCTACTGATCATATAAATTTTATTAAACCTAGAAAATTAGATAGATCTTTCCTGTCGCCATTAAATTATGGTATAAGTTTCCCTGCCGTCAGTATGTCAAATTTCTCCATTTTTTTTTTGCTCCTTAGTAGCGAGTTTATTTGATCAACTATGTATGTCCTGAAAGTGTTGCGTTATGTCGTCAGTAGTATCAGTCTCTTTTACTAGCGCGTCCCAAATTTCAGTTATTTCTTTTTGTTTCTGTTTTATGTAGTCATCAGTATATTCCCTGTTTGGGTTTTTCTTTAGGTTATCTAAGATTGCTAACAGTGACTTAAATCGGTTCATAATGTATTTTTAAACATGATTTATTCTGTTGATAACCTTTTCCCGCGTTTTTGCAGATCCCATCATTCTATTAACGCCTTCAGCTTGCTTATCAGCTCCCTCTTTAACTTTAGGTCAGTCGGCCCGGGTATTAGTCTGCGAAACTCTGCGCGTTGCTGGCGTATTTTTACTTTCTCTACCTTTCCTCTTTTTTTCTTCTTTATTGTTTCTGTTTCCGCTTTCTCGGACTCTTGTCGTCTCCTTGTTTGGCTTTTTTTGTATTCTTGTTGTGGTGTTGCGCCATATCTTTGCCCTATACCACCTAGCGTAGATTAGTTTAAGCCAAGTTATGAAATGCCAAATTAGAAGTAAGAAAGGAAATGTAAAATGATATAACTAAAATAAAATTCATTCCTTTTCCGGCTTCCCATCTTGAAAACATCGTATTGGCGACGAGTGAAAAAATAATAATGTGTATAGGTAAAATAAAATAAAAAAAAGTTTTTTTTTTGAGTTTCCAAAATTATGCCCAAGGGGGACAATAAAATCAGCACGAACTCGGAGGATACAGAAGAAATCGTGAGAATACAAAACAACGCTACGATGACACACAACAAAAGTGCGTTCGCAATACTATCTATGGCTACAGGAACACTTGAGTTCAGGCCAGGAGTGCCGTGATTGCCAGCGTCAAAGAAATATGGTGAACTATGTCAGCTACTGGAACGACATTATTCGCCCCCAATTATAGTTTACCGAGAGCGGCGAACATTTTTTGAGTCAAGGAAATCAGAGTTTGAATCGGTCTCCATGTGGTATGCCCGATTAAAAAAGTTGGCAATGGAGTGTAACTTTGGACCACAGTTGGATGCGTCCGTATTAAACAAATTTGTTAGCGGTTCTGATGGAAAAATTTACGAACGTTTGTGTGAGGAAAGGAGGACTTAGCATTGTCGAATGCTTTAAAAATACACTAACCGTTGAAGCAAAATTCCAGACACAAAATGTCCATTAAGAAAGCGAGGTTAACTACATGCAAAAAAGACCGCAACGTAGATTTAAAAGCAACCACAACTATAACAGTGAAGGGTCGGCAGATGTCAGCATGCATTCATCGGGCACAGTACACATAACAAAGGTAATATATTGCGCATATGTCAAAAATGTTCAATGACACCAAATTCCAAGATGACGGCTTTGAGTGACCTCTATCGATACAAAGTTAATTGAAATGTATGCAAGTTTTATTTATTTCAAATATGAATTATGAATTACCAAATAAAAAGGACTTTTTTTTTATGAAACTATTTTATTTGACTTTCTTTTATATTTTCTACTATTTTCTTCAAATTGTTTGTTTAGATATTTAATTCTGAAATACATTCTGGAGCGAAAAAATATTTGTTTAACTTTTTGTTCGCATGAAATATTTGTTGCTAAGTCTTTTAACATATGTACGTGTATAACGTGAACAAAATACAATTTTGTCCCCATTAAAATCTTTAAAAACTGTTTCCATTGCTTCCATTTTGGTCATCATTTCTTCAGTTGGTTTTTGCAAAAACCCCTTAGTTAGTTGGCTGGTCTTTTTGTGTATTGATCACAGAATTATCGACTACTATATCAGGGTTCATGATTCTATGGCAAATATATCCCGCCAAGTGTTCTAATCCATCATATTGTAATGACTCCAACTCATCAACAGGTTCAAGTTCATCAGTTACCTTTATTTCAGATGTCAATGACCTGAATAAGTCACTACTTAGACTTTCGGAAGTATCCAAATCCGGTGTATCATCTACCATTGTATTACCTGCCAGGACGTATAAGAACATATTAAATAATTTTCATTACTTGAACTATGTATGTATGTATGTATGTCAGTTACCATGTGATGATAAACTGCCCTCATTCCGACCAAGAATATACGAGCGAAGCCTGTACATAAATTCTAAGCGATCTGGATGATCATGTAGTCCACCTTTAGCTCGGATAACTCCAAAATAGTCTATTTTCACCCCAGTTCAAGTTATAGCCCGTCAAAGTAGGACATCTCCGATTTGGAGGTACAATCACTTCAAATGGAATAACTTCTAAATTTTTTTAACTACGAAAACAATTTTAGACATTTTGGAAAGACAATTCAGTGACAAAACAGTAAAAACTTTTTGTAATTTTATGCAGTCACAAAAAAGTTATAGCTCATTAAAGTCAAAATTATGAAAATTTAACTGGACAAAACGATGTCAGGATGCTTATGAGTAGCTGAAGCAGGAGGTAACATCGGACCATGTTTTGGCACATTTTGATTCCAGGCAACCAATAGTGTTAGCGACCGATGCTTCGAGTATGGCAGGAGCAGGCATTTTGTCACATTTGGGCAAAGATGGTTCTCAAAAGCTAATTGCGAGATTTCGAAATGGATTAAGGCATTCGAGGACTCCAAGCACATTTATAAATTTGAGGAATCAAAGTGCTTCATTTACGCTCAACGATTGCTTAAAGTAACAGCAAAACTCTTCCTGAGATCAACGCAGTGCCAATCGTGGAGTGAATAAAAATCAGCTTTACTCAGCGATTTTCATCAGCATTCTACAGCTGCTGACGTACACAACGCATTGGGGAATCGCAAAAAGCAGAGAGAGGAGAACTTCCAGTAATACGTGCTAAGCATGCAGGAAATCAGCCAGTGCAGCTGATATTGAGGAACAAGATGTCATCAACTATATCATCAAAGGTATACCCGATTCAATGGTTAATAAACAACTTCTCCTTGCAGCCAATATTTTCTCTGAGCTGAAAGTTACACTGAGAAAGTGTAACAGCGCATCCGAAATCAACACCACATTTCGTTGTGGGAAAACGGGACATCTTATTAGAGACTGTCCACAATCAACAACCGTGCTGATGCTCCAGAAGAACGAATCAGTCAACTTCAACACACAACAATCGTTCTTAAAAGACTTTCGAGGCATCTTCGAATATAAGTTCGTAAACAACGAATTTGGAGTAGCTAGTTCAACGATGAGAGCGATGACGATAATAGATACTGGCAGCCTATAAGCTTCGTTCAACAGAAATATGTTCCAGCATTTGATGACATCTAAAGAAACCTCGCTGCAAGACTTCAGTGGTATCAACAGCAGCAAATTAGTTATGTTTGGTAAAGTACTGTGTAAAATTAAATTTGATAATATGCATGTCCATTTATGTTAATATGTAGTTAAAAATGATACAATGAAGAATGTGATAATTTTAGGACGAGATTGTTTGCAAAGAAGCAAAAGAAGCAGTATTAAATTAACGTTAGAAAATGATAAAACGAATTTTGTGAAAGAGAAAGAACTATTAAGTAGTAATAATATTGAGTCTGAAAATGAAACAGATGAAATTCTTAATATTGATATGTGCAGTGACAAGGATAATAACAACTTACATATTAATGAAAATTTGAATTATGAAGAGAAAGTAAAAATAATAAACTTAGTATCTACGAGTGTTTCAAACAATAAGATTTTAAATGAAAAGGATACAAATCCTGTTGTGTTAAATGAGTGTGAAGATTATGCAATGAAAATTATTTTAACGGATGCGAATAAGATTTTCAATTGTGCTCCAAGACGACTGCCATAATCGCATAAAAATGAATTACAAAAATTTTAGATGGCTTGCTTACAAATCATATAATTCGCGAGAGTAATTAACCTTTTGCATCACCAATCGTTCTAGAGAGGAAGAAATCAGGGGAATTTCGGTTATGTATCGATTTTCGACAGTTAAATAATATTACCTTAAAAGTTAATTTTCCACTTCCTTTGATAGAGGATCATTTGGACACATTGCGTGGCAAGAAGTATTTTTCGCTTCTCGATTTAAAAAGTGCATTTCACCACGTGAAGTTGTCTTTAGAATCAGTAAATCAGTTTGAGTTTTTGCGCATGCCTTTTGGGCTCCAAAACACATCTGCAGTATTTCAAATGTATATAAATATAATTTTTAAAGATCTTATAAAATCCGGAAAACTTCTAATCTATATTGATGATCTTTTTATTGCGTCAAAAACAAAAGAGGAACAATTTGATATTTTAGAAGAGGTTCTTCAGATTGTGGGTCTGCATAATTTGCAATTGCTTTGCTTGTTCATGCTAGAAAAAATAACTTATTTGGGATATGCAGATATGCAGCAGACGGAATAACCCCGAATGCAGATGGGTTGCGTGCGGTTAGAGAATTTCCAACACCTATTAAAGCTAAATCTTTGCATTCCTATTTGGGTTTATGTTCGTATTTTCGCAAGTTTATTAAAGATTTTACCATTATTTCAAAGTTTTCTGAAGAAAACTTACTGGTTTCCGTTCATGAAAGCCATAATTAAAAACTACATAAGGATTTTGTACAGCATCCCGAAAGGTGCTAAACCATTTGGAACTGTTCACATCGACCACTATGGTCCTTTGCCTCCTTTTGTTCGAAATCTAAAAAAAAATACGTATTTTTAGTTGTTGACGGATTTTTAAAGTTCACAAGACTTTAAGCTGTTAAAATACTAGCACCAAAGAAGTTTTAAAGTGTTAAGAGTCATATTTTTCAAGTTATAGCAAGCCCACTCGAATAGTTTCGGACAGAGGAAGCTGTTTCACATCTGATGAATTTTCGAATTTTTGCAGCGACTTCACCTCACCCCAGTCGAATGGACAAGTGGAGAGGATAAATAGAAGCCTTACCCCAATGTTGGCAAAAGAGAGTGAGATGGAACGAGACGAGTGGACAAAGTATTTTAATAAAGTTGAATTTGCTATTAACAATGTTGTGAACAAGAGTACTGGATTTAGTCTCAGTGTATTGCTTTTTGGTGTTAGTCAAAAGGGTGTAGTTGTGGATAAAATTCGAGTGCATCTAGAAGAAAATGTCATCACAGAGAAGCCGAGAAATTTAGAGGTAGTTAGGCAGAAAGCGAAAGAAAAAATTATTTGCAATCAGCAGATTAACAAATATTTTGATAAGTGACATAAAACCCCATACCCTTACAAGGTTGGTGATTATGTAATGATTAAAAATGTTTTAAACACTCCTGGTATAAACAAAAGCTTATACCTAAATATGAAGGACAATATCAAATGACTAAATGTCTAACCAATGATAGATACCTTATTAAGGACTTAGAAAATCTTCAGATTTCAAGAAGGAGTAGTCTCTTCCGAAAATATGAAACCATATAAGACCTTTTCATCATAGAATATCTGCACGTATAAGTTTTTGAGTTTCTTCTATCGAAAATGAAAATGTTCTTCTAATTCAAATGTATTGTACTAAACGAAATGATGGCGTAAGAAATAAAAGATAAAAAAAAACACGCGGCTTAACTTCATATACAACTTTATTAATCGGCGGCTAATTCAAGTGTGTCTAATGTCATGACATCTGGGTATCAGACAGCTACTTCTGTCAAACTTCAGCTGCGCCTTCCGGAGAGTGTTCGCAGATGCGTAATACTCCCCCTTCTTGAACTGGAACCTCTTTGGTCGAAAGATTTTTCTCGGAAGGCCGGGAATTACAATTGTTGCCTCCGTAGTTTGTGACTCGATCAATGTGCACAACTTTAGCTCTTGATCGCGGCGTCTTCTAGATCTTGATAGTGGCATCGTGTATGATTTCCACCCGATATAGTCTCAGTACCACATTACTTTCTACCACACCACTGCGTGATGAAGCCAGAGAGTAGCAGTACAAAGCTACGGGTAGTTTTCGATGCATCAGCGAAAACATCGTCCAACATCTCGTTAAATGACATCATGTACGCAGGTCCAACCATTCAGGCCGAGTTGTTCACACATCTTTTACAATTCAGGACTCCGAAGTATGTTATCAAGGCCGACATTAAAAAAATGTATCGCCAGATACAACTGAACGAAGAGGATAGACGATATTAACTAATATGGTGGAGAGCTACGCCAAATCTACCCATAAAATACTATCAGCTCAACACAGATACTTACGGAACAAAGCCAGCTCCGTATTTAGCAATAAGTTGTTTGAAGAAATTGGCCCAAGATCATGCCATAACCTATCCTATCGGTTCCATGGTGTTACTGAGGGACTTCTACGTGGACGACGTCATGACTGGGGCAGATAAGTTAACCATGGCAAAGGAACTTTAAGCCCAACTTACAGCAATCCCTCAAGAGGGACGATTCAAGCTAAGAAAATGGTGCTCTAATCATCAACAACTGCTGGAGGCCATCCCTTTGGAAGACCAAGAAATTCCGCTTAACGAAGGCAGCATCGAAGGATCTGTTAAAGCTTTAGGTCTAACGTGGCTACCGAAATCAGATGTATCCTGCATAAAGATCAATCATGCACCGCAAAAGAGGTTTACTTAAAGGACAATAATGTCGGAAAAGCAAAACTCTTTGATCCTCTAGCACTTGTGGCTCCGGAAATAGTCATTGTAAAATTATTCGTGTAGGAGCTTTGGGTGCTGAAATATGATTGGGATTGGGTGCCAGTGTCGAGAAGGCTTAGAAATTCTGAACAAAATTCGACTTCAACGTCACGTTCTTGGACAATCCATGCCTGCGTCAGTACAAATTCATACATTTACTGACGAATCGGAGAAGGCTTATGGAACAGCAGTATATCCTTGATCGACCACTAAGGATGGTATCGTAAAAGTTCGATTATTGTGCTCCAAGTCACGTGTGGCACCAGTGAGCAAAACATCATCAGGAATAAGCTCATTAACGATACCTCGGCTCGAGTTATGTGTGGCACTCTTTGCCGCGGAACTTTCTAGCAGAGTACATTCAGATTTAAAAATTAACGAAGCAACATCTCATCTTTGGACAGATTCCTTAATTGAAGTGGGGGGCGTTTATTTGTGAACGGCACCGGCTCGCCCTGTCACAAAGAGCTCATAGGGTTTCTGAGTAGTTTTCAGCCTCACCCTCCTTCTCTGCTGCTTTTGGTCGGGGACTGCTTATTTGTTATTCGCAGCTAACCTGTGTATTACAGAGAGGAAGTTAGGATCTTTAATAATGGTGCAGTGTTCAGTACGATATGGCCTTTATGCGGATGGCTGCATATGCTGCCACCTGTTGGCTATAGAGATCTAGGAGTGGCAGATGGAACAGCATTTCTAAAGCAGCTGTTAGTGAAACTCCGATTATACACCAACCTTTGTACTCGGCTCAGATGGTTGCGGTGAATGGCCTTTTCTAAGGACGCCCACCAGACGATCACGCCATACATATGTCAATATAGGCCTCATAACTGCTACAGTATGTAATTCGTGGCTGCAGTCCCCATCTATTTCCTAACGCTCTCTTATAGCAATGCGAAGCTGTAGTGGCTTTCTTGACGCGTTCCAGAATGTTCAGTTTGCAGCTTAGTTTTTTGTCGAGGATAATTTCGAAGTATTTGGCTTTATCAGCAAGTGTCAGTTTTGGGGGACCGAAATGTGGAATTTTATATTTCCTTGTAAATAGGACTAGCTCTGCCTTTTGAGGGTTAACACAGCCTCTAGTCCATTGAAAGAGCTTAGAGAATGCATTCTGCAGAATGTCCCTGAGCGTATTGAGGTGTTTACCCGCGAGAGCTATAACAACGTCGTCTGCATAGGCTATTACCTTACAGCCCTCGCCTTCCAGGATTAAAAGCAGTTCATTCATCATTAGGTTCCAAAAAAGGGGAGGGAGCACCCCACTCTGGTATTACTGTGGCCCTACTTACGGACCTCCGAACTACGGTGTCGCCTAGATTGGAGTTGATCACCCTATGGGTCAGCAGCCGGTTGATCAGGCCGCCAATCAGCGCCACAATTCTTGAATACTCTTATGATTGCGCCAGGTTCGGTCTTTTTAAAAGCTCCTTCGATGTCCAGAAATGCCACCAGAGTGTATTCTTTGTAGTCTAAAGATTTTTCAATAGTATACACCAGCGAGTGAAAGGACGTTTTTACCGATTTCCCTCTACTGTACACATGCTGGGAGGTTGACAGCAGATAAGGATTGATGCTGCTGCGAATATGGGCGTCTATTATTTTCTCCATACTTTTCAGAAGGAATGATGATAGACTAATACGTCTGAAGTCCTTGCTCCATGCGAGCTCTTGCCGGCCTTCGATATAAATACCACATCCACTTCAGTCCAAGGTTTGGGAATGTGGACCAGATCCAGCAAATATTGAAAATGAAAGTAAGTCAGGGTAGGATTAGGTCTGCCACTATTCAGATTTCAGCTATGATTATACTATCTGCGCCAGCAGTTTTAAAGGGTTTGACGCTCTGTATAACCCAACGAATTTTACTCTTAGTAATAAGATTGATCGAGTTGCATGGCGCTGATACTGCAGAGGAAGATGTAAATGTGTCAGTGAGAATCCATTAGCAACTCGAGGGAGTCAATAATAAAAATGGTCCAGGAGCCATCAACCCTTTTTAGACAGCTGGAAGTTCTGGGAAAGGTAAATACATATATATTATTCCGAATCAGACCACAATTATGGGCCCCTTTTCGTCTCTCTTCCAGGATCCATTTTAGCCTGAGAGACTCTCTGGGTTTCTCCACAGTTCTTCTCTGGCTTTGATTCCTCATGTCAACGCTAGCATCTGTTTTGCAGAAATCTGGTTCAACTTCTGGGTTTCTACCCAGTGGCGTCCCAAGACCTCTCTCTTCTGCTAGCTAATGCCAGACATTGACACAACATATGTACATACATATGTGCCGCCGCCCGTCTCGATTTTCTCCAGGCATAGTTCACAGGTACCATCCGCGAGAACACCCATCTTCTTTAGGTGATTCCCGAAATTTCCATGACCTGTAGATAGCACTACCAACCATTTCAGTGCTCTTCGCTACAAGCTTAAAACTTCCCTATGAGTAGTGCCAGTTGACCTCAGTCACTACGTGCTCTCTCATTTCATTTCGAGATGAGCACTCATTGAATTTATGGACACATTCCCTTGCCAGGGATGTATTTATATCTGTTCGATTCATGCGTCTAATCACTGATTGATTGTCCAGTGCTATAGTTATATCTTTACCAACAACTTGACCTTCTATCAGGTGATTCCCCGCTCTGCCATCCATCATGGACTCATCCGTAAAGATGGTTATACCACCAATTTTCTTTTCCGGAGGTGTTTCATCCTCGATAAGAATTTTGTGATAATTTCCGGTAACACACACTCTCTTTATTTCGTCCATGGGCATATTCAACTCCCTAATCTCATTTTTCACGAGATCCAGGATTTTCCAATGCCCATCGATGGTACCGCGCCTGTGCCAGTGCAGAGAGGGGAAAGGAAGCAAAGATCTTCCTGAGTCTTGATACCTCAAAGACCTCTTCTATGTTGCCACAAAAGGGTCTCCAAGATTTGTGTTTGGCTGTCCAAAGTTTATACTTATAGATTTTGAGGGTCAATGATCTAAAAAAAAATGAACTGAAAATGAATTTAACTAAGTATTTCACTAGTGGTTCACCACTGCACATTCCGAATGCTATTTCACATACCACTGTATATTCTTGGTCCGAAACGCAATGCTCGGAATAAAGCTGTGTTCACGATTTTTAGCTAAAGACAACGGGTATTGATAAATTCTGGAACATAAACACTGTCCTCGACTCCAGAAAAATAGGTTGTTGCAACTCCAGATTCTTGCAACTTGAACGGGAATTCTTGCGGTATAATATCTTGGGACTCCGTTCTGCTGAAAACACCATCAAATCCGGAGCGGAACTGCTGGTGGCTCCAGCGGGACACCAAAGTTTCATCCTCGCCTGCTGGCTGTAATCTAATGTGTACCTACATAATGCGATGGGACACCATGATGTCGGAAAGTACAATAACAGCGGTGTGCGAATTGTGGACTTCAGCAATGTGAATCGTTTTTCCATTGAAGACACTTGCTTAACGTCGCAAGGCCTACCAAAACATCATCTGAGTTTCAACGGATAGGTAGCACTTATCCAACCTAATTCGCCGCCAGATGATCAGTCGGCGCTTTGAAGACGAAAGGAAGTTGCGAAGTCCTTCAGTACCCATTTCGCCGAAGGAGCCTAGACGATCCTAGGCGAACACTGGACAGAAACGTTTTTGCAGTTGAGTCAGAACGGCTTGTGGGTAAAAGAAACATCATTTACTATAAAAGAGAAAACGAATACATATTCAAAATTTGAGTGAAACTTAAAATCATACAAATCTGATTTGTGGAAGTCTGCAGGACAACTCTATGTGACAAATAATCAGAATTGGGAATTCCGGGAGGATAATGACCCGAAGTATTGCAGTAGATATTGTACTCAGTGAAACGAACAAATTTGCATCATAGCAAGTGTTTGGGCTTCAATGAAATTTAAGATAGACGGAAAAAGCAACAATTACAAAAATTACCAATTGAACCAAGTAATAAATGCAGACAACTTTCCGGGTTGTAAGTTAAAGAAAAGGGTTCATTCAAAACTATTTTATTTTATAACAATTGAATTTATTTTTTCTACCGAAAAGACTATGCGATCGAAACGCTAAAAAATAATTATCCAAGTAGAGTGCAGTATTATTTGAGAAATATATAAAGCCCAAATTCTTCTTTGTGCATTAGTTTGATCCTGAGAAATAGGCACAAGGACTAGCTCTTATCGTCAATGGATATCGTCACCATAAACGTTGCACTTCTTTTCATCAGTTTTATCAGTTTTGGAAACTCAAATACAAAGTCAAAGTATTTGTCAATACAATTTTAATGAAATGGTTTTCGAAATATTTTCGACCATCTCAGAAATATGTATACATAGTATGCACTTGATCTGATGTTCAAAGGAATATATATGTATGTACATGGGTAGAAGACTATGCAAGTTTACTAATCTTAATACTGGAATACATTCAATGTAAGTGTAAAGAGGTCTTATTATAATTTTTCGAAAATCAAGGGATAAGTAATTCCCTAGTCGTGAAAAGAAGAAAGTTTTTGTTTCGATTCCTAGTTACTGCTTCAGTACAAACGATGAATATTTGTAACAATCTCAAATTGCCACAATCCATTCAATTTGAAATTATCTTCAAAATCGAATAAGCTCTAAACGACATAACATCAGGAATTTGCATATTGTATCCTATTACACAAGCCTCTCAATCCTTTGTTTGCATTTGCAGTATTAAATTGCTTTCATTAATTTGAGTACGAATACGTAAAGGAATAGAACTCCTCACAGGGTCCTTATCAAGACCATTGACGTAATTTTAATTAATCTTTCGACTCTGTAACTCTTCAAACTGCATTTGAGTCCCTGTCCTCTCTGTGCCCCTTTGACAATGTAACACCCTAAGTAAAAGACAAACTGTGATTCACGCGTTGCCACCCACTTACTGATAGGTAATCACGAGCAATTAATATTATTGATTACCTCAGAGAAGATGGTTTTGTTGTAAATGTGCGAGTTAAGAGTCGTTCACAAATGATTGACCGAAAGATGTTACCTCAAGAAGAAGGGTGTCCACATGCTCACACAGGATGTACGTGCAGGCATAATATGGTACATATTTGGAGAATGCTCAAAGAGTTTTGCGACACCCAATGGGTGATAGTATCATTGCCATTTCGTTGAATAGAAAT
Organism: Blera fallax; assembly: GCA_946965025.1. Lineage (NCBI taxonomy): Eukaryota > Metazoa > Arthropoda > Insecta > Diptera > Syrphidae > Blera > Blera fallax. The sequence continues at coordinate 53,897,516 of OX337246.1, forward strand.
GAACTTTTGCACCCACCAATATCATCATCATCACCAACATTATCATCGCGCTGTGCATGAAATATAACACAATGCAGACAGAAGTAAGGAAGTGTGCGTGCGTAAGTGAGCGTGTGACAAAATATCTAAAGGGAACTGGCCGACATAACACGCAGTATATAATTTACCCCGATTACCTTCTTAATGGGGTCCTTATGTGGGAATTGAATTAGCGCGTGAGTCTAATGAGTAAAAGGGGAACGATATTGCACGCACTATGAATTCAAATCTGACAATCACTTTGGTGTGGTTGTGACTTAAGTAGATTTCAAAAGGATATCGTTCTCGTCTTAAAGCGATATACACGAACGTACATACATATGTATATATCTTTACTATCGGGTGCACAGTTAATTAAATTGTGTTAAAGGCAGAGATTCAGCTTAAATGTTTTTATTAAGAGAGTATGGCAGAGACCCTATTTTACCCTGACAAAAGCTGTCATTGTTTGTGAATTGACGTTTGTCAGACATTCGCGAAAAGTGGGGCCGTAAACAATTTTTTTCGTGTTTTCTGGGATTTGAACGTCGAACCTCCCGCTCAGTAATCCAACGCACTAACTGCTTGAGCCATGGCGCCAGCATCCATACATATTACATATGTATATGCAGGGTTTTTTTTAGCACTGTGTGAGATGCAAAATAATAATATGTCTATAGTCGGGAAGATTCGAATGTGTATCTTTTGAAAGACCTTACTTTTTCCCGAAATACCAAGCCTTAACCCAAAAAGGGACCGTTTTCAATTTCTAAGTATGGTAATTACATCGTCTGTAAAAAGAGCATATTTAAGAACGGCCAGGTTTCCGATAGGGGTAACTGCCAACTGCTATGACATTAGTACAACAACAGGAATGTGCGTTCTGAATAAAATATTGCCACAATTGAGGCCAGTCTTATTGAAAACCCGAATTTACGTGGATAAACCAGCCACGAATGAAGCTTTGAAAGGCAATATAGTGCTAGTTATTGCGTTTACGAATATACGGCATAAGTGGTCAAAAATTACCAGTCGCGGTGCTAATACATATACCCAAAATGATCTTTAAAAGCTAAATGATAAAGAATTATCTTTTACATAAAAGCGCTTTTGAGATCAAAAACCAATGTTGTCTATTTTTATTTAATTTTATTTTCCGGATTCTTTTAAGCAAACACCGCTCTTCACAAATCTTGCAATTGATTATTTTAAGAGATCTGCCAACGCAAGAAAAAAAATCGTCAAGGAGAATATAACTTGTCCAGCCGATGAATTATCGACTTGAACGGACTTAATTCATTTACAGTATTACCTTTTACTTACCTACTTAGGTGGCGCTACAGTTCGGGGTGAACCTGGGCTCAACCTACAAGCCTCCCCAGTTAGCCCAGTCATTAGCACGTTTACATGTCTCAGCCATCTCAAGCATTTTTTGACTAGGTTGATGTCGCTTTACAGCACGTAAATTTCATCAATTTACAATTATCTTTATTGAGACTTTAAAAAATCAATACAATTATTTTCTGTACTTATGCTAGATTGAAGCCGACTTGTAGAGTGTATGTCTGGCTAAATAAAATTTAGGAGTATAGCTTCGTAAGCTTTTCAATCAATATATATACATGCATTATTAATAATAATGATAGATTACCTGTATGCTTGCTCCCGGCATACTTTAAGCAATTTCTAATAATGACTAGATAAAGGTACAATATTGAAACAAAAAAAAACAAAACAAACTAGTGCTGGGTGCAATCAGTTTAAATATTATAAAAAGATATATACATATGTATAAAGATATGTAGCTCTCTGCACTCTAGCAAAATTTTTAAAAGAATCTGCTTTATGGATTATATATAAATGTTTATATAATCAAAAGCTAACTAATAATTTGTGATTAAAGTATGACATAATATACAATATATAGTGCGGGCATGCGGGCGTTTTTTTTTTTTTCTCCTTTGCTATTTTTATACGTATGTATTATCCTCTCAATTTAAACCGTGACGCCTTTACATAAAAAGGTAACAAAAGGCTTCTACCATCTGGTTCGATATGAGGGAGAGATCTTTCATTAAGGAGATTAAATGGTGAAAGATAGTAATTGTCGTCCAAACTCTGACACATGTTTGAGTCCAGTAAAGATTTAATGAGTACATTTGGATGGAAGTCCATGCGTTGAAGTTTTCTTTAGGCAAGATTGATGAGGTTTATCATAAGAGGTGTTAATTGGCATGTATCGTACAGTAATTTATTTGGATACCATTTTTTTTCTGGTCTTCTATACTTTCCACAACAGAATCTAAGTATTCTTCTCTCAAATTGTTCCAATTCATTTGCCACTGTAGGAGAGATAGTAAACCATGCACAGAAATCGAATGCCAATATGGGTCTTTTAAGCTTTTTGTATATAAGCAGCTTTGTATTTGGGGGCAATGCTTTTGACTGTAGTAGAGATTTTAGCGAAACGGTAACAGCTTTAACTTTCGCTAATGTCCTTCTAGCATGTTTATTAAAAAGAAACATATTGTGGAAGTATACACCTAAGTATTTCAATGCAGACCGCAGGGGAATGAAATGGTTTTCGATTTGCAGACTCAACGTTTTGCTTTCTTTCACAGCCAAGCGATGCCCTTTACCACTTGAATTCCGAAAACAAGTTATGCCACATTTCTCTGTGTGACCGTTTTAAGGGCATATGTTCTTATAGGCTCCTCTGTTGTTCCTCTCCATAGTATTAGTTGATACTTGGTGTTTGCTTCTTTCATCCAAATCTGTCGGTACATCATGCTGATGTCTGCTGAAAAGGCTATTCTAAACTTCCTCCATTTAGCGATGAGGTCAATTATATCTGGTTGTAGGCGTGGTCCTATCATCAAGCAATCATTTAACGATGTTCCATTTGATGTTCTGCACGATGCATCGAAAACTAGACAAAGTTTTGTTGTGGTGCTTGATTCCTTGAAGACAGCATGGTGTGGGAGGTAGTAATGTTGTCCTCTGGCTAATTCCACTCCTGTTGTGAGTTCTTTCATGTGTCCTAATTTTATGTACTCGTTGATGCAGGCCGTATATGCTTCCCTCAGCTTAGTATTGGATGCCAGTCGTCTCTCCAATTGAAAAAATCTCGCCATTGTAGCGCGTTTGGAATCACCGATGTTTGGAGGAATGTTGTCCTTGAAAGGGAGTCGTACTTCATATCTGCCGTCGCTCCGTCGTCTAAAGTTTTGTTCATAATGTTGTTGACATTGCTCTTCTTCTGTTGTTAATTTCCTGACGTCCAAATTTTCCTCTATTTCCCAAAATTGCCTAAGTTGAACGTCAAGTGAGTTGTGGTGATCCTGCACGGTGATTGATTTAAGCTGGGAATTTGTGCCGACACTTCCGGTTAGAATCCATCCTAGTTCTGTTCGTTGTGCTACTGGTGATCCTTGTTGATTTTTTACCAGCCCTTCTAAAATAATGGAAGAATATACATCTGCTCCCAATAGTAGATCAATTTTCCCAGGGATATCATACGATGGATCTGCTAAAGGCAAATTAGACAAGTGAGCCCAATTGTTCTTCTGAACCCGTTGAGTTGGTAAGAGGGAGGTCAGATTTGGAAACACGAACGCCCTAACATTAAGACCGAAAGAAGAATTTGTTCGGGGGTGTATTGTAAAACAAGTTCGATGCTGAGAGAAGCCAGTTTATGTTTGACCTAACCCTGTGACATTTGCTGATATTTTCTCTCTTTTTAATTTAAGTATCTGCGTAGCACGTTCTGTAATAAAGCTGGCTTCAGAGCCTGGATCGATTAAAGCTCTGAAGATATGTTGGTTTTTATTAGAGTCGAAAACCCTTACTAATGCGGTAGCTAACAAGACCTTGGTTCGTAGCTGATTGAAGTGAGTGCTAAATGTTACATTAGATGTAGAGGGGCCATTGGATTGGATGTTTACACTGTCTGGTAAGTATACTATTTGGTTTGAATTTTGAATGAAGTGGCTAGGGGTGTTAAAATGTGATCTATTTTGTCCTTGATGAGTGAATCGTTGACTGTTGGTTGGAATCTGCACATGTTTAGACTCTATGTGTAACATAGTGTGATGTTTGAGTCCACATTTTTGACATCGGTTGGTGCTGTTGCAGGTTGAAGAATGGTGATCATAACCTAAACAGTTTGAACAAGTTGAAAGTTTTTTGATTGTTTCAGTGCGGGTTTTCGCGTAAATGTTCACAAAACGTTTGCATAATCTGATGCCATGAGAACCCTGACAAAGGCGACAGAGATATTTCTTGTGAGCTGCTTGGGTTTTTGTGTGAAAAGCGTTGGCCTTCCGGAAGGAAGTAGGTTTTGTATAACTGTTCAACTCGAGTATATTTTCCAGTGAGCTAAACCGACCTTCGATAAAGGCAAGAAATGTTTTTAGATCCGGCAGAACCTTAGAAGTTCCTAACTTGTCTTCCCAGTCTCTTTGAGTTTGAGCTGGAAGCTTATGAAAGATTATATAAATCAAGATGCAGTCCCATGTGTCGACTGCTAACCCGAGATTAGAGAGTGCATGTATACATTCAGTGCTAGTATCATGCAAGGATTTCAGATTCGCGGCAGTTTCAGAGGACAGTCTAGTTTGTTCTATTAATATACGTAGTTGTGTATTTACTAATTTTCTTTTGTTTTGAAACCTTTCAGTTAATATGTCCCAGGCGGATGCGTAATTTTTTCCGTCTATGGGGAGGTGTTGGATCAGCCGAGCAGCTTCAAAACACACGAAGCTTTTCAAATACTGCATGTCTGAAAGATCGACGTTTTGATGGATCATACTATTAAATATATTAAAGAACTCGCACCACTCTTCAAATTTCCCCGAGAAAGGTTTAATTTGTATACGCGGAAGTCGAATATCGGATGCTGAAGATCGGGTTTGGTTCAGACGAGTGGACTCTAGAATTTGAGTATGTGATTCCTCAAACTTATCCATCTCATCCCGCAACAAACCAATATAAGTAAAATATGTCCGTTTTATTTTTCGAATAAGTTTCATCCGATAAATATTTTTCTTTCACAGAGTCCGCGGAACTGTTAACAATTGAGGAATGTTCCTTTTTCGCGCGTTTGAACACTTCCTCCGCTTCCACTAAACACGCACTTATGTACCCCCTTGGCTTTCGCGTCGCGGAATCTTTCCTAAACTCATCAAGATCACTTCCTAATTCTTTGAGGAGAATTTCTTGGGAATTTCTTCAACGGATTTACTGAGTTTGGACATTTTATTTCGTCTATCGAATAATTATCTTAAACACTTGAATTTTTATATTTTAAATAAGTTATATTAAGGTTTTCTATTATTTATCGTTTTACGTTATGTTAGATATTAAGTATATTCACTTTGTTAATTAGGGGGGTTGTTAATGATTTGGAGGTTGAAAAATTAAAATGTAAAAAAAAAATAAAACCAATGTGTATATGTATATATGTATGAAAATTGAATGTAGGTATATGTATGTATAAAGCACTTTAACCTTCACTCCCTGTTTATTTTAATTTAATTTTAGCAGATAGAAAATTTTTGATTAAAGTTAAAAAATGAATGTAAAAAAAAATAAAACCAATGTGAATATGTATATGTATATATATGCATATGTAAATTGAATGTAGGTATAGTATGTCTAAAGCACTTTAACCTTCACTCTTTGTTTATTTTAATTTAATTTTAGCAAATAGAATATTTTGCGAAAATTGTTGATTAAAGTTAAAAGTGAATAAAAAAACTCAAAATTAATTTTCACTATAAACTTTCACTTTAATTCAAAGGTTTCACTGAATATATTTAAGGTTCCTACCTTACTATTGCGGTTGAATATTGATTATCCGTTGGTGCTCCGCTGGTCGTGGTTGTAATCCGCTGGGATTAACTGAGCTGCTTCTTAACGGCTGGGTTGGTCCGTTGATTCAGTTACTCAGTTCCCTGCTTCTTCGCCGTTTGGTTGATCCGATGTTCGATGTAAGCACTCCGTGCATTTGACGGGTAGTCAGGAATATGCAATGAATCAACTGTTGGACCAAGGCATTTATGAAGCACATCATATGCTACGCAACTCAAGGTCACAGCAGTTGATTTAATGCACATCCCACTAAATTTAATTCACTTCACTTCACTTAATTAAGCACTTACAATAGAATTATAATTTCGACTGCACTAAACACAACAATTAACCACGATGCCAATTGTCAAATGCGCGAAAGTTATGTTCTGACCATATGTTCTGTTTCTTTTCTCAACGCGATCCACATAATGGCAAATATCGCCAAAGCACACATATTCATAATACACACACAAAGAATGCAATGAAAGAGAGAGAGGGAGAGCATATTAGGTATTCTCGTTAAATTGTTATTCATGTATATGTGTTATACGATACACAATATTATATGAGTCTTCAACTCGCTCTTGAATTATATAATGTTGATAATGTTGATAATTGGGTCATCTACCCCGCTCTCAAATAATGTAAGAACAGCTGATTGTATGTACATAACAAAGCTTCATAGCTGACCGAGGTTACCACAGAACCGAGGTACCAATAACACTCTGAAATCAAAGACCAACCAATAAAGGTCACTTTATAACGTCGTGTGAAATAAGAGTTTTAATTAAATAAAAAAAAATCGTGATTCAACAAATCACGCAAACATAAAAAACTACATACTGCGGTTCAACTAATCGCAGTTCTTGCTTTGGGACATCATCCCCAAAACAGCCTTCAAGGGCCATATTTCTTTTACATTCCATATCGCTAAAAACGGGTACATTGCAAATGACCGAATTTGTCTGACGCCCCAAAAAGCGATACCTACACCCAAATGGCTTCTCAACTTTTCTATTCCCCAGATGAATTGGAACGCTTATATTTTTATGCTGGCTACCTCGAATCGAAGAAGAAGGACTACAAGTGGTAACAACCATACCCAAATTTTTTAGAAAGTGCCCTCAAACATTTTTTATAAGGAAACTTATACATACATGGCTCCTAAGTAAAAGATTATAAGTACACCCTTTCCGATAGGGCATATTGAGTTTTCGCTATGGTTTTTCCTCCAATAGTTTTTCCTTCTGGGGAAACAAAAAAACTAACGAACACGTTCGACCAGAATACATACTTATTCCGTACAAGGTTAACCTCAATAATAATGATCCTCAACCTAATACGAAGCCGTCGCCTCGATCATTCAGATTGCTCAGTCATCAGTTCCCATGCAAATCCGGATAATGCTACATATTCTTTCGCGTCTGCAGCGTCTTAACAAAATATTTAGGCATTGACATCATGCTGATTAAGTTTTTCAAAGCTTTTAATTTTAAAAATATCAGAATCGATATGAAGTCAGTCCAAATAGATTTTCTGATTATATTTATTGATATTCATGTATTTGACTTACAAGATATCGTATTTCGATCAAATACTAAACATAACCCATTTTTCTAGACGATAATGTATAGATACAGGGTGTCATATGATTCATTTCAGAAATATTTTAAATGTTTTTATTGTAATCAAATATAAAATATTCCTACGTCTAGAGGAAGGGAGGCACTTAAATTTATGCTGGTTGATGGAAGACCCTATTTTACACACTTCGCAGGATTGTTACTCCAGTACACCGAATGATCTATATACAGGGTGTCCCATTTAAGAGGTATAATCCTTTAACTGAAGATTCCTGAAGCTCTGGCGAACAAAAAATCGTATCGCAGGGGTGGTCTATTTTCACCCCAGTTCGAATTATAATCCGTCAAAGTGTGACACCTCCAATTTACATTCACTTTAAATGGTATAACTTCTGAATTATTATAGCTACTAAAACAGTTTTATACACATTGAATAAACAATAAGCGCATAAGGCTATGAAAACTTTTTGTAATTTCATGTAGCCACAAAAAAGTTATGGCTGCTTAAAGTCCAAATTATGAAAATTTCTTGTTTAAATTTTTTACTTAAAATGCATTTTTCTCAAAACTTTTACTAAGCAAAGAACTTTTTTTTTTATAAAACTTTTGTCTTTGAAAAATTTTCTAAATAACTTTTTCACCTAGGATTGGCGGAAGTTGTAGTAAAAGCCATTGTGTCAGACAAAAATAGTCAACAAACTAAAAAAAAATCCATGGTTGTTAGATCAAATGTTCGATTAAGCACCGACAATACCCTGCTAACTACTGTGGCAAGGTGCTTAAGGTGCATTTTCTTAATTTTTTTGACCATTTTGGTCTGACAAAAATGGCGTTTAGTACAACTTCCGTTAATTGGACGTGAAAAAGTTATTTAGCATAATTTTTAGAAATAGACAGAGATAAAAGTTTTATAAAAAAAAAGTCTTACTAAGTAAAAATTTTGAGAAAAATACATTTTAAATAAAAAATTGGAACGAGAAATTTTCATAGTTTTGACTTTAAGGAGCCATAACTTTTTTGTGACCGCATAAAATTACAAAAAATTTTCACAGTTTAATGTTATTTATATTTATGTAACTATAATAATTTAGAAGTTATACTATTCAAAGTGATTGTACCTCCAAATCGGAGGTGTCCCACTTTGACAGGCCCACTTGTATGAAGTAATAATCAGGCTTTGTAAGCTTCCCTTTTTTGACAGTACCCTCAGTTCGCGAAATGTGTCGCCCTTGACTAACTTATTCAAAAATGGGAGCTATAAATAAAATAATGGAAATGCAGTTATTATAATGCAATCGCAAGGTGAACGCTTTCTATTAATCAAACCCTTAAGTGCCTGCCCTAAATCGTCAGAAAGAATGAGCACCAAGAGTCACAACCCACCCTGGACCAACAAATATTAAAGACTTCGGCGACTTTAATTAAACCTTGACATAAATCAGCGTTGATACCTACTCATGCCCACGTCACCTTTCTCTAACATTTCCTAAAAGGATATTAAATTACAAAATAATGTTCGTCTAGTATCTCTCCCTACTATTGCTGCCGGTGGTTCCTTTGGATAACAGAACACCGTCTTCACCTACCTACCGTTTACTGCGAACGCAGTCACCGAAAAGAATTTCTCAAATAAATTCCAAACAGGTGTCCATTTCCTAGTGAAAGGATATTAACACACCTATACCCCCTCCAAAGGCCATTTACCATTCGCAGCGGCTTATAAATGTATCAACAAATGATCAATCAATCATCAGCGATGGAGTAGTACAATACAATATTCCCTCTAACCGGATCTGGAAGGTCTTGCGTCAAGTACTGCTATGGTGCCAACACCATTTCCTTAACTTCCACTACCTCCATCAACCCTCCGTGGATATCATGATGAATGATCAAAGTTTAATTCATGGCTTGATTGGAAATGGCAATGCGAGAAGGTCGGGAGTGAATTATTGAACGACTACTTTGGTATCCGGTTACGTTTCAGATGCATAAGGTTGTGTACATGTTACTTTTTTTGTATTTCATACAGAAAACTGTTTTTCTTAAATTTTGGAGGCAGCAATGTACATACATATATGTATGCATGTATGTACATACGTACATATCTCATACCCCTCTTTACCCTCAAGGATTTGCATGCACTTCCATAGCCCAATGTTGATATTGCCGTCAGCCAAATTCCAAGAACACGTCGAAACATAATTATTATGTTGATGCAATTATGAAGTTAATACTAAAACACATTAAGGTGATTACGTGAATGTGTTTAAACAGGCGGGGAGGTCGGATTGAGGAGAGGAATAAAGCTGGATAGACAGGAACGAGGTATTTGCATGTGTTGGGTGCTAGCACTTCGGAATAACTCGTGGTGGAATTTTCCAAATAGAATTTTTGAAATTCAAAGTTCATGCAGATGGTGGCTGTAATAAGAGGGTAAGGAAGGTAGATCATAGGTCTTAATGAGAAGGCTTTAGTATTGAAATTCCATTCATTTAAGGGATTTGTGTATTGAGTATTATGTATGTAAGTGCGGGTGTGGACATTTGGAATATAAAAGAAGGATTAATTCAGTTGATTTTGTTGATACTGAATTAATGGTTCTGTTGCACAGGTACTTACATAGGTACATATGTATGTACAAATGTGTATCGATGCAATAATAACTTTACCTATGGTACGGATACAATAGTAGCGGTAGTAAATGTAGTTTGTTGTACAATAAAAAACTCTTTGTTACAAAATATAGCATGGTATTTTCCGTCAACCAAGTAAGAGAGACTTACAATTATTACATAGTTTTAAAATTAAATTTAAAAATATGTATGTACATATGTACATAAAACATAGATCAACAAAATTATAACATTATTCATACAGTAGGGTAACGGCTCTGGTCGTCGGGCACCAGTTACTAAAGTATTTGATGAAAAACCTTCAAAAAAAATTTCATTGAATGTCGAAACAAATATTAATAGATAAAAAAGAGAGTTTTTAATCAAACGCTCACTGTTTTCTAGAAACGAACAAATTAATGAAAAAAGTCATATTGCGCTAGTGGTTGGCCGCGAAATTTTAATAAATCGGCCATAAAGGTTCTAGTGGTCGGCCAGATCAAATCAATCAATGAAAAAAACATATTCAATAATTATTTAAGGCTTTATTTGAAAGCAAAATATTTAATAAATAATATTTTATTTTTTTTAATTTTTTAATTAATTTTTAAAGAATCATAAAAAACGCTAAGATGCCACCAGTTTGTTGAAAGACTAATTTGGTGTCAAATCATACTACTTATTTTTCTTTTTGCTTATTTAGGAATAAGTTAAATAATTGCAATTAATCTAAAAAAAAAGTTATTGAATAGCTTAAGAGATTAACAATGTTTGAAAACAAAATAACAAAAAATAATTAAACAAAAAAGGAACTTCGAAAATGTCTGCATAGAGCGTATTTATAGCTAAATTTTAAATAAAAGATAATTTAAATTGCACAATGCTGGCAGATAAAATCTGATTTTGATGCTTCTGCATAACTGAGTTCCTTCAAGGAAGTACATTTGAGGTGGAACCACGAAGAACAAGAACCACAACCTATATTTTTCAGATTATCATCCTCAACAACACTTATAATAGAATCTTGAAAACAATTGCAGATTTGTTTAGCTTCTGAGGCTGTTGTTGAACTTTGTTTGGGTACAATTCCTGTTTAAGAAGCTTCTTGGCCAGACGTTCTTTCTTCCGCTGTAATAGCCCTTGAAGATTCTGACCCAAACCTCAAAACGTCTTCAGAAATTCTGCCATGAAGGCGATCTTGAATTGTTGTCCTAGGAATTCGGTAGATTTCGGCTGCTTTTCTTACGCTCAAAGTATTATTTCTTATGTCACGAAGAGCCAAGGCCATTTCCTCTTGATCTGGAACTTTATTTGACCTACTTGTTGTTTTTATTTGGCGAGATTTTCGATTTTGATTTGTTTGCACCCTTAGTTCGCTTTCCATTTTTGATTTCCAAACGAAATTTGAAATCGAAGTAAATTAGACAAATAGTCCCATACCAACCGAAATAGGGTTCAGCGGTCGAACACTAGCTTCGTAATTTCAATTTGGGGGTAGATGTGTAGGACATGTAGATACATATCTGCTTGTATCTTCACAATAAGAAAGTATTTATATTACATGAAAAAAAGGGTTAAAGTGGCCGATCACTTCAGAGTGGCCGACCACTAGTGCCGTTACCCTATTTGCTGTCGGTATTTTCAGGATGACTTTAAGTAGCTTGCCAATACACTACAATTTGACCATTTTTGTCAGAAGTTCCTGTAGAGTTTCTTTCCGTGATGTTGCATTAAAGGCATATTATGTTCGCTACATAATCTTATTCATTCATTAAGGAATTGCGTCTTTACGCGTATTTGTTGCATAGCGAAAGTGAATGTGTGGGAGACGTTGACTGGGGATTCACTTTAAGAATTTACTGAAAGTGCAATCTTAATTTAAAAATAGCTGCAATCTTGTTTCCAGGTATGGTAGTCGGGAGTATTTTCTGAGAGTCTGAGGATTTTTTAATAAAATACATATGTATCTAAAGAGTTTTTCCACTTCTTCATACTTGAGCCGCGTAGAACATTATCGACCTCATTACGACATCATAGAGATTATACATACATATGTATGTAAGTATTTTGTTCTTGGTGCGATGTTCTTTTTACACTATGCCTTTCCATTTAGAATTTATTGCTCTCTTTGCCCCTCCTAGCTTTTCCTGCAGACATTTATGTTGTAAACCAAGCCGAAGTTTTATGATGACTCTGAGGTACTTGTACTACTTGACCTTCTTAAATTCTCCATGTAGTCAAGTTCATTTTCACATCTTGCGTAGTGACAAAACCTTTAGCGGAAGACCATTATTTTGGACTTGTTGGTGTTCACTTGAAAGTTCCACAGACTGCCGTGACATAAGACCAAATCTCAAAATTTTACCTTATGGCACTTTAATAAGGCGACGTTAGGCCAATTTGGTTTTATGTTACTTTCCACTGCATCAACAGAGGATTATGTATGGGGGGACAGCTGCCCCCTGCAACCCCCCGGCTTGGTGTCAATGTTGGATTTGGAGTAGGTGCGAGATTGGGTGCGGGCAAAATTTCTTTATATTCATGTTTCGGATGTTTCGCGCGGATTTAAAGAAACTGCAGGTGAATTTATAATTGTAAAAATACCACAGCTGTGCAGAGTTTGCGTTCATAAATGTAAAAGGCTGTATTACTATTGCAGCTGTATTGGTATAACTTGCGCTCATAAACGTCAAATGACTGCCTTTGTTTTCCAAATTTGCACTCGATTTTGTTTTGATGCGCATAGCGAAAATGTAAGTAGCAATTTTAAAATATAGAAAATGAAGGGCTTTATCATAATTTGGATTTTTTTAACGAAGATTCTGAATCTTATATATTATTTTTACTAAAATTTTTAATTTAAAAAATTCACTTTCACACCTTCTGCAAGTTCTGACAGCTAAAATGTTTCTAATACATTTATGAACGATATTTTGGCAGCTGCTTTGCAATAATTAATGTGTTCAGAATTTGCTGCGGGTTATTTACAGCAATTTTTTTGACAATTATGAACTCACCCTGCATATATCGAACCTGGCACCCACTCCAAATGCAACAGTGACCCCAAGCCGGGGGGTTGCAGGGGGTAGAATATTTGGTCTTATGTCTCAAAGTAATTTGGCATTATGTCACTTGGCCTTATGTCACGGCGCCTGATTTACATCATCGTTGGCTTTTTGAACAAAATTAAAATATCATCAGTGTACATTAGAAGCTTTATTTTAAGCCCGGTGAACTCAAGTCCTATTGGTAAAAAAGTTGGCAGGTTATCCAGGAATACCGAAAAGTATAGGGGCCTCATGAGACAATCCTGCTTAGTACTCATTCGCGACTCAAACCAGTTTGAAGCGCATTTTCAATCCTATACTGCAGTTCTGTTCTCCTCGTAAAGATTTAGTATGATTTTAAGAACCTTTGTTGAGACCCCAAGGTTACTTAATTTATTGACCTTCTGCCAATGAAATTAAACGCCCCTTCGAAGTCAATGAACAGTAGTAGTAGTAGTAGTATTGTTCACCGTGGAATAGTTCTTCCTGAACCCAACTTGGAACTGAGGAGGTCGTTTGCCTGTAACCAAGCTGTTAATCATTTTGAGATGATGCTCGGCAATAGTTGTATTTACAAAACTCGTACAGGATATGGTGCCCTCTTGATGCTTTATGTATAGTTACGGCAATGACATACGTCACACTTCCCAAACACCTACACAGTGTCCTCGACGGCTATAGTAACGGTAAGACATTCGTGGTATGAGTCATCGCTCATCCAATCCCATCATCTTCAATCCAAATTAGGTCAGTGAGTCATAAACCACTGCAATCTATATGTTGACATCATTCAGTGTCATCATCTCCACTTGAAAGTAGGGCAATAAGTCATAGACCATTGTCTATCCATTAGATGGAATCGCATCCGCACAATAGATCAGCATCCATAAGATGTATTGTTGACACAATTGCATCAGCTTGCATGATCGGCAAATCGTAGTTCAAATAAAAGATCATTAAGGGTGGCAATGGTGTAGTGGTAGCGTCATCGTTTGTCGAGCTAATGGTTCACAGTTCAATCCCTGATGTCAGTAAGCATTACATAATAAGAGGCAGTCCGATCAATTGCGAAAGCTTATGACAACAATACTGCGAAGGCATAACACTGGCAGTAGGTTTGCTAAAGGGCTGGAGAAATTGTTCGTTCTGCTGATGATTGATATGCTTATGACATCAGGTAGGCTGCGAAAAAAAATACTGTGAATCAGAAGCGAAGGCAAAAAAAATATGACAACAAACCAATCTCCCCAGTTATCTGGACATCACCCCTGGAGTTAATGTGAAACCTAATACACCTGAGTTTCAAAAGACTACACCAATCTCTTTCTCTCTCTCCATCCATCTTTCCAACGCCCGCACCGTGTGAAAAAATGTAGAAGAGTATTCATAACCCCTTGAGTGCGTGCAAATTATAAAAAAAAAAATGTGGTCTGGGTGCGACCCGCAAGGTCCACACGACTAACTTCCCAGTGGGAAGAAATAAAAAAACAATATGCATTATTTAATTAATAAGTATTATTTTTTTTACATGATCAAGATCTTTGCGCATACGAAAAGGTTTAATGAAGCTCAATCCCAAACACTAATGGCCTACACATAAACACTTGCTTCTACAATTACTACAATGTTTGATGAGCAATGAAATTTTTTTCTTCACGTTATCAAGAAATCATCAACTTGGAGATATCTCATCAATACCACTCATCAACTAAGAATGCTGAATTAACATTAACGCAGCTGACAGCACAATACAATTTACTTTCTTCATGAATTGTTCAAGACTGACATCACAAAACTACTGCTTTTCACCATGAACCATTCAAAAATCATCAGTAGGAGATTATTAACCATATCCTCAAGAATTTTATCATCTTCAACAAACATTTCCATACTGGCTTGTCACAAAAAAATAATAACTAGCAGAAATTGATGAAGCTCTCATAACATCAATCAGCCCATACACAACATATGCAATTAAATCGGATTCAAAATGGAAGAAATCGACTTTACATAAGACTTATCAAAATATGAAATAACAATATTTTTTCATAAATACTATTTATATGTACTTATAGAAATGAAAAAGAGCATTGTTTCATCGAAAATAACTTTTACGGTTAATAACTTCTGCTTACAACCATGTTCCACGTCATAATTTAATTTTTAAATGTTGAATGTACATCATACTATTACCTGCAAATGTTTTCTCAAACATAATATTCTTGTATTAATTGCATATTAATAAAGCAACCTTGAATTTCAAAAAGATTGTTGAATATATTCACATCCCATTTTTTATTATTAACTTCCCAATGGGAAGTTGTTGTAATGGGGCCGATTTTGTGAATTGCGAATTTTGACATATCTCCACGTTTTAAGGTCACCTGAATCCAAATCCAACGTTTTTACAGAGATGTCTGTGTGTGTGTATGTACGTATGTTCGTATGTGCGTATGTTCGTATGTGCGTATGTGCGTTCGGAATTATCTTTCGTCTCGATTATCTCGAGAACCAAAGATGATATGGACATGGGACCGGATACATTTGACGCGTAATTACGTAATTAAGTTTCCAGAAAAATCGGTTTAGTAGTTTTTTGTTAGTAATTAAATAACTAAAAAAATAAAGGCAAACTAGCTGAATTTTGAAATTGATGATTTGTACTATTCATTCGTGCAGATTCTAAATACCTTCGTAGTGATTTTTTTTAATATTATAAATATATGTTTTAGCAAAATTTTTATGAATGTCGTAGCAATTATTTTAAAAAAAATATTATTAAAAAAAAATAATTATGAACAGAAACTAGATGAATGTGTAGAATTTTAAATTTATATTACCAGGCCGGGAGAATAATGAGATTTCGAACTAGCCAACTCGTAACAATTAGTTATAATAAAAAAAATTACGTTGATAAAAATATTAATAATAAAAAATGGGATGTGAATATATTCTTCGATATAAAAAAATCAACAATCCTTTTGCAATTCAAGGTTGCTTTATTAATATGCAATTAATACAAGAATATTATGTTTGAGAAAACATTTGGAGGTAATAGTATGCTGTACATTTAACATAAAAAAAAAAAAATTATGACGTGGAACATGGTTGTAAGTAGAAGTTATTAACCGTAAAAGTTCTTTGCGATGAAACAATGCTTTTTTCATTTCTATAAGTACACATAAATAGTATTTATGAAAAAATATTGTTATTTCATATTTTGATAGGTCTTATGATTTCTTCCATTTTAAATCCGATTTAATTGCATATGTTGTGTGTGGGCTGATTGATGTTATGAGAGCTTCATCAATTTCTGATAGTTATTATTTTTTGTGACAAGCCAATATGGAAATGTTTGTTGAAGATGATAAAATTCTTGAGGATATGGTTAATAATCTCCTACTGATGATTTTGAACGGTTCAAGGTGAAAGCAGTAGTTTTGTGATGTCAGTCTTGAACAATTCATGAAGAAAGTAAATTGTATTGTGCTGTCAGCTGCGTAGTCTGTTATCAATATTGCTGTTTAGTTACTTGTAAGAAAAGAAATGTTAATTCAGCATTCTTAGTTGATGTGTGGTATTGATGAGATATCTCCAAGTTGATGGTTTCTTGATAACGTGAAGAAGAAAATTTCATTGTTCATCAAACATTGTAGTAATTGCAGAAGCAAGTGTTTATGTGTAGGCCATTATTGTTTGGGATTGAGCTTCATTAAACCTTTTCGTATGATCATGTGAAAAAAATAATACTTATTAATTGAATAATGAATATTGTTTTTTATTTCTTCCCACTGGGAAGTTAGTCGTGTGGACCTTGCGGGTCGCACCCAGACCACATTTTTATTGTTGTTATCAACGTCATTTTTTTTATTATAACTAATTGTTACGAGTTGGGTAGTTCGAAATCTCATTTTTCTCCTGGCCTGATAATATAAATTTAAAATTCTACACATTCATCTAGTTTTTGCTCATAAGTATTTTTTTTAATAATATTTTTTTTAAAACAATTGCTACGACATTCATAAAAATTTTGCTAAAACGTACAATTATAATATTAAAAAAAAATCACTACGAAGGTATTTAGAATCTGCACGAATGAATAGTACAAATCATCAATTTCAAAATTCAGCTAGTTTGCCTTTATTTTCTTAGTTATTTAATTACTAACAAAAAACTACTGGACCGATTTTTCTGGAGACCTAATCAGTTCTTAGTTACGTAATTACGCGTCAAATGAACCTGGTCCCATGTCCATATCATCTTTGGTTCTCGAGATAATCGAGGCGAAAGATAATTCCGAACGCACATACGCACATACGAACATGCGCACATACGTACCTTGGAGTCATGCTCGACAACAGGCTGCGCTTCAAAACCCACGTCGAGTACTCTAGCAAGAAGGCATCGCTGATGCAGGCAGCACTCTCTCGAATGCTCCCGAACATCGGCGGGTCTGGATACGCCCGCAGGATCCTGCTGTCCAGGGTGGTCAGCTCTGTCCTCCTATACGCTGCCCCGGTATGGGCGGGTGCACTGGCGACGAATGAATGCAGGAGGAAATTATCATCGGCATATAGACTCTGTGCAATTAGAGTGATTAGCGGCTTCCGAACGATATCCGACGAAGCAGCATTCGTATTAGCCGGAATGGTCCCCATCGACATCATCGCAAACGAGATGCAGAGGGTGTACCTTAGGCGACCCTCGAACCGGCAGGAGTCCAAAATTATTAAGGAGGAGGAAAGGGCAGCATCGGCAGTGCTGTGGCAAGCCAGATGGGACAGCTCCACAAAAGGCAGATGGACTCATAGGCTCATTCCCACCATAGAATCATGGACAAAGAGAGCGAGAGGGAACTGTAACTACCACCTCACACAGTTCCTGTCCGGGCACGGAGGCTATCGGAAGTACCTCCATAGATTTGGACACGATAGTTCGCCCCTGTGTCCAGAATGTCCAAATGAGGAGGAGGATGCGGAGCATGCAGTGTTCCACTGCATACGCTTCTCAGAAGATAGAGCAAGCCTGCCAAGTCCAGAAAACCTCGTAAGCCACATGACGCGATCGGAGATCGCTGGGTGGACGGAGATCTGCTCATTCATAGTGAGTGTGCAGAATGCGCTAAGAAGAGCAGAAGCCTTAAGACGAGCATTAGGACAACCATCAAAGACACCATAACCAGTATACAAATTTATTTTTTTTCTATATATATAAAAATGAATGTTTGCCTGTATGTCCTTTATGGAATCGTAAACTATGCATTTGATCATGTGATGTTCTTTAGCAAAGTTGTTGTGCATGAGCCCGCGAAGGTTTCTGAGTTGGTACGACCAATTTTCGACAGATGGCGCCACTGTCACCACGAAATAACTTAGAAACACAAATAACATCAACTTTGCCTTTGTCGATTTTAATCAAATTAGTTTTGTCGTTTAGAGTTTTTAAAGACGCAAAATTCAAGTCCAAAATCATGATTCTACGTCATCTAGAAGCTGAGCAATATCAAAAATATCATTTGCAATATTTGGAATTTGATTAATTTTTGTTGATCATGTCTCCCAGCCATGTCTCAGTGGTGATAATCTTTTTTTTTTTCTTTATTCTCCTTTCGCTGCCTCTTCGCTAAATTTATGAGCAGAGGCGAGTGGCTGGCGATAGAAGGGTGTGTGTTCCCTTTTCCTTATTTTTCTGTTATACATACATGCATACTGGATAAGTTATGCGTGATGTTGTGTCTGTGTGTGCTGTGGTATCGATTCCCACTGGGGATGCTATAATTGAGTTTGCACATTTTCAGTATTGTAGTTTAACCGAATCAGTTGCTATGTATTCCACCGAATGTGTGGCGTCAACTAAAATGAGAGAGATATTCTAAGCCTGATATTGGGCGAAGGAGTCAAGATACAAAAATTAGGCGGACGTCTCGGCTAAGAAACCACTGTTAATAGACTTGGTTCTGTTAGTGAACGGTTTATTCTTATCGGTGAAAATGTTGTCCGACCGTGGAGCCTAAAGAAAAATTCATGTTTTCAATATGAACGTTTCATTTCATACGAAAAGGAGTAGCATATAAGTAGGTACAATGTCTGAGCTTTTGTGGTGTACAAAAAAAAAAGCGGGCAAAAGAATCTGCTGGATTGTGTTGTTCAAGAGGAAAAGTTATGCTCAGAGAAATCGGTACACCGCCGGAATCACCAAAGAGCATTCTGCTGGGTGATCATATCCTTCGTCAAAATTTTTTTTTAGAGAGTCCTAGAAAGTTCAACTCAGCCTTTCAAATGACCTCCTTTGGTGGTAAACGCATAACAGAAGGCAACTTTTTGCCCACTTTTAAAATTCAGGGTCAAATTTACCACCTTTTCGGAACATTAATGCCTGCTAATCCCAATTTCCTACAAATCTATTTCATGAGATATTCAGAAGCTGAATACATTTCGGTCTTAAAACTGGAAGGGAGCGAAGCAAGGCGAGCAGGGGTCAGCTATCTTCTATATATATAAAAATGAATGTTTGTCTATATGTCCTTTATAGAATCGTAAACTATGCATTTGATCATGTGATGATCTTTAGCAAAGTTGTTGTGCATGAGCCCGCGAATGTTTCTGAGTTGGTACGACCAATTTTCGACAGATGGCGCACTGTCATTCCAATTAATTTCATATATTGCCGTGACAGTTAATGCTGATTTGAATTGAAACGAAAACAGCGAACGAATGATGACGTTGCGAGTTGTGGGTGACATAAGAATTTATGAAAATTGTGAAATTCATGTCCGGCTCACATGGAACAGACAATATTGTCGTTTTTCGAATAGTTTTGTGCATTTCATTGTGAGTTAAATAAATAATTCAATCGAATTGAATTTTCGTAGTTTCCGTGAGCTGATTTTATTCATTCTCTACAGTAAACTCACGAAGATCACCAGCAAAAACTCTGGATAGGGCAAAGTACTTCAAACGTGTCAAATTATCATATGGGACGAATGTACAATGTCTCACAAGAAAGCATTGGAAGCGCTTGATTGTACACTGCGAGATTTGAGAGGAAACTCGCGGATCTTCGGTGGCGCACTCATTTTATTGTCTGGTGATTTTCGACAAACACTGCCGGTTATACCACGTTCAACACCCGCTGATGAACTTAATGCATGTCTCAAATCATCAGTTTTAATGCGTCATTTCAGAAATTGACTTTGAAAACCAACATGCGTGTACAACTACAACGGGATGCATCGGCTGGAAATTTTGCAAAACAATTAATGGATATTGGAAATGGGCGAATGCAAATTGATGAATCTACGCAATGTATCACCTGCAGATTCTGACTTCTGTAAGATCACAGAAAGCATAGACGAATTGGTGCAAAAAGTTTTTCCAAACATGCACAGAATAGAAATCATCGGTGGCTCAGTACGCGTGCTATATTAGCGGCCAAAAACATCGATGTCAATACCATCAACTTCACCATTCAGAATGAAATACCCGGCCAAACGACAATATATAAGTCCATCGATACTGTGGTGAATCAAGACGAGGTTGTCAACTATCCAACTGAATTCTTGAATTCGCTTGATTTGCCAGACATGCCACCGCACGTTCTTACATTGAAAATTGGCGTACCCATCATTCTTCTTCGAAACATAAATCCACCACGACTTTGCAACGGAACCAGACTCTCAGTCAAGAAAATGATGAACAATGCTATCGAGGCAACAATTTTAACTGGAAAATTCAAAGGTGAAGACGTACTGTTGCCGCGTATCCCAATGATCCCGACAGATATGCCATTCGAATTCAAACGTTTGTAGTTCCCGGTGCGACTCGCTTTCGCAATGACTATCAACAAAGCACAAGGACAATCGTTGCAAGTGTGTGGATTAAATTTGGAGAATCCATGCTTCTCACA
The DNA here is from genome assembly GCA_946965025.1 of Blera fallax. Taxonomy (NCBI): domain Eukaryota; kingdom Metazoa; phylum Arthropoda; class Insecta; order Diptera; family Syrphidae; genus Blera; species Blera fallax. Next base: position 53,918,534 of record OX337246.1, read on the forward strand.
TGGGCAGCTCTATGTGGCCTGCTCACGCGTCGGAAAACCTTCTGATTTATTCGTTTACGCACCAGATGGAAAAACAAGAAATATTGTGTATCCCACAGCACTTCAATAAATATCGAATTGAAATGAAACGCTGCAATGTCACAATTTTTTCGAAATGAATAAAATCAATAAAATGACTCAAAATGAATTGAATATTTGTGTAATGTCTTTCCTTCAATTTATTGCAACGCGCGCAGGGTACAGCTAGTTATTTACATAAAAATTGCATATCTACATAGTATATGCGCAAACACCCTTTGAAAAAAAACTTGCGGAACACAGTTAAGATTATTGCTATTGTTAACATTTGGTACACCCACTACTTCAACAATTTTTCTTTGTGACTGGGTCGCACAAAACTTTCTTATTATATTCGATTTATGGTTGTAAAATTTCGTATTTTATAATTTTATTTTGGTTTTAAAAGAAATCGAATCATTGAATCGTTGCTAGAAATTTTAACGTCATTCCCTCTCACTTTTCGAAAATGTTTAAAATCACATTTGAAGAAAATCATCTTAATGGTATCCGAGAAGTATCTATTTTTGTACGACCCACTAATTGCATTGTTTCGTTATTCGAATTTTTAGCAGAAAATAAACTATAGTCTTCTTACAAACATCCATATCACCCCACCATTACCGTAATCGCTGTAGCTGTTTCTAAAAAAATTACAATTCACAGCTACGAAGATTTTTAAATTGAATGTCTACTATTGAAAGGAAACACGGCATACATACATACTGCGTCAGAATGCAATATTATTGTATTTTATCTACAATAACTTTTAGTTATAATCTGTAAACCTTAACTTGCCGTACTTATTTATACGTATGTTCCCCTTTAATTGAAAATGTACTCAAAAACCTTTCAAATGCATTAACCTTAAGAAAATTTCCTTAGCTATCCCTAACTCAAATTAAGTACGATTCCCCTTCCATTTTGTAAGCACAACGAATGAAAAGCTCATCTATTTGTTTCACCACAGCACTCGACATTAACTAAAACACCAAAAACCACACAAATAAATAAATTTAATAAGACAACCTCAATTGAAGACAAAAAGTGTCACCGCGCTAATTCATCTACCACAAGCCCTCTTAAAACCCAAAAATAACAAAAAGATTCGTTCGTCCTGTTGTTTTGTACATAGCGTACCGGAACATCTCACACTGAAAAGTGACTTAATGAAGCAAAGTACACAATGAGGTCCTTAATCTTTTGATCTCCGACACTTTCACAAGAGCCACCCCATGAATCGCGTCTAAGGCAAAACTTTTCCTATGTGCTCTGTATTACGATGAGATATTATTTTCGCCTCCTGAAAAACTGATTTGCAAAATAAAAGACACAAAAATTAAATTTACAGGATGAACCATGCGGCCACCACTCTTTCAATAGAAGACAGAAATTCTCCCAAGAGCAAGGAGGTCGTTTCTTTTATTTCTGTCTCCCTATATACACAGTCACATACATCCAAGAGTTTCATCCCTAAGACAATAATCCACCACAACTCATGGTGGGTAATTACAAATCCACCTACCATCACCATCGTCAGCATCCAAGGCAAAACTTAGATAGTCAGCCATCCTAGATGGTAACCCAAAAACTTCTGCGAAATCCTTTCGAGCCATTTATCCCCGGTTGTTAAAAACGAAATAAATCTTAACATAATTAAATACTTAATTTTACAGAGTGTATTAGTATATCAGTCTATAGGACTGCTCCCTGCTCTACTTTCCCTATCTGGTTTGCTTTGTAGGAATTTTCAAATTTTATAATGGAATAGAAGATTGTATGAGGATACACTTTTTATCCCTGTGAAAGAAAACTAAATGTGGGCTTGAGGTGGATGTCATTGGGATACACCACAAAATCCGATCATTAAACTTTTCGCCTAGGAAATTGGTTGAAGGTAATAAAAGTTTCTTTTTTCCTTTTCCTTTTCAGTTCAAGAAACTTTTTGTTTCACTACAAGTATAGGTACATATACATATATGTATGAGTATGTGATGCAATGTGTTTTGTATACTTCGATAAAATTCTTTGAATTATTGGATTTGGCTGAAAGGTAACTTTTCCTTAAAGTTTTTTGTAGATTCTGATACTAATAGTGATCATGAAGTGTTTCGTTGTGCAAATTTATGTTAGTAGTTATGTCCAAAGTACTGAAATGCAGTTTCGATGAAAACAGGAATTCGAAAGGTTTTTTTTCTTATGTCAGTATCTTTCTATATGCAGGAACGAATATAATATAATACAATATAAATATTTTATTCTGTCAAGAGGTTCATCGTTCGAGTCCTAGAAAATGCCAGGCCGTTTTTTCAGAAACATCTGACAAATGTGAGAGTAATAACTACTTCTGCCACGGCAACTGTTTCTAATCCTACGATCTTACCTCGCCGAGAGACTCTTTCGTGTTAAGCACGGAAATGATTATTCTGATTTCAAGGAGATTGCGGCCGGAGTCCCACAAGGAAGTGTCCTTGGCTTCTATATGTACTCTACACCCATGATATTCCGTAGGAAAGCAACTGCGTCGTCGCCACGTGCGGACGATACTGCGATATTAACAACGGGCGATACAATTGAAGCAGCAACTGAAAAGCTGCAACATGCTATTAATAAAGTCCACGCTTGGACGAATTCTTGGCGTATTGTGCTGAATGAAAGTAAATCTGCTCATATCAACCTTACATACAAAAAAGTTTATAGATTGCCTTTATATTTAAACTCGGCTCAAATACCGTATGCAAACGAAGCAAAATACCTAGGAATGACTCTAGATGTTAAGCTTAAATGGAAATCGCACGTAAAAAAGAAACGCGACGATCGTGAAAAACGCAGGATCTTTCATTGGAATTTAACCTGTCTTAAGTGCTACATTCTTTTTAATTACATACGAACATCTCTTTCCAAAATCACGAGTCTCGTAAGCGAAAATAAAACTGCTGGATAAGCGTTTTTGAAGATTTTCACCTGCTCCCGGCAAGAAAAAAAAAAAAAAAATTGGTGGAGATGGCATTAAAACTAATCCCAAGAAAGTCCAAGCAATTGCTGACTTACCTGCCCCTAAAACCCTAAAAGACCTCCGTTCATTTCTCGGTATGTCAGGCTAATATCGCCGCTTTATTAAGGACTACGCAAAGCTTGCGAAGATGGACAAGTGTCCAAAAACCTTTCAAAAAACAAACCTATTCATTTAGACAAGGAAGCCTTAGAAGCATTTAACAAGGTCAAAAATATACTTATTTCGGCAGAAGTAGCTAGTTCTGTCATATCCCAACTTCAAAAATGAACTCGAACTGACCACGGATGCCTCGGACTATGCTATCGGGGCAGTTCTTTCTCAAAATGGCAAACCGATCAAATTCCCCTCGAGAACGCTAAACAAGACCGAGGAACATTATGCAACGAACAAAAAAGAAATGCTCGCAATCATATGGTCATTAAATTCATTAAGGAACTTCCTCTACGGATCTCGAAAAGTGAAAATTCTTACCGACCACCATCCTGTCACTTATGCCATAAAACACAGCAATTAAAACACCAACAGCAAAATGAAAAGGTGGCAAGCCATCTTAGAAGAATACAATTACGAACTCAGGTATAAGCCAGGGAAAGCAAACGTTGTGGCCGACTCCCTTTCAAGGCCTCCCAAAGTAACCGAAATTCATTCGATGACCCCAACCGAACATAGTGTCCATAGCTCTTCTGACAACCTAATCCCCACTGTCGAAACCCCAATAAATGTATTTCGTAACCAACTAGTACTAAAAATAGGCGATGAAAACAGTTACCAAATCAAAGCTCCGTTCGAAAATTACACAAGACACATTTTTATCAAACCAGAGTACACGGAAGCAGACTTAGTAAACACATTCAGGAGATATTTGAACCCTAATACTGTAAATGGACTTTTGACAAACGAAGAAACTATGGGAAAGATTCAAGGAATTTACCCGCTCCACTTCAAAAACTACCGTATTAAATTTACCCAGATATTTGTTGAAGACATACCCAGCGAAACCGAGCAAGAAGAAAAAATCCTAAAAAATTCAGTTGTTAGAAAATGTCAACTTTCCTGAAATGTCCTCAAAAATTAAAGCCCTAGTAAGCCGTTGCGCAATCTGTAAGGAAAATAAATACGACAGGCATCTTAATAAACCACACCTGAAGCCTACACCCATCCCTAATTATCCAGGACACACCATTCATATCGACATCTTTTCCACTAAAAAACAACTTGTCCTAACAGCCGTAGATAAATTCACAAAATTCGCTCAAACTAAAATTATTAAGACATCAAACGACCATTACGAGATATCCTTTTCTTCTTCTGCGTACCTGAAGTTGTCGTAGTAGATAATGAGAAGGCGCTGAATTCAGCCTCAATAACCTCAATGCTAGAAGATGACCTTCAAATCTAAATTTTAAAACTCCACCATATAAAAGTGAAGTGAACGGTCAAGTTGAACGTTTCCACTCCACATTGTCCGAAATCATGAGATGTCTAAAATCAGACGGACCTCCACGGTCTTTTGAAGAACTCCTGGAACGAGCCGTAAATGAATACAACTTCACTATCCACTCAACCACAGGTCAGAAACCGACGGAACTATTTTACTGACGAATACCCAGACTTAACCCCGAACAATTTGAGAAGACACAGTTGGCTAACATTGAAAGACTTAGAATTAAACAGGAGAAGGACAATAAATACCATATCAAGAAAAGAAAACCGATTAAAAAATCAAATAGGACAAGTTATTTTTGTTAAAAATAATAAACGGATAGGCTCGAAACTAACAGGTAGATACCGACAAGAAATAGTTGAAGAAAATAAGAATTCTACATTAATAACCGAGTCCGGCAAAGTAGTGCACAAAAGTAATATTAGAAATTAACCTTTAACTTTCCAGATGTTCCTTTTGCACCTGTCAAGCAATTATTCAAATATTGGACTTTTCAAACGCACAAATAGTAACTTTTCACGTTGGACAGACGAAGATACAGGACGGAAACTTCAAACTAATACATGTCATTGACTTGGACCAATACGACCAATTCATATCCGCAATAACCCCAGTTCTCAACCTTATATCAACCCAAAACCATACCATAATTCCTTTGTTATCACATGAGTTGCAACAAATTAAAAATTTCTTGCACAACTTGAAACCGCGAATAACAAAACGTTCCTTAAATTTCATTGGCAGCGCAAGGAAATGGATTGCTGGCAATCCAGACCATGACGACTTTGTCACCATTGAAGAAAAAGTCACGGACGTTCTAAAAAATAATAACAAACAGGTTGTCATAAATCAATTATACAATGAGAGGATGAATAATATCACTAAAGTTCAAAATTAAATACAGAAAGAACAATCGTATCACCTAAAGGCATCCCAATATCTTGAGATGCCACAGCAAAGGTTTAACAACCTCCCATATTTTTAGCGATTGAGGACATTCGCATTTAAGAGGGGAAGACTTAACACCAGCAGACGGTGTGAACAACACCTGCACGAGCGAACCTCATGAAACGGAAATGCTGACCAAGCGTCTGGTGCAGTCGATGCACATCGAATCTTTCCCACGACAGCAAACAACAGCAGAAGCTGAGTTAGGGAAATTAGGTTATAAATATATGCGATTGAACATTTGTCAGTTTGGTTTTTAAGTTCTTGCGAATCAAGAAAAGCCAAGGCATTCCTGCCTTGTTATTTTTTTTAAGTAAATCGTGTAGCATTTTAATTAACTTATACAATATGATAAATTAAACCTTCAGGCTTTGCCTGCTTATTTTTGCCACCTTAGTTATTTTTCGTCATAACGAATGTAAAGTTATATGCATATTTGTGCCTGTGGATAACTTAAAAATTTTCTTTCGTTTAACGAACCATCTGGTTTTAATCAAAAAAATATTTATATGAACTGATGAAAGAGTGTACAAAAAATGATTTCAAGGTCGGATTACATAGAAAAATATTTACTAAGTAGAGCTTGTTGAGAAAAGGATCAATTAGATGATTTTAAACTCAAAGTATCACGTTTCAGTAGCAAACTGGGCCTTATAGTGGATGTACCAAATCCAGTTTTCGGTATCACTTACGATGGCAATACAAGTCGAAGATATTTTAATGATCCACAAATTGCTGTTGAAATAACAGGTGTTGACCTGCAAATTATTTATAGCTTCAAGGCCATGCTGGAAGTACTTTCTAGTGTATGTATATGCAGTCAATACTTCGAAATTTGCTACTTTCCCATTAGATACTATTAAAATGTATGTGGAATTATAATCATGGCATCCTATGAAAATAACGATGTACAAAATTTTGATTCACGGAGCAACTGCAATCAAAAACGCCCTGTTGCCGATTGGGCAGTTATCAGAAGAAGTAGCGGAAGCCGGTAATAAGCATTTCTAGTTGTACCCCTTAAATTTTGCAAGAAAATGATTGAGCAAAAATTGTAGCATAGATGTTTTAAAAAGGTTGTTATTGACATCTGACCCTCTAAAAACGAGCCTTAGACCTTTACCTGTTAAAAAAACAAAATCGTTTAACAAAGAAGTACTCAAAATGCATACTTCTTAGCTTCCTGTTTCATCTTTATCAGTTGATAGAACTGTATCTACAGTATCCAGTGACGCTGAAAAAGTAGAAAATAGCGATTCTGATGAAGAATCCTTAAACAAAGAAGAATCTTGAGCTGAATCCCTCTCTGATTAAATTTAAAAAAAAAGATTCATATGTATATCCTACTTGTTGAATTAAAACCTTCCACTACTTCCACTACTTCTTCCACTACTCGCCTAAGTCTCTTTTCCAATACTTTGGTATATAACTTATACACTGTAGATGATAAGGTTATCGGGCTGTAGTTGTTACAATTGTAGCTGCTGGATTGGTATTATCAGAATTTCTTTCCAGTCTGTTGGTCTTTATTTTCTTCCCATGCCTTTTGAAACAGTTCAGGCAACGTTTTTTGTATCTCTGGACCACCATATGTATTTAATAAGTTCCGGGCTATTTCATCTGGACGAGGGGCTTTTCCAATTTTCAGCGTATGTATGGCATACTCAACCTCTTCTTCTCCAACTTGTCCTTCTGTTGGTTCCTCTTCTATTTCTGGGAATGGCCCATACACGATTCCATTTTTATCAGGTATGGTTTCATCTTTTTTAAATTTATCCTTAAAATGCTTCCGCCATGTATCTAACACTTCCTTCTTTTCAATTAACTTCATGCTTTTTTAACTTCATTCCTCTTTTTCACATAGGATCTTCTGTCCGCTGTTGTACGGATTCGTATGTACATATGTCTTCCATGTTTTTTCTTTTCTTTTACTTTCTGCCTTATATCATTTGTCCACCAAGCTGTCTTCTTTTACCTAGTGCCGATTTTGGTTTTTGCGCATACTTCCTTAGCTGTTTTATGTAGGGTCTCTTTTATTCTTCTCCATTTATCCTTTAGGTTTTCATTTCCAGATTCTCTTGGAGTCGTCTTGACACTCCGTCGATGTACGCTCGCCTTTTATCCTGTTTTTGTAACTCTTTTAGTTTAATGGTTTCGAAGACTTTATAATTTGGTCTAGGTGATTTCCTAAATCGGCAATCTGCTATTAGCAACCGGTGGTCTTCCCCAATTCCGCACCCGTGATTACTTTAGAATCTGTTATCGCTCTTCTTATGTTATGTGAATACAGGTAATCTTGTGTACTGTTTTGCGCGGAAAGAAGAAGTTGCCTATGTAGTGACCGGTGCACTCGGTATATTGAGACAATGATGATATATCAAAACAAATATAAACTTTATTAATCCACTGATTTATATTAACAAAACGAAACTAAACTAATTATACGCCAAAACTATGTATCTCAATTACGATGATCACGCGTGCGCTACTGGCTATTGACTGACGTAGCCGAGCGAATACTCCTACACAGAACCCTATCTGCGGCCGCTGTTTGAGAGAGCAGGCGAGTGTATACCAATCTGTAGTTGTGGGAGAGCATGCGCCTACATGCTCGAATCGGCAGGTCGCCACATCCCTCCAATGTTTTTCAGCATACATACAAATGGGACGTCTTTTTTCATTAAGTTCCTGAGTGGTTCTGTTATGTCGCCCAGATCAGGGATAAATTTTCCTAAATACGTTACGAGGCCCAAGAAACTCCTTGTTTCTTCTTTGCTAGTCGGCGGCCGAAACCGTAGAACTGTTTCCACCTTCTCTGGGTCTGGACGTATTCCCTCTGATGACAAAATATGTCCTAAGAGTTTTAGGTTCTTAGCCTTTCAGATGCACTTGTCGTCATTTAGCACCAGATTAAATAAAGTCTTTAAAAACATCCAGTACCGACTTCAAATTTTGGTCATGTTCTATTTCAGTTTGTCCAAAAACAATCACGTCGTCAAGGTAGTTCAGAGCATTTTTGCATGGGGCTAAAATATTCTCCATTGTTTTCTGAAATATCTCTGGGGCTGAATTTACCCCGAACAATAAACTTTTGTAACGATACAGCCCCTTGGATGTAATGAAAGTCGTTATTTCGCGACTGCGTTCATCTATCTCTAGTTGATGATAAGCGTTCTTTAGGTCCAGCCTGGTGAAATGCTTGGCTCCTTTCAATCTTGTCATAACTGATTCAAAAGTCGGCAGCGGATAGTTTTCTCTCAATATCGCGGCAGACGTGCCAAGTTTCATGTCTATACACAAACGAATGTCTCCATTTCCCTTGAACGCTATGACAACTGGGGAAATCCACGGACTGGGTCCAACTACAGGCTCTATGATGTCTTGCGCTACTGCTTCGTTTAAATTAGCCTCAACGTTATCTTCAAGGGCACATGGTATCCGACGCAAGGGCTGCTGCACTGGTCTTACCGATTCATCTATAGACAACGAAATTTTAATACCTCTGATTTTTGGGAATGGCTGAAAATTATGGACTTGATTTACTTGAAGCCCTAATTTCAATACATTCAGCTCAATGGCAGTATCCCTGCCTAACAGTGATTGTCTACCATTCTCTAGCACATAGAATGATGAAATCAAGTCCGAACTTCTATCTACATTTATCACAGCTTCAAAAACTACTTTTATTTTGAGTACGTCATCTCCAGCATAGGCCCGAAATCGGTTTTCTGATTTAGCTCGGATGTTCCATATCGTAGCGTTTTCCTTGCAAAGATGCGCCCAATCCTTTTCGCTGAGGAGATTAAATCTGGACCCCGAATCGATAACCATTTCTATTTTGCATCCTCCGATAAAGCAGTTAATATGTTCACTCATATAATTGGTCACAGACTTCCCGTCAATTACTTTAAAGCAGTCATGTTCTCGTAGTTTGTCCATTCACTTCTCAGAATTACCTTCGCTTTTCTTCTCTACAAAACGTGTCTTTGAAGGTCCCAATCTTTGCCTTTTCATATCTGCTCTATCAAAATCCCCCGCTTTGCGTTTTCCCGCCTTAGTCTTGCATTTCCGAGCAAAATGCCCAAGGAAACCACATTTATTGCATTTAGCATCTTTGGCGAAACAATACGGGCTATTCCCTACATGTCCTCGCTTGCCACATCTCCCACATTCAGTATCTATGAACTTACTGTTTCCCATAAACGTGACTTTATTGATGTTCGTAGACGTTGTTGGTAACATCATCTCTTCGGATTGGTTGTTAATTTGTTCATATACATGACACATATCGATGATGTCTTTGAGGTCATGCTCCTTTTCCAATAGTCGTTTTTTCAGCTCTTTAGGGGCCCACACATCTATCAATTTATCTTTAAGGTTGATATTTACTATTTCATCCCTCGTTTCCCCAAACTGACATTTCGCCGCCTGGTTCCGCAGCCTCAATAGAAATTTATTTAGATTTTCCCCTTCCTCGGATCTCAATGAACGAAATAAGTGTTTTTCAAAGGTTGAGTTCCGTTTTGGAGAGAAATATTCGGCTAACTTATCTACTAGAATCTGGAAAACATCCGTCGATATATCCCCTTTTCCAGGGTCTACAAATGCACCCGGAATATTATATATAACTTCTTGAAGTTGTATGCCTCCCAAATGCAATAGCTTGTTCCTTTTCTTCCTAGGATCTCCGATTTCTTCTGCCTGCAGGTATAAGGAAAAGGCCCGAAGCCATTTCTCCCATTCAGACCGGATCAAGGACTTGTCTATGACGTCGCAGAGAAATGGTTTTATACCTGTTCCACTCATTTTCCTAATAATTTAGCTTACTTTGTTTTCTTCTTTTTTTTTGAGAAAGCTTACACAATTTAATGCGTCACGTCTAGTATTTTTATTGTTTTTTTTTTTTAAATGCAATTTAATGTCTTCTCCACCTACAGCAGTTTAACGCAAGTTAATCAATATTTCTCATTAGTTGTCAATAGCCTTGTCTATATTTGCTTACCCAATTACAATTAAATTCACCTTGTTCTTTCAATTTAATGACTTGACTGGATCTCCAATTTAATGGAACCCGCAATATTAATCAAGCCTTGATCATGTGAGTCAGTACTGAAAAACAAAAATCACTGCATCAAAACATGTGCACACAAATATATTCGCGCTCATTCTTCCTTTTTTTTATGATTTAACAAACAGCGAACGTCTTTTCCTTTTCCATAATAATAATAACTAAAATAATAATTAAATAGTTTTCCTTTTACCTCGTCGCCAATGTAGTGACCGGTGCACTCGGTATATTGAGACAATGATGATATATCAGAACAAACATAAACTTTATTAATCCACTGATTTATATTCACAAAACTAAACTAAACTAATTATAACGCCAAAACTATTCTGTAGTTGTGGGAGAGCATGCGCCTACATGCTCGAATCGGCAGGTTGCCACAGCCTATTAGCTGATTATGAACGCAGAACTCTATCAGTCGCCTGACATTGTCTTTTAATGTTGTCTCCCCTCCAAGTTTACCCATAGTTCCGTGGCTCATGTTACCATAGTTCATCACTCATGTTACCAACACCTTGTCTCGCAGTGAATCTTTTCTTTAAATTCATATCGTTCCATAAAGTCAAAGATTGCAACGCATCGTCAAAGCATCGCATGCCGAAATTCAGAAACGCATCACTGCGTTGATGATGCTCTATCAGCCCTGCCAAATGTTCATTAACGCAGTAATTAACATCACTCCTTTCGTACAGTGTTCATTATTGCAAAGTTGGATAAACTGATGCACAAAAGTCAACGAAAAAAGCATCAGCAAAATTCGTTATGCTTTGGGAAATCTAGGCTCTTAAAATGGCGGAGGAGAAGGATAAGTAAAGAAAAAAAAATCATAATTATTTTATATTTACATATATAAATTATTTTATATTTCAGGGAGAACTTCAGTGCCGCACAAATTAAACTATAAGAACATGCATTTACAAATACAAATACTTGGCGCAACAGACCTTATGTGGTCCAGAGCCTAGATTCTCGTGACGATTCTTTTTGTGCGTGTTAGGTATATTTTTATCACACAAATGGAAGGGACCCATAGTTTAAAGCCATATCCGAAAGGCAAATTGAGAAGCTTTCTCATGAAGCTTTCTCGGACGTTTGTCAGACATACGCAAGAGGTGTGGGATTGTGACAAAACTTTTTGGTGTTTTCTAGGATTCGAACCTCCCGCTCAACGATCCAACACACTAACCACTTGAGCCCCGGCGCCGACATTAACATGCTTTTACCTCGGGAAAAAAAGCTGTGTTGTGGGGAAAAATATTATCGGAAATCGAAAAAGAAATTCCGTATTTGAAATTTTTCAATAATTAAATTCACGCGAAAATTTTTAAATATAATGATCATATACATACAAACGCATCAAAAACAGAAATAAGAGCACCGGAAGAGATGCAATTGCATAAGAACCCTCCGAGCCGCTGGATGAAGTTTGTACATATATGGAACAAAACATTTCATTGAGCCTCCCCTAGAAAATTTGGAGGCATCGTTTTATTTGCCTGATATCCGCTACAATCAAGAGGCATCTACATTACCACCTACCCTTGAAAATCTAATCGATGATTGTGATCTGCGTTGGATTTAGATCAAGTCAGGAAAGAATCTACCAAACGTCGCGAAGTCGGATTGCAGAAAATGAAACTCTGGATTTCTTAAGAGAGAAGGCCAGAAAGGACGATTAGCGACGCAAGGAGATGATGGAGCTGGAACAGCAAAAATTAGAAAACGAAAAGGAGTGTAACCAGGAAATGCGCAATTTGTAAGAAGTAAGAAGAAGCAAATGCTGGGAAGTATACGTACATACAAATTAATCCATTATCTCGATCTCAAGCAATTATAGATGTTAAAGAAAGTGGTACCGAATTAAATGTTATTTTAAGGGTTTATTGTGAGCTAAGTTTAAATAGGTTGGTTATTTTTTAAGTTGAAATAAAGTTATTTTTTGAAATTATGTAATGTATTAAACTGCAAAAAGCATTGCTAAGAGATTGCGTTTTTCTTCCCCTTCTTGAGTGATATTTTCTTTAGCTCCTGGTGATGGTGGTGATGTATTGTTTGTTTGACAAATAGTTGAGTTTCAATATAAATTTAACAAATTTGCCGCAGGCAAAACCTATCTGTGTGGTATGTTTGGTGGTTTTGACGTCTACATATGTACATATATAGTTTTGGATTTTTTTTTTTTTAATTCCGAAAGATTGTTAAATGAAAACTCTTGTTGAGATCATGGCGTTGAATTTTTTTTCTCCCTAGTAAGAAAGCCTTGTACGGAACCATTACATATTTGGAAAGAGGATATGCGGAATCTCCCAATAAGTGTGCATTTTCGGCACACTCACTTCCACTTCCAGGGTTTCCATTAAAAAAGTCAAGAAAGCGAAATTCATGATCACATACGGCCTAAAATCTTTAGGTTACGAAATGTTCCATTTGGTAAGAATCACTAATAGTAAAATATGTACCTGCAGGGCAGTTGAAAAAACTCCCTTTTGGTCATAGTAACTCCAAATAAAGGAGTAGGTATATTGAAATGAGTGCTGTGTACGCAGCCCACAAAGTTTGAGAAGGGATTTTATCTGCTCTTGCCAAAATCTTCCATGATAATCTTTTCTTGCCAGGGGAAGTTATTTCACACACGGCGACTTCTTGTGTGGGGGTAATCTTAGCTGCAGGCGTATAAATGCTGTATAAATGCAACTGCCTGAGGAAATTTGCTTTCAAGCCTTTCTATCGCACTGCCTATGTTTAATCTGTCCTTCTTATGTCCATTATAGCTCTCGTGGTGGCCCTTTTGTCGTAGATAATTTTGTTACCAAATGTGCTAGTCATATAAGGCAGCCAATCAGATTTCTTCAAACGCGCTAGTTTCCGAGCACATTTATTGGCCGAAAAAGGAAAATGGACAATATTTTCAAGTTATTAAAAATGCAAATCGGGCTCGCTTTCGCTTAAATGATAAAATGTAACTTTGAGAGAGATCTGTCAATTTTGAAAGTATCTCTAGTAATGAAGGTATCGATTGTATTGTTGAATACTTTACTGAGACTATTCTAAGTGCTATTGATGAGTCCATTCCTTTCCCAGAGTTATTAAAAAAACTGGACGAGGGTCTTTTGAGATCAAGGAGAAGAATTGGTGGAGATAGTGTTGGTTGCACTTCACTTCGTTGTATGTAAGATGATCAGCATGATATAGCTTGAAGATTGTTATATCTATTACGCTGCAGCGCCAGGTTTAGGCGCTATCATGGGGCAAAAAACGTTTAACGGTTTCTAAAGTAGATTTAACTATTTGTCTTCGAAAGAAGTTCGAAAGTTTGTTGTTCCATTATGGCACTTGGCTAAGGAACCTTAAACCGTAAGCTGATAGACAGATGTAGCTTTTAATGAAACAAAGCTCTTGTTGAAGATATCTCCACAGTCAACAGTATAAACTCAAACCGTGACGACGATAGTACAAATTCTATATACCGGTCCTACTTGATTAGCATGATGGAAATTTATCATAACAACATAACTAAAATAAAACCATTCTTCCGGAACCCATGTATCCTACCTTTTTATTGAATTAGCAGTCGTGATATTGCCGTAAAGTAGCTTCAAAAAGTCAATACATACATAGGTGTAATTACATACTACCTAGTCGCGTGCGGTGGCGGAAGATCCCTTAATAGGCCAACGGCAGTGCTCGCGTCCTCGAAGTCGGTTACTGGCATCAGTTTAACCGTTGCCCCGTCCTATAGATTGTATAAATGGACCTGGCTTTCCAGGTGGGAGGTTGTGCGTCGGCACAACTTCCCCACCACGTAAAAAATATGCTAATTACGAAACAACCACAAGCCTAGGAAAGGAATGATTCTAATGTTGACGACTCTGGCAAACGAAATAAGGACAACGATTTTCGGTTCTGCACGTGGAATAACCTTAACAGACCACGTGCAGCCGATCAATTGGCAGAGGCCTTAGACTGCTATAAAGCAGACGTTACAGCCATCCAGGTAGTGCGATGGGATGGGCCGGCCAAAAGGAGGATGAACAACTGTAAGATCTATTACGGTGATTGCTACAGAGAACAGAAACAGCGCTTATTGGGATGCGGATTTGTTATACGCGGCAGATTTAGGCAAGAAGTCTTGAGCTTTCGAAACGTGAGCGAGCGTCTTATGACAATCCGCATCAAGGCTAAATTCGCCAACATTAGCCAAATATAAGCTCACGCCCCCACAGAAGACAAGGACGACGCTACCAAAGAATGTTTTACGAGCTCATGAACAATGTCCTAAATATGACGTCAAAATCGTGCTAGGCGATCATGAAATGGTGAACCAAATTGATCACATTGCGATCGAGGCAAGGCATGCATCCAGTGTTCTGGATGTCCGAATCTTCCGAGTACCCAACACTACCTTCTTGCAGCTACGAATGCGGATATCCCTAACGCCACAAAGAAGAATTACTGTGAGAAGATTTAACGTAAAAAAGCTGCAATCATAAGAGACCCCAAGAATCTTCGTCGAACGCGTATCCTGAAATATTTCCACGACCGAGTTGTTCAAAGCAACTGGAAAAGACTGGGTAGAGAGCCAACTCATTTCCAAGATTTGGTCAGAAAGAGTTGGCCTGATGACTGCAATCTCAGCATCGTTTGCCTGATCCACAAGAAAGGAGATCCCTCAACTGCGCTGATTAGAGAGGTATCAGTTTTTTCAATATCGCGTACAAGATCTTATCTGCTAGGTTGTGTGAACGCATGAAACCCTTCGACAACAACCTGATTGACCCCAGTGTGGTTCACGCCCAGGAAAATCCACAGTCGATCAAATTTTCACACTCCGGCAGATACTGGAAGAAACCCAAGAAGTCCAAATCGATACTCACCATCCTTTTATCTATTTTAAGGCCGCATATGACAGCATTTATAGAGACGGGCTATACAGAGCCATGTCTAGTTTTGGCATCCCTGCCAAACTCGTTCGTCTGTGCAGGATGACGATGGAGAGCGGTCGCTGCTCCGAGACTTTAGATGTCAAAAAAAATTTAGACAAGGTGAAGCGCTGTCATGTGACTTATTTAATATCATACTTGAAAGAATTGTGCGAAACTCACAAGCCAACACCGGAGCCACAATCTTTCAAAACTATGTGCAACTACTAGCTTACGCCGAAGACATCGACATAATTGGTAGAACACAGCGGGCTGTCACTGGTGCATTTGCTAGTGTTGAAACAGAAGACGGTTTGACTGTAAATGAGGGCAAAACGAAGTACTCGTATATACTATCAACAAGAAGGGACACACAACATCGACGAATTGGACAGAACGTCACAGTCGGCAGCTATAACTTCGAGGTAGGAAGGGACTTTGCCTACCTCGTCTCTGCTATTAATTCTGACAATAACAGCTCAGCAGATATCAAATGAAGAATAACTATTCCCAATCGCTGTTTGGTCATCCAACTCCTGCTTTATGGCGTTGAAGCCCGCACCATGTGAAAACATGTAAAAGGGTATTCATAACCCCTTGAGTGCGGGTAAATTATAAAAAAAAAAAACAAAAAGCATGAACTTTGTCGAAAGCCGGTGAAGGTATCCTCGAATATTTCGAGAGAAAAGTTCTTCTTAAAATATTCGATCCCGTTTCCCTTGACGGGCTTTGGAAGAAAAGATTCAATGATGAAATTTGGCTGGCTGAGGCGCAGGTTCACCCCGGCCTTTAGCCCCACCTAAGTAAGTAAGTAAAAACTTAAGATGATCTACCAGGAAATGTTAGAAGAAAGTCGCGACCAAATAGAATTAAATTATGTGAACAAAAGGCATAAATCAATTAAAAGGCTACCAAAATGGCGAAAACTTGCTCGTTTACCGTAATAGGTCACAGAGTACATTAAGTTTTTAGATGTTTATTGAGTACTTGAATGCAATATCAATAAAGTAAGAGACTCTCGGGCACACATATTAGGTATTCTTCAACACCGATGACGGTTCACAGAAATACCTGATAACTAAGGTTTAACTTGACCCACCCACTAAAAACACCCGAAGAAAGCATGGTGTTACCATCGTTCCAATAATCGCAAACTAATCAGCAATTTTTACATACATAGGTACTTGTAATTTTATGTTATAAGGAACTAACATTGGTCTGTTACCTTTTGTTTTTTAGCTCGTTATCACTTGGTCAGGTGATTATGTTATACATTTCTTTTAATATATATTTATATATATTTTTTATTTATTTATTTATTTTTTTTTTTTGTTTTTTTCCCCTAGTTAACTAGTTCGAATGGTTTTGTTCTTCGTAATCTTCTAACTAGATTGTTATTATTAAGTAGTTCGACTACTTCTAAATTAGTATGGTTGCGAAGCCTACCTTCATGTCTTCTTGCGACCTTCCTGACCTCGTCCTCTACCATTTCAATTTTTAGATCCCTATGCAGATCAGCGTTACGTATGTACCATGGAGCATTAACAATATTGCGTAGTACTTTATTTTGAAAGCATTGTATGCTTTGTAGGGTCGTCTTACTTGTGCATCCCCAGAGTTGAAGGCCATATGTCCATATTGGCTTTAAAACTTGCTTATAGAGAAGCAGTTTATTATATATTGAGAGACATGAATACCTCCCTATTAGCCAATAAATTTTTTTATATCGAATGTTTAGTTCATCCTGTTTTTTCTTAACATGAGTTTTCCAGCGCAACTTCGCGTCTAAAGTCATGCCTAAGTACTTAGCTGAGTTCGAATGCAGAACTACTTTATTATTTATGTACACAGGTATGTGTTGTACGTTTTATTAGTGAAGTTAACATGGATTGACTTCAGTTCATTTAATTTTATTTGCCATTTTTTGGTCCATTCAGATATTTCATTTACTGTCCTTTGTAGTTTTCGGTAACTTCCTGCACGGTTTTTCCGACAGCAAGTACAGCAGTATCGTCTGCAAATGTGGCAACAGTAATTTCGTCATTTTGTGGTAGGTCGTTCGTGTATAGGAGGAACAGCACAGGCCCTAACACACTACCTTGCGGTACTCCAGATTTTATACATTTTAATGCGGAGTACTCATTTTCTTGCTTAATTCTATATAATCGCTGCTTTATATATGGCTCTAGTATTTCTGAGTATTGTCTTGGAAGATATTTTTTTAGTTTATGAATTAATCCCTTGTGCCAGACTTTATCAAAAGCCTGTGTTACATCAAGGAAGTTGGTAGAGCATATTTGTTTTTCTTCTAAGGCTTTTTCTATTTTGTCAGTTATTCTGTGGACCTGATCTATAGTGGAGTACTTATTTTTGAATCCAAATTGATGGTTTGGTATCAGTGCCTTTTCTTCTATAATCGGATGGAGTCGTTTTAAAAGAATTTTTTCGAAGATCTTTGACAGTATTGGCAGCAATGAAATCGGACGATATGAGGTAACTTCACTAGGTAATTTTCCCGGCTTTGGTACCATAATAACTTCCGCTACCTTCCTTATCTGTGCTATTTTTTTCATACCTTTACTTGGCAGTTTTTTCAGAATTTCACCCGTGATTAAATCAAATCCCGGAGCTTTTTTCGGGTTGATCTTCTCTTTTATTTCTGTGTCTATTTCCTTAGAGGTTACTGCTGGGATTAACCTCTCATCTTCGCACATTTCTTCCGTTTGTGTGAAATAATTATTATCTTCATGAGGCTGAAAGACGCTTTCAAGATGTTCAGCAAATAAATCGGCCTTTTGTTTGTTTGTTTTTGCCCAGTTTCCACTGCTGTTTTTAACTGGCGGGATGTGTGCCGTTGGTCTTTTCATTTTTTTTGTAGCCTTCCACAGTGAGTATTCTGTACTAGCATCGTTTGTCAGATTTGTAAGGTATCTTTCCACCGACGCATTTTTCAATTCTGTGATCTTTTTTCTTAGCGTATTGTTTAAACTATTAAGTCTATTTTTATCACTTGGCGCTCTCGACAATTGCCAGCGTTTGCGAGCTCTCCTCTTTTCAGATATTACATATGTCGTATATTTCTTTGGGATATATGTACGTTTCTTTTTACTTTACTATTTGATTCAGGCGTTGCAGCCCAAGCAGCCTTTTGTATGTTTAGGGTGAAAGTATGTACTTCACTTTCTAGTTGCTCTATTGTATCGATTGCTGTTCTTAGTTCGATGCATTCCTCCAGCAGATATCTGAAATATATCCAGTCAGTTAGCTTGTTCACTAGACATGGGTTACGTTCCTTCATAATAATTTTATTACCAAGTGTAAGCAGCACAGACGAGTGATCTGAGTCAAGATCTGGCCCTTCCTGCACTTGGGTAGTATTTGAGGAGATATTCTTAGTTATAAAGAAGTCGACAACGTCCGGGATTTTGTTCCTATCTGTGGGCCAGTAAGTAGGATTTCCCGTTGAATGGTGATTAGCATTGCTTTCTTTTATAGATTCAAGGAGTTCTCTTCCTCTTGTATTTGTTAATCTTGATCCCCAGAATTTGTTCTTTGCGTTGAGATCTCCGCCTATTATAAATTTGTTCCCAAATTTACGGAAGAGGCTTTTAAAATCGAAATACAGAAAAACCTGATAACTAAGGTTTAACAAGGCATGGTTAGATTCGCTCTTTACTATGATATTTTTAAACAGCAAGCATATACATATATTTATACATAGGAGCAAAGCTGCAACGAAAGAGCACAAGTTTCCCAGCAATAATTGAGATATTTTACACTACATAGTCGAATACAAAACGGGAGAAGATTTAATTAGCTGAAAAACTACTATGAGAATTAGTAGACAGGAAATTATATCGTAGCCGCTTAGCAATTATGATCACTACTCCAAACAACAAATAATAAGACTCAAAAATGTTTCGAAGAAACTAATTGAATTGGTTTTTCCGTAAAAATTACGTATTTAATCATTCACCTAACAAAAGCTTTTTTAAACTGTGAAATAACGTTTTTCTAAAATCACAAAATGATTAATTTCAACAATCAATGCGTTCTTGTATATTTGAGTACGTCTTGTCTTACTTCCTTGGCATGCGAATAAATTAAGAATATTCTAGGAGATATTTCACATTAACTTTCTACCTAATTACATCAAATCTGCAGCTCTCGGTTCATAAGGCAAAAGTTCCTTCATAAAATCTATTGCGTCAGCACAATAAATCCTACAATAAATCGCTTAACTTACGCTTGATATTTTCGCAGGACAAAACGTCGACGATTTCTCAATTTCTCCCACTTATGGCCATCCTTATTAGAGAAAGCACATAATATACATGCATACACTCTTATTTTCGACCATATGTGCTGTTTGTCTGAAAGGACATTTTGGTTAATTAGTTCATGGTTAGAAGTGCGAGGGCCATCAACCATCCGGTCTGAAGGGGGGAATGTGTTGGCTAATGAGTTCCCATTTTCTTGTCACTTATTCAGATTTTCTACCTTCCCCCAAAAATATAACTATACACTTCGTATCCGAATATAAAATCAAGGATATCCCCCGACCAACATTCACGGCCTTCCAACCGAGAGAATCATAAACCTTATATGTACGTATGTACATATGTATAGATATGTATGTTGATTACTTTCGAAGTGGCACATGAAGTCAGTTAGAGGCATTGTGTGAGTGTATATGGGGCGAGTCCCGCCCGAAAATACTTAATTTCTCCAAGTGAACTCGAAATCGAAATCGTAAGCAATGAATCGAGATGGAATTAACACAGAACGACGTATATGCTGAAGTGTACTGAAGTACACTTTATAGGACTCCATGTGTCAGCATTTTGTTTTATGGAGAATCCTTATAATCGTCGGTTGCCTATTATACTTTTCGAGAGTTATGGTAGGGGTTCTTTAAGGTAAAACAATTCTTTAAATTGTTTTATCTAACTGCACAGAATACAAAATTATAATGAGCAGATCCGAAGGTTGGGCGCTGTTGTGCATTCTGTACAGCCTCGTTAGTCCGGACACTCGCTATTCTGAACACTTCAGCAGTCCGGACACCTTTATATTTGGGACACTTTTAAAATTTTACCCCTGCAGTCCGGACAGAGTATTAAAAGGCGTATATAATTTGACTCTTTTCTATGGAAATATGTACACTTAGAAACATTAAGTTTCGTACGATGATAATTTGTGCAAACTTTCGTTATTTTTTCAAAAAAATGAAGAAAAATCCCCAGTTTTAATATTATTTTTATTGCAATGAAATACAAGAACTAGGAATAAGAAGAAAGAAAATTCTAATTCAACACAATAGCTGTAAAATAACTGTTAAATAATAGAAAGGTAGGAAAATAAGATACATTCAGTTTCGTACGGTGGTTTAGTTAACTAAAAGTTTACTTAAAAAAATAGAAAAATAATAAAATTAATACGGTGTTGGGTTTCCTTTGTGCTTTATTACAGCAGCAAGCCTACTTGGGAGCGATTCAACCAGTTTTTTGGTAACGTCAGGATGAATTTTATTCCAGTCTTCCAGTATAAGTGCTTGAAGCTCCTTCTTGTTTCTTACTGCCTTTGTCTTCCTAATCTGTCGTCCCAAGTGCTCCCACAGATGTTCAATGGGATTAATATCTGGACTCTGGGGAGGTGTTTGTACATACAAGTTACGTTTTAACGCGCGTGGAAGACGAAAAAAACACAAAGTTATTTTCTATGGACTATGTCCACTTTATTTCAAATCAAGATCCAAACCCAAATGCTTAAATCTAATTTATATTTATTTATACCTGCATTTGCGACAGGTGAAAATGCTGATTCAGCAGCTTGGCTATTCAGGCGATCGGGTTCCTGGAACTGCATTATTCTGTCTGCATCCGGTGCATTGAGGTGTGCGAACTTTGGGTGGAACGAATTCACACGGTGGGAGTGTGATTTGGATCATGTGACGGGAGCATGATTTGAGCACACGGCGGGGGTTTGATATGGATCATGTGACGGAAACATGATCTGGAGCATATGGCGATGAGCTATAACTTTTCGGGTGTTAACATACAACATATGTACATATGTATGTTCATACATTTATGGAAATCTCCCTACTAGTTGTGTCGCTTGTAGTCGGCTCTTAAATCTAGACATTGCGACTTTTGTTACATTTCATGACGAGTTTTTAGATAAAGCGTTCCAACCAAAAATAATACATACATATGTGTTTCGTCTTTGTGAAAAATGAAATAAAACCCACTGTACCTTTCAATCGAGTGTACAATTTTTATTTTAATGCCTCTATATATAATGTCATTGTTTTAAGAGAAAAAAAGGCGGGAACTGCATTTCGTGCAGTTTACTGCAGTCACACACAGGGTGTTTCGTAGTTTAGAGTCCACAATCTGCCAAGCTGAAGGGCGAGTCTGTATATTCTCTCCTTTGCGGCTGCTACTGTATCTCGTGCCATTCGCTGCTCATTATCTTCTAACTTTATGTATGTGTGTCGGAACATGTAAAGAGAACCTTATTAAAATTTGTTTACAAATTAAAACATACAGGCACAAATATAGAGAGACGTGACCAACAAGAAAGAGAGCGACTGTTTTTTTTTTTTTTTTTGCTAGCTTTGGTGTATTAGACTACGCAGAATCTCGTAGCTTACGTTGAGTAACAACAGACTGCGTTTGGTATTTTTTTTACTGCGATGTTGTTGTTGGTTCTCTGCCTTGTTTTGTTTTGCTCCGTGTGACTGACGACGGGACGTGCAAAGAAAAGGGGTTGGTTTTTTTTTTGTTGTTCTGATGACGATGACGATGCCCTTAGTTTAGTGTTATTCCTGGTGAGCTGCAGTGCGGGTAAAGTTTAAAGTGCGCGAGATCCAGTGAGTTTGTTTTTTTTTTTTGGTTTGAGTTTAGTTAAATTCAGGTAAGTGACTTCATTTATTGCACATATTTATTTTTTTGTGTGTTTTTAGGATTAAAATTGTGATGGGTAGTAGTTTTATCTGGTGCGAAAACAAGTTTGTTTGTGTGTGTGTTTGTGTGTTTTTTTTTTTTTTTTTTTGGTTGCGCCAAGGGATGTGGTAATCTTCTAAAGATACTAGTAGCCCGGGCTACTAGCATGCACGATTCGCAGACCCGAATAATCGATGCCAGGAATGCGCCTACGTACTAATCCACACCCTGCACACTTCTACCACTCTCCCCACGGGACTGCCGTTAGGTATTACTTCGCGGGGCTGGTTAGCATATCAAGCTATTCGTGCTGTTCACCTGCTTCTGAGGTTTCTGCGGTTTCTGAGGCTTCCGATGTTCTGTTTCTTTGCCTTTCTATTCTCCTTAGCTCATTTTGTACAATTGTTACAAGAGCGCTTATTTCCGTCCAATTCTCTTCCGACTCCAACAAGTGTTCGAGGAGTAACGACGGACTGGGCAGAGTAGTTCTCCATGCCGTGAAGCGTGGGCAATAAAATACTGCGTGCTCCGTATCTTCATCTTCATTTGGGCATTCGGGGCAAGATGGTGAGCTGTCGTGTCCAAATCGGTGGAGATACTTGCGGTACCCGCCGTGGCCAGACAGGAACTGCGTAAGGTTATAGTTGCAGTCTCCATGTTTACGACTTATCCAGTCTTGGATTGTCGGTATGAGTTTGTGTGTCCATCTGCCTTTCGTTGTATTATCCCAACGAGCTTGCCACATAGCTGCTGACGCTGCCTTTTCCTCAATTTTGATCCTCTTGATTCCGTTGGCGTCATGTTGGCTCAAGGCTCTTCTGTTGTATATCCTCAACATTTCATCTGCAAGAATGTCGATGGGGGCCATTCCGGCTATAACAAAGGCGGCCTCATCTGATATGGTCCGAAAACCGCTGATTGTTCTTAGCGCGCAGAGTCTGTATGTTGACGATAGTTTCCTTCTGGTCTCCTTCGTCGTTAAAACATGCGCCCAAACTGGGGCGGCATATAACAAAACTGATGTAACAACTCTGGAGAGTAGGACCCGTTTTGCGTATCCAGGTCCACCAATGTTAGGCAGTATGCGCGAGAGAGCTCCCTGCATTTGCGATGCTTTCTTGGTTATATAGTCCACGTGTGTTTTGAACTGCAGTTTGTTGTCCAGTATTACTCCAAGGTATTTAACCGCTTCTTTGGACCTGATAATTTGGTTACCAACCTGGAAGTTGGCAAACTCTACACTTTTGCGACTAGTTATGAGGACGGCGTCTGTTTTATGGTCGGCAAGTTCTAGTCCGGCGGTGGACAGCCAATCCTTTATCTGGACAATTGCTTCATTTGTGGCAGATTCAACTCCACGAATCTGTTTAGCTACTGTCACGACGGCAATGTCATCGGCGAATCCAATTACAGTCACCCCCCCAGGTAACGCTAATCTCAGGACGCCGTCATACATAATGTTCCACAATAACGGCCCTAAGACCGATCCCTGTGGAACTCCCGCAGTGACATTGTAATATCGTACCCCTTCATCTGTATAGTATCTCAACTTCCTGTTGATGAAATAATTGGTCACTATACGCAGCAAGTAATATGGTGTATCCATCCTGGCGAGTGATCTTCTAATGAACGACCAGTTCGCCGAGTTAAACGCGTTCTTAACGTCTAATGTTACTACTGCACAGTACTCCTTTGTGCCGTAGAGCCATCTTTCCCCTTCGATGGCACCTTTTGCGATATTAACTACTTGTCTTATGCCATCAACAGTAGATCGCATTTTTCTAAAGCCAAATTGGCGATCTGAGAGAGCTCCTTTCTCCTCTGCTACCGCGAGTAATCTATTATAGATTATCTTCTCGAGAATCTTTCCCATTGTGTCGAGTAAGCATATTGGGCGATAGGACGATGGTTCTCCTGGAGGCTTCTTTCCTTTGGGTAGTAGGACCAAATGCTGCATTTTCCACTTTTCGGGAAACGTTCCTTCTTCGAGACACTTCTGCATCGTCATTATGAACATGTCTGGTCTCTTTTTTATAGCCGCCTTTACTGCCTTATTCGGGATGCCGTCGGGTCCGGGCGTCTTGGTGTCGCCTATTTTGCTGCATGCCTGAAGCAACTCTTCTAGTGTAATTTGGGGAATAGTCGCTGTATTGAGCTCTCTTACGATGTTGCAAATAGTAGCTGGCATTTGGGGGAAAAGGTGCTCTACTATGGATCTCAACATCATTGGACATGTTATTGGAGGAGTTCTATAGCCCTTCAGTTTCGTCATTACTATTCTGTATGCCGAGCCCCATGGGTTAATGTCGGCTTCCGCACAGAGGCGTTTGAAACATGCGGTTTTACTCTCCTTGATGGCTCTATTTAAATTGCGTCTTGCCAGTTTAAAAGTGTCCATGCATTGTTGAAAGTCTGGTCTCCTTCTTGATCGCTGAACTTTGCGCCGGGCTTGTAGGCACCTTGCCCGAAGTGTTTTTATTTCCTCGGTCCACCAGTAACACGGTGGTGCCTTCCTGCTGTTTGTCCTTCTAGGCATGGATGCATCGCACGCGGTGGTGATGGTGGCTGTGAGGCGATGTACAAGGGTATCCGCTGTTCCACTTAGGGTTAGATCCCCGTTCAACATTTCTTCAAATGCATCCTTATCGAAAGTTCTGTCATTCCATTTTGGGCCCGTGAGCTTTGGGGGCTCGACTAGTTTCTTTCCTTTTATTTCCATAATAATCATTTGGTGGTCGCTGTGTGAATATTCCTCACTGACCCTCCATTTTATGGTTCTCAGCATGGAGTTGCTCACAAGGGTGATGTCGATGATAGAGCCTATTCCAGCCTTCCGATACGTATATGTGCGACCTTTGTTAGCGATGCTAATCGATAGGGGAGCAATTGTTTCCAGTAGGGCTTGTCCTCTGGTGTTGTTTATTCTGCTGCCCCATTCTGTCGCCCACGCATTAAAGTCGCCTCCTATAACCACTGGGGCTCTTTGAAGTGCATCCGCGGTTAGATTGTCTAGCAATAGTTGGTATTCGCTCGTCGTCAAGCTAGGTCGGGCATAACAACTATAGAAATGGATTCCATTTATTTTCGCCCGCACGAAGCCTTTTGTTTGATCGCTTATTTCTTGGAAAGCATAGCGTCCGCATATCCATATTGCTGCCTGTTTTCCCTTATCGAAGATCCAATTATTGTTATCGTCGGGACATTTATAAGGTTCACTTATCATGATAACGTCCGCCCTTTCGTCCTTGGCCGTTTGTGCTAGGATGTCCTGGGCTACTCTACAATGATTAAGATTTATTTGTAGTATCTTCATGGTCTTTTGCTAGTGATAGCTCTCCGAAAGACTGGGCATCTGTTACTGCCAGCTACATGCTTCGAATCATCTGGATGGTCTTTCTTGCAGAACATACAGGATGGTTCCTTATCGCAGTTCTTCGCTATATGTCCTTCTGCTCCACATCTCCTACATAGTCTAGAGCGGTCTTCCTCACTTTTGCATTGCCAGGCCAGGTGACCAAATTCTAGGCATTTGAAGCACTTTTTCAGCAGCGTCCGTTCGCGCATGCGACAGTTGACCCAGCCGATTTTGATCTTTCCGGCTTCTAATAGTTTTCCTGCGTCTTCTGCAGGAAGGCTAATCGTTGCCTTTTGGGTTCCACCATATGCCTTTCGCAGGGACAAAATGTCTGTCGGCGAAACTGTCACTCCAAACTGGGCTTTGATAGCATCGATTACGTCATCTACAGTAGTGACCTCATCAATGTCTTTAACCTCAATGATGGTGTGGTGCGTAAGTGACCTTACGTTCGCTTGCTCCGCTAAAGCTTCACTGATGACGCCTTTAAGCTGGGTGGTATTAGTACTCGTCTCCTTGAGTTGTATGAGAAGGTCTCCCTTCTGTGTCCTTCTGATTTTTGATACCTGTGTGTTTGTGTGTGTTTTTTTTTTTTTTTTTTTTTGGTTGCGCCAAGGGATGTGGTAATCTTCTAAAGATACTAGTAGCCCGGGCTACTAGCATGCACGATTCGCAGACCCGAATAATCGATGCCAGGAATGCGCCTACGTACTAATCCACACCCTGCACACTTCTACCACTCTCCCCACGGGACTGCCGTTAGGTATTACTTCGCGGGGCTGGTTAGCATATCAAGCTATTCGTGCTGTTCACCTGCTTCTGAGGTTTCTGCGGTTTCTGAGGCTTCCGATGTTCTGTTTCTTTGCCTTTCTATTCTCCTTAGCTCATTTTGTACAATTGTTACAAGAGCGCTTGTTTCCGTCCAATTCTCTTCCGACTCCAACAAGTGTTCGAGGAGTAACGACGGACTGGGCAGAGTAGTTCTCCATGCCGTGAAGCGTGGGCAATAAAATACTGCGTGCTCCGTATCTTCATCTTCATTTGGGCATTCGGGGCAAGATGGTGAGCTGTCGTGTCCAAATCGGTGGAGATACTTGCGGTACCCGCCGTGGCCAGACAGGAACTGCGTAAGGTTATAGTTGCAGTCTCCATGTTTACGACTTATCCAGTCTTGGATTGTCGGTATGAGTTTGTGTGTCCATCTGCCTTTCGTTGTATTATCCCAACGAGCTTGCCACATAGCTGCTGACGCTGCCTTTTCCTCAATTTTGATCCTCTTGATTCCGTTGGCGTCATGTTGGCTCAAGGCTCTTCTGTTGTATATCCTCAACATTTCATCTGCAAGAATGTCGATGGGGGCCATTCCGGCTATAACAAAGGCGGCCTCATCTGATATGGTCCGAAAACCGCTGATTGTTCTTAGCGCGCAGAGTCTGTATGTTGACGATAGTTTCCTTCTGGTCTCCTTCGTCGTTAAAACATGCGCCCAAACTGGGGCGGCATATAACAAAACTGATGTAACAACTCTGGAGAGTAGGACCCGTTTTGCGTATCCAGGTCCACCAATGTTAGGCAGTATGCGCGAGAGAGCTCCCTGCATTTGCGATGCTTTCTTGGTTATATAGTCCACGTGTGTTTTGAACTGCAGTTTGTTGTCCAGTATTACTCCAAGGTATTTAACCGCTTCTTTGGACCTGATAATTTGGTTACCAACCTGGAAGTTGGCAAACTCTACACTTTTGCGACTAGTTATGAGGACGGCGTCTGTTTTATGGTCGGCAAGTTCTAGTCCGGCGGTGGACAGCCAATCCTTTATCTGGACAATTGCTTCATTTGTGGCAGATTCAACTCCACGAATCTGTTTAGCTACTGTCACGACGGCAATGTCATCGGCGAATCCAATTACAGTCACCCCCCCAGGTAACGCTAATCTCAGGACGCCGTCATACATAATGTTCCACAATAACGGCCCTAAGACCGATCCCTGTGGAACTCCCGCAGTGACATTGTAATATCGTACCCCTTCATCTGTATAGTATCTCAACTTCCTGTTGATGAAATAATTGGTCACTATACGCAGCAAGTAATATGGTGTATCCATCCTGGCGAGTGATCTTCTAATGAACGACCAGTTCGCCGAGTTAAACGCGTTCTTAACGTCTAATGTTACTACTGCACAGTACTCCTTTGTGCCGTAGAGCCATCTTTCCCCTTCGATGGCACCTTTTGCGATATTAACTACTTGTCTTATGCCATCAACAGTAGATCGCATTTTTCTAAAGCCAAATTGGCGATCTGAGAGAGCTCCTTTCTCCTCTGCTACCGCGAGTAATCTATTATAGATTATCTTCTCGAGAATCTTTCCCATTGTGTCGAGTAAGCATATTGGGCGATAGGACGATGGTTCTCCTGGAGGCTTCTTTCCTTTGGGTAGTAGGACCAAATGCTGCATTTTCCACTTTTCGGGAAACGTTCCTTCTTCGAGACACTTCTGCATCGTCATTATGAACATGTCTGGTCTCTTTTTTATAGCCGCCTTTACTGCCTTATTCGGGATGCCGTCGGGTCCGGGCGTCTTGGTGTCGCCTATTTTGCTGCATGCCTGAAGCAACTCTTCTAGTGTAATTTGGGGAATAGTCGCTGTATTGAGCTCTCTTACGATGTTGCAAATAGTAGCTGGCATTTGGGGGAAAAGGTGCTCTACTATGGATCTCAACATCATTGGACATGTTATTGGAGGAGTTCTATAGCCCTTCAGTTTCGTCATTACTATTCTGTATGCCGAGCCCCATGGGTTAATGTCGGCTTCCGCACAGAGGCGTTTGAAACATGCGGTTTTACTCTCCTTGATGGCTCTATTTAAATTGCGTCTTGCCAGTTTAAAAGTGTCCATGCATTGTTGAAAGTCTGGTCTCCTTCTTGATCGCTGAACTTTGCGCCGGGCTTGTAGGCACCTTGCCCGAAGTGTTTTTATTTCCTCGGTCCACCAGTAACACGGTGGTGCCTTCCTGCTGTTTGTCCTTCTAGGCATGGATGCATCGCACGCGGTGGTGATGGTGGCTGTGAGGCGATGTACAAGGGTATCCGCTGTTCCACTTAGGGTTAGATCCCCGTTCAACATTTCTTCAAATGCATCCTTATCGAAAGTTCTGTCATTCCATTTTGGGCCCGTGAGCTTTGGGGGCTCGACTGGTTTCTTTCCTTTTATTTCCATAATAATCATTTGGTGGTCGCTGTGTGAATATTCCTCACTGACCCTCCATTTTATGGTTCTCAGCATGGAGTTGCTCACAAGGGTGATGTCGATGATAGAGCCTATTCCAGCCTTCCGATACGTATATGTGCGACCTTTGTTAGCGATGCTAATCGATAGGGGAGCAATTGTTTCCAGTAGGGCTTGTCCTCTGGTGTTGTTTATTCTGCTGCCCCATTCTGTCGCCCACGCATTAAAGTCGCCTCCTATAACCACTGGGGCTCTTTGAAGTGCATCCGCGGTTAGATTGTCTAGCAATAGTTGGTATTCGCTCGTCGTCAAGCTAGGTCGGGCATAACAACTATAGAAATGGATTCCATTTATTTTCGCCCGCACGAAGCCTTTTGTTTGATCGCTTATTTCTTGGAAAGCATAGCGTCCGCATATCCATATTGCTGCCTGTTTTCCCTTATCGAAGATCCAATTATTGTTATCGTCGGGACATTTATAAGGTTCACTTATCATGATAACGTCCGCCCTTTCGTCCTTGGCCGTTTGTGCTAGGATGTCCTGGGCTACTCTACAATGATTAAGATTTATTTGTAGTATCTTCATGGTCTTTTGCTAGTGATAGCTCTCCGAAAGACTGGGCATCTGTTACTGCCAGCTACATGCTTCGAATCATCTGGATGGTCTTTCTTGCAGAACATACAGGATGGTTCCTTATCGCAGTTCTTCGCTATATGTCCTTCTGCTCCACATCTCCTACATAGTCTAGAGCGGTCTTCCTCACTTTTGCATTGCCAGGCCAGGTGACCAAATTCTAGGCATTTGAAGCACTTTTTCAGCAGCGTCCGTTCGCGCATGCGACAGTTGACCCAGCCGATTTTGATCTTTCCGGCTTCTAATAGTTTTCCTGCGTCTTCTGCAGGAAGGCTAATCGTTGCCTTTTGGGTTCCACCATATGCCTTTCGCAGGGACAAAATGTCTGTCGGCGAAACTGTCACTCCAAACTGGGCTTTGATAGCATCGATTACGTCATCTACAGTAGTGACCTCATCAATGTCTTTAACCTCAATGATGGTGTGGTGCGTAAGTGACCTTACGTTCGCTTGCTCCGCTAAAGCTTCACTGATGACGCCTTTAAGCTGGGTGGTATTAGTACTCGTCTCCTTGAGTTGTATGAGAAGGTCTCCCTTCTGTGTCCTTCTGATTTTTGATACCGCCTTTCCCACTGTTTCCAGTTTAGGGTCTGCCTTCACCTTGCGTAGTATCTCCGCGTATGACAGGGTCCCTGTCGCTTTAATGACAATAGCGTCGGGTCTAAGTTTTTTGGCATCTTGCTGCTTCTTTTTGGCGACCTTCTTTTTGGTGATGTTTTGCCATTCTTTTTCTCCTGTCGCTTGCTTTTGGCTAGTGCCTGGGTTGAGTTGTTTTTCCCTGGTCACTGGGGTCTCCACGCAAGTTTTCGTGTTTCGCGTTTCCAGTTTTGAGCGCTTTTGTTTACGCTTCGGCTCCGGGTGTTTATCTGCGACATCGTTTACTCCGTTTTTTTGTTTTTGGTTTGGCTCCGGTAGTTTGGTGTCTGCAACATCATTCAATGGGTGTTGCTGCTTCCGTTTGGGCTCTGGGGGTTCGCTGTCTGCAGCCTGTTTTCTCTTCGGCTCCGATGATGGCTTAAGCCATGGCGAAGTTTGTGAGGAGTTGTTCTGACGGATCACTTCTTTTGCTTTCTCGTCGTGCAACTGAATCGCCGAGAGCTCGTAAAGGGCTCTGATGCTTTCTATAGCGTCTCTCATCGCTTGGTGGATAGAGCGCCTTTTGCCATCTTCCAACATTTCAACCAGCCATCTTATTTGCTCACCTAGCTTGTGAAAGTCGGATTTCTGCGTGGTTGCGGGTGACTCGTGTCGTTCCTTGCACCTTTGCGACGCTGCTTCTTGGTCAACTGGCGACCTTTGCATCCTTGATCGCCCCTGGAAAGGGTTTTCTTCAATTTCCTCTACTACTCCTCCGATGTTTTTGTTTGTTTTGTTTGTGATCATTTCTATTGGATCCCCACTCAAAGCCGCTATCAATATTCGAATGTGTAGTTACCTAAGGATCCCATGGTTGTCTTTGCAAGCAGTGAGGCCATGCGGGGGTTGACACATACCCTTATGAGGTGTTGTGCCAGAGCCGGATCGGTGCTAACCAGGAATGTTACATCTGGACCTACACCACCAACTTAATGGTGACGAAACATTGAACGTACTTTGAGGCCTGCCAAGGTTTTAACGGGATGGGGGCGCTTGCAGCATTAGCCTGAAAGCCATTTCCGCAAGATTTCACTCTTACTTACTCAGGTAACAGAATACTGCAAACGTCAGCCCTCATAGCTGTCATTCTGATTCGTTTTCCAGTATACCATAATTAAGACCTTACTGGGCTCGGTCTTAATGTTTTGTGTCCTTTTTTGTTTGTCTATTATTATAGCATTATACTATAATAATAAACAATAAATTGTAGTATATATGTACATATATATATATGTATATATATATACGTATGTATGTATGTGCAACCTCTCTTCCGGGGGTGAGAAGTTGCTAGCTCCACGGTGTGGCGGGTGCGTCCGGATCTCGCCATTTGCTCTTAACTGTATCCCTCGTAGCCACCATGAGGTGGGAAGCACATATATGTAAGACGGTGCTTACTCGTCTTGTCACAGAGAGTTCATAGGGGTTCCTTTGACCTTTTCAGCCACGCCCTCCTTCTCTGCCGCTCTTGGTCGGGGACTGCTTATTGGGTATTCGCAGCTAACCTCCATTTCTGCAGGCCGTTCACTATCCGCCACCTGTGACCCCCACAGTTGCCTGAGCTTAGCCTCACCAGCCCGTCCGGCTTGGTGCCTGTGAGTGTTTGTGTGTGTGTGTGTGTGTGTGTGTGTGTGTGTGTGTGTGTGTGTGTTGCGTTTTGTGAATGATGGGTTTGAGAGATCGTGTGTAGTTGAGTTTCCTACTTGCTACGTTACGTGTTCCGTGTGTTTTGACATTGAGTGCATGAATTGCGGGTATGCGTATGAATGTGTGTGCAAATTGCAAATTCCGTTGTGTTGTGTTCAGTGAAAAAAAAAAACAAAAAAAAATATTGCATTAAACAGTGGTGCGCAAATGTTTCGCCACACGATAGCTTAAGGAAATTAATTTTTTTTTTTTTTTTGATTATATAGCAAGGGTTGAATTTAAAATTGATCAATCAAGCAATTGAGCATCATTTGATTATATAGCAAGAGTTAAATTTAAAAATTGATGAAGTGTGTGTGAAAGGAGTTTTAATCTGTGAGTGTTTTCTCTTGGGTTGAATTGATCGGTAGTGGACATAATTTAGTGACTGGTCGTCGATATTCTCCGTGCGCGGTTCTGATGGTGACTACTCTGGTGAGTTTATCGATTCCTGGGAATGTTTCGATGATGCGGCCTAGGTTCCATTTTGCTGGAGGAAGTCGCTCGTCCTTTAGCAAAACTAGGTCTCCCACCTCGAGTTGAGGTTGTGGTTTTAACCACTTCGGTCGTTGTTGTAGACGTGTCAAATACTCCAGTTGCCAGTGGTTCCAAAAGGATTGCAGGTGAAGTTGAATGGCCTTCCATCTTTCGACGATGTTTCGTTTTCCTCTGGTTAGATCGGGTTCCGGGATGGTGAAGATTGCTTCTCCTATTAAAAAATGTGCTGGCGTCAAAGCTTTAAAGTCGTCAGGATTCTCGGTCAGTGGGCAAAGTGGACGCGAGTTCAGGCAGGCTTCAATCTGTGTAGGGAGCGTGGTGAGCTCCTCGTAGGTCAGAGTTCCATTCCCGACGATTCTCTTCAAATGATGCTTGACACTTTTCACCCCCGCTTCCCATAGTCCTCCAAAGTGGGGGGACGCCGGGGGAATGAAATTCCATTTCGTTCCTTGCATAGCTAGGACATCAGCAATCTCCTTCCAGTCGTGTTCTGCTGATTTCAAGAGTCGGCGCAATTCCACTTCCGCTCCAACGAAATTCGTTCCACAGTCACTGTATATTTGATTAGCGACTCCTCTTCGAGATGCGAATCTTTTAAAGGCGGCTAAGAAGGCTTGAGTCGTGAGGTCAGTCACCGCTTCAAGATGGATGGCTTTAGTGGCTAAACAAATAGAAATTACTAGGTATCCCTTATAGCATTTCCCTCCTCTACCTTTCCACGTTTTAATGCTTATAGGGCCAGCATAATCCACCACGGTGTGAAAAAACGGTCGTGACACGGTTACTCTTGGCCCCGGTAACTCTCCCATTAGCTGAGATGCTGTTTTACTGCGGTACCTGTAGCAGATGGTACAACGGTGAATGCATTTCTTAACTGCTCGTTTTATGCAGAAGATCCAATATTTCTTCCTCAGGTTTCCGATCAAGTTCGGCATTCTCGAGCCTTCCACCTACTCTTATAATTCCTTGCTTGTCAATGAAAGGATTAAGAGGTCCCATGCCCTTCGTCTTCGAAATATCGTCTGGAAACATTTCCTGCTGGCTGCAACGGACAAGGGATCTGCTTGCTGTGTCGAGTTCGCTTGGAGACAGAGGTTCCAAATTCCGCTTGGTATGCTCCAATCGCGTGTTGGCTATAAACCTTTGACAGTACGCCACTGTTCTGAGTAAGTGAGTGAAATTTGGGAGGCGTATGATCAGTTCTTTAATTGGACTTTCCCGTAATTCTAGCCGGTGAACGTGAATGCGCTTCCTTCCTTTGTCGGTTTCGAGTGTTGTTGGTTGTTTTGGGGTTTCAAATTTCCAAGACGTGTGTAAAAAAGCAGGCCCGTTCCACCATAGACTCGCTTGCTTTAGTGCTGATGGAAGCACTCCTCTGGAAGCCAAGTCAGCTGGATTGAGTTGAGTAGGGATGTGGTACCATATACTGCTGTCGGTCAACCGTTGAATTTCCCCTACGCGGTTTCCTATAAATGTCTCCCACCGAGATGGTGGTGCCTGGATCCAGCAAAGTGTTATGGTGGAATCGGTCCAAGCATACATCTTCTTTTCGGTCAGTTTTAGGGTCTTCGCTACATGGTGTAATAGTTTCGACAACATAAGTGCGCCACATAACTCGAGTCGTGGAATGCTTACTGGCTGAACTGGTGCAACCCTGGTCTTGGCTATCAACAAGTTCATGTGAACCTTACCTCGTTTGTCTAGGACGCGAAGATAAACTGCAGCTCCAAATGCCTTTTCGGATGCGTCACAAAATCCGTGGAGCTCTACTTGTTTAGATTCGCCTGTTGTTTGCATCCATCGCGGTACACGAATGCTATTTATAGCCTCCAGATCCTGGAAAAAGGCATTCCACTCCTTGAGAATGTCTGCATCTACTGGCTCATCCCACGTCTTCTTCCGAATCCAAAGTAACTGCAAAAAACATTTTGCCTTTATGACGCATGGCGATATCCATCCCATTGGATCAAACAACCTTGCAACAGTTGATAAAATGGATCTCTTTGTAGTGGGATGAAGATTTGGCGACGTGTAGCTATACGAAAAGGTATCGGCAATGGGTAGCCAATGTATGCCCAACATCTTGATGTCGTCCGAACCCTCCGACGGTACAAAAAATTTGGTTTCCCGCTCCTGGAAAGGTACCCCTTTTAGAAGTTCCACCGCATTGGAGGCCCACTTCCGTAAGTGGAATCCTGCTGCTTCGAGAGTGGTATTAATTTCCCTTATTTTCCTTTCAGCTTCCTCTATTGTGTCGGCTCCAGATATCAAATCGTCAACGTACATCTCTTCCTTGATCATTTTGGCTGCCCGTGGAAAGTTCCTATGCGCTTCTCCTGCCAACCAGTTCAGAGTTCGTATAGCTAGATATGGTGCGGAAGCGGTCCCAAAAGTGACTGTTTTCAGTCGATAAATTTTGAGTCTGTCGGTAGGATGTTTCCGCCAGAAAATTAATTGGTAGTTGGAGTCATGGTCATCTATCCAAATTTGTCGATAAATTTTTTCGATATCGGCTGTAAAGGTAAATTGATATAGCCTCCACCGAAGAATGATATCGATTATATTATTTTGTAGAGCTGGATCCACCATCAGTCTGTCGTTTAGAGATGTCCCGTCAGTAGTTTTGAAGGAAGCGTCGAAAACTACACGCAATTTAGTGGACGAACTACTCTCTTTGATCACCGCATGATGCGGCAAAAAGTAGTGAGCGATATTGCCTAAGATGGAATCGTCAACTTCATGCATATGCCCTAGAGTACGGAAGACTTGTAGTCTTCAAATAATTTTCTGTTTTGTAGAAGACGCCTCTCTAAACGTGTGAAGCGCTGCAATGCACCTTCTCGAGATCTTCCCAACACTGGATATACATTTCCCTTAAAAGGAAGTGCAACTTGGAAGTGACCATCTGCTAAACGACGTATATTTGTACGAAAATGCTCTTCACATAGAGTGTTCTCCGGGTTCTCTTCAGTCTGAAAAGGTATCTCTTCTAACTCCCAAAATTTTCTTATCTGATTGTATATTTTGCAGGTTTGGTGGAAGTTCCTGATCGAGTGTGACTTGGCAGGAGCTCTGCCGAAGAGGATCCATCCGAGTTTTGTTCTTTGGGCAATGGGTAGATTTGTGTCGTTGGGCCTAATTATGTCTGGGGGCAGAATATCGGCAAGAATATCGCTCCCCAACAACAAGTCTACTTTAGCTGGCTTATAAAATTCGGGATCTGCCAAGACCAAACCTTTGAGATAGCTCCAGTCTGCAGGTGCCGATGTTTGGGCCGGAAGATGCCCAGACAGTGACTTAAAAACGAAGGCTTGCATGGTGGTCTCAAAGGATGAATGACGTGATGCCAAAAACAAGTCCACCACCCTTTGACAGGTGCCACTGCTGACCAACCCCAGCCCGGACACCTCAACACATGTAGGTTTCGATGGCGTACGAAGTAGTTGAAAAGCTGATGTGGTGATAAACGTGGCTTCCGAACCCGAGTCAAGTAGGGCTCGAAGTTAAAGAGTTTTTCCTGTCGACGTCCTTACCTTAACAATTGCGGTTGCTAACAGGATATGAGTGCCCTGATTGTGTGTGCTAACCTTGGGTATTGAGTGGAAAGTATTCACGGACGGACAGGTTGATATTTGCCTTTCATTGGATGGCTGAAAATTGGAACCATCAGCATTCATCGTCGAGGTCATAAATGTTTGAGTGTGATTTTGAGGTTTGTTGTTGTATGAACGCGGAACGGTTGCATGCATGTGTGAGCTGTTTTGTACCTGCGCATTAGTGAATATCGGATTGGAGTGCAGAAGAGAATGATGTGGTTGCTGACAATAGTAGCATCGACGACTGCTTGGACATTGTTCAGAAGTGTGGCTGTATGCTAAGCAATTGCAACAGATGCCTAACCGATCTACACTCTGACTACGATCTACAATACTCATTTTTAGAAAACGATTGCACTTGCGAATAGCGTGTTGACCCTTCTTGCAAATTTTGCATGAAAACTTTGAACTAACGACCTGTGAGTGGAATGAATTGCGATGAGACAAACTGCGTTGTACGTTCGATGAACTTCGCACTGGCTGTTGGTTCACCGCCTCCAATGTACGGAATCGCGTTTCCAGAAATTGAGTGAATTCTGCAAAACTTGGCAGCTCCTTCGAATCAACCTTGACTCCCAGTCGTTCTTCCCATAGTTGCTGCGTTTTATTGGGTAGCTTATGAACCAGCACAAAGATGAGCACCGCATCCCAATGCTGAACAGGAACCTTCAAGTTGTCTAGACTATGGACGACTTCCTTAGAAGTGTCTAGTAACTCTTTAATTGAGTCAGCTCGCTCTTGCACTATTGACGGTTGGTTAAATAAGTACTTCAACTGCGTGTTCACCAAGAACCGTTGATGGTCATAGCGGTCCGTCAATATCGACCATGCCTTCGAGTAATTCCCGTTATCGACGTTCAGGTGAGCTAACAGTTTTTCTGCCTCCCCGGATACGTTGGTTTTAAGGTAATGCATTTTTTTTATTTCAGACATCGCGGTATTGTTGTGGATTAATGAAACGAATAAATCATGGAAAGAGCGCCAGGCCTCATAAGAACCCGAGAAAACTGGGAGCTTAATCTTCGGAAGGTTGATATCTGTTCCGTTGGATCCACTGTTCGTCACCTCCGACTGCAGTTTCACCTGTGTGACCTCAGCTGGGGTGAACCTTTCCCTCGCATCAAGCAAATCACTCCTGTAATCCACATATACATCCCTTATGTTAGCGAAAACTTCTTGCCCGACCTCTAAATCTTCTTCCTTTTCCCCTACACAACACAAAAATTCCTCATAAACCTTATTAGCCCTATCCATCGACTGCTCCAACAATGATAGACGGCTGGCTATATAATGTAAGGTGCGTCGAGTTTCACTTTTCGTTTTTTTGAAATTCGAAAAGTCCTTATTAATTTGCGTTAGCAACCCTTGTAATACCTTGCTCTTAATTTTTTTTTTTTTTATTGTATATTCACAGGTCAAAGTAAGAAAGAAATTGCACTTACTTGAAATTCCACTTCAAGGGTCCAAGGTCCAAATTCAGGGGTCCAAGGTCCAACTTCAGGGGTCTAAGGGTCAACTCCTCCAACCTTAGGAAATTTGTGTACAATTTTTCCGAGTTTCCTTCAGGAATAAATTAGAAGTGATCAACGGGATGAAAATGCACGTCTTCGCCAAGCACAATCCAACGACGGGTATCCCACGATGAATTATCGAATTAATAATTATTCCTCAACACACTTTTAATTTGCATTTGCAACTTTAATTAAACTTTGATTTGCAATTCTTATTAATGCACACACAAAAAAAAATTTTAAATAGTCTTTTTTTTTTTTTTTACTCTACTGTAAGTAAATTAAAATTTTTTTTTTTTTTTATAAGCAAAATTAACTTTTTATTTTACAACGCTCAGAAGGACCAAATGTTTCGTCTTCGTGAAAAATGAAATAAAACCCACTGTACCTTTCAATCGAGTGTACAATTTTTAATTTAATGCCTCTATATATAATGTCATTGTTTTAAGAGAAAAAAAGGCGGGAACTGCATTTCGTGCAGTTTACTGCAGTCACACACAGGGTGTTTCGTAGTTAGAACATATGTATGCATACATACATATGTACATATATTTAAATGTAGGTGTATGAAATTTCCATTTGTAATAAAAGGCTTTTAAAAAGTTTTCGGTTGTCCGCTTCATTTTATTTTTTTCCCGGAATCCCAGTTGTATAACTACCGTGCCTATGGGATGAATGGCACTACGTTACGGTGTCTTCTAACGGTGAACTCTGGATACCTGGGGACCTCCAGTTTCAACCCAATTTCCCCTTACCTGCATACAGGGGGTGAGTGCAAGCGGACCTCTTCTTCCCCCTCACTCGTGGGATCCAAATGTCAAACAAAAATACAACCGAAAGCAAAGAGTGTGAACCGATCGGGCACTCCTAGCTCTATAACAACCGATCGGATTAACTTAGGAGTAAATGAAGATGCGCTTCTTCACAGTGAAAAAGTGTTGGAGCAAGTGACGTGAACCTAGAAAGACACTTTCTAGAATCTAGCGCTACTTGTTCCATCGCTGACTCATCCGTCTCTAACTAGAAGAACTCTAAGTTGACAGTGAAGAGACTAGGTACCAAGAAGTGGGAGGAGATGACAGAGCAGGAGAGGAAAAGGCTACACAACGCTCGAGCCTACCTGCAGGGACAATCCGTGATGGGGGACTTGCCTGTGGTGAGAACCCCAAGGACGATGGCCCCAGCTGGCGGCACGAACGTAGGAGAGTTGTTGGGATCATCAATGGCGACGGTAAGTCACTGGCAGCCGGAACCTATGGTGATCTCGGCAGCTTTAGAGGAGCCACCCATTTCAGTGCTGTCAAGATCAAGCTGAGAGAGGATGTGACTCGAGAAGGCGGGGAGGTGGGAATGGACAATCCTAGCGGGGCAAGCCACTGCCAGCTTCCTAGCGATGTTCCATTAGCACCTGCACCGCCTGGTTGCGATAGCTTAGCTGATAACGTGAACCCCACAACCTGCAGCTACGCGTCAGTAGTTAGCGCTGGCGGACAAAGTCAGGGTTTAACCGCTTAAAACGGCCGAACGGACAATCCTACAAAACCGCGGGCGCAATGCCTTATGGTTAATTCGGCGGCTGAAGAAGCGTGATCCAAAGTTCTTTACGGACAAGGAAAGGGCGGCTCTGGATAAAGCCCGCAACACGCTCCAGTCGGCAGGGTCGAATAGGATAACGGACGCAACAGGCCGGAAGGTTGAAGGTCCTCCTATGGCAAGAGTAGGAAGCCACTTGCTCCCTTCCTTAGCTGTAGAAAGACCTAGGCCAGCTACCGACTCGTGCACCTGAGTCCGATTTGGCCGCGCTGCTCTAAGAAGGTCACGACGGGACAAGATGCCAAGGGTGTAGGTGTGGCACCGAGCGTGATGAAGAAGGGAAGCCATCTGCCACCCTCCTTGGTCACGATCAGTCCCAAACCGCATTTCATTTTTTCATTTTCATTTTCAACGCATTTTTTATTCATAATTCATAATTCCTTAAAGCTAGACAAAAACGCTTAAACTAACTTAACTTAATGTTATTCTAACTTAATGACCCTATGCGAGTGCTCTAAGCTAAACCTAATGCTTAAAACTATGTCTTTCGACGGAACCTAACTAAAAAATTAATTAATTATTTAAGCAAACTTTACAAACTAGACTTCTAAGTAAAATTTTTAATAAAAACTTAGAAAAATGTACGTGTTTTTTTATAAAAAACTAATATAAAATAAGAACTTAAAAACTACCTTAACAATAAATCTTACAACTACCTTAAAAATAAGCCTTAAAACTACCTTATTCTAAATTATGTATACATATACAAATATACATAATATACATACATATATATACACATAAATATATAATACACCATATATGTGTATACGTAGCATATACACATATAAAATTTTTTTTGTTTGTTTTTTTTTATGTTTTTTACCCTACACCTAAATCTTAAACATATGTAAGCCGGCCAGGCCAACTTTGCGCCTTAGGAGGAGCTACCCAGAATCAAAAGGAAACGACGAGGGAGTTCCCTCTCCGTCCCCTAAACACCATAATCTCTGATGCTGCCTTACTACGTCTCGCAAATCGCGGCCTGCTATCGCTCTACTGAACCGAAGACGCTCCGTCATGCTGAGCGCGACGTCTCGGTCGTAGTTGAGTCGCCTATCCACAGCTGTCCCACAAAAAGGAAAACTAGACCATCACCCCCGTGGTGGAATAAAGAACTAGCCAATATTAGGAACGAAACGAGAAAACTCCTCAATTTGGCTAAGCGTACGAAATCCGAGCCTGACTGGGAACTCTACAAGACCAGTCAGAGAAAATTCAAGAATGCGACGCAGAAAGCTAAACGTCAATCGTGGCAGCACTTCCGCGACGAACTAAAAGGAACAACGGAAACCTTGAGACAGAGGAAAGTCCTCTCCAAAGAACGCCGGATTCTGTGTTCTCTAAAGGATTCGAACGGTAAATGGACTGAATCCTCTCCGGAATCACTAAAACTTTTGCTGCTCAAACACTTCCCAGGCTGCACAAATGTACCTAGCAATAGCAACTGCACCAATCACAACATTGATATAGGCCCCCCTGCGGAACTTATAACAGAAGGAAAAATTGAGTGGACCATTAGATCTTTCTCTCCCATCAAATCCCCAGGACTGGATGGAGTTATCCCTATCATGTTGCAGAAATCTATAACAGTAATTATTCCGGTACTTAAGGAATTATACACGAAGAGCCTCACATATGGCTATATACCAAAAGCATGGAGAGAGCTAAAGGTATATCAAAAGCGGGCAAGGCAAGTCACAATAGTGCTTGAGGTTGTAGACCGATAAGCCTAACCTACTTCATACTTAAAACACTTGAAAGCCTAGTCGATATACACATCCGCAGTAGACTACGCCCAGGAGACCTATCTCCAGCGCAACACGCCTGGGAAAAAAAGGGAAAAGTGTTGAGACAGCGCTGTATAGTGTGGTCGGCTCAATTGAAAAATCGCTAAGCGAAAAGGAATTTAACCTGGCTGCATTTCTAGACATTGAAGGAGCATTCAATAATGTCCGTATTGATGCAGTACGTAGGGACCAAACTATGCTTAACATCGATTATATCATTATAAATTGGATAATTAGCATGCTAGAAGGCAGACATATAATTACTGAACTTAAAGGAATAAAGATAGAAGCTTACGCTTTCAGAGGTACTTCTCCCCGCCTTGTACTCCTCCCCACCTTGTACTCCTCCCCACCTTGAGGAGTACCTCTGAAGGCGTAAGCTTCTGTCTTTATTCCTTCAAGTTCAGTAATTATATGTCTGCCTTCTAGCATGCTAATTATCCAATTTATAATGATATAATCGATGTTAAGCATAACCCCCGTGGTGGAATAAAGAACTAGCCAATATTAGGAACGAAACGAGAAAACTCCTCAATTTGGCTAAGCGTACGAAATCCGAGCCTGACTGGGAACTCTACAAGACCAGTCAGAGAAAATTCAAGAATGCGACGCAGAAAGCTAAACGTCAATCGTGGCAGCACTTCCGCGACGAACTAAAAGGAACAACGGAAACCTTGAGACAGAGGAAAGTCCTCTCCAAAGAACGCCGGATTCTGTGTTCTCTAAAGGATTCGAACGGTAAATGGACTGAATCCTCTCCGGAATCACTAAAACTTTTGCTGCTCAAACACTTCCCAGGCTGCACAAATGTACCTAGCAATAGCAACTGCACCAATCACAACATTGATATAGGCCCCCCTGCGGAACTTATAACAGAAGGAAAAATTGAGTGGACCATTAGATCTTTCTCTCCCATCAAATCCCCAGGACTGGATGGAGTTATCCCTATCATGTTGCAGAAATCTATAACAGTAATTATTCCGGTACTTAAGGAATTATACACGAAGAGCCTCACATATGGCTATATACCAAAAGCATGGAGAGAGCTAAAGGTATATCAAAAGCGGGCAAGGCAAGTCACAATAGTGCTTGAGGTTGTAGACCGATAAGCCTAACCTACTTCATACTTAAAACACTTGAAAGCCTAGTCGATATACACATCCGCAGTAGACTACGCCCAGGAGACCTATCTCCAGCGCAACACGCCTGGGAAAAAAAGGGAAAAGTGTTGAGACAGCGCTGTATAGTGTGGTCGGCTCAATTGAAAAATCGCTAAGCGAAAAGGAATTTAACCTGGCTGCATTTCTAGACATTGAAGGAGCATTCAATAATGTCCGTATTGATGCAGTACGTAGGGACCAAACTATGCTTAACATCGATTATATCATTATAAATTGGATAATTAGCATGCTAGAAGGCAGACATATAATTACTGAACTTAAAGGAATAAAGATAGAAGCTTACGCTTTCAGAGGTACTTCTCCCCGCCTTGTACTCCTCCCCACCTTGTACTCCTCCCCACCTTGAGGAGTACCTCTGAAGGCGTAAGCTTCTGTCTTTATTCCTTCAAGTTCAGTAATTATATGTCTGCCTTCTAGCATGCTAATTATCCAATTTATAATGATATAATCGATGTTAAGCATAGTTTGGTAGGTACTCCTCCCCACCTTGAGGAGTACCTCTGAAGGCGTAAGCTTCTATCTTTATTCCTTCAAGTTCAGTAATTATATGTGTGCCTCCTAGCATGCTAATTTTCCATTGCTCTGGATCATTGTCCTGAATGAGGTGCTTCAGAAGCTAAGATGCAGTGGGGTCAAAGTCACAGCACTGAAGACCCTATACACCTGGGCTAAGACGTGTAGACTTGCGGTCAATCCTCAGAAAATTGAATTGAAACTTTTCACCAACAAAAGGAAGATTCCGCAATTTAATATACCATCTATCGGAGACACCCGCCTTACAATCTCAGATAGTGCAAAATACCTTGGACTAGTGCTTGATAAGAAACTAAACTGGAAATCAAATATAAATGAAATAATTAAAAAGGCAGCAATAGCCTTTTACTACTGCAGCCGAATTTTTGGGAAAACCTGGGGCCCCTCTCCCAAAATTATATTGTGGATGTATACAGCTATTGTTGGACCAATACTGACTTATGGCAGTCTAGTGTGGTGGCAAGCAGGCGTCCACACCCACTAACCGAAAAACCCACTAACCTAAAAGCCCTCTCGAATGTACAAAGACTAGCGTGCATCGGCACCACCATTACCATAAGAACAACACCAAAGGCAGGTCTTGTGGCGATCCTCAACCTGCTACCGCTAGATATCTTTATGCAGTCACAGGCAGCCATAAGCGCGCTAAGAATAAGCCAGTCTGAAAACTGGAAAATGAATAATGTGGGTCACTCAACGATCCTACAAAAATACATTTGTCATGTACCTATCACGGACTACATCACGGCATATTTAGACTTCACGAGACCGTTTTCTTGCGCCTACTCCAGCAGAGAAGAATGGAAAATTACCACTTACCAAATGCGCAATCCATATCTGTGTACACAGACGGCTCCAAAATGGACACTGGCTTTGGTTCTGGGATTTACTCGGAACCGCTGGGGATAGCACGATCAATCCGACTCCCAAACCATAGAAGCGTTTTCCAAGCGGAGGTCCTGGCAGTGACAACAGCAGTCTGTGTGTCTGCGGTAAGAGGCAATACCTCCTGAGGGTATCACCTTTTTTATTGACAGCCAGGCTGCTATTAAAGCAATTACTGGCGTTGAATTAAATCGAAGCTTGTGATGTGCTGTCGCGAAGAACTCAAGGCTCTTGGCACGCAGCATAAGATCACACTCTGTTGGGTTCCTGGACACGAAGGAATACCATGCAACGAGAAGGCTGACGAGCTAGCAAGGAGAGACTCTCCATTGACCACCGAATTGACAGACCCATCCGTAAGAAGTGCTTGAAGCAGGGGAAAAGTCACGAGAAAGGCAAACTACAGGTGGAACTCCATAGAAACCTGCGTTATGAAAAGGAAACTATGGCCCACTTTTGACAAAGCTAGAACCTAGAGACTTGTTCGGAAAGACCGGAAATCCATTTACACCCTCGTGAGTATCATCACAGGGCACAACACTCTACGGTATACAAATACTTGGGGCAACAGACGTATGTGGTCCAGGGCCTAGCTTCTCGCGACCATTCGTGTTGTGCGTGTTATATTTTTCACACAAATGGAAGGGACCTACAGTTTAGAGCCATATCCGAAAGGCAAATTGCTCCTCAATTCTCTTCTCTTGACAGTTATTACTCTCGAACGTTTGTCAAACATTCGCGAGAGGTGGGACCGTGAAAAACTTTTTAGGTGTTCTCTGGGATTCGAACCTCGAACTTCCCGCTCAGCGATCCAACGCACTAACGACTTGAGCCACGGCGCCCGCCAACACTCTACGATATCATATGAAAAAACTACGCTTGACAAAAGAGGAGCTCTGCAGAGGAAGCGATTGAGGCGATGAGGAAGCGATTGAGGACATAACCCACTTCCTATGACACTGCCCCGGCCTGCAACATTCTAGATACAAGTTCCTGGAAAGACACTTTTTTAATAACCTAGAGGAACTCTCCAGAATGCC
Source organism: Blera fallax (assembly GCA_946965025.1). NCBI lineage: Eukaryota > Metazoa > Arthropoda > Insecta > Diptera > Syrphidae > Blera > Blera fallax. The sequence goes on from OX337246.1 coordinate 53,963,096, forward strand.
AATGGAAGCTCAAATGAAATTCATCAAATCGACAAGATGGTTTGTATGTGAAGGACCACAAAACAGGTAATTTAGTAATTAAGTTGTGTATAAATGCATAGACATTGGGTTATAGTAAGGGACGATTTATTTTACCCCAAACGGGCAACACTCGGGGGTATATGTACGAGTATATGTGTGTATACTGAGGATCTTTCCTTTATCAGTTTGTTCTGAAATACCTACCTACGTACATATGTAGGTAAATGCTAAATGCCTTAAAATTCTTGACGCCGTAAATATTATAAAGAAGGAGAAGCAGCGAACTGAAGGAGACCAGGAAACTTTGGTTAAGCGTGGGCTTCCACTGTTTATGCTCACCTTAGATAAGAATGAAAATATGGACGATATTTGCAGTTTAAAAACCATACAAAGTATCGTAATCGAAATCGAGCCTTTACGTAATAGCACAAGATCGACCCCTCAATGCAAAAGTTGTCAACCATACGCAGACTTACTGTCAAAAAGAACCGCGAGGCGTATAATGCGTCGGTAAACATGTGTATCTCGGAAGAATGCAAGTTAGATAAGCATGCTCCAGCGACTTGCATAAACTGCAAAGGAAAGCACCTAGTGAATTATAGAGGCTACGATGGGGCCAAAGAGCAAAAACGTCTAAAAAAGGGGTGATGCGGTTAAAAAGACTTTACGTCCAAACCCGAAACTAAATTACAAACATTCGGGGAAATCAACGAAAATAAGAAAACTCGTCAAGGAAAGTACGAGCAAAATAAAACAAATAAGCTTATATTGGAAAGATTTAGCAATTTCGAGCTTAAAACTGGCAAAACAGGAACATTTCTACAGGATGTCCCCGTTAAGAGGCATAATCCTTTAACTGGTGATTCCTGAAGTTTCGGGGAACAAAAAGTCGGCAGGGAAGGGTCTATTTTCACCCCAGTTCGAGTTATAGCCCGTCAAAGTGGGACGCTTCCGATTTGGAGGTACTATCACTTTAAATGGAATTACTTCTGAATTTCTTCAAAGTTTTTCCAATAAATTTGTTTGATTGATATATGTATCTAACAGAAAAATACACAATAACAGCAGGAAGGCTTCTTCACCCGCTGAAAAAGCAAAAACATCATTGCAGGCTACTGATCCATATGAAATGAAAGTTGTTATACCTTCATATGAATGATCCAGAAAAGCCTTCAGATGCTACAAAAACATACTACGTTGATGAAATAGTTTCATGTGTAAAGTATACCTTTAGAAATTGTCGGAACGACTGCTTGTTCCAATCAATCGATGAAGCTATGATAAAATTCAAACGCGGGTCTTTTTTGAAGCAAGAGAACAAAATGAAACCCATCAAAAGAGGCATCAAGATTGGGGAACGATATGATTCCACAACTGGATACAGTTACGATTTTGAACGAGTTGTAAGGAAACTGTGTTCCACAATCTCAAATCCTGCAGCTGTTATACTATATTGCGATCGGCTTTTCACTACCGGAATCTTAGCGCAAACTTTGGAGTTTAGTTTAGTGGGGACAATTATGAGAAATAGGAAATTGCTACTAAATCTTGATGGCTCAAAGTTGAAAAGGGGTGACTATTTGTAAATAGCAAAACACCAAAGAAGTTGTGTTGATCAGCAATTGCCACACTGACACCGTAGTATGTGTACAAAGAACCAGGAAACAGGAGACGCTATGGAAATCGAAGCACCTTTATTTTGCTTTTATTTTATTATGTTACTATTGGGACACAAGTGTCCCACTGAAATTTACTGATGGGACACAAGTGTCCCACTGAAATTTACTGATGGGACATTCCTGTCCCAGGACATTTTCTCTGTCCTTAGATATACTTTTTTAAAATATGCAATAAGACACATTATTTGTATCATAAGCAGCCAATATACCATCCCAAACGAATTTAAAAAAAAAATCTGTATTGAAAGGGTTTTAAAATATTAACACGAATTGCAAACGGCCTTTTGGAAAAAATGTCGTTTAAAAATAAAAGGATAATGTGCTTATCATGTTTACCATCTATCCGAAAAGGCTAGAGGCGGATCCTCCCTATTCATCAAGGACTTTATTGTGTATTCTTTAGTTACACTTATTGAGAACAATGCGATGCAGGTAAGAGCAGTTCGTGATAAAAATAAGCACTCATACGGCATAAAAGATCGCATCCATTTATTGCCCTCAGCGATGCGAACTAGAAAAGAACGATGCTCATTAACTCGGTACAAATACCGTGTGCAAACGAGGTTAAGTATCTAGGAATGGACTAGACGCAAAACTTAAATGGATGTCGCACGTTGAGAAGAAACCCGACGAGTTGGAAAATAGATTTAGAGAAATGTATTGGCTACTTGGAAGACATTCCAAGCTAAGCATATATAACAAACTGCTTTTATACAAGCAAGTGCTTAAACCTGTATGGGCGTATGGTATACAACTTTAGGGTTGTACTAAGCGAAATAATAGAGATATGTATTTTATAATATTTTCAAAACAAAGTGCTAACAGCAATCGTAAATGATCCGTGGTACATCAGGAACAATGATATCCAACGAGACTTAGGAGTAGCTACCGTCGATGACGAAATAACGAACTTTGCTCGCAAACTCCGTATTCGTCTTCACAGACATTGCAATAATGCCATACTCCAAATTTTGGACGAGAGAAACCTTGTGCGAAGACTACAATGAACGAAACATTTCGATTTAGCGCAATAAGGAATCACCGGGTGTTTTTACTGGAAAGCTGCCTGCCCAACGCGAATGTTCTTGAAACTAAAACTACTTGATAAGGGAACTTATATAATTGTAGTCAATCAATAAAAGGGACGTATTGTTTAGTGAGTAAGAAAATCACACTACTATGAGCACCGGGCTCATAGTGTCTTTTCAACATTCTTCACCTACCCACGAAAAAAAAAAAAATTACTGCGGGAACTTTTGTGGTGTTTCAAACTAATCTGCAACAGAATTTTTCTAATTGTCTCCCATCACAATTCATAATTAAAATTAATAAAAAAAAAAAACAAAAATAGCGGATAAGAAGGAAAAGTAAAGAAAAACAATTTATAGTTATTTTATATTTACATAATAATTGATCACGACCATTCGTGTTGTGCATGTTATATTTTTCACAAATGTAAATGGAAGGGTTCTACACTTTAGAGCCATATCCGAAAGGCAAATTGAGAAGCTTTCTCTTGACAGTTATTACTCTGATTTAGAGGTATAATCACTTTAAATGGTATAACTACTGAACTATTGCAGTTTGTCAGACAAAAATGGTCCAAAAAATTAAGAAAAAGCACCTCAAGCACCTTGTCGCAGTAACAGCAGGGTAACTTCGTTGCTTAATCAAACATTTGATCTAACAACCATGGATTTTTTTCTTAATTTTTTGACCATTTTTGTGGGACAAAAATGGATTTTACTGCAACTTCCGTTAATCGGAGGTGAAAAAGTTATTTTACAGAATTTTTAGAAAATTTATCAAAGATAAATGTTTTATAAAAAACAAAGTTTTTTGCTCCGTAAAAGTTTTGAGAAAAATGCATTTTAAGTAAAAAATTGGATTAAGAAATTTTCATAATTTTGAATTTAAGGAGCCATACCTTTTTGTGTCTGCATGAAATTACAAAAAGTTTTCAAAACTTTATACGTTACTAAATTACCTTTATGTATAGATAGATGTATAATGTATGTTTTTGTAGCTGTAACAATTCAGAAGTTATACCATTTAAAGTGAATGTACCTCCAAATTGGAGGTGTCTCACTTTGAAGGGCTATCACTCGAACTGGGGTGAAAATTCAGAAAAATCGATTTTCCATACATTTTATATGGGGAATTTTCTTTTTTTTTCATTTTGATCGTAATATTACAATTCAAATGGTTGCAAAGGTTTAAAATTGGAAAAAGTTTCCCGGACAATCATTTTTTTCATTTTGAAGAAATAATGCAATGAAATTAGTTGCCAAAACTCCAAATTTGGAAAATTTTAAATCGGAGAAACCCTTTTCCCACACATTCGTATGCAACAACATTTGGGCATTCGTCAAGCAATGTCTTGATTCTGGTAAGTCGCCGTAAAGCAAAGAGTGTCTGGTGGTTGCGTCAACGGTGGTAATTTGACTTTACCACCTGCACAACACAATCCTGGTGTCTCCGAATGAAACTTTAGCGCATTGCAATATTGGCAAATCACATTTATGGGCCCAATCGTAACACATGGCGGTTCGCTGTAATAAATCGTGCAGTCATATTGGAAATCGGCGCGATGTAATTGGACATTCACGGCAACTTTTTTCACCCGACGATTGGCGTTTGATTCAACTTGACGAAGCAGATCGCGAATGCGCTGCTGTCTCAGTCGTTCAGCAGTTACGTATGCTTCTCGTTCCTTCTGACATCGTCCTGTACGAATTCGCGACACATGTACTCGAATCAGTTCTTTCGCTTCGGCGCGTTGATCAGGCGTTTGATTTGCACGGCGAGTCGCCAATCTTTGTGAATTACGACTGCGTGAGCCAATGTTTGATCTTCTGATCGGCGGCATAATTTCTCCCGAACACTGAAAGTACAATGTCGAAGAAGTTGAATCATCATCCTCGAAGCAATATTATCTGATTCGCACTGAAAACATTAGAAACGTTAAATGTTTTCGATAAACTCACCGTAATCACTGAAATTTCCACTTAAATTACCGGCAAAATCACAAAATATGAGCTGACCTTCATAAACTTCACTTTATTGGGCCAGCGCACATTTGATCATTTCCCCCACAGTAAAACTAAGTTTGTAGAAGAGGAGGAAGAAGTGTTCAGTATAAAATTGCGTAAAATGTTCATCCAACGTTGAAATGGTTTAACATCGGGGTAAGCTTCTAGGTGAAATACGTTCAAGCTTCTAGGTGGACCAATTTAGCTTGGTGGAGCCAACCTCCCGAATGCATCGAAGTTTGCCGTCTAGTATATGTACTTATGTAGTTAGTCCATGGTGAAATGACGAAGCAAAAAGGACACCTGTCAAATTGCATTTGAATGTGTGGGCAATGTTGTTGCATGTGAATGCGAGAGAAAAGGGTTTTTCCGATTAAAAATTTTCCAAATTTGGAGTTCTGGCAATTAATTTCATTGTATTATTTCTTCAAAATGAAAAAATGATTGTCCGGGAAACTTTTCCCAATTTTAAACCTTTTGAATTGTAATATTTCGATCAAAATGAAAAAAAAAAAATTCCCCATACGAAATGTATGGAAAATCGATTTTTCCGAATTTTCCAATTTTTCTTCAAAAATTTTAAATTTTTTCGCCGTAAAAATGTTCCTTGTGCGGAGACGAAGACAACAAAAAAGGACAGCCCAAATCGGACCATCCGTTCCCGAGTTATGAGCGGTCTTACGTACGATAGCAAATGATGCCACTCGAATTTCAATTATTGATTGAATGAAACACTTTTCGAATTCGATTGAATTTAATATCCTTTATTTACACGGAATGTAAAGAGGTTCAGGGAATCACATGTCAGGTCAATTCAATGCTTTGTGCTAGACTACGTTCTTTGTTTTGTTGCCCGTGGAGGAGGCTTTCCAACACGTGAACATGCCACATATAATTGGCCATGCGAGAAGCATGGGAATTCGAGATTGATCCCACATACTTTCAAAGATTGGCCTTGCGATTTATTGATTGTCATGGCGAACGCAAGGATTAAATGTCGAATGACGTCATTTAAAAAGAACCGTTGTATTTGTGGGCATTCGTCAAGAAATGTCTTGATTCTGGTAACTCGGCGTAAAGCAAAGAGCGCAATGGTTCTGGTGGTTGCCTCAACGGAACGGTGGTAATTTGACTTTACCACCTGCAAAACACAATCTTGGTGTCTCCGAATGAAACTTTAGCGCATTGCAATATTGGCAAATCATATTTATGGGCCCAGTCGTAACACACGGCTGTTCGCTGTAGTGAATCGTGCAGTCATATTGGAAATCGGCGCGATGTAATTGGACATTCACGGCACTTTTTCTCACTCGACAATTGGCGTTTGATTCAACTTGACGAAGTAGATAGCGATTGCGCTGCTGTCTCAATCGTTCAGCAGCTGCGTGTGGTTCTCGTTCCTCCTGAGTTCGTCCTGCACGAATTCGCGACGCATGTGCTCGAACCTGTTAATTCACTTCGGCGCGTTGCTCAGGGGTTTGATTTGCACAGCGAATCGCCAATCTTCGTCCATTGCGACTGCGTGAGCCAATGTTTGATCGTCTTTCTATGAACACACTGGAATTACTGAGATTTCAACTTAAATTACCGGCAAAATCACAAAACATGAGCTGCTGACAACTGAACAATCATCAAAATCAGGCTGAAATTCACTTGATTGAGATGAAGGAATCGGTTACTAATGGTTTAGGCACAATTTGATTATTGAAAATCTGATAATAATTTTCAGAAAATAATTTTAGTGCAGCATCAACTGCAGAGCAACAACAGATCAATGTAAAATGCATGGACTACCTATAGCAGACGGCAAATTTGCATTTCCTCTGCCCAGGCATTGTCCAAAATGGGCGGAGCCTAAATTTTCCTGTCTGTGAACTGTGAATGCATGTGAATTAGCACGTGGTCATCAACTGTCTAAAAGTGTAGCGTGTTGTTTCTTGCTTTCCTTTTTAACACTACATTTTGGGCAGCCTGACGTCCCCTTAACAACAACAAATTGTACAATAATGATCTAAAGAAAATGGCTGCACCCATGGCTTCCACCTACTTGTAAGAGTGTGTGAGTGAGGCTCCCATTTGAGTTTGCTGGAACGTCAGAATACATTCAAGTTTCTAGGTGGAAATGGATCAATATTAGCTTGGTGGAGCGAATAGTTAGTAAGTATAGTCAGACTATGGTGAAATGACGAAGGAAAAAGGATACCTGTCAATATGCATACAAATGTTGTTGCATACGAATGTGTGGGAAAAGGGTTTCTCCGATTTAAAATTTTCCAAATTTGGAGTTTTGGCAACTAATTTCATTGTATTATTTCTTCAAAATGAAAAAAATGATTGTCCGGGAAACTTTTTCCAATTTTAAACCTTTGCAACCATTTGAATTGTAATATTACGATCAAAATGGAAAAAAAAGAAAAAAAGAATTTTCCAATTTTTCTTCAAAATTTTCCATTTTTTTTTGCCGTAAAAATGTTCCTTGGGCGGAGACGAAGATAACAAAAAAAAGATAGCTCAAATCGGACCATCCGTTCCCGAGTTATGAGCGGTTTTACGTACGCCAACTCTTTTTTATATGTATATATAGATAATTCAACAAAAAAATAACGCATTGGATTATAGAAAAAAATAAAAAATTTCATTTTCTTTGCATTTCATGAATATATTTTTGTATTAAGTCAGCTGGAGGAGTCCAGTCCTCCAAATCACTTGTTTCTATTATATTTAATGCAGCAATCATCACATGTCTCAATATCTAATATATTTTTCACTCTATTTTTCATTAGAGCCAGTTTTGAAAAATGCGTTCTGCACAAGCACTATATGCGGAAGAGTGAAAATCTTTGCTACAAATAAATACAAATTTTCATAAATAGGCTCATCAAGATGATTCCTAATGCAGCCCACTTTGCGCCAGAATTCCTCGATATTTTTTATTTGAACTATTTCCTCAAAGCCTTTCTCATATATGTACATACTTTAAATGGTGATGAGCTACTAAATGAAATTTTTTTTGGAAAAATATTGTTTATACGAAAAAGTCTCAAAATGTCTCAAAAAAAAAAAAATAAAAGGGGTCAAAAAGAGGTGTTTTTTTTTAAAAGTCGGGTTATAGGCTCTTTGCGTCAACAAAGGGTCAAATTGCGACTAAAGTCGCATAGCTGGGGGTAGGTATCAGTAAAAAAAAAAAATGGAGAGAAAGGAAACTTAAGAATCTGAATAAGTGAAGAGCAAAAGGATAACTTATGATTAAGACATATATTGAAAGAACGATTCACTAGTAGTATATACGATAGTAAATAACCAATTCTTTACTTTATTTACAAATGAGTGAAGATTACACGTTCGTTTAGTAGTAATCGGTAGATTATTAAAACATTTAGGCGCAGTAACTGTAAAAAATGAGAAAATTTGGTTTTATGTGTGATTAGAACATTAACCATTGCTAGGTTACTAACGCGTAAGCTATAAAAACTAGAGTTTATATTTAGAGTGTTACCGCTTTGCTTAATGAATTCCACTCAATCCACTCACCTGCAATATTACACAGCAATCGATAAAAAATATAATAACAAATAATTTATCACATTTTAAACAAACAAAACATTTTAAACAAAAAAAGCACGATCTACCAGTTCATAGTAGGGGTAAAAGAGGTATGTATTAACTCTTTCACTAATCACTTTGTCTCACAAAGCATGAAAATATTAAAGTAGAAACGCAATGTGGCGAAGTAGAGCTAGTCTCTACTATTTTCTACTATGGTCTCGCGTTTTGACAGCTCACAGCAGTTTTGGATTGACATTATACTTTCTCTTGTTCGATCTTAGTAACAAGGCAAACCATTGTGTCGTATACATACGTAGGTACTCCTAATTGTTAGCATTAAATCTGTAAACATTTTTAATTGCTAATTGATATTTTCTTAAAACAAATTAATTATGTTAGAGTATACATTACTTACTTACTTACTTAATGTGGCGCTACAGTCCAGGGTGGACCTGGGCCTCAACCAACAGGCGTCTCCAGCCAGCTCGATCTTTAGCCAGCTGCCTCCAGTTTTGCACGCTAAGTTGGTTGAGGTCCCCTTCCACCTGCGTGCACCACCTGAGTCGCGGTCTTCCTTTACTGCGCCGTCCCTCGGGAATAGATTCGAAGAGTTTCCGTGCCGGAGCATTTGTGTCCATGCGCTCTACATGACCCAGCCATCTCAGTCGTTGAACCTTCACTCTTCTGCCCAAATCGATGTCGCTGAACAGCAGATAAATTTCGCTGTTGTATCTCCTCCTCCATTCACCGTCTATGCAGACGGGACCAAAAATCACCCGAAGAATTTTCCTCTCGAAGCAACCAAGAGCGACCTCATCCGCTTTTGACAGGGTCCATGCCTCTGCGCCATAGAGCAGGACTGGGATGATTAAGGTCTTGTATAGGGTCAATTTAGTTGCTCGAGAGAGGGCTTTGCTGTTCAATTGCCTTCTTAGCCCAAAGAGGCAGCGATTGGCAAGAGTTATTCTTCGTTTGATCTCAGCGCTGATGTCATTTTCTGAGCTCATAGCGGAGCCTAGGTAGATAAAGTCACTAACTACCTCGAAGTCATATCTGTCTATAGTGACGTTCTGTCCGAGACGTCGATGTTGGTTGTCCTTCCTTGTTGACAGCATATACTTACTTAGTCTTGCCCTCATTAACCGCTAAACCCATCTTCGCCGCTTCCGCCTCAATACTCACGAACGCTCCACTGACATCACGCTGTGTTCTTCCGATTATGTCAATATCGTCGACGTATGCGAGTAATTGGACGGACTTTTGAAAGATTGATCCTCTGCTGTTGGCGCGTGAGTTTTGCACAATTCTTTCAAGAACGATGTTAAAGAAGTCGCATGACAGCGTGTCGCCTTGTCTAAATCCTTTTTTGACATCGAAGGTCTCGGTCTTTACCGACCTTGATGGAGCAGCGTGCATTCTCCATCGTCATCCTGCACAAACGGACGAGTTTGGCAGGGATGCCAATACTAGACATTGCTCTATATAGTTCGTCTCTATAAATGCTGTCATACGCGGCCTTAAAATCGATGAAAAGGTGGTGTGTATCGATTTGAAGTTCCTGGGTTTTTTCCAAGATCTGCCGCAATGTGAATATTTGGTCGATGGTGGACTTTCAGGTTGTTGACGAACAGTTTCAGGCGTTTACATAATACGGCAGATAAGATTTTATATGCGATGTCAAGAAGACTGATGCCTCTGTAGTTGGCGAAGTTCAGAGGGTCTCCTTTTTTGAGGATCGGGTAAACAATACTGAGGTTCCATTCATCGGGCATACTTTCATCCGACCTTATTTTACAGATGAGTTGGTGCATGCTCCTTACCAAGTCATCCCCGGCTGCTTTGAATAGCTCGGCATTCAGACCATCAGCTCCAGCAGCGTTATTGGATTTCAGCTTAGATATCGCTATCTTAACCTCATCCAGGTCGGGGGGACGGAAATGTTGGTTATCATCGTCCAGATTGAATGGTTCGTTCTGCCTGACAGCGGAATTTTGGTCGTCGTCGTCGTTATACAGTCTGCAGAAATGGTTCTTCCATATCCTCAGCATCGACTGCGTTTCCACTACGATGTTCCCTTGATCGTCCTTGCAGGCTTCGGTTCGGGCCTTGTAGCCTTCGCAGGTCCTTTTTACCCTTTGGTAAAACTTCCGAACCTCATTCCTGCAGTAGCATCTCTCTATTTCCTCGATCGCGCGCTTCTCATGCTCTTTCTTTTTCCTCCTGAGAAGCCGGTGTTCGTCTCTCCTCTTCTGCTCGTAGAGCTCACGAGCAGCTCTAGTCCTTCTATGCAGCGCCGCTTTGTATGCTTCTTGTTTAGCTGCATGTGCTTACCGGCACTCGTCGTCAAACCACGGGTTTCGCTGTGGTGGCCGAATGAAACCCAGTACACCAGAGGCGGCATCTCTGATGGCTTTTTGGCAATGTTGCCACTGGTCCTCAATACTTGATGCTGGCGGCATAGAATCTCTTGAGAGATTGAAGGGGACTCGATCGGAAAAGGATTTGGCGATCTCTTGCGATTGTAGCAGTTCGACGTCAAACTTCCTCGCAGTATTTCCTTGTCTTGGCGGTGTTTGGCTACAACAAGGTAGTGGTCCGAGTCAATGTTTACCCCTCGGAAAGTTCGGACATCCATAATACTGGAGGAGTGTCTTGCGTCGATCGCAATGTGGTCAATCTGGTTGACGGTTTCCAACTTCCCTTGTGAATATCGAGATGCAGGAACCGCGTACTAGCTACGACAACATTTCGCCCCGCAGCAACGTCGATCAGCCTGAATCCGTTATCGGAGTTGGTGTCGTGTAGGCTGTACTTTCCGACAGTGCACCAAAGATGCCCTCTCTTCCTAGCTTTACGTAAAAATCATCTAGGACAATTTTAATGTCATAGCTAGGGCATTGCTCTTACGTTTTGTCCAAGAGCTCGTAGAACCTATCTTTGGTGTCGTCGTCCTTCTCCTCTGTGGGGGCATGTGCGCAAATTAGACTTATGTTAGCGAATTTTGCCTTGATGCGGATTGTCGTGAGGCGTTCATCTACGCATTTGAAACTTAAGACTTCTTGCCCAAGTCTGCCACAAACGACAAATCCACAAATAGGCGCTGCTTTTGTTGTCGGTAACAATCGCCGTAGTATACACCGCAGTTTTTCATCATCTTTTTGCCCGGCCCATCCCATCGCACTTCTTGGATGGTGGTGATATCTGCTTTTCAGCAGTCTAGGGCCTCCGCTAATTGTTCGGCTGCACGTGGTCTATTAAGGGACCTAACGTTCCACGTACAGATCCAAAATTCGTTGTCCTGGTTACGTTTGCATGGTCCGTCAACAGTAAATCCGTCCGTCTCCGAGGCTTCATAACATTTTTTTTCCGTGGTCGCGCAGTTACCCCGACGGCACAACCCCCAACCTGGAGGACCAGTTCCATTCTAGAAAATTTTATTCTAGAAACCCCTAGGATGAGGGGTCGGTTATACCGATGTCGGTGACCCACTTCGGGGGTGTGAGTGCTGCCGTTGGCCCTTTAGGGCTCCTCCGCTACCATCTCTTTTCCAAGACCCCAACTAATTCTTGGAAATCCTTATCGGCCTCAGCTTCAAATATGTTGAAGAAGCCCGAATAAGGTACTATCTCCGCTCCGGAGGTTTATCACGACACCGTTGGTTCCATCCGGGGAACTCGTCCGCTGTCGTGTTCATAGTGCTGCTATTTTTGTCTTCTGGTCAGCACTCGCGCTTATAAGTTTAGCAAGCCGCGTACGGGTGAACAACAGCCAGTACCCGATGGCTACCACTTGGAGGTAAAATAAGCACGATTGAAGTGTGGTAACAGTTACAAAACTGGGCTTTGCCAAGTTAAAGCCAATCAGTGCCTACCCTATTCCCACAGCATCCAGCCATATGAGTATACATAGGTTTTAATTTTTTTTATTTTTGCTTTCATACACATTCGTTTTCGAAGCTATTTCTGTCCAGCAATAGCACAATATTGTTAATTAGAGAATTTATTTTATTTATAAATATATACATATAGTTTTCAGCAGTCCATAAGTACATTTGAAGTAACAAAAGATTGCCCATAGTTAGTGTGTGTAGAACGAAACAGCAGGATTTTGCGCAGATTTGACGTAATGTACATATGTCCGCCGGACTGATAACTTTCCGAATTTTGGTAGTTCTTCTAGTCACAAATTTTTTGTCGATCTTGTTGTTACTACGTACCCAGCTAAGGGCCACCTCACGATCACAGCGATATTAAGATAGTGGAGCTTGCTTCTGACTTGATAAAGAAGCTCGGTTAGGAGCCCGATTGCTTTTAGCTCCATCTTAGGGATCGTACATTGTTTACTGTCTTGGTTTGCTCTTGACTTAAGTGGTGTGACTCGACCCTTGGCTGCTAGTAATCGGATTTTGTAGGCTTCCCCTGTAAATCACTGCTGCGTAGTGGTCTCCCGAGGCATCACAAAATCCAATCCAATTAGCTGAATTGGTGTACTCTGAGTTCCTTGGATCCAGCGCGGCATTCTAATGCCACTAAGTTGAGGTAGGGTTTCAATCATTTTGCTGAACTTCTGCTGTATTTTCTCAAATATTTGGTCATCCCAGTCGTACATGAGTATCCACAAATCTTTTATGCGTATCCGGAGGGGTTTGATAACTGGTAGGATCCAACCCATGGGATCGTAAAGGGATGCAGCCATAGACAATAGACCTCTTTTGGTGAATATTTCTTGGTCTTGATTCGGAATACGGATGACGAATATGTCCTCTACTGGATTTTAGTTAATACCCAAGGTTTTCATTATCCTCTATATTGTGAAGAACTGCTGGGTAATTGGATGACCATTTTGTCAGAGACAACTTCCGGATCTCTAGTGTTGAGGTAATCTAATTATTATTCTTGGCATTATTTAATGCTATCGGCTCCATGAAACAGATCATCCATGTAAATCGAGTTCTTAATAATGTCCTTGGTCTTAAGATCTGGTGCGTTATCATCGGCGATCTAGTGGATTGTCCGAATTGCTTCCCATGATTCACAGTCCACGCCGTATTTCACAGTGTTTAGCCAAAACTCACCCAATGGTTGTGTTTTGTCGGGACACCAGAGGATCCAAAATTTTTCCCGATCTGCTTCGGGTATTAAGAACTGTCGGAATATTTGTTGCATGTCGCTGGTGTAGGCAAATTTGTATTGCCTATTCTGGTGGATAGTGTCGAAGATATGACACTGCAATTTCGGGATTGGGTGGATCAGATGATATAGAGAAAGCCCGTTGCTTGATGGCGCGAGTTATGTATTGTCTGTTGGGATAAACTAGAAATAAAAAAACTCATAAATTTCAATGTACGATGTGCCTTATTCCAAATTATACAACCGACTAGTCAATGACTACAAAAAAAAGCTAATGCCTAGTCAAAGTTAACAGAGATCTTCATGTTCTCGTGCAGCTTGATGTTATCCTCTCTGTTGTCAACCGTCAACATCTGGCAAAACAAGTGTACGGCAATTGATGCTGGAGTTTTGGTGCAGTCTATCGTCGTTTATCGTAACTCTGTTTTTATACTGTTGTTTTTGATATTGTGGATAATGTTGATGGTTGAGGTTACTCTGTATGTAACTCGCGCTGGCGTTATATTCGTTCCTCAACTTGGTTGTGACAGCATCTTTTCGGATGATGCTGATATATGGGATATAATAAGCGTTTCCGGTTTCGTCTCGCTGTCTGTCAACAGGTACTGGGGACATGTGATTCGACGCGAGATAGTACTCCATAAAGACGTTTGACATTTTCTTATGGATGTCGTTTTGCTCACAACGTATTTCCTGTCCGATATAGAATTTGATTGCATTCCGACATGAATTTCCCAATGCTGGGCGTTAACTTTCCGAAGGATTTGGACGATGTGGCGGGCGTCTTTGGCTCAAGAGTGTTTTTCGATGAACAAGTTTACGCAGTATGTACGCTCAGGTCCCAGAGATCTAATAGGTTCGCCTCGAACTCTAAGAGTGTTGTAAATGCTGAGGTTCGTTTTTCATTTTTTCCGTTTACTGGGTCTCCAGACACGATCCACCCACCAAGGCAGGTATTTTGAAGTAGCAACCCATCCTTCTTCTCCAGATCTGGACACATCACCGTACTGGGCCACGTAATAAGAGAGGAATGTGGGCTGGTTTGTTGAAGTGTGGGTCTGCAAGTGGTTTATCAAAGGAGGATTTCCAGGCGATGGGACTGGGCATAGTTGGGAGTGATCCGGTAACTCGTTTGACTACCAGTGCTTTTATTTTCACGATTGTAAAGTCTAGGTGATTGAGCTTCAGGTTTATGTTGGTAATGGAACGGACTGCTCTGATCTCTCCTCCAACTCCGATGATTTTGACAAGTGTCCATTTTTTTAGCAATCGCAGCTTCTGGACCAGATCTTTAGATAGTACGCGAGATCTAGTAAAAAGCGGTCTGGAACGTTGTTATTATAACCTACGAGCGTTACAATAGCCGTAGGCAGAAGACGCCTTGGACTCATTTTGGTATAGGTAAGTGCTGCTAGTTGAAGAAGGATTAGAATGATCAGAGTGGATTCAGGATGCATTTCGGTAAGGTGAGGTCATTGACAGGTTTTGCATATAAGATACTGCCTTGATCTCCAAGAGGAACGATAGTCGAAACGATGCTTTATGCAATAGATGCAAATCTTATGATCTCGTAGCAAGGCTTCTCGATTCGATTTATTCCTGCTTCATTGTGTTGGAGAGTAACATGTACTCTGGATGGATGCTGGAATCTTTTTTAGATACTCTTTGAGATAGCTGAGTAAATCGAAGATTGCCGTCTTGATCCAGATGGTGCTGATATTCCTTGAACAGGAAATCTTTTATCTCCACTGAGGTGGGAAGTCTGGTCTTACAGTTTACAAAATAGTCCATTCTGCCCCGTGTGATAGAATCAAAGCCTCGAAGGATGAAATAGGCCATGATCTGTTTATTATATATACGCATGAATGCTATTATGGAGTCTGCATTTTCAGGTATTGTTGGTCGTTGAGGTAGAGCTAACATGGCCTTTAGTTCTAATTTAACTAGATGCCTTGGATTGTCAAACGTTCGGTCCAACGTTGATCAGGCAATTGCATATTTGTCTCCAGTTAAATCTAAGTTACTAGTCGTTTCCAACGCTTTCCCAGTTAGCTTCGATTTAAGGAGAGCGAAGCGATCGATGTTGGACGTTCGGCTTTTTCATACCAGTGAATCGAACTGTTCCTTGAATTCATGGTTCTTCAAGATATCACCAACATATTTTCTCAAGTTAACTTCTGGGATTTTGATACCACTTCCTTCAGCCCGCGTCCCTGTGGCATGTGATGCGATCTCTTGCTCTAGCCAGAGTTTGGCTATAGCATGCTTCGGTTGGGTTTTTGTTGTCCTGTTCAATTAATTGGGGCGGCTGTGGCTGTTGTGGGGGACTAATATTGTATCCATCACCGGGCATTCCTCCCGCGAGATTTTGTAAAACGTACGCAACTCCTTGAACGTATGTATGTAAATATCTGCTGAGCTGCCATGCCGTAAATTTGGGCAGCTTGTTGGGCAGTTCCATTGATGGATGAATGGGCGATGTTGCTTGTGGATACCCCCTGGTCAATTCGTGGGGCTCGAGGGGGTTGCTGGCTTGGAACCGCCAGCTGTGATAAACTAGATATTCATTGCAGATGTCGCCAAATGCGAGAGAATCGGTTGTCTTGGATGTGTGCGATGGCGCTAGATGGGGATGCTCTGGTGCATAGATCGTCTTAAGTTGTTCCGGTTTCACATCTGTAGCCGTCGGTGCTTCGTGAGTAGATTTAAGGGACTTTATTTTTAATTTCAAATTGTTTTACAATGATTTAAAAAGTCGAAAGCATTGACAATTGCATTAAGCCGTCTGTCTGTCGGATAGACGGTAAAAAGGGATTAATGTAATTCGGTACATTTCCTTAAACTAAAAGGCTTCGTTGATAGTCATTTGACGATATTTCATACTCTCTTTGATGAAGTTGTAAAGATAAACCCAATTGTTGACACCGTTTAAAGTATTGTAGCAGCTTTCGAGGGACATTGATTCAGCGCCTAGATGGATTCGGCGAAGTTTCTTTAATGTACATTTCCTCATTTCCTCATTTTCCTATGAGGTGTACGACATCTTCTCAAGTTCTCAAATTGCACATGGAACAAATTATGGGAAGATCATTCCTGTGTGGCATGTAATGTAATTCCAACACTTCCCCTCTAGCTTTAAAAATAGATATCACGTCTTTGTTATTGTCCTTGTTGAAATAGTTATTTTCACATAGGTTGTGTATGAGATTGGGGTAGT
This sequence comes from Blera fallax, assembly GCA_946965025.1. NCBI lineage: Eukaryota > Metazoa > Arthropoda > Insecta > Diptera > Syrphidae > Blera > Blera fallax. The sequence continues at coordinate 53,979,720 of OX337246.1, forward strand.
GTTCTCTATGTAACGATTGTTTGGCTCTCTGTAGAAATTCGTCTTGTAGGTAGCAGTCCGAGGATTTCAAAACATTATACCTGGCATTTTTTATTTCTTGTATAGTCATCTCGCCTGGGTTGAAGTTGATTTGGAATTGAACGCATGAATCCTTCCACATCATATACCAGAGATTACGTTCATTTAATACAAATTTAGATATTTTATGTGGTGTTCTACTGGAGTGCATTTGCAGAGTTTTAATCACATAATCTATATGAAGTTTAAAGGTATCTATATGCAAAGGGAACAATCCGGTTTCTAGGTAGACCATGTAATTTGGTGTGTTTGTTGGGAGTTTATAAGTTCGTTTTATGTAGTAAGTCAGAAGTTTTTCTACTTCTTCGTATTTTCCGCAACCCCAGATTTGAATTCCATAAAACATTACATTTTTTGCAGTTGCTTTAAAAACTTTATATTTAGCTGCGTGCGGTACATCTGGGTTGTATAGAAGTTTGTGCCAAAGTCTCGAAATAGATATTTTTGCTTCTGCAAATGTGGATTACAGTTTTCATTGTTTTTAATTAAGACTCCTAAATATTTGTATTGGTCGAATATGTCAATTGGTTCATTACCGTAGTTCGACTTTTCGTACCTTGAGTATCTATCGAGGTTGACAAGTAAATTCCAAGTCATGCAGTAGTCGTGTACAACATCTACATATCATTTCTGGCATCTGTTCACGTGATTCTGCAAGAATGACAATGTCATCAGCATAGAGTAGGTTGTTAATTTTAATATCGCCCATCGTTCCACCTTCTAGTCCCTTTAAATTTTCCACGATATCATTTATTAAAAGGATAAATAGCAGTGCACTTAAAGTACAGCCTTGTTTGACTCCATTTGTGCTTGCGAACTCAGAAGATAAGGAAGAGCCATCCCAAACAGCGTTTACGTTTTTATTATAAAGTGCCTTTAGGACTTTTATACCTTTGTATGACAGTCCAAAGTTTAACAATTTATAAAATAGTGCTGCTCTGTTAACCGAGTCAAAAGCCGCTTTAAAATCTATAAAAAAACAGGTAGAGTTTTGTTTTTGATCCAGTAAAAATCGATGAGACATTTTAGTGTATATATGTGATCAATTGTGGAATAGTTTCGTCTAAAGCCTGCTTGTGATTACTCTAATAGATCGTAAGTCTCTACCCATACTATAAGTCGACTGTACAACATTGAGCAAAATAATTTTAAAGTTGAGTTCAGGAAAGATATTCCCCGGTAGTTGGAGGGATCATTAGTGTTGCCCTTTTTGTAAATATGGAATACAATAGATTTCTTGAGAGCACTTGGGATATCAGCATTTTCGAACATGTCATTGAGACACTGTAACAACTCAGTTTTAGAATTCTCGCTGTAGTATTTGAGGTGTTCGTTAGGAATGCCGTCTATTCCTGGGGCTTTTCTTGATTTCGCTTGGTATAAAGCAACTTCTAACTCCCGTTTTGTAAAAAGTTGATCCAGAAAATCGTTTACTATGTATGGTTCAGCAAAAAGAACTGGACTAGCTACGCGTTGCACATTAAGAAGGCATTCGAAATGTTCTTTTAAAGCTGAAGATGAAATACTGGTACTGATTGATAGCTTTTTTCCGTTGAAACGATTGACTGCACTCCAGAATTCGGCCGCGTTTCTGGTTTTACTTATTTCTCTTGTGAGCTTTTGCGTGTACTCCTGTTTCTTTTGTTTGCAGATACGTTTATATGTGTTTCGAGCGTCTCTGTAGCTTATCTTGAAGGATGGACAGCTAAATTGTCGGACACAGCTGAGAGCAGCAAGCATTTTTTCGAAGTTTAACACATTCTGATTCGTACCATGGTTGTTTTTTGCGTTAATTGTTTTTCTCGAGCGTAGTTCTCCTGCAGTCTGTATTGCTGATATGATGTCTGTGACTAGTAGATGTTCTTGATTCAGTCTTAATAATCGTAGTTCGTGGTCTAGTTTTTCCTGAAAGTTTACTGCATTAGTCGAAACCCAGTTGAGTTTTGGTGGTAGCAAGAGTTCTTCGGTTTCGGGAGGTGACTGTAGAATGTTTAGGCTGACTGTAAGTGGCATATGATCGGAGAAGGCTCTGCTAAGAATCTCAAATGATTTGCACTGAAACATAGGATTTTCATCCATCAGACAGTAGTCAATCAGTGACGAAGACGATCCTCGCAGAAAACTGTGGTTACCAACTAGGTCATCTGGGCATCTTCCGTTCGCAATTATGAAATTGAAAGAGTGACACAATTCGATGATTTTCGTTCCTTTAGCGTCACAAGTTGTATCTTTTGATTTTCTTCTCACTTCCCAGTTTGGGGGTAGTTTTTCGTTATCGGTGATGTAGTTGGATTTTTCTGGCGTTTAAGTCTCCAATCAGTAAAGCGTTTCCAAAGGGTAGCCGAGAAGAAAATCGTTGAGTTTTGTAAAATCTGTGTTCCAGTTGTTGCAATTGATGTAAACTGGAACTATAGCAACATTTTCCGTTCCAAATCTGCATTTAAAGATATATATATCGTCATATCTGTCGAAAGTTATGCAGTTTCGTAGGTTTCTTTTGAAACCGTATATAAAACCGCCACTTGCTCTTCCCTTATTATGTAATCTGTTCGCAGGTATCCGTATGGATTCATAATTCTTAAAATAATTCTTAAACATAACAAAATCTTTTTCTTCCAGAAATGTTTCGATTAAGATGACAATATCAAAACTTATAATCGAATTGAAAAAATCTGGAAACAATAATTTGTTTTTAATCCCTGATGTAATCTAACGGAAGAAGAACTCTGCAGAGGTTGCGGGGACGAGGGAGCTTTTGAGGACACAACCCACTTCCTATGTCACTGCCCTGGCATCCAACACAGCAGGAACAGGTTCCTAGGGAGCTACTTCTTCCAAGACCTAGATGAACTCGCCATCACGCCATCAGACAAGATAATGAAATTTATCAGGTCCTCAGGATGGTTTGTATGCAAAGACTCGCATCAATAACTATCGGAGCATATTAGAATCGGTACCGGGTTTCAATGGGCAAGGGACATCCTTTTCCCCAAAGGGCATCACAATGGGTCAGTATTGACCTGAGTGTGGCGGAGAGTCTCTCTCCCCGCCAACCCATATACCTAACCTAACCTATCCCTGATATTTTTTTTTTTTTTTTTTTTTTTTTATAATTTACCCGCACTCAAGGGGTTGTGAATACCCTTTTAATGTTTATACACAGTGCGGGCGTTTGAAATGAAGATAGAGAGAGAGAGAAAGAGATTGGTGTAGTGGTTTGAAACTCAGGTGTATTAGGTTTCACACATTAGCTCCAGGGGTGGTGTCCAGATAACTGGGGAGATTTTTTGCTGTCATTATTTGTTTTGCCTTCGCTTCTGATTCACAGTATTTTTTTCCCGATCTACCTGGTGTCATGAGCATATCAATTATCAACAGAGCGATCAATTTCTCCAGCCATATGACAAACCTACTGCCAGTGTTATGCCTTCGCAGTAGTGTTGTCACAGACTTTCGCAATTAATCGGACTGCCTTTTATCATATAATGCTTGCTGACACCAAGGATTGAACTGTGAACCATCAGCTCGACAAACGATGACGCTACCACTACACCATTGCCACCCCTCATGGTATATTATAGCTAAAAGTTTTAACATTTCCTATTTCACTTATGTTGTTAATTTCATTTAATTTCAGTATCTTAGTTTTATCTTGTAAGATCACTTTATTTTTCCTACTGATAGCATCATGGCAGACGGCACTATTATTAAAAATAATTCTGTTGAGTTCCTTGGATTCCTGATGATCGACTGCTATGCACTGCGTCAGTCTCAATGTTGTTAGACATTGTGCCTTCCCAAGCGTCGCCAAACATCATTTTTTGCATTTTTTAACAATGTTTTCTCTGATACGTTTTATATGTTTCTTACTTATTTCGAAAAATTGATCAGATGGCGCATTAAGGTTCCTAAAATATGAGTTGCGGCTGTAATTTTTTTGAAATAAGAAAAGTTCAGATGGAGCGCTTATTACTTCATCAGTTTTCATAATTCCAGCGCAACAGTTTATTTTCGGGCCAACTTTAAAAGCGACGTAGCCTATAAAATACCTCATTGGTACCAAATCAATTTTCATTTTAATATCTTCATTTTCAACATGATCGCCAACGAAGAAATCAGGATATTTTTCGAGGATATCAAAATCAGGCAATTTCTTATCATATTGCTGATCATTTTGAGCCGCTGAGATGGATAAAGAAACATTTTCATCGCATCTAATAATGTTAAGCATGGAATCGTTATCCTCTTCGCAATTGCTTAAAGAACTAAATTGAATTATGTAAGTAGCCATCACTTTTGCAATTATTATATTGAACTCATATAGAGATGGGTTTTGATTGTTTCTTCCTTTCTGTCTTATAACTGCGAATAAATTTTCCAATGTTCAAACGTTTGGTTAGTAGGAAAAAAATGTCTTCAGACCAATCGTAAAATAAATCATCGGCAAGTTGTAGTACTTGCTATACTTGAAATATAGACTGTTCAATCCCTTTCAAAAAATAAACAGTTTTTGATTGTTGAACCAAGGAAACTTGAGCAATGTAACTCTTAAAAGTTTTTAAAAATTCATGAACGCAATTCACCCTTATTCCGTGTGGCGTTTAAATGGCGTTTTATAGGCGTTTCGCCAGAAAAACGCCATATTCGAATTACGTGTGGCGTTTTTGTGTCGGTAGACGCCATTTAACGTTCATTAAACGCCTTGCAATACCTCCTGACCATTATTGCCTTCACACACCGGATTATTGCTCTTGTCATAGTAGAATAGTTTCCCATTGATTTGTAGCGTCTCACCGCGAATTTGGGCGTTTACGCTACTGTTTTAAGCAGTGACTTGAACCTTTAGCTTAAGTAAGCGTCTCCTTCTTTCCCTTGCTGCTAGTGGGTAGTCCCTGTGCATAGAAACTCCTGATCCGTGTAGTTTTGTTTTGGATTTTTATTTATATTTTATTTATTAATTTATTATTTATTATTTATTATTTATTATTTATTATTTATTATTTTTTTTATTTTTTATTTTTTATTATTTATTATTTATTATTTATTATTTATTATTTATTATTTATTATTTATTATTTATTATTTATTATTTATTATTTATTATTTATTATTTATTATTTATTATTTATTATTTATTATTTATTATTTATTATTTATTATTTATTATTTATTATTTATTATTTATTATTTATTATTTATTATTTATTATTTATTATTTATTATTTATTATTTATTATTTATTATTTATTATTTATTATTTATTATTTATTATTTATTATTTATTATTTATTATTTATTATTTATTATTTATTATTTATTATTTATTATTTATTATTTATTATTTATTATTTATTATTTATTATTTATTATTTATTATTTATTATTTATTATTTACTAGCTGTACCCTGCGCGCGTTGCAACGCCACCAACTAAAATAAATTTGAAGGAAAGACATTACACAAATATTCAATTCATTTTGAGTCATTTTATTGATTTTGTTCATTTCGAAAAAATTGTGACATTGCAGCGTTTCGTTTCAATTCGATATTTATTGAAGTGCTGTGGGATACACAATATTTCTTGTTTTTCCATCTGGCGCATAAACGAATAAATCAGAAGGTATTCCGACGCGTGAGCAGGCTCTATGTGGCCCATGTGAGAAGCATGGATTCTCCAAATTTAATCCATACACTTGCAACGATTGTCCTTGTGCTTTGTTGATAGTCATTGCGAAAGCGAGTCGCACCGGGAACTGCAAACGTTTGAATTCGAATGGCATATCTGTCGGGATCATTGGGATACGCGGCAACAGTACGCCTTCACCTTTGAATTTTCCAGTCAAAATTGTTGCCTCGATAACATTGTTCATAATTTTCTTGACTGAGAGTCTGGTTCCGTTGCAAAGTCGTGGTGGATTTATGTTCCGAAGAAGAATGATGGGTACGCCAATTTTCAGTGTAAGAACGTGCGGTGGCATGCTTGGCAAATCAAGCGAATTCAAGAATTCAGTTGGATAGTTGACAACTTCGTCTTGATTCACCACAGTATCAATGGACTTATATGTTGTCGTTTCGCTGGGTATTCCATTCTGAATGGTGAAGGTGATGGTATTGACATCGATGTTTTTGGCCGCTAATATAGCACGCGTACTGAGCCACTGATGATTTTGGTAGTTCTGTGCAATGTTTGGGAAAACTTATTGCGCCAATTCGTCTATGCTTTCTGTGATCTTACAGAAGTCAGAATCTGCAGGTGATACATTCATCAATTTGCATTCGCCCATTTCCAATATCCATTAATTGTTTTGCAAAATTTCCAGCCGATGCATCCCGTTGTAGTTGTATGTTGGTTTTCAAAGTCAATTTCTGTAAATGACGCCATAAAACTGATGATTTGAGACATGCATTAAGTTCATCAGCGGGTGTTGAACGTGGTATAACCGGCAGTGTTTGTCGAAAATCACCAGACAATAAAATGAGTGCGAAACCGAAGGTCGTCTAGTGCCCGCAATTGTAATACACAACATACACATTCGATGATCTTCGTGAGTTCACTGTAGAGAATGAATAAAATCAGCTCACGGAAACTACGAAAATTCAATTCGATTGAATTATTTATTTAACTCACAATGAAATGCACAAAACTATTCGAAAAACGACAATAGTGTCTGTTCCATGTGAGCCGGACATGAATTTCACAATTTACATAAATTCTTATGTCACCCACAACTCGAAACGTACCAACTCAGAAACATTCGCGGGCTCATGCACAACAACTTTGCTAAAGATCATCACATGATCAAATGCATAGTTTACGATTCTATAAAGGACATATAGACAAACATTCATTTTTATATATATAGAAGATAGCTGACCCCTGCTCGCCTTGCTTCGCTCCCTTCCAGTTTTAAGACCGAAATGTATTCAGCTTCTGAATATCTCATGAAATAGATTTGTAGGAAATTGGGATTAGCAGGCATTAATGTTCCGAAAAGGTGGTAAATTTGACCCTGAATCTTAAAATTGGGCAAAAAGTTGCCTTCTGTTATGCGTTTACCACCAAAGGAGGTCATTTGAAAGGCTGAGTTAAACTTTCTAGCAGTTTTTGACGAAGGATATGATCACCCAGCAGAATGCTCTTTGGTGATTCCGGCGGTGTACCGATTTCTCTGAGCATAACTTTTCCTCTTGAACAACACAATCCAGCAGATTCTTTTGCCCGCTTTTTTTTTTGTACACCACAAAAGCTCAGACATTGTACCTATTTATATGCGACTCCTTTTCGTATGAAATGAAACGTTCATATTGAAAACATGAATTTTTCTTTAGGCTCCACGGTCGGACAACATTTTCACCGATAAGAATAAACCGTTCACTAACAGAACCAAGTCTATTAACAGTGGTTTCTCAGCCGAGACGTCCGCCTAATTTTTGTATCTTGACTCCTTCGCCCAATATCAGGCTTAGAATATCTCTCTCATTTTAGTTGACGCCACACATTCGGTGGAATACATAGCAACTGATTCGGTTAAACTACAATACTGAAAATGTGCAAACTCAATTACAACATCCCCAGTGGGAATCGCTACCACAGCACACACAGACACAACATCACGCATAACTTATCCAGTATGCATGTATGTATAACAGAAAAATAAGGAAAAGGAAACACACACCCTTCTATCGCCAGCCACTCGCCTCTGCTCATAAATTTAGCGAAGAGGCAGCGAAAGGAGAATAAGGAAAAAAAAAAAGATTATCACCACTGAGACATGGCTGGGAGACATGATCAACGAAAAAGTAAACAAATTCTAAATTTTACAAATGATATTTTGATATTGCTCAGCTTCTAGATGACGCAGAATCATGATTTTGGACTTGAATTTTGCGTTATTTTGTCTCTTTTCGTGATGACAGTGGCGCCATCTGTCGAAAATTGGTCGTACCAACTCAGAAACCTTCGCGGGCTTATGCACAACAACTTTGCTAAAGATCATCACATGATCAAATGCATAGTTTACGATTCTATAAAGGACATACAGACAAACATTAATTTTTATATATATAGATTATTTATTATTTATTATTTATTATTTATTATTTATTATTTATAATTTATTATTTATTATTTATTTATTTATCAGCAAAGCCTTAGTTAAAACTCCCACGTCGCGGTGGGTCAAAAAAAACGCGAACGTGAGTTACATATCATCCAAAACCTGATATCTACGACGAGTTCATAAAAAGTATCACTAAGTAAGCATTTAATATTTTTTTGTAATCAGGTAATTTCACCCGAAATGCACTTGCATTTTGTGCTGACCTAATGTCTGCGAAAATCGTACGATACAATTCTTAGAATTGATCGTTTCCATAAAACATAATAAATACAGGTGTCATAAAGTGGATGAGAGGTAGTTCGCTCCCCCCAGTTGACGGTGTAACATTTTTGGTTCTAAATAAATGTAAAAGCTATTTGAAATAAAGTTGTTTTTTTTTAGTTTCCTTGAACACATAAATACATTTCTGGCGCAGTCGGTAGGATAATCCTAAAACGGGTTATCTAGTGATTTCGAACAAATAAAAAAAAAAAAAAGTAATAAATACACGAATAAAATCGTTTAAGATTAGTGTATAGTGAAAATTATTGCAAATATCATAGTGAGAAGAAGTACATATAAAAAAAATCGCTTAAGATTAGTGTACAGTGAAAACTATCATTGCAAAATTTCGATTAGATCCACTTACGAACGCATTCGGTGGACATTATAAAGTGTTTAAGTGAAAGAACTAAAATAAATTCAACAAATGGCAGAACACAACCAAAATATTGATGAGCTAGCTGCAGAGCTCCAACGAAGAAACCAGCAATTGGAAGCATTGCGAAACGCATACCAGGATCTCCAAAACAGAGATCGAGAAGCCAGACGAGACCAAATCATCAACCATGTGAAACACATGCCAACATTTACTGGACATGGGGACATCACAATCAATTCATTTATCCGAAATGTAGACTACTACTTCACTGAAATTAACAACGAAGAAGCAAGACGAGCATTCATATTGGCGATCTACCACGAGAAAATCCAGGGAGAGGCGAAAAGCACGGTGATAAATGTACCACAACCAGACAACTGGAACCTCATCAAAGCAACACTAAAATTGCGCTACAAGCCGGATATAGAGCCGTTTCAACTATATAGAAAAATAAGCAGTCTTAAGGTAAATAGTGTAAGCGAGCTAGCAGTAGAAGTACAAGATTTAAAATATAAAGCGGATGAATTAATTATATACCACGAAGGTGATAACTTTGTAAACCTTAGTAATATAAGTAGTATCTTAGTGAACACTATTAAAGAAATGACGCAGGGAACTCTCCTAGAGAGAATATATGAAGAAAATGTTTTAGAAAACATCCTATTAATAATGAGAAGACGTAAATACGAAGATTCCTGCATAAGACCAGAATTTACAAAAAACAAAGCTATTAATAAAGACAATAGAAGACCAACACCGAATAACTTTAGGCAACAAAATAGAGATAGTAACGATCAGCAATATCATTCAGGGAATAATAATAACAATAACAATCAGTTTCACCGTAATTCATACCCTAATAATAATAACCCAAACCATAATCAAAACTATAATCGATCAGGGCAAAATAGAAGATATTATCAACATTCAGGTAATAATAGGAATTCTGGGCAGTACCGCCAGCAGTATTTCAATAGGCAACCAGAACCCATGGATGTTTCCAACATTCAACGAGGGCAAATCAATACCGTAGAAAGACAAGTCGCGCAATCAGGAAACCTTAGATTATATTCGGGCCAAAATCGCCACAAACAGAATATGTCTGAGCAAAGATTAGAAGCATCTTTAAGCAATAATGATCAGGTCAATAAAGTCGAAGTTGGTAATGCCGAGTTTTTTATCAATTAGCCTCGGAAGAATTACCAACAATTGATATAACAATAAACAAACAAAAATATTTAGCCTTAATTGATACAGGTTCTTCACTTAGCCTTATAGATGACAAGATTAATACTTTTAAAACAGTGAAAATTGAACCAATGCAATTTTCTACAATTAATGGTAAGGGATCTTTTGATTTTGAAGCGCATACTAATGCACCCGATGAATTAAAAGCACCAGCGGGAGCCATTATTCGTTGGAAAGTAAAAAGTCTACCAGAGCGAAAGTATCAGTTTATAATAGGAACAGACTTACTTAACAAATTAAACACGGTAATTGATTTAGAAGCAGGAATAATAAAACTCAACGGACAAACCATTAAATTGAAATACAAACCAATCTCATTCGATGAAATTCATACTCTGGAATATGTAGACGATAACATTAACCATTTGAAGTTAGACCACCTTAACTCCGAGGAATATCAAGAAATTGAAAAAATTGTTAGGCAGTTCAAATCCCTACTTTTCAAGGAAGGTGATAAACTCACTAGTACTCCCGAAGTTCTTCATGAAATAAAAACAACAACTGATCAGCAGATCAATGCAAAACTATATCGCTACCCCCCCAAGCACGAAGAAGAAGTCAGGAGACAAATACATTAAATGACAGAGCAGGGCATTATACAACAAAGTAATTCAAAATACTCTAGTCCTTTGATAGTGGTACCCAAGAAAATGGACAATTCAGGGAATAAAAAATACCGCATTGTTATAGATTATAGAAAATTAAACGACGTAACGATCGACGATAAGTTTCCGTTACCAAATATTGACTCAATTTTAGACAAACTTGGCAGAGCCCAGTATTTTTCAACGATAGACCTAGCAAAAGGCTATCATCAAATTTTAATCAAGAAGGAAGACAGACACAAAACTGCGTTTGTCACCCCACATGGTCTTTATGAATTCATAAAGATGCCGTTTGGTCTAAAGAACGCTCCGGCGACTTTCCAACGCCTTATGAATCATATACTAAGGGACTACATAAATAAAACATGTGTCGTATATCTAGACGATATACTAATTTTTAGTACATCACTAAAAGAACATGTTAGAGCAATAAAAGACATTTTTCAAGTATTAGAATCTAAAAATTTAAAAATACAAATTGATAAATGCAACTTTATGCGAAAAGAAACAGAATTCCTGGGTCATATTATAACTGAAGAAGGTTTAAAGCCAAATCCCAACAAGATTGAGGCTATTCAAAAGGTAGATATTCCGAAAACACAGCGCGAAATCAAGAGTTTCTTAGGTCTTAGCGGGTATTACCGAAAGTTTGTCAAGGACTATGCGAAGGTAGCCCAACCCTTGACAAAATATTTAAAAAAAATTGTAAAGTTAATATGAATGATCCGAACTATATTCAGGCATTCGAGAAATTAAAGAATCTTATCACAAGTCATCCAATATTACGTTTTCCGAATTTTGAGAAAACGTTCACACTAACAACTGATGCCTCTAACTATGCGATAGGTGCCGTCCTTTCTCAAGAAGGGCACCCTGTCTGCTTCGCATCCAGAACGTTGAACAACCATGAACGTAACTATTCCGCGACAGATAAAGAATTTTTGGCCATTATGTGGTCTGTCAATTATTTCCGACCATATTTATATGGAAATAAGTTTAAGATTCTTACGGACCATCAACCTATAAAATACCTCCATGCTAAATACCGAGGGAAAGATATGTCACCTAGACACCAACGTTGGCTACTTAAATTGGGAGAATACCAATTCGAAATTGAATATTTAAAAGGCGAAGAAAATAAGGTGGCGGATTTTCTAAGCCGAACAAAAATTAACGAGGACGTTAACTCAAAGGAGGGAGAGGAATCGGAGCCCCCTAACATAGAACATTTTTCACCAATTTCCAACAAAAGCGATACAGAATCTGACGTTATATTTAATATAGAGGACGACATTACAATGGCAACCATACATTCAGGAGAGGAAGAATTACTTGATCATATAGCCATCAAAGAAGAAATTGTAAACAAATACAAGACTCAGATCATTTTAACAAAAAACAAAACTCAAGAGATTGTAGTTTTAAATGGAAAAAGGATAATTTACATTGCAGACTATGACATGACAAGACTAACAGACATATTTAGAAGATTCATAAAGAAAGGCATTACAGGAATATATTCTGAACTCCCCGACCACCAATATAATATAGTTCAAGAAAAGCTCATAGAATTATTTTCGAATGATCCACAAATCAAATTTATTAAATGTTCATATAGAGCGCAAGATTTAGAAACAGAAGTCGAAGCGATTAAGCAAATATCGTTATACCATGTCAAAGAAAGCTTACACTCAGGTATTCAAGAAACATTTAATCAGATTAAATACAAAATATATTATCCTAAATTGCTAGAATTAATTCAACTAGTAATAAATCAGTGTGACGTTTGCAAAGCGGTAAAGTATGACCGTAACCCAATAAAGCCAACATTTAAATTTTCAGAAACTCCAACAAATATAAATCAAATTATTCATATAGACACTTATGTTTTCAAGAAGTGCAACTTTCTGACGGCAATCGATAAATTTTCAAAGTTTGGTGCCGCATATTACTTAACGGATAGAAACCACATTACACTAATTGAACAGTTAGAGGAACATTTTACTAAAATAGGTAAACCAAAGAAGATTATAGCAGATAATGAATTTAAAGCGATTCAAATAAAGGAATTTTTAGGAAAAGATGAAATAAGTTTACATTTAACTAAACCAAACTCTCACACAGGAAATTCGGACGTAGAAAGGTTTCACAATACTCTAGCAGAAAAATTAAGAATATTATTGCTTAACGATAGTACTTTAACAATAAAGCAAGCAATGCAACAAGCAGTAAGAAACTATAATGAGAGGTTTCATTCCACCATAAAAACTACCCCTCAACAGGTACAAACAGGCAAGATTAGTTTAGAAAAAGTTTTCGAGAATTTGAAGTCGACCAAGAAAAAAAGATTAATTAAACTCAATGCTAAGAGAGAAGATTATGAAGAAAGAAGAACATCAGGGTTTATCAAAAACTACAAGGCAGTTAGGCATAAGCACCAACCAAAATATAAAAAAGCTAAGTTAGACAAAATTCACATAACGAACGTTAAAAGACCACTTAAATTTTCAACTGACGATTTGGATATTTCTACTGACGACTATTGCACAGACTAACGGTCAACATATCCTCAACGCACAAGCTATAAACGAACAGGAAGGATTTGTAAAGCTAAAATTAGGAGACGTTACAATTACGAACGAAACAGACATTATAATACACATGATTAATCCAACCGAAATTATAGAATTAGTCAAAAATATATCTTTGAATTTTGCAGCCTTAGAACGCGAACATAGAATCTTATTGAACAAAATAAAGTATTAAATGAACTTAATGAAAGTAAACATTGCATAATTAAGCAAACTTGTAAACCAAGAACTAATACAAAAACCGAAATTATATCATTCGACGACGAAACTATACTTGTAAAGAACTTTGAATCAAATGTAAAACATACTTGTGACGATAGAGAACTTAAGATTAGTGGTAATTACTTAATAACGTTTATCAATTGTACATTATATTTAATGGATCGTAAATTTACCAATGTTAAACAAATACAAAAACAGAGATTCTACTACCCAAGCTATACTGAAAACTATAAAATAAATAAAACTTTAACTTTTGAAAAAATTGTAATTAATCCTATAGATAATATCGAAGAAATAAAAGAAGTCGAATTTAAAAAGAATTTGTCATACCAAATAAACATAGCATTTGTGGTAATAATACTAATTATGTTTGCTATATTAACAGTTATATGTATACAGAAAAATAGAATAGAACTTAAGTTTACTAATAGAATTCAGGAGAATTCTAATCATAAGGAGGGAGAAGTTACATATCATCCAAAACCTGATATCTACGACGAGTTCATAAAAAGTATCACTAAGTAAGCATTTAATATTTTTTTGTAATCAGGTAATTTCACCCGAAATGCACTTGCATTTTGTGCTGACCTAATGTCTGCGAAAATCGTACGATACAATTCTTAGAATTGATCGTTTCCATAAAACATAATAAATACAGGTGTCATAAAGTGGATGAGAGGTAGTTCGCTCCCCCCAGTTGACGGTGTAACATTTTTGGTTCTAAATAAATGTAAAAGCTATTTGAAATAAAGTTGTTTTTTTTTAGTTTCCTTGAACACATAAATACATTTCTCGTGCGCCCGAAGGCGCACCCACTGTTCGACTTACACCAATAAAAAAACGCTTTACTTTATTTTCAACGATTTATTTAGAAATAGCGGAATATATTAGAAATAGCGGAATATATAACAACCGGTGTCCGCGCTCCGAAGGTCCAATCAGAACTGCCCCTCAAATAAATGTTTTCCGTTAGGAAACCTCCAGCTCCAAGATGCGAATCGCTGATTCGGCAGCTATGCTATTGCACGCGTATCCGTTGGCAATGGCATGTTCGTAACGAGATCCTAATGCACCGGGACTGTGCTGACACAGCCAATCCGGTCATTGCACGCGTATCCGGTGGCGACTGTCTGTATGTAACAGGATCCCAATGCACTGGGACCGTGGGATCGCACTCGTACCTGAATGTGCTGACTCCATGAATTCGGATTGGCTGTCTGTCATGACCTTGGCGCGTGGAACGGGTGTACTGTGTTAACTCCTTACAGGCTTGTCTGCAGAAGACTATTTACAAAAAAGACACTGTTCTTATAAAGTACATAAGTGAAATACATATACAATTTTAAGAGATATTTTTTAACATATACATATAGTACTCCAGACATAAATGGGTTTTAATCCATTCAATTCTTTGGGGGTTTTAATCACTCCGAGCGCCCTGGTTCACTCGTTGTTGTCGTCTTTTGTACTACATATGTATTTACATTTTTTGTATCCAATCAACTAATAATTACATTAATGGTTCTGTATTAAAGTAAAATTGCTTAGCGTTTTGCAATAACATTGATTTTGGCAGATTACGAAATTCTGTTGGTAGTTCGTTGAATATAGTCGAGACTGCCACATCATATTTTCGTCGCCCATATTCATTCCGGTATCGTGGGATGCTGTATCTACCCTGTGTTCTTCTTCTTGTGTTGCGAGAGTGTTGTGTTGGAATCTTGTACGTGTTGTCATCTTTAAACTGCGAGAGAATCTCAAGCTTATGTAATTGTTTTATACTCACCAGCCTCAACTCATTGCCTATTTGTCTCCAATCATTGTGTTGGCCAAGTATTGATCGGTAGACAATTTTTCGAATTCTGAGCTGCAACATTTGAGCTG
Source organism: Blera fallax (assembly GCA_946965025.1). Taxonomy (NCBI): domain Eukaryota; kingdom Metazoa; phylum Arthropoda; class Insecta; order Diptera; family Syrphidae; genus Blera; species Blera fallax. Next base: position 53,995,107 of record OX337246.1, read on the forward strand.
TCGAAGTTGCGGTGCATTTCCCCAAACTAGGATACCATACCTTAGACGGGATTCAACGAGTCCGTAATAGCATTGCACGTCTGTTGAACACAAGTAACTTAGATGAAAGATAGCGTACGCGGATTGCCGGAGTTTTGTTATGAGAGCATTTATCTGATAACTCCATTTTAGATTGTAGTCAACAATCACTCCAAGATATTTATAAACAGATAGGTTTTCAATTATTGTTGCACAGTCAAGATATTTGTGGCTTCCTGTTCTATGAAGACAGTCATGCCCGTGCATTTTGATACCAATTTTGTATCTTGGGATGTGCGGTGCTCGAATGTGCATAACTTTTGTTTTTTCTTTGAATTAATGATGAGGCCATGATCATGACACCAAGCGGTAACAGTATCAAATTCACTTTGCATAATCTTTTCAGCTGATTCGACAAATTTATGGCTTACTACGAAGGCTGTATCGCCAGCATATGCATATCCTCTGCTCTGTTTAAGAACCGATAGTAAGTCATTTATGTAAATTATGAATATGAGAGGATCTAACTTTGATCCTTGTGGGACCCCATAAATATTAATTTCTTCTTCACTGAAGTTATCTTTTATTTTCACTTCATATCTTCTATCTTTAAGATAGCTTTCGAACCAATTTAGCATGAGTCCTCGTACCCCAATTTTTTCTAACTACTTCAAAATATTTATGTGATTTAGCGTGTCAAAGGCTTTTTTTAAAATCAATGAACAAAACAATCGTGCTGTGGTTCTTATTCAAGCTATTGTATATTTTATTAGTGAAGTCTCCAAGTAGCCTATTTGTACTTTTATTTTTTTGATAACCATATTGGTTGTTTTCCAAGATTTTCTATTTTTCAACATACTCGTATAGTCTTCTAGCCACTACTTCCTCCAACACTTTGTCCACAGCCGAGAGTATAGAAATTGGCCTATAGTTGGCTATCTTGTTTTTTCTTTCCATCCTTATATATTGGGCATACAATTGAAGTTTTTAACATATTTATAACCGAAGATTGCTCTAAACTCATGTTGACCAATTTAGCTATGACATGTGTTAACGAATTTGAGTTCTTTTTAAGATCTTTTGGTCTGATCCTATCTATTCCCGCTGATTTATTGTCCTTGAGTGTGCTAAGAATGTTTTCTATTTCTTGTACGCTGACATCTCCCACATACATTGATCGTTGTATGCTATTAGTTGGACCTATAAAAAAGTTCTATAATGACAATCGTGTACTGAGTTCGTAATATCTAATGAGAGTTTTTTCGCAAATTTGTTTACAAGGTGATACGATTCTTCGTTTCCAAAATTCTTAGATATAACATCATCTAGATTGACAGATTTTCTACCTAGTATTGCGTTTACGATCTTCCATGTTTCCCTATGATTTTTGTTTGCTTTCTGAAACTGTTCTTTATAGTACCTTGTCTTTGCACTGCTGATCCTTTTGTTTAGGTCGTTCCGAAATTGCTTGAATTCTATTTCATAGTCTTCATTTATTCGATCGAACTACGTCGTCTTTGTCCTGCATCTCTACTAAGACGTTTGAGACTTTTCCGCTTGTTCGCATCTCTCGTGTTTAAGAGGGATGTTTGATTGCAGTAGGTCCAAACATAAAGATTTCGCTTTGTCTGCAGTTTTCGAACCATCTTGTTTTGGTAGATGCACGATTATATTTCCCTCGTTTGTTTTTCTTTCGAGCAGCTCTACCTGCTTTTCTAACGAAACACAACGGATCTCCATTTGGTGTAGTTGGGCTTGCTTTGTGAGTATGGCTGGTGTCCTGATCGGCTGGTTCAGATGTAACTCCGGGATCTTCAACTTCAGTTGTATCGTCTTCTATTAGTTTCGGGAATTCTTCTTGATCAATTTTTAAATTTTAGGAAAATTTGTTTTTCCAGCTTCTTATTTTGGCAGGAATTCGGTGGCAGCATCTGTGTTTAGCTTTTTCATGGAATCGTAATAAGCCTAGGTGGAGGTCCATAAGTTCTTTGCCTTATCATACTGCCTAGAAAGTATTTCATTGGTACGTCTCTCTACTTAAAGCTTAGTGAGGTTAACCCTAACTTCTTCTAGATGGGTGATACCATCCTGGAGGTTATCTATAATACGCTTCAATTGCTTCATGTTTTGTGTGCAAAGTAGGATCTAAATTTTCGTAAACTAAACTATTACTTTTGTTTGAGATAGCTTATAACCACCCTAGTACAGCCTCACACTAGGAAATAAAAGAAATGCTTGGCAATGATTATAACTGTTTTGTTGCATTTTGTTAATACAAGGTAAACTCAGCGGACGCATCATCCAATTACAATGTCTGCGAGGCGCAGGGTCATAGATGCACAATGGACTTTTGGCCCACTTGGGTGGGTTATAAGTCCACTAAAGAATTATGAACTTATAACTCACCCAAGTGAGTCAAAAACCCACAAAATTTCTGATTCCACAATCATAAAAGGCAAGTTGGCCGGCCATAAGTTCACAATTCTTTTTATGACTAAAAAAAATTGTGAATTTCCTATAATGGAGACCCGCCCAAGTTTGACTAAGTTTTGAAGACAACAAAAACGTACTAAAAATAAATTCCGCAATCACAAATTGATGTATTGAACTCATGCACATATTTTATATCAATCCGCTCCTGAATTATAGATCAAGAAAGAGAGAACGTAAGAGAGAATTTATGAATTAAAACTACTGAATTTTTGTTTTCATACGAAAATTACAGCTCTTAATAATTATGGACTTAAGACCCACCTTAGTAAACCAAAAGACCACAATCGATGGGTCAGTAGTCCACTGAAATTTCCTGTGGGCTTTGACTCACTGGGTAGGTTATAAATCCACAAACTAATTGGGGACTTGGGTGGGTTATAAGTCCCCATTCAGTTTGTGGACTTACATATAACCCAATTAGTTTGTGGACTTATAACCCACCCAAGTGCACTTATGGCCCTGCGCCGTCTGCGTCAAATGCAATCGTAACGTTACGCCTAATGCGTTTTTTTTTCTTTTTTTTTTTTTTTATAATTCGCGCACGCCAAATGGGGTATGAATACCCTTATGCTGATTTCTCAGGGCACGGGCGTTTGAAGGAGTGGGAAAGAGGAACAAAGGAGGTACCGGTGCACGTTGGCTTTAAATGCTTGAAGGTTGTAACGATGAGGAAACACAGAGCCTGGAAGGTCATTCCACATACGTGTCGTACGGCTTATGAACGAATCCCTGTATTTGACAGTACGTCCGAAGTTGGGCTTGAGGGTGAACGGATGTGCATTCGAAGCGTGACGCGAATTGCGGGTGAAATTTTGAAGGGGAGGAATGCAAGTAGCTAATTCGTTGGAATATTTCTTGTGGAAAAAGCGATAAAACAGGGAAAGACAAGAGACATTTCTACGATGTTCTAGAGAGTCTATAGAGCTCACAATGTCTCTATCGCCTATTAGTTTTATCGCGCGGTTCTGGACCCTATCTAGAATATGCCAATGCACTATCGTGGGAGAGCACAGTTGGGATAGGTGGGAAATGAATTTAGGTGAGCTCGGATGTTTCGGTGAAATGGGGAGCGTCAGCAATAATTGGGTGTGGGAATACAGGTGATTGGAAAATGATTATTAGGGATATAATTTGTCTGTTAAATGTATGATTTAACATCCTCCCCCTCCTTGAGCCACAATGCTCAAGCTTATTTCTTGCAAGTTTATTGCTACGTTACTTGTTCTAAGTTTAGGGATTGGAGTTTTCTTTTCTTTTAATTTCTTAAGTCTAGCTATGATTATAAAAATAATTGCAGATATCACTAAAATCCGACTTGAATAACTTATGCTAAAATTATGTACATTAAACGAGCCCTGGTCATCATGAAGTTGCTCCTTCGCCTTCAGATCGTCTATTCGGTTCCTCAGCTCCCGCAGATCGTCTGTTGTTGCGCTTCCCGTAATACGTTGATAGTGGAATATTTTTTGTTGTTGCTGCCTGCAGTAGGTTTCTAAAGTTCTTGGATGGTATGAGGGAACTGCTGGCAAAGCTATGTAGGTAGGGTGTCATGTGCTTGTATTGTTATCGATGGTTTCTTGATTGCGCAATGATTTTTTAGTCGCACTATTCAGCTATCCTTCAATGTTCCTTGGAAGACTAATGCTCCACAAATTATGTTGATGATCGTTTCTTCCTTTACAAAATTCATTCACTGATTGCTTAGTAGTTGAGTGTATCGTTAAAGTTCTGGAGGGACCTTAAGCGTGCAAGGCTCTTGCTGTGTGCTTGAGATGAGAAAGCTAAGTTCGCAGGTGTTTTCCTTTGATCCGGTTCGATGAAGTGGGTTATTTTGCATGCAGATAAAATTTTGGTTAGGTGCTGCTAAACATCCCGTTAATGTGTAGTAATAATGTTTCTAGAGTCATCGCTAAACCATTGATCATTACTGGAACAGGCACCACATGCAGCAGTTCGAATTGATCACGAATGACTAAAGGCACCTTCAGTTGGAAGATGATTCGCTCTAGAAATGTGACTCTGAATAGTCATGATTTTGTAAATGTCCAGCAAGTTTTCGTGTCTTATTGGAAAGCTCAATGTTTACAGAAGATAATCCTTGATCATTGTTAGCTTTGTTTGTATGTAACTGTTGTGGAGAGAGTATTTGCGGGTTTACTTTCCCATGATGGGCGTCGATTAATAAGTCCAGGAGATCAGATTGAAGGCGCTGATATTCGTGGGTTATCATCATTGATTGCATTGTCATAGATAAAAATGCTTGAAATAGGTTTTGATCATTTAGCTGTTGGAGTATCTTGTTACTACTGTCTATTATTTGGTTCACGTATTTGTTGAATGCTCGCAGCTGCCCTTCCATTTCTTCTTTCGCTTTTCGCACTATATTTATCGTAGCGTCAACTATGGATGTTCGATTTTTTATTAGCTGGAGCAAACTGTCGTTATTTTTCTTCAATGTGTTGATAGTAGCTGCCATCTTGTCTGCAAATTCGGAATCAAGTACGCCGAATAGTGTGCTTGCCATCTTTCCAATAAAGTTAACAGCCCCTCTTTTTGATCTTCGCCGATGTTGCTCTATAGAGTGGAGAAAGATTTGATTGTTCTCATCAAGTTTGGTCTGCAGGTGCGAAAATTGTGAAATAACAAGTGTGCAAAGGCTCTTGTCGGAGAAGGAATCACATAGTATTTTGAGCTCATGTATCCCTGCCTTTAGTGTGTCGCCTTCCATCCAGTACGTTCGCATATCGAAATAGACTATTAATTTCCACTAATTGTCAGAGCATATTTTCCTGCAATTTCCTCTATGTCCGATGAAGCGTTTAAGAGCTGCAATGAAGGCTTCGGTTGTAAGGTCTGATACCACTTCAATATGAAATGCTTTAGTTGCAAAGCAGCAGAAGATGTCGATGTAGGCTTTCTGCGGGCGTTTCTCCGCAGCAAGCTTCCCATAAGCCAATATTTTCGACGCGTGATAGCCAAAAGAGCCTGCGAGCCGGCATGTAAATTTAGTACATGTAAATCTGTCATTATAAGCGTGGTTACGAAGTGAGAGTATGGGAGAACTATTGGGTGCTTGACGTCATAATTCAGTGATGATTCCTCTGAGCTTCCTCCTACTCGAATTATTCCATTTTCGTCCAATATGGGATGAAGGCTGCGGATGGGGCTATTATTAAATAACGATAGTAGGGGAACAGCCATCGTTATGGAGGAAAAGTTTAAGCTGAACAAAGTGTCCTTTCACAGCGATGTATTATCAGCTTGTCTAACTCATTAATCTGTCGAAATCGTTCTGGATCTCAAAAACGTATACTCCTCGGCAGTATCTATATACCATCTTGTGCTGGACAATACCTTTCCAGTGAATTGGATAGGCTTTTAAGTATTGCAAGCACATTCGACGCAATATTATTAGGTGGTGACTTTAATGCACGGCACCCAAATTGGGGTGATACTGCAAGCAACGTTGACGGAAACTGTATAAGCAATTGGTTTTACAATGGCCCATTTTTGAATATTGATCTCATTTCTCCACACAGTCCAACATTACCGAGATCGTCATCTATACTAGACTTTTTTATGGTATCATGTTCGCCTTATACCAATAATAGTATTTGCAATACCTTCGTTTCTCCTTCTGACCATTACAGCATAGAAATTACACTAAATACTTTCACCGTTTTTCCAACACTGACGTCCCCAACTTGCTTTACGAGCTTTGAAAATACGAATTGGGATGCCTTTAGACTTGATCTCCACAGTAGTCTCTCTCGAATTAGGATGCCAACAAGTGAGAATTTGTCTAATGCTGCTATTGATGACCTCATTAGAGAAGTCAATGGCAAAATTGTTAATTGCATAGAAAACCAGTCTATTACAGTAACTGCAAAGAACCTTAAATATAAAAATATTTCAATGTTGACTAGGAGTCTTCTAAAAATCCGAAGTATTTGGCTAAGAAAATTGAAACGCATCTTTCATAGGCATTTAAATAGGGTTAACGCGGAATACCAAGAACTCTCAGCGCAGATTCAGGGTCTCAGTAAAATTATAAAGGAAAGAGTTAAAATGGATCTTGATAGTGAATTCAGGGCACGTTTGAAAAGAAATAAGCCTTGTCCACAAGCCTTTAAGGAAATCGACAAGATAACAGGCAGAAAATATTTTGGAACAGATTCGTCGAAGGACATACTTACTCTTGATGGGGAAGAATTAGCGGATGTTGAAGGCAAACTTAACGCTTTCAAGCAAGTTCATTCAAATTTATATTCGGAGAAAACTCCTAACTTTGATATGACTTTAACAAACAGTGTTCTTTCGGCAGTCAAGTTTGGAAATAGGAACATGAATGTTCGATTAACATCGTTTTCAGCATTTAACACCACTTCAGATAATTTGGCTCTACCATTTACTTCGCCAGTTAAAGTAAATGTACATAGATAGAATGAGTATAAATAACAAAAAATCGTATGGTATCGATAAAATCTCAAACTTTGTTCTGCGAAAATACCCATACTCGCTGGATGTTGCACTTTCTTGCATTTTTATTCATTGTATAAATAATGGTTACTTTTCTACAATCTGAAAAAGATCAAAAGTTATACCAATAGCAAAAAAGAAAAGTGCAAAAGATATCAAGGATTTTCGCCCAATTTCCTTACTTTCCAATGTAGGGAAACTTTTTGAAAGAGTTTTAGCTGAAAGCATAGATAATTTCTGTGATAAAATGAGTGTTATTCCAATCAATTTGGTTTCAAAAAAAATCTCTCCACCGAACACTGCTTACTGTTACTAAACAATAACATTATTCAAAATCTTAGAAACAAAAAATGTTCTGTAGTTTTAGATATAGACCTGCAGGCAGCTTTTGACTCAATTTGGCATAAGGGTCTTGTTTTTAAATTGATAAGGCTTAACTTTCCTGATGCCCTTATTAGAATGGTTAGTGATTTTCTAAGTTCTAGAACCGCTTTCGTTTGTATTATATTGTGTAGTTCAAGGATCTTTACTTGGTCCAAAATTATTTAATCCTTTTCAATAATCCTGAATCTATCCTGTTTGCTGATGACACCAAAGTATTGGCAAACGCTGTTAGGCCCCATGATGCATTGAACAAAATTAAAGATTCCTTGCCAATTTTGACATCGTACCTTAAATCTTGAGGTTTATTTTTAAATTCGGGAAAAAGCCATCTTTCTTGTTTCAGAAACACCTATGGAAAAGGGCATCGTAAGGCAGTCAAAGAGAGTAAGACCCTATCCTTAGTTATAGAGAATATTCCCATCTCACTGAAAACGGAAGTCAAATACCTGGGCATACATTTCGATCACAAATTCAAGTTCAATACGCATGCTAGAAAAGTGTTAGGTAAAGCGAAAATGGCTTCTGGTCTTCTAAAACAACTTCTCTCATCGAAACACAGTTCAAAGAAAACCAAAATCCTGATCTATAAAACGCTCATAAGGCCCATCATTTCTATTTCACCAACAGCAGCAAAAGAGCTTGAATACTTTAAGAGGAAGGTCTTAAGATTTTGTTGTGGCAAGCACAGAAAACCGAACAAAAGATTGTACTCGAATATGACCCTGTATAATGAAGCAAATATAGAGCCTCTCACTATATACATATATGATAAACTCACTCAAAAAGAAATTGCAATCTATCTCAGCCCATCCTAATCCCCTTATTAAAGCGTTGTGGGATGAAAACGTTAAATTAAGATAAACAGAAATGCCTGGTATTTTTTTCTTTAGTTTGTACATAAGTATTTTTAGTCATAAGTTATAAGTCGGCGGCTAAGAGCCATTATGTGAACGTATGTATGTCGGGAGCAAACATACGAAAAAAATGCAAGGCAATTATTATTTCATATTTGAAATATCACATTTATATTGATCTTTCGCAAAAATAATTTAGCTTCACCAGACATACTTATATTAAGTCGGTAAATTAAAAAAAAAATAACTGTATTCAAAACTAACCAATGTACTATTAGTCATAGAATAGAATTCGTCTTCCTGAGCTGCCTTTATTATGACACATAAGGCTCTTTCCAATTCAATAACCGTGAGGAAAGCTTATTTGTATTGTTTGTTTTTGGCCGAATATTTTATACATATATTTTGGGTGAATCTTATGACGTACGCTACTATCCTTAGTAGTTTATGGAATGAGTTATCGTGATTGATGGCGTGAATGAAGTTGGAAGATCTCTTAGAGAGCGCTAACGAAACTCGTCTTCCTCTTTTTTCCAATTCCGTAGCTCCAGGTAGTCTTGTGGTCGGCCACATTTTTTCTTCCCCATGTAGAAACATCGGTGTGTAAAACCAAATCGTAGAATTTTTAAGTTTTTCTGGTGAAATGCCACGGGAAACTAGATCCGCTGGATTGTGCTCTGATGGAACATGGCGCCATTGCTCGCGAGATGTCAACTCCTGTATAGCTGCGATACGGTTGGCTGCTTTAAGAGGAAAGTGTGGTAAGATGATGCCTCTGTTCGGATCCACTGTATGTGAATTTCTGAGTCTGCCCAGAAGGTGGAATTGATGTCTCGCCATCGTAGATCCACCTTTATCCTTTGCAATAGTTCGGCTGCTAGCTGCTAGTTTTTGCCTTGCACTTAGAAGAAACGTTTAAGCCGTTCAACGGCCCTTCAATATCCTCTGACGACATCTGACAACTTTAAAGTAAAAGAAGTTGCATTGATTGAACGGAGGGAAGTGATTAAAAATTTGAAGAAGAAAGAGCTCTGGGTGACGACTTGATAACGGCGTAGATGGTCAAGGAAGGCCGAATAAATCTATTATTAAACTGCTCCATTTGATCAACGCTTCGTTAAGAGTGCTCTACGTTCCAAGACAATGAAAAGTCGCCGAGATTATAATGTTCCCGAAACCAGGCAAACCTCTTAATAAGAAGAAATCAAATCGGCCTATTTCCGTATTGCCGGTTATCTCAAAAATATTTGAAAAACTACTTTCTAAACGACTACAACCCGTAATACAGAAAAAAAAAAAAAACAGGCTTATGGTATAGATAATAAGGTCACCGGAAAGTTCACCGCGGTTCGGTTAAATTTTTGTCTCTTTGGAAGTCACGCTTATATGAGCTCCATTTTGTGCATAAGATTTCGCTTTTCTATTACCTAAACTCAATTAATTCCCCGCTATATTAAGTACGTCAAACCTTTTAATGACATACATACATACGTTACAACAACACACCACAAAAGTTCAATTTTGTAATTGACAAATTACCAAGCTACTAGCCTTTAAAATAAACAGTCACACATTTGCATATTCAAATTAATTTCATGTATACATACATATGTACATATGTACACACATTTTATTGCCATTAACTGATCGTTGATTTAGTGTTTGCTTTGAAATTCGTGTTGGGATAGAATTACACTTTGGACACGAGGAATATAAAAAGGGAATGTGCCGCTCGAGTTCCCATTGGCTGGTTTACATGCATATGTACATATGTACATATGTACATGTACATGTATATTCCTCATGTCCAAAGTGTAATTCTATCCCAACACGAATTTCAAAGCAAACACTAAATCAACGATCAGTTAAGGGCAATAAAATTCGTGTAGTACGGTAATATTGATCAAACAATTAGAGCTGCGATTTTATTTAAGAATCCACAGCTATCGTTATCATGCCTAAAACTCTCTCTAGGACTAGGTAGATCCTCTGGTATAGTAGAAACAGAGTACAAACTCAACAACTCCTGTGATAATTTGTTAGGTGGATTTATCACACCATCACTGCAACGTGAGTGGGCGAATGTGCCGTACATACAAGTAAGTTTGTATACATATACGTACTCGTATGCAAGTTTTTCCACATTCACATAAAAATGTACATTAAAGAGGCAAAATCAAATTAGTGCTACCCCTATCACTCCTAAGAGTTATTGCCGCTTATGGGCCACTCATTGGTCTGATACATATTTGAATTCAGGAAAAGGATTTAAATTGCAGGACCATAAATAATGTTATTAAAAATAGCAAAAAAGAGATTAAAATTTTGTTTTAATGCAAATTTAAATTTGGGAGATACGAGAACATACAATATATGTATGCACATACGTACGTGTGCACCGTGATGGGATAACACTTAAGAGAATTAAATTAGATCAATGGAATTGGACTGTATGCTATTCCAAACAGAACGCTTGATTTGGGGTATTTTTTGTTTTGGTGTTGTGCTTATAATAGTGGTTATTATTGCTGGACATTTTTAATTTTGTGTGTGAGTAAAATCTAATGCCATAAAAAATAGGAATGGGACTGAACTTTTAGATCGGTTTCTAATTTCTTTTTCTCCTCTTGGTCACAAGTTGTGTTTTATTCATGACTTCTTTTCAATAAGCATTACGAGAGTATAAACAGTTGAAGGTTAACTGGATTAGAAGTACAAAGAGGTTTTATGTCTCTTTGCACGATTACTAATATTTCCACAGCAATATTTTGTAATAAAAACAAATAAACAATAAACGAATTTGAACGAAATTTTGATTAGGTCCAAAATTATGATCCTACAGATCTCAAATACCTATCAAGATTTTTCATTCATTTATTTGTTTATTCGCAGTATAATATTTACAAACATACATATACATGTACATTTAGAGTAAGTTCGGATATTGTGGTAAATGCGGGTAATGTGGTACTGGTGGTTTTCTCGGAAACTGAGCACGCTTTTGCCAACATTTTCATTTCAACAGATGTCGATTGCAGTGGGAGAAGTAGTGCATGTCCTTAGAAGTTCAAAATCGGTTGTGATTTTACTCAGTTGAGTGGAATGTGTTATCGCGTACAATCGCGTTTTTCTTTAAGTGAAATAAAAAGTGTTTTTGCGCAGTCATATTATCAATTCGCAACCAAACGGTCGGATAGACACAAAAACAAACTATTGAACATTGAGTTAAAAATGTAAGCTTTACTCACAGTTATTTGTTTTAATTTTTATTTTATTTTTTTTTTAGAAATTGTCACTATCTGCAAATGTGGTATATCTGGCATGGCACGTTGATTAGGTCCAAAATTATGATCCTACAGATCTCAAATACCTATCAAGATTTTTCATTCATTTATTTGTTTATTCGCAGTATAATATTTACAAACATACATATACATGTACATTTAGAGTAAGTTCGGATATTGTGGTAAATGCGGGTAATGTGGTACTGGTGGTTTTCTCGGAAACTGAGCACGCTTTTGCCAACATTTTCATTTCAACAGATGTCGATTGCAGTGGGAGAAGTAGTGCATGTCCTTAGAAGTTCAAAATCGGTTGTGATTTTACTCAGTTGAGTGGAATGTGTTATCGCGTACAATCGCGTTTTTCTTTAAGTGAAATAAAAAGTGTTTTTGCGCAGTCATATTATCAATTCGCAACCAAACGGTCGGATAGACACAAAAACAAACTATTGAACATTGAGTTAAAAATGTAAGCTTTACTCACAGTTATTTGTTTTAATTTTTATTTTATTTTTTTTTTAGAAATTGTCACTATCTGCAAATGTGGTATATCTGGCATAGGCTAAGGTAGTTTAGTGTACCACATAACCTGACTTCATTTCATTTTATATTTACAGTCGGATACCTCTAACACAAACCAAGGATTTAGGTGACCAAAAACAAACAAACTGGTAATGTTGTACATTATACCACATACTATACCACATTACCCGGCATATTTTCAGAATGCCACTTTGGCAACGTGGCATTTTTTTGACAAAATCTTTGTTAGTGATTATTGGAATCAGCTCTTAAGTAAACCAAATTTGAGCTAATAATTCAAGGTTGCACTCTGCTAAATTTTGATCGATTAGGATTTATACATTTTTCGTTGTTGCCAAAATAGAAACATGTATACCACGATACCCGAACTTATTTTATAATAATTAACTAAGAGATAATTAATGATGTCAGACTCCTCAATATCTTTAACGCATAGCTTATATGTACTACATGTACAATGAAAAATTAGTATTTATAGTAAAAAATATTTAAGGAAAAATACTGCGAGGAAAAAAACCTTGTATAAATCGTATACAAAGACTAGTATTGCTCCTATCCCCTATCTACATATTTGTAGTGACTTTAATTTTTATGTAACATTATTTGTCAGTTGCAATATACATAAGTCTATTTGCTGAAAAAAGCATTTTAAGAAAATTTTTTGTTGACATCCGTACGTAAGAAATTGAATCATATTGACCTTTTTTTTTTCTTTTTTTTGCCTAGGGAGCGGGGGGAAAACGCTAATGCGCACGAGAAACAGGCCCGTTCTGTTTCAAGTAGTGTGGGACTCACACGCCACCCACCTTTGACCCTTTTTTTTCTTCTTGACACCTTCCACTCCGGCACCGCTTTCGCATTACTTCAGAGAGGTGTCGTTTTCATTCCCCTATGGGGACCGGCTTTTTCATTTCGTCTTCTGTTTCGGGTTTATTTGTGTTCTTGCCGGTAAGGCTTTTAACTTCTTGTAGAATTGTTTTCTGAGGGCATGTTAGCTTCCTCCTCGCTTTTCTTCTTTCTTAGCACCGTTTCGATGAAAGCACAGATCCTGTTCCAACTGGTCGTACTCGAGATCATCTTCTGGACTACGTTGTCTGGTGAGAGGCTGCCTATCTCCGACTCAAGCTTGGTCCTCTGCATTGCCCACCTATTGCAGACGAAGAAGGTATGGTAGGCATCGTCTTCCTCGGAGTCTCCGTACTGGCAGGCTGCGCTGTTTTTCTTTCCCATTCTGCAGAGGTACCGATTGAAGTATCCATGTCCGGTTAGGAATTGGGTGATGTAGGAGTTTACTTCACCGTGTTTCCGCTCCGTCCATGCAGCAACGTCTCTAATCAGCCTCGCGGTCCATCTTCCCCTGGTTTTACTGTTCCACCTCCTTTGCCACCTCTCTCTGGTCTGCTCTTTCGCTTCCGCTACTGTTGCTTCAACCCCCAATTCCGTCTTGTTGTCGTAAACGTACTTTTTTTCTGCTGCTAGCAGGTCTATAGAGGTCACTCCCGCTACCACGAGGACAGCTGGTTCGGACACTGTGCGGTAGGAGCTAGTAACTCGAAGGGCACCTCAGTTGCCGTTGTCGTCTCTGCACTGCAGCCATTTGTTTCCTGAATTTTTCCACGTTGAGTGCCTCAGCCCATATCTCACATCCATACAAGAGAATGGAGTGAGTGATGGACATAAGCAATCTCCGTTTACTCATTACTGGGCCTCCGATGTTTGCCATGATCCTGCTGAGTGACGTCGTGACTTTCGCCGCTCGCTCTGTTGCCGATCTTATTTGGTCCCAGTAGGTTAGTTTGCAGTCCAGGGTCATCCCCAGGTACCTTACTGCGCTCTTGCTAGTGATTGTCTCTGTACCTACTTGGAAATTCACGTGAATCGGGATCCGTCTCCTTGTCAGTAGAAGTATCTCAGTCTTCTCGGCTGCTAGACTTAGGCCATGGTCCGCCATCCACCCTTGCACTCGTCTCATGATCTGGTTGAGTTTTCGCTGCGCTTCTGCTACATCTCTTGCGGTGATCACTGCGCCGATGTCGTCTGCGTACCCTATGAGAAAAGTGTCTTCAGGCATCTCCAACCGGAGAATTCCATCATACGAGACGTTCCACAAGTCCGGACCCAGTATTGAACCCTGCACTGCTCCTGCGGTGATGTTTTTGCTGCGGCGTCCTTCTGCAGTGTCGTAGAGTAGTTTCCGGTCTTTGAGGTAGTCCCCCAAAACCTGCAACAAATACTGTGGTACTCTGAATTTATTTTCCAGCGGCTCCAGGATATCTGCCCATCTTACTGAGTTAAAGGCATTCCTCACGTCTAGAGCTACCAGCACAACGACTTTTCTCGAGTGGCGGGTGCCTTGTTGTGCGTTTTGGACTGTCTTAACCACTTCCTGGATTGCCCTTAATGTTGAGTGTCCTCTACGAAAACCATGTTGTCTTTCAGATAGGTCACCTGCACTCTGGATAGCCATAGTAAGTTTGTACTTTAACATCTTCTCCAGGAGCTTCCCCGTTGTATCCAGCATACACAACGGTCGGTAGGCTGATGGCGATTCCGGGTCTCCCTTTCCCTTGCTGATTAGGACCAACCGTTGTTTCTTCCAGTTCTTGTAGAAGATCCCGTCTATGAGGCAGCTGTTGAACATATTTAGCAGTAGCTGCGGGCACGTTCTTGAGATGATTTTCAGCACTTCCCCTGGTATGCCATCGGGGCCGGGAGCCTTCTTTTTTTTTACACTTGACGCTGCCAAGATCAGTTCTTCTTCGGTGAACAGAGGAACCTCCTCAGGTTGTATGGAGAAGATGTCGGGTGGTCTGACCGGGTGAGTCGGGAAGAGTGTGTCCACTATCTCCTTCATTTTTGAGGACCTAATTTTAGGGCTGTTGGAAAATTCCCCAAGTTTACGCATCACCACCTTATAACCAAGCCCCCAGGGGTCGCTGTTTATATCTTGGCGGAGTTCCTCCCACTTTCGTCTCTTGCTCGTTTTAATGGCCCCTTTTAGCTCTGACTTCGCGTTTCTGAATTCCGCCAGTACAATTTCAGTGGCTTCCGCGTGTCGTCTCCTTCCCCTTGTGACCTTCCGTCTGAGTTGTAAGCATATTCTTCTGAGGGTGGTAATTTCTTCGGTCCACCAGTAAACCGATGTCCTGCGACCGCAAAAGCTCCTAGACCGAGGCTTCACCCTTTGCCTCTGCCGGCCCTGTCAGCTCGAGGACCTCGTCCTTTCCATCTTCTATGACGCTTGCGAAGAGTTCTTCGTTGAGGTCGTCCACTTTCCACCTAGGTGCTCGCCTTTGGCCTACATTTTGGGTTTGACTGTCCGTTTGTAGATCGTACACGATATATTGGTGGTCGCTGCCAGTATAGTCCTCGATGACTCTCCAGTTTTGGATGTTTCTAGCAATTGACTCCGATGCGAGAGTTACATCTAGAATCGTTTCGTAACCAGGTCGTCTAAACGTGGATACGTTTCCGATGTTTATCACGTCGAGGCCTAGCCTGGCGGCCATTTCCAATATTCGTCTCCCTCTTTGGTCTATGTGGGGCATCCCCCATTCAACTGCTTTGGCGTTGAGGTCTCCAGCTACGTTGACCGGTCCTCCTATTTCTCGTACGGTGTCCTCCAGTGCTTCTATCTTCGCTTCGAACTCTGCAGTGGTTTCGTTCGGTGTGAAGTAGCAACTGATGAGCGCCGTTTTCCCGCATTTCGCCCAACTAAAACCTGCCGCTGCGCCGTGACTTCTTATAGGGACTGTGTTCGTGTCTGGGATCCATATAGCAGCTGTGCCCAGTGAGTCTGCAATCCAGCCCGGCCCTTCTTTACCTTTGTATTGCTCGCTCATAAGTACGATGTCGGCCTTCAGGTCTAGTTTCAGCTGCTGCAGAAGATCGTCGGCCGTCCGGCTCCTATGGAGGTTTCCTTGAAGAATCCGCATCATATTGAGGCTTTTTCCTTTGCCTTCTCGAGTGCGTCCTTAAACACCCGACACATTCCCGCTCCAGGCGCATGGGCTAGTAGGTCTGGAGTCATTCCTATCTCTGCGCATAAGCAGCACTTTGTATTCGCCCGGCATTCTTCTTTTTTGTGGCCCTGTTCCCCGCAGTTGAAGCACAGCCCTTGACCTCTTCGGTTCACCCCTTTGCACATTGTTTGCTGGTGTCCGTATCCAAAACATCTATAGCACCGCGTGACCATCACTCTTGGGCGTGACCTTAGCATTGTCACGAAGCCTTTTGGTGGAGTAATGGCATCGTAATCTAACCATCTTTTTAACTTCCCAATGGGAAGTTGTTGTAATGGGGCCGATTTTGTGAATCGCGAATTTTGACATATCTCCACGTTTTAAGGTCACCTGAATCCAAATCCAACGTTTTTACAGAGATGTCTGTGTGTGTGTATGTACGTATGTTCGTATGTTCGTATGTGCGTATGTTCGTATGTGCGTATGTGCGTATGTGCGTTCGGAATAATCTTTCGCCTCGATTATCTCGAGAACCAAAGATGATATGGACATGGGACCGGGTTCATTTGACGCGTAATTACGTAACTACGAACTGATTAAGTTTCCAGAAAAATCGGTCCAGTAGTTTTTTGTTAGTAATTAAATAACTAAAAAAATAAAGGCAAACTAGCTGAATTTTGAAATTGATGATTTGTACTATTCATTCGTGCAGATTCTCAATACCTTCGTAGTGATTTTTAACTTCCCAATGGGAAGTTGTTGTAATGGGGCCGATTTTGTGAATCGCGAATTTTGACATATCTTCACGTTTTAAGGTCACCTGAATCCAAATCCAACGTTTTTACAGAGATGTCTGTGTGTGTGTATGTACGTATGTTCGTATGTTCGTATGTGCGTATGTTCGTATGTGCGTATGTGCGTATGTGCGTTCGGAATAATCTTTCGCCTCGATTATCTCGAGAACCAAAGATGATATGGACATGGGACCGGGTTCATTTGACGCGTAATTACGTAACTAAGAACTGGTTTCCAGAAAAATCGGTCCAGTAGTTTTTTGTTAGTAATTAAATAACTAAAATAAAGGCAAACTAGCTGAATTGATTGATGATTTGTGCTATTCATTCGTGCAGATTCTAAATACCTTCGTAGTGATTTTTTTTTTATATTATAATTGTATGTTTTAGCAAAATTTTTATGAATGTAGTAGCAATTATTTTAAAAAAAATTGGTCTGGGTGCGACCCGCAAGGTCCACACGACTAACTTCCCAATGACTCAATGACTAATGCCAATAACTGCTTCCAATACAAAGTTAAAGATAACATCTTGACGTTTCACGATTCAATCGAGTTCTTCATTTTTCCATAGAATAAATAATGACCCTAGCGATAAATAAATATGATTCCTAAACAATACGGCATTTCAAGATGATAGAAACTACCACAAAATCTTCCACTTGTTGAAACTTTCAAATTTTAACAGACCCTGACATTTCCGTTTGTACGGATATGTAAAGGGTATATTTTTTCTTTATTTTTATAGGTTCACTTTATCATCGAGGAAGCACCAGCACTGCTACGAAGAAGGATAGAAAATTGGTTGTACGTATAAGTTGAGAACAGATTTGAAATAATATTTATATTTTTTTTTTTTTTTTTTAATTTTCGTCGCTAAACAATTATTCATGTACCAATGTTGTTATTTCATTTTTATAAGTCTTCTGTTTATGTCAATGAACTTTGAAATATTATTTTTACATGATCAAGATCTTTGCGCATACGAAAAGGTTTAATGAAGCTCAATCCCAAACACTAATGGCCTACACATAAACACTTGCTTCTACAATTACTACAATGTTTAATGAACAATGAAATTTTCTTCTTCACATTATCAAGAAACCATCAACTCGGAGATATCTCATCAATACCACACATCAACTAAGAATGCTGAATTAACATTTCTTTACTTACAAGTAACTAAACAACAATATTGATAACAGACTACGCAGCTGACAGTACAATACAATTTACTTTCTTCATGAATTGTTCAAGACTGACATCACAAAACTACTGCTTTTCACCATGAACCGTTCAAAAGTCATCAGTAGGAGATTATTAACCATATCCTCAAGAATTTTATCATCTTCAACAAATATTTCCATATTGGCTTGTCACAAAAAAATAATAACTAGCAGAAATTGGTGAAGCTCTCATAACATCAATCAGCCCATACACATCATATGCAATTGAATCGGATTTAAAATGGAAGAAATCATAAGACTTATCAAAATATCAAATAACAATATTTTTTCATAAATACTATTTATGTGTACTTATAGAAATGAAAAAAAGCATTGTTTCATCGAAAATTACTTTTACGGTTAATAACTTCTACTTACAACCATGTTCCACGTCATAATTTATTTTTTGAATGTTAAATGTACACCATACTATTTCCTCCAAATGTTTTCTCAAACATAATATTCTTGTATTAATTGCATATTAATAAAGCAACCTTGAATTTCAAAAAGATTGTTGATTTTTTATATCGAAGAATATATTCACATCCCATTTTTCATTATTATTATTGTTATCAACGTAATTTTTTTATTATAACTAATTGTTACGAGTTGGCTAGTTCGAAATCTCATTATTCTCCTAGCCTGATAATATAAATTTAAAATTTTACACATTCATCTAGTTCTTGTTCATAAGTATTTTTTTCAATAATATTTTTTTTATTTAAAATAATTGCTACGACATTCATAAAAATTTTGCTAAAACATACAATTATAATATTAAAAACAAATCACTACGAAGGTATTTAGAATCTGCACGAATGAATAGTACAAATCATCAATTTCAAAATTCAGCTAGTTTGCCTTTATTTTTTTAGTTATTTAATTACTAACAAAAAACTACTTGACCGATTTTTCTGGAAACTTAGTCAGTTCGTAGTTACGTAATTACGCGTCAAATGAACCCGGTCCCATGTCCATATCATCTTTGGTTCTCGCGATAATCGACACGAAAGATAATTCCGAACGCACATACGCACATACGCACATACGAACATACGCACATACGAACATACGAACATACGTACATACACACACACAGACATCTCTGTAAAAACGTTGGATTTGGATTCAGGTGACCTTAAAACGTGGAGATATGTCAAAATTCGCGATTCACAAAATCGGCCCCATTACAACAACTTCCCATTGGGAAGTTAAAAATATTATTAAAAAAAATACTTATCAACAAAAACTAGATGAATGTGTAGAATTTTAAATTTATGTTATCAGGCCAGGAGAATATTGAGATTTCGAATTAGCCAACTCGTAACAATTAGTTATAATAAAAAAAATGGCGTTGATAACAATAATAAAAATGTGGTCTGGGTGCGACCCGCAAGGTCCACACGACTAACTTCCGAGTGGGAAGAAATAAAAAAACAATATTCATTATTTAATTAATAAGTATTATTTTTTTCACATGATCATACGAAAAGGTTTAAGGAAGCTCAATCCCAAGCACTAATGGCCTACACATAAACACTTGCTTCTACAATTACTACTATGTTTGACGAACAATGAAATTTTGTTCTTCACGTTATCAAGAAACCATCAACTTGGAGATATCTCATCAATACCACTCATCAACTAAGAATGCTGAATTAACATTTCTTTACTTACAAGTAACTAAACAACAATATTGATAACAGACTACGCAGCTGACAGCACAATACAATTTACTTTCTTCATGAATTGTTCAAGACTGACATCACAAAACTACTGCTTTTCACCATGAACCTTTCAAAAATCATCAGTAGGAGATTATTAACCATATCCTCAAGAATTTTATCATCTTCAACAAACATTTTCATATTGGCTTGTCACAAAAAAATAATAACTAGCAAAAATTGATGAAGCTCTCATAACATCAATCAGCCCATACACAACATAAGCAATTAAATCGGATTTAAAATGGAAGAAATCATAAGACTTATCAAAATATCAAATAACAATATTTTTTCATAAATACTATTTATGTGTACTTATAGAATTGAAAAAAAGCATTGTTTCATCGGAAATAACTTTTACGGTTAATAACTTCTACTTACAACCATGTTCCACGTCATAATTTATTTTTTGAATGTTAAATGTACATCATACTATTTCCTCCAAATGTTTTCTCAAACATAATATTCTTGTATTAATTGCATATTAATAAAGCAACCTTGAATTTCAAAAAGATTGTTGATTTTTTATATCGAAGAATATATTCACATCCCATTTTTCATTATTATTATTGTTATCAACGTAATTTTTTTTATTATAACTAATTGTTACGAGTTGGCTAGTTCGAAATCTCATTATTCTCCTAGCCTGATAATATAAATTTAAAATTTAACACATTCATCTAGTTCTTGTTCATAAGTATTTTTTTCAATAATATTTTTTTTATTTAAAATAATTGCTACGACATTCATAAAAATTTTGCTAAAACATTCAATTATAATATTAAAAAAAAGCACTACGAAGTCATTTAGCATCTGCACGAATGAATAGTACAAATCATCAATTTCAAAATTCAGCTAGTTTGCCTTTATTTTTTTAGTTATTTAATTACTAATAAAAAACTACTGGACCGATTTTTCTGGAAACTTAACCAGTTCTTAGTTACGTAATTACGCGTCATATGAATCCGGTCCCATGTCCATATCATCTTTGGTTCTCGCGATAATCGACACGAAAGATAATTCCGAACGCACATACGCACATACGAACATACGCACATACGAACATACGAACATACGTACATACACACACACAGACATCTCTGTAAAAACGTTGGATTTGGATTCAGGTGACCTTAAAACGTGGAGATATGTCAAAATTCGCGATTCACAAAATCGGCCCCATTACAACAACTTCCCATTGCGAAGTTAATAATAAAAGATGGGATGTGAAAAATCAATCTTTTTGCAATTCAAGGTTGCTTTATTAATATGCAATTAATACAAGAATATTATGTTCAGAAAGCATTTGGAGGTAATAGTATGACATACATTTAACATTTAGAAAATAAATTATGACGTGGAACATGGTTGTAAGTAGAAGTTATTAACCGTAAAAGTTATTTTCGATGAAACAATGCTTTTTTTCATTTCTGTAAGTACATATATGTAAATAGTATTTATGAAAAAATATTGCTATTTCATATTTTGATAAGTCTTATGTAAAGTCGATTTCTTCCATTTTAAATCCGATTTAATTGCATATGTTGTGTATGGGCTGATTGATGTTATGAGAGCTTCATCAATTTTTGCTAGTTATTATTTTTTTGTGACAAGCCAATATGAAAATGTTTGTTGAAGATGATAAAATTCTTGAGGATATGGTTAATAATCTCCTACTGATGATTTTTGAAAGGTTCATGGTGAAAAGCAGTAGTTTTGTGATGTCAGTCTTGAACAATTCATGAAGAAAGTAAATTGTATTGTGCTGTCAGCTGCGTAGTCTGTTATCAATATTGTTGTTTAGTTACTTGTAAGTAAAGAAATGTTAATTCAGCATTCTTAGTTGATGAGTGGTATTGATGAGATATCTCCAAGTTGATGGTTTCTTGATAACGTGAAGAACAAAATTTCATTGTTCGTCAAACATAGTAGTAATTGTAGAAGCAAGTGTTTATGTGTAGGCCATTAGTGCTTGGGATTGAGCTTCCTTAAACCTTTTCGTATGATCATGTGAAAAAAATAATACTTATTAATTAAATAATGAATATTGTTTTTTTATTTCTTCCCACTGAGAAGTTAGTCGTGTGGACCTTGCCGATCGCACCCAGACCACATTTTTTAATATTATATTTGGAGATATCTGTAATTTTTTAACACGCGTTTTGGGGCAATCAAATTATGAGGTTATACCATAGATAAGTACGGCCTGAAATATACTTAAGTCTGAACATTAGAATTTTGTTTTGTATGCTTATTCGAGATTTTTGATTTATGGAAGGATATAAGATCCTCACAAACTTTTTGTCTTTTAAAAAGCTCCATACCATTCTGATGATTGGAATTTGAAAGTCTAGTTTCATAAGTTTGTAGATCATGCATCATACATAATGCCAAACGGCGTCAGAAGCCTTTTGATATCTAGGAGGACCAATCCAGTCGATTCTTTTAACTTATGTTTATCTATAACACGCTTCTTTTAATTCTAACAATTTGGTAACAAGTTATGTACCCGGTTCTAACACCAACCTGGTAGTTGGGGATAATTTCGAAATCGATGATAAGATCATAAATCTTTTTACAGAAAGACGCGTTTCTCCAGAGTAATGAGAAGAACTGTGTTTATGAGAAACCCAATCGCCGATGGAGGCTCTAACCGAGGACGAATGAAAACCCAACGCACATTCAGGTTCTAAGCAAATACCGTCTGAGCACTGCTTAGCAATCTCATCAGAGATTTCATTTCCCGTAATGCTAGTGTAACTTGGGGCCCAGAAAAGAGTCAGCGAGTTCAGTCTTGCGATCAAATTCAAAGAGTTCTTGCATTCTCGAACTTTTTTCGAACGGGGTGAAGTGTTGTGGCCTTAAGCTCGCCCTGACTATCACTGCAGATGCAAATACTCCGACCCATCTACATAATCTTTACAATATAATACCAAGTACATTGTACTTATTTTTCCTAGTACAAGTACAAGAGCACGGTACTGGGTACTTACACAGTTCTGCAGTACAAATGTACTTCAGTACTTTACAGCTTTGCTTATAACAGCAGGCATAGATCCGTGGGCGCCGTGGCTCAAGTGGTACAGGAGTGACTTTCTAGGAAGTGCACAAGGTGAATGATAGCATTTGTCCGAACCAATAGCTGGAAAATCTAGTTCTTGTGCATAACGTCTACTTTCAAAATGGTATTTAGTACTGACGATTAGAGAACATCGGTTTCACCGAGTTCAATGATGATAATATGTATGGCGAATAATGTCACTGCCGACGAGGAGGTACATTCCCTGTTCATAACAAAGGTAGAGCTTAAAGCGATCTTTGACTCATTGAGAAAGAAGAAATTCATTGGTATCTAACATTGTACTTCGACACCTCCCTACAAAAACGATGGATAATTACACCGCCCTGTTTAAAAATGTGCTGAATAATGGACATTATCCGGTGCACTAGAAAGACAGCGGTGGTACATCCTATTCCCTAAAGAGGTAAGGATACCTCCAATCCGGCGGATCTCCGGTCAATTAGTCTCCTTGCGAGCATAAGTGAGGTATTTGAAAAAGTGGTCCACAAGGCCCTGGGTTGGGGAGACATGAATATATATGTATGTAGCTCCGAATAACTAATTCGGTTTTGAGGCAGGATATGATGCTGAACACGCCGCGAACAAATGCAAGGACCAGTAATCGCGTGCCTGCCTGATTGACTTGGAGAACGGCTTCGACACGTATGGGTAAGAAGAACTCTTCAACATATCTTCGGCTTACAAGAAAAACTGACCAACTGTCAAAACTTGCATTTTTTATTATTTACGACAAGTATAATATGTAATATGTGATTTTATTGTACAGTAAAATAAAATGCAATAAAATCACATATTACATTACATATGACATGATGGCAAGTAGGTATAATAAAAAAAAGCAAATAGAAAATTCTGTTAAAACTGTCTATCTGATATTTTGCTTAGAAATATGAAAAAAATCTAAGAGAATCGCAGTCATTCATTTTTTCATTTTGAATGCAATTTTTATTTCGTAATTCATTATTTCTTACATGCTAGACAAAAACGCTTAAAACTAGCTTAACTAACTTACTATGTAATGTAACTCTAACTTACTGACCCTATGCGGGTGCTCTAAGCTAAACCTAACGCTTAAAACTATGTCTTTCGACGTTTACGAACTAAACTTATTTATTAACTTAACTTACTATTTGAAACTAAGAAAATTTATTTTAAAAAACTTAGTAAATGAACATTTTTTTGAGTTTGCTTAAAATTAATTTAAAATAGTCCTAAATCTAACTTACAAGCTACCTTAAATAAACATTAAAAACTATCTTAATCTAAGATACGTACTTTATACGTAATTTTTTTTTTGCAAAGAGCTGCGTTTTTTTTTTTTCGCAAAGTGCTGTGAAAATTTTATTTAATTTTTTTTTTTTTGCCCATTGAAAAAGGCTACCCCGGATCGAATGGAACCGACGAAGGAGTTTCCTCTCCGTCCCCCAACCACCAGAATTTCTGGCGCTGCCGTTCAGTATCACGCAAATCGCGACCTGATACCGATCTACTGTACCGGAGACGCTCCGTAATGCTGTGTGCGACGTGTCTGTTGTAGGTTAGTCGCCTATCCGCAGCTGTCCGGGCAACATGGAAGATTAGCGGCACCGCTAATCTGTCCTGGATCAGACCTAATCTATCTAGATAGAGGAACGTCTCTGGCGGAACGAAGCCGTTAAGGCACACTCTCTCGTGGTACATGTCATTGGGGTAGAAGGCCCCAGAGATCAGGTTATTCATCGAGTTCATCGCTCTTGCAATGTGCCCCCGAATCATCTTGATCACGAAATTATCCACTCTGTTTATGTTCGCCCTGTTATATAGGACCTCATTGGAATAGAATTTTTTGTACTCAGACTCTGGTGTTCTGTATAAGCGAAGGCAAGCCCTGAGGCAAGCCCTCTCAAACACCCAAATCCTTTCCATCGAGCTTGCTTCCACGTTGAACCACACGGGACAACCATATGCGAGCATGGGCCGGATAAGGGCCATGTAGCAGATTACCTTCACCCTCGCATCGAGTTGGCTGCTATAAAACAGTCTCTTTGTGAGAGCGAAAGCCGCTTTGGCTCTGGCCAGAGCAGCATCTATATGTTTGTTAAAATATAGATACTGGTCTAGCCAGAGCCCAAGGTATCTGACTACACTTCGACACGCTAATGGTTGTCCGTGCTGTCCCACGATTGAAAACTTTCGCCAATTCTTTCTGGTATCCGCAGAGGCCCCAGATGACGACGTCCTAAACAGGATGGTTTCCGACTTCTGGAAGTTGATCTTTAACTTCCAATCGTCGCAATATCGCTTGATCTTATCGAAGTCACGCTGCAAGAGTATTGCAATGACCTCGATCTTTGGACCTGATCTGTACGCTATCAAGTCGTCTGCGTACGCTATAGCATGGTGAAGAGATCCTACAAGATCGCTGGTGTAAATGTTAAAGAGGATCGGCGAATTTACCGCACCCTGTTGCAGACCATTTTTAATATCAAACGTACCAGCAGAAGTCACATTGCCATTTTTCACAATGAACTGTCTACCGGTGAGCATATTACAAAACATGTATAGCAGTGGTTTACTTATGCCCAGCCTACTCAACTTGTAGAAGAGTCCTTCTAGCCATACGGTATCGAAGGCCTTCTCCAAGTCAACCAGGCAGGCACCCGTGCATTGTTTCTTGCTTTTGTTCCATTGGATATCCGACATCAGTTTAGACGCGGCATGTATAGTATCATGCCCCGCCTTAAAACCGAATTGGTTATCCGGAACAATATGCATGTCCTCAACCCACTTAGACAGCGCTCTATTGATCACTTTTTCGAATACCTTGCTGATATTCGGAAGGAGACTTATCGACCGGAGATTTGCCGGATTGGAAGTATCCTTACCCCTTTTGGGAATAGGATGTACCACCGCTGTCTTCCAATGCGCCGGATAATGTCCATTATTCAGCGCATTGTTAAACAGGATGGTGTAAATGTTTACCGCTTCTAGACGGTAAATGTTAGACACTCCGTCGATACCCACGGATTTCTTCCTTCTCAATGATTCGAAGATTGCTTGGAGTTCTACCTTCGATATGAACGGGGGATGTACCACCTCATCGGCGATGACATTATTTGCCATATTTTCGTCATTGAACTCGGTGAAGCCGATGTTCTCAGATCGCCAGTGTTCTATATCATTTCGAAGATAGAAGTTGTGCACAAGGACTCGGTTCTCCAGGTCGTGGTTCGGGCAAATGCTATCATTCACCTTATACACTTCCTGGAAAGTCGCTCCTATAGCCTCTACCTTCTCCTGCGGATCTTCGATCACAAAGAAGTTGTCATCACAGACTGCGTTCCCTGGATCTGCCTGCTGTTATAAGTATTTGTTCGTTGTTCGTCGTTCGGGGGATCTTGAGACACGGCAGGTCGTTTTGATTATTCCTCCGAAATATTTTATTTATTTGCGGGAACATACTCGGGTTGTTGGATTTTACAGCCCGAATTTTGTTGTTCCAATGCAAGTTTACAGAAAGTCTGTAATTTTCTTTAATCAACATTTGGAGATTTTTAATCAACGACTTGAGTGTCCTGACCTCCGAGTTTTGTCTGTCAGTAAACCGTCTGTACAAGGTTTTTAATCTTGACAGAAGTCTACTTTTTTGTAAGTGAAGTGCGTCAATTGTTGCATTGCGGTATATGTCTACGTTGCCAGTTTGTTGATACCGAGGTATCGTTCTGTCCATCGTTTGTTTAATTGTCTCGTCCATTCGTTGTAGGTATCTGTCGATCTCCTCATTTGACAGATTCCTATTGGACGGTGGGACGAGGAGAGTGCTCTTGTCAGTACTCTGGAGAAACGTGTCCAGCGCGTCCTACTGTAATTGTAGGGGTACGTTTGGACAAACTCCTCCAACTCCGCAATCTCGTTGGGAATTGTAATTTCGGCACTGAGTCCGCAATGGTCACTGTCATACACAAATGTGTGTAGGCAGTTTCTCGTTTGTCGGTTCGTGTTGGTCAGTTGTAACCGTACGTCGAACAGCAGAAGATCCAGATAGGAGCCGCCTCTAGGATACGACGGACTATCGGTAGCTTTCAAATCGAGTCTATACTCGACATTGTGCAGACCCCACCAATTGAATAGTAGGTTCCCCCTAGAATTAGGAATATTATTTCCCCAATCACTGTGCTTGGCATTCAAATCTCCTGCCAAAATGAAATAGTTCTCTTCCGATTCCAGCCTTAGACATCGAAAAAGTGTCTCGAGCTCTGTTCTAAATGAAGTGGTTTGAGTAGTTCCAGAAGCGTAGACCGCGACCACGTACAACCTCTTTCCACTATGGAGGGGGATGCACACGATACACGCTTCCAGCTCCTGGAACCTCCGGACTTCACCGCTGTACACAGCCTTGTAACGCAAATCTTTCCTAATGAAGATCGCAACACCTCCCCCTTGAATGGAGTTGGGTCGGTCTCTTCTTATAATATTATATTTATTGTGCCATAGTTTGTGCTTCTGGGATAGCTTGGTTTCGCTAGCCAAAAGTACGTCTGGGCTTTGGTCTTCTAACAACTTAAAAAGTACGTTTCTTCGCTCGATCCTTATCAGTGAATTCACATTCACCGCAAGGATCTTTAAGGGTTTCTCCGCCATCGTACCCATTACGACTGGTGGTGCGCTAAGCCCGGCAGAAATGCGTAGATCTGGTCCACCCGTTTCGCCTGCAATTCTAACTGCCGCTGCAGCTGGCTCATTTGCCCTTGAATTGAGAGCAAAATCGCCAGCAGGTCCGGCTGTGCCTCAGGTGCTTTAGGCACTGGGGCCTGTGCAGCAACCTTCGGCTGTTGTTGTACCGTATTTCCCCGGCCTGACGCCATTTGGGCGTAGGTCCATTAAGGAGTGACGGCTGGTGTTTGAGTAGAAGCGGGTGGACGCTTCACTTCGACCTTCTGCTGACGAGCTAAATTTACTTTTTTCATGTATTGAAACTTAGGACAATCGCGATAGTTTGCAGTGTGTCCCGAGTTTCCACATAATGCACACGAGAGTTGGGCCCTATCTGCTACCCTATCCTGACCTAGAGAACACTCTTCTGTTTTGTGGTTCTTTCCACACTTTACGCATCGAGGCTGCATTTCGCAGTTCGACGCGGCGTGCCCGAACCTTTGGCAGCGAACACATTGCAAAATGTTTTCGCTCCTCTTTACTTTTTCCCAGGTTACAACCTGGTAGTCCAGGACATTTATACTCCTTAGACTATCCAGTTTGCTATTGGGTGATAGCTGTACCAGGAAGAACGGTAGCTTTCGCTTCTCCCTTTTTGCCCTAGCTGTGGTGAACGGCTTGACTCCCACAAACTCAAGACCGTCACACTCCTTCTCTTTCAGCATTTTTAGGAGCTCCTCCGGTTCGATGGACGAATCCAACCCCCTCAGCAGCATTGTTTGCAACTTTTCCCCCTTCGGGGTGAAGGAGAAGAACTCCGTCGTCGATTCCTTCAGGAGATTCTTAATTTTCTTATACTGATCCACTGTGTTGCAGTGGATAGCATGCCTATCTTCGTTTATTCGTTTAATAAAAAAATTATTACCTATGGCCGACTTACAGAGTTGTATGGTATCCTTCAGTTCCATTTTGAAGGTGTTGATCGGGGGGACCTTCCTGTTCCTGACCCCCTCTTGCTGTGGTTTCTGCTGCTGTTGTTGCTGCTGCTGTTGTTTCTGCTGCTGTTGTTGCTGCTGCTGTTGTTTCTGCTGCTGTTGTTTTTGCTGCTGCTGTTGTTGTTGCTGCGGTTGTTTTTGCAGTTGCTGTTTCTGCTGCTGCTGTGGTTGTTTTTGCTGCTGCTGTAGTTGCTGCTTTACTGGCAACTTCTGTAGCTGCTGCGCAGTTTGCTGTTGTTTTTGTTGCTGCTGCTGCTTTGCGGGCAGCTGCAGCTGTTGTTGTTGGCGATGTTGTTGCTCTTTTTCACGCCGAGCCATTTGCTTGGCCTTGATAGCGAGCACTGCTTGTTGAAGCTCCCTTATGCTGGTATTGAGGGACTCCAGCTGGTCATCTTCATCTTCGGACTCGGAGGCAGCCAGGGAGGCGAAGCTGTTGCTATCCCCCGTGTATCTCCCTTCCCCACCGTCGGAGACGTATGGGTACTCGGTAACTTTTGCAGACCTATGACGCTGCTTTTGCTTATCTGCTGCTGCTGTTGTTGTTGATGGCGCCTCTGCCCCCACTTCACTTTGCAGCTTTTCAATTGAAGCTGATAGGGAGAGGCGCTTTACTAAGTTCGGAGTTGCCCTCAGCTTCCTCCTCCTCTTAATCGTTGTTTCCGTAGCCGCTGTTGCTGAGCGGCTCTTATCAACAACCTCATCATCCGAGGTTGTTATTGATTTTTGTTCCGCTACTCCCGCTATGGGGAGCAGGGAACGGTCACTTTTTTCCATCGCCTGATTTGCGATCAATTGTTTATCAATTCACTTCTCTTTATTTTGTCACAAAGAAAAAAAAGCACAAGAATGTTTCGTCCAGGGATTGAACCCGTGCCTACTGGTCACGGTCCTCTCACGCACGCACTAGGCTAACTCGCCACTTGAAAATCTACTGTCTTTTTGCTAAGTTGAACACTCACACGGGTTTAAATACTAGCCGAAACACGTCTGTCTCCAACGAAGGTCTGTGGACGACTGAGAGAATCGCAGTTATCATCATAAAGTTACAAGGATTTAAAGAAAACAAAAAAATTGTTTTGCGTTTTCCCACCAATTGCGTTTTTGCAGTTAGTCAGTTTTGCTTGAAAGCCGACGATATATAAAACACTTTACATGCTTTGTGCACACCAGCAGACAGTTCATTGTGAAAAATAGCAATTCGACTTCTGCTGGGACATTTGATATTATAAATGGTCTGCAACAGGGTGAGGTTAATAATTTAAAAAGTTAATAATTGGCCAGAACCAAAGCAGCAGGAGATGACTCGCCTGGCACATGTGTGGTGAAGTTAACCCGGCTGAGCTTGCGCTGATCCGAGTGTCACTGCCTTGAGGCACTCCAGCCTTAATTTTAACCCTAAATAATCGTTCTGCAGTTGGTTTTGTCGTTTGTAAATCTGGGAGGTTCTTTTATATTTATTAAAGTTTGACTCAACACTAAAATTTCTGGTGAGTGATTAGAAGAAAGATAGAAACCTTCCTCGACTTTTATAAACATTTTAGATAAAGTCACGACCAATAATAAAATTTGTTACAAGTGATTCAATTATATTAAGGTAGTCTTTTGCTTCCAGCTTGCAGGTGCAGCGTGGAGGGCAGTACATAGACGAGATGTTATAGGCAAAGTGCCTACATATTTCTTGCTCGAACTTGCATTGTTTCAAACTTAAATTTTATGTCTTCAGAGTGTTCAATACATTCTTTTATAAATAGAGACGCGCCGAGACGGGGATCACCATGTTTAAGATAGATTTAATCTCGTACGATAGCTATCCGAATCTTTAACATTACCTTCCAAACGTTGTTTCTTAATGAACTTACTCTAAAGTTCGTTGATAACACCGACTTTAAATGGTTGTGTTGTTTGTTGCCACACATCAACTGTGCTTATATTACCTCCAATTGGTAGCCATCGGATACTGGCCGTTGTCCATCCGGATCCGGCTTGCCAAACTTATAAGCGCGAGAAAATAGCGGCACTATAAACACGACAGCGGACGAATTCCCTCGATGGAATCAACGGTGGCGTCTCATTTTGCACAACGGAAACAACACCTAATCTGGGTTACTTCGACATATTCGAAGCTCAGCTCGATTAAGATTCTTCAGGTACTAGTCAGGGTCCTGGAAAAGAGATGGTGGCGGATGAGCCCTTAATGGGACAACGGCAGCGCTCACATTCCCGAAGTGGGTTACTGTCATCGGTTAAACCGGCCCCTCGTCCTAGGGGCCTCAACAATGGACCTGACCCTCCAGGTTGGTGGTTGTGCCGTCGGGGTTACTTACCTACCACGTAAAAAAACTTTGGTTATGAGAGAGACACAACAATTGGCTTTTACGGCAATTGAAGAACAGGCGAAACGAGTCGGTCTTGAGGTAAACTTGGACAAAGCAAAGTGCATGTTTTCAACAAACAAAGAAAGTTTGAGTAAACATCAACTCCACAAACGACACCTAAGTGGAAATCCGACAAAGACTTACCCAAGCAAACCGCTGCTACTTCGGTTTAGCGAAACAACTCTGTTCAAAACTCTTAATTCGGAAAACAAAATGCGTGCTCTACAAAACACTAACCCTGCCAGTTCTGCTCTACGGTGCCGAGTGCTGGACGATAAGCAGGAAAACAGAGCAGATTTTAAGGACCAAGCTATCGCGGATGCCAGAGCGCTTGGCCTGGAAAATTGGAAGAAGCTTGCTTCCAGCTTGCAGCTTGCGAAAAGGATGGAAGGCTGCTGTGTCTCAGGTAGGGACCCTCCACGAGTAGGGAGCCTGTTAAGAAAGTAAGTAAGTAGCGTGTTATAATCGGTTAGTCCAATTATGTTTATCGTGGCGGTTGATGCTCTTTTTTCGATTTCCAATTTTCTCACCTGGTTTGTTTGATGGGTTTTCTTTTTTGGGTAATTCGACTTCGGGCGAAGAACTAGCAAGATCCTCTCCGTTTCCCGACTTAATTCTTATTCGTCGGTTTTATAGCCTTCTTTGGCTGGATCATTTTCGGTATGCGTTGGCATTGCCTGGAGCTGGGGCACACTTTCTTTAAAAGCTTTATTTCCAGCTTTAAGCCGAATTATTATATATTATATTATATATCAATATTATCAATACTGCTGAGTTAAAGGCGAAGTACTATGTTTTCTTTCCCAAGATTGTTGTGTTGTTTTGAAGATATAGTACTACCTCAATAATGTGAACTAATTAAAAAATGGGCAGTTCACATTTTCGGGGGTTCACATTTCTGGATACGAAAAAATTCGTTGTATTTTATGCTTTTTGTATTGATCTGCGTTGAATTGAACTGAAAAAAAAAAGAAATCAAAATCATCATAAGGAGTGAGAATTAAAAACCCAGCGAAAAGTGCGTACGGGAACATTAAAAAAAAAAAAAAGGAATTTTCCGATTTTCCGACTTACTTACTTACTTAGGTGGCGCTACAGTTTGGGGTGAACCTGGGCCTTAACCAACAAGCCTCTCCAGTTAGCCCGGTCCTTAGCTAACTGCCTCCAGTCTTCCTCTACTGCGGTGTCCCTCCGGGTTAGATTCGAAGACTCTGCCGGAGCATTGGTGTCCATTCGCTCTACATGTCCTAGCCATCTTAGGCGATTGATGCGCAGTTTTTTGACTAGGTCGATATCGCTGTACAGCTCGTAAATTTCGTCGTTGAATCTTCTGCTCCAAAGCCGGTCAACGCAAACGGGACCGTATATCTTCCGAAGAATTTTTCTCTCGAAGCGACCAAGGATATCTTCATCCGCTTTCGACAGAGTCCATGCTTCAGCACCATAAAGCAGGACTGGGATGATCAAGGTTTTGTACAGAGCCTCCTTAGTTGCTCGAGATAGGACCTAACTACCCAATTGCCTTCTCAGCCCAAAGAAACAGCGATTCGCAAGAGTAATTCTTCGGTTAATTTCCGCCGAGATGTTATTGTCAGAATTAATAGCAGAGCCAAGGTAGACAAAGTCCCTTACTAAGTTATAGCTGTCGACTTTGACGTTCTGTCCAATTCGTCGATGTTGTGTGTCCCTTCTTGTCGACAGCAAATACTTTGTTTTGCCCTCATTTACAGCTAAACCCATTTTGGCGGCTTCTGTTTCGATACTAGCGAACGCACTAGTGACACACCGCTGTGTTCTGCCAATTATGTCGATGTTATCCGCGTACGCTAGTAGTTGCACAAACTTTTGAAAGATTGTGCCTCCGGTGTTGGCTTGTGAGTTTCGCACAATTCTTTCAAGAATGATATTGAAGAAGTCACATGACAGCGCGGTCTCGATGAGGTCATTACCGACCTTGATGGAGCAGCGAGCGTTATTCATCGTCATCCTGCACAGACGAACGAGTTTGGCAGGGTTGCCAAAACTAGACATGGCTCTATATAGTTCGTCTCTATAAATTCTGTCATATGCGGCCTTAGGTTAGGTTAGGTTGAAGTGGCTGCCTGCTAGGAGTCGCCAGCACAGTTAGACCAATGAGGTCCGTTGTGATACCACCTGGATCATGGGAGAATCCTCCCTCCACCTACTCGTATTAAAACCAATTAGAGCTTCTTATGAAGCGAAGGAGGCTCTTGATGTCAGTATTTATCAGGTCGCCTATATCATTATTATAGGGAGCTCCTAAGTGGAGTTTCCTTCTACGGAAGAGAGCTGGGCAGAAACAAAGAAGGTGAGGAATAGTTTCCTCCTCTTCTTCATCCATGCAGCTTCTACAGAAATCGTTCGCGAAAAGGCCCAGCTTTGTAGCGTGCTTGACTATTAGACAGTGTCCAGTGATGACACCCATTGTGGTGCCGATATGCAGTCTATTGAGAAAAATCAAATTCTTAGAGCGTTTTAGATCCAGCTTTGGCCAAATCTGTTTTGTCGCTAGACATGTTGAACCACTTGTCCACCTAAGATTTGCACTCTCGATAGCATCCAGCTTAAGTTTGAGTTTGCGAGTAGCGATTGGAATACCTAAGGTGCCATTGTCCGGCAAGGTGGGTAAAGTTGTTCCTTCTTTGGCGAGTTCATCGGCCTTACAATTCCCTGGAATGCCTCTATGCCCCGGCACCCAACACAGGTGAATGTTGAACTGCTCAGCCATCTCCACAAGAGACGAACGGCAGTCTAGGGCTACTAAAGAGTTTATAGAGGTCGATTCCAGGGATTTGATTGCTGCCTGACTATCAGAAAAGATGCGGATATCTCTAGCAGATATCACGTTTTTCTTAAGCCAAGATAGGGCTTCTTTTATCGCCATTAATTCCGCCTGAAACACGCTACAATGATTAGGAAGACGGAAGGAGAGCTTAAGGTTAAGCTTATCAGAGAAAACACATGCACCGACTCCGTCTTTGGTTTTTGACCCGTCAGTGTAGAAGTGAATAGTATCATATTCTAAAAATGTATCGTCCTCCCAGCGTGATCAGGAAGTTCTTCTCAAAATTTAGACGTGGGATGGTGTAGTCCGTGTTTTCGGGAGAGATTTTGAATTTATTCAGAATAGAGGCGTGGCCAAATTCTTTTCTTGACCACGGTTGGGTAGCTTCAAGGCGAACGGCTGCAATCGCTGCCATTTGCTTGCTATATATATCGAGGGGTATTAGATGGAATATAATGTCCAGTGTCGCGGAGGGTGTTGTACGTAATGCTCCGCTTATGCATAGACAAGCTGTACGTTGGACCTTACTTAGATAATCGCGATTTATAGCTTTATCTAAGGCTGTCCACCAGACAATCACCCCGTATGTGAGTATCGGTCTAATGATCGAGGTGTAGAGCCAGTGAGTAATTCGAGGTTGTAATCCCCATTTATTCCCAATGGCTTTCTTACAAGAGAAAAGTGCTACTGTAGCTTTCTTTACTCTTTCTTGAATATTAGGTTTCCAACTTAGCTTCCTATGCAGGATAAGACCCAAATATTTTGCTTTATCAGAGAAAGTTAAGCTGGTTCCATTAAGAGAGGGAGGGTCGACTAGCGGAATTTTATATTTCCTTGAAAAGAGTACTAGTTCAGTTTTGTGGGGGTTTACACCCAAACCACACCGAACTGCCCATCTAGTGAGCTTATTTAGAGCGTTCTGTAAGAGTTCCTTTAGAGTATTTAGGTGCTTTCCTGGGACGGCCAAAGCAACATCATCTGCATAAGCGATCGCCGTGCATCCCTCGCCTTCCATGATTATCAATAGTTCATTGACCACCTAATTCCACAGAAGCGGGGATCTTCTGATAGACGTCCCACCCAGCTTTGAGTTGATAATCCGACCATTGAGCAGTAGATTGATCAATTCGCGGAGTGAGCTGTCAACTTTCAGATCTGATAGTGCATCTGTTATCGCTGATGTATTGACGTTGTTGAAAGCGCCTTCTTTATCCAGAAAGGCAACCATTGTGTACTCCTTGTGGAACAGGGAATATTCAATTTTGCGTACCAGTGAGTGCAAAACTGTTTCCACTGATTTGCCTTTGCAATACGCATGTTGGGCCGCTGACAGTAGCTTCTTGTCAATACTGTTGCGTAAATGGATATCAATCAGTCGTTCCAATGTTTTTAAGAGGAATGATGATAGACTGATAGGTATGAAATCTTTTGGATTTGAATGAGAGCATTTACCCGCATTGGGTATGAATACAACTTTAACTTCTCTCCATATCTTTGGATTATAAACCAGATTTAGACATCTTTGCAGAATTATCTTCAGCACCGGCAAAATTATGTCCGATGACTTCTGCAACTTATTATGCCGTCTGGTCCCGCGGATTTGTATGGTTTGAAGCTGTGTAGTGCCCAGTGGAGTTTGCTCAGTGTGATCAAGTTTGAGGAGTTGGTAATTTGTGGAAATGGTCTGCTGGAAACCATATTGTTAACAACTTTGGAACTGCCTGGGAAATGAGTGTCAAGCAGTAATTTTAGCGAATCTTCGCTGGAAGTAGTCCAAGTTCCATCCTTTTTTTTAAGGTAACTGGGTGTAATTGGATTTGAAGAAAGAATTTTCCTTAGCCTAGATGCCTCAGAAACTTCTTCTATTTTACCACAGAAGAGCCTCCAAGAAGTTCGTTTGGCTTTTCTTAATTCTTTTTTGTATATGTTTAGGGATGCCTTGTACAAGTCCCAGTCTAGTGCGTCTCTCGTACTTTTGGCATTATTGAAGAGTGTCCTATAATTACTTCTTTAAGGGCCTAACCCTGCAGTCGACCAATGCGTCTTCTTTTTGCCGCTGGGTTTGATCAAAGGGAAGAAGAAGACATCGCTGTATTTAAGGCTGATGTTAAATCTTCAACCATGCGATCAAGTTCTTGGGGATCGCAGGGGGGTTAAGGTGATTTGAGGTAACTAAACAGCTTGGTTTTGGAATACCTTTGTATGTAGGTATGTTTAATCACTGATTTCGTGTGATGATGTTACGTTATAATGTAATCCCTTGTTAACTAGTTCGAAGGGTAATTAAGGAAATATTCGTAGTTATAGAGAAATCGACTTCATCCTTGCAATTCTTCCTTGCGTTTCTCAAGACCATTGGCATTCCATAGCAAAATTTGTATGCTTTTAGTCATAATGATATTTTAGGGACAGTTTTTTTGTTGCTGTTTTGTTGGGTTGGAGAAGCATTTTTTAAAGAAAAGATATTCTTTACAGAATTTTCTTATTATTCTTCTCCATATCTTCCAGCCTGGTAAGAATTTTTTGCATAATGTTGTCCATAGCATTGCTGGATGTGGAGTTTTCGTCTGGTTTTGCGATACTCTTTGAAGTAACCTGTGCATATGTTTTCTTAGTCCCGGCCTTGGGACTTGCGTTTTCATTTTGGACTAAGATTATATTTTCTATAGCTTTTTTTACTATATTATTTGTTTGGGCTTTCGCTTAGGTCTCTGGTTTGCTTTGTTTTTCTTTGGCGCTAGTTGCGTCTTTTTTTACGGGCTTATGCATTTTTTTTTGCCTGTAATCTTTTGCCTGCTGCAGCTCTTTTGCTACTATGCAGCCGCTGAAGTTGGCTGGGTGCCTTTCATTACAGTTCGCGCATTTTAGGGGTGCCTCTTTTTCCCTTATGCAGTCTTTTGTGTGGTGGTCTCCTGCACATTTAACACATTTTGGGTTGGAGTAGCATTTTTTTAGGTGTATGACCAAATTTTTGACAGCTTTTGCACTGGGGAACTAGCTTTGTTTTCCGCAGAGGATGAATTTTAACTTTCATTCCTAGGACGTTTTTGATCTCGAAGATTTTTTTCATATCTTCCTCATGCTCAAAAGTGAGCATAAATATTGACAGCGGTACTTTGCTTTTATACTTAAGCATGTTTACAATTTCTAGGAAGTTCTTCTTATTTTATGTCATTACCTATGCGTTGCAGCTTTAGAGCTGAATTAGCTTTAATTTTATTTCCTCCATAATATTTAATAAGACTTCGTACTTTGTTATACCCAGCACTTTAATTGGAGGAGGCTTTATTAGCTTCAGCGGCTTCATTAATTTACTTTAGGCCTTTACTGGCGTTTTCTGGCTTACTTTTTGTGGTGAAAGTTTCGGAGACATGCTAATTTTTCTTTTGTTGTTTTTTTCTCCTTACTAGGGAATGGCACTGGCTCTCTGCGTAGTTCATCTTCATTCGTAGAATATAAGTTAAAGGCAAATACGCTGAGGCGATCATAATCGCGGCGCATACACTTTCTCACGGTAGCCAGCGAGAACATTATGCTGACATCGTGTCTGGGGCATCGGATAGCTACATTCCATCACGTAGCAGACGGACATCCGAGGAAGCGCGTGTAGTTGTAAGATAGTATTTAAGCTTTAGTTTTAAGTAAAATTATGTTCAGTATTTCTGTAGGTTTTTTTAATTTAAAATAATATAAAATAATTTAACTGGCGCCCAACGTGGGGCCAAGATCAACACGTCCGTAAATATAACTCGCTTATTTAATCCCGTAAAGTAAAAGCCCTCAGGTAGTGCTAATCCCGTAAAGTAAAAGCCCTCAAGTAGTGCTAATCCCGCAAAGAAAAAGGCCCTTAAGTAGTGCTAATTCTGCAAAGTTAAAAAGCCCTAAAGTAGTGCTAACCCCGCGAGTGAAGGAAAAAGTGTTAATAAATCCTGTGGCCCCAAAAGAACCCCAAAGTAGTGCTTTCAGAACCGCAAAGAAAAACTCCCTCAAGTAGTGAGAAAGAGCGGACAAAAGAACTGTGGGCTGTGAAAAAAAACGTGTGGAGAACGAGGCCCCCGAGTACCCATCTGGAAAAAGGAGACTGCAGCAGTCAGCCGCTCCACCACAATAGAAGAACAGGCATGATGAGAATCCTGTTATTATTGCAAGTTTATTAATCTAAGAAAAGTGAAAGAAATACATTCCAAATCAAATTTTAAAGAAGTTAAATCAATTAAGAAAAGTGGAAAAATTACATTATAGATTGAAATTAAATAAATTAAGGAAACGAATCAAATGTATAACTAGAACATATTTCACAAAATAAAAGAAAAAGAATTTATTATAATAATTTGATTGGTATTAAATACATAAATTAAGAAAGTGAATCAGAAATCAAACTGATTAAAGAAACAAAAGAAAAGTTCTATACAAATTAACTAAAACAATCGAAAGATAAACTAAAAGCAGAAGTTAAAAATTAAAGAATCTAAGATAGGAATCTAGAGTATTATTGAAAATATAAATTCCTTTTATTAACTTTTTTTGCATTATAATGCCTGATTTACGTTCAGGAGTGTCTACTGACCCCCCGCATGGCAACCCAAGGGGCGATGCTCCCGCCATTAATATCAACCCTACCCTACTGCCGCTACTACCGCTACTCCTACGATTGAGAACCTAAATAACTCATCTACATCTAGTTCTTTGCACTTAGATGGTGACCATGAGGTAAGGGGAACGAATTGAACACCCTCATTTCGTCCATAATTCGCAAAACTTTTCAAGAATCAGGGAAAGAGATTATTAATAGTATTTTAAACCCAAGTGCTGACTTCTATTCCGGTGTCGATCAGCCAATTGCTGCGCAATATCGAAACAGATTAGAAGACCTTGATAAAACCCCAGATGTTGTTCGCTGTCTGAGGAATTTCTCAGGAGATGCAACAGAGTTCAGCTCCTGGAAGAAAGGTGTGGACTGAATCCTCCAGATATACGAGCCCATAAAAGGAACGCCTAAATACTACGGTATTTTAAGTGTTATCCGTAATAAGATCATTGGAGACGCTGACGTTGTCCTACAGTACTCCACTTAATTGGGATAATATTTCTAGATGCCTCGTCATGCATTATGCTGACAAGCGGGATCTAAACACTCTTGAGCACCAAATGGCGTCCCTTGTTCAAGGAAGCAACACGGTATCAGAGTTTTACCAGGCTGTTTATAGTCACCTGTCTCTCATTCTCAATAAAATTTCCTGCATGGAAATTTCTCAAGAGTCAACCCAATTGCTTACGCAGAGCTATAGAAACAAGGCTCTTGATACCTTTATTAGAGGACTCAAAGGTGATCTTCCCAGGTTGTTAGGGGTACGTGAGCCCACTGATTTACCACAGGCACTCCACTTGTGTCTCAAGTTGGAAAACCAGGGGTACAGATCACAACACATGCAAAACTACGGCATGAGAAGACATCCCAACTCGAACCTATTGTCACAACCACCACGTAGGAATCTGCCTAACTATGTGAATCCACAAAGTAGACAACCATCCCATTATCAGACAAGCTTTCTGACTTCCAATCAACCACCACCAAGAGCATCATTCCATCAGCAGCAGAATGTACCAAGTTATCAACAACAGACCGAACCAGGTAACGGGCCATCATTTGCACCAAGGCAACAACATCCCTTTCCTTCAAACCAACAGGTGAAGGCAGAGCCCTTAGGTCAGAGTGCTCAAGTTAGGACTCAACAATTTTCACAGCGAGTACCAACGTTAAAAACCCAAAAGTTTATGCCAAAACAACCTCTGTTTAGTTCCATCAAGCCACAATCAAATTTCCACATCAATAGTGAGTATGACGAAGTTTTACAGTCCGAAGATGATAATTACGACCAAACCTTAAATGATTACATCCAACCATTGGAAGAATCTGACTATGTAGCTGACACAAATGTCGATGAAATCACGGATTATCATTTTTTAGATTAGCTACCTCTTCGTTACCCTATTTCGAAAGTAGGACGAAGAGGGGAGAGATTTTTAAAATTTTAATAGACACTGGATCGAAGAGAAACTACATACAACCTCAGTTAGTAGATAAGCCCATACCAAACGACAAATGTTTCCATGCAAATTCAGTAGGTGGCAGTATTAAGGTCACCCACTACGTCGAAACAAGCCTTTTTGGTTTAAACAGCCACAAAATTAAATTTTTCCATTTGCCTTCACTGAAGTCCTTCCATGC
The DNA here is from genome assembly GCA_946965025.1 of Blera fallax. Taxonomy (NCBI): domain Eukaryota; kingdom Metazoa; phylum Arthropoda; class Insecta; order Diptera; family Syrphidae; genus Blera; species Blera fallax. The sequence goes on from OX337246.1 coordinate 54,034,983, forward strand.
AATATTAGGTAACGATAGCCTAAAAGAGCTATCGGCCGTTATCTACACTAAACAAAACTATATGCAAATCGGGAATGGTATGAAAGTTAGGATAAAGCAACAAATTTCTGAATCAATCAACGCTGTCGCTATTAGAACTGACCATTTGCCTCAAGATCACAAAAATAAATTAAAATCTCTTACCAAAACTTACGCAAATCTCTTCGCCGAACCTAATGAGAAATTAACATTTACCACCATGGTAAAAGGGAGAATTCGAACAACCACAGAAGACCCAATTTTCCCAAGATACTATCCATATCCAATGTCAGTCAAAGACGAGGTAAATAAACAAATAAACCAACTCCTCGATGACGGCATTATTAAACCTTCACGGTCACCGTATAACTCTCCGGTATGGAACGTACCGAAAAAAGCCGACGCCTCGGGTGAGAAAAAGTACAGGATGGTTATTGATTACAGAAAACTTAACTCTGTAACAATTCCCGATCGATATCCCATTCCAGAGGTTAACGAGGTCCTAAATCAATTAGGAAAGAGTAAATTTTTTTCGGTGTTGGATCTGAAAAGTGGATTCCCCCAGATCCCACTACATTAAGCAGATATAGAAAAAACTGCTTTCTCTGTTAACAACGGCAAGTACGAATTTGTAAGACTTCCGTTTGGACTAAAAAATGCCCCCTCGATATTTCAAAGGGCACTAGATGATATTCTGAGGGAGCATATAGGGAAAATATGCTATGTGTATATTGATGACATAGTTGTTTTTAGCGAAAATGTCGAAACTCACTTCCAAAACCTCATTAAGATATTTGAGACATTGCAAAAAGCCAATCTCAAGGTACAACTAGACAAGTGTGAATTCCTTAAGAACGAAGTGGAATTCCTTGGATTTATTATTTCTCGCGAAGGAATAAAGACGAATCCCGCTAAAGTAGAAGCAATCGCGAAAGTTTCATATCCAAGAACACTCAAAGATTTGCGATCCTTTCTTGGTTTATCAGGTTTTTACCGCAGATTCATAAAGGACTACGCTAAACTAGCCAAACCCCTAACAGCCCTTTTAAGGGGGGAGGATGGCAGAGCGTCGAAAGAAAAGTCAAGTAAGAAAATTATCCACCTGAATGATGAAGCCATAGAAGCTTTTCATAAATAAAAAAATGCTCTCACGTCAGAAGATGTCATTCTTAAATTTCCAGATTTCAATAAAGAATTCCATCTAACAACAGATGCATCTAATTACGCCATAGGCGCTGTACTCTCACAGGATAACAAACCCGTAACCTTCATTTCTCGAACTCTCAATAAAGCAGAAGAACACTATGCGGCAAATGAAAAAGAAATGCTGGCCATAGTGTGGGCTTTAAATTCATTGAGAAATTACCTTTACGGTACTACAACAATCGAAATTTTCACAGACCACCAACCCTTGACTTATGCGTTAAGTAACAAAAATACGAACAATAAAATGAAACGTTGGAGGGCGATACTGGAGGAGTACAATTACGAACTAAAGTGTAAGCCTGGAAAATCTAACCTCGTTGCTGATGCATTGTCAAGACCTCCTCAACATACCGAAGTCAATTCCTTAACCCCTACCGTACATAGTCACGAAAGTTCTGCACAAAATCTTATCGAGATTGCAGAGGAACCAATTAATGTGTTTAAAAATCATATCATCCTTAAACTCGGAAATGCACCTTCATACGATTTCAAAATTATTTTCCCCACATATCACCGCCATACAATAGTAGAAACAGAGTACACAGAAGAAAAATTAATAGAGATACTTAAACGATTTTTGAACCCGTCCGTCACAAATGGCTTGAAAACAGAGGACAGTACCTTGGGAACGATCCAAGAGCTTTACCCAAATCATTTCAAGCAATATAGGATACGTTTGTAGGATAATTGTAACTGATATAATCAATGAAACTGAACAGGAAACCGAAATAATCAAAGAACACAATCGCGCACACAGGAATAGTCGAGAGAACAAAATCCAACTTCTCGAAAGACTGTATTTTCCACAGATGAGAGCCAAAATTGAAAGAATTACAAAATTATGCAGTGTTTGTAAAGAACACAAATATGATAGGCATCTACAGAAACCCATGCTTCAAGAAACCCCAATACCATTATACCCCGGACATATTTTACATGTAGACATTTATTTTACCGATAAACGTATAATTTTAACCGCAATTGATAAATTTTCAAAGTATGCCCTGGCTAGAATTATAAAATCCAGATCTGCAGAGGATATCAAACAACCTCTTAGAGAATTAATTTTATCTTTCGGTGTCCCGAAACTCATTGTTGTGGATAATGAGAAGTCCTTAAGTTCAAATTCTATAACCTTCATGCTTCATGCTGAAAATCTTTTCAAAATACAGGTCTTTAAGGCTCCACCGTATACAAGTTCGGTAAACGGACAAGTTGAAAGGTTTCATTCAACACTTTCCGAGGTTATGCGGTGCCTCAAAACAGAAAAAGTGCATAATCATCTTTCGGAACTATTAGATAGATCAATCTTTGAATATAACAGTTCGATACATTCCACAACGGGAAAGAAACCGATAGACGTATTTTTCGGGAAAAACATGCTTAACGATCCCGAAGAACTTGAACGAGAGAGACAATATAGCATCCAGAAAATAAAGGATAAACAGGGAAAAGAACAAGTGTCCTCCAAAAAATTACTCCGTAGGCGAAATTATTTACGTTAGAATTAATAAGAGAATAGGAAATAAGCTTTCATCCAAATATAATAAAGAGATAGTAGCCGAAGACAAAAACACTACCGTCATAACTAAATCCGGAAAAACAGTTCATAAACGACTTATAAAGAGTTAAATTTTTCCTTAACAGATTCCTCATCCCCCTGTGCGCTGCAGGCACACAAATCCTGGACTATTCTAATTCACAATTAGTCAAAATAGATGCATGACCCGACAGACTGCAAACTGGGTCATTCAAAATAATCCATATAATTGATGTAGAAGCATACGAGATACTGATAGCGAATTTGGAAGAAGTGCTGAAACTAAATGCAAACCAATCACATCCCCTTTATCCCATCCTATCCTACGAGATCCTTCGAATTCGGAGTTATTTATCGAGACTAAGGATAAATAAAATCAGTAAAAGATCCTTAGATTTTATCGGTAGTGCGTGGAAGTGGATCGCAGGAAACCCCGATCGCCACGACCACGAAATAATGCAAGAAAAAGTGAATAATGTCCTTACAAATAACAATAAACAGACGGTCATCAATCGAATGACATTAGAGAAAATTAACGAAATTACAAATTTAACAAATAAAATTTTAAAAATTCATAATAGTAATAATTGTGACAAGAGTATATTAGAAATTAAATACAAATTAGAATTAATAAAAGAAGAAATTATTAATGTCGCCTACGCAATTCATTGGGCAAAAGCAAATATTGTAAGCTCTTATATTTTATCAAACACTGAAGTAAATATTACAGAACAACTTTTTAAATCTGAAAACATTCCTTTTATAAATATTGACGAAGCACTCAAATTTTCTAATATAAAAATCGCTTCCGATAATAAGAATATAATTTATATAGTAAGCCTACCAACAACCAATTTAGAAACTTGTAAAATTTTAATGATTAAGCCTGTGAAAATAGGAACACAAATAAACAAAGTACCCTATAATTCGATAATGAAATGTAATGATAATATATATGGAATAATTGAAAAATGTAAATCGCATAACGAAAACTCTATTTGTAACTTAAATAATATTATAGACATAAGTAACACTACATGCGTTCCCAACCTCTTAAAAAGCCAACCTTCAACATGCGTAAAGATCAACAACCAGCACATCCAATCAGTTGAAGAAATTTCGCCCGATGTACTCTTACTTAACCAATTCAGCTACATACATACATCATCAGACACGTTAACACCACGATACAAGTGAATGGGAAAACATTCAGAGCAAGTGAGATCACCAAACACCAGCCACTACCAGCAATACTTCAACCACAGTCGACTCTTGGCAATACAGAAGAAGAACTATCCATCGAGATGATTAAAGAACTCCAAGTCAATGGCAGAGAAGAGATAAGTCTGCTACGAATAAGAAACAACATAAATCTGGCCATTAACATTAGCCTAGTGATGCTACTAACCATCTTAATAGTAGCTTACTTTGCCTACTGGCTAACGCAACATCCAAAGATTCGTAAGGGTAACAAGTCCAATGAAGAACCCATTCCAACACCTTAAAACGCAGCATCAATTACCATAGGAGTAGAAGATATCCCTCATCTCTTAAAGCCAACGACCTCGAACGTGGACGTTCGAACTTAAGGGCGGAGGAGTTAAAGGCAAATACGCTGAGGCGATCATAATCGCGGCGCATACACTTTCTCACGGTAGCCAGCGAGAACATTATGCTGACATCGTGTCTGGGGCATCGGATAGCTACATTCCATCACGTAGCAGACGGGCATCCGAGGAAGCGCGTGTAGTTGTAAGATAGTATTTAAGCTTTAGTTTTAAGTAAAATTATGTTCAGTATTTCTGTAGGCAGAATCGCTGCCGGTTCAAAAAAATAATAAAGTTTTTTTTAATTTAGAATAATACAAAATAATTTAACTTATACGACAGCTTTGGTGACCTGCTCATTTTTACTGTTCACCTGTTCTTTCAGCAGCTGCAGCTCGGATTTTAAATTCTCTATCTCGATTGCCAGCTTTTCACTAACATTTTCATTTCTTTCTTCACAGACTTTTCTGTATTTTGATTCCAACACTGTGTTATCCTTTGTTTGTTGGGATGGTGGTGTTCTTACCACTTGACGACTCTTTATGAAAGGGTCATCTTCAAGCAATAAATGGTTCCCCCCAGAATCCATGGAACCCACCTCCGAAGAGAGTGGATTTACGAGATCACCTGACATACCACCTGGAGTAGTTATGCTAGAAGTTTTATTCATCACATTTTTTTTAGTTTAACTGTTGTTCAAAAGTTTAAAAATTTTGACTTTAGTCGCCTCTTACGACCCCTAGCCCGAATGCGGCTAGAGATGATAACATGCAAATAGATCGCTATCAGTAACCTGATAAATAAAAAGGAAGCATCAGCATTACATACAATAGAGACCCAGTCTAAGAGCCAGTATCGATCCAAATCTTCAAACGAAACTCCAGTACCACTTCTCTATGTATTGCCGAGTGAGGACACTCGGGTTTGAGGAGGGAGGAGTTAGCAGGAGTTAGAAGATTAATCGTCACTCGTTCATGAACTCATCACTTGACCATGGACTTCAGTCCACTTAACTTCACATGCACCTGCAATTCATATGTAGCAATTTCCAGAAATCACCGGCCCAGATACAGTCACCCGAATCCACACACATTGCCCGTGCACCTGAACTGACAGTTTACAGCAATTCTCAGGGATCACCGACCCAGTTGCAGTCCCCTGAATCCAAAGTTTCCAGAAGTAATTGCCGAAGCTGCCGACTCAACGTCTGCTCCCTACTTCTAACACCTTGTTCATAAATAATAAATACTTATAATCAATTAATTAAGTTTTGAGTTGGAATAAAGATCTGGAAAAGGACAGTCATCCGCCCTAAAAAATATATTTTTTAGTTCACCGGGAAGAGTTAATAACTTATATAAACGAGACAAACGAGACGAGAAACGAGAAAAAATTTAGTTCACATTTGGCGTGTTTTGGTGAAAATTATGCGAATCAAAGTAAAAGATTCTCACCAAAATGATCCTGTCTCAGTCTCAAACTGAAAAAATTTCAGTTTTTCTTTGGCCCAAAGACGAAATATGTATTTTATAAACTAACGAAAAATTTGTATCCTATTAATTATATTTTTCTTTCTTCCTCGCCCGTCCATTTTCTTTCAATGAAACACAAGAAATGTCAATTTACGGAGGGCTACCAAACTCTAAAAATCAAAAATCTAAAAAAAACCTTTCATCGCCATCTGAAATTGAGTGTTACAAGCTATTTATCCCAACTCACTTTTCAGAAGATAAATGCTAAAGTAGTTGCCAATCATTTTTTTGTCCGTGTAAGATTTTACTTTACTGAGTAGCGAAGTCTCACCAAAACACGCCTCTTAACCTTAATGAAGGGCCCATTCTGGTGCCTAGTTTTTTATGAGGTTTTCCTTATAATCCCATCTAACCTTACCTAACCTTTATGCCACTGTTCCCAGATTGCGGGGAAAAGGGGAAACACCTTCAGAAAAAGGGGAAAACGCGTATTTGAAATATTATTTTCAAAATCACAAAATCTTATAATATTAAGTCACTAATATGCATAAATCTTCGTTCTCGACAAATTATTTGTATTACGAACATCGTAAGTAAGTATTAAATCAAGTCCATGCGTTAATACACGTTGATAATTTCTGTTCGAAGACGGATACTAGGAAGGCGATAAGTGTTCCGATCAGATTTTTTAACGTTTCGGAAGTTTTTCCCAAGGGATACCTCGATATCGCTGAATATGTATATATATTTATCTATGTATTGTAGAGGTTCAATAAGTGTCTTTCCTTCATTAAAAAAAGGGGAATATTGCGGGGAAAACAGACTGACGAAAAGGGGAAAAAATGGCAGAATGCGACACAAAAAGGGGACACGAAAACTAAACTCAAATTCTGGCACGTTCCGCATTCAAAAACAAAAGTAAAAAAAACTGAGGTTGTAATCAGTGCACAGGATTAACGCGACGAGAGGTCCCACCGGAAAACAAGAGAAAAAAAACGAAGCAGATACACCAATGAATTTCTCACAGTTAAACCAAATAGGGATGATTTTTCGTGAGAAAAAATAAATGTTCATATTTGCGAGTATCAAGAATTGGTTTTGATTTCACATTTTAGAGTAGCTACATACATATGTATGTACTTAATTTAATTTTTTCTGGTTCATATTTTTTGATAATTCACATTTTCGAGGTCCACATTATCAAGTTAGTACTGAATTATTATTTCTTTAGCTTCAGCTTGTAATGGGCTCCTTACATTAGAGATATTTGATCTTGATGGTGAAGATCTATAAACCCTAACACTTTACTTGAAAAGGTCACTTCGATGCAATAAATGGATCTCCCCAGAATTCATAGAGCCGACCTCTGAAGAGGATGGATTTTCAAGAGAACCTGACTTTTCACCTGGAGTAATATTATCTTTGTTGTTGTTCATTGTATATGTTAGCTTTTCTTTAAGAAAAAAAAAATAATAAAGAAGTTAAAATTTTTTTTTTTTAATTTTAGTCGGCTTTTACGACAGCCATGCCATCAGGAATATTCTAACCTCTTACCCGATGTTGGTAGCTCCACATGTGCAGTCAGACTCAGAATTCACTATTAAACTACATACATATGTATGTACATAAATCACGAAAGCTTGTTCATTAACGGCTTCATTCCCCCAAAGGCGATCCTTTATCACGACTTAACTAAGTATGTAAGAAAAAAAAAAATTAAAAAAAATAAGGAAACAACAAAAAAATTATATACCTAGTCCTGCCATAAGTTCTGTTACACAATTTCCAGCGGTTATTGTTTAAAACTCCTTACCGGAATAGAATCGCGAACTTGTTTTTCAGAACACATGCATTGTTCAGTAAAGAATACTAGCCAGTTTAGTTTCAGCTTGTGATCTATATTGATATATCAGCCAGATCCACGTCTAGGCTGATTAGGGTTGTTCTCCATTTGAAGGCCCATCGTCTGTCCACGGGTCATCTTTTAACTCCTCAATTGAAAAAATTAGACTGGAAAGATGCAAGGCACGCGGATGATGGCCACCTTCTCTTTACGGATGAGAAAATTTTTACCGTGGAAGAAGTTTTCAGCAAACAAAATTATAAAATTCAAAGTTCAACGTGGCCGTCATCCCGCTTCCGTAATGGTTTCGTGGGAAGTGTCGTACCAAGGTGTCACATCTCTTTATTTCTGCGAAAAAGTCCTGGAATTGGTGCACAAGTTTACCAACAAGATGTGGTATAGGGTGTCGTGAAGGGTTTGACCAATACCCTTTTCAATGGAGACAGATGGATCTTCCAGCAGGACTCTGCTCCAGAGTCAATATTTCTGGTTTTATAGCAGCAGAAAATTGGCCGTCGGGCAGTCCAGATTTGAATCCACTGGATTACGGTTCGTAGTTAGAATTAAACAAAGCGGCCTACAAGACTCCTCACAGAAATTTGGAAAGCCTCAGAGCAGCATTGACCGCAGCAGCGTCAACGATGTCCATGGCAACCGTGCGTGCTACTATAGCCCAACGACCACAACATTTGTCAAAGCAAAAGGCAGACATTTCGAGTGAATCCAATTTTTTTTAATATTTTAATATATATTAATATATTTAATATTGTGGTCTAATAAATGAAACAATATTGAATACAATATGTTTCCCCTTTTTTTTATGGCGTTTTATATTTGTAACAGAACTTATGGCAGGACATACATAAATATGTACATATTAAATGCAGTGCTTTGCAATAAAAAACGTACGCAATTACGTATTTAAAATTAAAGTAGTTATAAAGTTTGTAGGTTTTAATATAAAAGGTCCTGCGCAACTACCGCCGTATTTGAACTTACTCTAAAATAATTTGTTGTGCTCTAATTTGTATAAACGCAATCAGTTGGCCTTTTTACTCGCATGGATAGTGTTTTTTTTTTTTTTTTTTTTCTGATCCCGCACTTTGTGGATCACATGTCTAACAAGAGGTCCTCAGAAGGAGGACGTACAGCGGAGGAATTCCAACGGCGGAATCAACGGTGACATCCACAGACAGACCGGCGGAAGCCTTGCCCGAGCTACTCCGACATATTTGGAGCTCAGGTCAGTAAGGAACTTTCATGACTGAGGCAGGGTCTTGAAAAAGAGATGGTGGCGGAGGAGCTCTTAATGGACCAACGGCAGCACTCGCATCACCGAAGTGGGTTACTGGCATCGGATTAACCGGACCCTTTACTAGGGGTTGTATAAAGGGATCTGGCCCTCCAGGTTGGGGGTTGTGCGTAGGGGCAACTTCCCTACCGCGTAAAAAACCCATAGTTACGGTACAACCAAATGCCTCGGAAAGGACTGACCCTACTGTTGACGACCCTGGCGACCGAAATAAGGACAACGATTTTCGGATCTGCACGTGGAATATTCGGACTCTTAACAGACCAGGTGCAGCCGATCAATTAGGCGAGGCCCTAGATTACTATAAAGCAGATATCACAGCCATCCAGGAAGTGCGATGGGATGGGCCGGGCAAAAGGAGGATGAAAAATTGTGACATCCATTACGGTGATTGCTACAGAGAACAGAAACTCTAAAATCGTGCTATTCGATTTTAACGCCAAGATAGGAAAGGAGGACATCTTTGGTAGAACAGTTGGTAAACATAGCCTGCACGACACCACGTCTGGCAACGGACTCAGGCTGATTGATTTTGCTGCGGGGCGAAACGTCACAATAGCAAGCACACGGTTTCCTCATCTTAATATCCCCAAGGGGACCTGGCGGTCTCTTGATCATGAAACGGTCAACCAAATTGATCATATTGCGATCGACGCAAGTCATGCCTCTAGTATTCTGGATGTCCGAACCTTTCGAGCACCCAACATCGACTCGGACCACTAACTTGTTGCAGCCAAGGTACGAATGCGGATATCCCGAACGCCACAAAGAAGAATAACTGTGAGAAGATTTAACGTCGAAAAGCTGAAATCGCAAGAGACCGCCAGAATCTTCGCCGATTGCGTATCCCGAAATCTCTCCACGACTCCTATGCCGCCAGCATCAAGTGCAGAAGACCAGTGGCAACGTTGCCAACATGCCATCAGAGACGCCGCAACTGATGTGCTGGGTTTCAGTCGACCACCACCAAGAAACCCCTGGTTTGACGAAGAATGCCGGCAAGCGCATGCAGCTAAACAGGAAGCGAACAAAGCGGCGCTGCAAAGAAGGACGAGGGCTGATCGTGAGCTCTACGAGCGTAAGCGACGGGAAGAACATCGACTTCTCCAGAAGAAGAAAAAAGAGCATGTGAAGCGCGCGATCGAAGATATTGAGAGATTATACTCCAGGAATAATGTACGGAAGTTTTACCAAAAGGTAAAAAGAACGTGTCACGCCAACAAGACCCGTACGGAAACCTGTAGAGATGAGGAAGGAAACCTGGTAGTAGAATCACAGTCGGTGCTGAGAATATGGAAAAACTTTTTCTGCAGACTGTATAACGGCGATGAAGACCAACATACCGCTGTCAGTCAGAATGCGCCATTCAATAAAGACGATGGTAGCCAAAACTTCCGTCCACCTGACTAAAACGAAGTAAGGATAGCAATATCCAACAAAGCTGCTGGTCCTGATGGCCTGCCGGCCGAGTTGTTCACAGCAGCCGGAAATGACTTGGTAGAGAGCATACACCAACTCATTTCCAAGATTTGGTCAGACGAGTGTATGCCTGACGGATGGAACCTCAGCATCGTTTGCCCGATTCACAAGAAAGGGGACCCCCTCAACTGCGCCAATTACAGAGGCATCATCAGTCTCCTCAACGTCGCGTACAAGATCTTAGCTACCATATTGTGTGAACGCATAAAACCCTTCGTCAACAACATGGTTGGCCCCTATCAGTGTGGTTTCAGGCCAGGAAAGTCCACAGACGATCAAATCTTCACACTCCGGCAGATCCTGGAAAAAACCCAAGAAGTCCAAATCGATACTCACTATCTTTTTATCGATTTTAAGGCCGCGTATGACAGCATTTATAGAGACGAGCTATACAGAGCCATGTCTAGTTTTGGCATCCCTGCAAAACCCGTTCGTCTGTGCAGGATGATGATGGAGAACGCTCGCTGCTCCATCAAGGTCGGTAATGACCTCACCGAGACCTTCGATGTCAAAAAGGATTTAGACAAGGTGATACGCTGTCATGTGACTTCTTCAATATCATTCTTGAGAGAACACCGGATGCACAATCTTTCAAAAGTCTGTGCAACTACTAGCGTACGCGGATGACATCGACATAATTGGCAGAACACAGCGGAGTGTCACTAGTGCGTTCGCTAGTATCGAAACAGAAGCCGCCAAAATGGGTTTAGCTGTAAATGAGGGCAAAACAAAGTATATGCTGTCGACAAGAACGGACACACAACATCGACGAATTGGACAGAACGTCACAGTCGACAGCTTTAACTTCGAGGTAGTAAGGGACTTTGTCTACCTCGGCTCTGCTATTAATTCTGACAACAACATCTCGGCGGAAATGAATCGAAGAATAACTCTTGCCAATCGATGTTTCTTTGGGCTGAGAAGGCAATTGAGTATTAACAGTAAGACCCTATCTCGAAAGACTTAGGAGATTTTTTAAAAGACCTTGATCATCCCAGTCCTGCTTCATGGCGCTGAAGCATGGACTCTTTCGAAAGCGGATGAAAATATCCTTGGTCGCTTCGAGAGAAAAATTCTTCGGAAGATATACGGTCCCGTCTGCGTTGACGGGCTTTGGAGGAGAAGATTCAATGACGAAATCTAGGAGCTGTACAGGGACATCGACCTAGTCAAAAAACTGCGCATCAGTCGCCTAAGATGTCTAGGACATGTAGAGTGAATGGACACGAATTCTCCGGCCCGCAGAGTCTTCGAATCTAAACCGGAGGGACAACGCAGTAGAGGAAGACCTCGCCTAAGGTGGCGCGCACGAGTAGAAAGGGGCCTCAACCAACTTGGAGTGCGCAACTGAAGGTAGTTAGCTAAGGACCGGGCTAACTGGAGGGGCTTGTTGGTTGAGGCCCAGGTTCACCCCGAACTGTAGCGCCACCTAAGTAAGTAAGTAAGTAATATTTGAAGATTGGTGCAGGGGCGGACTAAGAGGCAGTGGCACCCTGGGCGGTAAAGCAAGCTTACACCCCTTAAAAAATTTAAGAAAAAAACACGAAGAAAGATATTATTTTAAGGTGCTTTCGAGCTTTTATTGAACTGAATGTTTCGATTAAATCATTAAAATCTATATTTTTTGTGTGCTCCTTTTCGATTGAAAGTATAGCCAAATTAGTCAACCTATTTTGGCTCATTGTTAATCTTAGATAAGTCTTAGTTAATTTTAATTTTGAAAAGCTTCATTCACACGATGCCACTGCGACGCAAATTGTTAAATAAATTCTCATCGCCAATGACAGACTCGGTAACGAGTCTGAAAAGCCCCACTTAACAATGAAGCTTAAAAACTCAAGGGCTGTCCAAATTTCTGCATCTTTTAAATTCATTTTTGCAGCTACCATGTCACGCCGTATTCGCCCAATCTCCAATATGATACTGTTGTCTGTTAGTTCTGTAAATGGCGAGGTAAGCATTGCAACAACAGCACGCAGTTCTTCTTCCGTTCCATACAGCGATATTTTCGGTTGAAGAGCTGAGAAAACTGACGCAATGCCTTCCACATCCTTAGACCGATGAATAAGTTCAGTGTAAAATGTATCCTGACATTCTTGCATGGTTCTTCGTGGTTCCTCTTCCAACGTCAAACCAGCATCCTTTTCGCTTGGCATAATTTTCTTCTTTTTTGTTCTTCCTCGCCTTTCAATTGAAATTCCTAGCTCAGTGCATTGTTCTCTTGCCCATATTAAGGCCTTTTTCACGGTTTCATCACGATGTTCATGAGAAAACCTACGAGTGCCTTAAGTTTTATTACACTTTTTTCTAGAGTGAGCCCGGATTTTTGCAAGTATTTCTGTGCTGCATCAACTTCTTTCAAATATCGCACCAGAATGAAAGATAACACAAAAACGTAAAGTCGCATACAGCAGATAAGAGTTTGGTAACAGCAACTCTTGTATCCAAATTTTCCTTTTGATGATCACAAAGGTGTTCAAGAGTTGAAACTATCTTCACGAAATTTTCCTTCAATGGTTTAACAGCCTCGTGATGAGCGCTCCGTCTAGTGTCTACAAGTCTCTTGACTGACACACCTACATTTTTTATGAGAATATCCCAGCGATGTGTAGATGCTGAGAAAAATGTGTAAAGTCTTTCCACCGTCCCAGAAAACGTTGTACTTGAAGGAGTGCTTCCCAAAGAGTGAACTCCACAAAGGTTTAAAGAATGGTTTGCACATGGCGTAAACAAAGCTTTTGGATTAATTTGCCGAATAAATCTTTGAACTCCTTCATGAATACCCGCAATAGTCGCAGCATTATTATATCCCTGAGCCCGGCAAAGGTTAATGTCAAGACTATCTTCATTGACTTGCTTTAAAATATCGTCGGTAAGTTCTTTGGCAGTCTTTCCAGATGTAGGAAAATACATAGAAGGGATTCCCTTACCTCAACTTTGCCGTCCTGGATGTGAACGTATCTAATGACCTCGCTCATTTGGTCGATATGTGATTTATCGGGTGTGCTGTCGAATATAATGCCAAAGTACTTCGCCTGGTGGATGTCTTTCACAATTTTTGTCCTCACTTCTTTCCCCAAAAGGCTTATAAATTCATTTTGAATATTCTTCGACAAATACAAGCTGACTCTGGTCTAATCACCTATTGAATGCTCGATTCTCAACAAATGCTCCTTTAAAACTGAGTCATAGTTGGATGTACGCTTCATGAATTCCAAGAAACTGCCTCTATTATCCGATGACAAGTCCTCCCTGTGGCCTCGAAAAGAGGCCATCATCCTATCGGAATATGTTATAATTTTTGCAAATGGCGTCGTACGTCAATCATATTTGACATTTTTGAACTAGACAGCTGCAGTATACAAACAGACAAACAATGGAGCGCTATACTCTGCAAGAGCGTGGAATAATTGTGTCGATTTTTTTACCAGTAATCGGTCGGTGGTGTTAGCGCAGCGTGAATTTCGACGTCGATTTCCTAATCGTCGCCAACTGGGCAAACATTCCAGCGCTTAGCTACTCGACTCGAACAGACTGGAACCACAGGACACCATGCAGGACGTGACCGCCAGAGGACTGGTCGTTCGGCCGAGAATGTCGCGGCTGTGGCTGCCGATGTCGCTGAGAACGAAGAAACATCAACCAGACGACGGGCCACACAATTGGGCATCACCAAACGGACCCTTCAGCGAATTTTAGTGAAAGTCTTACACATGGTCCCGTACAAAGTGCAAACAGTGCATCAGTTAATGTCTCCTGACCGTCAGTTGCGTGTGAATTACTGTCAAGCCATACTCAATCTCAACAACGAAGAAGACGATTTTGTGTCGAAAATCATCATGAGCGACGAGGCGCATTTCCACTTAAGCGGTTACGTTAATAAGCAAAATCTTCGTTTCTGGGGCACTGAGAATCCGCGTGTGATGCACGAAGAGCCATTACATCCACTCAAAGCCACTGTGTGGTGCGGCGTTCACGCGGGAGGAGTGATTGGGCCGTGTTTTTGGGGGTGGAGAGAGATTGTTAAAAATCAAATCAAAAAATCAAATCTATACAGCACTTATATTCGAACTCCTTTTGTGAATAAAAAAAACGACCGATTTCGACCACGTTATAAATTGGAATGATTTTATTCTTTACCTTGTTTTATGCTTCTAGTATGTTTGACACTTTACACATTCTATGTTTTTAATTTAACATTTACATTAGCATTAACCAAAAATGGGGTAGTTACATTGATATAATTTATAATTGAATTGATTGAAAAATAAAATTAAATCATGCTATAATTAATTTGTTAAATCTAAAAAAAAGTATTTAACAGCTTGAACATTCTCCCGGCCCGTGAACTCCGTTCGCAATTGATTCGGCATTATCGAGAAGTGGCATCACTGGATACTGTCTTTCGAACTGCTTTGTCCTGTCATTTGATACTGGTACTCTCATGCAATGATACATTGAGAAATTATTAATACATAAAAGAGACCATGATACATGACATTCTACGACAACACGATCAACAACAAATTATACGTACAAGACACTACAGTTTTCTGTCCCTGTCGTCCTACAGGCATGGGGAACCCCTTCACCATTTGGTGGTCCTTCTTTGACTCATAATCCAGCAGCAGTAATTCGAGTACATGAATGGAATAGGTTTAAGTCCATTCATTGATTGTTGCGAGTGAAGTGCAGTGTAAAAATGTGAATTTATAATTAAAATTGGTGTTTTTTTTTTTTTTGTTTAACGTGTTGTGTTCTTGTTGGTGATGAGTCGAGGATCGCTGCAGATGCCAGGTAAGTGTTTTGATTATATTTACTACATTTATTTGATATATTTTTATAGTAATTTTTTTTGTTATTGTTTTTTTTTTGTTGTTGCCGCGCCGAGCTGGTAAATTAGAGTTTCAATCGCGTACGTTATCGATGATCGCCCGGGTTGTTGTTGTAAGTGGTGTTATTTCTTATCAATTTTATTATTAGCGTTTCTCCTTTTATTTTATTTTTGTGATTGAGTTTGCGATATAGGGTGCTGTATTGTGGTTCATGCATCTTGTGATATATTTTATTAAATAATAAAAGAAAAAAAAAAAATAGTGTAAAATCGTGTAGTGTAATTTGGTGTGATTCTTGTTAATGGTGTTGTGATGAAATTTCATGAGTGTTAGTGTCCGATTATAATTCAGTTGTGAAGTTCATTCAGTGTTGATTTAATTCATAATTATTTTTTAAAAATAATGTATATTTATATGTGTATGTGTGTATGAAATATATTTCGAGTGGAATATGTGTTGTGTAGGATATATATGTATGAATATTTTGAGCGGAGTGTTTGTGATTATTTTGATTATGATAAATTTGAGTGGAGTGTACATATGTTGTGTAGGGTGTGTATGATAACTTTGAGTGGAGTGTACATATGTTGTGTAGGGTGTGTATGATAACTTTGAGTGGACTGTATATTGTGTAGGGTGAAGAATTTGTATTATTATAAATATGTATAAGATTAGTTATAAGTAAGATAAGTATCTTTTATAATATTTTTGCATGTTGCTTTATATAAAGTTTTCTGTTGTATACGTTTTATTCGAAGGTAATAAACATATTTTGGTGATTGGTCGTTTTATTTCTCCCATTTTCGTTTTAAGTGTAACGACGCGAATACGATTGTCTGTCCCTGGATGTATGTCCATGATACGGGCTAGATTCCATTTTGATGGAGGAAGCCTTTCATCTTTTATCAAGACGAGGTCTCCTAATACGGGTTGTGGTTCGATTTCTAGCCATTTCGGCCGGTGCTGAAGTCGCGTTAAATATTCAGAGCTCCAGTGTTTCCAAAATCCTTGATGGAGTTTCTGGACTCTATGCCACCTCTCCAGACAACTCAATTTGGATTCCGTGTAGTCCGGTTGTGGAATTGTGTTGATGGGATGTCCTATCAAGAAGTGTCCCGGGGTTAATGCTCCAAAGTCCTCTGGATCGTCTGTCAACGGACAGAGTGGACGCGAATTTAGGCACGCTTCTATTTGCGTCAGCAGTGTCGTGAGTTCCTCGAACGTGAAGGTTTCATTTCCGACTATTCTCTTTAGGTGATGTTTTATGGATTTCACTCCAGCCTCCCATAGACCCCCGAAATGAGGAGCAGCGGGTGGAATGAACTTCCATTCTGTTCCGTTGTTGGCTAGATTTGCGGCAATTTCCTTCCAATCTAATTGTGCTGCTTTCAGTAATCTCTGTAGTTCAGTGTTGGCTCCTACAAAGTTTTTACCGCAGTCGCTGAATATTTGCGTAGGCAGACCTCTTCGTGCTGAAAACCTTCTAAGTGCCGCTAAAAAAGCTTGAGTGGTCATATCACTGACCAACTCAATGTGTATTGCCTTTGTTGCCAGGCACACAAAAATGGCGAAATATGCCTTAAAGGTTTTGGTACCCCTTCCTTTCCAGGCCTTTACCTCGATCGGTCCCGCGTAGTCTACGCCAGTATGGCTGAATGGTTGCGATATACATATTCTTGGCGATGGCAAATTTCCCATTAACTGTTGTGCCGATTTGGCCCTGTAGCGAAAGCAGGTATTGCAGTCGTGTATTATTTTCTTAACACTACTCTTTAGGTTGAAAATCCAATATTTGGCTCTTAATGCTGATACCATTTGTTGGATTCCCCCATGGAAGGTCCTTTCGTGTGAATCGCGTAACAGAAGTTTCGTGAAGTGGTGGTTAGCGCTGAGTATAATGGGATGTTGCTGGTCGAAGGGCTGTTCGGAATGTTGCAACCTACCTCCCACTCTTAGAACGCCTTCTGAATCGACAAAAGGAGTCAGCGACCTGAAAAACTTCTTATTCGAACCTTCCCTTATCGTCCGCATTTCCTTCCCGAACATCTCTTGCTGCACTACTTTTACTACTATCAGTGTTGCTGTGTATATTTCCTTCGGAGATATCGTCGTGTATTTTCTATCCTGGGGTAAGCTTTTCAGATTTAAAAGGAATCTCTTACACCAGGCAACGATTCTTAATAATTTTGAAAGATTCGAGTTTCGGTTAACAAGGGTGTTGATAACGGTTTCACTTACGATGGCGCAATGTCCCTGGATCTTTCGAATTTCCTCTTCGGTTTCTGTTCTCGACGGTTGCCATGGAACGACAAATTCCCAGTTTGTTTGCAGAAATTCCGGTCCATTCCACCAAAGTGTTTTTTCTTTCAGGTCCGAAGGCAAAAGACCACGAGACGCCAAGTCTGCAGGGTTATGTTTCGTAGGGATATGTCTCCAGATGCTGCAATTTGTTAAGCGCTGAATCTCTGCTACCCGATTGGCTACAAAAGTTTTCCATTTCGCTGGAGGTGAGGTGATCCAGGCTAAAGTTATCTCAGAATCTGACCAGGCGAACATTTTTACTCCTTCCAGTTTCAAAATCGTTGACGTGTAGTGTAGAAGCGAGGCTAGCATCACCGCTGCACACAGCTCAAGTCGAGGGAGAG
Source organism: Blera fallax (assembly GCA_946965025.1). NCBI lineage: Eukaryota > Metazoa > Arthropoda > Insecta > Diptera > Syrphidae > Blera > Blera fallax. The sequence goes on from OX337246.1 coordinate 54,052,880, forward strand.
TTACCACCTTTAAAGGAGCCACCTTGGTTTTTGACATCAGCAAATGGACATGGATGTTGTGGTGCTCATCTAAAACGCGAAGGTAGACCACCGCTCCATATGCCTTCTCCGATGCATCGCTAAATCCATGGAGTTCCAGACCTATCTGTTGACTCTGTGTGTGTACCCATCTTGGCATTCGGAACTTTCTAATCAGCGGAAGTTCTTTTTGGAACGCTTCCCACTCATTTTTGAGTTCTGGAGGGATCGGTTGGTCCCAGGACAATCCGCGCCACCAAAGTTGCTGCATCATAATCTTGGCCTTCACGATGCATGGCGAGATCCACCCGAGAGGGTCGAACAGCTTTGCTATCATGGAGAGCATCGTTCTTTTCGTTACTTCAACGCTGTCTGGTTTGATGTCCTGAAAAGAAAAAGAATCGTCCTGTGGAAACCACCTAACCCCTAGGGCCTTCACGTGTTCCGATGACTCAAATGGAACCAAAAACCCTAACTCCCTATGTTCTAGTGGAATACCTTGTAAGACCTCACTTGTGTTGCTTGTCCATTTTCGGAGAGTGAAGCCTGCAGATGCTAACAGTTCCCTTACGTCGTCTCGTCTTTTAAGGGCCTCTTCTACCGAATCAGCTCCTGTGATGACATCATCTACATACGTGTCCTCTCGAATGATTTTTGCTCCTCTGGAATGCTGTCCTTCTTCATCAGTGGCCAGTTTGTTCAGTGTGCGTATGGCGAGGTATGGAGCGCTGGCAGTACCGAAAGTCACCGTCTGCAACCGATATACTTTCACCGGATCCGATATGCTATCCCGCCAATAAATCAGCTGAAAGTATGAGTCGCTATGGCTCACGCGAATCTGCCGATACATCTTCTCGATGTCCGCCGTGAAGGTATACCTATACATTCTCCATCGAAGCAAAATATCCATAATGTTGTTCTGGGTTTTAGGTCCTGTCATCAAATGGTCGTTCAACGAGGTCCCATCGGCAGTCTTTGCAGCGGCATCGAAGACAACTCTAAGTTTGGTGGTGGAACTTGCTTCTTTAACCACTGCATGATGCGGAACAAAATAGTGGAAAGGTGTTTTGAGAGCCTCGTCGGAGTGAATATCGACTTCTGCCATCTGATGAAGTTCCAGGTAACTCCTTATACATGAAGTGTACTCCTTGTGTAGTGTAGGGTTGTTTATAAAGCGTCTCTCCAACTGATGAAACCTACGCAAGGCTCCTTCTCTCGAGGATCCAAGCCCAGGTTTGCATCCACCTTTAAAGGGTAACGACACCTCGTAGCGTCCATTCGCTAACCGTTTCGTATTTTTCAGAAAGTGCTGCTCACAGGCCTTATTTTCTTCGGTTTCTTGAGCCTGAAAGGGCGCCTCTTCTATCTCCCAAAATCGTCGGAGTTGGGTATCGATGTCCGAAACCTGTAGGAAAGTTCGAATTGTGTTTCCCGATTGCGTCGGTACTTTCCCCATCAGGATCCATCCTAATCGAGTCTTCTGTGCAATTGGTGAGATAGGCTCCTGACCCCTGACTACATCCGGAAGTAGAATTTCGGAAAAGATATCATTTCCGAGCAGTAGATCAACTGAGGCTGGCTTAAAATAGTGTGGATCCGCCAACTTCAATCCCGTTATGTGATTCCAATGCTTGGGTGATAGTTCCTTTGAGGGCAGGAGGCCAGTTAGAGTCTTAAAAATAAAGGCTTTGGATCTGGTCTGAAATTCTGAGTGTAGCGAACTTAGCGTCAGCTCTACGAAGCTATGAGCAGATCCGTTTTTTGTTTTTCCTAAACCAGACACCTCAACAAAAGTCCGTTGCTTTTTCAGTCCTAAGATTTGAACTGCTGTCTCAGTCATGAAAAATGCCTCCGAACCTGGGTCTATTAAAGCGCGAAAGGGAAAATAGTCTCCTTTGGCTGATTGAATTTTCACAACAGCAGTAGCCAATAGCACATGTACATTTAGACCGGGCTGCGTGTGAAAATTGTTGAGGGCTGAACAGCTTGTGGAGGGTTCTGTATGGTTCGGATGAAACATTGGAGCATCTGGACTAATTGTTGAAACCTGGTACGTTTGTGGTCGCGCATTTGTATTTTGCATGGTTGTGTGCTGATGTTGTGCAGAATAATTGAGTGGAACTTGACCGGTCGAATGTGGTGTGGGGTTCAAATTGGATGAAGAGCTCAGAATGGGGTAGTGAATCAGCGAATGATGCGGCTGTTGGCAATAGTAACACCTAACTCGGCTGGGACACTGACCTGTAGCATGACTGTAAGCTAGGCAATTCTTGCATACTCCTATTTTATTCACCTGAGCACACCTATCCTGTATGTTCATTTTCAGAAATCTGCTACAATTCCTAAGAGAGTGCTGCCCTTTATTGCACACCTTACACAAATATTGTGACTTCTCCGATCGCTTCAGATGGAACACATTTTGTTTTGAAACCGACCGTTGAACCGTGGGAGTGGATCGCGCTCGTTGTTGGACTACTGACTCTAAGGTACGAAACCGAGTTTCCAAAAACTCCGAAAAGGCTTTCCATAAAGGCACTTCCTTTTTACCTCCTAACTTTTCTTCCCAGATTTGCTGTGTAGAACTGGGCAATTTCTGTAACAGGATGAAAATTATTATTGCATCCCAGGAATCAGTAGGGATCCTTAAGTTCTTGAGAGAATGAAGAACTTCTGAAGAGGTATCCAGCATATTTTTAATAGCTTCGGCACTTTCAATGTGGATAACTGGTTGTGCAAAGAATACTTTCAATTGAGCGTTAACTAGAATTCTCGTATGGTCATATCGCTCAATCAAAATTGTCCAGGCCTTGGTATAATTGCCCTCATTACTACCTAAATGCTGCAATAATCTTTCAGCTTCACCTGTCAAGCTGGATTTTAAATAGTGGAGTTTTTCGATTTCTGACAGTGAAGAATTAAGATGGATGAGAGAAGAGAAAAGATCATGAAAAGCACGCCAGCTCTCATAATTACCCGAAAAGGTTGGAATGTTAATTTTCGGCAAACGTAAGTCACTCTTGCCCGCAGCTGTACTAACTGGTATTTGAGGTGGGGGTGCATTTGAAGCAGGTGGAGCTATATCGTCTAAAGCATCCAGCAATTCCGCTCGATACTCAATGTATGTATCCTGTATTTGCTCATACACCTCAACTACTTCTTCGTGTTTCACATCAGGTACCTCAAACAATTCCTCCTTGCATTCCGCGCTCCGACGAAAATTATTTTCCAGAATGGACAAACGAGTGCTTAAATAATTTTTTGTTCTACCCTTCTTTGTCTTTTTAAAATTTGAAAAGTCCCTCCCAATTTGGACACAAATACTCTTAAATAGTTTAAAAACACTCTCACTCATGATTTTCTTGTTTAATTATTTTTCTTATTTTAAATAAAAACACAGAAAATATTTAAGGAAATTGTGCAGTACTTGCGTTTTTCCTGTACGATGGATTTGCTTTGGAAGTGTGTGCCGTTGTATCCGTTGCATGTATCCGTTAGATGTGTCCGTTAGATGTATCCGTTAGATGTACCTCGTTGTGAAGTCCGCTACCTGGATCCCGTCTGCTCCGTTGTTTGTGGCAGCTCCGTTGCTTACGGCTATTCCTTGTACCACCGTTGGATTTTAAACGGTGACAAAAATTTGCAACTGTGCAATTTATGTAAAAGGCAATAACAAAAAAAAAAAAAAAAAAATGCGCCGACACGAAAAGCGAAAGGAAACTCTCTCTTTTTTTTTTTTACTAAACTGGTAATAAGTATACTTTAAATGAATATAAATCTGGCTCGACTGGACCAATGTTTTTGGGGGTGGAGAGAGATTGTTAAAAATCAAATCAAAAAATCAAATCTATACAGCACTTATATTCGAACTCCTTTTGTGAATAAAAAAAACGACCGATTTCGACCACGTTATAAATTGGAATGATTTTATTCTTTACCTTGTTTTATGCTTCTAGTATGTTTGACACTTTACACATTCTATGTTTTTAATTTAACATTTAAATTAGCATTAACCAAAAATGGGGTAGTTACATTGATATAATTTATAATTGAATTGATTGAAAAATAAAATTAAATCATGATATAATTAATTTGTTAAATCTAAAAAAAAGTATTTAACAGCTTGAACAGGCCGTATTTTATTGAGGACGCCATCGGCAATACGGTCACGGTTACTGGCGAACGCTACAGGGCCATGATGAACGACTTCTTACTGCCGGAATTGGATGAGCGGGGCTTGGTGAACATGTGGTTTCAACAAGACGGTGCAACCGCATACACAGCACGAGCCGCAATGGATATTGGGAAGAAAGCGTTTCCTGGTCGCGTAATACCCGTTTTGGCGATTTGGCATGGCCAGCAAGATCGCCCGATTTAACCATACCAGACTTCTTTCTTTGGGGCTACTTGAAGTCGCGGGTTGATGCCAGCAAGCCTCAGACAATCGCAGCCCTTAAGGAGAATATTCGACAGGAATGCAAACAGTTATCCCTGCGATAAAACTGGCACAAATATGTATCAAAACTGGCGGCAGCCACTTGGCGGATATCATCTTTTTCACTTAATAGAAAAAATTTTAAAGGTCAAAATGAAGATTTCCATCACTCAAAATCATTTTTTTTTTATTTAGTAAAAAAGTAATTCAAAAACAAAATTGGATGATTAATTTTGCGACACCTTGTATAAATAGGACATTGAACAAATTACATACATATTTCTTTATGGCTTAAACAGCATATTAATATTCATATACCCTATATGATAAAGCATAAATAGCCTTTTTTGGAGACCAGAGAATAGAATGGCAACGGATGACCATTTATTTAGATGGGTTATTCACCACCCCTTCCAATAAAGGATTGACTCAGAACTATTTTCAATGAAAGAAGTATGTGCACCAACAACGCCCACACACGTCGTCCGAACAATCCAACAAACAAACTTTTTAACCAATACGATGCAGTTTTTGTTTGGACGAGTTTCATGACCCGTTCCCCAGCACATTTTTTAGTTTTCTGTCCCTTTTTTGCAAAGGAATTCCTTTTATCTGCTTTTGCTTTATTTCCGTGTTAGTTTTTCTGTTAGAATGTTAGAAAAATAGGACAGAAGCTCACACACTTGCACTCTCTCAGAGCAGGCATGCCTTTCAAGATACCCCAAAACGTAATTTCTGGTTCAGGTCTTTTTTTTGATGTGGGTTTTCAGGACCCATTCGTATACCAAGCGGCAAGCGCAGTCAGTTCGTCTGCCTAAATTCTCGGGAATTTAATGAAATTTTATTGGTAGCAACCACTATGGACAGTTTTATTAGGGACTTGGTTAAACTCTAGCAAAACACATGGAGAGTCCTTGAAATGATGGGGCCCTGGGTTGAGTGACACAGAACAGCAATGAATACTGAAATACTACAGGTAAAAAATTGTATTGCATACTTGTAAAGGATATTTTTTTTTTCCATTTTCGGGCTGTGGGTGAGTTAAATGTAAATGTAATGGAAATGGGGGACCAGTCTGAGTAATAGTGCCATATTGCTATATGTGGACCTTCTGTGATGACTGGCGATGTATCATGCAACTGTTATTTATTTGAGCGTACATTATGTTGCATTCTGAGGAATTAATTTGATCACTGTAGCTTTTGTAACAGTTTGTGGAAAATATTTCAAAGGAAAATTCATAGAAGTTCATTTTCGCAAGCAAATTGGAAAGAATGACCTTTTCTTTATTGTGAAATTATGAAATTGTTTTAAAAAGTCAAAAATTGATACGTCAGAGTTTTAGAGTTTAAATGCTACTGCCATGGTGATGTAGCTTTGAGGGTGGATGTGCACATACATTGTTACACATACAAGTCTTTTATTTTTTTGAGTTTTATCTAACAAAATATTTATTTGTTATTGCGAGTTGTTTTTTGTATCACATTGAACTAGTCAAAGCAATATATTGCATACAAAAAGATGCTTTTTATTATTAAACAAAAATTATAGATGAAAAATCAATAAAGCAGGTGCAGTCATGTTGGAACAAATCGTAGGAAATATTATCCCTCGTGTACGAGCGTTTCAATTAGAAAGCATGAAAAAGAAAGCCTTGGAGGATTTTTTTATTAAATACGATTTTCACTACATTTCGTAGAAAAAGTGGGCTATGCTCTTTCTATTTCTGAAATTCACGAACTCTAATAACATCTGCAAAATGAGACATAGCCATGAAAGAACCTATCACGAAAAAGCAAAATCAGTCTTAGAAAAACTCTTACAAAAATACTGTTACAAAAAACCCTGTACAATTTGATAAATATTTTTATCATTTCATTCAATATTTTTAAACAAGAAGGTAGATTTCAAATATCTGTACACTTCTAATTCTTGGGACTGAAGAAATCTTATATTGTACAAGTACTTTCACACAAACTTGGACAGAAAGTCCAACTAGTAGCGGCGTTTCAGCATTCGTACCCTGACAGCAAAAAGGTGACTTGATTCGATGTTTGCCATTAAGGAGGTTCGGACATCCACAGACGTGTCTTTCCACCATGTCACCCCGCCGTGGCTGAAAGTAGGTCAGGATACGAAGAGGAAACCGGAGTCAACAGCCGAAATACCATGCTCAGAGCGCCAGCAAAAGTCCACCCCCAGCGAAGAAAATAGGGCATTGCGCGTGATAAAGTGGAAATTGTTTCGAGAGACCAGCAACCCGAGAATAAAGACGGCGAAACCTGGTCAAAAATTGTCAGCAAGTCCCAGAAACAAAAAAATAAAGGGAAAGAAAAACTGCCGAAAACTGAGGAGAAGAAGAAGGCAGAAAACGCTGGAAGGAAGACCCGAAGTAAACCCAGAAGGCCAGATGCCATTGTGATTGCGAAAACGGAAGAGACTTCCTACGCAAATATGCTCAAAAAGATGAGAGCAAACCCTGATCTTAAGGAGCTCGGAAAAATGTGAATAAGATCAGGAAGACAGGAAGACAGGAAAGGGCGAATTGCTGATAGAGCTCAAGAGAGGTAGAGATGGACAAACTGCCAAATACAAAGAAGACATGTCCAAAATCCTCCAAAAGGAAGCGAGCATAAAACACTGTGCCAACACGCTACGGTTGAGCTACGCGACCTAGACGAAGCGACGACACAAAAAGAGATCTGCGTGGCCATTGAAGAACAACTCTCAACAGCAGGAAGCATAACGGAAGATGCCATCAAATCCATGAGAGTGACAAGGGACGGGACACGAGCCGCCCTTATTACCCTCACAGCAGATGCAGCCAACAAACTACTCCCTGTAGGTCGTATAAAGATCGGGTGGGTTAGGTGCAGAGAACGCGAGCACATCACACCTACAAGATGTTTTAAATGTCTTGAATACGGCCATATTGCCAGGCACTGCAAAAGTGAAGTGGACCGCGCAGGAACGTGCCTACGCTGTGGAAGCAAGCGGCATATAGCCAAAAAGTGCACTGCTGAACCAAAGTGTGCCATATGTGACGCGAACTGCAAAGGTGGAAACAACCATGCGACCGGAAGCTATAGATGCGCCGCATACAAAGAGGCGATGCGAGAACTAGTAAAGAAGCAATGAAGTGCATCCAGATAAATCTCAATCATTGCGAAGCCGCACAGGATCTGCTTACACAGACAGTCAAAGAGGAAAAAGCAGACCTAGCCCTCATATGCGAACAGTATAAAACTATCCACGCCAATTCAAGATGGGTAGATGACTCCACTAAGACAGGGAGGATATGGACTTGCGGAAAATATGCATTCGAGCGAAAAAACGCAAATAAGAGACCGAATTTCGCCTACGCCAAAGTTAAGGGCATCCACTTCTTCAGTTGTTATGCCCCACCGAGCGCAACCATGGCAGAATACCAACAGATGTTGGATGTACTTGTAGCTGAGGTACGAGGAAAATCACCAGCATTGTAGCCGGAGACTTTAACTCATGGGCAGTCGAATGGGGTAGTACGAGGACCAACCACAGAGGCGAAGCACTGCACTATTAAACCAAGGAAACAAAGAAACGTTTAATAATGGCAGATCTGGCTCCATCATAGATCTAACGTTAGCCAGCAGAGTTATAGCGAGAAAAACAAAATGGCATGTCTCCGATGTCTATACAAACAGTGACCATCGGGCCATCGTCTTTGAAACAATAGAGCCAAGAAGGTTTCAGTACCAAAAAGCTACTGAAAAGGTACAAAAGTGGGGCTGGCAAAGGAAAAATATAGATAGAGAGATGCTCGATTATTGGCTGAGTACCATGGAAATTCCCAGGGGCACAGCTGAAGAACATGCAAAACAGGTGACGACTTAACTCACTCGAGGATGCGACGCATCCATGCCACGCAAAGGCAATGGAAATGGGAGAGCCCCGGTGTACTGGTGGAACGACAGCTTCGCTAAGCTGAGAGCAGACTGCCTCAAAATGCGAAGGCACCAGCAGCGAGCAAGACGTAGACAAAGAGAAGACTCCGAAGAGAAAAGAAAGGAGCTTCGGAAACTCATTAAAAAGAGTAAAGCTGAATCTTTCCAATCACTAAGAGAAAACCTCCAACATAACCTGTGGGGAAGTGCTTACAAGATAGTTATGGATAAACTAAAAAGTGGCACGGCAGGTGCACCGACATGCCCGACCATGATGAATATTATAGTCAGCGGCCTTTTCCCAAGGAATATCAGTGTGCATCTCTCTCACGTAATAGCAGAGGACGCGGAACCAATACAACCCGTTACAACTGCAGAAGTCCTGGAAGCAGCGGGCTCAATAAAAAGCAATAAGACTCCCGGAATGGACGGAATCCCAAACTTCGTCCTAAAGGAAGCCATTGAAATCCAACCGGAGGTGTTTGCAAACCTCTATACAAGATGTCTGGCAGAAGGAAAGTTCCCTTTGCAATGGAAGCGACAGAGACTGGTGTTAATCCCGAAAGGCGACAATCCCCCAGAGCAACCGTCGTCATACAGACCGCTGTGCATGCTAGACACAGTAGGGAAAGTGCTGGAAAGAATTTTCCGCGACAGACTTGACCAGTACACCGAAGGAGACAACGGGCTTTCCAACCGACAATACGGTTTCAGGAAAAAGCGAAGCATCACTCATGCGATACAAGCAGTTTGTGAAATTGCACGCGAAGCCATATCTGGGACCAGATGGAAAGGAGGAAGAAAACAGTACTGTGCTGTAGTTACGCTGGACGTCAAAAATGCATTTAACTCGGCCAGATGGAACTTCATCATGAGAGCGCTGAGGAATATTCGAGTGCCAAACTACCTACTACGAATTATTACCGACTACTTCAAAGACAGAACCCTCTTCTATGATACGGACGAAGGGCCGGAAACATACAAAATAACAGGAGGAGTCCCACAGGGATATTATGTATGATGGTGTACTGCGCATGCGAAGACTAAGAGGAGTGGAAATAATTGGATACGCCGATGACATTGCGGTGGTGGTAGTGGCTAAAACCCTAGAGGAGGTTACAAGAAACTGCAACAGTACCATCAAAGACGTGAAGATATGGCTTCGCTCAACAGGTCTGGAACTAGCGGACCACAAAACGGAGGCTGTCCTCATTAGCAGCCCCAAGAAGTTTGAGTGCCTGACCATACAGGTAGGAGAACACACTATTGAGTCAAATCCCTACATAAAGTACCTAGGGGTACTGCTTGACCATAGGCTCAACTTTAAAGACCATCTTACCTACACAAGCGTGAAGGCTAATCGGGCTGTTGCCGCAATATCCAGGCTGATGGCAAATATTGGAGGACCCAGGCAGCCAACTGTGTTAACTTACATCTCGCATGTTTGTTTATCACCGCATTCAGTTTTGGTTAGAGGATTTCTCGAAAAGAAGTCGTCGTTAACGTGTTCCTTCGTACTAGAGATGTGTCGGTCATGAATGAACTGAGTTATTTGAACAAATCACTTTAGTGACTGATGACCGATGGTTCAGTTGTTAAAAGAAATATCGGTCTTCGGTCACTAATATCAATACATTTTAAAGACACAATATGCAAATACGTAAATTGCAGTGTGTTCATTTCATACATCTCTTCTCAATAAAAAGAAAAAATATTTTTCAATTCTCAATCGGAAAAATTTGTTTACACCAACACAATGAAAATCCTTGTGTGTACACATTCATGTGTGTCGATCGTGAACGAACTGAGTTAATTGAATGATCTGAGTTAGAAAGGTTAATTAACCTACCGATACACAACACCGAAGCAGATGCCGAAAAAACATCGCATCACCCAAAAGAAAATATTTACATTTCTGTACCTGCTCTCGCCAAACGCCGATTTTAAATATATTTTGATGCTGATTCTGTTTCTGTTGCAAATTTACTGGACTCTGTTTCTGTTCTTTGTCACTAGCCGCCTTGTAAAAAGGTTTAATTTGGGTGAAAATTAGAATTTTTAGAAAATTAGAGAAAAAAAATACACAGACACAGTTGAGTAATTACAAAAAAAAATATGCATTTCTCCTGAGTGGGATGGATAAAACCCACATATAAAAATAGAACTTCTCAATTTTTGAAATACATATAGTTTTCATTCTCCTGAAAAATAAATATGTAGGTGTTTTTAGCTCCTATTTTTGACTCGAATATTTCCTTTTTTACAAGTGACCGATTGGCCGATATTTTAAACTCGTTCAACGCAAATTAACGATTCGGTCAGAACGGATCATTAAATTGACCGATTTCGCCCACCACTACTTCGTACTCTTGTATTGGATCTTATAGTTGAAACCACTCAGAAATTGAGCATAGTGTAGTAGAAAATCTTTGTGCTATTAATAAACGTAAATTTCTGTTTGGATTAAATATGACTGTTAAAGGTTTGTTGTCCGTAATAAGTGTAAATACCAGTCTTCAAGGAAGGGGGACCCTAAATGAAGCATTCTTTTGTGCGACAAGGCTGGGCAATTACATAGGAGGTGAAGGATTGTTTCCTCCTCCTGCTCATCACTACAACTCCTGCAGAAGTCTTTAGAGAAGAAGCCAAGTCTTCTGGCATGTTTGCCTATAAGACAGTGCCCAGTGAGAACACCGACAACACAGCTGATCTGTGATCGTTTTAGTTTGACCAACTCGACACTACGTTTATGATCTTCCCTAGGGCAGATCTGTCTCGAAATGTTAGACGTTGAGCCTTTCCGGGCAGTTACTGGCCCTCGAAATCGACCAGCAGTCTCTTGAAGCCATTAAGGTTCAAAACTGCTCTTTGAGGAGAACTTAAGCGGAACAGTAATCTCCTTTCCCCTGGACTGTAACTTTCAGAAGGAAGAGATTCTGCTGGCGGAGGGTGAGGTAACAGCCCCCGACGAGCATTAGCTCGATGACCTCCCCAGATAGAATAAAGATCGCCCAGGGAGCACTATAATAATTAGTAGGTTAGTTAGAAACTGGAAAGTATGAGATGTACCGTCACACCAGACCTTAATCCGTTTGAACAACTTTGTGTAGTGTACATATAGTTGAACATATAATCAACAAGCATCTTCACAATGCCATCCAAACTCTAAAAGGTTGTCGTTATCTAAGTGCCTGGTTACACGGGCATTGAAATGAAAGTCATGTCGCGCGAGACAGGTAGATTGCGCCGAAAATCTTTCATTGCAATGACCGTGTAGCCAGGCACTAAGTGATGGTGTTTGAGATTATTAAAATTCTCTAGTTTTTTTTTTGTTTTATTTGATATCGTTACTTCGTTACTCTTGTTAATTTGTTACTCTTGTTAATTTGTTACTCACTGTTAATTTATAAGAATCACTTGTTATTCGCTGTATATTCTTATCACACCACTCCGGTGCAGTTGCATTAAATCGAACTATGCATCCTCAGCATCCAATCGGTGTGCGCCAACACTCACCGTACGATTCACCCAGCTAGTGCATGATCTGTTGAGTGTGCGTTTGTGTTGTTTTCGTGGGTGCATTCTTGCTGCTGATGTTCAATGGTCGATTACTTCGGCCACTTGGATTTTGGACGCGCCGATAGCAGATGGTACCATTTAATTTTGCCCTGTGCACTTAAATAAATAAATACATTTATAACCTTTTTCGAAATACGAGTGTGCTTCGTTTTGCATGGTTCTTTTGTTTTCGTCGTTGCTTCTTATTAGCTGTTAAGACATTACATTATGTTTCTTTGTTGAATCAGAATCAGATGGCCAACAACAACAAGGTGCAGTTAATTCATGCAAGTTGAGAAAATCATATGTATCACTATGTGCATAATTATGTTGAAAAAATAATGGTTGTTAAAGTCGCCAATAGTAAGATAAAAAAAATGAAAGAGACCTGTAATATAGAGCCATATCCGAAACGGTTTTTTTGAGAAGATTTCGCATAACAGTTGTTACTGACGGACGTTTGTCAGACATTCGCGAGAGGTAGGGCCGTGAAAAACTTTTTCGTGTTTTCAGGGACTCGATCATCCCGCACAGTAATCCAACACACTAACCAGTGAGCTACGGCGCCCACCAATAGCTAGATCAAGGCTAGTAGTAAGTTTAGCAAGAGTTAGCTTAACAAGATATTAGGAATCTATACGGCAAGACTGTGTTGCCTACGGGGGATAGGAATTGGGTTTTCTCATGTCATCTTTATGTGTACATGTGTACATCCGATTTCTCAGTACTCATAGCCAAATTAAAAGTTATTATTATAATTTTTCATTACAATATAAATAAATTTACATTATAATATGAAAGTATTAACAGCACTAGTTACCAAAGGCTTGCGTCTGGAAATTAAAAAAAAAATCAGGTTATAGGGTAGGGCGGGGCTAGTTGGGCCACGCGAATTACTCAAGAACCGAGAGTACTACACTAATAAGATCATACACGAACGAAGTAAGCACACTAACCAACACTGGTCTCAGTTGCATTTTATCAGAACAGAATACGGGGAATCACAAGCAATTTATTGTTTTTTAGGCGAAAAAGTTAAAAAATTGTCCTTCTTAATTTTTTTATTCTAGTGGTGAAAAGGTGCATATCACGCATTAAGATACAGTATTTTCATGAGTCACGTTATTATATTCTGCAATGCCTTATCAAAAATTTAACAGTTTTGAGTATTTTTTTTTATCTATGACGTAATATGTTCAGCAAACTAGGTGTAAGAGTAATTTAAGAGTATGTAAGTGTTTTAGTAAAAAGAGAAAAAGAGAAAGTGTACAGCTCTGTCTATTCATGATTTATTGACTGTGATCAACGATGAATAGTCAGTTGCTAAGTTGTCACCGGTGTAAAACAATATAGAAATAAAGAAACACTAAACTTAAAGTCTTTAATTTTTTACATCCTTTTACATGGTGTCAGATGTGAAAGAAAAGTGTAAATAACTAAAGAGTGTAATATAAAACATTGTGTATCAAGTAATACTGATTGATAGCAGTACAACATTAGTAGAGAATGGGGGAACAATCAATTCGAGGCCCTAGTGAAATGGATTTCGATGAGCCAGCAAAAAATTGGCCCATGTGGAAACAAAAATTTGAAATTTTTCTAACTGCGGCAGGGAAAACAGGAGCTGAAGAGTCGCTAAAGGTAGCCTTGTTTCTTCAACACATTGGAGAGAGGGGCATCGAAATATTTAATGCACTTGCCGTCCCCGCAGAACAAAGAATATTATCAATAGTCATGACTTTGAAGACTATTGCATCCAGCGCCGCAACATCGTAATGGAGACCTACAAATTTGGCTCGATCGTACAAAAACAAGATCAGCCGTTTGTGGAGTTTGAAACTGAAGTGCGAAATCAAGCCAAATTCTGTGAATTTACTTGTGAGGCTGAGGAATGTCAGCAGTCATACGTTAATCGAATGATTAAAGATAAGATCATTCTGGGTCTGGAGAACAAAAAATTGCGGGCAAAACTATTGGAGTCGAGTAGTGACACCCTGGAGGCGATTATCAAAAAATAAATACAAATACTTAGCGCAACGGACGTATGTGGTCCAGGGCCTAGCTTCTCGCGACCATTCATGTTGTGCGTGTTATATTTTTCACACAAACGGAAGGGACCTACAGTTTAGAGCCATATCCGAAAGGCATATTGAGAAGCTTTCTCCTGACAGTTATTACTCTCGGACGTTTGTCAGACATTCGCGAGAGGTGGGACCGTGAACAATTTTGTTGGTGTTCTCTGGGATTCGAACCTCGAACCTTCCGCTCAGTGATCCAACGCACTAACCACTTGTGCCACGGAGGCGATTATCGAGAAGTGTAAAATTGCGGAGTTATCAGAAAAAAATAAGAAACTGTTATCTGGAGATGAGAAGGAGGTGAAAGTGGATGCAATTAAAGCGGTTACAACATGGAAAACAAAGAAAGCAAGTGGAAATCGACAGAAGGAGAGAGATGTACAGCTATGCGATCGATGTGGAATGACAATAACGGGACAGCATGACAAATTTTGTCCAGCATTAGTGGAAGGTCGAAAGTGTCGAATATGCAACAAGGCTGGACATTTTGCGGTAGTATGCAGAAATAAGTACAGCAGCCGACGGTCAAATAGCGGAAATAAAGTGCATGCAGTCGAATGCAAAGCAGATGAACGAGAGGAAAAGAGAGACGCAGCGAGATTATCTCAGTCAGCCGAGCGGCGTGGAATAAATTCAGTTAATAGGCGATATTATGATTGTTAATAATAACGCACTTTCTCTAAGTTTTTCTTTTTTTTTATTTAACGAAAAAGACTCCCGACAAAAAATGGGAAAAAAAGGCTCACTAAAAAATTAGTGTCGTTATATTTTTAAAAGTGACAGAAAACCAAAGAACAAAGAAATATAAAGTTAATATAAACGGGCACGTTCAATACCATGGGTGCTGAGGCACCCATTACATCAGCAACATTTCTCCCCCCCAGCAAGGGAGCTCCATCATCTATCATCTGCTGCCTTGCTTTCGTTTCTGCTGCTGATGTCCAAGACTGCAAGCTTTGCCGCTGGTCGGTCATACACCCCGTTTACCGTCTTCACCGTCGCTCTCCTCACCTGACCATCTTGGGATGTGATGGTACTGACAACAATCCCCTTGAGCCAAGTACAAAGTGTTGTTTGACCAATTCGTGCAACTCATCATCACACTCGCAGATTTGGAAGTTTCCGAAAGGTTCCAAATTATTTTCGCGTCCACCACTGAGGCACCATCCCAGTCTTGTCTTGAGCGCAATCGGTTGGTAGCATCTTCCTTCTTTTACTTTTAGAGCCACTGCTGCCTTCTCATTGTTAAGCCCAATGAGAATGCCACATTTAGCGTTAGTGTATGGCACTAATGGCAGTCCCTTAAGATGATGGTATTTCTGCAACAATTCTTTTGATACTGATTGCGACGGAAGGTCAAGCGACTTGACGGTCCTCACACCGTTGAGCTGCATCCTTGGGAACTCCTCCGTATTTCCTTGAGATGAAATCGCCAGTGACACTATCTCGGATTCTTCTTCACGACGAGTGGAATTGGCCGTCCATCTGAGGCACAATGGTTTTGGAGTGCCACTCAGTCTAAGCTTCCTCGATACCGATTCCTCTAACAGGGTGAGTGAGGACCCGCTGTCTAAGAAAGCATATGTACTAACCTGCCTGCCATTGCCGTACAAAATGACTGGCAAAATCCTGAACAGCGTCCCCGTTCCCTTGTCCTGCTGGTGAGAGTAACACGCTCCTACATCATTCCCGCCTCCAGAGTGCAGCAACCGATGATGCTTTAGCTTACAGCCTGCAACGCCACACGGCTTCATATTGTTGCACTTAGCTCGCCTAGAGTGTTTAAGGCAACAATCGCACAGTGATTTTTCTGCAACCAGTTTTCGACGTTCCGGAACAGACAGATTGTTGAAATCGCCGCAATCTACCAAACGATGATTCTCGCTGCATGCGTAACATCTTGCTCTGGAGAATTCCTTTGCTGTATCCTGAGCGTGCGCATTGACATGCCCCGAGCGTTTGTCTACTTTGGTGCCATCATCCGAATACCTGGTGACTGTTGCCGCCGCCTCTGCCTTCGCGAACATCCATTCATAACCGATGGCACTGATCCAGGAAGCAATAACTGGCTACTTACTGCATCCAACGCTTTGCCCTTCAACGCCTTCTGCAACCGCATTAAATTTTCATCATTTGAGTAATTGCACAACGCCGTGCTGTTGCGATAATTGCTAATGAAGAGAGGCCACTCTTCTACTCTGCCGGAAAACGTAGGCAGCTCCTTTGACACGCCTTTTCTTGCTGCTACCTGGTTTTGTGAGCACAGCCTCCTCAGCCTTTACTACAGTTTTAGCATTCGTAACCCAGTCCTTTGTACGCTTTACAATAGAGTCTACCTCACTCTTGACACTGCCGACCCTGGATTTTAACACCTTCGAATGCACGCTGTTCACAACACTTTCAACTTCTTCCTGTTCCCGTAATTTTAGCAATTGGAATTTCTTTTTGCTCCACCAGTCTGAGTAACTCCAGATCTATTGCCCGCCGACTCCGAGAAGAAGTACTGCTGCGAACACCCCTGGCTGGTACTACCGTTACATCAGCGACAGGCGTCCGTGTGACACCCGCAGATCCGCCGCTCCTTGCGGTCCCCATGCACTTCTTGCAGAACCATTGTCGATTCATCACCGAATCGTCCACTCCTGCGCATCCATAGTGCAACCAGACCTTGCATCCGTCACAACGTACCATGTTGTCCACCGTGTTCGCCTCCGAGCAGATATCACAGTCTCCCTTCTTCGGCATGTCTCCGCAAAACGAATCACTCGAACTTTCTGGAACAATTTTATCCTTGAGCCGCTTCTGGACTATATTTCACTCGTATTCTTACTAATTTTTTAGACTTGTTAATAATAACGCACTTTCTCTAAGTTTTTCTTTTTTTTTTTATTTAACGAAAAAGACTCCCGACAAAAAATGGGAAAAAAAGGCTCATTTTTAAAAGTGACAGAAAACCAAAGAACAAAGAAATATAAAGTTAATATAAACGGGCACGTTCAATACCATGGGTGCTGAGGCACCCATTACATCAGCAACAATGATGATGAAGGTAAAGTGATTATTAACATTAAAAATAAATCGTTTGTAAACAATGTTGATTGTAGACGTATAGGGCCGATAGGGTGGTACCAACAAATGAAATTTAACAATGTGACGGTCAAGTTCAAATTGGATACAGGTGTCGATGTGAGTTGCTTACCCTTAAAATATGTAGAAGAAATGAATTATATGCATTTAGTTAAAAAATCTGAAAATAATCTGTTTGCTTATAATGATAATAAAATAAATTCTTTTGGCATAATTACTTTGCCATGCATTATAAAATTAACAAAAGAGGCATGCCCATTCGATTTGAGGTAGTTGACAGCAAATTTCAGCCCATTCTGGCTCGTGCCGACTGCGAGGCGTTGAGGCTAGTTAAGCGAATTGAGGTTTTACAAAACAATCAGAATCAGAGAGTTAAGCTGCCAGACTCGAAAGAAGGATTTATTAAGCAGTTTGATGACGTCTTTGAAGGTTTAGAATGCATTCCAGGCAAGTGCAGCATCCAATTAAAACCAGGTTCGGAACCAGTACTCACTTACAAAAAGAAAATACCTTTCAATCTTCATGAGCGACTGAAAGCTCAATTAGAGGCAATGGTCAGCGATGGTGTAATTAGTTTGGTAGAACACCCGGCGGATTGGGTTAATAATCTGCAAATCGTTGAGAAAGCGGATGGATCACTACGTTTGTGCTTGGATCCGCAGCCGCTGAACGCATGTATTCGCCGCCAACATTTTGCAATTCCAACTGCCGAGTCTATTGCTAGCCGACTTACAAACAAATCGGTTTTTACAGTAGTAGACCTAAAAAATGGATCCTGGCAGTTGGAATTGGATGATGAGAGTGCAGATTTAACTACGTTTATTACTCCTTTTGGGCGCTATAGGTGGCATAGACTGCCATTTGGCATAAGTAGCGCTCCTGAGCTTTTTATGCGAAAAATGGTTCAGATTTTTGGAGATATTCCTGGGGTGGAAATATATTTTGATGATCTGCTCGTGTCGGCCAAAGACTACGACGAACATGATCAAATACTTATGAAGGTTATAGAACGAGCAAGGGTTAATTGTGTTAAGTTCAACATAAATAAGTTACAGTATAGACAAACAGAGGTAAAGCTTATGGGTCAGTCAATATCAAAAGGTAGTATAAACCCGGACGATAAATATTTAAGAGCAATAACGGAGTTACCACGTCCTGAGGATAAAAAGGCTGTTATGCGATTGTTAGGTATGTGTAAATATCTGGCAGAGTATATACCCAATCTATCCATCATAACAACGAAACTGAGAGACTTAACAAAAATAGGCAAAAATTGGGAATGGGGCGAAGAACATCAAATACAACATAACTTGAAAAATATTGTTAGTCATGCACCGGTTCTGCGTGTGTTTGATCCGAAGGAGCCTCTTGTGATACAAGCTGATGCTTCGAAGGATGGTGTAGGATGTGTTCTGTTAAAAGGAGGACAACCGGTAGCAATCGCTTCACGAAGCTTGTCTGCAAGTGAGCAAAAGTGGGCTCAGATTGAGAAGGAACTCCTAGCTATTGTCGTTGCAAGTAAAAAGTTCCACTACTATATCCATGGCCGGGATGTAGTGGTTCATTCAGATCACAAGCCAGAACTTAATCAAGAAAGAACCAGATAAAGTAACTGCTAGGCTGCAGCGCTTGTTTATGTTCCTATTAAAGTACCCGGGTCTTAAAATAAAATACGTGCCCGGAAAACAATTGCTGCTGGCTAATTGCTTGTCAAGGGCTTATTTAAGTGCGTCTGCTATAGATAAAACCGAATTAAATTATGTTGTTCATAGCCTTGTTAATAAAGTCTGTATGTCCGAAGCAAACAAATACAGTTATCAGGTAGCTACATGGAGCGATGAGTCCTTAGGTAGGATATTGAAGTACTATGAGAGCGAGTGGCCAGATTACAAGAAGCTCAGTTCAGAATGTAAAAATTTCATAAAATTAAAGACGAGATAAGTGTGAATGAGGAGCTGCTGTTTTTTGGTGATAAGTTAATTGTACCTGAAAAGCTTAGGGGTCAAGTTATGGAAATGCTGCATGCTTCGCACTTAGGTGTAGAAAAAACACGACTATTTTATTGGCCGGGTATGTCGAGGGACATTGAACAAAAAATTCAATTGTGTCGAATTTGTGAAAAGCATAGTTACAATAACTCAAAAGAACCTTTGAACCAACATGAATCACCCAAGGGAAAACATTTCCATGGACATATTTGAACATGGTGGCGTGTCATACTTGGTTATAATTGATGCATTTTTTTTTTTTTTTTTTTTTCCTCTTGTACAACCCTTGCCCGCATGGCATCGACACTGCGACCTAAAAGATCTATTGTATCGAGGGGTTGGAGTTAATCCAAGAGACGTACTACCTCCCTTATGAAGGCAAGTACATCCTTGGTAGCGGATCCCTTGAGTTCCACTGAAGTAAGTATCTCCCTGTGGAGAGTACGTAACCTTAACCAATGTAGTGCCGGGCATTCGCAAAGAATGTGTTCGGATGTCTCATCTTCCTCGAGGCAGAATCGACAATCCTTGTCCTGGCAAATATCCATTTTGTTAAGGTGGTATCTCAGGCCGTAGTGGCCAGTTAGGAAGCCCGTCAGCTTCCTAATGCTTTCCTTAACTATGTTAAGGATTTCCTTATAGGAGTAAGGTTTAATTAAACGTTTGGATTGTCTCAGACCAGGGACATTTTCCCAGTGGTTTAGACGAAGTTGATTTTCCCATTCGTTTAATTGTCCTAAGGCAGAAGCCCAGTTGACTCTGCAAAACGGTTCTGGTCCTAAGAACACGGATTCTGATCCAGCCCTTGCTAGTTCATCCGCCGATTCGTTGCCTGCAATACCCTGGTGACCAGGTACCCATCCAAGTTTGACCTTGTTGTATCTGGCGAGGGCCTGTAGGGCATCGTGGCAGCATTTAACTGTCATAGAGTCCATCATGTTGGAAGGCAGTGCTTGTAATGCTGCTTGGCTATCCGAAAGGATAATAATTCTGGCGCCTTTAATACGTTTTTTGGTATTAAGTCGGCGCAGATCTCAATGGTATGTACTTCTGCCTGGAATACCGAGGGACATCTTCCCATGGGTATCGACAGTTTGGTGTTGGGTCCAAAGACACCAGCTCCAACTCCACATTCCATTTTCGATCCATCAGTGTACCAGATCAGACTTCTAGGGTCCCGTGCCAGAGCCCCATTGGCCCATTTAGCACGGTCTGGAATTTCTACCTCATATAGTTTCCCAAAACTGTATTCCCTAACCATAATGTCTGGGATGGACATAAACATGTCTATATTTGGGATTGAGTTAAGTATTTTCAGGTGTCCCACATGGCCATCTGTTTTATACTTAAGTTCGAGCTGCAGTTTGATAGCGCATCTAGCAGCCGTCTTCCTAATGAAGATGTGTAGGGGTGTTAGTCCAATTAAAGCCTCAAGTGCTAAAGTTGGGCAGGTGCGCATTGCACCTGTAATACCTAGGCAGGCAATACGCTGTAGTTTCTGGAGCTTATTAGCCGTTGATTGTTCGAGGGTTTTAGGCCACCAGACAACAGCAGCGTACGTAATGATAAGTCTAACCATCATGATATAAAGCCAGTATATCATTTTGGGGTTAAGCCCCCAAGTTCTGCCATAGAGGCGCCTACTGGCCCATATGGCTCTAGTGGCATGCTCTGTGGCTGACTTGATGTGAGAGTTCCAATTGAGTTTCCTATCTAGGATAATACCGAGGTATTTGACTTCATTGGAATAAGGCAAAGTGGTGTCTTTTAAGGTGACAGGTTCAAAATTAACCAGTCTCCTTCTAGTAAAAGGCACTAGAATAGTTTTGCTGGGATTAATAGATAATCCTTCAGAAGTGCACCATTCTAAGACGTGAAGCAATGCGTTCTGCATGCCTCTAGTAATGGTTGCGTTAAGCTTGTCACTACAAATGATCGCCAGGTCATCTGCATAACCAATGGCGCTAAAGCCAAGTCTGTGGAGACTGACTAAAAGATCGTCAATGACCAGTGTCCATAATAAGGGAGAAAGTACCCCACATTGGGGGCAGCCTTTGACCGCCGTCACGGACACCGACACGCCACCAGAGGAGGCGGTTATGATTCGACTTTCTAGCATTGCTCTGACCCATTGGTTGGTCGAATCTTCGATACCTTTACGACTGATTGCCCTAGCTATCGAGTCGTATCCGGTATTATCGAAAGCACCCTCAATGTCTAAAAAGGCACATAGGGCAATTTCCTTGGTTTGAAATGCTTCTTCGACCTTTTTGACGAGATAGTGAAGAGCACTCTCAGTGGATTTGCCTTTTCTGTACGCGTATTGACTTGAGTGTAAAGGATTAGATATTTCTATCTGGCCTCTAATATGAACATCGATAAGTCTTTCCATAGTTTTAAGAACAAATGATGTTAGACTGATAGGTCTATATGATTTAGGCAGTTCACTAGGCCTATTGCCACTCTTGGGGATGAAGATCACATTCACCTGTCTCCAGGTGAATGGGATGTAACCCCAGTTGTAACTAGCTCTAAATAAAGCGATAACTGCCGGCAGTATGACGTCGATAACCCTTTGAATAAGGGCTGGGAATATGCCGTCACCACCGGGGGCTTTGAAAGGTTTGAAAGAGCCGATTGCCCATCTTACCTTATCTGGACTGAAGATTTTGCCAGATAGACTGTTAACTCTGCTGGCTATGGAGACCCTAAGGTCAGTGTCGTTAGAGTTATCATGATTTTCATGGATAGTCGAACCGGGGAAGTGCACCTGAAGTAGGGTGTTAATCGTATCCGTTCCGTCCAACGTGTAGGTACCATCAGTTTTCTTTAGTAAACCCACACAGTTTGTATGATCTTTATCAAGAGCTTTGTGGATACGTGCCGCTACAGGCATGTCAGTAATGTCTTCGCAGCATCTTCTCCATGCAGCTCGTTTTGATCTTCTCAATTCTAAATTGAATTCTGTGAGAGCGAACCTGTATTCGTCCCACATTTTTGTGCGTTTGGCTCGATTAAAGAGTTTCCTAGCCTTCTTCCGGAGTTTAGCTGGTCATTCCACCAGGGAACCTTTCGTTTACTCGGGCTGGTTTTACTGACACAACTACTGTGGTATGAAGTTAGCAACACTTTATTCAGCTGGTATGCTGCTTCATCAATGTCCCACGTGGACTCAATTGGTGAGACAAGCATATCCATTTTAGAGAGGACTAGCTCCCGATACATAATCCAGTCCGTCGACTTGGGATCGTATCTAATTGGGGCCTGTGTCAGTTGGCCGGGTATGTCAAACCTAATATGCTGATGGTCAGACATCGAGGCTTCATCTGACACATGCCAATTTGTGACAAAATTAGAGATAAATGGACTGGCGAGAGTGAGATCAAGTACCTCCTCTCGAATGGCATTTATAAAGGTTGGTTTAGACCCTTTGTTGAGGACATCTACATGGTTACTAACAAGATAATTTAACAAACACTCACCTCTTTTGTTGTCGTCGCTACTACCCCATACCATGTTGTGAGCATTGGCATCGCAGCCAATGATGTAGTGTAGGTTACTACGTTTGCAGTAGCTGATGAGCGCTTGGACCTCCAATGGCGGTATATTGTCGTCTTCACCAGGGAAATACGCCGAGACACACACGATGTTCTGAGTGTGTGTGTCTAAGTGTGCTGGCGAATCCTAGCTGGCAGCCACTTCAACCTAACCTAACCTAAGCAGGCCGCCCTTGGCACTTGCTCATCGTGTTTGTAAATTAGCTTACCTACCCCATTCCCGAGACCCTTGATATGTCCGCGAATAACCCAAGGTTCTTGTAACAGTCCTAGGGCTATCTTTT
The DNA here is from genome assembly GCA_946965025.1 of Blera fallax. Lineage (NCBI taxonomy): Eukaryota > Metazoa > Arthropoda > Insecta > Diptera > Syrphidae > Blera > Blera fallax. The sequence goes on from OX337246.1 coordinate 54,075,805, forward strand.
CATCGGCGAACCGCTTGCTAAGGGTAGCGGACGCGCCCTTAGCATGATGCAGGTTCGCCTGTAACACCTTGAAGGTGCTAATCATGGCTGATTAGATTTTGCTTGCCGGAGTAGTTGGGCTTTTTTAGGGCCTTTCTTACTGCGGCAGGCGGCTTGTCCAGGACGACCTGTTGTTCTGTGCCTGACTTCAGCCGTATTTAGAGGATTTCCGGCCACGTTGCCAGTTGTCCGGGTTTGTGTACCCTTCTTTTGCAGCTTAGGGCGGACCGACGAAGCGGTGGCCGTAGCCTTAGTGCCGCTCCCAGAACCCCCCGCAGTAGCATGCCCAACGGCATTACTACTGCCTATAGAGGCTGAGTGGGTGCGATCCACAGGAACAGACACCGCTGTCGTCTTACCGCCACCAGAGCTAGATGGCCCAGAGGCACAGCTAGTTGAGGTAGGCTGACTTGAATCCTTACAATCGGACACATTTCCGGTGCAAGGTTGAGTGCTGGCTGCCTCTTCCTCTAAAGGGGTACCGCTGTCAGATGTGGGAACCTTATCGGTGCTCTTAAGGATAATTTTTATCTGACCCCAGCGGTAGTTGACCTTCCCCTTGAGTTCGAGGAGCTTAGCCATGGAATTGTCGTCTATGCCTAGCACAAGGTGAAGGAGTGCACCTTCCTTCCCTCTCTGGATGACTTTCCACGTATTGGCCTTAAGGTTGGCATTTTGAGATACGAGGGTGGCAAGCACTTTCTCGTTTGAGAGATCCAGACTTTGTGGAAAGAATCCACGGACGATGTGTGTTTTTGGGAATGAACCCTCTTCCACCAACATCAGGTCCAGACCACATTTAGTGCTGATCCTCTCAAAGTTGGAGCGCATCCACCCTGCTGTAGCATTGTCTCCACAGACAAAAATTAGCCACCGCGATCTTAGGTGTGACCCTGAGAACTTAGGCCACACGACACAGTTACTCAATTCGATCGAGGTGTCTATAACTGCCTCTTGTACGAGAGCCATTTGCTCTGTTGAGAGGGGATGGTTGGTCAAGTCGGTCGGAACGATCCCTAACCTGACAAGGCTAGCCACCTGGCTAAAGGTGGGAACATCAGGTAGGGGACCACTCTTGATCTTCTTGGCGGCCGATGAAGGGGGAGTTTGATCTTCGGATCTGACTCGCTTCATGTCTGGCCTGTCTTTGTCAGCGGATTTGGTCAGGATGAGAGCACTTTCTCTGTCCATTCCTCTCCGCAGGGCGCTTTTAAAGCGTCTGTGTATTTGCAGCCCGCTAAAACTCTTCCCGATGGAGGAGCAACCCGATTTCTCGGTAATCACGCTGCAGGTGTCAACAAGTGTGGACGCGTCGGAATCAGAGGTGTACGATTCCGCTGCTGCTTTATCGTCACAGCAATCCGTACGATCGGAAGGGGCCCACTTGGCCAGACCTTCTGAATCGGATGTAGGGTTCGGTTGCCCGATGGCGGACCGAGAAGTAGAGGCCGTTATGTGCTCTGAGGCACTATTAATGTCGACCGTCGAAAGCCCAGTGGCTACCCGATTGGGGAGTGCCTCTGGTTGCCCAACGGCAACGCCAGAGGTTGATGCGCTTATAGAGGCATCAGTCTGTAAATTTAAATTTTTTTGAGATATAATGATTCCCACGAGTATCCGGGAAAGAAGAGTCACCCATGTCGGAGCCCGGTACGGCACGGGAAGGCATTGGTTAAAACCGAAGGTAGCCTGGTATTCGGAGTCCGCATACTAGCGACTAAGCACTCTCTTAGCCACGCATCCCTGGCGTATGCTGTTCCACCTTGGATTAGAGATTTATTCTAGAGGTTTACTCCTCACGTCGCTCACTTTAGCCGAATAGTCACAGACGTGAACACCAGCCGTGCAACGCAGGCGTGCGCAATAGACCATACGTTCAGTTGTGCACGTCCGCAATACTAGGCCAGATTATCTCGCTGTGGTATTCGTTGCCCGGTGGCCGCCCCGTGGAGGCAGTGACTCTTCTTGTCACGGTTACTCGCCAGGGATCGTCCAGGGACTTTACCCTGAGAGTCCGAACCTGACCACCATAATATATAATTGATGCATACTCCAACTGGTTGTGTGTTGAAAAGCTTCGGGATAAGTCAGTAGATCATATAATAAAAATTTTAACTTCTCGATTATTTGCCAAGTTAGGTGTTCCACTAGAGATTCGATCGGATAACAGTCCTTTTAACAGCCGCAAGTTTAGGGAACTGGCAGAAAAATTTAACTTCAGACTTATATTTTCAAGCCCGCGATATCCTCAGAGCAATGGGCTGGCAGAAAAGGGTGTGGCAATTGCCAAGCGAATACCGAAAAAATGTTTAGAGGAAGGAAAGGGAAATGATTTCCAATACCGAATATTAGAGTATAATGCCACGCCGTTGGCTAATTTGTTGCTGTCACCTGCTCAACTTTTCATGGGTAGAGAAATTAAGACAAAAATTCCAACAACAACAAACAATTTGAAACCACATGAATTAAGCTCGGATGACGTTTTGAAACGCATAGAAAAGAAAAAGCAACTTCAAGCTGAATATTACAATAGAACATCGAAACCTCTACCCAATTTGAAAGACAACGATAGAATAATGTTTAAAAAAAATGAATAAGACTGGTTGTATGGTACAATTGTAAAAAAGGTTAATGAAAGGTCATACATAGTTAATGATAGCGAAAATAATATTTTTAGACGGAATAGGCGACACATTAGAAAATCACTTAACAGTGAACCAAAAAATAAATTAGAGGATTACGCATATGCCGGCATCGATAATGGTCAAGTCATAGACAACAATGAAGAAGACAATGTGTCAGAAGACCGTGACGTGGAGGAAAATATGAATGAGGGCATTATCGATGACTTACCCGACCGGCCAAATAATATAGTAACCAGGTCAGGAAGAGTTGTAAGGCCTCCGGAACGCTATGGTGACTGGGTGACCTAATTAATTTAATTATAACTAATTAATATACTACACTATAAGACTATGTATATTAAAACTAAAAAAAAAAAAAAAAAACATATCAAAAAAAAAAAAAATAAAAAATATAGAGCATGTAAGAGTAATTTAAGAGTATGTAAGTGTTTTAGTAAAAAGAGAAAAAGAGAAAGTGTACAGCTCTGTCCATTCATGATTTATTGACTGTGATCAACGATGAATAGTCAGTTGCTAAGTTGTCACCGGTGTAAAACAATATAGTAATAAAGAAACACTAAACTTGAAGTCCTTAATTTTTTACATCCTGTTACACTAGGTGTGGGGTAAGTTGGGCCAGGTGGAATGCATGGAAGCATTCTCTGTAAATATACCGGGTTAGGAGTGGACACAGTGCCATACTTGCCGAGATTGGGCTCATACGAAGTGCTCACCTGCACTTGTGGTCGTCTGCAATAGCGACTACGATTCCTAATTTATTAGCTACATGGACTACCATTTTGTTTTATTAACTATTTGCTTAAAAGAGTTTCTATTTTTGTGATAAAAAAGTCTTGTTATTTTTAAAAACATCTGTAACTAGCGCTATAAATCATGAAATATTTTTTGTTTTGAATTCTTTATTTAATTATTATGTTTTGAATAAAATTGTGTCATAAATTTTGGCTTTTTGATCTTTATGGAGCTAATTTTTCCACTTTTCAGCCCTTGGCCCAACTTACCTCACACGGTGGCCCAACTTGCCCCGATAGTGGGGCAAGATGGGCCACTTGGACTTAGCGCATTCGGGACAATATTATTCTTCGGCGATTAAATATTTTCAGTTCTTTCAAACTTTATTAAGGAACAAGATATCCATTCTTTCCATTGATCCCACTTTCATAGTTGTATTATGAGTAGTTTTATATTTATGAGACTAACTAGCCCCGCCCTACCCTATATGCTATGGCCAAAATAATAGCAACACTTTCAATAGTGGTAAAGATAACTGCCATTTCATTGGTATTTTTAAAATTTTCTTAATTTCAACTTATTGACAAATATGTTTACAACATTTGCTATGCACAATTTGTTGTATAATTAAGCGCCAAGTAATAACAGAGAAAAACGTTCAGTTAATGTATTTTATTTATTATATTTTTAAACGAAAGTTAGTATTTAGTCACAAAACCCTTGTTTTTAATAACAGCATCAACTCTGTTCTTCATAGAATCTACTAATTTGCGACATTTATCTAATGGCCATTGGAGCCGAAACTTCCTGAACCATTCACCAAAGATCTTGCTTGTTTGAGGGGTGGTGCTTTTTAACTTCAATCTACAGCTCTCTCCGGGGGTTCTCAATCGGATTTAAGTCCGGAGATTGAGAAGGCCACTGCAAAATATCCACACAATTTTGTTCAAACCAGAGTTTTGTTAGCTTTGCACAATACTTGGGGTGGTTGTCTTGCTGAAAGCGCCATTTCAGCGGCATATTTTCTTCGATCCATGGAAGCATAACATTCTGTAGTGTGTCTGCATACTTTTCTTTTGTCATTATGCCCTCGATAAGGTAAACCGGACCTACGGTCCACCAAGAAAACAACCCCATAACATAATACCGAACCGTGATGGACTTCGAAAGAGAATAGACGCGTCTTTATTTTTGTCCAGCTTCAGTGAGTGAATGTAGTGTGCTGACTCGGTCTGAATACTTAAAATTGTGCGAGGACATAAGATTTCATCTTGTTGAACAGTTGCCGGTTATTGTTTTTCCAAAGTTTATCTTTTAAGATCAACAATTATCAATTTAGTTTTCCGGTACGTGATCTTTTCTAATCGCCATTACTACCACCACCAATAAGTTTCTCTTAAAACTATGTCTGGCCCAAACTTACGCCCAAGAACTGCTCCAACGAAAGGTCTCCCCTCCACTCCCACGCATTCACCTTCTTTGGCGATGAAGCAGGTAAACGACACTGCACTTACTGTCAAAGTCTTAGAAGATCATCTTACCAAGCAAGCGAACTCATTGCGGCTTAGCTTTGCAGACGAAATCTCTAAAATGCGTAGTGAATTTCTACTTAAATTTGACAAAATCATAGAAAGCTGGGGTCAGCGATTTGATGAAGTCAACAAAACGATTTCCCGCATAGTTGAGCGCATTGACCAACTTGAAGAAGGCACCAATACAGCTATAGAACTACGCAATGCAGAAATTATAGCTCTTCAACAACGAGTGCACGCTCTGGAGAGGAAGGAAGTCGCTTGTGATGCTGTGCTCTTTGGAGTACCTACAGTCCCAGATGAGAACTTAAAAAGTTTATTTAACCGTCTCTGTCACACTATAGCATGTAAGCCGCCTGCCTTGGTAAACATCTTCCGTTCCAAGAACACTAATAAGAACAACTGCAACATCTCCAATCGTGCTGAAATTCAGTAACTCTCAAGAGAGAAATGCCGTACTGATCTCAGCAGCGAATTTCCGCAAACAAAATGCCTCAGAACTACGTCTTGAAGATCTTGGCATCGAATCTGAAAATAGCTGTTATCTCAATGAGAACTTGACCAGACAAACACGTTTTCTCTTAAACAGTGCTCAGGCGAAAAAAAACAGCTGTTCTCCGTTTACACTAAATATGGATTTGTTTACGCAAAAAAGGAGATAAATGGAAAAACCTTCTTAATTGAAAGCTCTGAGGATCTGCTTGCTGCTGCTGCGACTCATCAATAAAAATTCCCTTTCTGCTCAAAACTTTATTTTAATAGTAATTATTCTATTGTTAGTTAAATCACTATTATACTCGTTTTCCTTTATCTCTTCCTACTATCAAGTTGAATTGCACTTTTTCTTTACTTGTTTGCTATTTGTTTGTTTATATTTTGATAATGGATGCTAGAAGCTCTCCCTTAGATGCTTTATACAGTGTGAATGAAAAATCAACGTACACTATGGTAAATGTTCTCTCCAAACGTTGTGAGGGACTTAGGATATGTTACTTGAATGCGCGTAGCCTTAATGTTTGTAAATTAGATTATTTGAAATACCTGTTTGCCAATTCCTGTGTTGATGTTATTTGTGTAAGTGAAACTTGGTTTAAGACTATTTTACCCGATTTGTCGTATACTATACCAAATTATAACCTTTTTAGAAACGACCGAGTAACTCTTACTAATGGAGGTGGGGTTGCAATTTATTGCAAATCAACACTTAATTGCAAAGTAATTAATAAGTCTAGTGAGCATGGTGTAGAATACATAGTAGTCGAAATACATGACGGCAGTACTAAGTGCGTTGTTTCATGTGTGTACTGTAATAATAGAAGCTGTTCGCCTGTTCCGTTTTTCTCAGTTTTTTCTGATTACTGTGCGCTTTATGACCATCTAATTGTCTGTGGCGATTTCAATGCGGACTTGCTTAAAAACGATTTTCGTGCATTTCAAATGAAGGATCTAGTTTCTTCAGTTGGGCTTGAAATAGTAAATACTTACCCAACACGCTTTGCTCCCAACAGCCCGCCTAGTCTTCAAAATTTCGAGCAACTGGTACCGAGACTTGAGGATTTCGAAGTGGTTACTGAACTCGATGTTTTAACCTGTATAACTGCTATCAAGTCGAATTCTATAGGAGAGGATGGCATTCCTATACGGTTTATCAAACTAATTTTACCACAAATTGTCAACCATTTAACCCACATTATAAACAGCTGCATTATGACATCAACTTTCCCTCTGTCTTGGAAAATTGCAAGAGTTTTACCCATCGCCAAGAAAGCCAATCCGATTTCTCCTGCTGATTTTCGACCGATCAGCATTCTACCTTGCCTGTCTAAAGCCTTCGAGAAAATAATAGCAAAGCAAATTATGAAACACTTGTCCCTCAATCCCTTAATAAATCCTCGCCAGTCTGGTTTTAGACCTAACCACAGTTGTTCCACGGCTATGGTGAATTTACTTGAGGAGATAAGGCAAGAGTTCGATAAGGGCCATGTTTCGCTTCTTTGTCTGCTTGACTTTTCGAAGGCATTCGATAAGGTTAACCACAAAATCCTTTGTTGGAAGCTCAAGAAATTGTTTGGCCTAAGTGATAGGGCTGTCAAACTGATTAATAGCTTTCTCTCTGATAGGTTGCAAAGGGTCGTCTCTGGTGATAAATACTCTGATTTGAAACCAATTACGCAAGGAGTACCTCAAGGGTCAATCTTGGGACCGATCTTGTTTTGCATGTTCATTAATGACCTACCATCTATATGCAATCACGCCTCAGTGCATCTATATGCTGATGACGTTCAACTTCATTTAGCCAAACCTTTAGATAACCTAACAGAACTTGCTTTTCTTCTAAATGAGGATCTAATCGAAATTTATACTTGGTCAAAAGCTAATGGGTTGCTACTAAATCCAGAAAAATCTCAAATAATACCAATCTCAAATAAAATTTTCAATCTTAATCGTTTACCTGATTTGTGGCTTGCTGGTATGAAAATCAAACCTACTGAATCAGTTTCTAGTCTTGGTTATATAATAAATCGCAACTTATCTGGTTACAATCACACCAACGTAGTCGTTGGCCGTATTTACGGATGTCTCCGCAAATTATGGCTCACTGCATATTTTACTCCGCTAGAAACTCGTAGAAAGCTTATTATAACCTTAATTTTACCTCTAATTACTTATTCTGAGGTTGTTTATTCTACACTTGACTTTTCATCCCAACGAAAGTTACAAGTAGCCTTTAATGATGCAGTGCGGTATATTTACGGGCTCCGTCGATACGAACATATCTCCGTATACTCCAGGATGCTGCTGGGCTGTACTCTACAGCAATTTATCAATGCCAGGAACTGTATATTTCTACATAAAATTATTCACAATCAGTGTCCATCTTATCTGTTTTACAGACTTAGTTTCACTCGCTCTACTAGAACAATAAACATTTTACCTTTTCCTTACAGATACTTAAATTCTTCCCGTTTATTTTTTATTCACGCTGTCAGATTATGGAACTCACTACCTCCGAACATCAGAAATATTGCTAGTCATAAGAATTTTAAAAGTGCAATCCTTATTCATTTCTCATCCTCAACACTACAGTAGTAACTAATCTCTTTCCTCAACCGTGTTTATTCATCCTTTCACTTTTCTCCTTTTCCCTCTCTTTCTTGTTTTTTTTTCTTTTTCTTAGTATAAGCAAACATTGTAATTTATTCTTTAATATTATATAATGTATTTTCACTAATTTAAATACTTAGTACTATAAAAGATGTAATCTTAATGTACAAACCTTTGCTCAAATGAAATAAATGAAAATGAAATGAAATACTACCACCGCCATGCTTTACAATATTGTGTACCTTGGATTGCAAGTTGCATCACAGTGGGTTTTGTGTACCTTTGATTGCAGGCTTCACCTACTGGGCGACGAAAAAGTGCCTACCATCCATTCTAAGGAGGTTTATCTTGGTTTCGTCGCTCGAAAGTACGTTCTCCACTGCTTCGCTGCCTGAAGAGGTTCATGTGGCACAGGCACTGCGCTTCTGGATGTGGATTTTGTTCAGCAGTGGCACTTTCCTCGGAGCACCATTGTATAAATTCGCATCCACCAGAGTTCGGCGAATTGTCCTGGCACTCACTTCAAGTCCTGTTTCGCGTTAGAGTTCTTTGGACGACATAAATGGGTTCACTTTGGCTTTCCTTGACAGCGCTGTCTTTGGTAGACATTTTTGGCGGGCATCCTCTTGTTTCGAGAAGTTTTCTGGCGTATAGAGTATTAAAAACCATTCTTGGGGGACATCCGAGTGATTTTGCGATACATCGGAAAGATTGGCCTTGATTGCGTAGAACCAAAATAATTTCTCGTTTAGATTCCGAGCAATGCTTTCCTCTGCCCATAATATCGTTTGCTAAATGCAGAACAATCATGTTAAACAGCTTTAATTATAAGGGCACTATTCAATTAATAAATACTACCAATTTTTTCGTAGTTTTAGCTCGAAAGCGGTTTCATTTTGATTAAAATTTGTGTGTTGCTATTTATTCTGTGACAAGGTACCAATATAATACCTTTTTTTTCATTTCATTTTCAATGTATTTTATTTTAAGAATTCATTATTACTTACGAGCTAGACAAAATCGCTTAAAACTAGCTTAACTAACTTAACTTAATCGTATTCTAACTTACTGACCCTATGCGGGTGCTCTAAGCTAAACCTAATGCTTAAAACTATGTCTTTCGACGTAACCTAACTTAAAATTAATTACTTATCTAAATGACTTAACAACTAGGATAACTAAGGAAAATATTACAAAAAAATATTAAAAAAAACGAACGTGTTTTTTATAAAAAACTAAGATAAGAACTTACATCTACAACTTAAAAATTATCTTAAAAATAAACCTTAAAACTACCTTAACAATAAACCTTACAGCTACCTTATTCTAAACTATATATATACATGTATATATACATAATATATATACATATATATACATAACATACATGCACATACATATGTATGTACATATAGTTTTTTTTTTTCTTTTTTTGTTTTTTTTTTTTTATATATATACTTAACTATAACCTACACCTAAATCTTAAACCTATGTAAGCCGGCCAGGCCAACTTTGCGTCTTAAGAGAAGCTATCCTGTATCAAAAGGAAACGACGAGGGAGTTCCCTCTCCGTCCCCTAACCACCAGAATGTCTGATGCTGCCTTACAACGTCTCGCAAATCGCGACCTGCTATCGCTCTACTGAACCGAAGACGCTCCGTCATGCTGAGGGCGACGTCTCGGTCGTAGTTGAGTCGCCTATCCACAGCTGTCCGGGCAACATGGAAGATAAGCGGCACCGCTACTTTGTCCTGTATCAGACCTTCTCTATCTAAATAGAGGAACGCCTCTGGGGGAATGAAGCCGTTAAGGCGCACGCTCTCATGATACATATCAATGGGGTAGTAGGCCCCAGAGATCAGGTTATTCATCGAGTTCATTGCCCTTGCAATGTGCCTTCGAAGCATCTTGATCAAGAAATTATCCACCTTGCTTATGTCCGCCTTGTTATAAAGGATCTCATTGGAGTAGAATTTTATGTACTGAGACTCTGGTGTTCTGTATAAGCGAAGGCAGGCCCTAAGGCAAGCCCTCTCAAACACCCGAATCCTTTCCATCGAGCTTGCTCCTACGTTGAACCACACGGGACAACCATACACGAGCATGGGCCGAATGAGGGCCATGTAGCAGATTACCTTCACCCTCGCATCGAGTTGGCTGCTATAAAACAGTCTCTTTGTGAGAGCGAAAGCCGCTTTGGCTCTGGCCAGAGCAGCATCTATATGTTTGTTAAAATATAGATACTGGTCTAGCCAGAGCCCAAGGTATCTGACTGCACTTCGACACGCTAATGGTTGTCCGTGCTGTCCCACGATTGAAAACTTTCGCCAATTCTTTCTGGTATCCGCAGAGGCCCCAGATAACGAAGTCCTAAACAGGATGGTTTCCGACTTCTGGAAGTTGATTTCGCAATATCGCTTGATTTTATCGAAGTCACGCTGCAAGAGTATTGCAATGACCTCGATCTTTGGTCCTGATCTGTACGCTATCAAGTCGTCGGCGTACGCTATAGCATGGTGAAGAGATCCTACAAGATCACTTGTGCAAATGTTAAAGAGGATCGGCGAGTTTACCGCACCCTGTTGCAGACCATTTTTAATATCAAACGTACCAGCAGAAGTCACATTGCCATTTTTCACAATGAACTGTCTACTGATGAGCATGTTACAAAACATGTATAGCAGTGGTTTACTTATGCCCAGCCTACTCAATTTGTAGAAGAGTCCTTCTAGCCATACGGTATCGTAGGCCTTCTCCAAGTCAACCAGGCAGGCACCCGTGCATTGTTTCTTGCTTTTGTTCCATTGGATATCCGACACCAGTTTAGACGCGGCATGTACAGTATCATGCCCTGCATTAAAACCGAATTGGTTATCCGGAACAATATTCATGTCCTCAACCCACTTAGACAGGGCTCTATTGACAACCTTCTCGAATACCTTGCTGATGTTAGACGCGGCATGTACAGTATCATGCCCCGCATTAAAACCGAATTGGTTATCCGGAACAATATTCATGTCCTCAACCCACTTAGACAGGGCTCTATTGACAACCTTCTCGAATACCTTGCTGATGTTCGGAAGGAGACTTATCGACCGGAGATTTGCCGGATTGGACGTATCTTTACCCCTTTTGGGAATAGGATGAACCACCGCTGTTTTCCAGTGCGCCGGATAATGTGCATTATTCAGCGCATTGTTAAACAGGATGGTGTAAATGTTCACCGCTTCTGGAGGGAGATGTCTAAGCACAATGTTAGACACTCCGTCGATACCCACGGATTTCTTCCTTCTCAATGATTCGAAGATCGCTTGGAGTTCTACCTTCGATATGAACGGGGGATGTACCTCCACATTGGCGATGACATTATTTGCCATATTATCGTCATTGAACTCAGTGAAACCGTTGTTCTCTGATCGCCAGTGCTGTATATCATTTTGAAAGCACAAGTTGTGCACAAGGACTCGATTCTCCAGGTCGTGGTTCGGGCAAATACTATCATTCACCTTATACACTTCCTGGAAAGTCGCTCCTATAGCCTCTACCTTCTCCTGCGGATCCTCGATCACAAAGAAGTTGTCATCACCGACTGCGTTCCCTGGATCTATGCCTGCTGTTGTTAGTATCTGTTCGTTGTTCGTCGTTCGGGGGATCTTAAGACATGGCACGTCGTTCTGATTATTCCTCCGAAAAATTTTATTTATTTGCGGGAACATACTCGGGTTGCTGGATTTTACAGCCCGAATTTTTTTGTTCCAGTGCAAATTTACAGAGAGTCTGTAATTTTCTTTTATTAACTGTTGGAGGTTTTTTATCAACGAGTTAAGTGTCCTGATCTCCGAATTTTGTCTGTCAGTAAACCGTCTGTACAAGGTTTTAAGTCTTAACAGAAGTCTACTTTTTTGTAGGTGAAGTGCGTCAATTGTTGCGTTGCGGTATATGTCAACGTTGTCAGTATGTTGATACCGAGGTATCGTGCTGTCCATCGTTCGTTTAATGGTCTCATCCATTCGTTGTAGGTATCTGTCGATCTCCTCATTTGACAGGTTCCTGTTGGACGCTGGGTAGACCGAGTTCGAGGAGAGTGCTCTTGTCAATACTCTGGAGAACTGTGTCCAACGCGTCCTACTGTAATTGTAGGGGTACGTTTGGGCAAACTCCTCCAACTCCGCAATCTCGTTGGGAATTGTAATTTCGGCATTGAGTTCGCAATGGTCACTGTCTTACACGAATGTATGTAGGCAGTTTCTCGTTTTTCGGTTCATGTTGGTCAGTTGTAACCGTACGTCGAACAGCAGAAGATCCAGATAGGAGCCGCCGCTAGGATACGACGGACTATCGGTAGCTTTCAAATCGAGTCTATACTCGACATTGTGTAGACCCCACCAATTGAGTAGTAGGTTCCCCCTAGAATTTGGTATATTATTTCCCCAATCACTATGCTTGGCATTTAAATCTCCAGCCATAATAAAATAGTTCTCCTCCGACTCCAGCCTTAGACATCGAAAAAGTGTCTCGAGCTCTGTTATAAATGAAGTGGTTTGAGTAGCTCCGGAAGCGTAGACTGCGACCACGTACAACCTCTTTCTACTACGGAGAGGGATGCACACGATACAGGCCTCCAGCTCCTGGAACCTCCGCACTTCACCGCTGTACACAGCCTTATAACGCAAATCTTTCCTAATGAAGATCGCAACACCTCCTCCTTGAATGGAGTTGGGTCGGTCTCTTCTTATAATATTATATTTATTGTGCCATAGTTTGTGCTTCTGGGATAGCTTGGTTTCGCTAACCAAAAGTACATCAGGGCTTTGGTCTTCTAACAACTTAAAGAGTACGTTTCTTCGCTCGATCCTTATCAGTGAATTCACATTCACCGCAAGGATCTTTAAGGGTTTCTCCGCCATCGTACCCATTACGACTGGTGGTGCGCTAGGTCCGGCAGAAATGCGTAGATATGGTCCACCCGTTTCGCCTGCTCTTGTAACTGACGCTGAAGCTGGCTCATTTGCCGTTGAATTGAGAGCAAAATAGCCAGCATGTCAGGCTGAGCCTCAGGTGCTTTAGGCACTGGGACCTGTGAAGCTACCTTCGGTTGTTGTTTTTGTACCGTATTTCCCCGGCCTGACACCATTTGGGCGTAAGTCCATTGGGAAGTAACGGCTGGTGTTTGACTAGAAACGGGTGGACGCTTGACTTCGACCTTCTGCTGACGAACCAGATTTATTTTCTTCATGTATTGAAACTTAGGACAACCCCGATAGTTTGCGGTGTGTCCCGAGTTTCCACATAAAGCACATGAGAGTTGGGCCCTATCTGCTACCCCAGAGAACATTCCTCTGCTTTGTGGTTCTTACCGCACTTCACGGATCGAGGCTGCATTTCACAGTTCGACGCGGCGTGCCCAAAACCTTTGGCAGCGAACGCATTGTAAAATGCTATCGCTCCTTTTTACTCTTTCCCATGACACAACCTTTTAGTCTAGCACATTAATACTCCTGAGACCATCCAGTTTGCTACTGGGCGAAAGCTGAACAAGGAAGAACGGTAGCTTTCGCTTCTCCCTTTTTGCCCTAGCTGTGGTGAACGGCTTGACCCCCACGAACTCAAGCCCGTCGCACTGCTTATCCCTCAGCATTTGAAGGAGCTCCTCCGGCTCGATAGACGAGTCCATCCCCCTCAGCAGCATAGTTTGCAGCTTTTCCCCCTTCGGGGTGAAGGAGAAGAACTCCGTCGTCGAGTCCTTTAGTAAATCTTTGATTTTTTCATAATCCTCCACTGTCTTGCAGTGGATAGCATGCCTATCCTGACTTAATCTCTTAATATAAAAATTATGACCTATGGCCGACTTACATAGGTCTATGGTGTCCTTAAGTTCCATTTTGTACGTATTTATAGGCGGTACCTTCGCCTTCGCACTCTTCTGAAGCTGCTGTTGTTGCTGCTGCTGTTGTTGTTGCTGCTGCTGCTGTTGTTGCTGCTGGTGTTGTTGCTGCTGTTGATTTTGCTGCTGCTGCTGTTCTTGCTGCTGCTGCTGTTGTTTCTGCTGGTGTTGTTGTTGCTGCTGCTTCTGCTGTAATTGCTGCTGCTTTTTCGGCTGCTGTTGTTGTTGCTGTTTCTTAGGCTGCTGTTGTTGTTGCAGCTGTCTTATCGGCAGTTGGCTTATTTTTTGCGTCAGTTTTGTTGACGATGCCGCTTTCTTCGCAGTTTTGTCAACTGCGCTTATTATTGCTGCTTTCTTTGGTGGCAACTGGTGTCGTTGTTGTTGTTTTTGCTGGGAGCACTGAAGCTCAATGTGCTCCTTCTCCCTTCTGGCCGTCTGCTTGGCCTTTATGGCGAGCACCCTCTCTTGCAGATGCCTTATGCTGGAGTCAAGGCACTCCAACTCGTCTTCCTCATCTTTCGATTCGGAAGCGGCTAGCGAGGCGAAACTGTTGGTATCATCCATACCTACTACTTTGTCATCGTCGGCCGACCGATGACGCTGCTGTTGTACTGCTGCTATTTTTTTGGTCGATGGCGCCCTCATCCTTACTTCACCCCGCAGCGTTTTGGCTGAAGCCGACAGAGAGAGGCGCTTAACTAGGTTAGCAGTTGGCCTAAGTTTTGCCTTCCTTTTAATAATGGTTTTTGTAGCCACTAGTGGTATGCGGCTACCCATAACTGCCTCATCGGCTGGTGCGGAATTTTTCCCCGCCAATCCCGCTATGGGGATAGCGGACCCCTCATTGCTATCCATCACTTTATTTTTTAATATTTATTATTTTCTATTTTTATGTGTCTCTATCACTTGTATACCTATAATTTGTTGGTGTCTCTATCACTAGTTTTATATATATATATATTATTTTTTGTGTCTCTTTCACTTATTTTTTTTTTTGCGTAAACGCAAAACAAGAAACACACACACTTAAAATTTTACTTTTTGTTTTGTTTTTTTTTTTTTTTTTTTTTTTCACAGCGAAGCCGAAACACGTCTTTATACCGCGAAGTTCAGTGAACGACTGACCAATATAGTACCTTGTCACAGAATAATTGCTACTGTACTTCGTTCTTACTCGAATGCTTTTACACAATAAGTTTACCGTTACGTTTTAGTGTATTGCTTTCCTAAAAATTATCAAAAGAGTACCGCTACGTACAATAATAAAGAAAAGTAGGAAGTGTTGCTATTATTTTCGCAATAGCTATATGTAAATACTGAATTTTACAAATGTCAAAGGAATTTCAGTGTTCGATAACTCCGATAGTTCAAAGGAATTCAAGCCTTCGATAGCTCCAACATAATGTACATATAAGAAAGATTTTTTTGATAAGAGATTTTATTTTGAGGATAAGTAAAAGTTTATACACATTTTATATATTATCGACAGATATTGTTGACTGAAAGTCCGTTAATTATTTATTAAAAAGGGTTTTGCATAGATCGTTTACTTAGAACAACAACACGTTAGATATTTTATGGATAAGCTGAAAATACATATGTACATGCATAAAAGCGTGTAAGGGTACCCACTGGACCAAATAAGACACCTGAGTAATACCGAGGACCATACTACTGGTACTTAAGTTGAGCGTGTCAGAATATTTTACTAGGAATGCAGCAAAGAAGAAGAATTTATGCGCCAATTTCTAAAAGAGCACTTTTTACTTTAAAAAAAAAATTAGTTAGTAATGCATACCTTTTTTTATTACATATTATTTCTTTGATAATAATCTATCCGCAAAATAAACTATATCTACCTATGTATATACATATCTCATTTCAAAAAAAATATTTTATAAAATATTAACGACGTCAATTGTGTAGTTCTGTTCCAAAGACGTCTTTTTACCAACAAATGTGGAAACAAAAGCATTTTTGTGAAAGTCTGTGAAGAAAAATTAAATGAGAGTGATTCTGGAAGAAAGTCTGAAACGTGAAAATAAGTTAATAAAGTTATTATAATATGATATGTATGTACATATGTAGCTCATCATCAGTTGGTAACAACCAATTTTCCGACCAATATTAAAATAGTGGTGTCCCTAGCTAATGAGTTGGTTGCAAAAATATAATTGTGAATTTTCACAAATATAATGAGATTTATAAAGGGCAACCGTTCGAAGACTAGTATTAAACTAGAAACATGCTATTACCTTCTGGTTGGCATTTTAAATTGGCTTCTGGAAAAAAATTTGCTTTAAAAGTACATAGCATTTGTATGTCAACTCAAAGGTAAACTACACTATAAATTGTATTTAGGACAGTATAAATCTAAAAAATAACAGAATTTCAAGTGGATAAGCCAAATAAGCGAGATAAACTGGAAGGAGTATATAAAACTTTTATTCCACGTTGATTTCTTGGATGAGCAAGTTGACCATTAAAAAGGGGTACAAAAACATTCCCAATGTTAATGGTGATCTAAGGGTTTAAGAACTAAACCAAACAAGTTGCTGCTATTTTTCCTAGTTAGCTAGTTTTCTATCAAATTTTAATTCTTTAAAATAGACGTATAAACATTTCTAAAACGAACGAACTGTTACACTTTCAGACTAAACCTTATCCAAAATATTTTCCCAACCGATCGCTATCCATTTGTCATGGAGAAATTATTTGGCTATAAAATGAGAGTAGAACACTGGCTCTAATGAATAAATAAAAGCAAAAAGATAAATTTAACAGAACAAAAGTTCAGTTCTTCAAAACGGAGTAGAGGGGATAACGTTTGTTTTTGTCATCTCAATCACATACCGTTGCAATCTATTGAGGTGATTCTAACACACCGGTTTTCCTTATAGTTTTTCTGGAGTATGTGATAAGGAGCACATACAGGATTAAAGATTCCTCTACAATATTAAATCATACAAAAACCCGTCGAATTATCACAATCCTTGTCTTTTATTGAAACCAATAAAAAGTGTGTAAAAACATACGTATGCACATATGTATGTACCATCAATAACTGATGGTGGTTTCCACATCTTCAGCGATTTTATTGCCTAGATAACTTAACTTATCTTAAACACCTGTTCCTCTTACAGTATTTCTTGTGATATTCAAAAGCCATTTCTTTAATAAAGGAATACGTTTTGCACTTTCTCAGCCTTCAGTAATTATTTTGTTGCCTTTTACAAAACACATAATTTCTAGGTATTAAGAAACATGAATCCTTTCAAACATTTACTAAAAATTCCCCTATTTTGCATGAAATTTCACCTCAAAGTGGAAAGCAATTAAATCCTTAAATTATCATACAACCTTGCGCTCCTAATCCTCCTTCCACGTACTATTGCTCCTCACGCACTCCCTCCAAAACTCGGTGCTAAATTATTCCAAGCGATTTATGTTAAGATGAGAAGAGCACAGAGAAGAGTACAGAAAGGCATCATCGTTATTATCATCAGGATCATCGTCACACCCTTGATGTCGGTTTGTTGGGAGTGAAATAAAAGAAAAATGCGCACACACTTCAAAGCAATTATCTCAATTTCGGAGTCACTTATGATGCCACTTCGCTCCACCAGAATGATGACACAGTCATCAGCATCCTTTCTGTTTTGAAGGTTGTGCGCGGCGGCATGGGAACATCGAATGGTGCTTATCATCATCATCATGCTAAAGTTAAATAGCAAGACCGGAATGAGATGACGAAATGAGTAAGCACGCACACAAAGGACTGGAGAGAGTGACGATTAGACACTAGATTACGCTCATTCATAGGTGAGCTGTTCCATATTATCAATGCAGGTGTTGAGACAAGACAAGTGTCGGAAGGGGTATTAGATGCTAGAAAACTTAATATTCACAGTACATACCTTCTTTTCTCAATGTTAAAAAGCTTTTTTTAGAATTGTCACGAAAACTTAATTTTTCCACACCCTCTTATGACATTAAATCTGTCAATACTAAGAGAAATGACATTATAATCGAAAGCAGTCCCAGGGTGGCAGGTTGAATACGGTGAATTGATGCACTGATGTCGGAAGTTAAACTTTTGAAAAATCATCTTTCTTTGCAGGAAAAATCATTCTTAACTGCATAGTTAGCTGGCAAATTCTTACTTCTTACACTTTTCTTTAGTCTTACATATTTCCTTGTACTTCAATGCATTTCCTGAGTATGCTGTGATGAAAGAAAAGAAAATTAATGGAGGGAAAAAAGTTCTGTAAAACTTCGGCTTGCAACAAAATTATGCTTTTTTCAGACTTTTTATTTTAATAATTTTTTGGTGATATAACTTTTAATCATATAAGTCGCAAGAGAAATATCTTTACTTTTTGGAATATGCAATGAGACTTAAAGGGAATGTCCTATACACATACATATGTAACTATTGGAGTGCATAGGTTAGGTTAGGTAAGGTAGGGGGGCTGGCAAGGAGAGAACTACTTCGCGCCACACTCAGGTCAATAATGACCCATTGTATTGTGATGCCCCTTGGGGGAAAGGGGCATATTTATCCTCCGATATTTATTGTTGCGAGTCTTTGCATACAAACTATTCTGAGGATTTGATGAGTTTCATTATCCTGTTTGATGGCGTGCTGGCGAGTTCATCTAGGTCTTGGAAAAGACCAAGGCCGTGGCATAGAAAGTGGGTCGTGTCCTCAAAAGCTCACTGGTCACCGCAGCCTCTGCAGAGTTCCTCTTCCATCACACCCAGTTTTTTTTAAATAATACCGTAGAGAGTTGTGCCCCGTGATAACCCCAACGAGGATGGAAAGGGATTTCCTGTCTTCCCGTATAAGTCTATCGGTTGTGCCTATATCAAAGGACGCCCATAGTTTCCTCGTGATTGCAGATGTATCCATGGATGTCTATCTGGTGTTCGCCTCTTTTATCGCTATTTTCTCTGCTTCAAGCTTGAGTGCGCAAGGCGGCATGTTCACGAGTGCAGAACTCTGTCTTGCTAATTGGTCAGCTTTCTCGCTACCTGGCATATCCTCATATCCAGGGACTCGACAGAGCTTGGAAGACGCTGCTGTGGTCTGGGTGGCGTATTGATTTCGATATTCCTAGCGATTCGGAGAAGATGCCTGACCCAACCCGGTGTCTATTTTAGAGCCGTCTATATATATGGCAATGGATTGCGCATTTGGTATCTGACCTCTTAACCACTCCTCCCTGCTAGGATAGGCGCTTCAGAAAGGTCTATTAAAATCTAAATATGGCGTGATGTAATCCGTATGGCTGCAGATGTTTTTTTTTTTTTTTTTTTTCTTAAGTACAAACATAGGTACAATAAATTAATGAGTTCAGTTACAGGATTCTATTTTTAATAACGGACTTAATGAATACAGGAACAATACGGAGTCATTCTGTAGTCATGAAGTGACTAGAGGCGAATGACCGTTTTACATAACTTAATTCTAAAATGTTAAGATGCAAATTGCCATAAACAGTACACTGCAAAGGTCGATTCAACGAACACCATTTGAAGTGTTGTTTGGTGTTCCAATGCGGAAGAAATATGACGTTGAAATCTTGGAGATGGGGAGGCTGGAGTTACTTAAACAACATGATGACAACAGGGAAAAAATACGATTTGATGTTCGACAACAAATTGAGAAAGTTCAAGCTGAGAACAAAGAAACATTTAGTCGTAAGAGAAAGACAGCGATTGAGTATGATGTAGGGGACATAGTAGTTATTAAAATAAACTCTTCACTGATTTTGTGGGTCCATATATGTTTCTAGGGGCAGAGGTGGACGCTATTCGGTGAACAAAGTTGCAGTTCATAAAAGTCCCAATACCACTACTACCAGTTGCGATTTTATGAAGCCCTGGCGAAGTGACAGTAGTGATAGTGACCATTCATCCGAGGCGGATGAAACACAGGATGGCCCAATATAGGACGACTAGCAGCACTGTTGTGTATTATGACGACTCTGTTCAACTCCTACACTCACGAGTTTTGGAGATTACAAAAAAAAGCAGTATGAACTGAGCCGTCAAGCCGAAAAATCGTTGCTAAGCTATCTCATTAACACATACTTATCATAGAACTATTTTTTTAATTGTATTATAATAAAACTATCTTGTTATATTCTTTAATTGATCTGGTTCCTACAGAAATGAAATGACAATGTAAAGTGTGCAGATAGTTGCTTTGCAATTGAGCGAGTTGAAAAATATTTAGTTATTGTGTTGGATTATAAGATGAGTTGAAAAGTTCATACTTCTAACCTGAAGGAATAATTAAACAAAGTTGTAAGTCATATTTACCATATCAGTCTATACTGTATTCAACCTATTTTAAAGTTGGTTTACAACGGTTTGTTTAAATCTAGACAGCAGTATGGTTTTTCATGTTGAGGATAAAATTGAACCTTTGCATATCAAGCAAAAACATGCAATAGGTATTTTTTGTCGGGTTAATCGTAGAACTCCCAGCTTTTATATATTCAAAAACTTAAATATTCTTCTACTTCAGTAGAAGTACCAGCTGACCCGCGCGGCTTCGCTCGCCCACATATGTTTGTATGTATATATTTTTATCTATATACAATAGATTCACTGAGAAAACATTCAATTCAATACTCTGCCTTGCGTTTCGGTGTCTATAAGGAATGAAAAGAAAGGAAGAAAAAATATGTATGTATTGTAAAACTAGTGGATTGACTAAATTCTTTGTTTGTCCGTTTTCTACATAAACATACATAAAGATTAGACAGTTTGTCGGGTCAAATTGTTATAAATAAATTTGGGCTTCCACCTAAAACTTCGACGTAGTCTGGGCTTCCAGAAATCAAACGAAGAATATCTCTTTCCAACACCTTTTCTTTACAAGACCTTAATCAACCCTTTATAGCGCTGAAGCATGGATATCCTCGGTCGTTTCGAGAGACAAATCCCTCGTAAGATATTTGGTCGCATATGCGTTGACGCCTGACGAGCTTTGGGGGAGAAGATTCAACGATGTACAGCGAAATCGAGCTAGTCAAAAACTGCGCATCAGTCGCTTGAGGCATGTAGAGCGAACCAATGCTGCGGCCCGCAGAGTATTCGAATTTAACCCGGAGGAAGAACGCAGTAGAAGAAAACCTAGCCTAAGGTGGCGCACACAAGTAGAAGGGTACCTCAACCAACTTGGAGTGCGCAAATGGAGGCAGTTAGTTAAGGACCGGGGCAACTGGAGCGGCTTGATGGTTGAGGTCCAGGCTCACCCCACACAAATAGGTGAAAGCCATGCATTTCTATACTTGAAGCAAAATATTCGGCAAAAAGTAGGGACTTCGCCGAAGATGGAGATATATGTACACCACTGTAGTGCGATCTGTACCTATGTACTTTCCTATGGATCGCTAGTCTAGCTAACTAATCTAACTTATCAACAAAGTGCAAAGAATTGCGGCTCTAGGCGCACCGACTATTTCGACTGCACAATTATCATTAAATATTCACTATTTATTTTATAATTTTGCTGAGCTTGCGCACACGCAGCGAGTGCAGTGCACGCCTGTGCTAATATATCGATATTGAGTTATTTTAAATGCTCCCTCGGTATCACTGGGTGTGCGGTTACCGTAACTCGCCCATCCTTAAGATTAGATTAGATTTTATTAATTCATTAATTTATTTACAATTCTTCACAAAAATCAAAAACTAGGAAAGCATGGCAATAAGCCGTCTGCCGATAGACATTTTTTTTTTTAACCATTTCTCGTTTTTAATTTTTTTTTAATTATTTATATATGTATGTTTTACTTACATTTGTTTTAAAGTTATTGTAAACATTGGCTTTACACTTCTTGTTAAGTGAAGAATACAAATACTTCATTTAATTTTTTTTTAATCATAAAGGTGCATTCGACTCTTGTCCCTCTGACAATTAAATGCTCCTAAATATTTCATATGAAAAATATCTTCTGCTTCAATTTGATACCATATTTTGTGATGGAATCTTTTTATATGAAATAAATAAAAAAAATTATAAGCTCAAGTTAGACAATGGTCGGTAATACTCTGAGAGTGTTTCTGTGAAGTTTGGTAAAAATCGGTTGTGCAGTTTGCCCACAACTGCATTTTGAGTCAGACAAGTCGAAAAAACTCCCGACATGACGTTAATTTTTTTTTTTTATGAAATTTTAAAGACTTCTATTCGCTTTAACAAGTGTTCAAGCTGGAAAGCAGGTAAACTTAAAATAGATCCTACGATACGATAAGTCTGACAGACATTGAAGTCCGTCCGACCGATCCCATCGTGTGTGGCGTAGTTGGATGGTTTGTCCGACGGTCGGATGGATATCAATTAATGTTTGATATTTTGAGGTGGTGCCAAGTTGTCGTCCGACTGATTGTATCTAGTGTGATAAAATCTGTCCAACCGTCGTATAGTGTGTGGCAAAGTTAAGCACGGTCGGACAGACTAGATCGAATAAACAAATTGTATCGTGTATGGGCCCTCTAAGATAAAAGCCGCTTATCTTCTTCTATATACAGTGCTGGAAATAAGTATAACAATTTACAATTTTTGTAAATAATTCAAAAACAAAAGGCGGAATAAATTGAAATCCATTTAGCTATTGTTGTAAATACTTTTTACGTTCTTATTTTGTAGAAAAAAATAATTGAATTATTAGTTACTGTTTTTAAGATAATACAAAAAAAATTAAAAATTGCGTTGGAAAAAAGTATAAACATTTTGAATTTCTTTATAACCTGCTGGTATAAAAGTTATTTTAAATAAAATTAAAAAACTGTAATCAAGTCGTATACAAAATTAAAAAATAATAATTTTATTATTTAATTTTAGTAGTTAATTTTTCCTCCATTTGATTTGATTACCTCGAGAAGACGACGAGGCTACTGTCAACAAGATTGTTAAGTGTGTCAGTGGTTATGCCATTCCAACATGCTATGGTTCTCTGCTTCAATTCAGCAACAGTTCTAATTTCTGGCTTTTCCTGATCATAGACATGTTGTGCAAGAATCGCCCAAAGATTCTCTATGGGGTTTAAGTCCGGACTCAGCGCAGGCCAGTCCAGTAATTGGATGCCAAAGTCACGAAACCAATCCATAGTAGATCCTGCAGTGTGGATCGGCACATTATCCTGTTTTGAATATGATGCCTTGATCTTCCGCAAGTGTCATAAATGGCAAAAGGTAATCTTCGAGCATACCTTGGTAATCAACGGCTTTGAGTCTTCCACTTAAAAATGCAATTCCCGACTTCATGTTGGTTTTAAATGCTGCCCAAATCATTACAGATCCACCACCCCCAGCTCTCCTTTTATCGCGTCGCAGATCATGCCAGTAATAATTGATACCATCAGGTGGCACTTGCTAACCACATTCTAACCAGTCTGGGACTGCAATCCAAGTGGAATCGCTTTTGCGGAAGAGATTCCGGTGTTAGAGATTTCTCTTAGAACCAGTCTTTTAGTTCCCTCCTTAATTTTTTAGGCCTGCCGGATTTTTTTTTGTTCCCATAATTTTCAATCCCAGACTTCAAAAAAGTGCAAGCTACACTCGGAGACCTTCCTAATTTCTGCCCGATATCTTTTTGTGATAATCCCGCCTCTTTAAGGTCCAAAATACGCTGCTGTTCAATATCACTAAGATGACGTCCTCGTGGCATAATGAACCGTTGTTTTTTATCAGTTACCTGTATTTGTTTTCAATCAATCATTATTACTATTATCTTTTAATATTAATCCTTGAAAATCTTACACAATTATGAACTCGATTTGACCCGCTGTTAAACTGAACTAAATGCGAAATTTTTATACTTTTTTTCAGCAATATTTTCGCATTTGCGATATTATCTGACGTACCGTTATTTGGAATCAGAGAGCCCATTTCAATAAAATAACAATACAGTCCATACGCAAAAGAGGGAACACAATTTAATTATTTGACTTCGCATTTTTTTTGATAAAAACAAAAAACATGAATTTTTATACTTTCTTCCAGCATATAAAACTAAGTGTACCTATGTATGTACCTGTGTTTGCATGTATGCTGTAGACTCCGAAACCACCGCACCGATTGAGCTCAAATTCAGGCAATCTTCGATATTGGCCCGTCCAGTAGTTCGCCCACAACTACATTTTAACAACTGCGCAGCAACGCACGCCGGGTACCCTCTAGCATTGTATATGAAACTTATAGTACTATCATCAAGCAATATTTTTTAGTAGTTACTCCGACCGTCCAGGTGGCGTATTCTCATTCCTCGCGAGCGAAGTAAAATATTATTACTCTCTGAGAATGGAGTTATAATCACAGAATGAGTGAGTGATGAGTGGAAACAAAGTAAACAAAATCTTTCTTGAGTTTCCATTCCCATTCAGAATTTTTGCAAACATGTTACGCAACTGAGTGAATGACTGCCAAGAAAATGAGTAAAGAAACTAATGAAAAAAAACTGTATATGCAGGTTATTATTTCTTTCTTGTTCAGTGAAAAGATGTATGTAGGTTTTTCTGATTGAGTGGAGTGGTGGATGCATGTTATGCGTTATGCGTCAGGTTTTTAGTTCAAGTGGTAGTCTGGTTAAGGGATGAAAAAAACATATTTTCACAGCGGGGTGGTGGTGGGATTATGTGGTGGATGGACGGATAGATTTATTTGTTTTTATTTGAATTGTATGAAATTATACAGAAAATTTTTCGAAACAAACACTATCCTCTGTTGCACGGACAAACGAAGGGCGCTGAATAGTTCAAATATTCTTTTCCACGTTACCCAATGAGGTAGAAATTCTTCACTGTCATCACACTTAAGATCGTCACAATCAGCTTCGTGCAATAAAGATTCAGCCCCAGCATCTTCGTAGCTTGCATTTTCTGATGACTTTAAATTTTTGAAAAAAATTTGCTTTAAATTTCTAATAAATCTATGTGGTGAAATGGGTTGTCGATTAGGGTTGCTTGTGTTTAGACTGTAACTGTTTAAGTTGTCGAAAAGATCGTTCATTTTGCTTAAAAAAGTTGCCGTTGAGGCAGCAATCTTCTTATCGGTATCAGTCTTAAAACAGTTTGCTGAAATTGCGTTGAAGACTCCAGCAGCAACATAAGCGCTAAAAACTTGGGTAGCCAATTTCACTGACAACTTTTCAAAGTTGTTCGGGTTTATATGACTATTCGTTAGTTTAAAGCATACCTGAAAGATATTCTTGGAATCCTCTTCAAAAAGTTTGACAAGGATTCCCCATGAAACAACATCTTCAGATATTAAAATTTCGCACGCTTTTGAATAAATGAGGTTAATCATATAAAAGAAAAATTTGTTGATTTTCAATTTCAAAAAAGGGCTTGGTTTCGGTTGTCCCAAGTAATTTGTATGCTCTTCTGTTATTACTGCCTTGGTCACAGCAAACAGCAATAACTTGGAGGCCACACTCCAAAGTTTTTGATATTGTTAACTTCAAAATCTCGGCAATATCATCACCTTTCGGGCATCTTATATAATAACATGTAGTTTGCTTCCAATTTTTGTTTAATCCCCTAAGAGAAAAAAACATTTCTTTGGAGGCTAGAGGCAGAAAATCCGTATACCCTGTCATTTTTAATGTTGTAATCAAGTTCGGGTTTGATTGCCATTTCATCAAAAATTAATATACCTATGTACATCTTTTCTCTAAGTTTGACATTGTTTCAGCTTTGCTCTTTAAAGGATGAATCATTTGGTTTGAAAAACCGGCCGGTAAACTTAAGGAAGAATGCCATCGATATATTGTGCTTGTAGATGATAAACTAAATCCCGAGCTCACCATATGCGAATATAATGCGGGAGACTTATAAAAAAACTTCAGACAAAAATCTTTTTCGTCATTCGTCCAATGTGCATTTGCCTTATTAAAAAGTTGCATATTTACATAAGTGTTTATGTCGACTTAGTTATTTTGCAATTGCATGTCAAAGTTTTTTTCTAAATTATAGTCTTTATCAACCTTTAATCGCTTTGGCGAATCGAAACTACATATACCGAGGTATGGTATTTACTATTCGCTCATTATAAAAAACGAGATTCTGGAGAAGGAAACTGTGAAGGAGAAATTCGCAAACTATTATTTTCAACGCTAGGTAGAGCGAAATCTCTAATATACATATGTCATAGGTTCGGCAACTCTATTAACGGAAAGTGTGGTGGGACAAATCGCAGTATTGTCCGTTTTATTTGGGCTTTGGCTAGTATTTAATAGGTACGTTGGATGCACTAGAACTGTCTGAAGTGACAACTAAAGGAAGCTTTGTGTCTCTGATGTTATCCATGATTTTAAAACAAAACTCATCGATAGATACATTAGAGCAACTGCACACTGATATGGATGACATTGGAAGGGCATTTTTAGTTAGCAATTTTCGATGGGCTTCTATCTATACACCTTTGCTTTAAAAATGGGTTTCACAAATAAAAAAATTTTTTTTAAATGTACTACATTGAGCATGCTTTACCCAAACATCCCTTCTATGATCTTTAGGGACTTGAAAAAATGACAAGGAAAATGTTCTTTTGATATTGTTACAATCTTTATATGAACATTTACACTTTTTGAAAATCTATAATAATTTTCTAATAAATCGAAATACAATTGCGTGCAAATGAAATGAAATAAAAATGTTTACCAGGAAATTATTTACACAAATTCCACGGCCATAAGTGAAGACTGAAGAGAAACATTATGTTTGTAGTAAAAACAAGCAAAAATGAATGTGCTATATGTGTGTGCATTTCGTCCTCAATGAAAAAACTTCAACTTAAAAAAACTTTACACACAATCTTTTTTTTCATTCGTCCCCAATGTGCATTTGCACTGCCAATAACTCAGATCGATGAGTTATTCGCAATGAAAAAAAAACACACACACACTCCGCACAGACTTCACAATCATAGGTGAAGAGGAAATATTATGTAAGCAAAAAGGAATGTGCTATGTGTTTGTCCCTTTTTTTTTGAGCACGTTCCTTTTGCTTTATTTCCATTATCACTCGGATTCATATGCACGAGGAGCGTGCACCTACCATAGCAACTGGCAGTGTGGCACTGCATTGGGGTTAGGGATGATCGATGTTCATCGATGTTCACAAAACATCGATGTTGAGAGAGTAAACATCGATGTTTAAGTACGTTAAATATCGGACAATCGATGTCAAGAACAAAACATCGGTCTTCGATGTTGTCAAAAGATAACCGATTCTTAATTGCAGATTTAAAATATTTTTTTTCATTGAAGACAGCATACTTTGCCTTATAAATACGTATGAATAATTAAAAGCTTCCTATATATTTATATGAGAATAGGCGGTATGGCTACTTTCCATTGCCTTTCCCTTGTAGATAAGGTACTGGCTGTGACTGATAAACGCATCCATGAATTAACGCATCCATTGAGGAACACGACCAACGTCATTCTTTCATACATTGTTTCATTCAGTTCACATCATTGTAGTTCAAAATTTAGTTTATTCTTCTTTGATCATTTTCGTTTACGTTTATTAAGGGTGAGAATAGTGCTAAAAATTGTATGTTGTTTTTTTTCACGCCATTCGTTAACATTCTATAAATTCATTCTAAAACATCGATGTTAAGGAACATCGATGTTTTGAGTTCGATTATTATCGATCATCGATGTTTAGTCATCGATGTTGATATCGATGTCAACAACGATGTTTTGCCAACATCGCTCATCCCTAATTGGGGTGCGCGGACGATTTATTCACATTGCAAAGTAGATATATTCACTCAATACAGTATGATGTTTGAGCGGGGTATACAAAATTCAATGAGTGCATGTGCAAATTGTTGAGGCAGAAGAGCGTAAGATTTTTGTGGTTCTCAGCGACGTATCCTTTACTCGGGCCGCTAGGGGCGCCACCATCGATTTCCTTAAGTGAATAATAAAATAAAATGAAAGCTAGTGTTTTTCATCATTATTTCCAGCTAAAGGGTTGAAAATTCTTGATGCCGTAAATATTATCAAGAAGGAGAAGCAGCCAACTGAAGGAGATCAGTAAATTTTGGTTAAGCGTGGGCTTCCACTGTTTATGCTCACCTTTGATAAGAATAAAAATATTTACGATATTTACAATATAAAAACCATACAAAATATCGTAATCAAAATCAAACCTTTACGTAAGAGCAAAATTGTTGTTTATTGTTGGTGGTGATTTTAGTTCAAAAAAAGCTGATCTCGTAGACTTCTTCATCGCAAAAGGAGTACCTAAAAACTTTACAAACGTCGAGGAAAGCTTTGATCTCTCCTCAGATCACTCATCAGTCACTTCGATGAACTGACTGGGACGGCTTTAAAAAATATTGTAAAGAAAACATTGTTCTGAACGTGTCACTTATAATACCGTATGAATTAGAAGACAAAGTCGGCAGATTTATTGAAGTCATACAGAACGCAGCGTGGAACAACACTTCCTTAAGCAGGAAAGAAGTCGTACACAGCGAAGGTAAATATCCACCGGAAATAAAAGAATTGATACTAACAAAGAGAAGAGTACGCAAAAGATGGCAACAATTCGGAGCTCCCCAGCATAAAACTATTTTAAACCATTTAAGTAAATTTAAAATTCTATTTTAAAATTTACTCAAGAAAGCAATAAGAGATTTCAAAAATTCAGAGATTTCTACATTTCTTGAAAGTTTGACTGCCCAAACAAAATTCCAACTATCCGCTCTGGAATGCCGTGAAAGGTATTGAAAAACCCCAAATCCGATCGCTACCAATAAGAAAAAGCAATGGCAAAAGGCGACAAAGAAAAGACGGATTTATTCGCGAAGAACCTAGAAGAAACTTTTAAGCCATTTGACGGACAGGCGCTTATAGAAGACGTTGGTGGAATGATCACGATACCTGACAATTTTAAAATAGAGAGTGTGTCGGTGGTCGAACTTTGCAGGCAATACAAAATCCTAAAAATAACAAGGCCCCTGGATATGATTTAATGACCGGACAGATCCTTAAGGAATTGCCAAAGAAAGCCCTAATCAAGCTTCTGCGGATTATAAATGCCGCACTAAGCCTATTATACGTTCCAAGACAATGAAAAGTGGCCGAGGTTATAATGAGTTAGTTCGGGTATTGTGGTATACATGCTTCTATTTTGACAAAAACGAAAAGTTTATGAGTTTCAATCGATCAAAATATAGCAGACTTACTCTTCAGACGGATATCCCTTCTTTCGATAATATACATATAAGGTATTTGAAAAGCTTTTGTTAAGACGACTGATTCCTGACCATCAATTTTGCTTCAGAACCAAGCATTCGATAAATGACCAGATTTATAGATTAGCTAATGGAATATAGAAAACCCTCGAGGAGAGAAAAATATGTTCTAGCGCCTTTCTTGACGTGTCTCAAGCCTTCGGCAAGGTATGGCATGAAGTGTTGACGCTTAAGCTGAGGCAGGTTCTCCCGGAACAATTGTTCAAGATTTTAGAATCCTACCTCGATAACAGACTTTTCCGTGTAAAACACGGAGCTGAATACTCTTTAAAGACATCGCTGCCGAAGTACCACAGGGAAGAGTTCTTGGTCCGGTGTTGTGCTTACTCTACACTCGAGATATACCCCAAGAAGAAGGTATTGTTGTAGCCACATTCGCGGATGATACTTCCACATATATTTGCAACAGATAAATCAATCGAGTCAGCAACCGTAAAGCTTCAAAGAGCTTTCGACAAAATCTGCGAGTGGACAAAGATTTGGCGCATTGCTCTCAACGAAACCAAATCAATCCATGTTCATTTTGCTAACAACATAATTATCAACCTAATCCGTCTTCATTAACTCGGTACAAACACCGTATGCAAACGAGGCTAAATATCTAGGAATGAAACGTTCAAGAAGAAACGCGATGAGTTTGAAAATAGATTTAGAGAAATGTATTCGCTACTTGGAAGACATTCCAAGCTAAGCATATATAACAAACTGCTTTTATACAAGCAAAGCAAGTGCTTAAACCTATATGGACGTATGGAGTACAACTTTGGGTTATACTAAACGAGGCAATAGAGAACTTTACAGTCTTTTCAAAACAAAGTGCTATGAGTAATCGTAAATGCTCCGTGGTATATCAGGAACAATGATATACACCAAGACTTAGGAGTAGCTACCGTCGATGACGAAATAACGAACTTTGCTCGCAAACTCCGTATTCGTCTTCATGGACATTGTAATAACGCCATACATTTAATTTTGGACGAGACAAAACTTGTGCGCGAAACGAAACGAAAGAACGAAACCGTTCGATTTAGCGCAATAAGGGGTAGCCGTATGTTACGGAAATCAGCGGGTGCTTTTATTGGAAAGTTGCCTGCCCAACGAGAATATTCCTGAAACGCAAACTACTAGATAAGGGAACTTAGTTGTAGACAATCAATAGAAGGGAGGTGTTGTTTAATGAGTAAGAATCTTACACTACTATGAGCACCGGCAAGAAAAAAAAAACTGTCATAATTAAAAATTTTCCGTTACAATTCTTTGCCGATAAACTAGGGCTATATTACAGTACTCTACCGGGAGAGTCACATTCAGTTCGCTGAGCTTGCTCAGGATTTCTTCATCGGAAATTTGATCTACTCCAAAAAAGTGCCATCTAGTTTCCCGGAGCGTAGGACATCTTCCAACAAAATGAAATATATTCTCCCTCTCCGCCATGTTACATATGTATGTATATTACACAAGACCGGTAGATCTTCTCCAAGTGGTTGATAATTTAGTGGAAGTAGTAGGAAATCTTCATAGTAAATTATTTGCATGCTTTATACCGTTTATAATAACTGAACAATTTTTCATTTTTATTACAATATCTCCATTAACCTTCCTTTAAAGTATACTATTTGATTTTATTACTGTATTTTTAGCATTTTGCAGTATAACAAAATTATCATTAATTTGTCTTACAATGTTGATTTCATTATCTTTATTATAGTTACATTTACCGGGTAATCAATCATTTATTATGTTTATAAGGTTTTTACTATGACATGTTTTTAGGTTATTAATGCTATTACATTCTTCTTTTGTAAAGTAAGGTTCTTCATTATTTTGTAGGAGTCTTGGATAAGGTATGAACAGGGATTTATTTTTTAAGGTAGGGACGGATTCTAGTTGATATTCTCTAAATATTTTCCTGATGGGAAAGAGGAATTTTGATGATGAAAATGATATTTGTGCCGTGATAAAATGCTTGGAGTTCGCACATGCTGTTTTTAATGCTTTTTATTTTGGAAATTCATGAAATCTTATATGGTAGACAAAATAACGCTTAAAACTATCTTAAATAACTTTACTATGTTATGTACTAACTCACTGGCCCTATGCGGGCGCTAAACTTAATGCTTGTGCTAATGTCTTTCGACGTAGCCTAACTTAAATTTAGGGAGTCGAGGTGGATTCAATCTAAATCCTTTCGTTTACAACTTTAACCACATTATTGCCAAAATACTGTCACATAAGTTTTCGTCGTTTTCCACATATGTATGCATCAAATTGTGAAGAAGATAATGCGGAGTTTTTATCCAAAAACTTCTTTCCACAAATAAACAACAAAAATCAACCCGCTTGTGAAAACTTTAGTTTAAATGTAAATTATTTTTATTAAAGAAAAAACGGATGCAAAATGAAAGTTTTTTTCATTTTTCCAACAAGAAGATTCATCCTTATGGCAACTACATATGTGAAGAAGAATACTTTTTCGGCACATTGTATATCATGTATACAATGAACTAGAAAGAAGCGGAAATTCAGAGCTCGCGGAATTTGCCATTATCTAAGAAGATATGTTAGTAGAAGAAGCATCCCTAAGATATTTTATTGGTGCTGCAGTGTTAAAAAGTTCTATTAAAATCCATTGCAGCTCATGTGATACGGCCATGAGAAGATCTGGAGAAACTGGAATTTGAAAATTGCACATCAAAATGTTTAAAAATTATATCGCTAACATCGGAAGTATTATAAGGCAAAAATTATGGAGATCTGTTTTGCCGAAACTAATAAAATTCCGAGGTTTTCGTTTTGATTTGCT
Source organism: Blera fallax (assembly GCA_946965025.1). Lineage (NCBI taxonomy): Eukaryota > Metazoa > Arthropoda > Insecta > Diptera > Syrphidae > Blera > Blera fallax. The sequence goes on from OX337246.1 coordinate 54,107,830, forward strand.
GATGACAGTATTTATAAAGATCACATTCAAATACTTGATTATATAATTATATAATACTTTTGCTTAGAAAATATTGTGTTTTGAAAAGTGCAAAGCTTGCTGCAGCAGGTAAAAGTTGTAATATTCACCCAAAATTGAAAATCATAAATCAGTAAATTCAAAAATACATAATATGTACATAATATTATGTACATGAAAATTACAGGCACATTTTGACATAGATGTGAAAGAAAAATTTCGGCCAAAATCCTTCCTTATCTACTTCACAAACAGCGCTCCAGAAGAGTCCCAGTTTAAATTCAATAACATGATAGCGATATGCAGTCTTTCTTTTCCCTACACTTTCCATATTCTTAACAGTAAAGTAAAAAAAACAATGCGCAAGCCAAACTCGGACAGCTGGCAACAATGTTTGAGATCTTCATGATTTGACATTTGAATCGCACATGTTCTTTGGATTTATTTAGGGAACTCCCGATCAGTGAAGCTTTGAGTTATGGTAATTAAATTATAAAACTCGAAATGGGAAGACAAAGAGGTCACACTACCCTTGAGATGAGAAAATTTAACATTCGCAAGATGGAAAATCTGTGCGAGATATAGCAAAAATGGTTGAAAGAAGTCGTTCAACGGAAGATATAATTTCACACCACCAAACAGATTGAAAACAAGCCAATAAAAAATTTTTAACGAAGCGGATGAACGGTTTTTGTTAAGAAAATTAAAAATTAATCCTTTATTGGGCGCGCCAAAGCTCGCTTTGCAGTAAAGGAACTAGGAAAACATGTGAGCCCATCGACCATTGGGAATGTTCTTCAGAGAGCGGAATTGAATGGAAGGAGAGCTAGGCAAAAGCCACTTATAAGTAGATAAAACAAGATGAAAAGACTTTAATTCGCCAAAGATCATCAGAACAAGGATTTTTCGTTTTGGAAAGATGTTTTATTTACGGACGAAAGCAAATTTAATGTTTTTGGTTCTGATGGCAAACCATATGTACCTACATATGTATGTACGAGTATGTGTGGAGAAGAACTAATGAAGAGTTGCTGTCGAAGAAATTAAAATATACTGTTAAGCACGGCGGTGGATCGGTTATGGTTTGGGGATCGTTTTCTGCGTCTGGACCAGATGCATTACATTTTATAGACGAAATAATGGATCAACATGTGCATTTGGATATTTTCAAGCTAAATTTGACCGTATGTTAGAAAACTTGGGCTTAGTGATCGCTGAAAATGTTATCAAGGCTTATAAGGTTCGTTCCTGGCTACTCTACAATTGTCCCCATGTGATGGAAACTACTGAAAAAAGTCCCTAAACAAACCCTATTGAGAACCTGTGGGATCATCTTAACAAAAATATTAGAAAACACGTCATTTCTAACCAAACTAACTTGAAAAGGGTTCTTATGGAAGAGTGGAATTAAATTGAGCCAACATTTTGTGCAAAGCTAGTTCAATCACTTCCTTCTAGGTTAAAAATGGTTTGGAAAACAATGGACTGCACACAAAGTATTGACTTTTCCCAAAACCCAACAAAATTTAGTTTTTTGGCAGATGTCCGAGTTTGGCTTGCGCATTGTTATTTTTACTTTTTTTATGTTTCGGGTTATATTTTTGTGAAATGAGTGAATATAAAATTTTAGTTTATAACTGTGTAAGAAATGTGTTATTTGAAAGTAGTTGAGCTTTTTCCCTACTTCGTTTCATTGCTAATTTATTTTCATTCAATTTTTGATTCCGGAGGTGTCCGAGTTTGGCTTGGAGACACTTATATAGGTATGTAAATACCTACACAATTATGAAAACCATTTCGGCAAAGGCATAGCTTTTAACTTAAGTTTATACTCTATGATGAAAAAACTAAAAAAAGCAGATACCGAAAAGAATAATAATTTAACTCTAATCAATCGCAAAGAAAATTATGTACATATGTACATACTATGTACATACATACATATGTACAAAAATCCAAAATCCTAGGTCAATGATACACTGTGATTCCGAAAAGAGGAAACATATACATACATACAATATGATGTATGTATGTACACAGTGCCCAACAAGTCTCTGTACAGAGTTAGGCTTTCACATTTATCTTTCTAATTCAATATAAACAAAGCACATTAAAGAAAAAAAAACATTTATTTATGAAAATTTCTTTATGATTACAAAATATCCAACACAATTACTGAAAAACGAAGGAGCAGTGATCATAAAAGTCCGATAAGTTATAAAACAAGCAACAAAAAAGTCTCCGTGCATTTACCTTTCCCACGATCGGGGAGAGTACGATAACTTTGGCGCCGAAAATTGATAACGGTTTTTGTGGAGGGGTCAAAAACAAACATTTTTCACTACAGGAGGTGGGGGGGTCTATCTCGCCCCGTTTAAGAGGTAGGGGCAATTAAAAAAAAGTGTACCCATGTTTTATTGATGGTGAAGAAAGTGTGGGTTTGCAACTAAAGGACTTCGACCCTCCCACCGTTCACAGTGAGCACTTAGGGGGTGTTTTACCGCCAAAACAACCTCGGCTCCTCACCATCAACGACGAACTCGACAGTAACACCAGTACGGACGATGACTTCATTGACGAGACCTACTCACAAACTGACTGACTTGGACGCGGAATGCAATGCAAGTCTACCTCCTCATGGTGCATTCTGGGTAACACTAAATGATTTGCTGTACTTTACTTACAAAGATGAACCTATCATCAACATTAATCCTCAAAGTGAGATCACCGTAAATACGAAAAAAAAAAAATCATAAAAAGTAGTTTTAGTAATTTTCAATTTTCTTAAAAACTAGAAGACATAAAACCATTCGGTTTTTTGTGTTCGTTTCAGAATTGATATAACCATTGGCCACAAATACCAATTTAGCACTTCATTTCACAATTTGGAAAAAAATTGGTCTAAACTTTGTTTTTTCATTTTTTTAACTTCCCAATGGGAAGTTGTTGTAATGGGGCCGATTTTGTGAATCGCGAATTTTGACATATCTTCACGTTTTAAGGTCACCTGAATCCAAATCCAACGTTTTTACAGAGATGTCTGTGTGTGTGTATGTACGTATGTTCGTATGTGCGTATGTTCGTATGTGCGTATGTTCGTATGTGCGTTCGGAATTATCTTTCGCGTCGATTATCTCGAGAACCAAAGATGATATGGACATGGGACCGGGTTCATTTGACGCGTAATTACGTAACTAAGAACTGATTAAGTTTCCAGAAAAATCGGTCCAGTAGTTTTTTGTTAGTAATTAAATAACTAAAATAAAGGCAAACTAGATTTGTGCTATTCATTCGTGCAGATTCTAAATACCTTCGTAGTGCTTTTTTTTTAATATTATAATTGTATGTTTTAGCAAAATTTTTATGAATGTCGTAGCAATTATTTTAAAAAAAATATTATTAAAAAAAAATTCTTATGAACAAAAACTAGATGAATGTGTAGAATTTTAAATTTATGTTATCAGGCCAGGAGAATATTGAGATTTCGAACTAGCCAACTCGTAACAATTAGTAAAAAAAAAAAAATTACGTTGATAACAATAATAATAATAAAAAAATGGGATGTGAATATATTCTTCGATACAAAAAAAAAACAACAATCTTTTTGCAATTCAAGGTTGCTTTATTAATATGCGATTAATACAAGAATATTATGTTTGAGAAAACATTTGGAGGTAATAGTATGATGTACATTTAACATTTAAAAAATAAATTATGACGTGGAACATGGTTGTAAGTAGAAGTTATTAACCGTAAAAGTTATTTTCGATGAAACAATGCTTTTTTTCATTTCTATAATTACATATAAATAGTATTTATGAAAAAATATTGTTATTTCATATTTTGATAAGTCTTATGTAAAGTCGATTTCTTCCATTTTAAATCCGATTTAATTGCATATGTTGTGTATGGGCTGATTGATGTTATGAGAGCTTCATCAATTTCTGCTAGTTATTATTTTTTTGTGACAAGCCAATATGGAAATGTTTGTTGAAGATGATAAAATTCTTGAGGATATGGTTAATAATCTCCTACTGATGATTTTTGAACGGTTCATGGTGAAAAGCAGTAGTTTTGTGATGTCAGTCTTGAACAATTCATGAAGAAAGTAAATTGTATTGTACTGTCAGCTGCGTAGTCTGTTATCAATATTGTTGTTTAGTTACTTGTAAGTAAAGAAATGTTAATTCAGCATTCTTAGTTGATGAGTGGTATTGATGAGACACATATCTCCAAGTTGATGGTTTTTTGATAACGTGAAGAAGAAAATTTCATTGTTCATCAAACATTGTAGTAATTGTAGAAGCAAGTGTTTATGTGTAGGCCATTGGTGCTTGGGATTGAGCTTCCTTAAACCTTTTCGTATGCGCAAAGATCTTGATCATGTGAAAATAATATTTCAAAGTTCATTGACATAAACAGAAGACTTATTAAAATCAAATAACAACATTGGTACATGAATAATTGTTTAGCGACGAAAATGAAAATATTATTTCAAATCTGTTCTCAACTTTTACGTACAACCCATTTTCTATCCTTCTTCGTAGCAGTGCTGGTGCTCCCTCGATGATAAAGTAAACCTATAGGTTAGGTTAGGTTGAAGTGGCTGCCAGCTAAGATTCGCCAGCACACTTAGACCAAAGAGGTCCGTTGTGATACCACGTGGATCATGGGAGAATCCTCCCTCCACCTACTCGTATTAAAACCAATTAGAGCTTCTTATGAAGCGTAGGAGGCTCTTGATGTCGATATTCATCAGGTCGCTTGTATCATTATAATAGGGAGCTCCTAAGTGGAGTTTCCTTCTACGGGAGAGAGCTGGGCAGAGACAAAGAAGGTGAGGAATAGTTTCCTCCTCTTCTTCATCCATGCAGCTTCTACAGAAATCGTTCGCGAAGAGGCCCAGCCTTGTAGCATGCTTGCCTATTAGACAGTGTCCAGTGATGACACGTACAGTGGTGCCGATATGCAATCTGTTCAGAGAAATCAAATTCTTAGAGCGTTTTAGATCCAGCTTTGGCCAAATCTGTTTTGTCGCTAGACATGTTAAACCACTTGTCCACCTAAGATTTGCACTCTCGATAGCATCCAGCTTGAGTTTAAGTTTGCGAGTAGCGATTGGAATACCTAAGGTGCCGTTATCCGGCAAGATGGGTAAATTTGTTCCTTCTTTGGCGAGTTCATCGGCCTTACAATTCCCTGGAATGTCTCTATGCCCCGGCACCCAACACAGGTGAATATTGAACTGCTCAGCCATCTCCACAAGAGACGAACGGCAGTCTAGAGCTACTAAAGAGTTTATAGAGGTCGATTCCAGGGATTTGATTGCTGCCTGGCTATCAGAAAAGATGCGGATATCTCTAGCAGATATCACGTTTTTCTTAAGCCAAGATAGGGCTTCTTTTATCGCCATTATTTCCGCCTGGAATACGCTACAGTGATTAGGAAGACGGAAAGAGAGCTTAAGATCAAGCTTATCGGAGAAAACACCTGCACCGACTCCGTCTATGGTTTTTGACCCGTCAGTGTAGAAGTGAATAGAATCATCTTCTAAAAATGCATCTTCCTCCCAGCATGATCTGGAAGGGATGGTGACAAGGAAGTTCTTCTCAAAATTTAAACGAGGTATGGTGTAGTCCGTGTTTTCGGGAGAGATTTTGAATTTATTCAGAATAGAGGCGTGGCCGAATTCTTTTCTTGACCACTGTTGGGTAGCTTCAAGGCGAACGGCTGCAGTTGCTGCCATTTGCTTGCTATATATATCGAGGGGTATTAGATGGAATATAATGTCCAGTGCCGCGGAGGGAGTTGTACGTAGTGCTCCGCTGATGCACAGACAAACTGTACGTTGGACCTTACTTAGATAATCGCGATTTATAGCTTTATTTAAGGCTGTCCACCAGACAATCACCCCGTATGTGAGTATCGGTCTAATGATCGAGGTGTAGAGCCAGTGAGTAATTCGAGGTTGTAATCCCCATTTATTCCCAATGGCTTTCTTACAAGAGAAAAGTGCTACTGTAGCTTTCTTTACTCTTTCTTGAATATTAAGTTTCCAACTTAGCTTCCTATCCAGGATAAGACCCAAATATTTTGCTTTATCAGAGAAGGTTAAGCTGGTTCCATTAAGAGAGGGAGGGTCGACTAGCGGAATTTTATATTTCCTTGAAAAGAGTACTAGTTCAGTTTTGTGGGGGTTTACACCCAGACCACACCGAACTGCCCATCTAGTGAGCTTATTTAAAGCGTTTTGTAAGAGTTCCTTCAGAGTATTTAGGTGCTTTCCCGAGACGGCCAAGGCAACATCATCTGCATAAGCGATCGCTGTGCATCCCTCGCCTTCCATGATTATCAATAGTTCATTGACCACCAAATTCCACAGAAGCGGGGATAGAACACCTCCTTGTGGAGTACCTCTACTAACAGATCTTCTGATAGTCGTCCCACCCAGCTTTGAATTGATAATCCGACCATTGAGCAGTAGATTGATCAATTCGCGGAGTGAGCTGTCAACTTTCAGATCTGATAGTGCATCTGCTATCGCTGATGTATTGACGTTGTTGAAAGCGCCTTCTATATCCAGAAAGGCAACCATTGTGTACTCCTTGTGGAACAGGGAATGTTCAATTTTGCGTACCAGTGAGTGCAATGCTGTCTCCACTGATTTGCCTTTGCAATACGCATGTTGGGCCGCTGACAGTAGCTTCTTGTCAATACTGTTGCGTAAATGGATATCAATCAGTCGTTCCAATGTTTTTAAGAGGAATGATGATAGACTGATAGGTATGAAATCTTTTGGATTTGAATGAGAGCATTTACCCGCTTTGGGTATGAATACAACTTTGACTTCTCTCCATATCTTTGGAATATAAACCAGGTTTAGACAACTTTGCAGAATCATCTTCAGCACCGGCATAATTATGTCCGATGACTTCTGCAACTCGGCAGGTATTATGCCGTCTGGTCCCGCGGATTTGTATGGTTTGAAGCTGTGTAGTGCCCGGTGGAGTTTGCTCAGTGTGATTAAGTTTGAGGAGTTGGTAATTTGTGAAAGTGGTCTGCTGGAAACCATACTGTTAACAACTTGGGAACTGCCTGGGAAATGGGTGTCAAGCAGTAGTTTTAGCGAGTCTTCGCTGGAAGTAGTCCAAGTTCCATCCGGTTTTTTAAGGTAACTGGGTGTAATTGGATTTGAAGAGAGAATTTTTCTTAGCCTAGATGCCTCAGAAACTTCTTCTATTTTACCACAGAAGAGTCTCCAAGAATTTCGTTTGGCTTTTCTTAATTCTTTTTTGTATGTGCTGAGGGATGCCTTGTACAAGTCCCAATCTTGCGCGTCTCTCGTACTTTTGGCATTATTGAAGAGTTTCCTACAATTACTTCTTAAAGGGCCTAACCCTGCAGTCCACCAATGTGGCTTCTTTTTGCCCCTGGGTTTGATCAGAGGGCAAGAAGAAGACATCGCTGTGTTTAAGGCTGATGTTAAATTTTCAACCATGCGATCAAGTTCTTGGGGATTGCATGGGGGGTTAAGGTGATTTGAGGTAACTAAACAACTTAAAGTTGACCTATATTTGAGCCAGTCAGTTCTACGATAATTCCTAAATACTGGCGGGCTAGGAGAGTCTACATGTAAGGAGAATTGGAGGTACCTGTGATCCGAAAATGAGGGCTCGCTTGACACCTTCCAATTTCTAATATGGTGGGCAATGCTATCGGAGGCAAGTGTTATGTCCAGTACTTCTTGCCTGTTTCTGGTGACGAAGGTAGGCTCGTTACCTATGTTGCACAAAATAAGGTTTGTACTTAGAATGGAATCGAAAAGTAACTCACCTCTTTTGTTAATGTCGGAACTGCCCCATACGGTGTGATGAGCATTAGCATCACATCCAATGATGAGACCAGTTTTTTGTATCCCCGCATCTGCGATCAGTCTTTCCAGGTTATCCCCAAAAAGAGAGTCCATGTTATCATGGGCGAGATACGCCGAAACCAAGTAGTAGGCACCGTCGGTTGTTTCTATTTTTATTGCGGTAGTATCTCGATCGCTGTAATTAGGGAGTAAAATTGCATTTAGGTTACTTTTCACCAGTATACACGATCTGGGTTTACCTTTGTTACGCATATATAGGGTGTAGTAGTTTGGAATCTTGAGTCCACATACCATATTGTCCACGACCCAAGGTTCCTGGACCAAGACTATATCTTCCCTGTCCTTTGAGAGACGGAGAAGAAGGGCGGCAGAAGCCGTTATGGAGTGGTGTAAGTTAATCTGGACTAACTGCAGCATTGGTGCTACAATTAGGCAGAGAAGCCTCCACCACGGTGGTATTCAGGGCTTTCGAGTCCGAGGACGATTCCAAAAATTCGTCCTCACTCAAAAGCAGTGGATGTAATTTATTGAAGCAGTCATCCGTCTCCATGTCCGACAGTTTGTCTTCATCGACTAGAGACGGATTCTGCTTAGGAAGTGATGTTTGAGAGTCGTCACTATCCAAGGAAGGGAACGTGACAGGCTCGGGTACGTCGGTAGGAGGAGTGGAATCAGAAGGGTGTGGGGGCAGTATGCCTAGGTCTGTTTCCTCATATTTTTTGTAAACCTTGATGGTGATAGGGTCAAAGCAGTAGTAGACGACACCTCAATGACTAATGCAAATAATTGCTTCCAATACAAAGTCGGAAGATAAAGATACCATCTTGACGTTTCACGATTCAATCGAGTTCTTCATTTTCCATAGAATAAATAATGACCCTAGCGATAAATAAATATGATTCCTAAACAATACGGCATTTCAAGATGATAGAAACTACCACAAAATCTTCCACTTGTTGAAACTTTCAAATTTTAACAGACCCTGACATTTCCGTTTGCACGGATATATCAAGGGTATATTTTTTTCTTTATTTTTATAGGTTTACTTTGTCATCGAGGAAGCACCAGCACTGCTACGAAGAAGGATAGAAAATTGGTTGTACGAAAAAGAAAAGAAATCGACTTTACATAAGACTTATCAAAATATGAAATAGCAATATTTTTTCATAAATACTATTTATATGTACTTATAGAAATGAAAAAAAGCATTGTTTCATCGAAAATAACTATTACATTCGTAGTGATTTTTTTTTAATATTATTATTGGATGTTTTAGCAAAATTTTCATGAATGTCGTAGCAATTATTTTAAAAAAAATACTTATGAACAAAAACTAGATGAATGTGTAGAATTTTAAATTTATATTATCAGGCCAGGAGAATAACGAGATTTCGAACTAGCCAACTCGTAACAATTAGTTATAATAAAAAAAAATTACGTTGATAACAATAATAATAATAAAAAATGGGATGTGAATATATTCTTCGATATAAAAAAATCAACAATCTTTTTGCAATTCAAGGTTGCTTTATTAATATGCAATTAATACAAGAATATTATGTTTGAGAAAACATTTGGAGGTAATAGTATGCTGTAAATTTAACATTAAAAAAAAAATTATGACGTGGAACATGGTTGTAAGTAGAAGTTATTAACCGTAAAAGTTATTTTCGATGAAACAATGCTTTTTTTCATTTCTATAAGTACACATAAATAGTATTTATGAAAAAATATTGTTATTTCATATTTTGATAGGTCTTATGATTTCTTCCATTTTAAATCCGATTTAATTGCATATGTAGTGTATGGGCTGATTGGTGTTATGAGAGCTTCATCAATTTCTGCTAGTTTTTGTGACAAGCCAATATGGAAATGTTTGTTGAAGATGATAAAATTCTTGAGGATATGGTTAATAATCTCCTACTGATGATTTTGAACGGTTCATGGTGAAAAGCAGTAGTTTTGTGATGTCATCTTGAACAATTCATGAAGAAAGTAAATTGTATTGTGCTGTCAGCTGCGTAGTCTGTTATCAATATTGCTGTTTAGTTACTTGTAAGTAAAGAAATGTTAATTCAGCATTCTTAGTTGATGAGTGGTGTTGATGAGATAACTCCAAGTTGATGGTTTCTTGATAACGTGAAGAAGAAAATTTCATTGTTCATCAAACATCGTAGTAATTGTAGAAGCAAGTGTTTATGTGTAGGCCATTAGTGTTTGGGATTGAGCTTCCTTAAACCTTTTCGTATGCGCAAAGATCTTGATCAGGTGAAAATAATATTTCAAACTTCATTGACATAAGCAGAAGACTTATAAAAATGAAATAACAACATTGATACATGAATAATTGTTTAGCGACGAAAATAAAAAAAAAAAATAGTACTTATTATTAATTAAAAAATGAATATTGTTTTTTTATTCCTTCCCACTGGGAAGTTAGTCGTGTGGACCTTGCGGGTCGCACCCAGACCACATTTTATATGTATAGTATAGTATAGTACTCCATTGTAAGTGTTGCCGTTGTTTTTTAATAATTTTTTTTCATTTTATGTAATTCTTTTTTAAATTGCACCTACCTCCTAAACGGGGCGAGATAGGCTCCCCCTTGCGTAGTAAAAAATGCTTGTTTTTGACCTTCTACAAAAAACCGTTATCAATTTTCGGCGCCAAAGTTATCGTACTCGTGCCCCACGATCTAACGATACTTTTCAATGGCTGTGCCCGACAAAAATTGCATTTCTGAAGAATTTCGGTAGTAATCGGTTGTGTTTTCCTCATTGTGTTTGAAAAAGTGGTTTTAATTAATATAGAGAAGAAAAATTAACAAATTGCTTTAGAGACACAAGAAATTATCATAAAGTTGAAAGATTAAGGCAAATCATTAGCTTAAATCTCTCAAATTGTTAAATCATCGCTTAGAGAATAGGATCATCAGAACTGTGACCGAAAACCCTAAGACAAGTGTCGTGCAATAGCTGCTAACTTGGAAAAAAAAAAGACGAAAATTATGTTTGTCCGCCAACAATCCGAAATGTGCTAAAAAGAAATAGGTATAACGGTCGGGTGAGCCGGACGAAGCCCTATATCAGGAAAGCTACCAGAAAGCCAGATTGAAAAACGCCATTCAACACATCGACACGAACAATTCGTTTTAGGATAAGATCATATTCAGTGACGAAAGTAAGTTTAATATTTTGAGGTCATATTGACGTCGTTTGGTATGGAGAAAGCGGAATACAGAAATGATTACCAAGAACCTTACTCCGACCGCCAAGCATGGAGGCAGAATTTTCATTGTCTGGGGATGTATGGCTTCGTCTGGCGTGAGTAATCTGATTTTTCTTGAAACCAAAATGGACAAATATGGGTATTTAACCACCCTGAGGGAAAATCTTAGTTCAAGCGCAAATAAATTGGGTCTGGTCAACAACTTTTCGTTCCTACAAAACAACGACCCCAAGCACACCTCAGGATTGGTGAAGGGATGGGTGCTTTCTAATGCTCCAAGTCAAATGAAACATCATGCTCATTCACCTAACCAAAACTTTTGGAGGACTTATGGGACTATCTGGACAAAAAAAAATTCTTCAGCATACCACTACGAGGAAAAATCAACTCAAAGCCGTTTTAATGGAGGAATGGACAAAGATTGGCCCACAGACTACTTCCAAGCTAGTTCATTTCATGAAAATCCGGCTTAAAGCAGTCATCAATAATAAAGGAGGACCAACAAATTACTGAACAGCGATCTTGTTTCAATGAATATAGTATTTTTATTGAAAACAAGTACTGTACTTTTTGTTCATTATTTTTAAATAGTTGAATTCAATTACTTTTGTTTTAGCTTATTACAATAAATAGTTCTTAGTTTTGTTTATTAACTATTTTTTCTAGATTGCTTCTTTGGTTTTGACTGAATTTTTTTTCTTTTACACCAGTAATGTATAAAAATTTCTTTATAAGTATTAAAACCTGGTATCTGTACGGAGACTTTTTGGGTTTAGTGTATATGTATATAAGCGTTTCCTACGATCTGTGCACTCAGTGGGCCAGCGCACGCAGGATCAATTTTCCCCCGGGGTAAACTCGGGGTAACTTTTACTTCAATCGCACACTGGATGAATAATTAGGGGTAAAATTGTGTATACATGAGCCAATTTCCATTATAGTGGTATTGAGTTCCTCGCAAAAATGTGATCAGGTTTATACATAACGCTAAGGATAAAATAAGGGATAGAAAATAGATTGGATTTTGTTTTCTTTGAGGTCGATGCAACAACGACCTCAGACTCTGATTCCGAGTCAGTTTCCGGCACTGTAACACAATCGGGAGTATAATTCCTAGGTGGAGATTGAAGTTCTATGTCAGAGTCCGGTAATGAATCATCATCACTTATTGATCCATCCCCAGGAATGGAGTTCACAAATGACGATTGTCCATAAAATCGAAGAGGATCCATTTTTAAAGCAAAAAACAAGATGTACTGAACGGCGCACCAAATAAATAACAATCAATTCTACGAAAAATAGCCGTCATTGCATACGAAGCCTTATATGGCTTCAGTAATAAATTCACTCAACAAAGTATAAATAAATAATGTTTTTCATTGAAAACAAATCATTACAAAAAAAATTGAATACACTATCCAATACATATTTTATTAATCACTGTACTTACCAATTAGTCACAGTTACTAACACTTGAAATCAAAACTTTTTTCGCACCACTGTTTTTAATGCATTCGCAGGGCGAACTGAACTACAAATGTGAATATCCCCGACGATCGTTATCTTGCAGATACAAAAAGTACCGTTTTGTGTGTCAAAGAGTACATACAAAGGGATCGTGTTGTATCTGCATTAGTTCGAATGAGTATAGGTAGAAAAACTACGTCATAAACCTGCAAAGCCATATTTGGCTTCGTATGCGGTAGAGGGTTAATTAAGCATTATAATAAGAAGAAGACCCGTACATTAAAGCCGGGCGCACGACTGTTGCGTATAATCTGCCCTTAAGCATTAATGGCATTTTTCGATCACAAAATATGGCCGAGTTTTCTTTCCATTTCATCGACCCTACACTGATACGATATGTGATATCGTCATCGCAGTTTCCTTGGTCATTGACAATGGAGCCTTAAGCTATGTTCAGAGGATTGCCAGATCTGACAATATTGTCAGGTCTGCCAATGAAAAATGTATCCCAAATGTCTTACAATCATGTGAACTGCCAATTTTTTATCTGACAACGTTGTAATAAAAAGCATTTTCAGATTATTGTTAGAACAGCCATCTGACAATAAATTGTCAGAAATTGGGACAGAATCTAACAACCGTGTGAACTGACAATTTAACGTTGTAAGATAGTTTGCCATTATCAGCTCATTGGCACGAATTGTCAGCACATTGGTAGACCTGACAATATTGTCAGATCTGGCAATCGTCTGAACATAGCTTTTGGAATAACTGCCTAAGACGAAATAACAAACTATGCTCGCAAGCTGCGTATTCGTTTCGTTTCGCTGCGTATTACCGCGACAAGGAGTAGACGCATGTAATGAAGGTATCACGTGTTTCCCTAAAAAGCTACTAGCCCAACCCTCTTATTTTGTAAACTTTATTTACTTGATAAGGTAAATTACTTGTAATTATGAAGAAGGGAGATGTTTTAATGACTGAGAATCTCTTAGATAAAATTTCATCTATCTACGACAAAAGCTTCTAAACAAATGGTCCGATTGAAAATTAACTCGGGGTCAATCAAAGGTATCGGTTTATTTGCTTTGTTGAACAACAGCATTTTAGTAGGGTATCTGATAGATTGCAAATCGTAATTGTACAGTACTACTTTAAAATGCACCGGAAACTCTGCAAGTAATCAACAACAATAGTAAGAAATATTGGTTATATTGATAACCAATGCAATGTCTTTTAATGAACGTAGACAAAAATGGCAAAGTAATGATATTGAAACCGTTACCTACCCAGGTAATTTTAACTTTTTAAGCCTTGTGTCTACAGCCAAAAAATTATACATAAACATACACCCAACATACATCTGCAAGTAATCAACAACAATAGTAAGAAATGATTGGTTATATTGATAACCAATGCAATGTTTTTTAATGAACGTAGACAAAAATGGCAAAGTAATGATATTGAAAGCGTTACCTACCCAGGTAATTTTAACTTTTTAACCCTTGTGTCTACAGCCAAAAAATTATACATAAACATACACCCAACATACCCGGGTGTCCCATACATTTTTGTATGTACACGGGCGTCGGAAGGAGTTGGTTGTGTTTCTGCCCATTATTGTGTCTAAGAATTGTTTGAAGTGTTTTCTCTTGTTATAACATTTGTTACGGCATTTGGATACAAAGACGCTTTTATTTTTCACGGAACGCATTTGAGAAACAATATTTCAAGAAGTAAGTTATTTATATATTTATATTTATTTCTTAGTTATTTATATATTTATATATTTATTAATTTACAATTTGCATACATTTTCTATGCACACCCGGGTGTGTTGGCTATAGATAGAAGGGGTAAATCGCAAAAACTACTTGTAAATTTTGACCCAAAAAGAAAAAAATATTTTTTTCTTCGAATATGATAAAAAACAATATTTTAGGAGGCTTTCCGAAATTTCAAGTCGATACGGCACCTAGAACTCAAAATATATCAATCTGAAAATGAAAAACACACCCGGGTATGTGGGTGTAGACACAAAGGTTAAAGAAACAACTGTACCACAGGAAAAAGAATAATTATGTTCTGATATATGTATGTATGTAGCTTTGCTAATAGTAAAGTATTTGTTACGGGAGCCTTAAGTGGGAACCTGAAAGAAAAAAAATTTTTTTAAATATATTTTCCCCAACACCTAAACAACACCCTATCCACAATCACCTAAATGCCGGCATCCCAATCCCCATCACCCCCGGTCACCTCCTTCTCTCTGAAAAAAAAGAGATAATGGAAAAAAAAAGTTAAACAAAACAAATTGCTACTGGAGTTTGTTCCCAAGAAAACTGATCAGCATGTGAATCCTAGGAACATACTCCAATAGCAAACTTACCTACATATGTACGTGCACAGCCTGAAAAAAAAACAAAAGTTAATAAATTTCCAAAAAGAAAAAAAATAAGAATAATCTACTTACCCATGTACGTCCATATCCATCCAGTGTAAAATTGTTTTGACATTTCGTCCCTTTGTATTGTTTCGTTGTCCATGCAACTGTAGCTTTCACTTTTCAATGTGCACTCTTCCTCCCTTTGTTGGTGAATTTATACCAACAGGGAATAAACTCTCCAATATGTTTCGTTAATGTTCATGTATAGAAAAGTGATCATGTTCAGGGTATTATTTTATTATTGTATTAAGTTTATAAGGTAGTTATGTATGTATGTTATTAAAATATGTTAGTTATATAGTTTACTAGCTGACCCGTGCTCGCTTTTAATTTGAAAGGCTGAGTTAAACTTTCTAGGACTCTCTAAAAAAGTTTTTGACGAAGGATATGATCACCCAGCAGAATGCTCTATTGGTTCCGGCAGTGCACCGATTTCTCTGAGCATAACTTTTCCGGTTGAAAAACACAATCCAGCAGAAGCTCAGACATTGTACCTACATACAGGTAGACTTTTATTTGGTTTGACGACCACTATTGAAACACGGTTCGTTTTCAGAATTTCATTTACTTTATTAATATAATTTGTGTTGTTTGCTTGACGGCTTCCTATCTTGTCGGTGTACGTTCGTTAAGTTAAACTGTCATGTGCTTCCGTTCTGAAATGAAGCTCGGTAGTGCTAGTTCGTATTTGTAATGTGATGTTCGTCTGTCTGGCTCAATCCCACATTCGGCTGTCCTGACGGTCGTTCGGCTCGAATGACACGCTTATCCCCACTTCTTCATATGTTCGGCCACGGTGGTCGTTGTTCCTGGCCCCTCGTGCTCGCCAACTTTCTTCACCTCATATCTGCCGTGATTGTTAATACGGACGACTTTGTACGGTCCTATATATTTGGGCCTTAGCTTCATACCTGTGCCAAACTGAGTGCGCTTGATGGCGACTAACTCGTTCAACTCGTAGCCTTCCTCTGGCGATCGCTTCCTGTCAAAGTTCCTTTTATTTACCTGCTGTATTTGATGAATGTTGTCGCGGGCTTCTTCTCGTATAGCATCTCGCTCGACATCTAGTTCACTCAATGCCTCCTCCAGCTCCCGAAGATCTGGATAGTCAGCGGTACGCATTTCAAGTCCGCTCAATATGCGAAATGGGCTAAACTTTGTACTCTTTGGCGGGGTATTGCTGAGAACCTGTTGAACTCGGTCCACGTGCCGGTACCAATTCTGTGGACTACCAACGTATACTTTGGAAAGCATTGGGATAACGATTCTGTGGATCCTTTCCACCTGCCCGTTCCCGCGTGGAACCCCTGTCGCTATGAGGAGATGCTGGATTCCCTCTTCCTTGCAGTAATCACTGAAAACGGTAGACGTGAATGCTGTTCCCCTATCGGTTATTACTCTTTTCGGGCTACCGTACGTCGCCGACTGCTTCCTCAACTTCTCGATGACCTCGTTCGACCCCGTGCTCTTTGTCGGATACAGCTAAACGAATTTGGAGAATGCATCTACTATGACGAGTAGATGTTATATTGCTTCTGCGCTGACTCCATTGGGCCGACGTGGTCGATGGGAAAGGTACCCAGCGGCTTGTCTTCCTTGTTTGATTGGCCTTAGGTAGCCCTCCTTCTTCCCGCTCTTTGCTCCCGAAATTATGCACTTCATACAGCTTCTCACAGCATCTGCCACCTTCGCCGTCGCATTGGGGACGTAGAATGACTTCTCTAACAGGTCTTGGGTTTTCTTGGCGGAAAAGTGCCCCTGCTGATGCGCAACGCTCATTACCTCTCGCTCCATCTCCGTAGGTATCACCACAAGTTCCTTGACGGGATCCTTGTACAACACTCCGGCTCTCACAAAGAAGTCTTCGTACTCCTCCTTTTCCAGAATTTTGACTACTGCTCTAATCCAATCGTCTCTTCTCTGCGCCTCTCTGATTCTATGGGCCAATGAGTCCTCTATCAACAAACACGAGACTCGGCTTAGTGCATCAACATGCTTCATCTTGGATGCCGATCGATGCTCGATTTTGTAATCGAATTCTAGCAGAAACATTGCCCACCTGGAAACTCTTAACGGAACGTCCTGCTTTTTCATCGTCATCGTCATCGACAGCGTTGCAGTCGGTGACAATCTTGATCTTAATTCCCATCACGTAAACTCTCCACCTTTTCAGGGCTTCAATAATAGCCAGTACTTCCAGTTCATAGGAGTGATACTTTTCCTCCGTTGGGGTAGTCTTCCGGCTCATGTACTGTATCGGATGCAACTGTTGATCGTCTGAGTCCTTCTGCAACAACACCGCTCCATAGCCGAACTTGCTCGCATCAGCATGAATTTCTGTTGAAGCTCTTGGGTTGAATAACTTAAGGACAGGCGATTTGACTAACGCTGCCTTAAGTTGCTGGAACGCCAATACTTGTTCCTCCTGTAGCCTGAACTCTGTACCCTTCCGCAGCAAATCCGACAACGGCTTGGCTATCACTGCATACCCCTCAATAAACCGTCGGAAATAGGATGTAAGACCGAGGAAACGTTGAAGCGCTTTTTTGTCGCTCGGTACTGGAAATGTGCTTACTGCCTTTGTTTTCTCCCTTGATGGGCTGATGGTGTTCTTCTCAATGACGTATCCTAAGAACTCTATTTTCCGTCTTAAAAGTTGACATTTTGTCCAATTAATGCGCAATCCATACTCTGCTGCAATTCGTAGTACCTTACCCAGTTTCTTAACGTCTTCCTCCTCATCCTTGGCTGGAATCACGAGGTCGTCCATATACGCTATTAGGAATCCTGCTTGGATCATTTCTCGGAAAACAGCGTAGATATATCTCGCGAACACTGCCGGGGAATTGCACATCCCAAATGGAACATAGAGAAATTCAAACTGTCGATCGCTTGTGACAAATGACGTGTACTTCCGCGAGTCTTTATCCACTGGCACATGAAAGAAACCGTTTTTTAAATCCAGTGTTGTAAACACTGCTTCTCCTTGTAACCGATCTAGGACATCATCAATTAAGGCCATGGGGAAATTGTCCCTTACTATTTTTCGTTGAGTTTCCTTAAATCGCAGCACAAGCGCTTGGTTCCATCCTTCTTGGACACAAGGACTATCGGTGACGCGTACTCGGATGTACTTGGTTGAATAATCCCTTCCGTTAACCACTGCCTGATCAGGTCCTGAACCACTATTTGGTCGGCATACGACATGCGTCTAGGTCTCTGGAACACTGGTATGTCATCAGTCAACACGATTTTCATTTCCACTGGAGACTCCTTCTTCCTTGCTGGGATGTAATCATCTACCATCCTAAGCACTTCGCTCTTGCACTTCTTGTTTAGGTGATTGACGTCGACCGTTACATTCTGAAATTCTCCCTTTTCCCTAGACAGGCAAATCGTACCAAAATCTCCCAATAGCTCGAGTACTTCTCCCGCATGCTCTAATTCTACGACTGCATCACCCTCTCCCGAACTGACCGCTTCCGATCTACCGAGGTCACTACCTCCTGCTCTGATCTTTATCGATCCCTCTTCAGCGTCACTCTGCTTACGCCTGAACTCGGCACCCTCTGCGGAAATAATCAAATCAACTGTGTCTAGAACATCGTTACTAGTGATGTAAAATGTGAATACATTTGACTACTCGTACTCATTCGTTATTTTTTTATAAGTACTCGGATAAAAGTAACGAATACTTAATACTCGCGAGTACCACCTATAGAATACTTTGGAAACTATGCAAATACAATTCTGTCTCTTTTCTACGAACCGAATACAAAAGTAATCTCTTGCCTTGTTTCCCTCAATATTGTATCCTGCTCTAACAAATATAATTCATTAGAAACAGATTTCTCTTTTCACTTTTGCCAAGCCGTGTGTTTGCTTGAAGGTAAACAAAACATATTGCGTGTCCGTGTGTATAATTTGTCCGCCTCCTTGTGAGGTGATATTGTTTTGTTGACATATTTTACAAAGGACAATTTTATACGATTATAGTATTGGTGTAGAGCGAGTAAGAAAATCTCTTAAAATAATTCTTGTTGGTAGTGCAAGAGAAAACGGGTATTCGAATATATATCTGTGGCGAATAAGAATCCCCTGAAATGTGTTGGGTAGTGCAAACAGAATGAGTAAGCAAATACGTATCTGATAACTTTGCAGGTAACGAGTACGAATGAGTACATGGTAGTAACGAATACGAATGAGTACATGGTAGTAACGAATACATTGTACCGAATGAATACTTTTTTTACACCACTAATCGTTACCAATTACTGTGGCATATTGCATGTCTTGTTCCACATGAAAGATCACTTGCACCTGTATCCCGTCTACCTCAATGTCTGCCTCGAAACTGCCTACTGTAACTACTTGATTCTGTCCGATTCCGAAGAGGTTTCGCTTTACCGCCTTCAGCTCCATGTTGTCCATCAGCAGTAAACAGTCGTATCGTAGAAGGCACAAATCGCTTCCGGTATCCAACAATGCTGAAAGTGTGTACCCCTTCACACAGATGCTTTTAAAGATTCGGTTGGCTCCGATTGCTAAAGTAACTCGAGCCTCTGGTGTAGGACTGTTGCCGGGCCTTCCACGTTGTTGTTGACCTAGAGTTTGACTTCTACATTCGAACGATCTGTGTCCCTCTTGTCCACAACTAAAACATTTCCAGCTTCTCTTAACTGGGCAGTCCCTTATGATGTGAGATGTATTTCTACACCTATAGCATTTTTTCCCCTTCCCCTATAACTTAACAGGCTGTGTACTAGTCGTTGGACGTTGGTTACTTCCCGAGTTTGATGACTGCGGATTTGAGCCCCTGATCCTTTCGTACACCTTCAACTGAATCTTGAGCTCGCTCACCGTTTTGGCTTGATACAGCATCGCCTTATTCAGCTTGTAGTCCGCTATGCCGTCAGCGAAGTACGTGACCAGACTTTCGTCATCCAGCGCAATTGATTTGCCAATCTCCATTAAGCTATAGAGATACTCAGTTAATGTTTCCGTTGGTTTTTTACGGCGATTTTGTAATCTACGATGAACATCGGCGGACGACACTTGTCTACCAAACTCTCGTAGCAATAAATCTTTCAGCACGCTCCAGGTCCTGACACCCGTTTGACTACGAATGAACAGTTTAGCGGCTCCTCGCAACAGTTGTTTCCCGTACACGAATCTCTGCAGGCTGCTCCACTTGATGGTGGCTGCATTTTCCTCGAACTCCTCAACCCACTGTTCTACACCTGGATACCCGATTCCGTCGAAAGTAAGCAATGAATCCTCGATATCACGCAGCGTGAATACTCCTCTTCCGCTACTCGCTCCTTCTTCTACGGGCTGATCTTCATTCATCCGATTCTTCTGCCTCTACCTCACGCCTTAATCCGTAATGTTGGATGAGCCTGTCCTGTAGTACTGTTTTAAGTCCCGTTGTCTGTATTTCTAACTGTCCTAGCTGTTCTTTTAGTCCCTCTACCGTAAGCGCTAAAATCGCATCTAAATTCATATTTCTTTTTTCTTTTAAAACAAAATTAGAATAATCTAAAATAATATAAATGAAACAACAATTTGCGATCTTGCCCTATTTATTGCTTCTTCTTCTCTTGATATTTCCTTAACTCGTTCAGTCCTTTTCCGTCTTTACTGTAGTTACTGATTTCTTCGTACCGCTACTTTGTGCCTGGACGCGACACACTTCTTCTTCTGCTCACTCTTGTTGGGGCATACAACAGCGATGCGGTTGAATCTTTTCCCTGTGCCGACGATTTGTCGACTGCCGATCACAAGGGTTTTTTTTTTCACACACAATCGCCTTTGTGTTGCTGTCACTTTCACAATTGTCTTTTTTTTTTTTTGAATACTTTAACTCTGTATTCTCACATGCACTTTCTTTGCGGGGTTGGTCGTGGTTTATCTCGGCTGAGCCCCTAATTTGTAGATTTTTATTTGGTTTGACGACCACTATTGAAACACGGTTCGTTTTTACGATTTCATTTACTTTATTAATATAATTTGTGTTGTTTGTTTGACGGCTTCCTATCAACTACTACCCCGATCGCGCGGGAAAACTCTCCGTCCGTTCTTGTCGGTGTACGTTCGAAGTTAAACTGTCATATGCTTCCGTTCTGAAATGAAGCGCGGTAGCGCTAGTTCGTATTTGTAATGTGATGTTCGTCTGTCTGGCTCAATCCCACATACATGCGACTCCTTTTCGTATGAAATTAAACGTTCATATTGAAAACATGAATTTTTCTTTAGGCTCCACGGTCGGACAACATTTTCACCGATAAGAATAAACCGTTTACTAACAGAACCAAGTCTATTAACAGTGGAACTTTACACATTTCTCAGCCGAGACATCCCCCTAATTTTTGTATCTTTACTCCTTCGTCCAATATCAGGCTTTGAATATCTTTTACTCATTTTAGTTGACACCACACATTCGTTGGAATACATAGCAACTGATTTGGTTAAACTACAAAACTGAAAATGTGCTAACTTAATTGAAGCGTTCGGATGAAGAAGGGGTTAAGTGACATTTCTACAGTTCTGAGATATAAGGGTTCAAACATCTAACATCTCTCACTATTGTATTGCATTTACCACCTTTATACCACATTTGAAGGCTGCTAAATCGAAAACTAGAGATCGTAGAGAGACGTAAATTGCACAGAAATTTAAGTTGTCATATAAATTCTTCATTTGTGAAAAAAACCAAATTTCCAAAAATGTCACTTAACCCCTTCTTCACCTGAACGCTTCAATTATAACATCCTCAGTGGGAAGGGAATTGCTACCACAGCACACACAGACACAACATGCACGAAACTTATCCAGTATGCATGTATAACAGAAAATGAGGAAAAAAGGAAAAGGAGACACACACTCTTCTATCGCCAGCTACTCGCCTCTGCTCATAAATTTAGCGAAGAGGCAGCGAAAGGAGAATAATGAAAAAAATTATTATCACCACTGAGATATGGTTGGGAGACATGATCAACGAAAAATTAATCAACTTCTAAATTTTACAAATGATATTTCTAATATTGCTCAGCTTCTAGATGACGTAGAATCATGATTTTGGACTTGAAATTTGATTAAAATCGACAAAGGCAAAGCTGATGTTATTTGTGTTTCTAAGTTATTTTGTCTCTTTTCTTGGTCTCCCAAGCACAAAATTGTATAAGAAGCTTTATCTAAACCTGGTCCAAGCGATTTCGAAATCAATAAAAAAAAAATCATTAAAATCGGTTCAGCCGTTTTCTTACAAACACCGGACAAAGAAATATCAACTTTATTTTATAGTAGTAGGAGATTATTATTATTATCAATATTAATGATTTAGGAGATAAGGATAGTTGACGAAGGGAACTGGAAGGTGGGAAATTTCTCTTCTCTCCTTCCAGGTGCCCGAAAAAGAAAATAGAAATATTACATAAAAAGGATAGAAACAAATAGGGACAGAAACAAGAATTACGAGACCAGAACAAAGAAAATTGAGAGAGACAAAGGGAAGTTTGAAAGATTAACAAAGACCATGACGGGACCGACCAACGATACGAACAATAGATAACAAGACATATAGTAGAGCGGTCATCGCACCCCAAAAAGAAAATTTTTTTTAGAAAAAAAAAAAAAGAATTATATAAAACACATTTAGGACATATAATACACACCAGACAGTAGCAGACAGATTGACAGAAAAAGAAAAAAAAACAGAACATAGGGTAAGTTTGACACTATAAAAAAAAGGGTATATTAATAAAAAGAAATTTTTAATAAAAAGAAAAAAAAAGGAGAAGGGAGGAGAGAAAAAAAAGAAAAGGGAACGGAAGGAGCACCATTGGACAGACCGCTGGCGAAAGGTAGGTGGAAGCAAAGAAAATATAAAATAGCGAATTAAACTAAAATAAAAGAAACTTGGCGACAGATCCTGTATGCGGAGT
This sequence comes from Blera fallax, assembly GCA_946965025.1. Classification (NCBI taxonomy): domain Eukaryota; kingdom Metazoa; phylum Arthropoda; class Insecta; order Diptera; family Syrphidae; genus Blera; species Blera fallax. Next base: position 54,130,805 of record OX337246.1, read on the forward strand.
GCACTGAGGCAGCACGCACCCACCTAAGGCCAAAAGACCACCAGCAAACCACGGCTATAACAAGCGCCCGGTGGACTCCGCCGCAGTCAAAGAAACGCCGCCAGCTCCACCGCCAAAGATAAGAGAGCAGCTCCACCTTCAAAGCAGGAAGCTCCCCAAAAACTTCGTCCGAGGAGCCCGAAACCTCCAGACATCTCCCATAACAGGGTACCCGGTGATCTTCCGGTACCCTGCAACGGCACTGTTCGCCCTAACGGGTGCTTCGAGGGACCCCCAACCACCCCTTTTTATACAGTGATAGTGTTTTTTTTCTATTAGTTTTTTTTTAATTCAGTGAATTTTGTAGAGAAATATCTTTTAGCTTTTAAATCTGCTTTTAAAAAAAGTGTAAGTCTGCTCTTAAATTAAATTTGTGTGTGGTGTGCGCGATTGAAGGCTCAATTAGAGCCACGACAAAAGAAAAAGAAAAAGGGCAATTCTCTTCAGTTCTGCAGACAGGACAACGAGGGAGCCAGGATCAATCGTGAGTAGTCTTTTTAAGCTGTTTTTATTAGATTTTTTTTTTTTTGGAATATATTTACATACATAAAACTAAATTTAAGGGCAGAATTTTAGTAGTTAAGGTTAGGATTTTAAGTTTATGTTTCTATTTAAGGATTTGAATAAATTGGATGAAGTGCGATAAATAATGTGTGGTTCAGTTCTTTCGTTCGGTGTGTGGAAGGACGGCCGGGCCGTTTCCTGTAGATGGACGAGGACTAAACAGGACCATTCGAACAATGACACTTGACGTTAAGACCGACTAACATTCCACTACGGACCTAGGTTGTGGCTGAAAGGGGTACTCTAGGGGCTACCTTTCATAAATTCCGGCCAGAAAGGTAGCATTTGGTTTGTGTCGTAAGACACGAAGGGTGGGCTGGCCAACCTTTGCCATCAACATCTGGCATGCTTCGGGTTCCTGACGAACCTATGGAGAGGAGAGACACTGGGAAGGTGTCACCACGATTAGGGCTTAAGTTAGGTTAAGTTTAAGTTAATTTAGGTCTATGTTACGGCATAGATTAAATTTTAGGTTAGTTTAGGTATAGTTTAGGCTAGTTAGGTTAGAGCGCGAAGTCTTTCCCGGTCTTTCTCCTGGCCATAGGCATAAGCCCTTGGACACTTTCTTTTCCTCTTTCTATCCTTTTTCTATCTTTTGAAGTCCGTCCGAGGTCAACGTAGACTAGCTTTCTTCTTTTCTTTTTTGATTTTTTTTTTTTTTGATAAAAGGCACGAAATTTTGTATGCTGAGCAGGTGGTGTATGGTGGGGTGTGACAGGAACCACCCCGTCCGACGAGCTGAGCCGAGCAACCGCGAGCGTGCCGCAGTCCTCCTCACCTACACCGAAGTTGCCCCCGTGGCCTCATCCTAGCTCACAACATATTATCAATCTGTGAGATATAATGGATAAAGAAAAGTTCTCTATAAATTTTGGTTTCCAAAACGCGTCGCTAAGTTCAAATAATTTTGTATAGGTTCATAACCGGTATCGAGAAATAAATCGTTTGGATAAATGAATAAATTAAAATTCATGCGCGCCGTTTTTTCTCTTTTTTAATTAAGATCTCTATGAAGTTGTGTAACCACCCAGTTAAAAATGTTCAGTGAGACATTTCTTGCTGTGTTGACCATATACATACACAAATCATTCAAATCTGTAATCGAGCTCTGTTTATCAAAGTGGAAATATTTACCCATCAACAAATTAAATTCTCACCTTCTGGAGCCCCAGCAGCAACATATCTCCAATTTCAATTTATTACAGCACACTGGGCTGAGAAACGCCTTCTTCTGGTTACACATATCACAGTTTAGGCATTATACACCCTCTAGAAGTGCTCAAATTAAATTTCCTTCAACAGTCATCTTCTGTTGATGTGCTTGAATTGTGTATAAGAATGCGTGTCGGTGTTACCTCTCATTGTTCCTATTACAGCAAATCCTTCTCACATTACATCGTTCCCAACCACATCCCTCGAATTTGAATTTGCTAGTCCTTGGTAAACACTTTAAGACAACTAGCAAGAACTTTCACCACTCTTCGTTCGCCTTTGCTTGTTGTTTCGGAGGTGGTGAGCGCTTGAAAGTATTGTAATAATGCCTCTTTTCTAGTCAGGATGCAGTCGCATTTGCATTCAATTCAATTGCAACTCCTTTATTCCGGCACATCCTCTTTACGTAAATGCACCAAGTGTCATTTTTATGTGTGTTGTATATGGTGGATGGAGTCGGTGTAAAGAGTGCTTCCATCTTTGTCGAGATTCAAAGCGTAAAGATACATTCAACAAAGTAAGTGTTTCGATATGTATTACAAACTGTTGGAGCGCTGTAAGCATGTTACTTTAATATCGCGACTGAATTCGAAGATGATTCGTTGACTAGTTGATAGTTTTCGCGACAAGATTTTTTCGCAGATTACAAGTTTTAATCGAGAATGCGTACCTACCACATACACTCATTACCGAAAGCAAACTTCCACGGACTTTCAACGCAAAAAACAATGTGTGTACTGCCTTCATTTCTGATTCCCTATTCAAATAATGTATTTTACTTATGTACGTGTGTGAGTGCTTTTGTAAGCGTTTACTTACGTGACACTAACATGCAGCGCACTTAGAGTTTTACATGTAAGTCATTGGGTGGGACGGTCGTTGGGTTAAGTTTGGAAAGTAAGTGTGCATATGCCCATTTATTACTAAATTTTTTAGTAGTCACGTATGGACACGAACACACATTGTTTCTCTGATGAGATTCTCTAAGCGTGTAATGATTTTTAAATACCGAGAATACAATTGTACAGACAAATTAATCGCAAAACAGTTTGACAATTCGTGTCTATAGTTTTTCTCTCCTGAATTTTTCCTCAAGAATGGACTAAAAATATGTGTAAGTTGGACGTCAAGGCCCCTTGGATTAGAAGTCAAATAAAATGAATTTTATGAACTGTTGCATCCATCCACATGCATTTGAATTTCAAAGTATTTTGATTTTGCCAGCATTATCTTCGAATCCTATTTAGCTTAATACGACATCCTTGCGCAGGGGAACCTATCTTAATAGTTTACGCAAATGGCATTCCACAACCACCTTCTATAAACCTAGCTTCGACATCACAATTTGTAGTACTAAATACAAATGAATCAGATAAAATAAATACATATATGTATGTATGTACAAGTTTCTTTGGTCTATTATCTTAATGTTAGCAAAAGTCTTTCTTCGACGGAAATATATGGTCCCTGAAAGATAACAAGTACCACGCATGTTTTTTAAAATGTCGAATGTTTTTGTTGTCATTTTCTTACATACATATACTGGTGAAATGCTTTTTTCCTTTCATATCCTCGTAATTGGGGGTAAAGATCATCATCTTCGCCATAAATTAATGTGCCTTTATACATATGTACATATATGTATCACATAAGTTTTTTCTGTCATCACACTTCTTTTTTTAGATTCTTTACTATTCTTATTTTAAAAAAAACTGCTTTCTGTTAAGTTTTAAGAGAAAACTTCTCCTTTCGGTTTTGGCTCTTAAACTTTGAGTCCCTTCCATTTGTGTGAACAAATACAACACGAATGGTCGCTAGAAGCTAGGCCCAGAACCACGTACGGTCTATGTCGCCAAGCATTTATTTGTAATTTTGGTTGATAACAATGCAAGTTAATGATTTTGAATTAAACTTCAATCTATTCTGCTGTTGAATCACGAATGCTCTTTATTTCTTTCATTATACTTAATTCTAACTTAAGCGGCATATACACAGGTCAAAACTCATCCAGCATGTAAGAGTATGTTTTACACTACGTCAAAACTGTCTGCTCGATTGTGCAAAAATCCAAACATTTTGATTTTACTTCAAGCAGACATAACGTATACGTGTCTCATTTTCACTAATACACTCTCACATGCTGGATGAGTTTGTGACATGTGTATATGCCGCTTTAACAAGGATGAATGCGCCGTGTTGCGCATGGGGGAAGTGCTGCGTAAGGTGGAAAAGCTGTGTGCGGTGGAAGTACTGTGTTTCGGTTAATGGGGTGAATGCGCTAAAGTGTTGTGCTTGGGGAAGTACTGCCTTTGAGCAACGTCTACTGCTTTCCATTGATAATGATAGAGTCCTGAAATGTTATCAGAAATGTTCTGTTTGCGGAGACGCGCTGACCTTTTTGCTCTATGATTACGACGCGCACAATAAGTAATCCATCATCAAGGACTTCAAGGTGATCAGCTGATGTTGTTGAGCAGTTGGCCGTGTGTTCAATATATTTGGAAAGACAAGATTCTTGATTAAGTTTACACTGTGTGTAGGAAATAGCTTTTTTTACAGTTGGTTAGGGGAAAGTATTTTTCGATACAATTAGCTCTTAAATTTCTTTTTAAATCTAATATCTTATTATTATGTATAACTGGGGATATTTTATAAAGCTTACAATAAAGCTTACTCTAGAGATCTTAACTACATAAACAAGTGTTTCATTCTGATAGTATATCTTGACTTCGGCAACAATTAATATTCCATTAAAAGAATTTACTTTACTTTTTTTTGAGTTTATTAGCTAAAATCATTTAAATTTAACATTAGGGGTTGACAATATTGTGCTTTGCTAATAATAAGGCATATAAATTATTATTTAAATTATCAATTACCATTCTGTTTCTTCTCGTCATCAACATTGTTATCACCTGATAGTCTACTGTTATTCGATTATCATTCAAATTATTTATGTATATTGTTTATACTATCTGTTATTTCGTCTACGTTGATATTTATCTTCCTTGCATACTTTACATTTGGATGCATAAGCTCGACATAACTTTTTTATATTAGGAATATAATATTCGGAAATTATTTGTTTGTAGATTTCGTTTGGTCCTCTGTGTGCTCTGTTGTGTCCGTTTATTACTATTTCGTCTTGGTCGTTTTTGTTAAACACATCCTGTACTACTATGTTAGTGTATTTCATCTTTACTTTTGGAAATGAGTCCATTAAGTAATTCTGTATTTTGCCTAACGTTTCAAGATTGCAATAAATTCCATTATTTGTATGTATCAGTATTAGGAACGCCTTTCATTATTTTTATAAACTCTGGTATTGACGCAAATGTTACTGTAGGCCTAAGTTGTTTCTGAAAAAGTACTTTTACTTTTTTACTAGTCTCTAAATCTGAATTAATAAAGATTTGGTTCTTGGAGCTAGCATAGCTCCGCTTACATAAGAACAAACCTGTCGATTTTGTACGATAAAAAGTAATCGCGATTAAATTCTGAAGCAATCAATAACTTCCGATCGAATACTGCCTTTAAAACGTTCTCATTTCATGAAAGAAAGACTGCTCTACAAGTCAAATTTAGTTGTAATAAAAAAAAAGTGTCGAAAGGAGATGTTTTTAGTGCATGCAAATTTAACGCTACTATAATTTCGCAGAATTTCGTCAAAAAAAAAACATAATCATCAATGTTCTTGTCATGGGAAATGAAACTGAGGATTTCTTGATTCTTGTACTCACCCGAGCAGGGACGGGCGAAGAATATCTCTGCATATCTCCCGATAAGTAGCGCTTGTCGTGAAAGGCAACTAAGGGGAGAAATCACTTCTAGGCAGTTTAAACATCCAGGTGAGCCTAGCGACACTTGTAGCGTCTTAAAACTGTCCCGCAAGGGTGCATGCGAGTGCGAGCGTTGACACGACTGAAGATTAATGATGTCATAAAAGAAAAACCAAACTCGCTACCTTTAGGTTTCGCAACAACAACAACATAACAACAAATGACAGGAGCATGAACTTGTCAAATACAAATTCTCTTAAACGCATATTTGTGATTATTTAGTCCAATTACTTCCTTCAAGGCCAACAAAATTCTATTGCCGACGCAACGCACACACTTCAATCAACAACCATATGCGCTTCATATTTGGGTCATGCCAACGAACTGCAATGCTGACAGTGCATCATTGCCGATAATCAATTTCGTTTTGTTTTGTATATTTCTTTATGATTAGGTAGATTGAGCAATTTTATTTCTATAAGCTAGAGTAAGCACATTGTAAATATAAAAGAAACAATTTCATTTCAATCAGATACTGTAGAACACGTTCCATTTGGTACACTTCGAATTTTCTTCGAAGTGAACAGGTGCAAATGCTTTTTTCACTACTCATATATATCCATATCGAGTTTATGTGATTGATGTCCCTACTTAGGCAAACGAGTCTAAACATTTTGGTGACCCCGACGTGATTCCAAGTGTAGGTACCACTTGAACCAAGATTTCAAGATTAACCTTTATCACTCATCATGGACAAAATGGCTGAACGTCAACCATCAACTGGGGCCAAATATAGCAGGTGATCTCCAACTATAAGAAAGATGGTCCATCGCGGAAGACACACAGCTACTATATCGACTGATTGCGTAAGCTGAAGGAACTTTGGGACCACTTCGAAGCCACTAATATTGAGATCAGGGAAGGCTTTTCAGACTAATTGGCGCATCCGTACTGTACACAGAGGTACTACGAGGCGGTAAAGCAGTTGTACATACAGCACAGGAACGAGTTCTCCAGCCACATTGAGAGGCTCAAGCAAGCAACGGAAATTTCAACCACGGACATAGCACAACAATCAACTACATCAAGGTTTGAACCAAGTAAAGCAACCATTGATTGATTCAGTGGACGAAAATTTATCAAAAATCATTGGTGCGATTCGTAGACAGAGAGCAATCATGATTCATGAGTACATTAAATAGGATAATCGAGAGATTATCCCTGTATGAAAATGAACCTAGGCGGTACTACGAGATCAAATTCAAGACAATCGATCAACAATTGCAACAGTTTGAAGCTCTGAATTGCACAATTTGGGAGCTAACTGACGACCCAACAACAGTTGGCTACAATGAAGTGGAATCTGTCAATATGGAAAAAATGGTGTAGGATAACCTGATTGCCTTATCAATTAAGGTAGAACCACAAAACAGTGGTAGTCTTAACAGCATTGCTAACCAGAATTCGCAGAACTCCCTAAACCTACCAAAGGTCACCATTCCCAAATTCGATGGAGACTATTTGAAGTGGAGACAATTCTTTGATCTGTTTTCCCAAATGGTTGACAAGCAACCAATACCTAGCGTACAAAAGATGTGGTATCTTAAGACTCACCTGAGTGAAGAAACAGAAAATCTTATCCGTCCTCTGTCGCTGACGGAAGATAACTACAAAACGGCTTGGATCATCCTTCAAGATCGATACAACAATATTAGGGTACTCACATCAACCCTTTTGTAAAAGAGGTCCAACTCAATTGGACAACCAAACCAAACACAGCCTCAACCATCAGCATTGGCTATTAAGGGTCTTCACGACACTACACAAGAATGTTTGATGGCTCTAAGTAACATAGGCGTTGATACTGGATCCTGGAATCCCCTTCTTCTACATTTACTAGTAAATAAACTCGATCAAGGCACAAGGGTCCTGTACGAACAATCTCTCAAGAAACCAAAAGAGAAACCAAGAAACCAAAGGAAGTTCTAACGTTTCTGGAGAATCAAGTTCAATCACTGGAATCCATCGGACAGAAGAAGAAGGATACATAATCTCGTGCTTGTGCATCGTTAACATCTAGTCATAACAATAAGGCATCGTGCAAGGTTTGTGGAACCGAAATACACCCGCTATTCGCCTGCAAACAGTTTTTACAACTAATACCAGTAGAGCGTTTACATGTAGTGCAAAAAAAGAGCTTTGCCTGAATTGCTTAAAGACAGGCCATGGGACGAAGAATTGTTCTTCAAGAAGTTGTTCAAAGTGTAATTAAAAACACAACACGCTGTTACATCTCGAGGGCAGCATCAAGGGTTTGGCCACCAACAAGCATCAAAATAACACGGAACGGGATTACAATTCAAGTTCTGAAGGAAATACAAGATCATCAACCACGTTAGCAGCCTCAAAAGGACCAGAAGGGCAGCATTACGTTCTCCTCAGCACAGCCGCCATCGAACTGGTTGCAACCAATGGGCAGAAGTTGGAATGCAGACCAATTCTGGATTCCTGCTCTCAAGTAAACTTGATTACAGCACGCCTGGTAAAGAGATTAGGTCTTCATACCAGAAATACATCTATGAGTATTCAAGGCATTGGCGATGAAAAGAGGGAATCTCATCAACGCGTTAATGTCAAACTCCAATCAAGAACGGGTGATTTCAATACCCAGTTAGAAGCATTTGTTCTGCCACACATCATACCACCACAGCCCTCCCAAAATTGTAGCAAACCTATTCGCCCACTTTTTTAGTCTTGGTCAATATCACCCCGCAACTTGTCACTGATAAGATTGACAAACTTAAGGATGACTACTCCGCCGGTCCCGACGGGTTGCCCGCTATTGTTTTAAAGAAAATCGTGACACACCTGGCCCTACCCTTGACTTCACTTTTTCTCATGTCCATTTCCCAAGAATCTTTCCCCCTCCTTTGGAAGAAATCATTAATCATACCCATTCACAAGAAAGGCCCAAAAAACGATATAGCCAACTATCGACCTATCGCTAAACTGTCATCCATACCCAAACTGTTTGAAAGCATTGTTTACGATACAATGTTTTTTCATTGTAAATCGTTATTTTCCACTAAGCAACACGGTTTCTTCAAAGGTAGATCGACAACCACCAACTTAATAGAATTCGTCCCTGCGTTTGAAGACGGTTGCGAAATCGACGTAATAGCCACTGACTTCAGTAAAGCTTTCGATAAAATCTCTCACCCAATTATGACTCTTAAGTTGAAAGCTCTCGGTTTTCAACCCGGTTTTATCAAATGGATCCAATCCTATCTTGCAAATCGACAATACGAGGTTATATTTAGATCTTCTGTCTCTAACCCCTTTATGGCCACATCAGGCGTCACTCAATGACATGAAATTTTTTAAAGTCATTTCTTCTACTACCGACTCTCGCTTTCTCCAAGTCGTCTTGGTTTATGATTTTTTATCTGGTGTCAGAAAAATCATCTGGAATTTAACAGATGAACGCCTTCCACCACCCCATTACTTTTTCTTTAACGAACCTGTCCCTTCAGTCTCATCATTGCGCGATTTAGGTGTCATCTGCGATAGGGAGCTTAACTTCCGTTCGCATATTGACAACATTATAAACAGAGCCAATTCTGCGGTTGGCTTTGTGAAACGTTGGTCTAAGGAATTTTCAGACCCCTACGTTACCAAATCACTCTATATCTCCTTCGACAGACCCATCATTGAATACGCTAGCCAAGCTTGGTCCCCTCACTATGCTATCCACGTCCGACGTATTGAAGCCGTCCAACGCAGGTTTATACGTTTCGCTCTCCGTGGTCTTCCTTGGGTTGATAGTTTCAATTTGCCTCCCTACTCTGAACGTCTGAAACTGATCAACCTTCAGTCTCTCGACAATCGTCGCGAAATTGCCAACCTCCTCTTCTTACATCATCTATTAACTGGTCACATTGACTGCCCAGCGCTTCTTGCATTGGTTTCATTTAATACCAATCCCCGTGCCCTTAGGTCCATTCCCCTCTTCCGTCTCAGTACTCACCGCACCAATTATGGTTATAACGCACCCCTGTCCAGAATGCTTCGTTTGGCTAACAATATGGAAAATTAGTTTGATTTTCACTACAGCAGAGCCACCCTTCGGAACATCCTCCAGCTTCGCTTCAACTCAGCCTAGCCACTGACCCACATCTCTCCTCCTCTAACCCTAATCCCTCTCTCCCTTCTCTCATTAGTTCGTAAGTTTATCTCTAGTTTTTAAGTACAGATTGTTTAAGTACCGGCTGTATTAAGCTTAATAAAGTGCCGATAGAGCCGGCGTCAAATCAAATCAAATCAAATCAAATCAACGTTTCAACATTTGCTCAGAATATCGCATTAGCACATCCCAATTTCAACTGAGCAGAAAAAATTGATGTTCTTCTCGGTGCGGAATCCTATCATCAGTTACTTTCCATTGGACAAATACGTCTAGCAGATCATTTACCCAGCCTACAAAACACAGTTTTAGGATAGGTACTAGCTGGAAAGATAGCTGAATTCAAATCAGTCATAACAACATGTGGAATCTCTACCCACGATAACAACAACCTCCATAAAATGATTGAACGGTTATGGAATCTCGAAGAAATTAAAACAGCACGTACTACGTTATCAAAAGACGAAGAGATATGCGAAGCTCATTTTGCGCAAAACACACACAAGACTAGTGATGGACGCTTTATCCTCAAACTACAGTTTCATGAGAGCACAAACTCTCTAGGTAAATCCAAGGAAACAGCAGTCAACAGATTTCTAGCCCTTGGGCGAAGGCTAGATAAAAACATGAAAGTGAAGGATCGATATATTCGATTTATGGAGGAATACGAAGATTGACCTAAATCTGATGATACAAATCGACATCAATGACTTGGCAACACCAAATTACGTCATTCCTCACCACTCTGTGTTCAAGGCCGATAGTAGCACTACCAAATTTCGAGTAGTGTTTGATGCCTCATCAAAAAGATCGTCAGGACTATCCTTAAACGACATCATGTACACAGGACCTACAGTGTAGGGTGAATTATTTTTGTTACTGCTTCGATTCCGCTTACCTCGATATGTCTTCTGCACTGACATTGAAAAAATATATCGGCAAGTAGTCATGCATCCAGAGGATAGAAGAAACCAAACCATTGTATGGAGAACAGACATAAGCAAGCCCTTACGCTACTATCAACTCAACACGGTGACATATGGCACAAGAGCAGCACCATATCTAGCCACGAAGTGCTTGCAACAGTGTTACGTCGAAAGACATAGTTTTAAGCATTAGGTTTAGCTTAGAGTACCCGCATAGGGTCAGTAAGTTAGAATAAGATTAAGTTAGTTTAAGCGTTTTTGTCTAGCTTGTAAGAAATAATGAATTCCAAAAATAAAAATGCATTAAAAATTAAATGAAATGAGTGCTTGCAACAGCTAGCTAAGGAAAATAGTGAAAGATTCTCATTAGGCGCGCAGGCTCTATACAACGATTTTTATGTAGATGATTGCCTGGCTGGAGACAACAGCTTATCTGCTGCCTTGGAAATGCAAAATCAGCTCACGTGCATATTACAAGGTGCAGGATTCAAGCTACGAAAGTTGTGTGCTAATCACCCCCGGCTACTACAACACATTGCAAAGGAGGATCAAGAAATTGATCTCGATTTCAGCAACAAAAGTGATACATCAATGAAGGCATTGGGTTTGACATGGCAGCCAACAAATGACAGATTTTGTGTCGAAACAAATTTGAGCTCGACAAGTAGGATAACAAAACGGATTGTCACTTCAGATCTCGCCCAATTCCATTAGGCGTGATGACTCCAGTAGTTGTCACATCAAAGATATTCGTCCAGGAGCTATGGCGATTAAAGTAGAAACACAATGTGGCGTTCGCGCGGACGCGCGTTGACAGATTGAGTAGAAACAATGGGATCTTATGGGGTAACACAAAATGTGACCTCACGCGTTTGGTCGGTTTTTGATCGTAAATATCGTAAGCGCGACCTCAACGTCGAAGTAGAGCTACTCTCTACTATTTTCTACTATGGTCGCGCGTTCTGACAGCTCACAGCTGTTTTGGATTGACATTATTCTTTGGCTTGTTCGATTTTAGCAAAAAGGCAAACCATTGTGTCGTATATGTACTCCGAATTTTTAGCATTTAATATGTAAACATTTTTAATTGCTAATTGATGTCTTTTCAACACAAATTAATTATATTAGAGTATGCAGAGTTTTTTATTTTTTTATATTCTTATTCATACACATTCGTTTTCGAATTTATTTCTTATATTTGTGTTTCATAATCAAACCATGAAAATAAAAAGAGTACATTTCTACTCCTTTTTCTGCCGCGAAATAGTGTGTGGGAAATTTGAGGGAACAGAACATAATTCTGCAATATTCCTAACCTCTCAACGCACGACTGTCGTAAAGCCACATTTTGTGTTGCAAATTTTGAGGATGCGCGTTTTGACAAATACTATCGTAAGTCGGTACAATGCCTGTCAAACGCACGACCGCGCGAGCGCCACATTGTGTTTTGCCCATTACAATTGTGACATTTTGAATTAACCTGTAGGAATTACATAATTTTCACCTTCCGCGCCACATGTTTAACAACGAAGTACCAGGACCCATACAGATCCACGCCTTCTCTGATGCATCTGAAAGGGCGTATGGCACAGTGGTGTACCTGCGAACAATTGTCAAGAATAATCGTAAGATTGCTTTGTTCCAAATCACGCGTGGTTCCACTCAAGACACAAACATTGCCACGTTTGGAACAATGCGCTGCTGTTTTAGGCGCTCAATTAACCAATAAAAATAAGATTGACTTGAAACTTAAGGATACATCCATATTTTTATGGAGGGATTCTGAAATCGTCCTATCATGGATAAACTCTCATTCGTCATCATTCCAAACATTTGTAGCCAATCGAGTTGCCACTATATAGGGACTAACACTTCCTGAACAATGGCGGGCAATGTGTCGTCAAAAGATAATCCAGCGGATGTATTATCAATGGGTCTGCAACCATACAAGTTGCCATCATGCGCACTATGGTTTTATGGTCCTCTTTTTCTACCTGGCCATCAAGACATGTGGCTGGCCAAACACGTCAAGGAGCTTTCAATACCGGAAGACACAGAAAGGAAACGGAAGGTGCCAACTGTAGCAAGAACGACGTATGCTTGTGATCAGGAATTTATCTATAAAATCAACCACCGCAATTCTTTCAACACGCTTCAGAGTTTTACTGGATACATCCTACGCATTTGCAATAATGCCAGAAAACCCAAAGATCAACGACAAGAGGGGATACTATTGACTCTTAAGGAACTAGAGGATTCACTCATTGTGATAATTCGAGCAATGCAGGCATTCGATTTTACGGAAGAAATCAGTGACCTGCAGACCAACAAGGAACCGAAGAAAATGAGTCAATTCGCCAGCCTCGCTCTATTTTTGGATAATCAGGGAATTATTCGAGTTGGACGTCGATTAGAGTCGGGAACACTTCCGTTTGACGCCAAGCATCCAATGCTAATACCATACAACAATACGTTAGTAAAGCTATTGATGCAGGAAATCCATGAGAAGCACAGGCACTGCGGCCCCCAGACATTGTTAGCCCATATAGGGCAAAGATTTTGGCCAATCAAAGGCAAGATAATGGCACGATCTATAGTACACCACTGCGTGAAATGCACTAAAGCCAGGCCACAAGTATTTCAACAAATGATGGTAAATTTACCACCACACATAATTACACCAGCAACACCCTTCATAAATTCAGGAGTTGATTTCTGCGGACCATTTGGGATTCACTACAAAATTAGCGGCGAACGACTTCAAAAGGTTTATTGGAAAACACGATCTACTCAGAACAAGCGCGTATAACCATTATAAGGGAATGCAGTAATAAGGCAACAATTCAACTTTATTACTCCCAGGGCTACGCATTTTGTAGGCCTCTGGGAAGCAGCAGTGAAATCTTCAAAACATTTGTTAAAGAGGAGTGTATCAACTGCTTCTCTAACGTATGAAGAACTAGAAACGGTACTAGTGGGAATTGAAGCCATCTTAAATTCAAGGCCATTAACATCACTTTCAAGCGATCCCAATGATCTAACTGCATTGACACCGGGACACTTTCTGATTGGCGAACCCCTCACCGCACAAATCGATACAAGTGCAATTTCGTCAGAACATACACTGTTGACAAAGTGGAAGCTAGTCTCACATCTCAAGTACGAGTTTTGGAAACGATGATCGCAAGAGTGTCTGAATGAACTCCAATATCGCCATAAATGGAAGGAATACTCCAAAAACACCAAGTCGGGAGACATGGTCATCATAAAGCAAGACAATGTTCCGGCACTTCAATGGCCACTTGGTAGAGTCATCAAGACGTATAAGGGTAACGATGACGCAGTACGAGTAGTGGATGTTAAGACAGCTTCTGGCATTTTGAAACGTACGATTCATAGATTACCACCACTTTCGATTGAGAATGCAGTTAACAATGGCACAACACCTGGAAATGAAACCGAACAGCCAATAAAAGGGACTCAAGCATTAGATCCAGTAGCTGCAATACCGACCAAAAGACGAAGAACATCTGGTGCCAGTGGCATTACATTGCTCTTAACAATGTTTCTAATTTTACCAATTGTTTTAAGCCAGGATGCATGATGAAACACAATTTTATCACAATCCAAAGCCATAACACATTCTCCACCAACATACAAACTTCCTACACAAGGCAAATTGGCACCATAAGCCAAATTTTCAAGGGTTCAATGCCACGCATTACGATATTCAACTTAAAAATCTCACTGAATTACAAAGGATACTCGCATAGCAAGAAGTTTTGGACTTACCTCATAAGTTTCAAGCTCACAGCTATCATAACTTTGCAATTGGATATCTGGCTCTAACAATGTCAATAATGTTAATAATCGCCCACACTTCTATGAACAACAAGATGCGCTTCATATTTGGGTCATGCCAATGACCTAAAATGCTGATGGTGTATCACTGGCGATAATCAATTTCGTTTTGTATATTTCTTTATGATAAGATGATTAAGAATAAGATTAAGCAATTTTATTTCTATAAGCTAGACTGCTAGAGTAAGCACATTGTAAATTTAAAAGAACCAATTTCATTGATAATAAATGTATTAAATTTAATTTTAATTTAATTTTTAATTTCGATTTTAATGTTTAACCTCGAATTTTGTGCTTGTTTCACTACTCATATACATATATCCATATCAAGTTTATGTGCTTGATATCCCTACTTAGGCAAACGAGTCTAAACAGTGATCCTGGGACGAGCAGAAATGTCAGAACTACATATTCGGTTTCCGGGGATTGTAAAATAATACAACGGCTTAGGCGAAACCTAAGGTTATCGAGCTAGATTGTTCGAAGTATGAGTGGTCGCAGCTACGAGCTGGAAGATATTATGGGTAGACGGCCAATGGACATCTTCTGTGTTTATGAAACGAAATGGTGAAACACAAGAAATCGGGCGCGTTTCTTAGACGTTAGGACAAAAGCATACAAGTTGTATAACAACGGATATACACTGACAATGTGTATATCCCCCCCATGTGAGCGCCGCGGCTCCAGTGGTTGGTGCGCTGGATCGTTAAGCGGGAGGTTCGACGTTCGAATCCCAGAAACACTAAAAAGTTTTTCTCGATTCCACCTCTCGTGAATGTCTGACAAATCTCCGAGAGTAATAACTGTCTTCAGATAGCTTCTCAAAATAAAAAATAGCCTTTCGGATATTGCTCTAAACTGTAGGTCCCTTCCATTTGTGTGAGAAATATAACACGCACAACACGAATGGTCACGAGAAGCTAGGTAGGTAGGTATCATCTCCAAGCTGATGGGAGGAAATCCTATACTTAATCAGTGGAGGGAAAGTTATGTTTTTCTTTTGCACAAAAGAGAGGGTGATACAAGAAACTCTCATAATTACCTCTCTATTTAGCTGACGTCACACACCATGAATGTCGTTGACGGCCGAATGCGGCAAGTAATACGGGAATCTGGTGACCAGCGCTGGTTTTGTCACGGGTAAATTAACCACAGTTACAGACAATCCAAAATATAAGGATCATAATGGGAAAACATCGCTTAAAGCATTTGCATATGGTGTTGTTTGATTTTGAAAAAGCATTCGACAGACAACCAAGAGATCTCATATGGGTGGTGCTAGGATATCGAGGAGTTCCAGAATTATACGATCATGAACATGTATGACGGAGCAAAGACAAGAGTAAGATGCCTCGTCGGAGTCACCGAAGAGTTCCCAATTAAAGTCAGTGTGCACCAGGAAAGCGCCTTAAGTCCTTTACTATTTAGTCCTAGATTATCTGTTTGGAGGAAAAGTGACGGACCCCAAAGTGCATCAGTTATTCGTTGCTGAGGATGGTGCAATAATAATTGAGGATCAAGCGTCCCTGCAACAAACACTTGATGTGTGGGTGGATGGTTTGGAGGGATTTGGGTATCGAATTAGTCCCAAAAAGACATGGCAACGGTTTGTCTCTAGAACACTGATTACAATTACATTAGTTACTTTAACATTAAAACAGTAATTTAACAAAGGCTATACGAAGAATTCTTCCACTCATGATCATAAGTAGATTTGTTTGACCTTTTTCAATACTTATTATTTCGTTAGGTTGCGAAACTTTCGTGGGAGTTCGTTTAGTACCATTGGAACTGTGAAACACTTTGTTGTCTTCCAGTGTTGACTGTCTCTTGCGTTTGAATTCTATAAGTATTGTCATTGCAAAAATTAGCTACGATTTGTGGATTCGGGAGATGTTCAGCATATTTGTCGTCTGGTTTCTATGGTGCTGCTAATCGCTTTTATGCCTTGCTCTTTGCACTATTTCTTGCAGTTTTGCTTGAAGACGCTGTAGGAGTTGTATTTGCGATGCTCCTCCCCGCTCTAGTTTACCAAAACTCAGATGCGATACAACTAATCCAAATTAGCATTGTTTGAGTACTGCAAATTTGAGATTGCTTAGATGGAAAAGTGCATAAGCCGATTGGCCAAGTTTCTTTTTTAGTCCCTCTATATGGTAGCTCCACTTAAAGTTGCAGTCAACCGTCCGTCCAAGATTTATATTTATAAGTTGACACGTTCTCTATATATCTGGAGCATTCATCATCTTGTCTTAATGGATCGTTACATCCAGTTCTGTGAAAGCAGTCTATGTCATGCATTTTTGTCGTAAAATTTTTTTTTTTTGGGATATGAGGCGGACTAATGTCTTCTTGGTGTTCTGTGCGTTGATTATTAATTTATGGTCGTGACACCAAGCTGTAACCCCATCAAAGCCTACTTGCATTAATCTTACAGCTTCTTCAACGTTCCTATGGCTGAAAACAATCGCTGTATCGTCCGCATACGCGTAGCCCGTACCATATTTAATTCACTGACAGTATATCGTTGACGTATATAATAAATAAAAGTGGAAAACACTATATACAACATTTTCTTCTTCACTGACAAATTCACCAATTTTTACTTTAACTGTTCTATTTCTTAGGCAGCTCTCGAACCATGCCAAAATATTCCAAATGCAACCTCAGACAAAGAAGTGCTCTTCACAGATTGTATCTCCAACTCTGGCCTTCATCAAATCAGTGGTATTGCTAATTGCCTAGACCTAAACATTTACGCTCACTCCGTAACAAAAGAAACAAACTTTAGAGATCATACCTGAAATCTCGCTCCGGCTATGACTACTCTATTTATCAGAATACGCATACACATTTCGCCGAATTCTGCGATGCTCTTTACCAAGAATACCTCTACCGAATGCAATCCAGTTTCGTTACCGACCCTAAACGTTTTTATCATTTCATAAATGCCAAACGAAAATCTGATAGTTATCCATTTAACCTTAAACTCGCCAATACCTCTTCGTCAGACCCTTAAATTATTGCAAACTTATTCGCACACTTTTTTAGCCAATCGTTTACTGATGGTATACTTAAACCTTGGCAAAACGTGGGCAAAAACGCATCATCACCTCCACGTGGTGCCTGCTGGATAGCTATTAAATAGTGAACCAACGATGAGCGTATGCTGAGTCTGACTGTACATGTGGAGCTGGACACTCGGACCAGCGCAAGCTCAGCCGGGTTAACTCCAGCACGCGTGTGCCAGGCGAGGCATCTCTTGCTGACCTGACCCGCACCTTGTGGATCAGATGTCTAACAAGAGGTCCTCAGAAGGAGGACGTGCAGCGGAGGAATTCCAACGGCGGAATCAACGGTGACGTCCACAGACAGACCGGCGGAAGCCTTACTCGAGCTACTCCGACATATTTTGAGCTCAGGTCAGTAAGGAACTTTCACGACTGAGGCAGGGTCTTGAAAAAGAGATGCTGGCGGAGGAGCTCTTAATGGGCCAACGGCAGCACTCGCATCCCCGAAGTGGGTTACTGGCATCGGGTTAACCGGCCCCTTGTCCTAGGGGTTGTATAAAGGGACCTGGCCCTCCAGGTTGGGGGTTGTGCGTAGGGGCAATTTCCCTACCGCGTAAAAAACCCTTAGTTACGAACCAACCAAATGCCTCGGAAAGGAATGACCCTACTGTTGACGACCCTGGCAAACGAAATAAGGACAACGATTTTCGGATCTGCACGTGGAATGTTCGGACTCTTAACAGACCACGTGCAGCCGATCAATAAGCAGAGGCCCTAGACTGCTATAAAGCAGACATCACAGCCATCCAGGAAGTGCGATGGGATGGGCCGGGCAAAAGGAGGATAAAAAACTGTGACATCTACTACAGTGATTGCTATAGAGAACAGAAACAGCGCTTATTCGGATGCGGATTTGTTACACGCGGCAGTCTTAGGCAAGAAGTCTTGAGCTTTCGACACGTGAGCGAACGTCTTATGACAATCCCCATCAAGGCTAAATTTGCCAACATCAGCTTAATATGCGCTCACGCCCCCACAGAAGACAAGGACGACACTACCAAAGATTGTTTTTACGAGCTCCTCGAAAAAACCTATGAGCAATGTCCTAAATATGACGTAAAAATCGTGCTAGGCGATTTTAACGCAAAGATAGGAAAGGAGGACATCTTTGGTAGAACAGTTGGTAAACATAGCCTGCACGACACCACGTCTGGCAACGGACTCAGGCTGATTGACTTTGCTGCGGGGCGAAACGTCACAATAGCAAGCACACGGTTTCCTCATCTCAATATTCACAAGGGGACCTGGCGGTCCCCTGATCATGAAACGGTCAACCAAATTGATCATATTGCGATCGACGCAAGGCATGCCTCCAGTATTCTGGATGTCCGAACCTTTCGAGCAGCCAACATCGACACGAACCACTACCTTGTTGCAGCCAAGGTACGAATGCGGATATCCCGAACCCCACAAAGAAGAATAACTGTGAGAAGATTTGACGTCGAAAAGCTGCAATCGCAAGAGACCGCCAGAATCTTCGCCGATCGCGTATCCCGAAATCTCGCCACGACTCCTATGCCGCCAGCATCAAGTGCCGAAGACCTGTGGCAACGTTGCCAACATGCCATCAGAGACGCCGCAACTGATGTGCTGGGTTTCAGTCGACCACCACCAAGAAACCCCTGGTTTGACGAAGAATGCCGGCAAACACATGCAGCTAAACAGGACGCGTACAAAGCGCCGCTGCAAAGAAGGACGAGGGCTGCTCGTGAGCTCTACGAGCGTAAGAGACGGGAAGAGCATCGGCTTCTCCAGAAGAAGAAAAAAGAGCACGAGAAGCGCGCGATCGAAGATATTGAGAGATTATACTCCAGGAATAATGCACGGAAGTTTTACCAAAAGGTAAAAAGAACGTGTCACGCCAACAAGACCCGTACAGAAACCTGTAGAGATGAAAGGAAGGAAACCTGGTAGTAGAATCACAGTCGGTGCTGAGAATATGGAAAAACTTTTTCTGCAGACTGTATAACGGCGATGAAGATCAACATACCGCTGTCAGGCAGAATGCGCCATTCAACATAGACGATGATAGCCAAAACTTCCGTCCACCTGACCAAAACGAAGTAAGGATAGCAATATCCAAGCTTAAATCCAACAAAGCTGCTTGTGCTGATGGCCTACCGGCCGAGTTGTTCAAGGCAGCCGGAAATGATTTGGTAGAGAGCATACACCAACTCATTTCCAAGATTTGGTCAGACGAGTGTATGCCTGATGAATGGAACCTCAACATCGTTTGCCCGATCCACAAGAAAGGAGACCCCCTCAACTGCGCCAATTACAGAGGTATCAGTCTCCTCAACGTCGCGTACAAGATCTTGTCTGCCATATTGCGTGAACGCCTGAAACCCTTCATCAACAACCTCATTGGCCCCTATCAGTGTGGTTTCAGGCCAGGAAAGTCCACAGTCGATCAAATTTTCACACTCGGGCAGATCCTGGAATAAACCCAAGAAGTCCAAAACGATACTCACCATCTTTTTATCGATTTTAAGGCCGCGTATGACAGCATTTATAGAGACGAGCTATACAGAGCCATGTCTAGTTTTGGCATCGTTGCCAAACCCGTTCGTCTGTGCAGGATGACGATGGAGAATGCTCGCTGCTCCATCAAGGTCGGTAATGACCTCACCGAGACCTTCGATGTCAAAAAGGATTTAGACAAGGCGACGCGCTGTCATGTGACTTCTTCAATATCATTCTTGAAAGAATTGTGCGAAACTCACAAGCCAACACCGGAGGCACAATCTTTCAAAAGTCTGTGCAACTACTAGCTTACGCGGATGACATCGACATAATTGGCAGAACACAGCAGGCTGTCACTGGTGCGTTCGCTAGTATCGAAACAGAAGTCGCCAAAATGGGTTTAGCTGTAAATGAGGGCAAAACAAAGTATATGCTGTCGACAAGAAGGGACACACAACATCGACGAATCGGACAGAACGTCACAGTTGACAGCTATAACTTCGAGGTAGTAAGGGACTTTGTCTACCTTGGCTCTGCTATTAATTCTGAAAATAACATCTCGGCGGAAATTAACCGAAGAATTACTCTTGCCAATCGCTGTTTCTTTGGGCTGAGAAGGCAATTGAGTAGTAAGGCCCTATCTCGAACAACTAAGGAGACTCTGTACAAGACCTTGATCATCCCAGTCCTGCTTTATGGTGCTGAAGCATGGACTCTGTCGAAAGCGGATGAAGATATCCTTGGTCGCTTTGAGAGAAAAATTCATCGGAAGATATACGGTCCCGTTTGCGTTGACGGGCTTTGGAGGAGAAGATTCAACGACGAAATCTACGAGCTGTACAGCGACATCGACCTAGTCAAAAAACTGCGCATCAGTCGCCTAAGATGGCTAGGACATGTAGAGCGAATGGACACCAATGCTCCGGCCCGCAGAGTCTTCGAATCTAACCCGGAGGGACAACGCAGTAGAGGAAGACCTCGCCTAATGTGGCGCGCACAAGTAGAAAGGGACCTCAACCAACTTGGAGTGCGCAACTGGAGGCAGTTAGCTAAGGACCGGGCTAACTGGAGAGGCTTGTTGGTTGAGGCCCAGGTTCACCCCGAACTGTAGCGCCACCTAAGTAAGTAAGTAAGTACTTAAACCTTAAACCTACGATTACTTTTCTTGTATGGACAGTTGCGCTCAAACGTTATTTGTGTCGGTTAATATCACAGCTCAACTTGTGATAGAGAAGATTATCAAACTTAAGGACGACTACTCCCCCGGCCCTGATGGGTTGCCCGCAATTATTACAAAAAGATGCGCTTCACGTTTAGCTCAACCTTTAACTTCTCTCTTTCTTATGTCGATTTCCCAAGGATCTTTTCCTGTACTCTGGAAAAATTCATATATCATCCCCATTCACAAAAAAGGCCCTAAAACAAAATACCCAACTATCGACCCATCGCGAAACTATCATGTTTACCCAAACTCTTCGAAAGCATAGTGTACGACGCAATGTTTTTTCACTCTAAATCCATAGCTTCGGTAAATCAACACGGATTTTTTAAAGGCAGATCGATAACCACCAACTTAATAGCATTTGTTTCTCAGGCACTATGTGTATTTGAAGATGGCAGCGAAATTGATGTAATCGCTACTGACTTCAGTAAGGCATTCGATGGATATTTGCCAGGACAAGGATTGTCGATTCTGCCTCGAGGAAGATGAAACATCCGAACACATTCTTTGCGAATGCCCGGCACTACATTGGTTAAGGATACGTACTCTCCACAGGGAGATACTTACTTCAGTGGAACTCAAGGGATCCGCTACCAAGGATGTACTTGCCTTCATAAGGGAGGTAGTACGTCTTTTGGATTAACTCCGACCCCTCGATACAATAGATCTTTTAGGTCGCAGTGTCGATGCCATGCGGGCAAGGGATGTACAAGAGGAAAAAAAAAAAGGCATTCGATAAGATATCGCACCAAATTATTATCCTTAAGTTAAAAGCTCTTGGTTTTCAACCTCGTTTTATCAAATGGATCAAATCAAAGTACGAGGTAATATTTAGATCTTCTGTCTCTGACCCCATTTTTGCCACATCCGCTGTTCCACAAGGCACCTTGGTCCTTTAATTTTCGTTCTGACCACCAACGATGGCAATTGCATTATCAAAGACTCCCATCGCTCTGTCTATGCCGACGACATGAAAATCTTTGGATACATATTGTCTCCCACAGATTCTCGCCCGCTTCAAGATGACCTAAACGGATTCTCTATCTGTTGTCAGAAGAATTATCTCGAACTTAATGTTAGCAAATGTCAATCCATTACCTACTCCATAGGAGCTACTGCGACGAGATTGTTCCATCAGTCTCATCTGCGAGGGATTTAGGTACTACCTGTGATAGGGAACTTAACTTCTGTTCGCATATTGACAACATTATAAGCAGAGCCAATTCTGCTCATGGCTTTGTAAAACGTTGGTCCAAGGAAGTTTCTGACCCCTATGTCATTAAATCACTTTATGTAACCTTCTTCAGACCTATCTTCGTATATGCTCGCCTCACTACGATGCCCACATCCGACGTATTGAAGCCGTCCAGCGCAGATTTATTCGTATCGCCCTACGCGGTCTTCCTCGGGTTGGTAGATACAATTTACCTTCCTACTCTGATCGTTTAAGACTGATCAATCTTCAGTTTCTCAAAAATCGTCGCGAAATTGCCAATTTACTCTTCCTTCATCAGCTAATCACTGGTCACACTGATTGCCCCGCGCTCCTTCAACTGATCTCATTTAACACAAATCCCGTAACTTAAGATCCATTCCCCTCTTCCGTCTCACTTCTCATCGTACAAATTATGGTCATAATGCACCCCTATCCAGAATGTTGCGCCTGGCCAGCAATAGAGGAATCATCTTTGACTTCCACTCCACTATAAGCACCCTCCGTAACAATCTTAAGCATCGCTCCATTTCCGTCATGTCTCATTTTTACCACTCTATCACTCCCTTACTCTCCGCTTCTCTCCTTAGCTTTCAAGATTTTTTTTAGTTTATAGGGCTCTAGTTTGTAAGATAAGTTTGTGTAAGTTCTTGACTTGTATTAAGCTTAATAAATAAATAAATAAATAAATAAATGAAATAATAAATAGTCTGTCGCCTCTGCCAATTCAGTAGTAATCCAACTGTATTCAGTACTCCTTTTCTTTCATAACCCTGCACTGCGCAGTGTATCTGATCTGATACAACAAAAATTGCCGAAAAGCCTATCGTTTCATTTAAAAAGTTCTAAAAATGCAGCCTTAATAAAAATAATAACTTAATAAAATCATAACACACGGAATAAAACATATTCACTGCACGATGTAACAGATATGATACAGTCAGCTTTTATGAGTAAATAAAGAATAATTAACAATATATTTTTTTTTATTATTTTCTAGAGATAAATTATATAAGAAATATTTTTTTTGTGAAAAATAGAAAATCGCACAGTTTAGGGTTACAACCAGAGCTCGAAAATAACTCTCAACCTTTTGAAAGGTTTTTAAATTACTCTCAATTGTTGAGATTATGAAATAGGATCACTTCATAACCGATTTATATCACCGTACTTTTTTCGCTCTTGGTCAGAGAGAAACCCTTATTTTAATTTTTTTTAAGTTGTGGTCAATCACTGAGAGAAAAATATAAATCTCATTAAGACATTTTCAATATGTACTGTCGCCTAGTTAGCAGTGCATGCGGCATTGTAGATAAGTCACTTGATTAGTCATTTAATAAAGTTCAGTGGAAATAAGTGCAACTGAAAGTGAAAATGGGCAGAAGGTCAGATAATACAGTAAGACATTTTTTTCAATATAATGCGAGCACAGTTAAATCAAAGTGCAGTGTTTGTGATTTGGAACTGCGTGGGTGTCACTTAACTAATTTAAGAAGGCATTTAGAGGTGAAACATAAGGAAATTTTGGAAAATACACTTATTAGAAACAGCATCGAAAATGCAAGCGAAGTGCCCAGAAAAAAAATTAAAATATGTACATACATATGTTTGGAAATAAATAAAGAAAATTTTATTGATACAATAATTCAAATAGTTACATCCGATGGAAGACCTTTCAAACATTTAGACAGTGAAGGGTTTAGGAAATAGTTAGCCCAATTTATGCGGGATTGGGCATTTGGCCGATATCCTCTCATAATATCATAAAGTTTGTTGATATTAGAGTTCAGGCTGTGAAAAATGAAATTCGAAGGAGTGCAAAAGGTAGACTTTAAAAATTAATAGTGCCACTCGAATGGACAGATTAATTCTTGGAGTAAATTTGCAGTATATTGAACATAAATCGAAATCAATGAACACTGATGTAAAATCGTTAGGAATGGTGCAGTTATTTGAGCGTCATACTGGGCAATTTCTAAAAGAAAAAATTCTAGAAATTCTAGCGGATTTTCAGATTGAACTTTGTCAAATTTACAGGTAAATTATTCGATAAATAACCTAGAAGTTTCTCGAAGTAATTTTCTCTTCTTGGCTAATTCTATTCATATCAGTTCTTAGCCAAATATATTACTCTTTTTAACAGAGTAGACGAAAAGGAAATTATGTTTCGTTAAAAGAGATCGAGACATGTATTCATAAACTAAATAATAGAAAATCACCAGGTTATGATCTTATAACTGCTCAAATCTTGAAGGAACTTCCTCCAACTGCATTGTTGAAACTCAAGCTTATAATTAATGCTTGCTTTAAACAAAGGTACATATGTCCCACATCACTGGAAGATAGCAGAAATTATTGTTGTTCCTAAACAAGGTAAGCCTTTATCAGAACTGACCTCATATAGGCCAATCTCACTTTTACCTCTCTTTTCAAAACTTTTCGAGAAACTCCTTCTTGAAAGGTTAGACCCAATTACAGAGCAAAGCTTATATCTACCCATCAATTCGGGTTTAGGAATAAACACTCGAAGATAGACCAGGTGCATCGTATAACTAATGTTACAGAAAAGGCACTGGAAGAAAAACAAATTTGTTCTGCAATATTCTTAGACGTTGCACAGGCTTTTGATAAAGTTTGGCATAAGGGTTTAGAGTTTAAACTTCATAGGGATCTACCTAGACAGTACTATGAGATCCTTAAATCTTATATACGTAATAGATTTTTTGGAGTTCGTTATGGCTCAGCGTATTCTGCACTTAAAGAAATACAAGCAGGTGTTCCTCAGGGAAGTGTTCTAGGACCCACCCTGTATTTATTATATACGAGTGATATACCGCATGCGAGTGATACCATGATAGCCACATTTGCAGACGACACTGCTCTTCTATCAACAGATGGATGTGTGGCTAAAGCCACAGAAAAGCTACAAAATTCAATTAGCGAGATATGTGATTGGACGCAGCGATGGCGAATGAAACTTAATGAGTCAAAGTCTATCCATATCAATTTTACAAATAAAAAAATAACGAATCCTCCCGTGGTTATTAATAATCAAGTAGTTCCTTACTCTAACACTGCTACGTATCTCGGTATGAATCTGGATGCTAAAATGAAATGGAAGAAACATGTGAAAAAGAAAGTAGAGGATCTAAATATTAGATATAGAAAACTTTATTGGTTGTTAGGATATAACTCAGCACTGTCCATTGAGAATAAAATCCTATTATACAATCAAATATTAAAAGCCGTTTGGACATATGGTATCCAATTATGGGGTTGCACAAAGAAAACAAATGTACAAATGTTGCAAACATTTCAAAATAAGGTCCTTCGGG
Organism: Blera fallax; assembly: GCA_946965025.1. NCBI lineage: Eukaryota > Metazoa > Arthropoda > Insecta > Diptera > Syrphidae > Blera > Blera fallax. The sequence goes on from OX337246.1 coordinate 54,156,673, forward strand.
GAATAGTGAATGCCCCATGGTACAGTAGAAATAGTGACTTGCATCGAGGTTTGCAGATTGACCTCGTAGCAGATACAATTAAAAAGTAGGCAATGCGTCACAACCAGCGTTTGCAAATGCATATCAATCCTGAGATAGACGATGTCTTAAATGTACGAAATAATATTCGTAGGTTAAGAAGAACCAAGCCCCATGAAGTTTTTTGACAACTACGAGAGCCCGGATTTAAATTATAATACCTTCTCAAACCCAACTTAACGTTGAAAATAAAATCTTTGTCGATCACTAGTTGATTGGTCATGATCAAGGAGGTGTTTTTAGTGCGGTTAGAGGAGTCCCACACTACTTTGGGTTTCTAACCCCACTGTGCCTTTCGAGATTTTCACCTCCATCAACAAAAAAAAAAAAAAACTCTTTTTAGTATTACTTCAGACAACGGGAGAAATATGGTGTATGAAATCCTTAATGAAGATTACGATGAGTTAGATGTAGACACATTTATGGATTTAATTACATTTCCCAATATTCACACAATACGTTGTGCAACTCATACACTTCAGCTGTGTGTTAGTGACATACATAAGGATATAAATATTTGCCAACAAATTGAAAGTGGAAGGAAACTATGCACGATTTTAAGAACTGCAAAAAATAGGTACATATTCGTACATACGTATGTTTTTTAAATGAGTATTTGTTTAGCTGTTGTGTCTTAATTTGAATACAATTTTCAATGTTTTGTTCTCTACCAGCTTCATAGACGCATATGAAGTCAGTTTGACAAATGTATGCCTCCACTTGACGTTTCCACCACCTATCTTATGCTCAAAAAGTTACTTGAAATAAAATCATTTCTTGAGGAACACATGATTGAAATACTAGTAACAATAGATTGGGAATTCTTAGGAAAGTGTGTTGACTCTTTAGAGCCTGTTTGGGTTGCGACTCTTAAAATGCAACAAGAGCTGCTTGTTTTAAGTGATTTTTTTTAAAGTGTGGATGGAGCTTAAATTGAACTAGGAGAACAGCTCATGCGACCTCAAAAGTACAAAACTACTAGTTTCTCTTAACCGTAGAACCCTATCCAGGGTGCTGTATCACCCTGTGCTTTATTTGATTGATAATATTTTCTAAACGATTGACAGCAAAGGTCCGTTGTTTTTTCTCTTTTAGGTCTGTATTCTTTTGTGTTTTTCTATTCAAATATTAATAAAAGTGAATAAAATAAATATTAAAAAATGTAAAAAGACTTTTATTCAATAAAATATCTTGAAATAAAAACCAGGGTGCCCTGGCACCCAGGTTAGGAAAAATCCACTCCAAATATGGGCAGGGTTCTAGGGTTAAAGAAGGTGAAGGCTTGCTTCTGGACAACGTAGCAATGTTGAGTGCAATCTTTTGGATCCTCGGTTAAACTTGGTTTTGACCAATGGTCAAAAATCATTGGCAAAAACTTACTTACTTACTTAGGTGGCGCTACAGTTCGGGGTGAACCTGGGCCTCAACCAACAAGCCTCGCCAGTTAGCCCGGTCCTTAGCTAACTGCCTCCAGTTGCGCACTCCAAGTTGGTTGAGGTCCCTTTCTACTTGTGCGCGCCACCTTAGGCGAGGACTTCCTCTACTGCGGTGTCCCTCCGGGTTAGATTCGAAGACTCTACGGGCCGGAGCATTGGTGTCCATTCGCTCTACATGTCCTAGCCATCATAGGCGATTGATGCGCAGTTTTTTGACTAGGTCGATATCGCTGTACAGCTCGTAAATTTCGTCGTTGAATCTTCTGCTCCAAAGCCGGTCAACGCAAACGGGACCGTATATCTTCCGAAGAATTTTTCTCTCGAAGCGACCAAGGATATCTTCATCCGCTTTCGACAGAGTCCATGCTTCAGCACCATAAAGCAGGACTGGGATGATCAAGGTTTTGTACAGAACCTCCTTAGTTGCTCGAGATAGGACCTAACTACTCAATTGCCTTCTCAGCCCAAAGAAACAGCGATTGGCAAGAGTAATTCTTCGGTTAATTTCCGCCGAGATGTTATTGTCAGAATTAATAGCAGAGCCAAGGTAGACAAAGTCCCTTACTACCTCGAAGTTATAGCTGTCGACTTTGACGTTCTGTCCAATTCGTCGATGTTGTGTGTCCCTTCTTGTCGACAGCAAATACTTTGTTTTGCCCTCATTTACAGCTAAACCCATTTTGGCGGCTTCTGTTTCGATACTAGCGAACGCACTAGTGACACCCTGCTGTGTTCTGCCAATTATGTCGATGTCATCCGCGTAAGCTAGTAGTTGCACAGACTTTTGAAAGATTGTGCCTCCGGTGTTGGCTTGTGAGTTTCGCACAATTCTTTCAAGAATGATATTGAAGAAGTCACATGACAGCGCGTCGCCTTGTCTAAATCCTTTTTGACATCGAAGGTCTCGATGAGGTCATTACCGATCTTGATGGAGCAGCGAGCGTTCTTCATCGTCATCCTGCACAGACGAACGAGTTTGGCAGGGATGCCAAACTAGACATGGCTCTGTATAGCTCGTCTCTATAAATGCTGTCATATGCGGCCATAAAATCGATAAAATGATGGTGAGTATCGATTTGGACTTCTTGGGTTTTTTCCAGGATCTGCCGGAGTGTGAAAATTTGATCGACTGTGAACTGTCCTGGCCTGAATCCACACTGATAGGGGCCAATCAGGTTGTTGATGAAGATTTTCAGGCGTTCACACAATATGGCAGATAAGATCTTGTACGCGAGTTGAGGAGACTGATACCTCTGTAATTGGCGCAGTTGAGGGGGTCTCCTTTCTTGTGGATCGGGCAAACGATGCTGAGGTTCCATTCATCAGGCATACACTCGTCTGACCAAATCTTGGAAATGAGTTGGTGTATGCTCTCTACCAAGTCATTTCGGGCTGCCTTGAACAACTCGGCCGGTAGGCCATCAGGACCAGCAGCTCATTTAAAGAAAATTGCGAAGAATATATTATTAAGCATGAAACAGGTATAAATCATAATATGAATTTAAAGATCGTTTCTTCCATCTTATGTCCAAGTTTGTTTTGCCCTTTCTGCTGTTTTCGTCTTCAAAGATTTAAAAAAATGTATTTTAATTTAAACCTTATAATATTTTCTATGTACGTAGAGCTTTTCCTCAGTTGTTCAAGAAACAAATGCAACAGTTCGCGATGATATTCCAACTGCTTCAACTAGTCAAGTTATCCAGGCATTGGCAGATGGCTCGCTTCTAAGATTGTATTTAGATAGCATTGAAGAACAAGAATGGGATGCAAATCGAGGCAGTCACTCTAATAGAAATTGTGAGATTTTATCAAAAATATATGCAGATATTGAAAATTTTGAACTACCGTACCCTCGTTTGTCATAAGTTACCAATATCCTTTAATTTTTTGATAAATTAAAATTCAAATCTGCTGATATTTTTGAGCTCGCATTGGTTGTACTTGGCGTCCCGGCAACACAAGTAACTGCCAAACTCATCCGTATGTTTTGGATGGCTATAGATAACGTACGCTGCTCCATCAAGGTCGGTAAAGACCTTACCGAGACTTTTGATGTCAAAAAAGGTCTCAGACGAAGCACGCGCTGTCATTCGACTTCTTTGACATCGGACGATATTGACATCATGGGAAGAACGCAGTGTGATGTCGGTGGCGCGTTCGTGAGTATTAAGGCGGAAGCGGCGAAGATAGTGTAAGACCAAGTACATGCTGTCAACAAGAAAGGACAACCAACATCGACGTCTCGGACAGAAACAGGCAAGAAGTGCTGGACATAACCCTTGCCTTTGATAACATGGTACAGCGTAAAAAGAACTGGAAGCTATCAAGAGAAGCCTCGTTTTCGGATCACAGGTATCTCAAGTTTTCTTTATATGTTGATTCCATTAGCCCACCAGTTTTCAGGAACTATCGCTTAACTGATTGGCTTAAATACAGGGCAACTTTAACTGAATTAGTTACCTCAGAACATCTAAATTCCCCCTGCAACCCCAAGAAACTTGACAGCATGGTTGAGAATCTCACCCATATTCTCAATAAAGCAATGGCTTCCTCCTGTCCCATAATCCAACCCCGATGCAAGAAAAAGCCGCGTTGGTGGACTGCAGATTTAGGTCCTTTAAGAACTAAATGTAGAAAACTCCCCAGTAATCCCAAAAGTACGAGAATTGCGTCAGACTGGGACTTGTACAAGGCATCCCTAAGTGCATACAAAAGAGAACTAAGAAAAGCCAAACGTGATTCTTAGAGACTCTTCTGTGATAAAATAGAAGAAGTCTCTGAGGCCTCTAAGCTAAGGAAATCTAATCTTCAAATCTAATAACTCCCAGTTTCCTTAAGAAAAATGATGGGTCTTGGACGACCTCCAGCGAAGAATCATTCAATGTTCTGCTTGATACTCATTTCCCGGAGAGTTCCCATGTGGTTAGCAACATGGTTCTCAATAGACCATCTGCATAAATAACCATCCCTTCAAACTTAATCACATACAGCAAACTCAATTTGGCAATTCATAACTTCAAACCATATAAATCCGCGGGACCTGACGGCATCATACCTGCCGATCTACAGAAATCATCTGATATATTCATGCCGGTGATTGAGACAATATTAAAATGTTGTCTTTATACCCGAAGCAGGGAAAAGCTCTCACACGAATCCAAAACCTTTACGACCTATTAGTCTATCATCATCCCTCTTAAAATTTTTAGGACGACTGATATCCACTTACGCAAAAGTATTGATAGGAAACTACTGTCAGTGGCCCAACATGCATATTGTAAAGGTAAATCAGTGCAGACGGCATTACACTCATTAGTTCGTAATATCGAATGCTCGCTGTTCCATGAGGAATACACCTGAAAGTCGACAGCTCACTTTGCGAACTGATTAATCTACTACTTAATGGTGGGATTATCAACTCCAAACTGGGTGAGTTGTCCACTAGAAGATCTGTAAGTAGAGGCACTCCGCAAGCAGGTGTTCTATCCTACCTTCTTTGGAATTTGATCCTCGGCGATTGCTTATGCAGATTCTGTTGCTATAGCTGTCTCAGGAAAGCACCTACATAACTACACCAAAAGCTAACACGTTGGGCGAGTCGATGCGGCTTGGGGGTAAACCCCCACAAAACTGAACACAAAATATTAAGGTCTTATCCTGGATAGGAAGCTAAGCTGAAAACCTAACATTCAGGAAAGAGTCAAGAAGGCTACAGTTGCACTTTTTTTCTATTGCCTTTCTTAGACCGATACTCACATACGGGGTGATTGTCTGGTGGACAGACTTAGAAAAGGCTATAAATCGCGACTATCTAGGTAAGGTCCCACGTATAGCTTGTCTGTGCATAAGCGGAGTACTACGTACAACTCCCTCTGCGGTACTAGACATTCTGTTCCATCTGATACCCCTCGATATATTTAGCAAGCAAATGGCAGCGAAGTTACCCAAGAAAAGAAGTCAAGAAAAGAATTCGGCTACGCCTCTATTCTGAATAAACTCAAAATCTCTTCCGAAAACACAGACTACACCATCCCACTTCAGAACTTCATAGTCACCATCCCTTCCAGACCACCCTAGGAGGACCATGCATTTTTAGAAGATGAATCAATTCACTTCTATACCGTCGGGTGAAAGACCAAAGACGGAGTTGGTCTTAAGCTCTCTTTTCGTCTTCCAAATCATTGTAACGTGTTCCAGGAGGAAATTATGGCGATCAGAGAAGTCCTATCTTGAGAAAAACGTGATATCTGTTAGAGATACCAGCATCTTTTCAGACAGCCAAGCAGCAATCAAATCCCTGAAATCGACCTCTATAAATTCTTTAGGAGCTCTAACTGTCGTTCATCTCTTGTGGAGATGGCTGAGCAGTTCAATATTCACCTGTGTTGGGTGTCGGGGCATAGAGACATTCCAGGGAATTGTAAGGCCGATGAACTCGCCAGAATAAGAATAACTATACCCATCTTACCAGATAAAGCCACCTTAGGTATACCAATAGCTACTTGCAAACTTAAACTCAAGCTGGATACTGTCAAGAGTACAAATCTTAGGTGGACAAATGGATCAACATGTCTAGCGACAAAACAGATTTGGCCAAAGCTGGATCTAAAACGGTCTAAGAATTTGATTTCTCTCAACAGATTTCATATCAGCGCCACAATAGGTGTCATCACTGGATACTGTCAATAGGCAAACATGCTGCAAGGCTAGGACTCTGTGTGAACGACTTTTGTAGAAGCTGCATGGATGAAACTGTTCGTCATCTTCTTTGTTTCTGCCCAGCTCTCTCCCGTAGAAGGAAGCTTCATTTAAGAGCCCCCTATTATAACGATACTTGCGACCTGATGAATATTAATAATACATAATACATAATACATTCAGAGCCTCCTACGCTTCATAAGAAGCTCAATATGAAAGAAACTTTCTCCCATGATCCACGTGGTATCACAATAGACCTTCCATTGGTCTAAGTGTGTTGACGAATCGTAGCTGGCAGTCACTTCAAGCTAACCTAACCTAACCTAAGTAGTAAAAAATATTGATAAAATGGAATTTTGCAAAAGGGAAACAGGTTTGTAGGTGGATTTTTTAAAAGGTTTACATTTGTACTGCTGCTGGTTAATTTAACTAATAGCATGTAGCATAAAAGAGATAACACGATGGACCACATAAAGAGTGTGCGCAAATCGTTTGTTTCAATAGTTGACTCGAATGCGCTGTATCCATAAGTCACCTTTTTTTGAGTCTTAAATTTTAAGCTAGGGAGATGACATAATCTTTTTGAAACCTAGAGCAATATAGGGAAAAAAATCAAGTTCACAAAAAAAAAGTTAAATATTTCGAAACTCGTTGAACTTCTTAAAAATTTTGAATTTTCAATATTCTTATTAAAAATGAAAAAAGTTGCCTTCAAAAAATATTTATAGCTATATTAATTTTCTGCACATTTCTTGCATGTGATTTTTTGTTGTTGATTTTAGAAACATTTTGTAGGTACGTGTATATTTAGACAAATTTTGCTACTCAAAGTCAAATCCAGTTTTTTCAAACAATGTCTTAAAAATAGTTTATCTGATCGAACTTATAAGAAAACGAATATGTGAATACTGAACAAGAAGGCGTAATTTTAGAAAATTCAAATACGAGTACTAAACGAGTACTATCATGCGATCCGATTCAGACAGATTGTAAATTTTCTGTTTGGTTTGCATAAGAATGATTGTGATTTAGTGTATTTACTATTATTGGTGTCTTTTGCATCTTTGTTTTGGTTTTGTTAATGTAGACCCTGTTGGTTTAGCTCTGCTGTAATTTAATTTTTGGTTTGCCTTGTGTTAGTATTTTCCTTTTTTTTATTCTTTATGTTGCACCAACGCCGATTTTATCGATAGAGATCCGATGTCACAACAAATCAACAGCAATCTCGGAATCCCATCCAGAAATGTTTTTATGTATTCCCGTCTGAATAAGTTCCAACAACCACCCCACTGTTAAGCGAAACAACTTTTGCTCGTTGATATCAATGGTTTGAAAGGAAAAGAAGATTCAGCTTTGCTTATATTATTGCTGTTATTTGGTCAAACCAATACTACTACTATTTTTCTTATCTTTCTGAATACTTTGCTGGAATCCATTTTTACAACTAAGATAAGTAAAACTAGTTTTAAACCGGAGCTGCTATACATATACGAGTATATTAGACGCGACCGATTCGAAATGTATTGTTATTTTCGGGAGTGTGGATTAGATAAATGAAACCGGACGTCTTGTCTGGTACACGTAACGATAAAAAAATGCCCTTACCTTCTGTGTATATACATATGTACATACATATTTGCGATTAGCCTCTTTGCCATGCAAGTATGAGTGTTTTGCAAAAGGAACTCGAAATACATATAAAACTGACTTGCAGGACTCTTTTTCCGCAAGTGATTATCAAGGTGGAGTGTTGGTCGTTTTCCTATTTATTTATTTTTTGTCATTCTTTTTGACAGCCATGCGGTGTCTCATGGATATATATGTATGCATTTTTGGAGCATGCCCTGGAAAGAGATTTATAGAGTTTGCGCAGTATTCGTGGTGATTAGAGAGATTAAGGCAACTCTTAAGTGTAGATGTTACCAAGGAAAGAGTTTGTGTAGAGAAAGAGATACAGATGTTATCCAAAGACAACTCAAGATATTTTTGCAAAAATCAGTAACGTTGTTACTTAAACAACAAAAGAAAATTGTTCCTTAATTAGAGTCTCAAATCGACGAACTTTTAAATTATAAAAGGAACATGCTCGAGAAGTCAATGAATTACGAAATATACCTATATGTACATACTATATACATATATGAAATTAATGAGTTATGTATTTCGAAAATTTAGCTATAAGTAACTTATTTTATATATGTAGTACCTACTTTATCTTATTAATGGAAAATTATTAAAAATGTAGTTTATAAAAATATATGTACATCCCTATTATAAGATAACTACAGTAAACGCTCGATATAGTGAACTTTGATATAGTGAACACACTATATTTTTATACAGGTTATTCTAAAAAAAAAAAAAATTTCCATCTAGTAAACTCATAGTTTTATTTTCTCAGAATCTTTCAGCAAGCAAAAAAAGATAAAATTAATTTTTTTTTGTTTTGAGGTTCGCAGGAAAGACATTGCAGAGGCTTCTACGCGAGGGGGCCTTCTGCAATAGTGAGGGACTTTAATCCTCTAAAAAACCTCCCGAGGACTGGCTAACGCCTGTCTCCAAGGAATCGCACCTAGTCGTTGGACTAATCAGCAATTTATTTTTGAAAATTAATAATAAATTTAAATTAAAAGGAAAAGCCGCCGTTTGTCGGATTTCTGATTTTTTTGAATGAAATTAATTATTTTCTTGGAGATACTATTCAGTTTTTATTTTTTGTTATAATATAACCTCAGCTAACTACTACACCTAGATCAAGAGGTTTTACTCGTCTTAATCTCCTGATTACATTATCAGTATGTAATAGTTGTGTTATTTCTAAATTTACGTGGTTGAGAAGCCTAATTCTGTGTTTCTGAGCAACTTTTTTAACTTCCTCTTCAACCATTTCAATACCTAGATCTCTATGTAGATCAGCGTTTCGTATGTACCAAGGTGCATTAACAACGTTCCTCAGTACTTTATTTTGGAAGGTTTGGATTTTTTGTAAGTTTGTCTGGCATGTGCATGCCCACAACTGGAGTCCATAGGACCATACTGGTTTCAGGACTTGCTTATAAAGCAATAATTTATTGTAGTTGGACAGAGATGAATATCTCCCAATAAGCCAATACATTTTACTGTAACGCATGTTTAGTTCATCTCTCTTTTTCTTTATATGCGCTTTCCAGCGTAGTTTAGCGTCCAGAGTCATGCCTAGATATTTGGCTGTATTTGAATATTCCACTACATTATTATTTATGTACACTGGAATATATGGTATATTTTTGTATGTAAAATTAATGTGGACGGACTTAAGGTCATTTAATTTGATCTGCCATTTTCTAGTCCATTCTGAAATATTATTTACTGCTTTTTGTAGCTTTTTTGTTGCAACTTCGACAGTTTCTCCCACAGCAAGTACAGCAGTATCATCTGCAAAAGTTGCTATAGTGATTTCTTCACTTTCTGGTAGATCGCTTGTGAATAACAGATATAGTACCGGACCTAGTACACTGCCTTGAGGTACACCAGCTTTAATTTAATGTTGAGTACTCTGTTTCTTGTTTAATTCTGAAGAATCGCTGTAATATATAAGATTCTAGAATTTTCGAATACTGCTTTGGCAGTTGCTTTTGTATTTTATGGATCAGTCCTTTGTGCCAGACTTTATCGAAAGCTTGTGCTATATCAAGAAAAATAGTAGAGCAGATCTTTTTCGCTTCGAATGCTTTTTCGATTTCGTCTGTGATTCTATGCACCTGATCAATCGTAGAGTGCTTATTTCTAAAGCCAAATTGCTGGTTCGGCACTAGCGATTTTTCTTCAATTATTTTTTGCAGGCGTTTCACCGGCATCTTTTCGAATAACTTGGACAACATTGGTAGTATCGATATTGGGCGATATGAGGTAACTTCGCTAGGTGGTTTGCCTGGTTTTGGAATCATTATTACCTCCGCGACTTTCCACATGCTTGGCACATACCTTAACCGGAATGCAGCATTTATAATCTGTGCTAGTTTTTTTAAATCTTTTTTTGGTAATTGTTTAAGGATTTCCCCCGTGATCAAATCGTACCCTGGGGCCTTTTTTATATTTATGCCTTTTATTTCTTTGGCAAGTTCTTTAGCTGTAACCGGCCGAATAGGTCTGTCTTCTTCGCACGTTTCTTCCGCTCCTTGACAATCTTTATCTTCATAAGGTTGGAAGACGTCTTCAAGATACTCAGCAAAAATGTTTGCTTTTTCTTGACTGCTTTTTGCCCAGTTACCTTCACTGGTTTTTACTGGCGGAATGTGAGCTATTGGCCTGTTCATTTTCTTCGTTGCCTTCCAGAGCGAGTAGTCGGTACTAGCATCATTTGTAAGATTGGTAAGGTATGTTTTTAAAGACTCATTATTAAATTCTCTTATTGATTTTCTGAGCTTATTATTTAAATTGTTCAGTTTGGTTTTGTCGCTTGGCGCCCTTGTCAGTTGCCATCGTTTCCTGACTCTCCTCTTTTCTGCAATAATTTCACAAATTTCTTGAGGGTAAGAGTTTTGTTTTATCCTGTTTGTTGTTGTGGGAGTTGCAGCCCATGCAGCTTTTTGTATATTGAGCGTAAATATTTGCACTGCTTCTTCTAGTTGATCTTCTTTTTGGATAGCTGCTGATATTTGGATACTCTCTTCCAGCTTCTGTTTAAAGTAGTTCCAGTCAGTCAACTTATTAACTAGTTTTGGCCTATGTTCTTTCATTATTATTTTGTCTCCAAGTGTCAGAAGTATTGTAGAGTGATCTGATTGTAAATCTGGTCCTTCTTCTACAATTATTTTATTTGAAGAGATATTTTTTGTTATAAAGAAGTCGACAAGATTTGGGGTCTTATTCCTATCTGTTGGCCAGTAGGTAGGTTTTCCCGTTGAGTGATATTTGCCGCCACCTTCTTTAATTGCTTCATATAATGCTCTTCCTCTGGTATTCGTTAATCTAGATCCCCAGAATTTATTCTTGGCATTAAAATCGCCTCCTGTGATGTATCTATTGTGATATATACGGAAAAGGCTTTCAAATTCATGTTTCTTTATGCTATAGCTGGGAGAACAGTATACTGATGCAACTGATATTTGCCCACTGCTCGTTTTTAAACTTATAGAAATTCCTTGGATCGCATTTGATTGGAATTTAGATTCTATATCGTGCTCAATCGTATTCCTTATTAAAATTGCAGCCCCTCCTTTTGCACAGTTATGAGGGTGAGGGGAGTGATATAATTTATATCCTTGCAGACTAAAGTCAGTTGTTATTTTAAAGTGAGTCTCTGAGATAAGACATATATCTATCTGGTGTATGTCGAGAGTCACTTGTAACTCTTGCTTGCGGTTCTCAATGCCGTTAGCATTCCATTCTATGATTTTTATTCTGTCCATCATGTTTGTCTTTTTGGTACAGCTCTTTTGTTGCCGTACTGTTTCTCAAGGAATGATATTCTTTCTAATATTGTTTTATTGCAATTTTCCATGGAATCCATTCTGTCTAGTATTTGTTTCATCAGGATTTCCAATGCAGTGTTTGGCTTCACTTTGTTTTTTTCCGCTTTTCCAGCTGGTTTTTCTGTCGTTTTTGATGCTGCCTGAGCATATGTCATTTTTGTACCCGCGGCTGTCTTTGGTCTTGAGTCCTTTGTGGTAATTTCTTGGACTTTAAGTTTTTCTTTTTGTGTGCTCTGTTGTAAGTCCTTTTTGACTTTAAAAATTAATAAGCACCGCCGTGCTTCGCCAATATGTAGATGCAGTTACATGTAGTATAGCTTTAATTGTATTTTAATTTCGATGTATTGTATGTAAAACATATTTTGAGGTTGTTCAAAAATTTAGCCTCATTTGTAGTGGTACGAAAAGCGCAAGTTGCTATCGGAGCTATATTGGAATTTTCGGCTTTGTGGCTTTAAACCAAAGTTGTGGCTTACATAAGCACAAGATACCCATACTTAGTGATACTCCGCAAGACTTAATACGCGATTTGGACGACTGCTGACTTTCGTCAGCGACTTCGTACTGGCGGAATTGGATGAGCGGGGTTTGGTGAACATGTGGTTTCAACAAGACGGTGCAACCGCACACACAGCACGAGCCCAATGGATGTTGGGAAGGAAGCGTTTCCTGGTCGCGTAATACCCGTTTTGGCGATTTGGCATGGCCAGCAAGATCGCCCGATTTAACCATCACAGACTTCTTTCTTTGGGGCTACTTGAAGTCCCGGGTTAATGCCAACAAGCCTCAGACAATAGCAGGCCTTAAGGAGAATATTCGACAGGAATGCGAACAGTTATCACTGCGATAAAACGGGCACAAATGTGTATCAACACTGGCGGCAGCCACTTGGCGGATATCATCTTTTCCACTTAACAGAAAAAATTTTAAAGGTAAAAATGAATGGATGATTGGATGATTAATTTTGCGCCACCTTGTATGTGTGCATTGGTCGATTACATTCACAGCTGTCCCTTAGCCTTCCTAGCTAATTATTGTTACGAAACCATTGTTTTCATATGTATGTACATGCACAAAAAAAACAGAGACAGACTCCGATTTTTCAGATATACTGAATACGAAAATCCGAAACAATAATTAAGAATTATTCTAGAATTCGGTCTGGACTCTGGAGCACACATCAAAATAAATTATCAAGAAAAGTGTGTTCTATGTACATATATCAGGTTAAATCTCAAAACGATAGATTGTTGTGAGGTGATTCAAGATCACGAACGGTGGTCGAGTGCAAGAGCAAATAACGTGTCATAACCAAAGTTCACTAAATCGATCATTATCCAGGCAATCTGCGAACAATTTTATTCTCTTTTAAAAACGTAATTAGAGTTACCCACGACGCTTATTGTTTATTTGCAGATGGTTACTTAAGAAAATTGTCATTTTAAATATGTCATCAGCTTCTACAAATACTTAGCACAGCAGACCGTATATGGTCCAGGGCCTAGCTTCCCACGACCATTCATATTGTGCGTGTTATACTTTTTTCACACAAACAGAAGGAACCATTTTATAGTCATATCCGATATCCTCTTTATTTCTTTGAGTAGTAGCTCATGACAGTTATTACTATCAGACGTTTGTCAAATATTAGCGAGAGGTGGGACGGTGGTGAAAAAACGTTCGGTGTTTTTATTTATGATTACAAATAATCGATGCCGAATATTTAATATTTTATCAAGATGAGTTTTTGACTCATTTCCAGCGAAAAGTTACTTCCGGACCTGAGCGCTACTATATCTTTTGAGATATGTACATATATCATCGCAAAAACAGTAGTCTTTAGTTGCATTCTTATCCTATTAACACGTTCATGTCATAAGAAGTAATCAATCAATTATGACTCCCAGATATACAGTGTTGGCCAAAACTAAAGCACGATATTCTTCTGATTTGGAAAAAACTATGTAAAATTTTCAAAATGTAAAATAATTTTTTTATTTTAATCTTTTCTTGAATAAAATATATTAGTTTCTAACTTAATACCAAAAATAATATTGTTACTCTTAGCTTATTAAAAAAAACGCACTTAATATCGAATACTCTTGAAACTAGCTGGTCTTGTCCATCACATATCTATTCAAATTAATAAATAAAAAGACTGAAAAAGACTCAAATATTTAAATAAAGAAATTCAATTTCACATCTTCTGCAAGTACTTACAGATAAAATGTTTCTAATACATTTATGAACGACATTTTGGCAGCTGCTTTGCTGTGACAGCAATGCTGCAGAAGTTGCGTTCACTAATGTTTCAGAATTTGCTGCAGTAAATTTACAGCAATTGTTTTCCATTTTTTTTTTATAATTCGCGCGCCAAAGGGGGTATGAATACCCTTATGCTGATTTCTCAGTCCACGGGCGTTTGAAAGAATGGGAAGGAGGAACAGAGGAAGTGACCAAACATTTTTACTACCTTTGGGACACTATAGTATTTTTTGAACTCACCCCAGGTGATCAATCATATGCATGGAAATGATTTCCCAGGCTATTCGAGTCTGTTCGAAAATGGAATCTATGTTATGGCATTTTCGGCGATCAATTCTCTGATCTTCAGTCACTCATAAATTCTCTATGAAGTTGAGTTCAGGCGATTGTGCTAGCCACTTCATAACAGTAATATGGTTTTCATAAAAGCAGTCCTTCACAAGTTTTGCGGTATGGTTAGGATCGTTATTATGTTGGAAGATCCATTGTAATGGCCTAATCTGCTCAAATTGAGGAAGAATGAGCGTTTCAAGAATCTCTCGGTACATGAAGCGATCAATTATTCCATTAATCTTGTGGAGTGGTCCGACTCCTTGACTGAAAAAAACATCCACAGACCAATATGTTGCCTGCATTGTGCTTAACTGTGCCCTTAGTAAAGCTGGGGTTCGCCCTTTGGCCTCCAAACTGAACTGTCCGAAATCCGTCAGATCCCTTTAAATTAAACTTTGACTCATCAGAGAAGAGCACTGTTTTCCATTTTTGTTCCAAATTTCTTGACGATACGAAAGGTCCTTTTTTTTAGCCTGATGACTTTTTTTTTTATCTTCCCGACCGGTGGTTTTTCGAGGTCTACCGCCACTATGAATCGTTTGAACAGTTCCCCTACAAAGGAATCAGCTAATTATGTGGGAAATCACTGTATGGCTGGATTTTTTCTTTTAGCTGCGTGGAATACTTATTGCGAGCCATTTTATTACTATCTTTATGCTAGTTATAATGACCAAGCTGCAACGCCAATAATGCACAACAACTTTTTCTTTCTTATTTAAAAGATTATGTTTGAAGAAAACAATTGGTTAAATTGTATCACATTGGAAGCAAACTGTGGTTTTTATTGATATAGGGTATAAGTATTCGATATTAACTGCATTTTTTTGATAAGTGAATTAAAATTTAAAAACATTTAAATAAAAAAATCCCTTGTTCCAGTCAATGAGTGATTTTCCCGCGTTACCTCAGCGCACTATGCCTAGTCGCTCCATTGTCAACAATGCATCTTCATCGACAGCTTGGACAGATCCAATACATGACGATGCGCACACGCAACCTGTCATCTTCAACTTTACCAACAACAATTAGCTATTCACGATGGAAAAAATTAATTCTCTGGTGATGGAGATGGTAAATAAGCTAGGTGTTTGTAAACCAAAATTTGAACATTTCAATGTTTCCGTCCAATTACCTACTAAGTTTTTGGTCAATAATGTTAAGTAATATGGTAGATAGTCCAATAAGTGTTGTAACTTGGAAAGCCAGGGGTATTCAAAACAAATATTTACAATTCGTAAATTTTTTTAATAGCAAACAAATTAATGTTGAATTGATCACCGAAAAGTGGTTAAAAGCAGATAAAAAGTTCTCCAACTCTGAGTACAAATGCTATCTTGTGGGGTGGAGGAGTCGCCATTATGATAAAGAAATCAATTCAGCATAGACTCCTTACCGGTAATTCATTCTAGTCTAATAGAAAATGTTGGAGTAGAGATTAGATTAAGTAATCAAAGATCAATCTGTGTTTATTGTGTATACTTTCCTGGTAAAAATTCTTCTGTGGTAAGAAGAAATGCTTTAAAATGATTTAAGAAAACTTTTTCCTTACCGGTAATTCATTCTAGTCTAATAGAAAATGTTGGAGTAGAGATTAGATTAAGTAATCAAAGATCAATCTGTGTTTATTGTGTATACTTTCCTGGTAAAAATTCTTCTGTGGTAAGAAGAAATGCTTTAAAATGATTTAAGAAAACTTTTTCCAAGAAACAAAGAATACATTTTTGGTGGTGATCTTAACTGTACATACAGGAACTGGGGTGCAATATAGCAAATGTTTGGGGGAACATTCTTGCGAACATGTCAGATTTTTTCCGTTTCTCGTCGTATTTCCGTCTAGACTCTCCTATGTTCCATGTGGGTCTCGTGGTAGTTCATACCTTTTAGATTTCTTTATAACAAACAAAGCAAATTTGCTTACGAATCCGATTGCGTTAACACAACTTAGCTCGGATCATAACCCTGTCTGCGGTGAAATTCTACGTTCTTTTAAAAGAGGTGAGTTATTTATGTTCGATTTCAGAAAAGCAAATTGAGGTCTTTTTAAATCAGAATTAAATAATAAGCTAATTAACACTTCATGTAATTTGGAAAATTCGTCTGTTGGAAATATTGATGAAAATATAGAAAAATTTACTGAGAATATTTTAAGTTCGATAGAGTCTAGCATGCCCAAAGTACATAACCAAAGTAACAATGCATTTAAAAATATTCCAGATTACATTCTAAATTAAACTTAAACTAACTAACTAACTTATATCCGCATAAGAAATTCGCATAGGCGGCAGTGGCAGAGGTATCGACAACCTATGCATCGTGCTCTTATGCTGTATTTTAACAAAATTATACCCACTGAAATACAATATCATCGCAACATGGAGTGGTATAAAACACTAAACAAATTAGACAAAAATTTAAAACCTTTTTGGAATACTGTCAGAGTCATAAAAAATAAAAACGGACAAATTCCCAGTTTCTGATAAAGTTTTTCACACGGATAATGAAAAAGCAGATGCAATTGCCCTATCATTTGTGAGAAACCACGAAGTTTCTTAAAACCTAGGTGACGCGGTTACTAATTGCTTAGTGAATGACTCAATCTGAAAATTCGAACATGAAAATCCTACGACGCCAATGGCAGAATATGTATCTCTACAAGAAGTAGAAGATATAATAAAAAATTTGCAAGTGAAGAAAACGGAAGGCTCAGATGGAATCAAAAATCTCGTTTATAGTTAATTCCTGTTTAAAGCTTCAATACTTCCCTGATGGCTGGAAGAGTGCTTAGCAGTCTCAGCAAAATTTTTAAACGAATAGTGAAGAAAAAATTATTAACAGTAGTTGAGGACAAGAAATTGTTTCCCAATGAACAATTCGGATTTAGAAGCCATCATAGTGCTATTCATCAAGTCTATAGGATTAAAAAACATAAGAAATGAAAGGACACAAGGCAAATCAACTGGTCTGGTACTTCTTGACATTGAAAAGGCTTTTTAATCGGTGCGGCATAATGCTCTTATCCACAAAATGTTGTCTTTTGGTTTTCCGTCGTATATAGTAAAAATTGTTTTAAGTTTTTTGTCAAATAGACGTTTTTCGTACACATTTATAAATATAGTTCGGAACTAAAATATTTTACTGCTGGTGTTCCACAAGGTTCAGTTTTGGGCCCAACTTTATACAACATATTCACGTCAGATTTTCCTGAACTCCCCTCCTGTAATTCAGCAGACGATACAGGTTTATTCTCGTCGCATGAATTTGGTCTCACAATTAAGACAAATCTGCAATATTTCATCGAGGTAGTTCTAGCTTAAATACAAGCCATTTTTTTGCCAGAAAAAGAAAAGCTTGCTTTTCACCCAGTAATCCACTTAATGTTAGGGGAGACCTCATAATTTGGCAACCATGTGTGAAATATTTGGGTATTTATTTATACCAACGGCTTTATTTTAGAGAACACTTTGCAAAAACAAATCAAAAAATTCAAATTGCAATCAAATGCTCTATCCCCTCATCAATAGAAGGTCAAAGTTAAACTTTCGAAACAAATTAATTCTATACAAAGGTATGTTCCAAGCAATTCTGCTTTATGTTTGCCAGATATGGGATGATTGTGCAATGTGTCGCAAAAAACAGTTACGAATAACCCAAAACAAATTGCTCAAGATGATGCTTAATCTTTCTCGCTACCACTCCACAATAAATTTGCATCTTCAGGCGAATGTTCAATTGATTTCTGATAGATTGTGCAAATTAAAAACAAAATTCTTAAATAACTGTGATATACCAGATAACCCGTTAATTTATCAACTAAATTGTAACTCAAATTTATTATTTATTATAAATTATTTATTATTTACTATTTGTTACCTGTTATTTATTATTAATTATTTATTATTTACTATTTGTTACTTGTTATTAATTATTTGTTGTATATTTTTTATTTATTTATTTATTATTTTTTCTTTTTTGTATATAAAGGTTTTTCTCGTTGTTTTCCTTTGAAATAAAAATTGTAATTATGAAAACGTTAAATGTATATAACTTAATGCTTCAGTAGAAAGATAGAACAAAGATATCAAATCTCAGCAGAATAATATCTTGCTTTAGTTTTGGCCAACACTGTATATATTTTTTTTTGCTTAAACCACTTCAATAGTATCGCTTTTCGTTATCATTAGGCAGTCTTCGTTTTACATACTCGTATGTTGTCAGAAGCTTTGGCTTGGGGTGGAATCCATATGGTCATCATCTTTGTTTTGATAGCATTTATCACTAGTCCTGGCTTTTCACTCCTCATTTGTATATTGGTCGGATTATCCATGTTTTTAGTAACCTCGGAAATTTACATGGGCTATACTTTGGTTTATATGCAATAACAATTTAACTATTAAAGGAATAAATATTAGATCGATCTAATATTATCTGTTCCTGGCCCTTTGTCGGTTTCTAAACAGCACAACATTCTGTACAATTCTACATTTAATTAAGTCTCTAAATATAAATGAAATAAAGCGTTTGAAAACTGAAGGACTATTTTTCAAACCGAATGGCATTCGCGTACTCATTTAGTGTTACGAACAGGGTATATTTTATTGAATCCCCCGCGACCTTTACCTAATGAGACCCCCTTTTTGAATCTAAAAGGTTGAAATATGTCCTTTCTTTTAGGTATTCGAAACAGTCTTCAATGAGGGGCAACGGGTAATAATAGCTTAGAGTTATTTTATTCAAATCTCTTTAATCTATGCACATGCGGGTTGCTAAATTTCTTTTGTACCAACACGATTGGCAAGGCGTAAGGGGAGTCGCTATGTCTGATAATTCCCTTATCGAGCAGACCCTAAGTGATGGCTTGAACTTCTATCTTGTATCTATAGGATAATCTTCTTGGAAAAGGAAGTCCGTTGGAGCACGGTTGTCTCTAACGCGGTTTTCAATTTTGCTAATACTGTTACTAAATAGCGATTCATTAGGAAAGTCCTTCTGCAACTCTGAATCTTTATTGGGGGAAAGCATATGAATGCTTAGTTCGGAAGGTATAGTTCCGCTTTCGTAAACCAAAGTGCACTGAGTACGAGCCAAAGACATGGGGTCTTCTTGGGTAGTTAGAAGACCTCAAACAGCTCAGCCGGAAATTTGCTACTGCAACACCGGTGGAGAAATATTCCTTAGTGACATCCACAATCAGAACTCAAGATTTGAAAAATTTATTTGCGTAAGTATCAGATAATTTGTTAATACACTGAAATGATTTGTCCCAGTGTGATCGCCGTGTAAAGCATAGAAGTGTAGGCGGACCGGTCAAGGAATCACTCGATGATGAAGTTAACTATTTCCCCTTCGTCAATTTTACGCTGGGCCACTATTTCCTGCATCGATAGGAATATTTCATTCGCTTTCGACATTGTCCATTCTTCAGCGCCATAAAGCACGACTAGGATTGTTAAAGTCATATATGTACATATATGTAGAGTGTGATTGGTTGCTCGGGATAGGGCCTTACTACTCGATTGCCTTCTCAGCCGAAAGGCGATTGGGAACAGTTATTCTTCGCTTGATTTCTACTGAGATGTTGTTGCCAGAATTCATAGCATAACCAAAGTCAAAGACAAAGTCTCTTATTTCCTTAAATTTCAACTCGCCTATGTTGTGTATCCCTTCTTGTTGACAGCTTATACTTGGCTTTGTCCTTATTTACAGCTTAACCCATTTTGGCAATTTCTGCTTCGATACTAGCTAACGCACTTATCAATTATGTTGAAGGGTGGCATCGGCTGGAAAGGCGTTATAATCGGGTGCATTTAATCATGTGCTCATCCATTTGAACCTTTTTATCATTTCCCAGCGTCAGTAATGTGTAAACAATATGCAAAATAACTGACGATGCGGGTAGGATTTCTAGATACATATATGTACATATTGGAACAAAGTGCAGCGCGAAGAAAAGTGCAGTGCAGTGCAAGAGTGCAGATCACGGTGAGAAAGGCACATATATTAGGATTATTTTGACACTTTTCGTTTCTCAATTATTGGTTCTGTTTGATTCTTTGACTGGAATAATTCCAAACTAATTTTTTGGGTATAAATAAGAAATAAGGGACAAGTACTTTAATTAATGAATAATGAAAAAGTCCGGACAAATCCGGGCAATTACGAAAAACTGTCCCGGACGTTCCCCGCACAGGCCAAAAAGAGTACATGTCCGAGAAAACCCGAAGTCACGCGCAGACTTAATGCCATTGACAAAAATGGTTGCGATCCTTGGCTCATCTATATTCTGCTATACAATCTTGGACAAGACGCTGGTCATCATGATGATTGCACAATAAATTAACTTTTAGACTTCTTGCAATCACGTTGTGATGCTTAGAATCTTTTCAATCGGTTAATCGGTCCATCATCAGCATTTAAACCCATGTAGCAGAAGAATATTTTTCAAATTCGTGGCTATTGAATCACATCGGAACTTTTTGAAAATAAATTCGCTTTTTTCAATTTCTTCCTATAAGGCATTCATCAAGCAAATGCATATCTTCATTTCGTTGCCGCATTTATAAACCCCGTCATTATTCGTTATTACATCCGGACGATACAAACCATGGTTAATCCTCGTCGTCTTCATACACGTCATTGGATATTGTCCAATTCTAACTTTTCTTCATTTTAACACCAACCTCAACATTCTTATTCCTTGAAAGATGCTTCGCCATTTATAAATAACCACTCACTTAAATGTAATCGTCGAAAGCAAACCATTCTTCCAACTTAAAGATAGTTCATCAATTGTCGAGTCTTCCTAGATTCCGGATTCCAATCATCATTCGTCCTCAAATCATACGCCCAAAGACTAGAGTATTCTCGTAGTCATGCTAGTCATGCTCCAATCCTCTATTCATCGTCTACGGAAGTAGACTATACAAAAGTGTACATTTCGTTACAACAGCGCTCACGGTTTAACTCATTTCGTTTATTTGTGGATGTATTCATATTGGGTAAACTAACTGCGAAGCTTCCATCCATTCCATTCCATTTAGATATTTCTTCGAGGATACATATTGCAAACCTAGATCTTACAGACCCACATTTCAATCTTACTAACTAACCCTGTTGATGTACTCTTGGTGCTGATTAACTTTTGTGTATGTTAAGGAGAGAGCAAATCCATGGTCAGGAACGTATTCCAGTCGCTCCAAACACTTCAATTCGTTGAATTATCGCAAGAGACACGACTGGTAATTTTAATTTGTCTTCACTTCACGCCACTGTCAACGTTGATGTATTGCTTCAGAATTTTTGGGAGCTGGATAAGTGGCACCTATTGAAGATAAATGTTTTTTCAACGACATTCTTCGCAGTTCGTGTAGAAAAGCAGCTAGCTCTTGACTAGAAATCAGAATACCCAAATGCGTTCTTCAGGTCCTTTTGAATAACTTCTGCATATGATGACCGCGTTTTGACGAGATCACACTCCATTCAATGGTTATTCGATCTCCAGTTCCTTGATCTTCTATCGGCAGCTAAACTTCAGTTACGAAAATGTAGTTGAAATTGTTGGCCAATTGTTTTTTGTTTGCCAGAAGAAGATTGTGAGTATTCGATCGTTGACATCGAACGCTCTATTCTTTAATAATAGTACTCGGTGGTGACCAAAAATAAGGCCACATTTATGTATGAAAAAAGAAAAAAAAAAACCAACATATAGCATTATTGATTTTGATTTGAAACTTTGATTTTGGTAATCGACCTTATTTACTCAAGTATCTAAAAAACAAATTTTCGACATTTTAGCATTAGACTTTATTAATAATTAAAAAAAAAACATTTATTAATTATGCTCCATATGGGAATTTACTCCATACATATGTATACATAAGTCCACAATACATAATCAGTAGAATATGCAACCCCCCTGCTTTCCGAGGTGGAAAGGCTTAAGTAGTCTCCTGTGAACTTAAGAGCGATGCCGCGGGTATATACGAGTGGAGAGATTATTACCTGCGTATATATCGATAGGGCTACCCATGTTGGGAAGGTCGGCAGTCAGGGGATGAAAACCAAGAGATGATCATCCAAGGTAAGGTGCACGCCGAGACCTGCGAGGCTGAAGGAGAGCTCAGTCGTTAGTGCAAACTCTAGATATGTACCTGGGGACCTCTAGTTTCAATCAAATTTCCCTTTTTCTGTATACAGAGGGTGAGTACAGAATGAAATCGTCTTCCCCCTTACTCGTGGGAACAACATTGTATTGTACTTGCGTAGGGTCATCTTGCACAGCGACCTAATGGTCTATTGTGCCCCCTGCTATTGCCTTGGAGAGTTTCCTTCCCTCGTTAGAGTTCCCCTCGCATCTTGATTCCATCAGAATTGTGTTTGAGGGTCATATCCTCTAGCTTTGCCTTGGCGAGAATAATTAACCTTAGAGCTCTTTTCCAAACCAGTTTCTTTTAAGAATCTGAGTATGAGAAGCGGGTCCATGGTTGGCATATCCTCAGCTGATAATTGGTACTTGCCCAAGTATTTCAGTCTGGACTACTAATGCTTGGACTACCTAGCGTAAGGTCAAGGACTTCCTTTCTGACTCTAGTAACAAAGGTTGGGGTGTTCCCTACATTGTATATATCGAGAGATTAACTAAGAATAAATGCTAATAATGACTCACCTCTGATGTTGGTGTCGGTGCTTCCCCATATTACATTGTGAGCGTTGGAATCGCATCCAATCAGCAGCGGCATTTGGAACTTATTACAGTGCTCCACTAAGCGTTGCAGTTCTGTTGGTACAACCGGTTCATCCCCAGCACAGTATGCAGATGCGATAATTGCGGTGCGGTATACGCCATTGAAACTTAAGGATACCTGCAGTGGCACCAGATCTCGCGTCGCATATTCTGAAAGTAAGAGAAAGTTAATTTTGTTATTTATAAGAATACATGCCCTTGGATTGGTCACTCTCATATCCCAAACTAACTATGCGTCTCTTAACGATAGTGCTTTGACTTTTCCTTTCAGGATCCATGGCTCCTGAATCAGTGCAATGCCCAGGTTTTGTTTGGTAAATATCCAAGCTATTACGGCTGATGCCGATATGGCATGGTGGATGTTTACCTGGGCGACCTTTATATTTTTTATATGTTTGAAGGTCATCGAGCAAGTGCTCGTCGGGGGCTGTTGCCCCACCCTCCGCCAACAGAATCTCTTCCTCCTCTAGACTGCAGTCCAGAGGGAGTGAGATAGTTGTCCTGTTTATGTCCTCCTCAGATAACGAGTCATCTGAGATGCACATAAATTCATTCGCACTCCGAGCATCCTTCTCAGCAATCGGAGTTAGTGCTTTGACCGTCAGCGCAACAGAATGCTCTGCTTCCGGTGGTGTCCCCTGTTCAATTGGTGTCGAGTTGGTGCTATGCCCTGCGCTCTCCTCCGATTTCCTGAGTCCACACACCGTCACCTTGCCGAACCGGTAGCTCAGAG
Source organism: Blera fallax (assembly GCA_946965025.1). Taxonomy (NCBI): domain Eukaryota; kingdom Metazoa; phylum Arthropoda; class Insecta; order Diptera; family Syrphidae; genus Blera; species Blera fallax. The sequence goes on from OX337246.1 coordinate 54,180,409, forward strand.
TGCAGTTTTGTGCCTTAATGGCCTGAAAAGATTGTTGGTCAATTCCGAGAGCCAGTAACTGCCCGAGCCCCTCGTTTCGACCATAGAACACCTTCCACGCCTTAATGTTCAATCCAGTAACAAAGCGCGAATTAACGGTTCGCCAGATAAGCCGTGGGGAAAAAATCGAAAGCCCCTTAATACAAGCACTAAGCATGGAAATGCAAGAAAGAAATGCGAGTTAACCCTACGGCGAGATGAATTCAAGATGAAATGGCAATTTGCATTTGCAGAGAAAATACATTTTGATAGTCGTGAGAGCTAATAAGCAGCTTGCGAAATGAAAACAACCAAGTGACGATCACCCGTATCATACATAGTATACTCAGACATTTAGCATCACTTTTGGCAGCATCTGTAATCTAATAATATCAGCGAAGATATATGTATGTGTCAATACACCATATTCTAATAATATCAGCGAAGATATATGTGTCAATACACCGTATTCATAACGAAGGCAGTAATCTGTCTGGGTTTTGAAAGCTCTGAACTCAACTTTTTTTGTTAACACCCCCACTTCATGACCGCATCTAGGTCACAGTTGAGGTCGGTGGATATTCGTTAAGAATGAAAATCTACCTTTAAGCCTTTGCCGTTGGGTGAGAAAGGTGGTTTATAAATATTAAAGACAGAGTTGGAGAGAGTCCTGATATAGATCAGAAGTCCCTACTTCTAGTGCACCTTGTACTCATCGTTTAATTTAATGTTCGGAATCCATTGCCTAATTTTTTTCTATTGCACGAGATGGGTTGGCAAGAGCTTGAAAGCTCTGAAGATGTTATTTTTTCGACAAGAGTAACAGCAAGTTCCCTTTACACCGCTATTACTGGAAAACCATACTTAAAGCCATGGGTCTATAGTTTTCTTGACTTTTTTGTTAATTTGGATGAATTCTTTAAGAACGCGAGGTTACTTGGCCGAAAAAGCTCTCTTTTCGGATGCCATCAGACTCACATAGAGTTATTTGTTTTGTTTAACCACAAACGTACAACAGATGAAAGAAGATGTGTTGTCATGTGTTTTCATCTAGAATTAGAACAGATGTTCCTAAGACTGGATGGCATTAAGGCAAACGCATAATCTTCAAGAAGTCCACAAGATTGTCACTGCAAAGTGAGTGTTCATATATGTAAATAGCACAGCTTTGTTTTTTTTTCCAAATATTCTGTGTTTTACTGTTTTTTTTCTTTAATTTTGACAGGGCATCAACGCCCGTAGCCTGAATAATCAGCATAAGGGTATTCATACCCCCTTTGGGGCGCACGAATTATAAAAAAAGGTGAATATAATTATTTTGGTATTAGTCTCAAAATTAGACTAATTGCTTACATAATTTGGCAAGATTTAAGATGGGAAACGAAAATACTGCACCGAGGAAAGGAGGAAAATAATTGTTTCCATGATAAGGACGAAGAGACTATATCGGCGGTGGCAAGGACATTACAGTATTCCCGAAAGCTGACACAGAATACCATGAAGGTCATACGGGACATTCAATCCTCAGCGAATACCGTTAGGAAGAATAGAGAGAGAAAAACCTTAGAAAAGACTGACAGGATTATACACAGGATAAGCTGCAGTGACCTCTTTCGGGAAATTCAGCAACAATTGCATGACCAGAATGATGTCCAAATACCAGCAGTAACTGTGCGTCGTCGTCTGGTGGTATTCCAACTCAACGGAAGAATTGCCAGAAAGAAACCTCTCGTATTACAGAAGAACCTAAAGAGAAGACTTGCTCTTGCATATTATGTTCAGAAGGACAAGTCGTTGTTTTCTAGAAAAAAAATTTTGTGGACCGACGAATGCAAGTTCAATCGCCTGATTGGGTGGCAAAAAGTACACAAGGGGACCAGCGAACAAGGTATACAATCCCAGGTGCATCGTTAAGACCCTCAGGCATGGTGGCGGGAGTATAATGGTGTGGGCAGCGATGTAACGGCATGGTATTTTTATTTATTGATGCTTAGTACACGCCATAACCGGGCCCTAAGGCCCACCCAAATGATTAAAATCTTACTTTAAGATTTAACTTAAACTAAAACTTAAAAGTTATCATTTGAAATATATGTAAGTGTTGGACCCATCGTAAGGTTGGTGGCATTCTGGATCAATACCAGTACAAAAGCATTCTAGAGAGCCATATGGAGCAAAACACTAATGAATCTAATGAATCTATGCCTGTATCACGGACATTTATGCGTGAGAATGATCCGAAGCATCTACGCGACTTGTGAAGGGCCGGCTTTCGGAGCAGCATATATCGGTACTGGATTGACCAGCTCGGAGTCCCGATCTAAATCGAATAGAGAACGTTTGGAACGATGTAGAATTTATAGTGAAGGACTAAAATCCAAAGAAGGATGAACTTTGGTGGGTCGTCAAGTCAGCGTGAGATACTATCCGTTCGGATAGATCTAAACGTTTAGTTGAAAGTCTACCAAAGCTTTGCAAGGAAGTAATTAAGAGCAAAATATTTTTTTTAAATCCTTTTTTTTCTTGTTCATTTATTGTTGTTTGTTAAATTTGTTTGACTGTGCTATTTATGTAAGTAACAAAAGCACATTTTTTAGTTTATAAAGTCTTTTTATTTAATTAAAGCTGATATTTTGGAAAGAATTGCATTTTCTGTTGATAAACTGAATGCTTTAATCATTTGAAAAATCGTTTTTATAACTCGCATTTAGTGAAATTTCTGAACAAAATTTGTGCTATTATGTGAACACAATGTATGTAAGTAAGTGATAATAAAAAGCCAAAGCTTGTTTTCACGACAGTTGAAGCGTTGTGTTCAAGTGAACCAGGATGAAATTCTTTGACCGCATCCGATCACTGCCAAACACAAAGCCTCAATATCAACACCTATAACTTGGAAGAGAAGTTTTGCTATTTCGAAGTAAATAATAACTCCAAAAATTACACTCTCGATGTATGAGTTTTTACTTGACGCTCAGAAACAGTTTCGACTTTAGTTTGGGCAACAAGGCTAAGAACTCCTATCTCTTGAAACCAAATTGAGTGTTCTTTTTTATCTTTTCTGTCATATTATACGGTAAAGAATAGACTATAACCAGGAAGATCAAACAGGTGGACTCCGCTTATTTGGGGCACATCGGACTAGATCTTTTTGTCCCAATTAAGCGGCTGTCCCAAAAATACGAAGTGATGATGAAGTAAAAAAGAAACCAAATACATATGTATTTGTGAAAGACGAAGTAAATGAAAATGAATGTAATAAACATTTTATAATCTTATTTTGAAGAAATATGAAACACAACTCAAAAAATAATTTCACATCTAATGTCCCTAGATACTTGTGAATGGTCCTCTGACGAATGTTTTTAATACTCTGTAAGTTTACAAAGTCATCACAGACATCTAGACAGACGCTATTGTTGCTTTTGCTGTTGTAAATTTTTCGAGACATATCAGACAAGCAATGTGGCGATATTTTTTTGTCAAAATGAGTGTAAGATGTGCGATGAATATGTCCCGAATAAGCGGCTGCAATATCCGAACAAATTCATCTACATCTATAGTTTGCGTTCTTTATCATTTGTCCCAGTTAAGCGGCTGTCCCGATTATCAGGTCTCCCAGTAAAGCGGAATCCACTGTACATCTTTAGAAGGAAAATCCTTGCCGGATATTTAGTCTCATGTGAATGAAGGAGAAGGTACAAAAAAAACTCTATTCCGCGAGAAACAACAATTAAAACAGGCTAATTGTTCACCCTAACGTTCTTGGCGACATCTTTTTTAACTTGTATCAGCTCCGATTCTTTTTTATTTGCGTCCAGTTTGTTAGTTTAAAACACAAATAGTTAAATCACCAAAACTCAAAAATTAAACTTACATGTACATACATATGTATATACATATGTATGTATTGTATATGTACCAATATTAAACCTGACTTCATTTCTTTTACGTTATGCTCGAAATGTATCAAATAGAGACATGATATTTAGTTTCATGTAAATTTAATTTTTGCCTATAAATTAAACAATAATATTAGTTTCCCCAAACTCTCACAACAAACAAAAATTCATAATTATGTACCCTCGCAAATTCAGAGACAATATCAAACACTAAAACCCAAACAAATCATCTGATTTATTTGTGTCCTACCCTGTTTTCCAATAAATTATCTTTCAAAATTCACATACAATGTGCTAAAACCATTTTAGACACTTGATCACTATTTTCACCAGCTGCAAGAGCTATATAATATTAAAAGAAAAGAAAACAAAATATAGGAAGGGTGAGCATTTTCATGACATTCACAAAATACACCTAAAGGACATCAACTTCAATATTTATAGGTCGAGGAGATTCAGTACTGCAGCGTCACAAAATGAGAATCTAACCAAAAAAAATCACCACAAAAGGGAGGGCTGGGCTGGCCGTTGGATGAAACTTCGCTCTCTTAATTAGGGGTGGAAAAGAGAGGAATCAACTCAGTGAGCGATGAGTAAATCGTGATTCCATTCATACATAACACATGTCACTGCCAACAAGAGCATCCTCCTTATCCAAAGTATAGTGGAAAGTGCAAACTTTTGCGAGAACATTACCCCGCAAAATAATTCACATGCAGAGGCTGAACGAGAATTGTAGAAATTTCCCTTCCGGGAATTTTCCATCCCTTATTCGATGAAAAACCGAGTTGAACTTTCCACCTTTGGAAAACTAAAAATGCTCCGTTGCGCTCACATTTCTCGTGGAAATTCTCTGTGATATCAGTTCTCGAGTCGTTTTCATCCATAAAGGTTTGTCTTAACGGGAAAATTGTTTCGCGAAAAGGAATTATTGCCATTTTGAGTGTGAAATTAAAAGAGAGCAAAAAATTATTTGTGCTACAGAGAAAATATTCTATATTTTTTTTTAAATAAAGGATATACCAATTTGAATTTAAAAAGAAAAAAAGTTCAACCAGTGCATGTGTGTTGAAAACATCCTTACCTTTTCTCCTTTTTCTCGTCTTTCTATCTATCTATTCCTACTACTGGTTATTTGTTTTTATTTTCTATCACCCTGCGTTCCTTGTCTTTTTTACGTATTTCCTCTTCATTGCCCTCAACAAAACGCACGTCATCTCCAACAACAAGCGAGAGCATCTAATATAATAGTTCACAGAAACTGGATTTCTCGGTTTTCGATTTTAACGGAAAAAATTTTACGCTAAAGGAACAAAAAAAACTCCACCTATACTTCATCCTTCATTCGTGTCGCAATCACCAAGGACTCATTAAAAATTAATTAACAAACACACAGAGCTTAAAAGGTCCGCCTACTGCTGTTATTTTCCTTTACCGCGACAATATTACGTATGATCCTTGCAAGGTAGAGTGGTACTGTTCGTGCCGAGGGAATTTGTCTTCTCATTGTGAAATCTTCTCTACAATCTCTGTAGATGGTGTTCTAGTAAACGTGTGCCGATTACGTGCTGTGCAAATTTTAAAAAATTCATATGCATATTTATCTCTAAAATCTTCAGTTTTAATCCGTGCACCCAATTAAATCGTGTATAAATCATCCATTGCGCAAATATTGTGTTCTTATTAAAAATTCATTGGATAATACGCAAGAGCAAATGTAAGTGTGTACAAGAAAATCATCACCAGTTATCGTGATCGGGAGGAAGGTAAATACATACTTCGTTTCACATTAAAATTCACCAAAAAAAGAAGAAAGAATCGTTTTAATCTTAAAATATTTAGAGAATTGTCTTTGAATATTGAAACAACGAAATAAATAAATAGGTATCGTAAGATTTGTTGATGTGGAATACGTGCAGAAATTATTGCGCTTAACGTTGTAAACTACTACAGGATATCAAGAAAGGGAACTCTAACCCCAACTAATACAGGAAATAATTACTACCGGCAAAACTTTCCCCAAGGACATTTCAATTCCAGGTATGTACGTTATCAGCAATTTCTCCTCCCCATTTCATGGCAACAACCTGTTTTGCTGTCCATCTACGTTAGTTGGTGTATTGCTTAATTTTGTTGCAGATTTTTTCCACCCACGACGAGAATCAAGGAAAGAAAAAGAATATCTAATTGTTTTATGCTTCAAACGTAACACTCCAAGGACATCACATTACCTAGAACCCTGTTTGTTGTTGAAATCACTTGTTATTGTGCGGTGATGTTTGTTTTATATTCACTTCAGTCACAGGTACTGATGGTGGTTGGGGTGATGTTCATCCAGGTGTAAAAAACTTCATACCTGAACTTAAATGACGTGAATGGATCTCTCTTTTCCGTGGCTGAATCGTACCTATTTTGTTGTGTGTAAGCGTGTGTGTGTTTGCGATTATTTGCATTACATTTGCTCTGTCTGCTATTTAGTTATCCTTGTTTTTGCTTCTTGTTTACATTGTTTGTTTACATCGTTAAAGATATCCCTTTTTGTAATATTCCCCTGTTGCACACAGTATAAATGTAAATTTTTTTAGCATTTTCTTTTTTTATGGAAAATTGCTCCTTTGTGTAAAGAAGGTTTTACACCTTTGTGAGAAATTTTACTTTGGGGACCGTTGTCCTTATACTTGTATCCTGTAATGAATGCGTTTTTGTGTTACTCCGAATATATTATTATTATTCTTTTTTTTGGTCTACATGCCGTCGCATTTAGGGACTAAGCTTGATGTGGAAAGTGTAAACTCCTTTGAAAGCATTTGATAAAATTCCTTTGATATTCATGAACGGTGGTTACACCTCTTTTGTAAGGATGGTGTTTAGTATTTTGTTTTCAGTCTATTCATACCATATCGTCACCTCAGTATTGCAGTGATCTAAACGACAAAAAGTTTGGGGAAAAGTTTGAAGTTTGAATGCGAATAAAACAAAAATCGTATGTAGCACAGCCATATAAGAAATTTATTAAAATAGAGGCCACTGAGCTTTATTTATACTCTATTTTTTGTTTGAATCAGATTATAAGTTTTTTTTATCTTAATTTGAAAAAATGGAAATTGTATTGCACGACTTCTTTTCAAATTGTGCCGATTTTTATGGTACATATGTATATGACACTTTTTGACCAACCTACATAAATACATATGTATGTATGTATGCAGCATTTAAATACTGAAAAATAATTATGCATACATATGTATGAAGCAGTATTGAATGAAAATTGTGGCGACGTGAAATAGCGCCCTACGAAATAAGGCAACATTCAAAATGTGGCCTTATTACCATGAAGATAAAGCCACCCGCCCGGCGGGTTTTATTTCTAATACGACTTGGAAATTAGACCACATTTAATCATGGAAAATGAGGCCACATTTATGGAAAAAGAAAAAAAAATCAAAAATATGGCATATCTATTGATTTTGATTTGAAACTTTGATTTTGGTAATCGACAAATCGCCTACCCGAAGCCGCGTGTCACTTGATTGTGTCTGTGTTGATGGTAAAACCAACACCAACATTAAGGTCTTGATATCCCAAGAGGGTCTTCCAACTGAACAACAAGCACTAATGCACATCTTCGTCAAATTTCATGAGGCCTTCGCTGTCTCGGCTACACAAGCGGCTAATGACTTATCATCGTATGCATCTTATATCAAGTCCAAACGCCTTCCTCATCTGCAACGATCTCGCAACGATTATAATAATTATTTTCGTCCCTAATCTGTCCTCCAACTTATTCCCCTACACTCCCAAGTATCTTAGTTGCTACTATTAAAACGTAAGAGGACTGCGTACCAAAACCTCTTATGTATTTTTGAACTCCCAAAAATTACCTTATGACATTTTTGTTTTAACTGAAACCAACCTAACCCCGAGCATTCTTAATACTAAACTTTTTTCCTCAGATTTTAACATCTTCCGTAAGGACGGGGCTGAGACCGCAGACATTCCCTGGGGTGGTGGTGTTCTTCTTGCAATTCATAACCGCTACGATGTTACTTCTCTTGATATCCCCATCTTCGCAGACTTCGAATTTGCATGTGTTAAGATTAGAGTCTCTAAATACTGCCTTTTTGTTCTCTGCTGCTACTTTCGCCCATCCCAACCAATTGGGGCCTACCAACTTGCCGTTCATGCGATCGACTTCCTGTTCGATGCCGCACAACCCGATGATGTTGTTATAGTTATTGTTTAATCTGCCTCGGTTGAAATGGGTTCATTACGATGATGAGTCCCATTTCGTTCCTTTAAATGCCTACTCCGACAAAGAAGTCCTACTAACACAGTGACTCTCTGATTTAGGACTCTAGCAAGTACATGGCATTTCCAACTTAATGGATAGACACCTTGATCTTATCTTCTCCTCCCATTCTGATAACTGTGTTGTATCTGAGAGAACACATCCACTATCAACTTTAGATCGCTTTTACACCCCCTTATCACTTTCCTTCTCTTTCGAAAATAGTAACACTTATATCGACCCTATCAGCTCTTCCAACTTTAATTTTCGGAAAGCCAACTTTGCTAAACTTACGGACCTAGTTAGTAACATTAACCTCAATTTTATCTCTGTTAATTCCAATTTGGATACCGCACTTGAAATTTTCTACTCAAAAATCTTCTTCTGCATTGCCCAATCGGTTCCTTATACGCTCAGTAAACACTGCTTCTCATCCCCGCCCTGGTACAACAAAGAAATCCGAGCACTTCGTAATAATAGGAATAAGCTTTGAAAAATGTTTCTATCCACCAGGTCTGTTAGTGATTACTCTAACTACGTTACTGCTTATAATCGTTTTTCTGTACTCTGTAAATCTCTTTATCATGAATATCTAGACCGAATGCAAATGAGTCTAATTTCTGACCCTAAAAGGTCAATGTTAAAAGAAAATCCAATGGCCGAAATCCATCCACTTTCAGACTATCCAGTAGATCTTCGGCCGACACTGAAACGATCGTCAATCTCTTTGCAACCTTCATCAGGAAGTCCAATACTGATCACTTACATGAACCCGATCCTGTTCATTTCAGCTACTTAAATAACTGTGCGCAAACTTCTTTTGTCTCAATTGAGGTTACGGCGAACATGGTTCTTGAAAAGATCAGTAAGCTCAAAGACAACTATTCCCCCGGCCCTGACGGGTTACCTGCTATTGTCTTAAAGAAATGCATGAATGTCTTATCACAGCCTCTTAGTGCCCTTTTCCAAGCTCTCACTTTCTCAAGCCATTTTCCCGTTACTGTGGAAGGACTTATTCATCTTCCCTATCCACAAAAAAGGCAATAAAAACCAGATCTCAAATGATCGACCTATTGCCAAACTGTCATACATCCCCAAGCTCTTTGAAAGCATTGTTTACGACTCTTTATATTTCCATTGTAAACCAATCTTCTCTCCATCTCAACATGGATTCTTAAAAGGGAGATCTACTACGACCAACCTAACTGAATTTGTTTCCCGAGCATTACATGCATTAGAGAACGGTAACGAAGTTGATGTAATTTCTACAGATTACAGCAAAGCGTTTGATAAAATCTCGCACAAAATTACTTACCTCAAACTTCGCCAATACAGAGTTCTCTTGAGATGTTCCGTATCCGACCCCATCGACCCCCATTGAAGCTGTCCAGCGAAGATTTATACGTTCCGCTCTACGTGGTCTCTCTTGGGATGATAGATATAATTTGCCTCGTTACGAAGATCGGGTAAAACTGATTAATTTACAAACTCTAAAGCGGCGTCATGTTGCTGACATACTCTTCCTATATCAACTGTTAGTAGGTTTGATTGATTCTCCCGCTTTACTACAAATGATCTACCTAAACACTAACCCTCTTAACCTTAGGTGTGTACCCCTCTTTCGCTCGCCTTGTTCGGCACCGGAACAACTATGGCCACTTTGAACCCATGTTTAGAATGATGCGTTCGGCCAACGAGGCGCATAGGACCATTGATTTTCATTTTAGCCGATCCTCCCTCAGAAAGCTCCTCCACACCTCCTCATAACTCTTCTCCCTCCGAAATTCCCCTCACACTTTAATTTAAGCATAACATTAAGTTAAAAAAAAAGAAAAAAAATCTTAGTATTTAGGTTTGTCTTTTAGTTTGCTAATTTTTAAGCTTAGCATTAAGTTCTAGCTTGTATTAAGCCTAAACTAATAAATAAATAAATCAAGTGGTTTGTGCGTTGGATCGCAGAGCGGGAGGTTCGACGTTCGAATCCCAGAAACACCAAAAAGTTTTTCACGGTCACACCTCTCGCGAATGTCTGACAAACATTCGAGAGTAATAACTGTCAATAGAAAGCTTCTCAATTTGCCTTTCGGATATGGCTCTAAACTGCAGGTCCCTTCCATTTGTGTGAAAAATATAACACGCACAACACGAATGGTGCGAGAAGCTAGGCCCTGGACCATATACGTCTGTTGCGCTAAGTATTTGTCTATTAACACAGATATATTTAGAGATCATTTTGTGGAATTTCATTTTTAAAAACATTGACTCAAAAAAATAATAAAAATCAAAAACCAAAAAGTACTCAAAATTACTGGCTTTATTAATATTCGGTTTTTAATAACAAGAATGTAAAATGGCAAATAAAAAGACACCCAACTATGTACATATATGCCGCGTAGGGCCGCCTCGAGCACCTATGTACATGTCTGGTGTATAAGTCGAGGAAATGTCCACAGTTTTTTTTTTAGCGAGCGTAGCGAGCTCACCCACTTCGACTTTCCGGCTTTCGCCCGATAATCACTTCAATGCTAAGTTGAGGTGGCTGAAAAATTGTGGACTTACATATGTTCCATTTTAGACCAAACAAATTGTGGACTTATTGAATTATGACCTTATGTCCGACTCAAAATTATAAATCGATCGGAACGAACCCGTTTTGTTTTTGAAAAAATAAAAAGGCACAATTGGTGTTATGTCTCAAGAAATTTTGGCCTTATGTCGCTTTTTGAGAGTGTCATAAGCCCAAATGTTCGAATTTGTCCTTATGTCGTTTTCCGAAAGTGTCTTTAGGCCAAATTTCAATATATGGTCTTATGTCACTTGGCCTTATGTCACGGCACCGTCAAGTTGGGAAACGCAAGCTTTCTTTAAATCCATGCGAAACATGCGAGGCATGAATATAAAGAAACTTTGAATCCACCCAACCTCGCACCTACTCCAAAGCCAACAGTGAGGTTGAAGGGGAGCAGCATACACCCCCTACATATTTCACGGTTTGTTATACAAACGCTGTTCCAAGACAAATGAAATAACTCCAAACATAGTTGAAATACCTCCCAAAGTCAGACTGATGAAATAAGACGTAATTTGGACTTATTTTATTTGCAGGATAAAATCGATTTTGATGAAATTTTCCATGCTATATTCTCAAAACTTCGAAGTTATCGTTGTGATTTGAGAAAAATGCAGTATGCCACGCCCACTTTATTAGGGCTGAATAGAAAGTAGGAGAGGGTATCAAACGATCCGCTCCAAAGGGATTGTAGCTTTTTGTATGTTTTTTTTTGGTTTCAAATTGATTAAAGTATAAATCTTCAAGAATGTCAAAAAACGAAATAAGACTCGCTGGCCTTATTTCGCAGCAGTCATTGAAATAATGCCACATGACTCATGTGGCCTTATTTCCACGTAAAAATGGAAATAATGCCACATGTGGCCTTATTTCGAGGGCGTTATTTCACGTATGTATAGAGCAATATTGCACTGAATTGTGTGTTTGCAAATGAAGCATATCTGAGTTCAATTGTACGTATGGGTCATTTAAAACATTTAAAAAAATGCATACAAAAATGTGACGTTCCCATACAAAAGCTCATGGGGCATATCAATACTGAGCATTTCTTCCCAAAAGTGCATATACATATGTCATTTGCAACACTGATATCTTTTGAAATAATAAAAATATTCGCCTGTGTTGGGTACCATTGCATAAAGATATTCCAGGGAATTGTAAGGCCGATGAACTCGCCAGAATAAGAACAACTATAGCCAACTTGCCGGATAAAGCCACCTTATGTATACCAATAGCATACTTGAACTTAAGCTGGATACTGTCGAGAGTACAAATCTTAGGTGGACAAATGGATCAACATGTCTACCGACAAAACAGATTTGGCCAAAGCTGGATCTAAAACGGTCTAAGAATTTATTTCTCTCAACAGATTTCATATCAGCACCACAATAGGTGTCATCACTGGATACTGTCTAATAGGCAAACATGCTACAAGGCTAAGACTTTGTGTGAACGACTTTTGTAGAAGCTGCATGGATGAAGAAGAGGAGGAAACTATTCCTCACCTCCTTTGTTCCTGCCCTGCTCTCTCACGTAGAAGGAAGCTTCTCTTAGCAGCCCCTTATTACAACGATACAGGCGACCTCATGAATATATTGATATTTAGAGTCTCCTACGCTTCATAAGAAGCCAAAAAATTGTTTTATCGAGTAGGTAGAGAGAAATGATCCACGTAGTATCACAATGGATTTACCATTATACTAAGTGTGTTGGCGACTCCTAGTTGGCAACCACATCAACCTAGTAACTTCTGATGCAACATGAAATGATATAAGCACATTACACATTGTACGGAACAAGTTTTTTTTATATTCAATGTTACATACTATGTTTGTATATATGTACATATGTATGTATTTGTTTTCGAAGAAAATTCGGTGGAACATGGCTTAAATTACCATCCTCTTCTCATTCGATTCGTGTTTCTGAGCACAAAACGTTTTCAAACTTGACGTTAAAGTGCTGGCTGCGACCGAAATTTTTTTCAGGACGGTGTTGTGTAGTCAATTTCTATAATACATCAGAGCTGTACACATGTATGTACCTTACATACTTGCATATGTAGATATGTACGTACTACATATCCCGCACAAATACTTAAAAAAAATTGCTAGGCAATTCCTGAGGGGATATTGTTCAAAAGAAAAAATTTCAGCAGAAAATATTCATTGTCTATTCAATCAGTCTCAAAAAACTAGAAGGCGCAGCTCAAAGGCTCAACTATTCTACGTTAAGTTTTTGGAATTTTGACATATATACATATGTATATATTATATTCGCACAGTTACGTACGTCGACGCACACACCCATTCTACTAAACTGTTATAGTTCGGCCTTTATACTTTTTAAAATTTGAATTCAACATCCAAATATGCTTCACTTTAGGTAGATTTTCGACTTTCGACTATTCCTCCCGGCTTTACTTTTCAAGTATCGAATTTCAAATATCAAGGCCACACTGCATACTTTGCTTTTCCTCACGCTCAACACATTCACATTTGTATCATTATGTGAAGAAAGGGGAAAATAAGCCGAACATTTTCCGACTTACGCATTCCAGTGCGCTGGCCCATCGTGTGGCAGCCAAACTTTTAGTTTTTTCTCTTTTTTTCCTTCGTTCCTTTCGGGGTTGGTCTCTGTCTAACAAGCGCTCTCTTATCAGCCACATAACCCGGAGAATATCGGCTTATGAAGTATTAATTCTGCAATCGAAATGACTTATTTTTGTAGTATACATATTATAGGCTCCTTTTGTCTTTTATTTGCAAATTCAATTGGCTGGTTGTGCGCGTGAATGGTATGAACTCATATACTTTCAGCTATAGAAATTAATTTCTTGTAAAAAAAGAGTGTAAAAAAAGTGAAAAGTTTGTTTGCAATAAGTTTAAGATTTTTAAGGGTTTGAATTTATTTGATCTAGTGCCATTTTCATTTGAATAAAAATGACTTTATTGAGTGTGTTGCTTCTGAATAAAGGAAATAAGTTTAGTAGCTTAACTCTCCTTCAAAAATAAAAGGTTATCGAGCTAGGCCGCTAATACATAGATTATTATAGGCGTAAAGATTGTTTTTGTAAACATTTCAAGAAGTCTCTTTACGAAAAATAATTTTGGCTATATGGGAGTCGTACAGGTTTCATAGGTTAGGTTAGGTTAGGTTGAAGTGGCTGCCAGCTAGGAGTCGCCAGCACAGTTAGACCAATGAGGTCCGTTGTGATACCACGTGGATCATGGGAGAATCCTCCCTCCACCTACTCGTATTAAAACCAATTAGAGCTTCTTATGAAGCGTAGGAGGCTCTTGATGTCAGTATTTATCAGGTCGCCTATATCATTATTATAGGGAGCTCCTAAGTGGAGTTTCCTTCTACGGAAGAGAGCTGGGCAGAAACAAAGAAGGTGAGGAATAGTTTCCTCCTCTTCTTCATCCATGCAGCTTCTACAGAAATCGTTCGCGAAGAGGCCCAGCCTTGTAGCGTGCTTGACTATTAGACAGTGTCCAGTGATGACACCTATTGTGGTGCCGATATGCAGTCTATTGAGAAAAATCAAGTTCTTAGAGCGTTTTAGATCCAGCTTTGGCCAAATCTGTTTTGTCGCTAGACATGTTGCACCACTTGTCCACCTAAGATTTGCACTCTCGATAGCATCCAGCTTAAGTTTGAGTTTGCGAGTAGCGATTGGAATACCTAAGGTGCCATTGTCCGGCAAGGTGGGTAAAGTTGTTCCTTCTTTGGCGAGTTCATCGGCCTTATAATTCTCTGGAATGTCTCTATGCCCCGGCACCCAACACAGGTGAATGTTGAACTGCTCAGCCATCTCCACAAGAGATGAACGACAGTCTAGGGCTACTAAAAAGTTTATAGAGGTCGATTCCAGGGATTTGATTGCTGCCTAGCTATCAGAAAAGATGCGGATATCTCTGGCAGATATCACGTTTTTCATAAGCCAAGATAGGGCTTCTTTGATCGCCATTATTTCCGCCTGGAACACGCTACAGTGATTAGGAAGACGGAAAGAGAGCTTAAGGTTAAGCTTATCGGAGAAAACGCCTGCATCGACTCCGTCTATGGTTTTTAACCCGTCAGTGTAGAAGTGAATAGAATGATCTTCTAAAAATGCATCGTCCTCCCAGCGTGTTCTAGAAGGGATGGTGACAAGGAAGTTCTTCTCAAAATTTAGACGTGGGATGGTGTAGTCCGTGTTTTCGCTAGAGATTTTGAATTTATTCAGAATAGAGGCGTGGCCGAATACTTTTCTTGACCACTGTTGGGTAGCTTCAAGGCGAACGGCTGCAATCGCTGCCATTTGCTGGATGGAATATAATGTCCAGTGCCGCGGAGGGAGTTGTACGTAGTGCTTCGCTTATGCACAGACAAGCTGTACGTTGGACCTTACTTAGATAATCGCGATTTATAGCTTTATCGAAGGCTGTCCACCAGACAATCACCCCGTATGTGAGTATCGGTTTAATGATCGAGGTGTAGAGCCAGTGAGTAATTCGAGGTTGTAATCCCCATTTATTCCCAATGGCTTTCTTACAAGAGAAAAGTGCTACTGTAGCTTTCTTTAGTCTTTCTTGTATATTAGGTTTCCAACTTAGCTTCCTATCCAAGATAAGCCCCAAATATTTTGCTTTAGCAGAGAAAGTTAAGCTGGTTCCATTAAGAGAGGGAGGGTCGACTAGCGGAATTTTATATTTCCTTGAAAAGAGTACTAGTTTAGTTTTGTGGGGGTTTACACCCAGACCACACCGAACTGCCGATCTAGTGAGCTTATTTAGAGCGTTTTGTAAGAGTTCCTTCAGAGTATTTAGGTGTTTTCCCGAGACGGCCAAAGCAACATCATAGACATAAATAATTTAGTAAACTCTTCAAACAGAAAAATATAAACGTAGCTGTTTAGCCTTACACAGTTTTGGTGCAAATCGCATTAAAATTTCCTTAGGTATGTACATGGTCACAATAGAAAAGTGGACAGAAATCGTGATTTAGTGAAGTATTTCATTGACACACTGTTTCTTTTAGGTAAACAAGAGTTAACATCCCGATGTCACGATGAAAGACCCAGATCGGATAATTGTGTTAATTATAAAGAAACTTATATTTAGCAAGTGGCAATTCTTTTATATTTAGCTAAGTACGTCGACTCACATTTAAAACAATGTGCAAGTGTACAAAATCCTGTTTTCTCGGGCCTCCCAAACGATATTCAAAATGATTTAATGCACTAAAGTATGACAAAGGTGAATTGTTACTCGGCAGGTAAATGTGCGAGGAATAAACACAAAACATGATTGATTTTTCATTTGGTTCGGCTTCCCATCTTAAATCTGGCACGCTACTGATTTGCAATTACATTTGTTACACTGAAATATCGTTGAGATGGTCCCTGCACAGAGCGCTTGCTTAACTCCCGTAAGTATACAGAACCCAGCCTACTCCACTTTTGTGAGCGGAACTCGCGTCAATGTACATACATACATACCTTGTCATAAATCTTCAGAATCTATTAAAGCTATGATCGGCTTTAAACGGATCCGGTCACCACAATCGCTTTTTGTTTCGAAGCGTTAACCAATAACAAACAAATTTTAACAAATAAGTACCTCTTTGATTGCTTACCTTAATGTGCAGAAAAATTTCAAAATTAAATGAAATAAGAGCAAAATGTGATATGATTGGTGGGTCCTCAAACGTTGGATGTTTTATGACCACAAAATTATACAACGTACAATAAAAATGTTTTATTGTGATTCAAAATGTCAAATTTCTAGTTCAAAAGTAACAAGTGCGACACATACATAAGGACAGATCGACACTGTATTTAAAGACAGGAGTTCAGAGTTCATAGTACGGAACAGTAAAAATTAATATTTAAATGAACTAGCTGATCTAGAACAAGAAATTGGGACTTCTTATATTAAGTGTTTGGGTTTTAATATTCATATTACATTCGAACCAGGTTAACTGGAATCTCTAAGGCCATTTATTTTAGTCCCACGTATAGAGGTATTCCAGTTACCCAGTTTCCTGGTCATACCGGTTTGAAGCTAAATTGGGGCATCAACTAATATACAAACATACATATGTATGTATGCATGTGCAAAAAAATAGCACTATGTTGAATTTTGTACTTGTGATGCTTATATGTACTAATGAAGTAAAATACTTTAGGTTATGTTAAGGAAGAGTATTGAAATTTGACACAAAGATAAATGTAAATCGCATTTGTTGGAGAAAATTTTTAAAATATTTCCGTGGGATAATTTAAGGGATATTAAGTACTCCAAAATTGCCTGTATACAACATATTAACAAAGCTATAGGTACTTTTCATTTGTGCGAAAAAATATAACACGGACAACACGAATTGTCGCCAGAAACTAGACGATGGACCGAGAACATACGGTCTGTTACACCATATATTTTTTTTAAAGATCTCATAATTATCTCAAACTACTAATATTAAATCGCTGTTTTCTTACAGTTTTCGTTTCGAATTTATTTATTTCAGTTTCTTTTGAATTTTCATGAAACATAAAAATGTAGTAAGTAAGTAACTAATTTCAAGAAAATATGAATTCGTCTTCTTTCACAAAACCAACGAGTACAAATTATATTCTGCTGTGAAATTCAACTTAAGAACCATCCTTAAAAATCTACATTCTAGATAACATCGACATTTGCTTTCCTCTGGCTGTTGCTAATAAATACTAATTTTATAATTTTGTGTATGTATGTACATACATACATATGTACACCATGTCTTCAAAATTAAAAACAAATAAAATATTGTACAACTTTGGATCTCTTAAGGCGATTTTCGTCGTTCACTCTCTTCGCATCCATTTCCTCTATCTTTCTTATTCTTTATTATTCGAAGTTTTTTTTGCAGTTCCTTGACTTATTCAAGAGGAATAAAGTATAAATAAAAAGAACTTAAGAAAACCTCAATTATGTGCTCGGTTTGGTACATTATGACTGAAAAATACAACAGAGCTAAAGCTATGGAAAGAAAAGTTTTCCTTAACATTCTCACTGGGACTAGTGTACATTTTCTTTTAGGATAGAAGAGTTTTACTTTGGATGTGATGATTTGCGTGTTGTACACACATTCATATGTACATATGTACATATTATTATCCTTAATGCCAAACGAAAATATCCAACTCTTTGGGAATAAACGAAATTGATTTTTGTTTTCTCAGTGTGTTCTGGCATTGGCAACAGAAAAATCTTATTTACATTTCGTTGCCTTAGTCGACATACTCTCTAAAATCATCAAAATTTTTTTTTTTTTTTTTTGCTTTGCGGCCGGAAGGTGGAAATCTTCTAAAGATACTGAAGGACCGGTTCCAACAGCATGCCGGATTTTTACCGACTAAAACCACCCACCACCCCAACCCTTTTTACTCATGCGACTGCCATCAATCGTTTCATCACGAGGAGGGTTTTGAATACTACAACTAAGTACAAACTTATTCAGTAGATATCTTTCGTGGTATTTTCTCTTTGTACAGGGATTTTCCAGCGAAAATCCTGTATATACCTCAAGTTGCATGGGGTTAATCTTTAGTGTGCCAAATCGGAAGGTTTCGTCCTCTGTAGTCTACGCACTATATTTCTATCGTCCAAAATCTGTAGGACGGCGTTGTTACGGTGATTCTGTATCCTCTGTTGGTGCTTCCGGGCGAAATTTTTTATTTCGTCTCTAACTGTTGGTATTCCAAGGTCTTTATGGATATCGGAATTTCTTATATACCACGGTGCATTAACAATTCCTCTTAGCACCTTATCTTCGAATGCCTGTATAATGCCTGTATTGCTTCTCTTGGTACAACCCCAAAGTTGTATGCCATAAGTCCAAACCGGTTTTAGCACTTGCTTATATACAAGCAGCTTGTTTTCAGTATTTAGCTTGGACTGCTTTCCAAGTAGCCAATACATTTGTCTGTATTTGTTTTCGAGCTCTTGCTTTTTCTTTTTTATATGTGTCTTCCACTTTAGTTTAGCGTCGAGTGTCATTCCCAAGTATTTTGCTTCGTTTGCATACGGGATTATAACAAAATTTGCTAGGATGGGTATATTATTCTCTTTTTTGTACGTAAAATTTACGTGGATGGATTTGGTCTCGTTTAGTACAATTCGCCAGGTCTTTGTCCATGCGAATATCTCATGTATGGCTTTTTGTAACTTTTCGGTTGATTCCTCAACTGTAGCGCCCGTTGCCAATATTGCTGTGTCATCCGCAAATGTAGCTATTTGCGTACCATCTACTTGCGGTATATCTCGCGTGTACAGCAGGTATAGTGTCGGACCAAGTACACTGCCTTGAGGCACTCCTGCCATGATTTCTTTGAATTCTGAGTATTCGTTACCCATTTTAACCCGAAATAATCGATCTGAAAGGTAAGATTTCAAAACCTGGCATAATTTTTCGGGAAGAACTTGCTGTAACTTGTATTCTAGGCCTTTATGCCATACCTTGTCAAAGGCTTGGGAGACATCAAGAAATACACTCGAACAGATCTTTTTTTCTTCTATCGCCTTTTCGATTATGTCTGTTATTCTATGAACTTGATCTATTGTAGAATGTTGACGTCTAAATCCGAATTGATGATCCGGTATAAGGCGTTTTTCTTCTATGATAGGCTGTAGTCGCTTAAGCAGAATTCTCTCGAATACTTTTGAAATTACCGGCAGTAGTGATATTGGTCTATATGATTTTTTATCAGTAGGTATCTTCCCCGGTTTAAGAATCATAATGACTTCAGCAATCTTCCACTGTCTTGGTACATATTGCAATCTAAATGCTGCATTTATTAGGTAAAGGAACTTCACTAATGCTTTTTTGGGCAATTCTTTGAGAACTAGTCCTGTTATTAGATCATAGCCAGGAGCTTTGTTAATTTTTAAATTTCTTATTTCTTCTTTGAGTTCAACCAGCGTTACACTTTTGATTTTAAAATTGTCGGATGACATCGTTAATACATTTATATTTTCGACAGATGTTTGCCCGCTGAACGGTTTAAATGTTTGTTCTAAGTGCAAGGCAAAAACTTCAGCCTTTTCTTGATCGGTTTTAGCCCATTCCTCATTATTTTTCTTTATTGGTGGTGCTTGCATTTGAGGTTTTTTAAGACCCTTCATAGCTTTCCAGAGCGAGTAGTTTGTATCTCGTTCCGCAGTCAGTCCTTCAAGGTAGGAAGAAATCTTTTTATTTTTGAATTCCCTTAACGTTTCCTTGAGTTTATTGCACAAACGATTTAAGTGCGTCTTATCTTGCGGAGCACGAGATTGTTGCCACCTTTTGCGTGCTCTCCTCTTTACTTTGACTAGTTCTATTATTTCTGTCGGAAATTTTATATCCCGATTTATTTTATTTCTTATTTTATAGGGAGTATTGTTCCACGCGGCACTCTGAATACTTTCAATGAAATGATCGACTTCATCTTCAAGTTGATAGTGCGTTTTCAATGGTACATTCAATCTAGTTCTACTCTCTGCTTCGTTTCTGAAATTGTCCCAGTTGGTTTTATCGTTAGCTAATCTGGGAGGTTCTTGTACCTTTATCAAAGTTTCGCTTAAAACTAAAATAACTGGTGAATGATCAGAAGAAAGATCGAAACTTTCTTCAACTCTTATAAACGTATTAGAGATCCCTTTAACAATGAAGAAGTCTATGAGATCGGGTGTTTTTCTCGTATCAGTTGGCCAATAAGTGGGCTTACCTGTCGAATGAAAGTCACAGCTATATTTCATACCTGCTTTAAAAAGCATGTTACCTTTTGGTGTAGTAGATCTAGATCCCCAGAAAGTATGTTTCGCATTAAAGTCACCACCAATAATAAAGTTTGATCCAAGTGATTCAATAGTATTAAGGTAGTCGCTTAATTCCAGCTTACAGCGTGGAGGGCAGTAGATAGACGAGATATTATAAGCAAAGTGTCTATTTTTTACACGTACAGTTATTATTTGCCTTGATTCAAGTTCAAATTTAATATCTTCAGAGTGTTCAATACAATCTCTTATAAATAGAGACGCACCACCTCTGGCTCTTTCTGATGGGTGGAAAGCATGATAGCCTTTATAACCCTTTAATTTTATCCTAGAATTTCTTTTGAGATGAGTCTCAGATACTAGACATATATCAACTTGTTTCTTAATCAAGAATATTTCCAGCTCGTCAGTTTTTTGCAAAAGCCCATTGGCGTTCCATGTTACTATTTTAAGTTGTTTTATCATCTTGGAGGAAAACGCCTGCTGTATACATTATTTTCGAGTTTAATCAGTCTGTCGAAAATAAGTTTGTTTGTAGCACTTTGTTCATCAAGTTTTGCTAAAATAAGCATGAGAGGGTCAGGTGGAGAGGAGCTGCCGCTACTTTCTCTAGACGCAGCTTCGGCATATGTCTTTATTCGAGCGTTTGTCGATTTTGCTTTCTGCGCTTCTTTTTTCTCATTCGAAGGCTTAACCTTAATTACATCTGTTTTAGCTTTTTGTTGTTCTATTACCGGCTTTTCTTTCGGTTTTGGCTTTATTGGCGGTAGAGAGATTAAGTTGCGCCTCTTTTGTAGTTCCTTGGCTACGTCACATCCTCTATAATTTGCCGGATGGTTTTTTTTGCAGTTGATGCACAACGCCGGAGCTTGTTTGCTTAAGCTGCAGTCTTTTGTGAGGTGTTTACCAGCACATTTGACGCACCGCGGCTCTTTCTGGCAATATTTTTGCGTGTGATTGAATCCCTGGCATCGCTTGCACTGAGGGACTAGTCTCGTATTTTTTCTTAGGGGCTCAATTTTAACCACCATATTTAAGATAGATTTAATATCGTAAATTTGTTCTATCGTTTGTTTTTTATCAAATGTTAGCATAAAAAGAGGAAGGCCGCGCTTTACGAATGCTGTTCTTCCGCTTTCTTCTGTATTTTTCTTTTCCTTTTTTAGGATGTTGACGGCATCGATTATATTATACCCGTTGTTTTTTAAGTCCTTAATTACATCATCTTTAGAGCATGAGGCGTGGAGTCCTCTAGCTATAACTCTAATTGGTCTTTCGGACTTATTTTCATATGTGTACCATTGTATATTCTCGGAGTTCAGCTTTTGGGAAACGGTGCGATAACTATCCGAGTCTTTAACGTTGACTTTCCATACGTTGTTTCTTGGTGAACTTACTCTAAAATCCGTTGATACCACAGACTTAAGAAGGCAGTGTAATTTGTTATAATCGGTGAATCCAATTATGTTTATCGGTGGCGGTTTATGTTCTTTTTGCTTCTCAGTTTTCTCAACTGGTTTGATTCGTGAATTTTCTTTTTTGGATAATTCGACTTCGGGTGAGGAACCGGCTTTTCTTTTCTTATTTGGTCTTCTTTCTTTCAAGATCCAGTCCGTTTCCCGACTTAGTTCTTCTTCGTCGGTTTTATAGTCTTCTTTGGCTGGATTACAATCAGTATATATTGTTTGGAGTTGGGGCTCTCTTTCTTTATAAGCTTTGTTTTCAGCTTTAAGCTGAACTATTTCTATCTTCAGCTCTTGGCAAATCAGTTCAATACTGCTGAGCTTAGCACGAAGTTCCATATTTTCTTTCTCGAAGTCGTATTGTTTCGAAGCTCTTATTTCTTTAACTTCACCTTGTGATGGGTTCCTAGTGATGGAGGTATTTGATCTTGATGGTGGAGATCTATTTACCCTTACACATTTCCTAAATGGGTCACTTGAATGCAATAAATGGTCCTCCCCAGAATCCATAGGACCGACCTCCGAAGAGGGTGGATTTTCCAGTTTTCCTGGTCTGCCACCTGGGGTAATCAATCTGTTTGTTTTGTCCATTGCCATTTAAGTTTAACTTATTAATTCTGTGCAAATAGATCAGTTAATTCTATTTGCAGTTTCAATTCAGCCGCCCCTCTGGGGTCAGACGCTGACCAGTGAGCCGCACAATATGCATCAGACGCTACTGGTTTTATGGATTTTTTTTTGTTTTAAATTTTAATTTGAAATTTAATTTTTTTTTTTTGTTTAATTTGTCCTTCAGTTTCGTCTTTCAGTTATAACCTTACTGCCAAGGGTGGCCCTACCAGGAGAGCATGCTCCTGACAGCATCGCTTATAGCATCATGAAGACTACTTCTTCCAGCGGATTTTAGTCGGCTCTTACGACAGGCATACCTTACCTCAAGGCTATTCTAACCCCGACCTTGCAGGGGTAAAATGAATGAATGAAGAAGGCAATAATTCCGTACATACATACATTTGTAAAATGAATTATGTAAAAGTTCTAGTTTTTGTTATATCTGTACTGTACCCGTATGGGACTTAGTTAGATATGAGTTCTTTTTATCTTTCCACCATTATACATATGTATGTATGTATGTATGTATACTAACAACTACAGCGTTGTTTGCACAGTACATAAATAAATTATCTCCTCGCTACGTAAATATGGAAGAATGAAGAAGTAATTATTGTTTCTTAAATTTGACAATTATTTAAAGTAAAGTTCCAATGCCAGGGGAAAAATCGATTGACAAATTTTTCTTTCAATAATTGAAAAAAAATATGGTGCAACAACATTACAAAGATCATCTGCATCCATTTTCCAGAAAGTGTCAAGTTACGATTACACGGTCAACGAAAATTCGACGTCACGAGAAAATTTGTAAGTGCTCCGTAAATGCATGAATCGTTGACGATCACACGAATGACAAGAGACAGTCAATGTTGTCAATGCGCTGACGAGTAATCTGTATCAACGCGATTATCTCGCGATATCAACGCGTTGACACGTAAAACCTTGACGATAACACAGCTTGACGGCTTCCAAATACGTTGACCGTTGACGCCGCACTGAAGCCACGTTGATAGGAGCCAAAATTATTCTTTTTTCGCGTTGACGATCACATGACATTGGCAAATTGTGTCAGTATGCACTGTAAACTCACAATTTTATCTGCTAATACATGGTCTAACACCTAGAATTCCTCAGCCATTTAGATTTACATACTTTATTTTTCCAAGAATGGAAAGGTTTTACAGTTCTGAGAAGCTTCCATTAGAATTCATTAAAGAATTTGAGTTAGTTACCATGCTTGGTAGTTTAATGAAATAACTTAAATTAAGTAATTAATTATTAAATAAGGAAAATAACAAAGACAGAATCAGCTAAGGATTGCAGGAGCAAAAGCAGCTCTCTCTTGGTGACGCCCGAAAAATTGCGCCACTGGAAGGTACACCATCCTCTTCAACGCATCGGTGCCTCATCTTTCGACAGCTCGAAGAGTTCGAAATAATTGGTAGGAATTGGCACTGGGGTGCTGCAACTTTTAAAGGTCTCAGTATCAGTAGACAGAAATTGGCTCTTGCGGATGAAACATAAAGCATCACTAAAGAAATGAAATGAATAGAAAGTTCGTGATCCTTTTAAGTAGGTTCCATTTGTAATTAATTGCAAAGCCTTAACTTTAGTGCAGAGGCGGAATCCTCAGAAGACCAACTGGGTGCGCCCTAGAGCATGCGAGTAACCAATTATTGCCAAATCAGAAAATCCTGGAACTCCTTTGAATCTATGCAGCACTCATAATATTCTATGTGGTCTGGTGGAAGGGGCTTTCACGTAAATATACATATGTACATAACTGCTTTAAAACAAACTTCAAGGAATGGTCTATCTAGTCCGTACGACAGCTTTTTCGACAATGCCTGGCTTTGAACTAGACGCACTGTTTAACCCATCTGTTCCTCATACTTACATATGTATATCATAGGGAGTGTCATCAAAGCGATCTACACTCTTAAACCAGGTGGTTTATGGTTTAATCCACCGTCTGACGCACTGAAAGTAGGAGACCTATTATGGCTGCAATACTAATTTAACATCTGCTTTACTTGTGCTCCGAAATGTCTCCTTCCTGTCACTAGAAACGGATTGTAGTAAAAATTTTGAAGATTTTTTTTTTTTTTTTTATAATTTACCCGCACTCAAGGGGTTGTGAATACCCTTTTAATGTTTATACACAGTGCGGGCGTTTGAAATGAAGATAGAGAGAGAGAGAAAGAGATTGGTGTAGTGGTTTGAAACTCAGGTGTATTAGGTTTCACACATTAGCTCCAGGGGTGGTGTCCAGATAACTGGGGAGATTTTTTGCTGTCATTATTTGCTTTGCCTTCGCTTCTGATTCACAGTATTTTTTTCCCGATCAACCTGGTGTCATAAGCATATCAATTATCAACAGAGCGATCAATTTCTCAAGCCATATAACAAACCTACTGCCAGTGTTATGCCTTCGCAGTAGTGTTGTCACAGACTTTCGCAATTAATCGGACTGCCTCTTATCATATAATGCTTGCTGCCACCAGGGATTAAACTGTGAACCATCAGCTCGACAAACGATGACGCTACCACTACACCATTGGCTCCAAAATTAGTGAAAAGTCTGGAGAATGTGTAAATACATAAAGATTTTAATCGGCTGGGTAGGTCGATTACCTGGAAAATGGAGAAGCCACCATAAGACAGTATTTTTCGTTTTCATTGTATGC
This sequence comes from Blera fallax, assembly GCA_946965025.1. Lineage (NCBI taxonomy): Eukaryota > Metazoa > Arthropoda > Insecta > Diptera > Syrphidae > Blera > Blera fallax. The sequence goes on from OX337246.1 coordinate 54,205,727, forward strand.
ATTCTAAGGTGAATTGATAAAAAAAAAATACCTCACCTGGCAAGAATAATAGGTCTCATTCACAACGACACTAGATCACTCGTCTGCAATTGCCATGGGTAATCAAACTGTCAAACTGCGGTACGAGCTGCTTCTTTACTCAACCTATTCTTCAGATTTGGCCTATGTCCAAATAAGATAGATTGGCTTGGTAGAAAAAAAAACAACAGCTGCTTTGCTATTGATCGGGCGCCGTGGCTTAAGTGGTTAGTGCGTTGGATCGCTGATCGGGAGGTTCGACGTTCGAATCCCAGAAAACAAATAAAAGTTTTTTCACGGTCCCACCTCTCACGAATGTCTAACAAACATCCGAGAGTAATAACTATCATGAGAGAGCTTCTCAATTTGCCTTTCGGATATGGCTCTAAACTGTTTTGTGTAAAAAAAATATAACACGCACAACATGAAAGTTAACACCCCAATTTCCAATGCACCTTCCACTTCCAATTCCCATTCATTGTAGTAGTGCTGAATGAATAAGCAAATTTGTGTACATTTACCTTTTCCAATTCCAGGAAAGATATTGAGGTTTTTTATTAAATTAGCAAATAATTATATTCTAAGAATTTGTATTGAACTTAGCATTTCCTTTTGTCGATTAAGCGAATATTGTATTTAGTGTCATGTTATTGTAAATGTATAAAAGAGAATCAATAAAGAAAAACCTTGTTCTGTAGTTCAGTTGCTTCCAGAAGCGGAAGTTGTTAATTTTTTTATTCGCCGCGTACACGCAAACGTAACTGGCGCCCGAGCAGTCTAAAAGTCCGAAATAAAAACCCAGTGTTTAACTATGATTTGTAATTAAGACTTTACTAAAATAAATAATCCCAATAAGATACAGTGGAAATCAATAAAAGTGAACATTGTGTAACAAAAAGGGGAAAAAAGTGTAAGGCAGTGTAAAAAGGTCACAAAAGGTCAACCTACGAAAAAATCGTGTGAATTGGTAAAATTGTGCCGTGATAGAACAAACCTGTACTACAAGTACCAAAAAACTAGAAAAAGTTTTAACTGTGAAGCAGTGTAAAAGGTAAAACAAAAGGCCTTACGAAAACTGCAAGCAACTATATTTCGTGCTATTAAAGGCGTTACATAAGAACACGCCCAACGAGGAAGAACAACCAGGACGAAATCCAACAGTGGCGCTACCCGTGCTTGAGTAAGCACCTAAACCAGCTAAAAGAGACAACACGGACCTCCCGACCGGATTCATCAAAGATTCTGACACCTATAATTGTGCTGTAAGCTCTAGAACTTAAGAGAGAAAATAAATCCTTATATGTATGTACTTTAATTGCTTAACCTATTAATTTAGAAACCTTACAAATAAAATTGATAGACAAGTTAAAATTTAAAAATTGAAAATCAATTCCGTAGTAATTAGGTTAAAATCAAAGCTTGAAATCAAAAGAAAAATTTTGATATAGAATTATAATAAACTGAAAGATCTACCGAATAAATTTGACAAATGAATGAAATTTGAATAATTGGAAATAAATCCAATATTAATTAGGTTGAAACAAAGTGTATCATTTTTATAAAAAAATATAATAATTTTCTTTCTCCATACAAAATTGTGGAAACCTTAAAATCTTTTCTTCAAAATAATAACTCTCACAAATTCCTAAAAATGGAACGAATGCAAGAGATAATCAATCAATTAACGGTCGCACTCAATACACAACAACGACAAGCTTAACTCATTTATAACCGCCTTCAAGAGCTTGAACGTAGAGTTAGCCCTCCCCAACCCGCTCCACTTTCCCTTGTACCCCCTAGAACCGAACAAGATCTAGATGACATCAGGAAAATGCCTGACTGTGTTAGAGATTTACAAGTATTTGATGGTAATCCAATACAATATATTTCATGGATCCACAATGTAGAATCCATATGAACAGATTACGAGATAGTTAGAAATAAACCCATTTATAGGGTCATATTGCAACATATTCGCCAAAATATAAGAGGACCGGCCGATGCCGCCCTGATCTCCTATAATATATTTAGTGAAGATTGGCCTGCAATAAAAAAAATGCCTATCTCTACACTACGCGTGTTAGAACTATACGTGTCAGCAGCCTAAGGAACGTGGTAGCAGCCTAAGGATTGAGAACGAACCGGAGCCAACTTCAGCTGGAAGGTTTTTTCACCAGACGCCAATAAAACAGAGGGGAATAAAGAAGCCAGTGCGCCAAGAGAACTACAAATAAATACAATATAAAAACTTAAAAACCTTAAAAACCTTAAAAACCTTACAAAACTTGCAAAACCAATAAAGTATTTTATAACTAAATTAAAGTATTTTTCGCCGCCGAGCCGCCATTACATGTTTTTTATATTTTGTGTATCTTGTTCGCACTGAGTGAGAAAGGGACAGGAAGATTGAGACTTAACAATAATGCCGAATACTGAGAATTTGCCGGCGACACATGCGCCAGACAGCGAGTTAATTTCGTCGTTGGTCATAAGCATAAACGCTCTTAAGATGTCAGTAGAAGAACTACGCAATAACACTGCTGTTAGCCAAAAAGAAATCGAAAGTCTTCGAAGCCGTATGGGATCCTTGCCAAATGGATCAGCCGATGAAAAGCAGCACGATGTGGTGATGACTATGCCGACTCCAGGGCCACAGCCAAGGCCAGAGACACCATCATTGACAGAAACTGACAGCGACATAAGCCACACCAGGTTAGTTCCTCAACACGAGTCAAAATTGTACGATTTACCAACAGTTTGTGGGAAAACGGAAGAGTGGCCTTTATTTCTGGCTAATTTCAAAAATACCACCGACGCCTTCCGATACAATAACAGGCAAAATGTAATGCGTCTCCAAAGATGCTTGATCGGTCCTGCTAAAAAGGCAGTTGATTCAATGCTAATATATCCAGCTGACGTCCCCAATGCGATTGAGGAGCTCGAGTTTCGTTTTGGCAGACCCGATTTGCTTGTCAGATGCCAACTGAGCAAGGTCCAACAGTTTCCAGCTATAGTTGAAGCCAAAATGGAGCAGATTATCTTGTTCTCCACCAGAGTTCGGAACGTAGTTGCATTTCTCACATCTGCAAATTGCCAGCAACATTTATCTAATCCATCGCTTTTGGAAGTACTGGTCCTGAAATTACCACCGAATAAACAGTTTGAATGGGCAAAGCATGCTTCCGCCATAAAACCATTTCCAACAATTCAAGACTTTTCAACATGGCTGAGTGACCTCGCTAGAATTATTGGATTAATGCCAACATCGAGTCAACCTATGCCGCGAACAAGCTCACAACCGCAACAACCCCGTCGGGTTATGCACATTGATGAAAATGTGCGAAGAAGAAATGCCAAATGTGATCACTGTGGAAGTGACCATAATCTTGTGGATTGTAATGACTTTAAGTCGCTTAGTGTCATGGACCGCTGGACAAAGGTAAAAAGTCAACAATTATGTTTCTCTTGTCTAACCAAAGGTCATAATTCCATGAACTGTCGGGCCAAAACACTGTGTGGAGTGAACGGCTGCCGTCGTTATCACCATCAGCTGCTTCATGAGGAGTCAGTCCAGAGAGATGGGGTCCATCTTTGTCGTCGTACACCAAATACTGTATCCAACCAACTCTTTAAAGTTTTGCCCATCACATTATTCGGTCCGAATGGAAAAGCTGAGGTTTATGTTATGTTCGACGAAGGATCTGCTATCTCATTATTGGAGGAACATGTCGCCAATGAACTCGGACTTAAGGGACCATCTCAGCCTTTGACATTGCAGTGGTATGGCCAAAAGGTAACGACAGAACAATCATCACGAGTCAATTTGGAGATTGCGGGAAATGCAGAGAACCATCGATTTGCCATCAAGAATATCAGAACAGTAAAAAACCTAAACCTACCAGTCCAGTCATTCAAAAAAGCTGAATTCGAACACTTGGCATTTGTTCCTTTGGAAGACTACAACAACATCAAGCCAGTTATGTTGATCGGTTTGGACCTCGTAAATTTGGGAGTGTCAACTACAATGATCGAATCAAAAGCTACAGAACCCATTGCCGTAAAAACAAAGTTGGGCTGGGTAGCCTATGGACCAACATCAGAACCAGCTTTCTCGCACCCCATCGTCCATCACATACGGGAGAGTCATTCATTGAACGAGTTAAACCAGATAGTGAGCGAGTATTTTCTAACAGACAACTTCGGAATAAATAGTACGCATACAACGTTGGAATCCAACGATAACGCTAGAGCCAGACAAATTGTGGAGAGCACCACTCAACGCATTGGTAAACAGTTTGAAACGGGTTTACTTTGGAAGAGTTCTACACCTGAGCTTCCGAACAGTTACGTGATGGCAGAAAAACGACTTATCAACCTGGAAAGGAAAATGAGCCGTGAAGCTGAATTCGCAGAAAGATACCGAAGAGAAATGGCCAAATATTTTGAAAAGGGGTATGCCCGAAAACTTTTAGCAGACGAGTTACGAACCATTAAGCAGCCAGTATGGTACTTACCTCATTTTGGTGTTCAGAATCCGCATAAGCCGGAAAAGTTACGAATAGTCTTTGATGCCGCCGCCACCATAAACGATGTCTCTCTTAATTCGGTTTTACTCAAAGGTCCAGAACAAGCAAAGCCATTACTTGATGTTCTACTAAAATTTAGACAAGGTGTCATAGGAGTTGCTGCCGATATCTGCGAAATGTTCTCACAAGTACAAATTCGTCCAGCCGACCAACAGGCTCAGCGCTTTCTTTGGAGAAACGGAGACACTAGCCAACCTATTCAACAGTTTGCCATGAAATCGATGATTTTTGGAGCGATATGCTCACCATGTAGCGCAGAATACATAAAAAATCGAAATGCGGAGGATTTTAAAGGCCAATATCCTGATGCTGTAGCCTCCATAATTAAAAACCATTACGTGGACGATTTTGTGAAAAGTTTCCGAGATGAAAGGGAAGCGGAGCGTATCTGCCGACAAGTGGTCAATATCAACGCCGAAGCGGGGTTCAAATTAAGAAAATTCATCTCCAACTCCACAAATATAAAAGCTGCGATGAACGGAACAGCCAATAAAGGATCAGACCGTGTCAATATGGAACGCCAAGCAACCACTGAAAAAGTCCTTGACATGTTTTGGAACACACCATCTGATTCTTTCAAATTTGAAACTAAGTTCCACCGAATTCCACAGCAAGTTATACGAGGATCGCGAGCCCCAACGAAGAGAGAGCTATTAGGAATAGTGATGGCCATTTTCGATCCGTATGGGCTACTGGCAGATTTTTTAGTATTCTCGAAAATTCTAATTCAGGAAACGTGGAGGTGCAACCTCCGTTGGGACGATTTGATTCCAGATAAAATACTAACCAAATGGATCGATTGGTGGAACGAGTTCCAAAAGGTTAAGGAGTTCAAAATGAGAAGATGCTATTCGCCGAATTTACCGATTTCTACAAGTACCCAGCTGCATATATTTGTAGATGCCAGCCAAGTAGCTTTCTCTGCCGTCTTATATTTTCGCATTGAATATGCGGAAGGAGTTGATGTCGCATTTATAATGGGCAAAACACGTACTGCTCCTCAGAAGTTGATGTCAATTCCCAGGTTGGAACTCCAAGCTGCAGTACTTGGTGTACGCTTATATAAAATAATCCACAAGGGCCACGAAATACAAATTGATCGGGTAATCCTATGGAGTGATTCTCGTACAGTATTGTATTGGATTTATTGAACTGAAAGAAAATACAAACCCTTCGTTGGCCACCGAATAGCCGAGATAATTAACTCTACTTGTCCAACGCAATGGCGTTGGGTACCAACGGACCAGAATGTAGCAGATGAAGCCACCCGCCCCCGATTTCCACCGAAGTTCCGCGCCAACAGTTCATGGATAAGTGGACCAGCATTCTTGAAATGCAAAGAAGAAGATTGGCCAACATTCCAACTCGAGACCCCATTGGAACCGCTGGAGGAAGAAGTCAAAACCAGTGTCTTTCTACATACATATACATGCAAGTAACGATTTCATAAATTTTAACAAGTTTTCTTCTTATATAAAGCTTAAACGCATGACCGCCTGGATGTTACGCTTCGCCAAGAAACTGTTAAACTTACACAAAAATACAAAGTCACTGCCAAAAGGTCTTCTTACAGTCGCCGAATTAGAAGACGCCGAAACGTTATTGTGCCGCATAGTCCAAAGAGAAGCATTTGCCGAAGAAGTGTCTGCCTTAGAGAAATTACAACCGATTGCAAAAAAAAGTTCTTTGTATGCTCTCACCCCATATTTAGATGAATATGGGCTCCTGAGAGTACATGGTCGGATGGATGAGGCTTTATGTTTGCCTTTTAGTGCTAGACGTCCCATTCTACTACCACAAGGGCACATTCTCACCGAACTCATTATGCGTTATTTCCACGAGAAGTTTCACCATCAAAACACGGCTGTAACAATCAATGAAACTCGTCAAAAATTCTGGTTTCCGCATATCAAAGGGGTACTTAAAGTTGTACAAAGTAATTGCCAAACATGCAAAAACGATAGAGCCAAACCCACATCGCCTTTCATGGGACAGCTTCCAGTTGATCGCGTCACTCCATATGTTCGCCCTTTCACATTATACTGGGGTGGATCTATTTGGCCCTTTTAACGTATCCATCGGCCGTCGAAGAGAAAAAAGATGGGCAGTTATTTTTACCTGTTTGACGATCAGGGCCGTTTATTTGGAACTTGCCGAAAACCTGTCGACGGACGCATTTATCATTTGCCTCAGAAATTTTATAAATCGACGAGGAGTGCCAACAAGGATCAGAAGTGACAACGGCACGAATTTCATTGGTGCACAAAGAGAGTTAAAACATTCCGAACAACTTTTGGACACTGACCGTATAACCAACGAGGCCGCAAAATATAATATTGAATGGATTTTTAATTGTCCTGCAAATCCTAGCTCCGGTGGCTGTTGGGAACGCCTGATAAGGATAATAAAGCGACTTCTCTCCAAGACTTTACACGAAACATCACCACGAGTCGAGACCCTTCGAAGTGTTTTAATAGAAGCTGAAAACATTATAAATTCTCGCCCACTCACAGACATTCCACTAGCAACCAGTCGAGACGAACCCCTTACTCCCAACCACTTTTTGCTGGGGTGTGCTAATTCTACACAAACCCCGCATCCCGTCGACATGAAGATATGTTTGAAAAAACAATGGAGGATTGCTCAGAACCTAAAGGATCGTTTCTGGAAGAGATGGGTCGTCGAGTATCTGCCTCAACTTTTGCAGCGTCCCAAGTGGCACGACATGCCTGCACCACTTCAAGTTAATGATGTAGTAATCGTTTGTGACCCCAGCCAACCAAGGAGCCAGTGGCAAAAAGGATACATCACGAAAGTCTTTCCAGCCAAAGATGGACACATCCGTGTCGCCGAAGTAAAGACGCCCAGTGGCTCGATGCGACGTCCAGCCATAAAACTAGCCGTTTTACAGATCAATAGTGAATCCCGAAGTGATCCACGGGGGGAGGAATGTTAGAACTATACGTGTCAGCAGCCTAAGGAACGTGGTAGCAGCCTAAGGATTGAGAACGAACCGGAGCCAACTTCAGCTGGAAGGTTTTTTCACCAGACGCCAATAAAACTTCAAATAAATACAATATAAAAACTTAAAAACCTTGAAAACCTTAAAAACCTTACAAAACTTGCAAAACCAATAAAGTATTTTATAATTAAATTAAAGTATTTTTCGCCGCCGAGCCGCCATTACAACGCGGATAAACGTGATATCCGAACACTGCAGCATGAACTTCTATGGCTCAGGCCAACCTAAGCATTGACGAGTTCTATGCTAAAATAAACCACCAGCTGTCCCTTTTGATAAATGAAATTAAAACTGAGGAATATACTCAGGAAACTGTTAATGCCTTAACGGAGAATTATAGGAATAGAGAGCTAGATATTTTCATAAGGGGACTCAACGGAGACGTCTCTAGGATTTTAGTGATCCAAAAACCCCAAACTCTTCCTGAGGCATATACCTCATGCTTAGAGTTTCAAAACTTAAACTTCAGAAATATTTCTATACATCGCAGAGTTGTAAATAACGCAATAACCGCATCGATTAACCAAATGTTTCCTCCAAAAAGAACGATAACGCCAAACCGGCAAATCACACCAAATGAGCGAAATCAAATATGTATATAACATTTCCCGTAATGGTAAACCAAGACCAACGGCGCGCCACCCAGGCCTTCAAACCCAAAACCTCCTTAACAGATGGAGACAGATCAATCAGTGCAAACACGACAAGTAAACTATATGAATCGACCTAGAAATAACACTTTTCAACAAAGATCCATCGATTCGGAAAACTTACCACGAAAGCAGCAACGTCTTTTTGCAACCGACATAATAGCAGAATCAGGAGAGAATTAGGAGAATCAATCAGATATAGAATACTTTCAAGCCTATGAAGATGCAGGGTATGAGGTGGAAAACACCGAAGATTGTCTTGAGGCAAATTTTATAACGAAAGCCTCTCTAGCGTACCATACCTAGAATATATAACCCGAAATGGGGAACCACTAAAATTCCTAATAAATACTGGGGCCAACAAAAACTTCGTATCTGATAGAATTGCGACAAATAGCAAATCAGTAATTACACCATTCCGAATACAATCTGCTGGCGGACAACTAGAAATAACTCCTAAAGTTAGTGGCCCATTCTTTAAAAGCATAGGTAACAACACCACGATAGATTTTTTGTTTTACCAGGGTTAACTTCGTTCGACGGAATTATGGGTGACGACACCCTAAAAAAATTGGGAGCCGTCATTGATAGGAAAAATAACACGCTAATATTAAAATCAAGCTCAAAGAAAAAGAATCAAAACAAGTAAATAATATTCAGATTAATTCCGAAATAGACAGGGAATTACAAAAAATACTTAAGAAACACGAGAAATTATTTGGCACTATTTCTAACAGTGGAACTATAGACACAAGTGTCCGTGCAGAAATCAAAACAACTTTTTCCGAACCAATCTGTACTAAGTCCTACCCATATCCAGCCGACTTAAATAGAGAAGATGCTCGCTGACGGAGTTATCAGACCGTCTAAAAGCCCGTATAACTCACCGCTTTGGATAGTTCCGAAAAAAGCAAATGCGGCCAGTGAAAAACAATATAGATTAGTCATTGACTTTAGACGACTAAATGCGATAACTATCCCTGATGCTTATCCTATTCCTGATATAACCAACACATTGGCAAGCCTAGGGGAATGCAAATACTTTACAACACTTGATTTAACATCCGGTTTTCACCAGATTAAAATGAAAGAAAGCGTCATTCCTAAAACAGCTTTCTCAACAGCAAATGGGAAATACGAGTTTACACGTTTACCCTTCGGGCTGAAAAATGCCCCTGCCATCTTTCAACGGATGATAAATGACGTCCTAAAACCCCTCATAGGAAAAGTATGCTATGTATACATAGACGACATAATCGTCTTTGGAAAGGAAAAAGACGAACATATCAAAAACCTTGATGAAGTTCTTTCATTCTTGGAAAAAACTAACTTAAGAATCAATCTAGAGAAATCTAAATTTTTGAGGCGCGAAGTAGATTTTCTAGGGTACATAATTACTCACGAAGGAATTCGTGCGGACCCGAAAAAAATTGCTGCAATCCAAAATATTCCACCACCCCAAAATCTGAAAGATTTGCATAGCTTCTTAGGATTAGCATCATACTATCGAAAGTTTATTTAGGACTTTGCCAAAATAGCAAAATCTTTAACCAATTTAACTAGAGGATCAAATGCCCAAATAAAAGCAAATCAGTCAAGGAAAACAGAGGTTCACCTTGATGATCAAGCTCTGAAAGTATTTAAAAATTTAAAACAAATGCTTATGTCATCGGACACTTTAATTTTTCCAAACTTTGATCACCCGTTTATATTGACAACCGACGCGTCCAATTACGCCATTGGAGCCGTCCTGTCGCAAGCTGATATGGGCAAAGATAAACCAATAACATTTATTTCTCGATCCTTGACCAAAACGGAGAAGAATTATTCAACAATCGAGAAAGAAATGCTAGCGATAGTATGGTCTCTCGATAAACTTAGAAGATACCTCTATGGTGCTAAAAGTGTGAAAATCCTTACAGACCATCACCCATTGACTTTTGCGTTGAGCAATCGAAATAATAACGCAAAGCTCAAGAGATGGAAAGCAAAAATCGAAGAATTCAATTATTCCTTAATTTTTAAACCAGGTAGACGAACGTGGTCGCAGACGACCTTTCGCGACTTCCTGTGGAACTTAATATTTTAACATCATCATCTGGTACCCAACACAGTGCTGAAGAAGATAGCAGTGATCTCATTCCCTACTGCGAAGTTCCTCTGAATGTTTTCAAAAATCAACTTATTTTCTCAGAAGGCAAGGAAATAATGATTCACGAAGAACCACATCCTAAGTATCACAGATACTATATCAGAATGCCGACCTTTGATAATAATACCCTAACAACTGTCTTAAGGGAAAAGCTTAACCTAAACATTTTAAACGGTATCAAAATCCCGGAAAAACAGATGTCTCTTACAGGAAATTTACAAAACTTCTTTTAGTCGATATAGGATAAGAATTACACAAAGAGTGGTCACAGATATCAAAAACGAAGAAAACAAATTTAAAATAATCCAAGATGAACACAAACGTGCTCATAGAAATTATAAAGAAAATAAGGATCAAATATTAGAGAAATACTACTTTCCACAAAAGACAAAATTAATAAAAAAATTCGCGAATTCTTGTGATGTTTGTTGTTGCAACAAATATGACCGTCACCCTCTCAAACCGGAATTACAACCCACTCCAATTAGCTATATACCCGACAGAAATTTTACATATGGACATAATAGAAATAAAAAAAGAAAAATTCATAACATGTGTAGACAAATTTTCTAAATTTACAAAATTCTTTCATATCAAAAATAAATCCGTACTGCACGTGCGAGATAAGATAATTAAGCTTCTTCATTTTTTTACCGTTCCCAAAATAACAAAAAGCAGCTTTATTAGTCCTATAATATTAAACTATATTGAAGGACTTGGAGTAACCGTCTATTTAGCCCCTCCACAAAAAAGTGAGGTTAATGGAACAATAGAAAGAGTTCACTCTACGATCAACAGGAATACTCAGATTACACAATCAAAGAAATCATTAGCATTGCAGTAGATAGGTATAACAACACAATTCACTCAGTAACAAAACGAAAACCTGCCTATGTTTTCTTTGGAAGGTCCCAAACGATCAATTACCAAAATCTACCGGATTTCAAAGACATCGTCAATACTGACTTAAAGTTCGAAATTATGCGCAATCAAAGGAACAAATTAAAATTACATAACCAAAATAATATCTACAACTGATGGAAAGCGTATTCATAAAACGCACCTTAAAAATATACGCAACAGACTGGGATAATTTACTTTCAAAAAGCAACGATCTAATTAGTAATACTAATAAACAATACCATATAAACCAATATTTAAGTAAATTAACAAACACACTTACAGATAAGTATAATAGAATAGTTGAGGAAATAAATACAAGCAACACAGGCAAATATGAGCAAGTTCTCTTTAACAAACTTGGTATTTTAAAAGAACAAATAGGAGAAATAGTTTTAGTTTTGCAACTAGCAAAAAAAGGTATTGTAAATTCAAACCTATTAAATAAAGCCGACATTGCAGACATCTTATCAAAAACCGACACACTCCCATTTAAAAATGAACTACAAGCTATCGAATACTCCGAACCAATGATGTTAATAAAAGATAAGCTTCTCCTATATGTCATATGCTTACCACAGACGGACGAGACAATATTCAATAATATTTTAATTCGATCAACTGTAAAGGACAACAAAAGAATACATTTAGAGTTTTCTAACATATTCATTTCACAATCAGTAAAATTTGGCATCAAAGGAAAATGCATGGAACTCCAAGACACTACGATTTGTCAAAGAAGTCAAGTTCAAAAACTAACTCCTGAGGATTGTTCGCTCAAAATTATAAATGGCGAAGAAGCAACATGCAAATATCAGTTTCAAAACAAACCTGTAATTGAACTAATAAATGAAAGTACTCTATTCTTAACCAATTATCTTGGTAACCTTACTTATGGTAGTAATAATAAAAGCCTTAACGGTACCTTTCTTATTAATTTCCATAATGAATCCATAGAAATAGATAACACTAAATATGTATGTATACAAATTGGGAAAGTAGAACCTATCATATCTTACCCCCATTATTACAGAGCAATCTGACAGAAGGCGATATAACATTAGATCTGCAATATATTCATAAACTCCATTTAGACAACGTAAAGAAACTATCCAAAATCTCATCTAGCACCGAACTATTGATAAGTTCGGATGTAATTATTTTGCTTATCAGTGTAACATTTAATCTGGTACTTCTTTTTTGCCTAAAGCGGCCAACGCAGAAAAAAGTCATTAATAGCGCATCCCAAATTCTTTCCTTTGAACCAATTAAACTTAATTTTTAATCTACGGGACGCAGGTACTTAAGAAGGGGGAGTTAACCTTAACACCCCAATTTCCAATGCACCTTCCACTTCCAATTCCCATTCATTGTAGTAGTGATGAGTAAGCAAATTTGTGTACATTTACCTTTTCCAATTCCAGGAAAAATATTGAGGATTTTTATTAAATTAGCAAATAATTATATTCTAAGAATTTGTATTGAACTTAGCATTTCCTTTTGTCGATTAAGCGAATATTGTATTTAGTGTCATGTTATTGTAAATGTATAAAAGAGAATCAATAGGGAAAAACCTTGTTCTGTAGTTCTGTTGCTACCAGAAGCCGAAGTTGTTAATTTTTTTATTCACCGCATACACGCAAACGTAACTTGAATGGACGCGAGAAGCTAGGCCCCAGACCACATGCGGTCTGCTGCGCCAAGTAGAGTCGTTTGGGGTAAGTGTGCGCAGTGGGTAAGTGTACGCACAGTGAATTTCTCGAAAATGACAATGAATATTAAGGGCCTTACCGCGAGATTCTATTCGCAAAAAGTCTGTTCGACTTTTGTCGATTCTATTAAGCTCTAAATTGGTACCGGGGATTGCAGTAGAATTGCTGAAATAGAATCGACTTTCTGCAATAGAATCGACTTTCTGAAAGAGAAAAGAAAAAGCTGAGCTTTCAACTCAAATGTCAAATCTCCGTCTGTTTTGTTGGTGTGTACAAAGAAGTAGTTGGTTTTAATTATTATAAGTGCAATTTAAATCTCAAAATAATGAGTTTCATTTGGTTAAATGTATTTGAGGATTAATTAGAGAATGTACGACGAGTTGAAATACTGACAACACTTCGACACAGAAGAGTGAAGATTAAAATTGCATTTGGAATAATTGTGTGAAAGGACTTCTTCGGTTCTCATAATTTTAAAACTATTGAGATTCTGTATTAGGAATGACTATAATCTTTATCTTGGGCATTAAACAGTATCTATTGTCTTAAGCGAACTCATCGATGTACATAGTTGAAGAATATACATATTTGTCCTAAGTGGATCAAGTTTCACTTCAAGAAGAAGAGGAGTCCAAATTGTTCTTTAACGAGAAGACTGCAGACGGATTTTTTTTCCAATAAGCAGACCATTTTCTCCATTTGCCGTCTATTCGTAAATTCCCTCTATTTTTCGTAAAAATTGTATCAATTTAAAAAAAAAAAATTGTAAATTGAATATAAATCAAAAAAAATTGGTCTGGGTGCGACCCGCAAGGTCCACACGACTAACTTCCCAGTGGGAAGAAATAAAAAACAATATTAATTTTTATTTTTATTATTATCATTATTTTTTTTTTTTTTATTTTCGTCGCTAAACAATTATTCATGTACCAATGTTGTTATTTCATTTTTATAAGTCTTCTGTTTATGTCAATGAACTTTGAAATATTATTTTCACATGATCAAGATCTTTGCGCATACGAAAAGGTTTAATGAAGCTCAATCCCAAACACTAATGGCCTACACATAAGCACTTGCTTCTACAATTACTACGATGTTTGATGAACAATGAAATTTTCTTCTTCACGTTATCAAGAAACCATCAACTTGGAGATTTGTATCTCATCAATACCACTCATCAACTAAGAATGCTGAATTAACATTTCTTTACTTACAAGTAACTAAACAATATTGATAACAGACTAAGCAGCTGACAGCACAATACAATTTACTTTCTTCATGAATTGTTCAAGACTGACATCACAAAACTACTGCTTTTCACCATGAACCGTTCAAAAATCATCAGTAGGAGATTATTAACCATATCCTCAAGAATTTTATCATCTTCAACAAACATTTCCATATTGGCTTGTCACAAAAAAATAATAACTAGCAGAAATTGATGAAGCTCTCATAACATCAATCAGCCCATACGCAACATATGCAATTAAATCGGATTTAAAATGGAAGAAATCGACTTTACATAAGACTTATCAAAATATGAAATAACAATATTTTTTCATAAATACTATTTATATGTACTTATAGAAATGAAAAAAAGCATTGTTTCATCGAAAATGACTTTTACATTTAATAACTTCTACTTACAACCATGTTCCACGTCATAATTTATTTTTTAAATGTTAAATGTACATCATACTATTACCTCCAAATGTTTTCTCAAACATAATATTCTTGTATTAATCGCATATTAATAAAGCAACCTTGAATTGCAAAAAGATTGTTGTTTTTTTTTTGTATCGAAGAATATATTCACATCCCATTTTTTTATTATTATTATTGTTATCAACGTCGTTTTTTTTTTATAACTAATTGTTAAGAGTTTTTTTAATACATAATATTTTTTTTAAAATAATTGGTACGACAGTCATAAAAATTTTGCTAAAACATACAATTATAATATTAAAAAAAAATCACTACGAAGGTGCAGTGGACGCTCGATATAGTGAACATGGATATAGTGAACACACAATATTTTATACAGACTATTCTAAATAGTGAACAAAAAAAATCTCGCTACAGTGAACTTATGTTTTTTTATTTTCTTCGAACCTCACAGCATGCAAAAAACCGTTAAAACTTATTAGTGCCATGCAGTCGTCAGTTAGGCCCGCTGGGAAGTACATACGTTCACAGATACAAGCAAAACTATGCTAAAAACTGTCCTTAAAGATGAATGGGAAAAAATTACCCCTGAAGAGACTTGTAAATTAGTCAGTTCTATGCAAAAACGCCTGCAAGAAGTCTTAAAAAGACGAGGATACCCTACAAGCCACTAAACTTAAAGGTATAGGGTAAGTTCGGGCATTATGGCGCAGCGGGCATTATGGCGCACCTCGCAAATATCATACTTCCAAAACTCTAATTGAAATAAAAACAATGCAAAAACTTCAGTCTCTGCCGAACACGTGCCCGGTAAATATCGTTAATCGATACGACGAGTTTTGCTGAACAAAAAAAAGGATACAAACAAAATTTACAGGTTGTTTGTGTTTTTTATAATTTAGCTTTGTGTTTGGATCCGTTTTTCTCGGTAAGTATACAACGCAGGTTTTCGGTGTGAAAAGTGGAATGCAGAGCACAGTTTTCAGTTTTGTTGTGTAACGGGAAATATTTGAAACGAAAAGAGAACTTATTTTTTTTTTAATGTGTTGTGAATAAGTGGTTTTTGTGTAATATGGCGCTGCTGCTGTGTAATGCCCTTATGAAGTTTTCATGTAAATTTTAGTTTCATACCTACATACATACATATGTCTCTTCGTCTCTTCCCGTTTTTTGCGTTCTGTATTGCATAGTTATGTTATGTTATGCATATTATATAATTATCCATTATATCTTGAGATCCAGCTAGCCGACGAGTCGGATGGGCCCAAAGATTTTGGGGAGAACATTTGCGCTGGATGTGGTGAAGATTACACCACTACAACCAAAAGGGACGAGTGGATGCAGTGTGTCCTTTGTGGACAGTGGTCCCACGACTCCTGTACTGCATTTAAGAACACCTGCGATGGATGTGGGCGTTTAAATCAAAAATAAAAGCTCGCCGCCATATTGCCCTCAGGGGTGCGCCATATTGCCCGCAGGTAGGGCAATATGGTTTTTTATAAACTCTTTTTAAATTAATTTATTTTTTGTTAATGGACTTGAATTATTATTTTTATTTAACTTATTTATGTTACTTTTTTCTCTAATTTAATAAAAAAAATTAATAATTTATAAAATGTTGTTCGTAGTAAAGTTATTTCAGATTGACGTTAGGTGCGCCATAATGCCCGAACTTACCCTAATAATTTTTTCGTTCGATATTAACATTTAACAACAACTGAACGCAGACTTTTTCTGCCTCTGTTTTCGGTGTTTGAGCAAAAAAGTTCCGTTAACTGGACGCGTGTTCATAGGAATTCAATGAAATTTGCATAATACGTTGTCCTTGTTATTGTTTTTAAATTGGCATATTTAAAATTAAAAAACTAATATTTATCTGTTTGTTTTAATGCAGCAAACAATTGTTCTAGTAGATGAACCCAGACTTTTTCTGTTAAGTGTATGTATGCATACATATGTATACATATAGATCATCCGATTTGTTCAGTGTCTTCTAGAAATGCTGTTCAATTATTTGAGAAAACACTAGGGCAACTAGCAATAAAGTAGATTACACGGATGTTTTGGTCCTTAAAAGGTTGCAAGAAAAGGCGATACTAATTGACATAAGTAGATTCAAAGAAAAAGCAAACGAAGATGACTAACTATTTTATCACAGCTTAAGTTTGATGTATTTTTTCTTTTTTAAGTACATATGTACATGGAATGTATTATTTTTAACTTCCCCATGGGAAGTTGTTGTAATGGGGCCGATTTTGTGAATCGCGAATTTTGACATATCTCCACGTTTTAAGGTCACCTAAATCCAAATCCAACGTTTTTACAGAGATGTCTGTGTGTGTGTATGTACGTATGTTCGTATGTTCGTATGTGCGTATGTGCGTATGTGCGTTCGGAATTATCTTTCGCCTCGATTATCTCGAGAACCAAAGATGATATGGACATCGGACCGGGTTCATTTGACGCGTAATTACGTAACTAAGAACTGATTAAGTTTCCAGAAAAATCGGTCCAGTAGTTTTTTGTTAGTAATTAAATAACTAAAAAATAAAGGCAAACTAGCTGAATTTTGAAATTGATGATTTGTACTATTCATTCGTGCAGATTCTCAATACCTTCGTAGTGATTTTTTTTAATATCATAATTGTATGTTTTAGCAAAATTTGTATGAATGTCGTAGCAATTATTTTAAAAAAATATATTATTAAAAAAAATACTTATGGACAAAAACTAAATGAATGTGTAGAATTTTAAATTTATATTATCAGGCCAGGAGAATAATGAGATTTCGAACTAGCCAACTCGTAACAACTAGTTATAATAAAAAAAATTACGTTGATAAAAATAATAATAGTAAAAAATGGGATGTGAATATATTCTTCGATATAAAAAAATCAACAATCTTTTTGCAATTCAAGGTTGCTTTATTAATATGCAATTAATACAAGAATATTATGTTTGAGAAAACATTTGGAGGTAATAGTATGATGTACACTTAACATTTAAAAAAGTGGAACATGGTTGTAAGTAGAAGTTATTAACCGTAATAGTTATTTTCGATGAAAAAATGCTTTTTTCATTTCTATAAGTACATATAGGTAAATAGTATTTATGAAAAAATGTTGTTAGATATTTCATATTTTGATAAGTCTTATGTAAAGTCGATTTCTTCCATTTTAAATCCGATTTAATTGCATATGTTGTGTATGGGCTGATTGATGTTATGAGAGCTTCATCAGTTATGGAAGTGTTTGTTGAAGATGATAAAATTCTTGAGGATATGGTTAATAATCTCCTAATGATGATTTTTGAACGGTTCATGGTGAAAAGCAGTAGTTTTGTGATGTCAGTCTTGAACAATTCATGAAGAAAGTAAATTGTATTGTGCTGTCAGCTGCGTAGTCTGTTATCAATATTGCTGTTTAGTTACTTGTAAGTAAAGAAATGTTAATTCAGCATTCTTAGTTGATGTGTGGTATTTGATGAGATATCTCCAAGTTGATGGTTTCTTGATAACGTGAAGAAGAAAATTTCATTGTTCATCAAACATTGTAGTAATTGCAGAAGCAAGTGTTTATGTGTAGGCCATTAGTGTTTGGGATTGAGCTTCATTAAACCTTTTCGTATGATCATGTGAAAAAAATAATACTTATTAATTAAATAATGAATATTGTTTTTTTATTTCTTCCCACTGGGAAGTTAGTCGTGTGGACCTTGCGGGTCGCACCCAAACCACATTTTTGTTACGTTTTACGATATTTTTAAAGATGAGTTGCTGCTTTTGCTAAAAATAAATTATTCTGATTAATGAATATTAGCTTGTTTTTTAGTAATTGCAAAGAAAAATTGTAATTATATTCTATTTCCGATGTATTGCATGTAAAAACATACACATTTTGATGATGAGTCCACGCTCGTTACAGTGAACAATCTCGTTCCAGTGAACAGGTCCGGTTTTTATTAGTTCACTATACCGAGCGTCTACAAATCATCAATTTCAAAATTCAGCTAGTTTGCCTTTATTTTAGTTATTTAATTACTAATAAAAAACTACTGGACCGATTTTTCTGGAAACCTAATCAGTTCTTAGTTACGTAATTACGCGTCAAATGAACCCGGTCCCATGTCCATATCGTCTTTGGTTCTCGAGATAATCGAGGCGAAAGATAATTCCGAACGCACATGCGCACATATGTACGTACATACACACACACAGACATCTCTGTAAAAACATTGGATTTGGATTCAGGTGACCTTAAAACGTGGAGATATGTCAAAATCCGCGATTCACAAAATCGGCCCCATTACAACAACTTCCCACTGGGTAGTTAATAAACATACTTATTTTCGTCGTTATTCGTTTTTTCTTTGTTTAGAGTCCTTTCAAACAAAAGTCGACCAGGAATTTTCGATAGAATTGAAAATTCTATTAAATAGAAAAATATCGATACCAATAAAAACTCGCGGTAACGATAATCGACTTTAATTCTATTTAACTTTTGACAATTCTATCAACAGAAAAGCCTCGATACCAATAGAAACTCGCAGTACCGATAGACCGACTTTAATTCTATTTGACTTTAATTCTATTGCGAATAGAATCTCGCGGTAAGGCCCTAAGTATCTGTAAATGCACAATTCAGTAGGTATCTGTCCTTTGCTTGGGTTAGCTGTTGTTGCGGTTCAGTTTTGTTTGTTTAGAGAAAGGAAGCCAAACAAAAAAAAAAGGTTAGTTTTACTAAAATATTTCTCACTTTTAAAATCGTGTTAGTGTTCAGTGATTGTATTATAAAACATTGTGTGCTAATTATTTATTGAATATATTATATATGCATTGTATTTGAGTGAAAATTTTACTGGATTTGGTGTTAACTTGTTCAAAATAAACAAAGTATTGAAAAAAGTGCAGTGGGGGTAAGTGTGCGCAAAACTTTTGGGGCAAGTGTGGCGAGCGTACATAGTAGCCATAAGATGCAGCCACTATATAGGAGTTTTTTTAGTCCTCTCAAGGCAAGATATGCAGAGGAATGTGAGCGTTGGACAACTCAACATTCTGGGAGAGCGATGAATCAGTACGAAGTAGTTGGCCTTTTTAATCGGGCTTTTGAAAAAGCTGCCACAGTGGGAAATGCTGCTTCCGGATTTTCAGTGACACGAATATATCCTTTCAATGAAAATCTTTTCGGGGATGTTGACTTTGCACCTGCTTCAGTCAGCGATTCGTTTAAGATACGAGAAGATGCCGTTGTTGAGTCAAGTTTTGAAATGCCTAATACAGACATCGCAGATCAAGCAATCCAAAGTGCAGAAGTGGCTGTGACAGAAGTTCATCTTGAAGTTGCAGATGCAGGAACCGTTGAGTCTATAGCAAATATTGAAAACGTATCGCCAAATGAAACGAGTGAAACGTGAACACATTTTATCAAACTCTATCCCAGCTAGAACTGTAAATTTTTAAAAATATTAACATGTTTCACTCCTCTAAGTCCTTTGCCACAAGCAGAGAAAAATCAAAAGAAAACTGTCAGATCAGAAATAATAACATCGACTCCTTATAAACAAGACCTGGAGGCTAAACGCAAGGAAGAAGAAGAAAAACACCAAAAAACAATGGACAGAAGACAATCTAAAAAAGTTAAGGTACCAATGAAGCCACTTCTTTCAAGACCTGGACCTTCTTGCTTGGCTAAGCACTTAGAATCAAAACTGCCTGAAAAAATATGGACTGCTTTTGTCCTTTGTGCGGGGGAAAGTATGAGGATCTACCAGTGGAAGAATGGATTCAATATATTAAATGTGAGATATCGTGGCACGAGGACTGCACTTCCTATGAAAAAGAAGTAGTATTCTACTGCGATTTTTGCTGTGATCTGTAATTGAATTGCAGATATTTTTTTTAAACTGGAAGTTCCTTTTTTTGTTATTTGTTAATTTATTTTTTTATTTATATAACTTTAAAATAATTAAGAGTTCCTTCCATTTACAATAACAGTTTGATCTGTGAAATAATACTAATTTCAATATTTAATATATTAAGAGTGTTTCTTGTGTTATTTAGGTACTTAAATTTTTTTTTAAGATGATTAATATTTTTTTACTGCGTTTCAAGAACTTTTAATGTGTTAAAAACAATCTAAATATTTACATTAAAAACTATATGAAATTTGATTATGCGGTTTCTCTATGAAATATACTACATATTATTTTTTCGGAAAATAAAAAAGTTAATAATAAAAACTTGTAACATAAGTGTTTTAGTTAAAAAACGCTGGACATGCGCACACTTACGCCAAATCATGCGTACTCTTACCCATAGATAGGGGCAAGTGTGCGCAATCTGACTTGCTTTGGTTTTTTCAATAAAAATGTAAGTAAATTAAAAAAAATATATTCTTTTACTCTTTTAAATAAATAGCCAAATATGCAGCTTTATCTTCTTCTTCTTCTTCTATATATATAAAAATGAATGTTTGTCTGTATGTCCTTTATAGACTCGTAAACTATGCATTTGATCATGTGATGATCTTCAGCAAAGTTGTTGTGCATGAACCCGCGAAGGTTTTGAGTTGGTCCGACCAATTTTCGACAGATGGCGCCACTGCCATTCCAATTATTCTCTACATCTATAAAAGAGAACACATTTTTTCTGTATTTCCGCGAATAGGGAGTAAGTGCGTAACAATACCCCAACAATATATATATCAACCGATTTGTCGTGAGATGGGTTATGCTTTAGGACTAATTTTAGTATACTGAATCCCTTATTGGGCTTTTAAACCCCTTTTATATGTTTTTTTTACTGACAAAAACCATTTTCCTATGCTTTACACACTAATGACTACAAAATGGCTGAACCGATTTGAATATGACTTGATTCCTCGATAAGTACATTTTCTGCTGAAGAGATTGAGGTATAAATCATTATTCTGCGATTCTTATAACGGAAGTAATAAGCAAAAATATAATTATTCAAGATACAAAGATATCACAGATGCGTAGGTCATTGCAATCAATGGCTCACCAGTGGAGTGCGCGCATATTCATGTTCAGCAAACAAACCTTTTTCTTTCTATGCACTACTGTAGGTTTCTTATGTAATTATGCATTGTCTTAAGTATATGTATATATGTATGTATGTATATATATATATGTATATGTATATGCAATTGTTTCGAAGGAACACAAGTAAGCAATTTCTTTAAAAAAAAAAACGGTTTGGAGCTAACTTATGTAGTTCTGTTTCGCTGTCAATAGTACACCTGGTGATGAGGGGTTGCTTCTGTTTGCATGTACATTTGTACTTAACGGATCTTTTTTTGTTTTTCTCTGTTTGCTGTTCTGTTTTCCTATGAATTTCCAAACTCTAGAGTATGATTGCACTTCTGAAATGAATTTTGGCGTAATAGGAATTTGTCCAATTATAAGAAGAATTTTGTTTTAAGTGTTTTTCGTTCTGTGAATTTGGGTTGTACTAAGAGAACCGGAAAGAGAAATAATAGGTTGTTGTTCTAACATTATGTCCTTTTCTGACCAATATTTTAGTACATAACATGCGTACTACATACACGCATGTGTACGCATCTATTACGAGACTCAGCCAAGCGGCCAGAGTGAAGAAAACGCTACAAGAATGTGGGCACTCAGCCAATACAAAATGATAGGCAAGGAAAGCTGAATCTTCCCCTGTGAAGAAATGCTTAATGGCGGTATTGCATGGAACAGGGGAGAAGAAGGGAGGTGGTTTTAGTCGGTAGAAATCCGGAACCTATTATTTTAATAGTATCTTTTTCAGATTCCCACGTTCTGTAAAAAGAAAAAAACCCAGCAAAGCGGGTACAACCAGCTATCTTTCTTCTTTCTATATATATAAAAATGAATGTTTGTCTGTATGTCCGTCACAATCGATGAAGTGGCGATCGTGATAGTTGGCGAAGAATTCGAATCGCGCGACATAATTCTTCATCGCAGAAGTGGTGACGTTCAGCGAGTCTCCGAAACTCATCGCTCATACGACGGATTGCAGTATCCGATTCTGTTTTGGCGAGGAGAAGATGGATATCATTTCAACATCAAAATGAGAAATCCACAAACAGACGAGGAAACGAATAAGAAAGTCAGTGCCATGAATTATTATTCCTATCGATTGATGATTCGTCAAGACGCTGAGGGCCACATTCTGAAATGTCGACAATTGTTCCATCAATACATCGTCGACATGTACGCGAAGATTGAAACCGAACGACTCCTATATATTCGATTGAATCAAACCGATTTGCGTTCTGAAGAGTACATCCATTTACGAGACGCAATAGTTAATGATGGTAACGTGAATCCAAACGAATTGGGAAGAATGGTCATATTACCGTCTACATTCACGGGGAGTCCACGGCACATGCATGAATACGCACAAGATGCGATGACATACGTTCGCGCATACGGTCGTCCAGATTTGTTCATCACATTTACATGCAATCCAACTGGGATGAAATTAAAGAACTTCTGTTAGCTGGACAATCATCTTCGGACCGCTATGACATTACCGCACGCGTATTTAAACAAAAATTGAAATCTTTGATGGATTTCATTATCACGCATCACGTTTTTGGAGAGACACGCTGCTGGATGTATTCCATTGAATGGCAGAAAAGAGGATTGCCACATGCACATATTTTGGTTTGGTTAATCAACAAAATTACGCCAGATCAAATTGACCAAATCATCTCAGCAGAAATACCAGATAAGGACATTGATCCAGACTTATTCGACGTCGTTACCAAAAATATGATTCATGGTCCATGTGGCGCATTCAACAACAATTCACCATGCATGTCTGATGGGAAATGCACGAAACGATACCCAAGAAACTTGGTTTCTGATACCATCACTGGCAATGACGGATACCCACTGTATCGTCGACGATCAGTTGAGGATGGCGGCAAATCCATCGTTCTGAAAGTACGAAACGTTGATGTCGAAGTCGATAATCGTTGGGTTGTGCCATATTCACCGTTGCTCTCAAAGACCTTCAAAGCACACATTAATGTTGAGTATTGCAATTCAGTGAAGTCGATCAAATACATTTGCAAATATGTCAACAAAGGAAGCGACATGGCAGTCTTCGGAGTAGGGAATGTGGCCGCACCGCTCGATGAAATTAACCAATACCAACTTGGACGCTACATTAGCAGCAATGAAGCAGTATGACGCATCTTATCATTTCCAATCCATGAACGACATCCAACAGTAGTACACTTGGCGGTGCATCTCGAGAATGGACAGCGCGTGTACTTCAAAGCAGATAATGTACGTGCAAGAGTATTGGTTACACCGGCAACAACTTTAACTGCATTTTACTCATTGTGCCAAGATGATCTTTTTGCAAAGACTCTACTTTATTCTGAGGTGCCGAAATTCTACACATGGAATGCATCGGCTAAAAAGTTTCAACGTCGAAAGCAGTTAAGGTAAGGTAAAGCAGTTAAAGGAAATCCCAATTTGTATTCCAGTGACGCATTGGGTCGTCTGTACACTGTTCACCCGAACAATACAGAATCCTTCTATCTGCGATTGCTGTTAATCAATGTATGTGGACCGACATCCTTCCAAGATTTAAGAACAGTCAACGGTCAGCTGTGCGCCACTTATCGCCAAGCTTGCCAGGAACTAAATCTTCTTGAGAATGATGCACATTGGGACACTGCACTCGCTGATGCATCGAATACTGCTCGACCACAGCAAATACGCACGTTATTTGCCATAATATTGACAACCTGCTTCCCATCTAATCCAAAAGATCTTTGGGAAAAATACAAGGACTACATGAGTGAAGATATTCTACATCGTTTGCGCGCTGCGAATCAAAATCCGGACATTCAATTCACAACAAACGTGTATAATGAGGCATTGATTTTGATTGAAGACATATGTTTGGCAATCGCTAACAAGGCACTGGTGCAACTGGGAATGCCTGCTCCGAACCGACCAGCGAACGACCTTTTTGATCGTGATTTGCAACGAGAAACACACTTTGATTCTGACGAACTGGGGACATTTGTTCAGACAAATCTTCCGCAGTTGGTTCCAGAACAACGCATTGCGTATGACAGAATTATGCGTGCAATCACAGAACAAAGCGGTGGACTATTTTTTATAGATGCGCCCGGTGGTACAGGCTTTTCTTCTTTCACTCATTTTGGCAACCATACGATCACAAAATCATATTGCACTGGCCATTGCATCATCTGGAATTGCGGCAACTCTTTTGGATGGTGGCCGAACAGCGCATTCAGCATTGAAACTGCCGTTGAATTTGCAAAACACTGGAAACGCACGGATCTTCGGTGGCGCACTCATTTTATTGTCTGGTGATTTTCGACAAACACTGCCGGTTATACCACGTTCAACACCCGCTGATGAACTTAATGCATGTCTCAAATCATCAGTTTTATGGCGTCATTTACAGAAATTGACTTTGAAAACCAACATGCGTGTACAACTACAACGGGATGCATCGGCTAGAAATTTTGCAAAACAATTAATGGATATTGGAAATGGGCGAATGCAAATTGATGGATCTACTCAATGTATCACCTTGCCAGCAAACTTCTGTAAGATCACAGAAAGCATAGACGAATTGGTGCAGAAAGTTTTCGCAAACATTGCACAGAACTACCAAAATCATCAGTGGCTCAGTACGCGTGCTATATTAGCGGCCAAAAACATCGATGTCAATACCATCAACTTCACCATTCAGAATGGAATACCCGGCGAAACAACAACATATAAGTCCATCGATACTGTGGTGAATCAAGACGAAGTTGTCAACTATCCAACTGAATTCTTGAATTCGCTTGATTTGCCAGGCATGCCACCGCACGTTCTTACATTGAAAATTGGCGTACCCATCATTCTTCTTCGAAACATAAATCCACCACGACTTTGCAACGGAACCAGACTCTCAGTCAAGAAAATGATGAACAATGTTATCGAGGCAACAATTTTGACTGGAAAATTCAAAGGTGAAGACGTACTGTTGCCGCGTATCCCAATGATCCCGACAGATATGCCATTCGAATTCAAACGTTTACAGTTCCCGGTGCGACTCGCTTTCGCAATGACTATCAACAAAGCACAAGGACAATCGTTGCAAGTGTGTGGATTAAATTTGGAGAATCCATGCTTCTCACATGGGCAGCTCTATGTGGCCTGCTCACGCGTCGGAAAACCTTCTGATTTATTCGTTTACGCACCAGATGGAAAAATAAGAAATATTGTGTATCCCACACCACTTCAATAAATATCGAATGAAAATGTCACAATTTTTTCGAAATGAACAAAATCAATAAAATGACTCAAAATGAATTGAATATTTGTGTAATGTCTTTCCTTCAAATTTATTTTAGTTGGTGGCGTTGCAACGCACGCAGGGTACAGCTAGTAATTTAATAAAACCCTGTATTATATCTTCTATATTTCGCTTAGTATCATGTTTCAAGGTCGAAAGTGCGCACACTTACCCTTAACGACTCTATTTGTATTTGTATTGATCATAGATCTCAGATACTTAAACTTTTCGCACTTAGGAATCACTTTTCCATTCAAATAAATATCTGGAAATGGTCGGAATGGATCAGAAAATGGGCAGTTCAGGTAATCCGCCTTTTGGGAGCATACCCATTCTCCTCTAAACAACCACGCACACATCAAGTGCTAGTTGTAGGGATGCTTGATCCTCACTTATGATAACTCCATCGTCAACAACTGATGCACTTTGGGGTTCGCTACTTTACCTTCAAACAGATAATATAGGACTTATGTTAAGTGGCGTTTAAAGTTAGAACACAGAAATCCAATGGGACTTACCACCATGTCGCTTTGATTTCGTACCTCTTATTTGGCATTTGTAACAAACAACGTAATATATCGTAACGTCACTAGAACTCGCGGAGAATGTTGGAATGAGCTGAACTTTAGCTTGCTTTTTGACAGTTGTCACAGAGGGACATCTTACTCTCGTCTTTGCTTCGTTATACATGTCCATGATCATCTGTACTTAGGGTTAATGGAACCCGTCGATATCTTAGCACCACCCATAACAGATCTCTTGATTGTCAATCGAATGCATTTTCAAAATCAACCAACACCAGATGCAAATGGTTTAAGTAATCACGATGTTTTCCCATTATAGTCCTTATACGTTGGATTGTATGTATCTGTGGTTAATTTACCCGTGACAAACCAGCGCTGGTCACCAGATAGCCGTATTATTTGCCGCATTCGGCCTTCTAATGTCCGCTCAACGATCTTCATGATGTGTGATATCAGCAAAATAGAAAGGTAATTAGCAGAGTTTGTCATATCATCCTTTCCTTTGTGGAAAGGAAGAAGATAACTTTTCCTCCACAGACTAGGCATTGTATCTCCTCTCATGAGTGGGGAGATGAGAATCATGAGCCATCTAGATGCGATGTCTCCCAACTTTTTCTAAAACTCAGAAGATAACTCGTCCGGCTCAACTGCTCTCGCTTCTTGGAGTATTTAACCGCTTTCCCAACATCGTCGACTCTTATGTCAGGTACTTCTCCACAATAACTGCTTAAAAGTCCTTCACAATACTTTTTCGTCGTCTGCAAGGAATTGGCCTTGAGCATTGTTAATGAATTTTAGCGAACAAATCTCCTGAGCATTCTCTCTTGAAGAAGCTTTTCCCTTGTTCAACTTGTTTTGTCGGATCTCGTGGATAGCCGTGTTCTTGTCAGAACGCGAAGAAGATATTTCCTCCAACTCCCGCTAGAGGCCCTCCAAACTTTATGCTTGAATTGGGGCGCACTTCTTTTGCAACGTCTGTAGTCCAATTCTAGACGAGTTTATCATCTCTTTTATTAGAGGACCACCTTTTGAAACTCCGAGCTGTGATTTAGAGTCATCATAGTCTTCGTTTGACTTCCCGACATGTCCGTTCAAATCACCAAACAAAAGCTCTTCCTTTGGGATATCCTTGAAAATCTAGCCAGAATGTGACTTTTCCCTCTGCTCTCACCCGATTTGGGGAGCATTTGCACTGACAATATTCCACATTTCACCTTGTATCACCAGTTTGAGAGTATCAAACCGTCGCTGGACTTCGAAATGGTCAATACGTTGCCAAGTAGCTCTGCCGTAAGGATAATACCGATTCCGTTCTTATCTTGTAAGGTTCCGTTGTAGAAAATATTGTAAACTTTTGACCTAACGTCCAAGAAACACGCCCGATTTGCCGTGTTTCGCCATTTCGTTTCTTGAGCACACAAGATCTCCACTCGACCACTCATACTTCCAACGTTTCAATTCGCTATCCTTAGACTACGCGCACAGTGACTCGAGAAAGCGATACGATGCTAGAAGCGTTTTCTTTGCGATAAAACCGTTCACATGTATTTTTAAGTACGTGCGCAAAGTGAAGCGATATTTAATGCTGTGCGCACGAGTTATGTACATAACGCATTATGTCAAGCGCCTAGCAACAAGAGAACAGCAACACAAGCGAACGCAACTTCCCAGCAATACATCGGGAACACAAGCTGCTGTTGACAACAAGGCTTACGGGATCAACCTGATCAAATATAAAAGAAGGAAAACAAAGCATCATCATTGTCTCTGGATCATCACAGCCGAATACAAGAGAGAAACGTACAGACAAACTTCATGTTTATCACTTTATGTATCATTGTTTTCATTGTCAATTCGCTATCATATACAAGGTGGCGCAAAATTAATTATCCAATTTTGTTTTTGAATTACTTTTTTACTAAATAAAAAGAAATGATTTTGAGTGATGGAAATCTTTATTTGGACCTTTAAATTCTTTTCTGTTAAGTGGAAAAGATGATATGTGCCCGTTTTATCGCATTTTCCATGACTTTTCGCAAGATTTCCGATGATAACTGTTCGCATTTCTGTGTAATATTCTCCTCAAAGGCTGCGATTGTCTGAGGCTTGTTGATATAAGCCCGCGACTTCAAGTAGCCCCAAAGAAAGAAATCTGGGATGGTTAAATCGGGCGTTCTTGCTGGAGTAGCTTTGTGAAATGCTACTCTACCTACGGAACCTACCGTCTAAGCTGTATGAAGCGCAGCTCGCTCTTCTTTATGCTGTTTAAAGCGCAGCTCGCTGAAATATGATGGCAAATTATTGCCGCATTGGAAATCGAGTCAAGTTTTCGATTAAGACTGATTTTACTCAAAAATTCACTCCCCTTTTATACACGATTCTTACACTAGGTTTTCCTATGCTAAGCAATAATCATTGTAAACTAAATGTTACAAAGTTACATTTGATCCCTTTAGCCTACTTTCGAATTATGGGTGCAAAGAATGAAAATGTAAACAATGACAAACACATGAACTCAAGTGAACCTCTACGTAGCATGAATCACTGTCGACACCGCTTGAATGCCATATGACACTTGATTTTCTGTGGGGCATTCCTACAATGTTATGAGTGAATGTGAAGCGATACAGTGTTAAATAATGGTTCTTCATACTTCGTGTGCTTGCATTGAATCGCACTACATCCTTCCCCCACCGCAAAATGATATTTGTTTACATTTCTTAAAATTTAAATAAATATTATTTTATCAAATACTTTGTTAATTTGGGATCAATGCGTGCTTAATGTATATAATGTTAACAAAATTATGATCTTATACGTTAAAAATTTGATGATCTCTCTTACATGTATTCTTAATTCTCTCTAAATTTAATTAGATTGTTATTATGTATTTCATATTCCTTACCATCGATTACAATACTAGTTGTATTTGGATCATTGAATGGTTTTTAAATTTTTTTCTTATTCTGAGCTCTTAAATATACCTACTTTAAAATTCGATTTGTATTGAAGGATCGCGAATGAAACAAGTGTCTTTACATACTTCATACAAAACTCAATTTATTTCATTTAGTTTTACACAAAACTTAAATCACTAAGTAAAAGTTAAAATTTTACTGTGGTATTGGCGATTAGACAAATCATCATCGACTGCCGCCCGACCAACTAACTCTTTGGTAGGAGGTGGTCGTGTGCAGAGAGATAATTTACGAGATAATTTAGGAGATGATTTACAATGTCTGTAAACGTATAACTCAGAGAGTGACTACTACATACTAAACGATATATAACTCAAAGAGTGACCACTACAGTATACATTATTTTGTGTGTTCATTCTTTTATTTTTGTCTTTTAAGTAGTTATCTAAGTCATAAATTTTTTCTTTGTTCGTTAAAATTTCACATGGTATCGTGCTTACTTTACCTTTTACTTTTGGTGTATATATGTATGTAGAGTACTACTATGAGGCAATTAATTATAACAGTAAGTATGGTATGGCAACCATTCATCCCAGCTATCTTTGTCTCCTATTGTCATCAGCTAATCGTTTAAAACTCTGTGATTTCTTTCTAAAGATCCTAAGGTTTCATGATTATATCGGGTTGATACTAGTTTTTCTATATTTAATGCTTTACAAATGTTCTTTAGTAATACGTTTGTAAATTCTTTTCCTTTATCGGTCTTTAGCTTTCTGAAGCATCCATACTTTAGTATGAATTTTTCTACTATTATTTTGGCAATGCTGACGGCACCTTTACTTTCTACTGGGAATGCCGCCACAAATTTCGTTAGTTCACATTGTATGGTTAATATATGTATATCTAAATCCATTTGAAGGTATCAAAGGGCCTACAGTGTCTATTGAAAAGGTATCAAAAGATGTACTCGGCGTATCTGTTATGACAAAATTTCCTTTGGTGTATCTTGTTATTTTGACTTTTTTGCATGTTTTACAGTTGTTAATGAATGATTTCACCATTCGATTCATATTCTTCCTAACATATTTCTGTTTTAATTTGCTGATGCATTTTCTGATACCACAATGTCCTCCTATTCTAGAGTTATGATGTTCCCAATTAATCTGTGCTTTTCTTCTTCATTAGTTACCTGTTTTGGAGGTTCATATAATAATATATCTAAACACTCATCAATGTTTTTCTTCTTTTGCAGCTTATTAAATATATCTTTGAATGCATTCATGCTCACAATATTAAATATCAAACTATTTCTCGCTAGGGCTAGTTTATTAACACCTGCATTGTTCATAATGAATATTAGCTTCTTCAAGATCAATTTTAACTCTGATAGAGAATTATCGCTAAATTCCACAACTACAGTGTTTGCTGCTATTATAACTTTATTTCTTCGGGCCCCTTTTTCATTAGTTTTTATTTCTTTATATTCAATTTTCTTCATCCGCCTTATGTCAGATAGTGATATACAGTCCCATATGTGAAGGTGATCAGTCCCCACATTTGAGTCTAAGGCTTTCGCCCAGTTTTCTGTTGTTCTTGGTGTTTCAATTTTCTCCATCTCCCTCTTCATTGCTCTTGTTACAACATCTATATTGTACTTTGGTATCATTTCTTTTAGTTTTTCCGAATTAAGTTGTATTCGAGAAAGTGCATCTGCATTTGTATTCGTCCTTGTTTGAATACGATTTCATAGTCATAATCCATTAAGTCTACACGTATTCTGGTTAATTTAGACGTGAAAATAAGGACACAAATGGTCGATGGTCAGTATAAACTATAAATATTACAAAGTTACATTTGATCCCTTTAGCCTACTTCCGAATTATGGGTGCAAAGAATGAAAATGTAAACAATGACAAACACATGAACTCAAGTGAACCTCTATGTAGCATGAATCACTGTCGACACTGCTGGAATGCCATTAGACACTCTTGATTTTCTGTGGGGCATTTCTACAATGTTATGAGTGAATGTGGAGCGATACAGTGTTAATGGATTTTCATAATTTGTGTGCTTGCATTGAATCACACTACACTGGCCATGCCAAATGGCCAAAACAAGAGATTACGCGACCAGGAAGCGCTTCCTTCACAATATCCATTGTGGCTCGTGCTGTGTATGCGGTTGCACCGTCTTGTTGAAACCACATGTTCACCAAGTCCCGCCCATCCAATTCCGGCAGTAGGAAGTCGTTTATCATGCCCCTGTAGCGTTCGCCAGTAACAGTGACCGTATTGCCGATGGCGTCCAAAAAAAAATACGGCCCAATCACTCGTCCTGCGTGAACGCCGCAGCACGCAGTGGCTTTGAGTGGATGTAATGGCTCTTCGTGTATCACACGCGGATTTTCAGTGCCCCAGAAAGGAAGATTTTGCTTATTGGCGTAACCGCTTAAGTGGAAATACGCCTCGTCGCTCATGATGATTTTCGACACAAAATCGTCCTCTTCGTTGTTGAGATTGAGGATGGCTTGACAGTAATTCACACGCGACTGTCGGTTAGGAGACATTAACTGATGCACTGTTTGCACTTTGTACGAGAACATGTGTGTGTTTCACTAAAATTCGCTGTAGGGTCCGTCTGGTGATGCGCAATTGCGTGGCCCGTCATCTGGTTGATGTTTCTTCGTTCTCAGCGACATCGGCAGCCACAGCCGCGATATTCTCGGCCGAACGACCAGTCCTCTGGCGGTCACGTCCTGCATGGTGTCCTGTGGTTCCAGTCTGTTCGAGTCGAGTAGCTAAGCGCCGGAATGTTTGCCCAGTTGGCGCGATACGATTAGGAAATCGACGTCGAAATTCACGCTGCGCTAACATCACCGATCGATTATTGGTAAAAAAAAATCGACACAATTATTCCACGCTCTTGCGGAGTATAGCGCTCCATTGCTTGTCTGTTTGTATACTGCAGCTGTCTAGTTCATAAATGTCAAATATAATTGACGTTCGATTGACGCCATTTGCAAAAATTATAACATCTTCCAATAGGATAATTAATTTTGCGCCACCTTGTATTTTTGTTCCTATGCTTTTTGAGCTGTTAACTTTCAATCATCCTCTAACATATTTTTGTTGTTGCTCTCTTTCTTTTTCTTTTATGTACAAACTATGTTAAGTGTTATCTTTTGTAAGTTTTTTAAGAAGAGTCAGTTGGAGATAAGACCTGAATAAATAAACCAGCGGAAAGATCTTTCATTATTTCCGAAAGTGCGCAAAAACTTTAACTCACGTTCATAAGGCTACATGTAAACAGTTTTATTGCTAGCAAACGCTTCTCGCATCACTGTGCGCGTATCACAGCTCCGACCTGACCATTTCTGCTCGTCCCAGGATCCCAACCAGCGTTGCCACTTAATTCCAGACAAAAGTAGTACGACATGTTTCCTTCATTAATTATTGCATTTATAGGATTTAAACATTAACAAAATATAAATAAAAAGCATAGGATAACAAAAACATATTTTCAATTCACAAAAAACATAAATTATTATAATTAAAAGAGAAATAAGATCATTTTCCCAGCTACAGTTTTTCATTTGACAACTTCATTTTCAATAGTCACGTGTTCACTATCAATAAATTTAAAATTCATACACAATTTGAGCAATTTTCCGGATGGTTCAAAAACTGTATTATCTTGTAATAACTCTTTAGTCAGTAAAATATAGTAAATTGTTTCTGCGCTCAACCCATTCCTCAACTCTTAATTGGCAGAATTTTCGCTCACCGAAAACACTACTGTGTGGAATACAACATAAATCTAGCATATAGGCTGTTAACATTCTAAACATGTAATTTCCAAGCGCGACAAAACGGTTTTTCAGATTTGCACTCTACCTTGGTAGAGTCTCTAAAGACTCTAAATTGGTTTTCCCATTCCTTGCGATATTTTTGAGTGCGCACTTTCTTATTTCTTCTGCATTTGATATTTCTGCTTGGTTCCTGGAATATTTGTTTAATTAGTATTTTTTCGTCTTTCTAAGTGCAAAAGCCTACCCGTCAGTATCCCAAACGTCTTTTAAAAATCCCCTAATATCTGCAGCACAAAAAAACCAATCAATTGCAGAAAGAAACAAACAATAACATTTAAATTAACGATCAGTTTTTTTAATAAAATAAAACAATACCAAAATGCCACAAAATGTAGTATTTTAGAGGTGTAGTATGTAGTACGACATTCAAAAATCATGCTTATATGTAGTAAAGCACTACATACTCGTATGTAGTATACAGATATGGGCATTAAAATAGGGACAGTTGTAATTTCTTGAATTAAAATTAAATAAATATAACAACTCTCTTGCGAAATTCAAATTCTAACCGTTATCGTGGGGTAAACTGTTGGAGATAGGACAAAAAATTCCAATTATCCTGAAAGAATGGATGATGTTATTTTATAATTGATAAAAATTGATAATTCTGGGAAAATATATACATATATGAACAAAAGGCTTACGGTTTCCTAACCTCGTCCCAACAGCCAACGCCACACTTCCACACTCCACGCTGTTCTTGTCAAAAAAGTATCTTATCCCAGCTGTACGGAAAGGAATCTGGGTCGCGTTCAATACGTGGAAGTGTTTCGTTCGCTGTTAGGTTGAGTTCACATTAAAAAAATATTATAAGGTCGAATCGCTAACAGCCCGGGGCCCGTCTGAAACTCCGGTGGAAGACTCCAACTCCAAAACAGCGAGGCGACCAACTGCTCTTCTCGGCTTGACGACACCTCCACTTGTCTGTACATCTGCGCACCTCACCACCCCATCTTGCCCGGGGTAGACCTTAACCACACGTCCTAACTTCCATGATGAACGGATCTCATTGGGTTCTACCGCAATAACTACCTGTCCAACTTCTACTGGTTTCGTGTCTTAATGCCACTTAGAGCGACGTGTGATTTCTGAGAGATATTCGTGGCACCACCGTTTTACAAGCTGCGTCATTAGATGTTGTGAACGTCGACTATAAAGTCTACTGAAAGCATCGGCTTCACAAAAAACGCCGGGGGCTGTGCTGTCCCTGTCAGCCTCGCCAAAGAGCATTAAATTCGGTGTGAGAAGTTTCGGGTCCTCTGGGTCCACAGGAACATGAGTGAACGGGCGTCTGTTGACCTGCCCTTGGGCTTCTAACAAGGCGTTACGAAGAACATCTTCACGGGGAACAACTCCTATGAGGATGAATGATATGCTTCGCTTGATTGACTGAATGAGACTGAATGAGGTGAAATTGCACAAACAAGTCGACCAACGGACGATTTTTTGGCAGGATCGCCGGATTTCGAGATGCATAAGACACCAGCACCTTCTGTCCCTTGCCACTTAAACGGATAGAGCCTTCCTCGTCCATTAAGAGGGAGAGCGAAAAAATCCTACTCGACGCAGCCACAATTCCCCTTGCCCTTAGCGCAGCAATTTCAGAGGGAAAGGGGTCGCTTTGAATCTTCCGGAACAGCCACTGTTCCCCTTTAATAAATTTTGCCACTGAGATAAATGAAAGCCTCTCGGTCACCACCTTTCGGACGATATCTCTAAAACGGAGTAACAGAGCGATGACACTAACGGCAGAAGGGCATCTCGATTGAAATCTAGGCTTCAACTCGTTGAAAATATTAAATTAAGGCACATCCTGTGTTCCATGCAAAAGAATAGAAGCGGAATAAGGAATGTTTTCACTGACCAGGGCGATGGTAGTTTTTCCTTGTGTTACTGGCCACTCCCCGATTGGCTGCCTCATGAATTCAGGTCCTTTAAACCCCCTGACCTCTAAACTTCCTACCTCTGGATCGATCCACTTTGTCGCATCGTCAGCGCCGTTATCATATATATAACTCTAAGATCTCGCCAACTCGAACAGCCAGAAAAATTTGAAATTTTAACTTTGAATAATTAATCCCGGATAGCACTGCGCTGGAGTCGGAGATGAAAATTGTCTCGTCCAGGAGTATAGTGTGTGACTGCTTAATCGTAGCTGCCAAACGTACACCGAGAACTGCCGCTTGCAACTTCAACCTTGGAACTGTAAGCCTCTTTACCGGAGCAACTTTAGCTTTGGCCATAACTAGAGAGACATCCATCTCAGCATTCTTAGCGCAAATAAGCCATAGCAGCAAAGGCTCGTTCGGACGCATCGACGAAGACCACCAAACTTACCCGACTTCCATCCGGATTCCATGAAGAGTAACGGCGCCGTAATATCAGAAGTTGATTTCAAGTGCTGTTTGTACAACACGCACTGTTACACTTAAAAGCCCCTTGCAGGCATAGTGATCAAAAGTGTCATTTAATTAATAAGATGAAGGTTTTCTTTGATAAATATGAGTACTGTAAGTAAAGAAAATAAGGACATCAAAACTGTTAATAATAACCTTTAAATTTCGGAAATCTTGGAAAAAGTCACTTTGGGTTAACGGTACTCCGGACTCAAATGATTTAAAAAGAAAACAATAAGTGTATTTTCTTTCATACATATGTAGAATCGAAAAATCATATTAACGGTACTATGCAGCTTATTTCATATTCGTGGTTTTTTCCGCCTGTGAACCACTGTGCGTAGCAGGCACCGGAGCTAAAGAGTTCTCGACTGTCCTGATTATGGACGGCTGATGCAGCAACGGATAGGGACGATCTTAACACCCTGATACACCACACGTCCTCTTCTGACGGCAGGAAACCTAATCATTCTTCATCGGATCTAAGCAAGAGAATCAGATTCTATGATCTTTTCCGAAAGCTAACCTGCAGGAGACTTTTCAAACTCCGGGCATCGGAACAAGGGAAGATCCTGACCGCACTTCAAGCACACATTGCAACGTCCAGTTGAGTAGGCGGGCTGATGAGTCAAAACTCGCCCACGCGACTTACCAGGCTTCGAAGACTTCTAGCTGTCCATTGATTTGGGTAATGCTGATAATTCCGGCGGCAAGTCCATCAATTTCTCCGTCAGAAATTCTGCGAAGTCTCCCAGGTCGACCTTCGGGTTAATACTCTTCCGTTTCATCCACTCTTGATAGAGTGCGGCGTCAAGCCTGCAGGCTAAAGAGGTCAATACTGAGATCTCGAAACCTTTTTAACGATCTTACATCAGCAACAAAGCCTTTTACCTTGACCGCCCAACGATGTAGTTTGGGTTCGCATTTGGAGTTCAATGGTGGTAAATTTAATAACTATGACGTAAGGTCATGAATGAGTACGCCATGCCGGCCAAAGATCGCTCGGAGTGAGTCCATGATGGCTTCCGCATCAGCAGAGTACTTCAATCTGTCACTAACGAGCTGATAGGCTTCACCTGTTAACGCTCTTCGTAGCCGCGCTACATTTTCCTTCCCACTGAAACGTCCCTCTAACAAAAACTCCTCGGAGGCGCCTACATCTTCGCCCTCTAGGACGTGTTCTGGCACGGGCTAGAACCGGGTAACCTGCAATCACCCTTTGAGCAGAAGCAGGGTGAGGCAGTATCGTACTTATCTGGTTCAAAATTCACGCAAGAATAATGCCATCTTTTGCAGCGTTCACAGCTAACCTTGTTGTCATCGTGCATACACCCAAATCTAATCCGCACAAACAACCACCACCACCAGACCAACTCAAAATGCAGGCAAACTGTTCAACAAAACAACTCTGTCGTCGTCTTACGATTAGCTGGTATACACCGTACTAACCGGTGCGCAGATCTATCGATGCAAATTCTCGAACAAGAATAAGAAAAAATCAATTCAACAAATGATATGTCGAAAGCAAAATAAAATGATGTTGGAGATAGGACAATAAAATTCCAAGTATCCTGAAGGAATAGATGGTGTAATTTTATTTTCTAAAAAAGAAATTGATAATTTCGGGGGAATATATGTATGTATGTATGTACGTACATATGAACACCAGGCCTACGGTTTCCTAACCTCGTCCCAACAGCCAACGCCACACTTCCACAGTCCACGCTGTTCTTGTCAAAAAGGTATCTTATCCCATTGTAACGACGAGAAAAAAAGAGAAAAGAGACAGCTAGCTGTACGGAAAGGAATCTGGGTCACGTTCAATACGTGGAAGTTTTTCGTTCGCTGTTAGAAAAATAGGTGGACCGTTAGTTTGGAATGGTTTGGTTACTGAATGCATACTAACAAATTCTTCCAGACAGATTGATAAGCAGATGTGTTTATTTTTTTGTGTTAAAAATATAAATTATTTCCCATTAATTCTGAAATATTTTTATCAGATCTGAATTTATTGAATTAAATTAGATTAAAATTAATACTACAAAAAGTATAGGCCGCAGAAAACACTGCACCCCAGAAGAGAAATCTGCTATTTTAGCTTTTCGTGGAGAAGGAAAATCTCTTCGACAAATAGCTAGGAGCATAGGGTGATCTCCCAAGTTAATTGAAAATGCAATTCAGCCACCGAGAGTCAAAAAACAGCTTGGCCAACCAAAGAAAAACTGATAAACAGGTGTTATTAAGAGCGAGGCAGTTATTAAGAGCAAGAGTCAAGCAACAAAATATTAATCTGTTTTTTTTTTTAAATCAGAACTGCTAAAATTTTAATTTTGATTTTTTAATAAGTGTCTCTATTTTAATGTCAATGAAAAGTGTGATTTTTTTTGCGTTTACTACTGTACGGAAAAAATATGTAATTTTTTTTTTAAATTTTAGTGTAAAAATAAAAACAAATCAAAGCAAGTGAAGTTCAAATTTAACATTGTTTTCTCCTTTTTAGTTAATAAATATATGAATTCTTTAAATATGAATTCTGGAGGGAAAGTTATATTCTCTCTTTGCACAAAGAAAAGGGTGATACGAGAAACTGTGATAATTACCGTTCTATCAATCTGCTGTCATACACCATGAAGATTGTTGAGCGGGTATTAGATGGCTGATTGCGGCAAATAATACGGCTATCTGATGACCAGTGCGGGTTTGTCGCGGGTAAATCAACCCCAGATGCAATCCAAAGTATAAGGATCATAATGGAAAAACATCGTGATGCCTTAAAATATTTGCATCTGGTGTTGGTTGATTTTGAAAAAGCATTCCATAGAAACCCAAAAGATCTGATACGAGTGGCGGTAAGATAGCGAGGAGTTACAGAACCCTACGTACAGATGATCATGGACATGTATGACGGAGCAAAGACAAGAGTAAGATGCCCCGCTGGAGTCACCGAAGACTTCCCAATTGAAGTCGATGTGCACCAGCGAAGCGTCTTAAGTCCTTTCCTACTTCATTGCAGTCCTAGATTATCTGTTTTAACGAAAAAAGTTTTCAACTTTCTCGACCTCCAGTGTTTATTTGGGCGTCGGAGTTTGAAATGCTCAGGCCTTTGTTTTTCCCGTATTCATCTTAAGCCCTACTTTATTTTCCAATTTTAACGATCACAACGTAGTCTGTCATAAAACTGTCATTATATTTGTTTGCTTACCTAACACCACTCATGTAAAGAGGAGGATGACCACAGATAACAGCATGTTGTTATTTGACAGTTCTCATTTCTTCTTTCTTAAAAGCAATTATCAAGTGGGTTGATTATTATTCCAATCGGAAAGCTAACTCCCGTTTTAAGCGCTCTTTTTTCTATAAGTTCTTAATTCTTAATTATTAAACCGATGTTGGTGGCATTTTTTATTGATTAGAGAAATACATAGATTGAGAAGTCGTCATATACATAGACATTCTTTGTCATTCTTCTTCAGAAAATGTGCTGAAGCGATTTGGGATAAACTATCTGCAATAAACATATTCATTGTGATATCTCGAAACTATTTGAGATATCAATATCGCGCAAAATTTATCAACACGCCTTTTTCTAAATAAAATCAGGCAAGTTACTTTGGAGGGGACCTACACATATCTTAAAGTGTTACGTGTTATTATAAGTATTTATTTATAAGGCCAGCTATTACGAGTATACTTTCACTTACGATGCTTGCTTAAAGGTTTATCAGTGGGAGCAGAGAATTCGAATCAGGTACAAAATGAAAGAGTAGGTCATAAATCCAGTTCTGCAGATGAAAGCGAGGAGTTGGTGTGAGATTCCCCCGTATTAAAACGGAGAAAAAGGAAGTTCAGTAAGACTGAGGAGACAAAAAATTTAACTAATGGGGAACTTCAACGCTTAGTATTGCTTGAGCAGGTATAGCTTGTTAAGATTCAAGAGGAAGAAATCAAAAAAAAAGAAGGAACATGACACCAAAACATCGCATTCCTATCTCCATAATAGTTCCGCTACCTTAAGTGACAGTGAATTAAGTTACTATGTTAATTTACAAACCCAGGAATTTATTTGTTTTTTTTTTGTGTTATTGGACGAATATTTTGTTTTTGTACAGCGTTTTTAATTCCAATTCTTTAAAAACCCTATCATAAATCCCGATAATTTAAGGTTATTTATTATTTCCACTAATTCCGTTCTCTTCATTTGCTCCAACCATCGGATTTGATGTGCACTTTTCTTTAAATCCTCATCATCATAAACAGAAACTAAATTTTCCGAACCTTCTGGTAACTCGAAATTGTCGTTATCTTTTAAATGCTTTGCAATAGTGTGCAAAACGAAGCACGCTACAATTATATTTCACACATTTTTTAAATCAAGCCGAACGCAGTTTTGTAGAATTGGAAAACTTCTCTTCAGTTGACTAAAATACCTTTCAATTATAACACTCTCTTTTAAATGTACATATGTAATTTATTCAATGCCTTTTCCTGATTACTTGTTGGTTTCTTAAGAGGCGTAATTAACCAAGGTGCAATTCCATAACCTTCGTCTCCCAACAAAACGCTATTAGTTGACTGTCTCATTATAGGTTCAAGAAAACTGTTTCTCCAAATTCTGCAATCGTGAACTGAACGAAACAACACTTGTAAAACATTCCATTGCATCACATGTTTGAGGTTACTTCTAAATTTAATTCTGCTAGAGATAATTTAAAAAATAAATGGCAATTATTAACAGTATCTTAAACAAATCTCTGTTGCAAAAAAACCGAATGTTGTTCGTGTCAATGCCTGTGTTGTATCTGATAAACTAGTTGTTGCGTCATTAACTTTCCAAGAAAAATAAACAACAAACTAAAACTACTTTTAATAGAAAATGCTTTAAAAAATTAAGTTTTTATTGTCCGCCAAATTACAAAGAGCAAAATGCAATGAATGCAAAAAATAAAAAAATGGCTCCCACAAAGGGAAACTGATTAATTTGCACGTGGCTTTGGCATTTGTTCTAAGGTTCATAATATTCGCCTGCTACGTATCGTTGGTTTTCGTTAAGGCAATACAGGGTGGTGGCAACATACTCCCCCCAGTAAGTGGGGCTGAAGTCATCTTCACCTCCGCGTTACTCCCTATGTCGCCACTTGATCCTACGTCCAGAACAGCAAGCTTAGCAGCAGGGCGCTCGAAAACTCCTCCCGAGGTCTTTACGGTTGCTTTTCTCACCTGACCGTCAGCGGCGACCACAGTGCCGACCACAACTCCTCTTGGCCAGCCGTTTCTTGGAAGATGTTCGTCTACCACTATCACCAGATCCCCTCTCTCAATCGGCTTAACTTTCGCAAACTATTTATCCCGTCTGTTGATGTTCGGCAAATAGGATTTCACCCATTTCTTCCAGAAAAGATCAGCAATCATCTGGGAGCGCTTCCAGTTTTTTCACAGGTCGGTGGCCTCAAGATTGCAAGGTGGTTTGGCTCCATTCTCCAAGAATTAAGTGGTTTGGCGTCAGGGCTTCATCGTCGGCTGCTTCCAACGACACAAAGGTGAGAGGCCTCGAGTTGATCGTATTTTCCACTTCGGTAAGTGCACTTCGCAGAGTTTATTCGCTTACTTTATTGCACGGAAGAATATTGTACAACACTTGTTTAATCGACCGTACAAGGCGCTCCCATTCACCGCCCATGTGAGGTGCAGATGGTGCGTTGAATCTCCACGTTGTCTCAGCCGTTGTAAATTGCGTAGCCGCTTTCCCCAAGTCCAATTTTGCCAACTCGTCGCGCAGTTCCTTCTCGCTGCCTTGAAAGTTGGTGCCATTGTCGCAATAGATTTCCAATGGAGCGCCGCGCCATGCCATAAAGCTCCTCAGGCACATAATACAGAAGTCTGACGATTAGTTGTGGGCCAGCTCGATGTGCACTGCCCTTATGGTCAGGTACGTTAATATAGCACCCCATCTCTTCTCACTTCGTTTTCCGACCGTAACCATGAAGGGACCAAAATAATCCAGGCTTACAAAAGAAAAAGGTCGGCAGAAGGCACTTATCCGTGCAATTGGCAGATTAGCCATTTCTATAACGACAGGTCGGGCGCCTTTAATTTTACAGAGTTTGCAGTCTCGTCTAACAGTCTTGAGTAACGTTCGAAGGTTAGCTATAAAATATTTCTGCTTTATCTCATTTATTGTGGTCTCATGATTACAGTGATGGAATCTGCGATGGTACGAATCGACTATGAGGTCGATCTTCGATGATGTTTTGGAAGAATGATCTGTGTTTTACAGTCCTTGTCTACATATTCGGTGAACATTATGCGACCGCTCATCCTCAGGACAATATCGTCGTCTAGAAATGGTGAAAGTTTTGATAAGGGACTGCTTCTCGACAAAAGACTTGGTTCATTCTGAGACTGATTCCTCTTCAATATGTCAATTTCGCATGGATACGCTGCAAACTGGGCCTGCCGATATAGCGCTGTTTGCGATCGCCTGATTGTTTCTGACGTGGGTCCCGAAATGTTTTTAAACGGCAGCTTTTTTACCTTCATATCTATAAATAGAATTACCTATGCTAGAGAACGATACACTTGCATGCAGAAGGTACGGGCGGTAGGTAACATCTATGCTACCTTCACAGGCAATACGGAGATAGGATAGGATAGGAGATAGGAGCATCCACGAAAGTATGTAGCTGAACCCTCGAATCAGCTCGACTTGGTAATGGTGAATAGCATCTAGGAGCGTTTACCATGGTCACGTTGTGCAGCAGAGCCGTCCAAAGAAGCCACTTTTGAAACATGTTTGCAGTCAGCTCATCGTCCCAGCCAATAGACGTCCTCCATATCTCCTGCAGCAGCATCTTGATACAAATTAGGAAGTGCGACAAGAATCCCATAGGGTCAAACAGTGACATGAGAATTCTAAGAACTCTAATATAGACTATTGAATGGCCATTTTCCTTTAGGGCCTCTAGAGCATTCGATGAGTTTGACACCCAGTTGCGGATGTAGAACCTCGCATTTTGATGTATGAACCTCGCATCCTTCGCTAGTTTGATTGCTTCAGCTTCGGTGTGGACGCCGTCAATGAAGTCATCTAGGTAGTGATGTTCGAGCACACCTTCCACTGCCCGTGGCATACTACTCATGAAGAGCAAAGCATTTTTATTCTTTACGTAGTGGGCTATGCATGGTGAACACGTTGCGCCGAAGGTCATAACGTTCATGTCGGAGACGCAAGGGTTCTCCACATCCTGAGTGTACTTCCACAGAAACCTTTATACATGCCGGTCCTCCTTTCGAACTCGTATTTGATGGAACATTTCAGCAATGTCCCCGCATACACCAATCTTTCCGATTTGAAATCCATATAAAACTGTGACTAAGGGTACCAGCTGGTCTGGGCCCTTGAGAAAATCGTTCAGGGAAGTCCCATTACACTTGGCTGCTCCATCCCAAACAAGCCTAACCTTTGATGGTTTATTCGGGTTTCTCACAATGAAGATTGGCAAATACCAAATCCTTTTGTGTGGGATATTCGTCTCGTCCGGATGTAATTTTCTGGCATAGCCTTTTGTTTGCAATCTGCTGGTCTAAGATGCCGAGAAGTTCCTTGCCCTTATCGATGACCTTCTGTAGTCGATGATACCCACGAAGCGCCATAGGTAGAGTATTTGGTAGGGAAATGTCTTCGAATTTCCATAATAGTCCTACCTCGAAACGATCGTCAATGCGGACACAGGTATCTTCTAATATTTTAGTTGCTCGTTTTTCCTCTGCTGAAGTAATTTGCTGCGTGGGAATGCGTACACCAACGTTCTCAATTGAAAAAAGTCTTTCACGAGCTGGTGAAGCTCTCTGTCTGCATTACATTCACACATGTGGAGGTTAAGCGAGAAACTATCAACACCATTTTTACCGTGTCAGACCAAGCCGTGTCTTTGTAGCTATTGGCTGCGACCAACTACGTTCCGAGACATTGAACGGAACTCCTAGCTTCCAATTATGGTATAGGAAGCCCAGCCAGCTGTGGATAATGTTTGGCTAACGCCCGTCCGGAACTCGTCTGTGTGGGTAAGTTAAGGCTCCGAACTGTGCGCACGTTGTTTAATTGATATTTAGGGCTATCGTAACTTCTGCCAGCGATACCTAGGGACACTACTTGGGAAGTGCTTTCGACTCGTGTTGTATCAGAAGTCCAAATCAAACATAGTTCTTCCGTTCTTCCCGATAATCCTAACAAGCCAGCGAGTTCCTCATCCAGAAGGGTGAGCGAGGATCCTCCATCCCAGGAGGCTAACGTGGCGACTGTTTTGCCATTAGCGTGCTAGGTCACTGGGAGAACTCGAAAAAGAACTTTGGTTAATTTGTGTGTGTGGTGGGATAGAACAGACAACGTTGACGGGCTGGTGATTGGGGTTTGCTTTGCATAGTTGTGTAAAAGAACATGGTGTTTTGCTTGACAACCTACAATACAACATGCCTTTGCCACTCGGCACCGCGAATAAGCATGCTTCCAAGACACTAACGACACAAATTGTGTT
The DNA here is from genome assembly GCA_946965025.1 of Blera fallax. Lineage (NCBI taxonomy): Eukaryota > Metazoa > Arthropoda > Insecta > Diptera > Syrphidae > Blera > Blera fallax. The sequence continues at coordinate 54,250,013 of OX337246.1, forward strand.
CTCGAACCATCTGCCACCTTTCGGACAATCCAGCGCCTTTGAAGGTAACTGGAAATCAGATGACTAGCTTGGCAGATGCTACACTCCTGGTAGTTTGTGACTGACCGGGGTCTCACGTCGGAATCGTTAACCGATGTATGCGCATGTAAATGAGCGCCTTGCTTTGATTAATGCTTTCCGCCTGACGCAGGTGTCGCAGACAGCGTTGTCACCGTGCATGCAGCGTAAGCGATGTAAGGTACCGAATTCACCAAATTCCACCAGCGAAGCAGGTTGCAAATTTTTTGAAAAGATTGCCCGGTTCAACAAGAGATGCGGCGGCAACTTGTCTACGAATTCCTGTAAAAGAGCTGGATTGTTGAGGTGTGCTAAGAAGTTTGTGGCTTCCATGGTTGCACATACATTTTTGATAGCAAGGGCATAATCGATTAGCGATTTCAGTTTTTCTGCTTTGGGAGGCGTCTTGCCCTTTCTATCAATGTATGTATTATTTGACTCGGTCGTCCGAATAGCATTCGTAGTGTCTTGATGAATTCAGGCACCATGGTCGGTAGAATAAGTCGATGTTTCACGGCCTCCAACGCTTTTCCACGGAGGCATTTTTGTAGACGAATAAGGTTTTCGCCATTCGAAAACCCTGCTAGCTCCGTACTCTGCTCAAAGGAATTAATAAATACTGGCCAGTCCTCAGGATTTCCTTACAGCTAGTTGACTAGATGAAACTTACCGCTCTCGACAGGGGACTATGCTGCACTTCTGGTGAGTTTTACCTGCTTGTGTTGTACTGAACTACTGCAGCCAGCCTGAAGATGTTGTTGGGTTGGCTTGTAGATACTCTCTAGTTGTTGTGGCTGCTTGCAGCTGATGGCCTCCGCCTCCTCGTCATCAGATTCCAGCGAGAGAATTTGATACTTTTGTTGAAGGTATAGTTGATTGCTTTGTTCTCTTAACAGTTTCTCTTCTTCCAATCATTGTAAGAGTAGTTGTCTCTTTTTCCTGGTAGACGTCGCGTGCACTGGGATTACTTATCGCTGCTAGAGCAGTTCGCGGCGCGGTTTTTCGAGTAAAGAAAATTAATCTTAATTTTTTAAAGAAATGTTACATCATTAACTTTCAAAGAAAAATAAACAACAAACAAAAACTACTTTTAATAGCAAAATGCTTTAAAAAAATTAAGTTTTTATTGTCCGCCAAATTACAGAGAGCAAGATGCAATGAATGCAAAAAATAAGAAAATGGCTCCCACAAAGGGAAACTGATTAATTTGCACGTGGCTTTGACATTTGTTCTAAGGTTCATAATATTCGCCTGCTACGTATCGTTGGTTTTCGTTAAGGCAATACAGGGTGGTGGCAACATACTCCCCCCAGTAAGTGGGGCTGAAGTCATCTTCACCTCCGCGTTACTCCCTATGTCGCCACTTGATCCTACGTCCAGAACAGCAAGCTTAGCAGCAGGGCGCTCGAAAACTCCTCCCGAGGTCTTTACGGTTGCTTTTCTCACCTGACCGTCAGCGGCGACCACAGTGCCGACCACAACTCCTCTTGGCCAGCCGTTTCTTGGAAGATGTTCGTCTACCACTATCACCAGATCCCCTCTCTCAATCGGCTTAACTTTCGCAAACTATTTATCCCGTCTGTTGATGTTCGGCAAATAGGATTTCACCCATTTCTTCCAGAAAAGATCAGCAATCATCTGGGAGCGCTTCCAGTTTTTTCACAGGTCGGTGGCCTCAAGATTGCAAGGCGGTTTGGCTCCATTCTCCAAGAATTAAGTGGTTTGGCGTCAGGGCTTCATCGTCGGCTGCTTCCAACGACACAAAGGTGAGAGGCCTCGAGTTGATCGTATTTTCCACTTCGGTAAGTGCACTTCGCAGAGTTTATTCGCTTACTTTATTGCACGGAAGAATATTGTACAACACTTGTTTAATCGACCGTACAAGGCGCTCCCATTCACCGCCCATGTGAGGTGCAGATGGTGGGTTGAATCTCCACGTTGTCTCAGCCGTTGTAAATTGCGTAGCCGCTTTCCCCAAGTCCAATTTTGCCAACTCGTCGCGCAGTTCCTTCTCGCTGCCTTGAAAGTTGGTGCCATTGTCGCAATAGATTTCCAATGGAGCGCCGCGCCATGCCATAAAGCTCCTCAGGCACATAATACAGAAGTCTGACGATTAGTTGTGGGCCAGCTCGATGTGCACTGCCCTTATGGTCAGGTACGTTAATATAGCACCCCATCTCTTCTCACTTCGTTTTCCGACCGTAACCATGAAGGGACCAAAATAATCCAGGCTTACAAAAGAAAAAGGTCGGCAGAAGGCACTTATCCGTGCAATTGGCAGATTAGCCATTTCTATAACGACAGGTCGGGCGCCTTTAATTTTACAGAGTTTGCAGTCTCGTCTAACAGTCTTGAGTAACGTTCGAAGGTTAGCTATAAAATATTTCTGCTTTATCTCATTTATTGTGGTCTCATGATTACAGTGATGGAATCTGCGATGGTACGAATCGACTATGAGGTCGATCTTCGATGATGTTTTGGAAGAATGATCTGTGTTTTACAGTCCTTGTCTACATATTCGGTGAACATTATGCGACCGCTCATCCTCAGGACAATATCGTCGTCTAGAAATGGTGAAAGTTTTGATAAGGGACTGCTTCTCGACAAAAGACTTGGTTCATTCTGAGACTGATTCCTCTTCAATATGTCAATTTCGCATGGATACGCTGCAAACTGGGCCTGCCGATATAGCGCTGTTTGCGATCGCCTGATTGTTTCTGACGTGGGTCCCGAAATGTTTTTAAACGGCAGCTTTTTTACCTTCATATCTATAAATAGAATTACCTATGCTAGAGAACGATACACTTGCATGCAGAAGGTACGGGCGGTAGGTAACATCTATGCTACCTTCACAGGCAATACGGAGATAGGATAGGATAGGAGATAGGAGCATCCACGAAAGTATGTAGCTGAACCCTCGAATCAGCTCGACTTGGTAATGGTGAATAGCATCTAGGAGCGTTTACCATGGTCACGTTGTGCAGCAGAGCCGTCCAAAGAAGCCACTTTTGAAACATGTTTGCAGTCAGCTCATCGTCCCAGCCAATAGACGTCCTCCATATCTCCTGCAGCAGCATCTTGATACAAATTAGGAAGTGCGACAAGAATCCCATAGGGTCAAACAGTGACATGAGAATTCTAAGAACTCTAATATAGACTATTGAATGGCCATTTTCCTTTAGGGCCTCTAGAGCATTCGATGAGTTTGACACCCAGTTGCGGATGTAGAACCTCGCATTTTGATGTATGAACCTCGCATCCTTCGCTAGTTTGATTGCTTCAGCTTCGGTGTGGACGCCGTCAATGAAGTCATCTAGGTAGTGATGTTCGAGCACACCTTCCACTGCCCGTGGCATACTACTCATGAAGAGCAAAGCATTTTTATTCTTTACGTAGTGGGCTATGCATGGTGAACACGTTGCGCCGAAGGTCATAACGTTCATGTCGGAGACGCAAGGGTTCTCCACATCCTGAGTGTACTTCCACAGAAACCTTTATACATGCCGGTCCTCCTTTCGAACTCGTATTTGATGGAACATTTCAGCAATGTCCCCGCATACACCAATCTTTCCGATTTGAAATCCATATAAAACTGTGACTAAGGGTACCAGCTGGTCTGGGCCCTTGAGAAAATCGTTCAGGGAAGTCCCATTACACTTGGCTGCTCCATCCCAAACAAGCCTAACCTTTGATGGTTTATTCGGGTTTCTCACAATGAAGATTGGCAAATACCAAATCCTTTTGTGTGGGATATTCGTCTCGTCCGGATGTAATTTTCTGGCATAGCCTTTTGTTTGCAATCTGCTGGTCTAAGATGCCGAGAAGTTCCTTGCCCTTATCGATGACCTTCTGTAGTCGATGATACCCACGAAGCGCCATAGGTAGAGTATTTGGTAGGGAAATGTCTTCGAATTTCCATAATAGTCCTACCTCGAAACGATCGTCAATGCGGACACAGGTATCTTCTAATATTTTAGTTGCTCGTTTTTCCTCTGCTGAAGTAATTTGCTGCGTGGGAATGCGTACACCAACGTTCTCAATTGAAAAAAGTCTTTCACGAGCTGGTGAAGCTCTCTGTCTGCATTACATTCACACATGTGGAGGTTAAGCGAGAAACTATCAACACCATTTTTACCGTGTCAGACCAAGCCGTGTCTTTGTAGCTATTGGCTGCGACCAACTACGTTCCGAGACATTGAACGGAACTCCTAGCTTCCAATTATGGTATAGGAAGCCCAGCCAGCTGTGGATAATGTTTGGCTAACGCCCGTCCGGAACTCGTCTGTGTGGGTAAGTTAAGGCTCCGAACTGTGCGCACGTTGTTTAATTGATATTTAGGGCTATCGTAACTTCTGCCAGCGATACCTAGGGACACTACTTGGGAAGTGCTTTCGACTCGTGTTGTATCAGAAGTCCAAATCAAACATAGTTCTTCCGTTCTTCCCGATAATCCTAACAAGCCAGCGAGTTCCTCATCCAGAAGGGTGAGCGAGGATCCTCCATCCCAGGAGGCTAACGTGGCGACTGTTTTGCCATTAGCGTGCTAGGTCACTGGGAGAACTCGAAAAAGAACTTTGGTTAATTTGTGTGTGTGGTGGGATAGAACAGACAACGTTGACGGGCTGGTGATTGGGGTTTGCTTTGCATAGTTGTGTAAAAGAACATGGTGTTTTGCTTGACAACCTACAATACAACATGCCTTTGCCACTCGGCACCGCGAATAAGCATGCTTCCAAGACACTAACGACACAAATTGTGTTCTCGAACCATCTGCCACCTTTCGGACAATCCAGCGCCTTTGAAGGTAACTGGAAATCAGATGACTAGCTTGGCAGATGCTACACTCCTGGTAGTTTGTGACTGACCGGGGTCTCACGTCGGAATCGTTAACCGATGTATGCGCATGTAAATGAGCGCCTTGCTTTGATTAATGCTTTCCGCCTGACGCAGGTGTCGCAGACAGCGTTGTCACCGTGCATGCAGCCTAAGCGATGTAAGGTACCGAATTCACCAAATTCCACCAGCGAAGCAGGTTGCAAATTTTTTGAAAAGATTGCCCGGTTCAACAAGAGATGCGGCGGCAACTTGTCTACGAATTCCTGTAAAAGAGCTGGATTGTTGAGGTGTGCTAAGAAGTTTGTGGCTTCCATGGTTGCACATACATTTTTGATAGCACGGGCATAATCGATTAGCGATTTCAGTTTTTCTGCTTTGGGAGGCGTCTTGCCCTTTCTATCAATGTATGTATTATTTGACTCGGTCGTCCGAATAGCATTCGTAGTGTCTTGATGAATTCAGGCACCATGGTCGGTAGAATAAGTCGATGTTTCACGGCCTCCAACGCTTTTCCACGGAGGCATTTTTGTAGACGAATAAGGTTTTCGCCATTCGAAAACCCTGCTAGCTCCGTACTCTGCTCAAAGGAATTAATAAATACTGGCCAGTCCTCAGGATTTCCTTACAGCTAGTTGACTAGATGAAACTTACCGCTCTCGACAGGGGACTATGCTGCACTTCTGGTGAGTTTTACCTGCTTGTGTTGTACTGAACTACTGCAGCCAGCCTGAAGATGTTGTTGGGTTGGCTTGTAGATACTCTCTAGTTGTTGTGGCTGCTTGCAGCTGATGGCCTCCGCCTCCTCGTCATCAGATTCCAGCGAGAGAATTTGATACTTTTGTTGAAGGTATAGTTGATTGCTTTGTTCTCTTAACAGTTTCTCTTCTTCCAATCATTGTAAGAGTAGTTGTCTCTTTTTCCTGGTAGACGTCGCGTGCACTGGGATTACTTATCGCTGCTAGAGCAGTTCGCGGCGCGGTTTTTCGAGTAAAGAAAATTAATCTTAATTTTTTAAAGAAATGTTACATCATTAACTTTCAAAGAAAAATAAACAACAAACGAAAACTACTTTTAATAGCAAAATGCTTTAAAAAAATTAAGTTTTTATTGTCCGCCAAATTACAGAGAGCAAGATGCAATGAATGCAAAAAATAAGAAAATGGCTCCCACAAAGGGAAACTGATTAATTTGCACGTGGCTTTGACATTTGTTCTAAGGTTCATAATATTCGCCTGCTACGTATCGTTGGTTTTCTTTAAGGCAATACAGGGTGGCAGCAACACTAGTCATTGCAGATGCATTTAACTGTTATTTTATAAACATAGCCACCAGTATGCAATCTTGTCTTGTCCAAACTTGTCGTATCTGTTCGACTACTGATTCCTTTGTTGAACCCAATGTGTTATAATAGTTCTGTATTTGAACCCATTAATCCTCTTGAAATCTTAAGAGTTATCGGTACCTTAAAAAATACTTATTCTTGTGGTCCTCATGGTATTTCTAATATTTTCCTTAAAAAAGTAGCTTGGTATGTAATGGATATCCTGTCATACATTTTTACCCGCTGTATATTTGAGGGTATTTTTCCTGATGAGCTCAAAACGGCAAATCAAACGAAGACACTCTTCTACAATTTTTTGGAAAAATTATGTCAAACCTTAATGTTAAAAAGTGTACAGCTTGTTTATACATTGATATTACCAAAGCGTTTGATATGGTTGATCACATTATCCTACTGAATAAACTAGAAAAAGGAGGACTCTCATCACGTACGGCGACAATCGTCTGAACGATATCGTTTTGACGATTCATGGTTTGCTTCACGTAACCCGAAAACTGTCAATTACTATCGTCTCGTCGATCGTTTTTGCACGATAGGTATTTAGCTAGCGTTCTGCATTTTATTTTGGTGTTTTGTGTTTGTGAAAGACTATTGACTGAAAATATATTCAGCAAATAAATGTTTTATCACATTGTAATGTTTTTTTTTTATTGAGAAGGAGAATGAAATTGAAAAAAATTGGAACTGTTACGCAGGCGAAAGACACTTAGAGATCCGTTGGATTCTTTATCTCTTCTAACAAAGATGTAGGCACATTGTGAATAAAATACATAATTTATTTGTTATTATTAACATAATACATACTAATGTTTTGCCATGTCCGGGTGCGAGATTACGAAAAACACCACAGACGAAGTAAACACAAAAACAAAGAATGACAGCTAAAACCACTTTCAAGTGGCAAATATGACTTTCAGTAGCTTTCAAACTGTGAAAAATGAGAACGATAGACGACACGATAGTAATGGAGTTACATGAAGCAGACTGCAGACGATAGCGTTCATTGATATCGTTTGCACGACAATCGTCTTAAAAGTTACGTGATGAAAGCCCAGGTTTTCGTGGCTTTATGTTAGAGTGGTTTAGATCGTATCTAAAAAAATAAGACACAAGACACACAGGGGTACCCCAAGGTTCTGTCTTAGGTCCGATTCTCTTTCTCATCAACATAAACTCGCTTTTTACGATTAATTTTAAAGGGGCCCCAACGGCTTTTGCGGATGATGTAGGTTTCTCACATGGTTCAAATAGTCGCTTAGACCTTGTTTCCGATATAAATTGAGACCTTAGTCTTTTAAGAATATGGTTTACTAAACAAAAGTTGATTATAAGTCCCAAGACTAAGATTATGTTTTTTAGTTTATCGTCCAATCTCGATCTTGGTGTGATTGTTTATTTTCATACACCAGAGTGTCAAAGATTCCCATTTGCGGATTGTAACTGTGTGTCTGGTTTATCTTCTCCTACTTTTGATGACAGCCTAAATTGCAGTGATAAATGTTTTCCTATTGAAATCGTTAGCGAATTCAAATACCTGGGACTTACCATAGACTCAAGGATGAGCTTTTCGAATCATGTGGAAGCTTTGCGGAACTATTTCCGTTGTACGCTTCGGCACTTCTTTTATTTGCGAAATATCTGTTCTACTAGGTTGTTAAAAATTATTTACTATGGTGTTTTCCATTCGAAATTACAATATGGTATTACCTGTTGGGGAAGCGCTTATAAGAATAAAATACAACCTCTCTTGATAATCCAGAAATATATCCTACGAAAACTAAGCCGCAAACCCAGGAGACATCCTACTTACCGTTTGTTCTGTGACTTTAAAATTCTTCCTGTCTGTCATTTATATTGTTTTAAGGTGTTGAAGACCTTCTTTATGATGTCTGGTAATCGGAACTTAAGACTGTTTTCTAACTTTAATATAAGTGGAAACTTTTCATACTCTACATATATCTATTCCTTCTTTCAATACCACTGCTTATCTTAATTTTTATCATATTTCGTCCTCTCGTTTATTTAAATTAAACTTATTTAAATTTCCTCAATCGATTAGGTCTATTACTTTGCCTGGAATGTTTCTCAAACTTATGAAAAATTGGCTTCGCAATTTCAACTTCGCTGGCTTAGAATCTGTTCTCTCTGACTATCTGGTATAACTTATGATAATGAAATAAGTTTTCTATAAGTAATATTATAGTAAATATATTCTCTCTTGAGACTGCTGTTCATATTATAATTGTGTAATATTAATATTAGTTTTTTATACTTATCTAAGGGTCACTTCACCCATACATACATTTTAATTAAATTGTCATATTTGACCAGTGTAAGGGTATTCAACACTATTTTTATTACTGTAGTATAGAAAATACAGAATGTCCAATGAATTTCTTATACTTCATATCTTATTTATATTACATGGATTGATGTTAATGAATTTATTTTGAATTACAAAACAGAATGTATATAAATGTTATTGAAATGAAATAAAAATTAATTAAATTAATTGATGTAGGCATATATTTTTCGATTAATATATTCCTCGGAATGCAGGTGAGGTTTCATTATTTTTTCATCAATGTAGTCCAACTTCCTATAAATGATGGAAAACTGCATTTTCTAAGCCAAGCTTGTTTTGCTTTCAACTGCTCTCCATAGTTGGAAGAAAACGTTTTCCAATGGCAAACTTTATCTGTTATAAGTTTTGAAACAGAATTTACTGTCCTAGAAATAGTACTCTGATGTACACCTATGTATACATATCTTTACCAACGCCATCTTGAAATCCAAGATCTCCAACGTCTGTTGTTTCCTTTTGTTTCTCTTTGAAATCCTTACAATATATGAAATTAATAAGCCTTACTAATTTTATAATTATTTTCAGAGCCTAAAGCAGCGTCGAGTTTGAATTTTTTTTGTGATCAGGATTGATGCTGGAGTTTCTCGTAAATAGAATTTAAGAAAGTGGCTTGACTAAATATCGGCAAAACAGACCTTTGCTCCGGGCCATCTGCAGAATTCAGAAGCTTATGAAACCAGCCGTTATGAGGAAACAAAAATCTTTTAGTTGCATGACTCTAAGTTGTAAGACGTAAGAAAGGGTTGAGTGCCGGCAGATAAGAATTTCAGTTAATTTTTCAGGACGCACGCAGAAGCGATTACAATTAAAAATGGGATGTTATAATTACATCAATCATATTTACTCTTTACATTTACAAGTTCATCTACTTTTCATTCCTCGAAATACCATTAAGACTTTAAGACTCCAATGATAAAAGTTCTGCTGAAGTTTGTTTAATATAACTAGCATCATGCTTTTTTCTGCAATGTAAATACATATATTATCCGCGTGTAGAAGAAGCTTTATATTTTGAGTACTAAATTGTATGTCGGATGTCATAATGATGAAATACTTGCAAAAATGGAATCGCTTGCACAGTTTTCCGAATATAAGTCGTCCTTAGATTGTTAACCACTAAATAGGTCTTATCATCTCACAAATAGTTTACGAAATATCACAATTTATAAATTCAGAACTGAGGTTTTGTTTGAAATCGCTTCTCCATGCGCCCCGATTATTATTATTATTTTCTCGCAATTGAATTGTTGAAGGCGTGGCATTAATGGGTCTGGTAGCTAGCGAGTTGGTACTATGTAGGTTTTGATTCAGTAGTAGGTAATAATTCCGTTATTAACAATTAGATATCAAATATTAAAGGCTCACTTACATTTAAGTGATGATTTTAAATCTTATAATTTCTCCTAAATTAATGAAAAGAATTTATTTTCTTCGAGATTTAAAAACTGAAACTTGTTCACTTATTCAAATTCATTTGTGTAATTCGAGTATTGACATCAACCTTTAATTAATGTGAAACTATTAAACATTAACCATGTCTTAGAAATGTATTCTTCTTATTATAAATAAGTTGATTGTTTATGTATGTATGTATATCATCTGTGTTATTGTCATATGCTATGTCCTTATTGCTATCATATTTAGTAAAGTATGAGGTTTAAATTTTATCTGGTCATTAGGAAAGCTTTGAGTTTATAATTTTGAGTGAAAAGTGAACACTGTCAATGCTTAACAAGTTAATCTACTGCATTCAATCTCTGCACGATAACCTGAATATATTCAACTCAATCTCAAATAATAAAAAGCCATTCGTTAAATTACCTGAATTATATTTTAAAGCACATATGTATGTATGTACATACAAACGTGAGCAACAGCTGTAACATGTAAAAAGATGTTCTTAAACTTCTAACGTCTTAAATCGATTTTTGGCAACTTTTCTCTTGGGAGTTGTAAGGAGGACTGAGAAATTCTCTAAGACATTTATTTTATTTTATTCCATACTACATAAATATGTAGTATCTACCTACTACGGTACAGTTTTCAAATGACGTGCAGTCGTGACTTCTATGAATTTTGCTGTATTTGTCTTGTACTCTGTTTGTATAAAAAAGCTGTCGTGTTGAATTCCTCAAAAAAAAAAAAAGCACACATGATACCACATTGTAGACAACAACAGCCATAAGTACAGAAAGCTTGCTCTGTTCTCATTAAGTTGAGATTTCCTTTATCCCATGCGGGGTCTTATGCAAATCTTCCAGTTGAGTTCAGGAATTTTCCATTTTTCCCATTCTATCTTGGATAGACACACACACATCACCTATTCACTGAAAAATCTCCGACCATCATCAATTTCCGCACCGTTCTGCATTCCAATTTTCGGAGATCCGATTATTTTTTGTTTGGTAATTTTTTATTTTATCCAAAGATTCGGAAGGGTGCTCTAGGAAGACTATTGTCCTTATTTTAGATTGGCCAGTATTTTTGCGTTTTCCCGCGCAATTGTTCTTCCATCTTGTTCTCCTGAGTCACCTCGTCATCCCTATGACTTCTACATACCTACCCTCACTTTTTTTTTTTTTTTTTTTTTTAAATTTACCCGCACTCAAGGGGATATGAATACCCTTTTTAATGTGTATACACAGTGCGGGCGTTTAAGGAAGATAGAGAGAGAGAGAAAGAGATTGGTGTAGTGGTTTGAAACTCAGGTGTATAAGGTTTCACACATTAGCTCCAGGGGTGGGTGTCCAGATAACTGGGGAGGCTGTTTGATGTCATTTATTTGTTTTTGTATTCGCTTCTGATTCACAGTATTTTTTTCCCGGTCAACCTGATGTCATAAGCATATCAATCATCAACAGACCGAACAATTTCTCCAGCCATATGACAAACCTACTGCCAGTGTTATGCCTTCGCAGCAGTATTGTCATAAGCTTTCGCAATTGTTCGGACTGCCTCTTATCATATAATGCTTGCTGACATCAGGGATTGAACTGTGAACCATCAGCTCGACAAACGATGACGCTACCACTACACCATTGCCACCCCACTAGAAAAAGTTCGAAGTAAGGAGGAAAAAAATAATAGTAAAATTGAAAGCTTTCAACTTTGGTATCCTTGGTAAATGGATTTGGCTTTTGTCAGCAGTGAGTCGTTCTAACCAAACGTATAGGATCTTACTGGTGGGGAGTGTGAGTTTCGTACTTCTTTTTTTTTTTTTTATATTCCTCCCAGTCCTTTGAGTAAATTTAAGTGAATTGATTATCCTTGTCGCTCGGCTGCTCTGTGTACCTACACGTTACGCGCGTGTATATATTAACAACAATGTAACCCACCACTATTTAATGAAATCATTGATACAATTCTACCACAAGAAAATGGTAGATGATGGGGGGGGGGGGGGGGGGGGGGGGGGGGGGGGGTTATGTAAAGAAATCAGGACGAATTCAATTTCATCATCATCATCATCATCTTGTGAGTTGAGAAGAATGATAAGGGGCGGGTATGAAAGGTTTTTATCTGTTTGAGTGATTTGCATAGTGATGATGTATTCGATTTCGGTTTAATGCTCTGTTTTGTTATGCAAGTGGTTTTTGCTTTTCACATTTCTTTCCATCGAAGGAGACAAGTTGTCGGCATTTAATGCTTTATGTGAATGAGTCAATTCGAGTTCTTTAAGAAAGTATATTATTTAGTACCGATGTATGATGTACATATGTATGTATATGAGAAGACCCTCCTGGGGGATAAGAATTGATCTTCTTGAATATACAATCAAGGCAATAGGGTTAGTTTAAGGTGAATAAACAAAAATAAGAATTGTGCTATATTCTCCGTTCTAGGATATTGTCGTAATTGCATGCGTTAAGATGTAAGCCAATATGCTTTACCTGCACATTTTCTTTATGGTAGTCAATGGATTGGATTATGCTTTAATTTCTGGATGATGTTGATATTCACATCTCTACTTGCACCTTCATACATATTTTGCAAAATGGAAAACTTCGTATGAACTTTTGAATGTCTACAAGTAAGTCCTTTAGGATCCGAATGTCATCCAAAATGACAAAATCAAGAAGGAATCATTCTGGAAGTGAGTACAAAAATGAAGCCCTCTGCGAGATAATCTGATATTTCATAGACGTTTTATCGCTATAACCGGATCATTATTGTTTCCGGAATCTTTAAACAAAGAGGTATTTCTACTCCCGAATATTTTTTCTAAAGGTTTGCATATGTACTTTTCTTTTCGTTTATACTTATGGTTTACGGACGTGTGGCTGAGGGGTACATTTTTTCCGTGCACTGGAGTACAGTTCGTTGGTCGATGCTTAGTGGAAAGTTTGGGTTCGCAACTTAGAAACTTAGTGGTAAACGTTTAAAAGTACAAAATATGTACATAACTATTAGAAGACGTTTTTCAATTTTTCGATTCAGCAATGAAACTGGTGGTGGTTCGTTTCATTAATGCTAAAACTACCGAATGTACAACACGAATATCTACAAAAGCAATTTGCGCCAGATATGTATGTACATACATATGTGTACATATGTTTCCGCTGTTCATGTAAAGCCATAGAAGTTCGCCGTCAAATTTGTTTCCGTAATTATAACAAAACATTTTTTTTTATTCCCGTATACATATATTACATCTGTCTTGTCGACACTTAGTTATTGTTGTAAAAGATGCAAAATTGGGATATAATAAAATGTTGAGGCTATTGCCTTACAACTTCACGTCTTAGAGAAACAGTGGGTTTTTTTTTTTTTTTTTTCCTCTTGTATCTACAACCCTTCCCCGCATGGCATCGACACTGCGACCTAAGAGATCTATTGTATCGACGGGTTGGAGTTAATCCAAAAGACGTACTACCTCCCTTATGAAGGCAAGTACATCCTTGGTAGCGGATCCCTTGAGTTCCACTGAAGTAAGTATCTCCCTGTGGAGAGTACGTATCCTTAACCAATGTAGTGCCGGGCATTCGCAAAGAATGTGTTCGGATATTTCATCTTCCTCGAGGCAGAATCGACAATCCTTGTCCTGGCAGATATCCATTTTGTTGAGGTGGTATCTCAGGCCGCAGTGGCCAGTTAGGAAGCCCGCCAGCTTCCTAATGCTTTCCTTATCTAGGTTAAGGATTTCCTTGTAGGAGTAAGGCTTAATTAAACGTTTGAATTGTCTCAGACCAGGACATTTTCCCAGTGGTTTAGACGAAGTTGATGTTCCCAGTCGTTTAATTGACCTAAGGCAGAAGCAATTAAACGTTGCTTCTGCAAAACGGTTCTGGTTCTAAGAACACGGATTCTGATCCATCCGCCGATTCGTTGCCTGCAATACCCTGGTGACCAGGTACCCATCCAAGTTTGACCTTGTTGTATCTGGCTAGGGCCTGTAAGGCATCGTGGTAGCATTTAACTGTCATAGAGTCCATCATGTTGGAAGACAGTGCTTGTAATGCTGCTTTGCTATCCGAGAGGATAATAATTCTGGCGCTTTTAATACCTCTTCTAGATATTAAGTCGATCTCAATGGCATGTACTTCTGCCTGGAATACCGAGGGACACCTTCCCACGGGTATCGACAGTTTGGTGTTGGGTCCAAAGACACCAGCTCCAACTCCAGATTCCATTTTCGATCCATCAGTGTACCAGATCAGACTTCCAGTGCCAGAGCCCCATTGGTCCATTTAGCACGGTCTGGAATTTCTACCTCATATAGTTTCCCAAAACTGTATTCCCTAACCATAATGTCTGGGATGGACATAAACATGTCTATATTTGGGATTGAGTTAAGTATTTTCAGGTGTCCCACGTGGCAATCTGTTTTATGCTTAAGTTCCAGCTGCAGTTTGATAGCGCATCTAGCAGCCGTCTTCCTAATGAAGATGTGTAGGGGTGTAAGTCCAATTAAAGCCTCTAGTGCTATAGTTGGGCAGGTGCGCATTGCACTGGAGCTTATTAGCACGCTCTGTGGCTGACTTGATGTGAGAGTTCCAATTGAGTTTTCTATCTAGGATAGTACCGAGGTATTTGACTTCATTGGAATAAGGCAAAGTGGTGTCTTTTAAGGTGATAGGTTCAAGGTTAACCAGTCTCCTTCTAGTAAAAGGCACTAAAATAGTTTTGCTGGGATTAATAGATAATCCTTCAGAAGTGCACCATTCTAAGACGTGAAGCAATGCGTTCTGCATGCCTCTAGTAATGGTTGCGTTAAGCTTGTCACTACAAATGATCGCCAGGTCATCTGCATAACCAATGGCGCTATAGCCAAGTCTGTGGAGACTGACTAAAAGATCGTCAATGACTAGTGTCCATAATAAGGGAGAAAGTACCCCACCTTGGGGGGCAGCCTTTGACCGCCGTTACGGACACCGACACGCCACCAGAGGAGGCGGTTATGATTCGACTTTCTAGGATTGCTCTGACCCATTGGTTGATCGAATCTTCGATACCTTTACGACTGATTGCCCTAGCTATCGAGTCGTATCCGGTATTATCGAAAGCACCCTCAATGTCTAAGAAGGCACATAGGCCAATTTCCTTGGTTTGAAATGCTTCTTCGACCTTTTGACGAGATAGTAAAGAGCACTCTCAGTGGATTTCTGTACGCGTATTGACTTGCGTATAGAGGATTTGATATTTCTATCTGGCCTCTAATATGGACATCCATAAGTCTTTCCATAGTTTTAAGAACAAATGATGTTAGACTGATAGGTCTATATGATTTAGGCAGTTCACTAGACCTATTGCCACTCTTGGGGTTGAAGATCACATTCACCTGTCTCCAGATGAATGGGATGTAACCCCAGTTGTAACTAGCTCTAAATAAAGCGATAACTGCCAGCAGTATGACGTCGATAACCCTTTGAATAAGGGCTGGGAATATGCCGTCACCACCGGGGGCTTTGAAAGGTTTGAAAGAGCCGATTGCCCATCTTACCTTATCTGGACTGAAGATTTTACCAGATAGACTGTTAACTCTGCTGGATAAGGAGACCCTAAGGTCAGTGCCGTTAGAGTTATCATGATTTTCATGGATTGTCGAACCGGGGAAATGCACCTGAAGTAGGGTGTTAATCGTGTCCTTTCGGTCCGACGTGTAGGTACCATCAGTTTTCTTTAGTAAACCCACACAGTTTGTATGATCTTTATCAAGAGCTTTATGGATACGCGCCGCTACAGACATGTCAGTAATGTCTTCGCAGCATCTTTTCCATGCAGCTCGTTTTGATCTTCTCAATTCTAAATTGAATTCTGTGAGAGCGAACCTGTATTCGTCCCACATTTTTGTGCGTTTGGCTCGATTAAAGAGTTTCCTAGCCTTCTTCCGGAGTTTAGCAAGCTGGTCATTCCACCAGAGAAACTTTCGTTTACTTGGGCAAGCATATCCATTTTAGAGAGGACTAGCTCTCGATACATAATCCAGTCCGTCGACTTGGGATCGTATCTAGTTGGGGCCTGTGTCAGTTGGCCGGGTATGTCAAACCTAATATGCTGATGATCAGACATCGAGGCTTCATCTGACACATGCCAATTTGTAATAAAATTTGAGATAAATGGACTGGCGAGAGTGAGATCAAGTACCTCCTCTCGAATGGCATTTATAAAGGTAGGTTTAGACCCTTTGTTGAGGACATCTACATGGTTACTAACAAGATAATTTAACAAACACTCACCTCTTTTGTTGTCGTCGCTACTACCCCATACCATGTTGTGAGCATTGGCATCGCAACCAATGATGTAGTGTAGGTTGCTACGCTTGCAGTAGCTGATGAGCGCTTGGACCTCCATTGGCGGTATATTGTCGTCTTCACCAGGGAAATACGCCGAGACACACACGATGTTCTGAGTGTGTGTGTCTAAGTGTGCTGGCGAATCCTAGCTGGCAGCCACTTCAACCTAACCTAACCTAAGCAGGCCGCCCTTGGCACTTGCTCATCGTGTTTGTAAATTAGCTTACCTACCCCATTCCCGAGACCCTTGATATGTCCGCGAATAACCCAAGGTTCTTGTAGCAGTCCTAGGGTTATCTTTTCATCGGCAAACCGCTTGCTGAGGGTAGCGGACGCGCCCTTAGCATGATGCAGGTTCGCCTGTAACACCTTGAAGGTGCTTTTCATGGCTGATTTGCTTTTACTTGCCGGAGTAGTTGGTCTTTTTAGGGCCTTTCTCACTGCGGCAGGCGGCTTCTCCAGGACGACTTGTTGTTCTGTGTCTGTCTTTAGCCGTGTTATGTGCATTTCCGGCCACGTTGCCAGTAGTCCGGGTTTGTGTGCCCTTCTTTTGCAGCTTAGGGCGGACCGACGAAGCGGTGGCCGTAGCCTTAGTGCCGCTCCCAGAACCCCCAGCAGTAGCATGCCCAACGGCATTATTACTGCCTATGGAGGCTGAGTGGGTGCGATCCACAGGAACAGACACCACTCTCGTCTTACCGCCACCAGAGCTAGATGGCCCAGAGGCACAGCTAGCTGAGGTAGGCTGAATTAAATCCTTAAATTCGGACACATTTCCGGTGGAAGGTTTAGTGCTGGCTGCCTCTTCCTCTAAAGGGGTACCGCTGTCAGATGTGAGAACCTTATCGGTGCTCTTAAGGATAATTTTTATCTGACCCCAGCGGTAGTTGACCTTCCCCTTGAGTTCGTGGATCTTAGCCATGGAATTGTCGTCTATGCCTAGCACAAGGTGAAGGAGTGCACCTTCCTTCCCTCTCTGGATGACTTTCCACGTATTGGCCTTAAGGTCGGCATTTTGGGATACAAGGGTGTCAAGCACTTTCTCGTTTGAGAGTTCCAGACTCTGTGGAAAGATCCCCCGGACGATGTGTGTTTTTGGGAATGAGCCCTCTTCCACCATCATCAGATCCAGACCACATTTGGTGCTGATCCTCTCAAAGTCTGAGCGCATCCACCCAGCTGTAGCATTGTCTGCACAGACAAAAATTAGCCACCCCGATCTTAGGTGTAACCCTGAGAACTTAGGCCACACGCCACAGTTACTCAATTCGATCGAGGTGTCTATAACCGCCTCTTGTACGAGAGCCATTTGCTCTGTTGAGAGGGGATGGTTGGTCAAGTCGGTCGGAACGATCCCTAACCTGACAAGGCTAGCCACCTGGCTAAAGGTGGGAACATCAGGTATAGGACCACTCTTGATCTTCTTGGCGGCCGATGCAGGGGGAGTTTGATCTTCAGATCTGACTCGTTTCATATCTGGCTTGTCTTTGACAGCGGATTTGGTCAGGATGAGAGCACTTCGCTGTCCATGCCTCTCCGCTTTTGAAGCGTCTGTTTTGGAAGCTATTCAGCTTCACAAAACCACTCTGTTGAATTTGTAGCCCGCCTAGACTCTTCCCGATGGAGGAGCAACCCGATTTTTCGGTAATCACGCTGCAGGTGTCAACAAGTGTGGACGCGTCGGAATCAGAGGTGTACGATTCCGCTAATGATTCCACGTTACAACATTCCGTACGATCGGGAGCGGCCCACTTGGCCAGACCTTCCGAATCGGATGTTGGGTTCGGTTGCCCGATGGCGGACCGAGATGTTGAGGCCGTTATGTGCTGTTCCACCTTGGATTAGAGATTTATTCTAGAGGTTTACTCCTCACGTCGCTCACTTTAGCCGAATAGCCACAGACGTGAACACCAGCCGTGCATCGCAGGCGTGCGCAATAGACCATAAATTCAGTTGTACACGTCCCCAATACTAGGCCAGATTATCTCGCTGTGGTATTCGTTGCCCGGTGGCCGAACCGTGGGGGCAGTGAGTCTTCTTGTCACGGTTACTCGCCAGGGATCGTCCAGGGACTTTACCCTGAGAGTCCGAGCCTGGCCACCGAAACAGTGGGTTAATTTATATTTATCATACATTACAGTCGGTTTTTTACATTATAACATTTAGCCCGGTCCTTAGCTAACTGCCTCCAGTTGCGCACTCAAAGTTGGTTGAGGTCCCTTTCTACTTTCTGCGCGCCACTTTAAGCGAGGTCTTCCTCTACTGCGTTGTCCCTCCGGGTTAGATTCGAAGACTCTGCGGGCCGGAGCTTTGGTGTCCATTCGCTCTACATGTCCTAGCCATCTTAGGCGACTGATGCGCAGTTTTTTGACTAGGTCGATGTCGCTGTACAGCTCGTAAATTTCGTCGTTGAATCTTCTCCTCCAAAGCCCGTCAACGCAAACGGGACCGTATATCTTCCGAAGAATTTTTCTCTCGGAGCGACCAAGGATATCTTCATCCGCTTTCGACAGAGTCCATGCTTCAGCGCCATAAAGCAGGACTGGGATGATCAATGTCTTGTACAGAGTCTCCTTAGTTGCCTTCTCAGCAAAAAGAAACAGCGATTGGCAAGAGTTATTCTTCGATTAATTTCCGCCGAGAAGTTATTGTCAGAATTAATAGCAGAGCCAAGGTAGACAAAGTCCCTTACTACCTTGAAGTTATAGTTGTCGACTGTGACGTTCTGTCCAATTCGTCGATGTTGTGTGTCCCTTCTTGTCGACAGCATATACTTGGTTTTGCCCTCATTTACAGCTAAACCCATTTTGGCGACTTCTGTTTCGATACCAGCGAACGCACTAGTGACAGCCAGCTGAGTTCTGCCAATTATGTCAATGTCGTCGGCGTATGCTAGTAGTTGCACAGACTTTTGAAAGATTGTGCCTCCAGTATTGGATTGTGAGTTTCGCACAATCCTTTCAAGAATGATATTGAAGAAGTCACATGACAGTGCATCACCTTGTCTAAATCCTTTTTTGGCATCGAAGGTCTCGGTGAGGTCATTACCGACCTTGATGGAGCAGCGAGCGTTCTCCATCGTCATCCTACACAGACGAACGAGTTTTGCAGGTATGCCAAAACTAGACATGGCTCTATATAGCTCGTCTCTATAAATGCTGTCATATGCGGCCTTAAAATCGATAAAAAGATGGTGAGTATCGATTTGGACTTCTTGGGTTTTTTCCAGGATGTGCCGGAGTGTGAAAATTTGATCGATTGTGGACTTTCCTGACCTGAAACCGCACTGATAGGGGCCAATCAGGTTGTTGGCGAAAGGTTCAGGCGTTCACACAATACGGCAGATAAGATCTTGTAGGCGATGTTGAGGAGACTAATGCCTTTGTAATTGGCGCAGTTGAGGGGGTCTCCTTTATTGTGGATCGGGCAAACGATGCTGAGATTCCATTCATCAGGCATGCACTCGTCTGACCAAATCTTGGAAATGAGTTGGTGTATGCTCTCTACCAAGTCATTTCCAGCTGCATTAAATAACTCGGCCGGTAGGCCATCAGGATCAGCAGGATTGTTGGACTTTAGCTTGGATATTGCTATCCTCACTTCGTTTTGATCAGGTGGACGAAAGTTTTGGCTATCATCGTCTATGTTGAATGGCGCATTCTGTCTGACAGCGGTATGTTGGTCTTCATCGCCGTTATACAGTCTGCAGAAAAAGTTTTTCCATATTCTCAGCACCGACTGTGATTCTATTACCAGGTTTCCTTCCTCATCTCTACAGGTTTCCGTACGGGTCTTGTTGGCCTGACACGTTCTTTTTACCTTTTGGTAAAACTTCCGTACGTTATTCCTGGAGTATAATCTCTCAAAATTTTCGATCGCGCGCTTCACATGCTCTTTTTTCGTCTTCTGGAGAAGTCGATGTTCTTCCCGTCGCTTACGCTCGTAGAGCTCACGAGCAGCCCTCGTCCTTCTTTGCAGCGGCGCTTTGTTCGCTTCCTGTTTAGCTGCATGCGCTTGCCGGCATTCTTCGTCAAACCAGGGGTTTCTTGGTGGTGGTCGACTGAAACCCAACACATCAGTTGCGACATCTCTGATGGCGTGTTGGCAGCGTTGCCACTGGTCTTCGGCACTTGATGCTGGCGGCATAGGAGTCGTGGAGAGATTTCGGGATACGCGATCGGCGAAGTTTCTGGCGGTCTCTTGCGATTGCAGCTTTTCGACACAGTTATTCTTCTTTGTGGCGTTCGGGATATCCGCATTCGTACCTTGGCTGCAACAAGGTAGTGGTCCGAGTCGATGTTGGCTGCTCGAAAGGTTCGGACATCCAGAATACTGGAGGCATGCCTTGCGTCGATCGCAATATGATCAATTTGATAGACCGTTTCATGATCAGGAGACCGCCAGGTCCCCTTGTAGATATTGAGATGAGGAAACCGTGTGCTTGCTGTTGTGACGTTTCGCCCCGCAGCAAAATCAATCAGCCTGAGTCCGTTGCCAGACGTTGGGTCGTGCAGGCTATGTTTACCAACTGTTCTACCAAAGATGTCCTCCTTTCCTATCTTGTCGTACCTAAGACATTGCTCAAAGGTCTGGTCGAGGAGCTCGTAAAAACATTCTTTGGTAGCGTCGTCCTTGTCTTCTGTGGGGGCGTGAGCGCATATTATTCTAATGTTGGCGAATTTAGCCTTGATGGGGATTGTCATAAGACGTTCGCTCACGTGTCGAAAGCTCAAGACTTCTTGCCTAAGACTGCTGCGTGTAACAAATCCGCATCCGAATAAGCGCTGTTTTTGTTCTCTATAGCAATCACCGTAATAGATGTCACAGTTTTTCATCCTCCTTTTGCCCGGCCCATCCCTTCGTACTTCCTGGATGGCTGTGAACTGAGGATAGCAGTCTAGGGTCTCTGCTAATTGATCGGCTGTACGTGGTCTGTTAAGAGTCCGAACATTCCACGTGCAGATCCGAAAATCATTGTCCTTTTTCGCCAGGGTCGTCAACAGTAGGATCATTCCTTTCCGAGGCTTGTTGGTTTTTCGTAACCGAGGTTTTTTTTACGTGGTAGGGAAGTTACCCCGACGCACAACCCCCAACCTGGAGGGCCAGGTCCCTTTACACAACCCGAGGGGCCGGTTACACCGATGCCAGTAACCCACTTCGGGGATGCGAGCGCTGCCGTTGGCCCATTAAGGGCTCCTCCGCCACCAACTCTTATTCAAGACCCTGCCTTAGTCGTGAAAGTTCCTTACTGACCTGAGCTCCAAATATGTCGGAGTAGCTCGAGTAAGGCCTCCGCTAGTATGTCTGTGGACGTCACTGTTGATTCCATCGTTGGAATTCCTCCGCTGCACGTCCTCCTTCTGAGGACCTCTTGTTAGACATCTGATTCACAGAGTGCGGGTCAGGTCAGCAAGAGATGCCTCGTCTGGCACACGCGTGCTGTAGTTCACCCGGCTGAGCTTGCGCTGGTCCGAGTGTCCAGCTCCACATGTACAGTCAGACTCAGCATACGCTCATCGTTGGTTCACTAATTAATAGCTATCCAACAGGCACCACGTGGAGGTGATGATGCGTTTTTGCCCACCAATACGATATAAACAATTTAAGAAAATTGCAGATCTACTGGCTTGCGTCTTCTTAGTCGTATGAATATGAAATTTGATTAGAATCGACAGTTTTGGAAAAAATCTATTTTTGCCAAAATTTGAAATTTTTAAGGCAACATTAATACTGGCGTATAAAAAATGAGATGGCTAGAGTACGATAACTTTGGCGCCAAAGTTTAGGAGGTAGGGGCAATTTAAAAAAAAAATTACTTAAAATGAAAGAAAAAATTATTAAAAAACAACGACAACACTTACAATGAAGCCAGAAACCTGTTCTTTAATCCTAAATTTAAATTAAATTATTTATGTATGTCAATAGTTTTTGATGAAAAAGTGAAAAAAAAATGTAGACCAATTTTTTTCAAAATTGTGAAATGAAGTGCTAAATTGGCTTTTGTGGTCAATGCTCATATCAATTCTCAATCGAACACAAAAAAACCGAATGGTTTTATGTCTTCTAGTTTTTGAGAAAATTGAAAATTATCGTACTCTCACCAAAAAGATTCCGAATGCACTCCGAATTGTGATACTTTAGAGCCCAAATTTAAAGTTTTAACATTTGACTGCTTGCGAATATAGGCAGACAGAACTAGAAAATTCACTTTGTTTTACATAGTTTCTCTATACAAGTAATATGTGTCATTTACATTAGCAAGTAAAAATACGATTTAAGTGAGTCATGAAATCACTCCACTCCGAACACTCTCAAATAAAGAGCTGGCTTTAAAGGTCCCTTTCTGTGTGTCTCTACTTTTTCTATAATAATATACTTCTCTCTATTGCCCACTGTCCTTGCTCTCAACTGTACCATAGATAAACCCAAGTACAACAGTGAAAAAAGAAGATGAATTCGCTTCCGCTTGTAGAGTTCCGAAAAATCATTGCAGGCCCCTACATATCTTTCTCCTTACTCGGTCAATACTTCCAAACATCATCATCTTTCGCTTAGGACAATTGAGCCAAAGAATAACATCATACCCGGGAAACGTACAAATGTACAAATAAAAGCAAAATCCTCCCAAGTGAAACATAACTTAAGAATAATGTAAACATGTACATATGTACTGTAAAAGAGGGACATGAGCGAGGACGCAGTGCGAAGGATTCTACATATACCAAAGAATCATATAATATTGGCTAAGGTCAGTTTTCTCTTTTCGTCTTCAACGTCCTCTGACAGTATTCTTTTCTTGAGGGTATAGGAATAATAAATCTTTTAGAATTCAGCTGCCCCTTCCACCATAACCTCCTTTCGTTAACTGGGTAGAGTGGTTGTTGGACACTGGACACGGCTAACTCATTTTTTTTTTTTTTTTGAGAGTAGGTGGACTCCCTTTTTGGGCCAGAATCTTGTAATGAAGCCACGTATCATTTCGTATGATATAAAAAGAAGAATGCTATACATTTGTATATACAAAAACGGAGGATTTATCAAGAAAAGAGTGTAACAGCAAAGAGAGACAAGAAGCAGAGCTGTTACAGAAAATCCTTGCAACCTATAAGACAAACCAACTGCAAGTGCCAAGGAGTTGTGAAGAATCTCAAGGGTATAATTTATTGTTATCATTTGTTTGCCCAGCCCGTCCGCACAATTTTTTCTTGGGCTCTTACTCGCCGTTTCCCTACAGCACGACTTTTTTCATTTGGAAGCTCCTTATAGACCTTTTCATTTATGTTCTTATATTTGTTTTTTGGTCGTGATACTCCTCTCAGTGGAGTCATCGTTGAGTCTTAAAGTTGAAAAATATAATTTCTAGGACTAAAATGTATTTGATGATGTTGGTTAAATGATTTCCATGGAGGAACTTATTATAAATTAGATTTCTGTTCTTTACCCAGACACTAAATTCAAAATACAAGGAGTTACTATTCCTTTTAATATTTGATTTAATGGAGGATATATGTATATTGCCTGTATAAAAATTTATTTAGAAATTCATCCTCTTTCCTTAACTGCAGAAACTTAGCGCGGTCATCAGAATTACCGGTTAATCTAGAGCGTTTGAAAACTTTATCTTTCACATTTTTAAGGTTAATAAGTCTTATATTATGCCAAGGTAACTTAAAATGTACCCTCCTGGTATAAGATGGTACAAAGAGATTCATGCCAAAAGCAAGTAATTGTTTAAACTCTGAATTCATAGGTTCCCTAGAATTTGCCTTCAAAAATATCATTCCAGTTAATAACAATGAAGTTAGCATTTGCAAAATTATAGTTCTTATATTTAAGGTTTAAGTTGCTTGTAGAAAAATTATAGCAGCCCAAGTGTAATTGCAAAGCTTTATGGTGAAAAGAATTATTGAGCAAAGGGAAATCAGCAACCTGAATACAGTACTTTAAGTCATTATTTATAAAGATTAGATCTAAAATTCTTCCCAGATTATTTCTTACATTATTAATCTGAAATAACTCAAGAGAAGAAAATGAATCAACGACTAAGGACTCATCATCCTTCGTCACGTTAAAAGGAATCAAGATCTTTTCATCTTCCATATAACACCAGTCGATGTCACCAATATTAAAATCGCCGAAAATACAAGGAGACTGCTTAGTCGTTAATCCACTAACTAGATAATTAATATTTGAGATATGGCTTGAATAAATATCTTATCCACTCGATGGACGAATATAGCTAGCAATGAGAAAAATATCTTGAACAGAAGCTAAGCACTTAAAACTAACACATACACATAGTTGTTCAATATCGTCAGAATCGTTCTGCAAACTGCATAGCTTACTATTAAAAGTAGTACGTACGGCAATAAGAACACCACCTCCACGTTCCCATCCGAGAGAGAGAGAACGATCCTTTTGGTAAACAAAATACAAAGAGTCAAATAGTTCTGATGATATGATGTCAGACTTCAGCCAGGTTTCAACAATAACAATAACATCGTACTCATGCAATGAAGAAGAAGTGTACAATTTGTTAGTTTTGGACCGCATCCTACCATCATTATAAAGATAAACACACTTCATATTCAGATAGACGATCCACTGAGGACAAGCAGGCATGAACGTTGAGAGGGGATGCATTGTTGTCTATGCTTCCACGGTGACAGACTTTTTGTCCAACTCGTTTTTTGGATGAAATTTAAATAAGCGCACACGCAACCCTTTTAACCAGCACTCAGAGTAGAGAAAAACAGGCAGCATATCTTCCGGAACGCCAAGTTTGAAATTAACATGTCTTAAAGAACTCTAGTCAGACCCCGCTTTGATCACTATTGGGAGTAAGCGGAAAATTATTCGCAGCACGGTTAATACGAGCAGCAGCACTTTTGTGAAATGAAGGAGAACTTTGACCAAATGCGTTGACATTCAACGTCGACTGGGATCGAGTGACGCGAGCTGCCTTTGCACTGTTAGCAGTGGCAGGGCATGACATTAAAGTTTTTAATTCAGAAATTTCTGCATACAATTGCTCGACTTTAAGACGTAACAATTCAAAGTCAACAAATGTTTGAACTGAACTGATTTCTGCGTTGGATTTTAAGACTCTTTATAATGACAGAATTTTAGCTATACAGCGAAGATACATGGCTGAATTTCATCCTTTTCATGTGTTATAGCCAAAATGTTTTCATTTTCCTTTCTAAACTAACTAGACTGGCATGATGAGGGGTTTTACAATTGCGTGTTAGATTTTCTCGATATGTCCTTACAAGTCACTTGTGATCTTATTCCAAAGTCTTTAAAAAGTAACTTCCCGTTTTATTTTCACATTAATATCTATTGCTAATAGACGTAATGTAGTCGAAGAAAAATAAATTTGTCGTTTTTGCTGCCATACTTGATCGCAAGACTGTATTCATTCGCTCTTTTGAAATATCACATATGTATGTATATTGCCATCTGATCGTATGATTAACCCGAAATGTCTCCAAATCTGTAATATAAGCCAGATGTAAGTACTGTAATTCGAATGTATCCGAAAGCTATAAAAGCAACGAGAATGTACAGTTGGGCTTGAATAAAATAGAGACAGTCAAGAAGAGCGTTGGTCTTTGTTTTTTTTTTTTCTCCACTCACTATCTTCTGCATTCGGCCCCTACAGTAACAAAGCCAAGGAAGACTTTTTAGCCAAAAAGGGATGTTTGTAGTTAGTCGAACATGTAAAATTGCTGTTTAATGTGTTATGCTCTGAATTTCTAATAGTTTTTAGTTGTGGAGTATGTGTTGGTTTTGTCATTTCTACCTTCGATAGAGTAGCATTCATTTTACATTGCAAATACATACAGATATTTGTCATACATTCACGAGAGGTGGAACCGTGAAAAAACTTTCTGGTGTTTTCTGGAATTCGAACTTCGACCTTACCGCTTAGTAGACCAATGCACTAACCAAGAACAAGTAGATATGCGAAGTTATTGGGCGTCCCAGCATCAGTTGGGTCTTCCTTAACATTTGACGAGTTCTCAAATTTCCAGGCTTAAAGAGGTTTTTTGGGAGACACTCAGGATTCTGTAAGCTCCGTCTTAACGAAGTTGAGACGGTCTCGTTCTTATTGACTGGTCAAAGAGTGCTGAGATCTTGATAAATACTACGGATGAGTTGACATACATACATATGTATGTATATGCGCAGCCGTAAATAAGTCAGATATAAGAATCAAATTTTGTTTTATTTAAGCCTTACCATTTTAAATGCCTTGACATGAGAACGGACACATATTTATAAAAAAATGGATAATGGAATCTTACTTCCGTTACGATTAAATAGTCTACAGACCATAGATAAAAATACTACCACAATAGTCACTTTATATGAATTTCACGATATTCTGTCGCTCGTTGTTGTTAATTTGCCGTTAGGCAAATTGCCGTTGTTAAATGCCGTTAGGCTTTAAAAGCCCTACATTGGCAAGCACTCTGCTCGGGTAATGTTGGACCGCTCACCATAAATCAAACCAAAGAAAACTATGAAATTTTGGTGATGGAGATAAAAATCAGAAGTATTAAAGAAGAACCATCCTAGGTTTGGCCATCCCTGAGATCACTCGCCCGTTCTTGGTTCATCTTTATAGGGATCGGTCCAGATTTGGGAATTTGATCTCTGTTGACGAGAGCGTTTCTTTTAATCGCTGTTTTGCGAGGTGCAGCGGGTTCCTTTGAATCCTTATCTTTTACGATTTCAGGAGTGTTACGCCCTTCCCCACTTTCATATTATGGATCGATTTCTTATGTTGCCTTATCAGTGCCTTGTATCTTTCAGTGAGGGAGCCCTGATCCTTTCCATTCGTTTTATTCAGAAACCTCTGAGTGAGCCTTTCTATACCTTAAATTTGCATTTCCGATATTTCGCCAAGACGCTATTCGAATTCAATGCCGAAATATTACCTCACAAGCTATCAAAAAAAATAATGGAACGGAAAATCTATTGGTATAAAGAATTTCGAAATAGAATGGGAGACTTTGGAATAACTTGGGATGATGAAAATTGGACAATGAGCGGTTTGAGAAATTAATGCGTCGAATTGCTAACAGATAGGAAAATACGAAAAAAAAACGGAAAAACCTGTACAATGCCACAAGCAGCCAAAAAAGAATTTACAAATACTTGGACTACACCAGGGAATATATGTACCTATTGTGTAGACAAAAAGAAAAAAACCCAAATCACTTGGATACTTAAAGCACGAGCAGACCTAGTATTGCTGAATTGAAACAAGTTTCAAACGAATTGGCCAACGTGCTGCTCAATGCGCTATCTGAAAGAGAGAAAAAACGATCCAGCACTTTTTAGTTAGGTGCCCCAGTACTCAAGGAAATCAGAATCAGATACATACTTAAAGAAAATTAGACTTACAGAAGAGGAAGTAATTAAACTATTAAATGGAGAAAATGATAATTAGAACAACTTAGTAAAATATATTGAAGTCGCCTTGCGTTATAGAATATTGAGGAGTTCAATCTTTAATTGTTCAATAATATGTAAACGAATTATGTAAATTATGCAAACGTGAATGAATTATAATGTCACTAAACTACCGACAGACGATCAAGACCATGTCGTATGTTCTTTACAAAACAAAATAAGAAGATAATGTTTTTGTGAAATTTTTTTTGAAAATAATGAACTATTATTTTAATTAATTATTATTATTATTTAAGAATTCTTAACGCCAAATCATTGGCGGTATACCAAAGGTTGGGCCCTGATTGGTCGCGAAGTAAGTTCTACTTTTATCAGATGTAGCTTGAGTGTTAAAAATTTCTAACTGCTGCATAGCTGTCTATTGCTATTGCTTTTTGCTCAATCTTCACAATTTTTATATGTCGTACCGTTGATTTGCGGATAAGGGCCGTTGAGAACAATACAATCGGGATAATCATCACCTCATCAACTTCCCACTGTCTTTTAATATCGTTAGACAGATGAACATATTTCTCAAAATTTTCGTTGATTGTTTGCATCAATTCGAGTTCGTAGTGATAGCGAAATCTATTATTTGAACTTTGGGTGTTACGTAAAAATTGTTTTATCCAAGTAAATGATGCACCAAGATCCTTGCAGTACTGGTGGAGGTGTGTACTCGTAATATTGCTGATAGTTTACTTCTATTTTTAGTTTTTGCCATCAAATTCTGGTACACTATTTTGCCGATATTATCATGTCTCATTTTATAGCTGACTTATGCGAGACATCGGCAACCATTGACTAATATATGTTCCATAGTCTCCATAGCCTAACTTCACTTTCGGCATAGATCTGTTAACTGACAGGGATCTTTAGCAATATAGATACTTTGAAAAATGCTTCGTGGGTATTAATTATTATTATTTGTTCAGTACGTTCAAACGTGGTCGAACATTCGTCTTTGATGAAGGACTTTATGGTGTCATCAAAAAGATTGTCGACATTGTACACTTCTACATTGAATGTATACATGAAAAGAAATCGGCGAAAGGGATGATGCGTGAGCAGTCACGCAGCAATGCTTAGCCAGGTTTAAGGATAACACAACCAAGATTTCTGCGGCGTTATTTGACAGCGAGTGAAACAAGAATAAGTCAATACATTACACAGTTGAAGTGAAAGTTCAGTTAGTTGGATGATGGGCCCCCCGGCTTCGTTCAATGGTAATCGTTGCTATTACGTTAAAAAATAAATTTCAGAAACTATCGGTTTTTCAGACTGTAACTTAATTATTTGGTTGTAGTATATGAAATCTTATTACATACATACATACATCATACATACATACATACATACATACATACATACATACATACATACATACATACATACATACATACATACATACATACATACATACATACATACATACATACATACATACATACATACATACATACATACATACATACATACATACATACATACATACATACATACATATGTTATCTAAAGTGATGGCCTAAATATGATAGAAATAAGCAGAATTTTATTTTAAATTTACAAATTTTTAGTTTTATAGTTTAAGCGATGCTTTTAATTTGTTTACCTCACCATGAGGTGGTGGAGATTTCGATTGAATTACGAGATCTTGTGACTTAAAATTCATATATGTAGGTATACATACATATGTATATGTATAATCGATTTTTAAGCGTTGTCCTCATGAAAATAATTTGTCAGAAGACTTTTGGAAAGAAAAACATGCAAGAATCCACGCTTCGTGGATATACTTGTGGTTGCAATTTTTGGAGACTTTACACTCGTATCTACAATGAGCTGCTCTCAATGCACAACATGCTTTGAGCTCATGCCCATTGATAATTCTCTTTTAATTAGAACCATGTATGTATTTACGCATCGCTTGTGTACATACATACAGTATTTCTTTTTCGAATTATTCAAATTGAATTTTTCTCACAAGCGAATAGGTTATGTCTGCTCAACTGCAACTTTTGATACTTCTGGAATAAGAATTGTTCTCAACCCCTCCATAGATCTGGAAGGGATACACAACACATGTGGAAAAACTTCTATCATACACATATGAGGGGAATCCAATTCAATTATCTAACCTTACCACAAATTCGATTACGCGAACAAGTGAACATGCTGAGTGAAATGATTTTGGTCACCCCAAGGATACATGATAACACCCACGTAATCTATGAGCAGCCATGTACATATGTACATATACATACATATGTGCAAAACATTTCACTGGGATGCTGCATGTGACTGACTCCTTTCTCGTGTGTGTGCACAAAGCATCGTTGACCCTTAAAATTGGATTATTGTACATTATCACAAGGATAAAACTGGAATCTTATTAGTTGAACACAGCAGAAAGGATTCGGGTTGACAGGGTGTATGGGCTGATTTGACCGCACTGAATTGTATTTTCTTCGGCTTAAGTGATGAAAAATTTCAAAATGTACGTACCTACATACATACATATGTACATCTGTACATACATATGTATAATAGAATGTAAGTTTTAATTTGTCCATCCACTCATCATAAAGACCTTAAAAAAAAGTGAACGGAAAAAGTTTCGCACAATTATTTAATTAAATACAATTGACTGTCCAATTACGTGCTAAATGTACTTATGTACATACATAAATATGTGTTTGCGGTTTAACTAGTTCAGCGGGACCGTTTTCGTTTCGTGCCACCTGTCGACCGCAAGTTATTACCATTAACGTACACGTATGTATTCATGAGAGGAAAAAAAGGACTTCATCCTTTTCCTAAACCACCTGGTATTTCAGTATTTACATTTCATTTTTAGGAGCGCGCGTAACAGCCACGTATCCTCTTACGGTATGAGCGTGAAGTATGTGAAACCTGAAAGCGTTACGGATTTATACGTCTTGTGGTTGACATAAGTGACAGTGGCGGTGGTGGCGTTGAGTGTAAGGTGAGAGGGGCCGCCCCACTTAAGTTGATTACTGTAACACGCTATTTTTCGTGGCGGAGGAGTAGCATTTTGATGTCGTCAAAACGTAGAGGGGACATGCTACTGCTGCCATGTAGAAGGAGTCCATTGCAGCCTAATAAAAGTTAAACGTTTTGAATTATAATCTTTTTTTTCGGGCAATCTCCTGTCGTAGCTGTTTGCTTCTATTCTGGAGAGGGAAAGGTGATTTGTACAGCGGATGGGGTTTATTGCAAGTTTCATTGCATGGCAGAGGTTTATTGCGTTAGGTGTTGTTTAGTGTTGTGATGGAGCACTTTGTTGTTTGTTTGTTTTGCATGGTGTTATGTTTTGATACTGTCGTTATAAATTGACTTAAGTCATGGATAATTAATAAAATTAAATTTCACTCATATCTGATGTTGTGGGTAATTGATAAATTAGTTTTCCATTTGCAAGCATAATTTCAATTGTTTTTGATAGATTGTTAAGTGTTTCGCTTTAAACGTTTGCAAATGTTAAATCTGTTTATATGGTAATATGCTTACATACGTATATATGTATGTCTGTACGTATGTACATTTAAGAAATGCTATTCCGAAGAGACATATCAATTACTATCGCAGTCCTTTCGATATCAGTGATGGGGAAATGAAGCAGCTGATGAACTAGCTAGAAAAGGCTCGGAGACTACCTTTACCGGTCCGAAGCCATTCTGCGGGCTTGGACCGCACATGGTACAGAGGGAGCTAAAGAAGGAAGGGGATTGGAAAAGAATAAAGCTTTGGGAAGAAACACCAAAACTGAGACAGGCCAAAGAACTTCTCGGGAATTATAACCGGAAAAGAAGTAGGGTCTGCATGAATCGATTGCGCATCCTCACAGGCTTCCTAACGGGTCACTGTAGACTTCAGGAACACCTGAGTAAACTAGGCATAGAGCAACGCGGAGAATGTTGATTCTGCGGGGATGTTGAAGAAACCCCAGGAAACTCCCATAATTCAACAAAGTGTGAACTAATCTCATCAGACAAGGATTTCGTTAGTAACGACTCAACCTTGTCTAATGAAATACCTAAGGAGGAACCCCCATCGAATGAAAACTACAGCAGTGCGAAAGAAAATGGTGAGACGGAAGCAGTTTCAGGAAAAACAGAATTTAGCTCCAGAAGCGGGGGTGGATTGTGTAAAGTCTGGCGCAGTTCTGGATTGCGATCAACTCGAAGTAGAATCACCGAGCTCACAGCAATTAAAGCGGAGTGAAGAAAACATGAAACTGGTGAGATACGTTTATAACTCTCATAACTCATTGTCGTACGACTTGGGAGCTGGTAAATGCTCCAGAAAATCAAAAAGTTATTAGATGTCGTTGGGTGTACAGAAAGATGTACGAGGCGGATGGAACCGTAGAAAGGCATAACGCCAGACTAGTGGCGCGCTGTTTTGACCAAAGGCTGGGAGAAGATTTTCAAGTAACCCTGAGACCAGTTGTGAGGTTTGATGCTTGGATCATCATCCAATTGGCGATCGCAGCAGCGGACGGCTTATATTTAAAGTAGTTCAAAATCAAAACTGCCTTTTTATATGAAGAGCTAAAAGAAAATGTATACATGGAACAACCAAAGGGTTTCGATGATGGTAGCGGGAAGATCTGTAAACTCTGAATAATCTGAATAAGCCTGTACGGATTGAAGCAAGCATCAAGATGCTGGAATCAAAGATTTACATCGTTTCTGAAGGACTTTGATTTCCAAGTAAAGATTTAAAAAATGTTTATTTATTTATTTTATTTATTCATTTATTAAGCTTAATACAAGCCAAGAACTTACACAATCTAAACTTACAAACTAAAGCCTTATTAACTAAAACAAAATTTAAAAGCTAAGGAGAGAAGAGGAGAGGAAAGGAGTGACAGAGTGGTAAAATCGAGACATGGCTAGGTGGAATTGGAGCGATGCTGAAGATTGTTCAAAGGTTATTCCTTTCTTGTTGGCCAGGCGCAACATTCTGGATAGTAGTGCATTATAACCATAATTGGTACGATGAGAATTTAAACTACTTGAACTAAAGAGGGAAGGCGGAGGAGGTGGACATAAGAGTAAATTTACTGCAGTGAAAATCGAAAGAGCTTTGCCCATTAGACATGCCCAGCATTCTGGTCACAGGGTCGTTACAGCCATAGTTGGTGCGGTGAAAGTTAAGAGAGAAGAGGGGTACAGATCTTAGATTTTGGCGTTGAGGGAAATCAACTGTGGCAGAGCTGTGCTATCGATGTTTCCTGCTAGTAGCTAATGTACAAATAGGATATCGGCAATTTCACGGCGTTTTTCGAGTGATTGTACGTTAGTAAATTTTAGACAATCTTCGTAGGGGGAAAGGGAAGTCAGGGAAGACCGCGTAGAGCAAAACGGATGAATCTGCGTTGAACAGCCTCAATTCGGAGGGATTGTGTATCGTGATCAATACTTGGCTAGCATATTCAAGGATTGGTCTAACGAATGTGAAAAAGAGAGGTCTCGTGACATAAGCTAAGAGCGGAGTTAGCTCTGCTGATAATGATATCGATATGCTCATCTGCGAGTCCAAAATTTTAGGCAGATTCCAATTTGAGATGTTGAGAGCTGCTTCCGGTTGACACCCCGTGATAGAAGGTGCTACCAAAAACTCAAACGATGTTTCAAAATTATTGAAACGCGATCGAATCGTAGTTTGTGTCTGAAAGTTAATTTTTGTTTCAGATTCCCTTATTCCGACTATATTTGCACTCCTGTGTTGCCTTTTGAGACGAAGTGTATTAGCGAACCTTTCATTTTTAAAATTTGCTTGGGAACCTGAGACGAGCAACATTCGAACCAGTTGAAAACTTCCACTTGAATCCTGGACAAACACCAATTCCGTCGCTAAAATTACCTGAGCCATCGAAAGCTGCTCCCTTTTCAAAGCAGTATGACTTGTTGACACTGACGGCGATCGTTTACCCTGTATCTCATTTCTTGGCGTTTTCTCAGGTTGTTGAAGACGAAGTAGGGATGAGCGATGTTGACATCGATGTCAACATCGATGACTAAACATCGATGATCGATAATAATCGAACTCAAAACATCGATGTTCCTTAACATCGATGTTTTAGAATGAATTTATAGAATGTTAACGAATGGCGTGAAAAAAAACAACATACAATTTTTAGCACTATTCTCACCCTTAATAAACGTAAACGAAAATGATCAAAGAAGAATAAACTAAATTTTGAACTACAGTGATGTGAACTGAATGAATCAATGTATGAAAGAATGACGTTGGTCGTGTTCATCAATGGATGCGTTAATTCATGGATGCGTTTATCAGTCACAGCCAGTACCTTATCTGCAAGGGAAAGGCAATGGAAAGTAGCCATACCGCCTATTCTCATATAAATATATAGGAAGTTTTGAATTATTCATATGTATTTATAAGGCAAAGCATGCTGTCTTCAATGAAAAAAAAATATTCAAAATCTGCAATTAAGAATCGGTTATCTTTTGCCAACATCGAAGACCGATGTTTTGTTCTTAACATCGATTGTCCGATATTTTACGTACTTAAACATCGATGTTGAAACATCGATATTTACTCTCTCAACATCGATGTTTTGTGAACATCGATGAACATCGATCATCCCTAAGACGAAGCAAAAGACTGTGGTGCGGTTGTTTGCAAAGCTTGCACCTATACAACGAGGGACACGTTGAAACGCTGTGGCCTTTGCTCAAGCAATTTAAGCAAAGTCCTAGTTTATTAATATTTGTAAACCTTTCCATTACAGTCAACTTATTAAAGGCTGACCAACCCGCAATAGAGTGACCACCATCTTGACATAACAAACAAACCTTTTGCTAGCGACAATTGAGGACGATAACAAGAATGCGATGGTCTTTGCTTGCTAGAAATCCGTGCATCGGAATGCGATCTTAGCTGCTTTCTTTCGCGAGTCTCAAGGTATTGACACATCTTGCTAAGGACCGCCGAACATTCTCCAATTATGTAGCTTCTTGTAATCCAGATGTTCGTCCCACTTCGACTGAGTTTCCGGATCTACCTTAGGCATGGCGATGTATATTACAATGGCATTGCAAATATTTTCAAATGAACTTATCGACTGAAGCGAATTAAAAACCGTTGATGTATTGTCTACTAAACCTATAAGTTCCTATGCAGAAGCCTTGGATACCTTTAGTTGCTCAAAAAGTTCGCAAATGTATTGTAAAAAGTTAAGGCACTCGTTATCGTAACGATCCTTCAGTCGTGCTAAAGCCTTAGGGTAACTCTCCTCCGTAACTTAAAAGGCCTTAACCCTGCTTAGAGCTTGATCACTCAAGCAGGTCAAAAGATGTTAAATTTTTCGATTCTGGTTAAATTCGGTTCGTTATCGACAAGAGTTGTGAAAGAATTTATAAAATTTTTGTACTCCGAATATTTTCCATTAAATCGTGGTAACTTCAGCTTGGGCAAATAATAATTAGTTGTATGATGGGGAACTGCGAAGGTTGTTTCTACGGAGCTATTGCGCCTGCAAGGCCCTGGAAGCGATTGGATTTTAGTTTTCGTTGAAATATAAAGGTCCTCCAATTCCCCTCGACACGTATCAGCTGGTTCTAACCTCTCAATATGAGCCTGACATGCTAAAAGTTGTTTAAAATAGGATTCAAAAATTCTTAGACGCCACTCCAATTCCGTAGCAGAAAGACTGTCCGATCTAGCATCGAGAAAATTTTTAAATCTAGTGATGTTACCCTTGGTTGAAGACCGCAACTGCCTCAGTTCCTCAGTGGTTGCCTCAGTACATTTTTGTAATAAGAGTTGTTTAAGATTCGAAAATTATTTGAAACCGCAACGACTGGAGAAATAATTTCGGCAAAAAAAAAATGCAAAAGCGTAGTCACTGGGCAATATTAGTCACATGAAAAAAGTATTGACAGCACTCTATCTTGCAGCGAAAAAGTAATCCAATGGCGAAGTTACTCCGATGATGAAATGACGAATAAACCCAACGGCGATAGTTTATTTCCATCTTTTAAATTTACGGAATGAATTTAATTAGAAATGAATTGATCTCAAATGTGATTGAAAATAGTGGTACTCAGCTTAATTGTAGTGAAAGTGTAAGAGGAATTCAAACTGCCATAAATTTAGAAATTGCCAACAAAGAAATTACTTCCCAACCGAAAGCTTCTTTTCATTGCAATAATTTCCCAAGCGAAAGCTTCTTATCATGGCATACGATCAGCATTGCCGCTATGTGACTTTAGTCGCAATTTGACCCTTTTTTGGCGCAAAGAGACTATGACCCGACTTTTTAAAAAACATACAAGTTTTGCATTTTATTTTAAGATCATGTCTATCGACTTTAGAATTACACAAAATACACTTCATATTGATTTAATTATTTTAGTTCTTCTTTAGATATTACAATCAATTTATTATTTTATTTTTTCTTTAAAAAAAAAAAACTAAAAATGATTAAATAAGAAATTGGTGATAATTTTCAAACGATGTGACCCCACCAACACTCGCGTGAAAACTGAAAAAACTGATGTGCCCTTTGTGTAGTTTTAACTCCAGCATGGTGTTACGAAAATATGCTGCATCCTTAGCCACGGATGATAGTGCAACATATTCAGCTTCTGTACTAGACGTGGCAACAATCTTTTGTTTTCGGGATCCCCAATGAATAGCTCCGCCAGCATACAGAAAAACAAATCCAGATTGTGACCTCCTACCGTTCGTGTCTGCAGCCCAACTGGAATCCGAGAATGCATGAAGTTGTTGATTCGTTTTCTTGTAAATACAACAAGCGTCCGATTAGCTGCCTATACGTTGCTTTGTCGACAGGTGCCTTTCTCCTTCTATATCCGGCTCCTTTTGAAGTTTCATTCCAGCTTGCGCAGGTAGACGTGATGGCTTTGCTTCACCTAAATCACACGATTTTATCAAACTGTTGATGTAGCCTGCTTGTCCTATATTAAACACTCCGTTGTTTTTATAAATTTCAAGTCCTACGCATAGTTTTGGTTCACCCAAGTTTCGAATGTCAAAGTCTTCCGATAACTTTGCGCACACTGAAAACTGTTCCTTCGCATCGTTCGTTGCTAATAGTAGATCATCCACATACACGGTTATAATCGTAATACTTTTTTCATTCGAGACACCAGGCTGGTTCCTCATTTGCGATTTTAAATATCCGTTCTTCCGCTACTATGAAGCCATACTCTGTCTCCTTTTCGCCATTCGACTGTACTGTTTTCACCTTTTCCTTTTTACTGTAGCAATCTTTTGCCATGTGCCCCTTCTTGCCACAATTACGGCAATTAAATGGAAATGGACGGCTTTTATTGTTGTTGCACGAGAAATTATTAAATTTACTCTTCCCCTTGGAGTACATCGCCAAGGTGGGTTGCCCGTTATTGTTGGGTTGCTTCTTCCGATCGCTAACCTCGTCAAACGCGGCTTGGACATCCTTGTAAGCGTCAGATAACCCATCCAGAAGAATTATGACAAGCAATTCCTTATCAAGTGTGGCTTGCAGTTCCTGTAACCTGCTAGTTGTAGTTTTTAACTCCCTGATGTATTCATCCATGTTCTGAGCCAGTCCCATCCTGGTATTTATGAGGCGTCTGAACTCCTCCGCTTTCTGCCTTGGTCCCTTTCGGTCATAAGTGTCTCCTAGGAATTTCCAAACGTCTTTGGATACTTTCTTATCCTTTACCAGAGCGATGATACTGGGTTCCAATGCTAGAATCAGTTCGGCATTCATGACCTTTCATCCCAACTCTGCTGGTCTATACCTGATGTCGCTGGTCTCGCAATCTTCCCATCGATGTAACCAATTAGTCGTGCTTTGTGTAGTACTGCTTCCATTTGAGATTTTCATGAGGCGTAATTTTCTCCATTGAATAGTTGGATTCTATTCATGTTCATTTCGAGGTTAGGGCGAAGTTATGTTTTCTTTTTTGGCAACAAATATTGTGATCTACCAAATAAATGCTTTTCCGAATACTATCCAGTATTTTTAGCGACCTGGGCCCATAACCTGTTGGAAATAAAAGAGGATTATTCTGTACTTTGGAGATTACTTTATTAATTTGCGTTGCACGAATCCGAATGTGACAAGAAGTATGTAAGGAAGGAAAAAATATAACTTGATGTTCTATTATAACTTTGACATTTTATCACAGTTGAAGTGTTGGCAGATTAAAGTTTCTACAACAGCATTGTCCGTTATAACTGCATGCACTTTTCCTTTTAAGTCCCACTCTGCTATCAGCTAAGGGAAGTTCACAACAAGGTTCACATTAACTGATTTAAGCTAACACTAGCCGAAGTTTCAACAGATCCATCAAATACTACTCGTACTTTTGTGGTTGTGCTCTCGGGTTTTAGAACAGCGTATATGGGGCATGCGCCTTGTTGATTGAAGATGCTTCGACCATGTGTCCTAGTTGCAAAAATTCGTTAATAAGTTATGTGCTCCATTTTTAGCTGCAGATCCGGCTCGAAGGACCAGATGCTTCAGTTGGTAATTGCCTTGTTAATTTTGGTAATACAAAGGCTTCCATATGGAGCTTGAAGTTCAATGGACCCCTTGACGTTATTATGATATTCACCTTGTGTCTGGCGGTTCCTGCGTTTGTAGCTCCCAATCCACTTACTTCAATGAAGACCTTTTGCCCTTTTAGCCTCAACGATTGGACGATCGGTTCTGTAATGAGAGAAGCTTGAGAGCCCGGGTCGATGAGTGGGCGTATTGTAACACTGTGTCCAAGTTCGTCACTGCTGCTTGCATTTAAGATTGTTGTCGCAAGTAACACGTTTTGATTTTGGTGGGCATGGAACTTGTTTCGTCATGGATTTTGCTGAATCTTGTTGCTGCTGTTCAATTTGTTTGACTTGTAAAGTTCTCTCTGGTCATTCCATGTGTAGTAGATAATGAATGGTGTTTTTTATTGCAATATTTGCATGTCCGTTTGCTAAAACATTGCCTTTGTTTTCCACGCCGTAAGCAATTGCAGCAAATTTTGGCTTCTTTAATTTGTTGATACCTTTCTTTTGTTGTCCAATTCATGAATTTTGGACATGAACATATGATGTGATCGCCGTTGGTGTATTTCCTTGCTGCCCGGCCTTTAACATTTTGCCCACTCGTTATTGTATCTAGATTTCAATGTTTCCCACGCGCTGTCGTAGTTCTGACTGGAAATTGCCAGATGTTGAATTAGTTGTAGTGGTTCTCCCTCCAAATGAGTCTTCAAGTACTCAATCTTTTCTGTAGTGCTAGGGCTACTTTTATCGTGTATTAAAGTGGAAAATGGATCGTAAAATTATCGCCATTCTAGGTAATCTCCTCGAAAGCTAGGTATTTTTAGTTGAGGCAGTCTGACATAAATTCTTCGTGTAATTCCGCTAAATTGCGCAGTTGCTCCAATAAATTTGTTTGTTGATATACCTCTTTGGAATACTTGGCAAAGGTGTCTTCAAAATCTTCCATATTGCCAATTACCGCTCCCAATTGTAATTGGAGCTTCTTCAATCTTAATTTTTGTGCATGGCTTTCAGCATTTGTGATACTGCCCGATTGGGTGGTAAGCTCCGCCATTTTGCTCGTTATAGGAGTTATATTCCCTAATTTAATTTTGAGATTCTCATACATTTCCTTACCTTTAAAAAATGTATTCCTTTCTATGTACGGCGTGTCATGTTTGACAACGCCTTTTATCTTTTCATGGTTTGATTCAAATTGTGTCCTTATTCCTGTAATGTGCTCCAATCTTTAATCTTCATATATCTGTGTTTTTCTGGATGAGCTATCCTTGCTAAAGTTGGCCCTTAATTTCTCCAGCTCCTCCGCTAACGCTTTTTGCTTTGCAACTATTATGAAGATATCCGCCTCCTAGTTTTCCTTTAAATTGCTGTTTTGCTTTTTTTTATTTTAATGTTTAGTTTTCAGTGTCTTAAGCCCTGAACACGCTTTCACTTGTTATTTTTACCAGTTTTTTTGAAGCCCTGGTAACGCTTTCACTGAGTTCTTTTAATTATCCGGCTCGAAGGATCAATGATGAAGTGAGGTTTCAGATTCTTAGACCCCTTACCGCTGGTGGGGGGAAGTCCAAATTGATTACTTACTTGGTGACGGTTTGATAAAAACTCGAAAATTTTATTTTTCTCAGTTGTCTTATACACTAAAAATATGATAACTTTTCAAAAATCTAAATCTAAAATCTGACTGAATTCGCCGGCCAGCAGTATCAGTGCGTCTCCAAAACGTCTTGCATTGTTCCTTAAATTTTTCATTGTTCAATCAAGCGCCTCCAATGGTCGCTTGTGTGCCATTGTGCATTCATCCCAGTTGATAATTTTGCAAGTTTTCAACACCTGTGCCATCGAAAAGTGTAAAATGTTGCATATTGGTTCGTCATTCATCTGAAGATTCAATGCCAATTTTAGACGCCATTTCAGAAGAGGCGACCGCAAGCGCGATGTATTGATCTTGACCGAATTGAAGCCAAAATCAACGAAATGAGGAGCGTTTTGCCAGTGCCATCAGGCGCACCGTGGAAGAATATGCCGCCGTTTCCGTCGTCAACCGCCTTCATCAATGTGTTGTACACTTTATTTTGCTGGGAATTCAGCAGTGGGACATTTGTGCGAATTGTTTTTTTGCAAAGCGTCGCGATAGAAATCTTGCTCGCGCTGCAATTCTCGATTAAATGCATCGAGCGATTGGGGGCTGGCATTCCCAATTTACTTAACAGACTGAAGCACATGAGCAGACACATATCTTCGATCAATATGAGCGCCTCGTTGCGGATCTCATCGTTCGTTTGAAGTACGGGACTCGATGTCGTTCTTTTAACTCGATGCAAAATATCGTCAGCCATGTCGTCCTTGTATTTGTCCCACAAATTGATTGTGTTCGATGGAAGACATGTCGAGATAATGATGGCGAACAATGTACGAACTTGAGTCGCAGGGGCAGAAACTGTAGCATCGGCGAATGTTGCGTCCCAATGATTGTCGTTAGTAAGCAAATTCATTCGCTGACAGGCTTCTCGAAATGTGGCGTAAAGCATACCATCAACTGTCCGCAGGTTCTCGAACGAAGTTGGAGCACGTACATTGACCAAAAGCAATCGCAGATAGAGGCAGTCGTCATTTTTCGGATGAACAGTATACATATGTATGTAGATGCGAGCAAGCGCATCAGTTGAATACATATCCGCGTATCCGACAACAGCTTGCCCTTGTTTTCGGCGTTGGATTTTTTTCAACGACGCATGCAAGTGTAATAGCAAAGCATTTTCGAGTAGAGCAGCGTTCTGGCGAATGGGTCGCTTGCGCTGGTGGAGAAGAAACTCTTTAATGTTGTTGCTGGTGGCCGTTCGGTTCACTGAGCTGCATTCTCTTCCGTGGAATATATGAAATATACGCGTTCTCCAAGTGGACCGCTAAATATAGAACAGTCGGATGACGTTCGTGTATCGGAAAGGAAAAGATTCTCCAAATCGCCTCATTACAACTTACATAACGGCCCAATTAACAGCACGACACTTCGTCATTCTTATATGGACGGTCAATGCCAAAAACCGCCATGTCGCTTCCTTTGTTGACGTACTTGCAAACGCATTTGATAGACTTCACCGAATTGCAGTATTCAACATTGATGTGCGTTTTAAATACTTTGGAGAGAAGAACAATATGGAACAATCCAAGCGTTGTCCACCAAGACATCTTTCCCTTTCACTTTCATTGCGACTATTCTGGTATTATCATCTGGTAATCGCCGCCGATACAA
This sequence comes from Blera fallax, assembly GCA_946965025.1. Lineage (NCBI taxonomy): Eukaryota > Metazoa > Arthropoda > Insecta > Diptera > Syrphidae > Blera > Blera fallax. The sequence goes on from OX337246.1 coordinate 54,291,616, forward strand.
TGGCTATCTGTCGTTGCCAGTGATTGTCTCTGCCAGGAGTGAATATGGATATCGCTTAGAACATTTAGTTCCGACCATGCATGGGGAATCTAGATTGCGATTTCCGCAGTGCCCATAAATCATCTGCGTAGTTACGACTTCATACAATTCCGGGTTGGCTTCTTGATCGGGTATTTCGGCGCCTATGATTGAATCGAATTGGTCCGGTCGGATTTTCTCAATCAACCAAATCAGAATGTGGGCATGCGGCAATCCTCGCTTCTGCCATTCGACCGAGTACAGGTTGTACCATATTTTATGTCGGTATGTGAATAGTGAATATAAAAGGTATTTTTATTTAATTTGGTCCCTTACAATTTATTTGGACTAGTTTTTGAATACAACATCAATCAAGTGGCCGCCTCTATTGGCTAAAGCAAAATGTGTCCTTTTTGCTGCGTTTTCCATCACTTTTATATATAGCGATGATTTCGGCACGAATGTTTGCCTTGAGCTCGTCAAAGGTCTGAGGGTTGCTGACTTACACGAAGTTCGGAGGGGTCAAATCTGGAGATCGAGGTGACCAGTCAATGTCGCCATTTGTTCACAGCACAAGTCCAGGGAATTCCTTTTGCAGAAACTGCATTGTTTGATTTACAGTGTGGCTTGGGCGCACCGTCTTGTTGAAACCAGCTAGGTTAGGTTCGGTTGAAGTGGCTGCCAGCTAGGAGTCGCCAGCACACTTAGACCAATGATAGGTCCGTTGTGATACCACGTGGATCATGTGAGAAAGTTTCTCTCTACCTACTCGTTTTAAACCAATTCGAGCTTCTTATGAAGCGTAGGAGGCTCTTAATGTCAATAATCATCAGGTCGCCTATATCGTTATAATAGGGAGCTCCTAAGTGGAGTTTCCCTTTACAGGAGACAGAAACAAAGAAGGTGAGGAATAGTTTCCCCCTCTTCTTATTCCATGCAGCTCCTACAAAAATCACTCGCGAAGAGGCCTATCCTTGTAGTGTGCTTGCCTATTAGCCAGTGTCCAGTGATGACACCTATTGCAATCTATTCAGAGAAACCAGTAACCGTCCAGACCTTTTTCACACATTTGTGGGCGGACATAATGAACCAACATCCACCGATATCGATTCCCATCGACTGTTTCGTCTTCTCTGAAGAAAAACGGCCCAATGATGGTTTTGGCGCAAACATCGGCCCAAGCAGTCACTTTTTGGTCATGCAATGGTGTTTCATGGATTCCCCGCCACGCGGTTGTCCAAAAACATTGTGCTAACGATGAGGTCCATGTTCGTTTTGAGTTTTTGTTTGAAAACTCGTACGGTGATGTGGTGGCGGTCGCACGAAGTTTGCTTGGGAAGTAAGAGCTGCGTAATTTCTGGCCATTTCGAATTGCAGGTGAACGTGATGAATAAGTCGGGACGTCCGTAATGCCGCACATATATCATAGCGTCCTGCGCATATTCGTGCATATGCCTGGGGCTTTCAACATATGTCGCTGGGAGAATTGTCAACCGGCCGATGTTTGCCGCTGCTGCATCTCCATCCAAATTGATGGCATCTCTCAGGTGGATGTACTCTTCCGAACACAATTTAATTCGATTGAATCGTATGAAATGGAGGCGTTCTATTTATATCTTGACTTATATGTCGACGCAATATTACACGATCTACTTCCTTATGATCGGCTCTTTCTTCTTGCGAAAACGCGCCTCGCATGTTAGCCATTCGTAAAGGAGTTTGTTTATTGTGATGTGCACGCTGTTCATCCGTTTCATGTCACAACCGTCAATCAATTGCATTAAACACGAATTGGTCGTTGACAAAATACCTTATTGAAATTCGTTCTCCACAAAATGAATGAATAATTTGAATTACCAAATCGCAGAAAAACTGTGGATGAATAAATGGAATGGACTTTTGGAAATACCATGTTCTGGAAAAAAAGCACAATATTCAACAACAATTCATTGAATTTCACTTGTTTACTGAGTAAATACCTTTATTCACTTCGTTGATCACGGAACAAAATATTTTCGTCGATTTAAAAGTGAAAAAACTGCAATAATTTGCGCACTATATCGAGACACAACCGCTTCGTATCAATCGTCAATGTGGAAAGATCGACTATACTACTCAGCTGTCAAACGTGAGTCTAGGAGTGTAACGCCATCTGTTGGCTATCCCATTTTCGTGAGGGACAAAGTTAGCCGATTGTCAATTCCGTAGTGTTTGTTAGTGTCTATGGAAGATTTTCACCTACCCTCGAAAAAAAAAAAAAATTACTGAGAATCATTTTTTTTCCTTCCCATACAAAATGCAATTTTCAGATATCGCCACCATCCACCCCTGAGAGTATGCAATTTCGGGTTTTCCGACTTTTCCTGTCGAAATTTAAAATCTTCGGCACCTTAGCGTGTTTTGTACCTCTTTCAATACGAATCCAAAAAAAAAATGCAAATACCTAGGATGATGTTCCGTCGAGTTATGCGCGTACGAAAAGACACCAATTCATTTTTATAGATATAGAAGATTTGCAAAAACTCAAATCAATGCGTTATTTTACATGACGTCACGTCATTTCGTATCTAATCTTTAATTGTACTCAAGACTCATTTTTAGCGCTTAAATAAACTTTAAACGCAACTCCAAGTCTTGGAGAACATTAAGAAATAAAATTTGACAGGCGAAACCTAGAAAATTTTGAAGAAAAAATATTAGCTTACTTTGATGTTTTCTAAGTATTTTTTTCCTCAGCTAAAATGCGTTAATTTTAATATGACATCCATTCTTAGTTTTCTTTTATGAAAAGAGCAATAAAATGAATCTATTAAAAGTAATATGTCGTCATTTCGGGAACGTGTTCACATGATTACATGAAAGTTTTTTCCCTGTAGTATTAAATTTTTTGTGGTATGATAATGTTTGTACATACTACTACCACATAAACTTTGACCGACTAACATATGTACATAAATTCATCTGTTCGGATAACAGAAATAAAAAGACGAAACAAAAAAAACAAAAAAATAGAATAGCAGTACAATCTCACAACTATCTACCGTTAACAATCTATCAACACCAAGGTCCATCTGTCTCGGACAGTACAAGTGTCATATGTTCCATCCGTTTTGTCCAGTACAAAAAAAGGAATACAACGCCCTTCAGATACATGACCAGGGAACAAACTACTAAATAATGATGATGAAAAAATAGTATATTCAGTCTGCGTTGTCATATTATGAAAACCACCCCTTGCATCAATTTATGTGTCTGTTACCCGTTCGTCTTTATACAAATCAACCGCATGCATATTTAAAATTATTCATATAGAACAGAAACGAAAACCTCATACATGAATATATGTACATATGTATGTGCAAATATGTAGTATAACAAATTCGATTCCAACTGAAAAAAAATGCCAATCCGGGTCATATCCACATTCTCCACAACGTTGATGAATGGAAACTCTATCAATCTTCGGAAACTCCAATATGTCACGGGAGGTGAGAGCGGTTGTCGAGAGTAACAGAAATAATCCAACAAAAATTCAATTTTCTCGTGAACAACGCATCACCGTCGGATATTTGTACGAACTTTCATTTCCACTACTAAAATTGCAGTTGTTCAGAGGTTTGTATCGGGTTTTTAAATCCTGCTCACATGGCCAGTAGACAGACACAAGACACACTCAATAGGACTAAACTGCTAGCACTCGTAATATAGGCTATGAACAGAGTACATAAGGACTGTATCGAAAAGAAATTTAAATGTAATGGAACGTAAACATTTTTCATTATTTCTGTTTTCAAATTGGCTTAGAGAAATATACCTACAATAATTCTGTGCCTAAAAGGTAAAACATCTTAAGTCGACTTAAGTTGTTTTAAGTTATTTGAATTTTATTCTCCTTTCTGTATTTTTTTAGCCAATCCAAGTGAAAAAAATTAAAAAAATGGGGAAGTTATAACTGTTTATAAAATAGCTTAAGTCATCAGTGTAGTGCCTTATATAAGGTAAAACAGCTTATGTTTATTATTTCAGAAGGTAAAGCAGCTTATGTACCAATATTTTCTACTCTTTTAAAAAATATTGCGGAAATGTTGCAGTAAAACATCTTATGTCTGCATTAATTCCCTAACTGACGTTACAGTAAAAAAGCTTATGTGCACCTAAGATTATTTACCGCGAAAAAAGTGACGAGTTCTTTCTTTCTACCGCGTTTTGGATAAAAAACTTAAGTCGACTTAAGTTTTCAAAACAGTTAGTTGTTGAATTCGAAAAATATCTTATGTGACTTAAGATTAAAAATGTACTCATATTTGATTCGGTAAAAACACACTTATGTCAAAAAAACCTAAATTTGTTTACCTAATCCTTCAATCTATTACAAACAATTATTTTTATTATATTCTAAAATAAAGTTACTATATTTTTCCGAAAGAATTTTCTGTTTCCGATCGCAAATTTTTTTCAGAGCACCATTTAAAATTTAAAATTGCTCTCCTGAAAAGTGTACAAAATTGACATAAGATGTTTTACCTTTTAGGCACAGAATTAAACAAAAGGAAAAAAGAAAGAAAAAGCTATGTGCGGTATTTTTCTCGAATTTTTTGCTAGACCCTTTTCATCAAATTTTGCACCACATTTAAAGTTATTTTTTTCGATGCACGTATCCAATTTTTTTTAAATTCAGGAAGATTTGAGGACACCTTGCCCTCCTTTTTCAGATTCCGTCTGATGAGAGCCCAGTACCGCTCAGTTGGCCTTAGTTCCGGGGCACTTGGTGGATTCTCGGATTTTTCAACAAATCGTATGCCTTTTGTTAAAGCCATTTAATTATATCCCTAGCGTAGTGTGAGACCGTAGGCTTCCGGAAGAAATTTTTAAGGCTTTTCAAAGTTGACTCGTTGCCGAATTTTAGAATTAAATGTTTTTAACGGAATTGGCACACACCATGTACCGTTTACCCAACTTCCGATATTAAAAACCACTTTGTACACAACAATCGTCCACAATTTTTTTTTTCGAACCTCCGAAACAATGCGCGGCATAATTGCAACTAAAGGATCACACTAAAAAAAATACGCAGTTGTATTCTTCCAGGCATCTCTAATATAGCGATACTTTTTAAAATACGTTAATCATATAGGAATTGAAAGAAAAAATAGTTTCAAGGTGTGCAGTGTCTTTTCGATACAGTCCTTATTAAATCGGTATGTAATACACTGGAGTTGTACTAATTTATTTTCAGAAATTATAAATAGTTTAACAAAACAGTTCGATAAAAATTTTAAAATTTGAAAATTAAGCTAAAACACTTTCTCAACTGTTTATCTAATTTTTATTTCAGTTTTATGGTGGACAGCATATTTCTGTTGAAAATTGAAGACGGGAAGCAGAGTTTCACTTATTCATCAAGCCAATATCGATGGCACTTTTCGTGATACATCCATGTACATACATACGTCAGTAATCAAACAATTCGGAGAATCCGTCCGCTGCCCATCAGTATTAATCTAGTGTCTTATGGACTATAGCAAAAGCTTTGTGGTTGGATAGACATTTGGCTTTATGACAAATTAATTCAAGTTAAGGTCGATGGTGCGCCTCTCGATATTTTTTTTGGAAAAGGCTCGGTGTCACTTTGACCAACTCTCTTTCAAGTTCACATTACAACAAGGCTTTCAGAATGACAACACTCTAATATCATTGTGCCAGCGCCTACTGGTTCAATTTTCCACCAGGGAAGATCGGGGTATCTCTTTACTTCAATTGCCCACAAGATAAATAATTCGGGGAAAATTGTGTAGGTATACTCGTACAAGAACCGGTTTTCACTGGAGTGGTATTTTTTTGCATCTCGAATTTGACTACTTGTGTGTGTATCAGTGCAGCCTCTTAATTTTCAAAAAGTGAAGTAAAAAAAGGAAGTAGAATCCAAAAAAGTGAAGTGATTCAAAGCGTACCATGACATAAGGCCAAATTCTAGCACTTGCCACTATAGCACTTCGATAAAACGACGCTAAGCCAAGTTTTGTTTTCACAAATTCAAACTCTTAAACAAAATATAAAAATTTTTAATTAATATATTATAGGAACATTTATTTCATTCTCTTAACAAACAAAATAACAAAAAGAAGCTGCTAAAAACAAAAACAAACTACATATTTACATATAACAAAAACAAAAAAAAAATTAATAAAGTTCTTTTATGTACATCAGTATTGTGAGAACTTACCATCTATGAATGAATATTTGGAAATAAAATTTACCAGGGTTAAATCTGGTTCGAATTTACGTCAAATCGAAATGAATTGGAATTGAAATATTGAAATGGCGGTAGCGGACTGAGAATTGAGGCTAAGGGCCTATGCCTACTTCAAAGGGAAATAAATTAATCATTTTCGCTCCCGCCTTGTGATTGCAATTTTTTTGTTTTATTAGCAGTATTATTTTTACATCAAATGTGTGTATTTAACGCTTCGGTTTTAAAAAAGTGAAGTGATTTGTTTTTTTCCGAAGTGAAGTAGTAGATCTTAAAAAAGATAAAAAAGGAAGTAGAATCACTTCGATAGTAGTAGAAGTGGCTACACTGGTGTGTATTGGTTTATCCCCGACGTAAAACTACTACTCAACTCTGAATGCCTAGCTTACTTCCCCTCCATTCTTTATAAACTCAGTTTTACCCCGGGGGAAATGATTCAATATGCGCTGGCCCATTTAACATACAGGGTGTCCCAGTTAAGAGGTATAATCCTTTAACTGGTGATTCCTGAAGTTCCGGCGAACAAAAAATCGTACGGCAGGGGGGGGGGGGGGGGGGGGGGGGGGGTCTATTTTCACCCCAGTTCGCGTTATAGCCGGTCAAAGTGGGACACCTCCGATTTGGAGGTATAATCACTTTAAACGGTATAACTTCTGAACTATAACAGTTACAAAAACGGTCTTATACGCATTGAAGAGATAATTCAGTGGCGCATACAACTGTGAAAACTTTTTGTAATTCCATGCAGCCACCAAAAAGTTATGACTCCTTAAACTCAAAATTATGTTCTTGCAATCTATTGAGGTGACTTTTTGCACAACTGCCCCAAACTGGCGAGCCATAGAACATTATTGCTTGGAAAATAGCTTTAAAAATAATAAGTTTGTTTTCGTTACTCAATTTTGATCTTCGGTTAATAAATGGGTATAACATTTTAATTGTAGTGTTCACTTTTTTAATGGTTTCTTGGATATGTAGACCAAATGTTAAGGTGTACCCCAAGATACTTAGCACTTGATTTCCAGTCCGTTGGTATATTATTTAATAATAGTCTGTTGCTTGGTAAGAAACAGGTTTTTCTTTTCCTAGTAAAAAAGACAGCCTGGGTCTTTGAAGCATTTATTTTAATTTTCCAATTGTCGAAGTATGTTTGTATTAAATATAAATCAGATTGCAAGTTAGTTACAATATCTGAACCAATTGAATCTGAAGAATAAATGCATGTGTCATCTGCAAAGATAGCAGATTCGCAATTATTTTATCTTGGGAAATCGTAAGTGTAAATATTATACAGGATTGGTCCAAGCACTGAACCCTGGGGTACCCCTGCTTCAATTATGAAACTTGTTGACAGACAGCTGTTTACTGCTACTCTGAAGGTACGCTCAGATAAAAATGACTGGATTATTTTAACCAGGTAGAATGGAAAATGGAGGTTAAAAAGTTTATGTAGCAAACCCTTGTGCCATACAGTGTCGAACGCTTTTCGACGTCTAGGAGGACCATACCCGTACTTTTTCCTAGTTCAAAATTGTTTTTAATATGCTTAGTTATGCGATGTATTTGGTGCACTGTCGAATGATGCGGTCTAAAACCAAATTGTTCTGCAGGTAGTAGATATATTGGATTCGTCTAAGTGATTTGTTAATTTAATTTTGATTATTTTTTCAAAACATTTGCTTAACGAACTTAGTAGACTTATAGGTCTATAGCTACTAGGGAGGCAAGCATTTTTACCTGGCTGAATATTCTTCAAGAAATTCTTCGATTCTGGTGACGTTCCAGAAACCAACGAATGTAATGGTTCTGGTAGATACCGGCAATACCGGCAATCTAACTTTCCCATTTCCACAGCACAAACCTGGTGTTTCAGTGCTGAATTTAAGCGCTTTGCAATGTTCACAAACTTTATTCATTGTAACAATGGTCACTGATTTGTATGAACTATAATCCACTTGACTGTCATTGTCGAATGCAGCACGATTGAAATTTATACGCACTGGATTATCAGTGCTCCTTGTTTCTCGTAACCGATAACGTTACCGCTCCCTGCGCTCTCGTGCAGCTTGATTTCGCTGGGTTCGCTGAACTTCACTTTCTTCTGCTCTGGCAACAGCTTGCCTCCTGGTATTAGTAGATCGTTGCTTAAAACTAAATTGTCTTGTGACATGACTTTCAAAAATACTGTCAAACAAAATAAATAATTCTCACATATAATTGATATCTATCTACCGTTTTTTTAGTGTTGACTAACAATTCCAAATGTAGTCAAACGATTTATTCGAATGTGTTGTCTTTTCGGTGTTGAGTAAAAAATTATTAATAAGAAATCAGAAACACAAAATGACAAAAAACTCACGCACGCGAGTTACATTTCCAATTAACTGAATATGCATCCGGTGTCTCCTCAATTTTGCATATTTGAATTCACCTTTTGCATTCGATGCAAAACAAGCAAAAATGAATGTGCTATATGTGTGTGCATTTTGTACTCAATGAAAAAACTTAAAAAAAACTTTACACACAATCTTTTGTTTTCATTCATCCCCAATGTGCATTTGCACTGCCAATAACACAGATCGATGGTTATTCGCAATGAAATAAAAAACACACACACTCCGCACAGACTTCACGATCATAGGTGAAGAGGAAATGTTATTTAAGCAAAAGGAATGTGCTTTGTGTGTGTGTCTTTTTTTTTGCGCACATTCCTTTTGCTTTATTTCCATTATCACTCGGATTCATATGCACGAGGAGCGTGCACCTACCATGGCAACTGGCAGTGTGGCACTGCATGTCGACGAGTTATTCACATTGCAAAGTAGATATATTCACTCAACACAGTATGATCACAGATAATAAATCCCCCTTCCCGCATACCCCTTTACACTTCCTCACCTCGTTCGTTTGCATGTCACAACACACGATGAGAAAAAGAACTTTTCCCACACGAGCGAACGGAGTGACGAAAAAGAAAAAGCTTTATTTGTTGTACTTATTCTGAAAGCTCTTTGTCTGCTACGACGTTGTCTGCTACGACAAAAATTTGCTTCATTTTTTTGTATGGGCGTGCGACATCTGGGTAGTTTATTATCTGTGGTATGATGTTTGAGCGGGGTATACAAAATTGAATGAGTGCATGTGCAAATTGTTGAGGCAGAAGAGCGTAAGATTTTTGTGGTTCTCAGCGACGTGTCCTTTACTTGGGCCGCTAGGGGCGCCACCATCGATTTCCTCAAGTGATAGTACTATTAACTATTATCGATGATTAAAAGTAGTATTTTTATGTATGAGTTTCATCGCCCAATTACAAAAAAAGTTTCATCTCCCAATTACAAAAAAAAATTATTATTATTGAACCGTCTGTTAAATCCGCAATACTGAATTAGCTTACCAGCATGATAAATAGAATTGTAAGATTCGAATAACCGCATATCCTCATTCGTATTTTGGCTACAACTCGTAATGAAACATGGTGTCAGATGTGTGAATAATTGCAATGGACAAAAAAAAAGGCAGTGACATCCAAAGTGAAAAAACGGAAGAAGTTAAACCCGGAACATCTAAAACAGTGATAAACAAAAATCCACAAGTTCAAATAAATGTCCACTGTGTGAGGAGTGGACATTCTGGCGGGAGGAAATTGAATTATACCTCCTAGCAGTTGGCCTGGAAGAAACAGATAAGGACTCCAGAAAAATCGCAATAGCCTTAAATTGCATTGGAGATCACGGCTTAAAATTATACAACACATTTAAGTTCGAGAGTGATGCGAAGTTTAGTGACGTCACAGCTAGATTCAAGATTCATTACGAACCAAAAAAAAACGTGACATACAACCGTTACAAGTTTTTGACCAATAGACAAAAACCACACCAAAGCTTCGACAACCTATTAATCGAGCTAAAAATGTTGGTGTCTTCATGTAATTACACAGATGAGAAGGAAATGATCAGAGATGTGTTTATTATTGGCTAGCAGAGCGAGCTATTCAAACAATTAAAAAAATGATTCGTAGGTGGAAAGAATCAAATACAGATCCATACATAGCTTTGTTAAATGTAAGAAATACGCCCAATAAGTGTGGGCTATCGCCTGCTCAACTGCTGCTAGGCAGGACTTTGAGATCAAAATACCTATTCAAATGAAACAACTTCAGCCATCAAACATAAATAGTCGACAGTACAGACAGATGTTATGACAGATGAGGGATGTTATACATTATCAACCATAGACGGTAACGCCGATGGTTTTGTATGTAGGTATAATAGAACCACATATTAATTACATAAGCATATGGAAATACATGTATACGTATTACTCAAGTACACTACAACACTTGTAAACTCAGTTTAAGTTAACCTACATATGTACTGTATAACATTTGTGAATTTAAATAAAGCAGTCTTAAACTAGAACTCGCAATGTAACAGTCACCTTCTACTTGTGCGCGCCACCTTAGGCGAGGTCGACCTCTACTGCGTTGTCCCTCCGGGTTAGATTCGAAGACTCTACGGGCCGAAGCATTGGTGTCCATTCGCCCTACATGTCCTAGCCATCTTAGGAGATTGATGCGCAGTTTTTTGACTAGGTCAATGTCGCTGTACAGCTCGTAAATTTCGTCGTTGAATCTTCTCCTCCAAAGATCGTGAACCCAAACGGGACCGTATATCTTACGAAGAATTTTTCTCTCGAAGCGACCAATGATATCTTCATCCGCTTTAGAAAGAGTTCATGCTTCAGCGCCACAAAACAGGACTGGGATGATTAAGGCCTTATAAAGATTCTCTTTAGTCTTTAGAGATAGGGCCTTACTACTCAATTGCCTTCTTAGCCCAAAGAAACTGCGCTTGGCAAGAGTTATTATTCTTCGAATAATTTCCGCCGAGATGTTGTTGTCAGAATTAATAGCAGAGCCAAGGTAGACAAAGTCACTTACTACCTCGAAGTTATAGCTGTCGACTGTGACGTTCTGTCCGATTCGTCGATGTTGTGTGTCCCTTCTTGTTGCCCTCATTTACAGTTAAACTTATTTTGGCGGCTTCTGTTTCGATACTAGCGAACGCACCGGTGACAGCCCGCTGTGTTCTGCCAATTATGTCGATGTCATCCGCGTAAGCTAGTAGTTGCACAGCCTTTTGAAAGATTGTGCTTCCGGTGTTGGCTTGTGAGTTTCGCACAATTCTTTCAAATATGATATTAAAGAAGTCACATGACAGCGCATCACCTTGTCTAAATCCTTTTTTGACATCGTTGTCCTTATTTCATTTGCCAGTGTCGTCAATAGTAGGATCATTCCTATTCCAGGCTTATTGTTGCTACGTAACTAAGGGTTTTTTACGCGGTGGGGAAGTTGCCCCGACGCACAACCCCCAAAGTGGAGGGCCAGTTCCCTTTTATACCCCTAGGACGAGGGGCCGGGTTTTCCGGAATCAGTAGCCCACTTCGGGGATATGATCGCTGCCACTGGCCCATTAAGGGTTCATCTGCCACCAAGTCTTTTCCAACACCCTGACTCAGTATTGGAGATCCCTATAGACCTGGGATTCGAATACGTCGAAGCAGCTCATATAGGGATAACACTAATAGTTCAGCCTAACTGGAACTGATAGACGCCAATGTTGATTCCATCTAGAGAATTCGCTGCCGCCTGGAACAAGAGGAGGTGCTTTAGTGAGAGAGCACTCCTCCCCCTCACTCGTCTGCTGCCACCAACGACTTTCCAAAGGGGTTGGATACCCAATCTCCAGTCGAGGTACTAGCCTAACCACTGAGTCAGTTATGTACATATGTACATACAGGAGGTGTCCCAGTTAAGAGATATAATCCTTTAACTGGAAATTCCTGAAGTTCCGGCGAACAAAAAATTGTATGGCAGAGGGGTCTATTTTAACTTTTCACCCCAGTTCGAGTTATAGCCCGTCAAATGTACATATGTACATAAGTGACTCAGTGGTTAGGCTGTTGTACTACAGAGAGACTTGACATTCGAATAATCGAAAGCATAAAAAACAGGCTGGATTATCTTCAAATTTAATATTTGACATTTGTTGACTGAAATTGTTTAAAATGCGTATATTCTATCTTCGCACAATAGAGCAGAATAGAGCTAAAGCTGGGATTGATTCGATGAACCTGCAAACACAAAATTATTATTTTACTTAATACTATTAACAATAACACCAAAAATTACAATATATGTACTATGTATAATGACTATTCTAAGAACCCCTAAGCTCATTAAAATCTCTAAATACTCCAAATGATGTAATCACAATTGTTCTCTCATCGCAAAACCCCCTCCCCTCTTATAAAATATACATTAGAACTAATGGGCGCAAATTAGCTTCTAAATGTTTCATGCGCATCCAAGTATCCGACACACAAGCACAACCTTATGCACCTGTATACGAGAAGAATACACTATTCCACTCATGCCGACCACCGAGTGCACACTTATAATTGGTCAATTATACGGCAAATTAATGAAAATTGCCTACTACACAAGTCTGGAGGTCCTTTATATAACATGCTGTCCACTCACACACTCAAAAACAAAAGTTCGCCTGCCATTCATAAGTTAAAGCGATCAATTTTCTCGTTAATTTCAGAGCTCGTAAAATTTAAGTACAACACCATTTGCGTCAAGTACCAGTATCTATGTATGAATGTATGTCGTAACTAACTAACACAAACTCAGTGTTTGGCAGTAAATTTGGATTTGGAAAAATGTCATGAAATCTGTTACCAAAAAATTGATGGAAGCCGCAAGCTGAAAAAAACTTCGTAACAAACACTTCGATTGGAAAGGCCATTTGGGAAGGCACTTTGGCAAGACGTAAGGGCGCGTTGGACATCCGCAACGCCTATTGTTGTTCCCACACGCAATTACTATGCAAAATTTATTTTTATAGTTTTCTGCAAATTACGTTTATTACACTGAAACAAAAAATTATTACACTGACAGGCCGAAAAAGAATACAAAAGCGCATTATTGTTATTATCTAACATATAATATAAAAGGTCCCTCCCTTTTCTGCAACACGGTGTAGTGTTTTTGGTCAAAGAATCTGACACATACATAAGTTGAATCGCCATCAATTGGCATAGAAAAAAAAGGGCATTTTTCAATCTGTCCACTTGATAGCACTTATTCGAGCGAAGGTTTGAGTACCCAGCAAAAAATGTGATCAGGTTTATAAGGCTAAGGGATAAAATAAGGGATAGAAAATAGAGAACGCTTATTGTAAAACTGTAAAAAAGTCTTAATTAAGCATTATAACAAGGAGTTTTATAAGATATAAATAAAAACAAGAGTATGATATCTTATTTATGCCTTATTTGAAGATTTAAATAAGCTCTTTCTTACTTAAGTCCACTTACGTCGTATAATAACGCTTAAAATAAGGGATAAAATCGGGTTGAGAATTACAAACAACAACAAATTTGTGCAGCGCAAAAAAAATAATTTTTCTTTGGAATTTCATTTCATTTTTAAGCCGTATATATCAGGCAGAAAAAAGGTCAAACGTATTTTATCTTATGTATGTATGCCTTTATTTTAAGATATAAATAAGCGCTTCCGTATAATATGCAAGTCGTATCTATGTTTTATTATAAGGGATAATTGGGTGCAGACGCTCGAGCGACATAACTGTTTTTCTTTGCAATTATATGTCGTTTGGGTTTTTTGAGGAATGAGGGATGGTTTGAGATCGCAGTTGAGTGACGACTTTTGAAGTGGTTAGTTGGTGTAAAAAAGTATTTTTTTTTTGTGAATTGTGAAGGATTAATAATTTAAAGTGAAGTGAAGTGCTTATAAAGTAAGTGTAATAGCTTCAGCCGCAGGTTTTTCGAAACGGCACTATAAATTGCAGTGAAAGAAAAAACATGGCAGCAATGAAAAGGTTTAAATTTTTTGAATCGACTCTATATGGTAAGTTCAATACACTCAGTTAAACCACAAAATTTGATTATGCTAATAATTTATAATTACTCTATTCAGGTCCTGTTCAAAATTTGTATAATTCCTATGAGGATTATGAAGACGACATTAAAATCGGTATCAAAAAAGGAAAAAATAGAATCGACCAACGAAAACACCAAATGCGTCGATTTAAAAAACAAAACTAATTTTATATTTGCATGTATGTAAATAAAATACTATTTTTTTATTATTCTAATAAATGTCTGAATTTGAAATAAATAGTTTTTTTTTTTGAGTGGATGGTCTCACTGTTGTGTCTTTTTTACATGATTCATAAAAGAGGCCTATAATAAGGTCTATGTAAGGTAACTGAAGCTTATTTTATGCCTTATAATAAGGTGTAAATAAGGTGACTAAAGCTTATTTTATGCCTTTTAATAAGGTGTAAATAAGGTAACTAAAGCTTATTTTATGCCTTATAATAAGGTGTAAGTAATGTAACTTAAGCTTATTTTATGCCTTATAATAAGATATAAATAAGGTCGTTAAAGCTTACTTTATGCCTTATAAAAGGTATACATAAGGTACATAAAACTTATTTATGCCTTATAATAAGGTATAAAATAAAGTATTGAGAGTATACCTGAGGGCCAATGACATAGCCTATGTTGCAATAAGGCATAAAAAAGGTATGTTGCATATTACCCAATATTCCTTATGAATTCCACTCCTTATATGATAAGCCTTATATTGCTTTCGAATAAGGCTTATATAAGACCAACATTTTTTGTTGGGTAGGTACGTTTTTTGAATTAATGTGTTTTGTGGAAAGTATTTGATTTACATAATAAATAAGAATGGGTGCCAGGCTAGTATGTGCGAAAAATAAGGGGTGATGGAGATGAAAGCACATTTGTGAGTTGATGATAGTGCTTGAAGGTGCTAGAAAAGAAGAATAAAACTAGAGAGTCACATGATTCGTTTTTGAAGAAAGAAAAACCAACCTAAATTCACTCGAATGAGTATGTATAAGTATGTGTCTATCATACAGCAATTATTAAATATATTTCCAGTAAATTAAAGTTCAAATATTTATTGTGTACTAGCTGACACGTGCTCGCCTTGCTTCGCCCCCTGCCAGTTTTAAGACAGAAATGTATTCAGCTTCTGAATTCCCCACGAAATAGATTTGTAGGAAACTGGGATTAGCGTTACTGTCAGGCATTAATGTTCCGATAAGGTGGTAAACTTGACCCTAAATCTTAACAGTGGGAATAAATTTGCTTTCTGTTATGCATTTACTCAGAGCTCATTTGAAAGGCTGAGTTAAACTTTCTGGGAATCTCTAAGAAAGTTTTTGATTAAAGATGATCACCCAGTAGAATGCTCTTTTTCGGTTCTGACGGTGCACCTATGTATTTCTCTGAACATTACTTTTCCGCTTGAACAACACAATCCAGCAGATTCTTTTGCTCGCTTTAGTGTACCACAAAAGCTACAAACCTCAGACATTGTACCTACTTACATGCGACTCCTTTTCGTATGAAATGAAACGCTCATATTGAAAACATGAATTTTTCTTTAGGTTCCATGGTCGGACAACATTTTCACCGATAACAATAAACCGTTCACGAAAAGAACCAAGTCTATTAACAGTGGTACTTTGCACATTTCTCAGCCGAGACATCCGCCTAATTTTTGTATCCTTACCCCTTCGCCCAATATCAGAATATTTGAATATTTCTTACTCATTTTAGCTGACGCCACACACTCGTTGAAATACAATTACCAACTCAATTATAACATCCCCAGTGGGAATCGCTACCACAGCACACACAGACACAACGTGTACACAACCCATCCAGTATGATAACAGAAATACATATGTATAAGAATAAGGAAACACATTTCCTCCTATCGCCAGCCACTCGCCCCTGCTCATAAATTTAGCGAAGAGGCAGCGAAAGGAGAATAAAGAAGAAAAAAATTATTATCACCACTGAGGCATGGTTGGGAGACATGATCAACGAAAAATTAATCAAATTCTGAATTTTACAAATGATATTTTTGATATTGCTCAGCTTCTAGATGACGTAGGGTCATGATTTTGGACTTAAAATTTGCGCCTTTAAAAACTCTAAACAACAAAATTAATTTGATTAAAATCGACAAAGGCGAAGTTGATGTTATTTGTGTTTCTAAGTTATTTTGTCTCTTTTTCGTGGTCTCCCAAGCACAAAACGGTATAAGTAGCTTTAACTAAACCTGGTCCATGCGACTTCGTAATCAATGAAAAAGAAATCATTAAAATCGGTCCAGCCGTTTTCTCACAAATACCGGACAAAGAAATATCAACTTATTTTTATAATAGTAGTTGTAGAGTGGAGTTGGTCTTCCCTCTAAGAATAAGTTTTATTTATATTTATTCAAACAACTAAAGTTTACTTCACAATGTTTACACTGCGTGCGCTTTCCTCCTACTTATGCGACAAGTCATAGGTAGATCCAAGTCAGTGTCACATAAGTTAAGGTTAGCACTGAAATCTGTACGACACGCCAAAAGCGTGTATGATCTGTGCTACTTTTATACAATGCAAGAATGGGTTGTTTACATTTGTTGTTTGTTTAAAATACAGTTAAAAGCTTTGAAGCTTTTCATTAAAGGGTGCTTAAACATTTGTTTGGCAAGTTTCAACTAAATTAATTTATTATGGTATATGATGGTTCGTCAAGAAAAAATATATAAAGAAAATTATAAAAGAAAAACAAAAAATGAATTCATGAATATATGTATAAATGCAAAGTGTTTCTGTAACGACTTCATAGTTGATATAATTACATATCGTGCCGATCGTAATAACAAAAAAAATTGGTCTGGGTGCGACCCGCAAGGTCCACACGACTAACTTCCCAGTGACTCAATGACTAATGCCAATAATTGCTTCCAATACAAAGTTGGAAGATAAAGATACCATCTTGACGTTTCACGATTCAATCGAGTTCTTCATTTTTCCATAGAATAAATAATGACCCTAGCGATAAATAAATATGATTCCTAAACAATACGGCATTTCAAGATGATAGAAACTACTACAAAATCTTCCACTTGTTGAAACTTTCAAATTTTAAGAGACCCTGACATTTCCGTTTGTACGGATACATCAAGGGTATATTTTTTCTAGGTTTACTTTATCATCGAGGAAGCACCAGCACTGCTACGAAGAAGGATAGAAAGTTGGTTGTACGTAAAAGTTGAGAACAGATTTGAAATAATATTTTCATTTTCGTCGCTAAACAATTATTCATGTACCAATGTTGTTATTTGATTTTAATAAGTCTTCTGTTTATGTCAATGAACTTTGAAATATTATTTTCACATGATCAAGATCTTTGCGCATACGAAAAGGTTTAAGGAAGCTCAATCCCAAGCACGAATGGCCTACACATAAACACTTGCTTCTACAATTACTACTATGTTTGACGAACAATGAAATTTTGTTCTTCACGTTATCAAGAAACCATCAACTTGGAGATATCTCATCAATACCACTCATCAACTAAGAATGCTGAATTAACATTTCTTTACTTACAAGTAACTAAACAACAATATTGATAACAGACTACGCAGCTGACAGCACAATAAAATTTACTTTCTTCATGAATTGTTCAAGACTGACATAACAAAACTACTGCTTTTCACCATGAACCTATCAAAAATCATCAGTAGGAGATTATTAACCATATCCTCAAGAATTTTATCATCTTCAACAAACATTTCCATATTGGCTTGTCACAAAAAAATAATAACTAAGCAAAAATTGATGAAGCTCTCATAACATCAATCAGCCCATACACAACATAAGCAATTAAATCGGATTTAAAATGGAAGAAATCGACTTTACATAAGACTTATCACAATATGAAATAGCAATATTTTTTCATAAATACTATTTATATGTACTTATAGAAATGAAAAAAAGCATTGTTTCATCGAAAATAACTATTACGGTTAATAACTTCTACTTACAACCATGTTCCACGTCATAATTTATTTTCTAAATGTTAAATGTACATCATACTATTACCTCCAAATGCTTTCTGAACATAATATTCTTGTATTAATTGCATATTAATAAAGCAACCTTGAATTGCAAAAAGATTGTTGATTTTTCACATCCCATTTTTTATTATTATTATTGTTATCAACGTCATTTTTTTTATTATAACGAGTTGACTAATTGACTAATTCGAAATCTCAATATTCTCCTGGCCTGATAACATAAATTTAAAATTCTACACATTCATCTAGTTTTCGTTCATAAGAATTTTTTTTTAATACTAGGTCCGTTCGCGTACTTTCTGCACTAAAATTCGTAGATTGTCAAATTTCAAAGAGTGGGGGTAAAATTCTCTCAAAGAGTGGCAAAACTACGAAAAAGTAAACGAACGCGTTGAACAAGAAAAGTTACCCACTTTTTAGACGTCAAAAACATATGTTGGTTAAAAACAAATTTCAGTTGGAGATTTGTATTTTTTACTCAATTTGCAGTTCTATGTACCTACATAATGTTTTTTTTTCCCAAACTAAGGAATTTTAGAGTTGAAATAATTAAATAACGAAGATAATCTTCCATGTTTTTCTCAAATGAATTAATTTTTGCCAATGAAAAAAAAGACAACAACAATAAAATTGACAGATTTCGGTGGTTTGACAGATTTCACAAATCTACCCACAGAAATTTCTTGGGCTAAAATTCGCAGCATGGGGAAATTTTTTACTCTCTCGTGTGCACTCTCTTCTACGAAAAACTACGAAATTTTTGCGTACGCGAACAGGATTTCGTAGTTTTTCGTAAAATTTCGTAAAAATTCGTTGTTTTGGGAGGGTACGCGAACAGACCTAATATTTTTTTTAAAATACATAATTGCTACGACATTCATAAAAATTTTGCTAAAACATACAATTATAATATTAAAAAAAAATCTCTACGAAGGTATTTAGAATTTGCACGAATGAATAGCACAAATCATCAATCAATTCAGCTAGTTTGCCTTTATTTTAGTTATTTAATTACTAACAAAAAACTACTGGACCGATTTTTCTGGAAACTTAATCAGTTCTTAGTTACGTAATTACGCGTCGAATGAACCCGGTCCCATGTCCATATCATCTTTGGTTCTCGAGATAATCGACGCGAAAGATAATTCCGAACGCACATACGCACATACGAACATACGCACATACGAGCATACGTACATACACACACACAGACATCTCTGTAAAAACGTTGGATTTGGATTCAGGTGACCTTAAAACGTGAAGATATGTCAAAATTCGCGATTCACAAAATCGGCCCCATTACAACAACTTGCCATTGGGAAGTTAAAAATATAACTTTTGCCCAGCACTCGGGCATTAAAACACTGATTTGAGTTTATTAAAATATCTTTATTGATAACTAGTTAGTATTTTTGTTTAATGAGGACTGGTTAGTATTTGAGTTTGGCGAAGACTGATTAGTATTTGAGTTTGGAGAAGACTGATACTTCTCCTTTGATGGCTTGCGTTGGTAACCTCGGTGGACAATGCAATTGGGTTCGAATAAAATCTTATTCGAAATATGATCGCTAATGCATCTGTGTAAACAGTATATCCGCAAATCGGGGTTTCAACTTAGTGGGTGGCGAATGCATGGTAAGCAATTTGATCGAATGAGATCGAATGCACTTATGCCACGGAAAATTGATGACACATGGTCAATAAACGCCCTTTAGCACATTATGTGTGGGTGGCGTGAACTTGGTTGCCGTCGTAGGTGGCGTGAGTCTTGATGACGTAACTATGCAAATAGGCTGTAATTTTCTATTAAACATTAATTTATATGCAATTGTAAAACAAAATACTCTAAGGATCAAACAAAACATATTTGGATTCTACTTATAAAGCTCTTTTCAATTAAGTGCAATTTAAGTGTAACTGGCCATATCGATTTCACTATGGCTCATGTATCTAATCAACTCCAACGCCTGTTAGCTTGCTCGTTGGACTCAATGGGTGGTGTGAATAAAAATTGGGTGTGAGTGTTCCCTCAGCATTTTGGAGGGAACACTCCATCTGGTGTGAATAAAACTAGGTTTCGTAAAGTTTAACGAAAACCCTCCACTCACATATTTTGACAGTTGAGTGTTCCCTCCATTTAAGTGTGAATAAAGATGCAATCTATCGAGTAAACACTTGAAAAAATTGAGTGTTCATTGGAGGTAACTCAAGGTAACTTCAAGAGATAAAAAAATGGAGATTAATGTTTCGGAAGAAGAATACTTTGACGGAATAAGTGAAAAACTCTAAAAAAAAATTTCTTGCTTTGAGTCAAAATGTTTATTGTTTGTTTTGCAATTTTTTGCAGTTCATAAGGTTGCAAAATACTTTTTACAGTTACAGCACTCCTCCCCTGTCATTTTCAGCTGGATGGGAAAGATGGCAACATATGTAGGTACCCAAGAACTCTAATCTTTGTTCTTTATTTGAAGTGGATTTCAGATTTCAGGCCATCATCAATGTCTTCATTGCATAGAAATACCTGAAATTCAGAGATGTGTTGGAGTAAACCATTTGCACTCCAGGTTGCGATTTTCAGATTTTAAATAATTTTTATTTTATTGATTTTTTCTTGTGGAAACGTTTTTGCTTAATAGCTTAATTATTTTATCTTGATTATTCAAGCTTTAAATAATAGCAAAAATCATTTTTTTACCGATATATCTTCATTTTTACGCTTACTTTTACAATTTGGGAAACGATTTGCTATTTAAAATTGGGATTTTATCTACTTTCTTGTTTTCAACATTTATTTGTTGCTTGTTTTTATTTTTGATTGGGTTTTATTGGTGATTGCTAGTAACTTTGTTTTTCCAAGGAACATATTCCAAGCTCAGAATAGAAAACAATGTTGGCTTTCGTACATATATGGGTGCCCATGATAACTCACTAAGACTGAATTTTGAAATAACCCTGGGAGCCTAAAGATACAAACTTTAATAGTTAGAATTGACCGCCAGTTAAAGCACCCAGATAGATATACGAGTATATCTCAGGAATTGGCTTACCTTAATATTATGTACTCATCTAGCTCTAGAAGAAATGACTGCAAAAAGTAACCTATCTCTTATGTGTCAGCGACTGGCCCCAACAACCTACACTTATAGCGTATGCATCTAATTGACACCAGCGTTGGTAAGCTTTTTCCAGAGACGCTATGTGTCTTTCCCTGTACACTATCATCATCAAGATTATGTGAATGGTGCATTTCCAACCCTTTGCTTTTTACATATCCAACCCTTTGCTTTTTACATATCCAACCCTTTGCAGTCGAGTCCTTAAAATATTTCCTCTATAATCATTTCCATAGCTTCTTTAATTGCAGTAACTTCAGCTTGAAAGACAGTGCAACCATCCTTTAATCTGAAAGACCGCCTTGTGACCCAGTTGGTCAAACATTAAAGGATGGATCTGGTATACACACGTATGTACCGGGTACTATATAAAGTGCAAACGAGTTGTTTGCGTATAAAATTTGTTTGATCAGCTATAATTTTGTCGATTGTTTCGGTGGCAATGCTTTCTGCCCTGCATTAGGGGAGCCTTGGCAAGGACGACCTACTGCTATAGTAGTTTCTCTAGAAACTCTTCACTTGGACTGGATCCCAGAGATGTTCTCAGTTCGTCACTTACCTTTCCTAGTTCGTTTTTCAAAAAGCCTTGCTGTCAGGAGTACTGAAGGTGAAATCGAAGAGTATCCAGCAATGACCAAAAATATCAGAGCCTTGCCTCTGCTGTTAATATCTCAGCTACCCCAAATAGTTTGATGGGTGTTCCTCTTGCCTTGCTGAGACATTGTTATTGATGCGTTTACTTTCTCGGAGGGAACATCCTTCGTCGTAAGGTAAGTATGCCGATGCCAGCGTGTATATCCCATCCTTTCCCTTTACCTCCACCACCGTCTGATCACCTGAGCTGTAATTGGAAATCATTAGTACGTGAAGATTTATCTTACCAACGATACAAGTTCTAACTTTACATTCGTTACCCTTACAAATTAGTTTATAGTCGTATGATCCCAATCCCTTCACGTGAATGTGGAGGATCCATGATACCTGGATTAGGGCCAAGTTAATGTATTGTTTGTGGAGGAGCAGCATTAGGTTGACTTTAACGGCCCCACTGTGATCAAGATTTACTTGTAAGCCTTAAGAAAAAAGCATCAGCTCCGAAGAATAATCGCATGTGCCTTACTTTCCTTAATTTTTCTGGAGATTCCTCGATAATGAATATTATACTAATGGTACCGTTTGCTTCAACTTCATTTCCATGACTTAACAGACACCTATAAAGACTGTGGAGAAAGCACAGAATTTTTTCCTTCCTCTGTATAGTTTTGTTAGTTAAACTTAAGGCTTCTGGGCACGTCATCTAGGTTGACTGCTTTAATTGCAGCTTTTGCCCAGGGCTTGAATGTGGAAATGACCCATGTTGCTAAATCATTCATCATTTGATATTTGCAGTCAAGTCCGCTAATTCCGTGTTTCCATTTTCCGGTTGTTGAAGTCAAAAGTAGGAGTAGTTGTTCCAGTACTCCCTTGAATGTGATCGAAAATCGCCTTGGCCAACCTTTACTTTTCCTTACAAATACTGTCTTAATTTGATGACACAGAACCTCTTTTTCGAGCCTACTATAGTTTTTCTCACTTTTTGATAGTGCTTTTCGATTAAGGCGATTGGTTTTAGTGAGTTGTCAGAAAATTTATGTTAAAGCACACCCACGATCGCATTATTAGAAGCGTCGGGTGATAAGATCATCGGTAAATCTGAATTAAAATGATCCAAAACTTGGTCTGACACTTTTTTTTCAATGACTCGTACGTATTCTGGTAATTTTTAAACCATTTAAAAGAAATACCTTTTCTGAATAGATGGTATAAAATATAAATTTTGAATAGCGGTTTACCATACCAACGAATGCTATGACTTCCGGTACATTGGTAGGAATTTGGAGTTTTTAAAATATTCGAAACACGTTCATCAGTTTTGGATCACCCAAATTTATTGATTGAGAATCCTAAATATTGTATTTTTGATTGGAAGAATGTACATTTACTTTTGTTTAATTTTAAACCCGCTACTCTAAGTATATTTAAGACAAGTTTTAATGTTTTAATATGTTCTTGAAATGACATACCAACACAGTAATGTAATCTTGATAAACTACAACGTACGGAATACCACGTAATATATTTTCCATTGGTCTTTGGAAAATTGCAGCCGTTGGTTTAATACTAAACGGTAGACGTTTTATTTTTAAAACGCCGATGTGGATATTCCACGTGCATAGGAGTTGCGATTCATCATCTAAAATCAACTGGTTGTATGCGTTAGATAAATTTAGTTTCGTATAAGGTTGAGGCAATCGGTGAGCGACAACGGATACTTAATGTAATTTAAATGTTTATTTACTTAATCGGTAATCGCCGCTTATGCGTAGGTCAGCGTTAATTGTTCGATAATTAAATATTTTTTGTCTAATACAATTGTTTATGTGCGGTAATTCAGAGTTGAATGTTCTTGGAAATGAGGGCGGATTGTTGTTGTCGGAGACTAGACTGTAATATTTTGATTGGAGCCTCTCGCTCAGCGATTCAACGCTCTAACTATGGCGGAGCCACGGCGCGTACTGAAGACTGAAATCTTAAAATTCAAGGCGTTCATTCATTACATCTGAGTCAGAATTTCCTTAGCTTTGGGGCGGCAAACAGATGCTCGTTGTCCAACTTTCGAGAAAAAATGCAAGCCATTGGGCGCCGTGGCTCAAGTGGTTAGTGCATTGGATCGCTAAGCGTGAGGTTCGAAATTCGAATCCCAAAGAACTCCAAAAAGTTTTTCATGGTCCCACCTCTCGCGAATGTCTGACAAACGTCCGAGAGTAATAACTGTCAAGAGAAAGCTTCTCAATTTGCCTTTCGGATATGGCTCTAAACTGTAGGTCCCTTCCATTTGTGTGAAAAATATAACAAGAATGGTCGCGAGAAGCTAGGCCCTGGACACAAACGGTCCGTTGCGCCTCTATACTTCTTGTTGCACTATGGAAATTTCTACGTTCACGAAACGGTGGCGTGTAATGTGTTTCTAATATCTCACACAATTCCTTGAATGTTTTTGAGGCTAGTGAACAAAAACTATGTATGTACATAGTATGTATGTATAAAATGTTTGGCACAACACCAGTGGACTTCTTTTTATATTCTCCAATTCACAATTTATTTAAAAAAAAAATTACATATGTATGTACATACCTACATATGTATGTATGTACATATGTATGCATGTCCAACTTTTCTTTCCACACGAACCACGTTTCATTTGCAGGAGAAAATTCTGCTAAACTTGGTGTTTGGTACTACAAACATAAGTACATACATACATACATATGTATGTATGGACGAGTATGTACAGTAGTTGTGTTTGGTGGGGTGACTTTTGCGACCAGCATGCTGACGAAAATTGAAGGTGTGCGTTTGTTTGATGAGAGAAAAAACGAATTTTATTTTGTATACTTTAAAAAAAAGTTTTCGACTTTCGTGTAAGACACGATTTACTATTTAATGTTAATAAAAATTTGATATTTTCTTTATTCTGGTCGCCAATTATGCTGCATATCGGGTGAAGTGGGAAAAAGATACCGCTCTTTTGAGTGACAAAGCGTTACTTCCATTTATTCTGCACTCTTACAAACTCGGATATCACATCATGTTAGAAAGGTGTTGCCATTGATTTTAACTAGTAGTTTATAATATTAATATAAATATTTAACTTAAGCTTTTCAAGGTTTGATACAACAAGCTGTAAAGTACCACGTTAGGTCTCGGTAAACTGAACCGCCGCATTGACATTCACCCCATTCACTAGGAAGTTAGCCTCTTTTTGGTATCATTCCCTTTTCGCTGAAAATGGCCCGCTTTTGTCGTTAGGGTCCTCCTTATCGGCTTCGGTTCGGTGTGACTTAGCGTGGTGTTTGTTAGCATTCTTGTCAATCGGGTTCTTCTTAGCGATGGCACCCACTTTTTTTATTCGGAGTTTTTTTTCTTATTATTTACCCGCACTCAAGGGGATATGAATACCCTTTGTATTAGGTTTCACATTAGCTCCAGGGGTGGTGTCCAGAATAACTGGGGAGATTTGATGCTGACATGTATTTTTTGCCTTCGCTTCTGATTCACAGTATTTTTTTCCCGATCCACCTAATGTCATAAGCATATCAATTATCAACATATCGATCAATTTCTCCAGCCATATGACAAACCTACTGCCAGTGTTATGCCTTCGCAGTAGTGTTGTCACAAACTTTCGCAATTGATCGGACTGCCTCTTATCATATGATGCTTGCTGACATCAGGGATTGAACTGTGAACCATCAGTTCGACAAACGATGACGCTACCACTACACTATTGCCACCTTTGAGGAGGAACGCTTATTGTTTTTGCATCGGGCCTTCTCTAGGTATCTTTCCTTTTGGTTTCTCCTCTCATTGGAAGTTTATCTTTCTTCTTTTTGGAAAAAAAGGCGTGCCGTTTTCTTGAGGATGTGCTTTACTTTCTAAGCCTCTACATGACCTTGGAAATTTTCTTCTTCTTTTTCATCCCACTCACGCTATTATTTTGGATTATCCCCTTGAGATGGACAAATAAATGCACCTCCATCTCCTTCAAGATCCTCTAGTCCATTGCGAGGACTTCGGATGCCTTCTTTTTCTCTTGATCTGAGCCACAGTCTCAATTGCATCTGCCACCGACTCAAGAAAAAGTTCATGCTCTTCTATTTTTTTTTTTAATTTTTGTTTCGACGAGTACGGTCGAAAATGAGGGTCAACTCCGATAAAATTTAAGGCTGTGTAGTCGAAGGTATCACCTGTTTTCCCCACAACTTTTCGTGTTTGAGCACGGTTTTTCAGTATTCACATCAATACTGGGGCCTGGACTAGGTAGATAGTCGCTTCTTCTTGTTCAAAAGTTGTGTATCAGGGATTGAATAATTTCTCATTTTATTATTATAATAATTTCTATGAGAAATTATCCAAGCCTTAGTAAACTTGAAAGCATGAAATTAAATCATGATGTTAAATCAAACATGGTTCTACTTTTGAATCGTGAAAACTACCAAAAAGGATGTATAAATTTTCACATCGATGTTGGAATTCAAAGTCATTATCTGGCAGCACTGGAACCGTATGTAAGACACTTTACAATTGTTGTTTTTTTGAAATTCAAGTTTTAAGGCTTTAAAGTTACAATCAATGCTGGTTAACATTTAATATCTAGAATTTACTAAGTAAAAGGCAGCAGAAATCCCTACATTTCGTACAGGAGAAAAACAAATTGGGAAATACTTGTATACATACATATACATATCAAATTTGTCTCAGATTGATGTTCCTGAAAAAAATTTGGTTTGCAGAATTACTGTTTTCGAATTTGTACCTACTGAAGTATTTAATGCTGTGCAGTTTATGAAGAGAGCTTGTATCGGGTAGTGTGTTCTATATTTGAATTACAGAAATTGTTGTTCTGTATTAAAAATTAGTTAAAGTTTATTTTTTGATGGAAGATTTAATTTTTTATCATACGGTAAGAAAACCAAAACAGTTTAGTTTTCTGTCAGGTTTAAGGTCTCAACATCGCGACAATTGAATTTCCAATATCAACTGTATGTGTATGACAATTTTGTAATTTATATTAAAATAATCTAACTTAAAAAAAAAACTATACAAATAATAACACACATTAACTCCTATGTATTGGATAATGAAATTAAGAATTCATTTTTGACTGGGCAGACTGTTTTCATAATAGTGCTTCCAATAATCTCTGATTGAGAATTTTAGTAGCTGCCTGAGTGTATGGTTAAGCGTATACAAGTATGTATGTACATACGTATTTTAAACAATGGCTCACTTTTATTCTGCGAAAATGGAGATATGTAGTACATGTTTGATTAAATTTTTGCGTCAAAAAATAATAAAATCAAAGTAAAAAAGTGCTAAAACGCTTGCTGCAAAACATTAAGTAGATTTCTCAAAATTTTTTGCAACTTCGTCATTTAGATTGAAACACCCGAATTATTTTAATAAATACCATTTGTAGTTAAAGTAATACACTGTCAGCAATTCATACATATGTACGTACATACATTCTAATATGTATATGTGCACATGTATGTACCTATGTATTTATTGTACTAGTTAAATATTCTTTTTCTGCCAGCCTAAAATAAACGAAGCTGTTGCTAAAAATTTTACCCTGCTTAACACTTATTCGCAAGGACAGACAGTGTTACATGATTGAATTTCGGTGAACAGGAACAAAACTTCGCGTATCCTGTGTACACACATCCTGTGTACGCCTCAGTATGCTCAACCGTTGAACTTTCAACTCAAAACTAACGTCCTGTGAAAAATTAAATCTAATATCTGAAACACTATTAAGCTCTGTACATATACATACATACCTACATATACACATATGTTCCTTTCACTGCGGGTACGTGAAACTCTCTGCAACATGTATTTGCTATTTGGTATCCCTTAAAAAGATTTGCTATACATACTTACATATGTAAGTATCCATTTTGAATGAAGTGTGAACAGCTTTTTACACGAATCATTTATAATTTATTGGCAACGAGGTAAGATTGTGTGTATCGGGTTATGTACATATGTATGTATGTACGTATGTACATATTTATGTTTTTTTGTTGTGCTGTTTTGTATACAAGTATATGTACATATGCACACACATTTGTATGTATGTACAGTTTCTTCCATTCTCTTAGATTTTAGGGTCTATTTTCATAGGGAGAGAACGTGCTTATGTTCCCATGTTCTGTGATGCTGTTTTTCTAACGTATCCACTCAGTCATAAAACACATGCGAGTAACACATGCAGCTGCTTTGTTTCGTTATTGGGACAAGTTATTGTAATAAAAATAACACTAAAGAAAACATGTTCATACATACATATTTTTTTTTTTTTTTTTTTAGAAGCGCCAAAGGATGTGTAATTTTCTAAAGATACTAGTAACCCGGGCTACTAGTATGCACGATTCGCAAACCTGAATAATCGATGTCAGGAATACGCCTACGTACTAAACCACATCCTGCACACTTCAACCACTCTCCCCGCGGAACCGCCGTTAGGTATTACTTCGCGGGGTTGGTTAGCTCCAAAGCTGTACTTCGTTAGTCGTTTATATTTGCAGTTTCATGCCCTTGCATTGCATTCCGTTGACGCTCCTCTTGTCGCTGCTTCAACATAATGATCGCCGGTACGTCACTAATCGCATTCCAACTCTCTTCCGTGCTTATCAAGTGCTTAATCATGTTTTCAGGTGTTAATACTTCCCCCAGTCTCTGCACCACTAGCTGCCGTTCTGCTTCATACCGCAGACAATGGAACATGATATGTTCAGCGTCTTCAACTGCTCCCGGGCAGGTTGGACAAACTGGGTTGTCGTCGTATCCAAACCTGTGAAGATATGCTCTAATGCATCCGTGTCCTGTAAGAATCTGCGTCAGATAGAAGTTTAAATCTCCATATTTTCTGGTGATCCTCGCTTCGATGTTGGGTATAATCTTATGAGTCCAGCGTCCTTTTTCAGAGCTATCCCATCTCTGTTGCCAAATCCGTAGACTTTCTGTCCTTGGTGGAGTCTGGCTATCTGTTGGCATTGTCGCTAAACTCGCCGTTTGCCTGTTGGCGAGGTATTTCTCCTGCGCTTCTTGTGCTAGTAGGTCTATTGGCACCATACCATATAAGGTTCCACAGCGGTGGACCCAATACAGAGCCTTGAGGATCGCCACCTGTCAGTATGTAGGGTTTTGTACCATTGTCGGTGTCGTAAAGTAGTACTCTATTGCGAAAATAATCAATCAATATTTTTTGAAGATATTCCGGCACTCTTTTGGCGGTGAGTGCCTGCACGATATTTCTCCAGTTCGCGGTGTTAAATGCATTTTTAACGTCTAACGTGATGATGGCGCAGTATTTCTTACTGCCGTGCTTCCATCGTGCTCCTTGGATGGCTTTCCTCGCTGTGCTGACGGTTTCATCAATAGCATACATATATATGTACGTACATATATATACATGAACCTACATATATTTATACATATATAGATACTTACATGTTGGATGAGATATTAAGTACTACATTTGACAGAGTCTTACTATCATTTAGTATCAACGTACATACCTACATATCGCACTAATAATACAATACTATTATAAAGTTGATGCAATATCGGTGGGGGTTTACTACAGTCAGTCAATCATGAACAATGACTCATAGTGCTGCTCTCATTCTTTGAGATTCCCTGGCCAGTATGTCTACTGGTGTTATTCCCGAAGTTGTGCGAAAAGCGCTGTTCACTCTCAGTGCAT
Source organism: Blera fallax (assembly GCA_946965025.1). Lineage (NCBI taxonomy): Eukaryota > Metazoa > Arthropoda > Insecta > Diptera > Syrphidae > Blera > Blera fallax. The sequence continues at coordinate 54,321,298 of OX337246.1, forward strand.
ACAGCATTATACATAGATGTAATAACTCTAGCTAGCAGTAGTCTTCGAATGTACCTTGGTCCTCCGATATTTGGCGTAATTCGTCTGAGCGAATTATTTAAGTACTAATGAAGCCTTTTTGCTTAGATGTTCTCCAAGAACATTGTCTGCGAATGGCCGTTATCGTAGACATTGAGGCATCGAATGGCCGAACAATGTGGGCCATAATTTGATTCGTCTTGTCCGTAGCAGATTTTGCAATTGTAGCATCTCTGAATATAAGGGTGAAGGAATCCTAGTCAAATATTTTTGACTTCCCTCTCGCCTTTTGTGCATTTATTTTGATGTGCATTTCTTCTATGACTTTGTTTAGAATTTATTTCGAAAATAATGGTCACTATATGGTCACCTTTGAGCTAGGGAGCTGCTTACAAATATGAGATCGATAATCGAGCCAATACCATTTTTGCTAAAGGTGTGTTCGTTACCCCGATTAAGTATCACTACATCTAAAGTTGCGAAGGCCTCTAACAGACTGCTTCTCCTTCTGTTTATTCTTTGACATCCTCAATCCATGGGCCATGCATTGAAATCACCACCTATTGAACTTCGGTCTCTAGCATCTGTCGTCAGGCTTGGTTGAGAGTAACAGCTGTAGAAGTGGATTCCTCCTACTTTTACCCGGGAAAAACCAATATTTGGTGTTACTTCTATTTCTCCGAAGACATGTTCATCGCAAGTCCAAATCACAGATTTAGCTATAGTGTCAACAGCAAAAGCATTTTCCTCATATGTCCTATATGGATCTTGGCGCAACGGACCGAATGTGGTCCAGGGCCTAGCTTCTCGCGACCATTCGTGTTGTGCGTGTTATATTTTTCACACAAATGGATGAGACCTACAGTTTAGAGCCATATCCGAAAGACAAATTGAGAAGCTTTCCCTTGACAGTTATTACTCTCGGACGTTTGTCAGACATTCGCGAGAGGTGGAACCGTGGAAAACTTTTTTGGTGTTCTCTGGGATTCGAACCTCGAATCTCAACCTCAGCGATCCAACGTACTAACCACCTGAGCCACGGTGCCCATTTTTTTTTTGTATTTGTCCTATATGGTTCACTTAGGATAGCTAAGTCTACTTAACTGGAGTATTTTCATATACATCGCAAGTGTTTTATCGCCTTTTTGTAGGATAGACATCTCCTGCTTCCTGTGACTTTCTCCTGGCCATATCATAAAATATACTTATGCTGCTTTGCGCATTTCGCTATGTGGTCATCATCTCTCGCAGGATTTGCAGAGCAATTTGATTATTGATGATTTTGAGGATTACCTCCTGGGTTGCCACTTCGTCGAGGTCTTTAACCTCAATAAATACTTCACACGTCAGTGTTTTCACTTCTGCTTCCAAAGTATGAGTGAAAAGTCATACTTTGGAATTCAAAGGGTCGTTTTTAACCTTCCGAAGCATGTCTGCTTATGAGAGTGTATACGTTTACACGTTGGCGTTATTACCAGCGCATCGGGGCGTGCAGGTTTCTTACGCTTCCTACTTGTTCTTACTTCCGTCCAGTTGGGATCAACTTCATTTATTAGGGCTGGGATGATTATGGTCTTTTAAAGAGTTTCCATAGTCTTCCGAGATAATGCCTTACTATGCACTCAATTGATTTCTCAGCTCAAAGAAACAGCGATTGGCAAAAGTTATTCTTTTATTAATTGCCGCAACAACAAGATGTTGTTGTCAAAATTAATAGCAGAGCCAAGTTAGACAAAGTCCCTTACTACCTCGCAGTTATAGCTGTTCCCTGTGACGTTCTGTCCAATTCGCCGATGTTGTGTGTCCCTTCTTGCTGACAGCATTTATGTACTTGGTTTTGCCCTCATTTACAGTTAAACCCATTTTGGCGGCTTCTGTTTCAATACTAACGAACGGGTGACAGCCCACTGTGTTCTACCAATTCTGCCAATGTCATCGGCGGAAGCTAGTATGTAGTTGCATAAACTTTTGAAAGATTGTGCCTCCGTTGTTGGTTTGTAAGTTAACAGAAGTCACATGACAGCACATCACCTTATCTAAATCCTTTTTGACATCGAAGGTCTCGGTGAGGTCATTACCGACCTTGATGGAGCAGCGAGCCTTCGCCATCGTCATCCTACACAGACGAACGATGCCAAAACGAGACATGGTTCTGTATAGGTCGTCTCTATAAATGCTGTCATATGCGGCCGTGAAACCAATAAAAATATCTACCGGAGTGTGAAAATTTGATCGACTGTGGACTTTCCTGGCCTGAAACTACACTGATAGGGACCAATCGGGTTGTTGACGAAAGGTTGCAGGCGTTCGCACAATATGGCAGATAGGGTCTTATACGCGATGTTGAGCAAACTGATGCCTCTATAATTGGCGCAGTTGAGGTGGTGGATCTTGTGGATCGGGCAAACGATGCTGAGATTCCATTCATCAGACTCGTCTGACCGAATCTTAGAAATGAGTTGGTGTATGATCTCTACCAAGTCATTTCCAGCTGCCTTGAACAACTCGGCCGTTAGGCCATCAGGACCAGCAACTTTGTTGGATTTAAGCTTGGATATCGCTATCCTCACTTCGATTTGGTCAGGTGGATGGAAGTTTTGGCTATCATCGTCTATGTCGAATGGAGCATTCTATCTGCAGAATACAGTGTGCAGAAAAGGTTTTTCCATATTCTCAGCACCGACTGTGATTCTACTACCGGGATTCCTTCATGGAGTATAACCTTTCAATATCTTCGATCGTGCGGTTCTCGTGCTCTTTTTTCTTCTTCTGGAGAAGCCGATGTGCTTCCCGTCTCTTATGCTCGTAGAGCTCACGAACAGCCCTCGACTTTCTTTGCGGCGCCGGTTTGTACGCCTCTTGTTTAGCTGCATGTGCTTGCCATGCATTCTTCGTCAAACCAGGGGGTTTTTGGTGGTGGTCGGCTGAAACCCAGTACATCAGTTGCGGGGTCTCTGCTGGCATGTTGGCAGCGTTGCCACTGGTCTTCGGCACTTGATGCTGGCGGCATAGCAGTCGTTGAAAGATTTCGGGACACGTGTTCTGCGAAGATTCTGGTGGGCTCTTGCGATTGCAGCTTTTCGACGTTCAATCTTCTCACAGTAATTCTTCTCTGTGGCATTTGGGATATCCGCATTCGTACCTTTGCTGCAACAAGGTAGTGGTCCGAGTCGATGTTCACTGCTCGGAAGGTTCGGACATCCAGAATACTGGAGGCATGCCTTGCGTCGATCGCAATGTGTGCTTGCTATTGTGACATTTCGCCTTGCAGCAAAATCAGACTTGAGCTTTGGACACGTAAGCGAACGTCTTATGATAAGCCGCATCAAGGCTAAAAAGTCCGCCTCGGTTGGGCTCGTAAGTACAAATATTTCACTATTGAAGGTTGGAAATTTGTGTGCCGTGAAGCGCCAGACAATTTTTGCAAGATTTTTAACAGTGTGTTAAAGAAATTGTACATTCTTTTCTTTTTAAAGAAGTTTAATTGAACTAAACAACCAGAATGAACAAAAAAACAGATCGTAATTAAAGAAAATTTATCCTCACAGACAAGATAAATTTCCTTTAATCACGATCGGTTTTTGCTGAGCTCACAACAGTCTTTTTTAAATACATTTTCACAAGGGCAAGGGCTTATTTTCAGTTGGCTTATAAAAGATATACCTTTTTCTGGTCGCCGCTTAGGAAAACAAGAAAATTAGTTTCTTTCTGGCTTGCCTGATCATTTTGTCCTGCCCTTTTGTGGTCGCTTGTAAAATTTTTTTGACCACATGTAAATACTCGTAATGTAGGCAATGTTTTTTTTAATACTTTTATTGTCTTCAATACAACTGCATACATATGTATTTAGTACAGGGCTTTGGTGGTCCAGAACCTAATTTCTCGTGACAAGTAGTACTATACGTGTTGTATTTTTCACACAAAATGGAAATAACCTACAGTTTAAAGCCATATCAGAAAGTTTTTTTCTTTTTATTTAAATTGAGAAGCTTTCTCATGAGATTTGGACGTTTGCAGACTTTCGCGAGAGGTGGAACCGTGTAAAAACTTGTTGGAACCTCGAACCTTCCGCCTAGTATTTCAACGCACTAACCAATAAAAGCAATATTAAACAAGATTTCTGTATTTGCTTTTTCAATGATATCGTCTCATTTTGAGCAAGTTTTAGCAAACTTTTACGTTATTTATACTCAAAGCAAAATTCAGCATTACTGGCGTTCAAAACTAGGTAAAATAAATTTATCCAGCATTGCATAGTTTGCTTTCATGATTTAAACAGAATGCAGATATAATGGATGAACTTATGTACATAAATATGTTATTTTGGTACAGTTTGCTTGAAATTTTCCGTTCATAATACTCGTACATACGAGAAGGAGTAAAGGTAAGTAACAACTTTCTGATATAATGAATACACATGTGTTGTTTATTTTCCAAAAAATCTGTAGTAGTGAATGCAATCCTAAGAATACATACATATGTACATATGTAGAGTCTTATCGCTGTCTATCCACGTTTTGTTAGAAATGAAAACCATTTCTACTTCGCTTACTGTTCTTGCCAAATTTTCACGGTAAATGAAATAAGGATATAAACAGCAACTCCACCTGACAGGGTTTGATTGATGATTGAAACGTGATTTACTTAGTAAGTGAGGTGTGAATCTATTGTGAATAAAGTCAATGCATAAAAATAAATTGAAAAAATTATAAAAAGTCGCACTTTCAACCAATAAAAGAATTAGCAAGCAGACATCTTGATCCATGGTTTGAAGCTGAATGCAAAGCGGCAAACCAGATGTCTTTTACATGGCTAAGAGCATTTCGAATTTCAGGCGAATTATTTTATAAACGTTTTTATATGCTAACTATGTAATATTGCATTTAAGCCGTTATTAACGTGAAATAAGAAAATTCGTCACGAAACTGAACCTCTACAGCTAACGCTCTTGACGTAAATACTTCCGATTTTAGGAAATTAATCGGGTAACTGAATGGTAAAATTTTATACTCACCAAGAATTAAGTCGCAGAAGTATGCTATATGTACGAGTACATTTTAGGAAACTGCTTAACTCGGTACTCGATAGTTGTACTTTCTTTATAAAGAATTTGGCTTTGACAGTAAAATGTTCGACACCTAAATCACTTAAATAGATATAATGAAAGTTCTAGGCAAGGATAGTAAAGCTAGGTGAGAAATATAGAATACCTGTTGGTAGATTTTATTATTAAGGATTCGAACATGTCATGATCCCAATTCAAGGAGGCACTTATATTCCCAAGATTGTAGCATATTGAACCCTTTAAACTTATCAATGCATCGATGCAGATTTTGACTGAGTTCCCTTAAAGTCGAATAACCAAGCGGGTTACTGCAAACAACTTATTAATGACTTAGGCCGTGATATACTACCCATAAGTATTTTATGCTTCCTAGAATTCTTGAATGTTTAGAGATCCCAATTCGACGATTCAAAAGCAAAAGTATTAACCATACTAAGCAGGGCTTCATATGTCTCTAGTATCATAATTAGTATCATTATTAGGCCTGCCTGTGTATTAGCTACTGGTGGTTGAATTTTCTGCACATAGACACATTATATATAAATGTGTATGTACATATGAACGTATTTACATTTCGATTTTCGTTTGTAAAAAATCATGACGTAACTATGTACATATATATTTGTGCTTCTTAGTTGCCAATGAATACCTTAAAACTCAATATAAAGTATTGTCTTAAAAAACCTATTTTCGTTTCATTTGATCGAACAGACGCAACTTTTTACGTACAAAGCTAAATCACAATAGGCCCAATCGTGGCCGCAGTGATAAGGTAATATATTCCCATCGCTTTAACCATCTACAATCTACGTACAAAGCTACATGCATATATAAATATGTACATACATACATACATACATACATAAGTATGTATACCCCTACTCTTGTCCTATCCCATGGTGTAATAAAACAAAAACTTATAAATAGCCAATAAATATATACGAATGGAGAATTACCTTTTAAAACATATTTACATTTGTCCATATATTTATACATACATATGTATGTACATACATACAGTTAATCACAAAAGTAAGTCTACAACCTCCCGTCAAATCTATTAGTTGTAAAAAAGGTAATACCTGGTAAATCTTACTAATAAGATGCACCCTAATTGTTGAAATCTGATGTGTCAGTCAAAACAAAAAATTGGTGAAAATTTGTGCCTCTCTTGACAAACGATCGTAAACTTCGCATCACAAAAGTAAGTATACACTCACTTTCCTTTGAGAAGAATCACTCGGTAAGCTGGTTGTACGTGAGACAAATTTATAGTTTTAAATTTGTAGTACTTGAGTGTATTTTTAAGTGCATATTGCCTTCTTTACCTTTATTAACGTGTTTATTTAATTACAGATTTACTAAAATTAAAAAAAAATTTAAAATGGGGAAAAGAACTCTTGAAGAAAATAAAAAATTTGGTAATAAAATATTACCAAGAAAAAAATCATTCCCCGACACTGCAAAAATTGTTGTCAAAAGTCCAGTAATTACTCCAAAAATTATAGAAAAATATAGAACTCAGGAAAACACAAGAAACAAGCCCCGCACTGCGCAACCTTGCAAGTTGGCGGACTTAGAAGATAATGAGTTAGAGCGGTAAGTCTTGAGATTCCCAAACCATACGTCGTGTACTGTATAATGCTGGTTTTCATGGTGGAAACATCAGAAAAAAACGATTCGCTAATAAGGTCAGTCGCCAAAACCGTATACAATTCGCAAAAGAAAATGAGATGATCAGGCTTTCTGGAATAATGTTAAATTTCCGGATGAAAGCAAATTCAGTATCCACGGATCAGATGAGGGTGATAAGGTTTGGAGAAGCTTGGCGGTAGTTCTGTAATGTTTTGGGGGTGTATGGCGGCTTCTGGGGTTGGTAATTTAGTTTTTTTCAACTCTATTATAAATAGACACGGATATTTACCACAACATCCTAAAAAATAATTTTCATGACAGTTCGACAAAATTGGGCTTGGATCGGTCAATTTTTTTGCAGCAAGATAATGATACTAAGCATACCTCATGTCGTTACGGAATGGCTGTTATAAAACATCCAAAGCCAGCTTAAGACACCACCTCAATCTGAGGCCTGATATGAATGTAGGTAACTTAGGTATGTGGGCTGGCGGGGAGAGATTCTCCACGCCGCACTCAGGTCAATGCTGACCCATTGTGTTGCCCGTTTGGGGTAAAGAATATCATCCCTTATTGTAACCCTACGTCTATTCGTTTATATACAACTTACTTACTAAATTACCTGTTATGCGGTCCTTCACATACAAACCATCTTGTCGATTTGATGAATTTCATTAGAGCTTCCATCGGCGTTCTGGAGAGTTCCTCTAGGTTATTGAAGAATTGTCTTCCCAGGAACCTGTATCTGGAATGTTGGAGGTCGGGGCAGTGGCATAGGAAGTGGGTTGTGTCCTCAATCGCTTCCTCATCGCCACAGCCTCTACAGAGCTCCTCTTCCGTCAAGCGTAGTTTTTTCATATGGTACCGTAGACTGTTGTGCCCTGTGATGATACTCACGAGGGCGGAAATGGATTTCCTGTCTTTCCGAACAAGTCTCTCGGTTTTTGCTTTGTCAAAAGTGGGCCATAGTTTCCTTGTAGTAACGCAGGTTTCTATGGAGTTCTACCTGTAGTTTGGCTCTCTCGTGGCTTTTTCCCCTTCTTCGAGTTTAAGTGTACAAGGCGGGATTCTCACCGATGGGTCTGTCAATTCGGTGGTCAGTGCAGAGCCACTCCTTGCTAGCTCGTCAGCCTTCTCGTTGCCTGGTATTCCTTCGTGTCCAGGAACCCAGCAGAGTGCGACCTTATGCTGCGTGCCAAGAGTCTTGAGTTCTTCGCGACAGCACATCACAAGCTACGATTTTATTTCAACGGCAGTAATTGCTTTCATAGCAGTGGCTGTCAATAAAAAAGGTGATACTTTCCGGAGGTATTGCCCTTACCGCAGACTCACGGGCTGCTGTAGTCACTGCCAGGACCTCCGCTTGGAAGACGCTGCTTTGGTTTGGGAGTCGGATTGATATGAATGTAATTAAGCATCTGTGGGAGCATCTTGAGCGACAAATTAGGAAACACGATTTCAAAACAAGAGAAGATATAAAACGTGTTCTTCGAGAAGAGTGGTACAAAATCAGTCCAATGTAATACAAAATCTGGTCAATTCGATGCCTTCGAGAATGAAAGCTTTTTTGAAAGCAAACTTCCAAGATAGTGAATTTTTTAACTATTGTATACTTACTTTTGTGATAAACTATGAACATACATACATACATATGTACACATATCCTGGGGCCATTCTTAGGTTACCAGGGGTTCAGCAAGTGGCGGATAGCCAAATGGCCTAAGAAGGTTAGCTGAACTGCGAATGATTAATAAGCAGTCCCAGTTAATGCACCCGTTTCTGCATTATCAGCACACGAGTAATGTTTAAAATATATAATCTTTCTTTATTGAGTAACGTTTAAAATATATAATCTTTCTTTATTGAGTAAAGTTATATTAAAGTTTACAATTTGACTGCTTCTTAAAGACTAAACTTAATTTCTAAAAGTACTGATCAACAGCGAATCAAATCCAATCCCAATGCAGTTATGCAGTCTCTTATCTACATCTTCCCACGAAGATGCAGATGAAATTGCAGTTCAACACATTCCATTGTTCAACTCATATTTGTTTACCAAATGGGAGTGACGGGGAATGTGCAAAATCAGCACTGCGATAGAACAGGATCCGTCGTTGATATTTTGTTTAAAATAAAGGGGGTACTTCTGATATAACTTCTCCCCCCTTTGGTTTCGAGCTCTCCTGAGTCGAAAATTTTACATGAAATACATTTCTTTTTAGCTTATAATATTTTTTTTAAAATATATATAATTAAATCGAAATTATAATAATAATAACAATAGTTGTAACTACAAATGAAATAAAATGAGTCTTCTTTTCATAATGGAGTTCATTAATTTTTTTTATGTTTTCGTATTGGTATGTTTGAATTTCATCAAGTGAAAGAGTAATATTTACTTTTTCCAAGTTTTCATAATTCGGAATGGTTATAACTTTATTGAATACTTTAATATTATTGTTTATTTCAATGTCTTCAGTTTTAACAATACAATTCTTAAATCTAATTAAGTAATTTCCATTTAATGAATAATTTTGATTATTACAGGTGTTTTCATATAATCATTTATATTATTTTTGAATAAATAAATTCCGGCATCTAGTTCTAGAATTTCGTGTTTAGTGTTCTTTTTCTTGTTACATCGTTTAACTCCAATAAAAAGATCTTTGATACATTCATCTACTTTTCTTTAATTCTTAATATTCATATCATTTTTTAATTCATAAAAACTTTCATTCAGACCTATAACCGTTTTCATTTTAAAATCAAGTTCGTAGTGTTCTTTATCAGGAAGAGGTGTAACAATATATTTCTCAATTAATTTTATTTCCTTTGGGTTTTTGATAATAAAAGCTAACGTGTCCTTAAATTTGCTTAGAGCCATTTTTATATTTTCTAATTTAAAGAATCTATTTGGTAGTATTCTATTTCTTCATTAGTAAGAATGCTTCTAATCATGTAACCCATTTTGATACTTAATACATTACTTTGTAGTTTTCTAGCTCATTCTTTAAAATGCCCATTCTAATTAGTTGCTTATTCACATAAATATCTTTAACCCTACGTTGGTCTACGATCGTAGACCACGCCTTTCAAAACATTGACAACTGTACATCAAATACTTTCTATCCACTCGTTTTTCTGAATAGCTGTTTGAAATTGATCTCTTTACGTAATTAGTCTCTTTTTTGCACTTGATGCAGGTTGTTGTGCATTTTATTTGATTGGAAAGACGACTGGTCTACACTCGTAGACCACGCGACCAAACGTGCAACTTTTTTTCCGTGCCGTTATACTTTGTTTTAATTATTTTATTAAGATTGGGTTGGTGTTATTCATTTAATTTTAGTTTTAGAATAACTATATTTTATGTACTGCAGAATTAAACATGTCTGAATCAAAAAAAAGACGTACTGAGAGCAGCAGGGATCCTACTGTATGGAAAAGATGGTTCGAAGAGGCGTCAAGTGAGGAAGAAACTCCGTTCGACGAAGATTTTGATGAAACAGGTAATTTGGAGGTTGATGTAGATGAAGAAGTAGTCAATCGAAGTGATTATGAGACAGAATCTGAAGAAGAGGTGTCAGAACAAGAAGAAGAACATCCATCGGAAGTATATGCTACACAAGAATATTCTGCTAATAATTTTTATCTTGAAAAAGACAGGACAACTAAATGGAAGAAGCATTTATAAAGCAAATCATCCTCAAAAAAAAAAAAAGCGACGAGACTTCCTTCAAAAATTTGCATGGGAACTCATTCGACCTCAAATCATAGTTAGGTCAAACAGTTTGCAATTACCTAGAGATATGAGGCGGCGAGCACAGATCCTGTTGGGAACAATTGACGTACTACCCCCACCCCCTGATAGACCAAAAAACTATGTTGGTCGCTGTCATATTTTTCCAAGAAATAAAAATAAATCTTCAAGGCGGTTTTGCGTAAAATGTGGAGGTTATTCTTGTAAAGATCACATGAGAAAGATTGAATGTTTGAACAACTAAAAAAGTTCCATTTTTAAGCTTTTAATTACTCATGTGTTTGTGGATTTTTTTTGTTTTAGATCTTTTTTTCTACTAATTTCCTATTTTTTACTTATATTAAAGAAAAGTTTTTGTTTTTGAATTCATTAAAAATGTATTTATTTTTTTTTACTTTATAACTTACAAAATGATTAATATCTAAATATGGAAACTAGACCACATTGTTGGAAATATATTCCAGAAAATTATTTAGATTATATTATTGCACTTGAAATATGAGAACTATATATTCCAGAGTAAAAAAAATATGGTCTACGATTGTAGACCACGCGACCAAACTCGTCACGATTAAACACGCGACCAACCAAGGGTTAATGTAACTGCTATCTCTTTCATTAATAACAAGTAATAATTTTAGTAACTTCTTTCTATCTTCAATTATTTCATTGATTTTAATCTGTTTTTTAATATTCTCTATTAAATTATGATTGTTGCCGTCAACAACTCCAAAATGCTCCTCTATATCTTCTCTATCATTACTATCCATTAATTTTAACAAAAGCAACTCATCTTTAAAAATATCGTAAAACCTAACAAAAATAATACATTCCATGTATGTACTTAAAAAACAAAAAATACATCAAACTTAAGCTGTGCTAAAATAATTAGTCATCTTCGTTTGCTTTTTCTTTAAATTTATGTCAATTAGTATCGCCTTTTCTTGCAACCTTTTAAGGACCAAAACATCCGTGTAATAGAATAGCCTGTATAGAATATTGTGTGTTCACTATATTGGATTGTTCACTATATCGATGTTCACTATATCGAGCGTCCACTGTATTTAGGTTCTTGTTTATGTCTAAGAGACATAATTTTTTATTAAGACTTGTTCTTCATCTCTACAAGGTTCACTTTGTCTTTCTATATTTAACTTTTGTGTTCTACGATCCTTTTCAGCTTGAATTCGTTCTTTAATATTAGCTTTACTTGTTTTTATATTTCCTAAAATAAAATTAATGGGCTCTTCTTTCGTTACTGAATGAATTGAAATATTATAGAATTCTACGGACTTAAAACATTTACTTTTCATATCTAGGTCTTTAAAATCAGGGTTTATTTCCACTACTCTTATCTGTTCATTTAAGGTATTGTGGAGCCTTTCAATATCCGAATTGCCAGTATGGCTATTTGGCTTTGTGAGATGAAGTTCAATGTTCTCTTTTCTCAAAAAGTTTTTTATTACTAGTCCGTCAAATTCGTTATCAGCTATATAAAGTTTGGGTTTTCCTAGTACGGCATGTCAATTCTTTAAGGCGTCCCTTATTAACTTCCCAATGGGAAGTTGTTGTAATGGGGCCGATTTTGTGAATCGCGAATTTTGACATATCTTCACGTTTTAAGGTCACCTGAATCCAAATCCAACGTTTTTACAGAGATGTCTGTGTGTATGTACGTATGTTCGTATGTGCGTATGTGCGTTCGGAATTATCTTTCGCGTCGATTATCTCGAGAACCAAAGATGATATGGACATGGGACCGGGTTCATTCGACGCGTAATTACGTAACTAAGAACTGATTAAGTTTCCAGAAAAATCGGTCCAGTAGGTTTTTGTTAGTAATTAAATAACTAAAATAAAGGCAAACTAGCTGAATTGATTGATGATTTGTGCTATTCATTCGTGCAGATTCTAAATACCTTCGTAGAGATTTTTTTTTAATATTATAATTGTATGTTTTAGCAAAATTTTTATGAATGTCGTAGCAATTATGTATTTTAAAAAAAATATTATTAAAAAAAAATTCTTATGAACGAAAACTAGATGAATGTGTAGAATTTTAAATTTATGTTATCAGGCCAGGAGAATATTGAGATTTCGAATTAGTCAACTCGTAACAATTAGTTATAATAAAAAAAATGACGTTGATAACAATAATAATAATAAAAAATGGGAAGTGAAAAATCAACAATCTTTTTGCAATTCAAGGTTGCTTTATTAATATGCAATTAATACAAGAATATTATGTTCAGAAAGCATTTGGAGGTAATAGTATGATGTACATTTAACATTTAGAAAATAAATTATGACGTGGAACATGGTTGTAAGTAGAAGTTATTAACCGTAATAGTTATTTTCGATGAAACAATGCTTTTTTTCATTTCTATAAGTACATATAAATAGTATTTATGAAAAAATATTGCTATTTCATATTGTGATAAGTCTTATGTAAAGTCGATTTCTTCCATTTTAAATCCGATTTAATTGCTTATGTTGTGTATGGGCTGATTGATGTTATGAGAGCTTCATCAATTTTTGCTTAGTTATTATTTTTTTGTGACAAGCCAATATGGAAATGTTTGTTGAAGATGATAAAATTCTTGAGGATATGGTTAATAATCTCCTACTGATGATTTTTGAACGGTTCATGGTGAAAAGCAGTAGTTTTGTGATGTCAGTCTTGAACAATTCATGAAGAAAGTAAATTGTATTGTGCTGTCAGCTGCGTAGTCTGTTATCAATATTGTTGTTTAGTTACTTGTAAGTAAAGAAATGTTAATTCAGCATTCTTAGTTGATGAGTGGTATTGATGAGATATCTCCAAGTTGATGGTTTCTTGATAACGTGAAGAACAAAATTTCATTGTTCGTCAAACATAGTAGTAATTGTAGAAGCAAGTGTTTATGTGTAGGCCATTCGTGCTTGGGATTGAGCTTCCTTAAACCTTTTCGTATGCGCAAAGATCTTGATCATGTAAAAATAATATTTCAAAGTTCATTGACATAAACAGAAGACTTATTAAAATCAAATAACAACATTGGTACATGAATAATTGTTTAGCGACGAAAATGAAAATATTATTTCAAATCTGTTCTCAACTTTTACGTACAACCAATTTTCTATCCTTCTTCGTAGCAGTGCTGGTGCTTCCTCGTTGATAAAGTAAACCTATAAAAATAAAGAAAAAATATACCCTTGATGTATCCGTACAAACGGAAATGCCAGGGTCTCTTAAAATTTGAAAGTTTCAACAAGTGGAAGATTTTGTAGTAGTTTCTATCATCTTGAAATGCCGTATTGTTTAGGAATCATATTTATTTATCGCTAGGGTCATTATTTATTCTATGGAAAAATGAAGAACTCGATTGAATCGTGAAACGTCAAGATGGTATCTTTATCTTCCAACTTTGTATTGGAAGCAATTATTGGCATTAGTCATTGAGTCACTGGGAAGTTAGTCGTGTGGACCTTGCGGGTCGCACCCAGACCAATTTTTGTTATAAGATTTCTGTCATTTAGATGAAATACTATTGCATGTTTGGAAAATCGATCAATACTCGTTAAAAATCGTTGGCCTTTCATGGTCCAAGTATCTAAACCGACAATTTCATTTTGGTCAGATGGTGTTTGTGTTAATTTATATTTGATTTTTATCGGACTGCGGTCATATTTTACTCTTTGGTATATAGAACAATTATTGATAAACTTTTGAATGAGTATTTTTAACTTGGGAAAGTATCAAAAATTCAAAGTTTCATTTATACCTCGATGGTTTGATTCTTTTTCGTGAACAATTCTAATGTATCTAATAACTTCTTCATCATTTTTAAGGTCTTCTGCCAAATATGTACATCGCCTAAACCGTATACTTCTATCGTGCTGAATAATTCTATTAGTTTTAGCTGTACTTGATTATATAAATGATCATGTAGTTCTGCGTAAATTCCTGTGACACCTTTTCTTATAAATCGTCTAAAAATGTCTGTCATGCCATTGCTAATAATATCTTCCTTGGAAATGTAAATCCTCCTATTTTTATGAACTGTATCCATTTCTTTGGTTTTTAAATCTAAGAGAATAAGTTGGGTTCTATATTTATTCACTACTGTATCCACTATTGGGATATGGTCATTAAAGTTTTCATCTTGTGAATGTATTGTGCCTAGCTCTGCGCTTTGAGAATTTGCTTCCGACATATTTTCATTAATACCAATAGCGTTGATTTCATTTTTGTCCGTGTTAATCCTACTTAGAAAGTCTGCTACATTATCCTCTTTTCCCTTTATATAGTCAATTTTAAATGTATACTCTCCTAATTTTAACACCCATCTTTGGAGTCTTGAACTAATATCTTCGCAATCTTTTTTTGAATGTAACCATTTGATCGGTTGGTGGTCCGTGAGGACATCAAACTCTACTCCGTACAGGTATGGTCTGAAATAACTAATTGACCAAATTTTAGCCAGTAATTCTTTTTCTATGGCACTATACAATATCTCGTGTTTATTTAACGTTCGGCTAGCATAACAGATAAGGTGGTTATCCTGACTAAGAACGGCACCAACTGCATATTTGCTAGCATCTGTTGTCAGTTTAAATTTCTTGTGAAAGTTGGGGTAGTGTAGAATAGGATGATTGGTGATAAGTTCTTTAAGTTTCTCAAAGGCATTTATATATTGACAATCCGATATGCTAATGCGCTCATTTTTCTTTAAGTACTTAGTCATAGGCTGGGCAACTTTGGCATAATCTTTTATAAATTTACGGTAATAGCCCGTAATGCCTAAAAAACTCTTGATTTGTTTAGGAGTTTTAGGTAAATTAAAGTTTCGGATTACTTCAACTTTTTTTGGATCAGGCTTAATGCCATCCTCCGTCAAAATATGTCCCAAATATTGCGTTTCCTTTTGGAAAAAGTTGCACTTGTCTATTTGAATCTTAAGATTATACTCTCTAGGCCTTCTGAAAACTTTATCAAGATTTACTTTGTGTTCCTCCAAGCTTGTACTAAAAACGAGTATACCGTCAAGATGCACTACGCAAATATTATTAATAAGGCATTTGAGCACTTTGTTTATCACTCTCTGAAAAGTTGATGGTACATTTTTAAGACCAAAGGGCATTCTGATATATTCAAAGTGCCCTTGCGGAGTGGAAAAAGCGGTTTTAGGCTGGTCTTTTTCATCAACCATAATCTGGTGAAAACCCTTCGCCAAATCCAAGGTACTGAAGTACTGAGCTCTTCCCAACTTGTTGAAAATATCGTCAATGTTAGGGATCGGGAATTTATCGCTAACAGTAATTTCGTTCAGTTTCCTGCAATCGATAACCAGTCTCCATTTTTGTTGGCCTGAATTATCGATTTTTTTTGGAACTATCCATATAGGACTATTAAACGGACTGTTGCTTTCCTTAATTATTCCTTGACTAAGCATTTCTTTCACCTGCCTTTCAACCTCTTCCTCATGTACTCTTGGAAACCGATATGCTCTTGAATAAATTGGTTGTGAATTCGTTGTTATTATTTCGTGTTTAATAATGTCTACACTGGTCAATTTCTGACCTTCGACGAAAAATAGGTCATTATTGTTTTTTCATATTTGCTTTGTGCACTCTGTCTCTTCCTCATTTAGTTTAGATAAATTTAATTTCTTTAAAAGATTGTTTCCTTTTTCTATGGGTTCTAATACATTGATTTCTTCATAGCTGTATGGGCAATCAAATCCCTTGAATTTGATTAATTGATTACTTATTTCTAGATGACAATCCTTGAAATCTATTTTTGCTTTCCGGGGTACTAATATGTTTGTTCCTATTATTGCCTGAAAACGTTTATGGTTTAAATTCATCAGCTTTCAAGACATTGTTGCGTTTAGCTTAAATTCTATTGGAACTGCTGTGATTTTTTCAAAATTAATTTCTATCTGTCCTATTACTGTACTAATCGGTATGGGTTTTATTTTTCTATTATAAATTTCCGGGAATAAACTTTCATGTAAGATTGATATAGATGAACCACTATTCACTAGACAATCAATTTTGCGTCCTCCTATAGTTAGTTCTATTAATGGAGATGCATAGTTCCCGAGGCTTCTGCATGAAAATTTTCTGCTCTTTGACTTGTCTGTCTATCAACATTACTAATGTCCATTGGTTCTTGAACTTCATTTCTATTCTGTGAAAATCGTCTTTGACCACTATGTCTAGCATTGTTGAATTGCCTAGAATTGCTACCTTGAGGGTATCTACCACTATTGTTATAAAATGGTCTCGAATTAATATTGCCTAAATTATTATTTGAAAACCGTCCCGAATTATTTTGAACCTGCCTGTTATTAGCGTTATGAGTTTGTCTCGAATTATTGTTCTCAAATCGCCTATTATTATTATTATAAAATCGTCTTAGGTTATTATGGTATTGTGTCAGATTATTGTATCTATCGTTTTGTTTGGGGTAGTTATTCCTGAATTGTTTAGTATATGTAAAACTATTGCTATTACCATTATTTTGATGGTTTATCTCCAATATTATTTTGTAGGCATCTTCAATGTTGTCGGATTTCTACTCAATATTATTGTTTTAGTTGGTTCGGGTAGATTGCTCTTAAATGATTCCAATGCTATTCTATTGTTGGAGTCTATAATTCCTTGCTCGTTATTATTTTGAAGTAAGTTAATATTGTTTATTCTACAGAGATAATTATTAATTTCATTAAAAAATTTCTATATTTGTCTTACCCCTAGCTACACGAATCTTGTCTGACAAAATTGCGGCACTTATTCTTTTCCCAAATTCTTCGATCATTACCGTTTTTATTTGGTTCCAATCATTAATCCTACCTCTTCTTTGTAAAGCTTCCTTGGCCCTGCCAACTATCCTATCTCGTATATATCCTTTAAGAATATTTGCAGTGTCTATATGAAATGAATTTATAACAGGAATTAAACTGTCAACCCTTTCAATAAATTCCACCAGCTGTTCTCTATTTCCACTAAATTCGGGAATCTTAGTAATTAAGTCTAATACTAAGTCTAATCCTTATCAGCTGGAGGTAGAACTTCCATTTTACAATCAAATAACAAACGAAATTATTTAAAAAAAAATATATATGTAAGCTCAAAACACTTTTAACACAATTTTATGAATGCAATAATTGTTTCTTAAATTTACTTCACCTTTCTCCTCTTTTTCACTTCTTTGTGTCAGCTTCTGTTGTCCTGCTATCTTGTTTTTCGGTATTACCTCAGCTTCTGTTGTTCACTCAGTTCAGCTTTCTCTTGTCAGCACTTTCCTTATTCTTTCATATGTTACTTCTTTTTCTTTTTTTTTCTTTTTTTTTTTTTTTACACGGTTTTAAGATATGAACAGATTTTAAATTTCAATTCAACTTCAAATTTCAGTTGTATTTTACGTATTATTCGTTAAACTCTTTAAACTCATTCTTCGACTTTAAATTTATTTACTTTTTCTTTACTTTTTATTTTTCAATTTAGTTATTTAATTATAATTCCGATATGTTGATATATTAATAATATACACACATAATCTTTCGGTTCGAACTGCGACTGCGCCAGTAATGTTTAAAATATATAATCTTTCTTTATTGAGTAACGTTTAAAATATATAATCTTTCTTTATTGAGTAAAGTTATATTAAAGTTTACAATTTGACTGCTTCTTAAAGACTAAACTTAATTTCTAAAAGTACTGATCAACAGCGAATCAAATCCAATCCCAATGCAGCTATGCAGTCTCTTATCTACATCTTCCCACGAAGATGCAGATGAAATTGCAGTTCAACACATTCCATTGTTCAACTCATATTTGTTTACCAAATGGGAGTGACAGGGAATGTGCAAAATCAGCACTGCGATAGAACAGGATCCGTCGTTGATTTTTTGTTTAAAATAAAGGGATGAAACATGGATGAAACAAACAAAAAATAACACAACATGAAGCAGAATATCAAGTGGTCATAGAAGACCCTTTAAGAAGAAGCTCTGTGTTCCTTCGGTCGCCACCACGCATTACCAAAGAAGCAAAGAAGCGGTGACCGCCTGCAATATCACAGAGAAGCGTAGCGAAATGGCAGTGAAAGGGGAAACTAGGCCAAATTCTAGCGATGGAAGAGGTGAATTTTATTAAGGGAGAGAACAACGTCCACCATGAAATCAGGAAGCTAACAAGTCTAATCATCAAAGAAATCAACGGTGTCAACGGAACCACCAACCTGAGGGAATTCGTATCTAACACTCTTTGCGCATTAGAGGTTGGCAAAGAAGTCGATGTAATTGCCACTGACTTCTTACTGACTACTTGGGTTTCAACCGGGTCTTATTGCATCGATCAAATCTTATCTATTAGAACGATAATACAAAGTCCTCTTTAGATGCGTGGTATCCGACCCGCATACAGCCACTTGCGGAGTGCCTCAAGGTAGCCATCTTGGTCCTTTGATCTTTATTTTGTCTGTCAATGACGTTGACTGCGTCATCGAAAACTCTTATTTGTCTATCTATGCCGATGACATGAAAATCTTCAGGCACATTTCCTCCTCAGCTGACTCTCACCCACTTCAATCAGATTTGAACAACTTTTCAACCTGGTGCCGAAAGAATTTCCTTGAGCTTAATGTTAGCAAATGACAAGCTATCACATACTCCCGTAAGCGTCTCCCACCAGTCCCCAGATCCTATGTTATCTGTGACGAGGCCGTTCCTTCTGCCCTTTCATTGTGTGATTTGGGTGTTACCTGTGACAGAGAACTACATTTTCGCTGTCATATCGATAACATTATCAGCAGAGCTAACTCCGTTCTTGGTCTTTGTGAAACGCTGGTCTAAGGAATTCTCTCACCCTTATGTCACGAGGTCTCTCTTTTTCTTATTTGTTAGATCAATTTTTGAATATGCCAGCCAAGTATGGTCGCCATATCACGATACACAATCCCTCCGAATTGAGACTGTTCAACGCAGATTCATCTGTTTTGCTCTACGCGGTCTTCCCTGACTTCCCTATCCCCCTATGAAGATCGTCTAAAACTCATAAACGTACAATCACTCGAAAAACGCCGCGAAATTGCCGACATCCTATTTGTACATCAGCTACCAGCAGGACACATCGTTAGCCCCGCTCTGCTACAGTTGATTTCCCTCAACGCCAACTCCCAAAATCTAAGATATGTACCCCTCTTTCGTCTTAACTTTCACCGCACCAACTATGGCTGTAACGAGCCTATTACCAGAATGCTGAGCATGTCTAATGGGCAAAGCTCTTCCGATTTTCACTGCAGCAAATACACTCTTATGTCCATCTCCTCTATTTTCGCTCCTTAGTTCAAGTAGTTTAAGTAGTTGAGTTAAATTAAATATAGGATGGTTGTCTTTCGGGCCCGGATAAAAAAAAAATTAAAAATTAAGTTAGGTTACTTTTAGTTACAACTTGTATTAAACTCCAATAAATAAATAAATAAATATTTATTACACCACACTTAATTCTAAAGTACAAATTCGACTTACGCTTGTTGTAGGCTAAAAACGTTTATTTATCAATTTACTAAGTGTGCAAAAATATTTCAGACGGGAATATTACAAATCACTTAAATAAATCTTATTGATTGGCATTCAACCTGATTGGCGCGTGTGCTGATAATGCAGAAATGGGTGCATTAACTGGGACTGCTTATTAATCATTCGCAGTTCAGCTAATCTTCTTAGGCCATTTGGCTATCCGCCACTTGCTGACCCCCTGGTAACCTAAGAACGGCCCCAGGATATGTGTATATATGTATGCACATATGTATGTATGTACATAGTTAATCACAAAAGTAAGTATACACCCGTCGCTTCACTATATTTTAATTGGAAAACAGAACTAATTCAAGAAAAAAAAAATAAAGAGTATTTTTTAAACAAGCTTAAAACTATTCACAAAAAAAAAAAACAAAAATAGAATTGTATCAAAAAGCAAAATTTTAATAAATATTCAAAGTCAACTTTAAATACTATGAAATTCCCATCACAAAAGTAAGTATACAATAGTTAAAAAATTCACTATCTTGGAAGTTTGCTTTCAAAAAGCTTTCATTCTCGAAGGCATCGAATTGACCAGATTTTGTATTACATTGGACTGATTTTGTACCACTCTTCTCAAAGAACACGTTTTATATCTTCTCTTGTTTTGAAATCGTGATTCCTAATCTGCCGCTCAAGATGCTCCCACAAATGCTTAATTACGTTCATATCAGGCGATTGAGGTGGTGTCTTTAGCTGGCTTTGTATGTTTTATAACAGCCATTCCCTAACGACATGAGGGGTATGCTTAGTATCATTATCTTGCTGCAAGAAAATTGACCGATCCAAGCCCAATTTTGTCGAACTCTAATGAAAATTATTTTTCAGAATGTTGAGGTATCCGTGTCTATTCATAATAGAGTTGATAAAAACTAAAATTTCTTTGAGCTCCCAGTATTCTTTTCCATTTCTAATACGGAAGAGTCTATAAGCGAGATATGATTCTAATATATCGTATAGGGATACAGGGAGAACTTGTCGTAATTTGCATTGCAAGCCATCATGCCACACCTTATCAAAGGCTTCTATGCACCTGGTCAATCGTCAAATGCTTACTTCTGAACCCAAACTGGTGATCAGGAATAAGATTATTTTCTTCAATAACCGGTTTAAGGCGCCTTAGTAATATCCTCTCGAAAATATTGGATATGACTGGAAGAAGCGAAATTGGTCTATACGATTTTATCTCATCTGGCGGTTTTCCAGGTTTTAAAACCATTA
Source organism: Blera fallax (assembly GCA_946965025.1). Classification (NCBI taxonomy): domain Eukaryota; kingdom Metazoa; phylum Arthropoda; class Insecta; order Diptera; family Syrphidae; genus Blera; species Blera fallax. Next base: position 54,342,569 of record OX337246.1, read on the forward strand.
TGACTTCTGCAACTTTCCATTGGCTCGGTACGGGTTTTAATCTGAGCGCGGCATTTATAATATGGAGAAGCTTAATCAATGCTTTTCTAGGTAAAACTTTGAGAATCCGGTGATCAAATCATAACAAGGAGCTTTTTCAGGTTTTAAATTCTCGTGTTTGAGTTCCCTTAGCGTTGCACTTGTGGGTGGATTTGGCGCATTATTCCCAGAGACGAGCTGTACGATCTCAACGAAGCGATCAATTTCAACTTCAAGTTCATAAGGTGTCGTAAGTGGAACGCTCAGTTCAACATTATCTTCAATTTCGTTCCTAAAGCCTTCTCATTTAGTTGTTCTACCAGTTGATCTCGCTGGCTCTAGGGTATAGAGTAGTTTTTTGCTCAATGTCAGAATAACTGATAACAAAATGATCAGACGACCGATCAAACCTCTCTTTAACTTTTCACAACGAAAAAATCGATCAGGTCAGGTATTTTCGAAATATCAGCTGGCCAATAAGTCGGTTCACCCATCGTATCTTGAGCCCCATAACGTGTGTTTTACATTAAAATTGCCGCCAATACAGTTTCAGCGATTTAAACAAGTTAGTAAAATCACTTTTTTTCAAGCGCAGAACGCGGTGGACAGTAGATAGATGAGATTTTAAGAGTACGCTGACTATTTTTTACTTCGGATTGTTCGATGCATTCTTTAATAAACAAGGTAATAATTGATATGCTCATGACATCAGGTGGATCGGGAAAAAAATACTGTGAATCAGAAGCGAAGGCAAAACAAATAAATGACAACAAAAATTTCCCCAGTTATATGGACACCACCCCTGGAGCTATTCATAACCCCTTGAGTGCGGGTAAATTATAAAAAAAAGGATGATCCGCCTCTCGCTTTTCCCGAAGGGTGGCAAGCGTGGTAATCATTATAGCCTTTAATTTTTAAATGCGATTCGTTTTTACGTGGGTTTCAGAAATCTTTTTCACGCATGAATATTTCCAATTCATCAAGTTTTTGCAGAAGTCCGTTTGCATTCCAGGTACATATTTTTAACATTCGTTTTTCATTAAATTTTTAGCTGAGGTACGCGTTTTCCGTGAATTATTTTCGAATTTATCCAGCCTATTGAGAATAATTTTATTTATTTTGCTTTGTTCTTCAAGAGAATAGCTGCAAAAACATGAGAGACAGGGTCCGTCAAAATTTCAACGTTTTTTGTTTTTTCGGATGCCGCGGACTGAGTGTAAGTCTGTACTCCTGCTGCTCGAGGACCATTACTCGCTGGCTTTTCCAATTGTAACTTTTCAGTCCCATTTCTTTTGACAACAGGGGTCAAGGACTTTTCGGTTGTCACTCTTTCTCTCACCTTTTTGTGCTCTGAACTCGGTACTTTTAGTTTTCCACCTTTCTCCTGCGCGTTCTTACGCTTTGGCTTAGTTTGCAGTTTTGATATTTAGAGGTTCAAGGAGCATATCTCTCCGTTTTTGCAACTCCTTAGTGTAAGGAACATACCATAAGGCCAGTGCAGTAATTTTAAAGAAATTAAAATAAAACCATTCATGAAACTCTTTGATTCGTGCACTAGCATATTCGCTTATTTATGTATTTCAACAAGAGAATATATGTATCTTATATATTACAGTCGTCGATCGACGGATTTCACAGGTTTGTTTAAGCGATCACATAACGTAACTACATGTGTAATATATGTAACTACACAGCAAGTGTAGAGTGAGTGGCAATAATCGAACTTTATGTTATATGTAATTGAGTGTTTGCATATTGTGCGCAATACTTCAATTAAGTTGGTTAATTATAAAAAAAAATTGCAGCTGAGATTTATACGATGGCAGAGCGTGCAAAGAGGTTTTTGAAGATGGCAACTGTACCTCAGCTAAAGAAAAAACTTGGCGAAATGAATTGGACAACAAATAGATTGAAACCAGCGCTTAAAATTCGATTGGAGCAGGCAATCGAACAACTCACTAATGTCCAAATTGAAGACTACTTTCCTACCGGTGTTCTTGACGAAATAAGTATTGAAGTAAGTTCATCAGAACTTGAAGAGGAAAATAGACTGGTGACGCAGCAGTTGGAGACCTTAGGAGAAGTGGTGAGGAGAAAGGAAGAGATTCGTGAACTGCAGAGGAGACTTGCTGAGCTAAATGGCCCATTGGAGACAACAAGAACTGAGGGTATCTGTTTCCGGGACATTGAGGAATCCCTATTAACCTTTTCGGGTGATGACAATGTTTCTATTTCGAGATGGATTAAGGCATTCGAGAACTCCAAGCACATTTATAAATTTGAGGCATCAAAGTGCTTCATTTACGCTCAACGATTGCTTAAAGGAACAGCAAAACTCTTCCTGAGATCAACGCAGTGGCAATCGTGGAGTGAATTAAAATCAGCTTTACTCAGTGAATTTCATCAGCATTCTAAAGCTTCTGACGTACACAACGCATTGCGTAATCGCAAAAAGCTGTGAGAGGAGAACTTCCAGCAATATGTGCTAAGCATGCAGGAAATCGCCAGTGCAGCTGATATTGAGGAACAAGATGTCATCAACTACATCATCAAAGGTACACCCGATTCAATGGTTAATAAACAACTTCTCCTTACAACCAATACTCCCCCTGAGCTAAAAGTTACACTGAGAAAGTATGAGAAAATAAGATTAGAGCTTACAGCGAGCCACATCAAATCAACACCACATGCGCGGAGTAACCCCAGCATCAAGTGTTTCAATTGCAATGACGTAGGACACATTGTCACCAATTGTCTTAAGCCGCGGAGGGACAGAGTGTCTTGTTTTCGTTGTGGGAAAACGGGACATCTTATTAGAGACTGTCCACAATCAACAACCGTGCTGATGCTCCAGAAGAACGAATCAGTCAACTTCAATACACAACAATCGTTCTTAAAAGACTTTCAAGGCATCTTCGAATATAAGTTCGTAAACAACGAATTTGGAGTAGCTAGTTCAACGATGAGAGCGATGACGATAATAGATACTGGCAGCCTATAAGCTTCGTTCAACAGAAATATGTTCTAGCATATTTGCTGACATCTAAAGAAACCTCGCCGCAAGTCTTCAGTGGTATCAACAGCAGCAAATTAGTTATGTTTGGTAAAGTACTGTGTAAAATTAAATTTGATAATATGCATGTCCATTTATGTTAATATGCAGTTAAAAATGATACAATGAAGAATGTGATAATTTTAGGACGAGATTTTTTGCAAAAGCAGTATTAAATTAACGTTAGAAAATGATAAAACGAATTTTGTGAAAGAGAAAGAATTATTAAATAGTAATAATATTGAGTCTGAAAATGAAACGGATGAAATTCTTAATATTTATACGTGCAGTGACAGGGATAAAAACAACTTACAGATTAATGAAAATTTGAATTATGAAGAGAAACTAAAAATAACAAGATTAGTAACTAGGAGTGTTTCAAACAATAATATTTTAAATGAAAAGGATACAAATCCTGTTGTGTTAAATGAGTGTGAAGATTATGCAATGAAAATTATTTTAACGGATGCGAATAAGATTTTCAATTGTGCTCCAAGACGACTGCCCTACGCGCATAAAAATGAATTACAAAAAATTTTAGATGATTTGCTTAAAAATAATATAATTCGCGAGAGTAATTCACCCTTTGCATCACTAATCGTTCTAGTGAGGAAGAAATCAGGAGAGTTTCGGTTATGTATCGATTTTCAGCAGTTAAATAATATTACCTTAAAAGATAATTTTCCACTTTCTTTGATAGAGGATTATTTGGACACATTGCGTGGCAAGAAGTATTTTTCGCTTCTCGATTTAAAAAGTGCATTTCACCACGTGAAATTGTCTTCAGGATCAGTGAAATACACCGCGTTTGTAACACTAGGCCAGTTTGAGTTTTTGCGCATGCCTTTTGGGCTCAAAAACGCATCTGCACTATTTCAAAGGTATATAAATCTAGGTTTTATAGATCTTATAAAATCCGGAAAACTTCTAATCTACTTATATTGATGATCTTTTTATTGCGTCAAAAACAAAAGAGGAACATTTTGATATTTTAGAAAAGGTTCTTCAGATTGTGGGTCTACACTATTTGCAATTACGTTTAGACAAGTGCTTGTTCATGCTAGAAAAAATAACTTATTTGGGATATGAAGTATCAGCAGACGGAATAGGCTCGAATGCAGATGGGTTGCGTGCAGTTAGAGGATTTCCAACACCTGTTAATTCTAAATCATTGCATTGCTTTTTAGGTTTATGTTCGTATTTTCGCAAGTTTATTAAAGATTTTTCCATTATTTCAAAGCCTTTATATGATCTCTTGAAGAAGGATACTGCATTTGTTTTTGGTGAGAAAGAATTATCCATATTTGAAACGCTTAAATGCTCCTAGATGCACGTAGATGCATGTACTCAGCATGTATAATCCAAATGTTGAAACTGAGCTGCACTGCGATGCAAGCAGCATTGGATTCGGTGCAGTCTTACTACAGCGTCAAGAGGATAAACTTTTACATCCAATATTTTTCTTTTCTAAACGAGCTACAGCTCAAGAATCACAATATCACTCTTACGAGCTTGAGACATTGTCAATACTTTGACGATTCAGGATCTATTTAGCTGGAATTAAGTTCAAAATTGTTACTGACTGTAACTCATTAACACTGACACTGAGTAAAAAGCTTTTAAATACGAGAATTCCACGGTGGGCCTTAGAGCTCCAAGATTTTGAGTACACTATAGAGCATAGAGATGCAAAAAGAATGGGCCACGTAGATGCTCTCAGCAGGTGTCACAATATTTTAATAATCGGACCTGAGTCATTTGAATTCGCACTTGCAGCGTCGCAACAAAGTGATGAAGTTTAAGACGATTAGTTGGGATGCTGGAAGAAAGAGAGAGTCCTTGCTATAAATTGATAAATGGTCTTGTCTACCGTAAAATTGACAATAATGTTTTATTTTATGTCCCAATGCAAATGGAAAGGAATGTGATACAGACTCACCATGATGCTTTATGCCACGTTGGTGTCGAGAAATGCTACGATTTTCTGAAGAAAACTTGCTGGTTTCCGTTAATGAAAGCCAAAATTAAAAACTACATAAGCAGTTGCTTTCGATGTATCCATTTCTCACCACAGACTGGCAAAAAGGAAGGGATTTTGTACACCATTCCGAAAGGTGCTAAACCATTTGAAACTGTTCACATCGACCACTATGGTCCTTTGCCTTCATCAGTTCGAAATCTAAAAAAATATATATTTTTAGTTGTTGACGGATTTTTAAAGTTCACAAAATTCTGTGTTGTTAAAAATACTAGCACCAAAGAAGTTTTAAAGTGTTTGGAGTCATGTTTTTCAAGTTATAGCAAGCCCACTCGATTAGTTTCGGACAGAGGAAGCTGTTTCACATCTGATGAATTTTCGAACTTTTGCAGCGACTACAATGTGCAGCATATTAAGATCGCCACAGGTTCACCTCAGTCCAATGGACAAGTGTAGAGGATAAATAGAAGCCTTACCCCAATGTTGGCAAAAGAGAGTAAGATGGAACGAGACAAGTGGACAAAATATCTTAATAAAGTTGAATTTGCTATTAACAATGTTGTAAACAAGAGTACTGGATTTAGTATATAAGACCTTTTCATCATAGAATATCCGCACGTATCAGTTTTTGGTTTTCCTCTATCGAAAATGTTATGTAATGAAAATGTTTTTCTATTTCAAATGTATTTGCCAGTTATTAAATTTTGTATTATTTTTATTTACATATAAACTATGTATATGAACTTGAGTATGTATTCAAGATTTCGAAGTTTTAATTAACTTCTTTTTGTATTTTTTTTTGGTAAATTTATTCGATTCTATAACGACTTGAAAAATGTACAAATGCATGTGCATGCGATAAATCGAGGACGATTTATTTTCAGGATGGTCGATCTGTAAGGAACATACTATACGGCCAGTGTAGTAATTTTAAAGAAACTAAAATAAAACCATTCATGTAACTCCTTGATTCGTGCACTAGCATATTCGCTTATTTATGTATTTAAACAAGAGAATATATGTATCTTATGTATTACAGTCGTCGATCGAACGATTTCACAGTTTTGTTTAAGCGATCACATAATGCAACTTCATGTATAATATATGTAACTACACAGCAAGTGTAGAGTAGGTGGCCAGGACAGTTGCAATAAAGCGTTGAAAAAGGAAACACCGCCTTGTTTTTTTCTATTGTTCGGTTCATCTTACATTAGCTACTTCACAGCCTCTATAATTTGCCGGATGCTTTCCCTTGCAATTAGCATAAGCGCCGGAGGTCTGTTTGTTTACTCCACAATCTTGGGAGAGGCGATTTCCGGTACATTTGACACATCGCGGTTCTTTTCTGCAGTGCATTTGCGTATGATTAAATCCCTGGCAACGTTTGCACTGTGGAATCATTCTTAAATTTCTACTCATGGGCTCAATTTTGACCACGATTTTAAAGATGGCTTTTATTCGGTAGATATTGTCAATATTATTAGACTTATCGAAGGTAACCATAGAAAGCGGAAGTCCACGCCTTACCAGGATGACTTTATCTATTTCTGTTAGTTGCTTCGCCTTCTTGATGACATTAACGCCATCTAAAGCCTTTATCTGGAAGGTCGGTCATAACCCCTTTTTTGGTGCAAGAGGGGTGGAGTCCCCTTGCAACAACACGATGTGGCCTTTCTGACATAATTTCGAAAGTATACCACTGAATCATTTCGGTATTTAGCTTTTGGGACACTGCTCGGTAGTCGTCGTAGTCATCGACGTTAATTTTCCACGCATGATGTAAACTTATATTTCACTGTTAACGTTGTTTATATTGCGTTATCCCGACGACATTTATTGGTGGTGGTGGACGAAATTGCGCTCGAAGTTGCTTTTCTTGCGATTCTTTGTGGTTTTCTACGTTAAGGGGCCCGACTTCACGCGAAGAACCGGCTCTCCGTTTCTTACTAGGTTTTTTCTTTGCGACCCGATTCGTTTCGCGTGCTAGCTCTTCTTCGTCGGTGTGATATTCCCGACTAGCTCAAGATGTCTGCATGCTAATTCATTGGTTGAAAGTGCGACTTTTTTATAATTTTTTCAATTTATTTTTATGCATTGACATTCACAGTAGATTCACACCTCGCTTACTAAGTACATCACAGTTCAATCATCAATCAAACCCTGTCAGGTGGAGATGCTGTTTATATCCTCATTTCATTCATCATGAAAATTTGGCATGAGAAGTGTGTTTATACCGGTTCTGGATTACACGGACACAGATTCATTTTCAGTGCAATACCAACCACGTAGTGCCCATCTGCATAGCATGGAATTCGGATATTACGATCCTGTAATATGCCTTTCTTCATGTATGAACTGGAGTAGAGAGTTATTTATAGATTTCTTCAGCATTGTTTATGATTTGGGAGGTCAATTAACTGGGGTGATTACTTAGTGATATGAGGAGAATAGAAGACGCATGGTAACAAAAAGTGTATTCATGTAAAGATGTTCATATGTATATGACTTTATGATTGGGAGTGCAAGTGGCTGGAACGAATGGTTAGTGCATAACCATACATTCTACGATTTGAAGATTTTTTTTTTAGTTTTCATATTCCTTCTTGTTTTTGTTGTTATAGTATGGTGTACGTTTTTATGATCGATCCATTTGAATTGGAATGAGAAAAGTGCCGTTAACGATTTCAAACTGATTGTGCTGAGTGATAAGCGCACACGTAGGGTTTCGAGTAGAGTTTTATGCATACATAGGTATCTAGGTAATTTATGTTGATGTAGCAGAGCGGTAGACGCATAGGCACAAGAGAGTGGCACATTACGATGATTATAATAATGATTATTATGAGGCGGTTTGGAGGAAAAAGGACGAGTGATCATATTTTACGAAGAGGAAAACCAAAAAAAAAAAAAATGAGGCAACCAAGAAATCAGTATAAATATCCGAGATTGAGATTTTTCAAATCAGATCAGAAAAAGACGTCATGGAGCTAATCTACAAATTTTTAGATGATTTTACGAAAGACATTTGGGAATACGCCGAGGATGTTGATCTGCTGAGGACGATGGTAGCAAATTTGGAAAAAAAAACAGGAAGCTAACTGATGCGAAGGCATTCACCCAGCAGGCGACATGTCTATATTATAGAGCATTGAGCGATGGTTTTGAGCCGCCCTCATTAGGACAAATCAAAATTATATAGCTTTTAAAGATCATTTAATTAAATAAAAATGAGAAAAAAATTACAACTACATATTTAGTAAAAAAAAAAGAAGTTTTTATATTACAAATATATTTATATTTATATATTTTAATACTATGTTACAGAACATGTTTAAGAGTTGTTCTCAAGGTGCACAGAATCTGTTCAAAGCAGTGCGAAGGCTGTTTCAACCTGTAGGGAACCTGTTCAAAAGCAGTGCAAAGGCTGTTTTACTCTGTAGGGAACCTGTTCAAAAGCAGTGCAAAGGTTGTTTCAATCTGTAAGGAAACTGTTCAAAAGCAGTGCAAAGGCTGTTTCAAACTGTAAGGAACCTGTTCAAAAGCTGTTGCAATCTGTAAAGAACCTGTGTAGACGTTCTAAGCTGTATAGAGCCTCTTCAAGAGTAGTACAAAACAGATTAGATCTTAATGTACAAAACCCATTTAATAAAATAAATGAAAAAGTTTAAATGGAGAGAATTCTGAGCTATGGCGAAATTGAATTCATATCGTCACAAATGCTGCGCATTACAAAATATTTATTGGTCAATTAACTTCTTAAATGAAGTTGAGTATAAATATGAATTTGGTTTTTTATTTTTATTTTATTAAATAACAATTAATACATTGGTTTTCAGCTGTCAGGTCGTCTGCGACCTAATTGTAGGGGTATTCATTAATTATGTTCAGATGTAAAACCAAGCTATTTGCAAATATTTTGCCATTCTTCCTTTCTCGCAAGCGGATAATACCACTGGTAGCTGTTTTTGATATAGAAGGGCGTGCAGCAGGTGTACACACATGCTTCGTCTGCCATCGGCCTTTATTCAATAATATCGGCTTCCTTTAATTGTTTGATGATTGATTCAATCTCATTTCCAGCTACTTGTAACTCTCAAAGTAACCGCAACCGATCTACTAGATCATTCCATACAGCTTCCTAAAACTATAAAAGTAGATAACTCAATCGTAAAAGTACATTTGTACTTTAATGTTATCTGAGAGCGGTACAAAGCAGTTAAGCATCTAGTCTATTGAGTTTAAAGGGGATCAAAGTGCTACAAGAGACAATTGCAATAGCTCAAGGATAGTACGATTCAGTTCAAATTCAGTACAAAACCAGTAAAAAGGTTCTTTCAAGTGGTACCGAAGTCCAAAAGCTACCGTTTAAGACAGTAAAGTAATATGATGAACTTAAATACGGAACTGATAGCGAAGCTTATAGAAATCACTGATGAGCTAAGAAATAAATATAAAGTTCTAAGAGCTGAAAAGGCTGAGATGGAATCTAAATTAGAAGAAACTTTCAAACCAATTACAAAACCCTTAAGAGCTGGTAGAAAAATCTATTTCAAAAAGGGATTTTAAATATGAATCAAGGAAAGAGAAAGACGAAAGTTTTGAAACACCTAAACCGTTCCAGATTCAAAGAATGCTCAATGATGATGATGATTTTAATACTCCAATGGGAACATCAAACAATGAAGATGATACAACACCACATAATCTTAGCCGTCACCTTCACAATCGTTGAGAGCTTGCTGAAAAATATTGTTACCATAACGACCTCCAAGTCGGTAATATAGGAGCAACTTAAGGCGACATCTATTCGCCAAAGGATTTTGAAAAGGACGAAGTAAAAAAAAATGTTCTAGTATGTTTGTATTTTAGTTCAGTCGTTAATAAAATAAAATTGTGGAAAGATATGTTTGCGAGAGCAGACATTTTTTTTTAATTGATTTCATTTTTTGTTTTCGTAACAATCCAGTGAACGGATCACAAAGCTTAAAATCGTAACAATATGATCAAGAAGAATTTCAAGAGCTCCCCCGCAAATATTTAGATTTGTGTATAAATAATTCAAATTCTATTGACAAGGTGTATGATGTGTATCATAAGAACGCTTTATGGAAAATTGGGGACTCAGATTTCCCTATTCATGATAATGATATTCAAATAAAAGAAAAAACATATAAGGGTACAGAAGGATTATATGAATTATTGTTTAAGAAAATTCCAAATCGAGACCTCTACACTAGCGATGATTTACAAACTTATAAGACCATATTGAATGATACCAATGCACACAGGATATCTTATGATGCCACAAAGCAAGTGCAGGCAAACCGAGGTCGTAAATATAAACATTTTATTAGCAAACTATTACAAGATACAGATCATTATACTGGCGGCGGTTTAATGCAGTTGACCAACAATGAAAAAGAATATATCTATTGGAATGATCCAAATGAACTTGTAGATCGGTTGCGGTTACTTTGAGAGTTACAAGTAGCTGGAAATAATAATCACTCTAATGAGATTGAATCAATCATCAAACAATTAAAGGAAGCCGATATTATTGAATAAAGGCCGATGGCAGACGAAGCATGTGTGTACACCTGCTGCACGCCCTTCTATATCAAAAACAGCTACCAGTGGTATTATCCGCTTGCGAGAAAGGAAGAATGGCAGAATATTTGCAAATAGCTTGGTTTTACATCTGAACATAATTAATGAATACCCCTACAATTAGGTCGCAGACGACCTGACAGCTGAAAACCAATGTATTAATTGTTATTTAATAAAATAAAAATAAAAAACCAAATTAATATTTTAAAAGAAAACATATTTTATTTATACTCAACTTCATTTAAGAAGCTAATTGACCAATAAATATTTTGTAATGGGCGCCGTGGCTCAAGTGGTTAGTGCGTTGGATCGCTGAGCGTGAGGTTCGAGGTTCGAATCCCAGAGAACACCAAAAAGTTTTTCACGGTCCCACCTCTCGCGAATGTCTGACAAACGTCCGAGAGTAATAACTGTCAAGAGAAAGCTTCTCAATTTGTCTTTCGGATATGGCTCTAAACTGTAGGTCCCTTCCATTTGTGTAAAAAATATAACACGCACAACACGAATGGTCACGAGAAGCTAGGCCCTGGACCACATAAGGTCCGTTGCGCCAAGAATTTGTATTTGTATTTGTAATGCGCAGCATTTGTGACGATATGAATTCAATTTCGCCATAGCTCAGAATTCTCTCCATTTAAACTTTTTCATTTATTTTATTAAATGGGTTTGTACATTAAGATCTAATCTGTTTTGTACTACTCTTGAAGAGGCTCTATACAGCTTAGAACGTCTACACAGGTTCTTTACAGATTGCAACAGCTTTTGAACAGGTTCCTTACAGTTTGAAACAGCCTTTGCACTGCTTTTGAACAGTTTCCTTACAGATTGAAACAACCTTTGCACTGCTTTTGAACAGGTTCCCTACAGAGTAAAACAGCCTTTGCACTGCTTTTGAACAGGTTCCCTACAGGTTGAAACAGCCTTCGCACTGCTTTGAACAGATTCTGTGCACCTTGAGAACAACTCTTAAACATGTTCTGTAACCTAGTATTAAAATATATAAATATAAATATATTTGTAATATAAAAACTTCTTTTTTTTTACTAAATATGTAGTTGTAATTTTTTTCTCATTTTTATTTAATTAAATGATCTTTAAAAGCTATATAATTTTGATTTGTCCTAATGAGGGCGGCTCAAAACCATCGCTCAATGCTCTATAATATAGACATGTCGCCTGCTGGGTGAATGCCTTCGCATCAGTTAGCTTCCTGTTTTTTTTTCCAAATTTGCTACCATCGTCCTCAGCAGATCAACATCCTCGGCGTATTCCCAAATGTCTTTCGTAAAATCATCTAAAAATTTGTAGATTAGCTCCATGACGTCTTTTTCTGATCTGATTTGAAAAATCTCAGTCTCGGATATTTATACTGATTTCTTGGTTGCCTCATTTTTTTTTTTTTGGTTTTCCTCCTCGTAAAATATGATCTCTCGTCCTTTTTCCTCCAAACCGCCTCATAATAATCATTATTATAATCATCGTAATGTGCCACTCTCTTGTGCCTATGCGTCTACCGCTCTGCTACATCAACATAAATTACCTAGATACCTATGTATGCATAAAACTCTACTCGAAACCCTACGTGTGCGCTTATCACTCAGCACAATCAGTTTGTAATCGTTTACGGCACTTTTCTCATTCCAATTCAAATGGATCGATCATAAAAACGTACACCATACTACAACAACAAAAACAAGAAGGAATATGAAAACTAAAAAAAAAATCTTCAAATCGTAGAATGTATGGTTATGCACTAACCATTCGTCCCAGCCACTTGCACTCCCAATCATAAAGTCATATACATATGAACATCTTTACATGAATACACTTTTTGTTACCATGCGTCTTCTATTCTCCTCATATCACTAAGTAATCACCCCAGTTAATTGACCTCCCAAATTATAAACAATGCTGAAGAAATCTATAAATAACTCTCTACTTCAGTTCATACATGAAGAAAGGCATATTACAGGATAGTAATATCCGAATTCCATGCTATGCAGATGAGCACTACGTGGTTGGTATTGCACTGAAAATGAATCCGTGTCCGTGTGATCCAGAACCGGTATAAACACACAACGTTAATATTAATTAACGGGCGCCGTGGCTTAGTGCGTTGGATCGCTGATCGTGAGGTTCGAGGTTCGAATCCCAGAGAACACCAAAAAGTTTTTCACGGTCCCACCTCTCGCGAATGTCTTCTGAATTTGCCTTTCGGATATGGTTCTAAATTGTAGGTCCCTTCCATTTTTTGCCCAGGACCACATTCAGTCCGTTGCGCCAAGAATTTGTATTTTTTAATATTAATTAACATTCGGAAAGCTACCACACATTTTACAGTACAGAGTTTTTATATATATTTATAGCTTACTACTGGAACAATATATTTAACAATTTTGAAGAAAGTTATTTTTAGAAAAAGGTTACATTTTTGAAGGAAATTTTTTTGAACAAAAAAAAAATAAAGTAAAATAAGCTAAAAGATAATTATATTAATAATAGATAAATAAATACATATGTACATTTCTGAATAAATAACTAAATTAATATATAAATAAATAAATAGACAAATAAGAAAATTATTTATTTTTAGATAAATAGATAAATACATACATATGTGAATAAATAAATAAATAAATGAATAGATAAATAAGTAAATAAATAAATAGATAAATATATAAATAGATGAGGAAGTAAATAAATAAATAGATAAATAAATAAATATATAAATAGATAAATGAATTCATATATGAATAAATAAATAAATAAATAGATATATATGCAAATTAATAAATAGATAAATAAATAAACAGAGAAATAATGTGATGAAACGGAATATAGATTAAATTTACAGACTTAATTGATTAATAAGAGGATTGTCTGGAAGGCTATATTTACTAGTAAAATTATCAGTGAGTTTTTGTATTCTAGCAGAGATCAATTCAACATTCGCTCTTCTGTGCAAATCTAGGGTACAGTAACGCCATGGTAAATTCAATATCATTTTTAAAATCTTGTTTTGTGCTGCTTTTAGCTTCTTAATGTGACATTTCCCCATACTTGGCACCTATAGAGAAGAATGGCTTGAAAAATGGCTTGTAATTATAAATTACAATTTTGTTTTCACCCGATAGAGTCGATCTTCCGTTGATGAAGGGGTATAACATTTTGATAGCGATGTTAATTTTCTTCAGCGTTTTGGATGCGTGATCTTGAAATGTTAACCTGGGATCAAGTTGCACACACAGGTACTTAACAATTTTCTCAAGCGACCACAAAACGTGTCTTGCCGTGATCAGTCAAGCCAGAAGAAACTCATTTTCTTGTTTCCCAAGCGCCGACCAGAAAAAGGTATATCTTTTTTAAGCCAACTGAAAATAAGCCCTTGCTCTTGGTGAAAATGTATTTGAAACTGACTGTTATCAGCTCAGCAAAAAACCGATCGTGATTGAGGGAAATTTATCCTCACAGACAAGTGTTCATTCCGGTTGTTTAGTTCAATTAAACTTCTTTAAAAAGAAATGAATGTACCACAATTTCTTTAACACACTGTTAAAAATCTTGCAAAAATTGTTTGGCGCTTCACGGCATACAAATTTCCAATCATATTTATAGAAATGTTTGTACTTACGAGCCCAATTGAGGCGGATTAGTTTTCGAGCTGTTTTCCTGGTTACAAGGCTAATTTCGGCCAATCTACGCTGGGAAACTCCTATTCCTATGTAATATAATCCAAAGTATTGCAATACACCTTGCAGCGATTTAAAAGAATAAAATGGGGTAATTAATTGGCCAGTACAGTCAAGTATTATTATGAAGTGCACCATAGATATAAAAATCCAGGAAACTTATTTCTCATATCCGTGTTTTTCTTATACATATGTATGTGCAAGCAGAGGATATAAGACAAAAGTATCTTAAATAGGAACAACGGATATAAGAAAAAATAATAACTTATGTACGTAGGTACACTTCATATGTAGGTACAGGAAAAGAAAATATTATAATACAAAAAAAAAAACAAAATGTAACAAATTAGAACCAAAAAATAAAACCTTTTACTATTTGAATAATAATAATACATACATACATATGTACATATTTCAAAACTTAAACAGAAATTATTTAATAAAACAAAAACAAGTTTTTTTTCTCATTGATAAATAAAATGAAAAGAATGTAAATTGGCAATATACAACGCTACGCAAAGTGCTTTCTAAAATATGGAACTTTTTTGCAACTCCTTTTCTTGATTTTCCTGCATTAATTTCATCTGGACTTTTTATTTTATTTTTGGAGGGACAAAGAAGAGATGTTTTTTTTTTAAATATTTTTAATTTAAAACTTTGGATAAGCGTAAGCATAAATAAGATCAATTTCAATGTAAATGTACTTGGTACATGCATACATACATACATACAAACATATTCACTATTCAACCATGGACAAACAAAAACCTCTATTTTCATTTTTTCCTTTAAACTTGGACATTTTTATTGTATAATGATTTTTTTAATATTTGTTCTTTTAATAAATAAAACTAAATATTTTATTGGAGTTTAAAGTTAGACACAGTTACTAAATTTTTTGGTAAGTAAGAAAAACAGTTTTACTTACTTATGAAGACTCAACAATTCATTTAAATGTACATATGTAAATAAAAAGTAATGTTGCTATAGAAAAGTAAATATTCAATGCAACTCAAAAAAAAATTAAATAAAATAACATAAAAATTTAAATAATTTATTGAACTAATAACTTGATATTTAGACGTACCGCCTTTTTTTAATAACGTCATTAATTCGTTTTGGCATCCAGATGTCTTTTAAGAGTTCTTTAAGAGAGACTTTGGTCTTCTGTGGCTTATTTTTTTACCCATATAATGCCAACAGTTCTTTATTGGGTTTAGATTTGGACTTTTTTCACGCCATGGAAAAGACCAAAATTCTGTCGAATTCTAAAAAAATGTTTACCTACAAGGAAGAGAAGACAGGCGTGTTTGATAAAAAACCTAGTTGAAGTCAATGCACCTAACAAAAACTTACCGATTTTGCTACCGCAGTGTTCGGTCAATTGGTCCAATATCGGAAAAACGCCATCTTCGGTCCTTGAGGATCCTTAACTGTAGCCTTAATTTGCGGTATCATTTATATGTATACATGTCATAGTTTTGAAGATATTGGAGTTTTTTCTCCAGGATTTTCAAACTTTGTATAGTAAGTAGTTTGTGCGAAAACCGCTTTGGATTTTTTCTTCTGACACATTAGACTACGTACATATACATATGTATGTATGTACAAAAAAATTTAAGAAAATCGGAGATGAGTACTTTTCGGAACTTTATCCCAAATGTATTAAGAGTGACTTTTTGTTACTACCACAAAATTATTAGAATATATATTAGAAAACATATTCTTTCAATAAAAAAGTTGTTGAAATTCTAAATGGGACAAGAGTAAAATAGAATTGACAACTTAATTAACTTGTGCTGATATGATTTTACAATAACACTAATTTGCTTGAACCTGTAAAGTTCAATGATAAGGGTTCTTCAACCTTGGAAACCACGTTCCATCCACTTTTTAGTCATCAATACAATCAGAAAAACCACCTTACATCATCCTAACAACAGATTTGATGGAAAATGAAATGTTTCGCTTTTCTGAGAAAAAGACAATAACCATCATTAATTATCAGTATTCACATTGTATTCCGATTCAAACATTTATTTCGTGCCACCATCACCCATACATATATGTACCAGTATACGCACCAACTGTCCAGGATTTTAGGAACAAAAGCAACAACAATAATAAAAAATTATGCCAGCCCCACTGAGGCGACTCGCCCAACGCTATGTGAATGATTAAACGGCATCGATAGAGGAAATTCATCCTTGAACTCTTAGCCTACAAAATCTTATAACAAGCTTTTCAAACAAGGGAAACAATAGTTTTACCTCTCCGCCTCCCGACTATACATATTTCCGATTTTTCATTTGCACGTACGATTTTCCACAACACAGCTTTTGATTTAAGGGAATGTTACTGAATTGGTGGATACATACATATAAGACATTGTAGCTAAGCATCAAGCATTGCGTACAAAGGAAGACACAAAAAAAACATTTTTTTATTTTTTTCCCTTTTCAATTTTCAGCTCCCACTTTTTACACTGCTACCTTGCTTGCAATGTCCTCAACCTAAGCCTGTCGCAATATGTCCTATGTAGAGATGTGTTCATACACATGTGACAACAATAGAAATAGCGGCATACGAAAAAACCAACCAACCACAGTTACAGTATAGCGTTAATTCATGAATTTACCTTTCTAAATGGGTAAATATTCTTAGGTTATTGATTTGGAACGTTCACTTTAAAACAGATTTGTTTTGAGAAGTAGTAACAGCATTGATATCAATACCTAGGCACTTCATTTGAGGATCTAAATTGCAAGAATTTGAAATTGGATAATATAAAGAAAGACTTTGAGAGAACAGACATGCATTCATGAGAAATAGGCGAATTCAGATTTTTCCAAATGCTCCTCTATGTACTTACATCACCTCATTGTGGTGAACCCTAGCTACCTAATATCTCGCCAAATACATATGCATACTTACTTACTTACTTAACGCGCTCCCAGCCCGTGGAGGGTCCTTGTCTGAGATACAGCAGATTAACAACCTCTTCGATCCTGGACACGCTGCTTCCAGTTTTCTAGACCAAGCGCTCTGTGGTCTACTTCACACAATTACAAGTACAATTACACATTTGTATTTGTTGATTACATTTACAAATTTGTTTACTGATTTTCTGTTTCACAAACTACAAACTTAATTCCAACGAATTTGTAAAAAAGAGAAAAAAATTAAGGGAAATTGTATTTGTTATTTACAAATACAAAAAAAAGCCGTTTCACCATTTACTTTGCAAAGTTGTAAACAACAACTACTTTTCACAAATTTGTAAGCTCTCTAACTGATAACATCAAGGACAAAAATGAATAAACAAGTTGTCAAAGTTATCATGTAGGTTTTCTTCTTCTACTTCATCGCTTATTGGCAATTCAATGATGTCATTGGTTTCATCTTTTCGGGAAATGTTCGTCAAAATTATGCAGCACTTTATAATTTGAATTGCCCTTCTTGGTTGAACCGTCAAATGGTTGAGGCAAGGAAATTTTATTTATAGAATACCGATCGCATTCTCTATGATCCTTCGCGTTGATTTATGGGCTCTAATATAGCGATCGATTGCTGGAGATGACGTTCTTGTGACCGGCAGAGTTGTAAAAGAATGCAATCATTTTGGACCTCATTCATTGAAGTCACAAGAAAAACTTCTTCGTATTGACTTCAATCATGTGAATTCAATTAGAGACTTCAACTTCAAAATATGAAATCACCATTCATTTTGAAGTCACTGATTGGGAATTCATTTTTGTGAATTCAAAGATTGCATTCAAATGAATGCAATCTTCTGTGATTTTAGTGAAGTCATTGAAGTCTTCTTGAAGTCATTGAAGACTTTCAAAAGTCTGTAGAACTACTTACGCCTATGACATCGATATAATTGGCAGAACACAGGGGGCCGTCACCGGTGCGTTCGCTGGTATCGAAACAGAAGCCGCCAAAATGGGTTTAGCTGTGAATGAGGGCAAAACAAAGTATATGCTGTCGACAAGAAGGGACACACAACATCGACGAATTGGACAGAATGTAACAGTCGACAGCTATAACTTGGAGGTAGTTTAAAAGTTCGTCTACCTTGGCTCTGCTATTAATTCTGAAAATAACATCTCATTAGAAATCAAACGAATTATAACTCTTGCCAATCGCTGTTTCTTTGGGCTGAGAAGGCAATTGAGTAGTAAGGCCCTATCTCGAAAGACTAAGGAGACTCTTTATAAGATCTTAACTATCCCGGTCCTGCTTTATGGCGCAGAGCATGAGCTCTGTCGAAACAGATGAAGGTATTCTCAATCGTTTCGACAGAAAAATTCTTCGTAAGATATTCGATCCCGTTTACGTTGACGAGCTTTGGAGGAGAAGATTCAACGATGAAATATACGAGTTTTGATACGCATCAGCCGCTTAGCATGGCTAGGACATGTAGAGCGAATGGACACCAATGCTCCAGCCCACAGAGTCTAACCCTAACCCGGAGGGACAACGCAGTAGAGGACGACCTCGCCTAAGAAGGCGCGCACAAATAGAAGGTGACCTCAACCAACTTGGAGTGTGCAACTGGAGGCAGTTAGCTAAGGACCGGGCTAACTGTAGAGGCTTGTTGGTTAAGGCACAGGTTCACCCCGTATAATAAACTCATTTAAAACATTAATGTATGATTCTTATTTCAAATCAATACAATTGAATCTAATATACTTCAAAATGACTGCAATGACTTCAAAAAGACTTCAATGACTTCAAAATGACTTCAATGATTTCATGACTCCAAAATGACTACAATGACTTCAAAAAGACTTCAATGACTTCACTAAAATCACAGAAGATTTGAATCTTTGAATTCACAAAAATGAATTCCCAATCAGTGACTTCAAAATGAATGGTGATTTCATATTTTGAAGTTGAAGTCTCTAATTGAATTCACATTATTGAAATCAATACGAAGAAGTTTTTCTTGTGACTTCAATGAATGAAGTCCAAAATGATTGCATTCTTTTACAACTCTGGAGTGATTGCAGTGTCTATCGACATACGCTGATTCGAACTCGTTAGCTGAATCAATTTTAATTAGCGTTCCATCGATACATCAATAAACAAATGGCATACCTTAATAAAATAATAATCATTATCTCAAGTACATGGATTTGTAAGGTAGATTATATCTACCGGCAATATTAAAGAACCGTTCACGAATGCTTTCGTGTTCTTCTGGCCAATGCACAGTATTTTCAAAGAAAGCATCAACAATGGCTGAACAAACACGATGGACAGTTCTGCATACCGTAGATTTAGATATACCGTGCATGTCTGCGATCCCGTGATACAGTCCACCATTTCCAAGCCAATGTAAAACTGCTAAAAATTGCTGTGTCGGTGTTAGTGAAAAGTTTTTTCAGACTCATTTGCAATCCTAGCTCCAATTTGTCTTATTATTTCCTCTGCCTTAACACGTTTTAACCGAAACTTTTCATTGAAAACAAAAGAATCTGAAATTTTATAGTTAATTCGCGGACGATATATTTTTCTTGGTCTATTAAGCACAAAATCGTCACTTATATCACTATCGGTGCTACTATGCCTTCGACGTAAGGACATTTTTAGGTTTGAAATGCGATTTCTTTCGAAAAATACAAATTGTTATTAAATCGACACACGATCTTTCTACTGTAAGAAATTTTCAGCAACTGAACAAATTTGTAAAATTTCTTGATTTCGTGAAACACAAACTTATAAAAAAATATGAATTTCAACAAATTCGTACTTGTTAGCAACAAAGAAAATTAACTTTTGGTGAAACGGAAATAATGAAAGTTCTACAAATTTCCCTTTGTAAGCTACAACTACAATTTTGTAGCACAAATATTTTGTGAAACAGAATAAATCCATTTTTCTACAAATTTGTTGAAAAGTGCTTGTAAATTACAATTTGTAAGTTGGTGAAATAGGCCACTGGCATCCTCGATAGCTTGGTCCTTAAAACGGAGGTTCGGTCTTCCTTGTCGTCTCGAACCTGGAGGCTGAGATTTGAAGAGCCTTTTAGCTGGAACATTATTGTCCACTCGCTCGATGTGGCCGAGCCAGTGTAGTCGACGTGTTTTGGCTTTTTGGACTACATCCGCTTATATCTTCTCGTCCCTCCTCGTATATGGGACCAAATCTTCGACGAAGAATTTTTCTTTCGAAAGTAATCGAAATCTGCTCTGCTTTCCTGCTTATCGTTCAGCACGTGGCACCATAGAGCAGAACTGGCAGGATTAGTGCTTTGTAAAGCATGCATTTTGTCTTCCGAGTTAGGAGTTTCGAACACAGTTGTTTCGCCAAACCGAAGTAGCAGCGGTTTGCTTGGGTTAGTCTTCGTCGGATCTATACTAAGGTCTCGTTCGTATTGTTGACGCTTACTCCGAGGTAAGTAAACTCCTCAACCACCTCGAAGTTACTGCTGTCAACAGTGAAGTTTTGTCCTAGTCGGTGTTGTTTGTTGACAACATGTACTTTTTTTTGTCATCGTTTACCTCAAGACCGACTCGTTTCCATCGTTTGGTATCTCCTTGCCAAAATCCGGTACACGCTTGGAAAAGTTCAAAAGAACTATTTCCGAACTGCACATTGCATCGCGTATTTTCCAGAGTAAGGCAACACAGCTGGATTAGTTTGCACGGGATCCCGAACCTATTGGCCTATCGTCGATCTGCCGGGCCGGAAGGCACACTGGTACTTGCCGATGTACCAGTTGCAGAAAGGCCTTAGACGTTCACTTATTACATTGAATAGGATCTTATACGCAACATTTAGCAGGGATTTTCCTCTGTAGTTCTTACAGGATGTTGTATTGCCCGGGACGAAAAATTAAAACACGACATAGTTACAAACTTATGATTTTATTATAGGCGACTTGCCTCTTTGAATGCTCGGGCTAGACTGCCATTGTCGCCGTTCCTCATGTCTCCTCAATGTCTTTTCCTTCCGTCACTACCCAGCGTGCGATTTATGGGTCAACAAGGTAATTCAATCCATGACACGTATTCTTGTACTCGTTTGTGTATACGGGTGGTCGCAAGAATACGTTTCAGTTCATATTGATATTAATATTTACACTTTGTTACCTTTTTCGTAGGGGGTCATTGACGACACTTGAACGATCGACCTAATGTGCGGGCGCAGCCATCAGCAATGTGTGTGGGCACAACAGCCCTCCCCCTTAAAATAAGAAAGGCGCACGACGCGTCGTTAGAAGTAAGGTCTTTCGAGGATGCATATAGTGTACGACAACATGGCTTACAATCAATCTGTTACACAGTGGTTTCACAATATTTGGAATTTATAATTACATATTGTATTTATATATATGTACATATATACAGGGTGTCCCAGTTAAGAGGTATAATCCTTTAACTGGAGATTCCTGAAGTTCCGGTAAACAAAAAATCGTATTTGCAGAGACAATTCAGTGGCGCATTAAACTGTGAAAACTTTTTGTAATTTCATGTAGCCACAAAAAAGTTATGACTCCTTAAAGTCAAAATTATGAAAATTTGTTGTTAATTTTTTTTTCTTAAAATGCATTTTTCTCAAAACTTTTACTGAGCAAACAACTTTTTTTCAATAAAACTTTTATCTCTGACAAATTTTTAAAAATTATGTTCAATAACTTTTTCACCTACGATTAACGGAAGTTGTAGTAAAGGCTCTTTTTGTCAGACAAAAATGATCAAAAAATTATGTCGAGTTATTTCGTATCCGGACTGTAATTTCGACTTAATTTCAGCTATGTAGTCGTCATAGTTATACACAGGTTGCGGGCTTCTATTGAGGGTTGAAAGGTGCTTTTAGCCCGAATAGTGCTTCGTATGGGCTGTAATTGAAACTTGTGTGCTGTGTGGTGTTATAACAACACATTGCATAGTCAATACAGATATCCCAATTAGTTTGCTCTCCGCTTGCATAATTCCTTAAATAATCTCCTAGAGTTCTGTGCGATCTTTCGAGATCACCGTTCGACTGGGTTGATATGGATTGTTTTGTATTTTCTGAATCTTAAGTATTTTACAAACATTTGGTTCCCTAATAGTTAGTGAAATCCACTGGCATCTAACGTTGTAAAATATTTCAAATCGCCTAGTTGTTCAAGAATATCTTCGATATTTAGTATAGGGTAAGCGCCACCACTACTTGCCA
Source organism: Blera fallax (assembly GCA_946965025.1). Classification (NCBI taxonomy): domain Eukaryota; kingdom Metazoa; phylum Arthropoda; class Insecta; order Diptera; family Syrphidae; genus Blera; species Blera fallax. The sequence continues at coordinate 54,365,088 of OX337246.1, forward strand.
TTTTTGCTTTCCTTTCTTTCGGACAACTAATAGAGGAGCATTCCATGGACTGGAGCTTGGTCTTATTATTTTGTCTTGCAGCATCTTGTTCACTTGATTCTAAATTTCTTGTTTGTGAACTTGAGCTAGACGAAATGGACGGGTGGGTATTAACGGGTGATATATTTGTTTGTTTTGATTGGGTGTGTAAACCCGTGTGTGGATGAAAGGATATCGCCATCGGGGAAAAATAAATGCTTATGATTTCGAAAAATTTCTTGTATTGATTTCTTCTCTTCACTGTTTAGGTGGTCTAGTTGAAATTGATTTTTAACTTTTTCCAACCTATCTTCTATTACCAATTCGTTGTTGGGTGCATCTAGATTGTAGATATGATAATCATTAATATTTGCGAGTTTTAAATCTAAATTTTGAGGCAAAACGTCTTTGCTATTTTCATTCAATACGGATATGTATTGAAGCTATATGTACATGAAGCCATTTGTTGGTTCGGCAATAGCTGAGGAAGTATAAATTTGTGGTAATATTTCCTGGGAAAAATGTACTTGCTTGTTTTGTACATCGATGGGCCCATATTTTACGAATTTTTCAGATCTGGCAGGTATTAATACAGAATTGCGTTCACTTATGAAGTCTGTGGAGTATCTTTACCCCTTAAAGTGATAAGTGAGGACAGTGTCTTTATAGTTTATTATTGCGTCAAATGTTTTGAAAAAGTCTTCTCTTATAATGCCGTCTTGTGAGGTAGGAAAATTATTAGGGACTATATGTGTGTTTTAGGTTATGGCCATGACTGATTTGTATATTTAGATATATTGCACCTAACTTTGACATAGGAGTGTTGCTGATACCTTTTAGTCCAGTGATTGTGTCTGTGTGCATCCATAGATCTTCGTTTAATCTACTACATTTGATCACTAGACTTGCACCCGTGTCAAAAAGCATTGTATTAGACTTGTTAATAGTGTTTTTGGATATTGTTTTAATTTCGCTTTTAATATTAGACGCTCTTATTTAAACCAATATTGGTTTGTTGGCTCTTTAAATAACCAATATTGGCTACCTGTTTAAAGGAATTGCCACTATCTTCTTATATTTGAGTTTTAGAAAGATTAGAAAGATTACTCAGGTTAGCATATGAACTAACGCCATAATGATGTTAATTCACTTTCAAATGCGAATTAACCCCATAATCCATTTATGGCCTTATTTCAGATTCAAAGTCATATAGCGTTAGTTCATTTTAGAAAGTGGCCTTAGTTCCCATTTGAATGAATTCTCTTGCAGCATTCTCAATAATTTGAATTATATATATGTATGGTCTTAAGAAATAAGGATGAGCGATATTAGCTTAAAGATCGAAAAAAAAAATTTAAACCTGAATTTACTTTTTCAATTGTACCAAATGGCACTGTCTTGAACCAAGTTCTTATAAACCATTATGGGTTTGCTGAATATGGGATTTAATAAAGTGCGAGGAAATAACATCACTCAACTGTGATATAAATGCATCTTTAAAATGGAAAGATATTTCTCCCTCAAAGTGGAAACTATTTTCACTTTTTTAAAGGAATTTATTTCACTTTTAGTTTTCATTATAATTTCCTGTTTTCTTTTTCTTACATGTACATACATATAGGGTCCCATATACATATACACACATAAACAGTGAGGTAGGTATGGGGGAGTAGGTGCGAGGTTGGGTATATGCAAAGTTTCTTTAAATCCAAAAGGAACTTTGCATATACCCAACGCATCTACTCCGATTCCAACAGTGACTCTAAGCAGGTCGATATACGTATGTATTAAGAAACATACATTATAAGTTATAGGAGGTCACTTCCCTCTTCATATCTTGGAGTGTGTACCAAGTTCCCATAAGAAAGTGAAGTTCGTCCCCACCTTTATAGGTGAGAAATAACTTCACTTCGAATGTGAACCGGTCGTACGCTATGTACGCATTTCATTCAACCAACTGCGTCTTGATTATTTAACCCTTAAGTTGAATAAACAAATTTATAGCCTCTTACACTACTCCACAAACTCACGTTGATCGCGTCGAGCAACGCAATTCGACTAAAAATTCAACATGTTCGTATTGAACGAGTTGCGAGCCCCGTACACCTAGTTGATCAACTCATTCACCTGTTGAATAGCCCGGCACACCTAGTTGATCAACTCATTCAACTGTTGAATAGCTCCGTACACCTAGTTGATCAACGTGTATGATTTTAGCAAAAAAATCTGTTGCTCGAGTTTGTCAACTTTGTTTTCAGGGTGGTTGCTCAACAAGCTCATGCACGCGTTGATTAATTAATTAATTTGAGTTAGTTTGAGAGACTTCTTTCTCAGAGTTCTCTCAGACAACGCAGTGCAAAATGCATAAAAACAAAACAAAAAACACACACATCTACCGCACAGAAGTGAGTTGATCAATTCCGTGCTTCAACTGGCACCACGTGGCATATTTCGCGGCACTCAATACAACTCACCCCAAACAAAAATGCAAAGAGTTGGGCAACGGGTTGAACAGATAATGTGTAGCACATTATTTAAATATCGTTGCTCAACGCGTAGCACAACGATGTCCAACGAGCAACACGAGCTCGTACACTACCCGTAAGCAACGCATTGAGCAACGATCTCCCACCATTTAGAACGCGTTGGTTGGACAGAGTATCGAGCATCGTACATTAGAGTTGAATGCGTTGAATGAAAAATTGAGTCGTTGTGCACGTAGTGTACGACGGGTATTAGTTCATATTTAAGTGATGGCTTTAGTTCTTATTTGAAAGTGAATTGAAACTATAGGTGGATTATGGTTTTAATTCACATTTGAAAGTGAATTAATGCCATTATGGCGTTTGTTCATATGGCCTTTGTTCACGGCACCTTTGCACATGTTTTATCTCGATTCAGTGAATTTAATTTAGTATTTTGAAATGTTTTATCTCGATTCAGTGAATTTGATTTAGCATTTTGAGATGTTTTATCTCGGTTCAGTGAGTTTGATTTAAGATTTTGTTTTATGACGTTTACGAAGTAGTGTTGATGTGTTTCACCTGACTCCGCTTGGCGGACGGGCCAAGTGGTGTGGAGACTGCCGAAAATGGGTTGTAGCCAACACCACTGGTATTCCTGGCGTTATTGAACGCTCTTTTTCGGCATTCGTCTATGCTGTGCCCCATATTTTTGCAGTATCTACACGAGATTGTTCCTTGTAGTATTTTGACACAGTCTCTTTGTGAAAACTGATGGTTATTATTGGGGAACACACTGTGATTTGTTGAGTTTGTGGAATTGGTATTAACGGTGTTTCGATTTGTAATCCCTTGGTTGCGGTTGGGACTCGTTTGCTATCAGTGCGGTTTCAGGTCAGGAAAGTCCACAGTCGATCGAATTTTCACATTCCGGCAGATCGTGGAAAAACCAAAGAAGTCCAAATCGATACTCACCATCTTTCTATCGATTTTAAGGCCGCATATGACAGCATTTATAGAGACGAGCCATGTCTACTTTTGGCATCCATGCCAAACTCTGTGCAGGATGACGATGGAGAATGCTCGCTGCTCCATCAAGGTCGGCAATGACCTCACCGGGACCTTTGATTTCAAAAAAGGATTTAGACAAGGTGATGCGCTGTCATGTGACTTCCTTAATATCATACTTGAAAGAATTGTGCGAAACTCACAAGCCAACACCGGGGGCACAATCAAAAGTCTATGCAACTACTAGCTTACGCAGAGGCACAATCAAAAGTCTATGCAACTACTAGCTTACGCGGATGACATCGACATAATTGGCGGAGCACAGCGGGCTGTCACCGGTGCGTTCGCTAGTATTGAAACAGAACCGCCAAAATGGGTTTAACTGTAAATGACGGCAAAACCAAGTACATATGTATATGCTGTCAACAAGAAAGGACACAGGACATCGACGAATTAGAACGTCACAGTCGACAGCTATAACTTCGAGGTAGTAAGGGACTTTGTCTACCTTGGCTCTGCTATTAACTCTGAAAATAGCATCTCATCAGATGATCGCTGTTTCTTTGGGCTGAGAAGGCAATTGAGTAGTAAGGCACTATCTCGAATGAGTTAGGAGACTCTTTATAAGACCTTAATCATCCCAGTCCTGTTTTGTGGCGCTGAAGCATGGACTCTTGCGAAAGCGGATGAAGATGTACAGCGACATCGACATTGTCAAAAAACTACATCAGTCGCCTAAGATGGCTAGGACATGTTGAATGGATACAAATGCTCCGGCCCGCGGAGTCTTCGAATCTAACCCGGAGGGACAACGCAGTAGAGGACGACCTCGCCCAAGGTGGCGCGCACAAGTAGAAGGGGACCTCAACCAACTTGGAGTGCGCATCTGGAGGCAGTTAGCTAAAGACCGGGCTAACTCTAGAAGTCTTTTGGTTGAGGCCCAGGTCACCCCGAGCGTAGCGCCACCTAAGTAAGTATGCAAGTAAGTTGGGGACTTTCCGAAAGAAAGAGAGTGTACGTGCAATAAATTGAGCCGAATTTTGAGGTGTAAGCTAGTTTTTGAATATTTTTGTGAGAGGAATGCATTTCAAAACTATTTCAAAACTATTTTTTATGTTTACCTAGTATTTTGGAAAATATGACGGTTCATTTTTAAAATTATTTGGTGTAGGTGCAATTTTTTAATGAAGAAAAGTATATCTTTCCTAATGGTACCTATATCGTGTTTTTTTTTATCTCTCCGTACCATTCAGTTGCCAATGTTTTTTTTCTTTGTGGGAATTTAAAGAATTTTTCTATTTGCAGGCAAGGTTGTGTGCTACGACCCACAAGCCAAGAAAAAATAAACCAAAAACTGATTCTTCAGTTTTACATTTGAGAATTCCACTATCCCACTATGTAACGATTTAGGAAAAAATTCCTTTCACGCTAACAATAATTCCCCCAACACTCAAAGGAAGTGGATATCCGTAGTTACATAAGTGCCCTTTTTTGCACACATCACCCCTCGTCTATCGTTCATTCCTTCCATAAGAAGAAAAATAAAATTCCTTAAAAACAGTAAGTTTTTTTTGATGTAAATTGTCTGGCATCTACATGTCGCCGAACGAGGGTCACATTACAACTTTTTTCCACAATGGCGCCTCATAGTCCTTTTCAAACTTTTATTAGATTTAACCTTCATCCCACCCTTGTGTAGAAAACTACACATGAACTACCTTTTTTCTTACTTTTTTCAAAAACCACTAATTGCTAACTTCCGGAATTCTCTGACTTTATTATAACCCTTTTTTTACGAAAAAAAAATTACATCCCCATAAAAAAAAAGTTTATAACGGTTGTTATTGCTAAAATTACGTTGTCTACCTTCTTGTGTAGATTTCTACACATATGAATAATTAGTGCATTTCATATAAAATGCTAGTTGCATTGAGTCTTTTTGTAAGTGAACATCGTGCTTATATGTACATATGTATATCGTGAATTTAACAATAATAATAAAAAAACTATGTCGAGACCAAGAAATGGAACCATTTTTGAATGAAAGTGATGGTGATGATAGTGATATTTGTGGAGACAGCGACGACGAATTTGTGCCAGAAGAAAATGTTGGAGATGACGATGACTTGTATTCAGATGATAGTGATTCTGACGTTGAAGAGGAAGCGAGTGAATCAAATGAATCAAACGAATCAGTTGTTCAAGGTGAAAATATGGATCCATTGCTTGTTTCAAAAGATGGTATTGTGTGACAACCACATCCATTTCAGCATCAAAGTGGTAGATATCGGAATGAAAATGTGATTTCTCTTCGTCCTGGAACAACAAAAGTTCGTGTTAGTGATAGCAAAGACGCTTTTTTACTTCCCACCACATATTGAAAGTATTATTTTGAAACATTCAAATGTGTATTCACAAGCTAAAAACGCTAAAGACTTCAAACAAATCGATTCGAATATGTTGCAAGCATATATTGGTGTTTTGATTTTAGCTGGTGTTTATAGGTAAAACAACAAAAACACAAGAAACAACAATACGAAAGAATTTTCTACGTGAACTTGGATTTTTACTTGCAAAACCATAAATGGCAGCTAGAAGTGGTAAAGCAAGATCGGCATCATCAGCATCTTTGTTTGCAACTGTTTCACGAGAAAGTTCAGCAGCACAATCTTTAGATGATATTTTTGCATCACCTTCATCAAATCTACCAAAAAGGTCAAGAAGCGTTCCACCACAAATAAAAGGCAGAGCAAGATGTCACGTTTGCTATGAAGAAAAGTCCGCCATAAAAAATAATATATATGAGACAATTTGTTGTTTTTGCACAAAAGCTGCTTGTAAAAACCAACATAATCGAAATGTGGGTATTAAATGCATTCAAGAAAAACTAATTTAAAATTTTTTTTTACTTGTTTTTTTCGAATAAAAATAATAAAAGTAATTTTTTTGTTTATCTTAATAAAAAAAAAAATCATGCAAACACACTAAAATCCCATATGTGTAGAAATCTACACACAAGGGTAGACAACGTTTTTTTTTTAAGGATGAGATGAAGGTTGATATCTCTTGTGGGAGAGATCAATGGAAAAATCGATTCCTATCGGAAATTCTTTTAAAAAATTGTGAAAATCGGAGAAAAGTCGCACAAATCTGTTGATTTCCCAAAGTGTAGTACTTTGTCTTAAATTTAAACATACATATGTACATATGTACATAGTTCGATTCATAATAGATATGAACCTACTTATGTATATGCAATCTTTGAAATTTGTACAACTAATGTGTACCTAATTTTATTTTTGTATCTTTTTACAGGAAACGTGTAACTGCATCTGAACGCGAAATTAATATACGAGTAAAACTTAAAAGCAGAATTTAAATTCGTTTGAGAAACTTACTTGTTTCTATTTTTAAAATTGTAAATAATTTTATTCAAAACGTTGGCGAGGGTTAAGTTGACACATTTGGCGAACGGACTAAATCGCAGTCAACAAGGTGGAAGTTATGACGTCATGAGACCGACATTTGATCGACGCCTCTGGATATTATTGTTCTTTATTTCATTGCCATGTAAGTACTGAACAAGCAATAGAATTAAAATTATTTTTGAGTATAGTTTCTTTTTTTTTATTCAAATTGACTTACAGACATACAAATGTATGTTGGTATTGCAGATTAGAGTCATCAGTGCTCTGCCATTTAACGAAAATTATGCAGAATATTACTTCTAGAATCTTATTGTGCTTACTTTTCAATGAAATTATTTAAATAATGTTTTTTCTAATACGTTTATTTCTAAATATAAGTATGTACATACATAATTATGTATGTTGTTACTCAAGTCTGTCGGGTTATACTGTTATCTACAGGGGCTCTTCTTTGACAGCTTTTACGTGTCAATTCCTTATGCTCACGCGGTCGCGGTCAAGGAATGTGCTGATAAAAAATGGATATATGTAAATATGAATGTGCCTCCATATGTACATAATTTGTGAACAGTTTTGGGCCAAGACTTTTACGATTTTAAGGAAGGATTAACTGGTCAACACTGCTCTAAAAAATTAAAAAGATTAATTGGCAATGAAGTAGGGACGCGATGCTGCTTGACCAGAGATATCGACTCATTTTGGGCATATCCGGGGAGGCCAATCAAGCAATTCTTCACCATCATATGGTCGTTAGTAGATGAGTGCAGCGTCCTAATTGAAATTGTTAGGAAAGCGGCTCCAACGATCACATCTAGGAGATTTAATCCGAAAATACCAAAGCCTGTGCTGGCAACAGATAAAAGGGAACTATTAGCAGCTAAAAGGGAAAGATCCCAAGAAGAGGCCAACGCTCCAGCGAAAAGGATAAAGGCCAAAATGGCGGTTCAGTGCTCTGCAGCTTGCTGTACTGGACCTTGGCAAGCCCAGCGGACAGTACACTTTCGAATAAGGAAAGTTGATCGAGAAGGCATTAGCCAAGCCAAACAACAATTGGTAAGTAAGAGTTATTCTTCGTTTGATTTCTGCTGAGGTGTCAAGTCAAAGTCCTTTACTACTCTAAAGTTATAGCTTTCGACTTTGGCGTTGTGTTTAGTTCACCTAAGTTGTGTGACCCTTCTTATTGACACCTGAGTTTCAAACCACTACACCAATCTCTTTCTCACTCTCTATCTTCCTTCAACGCCCGCACTGTGTATATACATTAAATGGGTATTCATATCCCCTTGAGTGCGGGTAAATTATAAAAAAAAAAAAAAAAAATATACCTGGGTTTACCCCCGCTTACAGCTAAGCTTACATTCGCCTGACCAATTCTTGGAATTGAGTCGATGTATGCTCCTAATGCCAGCACGGACTGTGACTCTACTACAAGGTTCCTTTCTTCATCTCTGTAGGGTTCTGTACGGGTCTCGTTAGCTTGACACGTTTTTCATAGCTTTTCGTAAAACATCCGTGCACTATTCCTGGAGTATATATCTTCGATATCTTCGGCCTCGCGCTTCTCGTGCTCTTTTTTTTCTGAAGAATAAGTCGAAGTTTTTCCCGTCTCTTTAGCTCGCAGAGCTCACTAGCGGTCTTGTCCTTCTATGTAGCGCCGCTTGGTATGCGTTTTATTTAGCTGCATGTGCTTGCCGGCATTCTTCGCCATACCAGGGGTTCCCTAACACTAGAAAGACCAGACCCGTCAATTTGACGGTTTTGATTTTCACACGTCTATGTCTTTGTATCGGCTTGACACGTGATAAAATCGTTTTCTGAATTTTATTATTTCATTATTTTGTATCTTCTTGCAAAATATCACGTTGCGAGGTTCAACTGGTGTTGAGATAAAGTAAGTTCTACCTTAAAAGACCAATGCCATCAAAATGACGGCTATATACAATCTTATGTTATTTGAAGGGTTTACATGGGGCTGAATTACGACATCAGTGAATCAGCATCAGAACATGAACTAACAACTGCTGGACCATCACAAGCCGCTCCTGTTGTCTCTATCATTCAAAATAACAAAAGAAAACAGTGTCAAATCAATCAAAGTAGTGGAGAATGTAATAAAGTTATGTGTGGAAAATGTGTCAAAAGTGTAAGAAAAATATGTGTCAAATGTCAACTTATGCAAAATAAATCTTTTAACAATAAAAAGTAATATTTCCAAGATTTTTTTACACCTCTTTTGATATTATTGCACTTATAATAATGCGTTTCCGATATAACCGTCAAATTAACGGTTCTGGTCTTTATAGTTGGACAAAAACTCTGGTCTTTCTAGTGTTACTGGTTATCGGGGGAAACCTACCTCATCAATTGTGGCGTCTCTGATGGCATGTCGGCAGTGTTACCGCAGGTCTTCGTCACTTGATGTTGGTGGAGTATGAGTCGTGGACAGATTTCGGGCCTGCATTCTCTGAAGATTTGGTTCATTGCAGCTTTAAGACGTTGCATCTTCTCACAGTAAATCTTCTTTGTTGTGGCACTTAGGATATCCGCATTCATACTCTTGCTGCAATAAAGCAGTGATTCGAGTCGATGTGGGCTTCTCGGAAGGTTAAGCCATTCAGAATACTAGAAACATAAGTCCGTTGCCAGACGTGGTGTCATATAGGCTATGCTTATTATCTGTTCTCCTTTCCTAGCTTGGCGTTATTTAGTACGTTTCCCATAAGTCTTATAGAGGAGCTCGTAAAAACACTCTTCAGTGACGTCCCCCTTGGCCTTTGTGGGGGCATGATAGCATATTAGGCTAATATTGGCGACTTCAGCCTTAATGCGGGTTATGATAAGATGCTCGCTTAGGTTTCGAAAGCTCAAGACTTCTTGCCTAAGTCTACCGCTTATAACAAATGTGCACCCTAATAGATGTCAACGTTTTTTATCCTCCTTTCACCCGGCCCATCATGGATGGCATTATATTTGCTTTGTAGCAGTTTAGGGCCTCTGCTAATTGCACACCAACAGTAGGGTCATCCATATCCCAGGCTGTTGGTTGCTTCGTAATGTAATGTGGTAGGGAAGTGACCTTGACGACTCAACCCCTTACCTGCAGAGCCAATTTTTTACACGACAGCTCTAGGACAAGTGACCAATAAACCGATATCAGTAACCCACTTCAGGGGTATGAAAGCTGTAAGGCTTCCTTTTGACTGGCTGTGGACGTCGCCATAGGATGATGGAATGGAATCCCTCCGTTGCACGTCCTCCTTCTAAGAAATTCTTGTTAGACATCTGAACTAAAAATTGCAGGTCAGGTCAGGAAGAGATACCTCATCTCAATGCGGCTAAGGTTTTTCAATCTAAGTGAGTCTGCAGAAATCGAGGGGAGCTTGCATGCGTACGCATCTTCTACCTTTAAATTGTTCGGCTATATCGATACGAAATTTGATAAGCGGGAACTGAAAATTATTCGTGCGTTTGAGGGACAAGGAATTTAAATTTTCTGTAGACCACTGCACATTATTCCAAGTACCATCACACTGACAGGAAACTAGGTGTGCATCACACGGGGGACTTTTGAAGACTCTGTCATTTCTCTTCTAAACCTGGTCCATATTTTTATAATCTAAAAAAAAACGAAGAAGAATGCCGTTTTTTCAGGTTATTGTTAAAATATTAGAATATAGAAAATAATAATTTTTTGATCGGGATCACAGATGGTTACCGAATTTTATTTTCTTAAAATTTCAGTTTACGGAAAAATTAAAATATGTGACTATATTGCTAAAACTTTCAATGACATAAGCATAAATACATACATACATATACCATCGTTATTATTTCCCTATGCCACAATCAACATATGTACATACTTTGTGCCAAACTTAATATGCTCTATGGAATCGGGTATACAAATTAAAAACCAGTTGTTGTCCAGCAGGCCAAGATATTAGACTTTAAGCAGATCCTTTACTCTATTAGTACAGCCTAATAATTCTAAGCTCCCTAATAATTTCGAAATCTTGCTTGTCGCAAGTCAACATTTACTAGTATATCAATTTTTCCCAAATCATTTGGTTGTCATCAAACAAGAGCTTTCTGTACTGTACTTTCTAATATAAAAATATAAATAAATAAAATACAGTCTTGTTGAATGCATTCAGTAGTAAAGGGATAATACTCAAAAGCGACATGACAACAAAGTTAAATTGCATATCGTGTAAATAACAATACTATTACCTATCTTATCTTTTTATCTCATTTCCCCTCATCGGTCACATCCTGGCTTCTCTTTTATCGTAAAGATTTATACTTAAGTAAAGTACATATGTATATATGTACATATGTGTGCACATATTTGAGTATGTGCAGAGTAACCTAACAATTTATTATTTATTATTTATTATTTATTATTTATTATTTATTATTTATTATTTGTTATTTATTATTTATTTATTATTTTTTATTTATTATTTATTATTTATTATTTATTATTTATTATTTATTATTTATTATTTATTATTTATTATTTATTATTTATTATTCATTATTTATTATTTATTATTTATTATTTATTATTCATTATTTATTTCTTTATTATCTAATATTTATTGTTTTAATATTTGTTACTTATTATTTATTTATTTATTATTTATTATCTGTTATTTATTATTTATTGTTTATCATCTATTATTTATTTTTAAATATTTGTTAGTTATTATTTATTTACTTGTTTATAATTTATTTATTTATTTATTATCTATTAATATTTATTCATTAATTTTTAATTTCTATCCATCTATAATTTCATTTGACTATTTATGTATATACATAGACATATGCTTATGTATACATATATATGTACATATATTCTTCGTTTTATTGAAGGTTTTTATTTCCGTTTTTCCTTCAAATTTGTCTTGTTTTTTTTTCACACGTCCTTAATTGAATTATAAATAATGTTTCAGTAGAAAGATAAAACTCCATTTTATCAAATCTCTGTAAAATGTGCAATAACATATATTATGTAATATTTTCTGTACGAAATAAAAAATATCTATCTATCTAACAATGATTATAATTCGTGAGTTGTGCAGTTAGCTTTGTAGACTTTAATGTTGACTGTTTAAAAGAAAGGAAAAAAAGTGGTTACCGGAAATCCTATTTCTGCAATTCGGTTGACGATTAATATCCGCTGAAGAAAAAAAGATGCATGTTTAAAAACTTTAATAAACAAACTGAGTGTTGTTTGAAAAAAATAATAACATAATGCGTGGTTCTTTCTGTTTTTTTTTCGATTAATATGGTTCTTTTCGGTGAAGTAAAAAAAAATTCTTATGATTCATTTCACGAATACTCAACACTTCGTCCCTCTGCACTTTTTAAATAATTTAAAGCATTGTCCTAGCCTTTTGGCTGGCGCATATTTAACGAAAAAAATCCTACCATCCTATCAACGTACTTATGTGCAAAATGTTATCTCTCCTTTTAGAAGTTTTTTTTTCTCTTTTATACTTTCACTTGGTCCTTTATTTCCTGTATTTGAGAGTTTTCACACATTCCAATATAGAGCAAGCAAAAATTTTGCTGAAAAACAAAGCTGAGCCCATGAGAGAAAACAAAGCGGCACAAAACCCTTCTGAAAGGATGATTGATATAAAGCCGGGACCCTAAAGAAGGAAATAAAAAAAAAAAACACGTTCTTAATTTAGAGACGTAAGGATACTTGCTGTGAGTGTGTTAGGGTACATATACAGCTTGGCATATCTTTATTTGAAAATTAAGCTTCAGCCTACTTATCTGGGCATCAATAAAAACAAACGGATTCTGGGACATTCTCTGCCTCCATAGAAGCGACGGCAGAAGCACTCGCCGCTTTTATCCTGTCCCAAGCCATTTATAAATTAAATTGGGCCAACCAGAGTGTGTTTGTGTGGTGGTGTTTGCTTGCTCAAGACCGTACTTTTCTTGCCGTCTATCAATTCAGTTACTGGAAAAGAGCATGAATGAAAACGAATAACTATTATACTGTTTTGCCTTATCTCTAACCCAATTCAATTCACGTGAATGTGGAAGAAAGGCTACCTTAACAAAAATTGTCATCGTTTAAAAATTTGGTTTATAAAATCACGCTCTAGATAAACTGTAAAAAGCTATGCTACAATCGGGTTAAATACGTAAACGGTTCCGGGTGTAGGTAAAATATATACGAATTCAGAATGGTAGTCTCTCTGTGGGAATAATATTAAGGTTTTCTGGATTGAATTGGCGTGCTTTATTTTTATAGCCTATCCCGTAGGGTATATATTTATTTTTAACTTCCCAGTGGGAAGGTGTTGTAATGGGGCCGATTTTGTGAATCGCGGATTTTGACATATCTCCACGTTTTAAGGTCACCTGAATCCAAATCCAACGTTTTTACAGAAATGTCTGTGTGTGTGCATGTTTTTTTTTTTTTTTTGATGCGCTGGAGGGGTGAAATCCTTTATGGATACTCGGTAGCCCGTGCTACGAGTTATGCCAGACTCCATGCTCCTGCATGTTTACGTGGCTAAAACACCCCCCCATCCCTATCCTGTTATTCCCCCTACGGTACTACCGGTCAAGGCATTCCTTCGTAGGGGCAGGTTTTGACATCATGTCTTCTCCTTCTTATGGTCCAGGGTTTCCTTCCTCTTGAGCTCTTGGTGTTTGGTTTTCCGACCGTAAATCCTGCATGATGCTTGCAATGATACGATTGGCGATGTCCCATGCTTCCCTCGTTGATAGCATAAACGAAATCAGTCTCCTTGGAGTTATTTCATTGCCTATCTCCTGTTCTAAGGCATTTCTGTCTGCTACGTATTTCTTGCATTCCAGTAGCACGTGCTCGGCGTTCTGGATTTTTCCTTCACAATGACGACATAATGGATCGTCTGCAATGTCGTACTTGTAGAGAAATTCCCGGAAGCTTCCATGTCCTTTTAGAAATTGGGTAAGGTAGAAGTTTACTTCACCGTGTTTTTTTGTGGTCCATTCCTCTATGTTCGGCAGCAGTTTGTATGTCCATCGGCCGTTTTCTGATGTGTTCCATCGCCGTTGCCATTCTATTTCGGCAGCTGCTCTGATGGCTCTTCTCTCCCGGTTTTCGTCATTATATATTGATGCTGCTACTTTGACCTCTAGCTCGATAGGCATTCGAGCCGCTATCACACTTATTGCATCCCCCGATACTGTTCTATATGCACAGGATACTCTGCTGGATGCTCTTCTATGCACAGAGTTTATACTTCTCATGTACGAGTTTATGGCTGTTGCCGGTGCCCATATAGGGGCTGCGTACATGAGGATTGACTTGCTCACTGTCGCAAGCAGATTTCTTATTGGCTGCCTGGGTCCTCCAATATTTGGCATCAGCCTGGATATTGCGGCAACAGCCCGATTAGCCTTCACCCTTGTGTATGTTAGATGGTCTCTGAAGTTGAGCCTATGGTCAAGCAGTACCCCTAGGTACTTTATGTAGGGCTTTGACTCAATAGTGTGTTCTCCTACCTGTATGGTCAGGCACTCAACCTTCTTGCGGCTGCTAATGAGGACAGCCTCCGTTTTGTGGTCCGCTAGTTCCAGACCTGTTGAGCGAAGCCATATCTTCACGTCTTTGATGGTACTGTTGCAGTTTCGTGTCACCTCCTCTATGGTTCTAGCCACTACCACCACCGCAATGTCATCGGCGTATCCAATTATTTCCACTCCTCTTAGTCTTCGCATGCGCAGTACACCATCATACATAATATTCCACAGGGCTGGGCCTAGGACTGATCCCTGTGGGACTCCTCCTGTTATTTTGTATGTTTTCGGCCCTTCGTCCGTATCATAGAAGAGGGTTCTGTCTTTGAAGTAGTCGGTAATAATTCGTAGTAGGTAGTTTGGCACTCGAATATTCCTCAGCGCTCTCATGATGAAGTTCCAGCTGGCCGAGTTAAATGCATTTTTGACGTCCAGCGTAACTACAGCACAGTACTGTTTTCTTCCTCCTTTCCATTTGGTCCCAAATATGGCTTCGCGTGCAATTTCACAAACTGCTTGTATCGCATGAGTGGTGCTTCGCTTTTTCCTGAAACCGTATTGTCAGTTGGAAAGCCCGTTGTCTCCTTCTGTGTACTGGTCAAGTCTGTCGCGGATAATTCTTTCCAGCACTTTCCCTACTGTGTCTAGCATACACAACGGTCTGTATGACGGCGGTTGCTCTGGGGGTTTGTCGCCTTTCGGGATTAACACCAGTCTCTGTCGCTTCCATTGCAAAGCGAACTTTCCTTCTGCCAGACATCTTGTATAGGCGTTTGCAAACACCTCCGGTTGGATTTTAATGGCTTCCTTTAGGACGAAGTTTGGGATCCCGTCCATTCCGGGAGCCTCATTGCTTTTTATTGAGCCCGCTGCTTCCAGGACTTCTGCAGTTGTAACGGGTTGTATTGGTTCCGCATTCTCTGTTATTACGTGGGTGAGCTGCACACTGGTATTCCTTGGGAAAAGGATGAATGTGTAGAATTTTAAATTTATATTATCAGGCCAGGAGAATAATGAGATTTCGAACTAGCCAACTCGTAACAATTAGTTATAATAAAAAAAAATGACGTTGATAACAATAATAATAAAAATTGGTCTGGGTGCGACACGCAAGGTCCACACGACTAACTTCCCAGTGGGAAGAAATAAAAATACAATATTTATTTTTTAATTAATAAGTATTATTTTTATTCATTATTTTTATTTATTTTTTTTTTTTATTTTCGTCGCTAAACAATTATTCATGTACCAATGTTGTTATTTCATTGTTATAAGTCTTCTGTTTATGTCAATGAACTTTGAAATATTATTTTCACATGATCAAGATCTTTGCGCATACGAAAAGGTTTAATGAAGCTCAATCCCAAACACTAATGGCCTACACATAAACACTTGCTTCTACAATTACTACGATGTTTGACGAACAATGAAATTTTCTTCTTCACGTTATCAAAAAACCATCAACTTGGAGATATGTATCTCATCAATACCACTCATCAACTAAGAATGCTGAATTAACATTTCTTTACTTACAAGTAACTAAACAACAATGTTTAAAGTGTAAGCATATAAAAGTTCCATATCGACATACGAAACAATTTAACAAGATCCGTCTTAAATTTAAATATAAGCTTTGAAGCCACAGCTTCAAAACTAGGTCTATAATAAGATTTAGGCTTTGTGCAATTTTTATGCATACAATTTAATGAGTCACGCCTAATTTTTTTTTAGACGTCACCCGCCCTGGACTGGACGGTCTGTTGCGCCAAGTATTTGATTTTTTTTTCACTTTTTGAAAGAACTTAAAGGAGTTATTTATATAGCACACAATTCTCCGCATGTTTTCCAGCGTATGTGGTTTTGAAATCGAGGAATAGGTGGTGAAATTCTATTCCTAGTCCTAGTATGAAAATTTGATATATGTGCATACATTTTGTGGTTCTGACGAACCGAAAGAAGTTCATACAGTAGCTGGATAGAATCATGTATGCAATATTTGACGAAAACATGCACATACATATGTGTCGGCACAGTGGTTTTTATTAGGTGGTTATTAGTGGTGGTTTATTAGTGGTTTTTACCGCCTTTAATGAACATATGTATATATGTAAATGGAGCATAAAGAGCATTCCGGTCATCAAACATGCATTTACTTTCGTCGCCTCCTTATTTCAAAAGCTTCGTTGGGAGGCAATCGGAAGCTGCGCGCCAGCGGCCTGGACGAAAACCCCATATGTTGCTGTGACTGAGATTAGTAGCCGTGATCAAGTGGAAACTCCTATCGGTTATGGACGATAATACGTACGTCTCTACATGGATTATCGTCCAATGGCATATTGACGAGATTAATGATAAACCTTATGCTGTTTGTTGAGGATTGAAAATGGGCTGAAAGAGTGTAATTATAAGTACTACGGAAGTTTTTGCCGAAATGGAGAGGGTTTTTGACAGCGCTGCCTTTGATTCCAAATGCAATTCTGCTAGAAGTTATTGGTTCATATTGGTTTTTAGGATACTAACTGCTGTGAGCAGGTAACATCCTTTTGTTTTTTATTTGGTATTTTATTGTTGACTCACTACGTACATATGTTATTACAGAATGTGGGACATCATATTCAAGCAAATACTGCCGATGTTTGTTAACTGGTATCGGAAAAATCTTTGAACGCGATCTAGAACCATGTGCAGAATACCTCGGATATAATCAATGTTAGATGCACAAAACAAGAACTATCCGTAGATCCAAAAAAACTAAACACATGTGACCTATTGCTCCCAAAGTTGATAGGTGTTACTTTTCACTTTGACAGTGATCTATGTGTAGTCGTAGGCAATAAACTGAATAGTATATGGACGTTAACTTGAAAATTATATGCGCTCTCAGACTTTGAATAATAATTGAATAACATTTGGGTTGGGAATCATAACCAATTGGAATTGGAATTAAGGATACGATGGAACATTTCCTCTACCAATGCATAGTTTTTGTTTGCAAGAATAAAATTGCGTACCTTGGACCATGACGTTATTGGAATGGATTCCATCCAAACTCTTTCACTGGCCTGTGGCTCACTAAGAGCACGAAAGTGTAGGTATTTTCAAAGGCTAGAAGTATAATTAACTTTTCTGTGTCTAAGTCTTGGGATAATAATGTATTCTCGAACAATGTTGAAAAATGTTAAAAAATCATTTCCCAAGAGTTGTAGGAACTATGCGAAAATGAGCTATTTTTATCATTGAGTTTGTTTTTTCATCCTCCGTCAACCATTTTTCCTTTGCCATATATTCATTCATTAAAATAAAAACAGAAAATTAAGAAAAAATAACAAGAATTATTGTTAAATAATTACGTTTACAGTTTAAAAAAAGCAAAATGCGGTTAGATAAATTTCGCTTTTAAGATTGTCAAAATCACCACCTTTCCGCACCATTACCACTTAACTAAATGAATAAATGCAGCTGCTTGTCCTTTTTTCAGTGTTGATTACACTGATTTGGAACAGTTTCTTACAAATAGTAGGACCGAAATACAACACTTAGTACTCTTATGAGACGCTGCTTAGATTAAATATGTATTATTCTGCGGCTATAGAAATTTCGCTCACTGTATGTTTAACAGTAGGATTTTGAGTTCGGAAAATCTACACATAGTCGCAGAGAAGCCAACATATTTAAGGGTGTTGGACTTTATTTTTATAGGGCACTTTTAAGGACCGATATTACTCCATCGATACACAAACAATTATTGGAAATAGAATATCCATCGAGCTATGCGCGAATATAGGTTACAATAATTCAACAGTATACAGAAAAATTGTGTTGACAGGAGGCTGTATCCCATAAAGCCAAGGCAGCAGAAGCCATTTGAATGAAATGTACTCCAAAAGTATACTCTCACCACTAGTCGTTGAAATATATTGAACGGTGTAGTTTTAGCAGCAATTTCAAAAGAAATCAGCAAACGGCCCCTTTGTTGTAGGTTAAATGTGTGGTTAGGATTATCGAAATGGCCCGACATTTACATATCTCCATTTCCTGTTATTTTTAGTGCAGCTTTTCATTCACTGTCTATCTACTTATATTGCGGATTAAAGTACAATGCCATAATGTTCGAAGAATATCAAGAATAGCTTCCATTTCAAGTTTAAAACTATTGCACATAAATTGAGCTGAATTGTTAAAACCCAATAACGTTCCTTTCCAGGCCTTCAATTATTTCACAATTCCAATCCATGTTAATTGATAGATAGAGCATAAAGAACAAATACTATAAAATAAAAAAATAAAAATTTCCCACTAGCCCATACTACTTAATTTACTACTTAATTAAAAGCGGAAATTTTTTTTCTGAAGCCCGATTAAGCACTGCCTTATGATCCAACAGCAAAACAAGAATTAGAAAAAATGACACAACGAACGCCTTCACTTTAATAACTTTCACCAGGACCTGTTCATTTACTCAGTAAAAGCAATTTTTTATTTTGTACTGTTTAGGGTGGAAAGGGAGGGCGCCTATACGAATCATTTTATCAAAATCAAAGAATTGCACCATTACTAGGCCTTACACTTTCTCGGAAATCCCTTTTCTACCAGTTGGACAAGCTGCCACTAAATAAACTGTCGTTAGAAATCGCCCGTCAGTATGTATCTCTGATACTCATCTCTTTAGGAATCTTAGAGCCAGAAGTGTCTTCACAGGTGTGTATTTCACGCCGTGCTTTTGCCCTTTTAACTTTGAATATTACTGGTTGTGTGGCAGGAAAAAACCAGTGATACTATTTTTAAATTCTCGAATATCATTATCGCATATAGTAAGCGGAAATATCTGACTTTTTTTCTTGTAAATAAATTCGTTTTTTATTGTTATTTCTCCATATCTTTAAGAAGAAGGCATTTTAGGAGAACCTTTAAATACCAACCAGCCTACTAGGTAGCATAAGTTGACTTTGTTTTTCTTTTCAGTAATTATTGGTATGTTTCAGGGAGTGAAAAAGGTCTTGTAGGGGATGTTTTTTCATTTACCAAAGTTTGCTATTATTCTATGCCTTTCCCTAAAGAAAAAAACCTTTTGAATTTTGCTATATATATATGTTTCCCCCCTTTTTTGCGAAACCTTTTGGTAGTAATTTTATTTGGGTTATTTTTTTCAAATGTTTTCAAATAAAGGTAAAAGTAAATAGAATGGCCCTTTGGTGGTGTCGAGCTTTGTTGGTCGTTTTTTATTTGTTCTTCTATTAAAATAACGTCTTTCTAAGATTTGAATTACGAAACTCTGATCTAAGTACTTAATTATTGAAAGCACGTGCTTACGCCCGGGTACTATGACGGCCAAACTTGTGGGAGTGACATGAGTGACATCAATATTAGGAATATTTCTATTGACCAGGGAGTGATTGCGAATTTTTAATTTCCTAAATTTAAAATTTGGTATTTATTCCCTTAGCGCCATGTCATTTGTAACTGAAAAATATACATATAAGCATGTGGTTTTGCACAAGATGTGCCTAGATTGGGACGATCTTGTTTGAATACATTTGGAAACGCTCGTTCCATTTGGAAACCAGTTCAGCCGCAGCTTTAAAGCTAAACGCATCAAACCTTTAAACCATAATGTGTTTTTTTTTTCTTTCTCCTTTATCAACAATTTACAAACGTTCGCGTTCCCCCAATATAGAATACGTTTCATTGTCCTCGGGAAAGGACAATGAAACCGTTAAAAGATTCACTCCATCTCTCGGCGAATTCAAGGAGGTTTTGCACTCACGAACTATTTTGGAAAAGGTTAAAGGGTTGAGTAGTACATAAGCGCAGCCTAGCTATCGCTACATATGCAGATATTTCGCCCATTCCACCCGTTTCTCACAATATAGTCCGCAGCCATCACAATGGCATACACCTCTGCCTGAAAGACATTTGTATGTCTTCCCAATGAGCAATGAAGTCTAATGTTGCCGCATTCCACGAAAACTCCAGCACCGGACCCCTGTCATCTGCGTAGGCCTGAGCGTAGACGTTAGAGCTATTGAATGTGTTCAACAGAGAGTCGACCAGCATGCACCATAGCAGTGGAGATAGGACACCACCTTGATTGAGCCCCTATTTACACCCGCCATTACACGCTGGCCACAGTCCGCATCTACAACCATGTTCTATTCATCAGCATTGCTTTGATCCACAACACCAGCGAATGGTCTACCCGTGGTTTCTAGCGGAACTGCAGATGCCATCAAAAGTCGCATTATCGAAAGCATCCTTAATGTCAATGAAAACACCTATCACGTACTCAATTCTGTTAACCAGATTTTGCATGTTGCATGTTGCATATTGCATCTCCGAGAGAGGATTCGATCCCAGAGAGGATGCGATCCGAGAGAGGATGCGATATCAAAGCAATTTTGCGCACATGCAGTTCAACCAGTCTTTTCATGCTTTTCAGCAAGAAGGATGTCAGACTGATTGGTCTGAAACTCTTGGCGGGAGAGTAGTCATATCTGCCGATTTTCGGCATAAAAGCTACTCTCACCGTTCGCCAGAGGATTGGTATGGATGCCAGTGCCGAGCAAGCAGTGAAGATTCTCTTCAGAGTTGGCAGCAACTGACTTATACCTTGTTTCAGTATAGCCGGGTATACTCCATCAGCAACAGGTGACTTGAAACCATCAAAAGATGCAACAGTGTATTTGACAGCCTCATTCGTCACCGCAGCCTTGTTGCAAAAACTTCTATAAGAGGCTTGTTTCGAAGTTCGAATTAACCACTTATATTGTTTTTGTTTCGATCGGTAAAGATTCCAATCCCCTTCCAAATTTTTCTTAAGTGACCTATTCAGAAGTTTTCTGGTATCCTTACGCATTCGCTGCAGTTCCGAGTTCCACCACGGAACTGGTTCATCACCGTACACATCAGTTTTCAAACATCTGGTAAGCGCGCTATTCAGGTCTTGAACAGCCTCCTCTACCTTTCGTCTCGTTCTGAGTTTGGGTGGAGCTTTTTGACAGAGTTGCATGACTCCTCCCTGAACCGTATCCAGTTTGTTCCCCCTCTCCTGCAATGGCGCAACATCGCATTCGATTTGGAATTCGATGTACCTATTGTCTGACAGGGTAACTTCTGGCCAAACCCATCAGTTGGTGATCGGCTTGAAGTGCCTATTGGACGGGGTCAAGTCAAGTCCTGCCTTCGCGTCGTAACAAAAGTTGTTTGGGACCCAACATTGTTGATGAAAAGGTCAGACGATAGTATGAAATCCAAAAGTCGATCTCCTCGAACATTGCATTCTCTGCTGCCCCAAATAGAGTTTTGTGCATTAGCATCGCAACATAAGACAAGACAAGACCAGTTTATCTGATCTCATAATATTCAATGAGCTCAGTCACCATCCTTGGTGGGGAAGTTTGAACCGAGTCATAGGAGAAATAAGCAGACGCAACGAGAAAGGCTTCCCATTTACCGTTCATTTCGTAGCTTATGGTTGCAGCGACCAAGTCTTGGCCACAAAACTGTCCAAGCTTAGAAACTGAAAGGGAGTTCGATACAATCAGGCAAGTCGTGCGCCTTTTAGACCGTTCCTCAGAGAATATCGCATTAAGCACGGCTCCGAAACCACAGTTGCGCTTTTTCCACACCCAGGGTTCCTGATTATGTGGGGTTTTTTTTCTACGGGCTGCAAGCCTGCCGCTGATAAGAGCTTTACAGTACTGTAGGTTAATCTGAGTAAATAACATATTAAATAGTAGGGTTTTTTGTCGACCTATATTCGCATTACTTGGTATCAAAGCGAAAAAGATGCAAAAACTGTGACATTCTTTACACAGACCTCGACAGAACCCTTGTCCAATCCCAAAACCAAACAAGAGCCGACTTCATTTAGCCCACGAATGTAAAAGTAAGCTAACGAACGATATTCAAAACTTAACAATATGGTTTAAAATGAACAAACTAAAGCTGAACGAACAAAAAACAAAACTGATGAGTATCTATTAATATTAACAGTAACACCGAGATAGAAATTAATGAAAGCCAAATCGAGAATGTCAACCATATTAAATACCTAGGAGTGATCATCGACAAACACCTAAGTTTCGAGGAGCATGTAGACCATGTATGTAAGAAAATTGAAAAAAAAACCTTTTTTAAACACATCAGGAAAAGGATGGATGACATCATGGCTATTATAGTATACAATAGTAAAATAAAACCTCATTTTGAATATTGTGGCACTATTCTGTACTCATGTTGCAATCAGGGGCAAATAGAAAGATTGCAGAAACTTCAGAATAAAGCGATGAGAAGTATTCTAAAGTGCAACCGCTTTACACCGATTCGCATAATGTTGGAGGCTTTGAAATGGTTAAACGTAAAACAAAGATTGGAATTAAATACACTTATAGCTGTTTTTAAGATCAAACACGGAATTGCACCGAAGTACCTAACTAGTGAGGTCAGTCTAGTCAGCGAGGTACAACCTTACCAACTCAGGAATCAGAGCGATTTTAGATTGCAGCGACAGACGTCAGTAGCAGCTGAAAAAACACTGATATATAAAGGAGCCCAATTATTCAATAGCCTCCCTAGTCAAAAAAAAAAAATGTGGTCTGGGTGCGACCCGCAAGGTCCACACGACTAACTTCCCAGTGGGAAGAAATAAAAAAACAATATTCATTATTTAATTAATAAGTATTATTTTTTTTTAAGGTTTAATGAAGCTCAATCCCAAACACTAATGGCCTACACATAAACACTTGCTTCTACATTTACTACAATGTTTGATCAACAATGAAATTTTCTTCTTCACGTTATCAAGAAACCATCAACTTGGAGATATCTCATCAATACCACACATCAACTAAGAATGCTGAATTAACATTTCTTTACTTACAAGTAACTAAACAACAATATTGATAACAGACTACGCAGCTGACAGCACAATACAATTTACTTTCTTCATGAATTGTTCAAGACTGACATAACAAAACTACTGCTTTTCACCATGAATCTATCAGAAATCATCAGTAGGAGATTATTAACCATATCCTCAAGAATTTTATCATCTTCAACAAACATTTCCATATTGGCTTGTCACAAAAAAATAATAACTAAGCAAAAATTTATGAAGCTCTCATAACATCAATCAGCCCATACACAACATAAGCAATTGAATCGGATTTAAAATGGAAGAAATCGACTTTACATAAGACTTATCACAATATGAAATAGCAATATTTTTTCATAAATACTATTTATATGTACTTATAGAAATGAAAAAAAGCATTGTTTCATCGAAAATAACTATTACGGTTAATAACTTCTACTTACAACCATGTTCCACGTCATAATTTATTTTCTAAATGTTAAATGTACATCATACTATTACCTCCAAATGCTTTCTGAACATAATATTCTTGTATTAATTGCATATTAATAAAGCAACCTTGAATTGCAAAAAGATTGTTGATTTTTCACATCCCATTTTTTATTATTATTATTGTTATCAACGTCATTTTTTTTATTATAACTAATTGTTACGAGTTGACTAATTCGAAATCTCAATATTCTCCTGGCCTGATAACATAAATTTAAAATTCTACACATTCATCTAGTTTTCGTTCATAAGAATTTTTTTTTAATAATATTTTTTTTAAAATACATAATTGCTACGACATTCATAAAAATTTTGCTAAAACATACAATTATAATATTAAAAAAAAATCTCTACGAAGGTATTTAGAATCTGCACGAATGAATAGCACAAATCATCAATCAATTCAGCTAGTTTGCCTTTATTTTAGTTATTTAATTACTAACAAAAAACTACTGGACCGATTTTTCTGGAAACTTAATCAGTTCTTAGTTACGTAATTACGCGTCGAATGAACCCGGTCCCATGTCCATATCATCTTTGGTTCTCGAGATAATCGACGCGAAAGATAATTCCGAACGCACATACGCACATACGTACATACACACACACAGACATCTCTGTAAAAACGTTGGATTTGGATTCAGGTGACCTTAAAACGTGGAGATATGTCAAAATTCGCGATTCACAAAATCGGCCCCATTACAACAACTTCCTATTGGGAAGTTAAAAATGAATTAAACTTTAGAATACTTAAAAAGAAATGTATTGAATATATTAAAACAAAGTATTAAACATAAATGAATTATATAACACAAATGAAGTACATATATATATGTACATAGATTTACATATGTACATATAATGAATAATTGAACCTAATCAAATGAACTATATTTTTCCTTTTTCTAAAATTGATAGAATAATTGTTTATGTGAAATATAAAGTATTATTAATACTAATAAACTTAATAAAAAAAAAAAATCCTTGCTTTCCCTGTGAGAATGGACAGTCCACTTGCTCGTGTCGAGTCTGGAATTCTGGGTACACAAGGGCACCAGCACATCTGCCGTTTTGTCCAGTTCCCCAGGAATCCAGCAGATGGCGCGTCCCCAGTGGGGAAATTTTCGGCACTGACGTACTGATCCACTCAGAGGTTCAGAGCAGCACTTCTCCAGAAAGGTTCCATTTTTCACCTCACAGCCCTCCTCCTGAATGGAAGCATTCGTTGCTTTGGCCAGCTCCCGCAGATGACCTTCACAGTGTTCGCACTCTGCATTGGTCATGCTGTTGTCATGGCCAGCCTTCCCGATTCGGACGACCAACGAGAGGGTGACGGCCACCTTATAGGATACCCGGTCACCTCGCCCTTAAGCCAGCGCGTTTCGTTTCTTCCAGTGGATTTGACCTAGACAGCCTTCTTCCGTTCACCGGAACTGCAACCTTTTCTGGCTGTAGCACCGGTTTCATTCGGGATGTGTGCGCTGGTAAAGCCACCGATTGGGGGTTTTTTAGAACCATCCAAGAAAGAGGATTTACCCGCGACAGTCACCTTCCGTCCATTGGAACTGCAGCTTTTACTGGTTGCAGCACCGGTTTCCTCCGAAATTTGTGCGCGGGCAACGCCACCAACTTGGGGGTTCTCGACGAACGTGCACGCATATGACCATCGATAGGAGAGCCAGCAGCCTTCGTCCTCCGTTTACTCCTGTTTGAGCTTTTGGAAGGGGAGGCGGCGTTTGGTCCAAGTGACTGGCTGGTTTCGGTTGGAGTAACTTCCACCGACCTGTCTTGTGCCAAGAGCACTTGTGCCCTCGACCACTAACAGTTTCTTAACGCCGCACCGCCGCCAGTTTCCTTTTTTTTCCTCTTCTTTTG
The DNA here is from genome assembly GCA_946965025.1 of Blera fallax. NCBI lineage: Eukaryota > Metazoa > Arthropoda > Insecta > Diptera > Syrphidae > Blera > Blera fallax. Next base: position 54,390,776 of record OX337246.1, read on the forward strand.
ACTCTTAGACAGGAGTCCCTCGGAGCTTGCCGCTTCCGGAGCCCGTTCGACCTTTTCGCTTTCTCGGTTTCGGTGGAGCCTTAAAAAAAATTCATGTTTTCAAAATGAACATTTTACTTCATACGAAAAGGAGTCGCATGCAGGTACAATGTCTGAGGTTTGTAACTTATGCGGTGCACACAAAGTGGGCAAAAAAATTTGCTGGATTGTGCTGTTCAAGCGGAGAAGTAATGCTCAGAGAAATAGGTGCACCGCCCGAACCACCAAAGAGCATTCTGCTGGGTGTTCATCCTTCGTCAAAAATTTTAGAGAATAGAGGCGAAAATCTTAAACTATGTACACCAAATTAATTAATATTAAGAAGCAGCTTAAACGACAGTATAAATATCAAAACACAAAGAGTTAAGTAAACGGGTTTGTTCGGAGTTTTATCCACTACAATCTTTTAAACATTTATTTTCTTTATTAACAAAATAGACATGAATAGTTGCAAATCGATACAAAAAAAATTATTAATTATATGAAAAATAAGTAAACAAATGAAAAAATAAATAACAAAAATAAAAAATAAATAAATCAAAATTAAGAGGAAAAAGAAAAAACAAATTATTTCAATCTCGGCGTCGAGAATTGCTTCTTTCATTTTTTTTTAATAAAATAATATTATGTAAAGGAAAATACTTAAAATGTACAAGTTATACATATATGTACGATCTGCAATTTAGAAGAAAAATAAACTGTATCATTTATGTTAATTGAATGTTAAAAGAGTTTTAAGAGTTTTGGTTGGGGATGCTTCTTCCACTTTGTCTCCATAGAGAGACAAAGATTGAGAAGAGTTTTCTCAAGAAGAGAGATGAATTAAAATGACAAACAACTTATATAAAAGTAAGCAGTTTAGTCGGCAACCCTTCGACGATCGGTCGAGTCATTGCTCTCTAAGAAACGCGTTACTAAAATGTATAATAAAGAATGAACTTAAACTAATTTTTGTGTCGCGTTTTCATTACCAAGCGAAGCAGCTCTAAAATAAAACTATATATTGTAACGAATGTGTTACGCATGGCTGAACACGCCCAACGTAGTTAGCCATTATTGTTGTCAGAAAATGACTACATACTAGCATTGCAGAAATGTATCTTCCCCGGGGAAGCTGTAACAATTCTGGGAAATTTAAGCGCCGAGGATCGCGCGGAGTACGACAAGCTTACGTCGGCTTTGCATCTAAGGTTTATATTTCAACAAAAACATATTTCAAACGTTGCGTCAAGGGCAACGAGAAGACCTTGGTGCTCTTGCAAGCGATATTCAGCGACTTACTCGAATAGTGTTCGGCGACTGTCCATCGAAAGCTCAAGAGCGTATTTCGGTAATGCAGTTCGTCGACGGAATTTCTGATCGCTCAGTTCAGGACGTTGTTCGAATGGGTGACCCGAAAACTAGAAAACTATGATCGACGCAGTGAATAAGGCTATTGCCGCTGAGGCACCCCGTCTGGCCACACAAACTAGTTACCTAACTCGATCTGCTGAAGTCGCAACTGATGCGCCCCAGCCGCTTGGTCATCAACGATCGAAAAGAAAGCGGAGAATACGATAACTTTGGCGCCAAAAATTGATAACGGTTTTTTGTAGATGTCAAAAACAAGCATTTTTTACTAAGGGATTGGGGGTCTATCTCGCCCCGTTTAGGAGGTAGGGGCAATTTTAGAAAAAAATGACTTGAAATGAAAAAAAAAACAGGTCCACTGGTGATTTGATGGCATATCTCACCGAGAAGTGGAACCAATCTCTCCATCACTTCGGTGAATCAAAGATAGTTGCGCTTGATATTTCAAAGGCATTTGACAGAGTCTGGCATCAGGCTCTTTTGTCGAAAATGCGTGCATATGGTATCGATGAGTCTCTTCTTCAATGGATTAGAAATTACCTTTCGGGGCGTTCAATACAAATTGTGTTGGACGGCTTCAAGTCTGATATCCACCCTATAAATGCTGGTGTCCCCCAGGGCTCAGTTTTGTCTCCGACTCTCTTTCTCATTTTCATAAATGATCTCTTGTCTGCAACCACTAATCCAATCAATTCCTTCGCTGATGACAGTACCCTCAGTTTTTCATATTCGTTCCCTAACTCACGTCCCTGCTCTTCGGCCGTAGAAGAGGAACGGCAACGTATGTTAAACTCATTAAATTCCGACCTTGACAGCGTAATCAAATGGGGCTCAACAAATAGAGTGGAATTTAATGCATCCAAAACGCAGTGCTGTCTTCTGTCTCTCAAGCGAAACCAAGACCCTCAACCATTATCCATGAATGGTACTTGCATCGCAGAAACCAAAAGACTTGCCATTATCGGTATGTGTATTAACAATCATCTTTGTTGGAACGAACACATATTCGAAGTCGCCAAAAATGCTGCAAAATGTCTAGAATTCCTTAAGCGGTGCAAGAAATATTTTACCCCATCTGATCTGGCCTCAATATATAAGGCATTCATCCGCCCAAAAATGGAATACAACGCCCACATCTGGTCTGGTGCACCCAAGACCGTTTTGCACATTCTAGATAGGGTTCAGAACCGCGCGGTAAAACTAATAGGTGATAGAGACATTGTGAGTTCCATAGACTCACTAGAACATCGCAGAAATGTCTCTTGTCTTTCCCTATTTTATCGCTTATTCCACAAAAAATGTTCCAACGAACTAGCCACTTGCATTCCTCCCCTTCAAAATTTCACCCGCAATACGCGTCACGCTACGAATGCACATCAGTTCACCGTCAAGCCCAACTTCGGACGTACTGTCAAATACGTTCGTTTATAAGTCGAACGACACGTATGTGGAATGATCTTCCAGGCTCTGTATTTCCTCATCGGTACAACATCCAAACATTTAAAGCCAACGTGCACCGGTATCTCCTCTGTTTCTCTTTCCCCTCTTTCCAAACGTCCGTGCCCTGACTATTCAGTATAAGGGTATTCATACCCCCTTTGGCGTGCGTAAATTATAAAAAAAAAAAAGGAAGACCACGTAAATGCCAAAAAACAAAACAAAAAATTAATTTTCAATTTTCTCAAAAACTAGAAGACATAAAAACGTTATCAATTTTTGGCCCCAAAGTTATCATACTCTACCCAGAAGAAACCAAAACTTTGCTCATTGCTAGAGTCCAAACCAATTTGAAAATATGTCTCCGGAGTCGGGAAACGCTCAACCGTCAGTGCCGAGGGGGCTAACGCTAACGAAGTCCAATAGCCCCCACATCTATATTGTCCACTGTGATAGTCAAACTAGTGGATTTACTGTACCTGTAGTCCTTGGTTGTGTTCCCTGTCAGATGCTCGTTGATACTGGATCTTCAGTCACACTGGTGCGTCGAGACGTTATACCATCGAATGCTCAAATTCAGCCAAGAAATTCAGTTATTCAAACTTCAGGTTGAAACACCTTTTGTATTTCGCAGGAGTGGCGTATATTAATTTAAATTGGCAAGTTCAAACTTCGAATAAAGGTCTGATGGTCGATCTTCCTCTTCCCGCCAATAGCCAGGGTATTCTTGGGGTGGATGTTTTGAAAGCTGCCAAGAACATCCTAGACTTTTCATGCAACGTTATGTCTATAGGAAGTATCAGAATTGCTTTGAGTAATGAATTTAGTACATCCTTAGCTGAGCAACCTGGTGAATCAGCTAAGCAATCGGTTCGAGCTCTATTTCTTCGAACAGCAGACTCGTGCTTGATACCCCCAGAAAAAAAAGGTTTATTTCAAGCAATACTTCCACCGCAGGACCAATCGAAGGCATGGTTTCTCCCCTTGGGAATGATCTACCAAAAGGTATTTTAGTTGCAAAGACTATGACTGGTAATCAGAATGGAGCTGTTTTAGTACTAGTTGTCAATCTCGCCGACCATGCCGTTACCCTTCCCTGTAATACGCCAGTAGCTACTTTCGAAGAAGTTGTGGGCACGGAGGAGTTCCCGTCAGGAAATTGTGCACTACTGTCTCATTTGGATGATCTGCTTTTCAAGTCTCAAGTGCATCTTCAACAAATGCAAATCGAATTGGCGCGGTGCTTACTTAACGAATTTTGTGACATTTTCTCCAGCGGTCCTATTGATCTGGGTAGAACCAATGTAGCGCAGCATAAAATCGATGTGGGTACCGCGAAGCCTATTAAACAACCGTCAAGTAGGTTGCCGTTTGCGAAGGAGGAAGAGTCACGGGAAATAATCGAAAAGATATTGCGAAGCAATATCATTGAGCCATCTATCAACCCATGGGCATCGCCCATTGCAATGGTGAAAAAAAAAGATGGCTCGACGCGCTTCTGTATGGATTACCGCAAACTGAACAATGTGACCATAAAGGACTGCTTGCCCTTGCCCCGAATCGACGACACCTTAAGCGCAGTAGCTGGTTCTGTATGGTTTAGTACAGTTGATTGTCAGTCTAGGTACTGGCAGGTTGAAATGTATCCAGGTGACCGGGAGAAAACAGCGTTTGTGACCAGAGATGGTTTGTGGCATTTTAAGGTTATGACCTTCTTCTGATGCACCTGCAACGTTTAAACGACTGATGTCAGCTGTTCTGAGAGGACTACCCCTGGATACTTGTCTGGTATATTTGGACGATATCCTGATTCATGGTAAGAGTTTTGAAGAGATGCTCTCTAACTTACGCTCTGTTTTCAGTCGCTTGAGAGAAACTGGGTTAAAAATAAATCCTACCAAATGCAATCTATTCCAAAAAGAGGTTTGTTTTTTTGGACATGTCGTTAGCGAAGAGGAAGTCTTATCTGATCCTGCTAATGCAACAAATTCTAACCTGCATAAACGGAAGAAGCAACTAAATAAACCACAACAGCAAGAACAACAACTGTCTTTACAACAGGAACAAGTTAGTCTACAACTTCCTCAACAAAAAAGAGTCCTTCGCTCTAATTCATACTCGGCAGATTTGGTTTCTCCTACCATCGATATGACATCCGAAGACTCTCAAATGGCTTCATGTTCTGGAATTTCTTCCGCTCCTACTGTTAATAATCCGTCGGCTATTGTCGTTAATCCACTCAATGAGGAGAACAATACCAATAATATTGCCAAAATGCCATCATCCATTGCAACCAATGATATATCTGAAGATATCTGATGATTGTGATCTAAGGATTGTACCGCCTCCGTTTGCAGTGTTTTTATCGCGCTTGGAATACGGCACTAGACCCTCTGCTATTATTAATTTTATAGCAAAAAAGGGGATTGATACAAAAAATATCAGATGTTTAAGCTTAACTGCTGATAATTTACCTGATCGCATTTTGGCTTCTTTTAAGTTACTTGCTCCATCCTCTATTTGTTTTACAAGGATAGATAACACAGATATAGTCGAAAGTTTTTTGTCTGTAAAATCTAATGCTGTAGGAGTGGATGGAGTACATCCAGTTTTTATTAAAGCCATGTTGCCACTTCTGCTTCCATATATTACACACGTGATCAACACCATTCTTACAACCGGTATCTTTCCCCAAAAGTGGAAAATGGCCAAAATAGTACCAATCCCTAAGAACTCGTCATGTGATGAATTTAGACCCATATCGATTCTACCTTTTCTTTCCAAAGTTTGTGAACGAATTATGCATAAGCAAATAAATGAATATATTACACGTAATAACCTTTTGGTTTCTATTCAATCTGAATTTCGTGCCAAACATAGCTGTACCACTGCTCTGATGATGAGACTTTTCGAAAGCTTTTGATATGGTTGACCACTCCACTCTTATCTCTAAGTTACGTCACTGCTTTCACATGTCTTCCTGTGCTATAAAGTTACTTTCATCGTATCTTAGAGAAAGAAAACAGGCTGTTTATGTGGAAGGAGCTTTATCAGAATTTCTTCCTTTAATGCGAGGCGTTCCCCAAGGATCGATTCTGGGCCCTCTCTTATTCTCACTCTATATCAACGATATGGAACCCGTAATTTTGAATTCATCAATGCACTTTTATGTTGACGATATTCAAATTTATAAAAGTTGTGCCCTTGGTCTTATAGAATCCTGCGCTAATGATCTGAATGAAGATCTTCAACGGATCTCGAGATGGTCGTTGGAAAATAGCCTAGTACTTAATCCAAATAAATGCAAATGCTTAGTTATTTCCAAAAAAAAAGTTAGATCTATCCTATTTTCCATCTATTATGTTAAACAATTCAGCACTAGAATTCGTTGAATCGTCGAAAAACCTGGGCATGGTATTCAATAGAACACTCACATGGAATAACCATATAAATGCAACAATCGGTAAAGCATATGTCGTTCTTCGTACTTTGTGGACTGCTCAAAAATTCACACCACCGAGGACAAGACTAGTGCTTGCCAAAGCTTTGGTAACTCCTGTGCTAATCTATGGATGTGAAATTTTTTCTAATTGTGATGCTGCCAGTAAAAGGAAGCTTCAAGTAGCATTTAACAGCACCATCCGTTATGTCTACAATCTCGGAAGGTTTGACCACATCTCACATTTGGAAAATTATTTGTTGAATATGTCTTTTCAAAACTACTTCAAGTTTCGTACACTTATTATTCCTTTTAGCATCATAAAAACAAGGCAACCGACATATCTCTACAATAAAATCCAATTTTCGGCATCTAACAGATCTGCTTGTATAATTCTACCACAATTCTCTTGCCTAACATCTGAAAGACAATTTTTCATTGCTGCTATTCGCCATTGGAATTCGCTTCCGCGTAACCTGAGAGAACTGAATGACATACGTCGGTTTAAAATCGAGTTACGTATTCTCTTAGCAAACCAAAGCAACTAGATTTTGACTCCCCCACCCCCTTTTTTTTCAAGCAATCTCAACCCAACTAATATCAGCAATCATAATATCTGAAATATGCACTTAAAAAGTTAAATTGTTACTTTTATTTAAATTGTTAATTTACTTGAATTGTTAATTTTATTTGAATTTATACTGTTTATCTCTCACAGACTTATAAGTGTATTCTTACTGTGACAGAAATACATAATAATAAATAATAATAATAATAATAATATTGTTAAAATCTTTTAAATCCGAACTTTTGGCCAAAGGACATACTTGTCAAGGAGTTTACTAATAGGCATAATGCTAAAACTTCTTCTTCAAAAAACTTAAAGAAGTTGCCTTCTTCTACCAGAACGTGAGGGGGCTAAGGACCAAGTGCACTAGATTCTTAATTAGTGTATATAGCTGTTCATACGACATAACGACTGGATTAGATGAAAATTTCAGGGATTCCGTCTTACTTTGATGTTAATCGCTGTGATCGTTCAACGGCTAATAGCATTTATTCGCGTCTTGGTGGTGTCCTCATAGCCATTAAAAATGATTTTAAGGCGAAGGTTGTCGATCTCAGTGATTACGATGATATTGAAATTTGCTGCAGTTACTTAGCCATAACTTCATCCGCTAAGCTATACATCGTTTGTGTCTATATTCCACCTAGTGCCCGATCTGATGTTGTAACTACGTATGTAGATGCTATTCGCTTTATTGTGAATCTTTTATCTTCTTTGGATTCAATATACATCTTTGGCGATTTTAATCAACCCAATATTCATTGGGCATCGGGGGATGCTGATTGTACATATCTCAATCCAATCAACTCCTTATCTTCAATTGGTGCGGAGATTGTGGATACGCTCTAAATCATGTGAAAAACCACATTCAGCGCACTCTGGATCTCATCTTTACGAATAACTGTGACGAAACTTTTGTATCCAGGAGTCTCACTCCTCTCGTTCCTGAAGATTTATATCCTCCATCCTTAAACCTTTTTTGTAAATTAAATTTAAATGTGAACTTTATTTGTGATTCCTTCAGATTTGACTTCAAAAATGCTTATTATAGTGATATTTGTGAAGAGCTTAACAATTACGACTGGGATCCTCATTTATCATTAGAAATCAATGACATCTGCTCCAAATTTTATTAAATAATCAATCGCGTTATTCTTAAATTTGTTCCGGTAGTTCTAGTGAAAAATATGGTCGACTCATGTCCTTGGGACAATGAAATTACTCGTAATTTGAAAACTTTAAAAGACCGAGCATTTAGAAAATGGGGTTGTAGTTTGGCTAATGAGGACTACTTACTGTTTAGAAGGCCATCCATCAGCCTTTAAGACTTCTTATATAGTTCCGATTTTTAAGTCTGCTAGGAAAAACTAAATTGAGAATTATAGAGGTATATGTAAGCAATCATCTCTCCCAAAATTGTTTGACTTGCTAGTTACTGAAAGGCTAAATTTCTATTGTAAATCCCTTATTTGTAGTAATCAGCATGGTTTTGTAAAAAAAGGTCGACTGTAACCAATCTCGTATTGTTTACGAATCTCGTGATCTCAGAAATTGGTAGAGGTAAGCAGGTTGTTGCCATCTATACGGATTTTAGCAAAGCTTCCGATCGAGTTGATCATAAAATTTTGCTTTACAAGCTTACAAGATTAGGTTTTCCTATTTTTTTTGTTAGATGGCTTTCTTCTTTCCATAGCGATAGATATCAACATGTTAAGTTTCGTAATAATATTTCTAAAAAAAAATATTTGTGACCTCTGGTGTTGCACAAGGCAGTCATATTGGACCCCTTCTTTTTGTCTTGTTTGTGAATGATATTATTACCTTTTTACCTGAGTGCTCCTTGTTAATGTTTGCTGATGACTTCAAAATTTATATGTCCGGCAGTGATCATCATTGTTTTCACATTTTAAATTTACACTTTCAGAAATTTTATCTGTGGTGCTCTAAAAACTACCTCTCTTTAAATGTTAGTGAGTGTTCCGTCATAACATTTCCTCGCCGTAAATCGCATTTCATGTATACATATTCTATTGATGGTGTAGTCATTCTCCGTGTTTCTGTTATCAAAGATTTGGGTGTATTATTAGACGCTAAGCTATCTTTTACTAACCATGTGGAATTTATCACAAATAGAGCATATAGAACGTGGGGAATGGCGCTATGCTTGTGAGTTTTCCAACGTATTTGTTATTAAAACGTTATATGTCGCATACGTGCGATCTTTATTAGAATATGCCTCTATTGTATGGTATCCGTATTACAAAGTTTGTATATATAGAATTGAGTCAATACAAAAAAGATTTCTTCGATTCGCTCTTAGAGGACTTAATTGGATTGATTTAAATAACCTACCTCCTTATCTTTCAATGTTAAAACTGATTGGCTTAGAATCACTAGAGGCCAGGAGAACTGTGGCAAGAATTGTGTTTCTTCATAGGGTTCTAGTAGGTGAGATAGGTGAATTTTAAGCCTTCTCAACATTAGCATTCCCCCTTTCAATTTACGAAGCACTAGATTCTTTACAGTAGCCCACTCTCGGACAAATACGGTCGTTCTTCCTCAATTAACGGGTTAATGATTGCGTACAATGGAAATGTCAATTTAATTGATTTTAACCTGCCGACCTCCTCAATAAAAAGGATACTACTTGACGCTATTCAGCCATTTGTTTGCTCTGTTTTTTTTTTTTTTTACTTTGTTTTTTTTACTTTCGTCTTTTATTGTACTTCCTTATGTCTATGAAAGATTACATTCTTTGGTGACAATAATAAATAATAATAAATAAATAAAATTGCTGCGGTGCGGACTTGGCCGGTGCCGAAGAACGTACTACCGCCAGTTCGTACCACAATTCGCTGAAATTGCCCGGCCCCTACACCGGCTGACTGAAAAAAATAATGCATTTGATTGGACTGCTCACTGCGATGCTGCATATAATTTATTAAAGAAATGTCTTACAACACCTCCAATTTTGGGTCATGCTCATCCTGATGCTGAGTTTGTGCTGGACACCGATACTTGCGACCATGGAATAGGAGCAGGGTTGTCGCAGCTTCAAGATGGAAAGGGGAGAATCAAGAATCCCGAGGGTCAACTTGCGCGTTGGCTAGAACGCATCCAACAGTACCATTTTAAAATACAGCATCGTGCCGGAAAAGCACATCTCAATGCTGACGCACTCTCGCGCCGACCATGCGCTGATCAAGTGTGTCATCATTGTGAGTCCAAGGAAGCGAACTACAATGTCGACAAAAAGCATCCAGTAAACGTACTTCTCCAAAATCAGGCTCAGAAGGATGACAAAGTTTTGGCACTCGTCAGTCAGTGGATCGACGCGGGTATACGCCCTAATTGGAACAACGTCTCCGGAGGCAGTAATCTATTGAAAGCATATTGGGCTCAGTTTGCCGCCTTATACTTAGTAAATCAAATGCTTTACAAAAAGTGGGTGCCTGAAACACCTAAGCAGCCAGAACGAATATTGCTCGTCGTCCCAAAATCATTAACTAGCGATGTTATCAAAATGTTTCATGACACCCCATTTGATGGTCACTTTGGTTCCAATAAGACATTCGAGAAAATCAGATCACGATTTTACTGGGTCGGAGCCAGACAAGACGTCGAACAGTACTGTTCTAAATGCGATACCTGTGCATCAAAAAGATGTCCAAAAACGAGAACTAAAGGCGAACTTCAAGTTTATCTATCTGGTGAGCCCTTCCAACGAGTAGCAGTTGACATCCTTGGTCCACTACCATCTACTAGACGGGAAATAAATATGTGACGGTTCTTATGGATTATTTTACCAAGTGGGTCGAGTTATTTCCACTTGTCGATCAGACTGCGGATACCGTTGCTAGAGCGCTAGTGAAGGGCGTCTTTTGTCGGTTTAGAAACCCAATGGAGTTACATTCGGACCAAGGCCGTAATTTCATTCAAAAAACACGATCTACGCCGTTACATCCGCAATCTGACGGCCTTGTTGAAAGAATGAATGAGACTGTGTTGCCCTGTCTTCCTAAGTTCTTCAACGATAAACAGGATGATTGGGATGACTTTTTGCCTTTATTTGCCATGGCATACCGGGCGCCACATCAGGAATCAATTAAGCAGTCACCTTTTACCATGCTTTTTGGCAGAGAAATGAGATTGCCCCCAGACTTGTTGTTTGGAGTGCCGCCCGGCGAGGTTTCTTTATGCGGTTATGCAAAACAGCTACGGGAACAATTACAGGAGGTGCACGAACGAACTAGACACGAAATGCATCGAGCAGCCAAACGGATGAAAACTAGGTACGATACTACTGCTAATGTCCCCCGCTTTAGGCCCGGAAATTTTGTCTGGTTTCATAACCCCAGAAGAGAGGTCCGTGTGTCGCCGAAGCTTCAATCTGATTGGGAGGGTCCTTACCGCGTTGTCGAGGTAATCACCGATGTGACTCTCAAAATTCAAAAGAAGGCAAGGACCAAGCCAAGGATTGTGCATTGGCACTGGTGATTCAAGCATGAGAACTCCCAACGAAGATGCCTGATGGAGGTGCTCCTAGTCCAAGGAGGGGAAAGTGTAACAAATGTGTTACGCATGGCTGAACACGCCCTACGTAGTTAGCCATTATTGTAGTCAGAAAATGACAATTAGCATTGCAGAGTAGCCCGCCAATTATTGAATTAGTAAAAGATAAAGAAAAGAGGTTATTGACGAGTAACAAGTTGTCTTTTATTTCAACGTAATTTCTAAAGAAATAAGACGATAAAACGAATATTTATTACAATATTATATTTCAATCAAATATTAAAAATTGATACATTGAAAGATGTATGATAAAGTACCACGCTGTCCATTGCAAAAGCCAAAATTGTTGCCGGTCTTCAAAAGATTCCAGAATCGAATTCACATCTAGTTTTAGAACTTATTTACTTACTTAAGGTGGCGCTACAGTCCGGGGTGGACCTGGGCCTCAACCAACAAGCGCCTCCAGCCAGCTCGATCTTTAGCCAGCTGCCTCCAGTTTCCCACGCTAAGTTGGTTGAGGTCCCCTTCCTCCTGTGTAAGCCACCTGAGTCGCGGTCTTCCTTTACTGCGCCGTCCCTCGGGAATGGATTCGAAGATTTTCCGGGCCGGAGCATTTGTGTCCATGCGCTCTACATTACCCAGCCACATCAGTCGTTGGACCTTCACTCTTCTGGCCAAGTCGATGTCGCTGAACAGCCCATACAGTTCGCTGTTGTATCTCCTCCTCCATTCACCGTCTATGCAGACGGGACCAAAAATCACAGAATTTTCCTCTCGAAGCAGCCAAGAGCAACCTCATCCGCTTTTGACAGGGTCCGTGCCTCTGCGCCATAGAACGGGAATGGGATGATTAAAGTCTTGTATAGGGTCACTTTAGTTGCTCGCGAGAGGGCTTTGCTGTTCAATTGCCTTCTCAGCCCAAAGAAGCAGCGATTAGCAAGAGTTATCTCAGCACTGATGTCATTTTCTGAGCTCATGGCGGGGCCTAGGTAGATAAAGTCCGTAACTACCTCGAAGTTATATCTGTCTATAGTGACGTTCTGTCCGAGACGTCGATGTTGGTTGTCCTTCCTTGTTGACAGCATATACTTAGTCTTGCCTTCATTAACCGCTAAGCCCAGCTTAGCCGCTTCCGCCTCAATACTCACAAACGCTCCACTGACATCACGCTGCGTTCTTCCGATTATGTCAATATCGTCGGCGTATGCGAGTAATTGGACGGACTTTTGAAAGATTGTGCCTCTGGTGTGGGCGCGTGAGTTTTGCACAAGTCTTTCAAGAACGATGTTAAAGAAGTCGCATGACAGCGCGTCGCCTTGTCTAAAATCTTTTTTGACATCGAAGGTCTCGGTAAAGTCTTTACCGACCTTGATGGAGCAGCGTGCATTCTCCATCGTCATCCTGCACAAACGGACGTGTTTGGCACGGATGCCAAAACTAGACATTGATCTATATAGTTCGTCTCTATAAATGCTGTCATACGCCGTACGTCATACCAGGGGTTTCGTTGTGGTGGCCGAATAAAACCCAGTACAGCAGAGGCGGCATCTCTGATGGCTTTTTGGCAATGTTGCCACTGGTCCTCAATACTTGATGCTGGCGGCATAAGATCTCTTGAGAGATTGAGGGAGACTCGATCGGAAAATGACTTGGCGATCTCTTGCGATTGTAGCAGTCGGACGTCAAACTTCCTCGCAGTATTTCCTTGTCTTGGCGGTGTACGGGATATCCGCAACCGTACCTTGGCTACAACAAGGTAATAGTCCGAGTCAATGTTTGCCCCTCGGAACGTTCGGACATCCATAATACTGGAGGAGTGTCTTGCATCGATCGCAATGTCAATCTGGTTGACGGTAGATTGATCAGGAGATTTCCACGTTCCCTTGTAAATATCGAGATGCGGGAACCGCGTACTAGCTACGACAACATTTCGCCCTGCAGCAAAGTCGATCAGCCTGAATCCGTTATCAGAGGCGGTGTCGTGTAGGCTGTACTTTCCGACAGTGCTACCAAAGATGCCCTCTCTTCCTAGCTTTGCGTTAAAATCACCTAGGACAATTTTAATGTCACAGCTAGAGCATTGCTCGTACGTTTTGTCCAAGAGCTCGTAGAACCTATCTTTGGTGTCGTCGTCCTTCTCCTCTGTGGGGGCATGCGCGAATTTTGCCTTGACGCGGATTGTTGTGAGGCTTTCGTCTAAGCATTGGAAACTTAAGACTTGTTGCCTAAGTCGACTTGTATCGATCCATCGAGGGTGGCAATGGTGTAGTGGTAGCGTCATCGTTTGTCGAGCTGATGGTTCACAGTTCAATCCCTGATATCAGCAAGCATTATATGATAAGAGGCAGTCCGATCAATTGCGAAAGCTTGTGACAACACTACTGCGAAGGCATAACACTGGCAGTAGGTTTGTCATATAGCTGGAGAAATTGATCGCTCTGTTGATAATTGATATGCTCATGACATCAGGTGGATCGGGAAAAAAATACTGTGAATCAGAAGCGAAGGCAAAACAAATAAATGACAACAAACAATCTCCCCAGTTATCTGGACACCACCCGTAGAGCTAATGTGTGAAACCTTATACACCTGAGTTTCAAACCACTACACCAATCTCTTTCTCTCTCTCTCTATCTTCTTTTCAACGCCCGCACTGTGTATAAACATTAAAAGGGTATTCATAACCCCTTGAGTGCGGGTAAATTATAAACAAAAAAACTTCCAACGACAAATCCACATCCAAATAGGCGCTGCTTTTGTTGTCGGTAACAATCGCCGTAGTATCCATCGCAGTTTTTCATCCTCTTTTTGCCCGGCCCATCCCATCGCACTTCTTGGATGGCGGCGATATCTGCTTTGCAGCAGTCTAGGGCCTCCGCTAATTGTTCCGCTGCACGTGGTCTATTAAGGGACCTAACGTTCCGCGTACAGATCCGAAATTCGTTGTCCTTGTTACGTTTGCATGGTCGGTAAATCCGTCCGTTTCCGAGGCTTGTTGGAGCTTCATAACTTTTATTTTTTTCCGTGGTCGGCAGTTACCCCGACGGGACAACCCCCAACCTGAAGGACCAGTTCCATTCTAGAAAATTTCCTTCTGGAAACCCCTATGATGAGGGGTCGGTTATACCGATGTCGGTGACCCAATTCGGGGGTGTGAGTGCTGCCGTTGGCTCTTTAGGGCTCTTCCACCACCATCTCTTTTCCAAGACCCCAACTAATTCTTGGAAATCCTTATCGGCCTCAGCTTCAAATATGTTGAAGAAGCCCGAATAAGGTACTATCTCCGCACCGGAGGTTTATCAGGACACCGTTGGTTCCATCTGGGGAACTCGTCCGCTGTCGTGTTTATAGTGCTGCTATACCATTTGGAGGTAAAATAAGCACGATTGATGTGTAGTGACAGTTACAACACTGGGCTTTGCCAAGTTAAAGCCAATCAGTGCCTACCTTATTCCCACAGCATCCAGCCATCCTAGTTTTAGAACCCTTAAAAGAATTTTAATGAAGCATGGTTTACAAGCTTGTTTGTATATAAATATGTATAACAAGCTTTCTCTAAAAATTTCTAGTGCATGATTAAAATTTGAAATAGTCCATATTTATAATATTTAGCACTAGGCAGCACTCCGCAGAATTTAAGATCCTTACAGGTATCGTTAGTTTCATGTTTTATTCCACTTACAGAAAACGCTCAAATGTGATTTATGTGTGTTTTAAAATCAATGGAAATTTGAAAGCCGTCTCAAAAAGTTTATCACTTCTCATTATAATGAATGGGTGGAATTAAAAAATATTTATGCGCATGTGTACTACTTCAAGTTCTAAAACGTGTTTACATAAATAAATTACCATTTCCCTATCTTAAAATGCGAAGCCTTTTGGGTGATGGTATACGGCAGGACGGACAGACTCAGCTGTTACTACTTATCTTAAACCCTTATGTGGTAAAAATTGTACGGTTTTTCCCGTTCGAGCGCATCTTTGAGAGTTTTTTTTTTCTCTAACCGCAGCTGCTTGAGCGCCTGCACTTAAAGATATTTTGGGAGATAACAGGTCGAATGAAAAATCAATACCTACCTCTTTTCGCTATGATCCGAAAAAATTGGTTAACAGAGAGGTAATGATTCTAGCCCAATTAATTATGTTTACATGGAAATTTGGCTTGCTTCTGTTGTTCATTAAGTGATTTCAAAGCTTTAATCAGATATGTGTGTAAATTCCATTACTTAAAAAACATCTCACTGGATTCCGAACTGTGTCCATAGTTTTGAGAACATTTGGAAGTGTACATACATACTAACATATATATGTACATATGTATCTGGGAAGCAAACATACGTGTACTCAATAAACGTACATGTGCTCAAAGTTAAACCCTCTCGGGATGAATTTTTAGTTAATTAAGTTTTTCGTTCCACAAAATCTTCCTCCATTTTCTATTACCACCATTACGCTTTCTTTACGCATCACCACTCCCCTGAATCCCTCTGTTCTTATCACCCACAAAATAATCGAGTGGAATTCTTTAAGAATATTTAATTATAGCACGATTCAAACGATTTGTGTTTTTTTAATTTTATAATATAAATCGTTTGTCTCAGCGAGAAAATTAGTAAGAGGTTCTGAGAAAAAATACCGGGCAAAGTAAACTAAGAGTTGTATTTGTCACAAGAGATGTGAGAGATTCAAAACTTTAATGAGTTCTTTCCTTTAATAGGATTTCTATGCTTCCTCGTCGTGTCATGTTTTAAAATACAAAGCTAGAGATTGGTTGCAAATAACGGTTAATCCAAACTTATCCAAGCCGCACACAAATGAATTAAAAAAATATATGCAGTAAGACTAGGGCGTTGATTTGTGCGGCTTCTACCTACGTATGATAAGGTTGAATTTCTTTCTTGTGTTTTGAATTCACGTATGTACATGCATACATATCTATGTATACATATGCATGTATATGTGTATGCACACATTGTAGGCTTCATAGTGTACCGATTAATTGAATTACTAAGTTGATGTTTGGGTTTAGGTGGACTTTAACGTGGTTTTTCGTTGGTATATATGTACCCGTATCTTTCCTCAATCGAAGCCTAAACGGTTGGTTAAATGATTTATGTAGTGGGCTTACAATCTAAATAGAAATTGGATTTGTTATGCATTTTTTCCTTCTAACGGGATCACTCCTAAAAAATCTGTTATGAGATTATCAATTTTAGTGTTAATAAAAGCAGGTAAAACTGTAATAGCGGACTGATTCGCTAAGAGTGAGCACTCAATTTGGTAAGTATAAATTCATTCTTAAGGTAAAAGTACTATTTTAATTGAAATTTGGGAACTTCCTTTTAATGAAAATGCAATACCCGACTGTTCCAGAGCATTCACAGAAAAGCAGTACCATTTATAATCGATGTAAGGCCAGAACAGCATCATTTTGAAAATTCTCTTTAAAAAATACAATTAAAAACAGATTGAAAAAATTGTAGTAACGATTAATCACAAAGACATAAATTCTTGACTTCATTGAATGCATAACGTAACTCCAGTAAATTTGTTCCGAGATGAAAATGAGCTTCTTCCGAAAGGTGAGTATTTTCATACTTAAATCGATGTCTATTTCCAGAAGTGATAGCCAAGCAGATGGTCATTTCAATTTAACTCTCGAGAGAGTTAGGCCTCATAAATAAATAATTAAAAAGAATATTTGCAAACGCGTAGCTTGACATTACATGTTTGTAATTATTACTAGTGCATTAAAGTCATATTACACTAGCATGCACATATGCATGTACATATGTATACAGGGTATCCCAGTTAAGATGCATAATCCTTTAACTTGAGATTCCTGAAGTTCCGGCGAACAAAATATCGTATGGCAGGGGGAAGGGGTCTTTTTTCATCCCGGTTCTAGTTTTAGCCCGTCAAAGTGAGACAACTCCGATTTGGAGGTATAATCACTTTGAATTCATTATATGGCGTGCTCTCATTTTACAGCTACATAAGGATGAGACATCTCAAAGGCAGATTGTAAAAGCACTTCAATGCTCTCGGAAAATGATGGAAAACATATTCAAAGCCCAAGAAAATCGGGACATGAGGAGAAAAACAACCTTGCTGAAAGATCGGACGATTGTTCGTACTGCTAAATCAGATCCATTTATGTCTTCTCGAGACATTAAAATGGATTTAAAGTTGGGAATAACTACACAAAATCTTCGACGACGATTATAAGACTGTAATCTGAAAGTCAGGGTTGCTAGAAAATTTCGCCTCCTCAGTAAACGAAATATACAGAGCCGCTTGAATATCGCTACAAGGCATTAAGACTGGACAGACGCGGAAAATAGAGAAAACTCGAACAAAATGGAGAAATATACTTTTATGTTAGTTATGAAAGAAAAGTTAAATTTATTTGGTAATCATGGCAAAAGATTGGTACCTCCAGCACCTAATACTAAACTCTCCCCAAAGTATGTCAAACAAAATCCTTAAAACATGGACACGCAAACATTAACTTGTGGGCATGTTTTTCATGGCATGGAAGTGGTCCGATATACTGAATAAAGCAAAATATGGTCCAACATGAATATGTTTACATCCTCGAGAACGTTTTGCTGTCATATGCCGAAGAAAACATGCCTTTATAATAGATTTTTGAACAGGACAATGGTCATCATAAGCCTACCTCCAAAAAGGCAAGAAGTTAGAAATTTAAGTGCTTTGCTGTGGCCCGTTCAGTCTCCGGACTTAAGTCTGGAGTCAATTTGTGGGAAGCCCTTAAGAAGAGATTAGCTTCACATAAAGTAAAAAATTTGGCCTAACTTTGCAAAGTTGTTCATGAAGAATGGTCATATGCAATATCGCGGCAACGTCAATTTCTCTATTCAAGCAATTTTCTTCAATTTCTTTTATTTTTTCTCATTAAAAGTAAACTGGCTCTATTTTATTGACCACTCAAATCGTCCTCTTAACTTAGATTTAATTTTTTTTATTTTCAGGTCCGTATTTAAACGAGATTTTTGAATTTATTTCTGTTGTTTACAAATCAAAATACATGAAAGTTATTTTGCTTTTGTTGTTTCTTCAATTTAAATAATTTTTCTAAAGCAATTTTCGCAGTAGTTGATAGTGGCTCTATTTTATTGGCCACAACTGTATGTATAGATACTTTATGCATTAGTTATTATTGTATTTCTATTAAAAAAAACTTTGTGTTAAATATGGCAAAAGTTATAAAAAAATAGAGAAGATAATAATTAACTTAGGAACCTTTGGCAAGGACATAAATCAAATATTCTATTTTCTATAGCCTCGTCAAATTTTTCGAGTAGTTCTGGTTCAATTTTCCCTCATTCCTCAATAATAATTTTCACCAGCTGTTGCGTTGCGGTCCGATTCATGACAAAAAAATCCAATATTCCGCGTATACTTAGGTTAGGTTAGGTTGGCTTGGCTGTCCGCACGGGAGTGCGGACACACTTAGACCAATAAAGGTCCTTTGTGATACCATGGATCAAAACCAATTCGCTGCTCATGGACTAACAGAACCAACCGGAGCTTTTGATAAAGCACATGACGTCTAAGGACGCTATGTCACCAAGGACTTCAAGGAAGGGGGACCCTAAATAGAGCATTCTTTTATGCGACAGAGCTGGGCAGTTACACAGGAGGTGAGGGATGCTTTCCTCCTCCTCCTCGTCCCTAAAGCTTTGCAGAAGTCATTTGAAAAGAGGCCAAGTCTTTTGGCATGTTGGCCTATAAGGCAGTGTCCAGTGAGAACACCAACAACGCAGCTGATTTGTGATCGCTTTAGTTTGACCAACTCGGTACTGCGTTTATGATCCAGCCTGGGCCATATCTTTCTCGAGATGAGACACGTTGACACGTTTTCCCATCTGGTCTTGCTAATAGCATTCAGCTTTAGTAGATGCTTACATGTAGCTAGGGGCATACCCAGGGACTGCCTATCAGACAGAATCCTTAGAGTAGTGCCTTGTCTGGCAAGAGTTCGTCTGCCCTGCAGTTTCCTGGAATGTCTCTATGGCCTGGCACCCAGCCTAGGTGAATATTGAACTGCTCTGTCATCTCCATAAGAGATAAACGGCAGTTGAGAGCGGCCTTTATAGTAAACGAGCACGATTCCAGAGACTTGATTGCCGCTTGGCTGTCACTGAAAATGGTACTATCCCTGACAGATAGTACATTACACTTCAGCCAGGACAGGGTTTCCTTAATTGCCATGATTTCCGCCTGAAAAACGCTACAATGATCAGGGAGGCGGAACGATAATTCTAGGTTGAGCTTCTCGGAGAAAATACCACATCCTACCCCGCCTTCGGTCTTAGAACTATCTGTGAAAAAGTGTACCGAGTTACCATCGATAGGAGGAGAATTGTCCCATACATCCCATTCAGGGATGCTCGTACGGAAGTCACGGTCGAAGCACATTTTCGGCGGGGTGTAGTCTGTATTTTCGTGCTTGAAGTTAAGGAGATCAAGGATCGAGGAGTGGCCAGTGTGATAGCTGGACCACTGAGAGGAGGCTTTCAGACGGATGGCCGTACAGGCAGCGATCTGTTTACTGAAAATATCAAGGGGCAGCAAGTTGAACATAATATCCAGTGCCGCTGAAGGAGTAGTCCTCAGTGCACCACTGATGCACATGCATGCAGATCTTTGCACCTTAGCTATTTGAGTGAGGTGGACAGCCCTGTTAAGAGCGGGCCACCATACGATCACGCCATAGAGTAAAATAGGCCTGATAACGGACACGTACAACCAGTGAGTGATTTGAGGTTTCATACCGCAGCTCCTACCTATAGTAGAGAGCTACATTGGCTTCCTGACGCGTTCTAGTAGATTGGCTTTCCAGTTTAGTTTTCTGTCCAAAATAAGACCCAGATATTTTGCTTTCAGTGAAGGTCAGTGAAGGTCAGACTGGTGCCATTTATCTTGGGAGGGTCTATGAGTGGGATTTTATATTTCCTCGTGAAGAGGACGAGTTCCGTTTTGTGGGGGTTAACCCCCAGTCCACAATTGGAGGCCCATCTGGTGAGCCGAAGGAGAGCATATTGGAGGATTTCCTTGAGAGTATTTGGGTGCTTACCAGAGGCAGCGATGGCAACGTCATCAGCATAGGCGATCACTTTGCATCCTGTCTTGTCTAGGTCCACCAGTAGCTTATTTACTACCAGATTCGACAGAAGAGGTGACAGGACACCACCCTGGGGGGTTCCGCAGCAGACAGTTCTTCTGGCCGATGCACCGCCCAGCTGTGTGTTAATAATCCTGCATGTGAGCATTTGATTGATTAACACTCTGAGCGAAGTATCCACTTTCAGATCTGTAAGTGCGTCGATGATCGCTTTTGGCTCGACGTTGTTAAACGCACCCTCAATGTCAAGGAAGGCCACCATAGTGTATTCTTTAACACTCAAAGATTTTTCAATGATGCGCACAAGCGAATGTAAGGCTGTCTCAGCCGATTTGCCTTTGCAGTACATGCTGGGACGGCGATAGCAAAATTGGGTTAATGCTCTGTCGTAAGTGGATATCGATTAGCCTTTCTAGAGATTTAAGTAGAAAGGACGATAGACTGATGGGTCGGAGATCTTTTGGTTCCGCGTATACTTGCTCAACGAAATTTTCAAAATCTTTTTAATTGAGTGCTTATTTCATTTTCAGTATCCGATAGTAATTTTCTGCTACGTGACAGTATGTACATACATACATACATTTATATGTATACATATACATATGTCAAGTGCGACTTGTATCTCCATTGCCGTTCTTTTACATATTTACGTATTTTTATAAATCTGAGGAGTCTAGTAAAGCTATGATCGTTTATGATCTTATCAACATTCTGTTTCGTGTTCGGTTTTAAACGGACTCTTCTATACCCGAGTTTCTTTTGTTGTAGGTTAATTTTTCAAAAATGGTAGAGAGAGAACCACTGGAAATAGAAAAGTTGCTCAACGTGCTGCATATTGATTTGAAACCGATCGAACTCATCTTGTTTAAAAACTACTAACTTGGTTTTAATAAGATTAGCTTGGTTTGTGTGTACTTTTCAGTAACCATAACTCTTTATTCTATCCATGGGCATATACAATAAATAATGTATTGAGATCTCTAATATCATTTTTACTGAGATATATGCCGTTGTTTTTCTTATTTCATTAATAATCCAGTGGCGGGATACCAAATATAATTTCCATTGCGCATATTGGCGAGTTTCCATGCATGCATCTCGCTCATTTATATTGGCGAATTCGAAGAGGCTAAGAAAAACACCTCTTTTGCGATCATAATTGGATGATACCTTTCTTTTTTGTCATTTGAGGCTTTCTGACTTCCAGTACATGTTGCATAGAAAACATTTTTCAGGTGTTTTATTCCTATTATTTCAAGGCGAATTAAAATTGTTTGCCTTTTTATTTTTCGTTTTTCGTTGCATTCTATTTGTTGTTTTGCATTCATTCTCTTGCTGGCCATGCCAAAACGGGAGATTACGCGACCAGGAAACGCATCCTTCACAATATCTATTGTGGCTCATGCTGTGTGTGCGGTTGTTGCACCTTCTTGTTGAAACCACATGTTCACCAAACCCCGCTCATCCAATTCCGGCAGTAAGAAGTCGTTTATCATGGCCCTGTAGCGTTCGCCAGTAACAGTGACCGTATTGCCGATGGCGTCCTCAATGAAATACGGCCCAATCACTACTCCCGCGTGAACGCCGCACCACACAATGTCTTTGAGTGGATGTAATGGCTCTTCTTGCATCACGCGCGGACTTCAGTGCTCCTGAAACGAAGATTTTGCTTATTGACGTATCCGCTTAAGAGTGGAAATGCGCCTCGTCGCTCATGATGATTTTCGACACAAAATCGTCCTCTTCGTTGTTGAGATTGAGGATGGTTTGTCAGTAATTCACATGCGGTCAGGAGGCATTAACTGATGCACTGTACGGGAACATGTGTAAGACTTTTACTAAAATTCGCTGAAGGGTCCGTCTGGTGATGCCCAATTGCGTGGCCCGTCGTCTGGTTGATGTTTCTTCGTTCTCAGCGACATCAGCAGCCACAGCCGCGACATTCTCGGCCGAACGACCAGTCCTCTGGCGGCCACGTCCTGCATGGTGTCCTGTGGTTCCAGTCTGTTCGAGTCGAGTAGTTAAGCGCCGGAATGTTTGCCCAGTTGGCGCGATACGATTAGGAAATCGACGTCGAAATTTACGCTGCGCTAACACCACCGACCGATTATTGGTCAAAAAAATCGACACAATTATTCCACGCTCTTGCAGAGTATAGCACTCCATTGCTTGTCTGTTTGTATACTGCAGCTGTCTAGTTCACAAATGTCAAATATGATTGACGTACGACGCCATTCGCCAAAATTATAACATCTTTTTTTTTTTGTTTTTTTAATTCTGTATTTATTATAGATATAAATAAATAGAGTAGAATGCCACTTTAATAGGCTTATCCAAAAAAATAAAACAAGTCTTCGGTGGGGTGACCCTTTAACCTTCCTATACCCGCGCATTGGTCTGTGAGACCGACAAATTACGCTTTTTGGAAAAATTTGAGTAACGGTGCCATTTAGCGCAGTGTACCTTGTTTGTTAAATACTATAACTAATATAAACTTGTTTTATTTCGTTAACAATATATCACTCTAGTGATTAAAACAAATTTCGTAAAAATATTCGAAGTAGAAGAGAAACTACGGGCTCTTGAATTTCGGTCCCAGAGACCGTGCGCGGGTATACGTGTTATTTTTTTTCACGCGGGTATAGGAAGGTTAAGAACACTTGCAAAGAAAAAATTAGACTAAATGAATTCAAGTAAAAATAAATTTAAAAATTAGCAAATTAAATGAAAAAAGAAATAATAGTTAATAGATGCAATGCAATAAAAAATCGGAAAACTAGACCAAAACATCAAAAAAGAGATTCTATAGCAGCATAATTAAAACGGGAAATCCAATTTTTTTCGTGTTTTGTAAACGTTCCAGGTAAAGTTATAGTCCGGATTGACTGAGGGAGTTTATTAAAAAGCCGATAAGACAAAACAGAAAAAAAATTACGAAATGCAGTTGTACGGAAATTAGGTTCAGATGACACGTTTGGAAGGTTTCCACGTAAGCTATAGTTTGAAATCAAACGAAAAGTGCGATTACCAGACTTCATAAAAAACACTTTTAACACTTTGAAACAATACAAATGACGAACTGGAAGAATTTTGAGGTCGGAGAACAAACGAAAGCTAGGATGTCTACCAGGTTTACAACAAATTTTTCTTAGAACATATTTCTGCAAAATTAGCAGTGATTGTATTTTATTTCGATACACACCCCCCCAACAAGCAATTGCATATTGTAACTTAGATTGAAAAATACCAAAATAAATTATCTTCAAGAGTTTTGTTGAGCAAACGTTACGCAAATAATAAAAATTACGAAGAGTGCATCGGAAATACTTTTTCAAGGTATCATTGTGATTAGAAAAACTCGTCCTGTAATCAAGGGTAAGCCCCAAATATTTAAAGTCATCTACTCTTTCTATTAAGAAACATTTATCACTACGGGTTAGGTCACTACAAAAAGAGGGAGGAGAAGAACCAGACGTACAAAAACAATTCGACAGTCTAAATCTTTGACACTCTGGTGCGTGGAAGTGCACATTAGCTTCCAAATAGTGTGAGGAAGATAAGCTAAAGAACATTATTTTAGTTTTAGAGCTTATAACTAAATTATGTTCAGCAAACCAGCGTCTCAGTAAGTTTATGTCCCAATTTACATCAGCAGTCAGGTCCAAAGGACTGTTTAGACCATAAGAGAAACCAATGTCATCCGCAAATGCAGTAGGAGAGCCTTTGTAATTAAGAGCTAAGAGCGAATTAATGTAAACCAAAAAGAGTATAGGACCCAGAACAGAGCCTTGTGGAACACCCAGGTTAAAGAACCTTATGTCACTCTTTATATCCTCTATCTTCACTACGACCTAAGCCAATTGAGCATGAAACCACGAAACCCAGCTTTTTCCAGTTTTCTCAACAAGCAATTGTGGTTAACCATTTCGAATGCTCTGGTAATATCAATAAATAACCCAGCTGTACATTTTTCCCATCGAGGTGCGACATTATTTGGGAACAAAACCGTAAAAGCGCATCTTCCGTCGATTTGCCTTTTTGGAAGCCAAATTGAGCTGGATTGAAAAAACTAGTTTTAACCAAAAACTCACAATCCTATTTTTCATAAGTTTTTCAAAGATTTTGCTGAAAACTGGAAGAAGTGAGATAGGTCTGTAGTTACCAATTTCAGAAGCAGAACCCTTTTTGAGCAAAGGAATGACATCAGCACATTTGAGGCCATCAGGAAACACCCCCTCAAACACACAACGATTAATAATATTTGCCAGGACATCCACTATGAAACATGAAATTTTTTTGTGTGTGAAATTAGAAATACCATCAGGTCCGCTCGAAATTGCCTTAAGTAAAGTACCAATAACTTTTAAGACTTCCAAAGAATTTATGGCCTGAAAAACAAAACTACTACTTTGCAAAGGTTCAACACATTCACAAATGGACGGACAAAGAGAACAAATCGATTGGACACGACTAGGTAGAAGACTGGAACCTACATTAGCAAAATAACGATTAAAAGCATCAGCGATCACGACTTTGTCATTAATATCGGAATCATCAAGACGTAGAACAGTAGGTTTTTTTGAGGCAGTAGATTAAGTTAGAATGCTGTTTACTAAATGCCATTCATTTTTTAAATTTCCCTTAGCAGAGTCAGAGTCAGAGGAATCGCGTCAGATCGGAATCTCCTTTTTTAGTTCAACACACAACTTCCTATACTTCCTTCTTAAACCCTGCTTATCGGGATACTTATTACACTTTATTCTGAGTTTATTTTTAACAATAACTTTGTTTAATAAGTATCCAGATATCCAAGGTTTAAGCCTTTTTATCCTTTTTTTTGTAGGGTAGAAATGAGGAACAAGATAGGATATGATTTTTAAAAGAAACTATGAATATATCATTTGCAGTAGAAACATCACTAGAAACATAAACATTTTCCCAAAATTCATAGAGTAGCTTGTTTTTTAGCCTACCAAAGTCAATTCTCAAACTACCTTGAGAGGAACTAGAAATACTAATATCCTTATATTTTGAGTTAGGTACTAAGAGTCCCGTCATGGAGTGATCAGGAATCGAAGACGCATTTCTCGTATCTACTTACTGTAGTCAACAATTCTGAAACGCCCATAAATATGATTCAGACAGCTACCCGATGCAGACCTAGTGGATTCATCAATAAAGCATATTAGACCATGCGAAGCTAGTAAGGACAAGTAACTAGAAACGATTTCATTACTATCCAAAATGTTAATGCTGAAATCTCCTACGATAATTCAATTTTTTGATTTTTCTTAGATAAGAGATCAGAAAACTCTTTTATAAACAATCTAACATTAAACAGATGAAGTCTAAAAAAACATACAAATCACGGTTAATTTCAATAGAAACCTTTAAAACATCAGCACTCAAAAAATCGTCTTCCGATAGGATGATTAATTTTGCGCCACCTTGTATATCCCTGAGTTGCTGAGTAATTTTTTTGCAGTTTGGATATATATATACAATATGTATGTACTGCCAAGCTCTCATTCTCAGTTTTGTGAAGCTGTAGAATCTTTGTTGAAGTAGATGAACAGAATTTGTGGAATTTTGTTCATAAACACTTTCGAGTTTGGTCCACATATCCGCAGCACTATCACAGCTCATTATGTGCAGTAGCGGCTCCTGCCCCATGGAAGTGACCTTTACCTTTTGTGCTTTTGTGTCTAATTTCACCAATTTTTCTACAGATACCTGGTCTGATGCCGCTGTCTCCTTTTTAATTGCATGTTTTTTTAGGGTCCCGACGGTTACTTCCCAAAGATATTTTGCTTTCAGAAAAACCTTGATCTGAAACTTCCACACTAACCATTTTCACTACTTAGGAGCTTTTCTATTTTTTGTTCGCTCTTCACTGCGTAGATTAACTGAATTAATTCGCGGTATTCTGAAGAGTTGACTGAGTTCTCCGTTAAACTGAACTAATTTTCTCGCCTCAAAGATTAAATAGTATTCCAAGAAAATATATTTACTCGTATAGTTATTGTTTTAAACCACGCTAATAAAAAAGTTACTGAGAATTAAATACGAAGAAGAGCATTTAAGAAGTAAGTACATTTAATCAGTCGAACTGGTTTTTTGCTCTGTTGTCTTGGAAATAAAATCTACAGAACAATGGGTAAAATTGGAAGAATTTGTTTAGAGAAATCGAAGTTATAGGCGCCTGCCTGACAGTTGTTAACATACCCTTAGCGGAGCTGTGGAGAAAAGGGTGAAATACTGTTAACGAGCGAAGCGAGCCACTTACCTCAAACTGGAATTGAGCCAAATTTCTGAGTGGTTGGCTCGCTTCGCTCCGTAACAGGATTTCACGCTTTTTTCCGTAGGGTTTAGCCGCTCACATATGCATATGCAATCATAGGTCTAACACCCTTTTCTCCGCAGGATTTTGCCGCTCATATATGCATATGCAATCATAGGTGTTACTATAATTGTGTATATCCAGTATACTGACTTTCTATACTAATACAACGGCGCCGTAGCGCAGAGGTTTGTGCGTTCAAGATTAGGTTCAGGGTTCGAATCTCAGAAAACGCCAAAAAGTTTTTTCACGGTCCCGTCCCTCGCGAATGTCTGAAAAACGCCCAAGAGTAACAACAGTCATAAGAAAGCTTCTCAATTCGCCTTTCGGATATGGTTCTAAACTATAGGTCCCTTCCATTTGTGTGAAAAAAATATAACACGCACAAGGAATGGTTGTGAAAAACTAGGCCCTGGACCATATAAGGTCTGTTGCGCCAGATATTTGTATTTGTATTGACATGTATATACATACATCTTCTTAATAATGCACAATTATCTTCAGAATATAGCGGAAAATTGAATATTAGCTTCAAATTAAGATAAAAATAAGAAATAAATAAATAAATACACCCCAACTATTTTCGATTCAAAAGAATTGACTAATCGGTAAATCCAGAATTGTCAGTTTCTTGGTGAAGGTAATCAAATGTATTCTTTCTGCATTTATAGAAAGACCCTGTTCCAGGAATGATTGCTCCTCCACACGAAATTGACTGCATATGATGTCAGCAATGACGCCCATGAACTTTCCCCTTGCCATTATTGAAACATCATCTGAATAACCAACTGCGCGGAGGCCAATTTCTCAAATTCCATCTAGGAGAGTCCAGAATTTTGGTTCACAGAGTGGGTGATAGGGCATCGCACTATGGAATGTTCTGCTGCCGCTACCACTGGCACTTGAGATATCCGTCTGAATATTTATTGATCTATTTTTCAAGGTATTGTCCACACTGTTTGCAACAAGTGAGTTAATCCCACATCTCAAAGACAATTTTAACGTCCATAATCGCGGTCACTGCCCTGCCTCTCGTATTTGGGTCCTCTTCTGAAATGCGTACAATTTGGTATGGCACTGTTACTCTAGACGCACTCGTTCTATAACGATATTGTCTACTATTCTAGGGTTTTATTCTCCATTTCGTCCACCACAATCATTTCAATTGTTTTTAATAGAAATTATGTGAGGCTGAGCGGTATAAAAAATTACGATTCCGCTTAATTGTTTCTAGACAGTTTTGGGAAAAACACAAAATTTTTTCCCCTGTACGTAATCGGTACGTACCCTGTTGCTAGAGGGGTAACACATGTAAACCTAACTCTGAAAAATCTAAACCACCCATTGCCTTAGAACTGTGAATATACCATCCTCTTCTCTATCCTATCCACCTTATTTACTACTTATTTCTTCGGAGCTTAGAGCTGATCTGACTTTAAAGCTTAAAAGTGTCTAGACTCTACACCCACTCCACTCCACTGTCACGGATAAGTTTGATTTTGGAAACTGCATATCTAAAGACTATTTTCGAAATCTGAAGTCCTGCAATGCTCCACATTCTCGTCATTGTTGAGGAGACAACCATCCGCGGTTCCCTTTCTCATCATCGTAGAACATTCTTCAACTCCCTACGTCCTTTTATTGATTGTTCGTATCTTAGCTGTGATTCTACGTGTGGAGTGGTTTACGGTGTACTGGGTACCCTACCATTCAGGATTCTTTGTAGCACATAATGACACTCGACGCTGAATTCGCACGTGAAAAGAAACATAAAGAACTCGAAATTAAACATAGAGAAATGAACTCGTTACTCGAATGAACTCGTTACTCCCAGCTCAGTACTGAGAACAAACTGCTTTTATAAAAGTAATTGCTAAATCCGGTGGGGGCCTACAGCTTACAACTTTATGGTTGTACAAAGAAAACTAATGCCACTATTTTACAAATTTTGCAAAATAAAATGCTAAGAGAAATTGTAACTTCGTAAGAAAGCATAGAAACCGACTAATGTCAACAATACAGTCCGTCAAATTTTGGATGAGAGCCGGTTAAAAAGGACGAAACCTTCCGCCTTGGCGAGATAAAGATTAACCGCGTCTAGAGTGAGGAACATGCGGGATCTTTCACTGGAAACAGGGACGTGCCGTGATGTTCTAAGCAGGGTGCTCTACACTTTTTTTGTTAGATAATAACGTCTGTACGTAAGTCCAATACATTTAGTTTTTTTCACAAAAGTTTCCCAACCTCATCATAGAAACTGATCTTGTTTTTATTTTCTTAAGTAATGTTTTTATCTATGGAAATCAAAGCTGTATCCTATAATCTTTCTTCAAGCGTGCGTCGTGTTTCTAGAATAAGATTTTATTCGCTTAAGTGCAGAAAACAATCTTTCAACTGACTTGCTTGTTGTTGGTATTGATAGCATTAAAGAGTTCAGTTTAAAAATGTTTGAGAATGTATCTTTTGAATTTACATTCTGAAGGAATCCAAGTATGCATGAAAACGTTTCGGAGTTGCGCACATTTAACTCATTCTTAAGCTTAACGAATTAAAAAAAAAAAACTTTTTTCATAAATACTAAAATTTTTTGATTCAACAATTCCAATTTTAAATCCGTCAGGGACTTGAATCTCACATCCATTTGTGTTGACAAAGTATCAATAATTTCAAAATATCAAAATATACTCGCCCGTATCGCAACTCAAAACCTGTTAAATCCTCGCCTCGTTTTGGATTTTAATCAACAACATTTTTAGCAGAATTGCACTAATTTTGAAACTGCGATCTGCTGTAAAATTTGCATTTTTGTTACTTCAATTTTCTTACAGCAATATTGAATGTCGAATGATTTTGTTTGTAATAAGTTAAACAATACATCGGTAGGTAAAATGAAAATACTTACATACATGTGCCATTAAATGTGTTAAGCAAAAAAATGTGTTGAACGTATGTATTAAGAAATTGTAAATCCTCCTGCTTCGGCACCGCAAGTAATTGCATCATCAATCATTTCTTCAAATAATATGGACAAATCATAAATAAAAGTATGAACCACATTAACAAGTCGAGATGAAACTGATCTCGTGGGGACGACTGTTGGGAGTCTACGCTTAACAATTTGTTCCAAAAAAAAGTTCTTTTAGTTGATTGGTAAAAAAAAGGACGATAGTCTGGACAAACTAATAAAAATATGAAGGAAATTCGCGAAAACAAGGTTTAAAATGCTAGCATTACAGTGTGGGAAAATTGCATTTGCTCTCTAGCCCTGGCTTGTGTTCCATTTAAATCCTTAGACATAATTGCTGCACCATCGTAAGTTCAAGCTGCATACTAGCTTTCCACTCCAATTTTTAGTTTTGACTAAATCTATCGATTTAATGAAAAGTGTTGTATTGCTGATTGCTTTCGCTTCAGTCAATATGGGGTTCTAGGTTCTACCAATATAGAGCACATCGAACAATAACCAGTGTGACCATTAGCTTCTCTCAAAAATATTCCACTCATCCGGAGAGGTGGAATATTTATATTCCACTTCAATATTTTTTTTTAATTCCACTTTTAAATCATTGGTTAATACACCTTAATAAGAAACAAATAAAAATTTATTATATATAAAACGTAAAACATGATAAACCAAATATGGGTATTACTCCAATAAAAAAAAATTTTCCACAAATGGAATATTATATTCCACTATGGTCACACTGACAATAGGTTAGGTTAGGTATGTGGGTTGGCGGGGAGAGAGACTCTCCGCCACACTCAGGTCAGTACTGACCCATTGTGATGCCCTTTGGGGGAAAGGATGTCCCTTGCCCATTGAAACCCGGTAACCGATTCTAATATGCTCCTATAGTTATTGATGCGAGTCTTTGCATACAAACCATCCTGAGGACCTGATAAATTTCATTATCTTGTCTGATGGCGTGCTGGCGAGTTCATCTAGGTCTTGGAAGAAGTAGCTCCCTAGGATCCTGTTCCTGCTGTGTTGGAGGCCAGGGCAGTGACATAGGAAGTGGGTTGTGTCCTCAAAAGCTCCCTCGTCCCCGCAACCTCTGCAGAGTTCTTCTTTCGTTAGACGTAGTTTTTTCAAATGATACCGTAGAGAGTTATGCCCCGTGATAACCCCAACGAGGGTGGAAAGGGATTTCCTGTCTTCCCGTATAAGTCTCTCGGTTCTGCCTTTATCAAAGGACGGCCATAGTTTCCTTGTGATTACACAGGAATCCAAGGAGGTCCATCTTGTGTTTGCCTCCTGTGTGGCAATTTTCCCTGCTTCAAGCTTGAGTGCGCAAAGCGGGATGTTCACGAGTGGTTCTGTTTGTCTTGAAACGGCTGCAGAACCCTCTCTTGCTAGTTCGTCAGCTTTCTCGTTGCCTGGTATACCCTCATGTCCAGGGACCCAGCAGAGCGATACCTTGTGCTGTGTTCCAGGAACCTTAAGCTCTTCTCTACAGCACTTCACAAGTTTAGATTTAATTTCTGTGGCAGTTATTGCTTTTATAGCTGCCTGGCTGTCAATAAAGAAGGTGATACCCTCTTGTGGTATTGCCCTTACTGCAGACTCACGGGCGGCTGTTGTCACTGCCAGGACCTCCGCTTGGAAAACGCTGCTGTGGTCTGGGAGGCGTATTGATTTCGATATTCCCAGCGATTCGGAGAAGATGCCTGACCCTACGCCAGTGTCCATTTTTGATCCGTCGGTATATATGGCAATGGATTGCGCGTTTGGTAGACCTCTTAACCACTCCTCCCTGCTAGGATAGGCGCTTGGGAAAGGTTTGTTAAAGTCTAAGTATGGCGTGATGTAATCCGTAATGGGTACATGGCCAATATACTTCTGAAGAATGGTCGTATGCCCTTTTGCATTCGACCTCCATGTTCCTGACTGGCTGATTCTGATGGCGCTTATGGCTGCAGATGTTTTGACGAAGATATCTAGCGGAAGCAGGTTGAGAATAGCCTCAAGTCCAGCGGTTGGAGTTGTCCTCATCGCACTGGTGGTCCCGATACACGCTAGTCTTTGAATCTTCGTGACGGCCATTAGGTTAGTGACCTTGTTCATCGCCGGCCACCAAACAAGACTGCCGTATGTCAGTATGGGTCTTATTATAGCCTTATACATCCAGAGAATTATTTTAGGAGAGGGACCCCAGGTTTTCCCAAAGATTCTGCTGCATGAGTGGAAGGCTATAGTTGCTTTTTTAATCCTTTCATTAATATTCATTCTCCAGTTTAGTTTCTTGTCTAAGCGGGATACCTCCGACAGATGGCGTACTAAACTGTGGTAGCTTTCTTTTATTAGTGAATAATACGAGCTCGGTTTTCTGGGGGTTTACCGTGAGCCCGCACTTCCTGGTCCAGATGTCAAGGGATTTGATGGCCCCTTCGACTTGTTCGCTGAGTGTTGGGAGGAATTTGCCTGTTGCCAGTATCACAACGTCGTCTGCATAAGCAGTGATACTGACGCCCCTGTTTCTGAGCAGCTGTAGGCCTTCGTTAAGAACAATGACCCACAGCAGTGGGGAAAGTACCCCGCTCTGAGGAGTTCCCCTGGAGGCGTAAGCTTCCATCCTTGTTCCCCCAATTTCGGTTATTATGTGTTTATCTTCGAGTATGCTGACAATCCATCCGATTAGGCTGTTGTGAATATTCAATGTGCCCAGCGTTCTCTTTACCGCTTCGGTGTTGACATTGTTAAAAGCTCCTTCAATGTCAAGGAATGCAGCTAATGTAAACTCTTTGCCTTTCAGTGATTTTTCTATTGAGCTGACAACACAGTGTAACGCTGTCTCTACACTTTTCCCTTTCGTGTAGGCATGCTGGGCTGAGGAAAGGTCCCCTGGCCGAAGTCTACTACGAATGTGTATGTCGATCAGTCTCTCGAAGGTTTTCAGAATGAAAGAGGTGAGGCTTATTGGCCTGAAGTCCTTCGCAGTGGTGTGACTTGCTTTGCCAGCCTTGGGAATAAATATAACCCTAACCTCTCTCCACGTTCTTGGAATATACCTCAGTATGAGGCAATTACAGTTACCGTTTTTTGCAGCATGATCGGGATGATACCGTCCAGTCCCGGGGATTTGTAGGGGGAGAATGATCTGATAGCCCACTCTATTCTATCCTCTGTGACCAAATCCGCAGGGGGTTCCGTTTCCATGATGCTGTTGGTACTGTTGGTACCGTCGTCATATCTACGCTGTGTCGTACAGCCTGGAAAGTGAGTTTTCAACAGCAGTCTTAGAAATTCCGAGCAGGATTCGGTCCAATTTCCTTCGGGATCCTTGAGAGATCCCAGAGTTTTTGTTTCCCTGATAAGGATTTTCCTTAGTCTCGCGGTTTCTGTTGTACTCATTAGGTCTTCACAGAAGTCCTGCCATGATTTACGTTTGGCTTTCTGTGTAGCGTTTTTAAAATTCCTCTGACTGGTTTTGTAAAGTTCCCAGTCGGCATCTGATTTTGTACGTCTGGCCAGGTTAAGAAGTCTCCTAGTTTCTTTCCTAATTTTGGCCAGTTCTTTGTTCCACCATGGAGGTGAGATTTTGGTCTTACGCTTAGTCATAGGACATACTTTACCGAAAACCTCTTTAAAGACAGATGCAATTTTCTCGGCTTTCCGATCGATGTCCGCTGGACTTTGCAGGTTGCCCTCACGTAGAAAGCTACTTTTCTTCTCTACCTCTTTGCCAAAGAGATCCCAGTCTGCTCTTTTTGGATTTCTGTATGGCTGGGGAGAATCACAGTTGCTACTTGTAAGGAATTCGATTAGTTTATGGTCAGAGTAGGATTCTACTCCCAGAACGTTCCAATTAATTATAGCTAGAGTGTTAGTATTTCTGACTAGCGTGATGTCAATAACCTCCTGTCTATTCCTAACTACAAATGTTGGTTCGTTACCTCTATTAGCTACTAGAAGATTGTTTTCTATAATGAATTCAAAAACCGACTCACCTCGTGGGTTGGTGCCGCTGCTTCCCCATTGTATATGGTGGGCATTCGCATCACATCCCATTAGCAGGTCCCATCTTTCCTGTGTCGCTTTTTGGACTAAGGCGCGGGTTAGTGTTGCTGGAGGGTCTACGGCTTCGTAAGGCATGTACACGGCTGATATAATCAGTGGGGGAAGCCCCCTCCGTTCATGTCTTACCACGGCTTGGTCTGTATTGCTGTATGTAGATAGAAGAAACAAATTAATGTGTTTCCTATCTACTATGCATGTTCTGTTCTTACTTTCAGTATTCATTGTCTCAGTACTGTAGGTTACATAATCTTTGTGATTGAGCCCACAAATTTTGCCACGGGAAATCCATGGTTCCTGTACTAAGGCGATGTCTATGTTTCTGTCACCTAAGAGATAAATAAGGTTAGCGCTAGCTGCTGTGCTATGGTGTAGGTTTATTTGTATGATTTTCATTAGATTACCTTTTCACCCGCCTCCCTCCTATTACCCTCAGCTCTGTCCGTGAAGGGTCGAACCTTGCACCGCGTAATTCCAGTGCGGACTTTGTTGTTGAACCTTCTCAACATCAGTATGGATTTGTGGTTGAGCAGAACCACAATCTCCGTACCTGCTTCGGTGTGCTCACCCACTTCTAGCACCTCCCAGTTCTCACTGAAGAGTTCCGGATTCAGATGCCGGAGGTTTCTTTCAATCCTCTCCTTCGGAATGTGTGGGCCAGGTATCAAAATTCGGCCTTTAGGTCTGGTAAATTCTAACAGGTCCTTCTTTCCGACTAGTCGGATGTCGGCATTTGCCCATGGAGCCTGAGTTTTGTTAACAAATGACTTCAACCAGTTAAGTGTGAAGTCATTGTCACACCGCAGAATTTTAAAACCATTGAAGGTTGTGAGCTGCTCAAAGAAGGGGGATTGACCCTCATTATTAACGATCGTATCATTAATGCCTTCCAGAATGCGCAGCTCCATGAGCCTCCATTCGTCTTTGCTCAGTCTTTTGTCTGGCTTGTTGAAATCTACAATAGCTACTTGTAGATTGGTATTGCCTACGACGTCCAACTTTGCTTTTTTGCCAGTCGCTTTTACTGGTGGCGAAG
Source organism: Blera fallax (assembly GCA_946965025.1). Classification (NCBI taxonomy): domain Eukaryota; kingdom Metazoa; phylum Arthropoda; class Insecta; order Diptera; family Syrphidae; genus Blera; species Blera fallax. The sequence goes on from OX337246.1 coordinate 54,425,663, forward strand.
TCGTGTCATCTAGCCCAGCTCTCTTCGAACTTCCTGCAATCGGCTCGTGTGTACGTCCCGTGACTTTCTTCGTGCCAATTGGCAGGGGCCTAAGTCTGTCCGAGACTGAGGTGGATGGCAAGAGGCTTTCCCTCCTCGACTCGGTCAGTCTTCCGGCCGTTCGCCTAGTCGTCCCTGCACTTTGTCTACTAGTGTTGACCGCAGATTCGGGGGTGCTCCCAATCGGTCTGGGTTTGGGTTTAGAACCTTCCGCCCGACCGATCGTGAGTGGTCTGGTACTGTTCGTAACTGAGGCGGGTGGCAAGCGGCATTCCCTCCTCGTCGCGTTCGGTACCGCACCAGTTCCTTCCTCTGGTCGGTCGCGTCTGTTCAGGGCTTTCCTGGAACAGCTTGCAGCCGGCTCGGACTTTGGTAAGTTCGGGTCGGTTACAGGCCGAAGTGCAGCATCAGCTGAGGTGGGGAGCAAGCGGCTTCCCGCCCTCGCCGTGTGAGCGCTTCTTACCATCAGCCCACGTCTGTTAGTATCCTGTTTTACGGGCCCTTTAAGCTTCAGCGTGTCATAGGCCCTGTCCAGAGCCGTTTTTTCCTTGTCCGTGAAGGAGTCCGGATCACGCTTTTTGAGCCGCCGAATCAATCGAAGAGCGTTGCGCTTCCGATTGTGTAAGGTCGTGTCTTGTCTACTAGTCGCGTTCCTAGTCGTTACCGGTTTAGACACTGGTAGGGCTAGTCCCTGATCAGGTTTTCCAGTACTAACTACTGTCGCGAAACTACGTGCGGTGGAATTCCCATTGTCAGCAGGGCTGCTACCGTCAGGCGGTGTAGATGAGGGTAGATTCTCCTCGAGAGAGTAGCAGCGGCTTGTCTCTTTAGGATTGTCCACCTCCATCTCGCCGTCCTTCGGAGTCCCGACCTCCTTCGACTGTGGGTCTGGCCCAAGCGTTGTTGAGCAGGAGGGAACCCCTACAGACTTCTGTAGCAGTGCTGATTGGGATGAAGGCTCCAGGTTTGTGGATGTGATCACCTTTGGTCCTGACTGGCGAAGGCTTGTCGCGGACTTAGGTGGACCCATCAGCACACCTACGCTCGGGTTACCTGAAGAGACGGGCACCTTCGGGGTACTGGCACCTGGCATGTACTCCGAAGATGCCTGTTCCTGCAGGTAAGCCCGTGCGTTATGGAGCCTTCTCCTATCCGGCTCGCTCAATTCCTCCCACTTTTTTGTCCCTAGTCTCTTGACCGTCAACTTGCAATTTTTCGACCTTCTGGAGGCAGTCGACTGGTTAGAGAGGGATGAGCTGGCGATGGAGCAAGTGTCGCCACATTCCAGAAATAGTCTTTCCAGACTGACGTCAATAGCCCCAACGCTTTCCTCATCCGAAGTGAGAAGAAGCGCTTCTTCTTCCTTAGCTCCTATTTCCCGATCGGTTTTTATTGAGCTAGAAGTGCCCGATCGGTTTGCACTCTTCGCTTTGTTGTTTTTATTATTTTTAGAATTAGATGGCATTAGGGTCCCACGAGTAAGGGGGAAGAAAATGTCCACCTGCACTCACCCCCTGTATGCAAGTAAGGGGAATTTAGTTAAAACTGGAGGTCCCCAGGTATCCAGAGTTTGCGCTAGCGACTGAGCACCCCCCCAGCCACGCAGGCCTCGGCGCGTCGAACCTTGCCTTGGGTGATCACCCTTTGGTTTCTAAATCCTCGTTAGACGAGCTTTACCATGGGAAAACATCTGGCTGAACACAGACACAGATGTAGTTTCCTCTCTCGGCAAGTCCCAGAGGACGTAGAGTAAGCCTCTCCACCACGACAAGGTAGGGATCAGGGAGAAGCACACTGACAATAACTAATATGTAGGGAAGAGAATCGAACAAAATGCAACCGAACACACTTTTTTCATTCTCACAGGTAACTGATGTGCGCCATGGTCTGGAGAACCCAAATTCATGTATTTTTACAGGCGGTTGTTGACACTTTGAATGTGGTAGAATTTTTTTTATATGGAGATTTCCTTTGGGTTGGTGCTCTAGTAACTGGAGAACATCTTGGCGAGTCGACGTCAAACTGAATTGTTTGTAACAATTTGGTGTGGATAAGTTGCGCGCGCAACAGAGTGAACAGAAATGGATGTTGAAGCAGTATTTTTAATTGAGCATTTTTGATTTGCAACTCGATTGAATATTGTATACAAATCAATTTTGTATTGAGACGGATTTCGTTGGGGTGTGCGGAGAACGAACACCTGCACACCTTAGAATAAACGTCACTGACTGGAAAGTAACCTGCCAAACGTTTCTATTTCGTGATAGAAAAGAAATTGCTTGATAAGTTATTTCTTAGTTGCAATATCTAACAAATTTATGTCGAAGCGTGGTGTTTTTGAACAGTAAGAATCTTGACAGAGTTTCGGTCAACAAATCCAAATATGGAGGAATATTCGATGGGGAGACTTTCTACTTATCGTCGGCTTACAAGCAAAACTGACCAACTGCCAAAAATTGTATTTTGTATTATTGTTGGCAAGTATAATAAGACACATGTAGAAAATTCTGTAAAAACTGCCTATCTGATATTTCATAAAATAACAAGCATTTAAAGAAAACAAAAAACTTGTTTTGCGTTTTCCCACGAATTACGTTTTTGCATTTAGTCAGTTTTGCTTGTAAGCCAACGATATGTACATAGTACAATTTTGTTTGAAAACTAAACACATACGTCAAAAGATTCGCGGTAAATTCTTTGTGACCTAAAGCCCGTATGACACTACATTTTTTTCACATTTTTAATGCCCTGAAAATGAAATTAGAGCAGTACGAAAAATTCAATACTGAAATTGCCATTAAGTGTGAGTGCGTACACACTAACCTAATAAATGTGAAATTGTCAGAAAAAATGCATTAAAAATGTAACCCAAACTACATTTTCCAACCACTGGCAGCTTTTTTTTTACATTTCTGTATTAAATTTAGTCATTGCAAAACTAAATTGTTTTGAATTTGCGAAATGGTTCCAGGTGTACTTATTTTGTGTGTTTTAAATATAAATTTATTAATAGCAACCGTTATGGAAATGTTCAGAGAAAAACAAAAACCTAAATTCCCAATTATTTTTTGCCGTTTGTGATTCTGTTCTGCTCAATACAAAAACAAAAGCTGACAGTTTATTATTTAACTGCAAAATAATTGCTTTCCTTTTCTTAAAAAATCGTGTTGTCCCTTTTATGCAAACATGATTTAATGCATTAAAAATCAAGAAAAAATGAAGTATCATACGGGCTTAACGATGAGTTAGTTCGAGTATTTCTTACATATTTGTGTTCCTTGGTTTGTCAGTTTTAATTTGATAAGCCAAATGATAGGGGTGAACTTTTTTTTTGTGTGTGCTCTCTGCCCCCCAAGTGCCCGTAACCCAATATTTTTTATTTATGTTACGTTTCATCAATTATATTCGGCGTACTACACTCTACCTTTGTGCTTTCAAATCTCTAGCTCAAAAAGATCAAATACTAAAAGGCTGTTACGTAAGCACGAGCAGACGTATAGACAACATATGTAGCAAAACAGTGTGCTTTGTTGCTTCGTAACAAAGGTTTGCTCGTGATAGAACATTTACTACCAATTGGTCCAATTATTGCATTTTTAAAGAAGTTATCATGATTGGCGTGGCGTCGTGGCTCAAGTGGTTAGTGCATTGGATCGCTGAGCGGGAGGTTCGACGTTTGAATCCCAGAAATTTCAAAAAGTTTTTTTTACAGTCCCACCTCTCGCGAATGTCTTACAAACGTTCGAGAGTAATAACTGTCAAGAGAAAGCTTCTCAATTTGCCTTTCAGATATGGCTCTAAACTGTAGGTCCCTTCCATTTGTGCACTGGTGGTCCCGATACACGCTAGTCTTTGAATCTTCGTGACGGCCATTAGGTTAGTGACCTTGTTCATCGCCGGTCACCAAACAAGACTGCCGTATGTCAGTATGGGTCTTATTATAGCCTTATACATCCAGAGAATTATTTTAGGAGAGGGACCCCAGGTTTTCCCAAAGATTCTGCTGCATGAGTGGAAGGCTGTAGTTGCTTTTTTAATCCTTTCATTAATATTCATTCTCCAGTTTAGTTTCTTGTCTAATACCAGCCCTAAGTATTTTGCGCTGTCGGAGATCTTGAGCGGGATACCTCCGACAGATGGCGTACTAAACTGTGGTAGTTTTCTTTTATTAGTGAATAATACGAGCTCGGTTTTCTGGGGGTTTACCGTGAGCCCGCACTTCCTGGTCCATATGTCAAGGGATTTGATGGCCCCTTCGACTTGTTCGCTGAGTGTTGGGAGGAATTTGCCTGTTGCCAGTATCACAACGTCGTCTGCATAAGCAGTGATACTGACGCCCCTGTTTCTGAGCAGCTGTAGGCCTTCGTTAAGAACAATGACCCACAGCAGTGGGGAAAGTACCCCGCTCTGAGGAGTTCCCCTGGAGGCGTAAGCTTCCATCCTTGTTCCCCCAATTTCGGTTATTATGTGTTTATCTTCGAGTATGCTGACAATCCATCCGATTAGGCTGTTGTGAATATTCAATGTGCCCAGCGTTCTCTTTACCGCTTCGGTGTTGACATTGTGAAAAGCTCCTTCAATGTCAAGGAATGCAGCTAATGTAAACTCTTTGTCTTTCAGTGATTTTTCTATTGAGCTGACAACACAGTGTAGCGCTGTCTCTACACTTTTCACTTTCGTGTAGGCATGCTGGGCTGAGGAAAGGTCCCCTGGCCGAAGTCTACTACGAATGTGTATGTCGATCAGTCTCTCGAAGGTTTTCAGAATGAAAGAGGTGAGGCTTATTGGCCTGAAGTCCTTCGCAGTGGTGTGACTTGCTTTGCCAGCCTTGGGAATAAATATAACCCTAACCTCTCTCCACGTTCTTGGAATATACCTCAGTATGAGGCAATTACAGTTACCGTTTTTTGCAGCATGATCGGGATGATACCGTCCAGTCCCGGGGATTTGTAGGGGGAGAATGATCTGATAGCCCACTCTATTCTATCCTCTGTGACCAAATCCGCAGGGGGTTCCGTTTCCATGATGCTGTTGGTACTGTTGGTACCGTCGTCATATCTACGCTGTGTCGTACAGCCTGGAAAGTGAGTTTTCAACAGCAGTCTTAGAAATTCCGAGCAGGATTCGGTCCAATTTCCTTCGGGATCCTTGAGAGATCCCAGAGTTATTGTTTCCCTGATAAGGATTTTCCTTAGTCTCGCGGTTTCTGTTGTACTCATTAGGTCTTCACAGAAGTCCTGCCATGATTTACGTTTGGCTTTCTGTGTAGCGTTTTTAAAATTCCTCTGACTGGTTTTGTAAAGTTCCCAGTCAGCATCTGATTTTGTACGTTTGGCCAGGTTAAGAAGTCTCCTAGTTTCTTTCCTAATTTTGGCCAGTTCTTTGTTCCACCATGGAGGTGAGATTTTGGTCTTACGCTTTGTATCAGAAATGTTTTGCTCTACAAATTTATTTCTTTATTTCAACTTAAGATTATTATTTAATTCACCACAATTCAAAAGCACGTGTGTGTGCTGGCAAGTGCAAAAATGGAAAGAACAAAGAGCAAGAAAAAAGGCGGAAGAATTCGTCAGCTCCGTCATGACAGCCGATGTCAATCATGTAGTGGCCGACAGGGTGATGCCAAATCCCGGACATCGTGTAGTGGCCGACCGGTTGATGCCAAATCCCGAACATCCTGCCCGGTCGAACCGTCTGGTTCGAAAGACTCCAGTAGCCGACACAATTTTTGGACTGCCCGGGTACATACTCCATGGGCTGTCTTCACTGTTGTGTTGCGGATTAACCCATCGCTGCCAGGATAAACTTCCGTAATACGGCCCAACCGCCAATGAGTTGGAGGTAAATTTTCGTGCCTGACCAAAACAATATCACCCACGCGTACGTCCTCTTGTCGTCGTTGCCATTTGCTTCGAGTTTGTAACGTATGCAAATACTCGTCGCTCCATCGTTGCCAAAATCTCTGATGGACTTGTTGCAACCACTGCCAGAGCTTCATTCGATTACGGGGAACTTCGATGAGACTTGGCTCGGGAACTGCAATGATGGGGGTTCCGATAAGGAAATGACCTGGAGTCAGAGCTAAGATGTCGTCTGGATCATCATGTAGGGGTATGAGTGGACGCGAATTGAGGCACGCCTCGATACGCACCGCCAAGGTCTGCAGCTGGCTGTACCATAGAGTTTGTGCTCCGACTAGGCGTACCAGATGGCGTTTTGCAGATTTCACTGCAGCCTCCCATAGCCCACCTTGATGAGGAGCACTAGGGGCGATAAAGTGCCAAGTCGTGCCCATGTTGGCTAGTAATTGTTGATTTTGATCGCTGCTCCAGGCCGCCAAATCCTCTTTGAGTATTCGATTTGCTCCAACAAAGGCTGTGCCATTATCGCTATATAGGTCTCGACAGGGTCCGCGCCGACTAATGAATCTGGTAAAGGCCGCTAGAAACGCTTGGGACGAAAGGTCATCTACCACCTCTATATGCACGGCCTTTGTGACCATGCAAATAAAGATAGCCAAGTATGTTTTGATGGTAGAACGGGACCGTTTTGGTCCAACGCGCAGAGAAAAGGGTCCACAATAGTCGACCCCTGATGCACTGAAAGGACGAGCAGCAGTTACCCTCTGTCTTGGTAACGATGCCATTTGTTGAGTAAGTATGGCACCACGGTGACGACGGAAAATGGTGCAGTTGTGTAGCAATGTTCGTACAGCCTGTCTAGCTTGCAAAATCCAGTACCGCTGGCGGAGAGTCTGCAACATTATCTGCGTGCCGCCGTGAAGTGTGGTTTCGTGCGCCTGTACGATGAGCAGCCAACTTAGAGCCCCAGACTTCGGTAAAATAATCGGAAAACGGTAATCATGGGGTACAGGTGCATTCTTAATTCGACCACCTACACGCAGAATTCCTTTGTCATCCAAAAATGGGTTAAGTGGGAGCAGCCGACTGGAGTTCGATAAACTGGAAGCATTCCAAAGTTTAGATATATCATTAGCAAAGCATTTACCTTGTTCCAAGCGGATTAGGGTTTCCAAGGCATCATCCAACTCGTCAGCTCCAATTACCATTCTTTTCAGAAGATGTCTTTGCATCGGCATCCATCGTCTGATACGCGCAACGGTTCGTAGAAGTCGAAGGATGGAACTAAAGCGCTCTGTAAGAGGAATGATTTTTCCATCTGGCGTTCGTGTTGTAAGTCCAGGAGCAACTGTAGCTGCCGCCACCCGTAATGACCCCTTTTCTTCATCTTGCACGGCAGAAAGTTCTTCTTCGTTCAAGGTGGTGTTGTGTTCTGAGGTTAGTGATTTGTTCATCAACCACTCCGGACCATGTAGCCATAAATGATTTTTCAAAAGTGCATCTGCCCCGATGCCTCGGCTGGCGCAATCAGCCGGATTCTGGGCCGACCGAATATAGTGCCATCGGTCGGGAGATGTATATTCTTGTATTTGTCGAACTCGATTTGAGACATATGGTTTTAGTGTTGAAGGATGTTTGCGTAGCCAACATAGCACAATGTTCGAATCCGACCACAGAAAATATGGGGTGTTTTGCAGTCCCAATGCGATGCGAACGTTCTGAAGCGTCAATGCCAACAAGTGCGCTGCGCTCAGCTCTAAGCGAGGAATCGTAGCACCCTTTGATGTATAACTGACTGATTATGATTTATACATAATGTATGTAAATGATCATTATTCACACACATGAACAACACCTACGCACACTAACATCTAATGCATCCAACCTAGTGTGGTGGTCTCAGTCTTTAATTTGCTTTCTTTTCTCAGTTGCAATTTGTCGCCGAATAAAGACAGTTCATATAACTTAAAGAAGTGTTTCATTTCACTAATTGGAAATAGCACACCCTTAAGCGGAGCTACCTTGGTGCGAGCAGTAAGAAGTGAAATATGTGGGGCCTCATCGGGACCAATTGTTCTGGTGTAAAGAACAGCAGCATATGCCCGCGAACTAGCATCACAAAACCCGTGTATTGTTGTTTCTTCTCCATGTGTCATACCCAACCATCTGGGTACCCGAAAATGGTTGAGGGCTGGGAGTCCATTCCGAAATGTAAGCCATTCTTCAGACAATTCCGTAGGTAGTGGGGCATCCCAAGTGATACCCGCAAACCATAGACTCTGGATGAAAATCTTGCCTCTGATAACGACCGGTGCGAGTAGACCTGTTGGGTCGAACAACTGGGCAACTTCACTAAGAACCCGCCTCTTCGTAGGAGATTTGGGAGGTTTAACTAGATTCACGTTGAAGAACAATTCGTCGTTGCCTGGGTCCCACCTTAATCCAAGCACTGAAGCGGTTGTAGAGTCGATGACGTGTTCGGCCGCCGGTTGCACCTCACCCTTTATCATTTGAAGAACCTGAAGACTATTGGAACTCCACTTCCTAAGCTTGAACTGTCCAGCCGAGAGAATTTTGTCTATATTAGTAGCCAACAACAGTGCTTCATGAACGGAATTGCAACTAGTCAAAAAGTCGTCCACATAAAATGACCTCAAAATCGTATCCCGCGCTGCCAAAGCCTGATCACAGTCAACCACTTCACTGGAATTGTCAAGAGCACATTGGTGTAAGGCACGTATTGCATTGAACGGGCTGCAAGCCATCCCATAAGTAACTGTAGTCAGGTTGTAGACACCGATGTTCTTTTCTGGTGACTCCCGCCACAGAATACGCTGGAACTGTCGATGCTCAGGTGCAACCAGTACTTGACGGAACATTTTTTCAATATCCGCGGTAAGAGCGATGCGGTACCGACGAAAGCGAAAAATCATGTTCACTAAGGAATCCTGTATCGTAGGACCAACCAGCTGGATGTCATTCAGCGAGATCCCAGTACTTGTTTGAGCTGATGCATTAAAAACAACACGAAACTTTGTGGTCACTGCATGATGTGGAATGTAATAGCCGCTTGCATGGGCGCCAGGTTGACCAACATATTCCATATGACCAAGGGCAGAATATTCATGCATGAAGGTAACGTATTTTTCACGCAAATCATAATCACCAGCCAATCGACGTTCGAGGCAGTGAAACTGCCGCAGAGCATTTTGATACGAGTCTCCGAGCTTGTTAACGTTACTACCAAACTGTATGTGTACGATATATCTGCCATCTCTGGTTCGAGAGTGGGTCGCTGAGAATATCCGCTAACATTCGTCATCTTGAACCTCATCTCCAGGCCCTTCTTCGAACTTCCAAAAATTTCGTACGAGTTCCTCCAAACTTTGTTCACTATTAGATACTTGAGCACATAGCGTGCGAATAGGGTGTGCTGAGGTAGATGCAGTCGAAGCTGGGCCAAAAATAACCCATCCAAATTGTGTTCGTTGAGCGTGGGGTTCATCTTGTCTACCACTGATGATGTCACCTTTGACGACCAGGCCCCACACATCAGACCCTATGAGTACATCTATGCCACCAGGTGTACCAAAACCAGGGTCGGCCAGTTGAAGACCCACTAAATGTTTCCACCGAGTCACGTCGACGTGCACCGCTGGGGTTATCGAGGTGATGGATGGAATTACCAAGGCTCGGATGTTAATTGAAAATGCTGAGTTTATGGACTGAAGTTCAACTAAAACGCTGCCCTTTGAACGAGTCTGAGCTAATGCACCAATTCCTTCAATCTCCAACTCACATTTGGTTCTGTGAAAATTCAAATAGTTAGCTAAACGATCCGAGATAAAACTTCCCTGCGATCCGGGATCGCAGAGGATACGGACTAGGCGCTGTTCATTCCGTTCTCCATGTGCATATGCGCGCGCAGTAGCAAGCAACACCGCACGATCTCCTCTAGTAAGGCAAGTTATCACAGGATCGGCTAGTCATGAAGGTGGCTGTGTCAACATTGCATCAGCTGCGGAAGCGTCTATCGATGGCGAAGCGGACATGGTAGAAACTGCAGACTTACCACTAGCTTCACGGCAAAACAGGGTATGGTGCTTCCGACCGCACTGTCGACACCCACTGCTTTGAGTTATGTCCATTTTTGAGGCAGTTGAAGCACAAACCAAAATTCTTCAATGCTTCGAAACGCTGTTCAGGTTTCATGTTGACTAAGGATTGACATCTCGAGACCCTATGCGGCCCTTGACAGTAGCTACACCTCATACCAAATCAAAATCAAGTGCAAAAATGGAAAGAACAAAGAGCAAGAAAAAAGGCGGAAAAATTCGTCAGCTCCGTCATGACAGCCGATGTCAATCATGTAGTGGCCGACAGGGTGATGCCAAATCCCGGACATCGTGTAGTGGCCGACAGGTTGATGCCAAATCCCGAACACGCTTAGTCATAGGACATACTTTACCGAAAACCTCTTTAAAGACAAATGCAATTTTCTCGGCTTTCCGATCGATGTCCGCTGGACTTTGCAGGTTGCCCTCACGTAGAAAGCTACTTTTCTTCTCTACCTCTTTGCCAAAGAGATCCCAGTCTGCTCTTTTTGGATTTCTGTATGGCTGGGGAGAATCACAGTTGCTACTTGTAAGGAATTCGATTAGTTTATGGTCAGAGTAGGATTCTACTCCCAGAACGTTCCAATTAATTATAGCTAGAGTGTTAGTATTTCTGACTAGCGTGATGTCAATAACCTCCTGTCTATTCCTAACTACAAATGTTGGTTCGTTACCTCTATTAGCTACTAGAATATTGTTTTCTATAATGAATTCAAAAACCGACTCACCTCGTGGGTTGGTGCCGCTGCTTCCCCATTGTATATGGTGGGCATTCGCATCACATCCCATTAGCAGGTCCCATCTTTCCTGTGTCGCTTTTTGGACTAAGGCGCGGGTTAGTGTTGCTGGAGGGTCTACGGCTTCGTAAGGCATGTACACGGCTGATATAATCAGTGGGGGAAGCCCCCTCCGTTCATGTCTTACCACGGTTTGGTCTGTATTGCTTTATGTAGATAGAAGAAACAAATTAATGTGTTTCCTATCTACTATGCATGTTCTGTTCTTACTTTCAGTATTCATTGTCTCAGTACTGTAGGTTACATAATCTTTGTGATTGAGCCCACAAATTTTGCCCCGGGAAATCCATGGTTCCTGTACTAAGGCGATGTCTATGTTTCTGTCACCTAAGAGATAAATAAGGTTAGCGCTAGCTGCTGTGCTATGGTGTAGGTTTATTTGTATGATTTTCATTAGATTACCTTTCCACCCGCCTCCCTCCTATTACCCTCAGCTCTGTCCGTGAAGGGTCGAACCTTGCACCGCGTAATTCCAGTGCGGACTTTGTTGTTGAACCTTCTCAACATCAGTATGGATTTGTGGTTGAGCAGAACCACAATCTCCGTACCTGCTTCGGTGTGCTCACCCACTTCTAGCACCTCCCAGTTCTCACTGAAGAGTTCCGGATTCAGATGCCGGAGGTTTCTTTCAATCCTCTCCTTCGGAATGTGTGGGCCAGGTATCAAAATTCGGCCTTTAGGTCTGGTAAATTCTAACAGGTCCTTCTTTCCGACTAGTCGGATGTCGGCATTTGCCCATGGAGCCTGAGTTTTGTTAACAAATGACTTCAACCAGTTAAGTGTGAAGTCATTGTCACACCGCAGAATTTTAAAACCATTGAAGGTTGTGAGCTGCTCAAAGAAGGGGGATTGACCCTCATTATTAACGATCGTATCGTTAATGCCTTCCAGAATGCGCAGCTCCATGAGCCTCCATTCGTCTTTGCTCAGTCTTTTGTCTGGCTTGTTGAAATCTACAATAGCTACTTGTAGATTGGTATTGCCTACGACGTCCAACTTTGCTTTTTTGCCAGTCGCTTTTACTGGTGGCGAAGTCGTGTCATCTAGCCCAGCTCTCTTCGAACTTCCTGCAATCGGCTAGTGTGTACGTCCCGTGACTTTCTTCGTGCCAATTGGCAGGGGCCTTAGTCTGTCCGAGACTGAGGTGGATGGCAAGAGGCTTTCCCTCCTCGACTCGGTCAGTCTTCCGGCCGTTCGCCTAGTCGTCCATGCACTTTGTCTACTAGTGTTGACCGCAGATTCGGGGGTGCTCCCAATCGGTCTGGGTTTGGGTTTAGAACCTTCCGCCCGACCGATCGTGAGTGGTCTGGTACTGTTCGTAACTGAGGCGGGTGGCAAGCGGCATTCCCTCCTCGTCGCGTTCGGTACCGCACCAGTTCCTTCCTCTGGTCGGTCGCGTCTGTTCAGGGCTTTCCTGGAACAGCTTGCAGCCGGCTCGGACTTTGGTAAGTTCGGGTCGGTTACAGGCCGAAGTGCAGCATCAGCTGAGGTGGGGAGCAAGCGGCTTCCCGCCCTCGCCATGTGAGCGCTTCTTACCATCAGCCCACGTCTGTTAGTATCCTGTTTTACGGGCCCTTTAAGCTTCAGCGTGTCATAGGCCCTGTCCAGAGCCGTTTTTTCCTTGTCCGTGAAGGAGTCCGGATCACGCTTTTTGAGCCGCCGAATCAATCGAAGAGCGTTGCGCTTCCGATTGTGTAAGGTCGTGTCTTGTCTACTAGTCGCGTTCCTAGTCGTTACCGGTTTAGACACTGGTAGGGCTAGTCCCTGATCAGGTTTTCCAGTACTAACTACTGTCGCGAAACTACGTGCGGTGGAATTCCCATTGTCAGCAGGGCTGCTACCGTCAGGCGGTGTAGATGAGGGTAGATTCTCCTCGAGAGAGTAGCAGCGGCTTGTCTCTTTAGGATTGTCCACCTCCATCTCACCGTCCTTCGGAGTCCCGACCTCCTTCGACTGTGGGTCTGGCCCAAGCGTTGTTGAGCAGGAGGGAACCCCTACAGACTTCTGTAGCAGTGCTGATTGGGATGAAGGCTCCAGGTTTGTGGATGTGATCACCTTTGGTCCTGACTGGCGAAGGCTTGTCGCGGACTTAGGTGGACCCATCAGCACACCTACGCTCGGGTTACCTGAAGAGACGGGCACCTTCGGGGTACTGGCACCTGGCATGTACTCCGAAGATGCCTGTTCCTGCAGGTAAGCCCGTGCGTTATGGAGCCTTCTCCTATCCGGCTCGCTCAATTCCTCCCACTTTTTTGTCCCTAGTCTCTTAACCGTCAACTTGCAATTTTTCGACCTTCTGGAGGCAGTCGACTGGTTAGAGAGGGATGAGCTGGCGATGGAGCAAGTGTCGCCACATTCCAGAAAGAGTCTTTCCAGACTGACGTCAATAGCCCCAACGCTTTCCTCATCCGAAGTGAGATGAAGCGCTTCTTCTTCCTTAGCTCCTATTTCCCGATCGATTTTTATTGAGCTAGAAGTGCCCGATCGGTTTGCACTCTTCGCTTTGTTGTTTTTATTATTTTTAGAATTAGATGGCATTAGCGTCCCACGAGTAAGGGGGAAGAAAATGTCCACCTGCACTCACCCCCTGTATGCAAGTAAGGGGAATTTAGTTAAAACTGGAGGTCCCCAGGTATCCAGAGTTTGCGCTAGCGACTGAGCACCCCCCCAGCCACGCAGGCCTCGGCGCGTCGAACCTTGCCTTGGGTGATCACCCTTTGGTTTCTAAATCCTCGTTAGACGAGCTTTACCATGGGAAAACATCTGGCTGAACACAGACACAGATGTAGTTTCCTCTCTCGGCAAGTCCCAGAGGACGTAGAGTAAGCCTCTCCACCACGACAAGGTAGGGATCAGGGAGAAGCACACTGACAATAACTAATATGTAGGGAAGAGAATCGAACAAAATGCAACCGAACACACTTTTTTCATTCTCACAGGTAACTGATGTGCGCCATGGTCTGGAGAACCCAAATTCATGTATTTTTACAGGCGGTTGTTGACACTTTGAATGTGGTAGAATTTTTTTTATATGGAGATTTCCTTTGGGTTGGTGCTCTAGTAACTGGAGAACATCTTGGCGAGTCGACGTCAAACTGAATTGTTTGTAACAATTTGGTGTGGATAAGTTGCGCGCGCAACAGAGTGAACAGAAATGGATGTTGAAGCAGTATTTTTAATTGAGCATTTTTGATTTGCAACTCGATTGAATATTGTATACAAATCAATTTTGTATTGAGACGGATTTCGTTGGGGTGTGCGGAGAACGAACACCTGCGCACCTTAGAATAAACGTCACTGACTGGAAAGTAACCTGCCAAACGTTTCTATTTCGTGATAGAAAAGAAATTGCTTGATAAGTTATTTCTTAGTTGCAATATCTAACAAATTTATGTCGAAGCGTGGTGTTTTTGAACAGTAAGAATCTTGACAGAGTTTCGGTCAACAAATCCAAATATGGAGGAATATTCGATGGGGAGACTTTCTACTTATCGTCGGCTTACAAGCAAAACTGACCAACTGCCAAAAATTGTATTTTGTATTATTGTTGGCAAGTATAATAAGACACATGTAGAAAATTCTGTAAAAACTGCCTATCTGATATTTCATAAAATAACAAGCATTTAAAGAAAACAAAAAACTTGTTTTGCGTTTTCCCACGAATTACGTTTTTGCATTTAGTCAGTTTTGCTTGTAAGCCAACGATATGTACATAGTACAATTTTGTTTGAAAACTAAACACATACGCCAAAAGATTCGCGGTAAATTCTTTGTGACCTAAAGCCCGTATGACACTACATTTTTTTCACATTTTTAATGCCCTGAAAATGAAATTAGAGCAGTACGAAAAATTCACTACTGAAATTGCCATTAAGTGTGAGTGCGTACACACTAACCTAATAAATGTGAAATTGTCAGAAAAAATGCATTAAAAATGTAACCCAAACTACATTTTCCAACCACTGGCAGCTTTTTTTTTACATTTCTGTATTAAATTTAGTCATTGCAAAACTAAATTGTTTTGAATTTGCGAAATGGTTCCAGGTGTACTTATTTTGTGTGTTTTAAATATAAATTTATTAATAGCAACCGTTATGGAAATGTTCAGAGAAAAACAAAAACCTAAATTCCGAATTATTTTTTGCCGTTTGTGATTCTGTTCTGCTCAATACAAAAACAAAAGCTGACAGTTTATTATTTAACTGCAAAATAATTGCTTTCCTTTTCTTAAAAAATCGTGTTGTCCCTTTTATGCAAACATGATTTAATGCATTAAAAATCAAGAAAAAATGAAGTATCATACGGGCTTAACGGCGAGTTAGTTCGAGTATTTCTTACATATTTGTGTTCCTTGGTTTGTCAGTTTTAATTTGATAAGCCAAATGATAGGGGTGAACTTTTTTTTTGTGTGTGCTCTCTGCCCCCCAAGTGCCCGTAACCCAATATTTTTTATTTATGTTACGTTTCATCAATTATATTCGGCGTACTACACTCTACCTTTGTGCTTTCAAATCTCTAGCTCAAAAAGATCAAATACTAAAAGGCTGTTACGTAAGCACGAGCAAACGTATAGACAACATATGTAGTAAAACAGTGTGCTTTGTTGCTTCGTAACAAAGGTTTGCTCGTGATAGAACATTTACTACCAATTGGTCCAATTATTGCATTTTTAAAGAAGTTATCATGATTGGCGTGGCGTCGTGGCTCAAGTGGTTAGTGCATTGGATCGCTGAGCGGGAGGTTCGACGTTTGAATCCCAGAAATTTACAGTCCCACCTCTCGCGAATGTCTTACAAACGTTCGAGAGTAATAACTGTCAAGAGAAAGCTTCTCAATTTGCCTTTCAGATATGGCTCTAAACTGTAGGTCCCTTCCATTTGTGTGAAAGAATACGAATGGTTGCGAGAAGCTAGGCCCTGGACCATATACGCCTGTTGCGCCAAGTATTTGTATTTTTTTTTTCTTTATCATGATTAGCAAATTCCAAGATCGAGTTCGGACCCTTAGACGGACAGACAGACGTAGTAATACCTTATTTCCAGTCATATTTATTGACCCGTTATTTGATCACTTTTCACCGCAACATGTCGTTGTACCGGAAGTTGAAAAATCAATGTTTTCAGTTATTGATACCATTCTTTATTAATTTTTTTTTTTTTTTGTAATTTACCCGCACTCAAGGGGTTATGAATATTCTTTTAATGTTTATACACAGTGCGGGCGGTGAAGGGAAGATAGAGAGAGAGAGAAAGAGATTGGTGTAGTGGTTTGAAACTCAGGCGTATTAGGTTTCACACATTAGCTCCAGGGGTGGTGTCCAGATAACTGGGGAGATTGTTTGTTGTCATTTATTTGTTTTGCTTTCGCTTCTGATTGACAGAATTTTTTTTCCGATCCACCTGATGTCATCAGCATATCAATTATCAACATATCGATCAATTTCTCCAGCAATATAACAAACCTACTGCCAGTGTTGTGCCTTCGCAGTAGTGTTGTCACAAACTTTCGCAATTGATCGGACTGCCTCTTATCATATAATGCTTGCTGACATCAGGGATTGAACTGTGAACCATCAGCTCGACAAACGATGACGCTGCCACTACACCATTGCCACCCTTGTTTATGAAAAACAAAACTTTTTTCTATAGAAAATCGATACAAGTCTAGTTTATGTTGAGACCACTAAAAAGCGGTGTTTCATCCTTCTTACAGAAAACAGGTATGAAATGTCGCGAAAAACGTCGCAAGTGGGTAAGTGTCATTGTTTGCACACAAATTTAAATTTTTTTTTACCAAAAACGTGACACAAGTGAAAATGTGCCTTTGTTTCATAGGTTTCATAGGTTATATAATATTACCGAGAAAAGTGATCAAGAAAATATGACGTTTTTCGTGTTGACGAATTCCTAATATGGTACGCGCCATTTTCGATGTTTTGGCATAATCTGAGTTATGTGATTTGTCTTGATAGGAAAAACGTCACAAATCGAAGTCTTCTGACTTACTATTTTTTTATGAAAAAAGTGCTGAGGATATGTACGTCGATAAATATAATTTCCTTAAATAGCTGAATCAAAAGTACTTATTTAGTAAATCACAGATAATTCATAAACATCAAGGTGGAGTGCCAAAAGGTCGTTGAACGATTTGGAAATCTTTTTTCTTCTTTCCTGAAAAATATGACTTTTTAATTTGTGACGTTTTTCTTCTGGACCATCGATATGTTTCGGAATTGCGGATTCAAATTCGATTCGCGCTACCTAATTTCTTTTTTTTAAAAACATTGTCTTAAGGTTGCATAGATAGTTCTTACAAATTTTTGAGCAGTATTTTGTTTTAATATTCAAAGCGAATAATGAGGCTATGCCTATGAATATCAAAATGCTATGTATATGATTGAATTATTCTGACGCCATTAATTCACAAGTGACCGACTTTAACTTTCTTAACACTTTGTGTATTTTGTAGAAATTTTAATATTTCATAAGTAATTCTTATTAATCAAATGCGCTTACAAAACCATTTGCGAAGAAATTAAACAATATAGTCAGATACCCGTCGTACAATCAACCATTTTAAATAGGAGAATTGTGCTCAAGATGACATACTTTTTCGTAAAAGAGAACAATAAAAATACATATCTAGAAATCATAGGGATGAAAACAATGCGAATTCAATTAATTCATTTATTGGTAACAAAAACAACATTTGTGTACAATAATAAATAGTATTTTTAGAGATATTTTAAAATTAGGCTCAAGAGCATGTTCAAGACGGCATAGTTAAGTGTAAGATGACATATTCTATTAGCGTAAGATGATATACTGGTTACGAATCTTCTTTGCAGAGCTCACATATGAACTGCTTGGTTTTATGATCAAAACCGGCACATAATGCGTGGCAACATTTTGCGCACGCCTGGCAGCAGAGCCAGTGCGGTGGTATATCAGTCAGTACTTCTACTAACATCGCGTAGAACTTCATAACTTGAGGCTTATTGAAAGTCATAGCTCTTGCCGCTGATATTGGTTCAGTTGCTCTTAATATCAATCTGGGGTTCCGATCTCTAGAACCATTCAACCAATCCCAACCAGCCATTTGAGTCTCTTTGTCGAATTTGTGGTTTATTCCTGCTTTTTCAGCGTATTCAAATGCCAATTTTCTTACGTCCGTGGTTATAAAACCGAAGAAACGGTTCTTGAAAGATATGTTCCGCCATATATTTTTCTTCATCTTGGTTAAAAGTTAGCTTGAAGCAGCCTAGATTGAAATGACGACGAAGGGTTGTTTGAGGTACTCGGCAAGTAGCGAACCACATTTATTCTCTCTGACGTCTTGTATAGCCCTAGCCAAATCGTCTTTCGACGAAGAATGCCTGCTTGATGTTCTTTTGAAGTTGTTTGGCATACTGAAATGAAAAGATTTCTAAATTAAAACAAAATACTACCTCTTGAGTAAGATGACATAGTGTGCTATCTTGGGCGGTCGAGCATCATGCCATCATGCCGGATATAAGTGAAAATGTTTAGCAGATTGTAGGCATCAATCACCATTTTCTGATCAAGTAAAAATATCACACAGAAATCATTAAATATACCCATAAAACCCTTTAGACCAGTGGTTCCCAACCTTTTCAACAGCATTCCCCCCTCATGGCGAATTGGAAAATCGCATACCAGTCAAATAAAAATTCCAAATGTTCATTGAAAAATATATTTAATTCATCGAGAATTTTAAATATTCTTGCATACATTTTTTTAAATTAATTTTGATAAACGTATTTTTATTTATTATTTATTAGTAAGGCTAGGATTTCCATGCACTTAAAAACGCAAAATATGCGCCTAAGATATGCTCTTAAAAGTGGGAAATATGCACTTTAAATGCGCATTTAAAACCATGGCGAAGTCATCTATAACGACGTGGTTTATAACGACCAGTGGCTTTTAACGACCAATTTTCCCTCACGTGGTTGGTTTTTGCACAAGTAATCTTTCTATTTTTGAAAAGTCGGATAAAACGACCGTTGGCTATAGCGACCTGGCTGTACGACTGTAGTTAAACTTTGCATTTTTTTAATGAAAAACAAACAAACATTAAAATTTTTAAAATTTTAAAATAATTCTGTATTTTTATTTTAAGTACTAAAAAACAATAATGTTAATTAAATTAATAAAAAGGTTAACAAAACATAAAGATCTTCATTTGAAAAATTAGATAACAGAAGTAGCATTATTTTAACATTTAATTCAGGTTTTCAAAATTCTCATATGTTTTATTAACATAAATGTTAAAATTTTTCGGAAATATGCATTTATTATTAAAAATATGCAAGAATATGCAAAATATGCATTTATAGTAAAATATGCAAAAATATGCACTAACGATTGGATGCCAATTTAATGGAAAATTCATGAATCGGAAATATAACTTGTTCTATTGCTTCTAATGTCTCAAAAAAAAAAATATGCAAATGCATCGAAATCCTAGCCCTATTTATTAGTAATGTAATGTAACGTTTTCAATGCGACTTCTGGTGTTGCATTATCTTCACCAGCACTGAGATTCTGTGTGTAATTTTCGTCAGTGCAATTCTCATATCAGCTGAAGCGTCAAATCTGTTTTTCTGCTTGTTTTTAATGAGGAGGAGAGCCGAAAGGAGAGAGTCAATACTACTACTGACATGCGTATCGTATTATACTCAACATATACGTTACACATTTCCCATTTGCGGTACTTTTCCAGGAAAATAAGCAAATATGAAGAGAGAGTGGGAATATCTGCAGACAGTAATAAATATTGAAGCCTTCAATATTGTATTCTTTGTAACAAAAATTTACAATTCAAATTGTGTCCACGCCTCCCTTTTACAATCCCCATGCCCCCCTGGGAGCCGTACCCTACCTTTTGCCTATACAGTCCGGACAGAGGATTAAAGTGCGTATATAATTTGACTCTGTTCTACGGAAATATGTACATATGTACAAATATAAGTACATATATATGTACATATATATATGTACATATATATGTTCATACAATTATGGGAATTCCCTTACTAGTTGTGTCGCTTGTAGTCGGCTCTTGAATCTAGACATTGTGTCGTTGCGATTTAACTCATTGCAAGTTTATACAGGTAGGTACATACTTATGTGTCTGTTGATTTTCATGTTCTGTTGCATATTATGGCGAGCCTTCTCAAGCTGTGTTCAGACGATTGCCAGATCTGAAAATATTGTCAGGTCTGGCAATGAAAAATGCGTCCCAAATGTCTTACAATCGTGTGAACTGGCAATTTTTGTCTGACAATATTTTAAGAAAAACATTTTAAAAACCATTGTCAGACACCGATCTGACACTAAATTGTTAGGTATCTACCAATCGTGTGAACACTCATTTTAAGCATTGTCAGACAATTGTAAGACGTTTAAGACATTTGCAGACTCATTGGAAATTGTCCGATGTGTGTAGTTTATAACTATGGCAATTAATTCGTTGTAAGATATTTTTTGTTGCTTTTCAGTGATATTTTGTGGGCGCGTAGAAAATACGCATTTTTGTTGTGTTTGATTTTGTGCTGTGAAAATAAATAATGACAAGAGTGTGCGTTAAGGATTTGATTATTATTTTTTCTTTTTGTGTATTTGGAGCAAGAGGATTGTGGAATTGTTTAGCAGCCATGCGATACAATTTCGGCTCCCCACGTCGAAGTTCGAGGAGCAATTTCGCGTGAAATCCCTTTTTCTTTTTCCGACGGGCTACCCAATAAGAACGCGGACAAAATCGTCGCAAGTGCCATTTTTTGTTCCATTTCAACTAAACTTTTTTCACTTTTTCAGACTTTTTAATTCAATATACCACGAAAGACAAATGTTCTATGCTATGAGTCTGACAACGTATGACAATAAATCTGCAAATATTTTCAATTATCTGCCAACCGTGTGAACTGACAACTTTTGATCTGACAACGTTGTAAGAAAAACTATTGTCAGACCAGCCATCTGACAATAAATTGCCAGAAATTGGGACAGAATCGAAAAACCGTTGTGAACTGACAATTTAACGTTGTAAGATAGCTCATTGGCAGCAATTGTCAGCACATTGTACATTGCAATCGTCTGAACATAGCTTCAGTTGCGTTAAGTTTTTATTATTTTGAAGTTCTTTTAAGGAGAAAACGTAATTTTCACACTGAAACTCACTGAAATTTATCTCCGTGCTTTCCTGCTCTTTAAATATTTTTGAAATGCGTACATTGTTCGTACATACATACCTACATATGTATGTATGTATATTGTTACGTTACGTAACATTGCCAAAATATATCAGAGTGAGCGGTGAATTTATTAAAGTCTTGGTTCAAGTCCCGAACATTTGGTCCAATCGAACCGGATTTACTTTTTTGTGCGAGTTAAATAACTTTTTTCAACACTGTTTTGCGCAAGTTTTACGGACTTTAAGTCAAATTTAAATCGAATTAAAATTAAATTAAAATTCAATCAAATTAAATCAAATTAAAATTAAATTAAAATTAAATCAAATTAA
This sequence comes from Blera fallax, assembly GCA_946965025.1. Taxonomy (NCBI): domain Eukaryota; kingdom Metazoa; phylum Arthropoda; class Insecta; order Diptera; family Syrphidae; genus Blera; species Blera fallax. Next base: position 54,447,020 of record OX337246.1, read on the forward strand.
AATTAAATCAAGTTTAAAATTGAAGACTAAATTAAATTATATTAAATTGTGTGTTGTGGATTTGCCACCGCTGGAATTTTCATCGTTTCATCAAGGAACATCAAGTGTGAGCAAAGTGTACTTGGACTGCAACAACGATTTTTCATCTTTGGACTTTGGACATCTGCTAACATTTCACAAGTAAGTGAATTTTATTTTACTTTGTGTGGCATTTAAATATACATATATATATAAAATAAAAAAAAAAATATGAAACCTACAAAGTTGTCTCGAGTACTTATCCAACTCGAAAGGGACGTCTCAAATTTCTCCAAAAGAGGTTCCAGCACACGTACGGCGAATTATTTGGCAGGCCGCTTGTCTCTGTTAGAGAAATCGATGGAGTCGGCAGCTGAAATATATGAAGTGTGTGTCAGTGAGCTGAAAGAAGATGAAAAGGGTGATGAAATTGAGACTACCTACGAGAAAATTAGAGAGTTGTACTTGGAGTATCGGGGTGAGCTTCTAGATACGATCGATATGGTGAAGGCAAAGGACACCGCCAATAAGGACCTCACCAATATCGGCTCAGGTGATACAAAAACATCCCATAATGCGGATTTAAGGCTCAAGAACATTCCGGTACCAGTTTTCTCAGGGAGTTACGAGTCTTGGCGAGGTTTCCATGATCTGTTCGTGTCGCTTGTTCACCATAATTCATCGTTGTCAGAAATTCAGAAGATGCACTACCTCAAAACCAGCGTATCTGGAGAAGCCGAGAAGCTTTTAGCACATTTAGGTATTGCTAACGGCAACTACACTAAGGCATGGGCTATCCTTCAAGATAGGTACGATCATAAGCGTTTTTTGGTGAACACTCAACTCAAGTGTCTGTTCAATTTGACAACGATAACCCAGGAGCGAGCTGAATCCATCAAGGAGCTGTTGGATACGTCAACAGAAGTGGTGCACAGTCTGAACAACCTAAAGGTGCCCGTCCAACACTGGGACGTTGTGTTAGTGTATATTCTTCTGCAAAAACTTCCTTCAAAAACACAACAGCTCTGGGAGGAGAAACTGGGATCCAAGGATAACAGCAAGGAGTTACCCACTTTTGCGGAATTTACCCAGTTTCTCGAAACAAGATTCCGTACTTTGGAGGCGGTTAGCTACCAGCAGGGTCGATCATCAGCAGACTCATCCAAAAGAGCGTCACAACGAAATTCATTCCACGTGCAATCGACTCCCTCGAAGTTCACCTGCAAGCTTTGCAACAAAGGTCAGCACGCTATCAGGAAATGCAACAAATTTCTAAAAATGAGCATCTCTGATAAATATCAGAATGTGGACAAATTAGGTTTGTGTACTAACTGTTTAGCTTACAGCCATGCATCACAACAATGTCCTAGTACACGTAGGTGCTATTACTGTCAACAGCCACACCATTCACTTCTGCACAATAGCGCACACCATGCTCTGAAATCACAGAATACAATTCCGCAATTTACAATTCCTAACAACCCTTCCACCACTCACAATAATTCATACAGTTCTCACCCTCACTTTTCTAACACACCCAACACAACTCAATTTTCTCAGTCTTATCCACCCAATACAATTACTCCAAAGATTCATCCACCACATCAAACAAAAACGTATATTACTTCAACAGGTTATAATGAAGTTCCAACTTTCCTTCCATCTAACGAGGATCAACCTTCAACTAGTGCTAGCGCGAGAAATCACCACTCAACACAGAACGCCAACACACAGGTTTTGCTGGCAACAGCCATTGTGAAAGTGAAGACGTCTTCAGGAAATAATTTGCTGCTCCGGGCATTGTTAGACTCCGGTTCTGAGACTTCCTTTATTACAGAGTCTGCAGCCCAACTTCTCCGCTTAAAGTCAAAATCCACTAATATCGAAGTTTTCGGGTTAGGGTTGGTCAGCAGTGGCACTTGTAAAAAGGTTGTAGATATTACTATTGCGTCATGTTATACAGCCTTCGAAACGACCACACAGGCTTTAATCTACCAGTCACTGTCTGGGCTTCTCCCGGCCCGAACCCTCTCGGTTGGCAAATGGAGGCACCTAACCGGGTTACAATTAGCTGACCCTGCATTTTACAAGCCTGCTAAAATCGATCTGTTGTTGGGCAGCGAGGTCTTGGCTGACATAATGCTGCCAGAGCTGGTGCGTCATCAAGATAAATCCATTCCTGTTGCTCAGAACACCAAATTAGGGTGGATCTTATTCGGCAGATCACCAATTGAATCTTGTTCTGTCAGGACCTTCCTCCAAACATCCGACGTCGATGCACAACTTCGAAGATTCTGGGAAGTTGAAGAAACTCCGTTCGATCGCTACGAAACTTCCGAAGACACCGCTTGCGAAGAACATTTTGTCCAAAATGTAAAGCGTATGGGAGATGGACGCTATCAAGTAGCACTTCCGTTCAAAGAAAATGTTCATCCGGTACTAGGCAGGTCACGTGAAGGAGCGCTTCAACGTTTCAAGTCCTTGGAGAGACGTCTAGCAACAGATCCTCAACTGCATGATCAATACGCTTCGTGCATTGAGGAGTACATACAGCTCGGACACATGAGTGAAGTTGATGAAGAAGACATATCCAGCAGAGGTCACTACTTCCTTCCACATCATGCCGTCTTAAAGGAAACCAGCTCAACTACAAAACTGAGAGTGGTGTTTGATGCATCATACAAGACATCTGATGGATCTTCTTTAAATGATCATCTGATGACTGGCCCACCTTTACAACATAATGTCACCGATGTTACGCTACGATGGAGACTGTATCGTTTTTCCTTTTCAGCGGACATTGAAAAAATGTACCGGCAGATATGGGTAACGGAGTTGGACTCAAACTACCAACTAATTTTCTGGCGAAACCGTCCAACGGATCAATTGAAGGTTTTCCGACTCAAAACGGTCACGTTTGGGACGGCTTCAGCTCCTTACCTAGCGATTAGGACACTGATTGAAACAGCGAAAGCGACAGAAGCTCAACATCCAAAAGCTGCGAAGATGATCCGTACAGAAATGTATGTCGACGATCTGTTTTCGGGTGCAGATACCATTGAAGAAGCTGAAATCAAAAGAAAGGAGGTTAAGGACGTCCTAGAAAAAGCAGGTTTCAACTTACGGAAATGGACATCAAACTCGGAAGAGCTACTGAAGGAGATTCCAATCCAGGATAGAGAGTCGTCACTAGCAGTTCCATCGGAAGGCTCAGACCGAATAAAAACACTGGGTGTTCATTGGCTTCCTAATTCTGACCATTTCTGTTTCAGGTACACGCCTCCAGATAGCCCACAGCCGACAAAACGGTTCATACTTTCGACGACTGCTCGATTATTCGACCCCATGGGATGGATCTCACCATGTATTTTGAAGGCAAAACTCATAATGCAGCTTCTCTGGAAAGATAAACACTCTTGGGATGAGCCAATCGAGAATGAGGTGCTTGAAGGATGGAACAGCTTGTGCAGAGACTTACCGGCCATTAACAAAATACGAATTCCAAGATGGGTTCAAACAGTTGGTAAGAAGAACCGTATGGAGTTACACGGCTTTAGCGATGCGTCGGAAAAGGCGTACGGAGCAGCAGTTTATCTTCGGGTAGAGGACAGCCAAGGTAAAGTACACATGCACCTCGTAATGTCGAAGTCCAAGGTCGCACCAGTACAATCGATCAGTCTACCACGTTTAGAGCTCTGCGGTGCTGTTACACTGGCGAAACTACTACGCTATGTAGCACACACACTCGAGTTGGAGGATACCACTATGCACGCATGGACAGACTCTACCATAACACTGGCTTGGATTCGTGCACCGGCATCACGATGGGAGACATTCGTCAGAAATCGCGTAGGTGAGATCCAACGGCTGACGGAGGTTCACATATGGAAGCATGTCCCAACCAAACTCAATCCAGGCGATTTAGCGTCAAGAGGTATGCTGCCATCGGCACTAGTTGCTGAGACACTGTGGTGGAATGGGCCGGACTTTCTACAATCGACTTGGATCTTCAAGATGCCAGCACAGCCAACAAGTCTCACTACAGAGGAAGGCAGACGAAAGGTTCAAGTACATTGCACAGGATTGGAAGAAAACTCGCTTACACAACTGATTTTTCGAGCGTCCAATTTAACTCGACTTATCCGAACAGCAGCCTGGTGTAAGCGATTTGTGAACAACGCAAGGGCAGACCGCTCCAACCGGCAAATTGATTCACTTTCACCCAACGAACTGGATAACGCTGAAAAAATGGTTGCCCGCTGTGCCCAACAAGAAATGTTCGCGGAAGGTACGAAATCGAATGGTATACGTTCCTTGTGCCCATTCGTAGACGGAGAAGGAATTCTTCGTGTAGGCGGAAGACTAAGGCATGCCAACATCCCTTATGACCAACAGCACCCGATAATTTTGGAACCCAGACACCATTTTACCAAATTAACTATTCGTGACGCTCACGAAAGGTCACTTCACGGAGGTATCCAGCTTATGATGGTTCGTATACGACGAAAATACTGGGTAATTCAGGCCAAAAGAGCTGTAAAGAAGCAAATTAATAGCTGCACAACATGCTACAGATTTCGGAGTCAAACAGCACAACAGCTAATGGGAGAATTACCTGCACCCCGAGTCACGGTATCAAGACCTTTTTCCCACACAGGCATTGATTATGCAGGACCGATCAACATCCGCGCATGGAAGGGTCGCGGTTCCAAATGCCACAAGGGTTATATAGCTGTGTTCGTTTGCTTGGCCACAAAGGCCATCCACTTAGAAGCGGTAAGTGACCTTACAACCCAGGCATTTTTGGCAGCCTTCCGAAGATTTGCGGCACGACGAGGAGTCTGTGGTCAAATTTATAGCGACTGCGGAACAAACTTTGTAGGAGCCGATGTAGAACTGCGCCGTCTGATAAAAATCGCGTTGCAAGACTGGAAGGAGATTGCGGACAGAACAGCAGTAGAAGGAACCAAGTGGAATTTCATTCCCCCAGCTTCTCCCCATTTCGGAGGATTATGGGAAGCCGGGGTGAAGAGTGTTAAGCACCACTTAAAACGAATTGTCGGAAACGGGACCCTCACATTTGAAGAGCTCGCCACGCTTTTGACGCAAATCGAAGCGTGCTTAAATTCGAGACCCCTGTGCCCTTTAACCGAAAATCCCGATGACTTCGAACCGCTAACTCCTGCACACTTTCTAATAGGAGCGACGTTATTCACCGTACCAGAGCCAGACATGTCCATAGGCAAACAAGGACACATCGACCGATGGAAGGCAGTTCAAGGGCACCTACAAACGTTTTGGAAGCAGTGGCAAGTAGAATATCTAACCCGGCTGCAGCAACGCCCAAAATGGTTGAAGCCACAACCTCAGCTGAAGGTAGGAGACCTAATCCTATTAAAGGATGAACGACTTCCCCCCGCGAAATGGAGTTTAGGCCGCATCCTAGAAACATACCCAGGATCAGACAAGCTTACACGCGTCGTCAAAGTAAAAACACCACAAGGGATTCTAAAACGACCTATCACCAAACTTTGTCCGCTACCAACGAATGAGCCGCAATCTGAAACAAACGAGACACAATAGACCCATGGAGAAGATACACCTATCCTACCAAATCAATAGCTACAGAAATTATCAATCATTCAACACATCCATTAAATAGAAAACACTCTTTCAATGTTGTTGATCTTTCGTCACTGTTCCGTTGTTTTCATTGTCTGCATGTAAACAAATATTCTAATTATCGTTTCTTTTCATGTACAATGAGACGCATGAACCTTTTATCCACATACATACATACATGAAGGCAAACAGAAAAGGCAGCAGAAGAGCATAGAGAATGAGAAGAAGACCATTGATTGGAGGAGCAGCCTGATGATCTTCGCTCATCGGTGGGGGGAGAATGTTACGTTACGTAACATTGCCAAAATATATCAGAGTGAGCGGTGAATTTATTAAAGTCTTGGTTCAAGTCCCGAACAATATGTATACTTAAATTATGTGTACATGGTGTACAATGGAGTTTGAAAAGCTTTCGGTTGTCCACTTTATTTTATATTTTCTCTATAGTCCGAACATTCCGCTATTCCGGATACAGCCGAAACTTTATGTGTCCGGACTATCGAGGCTGTACTGTAGTTTAAAGAATATGTTTGGGACTTCACACTGCGAAAAAATTTTTCTGATTATTTCTTTAAAAAAACAAACGGATATTACACTTATCACAAATATCATACAGAATTATGATTCCTTTGTACTCATTCACTTCTCAATGTCTCCGTATTCGTTATGCCCATGGTCTCATGTTGCCAGTCTATCTGCCGTTCTACCGCTCATCATCAGTCATGGCCACGAGACATCACAATAATGTCCCAATGTCAAGAGGATATTTGTTTGCAATTAATCATTTTCTCGAAAGAAAAAGAAAAGCAGACTCTGACAACAAAAAAAGGAGAGAAATAACATTTCATTGTGTCCGGGCTGCGAATCCTTCGTGTCTCTTTTGTAATTGTTCCCCCTTTTATCAAGAAGTGTAGTGAGCTGGGTGATGATAATGGGCTCAAATAAAGGTCCTCATTATTTTTTTTTTCTTTTTGGAGTTCTGTTCTTCATTTTAAATGAAAGCATTATGAAAGAATGTGTAGGACTCTTCAGTTGACAGCTGTTAAACATACCACAATTGAAAAAATATAACAAACATAACTGGCAATATTCTTTACTGTGCCATTCGGTGTAAATGTTTTTCAATGCAGCTAACTTAGACGAAAGTGTCGTCCAAAAGGCAATCGCAAGGACTTCTGTAAGAAATACTTAACTTCGGTATATATGTACATACAAAGGTATGCATATTTAAATATGTTTGATACGAAGACGGTGACAGTGACGAATTTTCTCATGATTATGTGGAGTATGGTAAATGGATATATAATACACCCCTTCTTACTCAGTTGACTGAAACTACTTTATTCACTTAAATTATGTAGTATGAATTAAACAGTGCGAAGAAAGAGCAACCACCAGGTTCGCCTGCCTGAATTATAATAATTTCTTCACGACGCCATCGATACCACTTCTCATTCGTCCGCGCCCTCTGTCGTTTTGCTTTAATACTCGCAGCCCTTTGTGGCGGTCAACACCAGCAGCACTGTCGTTTCATAAACAAAGAAACGCAACCAACTTCGCACTATGTGGAACGAACGCGTTCCAGCTTTAATAAACAGTTTTTCTTTGTTCTACTTTAATTTACAGATGCGACAAAGGCAGAAGTTTTCTTTTTTTAAGTTCCGATACATTTTTAGATTTTAATTTTTGTTTAGTGAATTGACACAGTTAATTAACAGTTAATTATCGACGATCACTACAACTGGTGACCCCGACGTGATCATCGTTGGATTTTTTTTAATGGCGTTGTCCCGCACACCACGTTCCCGAAAAGTGAAGCCCGACACACTTAGCAAAATGGCTGCCAACGACAAAGAAACTCCAAGTACTCCCACAGCCACAACATCGAATAAAGTGGATCCCGCCGTCATGGATCTAATTAATCGTTCGCCGCGAGAAACTAACGCCGGCGAACGACACTATTCGCCAACTCAAAGCCGAAGTGAGCCAGCTTACCTCCGCATCGACTGCAGCAGCAACCGGAACACCGAATCTTAAGGCTCCTCCTCTCCAAGTGCTAAATGAACCCCGTCCGCCAACACCGCCTTCATGTTCTCGTGTAGAGACACAAACGACACCAGCAAACATAAAGGCAACAAATGATGTCTTAAATCCACCCCGGGTCCAGTTGTCAAAGTTCAATGCGTTGTCCCCACAACTTTGGATAGCGCAAGTGAAAATAGCCTTTGAGCTTGGTGGGATCACTGGCGACGCAGTATTCACGCTTGCTGCTTAGTCTGGAAGGTGAGGCGTTAACTGCAGTAGGAGACTTGGTGACTCATCCACCTACGGCTCATAAATATCTGGCGCTAAAGGAACGATTGGTGCAAAGCTTTGCACCAACCCCCGAATCCCAACTAAGGCGCATGCTCAGGGGTAAGGACACCGAAGGGAAAAAGCCCACTGCCATCCTTGCGCACATGGAGCACCTCGCTTCAGGCCGATGCGATCCCGCCATTATGAGAACGCTGTTCTTCGATCGTTTGCCCGAACATGTGCGCACTGTCCTCATAGCACTACTGCGAAGGCATAACACTGGCAGTAGGTTTGTCATATGGCTGGAGAAATTGTTCGCTCTGTTGATGATTGATATGCTTATGACATCAAGTTGACCGGGAAAAAAATACTGTGAATCAGAAGCGAAGACAAAACAAATAAATGACATCAAACAGCCTCCCCAGTTATCTGGACACCCACCCCTGGAGCTAATGTGTGAAACCTAATACACCTGAGTTTCAAACCACTACACCAATCTCTTTCTCTCTCTCTCTATCTTCCTTCAACGCCCGCACTGTGTATACACATTAAAAGGGTATTCATATCCCCTTGAGTGCGGGTAAATTATAAAAAAAAAAAAAAAAACAGGAAAATTTGACTCTATAAAAGCTGGTAAAGTCCATCGAGATGCTTAAGAAGGACGTACACGCTCTCAAAACCGCTGGTCGACTCGCCCAAAAATCGCCGTGTCTCCGTAGGTCGGTAAGTAGAAATAGACCCGACAATAGTAAATACACTGGGCTTTGCTTTTACCATACCAAATTCCGGCGAAGAAGCGCAGAAAGGTCGCTCAGGATGTGCAAAATGGAAATCGGAAAACTGAAGCAGCCGTTGCGCGAAATGGCGGGTGTCATCGCAACCCATCCCAAGACAACTCATACCGGAACACCTCATCCCAGGACACCTCATCCCAAGGGACAGCCCATCCCAGGACAGCCCATCCCAGGACAACCCATCCCCGGACAGCTCATACCAAGGGACTACTCATACCGGGACAGCCCATCCCAAAAGAGAGAAAAATATTCTTTGAGTTACTTGCACCATGGAGTTTTGGAGAATGAGTGAGGTTGTGGAAGAAGGGATAGTGATCATGTGGTCGATTGATAATATGTGAGTGAAAATAGGAAAATAGGATGATAGGTAGATACCTGAAAAATACTTGTGCTTAAAGGGTTGGTTAGTGGATATGCGTTTTGCGAATATGTATGTGCTCATGTGCATATTATTGTTATGGAGGGCGACTTTTTTGTGTGTAGGATATAAAGGAAATTGGAGAATGAGAGTATGGGCGTTTGTTTATTATTGCGTTTCGTATGCGAAAATTTGTGTTCTCTTGTGTTGCGTGGCGTGAATGATCGAATCTGTATGATTCTAGACTTTAGAGGTTGGTTACATTTTTTTTGTTTGGCTATTCGATTAGAGGTTCGGTTCGGCGTATTCATGAAACGAATATGATATGTTCAAGTGTATGTGCATGCATAGTACGCTTTGTCTCCCCTGATTGGATGGCATATTTTCTTGTTCCTATCTGTTTCCATGATGGGAAGCAGAGAGGATGGCCAAGGAGCTTAAATAATAATGGATGATTTCATTTTAAATGGAATGGTGCGTAGGAATTTAAAATAAAGGCAGCTACGGCGATTGATAGGAATATAAAATCAAATTGTTGATCTAAAGATGGGGATTGTGTATATGTAGTACATATGTTTGTACATAAATAAAAAGATATCTAACAACATGCCGCGTAGCGGCGCCCTGAGCACCTGCATGTGAGGCCGAAGGCCGTGGAGTGTATGAGTCGAGGAAATGTCCATAGTGTTTTTTTTTTTTGCGAGCGTAGCGAGCTCACTCACCCCGACTTTCAGGCAATAAAATTTGTAAAAATTACTTCTCTTCAGTTAATTTTATTATAAATAAATTAATCACGTAATATTTAAACACTAATTTGAATATGTAGTAATCCCGTAGAAGATGAACAATTAGATTTTGATTTTCAAAACTATTAATTTTTAACATTTTTTTGTGTTTTGTTTATTGGATTAATACCCATTTTCGGTTTATCATTTTTTACGTTTTGCATAAAATAAACTTTTATTTGTTTTTTATTAAAGGGGTATTACCAAGTGGAATATAAAAGTCGAATAAAAAAATATTGAAATTGAATATAAATATTCCAGCTCTCCGGCTGAGTGGAATATTTTTGAGAGAAGTTAATGGTCATACTGGTTATGTATGCATTGCCGCTCGAACACGTTCTCTATTTCTGTTGATATATAGAGTATTGACATAAAATTAAGTTATTCGGATATTGGTTTAGTACATACATACATATGAAAGTCGGGGTGAGTGAGCTCGCTACGCTCGCTAAAAAAAAAACACTATGGACATTTCCTCGACTCATACACTGCACGGCCTTCGGCCTCACATGCAGGTGCTCAGGGCGCCGCTACGCGGCATGTTGTTAGATATCTTTTTATTTATGTACAAACATATGTACTACATATACACAATCACCATCTTTAGATCAACAATTTGATTTTATATTCCTATCAATCGCCGTAGCTGCCTTTATTTTAAATTCCTACGCACCATTCCATTTAAAATTAAATCATCCATTATTATTTAAGCTCCTTGGCCATCCTCTCTGCTTCCCATCATGGAAACAGATAGGAACAAGAAAATATGCCATCCAATCAGGGGAGACAAAGCGTACTATGCATGCACATACACTTGAACATATCATATTCGTTTCATGAATACGCCGAACCGAACCTCTAATAGCCAAACAAAAAAAATTTAACTAACCTCTAAAGTCTAGAATCATACAGATTCGATCATTCACGCCACGCAACACAAGAGAACACAAATTTTCGCATACGAAACGCAATAATAAACAAACGCCCATACTCTCATTCTCCAATTTCCTCTACATCCTCCACACAAAAAAGTCACCCTCCATAACAATAATATGCACATGAGCACATACATATATCGCTCAACGCATATCCACTAACCAACCCTTTAAGCACAAGTATTTTTCAGGTATCTACCTATCATCCCATTTCCTATTTTCACTCACATATTATCAATCGACCACATGATCACTATCCCTTCTTCCACAACCTCACTCATTCTCCAAAACTCCATGGTGCAAGTAACTCAAAGAATATTTTTCTCTCTTTTGGGATGGGCTGTCCCGGTATGAGTAGTCCCTTGGTATGAGCTGTCCGGGGATGGGTTGTCCTGGGATGGGCTGTCCCTTGGGATGAGGTGTCCTGGGATGAGGTGTCCCGGTATGAGTTGTCTTGGGATGGGTTGTACCCGACCCGAAATGGTGGTCGCACACGGCAACAACGAACGATTCCGCCTACAAATTTCGGACACCAAATCCTTCATCAACTTCCTGATCGACACTGGTGCGGATGTATCCGTCGTACCCAAAAATACACCAGCACGAAGAAGCCTACTGTGGTCAACTTATTTGCAGCCAATGGAGTCACCATATCGACCTATGGAACGAAGACTCTGTCAGTTGATCTAGAACTCGATCTAGATTTTAGCTGGTCTTTTACTGTTGCTGACGTAACGCAAGCCATCATCGGTGCAGACTTCATTCATCATTACGATCTCACCATACGATTAAGCCAACGAATGCTGTTTGACAACACCACACAGTTGAGTACCAGTGGAAATCTCGTTAACTCCCAGCAGCCAACAGTGCGCACGATCGACAATAGAAAGCCATTCGCCAACATCCTACAGGACTACGTTGATATCACGCGCGATACTAACAACAATGTCGCAGAACACTCTGTGGAACACCACATCATCGTTCGAGGACATCCAGTAGCCGAACGCGCCCGACGTCTAGCTGGTAGCAAACTTACGGCTGCCAAGGAAGAGTTTCGTCTTATGATGCAACGAGGCTTCGCCACTGTACATCTATGGTCGAAAGGAAATCAGGAGGTTGGTGACCCTGCAGTGACTACCGTCGCCTAAACAACATCACGGTCCCCGACAAATATCCTATACCGCACCTGCACGATTTCACGCACAAGTTGTCAGAATGCTCAATTTTTTCCACACTCGATCTCAACAGGGCATATCACCAGATACGGCTTGCACTTGAGGATCGACCGAAGTCAGCCGTGATAACACCATTCGGTTTGTTCGAGTTTAATGTCATGACATTTGGTTAATGCAAAGCTGCCGAAACCATGTGTGGAAAAATACTGGTCACTTACAAAAGAGAGAGAAAGGCCGAGACTTAAAGAAACTTAAGCTTTAATGTTGGTTCTTCGTAAGTACAATAGCGACTAAGATATTCTACAATGTGTGTAAAGATAATTGTGCAAAGAAAATTACAATGTGAGAAAGAGATACATAGTATAGATAGATAGTGTGAGATAGATAGTGTTCGTCTGTAATTCAATTAATTTTTAACATCCTCGGCCCTGGAAATTGATGTGAGCTCCAGCAGATACAACAGTTGTACAGGTCTTCGAGTTCTCGAACCATCGGTGTAACGAAGTTCACAAGCTCGAACTTTGCCATCACGTCCAGTAAGTGCATCTTCAATAATGGCTAACCTCCAAGCGATGCGTGGTTTTGCGGAATCAAACACAAGGACGACATCATTTGGCTTAAGTTGTGCGGAGGAATGCCCTTGGTTGTGGTGAAAGGGTCGCAATTGTTGTAAATATTCGGTTCGCCACCGATTCCAAAGCATATTAGTTTGCTTCAGTCGTTGCGTCCAAAGTTGCTGTATGTCACTTGATGAAGTTACAGATTTTGGGGGTCAACAATATCACCGTGATCATGTACGAAATGTGACGGCGTGAGTGGAGAAAGATCCAAGGGATCACTGCTGACGGAAGCCAGAAGTCGAACGTTCACTATACCCTCTGCTTCTGCAATCACGGTCCGTAATTGCTCAAACGACAGTTACGCCTTTCCGATGACTACTTTTAAGACATTTTTAATCGTTCTTATTAGACGCTCCCAGAATCCTCCCCACCATGGGGCTCGCTCGACAATAAACTTCCAACGTATAAGTTTACTGGACAGGAATCTTTGTACAACCTCGTCGTCTGGCGCTTGATTGTTGTCATTGAGCTCTAGAGCGGCTCTTCGAAAAGTTTTAGCATTATCGGAGTAAATTGTTGATGGAGCACCTCGTCGTGCTTTCTAGATGGACGGATCGGACGGCCGCACAAGTAAATACCAGCAAATAGCTTTTGTTCATCTGACTAGTGGAGCTTTCGAAATAATAAAGAAGCCCAGCGAAGTCTATACCGACACAGTCCAAGGGCTTTGACAAAGTAATTCGTTCGATTGGCAAAGGGCCAAATGGGTGTGAAACAGGCTTACCAAATAGTTGGTAAGGCAAATGACGCACCCCTTTATTCTGCTTTTGATCAATGGACGTCCTTTGCGAATCCAAAAGCGTTCACGTAGCTGACACAGGACGACATTAGCACCTCCATGTAAGGTTTTCTGATGATAGTCATCGATAATGAGTTTGACAAGATACGAATTTGATGGAAGTATCATAAGATGTTTTTGATCTAGTGGACCCTTTAACGATTGAAGACAGCCTCATAGTCGCAAAAATCCATCCTCGTCCAGGAAAGGACAAAATTGAGCTATCTTAGATTTGGGTATAGGTTGTTTTTTCTGTAAGAGAATAATTTCGCTAGAGAATGCAGTTTCTTGTATATACCTGAGCCAATAGGCTTCAGCTGTGTGAAGTTTAGTAGTGGAGGGTTTAGTAAACTGAAATTTGGCCTCTTTTCTGCACAACGCAAAACGAAAGCTGTGCGTCGCAACAAACGGCTCCAGGAACTAAATTGTATCTGTATCTGTCTTTAGCGGAGCGACTCTGCTTTCTGCGCATAGGAACGCAAAACTATTCTCACCAGCACCGTTGAAACTCTTGATGAAAGCAACCGTACCATACGCTTCATGCTGGCATCTGCAAAAATGTGAACATGTATTGGATTAGAAGAAGAGAATAGAAGCGCTGTACGTGGAATAGCAAAATTATTCAATTGTCGTAAGCTACTGGCACAATTTTCCCAATGCACCATAAGCTCAGGAGTAAGCATTTCGTCCCATGATAGCTTCTCTCACCAGATAAACTGGAAAAGAATTTTTATCTTGATCACTACAGGGCCAAGCATTCCAAGCGGATCATAGATCCTAGCTATCGTCTGAAGCACATTTCGTTTTGTTCCCTTTGCTAAATTAGAGATGAGTAAATCTTCAACAGTGTCTAAGGGGACCGCGATTTCATCGCTTCGAACAAACCAGGATAACCCCAAAACTTTTTGCTTAATAGGAGACTCACCTGGGCAAAAGGCCTTACGGGCAAGTTCACTATTGGAATTACACTTTCTGAGGTTCATACTTGCTTGCTTCATCACCAATACAGCTTCCTCGCTGATTCGTTTACCTTCTTCTTCAGTATCAACGCTCTCTACAAAATCGTCCATGTAAAAACTATCCAATAAAATCTGGCGTGTAGACTCGAACCTCTCTTCCCCGTTCTTCAAATGTAAACGCAGAGTTGCTGTCAGAAGAAAAGGGCTGCAATTTACGCCGAAAGTAACTCTAGTCATCCGGTAATCAACGATTTCTGGCTTGTAGTTATTCGGCGTTTTTTGAGGCGCATACCAGAGGAATCGGTGACTGTCACGGTCATTTTCGTTGAGCTGGATTTGTAGAAATGCCTTCTCCACATCGGCCACGATCCTAAAGCGTCGAAGTCGGAAATTCAACAACACTTTTAAGACATCTGGAAGAAGGTTAGCTCCGACGTGTAAAAGGTCGTTCAATGATGGAGTATTTTCGGTACGTGACGAGGCATCGAACACGATGCGCATCTTTGTCGTCGTACTATCTGCCTTATTGACCGGCCGATGGGGTAGGTAAAACACTCGACGTAAATCACCCTTGTTGAATGTTGGAATCGGTTCCGCAATACCGTCTACAAGAAGCTGCTGGATACCAGCATCGTACTGTTGAAATTGCTCAGGACATCTCGACAACCGCGTAGAAAGGTATTTCAGTCGCCTTAGTGCGTTATCCCTGTTGCTCTTAATTTCAACGTTGGGATTCTTCCACGGAAGAGAGGCTTCATATCGTTGACCCTTTTTAGTGATGCATTTGGTTATTAGTTCCTCAGCCAAGTGCTCATTTTCATTCTCTTCACCACGAATTCCTATGGCCTCTAAAGACCAAAATGCCGTAAGGTCATCACTGTTTAGCACTGGCAGAAATAGGGCGGTACTGTGGAGGGATAGAAGGCATGAGTTTTCTTTTGCTTCGAAAAGCTTACCATCAGAATACGTTCCCTGTAGCGTCCAGCCAAATATAGTGTCAACTGCTCTGAGTCCTGGAGCAATACGTCGCTGTTTGCCCGTGACCACAGACCAGTAGCGGTCGGAACCAATGAGCATACTTAATCCATTTTCTGCTTTGATGTTTGAATGGAAAGAGTCCACCAACTGCAGATTCTGAATTAAGGTGCACGATGCGTCGGGGGCATGAAGCACATCAACACAAATTTCCGGAACCACCACGGCTTTCAAGTTTATGCTTCTTCTATTAAATTGACTCTTTATGAGAACATTTACTATTTTAAATTTCTTAAGAGAGATTGTTCTTTACATCCAAATGGTATTAATGAAAAGTTTACCTCACCTACAGCTGACAGGCTGAGTTTTCTCACCAAATCCTCTCGAACATACGAGTATTGGCTGCCGCCGTCGATGACGAAACGTATAAGTAAGGATTTATTTTCACTCGGTGCTGCGGCTATTCCCCGAGCCGTCTTTAAAAAAACGTTTGAGTTTGCAAAACAAGAATTGTATGCGCATAGATTGATTGCGCTTGACAAAGTTGAATCGAGTTGCTTTTCCGGCGTCGAAATCGAATTACCGGCACAAAGGCTGACAACTTTTTGACTGATAGGAATATTCTGCGTGACTGCCGATTTGGGAGAAATCTTTTGACTATTATTAGTAGGATACAACGAGGTCAGGTGTTTACCTTTTGCACAAGACAACCATTTCGCACTCCGACATTTTTTAGAAGAATGCCCACGATTGGCACAGCGAAAACATCGACCACTTCGTCTTAAAATGTCTCTTTTCTCGGTAATTGACAGCTTGCAGTCACATTCTTTGGTTATATGTCTATCGGATGCACAAAAAACCCACATGCTCTTCTCACTTAATGTTACTAAACTTGCTGCAGTTGTATGAGTTGAAGAGGGATGGCTGTCAGGTGACCTAGAAGGAATTGTGGAGGTCACTCTACTCTTTTCCGAAGATTCAACTTCTCTTTTCAAAAAACGCATTATGTCTTTCACATGCTTGTCTCCAATTTGCAAAGAAGTTGAAGAGCTCCTTTCATCCGCCTCGCCTGTTTCCACAGCATTGTCGTCTCTTTCTATTAATCGGTAGTAATCAACTCGCAGTTTAGATGGTAAGCACCGTAGCAGTATTGACACTGTTGCCATTTTGACTGGCTTCCAGTCAGATTTGACTGTATTGATATGAATTTAGCTGGAAAATTTTTTGAAATCCAGCCGGCTGGTTTCTTAGCTGGATATGATGTTTTTTTACTGCTTTTGAAAGTGCTTGGAAGTGACATTTCTTTTCAATCAGTACTTCTTTAAATTTAAAAGTAACCATAGAAAAACAAAAATAGAAGAAAAACTTTTGTCGTGAATTCACTCTTTTTGCTTCGAACTTGGAAATAATTTTTGACATTTCAATTTCCCACCAACACAATGAACCAATTTATACATTTGCACAAACACTTGGGATTACATGCTGACTAACAAACACTAGTTTGAAAATGCAAACTCATCAACTATAATGTAGTGTGCGAAATGCGAGATCCTACCCTAGTGCTACCTTTATCAAATGCAGAAGTGGAAAGAATATTTAGCCACCTAAATATAGTAAAAACAAAGTCACGAAATCGAACGAGCCTGGATTTAACAAATGCAATTTTGATTATTAGAAACTAGTTGAGGTATAGCGAATGCTGTTTCAGCTTTCCTATACCGGCTGAAGTAACCTAAAAAATTGGTATTAATACTGCTTATGAAAGCAATACAGGACATGATGAGACAATTGAAGCGCTCAGGGACATTAATATATATATTTATTTATATAAGGTTTATTTATTATTTTTTTGCAATGTACTATTGCTTGAATTTTTAAACGCTATGCGTACGACTTTTAGTGTTATTTTTTTATGAAATATTTTTAGGTTTTTTTTTAAAAACTATAATTTATATATGTACATACATACATACATATGTACAAATACGAAAGAAATTAATTCTGTGTTATTTTTATTTCGAATAAAATATTCGATTTCATCTTGGCTGGATTTTTAGCTGGATTTGTGTTTATAATTTTTTGACTGGATTCGAGTGTTTTGACTGTTTTTTTTCCAGTCAGATCTGACTGGAAGGACAATTTCAAAACGGCAACTCTGAGTATTGACTTCAACATTACGTATGTAGTACCATTGTATATGAAACAATACATATACATATCATATACAATGGTAGTACTGGTATTTGTAAAGCCGTAAGAGTGCGACAGCAAGAAGTAATTGAATTATATAGATTGCGAAGACCAACAGCATCTGTTCTTGACTGCACAGGGCGAAGGGAAATCAACTGCTGCATGTTCCTATCAACCCAACGTTCGATGTCGCCAAATTGTTCCTGCAAGAGGGAGATAGCGGCTTCGTAGCACAGACCTGAAGCAGTAAAACCGGCAATTATTTTTTTTGCACTACCCACTAATACTGATTCCAAATAGCTAAATTTGTCGGACGATGTTAAATTGCCGTTACCATGAATAGCAGTTCGGAATTGCTCCCAAAACGGTAACCAATCTTGATACTTGCCGTCAAACTTTTTTAGCTGTAATCTAGGAAGTTTTAGGGAACAATTCGCTACCGATGACACATTAAGAGATGATCTTTCCTGGGTTGATGTGGAGGGATTCTGCATGCGTCGAATTTTATACAGACGAGAATTTAGGCGGGAGAGCACACCAATCGGTACATCTTGATATTCCGTTATTTTTTCCGTTATTCTCTGTCCAGCTCATAGGTCTTGAAAAGGTTTTTATTTTGCACCTCTTGGTTTGTTGTGTTAAGACCTTCATGAGCTGCCGTTAACCGCTGGATTAATGCAACGAGGTCTTTCTCAATAGCGTCCAAGTCAGTCGCCGAATTCAATTGATTAACCTCGCTATCAAGAAAATCAGTAGCACTTTTAACAATTTTTGTTACCTGTCCTCTATATGCTGATCGTGCAGATAACTCCATTTCGCTAGATAGCAACGTTGTGTACTTTAACTTTTATGGAAAAACTATGTGTATTTAAACTATGTGTAGAGAGAAAGGCCGAGACTTAAAGAATCTTAAGCTTTAATGTTGGTTCTTCGTAAGTACAATAGCGACTAAAATATTCTACAATGTGTGTAAAGATAATTATGCAAACAAATTACAATGTGAGAAAGAGATAGTATAGATAGATAGTGTGAGACGGATAGTGTTCGTCTGTAATTCAGTTAATTTTTAACACCATGCAACGATTCATGGACACCGTCCTTCGAGGGTTAGAGTTAAGCCACTGCTATATCGACGACATCCTAATCGCATCAGCCACTGAAAGCAAACATCGAGACCATCTACGTATCGTCCTCAGGAAACTTCAGAAGTATGGCCTTATGATAAAAATAGCCAAATGCTCCTTGGGACAGTCGGAGGTTAGATATCTTGGATGCACCGTGAACAAAGAAGGTATTAAGCCTCGCAACGATCGCGTCAACGCAATCACCGACTATCCGAAGCCAGACACCATGGACAAACTGAGAAGATTTCTGGGATCGTGGAACTTTTATCGCAGTTGTATACCTGGTGATGCGGAAACTCGAATTCCCCTCATCAAGCTTACCCTAGGCGCGAAGAAGGGAGACAAGCGCCCATTACAGTGGACATCTGAAGCCGAGCGCGCATTCGAGGAGTGCAAAACAACGCTGAAGAACGCGGTCCAACTAGCACATCCCAGCCCCGATCTGTCTTGATTGCGTTGCGATGCATCATACACTTCAATCGGCGCTGCCTTAGACCAACGCACTATGGGACCAACCAAGGTTTATCGTTTCAAAAATGATTTTTTCAAAATTTAGATTTTAATGTTTGTATTAATGAAAACGGTTAGATGGATGTCTAAATTATTTGTTTTAATAAATTTTTAACATTTGCACTTAACCGTTATACCAAAAAAATATGCCTAAGGTTTTTAAGAGAAATTATGTCGCTAAAAGAGTTTTGTGAAGTAACTTTTTAACATCTTCATTCTTTTTAACCGCAAATGTAACTACATAAGTGTTATATATTATATAAAAGCTTATAGGTTCTACTTTCTAAATAAAATCAATTTCGACATATTCATTTAATCCATTGAGAAATAAAAAATTATTTCTGAATTGCTTTAAAATTTCCTGTTGTCTAATTTTTAAAGAGAGATTTAACTGTTAGCGCTGTTTGCCGCTGTTAAAATTTATATAGCGTTTTATTCCTTAGTTCATCAGTAATTGTAAGGAAGAAAAAAAAGTTGCCCCCATCTGCCCTCCTTTGTTCTAAAGCTATTAATGTGTCACTTGGTCACTGGTTGATAAAGTAAAATTGCGACCAATAAATATTTTTCTCGTATAGGTGTATTAATTAACGATAGCCGTGGTACATATGTAAATAGTACTCAGGTGATCTACTTATTTCTGGCTATATGATAAATAAACATTAAACATATCGGCTGTAATAAAATTTTCTTTGCACGAATAGTTTTTATGTTCTTAAAATTCCTGCATATATATAAATACATACATATATACAAAAGTTTAATACATTTTCGCACAATAAGTGAATTCGTGATTTCCAATCGCGACTTGTGTAACTTTTTCATTCATAATGGAATCAATCGTTCGTGATTCGGGTCTCCAGCCATCGCGTCAATGTCAGGAACCTAGAAAGATCGCTTAGTGAAACATTGGATAATTCATGTATGTCCTGGAAGTAATAACTTCCTAGAGCTCTATTTCTCAAGTGACATAAGCTTGGAGTGAGGCGAGGTGAGGTGTATCCTCTTGAGCCTCTTCGTTATCGCAACCTCTGCAGATATTGTCGTCATTGAGTTTGAGTTTCATTGTGTGTGGTTACTTAGAAGGTTATGGCCAGTAAGCACATCTATCAGCATTGACAGCGATTTCTAGTCGTTATTTATGAGCTCATTGGTTCTAGCTTTGCCATATCTTGGCCAAAGCTTCTTTGATATGTCATAAGTGGGAAGCGATTTCTACCTATCGTTGGCTTTCATTAGAATCTTACACTCAATTCGCTCTCTGAGGTAAAGAGTGGAGGTTTAATCTATTGAGGTGCTCGATTGTGGTCTATTGTAGACCCTTTTCTTGCAAATTCGTCAGCTTTCTCGTTTCCGCCTATATCCCTGTGATCAGGGACCCAGAAGAGAGTACGAGTAATATTGTGCTGAGAGCCAAGAACCTTCAGTTCTTCGCGGTATTGCCAATAGGTCAGTTTTCCGAAGATGCACAGGAGTCACGCAATAAAGCCCATAAAAAATAAGGCTAACCCACTCCAGAAAATGCTCGAGAACAGCAATAAATGAAGACGTTTATCATATTTAGTTATTTACATCTGATTTATATCAAGTATGAGAAAACCGATTGAAAAAGTTTCTAAAGAACTATTGGAAGAAGCTAAACTGCTCTAATATTCTTTTGCAAAATCTAACTAATTATTGAAGGTAAGAATTAATGCTCTTATTTCGTGTTATTA
The DNA here is from genome assembly GCA_946965025.1 of Blera fallax. Taxonomy (NCBI): domain Eukaryota; kingdom Metazoa; phylum Arthropoda; class Insecta; order Diptera; family Syrphidae; genus Blera; species Blera fallax. The sequence continues at coordinate 54,467,870 of OX337246.1, forward strand.
ATATAATTACTTGTATCGTAAACCTCAATTATGTACTAAAAATGTAATATTTAAATTTGTGTGCATTTTTTTATTACAATAAAACATATGTATATATGTGATATGTACATTATTTCAAAGCTTAAATATTCAAGATTATGTATACAAAGTTTCATCCTTTTATCACTAAAAATAAAAAAGCTACAGATTTTTGAGACGATAAGCGCTGGCTGGTCCCATAGTGCAACGCTTAGGAGACCAAATACAACCTTTGGGTTTTTTTCCAAGAAACTCAGCGACCGAGAGACCCGCTACGATCGAGAGCTACTTGCTATATACAAACATCTCATCGACGGTAGGGAAGTAGTCATATTAACCGACCACAAGCTACTAATCTACGCTTTCGATAAGAGATCAGAACACGCCTGTGACCGAGTGGCACGACAACTAGAGGAGATAGGCCAGGACTCAACGAACATCTTACACATAAAAGGAGCAGAGAACATCGTAGCGGACGCACTATCTCGAATAAACACCATCAACATGCCAGTCATCGTCAACATACAGGAGCTAGCGGATATGCAAAAGAATGACGAAGAACTTAAGCAACTAACCGCATCTCCGAAGTCAACATCACTACAGCTCCAAGGACTACGTGTGGATGGAACAGACGCTGTAGTTTTCTGCGATACCAGCTTTACAGATATTCGTCTTTATGTAACCAAATCACTGCGCAGACGGATTTTCGACAACTGCCACAATCTGTCACACCCAAGTGGACGAGCGACACGCCGCTTTATCAGTCGAAACTATGTCTGGCCGAGCATGAACAAGGACGATCATAACTGGGCTAGGTCCTGCATGGCTTGTAAACAAAGTAAAGTAAGTCGACATGTTAAAAACACATCGCAATGCCCAGCGATCGATTGCATCACGTCCATATTGGCATTGTGGTGATGCCGCCCTGCAAAGGGTATCGATACCTCCTGACAATGATCGACAGATTCACCAGATGGCCAGAAGCTGTTCCTCTCAAAGACGTCACAATCATCCAACATATCATCCAGCTTGAAACAAAATGATTGAACGTTGGCACCGCTCATTTAAATGACCTGTAAAGTGTCAAGACACCACCGACTGGGTAAGTCTACTACCCACTGTCCTTCTTGGTCTTCGAAGCAGCTACAAGGAGGACCTCAACAGCATAGCAGCGGAGTTAGTATACGGCACAACATTGCGACTACCAGGCGAGTTTTTTATCGACGAAGATGTCTCACTTGAACCCCAGATTTTCGTGGAGAAATTCCGCGAACAGATGCGACGATTAAGATCGACCCCAACATCACATCATACGAGACACAAAGCTTTCGTCCACAAAACATTATTCAGATGCACACACGTTTTTGTGCGAGTGGATTCGGTGCGCAGGACATTGGAACGACCTTATGGCGGACCGTGTGAGGTGCTCGAAAGAATATCGGATTCAGTCTTCAAAGTCAACATCAAGGGCGTTCCCACCACGATATCCACCGAGAGGCTGAAGCCAGCGTTCTTCGAAGATATAGAACCCTGCAGCACATCATCCCCAGACAGTTCCGGATCGTTTCTACAATGGATAGGAGTCAAACATCAAGCTACAATACATCAGGATTCACAGCACCAAAAAATAATCCATCCACTGCAGTTGCAACAAGGACGAAAGGGATTTTAAAAACGTATTTCGCGACGACAGCCCAAGCAAAACAAAAAATAAAATACATTTTTAAACGTCAACCCGTGACGTCTGTCACTCGGGGCGGAGTACTTGTGGCGGTCAACACCAGCAGCACTGTAGTTTCATAACCAAAGAAACGCAACCAACTTCGCACTATATGGAACGAACGCGTTCCAGCTTTAATAAACAGTTTTTCTTTGTTCTACTTTAATTTACAGATGCGACAAAGGCAGAAGTTTTCTTTTTTAAGTTCCGATACATTTTTTAAATTTTAATTTTTGTTTAGTGAATCGACACAGTTAATAAAATCCAATTTTTATTGTTAGTGTTGTTAATTATCGACGATCACTACACCTTACTTGTGAGAGCTGCCCTCTATGAACGATCCGCTTCAGATTAATATCTGCGTTCACAAGGTAAAACTGACTATATATGTATGTACACACATACATACATATACATATGCACACACATACATACATATGCAGATTTTTCTTACTTTTCAGGCGATGTGTTTGAAGTTTCAAATTGGGCTGGGAAATCACTTTAGCTAACGGCCTCCAGTTGCGCACTCCAAGTTGGTTGAGGTCCCCTTCTACTTGTGCGCGCCACCTTACTCGTGGTCGTCCTATCCTGCGATGTCCCTGTGGGTTAGATTCGAGGTCTCTGCAGGCCATCTTAGGCGACTGATGTGCAGTTTTTTGACTAGGTCGATGTCGCTGTACAGCTCGTAAATTTCATCGTTGAATCTTCTCCTCCAAAGATCGTGAACCCAAACGGGACCGTATATCTTACGAAGAATTTTTTTCTCGAAGCGACCAATGATATCTTCATCCGCTTTAGAAAGAGTCAATGCTTCAGCGCCACAAAGCGGGACTGGGATGATTAAGGTCTTAGAAAGAGTCTCCTTAGTCTTTCGAGATAGGGCCTTACTACTCAATTGCCTTCTCAGCCCACAGAAACAGCGATTGGCAAGAGTTATTCTTCGTTTGATTTCTGATGGGATGTTATTTTCAGAGTTAATAGCAGAGCCAAGGTAGACAAAGTCCCTTACTACCTCGAAGTTATAGCTGTCGACTGTGACGTCCTGTCCAATTCGTCGATGTTGTGTGTCCCTTCTTGTTGACAGCATATACTTGGTTTTGTCCTCATTTACAGTTAAACCCATTTTGGCGGCTTCTGTTTCCATACTAGCGAACGCACCGGTAACAGCGCTGTGTTCTACCAATTATGCCGACGTCATCCGCGTAAGCAACTAGTTGCACAACCTTTTGAAAGATTGTGCCTCCGGTGTTGGCTTGAGGGTTTCGCACAATTCTTTCAAGTATGATATTAAAGAAGTCACATGACAGCGCATAACCTTGTCTAAATCTTTTTTTGACATTGAAGGTCTCGATGAGGTCATAACCGACCTTGATGGAGCAGCGAGCGTTCTCCATCGTCATCCTGCACAACCGAACGTGTTTGGCGGGGCCAAAACTAGGCATGGATCTGTATAGCTCGTCTCTATAAATGCTGTTGCGGCCTTAAAATCGATAAAAGGATGGTGAGTATCGATTTGGACTTGAGTTTTTTCCAGGATCTGCCGTAGTGTGAAGATTTGATCGTCTGTGGACTTTCCTGGCCTGAAACCACACTGATAGGGGCCAACCATGTTGTTGACGAAGGGTTTCATGCGTTCACACAATATGGTAGCTAAGATCTTGTACGCGATGTTGAGGAGACTGATGATGCCTCTGTAATTGGCGCAGTTGAGGTGGTCTCCTTTCTTGTGGATCGGGCAAACGATGCTAAGATTCCATTCATCAGGCATACATTCGTCTGACCAAATCTTGGAAATGAGTTGGTGTATGTTCTCTGCCAAGTCATTTCCGTCTGCCTTGAACAACTCCGCCATCAGAACCAGCTGCTTTGTTGGTTTTAAGCTTGGATATTGCTATCCTCACTTCGTTTTGGTCAGGTGTTCGGAAATCTTGGCTATCAGCGTCTTTGTTGAATGGTGTATTCTGCCTGACAGCGGTATGTCGGTCTTCATCGCCGTTATATAGTCTACAGAAAAAGTTTTTCCATATTCTCAGCACCGACTGTGACTCTACTACAAGGTTTCGCTCCTCATCTCTACAGGTTTCCGTACGGGCCTTCTTGGCCTGACACGTTCTTTTCGCATGTTGGTAAACTTCCGTACATTATTCCTGGAGTATAACTTCTCAATATCTTCGATCGCGCGCTTCTCATGCTCTTTTTTCTTCTTCCGGAGAAGCCGATGTTCTTCCCGTCTCTTATGCTCATAGAGCTCACGAGCTTCTTTGCAGCGCCGCACAGTGGGGCAAAATACCCCTTAAACCGGAATAAATTCACTGGATAGCCAGTCCGAGGTGAAAAGTCTTCTTTTGTATAAAAATCAACTACCTAAATACACAAAGACCATTTTACACATGTATAGTTTTTATTTTAGTGCTAAATACATGTTATTAAACTTAAGAAAAAAAAGCGATTTTTTTAAATTTGTTCAAAGATGAAAAGTGGAATATTATTCCTGACATTTTTAACAGTTAGAAACTTAAAATATAAAATAAATAATAAGGAAGACTAAACTTCAGATTCATCTTATAAACTATCCTTCGCCACTGCTTGAGGTTTCGGCTGGTGGTGCACAAATTAATTCAAAAACATCTTTTGGAAAAGTTTTAAACTGTTTCTTAGGAAGCTATAGCTTGTTATTAACGGATCTGATGTTATCTTCTTCTTCTTAATTTAGAACATCTTCATTGCATTATTCACGAGAACATTTCCTTGCGTAACTTTCGCTATATTTTTTTAAATCTTTGTTCCTGGCTTCTAGGCTTCTTCTGATAGTTGCCCTATTGGAAGCAAGGCAGCCGAAATCATTTTCTGAAAAAGCTGATTCGGAAAAATTAAATAAAAAAAAAGGCGCACATATGCGCACCGTTTTTCTTCGAAATTATATACACAAGAAGTTAACCTATATAACCATATAAAAATCTCAACGTGAAATTGTGAGATATTTTATATTTACATTAGTTTTTAAAAAAAAAAGTGATTTATATTTCTTTGAAAATTTTATCTGTTTTCAGAAAATCATACAAAAATTGCTTTTATAGTTTATATAAAAAAATAATAACACAGGAAAATTACATACATGGAGCTATAGATTCCATAATAAAATAAACTTTTCAAGTAATAATAATAGGAATTACAGCTAACCAAACACTCGCTATTTAAACCACTTGTTTCTAACCACTTTGCAGGAAAAACCAAAGTGTTATTTTCAATTAGGCGATATGGAATGAAAAAAAACATATAAAATATTTAACTGTTCTTGCAAATCATGCTTTGGAATGTTTAATAACAAAAAAGTAAGATGGTACACTCATCTCTTTCATTTAATTTTCTGATTTAATTCAGACATTGACATATAAGCTGCCCCAGTGTGCGCCGCTTTGTACGCCTCTTGTTTAGCTGCATTTGCTTGCGGGCATTCTTCGTCAAACCAGGGGTTTCTGGGTAGCGGTCGGTTGAAACCCAGTACATCAGTTGCGACGCCTCTAATGGCATGTTGGCAGCGTTGCCACTGGTCTTCGGCACTTGATGCTGGCGGCATAGCAATCGTGAAGAGATTTCGGGATACGCGTTCTGCGAAGATTCCAGCGGTCTCTTGCGATTTTTCGACGATAAATCTTCTCACAATAATTCTTCTTTGTGGCATTTGGGATATCCGCATTCATACCTTGGTTGCAACAGATCGATGTTGGCTGCTCGGAAGGTTCGGACATCCAGAATACTAAAATCGTCGCCTAGGACGATTTTAACGTCGTACTTTAGCTCGTAGCTCAAAGGTTGTTTCGAGGAGTTCGTAAAAACATTCTTTGGTAGTGTCGTCCTTGTCTTATATGGGGGCGTGAGCGCATATTGGGCTAATGTTGGCGAATTTAGCCTTGATGCGGATTGTCATAAGATGCTCGCTCACGTGTCGAAAGGTCAAGACTTCTTGCCTAAATCCGCATCCGAATAAGTGCTGTTTCTGCTCTCTGTGGCAAGTGGGCGCCGTGGCCCAAGTGTTTAGTGCGTTGGATCGCTGATCGCTAGGTTCGACGTTCGAATCCCTGAAACACCAAAAAGTTTTTTTCACGGTCCCACCTCTCGCGAATGTCTGACAAACGTCCGAGAGTAATAACTGTCAAGAGAAGCTTCTCAATTTGCCTTTCGGATATAGCTCTAAGCTGTCGGTCCCTTCCATTTGTATGAGAACTATAACACGCACAACACATACGGTCTATTGCGCCAAGTATTTGTATTTTTTTTTGTAGCAATCACCGTAGTAAATGTCAGTTTTTCATCCTCATTTTGCCCGGCCCATCCCATCGCACTTCCTGGATGGCTGTAATATCTGCTTTATAGCAGTCTAGGGCCTCTGCTAAGTGATCGTTCCTATCCGATGCTTTTGGTTGCTTCGTAACTAGTATTTTTTATGTGGTAGTTGGAAGTTGCCCCGACGCACAGCCCCTAACCTGGCGAGCCAGATCCCTTCATGCAACCCTTAAGACAAGGGGCCGGTTACACCGATGCCAGTAACCCACTTCGAAGATGCGAGCGCTGCCGTTGTCCCAATAAGGGCTCCTCCGCCACCATATCTTTTTCAAGACCCTGCCTCAGTCATGAGTTCCTTACTAACCTGAGCTGCAAATATGTCGGAGTAGCTCAAGTAAGGCTTCCGCTGGTCTGTCTGTGGACGTCATCGTTGATTCCGTCTATGGAATTCCTCCGCTGCACGTCCTCCTTCTGAGGACCTCTTGTAAGACATCTGATCCACAAAATGCGGGTCAGGTCAGCAAGAGATGCCTCGTCTCACACATGTGTGCTGGAGTTAACCCGGCTGAGCTTGCGCTGGTGTCCAGCTCCACATGTACAGTCAGACTCATCATACGTTCATCGTTGGTTCACTATTAGCATTGTATATGAAACTTATAGTACTATCATCAAGCAATATTTTTTAGTATTTACTCGGACCGCTCAGGTGGCGTTTTCTCATTCTTCGAGAGCGAAGTAAAATATTATTACTCTCTGCGAATGGAGTTATAATTACAGAATGAGTGAGTGATGAGTGGAAACAAAGTAAACAAAATCTTTCTTGAGTTTCCTTTCCCGTTCAGTATTTTTGCACACATGTTACGCAACTGCGTGAATGACTTTGCCAAGAAAATGAGTAAAGAAACTGATGAAAAAAAGGTATAAGCAGGTTATTATTTTTTTTCTTGTTCAGTGAAAATGTGTATGTTTTTCTGATTAGGGAGTGGAGTGGTGGATGCATATTATGCGTTATGCGTCAGGTTTTTAGTTCAAGTGGTGGTCTGGTTAAGGGATGAAAAAACATATTTTCACAGCGGGGTGGTGGTGGATGGACGGAGTGCCAGAAATTTATGATGGCTACGGATAGATTTGTTTGTTTTTGTTTGAATTGTATGAAATTATACAGAAAAATTTTCGAATCAAACCCTGTCCTCTGTTGCACGGACAAACGAAGGGCGCTGAATAGTTCAAATATTCTTTTCCACGTTACCCAATGAGATAGAATATTAAACGCGTTTTTTTTCGAGGTGTCCCCTGTAGGCATAGTCCTCGCTCTTTAGTAAGAACTAAAGAAATAATAATATTTATAAAATAAATAGTAGATATCCATTAATTAAAAAAATAATGAATAAGTAAAAAAACTTAACAAACAAGAGTGAAAAAAAAAAGAAAATATAACAAAAATTCGCAAAAAAAATCTTAACAAAACAAAGAAAGGATTAATATGGGTACACATATGTATGTACGTATAATAAAGTGAAATTTTAAATTCCTTACACTTTTAACTCCACAGAGATCATTATTGGTTTTCTTAATCGAAAATTTGATTAGACCAATTAAAATTAATTTGCAAATGGAGTGTCTGTGCTCATCATCGTCACATTTCATACTAGCGGAAGCTGTAATTTTTAATTTTAGCAAAGCTTCAACCAAGTGTCCTTCGTGTCGTATTTTTACAAACTGGCTTTCAAAAAGTGTTTGCATACTTTTCACATATCTAAGCTTCAAATTCCAAGAAAGGAACAGTTAAATTTCCAAATTCGGATAATGTGTCACAGGTGTTATAAGCTCGCAATTTTATTAACAGAGCTTGTTCTCGGAATTTGTATGTTTTATCTATCATGAACAGAGTGCAGTTTTGACAATTAAGTTTCTTATGCAACTTGAAAGCTGCAAACCCGGCATAAAATGTAAGAGCCACTTCTTGCAGCTTCTGAGAACATCCTTTGGACACAACTGTTTCTGTCTCATTGCCATCAGATATTAAAATTAAATTCTTAAGCAAACAATTTCGCACGCTTTTGAATAAGTAAGGATAATCATATAAAAGAAAAATTAGTTGATTTTCAATTTCAAAAAATGGCTTGGTTTCGGTTGTCCCAAGTAATGTGTATGCTCTTCTGTTATTACTGCCTTGGTCACAGCAATAACTTGGAGACCACACTCCAAAATTTTTGATATTGTTAACTTCAAAATCTCGGCAATATCATCACCTTTCCGGCATCCTATATAATAAGATGTAGTTTGCTTCCAATTTTTGTTTAATCCCCTAAAAATAAAACCATTTCTTTGGAGGCTACAGTAGCGCTTCTACCCAGCTCCCCGAAGTCAGAAAGGCCGTATACCATGTCATTTTTAATGTTGCAATCAAGTTCGGGTTTGATTGCCATATAATGTGGGAGACTTATACAAAAACTTCAGACACGAATCTTTTTTGTCATTCGTCCAATGTACATTTGCCTTTTGAAAAAGTTGCATATTTACAAAAGCGTTTACGTCGACTGGCTTATTTTGCAATTGCGTGTCAACGTTTTTTTTCTAAATTATAGTCCTTATCAACCTTTAGTCGCTTTGGCGTATCAAAATTATACCGAGGTATGGTATTTACTATTCGCTCATTATGAAAACGAGATTAGGGAGAAGGAAACTGTGAATGAAAAATTTGAAACTGTGTAGAGAAAAATCTCTAATAATATGTCATAGGTTCGGCAACTCTATTAACGGAAAGCGTGGTTGGAAAAATCGCAGTATTGCCCTTTTCATTTTCGTTTTGGTTAATATTTAATACGCTGGATGCACTAGAACTGTCTGAAGTGATTACTAAAGGAAGCTTTGTGTCTCTGATGTTATCCATGATTTTAAAACAAGACACATCGATAGATACATCAGAGCACCTGCACACTGATATGGATGACATTGGAAGAGCATTTTTAGTTAGCAATTTTGAAGTGCTTCTATCTTTACATCTTTGCTATGAAAATGGGTTTCACAAATAAAAAAATGTTTTTTCAATGTACTACATTGAGCATGCTTTACCCAAACATCCCTTCTATGATTTTTAGGGACTTGAAAAAACGACAAGAAAAATGTTCTTTTGGTATTGTTTCAATCTTTATATGAACATTTCGGCATTTTGAAAATCTATAAAAATTTTCTAATAAATCGAAATACAATTGCATGCAAATGAAATGAAACAAAAATGTTTACCAGGAAATTATTTACACAAACTAGCCATAAGTGAAGACTGAAGAGAAACATTATGTTTGTAGTAAAAACAAGCAAAAAAGAATGTGCTATATGTGTGTGCATTTTGTCCTCAATGAAAAACTTCCACTTAAAAACTTTACACACAATCTTTTTTTTCATTCATCCCCAGTGTGCATTTAGTAATGTTGCTGCTGGAGTCTTCAACGCATTTTCAGCAAACTGTTTTAAGACTGATACCAATAAGAAGATTGCTGCTTCAACGGCAACTTTTTTAAGCAAAATGAACGATCTTTTCGACAACTTAAACAGTTACAGTTTAAACACAAGCAAATTTAATCGACAACCCATTTCATCACATAGTGAAACTCTGCAGTCCATTAAAACTGCTATTCAGTGGATATCATTATGGGAGTCTACCGGTAAAATGAAAAAGTCATATTGCTTTGGTGGGTTACTACAAACTTTACTTGCTCTATAAAGTTAATATGGGAAAAACTTAAAAATGACCAGCAATTCCTTCTTATTGCACATCTTCTTTCAATGGCTCGTTCAAATAGGGGATCATACGAACGAAACCCTTCGGCTTACAGATTTATTACAAATTTTGAAATTTTGAACTATTCAGCGCCCTTTGTTTGTCCGTGCAACAGAGGATAGGGTTTGATTCGAAAATTTTTCTGTATAATTTCATACAATTCAAACAAAAACAAACAAATCTATCCGAAGCCATCATAAATTTCTGGCACTCAATCCATCCACCACATAATCCCACCTCCACCCCGCTGTGAAAATATGTTTTTTCATCCCTTAACCAGACCACCACTTGAACTAAAAACCTGACGCATAACGCATACTATGTATCCACCACTCCACTCCCTAATCAGAAAAACATACATCTTTTCACTGAACAAGAAAAAAAATAATAACCTGCTTATACCTTTTTTTCATCAGTTTCTTTACTCATTTTCTCGGCAAAGTCATTCACTCAGTTGCGTAACATGTGTGCAAAAATTCTGAATGGTAATGAAAACCCAAGAAAGATTTTGTTTACTTTGTTTCCACTCATCACTCACTCATTCTCTGATTATAACTCCATTCTCAGAGAGTAATAATATTTTACTTCGCTCTCGAAGAATGAGAAAACGCCACCTGAGCGGTCCGAGTAAATACTAAAAAATATTGCTTGATGATAGTACCACAGATAATAAATATACATATATATATATAGTTTATTATCTGTGATAGTACTATAAGTTTCATATACAATGCTATTAGATAGCTATCAATTTTTTTATTTTTTTTTTCATTTTCAATGCAGTTTTTATTTGTAATTCATAATTTCTTAAAGCTAGACAAAAACGCTTAAAACTAACTTAACTTAATCATATTCTAACTTACTGACCCTATGCGGGTGCTGTAAGCTAAACCTAATGCTTAAAACTATGTCTTTCGACGTAACCTAACTTAAAATTTATTACAGTGGACTCCCCCTAAGTCGAATTTTCACGGGATACCATGATTTGTTCGAGTTAGAGGGAGTTTTGGAAAAATTTGAGTTAGAGAGAGAAACAATTTTTTTTTGTTTTAAAGCGTTTATTTAATAAAAAAAAAGGTTAACATAATTTAAAAAAGTTAACAAAAAAATACTACCAACTTGCACAGAATAACTGTATCAGCTCGGTTGAACTGCCTAGAATCAGCTGATTTTCGAATTCCAACTGGAATTTCACTAAAACAAGATCTTTTTCTCTAGATAGATTTCCATTGCTTTGAAATAAAAACTGTTTTGAATCCAAAGACCAACACAAGGAAAAGGATAACATTGTTTTTTTTTGCCCTACAATTTTTTTACAAATTGTATCTTTTTAGGTAGGTACCTAGACGCATTATGTATTGTATATGGATAGGTAGAAACACAACGCAATTACGATGATGGCATACGCGATGCTACAGATTTTTAGGGTGTTGAAGTGTGTAGGTACTTGATGTTTAGGTAGTTATAGTTATATAACCAAATACGAATTGTGAGAGGGTAATTTTTATTTATTTTGTTTTATGCAAAGAGGCCAAGAATCGAGAGAATGTGTTCGAGTTAGAGGGAGTTTCGACTTAGAGGGTGTTTGACTTAGAGGATGTTTTTGTATGGAAAATTGAGGGAAATGCTAAAATATGGCGAAAAAATTCGAGTTACAGAGAAATTCGACTAAGGGAGAGCTCGACTTAGGGAGAGTCCACTGTATTTATTTAAATGATTTAACAACTAGACCTCTAATGAAAAATGAATGAGAAAAACGAACCTGTTTTTTTATAAAAACTAATAGAAAATAGAACTTAAAAACTACCTTAAAATTAAAACTAAATAACCTTAAAAAATAAACTTTAAAACTACCTTAAAAATAAACCTTAAAACTATCTTATTCTAAACCATATATGTATATATGCACATATATGTATATATTTTAATATATATATAGATACATACATATACAATTATTTTTTCGTTTTTTTTTATTATTTACAAATAGCCTACACCTAAACATTAAACCTACGTAAGCCGGCCAGGCCAACTTTGCGCCTTTGGAGGAGCTACCCTGAATCAAAAGGAAATGACGAGGGAGTTCCCTCTCCGTCCCCTAACCACCAGAATATCTGATGCTGCCTTGCAACGTCTCGCAAATCGCAACCTGCTATAGCTCTACTGAACCGAAGACGCTCCGTCATGCTGAGCGCGACGTGCCGGTCGTAGTTGAGTTGCCTATCCACAGCTGTCCGGGCAACATGGAAGATTAGGGGAACCGCTACTTTGTCCTGTATCAGACCTACTCTATCTAAATAGAGGAACGCCTCTGGGGGAATGAAGCCATTAAGGCGCACGCTCTCTAGATACATATCATTGGGGTAGTAGCCCCCAGAGATCAGGTTATTCATCGAGTTCATTGTCCTTGCAATGTGCCTTCGAATCATCTTAATCAAGAAATTATCCACCCTGCTTTAATCTGTATTAAAAACATGCTCATATTTATCAAGGATTTCCTTAGTAAATATCGAAAAAAAATGAAAAAAATGATTAATTCCAAAATTTAAGCGCCACTTAATAAAATACTAGCTTTTTGTACTTTTGCTGGTTTTTTTTTACAGAAGGTGGGAATCTGCAGAAGATACTGTTAAAATAATCGGTTCCGGATTTCTACCGACTAAAACCACCTCCCCTTCTCTCCCCTGTTCCATGCACTACCGCCATTAAGCATTTCTTCACAGGGGGGGATTCAGCTTTCCTTGCCTATCATTTTGTATTGGCTGAGTGCTTACATTCTTGTTGCGTTTTCTTCACTCTGGCCGCTTGGCTGGGTCTCGTAATAGATGCGTACAAGCGTTTATGTAGTAAACATGTTATGAACTAAAATATTGGTCAGAAAAGGACCCTAATGTTGGAACAACAACCTATTATTTCACTTACCGGTTCTCTTAGTACAACCCAAATTCATAGAACTAAAAACACAAAACAAAATACGTCTTGTAATTGGAAAAATTCATACTACGCCAAAATTCATTTCAGAAGTGCAATCATACTCTAGAGTAGGGATTCCCAAACTATTTTGGGCAAGAGACCCCTTTTCCAAAATTAACTGAAACCTCAGACCCCCATAGCCAAATTACTTTGAAAAGCCTATCTCTTGTTTTTTGAACTTGATAATGATTTCGTTCGTGTTAAATCGCGTATATGCGTCAAATGCAGGGCAAGTTAGAACGTGTCTGAAAGACTTGTACGCTCGAACACATTACCTTGCACGAAGTTGTCCACGCATATTGACTTGTTGAGTTTTTTAAAAGTACAGCAATGATACTTCCTACTAAAATATTAGTCATTCTTATAACAAATTGGTACACGTAACACAACTTATACGGTGTCTTGAACGTTTCAAATAAGAACTTGTGATAATTAATAGGGGTCGATTCTTAGACCTCGTCGACCCCCAAAATCAGTTTTCGTTTATGTTGACCGCTGGGAAACCGATTTCGACCCCAAGCGGTCGATATCGACCACTTTGGGAATCCCTGCTCTAGAGATTCGAAATTCATAGGTAAAACAAAACAGAGAACACAGAAAAACAAAAAAAGATCTGTTAAGTACACGTAAACATAAACAACCCCTCAATCCCTTTTGCTTATTACTTCCGTTTTAAGAATCACAGAATAATGATTTATACCTCAATCTCTTCAGCAGGAAATGTACTAATCGAGGAATCATATTCAAATCGGTTCAGCCATTTTGTAGTCATTAGTGTGTAAAGCATAGGAAATTGGTTTTTGTCAGTTAAAAAAACATATCAAAGGGGTTTAAAAGCCCAATAACGGATTCAGTATAATAAAATCAAAAATATAAAATTGCTCCTAAAGCATAACCCATCTCTCGACAAATCGATTGATATGTATATATGTATATATATTGTTGAGGTATTGTTACGTACTTACTTCCTATTCGTGGACATACAGAAAAAATGTGTTCTCTTTTATAGATGTAGAGATCAATCCAATTTCTAACCATTAAAGGAGAAAGGTTTTTGCTTGATTTAATTACTGTGATTGGAAGCTGGGCTACAAAGTTTCCTACATTATTTTCATGCGAAACATTTACGATTGTACATACATACATGCAGAACACCAACAACATTAATTTGTGAACCGGTTACCACATATAAAGATCGATCACATAGCTGCTTTAAAGGAATATTAGGAAAATGTTTTTCATAATCAATAAGAGATATAACAATCTGAGCTGCTCCAATTTCTCTTTTAATTCTAGTATTATTTATGATCATAACTTTAAATAAAGAATCCGACTTAGTTTTCGCAACACTATAAATAGTTTTTAAATCTAATTTATTAAAATGTTCACAATATAAATCAATCTCAATATGATTCACCCGGCTTCTATGTCCTTTTCGATCTCCTGCGTTGATTACTTTTTCCCGTTTTGCCTCAGTAGCACTGCTTAGGGTAGTGACCCTTTACTCCGCAATTAAAATACACCGCTCTGTCCTGTCGAACACTCTCTCTTGCTGGACTTCTCCTGCCATGTTGTTGATGTACTCGATTTGCTCTCCCACGCTGGTGATATTGCCCTCGATGTTTTGATCTGCCAATCCAGTTCGTCTTTGTTGCGGGATCAATATTCAGCATCTCTTTGTTAGTTATTTCTAAAGTTTTCGCCGATTCAACAGCTCTTCAAATGTATTATCTTTCTACAATATTCGTTGCTGAATACGGGAATCTTTTATACCGCAAGCCAACTTATCTCGTAAAGCTTCATTTAAGAAAGTTTTGAAATTACAGCTTTGAGCTAGAGACTGTAGCTCCACTATGAACTGCCCTATCATCTTCAAAATTTTTTCTGTTCCCGCTTCCAAAATTTATGCCATTCCGCCACGATTACATTTTTGAGTTTTAAATTGGTCATCAGCTTTGACGTCATCTGCTCATAAGTAAAACTTGTGGTTTTCTCTGGTGCGACGATCGATTTAAAGAGTTTATAAATGTCACCACCCTCACAGTTCCAAATAGGTCTCGAAATCGTCCACACCGACAGCAAAACTTTCAATTGCATTAAATATAGGCATTGCATTTGATCTAGGATTTCAATTACATGTCACTGTTTTTGTCATCCGTACTCATCGCGAAATATGTTAAAACATAAAAACTGAATAAACTAAACATCGGCTAATTCTAGAAGCCGAACTAATGTGTCCTTGAGCAAGTAAATGAAACCATTCCGTTCTGCGGTTGTACTTAGACAAATTTTTTATGTAACTTACAACTTGAGCTTACACAACTAAAGTTTACGCACTATACCTACACCTGATAATTTAACTTAATAAATTTGGACATATCATATGGAAGCCATGCCGACGATCTGCGACGCATCCCGCTTCATCGGTTCCGCTTTCCAATCTGTCACTTATTATGTACTCCAATATTTTAGCCATGGTATCCAGCATGCATAGGGGCTTATACGAAGAAGAACCCTGCGGTGGCTTATTACCTTTTGGTGAGAGAACATGTCTTTGTTTCTTGGACTTGGTTGCTTTCCCCACGGGTTTTGATTGGCTTCGTTGCACAGTTCTTCAAAACTTTTCTTTTAACCGTTTTTAATTGCAGCTTTGAGGTTTCTTGGGCCGATTGTAAATCTCTCATGGAGTACTCCGTGGCTACTGTGTTCGCCGGAACGCTGGTACAATGTGAGGTTTCCACCTTATTCCGTCTGCTCTGTTCTTCTCTATTTTCCGTATGATTGGGTTGTAGCTAAAACTGGATTGCCTGGTGATCGCTTTGCGTAAATTTTTTGCTTACTCTGCATATCTTGCCAAACACGTGCTCACGAAAGTGATGTCCACGATTAACCCTCTTCCGTTTTCGCTAAAAGGTCAGCTCGTTTCCTGAATTTAGGAGAACTAAGTCCAACGATGCAAACGCCTTCAGGAGAGTTCTTCTTCTGGTGTTTGTGGTACGTGAGCCCCATTCTACCGCCCACTTGTTAAAGTTGCCTGCAATAACGATGCGGTTTCTTTCTCTTGCAGTGGTTGCAATTTTGTCTACTATTCTTTCGAATTTTTCATGTGTTATACTGGGAGGAGCGTAGCAGCAAAAGTAAATGCCACTAACTCTGGCCCACACGAAGCCTGCCTGTTGCATCACCATATTTTCTTCGAAGGCTCGTTAGCCGCATATCTACATATATCGCAGCTTTGCCTGAAGTGCCCGCCGTCCATATACCCTCATTCAGCTTTTTGTTTGGCTCGCTGAGTATAGCGATATCTGCATCGTACTCTCGGACCGACTGCCTCGCAATGGTTAAGCTTTAATTGAATAACCTTTATGTTCGCTTCTGAGAATCATTCAGCGCGAACTGGAATGCAGGGCATCTTATGCTTCCAGTACTATGCTTGGCGTTACGTCCACTTCCTTTACAGAGCATGCATTCTGGCTCTGAGGAACAATCCTTTGCCTTATGACCTTTGGTACCGCATCGTTAGCAGTGTTCGTACCGATTTTCGCTTTTCCAGTCCCTCGCAAGATGTCCATAGCCCATAGTCGGGTTTTCCTCCTAATTGGCTGTTTACCCAGCCGATCATGATTTTTACGATTTGTTGGCGATACCTGCTGGTAGATTTACCACTGCCGTCTGCGGGCCCCTCATAGGTCTTCCTCATCGACTTTATTGCAGATTCTGGTATCGACTATTGTAGTGCAGCTGCTCCTTGGTCGTGATTTCATCAAGATCCTTCACCTCTATTGTGTCCTCGTGTGTCACAGTGCTGACTTCGGCATTACTTTCCAGGATCTTCTCCACTTATTGTTGGAAATCCGCAGTTCGAGCGTCTGCTGCTTTCTTCAGCTGCAGCAATAAGTCTCCTTTCGCTGTCTTTCTGACGTGGTCGACCTTTTTACCCAGCTCCTTTAGTGAGGGATCAGTTTTTACCTTTCTCAGCATCTATGCGTAGGAAAGATCGCCTGTTGCCTTTATTACAAGCCAGCATGCAATTCTGACCACTACGTTCTTGTAATATGCCTTTGCTCATGTATGAATTGGAGTAGAGAGTTATTTTTAGATTTCTTTTTCATTGTTTATGATTCGAAAGTTCAATGAACTTAGTGACTTGCTTAGTGATATCAGCAGAGCAGTAGACGCATGGACACAAAAAGTGTGTTTATGATTTGAGGATTCAAGTGGCTGAGACGAATGGTTAGTGGATGACCATACATTATACGATTTAATATTTTTTTATTTTTTTTTAATGTTCTTTCTTGTTGTTGTAATATGGTGTATGTTTTTATGTTCGTTCCGTTTCAATTAGAAGGGCAAAAGTGCTGATTTAAGCTCTTACGACATCTGTTTTGTTTGTTTGTTTCTAATTTATATGATCCCTCTCTCTATCACAAATGGTCTTCAGTAATCGGTGAAACTGGACAGCTGGATGTTCCATTTGTTATCGATGCCGATTTTGAATGCATTCTACAAAAGTTAGATACATGCATCCCGAATCCAAATTTATCATTTACAACTAAATTGTAGGATCATATAGCCTTTAACTTAACTGCCTCCACAACATTCTGGAGAGTTATGGGTCTTTCCAACATATTGTTTTGAAAGCCAGGTGCAACGTATTGGAAGCTTAAATTATTTGGCGATGAATTATATTATTCAATAATTTCGGCTTTCTTTAATTCTTCAATGATTGATAGAATTAGAGTGATAATTATGTCCAGCTTCTTGTGACGTAATGAGTAGCCGCAATCAGTACCGAGTTGCCTGTCGACGTGGGTGCACGCGTTTTACCTCTCCATCAACAATAATAAAATTAATAAACCGGTCACGACAAAATACAATAAAAAAAAAAGTTAACAATTCACCCAACATAAAATAAACAAACAAAAAAAAAACACAAAAACAAAAAAAAAAAATCATTAATACAATAAAACAATAGACCAATTAATCGCGCGCCTTATACATCAGTAAAGTGCAGTGGTGCAAAAAAAAAAAAAAAAATCAGTGCCGCGTTATCCATCTTTCCTTCCCCACTCACTCGCTGTTAGGCTTCTCAACCACCGCAACTGTTGTATGTACTTTACATCCTTCTGTTGCGTTGATTGAGAAAGCGTAACATCTGATGTACAGCGGGCCGTGAGTGTTTATCGGAATAGCGGACCACAGCTGACTGTTGTGTCTTTTTGTGTTTTTATGTTGTAATGATGAGTGAATTCAGAGTTAATTTTGCCAACGTACGTGTGCTTCGAACGAATTTCTTTGATGTGTACGCCCACTCCCATTCCCACAAACCGGCTGTTCTGGCACTTAACGAAACACAGTTAGTAGAAGAATCTTCTGATTTGCAACTGTCTGGATATAGCTTAGTGCCATTATTATTTCCCCACCGCCGCCTTGCCATTTACATCCGTTGTAATATTGCTTACCAAATTCCATCACAGTATGGCCACTGTTCCAATCCGGAATTCAACTTCAAATGGCTAAAATTCACCGTACGTAAGCAAATTATTCACTACTGTATTATATACATAAGCCCTAGTGCAGACAGCAACTCAACGTTTAACGAGTTTGATGCGCTGTCCAATTCCATCGCTCGAATTGTATTCCTGTATCCTCGTACTGAAATCGTCATTGCGGGCGATTTTAATATACACAATTCGGACTGGCTTCGACACTGTGGCCAGACAACACCCGAAGGAAGGTATGTTGAACTTTTCGCTGAGATAAACAACTTGACTCAGCTTGTAAATGAGCCGACACGAATACCAGACATTGTAAGTTATTCCGCTAACACCCTTGACTTGTTTCTTACTTCTCACCCTGATAAATACACCATTGATGTTTTAGCGCCCCTAGGCCGGTCTGACCATAACATCATATCAACCAAATTCTCGTACTCCGACCACACAGTTAAAGAACAAACTCCCAAAAGAAAAGTACATATGGCGTTACGAGAAAGCCAACTGGGACGGCCTTAATAGCTTCTGTAGGAGTTTTAACTGGTCGCTATGCTTCCTCGATAGTGACGTGGATTCCGCCGCTGATATGATCACCGACACGATTCTCTTAGGTATGTACGACTTTATTCCTAACAGAATAAAGAGCATTATACCTAAGACAAACTCATGGTTCGACCGGAGCTGCAAAGAGGCTATCAGGTTAAAAGAAGTAAGTTTAACTTAAGATAACAAATCTGAGTAAAACCGAAAGATGTGTAAACAGCCAGAAATGACTGCAATGCCCATATTCAAAGTGTCAAATTCCTTTACGACCAAAAACTGAGGCAAAAAATACTAAAGTGTCCCAAGGTTAAGTTAGGTTGAAGTGTCTGCCAGCTAGGAGTCGCCAGCACACTTAGACCAATGAGGTCCGTTGTGATACCACGTGGATCATGGGAGAAGCCTCCCTCCACCTACTCGTATTAAAACCAATTAGAGCTTCTTTTGAAGCGTAGGAGGCTCTTGATGTCAATATTCATCAGGTCGCCTATATCATTATAATAGGGAGCTCCTAAGTGGACTTTCCTTCTACGGGAGAGAGCTGGGCAGAAACAAAGAAGGTGAGGAATAGTTTCCTCCTCCAATCTGCTCGCTGCACAATTTGCAGCCAATTCTACACTGCAAGATAGCGCTTTGTCTGTCCCTGTGCTTGAGAGCGTCGAATTTTCTATGGGACAAGACTACTTTCGCACTCGCACAATTGCAGGAGTTCTTAAAGGTCTCAACATTCATAAATCCGCTGGTCTAGATGGTATCCCCCCAATAATTCTGAAGAGGTGTTCTTCTTCGCTGGCAAAACCTCTGCCTAAGCTTTTCTGTCTGTCCTACTCTTCTGGACTCTTTCCGAGAAGATCGAAAACAGCATTTGTGAAGCCAGTCCCTAAAACACGCCAATCTTCCTCTCCGACCAATTACCGACCCATTGCACTTACGTCCCTTCTTTCCAAGGTCATCGAAATGCTGATAAATCGTCAGCTTATGAAATATCTTGATTCACGCAAACTCCTCAACGACCGGCAGTATTGTTTTCGTAGCAACAGGTCCACTGGTGGTTTGACGACATATCTCATCGAGAAGTGAAACCAATCTCTCCATCACTTCGGTGAAACAAAGATAGTTGCGCTGGATATTTTAAAGGCATTTGACAGAGTATCAGGCTCTTTTGTCGAAAATGCGTGCATATGGCATCGATGAGTCTCTTCTTCAATGTATTAGAAATTACCTTTCGGGGCGTTCAATACAAGTTTTATTGAACGGCTTCAAGTCTGATATTCACCAAATAAATGCTGGTGTCCCCCAGGGCTCAGTTTTGTCTCCGACTCTCTTTCTCATTTTCATAAATGATCTCTTGTCTTCAACCTCTAATCCAATCCATTCCTTCGCTGATGGCAGTACCCTCAGTTTTTCATATTCGTTCCCTAACTCACGTCCCTGCTCTTCGGCCGTAGAAGAAGAACGGCAGAGTATGTTAAACTCATTATATTCCGACCTTGACAGCATATTCAAATGGGGCTCAGCTAACAGAGTGGAATTTAATGCATCCAAAACTCGCTGCTGTCTTCTGTCTCATAAGCGAAACCAAGACCCTCAACCATTATCCATGAGTGGTACTTTCGCAGAAACCGAAAGACTTGCCGTTCTCGGTACGTGTATTAACAACCATCTTCGTTGGAACGAATACATATTCGAGGTCGCCAAAAATGCTGCAAAATATCTAGGATTCCTTAAGCGATGCAAGAAATATTTCACCTCGTCTGATCTTTCTTCAATATATAAGGCATTCATCCGCCCAAAGATGGAATATAACGCCCACATTTGGTCTGGTGCACCCAAGACCGTTTTTCACATTCTAGCTAGGGTCCAAAACCGCGCGTAAAAACTAATATTCGATAGAGACCCTGTGAGCTCTATAGACTCACTAGAACATCGCAGAAATGTCTGGTCTTTCCCTGTTTTATCGCTTTTTCCACAAAAAATGTTCCAACGAAATAGCCACTTGCATTCCTCCCCTTCAAAATTTCACCCGCAATACGCGTCACGCTTCGAATGCACATCAGTTCACCCTCAAGCCCAACTTCGGACGTACTGTCAAATACAGGGATTCGTTCATAAGCCGTACGATACGTATGTGGAATGATCTTCCAGGCTCTGTGTTTCCTCATCGTTACAACCTTCAAGCATTTAAAGCCAGCCTGCACCGGTACCTCCTCTGTTCCTCTGTCCCCCTCCTTCAAACGACCGTGCCCTGAGAAATCAGCATAAGGGTATTCATACCCCCTTTGGCGCGCTAATTTCGAATTTTTCCTTGTTGAGTAACTGTATTAAGGTACTAGTGACCAGTATCTGAAAAAAAATAAAAACATGTGCATTTAATTCTAGTAATCCTAGTCCTCCAAGCCCTCTCATATGATCAGTTCAACTCATAAACACATTTTTTGTTTTCATGGCTCTACCGCTCTGCTGATATATTAACAAAGGTGGACCAGATACATGTGCATACATAGAGGAAAAAAGAAAACTCTACCCAAAACCCTACTTGTGCGCTGATCACTAACCACAATCACTTAGAAATCGTTATAAGCATCTTCGTCATACACCCTAGCAACCAATGATAAAACAAAATTATCCAAATATTTTCGGTAGGGGTATATAGGGGAGTCAAACACAACACGTCAGCGATTCGATACTCTTTATTGACGACAACCTCTTCTTAAAAATAATTCAGCGCTTATAGATATAGTAATGAGAGTGGAGACATTTCGGGATGATTACATGATAGGTTCTAACGTAATCTATTTACGCAAAATTAATGTATACAGTATGTAAGTACTTCATGCAATTACAGCAGAACCAAACAAAATTCGGACACATCTTGAATAATATGCCTACAGTTCGACCAACCTGACCATGTAATCGACCCGATTACCTTTACTCTCTCAGTATAATATTTTAATAACAAAAAAAATGCTAAAATAAATGCTCAAAATAACTAAAATTTGATACAAAAAGATGCAATGAATAGATTTCAATTTTATTAAAATGTAATTAATATGTATGTATATGTATATGGTATGAACATATGGGTACACAAATATTTAAGCCTTATGCTTAAGTAATTGTTGTCTTTTTTTTGTGTACATGCATCTATGTATGTATATCGTTAAAGAAAATCCTGATTAGAATAATTACTATACAAACTTAAATTCAAAACATATTCGTGATATAGGTATGTACATACTTCAGATAATCGGATTTATAAGTATAAACTTGTAGAAATCACACTCAGAAAAATAGTTTGGGTTTTGTGTCGCAAAAATATTTGATATAAGTATACTCTTATAAAAGAATATCGCGATGTTAGTCGACATCGGTTTTATTGCCTTCGTTTTCTTCATCATTATCCAAATCAGGCGATTGTACCATAAATGGTCTCATGTTGACAGGTGAAGATACGCCTTTATAGGGCAATCGCGTCAACTGCAAGCCATCGACATCAGTTATGACGTTACGATCGTTGGGTAAAACTTTTTAATCTGGTAAGGACCTCTGTACTTAGCAAATAGTTTTTTTTAACCCCGGGAGTAGTTATTACATTCTTAATCATAATATAGTCACCCTTTTTGTATGAGTGCGGCTGTTGTGACGCTAATCATAATATGTCTTATTATACCCCTGACTCCTTTCAATGTTCTCTACAGCCTTAACTCTTAGATCACTTAGATTTGCTTGCTTTTCTTCCAGCCTTTTCCCTAAAAACTTTATAACCCTATCACATAACATTCCCTTTTGGTTTCTTCTGAATAATACCATACTAGGAGTAAAACCGCTGCTTCTATTGACGGTGTTATTAAGAACGTACTCAACTTTTACTACGTGCTTATCCCAATCACTCGTCGTATGAGCATCGCACTCTTTTGCTAACATTAGGAAGAAGTATATTATTAACCCGTTCAACTTGACCGTACGATTGGGGAGAATGTGAAGCTATCTTTATATGCTTCACATTATTTTCATTTAAGAAGTCGGAGAACTCTTTAGATGTAAAACAAGTTCCACGATCCGATATTATCCTGTTCGGCCGGGAATTTTCGGAAACCAGTAGCTTCCTGATATGTGTTCGAAACACTTTTCTAATCCTAAGTGGCACAATGCCTCATGATGCGTACGTATAATTTGATTTTCCATCCTAGACGGTACATAAGAAAGAACTTTGTCTTCAGCTTTACGATATATTAGTCCATCTATCATTTCAAATAACGAACTCTCGGTTTTTTCTAACTCTGAAGCAATAGCGAGTATCTTCGCTTCGGATCTTCTTGTGCTTCTGCTTCTGCGCGGCTGAGAGCACAAATTCAAATGAGTGGAGAATATTGAAAGATCTACTTAGAGCTTCCTTTTCTATGTTCTACACTATAATCGAAGCTTTGTAGCTCTAGAACCCAGCGAGAAAAACGATGATTTAAAGACTTCTTGTTCAAAGTTAAAGTTAATGCCTGACAATCCGTCACGATTTTGAAACTTAAACCAATCAGATATATTTTGAATCTACGTAAGGCATATACAATTGAGAGAGTTTCCAGCTCATAACTGTGATACCTACTTTCTGATTCTGTAGCACGCTTTGAGAAATAGAAGACTGGATGAAACTTATTATCACCTTGCTTCTGTACTAAAACTGCTCCATATCCGACAGTGCTTGCATCACAGTGCAATTCGGTAATATTATGTGGACTAAAGATAGATAAAACTGGAGCAACAATAAGTTTCTTTTTTAAAGTCTCAAAAGTTTCGAGTTCAACTGCGCCAAACGTAAACGGGGAATTCTTTTTTAAGAGATCATAAAGTGGTTTTGCAATATTTGCGAAATTTTTTATATTTTTTCGAAAAGAGGAACAAATAACGATAAAACTATGCACATCTCTAGTACAAGATGGCATTGGAAAATTTTGAAAAGCATTCAAATTGCAATCGTTTGGTCGAATACCATCTTTGTTTATTTTGTACCCTAAATAAACAATTTCATTTAGTAAAAATGAGCATTTATCGAACCTAAGATGCAAGAAATTATTTTTTACTACTTGCATGACTTCTTGTAATACATGTATCTAATTGTTGTTATATTATCTGTTTGGCGATCAGCATATCGTCTAAGTATGTAAGGACCTTCTCTTCTGTGATCAATTGTCCGAAAACGTGTTTCATATATCTTTCGAATACAGACGGGGCATTTTTAAGCCCAAACGGCATTCTTCAAAATTCGTATTATCCTACAGGTGTAGTAAATGACGTGTATTTTTTGAATTTTGAGCTAACACTACATAGTGGAAACCATTCTTGTGTTGTGAAAAACACTTTATCTTTGAGACGATCAAAATGGTCTTCAATTAAAGGCAGTGGATAATTATCTCTTTGTTGAGCTCACGGAAATCAACACAAAGTCTGAACTCCTTATTCTCCTTTTGGACAAGAACTATTAGAGATGCGAATTCAGAATTAGATTCGCGTATTATGCCCTTAGTTAGAAGATCATCCAAAATTTTTTGAAGCACTAACTTATGTGCGTACGGTAACCTTCTTGGCGGAAAATTAAAAGGAAATTTCTTGGACAATACCATTTGCATTTGAAAGTCACTACGCCGGTGAAAATTATTATGACCAAGAAGTAAATAAGCTGGTTTAACTATTCTCATAATATCATCTTTTATATCACTAGATAACTTTTCATTAATGTTAAGTTGAAACTTACATTCGTTGTCGTCTACATCAATATTTCAAATTTGAAGGACAAAATGATCTTGATTATCGACGCCGATATCGTCGCGGGTTGAAGTTGTAGTTGGATTATGATGATTTCTACTTTGTCTGAATGGTAATCTTAACCTGATGCAATTGGATTATCTTCAGACCGCTTCTGCAACACCAAACCAATTTTTCCCAAGAAATTTCTACCTAGAATAGAATAACTCATTGAAAAACTTTTAACAACCAAAACTTCCAAATTAATAATTAAATTATCAAACTTAACTTTACTGTTAACACTTCCCAGCACATCGAGAAGACTGTTGTTAATTCCACAGTATTTATGGTTCCCTTCTCCTTTTATTACCATGGATAGTGGTATGAAGCTGATAGGGCTTCCCGAGTCCAGCAGCGTCAACATCGTCATCGAAGTTTGTAAATTTTCATTAGCGAAGTGGTAGTTCAGGTAGATTTCAAAGTCATTGAAGTCAGCAGTCAGAAGACAGCTCGTAGAAATATGACCTTGCTCTCCACACTTAAAGCAAGTTACAGGCTCCTTATTGAATTGCTTACGATTGATATTGGTTTTAGCTTCAATTACTCCGTTGTCATCGACCTTCTTGAACTTGTTGAATGATTTGTTGCGCTGAAAGACGACCCACTTTTCACTGTTTTATCACTATAATTTACTCAATAGTTGATCTTCAATTTCTCGTACTTGCGCAACGCCACTTTTAATTCCGCCATATTACCTGCACTATACAAAATGGTCTTGTTAATTACAATGTCAGAAATACCTCGGATATGAACATCATCAAATCTTGTTTCTCGACCAAACCATGAGATGCCATTTCTTGCATATTTAACACATACTGCTGAATTCTTTCATCTCGAAGTTTTTTCCTGTTCCTTAGATCATCATAGATGTCTGCTTTCGTAACAACTTTCTTAAACTCATTCCTTAATGCTGTTTTAAACTCCGACCAACTCCTCGCATTAATCGTTCTGACGAATAATTTTGCCGTTCTTTTGAGAAGCCTTTTCCCATACAGAAATCTAGTCCTGTCGTCCAAGTCCACTATCTCCGAACACTCTTCAAACTGTTCAATGCAACGTTGAATGGAGAAGTTGTCATCGCCGGTGAATGTTGGAATGGAGTGCTCGATGTCCTTGAAATGACACGACATTGACAGTTGCACACCATGTTGCTCCCCTCCTAACTGAAGATCATGGAGCTGTTGCCTGAGCCGTGCAACTTCTTTTCTCTTGCTGTGGATTCGGCGAAATTTCTCCCACTATTTATATAGTTGATCCTCTTCCTGACCACCTGACTCTTCTCCCTCGGCAGTCACGTGGTCGCTGATTGGTATGGAGTCGTCGGACGTTGCAGAATTTTCTCGGACCAATTTAAGAACTTCGTCGTCTGTAAAATCTGCCACTGCTTCCTCAAGACGAAGTTTAAGTTCAACTTCAGTGATCTTAAAATATCCTTAAGCATAATGACTGTTGCAGATTCCATAAATTGTATCCACTCGTCTGACATTTTTTTTTTCTTTAGCTTACACCACTTGAGAACATTTGCACAACTGATTATTTCCGTAATCAAAATAAATCGCCAGATTGCACCACTTAGCAAAAAAAACTTCTCGCACAACTATTTTTTTTCCTTCGGCACACGATCCCACTTCTGAAAAAGATATAGGGGTATGTAGGGGAGTCAAACACAACACGTCAGCTATTCGATACTCTTTATTGACGACAACCTCTTCTTAAAAATAATTCAACGCTTATATATATAGTAATGAGAGTGGAGATATTTTGGGATGATCGCATGATAGGTTCTAACGTAATCTATTTATGCAAAATTAATGTATGTGTAAGTACTTCGTGCAATTACAGCAGAACCGAACAAAATTCGGACACAGCTTGAATAATATGCCTACAAATCACAGATCTCTGTTATCAAAAAACCATGATAACACATCGTCATACATATGTATGTGCATAATGTATTATCCAATATCTACCAATGCCATCGATAGTTTTTTTATTTCAAACAACAGCGTAGTATCAGAATTTGGTATTACCAAATTTTCTTTAATTATTTGATTTCCTCGACCCCATCCCCTGTTTCATACGCCGAACTATGCTCATACTTCTTTGCTGATAAATATGAAAATATTTCAAAAGAATATTGAAGAATATTGATTGTTAGGTGCCCCAAAAGAGGGTAGTGTCATCCGCAGCCAATAACACAAGTCGTAAATATTCCATTTAGACAAATCGAGAATTGCGAAACCTAAATAAATCGGTTTATCGTAAGTCCCACGCATGCGTTTCATCTGGATGGCAATCATATTGGTTTTTAATTGCGTGGAACTTTGAAAGTTGGGTTTTTCTATAAGAGCTGTAGCACCTAGACGCTTCCCACGGCTTTTCCAATCCGTTATTATTTTCATGTCTTTACGCTTCTCTACATTTTCCACTGTTTAACAATTTGAAAAAGTCCTTCTCAAATGCATTCTTAGCTAATGCGCGGTAACCAACCAACATATCAACTGTAAGACTCAGAGCTCTCAACTCATCTGTTATATAATCTAGACTCGTACTAGAAATCGCTATGGTCATCTACGAACTAGCAAATAACAACCTAGTCATCCTCCATTGAATCCCAGCCCATAGAGGTTTTGCTGGAAATGAAATGGCTGACTCACTGGCTGAAATTGGGCAGTAACACCACTCGTCGGCCCCGAACCCTTTTGCGGGCGGCGTCAGCAGAATTCAATTCAAAGACTACGCCAGGAGTCTGTCCCAACTCAAATCCAATAAAGTCTGGCTAAATTCATCTGGGCAGATCTGCTCCGAAACATTCCAATTTTTTGATCAACCTAGGCAGGAACACTCTAAGAATCCTGACTCGAATCATCAGTGGACTCTGTCTACTGAAAAACACCTACACCGAATAAACCTTTCTCCGGAACCCTCAAGTAGATTATGCATTGAAAGTGAACGAATCCTCTCTTCATATTCTCATGGAGAATCAGGATCTCTTTCGTCTTAGATAGTACATTTTCGGTGCAGAAATCATCTCATCGGCGAATATTGCAGACGTATACCCAGAGAAGATCCTTATCTTTCTGACAGCCTCCGGAGTAAAAAGTTTCTCTAGGACCCATTCAGGGAAGGCACATTAGGCCTCATTATGAAGCCGCTGTGCCGGAGCCTTGATCGAACCAAGGCATGCTTCCAGTATTCTGGATGTCTGAACCTTCCGAGCAGCCAACATCGACTCGGACCACTATCTGTTGCAGCCAAGGTACGGATTCGGATATCTCAAACGCCACAAAGAAGAATTACTGTGAGAAGATTTAATGCCAAAAAGCTGCAATCGCAAAAGACCGCCAGAATCTTCGCAGAACGCGTATCCCGAAATCTCTTCACGATTGCTATGCCGCCAGCATCAAGTGCCGAACACCAGTGGCAACGCTGCCAACATGCCATTAGAGGCGCCGCAACTGATGTACTGGGTTTCAACCGACCACTACCCAGAAACCCCTGGTTTGACAAAGAATGCCCACAAGCAAATACAGCTAAACAAGAGAAGTATAAAGCGACGCTGCAAAGAAAGACGAGGACCGCATGAATGGAATAGAATCTCAGCATCGTTTGCCCGATCCATCTTAACAGTCCGGCAGATCCTGGAAAAGACCCAAGAAGTCCAAATCGATACTAACCATCTTTTTATCGATTTTAAGGCCTTATATGACAGCATTTATAGAGACGAGCTATACAGAGCCATGTCTAGTTTTGGCATCCCTGCAAAACTCATTCGTCTGTGCAAGATATAACGATGGGGAACGCTCGCTGTATCATCAAGGTCGGAGCACCGAGGTCACCGAGACCTTCGATGTCAAAAAAGGATTTGGACAAGGTAATGCGCTGTCATGTGACTTCTTTAATATCATCCTTGAAAGGATTGTGCAAAACTCACCAACACCGGAGGCACAATCTTTTAAAAGTCTGTGCAACTACTAAAGGGTGTCCCATAATTCACGCAAAATGTAATTTTGATAGAAAATACAGATTTTTAATTAGAAATCTTAAATCTTTTATTGTTTCATAGAGTATACAGATTGGGGTTTTGTATGGAATAGCACATTGGATAAATGGCCGCCACGGCTTTGCTGGCAAGTACGTACCTACTCTTCTATTGAAATTTTCTATGACCGTTTCCCATAAATGTGGCTGAATTTCATTAATACACCTTAATACAAAATAGGTTTAACTGTAAATAAGGGCAAAACCAAGTATATTATGTCAACAAGAAGGGACACACAAGGTCGACGAATTAGACAGAACGTCACAGTCGACAGCTATCTTCGATTTAGTAAGGGACTTTGTCTACCTTGGCTCTGCTATTAATTCTAGAATAACTAATCGAAGAATAACTCTTGCCAATCGCTGTTTCTTTGGGCTGAGAAGGCAATTGAGTAGTAAGGCCCTATCTCGAAAGGCTAAGGAGACTCTGCATAAAACCTTAATTATCCCAGTCCTACTTTATGGCGCTGAAGCATGAACTCTTTTGAAAGCGGATGAAGATATCCTTGGTAGCCTCGAGAGAAAAATTCTTCGTTAGATATATGGTCCCAATTTCGTTGACGGGCTTTGGAGGAGAAGATTCAATGACGAAATTTACGAGCTGTACAGCGACATCGATCTAGTCAAAAAATTGCACATCAGTCGCCTTAGGTGGCTAGGACATGTAGAGCGAATGGACACCAATGCTCCGACCCGCAGAGTCTTTGAATCTAACCCAGAGGGACAACGCAGAAGAGGACGACCTCGCCTAAGGTGGCGCTCTCAATTAGAAGGGGACCTCAACCAACTTGAAGTGCGCAACTGGAGAGGCAGTTAGCTAAGGACCGGGCTAACTGGAGAGGCTTGTTGGTTGCGGCCCAGGTTCGACCCGAACTGTAGCGCCACCTAAGTAAGTAAGTGCCAGACCCTCATGAAGGCTCTCCCGCCTTTCAATACAACACAATACAATACAATACAATAGGTACATACACCAAAAGATGACAGTATATAACAGCACAAGCTAGAACCACACGAGACAAAACCATCGCACTAGCAAACGCCAAAACCTAAAGCTACCAGAATTATCACACGCCAGAACCCTAAAACTTGCTCTATGCTCCATGTGATCCAGAACCGGCACAAACATACTTCTATCGAATCCTTTGATTAGTACTTAGGTAGCGCTAGCATTCATGTGAGAGGACAGGATTTTGAATGTGTGCAAAATCTTAACAGATGTGCAACTTATAACAATTTGTCACTGGCATTGCCAGCACATCCATCTTTTTATTTCGTTGCTCTCTGATGCAATGATACTGGAAATCCAATTGGGACATAAAAACAGAGATGCATTTTCTTTGGCGCTGGAATGGCTTTGGTCACCTGTAAGATTCGGCCCAACGAATCTGCTTAGTGTCTAAGAAAGGGACCGCCCTCTGCTCAATTACAAAAGCATAAGCTTACTCAACGTCGTTTATCCCATGTAGTGTAATGCTGAAATGCATGAAACCATACCTCAACGATCTGGTTGGATACCACCGGTGCGATTTCAGGCTTGCAAAATCAACCATTTTCACTTTATTTCAACATCTGCAGAAGACCCAAGAATTTGCAATTAATACCCATTGTATTACTGCTAGAAACCGTGCTTTCCTCGAAAAGATAGAGGAGAAGACTTCTAGAGGACGGAACGTTTTAATTCAAACAAGTGTTTGATTTTTGTATTACTATAATCTGTTTTATTTATCACTGTACTGTCCGCTGTCTACGCCAAGCTGCACCAGTTAGTGTTATTGCTTAAGCTCTGTGGATACACATGCGGACATTTTTTTAGTGCAGTATTATTGAGTGGCATTTGTTTACAAAACAATGTACTGCGGGAGTTGGGTGCATGTACTATACTCGTATCATGATTGATTTATGGAGAAAAGTGAAAGGTATGGAAAATTGTAGAGTTTAGGAGTACCGTCGGGTGTGCAAGTAGTAAATCACTACACCATCATACATACATATATGCCTCCATTCCAAGGCCGAGTGTGATAGTGAGAGTCAGTAGCTATGGCGACATGTCAAGTGGTGGTTTTCCTGCAAAACTCATTTGCTTATGGAAGATGATGATTGAGGACGCGCTCTACATCGTTAAAGTTTTAGAATACACCACCGAAACCTTTAATATTATCAGAGGTCTTATACCAGGCGAGTAGCGTTTTCTACCTGGTGCTTGAGAAAATTGCTTGACATTCCTGATTTATTGCATACAATATATGTATGTACATACGTCGTCGATAGAACGAAGAGAGAAGTCACTGGAACCTTTGTAAACATCGAATCAGATGCTACTAAAATGGGTCTGCTTGTAAAGGAGGATAGATCGAAGTAGATGCTGTTTCCGAACTTCGAGACACAATACTAAAACCGCACAATGGACATCTGCACATTGTGAATGAATTCATCTACCTAGACTCTGCTATTAATTCTGATAGAAGCATCAACGCAAAAGTCGTTGTTTGTTCATGCACACCGAGTGCGATAATATCGGCGATTGTTGCGATATATCGTGGCTCTCACTGCATGTTGCATTCTATCGCTCTATCGCGCAATGGTGGATGTGGAAAAATTAATTTCTTTGGTCAAAAATTATTCAATATTATTTGATCCAATATCCAAGACGTCTATCGCTATCTATCGCTATCGCGCTGGTGTGCTCGGTTGTTTATCGCTGTGGCGATAGTTATCGCTATCGCGGCGGTGTGTGGAATCCTTAACACCTGCCAATCCCTGGCACTTCGGTCTTAGGAGGCAATTGAGTTGTAAAACCCTCTCAAGAAGAACCGATGAAATGCTTTATAAGACCGTCCTAGTCCCTGTTCTGCTGCATAGACTTTGCTTAGATCAGATGAGATTGCACTTGGAGTCTTCGCGAGAAAATTCTTACATTTGAACGTTATCAAATATGCACCTACATATGTATATGTTCATACTTTCATTGTTGGTCTTCTCTCATGATCATGCGCAAATAAAAAGGAAAAAAGTTAAGAAAAAAAACGGATCGTTGATTGCTGAGAGGAGTCATCGAATACCGTTGTCGGTCGATGGTTGCATGTGGTCGTCGAAAGAAAAACGAGGTACTGTTGCTGTGGTGGTGGTTGCTGTGGTAAAAGTGTGCGGTTCCGAACTAGAATAAAATATTCTGGCTGACGACTGTGCTACACACCTCGCAGGAGCGAATTTTAGTTCTCAGGAATAAAATACACTGGTTGCTGATCATGCTACAAACCTCGAAGGAGCGACACCTATGTAGCTTTCAGGAATAAAATACCCTGGTTGGTGACCGTGCTACACACCTCACAGAAAAAAAATAACCTGGTTTGTGATCGTGCTATACATCTTTCTGGAGCGACACCTAGCTCTCAGAGGAATTAAATATAATGGTTGGTAACTATGCTACACACCTCGCAAGAGCAACACCTAGCTCTCAGGAATAAGATACCCTGGTTGGTGATCGTGCTACACACCTCGCAGGAGCGATACCTAGCTCTCAGAAATAAAATACCCTGATAAGTGATCCTGAATCCACCTGAATACACACATATTGCTCTGCTGATATGTATGTATATGAACTAAAAATGAGCTAAATACTTGTGCATGCATAAGGAAAAAAACTTTATCCAAGACCCTACTTGTGCGCTGATCACTCAGCGTGATCACACAATCACTTAAAACTCATTTTCAGCATCTTAGTTGATAAAACAAACAAAAAATATTCAAAGATCTCTTATATTAAAAATTATGATAACACATCGTCATACATACAAACATATGGGCATTATGTATCCAATATCTCCTAATACGATCGTTTTGTTTATTTTCAAACAGCAACGTAGTATCACAACTCCATTGTATGCAGATGAGCTCTACGTGGTAGTGGGAGATGGTATTGCAAAATTGTTTTTTAAAATTTCTTTTCCTCGTCTCCCTCCCCTGTTTGATACCCCAAACTATGCTCATTTTTCTTTGCTGATAAATATGAAATAATTTCAAAAGAATATTGATTGTTAGGTGGACGAAAAGATGACAGTAGGTAAGAGCACAAGCTAGAACCACACAAAATAAATATGAAAATATTTCAAAAGAATATTGAAGCTTGTTAGGTGTTCCAAAATATCAGCACAAGCTAGAACCACACGAGATGGAATCATCAAATTATCAGACACCAGAACCAGATCAGCGCACTAGCATACGTCAAAACCTACAACCATTAAAATTATCACATATCAAAACCCTAGAAATTGCTCTCAGCTCCCCGTGCTTCAGAAACCCCACAAACATGCTACTGTTGATTGCTCGATAGCTTCCTCTTTAGCGAGGTTCCAGCTGTAGCTTGTTGGGCTACTCTTGCTACTTTAGTGTTCCGCCATGGTGGATGATTCCTACTGCTGCGCTCTTCTAAACAAGAGTTGGAGTTTACTGATAAGGTCATCTACCATATTATCGGCGCCTTCCGTTCAATTGGGGATTTCTATAGGTGGAAGCTCAAGCGACCTTCCCATCTCTTCGTTGAACTTTCTTCAGTTAGACCCACGCGGGTTTCCTAAGCTTTTTCTGTCGGGGGCATCTGAGTGCCTGACGATGCAAGTGTGGATCCAAGAGACTTGCTTGGGCTTCATGATTCTGTTTTCTAGATTTCTTCTCCAAGTTAACTTGTTGTAAAGGATGACCCCAAGGTACTTTACCTCGCTTTTTATGTCCAGTTTTACACCCACTAAAAACGGGGCCTGGAAGTCATCTAGCTTGTGTTTTTTCATGAAGAGTACCATGTCGGTTTATTCAGGGTTACCACCCAAGCGGTCCGCCCACCATTTCGTGTTGTGCAGTGACCACTGCATGAGCTCACCCAGCGTGTTCAGATGATTCCCCGTAATTCGGATGGCGAAGTCATCTGCATACGCTAGACATTTCAAACCTTGCTTTCCAGTGATTTTTGGAGTTCGTCCACTAGCAGTATCCACAACAAGTTAGAAAGGCTTCCCCCTTGAGGGGTCCCATTCTGGACTCTAGCTTTCCTGCTGTACCTGGAGAGGGCTTCCATGATACCAGTGAACTTAATATTGTTAAAGGCTCCCTCTATATCCAGGAAGACGCCAAGGGCCGCTTCTTTATATTTTTAACTGATTCTATTGGACATCTCATGTCGTTAAGAAGGATACGGAATTTCGGTTTCTATACGCCAAAACATTTTTCAATAGCATTTCGAGTTCCAATATGAGCATTATTTTTCGTAATTATTTAAAAAAAAAAAAAGTCATTTTCATATCCTTAATGAATAGCGAATGACGAATCAAAGGGAAATTAAACTAAAAATAAAGTTAAGGTTAATTCTTAGTTGATTATGCTTTATGAATAACGCTGAATATGTACATATATTCTCATCATTTTTTGCTGAAAAACTAAACAATTCTGACAGAGATTGTAGTTGTCCTGCAATTACTTTCCAACCCCTTTTTATTTTTCCACCAACTCGTCATTGATTTTTCATTGTTTCGTGGCTAACGCCACACCCTGCTGTTAGTGAACACGAGCGCTACCCAATGGTATCTATGATACGTACATATGTATATTTCCAATTTCTTTGACCACTGCATTAATATTCTTACAAAAGGCTTACCCTTATCGCTCCCTCCGCATAATTATTAAGGACTTAGATACTGTCGCGTGAATTGCAAAGTGAAAGAACAAAAAATGAAAAGAGGTAAAACAACGAAACGTAAATTAAAAACGAAAATGAGGAAAAGTTTTCTCATTAGAATTTTATTGCTTCTTAAGAATTTGAGAACAAAAAAATTTCGCTATGGATTTTATCTGAAAGTAGAATGACATGGCTGGGCTGTGTTCAGACCTTTATTCATTCTATCTCTTTTACACTCAAATGAAAAAATAATAAATTTCATTTTGAAATTACAACAAAATGATAGAAGAAAAAAAACTGTTCGGAGGAAAAGTTTGTAGGGACAACTTTCGAATGCGTTTAATGGAATTAACCTTCTCTCGAGTTGTACATGCTTTTAAGGACGCTCCTCTGTTTCCTTTCTCAATAATTGTTCTTCTTAGTCTAGCGATTAATTTATTCTTTGATCTGTATTTGAATTGAGTCGTTTTTATTGGTCTCAATTGTATCTGATTTAAGTATGATTGAATATCCCTATAAAGGCTTCTTCGCCAGAAAAGGTTTTGCACGTGGCTTTCTAAAATAAAAATTAGTTTTGGGAGTGTTAGGGAGATTGAAGAAATGTTATCCAATTGAAGAGCAATTAATTTAAATTGAAAAGAAAAATTTCTTTAAAGTCTAATTTGTAGTAATTGTTTATCGTCAAATAGTCACCTTTCATATGCAAATTAGCCATTTACGAAGGGAATATGTATCATTATCTGTTCACATTGACAATTTCTATAGTTCCGATTTTCATACAAAACATTTAAGTCCATGTTCTCAAAATCAATTGCATACATACTTACAACGTTAAGATAGGTACAGTGCAATAAGGTAAGCACGCGACGTATCAACTACTATTATAAAATGAAGTTGATATTTCTTTGTCCGGTATTTGTGAGAAAACGGCTGAACCGATTTTAATGATTTTTTTTTATTGATTACGAAATCGCATAAACCAGGTTTAAAAATATCATTTGTAAAATTCAGAATTTGATTAATTTTTCGTTGATCATGTCTCCCAACCATGTCCATGTGGTGATAATCATTTTTTTGTTCTTTATTCTCCTTTCGCTGCCTCTTCGCTAAATTTATGAGCACAAGCGAGTGGCTGGCGATAGAAGGATGTATGTTTCCTTATTTTTCTGTTATACATGGGTTGTGTGCATGTTGTGTCTGTGTGTGCTGTAGTAGCGATTCTCACTGGGGATGTGTGGCGTCAACTCAAATGAGTAAGAGATATTCTAAGCCTGATATTGGGCGAAGGAGTAAAGATACAAAAATGTGCAAAGTGCAAAGTTCCACTGTTCTGTTAGTGAACGGTTTATTGTTATCGGCCAAAATGTTGTCCGACCGTGGAGCCTAAAGAAAAATTCATGTTTTCAGTATGAACGTTTCATTTCACACGAAAAGGAGTAGATACCTTTGGTGGTAAACGCAACAGAAGTCAACTTTATTCCCACTTTTAAGATTCAGGGTCAAGTCTACCACCTTATCGGAACATTAATGCCTGACAGTAACGCTAATCCCAATTTCCTACAAATCTATTTCACGGGGAATCCAGAAGCTGAATACATTTCTGTCTTAAAACTGGCAGGGGGCGAAGCAAGGCGAGCATGAGTCAGCTAGTAAATTTTATAAAAAGTATAAAACTCAAAACCAACCAATGGGGTAGGGGAAGACACTGATGATATTGAATCTTATGTCGAAGAAGATTGAAAGGTCATCTAAGCACGGTGTGTCTGCGCAACTATTCCACAGGTTTTTTGAAAACTGCTCAGTTTTGTGATGCTATAGATTCGCTTAAGGTAGGCCACTATACTTATTTAAGGTAGGACTTATACATGCGAATAGGACCCACTTGGCGCTCGATATTTACCTTTTAGTTAAACATAGTGGGCGCCATGGCTCAGCTGTTAGTGCGCTGGGCGGGAGGTTCTAATTACAAAAGAGAAAGCTTTTTCACGCCCTACCTCTCGCTTATGTCTGACAAATGTTCGAGGGTAATAATTGTCATGAGAAATCTTTTTAAACAAGCTTTTTGGATACGGCTCTAAACTGTAGGTCCTTTCCATTTGTGTGAAAAAAATATACACATGTACATATTTCGCACAACAAGA
Source organism: Blera fallax (assembly GCA_946965025.1). NCBI lineage: Eukaryota > Metazoa > Arthropoda > Insecta > Diptera > Syrphidae > Blera > Blera fallax. The sequence continues at coordinate 54,504,324 of OX337246.1, forward strand.
ATGGTCGCGAGAAGCTAAACCCTGGATCACATACGGTCATCTAGCCGTTACATTAGGTAATAAGTGTAATATTTCTGATTTCGTGAGTCCAACGTCTTATATCGTAGCTACATATTTATATCAAGGGACATATGGTAATTTTTCTCCGATAATATTAATTGGAATTTCAAAACATCACTTCCAACAATTAACTATAAATTTTAAGTCAATTCGCATTCGCACGCACTTACATAGGAAAAAATAATTTACCGTGAAGAAAGGTAAATTAAAAGTCGTTTGCCAAATCAAGCCGAGATAAATGCGTCACAATTACTTAACCATTGAAAAAAAGAGGTTCCTTTTGGAACCCCTAACCCCTGTGTCAACACCCGCATACCCGGGTATGTTTTAGGAAATTTAAACGAAATATTTGTATTAATTCGAACTACAATCGGAACGAGCTTCTGAAAAGCCTAGCAAATATGTATCAACTACTACTATAAAATTAAATTGATATTTTTTGTCCGGCATTTGTGCGAAAACGGCTGAACCGATTTGTTATGTGCTTGGCGGACCACGAAAAGAAACAAAAACTTAGAAACACAAATAACATCAACTTTGCTTTTGTCGATTTTAATCAAATTAGTTTTGTCGTTTAGAGTTTGTAAAGACGCAAATTTCAAGTCCAAAATCATGATTCTACGTCATCTAGAAGCTGAGCAATATCAATAATATCATTTGTAAAATTCGGAATTCGACTAATTTTTCGTTGATCATGTCTCCCAACTATGTCTCAGTGGTGATAATAATTTTTTTGTTCTTTATACTCTTTTTGCTGCCTCTTCGCTTATGAGCAGAGGCGAGTGGCTAGTCATATCCGACGATAAGACACAAATAATGATCAAAGACAATGATGCACTTTGCAACATTGCAAAAGATAAGAATGCAACAGAGGATGCAGTATCTTTTGCGTATTAAATTAAATAAAAGTATCTTTCGATTTTATTATTTGCTTAGCAATTTGTAAGTCTCATCACTTTTGTGATGATAATTATAATCTTTGTAAGCAAAATGGACTTGATTATGATTTCACCGAGTCCAATTAAATCAGTTCTTAAATAAAGATCGAACGGTTAAGTAAATATTCAATTTCATAACTGGCGACAAGGATGGGATCCTTAGTAAAAGAAAGGATTCATTAAAAGAACTCAAAAGTGCTTAAAGAAGTTAAAAATCTTTAGAATTTTTTTTTGCTTTGTTTAAAGAAAAATAAAATTGTGATTGATTAAAATAAATCAAAAGTGCTTAAACAAGTTAAAAATCTTTAAAAATCAAAAAAAAAAAAGAAAAACTGGTGTTTTGTAAAATTAAAACCAAATATAGCTAAATAAAGTGAAAAAAAAGTATTTGATACATAAAGAAAGAAAATGGCTCTAACGCTTTCAGATTGTTTAAGAGAGGCGAGAAGTCTACCGGTATTTAATGGAGAAATAGTTACACCCTTCAAAATTACTTACGTGATGTGAGCTTAGTGTTATCATTTACTGCTGAGGCAAATCAACCAGCAATTAAAATAATATTGGCGAACAAACTTCAAGGAAAAGCTTTGAGAACTGTCGACACACTTACTGAACCATCATGGGAAAACATAGTGCTAAAACTCCGGCAAGAATTTGGGATCAAGAGGTCATACCTTAACCTTAGAGAAGACGCGATGAACACCAAGGCAAGTAACATAGAAGAACTCCACTTTAAGTTAGATAAAATATTAAGTAATATGAATTCTAAGTACAACACAGAAATTGTAAAAGCTGATAATTTTACACCCGATTATTCAAAACTAATTTTTGATATATATGTAAACTATTTACCTATTCACATAAAAACGCTACTATTACAAAACAAAATAGCGATCATATCTGATGCCCGGAATTATTATATGGAAAATAACATTATGAAAGATATTTATTTGAGGAATCAGATCAATAAGAATTATAATAATAATAACAGAATGACTGATAAACCAGAATACGTAAAACAAAACTCTGGCCCGAAATGAATAATAACAATTATCGACAAAACAATAATTCTAGAAAATACAGAAATTTCCAAAGAAACCGGAACTACAATCAAAATAATAATTATTATAGGAGACGAAATCCAAATTGGCAAAACACAAATCAACCCATACTTAGAATTTCAGGTCAAGAACCAATGGAAATAGACGCAATCCAAGTTGAAAATTTTCAACAACAGCCTCGGATTGCAGACTTCCCATAGTAACTCTTATAGTAAATACAACTCCTATTAGATGTTTGATCGACACTGGAGCTGCTACCACATTAGGAGATTATAGACTTTTCGGTTTTTTGAAAACCCGAAAAAAGTTAGATAAGCCTATAATACTAAAAACCCTAACAGGTTCTACTCAAATAATAGAAGACGTAATTGTTATGATACCTAAAGAGTTTAATTGTCCCAATAAAACCATGTCTGTGAAAATAACAGACTTCGGGAATAAACCATTTGACTGTGGATTCCCTTAGGTGTAAAAATAGAAATAGAATAGAAATCATTATCGACAAAGGAAGAATTTTACCAATAGGATATGAAGAGGTATATTATTTGAAAAATTCTGAGAATAACATTAACGAATTATTGCACAAAGAATTAAATATTGAAGAAAGAAAGATTCTTAATAATTTTCTTAATAAAAATAAAAAGACCTTTTACCTTTTACGTGGAAGGCCAAAATTTAACTGCAACTAATAGTTCTTCTAAGCCGATATTTTCAAAATTGTACCGCTACCCACAGGTACATGAAAAGGAGATAGAACGTCAAATTAAGGATATGCTGTCCCAAGGCATTATAAGACCGAGTAAATCACCTTTGTGGATAGTTCCTAAAAAATTAGACAATTCTAGAGAAAAAAATGGCGAGTCGTTATCGATTTTAGAAAACTAAATGAAATAACAGTGGACGATAAATATCCTATTCCAAATATGGAATCATTATTTGAAAAGCTGGGTCGTTCCCAATATTTTTCGATTTTGGATTTAGCCAAAGGCTTCCGTCAAATTTTAATGGATACTAACGATATTGAAAAAACTGCATTCTCCACTCCAATGGGTCATTTCGAATATACTCGAATGCCATTTGGACTCAAAAACGCCCCTGCTACCTTTCAGCGGATGATGAATCACGTTTTAGGTGATTTTGTCAATAAAATATGCGTTATTTATATGGACGACATTCTGGTTTTCTCAACTTCATTGAAAGAACATTTTGAAAGTTTAAATAAAATTTTCGCTAAACTAAACGAACACAATTTGAAGATTCAGTTGAATAAATGTAAATTCTTATCAAAACAAACGGAATTCTTAGGCCACATAATTACGCCCGAAGGTATCAAATCAAATCCTGCAAAAATAGACACAATAAATAATTTGAATTTGCCTAGAACAGTTAAAGAAATCAAGTACTTTCTTGGCTTGACCGGGTTCTATAGAAAATTTGTAAAAAAATTATTCATTGATTGCAAACCCCATTGTCAAGTATCTTAAAAAGGGTACTAAAATTAATCTTAACGATCAAGACTACATAAATGCGTTTATTAAATTAAAAAAATTAGTGACAACCTATCCTGTTTTGGCGCATCCCAGTTTTCAAAAAATAATTTTGTCAACCGACGCAAGCAATGTTGCGTTGGGAGCAGTTTTAAGCCAGGACGGAAAACCGGTTTGTTACGCAAATCGCACTTTGAACAAACATGAGAAGAACTATCATACCATAGAGAAGGAGTTATTGGCCATCGTGTGGGCCATAAAGTATTTCAGGCCATACTTATATGGAAGGAAATTTTTGGTACAAACTGACCACCAACCTCTTAAGTGGCTTTATTCATTAAAAGAACCAAATTCGAGAATAATTCGTTGGAAAATAATGTTAGGTGAATATGAATTTGATGTGGAATATTTAAAGGGTAAAGATAACAGGATAGCAGATTTTCTGAGTAGAATTGAAAATACCGAAAACAGTAATATAAATAATGCTAATGATGAAGAAAATTTTGATTTTAAAAGTCTATTTGAAATCGGTGATGAGGACACGGAAACTGTTCATAGTGAACAGGAAAATTTAAATGATCATTTCTACATCAGCGATGGAATTAGCAATAAATACCGAAAGCAAAAAAGAATTGTCTCAACTAAAAGTAAAGAACAAGAAACTATGTGTTCTTGTAATGACGTCGAAAATATAATAATGTCGTCTAAGTACGTGAGGCATATTCTTCCTTGAAGATCTGTGAGAATGTTGTCCATCACCCGTTGAAACGTAGATGGGGCGTTTTTTAGACCGAAAGGCATTCTCAGATATTTATAGTGTCCGTTTTCCACGGAAAAAGCTGTTTTAGCTATATCCTTGGGACGCATTTCAATCTGGTGAAATCCACTGGCCAAGTCTAGGGTGGAAAAGTATAGACATTTGCCTAGTTTATCCAGGATTTTGCTGATGTGGGGAAGAGGATATCGATCAGAGACAGTCTTATCGTTAAGTTTTCTGTAATCGATGACGAGGCGCCATTTTCGTTTGCCGCTGGTGTCCTTCTTTTTGGTAACTACCCAAACAGGTGAGCTCCAAGGAGAATAGCTTGGACGGATAATGCTTTGCTCAAGCATACTATCAATTTGCTTTTTTACTTCGCTCTTGTGCTCATAAGGGTATCTATAGGACTTGGTATAAATGGGAATGTAATCCGTTGTAGTAATTCTGTGTTTGACTTGGTTCGTAAATGTAAGCGATTGACCTTCATGAAAAAATATATCACTATATGTTTTGCAGACTTTAAATAGTGTCCGTGTGTCCGGGCTTTTTTTTCTTCATTGTTTAGGTGAGAGGAACGGATGAGATCTGTAATACAGTTTTCTGGTTTTTGTTCGAAGTTTTTGAAGTTGAAGTTATGTATTTACTTCAATTAATTTTTTGAATTATATGATTCTACTTTGAGGGGTTGTTCTATTAGAAGTGTTTGGAGTTGTCCACTTTTGTTGATTACTTCTACAAAACTGAACCACTCGTTTGATTTGTAGAAACCTTCTGAGATGTATAATTGGGGTTTAATTTCGGCGTGCCTTAAAAAGAAGTCACCATTTTTGAGGTCTACTGGAATCTTAATTATTTGTTTTGAATTTTGTGGGATTAGGTGTTTTCCTGAAGTGAAATTTGGCTTGAATTGTAAAGGCATAATCGAGTTTCTGGTGATCAGGGTATTGTTAATTAAACCGATTTTTGCTCCCACCTGAGTAAGAATATCGAGACCAATTAGTCCATCAAAATAGTTGTGGAATTTGAATAATACCAAAGTGAAAGTACCGGACTGGTTAAATTCTAAGAAAGTGGGTAATATGTACGGTGACCATTTTTGCAGATGCAAAAAAGAGGACAATCTTTAATTAACTTAAACAAGTTTAGAAACAAACGATATTTATTCAAAATATTTGTACTTCAGATTACATCAACCAATTCAGTTTTTAAAACAAAAAATAAAAATAATTATAAAAAAAAAAAAAAACAAAATACATAATAAATACTTAAGTACTTAATTTAAAAGTTTAACTCAAAGGAACTGTTAGTTTTTGTATTTGTTTAGATCATAGAAAAAGGTTTCAAAGAAAAAAAAGGACATTAAGAGGACAATTTAGTAAAAAGAGGATAAATTACTGCCCTCATCAAGAAAAAAAAAAAAAGGGACACGATACCGAAAAGAGGACTGTCCTCTAAAAAAGAGGACGGATGGTCACCGTAGTAATATGGCTTGTTTGTTAAGTTTGTATTTGTTGAGAACTGTAATAATCGTAGTTGGTTTGCAATCGGAATGATCAGTGGGGTCGATAAATTTGGGGTTGATGAAAGATGCTGAGGCGCCCGTATCTATCAGAAATTTGAGTGACCTACCGAAAGGGGATGTAATATTTATGTATGCTAGCTCGGATCCGTGTTTGTTCACGTCTAGGTATCCTGTTGGTGGTGCGAGGCATCTGTATGAAAATTTGATGGATTTTGGCTGTGTAAGACTTCAAATGTGTCCAGGAGGTTCTGATCCCGTTCATCTAAATCATCTAGCTGATCTTCATCTAGTTGACGTTGGTGTTTGTAGTAAGTACTTTGGAGCGGTGCGGTTTGTATGTTGTGTATTTCTTGGTTGCCAGTATTTGTAAACCTACTTAATCGGGTTTGCCTACTTGGGCTCATTTTAATTCCTGTATGGGATGCGTTTTGATTTCTAAAGTGTTTGTATCCTCTGCTAGTTTCCATGGCTTCCGGTGGTGGTTGTTTGATTGCGGGAATATTATTTTGGTGTGGAAACTGTCGAAATGTATTCTGATACGGTGTTCTATTTGGTAGTGTGTTCTGAGAATTCCTATTAAATGGATTTGGGTGTTGAGAGGGTTTTGCACTGGCGTACGGACTGATCTGGATGAGAATGGATTGGCCCCTCTATTTATTTGGAACCTTGTGTTGTTCCTGGGGTATGAATTGAAGAATCTTGGCTGGTTAGATGCTATTTTATTCGAAAAATACGGGGTATTATAAGTATTTATTTGCCTGTTAAAACGTGGATTGGTTAATGGGCGTGTTTGATTATAATAAATGTTCTGTTCCTTGATACAATATGCTAGGGCTATGGCTAGTGAATCTGACTTCATTGGCCTAATGCTCGACCCTAATGGTTCTTTCAGACCTGTTAAGAATGTATTTAGGCACATTTCGGAAAAGAGTTCCTTTTTTGACGCGATTTCACTTTGGTTATTCTCATGAATAAGAATATTGTTACACAATGTATATTGTAACTCAATTATTTCGCTGTAAAATGTTTCAACGGGTTTGTTGTTTTGTTGTAGAGAATGGAGATCTCTTATAAGAGAAGTCTCCGTTCTCTTATCCGAATAGTGGAGGATAAGGTTCGTCTTAATTTCGTCCCAATTAAGAGCAGTCCAGTACATGTTTAAGACCTCATTGGCCTGACCCTCGATTTTGTTGCGAATCGCTCGTAACAAAATCTGACTGTACGGTGTTCCGTCTACTGATCTTAGATGGAGGAGGATTTCCTCTACATTGCTTATAAATTCGTATAGAAGTCGTTGATTCCCGTCGAAGCGCGGAAGGTCTTTGATTGCGTCGGGAATTCGTCAGAGAATTAAATATGTCTCTTTGGTCATTCTGATAGGAGGGCGTCGAAGGACCAGGGTTACTTGCGGGTAAACTCATGTTTTTAGTATTAGAAAGCTCGAAATCTAAGTATTCTGGGATAGCGGTTAATAAAAAATATAAAATATAAATTTTGTTATAACTTGTTTATATTGTTTGCATTTTATCTTTGTTTTTTTTTTTTTATGTTTCTTGTAATATATGTATTTAAAAAAATTCTCAATTTAATAAATAATTCTTAATTTAAAATATTTAACCTTTTTTTTATATGTATTTATTTATTTATTTTCTTTTGGCAAACAATTCAATTGACTTACAGGCACCCAAGAGCGATTATGACGTTCATTTTTCTAGGGAGAGTTGTTCCTGGTGATAAGGGGTCAAAATCCAGGTGCCTTTTTTTATTATGCGCCAGAAAAATACTGATATTCCGTCAGTATGCTCGATTTCTTCAGTCAGTAAAATCCTTGCGCTGGTTTCACAATGCCTTTATGTACACTTTAATGTACATATACTGATATTCACTCAGTATTGCTAGGTATTTCCTGTGATATTCCGTCACGGAAATACTTGCACTTTAGTATACAGCCACTGATTTTTGTTTTAAAATTTCTATGTGGGTAGGAACTGTGCACTTCTTTAGTTGGTCTTATTTCAATACACACACTATTTTTTTTTTTCTCTTTTTTTTTTTTTTTTTAAAGGACACTTTCACGGGCTAAGGCTTCGAAACCTCAACAGAACTGCCGACTGCGTCAATTACGGGTTCAAAACGCGTGGAAGATAAAAAAAAAACCCTGTGTTCTCTTTGACTGACAAATTTATTCTGATTTATAATTTTAACAGTTTATTCTAGATTGAACAATGATTAATGCAAAAATGCAATTCTTGGAAAACAAATGATAATGTAAAATTGACAAAAATGCGAATTAAATGGTAAAGTAAAATTATTGGGAATCAAATAATGAAATGCAATTATACAATTTCTTGGAATCAAAATAATGAAAAGCGAATGTACAGATTCTTGCAATAATTTGAAATGACAATTTTTTAGAAAAGCAAAAGTAAAGAAAATACATTTCTGGAACGTTGACCGTAATAGGTCAACTACCTTTAGTATCTGGTCAGTGAGATTGCGTAACTCACGCGCTACTGCCACATTTTAGCATCAACCCGGAGTGCCGGAGTGTTCGATTTTTAATGATGCCTCGGAACATACCATCGGAACAGTGCTCCAGCAACGATATAACGGTGCATGTCAATCGCTCGACTTCTTCAGCGCAAGCTATCGCCATCGTTTGAGAGTGAACTTAACGCAATCTATGAAGGGATAAGACATTTCCGTCACATTTTTGAAGGTCGACATAACGTTATTTGTACGGACTACAATTTCGTCGCTTGAGATTCCACAACAACAACAACAGGTTCCGTAGTGTTATTTCCACTGGTAGCATACGGCTCTATGTCCCACAACTCTTTCGCAAAAAGACTCCCTGCACTCCTAGTCAACGCGCCACAAGAAAACTTATAGCCTAACGCTTAATTTGACCGTCAATGACAAAGATTGCTCCAGCTGGGTAAAATGCTGCACTCCTTTTTAAGCGCGCACGGAGCGTTTCGAACACATCCATATTGATCTCGTCAACCTCACGCTGTCTAAAGGATTTAATCAGTGTCCAACCATCGTTGACAAGTTCACCCAATTTCCCGAAGCAGTTCCTTTGTCAAACGCTCTTATCTTGTATTACAAGCTTCGGAACTTCGTACTTGGGAAGGCAGTTCGAATCCGACATATTTAGAAGTCTTAGCAAGCTTTTTGTCTGCAAGCATACCTGGTCTTTCGATATTCCTGTTGTGCTTTTCGGACTCCGTGCTTGTGCTTCTGTACAAATGTCAAACAGTAAAAAAAAATTGTGCGTATATTTTTGTTTCCGCTATTGAAAAGCTTTGTATTGTAATAAAATATTTTTTTTTACTATTATGATTTGCATACGTTTCTTCAACAACAACAAAAAAGAAAATAACAATTTATATGTACATACATAAGTGCTCAGAAAATTCGCCAGATTACGGACTGCAGCTACAGGTAGGGAAAAATAACTGGCGCAGAATTAAAATTCTTAACAAAAAAAATGTTTTGTAAACAGCTTCATGCAATACCAATGCCCAGTTTCACAGTGAGAGTTTAAACTACAGTTAAACTAAACCTGAACGAGAGTTTAAACTTTTGGTTAAATTCGTTCGGTTTCACAGTGTAAGCTAAACTTTCAGTTTACTAAACGTAGTTTTGGAAGCTATGTTTGAAGAAAAGTTGGCCGCACTATTGTTTTGAAATGTCAAATTATGGTATTGATGAATCAATTCGATAATTTCTTTTGTTATTGTTTTTGCTGATTGAACAGGAAATTAAAGAAATGGAAATAAACGTGGATATCAATATTGTGGTAAAAAAAAGAAGTTCGAATTTTTCGACCGCGGACGTTGATTTGAAAAATATAAAACAGTAATTGAAAACAAAAAAACAATTATGTAATCACAAAAATTAGTGATCGAAAACATTATTAAATGCCAAATTAAAATAGATTACTTTCGTTTCACCGGCATTCGTTTGACACATGTTAAACGAAGGTTTAAACGGCAGATTGCAGTCGTTTAACTTAAACGACGCGTCGAACTTCAGTTTGAGTTTAAACGAGCACTGCGAAACCGAAAAATTGTTAAACGGAAGTTTAAAACCAAAACGCGAGTCTAAACTCTCACTGTAATAAGAAACTGGGCATAAGAAACCAATAGTTCCTTGCACTTTTAGATGTCCGAGTAAGTAAAATTAAATAAAATGCGCAAGAATATCGAAATCTGCTGGATAAGAAGACAAATTTTACCTTACGGACTAGTGAATATTTTTCTTTTCTCTTCAAAACCATATTTTGATAGTGCTTACAATTTTATTGTAAAAACAAATAAACGTTTTTAAATATTTGAAACTGAATGCATACTTGATATGACTCAGAAAAAAATTAGAGAATAAACTACTTCCATTTCTAAACATTTACTTGTAAATGTGAGCCAATCCCTGTTATAGAGTAGCTGACTTTAATATTCGGGCAGATAGATTTAAATTTCATAAAGTTTATTTAACATATAAGTAAAGAAAACGTATAAAAACTTTATAATACAAATACAAATACAAATACTTGGCGCAACAGACGTATGTGGTCCAGGGCCTAGCTTCTCGCGACCATTCGTGTTGTGCGTGTTATATTTTTCACACAAATGGAAGGGACCTACAGTTTAGAGCCATATCCGAAAGGCAAATTGAGAAGCTTTACTTTATAATATTCAATATAAAATTAAGAAAAAAACGTACATAAATTGAATTCACAAAAATTTTCGGGCAAGCAAGTTTTCCTTGAAATTCTAAAAAAGAAATATTCCTAAAATATGAATAACGGTACTTGACGATTGAAGTATTATTGTTAATAAAGATTTCTTTTAGTTTCCAGTAATATTCCGTATTGTGTGCGCACAATTGACATATTTTTGAAAAATTTTTAAAAGCACAAATTCTACCCATGAAAAGGAAAAAATACTACTCTGGAACGACGCGAAACTGTGATAAATACTTAATTATAACCACGAAAAACCCAAAGAAGAATTGCTGAAACACTAAATATTAGCAAAAGTACAATCGGAGACATTATTAAAAGATTCAAAAGTGAGAATCGAGTTGCTTCCATTCGGCAGGAGAGATGTCCCAGAGTCTTAACTGATAAACAAGAGCGACTTATTATGAAAAGAGTGAGGGAAGACCGTAGGATAACTGCAAATAAAATAACAACAGAGTTGGAGGAAAATCACGGAAAGGTTGTTAACGCCGAAACTGTATGGAAGTGCATAAAAAAACGGGTATAACTGCAGAACGGCCCGGAAAAAACCATTCATATCTGAGGTGAATAAGAAGAAAAGACTAGAATGAGTGTGAGAAGATTTTTGGGACAACGTCTTGTTTTGCGACGAAAGCAAATTTAATGTTCTCGGGTCCGACGGAAGAACAAAAGTGTGAAGAAAGAAAAACCAATAACAGTAAAGAAAATTTGCTACCTACAGTAAAGCATGGTGGCGGCTCGGTTATTGTTTGGGGGTGTATGTCGGCGAAGGGGGTTTTAGTCCTTAGTCTTAATCTATGGAATAATGCTCAAATTCATGTACTTGGGTATTTTAAATGACCATTTGAAGAAAAGTGCACAAAACTTGGGAATAAGGGATAGTTTCAAGTTCTACCAAGATAATGATCCCAGGCACACTGCCCTTATGGTTAAGACCCGGCTTCTTTATAACTGTCCAAAATTCGTTAATCCTCCAAGCAAGAACAAGAACAGAATATTAAAGTGACCCACTATTTTCAGTTTCAGTGAGTGATCTTTAGGATATTCATATTCACAAATTCTGAATATGGCCAACAGTATATTTTATCGGATTTAATTTCAAAAAACGACAACGAAATTTCTCGATTGGTTGCGGTTTTAAAGATATACATAATATGTACATATTTACTTATATGGTAGTAGAAATTTAATATTTTTATAAGTTTTCTTGAAATTGGCCAGTTTTTGCGTGTTTAAGTTTGTCAGTTACTCAAATATTTTTATTTATCAAGCATATGAGTCAGTTAACATTACTGTATTGAATCGATTAACAAGTTTAGTGAAAATGTCTCGTATTTGTGTAAATAAACGAGATTTATTCTGTTATGTATGTTGTAAAGTAACTTTGACCTCTCAAAAATTTTCTATTACTCCGTTACTTAAGAAAACGTACTGTTTTTATTTTGGTTTTAATGTTGGAGATCGGGAAAAGTATTGGGCTCCTCATATGTGTTGTATTTCATGTGCTACTGGCTTGAAAAACTGGCTTAATGCAAAAAATGAATGCATGTCTTTTGCTGTTCCAATCACTTGACTGATTGTTATTTTTGTAAAGTACCACCTCTTGAACAGGCTTCAGGAATTACTGGAACCACGGCAGAAAAATGTAAAAGAACCACCACTAGTTGATTACAACAAAATTTAACTAATTCTGCTTCACATAAAACTTTGACTTAGTTAAGGGTTTCGGCAATATTAACGGTAAAAATTTCCAAGATTGAGTGAACAGAAAATTAAGAAGGGTATTTTTAACTTTCGCCTAATGGTACGAAATTTTTTAGGATCCAAGGGAACCGAAAATTACATCGTACTCGTGAAAAACATTTTATCATCATATGAAAAGATGGGTCATGGTCAGATATCTTCAAAGATCTACTTCCTTCATTCACATTTAAATTTTTCGCCAATGACTGTGGTGTTGCAAGAGACGAACACGGTGAACCTTTTCACCAGGATGATTCTAAGATGCAAAAAGATATCATAGAAGTTAAACACTTCGATGCTGGCGGATTACTGCCGGACCTTAGCAAGAGATGCTCCTCAGTCAATTTACGAGAGATCAGCAAAGAGGTGGCACATTTCTTCCTAATTCATCGCATTTCTATGGTTTTTTTTTTTTTTTTTGATACTTTGTTGAACCTTTAAATGTATACTTTATTAAAAATGGCAACCAATCTTGAATTTTTGCTATTACATTCGTATAAAATGCAACAAAATATAAGTAATAAACCAATTTTGATAAACAATAAAAACTGTGAGTTCAAATTTGTTTTCCAGTGTTTTCATTCAAAACTTAGGGTAATTCAATTAGCCAAGTCAAAGGTTTTAACGATTTACTTACGTACTTAAAGGGCTCCCAACCCTTGGAGAGTCTCTGCCTAAGACACGGCTGCCTTCCATCCTCTTCGATCCTGGGCACATTGCTACCAGTTGTGAAGACCAAGTTTTCTGGCATCCGCGACAATTTGGTCTTTGTACCAGAGGTTCGGTCTTCTTCGCAGTCTCGAACCTAGGGGCTGTGATTCGAAGATCCTCTTGCCTGGAGCGTTATTGTCCATTCGCTCGATGCAGCCGAGCTAATGTAGTCGACGTATCTTGGCTTTGTGGACTACGTCCACATCGTGGAACAGCTCATAGAGTTCGCGGTTGTAATTTCTTCTCCATTCGCCCCCGTCGCAAATAGGACTTTATATCCGACGCAGTATTGTCGAATTAGAAGTTTTGAACCCAGTTGTTTTGCCAAACCAGAGTAGCAGCGGGTTGCTAGGGTTATTCTTCGCTGAATCTCCACGCCGGCCGGTGGCGCCGGTGCCATTTGTGGAATTCATATTTGTTCCGAGGTAGGTGAACTCCTTAACTACCTCGAAGTTGTAGTTATCAACAGCGACTTTCGGTCCAAGGTTTTGGACAGATGATTTTTGGTTTGTTGATAACATATACTTCGTTTTGTCCTCATTCACTTGAAGACCAATTCGTTTCGCCTGCTCTTCGATTGCCGTAAACGCGTCTACGACGGCTTGCCGAGATCTTTCGTTGACGTCAATATCGTCTGCATATCGCAGCAGTTGGAGAGATTTGTGAAAGAAAGTGCCTTTTGCGTTTACACCTGCATTGCGCACTATCTGCACCAATACGATATTGAAGAAGTTACTGGACCGCGCATCTCCTTGCCGAAATCCGGGTTTCGACTTAAAATTCGTTGGTATTTTCCAGGATTTGTAGTAGTATAAAAATTTGGTATATTATCGATCTGCCGGGCCGGAAGCCACAAGACATATGATCTCTTTTTTTGAATATGGAGCATATAGAGCTGCTACTCCAGTCGTCGGGCATAAGTTCCTCCACCCATACTTGATTGATGACTTGGTACATGCACGCTACCAAGACATCACCTACGTACTAAAAAAGTTCAGCTGGAAGCCTATCAAAGCCAGCGGCTTTGTTGTTTTTGAGTTTTCTGATGGCTACATTAACTTCTTCGATACTGGATGGGGGTGTTGGTTCTTCATTGACTGGAGGTGATTTCTCTTCTTGTCCTATCACTTCTATATGCTGGCCGTTAAGCAACTGTTGAAAATGTTGCTTAAACAACTATTCCCTGTGCTTCGCGTCTTGGAAGAGCCTGCGTCCCGGACGTGTGAACGTTCGTTAAGTTAAAATGTAATGTCCTTTCGTTCTGAAATAATGTGGCGAGTTAGCCTGGTGGTAGTGCGGAAGAACCGTGACCCATAGGCACGGGTTCAATCCCCATAAAAAGTGGACTTTTTTTTCTTTGAAAAAAAATAAATAAATAACAAAAGTGGTAAACATTGCAATCAGGCGATGGAAAGCAGTGGTCGTTCCCTGCTCGCCATAGCGGGAGTAGCGGACTCAAAAGTGGCAACAACATCAGACGATGATACGATAATGCCAAGCCGGTCAGTAACAGTGGCAACTGACGCAGCAACAAAGAGGAGGAGGAAGCTGAGGCCTACTCCCAACTTGGTAAAGCGCCTCTCCCTATCAGCTTCAACTGAAAAGCTGCAAAGTGAAGTGGAGGTAGAGGCGCTAGCAAAGATAACAGCAGCAGCAGCAAAACACGAGAAGGAATTCCCATACGTATCAGACGGTGGGGAAGGAAGGTACACTGGCGATAGCAATAGCTTCGCCTCATTAGCGGCGTCCGAGTCTGAAGACGAAGATGAACAGTTAGATCCCTAACTACGAGCATAAGACAGCTCCAACAAGCAGTACTCGCCATTAAAGCCAAACAAATGGTTTGGAGAGAAGAAGAGTACAAACATCAACAACAACAACAGCTGCAACTGACAGCAAAGCAGCAGCATCTGACAGCAAATCAGCAGCAACAGAAACAACAGCAACCAGCACAACAGCAACCAACACAGCAGCAAAAAATGCAGCAAAACAAGCAGCAACAGAAGCTGCCAGTAAGGCAGCAACAACCACGGCAGCTGCAAAAACAAAAACAGCAGCAGCAGAAATAGCAGCAGCAACAGCAACGGTTGCAGAAACAACCGCAGCAGCAGCAACAACAGCAGCAGCAGAAACAACAGCAACAGGTGGTCAAAAATAGGAAGGTCCCTCCGATCAATACCTTCAAAATTGAGCTGAAGGATACCATCGAACTGTGTAAGTCGGCCATATGTAATAATTTTTTTATTAAACGTATAAACGAAGATAGGCTCGATGCGTAAAGTGTGAAAAGAACCACAAAGCAGAAGAGTTCGTCCATCGAACCGGAGGAGCTCCTCAAAATGCTTAAAGAGAAGGAATGTGAGGGTCTTGAGTTTGTGGGAGTCAAGCCATTCACCACAGCAAGGGCCAAAATGGAGAAGCGAAAGCTACCGTTCTTCCTGGTACAGCTATCACCCAATAGCAAACTGGATAGTCTAAGGAGTATCAATGTCCTGGACTACCAGGTTGTAACCTGCGAAAAATTAAAGAGGAGCGAAAACATTTTACAATGTGTTCGCTGCCAAAGGTTCGGGCACGCCGCGTCGAACTGCGAAATGCAGCCTCGATGCGTAAAGTGTGAAAAGAACCACAAAGTAGAAGAGTGTTCTCTAGGTCAGGATACGGTAAGTCCTAAGTTTCAATATGTATTAAAAAAGTAAATTTAGCTCGTCAGCAGAAAGTCGAAGTGAAACGTCCACCCGCTTCTACTCAAACACCAGCCGTCACTCCCCAATGGACCTACGCCCAAATGGCGTCAGGCCGGGGAAATACGGTACAACAACAGCCGAAGGTTGCTGCACAGGCCCCAGTGCCTAAAGCACCTGAGGCACAGCCGGACCTGCTGGCGATTTTGCTCTCAATTCAAGGGCAAATGAGCCAGCTGCAGCGTCAGTTGGAATTGCAGGCGAAACGGGTGGACCAGATCTACGCATTTCTGCCTGGCTTAGCGCACCACCAGTCGTAATTGGTACGATGGCGGAGAAAACCTTAAAGATCCTTGCGGTGAATGTGAATTCACTGATAAGGATCGAGCGAAGAAACGTACGTTTTAAGTTGTTAGAAGAGCAAAGCTCAGACGTTCTTTTGGTTAGCGAAACCAAGCTATCCCAGAGGCACAAACTACGGCACAGTAAATATAATATAAGAAGACGCCGACCTAACTCCATTCAAGGGGGAGTGTTGCGATCTTCATTAGAAAAGATTTGCGTTACAAGGCTGTGTACAGCGTTGAAAAGCGGAGGTTCCAGGAGCTGGAAGCGTGTATCGTGTGCATCCCCTCCATAGTGGAAAGAGGTTGTACGTGGTCGCGGTCTACGGTTCTGGAACTACTTAAACCACTTCATTAATAACAGAGCTCGAGACACTTTTTTGATGTCTAAGACTGGAATCGGAAGAGAACTATTTCATTTTGGCCGGAGATTTGAATGCCAAGCACAGTGATTGGGGAATTAATACACCTTATTCTAGGGGGAACCTACTATTCAATTGGTGGGGTCTGCACAATGTCGAGTATAGACTCGATTTGAAAGCAACCGACAGTCCGTCGTATCCTAGAGGCGGCTCCTATCTGGATCTTCTGCTGTTCGCCGTACGGTTACAACTGACCAACACGAACCGACAAACGAGAAACTGCCTACACACATTTGTGTATGACAGCGACCATTGCGGACTCAGTGCCGAAATTACAATTCCCAACGAGATTGCGGAGTTGGAGGAGTTTGTCCAAATGTACCCCTACAATTACAGTAGGACGCGCTGGACACGCTTCTCCAGAGTATTGACAAGAGCACTCTCCTCGAAACTCGCTCTACCCACCGTCCAATAGCAGCCTGTTAAATGAGGAGAATGACAGATACCTACAACGTAGGGACGAGACAATTAAACAAACGATGGACAGAACGATACCTCGGTATCAACAAACTGACATCGTTGACATATACCGCAATGCAACAATTGACGCACTTCACTTAAAAAAAAGGAGACTTCTGTTAAGATTAAAAACCTTGGACAGAAGGTTTACTGACAAAACTCGGAGGTCAGGACATTCAAGTCGTTGATTAAAAACCTCCAAATGTTTATTAAAGAAAATTACAGACTTTCTGTAAACTTGCATTGGAACAACAAAATTCGGGCTGTAAAATCCAACAACCCGAGTATGTTCCCGCAAATAAATAAAATATTTCGGAGTGATAATCAAAACGACCTGCCGTGTCTCAAGATCCCCAGAACGACGAACAACGATCAAATACTTATAACAGCAGGCATAGATCCAGGGAACTCAGTCTGTGATGACAACTTCTTTGTGATCGAGGATCCGCAGGAGAAGGTAGAGGCTATAGGAGCGACTTTCCAGGAAGTGTATAAGGTGAATGATAGCATTTGCTCGAACCACTACCTGGAGAATCGAGTCCTTGTGCACAACTTCTATCTTCGAAATGATATGGAACACTGGCGATCAGAGAACATCGGCTTCACCGAGTTCAGTGACGATAATATTTATTTATTTATTTATTTATTTATCTACCGAGCTTACTCTAAAAGATTACAGAAATTCAATATACTTTATAGAATAGTTACATTTTCTAATAATAATTTTTTAAAATCACATCTATAAAATACAAATCAACAATATCATCATAGTTATTAAAAAGTTTAATGCATCTAGTGATTGGTTCATTTGCTGCATAATTATAGGTATGTGTCGGAATATATAGCAAACATCGAAATCGAATTGTTCTTTCTGGTGCATAAATGGTAAGTAATTCAAGAATTTCAGGACATTTAATACGGTACGCAAAAACATCATATACAAACATTACACAATGAACATTACGTCGTTTTTGGAGCATATCCAAACCAAAAAGAGCACATCTGGTGGAATATGAAGGTATTTCGTCTAGATTCCATTTGAGTTGCCGTATTAAAAATCTAGTAAATGCTTTTTGAACTTTTTCAGTACGGTTACTTTGAACTTCATATGCTGGTTCCCATATTATTGAGGCATATTCTAAAAACGGACGAAGACATGTAAACAGATTTAATAGCAATGGGGTTCAAGAAATCTTTACAGTTCCTTTTAAGAAAATCCAACATTGAGTTGGCCTTTGCTATATTATAGTCAACATGCAAAGTAAATGTCATTTTCATGTCAAAAATAACTCCAAGATCTTTAACATCAGACTGTCTACTAAGATTTCTACCAGAAATAGTGTAAGTATATAATGAAGGTGTTAATATGCGATAGACAGAAAGAAATTGGCATTTGTTATAAATATGGCAAATAATGCCATCGCCGACGAGGTGGTACATCCCCCGTTCATATCGAAGGTAGAACTCCAGCGATCGGGGCATGATACTATACATGCCGCGTCTAAACTGGTGTCGGATATCCAATGGAACAAAAGCAAGAAACAATGGAGGGGTGCCTGCCTGGTTGACTTTTAGAAGGCCTTCGATACCGTATGGCTAGAAGGACTCTTATACAAGTTGAGTAGGCTGGGCATAAGTAAACCATGCTGTTTTGTAATATGCTCACCGGTAGACAGTTCATTGTGAAAAATGGCAATGTGACTTCTGCTGGTACTTTTGATATTAAAAATGGTCTGCAACAGGGTGCGGTAAATTCGCCGATCCTCTTTAACATTTACACCAGCGATCTTGTAGGATCTCTTCATCAAGCTATAGCGTACGCCGACGACTTGATAGCGTACAGATCAGGACCAAAGATCGAGGTCATTGCAATACTCTTGCAGCGTGACTTCGATAAGATCAAGCGATATTGCGACGACTGGAAGTCGAAAATCAACTTCCAGAAGTCGGAAACCATTCTGTTTAGGACGACGTTATCTGGGGCCTCTGCGGATACCAGAAAGATTTGGCGAAAGTTCTCAATCGTGGGACAGCACGGACAACCTTTAGCGTCTCGAAATGTAGCCAGATACCTTGGGTTCTGGCTAGACCAGTATCTATATTTTAACGAACATATAGATGCTGCTCTGGCCAGAGCCAAAGCGGCTGTCGCCCTCACAAAGAGACTGTTGTATAGCAGCCACCTCGATGCGAGGGTGAAGGTAATCTGCTACATGGCCCTCATTCGGCCCATGTTAGTATATGGTTGTCCCGTGTGGTTCAACGTGGGAGCAAGCTCGATGGAAAGGATTCGGGTGTTTGAGAGGGCTTGCCTTAGGGCCTGCCTTCGTTTATACAGAACACCAGAGTCTGAGTACATAAAATTCTACTCCAATGAGATCCTTTATAACAAGGCGGACAAAAGCAGGGTGGATAATTTCTTGATCAAGATGATTCGAAGGCACATTGCAAGGGCAATGAACTCGATGAATAACCTGATCTCTGGGGGCTACTACCCCAATGATATGTACATATCAAGAGAGCGTGCGCCTTAACGGCTTCATTCCCCCCGAGGCGTTCCTCTATTTAGATAGAGAAGGTCTAATACAGGACAAAGTAGCGGTGCCGCTAATCTTCCATGTTGCCCGGACAGCTGTGGATAAGCAACTCAACTACGACCGGCATGTCGCGCTCAGCATGACGGAGCGTCTTCGGTTCAGTAGAGCGATAGCAGGTCGCGATTTGCAAGACGTTGCTCTAAACTGTAGGTCCCTTCCATTTTGTGTGAAAAATATAACACGCACAACACGAATGGTCGCGAGAAGCTAGGCCCTGGACCACATACGGTCTGTTGCGCCAAAAATTTGTATTTGTATTTGTATGTATCTATATATATATATCTCTATCTATATATATGAAAAAGAGTTGGCGTACGTAAGACCGCTCATAACTCGGGAACGGATGGTCCGATTTGAGCTGTCTTTTTTTGTTGTCTTCGTCTCCGCCCAAGGAACATTTTTACGGCGAAAAAATTTGGAAAAATCGTTTTTCCATACATTTTGTATGGGGAATTTTCCTTTTTTTATCATTTTGATCGTAATATTACAATTAAAATGGTTGCAAAGGTTTAAAATTGGGAAAAGTTTCCCGGACAATAATTTTTTTTATTTTGAAGAAATAATACAGTGAAATTAATTGCCAAAACTCCAAATTTGCAAAATTTTTAATCGGAAAAACCCTTTTCCCACACATTCACATGCAACAATATTGCCCACACATTCAAATGCAATTTGACAGGTGTCCTTTTTGCTTCGTCATTTCACCATGGACCAACTACATATGTACATGTACTAGACGGCAAACTTCGATGCATTTGACAGATTGGCTTCACCAAGCTAAATTGGTGAAGCGACAAAGGTGGTCGAACGGCTCATTCTGCGTTGAAGCTGCCGTTGAATCTACAACTAACTGACGAACCAACATGCAACATTTCAAAGAATTCTGCAATGGCGAAAGTATTGCAGAGTTGTAAGATTATCATCTGGGACGAATGCACAATGGCACACAAACGAGCATTGGAGGCACTCGATCGGACTTGAATGATTTGCGCAGTAACACAAAACGTTTTGGA
This sequence comes from Blera fallax, assembly GCA_946965025.1. NCBI lineage: Eukaryota > Metazoa > Arthropoda > Insecta > Diptera > Syrphidae > Blera > Blera fallax. Next base: position 54,524,872 of record OX337246.1, read on the forward strand.
CGCGCAATGATTCTGCTGGCAGGCGATTTTCGACAAACGCCTCCTGTTATTCCACGATCAACGGCAGCCGATGAAATCAACGCTTGCTTTAAGCTTTCGTATTTGTGGCGTTATGTGAAGCAGCTGCGGTTGACGACGAATATGCAAATTGCATTACAAAACGATCCATCTGCCGAGATTTTCTCTAATCAATTGTTGGCGATTGGCAATGGAGAAGTACCTATCGACGTTTCCACTGGATTGATTTCGTTCCCGCCAAATTTCTGCCATTTCACAACGAAGAAAGAGGAACTCATTACGAATGTGTTCCTAAACATCGTCCACAATTATGTGAATCACGATTGGTTGAGTGCACGTGAAATTTTGGCAGCGACAAATAAGAATGTCGATGATTTGAATTGCGTAATTCAAAATGCAATTGCTGGACAATTACATTCGTTCAAATCAATTGATTGTGTTACTAATCCTTACGAGGCAACAAATTATCCAGCGGAGTTCCTGAATTCATTGGATTTGCCATTTACGACTGAAGGTTGGATCTGTTGTCATCATGCTCCGGAACCTTAATCAACCGAAATCGTAAAGCAACTCAAGAATAATGTCATTCAAGCAACGATACTCAAAAGCAAATTCAAGGGCGAGGAAGTGCTCATTCCCAGAATTCCAATGATTCCAACCGATTTGCCTTTTGAATTCAAAGGCATTAAATTTCCGGTTCCATTCAATTTCCATTCAACAAAACAAAGAACGTAGTCTACCACAAAGCATTGAATTGACCTGACATATGATTCCATCAGTCTTTTTACATTCCGCGTCAATAAAGGATATTGAATTCAATCGAATTCGAAAAGTGTTTTATTCATTCAATAATTAAAATTCGAGTAGCCGATCGAGTGCCTGCTACCGATCGCGAATGTTCGATCAAAAAAATTAATTTCGGGTAAATCGCGAATGCTCGAAATAATTTCAATCAAAACATAAATTTTGGGCGAGACGAAGATCGCCGGGTCCGCTAGTCTCTATATATATAAAAAAGAGTTGGCGTACGTAAGACCGCTCATAACTCGGGAACGGATGGTCCGATTTGAGCTATCTTTTTTTTTTGTTATCTTCGTCTCCGCCCAAGGAACATTTTTACGGCAGAAAAAAAATGGAAAATTTAGAAGAAAAATTGGAAAATTCAGAAAAGTCGATTTTCCATACATTTTGTATGGGGAATTTTCTTTTTTTTTTTCATTTTGATTGTAATATTACAATTCAAATGGTTGCAAAGGTTTAAAATTGGGAAAAGTTTCCCGGACAATAATTTTTTTCATTTTGAAGAAATAATACAACGAAACTCAATTGCCAGAACTCCAAATTTGGGAAATTTTTAATCGGAAAAACCCTTTTCCCACACATTCGTATGCAACAACATTTGTATGCAATTTGACAGGTGTCCTTTTTCCTTCGTCATTTCACCATAGTCTGACTATACTTACTAACTATTCGCTCCACCAAGCTAATATTGGTCCATTTCGACCTAGAAGCTTGAATGTATTCTGACGTTCCAGCAAATTCAAATAGGAGCCTCACTCACACACTCTTACAAGTAGGTGGAAGCCATGGGTGCAGCCATTTTCTTTAGATCATTATTGTACAATTTGTTGTTGTTAAGGGGACGTCAGGCTGCCCAAAATGTAGCGTTCAAAAGGAAAGCAAGAAACAACACGCTACACTTTTAGACAGTTGATGGCCACGTGCTAATTCACATGTATTCACAGTTCACAGACAGGAAAATTTAGGCTCCGCCCATTTTGGACAATGCCTGGGCAGAGGAAATGCAAGTTTGCCGTCTGCTATAGGTAGTCCATGCATTTTACATTGATCTGTTGTTGCTCTACAGTTGATGCTGCACTAAAATTACTTTTTGAAAATTAATTATCAGATTTTGAATAATCAAATTGTGCCTAAACCATTCGTAACCGATTCCTTCATCTCAATAAAGTGAATTTCAGCCTGATTTTGACGATTGTTCAGTTGTCAGCAGCTCATGATTTGTGATTTTGCCGGTAATTTAAGTTGAAATCTCAGTGATTCCAGTGTGTTCATAGAAAGAAGATCAAACATTGGCTCACGCAGTCGCAATGGAAGAAGATTGGCGATTCGCTGTGCAAATCAAACCCCTGAGCAACGCGCTGAAGTGAATTAACAGGTTCGAGCACATGCGTCGCGAATTCGTGCAGGACGAAATCAGGAGGAACGAGAACCACACGCAGCTGCTGAACGATTGAGACAGCAGCGCAATCGCTATCTACTTCGTCAAGTTGAATCAAACGCCAATCGTCGGGTGAGAAAAAGTGCCGTGAATGTCCAATTACATCGCGCCGATTTCCAATATGACTGCACGATTCACTACAGCGAACAGCCGTGTGTTACGGCTGGGCCCATAAATATGATTTGCCAATATTGCAGTGCGCTAAAGTTTCATTCGGAGACACCAAGATTGTGTTTTGCAGGTGGTAAAGTCAAATTACCACGGTTCCGTTGAGGCAACCACCAGAACCATTGCGCTCTTTGCTTTACTCCGAGTTACCAGAATCAAGACATTTCTTGACGAATGCCCTCAAATACAACGGTTCTTTTTAAATGACGTCATTCGACATTTAATCCTTGCGTTCGCCATGACAATCAATAAAACGCAAGGCCAATCCTTGAAAGTATGTTTGATCAATCTCGAATTCCCATGCTTCTCGCATGGCCAATTATATGTGGCATGTTCACGTGTTGGAAAGCCTCCTCCACGGGCAACAAAACAAAGAACGTAGTCTAGCACAAAGCATTGAATTGACCTGACATGTGATTCCCTAAACCTCTTCACATTCCGTGTAAATAAAGGATATTAAATTCAATCGATTTCGAAAAGTGTTTCATTCAATCAATAATTGAAATTCGAGTGGCATCATTTGCTATCGATCGCAAATGTTCGATCGAAAAAATTAATTTCAGGTGGAATCGTGAATGCTCAAAATTATTTCAATCAAAAGATCAATTTTGGGCGGGACGAAGTTCGCCGGGTCCGCTAGTTAAAATATATATATGCGTATTTATACATATGTATATGGTTTAGAATAAGATAGTTTTAAGGTTTAATTTTAAGGTAGTTTTAAAGTTTATTTTTTAAGGTTATTTTAAGTTTTAGTTTTAAGGTAGTTTTTAAGTTCTTATTTTCTATTAGTTTTTATAAAAAACAAGTGCATTTTTCTCATTCATTTTTCATTAGACGTCTAGTTGTTTAGTCATTTAAATAAATAATTAATTTTAAGTTAAGTTACGTCGAAAGATTTAAGCATTAGGTTTAGCTTACAGCACCCGCATAGAATCAGTAAGTTAGAATAAGATTAAGTTAAGTTAGTTCTAAGCGTTTTTGTCTAGCTTTTAGAAATTATGAATTACAAATAAAAACTGCATTGAAAATGAAAAAAAAATAAAAAAATGGATAGCTATCTAATAGTGAACCAACGATGAACGTATGATGAGTCTGACTGTACATGTGGAGCTGGACACCAGCGCAAGCTCAGTCGGGTTAACTCCAGCACACATGTGTGAGTCGAGGCATCTCTTGCTGACCTGACCCGCATTTTGTGGATCAGATGTCTAACAAGAGGTCCTCAGAAGGAGGACGTGCAGCGGAGGAATTCCATAGACGGAATCAACGATGACGTCCACAGACAGACCAGCGGAAGCCTTACTTGAGCTACTCCGACATATTTGCAGCTCAGGTCAGTAAGGAACTCATGACTGAGGCAGGGTCTTGAAAAAGATATGGTGGCGGAGGAGCCCTTATTGGGACAACGGCAGCGCTCGCATCTTCGAAGTGGGTTAATGGCATCGGTGTAACCGGCCAGTTGGCCTTTTTACTATGGCCGGCTTACATAGATTATGTAGATTAAGTTTAATTTTATAAAAGAAAAAAAAATTAAATAAAAAATAAAAACAAAAAAAATTTTTCACAGCACGGAAAAAAAAAAAAAAAATATAAAAAAAAAGAATTAAAAAACTAAAAAAAACGCAGCACTGCAAAAAAAAAGATTAAGATAGTTTTTAAGGTTTATTTAACGTAGTTTTTAAGTTAGATTTAAGACTATTTTAAATTAATTTTAAGCAACACAAAAAAATGTTCGTTCACTTAGTTTTTTAAAATAAATTTTCTTAGTCATCACTTCGTTAAGTTAAGTTAATAAATATGCCTAGTTCGTAAACGTCGAAAGACATAGTTTTAAGCGTTAGGTTTAGCTTAGAGCACCCGCATAGAGTCAGTAAGTTAGAATTACATTACATAGTTAAGTTAGTTAAGCTAGTTTTAAACGTTTTTGTCTAGCATGTAAGAAATACTGAATTACAGAATAAAAAATGCATTAAAAATGAATGAAAAAAATGAACACGCTTATACCCACTTCTTCACATGTTCGGCCAGCAGCTCCCGAATATCTGGATAGTCCGCGATACGCATTTCAAGTCCGGTCAGTATACGAAACGGGTTAAACTTTGTGCTCCTTGGCGGGGTATTGTTAAGAACCCATTGAACTAGGTCCACGTGCCGGAACCAATTCTGTGGACTACCAACGCATACTTTGGAAAGCATTGGGATAATGATCCTGTGGATCCTTCCACCTGTCTGTTTTCTCGTGGAACCCCAGTCGCTATGAGGAGATGTTGGATTCCCTCTTCCCTGCAGTAATCACTGAAAGCATCGAATGCACATCAGTTCACCCTCAAGCCCAACTTCGGACGTACTGTCAAATATAGGGATTCGTTCATAAGCTGAACGACACGTATGTATGTGGAATGATCTTGTGGAATGATCTTCCAGGCTCTGTGTTTCCTCATCCCTACAACATTCAAAGCCAACGTGCACCGGTACCTCCTCTGTTCCTCTTCTCCCTTTTCTCAAAAGCCCGTGCCCTGAGAAATCAGCATAAGGGTATTCATACCCCCTTTGGCGTGGGTAAATTATAAAAAAAAAAAAAAGCGGTAGACGTGAATGCTGTTTCTATCAGTTATCACTATCTTCGGGCTACCGAACGTCGCCGACTGCTTCCTCAACTTCTCAATGACCTCGTTCGCGCCCGTGCTCTTTGTCGGATACAATCAAACGAATTTGTAGAATGAATCTGCTATGACGAGCTAATGGATGTATTGCTTCCGCGTTGACTCCATTGGGCCAACCCATTTCACAAGTATTTGCTCTTCCCCGTCGGTTAAAATTGTATTAGGACCTGGTCTAGCTTTTGTAAACTTAAAGCCCAACCTGAATTGTAGCCTCGACCTTGGGACACTATACGTCTTAGATGCGGTTTTTTGGGTATGCCTGTCTTGATTGCCTGTAAAGCCGCCCGAACTAAATCTTCATCATATTTTTTTTTTTTTATTTCTGCGTTTTCCGAAAACTTTGTATTTTAGAAGTTGTTACCTTAATAACGAATTTATATTTAAGCAAATAAGAAGCGCTTCAGCAGAAAAACTATTCTCAATTTGCCAATGATGGACAGCAATTTTTGCCTGTACATACATAAGTGTCACAACCCAATGATTGGCCAATAACCGGGTAATTAGCACTACTACCAATGATGAGCACAGTGCCAACATTAGGAAAGTTATCAATTTCTTTTACCAGTTATCGGCGCCAGTAATTAAACTATAAATGCAATATTTTAATCACTTTTAAGCATTAATACATTTAATTTAATACTTTATGAACAGGAATAATCCCTAAGACTGAATTTGTTAATTCTAACCACAGAAACAGGCACTTCCTTTTCAATGCCACCCTTATGAAACCGTTATCGTTTATGAAAAATAAAACTGGAACGAATTGGGACAATTGTTTTTTTGTTTTTCTTTAAATACGGGACAAAGAAATTAAATACATGGCGCCGCATTCGTGTAAAATTAACACAAAATATTTATTATTGTGAATTATGGCTACACTAAAAAGAAAATGCCATTTCAGCGATTTCTACACTAAAGAGTGGTCTTTTATTAAAAAGGGAAGGACAAACGGAGAAGCATTTTCTTTCGACGCGTCGCGATGTTTTTCCATTTTTGTTCTTAAGCTTTGAAGCTTAAGCTTTGCTTTTGACAAAGCCACATTGACTCTCTTGAAGTTTAATAATGTTTCGCTGCCGAATGTTTAAGACTCGCTCATAAATTTTTATTGTATGCGACATTGTAATGTCTTCTTTGCCTTTATACAGTGGAACAATAAAGCTCTCCCTCCGTTGATTAGGCATCCGATCTCCTCTTATCATTTTGGTAAATATAGGTAGAATCGCGAGCCATTTAAACCCGCCGATTTTCAACCATACCTCCGAGGGTATACAATCCGGTCCGACTGCTCTTCCCCGATTCATCCTTTTGATCGCTACGCTCACCTCGTCGATTGTAAATACCGGTGTTTTTTCTTCATAAGCAATGACAGAAGGAACGTTTCTCCGCGGAAATTCTTCTTTTAATAAAGCATTGAAATACTCTTTCTACCTATTGCAAATTTCTTTATCGTCTGTTAGTGAACGGCCTTACCTGTTTTCAATATACATATTTCGGTGACCGAATCTCTTTCGCCTTTTTTCTTCATTTAGTATTAATTTTAAAAATATCAAGTTTCTCAGTTCTTTGACGTTGTACCTCTTCTGAAGCCTGCTGTCTATTGCTCGATTGCGAGGAGACATTTTCCAAGATACGGTAAAAACGCTCTAGCTACTGCTTTTATCGCTTCCTTTTTACATCGTTCGTATTCGAGTTCCAGGCTTGTAATGATTAAATCTATATATAAAAAAACTAACGGACCCGGCGAACTTCGTCCCGCCCAAAATTGATCTTTTGATTGAAATAATTTTGAGCATTCACGATTCTACCCGAAATTTATTTTTTCGATCGAACATTTGCAATCGATAGCAAATGATGCCACTCAATTATTGATTGAATGAAACACTTTTCGAATTCGATTGAATTTAATATCACGGAATTTATTTACACGGAATGTAAAGAGGTTCAGGGAATCACATGTCAGGTCAATGCTTTGTGGTAGACTACGTTCTTTGTTTTGTTGCCCGGCGCGTAAATAATCAAAAATGAAGGCTTTCCAACACGTGAACATACCACATATAATTGGCCATGCGAGAAGCATGGGAATTCGAGATTGATCCCACACACTTCCAAAGATTGGCCTTGTGATTTATTAATTGTCATGGCGAATGCAAGGCTTAAATGACGTCATTTAAAAAAACCGTTGTAATTGTGCGACTGCGCTGCTGTCTCAGTCGTTCAGCAGCTGCGTGTGGTTCTCGTTTCCTCCTGAGTTCGTCCTGCACGAATTCGCGACGCATGTGCTCGAACCTGTTAATTCACTTCGGCGCGTTGCTCAAGGGTTTGATTTGCACGGCGAATCGCCAATCTTCGTCCATTGCGACTGCGTGAGCCAATGGGTGGTGTGAATAAAAACTAAGGGAACACTCTGAGTGAACACTCAAGAGTGAAGTGTTTTCGTTGAAGGGAACACTCAATTTGGTGTGAATAAAAAATTTCCTCTAACTAGGTTCATCCCCTCAAGTTGAAGTTTGAAAACTAGAGTTGAGAGCTGTCAAATCCAGCAGCTGCTTGTCATGGGCTTTTGAAATCATGGAAAGATTGCCCATCTTTGTTTCTATCCCCTTTTTGTTCAAATCAACGCCATGGAATTTTTTCTTCCACAGCTTCCAACGAAATTTGGTTTTTAATTTCCATGTCTGGAGTTGGGCTTCTTTCTATCAAGCAAGAATAAAATTGTAGGATTTTTATGAACTATTCTTCGTCCATTCCAGATATCTTTTTTTTAAGGTTTTTCACTTATTCCGTCAAGGTATTCATTTTCCGAAATAGTATTATCCATTTTTTTATCTCCTGAAGTTACCTCCAATGCACACTCAACTTCTTAAAGTGTTCACTCGATTGATTCCATCTTTATTCACACCAAAATGGAGGGAACACTCAACTGTCAAAATATGTGAGTGGAGGGTTTTCGTTAAACTTAACGAACCCTACTCTTATTCACACCAAATGGAGTGTTCCCTCCAAAATGCTGAGGGAACACTCACACTCAATTTTTATTCACACCACCCAATGTTTGATCTTCTTTCAACTTTAATTACCGGCAAAATCACAAACCATGAGCTGCTGACAACTGAACAATCATCAAAATCAGGCTGAAATTCAATTGACTGAGATGAAGGAATCGTTCACGAATAGTTTAGGCACAATTTGATTATTGAAAATCTGATAATTAATTTTCAAAAAGTTATTTTAGTACAGCATCAACTGTAGAGCAACAACAGATCAATGTGAAATGCATAGACAACCTATGTATAACAGACGGCAAACTTGCATTTCCGCTGCCCAGGCATTGTCCAAAATAGGCGGAGCCTAAATTTTCCTGTCTGTGAACTGTGAATGCATGTGAATGAGCACGTGGCCATCAACTGTCTAAAAGTGTAGCGTGTTGTTTCTTTCTTTCCTTTTGAACACTACATTTTGGGCAGCCTGTTGTCCCCTTAACAACAACAAATTGTACAATAATGATCCAAAGAAAATGGCTGCACCCATGGCTTCCACTACTTGTAAGAGTGTGTGAGTGAGGCTCCCATTTGAATTTGCTGGAACGTCAGAATTCATTCAAGCTTCTAGGTGGACATGGACCAATATTAGCTTGGTGGAGCGAATAGTTAGTAAGCATAGTCAGACTATGGTGAAATGACGAAGGAAAAAGGACACCTGTCAAATTGCATACAAATGTTGTTGCATACGAATGTGTGGGAAAAGGGTTTTTCCGATTAAAAATTTCCCAAATTTGGAGTTCTGGCAATTGATTTTCGTTGTATTATTTCTTCAAAATGAAAAAAATGATTAAACTTTTCCCAATTTCAAACCTTTGCAACCATTTGAATTGTAATATTACGATCAAAATGAAAAAAAAAAGAAAATTCCCCATACAAAATGTATGGAAAATCGACTTTTCCGAATTTTCCAATTTTTCTTCAAAATTTTCCATTTTTTTTTTGCCGTAAAAATGTTCCTTGGGCGGAGACGAAGATAACAAAAAAAAGATAGCTCAAATCGGACCATCCGTTCCCGAGTTATGAGCGGTCTTACGTACGCCAACTCTTTTTTATGTACATACTAGCTGTTTGCCCGCAGCTCCGCTCGCGTGGGCCACAAAATTAATGTTAATTTTTTTATTTTATTACATTGTATTAATTATAATGAAATAAAAGATATTTTATTCAAACAAAATAATTATTATATGTTCACGTTGAAAAGCACAGTTTAGGAAATCGCACTAAAATTTGTTTTACTTTTGCTATCTGGAGTATCGCGAATAACTCGATCTTATTGACCCTTTCACGCAAAAGTATTAAGCTACCGTTAGTCTAATGGAGCTTTAATAATTCCATTCACACAACCACAAACCAATATACCTACCTGCTTCATTTTTCACAGAGAGATTTAGCGCACAGCCTTCTCACTCTATTCAATAATATTTTTTTTCTCACTCTCACACAATATCTACGTGCAGAAGTGTGAATGAACGATCGAGAGTAACAACCATTAACAATCAATCCAACCCAAACAAAGTCTAATAAATACTCACGCACACTATTGCAACGATACCCACTGCTGCTCGACTGCTGGCAGTGGTCTCCACTGAAGGAAAATTGTAGGCGATGATTTAAATAATTGATTTGAAGATTGCTCAGCTTCAGGACAACGTAGAAGGATGTTTTATATCTCAAATGAATCAAGGGCGAATTTACTAATTTGACCTATTTTTTTGTTTTAAAATCCGATAAGCCATTATTGAGTTAGAGCTGTAAAATTGAACTTTTTCCCCACTTAATTCACTATTATCGTTACTCCTTATTCGTTATTTTACCTAACGCAATAAAACATATCCTATAACCTGAAGAGTGAACATATCTATGAAATAAAAATAAAAATCACGTAAATCGGATAAGTGGTTCTCCGGCTAGGAGGCAACTAACAGAAAATTATTTTGGTTCTTATAAGTATTAGGGATAGGGATTAGGGAAGGGATATAGAGATTAGCAGTTCGTTTAAGCGCAAAGTTTTCAAAAACTAACCATTCGATTGAGCTGAAACTTAGTCAATGTATTTACTATGATGACTGCAGTGCACGTAACTCAAAATTTTTCAAGTTTCCCGATAGATGCCAATACAATCCGATAGATGGCAATATAATCCGATAGATGGCGCTGAACATAAAAATCTCAAAATTGGTGCTTCCGCACTTCACGGTGACAGCTCACAATGAAATGACATTTCTCAAGCCAAATCAACACATTCACGCACAATCGCACAAAGTTAATTCATAATTTTAAAATTATTTGTTACAGATTCCAATTGAGAAAAGTTGCGAACTTAATCCACAATATATAAAAATCAATTGCCGTGCGTTAGTCTCGCAAAAACTCGAGAACGGTTTGACGGATTCGGATGATTCTTTTTTATTTTTTTTTTTTCAATACTGGGGTGGCTTAGGAAATGATTTTTCTTTTTTTATTTTGTTCGTTTTAATACTGGGGTGGTTTAGGAAAAAAGGAAATTCGGAAAAACCCCAAGGAAAAGCTTTCAAACCTGTCGTTTCACAAATGCGCCATGTATTACATACATATGTACATATATCTGATTCGATTAATCACACCGTGCGGTTGTGCTAGAACATTTTAGCGAGAATCAGTTTTTTTTTTTCCTTTTGTAAATAAAATATACTGTTGATATAGTAAACCACGCGGACGAAGTTGCAGGCATCAGCTAATAAATAATAAATTAATTAAATAATTTCCAAGTTGTCCATCAGTTTTTGCTTATTACATATTATTATTAAAATTGGAGCAGCAGGCGATAGGTGTCCATCACTTAGCTTCTCGCAGCCATTCGTCATTATATATTTAGGAAGCTTCTTCGTGAAAGTTATAGCCTCAGAGGTTTGTCAGACGATCGTGGGAGATGGGGCCGGGCAAAAACTGTTTGTATTTTATCGGGACTAAACCGCAAACCTCTCGCGAAGTAGTCCATTGCACTAACCACTGCGCCACGGCAGCGCTTAATCTTCTACATATGTATATAAAAATGAATGTTTGTCTGTACGTCCTTTATAGAATCGTAAACTATGCATTTGATCATGTGATGATCTTTAGCAAAGTTGTTGTGCATGAGCCCGCGAAGGTTTCTGAGTTGGTACGACCAATTTTCGACAGATGGCGCTACTGTCATTCCAATTAATTTCATATATTACCGTGATAGTTCATGCTGATTTGAATTGAAACGAAAACAGCGAACGAATGATAACATTTCGAGTTGTGGGTGACATAAGAATTAATGTAAATTGTGAAATTCATGTGCGGCTCACATGGAACAGACAATATTGTCGTTTTTCGAATAGTTTTGTGCATTTCATTGTTAGTTAAATAAATAATTCAATCAAATTGAATTTTCGTAGTTTCCGTGAGCTGATTTTATTCATTCTCTATAGTGAACTCACGAAGATCATCGAATGTGTATGTGAAGGATCTGACTGCGATTAAATTTGGAGAATCCATGCTTCTCACATGGGCAGCTCTATGTGGCCTGCTCACGCGTCGGAAAACCTTCTGATTTATTCGTTTACGCACCAGATGGAAAAACAAGAAATATTGTGTATCCCACAGCACTTCAATAAATATCAAATTGAAACGAAACGCTGCAATGTCACAATTTTTTCGAAATGAACAAAATCAATAAAATGACTCAAAATGAATTGAATATTTGTGTAATGTCTTTCCTTCAAATTTATTTTAGTTGGTGGCGTTGCAACGCGCGCAGGGTACAGCTAGTTACTTATAAAAATCACAGTCCACCAAAATGTCCCGACAAGGTCTCTAGAAATGGCAACCCTAATCTACATACATACATATATACATAATGTATGCCGTGAATTGAAGCTACAAACTCTTAGCTAGTTTCTCGTTTAACCTTCATCATCGTTTTCTCCTCTGGAAGCTTGCATTTCTTCACCCGATTTCTTCGGAAAGTACAAACTGCAAGCATTCCTTGTCTGCAGGGATAAATTAGCAAGTTAATGGCTTTGTAGTAATTATGGAATAATATATTACGATTTTAATAACGTTGTCCTTCACCAAACAATATTTGCCGATGCTTGAACGTTCGCTTCACATAGGGCCGGTATTTCAGGTGATCTACTATGAATATATTTCAAATTTATATGCAAATCCACTTGTGTCGCACAATATAAATAATTTGGAACCCCACTTTTTCGGCTTTTTAGGCAAATATTGCCCACAAAATGACAACTTTTAGAAGAGCACATTTTTTCATCTACACACAACCGGTGTAAGTAATATTGGTACGTCATGTTCAAGATAAATTCGGTCACGATTAGGATCATCACGTTCACCTGCTTTAGCTTTAAAACTCTGAAATTGCAAAAATCTAAACTTCAACAGTCATTAACTGAAGTTGAGGCTCAGATTAGGTTGAAGCAACAGGCTCTGCATCTACCAAACCTCCCTTAATATCACATTGGGTAAATCCTCTTCCCTATTATCTTCATTCGTTTCACCCGGGTCATCTTCATCACTATCTTCATATTCATTTAAATTACAAGTAACCATAGAATGATAATTCAATGCAAACAAACGCAGCACATCAATAAAATAATAATAATCACGAAATATGCCAAACAGAGCAGTGTATCTTTAAACATACAACCGTTTAACTCAACATTACGCGAGCTGCGTTTCTTAGCATCCCATGGAACAAATTTATTAAACTTCACAGTATAGATCTGCGCAATATATATTTAATAAAAATATTTTTTTTTAAATTCTACGAAATTCGCTTCACGCACGTAATTTGCTTATGGTAACTGTACTTTAAAAATTAAATGGTTGAAAAAAATGTTTTGATTAGAATCTGAGTTAGTGAATTAGACACTACATATCAAAATCTTGATATGTTAAGGACAGACGATTTGACTAACACTGCCTTAAGTTGCTGGAACGCCAATAATTGTTCTTCCTCTAGCCTGAACCACCACTACCACTACATACCCCTCAATAAACAGTCGGAAATAGGATATAAGACCGAGGAAACATTGAAGCGCTTTTTCTTCGCTCGGTACTTTTTTTTTTTTTTTTTTCGGTTGCGCCTGGAGGTGCAGGAATCTTCAAAAGATACCAATGGCCCGTACCATTGGTTATGCCCAATTCATATATCTGACCTGATGTCATAAGTGTCGGCCAGTATATGCCTACGGGCTAAACCTCACCCCCCCAGAGAGGCACTATGAGAACCGGCCGCGCGTACTCATAGTAGTAGGAAAGACGTTCCTCTCATTGTTTCATTATATGATTACTACGACTAAGTTACCTTAACAAGTAGTTTACGCTTCTGTAGTGTTAATCGCGTTAGGTAGGTAGCTTTCCAGCGAAGGCACCTACTATTACCGTCATTACATGCGGTTTTCCCTTACTGCCCCAGATCGTACGGTCTTGTTCTTTGTAGTCGGCGCTCGAGGTTTGTCACGTCCAGAGTACGGATTATTTCATTATTGCAATGAACATCAAGGCGAGTACGAAGTTTGTTAGCAAAGTTTGTTACTTCATCCCTCACGGTAGCAATTTCTAGATCTCTGTGAATATCACTATTCCTTATATACCATGGAGCATTCACGATTGCTCTTAGTGTTTTGTTTTGGAATGTTTGCAGTACAGTCATATTGCTTGGCTTGGTACAACCCCAAAGTTGTATACCGTATGTCCAAGATGGTTTTAGCACTTGCTTATACAGAAGCAGTTTGTTGTATACGCTTAACTTCGAATATCTTCCGAGCAGCCAGTACATTTCTCTAAGTCTGAAAGTCGCGCTTCTTTTTAACATGTGACTTCCACTTAAGTTTTGCATCTAGTGTCATTCCTAGATATTTTGCCTCATTTGCGTACGGTATTTGTACCGAGTTAATGGAAATAGGTAAGTTGTTTATCTTTTTGTACGTAAAATTGACATGCGTTGACTTGGTCTCGTTAAGGACGATTCTCCAGGTCTTTGTCCAGTCGGATACTTTCTTTAAAGCTCGTTGAAGTTTTTCCGTTGATGATTCGACTGACTCATCCGTTGCGAGGATAGCCGTGTCGTCTGCGAACGTTGCTACGACAGTCCCTTCATCTTGTGGCATATCTCTTGAGTAGAGCAGGAACAGGATTGGGCCGAGAACGCTTCCTTGCGGAACACCGGCATAGATTTCTTTGAATTCCGAGTATTCTGCCCCATGTTTAACACGAAAGAGTCTGTTGTCAAGGTAAGATTCCGATATTCTGTACAATTTATCTGGTAAGATTACCCTTAACTTATATCGCAAGCCTTCGTGCCATACCGTGTCGAACGCTTGCGATACGTCGAGAAAAACAGTAGAGCATATCTTTTTTCCTTCCACAGCTTTTTCAATTTCATTCGTTATTCGATACACCTGATCGATTGTAGAATGTTTAACTCGAAAGCCGAATTGATGATCCGGGATCAAGCGTCTTTCTTCAATTACTGGGTGCAATCTTTTTAGCAGAATTTTCTCAAAGACCTTAGATATTATCGGCAGAAGCGAAATGGGTCTATATGATTTCTTGTCGTTTGACATTTCCCCGGTTTCGGAACCATAATTACTTCGGCGACTTTCCATTGCCTTGGAACATATAGAATCCTCAAAGAAGCATTTATAATGTAGAGTAACTTAACTAACGCTTTTTTCGGTAGCTCCTTCAAAACTTCGCCAGTGATTAAATCATATCTTGGAGCCTTGTTATTTTTCAGTTTTCTTATTGTCATTCGAAGTTCGAACGGGGATACGATTTTTAATTAGCTCGGTATTGGAAATGTGCTTACCGTCTTTGTTTTCTCTTTTGATGGGCTGATGGTGTTCTTGTCAATCATGTATGACGCGTACCCGGGTGTACTTGGCTGAATAATCTTTTCCGCCAACCACTGCTTGATCAGGTCCTGTACCACTATTTGATCAGCATACGACATGCGTCTTGGTCTCTGGAACACTGGTATGTCATCCGTCAGTACGCTTTTCATTTCCAATGGAGATTTCTTCTTCCTTGCCGGGATGTAACCATCTACCATCCTAAGTACTTCGCTCTTGTACTTCTCGTTTTGGTGATTGACGTCGACCGTTACACTCTGAAACTCCCGCTTTTCCGCAGACAGGCAAATCGTGCTAAAATCTCCCAATGGCTCAGTACTTCACACTAAAGTTATGTTCGAGAGTGAATAGCAGCATTTTTTATCTCCTCCGGCAAAAGCAATTTAAACTCGTGTGTTAATATCTGTTCTTGAAGGAATTGTGCGGGAATCAAATACAATCTTAATAATAAAGATTCTAATAAAGAAAAAAAAAAGAAACCGAATAGTAATAAACACAAATATTTGCACTTTGTGTCTGCCGCATTGCATACATACATACACGCACGCGATGTCAATCACTACTAGGTCGGCACAACTTAAAAGCCAACTTTCTCCAACGCCAACCCAACAAAGTTCGTCCAACACAGATGCCAATACCGTACCCTCTACGGTAGTTCTCGATAAAAAGATGGGTAAGCACTCAAAAGCTATACTAAAATAAGTGAGAGGACAGCCGTCTACCCCAACCCAGCTGAATTCCCCTTCAAATGTATCGACTACACCAACTTATACTAGTTTTAATCTAGAATTAAAAAAGCATACCGATACGATCATTGCGTCCTTCAAAGAAGAAATGGAAAGAACTCGTAATGAATTGATGTTAAAGATCGCCAATATCGAACAGCAATTCTCTGAACAAGTCAGCAAAATATATTCCGCTCTCTCCTACTTGACCCAGCGTGCTGACAAGCTTGAAACAGAGGTCAACAATGCCCTAAAAGGAGAAATCGCCGATATACAAAAGCGTTGTCACTTGCTGAAGCGCAAAGAGCTCCTCACCGACGCTGTTGCCTTTGGGATTCCTCAACTCCCAGACGAAAATCTGAAGAACGTCTTTAACCGGCTCTGTTATACCATCGACATAAATCCACCGGCTTTAAAGAATATTTTCCGCACGCAACACCGCAACGCCACTGATGAGCACCCTGTCATCCTCCAATTCATTACTGTCAAAGATAGGAACAATGTATTGAAAGCAATTTCGAATTACCGTAGAGCTTCAAATCGTCAACTATGTTTACACGATCTTGGGTTCGAATCCAACAGTAAAGTTTTTGTGAATGAAAGCTTGACACAAAGAAACCGCCTTCTCCTTCAGCACGCTGTCCGCATGAAAAGAAAAAAGCAGCTGTTCTCGGTGTTCACTAAGCTTTGGTCCGTATTTGTCAAAATCAATGCGAATGAAGGAAGTATAGCTGTTGAAGACCTTGACAGTTTAAATGCCGCAGCCGAGAGATGTCAACAGAGAGAAGCAATTGCAACGAAAATATAACACAATGCTCACTTACACTAACCACCGTAAATCTTATTTTATTTTTTCTATTTTCTCTATTTATCTCTTTTTTTCTTACCTTTTTCTTCTTTGTGTACACATCAATGGCCAAAATTACTATTTGTTCTCTTCTTTTTAGCTCGTCTGTTTGTTTACTTTTGTCTGTGTTACTGACTCTTCTATTTAAAAATTCATTGAACTCTTTTTTTATTGATTATGCAACTGGGTGTTCATAGCAGTGTGTGCACTGGGGGCGAAATGGACGGGAACTTATTTCGTATGATTAGGGTGTTACGTGCACAGAAAAGAGGTTTACATGTTCGCCATATCAACGCTCAAAGTCTGAATCCTAAATTGGACGAAATTCGTTGGCTGTTCATTAATTCTAAGGTTGACGTAATATGTATATCTGAAACTTGGTTTTCATCAGATATTATAGATGTCGTTTATAGTGTAACTGGTTATCAACTCTTCCGTGGTGATAGGATTGGTTGATCGGGGGGAGGTACTGCTACATATATACGTTCGAAATGGACTTAAATGCAAGATTGTTTGCAAATCGGTTGCAGGTTGTGCTTCCGATTATATATTTATTAGAATAACTGGTTGAACAGAATCAATGTTACTCGGTGTGATCTATAGACCAGACAGGAGTATTGACATTTCACCCACTATAAGCATGTTGGAGAGGATCTCATGTACTACCTGTAACATAGTTGTCTGTGGAGATTTAAACTGCAATTTGCTGAATGCCCGAACTTCTGCTCGGTTAGTTGAACTTTTCAAAAGTATAGATCTTACGCCTGTTAATTTGAGTGCTCCTATCCACTTTCCAAATGAATCAGCTACTCTCTTGGATGTATATCTTGTAAGTGATGTTCAAAAAGCTCTTTTTTATAGACAAGTTTCTGCTCCAGGGTTTTCTAAACACGACTTGATTTTCTTAACCTTTGACATGCGATTTGATACGGAGCAAACTGTGATCAGCTATAGGGACTTTAGGAACCTTAATTTCAGCAACTTGCAGTCGGATGTCGCTAGCACTCGCTGGGACGAGGTATACTACATGCCTTCTCCAAACCAACAAGTTTCTTTCTTGCAAAACACCTTGAAAGCTCTTTTTAATCAACATGTTCCATTAAGAAACAAACTAATCCAAAGCACTTCCCCGCCTTGGCTGAATGATTCAATACACCGGTTGATCGATAAACGTAATGTTGCTTACATTCGTTGGAAGCGGTACAAACTTAGTGCGCATTACGATATTTATCGTTTTTTCCGTAACCTGGTGGTCACTCGTATTAAAGCGGCAAAACGGCGCTTTTATGAGAACTCACTAAACCCGGCCCATCAATCTGGGAAAAATCTATGGCACAAGTTAAGGCAATTGGGAAATGGGAGGCAACGTGTTGGTGTGCCTAGCGATGTAGACTGTAATCTGCTTAATTTACAGTTTGTAGGTTTGCAAGATGCTTCAACTTCATTCATTTAACAGATTCAGATGTAGTTTAAGCTTTATTATCTGTTAAATCAAATACAGTGGGACTGGATGAAATAAACCCAAAATGTATAAAACTTCTCTTACCATACATCCTTCCATACATCACTCACATATTTAATTCTATCTTAACCACCGGTCAGTACCCAAGTGCATGGAAGATGGCTAAAATTATACCAATCCCGAAGTCGCAGAGGAGTGATTGTGTCGAGTATAGACCTATTGCTATCCTCCCGTTTCTATCAAAGATCTTCGAAAAAGCTGTATCGAAACAAATGTAAGTGTATTTAAACCGTCATAGTTCCCCCCAATCTGGATTTCGAGCAAAAAGAAGTTTCAAAACCGCCCTCTTACTTGTAGTGGATGACATTCGAAAAGCACTTGATTTAAACTACCTTACATTTGTAACTCTTTAAGATTTCTCCAAGGCTTTCGACAAAGTTGACCACTCGCTTCTCGCTGAAAAGTTACAACATAACTTTGGTTTCTCACCACATGCAACTAAACTTTTGAACTCACCACATATCCATTTACCCCAAAAATATCATGGAAGTTAGTTTTGATAACCTTCTACAATATGGGGCATTAGTTTTGCTACATCACATTATACAAAGTCGTCAGCCTGAATATCTTTACAGCAAACTTAATTTTGCCACCTCCCAAAGATCAGCTGTCTTAATTCAATCAAGATTCAATTGCCTAACGTCGAACGTACTTTTTTCGTCCACGTAAAACTCTTATGGAACACGCTGCCCGTAACCTTCAGGAGAATCAGTGACACAAACAATTTTAAAACACAACTTTTTAAATATTTGGCCAATGATGTTTAATGCTACCTTTTCGTTTTCAATTTTCGTTGCTTAAATTAAATTAAAATAATTTAAATTAAATTAAATTGAATTTAAATTTTTTTTTTTTATTTAGTCTCTTCTTAAATTACTAAAGCCTTCACAACTTATAAGATTGTAATCTTAATGTGTAAATATTCATTCATACAATAAATCTAAATCTAAATCTAAATCTAAATCTACTTCTCCCGCATGCTCTAATTCTACGACTGCATTACCCTCTTCTGAACTGACCACTTCCGATCTACCAAGGTCACTGCCTTCTGCTCTGATCACTTCTGATCCTCTGAGGTCACTACCTCCTACTCTGATCACTTATGATCCTCTGGGGTCACTGCCTCCTGCTCTGGTCGTTATCGATCCCTCTTCAGCGCCACCTTGACTGTGGTCAATCTGCTTCCGCCTAAACTCGGCACCCTTTTCGGAAATAATCAAATCGACTGTGTCTAGAACATCGTTACCAATTACAGCGGCATATTGCATGTCTTGTTCTTTTACCACATGAAAGATCACTTGTTCCTGTATCTCGTCCACCTCAGTGGCTGCCTAGAAACTGCCTACTGTAACTACTCGATTCAGTCCGATTCCCAAGGGATTTCGCTTTGTCACCTTCAGCTCCACGTTGTCCATCAGCAGTAAACAGTCGAATCGTAGAAGGCATAAATCGCTCCCGTCCAACAATGCTGAAAGTGTGTAGCCCTTCACAAAGATGCTTTTGAAAATTCGGTTGGCTCCGAGAATCGAGTATTCAGGTATAGAACAGTGGGTTGAAGAGTTTCTTCGTATTTGTAGTGTTATGTTCGTTTGTCTGGCTCAATCCCACATGAATATACATACGTATATTTAACTATTTTGGGATTAAGATTTTTTTTTTATTGATTCTGAAATGAATTGGTCGCGCACAGATAAAAGACCAACACCATTCTAAATGCAGTTGTCGGGGACTGTATGTGCAGGATTTATATGTATGTATGTACAAACATATGTATTTGTATAGTTTTGTCTACATATGGCCATTTCATTTAAGCTTTGTCCATTTTGCTTAACGGCAAATTTTACTTATCTTTAAATGTACATCAAATTTCTTCTGCTGCTTTACACCTCGTACACCTCCTTATTGTATCCTTGTAAAATAACTGTCGCTCTTTGTATTGCGGAAAAAAAATAAATGAAGGGGAAGTCATTATCAGCACGTGTCCTCCAATAAGAGAGTGATATATTATCCTTGTTTGTTATTTCCCAACATTCCTTACATATATATACATACATACATATGTACATCCCCCCCTTCATAAAAACTTTTCCTATAACTATATTGCTGTACGTGTGCGTGGATGTCCATATAATAAGTATTACTTCTCTGTAGGATATTACTATGAACAGGATACAGTTTGATTTAATCTCGATGAAGTAAACGAATGACAGGATACCCAAAAATTAGGACAATGTTTCGTTCTTCTTCCTTCTTTCAACTTTAACGATTGCAACCCAGTACAACTCACGCCGTGCGCTCCAGTATTATGACTATGAATATGAGGACGAACGTACATTATTCTCTTTTTTCAATGAACGCTTTATGTACACAATGTTTTTTTTTAATAAAAATTCCAATGGCATACCCCTCGGTCATGCCAAAGAGTTAATGGCTCTTTTACTCGTCCAAACAAAGAGTGGTGAACTAAATGTTCGCAACAACAACGTATTCACAAAGGACACTTTAGCACATGTGGAATTTATTGTTTTGATAAAAATCTTTCATTGGGAAAAGTTTATTTTGTTCGTATCCTATGGGGGAGTTGATAATACTTTATTTTAGTAATAACTTACAAATTGGAGGTAATTTTCGAAGGATGTGCTATTGGTATATATGTATCTACGTCACGGTTATTTTGTTATGAAGAAATTCTTTTGAGGGGGCAGAACAGAAGGCATGTCATGACTTTTTCCATATAAAACTTGGAACCTTTATACATAAATATTTAAATATGTATATATAAATATATATACATATATATAAAGAAAATTTCCAATCCATCCATAATGGATTGTGTAATACCCTATTCCTTTCTTATATGTACATACATATCTACATATGAAAAAAGAGCATGGTCGTGTCGGACACCATTTATAGTTTCGTTTCTTAGATTCATATATGTACAATATTTTAAATAAAGCTTAACTGTTCCCAAAAAAATCTTGAAATAGCAGCCTTAATAATTTGTTTTTCTGTCAACCTCAATTGTCAACCGACAATTTGTACAAACACAAAAAACCATGGATGGGAGAAACCCAGAATTACAAAGTTAGTTTTTCATCCCCCTTAAATGCGGTTGTTCTAGTTCGGAAGATAAAGATTTTAACTCTTCCAAAAAAGTAGCTAAAGATATTCGCGAAATTCGATTTGGTACCAATATGGATAAAAATAAAGGAAATAGTAAAAACTATTATCATCCGCTTCAGAGCCTCATTAACTATAGTGAGGATATAACTGACAATGCAAATGTTCCTCACAATTGTAAGCAAATTCCCCCAATTCCGATCTTAAAATCAAATTCGGATTTCTTAGAAATGACTATTTACTTAAAAACATTCCACTTGGTCTTTAAAAGTGGTGATTTGAACTCAAGGTATCAAATTTGGGCAAATTCTTGGGATAATATTCTTCATGACGCCGTGCAAGCGGTCAGAACAATTTTCCTTTTGCATTCCTTTGACCGTACCTATTGTCCCGACTCCTCTTTCAAATCTCCGTCAATTAATGACATTTTCCTTACGAACTTTCCAGCAGTTTCAATCCAACTACATAGGTTCGGATCATTTGACCGTATGTGTCAACTAAATGCTACAACTTATACTACAAATTGTAAATGTTTTGATTATTATTCAAGGGCTGAATGAAATAGTTTTAAATTCTTTGTCACCAACGATTTTTTTTTTGATGAATCATTTATTGACACTACTTAAAAAAATTATAGAAGTATTGATAATCTGAATAGCCTCATTTGGTCTGTAGCCCATTTTTCAGTACGTACTTAATCAATCTGTTCGATGAAAGATATCAAATCAATTACATCTTAATTAAGTCAGGTCCCGATAACATTAATATATGTAGTGTAATTCTCAGGGCACTGCCTTCTAAAGCAATTATATACAATTAAACAGGGTGTCCCAGTTAAGAGGTATAATCCTTTAACTCGATTCCCGAAGTTCTGGCGAACAAAAAATCGTACTGCAGGGGGGGTCTATTTTCACTCCAGTCCGAGTTATAGCCCGTCAAAGTGGGACACCTCCGATTTGGAGGTAGAACCACTTTTAATGATATAACTTCTAAATTATTATAGCTACAAAAATAGTTTTATACATTTTGAAAGACAATTTAGTGACGCATTAAACTGTGAAAACTTTTTGTAGTTTCATGCAGCCACAGAAAAGTTATGGCTCCTTAAAGTCAAAATTATGAAAATTCGTTGTTCTATTTATTTATTTAAAATTAAACTTTTATCTTTGACTAATTTTCTAAAAATTATGTAAAATAACTTTTTCACCTACGATTAACGGAACTTGTAGTAAAGACCCTTTTTGTCAGTCAAAAATGGTCAAAAATTAAAGAAAAATCACTTTAAAGCACTTTATCACAGCAGCAGCAGGGTAACTTTGTTGCTTAATCAGGCATTTGATCCAACACCCATGGATTTTTTCTTAGTTTTTTGACCATTTTTGACTGACAAAAATGGCTTTTACTAGAACTTCTGTTAATCGTACGTGATAAAGTTATTTAACATGATTTTTAGAAAATTTATCAGAGATAAAAGTTTCGTAAAAAAAAGGTCTTCTACTTACTAAAAATTTTGAGAAAAATGCATTTTAAGTAAAAAATTTTAACAAGAAATTTTCATAATTTTGAGTTTAGGTGGCCATAACTTTTTTGTGGTTGCATGAAATTACACAAAGTTTGAATATTTTCTATGCGCTACTTAATCTTTATCTTTATCTTTATTGTAGCAGAAATTTATGCTTTATTTTTCATATTACAACTATTGCACAATTTACAGAGATATGGTACTTATATCTACCTTACAGCTGAAAATGTTTACTAACTTATAAGCAAAATCACAGATAAAAAGTGTTCTGAAGGAAAGCTACAACCAAAACGTTCATATAAATCGGTCGAGGGAAGGGGGGGCGATGCGGACAATAAGCGATTCAGATTAGCTTTACAGTTAATAAATTTATATTTAAATACAACAAAGGACTATGATAATATAAGATTAAGGGAAATAAAGGAATTACACATAAATAAATAAATAAATAAATAATAAATAACAGAAATGTATAATAAATAATAAATGAATTATAAGTAATAAATAATAAATAATAAATATTAAATAATAAATAATAAATAATAAATAATAAATAATAAATAATAAATAATAAATAATAAATAATAAATAATAAATAATAAATAATAAATAATAAATAATAAATAATAAATAATAAATAATAAATAATAAATAATAAATAATAAATAATAAATAATAAATAATAAATAATAAATAATAAATAATAAATAATAAATAATAAATAATAAATAATAAATAATAAATAATAAATAATAAATAATAAATAATAAATAATAAATAATAAATAATAAATAATAAATAATAAATAATAAATAATAAATAATAAATAATAAATAATAAATAATAAATAATAAATAATAAATAATAAATAATAAATAATAAATAATAAATAATAAATAATAAATAATAAATAATAAATAATAAATAATAAATAATAAATAATAAATAATAAATAATAAATAATAAATAATAAATAATAAATAATAAATAATAAATAATAAATAATAAATAATAAATAATAAATAATAAATAATAAATAATAAATAATAAATAATAAACAATAAATAATAAATAATAAATAATAAGTAATAAATAATAAATTATAAGTAATAAGTAATAAATAATAAATAATAAATAATAAATAATAAATAATAAATATTAAATAATAAATAATAAATAATAAGTAGGTTAGGTTGAAGTGGCTGCCAGCTAAAGTCGCCAGGACACTTAGACCAAAGAGGTCCGTTGTGATACCACGTGGATCATGGGAGAATCCTCCCTCCACCTACTCGTATTAAAACCAATTAGAGCTTCTTATGAAGCGTAGGAGGCTCTTGATGTCAATATTCATCAGGTCGCCTATATCATTATAATAGGGAGCTCCTAAGTGGAGTTTCCTTCTATGGGAGAGAGCCGGGCAGAAACAAAGAAGGTGAGGAATAGTTTCCTCCTCTTCTTCATCCATGCAGCTTCTACAGAAATCGTTCGCAAAGAGGCCCAACCTTGTGGCGTGCTTGCCTATTAGACAGTGTCCAGTGATGACACCTACAGTGGTGCCGATATGCAATCTGTTGAGAGAAATCAAATTCTTAGAGCGTTTTAGATCCAGCTTTGGCCAAATCTGTTTTGTCGCTTAATATGTTGAACCACTTGTCCACCTAAGATTTGCACTCTCGATAGCATCCAGCTTAAGTTTAAGTTTGCGAGTAGCGATTGGAATACCTAAGGTGCCGTTGTCCGGCAAGATGGGTAAAGTTGTTCCTTCTTTGGCGAGTTCATCGGCCTTACAATTCCCTGGAATGTCTCTATGCCCCGGCACCCAACACAGGTGAATTTTGAACTGCTCCGCCATCTCCACAAGAGACGAACGGCAGTCTAGGGCTACTAAAGAGTTTATGGAGGTCGATTCCAGGGATTTGATTGCTGCCTGACTATCAGAAAAGATGCGGATATCTCTAGCAGATATCACGTTTTTCTTAAGCCAAGATAGGGCTTCTTTTATCGCCATTAATTCCGCCTGGAACACGCTACAATGATTAGGAAGACGGAAGGAGAGCTTGAGATTAAGCCTATCAGAGAAAACACCTGCACCAAGACCGTCTTTGGTCTTTGACCCGTCTGTGCAGAAGTGAATTGATTCATCTTCTAAAAAAGTATCGTCCTCCCAGAGTGATCTGGAAGGGATGGTGACAAGGAAGTTCTTCTCAAAATTTAGACGTGGGATGGTGTAGTCCGCGTTTTCGGGGGAGATTTTGAATTTATTCAGAATAGAGGCGTGGCCGAATTCTTTTCTTGACCACGGTTGGGTAGCTTCAAGGCGAACGACTGCAATCGCTGCCATTTGCTTGCTATATATGTATTAGGGATATTAGATGGAATAAAATGTCCAGTGCTGCGGAGGGTGTTGTACGTAATGCTCCGCTTATGCACAGACAAGCTGTACGTTGGACCTTACTTAGATAATCGCGATTTATAGCTTTATCTAAGGCTGTCCACCAGACAATCACCCCATATGTGAGTATCGGTCTAATGATCGAGGTGTAGAGCCAGTGAGTAATTCGAGGTTGTAATCCACATTTATTCCCAATGGCTTTCTTACGAGAGAAAAGTGCTACTGTAGCTTTCTTCACTCTTTCTTGAATATTAGGTTTCCAACTTAGCTTCCTATCCAGGATAAGACCCAAATATTTTGCTTTATCAGAGAAAGTTAAGCTGGTTCCATTAAGAGAGGGAGGGTCGACTAGCGGAATTTTATATTTCCTTGAAAAGAGTACTAGTTCAGTTTTGTGGGGGTTTACACCCAGACCACACTGAACTGCCCATCTAGTGAGCTTATTTAGAGCGTTCTGTAAGAGTTCCTTCAGAGTATTTAGGTGCTTTCCCGAGACGGCCAAGGCAACATCATCTGCATAAGCGATCGCTGTGCATCCCTCGCCTTCCGTGATTATCAATAGTTCATTGACCACCAAATTCCACAGAAGCGGGGATAGAACACCTCCTTGTGGAGTGCTTCTACTAACAGATCTTCTGATAGACGTCCCACCCAGCTTGGAGTTGATAATCCGACCATTGAGCAGTAGATTGATCAATTCGCGGAGTGAGCTGTCGACTTTCAGATCTGATAGTGCATCTGCTATCGCTGATGTATTGACGTTGTTGAAAGCGCCTTCTATATCCAGAAAGGCAACCATTATGTACTCCTTGTGGAACAGGCAATATTAAATTTTGCGTACCAGTGAGTGCAATGCTGTCTCCGCTGATTTGCCTTTGCAATACACATGTTGGGCCGCTGACAGTAGCTTCTTATCAATACTGTTGCGTAAATGGATATCAATCAGTCGTTCCAATGTTTTTAAGAGGAATGATGATAGACTGATAGGTCTGAAATCTTTTGGATTTGAATGAGAGCATTTACCCGCTTTGGGTATGAATACAACTTTGACTTCTCTCCATATCTTTGGAATATAAATCAGGTTTAGACAACTTTGCAGAATCATCTTCAGCACCGGCATAATTATGTCCGATGACTTCTGCAACTTATTATGCCGTCTGGTCCCGCGGATTTGTATGGTTTGAAGCTGTGTAGTGCCCAGTGGAGTTTGCTCAGCGTAATTAAGTTTGAGGAGTTGATAATTTGTGGAAATGGTCTGCTGGAAACCATACTGTTAACAACTTGGGAACTGCCTGGGAAATGGGTGTCAAGCAGTAGTTTTAGCGAATCTTCGCTGAAAGTAGTCCAAGTTCCATCCGGTTTTTTAAGGTAACTGGGTGTAATTGGATTTGAAGAGAGAATTTTTCTTAGCCTAGATGCCTCAGAAACTTCTTCTATTTTACCACAGAAGAGCCTCCAAGAATTTCTATTTCTATTGCGGTAGTGTCTCGATCGCTGTAGTTAGGGAGTAAAATTGCATTTAGGTTACTTTTCACCAGTATACGCGATCTGGGTTTACCTTTGTTACGCATATACAGGGTGTAGTAGTTTGGAGTCTTGAGTCCACATTGAGTCCACGACCCAAGGTTCCTGGACCAAGACTATATCTTCCCTGTCCTTTGAGAGACGGAGAAGAAGGGCGGCAGAAGCCGTTATGGATGGTGTAAGTTAATCTGGACTAACTGCAGCATTGGTGCTACAATTAGGCAGAGAAGCCTCCACCACGGTGGTATTCAGGGCTTCCGAGTCCGAGGACGATTCCAAAAACTCGTCCTCACTCAAAAGCAGTGGATGAATTTTACTGAAGCAGTCATCCGTCTCCATGTCCGACAATTTGTCTTCATCGACTAAAGACGGATTCTGCTTAGGAAATGACGTTTGAGAGTCGTCACTATCCAAAGAAGGGAACGTGACAGGCTCGGGTACGTCGACTGTAGGAGTGTGATCAGAAGGGTATGGGGGCAGTATGCCCAGGTCTGATTCCTCATCTTTTTTGTATACCTTGATGGTGATAGGGTCGAAGCCATAGTAGACGACACCGCCAGTCTTCGCCAAAGGAGCCAGAGATTCTTTATTTATGACGATGATTGCGCATCTATAAAGACCCTTTGGCTCATCCAGCTTAGCGACTTTCCAGTTGTGCGTCGGAAGATCGGGGTTGCTCGTTCTTAGGATCACTAAGATCGTATCCTTTTTTAAGGGTTCGGCTGGGATCCAAGTGCGAGTTCTAGGTCTGCTAGGGATATCATCCTTCGCAACAACCTCGAGTTTGGCACCTAGCCATACCTCTCCCAATTTGCCAATGGCAAGCTTATATAGATCGTAAGACCTTTGATCAGCGCAAGCGATAAGTTTCACATGGCCCTGATGCCATCCACCATCGCTGCATCAAGGAGGATTCTCCTTCATGATTTGTATAAACACAAGAGGAAGTTTTGCTGGAATAAACTTCCATTTATCAGGAGCGATAGATCCGTCTGGGTCGCTTTTGTCGATGACCGCCAGCACTATTTTGTCCTTAAGGACATCGCTGTAGGACTTCGATATGGCGTTGGGTGGCCTGGAAGAGGTGCTGGTGTTGTGCACCTTGGCCCTTTTGGAATCCGACAAATAATAAGTAATAAATAATAAATAATATATAATAAATAATAAATAATAAATAATAAATAATAAATAATAAATAATAAATAATGAATAACAAATAATAAATAATAAATAATAAACAATAAATAATAATTAATTATAAAAAAAAATAAATAAAAAATAATAAATAATAAATAATAAATAAATAAATAAACAACAAATAAACAAACAATAAATGATAAATGAACTATTTAGACAGCTAGATCTGAAATCAGTGTATTGTCAGACAGAGTTAATGAAGTATTATACCGATCGAATAGTTTTGTAATTCTACAAGATACTTTTTCGACATTGGCTGGGGAATGAAGCTCGTCAGTAGAGAAATGCCAGGGGAGGTTAAATATAATTTTCAATAGTTTGTTTTGTGCGATTTGTAGTCGACGAATATGGCTTATTGCACACTTTCCCCAAACAGGTGACCCGTAAAACATAATCGCTTGAAAAATTGTCTTAAATATAATTAATTTGTTTTCATTACTTAATTTTGATTTTTGATTGATGAAAGGATATAGCGTCTTGATTGTAACATTTATTTTGTTTATGGTTTCGTTGATGTGAAAGCCAAAAGTCAAAGTTTTGTCAAGATGAACCCCAAGGTACTTGGCCCTAGACTTCCACTCAGTCTCAACACCACCAACCACAAGATTTCTGCTTGGTAAAAAGCAAGATTTTCTTTTTCTTGTGAAAAAAATAGCCTGGGTCTTACAAGCATTGATTTTAATCTTCCAATTGCGAAAATACATCTCAGTTATATTTAATGCAGATTGGTTTCTATGACCGAACCAATTGCATCTGAAGAAAACACACATGTATCATCCGCAAACATTGCAGACTGACAATTGTTCAAGCGTGGAAAATCCGACATGTAGATGATATACAACAAAGGACCTAAAACAGAACCTTGGGGTACGCCTGCGTTGACATACGATCTATTAGATAACCAGCCATTTATGGACACCTTGAAAGATCGTTCCGATAAGAAAGACTTTATAATTTTGATCAGGAAAGGTGGGAAGTTTAGAGTAAGTAGCTTGTGCAATAGTCCCTCGTGCCACACACTGTCGAACGCTTTCTCTATATCTAGAAAAACTATGCCCGTACTTTTACCAGAATTGAAGTTACTTCTAATATGGTGCGTAATGCGATGAATTTGGTTAACAGTGTTATGGTGTGGTCTAAATCCAAATTATTCCTGCGGTAGAATATTATTTGTTTCGCAGTGCAGTAATAGTTTTTCCTTGATGATCTTTTCGAGGCATTTACTTTTTTTTTTTCTAAAGATACCAGTAACCCGGGTCACTAGCATGCACGATTCGCAAACCTGAATAATCGATGTCAGGAATACGCCTACGTACCACCCCACACCCTGCACACTTCAACCACTCTCCCCGCGGAACTGCCGTTAGGTATTACTTCGCGGGGCTGGTCAGCTCTGAAGCTGCGCCAGGTTTCGCTGTCGCTCCTGTCTTCTTTGCTCCCTCATGATGGTAGCCACAGTTTCGCTTACTGCTTCCCAAGCTTCTTACGTCCTCAGCATATGTCTGGTAATGCTCTCTGGTGTTAAGTCCATTAAGCCCACGCCCAGTCTATTCGCCAGCCAGTTACGCTCTTCATGGTATCGTCCACAGCGGAACATAATGTGTTCCGCATCTTCGACCGCTTCCGTGCACGTTGTGCAATAAGGGTTGTCTTCATGTCCAAATCTATGGAGATAAGCTTTGAAACATCCATGACCAGTAAGCATCTGCGTCAGGTAGAAGTTCAGCTCTCCATGCTTCCTATTAATCCATGGGTCTATGTTGGGGATCAATCTTTGCGTCCATCTGCCTCTGTCAGACGAGTTCCATTTCTCTTGCCATTCCTCGAGGCTTACCCCTAGTGATACTTCAGTGTCACTTCGATCCGTCGCTGTTGACACCATTGTCCTGTTGGCACGATATTTCCGCTCCGCTTCTTTAACGAGGAGGTCTATTGGCACCAGTCGTAAGAGGTTGCTCGAAAGGCGCCGCATGTTCTCAAGACATTCGTTCTGTAGACCGCCTCCATCTTTCTTCTGTACGACTTCGTCCTTATCGCACCAGCCCATATTTGGAAGCCGTAAAGCAACATAGGCGTCGCAACTCTTGCTAAGAGCAGTCTCTTCTTCTGTTTAGGTCCTCCAATATTTGGCATGATCCTTGCCAGGGCAGCCGTTGTTCTTGCTGCCTTCTCAGCTGCGTGTTGTAGGTGTTGCTTAAAAGTTAACCTTGCATCAATAATAACGCCAAGGTACTTCAGCTCTGGTTTGGAAACTACAACGTGATCACCTACGGTTACTCTTATAGTCTCCATAACTCGTCTACTACTCATGAGCACTACTTCGGTCTTTTCCTCTGCTAGTTTAAGGTCCATGTTTACTAGTCAGTCCTGTACCATCCCGATAGTTTCATTACAATCATGCTCCAAATCTTCAAGGAATTTGGTCACTACAACGATAGCTATATCGTCAGCGAAACCAATTATTTTCGAGGACCTCGTCATTCGAAGTCTGAGGACGTCATCGTACATTAAGTTCCACAGTAATGGACCGAGTACTGATCCTTGCGGGACACCTCCTGTGACGTTATACTGCTTCATTCCGTCGTCGGTGTAGTAGTGCAGTATTCTATTTTTAAAATAGTCCCTTATTATTTTCTGCAGGTAGTCCGATATTCTCTTGGCGGTAAGAGCTCGTAGAATGTTACTCCAGTTTGCGGTGTTGAAGTCGTTTTTAACATCCAGTGTTATTATTGCACAGTACTGTTTACTTCCGCCCTTCCATCGTCTTCCTTCGATGGCTGTTCTCGAGATATTTACGACTTTATCGATGGCGTCAATCGTAGAACGTGCTTTACGGAAGCCATACTGGCTATCTGCGAGGCTTCCCGCTTCATCGATCGCGCTTTCCAATCTATCACTTATTATGCGCTCCAGTATTTTGCCAATGGTGTCCAGCATGCATAGAGGCCTGTATGATGAAGGATCCTGCGGTGGTTTATTACCTTTAGATAAGAGGACAAGTCTTTGCTTCTTCCACTGATCCGGGAATACTCCTTCCTTGAGGCAGGCGTTGTATACGTCTGCAAAGATACATATGTATGTGGGCGCCAATTAATTGCTGCTTTTAATGCGATGTTTGGGATTGCATCGACTCCAGGTGCTTTTTTATCCTTGATGTTTTTGCAGACCTCTAGGACATCTGCTGCTGTGACGAGAGGTATTGGTAACGCCCCCGTCGTGGATCTTCTCTCCGTTCTTTCCTCTATTCCCTGTTGTTGTGGAAAAAGCACAGAGACCACGTTTCCGAGAAACACTGTGGTCGTGGGCGAGGGTTTTCTGCCACCCTTCAACTTTGTCATAACCACTTGGTATGCTTTCCCCCACGGGTTTTGATCTGCTTCATTGCACAGTTCTTCGAAACTTCTCTTTTTACTGTCTTTTATTGCAGCCTTTAAGTTTCTTCGTGCGGTTATAACTCTCTCGTGGAGTTCTCCGTGGCTGCTGTGTTGCCTGGAACGCTGATATAATCTGCGCGCTCTGTGGCATTCTCCGCGCAGTCTGGCGATCTCATCATTCCACCAATATACTGGGGACCATTGCAAGTTTGCTGTTTGCTGTTGCATGGAAGCATTACAGGCTCTTGTTACTCCTCTCGAGAGCTGCTTCGCTTTATCAGCAGCAGGTCCGCAGAGGGATATGTCTTCCATCATCAGCTGGAGTACTTCGACGTCCAGGGTGTGAGGTTTCCACCCCTTATTCTGCACCTGTCTCCTCTGCTCTCCTCTATTTCCTGCATGACTTGGTCGTAGCTGGAACTTGATTGCCTGGTGGTCGCTGTGCGTGTATTTTTTGCTTACTTTCCACGCAGCATCTCTTGCCAGACATGTGCTCACAATGGTGATGTCCACTATTGACCCTATTCCGTTTTTGCTGAAGGTCAGCTCGTTTCCTGAATTTAGGAGAACTAAGTCCAACGATGCAAACGCTTCCAGAGTTTTTTTTTTTTTTTGCGTGTAGCTGGGTGAAAATCGTTGAAAGACATCGCATGCGAGCTTTGCGATAGTGTGGGACTTGACCCACCCACTAAAAACACCCGGAGAAAGCATGGTGTTACCATCCTTCCAATAATCGCACCTTGTCGTTAAACTAATCAGCAATTTTTTTCTAATACATACTTGTAATTTTATGTTATAAGGAACTAACATTGGTCTGTTACCTTTAGTTTTTTAGCTCGTTATCACTTGGTCAGGTGATTATGTTATACATTTCTTTTAATATATATTTATATATATTTTTTTTTTTTTTTTTTTTTTTTTTTTTTTCCCCTAGTTAACTAGTTCGAATGGTTTTGTTCTTCGTAATCTTCTAACTAGATTGTTATTATTAAGTAGTTCGACTACTTCTAAATTAGTATGTTTGCGAAGCCTACCTTCATGTCTTCTTGCGACCTTCCTGACCTCGTCCTCTACCATTTCAATTTTTAGATCCCTATGCAGATCAGCGTTACGTATGTACCATGGCGCATTAACAATATTGCGTAGTACTTTATTTTGAAAGCATTGTATGCTTTGTAGGGTCGTCTTACTTGTGCACCCCCAGAGTTGAAGGCCATATGTCCATATTGGCTTTAAAACTTGCTTATAGAGAAGCAGTTTATTATATATTGAGAGACATGAATACCTCCCTATTAGCCAATACATTTTTTTATATCGAATGTTTAGTTCATCCTGTTTTTTCTTAACATGAGTTTTCCAGCGCAACTTCTAAAGTCATGCCTAAGTACTTAGCTGAGTTCGAATGCAGAACTACTTTGTTATTTATGTACACAGGTATGTGTTGTACGTTTTTATTAGTGAAGTTAACATGGATTGACTTCAGTTCATTTAATTTTATTTGCCATTTTTTGGTCCATTCAGATATTTCATTTACTGTCCTTTGTAGTTTTTCGGTAACTTCCTGCACGGTTTTTCCGACAGCAAGTACAGCAGTATCGTCTGCAAATGTGGCAACAGTAATTTCGTCATTTTGTGGTAGGTCGTTCGTGTATAGAAGGAACAGCACAGGCCCTAACACACTACCTTGCGGTACTCCAGATTTTATACATTTTAATGCGGAGTACTCATTTTCTTGCTTAATTCTATATAATCGCTGCTTTATATATGACTCTAGTATTTCTGAGTATTGTCTTGGAAGATATTTTTTTAGTTTATGAACCAATCCCTTGTGCCAGACTTTATCAAAAGCCTGTGTTACATCAAGGAAGATGGTAGAGCATATTTGTTTTTCTTCTAAGGCTTTTTCTATTTTGTCAGTTATTCTGTGGACCTGATCTATAGTGGAGTACTTATTTCTGAATCCAAATTGATGGTTTGGTATCAGTGCCTTTTCTTCTATAATCGGATGGAGTCGTTTTTGAAGAATTTTTTCGAAGATCTTTGACAGTATTGGCAGCAATGAAATCGGACGATATGAGGTAACTTCACTGGCTAATTTTCCCGGCTTTGGTACCTTAGTCTGAACGCTGCATTTAATATCTGTGCTATTTTTTTCATACCTTTTCTAGGCAGTTTTTTCAGAATTTCACCCGTGATTAAATCAAATCCCGGAGCTTTTTCGGGTTGATCTTCTCTTTTATTTCTGTGTCTATTTCCTTAGAGGTTACTGCTGGGATTAACCTCTCATCTTCGCACATTTCTTCCGTTTGTGTGAAATAATTATTATCTTCATAAGGCTGAAAGACGCTTTCAAGATGTTCAGCAAATAAATCGGCTTTTGTTTGTTTGTTTTTGCCCAGTTTCCACTGCTGTTTTTAACTGGCGGGATGTGTGCCGTTGGTCTTTTCATTTTTTTTGTAGCCTTCCACAGTGAGTATTCTGTACTAGCATCGTTTGTCAGATTTGTAAGGTATCTTTCCACCGACGCATTTTTCAATTCTGTGATCTTTTTTCTTAGCGTATTGTTTAAACTATAAAGTCTATTTTTATCACTTGGCGCTCTCGACAATTGCCAGCGTTTGCGAGCTCTCCTCTTTTCAGATATTATGTCGCATATTTCTTTGGGATATGCGTTTCTTTTTACTTTACTATTTGATTCAGGCGTTGCAGCCCAAGCAGCCTTTTGTATGTTTAGGGTGAAAGTATGTACTTCACTTTCTAGTTGCTCTATTGTATCGATTGTTGTTCTTAGTTCGATGCATTCCTCCAGCAGATATCTGAAATATATCCAGTCAGTTAGCTTGTTCACTAGACATGGGTTACGTTCCTTCATAATAATTTTATTATCAAGTGTAAGCAGCACAGACGAGTGATCTGAGTCAAGATCTGGCCCTTCCTGCACTTGGGTAGTATTTGAGGAGATATTCTTAGTTATAAAGAAGTCGACAACGTCCGGGATTTTGTTCCTATCTGTGGGCCAGTAAGTAGGATTTCCCGTTGAATGGTGATTAGCATTGCTTTCTTTTATAGATTCAAGGAGTTCTCTTCCTCTTGTATTTGTTAATCTTGATCCCCAGAATTTGTTCTTTGCGTTGAAATCTCTGCCTATTATAAATTTGTTTCCAAATTTACGGAAGAGGCTTTTGAAATCGTTTTGTTTCAGCCCATAGCTAGGAGAACAATATGCCGCTGCTACCGTTATCTGGCCGCTGCTTGTTTTTATGTTTACGGATTTGGCTTGTATTTCACACGACTGATATTCTTCATCTTCATCGTGGCTAACACCTTCCTTAATTATAACTGCTGCCCCTCCTCTTGCTGTACAGTGAGGATGTGGGGTATGGTATGTCTTTCTCTCCGCGCAGTTTATATTTTGTTCCAATTTTGAAATGTGTCTCAGAGACTAGACATATGTCAATTTTGTTTATATCGAGAGTCGCTTGCAATTCGTCTTTGCGATTCTCGAGACCATTGGCATTCCATAACAATATTTTTATGTTTTTAGCCATTAGGATCTTTTAAAAATACAGTTTTTTTGTTACTGTTTAGTTTTTCAAGGAAAGATATTCTTTCCAGAATTTTCTTATTATTCTTTTCCATGTCATCCATTCTGTTGAGGATTCTTTGCATGATATCCTCCATGACATTACTGGAAGGCTTGGGTTTTCCGATTGGTTTCGCATTATTGTTCGCAGTAACCTGTGCATATGTTTTCTTTGAGATGGTTATGAGACTTAAGTTCTCATTTTTGCTTGAGGGTAGATTTTCTTTAACTTTATCCATTTTTTCACTCTTTTGGGCTCTCGATTTTGGTCCTAAGTTTCTCTTGTTTCGGATTTCCCCATCTTTAGATGCGTCTTTTTGAACAGGCTTTTGTATTTTCTTCTGTTTGTTATCTTTTGCCTGCTGTAGCTCTTTTGCTACTACGCAGCCTCTATAGTTGGCTGGGTGTCTTTCATTACAGTTGGCGCATTTTGGGGCTGCCTTTTTTTCCCTTATGCAGTCTTTTGTATGGTGGTCTCCTGCACATTTAACACATTTTAGGTTAGAGTTGCAGTATTTGTGAGTGTGACCATACTTTTGGCAGTTCTTACATTGTGGGACTAGCTTTGATTTACATAAAGGATGAATTTGCACTTTCATTCCTAGGATATCTTTGATTTCATAAATTTTTTTGATGTCTTCATCTTGCTCAAAAGTAAGCATGAACATCGGCAGCGGTTCTTTGGTTTTATGCTTAAGCATGTTGACAACTTCTAGTATTTTGAAGTTTTTCTTTTTTAGGTCATTCGCAATGCGTTCAGGTGTGCATGAGAAGTGTAGTTTCTTTGCCACAACCTTTATCGGTCTTGTTTGTTTATTTTCAAACGAATACCATTGCACTTTTTTTGATGTAGTAATTTTGTCAAGTTTCTGTAGGATTCTTCGTTTTCCACATTAATTTTGATATCATTACTATTTAGAAGAGCTGTATTAGCTTTTATTTTATTTTCCTCCAGTATATTTAACAAGCCTTCGTATTTCGTGATACAAAGCACTATAATTGGAGGAGGCTTTATTGGCTTAAGTGGTTTGGTTTCTTTGTTTTTAATCTTTTCTGGGGTTTTCTGGTTTACTGTTGGTGGTGACAGCTCCGGAGACATGCTCATTTTTCTTTTTTTTGTTCCTTTTTGTTCTACTAAAGGATGGTTCTGTCTCTCTGTGTAGTTCTTCTTCATCCGTAGAATACACGATAGTTTTTGTTATCTGTTCATTTTTGTTGTTGTTGTTATTGACCTGTTCTTTAAGCAGCTGTAACTCAAGCTTTAATTTATCAATTTCGCTTTTCAGTTTTTCACTGAGTTGCTTAATATTGTCTCTTTCTTCACAGGCTTTTTGGTAATTAGCTTGCAACATTGAATTATCGTTTGTTGGTTGGGATGGTGGTGTTCTTACCATTCTACGACTTTTTATAAAAGGGTCATCTTTTAGCAATAAATGGTTCCCCCCAGAATCCATGGAACCGACCTCCGAAGAGGGTGGATTTTCCAGTTTACCTGGCGTACCACCTGGGGTAGTTATATTGTTTGTTTTGTTCATTGCATATTTCGTTTTTGTTCAACTTTTTTTCAAAAAGTTTAAAAATTTGGACTTTAGTCGCCTCTTACGACAGGCATGCCTACCTCGGGTAAAGTCTAACCCCTAACCCGAAGGGGGCTTCGCTTCCAGAATAATTCTCCCTCTGGTGTTTGTGGTCCGTGAGCCCCATTCTACCGCCCACGCGTTGAAGTCGCCTGCAATGACAACCCGGCTTCTTCCTCTTACAGTGGTTGCAATGTTGTCGACTATTCGTTCGAATTCTTTATGTGTTATACTGGGAGCGGCGTAGCAGCTAAAAAAGTAAATGCCACTAACTTTGGCCCACCCGAAGCCTGCCTGATGCATCACCATCTTCTCTTCGAAGGCTCGTTGGCCGCATATCCATATCGCGGCTTTGCCTGAAGTGCCCGTCGTCCATATACTCTCATTAAGCTGTTTGTAGGGCTCGCTGAGTATAGCGATATCCGCATAGTACTCTCGGACTAACTGTGTGAGTAGGTCCTGAGCTGCCTCGCGGTGGTTAAGGTTTAATTAGATAACCTTCATGTTCGCTTCCGAGAAGCGTTCAGCGCGAGCTGGAATGCAGGGCACCTAATGCTTCCAGTATTATGCTTCGCGTTACTCTCACTTCCTTTACAGAGCATGCATTCTGGCTCTGAGGAACATTCCTTTGCCTTGTGACCCTTTGCACCACATCGGTAGCAGTGTTCAGATCGATTATCGCTCTTGCAGTCCCTCGCAAGATGTCCATAGTCCAGGCAGCGGTAACATCTTTTCAGGTCGGGTTTTCCTCTTAATCGGCAGTTTACCCAACCGATCCTGATTTTTCCGATCACTAACGCTTTGTTGGCGATGTCTGCTGGCAGATTAACCACTCCCGTCTGTGTCCCCGCATATGTCTTCCTCATGGACTTTATTGCAGTTTCTGGTATTGCCTTTTGTAGTTCCAGCTGCTCCGTGAGGGCTAGGGCGACCTCTTCCTTGGTCGTGATTTCATCAAGGTCCTTCACCTCTATTGAAACCTCATGTGTCACGGTTCTGACTTCGGCATTACTTTCGAGGATCTTCTCCACTTTTTGTTGGAAATCCGCAGTTCGGGCGTCTGCTGCTTTCTTCAGCTGCAGCAATAGGTCTCCTTTCACTGTTTTCCTGACATGGTCGACCCTTTCTCCCAGCTCCTTTAGTGAGCGGTCAGTTTTTACCTTTCTAAGCATGTCTGCGTATGAAAGATCGCCTGTTGCCTTTATCACAAGTGCATCGGGTAGGGTTGGTTTCCTTTTGCGTCTTTCTCGTCCCTTCACCTGTATCCATTCCTGTTTCTTTGGTGGTTCTTGTCCCTTCATCGTTGTTCGTTCACGATCTGGGTTTGCCGATCTTTTAGTCGCCTGTGTCTCCGATTTCCTCCTTTTTGGCTCAGGCTAGTTCCGTTTTGGTGGACTGGCTTGCCTATTCGTCTTGGGAGTCATATCTCTCCTCCTTTTGGACGTAGGTGTTGCCTGCTCCCCAGTATTCTGCGCCGGACTCCGCGCGGGACCGGGGCTGGTGCTATCCTTCCCACTCCTGGATGTCGCACTGCGGCTTACTTTCTCCGTTTGGGTACTTTGGGTCGAGAGTTCGATCCTCTTTCTCATCGTCCTCCTCGCTTTATCGCTTTTCTCCACCGTTTTATAGTGCGTCCGGATCGCACTAGCCAGTCTTCTGATTTCATGGTGCACATTATTCTTTCCTTGGATGAAATCCATCAGTTCGTTAATCTTGCTACCGAGGATTTTCATCGCCTCAATCTCCCAATTCTGTTTTGTCGGGCTTGGACTTGGATTCCATTTTTCCATCGCCTCAACGGGTTTTTCCATGGTTTTGGAAGCGCTGGAACCAGTGGATTCCTTGCTGTCCTGCTTTTCTGCTGGTATTGCCTTTTCCGGAGATCTGGAAACCAGTGAACTTCTTCTAAATGGGTGTGCTAATGCAGTAAGCTCCCCTTCTCCTTCAAAATATTTTTTCTGGGTTTTTGTTTTTTCTGTTTTTTTTTCTGGTGTTTGATTTTTTGGTTGTATCATTTCTCTTGGGTCCCCACTCAAAGTCGCTATCTCCGTCCGGATGTGTATTCACCTCTATGATCCCATGGTTATCTATGCAGGCAGGGAGGCCATGCGAGGCTTGACAAAGGACCTTATGGGTGCCTATGCCAGAGCCAGATCGGTGCTAATCAGGAATGTTACATCTGAACATACACCACCAACTTAACGGCGACGTGACGGAGAACGTACTTTGAGGCCTGCCAGGGTTTTAACGGGACGGGGGCAGTTGCAGCATTGGCCTGAGAGCCGTTTCAGCCAAATTTCACTCTAACCTACTAAGGTAACAGAATACTACAACCGTCAGCCCACAGTGGTCAAATCCAATCGATAATCCGGTATACCGTAATTAAGACCTTACCGGGCTCAGTCTTAATGCATAACACGTACGCAGGTTTCGCGTTCCCCCGATGGCACTCCTTAGAGGAGTGGGTTGCACTTACTTCTGGACGGCAGCGACTCGCCCTGTCACAAAGAGTTCATCGGCTTTCTGAGACGTTTTCATATATGTGCATGTGTATTTATATGTATATATATACATATATATATGTATGTACATATACATATATATAGCCTCCCTTCCGGGGAAGAGGCTGCGTGTTTCACGATGTGGCGGGTACGTCCGAATCTCGCCATTTTTCCTTACTGTATCCCTCGAAGCCACCTGGTTAGGTGGGGAGCACCTACTTGGAAGACGGCGCGTTCGTCTTGTCGCAGAGAGTTCATAGGGGTTCCTTTGACCTTTTTAGCCAAGCCCTCCTTCTCTGCCGCTCTTGGTCGGGGACTGCTTATTGGGTATTCGCAGTTGGCTTGTATTTCTGCAGGCGTTTCACTATCCGCCACCTGTGGCCCCCACAGTTGCCAGAGCTTAGCCCCACCAGCCCGTCCGACTGGTGACTGAGGCATTTACTTAACGAACTAAGTAGGCTTATAGGCCTGTAATTGCAAGGCATACTGCCGATCTTTCCTGGCTTTAAAATGGGAATAATTTTTGCTTCTCTCCATGCTTTGGGGAAGTAGGAGTGTTTGAAGCAACTGTTGAAGAGCTCTTGTAAGAACTTAAGGCCTATTTTAGGCAGGTGCTTCAAATATAGGTTTTTAACCTCATCAAAACCAGTAGATTTAAATGGTTTCAATGAAGCTAAAATAAATTGCAAATCGCTTACAGAGACGGCTATGTTGTCGTCATTCGCAGGAAGCGAGTTTATTAACCCCATTGAATAATTTACAGCCAGTTCTATGCTTGCATTCGTAGAAATGCTAGTTGTTATTGAGTGGTTTACAAAGAATTCATTAGCCAAGGCGTTAGATTTTTCGTGACTAGAAACCATTATTGAATTGCCTATTTTTAGTGCGGGAATAACCAAATGCTTCTTTTTAACGACCTTAACCATATTCCAGAAGGGCTTACTGCCCTTCTCTAAGCTTTGAAGTTTGACATTCCAAAGCTCATTTCGAAGGGAAAAAAGTTTGTCTTTCAATATCACCGATAAATTCTTGGCCACCGACAGATAATAATAATTGCGTGTCCTAGTCCACAAAGATCTGTAGTTATTCCTTAATTTGATCAGCTGCAAAACATTTGAGGGTAGTTTCATTGCCTGCCTATGATTGGTTGCTACTTTTGGAACTGAATGTTCAACGCTTTCTAAGACGCTAGAAGTGAAGAAACGAACACGATCTTCAATTTGTGACTCCGATGTTGCTTCTAGAAATACTTCTGGTGTTTTGATTTTCCTGTAGTGCTAAATTAGTAGAGCACTTAACCGGTAAATGGTCCGAGCTCAATTCATTTAACACCAAGGGTTGACTGAAGATGTTAGGCTTATTAGTCAGAAAGATATCCAAAGTTGAAGGGTTAAATCGGGAATTTGAAGGAATAAAGGTAGGACCAGGTGGATACAAAATACTAAATGGGTGTCTAGAACTTAAGTCTGCAAGAACGTTACCCCAGGAATTTGCTCTAAGGCAATCCTAGCTTCTGTGCCTGCAATTAAGATCACCGCCAACCAAAAGAGTATCATTAAAACTAACAAGCTTACGGAGGTCTCTAGAGAAGTCACACCGTTTTCTTGCTGATGCCCGGCCGCCAGGAAAATAAACCGAAAAAATTTTTGCCGACCGTCCATTAAGAGAATAAACTTCAATTCCAATGTTTTCTATAAGTTTTGTGTTAATTACAGGAAGTACTTTGTGCTTTAATGTTCTTTTAACAACGATGGCAACACCATCACCTCTTCTCTCTTCTCTATCTAAGCGATAACATTTATAATAACTATCAGATATATGTATTAGTATTATCAGTTAGCCATGTTTCGCTAATTAAACCAACATCTATATTATATTGGCTTAAAAACGCGAAAAATTCTAAAATTTTCCTTTGAATGCTTCTAGCATTCCAACATATTATATTTAAATTACAATTCATTATTTACCTTGATACAAATACTTAATAGCTAATTGTGCAATAGTATTGAACTCAGCTTTCAGCTATCAGTTATCAGCTTTCTTTCTGCAGTTTCCTAATATCGCAAGCATCTCCGCTGTGAGAGAGTTGATTTCTTCCATAGTGAACAGCTGGTTGTTCGTTTCCTTAGGATTAACCGTCATGTTGTTGTTGTTACTGATGATGCTGTTCCATACGTTTGGTTCGATTAAACCAGTTGGAGCTGAGGAAGGCGGTACAACATTTTTTGATTTCACCCCAAGTGCAGGAAAGTCATCACAGTTGAGTTGATATGTTTGTCGAAAGATTCTCTTCGCTAGAACTGATCTGCTGCTGTTTCTCACAGAAAGCTTTTCTCTAACGTCGAAAAAGCTTTTTCGACTTGTGCAAGAGACATCAGTCGAAATATGTGTGCCGTTGCAGTTTGCACATTTAATATTCTTTGATGTGCAAGCTTTTGTTTCGTGGTTTTCGGAGCAGATTCCACAATAAGTTTTGATGTGGCAATTTCGCTCTCCATGTCCAAACATCTGACAATTATAGCACTGCGTAAGCTTATTTTTCTGGTTACGAGCGAAGTCCCATTTGACTTGGGTTTTAAAAACCGATTTAATATTTTTCTTCAGATCATTTAATCGAATGGAACCACATTCAACAAAGACAAGATAGAAGACATCGACATATTTATCATACTTTTTTTTAATCACTTTAATGTTAATGCACTTCAAACCGAGGCCAATTTCATTTTTTTAGGTCGTCTAGTGGAAGTTCTTCAAGACCATATAATATTAGTTTAAGTGATCTTGCTGA
This sequence comes from Blera fallax, assembly GCA_946965025.1. Taxonomy (NCBI): domain Eukaryota; kingdom Metazoa; phylum Arthropoda; class Insecta; order Diptera; family Syrphidae; genus Blera; species Blera fallax. The sequence continues at coordinate 54,566,557 of OX337246.1, forward strand.
GGGAAGGTCATGGGAGAAAAATTGCCAGTTATTAGTCTTAAGCAAAGTGCAAGTAGTTTCATGCGTCTCAACACTTTCACAAATTATTTTGATACCAATTGTTATTTTTTTTGACACAATAGTTTTCAATGTTATTTTCGCGCAGGAGTGCGTGAACATTTGCAGCCGATTTTTGCAAGACACAAATGAATGGAATTTTAGTTTTTTTCACTGAGGGAGGGGTTATAACCACATCACAATCAATATCACTGTCCGAATCGGGCAAGCACTGAAGTGGCGCGAAAGAATTTGTTCTAGAATTATTACTCCTAGAACCCATTTTCCGGCTTTTTAAAATTGAAGACAAGCTGTCTTCAGGAATGGGAGATCGATTTCTCTTGGGAATATTTGCTGTTAAAGAACCACGTATAGAACAAAAAAAAAGAACGTCCGACGGGTTCGAAGCTCGACAGCGACTGTGATGCGCTACTTAATCTCTTCAAAATGTGTAAAATCGTTTTTGTAGCTATAATATTTCAAAAGTTTTACCATTTAAAGTGATTATACCTCCAAATCTAAGGTGCTCCACTTTGACGGGCTATAACTCGGACTGGGGTGAAAATAGACCACCTGTCTCGATTTTTGTTCGCCGGAACTCCAGGAATATGCCCTTAAAGGATTATACCTCTTAATTGGGACACCCGTATACAATTCCTGTTTTAAACTATGCTATTTCCCAAATTCTTTTTTTTTATATATGATTTGCACGCACTCAAGGGGTTATGAATACCCTTTTACATGATTTTCACACGGTGCGGGCGTTGGAAATGTAGATAGAGAGAGAGAGAGAAAGAGATTGGTGTAGTGGTTTGAAACTCAGATGTGTTAGGTTTCAAATTAGCTCCAGGGGTGGTGTCAAGATAACTGGGGAGATTTGTTGTCATTACTTTTTTTTTTGCCTTCGCTTCTGATTCCTCTTCTGCAGGTTCCAAAGAGACCGCTGTCCTGCAAAGGGTGGCAGTTTCAATATCTCTGCAGCCGGGTAAGTGAGTTCCCATTAACAGCTCGATAGATTCCTGGCTGGATCCTGTCCATGTGCCATCCGACTTATGGATGTGTCCGGGGACACAGAGATCTTTGGATAATACCCTACGGAGTCTTGCGGTTTCATTTTCCTCCTCAACGGATTCACAGAAAGATTGCCATTTTTTTTTTCTTGCCAAGAGCAAGTGAAAATCTTAAAAAGACACCATAAGGGCCGACCGCTCGTGCTTATGGTAGTGTGAGATTTTTACTCACTAAAAACACCTCCCTTCAAAATTGATACTACAACTAGGCTGACGCTTATCCAGCAGTTTTATTTTCGCTTACGAGACTCGTGATTTTGGAAAGAGATGTTCGTATGTAATTAAAAAGAATGTAGCACTTTAGACAGGTTAAATTCCAATCAAAGTTCCTGCGTTTTTCACGACCGGCATACATATGCCATAACCCGAGGGTTTGTCCTTTGCAGACGACGAATTGAATTGTTCGTGTCAAGTAGTTGAATGACGGTACGGTTACGATGGCCGTGAACACGATCTTTGTGTTTACGAGCAAATTGTGTTATCTCTTCGACGACGCTGGGAATTCCCAGATTCTAATAACTTTATTTTCAAACGTTGGTAGGATATTTTTTGTTGTAAACCATACGTCCACACAGGTTTTAGCACTTGCTTTTAGATAAGCAGTTTGTTATGTAGGCTTAACTTCGAATGTTTTCCAAGTAGCCAGCATATTTGTCGGTATTTGTTTTCGTGCTCGTCGCGTTTCTTTTTTACGTGCGCTTTCCATTCATGCTTAACATCTAGAGTCATTCCTAAGTATTTTGCTTCGTTTGCATACGGTATTTCAGCCGAGTTTAAATATAAAGGTAGTTTATAAACTTTTTGGTGGGTAAAGTTGATGTGAGTAGATTTGCTTTCTTTCAGCACAATACGCCAAGAATTCGTCGAATTCGGACTTTATTAATAGCATGTTGCAGCTTTTCAGTTGCTGCTTCACTTGTATGGCCCGTTGTTAATATCGCAAACGTCGTCCGCAAACGTGGCGACGACGCAGTTTCTTTCCTGCCAGATATCACGGGTGTAGAATACATATAGAAGTGGGCCAAGGATACTTCCTTGTGGGACTCCGGCCGCAATCTCCTTGAAGTCAGAATAATTATTTCCGTGCTTAAGACGAAAGAGTTTCTCGGCGAGGTACGATCGTAAGAACAGAAGTAGTTGCAATTTATACTCCAAGCTTCGTGCCAAACCTTATCGAAAGCTTGTGAGACGTCAAGAAATACACCACAACAAATCTTTTTGTCTTCGAGAGCTTTCTCGATCACGTCACTTATTGGTCGACTTGGTCGATTGTAGAATGTTTGATTCTAAATCCAAACTGATGATCAGGAATGAGACGTCTTTCGTCGATTACGGGTTGTAGTCGTTTAGAAAGTATTTTTTGAGATAACCGGCAATAGGGAAAAAGGCCGATATGATTTCTTCTCATAAAGAAGTTTTCCTGGTTTCGGGACCATTATGATCTCGGCGACTTTCCACTGTCTCGGAACGTAGTGCATTCTTAACGAAGCGCTGATCAAATGGAGCAGTTTAGTAATAGCTTTATTCGGCAATTCCCTGACCACGTTATTAAGGTCGTAACCCGGAGCTTTTTTCGTCTTTAAATTTTTAATCACTTCCCTCTGTTCAATCAATGCAACTTTTTTTTGCTGTAAAGTTGTCAGATGTCCTGTCTGGGGAGTCAAATTGCCGTCGAACGGCCGAAACGTTTCTTCTAATTGCAAAGCAAAAAGTTTTGCCTTTTCTTTTGCAGTCTTGGCCCAGTTTCTATAATTTCTCCGAATTGGTGGCGCTTGCATTTGAGGTTTCCGGATGGCTTTTAACGCTTTCCAAAGTAAAAAATTTGATTCTCTTTCAGCGGAGAGATTTTTAAGGTACGCCGCTATTTTATTGCTTTTAAATTCCCGAATACTATCTTTAAGGCGATTTCATAATCGGATTCACAGAAAGATTGCCATGATTTCAATTTCGCTGTCCTGATATTACTTTTATTTTCATTAAAACTGGATTTGTAAAGGTTCCAGTCCTATTCCAGCCCTATTGAAGAGTTTTCTAGTTTTTGTTCTAAGTTGTTGAAGTTCTGTGGTCCACCAGACTGCAATGGTTTTCCTTCAAGGTCGACTGAGAGGACAAGAACTATTAAACAGGTCTTTCAGAGTTTTTACCAAGTCGTCTACTTCCTTCTCGATTTAAGTCGTGTCGAGAGTAGTTGTGGCTGAAGGCGGAGCTAGCTTTCCTGCGACTAGGTCAGAGAATTTATCCCAGTTGACTCTTTGGGGGTTTCTGAAAGGGTTTATCTTTATTCAAGTTGAGAGTGAAGAGAATTCGGTTATGGTCCGAAAAGGCACATGTAGTGGATGGAAACTCTCCAGTCCTTCACCAGGTTGGCGATAGAATTAGTAGCTAAAGCTAAATGAATAACCTTTCACCTAATCCGATTTTGAATTCAAAAATTTACTCACCTATTTTATTTATATCTTTGCTCCCCCCTTGGATGTGGTGGCCATTTGCGTCGCATTCAATGATCAGATTTCGTTCGCGTGACTTAGTATTTCCCGCTAGTGTTCGGACTGCCTCTGGTGGTGGTCCATTTTCTTCATATGCCATGTAGGCGGATGATAGGAGCAAGTGTTTGTCCCTCTGTTCGCAGGATACCACACTCAGATCTCTATTGCTGTAATGAGTTAGAAGAAATAGGTTAATTGTATTCTTTGCAACTATACAGGCTCCCTTTTTACCTTCGATGTGCGGATGGTATATTTTATTAATCTTGGACCTTAATCTTTGAATTTTATCTTTTAAAAGATAGAGTTCTTGGATTAAGGCGATGTCCAAGTCTTTCTGGGTCATAAAGAGCATCAAATCATCGGTAGCTGCTTTACAGTGATGTGCTGGTAAATAAGAGATATAATACAGGGCCTAGACACTGCGCTGTGGTGCACCAGCTTCTATTTCTCTCAGTGTGGAGTAATCATCTCCTTGTTTAATTCTAAAAAATCGCTGCATTATATAAGACTCTAGAATTTCTGAGTATTGCTTTGGCAGATGCTTTTGCAATTTATGTTTCAGTCCTTTGTGCCATACTTTATCGAAAGCTTGTGCTATATCGAGAAATATAGTAGTGAGTGTTCGGTACTAGCATCATTCGTAAGATTGGTAAGGTATTTTTTAAGAGAGTCATTTTTAAATTCTCTTATCGATCTTTTAAGCTTACTTTTTTAGATTATTCAGTGTTGTTTTGTCGCTGGGCGCCCTTGATTATTGCCAACGTTTTCTCGGTCTTCTCTAGTCTGCAATTATATCATATACTAGCTGTACCCTGCGCGCGTTGCAACGCCACCAACTGAAATAAATTTGAAGGAAAGACATTACACAAATATTCAATTCATTTTGAGTCATTTTATTGATTTTGTTCATTTCGAAAAAATTGTGACATTGCAGCGTTTCGTTGCAATTTGATATTTATTGAAGTGCTGTGGGATACACAATATTTCTTGTTTTTCCATCTGGTGCGTAAACGAATAAATCAGAAGGTTTTCCGACGCGTGAGCAGGCCACATAGAGCTGCCCATGTGAGAAGCATGGATTCTCCAAACTTAATCTACACACTTGCAACGATTGTCCTTGTGCTTTGTTGATAGTCATTGCGAAAGCGAGTCGCACCGGGAACTGCAAACGTTTGAATTCGAATGGCATATCTGTCGGGATCATTGGGATACGCGGCAACAGTACGTTTTCACCTTTGAATTTTCCAGTCAAAATTGTTGCCTCGATAACATTGTTCATTATTTTCTTGACTGAGAGTCTGGTTCCGTTGCAAAATCGTGGTGGATTTATGTTTCGAAGTAGAATAATGGGTACGCCAATTTTCAATATAAGAACGTGCGGTAGCATGCCTGGCAAATCAAGCGAATTCAAGAATTCAGTTGGATAGTTGACAACTTCGTCTTGATTCGCCACAGTATCTATGGACTTACATATAAGTTGTCGTTTCGCCGGGTATTCCATTCTGAATGGTGAAGTTGATGGTATTGACATCGATGTTTTTGGCCGCTAATATAGCACGCGTACTGAGCCACTGATGATTTTTGTAGTTCTGTGCGATGTTTGGGAAAACTTTTTGCACCAATTCGTCTATGCTTTCTGTGATCTTACAGAAGTTTGCTGGCAAGGTGATACATTGCGTAGATTCATCAATTTGCATTCGCCCATTTCCAATATCCATTAATTGTTTTGCAAAATTTCCAGCCGATGCATCCCGTTGTAGTTGTACACGCATGTTGGTTTTCAAAGTCAATTTCTGTAAATGACGCCATAAAACTGATGATTTGAGACTTGCATTAAGTTCATCAGCGGGTGTTGAACGTGGTATTACCGGCAGTGTTTGTTGAAAATCACCAGACAATAAAATGAGTGCGCCACCGAAGATCCGTGCGTTTCCTCTCAAATCTCGCAGTGTACGATCAAGAGCTTCCAATGCTTTTTTGTAATACATTGTACATTCGTCCCATATGATAATTTGACAAGTTTGGAGTACTTTGCCCATTCCAGAGTTTATGCTGATGTTGCATGTTGGTGCCTCAGTGTTTTGCAAATTCAACAGCAGTTTCAATGCTGAATGCGCCGTTCGGCCACCATCCAAAAGAGTTGCCGCAATTCCAGATGGTGCAATGGCCAGTGCAATTTGATTTTGTGATCGTATGGTTGCCAAAATGAGTGAAAGATGAAAAGTCTTGCTTGTACCACCGGGCGCATCTATGAAAACAGTCCACCGCTTTGTTCTGTGATTGCACGCATAATTGTTGTTCTGGAACCAACTGCGGAAGATTTGTCTGAACAGATGTCCCAAGTTCGTCAGAATCAAAGTGTGTTTCTCGTTGCAAATCACGATCGAAAAGGTCGTTCGCTGGTCGGTTCGGAACAGGCATTCCCAGTTGCACCAGTGCCTTGTTAGCGATTGCCAAACATATGTCTTCAATCAAAATCAATGCCTCATTATACACGTTTGGTGTAAATTGAATGTCCGGATTTTGATTCGCAGCGCGCAAACGATGTAGAATATCTTCACTCATGTAGTCCTTGTATTTTTCCCAAAAATCTTTTGGATTAGATGGGAAGCAGGTTGTCAATATTATGGCAAATAACGTGCGTATTTGCTGTGGTCGAGCAGTATTCGATGCATCAGCGAGTGCAGTGTCCCAATGTGCATCATTCTCAAGAAGATTTAGTTCCTGGCAAGCTTGGCGATAAGTGGCGCACAGCTGACCGTTGACGGAAACTACGAAAATTCAATTCGATTGAATTATTTATTTAACTCACAATGAAATGCACAAAACTATTCGAAAACGACAATATTGTCTGTTCCATGTGAGCCGGACATGAATTTCACAATTTACATAAATTCTTATGTCACCCACAACTCGAAACGTCATCATTCGTTCGCTGTTTTCGTTTCAATTCAAATCAGCATGAACTGTCACGGCAATATATGAAAATAATTGGAATGACAGTGGCGCCATCTGTCGAAAATTGGTCGTACCAACTCAGAAACCTTCGCGGGCTCATGCACAACAACTTTGCTAAAGATCATCACATGATCAAATGCATAGTTTACGATTCTATAAAGGACATACAGACAAACATTCATTTTTATATATATAGTTTTCTTTTGTATATGAGTTTTGTTTCATTTTTTTTTAGTTTTAGGTGTTGCAGTCCATGCAGCTTTTTGGATATTAACAGCCTCTTCTTACTGATCTTCTGTTTCAATTGTTTCCAAGAGCTGAAAACTATCCTCTAGACTCTGTCTAAAGTAGTTTCAATCAGTCAGATTATTAGCTAGTCTTGGGCTATTGTATTGTGGAATGATCTGAGTCCAGAACTGGCCCTTCTTCTACTTTAGTATTTGACGAGATATTCTTTGTAGCGAAAAAGTCGACAAGATCTGGGGTTTTCTCATATCTGTTGAGTGATATTTGCTAATTTCTTTTATTACTTCATATAGTTCTCTTCCTCTCGTATTTGTCAATCTTGATCCCAAATACTTGTTTTTTGCATTAAAATCTCCACCCGCGATAAATCTATTGCGAAATATGCGGAAGAGGCCTAGAAAGTCATTTTTCTTAAGACTTTAGCTGGGAGAACAGTTAATTGATGCAACTGTTATTAGTTGTACCCTTTTTGTTTCTATAATAATAGATATTCCTTGTATTGCACATGACTGGAAATTGGCTTCAATATGGTGATCAATCGTATTCTTTACTATAACTGAAGCCCCGCATTTTGCCGAATTATGGGGATGTGGGAACAAAATGAACAAAAACCAAAATAACAAAACACAACAAAAAAACATACAAAAAGACGAGAAAACCAGTCTGGAGGCAGACACGCTATTCGTGAGCGCACCAGCACTGGCTGAGCTGCAACCACCACCGGCAGCTACTTCGGACGAGGAGATCTCCATGGAACTGGAGGAGCAGCTACTGGCAGATCCACCAAGGAGTCCCCGGAAAACGACAGGGAAGAAAGTCTCCCCAGGTCAGATGAGACGGTGGTTGTTCCGTAGAGCGACGCACATCAAAATGATTCTGGACGCGAAGGAGCCCTCTTTCCTATCCGAGAAGGAGAAGAACTCCCTGGCCTGGGCTATTGATGTAATAGCAAAGGACGCTCTGGCGAGGCATGTACCTAAACAGAGCGTTGCTGCAACCAGTGCCACCCGCAAGGCCGATGCCCCTAAGGCAAGCCACAGCGGAAAGGGAGTGGACAAGAAAGCGGCAAAACCACCAACAGGACCGGTGCTGATAAGGCAGATCCTGCGGTAGAGAAGCCAGAAACCTCGAGAGCTGCTGAGTGTCGACGTGGAACGGCTGAGACCAGGAGGGAGGACTTCGTGTCGAAGAGAGTCAGATCCTCGGAAGACACAAAGAATCCCCCCGAAAGGTCGAAGGCCGATACGGAGATGTCCTACAGCGGGGCGATCCGTGGCTCACTGCAGCTTGCTGTGGTGGACTTCGGAAAACCCAGCGGCCAGTATTCCCTAGAACGCGGTCAGATGATTGAGAAGGCCTTAGCCAGAGCAGTCTTCGACCGTATTCGAAAGAATACTGGGACAACCGCGCCCACTTTCGGGAGAGCGAAATGGCAGCGTGGATTCACCTTGATAGACTGCTAGGATCAGTTATCATATGAATTCGCGAAGGCCACAGTTCGCGGTTTTAAACTCTGGGAGGGGGCTGCACTGCAAGCAGTACCTCCAGAAGAGATCCCCACCACACCCAAGGGAAGGATTTGTGTTCCAATCCCGGCATCCAATATTAGGAAAAGTGACGGTACTTGGGCGGAATCACATGAGGAAACGATGGATATACTTTTGAGCACTCACTTCCCCGGATGTACATCAATCTCCGGAGATGACCTATCCATTCCAGAGACGACATCGGGATTAAGCGCGGAAGAAGTAGGAAACATAATAGACAACGATAAGATAGCTTGGGCAATTAAATCTTTGCTCCGTACAAGGCACCAGGAATGGATAACATTCGACCTGTGATGTTGCAAGAGTCAGTGGATATTGCTACTCCATGGCTTAAGCGTATCTTCACAGGATACCTTAAGCTAGGATATGTTCCTAAAGCATGGCGAGAGGTGCGCGTTGTTTTTATCCCCAAAGCAGGGAAAGCGAGCCACAAAAACGCAAAAGACCTGAGACCTATTAGTCTGTCGCCTTTTCTGCTGAAAACATTGGAACGATTAATAGATGTTTACATACGAAACGTGATCGGCGATGATTACCTATCTAAATCACAACATGCATACATCTGCGGCAGATCGGTAGATACAGCCCTCCACAGGGTTGTATCAAGCATAGAAAGATCCCTCCACCTCAAGGAGTTCACTCTTGGAGCGTTCTTAGATATTGAAGGGGCGTTCAACAACGTAAGCACTGATGCGATCCTGGGCAGTCTACACAGGGCTCACCTCTCTGCAATTGGATTGCAGAGATGCTTAAATCAAGATATTCAACGCAAGGAGACATAACCGTCAGGAGAAGGGTCTGCAGAGGAACCCCCCAAGGCGGAGTTCTGTCTCCTCTTATATGGCTGCTTGTAGTGGATGAGATCTTGGTAATATTGAAGGATAACGGCTTCAACGTGACGGCCTATGCCGATGATGTGGCCATCCTGGTCTCGGGAAAATTTCCTTCAGTCCTAAGTGAAAGACTCAATCTCGCACTACAACTAGTGGATAAGTGGGTTGGTAGCAAAGGACTGGGAGTGAACCCCTCAAAAACGGAGGTAGTCCTTTTCACTAAGAAAAGATCAACCCCTACCTTCAGACCCCCAAACATCGGTGGTACTGAACTAAGTCTCTCAGGTCCAGCTCGATACTTGGGCGTAATACTGGATTCCAAACTAAATTGGAAGGATAACATTACCGAACGCATCAAAAAAAGCAAGCGTAGCCTTCTATGCTTGCAAGAAGGCGTTCAGTAACACGTGGGGCTTTAAACCAGCTGTGGTGTACTGGATATACACGGCGGTGGTAAGACCTATTCTCACATACGGTTCATTAGTATGGTGGATGAGAAGCAATACCAGCTCTCAAACCTCACCAAAATCCAGAGGGCAGCGTGTATCGGAGTCATGGGATCAATGAGAACAACACCGACAGCGGCAATGGAAACCATACTTAATTTCATTCCGCTCGATCTATACTGTAGCAGTCTGGCTGCCAAGAATTCCTGACAGAATGTACTGGAAGAACAATAAGAGCACAAAAAAGGAACTGGCATTCTATACCGATGGTTCTAAGATGGACATTGGCACGGGAGCCGGAGTTTATTGTAAAGCCCTAGGAATAAACCGCTCCTTTAGAATTCACGACGACTGCAGCGTCTTTCAGGCCGAAGTCACAGCCATCTTACAGGCTGCTGAAATTATTCGCGAGAGTAATATCGTTGGCAAAACGATCACTGTCTATATAGACAGCCAGGCAGCCGTTAAGGCTCTGGACTCCGCGGTAATCAGGTCGAGGCTTGTAAGAATCTGCAAGTCACTCCTAAACGTGATATCCAGAGCCAATGCGGTGACCCTCTGCTGGGTACCAGGGCACATGGATATCAAGGGAAATGAAAAGGCTGATGAGCTTGCTAGGAAAGGATCGGCGCTGCACTTATCGCGGGCCCTCCCTTTTGTAGTAACCCCAATCAGCACCTTACGGAAAAAGATAGAAGATGAAGCCATCGGTCGAGCAAACAGACGCTGGGTTCATCTGGAAACATGCGCAACGGCCAGGGCGCTATGGCCGGCCTTCAGCAAGAAGAGATCAACCTCTCTGGTAAAACTTAGTCGTTATAACGCACGGGTTGTTTCTGGCATAATTACTGGACACTGTGCTATCGGCGTTCATGCAGAACGACTCGGTGTGCTACATAACGACTTTTGCAGAAGTTGCAGGGACGAAGAAGAAATTGAATCTGTTCGTCATCTGCTATGTGATTGTCCTGCCCTATCCGTCATAAGAATGAGGACTCTTGGGAGTTACTTCTTTTCGGAACTGGAGGACTTAGGAAATGTAGAGCTGGCGGACCTCCTGAGATTCATATCATTATCTGTGTGGTTCTAACCGCGGTTTTTCTCATGTTTCCAGGGTTAAAAAGATTGGGCACAATGGACCGACCTGGTCTAAGTGAGCAGTGACTATGTCACAAGGCACCCATCTGCCTAACCTAACCTATGGGGATGTGGGGAGTGGTATAATTTGTACCCTTGCACTTAGAAGTTTGTTTCGAGTTTAAAGTGCGTCTCTGAGACAAGACATACATATATCTATTTGGTTCATGTCGAGAACTACTTGAATTTCTTCTTTACGGTTCTCGATACCATTAGCATTCCATTACAGGATTTTTATATTATTCATCATGATTGCCTTTTTTGTGCAGCCTTTTTATTGCCGCTTTTTCTCTTAAGGAACGAAATTCTTTCTAGTATAGCTTTATTGCTTTTTTCCATGCTTTTCATTCTATTTAAAATTTTTTTCATGAAGGTTTCCATACTAGCATTTGATTTTGTTTCTGGTGTAGTTATTGATTCTTCTACACTTTTTGATGCAGCCTGTGCATACATCACTTTTGTATCCGCTCCTGTATTTGGTCTGAAGACCTTTTTCCTAATTTTTTTGGACTTTGGGTACTTCTTTTGGAGTTCTAGGTTGCAAGTCCTTTGCGACCTTAGGTGCGTCTTTTTATAAATTTGATTTTGATTGTTTATGCTTTTTGTATTTTGCCAGTTGAATCTGTTTAGCTACTAAGCAGCCTCTATAGTTGGCTGGATGCTTTTCGTTGCAATTAACACATTTTGCTGGTTCGTCTTTTTTCCTCATACAATCTTTAGTATGGTGATTTCCTGCACACTTAACGCATCTTGGGTTAGAGCTGCAGTATTTATGTGTATGCCCATACTTTTGGCAATTCTTGCACTGTGGGACTAGTTTTGATTTCCTAATGGCATGGATCTCTACCTTCATTCCAAGGATATCTTTAATTTCGTATATCTTTTTGATATTTTCATCGTGCTCAAAAGTAAGCATAAACATCGGAAGCGGTATTTTACTTTTAAATTTTATCATATTGATAGCTTCTAATATCTTTAAGTTTTTACTTCTAAGATCTGTAATTATTCTCTCTGGTGAGCATGGGAAGTGTAGTTTCCTTACAACAACCTTAATTGGTCTTGTTTGTTTGTTCTCATAAGAATACCATTGCACCTTTTTGAGGTTAAGTATTTTGGTAAGTTTCCTATAAGTATCTTCTTCAGCTACATTAATTTTAATGTCATTACTATTTATTAGCATTGTATTAGCTTTAATTTTATTTTCCTAGAATAACTTAACTAAGCTTTCATACTTTGTAATTTGCAGTGCAATAATTGGTGGAGGTTTGACTGGCTTTTGAATTATATTTTCTTTGGTTGGGACGTACTCCGTAACTTGGTAGGTTTCTTTCGGAGATGAGATCTTTGGGGATGTATTCATTTTCCGTTTTTATTTTTGTTCCCGTTTTTGGGGTTCCCTTCTGTCTCTTTTAGTAGTTCTTCCTCATCAGTTGAGAACTCAACTACTTTAATTGTATCTTTTACTGTATTTTGGCTGTTGATCTGTTGTTTCAACGCTTGCAACTCTTGCTTTAAACTATTAATTTTCTGAATTAATGTCTCGTTTAGTTGCTTGAACCTATCTCTTTCTTCACAGGCTTTTTCAAATTTAGCCTTCAGAGTTTGGTTTACATTCATCGTACGTGATGGGGGTGTTCTCTCTACCCTCATACATTTTCCGAAAGGGTCTTCGGTGAGCAATAAATGGTCCCTCCCAGAATCCGTGGGACCGACCTCCGAAGAGGGTGGATTTACCATCTTAAATGGCGTACCACCTATGGTATTAATATCTTCTGCTTTGCCCATTGCATATCTAGCTTAACTTTTGCGAAAAGTTTAAACGGCTTGGATTTTAGTCGCCTTTTACGACAGGCATTCCTTACCTCGGGTATATTCTAGCCCCTAAGCCCTAACCCGAATAGGGTTAGAGTACATGAGTAATGCAAATATTTTCTGGTTCACATTATTGGATAATTCACAATTTTGAGGTTCATATTATTGAGGAAGTACTGTACAATGTACTATTTAAAGCTGACTGTTTTTAGTACGTACTCAGTTTATTTAAGTAAGAGAATAATGACGAGTTCAGCAATATGTCATAAATTAGTTATTGTATGTACATATGCATGTACATATATTAGCTTGTATTATTTTTTTTAAATTTTTTTTTAATGTTAGCTTTTAAGAATTTTCCGTTCTTCTTTCTTATCTGAAAAATAAAGTTTTTCATGGTAAAAATCCAGAAGAAAATTATTATTATTATTATTATTTATTAACATAAAAAAGTAATTCCTATGCTAATACAAGGTGAGCACTAGCTGCGGAGGCTTTCAGCTCTTAATAAATAAAAATATGTTACGCAAATACATAAGTAGGATAATATTATTAGAAGATAGCAGTGTGTATAGAATAAAAGGAAGAAATTATATAATTAAATTCGCATTATGGAGGAAATTTTTTATTTTTTGACTATTTTCGTGGTTAATAGTATTAAGAAAACTGTAGACAGATTGAATTTCCGGGAGGATAGCATTGAATGATCTAGAGACGTGGTAAGGCGCTTGTCCTAGAATATGTTGTATGTCGATGATGTTGTTGCAGGCTTGGCATTTTGGTGGGTTGTTCTTTTTTAGGATGTGTTGATGCGTTTGAATAGTGTGACCCAAGCGGAGACGGATAAAGTTGGTGTGCATTGTTTTGGAGGTGGATATTGGGTTAACAGGAGTGGAACGGATTGTATTAATTTTTGCGTAGTGATTTTTGTAACTACGCCAATTTAAGAGCCGGCACATTTTCAACTTTGCGGTAATTTGTTTTTGAAGATCGAGTTTAGAAAACACATTGAATGTGAAAATAGGCGCATTGTTGCATGATTTAGCGGCCCTATCAGCAAGCTCATCAAGTCCGGTGTTGTGGTTTGGATTGAGAGTGGCGTTCAAAACTGATAGACTATTAGAGCATATAATGACTTTACTCCGGAGTTTTATCGATTTTTTGCTGCTTCGAGTAAAGCATAAGCTTCTGCAGTAAAAATTGATGCGTTGTCCGGCAATATTCCGGCCCTTAATAAAGACCCGTTTTCAAAAGTGATAGCAATAGAGGTGGCGTGTGTTGACTTAGAACCGTCTGTGAAAATAGGTTTCCATCCTTTAGACTTAATCTCGTCAATAGTTTCGAGGAAAGAGCCTGGTATATTCCGCAGTCTGTATTGGCTTTATTATATGTATTTGCGCAGCGTCAGTATAAATGAAGATTGTTTTATGCACCACGGTGGATAGGATGGAGAATAATGCTTCATTCGTATGATGGGAAGACTAATTTCTTCTGCGGAGTATATTGTGCGAGCTATGGTTGAAGGAAGTCGCTTATTTGTTTTTGACTTAAGCGCGTATGAGATATCCTTGTCGATGACGGAATTATAGGAGTAGGAAAGTTTAGCAAGGAGTTTAGTTAAACTTTCTACTTGATGTTCTTCTAAAGTGGGGAGTCCAGCTTCTGCCATAATATTTTCGATTCTAGAAGTACGGTATGCATTGATGCTCCTTCTGGCGGTTTGATGGTAAGTTGATTTTAGGAGAGTAAGCGAAGTTCTAGGACATTTGCCATATGTGAACATTCCATAGACAATTTTACTTAAAACTAAAGACCTAGTGATATTGCAAAGAGTAAGTACATTTAATTTTTTACAAGTGAAGTAATTAATAATGTTAACTCTCGCGGCTAGGCTCTTCTTAAGATCTATACAGTGAGGTTTCCGGTTGTATCTATTATTAAATGTTAATCCTAAAATTTTTAGCACATTGACATTTTGTGCATCAACATTATTAAAATTTAGGTTAAATTGCGTACATGAAAGCTTGCGACAAACATGAAGTGTCTTACATTTTTCAAGTGAAAGTTTGGCTCCGGAAGTTGTTGCCCAGTGTAAAATTTCTTTAAGTACTTCTGATAATATAGCTTTAATTTTTACTAAATCATTGAGTTTGCACATAATGAAAATATCATATGCGTAACTGCAATGATCTAGCAGTTTATATTTAGCTATAATATTGCTTATTTCATCGAAAGCTATAATGAAAAGAACCACGGACAAAGGTGATCCTTGAGGGATACCATTATGTAATGGGAAAGTGGGGGAGAAAGAGTTGTTCACTTTAACTAACATTTTTCTGTTGGAGAGAAATGATTTTATAAAGCCAAACATTTTGGGCCCGATCCCCCATTCTTTTAGTTTGTTCAAAATTAAATGAATTCCTATTTTGTCGAAGGCTTTTTCGAAGTCTAGTGCGAGTAGGGTGACGTGATTACGAGACGACAAAGCATTCGATATTAAAAAGTCGATGTGCAGTAGAGCATCGGCACAACCCCGATTGTGTTTGAACGCAACTTGATTTGTAAAATTAAATTGTTGGAGTCGATGAGCCAGAGAAGGCGCCTTGCAACTATTTTTTCTAAGAGCTTCGACAAACAGGGAATCAAAGATATTGGGCGATAACCATCAAACGTGTTAATTGGTTTATTGATTTTGGGTAGTGGGATTATTGTAGCTGATTTCCAGCTATGGGGCATTATGCTTGTATCAAGAATATTATTGTATAAATCGCACAGCCTGGTTTGGGTGAAGGGGGTAGGCTTATTAGCATGGGGTAGGAAACACGGTCGCTGCTTGGCGATTTCCTTTTCAGTTGAACGAGGCAACTACTTAGTTCCAAGGTCGTTATTGCAGCTTCAATGAGCCTCGCTGATCGATTTGTAGTGCCTTGGGGAGGGGTATCATTGTGTTGAAGCTGTTGGAGAAGTTATGGTCTCTGGAAAGATTTGACCAAGTCAGTGTGAAAAAATTGCTAATCTCTAAAGGGTTCGAGGTAGAGCCAGTTGCTGTTTCTATACATTTAATGGATCTTGAGACAGAGTTAGCAGTAAGGCAATGAATTTTATGCCATATTTTAGCGGTGGAGGTGTTGGGATTTATTGTAGAAATGAACTCGAGTATGCTTTTAGCTTTGCTTGCTTTCATTTCTCTCCGGAATAAGGCGTTAGATTTTTTGCAGGCTATTAGGTTGGTGTTTGTGGGATGTTTTTTAAAACTTTAACTTTTTTGCGCTGCAATGTGCTTAAAGTGGGGCATCACCACGGAACATATTGTTTGATGAGGGCTGGGGCGCTTTGGGGAATAGAGATGTTAGCGGCAGAGCGAATAGCTTTTTGAATAACCGCAGCTTCTTTATTTATGTTGGAAGAGGGTATTACTTTTGAGAGAAAATCGTTAATACTAATTTGAAACTTGTCCCAGTTCGCCAAATCAGTTTTAAATTTAGGGATGGGTGGAGTATCGGATTTGAGTGAACTTATTGCCATGTATGTAAGGATTGGGAAGTGATCAATATTGTGAATTTTCCAGGATATTCTTGGGTGAAGTTATGGTTAACAACAGGTGATGTCAACATGAATGAAAGTATTGTGTGTGGAAAAATGGGTAGCCGCCAGGGACGTGCCGTGATGTTCTCAGCAGGATGTTCCACACTTTTTTTGTTAGATAATATCGTCTGTACGTAAGTCCAATACATTTAGATTTTTTTCACAAAAGTTTCCCAACCTCATCATAGAAACTGATCTTGTTTTTATTTTCTTAAGTAATAGTTTTACCTATGGAAATCAAAGCTGTATCCTATAATCTTTCTTCAAGCGTGCGTCGTGTTTCTAGAATAAGATTTTATTCGCTTAAGTACAGAAAACAATCTTTCAACTGAATTGCTTGTTGTTGGTATTGATAGCATTTAAGAGTTCAGTTTAAAAATTTCTGAAAATATATCTTTTAAATTTATATTCTGAAGAAATCCAAAAATGCAAATGAAGGAAATTCGCGAAAACAAGGTTTAAAATGTTAGCATTACAATGTGGGAAAATCATTGGACATAATTGCTGCACCATCGTAAGTTCAGGCTACATACTAGCTTTCCACTCCAATTTTTGGTGTTGATTAAATCTATCAATTTAATGAAAAGTGTTGTATTGCTGTTTGCTTTCGCTTCAGTCAATATGGGGTTCTAGGTTCTACAAATACAGAGCACATCGAACAATAACCAGTGTGAACATTAGCCGCTCTCAAAAATATTCGACTCACCCGGAGAGGTGGAATATTTATATTCCACTTCAATATTTTTTTATTCCACTTGGTAAATACACCTTAATAAAAAACAAATAAAAGTTTATTTTATACAAAACGTAAAACATGATAAACCAAATATGGTTTAAAAAATATTCCACAAATGGAATATTATATTCCACTATGGTCACACTGACAATAACTAATATGTAGGAAAGAGAATCGAACAAAATGCAACCAAACACACTTTTTTCATTCTCACAGCCAACTGATGTGCGCCATGGGCTGGAGAACCCAAATTCATGTGTTTTTACAGGCGGTTGTTGGGACTTTGAATGTGGTAGAATTTTTTTTCATATGGAGATTTCCTTTGGGTTGGTGCTCTAGTAACTGGAGAACAACTTGGCGAGTCGACGTCAAACTGAATTGTTTGTAACACTTTGGTGTGGATAAGTTGCGCGAGCGCGGCGGTTTCGATTTGTGTGCTCCGAAAAGAGGAGAACATTGTGTTCAACTTCAATTTGTGTTCGATGGTAGTTTTGGGGTTGCGATTGTGACTGTGGTGTTTGGTTGATTTGGCTATGCCATGACGGTGCGGCGCAACAGAGTGAACAGAAATGGATGTTGAAGCAGTATTTTTAATTGAGCATTTTTGATTTGCAACTCGATTGAATATTGTATACAAATCAATTTTGTATTAAGACGGATTTCGTTGGGGTGTGCGGAGAACACCTGCGCACCTTAGAATAAACGTCACTGGTAGCCGCGCCATTATTTAGAACCATAAGATTTGAATTAAGCACAAAATCTTCTAAAATAGTTCCCCTAGGATTTGTGGATGGGGACCCCCAGAGAACACTCCAAGAATTAGCGTCTCCAGTGAGCAAAACGGGGGTTGAAACTTGTTTAAGGATGTTTTCAAGATCGAGTTGTGAGAATTGATGCTTGGGTAGGATGTAAAGAGAAAGTACTGTGAATTTAAGAGACAAATTTATTTCGACTGTCAACGCTAAAATATTCGAATTAATGTTAATTACATTGTG
Source organism: Blera fallax (assembly GCA_946965025.1). Taxonomy (NCBI): domain Eukaryota; kingdom Metazoa; phylum Arthropoda; class Insecta; order Diptera; family Syrphidae; genus Blera; species Blera fallax. The sequence continues at coordinate 54,584,444 of OX337246.1, forward strand.
AGGAATATTTCCTTTTATTAAAAAACCGATACCTTGCTCTGTCGTAATATTATGAGGGAGATTATGGAAGTAACCTTTATATGGCCCAGGTGCGAGAGGAGAAGAATCATACGCACAGTGTGTCTCTTGAAGAGATATGACACAAGGCGAAAGTTCTTTTATCAAAATGTTAAGCTCATCATAGTTGTTAATATAACCTTTTATATTCCACTGGAGAGCTTTAAAAATATTATGATTTTGAGATATATTTGAGTAGGTTGAGTTTCTGTATGGGTTGTTTCTGTGACTCCGCTGTCCGGATGCCTGAGAAATCAAGCTCCCTAAAGGGCTTGAATGATCCAGCAGAGTCAGTGTTTTGGCCAAGTGTACTTTGACAATTATACATACATATGTCGTCATAGTCTGATATGGGTGAGAGAAAAACTATTTGTGTTTCCATGGGGATGCGATGATAAGAGTTGGTTGGAGCTATATTGTGGGAAATGACGAAAGAGAAGCTGTTTGGGTTTTTGTTTGTGATCGTGGTTACGAGTCGTAAAGGGGGTTGGTTTGATTGTGGGAAGTCAGTGGAGAGATTGGGTTGTTTTTCTTTTTGGATTGAGAATCGTTAGTTGGATGAACGGAGTTGAGTGCGAGAGTGAGTTTACTGATGACGTTTGGTTGTTGTGGGATAATTTTTTTATTGCTTTCGTGTGCAATAATTGTTATTGTATCAGATTAGTAGTAATTTGTGGGATAGGCGTTGTGTGCGAGAGGAGGGGCATGTTTGATTGTTTGGGAGAGGAGGCTTGTATGGTAGAGTTATTTTGCACAAGAATTCTATTTTTAATAATTTCGGCCATGTAGGGCTTGGATCCAGGGCATTTTGTTGGAGCGGGCAGCTGATGTAGAACAGGATTGTCTCTTCAAAATGTATAAAACTGTTTTTGTAGCTGTAATAATTCGAAAGTTATACTATTTAAAGTGATTGTATCTCTAAATCGGAGGTGTCTCACTTTGACGGGCTATAACTTGAACTGGGGTGAAAATAGACCCCCCCTGAAGTACAATTTTTTGTTCGCCGGAACTTCAGGAATCACCAGTTAAAGGATTATACCTGTTAACTGGGACAAACTGTATAATATAATATAATATAATACAATATAATTTAATATAATATAATATAATATAATATAACATAGTATAATATAATATATAATAATATACATACATATGTACATATATTTACATGCGTATGTTTCCCTCTACCGCCCGTAATTTTCAACCAATTATGTTGTTTTTTTTTTTGTTTTAATGTAGATAGGCAAAAAAAATTATAAAAACATTCAAAAACATTGAAAAAAAACTTACATTTTTGTGTGCGATACCGTTTTGGTACATACAGCTGAGTACAACAAAAAATGTTGTGTGTATTTATGTCTGAGACGCTGTTGAAACAAACAAAGCATGCACAAACGTTCGTAAACACAATTATTCGACTCAAACGATCGTTTATTTCATTTGTTTTTGAGCGACAAAAAAAGTAAAAAATAAAAAAATTAAAAAGTGATTTCGAATAAGAGGATCATTTGTAATTTGGACAAAGTGAATTGATATTGTGTGTTTCATCGAACTAAGTTTCTTTGAATTTTTTCATCGTCACACGTGGTGCAAACTGCAAACTGAAGCGCATTTACCGGCGTGAGTTTTTGTCATTTTGTGTTTTTAAAAAGCATTGCAATAAATTTTTTAATTTTACCCAAATTGCTAAAAAAAGTTTTTTTTTTTTAATGCCTGGCGAAGTAGTAGTAAATTGGAAGAAATCAAGATATGTCAAAAAATTGGTTCTAAGTTTAGAGTAAAAATAGTAAATTCACGTCAAAAGTTTTTCTTCTATTTTTATAACTTTGAATTTAAAAAAGTACTGATTCGAGAGACATGCCACTTTAAAACACTTTCAAAAGTAGTAAAAAAAATTATATCCAGCTAGAAAACCAGCTTGCTGGATTTTAAAAAAATGTTCCAGCTAAATTCATATCAATCCAGTCAAATGTGACTGGAAAGCAGTCAAAACGGCATCAGTACCCAAAGAATGCACCATTTTTGAGCACAGGACCTGCCAAAGAAACGGTGTGAAAAGATGACAGAGATGGCATAGCACGTCATCCGCATCAAAGAATGAGAGCTGCTTAATAAAGCGAGTATTTTAGAAAACTCAGCGGTAATGAGCGGCGACAGAAGCAGAGGAAGCAGTGAGCAAATGCCACAGTAGAACCGTTTATAGAATTACCCAAGAGCTGACAGGTGGGGTTCACTCTAGCCAACAACCGGTGAAAACCTGAGATGGTTCTCTGTTTGTCTTGGATAAGGACTAGCTTTTCGTATAAAATATAGCTGTAGAGCCCATGCATGTCATACATGAAAGGGAACACTCTTTAAAATTTGTATGAATATATTGCAATGAAAAAAGTGAAGTTTTTGTGTAAGAATGTAACATTCAACAAATGTAAGTCAATAGCAAATTGTACAGAAAAGAATAAGCTTTGATATTTGATATGTATGTACATAGATAAGTAATGAAACAACCGGTTCGGTCAGTGGTAGAAGAGAGACTACTTTATTTAATTATTAGAAGAAACAATAGAAAAATGTTTACATATATTTTATATTATATATTTTCTTTTTTTGTAACATATTCTTAATCCTTTCAGAAAATCTAATAGGATAAGTTGTTTTAGTAACTTTTAAGACATGATGATGACTCATTAATTTGAGTTTTTTTATTTTGAATAATTTAGCTACTTTCACTACACAATTTACATAGAACTGTTCAGGTGCAAATGTAACCTTGCTTGATTTCCTATTAAGATGATTAACATGAGCTTTTCTCAAATTATCCCTGAAGTTTATTATGTATATGTTAGACGTAATTTTTTTAACAATTGTAGCCGGATACCATTTAATATACTTGTCAAAACTTCCATTTTAATAAACCTTCTCCCCATTTTGGAAATTCTCATTCTTCTTTACAAAATTATTATTTAACCTAGGCATTTGTTTAATAATATCTAATATTTACTTTCTTCGCGGCTTGAAAGTTAAAATTAGGCTGGCTGGGGTCTCGAATGTGGTGGTGGATAGTGTTTAAGTACTTTATTAACGAACGCACTAACCACTTGAGCCACGGCACCCACCTTCCTGAAAAAGAGAGTAGCACACATACATATGTACATATGCATGTATGTCAAATATGGCAATAAGTGCATATACGTTTCTTAACACCTGTATTAAAAATCACTGAATCGATTTTGATGAATATTATTATTATAAGTTAATTTCAGTTAACAATCACATAAGTAAACAAAACAATTAAAAACCCAAGACTCAGATCCGCTAGGTAAGTTCCAACGGAGCACCGTAATCCCTTTCTAGTCATGATATTGTACACATTTATACAACTAACCTCTTAAAATTCATTTACACATATTTTAATAACTGATATTTTTATGCTTACATATATATGTACCTACCTATACATACGATTATAATATTCACAGTTTTGACATGCCTTACATTTCGTTTTTTTTTTACTTTCAGGTAAGTAAAAGGGTTTTATGTAATTTGGTGAACTGTAAGTACATATATTGCTGAGAATTCTAAAATATTTTCGAAGGCTTAAAACATCAGATACTTCTACAAGTCCATTACTTGCACTTAAAAGTGTTAGTACTGTTTTCGTAGAGATGCAGGAACTCGGGATTGTGATCAATTTTGGTATAAATAAGTACATACATATGAATGTATCCCTAATCCCTAATAATAATAATATAATAATAATAATATAATAATAATAATAATACCTATAAAAACCAAAATTATTTTCTGTTAGTTGCCTCCTAGCCGGAGAACCACTTATCCGATTTACGCGATTTACGTGATTTTTTTTTTATTTCATAGATATGTTCACACTTCAGGTTATAGGATAGGTCAAAATAGTAAATTCGCCCCTGATTCATTTGAGATATAAAACATCCTTCTACGTTGTCCTGAAGCTGAGCAATCTTCAAAACAATCACTTAAATTATCGCCCACATTTTCCTTCAGTGGAGACCACGGCGAGCAGTCAAGCAGCAGTGGGTATCGTTGCAATAGTGTGAGTGAGTATTTATTAGCTTTGTTTGGGTTGGATTGATTGTTATTGGTTGTTACTCTCGATCGTTCATTCACACTTCTGCACGTAAATATTGTGTGAGAGTGAGAAAAAAATATTATTGAATTAAATTATTAATTTAGGCTGTGCGCTAAATCTGTCTGTGAAAAATGAAGCAGGTAGGTGTAGGTGGTTGTGTGAATGGAATTATTAAAGCTCGGATAGACTAACGGTAGCTTAATACTTTTGGGTGAACGGCTCAATAGGCCAGCGTACACTACATACCCCGGAGTAAAACTCAATTTATATAAGAGGAAGGACAGGTATACAGTATGAAACGGGGTAAAATTTTCATCCAGCGTTGAAGTGGTTTAAGGTGTAAACCAATACACACAAGTTGTCAATTTAGAGATACATCAGAAATACCAATACAATGAAAATTGGTTCACGTATACTCAATTTTACTCCGAATTATTCATTCAGTGTGCCATTGAAGTAGAAGTTTGCCGCGGGAGAATATTTAACCAGTGTGCGCTGCGCCGGCGCAATGAAATCGAGTTATTCGTAATCCTTAATACTTATAAATGGCAAAGTCATTTCCTGTTAGTGATCTCCTAGCCGGGGAACCACTTATCCGATTTACGTGATTTTTTTTTCATTACATAGATATGTTCACTCTCCAGGTTATAGAATATGTTTTGTTGCGTTAGGTAAAATAAGGAATATGGAGTAACGATAATAGTGAATTAAGTGGGGAAAAAGTTCAATTTTACAGCTCTAACTCAATAATGGCTTATCGGATTTTAAAACAAAAAAATAGGTCAAATTAGTAAATTCGCCCTTGATTCATTTGAGATATAAAACATCCTTCTACGTTGTCCTGAAGCTGAGCAATCTTCAAATCAATTATTTAAATCATCGCCTACAATTTTCCTTCAGTGGAGACCACTGCCAGCAGTCGAGCAGCAGTGGGTATCGTTGCAATAGTGTGCGTGAGTATTTATTAGACTTTGTTTGGGTTGGATTGATTGTTAATGGTTGTTACTCTCGATCGTTCATTCACACTTCTGCACGTAGATATTGTGTGAGAGTGAGAAAAAAAATATTATTGAATAGAGTGAGAAGGCTGTGCGCTAAATCTCTCTGTGAAAAATGAAGCAGGTAGGTATATTGGTTTGTGGTTGTGTGAATGGAATTATTAAAGCTCCGATAGACTAACGGTAGCTTAATACTTTTGGGTGAACGCACGGCTCAATGGGCCAGCGCACACTACATACCCCGGAGTAAAACTCAATTTATATAAAAGGAAGGACAGGTATACAGTATGAAACGGGGTAAAATTTTCATCCAGCGTTGAAGTGGTTTAAGGTGTAAACCAATACACACAAGTTGTCAATTTAGAGATACATCAGAAATACCAATACAATGAAAATTGGTTCACGTATACTCAATTTTACTCCGAATTATTCATTCAGTGTGCCATTGAAGTAGAAGTTTGCCGCGGGAGAATATTTAACCAGTGTGCGCTGCGCCGGCGCAATGAAATCGAGTTATTCGTAATCCTTAATACTTATAAATGGCAAGTCATTTCCTGTTAGTGATCTCCTAGCCGGGGAACCACTTATCCGATTTATGTGATTTTTTTTTATTTCATAGATATGTTCACTCTCCAGGTTATAGAATATGTTTTGTTGCATTAGGTAAAATAAGGAATAAGGAGAAACGATAATAGTGAATTAAGTGGGAAAAATGTTCAATTTTACAGCTCTAACTCAATAATGGCTTATTGGATTTAAAAACAAAAAATCGGTGAAATTAGTTAAAAAAACATCCTTCTATGTTGTCCTGAAGCTGAGCAATGTTCAGAACACTTATTTAAATCATCGCCCACAATTTTCCTTCAGTGGACACCACTGCCAGCAGTCATGCAGCAGTGGGTATCGTTGCAATAGTGTGCGTGAGCATATGTAGGCGCTCTAACGTGATCATGTCTTGAACTTTAGTCTGTGGTCATCCCCTTTCAGTGCAAACCATAGTCGAACTAAAATAGACAGTCATCTTCGGGTCGTTTGACAGAATCGCGTCTCCAAGCAGCTAAAAACCACCCAAAATCGTATTTGTATTTTAATGTTTCAACAATAATTAGATAATTCAATGACAGAAAAAAACATTTTGTATTGGTTTAATAAAATGTTTATCAGTCCCAATCAGACTGTTTGTATGGATTGGTTTGTTACCGTCGTTCGTTCATTCACACTTCTGCACGTAGATTGTGTATATTGGTTTGTGGTTGTGTGAATAGAATTATTAAAGCTCTATTAGACTAACGGTAGCTTAATACTTTTGCATGAAGGGGTCAATAAGATCGACTTATTCGCGATACTCCAGATAGCAAAAGTAAAACAATTTTTAGTGCGATCTACTAAACTGTGCTTTTCAACGTGAACATTTAATAATTTTTTGTTTGAATAAAATATCTTTTATTTCATTATAATGAATACAATGTGAGTCTTAGCTTTAGTTAAAAAAGATAAAAAATTTAACATTAATTTTGTAGTCAACGCGAGCGGAGCCGCGGGCAAACAGATAGTGTATTATAAAAAAAACACAAACGAGTGTCTCAACTTGGTAGGGCTCTCCGTCTGTAAGTTCTCTGCAGCTTAAGCGGGTAAACAAATTTTTTTCCAACTTGATATCTCACAGGAACAAAATTAATTATTAAATATTCTATTCGGTTCGCTAAGTAAAAATAAGTTGCGACAAAATTAACAGAAATGTTGACTTTGTTTATTAAAAAAAGCTTTTTGTTAATAAATCATTCATACCCATTAATAATGTATATATTTGGACTGTATGCATGTGCATGAATATGTATGTACATATGTACATATCTATATACAATAAAATGCTTATTTTTATAATTACTTATTTCAAAATTGTACCTCGCTCAGTATGCTTGTAAGGCAGTACAGTCGCCCATTTGTCAACCAAGTCACTGCTGTTATTATTGGCATTTTTTTTTTTAAACTATGGTACATAAATTGACCCGACTTTGAGAACTCCAAAGGAGTATAGTAACATGGTGAGTAACATAGGTTACAACAGTATTGTGAAATCACTTAAGAAGGTAAATCTCATTGTTGATCGTACAACATTGACCATGCGCTCCTCCTTAGCATTTTTTCATGTCTTTTACACGGATTATTCCTGCGGTGCCCCTTGGGAAATTATCCAACACAGACACTCACTCCAACATCTTAAAGGTATGAAGATGTTAACGAAATCCACGCAAAGTTGGTTACTGTTATTGAGGACGATTAGAAATGATTTGATTATGATTATGATTTGCTCATAATTAAGAGGAAAACTCACAAAGTATCATTCAGAAGAGTGCGTATCCTAATATTTATAAATGGAACGAATTGGCTTACATTTATAAATCTGAACATATCTGTTTTTCAAAATAGGTATGTAATCATCGATTCGTCTACGAATAGGTTGTAGAAGAAAGTTCTAAACATGAAAACACTAGCCATCGAAATAAATTTGGTACGCTCATATTGCAGGTATACATGGTTACACTATCGGGTCACATCTTTCGTTGCCCGCCCTGTATAGCAGAGGTGTCTATTCTTGATAAACCTAACAATACATATCTAGTTGATTAGATAGCGCTGTCACATTTTATTAATTAAGTTGTGCGTGTTGGTGTATAAAATATTATATCAAGGACTGAACCCCAATAACTTTTGTCAAGTAAAATGTTAAAAAATTCAGAAGATATGGTTTCTAAAAGCAATGTCGGTGATATTTTTGAGTCGCTACCACCGGCAGACAGGTCTGTTTATTTCAAAGCTTATCAGAACTACTTTGAAAATGGTTTTAAGCATATTAATATCAACCTGATCAGGACTACACAATTCGTTCTGAAGAATTTATTCACTCAGATAAGTAGCATGATGTATAATCATACATACATGCATATGTATTTTTGTTTCTTGCCAGACTTAAATATGTAAATGCAAACCAAAAGTCACTCAATGTTGAAATTGTGCTTAGATACGGCTTTATAAAATCTTCTGCGATCATGTCATAGACATAGGGAGAGGTTGGAATTTCTTCATTTTTGTTTGATTTTATGGTCAATGAAAATATGTATGTATGTATATGAAAAAATTAAACTTCTATAACTATTTATTATTGGGAAAACTTTAAATTGTTAAATTAGAGAAGATGCACTGTGCGCGAGAATAGACGTGATTTTGTGTCTTAAATAATCTAATTGTAAATTGAACCAAATCAAGGGCATTTGCTTTGAGAGTTGATCTCTAAATATTTTCATTACAACTCAATTTATTTGCTACCATTTGGAGAAACATCCACACGCGATGTTGCGAGATCTGCGTAGTGTGAGTGGTAGTAATAAGTGCCCCCTATCTGCACCTGTACAGCAGACTTCCTCCTTTCCATCATCAGCAAACAACAGAGATGGCATTATCACCAAAAGTTTTTTGCAGGAACAGCTGCAAAGCAATTTTCTATCTTTCAAACAACCTTAAGCGATCAAATAGATAAGCTTCGTAATTCCTTCAATTCTGCGTTAGATTAGATTGAGAAAAATTTTAAAACAAATCGATTTAATTGATGGCATCCTCTCTTCGCTTGTCGAACGGGTTAATAAAATCGAGACAAATACCAGTGAAGACTTACAAATACATACTGCAAAGGTCAATGCCCTTCGAGTGCAGTTGAATGCTCTGCAAAGAAAATAAATCTCCAGCGATGCTATTCTCTTTGGAGTGCCGGAGCGAACGGGTTAAAACCTTCCGCCTTATTCAGCAATCTCTGCGACTCTGACAAACTTCGCCACCTCTCCTAAAACACATTTTTCGTACAAGAAAAAACATAAAAACGCCAAATCAACTGTACCACTGCTGATTGTTCTCAAATTCAACTATACCCAAGAGAGGAACCTAATTTTAAATGCAGCAACATCTTACTCCAAGCAAAACAACAAAGAATTAAATCTTCATGACATAGCATGCTGGTCGATTTAGAGTCGCTAGCTGGACTTAAATCTTTAATGATATTTTTCTAATTCTTTTAATAAAAAGTTTATTTAACTATGATTCTAACAACATACATATTAATGCTTCAGGTGGCAAAAATTTACAATATTTTTTTTTGAAAGATGCCTCATATTTACTGATTAATAGTTTGACTGTAACTGAACAATACTTTTCAAATTTGAAAAAGTAGTCAGTACTATGACAAAACACTGTGCAATTTCAGGCTCTATTCCCATTAGGCCTTCTGTTTTTGCCGAGTTCTTAAAAAATGTAGGAGCAGTGTATCCATCAGTCGTATTACTTCTTCCTTGTCTTGTAAAGTCAACTGAGCTGCTTTTGTAGGTAGACTTTTGTATCTTGAACTAGTTTTTTGGCTTCGTATTTTCTGGCCTGCCAACATTTGTCATCAAGTTTGTATGATATGTGTACGCAGCAACGATTCCATAAATCGTATGTATTTATTATATTTTTATAAAACTTTTATCTCTGACTAATTTTCTAAAAATTATGTTAAATAACTTTTTCACCTACGATTAACGGACATTTGTCAGACAGAAATGGTAAAAAAATTAAAAATGAATATAAAGTGGGACACCTAAAGTGCTATTTTTTAACGTAATTTTCAACTATCAACCACTTTTTTTTCTGCAGTAGCATTGTATATGAAGCAATATACAATGACAGTAGTTAAAATTAGGATATTTTGGGACATGTGTATTTGGCTTTTTAAGTTTTCTTTTAAAATTGGTATAAACTTGCACTTACAGGGACGAAGTGAATTCTCAATTAACACAGAAAAAAAACAAATGAGCTTAAGTTGCAACATTGCGGACCTTTAAAATTCGTTTAAAATTCGAGTACGTATTAGACAAATTTATTGGTTTGAACTTGTTACTTGTAGAGTCCTCTCTAGATTTAACGGTAAAATAAATATAGAAAAAAAGTTTAATTTTATTTATTTATGACCAGCTGCTGATGTACTAAATCGACCAGTGTGGCGTAGGCGTGAATGTAGAAGGAGACTCGCTGTCAACCACTAGCATTAGCTGCTTCCTTAAAACTTTCATGCCAGACGTTGTATGTGTGCAACATGAATGTCATCTACCCACAGCTAATTAAATATTGGCGCAGTTATAGTAAAAGTTTGCTAAGTCCGTGCTAAGTAAGTTTAATTCCGCATTAGATGTCCCGGAATGTAATAATAGGACGATTACATATCGGGATTGTATATTCGGGATTCGTTACTTTTGTTTAGGTTAGGTGAAGTGCAAATTCAATAATAAGCTAATTTTTGGTAAGTCTCGTAAAATGTGTTAAAGTCCGAAAAACATTCTGAAATAGCTTCCTGGATGCTAATAAGATCTTATTTTCTCATATACATATGTACCTATGTATAAAAGATATTTAAAAATGTGTGCTCTAAATGTGTTTTTTTATCGATAAATGTTCATTTTGTTTAAGCCTTATCCGGATATAGTGTACATTTTACACTATTGTTTTGCTCTGCCATTTTACACAGCCTTGGCCAAATGTATTAGACACCCCTTTCTTTTTTTCTTTGCTGCCAAATCCTTTCTCGAACGTAATTAATTTGAATTTTATGAATTATGGCATCACTATACGAGGTTGTAAACGACTTTAATATTTTAGGAAAGGTCACCAATGCACTGTTATGATGCAATTGCGGGCTTTTGCATTTCTTCTGGTGTAGGATCAGTGTACAATCATTGCTCGAAATCGACAGACGCGTGACTTATTTACTTTCTATTGTTCATAATAGTGAAATTTGTTTATTTCTCTTTTAAAATACCAAAAAGAAACTTAGTCTGGCAGGACTTGTAAAAATACAGCTTTTATTTGAAGAAGGCAAAAATGAAACTGAAATAGCAATAGAAGTAAAGTGTTCATGTTGTGCAGTGCAAAATGCAAATGGGCAGTTCAACTAGACTGGTTCACACGTAAATCGCGAAAAATCCGGAGGAGAGAAGATTACCACGTCTCGGGAGGACAGATTTTTAATACCTCCTTCGCTCAAAAATCAAAAGAAAACCTCATCTGAGCCTTATTCTGAGTTTACGAAGGATCGGGGAAAAAATGTCTGCAAGAACCGTTAGATGAAGACTTAGGGAAGTTGGATGTAAAGATTGCAAAGCCAGGAAGAAGCCGTAGCTCTTGGAAAAAAAACAAGACGTCGCGCTTGGAGTAGGCGAAAAAACATATGTATTTCAATGAAGAAAATTGGTCCAATACATTGTGGTCAGATGAATCTTACTTTGGGGTACGATTAATTTAAGGTTCGCTTTTAATTCACACATCAAAAAATGTAACTAATTTTGATGTTCACTAGATGAGTATATCCTTTCAAAAAAACATCTGTTTTAACAAATTTTTGGATATTTGGCATCCCTGGTGTGAATTTTGTGAGACGAAGCTTTGGCGAATAGTACAGCCCTGAATCCGTGCTACCGACTATTAAGAACGGTGGAGGCAGTAAAATGATCTGGGGACGCATAGCTGCCAGCGGTGTGGGTAAAATGCATGTGTGTGATGGTCGGATGGACTCCTGCAAGTACATATGTAATTGTGTTGGAAAATGTACTTTAACTTGCCTTTTCCAACATTTTCGTTGAAAGAAAAATGTCAAATTCAAACAAGACAATGCACCCTGCCAAAAATCAGTCCTAACTATGATCTGGTTTGAGGAGAATAATATAGGCCTGCTTGAGTGGTCTGCGCAGTCCCCAGATCTCAACTTTATAGAACATCTATGGAGTGTTCTAAAACGTAGGATCCAGGAGGAAACGCTTAAAAATGTGGTATAACAAGAGTAGAATGATATTTCTATATATTTTTAAAGGGTGCATAATAGGAAGTCGCTTATATTTTTTTTTTTTTTTTTATAATTTACCCGCACTCAAGGGGTTATGAATACCCTTTTACATGTTATTCACATGGTGCGGGCGTCGGAAATGTAGATAGAGAGAGAGAAAGAGATTGGTGCAGTGGTTTGAAACTCAGATGTGTTAGGTTTCACATTAGCTCCAGGGGTGGTGTCCAGAATAACTGGGGAGATTTGATGCTGTCATGTATTTTTTTGCCTTCGCTTCTGATTCACAGTATTTTTTTCCCGATCCACCTGATGTCATAAGCATATCAATTATCAACAGAGCGATCAATTTCTCCAGCCATATGACAAACCTACTGCCAGTGTTATGCCTTCGCAGTAGTGTTGTCACAAACTTTCTCAATTGATCGGACTGCCTCTTATCATATAATGCTTGCTGATATCAGGGATTGAACTGTGAACCATCAGCTCGACAAACGATGACGCTACCACTACACCATTGCCACCCTTTCGCCAACTCATAATTCAAGACATGGTGAAAAATGATGCAATTTTAATTACATGACCATTGTTGTATAGGAACAACATTCTGTATTTAGTTATCCTTTCGTCCTTACCTATCTTTTCCAGTTTTGGCTTAGGTAGGTTCAAATAGGTCAGGTTGCTGAGATACAGCAATGATCGTATTCACTCTTTTGCAATATTATTAATGCAACATTTTTCCATTCTTCTTTATTATTAAAAATCGTAAAATCCTTTTTTTCTTTTCATTATCCATTAATTTTATTAAAATAATATTATTATTCTTTCATAATTACTTACTCTAACTCTTTTGTTCACTTTGTGATTGTAATAGGCATGTATTTCATGGTCTGTGGTTGTTTGTCTCTTATCTCAAGACTCTAATGGGTAGTAATTCAATTGAAATTAAAAGTGGTATGAATGAAATCTCATATTTGCTATGATTAATGTTCTCTCTCGACAGCGAGACGGATTTCGGGTTTGTCATCTCAATGCGCGTAGTCTCAGCTTGGAGAAATTAGATTTTTTACGATATTCATTAGCGGATTCTGCGGTTGATGTTTAGGCCTGAGATATCTAATGGTACTTACAATATACCAAGTTTGAGTTTATTTTCGAATGATAGAATAACAGATACTATTAGAGAAGGAGTAGCTATTTACTGCTAATCTAGACTTGACTGTAAACTTCTTACTATAGTTTTTAGTAATGGAGCTTCGCGATAGTTCTACCAAATGCTTAATTTCTTGCGTATTTAACCAACATCAAACCTCTTCATAGCCCTTTCTGAATTTTCTGCGTTATAGGAACATATTATTGTCTGCGGAGATTAAAGTATAGATCAACTGAAAGATATGGTTTCATCGCTGGGTAAAAAGAGTAAAAAAAGGTGATTTTAATCCTGATGAACTGAATGCCCACTTTTTGGGTAATTTAGTTGCTGACAACTTCTTTGATTTTACTTCTCTTGGCGAGCCACCAGCTCCTCGATATACCGACTTCGAAGATGTAACGGAAAATGATGTCGTTGAATGTGTTGCAGCTATCAAATCAAACTCTGCGGGCGAATATAGAATCACAATACGATTTGTCAAACTCATACTGCCTTGATTATCCTGTATCTAACCTATATATATACATGATTCACTGCATTACAACATCAATCTTCCCACAATCCTGGAAAATTGCCAAGGTTTCCCCAATAGCAAAAAAAAACAAACTCAAATTTCGTTAATGATTATAGACCTATTAGCATCTTGCCTTGTCTCACAAAGGTGTTCGAAAAAATCGCAGCTAAGCAGATTCAAAACCATCTGTCCATCTGATTTTAGAAAAGACCATAGTTGCAATGGTCAACATATTAGAAGATATAAGACACGAATTGACTCTGTCTGCTTGATTTCTCGAAAACGTTTGACAATGTCAACCATGACATTCTCTGCTGGAAACTTGAACACCTTTTTGGATTCAGCGAAAGAGCTCTAAAACTTATAAAGAATTTTTTTTATTCACAGGATGCAAAGAGTTGCCAACGCTGATTCATTTTCTGCGTTCAAAATTATTACACAAGGTGTTCCTCAAGGTTCCATCTTAGGGGCCATATTAATTTGCATCTTTATAAATGATTTGCCACTTGTATGCCTATATGCGTCAATAAACCTTTACGCGGATGATGTCCAACTATACCTAGGTCGCCCTTTTGGAAAAACTGACGAGCTTACTTACCTGCTTAACTCTGATTTAGCAAGCATATATATGTGGGCCACACTGAATGGTTTGCTAATTAATCTCACGAAATCTAAAACTTTACCTATTACAAATAAAACTTTTCAGCTTAATAGTTGACCTAATATTTGCTTGGGAAACAGCAATTTGGACATAGTTGAATCTGCTACTAGCTTAGGTTTTGTAATTAATAAACATTTTTCTGGATATAGCCACATGAGCATGGTGATTGGCAAGATTTATTGATATCTCTCTAAGCTAAGGTTAACACCTAGCTGAAACAGGACGAAAATTTGTATATTTTTTTACACAATATAACAAAACGTAAATCTCCACCTTATCTTTCCCACAAAATCCGTTTTGACCAGTCAACAAGAACATTAAACTTAGTCTTAGACTCTTTTGGAACTTTTTTCTTTATGCTATAAGGCTTTGGAATAATTTGCCTGCATGCATTAAAGCTTATCCACGGCTAAGAGCAGAAATGGGTAGAACGATGAAGGCTGCAGTTACAAAGAATACGGCCTATGTTCCTATATGTATGTACTTCTCGATAGGTTTGCTCAAACAATCCCGAACTTAGTCTACACTAATAAGATTCATACACCGAGCAACTCTACATTTTCTCTTTTGAAGAGCCGTATGTGGAACAAAAATTAAATTATTTTAAGTTATCACACATCTAAGTTTTTATCCACATTGTTGTAAGTAGTATGGAAAAAAATCAAATAGAAACAGTAACTTAGAATGCTTGAAGTATGCGCAGCGAAAACATTTAATTTTTTCATCTCTTAACAAACAATAATATTAATGTCGCACTGGTTACATAAACTTAGCTCTAGCAAAAGAAAAATTTATCACCTTTTTCTTATAATTCGCGCGCGGAAAGGGGGTATGAATACCCTTATGCTATTTTCTCAGGGCACGGGCGTTTGAAAGAGAGGGAAAGAGGAACAGAGGAGGTACCGGTGCATGCTGGCTTTAAATGCTTGAAGGCTGTAACGATGAGAAACACAGAGCCTGGAAGATCGAATCCCTGTATTTGACAGTACGTCCGAAGTTGGGCTTGAAGGTGAACTGATGTGAATTCGAAGCGTGACGCGTATTGCGGGTGAAATTTTGAAGGGGTGGAATGCAAGTGGCTATTTCGCTGGAACAGTTTTTGTGGAAAAAGCGATAAAACAGGGAAAGACCAGACATTTCTACGATGTTCGAGTGAGTCTATAGAGCTCACAATGTCTCTATCGCCTATTAGTTTTAACGCGCGGTTCTGGACCCTATCTAGAATGTGCAAAACGGTCTTGGGTGCACCAGACCAGATGTGGGCGTTATATTCCATCTTTGGGCGGAATGCCTTATATATTGAGGCCAGATTAGAAGGGGTAAAATATTTCTTGCACCGCTTAAGGAATCCTAGACATTTTGCAGCATTTATGGAGACCTCGAATACGTGTTCGTTCCAACGAAAATGGTAGTTAATACACACACCGAGAATGGCAAGTCTTTCGGTTTCTGCGATGCAAGTATCATTCATGGATAATGGTTGAGGGTTTTGGTTTCGCTTAAGAGACAGAAGACAGCACTAAGTTTTGGATACATTCAATTTTAAATCTGAATTTAATGAGTTTAACATACGCCGCCGTTCCTCATCTACGGCTGAAGAGCAGAGACACGAGTTAGGGAACAAATATGAAAAACTGAGGGTACTGCCATCAGCGAAGGAATGGATTGGATTATAGGTTGCAGACAAGAGATCATTTATGAAAATGAGAAAGAGAGTCGGAGACAAAACTGAGCCCTGGGGGAAACGAGCATTTATGTGGTGAATATTAGACCTGAAGCTGTCCAAGGCAACTTGTATTGAACGCCCCGAAAGGTAATTTCTAAACCTTTGCAGAAGAGACTAATCGATGCCATATGCACACATTTTTGACAGAAGAGCCTGATGCCAAACTCTGTCAAATGCCTTTGAAATATCAAGCGCAACTATCTTTGTTTCACCGAAGTGATGGGGAGATTGGTTCCACTTATCGGTGAGATATGCCATCAAATCACCAGTGGACCTGTTGCTACCAAAACCATACTGCCGGTCATTGCGAAGTTTTCGTGAATCAAGATATTTCATAAGCTGACGATTTATCAGCGTTTCCATGACCTTGGAAAGAAGGGACGTAAGTGCAATGGGTCGGTAATTGGTCGGAGAGGAAGATTCGCCTCTTTTAGGGACAGGCTGGACAAATGCTGTTTTCCATCTTCTCGGAAAAGTCCAGAAGAGTAGGACAGACAGAAAAGCTTACGCAGTGGTTTTGCCAGTGAAGAAGAACACGTCTTCAGAACCATTGGGGGATTCCATCTGGACCAGCGGATTTATGAATGTTGCGACTTTTGAGAACTCCTGCAACTGTGCAAGTGCGAGTGGACTCACAAGCACAGAGACAGACAAAGCTCTATCTTGCAGTGTAGAATTGGCTGCAAGTTGTGCAGCGAGCAGATTGGCCTTGTCTAAGGAGCTGACAGCTGGAATGTCATTCTAAATGAGCGTTGTGATGGCAGATGACTCAACATTTTTAATATTTTTGACGAATGACCAAACATTTTTACTACCTTTGGGACACTGTAGTAGTTTTTGCCTCAGTTTTTAATCGTGTAGAAATTTGACACGTTGGATATGGGCATTGCAGTCATTTCTTGCTTGTTTAAACTTCTTTTGATTTTCCTCAGATTTGTTGGCTTTATAAGACCGAAAACTTACTTCTTTCAACCTGATAGCCTCTTTACAGATCATGGTCAAACCATGCGTTTACCTTAGGTTTAATGCTCTTTATTCTGTTTGAAGTAAGGTCATTCATACCTATGAGGAACGTGTCGGTAATCATATCAACGGCGGCATCCATGTCGCTATCGAGGAAGCATAGCGACCAGTTAAAACTCCTAAAGAAGCTATTAAGGCCGGCCAAGTTGGCCTTCTCGTAACGCCATACTTTTCCTTTGGGAGTTTGTTCTTTAACTGTGTGGTCGGAGTACGAGAAATTAGCTGATATGATGTTGTGTATTTATCAGGGTGAGAAGTAAGAAACAAGTCAAGGGTGTTGGCGGAATAGCTTACAATGTCTGGTATTCGTGTCGGCTCAAGTTGTCAAGTTGTTTATCTCAGCGAACAGTTCAACATACCTTCTTTCGGGTGCTGTCTGGCCAGAGTGTCGAAACCAGACCGAATTGTGTGTATGTGAAATTGCCTGCAATAACGATTTCAGTACGAGGATACAGGGATACTATTTGAGTGATGGAATCGGACAGCGCATCAATCTCGTTAAAGGTCGAGTTGCTGTCAGCACTATGGCTTCTGTATATAAAACAGTAGTGAAAAATTTGCTTACGGACGTTGAATTCTAGCCATTTGGAGTTAAATTCCGGATTGGAACTGTGGGTATACTGTGATGGAATTACTACGGGTATAAAAGGCAAGACCGCGGTGGGGAAAGAATAATGGCACTAAGCTGTATCCAGGCAGTTGCAAATCAGAAGATTCTTTTACTACCTGTGTTTCGCTAAGTGCCAGAACAGCCGGTTTGTGGGAATGGGTGTGGGCATACTCATCAAAGAAACGCAACAGAAGAATGTATAGAGCATGCAACTATTGCGGTGCTTGAGAAACCTAACAGCGAGTGAGTGGGAGGGGAGAGATGGAGAGCCCGGCACTGACTTTTGTTTTTTTTTATCACTGCACTGCACCTGATGTGTGAGGCTCGCGCGATTAATTGGTCTATTGTTCTTGTTGATTTATGCTTTTTTTTGTTTTTTTTTTTTTTTTTGTTATTGAGTGTATAATCGTTTCTACAATTTTTTTTTATCTTATTGTATTTTGTTAGTCCAGTTTAAGGTTTTTTTTTTAGATGGGGGGGCAAAACGCGTCCACCCGCGACGACATTCAACTCGGTACTCCAAGAGAGCCATATTATCAGAGTCTGAGTTACAGTCCTCTTTTACTTTAGGACAATTTTGTGCCAATAGTTTCTCTAATCGAAATTTCTAAAAACCACACCAACCATTCAAGTAAGATTATAAGTTTTCTGAATGTTTCTCTTTGAAGTTATTTACAGTTTAATTGCGAATTGAAAGCCTTTGATAAAGTCAAAATAGGTAAGCAAGTTCTAATTTTAAACGAGATTTTTTTTTTAAATTTTTGCATTTTTACATTTCGTTCTTTCTCTTAAATTCCCTGTAGAACTTATATAAATCATTATTTTGGGTAAAAGACCCATCGCTTTTAAGCTATCAATAATGTATTTTCCAAGTTGGTTTGGCATTCAGAGAGCAGTGTGCTATATCCTTTGAGAAGTATACGTCACTGCATGCACCCGCATTCGATAAACCTGATCTGTTTGCGCGCTTTCACAGAAGGCAATGACTAGAGACTATCTCTATCGCTATTCTTATCCGTGATCCGTTTAGGTTTATAATTTCACTGCCACTTATCATATAATGCTTGCTGACATCAGGGTTTGAACTCTGAATCATCA
This sequence comes from Blera fallax, assembly GCA_946965025.1. NCBI lineage: Eukaryota > Metazoa > Arthropoda > Insecta > Diptera > Syrphidae > Blera > Blera fallax. The sequence continues at coordinate 54,603,254 of OX337246.1, forward strand.
GTTTGACAAACGATGACGCTACCACTACACCATTGCTACCCCTATCCTGTTATCCGGTATATCGCATACTCGAACACTTTCTGTGTACATTGAACATTGTGCGGTAATTCCTGACTAGTTCAGATTTTGCGACGCACACTGCCGGCCATAAGTTTCGAATCACTTTTTAGTTTCCATCAGCCTGTTTCTTTAACTACCATGAAAAGGCACTTGATTGAAGCAGGCTTAAAAGGCCTGTTGTGAGCCACGATGAGGCCACGGTGGCTTCAGTGTAGGTGAGGAGGACGGCGGCAAGCTCGCGGTTGCTCGGCTCAGCTCGTCGGACGGGGTGGTTCTTGTCACACCCCACCATACACCACCTGCTCAGCACACAAAATTTCGTGCCTTTTATCAAAAAAAAATCAAAAAAGAAGAAAGTAAGCTACTCTACGCTGACTGCGAGTGGACAAAAAAGGATAGGAAAGTAAATAGCAAGAAGAAAAGGAAAATGTCCTCCTCAGCTACACCGAAGTTGCCCCCGTGGCCTCATCGTGGCTCACAACAGGCCGTATAGCAGTTCGAAAACCTTTGATCTGGTCTCCAAATCGACCTAAAATATTGCTGTTGGCCAAAGAGCATAAACATTGGACGATGGAGGACTGGAGCAAGGTGCTATGGACTGACGAGCCCAAATATAAAAAAAAAATATCAAAAATGCAAAAAGTAAATGGTGATCCAAACCGGCAGTTTAGGTCTATAGTGGCAAATTTAAAATTTTCCTCAATAAGTCCTTCCCGGTCTTTCTCCTGGCCATTTGCACATTTTCCGTTTTTTTGTAGTCCGTCCGTGGTCAGAGCATAGTAGCCTCATTTCTTCTTTCTTTTTTTATTTTTTCGTTTATAAGGTTTATTTTGTGTGTTGAGCAAGTGGTGTATGGTGCGGGGTGACAAGAACCACCCCGTCCGACATGCTTATCCGTGCATTCGCGACCGTTGCCGCCGTCCACTTCACCTGAACCTAAGTTGCCTCCGTGGCTTCATCCTAGCTCACAACAAATGACATTTCCGCACATAGTGATATTCTTGATTTCACCCTCTGTATTACTTTAATGAAATACGTAATACAGCTTTCTTTTCTTAAAAACAAATTCTTGTCTGTAAGTTTCTGGTAACAAGAACACTTTGACAACTTCATTAAGATAATTCACGAATATTCCACCACCAGCACACAATAATTATCGCAACGTCAACCACTAGTCACATGTCACTGCGGGCATGAATACAGCCATAACAAATACCTTATGTTATCTCAGAAAATCTGTGACAATTATGAAAACTGACGTCCGACATGTGACAATGCAGTACAAAATAACACTGTAGATTATCATTTGCTTGTGAATGAATGTGCATCGCTCGCTCGCACAACTCAATGTCGTGGTTCTTCTCTACTACATCCAAATAAGGGTTCTAATTATCCGAAATAATTGCATCCTTATTCCCCTTCAGCAAAAAACCAATTCAAAATTTGCTGTGAACCTTTTGCTATTAGAGATTGTTTGCAGCTACTACTTATGTATGTCCATCTGTTTTTATATTCAGTATTAAAGAAATGCCTGTACATACATATCTACATACACACACATGTATGTATGTACATTATACATCCATACGTGAACCACAGAAAAGATAAAATAGTACCTAGACATGTAGGTACTTCGAAATATATAGAAAAGGATTTGGAACAAGACTCGGTATGAGTGGCGCAAGTTACATACATATGTATGTATGTATGCTATTAAGTTTTCTGTCAGTCAGCGAAACAGGGGAATCAGGAATGCAACTCATAACAGATGTTTCTCCACGCACCACACTGCCCTCTCTCAAGCGTAAAATAAAATAAATAAAATAAATGGTAAAAATATACGAGAGCTGAGTGGTAAACTTCAGGAGTGGAAAGAAAGTATGGGCCGATATAAATTCGAAGGAAAAGAAAATTTTTTACTTCTGTGATCTTTTACCCTAAAACTGAGAAGAACAGTCCCAGTCACTTTTTATGAGGGTTCGGGTAACGGCGGAGAACAACATGAAGATAGTACATTCGGAAATGCTATGTATGTGTGACGAAGATTTTTCGCTTTACTTCGCAACACCACAAAATGGTGACAAATTAACAGTAATAACAAGAAAAAGAAAAAAAATATATTTTAGGTCATGAGAGATCTCTTGGGTACGACAAGTGCCAAGGCTGTTCAATACACGTTACGATATCGAGATGGTACCTAAAGTGACTTCTATGCTTATACATACATATGTATATGTACGAGTATGTATGTATGTATGTATGTACATAGGTTGAATTGCACGGAGTAGGAAGAGAAAAAAAAGCCGTGGAAATCATATCCTGGATGAGTGACGATTACTCATAATGTACGTACATATATACATACATGCATCAGTAAATATGAGGAGTTAAGGATGGAGCGATGAATTTTGTATGATATGTATAAGCAAACTAAAACTGACAAATGTTCAATCGCTTATATTTATTACCTAATTTCCCTAACTCAGCTTCTGCTGTTGTTTGCTGTCGTGGGAACGACGACTGCGCCAGACGTTTGGTTAGCATTTCCGTTTCATGAGGTTCGCTCGTGCAGGTGTTGTTCACACCGTCTGCTGGTGTTAAGTCTTCCCCTCTTAAATGCGATTGTCCTCAATCGCTAAAAATATGAGAGGTTGTTAAACATTTGCTGTGGCATCTCAAGATATTGGGGTGCTTTTGGTGATACGATTGTTCTTAGTTCGGGTTGCTTGTCATGGATCTTTTCTTCTGGAATTTGGACGGTGACCTTAGTATTGTTTGGTTTTGGTAACAGCTTACGGATCGTGACTATTATGGCGAGTATTCCGAGACAATTGATGAGCGAGTAGGTGGTTATTTGGTGTGCGTTTTTCTCTGCTTGCAATAGTCGGATTTCGTTTGTGTTGTTGATGTGGAGGTCCTTCATCATTTCTAAGGATAATAATTCTCTGTATTTTCCTTGTATGAAAAGTATCGACTATTTACTTCATAAGAAAGGAAACATAACAAATTTAAATAACTATCGACCTATAAACTTGATATCAGTTATACATAAAGTGTTTGCAAAATGCTTCTTTCGACGAATACGGAAAAACCTGGACGAACAACAGCCAAGAGAACAAGTTGGCTTCCGTCAAGGTTTTAGCTCAACAGACCTCTTACAAACAGTCAACCAAATTGTTGAAAAAGCAACGAATATCAGAAAAACTTGAGATTAGTATTCATTGATTTTACTAAAGCTTTGATACAGTAGAACATATACTATACATATACTATCTGGAAAGCTTTAAAAAATCTAGGTATACCCAACAAAATAGTAAGATTACTCAAAGTCCTCTACACGAACGGAACTGCTAGAGTTTCCTGGAAAGCAAAGGAAGAAAATTTAATTTAGGTCGAGGAGTTAGACAGGGAGACCCACTTTTTCTGCAGTTCTAGAAGATATTTTTCGTTCAATGAATTCGTATTCATTAGGAATAAAAATTGACGGTGAATACCTAAACAATCTAAGATTTGCAGATGATATCGTGCTCATGGCAACAACTGCGGAAAATATGATGCAAATGGTAGAAAATTTAGAGAGGTGATGCATCACAGCGAGTCTAACAATGAACGCAGAAAAAACGAAGCTAATGAGCAAAGGCGAACAACAGGAAAATATTGTAGGTAATAAAACTATTGAATATGTTGAAGGATACGTTTACCTAGGGCAGCTGATTTCAGTCGAAAATAGAAGAGAAAAGGAAAAGGATTTCCAGCAGCTGGAAACAATCATTGATGCAACTGTACTACCTGGTATGACTTACGGCTCCCAAACTTGGAACCTATCTGCCAAATCAACTCAAAAATTGAGAACAATGCAATGGACAATGGAAAGAGTTATTTTAAAAATATCCAGAAGACAACGGATACGGAATGAAACCATCAGAAAAACGATAAATTTCTCAGAAGCGTTAGTAAAGGCGAGGCAACAAAAATGGAGCTGGGCTGGGCATATAGCAAGGACGAAAGATAAGCGTTGGACCATTAAAGCAACACAATGGACTCCTAGAAGTGGTACAAGAGCCAGAAGACAAACCAAACGTTGGAGAGATGATATTTGCCAAATTTGTAATACGTGGGAAAGAATAGCCAAAGAAAAAACAGCATGTAAAGTATTGGGGGTGGCTTATATCCGAACTTAAAATTATCACAATCAACACAAAATTATCGTAATGAATTCAAAATTATTTGACCTAATTTATAAATACTTCATTAAAATTAAATTAAAATACGTTATTAAATAAATTACACAAATATAAAATATGGGTCATTAAAGCTTATATTATTATTATAATTTTTATACATAGATGCTGCTCAAATAAGGCTCCACCAAAATTTTTACAGCAATTATTTTGGAATGACTAACAAACAATTTGGATACGCTTAAGTGATCTACTTAGCGAGTTCTAAGCTGGTTTCCGCAAAGATTATTCTACAGTTGAAAGCATCTTCTCCCTAACAAGCACTGCCCGAACTTTTTTGGATAGGGATAAAAATAAAAAATTTCAAGAATTTCAAGGTGCCTTGTATCGATAGAATGGCCCCTTTCTATAAACTGAGCAACCTAGGATTTTCGACAAAGGCACTAAGAGTGCTACAAAAATGAAGATAGCACCACATTGCTGTGGGATGGAAACATATTGTCCAACTGGTTTCAGCCGAAGTCTGGTGTGAAGCAAGGATGCCTGCTGAGCCCTCTCTTGTTCAATATCTCCCAGGGGAAATATCTCCCGATGGATCACGAGTTAACCTCTTGCTCTATGTACTTCAATAGGACTTCTAAACGCTTATGTTTGAGTTATTATTATTAACATTCTTCACAATTCTTGTTTTTCTGCAAGGACAAGAGAGTTCCAACATAAAAGTAACGGATTTCAGTGACTTCTATGTACGTACATACATGGATCTCCATTTACCTCTTAAAAGGAATTCATGAGATTAATTTTAACTAATAGACTGCTTTCATGCTCCAGACAACAACATTTTCTTACACTTCATTAATTGCTAAAGCCAACTTTTGCCTCCTCCTGCTTCCCTCCACACCCCGTCTTTTCCTTCCAATCTACGAACAATCAAATTAAACGTAAGTTTCAATTGAATGCACCTTCATTACTACACTTCAACGCGCACTTTCCTGCCTGTCTGTTTCTTGCCAATGTGCAAATCACATCCCTTACCGTTCCCTTTATGTATGTATATCCACTAGGCGGCGCTTGACTTCATTTTAGCTCATCAATTATCCTGTGTGTTAATTTAATGAAAGTGATAATCGGTAATTGGCAAGGCACCTGTTCGTCGCGCAAATTGAAAAACCAATCAACTAGCCATCGTTCATCATCATAAAATTGAAGGTGAACAACCTGCCTACCGGTGATTGTACATCGTGTTAAGTGAAAGGGCCACACAGGTCACAGGTCTGGAAGGATGCAAGGGGACTGTGACTAATGACTTGATAATTTTTTTGAATGCTTGAAGTGATTTTTTCTTACACATTTTTCATTGATTGGCAATTGGCACGGGGTTTTTTGTTGTTGTTTTCTTTTTCACTTCAACATTCAATTAGACTAGTTTCTGGTTCCTAAACATAACTAATTCTAAATGTGCACTACGTACCCTTTAACAAGTTACTAGTTTCTCTTTCGGTTATTCATAGTTGACACATTTTGAATAATTAACAAAATGTCAAGTTCCACAGTAGCGTAAGCTTACATAAATTTAATTATACTTGAGAACTATCAGCACTCTTGCCCCCAGAATGTCCAAAACAACCAATCATGATACTGGTGCTGTTTAACGTAAAGGACTTCTGCTACATCAATTCTGTGTGGCGGTGGGTCTGTGTACAGAACGGTGAAACGATTTATAACAGTCACTCAAAATCAAATAATTTTACAAAATTTATAATTAACTACAGCTGACAAGGATCTCAGATGAATTGTGGCTTAATGGTAGTATGATTGAGCAGGCTTTTGTATGTAACTTCAGCTGCAAATGGGGACATTGAGAGTAAGAGTTAAAGGCAAAAGGATATGCAAGGCAATAATTCATTTTCAAGTTTATTTTATGCAATTTGCTATAAAATTTCAATGAAATATGAATAAGCTCTTCAAGATTTATGAATAACATTGGAAAATGTGACAGTTTCGTTCCAGTAGTGACATCCATTTTCATAAATCAATTGAGTAAACATTTTTAATTAGATTAAAAAATTTTGAAATGTATTCTTCGCTATTGCAGTTAGGACAGCGTTCTTAAAGGAGTGAAAAAAGTATATGTACACAATATGTATAATGCATAATATGTATATATATTATATGTAAATGCTAACTGCTTCTTACATTACAATAGAAAGCTAAGCAATGTCAAACGAAATTTTCTAAAGAATGTTTGATACTCAGTAGAGAAATGATTGTCGTGTACCTGTAAAACCTACAAATGTATATACCTATTTATAAATTCGTAATAACCATATTTTGCGTACTCAGCGTATTAGTGTATATATTTTGTGTTTATTTGTTGAAATCAACAATCGCACGATAACTCTTTTTTAATCTCTTTTAAATCAAATACTTATTTGGGCAAAAACTTTATTGGTATAGAAAGACGTTCCATATGTCAAATATATCTTAACTATGTATTTATTTTAATCAAAATAATTCGAAACTAGCCGAATTTTCAAGATATTAATATGCCAGTACCTAATGCCAAGATCAAGCCTCAAGATTAAGCATTTTCATAGAACAATAGATGCCCTTTAAGATAACAATGGGACTATTTGCAATGTCGTATACATACAAACTAAACAAACATTTTACTTGGCTTAGTTGTATTCATAGTTAACAGAGAGCTTTACCTTAGTTTGTTACCCTATCCTGTTTCGTAACTAGATATTATGGAAAATTCGTTGAACGCTACTCAACTTGATGTTCTGGCATCCGATTTCTCATCCATGTTTTCTGTTTTTTGGATAAAGCCGAGTTTCAGGCTTTCACCTGAGGAGGGTGGGCTCCCTACGTTCGTTAAAAAAAGTACGACAAAACAAATTGATAGAAAGTTAAGCTAGGCAAATTAAAGCTTTTAAAGAAAATGCTGATTTATCTAAAAGCGAAATTATAATTGGGGATAAGTACAAGCCTAAATAAGAATTTGCCAAATAAGAACTGCGAAAAAACAAAAAGCAAGTTCTTGAAATGCGAAATAATAAATTGCGAAATGATCGCAGCGAAATAACAAAACGCGTGAAAAAACATGTATTGTTCTGTCCATATGTAGTTCTTCAGTATATCCTATCGAAATTGAAAAAAAAAAAATCCCAGTGGTATGAAACCCAAGTAAGAAAACTCTAATTCCATTTAAAAATCATGGGTACTCAGTTTATTCTTCCATTCTAGAATAATTTTAAAGTGATTCGTGGGAGCCTCGAGTCCATTTGGTTACTTTTATTTTATTACAAAAAGGGTGTCATCACAACTCATACCAGGATAACTCATCACCGAACACATCATACGGGCAGACAATCCCAGCGCAACTTATTCCAAAAGAGTGATAATGATAAATATGGTTTGAATTACTTTGTAGAATGGAGTTTTGGTGAATGTGTCAGGTTGTACAGGAGGGGATAGTGATCATGTGGTCGATTGATATTATGTGAGTAAAACTAGGGAATTGGATTACAGGTATATAGATAACTGAAAATAACATATGCTTAAAGGATTGGTTGATGGACAGCATCGTTGAGGGATATAGTATATACATATAACTCATATGCACATTATTGCTAATTTGGAGAACGATTTTTTTGTATTTAGGCTTCAAAGGAAATTGAATCATTGTAAAATAAGAGTACATATGTGTGTACATTATGTTTATGATTGGATGAATGTTTGATTTGGATGTTAGCTTTAAGCAGTTTCGTATGTGAAAATTTGTGTTGCGTAGCGTGAATAATGGAGTTCGTATGATTTGTTATTTTAGACTTTAGATGCTAGTTATTCGACAAGAGGTTCGGTTCGGCGTATGCATGAATCGGACCAACGTTTGATATGTTCTATTTAAGCTCTTTCGGGGTCGGTGAGTGATTATACATAATTGAAGGACAAAATTTATGTCCGTGCCAATCATATAAAATTAGAAAAAGGCGAAGCATATTAACTTCGTAACCACATCGACGAAGTTGAGGATGTAGAGTGCAAACCACAAGATATGTGCGATTCCCTACAGGGGCCTTGATTAGAGAGAGGTAAGTTACTACTCGAAGTTTCATGGCGGTGGACAAAGGAAGTTCAAGTAGTGATCTGTCAAAAAAATGGCGTTCAAAGCTTAATAAAAGCGGCCGTCTTATATTAGAGATAATAAAGCTTCCTCGAATTGGAGTATTAGCGTTGAAAAAGTCGGAGTCATCGAAGAGTTGAAGTCGGTGTGCACCAGGGAAGCGTCTTAAGTCCTCCTTTGCTATTAATTGCAGTCCTAGGTTATCTGCTTGTGGGAATGTGACGAACTTAAAGTGCATCAGTTATTTCTTGCTGACGATGGACCCATCATAACTGAGAATCAAACGTCCGTGCAACGAGCACTTCATGTATGGGTGGATGTTTTGGAGGAAAATGGCTATCGAATTAGTCCAAAAAGGACAAATTACCTGTACTGTCCATTCTCTAATCCACTCCGACATATTGCTGATATTGATTTGAATGGGGAAGTGATACCCAATTGCGAAAAGTTCAAGAGTCTGGGATCTATAATCAATAATGAAGCAACCATTGCTGACAACATCAATTATCGCGTAAGCATATGGTGGATGAAGTGACAGGAAAACTGTGCTATCTAATATTTTTTTTGTTAATGAAGGTGAAAATCTCGAAAGACACAACCCAAAGTAGTGTGGGACTCTAACCGCACTAAAAACACCTCCTTGATCATGACCAATCAACTAGTGATCGACAAAGATTTTATTTTCAACGTTAAGTTGGGTTTGAGAAGGTATTATAATTTAAATACGGGCTCTCGTAGGTGTCAAAAAAGTTCATGGGGCTTGGTTCTTCTTGACCTACGAATATTATTTCGTACATTTAAGACATCGTCTATCTCAGGATTGATATGCATCTGCAAACGACCGTTGTGACGCATTGCGTACTTTTTAATTGTATCTGCTACGAGGACAATCTGCAAATCTCAATGCAAGTCAGTATTTCTAATGAACTATGGGGCATTCACTATTCCCCGAAGAACCTTATTTTGGAATGTTTGCAATATTTGTACATTTTTTTTTCTTTGTGCAACCCCATAATTGGATACCATATGTCCAAACGGGTTTTAATATCTGATTGTATAATAGGATTTCATTCTCAATGGATAGTTCTGAGATATATCCTAACAACCAATAATGGGCAAAACACAATGTGGCGCTCGCGCGGTCGTGCGTTTGACAGGCATTGTACCGGCTTACGATAATATTTGTCAAAACGCGTGACCTCAAAATTTGCAACACAACATGTGACTTCACGACGGTCGTGCGTTGAGAGGTTAGGGATATAGCAGAATTATGTTCTGTTCTCTCAAATTTCCTACACACTATTTCGCGGCAGAAAAAGGAGTAGAAATGTACTCTTTTTGTTTTCATGGTTTGATTAGGAAACACAAATATAAGAAATAACTTCTAAAACGAATGTGTATGAATACGAAAATAAAAAAAAAAAAAAATAATTAATTTGTGTTGAAAAACATCAATTAGCAATTAAAAATGTTTACATATTAAATGCTAACAATTCGGAGTACATATACGACACCAACTCGCTAAAAAAGACCATCAATGATTTTAAAAATCGTGGAATACAAAGTTACCTTGAAAGTTTAACTGCAGAAAAAGATTCTAATTATTCGCTTTGGAAGGCTATAAAGGGTATCAAAAAACCTAAAATTCAAGCCGCCCCAATTAAAAAAAATAATGATGAATGGGCCAGAGATGACAAAGAGAAAGCGCAAGTTTTTGCCAACCATCTGGAAGAAACTTTCAAACCGTTTGATGGACAAGCGCTTATTCAAAATATAAGCGCATCGGATATAGACAATAGCGTCATAAGAAACGCAACGCTAAATGAACTCAAGCAAGAAATAAAGAAATTAAAGTCTAAGAAAGCTCCTGGATATGATCTTATCACAGGAGAGGTTCTCAAAGAACTACCTAGAAAAGCTTTAATTAAACTTCTTTTCATTATAAATGCCGCGCTTAGACTAGAATATGTTCCCAGTCAATGGAAATTCGCGGAAGTTATAATGGTTCTTAAGCCAGGAAAACCGCCGAACGAGAAAACGTCTTACAGACCAATTTCGCTTCTTTCGATTGTATCTAAAGTATTCGAGAGAATATTGCTTAGGCGAATACAGCCAATTATAGAAGAAAAACGTCTTATCCCGGATCATCAATTCTACGGTGGACCAAGTACATAGAATAACAGATGTAATAGAAAAATCACTTGAAGGAAAAATTATTTGCTCAAGTGTATTCCTTGACGTCTCTCAAGCTTTTGACAAGGTCTGGCATGAAGGCTTAAAGTTTAAATTGCGACAAGTTCTGCCCGATCCTTTATTTAATATTTTGAAGACCTATCTTACGAATAGATTATTCCGCGTCAAACACGGAAACGAATATTCAGACTTTAAGGAAATATTGGCTGGGGTACCGCAAGGTAGCGTCCTTGGTCCACTCTTGTATCTATTATATACTCGTGATATACCGCAAGTAGATGGTACTGCGCTGGCTACATTTGCCGACGACACTGCTATCTTGGCAGTAGGCAAAACGGTCGAAGAGACTACGGGAAAATTGCAAGAAGCATTGGATAGAGTAAATGAATGGACAAAGGTTTGGCGAATCGCTCTGAATGAAACCAAATCTGTTCATGTAAATTTTACTTACAAAAAAATAAATAACTTGCCGATCTTTTCAAACTCGGTTCGAATTCCGTTTGCAAACGAGGCTAAGTATCTTGGAATGACACTCGATGCAAAGCTGAAATGGAAGACGCATGTAAAGAAAAAACGCAAAGAGCTAGAAAACAAATACAGAGAAATGTATTGGTTACTTGGAAAGTATTCCAAGCTTAATATAGGAAACAAACTGCTTTTATACAAGCAAGTGCTAAAGCCAGTCTGGACATATGGTATACAACTCTGGGGTTGTACCAAAATAAGTAATATTAATATTTTACAAACTTTTGAAAATAAAGTGCTAAGAGGAATTGTTAATGCACCGTGGTATATCAGAAATAGAGATATACACAGAGATCTCGGCATTATAACAATCAAAGACGAAATCAGAAACTATGCGAGAAAGCATAAAAGTCGACTAGAAAGTCACGTAAATAATACAGTCCTTCAAATTTTGGATGACAGTAATTTACTGCGCCGTCTACGAATCCTTTTGACTTGGCGAGATAAGGATTTACCGCGTTTAGATTGTGGATTAACCGCGTTTATACTGCGGAACCTGTAGGACCTTTCAATGGAAAGTAACCTACCAAACGCTTCTATTTCGTGATATAAAAATTGCTTGATAAGTTATTTCTTAGTTGCAATATCTAACAAATTTATATCGAAGGGTGGTGTTTTTGGTCAGTAAGAATCTGACACTACTATGAGCACGCGCTTGCTATTCTCATAGTGTCTATGGAAGATTTTCACCTACGATCGGAAAAAAAAAAAAAAAAAAAAAAAAAAAATATACGACACAATGGTTTGCCTTTTTGCTAAAATCGAACAAGCCAAAGAATAATGTCTATCCAAAACAGCTGTGAGCTGTCAAAACGCGCGACCATAGTAGAAAATATTAGAGGGTAGGTCTACTTCGACGTTGAGGTCGCGCTTACGATATTTACGATCAAAAACCGAACAAACGCGTGAGGTCACATTTTGTGTTACCCCATAAGATCCCATTGTTTCTACTCAATCTGTCAACGCGCGACCGCGCGAACGCCACATTGTGTTTCTACTTTAAAGTTTTCTATATCTATTATTTAGGTTAGGTTAGGTTGAAGTGGCTGCCAGCTAAGATTCGCCAGCACACTTAGACCAAAGAGGTCCGTTGTGATACCACGTGGATCATGGGAGAAGCCTCCCTCCACCTACTCGTCTTAAAACCAATTAGAGCTTCTTATGAAGCGTAGGAGGCTCTTGATGTCGATATTCATCAGGTCGCTTGTATCATTATAATAGGGAGCTCCTAAGTGGAGTTTCCTTCTATGGGAGAGAGCTGGGCAGAGACAAAGAAGGTGAGGAATAGTTTCCTCCTCTTCTTCATCCATGCAGCTTCTACAGAAATCGTTCGCGAAGAGGCCCAGCCTTGTAGCATGCTTGCCTATTAGACAGTGTCCAGTGATGACACCTACAGTGGTGCCGATATGCAATCTGTTCAGAGAAATCAAATTCTTAGAGCGTTTTAGATCCAGCTTTGGCCAAATCTGTTTTGTCGCTAGACATGTTAAACCACTTGTCCACCTAAGATTTGCACTCTCGATAGCATACAGCTTAAGTTTAAGTTTGCGAGTAGCGATTGGAATACCTAAGGTGCCGTTATCCGGCAAGATGGGTAAATTTGTTCCTTTTTTGGCGAGTTCATCGGCCTTACAATTCCCTGGAATGTCTCTATGCCCCGGCACCCAACACAGGTGAATATTGAACTGCTCAGCCATCTCCACAAGAGACGAACGGCAGTCTAGGGCTACTAAAGAGTTTATAGAGGTCGATTCCAGGGATTTGATTGCTGCCTGGCTATCAGAAAAGATGCGGATATCTCTAGCAGATATCACGTTTTTCTTAAGCCAAGATAGGGCTTCGTTTATCGCCATTATTTCCGCCTGGAACACGCTACAGTGATTAGGAAGACGGAAAGAGAGCTTAAGATTAAGCTTATCGGAGAAAACACCTGCACCGACTCCGTCTATGGTTTTTGACCCGTCAGTGTAGAAGTGAATAGAATCATCTTCTAAAAATGCATCTTCCTCCCAGCATGATCTGGAAGGGATGGTGACAAGGAAGTTCTTCTCAAAATTTAAACGAGGTATGGTGTAGTCCGTGTTTTCGGGAGAGATTTTGAATTTATTCAGAATAGAGGCGTGGCCGAATTCTTTTCTTGACCACTGTTGGGTAGCTTCAAGGCGAACGGCTGCAGTTGCTGCCATTTGCTTGCTATATATATCGAGGGGTATTAGATGGAATATAATGTCCAGTGCCGCGGAGGGAGTTGTACGTAGTGCTCCGCTGATGCACAGACAAGCTGTACGTTGGACCTTACTTAGATAATCGCGATTTATAGCTTTATCTAAGGCTGTCCACCAGACAATCACCCCGTATGTGAGTATCGGTCTAATGATCGAGGTGTAGAGCCAGTGAGTAATTCGAGGTTGTAATCCCCATTTATTCCCAATGGCTTTCTTACAAGAGAAAAGTGCTACTGTAGCTTTCTTTACTCTTTCTTGAATATAAGGTTTCCAACTTAGCTTCCTATCCAGGATAAGACCCAAATATTTTGCTTTATCAGAGAAGGTTAAGCTGGTTCCATTAAGAGAGGGAGGGTCGACTAGCGGAATTTTATATTTCCTTGAAAAGAGTACTAGTTCAGTTTTGTGGGGGTTTACACCCAGACCACACCGAACTGCCCATCTAGTGAGCTTATTTAAAGCGTTTTGTAAGAGTTCCTTCAGAGTATTTAGGTGCTTTCCCGAGACGGCCAAGGCAACATCATCTGCATAAGCGATCGCTGTGCATCCCTCGCCTTCCATGATTATCAATAGTTCATTGACCACCAAATTCCACAGAAGCGGGGATAGAACACCTCCTTGTGGAGTACCTCTACTAACAGATCTTCTGATAGTCGTCCCACCCAGCTTTGAATTGATAATCCGACCATTGAGCAGTAGATTGATCAATTCGCGGAGTGAGCTGTCAACTTTCAGATCTGATAGTGCATCTGCTATCGCTGATGTATTGACGTTGTTGAAAGCGCCTTCTATATCCAGAAAGGCAACCATTGTGTACTCCTTGTGGAACAGGGAATGTTCAATTTTGCGTACCAGTGAGTGCAATGCTGTCTCCACTGATTTGCCTTTGCAATACGCATGTTGGGCCGCTGACAGTAGCTTCTTATCAATACTGTTGCGTAAATGGATATCAATCAGTCGTTCCAATGTTTTTAAGAGGAATGATGATAGACTGATAGGTCTGAAATCTTTTGGATTTGAATGAGAGCATTTACCCGCTTTGGGTATGAATACAACTTTGACTTCTCTCCATATCTTTGGAATATAAACCAGGTTTAGACAACTTTGCAGAATCATCTTCAGCACCGGCATAATTATGTCCGATGACTTCTGCAACTCGGCAGGTATTATGCCGTCTGGTCCCGCGGATTTGTATGGTTTGAAGCTGTGTAGTGCCCAGTGGAGTTTGCTCAGTGTGATTAAGTTTGAGGAGTTGGTAATTTGTGAAAGTGGTCTGCTGGAAACCATACTGTTAACAACTTGGGAACTGCCTGGGAAATGGGTGTCAAGCAGTAGTTTTAGCGAGTCTTCGCTGGAAGTAGTCCAAGTTCCATCCGGTTTTTTAAGGTAACTGGGTGTAATTGGATTTGAAGAGAGAATTTTTCTTAGCCTAGATGCCTCAGAAACTTCTTCTATTTTACCACAGAAGAGTCTCCAAGAATTTCGTTTGGCTTTTCTTAATTCTTTTTTGTATGTGCTAAGGGATGCCTTGTACAAGTCCCAATCTTGCGCGTCTCTCGTACTTTTGGCATTATTGAAGAGTTTCCTACAATTACTTCTTAAAGGGCCTAACCCTGCAGTCCACCAATGTGGCTTCTTTTTGCCCCTGGGTTTGATCAGAGGGCAAGAAGAAGACATCGCTGTGTTTAAGGCTGATGTTAAATTTTCAACCATGCGATCAAGTTCTTGGGGATTGCATGGGGGGTTAAGGTGATTTGAGGTAACTAAACAACTTAAAGTTGACCTATATTTGAGCCAGTCAGTTCTACGATAATTCCTAAAAACTGGTGGGCTAGGAGAGTCTACATGTAATTAGAATTGGAGGTACCTGTGATCCGAAAATGAGGGCTCGCTTGACACCTTCCAATTTCTAATATGGTGGGCAATGCTATCGGAGGCAAGTGTTATGTCCAGTACTTCTTGCCTGTTTCTGGTGACGAAGGTAGGCTCGTTACCTATGTTGCACAAAATAAGGTTTGTACTTAGAATGGAATCGAAAAGTAACTCACCTCTTTTGTTAATGTCGGAACTGCCCCATACGGTGTGATGAGCATTAGCATCACATCCAATGATGAGACCAGTTTTTTGTATCCCCGCATCTGCGATCAGTCTTTCCAGGTTATCCCCAAAAAGAGAGTCCATGTTATCATGGGCGAGATACGCCGAAACCAAGTAGTAGGCACCGTCGGTTGTTTCTATTTTTATTGCGGTAGTATCTCGATCGCTGTAATTAGGGAGTAAAATTGCATTTAGGTTACTTTTCACCAGTATACACGATCTGGGTTTACCTTTGTTACGCATATATAGGGTGTAGTAGTTTGGAGTCTTGAGTCCACATACCATATTGTCCACGACCCAAGGTTCCTGGACCAAGACTATATCTTCCCTGTCCTTTGAGAGACGGAGAAGAAGGGCGGCAGAAGCCGTTATGGAGTGGTGTAAGTTAATCTGGACTAACTGCAGCATTGGTGCTACAATTAGGCAGAGAAGCCTCCACCACGGTGGTATTCAGGGCTTCCGAGTCCGAGGACGATTCCAAAAATTCGTCCTCACTCAAAAGCAGTGGATGTAATTTATTGAAGCAGTCATCCGTCTCCATGTCCGACAGTTTGTCTTCATCGACTAGAGACGGATTCTGCTTAGGAAGTGATGTTTGAGAGTCGTCACTATCCAAGGAAGGGAACGTGACAGGCTCGGGTACGTCGGTAGGAGGAGTGGAATCAGAAGGGTGGGGGGGCAGTATGCCTAGATCTGTTTCCTCATCTTTTTTGTAAACCTTGATGGTGATAGGGTCAAAGCCGTAGTAGACGACACCACCAGTCTTCGCCAAAGGAGCCAAAGATTCTTTATTTATAACGATGATTGCGCATCTATAAAGACCTTTAGGCTCATCCAGCTTAGCGACTTTCCAGTTGTGCGTCGGAAGATCGGGGTTGCTTGTTCTTAGGATCTCTAATATTGTATCCGTGTTGGAGGGTTCGGCTGGGATCCAGGTGCGAGTTCTTGGTCTGCTCGGGATATCTTCCCTCGAAACAACCTCGAGCTTAGCACCTGGCCATACCTCTCCCAATTTGGCTATGGCTAGTTTGTAGAGGTCGTATGACCTTTGGTCAGCGCAGGCGATGAGCTTCACGTGGCCCTGATGCCATCCACCATCGCTGCATCTAGGAGGAGGACCTGGATTCTCCTTCATGATTTGAATAAAGACAAGAGGAAGTTTGGCAGGAATAAACTTCCACTTGTCAGGAGCTATCGAACCGTCTGGGTCGCTTTTGTCGATGACCGCCAGCACTATTTTGTCTTTAAGGACATCGCTGTAGGACATCGATGCGGCGTTGGGAGGCCTGGAAGAGGTGCTGGTGTTGTGCACCTTGGCTCTTTTAGAATCCGAAACGGATTCCTCCAACGATCTTTGACGCTTTGACGTGGAGTCGCCGCTTGTCCCAGCTTCGCTGACGATCTTCTTGGCCCATTCGATGCGAGCATTCAACTTTTCGGTTCTGTTGCATTCCAGAATATCTCCAAAGTGCTTCAGAATCCGACTGGCTGTACGTCGATCTTTGTACGCCTGTTTAGAGGGAGCAGCGCTACGCTTTGCTCCCGAAGGGTCCTTAGAGGAATGTGGGAGGGTAATGGTACCTATGGGCTCCACGCGGCTATTGGCAGTAGTCGGACCATGTAAAGCCACAGTCTTCTTACCAGCCAGCTCTTCAGGAGCTTTCCCGGTAAACAGCTTAGTCGCCGTGCTACCGTCCGGTCTTAAAGGGGGACCGGTCTTAACGCTTGTTTTTTGTTTAATTAATTTTTTTGAATTACTCATAGTGTTCCCACGAGTAGCGGAGAAAGGAGTGTCGGTCTGTGCAGAGATCCGCATTACACAGATAAGGCTAGCTAATCCGGAGGTCGCCAGGTATCCGAATACTCCGTTTGCGACTGAGCTATTTTTGGGATGGGCTCCCAGCCAGGTTGATCCTCGGCACGGGTCGTATGACACCTTAATCCAGCCCACCGGAGGGGAAGGGGGAAAGGAAAGGATGTGAAGCGGTAGGATTGGAGTTCGACTACATCTTGGTTTCGAATCTCATCTAGGGATTAAATCCCGAGAGTCATTGACCTCTACTAGGCCCTTACACCACGACGAGGTGTGCAGTCACGTAAGGGATATCTATTATTTAGATCTTCTACTTTTTTTTCACATGCTCCTTCCATTTCAGTTTAGCATCCAGATTCATACCGAGATACTTAGCTGTGTTAGAGTAAGGAACTACTTGATTATTAATAACCACGGGAAGATTCGTTATTTTTTTATTTGTAAAATTGATATGGATGGACTTTGACTCCTTAAGTTTAATTCGCCATCACATATCTCGTTAATTGAATTTTGTACCTTTTCTGTAGCTTTAGCCACACATCGATCTGTTGATAGAAGAGCAGTGTCGTCTGCAAATGTGGCTATCATGGTATCACTCGCATGCGGTATATCACTCGTATATATTAAATACTGGGTGGGTCCTAGAACACTTCCCTGTGGAACACCTGCTTGTATTTCTTTAAGTTCAGAATACGCTGAGCCATAAGGAACTCTAAAGAATCTATTACCTATATAAGATTTAAGGATCTCATAGTACTGTCTAGGTAGATCCCTATGAAGTTTAAACTCTAAACCCTTATGCCAAACTTTATCAAAAGCCTGTGCAACGTCTAAGAATATTGCAGAACAAATTTGTTTTTCTTCCAGTGCCTTTTCTACAACATTAGTTATACGATGCACCTGGTCTATCGTCGAGTGTTTACTCCTAAACCCGAATTGATGGGTAGGGATAAGCTTTCTTTGCTCCATAATTGCGTCTAACCTTTTAAGAAGGAGTTTCTCGAAGAGTTTTGAAAATAGGGGTAGAAGTGAAATTGGCCCATATGAGGTAACTTCTGATAAAGGCTTGCCTGGTCTAGGAATAGCAATAATTTCTGCTATCTTCCAGTGATGTGGGACATACCTTTGTTTAAAGCAAGCATTAATTATAAGCTTGAGTTTCAACAATGCAGTTGGAAGTTCCTTCAAGATTAGAGCAGTTATAAGATCATAACCTGGAGTTTTTCTATTATTTAGTTTATTAATACATGCCTCGATCTCTCTTAACGAAACATAAGGAATTTCCTCTTCGTCTACTCTGTTCTAGAAATCAAGATCTTCATTTGCTACCCTAGGTAGAAACGGTTTGAAAACATTTGAAGTGCTGGCAGGTGCTGACAAAAGAGTTTAACCTTTTCCTTTGGATCGCCGATCCATTTCCCATCAGATGTTTTCAACGGGGGATTTTGCGCTTGAGGTCTCTTTAAGCGTTTGGCAGCCTTCCAAAGGGAGTAGTCTGTGACTTTGTCAGCTGTTAGATTACAAAGGTATTTAGCTAGAGAATCATTTTTGAATTCAGTAATAGTTTTTTTAAGCCTATTATTGAGTCTATTAAAAATGGTTTTATCGCCAGGATATCTTGTCGCTTGCCATTTTCTACGAGCTCTTCTCTTTTCAAGTATAAGTTGCTTGATTTCTGTGGGGTATTTCACCGAAGCCTGTTTTTTTTGTTGATAAGTCGATGTACTATCTTCTGCTGCCTGTTGCACATCGGCAATGAATTGTTCTGTTTCAATGTCAATATGTTTTGTTGTGACTAGTGGGGACCTAAGGTTAATGAAACCTTCGATGAGTTCTCTGAATTTACACCAGTTCGTTCTTTTGTTTGTTAGTAGTGGGTTTTTTATCTGTTCTATCGATAAACCATTGACTGTTAGGATTACAGGTGTATGATCCGATCACAGATCATCACTGCTTTTAACTTTAACTTCTTTTCTATTAATACCTTTCGTTATAGAGAAGTCGATTACATCTGGTATTTTCGTTGGGTCAGATGGCCAATTAGTTGGTGATCCAGTCGAAATAAATTCACAGTTAAAATTTCGCCCTGATTTGTAGAGCTTCCTGCCTTTAGTTGTTATTAGTCTTAACCCCCAATATGTATGCTTTGCATTAAAATCACCACCGATGATGAAGTTGTTACCTAACATTTGAAAGAGATCAATTAGGTCTTCCTCTGTAGGCGAGTGCTTGGGTGGGCAGTATATCGCAGCTATTTTAAACTCCTTGCCTTTAGTTTCTATGCTTATTGTCGCTACTTGCATTGTTTGTTTTGCTATTTTTGGCAATTCGTAATGATCCAAGGTACTTTTCACAATCACAGCGCTCCCTCCCCTGGCACTGTCAGCTGGATGAGGAGAGTGAAAACAAAGATACCCAGGAATTCTAATCTTAGTTCCCTGTTTGAAATGAGTTTCAGAAATCAAGCGAACATCAATATCTTTGTTACATAGAAAACCTGAAAGGGATGTGTTGGAGTAAACCATTTGCATTCCACATTGCGACATTTAGATTATTTTTAATCATTAGTATTTTTTGTTTTTTTCCTGCTTCTTTGCTTAGCAGTTTAATAATTTTATCCTGATTATCCAATCTTTGGATAATAGTAATATGCATTTCCTTTACCGATATTTCCTCTTCCCCTCGTGTATTTTTCACAATTTGGGAATATGATTTACTTTCTACAGTTGGTATGTTCTTTTTAGCAGCAATTGGCACTTTGTCTAGTTTCTTGTTTTCAGCGTTTACTTCTTGCTTGCTTTTATTATTGGATATATAGTTACGGTAATCGCACCCCCAGTGATACCGCGGGAGCTTAAGTACACATAATATACATACATGTATCCAGTATCATACACGCGCAGACTGCATTTGCCCCATCAGCGTATCAGCACAGGCGTGCACTGCACTCGCTGCGTGTGCGCAAGATCAGCAGAATTAGTTAATAAATAGGAAAAAGCTAATGTTATTTTTGTAGTTGATTTGAATCCCGTGATGAAACCGGTCAAATAAAGAATTTTATAATTTAATTGTCGAATAGTTTTATTTCCAGCAGTGTTGTTGTTTTTTTTGTCGTTGAGTGGCTAACCCACCTTAACTGGCGCAGTCGACGAGCGAACCACGGTCGCGAAACAAAAGTGGAATTAACTAAAAAATATAAAATTTACTTCATCAAGTGAAAGTGAATTAAGCAGTTCGAATAAAAGTTAAGATAACCAAAGTTAAATTAACAAAAATCTTACTACATCAAGTGATAGTGAGTTTTAAACTATTCGAATTAGAAGTTAAAACCAACCAAAGTTGAATTAACTTAATCAAATAATTGTGAATATTCAATCAACCAAAGTTGAACTAACTTAATAAAAAAAAAAAATTTGTGAATAAATTATTCGGGAATCAACCAAAGTTGAACCAAATCAAGATTCAAATAAACAAAAGAGGAGGCAGTTCATCACTCAAGCAACAGGACACAACAGTATGCAGGAAATAATTCTAATAATTGTATTAATGTAAGTCATTAGAAATTATATTTAAAAGAAAATTGTGTAAATCTCTTTTCCTCACTATTAAATCTAAATTTAATCAACCGTAATTGTACGAAATATTTATATTCAAAATTGAGTCGGTTATAGCTGAATTCGAGAAATTATCCTTAAAAATGCCACAAGATTCTTTAAATACCCAAATTACTCCTGAGAGTTCACAAACCCCTTCACTATCTCCACCCAACCCTTCCCAAAATATGACATCAAATATCGCAGATTACAATACACCAGATATTATAAAAACCCTCCCTGAATTTCACGGAGACTCGAGAGATCTCCACCCCTTTATCGATGCCGTAAACCGAATAGAGGTAATCTTGTCCCACTGCGCGCGTAATGGCGTGATATCTGCCGTATGGTTAGAAGCCATAAGACAGAAGATTAAAGGAAGAGCCAGTGACAGACTTCGCCTACACGGTGAGCCTAAGTCCTGGAACGAAATTAGTCAATGCCTAAAAAGACACTTCTCAGATCATAGAGATCAAAGAACATTGTACAATACCTTATCAACTTTGAAACAGACTAGCACAATCCGACATTTTTATGAGCAAATTCTATCGCTTGTTACGGCCTTGAATACATCAATAGAGGGAGACGAATACATAAAGAAAATAATGATAGAAAGAAATCTGGCCGAAGGGCTAGATACCTTTATCAAAGGCTGCAAAGAACCAATCAAAACAATCCTTTTATCTAGGAATCCGGAATCGTTAGACACAGCTTTCGATATGGCTCTCAGCATCGAACCACATTCAGAGCCCCGGCACATATCCACTAACCAAAAACAGAAAGGAACGTTCTTTCAGCAAGGTAGTTATAACCAACCTCAAAGAGGTTTGGGATCAGGCCAATTCAGAAACAATTTTAACCAAACTAATAGAGGTCTTGGTTCAGGTCAGTTTAGGAATAATTTTAATCCACAACATAGAGAAGGCACCACGAATACCAGACACCATAGACAGGAGCCCATGAACATTGACAACTCCAGACAGTTTAGACAAAACACTAGATATCGAAACAATCCCACTCCAATGGATGTTGACCCATCCACTCAGACTCAAAATCGAAGAACACGGCCCGAAGAATTATTCTCCTATGAAAATTTTCAGGAGGAAGGCCCGATAGACAGACACAAGTAAATACACTCCCTTACGTTAATATAAAAACCCCAAATAAAATCCTTAAATTACTTATAGATACGGGTGCTTCCAGTTCCCTACTAAGTCCAAGTTTAATTCAGTCCCGTCATAAAATAAAAATGAAACCTATGCTAATTAAAGCCTTAGGGAGCTCTACAATAATCGATGAAAAAGTTGAAACATTTCTATTTAAAGAATTCGGAGAAAACCCTCCACCAGCTACGTTCTACTTGTTTAAATTTCACGACTACTTCGATGGAGTCATTGGAAATGATATTCTGTCAAGAAGTGAGATACAAATAGACCTTAGCAAGAACATAATTAGAAGAAATGGAACCGAAGTTCCAATATTCTATAAACCCCTAACGGAGTCATACGCTTATGCGTTAGCCCCAAATACAATCAAGTATCTCGAAATCCCTGTGGATAAGGAATATGGAGAGATACTCCTGGAAGAACAGGTAATTAACAAAAATGAAAATGAAACTACGATTGAATCACTTGAATGCCGAAGAGCGAAAGATGATATCGAAACTAATACATACAGCGAAATATTTTATAAAGAAGGCGAAGACCTTAGCTTCACAAATCAAGTTAAACATAAGATTAAAACTGTAGATGACATCCCCATTTATTCAAAGACATACCGATATCCCTACATTCACAGGGAAGAGGTGAAACGCCAAATAGAGAAAATGTTGAAAGAGGGAATTATACGCCAAAGTTACTCACCATGGTCATCACCGATCTGGATTGTACCGAAAAAAGCCGATGCTTCAGGCAAAAAGAAATGGCGATTAGTGGTTGACTATAGGAAACTAAATGAAAAAACCGTTAATGACAAGTATCCTCTCCCCAACATTTCTGAAATTCTAGATAAACTAGGCAGGGCAATGTATTTCAGCACCTTGGATCTCGCTTCGGGATTCCATCAAATAGAGGTGTATCCGGAGGACATAAAGAAAACCGCATTCACAGTGGAAAATGGACACTACGAGTACGTTCGTATGCCATTCGGGCTGAAAAACGCACCCGCCACTTTCCAGCGTGTAATGGACAACGTCCTGAAAGAATTGCAAGGCAATGTGTGTTTAGTATACATGGACGACATTATTGTTTTTTCTACCTCCCTAGTCGAACACATACAAAATCTCAGTAAAGTTTTCAATGCACTTCAGAAAGCAAATCTGAAAGTACAACTAGATAAATCTGAGTTTCTACAGAAAGAAGTAGCTTTTCTCGGACATATCATTTCAGAGGATGGCATTAAGCCTAATCCTGAGAAAATCAAAGCAGTTAAAGAATATCCGATTCCAAAAACACCAAGACAGATTAAACAGTTTCTTGGACTTTTAGGATATTATCGCAAATTCATAAGGGATTTCGCGAAGTTAACGAAACCTCTTACATCAAAATTAAAAAAAGGAGCAAAAATCGATCTGCACGACCCAACTTACACTAAATGCTTTGAGACGTGTAAAGACATGTTAATTAACGATCCTATTCTAGCATACCCAGACTTTGACAAACCGTTTATACTGACAACGGATGCGTCTAATCAAGCCCTTGGAGCAGTTCTATCCCAAATACAAAACGGCAATGAACATCCAATTTGCTACGCAAGCAGAACACTCAACGATCATGAGCAAAATTACTCTACAATTGAAAAAGAGCTACTAGCAATTGTATGGGCCACTAAGTACTTTAGGCCATATCTATTTGGTAACAAGTTTAAGATCCAAACAGACCATAAACCCCTAAATTGGCTCATGTCCTTAAAAGAACCCAATTCAAAATTAGTGCGCTGGCGACTTAAACTTGAAGAATTTAACTACGAAATTCAATATAAACCAGGAAAAATTAATAATAACGCAGACGCTCTCTCAAGAATACCCCAGGAATCGGATAAAACACCTAAAATGGAAATTAACATGCAGGAATCGACATCAGGAAATACAGCGCATAGTGCGGAAACAGACAACCAAGACTTAATTCCTATATCTGAATCATGTCTCAATCAATTTAAGAACCAATTTATAATTTCATTAAGGCAAAGTGGAAGTGCATCTATTAAGACAACAAAACTCTTTAAAAACACTAGGAAATCCATACAGTTAAAAAACTACGATGAGGATTCTTTAGTGCAAATAATAAAGAATCATTTTAATCCTAATCAAATTAACGCGGTCTATATAGAAAACTTAGAATTATTCTTAGCACTTCAAAATGTTTATGAAAAATATTTTTCTAGGAGTAAGCAAATGAGAATACTCCGATGTACTCGATTAAGAGAAGACATAACGGACGAGCTGGAACAAGATGAAATTATTAAAAAATGCCATTTGGAAAATAACCATAGAGGAATAAACGAATGTTTTGAACACATTAAAAGGAAATACTTTTTCCCTAACCTCAAACGTAAAATAACAATCTTTATTAATCAGTGCGACATCTGCCAAACTGAAAAATACGAAAGGAACCCCCCAAAGCAAAAGTTCGAATTTACACCAACCCCTAAATCACCCTTAGAAATCTGTCACATAGACTTATTCTTTCCTAGCAAAGGCAGGCCATTACTAACTATAATAGATAAATTTTCAAGGTACGCCCAAGCATATCCCCTAGAAACTCGTAATACACCACACATTAAGGAAGCTCTATTAAAATTTTTTAGTCAGTTTGGAAAGCCTAAACTATTAGTAACAGACCAAGAAGGTGCAGTCACAACCATAGGAATGAGAGAATTCTTTTCTGAAAACAACATAGGTATTCATTTTACATCATCCAATTCCTCAACTTCGAATGCTCCAATAGAAAGATTCCACTCTACATTACTAGAGCATTTAAGAATAATAACAAATAATGAAAATACATCATTCGAGGAATCGATCTATAAAGCACTCTACGGATACAACAATTCTATAAACCAAATTACTAAATTCGCTCCATTCGAATTATTTTTTGGTAGAAAATTTGATACCCCATTAGAACCAAATCTAGAAAAAATTCAAGAGCATAGGCAGGAAATTTTTAATGAAGCTCACCAAAATAGTAGCAAGCAAAAAGAAAATTATATTAATAAACTTAACCAGAACAGGGAAAACCCAATTACATTACCGACTGACAAAGACGTTTACAAGAAAGAGAGACCGACAAACAAACTTCAAAAGAGATTTAAGAAAATGAGAATACAAAGGCAGGAAAAAAATACAGCTTTCGATAACGCAGATAGGAAATTTCACAAAAATAAAATTAAGAAACCTCGAAAATTTCAGGCTCAGGACAGCACAAACGCAACTAGAGATACAGGACCTGACGAACAACCCCGGACTAGTAGCCATACAGACGAGTAGCGACGTTAATATAATCAGAAATTACCACAAGCTTATCCATATAATAAACCTAGAAAACTATAAAACAAGTATTGAGAATATTGGCAAAAACGTAAACTTTATCAGGAATAATATCATCATTAAAACACTTCAGCAAAAATTTGACAATCTACAGAAAACGTTCGACATTATCTATCCACATAACCGCAACAGAAGAGCATTGATAAATCTACTTGGAACTGGAATAAAGTTTATTACAGGAAACATGGACCATACAGACGCAATAGAAATTAACAATCAAATTAGAGAACTTCAATTGAACAACGAACAACTGATAAATTACCAAAACTCACAGACAAGAATAAACCAAGACATGATAGATAGATTCAATAATATAACAGAACATATTAATAAACAACAAGAAACCATTAATACATACTTAAGTGAAATAGGGAAACAGATTAGCAAAATTCACGAAGACGACTTTACCTTTATGCAATACATATACCAAACTTCCTACGACATTGATGTACTCAAAAGCCATTTAGACGATATCTCCGAATCTATTCAGTTAGCAAAACTTAAAGTAATACCAAGAAATATTTTAACCCCTAAAGAACTAGAATTTGCTTTCAAAAAATTAAGTTCGCAAGGAATTTCTGTTGATTCACTTGAACAAATATACAGCATGTGTGAACTTCAAGCGTTTTATCACGCCACAAATATAATTTTCGTCATAAAAATACCTCTTTTCCATCCAGAAAAATTTAGAGAATATCTCCTAGAATCCGTCCCTACCTTAAAAAATAAATCCCTATCCATACCTTATCCCATACTCTTACAAAATAATGAAGAATCTTACTTTTCAAAAGAAGAATGTAATAGCATTAATAATATAAAAACATGTCAGAGTAAAAATCTTATAAATATAACAAATGATTTATGTTACTCTAAGATAGTTTTAGGATTGCCAGGTAGATGTAACTATAATGAAGATAATGAAATCAACATTGTAAGACAAATTAACGATAATTTTGTTATACTAAAAAATGTTAAAAATACTCTAATAGAATCTAATTGTATACCTAAAAGAATGATCAATGGAAATGTTCTTATAAAAATGAAAAATTGTTCAGTTACTATAAACGGTATAAAGTACGAAGATTTTAAAACAATTTACTATGAAGATTTTCACATTGTACCACTACATAATTTAGACATAACTTATAATAAAATTGTACCCGAATTAAGTTTAAGGAAATTAGAAAACTATAATATTGAAAATAAAGATGTAATTAAAAGAATTCATTTTAGAAGCAATATTCATAATTCAACACAATATATTCTCATACTATTTGTTATAATAATTGTAATTGTATACTTAACATTAAGCATAAGGAAAAACAAAATTTCATCTAGCGAAACATCGCCATCAATACAGATCTACCCAACACCAGCACAACAGTCTTATTCGCCGGAGTCTCATCTTAAGGAGGGGGGAGTTACGGTAATCGCACCCCCAGTGATACCGCGGGAGCTTAAGTACACATAATATACATACATGTATCCAGTATCATACACGCGCAGACTGCGTAATCCAATATCATACACGCGCAGACTGCATTTGCCCCATCAGCGTATCAGCACAGGCGTGCACTGCACTCGCTGCGTGTGCGCAAGATCAGCAGAATTAGTTAATAAATAGGAAAAAGCTAATGTTATTTTTGTAGTTGATTTGAATCCCGTGATGAAACCGGTCAAATAAAGAATTTTATAATTTAATTGTCGAATAGTTTTATTTCCAGCAGTGTTGTTGTTTTTTTTGTCGTTGAGTGGCTAACCCACCTTAACTGGCGCAGTCGACGAGCGAACCACGGTCGCGAAACAAAAGTGGAATTAACTAAAAAATATAAAATTTACTTCATCAAGTGAAAGTGAATTAAGCAGTTCGAATAAAAGTTAAGATAACCAAAGTTAAATTAACAAAAATCTTACTACATCAAGTGATAGTGAGTTTTAAACTATTCGAATTAGAAGTTAAAACCAACCAAAGTTGAATTAACTTAATCAAATAATTGTGAATATTCAATCAACCAAAGTTGAACTAACTTAATAAAAAAAAAAAAATTGTGAATAAATTATTCGGGAATCAACCAAAGTTGAACCAAATCAAGATTCAAATAAACAAAAGAGGAGGCAGTTCATCACTCAAGCAACAGGACACAACAGTATGCAGGAAATAATTCTAATAATTGTATTAATGTAAGTCATTAGAAATTATATTTAAAAGAAAATTGTGTAAATCTCTTTTCCTCACTATTAAATCTAAATTTAATCAACCGTAATTGTACGAAATATTTATATTCAAAATTGAGTCGGTTATAGCTGAATTCGAGAAATTATCCTTAAAAATGCCACAAGATTCTTTAAATACCCAAATTACTCCTGAGAGTTCACAAACCCCTTCACTATCTCCACCCAACCCTTCCCAAAATATGACATCAAATATCGCAGATTACAATACACCAGATATTATAAAAACCCTCCCTGAATTTCACGGAGACTCGAGAGATCTCCACCCCTTTATCGATGCCGTAAACCGAATAGAGGTAATCTTGTCCCACTGCGCGCGTAATGGCGTGATATCTGCCGTATGGTTAGAAGCCATAAGACAGAAGATTAAAGGAAGAGCCAGTGACAGACTTCGCCTACACGGTGAGCCTAAGTCCTGGAACGAAATTAGTCAATGCCTAAAAAGACACTTCTCAGATCATAGAGATCAAAGAACATTGTACAATACCTTATCAACTTTGAAACAGACTAGCACAATCCGACATTTTTATGAGCAAATTCTATCGCTTGTTACGGCCTTGAATACATCAATAGAGGGAGACGAATACATAAAGAAAATAATGATAGAAAGAAATCTGGCCGAAGGGCTAGATACCTTTATCAAAGCCTGCAAAGAACCAATCAAAACAATCCTTTTATCTAGGAATCCGGAATCGTTAGACACAGCTTTCGATATGGCTCTCAGCATCGAACCACATTCAGAGCCCCGGCACATATCCACTAACCAAAAACAGAAAGGAACGTTCTTTCAGCAAGGTAGTTATAACCAACCTCAAAGAGGTTTGGGATCAGGCCAATTCAGAAACAATTTTAACCAAACTAATAGAGGTCTTGGTTCAGGTCAGTTTAGGAATAATTTTAATCCACAACATAGAGAAGGCACCACGAATACCAGACACCATAGACAGGAGCCCATGAACATTGACAACTCCAGACAGTTTAGACAAAACACTAGATATCGAAACAATCCCACTCCAATGGATGTTGACCCATCCACTCAGACTCAAAATCGAAGAACACGGCCCGAAGAATTATTCTCCTATGAAAATTTTCAGGAGGAAGGCCCGATAGACAGACACAAGTAAATACACTCCCTTACGTTAATATAAAAACCCCAAATAAAATCCTTAAATTACTTATAGATACGGGTGCTTCCAGTTCCCTACTAAGTCCAAGTTTAATTCAGTCCCGTCATAAAATAAAAATGAAACCTATGCTAATTAAAGCCTTAGGGAGCTCTACAATAATCGATGAAAAAGTTGAAACATTTCTATTTAAAGAATTCGGAGAAAACCCTCCACCAGCTACGTTCTACTTGTTTAAATTTCACGACTACTTCGATGGAGTCATTGGAAATGATATTCTGTCAAGAAGTGAGATACAAATAGACCTTAGCAAGAACATAATTAGAAGAAATGGAACCGAAGTTCCAATATTCTATAAACCCCTAACGGAGTCATACGCTTATGCGTTAGCCCCAAATACAATCAAGTATCTCGAAATCCCTGTGGATAAGGAATATGGAGAGATACTCCTGGAAGAACAGGTAATTAACAAAAATGAAAATGAAACTACGATTGAATCACTTGAATGCCGAAGAGCGAAAGATGATATCGAAACTAATACATACAGCGAAATATTTTATAAAGAAGGCGAAGACCTTAGCTTCACAAATCAAGTTAAACATAAGATTAAAACTGTAGATGACATCCCCATTTATTCAAAGACATACCGATATCCCTACATTCACAGGGAAGAGGTGAAACGCCAAATAGAGAAAATGTTGAAAGAGGGAATTATACGCCAAAGTTACTCACCATGGTCATCACCGATCTGGATTGTACCGAAAAAAGCCGATGCTTCAGGCAAAAAGAAATGGCGATTAGTGGTTGACTATAGGAAACTAAATGAAAAAACCGTTAATGACAAGTATCCTCTCCCCAACATTTCTGAAATTCTAGATAAACTAGGCAGGGCAATGTATTTCAGCACCTTGGATCTCGCTTCGGGATTCCATCAAATAGAGGTGTATCCGGAGGACATAAAGAAAACCGCATTCACAGTGGAAAATGGACACTACGAGTACGTTCGTATGCCATTCGGGCTGAAAAACGCACCCGCCACTTTCCAGCGTGTAATGGACAACGTCCTGAAAGAATTGCAAGGCAATGTGTGTTTAGTATACATGGACGACATTATTGTTTTTTCTACCTCCCTAGTCGAACACATACAAAATCTCAGTAAAGTTTTCAATGCACTTCAGAAAGCAAATCTGAAAGTACAACTAGATAAATCTGAGTTTCTACAGAAAGAAGTAGCTTTTCTCGGACATATCATTTCAGAGGATGGCATTAAGCCTAATCCTGAGAAAATCAAAGCAGTTAAAGAATATCCGATTCCAAAAACACCAAGACAGATTAAACAGTTTCTTGGACTTTTAGGATATTATCGCAAATTCATAAGGGATTTCGCGAAGTTAACGAAACCTCTTACATCAAAATTAAAAAAAGGAGCAAAAATCGATCTGCACGACCCAACTTACACTAAATGCTTTGAGACGTGTAAAGACATGTTAATTAACGATCCTATTCTAGCATACCCAGACTTTGACAAACCGTTTATACTGACAACGGATGCGTCTAATCAAGCCCTTGGAGCAGTTCTATCCCAAATACAAAACGGCAATGAACATCCAATTTGCTACGCAAGCAGAACACTCAACGATCATGAGCAAAATTACTCTACAATTGAAAAAGAGCTACTAGCAATTGTATGGGCCACTAAGTACTTTAGGCCATATCTATTTGGTAACAAGTTTAAGATCCAAACAGACCATAAACCCCTAAATTGGCTCATGTCCTTAAAAGAACCCAATTCAAAATTAGTGCGCTGGCGACTTAAACTTGAAGAATTTAACTACGAAATTCAATATAAACCAGGAAAAATTAATAATAACGCAGACGCTCTCTCAAGAATACCCCAGGAATCGGATAAAACACCTAAAATGGAAATTAACATGCAGGAATCGACATCAGGAAATACAGCGCATAGTGCGGAAACAGACAACCAAGACTTAATTCCTATATCTGAATCATGTCTCAATCAATTTAAGAACCAATTTATAATTTCATTAAGGCAAAGTGGAAGTGCATCTATTAAGACAACAAAACTCTTTAAAAACACTAGGAAATCCATACAGTTAAAAAACTACGATGAGGATTCTTTAGTGCAAATAATAAAGAATCATTTTAATCCTAATCAAATTAACGCGGTCTATATAGAAAACTTAGAATTATTCTTAGCACTTCAAAATGTTTATGAAAAATATTTTTCTAGGAGTAAGCAAATGAGAATACTCCGATGTACTCGATTAAGAGAAGACATAACGGACGAGCTGGAACAAGATGAAATTATTAAAAAATGCCATTTGGAAAATAACCATAGAGGAATAAACGAATGTTTTGAACACATTAAAAGGAAATACTTTTTCCCTAACCTCAAACGTAAAATAACAATCTTTATTAATCAGTGCGACATCTGCCAAACTGAAAAATACGAAAGGAACCCCCCAAAGCAAAAGTTCGAATTTACACCAACCCCTAAATCACCCTTAGAAATCTGTCACATAGACTTATTCTTTCCTAGCAAAGGCAGGCCATTACTAACTATAATAGATAAATTTTCAAGGTACGCCCAAGCATATCCCCTAGAAACTCGTAATACACCACACATTAAGGAAGCTCTATTAAAATTTTTTAGTCAGTTTGGAAAGCCTAAACTATTAGTAACAGACCAAGAAGGTGCAGTCACAACCATAGGAATGAGAGAATTCTTTTCTGAAAACAACATAGGTATTCATTTTACATCATCCAATTCCTCAACTTCGAATGCTCCAATAGAAAGATTCCACTCTACATTACTAGAGCATTTAAGAATAATAACAAATAATGAAAATACATCATTCGAGGAATCGATCTATAAAGCACTCTACGGATACAACAATTCTATAAACCAAATTACTAAATTCGCTCCATTCGAATTATTTTTTGGTAGAAAATTTGATACCCCATTAGAACCAAATCTAGAAAAAATTCAAGAGCATAGGCAGGAAATTTTTAATGAAGCTCACCAAAATAGTAGCAAGCAAAAAGAAAATTATATTAATAAACTTAACCAGAACAGGGAAAACCCAATTACATTACCGACTGACAAAGACGTTTACAAGAAAGAGAGACCGACAAACAAACTTCAAAAGAGATTTAAGAAAATGAGAATACAAAGGCAGGAAAAAAATACAGCTTTCGATAACGCAGATAGGAAATTTCACAAAAATAAAATTAAGAAACCTCGAAAATTTCAGGCTCAGGACAGCACAAACGCAACTAGAGATACAGGACCTGA
This sequence comes from Blera fallax, assembly GCA_946965025.1. Taxonomy (NCBI): domain Eukaryota; kingdom Metazoa; phylum Arthropoda; class Insecta; order Diptera; family Syrphidae; genus Blera; species Blera fallax. The sequence continues at coordinate 54,635,285 of OX337246.1, forward strand.
CGAACAACCCCGGACTAGTAGCCATACAGACGAGTAGCGACGTTAATATAATCAGAAATTACCACAAGCTTATCCATATAATAAACCTAGAAAACTATAAAACAAGTATTGAGAATATTGGCAAAAACGTAAACTTTATCAGGAATAATATCATCATTAAAACACTTCAGCAAAAATTTGACAATCTACAGAAAACGTTCGACATTATCTATCCACATAACCGCAACAGAAGAGCATTGATAAATCTACTTGGAACTGGAATAAAGTTTATTACAGGAAACATGGACCATACAGACGCAATAGAAATTAACAATCAAATTAGAGAACTTCAATTGAACAACGAACAACTGATAAATTACCAAAACTCACAGACAAGAATAAACCAAGACATGATAGATAGATTCAATAATATAACAGAACATATTAATAAACAACAAGAAACCATTAATACATACTTAAGTGAAATAGGGAAACAGATTAGCAAAATTCACGAAGACGACTTTACCTTTATGCAATACATATACCAAACTTCCTACGACATTGATGTACTCAAAAGCCATTTAGACGATATCTCCGAATCTATTCAGTTAGCAAAACTTAAAGTAATACCAAGAAATATTTTAACCCCTAAAGAACTAGAATTTGCTTTCAAAAAATTAAGTTCGCAAGGAATTTCTGTTGATTCACTTGAACAAATATACAGCATGTGTGAACTTCAAGCGTTTTATCACGCCACAAATATAATTTTCGTCATAAAAATACCTCTTTTCCATCCAGAAAAATTTAGAGAATATCTCCTAGAATCCGTCCCTACCTTAAAAAATAAATCCCTATCCATACCTTATCCCATACTCTTACAAAATAATGAAGAATCTTACTTTTCAAAAGAAGAATGTAATAGCATTAATAATATAAAAACATGTCAGAGTAAAAATCTTATAAATATAACAAATGATTTATGTTACTCTAAGATAGTTTTAGGATTGCCAGGTAGATGTAACTATAATGAAGATAATGAAATCAACATTGTAAGACAAATTAACGATAATTTTGTTATACTAAAAAATGTTAAAAATACTCTAATAGAATCTAATTGTATACCTAAAAGAATGATCAATGGAAATGTTCTTATAAAAATGAAAAATTGTTCAGTTACTATAAACGGTATAAAGTACGAAGATTTTAAAACAATTTACTATGAAGATTTTCACATTGTACCACTACATAATTTAGACATAACTTATAATAAAATTGTACCCGAATTAAGTTTAAGGAAATTAGAAAACTATAATATTGAAAATAAAGATGTAATTAAAAGAATTCATTTTAGAAGCAATATTCATAATTCAACACAATATATTCTCATACTATTTGTTATAATAATTGTAATTGTATACTTAACATTAAGCATAAGGAAAAACAAAATTTCATCTAGCGAAACATCGCCATCAATACAGATCTACCCAACACCAGCACAACAGTCTTATTCGCCGGAGTCTCATCTTAAGGAGGGGGGAGTTACGGTAATCGCACCCCCAGTGATACCGCGGGAGCTTAAGTACACATAATATACATACATGTATCCAGTATCATACACGCGCAGACTGCGTAATCCAATATCATACACGCGCAGACTGCATTTGCCCCATCAGCGTATCAGCACAGGCGTGCACTGCACTCGCTGCGTGTGCGCAAGATCAGCAGAATTAGTTAATAAATAGGAAAAAGCTAATGTTATTTTTGTAGTTGATTTGAATCCCGTGATGAAACCGGTCAAATAAAGAATTTTATAATTTAATTGTCGAATAGTTTTATTTCCAGCAGTGTTGTTGTTTTTTTGTCATTGAGTGGCTAACCCACCTTAACTATATTTCGTTGGTTGATTTTAGTAGCCTTACTTTTCCTTTCTTGATATTCCTTTGCCATCGGACAGCCTCTATACTTTGCTGGGTGATCACCATGACAGTTGATGCATTTTGCTTTCTCGTCCTTCTTTAGAGGACAATTATTTGTGGGATGTTTTCCTTCGCATTTAACGCGAGCAAAATCTCTTTTACAATAACTTTGCGTATGCCCGAAAGCTTGGCATCGTTTTAATTGGGGTATTGAGTTTGAATTCTTTCGAAGTGGCTCGATCTTAACAACAATACCCATTATTAATTTTATGTTATATGTATATCTTTTCGACTTCTTCTTGATTATAAAAGAGATAATTTTCTGTTTCTTGTCATTGGTTGTCCGTCACTACCTTGTGTGGTTTCTTTTTAACTTCCCAATGGGAAGTTGTTGAAATGGGGCCGATTTTGTGAATCGCGAATTTTGACATATCTCCACGTTTTAAGGTCACCTGAATCCAAATCCAACGTTTTTACAGAGATGTCTGTGTGTGTGTATGTACGTATGTGCGCATGTGCGTTCGGAATTATCTTTCGTGTCGATTATCTCGAGAACCAAAGATGATATGGACATGGGACCGGGTTCATTTGACGCGTAATTACGTAACTACTAAGTTTCCAGAAAAATCGGTCCAGTAGTTTTTTGTTAGCAATTAAATAACTAAAAAAATAAAGGCAAACTAGCTGAATTTTGAAATTGATGATTTGTACTATTCATTCGTGCAGATTCTCAATACCTTCGTAGTGATTTTTTTTAATATTATAATTGTATGTTTTAGCAAAATTTGTATGAATGTCGTAGCAATTATTTTAAAAAAACATTGGTCTGGGTGCGACCCGCAAGGTCCACACGACTAACTTCCCAGTGTATCTCCATCAACTTGGAGATATCTCATCAATACCACGCATCAACTAAGAATGCTGAATTAACATTTCTTTACTTACAAGTAACTAAACAACAATATTGATAACAGACTACGCAGCTGACAGCACAATACAATTTACTTTCTTCATGAATTGTTCAAGACTGACATCACAAAACTACTGCTTTTCACCATGAACCGTTCAAAAATCATCAGTAGGAGATTATTTACCATATCCTCAAGAATTTTATCATCTTCAACAAACATTTCCATATTGGCTTGTCACAAAAAAATAATAACTAGCAGAAATTGATGAAGCTCTCATAACATCAATCAGCCCATACACAACATATGCAATTAAATCGGATTTAAAATGGAAGAAATCGACTTTACATAAGACTTATCAAAATATGAAATAACAATATTTTTTCATAAATACTATTTATATCTATATACATACATATATAAAAATAAGTTGTATTTTCTTTGAAATTGATGTTGCCATTGAGTACATTTCAGAGTGAAAGCGCATCGCATTGTTTTTGTGCTTATAAACATTGTATGAATGTTTCTCAATTTTGGATTTTATTTTGCGAATAAATCAAATTTCATTTGTTTCATTTTTAGTTGGTGTTGCCACATTTTTGAATACAAAATGGTACGTAGACGTAGTAATTTGGGGCGTCGGACACGTAATTCTACAAATATTGTGGCATCTAGATCTACATCTATGCGACGTATTTTGGAGCGTGCAGCGTTCAATTATGATGCAAACTTTGATTACGTTTCTCATGGGAAGGTTTCAATTGGATCAATGACTACTGTTTGCAGTTATTGCATGGCATTTAAGTTTAAACATGAGGTGCCTGCATTGTGTTGTGCAAACGGACAAGTTAAATTACCTGAATTGCAACCACCACCGGAGCCCTTGCGTTCTTTTCAAACCACTACACCAATCTCTTTCTTTTCTCTCTCTCTCTCTCTATCCTTTCCAACGCCCGCACTGTGTGTAAAACATCTAGGGTATTAATAATAAAAAAAAATAGGTAAATAAAAGACATTGAATTTATTTGAATTTCGAACGAGTTTCATTTAATCACCAAACGAAATTCAAACGGTACACAGTGCGGCCAATATCGTCGATCTCAATGAATTGTAGTTGGAAGGTTGATTGGGATTCATAATCGCTTATAAAATAACTCCCAACGTCCATACACATTTTGGGGAGTTGTTTCACTTTTCGTTTGACGTGTTATTTTATTAAGGGGTTATTTCACGGAGCCGTCATTAGAATATCACGATCGAAGCCGGGACGGGACAGCTAGTGTACTTATAGAAATGAAAAAAAGCATTGTTTCATCGAAAATAACTTTCACGGTTAATAACTTCTACTTACAACCATGTTCCACGTCATAATTTATTTTTTAAATGTTAAATGTACATCATACTATTACCTACAAATGTTTTCTCAAACATAATATTCTTGTGTTAATTGCATATTAATAAAGCAACCTCGAATTGCAAAAAGATTGTTGATTTTTTTATATCAAAGAATGTATTCACATCCCATTTTTTACTATTATTATTGTTATCAACGTAATTTTTTTTATTATAACTAATTGTTACGAGTTGGCTAGTTCGAAATCTCATTATTCTCCTGGCCTGATAATATAAATTTAAAATTCTACACATTCATCTAAAATTGGTGAAAAGCAGTAGTTTTGTGATGTCAGTCTTGAACAATTCATGAAGAAAGTAAATTGTATTGTGCTGTCAGCTGCGTAGTCTGTTATCAATATTGTTGTTTAGTTACTTGTAAGTAAAGAAATGTTAATTCAGCATTCTTAGTTGATGCGTGGTATTGATGAGATATCTCCAAGTTGATGGTTTCTTGATAACGTGAAGAAGAAAATTTCCTTGTTCTTCAAACATTGTAGTAATTGCAGAAGCAAGTGTTTATGTGTAGGCCATTAGTGTTTGGGATTGAGCTTCATTAAACCTTTTCGTATAATCATGTGAAAAAAATAATTCTTATTAATTAAATAATGAATATTGTTTTTTATTTCTTCCCACTGGGAAGTTAGTCGTGTGGACCTTGCGGGTCGCACCCAGACCACATTTTTTAATTAGGTTTTTGGCTTCCAAAATCCTAAATTTTTCTATTACTCAAGTCTTCGACAATATCGTGTTCATCACACGAGAAGTGAAGGCCTCTGGCTACTACTCTAACTGGTCTAGTAGCTTTATTTTCATATGAGTGCCACTGGCACTTTGTTTTCGTCAATTCCTCAGTGATTTCTCTTTATGTGTCACTGTCATCAACATTTATTTTCCATTTATTGCTATTATAGAATGTGAATTTATAAGCCTTTTCGTTTTTTGTTCTATTACTGTTTTAGCTCACCAAATCTGTCTACTCCCGAGATCATTATTGGTGGTGGTAATGGCTATTTTTTCAAACCAGTGGTTAACTTTCCAGGCCTTTTATCACTTGTCTTACCTTCTAAATTTGCTTGTTTAGCATTCTGTCTTCTTGCAGATAATTCAGGACTTTCTTCTGCCTTGCGTTTTTTCGTAGGCCTTTTGTTTTTGTTTATGTAGATGGCTGTCTGTTTCCAGTGCAAGCTCCTCTTCATCTGTGAGGTATTCCTTTTCTCTATTTTGCTGGACAGGTTGGGCCGGGCAATTGTTAGAGCAGTCCAGAATGGTTACCCTTTTTTCCAGATCCCTTATTTGGTTTTGAAAACTTGCAACTATTACTTCAGGATTTTTCCTTGCTTTAAGTTCAGCTTGCCATTCATTGTAATAGTTGTTTGTTTTTGTTTTCGTTTGTGAATCTGTTTTAGGTTCACTTTCAATTATACTGGTTTCAGTTCCAGATTTCTATTTTTGTATTTTCGGAATACTTACAATTATAGCGCTATCTTCGGCTCTAAGGCTTTTTGACGCTATCATTTTTGGTGGAGTTCTCGGCGTGAGTGAACTCCTTCTAGAGTTTTGTTTATGTAGCAATAAGTGGTCCCCCCAGAATCCCTGGGACCGACCTCCAAGGAGGGTGGATTTTTCTGTTTACCTGGTCTGCCACCTGGGGTATTTCTATCATTAGTTTTGTTCATTGCCATTAGTTTATTAGTAACCGTATTAGTTTTATTGGGTAGTGCAGTAATTTCTACGCACAAACCCCCTGCCAGGAGGACCGGGTCATTTGCTTTTTTTTTTATTTCCAAGTTTTGCGAAGTTTTCGTCTCCGCTTTGTGGATTTTAGTCGCCTCTAACGACAGGCATGCCTACCTCGGATATATTCTAGCCCCTATCCGAAGGGATAATATGACTGGAAAATTTCCCTTAAGCTAAAAGGAAGGCTTTAAACTGGAGTTGTTTGCCTGCCGCTCACATACAGTTCGCAATGCTGGGCTATGTACAAAAAGTATGAGGGCAAATTAACGGCAGCTAAGATGAAGATGCTTAGCATGAGTAAAAAACTTCCGAGGAAGCCTTCACGTCAAACAACTCATCTCGAAAAATTTTAAGCACGTCCGGCTCAGTTGGTATTGTCATGTTCAAAGCGATCCTACGAACTCTGTCAAAAAGGCAAAACTAATCAACGTTCCTACACAAGAAGAACGTTGTTCTACACAAGAAGAAGAAGCACACAAATGCAAAAACAGTATCATTTGATTCGCCTCAGTGACAAAGTGATCCGAAACCGGGAGGCTTGCAGATACTTTTTGATGTCGAATCGGCGAACCCCACAGTAAAGTGGAAAGTTTATGATCCATATAATCCTGATCATAACCTCGGTAAACAAAAGAAAAAGAAGTTTCTTAGAATAAATGGTAAAATTATAATAGGATTCGATCTTATTTGTCGTAACTGATCATCGGGTTGTTTACGGGAAAATTCAAGGGGCAGTAGACTCCAGAACACGATCTGGACAAATACTTATTTCGATCTATTATACCCTTCAAACCCTACATTTGTTTTACTGTCCTCTGCAGGTAAGCCATCAACCGTTGGCCTTTTTATAATAGGTGACAATTGCTCGTATCCAAAAACACGGCAACAACTTCGGCTTGAAAAACACTGCAGTCGTCCTTACGTCTGAAGGACCGGTTTGAAATTCGAGGCTCGCAGTAAACACCTACACCATGTTGATACAAATTAAACTTTGTATACCATATAAAAATATGTTCATATCTATTCTTATCTTCACACAATCACATATGTTGAGTACATAACTATATAACTAATCCTAATTTACATAAGATGCATTATTGTTTTATTTTTGTGAAACCTTATGGAGTTGAAACCTAACCTATTGTCATACCTATTTATACTTTTGTATAGTCTACTTTTTCTCTTTTAAATAATCCGTAACAAAGGTTATGGGCCCAGACGCCTAAAGTTTAGTGGCGTGAATTTATTTGAAAGTTAATTCGTTTAGTAAGTGAAAGGATGAGTTCCGGGTTGTACCAGATAGAAAAACTGGCTGACGAGAATTACGACGGATGGTCTGTGCAAATGCGGTCAGTTTTAGTCCATAGCGAATTATGCACATATGTGTCCGGTGGAACACCTAGACCGCAATCAGATGCGAAATTGATTGCAGCGTGGACATCAAAAGACGAGAAAGCGTTGGCAATGATTTTACTGTGTGTAAAATCATCCCAGCTTTTGCACATAAGACAGTGTAAAACATCTACTGAAGCTTGGAAGAAATTCACCGTCCAAGTGGTCCAGCAAGAAAGGTAACATTATTTAACCAGTTACTAAATCTAAAAATGGCGGAAAATTCTTCGATGTCAAGTCATCTGAATAATTTTTTCGATCTGTTCGAAAAAATAACAGAAATTGATATCAAGCTGCAGGATGAGTTGCGGGCCATTCTTATATTGTCGAGTCTTCCAAAAAGCTATGAGAATTTTGTCATAGCAATCGAGTCCAAAACGCATTGCCATCAATAAGCGTACGCACATGAAGAGAAAATTAAATTAGCGGCTAATAACTTCATATAGTCAGATGGAATCGGCGAGGTTATAATTAAAACGGACGCATGTGAGATTAAACTTCGCGATGTGCTTTTTGTAAAAAATCTTAAAACTAATTTCATTTCGGTTAGTAAAGCTACTGAAAGTGGCAATTGTGTTGAATTTAATAATTAAAATGCGGTTATGAAAAACGTTAAGGGAAATGAAATAATGCATGCAAAAAAATCGGGTAGCTTGTTTGTGTTCCAAATGGTAAGGGAGAAGCTCTTCAATGTTAATACGAAGAATAATTGTTTTACTAAGTGGCATGAAAGGTTCGGACATTTAAATGCAAAAGGTCTTAACTTCCTAGTCAAAAAAGACATGGTTAGAGGAATCAATTTTGAAAATAATGTATGTGGGCCAAATTCAATTGGCGGGCGCGATATTTTGCTTTGTTCATAGACGACTTTAGCAGATGTTTGTTTACTTTTTAAAAAATAAAAGCGATGTGTTCCAAACATTTAAAACTTTTAATTCTGCGGTTGAATTGGAGACTTCAAGAAAAATAAAAACCCTGAGGACAGATAACGGTGGCGAGTACCTGAGCAGGGAGTTCTGTAGTTTTTTGAAAGACGAAGGAGTTCGACGTCAGCTGACCGTGCATTATACACCACAGCAAAATGGGGTAGCGGAACGTGCAAATCGCACCGTTGTCGAAATGGCGAGGTGTATGCTACTCCATGCAAACGTTCCTGAATTCCTCTGGGCGGAAGCAGTCAACACCGCAGTTTACATACGAAACAGATGTCCGACAACAATTTTAAATAACATAACGCCGTATGAAGCGTGGTGTGGCCAAAAACCAGTTGTTTCTCATCTCAGAATCTTTGGGTGTAAGTCGTTTATGCTCGATAAGCGCCCTGAAAGATCTAAGTTTGGGGCAAAGTCTACAGGCGTTTACCGATGCTGAAAGTGGGAATGCTGCTACTGACGCTGAAGATAGGAAGGCTGCTGCTGATGCTGAAGGTGAAAGTTCTGTTTCTAACGCTGAAAATGAAAATCCTGTTGCTGGTGCGGAAGTCGATGGTTTTGGAAATGTTGAAGGTGAAGATGGTGATTGCCTAAGTGATGGTGTGGGTAGTCAGGGTTGGTCCCAACGATTGCGCCCACGTTATGAAAACAAAATATGTTTCATTAATTCTACCGAGGCACTAGTAAACCCAGTTTCAGTAGAAGAGGCCTTAAACAGACATGACGGCGGTAAGTGGTTACAATCTATGAAGGTAGAATACAACACGCTTATATCCAATGGTACCTGGAAGCTTGTTACTCTACCTAGTAACCGTAGAGCGATTTAATCCAAATGGGTTTTTAACATAAAACGGGGCAAGAATGGAAAAGTGAAGCGCCAGATTAGTCGCAAAAGGTTGAATTACAAAAATATTTAAATTTAAAATTAACGTATTTTCAGACTGGCGAGCGGCTGAAAGCATACGCAGATGCCGATTGGGCTGGCAGTTGCGACGACCGAAATCATTTACTGGGTACGCGTTCTTCCTGGCTGGTGCAGCAATTAATTGGGAAAGCCGAAAGCAAAGAACGGTTGCATTAAGCAGCACTGAAGCAGAATATGTTGCCCTTTCATCTGCAGCGAAGGAAGTCGTCCATTTTAAGAACCTGTTAGTCGAAATGGGTTTTCCGATCCTGGTAGAGGGCCCCACAGAGTTGTTCGGCGATAATTTGAGTGCGCAACAGATTGTCAAGAACCCCGTGCACCACAGTAGAACGAAGCACATTGACATCAAATTTCATCACGTTCGCGACCTCTCAAAGAAGGATGTCATTGCAGTCAGATACATTCCCACTGGTAAGATGGTTGCCGATATTTTCACCAAGAATCTTACGAAAACCAAACATAGCAACTTTGTCAAGAACTTAGGTCTCATATAAATTTCTAAAGATTTGTATAGATTTGAGGGCAAGTGTTGATACAAATTAAACTTTGTATACCATATAATAATATGTTCATATCTATTCTTATCTTCACACAATCATAAATGTTGAGTTTTGTGAAACCTTATGGAATTGAAACCACATAACTGTATAACTAATACTAATTTACATAAGATGCGTTACTGTTTTATTTTTGTGAAACCTTATGGAATTGAAACCTAACCTATTGTCATACCTATTTATACTTTTGTATAGTCAGTCGTAATAAAATCCTTTTATTGAACGGTCTACTTTTTCCTTTTAAATAATCCGTAACACACCAGTACATCCATTTTGGATCCATAGGTTTGGATAATCAGTTCATTTGCGGTACAGACTACCCCTTCCTCCCACCTCTCCCTGCTACGAATTCTGATAGAGAATCTCAGATTGTAGTTTAGTGGAACGATGTAGTCCGTTTCCGTCCGGAGTCTCTATATATTTCACCAGTTTAAAATTGAGGCATGACCTTCTTTTTTTATAATTCGCGCTCGCCAAAGGCGGTATGCTGATCTCTCAGGGCACGGGAGTTTGAAGGAGGGTGAAAGAGGAACAGGGGAGGTACCGGTGCACGTTGGCTTTAAATCCTTGAAGGTTGTAACAATGAGGAAACACAGAGCCTAGTAGATTATTCCACATACGTGTCGTACGGCTTATGAATGAATCCCTGTATTTGACAGTACGTCCGAAGTTAGGCTTTCTTTTTCTTTACTTTCGAAGCGTGACGCGTATTGCGGGTGAAATTTTGAAGGGGAGGAATGCAAGTGGCTATTTCGTTCGTATTTCTTGTGGAAAAAGCTATAACACATTGAAAGACAAGAGACATTTCTATGATGTTCAAGTGAGTCTATAGACCTCACAGTGTCTCTATCGCCTATTAGTTTTATCGCACGGGTCTGGACCCTATCTAGCATGTGCAAAAAGGCCTTTGGGCGGATGAATGCCTTATATATTGAGGCCAGATCAGAAGGGTTAAAATATTTCTCGCACCGCTTAATGAATCGTAGACATCTTGCAGCATTCATGGATAATGATTGAGGGTCTTGGTTTCGCTTGAGAGACAGAAGACAGCACTGCGTTTTGGATGCATTGAATTCCACTCTGTTAGTTGAGCCATATTTGATTACGCTGTCAAGGTCGGAATTTAATGAGTTTAACATACGTTGCCGTTGCTCTTCTACGGCCGAAGAGTTAGGGAACGAATATGAAAAACTGAGGGTACTGCCATCAGCGAAGGAATGGATTGGATTAGAGGTTCAAGACAAGAGATCATTTATGAAAATGAGAAATAGAGTCGGAGACAGAACTGAGCCCTGGGGACACCAGCATTTATGTGGTGAATATCAGACTTGAAGCCGTCCAATAGAACTTGTATTGAACGCCCCGAAAGGTAATTTCTAATCCATTGAAGAAGAGACTCATCGATGCCATATGCACGCATTTTCGACAAAAGAGCCTGATACCAAACTCTGTCAAATGCCTTTGAAATATCCAGCGCAACTATCTTTGTTTCACCGAAGTGATGGAGAGATTGGTTCCACTTCTTGGTGAGATATGCCGTCAAATCACCAGTGCTCCTGTTGCTATGAAAACCATACTGCCGGTAATTGAGGAGTTTTCGTGAATCAAGATATTTCATAAGCTGACGATTTATCAGCGTTTCCATGACCTTGGAAAGAAGGGACGTAAGTGCAATGGGTCGGTAATTGGTCGGAGAGTAAGATTCGCGTGTTTTAGGGACTGGCTTCACAAATGCTGTTTTCGATCTTCTCGGAAAGAGTCCAGAAGAGTAGGACAGACAGAAAAGCTTACGCAGAGGTTTTGCCAGCGAAGAAGAACACCTCTTCAGAATTATTGGGGGGATACCATCTAGACCAGCGGATTTATGAATGTTGAGACCTTTAAGAACTCCTGCAATTGTGCGAGTGCGAAAGTGGTCTTGTCGCATAGAAAATTTGACGCTCTCAAGCACAGGGACAGACAAAGCGCTATCTTGCAGTGTAGAATTGGCTGCAAATTGTGCAGCGAGCAGATTGGTCTTGTCTAAGGTGCTGACAGCTGGAATGTCATTGTAAATGAGCGTTGTAATGGCAGATGAGTAAGAGTTTCTAATGTTTTTCACGAATGACCAAACAATTTTACTACCTTTGGGACACATGTCTAGCGACAAAACAGATTTGGCGAAAGCTTGATCTAAAACGCTCTAAGAATTTGATTTCTCTCAATATATTGCATACTGCATAGGAGGAAACTATTCCTCACCTTCTTTGTTTCTGCCCAGCTCTCTCCCGTAGAAGGAAACTCCACTTAGGAGCTCCCTACTATAATGATATAGGCGACCTGATGAATATTGACATCAGGAGCCTCCTACGCTTCATAAGAAGCTCTAATTGGTTTTAATACGAGTAGGTGGAGAGAGGCTTCTCCCATGATCCACGTGGTATCACAACGAACCTCATTGGTCTAAGTGTGCTGGCGACTCCTAGCTGGCAGACACTTCAACCTAACTTAACCTTGGGACACTGTAGTATTTTTTGCCTCAGTTTTTGGTCGTAAAGGAATTTGACACGTTGAATATGGGCATTGCAGTCATTTCTGGTTTCTGTTAGGAATAAAGTCATACATACCTAAGAGAATCGTGTCGGTGATCATATCAGCGGCGGCATCCACGTCACTATCGAGGAAGCATAGCGACCAGTTAAAACTCCTACAGAAGGAGTAGGAGGCCGTCCCAGTTGGCTTTCTCGTAACGACATACTTTTCTTTTGGGAGTTTGTTCTTTAACTGAGTGGTGGGAGAACGAGAATTTAGCTGATATGATCTTATGGTTAGATCGGCCTAGGGGCGCTAATACATCAATGACGTGTTTATCGGGGTGTTGTCTGGCCAGAGTGTCAAAGCCAATCCGAATTGTGTATATTGAATTCGCCCGCAATAAAGATTTCAGTACGAGGACACGGGGATACAATTCGAGTGATGGAATCGGACAGCGTATCAAACTCATTGAAGGTTGACTTGCTGTCCACACTAGGGCTTCTGTATGTATATAAAACAGTAGTGAATAATTTGCTTGCGGACGGTGAATTTTAGCCATTTGAAGTTGAATTCCGGATTGGAACAGTGGCCATACTGTGATTTAATTTGGTAAGCAATATCACTAGGGATATAAAAGGCAAGACCGCGGTGGGGAAAGAATAATGGCACTAAGCTATATCCAGGCAGTTGCAAATCAGAAGATTCTGGGTGTGGGCATACACATCGAAGAAATTCGTTCGAAGCCCACGTATATTGGAAAAATCAACCCTAAATTCCCTCATCATCACAACACAAAGGTGTAACTAACCATAGTCCGGCTTCCCTAAGTTTTAGTGCAGCTTAAGCTGCAGTATATGATCTCATCGATCCCTTCACCTCCAGGCAGCCTACCCGTTGAATCTTTGTCACGCTTTCAAGACGGTATTTCTTCTCCAATTACTTCCACCAAACAATCAAGCCGTAGGTTAAAATTTAACGCCCGTGCCCATAAGGGTATACATACCCCCTTTGGTGCGCGCCAATTATAAAAAAAAAAAAAATAAAAAAAAAATGCGTCTAACCACCACAGCGTATAGTCAGTACACAACCTTGGGTTTAAATCTTAATGTGCACTTAATATGTACTCGTATTCCTTAGTTTAAAGAGAATTTTCTATTGTAGAGGCTACCCTTTGGAGGGCGGTATCTACAGATTTACCTTTAATATACGCGTTATGAGATTTCGATAAATAGATATCCCCAATCTCAACTTTTACGTGCACATCAATTAACATATCCAGTCTTTTCAATAAGATTGATTTTCAATATTATTGGTCTTTGGCTCTAGAGTGGTTTATTTTACCCGATTTTGGTATAAAGACTACCTCGCCGAGACTTTGAAACGTAACTCATTCTAAGACACCAGCCATAAATGTGTTTGAGCCACGGAATGATAAATTCCCCCGGCTCTTGTAACATTATGGGGTATCTCTTCTCCATACGGGGTGCTTTGTAGTGTACGAATGAATTAGTAGCCTACACAATTTTCTGGTCTATAGTTATATTGTCGATTATTTCGTTCACCGTTGTCTCTGTTACTGCCGGACAAGAGGTCGCGTCTACACAGCCAGGCAAGTGACATTTCAGGAGGGCTTCGAGCGTATTCTCTTAGGAGTCTGTCCAGGTTCCGTTTCAGTTCTTAATAGAAGAAACCTATAACGGAGCATTGGCAAGGACCTTCCTCAAAAGAGCTGTCTCTATGGTAATTTCGATAGAACGGCAGAAGCTTCTCCAAGAATTTGTCTTACTTACTTACTTTGGTGGCGCAACAGTTCGGAGTGAACCTGAGCCTCAACCAACAAGCCTCTTTAGTTAGCCCGCTCCTTAGCAAACTGCCTCCAGATGCACACCCGAAATTAGTTGAGGTCCCCTTCTACTTGTACGCGTCACCTTAGGCGAGGTCGTCCTCTACTGCGTTGTCCCTTCGGGTTAGATTCGAAGATTCCGCGGACCGGAGCAATGGTGTCTATTCGCTCTACATGTCCTAGCCATCTTAGGCGACTGATGCGCAGTTTTTTGACTAGGTCGATGTCGCTGTAAATTTTGCATTGACGGGCTCTAAGGGAGAAGTTTAAAGCCCGTCAACGCAAACGGGAGCGTACATCTTACGAATAATTTTTCTCTCGAAGCGACCAAGGATATTTTCATCCGCTTTCGAGAGAGTCCATGCTTCAGCGCCATAAAGCAGGTCTGGGATGATTAAGGATTATGATAAAGAGTCTCCTTAGTCTTTCGAGATAAGACCTTACTACTCAATTGCCTTCTCAGCCCAAAGAAACAGCGATTGGCAAGAGTTATTCTTCGTTTGATTTCTGATGAGATGTTATTTTCAGTGTTAATAGCAGAGCCAAGGTAGACAAAGTCCCGTACTACCTCGATGTTGTAGCTGTCGACTGTGACGTTCTGCCTTATTCGTCGATGTTGTGTGTCCCTTCTTGTTGACAGCATATACTTGGTTTTGCCCTCATTTACAGCTAAACCCATTTTGGTGGCTTCTGTTTCAATACTAGCGAACGTACCGGTGACAGTATGATATTAAAGAAGTCACTTGACAGCGCATCACCTTGTCTAAATCCTTTTTCGACATCGAAGGTTTCGGTGAGGTCATTACCTTGACGGAGCAGCGAGCGTTCTCAATCCCCATTCTGCACAGATGAACGAGTTTGGCAGGGATGCCAAAACTAGCCATGGCTCTGTATAGCTCGTTTCTATAAATGCTGTCATGTGAGGCCTTAAAATCGATAAAAAGATGGTGAGTATCTATTTGGACTTCTTGGGTTTTTTTCCAGGATCTGCCGGAGTGTGAAGATTGGATCGTCTGTGGACTTTCCTGGCCTGAAACCACGCTATTATCGTCTATGTTGAATGGTGCATTCTGCCTGACAGCGGTATGTTGGCCTTCATCGCTGTTATACAGTCTGTAGAAAAAGTTTTTCCATATTTTCAGCACCGACTGTAACCCTACTACAAGGTTTCCTTCCTCATCTCTACAGATTTCCGTACGGGTCTTGTTGGCCTGATACGTTCTTTTTACCTGTTGGTAAAACTTCCGTACATTATCTCTGGAGTACAACTCCTCAATATCTTCGATTGCGCATTTCTCATGCTTTTTTTTCTTCTTCCTGAGAAGCTGATGTTCTTCCCGGCTCTTATGCTCGTAGAGCTCACGAGCAGCCTTTGTCCTTCTTTGCAGCGTAGCCTCTTATTTAGCTGCATGTGCTTGTCGGCATTCTTCGTCAAACCAGGGGTTTATTGGTGGTGATCGACTGAAACCCAGCATATCAGTTGCGGCGTATCTGATGGCATGTTGGCAGCGTTGCCACTGGTCTTGTATTCTGTGGGGGCGGGAGCGCATATTAGGCTAATGTTAGTGAATTAAGCCTTGATGCGGATTGTCATAAGATGCTCGCTCAGTTGTGGAAAGCTCAAGACTTCTTGCCTAAGTCTGCCGCGTATAACAAATCCGCATCCGAATAAGCGGTGTTTCTGGTCTCTGTAGCAATCACCGCAGTAAATGTCACTGTTTTTCATCCTCCTTTTGCCCAGCCCATCCCATCGCACTTCCTGGATGGCTGTGATATCTGCTTTACAGCAGTCTGGGGCCTCTGCTAATTGGTCGGCTGTTAATTGTCCGAAAATTCCACGTGCAGATCTCAAAATCGTTGGCCTTATTTAATTTTCCAGGGTCGTCAACAGTAGAGCCAGTCCTATCCGAGGCTTTTGGTTGCTTCGTAACTAGTATTTTTTACGTGGTAGGGAAGTTGCAGCCCCTAGGACGAGGGGCCGGTTACACCGATGCCAGTAAACTGGTTGGCGGATGCGAACGCTGCCGTTGGCACATTAAGGGCTCCTCCGCCACCATCTTTTCCACCCTGCCTCAGTCGTGAAAGTTTCTTACTGACCTGAGCTCCAAATATGTCTGAGTAGCTCAAGTAAGGCTTCCGCTGGTCTGTCTGTGGACGTCACCGTTGATTCCGTCAATGGAATTCCTCCGCTGCAAGTCCTCCTTCTGAGGACCTCTTGTTAGACATCTGGTCCACAAAATGCGGGTCGGGTCAGCAAGAGATGCCTCGTGTGGTACATGTGTGCTGGAGTTAACCCGGCTGAGCTTGCTCTGGTCCGAGTGTCCAGCTCCACATGTACAGTCAGACTCAGCATACGCTCATCGCTAGTTCACTATTAGTTAGCTTTCCAGCAGGCACCACATGGAGGTGATGATGCGTTTTTGCCCACCAAAGAATTTGTCTTAGCGAACACCTAATTTCAGTTTTGGAAAGCTTAACGTTTTCTATGTATGTTGGTCACTCAATAGCTCTCTCTTTAGCGAGGTTCCAGCCGAATCTCATGGAACGCAAACATTCTGCTATTTTCGGGTTCCACCATGGTGGATGATTCCTACCACTGGTGAGTTTGACAGGCTCTTATTAACGACTGTTTGTGTTCAATGGTAAGGTCAACTACCATCGTGTCGATGCCTTCCATGGAGTTGAGTACTTCCACCACCGTTTGGTCTCCGGATCTGTGATTATTGAGCATTAGTACACACAAATTTATCCTGGCAACGATACAAGTCCTAAACTTTCGCTGCTGTTATATGAAGCTGCCTTACTGTGATGAAGATTTACTTGTACTACTAAAAGTATTCTTCATAGTGGTGACCATCTCACTTGGCTGCGGTTTCTTCGTGAGTCTCAGGGAGAACTCACTAGTTTCAAAGAAGAGTGGCATTTGCCTTTCCTTCTAAAGTTTCTCAGGAGGTTACTTCATGACGAAGACTATGTCTGTCGTGCCATCTTCGTTGTCGCTTCCACTGCGAAAACCTCCTAATCGTTCGTAGAGACCATGGCATTTTGAGCCTCTAGAAAGCTTAGTATCTCCTCTTTTCCACGCCCATATCCGGTACGTATATTTTGGCCTTAGGCCACTCCGGTACCTGATCCAGATGGACTGCTTTTAAGACAGTTCCATCCCAGGGCTTTAAAGTTGGCATAACCTTTCTCGCAAAATCATTAGAGATCTAATCTTTGAAGTCCAGTCTGCTGATTCCGCGATTCCAGTTCGTTAGACCAAACGTGGGAAGCACTGCTCCCAATACTCTTTTGAATGTGATGTGAAAATAGCCTTGGACATAGCCTTCTCAATCAACTTCCCATGTTTGCTGAATTGCACCATTGTATTGGCCTTTACCCTTTTCGGTGGATTGCTCACCTCTTCCTGAGATCTTCCCTTTTTTATTTTTATTGTTTTTATAGTGTTTGAAATTTTGTTTCCACGAGTACGGACGGAAATAAATATTCGCTCCGACAGCCGCCGATATCGGAGTAAGGCTGTATATAAATTGGTTCCGCCAGGGCACTTATGAGAGCTCGTTAGCGATTGGTATTATAACCCCCAGCCTTTCATCCTCCGGCACAGTTTCATATGCTCACACCACAACTGGAATAGGAGTTACTATCTCTCATTTTTCGGTTTCACTAGAATCTATTCCAAGTGGAAGACTTTCGATGTGATTCCTAGCATAGGCCTCATCAGGCTTGTTATTGCTTCGAAATAATATATTTTTTCCGTGGTGGTGTAGTTATTCTGGCGGCAAAACCCCCAACCTGGAGGACCCGTTCCATTGTAGAAACACCTAAGACCGGGAGTTCCCACTCCGATGTCGATAACCCACTTCGTGGGTGTTGGCCTCCTTAGGGCTCATTTGCCACCAATTTATATCGAACAAGCTCAGAAAATGTATTATATCCGCTCCGAAAGTTTATCACGCCGCCGTTGCGTTCGTTCCAACTGGGGAATTCGTCTGCTGTCGTGTATATACATAGTGCTGCTAGTTTATAAATTTATCAACTTGAGTCCAGGGCGCCAGCAGCCAGTATCCGATAGCTACCACGTGGAGCCAAAATAAAGTTCACAGTTGATCAAATCTTCAAAGTTCGAGAAATACCCATCGATACTCACCACTTGTTTTTAAGGCCTATGATACCTTTAAGCTGCCAAACTCTTCCAAATATATAGTGAAAACTAGCCAAAATTGTTAAGCCTTGCATAAGGATTAAACTGAGTACATGCATTTAATTCGTCAATAAGATGGAACGAACAACATAAACGAATCGATGTAATAAAGGACTTTATTTACGAAACCATAAATGGGAACCTAAAGGTGCTGAAACATTAAGCGCGTTGTTGTAAGATTACAAGACGAAGGGCGTCGAAAATGATTTCCACATGCAAACTTTTCAATATGCTCTTGAATAGGTATTTAATTCAGGGTTTAGTTATAGCAAAGACCATAACATTATATTGGATGGACTTTTGAAAGATTGTGACTCTGGTGTTGGCGCGTAAGTTTTGCACAAGTCTTTCAAGAACGATGTTAAAGAAGTCGCATGGCAGCGCGTCGACTTGTCTAAAACCTTTTTTGACATCGAAGGTCTCGGTAAAGTCTTTACCGACCTTGATGGAGCAGCGTGCATTCTTCATCGTCATCCTGCACAAACGGACGAGTTTGGCAGGGATGCCAAAACTAGACATTGATCTATATAGCTCGTCTCTATAAATGCTGTCATACGTGGCCTCAAAATCGATGAAAAGGTGGTGTGTATCCATTTGAAGTTCCTGAGTTTTTTCCAAGATATTTAGTCGGTGGTTTCCTGGCCTAAAACCACACTGATATGGACAGTTCAGGTTGTTGACGAACGGTTTCAGGCGTTGACATAATACGGCAGATAAGATCTTATATGCGATGTTAAGAAGACTGATGCCTCTGTAGTTGGCACAGTTCAGAGGGTCTCCTTTTTTTAGGATCGGGCAAACAATGCTAAAGTTCCATTCATCGGGCAAACTTTCATCCGATCATATTTTACAGATGAGTTGGTGCATGCTCCTTACCAAATCATCCCCGACTGCTTCGAATAGCTCGGCAGTCAGACCATCAGCTCCAGCAGCTTATTGGATTTCAGCGTAGATATCGCTATATTAACTTCATCCAGGTCGACGAAAATATTGGTTATCATCGTCCAGATTGAATAGTTCGTTCTGCCTGACAGCGGAATTTTGGTCGTCGTCGCCGTTATACAGTCTGCAGAAATGGTTCTTCCATATCCTCAGTATCGACTACGTTTCTACTACGACGTTCCCTTGATCGTACTTGCAGGCTTCGGTTCGGGCCTTGTAGCCTTCGCTTTTTCCTCCTGAGAAGCCGGTGTTCATCTCTCCTCTTCTGCTCTTAGAGCTCACGAGCAGCTCTAGTCTTTCTATGTAGCGCCGCTTTGTATGCTTCTTGTTTAGCTGCATGTGCTTGACGGCACTCGTCGTCAAACCAGGGGTTTCGTTGTGGTGGCCGAATGAAACCATCTCTAATGGCTTTTTGGCAATGTTGCCACTGGTTCTCAATACTTGATGCTGGCGGCATAGGATCTCTTGAGAGATTGAGGGAGACTCTCTCCTCTCAGCTTTGTGTTGAATTCGTCTAGGAGAATTTTATTGCCATCAGGGCATTGCTCGTACGTGTTGTCCAAGAGCTCGTAGAACCTATCTTTGGTATCGTCATCCTTCTCCTATATGGGGGCATGTGCGCAAATTAGGCTTATGTTAACGAATTTTGCCTTGATGCGGATTGTCGTGAGGCGTTAGGCTACGCATTTGAAACTTAAGACTTCTTGCCTAAGTCTGCCTCCAACGACAAATCCACATCCAAATAGGCGCTGCTTTTGTTGTCGGTAACAATCGCCGTAGTATACATCGCAGTTTTTCATCCTCTTTTTGCCCTGCCTATCTCATCGCACTTCTTGGATGGCGGTGATATCTGCTTTGCAGGAGTCTAGGGCCTCCGTTAATTGTTCGGCTGCACGTGGTCTATTAAGGGACCTAGCGTTCCACGTACAGATCCGAAATTCGTTGTAGTTTCTTCCGTGGTCGGGCAGTTACCCCGACGGGACAATCCCCAACCTGGAGGACCAGTTGCATTCTAGAAAATTTCATTCTAGGAACCCCTAGGATGAGGGGTCGGTTATACCGATGTCGGTGACCCACTTCGGGGGTGTGAGCGCTGCCGTTGGCCCTTTAGGGCTCCTCCGCCATCATCTCTTTCGCAAGACCCCAACTAAATCTTGGAAATCCTTATCGGCCTAAGCCTCAAATATGTTGAAGAAGCCCGAATAAGGTACTATCTCCGGTCCGGAGGTTTATCACGACACCGTTGGTTACAACTGGGGAACTCGTCCGCTGTCGTGTTTATAGCGCTGCTATATTTGTCTTCTGGTCAGCACTCGCCCTTATAAGTTTAGGAAGCCGCGTCAAGGTGAATAATAGCCAGTTCCTGATGGCTTCCACTTACTGGTAAAATAAGCACGATTGATGTGTGGTAACAGTTACATGGGTTTTGCCAAGTTAAAGCCAATCAGTGCCTACCCTATTCCCACAACATCCAGCCATCGGTCTTATAGTTAAGTAACCAATAATGGCTCCACAAAAATAGTTAAAATGTATTTAGAAAAAAATATTTCTTATTTCTTATGTCTATTATGATTTTACGTCAGAATGTAATTATAATTTGTTTTATGTCTGTTTATATTTGCATTTCATGTAATTCATGCACCATTAGACTTAATAGAAATAAAACTATAAAATAAACACAAGACTTAGAATTAAGCATTAATTTTTGTGAGCAATATTTTTTTTCAAATTCAAACTTAAAATAGGCTACACACCATTATTTTTTGCCTGTTTAGCTGAAATAAAAAGGAAAATTAATGCACTTCGGTGTACTTTTCGAAAGGAGCCCAAAGACGATAAGCCCAACAATGAACAAGAAAAATTAAGAAAATCTTCGAAAAATGTAATTTCTGGAAATATAGTTTATAGCCTAGAATGGAATAATTAGAAATGACTAGTGGTGTAAAAAAAGTACTCATTCGGTAAAAATGTATTCGTTACTACCATTCGAACTCGTTACCTGCAAAGTATTCACGTACGTATTTGCTTACTCATTCTGTTTGCACTACCCAACACATTTCAGGAGATTCTTATTCGCCACAGATATGTATTCGAATACCCGCTCTCTCTTGCACTACCAAAAAGTATTATTTTAAGAGATTTTCTTACTCGCCCTACACCAATACTATAATCGTATAAAATTGTCTTTTGAAGAAGAGACTCATCGATGGCATATGCACGCATTTTCGTCAAAAGAGCCTGATGCCAAATTCTGTCAAATTCCTTTGAAATATCCAGCGCAACTATCTTTGTTTCGCCGAAGTGATGGAGAGATTGGTTCCACTTCTCGGTGAGATATGAGATCAAATCACCAGTGGACCTGTTGCTACGAAAACCATACTTTTTAGGGACAGTCTGAAGGTCTGAGGACAGACAGAAAAGCTGAACTTGCAGAGGCTTCGCCAGCGAGGAAGAACTTCTCTTCAGAACTATTGGGATACCATCTGAACCAGCGGATTTTTGTATGTTGAGACCTTTGAAAACTCCTGGAACTGCTGTTTCTCACGAAAACGCAAGAACATTTTAGCCAACCTGTCATGATAAATGATCTGAGTTCTGATCATTTGCCAGTTTGTAGGACTATTCGGTCACCTTATCTGTAGGAGTAAAAATCGTCTAGAGTTGAGAAATTAACAGAAAATGTTACCTGATGAAATTAACGAAACCAAATCGACGAATGTGCGTGTTATTTTACAAGTTCGGTACTCGCCTCTATTGATCAGTCAGTCCCTAAGAAGTCAATCGTTGGAATAGAACAAATTTACTCCAGCGTCACATTGTATAACAAATAAAGTTGTCTATGTCTAGATGAATAAGAGCCAGATTTTAGTTTTATTTGACTAAAGCAAAAGCCTTAACACTTGACAAAAACTTGTTACAAAATTTTTTTAGCCCCCATTTTCCATTCTATCTGGCTAAAATAATCCAGTCACTTTTATCTGAGCGTACTTTAGAGTTGCAATAAACAACTGGCCGCCAACAAGTTTCATAATTGAAGCAGGGTTACCCCAGGGCTTGCTGCTTGGACCAATCTTGTATAATATTTACACACATGATTTCCCAAGACTAAATAATTGCGAATCTGCTATCTTTGAATGACACATGCATTTATTCTTCAGATTCAATTAGTTCAGACATTGTAACTAACTTACAGTCTGATTTATACTTATGTAATACAAATATACTTCGACACTTGGAAAATTAAAATAAATACTTCAATGACCCAGGTTTTCTTTTTTACTAGAAAAGGAAAAGCCTGCTTCTTATCGAGCAACAAACTAGTATTATATAATATACCAACGGATTGGAAATCAAGTGCTAAGTGTCTTGGGGTAAGCCTAGACAAATCATTAACATTTAGTCTATATGTTATTTATTGTTTTATATGGTCTTTAATTTGAATCAAGTTTTGTTCTTGGTTCTACTCGCCGCCTCTTCTTCCATAGACTAAGGCCGTAAGGTTAACCCACATAAAATTAATGAAGGTTTTTGTCAGTAGCTTTTCCTTCAAAATTTAGCATTTAGATCTGTGATATTTTTGTAAAATTTATATAATTGTCAGTAGCAAGGTAGTACTATACCATATCTCTGTAAATTGTGCAATATAGTTTAAGAGAATTCATTGTATTATTTCGGCTACAAAAAGATATATCTATCTAGTCTATATGTCCAAGAAACCATTAAAAAAGTGATCATTACAATAAAAATGGTATATCCATTTATCATTAAAACTGAGATCAAAACTGAGTAACGAAAACAAACTCATTCTTTTTTAAGCAATAATACTCTATGGATCGCCAATTGTGGAGGTGACTTCATAGATTGCAGTGCAGATAATACAAAACAAGCTGTTGAAAATGATCTTAAACTTGCCTTGGCATTTTCAGTACGATAACATGTAAGTTGTAAGTTGTTGTAAGTTCTACATACTTTTGTAATGAGTTTGACCCATCCACCTTACTCATACAGCGCCACTTATCATACATATGTGCACGAAATATCATACACATATGTAGCTGGGAACGGATATGACACAAATTTTATGGCAATAATCTTTAACAAAGAATTAATGGCTGAGCTTCATTTATACATGTCACGTTATCACTAAAAGCATTTTTTGAAAAGGATTTTTACCGGTCACCAATTACGTAGACCAGAAGATAGAGTAGTACAACATCCAAGGATGGACTCAACCCGCTTAAAATGATCTTGTGAAAAATTATTTCGATGGCAAAACTTTTCGATCTTAAAATGATATTCACGATCGTCTATGTGCTAAGAAAAAAAATAATAGTGACTCATTATATGCAAGGTGTACAAAGTTGTGAAGAATAAAGAGCTTTTCAAAAGTAGCGCATTCTTTATGTTACAACCTAACGTAAACTAGACCAAAAGGATTACAAGTGTAAACGTTTTAATTGTCTAACCAAATATTTTCACCCTGACTTTGTGTACACTTTGAGAGCGTTTTCCCAAAAGAAAAGATTATTATGAAGGCATTTATGGCAACGATTGAGTTGACAAGATAACTAGAAGGATCCAGACGCTTTTCGTGTCCTCAACCGAATGACTTAAAAATCCCTAAAACAAGTTTCCAAGTAAAATTCTCGCCAATCGCGAAGATTAAAAAAAAGTACGCTTATTAAAAAAACATACTGATTTATTTAAATAAAACCTCTTCATTATTCTATAGTGTACCGAACAAAGTCAAAACTAAGACAAACTTAATACTATTCCCATTTCCCCTAGTTCAGATGTGAATCAGTTCCAGTATCCAAGCTCCTGACAGCTAAATCGCGCGAAGTGGTCCCGGCGCGTGTAGGATGTCCGGTGCAACATGCATGTCACTTGATCTCATTGTACTCGCTCTTGGAAACCTGTTCACACCTGAAGAAACTCAGTCACGCTTATATGAAGTGACATGCATGTGCCGTGTTAACTTCCAGTGAAAACAATTCGTGTGCAAGGACCCGTCAGTTCATAGTACGATTAGCAAGCATTGTTTTTAAAAAGAAATTTTTTCTCCTTACTTGAAAAAAATCTTGACCAAATATTTAGACACTGTGCATATATGACTTATACAATTTACTCAGCCACACACGTGTCCTTTCCCTCATTCTCCAAAGGACGAATTGTAACTTCACACATCGTCATATCTCCGCAGCTTATACTCGTACACTTAGAGATATAAAAACAGAATTACAAGCCCAAAGGTATCAACTTCTCCATTTATAGACAATACTCTATTTTGTTTCCGGACGTTGATCGATGATTCTTTTTAATCACTTTGAACTTTTCGTTTTTTTTTGCAACTAGCTAGGACGTGCGTTTGAACGAACGAATACCTTTCATCACCCCAACAAATTAACACTCTTAAAACAGTCCTTATTGTGTATTCTGGTTAATTGTTTTGCGTTAGGGCAAAGTTATTGCCTGACCGGCGGACCAAACAAATGCGTTTTTAGATTATTTTAAAGATTACAAGGGTCTTCATCAAGTGAAGCTGTTTGTGGGGCTATAATCAATTTAACTATGTATGTACATATATGTTTGACTTTCATTCCTTAATAACCATTTGGTATTATGTATGTTCATTTCGTCTAATTTTTCACATAATTTTTGTTCTATAGAATGTTTTGGATTATGAAGTATTCCTCTTTTTTTTAATTTTTTCTGAATTACGAATATTTAAAGTTTTCTAATGGTTGTATAAGTTAGATAATGAGTTTTTGTATTTTATTAAAACGTGAGTAATATACATATACATATAGCATATAGATATATCTTCTTCTTTAATTTCGGAAACTAACAAGGTTGTACTACCTTTTACTTCGTTTTTTCGCTTTATCTCCCAGTATATGGAAATTTTCAAAACCATTCCTTACACGCTTGGCACATGATTAACTCCAAAAAGTCAGACAAGTTTCTTCGGGTATTCACTTTAAAATATATTGTTATCGACCACTCTCCACGACTGTCAAATATGTATGATATGTATGATAGTCAAACTCAAAATCGGCCTGAAAAATAAAACGCACGCAAGAAAAATTGCATGACGAGAAACGTTAAAAACTTGTGATTTTAAAAATGTTGGTAATTTTACATATATGTAGATGTATTAATTTTTTAGCTGTGAAAACATACATATTTAACGTTGTTCTTATTTACATTGTGAAACCTTAAATGATTGAACGATTTTTAATAAAGGGGTTTGTAAGGTTGCTGATTATTTTATGAAACAATGTAGCGAACGGAAAACGCCATCGAGCATTATCCAATTCTGACTTATGATGGAACATAAGCCTTTCAAAATGACAAAGCTTCGCTTCATCAAAAGGTGTCACCTTCGAGCATGTAAATATGTAAATGTGAACAACGGTACAAACCGACTATCGGTATTAAGTTTCTAAAAAGAAAAACTATTAGTAGCTTACTAACTGAAGAACAACAGAAAACAAGAATAGTTGCAGCCATCACTTCCAAATGTCTATCATGACACCATGTCATGTGCGAGCAACATGATTCCTTAAAGTCTAAAATGGTGGGTGCCATGGCTCAGTGGTTAGTACGTTGGATTACAATCGTTTACAGATCTTCGTAGAGATCACACATGTTCCTGCTTGTTATTTAAAAGTTGTGAAATGTGAAATGTAGCGAAATAAAGCACCTACTGATACCATCATTAAATGTGGTTACTTCTTATTGCGATAAATCGAACGGTTTTGTTCTTTGAAGCCGGCGGACAAGGTTTCTCACGTCCAATGTTTAGAGTATGGCGTGGTTGCAATGACCATAAAGGCGAATACGGAGCTTACGAGGGAACTGTGTTATTTCGTCGTCCGCGGTTTCGATCCCTAAGTCTCTTTTATATCATTATATCTAATATACCAGGGAGCATTCACAATTGCTCTTATAACTTTTTGGAGTGATTGTATAAAGTCTCTATTGTGTCGATTTGGTCTCGTTAAGAACAATGCGCCAAAGTTTTGTCCAATCGCAGATTTTATCCAAAGCTCGTTGGAGTTTTTCAGTTGCTGACTCGATAGAACTTTCCGTTGCTAAAATAGCCGTATCGTACGCGAACGTAGATACTTCGGTGCCTCCAGTTTGAGGTATTTCCCGAGTGTGCGGCAGAAATAAAATAGAATCAGGGACACTTCCTTGAAGAACTCTGGCGGCGATTTCGAGGAAATCGGAATATTCAGTTCCATGTTTAATACGAAATTTTTCAAATACCTTTGATATTATCATTAGGAGCGACATCGACAATTTTGTGATTTTTTGTCATTTGGAGGTTTTCCCGGTTTTGGAACCATTATCACTTCAGCCACTTTTCACGGGTCTGGGAACATTCTAAGTAAAGCGTTTATTATACATTGTATATTGTCTGGCAAAGTTCGGTTAGCGTCACACTTTTTATTCTAAAGTTGTCAGATGTTGTTGTCATTCCTCTAGGTGATGTATAACTGATTGATTATGATTTATACATAATGTATGTAAATGATCATTATTCACACACATGAACAACACTTACGCACACTAACATCTAATGCATCCAACCTAGTGTGGTGGTCTCAGTCTTTAATTTGCTTTCTTTTCTCAGTTGCAATTTGTCGCCGAATAAAGACAGTTCATATAACTTAAAGAAGTGTTTCATTTCACTAATTGGAAATAGCACATGGCGCAGTTGTTTTAAAGAACATACATTTATAGTTTAATATAATCCTAAATCTAAATAGTCTAAAATCAAAAATTGAATTCGGTCATAATTTGTGATAACTAATATTCGTAACTAAATGGCTAGCAGCGGTGATTTCCAAAAACCTGGGCCACTAATATTGGAAGGCAACGTCAAGGAAAATTGGCGGAAATTCTACAATATGTGGAATATATATACAGTGGCTTCCAAAACCAAATCTGAAAGTGAGGCGATTCAAACGGCGAGGTTTCTGTCCTGTGCTGGAGAAAAAGCCATAGAAATTTTCCAAACCTTACCTATAACTGTTGATGGCAGAACTAAAATTGAAGAGGTTATAAATGCATTTGAATCTTATTGTGTGCCGAGGAGCAACGTGGTCTATGAGCGCTATCTGTTCTTCTCTCGGGGTCAAAGCGAAGGAGAATCCTTCGAGCATTTTTTATCGGACATAGTAAAATTGGCTGAAAACTGCGAATTTGGCGAGCAAAAAGAATCGATGATAAGGGACCGAATAGTTATGGGCATTGCAGAGCAGAATATTCGATTGCAGTTGTTAAAGACGGATGCATTAAACCTTGCTAAGGCCAAGGAGCTTTGTCGTGTCGCTGAGCAAGCAAGTATGCAGGCGCAACAAATGCAAGCTGAACGACCATCGGTTGCAGCTATCTCCAAGAAAAAAGGACAACAGCAGAATTATAATAATCAATCACATAATTCTAATAGACAAAATTCTAAATTTATGTCTTATTCTTATTCTAGATCACCAATGCATGTAATAAGGAAACGAGACCAACACTCTAATGGAGAACAAAGACATTTTCATGAGAGTAACACTACGAGCCATGTGTGTGATAAGTGTGATAGAAATCATAATCAGGGTAACTGTCCAGCGTATGAGAAAAAATGTTTTCGTTGCGGCAAGTACAATCATTTTGCATCCGTATGCAGGTTTAAGAGCATTAATAATATAAATATTAACAAGACGGTTTGTGTCGGTGAGAGCGATAGTGATGAGTCGTACATTGGTTTGGTAGAAGTGGTCAGTGATGATTCGGATGGCTGTGTTGGTTCAATAGATCGGGTTCGACAAGGTTGCATGAGTTGGTATGAAAATATTAAGATTGAAAACAGTTTAATTACATTTAAATTGGACAGTGGTGCCGATGTTAATATTTTACCGTTTGTTAATATCAAACATATAAATTGTGAAAATAGGATGAGACCGGTCACAACGAAATTAGAGGCATATGGAGGTTCTCGAATTCTAACGAGGGGTATAGTAAGGCTTCGCACCCAATATAAAAATAAAAGTATTGATGTGGATTATGGAGTGGTAGACAGTGATTCTAGGCCATTATTAGGACTTCGAACTTGTTTGGAACTAGGTTTGATACAAAGAGTGCATGAAATTAGTGATATTAGTGGGTTTATACAACAAAATAAGAAAGTGTTTTATGGTGATGGTAGATTTCCGGATAAGTGCATGTTAGAATTAAAACCTAATAGCGTACCAATTAGTAAACCTCCAAGGAGAATTCCAATTGGCATAAGAATAAAGGTAAAAGAGGCTCTTCAAAATATGGAACGCCGTGGAATTATCAGCAGACGTGATTTACCTTCTGCATGGTCGCATCAATTAGTGGTCGTTGAAAAGGCCAACGGATCTTTAAGGTTATGCCTTGATCCTAGTGCACTGAATGTGTACCTGAAAGATGAGCACTTTATAATTCCAACGCTGGATGATTTTTGTGATACTATGAGGGGATTTAGGTACTTCTCAGTTTTGATCTGAAGGAGGGGTTTTGGCAACTCGAATTAAGCCCCGCATCAAAAGAATTGACTGTTTTTAGTACTCCCTTTGGCTCGTATGAGTATAATGTGTTACCCTTTGGCATTAAGACTGCCCCAGAAAAATTTCAAAAACTAAACTGTAAATATTTTGGTAATTTACCTGGTACATTCGTTTATATAGATGATATTATAGTAGGAGGTCGAACAAAGGAAGAGCATGATGAAAATGTGAATAGGGTAATCAGAAGAGCGCGAGAAATTAATGTTAAATTTAATAAAGATAAAGTACAACTCTGTGTAACTAAAGTTAAATATCTGGGTCACATTTTCACTGGCGATACAATTAGTCCCGATCCAAGTCGAGTAGAAGCTATAGCTAAACTTAAAGAGCCACAGGATCGTAAGCAATTAGAGAGTGTTATGGGTATGTTCAATTATCTTCGTGCCTTTATACCAAATTTTTCTAATATAAATGCCCCACTTCGGGAATTGTTGAAGAAAAACACGGAGTTTCAGTGGACATCCACTCATACTAACGTCTTTAAAGATATCAAAGATATCCTAGCCCAGCATTCAACACTCAATGTTTTTCATCCAAATAAGGAAATTTTGCTTCAAACCGATGCATCTCAGAATGGTTTGGGATGTTGCCTTTTACAAGATGGTAAGCCGGTTGCCTACGCATCGAAGAGTTTGACTGATACTGAGACGAGGTACGCACAGATTGAAAAAGAGTTGTTGGCAGTGGTGTATGCTTGTAAAAAGTTCAATAATTATATTTATGGATACCATTTTATCATACACTCTGACCATAAGCCCTTGGTGGCTATATTGAAAAAAGATGTGGGCGAAATTCACTCTACTCGGTTACAACGTATGAAGCTTAAACTATCAAAATATGATTTCGACATTAAATATGTACCAGGTAAATTTTTACATGTAGCTGATTCATTGTCAAGGAATTTCATAAGAGATCCCTTGGTTGATTTAGAATCATCATTAAAAGATCTAGTTCACAGTGTTAACATGAGTGATCCAAAAAGGAAAATGTTTGAAGAGGAGACTAAAAATGATAGGGTGTTACAGTCCCTAGTAGGACTATATAATGATGGCTGGCCGTTGAATAAGCTTCACTTGCCAGACAATTTAAGATTATTTTGGCAATTTAGGGACAAGATTTATGTTGAAGATGGTCTGGTATTTTACGAGAATCGTAATTTTGATCCCTAGTCCTTAATTGGCGAAATGTTGAATCTTTTACACAAGTCTCACATGGGGATTACTAGAACCCTAAGTAAAGCTAAAGCGACCTTGGCCTTACATGGCTAAGGATATAGAAAATATGATTTTAAAATGTCGTGAGTGTGAAAAATACAGACCAGAAAATAAAAAACATTCGTCGATTCCACATCCCATACCGAGAAGTCCTTTCCAAAAACTCGGAATGGATTGTCTTGATTTTGAAGGAAAATCGTATTTGGTGGCAATCGATTATTATTCAAAATGGATAGAACTTTATCCAATCGCTGATAAAACTGCTGCACGTATAGTACACACTTTGAACAAAATCTTTTCAATTCATGGAATACCGCAGAAAATTGTTTCCGATAATCAACCCTTTAATTGCTATGAACTTAGAAATTTTGCAGAAAAATCAAATTTCGATTTTATCTATAGTAGTCCCAGATATCCACAGTCGAATGGTCTTGCCGAGAAGGCAGTCCATATTGCAAAATCCATACTTAAGAAGATTAGCTCAGCTGAAGGTAGCCTAGAAGCAGCTTTATTAGAGTATAGAAGCACTCCAATTCCCGGAATTGGGTATTCTCCAGCGGAAATGCTTATGAGCCGTAAGTTACGGACATGGCTTCCAATAAAAGATGAAGATCTGTTACCAAAAATTCCTTTAAATTTGCAGGCATTATTAGAACGACGTCAGAAAAAAGCATTTAAATACAATAACCCAGCTTTACCGCGTCGCGAAAGCGATTTAAAGGAAGGAGAAAATGTAGTGTATAGACACAATGGGAAGTGGGAGCCGGCTAGAGTAGTTTCAAAGCATGAGTTGCCGCGGTCATACTGGTTGCGAAATGAAAACAATCGGATAATTCGTCGAAACACTTTTCATTTACGTAGGTCATTGCACTCTCCCCATATAAAAATGCCTGAGATAGTAGACGAGAGAACTCCATCTGTCTCCCAAGAAATTAATAACTCTTTCAATGAATCGAATACCGATGATAGAGTGCAAGATGCCTGTTCTACATCCCAGAATGAAAACCATGTCGATCCGGATTTATTGCCTCAGCCTGAAGGTTATATAACGAGGTCGGGTCGAATAAGTAAAAAGACTAATTTCTATAAACCTGGATGACTAGTAGAGTAAAATTGTAACCGCCAGTACTATTTTGAATTCTCTAATACAACACTATTTGATTTTTATAATATCATTTGCTTTAAGTCCACATATACATACTTATTAATGAATTAATATGCTAATTTGAAGAAGAGAGATGATGTATAACTGACTGATTATGATTTATACATAATGTATGTAAATGATCATTATTCACACACATGAACAACACCTACGCACACTAACATCTAATGCATCCAACCTAGTGTGGTGGTCTCAGTCTTTAATTTACTTTCTTTTCTCAGTTGCAATTTGTCGCCGAATAAAGACAGTTCATATAACTTAAAGAAGTGTTTCATTTCACTAATTGGAAATAGCACACTAGGGTCGTCTATCAATGTTTGCCTATCAAATGGCTTAAACGTTTTTTCGAATATAAATCAACCCCGAATTGCATTCCGACTTCGTACAGAAGTCTGCCTTCGGTGAATTATATGTATCTTGAACCCCAAAAGTTAGGAGCGATATCGTTACAACTCAACCAACATGCATTATAGCAGTGGAGACGGAACACCACCTTATGGGCAGCCTCTGTTTACAGCCGCCAAAACATTGCTACACAATCTGCATGCGTAACAAAAGTTCTGTTCATTTGCATTGCTCTAATACACAGTACCAATATCTCATCTACCCCGTATTGTTTAGCAACCTACACATGCAGTTATAAGTCGGGTTGTCGAAAGCGCCTTCTATGTCGGAGAAGAGACATTTTGCCACACTTAAATTAGAAGAAAAATATAATATGATATTTCTATCATATTCGAATTATTTTTAGCGCACACCCCTCACCCAATTTTGGTGAAGTTTGTCATTTAGGTCAAAAATAAAAATAGTTTTTTTATTCTAATATGTCATATTTTATTTTACAAAATAATCCTTCACCAAAGTAAAGTCCCAGATCTAGAATCACTTGCAGGCATTATTGAAGGATCCCTTAACACTAAACGAAAATTCCTAGAATTTTCCTGTGTCTTTGTGGTTCAAATCAATTTTTTTTTAACATTATAAAATATTTCTTTACAAAGAGAATGAATTTATTTTAATTATTAGAAAACTGCGCAATGCTCTTTAAATCCTATTTTAGTCCATAATAAAAATAAAAACATTACAAATATTTGCTCATATTTTTAATTTGATTAATGTTAACAACTAGAAATAACGAAACTCCTAAAGTGTTTTTATATTCCCTTTGATTAATTTTGCCTAACGCAACCGAATAAATTATATTGTCAAGATCGGTAATTATTGCTTTGTTCCTACTTAATATCACTTCGTAAAGGTGTCCTACATCAATTGCTGCTTATAATGTTGTATTTAGTTGTTTATTTGCGGTTTCTGAAAGACTATTAATTCGGGACTGTAGCTCCATGTTTATAAAAATTTGTTGATTATTATTCCTTTGATTTCACTTGGTAAAAATCATCGAAATCTGGAGTTCCAGCTATATATGCACATACTTGAGGGGTGCCCAGGAAATTAAGACAGCGGGCATGACGATGATGAATACGGAAGATACTCAAAAGGCGTTGGATTTGATCAACCTCCGACAGTAGAAGCTTCCTCATATGTATGTTCCTAAAACGACTGAGGGACCAGTTGAAGAAACCCCTGGATTGGTACGATGTGTCAGGTAAGCGTATCCCTCGTATATCACCACTCTTCCCATGGACGCAGGTATGCAGTGCGATCGCGTAAAGTCCAGGAGCCTGCCATGAGCATAATTTTGAGATAAGAGTAGGAATCTGTAATAAAAAAAATTATCGCAAATTACTCTTGTGGACCTGTTTGTTGTCTATTAGAACCGCTGAGATCTTTTTGTACTGTCCTTTCGACATATAATTTGGTGAATTTATTACCAATACGTTTATTCGTATGTACAAATACCTTATCGCCAGGTTCAAAAGTGCGTGTACGATTGTTTTTATTTTGCTGTTGTAAGTCAGTTTGCTGGGTGATTTCGATTTTACTTCTAATTTCAGTTTTCAAATTGTTGGGTATAGAGTGAATTATATCAATTGGTCTATGGAATAAGTCGTTCTATTGTATTTCAAGGTTACAAGCAATACTAACATCGGAATATCATCAATTTGTTGTTCTATTTTAGTGCAACGAGCTATTTCAGTGAGTGTACTATGTAACCGTTCCACCTGACCTGTGGAAAGGTAATACAGTGAAAATGTTGACACCAAGATAGTTTTTGAACATAGAATTAATAGATCCGGAGTTCAATGATTTTTCGTTGTCACAAACAACTGTTTTGGTATTCCTGTAGAAGGAGAGAATATTTAGAAGAACCTCTTTTATATCAATAACTGCGCGAGATTTGATTGGAAATACCAAAGCAAATTTCGAAAATTTATCCAAGCTTGTGAGAAAGTATGAATTTCTAGTTGAATATACATATATCTATGTATGTATGTATATGCACAACCTCACCTGGATAAGACGGTATCGGAGTTTCGCCTATTCCAGGTTTTGGCGGGTGCCGCTGGTACTTAGCCTCATTGCAAATTTTGCAATTCGAAATTATCTCTTTTAACTTGTTTCGCATCTTGGGGAAATAGTAATCTTTGAGAACTTGCTGAATATTTTCGCGGAATGAGCGCTGGGCGCGATTGTGTTCGACTGTGAGAATTTCGCATTGATCGTCCTGATTGAAAATAGTCAATAGTCACTCGAAATGTACAGACATGTTTTATTTCTGCTCTGCAAATTTAACTTCTTTTTAAATAATCGCAATGTCCTAAAAGTGTGCTAAGTGCGATAAAATCGTAAACAAAGACTTCATTGGATGCGGCGGCATTTGTGATTTAAAATTCCACGATAAATGTGCAACTTTATCTGAAAGTGCCTTGAACTTTTAAAGTCAAGTATAAATTTTTCATGGAAGTGTAATGCTTGTGCTAGTGTCCCTGTGCTTGGCTTAGTGTGTAAACTTGCTGAACTAAGCAAAACTGTTCAAATTATACACGAGGAAATCAAATGGTGTCATCGCAACCCATCCCAAGACAACTCATACCGGGACACCCCATCCCAGGACACCTCATCCCAAGGGACAGCCCATCCCAGGACAACCCATCCCGGGACACCTCATACCAAGGGACAACTCATCCCGGGACAGCTCATCCCAAAAGAGAGAAAAATATGCTTTGAGTTACTTGCACCATGGAGTTTTGGAGAATGAGTGAGGTTGTGGAAGAAGGGATAGTGATCACGTGGTCGATTGATAATATGTGAGTGAAAATAGGAAATGGGATGATAGGTAGATACCTGAAAAATACTTGTGCTTAAGTTGAGTTGGTTAGTGGATATGCGTTTTGCGATATATGTATGTGCTCATGTGCATATTATTGTTATGGAGGGTGACTTTTTTGTGTGTAGCATATAAAGGCAATTGGAGAATGAAAGGATGGGCGTTTGTTTATGATTGCGTTTCGTATGTGAAAATTTGTGTTCTCTTGTGTTGCGTGGCGTGAATGATCGAATCTGTATGATATGCCATTCCAGACTTTAGAGGTTGGTTACATTTTTTGGTTGGCTATTCGATTAGAGGTTCGGTTCGGCGTATTCATGAAACGAATATGATATGTACATGTGTATGTGCATGCATAGTACGTTTTGTCTCCCCTGATTGGATGGCATATTTTCTTGTTTGGATCTGTTTCCATGATGTGAAGAAGAGGAGATGGCCAAGGAGCTTAAATAATAATGGATGATTTCATTTTAAATGGAATGGTGCGTAGGAATTTAAAATAAAGGCAGCTACGGCGATTGATAGGATTATAAAATAAAATTGTTGATCTAAATATGGGGATTGTGTACATGTATGTACATATGTATGTACATAAATAAATAGATACCTAACAATATGCCGCGTAGCGGCGCCCTGAGCACCTGCATGTGAGGCCGAAGGCCGTGCAGTGTATGAGTCGAGGAAATGTCCATAGTATTTTTTTTTTTTAGCGAGCGTAGCGAGCTCACTCACCCCGACTTTCAGGCAATAAAATTTGTAAAAATTTGCAAAAATTGGCGTGAATGATGAAGCTCGTATGACTTTTAGACTTAGAGCGAATTAGCTTCAAAATTTTTGCTTTTTAAGACAAACATTTTCTATCTTTTTATCAATCTTTCTTTTTCTATCCTTTAAAACAAACATTTCTTCGCGACATTGAAGTATGCACCAATGCACTGCAATACGGATCGAACTTAATATTGTTCGCTTACAAAACATTTCATACCGATATTTTACCATCCCTCATCGAACTCAGAGAAAATCCTCTCAATTATCTCTTATTCGCATTCGCACACGCTGTTTTGTTTGTACAGTGTGACCATAATGGAATATTTAGTGAATAAATTTTTTTTCGAAAAATAATCGGATATAAAAGTGGAATATTTATTCTCCAAAAGAATATTTAGATAAAAAATATGAAGAATATAAGAACTACATATATTCTTCCCTTTAGTTAATTTTATTATAAATAAATTAATCACGTAATATTTAAATACTAATTTGAATACGTAGTAATCCCGCAGAAGATGAACAATTAGATTTTGATTTTCAAAACTATTAATTTTTAACGTTTTTTTGTGTTTTGTTTATTGGATTTATACCCATTTTCGGTTTATCATTTTTTACGTTTTGTATAAAATAAACTTTTAAATAAATTAAAGGGGTATTACCAAGTGGAATATAAAAGTCGAATAAAAAAATATTAAAATTGAATACAAATATTCCAGCTCCGGCTCTCCGGCTGAGTGGAATATTTTTGAGAGAAGCTAATGGTCACACTGGTTATGTATGCATTGCCGCTCGATCAAGTTCTCTATTTCTGTTGATAAATAGAGTATTGACATAAGATGAAGTTATTCGGATATTGGTTTAGTACATACATATGAAAGTCGGGGTGAGTGAGCTCGCTACGCTCGCTAAAAAAAAAAATACTATGGACATTTCCTCGACTCATACACTGCACGGCCTTCGGCCTCACATGCAGGTGCTCAGGGCGCCGCTACGCGGCATATTGTTAGGTATCTATTTATTTATGTACATACATGTACACAATCCCCATCTTTAGATCAACAATTTTATTTTATATTCCTATCAATCGCCGTAGCTGCCTTTATTTTAAATTCCTACGCACCATTCCATTTAAAATGAAATCATCCATTATTATTTAAGCTCCTTGGTCATCCTCTCTGCTTCCCATCATGAAAACAGATAGGAACAAGAAAATATGCCATCCAATCAGGGGATACAAAACATACTGTGCATGCACATACACATGTACATATCATATTCGATTCATGCATACGCCGAACCGAACCTCTAATCGAATAGCCAACCAAAAAAATGTAACCAACCTCTAAAGTCTGGAATGGCATATCATACAGATTCGATCACTCACGCCACGCAACACAAGAGAACACAAATTTTCACATACGAAACGCAATCATAAACAAACGCCCATCCTTTCATTCTCCAATTGCCTTTATATGCTACACACAAAAAAGTCACCCTCCATAACAATAATATACACATGAGCACATACATACATATATCGCTCAACGCATATCCACCAACCAACCCTTTAAGCATAAATACTTTCAGGTATCTATCTATCAATCACATATTATCAATCGACCACGTGATCACTATCCCTTCTTCCACAACCTCACTCATTCTCCTAAACTCCATGCTGCAAGTAACAAACACCCATCCTCTTATTCTCCAATTGCCTTTATATGCTACACACAAAAAAGTCACCCTCCATAACAATAATATGCACATGAGCACATACATACATATATCGCAAAACGCATATCCACTAACCAACTCAACTTAAGCACAAGTATTTTTCAGGTATCTACCTATCATCCCATTTCCTATTTTCACTCACATATTATCAATCGACCACGTGATCACTATCCCTTCTTCCACAACCTCACTCATTCACCAAAACTCCATGGTGCAAGTAACTCAAAGCATATTTTTCTCTCTTTTGGGATGAGCTGTCCCGGGATGAGTTGTCTCTTGGTATGAGGTGTCCCGGGATGGGTTGTCCTGGGATGGGCTGTCCCTTGGGATGAGGTGTCCTGGGATGGGGTGTCCCGGTATGAGTTGTCTTGGGATGGGTTGTACCCGACCCAAATCAAATCCCTAAAAAATAGTGTGAGAGTCAGTCCATCTGAAAATAAAAGGCCAATACCCACGTCTAATAAAGCCCATAAAATGCACAAAAACAATAGTAACAAACAAGTGCATAAAACCAACACTGTGGTAACCTACATTAATGCAGTTCGTGAAGAACCTCCGGTTGGTTCGGTAAATGTCACTGACCTCTCATCCAACGCTAACTCTAACGAGTTGATTGAACCAGTGAATCTGCAATGGACTACTGTAAACAATAGGAGACGGAACACAAGAAAACAGCCGAAAATCATCGGTAAAGACTTCGCTTATACAGAAGTGGAGGTTGTATCATCAAAGAAGTGGCTTCATCTTTCTCGCTTCTCCACAACTACAAGAGCGGATGTGGATAATAACTTAAATTGTGCTGTCAGAGAAGTTTTATGTCCTATAATGAGAAATTCTATTCATCACATCGCTCTATGTCTAGATTTACAATGCAATACTCCTTCAGTAATAGAATCAAAGTTAACTAATATTGAAATGAGTTATAATTTCTCAAAGGCGAATTATAATGCCTTATATAATTATTTAGGTTCGGTTGATTGGTCGAACATTTTTTCTGGTCTACAACTTAAAGAAGTCTATGAAACATTTTTGAGTATATTAAACAATGGTTTTACTCAGTTCGTGCCTCTCATGAGAGAAAAACAATATTTAAAATTACCGTGGCATAACCAAAGGTTAATTAACTTGAAGAATGCTAAAAACAAAGCATTTATGTTATTTAAAAAGTCGAAATCTGATTTGGACAAAAAACGTTTTTGCTAATTACGCCGCGAATATGAATTTTTGAATAAGTTTTTATATAAACAATATGTACTGAACACTGAGTCTCAAATTTCAAAGAATCCCAAAGGGTTCTGAACATTTTTAAACAGTAAAAAAAAAGCTAAACGGTAATCTGTAAAATATGGAACTTGATGGTGCCGTCTCTTCTAGCATTGATTCAACTTGTGAGCGTTTTGCAAAGTTTTTTGAATCAGTTTATGTTGATCACTCGAATCTTAGTCTGTCTTTTGATTACAATCACATGATTGTAATACATCACCCAAAGTGTAGGCTCACTCTCTCTTTCGAGTGACGATGTTTTGCAAGGCATACAATATTTGAACTCTTCCCAAAGTGCTGGCCCTGACTGTATTCCATTTGATGTCCTTAAACAATGCAATTTATCCTTGTCGGTTCCTTTAAACTTAATTCTCAATTTATCCTTAGCTTCTGGTACGTTCTTAGGTACTCCCATTTTTAAAACTGGATCCCGACAAAAAGTTCAAAATTATCGTGGAATATCTAAACTTTCCGCTATTCCGAAGTTGTTTGAGTCAATTGCTACAAAAAAAATGTATTTCATAATCAAGGAACAAATATCATTGCAACAACATGGATTTGTGTCTGGTAGATCGACATTAACCAACTTGACTCTGTTTACAAAATATCTGTTTGATTCTGTGGAGTCCGGATATCAAGTTGTTGTAATTTTTAGAGATTTTAAGAAAGCTTTTGACACAGTATGTCATAGTATACTTATAAATAAATTAAGATCATTTGGTGTTCATTCGATGCTTCTTAAGTGGATTTCGAGTTACCTTTTGAACAGAAAACAGTATGTCAAAATTGGTTGCTCTCAATCTAGGCTCATTGATGTCTTATCTGGTGTCCCCCAAGGTAGCAATTTAGGGCCTTTACTCTTTAATATTTTTAACTTCCCAATGGGAAGTTGTTGTAATGGGGCCGATTTTGTGAATCGCGAATTTTGACATATCTCCACGTTTTAAGGTCACCTGAATCCAAATCCAACGTTTTTACAGAGATGTCTGTGTGTGTGTATGTACGTATGTGCGCATGTGCGTTCGGAATTATCTTTCGTGTCGATTATCTCGAGAACCAAAGATGATATGGACATGGGACCGGGTTCATTTGACGCGTAATTACGTAACTACTAAGTTTCCAGAAAAATCGGTCCAGTAGTTTTTTGTTAGTAATTAAATAACTAAAAAAATTGAGGCAAACTAGCTGAATTTTGAAATTGATGATTTGTACTATTCATTCGTGCAGATTCTAAATACCTTCGTAGTGTTTTTTTTTAATATTATAATTGCTTGTTTTAGCAAAATTTTTATGAATGTCGTAGCAATTATTTTAAAAAAAATATTATTAAAAAAAATACTTATGAACAAAAACTAGATGAATGTGTAGAATTTTAAATTTATATTATCAGGCCAGGAGAATAATGAGATTTCGAACTAGCCAACTCGTAACAATTAGTTATAATAAAAAAAATGACGTTGGTAACAATAATAATAATATAAAATGGGATGTGAATATATTCTTCGATATAAAAAAATCAACAATCTTTTTGCAATTCAAGGTTGCTTTATTAATATGCAATTAATACAAGAATATTATGTTTGAGAAAACATTTGGAGGTAATAGTATGATGTACATTTAACATTTAAAAAATAAATTATGACGTGGAACATGGTTGTAAGTAGAAGTTATTAACCGTAAGAGTTATTTTCGATGAAACAATGCTTTCTTTCATTTCTATAAGTACATATAAATAGTATTTAGGAAATGTTTGTTGAAGATGATAAAATTCTTGAGGATATGGTTAATAATCTCCTACTGATGATTTTGAACGGTTCAAGGTGAAAAGCAGTAGTTTTGTGATGTCAGTCTTGAACAATTCATGAAGAAAGTAAATTGTATTGTGCTGTCAGCTGCGTAGTCTGTTATCAATATTGTTGTTTAGTTACTTGTAAGTAAAGAAATGTTAATTCAGCATTCTTAGTTGATGTGTGGTATTGATGAGATATCTCCAAGTTGATGGTTTCTTCATAAAGTGAAGAAGAAAATTTCATTTTTCTTCAAACATTGTAGTAATTGTAGAAGCAAGTGTTTATGTGTAGGCCATTAGTGTTTGGGATTGAGCTTCATTAAACCTTTTCGTATGATCATGTGAAACAAATAATACTTATTAATTAAATAATGAATATTGTTTTTTTATTTCTTCCCACTGGGAAGTTAGTCGTGTGGACCTTGCGGGTCGCACCCAGACCACATTTTTATTAATGAGATCCCTTCATTGCTTAATCATGCTAATTGCCTGATGTATGCTGATGACCTAAAGATCTTTTTGCGCGTTAAAAATTTTCATGATTGCGAACGTCTCCAAAATGATTTAAACACTCTAGTTAATTGGTGTGAGCTTAATCGACTTTTCTTGAACATAAATAAATGTCATTCTTTTTCTGTGTATCATATGTTAGTGCCTGTAATTAATGACTATACTATTTCCGGGTCCAGCCTCTCTCGAAAAACTGAGATTAAAGATTTTGGTGTGATTTTTGATACGAAACTGGCATTTTCGTTTCACATGGGTTATGATGTTGCTAAAGCAAATTCAATGCTTGATTTCTTAAGCGAACGTGTGCTGAATTTTCGAACCCATATGCTCTTAAGTCTGTTTATATGTCTTTAGTACGACCTTTCTTTGAATATTGTTCTATTGTTTGGTGTCCAATCTATGCGAATTCTATGATGCGACTAGAAAGCGTCCAGAAGTCCTTTACACGATTTGTTGTAAAGCAAATGAAATAGAACCTTGACATAATGCTCTCTTATCCAACTAGATGTGCATTAATTGGATTAGATACCTTAGAAAAAAGGCGTAATGTCCAATGTTTATTGTTTATTCATGATGTCTTTTCTTATCGTATAATATGTCCCGATTTAAGTCAAGAATTCAGGTTGTATGCACCAGAAAGAATTCTTCGAACAAAAAATTTTTTATTGAATCCCCGGCATTTTTACAATTATGGTCTTCACGAACCAATAACTAAATGTATAAACCTTTATAATTCCGTTTGAAATGATATAGATGTATGTGATGATAGAAAGAAATTTAAAACGTCAATATTGATTATTAATATATCCTGAAAAATAATTATTGAATTATACAATACCATTGAATATTAATGTATCTTTAAATTTTTATTATATTTAATCTGTTAGAGTTAAGCTCGGTAGATGAATAAAGAATAATTATAATAATAATAAAATATCAGTTACCATTTTCTCAGTATGGAGCAATTTAACTGAAGGAAATAGCTTGATGAGGTCATTCTGTATTTGAGGCAGAACATTCGGTTGGCATAGGATACCGTTAGTAACATAAGGATTCACAGATTAAATGAACACTTATAGCGCATCCCGAGAAGAACTAAATGCTATTAAATGTCTAATTTGTTTCTAAAAAAGGATTTTAGTTACTTTAGAATTTTCAGTGCCCTGATTTAAAATTAATTGGTTTCGAAACGAATTTATCGGATTTTGAACGGTACGTATTACATGTGTAAGAGACTCTTCGCTGCTCCAAGAGATGAACCTGTACACTGGTCCGACGCATTTAAATACTGTCTCGACAAGGCATCCGCAACATGGTTGTCTTTCCCGCGCTTATAAAAGAATTTCGGAGCAGATTCTTCTATAAACGCCCTCCATTTCTTCAATTTTGCGTTTGGATTCCCATCGGAAATGGCGAACGTTAGCGGTTGGTGGTGGGTGAAAATATTTAAGTGTTTAACACTGTAGAGATAGCTGTGAAGTTTCTGGAGTGCCCACACGATAGCAAGCAGTTCGCGTTCATTCGCATAGTTCTCCTCAGTGGAACTTAATGTCCTGGATATCATGGTGAATGTTTGAGACAGAACAACCCCTAACGCCTGCGATGATGCATCTGTCGTCAGATCGAAAGGCCTATTGAAATCGGGGTATAAAAGCGAGACATCTTCTGAAACCAGAATCCGCTTGATTTTTATGGAATGCGTCCAGTACCTCCTTGACTAGGTTAGGTTAGGTTAGGTTGAAGTGGCTGCCAGCTAGGAGTCGCCAGCACACTTAGACCAACGATAGGTCTGTTGTGATACCACGTGGATCATGGGAGAAAGTTTCTCTCTACCTACTCGTTTTAAAACCAATTAGAGCTTCTTATGAAGCGTAGGAGGCTTTTAATGTCGATATTCATCAGGTCGCCTGTATCGTTATAATAGGGAGCTCCTAAGTGGAGTTTCTTTCTACGGGAGAGAGCTGGGCAGAATCAAACAAGGTCAGGAATAGTTTCCTCCTCTTCTTCATCCAAGCAGCTTCTACAAAAATCGTTCGCGAAGAGGCCTAGCCTTGTAGCGTGCTTGCCTATTAGACAGTGTCCAGTGATGACACCTATTGTGGTGCCGATATGCAATCTATTGATAGAAATCAAATTTTTAGAGCGTTTTAGATCCAGCGTTGGCTAAATCTGTTTTGTCGCTAGACATGTTGATCCTCTTGTCCACCTAAGATTTGCATTCTCGACAGCATCCAACTTAAGTTTAAGTTTGCGAGTAGCGATTGGAATACCTATGGTGCCTGGCAAGATGGGTAAAGTTGTTCCTTCTTTGGCGAGTTCATCGGCCTTAAAATTCCCTGGAATGTCTCTATGCCCCGGCACCCAACATAGGTGAATATTGAACTGCTCAGCCATCTCCACAAGAGACGAACGGTAGTCTAGAGCTTAGACTTAGAGTTTAAAGTTTATAGGGGTCGATTCCAGGGATATGATTGCAGCCTGGCTGTCTGAAAAGATGCGGATATCTCTAGCAGATATCACGTTTTTCTTAAGCCAATATAGGGCTTCTTTGATCGCCACTATTTCCGCCTGGAACACGCTACAGTGATTTGAAAGACGGAAAGAGAGCTTAAGGTTAAGCTTATCACAGAAAACACCTGCACCAACTCCGTGTTTGGTCTTTGACCCGTCAGTGTAGAAGTGAATTGATTCATCTTCTAAAAATGCATCGTCCTCCCAGCGTGATCTGGAAGGGATGGTGACTAGGAATTTCTACTCAAAATTTAGACGTGGGATGGTGTAGTCCGTGTTTTCGGGAGAGATTTTGAATTTATTCAGAATAGAGGCGTGGCCGAATTCTTTTCTTGAGCACTGTTGGGTAGCTTCAAGGCGAATGGCCGCAATCGCTGCCATTTGCTTGCTACATATATTGAGGGGTATTAGATGGAATATAATGCCCAGTGCCGCGGAGGGAGTTGTACGTAATGCTCCGCTTGTGCACAGACAAGCTGTACGTTGGACCTTACTTAGATAATCGCGATTTATAGCTTTATCAAAATTATCTTCAGCACCGGCGTAATTATGTCCGATGACTTCTGCAACTCGGCAGGTATTATGCCGTCTGGTCCCACGGATTTGTATGGTTTGAAGCTCTGTAGTGCCCAGTGGAGTTTGCTCAGTGTGATCAAGTTTGAGTAGTTGGTTATTTGTGGAAATGGTCTGCTGGAAACCA
Organism: Blera fallax; assembly: GCA_946965025.1. NCBI lineage: Eukaryota > Metazoa > Arthropoda > Insecta > Diptera > Syrphidae > Blera > Blera fallax. Next base: position 54,679,008 of record OX337246.1, read on the forward strand.
TATTGTTAACAACTTGAGAACTGCCAGGGAAATAAGTGTCAAGCAGTAATTTTAGCGAATCTTCGCTGGAAGTAGTCCAAGTTCCATCCGGTTTTTTAAGGTAACTGGGTGTAATTGGATTTGAAGAGAGAATTTTTCTTAGCCTAGATGCCTCAGAAACTTCTTCTATTTTACCACAGAAGAGTCTCCAAGAATTTCGTTTGGCTTTTCTTAATTCTTTTTTGTATGTGCTAAGGGATGCCTTGTACAAGTCCCAATCTTGCGCGTCTCTCGTACTTTTGGCATTATTGAAGAGTTTCCTACAATTACTTCTTAAAGGGCCTAACCATGCAGTCCACTAATGCGTCTTCTTTTTGCCCCTGGGTTTGATCAAAGGGCAAGAGGAAGACATCGCTGTATTAAAGGCTGATGTTAATTCTTCAACCATGCGATCCAGTTCTTGGAGATTGCAGAGGGGATTAAGGTGATTTAAGGTAACTAAACAACTTAGAACTGACCTATACTTGAGCCAATCAGTTTTGCGATAATTCCTAAAAACTGGCGGGCTAAGAGAGTCTACATATAAGGAGAATTGGAGGTACCTGTGATCCGAAAATGAGGGCTCGCTTCACACCTTTCAATTCCTAATACGCTGGACGATGCTGTCGGAGGCAAGTGTAATATCCAATAATTCTTGCCAATTTCTGGTGACGAACGTAGGCTCGTTACCTATGTTGCACAAAATATTGATTGTACTTAGAATGAAATCTAAAAGTAACTCACCTCTTTTGTTGATATTAGAACTGCCCCATACAGTGTGATGAGCGTTAGCATCACATCCAATAATGAGACCAGTTTTTTGTCTCCCCGCATCTGCGATCAGTCTTTCCAGATTATCCCCAAAAAGAGAGTCCATGTTATCATGGGCGAGATACGCCGAAACCAAGTAGTAGGCACCGCCGGTTGTTTCCATTTTTATTGCTGTAGTATTTCGATCACTGTAATTAGGGAGTAAAATTGCATTTAGGTTACTTTTCACCAGTATACGCGATCTGGGTTTACCTTTGTTACGCATATACAGGGTGTAGTAGTTTGGAGTCTTGAGTCCACATACCATATTGTCCATCCAAGGTTCCAGGATCAAGACTATAACTTCCCTGTCCTTTGAGAGACGGAGAAGAAGGCCGGAAGAAGCCGTTATGGTGTGGTGTAAGTTAATCTGGACTAACTGCAGCATTGGTGCTACAATTAGGTAGAGAAGCCTCCACCACGGTGGTATTCAGGGCTTCCGAGTCCGACGACGATTCTAAAATCTCGTCCTCACTCAAAAGCAGTGGATGAAGTTTATTGAAGCAGTCATCCGTCTCCATGTCCGAAATTTTGTCTTCATCGACTAAAGACGGATTTTGCTTAGGAAATGATGTTTGAGAGTCGTCACTATCCAAGGAAGGGAACGTGTCAGGCTCGGGTACGTTAGCTGGAGGAGTGGGTTCAGAAGGGTGAGGAGGCAGTATGCCCAGATCTGATTCCTCATCTTTTTTATAGACCTTTATTGCAATACGGTCAAACCCATAGTAGACGACACCGCCAGTCTTCGCCAAAGGAGCAAGAGGTTCTTTATTTATAACAATGATAGCGCATCTATAAAGACCTTTTGGCTCATCCAGCTTAGCAACTTTCCAGTTGTGCGTCGGAAGATCGGGGTTGCTCATTTTTAGGATCTCTAAGATCGTAAACGTGTTGGAGGGTTCGGCTGGGATACAAGTGTCAGTTCTTGGTCTGCTCGGGATATCTTTCTTTGCAACAACCTTGAGTTTAGCACCTGGCCATACCTCTCCCAATTTGGCTATAGCTTGCTTATAGAGGTCGTACAACCTTTGGTCAGCGCAGGCGATAAGCTTCACGTGGCCCTGATGCCACCCATCATCGCTGCATCTAGGAGCAGGACCTGGATTCTCCTTCATGATTTGCATAAAGACAAGAGGAAGTTTGGCTTAAATAAACTTCCATTTCTCAAGAGCGATAGATCCGTCTTTTTGGCCCATTCAATGCGAGCATTTATCTTTTCGGTTCTGTTGCACTCCAGAATCCGACTGGCTGTACGACGATCTTTGTACGCCTGTTTAGAGGGAGCAGCGCTACGCTTTGCTCCCGAAGAGTCTTTAGAGGAATGTGGGAGGGTACTGGTACCTTTGGACTCCATGCGGCTATTGGCAGTAGTCGGACCCTGTAAAGCCACAGTCTTCTTCCTAACCAGCTCTTCTAGAGCTTTCCCAGCTTAAGCGCCGTGCTACCGTCCGGTCTTAAAGGGGAACCGGTCTTAGGGGATGCTTTTTGTTTTGTATGTCTTTTTTGGATTTGTGTTCATATTGTGTTCCCACGAGTAGCAGAGAAAGGAATGTCGGTCTGTGCAGAGATCCGCTTTACACAGATAAGGCTAGCTAAGCCGGAAGTCGCCAGGTATCCGAATACTCCTCTCACGACTGAGCTATTTTTGGGATGGGCTCCCCTCAGGTTCATCCAGCCCACCGGAGGGGAAAGGGAAAGGAAAGGATGTGAAACGGAAGGATTAGAGTTCGACTGCATCTTGGTTTCGAATCTCATATAGGGAATAAAACCTACTATTAGGCCCTTACACCAGGACGAGGTGTGCAGTCACGTAAGGGACCTCCTTGACTAGGTCTAATTTAATATTTATTGATTGATTAGAACTTCCGTTGCCATGCTCGCCTCGAAGATACATACATATCTGGTAAGGGCCTTCGCAACTAATGCATAGTCCCTAATGAATCGCCTATAATATCCAGATAATCCAAGGAAAGATGGCAGGGCACGTAATGTTCTAGGTTCTTTGTAAGCGATAATATCCTTGACTTTGTTTAAACATGTCCTCATTAAATTTTTTTGGCACAATAAAGCCGAAGAATTCGACCTCGACTTTGATAAATTTTGATATCTCAGCTGAGACTTTCATGTTGGCATTAAATATTTTCGTGAGGATTCAGTCTATGTATGTGAGTACTAATCGGAGCATTGAACTCGTTAGACGTTCCTTTCTGTGCGGTACTTTTATAAACAAAAATTCCAAAAAGAAATCGGTCACAAGTAAATGAAGACACTGATTCGGACGATACAATTGACTGCGATGAATTAGTGCCACCAGTCTCTAACAAAAAAGCAAAAATCCCACCCGTTTGTGTTCTACAAAAAACCAGTGGTAATGTGCACGATCTATGTCGTGAAAATCAAATTCACAACTATTGTGTAAAAAAATGTCTATTGGCATCAAAATTATCAGTGAAGATATGGCTACATTTAATGAAATATGTGAACTATTAAAAAACAAAATTGGCAATATTTCACACACGACCTGCCATCTGCAAGGTCGTTCAAAGTCATCTTGTATGGGTTGGATGAAGTCCCCCTTGATTCTCTAAAAACAGAGTTAACAGTGTCAGGTTTAAAATGTCGAAACATTAAAATAATTAAGAAAAAGTACTACAATTACACGGATGTATTTTATCTTACATATCTTAAAATTGGCTCGATTCGTCTCAATGAACTGCGGAAAAATGTGCGGTCGATCTTTAAAACCCAAGTTAAGTGGGACTTCGTGCGTAGGCAGAAAAATAAATTGACCCAGTGTTACAACTGCCAAATGTTTGGACACGGGGAAAAAAATTGCCACATAAGAACATATTGCGCCATATGCGCCGAGAGCCACGAAACTTCAACTTGCAAATCCAAGAACGTCAAATGTGCCAATTGCAATGGAACACACACATCGACTGATCCCTCATGCATGAGTCGACAAAGATTTTACCAAGTTCGAGAGAGACTCGCAGCGAAAAACAAAACACAACCAATGGCTAAGAGAGTCGAACATCACTCATTTGTTGCAAACATGTCAGACTTCCCCGCTCTCAAACCCCAGCGGCAGAACTCTTCAACGGTGATATCTCATCCGACGACCAGCAACACCGCAAATACTTGACCCCTACAAAAGGATCCAACCAACTTTTCTCTATGGAAGAGATCAATGCTCTGACTGCCGAGATGTTAGCGCTGCTTGGAAATTGTAGTACTAAGGCTGAAAAATTCAATGTAATAACTAGTTTAGCTATGAAGTATGTTTATCAAGGTAAATAATAATGAATCCTAGTCTAAATATAATATGTTGGAATGCTAGAAGCATTCGAAATAAGGATTCAGAATTTTTTGCTTTTTTAAGCAAACATAGTATAGATATAAGCCTAGTTAATGAAACATGGTTAAAGAGTAATCATAAGTTATCTTATAGAGAATACAAATGTTATCGCCTAGATAGAGATGAGAGAAGGGGAGGCGGTGTCGCGATAATCGTGAAAAGAACAATTAAGCACAAAGTGCTTCCGGTTTTAAAAACTAAATCGATAGAAAATATAGGCATTGAGATTTCATTTTCGAATGGACTCTCAATTAAAATATTTGCTGTATACTTTTCTGGTCGTTCTGTTAATGTGAACAGACGCAATGATTTCAGAAATGACATACGTAAGTTAGTTAACTCGAACGAGATATTCTATAATTGGCGGGGACCTAAATAGTAGACGTAGGAGCTGGGGATGCTTAAGAGCCAACATGTGGGGCAACGTTTTAGAAGAAACAACCCGCAGACACGCTCTTAGTATATTATATCCTCATCACCCCACCTATATCCCTTCTAGTTGCCGGTCTAACCCATCAACATTGGATTCAAACCTAACCAATGCTCCGCAACTTATTACCCAGCCTATTGTAATAAATGAGTTAAGTTCTGACCATCTTCCTGTTAAGTGTAGCGTCCGTAGTACACCCGTCCGTAATAGTAACTTAGTGCATGATTTTAAAAATACCAATTGGAATACGTTTCAAAATAATATAAGACTGAATCTGAGGGAAATACAAGAATTAGATCTTGATGCCGTCGATCAAACTCAAATTGACGAAGCTGTAAGCGTCTTTACATCTGTAGTCCGCGATAGTGTGGATCTATCTGTCCCAAAGAAAGTCAGGTTCTATAATAGTGCTAATGTGCTTCCACCCCATATAGTACATCTTATTAAAGTTAGAAATAGATATAGGTCGTGGTGGATGAGAACAAGAAATATTATCTATCTTTCTGAGACTAAATTCCTTAACGCACATATTAAAGAATCTATTGCAACTTTCAGAAACCAAGTCTGGAATAATAAACTACACACTCTAGAAAAATCGAGTAAGCCATTTTGGAACATAATTAAAGTCATTAAAAGAAAACAAAATTACATACCCGCATTTCATACAAGAAATTCAGTGTTGCTTTCGAGCCCCGAAAAGGCGAATGCGTTAGCCCACTCCTTTTTTGAAAACCATTCCATAGGTAATAATATTATAAGTACCAACAGTATTCAATCTGATGTGGAAGTATCCATAAACTTTCTCCACTCACAACCTATTGGTGACAACACTGACAGCATATCATTTAATGAAGTGCAAGCGGTCTTACATTCCTTAAAAATATCTAAATCGCCGGGCTTAGATGATATTAAAAATCTGTTCCTGAGACACCTACCCGTAGCTGGAATCAAATTCCTCCAAGGTATTTTCAATGGCTGCGTTAAACTCGGTTATTTTCCTAAGGCTTGGAACAAAAATAATACCGATTTTGAAACCGGGGAAAAATGCCAATATGCCTGCAAGCTATAGACCAATCAGCTTATTAAGTGCCTTAAGCAAATGCTTGGAAAAAGTTCTTAAAAAGAGAATAGTTGCTCACATTGGCGCTAATAATATTCTACCGCCAGAACAGTTTGGTTTTAGACAGCATCACAGTACGGTGCACCAAATTCATCGTATTACGAAACACATTGAAAGTAACTTTCTGTTGGGAAACAGCACGGGTATGGTCCTACTCGACGTGGAAAAGGCTTTTGACACGGTCTGGCACCATGGGCTGCTGCATAAATTAATCAGATCTAGCTTCCCTATTCATCTGGTGAAGATGATACTGTCCTTTTTAACTGTTCGTACGTTCGTAGTATCTGTCAATAACTGTTCTTCTGATGTCTTTTCTATTGACGCAGGTGTACCTCAAGGATCAATCCTTGCCCCAATTTTATTTAATATATATACGTCGGACTTCCCCCGATTGGAAAACTGTGAATCAGCTATTTTTGCTGATGATACCTGTATTTATTTGTCGGATGCTACTGTTGCAATATTGAAACCAACCTGCAATGCGCTTTAAATACAATCCAAACTTACTTTAATAACTGGAAAATAAAAATAAATGCTTCTAAGACCCAGGCTATCTTTTTTACAAGAAAAAGAAAAACCTGTTTCCTCCAAGCAGTAGACTACTTATCGCTGGTGCTCAGGTAGAGTGGAAGTCAACCGCTAAATAACTTGGGGTCCATCTGGATAAAACATTAACATATAAGATACATGTCCAGGAAACTATTAACAAAGTTAATATGACCGTTAAAACCCTATACCCATTTCTCAATCGTAAATCAAAATTGAGCAATGAAAACAAGCTTATAATTTTTAAAGTCATATTTCAAGCTATAATATTTTACGGGTCTCCTGTCTGGGGTACTTGTGCAAAAATGCATATTCGGCGACTACAAATAGCACAAAATAAACTATTGAAATTAATTTTAAATTTACGTTGGTACTTTTCTACCGAAGAATTGCATCAAATTGCTAACGTGGATAAAGTTACCAAATTACGCGACCATTACATTTCGTCATGCATTTCATCTGACAATAACCTGATTTCAAATTTAGTTGATTAAAGTACGTGCTATTTATTATTACATTTATAATAGTACATTTGTTATTTATTATTAATCATATATAATTTATTATTTATTATTTATTATTTATAATTTATTATTTATTATTTATTATTTATTATTTATTATTTATTATTTATTATTTATTATTTATTATTTATTATTTATTATTTATTATTTATTATTTATTATTTATTATTTATTATTTATTATTTATTATTTATTATTTATTATTTATTATTTATTATTTATTATTTATTATTTATTATTTATTATTTATTATTTATTATTTATTATTTATTATTTATTATTTATTATTTATTATTTATTATTTATTATTTATTATTTATTATTTATTATTTATTATTTATTATTTATTATTTATTATTTATTATTTATTATTTATTATTTATTATTTATTATTTATTGTTTATTATTTACTATTTATTATTTATTTACTTATTATTTATTATTTATTATTTACTATTTATTATTTATTTATTTAATATTTATTTTTATATTTATTGTTTGTGTTTATTTATTACGCGTGTAATTTTTTTTTATTATTTATTTACTATTTATTGTTTATAATTTACTATATGTTAACTATTTTTATTATATACTATTTGTTATTTATTACTTAATGAATACCTCTTCATTATTTGTTTATTTATTATTTATTTATTATTTATTCATTATAACTACATTATCTTCTCATTAGTTCCTACTCATGTACTTATTTATTAATCTTTTACATGTACATCTTTAATCAACGAAATATGAACAATTTACTATGCCTCCCCTTCTCTTTTCTTATGGTTGAAGAACATACATCATTATGTATATCAAGTAACGTACTATATACCTAGATCGAATGAAGGTTTTTAACGTAGCTTTTCCTTCCAATTATTATTAATGAAACTGTGATAAAATTATAGAAATTGTTAATGAATTTTCCAGTAGTAAGGTAGCAATAAACCAAATCTCTGTAAATAGTGCAATTTAGTTCATAAGAAATGTATTACTTTAGCTACAATAAAATATATCTATCTATCTATCTAGTCTATGTATGTCTCTTAAGTGCTGGTCTTTTTCTTCTGAAAAATATTCACGTCGTCAATTTCTTCTCTAAGTACATCATCAATGGCTCTCTGACAAATACTAGAAGCGTTTTTCAGACCACATGGGAGTCGACAAAATTCGAACCTGCCATTATTGACGGAAAATGCGTTTTTTTCTCTGTCACGCTCCGCCAATTGAATTTGATGAAAACCAGACTTGAGATCGATTGTAGTGAAGAAAGAGGATTTGCCAAGATTGGCCAAAACTACCGACTCGTCCTGGATGGGGTATTTGTCTGCAATAGTTTTCTCATTTAACTTTCGAAAATCAATAACGAGGCGTTTCTTTTAATTACCGGTTTCATCAATTCCCTTCTTATGAAATACCCAGGTGGGGTTGTTGTAGGGTGACCTGGAAGGTCTGATAATAATAAATAGAAATTTTAGAATTAGAAATTTCGCTGTTGACGAATTCCGCAGCAGGTGTCATTATCGTTCGGCATGTTTAGAGGCGGATAACTTGCGACGGATTTCGATTGGGAGTGGAAGCGTGGAAAAGAGGTGTCGATTTACGACTTAAAAAAAAGGAAAAAAAACTCGAAAGAACCGAAATTTGACAAGAACACTCGTGAAAACCCGGTGGATTTAAAAAAGGAATTGTTGAAAGTAAGATTATGATGTAATAATACGTATATAATAATATAATAATGTGTACAGACATATGTAATAATATAAATCCTAAATTGTTTGTTTGCTTCTGTGGCTGGTGATGCTGCTTTGGATGGTGATGCTGCTGTGGCTGATGATGCTGCTGTAGATGGTGATGCTGCTGTAGATGGTGATGCTGCTGTGGCTGGTGATGCTGCTGTGGGTTGCCTCGTTGCAGCGATGGTAGGCTGCGTGGCCGAGTTGAACATGGTGGTGGTCTGGCTTTGGGGTTGTGGTTTGGATGTCGTAAATGGAAAACGGATATCTCCAAAATACGATTTGTTTTACCACTTTGGGAGCTTTCCGCTGATTTTTAAGGTGATTTGGGCCTTTGAATCCTGCTGATGCCGGTGCAAATATTCGATTCCTGTTGACACGTGCTTGTGCGACTCCGGGTCCTGTCGCTGCTTCTTTTTTTTTTAGCTATTTTTTATATGTATTTTGTTTAAATGTTGCGCGTTTTGTTGTCGGGGTCACCAATGTGGGTGACCACTTGTTGCTTAGTTCATTAAATTATTTCATTCACTTAAATTAATACTGAAAACAATATTAATACTGAAAAGAGCCACCACCAGGTTCGCCTGCCTGAATTATAATAATTACTTCACGATTCCATCGATACCTTTCTCACTTGTCCGCGCCCTCTGTCGTTTCGTTTAATACTCGCAGCCCTTACTTGTGAGTGTTGCCATCTATGATCGAACCACTACAGGATAAGGATAGGTTTTCGAGTAAACCGGCTCCTTGTCGGTTAATTGAATGGTTGCAATAACATGTGTATTATAGAGAAGAGATTCATTCGGGTCTGCAAACACTTTTCCATTTCTTTTAATAACGTATGAAATTTGGTCGTCATCAGCAGAATTTGGTGAGGCGCTTCCCAGTGAAATGTTATTTATACCCTAACAAAAATAATACATCAAACACTCTTTGCCGCCGTTGTAATGAAGGGTGCCCGTCCTTTAATCTAATCTAGCACCTATCTGAGATAGAAAATCAAACCCAACTATTCCAAAGTATTTAGTGCTGGGAGTAGGTATGTAGAAAGGGGAATTCTTTTTGAAAATGCATTTGTGTGAAATTCTATTACCTCCGTGAAGCGATTTTACAAAAAAGGCTGTGTCAATTTCTTTAACTGCTTTAAGGGCACTAAGATTCTTAATATAGTTCATCGAAGCACCTGTATCTATAAGAAGCTTTATTTCTCTACCCGCTAACGTTCGACTGACGTATGGGAGGAGGGATGTTCCTCAAAAAAAAAATTAATTTCTTCCGAGATTTGTTTCGTAATCACTCTGCTCTTCATACTGGGTGCCAAGACTTTCTTTCTCACCATAAGGTACCTCTACCTCTACACCGGATACTGCTGGTAAAGAGTTTTGGTTCAAGTGGTTATTTTGCTGAATTTTTTCCAATGGTTGCCAGTCACTCTCATACTGCTGCCTTTTCGGCGGTGCATTGGAAACCTTATCGAGAATTAAGAGAAGGTCCTCGATTAGGGTTATTAGACTTATCTGAAAATTTGTTACTTTTAAAAGGTCTCTGTGAATTGTTAGCGATGGGTGCTATATTTTGAAACGATTTTCGAGGATTGGCACTATAGTTTTGGGCAACGTTGGGTTTGTTGGACCTAAAACGGGATGATGATGGGTCTACTTCCGTTGAGGTTGGTTTGGGTCCTGATCGGTCAATCGGTCTGTAATGGGGTAATAATAATTGCTGTCGGAAACGTATCCGATGGTCTTTCATTTCTAACTGCGAAAGAGGTTGCAAAGGAATAACGAGCCAGGTTTGCTTCTAGTTCTTGCGCTAGTGGCAATGCGCTAGGCATGTCAGAGGGACGGGCTGAAAATAATATGTCGCCCATTGGCTTCTGTAAGCCAGAGATGAAAATTCTTAAAGCATCCGCTCGGTATTTTTGACTACATGTTGCTCATGTAACATTATGGTTTTATTAATTAATGACGTCAGTTTTTTTTTCCAGCTAATCATTAAATTTGGTTAAGGTCATCTTTCCCTGTCGTAAGGTTCATATCTTAAATATTCGAGTCTTTTATCGGCGTAAGTAAAATCGCGGCTCGCTATTATTGCCTGGAAATTTAATACGGAATTAAAGGAGGATAACACGTGATCAGCTGTACCGACTATTTTATTCCTTAAAATGGCAACAGCTTGGTAGTGACGTACATACGAGTATGTATGTGGTCCATGGCCTAGCTTCTCGCGACCATTCGTGTTGTGCGTGTTATATTTTTCACACAAATGGAAGGGACTTTGTAGGAGGCTAAGCGGGTGAAATCAAAGGCGATGTTGTCCGGTTGACGGTTGACTTAGAATTTGGTCTCTTTCTTCTTCATTGATAAGTTTATACATGAAAATTAACAGTTGCTGCGGCTGTATCATACGATTGTTAATACATTTCAACATGTTAATACAACGAATAGTATGTGAATACATAACGGAATACATGAATAATGATAATTGAGTGGAATTTGACTACAATTCGGCCATTCCTGATTTTAAATCTATTCGATTTACACAAATGTTTACACACGAGTTACACAAATGATTATTTGATATTTTCAACACAAAATGACTTTCAAATAAAATATAATAACTGAATGAGGCTTATAAATGCGTTGAATTTCAAATAACGTAAGTATCTGATCGAGAATGAGTCGCAACCAATTCCATAAAACGATTTTCTTGTTTTTACATATGTGACATACATTTTGATTTTATTTGTTTACCACGTACGGCTTCATATTTTCGGGACTTGAAATCCCGTCGTATCGGTTCCGTGAAACTTGCAAGTTTTCTAAATCTTTTATCCGATACCTACCGTAAGGCAATAGGTTAGGTTATACTTCATACGGACCTTTGTATTTAGGGAGTAATTTTTTGTTAACGCCTGCATTAGTGACAACATTTTTAACACGTTCGCGCTCACTTTTAAATGCGTGGAGTTGCTCAGATATACACTTTTGGTAATCATGGTAGAAATACTATTTGAGGTCTGGCAAGTATGCAGAAATGTCTGAAATTGAAATCTAAATCGACTGGAACAATAAAAAGCGTTTTTTTAAAATGACTGCTATAGCCGTCATTTGTGCCACTCATATGCGACTACTGATTTGTCATGCAAATGACGGCTATGGCCGTCTGACAGCTATAGCCGTCATTTGTACGGTTGATATAGCTATGATAGGCACTAATATTAAATGACGGCTGTAATAGTCAAGTTAAATTCTCAAACAACAGGTTGTAGTTTAGTTAAAATTAAAGAAAATAATATTTATTGACATAAGAATGAACAAAGTGAAATACGTTTTAGTTATTATGAAAAGGCTCAAAGCATTCAGCACACAAAGCAGGCTTCTTTGGGAAGTTTCATTTCTTTTTTATTTTCCATCACAGAGTACACAGAACACTACGTTCTCTAAGTGTTTACTCTCAGTATCGCTTTACACAGCCGTTTTTAGTTGCGCGACTTAGGAATCATCTACCGATCTTCAATCTTATAGACTACCACAATAAATTTAATCGAAAACAATTGAGTCAACGCAGTTTTTAAATTCTACCCGAGATAAGCAAAAATCAATTTTGTTGCAAAGCCGATTAAACGTGCATATGCACCTTGAAATTGGCTCATTGCTACCATAATTGGTATTATGCCTTAACGCGGAAAATAAATTTCTCACCCGAAGAGACCTTTGGGGAGCATATACGTTAATAAGAGAAACCAATTGCGGTGAATCAATATGATAATTAATTAAATCGCGAATAAAAATGACAGAAGTTGCCTTACGCCTGAAACTTAAGGTTTGCAAGCCTATAATTTTGCACCTCCCGTCATAATTAGGGAGTTATTCAAACATACTCAGTTTACGAATAGCATATCTCGTGAAGTTTTTTTGAACTCTTTCTAATCTAAGGTCTTGGATATCAAATGGTGAATCCCAAACTATGGATGCATATTCTAAATAAGGTCTAACTAACGAGCAGTAAATAGCCTTAAGGCTATAAACATCTCGAAAGTCTTTGCAATTACGTTTAAGAAAGCCTAAAATAGAGTTGGACTTGGAAGTGACGTAGTCATAATGCAATGAAAAATTCAATTTATTGTCAAATATGACTCCGAGATCTTTCACTTCATTGTGACGGTGAAGTTTAAGATCGTTTATAAAATAATCATTAAAAAGTGGCAGTGAAATACGATATGCCGAGAAAATCTTACATTTTGAAATATTTAGTTCCAAAGCGTTATAACCACCCCACTCCGACAGCTTATTGATATCTGACTGAAATTGAATGCAGTCAAGTGTGTTATTTATTCTAGAATGTAATTTCAAATCATCCGCGAAAGTTAAAACATTACAACATTGGAAAATCCCGTGGACATCATTAACAAATAAAGTAAATAGCAACAGGACCAAATGGCTACCTTGTGGAATGCCCGAAGTTACTTCTATTACGCGCGATGTTAAACTATCGTCCTTTACTAATTGCTTTCTATTAGTTAAATAATTATAAAACCACAGTAGCATTGAGGAATGAAAACCCAACTATTTTAGCTTTGCTAAAACCAAGGTGTGATGCACTCTATCAAAGGCCTTTTTAAAGTCAGTATAGAGTACATCAACTTGCGAACGATTCTGAAAGCTATTAAAAATATAATTAGTTAATAAAGTTAAATTAGTAGTACATGACCTACATACCTCGAACGAAGCCATGCTGATTACTAGAAAGAATTTCTTTAACCGCAAAAGAATGTTTTTCTTTAACAATGCATTCGAATAATTTAGGAATTACAGAAAGCTTTGATATAGGTCGATAGTTTTCGGCTTTTTGTCTCGAACCGCTTTTAAAAATTGGAATTATAAAAGAATATTTCCATTCATTGAGAAAATTTCCAGTTGCAAGTGACTGGTTAAAAATAATTTTAAGTGGATAAAAGAACGCAAATAAACAATTTTTTAATATAACCGCCGGAATTCCATCTGGCCCTGGGTTGCTATTCAAATCAAGTCATTCTAACGCTTTAATTACATCTTCGTCCGAAAACTGTAACGCACCTATATCTAAGAGTTCAGGAATATGAGAGTAATGATTCACCGTTAACTGCACCTGAGACCTATTTTTCACAAGTGCCTTTTAAATCTGTTGAACTCAAATTTCCAAACTCCATTACCTTAGGCAAGCCCGAAGTATTTCTTTTTGCATTAATGTAATTCCAAAATGATTTGCTATTACGTTTTACCGACGACTCTACGGACAAGACATATTGTTTATATAGAAATTTATTCAAGAACTCATACTCTTTTCTGAATCTCAAAAAAAATTTCACGATTTGAGCTTATCTTATTTAATAAATAATTAGAATACGCTTTTCTATTTACATTTCTTAAATTAAGCAATCTTTTATTTGACCATGGAACTCTAAACCGATTTTTATGACGCGTCTTAGGAACAAATAAATCAAGACCAGAATTGATTTTTCCCAAAAATGTTTCATAATTACTTTTTAAATTGGGGGATCTTAGTAGTGCATCCCAATTAAAACTGTTTAAATAATCCATAAGTGTAACAAAATTGGTTTTAGAAAAGTTATAAGTTAACGCGGAATTATTATTATTATTATTTCGAATTGTATAATTTAGAAATTTAAATTCCAAAAGTAAAGCTTTATGGTGAATCTTATTTGAATCAATAAGATCCAAAGCTTCTAAAATATTAAAATTTATTTCATTATTCAGAAATATTAAATCGAAAGTTCTATTTAAACTATTCCGAACATCGTTAATTTGAAATAAATTTAAAGATTGAAGACCATCATGTTTAACATTGAACGGTATTAAATTTTCATCACCATCCACATTCTTCCAAGTGACATCACCAATATTGAAGTCACCCAATACACAAGGTAGTTGAGTGGCTTCAAAACGAGTAACAACACTACTAATGTTTTGAATGTGTTTTTCATACACATTGGCAACACTATCTGGCGGAACGTAGGAGACAAAAATAAACAGCTGATAACGAACGTTATCAAATAAATAAATACACACACACACATTTGTTCAACGTCAACCGTTTGATGCTCCAACATGATCTGTCTACTTTGAAAGAGAGATGAGACAGCTATTAAGTACATCTGTATTTAGTCTCGTTTCGTAATTTGAGCATAGTGCACCTCGAGCATCGAAGAAAATATGACCTTCGTTTATAACCTTGCGGTGCTGGAATTTTTTCAATAAAATGTAAATATTGAGTCCAGGAAGAAGAAGCAAGTGAAGGACTTGATGGTTAAGTAAGTTGAAGATTGTTTGCTCCTCGAGGTCGACCGCGTTTGGGAATATTTCTTACAAGATCGGCTCCACACACTATGTCAACAAGTAACTGAATAAGTAAAGTTATCAAATTGTCTCTGAAGTCAAGGAAAACCACCTGTTTTTGGTGACCCTTTTGATAAAGAAAGTATGCGTTCCAAGCACTTATCGAGTAAATGAAATATCACTTTCTTGTACCACCTAATTGTTTTTCGTGGAGAAGAATAGTATGCCACCATTTGATCACATCTATCTATGCCTGACATAAATCTGATTCTTTACCAAGTCTGTTCTTCGACCTTACTACTTCCGGATGAAAACCCGTTGTTATAGTGAGGACATCTCTTTTATCTTTCCATTTGTATACATAGGTCTGTCAAATTCTTCGCCAGATATGTTCACCCTTTTTTAGTTTTGCACTTTTGATTTCCTTCGGGATTCCTTTTCGGTTAAAGCGAATGTTCCCGTTGTGTGTGTGCTATAATCTAAAAATGTTTTAGATAGTTCAAAGCTATTATAAAAATTGTCCATATACAAGTGATGACCTTTATTTAAATATTTTTTCATTAGACGTAGAACTAGGTCTCCTGTTTTTGAAGTTTGTTCGAGACTTTCTGTTTTTCCCTGATAAATTTCCAAATTCAGAACGTAGCCACTAGCTGCGGTCAACTCGAAAAATTTCATCCCGTACTTAGCCTTTCATGTACTGGCGAGAACTTAACCGACCTCGAAAAATTAAAAGGGGTTCATCCAAAGACAGCTCTTTTTCTGGCGAAAAGTCATTTTGAAAATTTCGCAACAGTGGATTCAACAAGGGTGCGACTTTTTGTAATTTCCCAGTCTCTGTTGTATCAAGATAATGACAATTTAAACACCGCAGAATTTGTTGGAAACGGCGACCACTCATGGTAAATGGAGAAATAGGATTAAAATGCAACGAATGCTTTGAAAAACGCTGTCGTATAGTAGGGCAGGGATCCTCTCCTTGCAAAAGACATAGGCCAAAAAATTTCATCAATTCAGCCTCACAAACTTTCCTGAACCATAGTTTCACTGATGAACGCGTATTTGGCCTATTACTAGCTTATGGCTTATTAGGTTTTTAGCATAGACATTTATAGAATCCACCAGCAAGTCAACTATGTTATTTGAAAATAACTGGTCAAAAATTTGTCTGGGTGATGAATCATTCGCGACATCTATTTGTATCCCACTAGTAAAAGTGTTAAATGGAAATTCAGGAATTCTTACTTTGTCCAGACTGTCCTGACCATTGGTATTACCAGCTTCCGTAGGTTGGTATTTTTGAATAATTTCCTGCAGCATATCCTCTTCGCTTTGCCCATCCTCACTTTCTTCTTCCAGTTGACCGGGATCGTAGTCTGGATCATCACCAAATGTGCCATCGTCACAAAATGGGTCATTAGGTTTACTGTCGGAACCTGTTTCCAATTCCGACCCAATTTCCGATAGGCAGTCACTTTTGACTTCTTCAAACAGCTTAAAAACTGCTCTTTCTTTTTATTGTATTCCTTCATAATTCTGCATTCAAAATAAATAGAACATCTATTTCCTAAATCCTACATACTAATTATTAAATTTATCCTTACCAGAAAAGTTCACAAAACACACTTTTTTCCAACATGCACTACTTCAAATGAAGAATATGACGGCTAATGCAGTCATTTCGTTCAACGGACTTCAAATTTAAGTTTTCGTAGGACATAGGGGATACCCCATTTCAAAAGCAAAACGCAACACATTCGAACCGAACTTAAACGCAAAAAGTGTTGCCACATCATATGGTATCGTACTCGATAGTGTAAATTATAAAAATGGTTACGTAGGACACAAAACTCAAACGACGGTTATATCCGTAATTTTTTTTTTTCTCAAAATATGACGGCTATTTCCGTAATAAGCGCCAACGTGTTAACTATTACATAATCACCTACTTTATAGTGATGAGGTTTTTCGTGGTTCTTATCATAATGAATTTTCTTTTTCTCGATTACGCATGATTCTAGAACTTGCTTTCTTCCTTTCCTCAACTACAACAATCACAAAAGTAAGTATACAACCTCCCGTCGAATCTATTATTAGTAAAAAAGGTAATACCCGTTAAAAATTACTAGTAAGATACACCCTAATTGTTGTTTGAAATCTGTGGAGTCAGTTGAACAAAAAAATTGCTGAAAATTTATGCCTATCTTGACAAACGATCGTAAACTTCACAACAAAACGAAAATTCACATTACAAAGTACATAAGTATACACTCACTTTTCTTTGAGGTGGAGCAGTCAGTAAGCTGGTTGTATGTGAGCCAACTTTTGTAATTTTAAATTTGTTGTACTTGAGGGTAATTTTACACGCATATTGCTTACTTTACTTTTATTAACATGTTTATTTAATTAGAAATTTACTAAAATTTAAAAAAAAATTGTACAATGAGGAAAAGAACTCTTGTAGGAAATAAAGAAATTAGTAATAAAATATTACCAAGAAAAAAAATCATTCCCCAACATTGCAAAAATTGTTAAAAAGAGTCCAGCAACTATTCAAAATATATTTCGCGAAACTATCGTCATGCAAATCCGTAAAATTTTTGTCATATTTGCCTTTGAAATTATCATCAGAATTATCTAAGTTGTTTAAATCTTCATAATTTTAAAGACATTTATCATATAATTTGTAGCCACATTTGTAGAATAGGTAGCATTATTTGTTAAATTGTTTTCATTATTTTTACCATAATTTTATAATATTATTAATATTACTATTACTTGCTCTTAAAAAATATCTACCAGAGTTAGTCATTGTTTTATTTTTAACTACATGCAACATGCAATTTACCGGTCTATCACTTACATAAATAACACATTCAGCTTTTCCTAATATAACCATTTAACCATTTATTCCAAAATAATGGTTGCAGTCATGTTCTAAAATCAATCTAAGGATCACAAAAGATGGTATAAATTGTTCCTGTATGAAACTTAAAGGACTGCCTTTGTCTACCATTGTACAAGTTAATTGAAATTCGAAAACATCATTAGCAAAACTAATAAATGTTTACTTAACGTCAAGAGTGAAGTCGTCGTTAAATATTTCATCATTACATTTTCTTCTTCTGGTTGAGCTTCAGGCTGCTGGAGCAAAAGAACTGCTGGTGGATTTGCAGGTGGCTTGATGCTTCGACAGGTGGATGCTAAGTCTCCGTGCTTACCGCACTTATAGCAACTTCCTCGCTCTCACCTGGCAGCTGGTAGCAATATGTCCAGGCTCGCTGCAATTGAAGCACCTGTCCTTATGTAGTCGTTGGAGTTGGTTAGCAGACGAGGTTGTCATCGCTGTTGAAGAAGAAGGTGTATTTTCTGCGGCGTAATATTTCATCTTCTGGTATTTCTGCAGCATTTGTTCAACTCGTAGTTGCTTTTTTGCTGTAAGACGAAGTTGTTTGTTGCATTAAGTATCAGTAATCCTTTAATAATGTAATGTATAAGATCCTCGTCTTCGATTACTGCATTGAATGCCAGTGAATATTGATGAATACTCTCGTCCCTTTTCTTCCTCCGGTTCCGTAGATTATCGTGAACATCAGCTGACGTGACCACTCGGCAGAAATCCTGGACAGGTTAAGATTTCCACTCCGACCATGGGGAGCAACAGGATGAACGGAGAAATAATTTGACGGTCCCTTTCAGACTTCTTCTTGCAAAAATAAACGATTGTTGCTCTTCCCACTTGTGCAAAGAAATTACCTCCTCGAAACTCCACACCTATTGTTTAATGGAAAAATTATCATCACCAGAGAAGTAAGGCACAATGTCTTCGATATCCTTGTATGAGATTGAACACGTGGAGCTTTCGGCTGGTCGACATAAAGCTGCGAGTTTATCATTGAGAGGTAAACTTTCCTGTTGTTTTCTTATCCTATTGATTTCGATATGGAGATCATCATCTTCCTGGGCCTGATGCCACTTCATCATGTACAGTCACTGGCAAAATTATTTGCACAATGCAATGCTTACACCATATCATTTCAATAAAGTTGTACATCTTTTGAAGAATTAAATATTTCAGTTATGTTCCTGTTTATTATCAATCTTTTAAGTCATCTTGAAACGGTAAATAACAAACAAAATCAAATTTCTAACAGTAAACGTTAAAACCATAGAAAAGAAAGTGGCAAAATTATTGTTACAACACTAAACACCGGCAAAATTATTTGCACAAATGCAATTAACTGTTCTGGATATGTACCCATCGTTAAATTCTTCGACTTTCGATGCAAATCGATTAGTTGTTTGTTAGTAGTTTAGCGTCTTTCCTTCAGCCAATTTCTAAAACTTTTAGATGGCTAGAACTAGGGAACTATCAACGGAAAAACGTGCGGCTATTGTTGCAGAATTTGACACCGGTTCTTCGGCAGTAGAACTTTTGGCAAAATATCACTGCAGTCAAAGAACAATTTATTACAAAATTGGAAAACAAAAACCACATGGAACTGTAAAAAACCGAACCCGTAGTAGCAGAAAAAAGGTTACTTCGGAAAGGGAAGACCGCTGAATTATCATTCTTTTAAAAGTAACCCACGTGAAAACGTTCGAAATGTGTTAACGGATCTAAGCAAGGATTGTGAATACAATATTAGTGAAAGAACGTTACGAATATGGTTAAAGAAAATCCAAATTCAAGCCAACTTCATACAAAAAAAGCTTCAAATACCATCAAGAAATAAGCAGCTGAGGCTACAATTTACAAGGGAGCATATTAACAAACTAGCAGCTGTTTGGAGAAGTGTGCTCTGAACCGACGTGACTGCTTGTTCTTTGGATGGCAGCTATGGTCGAAAATTTTATTATTGCAATTCAAAGACAAGATCCAAACAACCCGTTAAGCAACCCACAAAGCATTCCAAAGGAGGTAAAATTATGATATTGGGATGCATACCGTATTGTGGTGTGGAACCACTTATGCGGTGCTCTGACCATATCACACAGTCACATTATTTAAAGATACTAAATTATGTTGAACTGGTGGTATCCTCAATATTCATCGGGATCGATTTCATCCTTCAACGTGACAATGTATCCATACACGCTGCCTGGAACATCAACAAGTTTTTAACGGAAGTAGGACAAGTAGCTTTAAAATGGCCTCCACAAAGCCCTGGCTTACATTTAGGTAATAGAAAATGGCATCTTGTGAAGTCCAAAATTCCACAAAACATTGGAAGATCTGCAGATGAAACATGGAAGGATTTTATAACAGCCTGGGGTACTATTCCGGGAGAGCAAATTCAAAATTTGATATTTAGACTCAATGCCAAGGCGCCTCGCAGAAGTTATGGCAGCAAAAGGAGGAAACACAACTTATTAGATGATGCTATGCTTATTAACAATTGCGTCAATTTAAAAAAATTCTCATTTTCGGCTTTCAGAAGCGTAAGCAGAAATAAATTGTACTTGTGCAAATAATTTTGCCGGTGTTTAGTGTTGTAACAAGAATTTTGCCACTTTCTTTTCTATGGTTTTAACGTTTACTGTTAGAAATTTGATTTTGTTTTTTTATTTACCGTTTCAAGATGACTTAAAAGATTGATAAAAAACAGGAACATAACTGAAATAATGAATTTTTCAAAAGATGTACAACTTTATTGAAATGATATGGTGAAAGCATTGCATTTTGCAAATAATTTTGCCGTGACTGTACGTTGGGGAAATGTAAATTGATCTCAGATTCATCCAACTCGTCAACATGCTCTTGTAGCCTTAACTTCAACTCTGCCTTGTTACCATTACTCTGAAGACCGAAATTGGTACATTTTTCCTTTAAGTGAGCAACCGTAGCTTCATGAATAAATTGTTCGACCCGTGCTGTTGCAATAATTTTTTATTTTTTTTCACGCACTACAGATCATAAAGTTATTACTTAACACGTAACCATTATCATTCGCACTGCACAAAACTTTTTTCTACACGGGCTTTACAGATCCCACTTCTGATATGTGGAAGGCTAAGCGGATGAAATCAAAGGCGATGCTGTCCGTTTCGACGGTTGACTTAGGCCTTGCTCTCTTTCTTATTTATTGATAAGTTTATACATACAAGTTAACAGTTTTTGCGGCTATATCATACGATTGTTAATACATTTCAACATATTAATACAACGAATAGTACGTGAATACATAAGGGAATACACGAATAATGATAATTTGGTGGAATTTTGGCTACAACTTACAGTTTAGAGCCATATCCAAAAGGTAAATTGAGAAGCTTTCTTATGACAGCTATTACTCCCGCACGTTTATCAGACATTCGCGGGAGGTGGAACCGTGTTTTCCGGGATTCGAACATCGAACGATCCAACGCACTAACCACTTGAGCCACGGCGCCCACCACATGCATACCCGCTTGTGCTTTTACGGTGGGAATGGCCTGCCACTGATCGATATCGCGATAGCTTATACTAATATTAAGCTTCATATTATCACTTTTCTCAAAGAGAACGTACATATAAAGGTGATATGTATAGTATCTTAATTAAAGCCCTTGCTAATATATCTACATATGTATTTCGGCAGTTATATAAATAATAATTTCAAGACGTTCAGTAAAAATCAAGACAAAGAGGGGCAAGGAATGTATGTACCTACACAATATTTAACAAAGAATGTGGCATACTTGTGCAAAGTGACTTCTAAATAAGTAGTAAATACTTTATGTACTAATCCACTACAATCCATTTTTAGCACCACAATTTGTAATGCCTTTCAAAATCCTTGTTTCAAAAGCTTTAACCCAATTTTCTCTCAACAATCAAGGTTGTGATTTTGTCCTATTCTAGTACAGCTAATGGTGGTATGTCGTGATTGTGGTCACGATAAGTGACGCCTTCCTTCGACAGTATATAGATTTGGTTTTGCATCGGAAACCACCAAAAACAGCGATAGTAGCAAAATCGGAACCAATATAATTTATTAATGCCCAATATCATCGCTATAGCCATGGATATAATACCCTACCTACTTGTCGAAACAATTCTCGTGGCCGTTACTCACCCTAACACAAAGTTGGAAAAATAATATTGGATATTAAAATTATCAGTTTTTGCGGCTATGATCAGTTCTATTCACCTGGAACGAAAGGAATCGATTGGGGCAGCTTGACTGAAGGGATACAAATGGCAGACAAGGAAAGGACTACGACGCAGATGTATTCCAATTTAATATTCTGATTAAAATATATGGATTTTCCTAGACGTGCGAAAACAGATAATCTCAGACGCATGCGATCCGAATATGTACATATGTATGTATATTGTACATAGCTGTCCATATCCACACCTACACAAATCGCACTGAAATGCAAATAACTGTGCAATTATTTTTATATTCTTGTTGTGATGGTGCTGCTGTTTTCATTCCTTGTTGTTATTGTTTCCACTGGAGAAAACAGACTCCAAAAAACGAATGGCCGACCATGAGAATCGATGCTAAATCACGAACCAATTTAATAGATTAAAATCGGTCCATTGGCCTTTTGGGAGAAAACACACGCAATATTTCAGTACACGGCTAGTGACGGCTCTGGCGTACAAATTTGTTTAGTTGTGTGATTTTATAAAGACCAGTCCACCAACGAAGCGAAAAACCGAGTAACCCTTCAGTCGCCACATGAATAGGTTCCTGTCTAGTCGGGATATCCTTGTGAATGAGTATATATTTTACATTCCATTATATTTTATGGAAACTAATCAGTTCCTAGAGAGTATTACATGTAGTGGTAGGAGGTATCCTTTTGGCATTGTCAATAATTGAGAATAACGATGAGGGTATGTGCAGATGAGATGACCGTAGTCCGTGATATGGAATTATACGTAACTAAACACAATTTTCTACATTCTGTTAGATGAGATGATGAAGTAGGGCCATGGTGATTGACATGTTAATAACTTGACACGAACTATTGTTGTGGAACTAATTAATCGGATAGGAATGCTTGAAAAATATGTGTAAGAAGCTTTTGCTCTCAATTTTTTTTAAATTTCGATGTAGTTTTAGTCTTCAGGGGTCTGGATTACGATTGTACAATTGCGTACATATGCACTTACATAATTGGAAACAAACACCGTGGAAAATTGTACAAAATTTTGCGTTAATATCAGGTTTGGTCAGCGCCGCCGAGTCAGCAGCAGTTCCCACATATTTTAAGTTTTGTAATACAATATATGCATGTCAGCATAATTTATACTGTAAATATTTTGTATAAAAGGAGGTAGAATAAAAATTGAAGGTGGATTTGAATACGACAACTCCAATAGTAAGGTGTTTTATTTGTTAACTATAACCACCCCCCACCAGCGGTAAGGTGGCCTTAGTTTATCAATTAACATAGTTGGTCCTTCGAGTTACTGAACTACGACTAAGAGAATCGAAGAAGTTTTAAAAGTGAATAGTGTTCATAGTGAAAATACGAGACGAGATAGGAGAAGATAACAATGACGAGTGTAGACGATTTGGCTCAACAACAGCGGGAGAGGGCTGAGTGGATAAAGAAAATATCCGAAAAGTATACGAAAGAACCCAAGGTAAGACGAACGAAGGAATTCGTCAAGGAACGGTTAGATGACCTTGACCACCACTGGAAGGAGTTTGAAAACGGAGATAAACAAATACGAAGGCATGAGCAGTTTAGCGAAAGGCATCCATACATCGAAGCCAACATCTACAAGCAAGTAGAACTAACGATGACGACACTACGAAACAAATTAGAAGGAAAGCTTAGGGAGATATTGGAAGAAGAATTTAAGGCCCAGAGAGTACCCCGTACCAAGAGCAGCAGAATTAGTTGGCAACTCGGATACAGCTATGCCAATAAATACACCCTCAACATCAGGGTACAGGAAGTCGCCGAATAACGCTGACCAGTAAGATGAAGAGCAGAAAAGAAGAATGAAACGTCAAGAAGCGCAGAAACAGGCATTCTTCAGATCAGTGGATAGGATGGAGAAATCATCGCAAACATCAAAAGCATACTATGTCCATAAACAACAAGCAATGCAAAACCAATGGATGAATATAGTAGAAACACATAACGACATTGTAGGGCATACAGGAGAAATAACCGATGAAGATTACATGAACGAGCACGAAGAACTAGAGGAAATCTACGAAACTATTATGGTGAATTTGCAGAAGAAGATCGACGGATTTGAGATCCAGCAGGCAATCGGTACGAGGCAAGACGCACGACAGAGAATACGCACCACGAGCTAAAATTACCCGTTCTAAAGCTACCAACATTCAATGGTGATTATAAACAATGGAAGTCATTCTTCGATCTATTCGAGCAAGCTATACATAGAAACGACAAGCTTGGAAATGCTCAAAAAATGCATTACCTAAAAACAAATGTAACGGGGGAAGCAGCCAAAATTATTCAGCACTTGCAGATTATGGACAGCAACTACGAGACGGCAAGGGAAGCTTTGGTAAACAGATACGAAAACACGCGAATGTTAGTGAATGCGCAAATTCAGGCATTGATTAACCAAAGGGAGTGCCAAGTGGAATCTGCAGAAAATTTAAAAAGACTACACCATACATCGATGGAGTGTGTCAATGCATTAAGGAGACTGAACATTGACACGGAGAGCTGGGACCCTATAATACTGTATATTATCTCGCAAAAACTGGACAACGAAACGAGAAAGGCGTATGAACAGTCTTTGAAAAAACCGAAAGATCTGCAGCCTCTGAACAACTTTTTTACGTTTCTGGAGAACAAATTTCATGCTCTGGACAATTTGGAAGAAAAGAAGAAAAAGGTGGACAGTCCAAGAGACAAAAGGCCATTAAACAATAGGCAGGGATTTTTCAAAACTTTCTACGCAACTGTAACTCCGTTTTGCAAAGCATGCAATGGCGCTCATTGGCTTCACACCTGCAGTAAATTTATCCAAATGCCAGTCACACAAAGGAAGGAGGTTGTCCAAAGGGAAAAGCTGTGTAAAAATTGTTTCAAACCAAATCATGAAACATCAAGATGTCCGTCGGGCAATACTTGCCAAATATGTCACCAACGTCACCACACATTACTCCACATTTACCACGTAGACAGGCAACCTCAACAGCAGCAAACGAACTTTTCTGCCAATAAACAGCGTAGTAAAACATTATTAGCAACAACAGTGGTAAAAACCAATTGGAAGGGTTGTGATTACTTCCTTAGAGCCCTAATCGACCAGGGCTCTCAGTCCTCCTTCATCACCGAAGATGCAGTACAAAGACTGCAACTACAACGGAAAAGAGCAAATGCTTCTATTACTGGCCTTGGAGCAACGCATGCAGGAACGGCAAACAGTAAGGTTGAGCTACAAATTCAGTCCATATACCCATCAGAATTTCAACTATGGAGAGAATTCCTGGTACTAGACAAGCTAACAAGGGTACTACCGGAAGAATTGTTTACAACCAACGATTGGGATCATATCAAACATTTACCTTTGGCGGATCCATCATACAACAAAAAAGCGGCCGTAGATATGCTGATAGGAGCGGATGTTTTCCAGGACATAATTCTTGAAGGGGTGATTAAAGGCAACCACGGCACCCCAGTCGCTCAAAACACCCAATTAGGTTGGATACTATCTGGAAGTATTCAACATCGCTCCAAGGCAAACGAAACAACAGTTTGTTTAATATCCAACAAAGAGCTAAACGATCAACTTAAAACTTGGGATGAAATACTTTCGGATGAAAACGCTCACGAACGGAAAGTCTTCAGAAGCCAACTGTCTTATATAGAAGAAATTAAAATACCACGATGGATCCAATACGAATCGAAAAACCGCATAAAACTACATGGATTTTGTGACCCATCAGAGAGGGCATACGCAGTAGCGCTTTATACAAGAATTACAACTGTTTCTGGAGAAATTATCACAAGATTACTATGTGCTAAGACAAAGGTGGCACCAATAAAAAAGATATCAATACCGAAACTCGAACTTTGCGGAGCAGCACTACGGGCAACATTGCTTCAAAAAACCAAGGCAAAATTAGAAATAAAGGATCTGGAAACACATGCATGGACAGACTCATCAATAACCTTAGCATGGATCACTGGAAACCCTAACAAATGGAAAAACTACGTAGCGGCCAGAGTAACGATAAACCAAGGTCGACCGATAAAACTGCCAGACGAAATTCAGAGCAACACTCAAGAAAAGAAGAGAAGGCTGAAGAAAGGACCATGGTTACGATTCCTGTACACAATGTTGGTGATAATAGCATTAGGCAGAAGGTGCGCCACGGCATTAGATGCAGCACCTGAAGGTTTCAAAGTTACACCATTTAGAAATCGCCCGGGGATCTACTTTGAAAAAATTGGGAACATTAACCTAATCATTAACGACTGGAAGATAATCGCATATTATGATCTGACCAACTACTGGCGGGAACTTTCAGGATTCGAAAAATTGATCAACGAAATGAACGAATTCTGCAAAATGAAAGTTGCTGATACACTGACACACCACATAATTCAACAATTCAACCACCAACTGACAATTATAAAAAACAACAACGACCTCCTATTGAAACAATGAGCCGGAAGGGAGCCAGCGACTAGGGTGAAACGATCACCGTTTGATTTCGTTGGAACCGTTGCGAACAAGCTGTTTGGGGTTTTAGACGAGTCGTGTGCTGAGCATTACGAGCAGCAGATTCAACAAACACGATTGAATGAGAACCATCTACTTTCGCTGATAAAGAATCAAACATCAATCGCAGAATCAACTAGCAACATCTTGCAGAAAAATACGCAAGCTGTGACTGCGCAACCCCAAGTATTTCATGACAACCTAGAAAACTTGAAAAGCTTTGTAACGAAAACCAGCAACCAGACGGCGGCAGAACAGAGGTTCTTAGCTATGTCAACTTACACCACTTTAGCAATGGTAAATTATCAGCAGGTTCAAAATTCGTTATTGGACGTTTTAACGGATCTTCATCACGCTAAAGTTAATCCGCTTATAATAACGCCAGACCAACTCCGCGCACAGCTAGATTTGACAAGAAAGCACCTACCCCCACAGGTGTCTGTCGCAGAAGACCGAATGGATTCGAATTTGCTAGCACTTTACAGGCTGCTAACAGCCAGGGCCCGAATAACACAGCAGAACATCATAATCGACATAAGACTTCCACTAATCAAGTCAGAAGACTATGAAATGTTTAAGGTCATACCAGTACCAACACCCCATAGAAATGAATTTGTCTTCATTGAACCGTCATTAGACTACTTAATAGTTAACCTACTGAGAGAGTCGTACTACAGAATGACAAGGGAGGAGTTTAGCAAATGTACAAAAAGCAGCGACAGATACTTATGCCAACAACAACATCCCATGTTTAATCGCCAATCCAACGTCAGCAGATGTGAAATGGACCTACTCACCCACACCACGAACTTATCAAACTTCTGCAAGCTACGAAGCATAAGCCCATCTCCTGTGTGGATCCAGCTAAATAACGCCAATAGTTGGATATACGCTTTGGACAGGAAGTACACCTTTAACATAATCTGCGGAAGACGGATCCTAGAAGTTTCGCTACAAGACGATGGTATTTTAACATTAGAGTCAAACTGCATCCTCAAACAGGACACGATGAGCATAACAGCTTACGACAGTATGTCCAGCACACTTAACGAAGCCTTCATTCCTACTACAAATATCTCGGAAATATTATCAGACAACCCAAGAAATATTTCGAAACCATTGGTCATTTCACATCACAGTCTCGAGAGCAACAATGAGGAGTATGACACCCTAAACAAACGGTTAGCAGATCTCAAAGATAACCAGTTGATTCAATGGCTCACCACGTGCACTACAGCATTTCCTACAGCCTGATTGCCGGATTATTCATCACCATCGTAGCATATTTAGTGTGGTAGGAGAAGAACCATATTGGCACCACAGGCCCCAGTACCTGCTACAATTCGGTTCACAACATCGGACTTCAACATATAAGTCAGTTCGGCCCGGCAGAATGTACAATTGCGTACATATGCACCTACATAATTGGAAACAAACACCGCGGGAAATTGTACAAAATTTTGCGTTAATATCAGGTTTGGTCAGCGCCGCCGAGTCAGCAGCAGTTCCCACATATTTTAAGTTTTGTAATACAATATATGCATGTCAGCATAATTTATACTGTAAATATTTTGTATAAAAGGAGGTAGAATAAAAATTGAAGGTGGATTTGAATACGACAACTCCAATAGTAAGGTGTTTCATTCGTTAACTATAACCACCCCCCACCAGCGGTAAGGTGGCCTTAGTTTATCAATTAACAACGATTGATCGAGAAAGTAGGTAGTAACATAGCATGGGTGAGTAGCGCCAGCACCAAGGTCATGATCAAGTGCCAACAAATTACAGGTGCGCACTCGATGCTTTGAATGCAAACGAAAGCAGAATATATGTACATACATATAACTGCCATCAAAAAAGTGCAATGAGATGGGTCAGCAAAAGGAGGATAAAAAACTGTGAGGTATGGTATATAGAACAAAAGTAGCAGCTGTCTGCATGTGCATTTGTCGCCATGGGATGGCCTAGGTGAAGGCATGTGAGTTTTTGCTTTGCAACACCATTCTCATTTAGGCCAAATTACGGACATTTGCATAGTATGCACTCACACCCCCTCCAAAGAGATGAGCGGATATACATATGACGAGATCTCATTATGATTGTTTTTTTTACATTTATATTCAGCACAGTCTGGGGAATTATCACACTTGAATTATCAAACCAAATTGTTCAAATTTATTTGGGAAATTGGTCGTCGATTCGCAAAACTTATACACGATTTCGTATTTTTTATGGGGCATAATATAATCGTCCAAATAAGGAAGCCATCAGTCGAACTATGGATATCTATCAACACAGACTTTCTAAATGAAGCAAGACCATCAACACGTGAAAGAAATGTACATACTGAAGAGAATATCGCCATTGTAAGCAAGAAGTATGCAAGAAGCTCCAAATTGATCGATTCGTAGTCGGTCGTAGCAATTGGGGCTTTGTCCGCCCATTACTTGGAATGCTTTGGTGGTGCGGGATTTAAAGCCACCACAATTTCTATCGTTAATTCGCTGGTTAGGCTTTGGAGCATTTGCAAAATTTTGCTCAGCGATGAGGCCCATTACTTGGAATGCTTTGGTGGTGCGGGATTTAAAGCCACCACAATTTCTATCGTTATTTCGCTGGTAAGGCTCTAGAGCATTTGCAAAATTGTGCTCAGCGATGAGGCTCATGTTTGGCTTAATAAGTTTATATGTAAATTTGTTCGTTTCGGGGTCCATCTCAGTGGATAAACTTATTATTATGAGACTGTGTTAATAAAAACTAGATGTCCTAATTTTATTTATCCTAACGTAGAGACTTTGACAGTTTACTAGTTTACTCTACATACTAGAAAATGGTACAATATCAGATCTTGCTCAGGAAAGTAACGATAGGGTTATACAGGCTGTACCAGAAAAGATATAGTTTTAATATTGTACGTCCGAACGAAACTTCAGTGGTTGCTCATCATTTTGAAGAGGAAGAATTAATTGAAGAGAAATGGAAAAAACGGTTTGAATCGCCACAATTCACCTGGTTGGCTTCACCACCTCATGAAATAATTTCACCTATTTCACCGATTGAATAGTTTTCAAAATGCATAACAGAACCCCTTATTTAAAGACTTGGATTTCAATACAAATTTATATATATGCTGTCAAAAAAGAAGTCCATAATCCCAACCGAAATGAACATTTTTTGGGTTTTCATATTGTTATATGACCACAAGTTTCATCGCCGCTCCACACTCCATTGCCGCCGCCAAGTTATCAGATATCAGCACCTCCAGAAAGATTCGAAAGCTTACTCCCGTCACCATTTATCTGAGAACCGAGCTAATACGTTTTACTTTGCCAAACTTACGCCGAAAATGGAATGGGAATAGCTGGCAGAAGAAGTATGAAATGTTCCAGTGCTGTGTTCGTTAGCATAGTTTAGGTTAGGCTACTCCCACGAGTAGCGGAGAAAAGAACGTCAGTATGTGCAGAGATCCGCAGTACACAGATAAGGCTAGCTAATCCAGAGGTCGCCAGCTATCCGAATACTCCCTTCGCGGCTATTTTTGGAACGGGCTCCGAGCCAGGTTGATCGTCAGCACGGGTCGTATGACACCTTGTTCCAGCCCACCGGAGGGGGGAGGGGAAAGGTAAGGATGAGAACGGAAGGATTAGGTTCGACTGCACCTTGGTATCGAATCTCATCTACGGAAAAAATCCCGAGAGTTATTGACCTCTACTAGGCCCTTACAGCACGACGAGGTGTGCAGTCACGCTTATACAAAAATGTCATTTTGAAATATGGTGTATCGGCCGCTCATGTAAATCTATTGTTTAAAATAATACTTCAATAAATAATTGTTCATGACAACTACTTTTCCAACTACATTTTGTTGGAAAGAAAGAGAAATAAGAGAATAAATAGGTTTAGAAAACAGCCACTCAAGGAAGGGCCATTGACATAGGTAACACTAACCCAAAGCTGGATAGAATACCATGAATATTGGAAGACCTGTAATATAGCACGTAAAGATGATCTGTTGCAGTTTCGGTAGCAGATGCTGTAATAAACATTGGAAAGCCATAAAATTCTAAAAAAAAAATAACTTCCTTCTTCTAGTAATAGTAGTCTAGAAAATACACCAACTTCTGCTCCAAAGCGACGTTATTACGGTATTGTATTGAAATTGGACCAGTAAGTGAAATCTAGTATGCTACTGTCGATCATTTGCTGGAATAAGACAAAAAGAAGGAAGCCACGATCCCACTTTATTGCATCCCTTCTGTCCGCCTGTGGCGTTCGCCGATTCGACCTCAAAAAGTATCTGCAAGCCTCCCGGTTTCGGATCACTTCGTCACTGAGGCTGCTGTTCAGCATTGCGAACTGTATGTGAGCGCCAAGCGAACAACTGCGTGTAAAGCCTTCCTTTCAGCTAAGGGGAAATTTTCTAGTCACAGTAACTTATAGCACTTGGGTATCACTTCCCCATTCAAATCAATGTCGGTAATGTGTCGGAGTGGATCAGAGAATGGGCAGTACAGATAATTTGTAATTTTTGGACTAATTCAATACCTATTTCCCTCCAAAACATCCACCCATACATGAAGTGTTCGTTGCAGGAACGTTTTTTTCCCACTTATAATGGCTTAAACGTCAGCAAAGAATAACTGGTGTACTTTGTAATCCGTCACTTTTTCTTCAAGCAGATAATCCATGACTGTAATAAATAGCAAAGGACTTAAGACGCTTTCCCGGTGCACACATTGGATCTCGTCTCCCATCTTTTTCCAAAACTCAGGGAGAAAATCGGCCGGCCCAACTACTTTTTGCTTTTTGGAGCATTTGACCACTTTCCCAACTTCATCGACTGTTTTGTCAGAAACTACTCCATAGGTAGGAACGGCTCTTGGAACGTATGGCCGGGGAAACTGGTCGTTTAAAAGTTCCACAGGGAGTTGGCCTTGAGCACTGTTAATGAACTTCGGCGAACGAATATTCTGAGCATTTCTTCTTCTTTGAGCGGCTATCTTGAAAATGGTTGTACCCTTGTTCAAGCTGTTTTGTCGCACCTCGTGGGCTCCCGATACAGGCCCTCGATACTCTTTGCTCGAATTTGGATGCACTTTTTCTTCGCCATACTTTTGCAACGTTTATATCCCAGTTCGAGGCTTAATCATCTCTATTATTAGAGGAGCACTTTGACTAAGCTTTGAATGCCTCTTTTTTCATTCATCACTACTCTAGCTTCCTCTGTCCACCACCATATTTCTTTGCCGTGTTGGTAGTGTCCTTTTGAAACTCCGAGCAGTGATGTAGCTCTCTCTAAGCAAGGCCGCTGCACAGTGCTTCGAATGTATGGGGGAAGTGGTCAAAAATCAGAGTGTTAAAAAATTTAAATTTTTTGATTGAAAAATTTAAGTACGATAAGTTTTTAATTTACGACACCCATTAAAACCACTAAAAGTAGCTAGTTTTATCTATTTATGGAAATTTCACACATAATCTACTCAGATTCATTAGATTAAATTGATTCATCCGGGTCATCATCGGTGGGGTTCTGAATAATGTCTAGCTGGCAATTCCATATTGTCAGCAAGTAAATATTACTTCAGCAATCGAAACCGGCGCTTTTGGTAATGGATGTATTAAATTCGATATGGCTGCGTCGGTTTTAAGGAGCAATTGGGTCATTAAATCTTGTTTGAAAGTTTTCTGGATGATTTTCTTGTGAGGGTAAGGCGGTTTTACCGGATTCCATTATGGTTTACCTCCAAAGGTTTTTCTGAAAGAAAGCCAATAGGTACGTCGAACGATGAGATTATGTTTGGGCCATGCGTTAGCAACTTTTGTTCACTACTTGGCATGTAGTACCAATTGTAAAGTTGGAGAGACTCGTATATGTATATCTTTCGTTTCAGCTCTGGAACCAAATCCAGGTTTAATGCAAAGTATTTACTACTGCTCTAAGCAACTTGTATTTTCTTTCTGAAAGGTCTGAATTTAAATATAATGCTACGGCTTGTTTTGGCGTTATAATTTCGCTATTGTCTGCTTTTGGTGAGCTACTGGATAATATAGCTGCATAACGCTGCTCTTCACCATTTTTGGATGTTAGGATATCTTCTGCTCGACGCTTTTTGGATTTATTCGAAGATTTTTCAAAAGGCTTTGTGATCTTCCACGACTAGTGCTTAGAATGTTTGCATCCATAGAAGACGTTTCTTGAATTAAAATTTAACACAACTCTCAGGCAATTAAAAATCGCCTTCCCACCATATTTAGTGACGCTTTTTAAATAGATTCCGATTTCGAGAACATTACTTCCATCGTTTTATACAATTTGAGCTGAACATAAATACTTTTTGCGTTAAATCTTACATTTAAATTTTTGGCAAATCACTAATTTCGTAATTTTCACTACGTTTAAGCCATTTTTTTCAAAATTTCAAAAGCTAGGAAAAGTAGCAAACAAGTTTTACATATTATCAAAATAGGGAAAGTACCGATTAAGCTGAACTAGAATTTTTAGTTATTTGAGGTAAATTACTAATTACAGAGTCACTTAAAATCAATTATTTTTATTTATAAAAAATAGACTATTTAAATAATAAAAAAAAAATTGAATTTCAACAAAAGCCGACTGTAAAATACACATTCTTAAAGGCGCCATTGTTAATATCCAAAAAGAGTAAGTCAGAAAAATTTATTAGTTGCTTTTTAATAAACAAATTGCCAAGGCGCACTGCAAATTTGGAAACACAAACGAAGCAAAAATGCGTGACGTCCCATCAACTTATCGAATTTTCTGTTATTCAACAAATGTACAAATTAAAAAAACAGTAAATAATAGTAGTTATAGATGCACTTGATGAAGTCTAGTGCATTTTACGTCTCTAGCGTGCAATCAGATTTTTTAATTTTTGTCCACTGGTCGAAGCACTGTGCGCTGTAGGGAATCCCACTTTTTTTTTTTTAATAAAACCCTTGCCCATGTGGCAGACACTGCGACCTAAAAGATCTATTGTATCATAAGGGTATGGTTAGCCTAAGAGACGTACTACCTTAATAATTAAGGATAGTAGCAGAGACTTTCATTTCCGCTGGCGTACATATGTATTTCTTTATAGAAAATACGTCTCCCTAACCAATGTAAAGCGGGGCAATTGCAGAGAGCTCAGGTTAAGTTTGTTAAGGTGGTATCTCAAGCCACAGTGGCCCGTGAGAAAGCCCACCAGCTTTCTGATACTTTCCTAATTAAGGTTAAGTATATCCTTATAGGAGTAAGGTTTGATTAGTAATTTGGATTGTCTCAACCCTGGACGCAGATTCTAAACCAGCCTTCGCTAGTTCATCTGCTAACAAGTTGCCTGCAATCTCTCGATGGTCGTGGACCCATCCAGGTTTTACCTTGTTTAGTCTCGCCAGGGATTGCAGTGCATCGTAGCAGCTTTTAACTGATATGGAGTTCATTAAATTCGACGACAGCGCTTTGAGTGCTGCCTGACTATCTGAAAATATATATATTCTACCGCCCTTAATACCCTAACTATAAGGTTTAACCTAGCGCAGATTTCAATGGCATGGAGTTCAGCCTGAAATATCGTGTGACACATTTCCATAGGTATAGAGACCCATAGGTGTTGGGTCCAAAGACACCAGCTCCAACTCCAGATTCCATTTTCGATCTGTCTGTGAACCAAACCAGACCTATGCCGGAGCACCATTAGACTAATTTTCACGATCTAATATTTCTACCTCAAATAACCTACCGAAACAGTACTCCTTGACCATGGTGTTAGGGATGGTACAAAACATGTCTCTTTTGGGGATTGAGTCAAGAATTTTCAGATGTCACACATGGTCACCTGATTTATACTTGTATTCTATCTGCAACTTGAAAGCACACCCGGCGGCTGTCTTCTTAATGAAGATATGAAGGGGTGAAAGTCCAACGATTGCTTCTGAAGCTGCTATAGGGCAGGTACGCATAGCACCTGTGATACCGAGACAGGCAATTCTTTGCAACTTCTGAAGTTTAGCTGCCGTTGTCCGTTCAAGAACTTTCGGCCACCAGATGATAGCCGCGGCCACCAGATGAGGTATTTGACTTCACTGGAATAAGCTAGAGTAGTGCCTTTGATAATGATAGGTCCTAGATTAACCAGTCTTTTCTTAGTAAAAGGCACTAGAACAGTTTTGCAGCTTTGCTGCACCATTCTAAAACATGTAGTAAAGCACCTTGCATGCCACTAGAGATGGTTGCGTTATGCTTGCCACTAATAAGTATCGCCAAATATTCCGCATAACCAATGGCAATATAGCCTAATCTATGAAGATCGACTAGAAAGTTGTCTATGATTAGTAACCATAGAAGGGGAGAGAAAACTCCGCCTTGGGGACTGCCTTTGTTGCGGTCACAGACACTGACACTCCTCCAGAGGAGGAAGTAATAATTCCACTTTCAAGCATGGCTCTTATCCATTTGCTGGTCGAATCTTCGATGCCTCTGCTACTGATTGCTCTCTCTATTGAGCTGTAGCCAGTGTTATCGAAAGCGCCCTCAATGTCAAGGAAGGCACGTAGGGCTATTTCTTTAGAATCAAGAGTTCTTTCAATCTTCTTCACAAGGTAGTGAAGAGCACCTTCTGTGGATTTACCCTTCCTATATTTTTTTTAATAATTTACCCGCACTCAAGAGGTTATGAATACCCTTTTAATGTTTATACACAGTGCGGGCGTTGAAAGGAAGATAGAGAGAGAGAGAGAAAGAGATTGGTGTAGTGGTTTGAAACTCATGTCTATTAGGTTTCACATTAGCTCCAGGGGTGGTGTCCAGTTAACTGGGGAGATTGTTTGTTGTCATTCATTTGTTTTGCCTTCGCTTCTGGTTCACCGTATTTTTTTCCCGATCCACCTAGTGTCATGAGCATATCAATTATCAACAGACCGATCAATTTCCGCATATTGACTTGAGTGCAGAGGGGTAGACAAATCTAACCGACCTCTAATATGAACGTTGAGTCTCTCCATCGTTTTGAGAATAAATGATGTTAGACTTATTGGTCTGTAGGATTTAGGCAGCTCACTAGGCCTACGGTCCGACGTGTAGGTGCCATCAGGTTTTCTTAATAAGCCTACACAGTTAGCATGATCTTTAACGAGTGCCTTATGGGTTCGTGCTGCTACTGGCAAGTCAGCAATATTTTCGCAACATTTTTTCCATGTATCACGTTTAGATCGCCTCAATTCAAAATTGTATTCAGTAAGAGCGGACCTATAATCGTCCCAGCTCTTCGTGCGTTTAGCATAGTTGAAGAGTTTTAAAAATGTTTTCCTAAGTTTGGCAAGCTGGTCATTCCACCAGGGAACCTTTCGTTTACACAAACTGGTTTTATGCATACAGCTTTGTATGCTGCTTCATCTAGGTCCCCTATGGACTCGATAGGTGTAACGAGCATATCCAATTTTGAGAGAACAAGTCCTCGATATAAATTCCAGTCCGTTGACTTGGGATCATGTCTACTAGAAGCATGTGACAGTTTGCCTTGAATATCGAACCTGATGTGCTGATGGTCCGACAGCGAGGCTTCGTCAGAGACATGCCAATTTTCAATAAAATTAGATATAAATGGACTAGCAAGGGTGAGGTCAAGTACCT
Organism: Blera fallax; assembly: GCA_946965025.1. Classification (NCBI taxonomy): domain Eukaryota; kingdom Metazoa; phylum Arthropoda; class Insecta; order Diptera; family Syrphidae; genus Blera; species Blera fallax. The sequence continues at coordinate 54,715,181 of OX337246.1, forward strand.
CTTTCCGAATCGCATTTATGAAGGTTGGTTTAGAGCCCCTATTTAAAATATCTACACAGCTACTAGTAAGGTATTCTAAAAGACACTCACCTCTTCTGTTGATGCCACTACTGCCCCAAACAACATGATGCCCGTTTGCATCGCAACCTATGATGTAGTGATGGTTGTTTTGTAGGCAGTGTTGTATAAGTTCTTGGACCTCTATGGGTGGGATGTTGTCGTCGTCGCCGGGGAAATATGCCGAGGCACAGAATATGTAGCGGACGCGGCCTTAGCGTGATGCAGGTTCGCCTGTAGCACCCTAATTGTGCACATTAATCCTCCTTAGAGGATCTAGCTTGCCGGAGTAGTTGGGCCTTTATAGGACCCTTTCCTCTACCGCAAGTAGCCTGGGTAGAAGCCTGCTGCTAGCCGGCTCTGTATCCTTCCGATAAGCGTGCCAAGTGGCGCCGCTTGACGGATGTGGTGAACCGGTCATTTCACCGGTCGAAGGGGCTGGTGTTTTCTTGCTAACTTTGGTCTGGCTGGCAGTTTAGCAGTTGTTTTGCCAGAAACAGTGGGACCAGCATGCCCAGTGGCGCTGCTGGTCGAAGAGATTGGTCCTGGGGTCTGCTTGTTAGGGACGGCTCCGAAAACATTTTGATCACCATGCCCAGTGGCGCTGGTGATGGAAGGGGCTGGTGTTGTTGCCTGATCCACGGGAATTTTTTCGGGACCGTCTGTAGTAACGTGCCCTGTGGCACTGCTACTTGGGGGCAGAGTGGACATAGCTCCCACAGCAGGTGATGGTTCGACCGTCGCTGTCCCAAAGGTACCCCTGTCAGACGCTGAAACCTTATCGGTCCTCTTAAGGATCAGCTTGACATAATTGAAACGGTAGTAGATCATTCCTTTGAGAAAGTTGAGCCTTTTATATAGGCGTCATCTATCGCCAACACGAGGTGAAGGAGCGCACCTTCCTTCTCCCTCTGTATGACCTTTCATGTATTGGCCTGCAACTCAGCGTTCTTTGAAGCAATTGTCGCTAGAATTTTCGCTGAGGAGAGCTCAAGACTCTGTGGAAAGAACCCTCGGACGATGTGTGGTTTCGGAAAACACTCCTCTTCCACCAGCGTCACGTTCAGTCCACTCCTAGCTCTAATCCTCTCGAAGTTCGAGTAGAATCTAATCCACTCGGCAGTAGAACTGCCTCCGCAGATAAACGTTTTTTCTTTTTTTTTTTTTTTATTATTATTATTTGCATAATTTCGTTGATTTTACATTGTCATTGAGTGAATGTGATTTGTTTTTTATAGTTTTGTTTAAATGAAAAATATTTTTAGGATAAGTAAAAATAAATAAGAAGTGGCTACGTAAAAGAAACAACTTTATAATGTTTTTTTAAGTATACAGTAAGAAGTAAGAAACTTTTAATTGGGACCGGGACAACTGTCCAATTGGGTCATCTATTCTGCCTAGCCTTTGAAGATTTATGTAGATGTACATATGTATATCCTTTATACTAGAATTGAAGATGGCTTCCAATAGAAAAATAATTTTCTTTTTTAACGTTTTTCTAGAACCACAACAAATTCGAACTAGAAAAGAGGTCACTAGACTTCTGACATTTTGACTTCTTTAAGTATTACATTAAAGTTTTAAATGTAAGATTAGGTTAGGGTTATGAAGCCCACAAGACATAAGGCACCATGCTGGGTTCATCGCCATCACTGGAGAACTGGCAGTTAAAATCCAAAACCTATTCACTTTCCTCAAGGCGCTTCCCTTTAAAACTCTGCGATATTTCCATGTGCGGAGGTGGCGGTTAGCCACCCCGATTTGAAATGCAAGCCAGAAAAATGCGGCCACACGCCACTGTTGCTCATCTCAATCGAGGTGTCTATAACAGCCTCTTAGAAAAGAGCCATCTGCTCATTTGAGAGGGGCTGGGTTGATAGGTCAACCGGGACAACACCCAACCTGGCAGCACTGGCCACTTGGCTAAAAGTGGGAGCATCAGGTGTAGGTTCTGCGTTGACCTTTTTGGCGGCCAAAGGCGGCGGGGTCTGATCCTTCGATCTGACGCGTTTATTTTCGCGTTTAGCGAAAGGGGCGGTTTTGGCATAAATGAGAGCACTCTCTCTGTCTTTGCTTATGCGTAAAGCATATTTGAACCGCCTTCTTTCTATTGAATTGAGTTTGACGAACCCACTCCTCTGATGCTGGATTTGTAGTCTGTTTAGCCTCTTTCCAATGGAAGAGCATCCGGATTTCGCCGATACGACGCTACAGGCATCAACAAGAGTAGATGCGTCAGAATCTGAAGTGGCCGTCTCCACTTCTTTAGTTCTGGGATCTTGGTTCAGATGGGGCCCATATGGCATCGCCTTCTGAATTCCTGATGTTGTTCGGCTGCTCAACAGCAGACCGAGAACTAGAGGCCGTTGTATTAATGGCCGACGAGAGCACAATAGCTCAACAGCAGAACCCGAAGGTCGATGCGATTAAAGATGCATCGGTCTTTAAGTGTTTATAATTTGAATTATTAATTTCGGACCCAAGAGTCTCTGGGAAAGGAGGTCGCCCATAACAGAGCCCGGTATGCCACAGGAAGGCTGGTTTGAAACCGAAGGTAGCCAGGTGTTCGGAGTTCGCATACTAACGACTAAGCACCCTCTTAGCCATGCATCCCTCAGCGTATGCTCTTCCATCTTGGATTAGGGATTTGACAGTGGGGTTTACTCCCCTCGTTGCTCACTTTAGCCGGCTTTATGTCGTTGCTGCAACCGTTCAACCGGGGCGCCAGGAGAGGCACATAAGCACAGTAACAAGTTCCTCGGCTGGATGGTAACTGCTACAGCATGAGGGCCGTTGCCCGGTGGCCGCCACGAGGAGGCAGTGAAACGTTTGCCTGTAGGGCTCATCCAGTGACGTACCTGACCACCTAGGGAATCTCACTTATTTTATGTTCTGTACTCTTCAACCTCAACTTCGTCGATGTTGTTACGGAGGTAATTTTTCATGTTGGCAATAAATGCTTTGCTTATACTAGAAAAAATTAATTCACAAAAACTTGTAATCTGTATGTCATCAGGAAATGAAGAAAAGTGTCTAACATACCAGTATGTACATATATTGGACTTGACTATATTTTTTGATTTGAGTTCAAATGTAGGTTAAGAGTGGTTAAACGGGAATGGATGCGCTTAGTTGATACCACAGGCAGACTTGGACGAATGAAATGTCCATTGTTATGCCACACAATCTTCGGGAAAATTCCATACAACCATCTCGAGCTTTTAATAAATCGGCAACTATGTGTGCAATATCGTCGAAATAGTTAAAAAAGGAACCTAAGACTAATTTCGATTCTGGGATAGAGCTGAACATTTCAAAAAAGAATCCTACAGCTCGTAAAAAAGAAGTGGCTATTAGTCATATGGTTGCATAAGGTGATTGCTGAAAATATATAAGGGTGTTAAATGAAATAAAATGTTGAGCGTTCTTAGTACCCAGCTGATAGCGCTTTTCCATACCTTTGCATTTGCAACAGTGCATTGCTTTCTCCGTGGTAGTCAACCAGACGATCACGCAATGCATGAGTTTTGGGTATAAATAACATCCAGGTCCAAAAAAGTAATAGAACACCACCACAGACCTTCTGGCAGAAATTTTTCCTAGCTCAGTACTCCGACTTGTTAATTAATTGATATAATATTTTTGAAAGTTCCTTCAATGTCGAGAAAAACTACCCTTGTCAATTCGCTATTGTTGAAAGTATTTTCAATGGAGTATATATGTATGTACATATTTAAAAATCAGCGGTGCAGTTTCTGCTCATCTACTGTACTACGGATAGCAGACATTTTCATTCGCTTGTAACTCTTCAACCGATAAAGCTACAGAGTTGAAAGTCGTACAAAGATAGAATATGATGAATCGCATGGTGTATTGAGAAAGCATCCTACAGAGAGCAAATATGCATAAGTATTTTGTCTATTATTTTTTGGCATATGTACATATGTACATAAGTATATGTTTCATTTACAAAATTATTAAAAACCTTTTAACTTTTTCAAAACTTTTTTACTTTTTAAAAACTTTTTAACATCATTTTACAATAAAACATATACTTATGTACATTCATATGCCAAAAAATAATAGACAAAATATTTATGTATATTTGCTCTCCCTAGGGTGCTTTCTCTCCCCTCCATGCGATTCATCACAGGGAAGAGTTGAAGAGTGTAACACAGCATCGGAAACCGGGCAGAACGTCACAGTCGACAGCTATAACTTCGAGGTTGTAAGGGACTTTTTTCTACCTTTGCTCTGGTATAAATTCTGACAATAACACATCAGCAGAAATCAGGCTAAGCATTTTAACTATACTAGACCTTGATCATACTAGTCCTGCTTTATGGCGCTCAAGCATGGACTCTGTCGAAAGCTGGTGAGAGAAAAATATTCGTAAGATATTCGGTCTCATTTGCGTTGGCGGGCTTTGAAGGAGAAGATTCAACGATGAGACTTACGAGCTGTACAGCGACATCGGCCTAGTCAGAAAACTGCGCATCATTCCCTTGAGATGTCTACGACATGTAGAGCGATTGAACACCAATGCTCCGGGCCGCAAAGTCTTCGTACCGTTTAGGACGAAGTATAGGACGACCTCGCACGCACAAGTACAAGAGGACGTTAACTCATTTAAAGTGCGCAACTGAAGGCAGTTCACTGAGGACCAAGCTAACTGAAGAGGCTTATTGGTTGATGCCAGGCTCACACCGAACTGTAGCGCCACCTAAGTAAGTAAGTAAGTACGTAATACTTGCAATAACAACCAGCTTTCTAATCTATCGTGGACTTGATTGCGAGCTTCGAGAAAGTGGTTCTAATTAACATTGCAAAAATTTGTGAGATTCAGGGTGCAACCTGGGACTCCGTAAATAGATCTCTGGATAAGTCTCAATGTTGCCACAAATCTCTCCTGAAAAAGAGTTTCAGGTAAAAACTAGATTTGTATATCAAAAGCAACTTGATGATCTTGGACAATATAAACTTATTCGTCAGTTAGTTAACCAATGACCTTAAAATGATATTTGAAGGGAACGTTAGTTTTGCCTCTATTTCACACAAGTCTACTGTGAGTATACAGCTGGATCTGTTCTCCAAATTAAGACGTTTCGAATCCCAGAAAACTTCACTAATTTTTCCATGGTCACACCTCTCGCGAAAGTCTGAAATGCGTCCAAGATTAATAATGTTACATCGGAAACTTTCATCCCCTTCGCCAAACAGGTTTCCCCCACCCCCTTTCGTTTCTAAAATTGTATTTAATCCAATGTCATGCGCAGCTAACGTGATCCGTTGCATGCGCATCCCTTATGCTATAAACATGCGCAGCCATCTTTTCGCGTACTCGGCATTTTTTTCCAGAGTGTGAGTTTTAATCCAGAGCTTGTGGAATAAGCAAGTTAGTTTCGATTTTAAGTGAGCTTCAGTGTTTAATTTAAGAAAGTAATTATTGTAAAAAACCGATATGGCTGTAAACTTTTATTTGAAAAGAATATAACACGTACAACACAAATGGTGGAGAGTAAATAGGTCCTGGACCACATATGATCTGATGATGCCAGATGAGCATCGCTGTACTACATATGTATGTACATATGTATGTATGGACATATGTAGTTCAACTAAATGAGCTAAAATTATTAAAATAACTTTCGTTCCATAGTTCAGTTCCAGCATATGCTGGTCTAATAGGACTCAGTATATTCCCAATTATAGTAAAGTTTTTTTTTTAGATATTGGCACCGAATGGTACTTGCCTGCTTTATAATAATGGTTCTAATGAAGTAGTATGGGCATTTCGAGGACAGAAGGCCCAATAACTAGTTGGTACCTTCACCAACGATAACTAAAAGCAGAGTCTTTACTCGATATTGTAGCGTGTGTTGTTGTTAGCGGGGGGTCGGAACTAACCTTTGTGGACGCCAAAGTATTTAACTCTTTGTAGTTGTCCAGATTAAATTAATAAATCAGTTCATAGACCTATCTTGTTTTACATTAAGTATAGACCTATATTTCAAAGACATTATATATATAAGGATTCCAAGGAACACGAAGAACACGGACCAAACACCACCGGACACCATTCGGTTAAATTTTGCCGAGTTTTCAAAAATGGCAGTATATAAATGAAAAGGCGGATGCTTTGGCAAGGATAGGGTCGGTAATGAACATCTGTGAACCTTTATACTGCCACCGATTGGTAAACTGAATAGTATAATAGACAGCATAATAAAGAAAGAAGCCAACTCGTCCTGGCTTTCCACCTGTCTTAGAGGCTTTGTTGAAAAATAGGGCTTTGAATCTTATGATTCAGGGTAGGGTCAGCAGAGTGTGCTCTCCAAGATAGCTGTGGACTCTCTCGTAGATAGAATTGTTGAAGTTGTCGAAGTTGATGTCTGGACAGTTGTTTATGTAGATGATATCTCAATACTGGCAAGGGGAGACAAATCTCGATTGTCAGCTCTTGATCCTTTATGAAACGGAAATCAAGATTTCTAAGATAGTTACGCTCTTTGCGCATGCACTCATTGAATTTTGTATACCCCGCTCAAACATCATACTGTGTTGAGTGAATATATCTACTTTGCAATGTGAATAACTCGTCGGCCTACCCCCGTCCCCCATTCAGTGCCACACTGCCAGTTGCCATGGTAGGTGCACGCTCCTTGTGCATATGAATCCGAGTGAAAATGGAAATAAAGCAAAAGGAATGTGCTCAAAAAAAAAAAAAAGACACACACACAAAGCACATTCCTTTTTGATTACATAATATTTCCTCTTCACCTATGATTGTGAAGTCTGTGCGGAGTGTGTGTGTGTTTTTTTTTCATTGCGAATAACTCATCGATCTGAGCTATTTGCTGTGCAAATGCACATTGGGGATGAATGAAAAAAAAGATTGTGTGTAAAGTTCTTTGAAGTAAAACTTCTTTACGCACGCTTGACTTGGGGAGTAAGCTGGTGAATGCGTGACGAGAGCGTTACGAAAAGTGTGATCGGGCGAGGCGAATGGAAGGTGAGAGGGAGATATAAGTTAGTGAAGATAGAAAGAGAGAAAGTTACGTTTCGTACGTTACTGTAGGGGCAAGAGAGAGAGGTGCGCGCGCACATTTTCTTTCTCTCTTCCTCTCATAGCCAGTTAAATATTCTACGTTTAAAGTGAATAAAATTGTAAATTCATTTTAAAGTTCATATTTTGTGAATTTTCGGGTGAATAATAACAAATTATGGCAGGAAGTGACACAGACTCTGAATATGAAAGCGGTGCTCCAGGACCATCAGCTAAGAAGAAATTCCGCACGGAATTTGTGCATAAAAAGTGTGTGACAACATATTCAAGGAAAAATTTTAAACATAGTGAGAGACAATCAACTGATTTTTTTTTTAAGTTGAAGTTTAAGTTGAAGTTTTTTCATTGGGGACAAAATGCACACACATATAGCACATTCATTTTTGCTTGTTTTTACTATAAACATACTGTTTCTCTTCAGTCTTCACTTATGGCTGTGGAGTTTGTGTAAATAATTTCCTGGTAAACATTTTTGTTTCATTTCATTTGCACGCAATTGTATTTCGATTTATTAGAAAATTATTATAGATCTTCAAAATGCCTAAATGTTCATATAAAGATTGTAACAATACCAAAAGAACATTTTCTTGAAATTTTTTCAAGTCCCTAAAAATCAAAGAAGGGATGTTTGGGTAAGGCATGCTCAATGTAGTACATTGAAAAAACTATTTTTGATGTGTAAACATCTTATCGCTCGCCCCTGACACACGAATACGGAGGGATTTGAAACTAAATGGGACGGAAGTCGTATCCGGAAATGACATCAAAATATAGTTGCGCGAGGACAAGGTTATTAATGCGTCGAAATGTACGCTGCGTATTATTTTTCTTTTTTACTATTGCGTGTGGTGTGTGTGTGTGTGGTGTTGCTGTCGCCAAGCCATGAATTGCGAGCCGCTTGCCGATGAAGTTGTTTGTGTTTTTGTTTTCTGTTTTGGAAATTACCCTCATGTATGTATGAATGTTCTGTGTTGTGTAGTGTTTACTTTGTTTTGTTCCTGTAATTCTGCTGGAACTTGGAAGCTGCCTCGTGTGTGTGAATGTGCTGTGTTGTGTGGTGCTTACCCAGAAGAAAAATATTAAGTACCTGGGAAAGAGATTTATATTTGGGATTAGTGCATATGTATGTATGTATGTTTTCTTTTAATAGTAAATAGATATTTTTCCAGTGGGCGCCGTGGCTCAAGTGGTTAGTGCGTTGGATCGCTGAGCGTAAGGTTCGAGGTTCGAATCCCAGAGAACACCAAAAAGTTTTTCACGGTCCCACCTCTCGCAAATGTCTGACAAACGTCCGAGAGTAATAATTGTCAAGAGAAAGCTTCTCAATTTGCCTTTCGGATATGGCTCTAAACTGTAGGTCCCTTCCATTTTGTGTGAAAAATATAACACGCACAACACGAATGGTCGCGAGAAGCTAGGCCCTGGACCACATACGGTCCGTTGCGCCAAGAATTTGTATTTGTAGATATTTTTCCATGATAGCCAATTTTTAACGACATTTCGTCATTTTGGTTTAACCCAACACTGCAAATTCGAATTTAAAATTCAGTTCCTGCTTACTTATATTAACCAAAATGAACTTGGGGAGCATGTCCATCCAATTCACAGTCGAAAATTGTTTCAATTTGGTAATAATAATTTCAAATCAATAAACTTACAAGTAATTTCTCAACATTTTTCTCTCTCAAGCTGGACTCAATATCAAAAACTTATGAATCTCCGAGTTTTAAGCTTTTGTTATTTATATAAAATACTTTGTATCCCGTGAAGGTTCCTTGTCCGTTCGGATATCAACGATTGGGGGGACACTGCGGTGATAAGATGTTTACACATAGACCTCGAGTACGTCCACTGCTCGCTCCTTTTTTTATTTGTGAAACCCATTTTCATAGCAAAGATGTAAAGATAGAAGCACATCGAAATTGCTAACTAAAAATGCCCTTCCAATGTCATCCATATCAGTGTGCAGTTGCTCTGATGTATCCATCGATGAGTCTTGTTTTAAAATCATGGATAACATCAGAGACACAAAGCTTCCTTGATCCTTAACCAAAACGAAAATGAAACGGGCAATACTGTCCAACCACACTTTCCGTTAATAGAGCTGCCGAACCTATGACATATTATTAGAGATTTATCTCTACCTAGCGTTGAAAATAATAGTTTGCAAATTTTTCATTTACAGTTTCCTTCTCCCGAATCTCGTTTTCGTAATGAGCGAATAGTAAATACCATACCTCGGTATATTTTCGATACGCCAAAGCGATTAAAGGTTGATAAGGACTATAATTTAGAAAAAACTTTGACATTCAATTGCAAAATAAGCCAGTCGACGTAAACACTTTTGTAAATATGCAACTTTTTCAAAAGGCAAATGCACATTGGACGAATGACGAAAAAGATTCGTGTCTGAAGTTTTTGTATAAGTCTCCCACATTATATTCCCATTTGGTGAGCTCGGGATTTAGTTTACCATCTACAAGCACAATCTACCGATGACATTCTTCATTAACATTACCGGCCGGTTTTTCAAACCAAATGATTCATCTTTCAAAGAGCAAGGCTCAAACTATGTCAAACTTAGAGAAAAGATGTACATATGTACATTAATTTTTGATGAAATGGCAATCAAACCCGAACCTGATTGCAACATTTAAAATTACATGGTATACGGCTTTTCTGACTTCGGGGAGCTGGGTAGACGCGCTACTGTAGCCTCCAAAGAAACGGTTTTTACTCTTAGGGGGTTAAACAAAAATTGAAAGCAAGCTACATCTTATTATGCGAGTCTACGCGTCTAAAAAACGCGTTTAGTATTCTATCTCATTGGGTAACGTGGAAAAGAATATTTGAATTATTCAGCGCCCTTTGTTTGTCCGTGCATAATTAAACAAATATATTCAAACAAAATAATTCAAACAAAAACAAACAAATCTATCCGTAGCCATCATAAATTTCTGGCACTCCGTCCATCCACCACCACCCCGCTGTGAAAATATGTTTTTTCATCCCTTAACCAGACCACCACTTGAACTAAAAACCTGACGCATAACGCATAATATGCATCCACCACTCCACTCCCTAATCAGAAAAACATACACATTTTCACTGAACAAGAAAAAAAATAATAACCTGCTTATACCTTTTTTTCATCAGTTTCTTTACTCATTTTCTTGGCAAAGTCATTCACGCAGTTGCGTAACATGTGTGCAAAAATACTGAACGGGAAAGGAAACTCAAGAAAGATTTTGTTTACTTTGTTTCCACTCATCACTCACTCATTCTCTGATTATAACTCCATTCTCAGAGAGTAATAATATTTTACTTCGCTCTCGAAGAATGAGAAAACGCCACCTGAGCGGTTATAGTAAATACTAAAAAATATTGCTTGATGATAGTACCACAGATAATAAATATACATATATATATATAGTTTATTATCTGTGATAGTACTATAAGTTTTTTAGTCCATCGTGTCACTCACACATACCCTTGTACCTACACTGAAAAAATGAGACAAAAAAATATTTTGTGCAACTGCGGTCACGGAGTTCTGATGCCGACGCGTTGGTAGGATGGATGTGGGGTATAGATCGTATATAATATATATATATGTATATGTGCAAATGGTTGGGCTTATGTTGTGTGCTTGTTATCTGTATGTACATATGTACCTTATTTTCAGCACTTGATTAAATAAATAAAAACTCTGTAAACTTTGTGGACACAAATTTGCTCTGAAAATGGGTATGAATATGAGTTTTGCATACTGCATTTTATACTTATTATTTATGCCCTTATAGAAACTGCTCACTGCTCTTAGCCTACTTAAGTGAAGGTGACTAATGTTCGAAATTATTATAAAAAACTAACGAACTTAACAAAGTAATGATTAACTTAAATTAGTTATTTATAAATATCCAAGAGTTCCTAATTTTTTGTCGGCGAGGGAAGGACATTCACACAGCAGGTGGCAAACATATTTCTAGATTTCTCCTCGTATCTGTAGCTTGTGCATTGGTCGATGTAAACTATACCGAGATGCTTCGAATGAATAGCAGTGGCATGGGGCTCAGTAATGATCCCAGAGATCATCTGTGCGTCACCCACGCTTAACCAGGGAGAGATATCTAGTCTTGCTGCAGACTGGTCATAAGGTTCAGCGTAACTTAACAAAGGGCTTAAACTTTTTTTAGAGAGGTGAGTGGAACCCTTATAAAGAGGACAGCCTATGACGTATGCAATTGTGGCCTCCTTCTTACAAGTTCATCAGCTTTCCAACGCCTGCAATGTCTATCGATAGCATGCAGCGTAGGGTCAATGCATTGGTTTTCGTTGTTTCATTAAGGTCCCTACGACGATATCCTTAGTTCCAAAATTTTTTATATTCTTGATACAAGCCGGTGCCTCCTCCGCAATGTTTTAGGAAAATATCACACTACTGGCCCGCGTTCCCAATCTTGTAAAGGTTGACATCGAGGTATCCGTTCCCATTGAGGAAGTGTATAAGGAAATAGTTCACTTTGCCAGGTTCCTTCTTTGTCCACTTAGGAGAGTTCGCAATCAGATCCGCAGCTCATTTTCCTATCGTTTGAGCCAGCGTTGTTTGGTGAGCTCCTTACGTTCCGAATTCTGATTTATTTTTATAGGTGTAATTTCCTTCCTTGTGCTTGAGAAATTGTACAGGAAATAAAATAGTCGAATATAAATAATAGCAATAAAAATATTAAGTGGTGCTATGATGTACATATGTATGGATGGGTTCTTATGGAAGAAAAGTTGGAGAAATGGACAAGTAGCCATCAATTCTTATGAAAAATAGTACACAAGATGTCTATCTTGCACAGGTCGTTGGATTTGTCTCAAAAACGCGGCAGCAAGTTGCAAATGAGAGTGGTAAGTTGAAAGTTACACGACCTTTGGATGGGATTCGACCATTCTGTGACTCTGTTGATTGACCATGCTTGGAACACACTCCTGGGAGGATGCATATGGAGCAAGGGATAAAGAACAAAAAAAAGTTAATAAACCCGTTCCACAAAAGTCTGCGTACAGCTGCAGATGTTCCTTGCTTGAATTCCATTTAAGTAACGGTACATTGTTTTTTGCAAGATATGAATAAATTTTGTGGTTGTTTGCTTGTAACTCTTGTAGAGAGAATACTTACTTTTCTTTGAGATTCGGTCAAAATTAATTCAGAAAATGGCAAAAACAGAATTAAGTGTATCTGAAAGGCAGTTTTTTCTTAATTTGTACATAAAACAGCAAAAGTCGTACACTCAAATATCCGAAATAACTTCAACTTCAACTATCCAGAGAATATTAATATACGGTTTTTGTACGAATTAGTAAATACAAACCTTTATTTTAAAGGACTATACCCCAAATTGAACTACAGAAATCTTCAAAATAAATAACTAAAGTTTAAAATACAAATCGTATTACAGGGCTAATCCAAACAGGGGCTTATCTAAACAGGGGCTGATCCAAACAGGGGCTGATCCAAACAGGGGCTGATCGAAACAGGGGCTGACCGAAACAGGGCTGATCATGTTGAACAATAATTCATATAGTCCTTCTGTCCCCTTGTATGTTTTTCCTTTTATTTGAATATCATTATCACGAATCGAGAAATCTGAGTCCCCAATTTTCCATAAGTCATTTTTATGATACACACCATATACCTTGTCAATAGAATTTGAATTATTTATGTACAAATCTAAATATTTGCGGGGGAGCTCTTGAAGTTCTTCTTGATCATATTTTTCAGCAAGCTCTCTACGATTGTGAAGGTGACGGCTAAGATTATGCGCTGTTGTATCATCTTCATTGTTTGTCGTTTCCATTGGAGTATTAAAATCATCATCATCATTGAAAATTTTTTTGAATCTTGAACGGTTTAGGTGTTTCAAAACTTTCGTCTTTCTCTTTCCTTGATTCATATTTTAAATTCCTTTTTGAAATAGATTTTTCCACCAGCTCTTTTAAGGGTTTTGTAATTTTTTTGAAAGTTTCTTCTTATTTAGATTCCATCTCAGCCTTTTCAGCTCTTAGAACTTTATATTTATTTCTTAGCTCATCAGTGATTTCTATAAGCTTCTCTATCAGTTTCGTATTTAAGTTCAATATATTGCTTTACTGTCTTGAACGGTAGCTCTTGGACTTCGGTACCACTTGAAAGAAACTTTTTACTGGTTTTGTACTGAATTCGAACTGAACCGTACTATCCTTGAGCTATTTAGATAGTCTCTTGAAGCACTTTGATCCACTTTTAAACTAAATTGACTGGGTGCTTAACTGCTTTGTACTGCTCTCATATAACATTTCCGTACAAATGTACCTTTTCGATTCAGTTGTCTACTTTTATAGTTTTAGGAAGCTGTCGAACTTTTATCAGTAGCGCCCTACCCCCTCATAAACTGACTTCTCATAACCTTTCCTATTCTTCTGCCTATTGACCCTTAGCCCAGTTTAATCATTCATAACACACACTAAAAACAGAACAAGTGCATTCAATTTCAGTAATCCTATGTCCTCCCAGCCCTATCATAATAATCATTATTAGAAACATCATCATGCGATCGGTTCAACTAATAATCTTAAACGCACTTTTTGTATCTGCTCTGCTGATCTGCTGATACATACATATATCATCTAGAAATGGAGCAGATACTTATGATTTCATAAAGAAAAAAAATAACTCTATCCTAAACCCTACTTGTGCTTGATCACTCAGCACAATCACTTAGAAATCGTTATCAGTCATACACCCTAGTAACCGATGATAAAACAAACAAAAAAAAAATATTCAAAAATCTCTTATATCAAAAACGATGATAACAGATCGTCATACACATGTGCATAATGTATCCAATATCTCCCAATGCTATCAATAGATTTCTTATTTTCAAACAGCAACGTATTATCAGAATTCAATGGTATGCAGATGAGCTCTATGTTGTAATGGGGGTTGGTATTGTACAATTGATTTTTGTATTTGTTTTCCTTGTCTCCCTCCCGTGTTCGGTACCCCGCTCAAACGAATTATACTCATTCTTCTTTGCTGATAAATATGAAAATAATTCAAAGGAATATTGAAGAAGAAGGTTGTTAGGTACATAGACCACAAGATGGCAGTATATAACAGCACAAGCTAGAACCACACGAGGTAAATATGAAAATATTTCAAAAGAATATTGAAGGTTGTTAGGAGCGGCAAAGAGGGTACTTGATAACAGCAGAAGCTAGAACCACAGGGAATAAAAATCATCGCATTATCAGACGCCAGAACCAGATCATTATCCGCATTATCCGAGATCATCGCACTAGCAAACGCCATAACCTAAAACTACCATAATTATCACATGTCAGAACCCTAAAAATTGCTCCCGGCTCCCTGTGCGCCAGAACCATCACAAACACACTACTTGTGTACACAGACCAAAATAGAAACAAAAATGTCAAAATGCTCTACCAACCGGAAAATGGAGCAAGAAACACATTTGTTTGTAGCATTACTCAAAGAAAGTTTTTTTTTTCGTGGGTAGGTGAGAATCTTCATAAGACACATAAGACACCGTGTACTCTTAGTAGTGTCACATTTTTGCTGACTAAACTCACCTTTCTCTTTTTCTTATTTACTACAACTTAGTTTATCGTTAACAAGTAGTTTAAGCTTCGATTTTTTTTGAATACTCGCGTAAGGCAGGTAGATTTTCGGCAAAGGCACCTCCTGATACCGTCATTAACTTCTTTTCCGCTAAATCGAACGGTTTAGGCTCGTTGAAGTCGGCGCACAAGGTTTCTCACGTCCAATGGCTGGAGTATGGCGTAGTTGCAATGACAATGAAGGTGAATAACGAGTTTACGAGCGAAGTTTGTTATTTCGTCGTCCACGGTTGCGATCCCTAAGTCTCTTTGTATCTCATTATTTCTAATATACCAAGAAGCATTCACGATTGCTCTTATCACTTGGGAATCTTGGGCTATCACTGTTCGGAAAAGCAGAAGGATCGACCAGATAACTTTTAAGCGAATTCAGGTCAGAATAGAACTTTGAATTAATCCTCAGAATAGTTCTGGTTCTGGCAAGGTGATCTGATATAGTATATCCCTACATACCTATATGTATACATATATGCATATACATATGTATATATACATACGTATGTATAAGGTAAAAAGTAAAAAAAAAAACTTGTTACACCTTTATGTTTCTCATCCTTATTGCTTCAGCATAGTGTGAAGTCTAAATAATAGAGAAAGGTACACATTTTAAAGACATAAGCTTTGAAAACTGGCGGTATACGGACGAACGGGTGGGCTATTGGTGCTGGTATCCATGTTTCAAATCATGGGTCGAAATCAAAAAGTACTTCTAAAGAAGACGCTTTGCTCTGGATTTTATTTTTATCATTTACTTATGTACATATGTAAGATAATGCTACATCCATTTATGCAAATTTAGTAAAGTCATAAATTCTTAGCATGTTAATAATTTTTATATGGGAAGTGAAAATATTAAATTCAATTGGAAGGAATAATTTTTTCCCCGCTACCAGAATACTTGATGATATATAAACTTTTTATGTCAGATTTTTTTTATTGCTTTCATTAGTGAAATGGATGTCATTGCAAGAACGCGAGATTGGGGGATGGAGTGGAAGGATATTCTTCAGATTCTTCTTCAGTTCGTCCAAACGAAAAGAATTTCAACGAATGACATCTTTAACATGCTCATTAGAATATTGGATTTTAATGTAATCTATTTGATTTCGCATGACATTGCCACAATTGCAGAGGACGTTCAGAGGCTGAGGATTTCAGAGCCTTCTGAAGACTTTTTCTTCCGTTGGAGTAAAATTAATGGCCAGACAATTTGTCTATGTTGACATTCACGTAGAAAAATGGCGTATGGAAAAAATACTATGTACTCGTTGAATGTCAGCTGCTGGTTTTTTCTGTCCGTATTTGTGTGTGGCAAAAAATGGGGATAGCGAGATTTACATAAATTCTGACAAAAGTTTCTTACCAAATGTAGACGAGGAAATGGAAGAGATTAGGGTTTAGTTTTTACAAGGGATTTAAATATCAATCGACACTGATGACGGCTGAAATGTTAAATACAGGTTCGATCATGGGATGGAGAGTTCAAAAACCTATGGGAATAGACTGGTAGTCTGAGGTTACTTTATGTTAAATTACGAATTGGGTCAAGATATGTTCCGCAAATCGGAAACGCGTTACTATTTTATTTTCTATTATTCATTTCAAATCGTACTCGTAATTTCATGTACTGAAGGATAATGGCCGGAAAAAGCCCGAAAACAAATACATTCTACTCGAACTAATGTGCAAATGTACAATATTTACATAATACAGTAATGGAATCTGCCCATAGGTTCAACGTTTAAATCCGTGAAAACATCAGCCAGTTCTATTACTATAACATACATATCTCGCTACTGCCTGACAAACATTTAAGAGTAATAACTGTGATCAAAAGCTTCTCAACTACGAGTTTCCGATAAACTGCTTTCCATTCACACGAAATTATAGTACTTTGTACACGAATACCAACAACGTGGACTGATTGTGGGAAATATATTTTTGTGGTTAAATATATGAACTTTATTATTAAGAGCAAATAATAAGTTGTATTTTAACTCCACGACTATTATATGTTTATATATACAGTGCCGCTCACTTGAATAGCACCCCCCCTTTGCTTTGAGTTTTAAGTTTAATATACATACATATGTATTTAAAATTTATAATGGAAAGTACTCGTTTTTTTTTTTATTTTGTAAATAGAAGGAAAGGAATGGTATCAATAATTACAGTGGTAATTTTTGTACACATTTTTAAGCGACGTGACTCAAACCATAACACCGCCCACTGGGCTGTGTTAGCGACCCAATTGGTGTTCCTCCTTCCGTAAATCATGGAAGTAATAATTAAATCCGTCAGGACCCTCTAAATTACATTTTTTTTCATCGGAGAAAACAACACGGTACCATTCCTTATTCCAAGTCTTGTTAGCACGACAGAAGCTAAGGCGTTGCTCTTTACGGGACGTGTTAGCGGTGGTTTTTTTTTAGCTTTAATCGCTTCAAGTGTTTAGCCTTCGAAATAACCCATTTTACTGTAGACACACTTGCTTTAACACCACTTTTTTCTTTTATTTTGGCGGCAGAGTCGTGTGAATTTGACGCGAGTCGTAGAATATCTCTTTTGTCAGCAGCGGTAACGGCACTTACAGTTGGCCCTTTCATGTTTTTACCATAGTTTAACTCGTTCCGTAAAAATGTGGATATAACTTTCCGGCTTCGTTGCTTTTTCTTAGCTATTTGGTGAATAGACAGGCCACACTCGCGGTAAGCCTTGATTTTAGCTTTCTCGTCCTCTGCCAATGATTTAGCACTACCCATTTTGACTGAAATTATCGTAAGATGACTAAAAGATATCAGAAAATATTTTTGCATAACTACCTGGCTTGGCGTGTACACGAAAACTGATAATATAGGCGGGGTGCTATTCAAGTGAACCAAAATAAGACCACGTTTTTCATAGTAATTTCAGTCAACATAACAAAGACTATATAACGGGACATTTCCAATGCATGACCTCGCTCACAGAGAGAGTGTTTAAAGAAATGTGAAAAATATCAAAATATTGAACCGTTACATATTCAGAGACTCGAATTATTTTCAATTATATTATGCATAATGGGGAGCTCTATTCAAGTGAGCGGCACTGTATTATTTCGAGAGATCCCGAATCAGACCACAGTTATGGGTGCCTTTTCGTTTCTCTTCTACGATCCGTCTAGCCTGAGAGACTCTCCGGATTTCTCCACAGTTCTTCTCTGGCTTTGATTCCTCGTGTCAACGCTAGCATTTGTTTAACAGAAATCTGGTTCATCTTCTGGGTTTCTACCCATTGGCGTCCCAAGATCTCTCTTCTTCTGCTAACTAATGCCGGACAATGAGACAGTATATGTGCTGTCGTCTCGATTTCCTCCAGGCATAGTTCACAGGTAACCTTCTCCATTAGACCCATCTTCTTTAGGTGATACCCGAAATTTCCATGACCCGTAGATAACGCTACCGCCCATTTCAGTGCCCTTCGCTCCAAGCTTAGAGCCGGTCGTCCCTTTAATAGCCATTTTAGCCTGCCTACAACCTTCTTTGGTTAACCACCTTCTCTGGTGTTCCGCCGCGATCCAGTTGTTAATTAGGTCCTCCACCATTCCTCTGCCAATTGCAGCAAATGGGTGAGAACTCCGAGGTTGACCCTTGCTTTGCCAGAGAGTCCGCCCTTAGTCCCTACGTGTCCTCTCACCCAGAGCAGCGTCACCTAATTTCGAGATGAGTACTCATTGAGTTTATGAGCACATTCCATCGCCATGGATGTATTTATATCAGTTTACTCCGAGGTTAACCTTTGCTTTGCTAGAGAGTGCGTCTTTTCATTGCCCTCAGTCCCTACGTGTCCTCTCACCCAGAGCAACCTCACCTCATTTCGAGATGAGCACTCATTGAGTTTATGTACACATTCCATCGCCAGGGATGTATTTATACATATCTGTTTGCTCCATGCGTCTAATCACTAATTGATTGTCCAGTGCTATAGTAATATTTTTACCAACAACTTGACCTTCTATCAGGTAATCCAACGCATGTAACAGAGCAATCATCTCGGCTTTATAGACTGAGGTATATTTCCCCAGACTAACATGACAGGCTAGTTCTAATTCTTCTGAAAAGATACCTGCCCCCGCTCTGCCATCCATCATGGACCCATCCGTAAATATGTTTATATCACCAATTTTCTTATGCGGAGGTGTTCCATCCTCGATGAGAGTTTTGCCGTCGATGCTGCCGTTTCCTCAATAAATAAGTCCAGCGGCAGAATACCTAGGATCACTTCCATTGCGCATGTTGGTGTCGTTCGTATTACACCGACTATTCCTAAACATGCCAGACGTTGGACCCTATCAAAATGCTTCTTAACAGTTTTCTGGGAGGCTTTTTGCTTGCCACCATACAACTGACGCATATGTCATAATTGGTCTAACTACCATCGTGTACATCCAGTATGCTGACCTCGGCGAGATTTCCCACCTTTGTCTACATACCCGTTTGCACTTATGAAGCACCCTTTTTGCCTTCCGGAACTTTCTTCTACATAAAGGTTCCCAGTAAGTCCGGCATCTATGTATACTCCCAGATACTTAACCTTCTTGGTCACCTTTAGTTCCGACCCAAGAAGTGTCAAGGGCTCAAATTTCAGATCTCTCTTCTTCCTTGTGAAGATGATTAGATCTGTCTTTTCCGCATTAATGCAGTGTCCTTGTTCAGGACTTTACCGCTCCACCACTCGGAGTGTATTCCTCATGGTATCCGCTGTGACGTTCATGAATTTGCCTCTTTCCGGTGAAACTGATGTTCTCTCAGCATATCATTTCGAAGGTAGAAGTTGTGTACAAGGATTCGATTTTCCAGGCCGTGATTCGGGCAAATGCTATTATTCACCTTGTACACTTACTGAAAATTCGCTACTATAGCCTCTACTTTCTCCTGTGGATCTTCGATCACAAAGAAATGTCATCACAGACTGCGTTCTCTGGATCCATACCTGATGTTTATATTTATTCGTCATTCGTCGCTCGGGGGATCTTATGACATGGCAGGTAATTTTATTAATCCTCTGTAGTCGAATACAAAATGATTTTTAGTTTACTGTTTCCAAACTTGTTAACTACACTGTACCTATTGTATTTTACCTCCGGCTCTATGTGTTGGTAAGAGTCTGGCCACCTGAT
Organism: Blera fallax; assembly: GCA_946965025.1. Classification (NCBI taxonomy): domain Eukaryota; kingdom Metazoa; phylum Arthropoda; class Insecta; order Diptera; family Syrphidae; genus Blera; species Blera fallax. Next base: position 54,735,130 of record OX337246.1, read on the forward strand.
CATCTGATTTACCCGAAATATCTCCACATCTGTTATAGCAAGTTCTGTTATCAATCCTTAATATTAGCATATACTTTGTATAGAGAGTCGGTCATTAAAAGATCTTGAAGCGAGTTGGACATAGTTGTTTTTATTTCTCCCCCTACAATAAATCGGAAGTGGGATCGGGATCGGTACTTTAATGTGTCGACTGTACAGAAGTAGTGTACAATAAATTCAATACCGCGTTTTTTTTGTAAGTCGAATAGTTTATCCTCTGGTGTTAAAGTTGAAAAAGTTTAAGTGATGTCTGAAGAGTGGACACAGTTTTTAGAGTCTGCAACAGTTTCTCGACTGACAGTCCTCAGATCCTTAAAACTCCAAACTACCGGCACTAAGGCGGAATTAAAAATTCGGACTCAAGAAGCGGTTCAGGATCTTACGAAAGACGAACTTCTCAAGTTGATGCAGGAGGGTCATGCTTCAGAAAACCATGGCCAATGTGCTAATGAATCAACGGGTCCAGATGGCAGTGTATCGGATGCAGAGAGTGAATCCAATAGTGAGCAGGAGGAGCATCTTGATGAGGAGTTGGCGAAACTACGAAGAATACGTCAGAAGAAGCAGGAAATAATGGAGTTGAGACGGCAGATTCGGGGTTTGCAGTTGGAAGAGGCAGAATATAATCCGAGATCACATGCAAGCTGTAATTTCAGAGACTTTGAAGACGCTTTGCCCGCATTTAGTGGCGACAATAACTATCCGATACAGCGATGGATTGAACAATTTGAAGAATTGTCGGATGTCATAAATCTGAACGAGAGGGATAAGTTCATCTACGGCAAACGTCTTCTAACTTTAACTGCAAAGTTATTTGTGAGAACAGTGAACGTGAAAAGTTGGGTCGAGTTGAAATCCGCATTAAAAAGTGAGTTCAGGAAAATTGTAACTAGGTCAGATGTTTATAACGAGCTTGGCAAGCGAAAAAAACGTCGTGAAGAAACCATCCAACAATATGTGATACATATGCAAGAAATGGCATTGCATAGTACTGTTGAGGAAGAAGACTTAATTGCATTTATTGTAAAAGGAATTCCCGACTCAGAGGTAAATAAAACAATTTTGTACAGTGCTAACAATCTTAGTGAATTAAAAACAGCTCTGCGAAAATATGAGAAATTAAAAAGTAATTGCACAGAGAAGCAAACGAAGGGTGTATCATTTAATTCCAATAATCCACCGAGCAAAATCAAAAGTAGTGAAGTTGTTACGAATCAACCTAGTGTGCGCACAAGGTATGAGAAAAAAATTATCACGTGTTTCAAGTGTGGAAAACAAGGACACATATCTACTAATTGTGCAAATAAGGATCCAGTCATGGCTTTGTATCAAAGCACAGGTGCTTGTACATAGTCAGCTGATCCAACCGATAAAGAAAATTGCACTTTGTTACTTGCAACAGAACGAAGTCGACCAGCTGCTAATGATTTTGAGAGCTGCATCAAATATCAGTGGACCTGCAATGAGGTGGAAAGCTCTATCTCGTTATTAACGTTGTTGGATTCAGGTAGCCCAATCAGCTTTATCAGACATCACAGTCTTATTTTGGAGTCAACAGCAGTCCCCTTGTTACAATCGGAAGCATAAGTACACGTATCTTTTTTGAAAATTCACTAATAAACTTACAGCTTTTAGTAGTAAAAAATTTCTCAATGACATATCCTGTAATTTTAGGGAGAGATTTCATTGAAAGGACTGGTTTGGCGCTTCAAAGAACTGGTACAGAAAATGTCCGCAGCAGAAATCAAGATTCCCAAACAGCATTCAACGGCACCAATCGTCATGATCTAGCACATACAGACAGTTCGGACAAAGAGTACTCCGATGATAACTTCATTAAACAAATTTTGAATATTGGTGTAGGTGAAGAAGACGGTAAGTTTGATCTTAACATAAATAAAAATATACCTCTAGCCGTTGACCAAAAGGTGAAAAGAATCGTTAGACCAGCTTATTTTCATTTGTGCGATCGGTTACCGCGAACAGATATCAAAATGTGTATAGCTCTATCAAAGGATGTTCCTTTCCATTGTCCTCCTAGAAGGTTGCCATATGCTCATAAGATTGAGCTTCAAAAAATCTTAGATAATTTACTAAAGAAAGGCATTATCCGTGAGTCGAATTCCCCTTATGTATCTCCAATCGTATTAGTCCAGAAAAAGAATAAAGAGCTCAGGCTCTGTGTAGATTTTCGTGAATTAAATAAGGTCACGTTGCGTGACAATTATCCCTTACCTCTTATCGAAGACCATCTCGATCGTCTCAAAGATAAAAGGTATTTCACAACCTTGGACCTAAAAAATGGTTTCCAGCACGTCCAACTATCTGATGAGTCGATGAAATATACTTCATTTACGACTCCTTTGGGTCAGTATGAATATACGCGGATGCCTTTTGGGCTGAAAAATGCCCCATCTGTTTTTGAACGGTTTATGAAGCACATATTTAGAAGTTTGATCTCTGAGAGTAAAGTTTTAACCTACTTAGATGATATTCTCATTGCAACACTTTCTATTGAAGAGCATTTAGTCATTTTAAAACAAGTCGTTGATATAGTTGTGGAGAACGGCTTGCACCTTCGGTTTGACAAATGCATGTTTTTGCAAACCGAAATTGTATATTTGAGTTACAAAATTACGAAAGATGGTGTAAGGCTTAACGATTGTAATCTTAACGCCATACGCGATTTTCCAACACCGGTGTGTACGAAGGATGTGCATAGCTTCTTGGGACTTTGCTCCTATTTTAGAAAATTCGTTAAGAATTTTGCAAATATTGCTAAACCGCTTTATGAATTATTGAAAAGGGATACTCCGTTTGTATTTGGTATAAAAGAAATTGAAACTTTTAACGGGTTAAAAGACAAGTTATTAGCCTCACCTGTATTATCTGTATACAGTCCCCATTCAATCACCGAACTGCATTGTGACGCGAGTGGTGTAGGCTTTGGTGCAGTATTAATGCAAAAGCAGATGGATGAGAAATTTCATCCAGTGTTTTATTTTTCAAAGCGAGCAACTGCATCAGAAGCCAAATATCACAGCTATGAGCTGGAAACACTCTCTATAATTTACGCCTTAAGAAGATTCAGGATATATTTAATCGGTATATCTTTTAGAATCGTAACCGATTGTCAAGCACTAGCTTTGACCCTTAAGAAAAAATCTTTAAATCCCCGTATTTCACGCTGGGCCCTAGAACTACAAAGTTTTGACTATGTCATGGAACATAGGAAAGGGAGTCGTATGACTCATGTTGATGCTTTAAGTCGCTCATTTAACATAATATTTGTAGACGATGAATCGTTCGAGTTTGCCCTCGCAGCAGCTCAAAGACAAGGCCCGAAAATCATTTCTATCGCTTCCGAACTGGAGAAGGCTGAAAGTTCTCTTTATGAAATGGTAGATGGCCTAATATACCGGAAGTGCAAAGACAAGGTTCGATTTTTCGTTCCATCTCAAATGGAGGAACAGGTGATACGAACGCACCATGAAGCAATGTGCCATTTGGGAGCCGATAAGTGCTTTGATCACCTGTCAGGAAGCTATTGGTTTCCTAAAATGAAGAAAAAGATCAATGCTTACATAAAAACGTGTCTTAAGTGCATCTACTTTTCACCTCATTCTGGCAAAGTAGAAGGCACTTTACATCCTATCCCAAAAGGAGATGCTCCTTTTGATACTCTTCACGTTGACCATCTTGGGCCTCTACCAAATTCTCTTGCAAAAAGAAAACATGTGTTCCTCGTTATTGACGGCTTTACAAAGTTTATCAAACTTTACCCCGTCAAGACAACACAAAGTAAGGAGGCCATAATATGTCTAAAGTCATTTTTCGATGAACGCCCGACATGACGATGAAGTAGCTGAAGAACGTTTGGAGGAACTTGATTCAGCTGAGGATGTTGAAGTTTAAATGAATATGTATAGAGTAAAAGCGTCTAAACCTATCTTTCTATGAATCTTATCTAGACTTATATTATATTGTTTAATAACACTTGAATTATTTGCTTTATTATTCGATGTATTGAGAATTTATTTTGATTTAAAATTGGAAATTGTTATCAAAGTTTATTTAATTTCATTTGTATGGAGAATTTTGTAATCGGGTCGATTACACCATCAGGATGGCCGAACTGTAGTCGAATACAAAATGATTTTTAGTTTAATTTTTCCAAACTTGTTAACTACACTGTGCCTATTGTATTTTACCTCCGGCTCTATGTGTTGGTAAGAGTCTGGCCACCTGATCATCTGATTTACCCGAAATATCTCCACATCTGTTATAGCAAGTTCTGTTATCAATCCTTAATATTAGCATATACTTTGTATAGAGAGTCGGTCATTAAAAGATCTTGAAGCGAGTTGGACATAGTTGTTTTTATTTCTCCCCCTACAATAAATCGGAAGTGGGATCGGGATCGGTACTTTAATGTGTCGACTGTACAGAAGTAGTGTACAATAAATTCAATACCGCGTTTTTTTTGTAAGTCGAATAGTTTATCCTCTGGTGTTAAAGTTGAAAAAGTTTAAGTGATGTCTGAAGAGTGGACACAGTTTTTAGAGTCTGCAACAGTTTCTCGACTGACAGTCCTCAGATCCTTAAAACTCCAAACTACCGGCACTAAGGCGGAATTAAAAATTCGCACTCAAGAAGCGGTTCAGGATCTTACGAAAGACGAACTTCTCAAGTTGATGCAGGAGGGTCATGCTTCAGAAAACCATGGCCAATGTGCTAATGAATCAACGGGTCCAGATGGCAGTGTATCGGATGCAGAGAGTGAATCCAATAGTGAGCAGGAGGAGCATCTTGATGAGGAGTTGGCGAAACTACGAAGAATACGTCAGAAGAAGCAGGAAATAATGGAGTTGAGACGGCAGATTCGGGGTTTGCAGTTGGAAGAGGCAGAATATAATCCGAGATCACATGCAAGCTGTAATTTCAGAGACTTTGAAGACGCTTTGCCCGCATTTAGTGGCGACAATAACTATCCGATACAGCGATGGATTGAACAATTTGAAGAATTGTCGGATGTCATAAATCTGAACGAGAGGGATAAGTTCATCTACGGCAAACGTCTTCTAACTTTAACTGCAAAGTTATTTGTGAGAACAGTGAACGTGAAAAGTTGGGTCGAGTTGAAATCCGCATTAAAAAGTGAGTTCAGGAAAATTGTAACTAGGTCAGATGTTTATAACGAGCTTGGCAAGCGAAAAAAACGTCGTGAAGAAACCATCCAACAATATGTGATACATATGCAAGAAATGGCATTGCATAGTACTGTTGAGGAAGAAGACTTAATTGCATTTATTGTAAAAGGAATTCCCGACTCAGAGGTAAATAAAACAATTTTGTACAGTGCTAACAATCTTAGTGAATTAAAAACAGCTCTGCGAAAATATGAGAAATTAAAAAGTAATTGCACAGAGAAGCAAACGAAGGGTGTATCATTTAATTCCAATAATCCACCGAGCAAAATCAAAAGTAGTGAAGTTGTTACGAATCAACCTAGTGTGCGCACAAGGTATGAGAAAAAAATTATCACGTGTTTCAAGTGTGGAAAACAAGGACACATATCTACTAATTGTGCAAATAAGGATCCAGTCATGGCTTTGTATCAAAGCACAGGTGCTTGTACATAGTCAGCTGATCCAACCGATAAAGAAAATTGCACTTTGTTACTTGCAACAGAACGAAGTCGACCAGCTGCTAATGATTTTGAGAGCTGCATCAAATATCAGTGGACCTGCAATGAGGTGGAAAGCTCTATCTCGTTATTAACGTTGTTGGATTCAGGTAGCCCAATCAGCTTTATCAGACATCACAGTCTTATTTTGGAGTCAACAGCAGTCCCCTTGTTACAATCGGAAGCATAAGTACACGTATCTTTTTTGAAAATTCACTAATAAACTTACAGCTTTTAGTAGTAAAAAATTTCTCAATGACATATCCTGTAATTTTAGGGAGAGATTTCATTGAAAGGACTGGTTTGGCGCTTCAAAGAACTGGTACAGAAAATGTCCGCAGCAGAAATCAAGATTCCCAAACAGCATTCAACGGCACCAATCGTCATGATCTAGCACATACAGACAGTTCGGACAAAGAGTACTCCGATGATAACTTCATTAAACAAATTTTGAATATTGGTGTAGGTGAAGAAGACGGTAAGTTTGATCTTAACATAAATAAAAATATACCTCTAGCCGTTGACCAAAAGGTGAAAAGAATCGTTAGACCAGCTTATTTTCATTTGTGCGATCGGTTACCGCGAACAGATATCAAAATGTGTATAGCTCTATCAAAGGATGTTCCTTTCCATTGTCCTCCTAGAAGGTTGCCATATGCTCATAAGATTGAGCTTCAAAAAATCTTAGATAATTTACTAAAGAAAGGCATTATCCGTGAGTCGAATTCCCCTTATGTATCTCCAATCGTATTAGTCCAGAAAAAGAATAAAGAGCTCAGGCTCTGTGTAGATTTTCGTGAATTAAATAAGGTCACGTTGCGTGACAATTATCCCTTACCTCTTATCGAAGACCATCTCGATCGTCTCAAAGATAAAAGGTATTTCACAACCTTGGACCTAAAAAATGGTTTCCAGCACGTCCAACTATCTGATGAGTCGATGAAATATACTTCATTTACGACTCCTTTGGGTCAGTATGAATATACGCGGATGCCTTTTGGGCTGAAAAATGCCCCATCTGTTTTTGAACGGTTTATGAAGCACATATTTAGAAGTTTGATCTCTGAGAGTAAAGTTTTAACCTACTTAGATGATATTCTCATTGCAACACTTTCTATTGAAGAGCATTTAGTCATTTTAAAACAAGTCGTTGATATAGTTGTGGAGAACGGCTTGCACCTTCGGTTTGACAAATGCATGTTTTTGCAAACCGAAATTGTATATTTGGGTTACAAAATTACGAAAGATGGTGTAAGGCTTAACGATTGTAATCTTAACGCCATACGCGATTTTCCAACACCGGTGTGTACGAAGGATGTGCATAGCTTCTTGGGACTTTGCTCCTATTTTAGAAAATTCGTTAAGAATTTTGCAAATATTGCTAAACCGCTTTATGAATTATTGAAAAGGGATACTCCGTTTGTATTTGGTATAAAAGAAATTGAAACTTTTAACGGGTTAAAAGACAAGTTATTAGCCTCACCTGTATTATCTGTATACAGTCCCCATTCAATCACCGAACTGCATTGTGACGCGAGTGGTGTAGGCTTTGGTGCTGTATTAATGCAAAAGCAGATGGATGAGAAATTTCATCCAGTGTTTTATTTTTCAAAGCGAGCAACTGCATCAGAAGCCAAATATCACAGCTATGAGCTGGAAACACTCTCTATAATTTACGCCTTAAGAAGATTCAGGATATATTTAATCGGTATATCTTTTAGAATCGTAACCGATTGTCAAGCGCTAGCTTTGACCCTTAAGAAAAAATCTTTAAATCCCCGTATTTCACGCTGGGCCCTAGAACTACAAAGTTTTGACTATGTCATGGAACATAGGAAAGGGAGTCGTATGACTCATGTTGATGCTTTAAGTCGCTCATTTAACATCCTATTTGTAGACGATGAATCGTTCGAGTTTGCCCTCGCAGCAGCTCAAAGACAAGGCCCGAAAATCATTTCTATCGCTTCCGAACTGGAGAAGGCTGAAAGTTCTCTTTATGAAATGGTAGATGGCCTAATATACCGGAAGTGCAAAGACAAGGTTCGATTTTTCGTTCCATCTCAAATGGAGGAACAGGTGATACGAACGCACCATGAAGCAATGTGCCATTTGGGAGCCGATAAGTGCTTTGATCACCTGTCAGGAAGCTATTGGTTTCCTAAAATGAAGAAAAAGATCAATGCTTACATAAAAACGTGTCTTAAGTGCATCTACTTTTCACCTCATTCTGGCAAAGTAGAAGGCACTTTACATCCTATCCCAAAAGGAGATGCTCCTTTTGATACTCTTCACGTTGACCATCTTGGGCCTCTACCAAATTCTCTTGCAAAAAGAAAACATGTGTTCCTCGTTATTGACGGCTTTACAAAGTTTATCAAACTTTACCCCGTCAAGACAACACAAAGTAAGGAGGCCATAATATGTCTAAAGTCATTTTTCGATGAACGCCCGACATGACGATGAAGTAGCTGAAGAACGTTTGGAGGAACTTGATTCAGCTGAGGATGTTGAAGTTTAAATGAATATGTATAGAGTAAAAGCGTCTAAACCTATCTTTCTATGAATCTTATCTAGACTTATATTATATTGTTTAATAACACTTGAATTATTTGCTTTATTATTCGATGTATTGAGAATTTATTTTGATTTAAAATTGGAAATTGTTATCAAAGTTTATTTAATTTCATTTGTATGGAGAATTTTGTAATCGGGTCGATTACACCATCAGGATGGCCGAACTGTAGTCGAATACAAAATGATTTTTAGTTTAATTTTTCCAAACTTGTTAACTACACTGTGCCTATTGTATTTTACCTCCGGCTCTATGTGTTGGTAAGAGTCTGGCCACCTGATCATCTGATTTACCCGAAATATCTCCACATCTGTTATAGCAAGTTCTGTTATCAATCCTTAATATTAGCATATACTTTGTATAGAGAATCGGTCATTAAAAGATCTTGAAGCGAGTTGGACATAGTTGTTTTTATTTCTCCCCCTACACCTCCGATATATTTTATTTATTTGCGGGAACATACTCGGTTCGTTGGCTTTTATAGCCCGAACTTAGTTGTTCTAGGGCCAGTTTTTCTTATCAGAAGTTGGAGGTTTTTGATAAATGAATTAAGTGTATTGACCTCCGAGCTTTGTCTGTCAGTAGACCGTCTGTACAAGATTTTTTGGGTGTCATCTCAACTCATACCATGACATCTCATACCCGGACACCTCATACCAGGACAGTTCATCCCAAGGGACAGATCATCCCAGGACAACCCATCCCAAAAGAGTGAAAAAGTGCTTTGAGTTTCTTGCAGCATGGAGTTTTGGAGAATGAGTACAGTTGTGGGAGAAGGAATAGTGATCATGTATTCGATTGATAATATGAGTATGTGAGTGAAAACAGGAAATGGGTTGACAGGTAGATACCTGAAAAGTATTTATCCTTAAAAGGTTGATTGATGGATATCCGTTGAGCGAAATAATGCATGTGCTCATGTGCATATTATTATTATGGAGGGCAACTTTTTTGTGCGTAAGATTCAAAGGAAATTGGAGAACAAGAGTACGTGTGTTTCTTTATGATTGAGTATCGTATGTGAAAATGTGTGTTGCGTTGTGTTGCGTGGCATGAATGATGGAATCTGTATGATATGCCATTTTAGACTTTTTATATGTACATGTGTATGTACATGCTTAGTATGTTTTGTCTCCCCTAATTAGATGGCATATTTTCTTGTTGGTATTTGTTTCCATGATGGGAAGTAGAGGGGACGGCCAAGGAGCTTCAATAATAATGGATGAATATATTTTAAGCGTAGGAATTTAAAGTATAGGTAGATGGACGATTAATAGGAATATTAAATAAAATTGTTGATCTAAAGATGGAGATTGTGCGTATATGCCATTTAAAATTGCTCATCTATATACTACGTAGCGGACGAAAGTCTGTGGACTTATATATGTATGTCCTCAATTTGTTTGGTCTAAAATGGGAAATACATAAGTCCACAATATCTCAGAATGTAATTTGTCAAATAAAAAGACAGCTGACTACATACATGTGTACATATGTATATGCCGCGTAGCGGCTCCCTGAGCACCTGCATGTGAGGCCGAAAGCGTGCAGTGTATGAGTCGAGGAAATATCCACAGTACTATTTTTTTTTTGCGAGCGTAGCGAGCTCACCTACCCTGATTTTCAGGCTTCGGCCCGCTAGTCACTTCAATACTAAGTTGGGGTGGGTGGGCTCGCTACGCTCGCTAAAAAAGTACGACGGAACGATAAAACAAAATATATGTTGTAAGTAAAGCTAAGTAAGTTAAAGCTTATAAAGTTAGTTAGTATTTCGCATGTGTGTGTATGGGAAAATTTGCTTGTGTGGCGTTAATGATGAAGCTCGTATGAGTATTTAGACTTAGAGGTTGGTTATATTTTCTTGTTGGGATTTATTTTAATAATGGAATGCAGAGGATGGCCCAGTGGATTGAAGAATAATGTAAATTAATGAATTAATGCAAATGGTGTATAGACATTTTAAATAAAGGCGGTTACGACGACTCCGGGAATATAATCTGAAGGTGCAAGTGGATACATGCATATTTCTCAAACTCGAAACAGAATATCTCGGACATATTATATTCCAGCGATAAAAGATTTAAAATTGCCAACAACAAAGAAGCAAATAAAGTCGTTTTTGTGTGTTACATGATTTTATAGAAAGTTCATTAGGCACTTCTCGAAAGTAGCCCTTTCAATGACTCAACGTCTGAAAGAAAGTAAGAAAATAACAATCAAAAACGTGGTATATTGAGTCTGCTAAAACACTTGTGTGATAACCGTGTTCCTACGCACAGTAGTTCGTTTAAAGTTTTAATCGTTAAAAAAAATCCTATGTCCTAATTTTTTTTTTTAAATGCAGAACTAACCTATGTCTGCATGGACTTAGGTTTTGTTTGCTCTAAAAAAACAAATAGCCTAAGTCCACAATCTGGACATAGCTTAGTTCTGCGCAAATAAAATAAATAATATGTGTTTCCTTTTTATTGTTTTGTATTGACTTAGGATAGTTTTGTCATTACGTAAAGTGAAAAGGTTCAGTTCGTTCTTTCTATAAAATGTTTAACAAAATGTCAAGAGGCCAGAAGATGGTCAGCCTCGTCTTAAAACGACGGGGTAATACAGGTTAGTAAAAAAAAATATAAAACAAGAATATAATAACAATTTTAACTTATTATAACTTGTCTTAATTCGTTCGAAGTTCTGGCAGCACCACGAACATTGGAACAAAATTCAATCAATCAGTTCAACTTTGAAAACATTACTAATGAAAATAGTAAGTAGGTACAGCCTATAATATTTAGTGTTTTTACTTTAAAATCTATAATTCTTAGGAAAATATGTGATCAATCTATTGTGCTAAGAATTATAGCTAATTAAAACTTGTTTTCATTTTCTGAAAAAGCACTTGAATTCCAAAGAGAACAAGTAGTTGCAGTTAAAGAAACTGCAATGGATGAGTCCAGGTTTTGACTTTTTGAAAAATTGTACTTCTTGTTTTGATAACTCTCATGAGGTTTTAAGTGAAGAGGACGAAAACGATCCTTTCGAAGCAGATGATGGTGGTTCCGACTATAGTCCTTCAAACAGCAGTTTTCCTCATCTAATAACAACGATTCAAGTCATCATCTTTCAATGAACGATGATCATTCAGTTGGCATCTGAAGAGAAGACGCCACATTACCCGATGAGTCTATTCGTAATGCTTCAAAAAACCATGATCTTTTGGAAACAAATGCTGGAGGTTTGGACCACAACCTTGGAAACAACAGTTTGTCCGCGATTAATTCTATTCTTTCAGAATGGGTTCGAAACAAGAGAAAAAACCTCAGAAACAGTGGGCACGAATACGTCAATTCTATAAACAAAACGGTTTGCGAACGAACAATGAAACCGCCTTGCCATGAAAAATGCAGACTGAAATGCAACTCTAAAATCGACGAAGCTTCTAGGCAACTTGTATTCAAAGAATTATGGAAACTAGGAGACATTAATCGGCAGCGAAATTATATTACGAAATATGTTGAAGTTCAGCGAAAAAACGAGTACGAGTACGAGTAAGACCAACGGTAAATAATAGATCTTCTGGTAATGAAGAAAACATCGAAAGTAGAAGAAATCTCTCGTATTATTATTACATGCCGACCCTACAAACTGATCAAAAAATTAAAGTGTGCCAAATATTTTTTATAAATACACTATCTATAAGCCATCAGAACTGCACGGTGGCGTCTGCGTACCTACCCTACGATGACGGCAACAACGTCCCCTCGGAAGCTTTGAGGTCGCTCATATAAGCGTCTCAAAAAGGCAAGAAAAATTTAGTCTTGGGTTGCTATGCTAACGCCCACCATACTCTGTGGGGTAGCACTGACATTAATGCTAGAGGCGAAGTTTTGTTTAGTTATATCCTAGAATCCAATCTTGTTATATGTAATAGAGGTAATGACCCCACCTTTGTAACGTCAACCAGGAAAGAAGTCTTGGATATTACGTTTGTATCTGAACAGAGCTCTGTTGAAGTTACTGACTGGAGAGTCTCCAGTAAGGCGTCACTATCTGACCATTGCTGGATACTCTTCAAACTACAGCTATCTACTCGCGGGAAAGAATCTTACAGAAATCCGCGTCGGGCAAACTGGTCAAAATTCAAAAGAGAAATAAGGAAATCGGGGAATCTTTTCACCGATGATCTCAATTCTGCAGAAGACACCAAGGCCAACCTTTGCCAACAACATCTGGCATACTTCGGGTTCTTGACGAACCTATGGAAAGGAGAGACACTGGGAAGGTGTCACCGCAATTAGGGCTTAAGTTAGGTTAAGTTTAAGTTAGTTAGTTTAAGTTAAGTTAGTCTAGGTTAGGGCATAGATTAAGTTTTAGGTTAGTTTAGGTATAGTTTAGGCTAATTAGGTTAGAGCGCGAAGTCCTTCCCGGTCTTTCTCCTAGCCATAAGCATAAGCCCTTGGACATTTCCTTTTCTTCTTTCTATCTTCTTTCCTATCTTTTGAAGTCCGTCCGAGGTCAACGTAGAGTAGCTTTCTTCTTTTTTTTTTTGATTTATTTTTTTTGATAAAAGGCACGAGATTTTGTGTGCTGAGCAGGTGGAGTATGGTGGGGTGTGACAAGAACCACCCCGTCCGATGAGCTGAGCCGAGCAACTGCGAGCGTGCCGCAGTCCTCCTCACCTACACCGAAGTTGCCCCCATGGCCTCATCCTAGCTCACAACAATGGCGCCCCACGTTGGGCGCTCACAACAGACACCAATCCCGGCATCCAATATAAGGAAAAGTGACGGTACTTGGGCGGAATCACATGAGAAAACGCTGGATATACTTTTGAGCACTCACTTCCCCGGATGTACATCAAACTTCGGAGATGAACTATCCATTCCAGAGACGACATCGGGATTAAGCGCGGAAGAAGTAGGAAATATAATAGACAGCGATAAGATAGCTTGGGCAATTAAATCTTTTGCTCCGTACAAGGCACCAGGAATGGATAACATTCGACCTGTGATGTTGCAAGAGTCAGTGGATATTGCTACTCCATGGCCTAAGCGTATCTTCACAGGATGCCTTAAGCTAGGATATGCTCCTGAAGCATGGCGGGAGGTGCGCGTTGTTTTTATCCCCAAAGCGGGGAAAGCGAGCCACACGAACGCAAAAGACCTGAGACCTATTAGTCTGTCGTCTTTTCTGCTGAAAACATTGGAACGCTTAATAGATGTCTACATACAACCACAGGGTTGTATCAAGCATAGAAAGATCCCTCCACCTCAAGGAGTTCACTCTTGGAGCGTTCTTGGATATTGAAAGGGCGTTCAACAACGTAAGCACTGACGCGATCCTGAGCAGCCTACACAGAGCTCACCTTAACACCGGCCTCTGCAACTGGATTGCACAGATGCTTAAATCAAGAGTTATATATTCGACGCAAAGAGACACAGCCGTCCGGAGAAGCCCTTATATGGCTTCTTGTAGTGGATGAGATCTTGGTAATACTGAAGGATAATGGCTTCAACGTGACGGTCCGATGATGTGGCCATCCTGGTTTCGGGAAAATTTCCTTCAGTCCTAAGTGAAAGACTCAATCTCGCACTACAACTAGTGGATAAGTGGGTCGGTAGCAAAGGACTGGGAGTGAACTCCTCAAAATCGGAGGTAGTTCTTTTCACTAAGAAAAGATCAATCCCTACCTTCAAACCCCCAAATATCGGTGGTACTGAACTAAGTCTTTCAAGTTCAGCTCGATACCTGGGCGTAATATTGGATCCCAAATTAAATTGGAAGGATAGCATTACCGAACGCATCAAAAAGCAAGCGTAGCTTTCTATGCTTGCAAGAAGGCCTTCAGTAATACGTGGAGTTTTAAACCAGCTGTGGTGTACTGGATATACACGGCGGTGGTAAGACCCATTCTCACATATGGTTCATTAGTATGGTGGATGGTACTTGAGAAGCAATACCAGCTCTCAAACCTCACCAAAATCCAGAGGGCAGCGTGTATCGGAGTCATCGGATCAATGAGAACAACACCGACAGCGGCAATGGAAACCATGCTTAGTTTCATTCAGCTTGATCTATACTGTCAAAACCGCGGTAAGACTAAAGGAAGGTCGACTGTGGTCATCGAGCCTCTACGGTCATGCATCCATTTTGTCTCTATAGGAGATTAGCAACAGATCGACGGAAACTGATCACATGAACCCGATATTAGCTTTTGAAAGGAGATTCGCTACAAGAATTCCTGACAGAGTGTACTGGAAGAACCTTAGGAGCATAAAAAAGGAGCTGGCGTTCTATACCGATGGTTCTATGATGGACATTGGCACGGGAGCCCGAGTTTATTGTAAAGCCCTAGGAATAAACCACTCCTTCAGAATTCACGACGACTCCAGCGTCTTTCAGGCCGAAGTCACAGCCATCATACAGGCTGCTGAGATTACTCGCGAGAGTAATATCGTTGGCAAAACGATCACTGTCTATGTAGACAGCCAGGCAGCCGTTAAGGCTCTGGACTCCGCGGTAATCAGGTCGAGGCTTGTAAGAATCTGCAAGTCACTCCTAAACGAGATATCCAGAGCCAATGCGGTGACCCTCTGCTGGGTACCAGGGCACATGGATATCAAGGGAAATGAAAAGGCTGATGAGCTTGCTAGGAAAGGATCGGTGCTGCACTTATCGCGGGCCCTCCTTTTTGTAGTAACCCCAGTCAGTTCCTTACGGAAGAAGATAGAAAATGAATGTATCGGTCGAGCAAACAGACGCTGGGTTGATCTGGAAACATGCGCAACGGCCAGGCCGCTATGGCCGACCTTCAGCAAGAAGAGATCAACCTCTCTGGTAAAACTTAGTCTTTATAACGCACGGGTTGTTTCTGGCATAATTACTGGACACTGTGCTATCGGCGTTCATGCAGAACGACTCGGTGTGCTACATAACGACTTTTGCAGAAGTTGTTGTTGACGAAGAAGAAATTGAATCTTTTCGTCATCTGCTGTGTGATTGTCCTGCTCTATCCGTCGTAAGAATGAGGACTCTTGGAAGTTACTTCTTTTCGGAACTGGAGGACTTAGGAAGTGTAGAGCTGGCGGACTTCCTGAGATTCATATCATTATCTGGGTGGTTCTAACAGCGGTTTCACATGTTTCCAGGGTTAAAAAAGATTGGGCTCAATGGACCGACCTGGTCTAAGTGAGCAGTGACTCTATGTCACAAGGCACCCATCTACCTACCTACCTACCATAAGCCATCAAATGGTTAAAACTATGGTTAATAAATCTTATAAAAAAGGAATCACTGTAGTAGAGGACGATAATCGCGGGCCCACAAAGAATTCTCTTCTTCCAAGTTCCGTAAAAAACTCAGTTCGAAGACATATTAATAGCATTCAAAGATTAGAAAGCCATTACTGTAGGTCCAACTCACAAAGAGAGTATCTACCAGCTGGACTAAACATAACAAGATTGTATGAAATGTACAAAGAAAATGAAAACATCACTCGAAAAGCATCCTTCGCTGTGTATCGGCAGGTTTTTTTAACCGAGTTTAATTTGTCGTTTCATGTACCGAAAAAAGACCAGTGTGATCTGTGCATCAAATTTAAAAATTCGTATGGCTAAGAAAAAGATAACATGAAAGAAATTATGGCGAATCACGTTAAGGCTAAAGAACTGGCAAGAAACGAAAAAACCAATGACAAACTCCGATCTGAAAGCTCTCCTGATTTCTGCGTTGCTGCTTTTGACCTGCAAAAAGCTGAAATCTCCCAATTATATTATAGGGGCAAGCTGTCCACTTATAATCTGACCGTGTATCACATTGGCTCCCGTCAGGGTTTTTTCTTTATGTGGCATGAAGCTATAGCATCGAGAGGAGCTTGTGAAATAGGAAGCTGTGTGTTCTCTTTCATAAAAACCAAAGTTGCTGAAGGGAAAAAAAGTTTTAGTTTTTATTCCGACAACTGCAGTGGGCGAAATCGAAACCGATACTTATTTTGCTTGTACCAGCATTGCACAGCTAAATTCAAGGTAGAAATCAGGCGGTTTCTACAGCCTGGCCACACACAAAACGAGGGCGACTCGATGCATAGTTTCATCGAAAGAGCCACCAAAAATATTTCAATTTACTGTCCAGATTAGTGGTACAATATTGCGCGGACTGCTTGCAAAACTAAGAAATATATGCGACCGACATTTTTGACTTAAAAAAAATGCTTACAGACACAATCAAAGTTAGGTCCTCTCATTTTCATAATTTATGTACATAAACGACTTACTATCGGTTCTTAAACAGAGCATAGGATATGCATATGCTGACGATACAGCCATCGTAGTAAGCCATAAATATTTCGAATCAGCTGAAAAGATTACGCAAAGTGAATTTGATACTGTTACCGCTTGGTGTCATGATCATGGCCTCATCATTAATTCAAAAAAAAAAACAAAAGTTATGCACATTCGCCCACCGCACATCCCAAGATACAAAATTAATATCAAAATGCACGGGCATGACTGTCTCCATAGAACAGGAAGCCACAAATATCTTCAAAAAGACGATGACTGTGCAACAATAATTGAAAACGTATCTGTTTATAAATATCTTGGAGTGATTGTTGACTACAATCTAAAATGGAGAAAAGATATAAAGAACTACAGGCCAATATCCCTGTTGTCCTCTATATCAACAATTTTTGAGAAAGCTGTAAAATGTAGAATGTTACGTTACCTTTATAGAATGCATTTCTTTAGTCCTATGCAATTTGGATTTAGGAAGGGGCTTTCTACCGAAGATGCTCTTTTAGTGTTTTGCTCTATAATTAACAAAGGCTTGGATGAAGAAAAGTGTTGCGCTGGCCTGTTCGTGAACATTACCAAAGCGTTTGATATGGTTGACCACAGCATTCTCCTTAACAAGTTACATTCTGCTGGGTTTCGTGGGTCCGTTTACAGTTGGTTTGTGTCTTACTTAAAAGACAGAATGCAGAAGGTAAAAATTGGGGACTGCAAAAGTAACACTAGGGTGTTAAACTTAGGAGTACCTCAAGGGTCTGTCCTTGGTCCCATTTTGTTTCTTGTCTACATTAACTCTCTGTTCAATCTACCATTTGCAGGTAAAGTAACCGCTTTGCAGATGATCTCGGTATCTCATATGACAAATATTTACGCTCTGGCCGTTTTGCAAAAGTGTGCAATTAGGAAGATCTGCGGTGCAAATCGTTTAACTCACACTATGGCGTTCTTTAGATCTTTAAAGATTCTACCGGTAAGACATTTGTACTATTTTAAAGTTTCTAAGTTGTTCTTTATGAGAGGTGGCTATATGCAGAGTCCGATAACTGACGTGCGTACTCTGCTAAGCAATCTGAAGAGGTGTGTATCTGCTCCCACATTCCGTACCACCCACTTTAGAAATTCCTACTCCATTGTGTCCTATAAGCTATTTAAAAAGCTCCCCGTAGATATTAAATCCACTAGGACTTAATCTGCTTTTTTGAAAAAAGTCAAATTGTGGCTTCTTAAATTCGACCATCATCAAATTGTAGCTTTGCTGCCTTATATTGTATAGCATTATGCTAATTTGCTGAATTGCTCGCCTCCTGCTTATTATCCAGAAAATTTTTGTATCTGTTATCTCTTTTCTTCTTATACATATACATGCTAATGCTGAACTTAATGAAAGCTTACTGAAATTGCACACCCCACATATGTATTTTCTGATTTTTATCTATGCATGTATGAAGTGGCATTTAGCACTATTTGAATTGTTAAATACAAATGTCACTTACTATTCCTTATTATAACATTATAATCCTGTTATGAAATCTTAAGTATTTATACTTTTGTTATAATAAGAATAATGATAATAATAAAAAAAAAAAAAAAAATTATCAGATAAATGCTCTCATAACAAAACTCCGGCAATCCGCGTACGCTATCTTTCATCTAAGTTACTTGTGTTCAACAGACGTTTTAAGGCAATGCTATTACGGACTCGTTGAATCCCATCTAAGGTATGGTATCCTAGCTTGGGGAAATTCACCGCAACTTCGACAGCTCCAAATGTTGCAGCTCAGAATTCAAAAAATTGTCTACCGATCAATACTTGGCCAACACAATGATTGGAGACAAATAGGCAATGAGTTAAGGCTGGTGAGTATAAAACAATTACATAAGCTTGAGATTCTCTTCCAGTTTAAAGATGACAACACGTACAAGATTCCAACACAACAAACTCGCAACACAAGAAGAAGAACACAGGGTAGATACAGAATCCCACGATACCGGAATGAATATGCGCGACGAAAATATGATGTGGGAGTATATTCAAAGAACTACCGACAGAATTTCGTAATCTGCCAAAATCAATGTTATTGCAAAATGCTAAACAATTTTACTTCAATACAGAACCATTAATGTAATTATTAGTGGATTAGATACAAAAAATGTAAATATGTAGTACAAAAGACGACCACAACGAGCGAACCGGGGCGCTCGGAGTGAATAAAACCCCCAACGCCTTGAATGGATTAAAACCCATTTATGTCTGGAGTACTATATGTATATGTTAAAAAATATCTCTTAAAAATTATATATGTATTTCACTTACGTGCCTGTAAAGCTTCGTAGATAAATAAATAAATGATAAATAAAAAAAAAAACAAATACTGGAAAAAAGACGAAGAAGGAAACGAAACGAAATGGAGCAAGGTTAAAGTGGTTCAAATATTCCCAGAAACTCCCAATTTAATAAAGTTTAATTATGCATTTGATGGTGAAACGAAAATTATCAACACAATGGAGAAAAAAAGAAGATCTCTCCAAAATTTAGACACCTACAACCTTGTGCAGCTAAGAAACAGCCAAATTCCAATTCAAAAATTAAAGCATAAGGATCTTATGCATCTTTGCCGAGAAAAAGTTGTTCCTGAAATATATTATCCATTCTACGAGCATCTTAAAGAAGGGTCCAAATCTCAAGATGTCCTGGAGATGGATAACAACGACTCTGAATAACTTCTAATCAAATATATATATTTTTTAACTTTTTTTTAAAGCAAATGTGACTGAATTTTTTTATTAATTTTTTATGAAAATATGTTAATTTTTGTATTTTTAAAACAAATATCATTATGACCTGATGATGAACACTATGACCTGATAATTTTTAAGTTATAGTTACTCCTAATAATTCTTTTCAATGCAAAGAATAAATGCATTTTTGTTATTTTTTTTTAAGAATGTTGACTTTGTTAATTTTTTTC
Source organism: Blera fallax (assembly GCA_946965025.1). Taxonomy (NCBI): domain Eukaryota; kingdom Metazoa; phylum Arthropoda; class Insecta; order Diptera; family Syrphidae; genus Blera; species Blera fallax. The sequence goes on from OX337246.1 coordinate 54,754,675, forward strand.
GTGTTCAAAACATTAATTGTTTAGACTGAACATACCAATATATATAAAATGTATGTATGTACAACAATTTATCGCTACCTACATAATTGATTTATTAAAAATAAAATTGTTTAAAACAGTAAAGATTTTGTACTTATTTACTATATTCAATTTTTTTGTATATTTTATCCTAAATCCTATGTCTATCGTCAATGAGAAAAAATGCTGAAATAGTTAATCCACTTTGATGAGATAGGCTTGTTCTACAATCAAAATATATATGCACAATAATCCTATTTCAAAAAATCAACTAAAATAATAATGCTTCTTAAAAAATCTAATGCCGCTAAAATCCAGCACAAAAAAATTAATATATATGTTTTTTTACGCCAAGGTGTTTCATAAAATAGTTTAGGAGTAAATACATTTTCAAGTTTCAAAATCGCCCGCCTGAAAATTTTTAAAATTGTGACTTAGACTAGTTCTGCATTGTAGCGACGACATGTATATATAAAAAGTCTAAAATGGCATACCATACAGATTCCATCATTCACGCCACACAACGCAACACAAATTTTCACATACGAAACTCAATCATAAAGAAACACACATACTCTTGTTCTCCAATTTCCTTTGAATCTTATGCACAAAAAAAAATCGCCCTCCATAACAATAATATGCACATGAGCACATACATTATATCGCTCAACGGATATCCATCAATCAACCCTTTAAGGATAAATACTTTTCAGGTATCTACCTATCAGCCCATTTCCTGTTTTCACTTACATACTCATATTATCAATCGAATACATGATCACTATCCCTTCTTCACAACCTTTCTGTCCCGGTATGAGTTGTCCCTTGGTATGAGCTGTCCGGGGATGGGTTGTCCTGGGATGATCTGTCCTGGTATGAGGTGTCCGGGTATGAGTTGTCATGGTATGATTTGCGATATCTGTCCTGGTATGAGGTGTCCGGGTATGAGTTGCCATGGTATGATTTGCGATGACACCCCAAAAATCTTGTACAGACGTTTTACTGACAGACAAAGCTCGGAGGTCAATACACTTAATTCATTTATCAAAAACCTCCAACTTCTGATAAGAAAAACTGGCCCTAGAATAGCTTAATTCGGGCTATAAAAGCCAACGACCCGGGTATGTTCCCGCAAATAAATAAAATATATCGGCGGATTAATCAAAATTACCTGCCATGTCTTAAGATCCCCCGAGCGACGAATAACGAATAAATATAAACAGCAGGTATAGATCCAGAGAACGCAGTCTGTGTTGACATTTCTTTGTGATCGATGATCCCCAGGAGAAAGTAGAGGCTATAGTAGCGAATTTCTAGTAAGTGTGCAAGGTGAATAATAGCATTTGCCCGAATCACGACCTGGAAAATCGAATCCTTGTACACAACTTCTACCTTCGAAATGATATGCTGAGAGAACATCAGTTTCACCGAGTTAAATGAAGATAATTTGCAAATATTACCATCGCTTTGAAAAATAAAATAAAGTACGTATTTAGTTGCCTAATTAGAATAAGATAGTTTGTAAGTTTTAGACATAAGACTTTCCATCTTAAGAGAAAAAAAAAATTTTACATCAGTTTTCCTTAAGATAGTTAAGTAGTTCAAATAAGTAAATAAGTAATTAATTTAAGTTAGGTTACGTAGAAAGACAGTGATAGCATTAGTTTTAGCTAAGAGCCTCCGCATGGGGTCAAGTAAGTTAGTATTAATTCACATTGTTGAGTTAGTTAAGCTAGATTTAAGCATTTTTATCTAGCTTTAAGAAATGGTGAATTTTCAAGATGAAATGCATTAAAAATTAATGAAAGTTAAGTGCGTTGAATTATTGATCAGGAGTTTCGAGGCTCGAATCCTAGAAAACACCAACAAGCTCTTCGACTGTTCCACCTCTCACGAATGTCTGACAAACGTCCAAGTGTGATTCTGTCATGAGAAAGCGTCTCCATCTAAAAAAAGCTCTAAACTATAGGTCCATTCCAACTGTGCTAAAATGGATGGGAGTAGCTAGACCGTGGGCCCGTATTTTTATATCGCCATGGCAAAAACATATCATACCCTGCGCGTGGTGCACGCTGGATAACTTGTATACTTGTATGTATACTCTTAAAAGTGAATTAACACAGATTGGCAGAAAAAATAAGGATGAAAAACTACGATATCTATTATGCCGATTGCTTTCGACAGCAGTGTCTGTTCGAGTGCGGATGCGTCATTAGATACACATTTAGGCAACAAGTATTGAGTCTTGAATTTTTTGACTATTCGCATCAAGTCTAATGTTACAAGCTTATGCTGGAGAGCTCCCGGTTTTCCATCAAATTCGGTAAATTTTGATGCCATGAGAGATCATAGACAAGGTGACGTGCTGAAATGATGTTTCTTTAATTTTATAAAGCGTCATCCAAAAAGAGGTGTCATTTTGAAATTCGAGCCATTGTTAATCTCCCAATACTCAACTTTTATTCCGATGACTTTGGATAAGAAAAAACTAAGAAGCTATTTAATGTGGATCGATTCACACTCGCACAACATGTTGAAATAGTAAACATTCACTACAAAAACGGTGAAAATACCGTGGAAACGTTTCGTAAAGTTCGTACTCCTTTTGGTCATAATTAAGCGCCTCCTCACACAGATATCAATAAATTTGAGAGTCTCGGAGATGTAAGTGAAGTGAAAACACCTACTCGTGTTCGTCCGGCAAGGTCAGCTGAAAATTTCGTGACTGGAAACCCAGGTGTGTTCATATCAACACGACAACAGGAATTTCAACAGCATGGCGCCACATGCCACACAGCTAGTGAATCAATGGTTCTATTCCGTGACAAATTTTCTGGACGTGGGGTTTCTCGAAATTGGGACTTCAATTGCCCACCAAAATCGTACGTCTTAACACCATTAGACTTTTTCCTTAAGATAAAGTTCACGACAATACTCCACCAACGATTCATGTACTAAAAGGAAATATCAGAGCCGTTATTCGCAAAAAACAGCCACAAATATGCGAAAACGTGATGGAAAATTTTATCAAAAGAATGACTATTTGTAGGCAGACCCACTCGGACATTTGGAAAATATTGTAACTTCAGATTTTGCGTTAAAGATAAAAATGGCGCGTTTTCCTATTAATTTAAAATGACACCTCTTGTTGGATGACCTCTTATTTGAAAGGATTGTAGATTGTAGAAGCGAAAATTTGCCCGAGGTCTTTTCGCCTGCGGTCGGGGCAAGGATTCTGGAGTCCCCAAGAACATGCGTTTTAACTTTATCTCAGACAATGGTATGGGTCCGGGCTCAGTGCTCGTCTCTGAAGACTTCTGCAATTCATCATCTGACTTAATCGTGAGGATGGACTGGAAGGAAGGAGAAAAAGAAAAGGGCAAAAAAGTTTTGCACGGTACGCTTTCTCTCTGAATATAGTCGGAAATTTAAACGATTTGCTGTCACTGATGGTCTGTCTCGAAATGCTCCTGCTGAACGAGTACCAGAAGTGGCACACTCCGATGGACTTCTGACTAAGAGCCAAAAAAATGGAGGAGAAGAAAGAAGAATTTGATTGTGCGGGACAAAGATGCTAAACGCACCGAACAAAGTCCTGTTTCCGGTGGCGAGGGGGGAAGAGGGTGCGTTCGGCCGAACCAACTAACACCTTGAACCTGATGCTGACTCATCTCTCTCAAACTCGAACAGGGCAAAAGGGAAAAGACGGGCCCTGGGTCAGGTACATACATATGGAAGGCGCATGTGCAGCAGATGTGCACAACTACGCACAGATTCTGAATGAAGTTTAGTGGACAGAGTCTGTCTAAAGTAGATGAGGTCGCTGGCAGGCGGGCTCCCGGCGAAAGTGTGTGAGCATCTGCTGCGCGCCCTTCTAAAACAAAAACCGAAACCTGTTGGTATTGCCTGCGTCCAAAATCCGGTCATCACAGAGTAATATATGTACAGTGGCGAGCAAAACTGGATACATAATCTGAGATTTTGTGTTCTTTCGTAAATAAAACATCTTCTTCGAAGCCGATTCGAATGAAATTTTCAAAGTTTTTTACTTATTTTAATACTAAGAAAATGATGTATTAACGAATATAATGGTGCTGTTGAAGCGTTTCGTTTGGTCGGTGCCAATAGTACACTTTTCCATCGGACTGGAATCTATTAATTTTAGTTTCGTCAGACCAAATGAATCGTTTCCAGTCTTCCACAGTCCAGTTCTTACGATCTTTACAGAACTTTAGCCTAGCCTTTACGTTTTTTCCTGATAACGCTGGTTTCTTTCTTTTTTACGGCTGATACCAGCCCGATTCTACGCAGCGTCCTTCCAGCGGTCCACTCGCTTACATTTTTGCCAACCATTCTTGCTGCAGCCTTGGGTGTTCTCACGTCCTTCTTAGCCATAACACGCTCCATAAGGCGAGCATCTCCATCAGTCAACAGTTTTGGACGTCCACCTTTATTTTGCACCATGTCAATTTTCTTTATTTTTCTCACATTGAGTACTGTGCGATGGCACACACTGAGTTTCTCTGCTATTATCCGTGCCGAAATACCTTTTGCAGACATCGAAATGATGCTGTTCTCAATATTAATAGTTATTTTTCTCATTTTTCCTGGATTTCAAACGAATGCACTTAATATATTATAAAATAATAAAACAGTTCTTCTAGACATTACTTACGAACGCTCAGTGTGTTGTAACAATATGAATTATCAAAAAATCATAGAACGCTACAATTTTTAATATACGGTTAGCGGTATATTAAAAAAAATAACGACAAAATCAAACGTGCAAAAGTGGATACATGGAGGAATGAATTAACATTCATTAATTTTGGCCGTTCTACTTGCACGATTATATTCGTTAATACATCATTTTCTTAGTATTAAAATAAGTAAAAAACTTTGAAAATTTCATTCGAATCGGCTTCGAAGAAGATGTTTTATTTACGAAAGAACACAAAATCTCAGATTATGTATCCAGTTTTGCTCGCCACTGTATGTATATTCAAAAAAATTTATAAAAAAAAATTTATTTTTTTTTAAATAAACTTCACAATTTTTTTTTTTTTTTTAGAATATATAGAATGCTTACTCGTTAGCTTAAATATTAACTAAACCTAACTGTTATTGTTATTAAAAAGAAAATATTTACAAAAAAAAACTTAAAACTTAAACTGAAACATGTATGATATTGTTGCTGTGCAACGACAGAATTAGTCGAATAGAAACTTTAATCGTAAACATGTTTAATGTGACTCCAGTTGAAAGAGAGACCGAACAAATTAGTTTGGGTTCTTAAAGCGTTAACATATTTAGATGCTTATATGCATGCATGGACAATGCAACCCAGCATTGTCACGTGAACATTTAAGCCAACTTTTGTGGTGCTGTTGCCATGCAAATACAGAATAAATCCAAGAGAGTGTTTGATCTATTCTTAAACATGTTTACTACTTTTCAATTGGATTCCCGTTGGAACAGAGACAAAAAAAAAAAAAAATAGCTTGTGTTCTCCAAACGTAAACATGGTTATATACTCATATATATGGACAATGCAACCTAGCATTGTCACGTGAACATGTATGTAACTCCTCCTGCCGAAGTATGGGCAAAACATTTCAAAAGACGTGAATGACCATAGAACCGAAGGTTGCGCGTTCACTGTGTCATATAAGTATTATTTTTGTAACGTGTATTCTCGTAAAGACTAATTATTTTCTTTTTTATACATTTGTATATACAAGTATGTATGTCAAATGAATAGGTTTTTTATTTTGTTACATATGCACATATGTGTGTACTTTGTTTTAATCTATTTACTCTTTTTTTTACTGTATCATTTATTTATTTATTTTGTTTTTAATTAATGTTTAAGGTACATACATATGTGTGTACATATGAATATAATTCAAATATATTTTATTTAATTTAATCAAACTAAAAACAAAATTAAAAATTGGTCTGGGTGCGACCCGCAAGGTCCACACGACTAACTTCCCAGTGACTCAATGACTAATGCCAATAACTGCTTCCAATACAAAGTTGGAAGATAAAGATATCATCTTGACGTTTCACGATTCAATCGAGTTCTTCATTTTTCCATAGAATGAATAATGACCTTAGCGATAAATAAATATGATTCTTAAACAATGCGGCATTTCAAGATGATAGAAACTACCACAAAATCTTCCACTTGTTGAAACTTTTAAATTTTAACAGACTTTGACATTTCCGTTTGTACGGATATATCAAGGGTATATTTTTCCTTTATTTTTATAGGTTTACTTTCTCATCGAGGAAGCACCAGCACTGCTACGAAGAAGGATAGAAAATTGGTTGTACGTAAAAGTTGGGAACAGATTTGAAATAATATTTATATTTTTTTTTTTTTTTTTATTTTCGTCGCTAAACAATTATTCATGTACCAATGTTGTTATTTCATTTTTATAAGTCTTCCGTTTATGTTTCATTTTTATAAGTCTTCCGTTTATTATTTTCACATGATCAAGATTTTTGCGCATACGAAAAGGTTTAATGAAGCTCAATCCCAAACACTAATGGCCTACACATAAACACTTGCTTCTACAATTACTACGATGTTTGAAGAACAATGAAATTTTCTTTTTCACGTTATCAAGAAACCATCAACTTGGAGATATCTCATCAATACCACTCATCAACTACGAATGCTGAATTAACATTTCTTTACTTACAAGTAACTAAACAGCAATATTGATAACAGACTACGCAGCTGACAGCACAATACAATTTACTTTCTTCATGAATTGTTCAAGACTGACATCACAAAACTACTGCTTTTCACCATGAACCGTTCAAAAATCATCAGTAGGAGATTATTAACCATATCCTCAAGAATTTTATCATCTTCATTACCATATTGGCTTGTCACAAAAAAATAATAACTAGCAGAAATTGATGAAGCTCTCATAACATCAATCAGCCCATACACAACATATGCAATTAAATCGGATTTAAAATGGAAGAAATCGACTTTACATAAGACTTATCAAAATATGAAATAACAATATTTTTTCATAAATACTATTTATATGTACTTATAGAAATGAAAAAAAGCATTGTTTCATGGAAAATAACTTTTACGGTTAATAACTTCTACTTACAACCATGTTCCACGTCATAATTTATTTTTTAAATGTTAAATGTACATCATACTATTATGTACCTCCAAATGTTTTCTCAAACATAATATTCTTGTATTAATTGCATATTAATAAAGCAACCATGAATTGCAAAAAGATTGTTGATTTTTTTATATCGAAGAATATATTCACATCCCATTTTTTACTATTATCATTGTTATCAACGTCATTTTTTTTATTATAACTAATTGTTACGAGTTGGCTAGTTCGAAATCTCATTATTCTCCTGGCCTGATAATATACATAAATTTAAATTTCTACACATTCATCTAGTTTTTGTTCATAAGTATTTTTTTTTTATAATATTTTTTTTTAAATAATTTCTACGTCATTCATAAAAATTTTGCTAAAACAAACAATTATAATATTAAAAAAAAACACTACGAAGGTATTTAGAATCTGCACGAATGAATAGTACAAATCATCAATTTCAAAATTCAGCTAGTTTGCCTTTAATTTTTAGTTATTTAATTACTAACAAAAAACTACTGGACCGATTTTTCTGGAAACTTAATCAGTTCGTAGTTACGTAATTACGCGTCAAATGAACCCGGTCCCATGTCCATATCATATTTGGTTCTCGAGATAATCGAGGCGAAAGATAATTCCGAACGCACATACGCACATACGCACATACGAACATACGTACATACACACACACAGACATCTCTGTAAAAACGTTGGATTTGGATTCAGGTGACCTTAAAACGTGGAGATATGTCAAAATTCGCGATTTACAAAATCGGCCCCATTACAACAACTTCCCATTGGGAAGTTAATAAGGAATGTATAAGAATTTATTGCTTTTTTTCTATTTTAATAAAATGTTTTAGTTTTCTTATTTCAACATGAATAATCCCTTTCCATTAGCATCCTATCGAAATTTATATCTTCAAGCGAATGCTTGAAAAAACCTTTTTACAATTTGTCTGTCGCGTTTTGGTTCCACTTTTGTCTTAATTTTATATCTGTATTTAACCTCCTCAACTATGTAGATGTTTGATATTGTGGAATCCTAGGTTCTCAACTATTTCTCGTTCTCTGAACTCGTGGGGTTCTGTCCGATTATTATTCTGGTAAGCAATTCGTTTTTCTTTTAAGTCCTGAATTCTTTCTCTTATTTTTTCCCATTCGGTTTCGTTCAGAGTTGAGTGCAGATGATTATTTTGTGATTGAATGTATTATACCGTTGTATATTTCAACAGCTTTAACAGCTAACGTCGTATTGTCTATGGCTTTGTTATTTTAGTTCAGTTTAAATAATCGTATGTGTTCATTTAGAGTGAAATGGAAATGGAAATAGTGGAATTGTCTGTGTATGTGTTTGGAGATGTAAAGTGATGTGTTATGTTTTCGCCACTTAAAATTTTTTTATGTTCACTGTCACTACTATACTCATAGAATTTCTATCGGTAATTGTGTCAATGGAGACATGTTTTGTTAATTTATCTATACATGTTAAAAATATATTGTTTTTGTTTAAAAGCCATATGTCGATATGGATGATTTTATAATGTTTGCTGGCAGTTTTTGAAATCATTTAAGTTGGTCTAATTGGATGTCTTTCATATTTTCACATGTTACATACTACGCAGTTGTTTAAATATTTATGGATTTCTACCTTGAAGTTAGGGTAATAGAATTTATCTCTTAGTTCGAGGTAAGTTTCCTCAATTCCCCCTCAACATCATAACCTGATTTTTACTAAGGTATGATGTTTCAATTTTTTTCAATAGTTTCGCCTTGCAAGTTATATCTTCAAGAAATTTCATACACTTCAAAATCTTTTTATTATGTAAATTAGAGAAGTATTTTGCTATTGCTTTTTGAAATTGTATAAAAATATTTTCATTCTCCCAACAAAATTCCTGCAGTTCCCTTCACTGGAAGAAGTTCTTTTAAGATTTTTAAAATATGTATACTTCCTCATCATATTCTTGAAATCTTATGGCTTCCACAAGGCAAATATACTTTTTAAAGTCTTATTCCTCACGGGATCTTCTAAAGTGTATTTATTATGGGTTAGTGCAATCTAAGCTTGAATATGGCATATTTTCCTGGGGTAGTGCACACAACAACAAATTGTACCCACTTCTAATTTCTCAAAAACACGTTATTCGTCTTATTTGTAATAAAAGTCGTCGTAGTAATAGTTTATTACTTTTCAGAAGTCTTAAATTTCTTCCTCTAAAACATTTGTATTTTTATAAAGTTATCAGTTGAACAGATGCTCTTCTAGCTACAACCTCAGAATAAACAATCTAAATCTTGCTTTAATACCACATCACAATCTGCAAATTTTTTTACGACAGCTGCTCCTAGACTATTAAACAGCTTACCCAATAGCATTAGAATCATAAGAAATTAATCCATTTTTCTCAAAAAAGTAAGACTATGGCTTTTATATCAAAATTATAAGGATATTTCTCACTTATTATGTGTACCTATCTAATTATTTTATTCTTTTTTTTATATAACAATCCTTATTCAGTTTAACAAATTTTTTTTTTTTTTTTTTTAAAAACAATATAAGAGAATTAGTTACAATAATATGTATGTTGTGACCCCACTACATTTCATTACAAATATTATATTGTTGTATATTTATACTATGCTTCCTGCTTTCGTCTCTAGTTCCTTCTGAACTACAGATTGCAGATACTTTATTGATCCAATTTGAAATTAATTTCGATGCTTATTGTTGTTATTTGATGTGGTATAAAAAGAATTGATAACGTAAAATAAAATGAATTGAAATAAAATAGTTGGGAGTGGCAATGGTGTTGTGGAAGCGTCATCGTTTGTCAAGCTGATGGTTGAAAGTTCAAACCCTGATGTCAGCAAGCATTATATGAAAAGAGAGTCCGATCAATTGCGAAAGCTTATGACAGCACTCCTACGAAGGCAGAACACTCATTCTCTCTCTCTATATATCCTTCCAACGCCCGCACTGTGTGTTAAAACATGTGAAACGGTATTCATAACCCTTTGAGTTCGTGCTAACTATAAAAAAAAGTTGACCTTCGATTTTTCTTATATAAGAATTTATTTGTATACCCATTCACTTTGTTTTTTTGTAAAACCAATTCATACTTATAAATGTTTAACGGTGTTTCAGTCATAAAAATATGGTCATTTAAATTTTCGATTCCATTGTGGATAGTTAATAAATGCGATCTGATTTCGTCTTTTTCGACGTAATTAAAAAATCAGCAACGTAGTTTTCTTTGATATATTCAATAATTACATTAAACTCGTTTAATTTAATTTTTCAGCATTGTAGCTTAGAAAGCGGTTCGTTTAAAGAATTTAGCCAAACTAACGGACGATGGTAGGTTTGAAATTCAAATTTTCGACCGAACAAATGCGGTCATACTATCGAAAGCAATTCTTTCTCTCGCTTGAGGCAAATGCAATTGGATGGTTATTTTACGAGAGGACTGCACCCAGAGCTGCATTACTCGCATCGGTTGTTAATGTAAATGTTTTCTCGAAATTTGGGTAAGCTAAGACTGGGAAAGTTCTTTAAGTTGTTTAGCAGACTCAATGTACCACGTTTTTGATGTTTATTTTCTTACTTTCTTTCAGACGTTGAAAGGGCTACTTTCGAGAAGTGCCTAATGAACTTTCTATAAGAGAATGTAACACACAAAAACGAATTTATTTGCTTCATTGTTGTTGGCAATTTTAAATCTTTCAGCGATGAATATAATATGTCCGAGATATTCTGTTTCGAGTTTGAGAAATATGCATGTATCCACTTGCACCTTCAGATTATATTCCCGGAGCCTCTTTGATGAAGAATCAAACTGTTTTTTAACGATGTGGAAAAAATAAGATCATCGTCCAAATACACATAATCTGAGTACTGAAAGACTTCGTTTATCATCTTTTGGAAGGATGCAGAGGCATTTTTTAGACCGAATGGCATTCGAGTAAGCTCGTTATGTCATTTTATCTTTCTGACTAATGGGGATTTGATGAAAACACTTAGCAAGATCAATTGTTGGAAAATATTGGGCATTTCCTAAGTTGGCAAATAAATCTCCCATGTTAGGAATGGGGAACCAGTCATCATTCGTTATGTCCTTTAGTTTTCTGTAGTCCACGACACTGCGGTATTTTTGTTGACCTGAATTGTCAACTTTCTTTGAGACAGCCCATATTGGAGCAATTGTTGAACTGACAACAATACCAGAACCTAGCACATCCGAAATTTGTTTTTCTACTTCGTTTTTATGCGCTTCTCTCCCAAAAATTATTTTAAATGCTCTGCTTGATATACCTCTCGTTGACACGTACATTATGCGTCGTACTATCAAAACAATTATTCGTCTTAGACGAGGTGGCTTTTGGTATCATTCGCATGGCCTTGCACGACACATATCCTACAACCCGGGTTCCATGGATATGCCGTCTGATGCAATGACATCGGTACTTCGACTGCTATGGAAATTTATAGTCAGAATTTGTGTTCAGAATTGGCTTCGGCCAGAGTCTGAACCTGAACTGAGCTGTATTCGTATTTTTACGGATGGCTTGAAAATCAGTCAAGAGTCTGACACTGGTGTTTTCGTGGAGACAGAGCAGAAATGTCTGCTATCCTAATGACTACCGACTATATTATTAGGAATAGGTTTATGGGTCGGAGTATCTGCATCTGTATTGAAAGTCAGCCTGCGCTTAAGGCCCTGCTAAACTTTTTAACTCTTAGAATTTTGTCGCAAGTCTGAACTTTTTTACTCTTGTCTGGGTCCAAGCTCACACTGGGATTGCGGGAAAGGAGATCTCCGATGAGATTGCTAAGCAAGGCTCAGAGGATATTTTCTCAGGACCTTTGATTTGCATAGAAATTTGAAATATGTATACATACGATATACGATGTACATATGTACATGGTAGATCACCTGAAGTACCGGCCCTAGTTGAAGCAGACCCTGAAGCATCGGCAAATATTGTTTCTCAGATTGCTTGATGAAGTACAACGTTATCATTTTATGATAATTGGCTTCGGCCAGAGTCTGAACCTGGACTGAGCTGTATTCGTATTTTTACGGATGGCTTGAAAATCAGTCAAGAGTCTGACACTGGTGTTTTCGTGGAGACAGAGCAGAAATGTCTGCTATCCTAATGACTACCGACTATATTATTAGGAATAGGTTTATGGGTCGGAGTATCTGCATCTGTATTGAAAGTCAGCCTGCGCTTAAGGCCCTGCTAAACTTTTTAATTCTTAGAATTTTGTCGCACGACTGAACTGTTTTAGTCTTGTCTGGGTCCAAGCTCACACTGGGATTGCGGGAAAGGAGATCTCCGATGAGATTGCTAAGCAAGGCTCAGACGATATTTTCTCAGGACCTTTGATTTGCATAGAAATTTGAAATATGTATACATACGATATACGATGTACATGGTAGATCACCTGAAGTACCGGCCCTAGTTGAAGCATACCCTGAAGCATCGGCAAATATTGTTTCTCAGATTGCTTGATGAAGTACAACGTTATCATTTTATGATAATTACTACAGAACTATTCCCTTGCTAATTTATCCCCGCACACAAGGAATGCTTGCAATTGGTACTAAACGAAGAAATCAGGTGAAATTGCAAGCTTCCAAATGTGAAAACGATGATGAGGGTTAAACGAGAAACCAGACAAGAGTTTGTAGCTTCAATTCACGGCATACATACATACATATGTAGATCTTACTTCACCATCGTAGAAAATCAATCGAATCGTCAACCTCGTTTCTGCTAACATACATTGGCATAGGTCTTATCTTTTACCCATTATATTATTTTATCATTTTATGCATTAAATTTTTGATTTGTATTATATTTACTTTAATTTTATTGTAAGCCAGTCTGTTTTGAAAATAATATAAAACAAATCAATTTAGCATAAACAGCTGCTCCTAGACTATTAAACAGCTTACCCAATAGCATTAGAATCATAAGAAATTAATCCATTTTTCTCAAAAAAGTAAGACTATGGCTTTTATATCAAAATTATAAGGATATTTCTCACTTATTATGTGTACCTATCTAATTATTTTATTCTTTTTTTTATATAACAATCCTTATTCAGTTTAACAAATTTTTTTTTTTTTTTTTTTAAAAACAATATAAGAGAATTAGTTACAATAATATGTATGTTGTGACCCCACTACATTTCATTACAAATATTATATTGTTGTATATTTATACTATGCTTCCTGCTTTCGTCTCTAGTTCCTTCTGAACTACAGATTGCAGATACTTTATTGATCCAATTTGAAATTAATTTCGATGCTTATTGTTGTTATTTGATGTGGTATAAAAAGAATTGATAACGTAAAATAAAATGAATTGAAATAAAATAGTTGGGAGTGGCAATGGTGTTGTGGAAGCGTCATCGTTTGTCAAGCTGATGGTTGAAAGTTCAAACCCTGATGTCAGCAAGCATTATATGAAAAGAGAGTCCGATCAATTGCGAAAGCTTATGACAGCACTCCTACGAAGGCAGAACACTCATTCTCTCTCTCTATATATCCTTCCAACGCCCGCACTGTGTGTTAAAACATGTGAAACGGTATTCATAACCCTTTGAGTTCGTGCTAACTATAAAAAAAAGTTGACCTTCGATTTTTCTTATATAAGAATTTATTTGTATACCCATTCACTTTGTTTTTTTGTAAAACCAATTCATACTTATAAATGTTTAACGGTGTTTCAGTCATAAAAATATGGTCATTTAAATTTTCGATTCCATTGTGGATAGTTAATAAATGCGATCTGATTTCGTCTTTTTCGACGTAATTAAAAAATCAGCAACGTAGTTTTCTTTGATATATTCAATAATTACATTAAACTCGTTTAATTTAATTTTTCAGCATTGTAGCTTAGAAAGCGGTTCGTTTAAAGAATTTAGCCAAACTAACGGACGATGGTAGGTTTGAAATTCAAATTTTCGACCGAACAAATGCGGTCATACTATCGAAAGCAATTCTTTCTCTCGCTTGAGGCAAATGCAATTGGATGGTTATTTTACGAGAGGACTGCACCCAGAGCTGCATTACTCGCATCGGTTGTTAATGTAAATGTTTTCTCGAAATTTGGGTAAGCTAAGACTGGGAAAGTTCTTTAAGTTGTTTAGCAGACTCAATGTACCACGTTTTTGATGTTTATTTTCTTACTTTCTTTCAGACGTTGAAAGGGCTACTTTCGAGAAGTGCCTAATGAACTTTCTATAAGAGAATGTAACACACAAAAACGAATTTATTTGCTTCATTGTTGTTGGCAATTTTAAATCTTTCAGCGATGAATATAATATGTCCGAGATATTCTGTTTCGAGTTTGAGAAATATGCATGTATCCACTTGCACCTTCAGATTATATTCCCGGAGCCTCTTTGATGAAGAATCAAACTGTTTTTTAACGATGTGGAAAAAATAAGATCATCGTCCAAATACACATAATCTGAGTACTGAAAGACTTCGTTTATCATCTTTTGGAAGGATGCAGAGGCATTTTTTAGACCGAATGGCATTCGAGTAAGCTCGTTATGTCATTTTATCTTTCTGACTAATGGGGATTTGATGAAAACACTTAGCAAGATCAATTGTTGGAAAATATTGGGCATTTCCTAAGTTGGCAAATAAATCTCCCATGTTAGGAATGGGGAACCAGTCATCATTCGTTATGTCCTTTAGTTTTCTGTAGTCCACGACACTGCGGTATTTTTGTTGACCTGAATTGTCAACTTTCTTTGAGACAGCCCATATTGGAGCAATTGTTGAACTGACAACAATACCAGAACCTAGCACATCCGAAATTTGTTTTTCTACTTCGTTTTTATGCGCTTCTCTCCCAAAAATTATTTTAAATGCTCTGCTTGATATACCTCTCGTTGACACGTACATTATGCGTCGTACTATCAAAACAATTATTCGTCTTAGACGAGGTGGCTTTTGGTATCATTTGCATGGCCTTGCACGACACATATCCTACAACCCGGGTTCCATGGATATGCCGTCTGATGCAATGACATCGGTACTTCGACTGCTATGGAAATTTATAGTCAGAATTTGTGTTCAGAATTGGCTTCGGCCAGAGTCTGAACCTGAACTGAGCTGTATTCGTATTTTTACGGATGGCTTGAAAATCAGTCAAGAGTCTGACACTGGTGTTTTCGTGGAGACAGAGCAGAAATGTCTGCTATCCTAATGACTACCGACTATATTATTAGGAATAGGTTTATGGGTCGGAGTATCTGCATCTGTATTGAAAGTCAGCCTGCGCTTAAGGCCCTGCTAAACTTTTTAACTCTTAGAATTTTGTCGCAAGTCTGAACTTTTTTACTCTTGTCTGGGTCCAAGCTCACACTGGGATTGCGGGAAAGGAGATCTCCGATGAGATTGCTAAGCAAGGCTCAGAGGATATTTTCTCAGGACCTTTGATTTGCATAGAAATTTGAAATATGTATACATACGATATACGATGTACATATGTACATGGTAGATCACCTGAAGTACCGGCCCTAGTTGAAGCAGACCCTGAAGCATCGGCAAATATTGTTTCTCAGATTGCTTGATGAAGTACAACGTTATCATTTTATAATAATTGGCTTCGGCCAGAGTCTGAACCTGGACTGAGCTGTATTCGTATTTTTACGGATGGCTTGAAAATCAGTCAAGAGTCTGACACTGGTGTTTTCGTGGAGACAGAGCAGAAATGTCTGCTATCCTAATGACTACCGACTATATTATTAGGAATAGGTTTATGGGTCGGAGTATCTGCATCTGTATTGAAAGTCAGCCTGCGCTTAAGGCCCTGCTAAACTTTTTAATTCTTAGAATTTTGTCGCACGACTGAACTGTTTTAGTCTTGTCTGGGTCCAAGCTCACACTGGGATTGCGGGAAAGGAGATCTCCGATGAGATTGCTAAGCAAGGCTCAGACGATATTTTCTCAGGAACTTTGATTTGCATAGAAATTTGAAATATGTA
This sequence comes from Blera fallax, assembly GCA_946965025.1. Taxonomy (NCBI): domain Eukaryota; kingdom Metazoa; phylum Arthropoda; class Insecta; order Diptera; family Syrphidae; genus Blera; species Blera fallax. Next base: position 54,770,857 of record OX337246.1, read on the forward strand.
TACATACGATATACGATGTACATGGTAGATCACCTGAAGTACCGGCCCTAGTTGAAGCATACCCTGAAGCATCGGCAAATATTGTTTCTCAGATTGCTTGATGAAGTACAACGTTATCATTTTATGATAATTACTACAGAACTATTCCCTTGCTAATTTATCCCCGCACACAAGGAATGCTTGCAATTGGTACTAAACGAAGAAATCAGGTGAAATTGCAAGCTTCCAAATGTGAAAACGATGATGAGGGTTAAACGAGAAACCAGACAAGAGTTTGTAGCTTCAATTCACGGCATACATACATACATATGTAGATCTTACTTCACCATCGTAGAAAATCAATCGAATCGTCAACCTCGTTTCTGCTAACATACATTGGCATAGGTCTTATCTTTTACCCATTATATTATTTTATCATTTTATGCATTAAATTTTTGATTTGTATTATATTTACTTTAATTTTATTGTAAGCCAGTCTGTTTTGAAAATAATATAAAACAAATCAATTTAGCATAAACCGCAAGTGAACCAAATTTGTTCATTAAACCTCGTAATATTTACATGCTGCTATCATTTACTTCGTTTTTTTACTATTTTTCATTTATTTTTAAATAATACTATGTATCCGTATTAATTTAAAACATAAACCTTTAAACTCAAACTTTTCCTTAATTATGAAACAATGAAACTAGTTATTTAGGATTAATTTACCGATATACATATACACTTAGAAAAGAAATTAATACTAAATTATTCTCATAAACGCATTTAAGGGGTTAATGCCCAGTGTATCTTTAAAGATACAACCAGTTTTTGTCAAAAATAAGGGTTTAAAAAAATAAACTTTTTTTTTAATGAAATGGTTGTTTGTGTTGTATTTTCCTTGTAATATATTTTTTTCGACAAAATCGGCGTATTTGGGCCCTACGAACAAATTCCCACTTGGAACTAACTCCCACTGCCCAAAATGAACTAAGTCCAACAAAATTTGAAGTTTTAGTTCATTTGAACTAAAGACTTTCTGGAACTAAGACCCAACTCAGAATGATCTAGGTCTCAATATGAGAATGACCTAAACCCCAAGAGTGGGGCTTTGTTCTTTATGAACTAAGAGCGCAGCGAGCTCATCCACCCCGACTTTCAGGCTTTCACTAGTCATTTCAATACTAAGTTGGGGTGGGTGGGCTCGCTACGCTTGTTAAAAAAAAAAAAAATATGTACATTTCCTCGACTCATACACAGGACTACCTTCGACCTCACATGCAGGTGCTCAGGGCGCCGTTATAACTATTTTTTTTTTCTTAGAAAAGTTTCTTTATTTTTTCTTAGAAAAAGTTACAATAATTTAAGTTACTCGCGAAGCATATTGCTTATCTGCTGGTGATTAAGTCTTTTACAATATTTATTATAAGTTTATCGGTTGTGAAACTTATTCAAATTTATTTATCTTAATTGGCGTTAACTTTAAAAAATTAGGCAAATTTACATATTAAACAATATTTAGTATTTGGTATTTTAGGTAAAATAATGCAAGTTGAGAAAATAAAGTTTTACATTTTTTTTTATTTTTTTTTAAATTTACAATATTTTCATATTTGCTGGTAGTTCATTCATCAGTTCTGGTATGGCGTAGCTTGGATGTCTTCTCCCATAGATGTTGAATGTTTCAGGAATTTCCAGCAGTCCCTAAGCTCATCTTTCTGTATTCTGATTATGGCTTATTCTTTGTTGGTAATGTTGATCGTCATAATAGTATAACAGCAGTGTCATTTAAAATATCCCGTTAACATCTAAGACCCTTAAAGTAAAATTATTAGTATTTATAATTTTAAATAATCAGTGCTGAAGATATAATATCTTATCGATGTGTATTTCTGACGCATTTCCCCAAGCTAATACTCCGTATCTTAAACGGGATTCTGCTAGTGAAAGGTACACCTGCTTCTGCACATCAACGCTTGTGTATCTTTTGAGGTACACCATTATTGACATGTTCAATGTTCATGCCATAAGAAGTGATCATCAATTATGACTCCCAGATACTTTATAGTCTTCACTACTTCAATAGCATCACTTTTCGTTGTCGTTGGACAGTCTTCATTCTGATGATACATGCTGATGGAAACTTGTGGTTGGCGTGGCATGCGTATGTGCATCAGTTTCGTTTTTACAGCATTAATCACCAGCCCTTGGTAGCACCATCTTGAAACTTTTAAATTCATCTTGCATTATCGAAACCGGGGCATTAATGGACTTGTGCTTGACAATAATTGCTAGGTCATCGACGTATGCAAAAACTGTACTTTGTTGAATACAAAAAGAAATTCGTTAGCAAACAAGATGAAATGGATTGGTCCCAGCCTTGAACCTTGTGGTACACTATATAGACTCTGCTTTTCTTGGCTCAGTATATTTCGCACTTTTACCCTTATTGTCCTTCCCGATAGTTAATTTTCAATCCACTTTGCCAAGATCCCTCTTACGCCAATTCGTTTGAGGCTTTCGATGATTTTCTCATGGCTTAAAGTATCAAAGGCCTTACTGAAGTCTAAGAACATGACTAGGACATGATGGTTTTTGTTTATACCTGTGTTTATCACATTCGCGAGTTCTCCCAGTAATAGCCCAGTGCTCTTTTTTTTTTGGAAGCCGTAATAGTTTGGTTATAAGACTCTGTGTTTTTCTATGAAGTTGTTTAGTCTTCGAATTATTATTTCCTCCAGACACTTTTCTACAACAGGCAAAATTGCGATGGGCCTGTAGTTTTCAATCTGACTTTTCACTCCTCCTTTGTAAATAGATCGTATTATGGACGTTTTTAATAACTTCGGAACACACGATACTTTGGTTGATATTTGGCCTAATAGTATCTGCTCCTGGCCCCTTGTCAGTTTTTAAGCAGCACAACATTCTGTACGCTTCTGCTTCCCTAGCTTCCTCTATATAGATTTTCCGAGATGTATATTTTCATGGCTAGAAGTTTTGTGAGAGCATCTATGAACTATTTTGGATGCTTGACTAGAGAATTGTTCTGAAAATTCTTCTACTAAGTCCGTAGGCTTCATATTGAAAATTTTTCTACTAAGTCCGTAGGCTTCATTTTCACCGAAAAAATTTTCATAACCACCTCATCAATTGATTTCTTTTTTCAACCTAAGAGTTCATTATTTATTTATTTTATTTATCTTTTATCTTTATTATTTATCTTTATCTTTATTTCAAATCAAAACTTAAGGCTAATATAATAGTATTGATAACAGAACATTACATTTTTAAGTTTTGAATGAAATAGTATGATAAATTCTGCTGTCTAAGATAAGAGGCGAATGTATCTATCATTATAAATTAACTTTTAAAACAAAATAAAACTGTTGTTGTTCAGAAACACTACATGTTTTCCTCGGGTCGTTTTTCGCCTTCGAAAATCTTTCTTTGTAGAAGTTTGCATTAGCTATTAGAATATTTTTATTCAACACATTTCGATAATGTTTGTACTCATTTTCGTAGCTTTGGTTTACTTACTTACTTAAGGTGGCGCTACAGTCCAGGGTGGACCTGGGCCTCAACCAACAAGAGTCTCCAGCCAGCTCGATCTTTAGCCAGCTGCCTCCAGTTTCGCACGCTCAGTTGGTTGAGGTCCCCTTCCACCTGCTTGCGCCACCTGAGTCGCGGTCTTCCTTTACTGCGCCGTCACTCGGGAATGGATTCGAAGATTTTCCGGGCCGGAGCAATTGTGTCCATGCGCTCTATATGACCCAGCCACCTCAGTCGTTGAACCTTCACTCTTCTGAACAAGTCGATGTCGCTGAACAGCCCATAAAGTTCGCTGTTGTATCTCCTCCTCCATTCACCGTCTATGCAGACGGGACCAAAAATCACCCAAAGAATTTACCTCTCGAAGCAGCCAAGAGCGACCTCATCCGCTTTTGACAGGGTCCATGCCTCTGCGCCATAGAGAAGGACTGGGATGATCAAGGTCTTGTATAGGGTCACTTTAGTTTCTCGAGAGAGGGCTTTGCTGTTCAATTGCCTTCTTAGCCCAAAGAAGCAGCGATTGGCAAGAGTTATTCTTGGTTTGATCTCAGCGCTGATGTCATTTTCTGAGCTTATAGCGGAGCCTAGGTAGATAAAGTCCCTAACTACCTCGAAACAATATCTGTCTATAGTGACGTTCTGTCCGAGACGTCGATGTTGGTTGTCCTTCCTTGTTGACAGCATATACTTAGTCTTGCCCTCATTAACCGCCAAACCCATCTTCGCCGCTTCCACCTCAATACTCACGAACGCTCCACTGACATCACGCTGCGTTCTTCCGATTATGTCAATATCGTCGGCGTATACGAGTAATTGGACGGACTTTTGAAAGATTGTGCCTCTGGTGTTGGCGCGTTAGTTTTGCACAATTCTTTCAAGAACGATGTTAAAGAAGTCGCATGACAGCGCGTCGCCTTGTCTAAATCCTTTTTTGACATCGAAGGTCTCGGTAAAGTCTTTACCGACCTTGATGGAGCAGCGTGCATTCTCCATCTGGGGAACTCGTCCGCTGTCGTGTTTATAGTGTTGCTATTTTTGTCTTCTGGTCAGCACTCGCGCTTATAAGTTTAGCAAGCCGCGTCCGGGTGAACAACAGCCAGTACCCGATGGCTACCACTTGGAGGTAAAATAAGCACGATTGATGTGTGGTAACAGTTACAACACTGGGCTTTACCAAGTTAAAGCCAATCAGTGCCTACCCTATTCCCACAGCATCCAGCTTTGGTTTAGTAGGTTGTTTTTCCACTTCCTGTAGAGTTCGTCTCTCCTCTTGCACATTATAACCACGTTTTGTTGACAGCATACATATTTATATTAGTTTTGCCTTACTGAAATTCGCCTCTTCCGTCTCAACACTCACGAAAGCGACACTGAAATCACTATGCGTTCTTCCGATTATGTCAATATTGTTGGCATATGAGAGTAATTGGACAAACTCTTGAAAGATTGTCGCTCTAGTGTTGGCTGGTTAGTTTTGCATTATTCTTTCAAAAGCTATGTTAAAGAAGTCGCCTGACGATACTAGACTAATCAGAGTCTACTCTTTTTCTACAACATCCAGCCTTTACATATTGGATGTTATTAATTTTGGGGAAAAAAAAATTAACTACGTATAAATTTTTTTAAGAAAAAGTCTACTTGTATTACAGAATGTCTAATTCCGTAAGCTCCAGTCTTTATTTTTTTAAAATAAAAACAATTGCATTTCTAATGAAATATTAAAAAACCAGACTATGACTATGTCGCGCATCACTTTTCTTAACCAGTACTTGATAATTTCTGGATTTAATAGCTGTGGGGAAACCTATTCATGCGAAAGAATTCGATTTATCAGTTCAGTGAATTTGGCCTAACCACATAAAAAAATAGTTTTCAGTATTTCTGCTACGGCTCGCGTTTTTTTTTTCAATTTTTCCTCTTTTGCATGAAAACTGAAGAGAAAAAGTACCAGAAGAGGATGCAACAAATAACATCTCGTTGTTCCTTATGGGCTGACTAATCCAACTGAAAGTGTAAAACTCAATTGGAATACATTTGAATTGACCAACACCTATTCGACCAGCCATCGGACACTTTTTTTTCTGCTGACCGCACATCACAAGGACGATCACAGTCACGTTTTACATTTCGATTACACTTCAGAATTAGATTTGGTTCTTACACCATTGTTACGCTATTCCACATAATACCTAGTGAGAATGCCCTTTCAAATGACACCTACTCCTTCGCTATCCAGCAAGATGACAAACAAATGAAAGTATATACATATGTATATAGGTGATGAATTTGATTTCTTGAGAGTGTAGTACATTTAAAGCATTATAAAATCTATATGTAGCATTAAGTATATGAATGTATGTAAATATTCGCACCCGCCCTGTTCGTTTTTGAGTTGCTTCCGGTACAACTTCTCTTTACGTAGAAGTCCTGAAAGAACTTCATATAAAATTTAACTTTATTCAATTTAGGTTCTTTACGGTTTCTTGTGTATTTTTCCTTTTTTTCTTCGATTTCTTCGAATTGAAATTGAATAAATGACACTGGGGAAGTCAACGTACACAGTACACGGTATAGGGAAGGAGAAATTTCTTTATTCAATCAGCTTTAACTAGCTTAAATATACATATAGAAATTGAACAGGGTGTTGAATCGCTACTTATGTGTATCAATTTATCCCATTTTATGGCGAATGTTTGTGCATACATATATTTTTTTTATTTATAAAGAACAGCGATTTCATTCTGTTTTTTCAGTCCCCTTTTCTTCGGTGCGTGAAATGAAATAAAAAGAATACGAAAGACGGAAGGCACAAAAGTCGATAGCAGCGATGAAAGAAGAGATTGACTATTCTTAAATGTGTAATAAATACAATATGTAGATACATCCATGTAGATGTGCCTTTTGTCAGTTTAAGGGTAAAACATGCCATTGTTTTGATGAGTTGTTGTTCGTATTTTTCTTATTTATTTTTGTAGATATGTTAATATTAAATATGAGAAAAAAAGTAGGTTTTTAAGGATTTGACTAAGCCAAAAATAATGCGTGGAATGATATAAGTGAACAAGTACATACATATGTACATATGCTAATATACATATGTACACACATATATATGAGTGGCCATTCCATTTCTATTGAGTCATTTTAGCATGCCATTTCACAAAAAAAAAAATAAAATTAATTAAATAGTGAAAAATTGGCAAATTATCTCACTGAAATTGAACATTCTTTTTTCATAAGCTCAGCTCGACTCATAAAGTCAGCACAAGAAACAGTTACATCATTTCTGGGTATCTCAAAGGCATTAATTGATATCATAATGGGTCTTAATGAAACCATTGAGTTCACTCTAATTCTTATCACAGAATGACTTTTTACAAATTCATTTAATGGAGAATATCAATACAGCCAACACCAGTCAACTTAAAAATTACAAATTAACGTAAGTTTCTATTGTATCAATGTAATTTTTGCTAAAAGTGTTGTATATGCAAGTGTGTAACAATTTTCCATACACCCAAAGATGTTAAATTTTTTTCACAGCTTGTGACGATCGTTGTGCTTGCGTATTAAATTCTAAATGTTGGATACTAAACTGATTTCCTCCCGCAAATTTTCAAAATGCTAACACAAGAAAGATTTGTCTGACAAAAATGGCTTTTACTACAACTTTCTTTAATCGTACGTAGAAAAGTTATTGAACAAATTTTTTAGGAAATTTATCAAAGACAAAAGTTTTGTAAGAAGAAAGTCTTTTTCAAAGTAAACATTTTGAGAAAAATGCATTTTAATTAAAAAATTGGAACAACAAATTTTCATAATTTTGAGTTTATGAAGTCATAACTTTTTTATGGCTAATTAAAATCACACAAAGTTTTAAAATTGTCTCTTCAAAATGTACAAAACTGTTTTTTGTTACTATAACAACTCAGAAGTTATACTATTTGAAGTGATTTCCAAATCGGAGGTGTCCCAATTTGACGGACTAAAACTCGAACTGGGGTGAAAATAGACCCTTCCTGCAGCCGATTTTTTGTTCGCCGGAACTTCAGGAATCTCCAGTTAAAGGATTATACCTCTCAACTGGGACACCCTGTATATAAAATAAGATGCACCAATCGAGTTTTTTAAAAAAAAATGTTATTTCTATTTTATACGACTACTTCACAAAATTATTTTATTCGCTTATATCTACCTTAATTATAATCTTTTTGCAAACTCAGCTGTCATATTCATCCACCTATTTCCCGTAGGACTGAACTGCATGAACTTGCAATATCAGTGCATTTAGCGTAGCGCGTGCGTTCATGTGCATTGAACTTGGAATAAAATATACAGAAAAATAGATCGCGTTACACTTTTTTATGGAGAAAAAATAAAGGGGCGCGAGTGTTTTATTAGATACTAGCTGTTTGCCCGCGGCTCCGCTCGCGTGGGCTACAAAATTAAAGTTAATTTTTTTAACTAAAGCTAAAACCTACATTCTTTTAATTGTAATGAAATAAAAGATATTTCATTCGAACAAAATAATTATTAAATGTTCACGTTGAAGAGCACAGTTTAGGAGATCGCACTAAAAATTGTTTTACTTTTGCTATCTGCAGTATCGCGAATAACTCGATCTTATTGACCCGTTCACGCAAAAGTATTAAGCTACCTTTAGTCTAATGGAGTTTTAATAATTTCATTCACACAATCACAAACAAATATACCTGCTTTATTTTTCAGAAAGAGATTTTGCGGTTTGTTACGACCGACAGTAACAAACCAATCCAATACAAACAGTCTGATTGGGACTGATAAATATTCTATTAAACCAATCCAAAATGTTTTTCTCTGTCATTGAATTATCTAATGAGTGCTGAAACATCAAAATACAAATACGATTTTGGGTGGTTTTTAGCTTGGGGGAGCGAATCTGTCAAACGACCCGAAGATGACTGTTTAATTTAGTTCGACTATGGTTTGCACTGAAAAGAGATGACCACACACACATATATCACTATTGCAACTATACCCACTGCTGCAGGACTGCTGGCAGTGGTCTCCACTGAAGGAAAATTTTTGGGGGATGATTTAAATAATTGTTTCGATTATTGCTTCTCTTCAGGACAACGTAGAAGGATGCTTTATATCTCAAATGAATCAGTGGCGAATTTACTAATTTCACCTTTCATTTTGTTTTTAAATCCGATAAGCCAGAAACTATAGGTACCCAGTGTATTAAGGAAAGCAGAAATTCAGTAATTTTCCATAGAAACAAATATTTTTTAAGCCGCAATATCAAAATATTGGTTCTTTTGTACATTACTCTTATTTCCTCAAGCTCTACAAAATAGCAATTTTACGAATAACTCGATCTTATTGCGCCAGCGCACACAGGTTAAATATTCTCTCGCGGCAAACTTGGGGTAACTTCTACTTCAATCGCACACTGAATGAATAATTCGGAGTAAAATTGAGTATACATGAACCAATTTTCATTTTTTTGGTATTTCTGATGTATCTCTAAATTGACAACTTGTGTGTATTGGTTTAGCCCGATGTTAAACCACTTCAACGTTGGATGAAAATTTTACCCCGTTTCATACTGTATACCTGCCCTTCCTTTTCTATAAATTCAGTTTTACTCCGGGGGATGTAGTGTACGCTGGCCTATTGAGCCGTTCACCCAAAAGTATTAAGCTACCGTTAGTCTATCCGAGCTTTAATAATTCCATTCACACAACCACCTACACCTACCTGCTTCATTTTTCACAGACAGATTTAGCGTACAGCCTAAATTAATAATTTAATTCAATAATATTTTTTTCTCACTCTCACACAATATTTACGTGCAGAAGTGTGAATGAACGATCGAGAGTAACAACCAATAACAATCAATCCAACCCAAACAAAGTCTAATAAATACTCACGCACACTATTGCAACGATACCCACTGCTGCTTGACTGCTGGCAGTGGTCTCCACTGAAGGAAAATTGTGGGCGATGATTTAAATAATTGTTTTGAAGATTGCTCAGCTTCAGGACAACGTAGAAGAATGTTTTATATCTCAAATGAATCAGTGGCGAATTTACTAATTTGACCTATTTTTTGTTTTAAAATCCGATAAGCCATTATTGAGTTAGAGCTGTAAAATTGAACTTTTTCCCCACTTAATTCACTATTATCGTTACTCCTTATTCGTCATTTTACCTAACGCAACAAAACATATCCTATAACCTGAAGAGGGAACACGTCTACGAAAAAAAAAAAAAAAAATTACGTAAATCGGATAAGTGGTTCTCCGGCTAGGAGGCAACTAACAGAATTAGGATTAGGGATTAGGGATGTACGTAACCTCTTCCCCCTTAAAACCAAAATTCTCCTGAATTTGATGGGGAGTGTGAATGTTTTCACTACGTGATTTAATTATATGTATTAAATTTCTTATTACTATTATGACCATAATAAGGATGCTGTTTACAGTTGAGCTTGCAAAATAGTTTACATTTCTGTGTAATTTTAGTAAATTAATTCGTTGGAGGTTTTCAACATTTTTCAAAACAATATCTTCAAAATTTGGATTTCTCGTAGAATTATAGATTATATCATCGAAATAATAATATCTTTCTTTAAATTTCATATTGGTATTACCAATTGTTTCATTCATAATTATAATTGTACAATTGTTAATTACTATTAAACAGTTTCCGTTCAATTTTATTTTCCTATCATCACATTTATTTGTTATTTCTACGTCTTGCAAATTCTTACAAATTACAGTACTATCCTCTAATTTATTAATTTCTACTAAACTGATTTGTCTTATTTTTCATTTTGCTTACTATACAATTTTTAAGAGGCTTAAGATCTTTTGTTTATTGAATATTAGTCGTGTTTTATTATCATCTATGATCCACATCCACATATGTTTATGTTTCTTAAATACATTTTAGTTTTGACTTTGTACATTTTACCGGCACCAATTCATACAAAATGGTTCCTACTCACTTATTAGGTTACGGAGATTCTCGGTTAATTATTAATTTTATATCACTATGAGCAGAATATAAATTTATTCGAACATATAAATTATTTAATAAAATTTGATTTGCAAATAATATTCCATATTCTAATTTGGCAAATTAATTTTTGGATCACGAAAATTGATCATGATCAAAAGCAAGATTTCGTGTTGTTGTGGTAATGCATACAAACCAATGATCTATATGGATCATGGGTGGTAATAAAATACCTCTATTAGGTATCTGTGAATTCATATTTCGTTCTATTTATTTCCAAGAAATATTGATCTGCTATTTCAGTTTTATTTGCTGTAGGAAATGCTGTGATTAATTTTAGGTCTACTATTTGGTTTCTATATGAAATCTTGATTGCTAGTTCTAGTATTTATGAAAGAAATAATGTTGTTGCACATTAAAATTACAAAAATCTTATAAGTTTGTACAACGTTAGAAGAGTTTGAGCATTTTAGAATTAAAAAAGAAAAGGAAAATAATAATAGAAAAAGAAAGATAACAAATAAAAAAGAGAAAATAGCATAATCAAAAATAAAATGGCAATAGAAATAATAGATATGGATATATGATATATATGAAGGTAAATTAATTGTAATCAATGCTCAAGATGTGTAAGGAGATGTTTATTGAAGTGCGTGGCATGAACTAAGAACTGGGGTTCTGATGTTAAACAGCAGTGCGTTGGCTGGATTACTACAAGGGTATACAATCACAAAAGTAAGTACACAGCCTATACTTTTCTGTGCAATGACCAAACAAAGCAATTCAAACCATATTTCATTGAAAAATTAAAGTGTATTTCATTTAAGTATTTCATAATCTTGATATAAAAAAATATATATGTATTCAAATAATGATAATAAGGGATGGAATTCAAGATTAATAAAAAATGTTAGAAAATCATATCACAAAATTATTACTCAGTAATAATTTTCATCGAAAATTTTCAATATTAGTATTTCGTGGGGTACCCTTTGGCCTTAATAACGGCAGCCATCCCGGATGGCATCGAATTTATTAAATTTGGGTTACATCTGGACCAATTTTTAACCACTCTTCCTGCAAGGCACATTTGAGATCTTGTTTTGACTTGATATCGTGCTTTCTAATTTTTTGCTCCAGATGTTCCCACAAATGCTCGATAGCATTCATGGCTGGTGACTGGGGCGGTGTTCGAAACTGTTTTGTAAAGCAACCATTCTTTCACTACGAGCGAAGTATGCTTAGGGTCATTATCCTGTTGGAAATTAAATGACCCTTCTAAGCCTAAATTGTTGGCACTCTGATGGAGATTGCTCTTAAGAATGTTTGGGTACATGTATCGATCCATTGTTTGGTCAATGAACACTAAATTGCCCACCGCAGAAGCCGCCATGCACCCCCACACCATAACAGAACCTCCGCCGTGTTTAACAGTGCCTGTCATGTTTTTCGGATCTAGCTCCTCATTTGATTTTCTCCAAACTTTACCACGTCCATCCGAGCCATGAAAATTAAATTTGCTTTCGTCCGTGAAAATGACGGTATTCCAGAAAGCTAAATCGCATTTTAGATGATTTTTTACAAATTCTAGTCTTTTTTTTCGATTGACATTGCTAATATATGGCTTTTTTCGGATGGCTCGACCATGATAACCAGCGCTGTATAGTACGAATTGTCTGAGGGTTGCATTCCTTACCGATTTCGCTTGACACCTCCTCTTGTATTTTGGGAGCACTTAATTTCGGATCTTTCTTTATTTTCCGGACGATAATCCGAGTTTCTTGCGCATTGAACTTACGTGGACGTCCACTTCGGGCCTTATTTTCCGTTTCATATTTTTTTACTATCTTTTGGACAGTAAACGGACTTCTATCAATAATCTTAGCGATTTCCCGAATGTTTTTTTTTCGTTGTGGTATTTTATTATTAAATCTTTCATCTCTTGAGGAAGTTGACGTCCTCGTGGTGCCTTAAATAAAGGAAAAATTGCTTTGACTAAAGAGAATTTTTATAGTCGTAAATTCAGACAAATAAACCGGAAGCAAAATCGTTGAATTTAGCTATATTTTCTAAGATTGCTTCCATAGGTTGCGCTTGTGTACTTACTTTTGTGATTGTATGTATCGTGCAATAATATTGTAGACTACAATTAATTTCCTTTTAGACTTGCAGTCTTGTTTATCAAATAATTCACAACAATCTAATAAAATTGGTAGTATCAGGGTTTTTGCAGGAAACACAAAGAAGACGGAGACAGCCATAATTTTTCCAATTTTTGCAGTAATATGAAGGTCCCACGATAAGATACGATTAAAGTTAATACATAGATTTCGAACAGACTCAACATATTTGATGTTTGAGTCCCCTAGCTGCAGCAAAGGAAAAGAGGTCAGATCTATGCTATTCCGATAAACGGTGGCTTTTGATTTTCCCGGGTTAAGGCAAATGTTATTAGCCTGCGCCCAGTTCAGGATATTACGGAGATCTTCATTAATTTTTAACGCCGTACAAACTACCAGACTAATAAGACTGTATAAAGAGTTGCACATCATCTGCGTACATGTGAACGCTGCAGTGTTGTACAACGTTAGGAAGCTCGTTCACATATATTGAAAAAAAATATACATATATATAACTGGTACACCAGTTGTCATCGATAACATTTCAGATGATCGATCTCCAACGACTACGGATTGTTGTCTACCAGTTAGGCATGATTATATATACCGATTTTGCCGATTGGGTAGACAGATTATAATTTATTTATTTATTTATTTTTATTTATTTATTTCATCAACAAGCTTAGCTTAACAGATTACGAATTAATAATAACTTAAAGATGAATAAATACATATAAGAATCTATAATAAAATAAAATAATTAATTTGCTAATAAGCTAAACAAAATGTTTTTGAAGCGCTCTCTGGAAATGTAAAAATCTACTTGTCTGCTAATGTCATTAAAAGATTTAAGAGCTCTAGAGATCAGCTCATTCTGACCATAGTTTGTTCTATGCCCTATTTGGAAAAAAAAAATTCCTCACTCTTTACAACCGTTCCGGAACATAAATTGGGATCATAGATAAAAGAACAGGGCTTTTGATGTGAGAACACAGAATGTCTCTTACAAACATTATATCATGGGCCTTTCTTCTTGCCTTAAGAGTCATTAGACCTAACAGTTGACATCTTGCTTGATAAGAAAGCACAAAAACCCAGTGCATTTTAAAAAAGATGTATTTAGAAATCTTTCAACACGTTCAGAATGGATCTGGTAAATTGGGTTCCAAATAACATCAGCGTATTCAAGTACTGATCTCACTAGTGCGATATAGAGAGATACAAATGTGTGGGGATCTGAAAATTCTTTAGAATTTCTTTTAATGAACCCCACAAGCGAATTAGCCTTAGCAACAACATATTCAATATGAGGAATAAATGTAAGTTTTGAATCCAAAAGGATACCAAGATCTTTAATTTTGTCTAAGGATATAAGATTAAGACAGTAGCTGTACAAGTAATGCGTCTGGGATCTTGAGAAAGAAATAGCTACGCATTTTTTTACATTTAATCTTAGACCATTAGCAACACACCAATTAGACACATTGTTAAGGTCCATCTGGATTTTCATGCAATCATCTAGGTTTTTTATTTTGAAGAACAACTTGGGGTCATCTGCATACATTAAGCAATGACAGAATTTAATGTGCTGAACGATGTCATCTAAAAAAATAATAAAAAGCAGCGGTCCCAGATGGCTGCCTTGTAGAACCCCAGAAGTGCAGGAGACCAATCTGGAAAAGAATTATCCAGATTGACTTTCTGTGCCCTTCCAACTAAGAACGATGAAACCCACTTCAGCATTGATCCATGGAATCCAAAGTTTTCAAGCTTCTTAATCAGCAACATATGATTTACAGAATCAAAAGCTTTACTAAAGACTGTGTAGATAGCATCAACCTGACATCCACTTTCAACAGCATTAATTACAAAAGATGTAAAATATGCCAGATAAGATGTTGTTGAGCGACCAGAAACAAACTCATGTTGAAACTCTGATATGTGTTCTTTAATGTGGAATTCCAATTTATGTTTCACAATACTTTCGAAAAGCTTTGGTATAGCAGATAACTTACTTATTCCTCTGTAGTTTTCCACGTTGTTCTTGGAACCAGATTTATAAATAGGCACCAAGAATGAGATCTTCCAATCATTAAGAAAAATACCAGACAATAGAGAATAGTTAAATAATTTAAGAAGTGGTTTGCAGAAGGAGGTACCACAGTTTTTTAATACTATTGCGGGAATACCATCGGCACCTGGCTTCGCAGTAGGTTTAATACCACTAATAGCAGACTCAATATCCTGAATCTCTAAAACTAATTGACCAATATTGGTTTTGGGCACTGTCGACGGTACAAAATTAGTGGGCAACGATGGAGAAAAAACTGACTCAAAAAACTGTGCAAATAATTCAACAGTGTTTTCAACGTCATTTGAAACACAATTTTTATAAACCATTTGTTTTGGTAGCCCAAAAGTGCATCTTTTATGGTTTATAAAAAACCAAAAAGATTTAGAGTCATATTTTAGCTTATTTTCAACACTAATTAAGTGCAAAAATTTACTTAAAATTGTAAAATCCTTTCGTAGCTTACAGAAAAGTTCTTTATCCACATTATTTACCAATTTTTTATAGCGTTTGTAAGCCTTGTTTTTCAGATTTTTCAAGTGAAGAAGGCGTTTATTATACCACGGGGGCTTTGATCTATTTTTCCTCAAAGAGTATGGAACAAACATAGAGAAACCGACATTAACAATAGAAATGAAACGATTATACATATCAAGTAGACATAAATTTTCAAATTCCGCATCCCAATCGAATGAATTAAAATATGAATTCAAACCCGTAAAATTTCTTTTTCGAAAATTAAATGAGTTAACTGAAGTCAGATTTTCTGACAGATAACTATAAAACTCAATTTCAATTAACATTTGTTTATGAAAAATCGAGTTACTTAAAAGTGGAAATGGAGCTTCAGAAACATTTGCTTCATTTGAATTAATAAAAGCAAGATCTAATAATCTATTTTGTGAATTTGCAATACTAATTTGAGATAAGCCAATAGAGAATAAACAATCAATTAGAGCTAGTTCATAATCTTTTTTTACATTATGTGGGATAAGCATATTATCCTCCACCGACCAATGCCAATTTACATCACCAATATTAAAATCACCAAAAGCAAAAATAATATTAGAATCAGAACAATGATTGCTTATAAATTCCAAATTTAAAATACATTTTTCATAAGTTTCCAATCTACTACCTGATGGTATATAAGTCACAATGAAAATAACTCCATTACTCTCAGCATCAACTGATATGCAGATTTGTTCAACATCAGACACCGGCATTGAGATTTCTTTACAGGAAAGCATTGATTGAACAGCAATAAGAACTCCTCCACCACGTTCCTCAGCTGACTTGCATCGATCACGGCGAAATACATCATACAAAGAGGAATCGAAAATTTCAGTCGACAGAATTCCATCATAGAACCAAGTTTCCGTTATAACGATAACACCATAATCTTTATGACTGGACGCAGTAAATAGGTCCGAGGTCTTCAATCTGCATCCGCTCGCATTGTGGTAATAAACATTTAAGGGTTGGTGATGCAAATTACCACTATTAGCATTAACAACGTTTAGTTTTTTGTTGGGTTGTGAATGAAAGAACAATTCTTAACTCCATTCGGCCAAAAATTACCATCGAAAACTGAATTTGAGTAGTGAGTAGGTATTCCAATCTTAAAGTTGACAAATTTAAGAGATTGTTGATTTTCATTAAGCTTTGTTAATTTAAAGCAAGAAAAAATTTGGAATCACCCCCCAGTTTTGATGAAACATATGAAATGATGGTATCAGTAGTAGTGTCTGGGTAAAAACTTAAAATGTGATACCACTTTAACTTCCGAACAACACGCAAATCGTTAGTCTGCACATTAGTTCCCAGAATAACCTTGAAACGATTATTTAACATATTATCGTTACCAATAGGCGCCATGGCATCAACACCAGGTTCAAAACCAGAAACAGCAGCAGAATGGTCCACCTGGTCATTCCTATCAGAGATACTGACAGCATCATTTAAATCATCCAATGCAATTTGAGTAGCAGATTCATCAACAACAACATCAGGTGCACCAACAGTAAAATCAACAGCCTTAGAAATTACCGCATCAGCACTCATAGTATTAACAAATTCTTTTCCATTAACTGCAGTATCTTTAGCACCATGCACATTAATTTCTACAATTTTTGCAGTAGAGTTTCCAACTTCATTTTCATTATAAGCGACCGAAAAATCCATTGTGTTGACATTGTTATCAACAGCACCATTAAGCGGCAAAGCAACGATAGAGTTTGCATTCGAAGATGTAATAGCTGCAATATCATCAGTAGCAGTTGCGCTAAGATTAGGCGATGATGTTTGTGTCATTACTCTCTTGCTTTTTAATGCACCAGAGTTAGCGGCACCAGAACGAGAGTTGGTGGGTGTGCACTTGCTGTTCTTTGAAGAGAGACTAACACAAGGTGAAGATGAAATTGCAACGCGCCGATCAGCGGACAGTTGCTTAATAGGTTCGATGAACTTTGATTTTCCCTGCACACGAGTAGAAATACGAATGTCTCGACTAGAGTTCAATATCGTAGAATTAGCATTTGAAGGCTTACTTTAAGTTTCAGCAGAAACAGACGAACAGCATAATTTATTAATGTCATTGATGTTCTTTTGTAAATAAGTAGATAGGTCACTCATTTTTCGAATACAAACAAGCAGTGGACTATTTATGCACTTATCGCACTTATAGAAGATATTTGTACTTGATTTGATAACATTAATGGCATTCTTCTAAATGTTACAACAATTGACATGATTGCTTAAACCACATACACCACACGATAAGAAATCGGTGTCGCCTATTAGATCTAAACACTTATAGCACGTAGAGTTTATCATAAGAATAGAGCAAATCAATAACGCGTGTGTCACGGCCAACTAGCAGATCAAAACTGATTAAAATGCCTTATTAGTTTAGAGCACAAGAGTGCGTGGAGATTTCGTTCAAGTTAGAACTCCGTAGATCTTGTAAGAGACGAATGAGTGGGTAAGGTCTACTTTACCGCAAAAAGATTTAGCGACATCATGAGGTCTGATAGCTCAGCAGATTTGGAAGAGTCAAATAAGTTACAGCTAAAATCATCACAGATAACAATATGGGGCGTGTAACATGACAACCGTTCGAGTGTGTCGATAAATAGATAATTAATCGGGCAATCAGATTCAGACTTACATATAAATTTAAAGTGTATTCCAATACGAACATAAATTCGCGCCTTGCTTCTACTCCTTGACAACCATTATCTTCATAAGGTTTGAAGACGTCTTCAAGACACTCTTGGCTACTTTTTGCCCACTTACCTTCTCTGGTTTTTACTGGTGGAATGTGAGCTATTGGCTAGTTCATTTTCTTTCTTGCTTTCCAGAGCGAGTAGTCGGTACTAGCATCATTTGTAAGATTTGTAAGGTGTAGTATTTAACTCTTTTTAAAATTATCGCGTACATCCTGTACTATTTGGGGCACTGAACGAACACGAACAAACTAATACTTTGGGAGTTAACTTGGGCTCTCATTTTAGTCGTTCACCAACCACCGCTTTGAGGCAACCTACTTCTTTGTACTTCCGTAAATTAATTAATAAAGCAAAGTTATTACAGTGGCGACGAGGAAAACAGTTAAATAGTTATTAAAAAAAAAATATAAAAAATAAGATTTTTTTACAATTAATAATCGTGAGCCTAGTGTTTGGAAGTGGAAAGTGATGAAGACATTGAGACAGAAGTAATGGCAGCGCAGATAATTGGCAATACACCACGTTTCGACCACACAGATGGTAATTGGAGTGTGTTTAAGTCGCAGTTGGAGCAATTTTTCATTGCGAATGGAATTACGGATGAGGTCAAGAAGAAAGCGGTACTTTTGACGTCCATATCTGAACGTTCATATGTTCCTCTGAGGGACTTGATCAGCCCGCGAAAGATCGAGGTTGCAAGCACGTCGTTCAACAACTGTTTTGAGGTTATGGCGAATCATTTCAAGCCACCAACGTCTGGGTCTGCAGAACGTTTTAAGTTTTATAATGCGATAAAACAACCATCAGAGTCGACAAATGAGTGGGCAGTGCGAGTACGCTCTTTGGCAGCCAACTGTGAATTTGGTGCGTTTCTGGAAACAGCGATCAGGGATAAGTTCGTCATGGGTTTGGAAAAGGGTCCAGGCCGAGATAAAATTTTTCTGGAAAAGTTGGACAAATGCGAAATCGATAGGGCTATCGAAATTGCCAACACGGCAGATTACATTCGGCACCAGTACGATGCAGTAGAGGTGAAGCAGGAGGTAGCGGATTCGTTCCTGTACATCGGCAAGGGCAGCAACAACAATAAAGGGCAGCAACGAAAAAGTCAGCACTGCAACGGTAATTCACAACGACAACGGCAACAATAGCAGATTCAACAAGCGAACGGCACATTACAGCAGCGACAACAACAACAATGCATGGTATGCGGTTATAAAAATCATACGAGCAGCAATTGTAAGTTTGGAAATTATAAATGTAATTTATGTAAGAAACGAGGTCATTTGAAGAAAATGTGTAGTATGAAGACCAAAGATTTCAATTATATAGATAATACCGATATAAGTTTGTTCGCTTTTAAAACGTGTAATGGGCCAGTAGTTGAGGGTCCGATTAAATTAGAAGTGTTAGTTAATAAGATTCCTTTATCAATGGAATTAGACACAGGATCGGAATATAGTGTAGTTGCTTTAAATACATATAAGCGTCATTTCGGTAGATGCAAGCAGGAAAAAACGAATATGATTTTGAGAACTTATAATGGCGGTACAATTAGCCCGATAGGAATTTGTGACATGTGGGTAGAATACAGAGGTATCGTTAGATCCATCATTATGGTGGTAATTGAAGGCGGCGGTCCTCCACTGTTGGGCAGGAATTTCTTACGGAAGTTCGACATTAAAGTGGCCAATTTTAATTATGCGGAAATTAAGTTAAAAGAGGCCGAGCATAACATCGTTAAACAATTCGACTCATTGTTTGAAGGTAGCTTGGGATGTTTTAGGAAAAGTCAAGCAAAATTGCAAATAAAAGAAGGAACGATTCCTAAGTTTTTCAAACCTAGGCCGGTGCCGCTAGCAATTAGAGAGAAAGTTGAGAAAGAAATAGATAAGTTAGTAGAAATGAAAGTTTTAGAACCAGTAGATTTTAGCGATTGGGGAACGCCGATAGTCCCTGTATCGAAGAAAAACGGGGACGTTCGAATTTGCGGAGACTTTAAGGTTACGTTAAATCCACACTTGATTGTCGAAAAGTATCCCTTACCACGGATCGAAGATATTTTTGCAAAAATTGCACGGGGGAGCAGAATTCACAAAATTGGATTTAACGATGGCCTATCAGCAAATTGAGTTAGAGAAATCATCCAGAAGTCTCACTGCCATTTCTACTAGTAAGGGGTTATTTCAGTACACGCGGCTAATTTACGGGTTAGCCTCAGCCCCAGCAATTTTCCAAAAGATCCTGGATAAGTTCTTGATGAGCTTGGAGGGCGTGGTAGTTTTTCTCGATGACATCTTAATTACTGCACCAAACAGAAAGTTACACATCGAAAGAGTAGGGAAGGTACTCCGAGTGTTAAGAGATGCAGGGTTTAAATTATCGCGAGAAAAATGCCACTTTTTCTGCAAAGAAATCAATTATCTGGGTCATATCATTAACAAAAATGGACTCCAGTCCAATCCCGAAAAGCTTTTGGAAATTGAAAACATGCCATATCCTACGAATGTCAAGGAGTTACAGGCGTTTTTGGGGGTAGTAAATTTTTATAGACTTTTTACCAAGGGCATCCATTGTGGGAGCCCCGTTGTACGATTTGCTTAAGGGGGGTGCAGCGTTCACGTGGTCAGAAGAGTGCACCAGGGCCGTGGATGCATTTAAAGAAGCGTTAAAAGCAGACACATGCTTAGCTCATTTTAATCCCCAATTCAAAACGAGACTTACAGTTGATGCGAGCCCCATGGGCGTGGGAGCCGTGTTGTCACAAGTTTCGCCTTACGGCGAGGAAAATCCAATTGAGTTTGCGTCACGAAAATTGTCGAGGGCGGAACAGAATTACTCACAATTAGACAGAGAGGCGGTTGCAATTTTGTTCGGGGTGAAAAAGTTTCATCACTATTTATATGGGCGAGAGTTTACTCTAGTGACGGATAATAAGCCTTTACAACATATTTTTAATCCTAAGAAGGGTATTTCAATAATGGCTGCAAATAGGTTGCAGCGCATAGCACTTACTCTATCCGGATATAACTTCAATATCGTGCATATAAAGTCAGAAACAAACATTGCTGATTATTTTTCAAGACATCCTTCAGGAAATAATGTGAGGGTTTACGAGTTACCCGAAAATATTCATATCAATTATATTGAACAAACGAGTAACTTACCAATTAACATAGAACTTGTAAGAAAAGCAACGGATAAAGACCAATTGCTACAAAAGGTTTGCAGGTATGTAAGGACAGAATGGCCCGAAACATGCACAGAGCAGGAGTTGAGGAAATTTTTTGTTCGAAAGGAGGAGTTGTCAGAGGAATCCGATTGTTTGTTTTGGGGGTATCGGATTATTATTCCAACAACGCTTCAGGCGGAGGTAGTTAACCTTTTGCATGCGTCACACATGGGCATCAGTAAAATGAAGTCCATGGCTCGTGAAAGTTGTCGGTGGCCAAGTCAAAATGAGGACTTGGAAGAAAGTGTTAAGGGTTGCAGAGCATGTTTGTTGAATCGGCCTAGCCCCCCAAGCAACAATTGTTAAATTGGACATGGCCTGATGAACCGTGGTCCAGAATCCATATAGATTTTTTCGGACCATTTATGAACCGTTGGTGCCTAGTAGTGGTCGATAGCTATAGCAAATGGATCGAGTGTATAGATATGGGACAGAAGACAACCAGCAGTGCGACGATTGTAGTTTTGAGAGTACTGTTCGCGGGTTTTGGCTTGCCAAAAACGTTAGTCTCAGACAATGGGACTGCATTCGTATCTAAAGAATTTGAGAAGTTTTTAACAGTTAACGGGAAAGAACATGTCACAACTCCAGTGGGCCACCCAGCTACTAACGGGCAGGCTGAAAATTCTGTGAAAACAATTAAAAATGCGTTAAAAAGAAGCTTGCATCAAACCGAGATCTCGCAATTTAATAATGTACTAGTTAGATTCTTACTTGATTATAGAAACACGAAGTATGCCAGTACAGGAGTAGCACCAGCTCAACTTATGTTCAATAGGAAGTTGAGAACCCGATTAGATTTATTAAACCCAAAAAGACAAGTGGAAATAAAAGACAGTAATGTAGTTAGAAACATGGTCGAATTGAAACAAAGACATCAGAGAATGTACTATCGAGGTTGTAAAAGAATTTTTTTTAATATAAATGACAGAGTTATGGTGAAAGACTACACTAGTCCTGGCAAGGTTTCGTGGATAGAAGGTACCATCATTAAAATAATAGGTAAACAAACATTTTTAGTACAGATTAAGAGTACAGATAAAACCTGGAAAAGGCATGCAAATCAAATGATTTTATGTAACGAAAGTAATTATCAAAAAAAATATGTTCCAAATACTTTATTAGATTATACACAAAAAATTCCTATACAAGATAATCTCCAAAACAATCTAAACAATGAAAAACATGTTGAAAGTACAAACAAAACGCAACATAGATATAATTTAAGAAATAAGAAACTAAATGTTAATAATTAAGTAAAAGAAAAATAATTAAAAATTATCACAAACTAATGAAAAAGAAATGTATTTTGCAATAATATGACATTTTATTGAATTGAATTAAGCATACATAATATAAAATGTAAAATATGAATATGAGTTTTGTAATGGCAAAGTCGAAGGAATGAACGATTAAAAGGGGGGTATATGTAGTACTTAACTCTTTTTAAAATTATCGCGTACACCCTGTACTATTTGACAGTTGACTTGGGCTCTCATTTTAGTCGTTCACCAACCACCGCTTTGAGCCAACCTACTTCTTTGTACTTCCGTAAATTAATTAACAAAGCAAAGTTATTATTTATTATTTTTTATTATTTATTTATTTATTTAATTCTTATAATTCATGGAATACAATAATAATAATAATAATACATTTAATACATTATGGAGAAAAAAAAAATTATAAGAAAAATAGGTGGCATTCTGTATTTAGATATAAATAGAGTAGAATGCCACTTCAATAGGCTTATGCAAAAATAAAACAAGTCATTGGGTGGGGTGACCCTTTAAGAACATTGCAAAGAAAAAATTAAACTAAATGAATTCAAGAAAAAATAAATATTAAAAAATTAGCAAATTAAATGAAAAAAGAAATAATAGATAATAGATGCAATACAATACGAAATCCGAAAACTAGACCAAAACATCAAAAATAAGAGATTCTAAGGCAGCATAATTCAAACGGAAAAGCCAAGTTTTTACGTGTTTTGTAAATGTTCTAGGTAATGTTATAGACCGGATTGACTGAGGGAGTTTATTAAAAAGCCGATAAGACAAAACAGAAAAAAAATTACGGAATGCGGTAGTACGGAAATTAGGTTCAGATGACATGTTTGAAAGGTTTCCACGTAAGTTATAGTTTGAAATCAAACGAAAGTTTCGATTACCAGACTTCATAAAAAACACTTTTAACACTTTAAAACAATACAAA
This sequence comes from Blera fallax, assembly GCA_946965025.1. Lineage (NCBI taxonomy): Eukaryota > Metazoa > Arthropoda > Insecta > Diptera > Syrphidae > Blera > Blera fallax. Next base: position 54,794,263 of record OX337246.1, read on the forward strand.
TGACGAATTGGAAGAATTTTTAGGTTACAGAACAAAGGAAAGCTAGGATGTCTACCAGGTTTGCCACAAATATTTCTTAAAACATATTTCTGCAAAATTAGCAGTGATTGTATGTTATTACGATACACACCCCCCCAACAAGTAATTCCATATTGTAACTTAGATTGAAAAATACCAAAATAAATTATCTTCAAGAGTTTTGTTGAGCAAACGTTACGCAAATAATAAAAATGACGAATAGTGCATCGGAAATACTTTTTCAAAGTATCAGTGTGACTAGAAAAACTCATCCTATAATCAAGGGTGAGCCCCAAATATTTAAACTCATCTACTCTTTCTATTAAGAAACATTTATCACTACAAGTAAGGTCACTACAAAAAGAGGGAGAAGAAGAACCAGACGTACAATAACAATTCGACAGTCTAAATCTTTGACACTCTGGTGCGTGGAAGTGCACATTAGCTTCCAAATAGTATGAGTAAGATAAGCTTAAAAACATTATTTTAGTTTTAGAGCTTATAACTAAATTATGTTCAGCAAACCAGTGTCTCAATAAGTTTATATCCCAATTTACATCGGCAGTTAGGTCCAAAGGACTGTTTAAACCATAAGAGAAACCAATGTCATCAGCAAATGCAGTAGGAGAACCTTTGAAATTAAGAGCAAAGAGTGAATTTATGTAAATCAAAAACAGTATAGGACCCAGAACAGAGCCTTGTGGAACACCCAAGTTAAAGAACCTTATGTCACTCCTTATATCATCTATCTTCACTCTTTGCGACCTATTTCCAAGATACGACCTAAGCCAATTGAGCATGAAACCACGAAACCCAGCTTTTTCCAGTTTTCTCAACAAGCAATTGTGGTTAACCATGTCGAATGCTTTGGTAATATCAATAAATAACCCAGCTGTACATTTTTTCCCATCGAGGTGCGACATTATTTGGGAACAAAACCGTAAAAGCGCATCTTCCGTCGATTTGCCTTTTTGGAAGCCAAATTGAGATGGATTGAGAAAACTAGTTTTAACCAAAAAACTCACAATCCTATTTTTCATAAGTTTTTCAAAGATTTTGCTAAAAACTGGAAGAAGTGAGATAGGTCTGTAGTTACCAATTTCAGAAGCAGAACCCTTTTTGAGCAAAGGAATGACATCAGCACATTTGAGGCCATCAGGAAACACCCCCGCAAACACACAACGATTAAAAATATATACCAAGACATCCACTATGAAACATGAAATTTTTTTAAGCGTAAAATTAGAAATACCATCAGGTCCGCACGAATTTGAGTTAGGTAAAGTACCAATAACTTTTAAGACTTCCAAGGAATTTATGGCCTGAAAAACAAAACTACTACTTTGCAAAGGTTCAACACATTCACAAATGGACGGACAAAGAGAACAAAACGATTGGACAGGAGTCGGTAGAAGACTGGAACCTACATTAGCAAAATAACGATTAAAAGCATTAGCAATCACGAGTTTGTCATTAATATCGGAATCATCAAGACGTAGAACAGTTGGTTTTTTTGAGGCAGTAGATTTAGTTAGAATGCTATTTACTAAATGCCATTCATTTTTTAAATTTCCCTTAGCAGAGTCAAATTTAGCACGATAATAGGAATCGCGGCAGATCGGAATCTCCTTTTTTAGTTCAACACACAACTTCCTATACTTCCTTCTTAAACCCTGATTATCGGGATACTTATTACACTTTATTCTGAGTTTATTTTTACCAATAACTTTGTTTAATAAGTATCCAGATATCCAAGGTTTAAGTCTTTTTACCCTTTTTTTGGAGGGAAGAACTGAGGAACAAGATAGGATATGATTTTTAAGAGAAACTATGAAGATATCATATGTAGTAGAAACATCACTAGAAGCATAAACATTTTCCCAAAATTCATAGAGAAGCTTGTTTTTTAGCCTACCAAAGTCAATTCTCACACTAGCTTGAGAGGAACTAGAAGTACTAATATCCTTATATTTTGAGATAGGTACTAAGAGTCCCGTCATAGAGTGATCAGTAATCTTGAAATCGAAGACGCATTTCTCATACTTACTGTAGTCAACAATACTGAAACGCCCATAAATATGATCCAGACAGCTACCCGATGCAAACCTAGTGGATTCATCAATAAAGCATACTAGACCATGCGAAGCTAGTAAGGACAAGTAACTAGAAACGATTTCACTACTATCCAAAATGTTAATGTTAAAATCTCCTACAATAATTAAATTCTTAGATTTTACCTTAGATAAGAGATCAGAAAATTCTTTTATAAACAATCCAACATTAAACAGATGAAGTCTATAGACACATAAAAAAACATACAAATCACGGTTAATTTCAATAGAAACCTTTAAAACATCAGCACTCAAAAAATCAACACACAAGATATCAAGAATCTTGTAGTCATCTTTCACAAAACACCCAACTCCACCTGCAGCGTAATTTTCATTTGTTTTAGCAACAAAGTTAAACCCGGGCAAAAAATAATCATTTATCTCAAAGTCATAAACCCAAATCTCAGATACAAAAACAATATCTGGAACACATGCAAAAGCATCAAGATGTGTGACAAGAGAAGAAAAGTTTTTTCTCATACTTCTGATGTTTTGGTGAACAATAAAAAGTTTGTCATTACAAAAGGAACTACTTATAAAAACATTATCACAGTTGGTATTACATGGTATAGGGGTAGAAAAGTCATCGAATCGATCAATATCAAAATTCATTAATATACAAATATGTAAAGTAATGCACTAAATAAGTGCAAGATCATTAAAAGATTTAATGGAAATGACTTTTCCCCCCTCAACCTTTCTCATCAGAATTTGATTGTTATTGTACCATACGTATTTAACTCCTTTCGATTTCATTGCCTCCTTTGTCTTCATGAAGAGAGCCTGGGTATACTTCGTGAGAGAGTCGTTGATGTAGATGCTGGTACCCTTTCTGCTGCTGCTGCTGCTACCGCTGCTGCTACCGTTGCTGTGGCCAAGTCCAACAATGCTAGTTGCGTGAGCGTAGAGATTGTTTTTGTTTTTTCTCTTTGCGCACATTATTCGTTGCTTAGTGTTTAGATCAGCGAATCTTAAGCAGATGATTGATTTAAATGCCGATGAAGATTTTGTTTGCATTTTCTTTACATAGCATTTCTCAATTTCGTGGTCGGGAACTTCGATGGACAAGGCATTTGAGAAAATTTGTTGTGCTGTCCTTATAGCGTTAGTGTCATTGACATTTGACACACCCACAATTTCGATAGAATTGCTCAGAAGGCTTTGTTGTTGCCAGTTAAGCTTACTCTCCAGAACATTGACTCTCGATTTCAGCTCCGTATTTTCTGCTCGCAACTCATTTAGTTGTTGTAAAAACCGATGGTTTACTTCCTCCAACTTCGAGAGCTTGGCGTAGACCATCTGAAGAGTGCATTCACCTTCGATGGCTTTTTTATGCGTGGACTCAACAGCTGTAGTTTGAGCGTTGCCTGCACCGGCTCTGACAAATGAAGAGAGCGGCGTCTTAACACTGCACATTTGTCACAACGAAAAGGATTTGCAGTAGATTTAAAATAATCGGCATCTTCTTCGGTGATATTAACACAAGCATAGTGAAAAAAATGCTTGCAATCATTGCAATTTATTTTATTTGAACAATTGCGATCAATTTTTTGTGAACAAACCGAACAATTCATTTCGTAAAAGTTTGTAAAATTAGTAGGTTCTTTGTGATGCGCACCCCACGACAATCAAGAGAGAAGTTTTTAAATTCTCATTATTAAACTTTCTTATACATTTTCTGAGCTTATTATTTAAATAGTTCAGTTTGGTTTTGTCACTTGGCGCCCGTGTCTGTTGCCAAAGTTTTCTAGCTTTCCTCTTTTCTGTAATGGTTTCACATATTTCCCGACGATATGAGTTTTGTTCAATCTTGCTTGTTGTTTTGGAAGTTGCGGCACTTGCAGTTTTTTGTATATTGAGTGTAAGTATTTGCACTGCTTCTTCTAGTTGATCTTCTGTTTGAATAGCTGATGATAGTTGGACATTTTCTTCTAACTTCTGTCTGAAGTAGTTCCAATCAGTCAGTCTATTAACTAGTTTTGGACTATGTTCTTTTATTATTATTTTATCGCCAAGTGTAAGGAGTGATCTGAGTGAAGATCAAGCCCTTCTTCTACATTTATTTTATTTGAAGATATATTTTTTGATATAAAGAAGTCGACAAGATCTGGGGTTTTATTCCTGTCTGTTGGTCAGTAGGTAGGCTTTCCTGTCGAGTGATATTTGGCGCCGTCTTCTTTAATAGTTTCATAAATTCCTCTATTATTTGTTAATCTAGATCCTCAATATTTATTCTTGGCATTAAAATTCCCTCCCGCTATGGATCTATTCTGAAATATGCGGAAAAGACTTTTAAAATCATTTTTCTTTAATCTATAGCTAGCAGAGCAGTGTACTGATGCAACAGATATTTCCCCACTGCTCGTTTTTATACTTATTGAGATTCCTTGTATGGCACATGATTGAAATTTTGCTTCTAAATGGTGTTCAATTGTTTTCTTTATTAACACTGCGGCTCCACCTTTTGCACAATTATGAGGGTGTGGGAAGAGATATAAATTATATCGTTGCAGTTTAAAGGTAGTAGTAAATTTAAGGTGCGTCTTTGAAATTAGACATATATCTATCTGGTTTATATCGAGAGTCACTTACATCTCGTCCTCTCGATTCTCAATACCATTAGCATTCCATTCAAGAATATAAATTATGTTTCACTTTTCGGTACAGCTCTTTTGTTGCTGTTCTGTCTCTCTAGCAATGATATTCTATCTAATATCGTTTTATTGCTTTTCCATGGAACCAATTCTATTTAGGATTTGTTTTATGAGGATTTCCAATGTAGTGTTTAGCTCCACTTTTTACTGCTTTCTCTGCTGGTATTTGGTTTGTTATTGATGCCGCCTGAGCATATGTCATTTTTAGAGCCGTTGCCTTTTGCCTTCGGTCCTTTTTGATGTTCACTTGATTTTTTGGTTTTTCTTTTTGTAGGCTCTTTTATAAGTCCTTTTTGTCTTTTTGTGCTTCCTTATTTGGGCTTTTTTGTGGTTTGTTTTGTTTTTTGTCTTCAGCAAGTTGGATTTCTTTTGCAATTAAACATCCTCTATAGTTCGCAGGATGGTTTTCATTGCAGTTTGCACACCTAGGATGCTCATCTCTTTTCCTTGTACATTCTTTTATGTGGTGGCTCCCTGCACACTTTACACATCTTGGGTTTGAGCTGCAGTGTTTATGCGTATGCCCATACCTTTGACAATTTTTGCATTGGGGCACTAATTTCGATTTACGTAAGGTATGAATCTCAACTTTCATCCCAAGTATGTTTTTAATGCGATATATTTTTTCTTTATCTACGTCATGTTCAAAACTTAGTATAAAGATCGGTAGTGGTACTTTGCTTTTATATTTAAGCTGTAAATATTACAACTTCCAATATTTTAAAGTTTCTGTCTTTTAACTCTTTTTTTTTGTATTCGGGTGAGCATGTAGTGCAGATTTTTCACTACAACCTTCATTGCTCTGTTTGCATATTCTCATACGAGCACCATTGCACTTTTCTGGTTAAGTATTTTAGTGAGATTTCTAAACCCATCTTTTTCATCCACATTAATTCTGATCTCATTATTGTTAATTAGTGCTGTACTAGTTTAAATTTTATTTTCCTCCAATAATTTAACCAGGCTTTCATACTTATTTATTTGCAGTGCAATAATTCGTGAAGGCTTGGTTGGATTTTGTATTTTGTTTTCAACAGGTTGGACATTCACTTTTTTTTGGCTGTTGAATTCTTCTTTCAACAATTGCAACTCTTGCTTAAGATTATTTATTTCCTTAAACAGTGTCTCATTGAGTTGCTTAAACCCATCTCTTTCTTTACAGGCCTTTTAATATTAAGCCTGCCATGTTTCATTATTTTCTTCTTTTTTAGATGGGGGTGTTCTCTCTGCCCTTTAACTTCTCCCAAAAGGGTAGTTACTTACCAACAAATGGTCCCCGCCAGAATCCATGGGACCGACCTCTGAAGAGGGTGGATTTACCAGTGTAACTGGCCTACCACCTGGGGTATTAATCTCTTGTTTTGTTTATTGCATTTATGTACTTTTTTAACTTTTGTGAAAAGTTTATACTGTTTTTTTTTCTATGTGCACAGCCGCTCCTGACATGGAGGACTGACGCTGACCAAAGAGCCGTCCAATATGGGTCAGACGCTTCTGGGTTTTTGTGACTAGGGTCCGCGGGGTCGTTACGGCCGTTACCTCTCTTTAAAGAAGTACCTCTGCGGGTAAATTATTCTAATATGAATTGTTGTAGTTAAGTGGCAACACTTCAATTGGCTGGTATAGGTGTCATCGTGGCAGAGGCAGCGTGGAACTTATAAATAAATAAATAAGTTAATACTTTCACAAAAGAAAAAAAATATTGCGTATTTTTCAATTCAGTCCAGTTAATAATGCACTTTAAGTTATACACTAAAACTTCAGAATCGGCTTCATCCGTATCGCTTTCATGCATACCAGAATCAAAGTTTTGAAGGATATCGACTGTTCGTGTAATTGCAGCATATAGAATTTACATTAGAATGAATACGTATGCGCATAAGACAATCTAGCGATTTCAAAACTAATTTAGAGCACCATCTCCCTTATTTATTCTTATTGCTCGTTCCCGTTTGAATCCAGGCCTACGTCACTGAGCGAGGGATGTTTATGAGTTTTGCGGTTGGAAGCAGCTGATCGAAGAAAAGAGTTTCTCTCTTGCGGTGAATTAAACTTCCGAATTATTGGTGATGCTCGAAGAGAGGTTTTGTTGTTGTGTTTCGCACGGAATATTTGTCTCAGCACGGGAGCCTTGAGGTCAAATATATGACATAAGTAGTTAAACATATGTTTTAGATTTTCCTTAGGTAGTTCAGGGATACCGAACATTACGGCATTCGCAGCGTCGTTCTAAGGCATCTATCTGCAATTGCAAAAATCGAAACTCTTTTTTTACCTCAGGTGCATTATCAGCTTCCTCTGCTATAATTTTTCCGATGCGATCAACTATGTATGTCAGTCACAGTATTTTTCAGACTTTCGGACTTTAGGGACCAGTTCAACTCAATTTGTTCGATTTTGAAGCTCGTGACGTACCTTAGACATTTCCTGTGTTATGCGGTCCAATAGAATTTCTGTTAATTTGTTAAAACGAGCATCAAGGTTGTTGACTGGATTTCCGGGCTCCATGGCCTGCTTGGGTGCGGGATAATTGTTGCTGCGAGCTGATGGCGTTGAAAGATCACTTTTTTTTTTTTTTTTTTTTTTTTTTTTTATATTTGGCGCGCACCAAAGGGGGTACGAATACCATTATGCTGAATATTCAGGGCACGGGCGTTTGGAAAGAGGGGAAAGATGAACAGAGGAGATACCGGTGCACGTTGGCTTTAAATGTTTGGATGTTGTACCGATGAGGAAATACGGCTCCTGGAAGATTGTTTTCGATCATGTGTATGACATGGCGTGTGTGTGTGTGTCAGAGTTGGTGGTATTGACGGGGAAAAAAACTGGCGAAGTAATTGTTAGGATATGTACGATTTAAATCCAAGGCTGTTTTAAACTCAGGCCGCGATTTGGCTCAATATTTCTATATAAAGCAAATTGCAATACAACTTTCGCGCACTTTTTTTCGCAAAAAACGCACTTAATTCAATAATTCTGCCGGACGACTTTAAAGAGCAACCTATTCCCACGTCTATCTTTACGCTTTTGAGATTATTAAAATCGAGTCCTGTTTTATTTATCTCGTCTGCTGTTAGTAGACTGGGATGCACTAATTCATGTTTGACTTAAGCTATTTTATCAAGCCAAAGCTACATATATTAATATACATATGTTCTTCCATCATCCTCAACTTTACTAAGTGATCCAATTTTAACTGCTGTCAAATTAAATTTCTTTAATTTACTGTTAGTTCAGAGTATGTTTTACTTATGTAGTTCTTTCCTATCTGATTCTATTGGAAATTTAAGATGAGCTATGCTTTCGTTTAGGTAAGCATTAATTTCAATTTGTTGGTTGAGATTCCCTACCATATTTTCCTGATTTTCTTCTAACGTCTTTAAATGATCTGCTACTAGTATATCCTGCCTGTCGTTGTCATCCATGGTGCCGAACAGCCATTTCTAACCTGTCCCCACTATGTTGACTAGTCCTGTTTTTTATCTTTTTCCTGGTTCTTTCGCTATTACTTTGGCGTGAAGTATTTCTATTTCCTTTTTTATAACTGAGTCGTTATTTGTCTTAAGTTCCTTTGCACTTTTTTCAAAATAGCTAATTGTCTGTCTGATTTCGTTGGTGTTAATAATTGTGTAGTATAGTTTTGGCGCCCTGGATTACCTCTGTCTGTCCCATGTTGATTATTTTGTATCCATTGTTAGTTGACTTATTGTCAGAGCCGTCGTTATAGGTGTTATCCGCGTTGTCAGTAAGTAATCTAAAATTGTCCCCTGCAAGTAAACGAGGTCGTTTTATATTTAACTAGCTGACCCGTGCTCGCCTTGCTTCGCCCCCTGCCAGTTTTAAGACAGAAACGTATTCAGCTTCTGAATTCCCCATGAAATAGATTTGTAGGAAATTGGGATTAGCGTTACTGTCAGGCTATAAAGTTCCGATAAGGTGTTAAACTTGACCCTAAATCTTAAAAATGGGAATAAAGTTGCCTTCTGTTATGCGTTTATCACCAAAGTAGGTCATTTGAAAGGCTGAGTTAAACTTTCTGGGACTCTCTAAAAAAGTTTTTGACTAAAGACATTGTACCTACATGCGACTCCTTTTGGTATGAAATGAAACGTTCATATTGAAAATATGAATTTTTCTTTAGGCTCCACTGTCGGACAACATTTTCACCGATAACCATAAACCGTTCACTAACAGAACCACGTCTAATAATAGTGGAACTTCGCACATTTCTCAGCCGAGACATTCGCCTAGTTTTTGTTTCTCTACCCCTGCGCCCAATATCAGGGTTAGAATATTTCTTACTAATTTTAGTTGACGCATTTGTTGAAATACATACCAACTGATTTGGTTAAACTGAATACAATACTGAAAATGTGCAAACTCAATTATAACATCCCCAGTGGGAATCGCTACCACAGCACACACAGACACAACATGCACACAACCTATCCAGTATGCATGTATAACAGAAAAATAAGGATAAGGAAACACACATCGTTCTATCGGCAGCCACTCGCCTCTGCTCATAAATTTAGCGAAAGGATAAAGAACAAAAAAATGATTATCACCACTGAGACATGGTTGGGAGACATGATCAACGAAAAATTAATCAAATTCTGAATTTCACAAATGATATTTTTGATATTGCTCAGCTTCTAGGTAGATGACGTAGAATCATAATTCTGGACTTGAAATTTGCGTCTTTGAAACCTCTAAACGACAAAACTAATTTGATTAAAATCGACAAAGGCAAAGTTGATGTTATTTCTGTTTCTAAGTTATTTTGTCTCTTTTTGTGGTCTCCCAAGCACAAAACTGTATAAGTAGCTTTATCTAAACCTAGTCCATGCTATTTCGTAATTAAAAAAAAAATCACTAAAATCGGTTCAGCCGTTTTCTTACAAACACCGGACAAAGAAATATCAACTTCATTTTATAATAGTAGTTGATACATAGTATGTATGTATGTAACTATAGAATGAACACGCATAAACACGAACGCCGCTTGGGCACCGATAGTGGCAATGGTCTCCACTGATCGTATTCGCATTACAATGCAAATAATTATGTTTTATGTTATAACTAGCTGTACCCTGCGCGCGTTGCAACGCCACCAACTTTTCCGTTGTTCAGTTGTCTCAGACGAACGGGCCTGAGTAGAACGTATTCGATCAGTTTCTAACCTCACTTCTCGTTGTTCAGATGATTCAGACGAACGGGTCTCAGCGGCATGTACTCGAAGATTTTCCAGGCTTAACGCTCGTTGCTCGTCTGATTCTGAGGCTCGTAATGCTCTTTTCTTTCGTGCTTGAGGTGTAGATCGGCCAATTGCTTGTCGCTTTGGAGGCATAATTGTACGGGAACGACGTGAAAATGCGTTTGAATTTATTAGATGTCAATCAGCAATCCGAATCTCACAATGTATCCAAACCAATTGAGCCGGCTGTTCACACACGGATGGAAATGTTAATATTGACGGTGATCACAATTCCCTGAGGAAAATTTGGAGTGAAAAAAGTCAGCATTCGAGAATTGTTGAAATCGATTTTAATTCCACTCACGATGATATCCGAAAAAAAACTGCATAGCAAATGCGTTCGGAACGTCAATCAGCTGTCAGATCCTTCACATACACATTCGATGATCTTCGTGAGTTCACTGTAGAGAATGAATAAAATCAGCTCACGGAAACTACGAAAATTCAATTCGATTGAATTGTTTATTTAACTCACAATGAAATGCACAAAACTATTCGAAAAACGACAATATTGTCTGTTCCATGTGAGCCGGACATGAATTTCACAATTTACATAAATTCTTATGGCACCCACAACTCGAAACGTCATCATTCGTTCGCTGTTTTCGTTTCAATTCAAATCAGCATGAACTGTCACGGCAATATATGAAATTGATTGGCATGACAGTGGCGCCATCTGTCGAAAATTGGTCGTACCAACTCAGAAACCTTCGCGGGCTCATGAACAACAACTTTGCTAAAGATCATCACATGATCAAATGTATAGTTTACGATTCTATAAAGGACATACAGACAAACATTAATTTTTATACATATAGAAGAATAGCTGACCCCTGCTCGCCTTGCTTCGCTCCCTTCCAGTTTTAAGACCGAAATTTATTCAGCTTCTGAATATCCCATGAAATAGATTTGTAGGAAATTGGGATTAGCAGGCATTAATATTCCGAAAAGGTGGTAAATTTAACCCTGAATCTTAAAAGTGGGCAAAAAGTTGCCTTCTTCATTTGAAAGGCTGAGTTAAACTTTCTAGGACTCTCTAAAAAGTTTTTGACGAAGGATATGATCACCCAGCAGAATGCTCTACCTACCACAGCACACACAGACACAACATGCACACAACCTATCCAGTATGCATGTATAACAGAAAAATAAGGATAAGGAAACACACATCGTTCTATCGGCAGCCACTCGCCTCTGCTCATAAATTTAGCGAAAGGATAAAGAACAAAAAAATGATTATCACCACTGAGACATGGTTGGGAGACATGATCAACGAAAAATTAATCAAATTCTGAATTTTACAAATGATATTTTTGATATTGCTCAGCTTCTAGATAACGTAGAATCATGATTTTGGACTTGAATTTTGCGTCTTTAAAAACTCTAAACGACAAAACTAATTTGATTAAAATCGACAAAGGCAAAGTTGATGTTAATTGTGTTTCTAAGTTATTTCGTGGTGACAGTGGCGCCATCTGTCGAAAATTGTTCATACCAACTCAGAAACCTTCGCGGGCTCATGCACAACAACTTTGCTAAAGATCATCACATGATCAAATGCATTGATTACGATTCTATAAAGGACATACAGACAAACATTCATTTTTACATATACATATAGATAGAAGATAGATAATGTTATAACTTTTCTCTAAGACAACGTACAGAGATAATATATATACCAATGGATTTGTTAATGAAAGTTCTACATAGATATGTAAATTAAATTTAGTTCTGTTTGGTGAGAGTTAACCCTTAAATGCCCACAGTATCTTTAAAGATACAACCATTCAAATAATTTTAATTTATTAAATAGAAGGTCCAGAGCTAAGATTGTAATAGTTTCTTATTCACCAACTCAAATCCTAATCAAAATAATTTTTTCAGCCTCCTAACTTTCAAAGTACAGTTACCATAGACAAATTACGTGGGTGAAGAGAATTTCGTAGAATTTAAGAAAAAAAGTATTTTTATTATTAAAATTCTTTGAACCTGGTGACATTTCACTGGAAAAAAAATCATTTCAGGTACAGGGATTTATTGTGAAGTTAAATAAATTTGTTTCATGGGATTCTAAGAAACGCAGCTCGCGTAATGTTGCGGTAAACGGTTGTATCTTTAAAGATACACTGGGCAGTTTGGCCTATTTCGTGATTATTGCTATTTTTTTTATGTGCTGCGCTTGTTTGCAATGAATTATCATTCTATGGGTATTTATAATGTACATGAATATGAAGATAATGATGAAGGTGAGCCGGGTGAAACGGACGGAGATAATAGGGAAGAGAATTTTCCCAATATGATAAATGATGTGGGAGGTTTGGAAGATGCAGATGTTGCCTGAACCTCATCTGCACGTCAACTTCAGTTAACGATCGTTGGAGTTCATGTCCTTTAGATTTTACAATTTGAAAGTTGATGTCAAGTCTTCGAAATGCGAAAATTCGAATCTTGTTTATCATGCACAGGAAGACTCAACCCTTCCAGCAGAAGTGATAGGCTTGCAATTTTTTTTTAAAGTTCGATCATACCTCTTTCCTTAGTCATTGGACCAACGTATCGTTGAAGAAACCTTAGTCAATGCGGAACTTGCTCTTGATACATCATTCCTCTTTAGACTTTTTGATCTACGAAAGTTTATTGGGATCCCTTTTTACATGGCTTACTTCTTACTACGAACGATTTTTCGAGTTTTATAGAAAATCGATGCGCCCCGTAGTGATGCGACAACATTCCTATATTCATTTCAATGACAAAACTAAAGAAGATGATCCTAATCGTGACTGCCTTTATCTATTAGGCCATTATTAGAAACACTGAATATGGCGTACCAATATTAGATCGGTTGTATGTAGTTGAACAAATGTGCTCTTCATTTTATGGGCCATATTTGCCTACAAGCCGAAAAAGTGGGGTTTTAAATTATTTATATTATGCGACTCAAGTAGATTTGTATATAAATATATACATAGCAGATCACCTGAAGTACCGGCCCTAGGTGAAGTGGACCCTCAAGCATCGGCAAATATTGTTTCTGAGGATTGCTTAATGAAGTACTACGTTGTCATTTTATGATAATTACTATCGAGATATTAGATATTCCCTTGCTTATTTATCCCCACACAAAAGGAATGCTTGCAGTTGGTACTATCCGAAGAAATCGGGTAAAGAATTGCAAGCTTCCAAAGGTGAAAACGATGATGAAGGTTAAACGAGAAACCAGAGAAGAGTTTGTAGCTTCAATACACGGCATACATACATATTTAGATCTTACTTCACCATCGTAGAATCGTCAACCTCGTTTCAGCTAACATATATACATTGGGATATGACCTCTTTTACCCATTATTTCATTTTATCATTTTATGCATTAAATTTTTGATTTGTATTATATTTACTTTAATTTCATTGTAAGCCAGCTTGTTTTGAAAATAATATAAAACATATAAATTTAGCATAAACCGCAAGTGAACCAAATTTGTTCACTAAATCTACTACCATTTATTTAGTTTTTTCACTAATTTTCATTTATTTTTAAAATATACTATTTATCCATTTAATTTAACACATAAACCTTTAAACTCAAACTTTTCCTTAATAATAAAACAATGAAACTAATGAAACAATGAATGAAAATTTAAACAAATTTTTTTTAATGAAATAGTTGTTTGTGTTCTATTTTGCAAGTAATATATTTTTTTCGACAAAATCGGCGTCCTTGGGCATTTAAGGGTTAAGAAAAATTGAGATAAACCAAATTTTATACTTCTCTTGTTTATTTAAAAGGTTTTTGTTAAAAGAAACTTAATATGTGGTATAGAAAAAACTCCGCAGAAGAATTCTGAATCTACAGGAGAAAACTGCACTCAAATCCGTTAGGTAGATTCGGAAATTTCGTGGCAGATACATATATACATCGAATCTGATTTGCCTTTTATAGAAGTAAGTGATAGATGTTCCTTGTCTAATTTTTTAGTTCTATATCTTGGCTCATTTTTATAGTAGTTCCTCTTGTAACACTTCACAGGTGCTACATATCTGCCTATTTTCATAGTAGTGCCTCTTGTAACTCTTCACAGGTGCTACATATCTGCCTATTTTCATGATATTCTTCCCTGTTTTTGTTAAGCTTCTGTGTTCTCTTCTCGTTTTCTAACTAAACTTGCTTACCTACGGAAGCCATGTCTGCAAACATCACTTCTTCTAGTGACATTTTAAGAGTCGAGTGGTACCTATTGTTGTAGTTATTTAGTGCTCTGTGGAACTTTTGAATCAGTGTTTGATCTGAGTTTCTCATTGTAAATAACTTTTCCTGTAATGTGGAATGCAATCTTTCCATATCACTATTACCTGTGTGGGTTTTAGGTTTTGTGAGGTGAAGATCAACTTGCTGTTCGTTAAAAAATTCTTCAAGGATTTCTGATTCAAACTCGTTATCAACAATTATTTTAGTCGGCTAACCGAACTTTGAAAAATGTTTCTCTAATGTCTCTCTTTTCTTCATCCAATTTCGGTTTGGTATGTAGGTAATATGCGTACCGCGCTTTTTGTAAGTTTATCTATTAAAATCAGGAATAGATGCTTCATGAAGTATGTTGTAAATGTCCATGTGGAAAGTTTTGTTAGGTCTACCAAGCGTTTCGCTTATTTCATATTTGCTTTTAATGGGATTCCGTTCGTATTCTGTCTCTAGACAGGATTTACAATTACTTATTATTTTCGTGATTTCTTTGATTATCTTTGGATAGTAGATTTTATTTCTAAGGCAGTAGTGTAAGTCTCTACGATACCATGTACGTAAATTATTTTCCTTTTGTTTAAAATTTATATCTCTTGGTCGACATCATTCCCTAAAATTAACAGAGTTTTATATTTATTCATTATTGTTTCCTTAATTAGTATATGGTCAAGAAGCTGTTCTTCCTGTGAGTGTAGAGTTGCGATATCCGCGGCGTTATTGATTGACTTGGCTTATGTTTTACTCTTTTATAAATCGGGTTCTGGTATTCTACTTAAAAAGTCTGCGATCTTGTTCTTTTCTCGTTTTAAATACTCGATATCGAATTTATATTCTTGAAGTTTCTTTTTCCCCACAAGTATGGTTTAAAATATGAAACAGCCCATACGATTACCAAAAATTCTTTGTCCGTGATGGAATAATTCTTCTCGTGATCGTTAAGGGAGGAATAACATACAGGTTGGCCCTCTTAAGTCAATACTGCTCCGATCGCATAATTACTCGCGTCAGTAAATAAAGAGAATGTTTTATTAAAAATAGGGAATTTAAGGATTGGATGTTTAATGATATTGCGCTTTAGAGTTTGCCTGAATATATCCGGGGTCATTTGGATTGATTTTCTTTCCTTTCTTTAAATATTTCACCATAGGATTAACAATTTTGGCATAATCCTTAACGAATTTTCTGTAACAGCCGGTTACTCCCAGAAAACCCTTAATCTGTTTTCCAGTTTTGGGAAGGATAAAATCTTCAATGCACTTAATTTTGTTTGGATTGGGTTTCATACCTTCTGATGTTAGTACATGCCCAAGGAATTCAGTGTTCTTTTTCATGAAACCGAAAGACTTGCCATTCTCGGTATGTGTATCAATAACCATCTTCGTTGGAACGATCACATATTCGAGCTCGCCAAAAATGTCTAGGATTCCTTAAGCGATGCAAGAAATATTTTACCCCGTCTGATCTGGCTTCAATATATAAGGCATTCATCCGCCCAAAGCTGGAATACAACGCCCATATCTGGTCTGGTGCACCCAAGACCGTTTTGCACATTCTAGATAGGGTCCAGA
Organism: Blera fallax; assembly: GCA_946965025.1. Classification (NCBI taxonomy): domain Eukaryota; kingdom Metazoa; phylum Arthropoda; class Insecta; order Diptera; family Syrphidae; genus Blera; species Blera fallax. The sequence continues at coordinate 54,810,111 of OX337246.1, forward strand.
ACCGCGCGTTAAAACTTATAGGTGATAGAGACATTGTGAGCTCAATAGTCCCACTAGAACATCGTAGAAATATCTCGTGTCTTTCCCTATTTTATCGCTTCTTTTATAAAAAGTGCTCCAGCGAAATAGCCACCTGCATTCCTCCCCTTCAAAATTTCACCCGCAATACTCGTCACGCTTCGAGTGCACATCAGTTCACCCTCAAGCCCAACTTCGGACGTACTGTCAAATACAGAGATTCGTTCATAAGCCGAACGACACGTATGTGGAACAATCTTCCAGGCTCTGTGTTTCCTCATCACTACAACATTCAAGCATTTAAAGCCAACGTGCACCGATACTTCCTCTGTTCCTCTTTCCCCTTCTTCCAAACGCCCGTGCCCTGAGACTCAGCATAAGGGTATTCATACCCCCTTTGGTGCGCGCGAATTATATAAAAAAAAAAATTTATCGAACTGTATTTATAAGTTGTTTCGGCTAATTTTTTAAAGATTAAATTTAACCAATTTATGTGTTCTTTAAGACTCGGCGAGAAAATCAGTATGTAGTCTAGATAGATAACACCGATTTTATTGATATAGTCTCGAAGAATATCGTTCATCAACCTTTGAAAGGTTGCCGGACATCCTTGAGGCCCAAAGGCATCCTTAAAAATTCATAGAGTCTCATGGGTGTGACAAATGCCGTTTTGTGAACGTCATTAGGGTTAATTTTAATTTGATAGTATCCTTTAGCGAGTCTAGAGAGGAAAAATACTAAGCTCGCCCTAGCTTGACCTGAGTTGTCTAGTTTTTATGCTACAATTACTACTGGGGATCAGATTTCCTTATAATAGCCTGAGCTTCCATTTCTTGGATTTGCAGCTTGACTTCATCTTCGTGCTTAGTTGGCAGCCTGTATAATTTTGAATTGAATTGTTAGTCTGTCTTTGTTTTGTGGGTAATGGAATCTGTATTGGTCAGTTGGTCTCCTTCCTTAAAAATAAAGTGTTTGAATTAACCTACTAGTTTTTGCACTTCACTTTTCTTGCTCTTTAGGTACTAATTCGAAACAATCAAAGGCTGCCTCGTCGCCTGGCGACTACAAAGGTATTTTTGCGTCCTTCTTTAGAATGGTCATCGAGCCATCTTTGGGTGATTTTTTTTATAAATATAATATAATTCAAATATAAATATAATTCTAATATTGTAACCTAGCCTAACACATGGGCGGCGATTACAACCCTGTCCATTGTCCCTGTCCTTTGTCCCTTGTCGTCAAAGGCAATGAAGGTACCTATGTAAGTGTCAATCATTAAAATTGATGGTCTTTTTGGATCACGCTATCGGCCGAGGGGATGGCCACTTAAAAATCTTAAGAAGAAAAATCAAAAAAGAAGAAAAGTAGCCAAGGTTGTAATCGCCGCACAGGTTGGAGTTTAGGGCAAGTTGTAAGGAATGTAAGTTTCGATTCAATTTTGTATCTTTTAATCCTTACGTCATTTATCATTTAGAAAATAAAATTGCAATCTGGATTCAATATTTATTGTCCGAACTACAAGTTTCCCACCAATCTCAGCGCTACAACATAATTTTATTTTATTCCGGTTCATCCATTCGAATATTCATCTTGTGTAAAGCAGCAGATTCGCCATTTTGTTCTTAGTGTACCGCGTGCTGTATTTGGAGGTTAGTTTCCGAACGTGATCGATTCAAGATGAAACAAAGCTGTAGTTCCAAGAAGTGCAATAAGGATGACAATGAGCATATGGTGTCTTGCGACCGATGTAAGAGATGGTGGCACTATGCTTGTGCCAAATTCGATCCTGACAAATACGATACTGCTACTCCTTGGTTTTGTGATGATGCAATCTCTGTTCCTAGGGAGGAGGGTGATGAGAATGCTTAAAATATTGGAGATATTCAGCCCACATCTGCAGGCTAGGTCGATGATGGTATTTCTGTTGACCTTCTCATCGAAGCAGCTTCTGTAGCGCAAGCAGCGGTAGTGCAAAAGGACAGCGAACTTCTAGCTCTTCGCAAAAAGATGGAGGACATGAGGTTGCAGTTGGCCAAGGCTTTATCAGTTCCTGAACAGCCAGTTTTAGGTGATGCAAGGGGATCAGAATCAGATGTAGTTAGGAAAAGACTAAAAATGTTTAAGAAGATTCAAGAAAATCACCATTCGTTGATGGATAATACAGTTCATCAAAAGCAGTCGACTCCATTGCGCAATAGTGGTTTCACATCACCACCCCAGATGTAACCTTCTTTTCGCGATGCAGATATGGGAAATTTATTGACCATTTTGAACAGAAGCAACGTGCAGGAGTTACCATCCTTTTCTGGTGCTGATAAACGGGAATGGCCGTACTTCGAGGAGGTCTATAGATCGACTACAGTTGAAGGTCGGTACAGTGGGAAAGAAAACGTTTCTCGGCTGCGCAAGGCGCTGCATGGCGAGGCATATCATCTTGTTAGTGATCGTCTCAAGTACTCTTCAGATGCGGATGCCATTATGGATTCTCTGCGAGCGATTTTTGGATGTCAAGATATTTTGGTTCATGATCTTACAGCTGAATTACTAAATCTCCACGACTTTCATCGAAGTGTGATCCTAAGCTGCGTTTGTGGGCGGTGAAACTCAATGGCTTTGTAGCAGATATTAAATCACTGAAAGGGGATGAACATCTTGACAACGGATATGTGTTGACGTGTCTTGTTTGTAAGTTGGGAGCTAGTCTCTGCCATGACTGGATAAAACGCACCACAATAATTCCACGAGCCAACTTTGTTGATTTCGCCAAGTTTTTGATGGAGAAAGTTGTTGACCTTCCTCCTGATCTACTTAGTCAAGCTGATTCGACTGAATCAAGAAAACCTGTCAAATCTCCGAAGGCTTCAAATCGAATGCTGACCCATAAACCAGTGTCATCGAGTGAACTCTCAGTTGTATGTGTGCGTTGCGGTCAAAGGCATCCTCTGATCCAGTGTTTAGAGTTTAAAGACTTGTCAGCAGTACAGAGATTGGAGTTTGTGAAAGACAAGGGTATTTATTTTTCTTGTTTGGACCCGGCGAAACACAACTGGAGAGCATGCCGACAAAAGTCAACACGTGGGATTCTAAGCTGCTCAGGACGTCATCACCAGCTTCTGCACCAGTCATCTGCAAACAATGGTTCCGAGTTGAACAATTCTGCAATTCCCTTTGTGCCCACACAGCATATTCACTCCTAACATGTTGGGACAGATTCTTCAATATTGCTCAAGATTGCACCGATTCGTATTCATGGCATTAACGATAAGTTTATTGATACTTATGCGTTTCTGGACGACGGTTCATCGTTATCAATGGTGGAAAAGGATGTGTTTGACGATCTTGGACTCACTGGAACTTCTGAGGGTCTTATTCTTCAGTGGACTAAAGGGGTTTCCAGACACGAAGACTCTATTCGCACTTCCTTTGCAGTCTCGGGCGTTCACAATCGGAAGCGTCATCAGTTGAAAAATATATACACAGTGAAGAATTTGGAGCTGCCCAGTCAATCAATTGATATTGCCGACTTGAAACGTTCGTATCTACACCTGCGTAGACTTCCTCTATCGGATCTGGTAGATGGCAAGCCAAAGATTCTTGTTGGGCTTGATCAAGCAAAATTCTTATGCGGTCATGGTCAACGACATGGCAAAGACGAAGAGCCATGTGCCATCAAGACGCTTTTGGAATGGGTGCTTTATGGCAAATCCGCCCCAGCATACAACGTTTCATGCCTCAATCCAGCAGCTAAGCCATCGATGCATCTTCTCTTTCATGATGCAATAAAAAACGAGGACGATCTTCACGTGCTTGTAAAGCACCATTTTTCAACTGAAGATTTTGGAGTTAAACCCCCCAGTGGTGATTTGGTAAGCCAAGAAGATGCTCGAGCAATCGATCTCATGCAGCGAACTCTAAGGCGAGTCGGTAACCAGTATGAGATAGGTTTACTGTGGAAGAGTGACGGAGTTACGTTACCGGATAGCTACCCCATGGCACTGAAAACGTTAAAAGGGCTTGAAAAATCCCTAAAGAATAAACCCCATCCTCTCACGTGGAAGAACATTCATATGAGCGAACTAATATCAAAGGGATATGCCAGAATCGCGTCTGCTGCAGAGTTGGCGAAGTCTTGGCCTCGGGTATGGTATGCTCCTACCTTTCTGGTCGAGAGCCCGAATAAGTTGTCTCCAAAGCCGAGGGATGTTACGGATGTTGCTGCCAAAGTAAATGGAGTCTCATTCAACACCTACCTTTTGAAGGGCCCAGACAATCTAGTCCCGCTACACGCAGGCCTCTTCAAGTTTCGGGAGCGTGCAGTTGCGGTCAACGCTGATGTGAAGGAAATGTTTCTCAGGATTCGCATTAAAGAAGACGATCAACAATGTGAAAGAATTTTATGGAGCGATGGTGACAGCAGTCGAGAGCCATCTGTTTACATTATGGAAGTCATGATGTTTGGTCCAAGATGCTCCCCTACCTGCGCGCAGTTCGTCAGAAATCATCATGCGGAGAAGTTTCGGCGGGAATGTCCAGAAGCCGTGGATGGTTTGACTCAGCGCACGTGACGACTACTTCAATAGCCACGATACATCATCAAAAATCTTGTAAGCATAGATCCAAACGATTGTGATACCATCATAACCAAGATTTTAGGTATGTACTGACTACCATTATCGGACCAGTTCACTTACAAGCTATCGAGCAACGAAGCCCTAGATAAGATGCTACAACCTGACGCAATAATCACTAAGAGAGAGATTCTCAAAATGGTCATGAAGATCTTCAATCCTCTCGGGCTCATATCCCTCTACGTCATTCGAGGCCGAGTCACCCTTCAAGAAGTATGGCGAGTCACCCTTCAGACACCCTTCAGTGTCTGAAAAATTAAAGATTCCGTGGATAAATTTCATCACAGAGCTACGACGTATTGACAATCTTAAGTTTCCTCGCCGATACCTCTCTTGGAACCCAGACAATTTAGAGGTTAGTCTAGTCGTTTTCATCGACGCATTAGAACGGGCTTTCGCTGCAGTGGCTTATTTGCGATTCGAACGAGATCAGAAGGTGGAAGTGGCTCTAGTCATGGCTAAGGCTAAAGTTGCTCCAGTTAGGAAGTTATCGGTGCTGAGGTTGGAGTTACAGGCTGCAGTTCTTGGTGTGCGGTTAGCAGATACGGTCAAGCGATGTCACCCTATTCGTTTTCATAACTCCTTTTACCTCTCGGACTCGTACATAGTGTTATCTTGGATAAACTCTACTAATTTCAAGTTTCCATCTTTCGTCGCCGTTAGAGTTGGAGAAATCCTGGAATCGACTAAGCCGCGGCAATGGTATCATGTGAAGTCCAAAGACAACGTCGCTGATGATGGAAAGATTCATCATTTGGTGACACAAATTCCAGATAGCTTAAAGGACCTGATTTCCTTGGTTTGCCAATTAGTTATTGGCCTGTTACTCCAGGGAAAGGTTCCTCCAGTTCGGTGAGCCCCGAAATTTTAGAGCCCGTCAAGATTTGTTTGCATGGGAAGCAGAGCTTAGCATCCTACATCATTTACGATGAGCTCAAGGCGAGATTCCGGGCAAGATGGTCGTCTTCAGTTCGAGTTGTCGCTCTCTTACTGCGCTTCAGAGACATCTTGAAGAAAAGAGGTGTTGAAAAGTTTGCCTTTGTCACCCCAGTCGAGTACGCCAGAGCTGAAAATTGGTTATCCAGGAAAATACAAGGCGATGCATTCCCTGAGGACGTAACTGCACTCACGGTTCGCAAGAAAGTCGGCGATTCGAGCAAGATCATCAATTTTACACCTTTTCTGGACGAAGAAGGCACAATTAGAATGAGCTCAAGGGGGCAAAAGGCCTTTGTCTCTTATGCGGCACGTAATCCAGCGATTTCACCAAAAACTCACCCCTTGGTAGACTTGTTCATCACACACCATCATGAGAAGAACCTACATATGGGCACGGCTTCAGTCATCTCCGACATCAGAGAACGAGCAGGGGTCATCAGTATTCGAGTCGCAGTGGAAAGGGTCGAGATGCAGTATGCGTAAGCTTCTAAAGGCCAAGCCTGTGATGCCAAATATGGGCCAGCTACCCGAGGCCCGCTTAGCTTTCCATCAAAAGCCATTTACTCACGTTGGAGTGGATTGTTTTGGCCCTTTGCTAGTTAAGTTTGGGAGAGGCACCGTTAAACGCTACGGCATGATTTTTACTTACCTGACATTTAGAGCAGTACAAATTGAGCTACTGAATGATCTAAGTTTGGATCAGTGTACAAGGGCCGTCCGTCGCTTCGTCGTTAACCGAGTTGATACTCGTTACCTTTATAGTGACAACGGACTCAACTTCGTGGGGTCAAAAACCAACTGGAGAAAGACGTAAGGGAAATGGAGGCAGCCTTAGGTGAATATGCTTCAAAGTACGAAGGCATTCTATGGAGGTTTATACCAGCTTACTCTCCTTGGATGCGTGGAGCATGGGAGCGGCTAATACAATCTATAAAGCGCAGTGTGGAATTCATTCTGAAAGGTATCACTCCTCGAGAAGACGTTTTGCGTAATGCTCTACTTGAAGCCCAAGGACAAATAAATATGCGTCCTCTAACACACATTCCTGTGGATCCAGAAGACCCGAAGCCACTTACTCCCAATTCGATGCTGTTCGGCGAAGACGTTCGAGATATCACTGCTCCTGGAGTGTTTTATGAGAGGGACTCATGTAACAAGCTCTACAGCCGACGGGCACAGCACTTAATGTCTCAGCTCATCAAGCGTTGGTATTCGGAATACCTAATAGAAATCACCAGAAGAAGTAAATGGCATCAAAACACTAAGCCTGTCGAAGAAGGCAATCTAGTTCTGATCATAGATTCCAACGAGACTCGGTCGTCTTGGCAGTTGGGACGAGTAACCAACGTTTACCCTGGACCGGATGGAGTGATAAAAACGGCAGACGTTCAATTCGCAAATGGTTCCATCAAGTCAAGGAGATCGGTCGGTCGGCTCGCTGTTCTCGATTTGTCTTCATCCTAGTTTCAGACGGGCCCCGGGATGTTATCGAGCCAACTTTGGGTGATCTTTTTTATAAATATAATAATAATTCAATATAATATATAATTCATATATAAATATAATTCTAATATTGTAACCTAGCCTAACACATGTGCGGCGATTACAACCCTGTCCATTGTCCCTGTCCTTTGTCCCTTTTCGTCAAAGGCAATGAAGGTACCTATGTAAGTGTCAATCATTAAAATTGATGGTCTTTTTGGATCACGCTATCGGCCGAGGGGATGGCCACTTAAAAATCTTAAGAAGAAAAATCAAAAAAGAAGAGAGTAGCCAAGGTTGTAATCGCCGCACAGGTTGGAGTTTAGGGCAAGTTGTAAGGAATGTAAGTTTCGATTCAATTTTGTATCTTTTAATCCTTACGTCATTTATCTTTTAGAAAATAAAATTGCAATCTGGATTCAATATTTATTGTCCGAACTACAAGTTTCCCACCCATCTCAGCGCTACAACAAGAAAAATAAGTCAATTATTAAAATCAAGCGTTTTAACAATGTTTCGTAACAGATCTATGCCAATTAAAACATCATAGGGTTTGTATTCTGAATTCCTTTTATACCATTTTATTCTACCAGCAGGGTTGTAATTGAAGTCTACCGAAATTTCTGTTACTACTCTTTCTACTATTTCAGTCGTTATATTATATATAGTTTGTAGTTGCATTTTTAATTTTTCGAAAATTTTGAAATTCGTACAGTCTACAGTATTTAAGTTTATAATACTAATCGTGGAGCCTGAGTCTAGGCGCTTTATGTTTTTGGTTATTTAACGTTATGTTTATGAAAATTTTGTTTCCGAGGCCTAATTTATAAAAAAAACTTGGTTCAATATTATGAATCTCTTCGTTACTAGTATATTCGACATTTTGTTTCCAGATTTGCCCATTTGATTAGACATTGGGCTCATTGTATTAAACTCAGTTTCTTATTTGTCCTGAAGGGTTAAAAGATTGATAGCCTAAGTTTTGGTTATTACTAATGTTGTTGTTATTTTATTTTTGGTTGTTGTTTTGTCTGTACCGTCCCGAATATCCTGTTCAGTAATTATTTTGTCTTTTTGTTTTGTCTGACCCTGGTCTATTTGGTTGAGTGGTTTGTGGATATTGTGGATATACGGGGTGTCAATAGTGTAGTGGAAACCCTGGTGTTATTTTAATATTTGCACTGCACGGCTCGGTCTTTGAACGGGTTGTTGATTTCGACATTGGGGCATTGAGGAGATTGATCAGTCGGCGCGGACGAGTTCAAACTCTTTATTGCGACAATGCAACCAACTTCGTCGGGGCAGGGAATCAGCTCCAGGAACTACACGGCGTATTGCATACACCAGAAGCAAAAGACGCTATAATCAAAGCAAGCAGCAACAAGGGCATAACATTCAAATTCATACCACCAGGAGCTCCTCACTTTTTCGGCTTATGGAAGGCAGCAGTCAAATCTGCAAAACACCTCCTAATAAAAACAGTTTCAACGGCGTCACTTACACACGAAGAATTGGAGACCATAGTCATCGAAATAGAAGCCATTTTGAATTCAAGACCAATTACACCTCTTTCTTCCGACCCAAATGACCTAGTGGCATTAACACTAGGACACTTCCTAATTGGTGAACCTTTGGTAGCACAAATCGACAGTGATATCGCTCCAGCAAAAACAAATATGATGACACGATGGAAATCGATCAGTCATTTGAAACACGAATTCTGGAAACGATGGTCAATCGATTATCGAAACGAGCTACAGCACAGACACAAATGAAAACAACTGAATGCTTACAGTGACATGAAGAAGTGCTGATGGACGTACTGCAGGTCATACCCTGATGAAAGTAGGTGACTGGTGCTTGTGGTATTGCTGATCAGCGTATTCTGGTAGTTGCACTTTGTGTCTTGATGTCATCCGCTGCGTTTGGTGTTTATTGTTTATGTTATTTATCATTCTCTTTTGTAGGGGTTCGAAAACTTCACTTTCCGACTTTTAATTGGTGCTGTAACGATTCTTTTATCGTTATACGATGATAACTTGGAAAATTAAATGAAAGTCTTACACAACTGCTTGCCGATATCTGAACTTCAGTCTTTATTTTTACCATTATTTAAAATTATTGCTTAGCCTAGCAAATTAAGTGATATCAAAAAGAAAACTAACTTATTCTAATATTGCTACGCGAGAAAAACCAGAGGTAATAAAATTGAGAATTTAATATGGAAATGGAAAGACAAAAAAAATAGTTTTATGTTATTGGTAAGGAGTGCATGTTGTTATATAAAATGTGTTTATTGTGTGCAATGCATAGGGTGTATTGTGCCTTGGGCGATGTATGTATAGGGTGTACACTGTACAGTGTGATATAATTATTTTTATTTTTATTTTTATTGGTGTGAGCAAATGGTAATATTAAATTAATGATATTTTCAAATCTGTAATAATAAATTAATTATATTTTTAAATCTAAACATCCTGCCCCTCGCTGATGATCCTTGGATTATCAGAGGTTAACAGTAAAAGGGTTTCTTGGTGTTGGTGTTGGCTTGACCGGCGTCCTTTGGCAATAATTTGGACGGTGACTCCATAGTAAATACATGACAACTGCAGCCGCTAGAAATAGTCCGCAAGAACCCACGATGGTATGCCGGATGTTATGATGATGAAGCTGGTTAGGAAGATCTGTCTGTTGGGCCTTAATCTGCATGTTGATAGTGATGGTATATTATTTAGCAGGTTGATTTCACACAAGCTGACGTTTGATCCTCGGCGGTAAATACGATGGGTTTTGGGTGCATATGTATCTTGCGTTCTCTATGATGGCTCATGATGCGATATCGTCTTCGGATAAAGGATAATATTCGTCTTGGTGAGCGTTTACTGCAAGATATGTAGATGATGGTTCTATGGCGATTGGGATGTTCTTAAACATTGCGAATTCTTCTCGTGCTATCAGTGGTAAACTATGATTGTGCATGATTCGTCCTTCTGTCGCCATGCGTTTGCAGGGTGCCAGTATGTTGTCCAGTTCAATAGGTAGGTGAAGGCCTAATGGTAGATGGTTCTTAATTTTGACGGCTTCTTCCTTCAATTGGTGTGGTGAAATCAGTAAATAATTAGTTTTCCCGCTAGTACGGTGAGAATAGATGTTTGCGTTCGTTGTATGTTGGTGATGAGCAGTGTAGTGTATATAGCCCATGATGAAAACAGTTGTTGAACCTTTATTTGATATGCGTACTCAGTGAGGTTATGTACGCGATTTATTATTTGATCCAGTTGCGTTACGAGTGCCTTATGCCGTTGGTCCATAGCCGCCTGATTTTTTGCCATTATGTTGACAGTGGAGTCTAAAATTGACGTGTGAATTTTTAACAATTCAAGTAGATGATTTTCATTGGCATAGACCTTGTCGATGTTAGCGGACATCTCTTCAGCGTATCGTGAATCGTGTATTCCGAAGAATGCATTTGCGATGTTACCAACAGCGTCCACAGCACCTCTTTTTGCCCTCCTTGGTCTAGACTGAGGTTGAGTCATGAGTAATTTTTTCTGGTCTATGAGTTGTTTAAGAATATACTGAACCTCTTGGACAACTTGCGTGCATAAGCTTCTTGACGTGATTTGGTTGCACACATGCTGCATTATCGTTGTGCTGTTTTCTACTGCTTGAAGTTCTCTTCTATATAGGTCAAGATTATAATAGATGACTAAATTCCATTGATTAGCCACCAAGTGTACAGTTCCTTGATTAAAGAAGTTGGATCAAATTTTGTGATTTCCACACCATTATTTCCTCTCACAATTGGCACTAGTAAACATACCAGAAGTGTAGTTAGCAGTGTTGAGCCCGACTTACGGATCCTTTTAACCGATCCATCTTTTTTATCTGACTTCTAGATGCCTTACTCGCTTACGGTTTTAAGGGGCTTCAGATGGCTGGGTCCATGTTAGAGCGTTTCCTGATGTTGGTTTGTCTTCATCGTTGATGAGTGGAGCCAGTTTGTGTATTGGGCGTCTTAGGACTCCCGATTTTGTGCGCACATCCGCAACTCTGATGAATTCGTCAGTACCGTGATACACCTTGACAATTCTACCAAGTGGCCATTTCATAATCGGGATATTGTCTTCCTTGATGATGACCACCGTGCCGATGTCAACATTTGTTGATGAAGTCTTCCATTTGCTCCTGTGCTGTAGTTCACTCAGGTACTCCTGCAACCAGCGTTTCCTAAATTCTTCTTTGATGTGAGAAACTAGTTTCCATCTGCTGCTAAGACTTCCACGTAACGGCTCTGTATGAGGATCGGTTATAGCTTTTAGCGGCTCTCCTATAAGGAAATGGCCAAGGGTTTATGCAGTCAGGTCGTTGGGATCAGTAGAGAGAGGTGTAAGTGCTCTTGAATTTAGGATAGCATCTTCGTCTACACTAAGAGTACACAACTCTTCATATGTCAATGAGGCTGATGCGATCTTTCGCTGAAGCAGATGTTTTGCCGATTTTACTGCCGCTTCCCATAGTCCTCCAAAATAACAACCTTTCGGAGGAATAAAATGGAACTCTATTCCTCTCGAACTGCAAGTGAATAATATCGAGTGTTGAGCTTGTTCTGAGTATATGGCTGTTTGTAGCTCAGTCAATTGATTGCTTGCGCCGACGAAGTTGGTGGCATTGTCGCAATAAAATTTTTTGCAATGCCCTCGGTGACCAATAAACCTCTTTAACGCGCCGATGAAAGCGTCTGTGGATAAATCGCTGACGACTTCAATGTGTACGGCCTTTGTACTAAAGCAGCAGAATATTGAAAGGTAGAAAGGACGCGCTGGTTGAACTTTATGGGGTGGTAAGTTACCCATCATCTGAGAATACATCTTAGGTTTAGCTTTAATGCATTCGGTGCATTGCTGGACTATTGAACGTGCTATATGACGCCACTGATATATATATGTATGTAGGTACGCTCTGAGAAAATACTAAGAATATATACTAAACCTTAATAGGGATAGCATCAGAAAGCTGGTGGGCTTTCTCATGGGCCATTGTGGCCTTAGATACCAACTTAACAAAAAAACTAAAAGACACGGAATGTAGGTTCTGCTCGGAGGAGGACGAATCATCCGAAAACATTCTCTGCAATTGCCCAGTTAAGGAGACATATTTTCTACAAAGAAATAAGTTCGCCAGCGGAATTGAGAATTTCTGCTGCTAAGGACATACTATCCTTCATTAAGGAGGTAGTACGTCTCTTAAATTAATTCTTACCATTATGATACAATAGATCTTTTAGGTCGCAGTGTCTGCCACATGGGTTTTATAAAAAAAAAGATCAACGAGAAGATCAACAATTGTGCTGAACTTACGCAAAGATATTAGCATAGTGGAAGCTGTATTCAGTGCAGATTGTGTACGTTGAAATAATCCGTAAAAGCTAAACTGTAGGCATTAACTCATTAAGCTTAAGAGATAAAATTCAGAAAATTTTTTTAAGGTCATGGTAAGGAAGTGCCCTTGTTATGAAAAAAGAACAACTTAGTGCAATAAAGGGTCACAATAATAATAACACTACATATTTTTAAACACTGATGCTCACAATTTGAAATCTCTACCGACATCCCTAACTCTGCCTACATCACATCAACTTTGCATTACTTATTTATCATTTACATCTTTTCTAGAAATATGTAAACAATGTCATTATTTACATTTCAGGTATACAAACTACGAATCAACAAAATATCACAAGAAACCTGCAACAAAAATTGCTGCAACAAGTTCCTGCACATTCGCTAGATGCCAGCGAGTTTCAAAACGGCCAAGTATACTACACATCGTCGAACATATTAGGTAATACTAAGAAAATCAATAGTGGACTAAAATCAAAGTCTGCTACAAACAATAGCTCACCATATGCATGTGCCAATTGTACAAGTGGCAAAACACAATTCCGAGGCAGCCACCAAAAATTATTTCTCAAAGAGCATCATCTGCAACCACAAATACCACCGCCTCCACCGCTACAGCTTCCTTTAGTTTCCTTTCGATATTCGACGAGATTGTTAGCCCACATGCCTACACTGTCAACAAATCCCTCCACAATTGTAACCAATTTATCCACATATAGTTCATCCGCAAAAACAAACAGATTGCAGCAAAAACTTCTGCAATCATATCTCGATCAACAGGGCCCACCCAGTGAAGATGCAGCTCAAGAATCATTAGAGCAGCAGCAACAGCAGCACCACCGAAGGCTCAACCGGGCGGTGGCGGTGGTTGATCTCTCTTTAACTAGTAGTGGTCTGCTAAGCAGCGAGGAATTCGTCATCGATGAGAACAAGGAAAACAACAAATTACTCAGTTCAAGTGATATTAGAAAAAGTGATATTAGAATAAACAAGACTAAGATATATTCTTCAGCATCTTCTTCTCCTTTGGCGTTATCTTCTTTGCCACCATCTAAATCCCCATCGGACTCCTCGTTACTAGCTTCCGTTCCAGCATTATCCAGTTCCGCATTACTCTATTCCCATCATTATCTATCACAAGAGTCTTTATCATCGTCATTTGAGGACGAGAGGACTTCCATCAGCAGTAGCAACAGTAGAGGTGGTAGCAGTAAAATAAGTAGTAGTATCCTGCCATTGGCACCTTCATTAAAAATGGATGTAGCCAACAAAAGTCAAATCGAAAGTAGAACAAAACAGAAAACTTTGCGCGCTTTAAAAAGTAAGGAACCTATAATCATAATAGATGATGCCGAGGAGTTTGATAGTGGTGGAGGTGATAGTAGTAGTGGTATCGGTGCAAGAGAAGGTGATGTATCAGCCATTGCTACAGGAAGTGATGACGAAAGTGAATATTATCCAAATGGGAAGCCCATGGTAATGCCCCTACGACCGATTATTCGCGGACCTTATGATGATGAGCATGATGAGGAAATGTCTGTAGTGTATGCAGAGCAGCATACTGAGGTGCGATTAGTCTGTGAGGTGGATTTGGACATTGCCCTGAGTTCGTGGTACAAAAATGGACTGGTGAGTTTAGTTTCCATTTTAAACGAGTGCACGAGTACTTGTAGGGTTATATTTCTTAAAGTGTAGTCCTTTCTTTGTATTCCATATCTTCTTAACTTTTTTATCCTTTTGTTTTTTATGCTATTTGTTATTTAAAGATTTGGAGGTGTAAAAAACCCATGACTCATTGCCTACCCAATTTATTTTTTTTCTTCATTTAATATAATTTTTTTTTTAATGTGAAGATGCAGAAAAAATCAGGACATTGTACATATCTACCCACAAATGGGATATTATCACGCAAATGCTGCAACCGGGAGATGCCCATCAGTCGCTTTTGAGAAAGTGTAAGAACGTGGCTATTGTTTTTTTAGTTGCTCGTGGTTACAACAATTTATTTCATTTATTTGTTTGAAAGATAACATTTCAATGATGTTGTTTCTATAGCTTCAATTTATCTTTTGATGTAAAATATTGAACGTTTTTTTGTGCATTGCTTTCACTGTTAAGCAAACTAGTGATTGAGAGATTTTGGTGTGAAGTGCGACCTGGTTTCGACCGCTGAAGACTATTGCGATTAGTATCGCCCTCTTTGTCTAACACTGCAATTTCATAATTTCTTTTAGAAATTAAAAAAACTAAAAACGAAGGAAACAAATCAAAATCTCCGCAAATATAAACCACAAGTGGATCTTCTTTTGTAAGAAAGAAGAAACTTTTGCTCTCTTGACATAAGAAACAACACTTTGAGCGTAAGAAAATTCAGCGTAAATTGAGGAATCCCTAGAACAACAATTCATGATCGCCTTCAGTGACAAAGTTACCGAAGACTTTTTGTGGTTTGGGCCATAATCTTACATTTTAGCAGACGGAGAACATAAAATTATTTAAAATTGGATAATTAGTTTAAGTAAGTGCAATTTCGTTTTGATAATAGATAATCTTCCTAACACTGTTTAGAAGACAATAAAAGACACCCTTCAAAGACTAAAGTCCTGGAAACATTTGGTTTTCTTTATTTTTAAAATGAAATTTTGTGCTTTCTTGAAGAGAAGCAATAAGTAAAACCAATTTGTAGGGGATTAAAGAGACCACTTCTTTGTTGAAATATCGTTTAAAGACTGATCTTACAAATTAAAATTTCTTACATAGCAATCTCTCATGATCAGTAGCTTCGGGTTAATCGCCCGATCGGATGGGTTGTCGGTGGTCGTACATAAAAGCTGTTATTGTCAGTCAGTTTAATATACACCAATACAGTGGCGACAAAAAACAATCTGATATCATATTAATTTTGCCTACATTTCGGCCATCCTGATCGAGTAATCGACCCTATAACTCTATTAAACTGAAGATTATTAGAAATAAGATTAGGCGCTACGATATCTGAAAAAAAGTAGTTTAAGATTATTCAAAATTATGCTATAAATCAAGTTCCTCTAAACGCCCTTCGGCCACCTCATCATGCATTGAATTGGTTTCACATTATAGGGCCTCATATTACCAGGTGACGATATGCCCTTGTATGGCAGACGAGTAAGCTGGAAGCCGTCAATATCTATAATGACGTACCGATCGTAGTGTAAAACCCGTTTGACTTCGTACGGGCCTCGATATTTAGCAAGCAACTTTTTATTAACACCAGGAGTCATTACGTCATTTTTAATCATAACTTATTATCCTTTCTGATACACTCCTGGTTTTTTGTGACGACTGTCGTAATAAATTTTGTTGCCTTCCTTGTTTTTTTCTGTGTTTTCTCGTGCTTTATCTCTCACGTCTTCATGTTTAACCTGCTTTTCCCCTAAGCTATTGTCCAGAAGCTCCCTAACATGGTCACAGAACTCCCCTTTTTGATATCTTCCAAACAAATGTACACTCCGGGTGAAACCTGTGCTTCTGTTCAGAGTGTTGTTAAGTGCAAACTCGGTCTTTGCTAAATGCTTATCCCAATCACTTGTTGTGTTGGCGCTGCATTATTTTGCCAGCATTGGAATAAGAACGCGATTTACACGTTCAGCTTGACCGTTTGACTGAGGCGTATGTGTATTGGTATTATTTTCCTGTAAAAAGTCCGCGAACTCTTTTGAGGTGAAACAAGTTCTTCGATCCGATATAAGTCGGTTTGGCCTTGAATAATTTTCGAAATATGATTTCAACGACGCTATCGCCTCTTTGCTGTGAGTAGTTTAACGGGGTAGAGTGTGGTAAATTTTGTAAATCCATCGATCACTAAGAAAATATGTCTTTTTCTCGCCTGCGAATTTGGCAGGAGACCGAGATGATCGACATGTAGCGTATCAAAGGGAGTATCACCTTTTGAGATGGAATGTAAAGTTCCTTTTACCTTGCCGGAATGAGGTGAAAAGTAGATACATATCAGACATTTGCGTATATAAACCCTGATTTTATCTTTCACATTTGGAAACCAATAACTTCCCGACAAGTGTTCAAAACACTTCTCAACTCCCAAATGACACATGGCTTCGTGATGAGTGCGGATTTCTTGTTCTTCCATATGAGATGAAACATAAAAGCAAACTTTGTCTTTGCACTTGCGATAAATTAGGCCATCGATCATTTCAAAGAAAGGGCTTTCAGCTTTTTCTAAATTGGATACCCGAAATACCTTTGCGCAGTTGCCAGTACAAACTCAAAGGACTCATCGTCTACATAAAGTATGTTGAAAGAGCGGCTCAAAGCGTCAACATGAGTCATCCGTTCTCCTTTTCTGTGCTCGACGACATAATCAAAAGATTGCAGCTCTAAAGCCCAACGTGACATTCGGGGGTTCAAAGACATTTTCTTTAAAGTTTAAGTCATCGCTTGGCAATCATTTATTATTTTGTAATCCCAATTAAGTAAATTTTAAATCTTTTAAGGGCGTAAATTATGGAACGGGTTTTCAGCTCGTAACTATGGTATTTACCTTCTGACTCGGTTGCTCTTTTCGAAAAATTAAAAACGGGATGAAATTTTCCATCTAATTGTTTTTGCATCAACATTGCCCCGAAACCCACAATACTTGCGTCGCAATGAAGTTCTGCGACTAAATGGCTAAAACCGGTGATGCCACTAGCTTAAGCAACTCAAAAGTATCCATCTCTTTAAGACCAAAAGCAAATGGTCTTACTAAGTCTTAAAGCGGTTTTGCGAGATTAGCAAAATTTTTAATGAATTTGCGAAAATATGAACAAAGTCCTAAATAACTTTGTATATCTTTGACACAAGAGGGTGTGGGGATATCTATATATAAAATATATATATCTATATATATAAAAAAGAGTTGGCGTACGTAAGACCGCTCATAACTTGGGAACGGATGGTCCGATTTGAGCTGTCTTTTTTTTGTTGTCTTCGTCTCCGCCCAAGGAACATTTTTACGGCGAAAAAATTTAAAATTTTTGAAGAAAAATTGGAAAATTCGGAGAAATCGATTTTCCATACATTTTGTATGGGGAATTTTCTTTTTATTCATTTTGATCGAAATATTACAATTCAAAGGTTTAAAATTAGGAAAAGTTTCCCGGACAATTATTTTTTCATTTTGAAGAAATAATACAATGAAATTAATTGCCAGAACGCCAAATTTGGAAAATTTTTAATCGGAAAAACCCTTTTCTCACGCATTCACATGCAACAACATTGCCCACACATTCAAATGCAATTTGACAGGTGTCCTTTTTGCTTCGTCATTTCACCATGGACTAACTACATATGTACATATACTAGACGGCAGACTTCGATGCATTTGACAGATTGGCTCCACCAAGCTAAATTGGTCCACCTAGAAGCTTGAATGTATTTCACCTAGAAGCTTACCCCGATGTTAAACCATTTCAACGTTGGATGAACATTTTACCCAATTTCATACTGTACACTTCTTCCTCCTCTTCTATAAACTCAGTTTTACTGTGGGGGAAATGATTAAATATGCGCTGGCACAATCAAGTGAAGTTTATGAAGGTCAGCTCATACTTTGTGATTTTTCCGGTGATTGAAGTGAATATTTCAGTGATTACGGTGAGTTTATCGAAAACATTTAACGTTTCTAATGTTTTCAGCGCGAATCAGATAATATTGCTTCGAGGATGATAATTCAACTTCTTCGACATTGTAGTTTCAGTATTCGGGAGACATTATGCCGCCGATCAGAAGATCAAACATTGGCTCACGCAGTCGTAATGCACAAAGATTGGCGATTTGCCGTGCAAATCAAACGCCTGATCAACGCGCCGAAGCGAATGAACTGATTCGAGTACATGTGTCGCGAATTCGTACAGACGAACTCAGGAGGAACAAGAAGCACACGCAGCTGCTGAACGACTGAGACAGCAGCGCATTCGCGATCTGCTTCGTCAAGTTGAATCAAACGCCAATCGTCGGGTGAGAAAAGTTGCCGTGAATGTCCAATTACATCGCGCCGATTTTCAATATGACTGCACGATTTACTACAGCGAACCGCCCTGTGTTACGATTGGGCCCATAAATGTGATTTGCCAATATTGCAATGCGCTAAAGTTTCATTCGGAGACACCAGGATTGTGTTGTGCAGGTGGTAAAGTCAAATTACCATCCTTGACGCAACCACCAGACACTCTTTGCTTTACGGCGACTTACCAAAATCAAGACATTGCTTGACGAATGCCCACAAATACAACGATTCCTTTCCAATGACGTCATTCGGTGCGAATATTGTTGAAAATCGTGTATTTAATCCTTGCACTCGCCATGACAATCAATAAATCACAAGGCCAATCATTGGAAGTGTTTGGGATTAATCTCGAATTCCCATGTTTCTCCCTTGGTCAATTATATGTGGCATGTTCGCGTGTTGGAAAGCTTTTCGTCTTTGTTTATTTACGCGCCGGACAACAAAACAAAGAACGTAGTCTACCACAAAGCATTGAATTGACCTGACATGTGATTCCCTGAACCTCTTTACATTCCGTGTAAATAAAGGATAATTGAATTCGAAAAGTGCTTCATGCAATCAATGATTGAAATTCGAATGGCATCATTTGTTATCGATCGCAAATGTTCGATCAAATATTAATTTCGGGTGGAATCCGGAATGCTAGAAATATTTTCTATCAAAAAATCAATTCTGGGCGGGACGAAGTTCGCCGGGTCCGCTAGTATATATATGTATATATAAGACAGAGTTAGCATACGTAAGACCGCTCATAACTCGGGAACGGATGGTCCGATTTGAGCTGTCTTTTTTTTTGTTATCTTCGTCTCCGCCAAAGGAACATTTTTATGGCGAAAAAATTGGAAGATTTTGAAGAAAAATTGGAAAATTCGGAAAAATCGATTTTCCGTACGGGGAATTATCTTTTTTTTCATTTTGATCGTAATATTACAATTCAAATGGTTGCAAAGGTTTAAAATTGGGAAAAGTTTCCCGGACAATCATTTTTTTCATTTTGAAGAAATAATACAATGAAACTAATTGCCAGAACTTCAAATTTGGAAAATTTATAATCGGAAAAACCCTTTTCCCAGACATTCACATGCAACAACAATGCCCACACATTCAAATGCAATTTGACAGGTGTCCTTTTTGCTTCTTCATTTCACCATGGACTAACTACATATGTACATATACTAGACGACAAACTTCGATGCATTCGGGAGGTTGGCTCCATCAAGCTAAATTGGTCCACCTAGAAGCTTGAATGTATTTCACCTAGAAACTTACCCCGATGTTAAACCATTTCAACGTTGGATGAACATTTTACGCAATTTTATACTGAACACTTCCTCCTCCTCTTCTATAAACTTTGTTTTACTGTGGGGGAAAAAATCAAATGTGCGCTGGCCCAATAAAGTGAAGTTTATGAAGGTCAGCTCATATTTTGTGATTTTGCCGGTGATTGAAGTGGAAATTTCAGTGATTACGGTGAGTTTATCGAAAACATTTAACGTTTCTAATGTTTTCAGTGCGAATCAGATAATATTGCTACGAGGATGATAATTCAACTTCTTCGACATTGTACTTTCAGTTTAGTCTAGTCTACCACAAAGCATTGAATTGACCTGATATGTGATTCCCTGAACCTCTTTACATTCCGTGTAAATAAATGATATTGAATTCGAAAGTGTTTCATTCAATCAATGATTAAAATTCGAGTGGCATCATTTGTTATCGATCGCAAATGTTCGATCAAAAATTAATTTCGGGTGGAATCCTGAATGCTCGAAATTATTTCTATCAAAAAATCAATTTTGGGCGGGACGAAGTTCGCCGGGTCCGCTAGTTTAAAGTTTAAACTAAATATGTACATATGTAAGTATGTACTAAACCAATATGCGAATGACTTCATTTCATGTCAATACTCTATTTATCAACAGAAATAGAGAACGTGTTCGATCGAGCGGTAATGCATACATAACAAATTAATATTTTTGTTGCAATTTCAGTACAAATTGTTGTACGAATGCGAATGAGAGATAATTGAGAGGATTCTAAGTTCGGTGAGGGATGGTAAAAAATAGGTATGAAATGTTTTGTAAGTGAACAATAATAAGTTCGTTCTGTATCGTATCGTAGTGTATTGGTGCATACTTCAATGTCGCGAAGAAATGATTGCCTTCTTAAAGGATAGAAAAAAAAAGATTGATAAAAAGATAGAAAATGTTTGCTTTAAAAAGAAAAAATTATGAAGCTACATAATTCGCTGAGATACATATCGTTAGAATTAAAGAAAGCAATTGATTAGAATACGCAATGGATTGACAAAATTTATATTTTTCTATGTAATAAATTAAAAGTCTACAGGGGTAGCTCCATATGCTTCAATGTTAGCTGTGAACCCGCGCATATGCATTCCATTTTATAGCAACAGTTACATACATACATATGTACAGTGACGTGCAAAATAATAGGGAATTATTAGCAAAAATTAGCATATTAGAAAACTCGAAAAACTAAGAACATCTTTGTTTTCATGACAAGCTATAATTTTATATTAATGTTGATACTATAAAAATAAACAGTTTGGCCCAAAATTTATACATTAAATAATAATAAAAAAAAAAATGGGTTAAGTAGAGGTGTCGACGTCCAGATTAAACTCTTTTCCAGAGCGCTGGATGAAGCAAAGGTTCCGCCTTTGAATAGCGCAATACCTTTTTTTTGGGAGGGGCAGACATTATAGGCTTTTGTCCAAGAGTTTCTGCCTGAGAATGCCACCTTAAGGTGTTTTTCACCTTTGTGTTGGAAGACCCAACAATTCCAGCAATTTTTTGGTAAGACAACCCCTAATTCTGGAGATCCTTGATCAGCTCCCTCTCCTCAGCGTTACGATGCTGTGCCCGACTCATTTTTAATCACTAATTTCTATTAAAATCATAAGTTTTATAATGTTTTGTGAAAATGAACTCTAATCTTACATATTAGGTTCAAAAAAGTAAAATTAAAACAATCAATTACAGGCATCCCCGGATAAGTACCCCTCGCTTAAGTGCCTAACCCGCATAAGTACCTCTATTTTCTTAGAACCAACGTTTTTCAAATGAAACCAAAGAATTTTTCATATAAAACTCATCTTCTAAGTGCCTTTCGCTTAAGTACCTTTCCCGCTTAGTTGCCTTTTTTAATTTTAACTTTTATTGATATTTACCTGAAAATAATTCTTTTAAGTAACTATGTACATATATGAACGTAAATATGTTTTACATATTCACATGTGATCCTACATTTTAAGTTTTTGTGAATTGAATTCATAGTTGTATGTACATATGTAACAATACGTTTTTCAATGTGATTTTTTTTGTTTTTTTTTTTCAAATGAATATTTTTTTTTTTTTTTTAATAAAACCCTTGCTCATGTGGCAGACACTGCCACCTAAAAGATCTATTGTATCATAAGGGTATGGTTGGTCTAAGAAACATACTACCTCCCTAATGAAGGATAGTATATCCTTAGTAGCAGAGTTTTTAATTTCGCTGGCGCACATATTTCTTTATAGAAAATACGTCTCCTTAACCAATGTAAAGCTGGGCAATTGCAAAGAATGTGTTCGGATGATTCGTCCTCTTCCGAGCAGAACCTACATTCCGTGTCTGAGCTCAGGTTAAGTTTGATAAGGTGGTATCTCAAGCCACAGTGGCCCGTGAGAAAGCCCACCAGCTTTCTGATACTTTCCTTATTAAGGTTAACTATATCCTTATAGGAGTAAGGTGTAATTAGTAATTTGAATTGTCTCAACAATGGAACAATTTCCCAGTAGTCCCGGCAAAATTTATGTTCCCAGTTACTAATCAGCGCTGTGGAGAAAGACCAGTTGATGCCACAGTAAGGTTCAGGTCCTATGAACGCAGATTCTAAGCCAGCCCTAGCTAGTTCATCTGCTAACTCGTTGCCTACAATCCCTTGATGGCCCGGGACCCATCCAAGTTTTACCTTGTTTAGTCTCGCCAGGTATTGCAGTGCATCGTAGCAGTTTTTAACTGATATGGCACAGTCACCGTCTGGCTTTCGAGCAGTAAACATCGTGTTTATTTCTCAGTTGGTAGTGTTTTGCTAATTTCTCTCGACCACTCGTCACCACTGACACATATCAATTTACCGCTTTCACGTCAGTGTAATCTTGCTTTTTGTACTCTTGATAAGTCAAGTGCGCCTCTCTACTGCCAGTGAGTTAAATTTCTCCCCACCTAGCCCAATGGCCCCGGGGCCAAATACAAAGCCCGGGAATCGGTTCAGCGGTCTTCCCGTAGATCAGCCACCGGACCCCCCCGGCAAAAAAAAAAAAAAAAAAGCCTTCATACTGGGAAGAATATCCCACTCTCCCTAAATCAGCCGTGCCTAAGAACCCAAGATTTGTTTTAATTTCCTCAACAAATGCCGAAAAGTCACTTACATCCATTAGCGTTTTCTTACTGAGAAAAGCTATTGATGCAATAAGCACAGAGTATGATCAGATTTCCCAGCTTAGAGATGGAAACCTCCTTATACGACTAAAAATCTATCAAATCTCTGCCCTGTCTCAGTCACTCTTCACGACCGCTTAAACTCTTCCAAAGGAATTGTATACGCGCCTTGCTTGATTCATGTTGACGAAGCAGAAATTATTTCTGAAATGGAACCCCAAGGGGTTACGGAAGTTTACAAATTTACTAAACCTTTTGAAAGTAAACAACGTCCTAATGGTTTAATTTTGTTCACCTTTGATCGTTTCCAACCACCAGACACAGTAGAAATCGGTTGGTACGATGCTAAAGTAAGTGAGTACATTCCGAACCCAATGAGATACCGTAACTGTCAACTTCTTGGGCACACTACCAAGAAATGCACAAAATCCGCAGCATGTGACATCTGCAACCTACCTCCCCACTCCCCTTCGAGCTGTCCTCGTAAGATGTGTGCTAATTGCCTCGAACCGCACCCCTCCTCAGACAGAAATTGCCCTAAATTTATACAAGCTAAGGAAATCTTAACTATAAAAACAAAAAACAAATGCACTATGGCAGAAGCCAAACGCCTGCACAGCTAAAAAAATCCTATAAGTTGCAACCCCACAATAGATTCATTCTCCACAGTCATAAGCAAAACATCCAACGCGAAATCACCTGATGTTTACATGCTTTCCGATTGTTACTCTTTCACTCAAACTAATAAAACAGATATATCAAAACCACCTCTGTCCCCGCAAACTAAAAAAAAACACAATTCAAGAAATCACTCAAAACTTAACTACGAACGAAAACAAAACTACAACAAACTCTCTCACTAACACAGTAACCTCCTCGCAACCTCCCATTCCCACTCGTAATCCATCGACATCCTCAACACTAAAACAAAATCAACCAAATTACTCAATAAAACAAATCCCCAGTCACAGCATGCATCTAAAACAAAACCAACCTAGAACTCACTCAAACCTTATCAAACTAATCGACACTAAACAACCTATTAGTGACTCTCTAAAAATCTCTACAATCGCAAATGCCTTTCCTCTTAAAAACAACAACCAATCCGACTCGGATATGGACGACAATGCCTAATTTAACTAATGCCCCCCACCGCAGGCCACGGTCGATGGTGGGTCGCACTCCTCGGCCTGTTTTCTCCCGCAGTGACATCTAAAGACGAGCACATTGGAACAACCAGACAATGGTATTATACCATTGATAGCTCCCATCTTTCAACGATGTTCGTGGGCAGATCCAGGCGCGGAGCGCGATCCGCTCGTCGACGGGGACACGTGGTGGGAATCTATTTTCATTTGCAGTTCTTATCTTTGTTCAATATAATCAATTATATTGCTCTTAAGATTCCTACTCATTTTCTATTTTCAATGTCTTGCAATGGAACCTGAATGGTTACTTTAATAACTACCACGAACTGCAGCTATTAATAAGTGATCTACATCCTTCCATTATCTCTTTACAAGAAACCCACTTGCCAAACAACTCGAAATACGCACCCAGACAATACGCACCTTATTATCACAATTTTGACACGGTGGTTGCCAAACGAGGTGTAGGGCTTCTGATTCATAAGTCCATCCCCCATACGCCCATCCAAGTAAACTCCACAATAACAGCGGTTGCTGTTGTAATTGAGGCAAAATCTAAATTCACAGTCGCATCCATTTACATTCCCCCCGACCAACCATTTTCTTCTACCGAACTAGACTATTTAGTTAACTTTTTCCACACCCCTATTTTGCTAACTGGTGACTTCAACTCGTGGAGACCCTTTTGGGGCTCTCACGTACCTAATGTCAGAGGTAAAGTAGTTGAGAATTTCCTAGCATACCCCAACCTAGTCATATTAAATGACGGTAGACCCACTCATTTCTCGACACACAATACTTTTACCAACGTTGACCTATCCTTTATCTCCCCACAACTATGTATACCCAAACTGCGAATGGACAATTTTACCAGATCTACATGGCAGCGATCACTTCCCGATCATTACGACCCTAAGATTCGGAATCCAACCCAAAAGCCCTAAGATTCCACCAAGATTCCAAGACAAGGTGATAGATTTTTTAACATGTAGGGATCCATCCCTATAATAAGGAAACTGCGGTAATACACAAATGTATTCCCACAGCAGCCAACGCAGCAATACCTCAAACGCATTATTCTTATAAAAGGACCATTGTTCCATGGTGGAACAACGACATTAAAAACCTACGTCAAATCAAGCAGAAGGCTTGGCACAACTTTAAAAAACACCCGAGTGATGCAAATCTTATTACTTACCGTAAAGCCAATGCTAATTTTCGCAAATCAGCTAAGCTCGCTAAGAAAGAAAGCTTTGAAAGCTTTACTTCTATAATCAACCCAAAATCTTCCTCCAAAGTACTTTGGGATAGCATAAAATACCTTACCGGGAACTATGTCCAGCGCTCAATAAAGGTTTTGAAAATAGAGACGCACACCTTGTCATATCCTTCGGAAATAGCGGAATATTTTGCGAGAACATGGTCAAATTACGTCAAAGACATTAACTTCTCTTCGACATTTTTAGAAGCTAAATACTCTGCACTAAATAATACAGTTCCAAATAATAACCTATCCCCTTCGGTTCACAAAATTGAACTTCCAATAAACCACCTCGAACTCGATAACTGCCTGGGATCACTTTTAGGTAAAACACCCGGTTTTGATAGGATTTCATATCCTATGCTTAAAAATTCGCCTGCAATGCTAAAAAACCGGTTAGTATTGTTGTACAATCAAATTTTCGACAGCGGCGTCATTCCCCAAACATGGAAAACTGCGAGTGTTGTACCCTTTCTAAAGCCTTCAAAATCTGCCACTGACATTAGCGGCTACTGCCCAATATCGCTATTACCATGTGTAGGTAAAGTCCTTGAGAAAATAATATCAAGACGTCTTTCTTGGTACTTGGAGATAAACAATTTCATAGACATTAACCAAGTTGCCTACAAACATGGTCAATCTACTTCTGATGCCCTCTTGCACATCGATGATTTCGTTGTTTCAGCTTTATCCTCTAAAAATCATATTTCAATCCTGTCAATAGACTTTGAAAAAGCCTTTGGCAGAATCGGGATGCATGTTGTAATTAAAAAATTAATCCAATGGAAAATTGGTCCTAAAATGCTCAAATATATTAAATCGTTCCTTTCCAAAAGAAAATTTAGAATTAAAATAAACAATGTTTACTCTAGGTCAATGATTTTGAGAATGGTATCCCCCAAGGATCTCCACTCTCAGTAATCATTTTTATTATTGCATTTAACAAGTTAAGCGAGATCTTGTCAGGATATAACACCATTCGTCACTCTCTGTACGCCGATGATTTATTCATTTTTTCAAAGTGCAAAGATGTCGATAAACTTACTGCCATATTCATGGAAATCCTTACAAAGATTGAAGAATGGTGTAAGTTATCTGGAGCAAAAATTTCTAATAATAAAACCAAAATCTTGCACATTTGTCGGAAAACAAGCTGCTCAAAACATATAACACTTAACTTCAATTATACAAATATTTGAAATGTTAATTTATTAGCACCATTGTATAAATTTAAAAAAAAATCTAGCTACCAGAGTTAATATAATTAGGTATCTTACATCAAAATATTGTAACGCACACATCAACTCGATCGTCAGGGTCATCAAATCCATCATCCTGTCCAGAATTGACTATGGTCTTGTAGTTTACGGTAAATGCACTAAGACAACGCTCCAATTAATAAAACCCTAATATCATGCAGCAGTACGATGTGCTCTTAGAGCGTTTAGGACTACACCTGTAAAAAACATGCTCACAGAAGCTGGACTGCCTTCAGTTGAAGAAAGATTCGAACACCTTACACTTGCTCTTATATTCAAACTCATGGGATCCCGAAAATCTCCGGTCATAGCTGATGTTAAGAGAACATTCTCACACAAAAGATTCCCAAAACTGCCTACAACTATAAATAATTCAATCCACTTGGCCCGTGGTTTCGGTATTCCTCTCCATATACAAACCTACAAAACATCAGTATTCCCACCATGGCTTTTATCAGAAAACTCTTTTATAACCGATCTTAATCACTTACCCAAGACATCCACAAGTGCTGAAGTATATAAAGCCAAGTTCAAGGACATAACACAAAAATATGTGGCAACAAAATGGAAACTGATTTTCACCGACGGGTCCAAAACGGAAAACTGTACAGCTTTTGCAGTAGTTGAAGAAAATGCCAAGCGCTTGTTAAAGGTATAACACCGGAGATCTGTTTAGTATTTTCTGCAGAAGCACTTGCAATTCTCAAGGCCTCCACATTAAAAAAAAAAAAACAAAAAATCATCATCTGCACCGACAGCCTTTCTGTAATATCAGCTATCAGAAATATAAACAATAAAACTCCAATAATCGAAGGTATCAGAGATAACCTAATGAAAAATGAGAAAAATATTAAACTCATGTGGGTTCCTGCACACGTGGGCATTAAGGGCAATGAAGAAGCGGATAAAGCTGTTAAGTCAGCAGCTGCAAAAGACATACAAAGACTAATAAGGACAATCTCCAACCAAAAGAAACTGGAAACATGGAACAATACATCCATCACTATTCAGCTATCAACACAAAAGCAGAAATGACAATATACCCCATAAATTGTCAAAAAAATATGATCCTATGTTTTCTTCGTCTACGAATGGGCCATACAAACTTAACACACAGTTATAAACTTGCCAAGAATGACCCTCCAATCTGCCACCTTTGCGACGATAACTGTGTTTTAACAATAAGACGCCTACTGGAATGCCAGAAGATCAACGATACAACAAATAGCCTAGTAAACTCCACATTCGTCGACCTACTAAAATCCGCAACAGAAGCTAATATAAATAATATTTTTAAAGTACTTAAACACCTAAAACTTGAAAAATCTCTGTAATTAGTAGTATCATACATAAATATAACGCTCTATACATCATTAAGTTTATTTACGTAGCCGAAAGCCCTGGTAGCTAGTGCTATAATTTATATTATTATTTGTAATTAACTTACGTAATAATAAAGACAATAATAATAATTAACTGATATGGTGTCCACTAAATTGGACGACAGCGCTTTGAGTGCTGCCTGACTGTCTGAAAATATATATATTCTACCGCCCTTAGTACCCTTACTAAGGTTTAACCTAGCGCAGATTTCAATGGCATGGAGTTCAGCCTGAAATACCGTGGGACACATTCCCATTGGTATCGAGACTTTTGTGTTGGGTCCAAAGACACCAGCTCCAACTCCAGATTCCATTTTCGATCCTCGTCTATGAACCAAACTAGACCTCTAGGGTCTAATGCCGGAACACCATTAGACCAATTTAAACGATCTAATATTTCTAGCTCAAGTAACCTACCGAAGCAGTACTCCTTGACCATGGTGTCAGGGATGGTACAAAACATTTGGGGATTGAGTCAAGAAATTTTCAGATGTCCCACATGGTCACCTGATTTATACTTGTATTCTATCTGCAACTTAATAGCACACCTAGCGGCTGTCTTCTTAATGAAGATATAAAGGGGTGAAAGCCCAACGATTGCTTCTAAAGCTGCTATAGGGCAGGTACGCATAGCATATGTGATACCGAGACAGGCAATTCTTTGTAACTTCTGAAGTTTGGCTGCCGCTGTCCGTTCAAGAACTTTCGGCTAGCAGATGATAGCCGCGTACGTGATAATAGGCCCCACCATCACTGTATACATTGTACATCCAATGTATTATTTTTGGATTTAGACCCCAAGTTCTGCCGTACAGGCGCCTACAGGCCCACATGGCCTTAGTAGCTCGTTCGATGGCGAACTTGATATGAGAATTCCAGCTGAGCCGTTTGTCGAGGATGACCCCAAGGTATTTGACTTCACTGGAATAAGCTAGAGTAGTACCTTTGCCGTGGCTCAAGTGGTTAGTGCGTTGGATCGCTAAGCGTGAGGTTCGAGGTTCGAATCCCAGAGAACACCAAAAAGTTTTTCATGGTCCCACCTCTCGCGAATATCTGACAAACGTCCGAGAATAATAATTGTCAAGAGAAAGCTTCTCAATTTGCCTTTCGGATATGGCCCTAAACTGTAGGTCCCTTCCATTTGTGTGAAAAATATAACACGCACAACACGAATGGTCGCGAGAAGCTAGGCCCTGGACCACATACGGTCCGTTGCGCCAAGAATTTGTATTTTTTGAACCTTTGATAATGATAGGTCCTAGATTGACCAGTCTTTTCCTAGTAAAAGGCACTAGAACAGTTTTGCAGGGATTGATGGATAGTCCTTCTCTGTAGTAGTAAAGCACCTTGCATGACACTAGAGATGGTTGCGCTGTGCTTGCCACTAATAAGTATTGCCAAATCATCCGCATAACCAATGGCAATATAGCCTAATCTATGAAGATCGACTAGAATGTTGTCTATGACTAGTGACCATAGAAGGGGAGAACGAATAAATATTTATGTTCTTAATTAATTGTGTTTTCTTCATAAAAAAAAAAGTGCTTCTGAGCACTTAAGCGGGTTTTTTATAAGTGCCTAACCCGCTTAAGTACCTCGCAGGCTTAGATATTTATGGAGAGAAACTTATCCGGGGATTCCTGTATTAATTTTAGCCGTGGTTCTTATAGGTGTCTCTATTATCTTTCACTGCCAAAACCGAGCGCAAAACTAACGACACAATTAAAATGCATGATGAATATTTAGGTATGCTTAAGATCTCGTTAGTTTAACATGTTTACTTCGGTGAACGTTGAGAGAAATTGGCGTAGAAGTGTCCCTATTATTTTGCACATCACAGTATATACATTTTCTTCTACTAAATCTGAAGATAATTTTTTCTTATGGCACATGCAGCAAGTCAGTAATTCATGTCATACGCGCTTCATCATTCACGCCACACAAGCAAATTTTCACATACACACACATGTGAAATACTAACTAACTTTATAAGCTTTAACTTACTTAGCTTTACTTACTACATATCACTTTGTTTTATCGTTCTGTCGTACTTTTTTTTAACGAGCGTAGCGAGCCCTCCCACCCCAACTTCGGCCTCCCATGCAGGTGCTCAGGGCGACGATTCGCGGCATATTCTTAGGTATCTTTTTATTTATGTACATATACACAATCTCCATCTTTTGATCAATAATTTTATTTTATATTCCTATCAAGCGTCGTAGCTGCCTTTATTTTAAATTCCAACGCACCATTCCATTTAAAATAAAATCATCCATTATTATGCTTCCCATCATAGAAACAGATACGAACAAGAAAATATGCCATCCAATCAGGGGAGGCAAAACATTGTATGTATGCACATACACATGTACATACATATCATATCGCGCCCTAACCGCCAAATTATCGTAAGCGACATTTTAAGCAAAAATGAGTTAATGATGCAGTTCGATAGTTTATTCGATTACGCGTCTTTCTGCATCATTGATTTTTTAATAAAGCATATCAGTTATAAATTACACAGAAAACAAAATTTATCGTAAGCGACATTTACATTTTTTCCCAACAGCAAAATATCGTAAGCGACATGCATACAATGTGACTGCTTCTTTTTAACCAATTCACGTTATCAGTCAAATAATTTTGCTGTTTCTCTGTGTTCACTTCGGCCAGCAAAATCAATTTTACCGTAAGAGAGTTACAGTTATTTCGTTTGAATTTTAATAGAGAGTGCAATTGGTAGCATTGCAATGTTCTTAATGAAATGTATGTATTTTGTCAGTTTCGTTTTAAGCTACGATCAGGTAATTGCTTTTGGGTCATAGTTAAATAATTAATTTTATCAATATTATTAATTTTATTTAAAAATGGCCGGTGTAAGCAGACTTGTTCCGTACTCTGATACCGAATCCAATTCAACGCAAATTGAAGAAGAGATGTGTGTTGGAAAAAGAGGTGAAAAGAAAAATAAAGTTAATAAAAAAGCCCAAAGTAAAGTTCGATCCGCGTCAAAAAAATCAGTTAAACTTAATCCGTGTTTAAACAAAAAGTGTGACAATAGCTGTCAAAATAAGTTAAATGAAAACGATCGGTGCAATATTCACGAATATTATTGGGGAATAGGAAATTCTGACAGACAGAAAGCCTGGCTACTGTCTTGTGTGAGACCCAAAAATGTGAAGAGGAGAAGACCCCTTAGTAAAAAAAGAAATATTACTTACGAGTATGTAATTAATTATAAAGGAGAAAATATTAAAGTTTGTCAAAAGTTTCTTTTAAAAACGCTTGATATATCCCAAATGACTCTACGATATGCACAAAAAAAAAATTGGTCAAAAAGACAGTGTTAGAAAACGAGTTCCCCATAATGAAACTCCTGAGAGTACAATTAGTATTTTTAAGTCTTTCATTGAAAAACTTCCTGCAATGCCGTCCCATTATTGTCGGAACAAAAGTAACAAATTATACCTCCCACAAGAATTTTCAAATGTAACAAACCTTCATAAAATATATTGTCAAGAATTGCATGCACAGAATTTAAGTTCCTCAATATTATCTTTAAGAGTGTTTCGGTTGATATTTAAAACTGATTATCATATTGGCTTCCACTTACCTAAAAAAGACAAATGCACCTATTGTGAATGTTACAAGAACGCCGAAGCAGAAGAACAAAGAGTTGTGGAGCAGACAGATGACTATATTAACCACATTAGAGAAAAGGAAATGTCCAAAAAAATTTTCCTATCAGACCAGGAAAGAAGTAAGGTCGATCCAACTTTTCTTTGTGTCAGCTTTGACTTACAAAAAGTTTTAAATACTCCTCACGGCAAAAGTGTTAATCTCTATTATTCGAGAAAATATTCATTCTACAACGAAAGTGTTTATGAAAATGGAACCAGGAATGGTTTCTGTTTTTTGTGGGGAGAAAGCGATGGGAAACGTGGATGCAATGAAATTTCTTCTATTATGTTTAAATATTTGACCTTGGTAGATCAACGAAAGGTTGCAAATATAATTCACCTTTATTGTGATAGCTGTGCGGGACAAAATCGCAATAGAAGTATGCTATTTATGCTAATTAATTTTTTGAAAAATTCTTCTTTTATTTCAAAAATTCAAATCACTTTCCATTACCTGGCCACACAATGATGCCGGTGGATTCAATTCATAGCACCATTGAATCACTTACTCGTAATAAGACCGTATGGGCTCCTTCGGAATGGCCTACTTCATTTTATAATGCTAGAAGCAATCCATCACCTTATAAATGCATAGTTTTAAATTATAAAGATTTTCAAGATTGGAAAAAGATCTCTTATTCAGTTTTTCTCAATAAGTGCAATATAAATTTTAAAACACTAAGAATTGCTTCTATTGAAAAAAATAAGCCTTTAATTTTTCTTTAACATGGATTCTCGGATGGCTGTGAGGTGACAGTGTATGACACCGGTCATACAAATTCAAAACGGAAAGGTTGTAATCAACATCCCAACCAGTGTGATCGATTCGAAAGGACTTTGCGACAAAAATATAGTTCCTCAAAAATACCATAAGGAGTACCTATCCATTAGTTTTGCTAATGCGATTAGAGATTCCTTAAATGAAACAGACGAGGAAGATATTTTATAACTCCACTTTTCGCTGCATATGATTTTGTTAAGTTGAAGTTCTTTTTATTTACTGTAACCATTAAATAGAGTATTTTTTGATGTTTTCTTAGGTTCTAAGCTTTATTTTCACAAACAATAAACAATAAATAAAGTGAAATTTTCATTAAAGTATAGTTTCTTAATATTTTCATTTTATCGTAAACGCCAAAATTTGATATTGGACGGGAAAACAGTGACCGCCAAAATATCGTAAACGCCAAAACCAACAAAAACAAACGCCAATTTGACACCTGCAGCGTCCGCTTTATTATCACATTGTATTTACGAAAACGTAATTAAATACTAAAAATTAAACCCTCAAATTTTTTAGCTCAGGCAAAACACAAAAAAAGCCTCTCCTGTAAAATTTTCATTTTGTCGCTTACGATAATTTGGCGGTTAGGGCGCGATATTCTCCATTTCCAATTTCCTTTTTTATCCAACACACAAAAAAGTCACCCTCCATAACAATAATATGCACATGAGCACATAGGTACATATATCGCTCAACGCCCCTAACTGAAACAAATCTCTCATCTGTTTATAAGAGTAACGAGTTATTTACCTCTGACTTTAACATCTTTCGCAATGACGGTCTTGAGAGAGACGATGACTCTTCTGGTCGGGGAGTTCTCCTGACTATACACAACCGTTTCGACTCAGCACTCTATAAACCGTCGCATATCGCAAATTTTGAGTTTATTTGCGCTAAAATTACCATCCTTACTCGTAATCTATACCTACTTTGCTGTTACATTCGCCCCTCCCAACCAATTCAAGGCTACCAACTTGCTGTAGATGCTATAGACTCTCTCTTTGATGTTACTGATCCAAGCGACGATGTCATCATCTTAGGGGATTTTAATCTTCCCCATCTGCATTGGGCTCTGTCTGAAGATGAGTCTCATTTTGTCATCTCAAATGCAACCTCAGAAAAAGAAATAATTTTCGCCGATTGTCTCTCCAACTCTGGCCTCTATCAAATCAGTGGCGTAACTAATAACCTTGGCAGACAACTTGATCTCATTTTCTCAACCGATGCTGATAATTATATTGTTACAGAAAGTAGTCATCTTCTCTCTACTCTAGACCACTACCATCCACCCCTCTTTCTTTCGTTTTCCTATGGTGACACGAATTCCAACATTCATACTCAGAATTCTTACAGCTTCAACTTCTGGAAAGCTGATTTCGCCAAACTTAACAACCTGCTCGGTAATGTTAACTTCGCACGCGTGACTGTGGATAATGCTCTCTCGTCTTTCTATTCTGTAATATTTGATTGCCTTCTTCAAACTGTTCCCTACTCGCTCCAAAAAAATTGTTCTTCATCCCCACCATGGTATAATAAACAATTGCGCTCACTTCGTAACAAGAGGAACAAACTTTGGAGAGCATACTTGAAATCTCGTTCTGGCTATGACTACTCCATTTATCACCACTCACACACTCAATTCGCCGAACTTTCCGAGGCTCTTTACCATGATTACCTTGACCGAATGCAATCCAGTTTAATTACTGATCCTAAGCGGTTCTATCATTTCATAAATGCCAAACGTAAATCTGGTAGTTATCCATCTACCCTTAAACTCGCCAACACCTCCTCATCAGACCCCAAAATTTGTCGCAAACTTTTTTAGTCAGTCGTTTACTGACCGCATCTCCGAACCCGACCATAATTATTTCTCTTATATGGACAATTGCGCCCAAACATCTTTAGTTTCGGTTAATATCACCGCGCTACTTGTCACGGAGAAGATTAATAAACTTAAGGATGACTACTCCCCCGGTCCTGATGGGTTGCCTGCAATTGTTCTAAAAAAATGCGTGACGCACTTGGCTCAACCCTTGACTTCTCTTTTTCTCATGTTCTTATCCGAAAGTTCTTTCCCCCTTTCTTGGAAGCACTCATTTATCATCCCCATTCACAAGAAAGGCCCAAAAAATTAAATACCCAACTATCGGCCTATAGCTAAACTTTCATGCATATCGAAACTCTTTGAAAGCATAGTGTACGACTCGATGTTTTTTCATTGCAAATCCTTATTTTCTACTAACCAACACGGATTTCTTAAAGGGAGATCAACAACTAGCAACCTAACAGAATTCGTTTCTAAAGCACTATATGCATTTGAAGATGGCAGTGAAATTGACGTAATTGCCACTGACTTCAGCAAAGCATTTGATAAAATCTCGCACCGGATAATTACTCTTAAGTTAAAAACTCTAGGTTTTCAACCTGGTTTTGTCAATTGGATCAAATCGTACTTAGAAGGTCGACATTACGTGGTTATATTTAGATCTTCTCTCTCTAACC
The DNA here is from genome assembly GCA_946965025.1 of Blera fallax. Lineage (NCBI taxonomy): Eukaryota > Metazoa > Arthropoda > Insecta > Diptera > Syrphidae > Blera > Blera fallax. The sequence continues at coordinate 54,845,085 of OX337246.1, forward strand.
CCATTAAAGCCACCTCGGGAGTCCCTCAGGGCAGTCATCTTGGTCCTTTACTTTTCGTCCTGGCCACCAATGATGTCGCTTGCATTATTAAATACTCTTATCTCTCTGTCTATGCCGATGATATGAAAATATTTAGATATATATCTTCTCCATCTGATTCTCGCCCTCTTCAAGATGACCTTAACAGATTTTCTGTCTGGTGTCTGAAAAATTATCTCGAACTAAATGTTAGTAAATACCAGTCCATCAGCTATACTCGTAAACGCCTCCCACCAACCCCTAGGAACTACTTTCTCTGCAACGTGATTGTCCCATCAGTCTCATCTTTGCGAGACTTAGGCGTTACCTGCGATAGGGAACTTAACTTCCGTTCTCATATCGACAACGTAATAAGTAGAGCCAATTCTGCGCTTGGCTTTGTGAAGCGTTGGTCCAAGGAATTTTCGAACCCCTACGTTACCAAATCACTTTATATCACCTTCGTTAGACCCATCCTTGAATACGCTAGCCAGGTATGGTCGCCACACTACGCTGTTCACACCCAACGTATTGAAGCCGTCCAGCGCAGGTTTATCCGTTTCGCTCTTCGCGATCTCCATTGGGTTGATAGATACAACTTGCCTCCCTACCCTGATCGTTTAAAACTGATCAATCTCCAATCTCTCGAAGATCGTCGCAAAATTGCTGACATACTCTTCCTTCATCAGCTAATTACTGGTTACATTGACTGCCCGGGCTTCTTGAACTGATCTCATTTAATACCAGTCCCCGTAATCTAAGGTCCATTCCACTCTTCCGTCTTTTTCCTCATCGCACTAATTATGGTTATAACGTACCACTGTCCAGAATGCTGCGTTTGGCCAACAATGCGGAAAAGACTTTTGACTTCCACTGCAGCAGAACTACCCTTCGAAACAACCTTCTGCATCGCCCCAATACCGAATAACCATATCTCGACCTTGCCTCCCTGCCATAAATCTCCTCTCCTATCGTCTCCCTATTTATTTGTCTTTAGTTTTTAGTTATCTAGTTTTTAAGTCTTGTCCTTAGTTTTAAGTTTAGATTGTTTAAGTGCTTGTATTAAGCAAAATAAATGCCGGCAGTGCCGGCGCCAATATCAATATCAGCGCATATCCACCAACCAACCCTTTAAGCATAAATACTTTTCAGGTATCTATCTATCAATCACATAATAGCTGTATTTTATTATCACCCATGATCCATATAGATCATTGGTTTGTATATATTACAACAACAATACGTGATCTTGCTTTTGATCAAGATCAATTTTCGTGATCCAAAAATTAGTTCGGGCTATTTCTCACTAGGATACACTTTCGTTCGTGAATGTTGGCATAATTATCGACGATTGTCAAGGGTACATGTTGCCAAACTAGAATATGGAATATTATTTGCAAATCAAATTTTATTAAATAACTAGCTGTACCCTGCGCGCCACCAACTAAAATTAATTTGAAGGAAGGACTACACAAATATTCAACTCATTTTGAGTCATTTTATTGGTTTTGTTCATTTCGAACATTTTGCAGCCTTCTTTCCCGTTGTTCAGTTGTCTCAGACGAACGGGCCTCAGTAGTACGTATTCGATCAGTTTCTAACCTCACTTCTCGTTGTTCAGATGATTCAGACGAACGGGTCTCAGCGGCATGTACTCGAAGATTTTCCAGCCTTAATGCTCGTTGCTCGTCTGATTCTGAGGCTCGTAATGCTCTTTTCTTTCGTGCTTGAGGTGTAGATCGGCCAATTGCTTGTCGCTTTGGAGGCATAATTGTACGGGAACGACGTGAAAATGCGTTTGAATTTATTAGATGTCAATCAGCAATCCGAATCTCACAATGTATCCAATCGAATTGAGCCGGCTGTTCACACACGGATGGAAATGTTAATATTGACGGTGATCACAATTCACTGAGGAAAATTTGGAGTGAAAAAAGTCAGCATTCGAGAATTGTTGAAATCGATTTTAATTCCACTCACGATGATATCCGAAAAAAAACTGCACAGCAAATGCGTTCGGAACGTCAATCAGCAGTCAGATCCTTCACATACACATTCGATGATCTTCGTGAGTTCACTGTAGAGAATGAATAAAATCAGCTCACGGAAACTACGAAAATTCAATTCGATTGAATTATTTATTTAACTCACAATGAAATGCACAAAACTATTCGAAAATCGACAATATTGTCTGTTCCATGTGAGCCGGACATGAATTTTACAATTTACATAAATTCTTATTGCACCCACAACTCGAACGTCATCATTCGTTCGCTGTTTTCGTTTCAATTCAAATCAGCATGAACTGTCACGGCAATATATGAAATTTATTGAAATGACAGTGGCGCCATCTGTCGGAAATTGGTCGTACCAACTCAGAAACCTTCGTGGGCTCATGCACAACACCTTTGCTAAAGATCATCACATGATCAAATGCATAGTTTACGATTCTATAAAGGACATACAGACAAACATTCATTTTTATATGTATAGATTTTATGTTCGAATAATTAATAATTATCCGAGAATCTCTGTAACCTAATAAGTGAGTAGCAACCATTTTGGATGAATTGGTGCCGGTAAAATGTACAAAATCAAAACTAAAATGTGTTTAACAAACATAAAATAAAATGAGAAATGCAAAATATTATTCCCAGTTGATATTTGTTGATACAAATTAACAATTTCCTCCTTAAAGAAAGCAAGCACATTAAATTTTCATTTAAAAAAAAATATTTATTCGAATGGCAACCTCGCGCTAAATGGCACTCAGCTGTGAAAGAACAATGGATGATGGTTTGAGCCTGAGGTAAAAATTATCGGTATCAAACGAGGAACCCATGCTTTCAGCATTGAACAACGAAAAACCTGATAAGATACTTTCGTCCCTTTTAAATGAGAACTATGGAATACACAAATGCGACCTAAATTAAATAAACGTCTTATTTTGACAAAGTTAAGTGTCAACTACTACGACAACACAGAACTTAAATTTTTCGTTGATCTGGATTGTTGTATTTTCATCGTGTGATCTATATTGATCATAGGTGATAATAAAACACGGCTATGAATCATGATCACTATCAATTCTTCCACAACCTCACTTATTCCCCTAAAACTCCATGCTGTAACCAGGGTTGCCGCTGGAGAATTTGAAAAAGTCGCAATTAAAGGGTCACGGAGCAGAAAAAGTCGCAGGAAAAGCTATTGAATCCATTGAAATGAAAAACTTAGAAGTTAACATAAAAGCTTGCATTTCGCAAAACAAAACAAAAACATAAACAAATAATTCAACAAAAAAAAAAGAACGCACTGGATTATAGAAAAAATAAATAAAAATTTAATTTTCTTCGCATTTCATGCCTACATTTTTGTATTAAGTCATCTGGAGGAGTCCAGTCCTCCAAATCACTTTTTTCTATTATATTTAATGCAGCAATCGTCACACGTCTCAATATTTAATTTATTTTTTACTCTATTTTTCATCTGAGAAAATGCGTTCTGCACAAGCACTACTATGCGGAAGAGTGAAAATCTTTGCTACAAATAAATACAAATAGGCTCATCAAGATGACACTTTAGGCGGCCCACTATTTCCTCAAAGCCTTTCTCATGTACTTTAAATTGTGATGAGCTACTAAATGGAATTTTTTTTTAAAAAATATTTTTTATACGAAAAAGTCTCAAATGTATAAAAAAAAAAAAAAAATTGGTCTGGGTGCGACCCGCAAGGTCCACACGACTAACTTCCCAGTGGGAAGAAATAAAAAAACAATATTCATTTTTAAATAATAAGTATTATTTTTATTTATTTTTTTTTTATTTTCGTCGCTAAACATTTTTCATATATTTTATATTTCATTTTTATAAGTCTTCTGTTTATGTCAATGAACTTTGAAATATTATTTTCACATGATCAAGATCTTTGCGCATACGAAAAGGTTTAATGAAGCTCAATCCCAAACACTAATGGCCTGCACATAAACACTTGCTTCTACAATTACTACGACGTTTGATGAACAATGAAATTTTCTTCTTCACGTTATCAAGAAACCATCAACTTGGAGATATCTCATCAATACCACTCATCAACCAAGAATGCTGAATTAACATTTCTTTACTTAGAAGTAACTAAACAACAATATTGATAACAGACTACGCACAATATAATTTACTTTCTTCGTGAATTGTTCAAGACTGACATCACAAAACTACTGCTTTTCACCATGAACCGTTCAAAAATCATCGTAGGAGATTATTAATCATATCCTCAAGAATTTTATCATCTTCAACAAACATTTCCATATTGGCTTGTCACAAAAAAATAATAACTAGCAGAAATTGATGAAGCTCTCATAACATCAACCAGCCCATACACAACATATGCAATTAAATCGGATTTAAAATGGAAGAAATCGACTTTACATAAGACTTACATTACTTACAGATATCTCCCACCGGCGTTTGTTTCATAGGTATCCCACACCGGGGGAACACAATGGATGCGTGGAGACCCGAGTGAGACTGCACCCTTGCTGATGCAGTCACCCCCCCTACCTAACCTAACCTAACATAAGACTTATCAAAATATGAAATAACAATATTTTTTCATAAATACTATTTACATATATGTACTTATAGAAATGAAAAAGAGCATTGTTTCATCGAAAATAACTTTTACGGTAAATAACTTCTACTTACAACCATGTTCCACGTCATAATTTATTTTTTAAATGTTAAATGTTCATCATACTATTATGTACCTCCAAATGTTTTCTCAAACATAATATTCTTGTATTAATTGCATATTAATAAAGCAACCATGAATTGCAAAAAGATTGTTGATTTTTTTATATCGAAGAATATATTCACATCCCATTTTTTATTATTACTATTGTTATCAACGTAATTTTTTTTATTATAACTAATTGTTACGAGTTGGCTAGTTCGAAATCTCATTATTCTCCTGGCCTGATAATATAAATTTTAAATTCTACACATTCATCTAGTTTTTGTTCATAAGTATTTTCTTTTAATAATATTTTTTTTTTAAATAATTGCTACGACATGCATAAAAATGTTGCTAAAACATACAATTATAATATTAAAAAAAAATCACTACGAAGGTATTTAGAATCCGCACGAATGAATAGTACAAATCATCAATTTGAAAATTCAGCTAGTTTGCCTTTATTTTAGTTATTTAATTACTAACAAAAAACTACTGGACCGATTTTTCTGGAAACTTGATCAGTTCTTAGTTACGTAATTACGCGTCAAATGAACCCGGTCCCATGTCCATATCGTCTTTGGTTCTCGAGATAATCGAGGCGAAAGATAATTCCGAACGCACATACGAACATACGCACATACGAACATACGCACATACGAACATACGCACATACGAACATACGCACATACGAACATACGCACATACGAACATAAGTACATACGTACAGCTGTGGCCAAAATAATAGCAACACTACCTACTTTTCTTTATTATTGTACGTAGCGGTACTCTTTCCTTAGATTTTAGGAGAGCAATGCACTAAAATGTAACGGTAAACTTGTCAACACATTATTGTGTAAAAGCATTCGAGTAAGAACGTAGCACACGATCAGTAGCAATTATTCTGTGACAAGGTACAGTTTTACCTTGTCAAAAAAATGGCAACAGACAGATTTTAAAAAAAAGGAACCGCTTTCGAGCTAAAACTACGAAATAAATTGGTAGGATTTGTTAATTGAATAGTGCCCTGATAATTTAATGCTATTTTACATGATTGTTCTGCATTTAGCAAACGGTATTATGGGCAGAGGAAAGCATAGCTCGGAATCTAAGCGAGAAACTATTTTGGTTCTACGCAATCATAACTAATCTATCCGATGTATTGCAAAATCACTCGGATGTTCCCCAAGAATGGTTTTTAATGCTCAACACTCTAGAAATTTTCTCGAAACAAGAGGACACCCGCAAAAAATATCCACCAAAGGCAAAACAGCGCTAATAAGGAACGTCAAAGTGAACCCTTTTATGTCGTCCAAAGAATTTAAACGCGAAACTGGACTTGAAGTGAGTGCCAGTACAATTCACCGAACTCTGGTGGATGCGACTTTATACGCTCGAGCTTCGAGGAAAGTGCCACTGCTGAACAAAATCCACATCCAGAAGCGCATTGACTTTGCCAAACTCTACCACGTGCCACATGATCCCCTTCAGGCAGCGAAGCAGTGGAGAATCGTACTTTGGAGCGACGAAACGAAGATAAACCTCTTTGGAATGGATCGTAAGCACTTCGTTCGTCGCCCAGCAGGTGAAGCCTGCAATCCAAGGTACACAAACCCACTGTAAAGCATCGCGGTGGTAGTATTATGATATGGGGTTGTTTTTCTTGGTAGAACGTAGGTCCGGTTTACCTTATAGAGGGCATAATGACAAAACAAAAGTATGTAGACATACTACAAAATGTTATGCTTCCATGGGCCGAAGAAAATATGCCGCTAAAATGGCGGTTTCAGCAAGACAACGACCCCAAGCACTCGGCAAAGTTAACTTGGTTTGAGCAAAATTGTGTGGATGTTTTGCAGTGGTCTTCTCAATCTCCGGACTTAAATCCGATTGAGAACATCTGGGGAGAGCTGAAGATTTAAGTTAATAAGCACAACCCCTCAAACAAGCAAGATCATTGGAGAATCGTTCAGGAAGTTTGGGCTTCAATTGCCTTTAGATAAATGCCGCGAATTAGTCGATTCTATGAAGAACAGAGTCGATGCTGTTATTAAAAACAACTGTCTTGTGACTAATTACTAACTTTCGTTAAAAAATATAATAAATAAAATGCATTATCTGAACGTTTTTCTCTGTTATTACTTAGTGTTGCCATTTTTTTGGCCAGCCAATATCGCTGTGTGAAGCACAATAGTTGAGACTGCTAAAATATACGTTCAACTTTACAACAAATTGTACATAGAATATGTTGTAAACATATTTGTAAGTTAGTTGAACCAAAAAAGTTTTTAAAATCCCAATGAAATAGCAGTTATCTTTAACACTATTGAAATATAGTTAATGTTGCAATTATTTTGGCCATAGCTGTACACACAGACATCTCTGTAAAAACGTTGGATTTGGATTCAGGTGACCTTAAAACGTCAAAATATGTCGATATGTCGATATGTCAAAATTCGCGATTCACAAAATCGGCCCCATTACAACAACTTCCCATTGGGAAGTTAATAAAAGGGGTCAAAAAGAGGTGTTATTTAAAAAGTCGGGTCATAGTCTCTTTGCGTCAAAAAAGGGTCAAATTGCGACTAAAGTCGCATAGCGGCAACGCTGGCTGTAACTCCAACATCCTGTTTAACAATGCGCTGAATAATTCACATTATCCGGCGCATAGCGATGGTATATCCTATTCCCAAAAAGGGAGAAATATACTTCCAATCCTTCGAATATCTGATCCATAAGACTCTTTACGAACATAATCAATATATTGGAAAAGTTGTTAATAGTGCCTAAGTGGGTTGAGGACAACCGGATAACCAATTCGGATTCAAGGCGGGGCATGATACTATAAATGTCGTGTCTATACTTTCGTTGGATGAAATGGAACATGAAATAATGCACGGGTAGCTGCATTGTTAACTTTGAAAAGGCCTTCGATACCGTATGGCTAGATGAATTCTTGTACAAGTTCAGTACGATGGGCATAAGCACAACACTGTTATATGTACATGCTTTGTAATATGCTCACAGTTCATTGCGAAAAGAGGCAATGTGGCTTCCACTGGGACGTGGGTGCTGTGTTGGTTCGTTCTTCAGAAAGTTCAAGTTTATCTTTAATCAGGTGCAACAATTTTTGTCTTTCACAAGAACAACCTGCTAGCTTCGACTCGACAGGTATTCGTGCATTTAAAAAATATATAAGTGAGGAGTTAGTTTATACATAAAAAAAATAATCTAATCATTCGTCAATACGTTATATAGTTAGTACCATTTTTATCGAGGGACGTTAATATTCTCATTTCATTTGATTACAGAGTGTTCATGCTATAGAGAGGTCCTCTAGAATTACGGATTATCGCTTCGTAAAAGAGATAAATGGTGCACTTACCATTACGAATGTGATGCTGGAAGACGATGGCAAGTGGCAATGTGAAGCGGAAAATTCAAATGCGTACATTGAGAACGCACGCGCTGTAAAATTAGTAGTATTAGGTAAGTTATAAAATTTCAAATATTTTTCAATCTAAAATACAAATTTTGTAATTTTTCCAACATTTCCCAACCTTCTTAACAAATTCTTAAGATATATAAAAAAAAAAATGCATGTACCCAACCTTATATATTTTTACGGCGATTCACCATCTAATGAAATAAAGAATAAAAAAATCAATTTATTGGAAACTTAATTCAAAAAAAGTTATGCTATTATTTTACGTAGCCACAGATAACACAGATATATTATAATAAAACTATAGTTTTAAAGACCCCTTGCATCCTATTCACATAAAGTCGCAAATATGTACACTGATGGACAAAAGTATTCGTAAAATGATATTGTCTGATGAAAAATAAAAAAAGATACTGAAACCGTTATATTTGATATTTATTTTTTTTTATTATTTAAAAGATTAGTTCTTAACGTAAACATAAAACTACTAAAATGAACAATTCAATTTTACAATAACTGTAAATAATCAAAAATAACAAAACAACTCAAATTTTAGATGGACAAAAGTATTCGTAATTCATAAAACCTTTACAAAACTATACAAAAATTCAATAATTTAATAATTTGTTTGGTTGCCTTTTTGTTTTAAAACTGCTTGTAGTCTATTTGGCATGGAGTGTACTAAGTTTTTAGTAGCATCGGTGCTTATATTCCTCCATTTCGCCTGTAGCAACTCCTTGAGCTGTCTCTTTGATGTTATGTGATGCTCTCGTATCCGTTTATCTAGCACATCCCATAGATGCTCTATGGGATTGAGATCTGGTGATTGGGGTGGTGTTTTCAAAGTATGAGGGGTGTTATAGAGTATCCATAAACGAACCATTTTAGCTGTGTGCTTTGGGTCGTTGTCTTGTTGAAAATAGAAGTCGTCACCCAAATTCAAATTTTCAGCGCTTTTTCGTAAATTTTCTTTCAATACTGGGGCGACCACTTCGGGGATTATTTTTTAGGTTGGCGTTATTTTCATAACGTTTGATAATATCTCTTACGGTAGTGTAGCTTCTTTTTACAATTCCTGATATTTCTTTAATTGATTTGCCACTTTCAACGAGATTTAAAATAATTTTTCTTTCTTCTACGGTTGTTTCTTTACCTTTTCGACCCATTTTGTTACACAAAATACAAGTTACTCACATGGAGCACTACATATGTAAAATGAAACAATAAATACCTAGTATTTATAAATTTGCTTCATTTCTTGGGTGGGCACACTTTTTAAGTTATTTTAAATACGAATTTTTCAAATTTATTTTTGAATGGCGAATACTTTTGTCCATCTAAAATTTGAGTTGTTTTGTTATTTTTGTTTATTTACAGTTATTGTAAAATTGAATTGTTCATTTTAGTAGTTTTATGTTTACGTTACGAGGGCGCCGTGGCTCAAGTGGTTAGTGCGTTGGATCGCTGAGCGTGAGGTTCGAGGTTCGAATCCCAGAGAACACCAAAAAGTTTTTCACGGTCCCACCTCTCGCGAATGTCTGACAAACGTCCGAGAGTAATAATTGTCAAGAGAAAGCCTTTTGCCTTTCGGACATGGCTCTAAACTGTAGGTCCCTTCCATTTGTGTGAAAAATATAACACGCACAACACGAATGGTCGCGAGAAGCTTGGCCCTGGACCACATACGGTCCGTTGCGCCAAGAATTTGTATTTGTATTTGTATGTTTACGTTAAGAACTAATCTTTTAAATAATAAAAAAAAGAAATATCAAATATAACGGTTTCAGTATCTTTTTTTTATTTTTCATCAGACAATACCATTTTACGAATACTTTTGTCCATCAGTGTACCTACATTAAAAAGGTTGAAATTAACCCTAGTTGAAAAAGTATGTCTAAAAAATTTCTTTAAACCGAAGCACGTGTTTGCTTTTTACTCTAAGCTGTGATAAATTCAGGGGTGGCAATGGTGTTGTGGTAGCGTCATCGTTTGTCGAGCTGATGGTTCACAGTTCAATCCCTGATGTCAGCAAGCATTATTTGATAAGAGGCAGTCCGAACAATTGCGAAAGCTTATGACAACACTACTGCGAAGGCATAACACTGGCAGTAGGTTTGTCATATAGCTGGAGAAATTGTTCGCTCTGTTGATGATTGATATGCTTATGACATCAGGTTGACCGGGAAAAAAATACTGTGAAACAGAAGCGAAGACAAAACAAATAAATGACATCAAACAGCCTCCCCAGTTATCTGGACACCCACCCCTGGAGCTAATGTGTGAAACCTAATACAGCTGAGTTTCAAACCACTACACCAATCTCTTTCTCTCTCTCTCTATCTTCCTTCAACGCCCGCACTGTGTATACACATTAAAAGGGTATTCATATCCCCTTGAGTGCGGGTAAATTAAAAAAAAAAAAAAAAAATGTAGCATTTTATCAACTACTATTACAAAATGAAGTTGATATTTCTTTGTCCTTTGTGAGAAAACGGCTGAACCGATTTTAATGATTTTTTTTTACTGATTTCGAAATCGCATGATACAGGTTTATATAAAGCTACTTATACAATTTTGTGCTTGGCAGTCCACGAAAAGAGACAAAATAACTTAGAAACACAAATAACATCAACTTTGCCTTTGCCGATTTTAATCAAATTAGTTTTGCCGTTTAGAGTTTTTAAAGACGCAAATTTCAAGTCCAAAATCATGATTCTACGTCATCTAGAAGCTGAGCAATATCAAAAATATCATTTGTAAAATTCAGAATTTTGTTAATTTTTCGTTGATCATGTCTCCCAACCATGTCGTAGTGGTGATAATATTTTTTTTCTTTTTTCTCCTTTCTCTGCCTTTTCGCTAAATTTATGAGCAGAGGCGAGTGGTTGGCGATAGAAGGGTGTGTGTTTCCTTTTCCTTTTTTCCTTATTTTTCTGTTATACATGCATACTGGATAAGTTGCGTGCATGTTGTGTCTGTGTGTGCTGTGGTAGCGATTCCCACTGGGGATGTTATAATTGAGTTTACACATTTTCAGTATTTGTAGTTTAACCGAATCAGTTGCTATGTATTCCACCGAATGTGTGGCGCCAACTAAAATGAGTAAGAGATATTCTAAGCCTGATATTAGGCGAAGGGGTAAAGATACAAAAATAAGGCGGATGTCTCGGCTGAAAAATGTGTAAAGTTCCACTGTTAATAGACTTGGTTCTGTTAGTGAACGGTTTATACTACCTCTGTTTTATGTTCGGCGGGCTCTAACCCGACTGCTGCCATCCACCGTCTGGCCTTGGGATATCAAGCCTTAGTACCCAATCATACATAGTTTTCCAAAGGATACTGATCGTTGTGGAACCCCGCCAGATATGTACGTGGTACTGTTTACTCTATCGTCGGTATCGAAGATCAGAAACCGTGTCTGGAAGTATCTTAGTATTATTTTAATTAATGATAGGCAAAAGCTCTGTTAAAGTGGAAAGTTTGAGTGATAGTCGGTGAAACCTAAATTAAAGAATTCGGAAATTTTAATTATTTACATAAAAGAGATTGAGTATTCAGTTTATTGTGCAGAAAAGTGTATACAGTAAACGTTCGATATTGTGAACACACAATATTTTTATACAGGCTATTCTAAAAAGTGAACAAAAAAAATTTCGATATAGTGAACTCATAATTTTCTCAGAATCTTTCAGCATGCAAAAAAAGTTAAAAAAACGTAAGCGCGTGCAGTCGCTAATATGTAGATGCAGTAACATGTAATTTAAATCTCCTGTTTGTTCAATTCAAAGTGTTGTATCTATTCCGGGATTATATGCATACATGTATGCTACGAAATTTAGGGTTGTTTGTAGCTTAACTACAAACTAGCGAAACTGTTGAAGGTCAGAAGAAGTTTGAATACCTAGCCTGTTGCTTGTCTGTGTTAATTTTAATTTTGGTACACATTAAATTTATTTTTAAATTTTTTATTACATTGTATGCATTACAGATAAATTGTTTTTGTTTAAAATAAATTACTATTTTTAGTAAATATTGGATTGTTTTTTAGTAACTTGACAGAAAAGTCTTAATCATATTGTAATTTCGATGTATTGTACGTATTTTGATGAAATTTGCTTCAAGGATTCCACGCTCGGTACAATGAACAATCGATACAGTGTACAGGTTTTTATTAGTTCACTATATCGAGCGTCTACTGTATATCAACAAATCGAGTGCTGCTGCAAGAATAAATATTTCGATTGTAAGGTGAGCTTTTTTATTCCATGTATGCGGAGTTCCCGTCAGACAAGCGAAAACCTTTGTTCTCTACAAATGGAATTTGTCCTCTACATTAAATAGGTTTTTCAAAAGTTAACGTTTGAGCACAGATAATGAACTACCCAGATGTGGCACGCCCTTATAAAAAAATGAAGCATATTTTTGTCGTGGCAGACAAAGAGCTTTCAGAATAAGTACAGCAAATAAAGCTTTTTATTTTTCCTCACTCCGTTCGTTCGTGTGGGAAAAGTTCTTTTTCTCATCGTGTGTTTGTGTTGTGACACACAAACGAAGAAGGTGAGGAAGTGTAAAGGGGTATGCGGGAAGGGGCATGAAGATGCATGACGGTGTGATTTCCATACCACCGCAGCAAAAGAACAAATTTTCATGAATGGAAGTTTTGCAAACGCGTATGCGTTGTATATGAAAAGGTGTAACTGAAGGGCGCGAAAAGTCAATCATTTCGTTGCACTTTGTGATGAAATTTGGTGCGTAGTGTTTTATGAGGTTTTCCTCATGTCCCTATCTAACCTAAAATAACCTAAAGCAGTTTTATGTTCATTTTTATGGAATACTCTTCAAAACCTGGTAGTCTTTTGAGCATCAAACCTTAGGATATCGGGGTGATTTTGAAGACGACCTAGGACTTGTTTGAAGAAGCGACGAGTTTTTGCCTCGTTTTTAAGCCCTGATTAGGTTTACGTGATGACATTGGATAATGGTGGACGTGAAGGTCTTTATTCGGGGTTTGGTTTGGTACATAAACAGGTTTTGTCAGTGATTCCGCTCTATGTACACCCATCAGAGTCACCTTGAAGGCATGATTTATCTAAAAATATGACCCACCGCCTAACCAGATGATTTTTCATTGTTCTGGAAGTAATGTAATCCAAGCAGGAGGCCCCGGTTTTGTAGGTAGTGTGTTCCCTTGTGACTCGACTGGTGGAGCCCCGCCGGCGTAAGACCAACATCAGCCACATAGCGGAAAAGAAAAACGAATAGGGAGCGAACGCTGTACCTGGAACTGCATCGTCCCCTTAAGGGTTGAATCCCAGAACTATTTTCTCTTGGTCCTCCAGAATCTTTTTCCCAGTCTTAGTATTAATGATCACGGGCTTTCTGGTTTCCTGAATACCAATTGGTACCCAAATCCTTCCCAACACGCTTTTTAATGTCATATTCTACTTCATGGTCAAGACATCTCCAACCTACAACAATGCTTTGATATACGTGGCTCCACTCAATATTCACTGGCTGCACCCCAAAATCATGAGGAAAATTTCTAAATTGAACGGGTACTGGCTTCGGAGGAAGCCTTGTTAAGGCTATACCACTCGGTGCATATACTACGGTTTTTCAGGCTGAAGTCCATCTACATACTATTACATTCTTTGAAGGAATTTATGCCTCAGATCATAGAAGTCCTAACAACTAGAAAACGAAAATCGTTTTTCGCCAATTTTAGCATTTTATGTGGCAACGCAGAATTGTATGTCCTTAATCAATCCTACAAGAATTTTCTTGTGCTTCTGCAATAGGCTGTCAATTTAGGCCTTGTTGTACGGTTGCTTTTATTTCCTTTCCATAATATAGGAACGCTATCTGTTGTTTGGTTATAGGGGTGTGGGTACACTGCGGTCTTTATGGATCTATTATGCTACCCGGAATCAGAGTATCGTGAGTGGATTTTCTTCTAATATTTGGTAAGCATCCAGGCGTTTTCTTCTTTTGTGAATCAGTGATTCACATACCTTTAGAAAGTGCCTTGGGGTTTCATCAAAGTCTCTTCAGAATCTAGAGTCTCCACTTTGCTCAATACCCAGTTTCCTGAGGTGTTCTTGTAGGAATACGCGGCCAGTTTTTGTTGACAGACCTTACTTCTTTCGGTATAGTGGTAGAGGTTTGTTGGTTGAGGCTCAGGTTCCATAGCGCTACCTAAGCAAGAATATAATACCTGCAGAATTTGTCTGTGTTGAAAATGTGTGTATGTATACATAAGCAAAAGTCACAATGATACACTTTTCAACATACTAGAAGAGAAGATGAAAAACAACGGGACTTTCCCGATAACTGTCGAACTTCTTCTTTGTTACTTATGTTTGCATATACGCACGTTCAATAGAGTCAGCTGCGTGTTGACTGCGAGTGCGTACAGTCGTTATAATAAAAAGGAGAAATTATTAAACAACAAAGTGTTTGAGTGTGAATTTGCTGGTCTGGAATAATACTTAAATGTATTATATTTAATTCTGTTTTCTATAGGTTATGGGCCCAGACACAAATACAGCTAATAAATAATCGGATGCTTTGGTTGTTATAATAAAAGTGAATTGCTGTGAAATTAAGTGTGGCTTTGGACAATTCTGCAATAAAAAAAAATAAAAAATAATAAAACGACGAAACCTGCAAAGTATTCATACCTAAAAACGTGTATACATATTTTTTTTTTTTTTTTGGTTGCGCCAAGGGATGTGGTAATCTTCTAAAGATACTAGTAGCCCGGGCTACTAGCATGCACGATTCGCAGACCCGAATAATCGATGCCAGGAATGCGCCTACGTACTAATCCACACCCTGCACACTTCTACCACTCTCCCCACGGGACTGCCGTTAGGTATTACTTCGCGGGGCTGGTTAGCATATCAAGCTATTCGTGCTGTTCACCTGCTTCTGAGGCTTCCGATGTTCTGTTTCTTTGCCTTTCTATTCTCCTTAGCTCATTTTGTACAATTGTTACAAGAGCGCTTATTTCCGTCCAATTCTCTTCCGACTCCAACAAGTGTTCGAGGAGTAACGACGGACTGGGCAGAGTAGTTCTCCATGCCGTGAAGCGTGGGCAATAAAATACTGCGTGCTCCGTATCTTCATCTTCATTTGGGCATTCGGGGCAAGATAGTGAGCTGTCGTGTCCAAATCGGTGGAGATACTTGCGGTACCCGCCGTGGCCAGACAGGAACTGCGTAAGGTTATAGTTGCAGTCTCCATGTTTACGACTTATCCAGTCTTGGATTGTCGGTATGAGTTTGTGTGTCCATCTGCCTTTCGTTGTATTATCCCAACGAGCTTGCCACATAGCTGCTGACTTTTCCTCAATTTTGATCCTCTTGATTCCGTTAGCGTCATGTTGGCTCAAGGCTCTTCTGTGGTATATCCTCAACATTTCATCTGCAAGAATGTCGATAGGGGCCATTCCGGCTATAACAAAGGCGGCCTCATCTGATATGGTCCGAAAACCGCTGATTGTTCTTAGCGCGCAGAGTCTGTATGTTGACGATAGTTTCCTTCTGGTCTCCTTCGTCGTTAAAACATGCGCCCAAACTGGGGCGGCATATAACAAAACTGATGTAACAACTCTGGAGAGTAGGACTAGTTTTGCGTATCCAGGTCCACCAATGTTAGGCAGTATGCGCGAGAGAGCTCCCTGCATTTGCGATGCTTTCTTGGTTATATAGTCCACGTGTGTTTTGAACTGCAGTTTGTTGTCCAGTATTACTCCAAGGTATTTAACCGCTTCTTTGGACCTGATAATTTGGTTACCAACCTGGAAGTTGGCAAACTCTACACTTTTACGACTAGTTATGAGGACGGCCTCTGTTTTATGGTCGGCAAGTTCTAGTCCGGCGGTGGACAGCCAATCCTTTATCTGGACAATTGCTTCATTTGTAGCAGATTCAACTCCACGAATCTGTTTAGCTACTGTCACGACGGCAATGTCATCGGCGAATCCAATTACAGTCACCCCCCCAGGTAACGCTAACCTCAGGACGCCGTCATACATAATGTTCCACAATAACGGCCCTAAGACCGATCCCTGTGGAACTCCCGCAGTGACATTGTAATATCGTACCCCTTCATCTGTATAGTATCTCAACTTCCTGTTGATGAAATAATTGGTCACTATACGCAGCAAGTAATATGGTGTATCCATCCTGGCGAGTGATCTTCTAATGAACGACCAGTTCGCCGAGTTAAACGCGTTCTTAACGTCTAATGTTACTACTGCACAGTACTCCTTTGTGCCGTAGAGCCATCTTTCCCCTTCGATGGCACCTTTTGCGATATTAACTACTTGTCTTATGGCATCAACAGTAGATCGCATTTTTCTAAAGCCAAATTGGCGATCTGAGAGAGCTCCTTTCTCCTCTGCTACCGCGAGTAATCTATTATAGATTATCTTCTCGAGAATCTTTCCCATTGTGTCGAGTAAGCATATTGGGCGATAGGACGATGGTTCTCCTGGAGGCTTCTTTCCTTTAGGTAGTAGGACCAAATGCTGCATTTTCCACTTTTCGGGAAACGTTCCTTCTTCGAGACACTTCTGCATCGTCATTATGAACATGTCTGGTCTCTTTTTTATAGCCGCCTTTACTGCCTTATTCGGGATGCCGTCGGGTCCGGGCGCCTTGGTGTCGCCTATTTTGCTGCATGCCTGAAGCAACTCTTCTAGTGTAATTTGGGGAATAGTCGCTGTATTGAGCTCTCTTACGATGTTGCAAATAGTAGCTGGTATTTGGGGGAAAAGGTGCTCTACTATGGATCTCAACATCATTGGACATGTTATTGGAGGAGTTCTATAGCCCTTCAGTCTCGTCATTACTATTCTGTATGCCGAGCCCCATGGGTTAATGTCGGCTTCCGCACAGAGGCGTTTGAAACATGCGGTTTTGCTCTCCTTGATGGCTCTATTTAAATTGCGTCTTGCCAGTTTAAAAGTGTCCATGCATTGTTGAAAGTCTGGTCTCCTTCTTGATCGCTGAACTTTGCGCCGGGCTTGTAGGCATCTTGCCCGAAGTGTTTTTATTTCCTCGGTCCACCAGTAACACGGTGGTGCCTTCCTGCTGTTTGTCCTTCTAGGCATGGATGCATCGCACGCGGTGGTGATGGTGGCTGTGAGGCGATGTACAAGGGTATCCGCTGTTCCACTTAGGGTTAG
The DNA here is from genome assembly GCA_946965025.1 of Blera fallax. Classification (NCBI taxonomy): domain Eukaryota; kingdom Metazoa; phylum Arthropoda; class Insecta; order Diptera; family Syrphidae; genus Blera; species Blera fallax. The sequence goes on from OX337246.1 coordinate 54,862,470, forward strand.
ATCCCCGTTCAACATTTCTTCAAATGCATCCTTATCGAAAGTTCTGTCATTCCATTTTGGGCCCGTGAGCTTTGGGGGCTCGACTGGTTTCTTTCCTTTTATTTCCATAATAATCATTTGGTGGTCGTTGTGTGAATATTCCTCACTGACCCTCCATTTTATGGTTCTCAGCATGGAGTTGCTCACAAGGGTGATGTCGATGATAGAGCCTATTCCAGCCTTCCGATACGTATATGCGCGACCTTTGTTAGCGATGCTAATCGATAGGGGAGCAATTGTTTCCAGTAGGGCTTGTCCTCTGGTGTTGGTTATTCTGCTGCCCCATTCTGTCGCCCACGCATTAAAGTCGCCTCCTATAACCACTGGGGCTCTTTGAAGTGCATCCGCGGTTAGATTGTCCAGCAATAGTTGGTATTCGCTGGTCGTCAAGCTAGGTCGGGCATAACAACTATAGAAATGTATTCCATTTATTTTCGCCCGCACGAAGCCTTTTGTTTGATCGCTTATTTCTTGGAAAGCATAGCGTCCGCATATCCATATTGCTGCCTGTTTTCCCTTATCGAAGATCCAATTATTGTTATCGTCGGGACATTCATAAGGTTCACTTATCATGATAACGTCCGCCCTTTCGTCCTTGGCCGTTTGTGCTAGGATGTCCTGGGCTATTCTACAATGATTAAGATTTATTTGTAGTATCTTCATGATCTTTTGCTAGTGATAGCTCTCCGAAAGACTGGGCATCTGTTACTGCCAGCTACATGCTTCGAATCATCTGGATGGTCTTTCTTGCAGAACATACAGGATGGTTCCTTATCGCAGTTCTTCGCTATATGTCCTTCTGCTCCACATCTCCTACATAGTCTAGAGCGGTCTTCCTCACTTTTGCATTGCCAGGCCAGGTGACCAAATTCTAGGCATTTGAAGCACTTTTTTAGCAGCGTCCGTTCGCGCATGCGGCAGTTGACCCAGCCGATTTTGATCTTTCCGGCTTCTAATAGTTTTCCTGCGTCTTCTGCAGGAAGGCTAATCGTTGCCTTTTATGTTCCACCATATGCCTTTCGCAGGGACAAAATGTCTGTCGGCGAAACTGTCACTCCAAACTGAGCTTTGATACATCGATTACGTCATCTACAGTAGTGACCTCATCATGTCTTTAACCTCAATGATGGTGTGGTGCGTAAGTGACCTTACGTTCGCTTGCTCCGCTAAAGCTTCACTGATGACGCCTTTAAGCTGGGTGGTATTAGTACTCGTCTCCTTGAGTTGTATGAGAAGGTCTCCCTTCTGTGTCCTTCTGATTTTTGATACCGCCTTTCCCACTGTTTCCAGTTTAGGGTCTGCCTTCACCTTGCGTAGTATCTCCGCGTATGACAGGGTCCCTGTCGCTTTAATGACAATAGCGTCGGGTCTAAGTTTTTTGGCATCTTGCTGCTTCTTTTTGGCGACCTTCTTTTTGGTGATGTTTTGCCATTCTTTTTCTCCTGTCGCTTGCTTTTGGCTAGTGCCTGGGTTGAGTTGTTTTTCCCTGGTCACTGGGGTCTCCACGCAATTTTCGTGTTTCGCGTTTCCAGTTTTGAGCGCTTTTGTTTACGCTTCGGCTCCGGGTGTTTATCTGCGACATCGTTTACTTCGTTTTTTTGTTTTAGGTTTGGCTCCGGTAGTTTGGTGTCTGCAACATCATTCAATGGGTGTTGCTGCTTCCGTTTGGGCTCTGGGGGTTCGCTGTCTGCAGCCTGTTTTCTCTTCGGCTCCGATGTTGGCTTAAGCCATGGCGAAGTTTGTGAGGAGTTGTTCTGACGGATCACTTCTTTTGCTTTCTCGTCGTGCAACTGAATCGCCGAGAGCTCGTAAAGGGCTCTGATGCTTTCTATAGCGTCTCTCATCGCTTGGTGGATAGAGCGCCTTTTGCCATCTTCCAACATTTCAACCAGCCATCTTATTTGCTCACCTAGCTTGTGAAAGTCGGATTTCTGCGTGGTTGCGGGTGACTCGCGTCGTTCCTTGCACCTTTGCGACGCTGCTTCTTGGTCAACTGGCGACCTTTGCATCCTTGATCGCCGCTGGAAAGGGTTTTCTTCAGTTTCCTCTACTACTCCTCCGATGTTTTTGTTTGTTTTGTTTGTGATCATTTCTATTGGATCCCCACTCAAAGCCGCTATCAATATTCGAATGTGTAGTTACCTAAGGATCCCATGGTTGTCTTTGCAAGCAGTGAGGCCATGCGAGGGTTGACACATACCCTTATGAGGTGTTGTGCCAGAGCCGGATCGGTGCTAACCAGGAATGTTACATCTGGACCTACACCACCAACTTAATGGTGACGAAACATTGAACGTACTTTGAGGCCTGCCAAGGTTTTAACGGGATGGGGGCGCTTGCAGCATTAGCCTGAAAGCCATTTCCGCAAGATTTCACTCTTACTTACTCAGGTAACAGAATACTGCAAACGTCAGCGCAAACGTCAGACCTTACTGGGCTCGGTCTTAATGTTTTGTGTCCTTTTTTGTTTGTCTATTATTATAGCATTATACTATAATAATAAACAATAAATTGTAGTATATATGTACATATATATATATATATATATATATACGTATGTTTGTATGTGCAACCTCTCTTCCGGGGGTGAGAAGTTGCTAGCTCCACGGTGTGGCGGGTGCGTCCGGATCTCGCCATTTGCTCTTAACTGTATCCCTCGTAGCCACCATGAGGTGGGAAGCACATATATGTAAGACGGTGCTTACTCGTCTTGTCACAGAGAGTTCATAGGGGTTCCTTTGACCTTTTCAGCCACGCCCTCCTTCTCTGCCGCTCTTGGTCGGGGACTGCTTATTGGGTATTCGCAGCTAACCTCCATTTCTGCAGGCCGTTCACTATCCGCCACCTGTGACCCCCACAGTTGCCTGAGCTTAGCCTCACCAGCCCGTCCGGCTTGGTGCCTGTGAACGTGTATACATACATATATGTGTGATGAAACGTGCACAAATGTGTAATTTCATAATTTCACAATAAGTTTCGCTGCAGAAAATTCATACTTGTATAGGTGTAGTGCATAAGTGTAGTAAAAAAAAATGGATAAAGGAAAGCGAAATATAAAACCGTTTGACGGAGAGAAGTATTCAATTTGGAAGTTTCGAGTGAGAGCACTTTTAGAAGAGAACGACTTATTAAAAGTAATTGACGAAGAACAAGAGGAAGTGACAGATGATATTAGAAAGACAGAAAGAAATGCAAAGAGCCTTATAATAGATTACTTGAGTGATTCGTTTTTAGTTTTTGCCAAAATTGAGAATAGTGCAAAGCTGATTTTTGCAAATTTAGATGCTATATACGAGCGGAAAAGCTTAGCATCACAACTTTCACTACGAAAGCAACTATTGGCATTAAAGATAAAAGGTGATACTCCGCGACTGAATCATTTCAAATTCTTTGATGATCTTATAACTGAACTGAAGTTAGACGAGATGGACAAAGTTTCTCATTTACTTCTAACTCTTCCATCAAGCTACGATGGAGTTATAACGGCAATAGAGACCTTATCTGAGGATAACCTGACATTAGCATTTGTGAAAACACGCCTTCTTGATCAGGAAATAAAGTTAAAAAAAAAAAAAAGTGTAAGCAAAGACACAAGTGCTAAGGTGTTGCAATCTATAGGCAATAAAGAGCCGAGGAACTATAAATATAAAAATAGAGCAGTGCACAAACATATAAAGAAGCCATTTAAAAACAAATTTAATTCAAAACAAAAATGTTTTCATTGCGGAAAATTAGGACATTTGAAGAAAGACTGTTTCTTTTTAAAAAGACAGGCAGGAAACCAGAATGTTACTAGTGAAAATAGTGGCAAAGAAAAGCAGGTTCAAATAGCAAGAACAACACAGCCAGAACGTGGGTTTGCTTTCATGATGAGGCAAGTAAATAAATATATAAACGCAAGCGAGGTAGAATTTATTCTAGATTCGGGGGCTTCAGATCACCTCATAAAAGATACTACGTTGTTTTCGGGGTATGAAAATTTGGCATCACATGTTGCAATTGAAATTGCAAAGTGTGGAGAATATATCCATGCTACAGCCAAAGAAGTGGTTAATCTTAGTAGCTCCGGAAACAAAATTACACTGCAAGATGTACTATATAGTAAGGATATTCCCCACAACTTACTATCCGTGAAGAAGATGCAGGATGCTGGCATGACAATTGAGTTCAATCCTGGAGGCATAAAAGCCACCAAAAACGGTAACTTGGTATTTGATGGTAAGTGTGAGTATAATGTACCAATTATAAAATTCAAATTGAATGGTAGAGCATTCACATCAAATATATCAAATAATGCAGATTATCTCTTGTGGCATGAAAGGTTGGGCCATATTAGCGTAGGAAAATTTTTAAAAATTAAACGGAATGACTTGTTTGAAGATATTTATCTTTTAAAACATATTGAATTAAATAATGAATTCTGTGAGGCTTGTATATATGGCAAGCAATCTAGATTAAAATTTGAAAAATTTAAAAATAAAGAAAATATCCAAAGACCGCTGTTTGTAGTTCTGAATGTCTGTGGTCCAATCACACCCTCTACAGTTGATAATAAAAACTATTATGTAGTCTTTATTGATCAATACACACATTACTGTGTGACATATTTAATCACTTACTTCTATAAAAGGCAAATCAGATTCGATGTATATATGTATCTGCCACGAAATTTCCGAATCTACCTAACGGATTTGAGTACAGTTTTCTCCTGTAGATTCAGAATTCTTCCGCGGAGTTTTTTCTATACCACATATTAAGTTTCTTTTAACAAAAACCTTTTAAATAAGCAAAAGAAGTATTAAATTTGATTTTTTTCCCATTTTTCGGTGGTTTATCTCAATTTTTCTTAACTCTCACCAAACAAAACTAAATTTAATTTACATATTTATTAACAAATCCATTGGTATATATATTATCTCCGTACGTTATATTAGAGAAAAGTTATAACATTATTTTAACATAAAACATATATTATTTGCATTGTATTGCGAATACGATCAGTGGAGACCATTGCCACTATCGGTGCCCAAGCGGCGTTCGTGTTTATGCGTGTTCATTCTGTAGTTACCCAGCAGAAAATGTGATCAGGTTTATAAGGCTAAGGGATTAAATAAGGGATAGAAAATAGAGAACGCTTATTGTAAAACTGTAAAAAGTCTTAATTAAGCATTATAATAAGGAGTTGTATAAGGTATAAATAAAATCAAGAGTATGATATCTTATTTATGCCTTATTTGAAGATTTAAATAAGCTCTTTCTTACTTAAGTCCACTTACGTGGTATAATAACGCTTAAAATAAGTGATAAAATCGGTTTGAGAATTACACACAACAAATTTGTGCATCGGAAAAAAAAAAATTTGTCTTTGGAATTTCATTTCATTTTTAAGGCGTATATATCAGGCAGAAAAAAGGTCAAAAGTATTTTATCTTATGTATGCCTTTATTTTAAGATATAAATAAGCGCTTCCGTATAATATGCAAGTCGTATCTATGTTTTATTATAAGGGATAATTGGGTGCAGACGCTCGAGCGACCTTACTGTTTTTCTTTGCAATTATACGTCGTTTGGGTTTTTTTGAGGAATGAGGGATGGTTTGAGATCGCAGTTGAGTGACGACTTTTGAAGTGGTTAGTTGGTGTAAAAAAGTATTTTTTTTTTTGTTTAAATTGTGAAGGATTAATAAATTAAAGTGAAGTGACGTACTTATAAACTAAGTGTAATAGCTTCGACCGCAGGTTTTTCGAAACGGCATTATAAATTGGAGTGGAAGAAAAAACATGGCAGTTTAAATTTTTTGAATCGACTCTATATGGTAAGTTCAATACACTCAGTTAAACCACAAAATTTGATTATGCTAATAATTTATTATTACTCTATTCAGGTCCTGTTCAAAATTTGTATACTTCCTACGAAGATTATGAAGACGACATTAAAATCGGTATTAAAAAAGGAAAAAATAGAATCGACCAACGAAAACACCAAATGCGTCGATTTAAAAAACAAAAATAATTTTATATCTGCCATGTATGTACATGTATGTACATGTAAATGAAACACAATTTTTTTATTATTCTAATAAATGTCTGAATTTGAAATAAATTGTTTTTTTTTGAGTAGATGGTCTTACTGTTGTGTGTTTTTTACATGATTCTTAAAAGAGGCCTATAATAGGGTCTATGTAAGGTAACTGAAGCTTATTTTATGCCTTATTATAAGGTGTAAATAAGGTGACTAAAGCTTATTTTATGCCTTATAATAAGGTGTAAATAAGGTAACTAGAGCTTATTTTATGCCTTATAATAAGATATAAATAAGGCCGTTAAAGCTTACTTTATGCCTTATAAAAAGGTATACATAAGGTACATAAAACTTACTTAAGCCTTATAATAAGGTATAAAATAAAGTATTGAGAGTATACCTGAGGGCCAATGACATGGCCTATGTTGCAATAAGGCATAAAATAAGGTATGTTGCATATTACCCAATATTCCTTATGAATACCACTCCTTATATGATAAGCCTTACATTGCTTTCGAAAAAGGCTTATATAAGACCAAAATTTTTTGCTGGGTATGTATGTATACATATACATATGTACGAGTGCATTCATACTACTTGAGCTATGTTATTGTTATTTTTGATGCTTAATAACAATAACAAAAATTAATAAAATTAAAAAGTGGTATTTAACACAAGGTATGTATGTATGTAAATAAATGTAAATGTGGTTATTGTAGGTACATACATATGTATATTATCGGCGAGTGTATATATCAACTACTATTATAAAATGAAGTTGATATTTCTTTGTCCGGTATTTGTGAGAAAACGGCTGAACCGATTTTAATGATTTTTTTCATTGATTACGAAATCGCATGGACCAGGTTTAGATAAAGCTACTTATTCAGTTTTGTGCTTGGGAGGCCACAAAATGAGACAAATTTAGAAACACAAATAACATCAACTTTGCCTTTGTCGATTTTAATCAAATTAGTTTTGTCGTTTAGAGATTTTAAAGACTCAAATTTCAAGTCCAAAATTATGAAACATTTTCAGTATTGTATTCAGTTTAACCGAATCAGTTGGTATCTATTTCAACGAATGTGGGGCGTCAACCAAAATGAGTAAGAGATATTCTAAGCCTGATATTGGGCGAAAGAGTAAAGATACAAAAATTAAGCGGATGTCTCGGCTGAGAAGTGTGCAAAGTTCCACTGTTAATAGACTTGGTTCTGTTAGTAAAAGGTTTATTGTTATCGGTGAAAATGTTGTCCGACCGTGGAGCCTGAAGAAAAATTCATGTTTTCAATATGAACGTTTCATTTCATACGAAAAGGAGTCGCATGTAGGTACAATGTCTGAGGTTTGTAACTTTTTTGGTGCACAAAATGGGCAAAAGAATGTGCTGGATTGTGTTGTTCAAGCGGAAAAGTAATGCTCAGAGAAATAGGTGCACCGCCGGAACCACCAAAGAGCATTCTATTGGGTGATCATCCTTCGTCAAAAAATTTTTTAGAGAGTCCTAGAAAGTTTAACTCAGCTTTTCAAATTACCTCCTTTGGTGGTAAACGCATAACAGAAGGCAACTTTATACCCACTTTTAAAATTCAGGGTCAAATTTACCACCTTATCGGAACATTAATGCGTGACAGGTAACGCTAATCCCAATTTCCTACAAAACTGGCAGGGTCAGCAAGGCGAGCACGGGTCAGCTAGTAACATATAAATCGGATGTATTCTATGTTTTTAAAGATTTTATTGCGAAAAGTGAGGCTCATTTTAACTTAAAAATTGTTAATCTATATATTGATAATGGCCGGGAATACCTATCTAATGAGATGCGTGAGTTTTGTATTGAAAAGGGCATCAGCTATCATTTAACGGTTCCTCACACTCCACAATTAAATGGTGTATCAGAACGGATGATTAGAACAATCACCGAGAAGGCTCGCTCTATGATTAACAGTGCTAAGCTTGGTCAATATTTTTGGGGTGAAGCTGTTTTAACAGCAACATATTTAATTAACAGATCCCCAAGTAGAGCGTTGCAAAATATTAAGAATACACCATTTGAAATGTGGCATAATAAAAAGCCAGTTTTAAAATATCTTAAGATATTTGGTTCGACAGTATATGCACTAATCAAGTGCGAAAACGAAAATTTGACAAAAAGTCAATCAAAACTATACTAGTCGGGTATGAGCCAAATGGCTATAAATTGTGGAATGTGGAATCGAGGAAATTTATGACAGCTAGAGATGTTGTGGTGGATGAAATAAACATGCTAAAATCTAGGGTTGTACATGAAGAAGACTCTGTGGTTCAACTTGATGATGTTGATCCAAATAATGAATCTGCAATTACAGAAAATGAAGAGTCAGATTTTCCGCTGGTGGAAAATATTGAATCTATTAATTCAAGTCTAGATGTACAACTTAGTGAAAATTCCACAAATCTGAAGAATGCCGATCCAGTCATTGAAACTGGTGATAAATCAGAAAATATAAGTGAGAAAGAAACCAGACGCAGTGAAAGCATTAAAGGTAAACCAAAATTATCATGAGTACTCAAATGTGTTTAAATGATATTCCCAATACATTTGACGAAATTAAACTTCGTGATGATAGAGTTTTCGGGGAGAAAGCCATAGAAGATGAACTTAACTCTCATTTCCAAAACAATACTTGGTACTTAGTGCAAAAGCCTAAAAACAAAAACATAGTAGATTGCAAGTGGGTGTTTAGTATAAAACATGATGAATTTGGCAATTTAGTAAAGTATAAAGCAAGGCTTGGCGCGGGGTTTCACGCAAGAATATATGACTGATTATGATGAGACGTTTGCACGAGTTGCACAAATTTCAAGTTTCCGGTTTCTTTTGGCATTTTCAAATCAATTTAACTTATTGGTCCATCACATGGACGTCAAAACTGCATTTTTGAATGGAACCCTAAAAGATGAGATTTACATGATGGTTCCAAAAGGCTTAACCCATGGGGATGGGAATAAAGTATGTAAACTTAATAAAGCTATTTATGGGCTTAAGCAAGCCGCAAGATGCTGGTTCGAAGTGTCTGAAAATGTGTCTGAAAGAGGTTGGATTTGAGAATTTGGGAGTTGACCGTTGTATTTATATTTTAAATAAAAATGTGAAACTATTTCACTATAAAGGAGATATTTCTAAAAATATATATATTTTATTATATGTGGATGATGTAGTGATTGCTACCAATAAATCTGATACTATGTCTAATATTAAATCTTATCTACTAAATAAATTCCAAATGACTGACTTACTTGAAATTCGATATTTTATTGTTATAAAAATTGATAGAAAAGACGGTCAGTCAATCAGCATACATTAATAATGTTTTGAGAAAGTTTAATATGGAAAATTGTAACGCAATTAGTACACCCCTCCCAAGCAAACTAAACTATGAGGCTTTGCAATCTGAAGAATCATATGATGCACCATGTAGAAATTTGATTGGTTGTTTGATGTACATCATGTTATGTACACGTTCAGACTTAAGTACATCAATAAGGAACTATGGCAATGTCTTAAACGGGTTCTACGGTACCTAAGAGGTACTGTTGATTTGAAGTTGACATTCAAAAAAAATATAAACTTTAGTAGTATCCTTATGGGATATGTCGATTCCGATTGGGCTGGGAATGAGACTGACAGAAGAAGTACTACTGGATATCTATTTAAATTGTTTGAAAGTTGTTTAATTTCATGGAATACTATGAAACAAAAATCCGTTGCCGCTTCATCTACCGAAGCAGGTCATTAATAAATGAAATTAAGCTAGAATTAAATGACCAAATAGATATTTTTGAAGACAACCAAGGTTGTACAAGTATTGCCAATAATCCTACTTGCCACAAGAGAACAAAGCACATAGACATTAAATATCATTTTACTAGGGAACAAATTGAAAAGAAATTTATTTGTGTCAAGTATATTTCCACAGATTTACAATTGGCCGACATATTTACAAAGCCGTTACCAGCAGCAAGATTCGTCGCTTTGAGGAATCAACTGGGACTCTCAACATAAATTAATTTTTTTTTATTTTTCAATATTAAGTTACAAAACAAAATTGAATTGAATTTAATATTTTTGAGTTGATTGATAATTGAATTTAATATGTTATTTCAATCTTTAATTTTAATCTTTAATTTTAATCTATAATCTTAAGTAACTGAAAACTGAATTTAATATTTTTGAGTTGATTGATAATTGAATTTAATATGTTATTTCAATCTTTAATTTTAATCTATAATCGTATGTAACTGAAAACTGAATTTAATATTTTTTTTGAGTTATTTAATAATTAAATTTATGTTAACTATTTATTTTAATTGATCTGGTTGGGTTTTACTGGGTTTTCCCAATCCTCTGCAGCAAATGCTGGATCAAATTGTTATCCCCAGAAATGAATAAACAGTCGAAGATTCGTATAAGCTCGTCAGTTAGAAATATTGTTAATCATTGTTAGTTTTTTTATCAATGTAACTTTTGAGGTGGCGTGTTGAAAATGTGTGTATGTACACATAAGCAAAAGTCACAATGATACGCTTTTCAACATACTAAAAGAGAAGATGAAAAACAACGGGACTTTCCCGATAACTGTCGAACTTCTTCTTTGTTACTTATGTTTGCATATACGCACGTTGAATAGAGTTAGCTGCGTGTTGACTGCGAGTGCGTACAGTCGTTATAATAAAAAGGAGAAATTATTAAACAACAAAGTGTTTGAGTGTGAATTTGCTGGTCTGGAATAATACTTAAATGTATTATATTTAATTCTGTTTTCTATAGTCTGAAAGACGTGGCCTAGTCAGAAACATTTTCCCAGTGTTCAGGAAGAAGTTGGTATTCCCAATCATTAATTTGCCCTAAGGCAGCATCCCAATTGACTCTGCAATACGGTTCTGGTCCTATAAACGCGGATTTTGATCCAGCTAGCTCGTTTGCCGATTCTTTGCCTTCAATACCTTGGTGACCGGGTGCCCACCCAAATTTAAACTTATTTGTAAGGTCTGTAAGGCAGCGTGGCAGCATTTAACTGTCAACGAGTCTATCGTACTAGAACGGTGTTAGTACTGGATATTAAGACGGCGCAGATATCATTGACATGGATTTCTGCTTGGAATACCGTGGGATACTTTCCCATGGGTATTGACAGTTTGGTGTTGGATCCAAAGACCCCAGCTCCAACTTTAGAATCCATTTTCGATCCGTCAGTGCACCAGGTCAAGTTTTTTGGATCTCTTACCAGAGCACCATTGGCTCATTTGGCGCGGTCTACCTCAAAAAGTTTTCCAAAACTATATACCCTAACCATAGTGTCTGGGATTGACAGAAACATGCCCATATTTGGGATTAAGTTAAGTATTTTCAGGTGACCTACATAGTCATCTGGTTTAAACTTATATTCAAGCCGCAATTTAATAGCGCATCTAACAGCCGTCTACCTAATGAAAATTTGTAAGGGTAGGAGACCTACTATGGCTCCTAGTGCTGTAGTTGGGTAGGTGCCCATCTTCAACCCTTGCTCCATATGCATCCTCCCAGGAGTGTATTCCAAGCATGGTCAATCAACAGAGTCACAGAATGGTCGAATCCCATCCAAAGGTCGTGTATCTTTCAACTTACCACTCTCATTTGCAACTTGCTACCGCGTTTTTGAGACAAATCCAACGACCTGTGCAAGATAGACATCTTGTGTACTATTTTCCATAAGAATTGATGGCTACTTGTCAATTTCTCCAACTTTTCTTGCATAAGAACCCATCCGTACATATGTACATCATAGCACCACTTAATATTTTTATTGCTATTATTTATATCCAATCTGTTAAAAATGAATAAATTCAACTGAATACAACCACCATAATCGACAATTTTATTTCCTGTACAATTTCTCAAGCACAAGAAAGGAAATTACACCTATAAAAATAAATCAGAATTCGGAACGTAAGGAGCTCACCAAACAACGCTGGCTCAAACGATAGGAAAATGAGCTGCGGATCTGATTGCGAACTCTCATAAGTGGACAAAGAAGGATCCTGGCAAAGTGAACTATTTCCTTATACACTTCCTCAATGGGAACGGATACCTCGATGTCAACCTTTACAAGATTGGGAACGCGGGCCAGTAGTGTGATATTTTCCTAAAACATTGCGGAGGAGGCACCGGCTTGTATCAAGAATATAAAAAATTTTGGAACTAAGGATATCGTCGGAGGGACCTTAATGAAACAACGAAAACCAATGCATTGACCCTACGCTGCATGATATCGATAGACATTGCAGGCGTTGGAAAGCTGATGAACTTGTAAGAAGGAGGCCACAATTGCATATGTCATAAGCTGCCCTCTTTATAAGGGTTCCACTCACCTCTCTAAAAAAATTGTTAAGCTACGCACGCTGAACCTTATGACCGGTCTGCAGCAAGACTAGATCTCTCTCCCTGGTTAAGCGTGGGTGACGCACAGGTGATCTCTGGGATCATTACTGAGCCCCATGCCACTGCTATTCATGCGAAGCATCTCGGTACAGTTTACATCGACCAATGCACAAGCTATAGGTACGAGGAGAAATCTGTTTGCCACCTGCTGTGTGAATGTCCTTCCCTCGCCGACAAAAAATTAGGAACTCTTGGATATTTATAATTAACTAATTTAAGTTAATGATTACTTTGTTAAGTTCGTTAGTTTTTTATAATAATTTCGAACATTAGTCACCTTCACTTAAGTAGGCTAGGAGCAGTGAGCAGTTTCTATAAGGGCATAAATAATAAGTATAAAATGCAGTATGCAAAACTCATATTCATACCCATTTTCAGAGCAAATTTGTGTCCACAAAGTTTACAGAGTTTTTATTTATTTAATCAAGTGTGGGAAATAAGGTACATATATACATACAGATAACAAGCACACACCATAAGCCCAACCATTTGCACATATACATATATACATATATACGATCTATACTCCATATCCATCCTACCAACGTGTCGGCATCAGAACTCCGTGACGGCAGTTGCAGAAAATATTTTTTTTGTTTCATTTTTTCAGTGAAGGCACAGGAGACAAGAGAATTGTAGCCGTTCGTCTAGTTGCCTCAAACAATGTATTCTTGGCCTTAGATGAAACCAACCAATCAAAAACAATCTGGGGGTCCCAAATCGGCAATTGTACTTTCCTCGGTTGAGCAGATGCAATTGATTTAAGGGTTTACTAAATTTTCTTCGCATCAGACTAGCCACCGTTTAATTGCTGGATAGTATGTATTTAGTGTGGAAAGCCTTCAGCTCTCATTGAAAAGTTGTTTTTCAGGCGTAGACCATTTGTCTATTAGTTTGCCCCACCTCCAACTAACCAAGCCTGAAGGGCCAAACGGTCTACTTGAGCTGGCGGAAGGTTGGTTGACACATCCACTAGAACTTCTTGTAGATTTTCTATTTTCATCGGATTTGATAGGGCTTGTGATCTCAAATCTGCCATCCAAAACGTTTTTTCCCAAACCGGTGCCACTATAATGTATCGCCCTTTTGCCGAATTGAAGTGGTCTAACACCCTGGGCATTACATTGGGTGGTGGAAATATCCAACCCAGTGGGAAGTCCCATTGATGGCTGAAGGCGTTTGAGAAGAGAGCTTATTGATCTCTGCAGTCTAATGAGACGTAGCTGTTGACGACGGTTGTTCCAGCAGACGCGAATAAATCGAGGTCTGGAGTGCCCCAATGATTGAAAATTGTGTTTGTTACCGGAGGCAACAGCTGCCACTCTGGTGGACGCCGTCCCCGAGACAGATGGTCCGCAGTGCAATTGTACCTCCCCGGAAGGTATTGTGCTGACAGCCGAATTTTCAAACGGTCTGCCAGAATCAATAATTTTCGTGTTAGTGCCAGTAGACATAAAGAGTGTGTTCCGCCTTCTTTTCGAATGTATGCTACTAATGCCTTGTTGTCTGACTGAACAAGAATGTGGGCATTGCTCAGATGATGTTTTTCTGCGCTCAAGGCCGCATAAACCGCATACAATCGAGCCACCACCTTAAGTCGACCATTTCTTGAGGAGGAGCCCTTTGCATCTTTGTTCGCTTTCGATTGAAGCGGCGACATTATATTTGACGGTGTACAGGCGACCCCTTGGAACTAAGAACGTTGCGAAATTCAACTGGCCTAACAATCTTTGAACTTGTTTCTGGCTGTGGAGCTGTTTGGTCAAAAAGTTGTCTATTGCATGTAATATCTTTTCTGTTTTATTTTTTGAGAGAAAAATTGTATTGACCTTGGTGTCCCATGTTACTCCGAAATGCTCCAGTTTTTGCATTCGAGCGGATCTAGTACCGCTTTTTTGTAGTTGATCTGCCATCCCAGAAATTCCGACATATTCACAACCTCCGCGGTTTGTGAAATTAATTTGTTCTTGTCGTGATAGGCAAGCAAAAAGTCGTCTAGATAAACTAAGACCCGAATGCCTCGCTTTCGAAGGATCTCCGCGATCCAATTCGTTAAGGCAGCAAACATTTAAGGAGATGGAGATAGGCCGAATGGCAGAGCTGTCGTTTCAAGTAACTCCTCGTTGTAAACTTGCCTTAGGAAACAACAATGGCTCATCGATATGGGAATGTGAAAGTATGCTTGAGATAAATCGATTTTTATCATCCAGTCGTGTTTTTGGAGAAACTCTGGGACTAATGCATGTGAAATTAGTTGAAAATGCTTTGTCTTTATATAAGAATTCAATCCCCGTAGATCGAATATGGGACGAAAACTTTCGTCGCTTTTTTGAATAAGAAACATCTTAGACAAGAAACTTGGGCCTGTAATGGTCGGCGTTTCCAATATATTTTGAAGCTTCAGTTCGTTTACTAATTTCGACATATTTGGAGAAGTGGACTGCAAGTTTTTATTTCCCATTTCCGATAGAATGCGCTCACGTCCTACCTCGATGCACTCGGCTCTCTTTCCACAGACCAGTTGTAACATTTGCTCCATGACTTTATAGTTTTCAGAATCTGGTCCAAATAATTCTACAAACTTATCCAGTAAGTTAGAAGGAGTAAACTCACTTGAAGAATTATTTGCCCAGTTAATTATAGATTGTAAACCTGATCGCATTAAATCTTTAGGATCAAACAGGCCATTTGTCAGACCTGCCATTACTCTTTCAGTCGATGCTAAATAGTCTTTTCCTCTATTTAGATGAAATAGTTCATCATTGACTTAAAATTCAATGAAGCCAGGAGCAGCTAAAAAACCCTGGAGCGACCTCGAGTATTTCACATCTTTCCATGAATCGGAAAGAAAATGCTACAGCTTTATTAAAGACTCCACTTTAGCATGAGGTGCTTGTTTAATTGCGTATTTATTGGCGACGCAGGTTTTTGCCTCACCAAAATCGATCATTCTTGTCTGAACAGGATTAATCAAGAAAGGTGTACTGCCATCACTTGCTCTACTTGTTGATGGTAAATTCAATTCGTCCCATCCACCTGAGGGTGGAAATTGTTGAGATGTTATGAAATTTGTTAAATAACTTACTTGATTAATCAGAGCATCAATCCTCGGATCTTGTTTTGATCTTTTGCTTGGAGGGCTTGAAGAATTCCAATCAGATTCCGAGTCGGACGAGATGTAATTTCTACTAACCTCACTTTCTGGAGCACGCTGTCGTCTCCTTCCTTGCTCCGTGATTTTAACGGATACATCTGCATCCGAATTTTCTTTTTGGATTTCACCATTACAATCCTTATCTTGTATATCACTCATAATGATATATAAACAGCACTGAGTAATTAATTTATTATTTTAAGTTTGTTCTATAAAAAGAAATGGCTGTTCACAGCGAATACACAAAACGCTATGAGATGACAGAAGTCACATACACTTGCTTCTAACTGAAACAGGTGGCGTGGCAGACGATAATAGTGGGGAAAAGTTAAATTTTACAGCTCTAACTCAATAATGGCTTATAGGATTTCAACACAAAAATAGGTGAAATTAGTAAAATCGATACAGATTCATTTGGGATATAAAACATCCTTCTACGTTGTCCTGAAGCTGAGCAATGTTCAAAACAATCACTTAAATTACCGCCCACAATTTTCCTTCAGTGGAGACCACTGCCAGCAGTCCTGCAGCAGAGGGTATCGTTGCAATAGTGGTCGTGAATATGTGGGCTCTCTAACGTTATCATGTTTTGAACTTCAGTGTGTGGTCATCCCTTTTCAGTGCAAACCAAAGTGAAACTGAATTAGACAGATTCGCTCCTCCAAGCTAAAATCCACCCAAAATCGTATTTGTATTTTGATGTTCCAGCAATCATTATGACAGAGAAAAACATTTTGTATTGGTTTAATACAATATTTATCCGTCCCAATCAAACTTTTTGCATTGGATTGGTTTGTTTAGTGATGGGCATAATCGAATCGAATGAAGAATCGAGACATATATAAGTATTCGAATGATTTGAAGAATCGAATGATTATTCGAGATACGGGTGAATGAAATTTGCAATATTGCGTCGATACACTTTGTTTTTGTTCCTAAGCAAAAAGTGCTATTTCATTTGTTTTATAACACAAAAACGAGTAATATTAACGCAAAAAATGTTTATTATTATTTAAGCTTGAATAGATATTAAATTCATATATGTAGGTTAGGTTAGGTTAGGTAGGGGGGGTGACTGCATCAGCAAGGGTGCAGTCTCACTCGGTTCTTCTAATATACTATTTTAGATTGTTACGGTTATGGTCGATGTTGCAGTCCTTTCAGATAAGCTTGGGAAGGAGAGCTAGCTCTTTAAGAACTGCTATTTTAGTTGATACTGAACATTAGATTACAAGAGACATATGATCTGAGAATCCTTGAACGCCGACTTTCATGTCATTTACAACATTATGCCACTCTTCATTTATTAACGCATAATCGATTACCGAACAACTATTGCCTCTGATAACGGTAAACTCGCCATGTGGGTGGCTTTTGATTCTGCCATTAGTAGGCATAGATCAAAGGAGTCGCAGGTCTGAAGAAGCTGTTTCCCTTAATGTCTAATGTGTTGTCTTTCGAATCTCTGCATAAACTGAAAATGCCTTCCATTGTACTGCTAGTTATCGTTGCCACCTTTTCCTACTCGTGCATTCCCCATCCCAGTATAAACGTATCGCTACAAACTGTGCTTAGCAGAAAATCTGAAAGTTCCCGGTAATCCGTTCGTCAGTTGCAATAATTGATATATGCTGATACAATGCTCATTGATTTCTCCTTTTAATCCTTATTTCCACTAATGATCTTCCGTCTTTTCTTACGAATTCGCATTCAAAAGATGGCGCAAACTATTTTTGTATCCCAAATAGCATACGGCCGCTAGCCCTTCCTAGACTATAGACTCTAATAGCAGCATTCCATTATAGTTTATACCTTTCAAAATACTTTTCATACTTATCAAAATCTTCCTCCATAGTAAATGTTTTAAATTAAAAAAATAGTTCTTACTTTTTAACAAATTCAGAAAATTACATTTCTTTCTTAAACCAGCTACTTATTATAAGATAAAATGGGAGACATCGGGTCTAGATGGCTCATCATTCTCATCTACAAATTCATGAGAGGAGATCCAATGCCTAATCAGTGGAGGTAAAGTTATCTTCTTCCTATGTACAAAGGAAAGGGTGATACGAGAAACTGTGATAATTACCGTTCTATCTAATACGGCTATCTGATGACCATTGCGGGTTTGTCGCAGGTGAATCAACCACAGATGCAATCCAAAGTATGAGGATCATAATGGAAAAACATCGTGATGCCTTAAGGGATTTGCATCTGGTGTTGGTTGATTTTGAAAAAGCATTCGATAGACAACCAAGAGATCTGATATGAGTGGTGCTAAGACACCGAGGACTTCCAGAACTCTACGTACAGATGATCTTGGACATGTATGACGGAGAAAAAACAAGTGTAAGATGCCCCGCCGGAGTCACCGAAGAGTTCACAATTAAAGTCGGTGTGCACCAGGGAAGCGTCTTAAGTCCTTTGTTATTTATTGCAGTCTTGGATTATCTGCTTGAAGGAAAAGTGACGAACCCCAAAGTGCATCAGTTATTCTTTGCTGACGATGGAGCCATCATAAGTGAGGATCAAACGTCCCTGCAACGAGCACTTGATGTATGGGTGGATGTTTTGGAGGGAAATGGGTATCGAATTAGTCCAAAAAAGACAGAGTACTGCCCATTCTCTAATCCACTCCGACCTAGTCCAGACATTTATTTGAATGGAAAAGTGATTCCCAAGTGCGAAAAGTTCAAGTATCTGGGATCTATGATCAATAGCGAAGAAACTATTGATGACGACATCAATGATCGCGTAAGCGTAGGGTGGATAAAGTGGCAGGAAAACTCTGCTATATTCTGTGACCAAAAAATGCCCCCTAAGCTGAAAGGAAGGCTCTACACCGCAGTTGTTCGTCCGGCGCTCACATACGGTTCACAATGCTGGACAATGTATAAAAAGTATGAAAGCAAATTAACGGCAGCTGAGATGAAGATGCTTCGCATGACAGCTATCTATCAACGTTCCTACAGAAGCGCGGAAGAGAGGCAGGCCAAAAACTCCTGGATCACCCAAATGCAATAACAGCAGCATTTGATCGGCCTCAGACACGAAGTGATCCGAAACTGGGAGGCCTGCAGATATTTTCTGAGGCGAATCGGCGAGCCCCACAGGCGGACCAGTAGGGATGCGGTAAAGTGGGAGGGTTATGATCCTTATAATCCTGATCATAACCTCGCCGAACAAAAGGAAGAAGAATTATAAAATAAAATATTAAATATTGCACGTCTCTACAAACGCTGTCATAGATAGATAGATAGATATTTATTTCGTTTTAAATTTACAAAGGCTTGCTACCACACAATTTACATACAGAGATATGATATATATACGAATGTATATCTTTCAACTGAAAAAATTAGAATTACTTACAATTTGATTTTGAATTTGTTAATTATAATTTGGGGGAAATAGCGAGAAAAACCCTAATAGTAATTATAATGAATAAATAAATAAATAAATGAGTAAATAAATAAATAAAAATAAATGCATTGAAAAATAAAACAATTAAATAAACAATATATTATAGAATTAACAGAATCATATACTCGCAAGTTAAAATTAATAATTTAGCAAGTGAGCAAACTAACAAAACTAAATTAACAGATAAGTAAGTATATTTAAAAATAAAAAATAAATATATTGTCAAACGAGAAAGTAAACATATATAGACATATAAATGTGATGAAAATGAAATCAATAAAAGCAAAAATAAACTAACAGATAAATAAGTTAAAACAAATACTTAATAAACTAAATAAATTGAAAAATAAATAAATAATACATGAAATAAAATAAATAAATAAATAATTAAATAAATAAATGAGTAAAACATGTGGAATATCAATATCAATCCAGCCTGTGGTAAATGACATTTAATTCATTAACTAAGGGGTTATTAGGTAGGTCGCATCTGATCATAAGCTTTTGTTTTCTATTGGAGATCAATTCAACATCATGCCATGGGAGATTTAGCATCATTTTTAAGAGTTTATTTTGTTGAATTAGTAATTTTTTTAATATGACACTTAGCGCATTTACCCCACACTTGACAACCGTAAAATAAAAGTGCTTGAAATATAACTTTATGTATGATTATTTTGGTTTGATCTGATAATAGAGACTTCCTGTTTATGAAAGGATATAGCATCTTAGTGGCAATACTTATTTTGTGCAATGCTCTCCTTATGTATGTGTTCTTGGAAGATTGACTTTTTGTCCAGATATATACCTAAATATTCTACTGAAGTCTCCCAAGTTATCTGATGTTCATTTACCATCAACTGGTTGGATGGGAGGAAACGCTGTCGTATGCGGCCATAAAATCGATAAAAAGATGGTTTGGACTTCGTGTAAAAATGTGAAAATTTGATCGACTGTGGAATTTCCTGGCCTGATACAACACTAGATTGTTGACGAAGGGTTTCAGGTGTTCACACAAAACGGTAGATAAGATCTTCTACGCAATGTTGAGGAGACTGATACCTCTGTAATTGAGGTAGTTGAGAGAGTCTCCTTTATTGTGCGTCGGGCAAACGATGCTGCGATTCCAGTCATCAGGCAAACACTTGTCTGACCAAATTTTGGAAAAGAGTTGGTGCATAATATCTGCTAAGTCATCTCCAGCTGCCTGGAACAACTCGGTCGGTAGTCCATCAGCTCCAGCAGCTTTGTCTATGTTGAATGGTACGCGTTGCCAGACAGCAGAATTTTGGTCTTTATCGCCGGTATACTGCAGAAAAAGTTGTTCCATATCCTCAGGACCGAGTGTGACTCTACCACAAGGTTTCCTCCTTCATCTACAGGTTCCAGTACGGTTCCTGTTGGCCTGACACATTCTTTTTACCTTTTGGTAAAATACCCGCACATTATTCCTGGAGTATATGTAATCTTCGATCGCGCGCTTCTCGTGCTCTTTTTAATTCTTCTGGCAAAGTTCTCAGGAACGGAAAACCGAACAGAATCGCGGAATCGCTCACAAAACCTGATGGTACTTTCACTGAGTCGAATTCAGTGGCTTTCAGGCACTCACTTCTCAGGAAATCAGGTCATCATCAGCTCGCAACCAATCTCTACAATCGAGGCTGTTAGCGGGCTGAGCTAAATAATCCGGCGTATCTGTTACATATACTGCGTCGCTGTTGGTGACGAACGAGGCTATCAAAAACGACGTTGATGGTTTTGCTTTTTTTTTGGATCCAACAGTTTCAAGTCACCTGGTACTGATGGAATATACCCAGCTATGCTGAAACAAGGTATAAGTCAGTCACTCCGAAGAGAATTTTCACTGCTAGCTTGGCACTGGCATATGTACTGTACATACCAATCCCTTGGCGAACGGTGAGAGTGGCTTTCATACCGAAAATCGGCAGAGATGACTACTCTCTCGCCAAGAGTTTCAGACCAATTAGGGGGACATCTTTCTTGCTGAAAAGCATAGAAAAACTGGTTGAACTGCATGTGGGCAATATTGCTTTGAGATCGCATCCTCTCTCGGAGATGAAATCTGCCTATCAACACGGAAAATCTTGCGAGACTGCTCTTTAAAATCTAGTTGGCAGGATTGAATGCGCGCTTGATAGGAAAGAGTGCGCGATAGGTAGTTTCATTGACATTGAGGGTGCTTTCGACAATGCGACTTTTGATGGCATGTGCAGTTCCGCTCGAACCAACGGGGTAGACGAAACACTGGTGTTGTGGAACTGAAGTAATGCTGGTGAATAGAACATTGGTTGTAGATGCGGACTGTGGCCAGCGTGTAATGGCGGCTGTAAATAGAGACTGCCCTCAAGGTGGTGTCTTATCTCCACTCCTATGGTGCATGCTGGTTGACTCTCTGTTGAACACACTCAATAGCTCTAACGTCTACGCTCAGGCCTGCGCAGATGATGTTGCTCTTCTGTCTCTCAGATCGTGCCTAGCGACTGTCTGATCTGTGATCGACGACTGGTGCAACACGAAGGGGCTATCAGTTAATCCTCTCAAAATCGACGTGGTTCTCTTTACGAGAAGGAGAAAAACAGCCGACTCAGCCTGTGCTAAACGGCATCACCATTCGACTCTCCAAGGAAGCTAAGTGTTTAGGAGTAATCCTGGATAGTAAACTTCTTTGGACAAAACATGTCGAACTAAGGACCTCTTTCAGTGCAAGTGTGCCTTTGATAAGACATGGGCCTTATCGCCAACAAAAGTCCTCTGGATCTGCACGGCAATGATAAGACCCTTCCTGTCATATGCGTCGGTGGTTCACCGTATTTCACGTAAATACGTCACTACTGCTTTCGCCAAACTCCAAAGAACGGGCTGTCTCGGCTGCTTGGGAGCTTTCCCCAGTACGCCTGGCTCTGCTTCAGACGCTTTGATTAACATTTTTCGTGGGATGGGACAACATAAGGCGTCATTACTCATTGAGAAGGCACATATCTGTCTTTCAGACAGAGGTGAATGCCATCCTAATGGCTGCGGACTATATTGTGAGAAACAAGTGAAAGGGCGAAATATTTGCATTTGTAGGCTGCGCTTAAAGCACCACTCAACTTTAACCTTCTCCAAAATAGTTAGCGAATGTAAACCTACTTGAATTCGGCCGGAAAGCCGAACTCATTGAATCTCATTTGGGTCCCAGGACACAACGGGCTAACAGGGCAGAGATCTCTGACGAGCTTGCTAGACAAGCTTCAGAAGACGCTTTCTCAGGACCTGAACTCACTTTGGATTTTCCAGCGTCCTTGGTCAGGGCTTCCATTGACGATTGGATTTTTAATCCACATAATTGAAGGTGGCGTAGCCCTCCAGGATGTAGGCAGACTAAATAAATGGTCCCTGACGTCTGCAGGAAATCACCAGTTTTCTTGCTATCCCTTAGCAGGAAAGACTGTCGACAACCATCTCGCGTTCTTATGGGCCACGACACCCTTGCCAAACATCTTAGTGTGCTTGGTTTATGTGATACCCCATCTGCGGCGCCTGTGGAGAAGGCGATGACACGGCGGAACATATCGTATGTGATTGTCTTGCCTAGGTGTGCTCGGAGCAGGTGACGGATTTTCGGTACTGATGTTGTGAGGGCTGATGATGATCCTCATCATTTTGCTTTTTCTCTATGAAATAAGAATAAAGTATAGAACAAAATGGGGTTCTCTACCTGATAGTACAACGGACAAGTATTTGGCAGTAGGGTGTGCCCGCCCGACAAAAAAAAACTTCTTGAAGAACAATTCTTCATCCAATAGTTTTTCTTTAAGCAGTTCAGGTAAAGTCCTTGTTTTTGCACTACTTGTAAACCCTCTACTGGCCTTAGTTGTAAAAACTGTTTGCAGGCGAATAACCGGTGATGTATTCCGATTCCACAAACCTTACATGATGCTTTATTGTTATAACTTGATGTTAATGATGCACAAGCTCGAGATGATGTATCCTTCTTTTCTGTCCGATGGATTCCAGTGATGTGAAATTGGTTCTACAGAAACGTTAGAAATTCCTTTATTGATTGTAACTCTTTTGATTTCTTGAGAGATTGTTCGTACATAATCTTTGTGCCTTGATCTAGTTCATTTACTAGTAAATGTAGAAGAAGGGTATCACAGGTTCTATTATCTACGGCTATGTTATTTAGACCCATTAAACATTCTTGTGTTGTGTCGTGAAAGCTCTTAATAGCCAGTGCTGATGGTTGAGGCTGTGCTTGGTTTGGTTATGCAGTTATCTTTTACAAAAGGGATGATGTGAGTACCCTTATATAGTTGTATCGATTTTGAAGGAAGGTCCAAGCGGTTTGAAAGTTGTCTGAATACGATTTTTTGCTTCTCCACTGAGATGAGTCTTAAGATACCACATCTTTTGTACGCAAGGTATTGTTTGAGAATACAGAAAACAGATCTAAAAATTGTTTCCACTTCAAATAATCACCATCAAATTTTCTTGTTTGCAATGCTGTTGGACACACCTTCTTTGAGATTTCCACTGTCTTGTAGTTGTACTTTAATTGATAAAGCAATAAGGTTTTCCTGCACCATTTTCTCCATGTTGATGAATTCCAATATTACCTCCCAGATTGTGTAATTCAGAGCTTCAGCCAGTTGCCATTGTTGATCGAATGTCCTGAATTTGATTTCATAGAAATACTTAGGTTTTTTTTATAATTAACGCGCACCAAAGGGGGTATGAATACCCTTATGCTGATTATTCAGAGCACGGGCCCTTGGTTCATCTTCATTCAAGGATAATGCCTCGATACCCGAATATGAAGTGCTGCTGGTTGTTCATTAAAGTGTGTGTGCTGTGTCAGTAACAGAATTTGGTTGACCTTGAAGGGGTAATTGGGCTAAACAAACATCAATCATAGAGACGATCTATATAGAGCCATGTCTAGTTTCGGCCTCCCTTCAAAACTCGTTCGTCTGTGCAGGATGGCGATGAAGAATGCTCGTTGCGTTACCAAGGTCACTAATGACCTTACCGAGACCTTCGATGTCAAGAAAGGATTTAGACAAGGTGATGCGCTTTCGTGTGACTTCTTTAATATCATACTTGAAAGAATTGTACGAATCTCAAAAGTCAACGTGAGGCGCAATGTTTCGAAAGTCTGTGTAACTACTAGCGTACGCCGAAGATATCGACATCCGCATAACACAGCGGGCTGTCACTGGTGCGATCGCTAGTATCGAAACAAAAGCTGCCAAACGGGCTTAGCTGTAAATGAGGCCAAAACCAAGTATATGCTGGCGAATTGGACAGAACAGTCGATAGCTATAACTTCGAGGTAATAAGAGACTTCGTCTACTTTGGCTCTGCTATAAATTCTTACAGGAACTCATCAGCAGAAATGAAATGAAGAATAACTGAATCTCTGTTTCTGTTTCTTTGAACTGAGAAGGCAATTGAGTAGTAAGGCCCTATCCCTACTACTTTTTATCTTTAAATCCTTGTGATCACGTTTTCTGATTTATTTACATTTACATACATAAGTACCTAGAGCTTTAATGCAAAAAAATATTTAACTATTTTTTTTTTTTTCTTGCCGAGAGCAGGTGAAAATCTTCAAAAGACACCATAATGCCCGACAGCGCGTGCTTATGGTAGTGTGAGATTTTTACTCACTAAAAACACCTCTCTTCAGAATTGATACTATTTACAACTAAGCTGACGCTAATCCAGCAGTTTTATTTTCGCTTACGAGACTCGTGATTTTGGAAAGAGATGTTCGTATGTAATTAAAAAGAATGTAGCACTTAAGACAGGTTAAATTCCAATGAAAGTTCCTGTGTTTTTCACGACCGGCATATACTATGACGCGAGGTCAAAAGGTTTTGTCCTTTGCAGACGACGAATTGAATTGTTCGCGTCAAGCAGTTGAATGACGGTACGGTTACAATGGCCGTGAACACGATCTTTGTGTTTACGAGCAAATTTTTTTATCTCTTCAACGACGCTGGGAATTCCCAGATCCCGATGAATATCTTCGTTACGCACATACCACGGTGCGCTAACGATCGTTCTAAGAGCTTTATTTTCAAAAGTTTGTAGGATATTTCTATTGCTTTTCTTGGTACAACCCCACAGTTGGAAACCATACGTCCACATTGGTTTTAGCACTTGCTTATAGATAAGCACTTTGTTATGTAGGCTTAACTTCGAATGTTTTCCAAATAGCCAGTACATTTCTCGGTATTTGTTTAACTATTTGATTACTTGTAAAATACACAGACTACTATTTAAGATTCTCTTCGATATTTGTTTTAACAATATCATCCCCGCCCAGTTAAAATATTTTCTACTTAATGCTTCTGTTATGTATGAACAATATTTTCGCTCATCTCTATCTCTACCTATGTACATACATGCATACACACCTTATCCACTCAACCCTCGTCATTTTGACATGACACTTTTTTTTCGCGTGCTGACCAAACAGGTTGTGGGATCGCGACCGTAGCAGTTTTTTGGGTAGTTGATTTTTTCTTCTGCTTTTTAATTGTAATTTTATAATTGAGTGAATAAAGTTTGTGCGTACATAAAATTGGCGCAGTCGATAAGATAGTGATAATATCCGAAATCATTATTTATTTGTATGCGCTAGTTACATATGTACGTACGTAGACGTTACATAGCAACAAGCTACGCACCATCCTATACTCGTAGTACTCGTGCAATGTCGACATACATAGATCGGCTTGAAGTTGACATGCTGGTTACCGTGCAGCTTATGTACAAAATCTCCTTATATGCTGCACCGGTTATCCTTTTTGGGAGACAGCGGCTTAGTCAGTTGGGACTCGACCATGGGATGGAGAATAGTAGTCTCATAGTTGCTTTTGTTTTTCTATAAATAAAAAAAAAGTTAAAGAAAAAAAAGGTTCTTTGATTTTTTTTGATTGGAAGCGGACTGAGAGAACCATGGGAAAAAAAATTAGTATTGATTGAAATATGTAAAAAAAAAAAAATATATAAATGAATAAATGAATTAAAAATCTAATCAAAATAACAATGTTTATTGTTATTCCCATATTAAGAATTGTGTAAAGAAAAAAAACAAACAAAGTGATTAAAAGATTTACGCAAAAAAAAAAAATATATGTATATTTCTGAACATTAGTAAGAAAAATTATATAATTTTTGCATTTGCATTAAGGAAATTAAGGTCAGAAGGTGAGTCCAAATTAAAGTTTATTATTGGGTATTTTTTTTTTCTTTTTCATGCCTCCTCGTACTAAAGTACGTAAAATAAAAATTGTTTCAAGAACCAGTTTATTTATAAAAAAAATTTATAAATTTATTTATAAAATAAATTTTCTGTGAACCGAGAACCAAATTTAGAATCGTCTGAAGAATCTGAATCTGAGGTAATGAACCCAAATATCGCTTTAGACGTCTTTAATACTCTTCGAATTCCACACGCCGTAAAAGATATACCTACGTTCGATGGTAACCCGTATCTACTTTACGTTTTTATAAGTAATATTGAAGAGGTGCTAAGTCTCTAAGTGCCTCAAGTAACGGGAACTAGTTACGCGAATATAATTCTACGGGCAATAAGAAATAAGATTGTGGGCCAGTCTAATGATGAATTAAATATGTATGGTACACCCATTGGTTGGAATGAGGTAAAAGATAATTTAATACTTCATTATGACGACAAACGCAATGAAACCAGCCTCATCCGGGACTTACATGAACTAAGACAAAATCAAGATAGTGTCGAGAATTTCTACTCTAAAATAATAAATATATTCTCAGTTATAATGAATCGTTGAAAACGTTGAAAATGTGATAGAAGCTAAAAAGAAGCTTTATGAGGAAATGTGTCTTAATGCATTTTTATCGGGATTAAAGGTGCCTTTAGGGTCGACAATTAGGGCAATGAGACCCAGTAAATTAACCAAAGCACTAAATTTTTGTTTAGAAGAATATAAGCGTTTTTATTTTCAAAACGCAAAAAATGTTCAAAGAACTCTACAAAATAGATTTAATCAACCAAGACCTCAAGTTCGTCAGGCACAGGCAACAACTTTTAGGAATTCACCTAACCCTCAATCATCTTATCGAAATTATTTCCCACAGAAAAAGTTCCCAACACAAAACTACTCAGTATACACCGTATCAGGAAATTCGAAATAGCATTCCAAACGATAATTTAATTTAGAATGTTTCCACCACCTGAAGCGAAGAGTGTTTCTACTGGCAATCCTAGCAGACACTCTAATAGATTTGCACATCCTCAGGGGCAGCAGCAGCTCATTGATATTGAAACTGATATCAATACACTGCCAAATTCCTTACCTCATCCTAGTTTCAACCCTCAAGATTGTTATCAAAATGTAGGCGTACCAGATACTTCAGATTATTAAAGTGAAATCGAAATTAATGACACGAATTTTCACTTACCTGCCTCGAAAATCAAGTCGGATATTTAGACATCAACAATTTCAATTGCCCTACCTCATGTTTGCAGTTTAGGTAAAACAAAATTAAAATTTTTAATACATACAGGAAGCAATCGATCTTTCGTCAGTCCTAATGTAGCTGAATACTTTGAAAAACAACAAATAAAGCCTGTTGCAATTAAAACTATATTTACCAGGTTTTTTATTTTTTATTTTTTTATAATTCGCGCGCGCCAAAGGGGGTATGAATACCCTTATACTGAGTTCTCAGGGCGTTTGGAAGAAGGGGAAAGAGGAACAGAGGAAGTACCGGTGCAAGTTGGCTTTAAATGCTTGAATGTTGTAGTGATGAGGAAACACAGAGCCTGGAAGATTATTCCACATACGTGTCGTTCGGCTTATGAACGAATCTCTGTATTTGACAGTACGTCCGAAGTTGGGCTTGAGGGTGAACTGATGTGCATTCGAAGCGTGACGCGTATTGCGGGTGAAATTTTGAAGGGGAGGAATGCAGGTGGCTATTTGCTGGAGCATTTTTTATTGGTTTAATGGAATTGAATACTCAACGGCATCTAACGTTTCTTGTTTTTAAGTTCCATAACTATTTTGATGGTTTGATAGGGATTGACATTATTAAATCGTTAGGAATTATAATAGATATAAATAATAATACGTGAAAGTTGGGAGACTTCCGAACTAGATAAGATTTCAAACCAAATTTGATTTCCAAAGTATATACTATCCCTGCATTGTGTAAAGCCATTTTTTTATTACCTGTCCTGAATCTGGAAACATCTACGTAAAACCTACTTATATAACAACGTAATTAATGATTCCAGAAGGGTTTTATGACTCCAGTAGTTGGTATTCATATATTGAGGTAATAAACAAGTCTGATGTCCAACAACGTTTTGTAGTTGAACAACCGATCAAAGCTGAACTAGCAGATAAATATTTGGAAGTTCATAACTTTTCCATACAAAATGATCAAACCCTCGGAAAAAGTCTCCTAAAAGAAATGATCCGAACTAAACACCTAAATTTCGAAGAGAAAAAAGCAGTACTAGATCTTTGCTACAAATATAATGATATTTTCTTTAAACAAGGACACAATTTAATATTCTCTAACAATACAAAGCATGAAATTAAAACTAAAGACGACATTCCGATTTATTGTAAGTCCTATAGGTATCCTTATATCCACAAGGAAGAAGTACATAGGCAAGTTAATGACATACTTAATCAGGGTATCATTCGTCCAAGTTTCTCTCCATGGTCTTCCCCCATTTGGATCGTTCCCAAGAAGAAAGATGCGAGTGGGAAGGAAAAATGGAGATTGGTAATTGATTATCGGAAGGTTAACGAAAAGACAATTGATGATCGATACCCCATCCCTAACATAACAGAAATCCTTGATAAGTTAGGAAAGTGTATGTATATCAGCACTCTCGATCTTGCTTCCGGATTTCATCAGATTGAAATCAAACCAGATGACATTCTCAAGACAGCATTTTCTGTTGAAAATAAACATTTCGAATGCGTCCGAATGCCTTTCGGTCTCAAAAATGCACCATCAACCATTCAGCGGGTTATTGACAATGTCTTGAGGGACCTCCAAATCAAAATCTGTTTAGTTTATATGGACGGTATAATAGTGTATTGCACCTCACTACAAGAACATCTAGAGAATCTTAACGCTGTCTTTGAACGGTTAAGGGAAGCAAACCTTAAAATTCAGATCGACAAGTCGGAGTTCATGCGAAAAGAAGTATCATTTTTAGGTCGTATTATAACACCGGATGGAATAAAACCGAACCCTGACAAACTACGAGCCGTAAAAGCGTTTCCTATCCCAAAATCACCAAAGCAAATCAGGTCCTTTTTGGGTCTCTTGGGTTATTATAGAAAATTCATAAAATTTAACTGAACTTTTGACCGAGTGTTTGCGGAAAGATAAAACAATTAGACTGGACTCTAGATATTTAAACTGCTTTGAACATTGTAAGAATCTTTTGTGCAATTATCCGATTCTCCAATATCCAGATTTTCAAAAGTCTTTCAACGTAACTACCGACGCCAGTAATGTTGCCATAGTCGCAGTGCTATCACAAGGTCCGTTGGGCTCATATAAACCGATTTGTTACGCAAGTCGGACTTTATCAAAAAGCGAACAAAACTATAGCACTATTGAGAAAGAGCTATTGTCTGGGCAGCCAAATATTTCCGGCCTTACATTTATGGACGAAAATTTAAAATATTTACGGATCACAAACCTCTAACTTGGCTTTTTTCGTTAAAGGAGTCAAACTCTAAACTCGTTCGTTGGAGGTTGAAATTGGAAGAATATGATTACGAGATCGTGTACAAAAAAGGCAAGCAAAATTCTAATGCCGATGCACTTTCGCGTATTGAATTAAACAGCAAAGAGACAGTTTTTTATGGGCTTGACTCAGAAGACATTGACGACGCATCTATGCAAAATTATTTCGATGTTTCAGAAAACTTATCCACTGTTCACTCATGTGAAGAAAATTTGGTTTCAAACCAGATTATCATTAGGCAAAATCCATCAAAAACGAAAATTACTTCTAAATTACAAATTCTTTTTAAAAAGAGAAGGAGATGTATTTTTGAATATAAAAATCCTACAGTCAAAACCTTCATAATTGCAATTTTCAAAGATTATTTGAATACCAAAGCCTTCACAGCTGTCTTAACGGATGGCGATACATTCAAAACAATACAATCAGTTTATTCCAAATTTTTTCAAAGATCCCAAATAAAGTTAGTTAGATCAACCATTTTACTTAAAGATATAACAGAAAGAGATGAACAGGAGAGGTTAATTAGGGACTATCACGAGAATTCGCATCACAGGGGCATAGACGAAAACGTAGAACATTTGAAAAGGGATCTATATTTCCCTAAAATGAAATATATTTTATCAAAAGTTATAAATACTTGCGTATTTACGCAAGTGTCAGAGATATAAGTATGACCGAAATAGGGAAAAACTCAAATTTGAGCTGACAGAAACGCCGCTTAAACTACTCGAAATAATCCACATCGACATTTATTCGATCCATAAGGAACATTTTTTGAGTATAATAGATAAATTTAGTAAATTTGCAAGTGTTAACTCGTTGGCTGCAAGAGCGAGTATTAATTTAATTAAGTCGTTGCGACATTTCTTTGCCTACCACCGCATACCAAAAAAATAGTATCTAACAATGGCGCCGAGTTTGTTTCAACTTTATTTAGGGAAACGCTCACAGAACTTATTCGAGTTCGCCCGATTTAACCATCCCAGACTTCTTTCTTTGGGGCTACCTGAAGTCGCGGGTTTATGCCAACAAGCCTCAGACAATCGCAGCTCTTAAGAAGAGTATTCGACAGGAATGCGAACAGTTATCACCGGAAATCTTGCGAAAAGTTATATCAACACTGGCGGCAGCCACTTGGCGGATATCATCTTTTTCACTTAACAGAAAAAATTTTAAAGGTCCAAATAAAGATTTCCATCACTCAAAATCATTTTTTTTTAGTAAAAAAGTAATTCAAAAACAAAATTGGATGATTAATTTTTCGCCACCTTGTACTTGGCGCAACAGACGTATGTGGTCCAGGGCCTAGCTTCTCACAACCGTTCGTGTTATGCGTGTTATATATTTCACACAAATGGAAGGGACCGACAGTTTAAGAGCCATATCCGGAAGGCAAATTGAGAAGCTTTCTCTTGACAGTTATTACTCTCGGACGTTTGTCAGACATTCGCGAGAGGTGGGACCGTGAAAAAACTTTTTTAGTGTTTCTGGGATTCGAACGTCGAACCTCTCGCTCAGCGATCCAAAGCACTTTCATTTCATTTCATTTTAAATGCAATTTTTATTGGGTAATTCAGTTTTTCTTAAATGCTAGACGAAAACGCTTAAAACTAGCCTAACTAACTTAACTATGTATTGTAACTCTAACTTACTGACCCTATGCGGGTGCTCTAAGCTAAAACTATGTCTTTCGACGTCTACGAACAAGGCTTATTTATTATCTTAACTTAACGAGGTGATGACTAAGAAAATTTATTTATAAAAACTTAGTGAACGAACATTTTTTGTGTTTCTTAAAACTAAATTTAAATACAATCTTAAGTCTAACTTACAAGCTACGTTATATAAACCTTAAGTCTATCTTAACCTAACATACGTAATTCACGTAAAATTTTTTTTTTTTTGAGCAAAGTGCTGGGTTTTTTTTTTTCAGTGCTGTGAAATTTTTTTTTTTTTTTTTTTATAAAATTAAACTTAGCCTACCCTAAACTATGTAAGTCGGCCATAGTAAAAAGGCCAACTTTGCCCATTGAAAAAGGCTACCCCGGATCGAATGGAACCGACGAAGGAGTTTCCTCTGCGTCCCCTAACCACCAGAATTTCTGGCGCTGCCGTTCGATATCGCGCAAATCGCGACCTGATACCACTCTACTGTACCGGAAACGCTCCGGAATGCTGTGTGTCACGTGTCGGTTGTAGGTTAGTCGCCTATCCGCAGCTCTCCCGGCAACATGGAAGATTAGCGGCACCGCTAATCTGTCCTGGATCAGACCTTCTCTATCTAGATAGACGAATGCCTCTGGCGGAACGAAGCCATTACGCGGCATGTATAGTATCATGCCCCGCCTTAAAACCGAATTGGTTATCCGGAACAATATGCATGTCCTCAACCCACTTAGACAGCGCTCTATTGATCACTTTTTCGAATACCTTGCTGATATTCGGAAGGGGACTTATCGACCGGAGATTCGCCGGATTGGAAGTATCCTTACCCCTTTTGGGAACAGGATGTACCACCGCTGTCTTTCAATGCGCCGGATAATGTGCATTATTCAGCGCATTGTTAAACAGGATGGTGTAAATGTTTACCGCTTCTAGAGGGAGGTGTCGAAGCACAATGTTAGACACTCCGTCGATACCCACGGATTTCTTCCTTCTCAATGATTCGAACATCGCTTGGAGGTTTATCTTCGATATGAACGGGGGATATACCACCTCATCGGCGATGACATTGTTTGCCATATTATCGTCATTGAACTCGGTGAAGCTGATGTTCTCTGATCGCCAGTGTTCTATATCATTTCGAAGATACATAGAAGTTGTGCACAAGGACTCGATTCTCCAGGTCGTGGTTCGGGCAAATGCTATCATTCACCTTATACACTTCCTGGAAAGTCGCTCCTATAGCCTCTACCTTCTCCTGCGGATCTTCGATCACAAAGAAGTTGTCATCACAGACTGCGTTTCCTGGATCTATGCCTGCTGTTACAAGTATTTGTTCTTTGTTCGTCGTTCGGGGGATCTTGAGACACGGCAGGTCGTTTTGGTTATTCCTCCGAAATATTTTATTTATTTGCGGGAACATACTCGGGTTGTTGGATTTTACAGCCCGAATTTTGTTGTTCCAATGTAAGTTTACAGAAAGTCTGTAATTTTCTTTAATCACAATTTGGAGGTTTTCAATTGTTGGCGTGCATTGCGGTATATGTCTACGTTGTCAGTTTGTTGATACCGAGGTATCGTTCTGTCCATCGTTTGTTTAATTATCTCGTCCGTTCGTTGTAGGTATCTGTCGATCTCCTCATTTGACAGATTCCTATTGCACGGTGGGTAGAGCGAGTTCGAGGAGAGTGCTCTTGTCAATACTCTGGAGAAGCGTGTCCAGCGCGTCCTACTGTAATTGTAGGGGTACGTTTGGACAAACTCCTCCAAGTGCGCAATCTCGTTGGGAATTGTAATTTCGGCACTGAGTCCGCAATGGTCACTGTCATACACAAATGTGTGTAGGCAGTTTCTCGTTTGTCGATTCGTGTTGGTCAGTTGTAATCGTACGTCGAACAGCAGAAGATCCAGATAGGAGCCGCCTCTAGGTTACGACGGACTATCAGTTGCTTTCAAATCGAGTCTATACTCGACATTGTGCACCGCCCCACCAATTGAATAGTAGGTTCCCCCTAGAATTAGGTATATTATTTCCCCAATCACTGTGCTTGGCATTCAAATCTCCGGCTAAAATGAAATAGTTCTCTTCCGATTCCAGCCTTAGACATCGAAAAAGTGTCTCGAGCTCTGTTATTAATGAAGTGGTTTGAGTAGTTCCAGAAGCGTAGACCACGACTACGTACAACCTCTTGGATAGGTTAGATAGCTTGGTTTCGCTAGCCAAAAGTACGTCTGGGCTTTGGTCTTCTAACAACTTAAAGAGTACGTTTCTTCGCTCGATCCTTATCAGTGAATCCACATTCACCGCAAGGATCTTTAAGGGTTTCTCCGCCATCGTACCCATTACGACTGGTGGTGCGCTAAGCCCGGCAGAAATGCGTAGATCTGGTCCACCCGTTTCGGCTGCAATTCTAACTGACGCTGCAGCTGGCTCATTTGCCCTTGAATTGAGAGCAAAATCGCCAGCAGGTCCGGCTGTGCCTCAGGTGCTTTAGGCACTGGGGCCTATGCAGCAACCTTCGGCTGTTGTTGTACCGTATTTCCCCGGCCTGACGCCATTTGGGCGTAGGTCCATTCGGGAGTGAAGGCTGGTGTTTGAGTAGAAGCGGGTGGACGCTTCACTTCGACTTTCTGCTGACGAGCTAAATTTACTTTTTTCATGTATTGAAACTTAGGACAACCGCGATAGTTTGCAGTGTGTCCCGAGTTTCCACATAATGCACACGAGAGTTGGGCCCTATCTGCTACCCTATCCTGACCTAGAGAACACTCTTCTGCTTTGTGGTTCTTGCCACACTTTACGCATCGAGGCTGCATTCCGCAGTTCGACGCTGCGTGCCCGAACCTTTGGCAGCGAACACATTGCAAAATGTTTTCGCTCCTCTTTACTCTTTCCCAGGTTACAGCCTGGTAGTACAGGACATTGATACTCCTTAGACTATCCAGTTTGCTATTGGGTGATAGCTGTACCAGGAAGAACGGTAGCTTTCGCTTCTCCCTTTTTGCACTTGCTGTGGTGAACGGCTTGACTCCCACAAACTCAAGACCGTCATAGCATGCCTATCTCCGTTAATACGTTTAATAAAAAAGTTAGTACCTCTGGCCGACTTACATAATTCGATAGTATCTTTCAGTTCCATTTTGAACGTGTTGATCGGAGGGACCTTCCTTTTCCTGACCCCCTGTTGCTGTTGTTTCTGCTGCTGCTTCGGTTGTTTTTGCAGTGGTTGTTGTTGATGCTGCTGTTTCTGCTGCTGCTGTGGTTGTTTTTGCTGCTGCTGTAGTTGCTGCTTTATTGGCAACTTCTGTTGTTGCTGCACAGTTTGCTGTTGTTTTTGTTGCTGCTGCTGCTTTGCGGGCAGCTGCTGTCTTTTAACAAAGTTAACACTCAAACGGGATTAAATAGAAGCCGAAACACGTTTATCTCCAATGAAGGTCTGTGAACGACTCGATCCAACGCACTAACCACTTGAGCCACGGCGCCCATTGTGAGTTCGAGATCGATTCGGGTTCAAATTTTACTCTAATGTCATATTGAGCTTTCGACCATGTGTGGCGAACAAAAAAACCAGCCATTCACACATGTGATGTACAGCTGATGGATTTTCAACGCAAGCACATTCCAATCAAGGGAGTAGTCGACGTTAACACTTTCTATAATAATAAAGAAATAACTGACCTTAATTACAATTATTGTCATCGTGGATTGTGATATGCCGAACGCTATGGGCTGCAACTGGTTCGGGCCTCTCGGCATCAGCATCCAGCGGGTTAACATAGTGCAGAAGACATCATCTATTTAGAAGGTTCTAGCAAAATTCCAGCATTTATTCACTGAAGAGCTAGGACGGTTCACTCGAAAGCCTGTGACACTTCAATTCGATCCAACAGTTCAACCGATTCGCTACCCACCACGTCGGATTCTATTGGCAACCAGGGGACTCGTCGAATCAGAACTGGATCGACTTTGCATTCAAGGGATTATTGAGCCAATCGAATACTCTGATTGGGCTACTCTCATTGTGCCCGTTCCAAAGAGTGACAGCTCAATTCGAATATGCGGCGACTGCAAATCAACAGTAAATAAAGCACTTAAGTTTCATTGCTTTCAAATACCATCAGCACGCTCCTCTCCTCCATAGAGGGTGGAAGCCTTTTCGCTAAGCTTGATCTTGCATAAGCGTATCAGCAGTTGTCCGTGGATGAACCGTCTTCATTTCTTCAGACAATCGTAACCCATAAAGGCGCTTTCAGAGTGACAAGATTGCAGTTTAGAATTTCATCGGCAACAGATATTTCCAAAATTTTATAGAAACTCTTCTTCGAAATATTCTAGGGGTTTTACCTTGTTTCGATGGCATCGTACATATTAATGGGAAAAACTGAAGCAGAACGTCTGGATCAAGTTCTCACTCGTTTCGACAATACTGGGCTTAGACTTCGCAAGGATAAATGCAAGTTCGACGTCCAAACCATTGAGTTCCTTGGGTTCAAGCTGGACACACTAGGTATCAGGCCATCACCTGGGAAACTTAAAGCCATTCAGAGAGCATCTGCTCCTATTGATAAGAAGCATTTGCAGGTATTTCTCGACCTCTTGAATTTTTATCATGCCTTTTTACCTCACAAAGCAACTATTGCTGAGCCACTGCATCGCCTCCTTGATAAAAATTGCAAATATGTGTGGACGACGGAACACCAACAGGCATTAGACAACCTCAAGAAGTCAATAATTTCTGATCGAGTTCACCCCATAGAATTGGGGCCGTCATCAGCCACCGTACTCCTGATGGGGCCGAAAAACCCATAGATGAATTGGCTCCATCCCATAGGTCGTCACTCCCGCTAACTCAGCCCTCCTCCAGTTCACCGCCATCTCACCCGTCGAGGTCCTCATCATCTCCTAGTACTACGCCAGGTGGATTTACGCCGCGCCGTTCGACGCGAGCTAAACGGGCGCCGGATTTCTATACTTCCACTGGGCGTTAAGGGGTATTATGTATGAACAATATTTTCGCTCATCTCTATCTCTACCTACATACATGCATACACATCCTATCCACTCAACACTTGACATTTTGACATGAGACTCTTTTTTCTCCTGCTGACCAAACAGATTGTGGGATCGCGACCGTAGCAGTTTTTTTGGTAGTTGATTGTTTCTTTTGCTTTTTAATTGTAATTTTATAACTGCGTGAATAAAATTTGTGCGTATATAAAAGCTTTACACTTCATTTTACTAAATTTAAGGCTTAAGAATCAAACAAGAAGCCCATGCCTAATAGTAATTCACTATATTTTTTAACCCTTTTCATTTGGTTTCACTTTCAGACCGTCCAAAACCCCCTTATTTACTAATAGACTCACGTCGCTTAGATGCGGGAAATATTTTTGTACCTGTGAAAGAGAATTCTGAACTTAATTTGGCATGCATCAGTGAGGGTGGCAATCCAAAGCCGACGCTTACGTGGGAGGTGCTCTTGAGTCCTGGCGTAGACCGTCACGCACAAAAAGTCGCTGCAGAAGTTCTCGAGCTGGAGGAAATCAAAAAAGATAAGGTTAGTAATATAACGAGGGTATGTCTACCAAAATGGATACTTCATGTTATTTCACAATAGTATCACAAGCCTACAAATAAGAATTACATACATCCTAATATCAGGTTTAAAAAACGCATTCATTGATCGTCGAACCACAAATTCAACAGTTTAGTGGTTTTGAGCATTGTTGTGCCCATGTATCAGTTTATTCGTCGGTCTCATCCTTTTTAATTGACACCGAAACTAAAGTGCAAGGAATAAACAGATCTGTATGAAGATGCATCCGTTTATTTATTTGTTGTATATCCTCTCATATTAGCCAACCTCAATCTGAATGGAATGTATTTTAGATACCAACAAGAACTGGGCCATTTATGTAGCTATTTAACCCGATAAATTACAAGCAAATGTTTGCTATGCTGGTCATTCTGATGACGTTGGGAAGGCTAGGAATATAAATGCACAAACATAAATATATGTATATACATGCATATACATATATGCATATCATTGCTTTTGCTAATAGTTCGGGGTATTTATGTAGCTAACCCAAAATTATCTTCAAAATTAGAAATTGAAAATTCTATCAAACTAAAAACTTAGTGTAATTTCTCAATTTCAGGATAAACTTCCATACAAAATGAATACAGGAGCGAAGAGTGAAGCTCGTCTGCCGGCTGTCTATAGGGCGCATCATAATGCAAGGATACTCTGTGTTATGGAACATCCGACACTGAAGATTAGACAAAATGCATCGTTATTATTGGATGTACAATGTAAGTAAAAGTATATAAATTAGATAATATATTTCTTTATTAGTGTCAGCCCAAAAACTACTTAACCTAAATGAATATAAATATGTATGTATATATATGTAAATTTTATAGTAATACATACCATCAAGTGCCTTTTTTGCTTCTTACTCCAGCCGTCTAGGTGGCAATCAGTCATTTTTCAGAGGAGAGGAAAATTGGGGTTATTTTATTGAACATTTAACTATACCAATGAGAATATATTTGCGTATGGATTGCCTGTACTCATCATCTGTAGTCTTCCAATTCCCGTTGCTGTTTTTGATGCAGGTGGCAATAATCTAACGATTAAGTCAATTAAGTGACCTTCATGTCACTCTTTTGTGCATGCAATTTTTTAATGTTATTCAAATTCTACGAAAGGAACTGTTCTCTTTTTTTCAATGTTGCAGGTGTTGTGTGTTCATAGTTTTATCAATAGGGCTTGTTACCTACATTCGTCTTCTCCGCCATATTCAGATTGCAAATTTCGCAATTAAATTTCTTTTGTAACTAGAAACTGCGAATCGGTCATAAAATGTAAGTGCTGAGGTTTCCATTATATGAAGTGTGCATTATTTTTTTTTTTTTTTTTTTTTGCTGATTTTTTCCTGATGAAAAGAAAAAATGAGGCGTATCCCGCCTCCAAAGTTTCAAAAAAAACCATATGAAATGGTACCAAAAATTTCCGAAATACCAAAATCGACTCACTTAATTGTAGTGTTATTACTCGTATATTATTAGAAAGTGATTTAATTAATAAAAAAAGTTTTATCAAAATCGGTGGAGAATACGCGAAGATACAAGGTAATTAAGAATCACACGTTGAACTTCGAGGTAGTAAGGGACTTTGTCTACCTTGACTCTGCTATAAATTCTGACAACAACACCTCTGCGGAAATTAATCGAAGAATAACTCTTGCCAATCGGTGTTTCTTTGGGCTGAGAAGGCAATTGAGTAGTAAAACCATATCTCGAAAGACTATGGAGGCCCTTTATAAGACCTTAATCATCACAGTCCTGCTTTATGACGCTGAAGCATGGACTCTTTCGAAAGCGGATGAAGATATCCTTGGTCGATTCGAGAAAAAAATTCTTCGCAAGATATACGGTCCCGTTTGCGTTGACGGGCTTTGGAGGAGAAGATTCAACGATGAAATTTACGGACTGTACAGCGACATCGACCTAAGATGGCTAGGACATGTAGAGTAAATGGGCACCAATGCTCCGGCCGCAGAGTCTTCGAATCTAACCCGGAGGGACAACGCAGTAGAGGACGACCTCGCCTATGGTGGCGCACACAAGTAGAAGGGGACTTCAACCAACTTGGAGTGCGCAAGTGGAGGCAGTTAGCTAAGGACCGGGCTATCTGGAGAGGCTTGTTGGATGAGGCCCAGGTTCACCCCGAACTGTAGCGCCACCTAAGTGAGTAAGTACGCTGAATTCGAATCGGTAAATGTTTTTTTGATAAAATTGGAGTATGTTGTAGAGGGCATTATTCTGAGTGTTTTGATACACATACATATGTAGGGGTCGCAAACGATTTTTTTACGAGACATGAGCTAAAAAAAAATCCATGTAATGTTATTAAATGATTGTGGGGCCACCCACAAGTGCCCTGAGAACCTGCATGTGAAGCCGAACGCCGTTCGATATATGAGTCGAAGAGATGTCCATATTCTGAAAACCCTTTAATCAAAAAATTTCTAACGCTTTCAAATAAATGAAGTAAGGGATAATTATATATGTAGAATAAAAATTATGTGGTTTTAAATAAGTAAGGATAATCATATGATATTTATCATTTATGATCCCTATAATCCTGATCATAATCTCGCCGAACAAAAGGAAGAAGAAGGGATTGGTCAATACTTAGATAGGTAACACATTTTCACTCCGCTATTGACCAATCCGATGTCAGCATAATGCTGGATTGAGCAATAACATTGACCAATCCAGTATTATCCATCATTATGCTGGCGGAGTGAAAATGTGTTACCACTCTGAGTACTGAAAAATCCCATGCCAAAAAGCTGTATTGGTCAATAGCGGAGTGAAAATGTGTTACTTCTCTTAGTATTGACCAATCCCTTCTTCTTCCTTTTGATCGGCGAGGTAATGATCAGGATTATAGGGATCATAACCCTCCCACTTTACTGCATCCCTATTGGTCCGCCGATTCGACCTCAGAAAGTATCTGCAGGCCTCCCGGTTTCAGATCACTTTGTCACTGAGGCCAATCAAATGCTGCTGTTTTCGCATTTGTGTGATCCAGGAATTTTTTGGCCTGCCTCTCTTTAGCGCTTGTATAGGAACATTGATTGACATTGCCTTTTTGACAGGGTTCGTAGGATCCCTCCTTTGAACATGGCAATACCATACATGGCCGGTCGTGCTCCAATTTTTTCGAGATGGGTTCTTTGACGTGAAGGTTTCCTCAAATCTACGAACTTCTAATTCTATCAAGCTTTGTTACTCCTGCTGTCATGTAAAGCATCTTCATCTCAGCTGCCTTTGATTTGCTCTTTTACTTTTTGTACATTGTTCAGCATTGCGAACAGAATGTGAGCGCCGGACGAACAACTGCGGTGTAGATCCTTCCTTTCAGCTAAGGGGAAGAAGGTAGCAGAGTTCTCCTTCATCCACCCTACGCTTACGCGATGATTGATGTCGTAATCAATAGTTGCTTCGCTATTGATCATAGATCCCAGATACTTGAACTTCCGCACTTGGAAACACTTTTTCATTCAAATAAAGGTCTGGACTAGGCCGGAGTGGATCAGAAAATGGGCAGTTCGATACCCATTTCCCTCCAAAACATCCACCCATACATCAAGTGCTCGTTGCAGGGACGTTTGATCCTTACTTATGATGGCTCCGCCATACATGTCCATGATCATCTATCTATACGTAGGGTTCTGGAACTCATCGATGTCTTAGCGCCAGCCATATCAGATCTCTTGGGTGTCTATCGAATGCAATTTCAAAATTAACCAACACCAGATGCAAATGCTTTAAGGCATCGCGATGTTTATGCATTATGATCCTTATACTTTGGTTGCATCTGTGGTTGATTCAGCCGTAACAAACGCGCAGTCGGCCGTCTAGTACCCGCTCAACGATCTTCATGGTGTGAGACATCAGCTTAATAGAACGGTAGTTATCAAAGTTTCTCGTATCACCCATTCCTTTGTGTAAAGGAAGAAGATAACTTTCAATCCCTGATTAGGCATTAGATCTGCTCTCATCAGTTTGGAGATGAGAATCATGAGCCATCTAGAGCCGATGTCTCCCATCTTTTTCCAAAACTCAGAAGGTAACTCGTCTGTCCCAACTGCTTTTCTCTTTTTGGAGGATTCATCGACTGTTATGTCGCGTACTTCTACATAGTTAGGTACTGCTCTTGGAAAGTATAGCCGGGGAAACTGTTTAAAAGTTCCTCACAATACTGTCGCCACCTATGTAGAATTTTTTCGTCATCCTCAAGAAGTTGGCTCGGAGCATTGTTAACGAACTTAGGCGAACGAATCTCCTAAGCATTTCTTCTTCTCTGGCCGGCTATTTTGAGATGGTTGTACCTTTGTTCAAGTTGTTTTGTAGCAGCTCGTGGATAGGCTGGTTTGTATCGGCAGGTAATGAAGATATTTCCTCCAACTCTCGATACAGGCCCTCCATACTCTTTGCTTGAATTTGGGCGCACTTCTTGTCGATATTTTTGCAACTCTATTATTAGAGGGGCACTTTTACCAAGTTTTGAATGCTACTTTTTTTCATTTATCACAATTTATCACTACTTTAGCTTCCTTAGTCCTCCACCATGTTTCTTTGCCGCGTTGATAGTATCCCTTCGAAACTCCGAGCAGTGATTTAGCTCTCTCTAAGCAAGACCGCTGTAGGGAATTCCACATATCTTGTGCTCTGCACTCTTCGACCTCAACTTCGACGATGTTGGGTCGGAGGTACTTTTTCATGTTGACAATAAATGCTTCGCCTTTTTCCTTATCCAGATTTTACCATTTGATTGTCTCAGAAATCTTTGTTTGTTTGTTTTTCTTTTTCAGCGTCTCCCTAAATATTTCTGTCAGGAGGAGACGGTGTTGCCAGGCGATCGCCTCTCCCAAGATCACTTTGCAATCATTAACCCCGGGTTTCATGAAACTAGCTACCAAACAGTAGTCAATCTTGATTTCATTTCCTCCACTGCTGCAAGTGATCAGGTGTCAGCTTTGTTTGACGAACATGGTATTGAGCACGACCGTATGACTTGCACATGCTTAGGATCAGTGTGACCATTGGCTTCTCTCAAATATATTGCACTAACCCCGAAAGGTGGAATATTTATATTCCACTTCAATATTTTTATATTCCACTTGGTAATACACCTTAATAAAAAACAGATTATAAAAACACAAATAAAAGTTTATCCCGGCTCCACGACAGCCATAAATTGAAGGAAACCCTTGCTAGAACAGAAAGCAAAAGGCATTTGGTTCAACGCCATCATTTTCGACAGTGCTCATTAGATTTCTTCCATCCTACCTGGTGAACAAAGGCGTGTATGGGCAAGTCTTTGGAATTTTCTTTTATGCATTCTGCGTTTCTTGGAAGAAGAGGACCCCGTTGAATCCGAATGACCGCTTTCTTTATCGACCCCAGTATTTTTCATATCACCGATTATGCTGAAATTAAGTATTATAACATCCCCATTGCATATTTGTTAACACAGATACAAGCAACAAATTAAGTAATAATGGGATTCAGAAATAATCGAATTAATTTTCTCACCTGGTATCGGTAGAAAGTTTTATTCCGTATTAAAAATGCCATGTATTTCCTGCAAATGCCGTCCTAATAATCCTGTCGTACCATTATCGTCACTGCATAAACCACCACAGAAGGATATGTCGCCTTCTCGATGAGCATACTGCCACACCCAACCCTTGATCTTCATTTTTTAAAAAAAAATTCACGTCAAACACTAGCCGTAAACCAAAAATTTATATGCGAGCTTTCGCGAACACTGCAGATCAGAAAATACAGTAAAAACAATTGTATGTACATGCATACATATTACATGTCCTCATCGATAAGGCATAACGGTGCAATTTCAACTTTCTTTTCATATATTTACATACATTTATCATACATACAAGTTGTTTTCAGGAAATACACGTGTACCCGTGTGTAACATGAATTACAAGTGTTTTTAAGACGTACACGTGTACCCGTGTCTATGATTCCGTGTAAATAGACGCTAAAAATCTGGAGTTCTAATAGGGATCCATGATGAAGTAGTTACGCCAAAAAAATGTCCCAATGGTACAACTCCCGTCCGCAAGGAAGTGCTAATGCACATAAAAGTGCATCCGCACTTTTGGAAAAGGAGTTGGTAATACAAAAGGAGTTATGTGAGATTGTAAAGGAGGTAGTCGGAGGCTTAAAAGAACAGCACCTAAACACGACAAAAATATACCGCTCTCTAGACCTTGGCAAAACATTGGCAAACCAAACAGCTT
This sequence comes from Blera fallax, assembly GCA_946965025.1. Taxonomy (NCBI): domain Eukaryota; kingdom Metazoa; phylum Arthropoda; class Insecta; order Diptera; family Syrphidae; genus Blera; species Blera fallax. Next base: position 54,905,859 of record OX337246.1, read on the forward strand.
TCATTGGTAACTATCCGAACAGAACTTTTGAGTTGTCAAAAAGTTGTTGACTCCAAACCCAACGAGAAGTTTTGTTCGGATTCCTAGACTGCTGTGCAAGGCTCCCGGGGGCATTGCTGGTTTTACCATCGATGCTCGGATGAATGGTGATGGAGTAGGCTTTGGTGCGCGTCTTTTCTCGTCGTCTTTGGAGGTGCTGATGTCTGATGAGGCGGCCGTGGCAGTGGAGTTTCGAGCGGCGGTAAACTCGTGGTAATGTTGACCGGCGTGGTGGTGGCAGAAAAGTGTCGAATAGCGATGATATGTGGTAATGTTGACCCGCGTAAAAATACTCTTTCTGAAAATGCGCACGTAGCTCGCTTATATTCCAAATGAATTAATCATGGCATACAACGGGATGGGGAGTGTCGACGTACTGAATTCTCAATTCGTCATCACACACCTGTAAAATTATTTTTGTTAAAAACAATACAGAACTACTAAGACCACCTACCAACATACCATTTAAACTGTAGGTTCCTTTCCTGTTATAAAAAAAATGTTTATTAACAACGCAACTTTTCTTCTGTCTTTGAACGTTTGCATACATTTATCTACTGCGAACACAGCTGCGCTTCCAAGACATCTAGTACTTCAGCTAGCACTTTACTGAAGCTAGATTGGGCCACACCAATATTATGGTCTATTACAACCCCCGTTTGGTATCCTCTTTGACAAAGAAGCGCAAACATGCGCTCAGTTGCAGAATCGTGGATATAGCAAAGTGCTTTCTAGCTGGCTGCCGGGACGTTGTGAGCACCTCTAGCAAATATTTGAAACCCACTCTGTTGATCCTATAATACTTTTGAAACCTAAGAAATAAAAATGTATTAATGTAAATCAAATTACATCTGCTTGTACTTACAATGATTCAGACAACTCCAGAGGATTTGTGCTATTCCGCAAACACCTTCTAATAGCACTTGGCTGTCCTCCTCGGTTCTCTTTAGCATCTACTTCTTCCTCCAACATCCTGCAATGCTATGCATGACAGGGCCTATTTATTTGAACTACAGGTTTTATGTCTCATATATTCTAAAACTGTTTAATATTGAAGAATAGCGTCCACCATATACAACACTTAAGACACAACGCTTAATTTCACCACGAAATACAACAAAAATCTCTTAAATATGAGAGCTTCCGACAATTGATATAAACAAAACAATTAATTTTGCAACGTCATTTAAATGTCAAATGCAGATTCGTAGAGTAAAATCGTCTCCCGGGGAATTCAGAATAGGATAATTCTATTCTCGGGAGAATGCAACTCCCGGAAGGTACGCTGACCTTTGACATTTCTTCTCTGTGGTGTATGCCTGACGCCTATTGCAGGTATAAGGGTTGGACTTCAGCATCAAGCTTAAGAAGCAGTGCCAGCTTTCATCCATCAGCGTCACTGAAGACCCATCCTCGAGAAATGCATACGGGACAGGGTGTCCCAGTTAAGAGGTATAATCCTTTAACTGAATATTTCTGAAGTTTCGGCAAACAAAAAATCGTATGGCAGGGGGGGTCTATTTTCACCCCAGTTCGAGTTATAGCCCTTCAAAGTGGGGCACATCCGATTTGGAGGTACAATCACTTTAAATTCTATAACTTCTGAGTTCTTACAGTTACAAAAATAATTTTGTATATTTTAAGAGACAATTTATTAGCACATAAAAATTTTAAAACTTTGTGTAATTTTATGTAGCTACAAAAAAGTTATGGCTACTAAAATTCAAAATTACGAAAATTTGTTACTCCAATTTTTTACTTAAAATGCATTTTTCTCAAAATTTTTACTTAGTAAAGACTTTTTTTATAAAACTTTTATCTCTGGCAAATTTTCTAAAAATTATGCTAAATAAATTCTTCACGTACAATTAACGAAAGGTGTAGGAAAAAAAATTAAGAAAAACACCTTAAGCACCTTGTCACGGTAGCAACAGGATAACTTCGTTGCTTAGTCGAACTTTTGATCTTACAACCATGGATTTTTTCTTAATTTTTTGACCATTTTTGTCTGACAAAAATGGCTTTTACTACAACTTCCGCTAATCGTAGGTCAAAAAGTTATTTAACACAATTTTTAGACAATTTGTCAGAGATAAAAGTGTCATAAAAAAAAAGTTGTTTGCTTGGTAAAAGTTTTTGAGAAAAATGCATTTTAAGAAAAAAAATTGAACCAGAAATTTTCATAATTTTGACTTTTTATTATATTTTATATTTTATTATATTATATATATTATATTTTATTATATTTTTAACTTTTTTGTGACTGCATGAAATTCCAAAAAGTTTTCACAGCTTTATGCGCCACTACACTGTCTCTTCTAAAAAGTGTTTATGTAGCTATAATATTTCAGAAGTAATAGCATTTTAAGTGAACGCACCTCCGCTGAAGGATAACAAATTCACTTGCCCATTTTGTTGTTTATATATGTACATACTACATCAAGTTTATCAGCTCTTGGAGATGGTTCTTTGCGAATTTTTGCAAGAAGACCATTGATTATAACATCAGGTCTGCCATAGAGCAAGCGAAGAGTTTCGATTATCGCTGAAACATGTTCGTTTTTGTATCGAACAGCTTCTAATGCCTTGTCTTTTAGACTTCTTTGTAGGCGGATAAGGTTCTCATCGTGCGTGTACCCGCACACACGGCTTGAGTTCTCAAAAGAACTGATAAAAAATGGACATTCTTCTGGATTTCCACCAAAGCTTTGTAGTTCCCTTGACATTCCGTTTCCTGCAGCAAGTTGCATAGAACTCATTCGAGACTGAGTCCCCTTTATGCAAGTAAGCACACACGCCTCGCAACAGGAGTTGTAGTTGCATTACAAGCGCTCCACCAAGGTTAGCTGCACTCAAATATCATAATATGAGACGCACATGTAATTGCAAATATTGCAAATAATTGCAATATGCGCAATCATATTTTTGTAATAAAAAGCGACGCTCATGTCGGCAAATAATTGCAACATGCGCAATTATAATTTTTGTATTAAGTTAGATTTAAGGTTTTTTTTTGGAAAAATAAACTCAGTCTGAAACAGCACTCGAACGGTCAATATTAATTGATATTATCTTGCACTTCATTTGTTGATTGCTAAGCACATTTGTTTGATTGAGTTCTCTTTGTCTCTTAAGGTTTATGTGCCTAGTAAAAACCAACTTTATTTATGGGAGTGGTATAGGCTGCTCCCTCATTCACCTTGCCATGCGGGTCTGCATATCCAATATTCACTTCTGATATCCATTTGTTGCAGCGTTTTCGAGTGGTAGCTTGAAGTGTATATTCATATTCCGCTTCGTCATTATCGGATTCTATATCACGCATTCGGCTAACGGAATTACACACAGGCATTTATGCGCACTCAACTAAATATATGTATGTACATAAGTATGTATGTACACCAAATTCATATTTCGTTGCCCGGGTATAAAATATGTTTGAATATTTTGTAAACAACTGCACACCTTTCCTATGGAAAGCCATAAGTCCAGTAGCCATAAAGAATAATCATAGTTTGTATTTATTTGCAAGTAGTAAAGATTTTTTTCTTATAATTTGTATTTGGAAATAAAGATATTTTTTAATCAACGTGAAATCAATTAACTTAACTCACGGAAAAACGGGAATAAAAATGCAAAATGGAAAAGATGCGAAGACCCAAATCACAATTTGCGCATGGAATGCTAAATTTTCCACAGTCTTTTAACCACCAGGACGAGCTTTCGTTGTTCATCCTAAAAAAATACTTTCATGATTTCCGCCAGAGCGAGTCCTTAGTGTAAAATCAAGTATGAAATCATAGACGTTATAGACGTATAGCGAAGAAAAAAACAATTATCCAGGATTGCGCAATATTATATTATGAACACAGAATGTTAAGCGGTATGGTGCTGAATGTGCCCAATATTGTGTCAGAAAAGCAAAGCTTTCATGTACACATGTGCACATTGAAGATTGTTTTATAAGAGGTTTTTTTTTAATAATTCTTGTACGCTGAAATGGTTGCGGACTTTGAGCTTTAATACTACAGTTAGGTGGAAAAGTTCTCTATTTTTTTCCTGCTTATTCCCTTTTTTAGGTTTTGTTTTACCCAAGAAGAGGGTAAACTACGTGATTTTGTGACAAGATTTTTTTTTGTAATTTTACCATGGAAAAAAATCCTTATAGTTATTTATCGATGTTACGCTCACTTTTCTCTTGCCGCGTGTGCCTTGTAGACCTTCGAAAAAACCTGATTTGATGTTGTAAAAAGATCTAAAGCCAAGCACATTCTTTCGATGGTCATGTAGCATTTGTTAGAACGGAAAAAACTCCTGTAAAGCATTACGCATACATAGCTATTATTCAAAACATTGACAACTGCTAACTACTTCATTCATGGAAAATGATTTGCCCCTGTCGTACAGGGAATACGCAATTATTATTTCTAACGAAAATTTAATGCCTCTTGAAGATTCCTCCAGGTGTTTTTCCATTTGAGGTATTTATGAAAACATGTAGCAAAATCTCTGAAATTAAAAAAAATTATAGTTTCATGTAAAAAACAGAAAGAACCGCCTATGTAAGAGTTTTGCATGAGTTTATGGATTCACACCATTAATTATGATGCTAAAGCTTACGTATGTACATATGTAAGTATGTACCTACATATATGTACATATATAAAAACCTGGTGCAACTTTGTAAATATGAGGTAAATGAAAACGAAAGCCTTTTAAGATTGTTTAAACTAATTTTCATTTCACGAATTCGTTTCAAAGAAAAGCCTACAGTATAATACATGTAATTACGTGAATGCGTATAGTATTTCACAACTAACTTGGAGGTCTTAGTGGATATGTTTTCCTTAAAAAACCACCTGTGAATGCATGTTTTTAATTACATTCCGCATTTCTCCGAATAATTTTAACACTCTTGCTTCGAGCTCTTTCAATTATGTATGTAGGATTAGCAAAAGAAAAACTAGTAGACTTATTTTTTAAAGAAAAATAAAGTTTATTTAAAAGGTATCGAGATCTGACGATGCGTCCCCCACCGCGGCTCATTGAAGACTGCCTTCTCGCTTACCATGCTCATACATCTCGACTGTCCTGACTTCATCATCGGACTCCGATGATTCAGATGACGTTTTCCGTGGCCCTTCATGGTTACCCACCTTCACCAAGTCGTAGCGATCTTTACCAAACACCCGAACCACCTCATACGGGCCCAAATATCTGGGGAAAATCTTCCAGCCAGGCGCGAATTGTGTCCGCCTTATTGCAACCAAGTCCTTTATGCGATATAGAGTCGGTCTTTTTCGGCGTAGATTGTACTGTTTTCGGTTTTCGTGCTTTGGCACACTCCCGAAGTTCATCTCTCCTTTCGTGAAATATCTGAATCATTTCTTCCTCAACCATTGCTACCAGTTTAGACGGTATATCGCCGCGCATTGGAACGCCAACAAGAAGTTCAAACGGTGACATCTTTGTACTCCTTACCACCATCGAATTAAGAGTTTGCTGTAGTTTGGGCACGTGCTTGAACCATTTTTTTTGGGTCGTCTACCGAAAGCTTCGAAAGAACCGTGATGATCGTCCGATTGGTCCTTTCCACCTGACCATTACCTTGAGGAGTACCTGTGGTTATCTTAATGTGTTGTATATGGTGTTGCTGACAATACTCATTGAAGCTATTGGATGTAAATGCTGCCCCTCGATCACTTATTATCCTTACAGGACTCCCGAACGTGTCTCTATGATGATCCAGTTTCGTTATCACTTCTTTGGCGTTGGTCGTTTTCACCGGATATATCCATACGAACTTCGTGAAAGCATCCACGACCACAAACAAGTAGTTGTAGTTCTTCGACGTGGACGGTAATGGAGCCAGGTAGTCAACGTGGTAGGTGTGGAGCGGTACGTCGGGCTTGTCTATTGGATTCAAAAGTCCTTCCTGCTTACCAGCTTTTCGATCTGCGAGAATACAACTTATGCAATTCTTAATGACAGAAATTACCTTCTCAGCTAACTTCGGCACGTAATAATCCCTGCTGACTATCTTCTCTACCTGTTTAGCACTGATATGACCATTAAGAAGAGTCTTCTTCTATATAGTTTCTCTTTGCATAGCTTTAGGTAGTACAAGATAATAGTCGCCTTCACTATACTTGTAGAGTACACCACATCTCAGAACGTAGTTTCGGAAGCGTTCCTCCTTCGCTAAGACATCTAGCAGAATACTACACTGGCTGTCTTCTCGTTGTGCGTTCCGGATCCTCTCGAGAAGGCTATCTTCCACCCAAAAAACTGCTGGACATCTGCTTAGCGCATCAATATGCTGCATGGCCGATCCCTTTCGATGTTTCAATGGACACTGGAACTCGTCGATAACCATGGCCCGGGGTGCAACCCTTGCGTTTATGTCCCGCTTTTTCATCGTCATTTCGAAGGCTTGGCAATCCGTGTAAATCGTGAACTTGATTCCTAAAAGATAATGCCGTAACCTCTTCAAAGCCCTAACCACAGCTAAAATCTCCAGTTCGTAGCTGGAGTACCGTTGCTCAGCCTCATCCGATTGGAAACTGTAATAAAATACAGGGTAAAACTGTTGGTCGTCTGGACATTGCTATAGAAGAATAGTTCCACCGCCGTTTATGCTCGCATCCGCATGCAGCTCAGTCTCAAAGCGAGCATTAAAAATTCTCAGCACTGATTCACTGCACATAATATCTTTTAGGATATGAAAAGCGTTACCTTGTTCGGGTCCAAACTCAAATTTTGCATCTTGTTTCGTAAGTTCCCTTAGCGGCTTGGCAATCGATGAACTTACGGAAATAGCTGGTTAGCCCCAGGAATCGTTGTACCTCTCTGATGGTTTGTGGTTGCGGAAAATGTCGAATTGAGTTCGTCTTCTCCTCCGACGGTCTGACACACCCTTCGCTGATAACATGTCCTAGATATGTAATCTTTCTTTGGAGGAACTTACACTTTTTCCACTTGAATTGAATGCCATTCTTGGCCGCAGTCTCGAATACCTTGCGTATCGTTTCAACGCTGCTGGTCTCATCCTCAGACGGTATAATAATGTCATCGACGTAGATTATTATGAGTTTCGAACGAATGAGTTCTTCGAACACTACATTCACGTATCGCTGAAATACGGATGGCGAGTTACAAAGGCCAAAGGGCACTTTCAAAAACTCGAACTGGCCCTCGGGAGTAACGAATGATGTATAGCGGCGACTGGAAGGGACGATATCGACGTGAAAGAAGCCGTTGTGTAGATCAAGGCTTGTAAAAACCTTTGCTGTACTCAACGTATCTACAACGCCTTCTATTAAAGGCAAAGGGTATCGATCCCGAAGCACCTTGGCGTTCAGCTTCCTATAGTCGATGCATAAACGATAGTTCCTGTCCTTCTTTTTGATAGCACAACGGGACTAGCATAATCAGATTTACTGGGACATATTATCTGCCCCTGCAGCCATTCGTCGACCTGCTGCCGCACAACATCTTTTTCGGGTGGAGACACTGGGATGTCGTCTAGCAAATCGATCCGCATTTCTATGACGTATGTTGGTGACGCGATAGGTTTATAATTGGAAATCAGAAGATTAATCTCGTTTCGTATTTCAGGACTTTTCGATCAATATCGTATGGTGCTTCTACAGGTTCGATGCTTGCGACTTCAACTTCATTGTGGCAAGGTTATTCTTGACTGATGATGAATGATGGATCAATGCACTCAATCTTAAACTATCCTCTTACAACAGCGAGATTAGTGAGTGAAACATCTTTGCCGATAATCATATCCCATGACATCCAAATGTATAATACGACGTGGCAGTTTACTTTGAAACAGCTGGAGTCAATGGATATGGTCGTGGAAAATGTACCTAGCGTCCGTTTAGGGTGACCAAATCCTTGCAGGACTATTCCTGGTTGAGTCAATTGAGAAGCCGAACGAAGACGGTTGTATACTGAGTGCTTCAAGATGGTGACGTCGCTACCTATATCAACGAGTGCTGAAATCTTGACTTCATTTATCTTGACGGTCGTATGGATTTCTGCAGTGTGGAGCGAGAGTTCACTACCGCGTTCTGCAATGTTTGAGGCTTTAACGCAGTTGGTTTGGGTTGGTCTTCCTATTGCATTTCTGCCGATGTGCCCAAAATCATTGCAACAAAAACATCGAGTTCCCTTCCCCTTGTGTGGACAGACATCCGCCTTGTGTGAGTGAGCACTACAGTTTTGGAATCGTGGTTGATCCTGTTGCTGATTGTTTTCACTTCGAGGTGTTGGAATTTTGAGTTTGTTCCCGACACGGGCACTTACTTGGATGGATTCGTAGATCTTGAGCTTTGCCTTTAGTTCGTTTATCGACTAGGCCTCGAAAAGTATCGCCTTGTGATACGAGTCGTCCCTTATACCAGCCACCACGTACGCAACCAATGATTTTTCTTCAACGCCTCCTTTGTTAGCTATCTGCAACATCCTATACAAGTACTCGAGATAGGTTTCGTTCTCCGTTTTATCGCGTCCTGAGCATATTATGTACTTCAATGCTGTTAAGGGGTGTAGAGTATTCGGACTTCAGTTTGTCCATCAAGGTTTTGTAGTTTTTTATTTCCGGTGTAGCCTCGACGAAGAGTCTTGCAACACCTTTTACTAATTTTCGTGCGTAAATAAATCTTTCGACATCGTTCCAAGCACATGTCGTTGCGATGTCCTCAAAATTTTCCGCCCATTGCAGAATGCACTGATCTGGCGTACCTTCCAATATTTCCAACGCGTCTTCGATGTCCCTGAAGTTAATATTGCTACTCGCCATTGCCAAGTGTGTATGTTCACATTTGTGCCCCCCGTCACTACCACTATACCGCGCTTCTGTATGTTTTCCTCTCTTGGTTCTTCGGTTCGATTCTCCCTGGTTTGGCTGTTTCCTTTCAATAAATCCTGTCCTCCAGAATTTCCGCCATCAAAATCCCCTGCCGATGAACCTTCCTCGATGACTTCTTTATTCAAATCTTTATTATCTTGTTCTTTGATATTGTCTCTAATTAACCGCTCGACTAGTTCACCTTTCACCCTGTAATTGATAGTTAGACCTCGCGATTTGCACAGTAAGCGTAACTGAACTGTCGTCAATTCCTTCAACCACTGCTCCATTCGTGACTGTACCGAATCCTTCTCTCTTCCCTTTTTTCTTTTTAAAATTATTTTTTGACACCGTGTAGTGTACCCACAGTGACGGCACACGCCAAAAGAAGACGGGCAGAAAGAATTTGAACATAAGCATTATAGTGTTCGCTGCCCAAGTGTTTCGATAGATGGTGTATAATGTTACAGTGCACAATAGTGCCCTATTAACATGCCGCCTGAGAAGTGACTGACTCAATGCCGAAATATGATGGACCCACTTTCTGTCGATATGCATTGGGGATGCTGAGGGAACAAACAGTACAAGTATAAAGATCGATTTTTGAAGAATAAAATTAGATTCAACTTGACTTTAAAGGTGTTTCTCATTCTGCCTCTTTAGCCCTACTCATCGAAGTAGAACTCTGGCAGATATTATGGCGTTTACGCCCTGTCTTTAGGGAAACTTTATACTACTGACATGGTACTTCTACTTGGCGATCCTGCCAAGCCTATCCTGAGAATCCTGTCCCTACCAAATTTGATCTTGCGAAGCTGATCCGTTCACCAATGACAGAAGAATACACACCAGAAAATATCGCAGGTGTACCAAAATACACACCGATTCCAAAGACATCAGGCCCCAAAAAACTAACTATAGAGGAGTATAAATTAATTAAGAAACAAGGAGGCAAGAATAACAAAGATCCAGAGTACAGAAGTAGTACCGCCAAAGAAGAAGAGGGGAGGTAAGAAGTATAAAGACCGCAAGAGGTTGGCTTACCTCGAGAATATAATAAAACATCAGGAAGAAGAACCAATACCCTGGAACAAGGCAACAGAGATCTGGACTGAGATCGAAAACTTAAGGAAGATCGTGGTTAAGTACAAACATCTTTAACGAATTGGAAGATGGGAAACAGCACTACTAAGGAGAACGTGACCGTAAACGAAGAAGAGAACGCAATGGCAATCGCCCTCTACACATCGTTAGTATTAGTAATTATTCTGTATATTACATTTAGAATAAATAACTATTATAAAAATTATGTTGGAAAACAAATTATAAGAAATAATGTTAGCAATGTTTAAATAAAAGTTTTAATATGGAAGATAATTTGATTAAATTAGAAAAAATTCTAAGTAACATAAAAAAGAGTTCAAATAGGGGTTATACAGAACAAACGTGGCGTTTGAAACTAGAAGAGATAAAGTCTTTGAAACAAGATATTGTCTCAAATACAGAATTAAGAAAAAGTAATAATTCGACTCTAAAAAATTTCTAGAAATATATAAAATAACAAAAAATTTAATAAATTTGAATTTACATGAATTGAGCAAAATGGCAGATTTCAACATTGAGACTGCAATGAAAGTAATCCCAACATTCACGGGAGCTTTAAAAGATCTAGATTCATTTTTAACTGTAGTGGAAATGTTCTACAATACTTTGAAAAATACGGAAAGAACAAAATACATCGAATTCATTTTCCACGTCAAATTTTCGCAGAACGTCAAAACTACTTTAGGCTTTGCAACAACATTCACAACATTAGCAACACTGAAAAAGAGCTTGAAAGAAAAATTTAAAGACCCATCGAAACTATCACAAGTACATACCAGATTGTCACAAATAACTCAGAAAAATGAATCTATAGCATCATACAAAGACAAGATATTGTCTCTCATTGCAGATTTAAATAGCCTGCAGATGGAGGAACTGCCAAGTCAAACGACAGAAGCCGAAAAATTGGTAATAGAGAAAATAAACCAAAACTATGTACTTACAGTTTTCAAGAATGGAATAAATGAAAACATGAAACCAACCATATTTGCTGCTCAGCCGAAATCTTTATCAGATGCAATTAATCTGGCACTTGAACTGGAAAGGGATTCAAATAAAACCAATAACCAGATAATGTACGTGAGAAGAGGAAATTTTAATCAATACAATAGTTATCGAAATGTTACAAACAGAAACAACAACAACCAGAGATACAACCAACGATATAACCGGAACAACACTGAAAGGCAAAGGTATAATAATTACCAAGCAAATTACCAGTCGAACTATCGAAACAACAACAATTCTCAAGCAAGCCAAAACAATTCCTATAGAAGGAACAATTCCAACAGACCGACAAACAACAGGAGAGTTAATATTGTCCAAGATCAGGGAAACGTATATGGTCCGGAGATCGCTACAAGCAATACTCCGTGATACCAAAATTAGTAGTACTCAATATCAAAGATAGTCCGATTAACTATGTATCTGTGTACATAGCTAACCTAAATAGAAATCTAACATACCTGATAGATACTGGCGCAGACATATCAATATGTAAAGAAGATAGCATAGACACAAACGACTTAATAAACGAAAAATGTAGACTGACAGGAATAAGCGAAGAAGAAATACTTTCACTAGGCACAACAGATTTAAATCTCAAATTTGCAAATTACACTATAGCACACAAATTTCACGTAGTTCATAGGATCTTCCCTATAGCGACAGATGGCATTTTAGGAAGAGATTTTTTCACGCAATACATGTGCAAGATTGACTATGAGACATACACACTAACGACAATAATAGATGAAAATGAAGTAATCATTCCAATGACAGCAAAAATCAGCAACATAATAAAAATTCCACCTGGAACAGAAGCTATATATCCAATCAATTTAAAAGTAGTAGAAGACAGTGTTATATTGAATAGAGAAATTGAGAAAGGAGTATTTATAGCTAACTCAATAATCCCCGCCAAAGGAAGATGTCATATTAAAATATTAAACGTGAATGATTTTGAGGTAACACTAAAAAACATCATCCCAGATCTAGAAAGGTTAGATAACTATAGTGTTATGACAGTGCGGAAAACAAAATATGACAAACGAAGACTACAAAAACTGTTAAAAGAACTACAAGTGGATCACTCTGACACAGAAATAGGAAAAACACTGATACAAATATTTGAAAACTACCAAGACGTATTTCATTTAGAAAACGAACCATTAACATTTGACAACTTTTATACCCAAAAGCTAGATACAACAGACAATACCCCTGATGTAAAGCAATTCCAAAGCATATCGATGCAGAGAACTCTTGCAAAATCATTCTTCAAATAATTTTTCGCTTAAAGGTGAGGGTGTAGTGTACCCACAGTGACGGCACACGCCAAAAGAAGACGGGCAGAAAGAATTAGAACATAAGCATTATAGTGTTCGCTGCCCAATATGATGGCATGCGACCCACTTTCTGTCGATATGCATTGGGAATGCTGAGGGAACAAACAGTACAAGTATAAAGATCGATTTTTGAAGAATAAAATTAGATTCAACTTGACTTTAAAGGTGTTTGAACTCTGGCAGATATTATGGCGTTTACGCCCTGCCTTTAGGGAAACTTTATACTATGTACTGACATGGTACTTCTACAACCGGTACCAAGTAAACGTACCGCAATATCACTCGCCCCACTGCTGACACTGCCGCGACGATTCTGACGTTTTCTTTTTTCTTGGTTTTTTTTTTCTTGTGGTGTAAGTATTTTTGTTTGTACCTCCGTCGCCGTTGCTTTAAGTGTTGTTGCTACATATGGGACGATACTAATGCTTTCTTTCGTTTCTTTTTTCTTTTTGTGGTGCGAGTATTTTGTTTCTACCTTCTTCGCCGTTGCTATTCTTACATATGCGTTGCTGTCGTAGTTGTCGCTTCTTTGCCGTTGCTCTTGATTTACCCGTTTCGTTTCGTGGTATGATGCATGCGTTATCGTCGTTGCCGCGATGTGCAATTCCCGTAAGGTTTTTTTTCAACTTTTAGTTATGTATTTTCTTTTCCTAATCCCGGTTGAGCCCCCAGATTGTAGGATTAGCAAAAGAAAAACTCGTAGACTTATTTTTTAAAGAAAGTTTATTTAAAAGGTATCGAGATCTGACGGCGTGTTCCTCACCGCGGCTCACTGAAGACTGCCTTCTCGCTTACCATGCTCCTACATGCATATGCATTTTTTTTCTGCTAATACCAGTAATGCTTCGGTTTTCCATGTGACTTATGTACGTACATATGTACACACATAAGTAGTAGTGCGGTGGCAATACTCCACTGTATTTTATCCTTGGAACTCCTAGGTTATCAGAACCGCCTCAGATTTATGTCCCACTTAAAACAAACTATCCGAGGTAAGCCATTTACGGAGCATAGGCCACACCAATCACGCTGTACTCCTTCAGGCCACATTCGTTGTTCTATAAAAGTATTAGGTGCCTAAAGTAGTCTATTACTATTTGTTTACCTAGGTTGGTACCCTCATATCAATAAGTGCCCGTAAGATATGGTTACAATTTACACTTTTGAATACATTTTTACTATCGGGGGTTATCATAGCACAATATTTCCGTATTGTTGTTCAGGAAGTGTGATTGGCGGTAAGTTGCCTAATGTTATGACATTTTTACTCCACTGAAAAATTGAGGAAAAATTCAGTTAGATATAAATTTGTTGTTAAAATATATCTAAACCAAAAAGGAGAGTTGCCAGACTAAGTCTATTTTTGTCAGTTCGCCATGGAATAGTAGTAAGTGTGTTCGCTTGTCAGTCGTACACGTTTAAGCGGCTTATTAGCGTAGTGCAAGTGATTGTGAAGGGTCCAAAAGCGAGAAGCGGAAAATATCATCCTTCCTGGTTCAGATTTCACCCAAATGAGAATTAATGTCCTAGATTACCTGGTGGTAACCTGGAAAAAGGTAAAGAGGAGCGAAAACATTTTACAATGTGCTCGCTGCCAAAGATTCGGACACGCGGCGTCGAACTGCGAAATGCAGCCTCGATGCATTAAGTATGAAAAGAACCACAAAGAAGAAGAATGTTCTCTGGCTCAAGATGGGGTGTCAGATAAAAGTCAAGTCTCCTGTGCTTTATTGTGGGGTTTCTATGGCGGAGAAACCCTTAAAGATCCTTGCGTTAAATGTGAATTCACTGATAAGGATCAAGCGAATAACCGGACTTTTTAAGTTGCTAGAAGGCTTAAGCCCGGATGTGCTTTTGTTGGTGAAACAAAGCTATCCCAGAAGCACAAACTAACGCACAATAGATATAATATTATAAGAGACCCACCCAACTCCATTCAAGGAGGTGTTGCGATCGTCATTAGTAAAGATCTGCACTATAAGACTGTGTAAGCGGTCAATGCGGAGGTTTCAGGACTTGAAACGTGTATCGTGTGGATCCCTTTTCTTAGTGGAAAGAAGTTGTACATGGTCGCAGTCTATGCTACTTGAACTTTTCCAACCAATTCATTTATAACAGAGACTCAATGTCTAAGTCTGGAATCGGAAGAAAATTATTTCTTTATGGCCGGATCTAAATGCCAAATATATGGATTGGGGAAATAACATACCCAATTCTAGAGGGAACCTATTGTTTAATTGATGGGGTCTGCAGAATGTCGTGTGTAGACTCGATTTGAAAGCAACCGATAGTTGTATCAAAGAAGCTGCTCCTATTTGGATCTTCGGCTGTTCGACGTGGGTTGGTGAGAATCTTCATAAGGCGCTATGAGACACCGTGTACTCATAGTAGTGTCAGATTTTTACTGACTAAATTCACCCTTCCTTATTTTGTAACAAAAGTATGCATATCTACATGCTAGATTTAACATTTTTGGGACTTAGTTTATTTCAAATTGTTAATTTTCATTTTATTTGAAATAACTTGGGAGTAAGTTCATTTTGGACTTAGAACAAAGTGTAGTGCACACTATAAATAGTAAGCATTGTGCACAGTATACAATATACACAAAACATTGCACAGTACAACTTGCATAGCTACATGACATAATATCACATGAATCATTGCTTCATTGTAAAAAAATAGCTGTAAGTGCTAAATAAAGATCAAACTAACTAATATTCATTTCCCCCAAAACAAACAGAATAACATACATTCATAAATGAAACAAGGAGCCACTTGACAATACAACATTGAGCGCATTCCGCATTCTAGGCACTAGGTAGTCAAACGTTTCTGATTGAGAGAGATTCAGTTTTGACTGTAAAGTAAAGCATTTTTTTTTGAGGTAGTGGACTGGATTTGAAGGTAAAAAAATTCTCCCTACATTTTAAGTCAATCTGCCAATTGTCAAAAACAGCTGATTCATTTGTATTTCTTTCACTGTTCGGCCGTTGTTTACAAATTACGAGTAAATAGAAAAAAGTTCATTCGCATAAAGTTCATGAGAGTCCATTGGGGTATATTGCTTTCATTGATCGTAGGATCCGATGGTTCGGATTTCTTTGACTTGTGCTGCCGATTGAAAAACCATTAATGCTTACTCAAACATTAAATAAGCATGTATTCATGTATACATTGTAGGTTAAGCTTAAGCTAGGATGTAAGAGTTTCTGTATAAATAGAGTAAGAATTTTGGAATAAAGCGAAGTCAATTTTGATCAAGCAGAAGCGAAGGTCTTTAATTTACTTTTATTTAGGCTCTTTACCAAATTGTTATATCGGGTTTGGATAGCCTTAATAACATTCCAAAAGTTTTGTGTTGCTGTTATTGTTGATGCGTGAGCCGTCGTCAAGTTATAACCTACGATTTATCAAGTGTCAGTTAGTCTTGCGTAATTTATCTAGTGCATTAATTATTGTTCGTTAGTGATTATCGTATTCGAAAATGTATTAGGAGATTAGAGAGGTTAAGGTGAGTGTTCTTCAAGAATCAATGAGATTTTCGTGGATTATTGAAATGGTCGAAGTTCGTATTTAATAGTTTGAGGGTTTGTTTATTCGCAGAGTGATCATGCCAAAAACGAGTACGGAGCGCACCAGAGCCTGGCGTGAGAGACAGCGGGCTCAAAAATCATCAAGACCAACAAAAAAAAAACTGGGTGCGTGGTAACCACAACTCAATCAAAATCAATTTGAAAATGAATACGAATCCAGCGAAACCAACAACGAAAGCGGGAACAAGTATTGATGCTGTATTTGCAAGATATTTGGATCAATTAAAGTCAACCGTATACGTATCGTATTTCAGCTTTCACAAACCGATAATATCGTTTTTGAATCACGATGAAATTGAAATGGTTGAATAAAGCACAATTTATCTTTTTCATTAGCATGAGCGTCCTACAATCGTTTCTCCTTTTTACTCCTTCACCTTGAATTTCGGCAGACGAAATTAGAGAAAAGTCGCATATTGATAGATTAAAACAACAATTATTCTTTCACAGTTAAAGCCTAGAAAAGTTTCACTTCTATCGCGCGTGGTTACCACGCACCCAGTTTTTTTTTTGTATTTAATTTTAATTTTGAGAAACATTTTTAAACAGTTAGTAAATATTATTTGTACGTTAGTCCAATACATTAGTTTTTTTTTACAAAAGTTTCGCAAACCTCATCATAGAAACTGATCTTGTTTTTATTTTCTTACGTAATGTTTTTTTCTATGGAAATCAAAGCTGCATCCGATAATAATCTTTCTTCAAGCTTGCGTCGTGTTTCTAGAATAAGATTTTATTCGCTTAAGTGCAGAAAACAATCATTCAACTGAATTGCTTGTTGTTGTTATTGATAGCATTTAAGAGTTCAGTTTAAAAATTTCTGAAAATGTATCTTTTAAATTTATATTCTGAAGGAATCCAAGAATGCATGTCTTCTACGAAAATTTGCGGACATTTAACTCATTCTTAAGCTTAACGAATTAAAAAAAAAAAACCATATGAATTTTTTAAGCATTCGAATGGTTACACTGGGAAACTTTTTTCGCAAATACTAACATTTTTTGAATTTAACAATTCCAATCCATCAGGGACTTGAATCTTACATCGATTTGTGTTGACAAAGTATCAATACTTTCAAAATATACTCGTCTATATCGCAACTCAAAACCTGTCAAATCCTCGCCTCGTTTTGGATTTGGATTAATAACATTTTTAGCACTAATTTTGAAACTACGATCTGTTTTTAAAATTTGCTTTTTGTTATTTCAATTTTCTCACAGCAATAGTGAATGTCGAATGATTTTGTTTGTAATACGTTAAACAATACATCGGTAGGTAAATACATATGTCATCAAATGTGTTGAACGTAAATATGTATTAAGAAATTGTAAATCCTTTTGTTTCGGCACCCCAAGTAATTGCATTATCAATCATTTCTTCAAATAGTATGGTCAAATTATAAATATACATTAGTATGAACCACATTAACAAGTCGAGATGAAACTAATCTCGTGGGGACGACTGTTGGGAGTCTGCGCTTAACAAAATAAGTTCTCTTAGTTGATTGGAAAAAAAGGGACGATTGTCTCGACAAACTATGTAATAATAATTATATATGAAGGAAATTCGCGAAAACAAGGTTTAGAATATAAGCATTACAGCGTGGCAAAATTACATTTGCTCTTTAAACCTGGCTTGTGTTCCATTTAAATCACTGGACATAATTGCTGCACTAGCTACTAGCTTTCCACTCCAATTTTTAAATTTGATTAAATCTATCAATTTAATGAATAGTGTTGTGTTGCTGTTTGCTTTCGCTTCAGTCAATATGGGGTTCTATGTTCTACAAATATAGAGCACATCGAACAATAACCAGTGTGACCATTAGCTTCTCTCAAAAATATTCCACTCACCCGGAGAGGTGGAATATTTATATTCCACTTAAATTATTTTTTTTTCCACTTTTAAATCATTGGTAAATACTCCTTAATAAGAAGCAAATAAAAGTCTATTTTATACAAAACATAAAACATGATAAACCAAATATGGGTATTAGTCCAATAAAAAGAATATATTCCACAAATGGAATATTATATTCCACTATGGTCACACTGACAGTAACTAATATGTAGGGAAGAGAATCTAACAAAATGCAACCAAAGAAACTTTTTTCATTCTCATCCTCACAGGCAACTGATGTGCGCCATGGTCTGGAAAACCCAAATTCATGTGATTTTACAGGCGGTTTTTGGGACTTTGAATGTGGTAGAATTTTTTTTATATGGAGATTTCCAAACTGAATTAAGTAACACTTTGGTGTGGATAGGTTACGCGCGAATTACGTGTTACAAACGCGGGGAAGATAAAAAAAACACAACTTTCCACTTTAACAATCGAACGTGTATTGATTCATTCAAAATTTATCTACAATTATTTATAGCTTAATTCTATTTGACAAACGGAAATGCCTAATTAGCAATTTAATATAACACATAATTGAAAATGCTTAACTGTATTAAAGTAATGAAAAGTGCATACATTGCTTGACTTGCAATGTTGGGTTTTCCTGGAATTCCGTCTGCAATTTGCCTGTGCTGTGGGGTTATTCCAGGTCGAGGTGGCTGGCCTTGGCATTAGGCAACCGTAACTCCTCCCCCCTTAAGGTAGAGTGACGGCCACAAGGATTGCAAAGGGGCCGGAACGATGGGATGTTGAGGGAGATACTGTATTCGTATCCTTCTTGCAATGAGGATAAAGGTTGCTGCTGATACCGCGCTGATTACTCCAATTGTTGCATAGGTGTAGATGATGTGCTGCTTCGTTGTGATCTCTAGATTATTTACTGCGATTTGGTTGTCGAAGTGGTATTTCTTCAGCTTCTGTAGACTCAGGGTGTCGGTGATGGATTCTTGTTTTATTTTATGGTAGGATGCTGGAGCTATATGAACATCGTCCCAGAATATGGATGGATTGTCTTTGTAGGTGACCCCGTTTATGGTAACTTGACAGTTATTGTAGTGCATTACAGCGGTTCCTTCGAGCTTATAAACTTTAGAGTTACTGCAAGTAGAGTTAAAGGTTAGTGGTGGAACATTTATAAAAAGTATGTAATTGTCTTCAGGTTGCGTTATGGTTTTTACGATTCCGATGTCACTGAGTGGGCATCTTGGCTCTTCGTTCTTCATTAGGCGTCCTATGCATGTGGATTCTTCTGTTGGTTCCTGGAGTGTTGTTTCTCTGCAGAAGTAGGTGTGCTCTATTTTGGGACATACCTGGTCAAAGTACTGAATTGTTTGCTCGTTTATGGTTATATATGGTTTGGTTATTATTTGTTTTGTTTCGTTAATCGGTTGTGTTACAATGTGGAAAAATTTAGATATTTTCGAATTTACAATTGGTATTTTTATGTTAAATATGATGTTTGTACCGTTATAGTAGGCTTGTAAATTGAGGAGTTCATATAAGTGTTCGTCTGACTTAATTTCGACAGATTGTTTTGACATAGTGTTTCTTATTTCTTTTAATTCGTTTTGACTTAGTATAAATTTAGAAATTACATTAAGTTTTGCGAGTACTAGTGCTTCAGCTATGTTTGTAACATTATTGTTTAAGAGGTCTATGTTATAGTTAATATTGTTAACATATTGCATTTCTAACATGATTTCCTCGTTTCTATGAATATTGTCTACATGTTGTTTGTTATTTAAATATTTTTCTATAATTTCTTGTTCTCTATTAATGTGGTCTGTTATATTTTTGAATCTATGGAAAATTTGTGAATTAATTCGGTTTTGGTTTATAATTGATGTTTCTAGATTTTTTGTGTTTTGATTGAGGTTTTCTATTTGAGAGTTTATATTGTGGGCGTCGTTTGCGTCCATATTTCCGGTGATGAATTTAACTGCAGTACCCAGGCCATCGACGAGTCCTCTTTTCTTCCTACTGAAAGGTGTTAGTGTATCTAGCTTTGCTTTAAGTTCTGATAATTTGAGTTTTGTGATTTTAATGGGGTCCACTACTGGGCTGTATCTCTTAAATGTACTTAGAGGGTTTTCGATTTTTTCAATATTTGCATGATAGTTGGTGAGATTGATAATATGTATTAAGTTACTGAAGCTGTCGATAGTCCTTGCTGATCCCAGTTGAAATTTTACTAGGCCTATGTTTTCTCTCAAGTCTTGAATTTCTAAATCTTGTGTGAGTGTTAAGGGTATTCTGAAAAGATATAGTGAGATTATTTCCTACTTTGAGACTTCTTTTATTTTAGCTTTATGTAATTTCCTATCATCTTTTGTTATTACCGTGATTCTATTGTTCTTTTTGACAGTATGTTTTGAGAACCTAGGTGTTAGTTTATTTCTTCTGTTTTCTTTTCTATATATAATTTCATTGGTTTGTTTCTGTTCGGGTTCTGTTCTTTCTTGATTTAATTTATCTATTCTCGAACTCGTAAGTTTTTCTAGCTTGTCTTTAATAGAAGGGAAAATCTTTTCTTGAAATTCATTAAGTTTTTTTAAGTATTCGTGTTCGTTACTAAATGTGATTTCGTTATTGAATTTGTATTTTTTGCCCAAAAATAGTTCATAAGGTGTGTATTTAGTGGTTGAATGGATGGAGTTGTTATTGGTTATAAGGGTTTCGGTGAATATCTCTTCGTGATCTGTGCTAAGTTTATTTTCTTTACGTGTGGTAAGTATAATTCTGTAAATTTCTGTGAGTGTTGAATGGAGTCTTTCTACTGGGGCATTGCTTGAACTTTGTTGAAATGAGGTGAAGTGAAGTGTGATTTGGAATTGTTTACAAAAGTCCTTGAAAATATTTGCAGTGAATTCGGAACCTTGGTCGCAAACAATCTTTTTAGGTGTGCCAAAGAGGCTTATGAAGTGTTTTAGTGATTTGAGAATCGAAATGCTGTTTCTTGCAGGTAAGGTGTAGCTTGCTGCAAATTTTGAAAATTTATCTATGATTGTTAAAATTTGTTTGCTATTGATACTGTAAATATCTGTGTGTAGAATGTCCAATGGTTTGACTGGTGTTTCTGGTTTTTCGAATTTAGGTTTGGGTGGTTGTCTATCGTATTTAAGCGTTTGACATGTCTCGCAATTGTTAATTACCTGTATTATTTTGTTTTTCATGTGAGGGAAATAGTATTTTCTTTTGAGATGGAGGTACGTTTCAGTAATGCCTCTATGGTTATTTTCTTTGTGACGATCTTTAACAAGTTGTTCCTGTTTATCACTTTCTGTAATGTCTTCTAGGACTTCTGTACAACGTAATAAACGAAATGTTTTATTATTTGAAAAATATTTTGAATATACTGATTGTATAGTTCGAAAGGTTTCATCGTCTGAGTATATCGCGGAGAGTTTGTTGGGTGGTAGGAATTTTTTGAATATATCAATCAGTGTTTCTTCGGTGTATTCTAATCTATGAATAGTGCGGCGTTGTTTATTTCTGAATGGAAGTTCTAACGACATCTTTGGGGATTCAGCCGATCTCATAAGGATTATTTGAATATTAAAGTCGTTAAGAGGTTTTTCTGAAATTGGTATACCCTCATTGAGATTTCCGTCGGCTGAATGGATGGTAGAGCCGTCTGTACCCTGGATTGATGATGTATCATTTAAGTTTATATCTGCGACGTTGTTATCTAGTTTTATTCTACTTAGCGCGTCAGCATTAGTGTTCTGTTATCCCTTTTTGTACACTATCTCGTAGTCAAATTCTTCTAATTTAAGGCGCCATCTTATCAATTTTGAGTTTGGCTCCTTTAGACTCATTAGCCAAGTAAGTGGCCTGTGATCCGTAAGGATATTGAATTTGTGTCCGAACAGGTATGGACGAAAATACTTGGTTGCCCAAACGATTGCCAACAGTTCTTTTTCGATGGTTGAGTAGTTTGTTTCTGAGTCTGTTAAGGTACGACTGGCATAGCATATGGGCTTATCACTGCCTATTGGTCCTTGTGATAAAACGGCACCAATAGCATAGTTGCTGGCGTCTGTCGTTAGTAAAAAGGCTTGGAGAAATCCGGGTATTGGAGGATTGGATCGTTGGTTAGAATATTCTTGCAGTTTTCGAAAGTTCTTACGTATTCTTCGCTAAGATCTACTGATCGACCTTTCTTTAGGCAAATGGTCATGGGTTTGATTAAATGAGCGAAATCCTTTATGAATTTCCTGTAGTAGCCGAGAAGGGTAAGGAATGCTTTGAGTTCGGGGAATTGGAAAATATTTGATTGCGTGAATCTTGTCCGGATTCGGTTTAACACCATCGGTCGACACTATGTGTCCAAGAAATGCAATCTCTTTATGAAGAAATTCGGATTTATCGAGTTGTATTTTCAGATTTGACTCCCGAAGCTTGTCAAATACTTTTGTTAGGTTTTTCATGTGTTCTTGTAATGACGTCGAAAATATAATAATATCGTCTAAGTACACGAGGCATATTCTTCCTTGAAGATCTCTGAGAATGTTGTCCATCACCCGTTGAAACGTGGATGGGGCGTTTTTTAGACCGAAAGGCATTCTCAGATATTCATAGTGTCCGTTTTCCACGGAAAGAGCTGTTTTAGCTATATCCTTGGGGTGCATTTCAATCTGGTGAAATCCACTGGCCAAGTCTAGTGTGGAAAAGTATAGGCATTTGCCTAGTTTATCCAGGATTTCACTCGATCGATCAGAGACATTCTTTTCGTTAAGTTTTCTGTAATCGATGACGAGGCGCCATTTTTGATTGCCGCTGGCGTCCTTTTTTTTGGGAACTACCCAAACAGGTGAGCTCCACGGAGAATAGCTTGGACGGATAGTGCCTTGCTCAAGCAAACTATCAATTTGCTTTTTTACTTCGTTCTTGTGCACATAAGGGTATCTATGTATATGACTTGGTATAAATGGGAATGTCATCCGTTGTAGTAATCTTGTGTTTGACTTGGTTCGTAAATGTAAGCGATTGACCCTCATGGAAAAATATATCACTATATGTTTTGCAGACTTTAAATACGGCTTTTTTTTTCTTCATTGTTTAGGTAAGAGGAACGGATGAGATCTGTAATGCAGTTTTCTGGTTTTTGTTCGAAGTTTTTGAAGTTGAAGTTATTTACTTCAATGAATTCTGTTGAGTTATATGATTCTACTTTGAGGGGTTGTTCTATTAGAAGTATTTGGGGTGGTCCACTTTTGTTGACTACTTCTACAAAACTGAACCACTCGTTTGATTTGTAGAACCCTTCTGAGATGTATAATTGGGGTTTAATTTCGGTGTGCCTTAAAAAGAAGTCACCATTTTTGAGGTCTACTGGAATCTTAATTATTTGTTTTGAATTTTGTGGGATTAGGTGTTTTCCTGAAGTGAAATTTGGCTTAAATTGTAAAGGTATAATCGAGTTTCTGGTGATCAGGGTTTTGTTAATTAAATCGATTTTTGCTCCCACCTGAGTAAGAATATCGAGACCAATTAGTCCATCAAAATAGTTGTGGAATTTAAATAATAGAAAAGTGAAAGTACCGGACTGGTTAAATTCTACAAAAGTGGGTAATATGGCTTGTTTGTTGAGTTTGTATTCGTTGAGAACTGTAATAATTGTAGTTGGTTTACAATCGAAATGATCAGTGGGGTTGATAAATTTGGGGTTGATGAAAGATGCTGAGGCGCCCGTATCTATCAGGAATTTGAGTGACCTACCGAAAGGGGATGTAATATTTATGTATGCTAGCTCGGACCCGTGTTTGTTCACGTCTAGGTATCCTGTTGGTGGTGCGAGGCATCTGTATGAAAATTTGATGGGTTTTGGTTGTCTAAGGCTTCAAATCTGTCCAGGAGGTTCTGATCCCGTTCATCTAAATCATCTAGCTGATCTTCATCTTCTTGAGGTTGGTGTTCGTAGTAAGTACTTTGGGGCGGTGCAATTTGTATGTTGTGTATTTCTTGGTTACCAGTATTTGTAAACCTACTTAATCGCGTTTGTCTACTTGGGCTCAATTTAATTCCTGTATGGGATGTGTTTTGATTTCTAAGGTGTGTGTATCCGCTGCTAGTTTCCATGGATTCCGGTGGTGGTTGTTTGATTGCGGGAATATTATTTTGGTGTGGAGACTGTCGAAATTTATTCTGATACGGTGTTCTATTTGGTAGTGTGTACTGAGAATTCCTATTTAATGGATTTGGGTGTTGAGAGGGGTTTGTACTTGCGTACGGACTGTTTCTGGATGAGTTCAATGAATTGGCCTCTCTATTTATTTGGAACCTTGTGTTGTTCCTGGGGTATGAATTGAAGAATCTTGGCTGGTTAGATGCTATTTTATTCGAAAAATACGGGGTATTATAAGTATTTATTTGCCTGTTAAAACGTGGATTGGTTAATGGGCGTGTTTGAGTATAATAAATGTTCTGTTCCTTGATACAATATGCTAGGGCTGTGGCTAGTGAATCTGGCTTCATTGCCCTAATGCTCGACCCTAATGGTTCTTTCAGGCCTGTTAAGAATGTATTTAGGCACATTTCGGAAAAGAGTTCCTTTTTTGCCGTGATTACACTTTGGTTATTCTCATGAATAAGAATGTTGTTACACAATGTAGATTGTAACTCAATTATTTCGCTGTAAAATGTTTCAACGGGTTTGTTGTTTTGTTGTAGAGAATGGAGGTCTCTTATAAGAGAAGTCTCCGTTCTCTTATCCGAATAGTGGAGGATAAGGTTCTTCTTAATTTCGTCCCAATTAAGAGCAGTCCCGTACATGTTCAGGACCTCATTGGCCTGACCCTCGATTTTGTTGCGAATCGCTCGTAACAAAATCTGACCGTACGGTGTTCCGTCTACTCCTCTTAGATGGAGGAGGATTTCCTCTACATTGCTTATAAATTCATATAGAAGTCGTCGATTCCCGTCGAAGCGCGGAAGGTCTTTGATTGCGTCGGGAATTCGCAGAGAACTAAATATGTCTATTTGGTTATTCTGAGAGGAGGGTGCCGCAGGACCGGGGTTACTTGCGGGTAAACTCATGTTTTTAGTATTAGAAAGCTCGAAATCTAATTCTTCTGGTATAGCGGTTAGACTTTTACTTTTAAAGAGACTATACGGACTAAGTTTGGAAAGTATCTTTTGGTTTTTTGGCATTAATTTATATTTTAATATATGTGTATGTTAATAAAAATATAAAATATAAATTTGTTATAACTTGTTTATATTGTTTGTATTTTATCTTTGATTTTTTTTCTTGTAACATGTATTTTAAAAATTCTCAATTTAATAAATAATTCTTAATTTAAAATATGATTGAAAATTTTATATGTATTTATTTATTTATTTTCTTTTGGCAAACAATTCAATTGACTTACAGGCACCCAAGAGCGATGATGACGTTCATTTTTCTAGGGAGAGTTGTTCCTGGTGATAAAGGGTCAAAACCCAGGTTTCTTTTTTTTTATTATGCGCCAGACAAATACTGATATTCCGTCAGTATGCTCGAATTCTTGTGATATTCAGTCACTAAAATTCTTGCGCTGGTTTCACAATGCCTTTATGTACACTTTAATGTATACTGATATTCACTCAGTATTGTTTGGTATTTCCTGTGATATTCCGTAACAGAAACACTTGCACTTTAGTATACAGCCACTGAAAGATTTTTGTTTTAAAATTCCTATGTGAATAGCAGAGTTGTAAAGGAATTAAATCATTTAAGAACTTAACTCATTTGATTTATATCCAAAAATGTTTAACTCATGAATTCACTTAGAGACTTCAACTTCAAAATATGAAATCACCATTCATTTTGAAGTCACTGATTGGGAATTCATTTTTGTGAATTCAAAGATTGCATTCAAATGAATGCAATCTTCTGTGATTTCAGTAAAGTCACTGAAGTCTTTTTGAAGTCATTGAAGTCATTTCGGAGTCATGAAATTATTGAAGTCATTTTGAAGTCATTGAAGTCATTTTGAAGTCATTGCAGTCATTTTGAAGTCCATTAGATTCAATTGTATTGATTTGAAATAAGAACCATACATTAATGTTTTAAATGAGTTTATTACACGTTTTTTCAAAATTTATATCACACGATAAAACAAGACAATTAAAAAGAAAAACATTAGAATACTATAAAAGAAATTATTTAGTTTTCATTTATAAAACAAATAAACAAAATAAACCTCCTTTTTTCATATTTAACATACATATACACACAAGAAGTCTTGAGCTTTCGACACGTGAGCGAGCGTCTAATGACAGTCCGTATCAAGGCTAAATTCGCCAACATCAGCCTAATATGCGCTCACGCCCCCAGAGGAGACAAGGACGACGCTACCAAAGCATGTTTCTACGAGCTCCTCGACCAGACCTATGCGCAATGTCCTAAATACGACGTTAAAATCGTGCAAGGCGATTCATCTCAATATCAGCAAGGGGACATGGCGGTCTCCTGATCATGAAACGGTCAATCAAATTGAACACATTGCGATCGACGCAAGGCATACCTCCAGTATTCTGGACGTCCGAACTTTCCTAGCAGCCAGCATCGACTCGGGCCACTACCTTGTTGCACCAAGGTATGAATGCGGATATCCCAAACGCCACAAAGAAGAATTACTGTGAGAAGATTTAACGTCGAAAAGCTGCGATCGCAAGAGACCGCCAGAATCTTCACAGAACGCGTATCCCGAAATCTCTCCACGACTCCTATGCCGCCAGCACCAAGTGCCGAAGAACAGTGGCAACGCTGCCAACATGCCATCAGAGACGCCGCAACTGATGTGCTGGGTTTCAGTCGCCCACCACCAAGTATGTCTGATGAATGGAATCCTAGCATCGTTTGCCCGATCCACAAGAAAGGAGACCCCCTCAACTGCGCCAATTACAGAGGCATCAGTCTTCTCAACATCGCGTATAAAACATATCTGCCATATTGTGTGAACGACTGAAACCCTTCGTCAACAACCTGATTAGCCCCTATCAGTGTGGTTTCAGGCCAGGAAAGTCCACAGTCGATCAAATTTTCACACTCCGACAGATCACGGAAGAAACCCAGGAAGTCCAAATCGATACTCACCATCTTTTTATCGATTTTAAGGTCGCATATGACAGCATTTATAGAGACGAGCTATACAGAGCCATGTCTAGTGTTGGCATCCCTGCCAAACTCGTTCGTCTATGCAGGATGACGATGGAGAACGCTCGCTGCTCCATCAAGGTCGGTAATGACCACACCTAGACCTCCAATGTCAAAAAGGGATTAAGACAAGGTGATGCGCTGTCATGTGACTTGTTTAATATCATACTTGAAAGAATTGTGCGAAACTCACAAGGCAACACCGAAGGCACAAACTTTCAAAAGTCTGTAGAACTACTAGCTTACGCTGATGACATCGATATAATTGGCAGAACACAGGGGGCCGTCACCGGTGCGTTCGCTAGTATCGAAACAGAACCCGCCAAAATGGGTTTAACTATAAATTAGGACAAAACCAAGTATATGCTGTCAACAAGAAGGGACAGGCAACATCGACGAATTGGACAGAATGTAACAGTCGACAGCTATAACTTGGAGGTAGTTTAAAAGTTCGTCTACCTTGGCTCTGCTATTAATTCTGAAAATAACATCTGATGAGAAATCAAACGAAGAATAACTCTTGCCAATCGCTGTTTCTTTGGGCTGAGAAGGCAATTGAGTAGTAAGGCCCTATCTCGAAAGACTAAGGAGACTCTTTATAAGATCTTAACTATCCCGGTCCTGCTTTATGGCGCAGAGCATGAACTCTGTCGAAACAGATGAAGGTATTCTCAGTCGTTTCGACAGAAAAATTCTTCGTAAGATATTCGATCCCGTTTACGTTGACGGGCTTTGGAGGAGAAGATTCAACGATGAAATATACGAGCTTTAATACGCATCAGCCGCTTAGCATGGCTAGGACATGTAGAGCGAATGGACACCAATGCTCCAGCCCGCAGAGTCTAACCCTAACCCGGAGGGACAACGCAGTAGAGGACGACCTCGCCTAAGGGGGCGCGCACAAATAGAAGGTGACCTCAACCAACTTGGAGTGTGCAACTGGAGGCAGTTAGCTAAGGACCGGGCCAACTGGAGAGGCTTGTTGGTTAAGGCCCAGGTTCACCTAGTATAACAAACTCATTTAAAACATTAATGTATGGTTCTTATTTCAAATCAATACAATTGAATCTAATGGACTTCAAAATGACTGCAATGACTTCAAAATGACTTCAATGACTTCAAAATGACTTCAATAATTTCATGACTCCGAAATGACTTCAATGACTTCAAAAAGACTTCAGTGACTTCACTGAAATCACAGAAGATTGCATTCATTTGAATGCAATCTTTGAATTCACAAAAATGAATTCCCAATCAGTGACTTCAAAATGAATGGTGATTTCATATTTTGAAGTTGAAGTCTCTAATTGAATTCACATGATTGAAGTCAATACGAAGAAGTTTTTCTTGTGACTTCAATGAATGAATTCCAAAATGATTGCATTCTTTTACAACTCTGGTGAATAGGAACTGTGCACTTGTTTAGTTGGTTTTATTTCAATGCACACACTGTTTTTTTTTTTTTTTTTTTTTTCACGGGCTAAGGCTTCGAAACCTCACCAGAACTGCCGACAGCGCCAATTACGTGTTACAAGCGCGGGGAAGATAAAAAAAACACAACTTTCCACTTTAACAATCGAACGTGTATTGATTCATTCAAAATTTATCTACAATTATTTATAGCTTAATTCTATTTGACAAACGGAAATGCCTAATTAGCAATTTAATATAACACATAATTGAAAATGCTTAACTGTATTAAAGTAATGAAAAGTGCATACATTGTTTGACTTGCAATGTTGGGTTTTCCTGGAATTCCGTCTGCAATTTGCCTGTGCTGTGGGGTTATTCCAGGTCGAGGTTGCTGGCCTTGGCATTAGGCAACCGTAACTCGCGCGGCGGTTTCAATTCGTGTGCTCTGAAAAGAAGAGAACATTATGTTCGACTTCAATTTGTGTTCGACTGTAGCTTTGGGGTTGCGATTGTGACTGCGGTGTTTGGTTGATTTGGCTATGCTATGACGGTGCGGCACAGCAGAGTGTACAGAAATGGATATTGAAGCAGTATTTTTAATTAAGCATATTTTTGATTTGCAACTCGATTGAATATTGTAACAAATCAATTTTGTATGAAGACGAATTTCGTTGGGGTGTGCGGAGAACACCTGCGCACCTTAGAATAAACGTCACTGGTCCCCACTGGTCTTTGCTTAGGCGCTTGTCTGGATTGTTGAAGTCAACAATCGACATTTGAAGGCTTGCATTAGCCACAGATAGCTTGGCCCTTTTTGTGGTCTTTTTCGTACGTTGCGATGTGGTGTCATCGTGCCTAGGTTCCGGCTGGCAGTGGCTTGCCCTTACCATTGGTGATCCCAACAACTCACCTACGTTCATGCCGCCAGCAGAGGTCAACCCCTTAGGGGTGCATACCACATACAAGTCCCCCGCCAAGGTTTGTCCCTACAGGTAGGGTTGTGCAGCCTTTTCCTCTCCTGCTCTGTCAACTCCTCCCACTTCTTGGTCCCTAATCTCTTCACTGTCAACTTACAGTTCTTGGTACGTTGCGAACTGGTTGACGCGTTAGAGAGGGATGAGTCAGCGATGGAACAAGTGTCGCTAGATTCTAGAAAGAGTCCTTCGAAGTTCACGTCAATTGCTCCAACGCTTTCCCCATCCGAAGTGTGAAGAAGCGCATCTTAATTTTCTCCTACGTTTATCCGATCGGTTGTTATAGAGCTAGGAGTGCCCGATCGGTTTACACTCTTCGCTTTTGGTTTTTTGAAGTTGTTATTTTTGTTAGGCGTTTTGGGTCCCACGAGTCAGGGGGAAGAATGTGTCTGCCTGCACTCACCCCCTGTATGCAAGTAAGGGGAATTTGGGTTGAAACTGGAGGTCCCCAGGTATCCAGAGTTCACCGTTAGAAGACACCGTAACGTGGTGCCATTTTTTCCCATAGGCACGGTAGTTATACACCTGGAATTCCGGGTTTTTCAAGTTTTCCTCTTTAGATCCGCCGTATTCCGTTACCAACAGGGACACCTCGTGAAGGATGTGGTTCTTCACCACGTACGGACGATCTTTGGGGAGAATATCTCTGCCCCACTGGTCCCTTTACCTAGAGACCTTACCCCTTCCTTTAGCCTTAAACATCGTTCTTCAGGCAGGCCTAGACATAGATTTGCAAAATTTTTGGGAAATCGAAGAAAAAATATCTTCCGGATTGACACCTTCTTCAACTTCGTACTCACAGATACATAGAAGAACATTTTCATTCAACTTATACTCGTTCACCAGATAGCAGATTTGTAGTTGAGCTACCATTTCGAACAAGCCATACGGTTGACTATGGCCGCTCACTATCAGGAGCTCTCCTTCCTTTACTTGCCAATGAACGAAGGTTCGAGAAAAATCCTGGTCTGAAAGCGAAGTACTGAGCATTTATGTCGGAATATATTGAATTGGGCCACATGGAAAAGATACCTGATGGGGAGATAGTTAAGTCCAATACTTTACTTTACTACCCTCCACATCACTCAGTGTTTAAGGAAGACAGTAGTACCACCAAAATGAGGGTTGTTTTGATGGCTCTTATCAATCTGCTTCGAACCCATCTCTAAATGAAACGCTAGCTATTGGCCCTCCAATACAACGGGATCTTTTCGCAGTCATTCTTCGCTTTCGTCGTCATACGTACATATACAATATCCGGAGATATTGAAAAGATGTTTAGGCAAATATGGGTCGCTACGAAGCATGTGGACTTTCAAAGGATTTTGTGGAGAGACTCGCCCTGTCAGCCGATAACACATTACAGACTATTTACTGTTACGTACGGAACATCCTGCGCTCCTCATATGTCCGTTCGAAAATTACGTCAACTTGCAATTGACTCCTTGAAGGAGTTTCCTCGAACATCAGAAATTCGTTTGAGCGATTTTTATGTCGACGATCTTTTGACAGGAGCAGACACTATTGAAGAACTTTATGAAATATACATACAGGGAACTTACCAGTTTGTTGGGAGCGGTAGGTAGCTCAACTGCGGAAGGTTTTTGGACTCGTTGCCAGATAATTGCCGTGAGCATTATTTTTCTGGACATGAATTCTATAAATCAATTAAGCTCTTGGGATTGCTATGGAGTCTATCCTGAGATTCGTTTCAATTTAAGGTCTCTTTACCAGAACGATTTGCCTGTACCAAACGCCAAATCTTATCGGACACTGCTCGAGTATTTGACCCCCTCGGATTTTTGGCACCAATTGTCATTGGGTTAAAAATCATTTTTCACAAGCTATGGAAAACGAAGCTTTGTTGGGATGATATTATTCCTGTTGAAATTGGCCAAGAATGGTTAAACATTCGCTCTGAACTTCCATTATTGCAAGGATTGGAAATTTCTCGTCGTATTTGGTATAGCGATTCTATGGAGCACCATGGATTTTGTGACGCCTCACTTAAGGCTTATTCAGCTGTCATTTACTGTCGAAGTAAGAACTCGGATGGCTTATTTACTATATCGTTAGTTGCTGCTAAAAGCAGAGTTGCTCCAATCAAGGCATTAACTATTCCGCGTTTGAAGCTTTGTGGTGCCTTGTTACTCTCTCGCCTGTTTGCTAAACTTCAAACATCTATGCATGATAAATCGATACGTATGTATGCATGGACAGATTCTCAAATAGTTATACATTGGATATCCGGCCATCCTAGTCGATGGGCAGTCTTCATCGCCAATCGTGTGGCCGAAGTCGTTTCATTGCTCCCTCATTCTCTTTGGCATTATGTACCCTCTAAATTCAATCCAGCTGATTGTGCCTCTCGCGGCGTTCGCCCTTCCCAACTAAAGGAGTTTAATTTGTGGTGGAGGGGACCGGCTTGGCTGTCGGAGCATTCGGACAAGTGACACACTTCTGTCTGAGGACACGGATTTTGCAGGGCCCATTCTGGAGCTACGGAAGAGTTCACTGATGGTTGTTCTGCACGCTGCTACTTAATTAGATGATGATTTCATGGATCGTTTCATCTCTCGCTCCTTCTCGTTTATAAAGTTATACGTACGCTCTCATTCTGTTTTCGCTTTACCTCTAACTGTCGCCTATCGCCATCAGAACGTAATCATAGTTCTTTGACTATCACCATTGTATATGAAACTAATAGTACTATCACTTGAAGAAATCGATGGTGGCGCCCCTAGCGGCCCAAGTAAAGGACACGTCGCTGAGAACCACAGAAATCTTACGCTCTTCTGCCTCAACAATTTGCACATGCACTCATTGAATTTTGTATACCCCGCTCAAACATCATACTGTGTTGAGTGAATATATCTACCTTGCAATGTGAATAACTCGTCGGCCTACCCTCATGCAGTGCCACACTGCCAGTTGCCATGGTAGGTGCACGCTTCTCGTGCATATGAATCCGAGTGATAATGGAAATAAAGCGAAAGGAATGTGCTCAAAAAAAAAAGACACACACACATAGCACATTCCTTTTTGCTTACATAATATTTCCTCTTCACCTATGATCGTGAAGTCTGTGCGGAGTGTGTGTGTGTTTTTTTTTTTTTCATTGCGAATAACTCATCGATTATTGGCAGTGCAAATGCACATTGGGGATGAATGAAAAAAAAAGATTGTGTGTAAAGTTTTTTTAAGTTGAAGTTTTTTCATTGAGGACAAAATGCACACACATATAGCACATTCATTTTTGCTTGTTTTTACTACAAATATAATGTTTCTCTTCAATCTTCACTTATGGCTGTGGAGTTTGTGTAAATAATTTCCTGGTAAACATTTTTGTTTCATTTCATTTGCACGCAATTGTATTTCGATTTATTAGAAAATTATTACAGATTTTCAAAATGTCTTAATGTTCATATAAAGATTGTAACAATATCAAAAGAACATTTTCCTTGTAATTTTTTCAAGTCCCTAAAGATCATAGAAGGGATGTTTGGGTAAAGCTTGCTCAATGTAGTACATACATTGAAAAAACAATTTTTTATTTGAAAAACCCATTTTTATAGCAAAGATGTAATGATAGAAGCACATCGAAAGTTGCTAACTAAACTATTGTATAGGAAATAATGCCCTTCCAATGTCATCCATATCACTGTGCAGGTGCTCTGATGTATCTATCGATGAGTCTTGTTTTAAAATCATGGATAACATCAGAGATACAAAGCGTCCTTTAGTAGTCAGTTCAGACAGTTCTAGCGCATCCAGCGTATTAAATATTAGCCAAAACGCAAATGAAACGGACAATACTGCGATTTGTCCAACCATACTTTCCGTTGATAGAGTTGCCGAACCAATGACATACACTCCATTTCAAAACTATATCACCATCCCTGTATTTGCATTTTTTAAGTTTAAAATAATTTTATTTGCAAATAACCGTTTTCACCCGAAAGAGCAATGAAAATGCAAACAATTTTATGATAAGTTGAAAAGTTTCGTTATTTTTCATAAGAGAAATGACAAGAAAAAGACGATCCAGATGGTTCATATGGTACTACTGGAGATCTGCGAAAAAGTCCCGTGCACTTTTCAAGAAGAAATTTTGGCGGAGGAAGTCTGATGGTGTGGGGCATTTTTTGTTTAGCGGGAACATTACCATTAGCCTTCCCATCCACTAGAATGAACAGTGATTAATACACTGGTATCTTGAAACACAACTTTTGCCATTTTTGGTAAATCATTAGGACTCGGAATTGGTTTTTCAGTAGCACAACGCCGCTATTCATACCAGCAGAGCAACCAAATCGTGGTTTAATCGACATGAGAGCAATGTTCTCGAATGGCCTGCTTGCTCACCAGATCAAAACCCTATTGAGGACCTTTGGGGCATACTGGCGCGAAAGGTTTACGCCAATAACAGGCAGTTCAATAGCGTGGCTGACCTAAAAGCGGCGATAACCACCTCTTGCGCCGCAATCCCACAGGATATGCTGAAAAACCTTATATACAATATGCCAAATAGGGTTTTGGAAAAAGATTTGTGACTGAAGTTTTTTTATAAGTCTCCCACATTATATTCCCATATGGTGAGCTCGGGATTTAGTTTACCAATCTGCAAGCATAATCTATCTGCACTGCATTCTTCCTTAAGTTTACCAGCCGGTTTTTCAAACCAAATGATTCATCTTTTAAAGAGCAAGGCTGAAACTATGTCAAACTTAGAGAAAAGATGTATGTACATTAATTTTTGATGAAATGGCAATTAAACCCGAACTTTTTGAAGCAAAATGAGCGATCTTTTCGACAACTTAAACAGTTACAGTTTAAATACAAGCAACCCAAATCGACAACCCATTTCACCACATACTGAAACTCTGCAGTCCATTAAAACTGCTAGGCAGTGGATATCATTATGGGAGTCTACCGGTAAAATGAGAAAGCCATATTGCTATGGTGGGTTACTACAAAGTTTACTTGCTATAGAGTTAATATGGGAAAAACTTAAAAATTACCAGCAATTCCTTCTTATTGCACATCTGAATACTGATGTTGCAGAAAACTTATTTTCAATGGCTCGTTCAAATAGGGGATCATACTAACGAAACGCTTCAGCTTACAGATTTATTAGAAATTTAAAACAAATTATTTTCAAAAATTTAAAGTCATCAGAAAATGCAAGTTACGAAGATGCTGGGGCTGAATCTTTATTGCACGAAGCTGATTGTGACGATCTTAAGTGTGATAACAGTGAAGAATTTCTACCTCATTGGGTAACGTGGAAAAGAATATTTGAACTATTCAGCGCCCTTTGTTTGTCCGTGCAACAGAGAATAGGGTTTGATTCGAAAAATTTTCTGTATAATTTCATACAATTCAAACAAAAACAAACAAATCTATCCGTAGCCATCATACATTTCTGGCAATCCGTCCATCCACAACATAATCCTGCCACCACCCCGCCGTGAAACTATGTTTTTTCATCCCTTAACCAGACCACCACATGAACTAAAAATCTGACGCATAACATGCATCCACCATTCAACTCCCAAATCAGAAAAACCTACATCTTTTCACTGAAAAAAAAATAACCTGCTTATACCTTTTTTTCATCAGTTTCTTCACTCAGTTGCGTAACATGTGTGCAAAAATTCTGAATGGGAATGAAAACCCAAGAAAGATTTTGTTTACTTTGTTTCTACTCATCACTCACTCATTCTCTGATTATAACTCCATTCTCAGAGAGTAATTATATTTTACTTCGCTCTCGAAGAATGAGTAAACGCGGTCGGAGTAACTACTAAAAAATATTGCTTGATGATAGTACTATAAGTTTCATATACAATGCTATCACCGAATTACGACATGCTAAGACGTTTCTTTTTAAACGTATACAGCAGATATTTTTCTCCACGAGTTTTATCACTACACACTAACAACAATGTTCTTTCCTTTTTTTTTTTTTTTAATTTTTTATTTATCTTTATTTTTTCATAATTTCTCACAAAAGCAACTTTTTAATTTAAGTTTCAGACTTAAACTATCTCTTCATTTTATACAAACAGAAAATGTTAACTTACAGAGAGAACAACAGAAAAACCGATCAACAGCCTAAGTGAGAACCAAACTCTCACTGCAAACGACAGCAGGTTGTTAGGTTACAGTACCTTCGCTCTTTTCTTGGCAGCGTTGTTTTCGTTTTTTTTTTTGTTGTTTTCGTAAAATAATGCCGCTGTTGGCTCTTATCATCAATGCTCGCTTTCGTTTGTACAGTCACCACTTTGATCGTACTTGTTCTTTTTCTTGCGAGCGTTGTTTTCGCAAAATAATGCCGCTGTTGAATTTTGTCAACAACGCTCGTTTAGTACAGTCAGCACTGTAGTTGGATATTGTGAGTTGGATCATGTTTATCATACATGTGTATACATGTATGTAACTCCTCCGGCCGAAGTTTGAGCAATTATGCGAGAATGATTGATTGCCAATGTCAAGGTTAGAAATTGGATGAACAAATAAATGTTTCATGACAATTTGACATGAATGTGAGTCGGTGTTGGTGGTGGGCGCCGTGGCTCAAGTGGTTAGGGCGTTGGATCGCTGAGCGTGAGGTTCGAGGTTCGAATCCCAGAGAACACCAAAAAGTTTTTCACGGTCCCACCTCTCGCGAATGTCTGACAAACGTCCGAGAGTAATAATTGTCAAGAGAAAGCTTCTCAATTTGCCTTTCGGATATGGCTCTAAACTGTAGGTCCCTTCCATTTGTGTGAAAAATATAACACGCACAACACGAATGGTCGCGAGAAGCTAGGCCCTGGACCACATACGGTCCGTTGCGCCATGAATTTGTATTTTTTTTTTTGTGAGTCGGTGTTGCAGAATTGATTCACTGCGTCGTATGCGTGATATTTTTTTTTTTTTTTTGACAAAGTTCATTTTGGTCTTAGATTGTTCGTTTGTTCTATTGTTCTCTTATTCTGATGCATTAGTATCTATTTCTAATATCTATGCATTTCAATATGCTCATTAGCGTTTATGTGTTAAAAAGGAAATAATTTGCAATTACAAGGATTATGTGTATTGTGAATTATTGCAGTTCTTTTTTTGCTTAATTGTCTAAATTTTTGTAAGGCAACGAAAAATAGTAAGTATATACATGTAGGTATAATAAGTATGTACAATAATAAGGTAAATGAAATAAATAAAGTAAATATTCAAAAACAGTTAATTAAATTCACAATTGTTATCTTATTTATAAATTTAGTCTATGAAATTAGGGTATGCATTCAAATTTCTACAATAGTGTTTGTTTATGTAATACGAAAAGTGTTCTTATCGGAGGAAGAGTGGAGAGTTATTGTGTATGAGGTCAAAAATTTATTTGTTCGTTTTTCTTTTGGAGTAGTCTTTGCCTGTCAGTTTTCTATCAAATTGAATGTTTCGAATGGGGTTTTGATGCTTGTACGCTCTTTTTATTATTTGTCTATCACACTTGATTCCACTTTTATCTTTGAAATATGTGCGACCTTTTTCGTGAACTTCTTTAATTAAATAACGCGGAAGATATTTTATGCTATGGAAGCCTAAATTTTGAACCAGTTCACGTTCTCTGTATTCAGGAGGATCTTGTCTTGTTCCGTTAATTTTTTTTATTTGTTTGTTTTTAACTTCTAACG
Organism: Blera fallax; assembly: GCA_946965025.1. Lineage (NCBI taxonomy): Eukaryota > Metazoa > Arthropoda > Insecta > Diptera > Syrphidae > Blera > Blera fallax. The sequence continues at coordinate 54,942,916 of OX337246.1, forward strand.
CTCGTCGTTTAAGATTTTCCCATTCTGAAGCAGTTAACTTCGAATAGAGAAGTTCATTAGGTTTATATCCTGTTGTAGAATGTATTGTATCATTGTATATTTCGACAGCTTTTAAAACCAGTGTTCTGTCGTCTATATCTTTATTTTCTTCATTAAGTTTAAATAGCCTTAGGTGTTCATTTAGTGTTGAGTGAAATCTCTCTATTACTGAATTATCCGTGTGGGTGTTTGGAGAAGTAAAATGATATATAATGTTCTCCTGGCGTAAGAAGTTCTTAATAAATGCTGTGTTGAATTCGTTGTCGGCAATTATTTTAGTGGGCTTACCTATAATTGCAAAACGATGTTTTAGGATATCAACTATTGTTATTGAGGTCCTGTCTTAGATGGAGTGAATAGATACGTGTTTGGTAAGTTTGTCGATTTTTTCTTTTTTTTTTGATATAACCCTTGCCCATGTGGCAGACACTGCGACCTAGAAGATCTATTGTATCATAAGGGTATTCTTAGTCTAAGAGACCATCTACCTCCCTAATGAAGGATAGTAGGTCCTTAGTAGCAGAGTTTTTCATTTCTGCTGGCGTACATATTTCTTTATAGAAAATACGTCTCCTTAACCAATGTAATGCTGGGCAATTGCAGAGAATGTGTTCGGACGATTCGTCCTCCTCCGAGCAGAACCTACATTCCGTCTCTGAGCCCAGGTTAAGTTTGTTAAGGTGATATATCAAGCCACAATGGCCCGTGAGAAAGCCCACTAGCTTCCTGATACTTTCCTTATTAAGGTTAAGTATATCCTTATAGGAGTAGGGTCTGATTAGTAATTTGGATTGTCTCAACCCTGGGACATTTTCCCAGTGGTCCAGACGAAGCTTGTGTTCCCAGTTACTAATCAGCGCTGTGGCGAATGACCAGTTAATGCCACAGTAAGGTTCAGGTCCTATGAACGCAGATTCTGAGCCAGCCCTAGCTAGTTCATCTGCTAGCTCATTACCTGCAATCCCTTGATGGCCAGGAACCCATCCAAGTTTTACCTTGTTTAGTCTCGCCAGGGATTGCAGTGCATCGTAGCAGTTTTTAACTGAAATGGAGTCCACTAAATTGGACGACAGCGCTTTGAGTGCTGCCTGACTGCCTGAAAATATAAAAATTTTAGCGCAATTAATACCCTTACTAAGGTTTAACCTAGCGCAGATTTCAATGGCATGGAGTTCAGCCTGAAATACCGTGGGACACATTCCCATAGGTATCGAGACTTTGGTGTTGGGTCCAAAGACACCAGCTCCAACTCCAGATTCCATTTTCGATCCGTTTGTGAACCAAACTAGACCTCTAGGGTCTAATACCGGAACACCATTAGACCAATTTGCACGATCTAATATTTCTACCTCAAATAGCCTACCGAAACAGTACTCCTTGACCATGGTGTCAGGGATGGTACAAAACATGTCTCTTTTGGGGATTGAGTCAAGAATTTTCAGATGTCCCACATGGTCACTTATGTGTATGTGATAATGGGCTTCACCATCATTGTATACATCCAATGTATCATTTTTGGATTTAGGCCCCAAGTTCTGCCGTACAGGCGCCTGCAGGCCCACATGGCCTTATTAGCACGCTCGATGGCGAACTTGATACGAGAATTCCAGTTGAGCCGTTTGTCGAGGATAACCCCGAGATATTTGACTTCACTGGAATAAGCTAGAGTAGTGCCTTTGATAATGATAGGTCATAGATTGACCAGTCTTTTCCTAGTAAAAGGCACTAGAACAGTTTTGCAGGGATTGATGGTTAGTCCTTCTCTGCTACACCATTCTAAAACATGTAGTAAAGCACCTTGCTTGACGCTGGAGATGGTTGCGCTGTGCTTGCCACTAATAAGTATCGCCAAGTCATCCGCATAACCAATGGCGGTATAGCCTAATCTGTGAAGATCGACTAGAAGGTTATCTATGACGAGTGACTATAGAAGGGGAGAGAGAACTCCACCTTGGGGACAGCCCTTAGCTGCGGTCACAGACACAGAAACTCCTCCCGAGGAGGAAGTTATAATTCGACTTTCGAGCATGGCTCTTATCCATTTGCTGGTCGAATCTTCGATGCCTCTGCTACTGATTGCTCTCTCTATTGAGCTGTAGCCAGTGTTATCGAAAGCGCCCTCAATGTCAAGGAAGGCACATAGGGCTATTTCCTTAGAACCAAGAGTTCGTTCAATTTTCTTCACAAGATAGTGAAGAGCCCCTTCTGTGGATTTGCCCTTCCTATATGCAAATTGACTTGAGTGCAGAGGGCTAGACAAATCTAATCGACCTCTAATGTGAACATCGATGAGTCTCTCCATCGTTTTGAGAACAAATGATGTTAGACTTATGGGTCTGTAAGATTTAGGCAGCTCACTGGGCCTATTGCCCGGTTTGGGAATAAAGATCACGTTTACCTGTCTCCAGGTAGTCGGGATGTATCCCCAATAGTAGCTGGCTCTAAATAAATCTATGATACCCGGCACGATGAGGTCGATAACTTTCTGCAAAAGTGCTGGAAAGATACCGTCACCGCCGGGGGCTTTGAATGGTTTAAAGGAGCTCACCGCCCATTTAACCTTATCTGGACTAAAAATTTTTCCGGATAAACTATTTGCTCTATTAGCAATACCGACCCTATGGTCAGCTACGTTCGAGTACAAGTGTTGTACATGGGTGGACGTACCTGGAAAATGGACCTCAAGTAAGGTTTTGAGAGTGTCCATACGGTTCGACGTGTAAGTGCCATCAGGTTTTTTTATTAAGCCTACAAAGTTAGTATGATCTTTAACGAGTGCCTTATGGATTCGTGCTGCTACTGGCAGGTCAGCAATGTTTTCGCAACATTTTCTCCATGTAGCACGTTTGGATCGCCTCAATTCTAGATTGTATTTAGTAAGAGCGGACCTGTATTCGTCCCAGCACTTCGTGCGTTTAGCATGGTTGAAGAGAAACTTGCGTCCTAAGTTTGGCAAGCTGATCATTCCACCAGGGAACCTTTCGTTTACACAAACTGGTTTTATGAATACAGCTGTCGTGGTAGGAAGTAAGCAGCACATCATTCAATTAGTATGCCGCTTCATCTAGGTCCCCTATGGACTCGATAGGTGTAACGAGCATATCCAATTTCGAGAGAACAAGTCCTCGATATAAATTCCAGTCCGTTGACTTGGGATCATATCTACTAGAAGCATGTGACAGTTTGCCTTGAATGTCGAACCTGATGTGTTGATGGTCCGACAGCGAGGCTTCGTCAGAGACATCCCAATTTTCAATAAAATTAGAAATAAATGGACTAGCAAGGGTGAGATCAAGTACCTCTTCCCGAATCGCATTTATGAAGGCAGGTTTAGAGCCTCTATTTAAAATATCTACACAACTACTAGTAAGGTATTCTAAAAGACACTCACCTCTTCTGTTGATGCCACTACTGCCCCATACAACATGATGCGCATTTGCATCACGACCTATGATGTAGTGTAGGTAGTTTTTTTGGCAGTACTGAATAAGTCCTTGGACCTCTGTAGGCGGGATGATGTCGTCGTCGCCGGGGAAATATGCCGAGGCACACACGATGTTTTGTGTTCCCCTCTCGGTCGGGACTTCTACGAGTAGTGTCACCAGGTCCTTCGTGATGTATTCTGGAATAGGAAGAAAGTTTATATTTGTGCTTATTAAGCAGGCCGCCCTTGGCACTGGCTCCCCACACTTAAAAATTAACTTACTTGACCTATTCCGTAGACTTTTTAATTGTCCGCAAATAACCCAAGGTTCTTGGATAAGACCAAGGGTTATGTTTTCTTCGGCGAACCGCTTGCTAAGGGTAGCGGACGCGCCCTTAGCATGATGCAGGTTCGCCTGTAGCACTCTTATTGTGCACAATAATCCTCCTTCGAGGATCTGGCTTGCCGGAGTAATTGGGCCTTTTTAGGACCCTTTTCTCTACGACAAGCAGCCTGAGTAGAAAGAAAGTTTGTCGATACATGTGAGGAACATATTGTCTTTGTTTAAAAACCATATATCAATATGAATAATTTCGTTGGGATTAGTAGGGGTTTCAGTAATCAATAACTTTGGTTTAATTGGGTTCCTGTCGTAATTGCACATATTGCAAAATATGCAGTTATTAATGAATTTATAAAATTCTAGTTTAAGATTAGGATAGTGGTATTTATTCTTTAGTTCCATGTAAGTTTCCTCAATTCCTCTATGGTTCTTAGCGATTAGCGATTTTTCAATTTGTCTTAGTAACTTTTCCCTACAAGTAATATCTTCCAAAAACTTGGTGCACCTTAGCAGTTTCATTTTCGGTGATTTTGAAAAATATTGTATCATAGTTTTCTGAAAAGCATTAAACAGGGTGGCAGCCTTACAATAAACGCCAACAGTTCCGTTTAGTGGAAAAAGTTCTTTGAGAATTTGCAATACGTATGTTTCGTCGTACTTCTTTAAATAGATAACTGACCTTCTCTTTTTTTTGAATAAAATTATGTCTTTTTGTGCATTTGATTTGCTTTCTTCAATAATTAGTTGATATTTATAGATATTTACAGGGGATTCTTTAATATATATGTATATGGTCATTTAAGTTTTCAAGGCCGCTATGTATTGTGGCTACATCGGATCTAGTGTCATCATCGTTTAAATGATTGACTTCTACCCGACTCAAAAAATCAGTGACTCTATTCTCGTTTCCTTTGATGTATTCAATGTCAAATTCAAATTCATTTAACTTAATTTTCCAACGCTGTAGTTTTGCGTTGGGTTCTTTAAGGGAATTTAACCAGACCAAAGGTGTATGATCTGTTTGAATTTTAAACCTACGGCCGAATAAGTATGGTCTAAAATATTTTGTGGCCCATACTATAGCGAGCAGCTCTTTTTCAACAGTACTGTAAACGAGTTCGTGGCGATTCAATGTCCTTGATGCGAATGCAATGGGTTGGTGGTTTTGGGAAAGGACTGCCCCCAAAGCTGCATTACTAGCATCGGTAGTCAACGTGAATTGTTTTTTGAAATCGGGATATGCTAAGACAGGGCAAGTACATATAAGTGTTTTAAGTTTATTAAAAGACTCAATATACTGCCTGTCTTTAATGTTATACTTCCCGTCTTTTCTAAGGCATTTTGTCATTGGTAGGGCTATTTTGGAATAGTCCTTAATGAACTTACGATAGAAACCAGTAATACCCATAAACGATTTAATTTGTTTTTTTATAAGAGGAATTTTGATTTGTTTTATTACTTCAATTTTATTTGGGTTTGGTTTTATGCCTTTCTCAGAAATAATGTGTCCTAAATATTCCGTTTCACTTTTAAGGAAATTACATTTGTCTATCTGACATTTAAGGTTGCACGCTTGAAGCCTTTTAAAAATTTTATTTAAGGAATCGGCATGCTCTTGGAGCGATGTCGAAAAGACGAGTATGTCATCTATATACACGACACATATCTTGTTTATAAAGTCATGCAGCGCCTCGTTCATTATTCTTTGAAAAGAGGCTGGTGCATTTTTCAACCCGAACGGCATACGTGTAAACTCGTAATGACCGTTTGCGGTTGAAAAGGCCGTCTTATGTCTATCTTTCTTGCTAACGGGGATTTGGTGGAAACCTTTAGCAAGGTCTAGAGTTGAGAAGTATTGCGCGTTTCCTAGTTTGGACAGTATATCCTCTATGTTGGGTATAGGGAACTTGTTCTCTATTGCTACGTCGTTAAATTTTCTATAATCAACAACTAATCGCCACTTTTGTTGACCAGAGTTGTCAACTTTTTTTGGGACGACCCAGATTGGCGCGTCGTAAGGACTAGAGGAGTTTACAAGAATTCCAGAAACTAACATATCTGAAATCTGTTTGTTCACCTCATCCGTATGCGCTTCCGGATACCTGTACGTTTTTAAATATATAGGTATATCGTTCTTTGCCAAATTCTCTCTCTGGCTCCGTCCGTACTTCAGTGTTAGTGAAGTTGGTCACGATTGAATTAAGTGCTGCCAGATTTAATGGTGCTGCCACATCGATCTTACAACTCGTTTTGATCATCTCCCTTAGATACATCTGGGTAGAACATCTCAGATAGGTACGCCTCGGTGCAACATCTCATTTGAGTACATGCGGGTGGAACATGTCTCGGTGCAACATATCAGGTAGGTAAATCTCTGTGCAACATCTACATAGGTACGTCTCAGTGCGACATCTCGGGTAGGTAGATCTCGGTGCAACATCTCAGGTAAGTAAATGTGGGTAGAACATCTAGGTAGGTACGTCTCGGTGCGACATCCCAGGTAGGTAAATCTCGGTGGAACATCTAGGTAGGTACGTCTCGATGCGACACCTCAGGTAGGTAAATCTCGGTGGAACATCTAGGTAGGTACGTCTCGGTGCGACATCTCAGGTAAGTAAATCTGGAAAGGTATTCGTTAATGCCTGTGTTTTTTTTATATATTTTCGTCGTCAGAACTGTCATCGAAGCCCAACCAGGGTTTCATATTATCAGCACTCGTGCTGGTTTTTCGTGGGCCCTGGGTTTCCCCTACTTTTTCCACCTCGTATCGGTTGTTTAATCCTATGTTTGTTACTTTAAAAGGACCAAAAAACTTACTCAAAATCTTCGTGGCGTTACCAAACTGTGTTCGTTAGGATTGCTACTAAGTCTCCTACTTGATAGGATACAGCTGGTTTTCTACTTTTATTAAAAGTTCGTCGATTTTCACGTTGGACTATTTCGATTTGCTTTCTGGCTTCTTCTCTCATCTGGTCCCTTTCTTCGTCGAATATGTCAATTAATTCTTCAGCGACTGCTTCGGCGATACGCATGTCTTTTTTATTGCGCATCTTGACTCCGAACATTATCTCACAAGCGCTTCTTCCTATACTTCGGCTGAGTGTGCTGTTGAGAAAAGTTTGGATTTTATTAGTAAAGGTAAACCAGTTATCGGGTTTGCTTAATGAAAGTTTTGTTAATATGGGAATAATGCTTCTGTGAAAACCTGTAGTGATTAAAGTGTGACTTATCCCTTGATCTTTGCAGTAGTCAGAAAAGCTATTAGAGGTGAATGCCGTGCCCCGGTCTGTGATAAACCTTCGTGGGCTACCAAAAATAGCGCTTTGTGACTTTAATTTCTGCAATACTTCTGAAGCTGACAATGTTTTAACTGGATATATTTATTTTATTTATTTATTTATTTCTTATTTTCTTCTTAACTTAAAGCTAATATACAATTTTTGTATCAGAATATAGCGGAAAATAAGTGTGGTCATTCCGTAACTTCGAAGTTAGTGTGAACAACGATTTCATTTTAACAAATAAATATAAGTTTGATGTGGGGTGACATCGAATATTCAAAAATAATTGATTAGGAGTTCATTGATAATTACATAAATTCAAAAAAAAAGAAAAAAAACAAACTAATAAAAAAAAGAAAAAGGAGTAAAAGAGAGCAATTCAAAATGATAAAGTTAACAATTCATAATAAATTAATAATTATAGAAATAAACTGACATTAAACTTAGACATTTACTTGTGCTGGTGATTAGGATAGCAGATCACTTTAAAGGAAAGTTTCGAGGACATCATAATTAACTGTGAATAACAAGATTTTAACCTTTTTTAGAAAACAATTAAAATTATTGGTTTTCCGGACAGAAAATGGTAGCCTGTTAAAAATTGAAGGGGCTATAACGGTGTAGAAGTTAGAAAAAAATGGATTTGTACGCGATTGGGACATTGACAAGATGCATGGTATTTATGCGTAGACTGTAGAATTGTGTACTTCTACTAGGAATATTACCGCTTCGCTTAAAAAATTCTTTTAATACTTTAAAAACATAAAGGTGTCTCATTGGTAGAATTCGCAGGTCTCTAAATAGAGGCCAGCTCCGAGCTAATCTATTTTTATTGCAAATAATTCTAATAAGATGTTTCTGAGCTATAAACAAGGGTCTGAAAGTGTTATTATACGAACCACCCCAACTTGCTATACCATATTGTAATTTAGAGTGGGCAAGGCCATAATAAATTAATTTCAATACTTTTGTGGAGCAAAACTGTTTGATGAGATACATTTTACGCGTCACCAGGAGCATATACTCTTTAATGGTATGGATATGATCTTTCCAGCTCAAGTTATGATCAATTAAAACTCCAAGATATTTGTAGTGATGCACGGACTCAATTTTGAAACAATTATTAGAACAAGGTGAACTACAGATATAATTACTTTTCCCACAATTATAAACAGGTAAACAGATTTTTTTACAATCATAAGCATGGAAACATAAATTAAAATCATTTAAAACATTATTTACTATTTTGAAACACATGAGTTTTATCTTCTCGCTAATTATTAGTTTGTGTTCTGCAAACCAAAGTGTCAATGTTTCTAGATCTTCTGAAATCTTGGCGATACATTCGTATCCTGTACTAAATTGGTATGTAAAGGCTATGTCGTCTGCATATGCAGTGGATACTCCATTTAACTTTAATTCAAACAGAGAGTTAATGTAAATTAAAAATAATAAAGGACCGAGAACTGATCCTTGGGGTACACCACTTTTTAAAGCACGAGAGTCACTAAAGTTTCCATTTACATTAACTTTTTGCACTTTATCTTTTAAATAAGACGAAAACCACTTATGAACTACTCCTCTAAAGCCAGCATTGTATAATTTTTTTAAAAGCAAGTCATGTTCCACCATATCAAACGCTTTTGTCATATCAACAAAGAGAGCCATTGTATATTTGTTACCATTAATACTTTCATACAACTGACTACACACTCTGAGGATAGCATCTTCGGTTGACAAGCCTCTTCTGAATCCAAACTGATTACTACTAAAAAAATTATGACTTTCTAAAAACGACACTATGCGTGATTTCATAAGTTTTTCAAAAATCTTAGAAAACGTTGGTAGTAGCGAAATGGGTCTGTAGTTCGACATATTATTTTTACTACCTTTTTTAAAAAGTGGTATAACTTCAGCACCTTTAAGATGACGAGGAAAGCAACCATTTTGAACACTAAGATTAAACAGGAAAGATAAAACGTCCACCACATAGAAGCATATTTTTTTCAACAAGACACTCGATATACCATCACTAGTACAAGAATTTTTATTTTTTAACGACAATATAGCTTTATAAATTTCACTTGAATTAAATGGCTGAAAAATAAAACTGTTCAGTTGCGTTTTTTCTGTGGTTATTATGAAGCAATTGCAGCCTGCTTGATTCTCTACCGATGGTTTCAGTTTCTCTGAAATTTCGGTAAAGTATTTATTGAACTTATTGAAAATGCTGGTTGAATCAGTATAAGTTTTTCCATCTATCTCCAAACTATTTATTTCTATTGGTTGTTTACTTTTTCCTAAAATGCTATCAACCACCTTCCACTCATCTCTTACATTACCTCTGGCTCTTTCAAAGGAATCAGAATAATACTTGTTACGTGTTTCTACAATACTTTTGTGCACAGATTTGCAAAGATTAACATAATATTTTTTAAGTTTCCTGTTTTGTGGATGACTTCTACATATTTTTGCAAATTCGTTTTTTCTTTTTATTTGCAACAAGAGATTGTATGTCATCCATGGCTTTAAAAATTTATTTCTGCTTGATTTGTGTAAGGACAACGTAGTAAAATTTCTAATATGATTTTGCAAAATTGTAAGGAAGAGATCGAAAGCGGTTGAAGGATTACATTCAGAATAAACTGGCTCCCAAAATTCAAATTTTAAACATTCGTTTAGAAGACCATAGTTTGTGTACATTTTAGTTTTTGCAGGTGTGTTGCCACATTTAAAGGAATTGGTACTTGAACATATATGTAGTGTAATCATACAGTGATCTGTTAATTTCAGGTCATATACCACACCATTAAACATTTTATTATTGTTTTTTTGAGTACGCATAAATAAATGATCAATGCAAGTCTTAGTCGAATCGGTTACACGGGTAGGTTCATCAATAAAACTTTTCAGACCATTTGACGCCATAAGAAACAAATAGTTTTCTGTATCTTTATCAATTTCATTTAAAATATCAATATTGATATCACCTATTACTATTAAGTTTTTCTCTTTACAAGTACTAAGAGCATCGCTAAGTTCGTCAATGAAAACACCTTTAGAAAATTCATGCAATCTGTAAATACACAACATTGCATAGTTCTCATTCATAAAATCAAAAGATAGTTTCATAACATCAGCGCTACGAAAATTAAGTTTAAAACAATCAAGTACATAACCATTCTTTATATAAACTGCTACACCTCCAGCCGAATATGATTCATTACAATTTCCGAAATGAGTGTAGCCTGGTATGTTATATAAATCTAATTCTTTCTCATAGAGCCAGATCTCACTCAAAACAATAATGACAGGTAAATTCGCTAACGACTCAAGATGTGCTACCAGAGGTGAAAAGTTTTTTCTAATGCTACGAATATTTTGATGTAAGCAAAAAATGTCAGTACAACTAAGGGAATTGACTGGGTATTCACATGTATTTGGGACCAAGTACGAGACAGGATTAAGAGAATTCATAAATTGTTAAAATCTTCAGCACAAGTAATTCTTACTAAATTATCCCCCTCCTTCTTCCGCATATAAACTGCCCCATTCTTAGTCCATACATATTGATACCCTTTTTCTCCCTTCAGCGACAATGCAGTATTAAACAGTTGACGTGTCTGGTACGTTAAACAGTCATTTAAGTACATCTTTTCTGGGCGCTCATGTGTGTTGCCGTTGAGTAGTGTTGTTGTAAGTTGCGTTTTTTTTTCTCTTTTTGCTCTCATTACTTTCTCCTTGCACTGGCGCGAAACAAATTTAACGTAGAGAATATTTTTCTTTGTTTGATTACCGCCAGTATTAGGTGTGTTCTTTTGCCGTTTGGTAATATGATTTGTGTAGCAAAGGTCAATGTCTTCGTTCGATACATCAACAAGCAGACCATCGCGAAAAACCTTCAACGCCAAATCAATGTTAGGAGTGTCGCCGCAGTCAATTGGAGTGTTGTATATCTCCACTGCATTTCCGATGAGTTGTTGCTCTAGTTGATCGATTTTTCTTTCAAGCTGCCGAATTTTAAGCTCACATTCTTTATTCTTTATCTGAAGTTCCTCTATCTGCTTTTTTTGAATCTGCTTAACGTCTTGTATTTCGGAGTAAATCATATCCAGTGTAACATTTAGTTTAGGTGGAGCGGAAGGTGTCTGGTTAACAGATTTATTGTTGTCAACTATTTTGGGAAGATGATGATACACGGAAGTAGAGACGCAGGCTGGCGATTCCCCCGATAGCGAATCACGGCGTTTTTTTGCAATACAACTTTTGCACTGCCAGAGTTTGTTTGCCTTTTTCATAAACTCGATGTCGGGAGGCATCACATTAACACAAGCCGCATGAGAAAGGCTATTGCAGTCTCGACAGCTCACCTTCAGTTGAGAACGTTCCACTTTGTTTCCACACGTTTTGCAAGACATTTTATATTAAAAATAAATAAAAATAAAGTGACTAATATAATATAGAAAAAATATAATTGTTTCCGACGCGTGCGTACCCCACAACGAACAAACTGAAACTGAAACAAATATTCAAACAAACTTACTGAATCCATCAATTACCGTCAAAATATACTTATACTGTTTTGCCGTTGTCGTAAGTGGACCAACATGGTCCAGATGATATGTGTGCAACGGTCGATCCTCTTTGGGGATGGGGTTTAGGTATCCTTCCGGTTTCCCAGCTTTCCTTTCCGATAAAATGCATTCTATGCAATTGCGTCGACAATTTTCTGCTTTCTCTCTTAAGTTAGGGATCGAGTACTCTCTTTTTATTATTTCTTCCATCTTCCGGGCGGCAAAGTGACCATTTGTCGTGAACGTTTTTGATAAGCTCTTTTTGTAAACCCTTGGGTATACACAGCAATTTATCTCCTTGCTCGGTTGTCTCATAAAGGATGCCATTCTCTACAATGAAATTTTAAAATGGTTCTTTTTCCATAATTTGTAGTATGGTCTCGATTCTTTCGTCTTTCTTTTGCGTTTCTACCACCCTATCAATTAACTCACTTCGAACTACCATAGCTACAGGGTTTCGGCTTAAAGCGTCTACATGTTTCATTTTCGTTCCGGCCCTATGCTCTAGCTCGTATTCATAGTCTTGCAGTAGTAGTGCCCATCCAGCAATTCTTGGTGCGAGATCCTTCTTCTCTATAGTCATCTTGAATGCGGCACAATCCGTAACGATTTTGAATTTTAAGCTTAACAAATAAACCCTTAGTTTTTTTAACGCTGCTACAATCGCTAACACTTCTAATTCGTAGCTACAATATTTTTGCTGAGTGGGGGTAGTTTTCTTACTATAATAAAATATGGGGTGAAACGAAGAATCGTCACTTGATTTTTGCAACAAAATTGCTCCAAACCCTTATTTTGACGCATCTGTATGTAACTCGGTTTCTGCTTTCGGATTATAGATCATTAGGGTTGGTTGCCTTGACATAGCATCTTTAATGTTTTCGAATGCTTCCCTCTGTGAACTACCAAATTCAAACCTACGGTCTTTTCTTTTTCTGCGATGAACTTCCTAAAGTATCCTGCTAGTCCTAAAAAGCTTTGAACATCTTTTACGGTGTGAGGCTCTGGAAAATTTTTTACAGCCTTTATCTTGGTGTCTGATGGTCGTAACCGATTCCTTTCTATAACGTACCCCAAATATTCAATTTTGGTACTGAGAAACTTGCACTTGCTCCTCTTGAAGCGAAGGCCATGTCTGCTTGATAATTCGAATACTTTTCGCAAATTTTGCAAACCTTCCTTATAGGTTATCAAGGGTTGCAAGATTTTGTTGATGTACTTTTGAAACACGATTGGAGACGTGCACAACCCGAACAGCATTCTCATGAATTCATATTGTCTCTGGGGTGTTACAAAGGAAGTATACTTTCTACTTGTTTCTGCCACAGACACGTGGAAAAAACCGTTCTCGAGATCGAGTGTACTAAACACGTATATTCCGCAAAGCTGATCCAATTGGTCTTCTATAAGTGGAAGAGGAAAACGATCCCTAACTACCTCCTTGTTTAGCTTTCTGAAATCAACGCATAATCTTTTGCTGCCATCTTTTTTATTTACTAATACAATGGGGCTAGCGAACTCCGTAGTGCTCGGGCGAACTATTCCCTTTTCTATCCACTCAGTAATTTGAGTTTCTACAATAATTTTCTCTAAGGGTGCCAGCCTCCTAGGTTTTTGAAATATAGGATTATCGCTTTTCAATATTATGCTCATTTCATAATCCGCTGAAACGCTTTCGTTAATTTGATAATTCTTCACCATCCTTTCTACCTCCAATACATACTCCTTGTTTCCAATGGCCAGGTCTACCTCTGCTCCGCTATGAACTTGAAAACAATCTAGAAACTTTCTACTTCTTTTAACCTCTATATGGTTGGCAGTTACTACTAATTCTGTGTCCTTAAGGACATTTCGACCCACTATCATTGGTGTGTTTAGGTAGTTTCCTGAGATAACGTGAACTTTCGCTTCAAAGCAGTAACCATCGATTTTCAAAATGGTTTCGAAAGAGCCGAGGGTTTCAACACGTTAGCTGACAGCCCTCGTAAGGTGGTTCGACCGCCTGTTAGAGTGGGTGCTCCAATTCGGTCGTATTCGTCCTCCTTCAAAAGAGTAACATCGCTACCTGTATCCAGCAGTCCCTTAACACTTTTCGAAGAACTACCAATATGAACATCCTTATAAAAACTTGTTGACCAAGTCTCAGAAACATTTCTAACGTTAGTGTCAACCTTAGGGCAGTTAGTAGCCTTGTGCCCGAACTCCTTGCATTTAAAACATTTCGGTCCTTCCGTTCTCCTTCTACACTCACTAGCTTTATGTCCCTTCGACCCGCAGTTGTAGCACCGTAACCCCGAACCTGGTGATATTGATCGGGTTGTCCTTATATTTTTTGATTCCCTACCTGCCTTCGAACCAGACGCCTGATTCCGCTCAGCAAACCTTTTGTACACCTCGAGTTTCTCTTTCAACTCCTTCAGGTTTGTCTCCCCATATAACATCATTTTGTTTCCGTTAGAATCACGAATACCATCGATAATATATTGAAAAACGGAAATCTCGACAATTTGTCCGCGTGCTCCTAGCTCTTTCATTCTAAGAAAATATTGGAAAACATTCTCATTCTTTTCCTGCTTCCTGTTCGACAACTTTTGGTGTATCTCTGCACTCGAAAACCTTTGGGAGAATTCTTGCAACAAAAACTCGCGCAAATTTTCCCATGTCGTCAAATCTTTTTCGGACCGAACTGCTAATCTAGCCGACCCTACCAGCATTCTTTTAGCAAACAGGATATATTCCAACTGGGACCATTTCATCAGCTCTGCCGCGCTCTCAATATCGTCTATCCAGCACTTAATATTATAATCGTCGTCGCCACTAAATTCTTGCAACGCACTTGATACATCTTGAAAGGAAGCTACACTGCGATTCCTATTCTTTAAAAATTCTAATTCTGATTGTAGAATGGAAATCTCCACGTCTTTTGCTAACTCCTTTTCTTTCACTACTATTGTCTGCTCTCTAGTTTCCAGTTCTTTTGCTCGAATCTCTAAATCTTTCATGGCCACGGAAATATCCATCGATCTATCATTATTCAGTGCTGTACTATTTCTATCGCGTCTACCCATTTTACTGCAAAAATTATTGAAATGCGAAATTCCTTCGAAAAGTTGTTGAAACGAGAATGCACCTACTGTACTTTTGGTTAGAAATCAGACCACTCTCTAGCGGGTTGCAAATGTACCGCAATAACGGTTGTTTATTTTAACGCGTGTCTCAACAGTTTTTTTTTTTTTCAAACGGCACATACAGTGACAAAGACATGTTGGTACGGTACCTTGTATGCCGGTTACCCACAGCACTTTTCCAATTCCGCTACAAAACAGCAAATTGCAGCACTTTCCTCTACAGCACACTTTGGATGAAACCAAAACATGAACGGTACCTCCAGCGACACGCAGGCAAACAGCGACTCCTCCTCCCCTCTCCACCAACCATCACTTTAATTAACAGATTGAATTTGATTGATTGATTGTAAAGATTGATTAAAGATTGCGCGAATCCCGGTTGAGCCCCCAATTTGTGGGATTTAAAAACGCGACAATTTCCGAGTATAAAGTTTATTTAAAAAAAAGATGAAAGTATATAAAAAGAGAAGATTGGTGGAACGTTGTTGCGGTTGTTGCGGTTGCAGTCTCGACGATGTTGCTCCTATCAAGGCGACCCAATGAATGCCGCCAAATTCTCTCGCTGGCTCCGTCCGTACTTCAGTGTTAGTGAAGTTGGTCACGATTGAATTAAGTGCTGCCAGATTTAATGGTGCTGCCACATTTTATGGTGCTGCCACATCGATCCTACATGTATGTAACTTACGGAGTTAAGCCTGATCACTCAAGGTCAACCACTGCATTCAAAATCAGCAATACTCGGTCTCACACCGTTCATAGATCTCAGCGGACTACTACGCGTAGGGGGAAGAATTTAGGGATCTTCATTAACCACTTGTGCTAAGTATCCTATAATTCTACCAAAGAGTCATCCAGTCGTGTTACTACTTATAAGCTACTACCATGAGAAGCATCTTCATGTGGGAGCAGCTGAATTGTTTAGCCTGCTCATGCAAGAGTACTGGATCGTTGGATGCCGCAATATAATACGGAAAATAGTGCACAACTGCATCATATGTGCTAAACAACGAAAAGCCACCTGCACCCAATTTGCCTGCAGAACGCGTTAATTTTGCGCACCCATTTGTTCGTGTAGGAGTTGATTTCACTGGCCCAATTCACTCTGCGACTAGCTCGTGCACGGCGTCCTACCTTCGTGAAGTCATACATTTCACTCTTTGTATGTTTCGTCACCAAAGCCATCCATATGAAGCTTGTAGGTGCTTTGTCCACGGACGCGTTTTTGGCAGCTTTGGATCGTTTCATTGCTCGTCGAGGAAAACCAAAAAGGAGCATAAAGGTGACATTGTAGCTGATCATTTATCTAAGAGGGAATATCTTGGCCGTTCATCCCACCCTCATCACCGCATTTTGGCGGACTGTGGGAGGCGGGTGTGAGATCCGTCAAGCTTCATCTTAAGAGAGTAATTGGTGATCACGTTTTTTCCTATGAAGAGTTTTATACATTACTGACGCAAATTGAAGCGATACTCAATTCTCGTCCACTTTGTGCTCGTGCAGATGATGACTTTGATGCACTTACTCCGTCGCATTTCTTAATTGGACGACCTTTCAGTTCCATTTCAGAGCCTGACCTGACTGATATTAATCCTAATTTGCTTTCTAATAGCGGAAGGGTTTTGGAAGCGTTGGCACCTTGAGTATCTCAATTCTCTCCAAAATCGACCGAAGTGGGAACAGGTCAAACGCAACATAGAAGTCGGTGACATCGTGATTTTAAAGGAGCCCAATTTGCCGCAATCTAAATGGATCCTTGGGGTTGTGCAGCAATCAATCCAGGGCAAGGACTCGAGTTTTTTTGGTGAAAACCGCACATGGAGAATTCTTACGACCAATGACCAAACTTGTCCTTCTTCCTGTTCTTAAATACTAGGGTCTTTCAGCCGGCGGGAGAATGTTTTGGATTGACTTCATTCATTTATAAATTTAAATTTTTGTACATTTATTTTCTTAACTTGTTTCATTTTATAATCATAAAACTACATTGTGAACTCATCATATTGCATAAAAATTTAATTTGCCAATGTACTTCCCTTGCCATTTATGTATATTCATCTTTCTTTACCATGTACATATATTCATCCCTTTCTAATATAAGCTGTATAAAAATGTGATCGTAAAATTAATCGTGCCAATGAAGGTTAGAATTTCGAAATCACCACTAACGTTTTTACTATACAGTCCTGAGCTGACGAATCAGTAAATGTAGAGATGTTTAAACGAGACTCCTCACCGAACGCGAAGTCAGTATTGCCGCCGCTTTTGGATTCAGCTATGGAAGAAGAGCTCAACGTAAAAGAAACTCCAATCCAAAGGCTAAATCGTCTTCCGAAAACACCAACAAAGTTATCTGTTGACGTACTCCAGCAACGTCGTAGACAAATCTTAACCGAAGAGCGACAAAGTAAGGGACTGCAAGAACTTAAATTAGAACAGTCTAACTTGCTTCTTGTTGCGATGTGGCAAGGTTAGGTTAGGTTAGACAGGTTAGACAGGAAAACCTCATAAAACACTAGGCACCAGAATGGGCCCATCGCGATCCCTGGTGAACCACCATAAAAAGCAGATGGAAACCTAAACACTTTCCCTGAAACACTTGATTTCCCTACAAAATTTAAATAGCCTGTTTTGGCTGATAAGACCTACCTCTTCTTGGTAGTATATGTGTTATGTCCTCTTCGACGCATATGTCGTTACAATATCTACATATATATGTGTCTGCAAGGCCCAGTCTCTTTGCGTGCTTTCCCAGAAGGCAGTGCCCGGTCAAGATTCCTACTGCTGTTCTTAGCTGAATTCTGTTTAGATTCAGAATTTCCCTAGTTCTTTTCTGGTCGAATTCTGGCCACAAGGCCTTGGATACCCTGTGACCTGCTGCGCTTGACCATCTTTGGTTGGCTGTTTTATATACTTTGCCTTTAATGGTAGCCTTAACTTCGCACGCTTCGCCTACTGGCAATTCAACTCAATGTCTTGCCAGTTCATCGGCAAGTTCATTCCCTTTTATACCGCAATGTAGCATAGTTTTACGCGGTTCTGTGTGCATAATACCTTTAGCATTGTGCGGCAATTCCTGACTATCTCAGATTTTATTATATTTGATTCTAGCGTTTTGAGTGCAGCCTGACTATCGATATAAATGGCAATATCCTTATTGGATATTGATTTCATCTCTAGTAGTTCCGCAGCCCTGAGTACAGCTAGAACTTCTCATTGGAAGACACTGCATGTATTTGGCAGTCTCAGAGACACATTCAGGTCCGGATTCTCAGAGTATATTCCAGAGCCCGTTCCTTCGGATGTCTTTGATTCATCCGTATAAACTGCGATTTCTTTTTGTTTTGTTATCGCATTCCCGCGCCAATACTCCCTTCCTGGGTATGTTATCTCGTACGGTGTATCGAAGTCGAACACGGGAGTAATGTCGTCTGTTTTTACTGAATTGCCACTGATAAATTCATTTAAGATGGTGCAGTGTCCTATACTGCTTTTCTTAAAGAGGTCTAAGTTAGTGAGCCTTAGCGCACTGTTTCCCGCAAGGTTTTTAGCTTGTAAATCAAGCGGCAAAAGGTGAAGAATGACGTCCAGTGCCGCTGAGGGGGTCGTTCGGAGTGCGCCCATGATTGCGACACTGGCCGTTCTTTGTACCACCGCTAATTTTCCTAATGCTGTTTTCCTGTTTGTTGCTTTCCACCACACAAGTGCCCCATATGTGAGAATGGGTCTGACTATAATTATGTAGAGCCAGTGCATCATTGCAGGTTTCAGCCCCCAGGTTTTGCCAGCTGTTGTCTTGCATATAAATAGAGCATTATACGCCTTTTTGATTCGTTCCTATATACTTACATTCCAGTTTAGCTTCTTGTCTAGAATTACACCAAGATATTTTGCGATGTTCGAAAGGGACAACTCCACACCGTCTAGTTTTGGAGTTGCCATCAATTTTCTTAATGTAGCTCGGAATGCTTATCTCTTTCGCTGTTTTGCCAGTTCTTTTAATGTATCCGAGGGGACGTCCGTCGCTTCGTAGGGGAGATATGCTAATGTTAAGCATATTGGTTTGCCTGTTTCCCTTTCGCAGGCTACCGCTGTTAGGTCTCCATTGCTGTAATTGTTAAGAAGAAATGCCTTTATTTGATTTTTAATTAAAATGCAAGCTCTTACTTTACCTTCATTTGCCTTATAGAACAACGTATAATTCCTATTTTGAGACCCTTGATCCCGTTGTTCTTATTAATCCAGGGCTCTTGTATCAGTTTGGTTGTGATTTCCTGCTTAGTAATGTACTGCTTAACTTTGACTCTTCCCATGCTGTAGCGTATCATACCACCAATCATTTCTAAGAGTGGCAGCGATTCCCTGTTCAGGGTCAGCAAGAAATGCTGCCCATACTGTCTTCTTGGGCCAGTTTTTATTACCTTCCATGTATCGATCTTCATCTCTCGATTTTGTACATGGAGGAGGCCCAGTAGCTTCTCTGGGAATGTATATGGACACGGGATCCATACCCAAGCCTTTGGCAGAGTATATGTACTTTTCCAGCTCCGCAATCGTGACACATCTCAACCTAATGCCTTCCTAAGTTTCGTCGATTTCGGTGACGAAACGTCTGAGAAATTCCACTGCCTTTTTGTTTCCACAAGCAACAACCTTGAGGCCTCCTTCCCAGCCAGCACCATCAAATTGAAAATCACTGTTCTCCGTGGCGGTCATCTCCTTCCACAGACCGTCCTGAAACTTTTCTTCGACGTTTCTCCACTGGTCGACGGTCAAGCGACCGCAAGGTTCTTGCTCATTGATCACAGCAACGAGGAGCTCGTCTTTCGGGTCGCTGAGCTTACGATGCGATGATGAAGTTCCAGCCTTCACCTTCTTCGCTTCGCTGGACTCTGCGACGTCGTCGGATCTGTTCCTCTTGCTATGGAAACCTTCCCTCCTATCTTTTGCGTCTGCTTTTGCCTGTGGATTCGTAAGGTCAAAAATTTTTATCTTGCTAATGTCTGAACTTGAGGATTTCTCCTTATCATCTATATAGAGGGGGTCGAATTGGCCCTCGACGCCTTCTTGTCGACTTCCCTCTAATTTCCTGCCAGTTTTTGACTTAGAGCCTTATCAGCTAGAATAGCTTTGGCTCGGTCATACTGCACCTTCTCCCAAGCACTTAGTTCGTTTGGATCCTTTCCCTCAAACTTCTCGATCTTGCGCCTGGCACTGCGCAGAAGACCCTTTTCCGATTGATGTGCGTTTCTTTTCGCACTCCTTTTCAAGGCTTCGGAATACGTGAAAGGTGCAGCGGTTCAGCCAGCTGCGTTCCTTTCCTCTTCCACCTGTGACTTGCCCTGTTTATCTTCAGTGAGAGTTCCAGCCTGCTCACCGGAGATATCTATAGTGTTGGTGAGAGTTTTGTCTGCCTTCTTACCTTCGCTTGCCAGCAACTCTTTGTCATCGAGGTTCATATTCAGGGTGAGGGTGGAACAGGATGACGAAGATAGTTCTACGTCATCCAGCTCCATTTCCCCCTGAATAGGGTCCTCCTTTTTATTTTTATTAACTTCCCAGTGGGAAGTTGATGTAATGGGGCCGATTTTGTGAATCGCGGATTTTGACATATCTCCACGTTTTAAGGTCACCTAAATCCAAATCCAACGTTTTTACAGAGATGTCTGTGTGTGTGTATGTACGTATGTGCGTATGTGCGTTCGGAATTATCTTTCGCCTCGATTATCTCGAGAGCCAAAGATGATATGGACATGGGACCGGGTTCATTTGACGCGTAATAAGAAAAATCGGTCCAGTACTTTTTTGTTAGTACATAATTAAATAACTAAAATAAAGGCAAACTAGCTGAATTTTGAAATTATAATTGTATGTTTAAGCAAAATTTTTATGAATGTCGTAGCAATTATTTTAAAAAAAATATTATCAAAAAAAAAATACTTATGAACAAAAACTAGATGAATGTGTAGGATTTTAAATTTATATTATCAGGCCAGGAGAATAATGAGATTTCGAACTAGCCAACTCGTAACAATTAGTTATAATAAAAAAAATGACTTTGATAACAATAATAATAATAAAAAATGGGATGTGAATATATTCTTCGATATAAAAAAATCAACAATCTTTTTGCAATTCAAGGTTGCTTTATTAATATGCAATTAATACAAGAATATTATGTTTGAGAAAACATTTGGAGGTAATAGTATGATGTACATTTAACATTTAAAAAATAAATTATGACGTGGAACATGGTTGTAAGTAGAAGTTATTAACCGTAAAAGTAATTTTCGATGAAACAATCCTTTTTTTCATTTCTATAAGTACATATAAATAGTATTTATGAAAAATATTGTTATTTCATATTTTGATAAGTCTTATGTAAAGTCAATTTCTTCCATTTTGAATCCGATTTAATTGCATATGTTGTGTATGGGCTCATTGATGTTATGAGAGCTTCATTAATTTCTGCTAGTTATTATTATTATTATTATTATTATTATTATTACAGCCAGGGGCAGCAATGGGGGTAGCCACCACACCCCTAAACGCAAGAAAAAAGAGGCCCGGGAAACAGGCCACCGCAAAAAAAAGATGCACCCAGGGGTGGAGGTGGTGGCTGGGTGAAGAAGAGTGGTAGAGGTGGAGAAAGAGGCAGAGGAAGAAGAGGAAGAGGAAGAGGAAGAGGAAGAGGAAGAGGAAGAGGAAGAGGAAGAGGAGGTGGAAGAGGCAGAGGAGATGGGAGAGGCAGGGGAGATGGGAGAGGAAGACGAGGTAGTGGGGGTGCCGTCTTCTATCAAAATTTTTATTATGGATAATAATAATAATCATAATAATAATAATAATAAAATAAATAAAAATAATAAATAAAAGTAATACTTATTAATTAAAAAATTAATATTGTTTTTTTATTTCTTCCCGCTGGGAAGTTAGTCGTGTGGACCTTGCGGGTCGCACCCAGACCAATTTTTTTTTATTGTTATTGTCTTTTGTTTTTGTAATTTTTTCCATTTTGTTTTTTATATATTTGGTTCCCACGAGTAGGGCCGGAAAGAAATGGTCAGCCCAGACAGCGCCGCCATACCTGGGTAAGGCAATTATATAACTGGTCCTCGCCATGGCACCCAAGAGAGCTCGTACGCGGTTGGTTTTATCTGTCCCCCAACCTTCCATCCTTCGGCATGGTTTGCTATCTGCTCACACCACCACTGGAATTAGGACACAGCACTCTAACTAAGGGTTTAGGTTTGGTTCGCGATGGGCTTTTACAGTGGAATTTTTTCGACATTACTGCTATGACCTCATTACCACGAATAACGGATAAATTATCTATCACTCAACCGTACCGTGGCTCTCCCTTATCCACCACCTAGGGACGCGCCTAGTAGGGGACCCACCCCCCAGGTGCGATGTGGCAAACATTAAACTTTCCCCCCTGTCGATTTTGTGGGTTCCTTACAGGAGTGAGTAAAATATTAGACAAAGGGTAACCGGCATCACCCAGTAAGATTCCATTGTGAGTATTTCGCGTTATTTCAAGGGTGCCTTTCAGTCTACTGTTGTTCCATATGCGAGCATCATGTCATATCCTTTGCGATTGAGAAAATAGCCCGCCATAGCATCTCCAACAATTTTTGCAATGCTTTTAATAAACAAATGCGTGCAGTCAATCGTCCCGATAACTACAGGAAATCCAGCGTTTGGAAAAAATGCTGGCTTTACCTTTTGTACTTGTGGATGGAATGGATATAAAGTTGTTATCTACGTGGTATGCTATTTTTATTAATTTAAAACTTAAACCGAACTACAAGTCACTCGCGCAACGAAAAATTCTTAACATGTTTTTTTTTCTTCACAAATTTCTGACGTTAAACATAACTTAAGTATACGCTCTGTCGTGATTAATGTTAAACTCGGGTTTGTCGTTTAGACCCGGGTTTGAATTGTCTATGAATAACATAAATTCCAGATTAGCTTAGCAACATCATAAAAATAACTTATCAAACACCTATGAATATGCCCCGTTATTTTTTCTTTCTTGAAATAGTTATGATGAACTGTGTATTAAAATACCCAGAGCAATAGCCTCTACAAAATACTAAAATGTTATCAAAATCGGGGGGAGTTACCTTTTTCTAAACATTAACCGATACGAGTTCAGCGCGTGTTTTTAATTACATCATATCTTCGTCTATTTTGATTTTGATGAAATTTTTCTGTTTTAATTAAAGCACTTTTCTAAGAACACTTAAATTAAGCGATTCGCTTTTGGCATTATGGAAATGTTAGTACTATTTCATATGGTTTTTTGAAAATTTGGGGGCGGGTTACGCCTCATTTTATTTGTGTTTTTTAGGCCATTTGAAACAAGAAAAAAAAGAACAAATATATAGAACACTTCACATAATGGAAACCTCAGCCAAATGTCGCTAGACATCCACTTGTCCACCTAAGATATGTACTTTCGTCAGCATCCAGTTCAAGTCTAAGTTTGCGAGTAGGGATTGGTATACCTAAGGTCACTTTATTCGGCAGGATGGGTATAGTTGTTCCTATTCTGGCTAGTTCATCGGCCTTCCAATTCCCTGGAATGTCCATATGCCGCGGCACCCAACACAGGTGAATATTGAACTGCTCAGCCATCTCCACAAGACAAAACATATTTTATCTTGCACTTTATGTAAAACATGGTCCATTACTCGTTGAAAAGATGGTGCGTTTTTCATGCCGAAATGTATTTTAAGAATTTACTGCGAAAGCGGTTTTCGGAAATTTCTTTTCGTCTAGTTGACGAAAGTTCGTGCAATCCGGATGCTAGAGATACATTGATTTGCCTAGTTTCTTAAGCTTATCTGTAACATTCAGTACCGGGTATCTATCATCCACCGTTTTTTCATTGAGTTTGCGGTAGTCAATTACTAACCGCCATTTTTCTTTGCCGCTTTTTTTGGAATCGTCAAAATTGGAGAAGATTGTGGTGAAAAACTTTGACGTATGATACCTTCTTCGTGCATTTAAGATATCTGATTCTGAATTTTTTTTCAAGTATGCATATGTCGGTACCTTTACCATTTTGAGTAAATCGGAATACTGTCTATTATTTTTTATTTGGTGTTTGACCTCAGTAGAATAAGTCAGGTTCTTACTTTCCTTAAAGCAAATATGGCGGTATTTTTGGCGAAAGGTTATAATTGCTTTTTCTTCTTCAGAATGCAGGTGTTCAATACGAATCAAATCTTAAATTTTAAGAATACCTAAGCCTTCTGGATTGCAGATTGAAAGATGGTGTGTTTCAATCAGATTGTTTGAATTCATTATAAAGATTTTATTGCTTGTTTTACAGTAAATAGTTGTGGGACATCGGACGAGTTAATGATCTCTGTATACAGTGCTTTTACTGCATATGTTGATAGACCACAGTTCTGTACCGTGACTATCGGCGGTATTTATAGTACAATACTATAACACCAAAAAGTGAGGATTATTTGCAGCTTTCGAAGCAGACTCACTTGGAATGAAAAATGAAAAGTCTTTGATGGCTGTCAAAATATAAATCCATCGTTCAATGTTTATTGGCAATATTTATACAAAAATTTTGCTTATTCTAGCACAAAAAATTCTTAACTAAATTGTCTTACTCAACTAAATATTGCATACAAAAAAACTAATAAGTGCCAGTACTGTGCAAATTGCTTATTCATCAAATACAGTTCTATTATTATGTGTGGTGCAAATTGTTTACGGTGCAAATATAAAATGAATGAATAAAGAACAAAAAAAGAATAAAGAAAAACTGAGGTGTTATGTTGCACCCGCATTTGGGTTGAACTCAGTTCAATGTCACGCAAGTGCATTTATGTATCCGATCCAATGTCCGGCGTCTGGCAATTGGATGCCGGCGCACATTGAACTGTGTTCAATCGTTCTGTTGATAGATGACTGTTGACTCGGCTGCTGAAGTCTTCTTGGTGGTGGAATGGGATATTCTGTTTGTCTACGGATGAATCGTCTGGATTTCCAAAGTAAGAACACAATGACTCCGCCGGCTAGAAGTAACCCGGAGGAGCTGAGGATGGTATGTCGAATGTTATGCTGATGAATTTGATATGGTAACTCCAATTGTTGGGAACTGATCTGTTCACGTATTCCTTGCAATTCCAATTGATACGTGCTGACATTTGGAACATTGTGTTGAATTGCAGCCATATGTTCCATATTTGTGAGGTTTATATCTCTGCTTAGTCTGGTATATGCTACCCGTATACTGTTCGAATAGATACGATGAGCATGAATTGTTATGTTATCGTGCTTGACAATACAATTTGGTTTCAACTTCAGAATGCCACTTCCTTCAATTGTGATGAGTGACGAATGGTGATCACATACTATGTTTAGCATAATTTCTTTGATTACCGCGTAGATCCATTGATTTGTCTGTGGAATCTGTGTCCACACGGAAGTATTTTTAACAGTTTTTAATTTGCAGGACGATAGTGATGATATGCTATTGAGAAAGTTCAATTCACACATGCTGATGTTAACCCCAGGTCGGTAAATTGGATGAGATTGGGTGCATAAATGATGCGTATCTTCTATGTGATTACATATAGTCAGTTCGTCTTCTGACATTGGATCGTGATGAGCACTCACTGCCAATAATGTTGATGAAGGCTCTATGGTTATTAGCAAATTGTTTCCTTCGTTTGTTTGGAGAGGGACTATCCAGTAATCCTTTAGCTTTAGATTCGTCGCTTGCTGATGGATTCGCTGCTTGGTCTTTGTCGTTGATGTGCCGTTTGCTACTGTTCCCTGTGCCTAGATTGCTTTTAGGTGATTGTTGTACTGGCAGTGGCGCCAGTCGGTGTAAAGCACGACGAAACATGCCAGAAGCCGTGTGTACGTCGGCTACCCTGACTAAGCCATCGGGTCCCTTAACGGTATTAATTATCCGCCCTAATGGCCATTTAAGACTTGGTTGATTATCTTCCTTAATTTTAACCATCAACCTTGGCTCTGCATTCTGACATTTCTCCTTCCACTTGTACCTGTGTTGTAGCTGGCTTAGGTATTCGCTGGACCAACGTCGCCAGAATTCGCTTTTCACAGAAGACACCAGTTTCCATCTAGTTAGAAGCGCAGACGTTTCTGGTTTCGCCGATTGATCAATGCTGCTGGTTACTGGTTCGCCAATAAGGAAGTGTCCTGGAATGAGAGCAGTGAGATCGTTTAGAGATGATGACATGGAAGTTATGGGTGTTGAGTTCAATATAGCTTCTACTTCTACGACTGCTGTTTCGAGCTGTTCATATGATAATGAAGCTGAAGTCAAAATGGGTTGCAACAGATGCTTGGCTGACTTGACTGCAGCCTCCCACAAACCCCCAAAACGAGGTGATCGGGGTGGAATGAAGTTAAAGTCACATCCCTTTGCTGTGCATACCGCTGTTATTTTCTCACTTTCCTTGGTTGAGTCAATGAAATGTTTTAACTCCAACAATTGATTCTTAGCTCCCACAAAGTTTGTGGCATTGTCACAATAAATATTTTTGCAGTGTCCTCGTCTTGCCATAAATCTTTTTAATGTACCAATGAATCCTTGAGAGGTTAGGTCACTTACAAGTTCTAAAGGACAGGCCTTTGTTGCAAAGCAGCAAAACACTGCTATATATGATTTCTGTGATCGTTTTCCCCTAAGCTTATAGTGTGTCCATATGGTTCCGCAAAAATCGATTCCTGTGTGTATAAACGGTCGTGCGGGTTGAACTCGATCAGCAGGCAAATTCCCCATCAGCTGGTGTAACAGTTTTGGTTTCGTCCTTGAGCACTTAACACATCCTAGCACAATGGAACGAGCGATCGATTTACCCCTTATCAGCCAGTACCTTTGTCTTGCGAATGCTAACATGGCTTGTGGTCCGACATGATTATTTTCCTAATGGATGTTGAGCAGCAGTAATCTTGTGAACGGGTGAGAGTAAGGCATCAGCACTGGATGTTTAACATCGTATGATAATATTGAGGAGTCCAACCGTCCACCAACTCGGATGATCCCATCGTTATCGAGGAAAGGAGTGAGGCTCGAGTGTGAACTCTTATTTGCGACTTCACTAAGTTGAGTTAGGTGACTTATGTCATCTTGAAACTCGCACTTCTGTATCAGTTTTATAATAATTTTTGCTGCTTGATCAAGCTCTTCACTGCTTAAAAACGTATTCTGGGCCTTTACGACAGTATTTTTTTCTTTAATGATGTTTTTAAACCTTAGCATATAAGCTATAATTCGCTGCGCCCTTTTGAATGAGTTTCCGTGATTGAGAGTGCCCAGAATATCATAGTCTAATGACTGATGAGCTGCAGCTGGCAGAGCAATGTTGTCTTGACGGATATCTGATTTCTTCGCAAATTTGGGTGGCCAGATTGATTCTGCTCCATGCAAAAACCGTGGTTCATAAAACCAAAGAGTATGATGTTGAAGGAACTCTGGTGCTATTCCGCGTGACAATATGTCAGCAGGGTTTTCCTTAGAGCCTACATGTCGCCATTGTTGTGGAATCGTGTATTCTTGTATTGCAGATTCTCGATTAGCAATGAACGTTGGCAATGTGGATGATGATGATGTATTGATCCTACTATCTCTGAGTCAGTCCATAAATAAATTTTATCTCGTTGAATCTCCAAATCTGTTTGCAGGCGACGAGTAAGTTCCGCCGCCAGCTTAGCTGCACACAGTTCTAGGCGTGGGATGGTGCTTTGATGTGATATCTTGGTTTTCTTGGAAGGAGGTATCCTGGATTTGGCGCAAAGTAGCCGTACTGTTATTATATTGTTCTTGTCCTGCGATCGAACGTAAGTTGCTGCTCCATAAACCTTCTCGGACGCATCCGCAAATACGTGAAATTGCACATCCTCAGGAATTTTGTGTGAAAAAATGTGTCTTGGTATTTTAATAGTATGAAGTGTTTTTAATCCTTCTCGAAATTGAATCCACCTTGTTTGCATCTCTTGAGGAAGTGCCGCATCCCAGTCGTATTTGAGTTCCCATAGTTGTTGTAAAAATATTTTAGCGGTAACAATGATTGGGGCCATAAGTCCGAGAGGATCAAAGAGCTGAGCAATATCTGAGTATGCTGTTCGTTTTGTTACTCGCTCTTTTCCGACCCATGAGGTTTTGATGCAGAGATCATCAGATTTTGGTAACCAAACCATTCCAATGGCTGTGACATGCTCTTCGATGTTGGTATTGAAATCCAATTCGGTTTCGCGATCGCTGATTGGTATGTTCTGAATAAGTGATTGATGGTTGGCACACCATTTTCGAAGCCTAAACCCAGCGGATTGTAATAACCCTTTTAGTTCTTCTTGAATTGCAAGAGTTGTGCTTAACCTGTCGGATCCTGTCATCACATCGTCAACGTAAAAATTCTTTTGGATTGCCCTTGAAGCTAACGGGAATCGGTCCTTATGATCTTCTGCTAGTCGCTGAAGACATTTTATGGCGAGATATGACGCAGATGTGGTTCCGTATGTAACTGTGTTAAGCTTAAAGTACTTGAGTGCGTCATTGGGACTACTTCTCCACCATATGAGTTGGAATTTTGTGTCTTCTTCGTGTACCAGTATTTGCCTATAAATTTTTTCAATGTCCGCGGTAATCACGTATCTCGGCATGCGGAATCTTATAAGAACTGAAAACACATCGTCTTGGATAATAGGACCTGTTGACAAGACGTCGTTTTATGAGATGTTAGAAGACGTTTTAGCTGACCCATCAAAGACTACCCTGAGCTTTGTTGTGCTGCTATCTGCCTTTGTTACACAGTGATGTGGCAGGTAGTAATAGGGCTTGTCGAGTTGATGATAATTTACTTCCTTCATATGCCCAAGTTGTTGGTACTCTTACATGAATTCAATGTATTTTGTTTTGAGATCCATTGATTTAGCAAGTCTGCGTTCAAGTGATATAAATCGTTGGAAGACGACATCTTGTGATTCTCCCAAAATGCTAGTTTCTTCTTTGAATTGGAGTCTTACCACGAATCGTCCTTCAATGCTTCTTGAGACTGTCTGGTTGAAGTGAAGTTCGCATTGTCTTTCGGATGCTGTAAGACGCCTTTCATGAGATGGTGATTCCTCCAATTGCCAGTGTTGAGAAATAGACTGCAACCGAACTTGAAATTCTTAATGTAAATTTATACAAAAAAAAACCAAATAAAAAAAAATCCACAAAATCAAAGTCAAACAATTTACAATTTATTTGTATAGCTACTTGTTGTCGGTGTTACGATCGTGATCCAAATGGACGAGTGCAATCATGATCCATTGCATGAGACTGCATTATTGCTCTCTCGTCCACTCTTTTGTTAAAGAGAGCGATAACAATTAGTTTACAAAATAGAGAAAAAAAATACATGATAGGAAAAAATACATGATAGAGAGAAGAAAAATAAAACAGCGTTAATCTTAAACATCCCGCCCCCCCTGGAACGAGTTTCAGGACACTGGTAATAAAGCAAGCTTTGAAATGGGCCGAATAAAAGTTCCTGCTGCTGTTCGGACAGTGTCGACCCTTACACGTTGATCCGCACCAGGGTTGACAGATTGAATTCGACCAAGTATCCACTTTGTTGGCGGAAGGTTAGGTTCCTTGATGACCACTAAGTCTTCAGGCTTGAGATCTTTTCTCGTTTGTTGCCACTTCGACCGCTCCTGTAGAGTTGTCAAATATTCTGTATGCCATCGTTTCCAGAAACCTTGGGTCATGCTCTGAATATGGTTCCAATGCGACAGCCGATTAGGTGTAGTATCGAGATAACTTGGCTCAGGAACAGCTGTCAGTGGTTCACCTACAAGAAAGTGGGAGGGGGTTAACGGGTTTAAATCACAATCTGACATAGAACAGAGAGGACGAGAATTTAACATTGCTTCGATCTGGGTAAGGACAGTCGACAACTCTTCGAAGGTCAATATTGAGCTCCCGATCACGCGACGTAGA
Source organism: Blera fallax (assembly GCA_946965025.1). Taxonomy (NCBI): domain Eukaryota; kingdom Metazoa; phylum Arthropoda; class Insecta; order Diptera; family Syrphidae; genus Blera; species Blera fallax. The sequence goes on from OX337246.1 coordinate 54,972,694, forward strand.
TGCAGTTTAACTGACTTTACGCCAGCCTCCCAAAGACCGCCAAAGTGTGGCGCTGAAGGTGGAATGAAATGCCATGCTATGCCATCTTTGGCAAGAGCAGCGGTGATAATATCATTGTGCGCTTGGGCCAATACTAATTTGTGCATTTCTGTAAGGCACCGTCGTGCTCCTTGAAAGTTTGTCCCGTTGTCGCTGTATATGTTGCTACATTTGCCGCGACGCGAAATGAAGCGGCGTAGAGCTGCAAGAAAGGCGTCTGTCGTGAGGTCGCTTACCAACTCCAGGTGAATTGCTTTTGTAGACATACACACGAAAAGTGCGATATAGGCCTTCGACGTCTTTGCTTTCCGACAACGTGACAATTTGATTGTCAATGGACCAGCATAGTCACAACCAGTATTAGAGAATGGACGGCTAGGATGAATACGATGAGACGGAAGATCACCCATGATTTGTTGGCCGGTAAGTTTACGCTGCATGAAGCACTGCTTGCACTTGTGGATGATCTTTCGGATGAGATTTCTACTGCCCATTATCCAAAATTCCTGTCGAACAAAGGCAAATGTTTCAGATACACCTGCATGCAAGTAACGTTGATGAATATCTGTAATTATTAGAGTAGAAACAGGAGTAAATTTGGGTAAAATAATAGGGTGTTTTATGTTGAATGATACGCTTGCGTGTTTAATGCGTCCACCGATCCGAAGTAGTCCCTCGCTGTCCAGAAATGCTGAGTATTTTAAGAGTTTAGACTTCGCAGGTAGTTGGTTCTTGCTACGTAGATTTAAGATGTCATCTTCGAAGGAAGTCATTTGTATGAATCTTAAGATGGCGATCCTTGCGACTCTTATATCCGTATACCTTAACCCGTGAGTAACGCGATTAGATATCCCGACACGGCAATTTGATGCAAATCGAAAACAATAAGCGACTATTCGTTGCAAGCGGTACCAAGACGAAATTTTTACGATTAAAGTTTTCAAGACATGTCCATCAAACGACGTGACGAGTACATGCCTTGAAACTGGTTTTTCTTCGAGCTTTACCGATTCACATTCTGATAGATTTGAGGAAAGATTCGATATGGGCCAATAGTCTTCCGGTAACGATAACCATGATGGGCCAGTCCACCAAAGACTGTGATTAAAAAGTTTCGATGGAGGAACACCTCGCGACGCACAGTCAGCGGGATTTGATTCTGACGGAACATGCCGCCAAGAGTATCGAGGTGTTGCCTCCAAGATGGCGGCGGTACGATTGGCCACAAATGTTGTCCAGCGACGCGGGGGTGACGATAGCCAATGAAGCACGATCTCCGAATCGCAGCACGCGAATGTCTGTGAGATTTCACCCCTAATTGAGGATTTCACTAAAGTTAACAACCGAGATAGTAATAATGCACCACAGAGTTCTAATCGAGGAATAGAAACGGGTTTCAGAGGTGCCACTTTTGTTTTTGCCGCGACGATTGTAACGTTTATATCACCCGCGGGACCCTTTGAACGAGCAAAAACGACGGCAGCGTACGTCAACGATGAAGCATCCGAAAAACCATGAAGCTCGATAGCTTGGTCATATGCAAACACATTCCGCGGAACACGAACTTGTTCGAATGATATTAATTGTTGACGATAGTTCAACCATTTTTCAGCGATTTCAGGGGGTAGGGGATCGTCCCAATTCAGTTTTAACTCAGAAGACCAGAGCTTCTGAAATATGATTTTAAACAAGATTACCGAGGGAGCAAGGAAACCTAATGGGTCAAATATACGGGCAATTTCGGACAGTAATTTTCTCCTTGTTAGCGAAGGACATTGATTTGGTATGTTCAAGCGATATGAGAACACGTCCGTAGCAGGGTTCCAGAACATTCCCAGTACCTTGATGAGACTTTCAGACCTTTCAGGATCGACGAAAGAGTACTCACAATCTTTAGGGTCTTGTTTTGAGAGTAGAGCCCAGCAGTTAGAGCTCCATTTGCGAAGTTTTAGATTAGCTTCCGAAAGTAATCCGACAAGGTCCGACTGCAAATTTAACAAGGTTTCGACTGGTAATCGCTGGCAATTTGCTGCAGTACGCGGACCGATAAAAATGGCGCTGACGCGGTGCCATACGTTACAGTTCGCAGACGATAGTGTTTGATTTGTTTACTAGGGTCGTCCCGCCAAACGATGCGTTGGAAGTCAGTGTCCTTTTCGTGGACCCATATTTGCCGGAACATTTTTACAATATCGGCCGTAAACACAAAACGATGTTGCCGAAAACGTAAGCACACGCCTATCAGATCTCGTTGTATTGGCGGACCTATTAAGAGATGGTTATTTAAAGATTGTCCGTTCGCGTCTTTTACAGAACCATCGAACACGACGCGAAGTTTTGTAGTCGAACTATCGGGTTTCAATACAGCGTGGTGAGGGAGGTAAAACTGTTGGGAGGTGGTTTTATAAACCTGATCCGAAGGAATTTATTCCATATGTCCGAGATCTAGATACTCCTGCATAAATTTGGAGTACATAAGGTGTAAATCGGGATTGTTTCGAAACCTTCGCTCCATTGAATGCAATCGCGAAACTGCCGACTGCAGAGTATCTGCAAAACATTGATTGGGTGTTTTAAATGGAAGGCGCACGATATATTTTCCATCTGAAGCGCGAGAAAATGTTTGTCGAAAATGTATTTCAGCTGGATTATTAAGAATTTCACGATCTTTATGAGGATTGACTTCTTCTACCTCCCAAAACCGTTGGAGAAGAGCATCTAGGTCAACAGTTGAATGAAATGATGATGATTCTACACCGTGACAATTTGGAACGAAAAGCTCTCCTGAGATGACCCAACCGAAAGTTGTGTTTTGAGCTATTGGCCGGCCTTGAGGTCCCTGAATTTGCTCTGGACTAATAATAGACCAAACCTTATCAGCTCCGAGAATAATATCAACCGAACTTGAATAGTTAAAGAAAGGATCCGCCAGGTCCAACTTTCGAATGTAGTCCCAAGCCGATGCGTCAAAGGATTTTGATGGCAAATTCGATGTCAATTTGCCAAGCACGAATGCATCGACCGACAATTTGGTTGAGTTGAACCGAGAAAGGAGTTGTATCGAGACACATCTTTTCGTAAATCCTGCTTCTTTCGAAGATAATCCCACGACAGGGATTCGAGCATGTTTTCTAGGATATGCAAGAAGTTGGGCAAAAGATTCAAGAATAAAGGACGATTGAGAACCTGTATCCAGAAGAACACGACAGTTTATGTACTGACCCCAGTTATCTTGAACTTTAGCAACGATGGTAGGCAAGATTGTTTGCTTTTGAATGCCAAATTCAAGCGAGTGATTGTTTATCAGTGGGGCAGCATGCGAAGTGGAAGGAGCTTCTGAGACGTGAGGCTTTAACGATGCAGGGAATACCGACGAGGACGAAGAAGGTAGGTTTGAATTTTTGGGCAAATTGCCGACTCTTGAATCATCATGATGAACAAGGGTATGGTGACGGGCTTTGCAGACGCGGCAACGAAAGGGGGATCTGCATCTACTAGACGAATGGCCTGGTCGCAGGCAATTAAAACACACCGATTGCGTTTTCGTAAAGTTTCTACGCGAAAGAATGTCTAAAGCGAATAACTGCGAACACTGGGATAGATTATGATCACCTTTACACATGAGACACCGAGAACTGGTTTCCGAAGCTTTAGCCACATGGGCTCTAATTTGATTTGCTGATTTACCTCGCGATAAGTTTGATCGATTAAGAGATTGGCACGACTCCAATGCATCGCACCTCAGTTCGAGAAATTGGATTAAGTCGATTATCGTTTTATCATCGCGAGAGCCGACTTCTTCGGCCCATGCGTGCTTTGTTTCATTGTCGAGCTTAGCTAGTAGCAGATAAATTAGCCATGGATCGCGATTGTTCTTTTCTAGTGCACTAAGACCACGAATAACTTCATCTGCACCATCTGTTATTTTACGTAAAGTCTGCACGTTGGACACATTCATAGACGGAAGCGAAAGAAACGTTTGAACGAAAGATTGCACGATGAGATTCACGCGATCGTATCTATTTTCAAGCCTATCCCAAGCCTCGATATAATTCGCGTCCGAAATAGGGATATGCTTTATAAGATTGGCCGCATCCTCGCGCAAAAACGATTTTAAATAATGAAATCTCTGAGTTGCGGTCAAATTTTGGTTATTGTCGACCGAACCCATAAATAAATCTCGAAAGGATGGCCAATCCTTGTAATTTCCGGAAAATGGCGGCACAACAATCGGAGGCAAATTAACTTTCGAACACGTGTTTGTGGAAGAGTCTAGATTTTTCAAAAGGGTGGCCTGTTGATTAACGACTTGTTGAAGAACAGACTCCTCAGGGTTTTGGTTTTGAGTACCTCTTTTTTCGCGAATGGCTTTTTGTAACCCTGAATGAGCCTCAAAATATTTTTCTTCATATACACCAAATTCGTTCTCATATTCACTTATTTCTTTCTCCTCCACGTGTTTCAGACATTCATAGTGTAGCGACGAAAATTCGCTCCATGCCTCAACAACCCTGCTTAACCGAATTTCTAGCATCTCAATTGTGGTAGAGTCTTGGATAGACGAAAGAAATTCTACCGCACGTGTTAAGCATGCCTTTGCAATCCCGCGCTTTTGCTTAGTTGCATGCATTTTAGTCACTACCGAAACTCTTGTAATAATTATAACGAAAGCTATAATATAAAGAGAACTATTGCGAGTGAATTAAATATATCTCAGTCTTGGAAATTTTAATAGAACTGAACGCATCTAAACTTTACACACGAGGTTTTTATTTCATACATACGTATACATATATGTAATTGAGTGTCTTCGCACCATGCACATGCACAATAATTTTCCCACAAAAAAGAAAAAAATTCCAAATATTATAATTCGCTTTTTTCAATTATTAATTCGGCAACCGAAGGACCAGCTTTTATGTTGAGAAATAGACTGCAACCGAACTTGAAATTCTTAATGTAAATTTATACAAAAAAAAAACCAAATAAAAAAAAATCCACAAAATCAAAGTCAAACAATTTACAATTTATTTGTATAGCTACTTGTTGTCGGTGTTACGATCGTGATCCAAATGGACGAGTGCAATCATGATCCATTGCATGAGACTGCATTATTGCTCTCTCGTCCACTCTTTTGTTAAAGAGAGCGATAACAATTAGTTTACAAAATAGAGAAAAAAAATACATGATAGAGAGAAGAAAAATAAAACAGCGTTAATCTTAAACAGCCAGAATCGCTCTATTTGATGGTCAAGTGCTTCGTCTGCACTGCATATTCCACATACTGCGTTCAATTCTTGATTGCCATCTAGTTTTCCACCTACCGTCCATCGAAAGACTGTATTTTGTAACGTGGGCATATATTTTCCCAATTTGATTTGCCCCACTGAGAGAAGAGAATAATTGAACGCCAACTCTTTTCCTTGCCTGCTGAGTCTCCCGACCAATCCCTTGAATATGCATTACCTGAGAGATTGGTGTTACTCTAAGGTTCTTTAGGATTCTCTCGGTGATGAAGTTCAATTGAGATCCTGAATCCAGTACAGCCTTGCACTCAACAGTCTCACTATACTGATTTGTCAGGTTCACGATAGCCATTGAGAGGAACACATACCCATGACTTCCACAGTTTCCTTGAGTTGTTAAAGATGTTGACTCATCCCTTCTTGGAACAACGGATCTTGATGAGGACTTATTGGCGGTGAATGTGTTATTTGATGAAGGTGATGTTAACCGCTCTAGGTGCAAGAGCGCGTTGTGCTTCTTGTTGCACTTTCTACAACTTCCAGCGGAGCATTTCGAAGAGGAATGCCCATCTTTTAAGACAATTTATGCAATTATTTGTGGTCTTTACTAGATTAAGTCGATCCTTAGGACTCAATAATAAAAACTTCTGGTAGCTGAATAGCTGGTGGGCACCCTTGCAAGATATACATATTACCTTTTCTGACGTGGTCACTGTCAATGTCTTTGACAATGCTTGAACTTACTTGCCTTTCCGTGGATCATCTGAATTGTTGAAGTGCTTTGCTCCCAATGCCTCCAATGATTGAAAGCGGAGTTCCAGGAATGACTTAAAATCGTGTAATGTTGATAACGATTTTGGTTCCTTTAGTGATTATTCCCACAGGGTATGGGTGTTGCGAACCTTTTTATTAATTTTTATTATCTATTATTATTACTATTATTTTATTCTCATAAACTTCAATATTAACAAATTCACAATATATTTAGCATTGGCATTGGCCGTCAGCCATATATAAGAAAAACTTTAACTATTTTTATTTAGAATTAATAATAAGCTAAATTCACTAACTGATCTTCGTATATATTTACGTATGTATGTATGTATATCTTATTTCGTTTAAGAGTCTTCGTTCAAAATTTGTTGGCGATAATTCCACGCAGCTTTTGTATATTTATATAGTATTATCCAATCTTGACCGTTTAAAATGGTTTCCATTTCGTTTGCAGTTAAAATGTACTTTCCCCAAAGATTTCGCCGTATCGTTTTTAGAATGGGGCAAATTCCTAGGAAATGGTAAACATCTTCCCTTACCCGTAAATTGCATAGTGTGCACTCCTCATCGCGATTGGCTCTGTGGGGCATGTAATTTAGATGCAAAAGCTCTCCTCTCACTTTAAAAATTGTCGAAATTGTATCTAAACTATACCGGTCGTGGAAGTAGTTTGTTTCTCCAAGGTCATACTGCAGAACTCTATATAAATATCTAGTTGCACTTTCCTGTGCCTTCTCAATATTCTTAGCAATGGAAGATCCTTGTATCCTATTCACTAGCATTTGGTGGGTATTTTCCCAAGATATTACGTTATTCAACATTACCGGGACATTATGCTCACTTCCAAGTCTAGTCAATTCCCTAAAGAATTGTAGCTCCTGTCGACGTAAGTGCGTTACCACGATATTTGGAAGGCGATAACTTAGCAGGGACATAACTTTCCTTATGTAGGCGAAGTGCATTTTCAGTGTGAATATATACAACAGTGGTAGGCCAGTTTCCAGGTGTATCATGTACGTCGGCGTATTTTCTGGTAATTTGAACATTCTTTTGATAAAGCATCGCTGTAATTTCTCGACTTCTTCATATTGAAATAATCCCCATACTTGCGCGGCATAACACATAATGGACCTCATAGCAGCTTCAAAAAGTTTATACTTCGCACTTGCAGCGATATTCCTCTTGCCCAGTATACCTCTCCAATTGCAGTTGACCGCTGTTTTTACCTCCTTTAGCTTTCCTTGTAAGTGTTTTCTGAACGGTAGTTGCGGTGTAATGATGGTATTTATACTCTTTCACTTTCTCAATCTCTCCGTTCCCCCAGGTCCATTTCTCTTCTCTTGCGTACCTTCCAGTCCCGTTGCGAAATACCATTATTTTAGACTTATTTGTATTTACCATGAGATTCCATAAGTCGCAGTACTGCTGTAACCGGTTTATCATGATTTGTAACATGTTTGCAGCTTCCGCTATTATGAGGATGTCATCGGCGTATAGAAGGAGTTTGATGGTAAGTCCATTGAATGAAATCCCGCCTGGCAGAAATTCCACGAGGTCATCTAGAAAGATAGAACACAGTAGAGGGCTGAGGAGACACCCCTGTTTTACTCCCATTTTTGACCGAAACCAGTTTGATATTTCTTTTCCATCCCACACAGTGGACATGCTATCCTCATAGAGACTTTTAATAACCTTTAGCATCATTGTTGATACTCCTAGATTACTCAGCTTGTACAACAGGGCGTTGCGGTCAATGGAGTCGAAGGCTGCTTTAAAATCAACGAAAAAAACAAATATTTTTTTGGAATTATCAAGGTACGTCCTTGCAATACTTGTTAATGTGAATATGTTATCCACAGTTGAATAACCTTTCCTGAAACCCGCCTGGAACTCGAGTAAATTGTTTTGCCGTATCCACTCGGTTAATCGGTCTAAAATTATCCCTGTGAAGATTTTGGTAACGGAGTTTATAAACGATATTCCTCTATAATTATTGGGATCGCTAACATCTCCCTTTTTGAACAACGGGAAGATTACATTTCTTTTGAAGCTTACTGGAACTTCCCCCCTGTTGAAGATGACGTTGTATACTTCCGCAAGTTGATCCATGGTATGCTATCCTCACGAGGTGCTTTGTTTAGATTACAGCGCCGAATGACCCTCATGACATCCTGAATCTTAATCACTCTGTCCAAGTCACCATTTTCACGGAACGGTAGAGCAAAGTGCATTTGACTTGAAATAAGCGGTTGGTTTAGAAGGTTTTCGAAATGCGTAGCTAACATACAGGCTTCGATTTGAATTCCTCGTGCGAAGAAAGTGCCATTTAGGGCTCTAATTAATCTCCAGAAGGATCGACTGCCTCTAACTTCGGCTAGCTTCTGTGTCAGATTATCCGCGTATGATTTCTGTTTTTGCTTGCACATGAGTTTGAATGCTCGGTTGGCCTCATGGTATAGGATTTTCGCGTGGTTTGTGTTTGTACTTCTAACCAAGCGCAGGCTTGCAAATGATCTTCTTCTGGCCGCTTCGCATTCCCTATCATACCATGGTTCTTTCTTCTTCCGCCTTTCTACTGACTGGAAAGGTCTAGCAGCTTCAGTTATGCAACTCATAAGAATATCTGAGCCGCGGTTAGAGCCTAGTTCATTCGAGCTAACAGAATTGAGCATAAGAGTAAGGTTAGTTCTATATCTCTGCAGGCAACTATCCTTCCATTTCAACTTTGAAAGCAGGTGCATGTAGGTATTTGAGGATTCAGCTTGTGTTTCCAGCGATACCGTGGCTACAAGTGGTAAATGGTCGGAGTACGTCATCTCCTCTACCGCCAGATCAGCGAAATCTTCTAACCACTTTCCGCGTACAAGGCAGTAATCAATAGTTAAGCAGGAAGTACCTCTGAGAAATGTAAGACGACCTGTCTTATCAGTTATAAGTCAGTCCAATTGACTCACACATTTCTATAAGCCTCCTTCCATTTCAATCAATCTTCACATCTGTTGCGCACCTGCTGGCATTCACGTTTCCGACTAAAAATTCTGGCTCTAACTGCAACAGTTGTTCCGTCCCGACTCTCGCATTGCAATCTCCTATGACCATTATATTTATTCGACCGAATTGAAGCAAAAAGTCGTACAAAGTTGAGAAGTCTTCCATCCAGTGATTGCAGTTTAAATCAACCGGAATTATGTAGAGACGGTCATGTTTCGTTACTAATTCAATAAGAGTCCTCTCATTTTCCCTTGTGTAGCGGCAATCCAAAAATTTGTTGATATTTTTCTTTATCCCGTACAGGCATCCTCCACTAGCTCTTCCCCGTGTAGCAGTTCTGATTGCTGGTATCCAATGTAATGTATAATCTTTAAAATAAAATTCGAACGGCTCCATCTTTTGATAAACGAAAGTCTCAAACAAAAAGACTATATCATACGGATTTATACATTCAAAAAAATCCTTAAAAAACTATTTTCCACCTAAGCCTGATATATTGTAAGCAAAAATTTTTAAAGAACATATACTTATATTAGAATTAACATTAACATTTTTATTTAAATTTAAGTGGCTGACGGCTTTTTCATTAAACACAATATTTACGGACACTGTTCTGAGCATCTGCTAGTGTGGAGGCACCCTTAGGTTGAGCTGTCATCTCAGATTTGTAATCTATCAACGGTTGCGGAAATGTCATCCCAGCAACGTCATCGCATGTCAGATTGTTACTGCCATCATAATAAAAAATTTGTTCTTGAACTTTGATTGTGTTCCCTTGTATTTGCATTTTCATTTTATCGTTTTCAGCCGTGATCTCCGACTTAAGCTTCATGAGGCGCCTTCTCGGTGAATCGATATGCCAGTGTTCCTGAGCCTGGCTGCAGTTTGCAGAATGCGGGCTACGTCACTTTTGTTCTGTAATTCCACTATTACGTTTTCTGTTTTTGTGTTTTTCGATCGGATCGATCGTCCTCCCGCAACTGCTGCTGCATTTTGTGTTTCCAGTAAATCCAGGCAAAGTGTTTTGGCTTTATCTATCGCGTTTACTCCGTTTTCAGCCGAAAAGTGCATAATTAGATTGTTCTCATTTGCCTTTCTCGACAGCCATTCTACCTGACGCTCCAGTGCGACGCAGCGGAACTCCATCTTTTCTAATTTGTTTAGAAGAGCCTGATTTTTTTGTTGCAGTGTAAATATTTCAGCTCCGAAACTCTCCATATCGGATTTTGTAGGCAAATCCTTAAGTTTTTCGTAGAGTAGTGCTACCATAGAATTTTCTATCACCGATTTTAATGGAGTGATAGTCATGTTCCCCACAGACAAGTTTTCATTTTCCGACATGATTTTTGTTGGTGGAAATTCTGGAGAGGTATCGGCTAGGCTTCTTTTACACACCGTTTTATTTAAACTTTTGTTGTTGTTTTTTGCGGAGTCTTTTGTTGGTGTCCGTTTCATCATTTTCTCGGATTTTTTTTTTCTTTTAAATAAAGTTATATGAACCGACTCACCTTCGACTATAACTGAATATGGTGTTAAACAGTGTTCTGAACAATTTTATCAAGTTTTTGGTGGATTTACAAGATAATATTAAGAAAAAACTACACTTTTTCAGGAGCTCACCAAAACAACGACTTTTTCTGATCCTTTTTACTAATATGTGTGATAAAATATATGTGATAAAAGTGGATCCCAATTTTCTGTGTCCACACCAAGATTTTGTAGGCTGAGAATACATTCCTTTGTGTTATCATGTAATCCCCTTATCATGACTGAACTTTCAGTGTGGATTGCTGGCTGCAGCATTAGTTTTCAGCGCAGTAATTGACGTATGACGTTGTAAAATGGTGAATTAACTTCTCAGCTTCTCCTGTCAGTGTGGACTTTAAGTAAAACATTTTTTGACAATTGGCAATGGGTTGCTTGTGTACTAATTCCGTGAATAGATCACGGAACTGTCGCCATTTGAGGTAATCACCATCGAACCTTGGTAACGTAAATTTTGGTAAATTCAGCATCGGATTTGATGTTGACGCCACTGTTGTGTTCGCAAGTGGGAGTGACTGAGCACTCAGCTGGTCTAACTTGGTAGACAGTTGGATCAAATGATCTTGGACGTTTCTTTCCAGTTCGAAGTAATGCTTTACGTTGTATCCTAAATAGCTGTAGTCACCCTCCAGCTCTCCGATCTGCTGATGAATTTCTTCGATCTGACACCAGTACTTGTTAATACCAATGATTTTTAGGTTATAAAATGCCTTGGAATGAACTACGTCCTTATCCTCTAGGCTGTTGAGGAGTCGTTGAAGTGACTCAGTAATTATCTTTTGTCTCCTGAGCAATTTGTTGACATCTGGTGTTGGATTAATTGGTGGAGGACCTGCGTTGCGGGAGAGTGGTGTGGGTTTAGCTAGTGGCTTTGTTGTTGAAGTGTCATGCGTGGATGATCCTGCTGGTTCGATATCGTGGTCTTCGATACTCTCATCTTCAGCTTCTTCAGTGCCTCTAAGAATAACATTAAGCTGATTGTAGAGCCCTTGTACCCTTTGAGACATATTTCCCGCCATGTATGGCGTGTCGTGTTTTATTTGGCCCTCTACTTTCTGGTGGTTGGCCTGAAATTGTTGCCAGATATTTTCCACACGTTGTAACCTCTCCTCCTTGTATTTTTTTGTTTTTCTCGAAGCACTGTCCTTCGAGATATTTACTTTTAATTTCTCTAGTTCATCCGCCAGAACCTTCTGTCGAGAGACAATGATAGAGATGTCTGTCTCATCCATTTTGCCTATGTGGCTTCTGATGATTATGTTGTGATCAGTGTTTTAGCCCTGTCGACGCTTTAATATGTGTAAATGTATATTGTTGAAGTTACCAGTGTATAGCCCTGGTACACGCTTTTATTACTCTTATACTCTTATTTTTAAATGCCCCTTACCACTGGCGGGGGGAAGCAATTAAAATGTTGAATATCGTGACTGCTATCACGTCGGGGTCACCAAAATTTATACAGTGCTTTTACTGTATATGTTGATAGACCACAGTTCTGTACCGTGACTATCGGCGGTATTTATAGTACAATACTATAACACCAAAAAGTGAGGATTATTTGCAGCTTTCGAAGCAGACTCACTTGGAATGAAAAATGAAAAGTCTTTGATGGCTGTCAAAATATAAATCCATCGTTCAATGTTTATTAGCAATATTTATACAAAAATTTAGCTTTTTCTAGCACAAAAAATTCTTAACCAAATTGTCTTACTCAACTAAATATTACATACAATTCTATTATTATGTGTGGTGCAAATTGATTACGGTGCAAATATAAAATGAATGAATAAAGACCAAAAAAAAGAATAAAGAAAACTACGGTGTTATGTTGCACCCTCATTTGGGCTGAACTCAGTTCAATGTCAGGCAAGTGCATTTATGTATCCGATCCAATGTCCGGCGTCTGGCAATTGGATGCCGGCGCACTGTGGATACTGACCGTACTCAACAACCTCCACAAATGATGCTACCAAACTCAACATCAACAGGAAGACGACTTACTATTTTGCTTATTCCCGGAAAGGGAATATGTTTTTGAAATAAGATTCGGCTTGAATTTAATTGGTATTTTTACATTTTCGGTTTCTAGGTTCGACTTCAATTCATAAAGTTTTTCATTAAGTCAACGCCAATGAGACCGTAAAAGAAACTAATACAATTAAAGAGAAGAAACGAGATCGGTTTATCTGTTCTAAATTCGGACAGTCCATTCAAACTTACTTCTCTGTTAACGAATGTACTATTGAATATTTCTATAGGCTCTATAACTTTGATATTAAAATCGACTGCTGGGACTTTAAAAGATCTATTGCTGCTAAAATTCAAGTTCAGGTTTTGCTAAGGTATTTATTGTTATGTAGGTAAGTAAATTATTGTTGTAGTTGTTAATGTCAACTATAGATTCTCCGAGACAAGTATAGGAAAATTTGCATCATCAATTTTGCCTTCTAGAATTTGGTTGTAATGATTTGAAAAATCCAAGTTTTTGGTAATATCTTTGAAGCTCTTGTTTTCCTGAACTTCCTGCATGACAAACACATGTCTAAGTTGATTATTGATTATTATAACGAGCACTACTTACAATATTATGCCGATAGTTTCCAGAATTCTTCTGTAAATGCGATAAGTTGAAGGAGTTCCTATTTGTATTTTCACTTGCAATGTCCATTGGTTCTGGGAGCGAAAGCCTAGTTTGGTTTGAGAATGGACTAATAAAGTTTTCCGAAAAGGAATAGCGTTAGTACTATGTAGTAGGACGAATATTAAATGTTGTAGGTTTTGGTTTCTTGTCACGATTTTTACTCCATTTCAAGTTATAGACCGTCGAAATGGCACACCTCCGATTTGGTGTAACCACTTTAAATGGTATATCTTCAGATAGCTTTGTACATTTAGAAGAGACAATTCAGTAGCGCATTTCTAATTTTGTGTAATTTTAAGCAGCCACAAAAAAGTTATGGCTCCATAAACTCAAATTATGAAAATATGATATTCCAATTTTTTACTTAATTTCATTTTTCTTAAAATTTGTGCCCAATACATTTTTTTCAATTAAACTTTTATCTTTGACAAATTTTGCTAAACAAGTTTTCTACATACGATAATTTTTTACATACGTCATTTTTTGTCAATCAAAAATGGTCAAAAAAATTTATATATGAATTAATTATTATTAATGGGTTAGGTCAGGAGATCTCAGCACCCAAGTGTTGGGGCAAAATCGACCAATTCACTCTTAATTTAATGTTTGGTTGAGTAATGAAGTTACCCTGATGCTACCGTGACATGGTTCTCCATCTTGTTGAAAAAACATTGCCCTCCCTCACAGAAATTCCAGGTAATCATTGGAACTAAGTGTATTTGGAAGAGCGTGTGGGCCTGCAATATTTCCTATTACTCCAGCCCAGACATTTACGATAAGCCTCTTTCAGAATAAGTTTTTTACAATACTTAAATTTTACCTTTAAAAGGATGTTGTGAGTATTAAATGGGGATTGGAGTCTCACCAATGGTGCAAAGTATGATGGTTAGTAATTCCATACCTGGTGAATTGCGCTTCGTCAGTCCACAAAATGTTTTTTGATAAAGAGCTCGTCCTCTTCTTGTCGACGCAAGAGCCATTAGCAAAATTCCACTTTTCATTGAGCATCTCCTGGAGTTACATACATGTATACACATGTATGATAAACATGATCCAACTCACAATATCGAACTACAGTGCTGACTGTACTAAACGAGCGTTGTTGACAAAATCCAACAGCGGCATTATTTTGCGAAAACAACGCTCGCAAGATAAAGAACAAGTACGATCGAAGTGGTGACTGTACAAAAGAAAGCGAGCATTGATGATAAGAGCCAACAGCGGCATTATTTTACGAAAACAACGCTGCCAAGAAAAGAGCGAAGGTACTGTAACCTAACAACCTGCTGTCGTTTGCAGAGAGAGTTTGGTTCCGTCTGATGTGTGTTCTCACTTAAGCTGTTGATCGGTTTTTCTGTTGTTCTCTCTGTAAGTTAACATTTTCTGTTTGTATAAAATGAAGAGATAGTTTTAGTCTGGGACTCAAATTAAAAGGTTGTTTTGTGAAAAATTATGAAAAAATTAAGATAAATAAAAAAATTCAAGAAAAAAAAGGAAAGAACATTGTTGTTAGTGTGTAGTGATAATACTGGCGCAGTCGATAAAAGAACCACAAATCCGAATAAAATAAAGAAAATTAAAACAAACTAAACTAAGTGGAAAACAAACAAAATTAAAGTAGTGAAGAACGTGATACTGAACATTATTTCCGAATGTGAACTAAATCCATTTTCACAAGAATCAAGAAGACGCAAACAGAAGACAACCAATATGGCCACTATCAACGTAATGGAACTTGCGAAGGAGATCTCTGATTTTACTGGTTTACCCGAAGAACTCGATATATTTATTAAACAGGTAGATTATTTAAATACACTTGCAAATCATTTAGAACCATATCATAAAGGCGTTTTCGATTTAAGAATTCGACAAAAAATTAAGGGCAAAGCCAATATAATTTTAATAAATAATAAAAATCCGACAAATTGGGAGGAAATAAAAAGTGTTCTTAAGTCTAATTGTGGTATAAGCGAAAGTGTGGAGAGTATTGTGAATGAGGTCAGGATGCTACGTTTTACTAGTTCTGTGGAGAACTTATATGAAAGTATGCTATCTCTGTTAACTAAACTGAATATAAAAACTTCATTAAGTTTAGAAAATGCCGGTTGGTTTAGTAATACCCAAAACGAGCAAATGATTCTAAAGTTATTTATTGAGAAATTGCCTAGAGAACCGAAACTAGTACTAAATGCTAGGAATCCGTCTAGTTTGAGTGAAGCAAAATCTATTCTGATTGATACCAATTATTATCATAACTTCAAAAAAATTTTTTTCAATCAGGGATCTTTCTCACAGCCCAACAATGGACGAAATAATGGTTCTTATCAAATCAGACGAAATAGCTTTCAAAATCCAAACATTCAGAATAGGTCAGGAAACTTCCAAAATTCTGCTGCAAGCGGCTCTAGACAATCTAGACAAAACAATCAAAATTTTCCAAATACAAATCTCTTTAATAGTGGTACCTTCAATTCACAAATCTCAAGGCAAAGTACCGGCAGAAATTTTAGGTCAAATAATTCCGGCATGCGCAGAAGTAATACTGTAAACGAAACAATGGATATAGACCATATTCAGTCATCTGAATTACCTCTATTTAATGCACAGCAGGAACAATCCCCTCAAGTAGGAAATTTTTTATCAACCAGTCCCGACCTCTTCCCTGCATAATAGTTGAAACAAAATCTAATCCTATTAAACTACTGATAGATTCTGGAGCTAGCACATCACTTATAAGAACAAATTTGTTTCATAAATCCTTTCAAACAGTGCTAAAAAAACCACTCCTACTAAAATCAGTAAATTCAAATATTTTTATTAATTCTAAAATAACTATACCCCTATTTAAAGAATTTAAAAGACCTGAAGCAAGAATAGAACTTCTTGAAACTGATCTGACAGGTAACTTCGACTTCTCAACTCTAGACCTTGCTAAAGGTTTCCACCAAATCCCCGTTAGCAAGAAAGATAGACATAAGACGGCCTTTTCAACCGCAAACGGTCATTACGAGTTTACTCATATGCCGTTCGGGTTGAAAAATGCACCAGCCTCTTTTCAGAGAATGATGAACGAGGTGCTGCATGACTTTATAAACAAGATATGTGTCGTGTATCTAGATGACATACTCGTCTTTTCGACATCGCTCCAAGAGCATACTGATTCCTTGAATAAAATTTTTAAAAGGCTTCAAGCGTACAACCTTAAATGTCAGATAGACAAATGTAATTTCCTTAAACGTGAAACGGAATATTTAGGACACATTGGGTGGTGTGAATAAAAACTAAGGGAACACTCTGAGTGAACACTCAAGAGTGAAGTGTTTTCGTTGAAGGGAACACTCAATTTGGTGTGAATAAAAAATTTCCTCTAACTAGGTTCATCCCCTCAAGTTGAAGTTTGAAAACTAGAGTTGAGAGCTGTCAAATCCAGCAGCTGCTTGTCATGGGCTTTTAAAATCATGGCAAAATTGCCCGTCTTTGTTTCTATCCCCTTTTTGTTCAAATCAATGCCATGGAATTTTTTCTTCCATAGCTTCCAACGAAATTTGCTTTTTAAATTTCATGTCTGGAGTTGGGCTTCTTTCCATCAAGCAAGAATAAAATTGTAGAATTTTTATGAACTATTCTTCGTCCATTCCAGATATCTTTTTTTTCACTTATTCCGTCAAGGTATTCATTTTCCGAAATAGTATTATCCATTTTTTTATCTCCTGAAGTTACCTCCAATGCACACTCAACTTCTTAAAGTGTTCACTCGATTGATTCCATCTTTATTCACACCAAAATGGAGGGAACACTCAACTGTCAAAATATGTGAGTGGAGGGTTTTCGTTAAACTTAACGAACCCTACTCTTATTCACACCAAATGGAGTGTTCCCTCCAAAATGCTGAGGGAACACTCACACTCAATTTTTATTCACACCACCCATTATTTCTGAGAAAGGCATAAAACCAAACCCAAATAAGATTGAAGTAATAAAACAAATCAAAATTCCTCTTATAAAAAAACAAATTAAATCGTTTATGGGTATTACTGGTTTCTATCGTAAGTTCATTAAGGACTATTCCAAAATAGCCCTACCAATGACAAAATGCCTTAGAAAAGACGGGAAGTATAACTTAAAGACAGGCAGTATATTGAGTCTTTTAATAAACTTAAAACACTTATATGTACTTGCCCTGTCTTAGCATATCCCGATTTCAAAAAACAATTCACGTTGACTACCGATGCTAGTAATGCAGCTTTGGGGGCAGTCCTTTCCCAAAACCACCATCCCATTGCATTCGCATCAAGGACATTGAATCGCCACGAACTCGTTTACAGTACTGTTGAAAAAGAGCTGCTCGCTATAGTATGGGCCACAAAATATTTTAGACCATACTTATTCGGCCGTAGGTTTAAAATTCAAACAGATCATAGACCTTTGGTCTGGTTAAATTCCCTTAAAGAACCCAACGCAAAACTACAGCGTTGGAAAATTAAGTTAAATGAATTTGAATTTGACATTGAATACATCAAAGGAAACGAGAATAGAGTCGCTGATTTTTTGAGTCGGGTAGAAGTCAATCATTTAAACGATGATGACACTAGATCCGATGTAGCCACAATACATAGCGGCCATGAAAACTTAAATGACCATATATATATTAAAGAATCCCCTGTAAATATCTATAAATATCAACTAATTATTGAAGAAAGCAAATCAAATGCACACAAAGACATAATTTTATTCAAAAAAAAGAGAAGGTCAGTTATCTATTTAAAAGAGTACGACGAAACATACGTATTGCAAATTCTCAAAGAACTTTTTCCACTAAACGGAACTGTTGGCGTTTATTGTAATGCTGCCACCCTGTTTAATGCTTTTCAGAAACTGCTAAGGTGCACCAAGTTTTTGGAAGATATTACTTGTAGGGAAAAGTTACTAAGGCAAATTGAAAAATCGCATATCACTAAGAACCATAGAGGAATTGAGGAAACTTACATGGAACTAAAGAATAAATACTACTATCCTAATCTTAAACTAGAAATTTATAAATTCATTAATAACTGCATATTTTGCAATATGTGCAAATACGACAGGAACCCAATTAAACCAAAGTTATTGATTACTGAAACCCCTACTAATCCCAACGAAATTATTCATATTGATATATGGTTTTTAAACAAAGACAATATGTTCCTCACATGTATCGACAAACTTACCAAACACGTATCTATTTACTCCATCTCAGACAGAAACTCAACAACAATAGTTGATATCCTAAGACATCGTTTTGCAATCCTAGGTAAACCCACTAAAATAATTGCCGACAACGAATTCAACACAGCATTTATTAAGAACTTCTTAGGTCAGGAGAACATTACATACCATTTTACTTCTCCAAACACCCACACGGGTAATTCAGTAATAGAGAGATTTCACTCAACACTAAATGAACACCTAAGGCTATTTAAACTTAATGAAGAAAATAAAGATATAGACGACAGAACACTGGTTTTAAAAGCTGTCGAAATATACAATGATACAATACATTCTACAACAGGATATAAACCTAATGAACTTCTCTATTCGAAGTTAACTGCTTCAGAATGGGAAAATCTTAAACGACGAGCGTTAGAAGTTAAAAACAAACAAATAAAAAAAATTAACGGAACAAGACAAGATCCTCCTGAATACAGAGAACGTGAACTGGTTCAAAATTTAGGCTTCCATAACATAAAACATCTTCCGCGTTATTTAATTAAAGAAGTTCACGAAAAAGGTCGCACATATTTCAAAGATAAAAGTGGAATCAAGCGTGATAGACAAATAATAAAGAGCGTACAAGCATCAAAACCCCATTCAAAACATTCAATGTGATAGAAAACTGACAGGCAGAGACTACTCCAAAAGAAAAACGAACAAATAAATTTTTGACCTCATACACAATAACTCTCCACTCTTCCTCCGATAAGAAAATAAAGATAAATAAAAAAATTCAAGAAAAAAAAGGAAAGAACATTGTTGTTAGTGTGTAGTGATAAAACTCTGGGAGTAGATCTTATACTGGAGTTAAATAGAAAGGGAATAATCCATTATTTTGCAGATTGCTGTGAACTCTGTTTCTAGGAAGGTGCAACTGCACAGCTAATTTGTGGACGCTGACTAAAGGCTGTACATAAAGAGCACGCAAAACCCCACCATCCTCTTCTGCCGCCGCTGCATCGGGACATCTTTCCCTTTTATTTCCCTTGTTAATACCAACCGACCTGGTATTAACAAGACGCTGATACACATCAGCGAACGCGCGCCTGCAAGGTATTCTTCGATTTGGGTACCGCTGTTGGTACTCCAATCTTATCACTGAAGGGTTTCCATTGCAGAACCCGTATGCAAACACAATTTTCAAGTACTCACGTATTCAAAACATTTTATAGAGATCAACTTATTGATCGGCTGTTCACTTACAGAGCAAAATTTTGATTGCAAATCAGTTGAAACAAAATTGTAGTACATCAACAAGATGGAGCACCTTGTCACAGTAGCAGCAGGGTAACTTCGTTGCCGATTAATGAACGGTGGATTGGTGGATTTGACCCCAACCTTTAGCAGTTCAGATTTCTTGACCTTTGGACCCATGACCTATGGATTTTTTCTTATTTTGTTACCATTTTTGTCTGGCAAAAATGTTTTTTCTACAACTCCTGTTTATCGTATGAAAAAAGCTATTTGACATAATTTTTAGAAAATAGAAAGATAAAAAAATTATAAAAAAGGAGTTTTTTATTTAGAAAAAGTTTTAGAAAAAAGCATTAAATGTAGTAAAAAATTGGAATTACAAATTTTCATAATTTCAAGTTTTAGGAGCAATTTCTTTTATATATTCACATAAAATTACACAAAGTTTTAAAAATTGTATGCGCTATTAAATCGTCTCTTCAAAATGTATAAAGAGACATGCAGCTATAATAGTTTAGAAGTTATACCTTCAAATCGGAGTGTCCCACTTTGACGGGCTATAACTCGAAATGGGGTGAAAATAGACCGCCCCTGACATAAAATTATTTGTTCGCCGGAACTTTAGGAATCACCTATGTAGTTCTTCGCATTTTCTTGTTTAAGCCTTTTATTCCTTTCTCACATGACGATAACGACCTTATCTTCTGATGTTATTGTTTTACCATCCCAAGATGTTCTACTTGCAACTCTTCCAGCAGCGTTCGATTCAATGAGGAAAAAACTGCAACAAACACTGTCTGTGGTTCGTTTTACGTGTGAAGTGTCAAGTGTCAGCATCGTGTAAATTTTCCATGTTTTAACTATAATTTTGTTTTCTCGTTCCATATATATATATGTATGTGTGTATGTATTTTAAGATTTAAACAACACTGTATATAAATAAGTTCTTCTTAAATAAAAATAAGACAAAATATCAAAACTCAAATGACGTTTCAAATAAAAATTAATCATAAAAAAATTAGCTTAAAAGTAACAGATTGACCGCCAAATCGATTTTGTACGACTGTGCTCCGGTCAGATTGACAACTTCTTATGATTTAAGTAATTTAACTTTCGTTGTTTCAAGGTAAAAACTTAATTTCCTAATTCCTTTCAGATACACCATCTTTTGCCATATCCCGAACCCCTGGATTTGGTTACCCATTGCGTGAAGGTATTGAAGTTTCTTTAAAATGTGATGTCGACTCGAACCCACCAAGTACACCGAGATGGCAAAAGGATGACGGGGATACACCCGTAAGTTAAATTAAATATTTTACCTTTAAATACCACTGCAATCACATTCGTAGTTTGCATTTTAACGATGAACATATTGTAGGTTTTTCACGATTTTCTTGGTGAATTTTATACATACTGTACGAATACAGTGTGTGGAGGCAGCAAATGATTAAAATAATCCACATGTATTAAATCTAACTTTATTGCTTAACTAATATGTTAACAAATTAAATCTGCGAATTAAGTTTAATGTGCAACTACTCTGAGTGGTGGAAAACGCGTGTTACGTCCCGGACGCAACCCGCCCCAACTCATCCGGCATATTTTAAGTATATTGTCCGTAATTTGCATTTTTCATATTTTCTTCATTAACAGTAATCATTTCCTGTTTTGGAATACTTTAAAATTACTTTTCTGACATGGCATTGACCTTGCTGACAAGGCAAAAGTGCACTCCGAAGTATTTTTTATTTATATTGCATTAATTGTATTGTATGAATAATATTGAATTTTGAATTTAAATTGAATTTTGAATTTTGACTTTTAAATAAAGTAACACCCTGAAGAGGCGTTGTCTTTTTTTCTTTTAAATAACGTAATTGGCGAAATCGACGGTTTGTGGTTTCGCTAACTACACATATGTACACATGAAGAACCATAAGTTCGTTTAATAATAGTGTGGTATTGAAATATCCATTAGTGCATAAATATAAAAACTAATTAAGTGGTGTAATACTAAAAGCAACACAAAAAAGAAAAGCTGTGAAGTTGATGAATAAATTCAAAAAAGTGAAAGGTTTGACTTACACAGAAATTTAACTTTTAATACTGATTGTGAAAGTGATAGTGATAGTGATAGTGATAACGAGAAAATCATAATGTCAAATCCCGAAATCACGACACCAGCAATTACTATTACCATAAATGACTTGATAAAAGACGTATTTCACATCTCACGTCTTTCCTTCGGCAGGTTGATACACACCTGCTAGAAAGTTGTCTACAAGCAAGAGAATATGTGTATCAACGAATAATCGTCAACAAAATGCAAGGACAAGCTCTGAACGTCGTTCGTCAGCTGGGGGAAGGACCTAAATGGAAAGACATCAAATCAGCATTAGTAAGGAACTTTGGAGTACAAGAGTCCTACATATAATCAACTCTACAATGAAGCCATGATACTAAGAACTTTTTCAAATAATATTGACACCAATTTTGCGTTAGTTGTCTCGAATGGAAACAGTGCAAGTTTGCGAGAAGCTTTCGCTTTAGTAGAAAATGCAGGTTTAATCAGGAAGACCAAAATGCAGTGTAATAACAAATATAACATTTCAAACAATAGAAAACATTACACTATTAATAATTTCGTTTCTCAACCACCAAATCGAGTACAAAGACCTCAGCAGCAAAGACACAACTTTAGTCAACCCTAGACACAATTTTAATAATAATAATTATAGACAAAATTCACTAGTAAATCGTTATAGTTCCCCAGGTAATTTCCCTCAAGTCAGGCTTATGACAATCGTAGGCAGGATTCTAGGAAGACAAAATACAGTAACAGATACCCCCCATAGAACTTACAATAGGCAGAGATAAAATAATATGCTTAATAGATTCCGGATCGTCCATTTCTCTACTCAGTAATGGAAAACTACCACAATATAAACGCGAAACTTTACAAGAAACTATAAGACTTAGATCTCTCAATAATGGCGAGAATGTTACTTATGAACAAATAACCGAATTACCACAATAATTTAGGGAGGATGCATTTATGATTTGGAAACTTATCAATTTTGATGGGAAAAATTTTGATGCAATTCTAGGACAAAATATTATAAGACCTCTAAATGCCATAATAGATATGAAGCAGGAAATTGTAACAGTGAATAATAACGTAATCAAATTCATTAATAACTATACATACAATATTGAAGAAATTCACCAATTAGAACATTGTAATCCATATATGTGGGAGTTTCAAGATCTTTTTAAATCTATTAGCCCCCAAGAAAAAAAAAACAGTTGGAGGATCTAATTAAGTTTAATAAAGATCTCTTTTATAAAGATGGCAATCATTGAACTTGTACCACCGTAACTCAACATGAAATAGTGACAACAGTGGATACTGCCATATATTCAAAAATATGTAGGTATCCTCAGATTCACGAACATGAAATTACGAAACAAGTTAATAAAATGCTAAAGCAAGGCATTATTAGAAACAGAACCTCACTATATACGTAATAGTCCTTTATGGATCGTACCTAAGAAACCAGATAATTCTGGAACCAGGAGTCAGAGGATTGTCATTGATTACAGAAAATTAAATGAGATTACAATCTGCGACAAGTTTCCAATTCCTAACATACATAGATAATATTTTAGACAAACTCGGCAGAGCAAAGGGTTTTCATCAAAGCCTTGTAAGGGGGGAGGATAGGATTTCTATGCCTCAGGGTCATTTCGAATATGTTAGAATGCCGTTTGGGTTGAGAAATGCCCCATCTACATTTCCAAGATTAATGAATCAGGTATAAAAAGATTACATTAATAAAATATGCGTTGTTTACATACATAGACGATATTTTAATATTCAACACACAACACTCAACGAACACATAAATAGCATCAAGAAAGTACTTCATAGGCTTATCGTCTAAAAATACAATTTGTTGTATCACATCCTAATGCGCTCTTTAGGTCATCATATATATATTTTTTTTATATATTTTTATAAAAATTTCTTGTAGGGGCTACTGATTTGTCGTTTAACAAAATTCTGTTTGATTAGGTTATTATAATTTAATCCTTTGTTATAACTGCTCGATTTACTGACATAATGATTTTAATATATTTACGTATTAATATTATCGCTATAATAATCAATATTATTGTAATGGCAATAGTTACATTAGTTGAAGTAAATATATTCTTATAGTCAACCTTTAAATATATTCGCCTGAGAATTGTTTTGTTCCATACGCCACTTTTGTCGTTTTTGAGTTAGGACCAGATTCTAAGGTAATTTTGTATGCTCTTTTTAAATCTGTGATTCGATTTGCTCTATGTCTTTTCAATCCCGAGATATCGAACATCGATTTTGTCCCATATCCACCAAAATCAACAGTTTGTCGAATTGTTTTGTGCTATAAACCATTTTTTGTGCGTTTGGGACAAATTTTCTATATAATTTTTCGCAATTTTTTTTGCGAGAATTGTTTTGATCCACATATCACGGCGACAATAGAGAAAATATTAACAAAGTTGAGAATTGGTTTGTCCTACGTGCACTTGTGTTAAAGAAAAGCTATGTATGTGGGACACTGATCGCAAACAAAATTTTAGTATTGGTTTGTTCCACCTCCATTACAGTTGTGTAGATATTCGATATTATGAAGATATGAATTCAGTTACTAGCTGAACACAATAGTGCTGCAAACGCAATACATAGTTGCAGACGTACGAGATGTCAATCATTGAATACATATTGTCACATATATATATTGTCAGATATACATATATGTAGAGCTGACATTTAGCTTAATTAACTTTTAACTTTGCCTAACATTTTTGATTTACCCTAAACTTGAAAGAAGTCATTATGTACATTTTTTGCAATATTATATAACTTAAAACAGTTACTTTTAAAAAGCGGTTCTAACTAACAATGGTCAGTCACGAAAAGCTAAGTCAAGCGCTAAGTCATACGGTCCGCTCAAATCGAATTCCTTAATTAAATTAAATACCTTCTTTTCCTTAAAATTTGTTTATATACCCCCATTGAAAAAATATCCTTTAATAAATAAATCTAACTTTGAATTTAAATATCTGCATCTTATTTTAATTTCCTCCTCCCTTTCCCTACAAGTGGTGTCAGAAGTGTTGCTGAAGTAGTGCCGTACCGCATCAGATAATTTGAAAAACATAATTATAAAAAAAAAAATAATTATAATTATAATAATAAAAATAAAACTACGTACAGTGTGTTTTCTCCTAAAATTAAAAGTGTGTGAATATTTGGATGTGAAAAGTAAAGATATTGAAACGAGAAGTGTAAAATTGAAATTTTTGATAAGAAGTGCGAACTAAAAAGAAAAAAGGAAAATACGTATTGAGAAAGTGAAGCTAAAAACATAAAAAATATATAAGTTTATAAGGCTAAACAAATACATATAGGCAAGAAAGAAAGAATTTAAACGGAATAAGCCCAAACCGGTGAGATCGTTCGATTTTCTGTGCATGATTAGTATATAAGGACATTAGTATGTACATATATGTACATACTCAAGTCGAAGAGCTTTTATTAGTAAAAGAAACATACACGTTTATACATATTTTTGACATTTTCTCTGCATGCATTGAGTGAAATTATTTCAACAAATATACACAAATACATAATCGAAGCACGAAGTACTATTTTTTTCCCCTTTTCACACATGTAGAGTAGTTTAATAATTTAACTACAATTAACAAATAATTTAACTACAAAAAAACTGCAAGATTTGTTAAAGGAAAGGGGATTACAATACCGGTATAATTTGAAAAAAGATTTAGTAGAAAGATTATATAAATCAATTGTAGAAGAAAAGGAAAAGTCAATAATAGGAGAAAAAGCAGAAACAGAGGAAAGTGGTGAGGATTTTGAGGAAGCGGAAGAAGAAAATCAGAGTGCATCGGACGTTGTTGTTGTTAAGCCGCCAATAAGCGCTGAGATGACGGAACCAAATAATTTTGTTTTCAAAGATGTTGAGGAGTCGTTAGATCGATTTTCGGGTGAATCAGGGAAAAATTTTACTCCATGGCTCAAGGATTTTGAAGATATAGCCAATGTCTGTAATTGGAACGCTATTCAGAAGTACTTATATGCAAGACGGTTGTTAAAAGGAGCTGCAAAATTGGCCGTCGAATCAAAAAGTGGAATTTGCAGTTGGGACAATTTGAAGGAATTTTTGAAAGCCGAGTTCGATGATACTCCTTCGTGTATTAGTCTTCATAAAACCCTTCAATCTCGTAGGAAAAAGCAGAATGAAACTTTTCTTGAATACATGTATAGTATGAAGCAAATAGCAATGAAGGGAAATTTTGATGATGAATCCTTAATAGCTTATGTTATACAAGGTATAGCGGATAGTCCTACTAATAAAACAGTTCTCTACGAAGCAACTACACTGGACGAGCTCAAAAAAAAATTTGTAATTTATGAGACTATCAAAAGTCAGTGCACCCTAAGTCACAATCGCAATCATAATTTTAACAATTCTCAAGTCGTTAGCTCATCTCCATCATCTGCTGTTAATAACACAGTCATTCAGAAACGATGTACAAATTGCGGCTCACTTTCTCATCATCAAAGTGATTGCCCAAATAAAAGCAAGGGTGCTAGATGTTTTTCATGCAGTGAGTTTGGGCACATAGCTATAGACTGTCCCAAAAAAGGTGTTAAAAAACCAAGGAGAAGTCAAGCAAATATAAAGAGAATAAATAAATTGGACTATTGTGTGAAACTCATGATTGCTGGAAAACGTCATGATGCTTTAGTCGATACTGGAGCGGATGTTTCTTTGATGAAGGAAAGCGCTTGGAGGAGATTCGGATATGCGAAAATCGATGGTCTAGGAGAATATTTGTTCGGTTTTGGCGGTAAAGAAGCAAATATGACATATGGATCTTGTGTTATTAAAGTTTTTATTGAAAACGATTTACATGAAATCAGATTCCATATTGTTCAGGATAAATGGATGACCGATGTCATAATTCTGGGGAAGAATTTTTTGAAAAATTTCACCGTCACTATCGAGAATGGAAATGTTCACGTAAACACAAAGTCTGTACGAGTTAATCTAGACGAAAATGATGTCACAAGAATTGATGTTGTGCGATTAATGGAAAAGGATGTGATTGATAATTTAAGCCAAATTGCTGATCTACAAATTCGAAGCCAGGTTACAGAGTTAATCCAAAATTATAACCCCAAAAAAATAGAAAAGTCTGGTATAGAAATGCAAATAGTCTTATCAGATGAGCAACCAGTGTATCAAAAGGCTAGACGATTAGCGCCGAAGGAAAGAGAAGATGTGAATACTCAAATTGAGGACTGGCTGCGAGAAGGAGTTATTCAGCACGCAAAGTCCGATTTCGCCAGTCCCATCGTTTTAGTTAAGAAAAAGGACGGATCTAATCGTTTGCGCATCGATTATCGGAAGCTTAATCGCAAAATTATAAAAGACCGCTATCCACTTCCGGTCATTGAGGACATCTTAGAGGAGTTATATAAAGCACGCATTTTCACAACTTTAGATTTCAAGAACGGGTTCTTTCATGTCGGAATTCACGAAAGCAGTCGTAAATATACTTCTTTTATAACCCCAGATGGGAAATATGAGTTTCGAAAAGTCCCATTTGGATTATGTAACTCTCCGTCGGTATTCCAGAGATTTATAAATACCGTCTTTTAACCCTTGGTACGCAAAGGATTTCTGTTGGTGTATATGGATGATGTCGTTATACCTGCTGCTGACAGTAAAGAAAATCTGGAGAAGCTTAAAATAGTGCTCGATGTTGCAGCGGAGAATGGTATCATTATTAATTGGAAAAAGTGCAATTTTATAACTCCATCTATACAGTTTTTGGGACACGTTATCCAAGATGGATCTATGAAGCCTTCTACAGAAAAAATCCAAGCTGTACAGAAATTCCCGAAGCCAGATACGACGAAAAAGATCCAGGCATTTTTAGGCCTTACAGGATTTTTTAGGCGATTCATTCCGAACTATGCTGTTATTGCTAAGCCACTATCGGATCTTCTTCGTAAGGATGCATCGTATTGCTTTGGGCCTGATCAAGCTTTAGCCTTTAGCGCATTAAAAGAAGCACTTTGCAAGGACCCAGTTCTAAAACTTTTTAACCCACTCTTAGATACGGAGTTGCATACAGATGCAAGTAAGATGGGTTATGGAGGGGTGCTACTGCAAAGACACGACGACCACGAACTTCACCCTGTTTTCTACATTAGCTATAAAACATCATCAGCTGAGGTCAACTACACAAGCTATGAGCAAGAAGTTCTTGCTATTGTCAAGTGTCTAAAAAAGCTAAGAATTTATCTTTTGGGAATCAAATTTAAAATCTACACAGACTGCAAAGCATTTACGGCAACCATGAATAAAAAAGATTTATGTACGCGTGTTGCTAGATGGGCGTTATTTCTTCAAGATTTCGACTGCGAGGTTCTTCACAGGTCTGGTTCAGCTATGAGACATGTGGATGCATTAAGTCGTTTTCCGGTGATTATGAGGATCGAAGATGGTATACTTTATCGTATAAGAAGAACACAAAAAACAGATGAATTTTGTCAACTGGTCAGTACAATACTCAAGCACAAGGAGTGCCTTCACCAAATTTACGTGGATCTACCCCGTCAAGTCTATAGGGGCAGATGAAGTAATTAAGAAGCTGTTGGTACAGAGCGATATTTTCGGCGATCCGGGGAGAATTATCACTGATAAGGGGTCTGCGTACATATCAGAATACTGCGAGGAACGTAACATCATTCACTCGTTGGTTACTACTGGTGTAGCTCGTGGCAACGGACACGTTGAACGTATCAACAGAACCATAATTGAAATGCTGTCAAAGTTGTCTGTGGACGCTCCTGATAAATGGTTTAAACACGTTCCTAAACTACAGCGAATTATGAATGCTACTGTCAACAGAAGTACAAATAAAACTCCATTTGAGCTAATGTTTGGGGTGCATATGAAAAATATAGAAAGCTACGATTTGGGTAAAATTTTGGAAGCCGTGATGATCGACGAGTTTGAGGAAGAGCGCAAAGATATGCGAAGTCAAGCAAAGGAACAAATAGCTAAAGTCCAAGAAGAAAACCGTAGAACGTACAACAAAAGGCGAAAATCTGCTACAAAATACGAGCTCCATGAACTTGTTGCAATCAAAAAAACGCAATTTGCACCTGGAACTAAACTATATCCACAGTTCATGGGACCTTATGAGGTTGTGAAAGTGAAGAGGAATGACCGTTATGATGTTCGCAAGGTTGGGAGCCACGAAGGCCCGAACGCTACATCATCATCAGCCGATTTTATGAAGCCGTGGCGGGATGAGATTGATAGCGAGGACGATTACTATGATAGCTACGATGACGATACTGATAAAGACGATTCAATGAGGTCCCAGATCCAACACCATGAGGATGATGTGCCGAGCTAATATCAACCAGTCGTCTGAGGCAGCCGACAAGCAGGATGGCCGGGTGTAGAGCTGACATTTAGCTTAATTAACTTTTAACTTTGCCTAACATTTTTGATTTACCCTAAACTTGAAAGAAGTCATTATGTACATTTTTTGCAATATTATATAACTTAAAACAGTTACTTTTAAAAAGCGGTTCTAACTAACAATGGTCAGTCACGAAAAGCTAAGTCAAGCGCTAAGTCATACCGTCCGCTCAAATCGAATTCCTTATTTAAATTAAATACCTTCTTTTCCTTAAAATTTGTTTAAATACCCCCATTGCAAAAATATCCTTTAATAAATAAATCTAACTTTGAATTTAAATATCTGCATCTTATTTTAATTTCCTCCTCCCTTTCCCTACATATGTATATGTAACTATTTCAAATTTATGTGAGAGGCATTTATCAGCACACGTGAGATTTTGTCAGCAAAACACCAATGTACTGAGAAATGCTTCATAAAGAGAATAATGGCCTATCATCGTCTTCTCGGAAAACAATGATAAGAGCCACTCTCAAAGTGACAGGGTCAGAGTATGTTTGGCATTCTTGTAGTAAAGAGGTAATAATTTGAATTTTCATGAAATGTTAAAGGTTTTTCGTTTTTTTTTTATAATAAGTTACAAGAGTAACTAAACTATATGCTTTCAATGTTGCGAACACAATCGTGCTGCAACTGGAAGAGTTGATTTTCATTGAACTCGTGCGGCTACGGCATTCGTCTATGTATTGCAGCATACCATTGTGTTCAGCCAGTTAGTTGTGTCGTGGCTTGACTGCCAAAGCGAAATTAGGTGCGATCACGGATGTCTATGATTTTTTTTTTGTGGTGGCATCTGCTTCATCTGAACATGGTTCTGTGGCCAGTGGCATCCTTGAGTAAGTACCTTACTTATAAGTACTGACTTATTTTTCCAATTTATTCAAATAAATGCAGGTCGTAAAATATATTTTTTTTTGTTCAAATAAAGCATGTTTGATGACGAATTATTGCCCAAGGATCTTAGTTCTTCCTCTTTATCGTCGGGAGATTTTTCAAGTAATTAAAACTTACTCATTTATTTTAACGTAGCGCATTTTATGCTAAATGCTATTTTCCCGAAAGGTGATAATTTAAGATCTGATCCAAATTCTTCAGCTGACAGTTTTAGTTACACCCCAAGAACGTCAAAAACAAATAAACATCAAGGTTAGGTTAGGTTAGGTGAGGTGGCTGACCTGGCGATAGCCAGCACACACTTAGACCAAAGAGTAGGTCCATTGTGATACCACATATTTGGTAGACCGGAGGAAGTCACCGGGTACTCGGGGAAAAACCTATGCTTATCCCAGGGTGTTGTGGGATTTGATTGTGCCTAAAGCGGCTAAGTGTACCGTGAAGGTAGCGGGTGCAAGCGAGTGTTGGGGGTGACTGACTCAATCGAACCCTTTGTACTGTTCTGCAATTAGTTAGATAGGGTAACTGATTCAGTTTAAACCTAGTGCTGAAGGTACCGTGTATGTAGTGGGGTGCATAGGAGTATTAGAGTGACTGATTCAATCAAACTGTTGGTACTATTATGCGGTTAGTGTTATCTAGGTGGGTGACTGATACAATCGAACCCTTATGACCTAGATAAACCGTGGAGGTAGCGAGGGTGCGTAAGAGTAGTAAGAGGTGACTGATTCAATCGAACCCCTTATACTGTTATGAATAAACATCAAAGCAGTCAACAAAACTTACTCCATGAAACAGAAGTAGTTGACAAAAATGAACGAAGCTTGCCATCCGATTTTAATGATTGTTCAGGTAAGATATTTTATTCTTAAAACTAAAACGTGATAAGAGGACCATAATTTCCTTTATTTTTCAGAAAGTGAAACACATCACCAAAGCCTTCACGGAAAAGACAGCGCCATCTAGAGTGGAAATCTCAAATACCAAAAAAGCTCAAAGAATCGGGTAAGTCGTATACAACCATCAACAACAAGGAAATTCCTGCCAAAGGTCCGAAGGCTGCATGCAAGAGTTCGTATTTCTACATGTGCACGAAATTCTTTACTGAATTGGAAAGATTGGATATTTTTAATTCATTTTGGAGGCTGTCAGACGAAGAAAAGCATAATTCTTATTTCAAATTCATAACTCGAAAAAAAGTAAAACGTCGAAACAATCAAGAACTATTCGATTTTTTTTATATATAATTTGCACGCACTCAAGGGGTTATGAATACCCTTTCACATGTTTTCACATGGTGTGGGCGTTGGAAAGATAGATAGAGGGAGAGAGAAAGAGATCAGTGTAGTGGTTTGAAACTCAGCTGTATTAGGTTTCACATTAGCTCCAGGGGTGGTGTCCAGAATAACTGGGGATATTTGATTGCTGTCATAAATGTTTTGCCTTCGCTTCTGATTCACAGTATTTTTTTCCTAGTCCACCTGGTGTCATAAGCATATCATTAACAGAGCGAACAATTTTTCCAGCCATGACAAACTTACTGCCAGTGTTATGTCTTCGCAGTAGTGTTGTCATAAGCTTTCGCAATTGATCGGACTGCTTCTTATCATATAATGTTTGCTGACACCAGGGTTTGAACTGTGAACCATCAGCTTGAAAAACGATGGCGCTACCACTACACCATTGTCACCCCTACACACATTCGTTCATTTATTATTTCAAAAATTGCATTCAAAGTAAGCAACGCGTCGTCGAACATTTTTTTATGAAAACGTTGTGCGTGAGTAAAACAAGAATATATTACTGTTTTTCGCATCTTACAAGTCCAAAAACTGGTGCACCAGTGCCAACAACCAAAGTCAAAAACGTCAAACGTGTCACTCTCCCTGAAAGACTAATAGATGTTCGTGATCATATAAACAGTTTCCCCACGATTGATTCACATTATTGCCACGCAACTTCAGGTAAGAAATATCTGGAAAGCAATCTCAACTTAACTCGGATGTACAAACTTTATGTTGAAAGTTATCCAAATCCAGTAAAACAGAATATTTTCCGATCGGTTTGTAACACCAAATTTAACCTTTTATTCCATAAACTTAAGAAAGATCAATATGACCGAGATTTATATAGAAGCAATTTGGATGCAACAAAATGTGTAATAAGCTATGACTTACAAAGTGTATTCAACTTGCCAAGGGGAAATGCATCCGCATTTTACTATAAGAGGAAGCTAAATTTGTACAATCTTACTGCAACAGTTGCTAACCCTGGCATAAAAGGATTTACTTATTGCGTTGTTTGAACTGAAGCTCATAGCGGTCGCTCGGGAAACGACACTGCAAGTGCATTAGTAAAAATTTTGGACAGGCTTATCCAAGTATACCCCACTTTAAAATCGATCATATTATGGAGTGGTTCGCGTGTTCCGCAGAATAGGAACAAAATTAATTCCACCGCAATGAAAATGTTCTTAAACGTAATGATGTAGACATGGTTGTCCAAAGATAGGTATTTGAAAAACGTAGAGATTCATAGTCCACTTTACCTAGTCAAACTTTTAACAAACATGAATACCGAGAAAGTTGAACTTAAAACCATTCAAATGCTTCCAGAAGATTTTAAGGCGTATTCCATTTCGGCTAACAGAATGGACTTCAGCAAAGTACCTTATACCAAAGTAAAAATATTACTTTATGAAAAAAGTTTCGAGTTTGAAATAAAACATGAAAACTCGGCTAAGAAAAAAGAGTTCTAAATTGTCAGTTTAATTAAGGCAGCCACCAAGGGTACACTACAAACCGAAAATTTGCTTTGTACAAAATTAACTAATACCTTTAAGACACCGATATCAAAAGACAAGAAAATAGGTTTACAAGACTTGCTTCCGTTTATTCCTGATATCGATAAGCAATATTTTAAAACGTTGCTAAATCTTTAGAAACTAAAAGTCTGTTTATATAATAGAAAGTGTCAATTAAACTTATTCTGATAGCAGTAGAACTGCTTTTATTTCTTTTTTATTTTGTGTCTACCAAATAAATATGTAGTTACAATGTAACAAGCTTTTTTAATAAGAAATAATATATTAATGTAATGAAACTAATTATGATAGCAGTAGAACTGCTTTAATTTTCTTTGTTTCTTTGTTTTTTTAGGAAGAATGTTTAATACTAAACACTTTGAATAATTTTCTAATTTTATTGTATTTTTTGAATAAAACTTTGTTAATAAAAAAGATGAAATCGATTTTTCTTTTCAAATTTTAGCATTCAACTCCACGCTTTCTTGCTTTTCAGATATTTTGGATGAGAATTGCTTTGTGCCATATCCATTTTTTGTGTGTATGAAAAAAAAAATCAGTTTCAAAATATAGGAGGTGGGACACAAGTCAAAAAAGTAGACTTTTACGTTAATTAACGTAACTTGTTAACGGTTTGGCAAACCACTTTGAAATTAGTAGGTGAACTCTTTATAAGACTAACTTCAAGTTAAAAAAATGTGGTCTGGGTGCGACCCGCAAGGTCCACACGACTAACTTCCCAGTGGGAAGAAATAAAAAAACAATATTCATTATTTAATTAATAAGTATTATTTTTTTCACATGATCATACGAAAAGGTTTAATGAAGCTCAATCCCAAACACTAATGGCCTACACATAAACACTTGCTTCTACAATTACTACGATGTTTGACGAACAATGAAATTTTCTTCTTCACGTTATCAAGACACCATCAACTTGGAGATATGTCATCAATACCACTCATCAACTAAGAATGCTGAATTGACATTTCTTTACTTACAAGTAACTAAACAACAATATTGATAACAGACTACGCAGCTGACAGCACAATACAATTTACTTTCTTCATGAATTGTTCAAGACTGACATCACAAAACTACTGCTTTTCACCATGAACCGTTCAAAAATCATCAGTAGGAGATTATTAACCATATCCTCAAGAATTTTATCATCTCCAACAAACATTTCCATATTGGCTTGTCACAAAAAAATAATAACTAGCAGAAATTGATGAAGCTCTCATAACATCAATCAGCCCATACACAACATATGCAATTAAATCGGATTTAAAATGGAAGAAATCGACTTTACATAAGACTTATCAAAATATAAAATAACAATATTTTTTCATAAATACTATTTATATGTACTTATAGAAATGAAAAAAAGCATTGTTTCATCGAAAATAACTTTTACGGTTAATAACTTCTACTTACAACCATGTTCCACGTCATAATTTATTTTTTGAATGTTAAATGTACAGCATACTATTACCTCCAAATGTTTTCTCAAACATAATATTCTTGTATTAATTGCATATTAATAAAGCAACCTTGAATTGCAAAAAGATTGTTGATTTTTTTGTATCGAAGAATATATCCACATCCCATTTTTTATTAGTATTATTGTTATCAACGTCATTTTTTTTATTATTACGAGTTGGCTAGTTCGAAATCTCATTATTCTCCTGGCCTGATAATATAAATTTAAAATTCTACACATTCATCTAGTTTTTGTTGATAAGTATTTTTTTTAATAATATTTTTTTTAAAATAATTGCTACGACATTCATAAAAATTTTGCTAAAACATACAATTATAATATTAAAAAAAAGCACTACGAAGTTATTTAGAATCTGCACGAATGAATAGTAGAAATCATCAATTTCAAAATTCAGCTAGTTTGCCTTTATTTTTTTAGTTATTTAATTACTAACAAAAAACTACTGGACCGATTTTTCTGGAAACTTAATCAGTTCGTAGTTACGTAATTACGCGTCATATGAATCCGGTCCCATGTCCATATCATCTTTGGTTCTCGAGATAATCGACACGAAAGATAATTCCGAACGCACATACGCACATACGCACATACGCACATACGAACATACGTACATACACACACACAGACATCCCTGTAAAAAAGTTGGATTTGGATTCAGGTGACCTTAAAACGTGGAGATATGTCAAAATTCGCGATTCACAAAATCGGCCCCATTACAACAACTTCCCATTGGGAAGTTAAAAATAAAAAATCCTATCACACAGTTTCGGAGTACCAAGTACGCAAACCTTTAAATGCGCTTTTCTCGAAAAGTGCCAATAGCGTATGGAACAAACCAATTCTCGGGCGACGATATGTTCTATTTCTGGTTATTGCACCGTTAATGCTTATACTGTACTTATTTAAATCTAGTTCCTCTATATGGACAGATTGACGAAGTATTTGGGAAATGTTTGTGGCGATATCGAGTATTTCTGTTGGCAACAGATCTTCGAACTGGTACACGGTTGGTACACGGCTTCATCGACTTCTTTTGAAGCTTGCAAGTATACTTCCTCGGCCATTGCTTTAAAGTATGGGTTTATTGCTAAAATTCCGCTATCGGATAGTTCAAATGTTTGTGGCGTGTTACCGCATACAATTTTTACGTTTGAGGGTTTCGGTATGACGTAGAGCCATGAATTTTTGTTTGCTAGGTTAAACCAGATTTCGTGATTTAGTTGGAATTTCTTGGTTTCGCAAGATTTTGGGTTTGTGTTTACGGAAATTAATTGAATAATACAATTATTGACGTTGTGGTTATGCATCACGAAGTTTTGTAGACATAGGAAATGTTTTGGTTCGAATTCTGGGCCCTTGTTTAGGTCTTTTGTATTAAGAAATATATAACTTAGTTCTCAATTGTCGCTGTAAGTTCGCTATTATCGACATTAATTTGTAGGTGCTTTTCTTTAATTTGATTGGAATGGTTGTTATCTTAAATAACTGAAACTTTTCGCTAACGAGAGGTATACTGATTTGGATCATGAAGTTGTTGCTTACGTATATACATACATACATACATAGTGGCGAGCACATGTGGATACATCCTGCTCAAATCTGACTTTGAGTGGCTGTAAAACCCTCAAAAATGCAGCAATCGCAACCATTTTTTTTTGTTAAGCTCTTTATTTTTCTTAAAAGTAAAAAATATAAAAACATCTTTTAAAACTGAAATACAAAATTAACTTTTAATTCATATAATAAAAAAACTCAATGTATCCACTTTTGCACGTTTTAGTGCATTAGCTTTTTCTTACCTTGTAACACTAATTTATGAGTGAAAAGCAAATAAAAAGTTTACAGTTATTCATACTGTTATGCAATTCATCAAAACAAATACATATTTGCTTCAAAAGTTGGACTCAGAAGGTTGTTTCTACATATATTTTCTGTAACATCAGTTTTCTAGCAAAAATGAGGAAAATATCTGAGCACTTGGAAAATCAAATTGTTGAAATGACAAAAAAACAAAATTCAGCACGAAATATAGCTAAACTGTTAGGTATTTGCCATCGAACAGTGCTTCAAGTTAGAAAAAGACGCAATGTGAGCGCGCCTGAAGTAAAGAAATCGCGACCAACATTGCTTACCGATAGAGATGCCCGGGCTATGGAGCGGCTGATTATAACGAAACAAGTAACAACACCAAAAGAAGCTGCAAGTGCCTTAAACAAACCCGTTAGCGAGTGGACAGCACGTAGAGCACTTCGGAGAATTGGCCTAACATCGGCTGTTAAACAAAAAAAGCCAGCACTATCAACAAAAAATGTAGCGGCGCGCCTGAAATTTTGCAAAGAGCACAAGGACTGGAGCGTAGATGACTGGAAAAGGGTGATATGGTCGGACGAAACCAAAATTAACCGTTTCCAGTCAGACGGTAAGCAATATTATTGGCACCGGCCATATGAAACCTTGCAAAAGCACCAGGTTAAAGAAACCATGAAACATGGAGGGGGAAGCTTGATGGTATGGGGCTGCTTCACTTGGTGGAATGTCGGACCTCTGGTGAAAATTAATGGCATAATGAAGAAAGAAGATTATCTTCGTATTTTAGAAGAAAATTTACCAGACTTCGTGGACGAAAGCGCATACCCAGAAGATGAAGTCATATTTCAACAGGATGGAGATCCTAAACATACTGCTAAAATTGTTAAAAATTGGCTCGGTAGACAAACATTTCATACGATGCAGTGGCCAGCACAAAGTCCAGATCTGAACCCCATCGAAAATTTATGGGCTCTTTTGAAAAAACGACTGGGACGGTACGATAATGCACCAAGGAACTTAGACGACCTTTGGTCCCGGATTCAGACGGAGTGGGCCAGTATTCCGCACCAACTCATCGAGAAACTAGTCGAAAGCATGCCCAAACGAGTTAACAGCGTCATTAAAGCCAAGGGCCTTTGGACTAAATATTGAAATTTTCGTAAAAAAAGCTAATGCACTAAAACGTGCAAAAGTGGATACATTGGGTTTTTTTATTATATGAATTAAAAGTTAATTTTGTATTTCAGTTTTAAAAGATGTTTTTATATTTTTTAATTTTTAGAAAAATAAAGAGTTTAGCAAAAAAAAATGGTTGCGATTGCTGTATTTTTGAGGGTTTTACAGCCACTCAAAGTCAGATTTGAGCAGGATGTATCCACATGTGCTCGCCACTGTATATAGGTTTAGTTGTTGCCATTAGGTTTATTGTTGGAAGATTTAATTAAGAGATCTTTTGTGGGAACCTTGTGTTATGTAGAAGTTCTAACTGAATCGGGTTGAAATGAATGTTTTCGATTTTAAGAATCGGTTGTTAATTTTTCCTAATTTAGCATCCTGGATAATGTCTTCTAATTCAGACTGTTTTTCTATAATTGTAGAAGCGCACATAGTTACTATAGTTATTATTTCGTTGAAATTATGTAGTGATTTTTCGAAGTTTTGTAGGTTTGTTAGCTTCCTCGTGTTTTTGTCAGCAATGGCGTTGAAGTTTTTGTTCATGTGATGTGTTGATTCGTTGAATGAGTTTATAATATTTGAAATTATGGTTAACTGGTTTTCCGACAAGTGATATATGTATAGTTAAGGTGGGTCAGCCACTCAATGACAAAAAAAACAATACTGATGGGAAATAAAACTTCTCGACAATTAAATTATAAAGATCTTCTTTCGACCGATTTCCTTACGGGATTCAAATCAACTACACAATTAACGTTAGCTTTTTCCTATTTATTAACTAATTCTGCTGATCTTGCGCACGCGCAGCGAGTGCAGTGCACGCCTGTGCTGATACGCTGATGGGACAAATGCAGTCTGCGCGTGTATGATATTGGATTACGTAGCCTGCGCGTGTATGATATTGGATACAGGTACATTATGTGTACTTAAGCTCCCGCGGTAACAATGGGGGTTCGATTACCGTTACTCCCCCATCCTTAAGATGAGACTCCGGCGAATTAGACTGTTGTGCTGGTGTTGGGTGGATCTGTATTGATGGCGATGTTTCGCTAGATTATATTTTCTTTTTCCTTGGGCTTAATGTTAAGTATACAATTACAATTATTATAACAAATAGTATAAGTATACATATATTGTGTTGAATTATGAATATTGCTTCTAAAATTAATTCTTTTAATTAGATCTTTATTTTCAATATTGTAGTTTTCTAATATCCTTAAACTTAATTCGGGTACAATTTTATTATGAGTTATGTCTAAACTATGT
Source organism: Blera fallax (assembly GCA_946965025.1). NCBI lineage: Eukaryota > Metazoa > Arthropoda > Insecta > Diptera > Syrphidae > Blera > Blera fallax. The sequence goes on from OX337246.1 coordinate 55,011,405, forward strand.
AGTGGTACAATGTGAAAATCTTCATAGTAAATTGCTTTAAAATCTTCGAACTTTATACCGTTTATAGTAACTGAATAATTTTTCATTTTTATTAGAACATTTCCATTCATCTTTCTTTTAGGTATACAATTTGATTCTATTAGAGTATTTTTAACATTTTTTAGTACAACAAAATTATCATTAATTTGTCTTACAATGTTGATTCCATTATCTTCATTATAGTTACATTTACCGGGCAATCCTAAAACTATCTTAGAGTAACATAAATCATTTGTTATGTTTATAAGATATTTGCTATGACATGTTTTTAGATTATTAATGCTATTACATTCCTCTTTTGAAAAGTAAGATTCTTCATTATTTTGTAAGAGTATGGGATAAGGTATGGATAGGGATTTATTTTTTAAGGTAGGGACGGATTCTAGGAGATATTCTCTAAATCTGGATGGAAATGAGGGATTTTGATGACGAAAATTATATTTGTGGCGTGATAAAACGCTTGAAGTTCACACATGGTGTATATTTGTTCAAGTGAATCAACAGAAATTCCTTGCGAACTTAATTTTTTGAAAGCAAATTCTAGCACTTTAGGGGTTAAAATATTTCTTGATATTACTTTAAGTTTTGCTAACTGAATAGATTCGGAGATATCATCTTAATGACTTTTGAGTATATCAATGTCGTAGGAAGTTTGGTATATGTATTGCATAAAGGTAAAGACGTCTTCGTGATTTTTGCTAATCTGTTTCCCTATTTCACTTAAGTATGTATTAATGGTTTCCAGTTGTTTATTAATATGTTCTGTTATGTTATTGAATCTATCTATCATGTCTTGGCTTATTCTTGTCTGTGAGTTTTGGTAATTTGTCAGTTGTTCGTTGTTCAATTGAAGTTTCCTAATTTGATTATTAATTTCTATTGCGTCTGTACCGTCCATGTTTCCTGTAATAAACTTTATTCCTGTTCCAAGTAGATTTATCAGTGCTCTTCTGTTGCGGTTATGTGGATAGATAATGTCGAATGCTTTCTGTAGATTCTGTAAATTTTTGCTGAAGTGTTTTAATGATGATATTATTCCTGATAAAGTTTACTTTTTTGTCAATATTCTCAATACTTGTTTTATAGTTTTCTAGGTTATTACAGTAGAAGTTCGGAAAAGTTGACTCTCAGAAAAGTTTACTATACAGAAAAGTTGACCAAATTTTAGCTCCCATACGTTACCTTAAAAAGTTGACTTTTGGTCAACTTTTTAGAGCGGGACTTTTTTTTTTACTTGCATTCGGTTTTTTTATATATGTATCAAAATAAACGATGTAAAATACATAACACAGCAGCTACGCATTCCGAAGAAATGTTTCCATGGCAGCTGCGTGCCAGTTACAGTTGTTTTAGATTATTACTGACTTTTTCTTACGTGTATTCATTCGCACATTTAATTTTATTTGCTGTCCGATAATTAACTAAATTTTGGCAAAAAAAAATGGCAAACAAAAATGGTAAACGAAAACAAGTTCGATTAAATTTAAAACAAAAAATAGAAATGTTGAAGAAACTTGACAATGGTGTTCGCGGTAGTCGTTTGGCAATCGAATATGGTGTCACAAAGCAAGCAATTTCCAAGATTAAAAAAAATCGTCAAAAAATTCTCGCAGCAGCAGTCGACAATTTTGAACATGCACAAACAAAAACGCTTCATAAGGCTGAATATCCTGAGGTAGAGAGCAAATTATACGAATGGTTCTTAAATCAGCGTGCTCGAAATTGTACTGTTACCGGTCCAGTATTTAAAGCCAGAGCTAAGTTTTTATTCGAAAAAATGTATCCGGAGAAAGGTGTCAATTCATTTAATGCGAGCGATGGATGGTTGACGAAATTTAAAAAGCGGCATGGAATTCGTTATCTTACAGTGTGTGGTGAAATTCTTTCGAGCGACACATCGCAAATCGCACCGTTTATAAGAAAATTGAGAGGAATGATTAGTGAACTTGGACTTAGCGATGCTCAAGTATACAATGCGGATGAATCAGGTCTATATTATCGCTTGTTACCTCAGAAAACCTACGTTGCTGCAACTGAAAAAACAGCACCTGGCCGAAAAACCCCAAAAGAGCGAATCACATTTATGTTGTGCGCAAACGCTGATGGTTCACACAAAGTAAGCCCAATGGTCATTGGCAAATCTGCAAATCCGCGCTGTTTTAAAGGCTTCAAAAATCCGGTTACTTACTCTAATTCGCCATCAGCTTGGATGACATCAAAACTGTTTTATGACTGGTTTCATGGTTCGTTCGTAAAAGAGGTAAACAGGACTTGTGTCAGTTTTACAAATTCGATATCAATACATATGTAGTTTCTTATTTAGGTTCGTCGATTTTCAACCGAAAACAATTTAACGTCGAAAGCAATTTTATTGATTGACAATTGCACAGCGCACAAACCTATCGAATTGCTTAAAACTAATGATGGTAACATTTCAGCGCTTCTTCTACCCCCAAATGTTACAGCAGTTTTGCAGCCAATGGACCAGAATCCTATTAAGTTGGTCAAATTAAGCTATCGTTACAAGCTATTGTGCAATGTTGTGGCCCAAGAAAATATGCCAATAGAAGCTTTATTAAAAACGCATAACATTCGCGATAGCATTTTGTTCCTCAAATCTGCTTGGGATGAACTTCCGCAACGTGTTCTGCAAAACGCATGGAAAAAGATTAAATATTGGGATGACAATGAATTTGATGCTGATGATAACATTCCTCTGTCTGAGTTGTTTGCTTCGGATCATTCCTATAATGACCAAATTCAAGAAGTCAATACATTGCTGTCGAAAATAGGATTGAGTTCCAATTTGACTTTGGAAGAGATTGAAGAGTGGAATGCGGACTCAATTGAAGAAGAGGACGAGATAGAGGAAGTTGATACCCACAACGGCGAATCAGATATCGAGACTGTGGAAACGACAAAAATTTCTTATCCAGAAGCCATTGGAAGCGTGAATGCATTGATCAAATGGTGCGCCGAAAATAACGAAACTCACCATATGCCAAACCTGGTGGTTTTACGTACAAGCATTGTAAAAACTCATTTTACAAAAAATACGAAGCAAACCACTCTTTCCAGCTACTTCAAACCAATTGAACATCGCTAAGATTTTTTAAGTTTTTGCTTTTAAATAAAATAAAACTAATTAATCCCAATAAAATAAGACTATTTATGAACAAAATACTAATTTTCTACAGATCTTGAAAAGTGTCCAGAAAAGTTGACTTTTCGGAAAAGTTGACAAGCTCTGGGACATTTCGATCAACTTTTCCGAGCTTCTACTGTATATGGATAAGCTTGTGGTATTTTCTGATTATATTAAGGTCGCTACTCGTCTGTATGGCTACTAGTCCTGGGTTGTTCGTCAGGTCCTGTATCTCTAGTTGCGTTTGTGCTGTCCTGAGCCTGAAATTTTCGAGGTTTCTTAATTTTATTTTTATGAAATTTCCTATCTGCGTTATCGAAAGCTGTATTTTTTTCCTGCCTTTCTATTCTCATTTTCTTAAATCTCTTTTGAAGTTTGTTTGTCGGTCTCTCTTTCTTGTAAACGTCTTTGTCAGTCGGTAATGTAATTGGGTCTTCCCTGTTCTGGTTAAGTTTATTAATATAATTTTCTTTTTGCTTGCTACTATTTTGGTGAGCTTCATTAAAAATTTCCTGCCTACGCTCTTGAATTTTTTCTAGATTTGGTTCTAATAGGGTATCAATTTTTCTACCGAAAAATAATTCGAATGGAGCGAATTTAGTAATTTGGTTTATAGAATTGTTGTATCCATAGAGTGCTTCATAGATCGATTCCTCGAACGATGTATTTTCGTTATTTCTTATTATTCTTAAGTGCTCTAGTAATGTAGAGTGGAATCTTTCTATTGGAGCATTCGAAGTTGAGGAATTGGATGATGTAAAATGAATACCTATGTTGTTTTCAGAAAAGAATTCTCTCATTCCTATGGTTGTGACTGCACCTTCTGTTACTAATAGTTTAGGCTTTCCAAACTGACTGAAAAATTTTAATAGAGCTTCCTTAATGTGCGATGTATTACGAGTTTCTGGGGGATATGCTTGGGCGTACCTTGAAAATTTAACTATTATAGTTAGTAATGGCTTGCCTTTGCTAGGAAAGAATAAGTCTATGTGACAGATTTCTAAGGGTGATTTAGGGGTTGGTGTAAATTCGAGCTTCGAGCAGTTTGCCAGATGCCGCACTGATTAATAAAGATTGTTATTTTACGTTTGAGGTTAGGGAAAAAGTATTTCCTTTTAATGTGTTCACAACATTCGTTTATTCCTCTTTGGTTATTTTCCAAATGGCATTTTTTAATAATTTCATCTTGTTCCAGCTCGTCCGTTATGTCTTCCCTTAATCGAATACATCGGAGAGTTCTCATTTGCTTACTCCTAAAAAGTATTTTTCATAAACATTTTGAAGTACTCAGAATAATTCTAAGTTTTCTATATAGACCGAGTTAATTTGATTAGGATTAAAATGATTCTTTATTATTTGCACTAAAGAATCCTCATCGTAGTTTTTTAGCTGTATGGATTTCCTAGTGTTTTTAAAGAGTTTTGTTGTCTTAATAGCTGCACTTCCACATTGCCTTAATGAAACTATAAATTGGTTCTTAAATTGATTGAGACATGATTCAGATATAGGAATTAAGTCTTGGTTGTCCGTTTCCGCACTATGCGCTGTATTGCCTGATGTCGATTCCTACATGTCAATTTCCATTTTAGGTGTTTTATCCGATTCCTGTGGTATTCTTGAGAGAGCGTCTGCATTATTATTAATTTTCCCTGGTTTATATTGAATTTCGTAGTTAAATTCTTCAAGTTTAAGTCGCCAGAGCACTAATTTTGAATTGGGTTCTTTTAAGGACATGAGCCAATTTAGGGGTTTATGGTCTGTTTGGATCTTAAACTTGTTACCAAATAGATATGGCCATACAATTTCCAGCAGCTCTTTTCAATTGTAGAGTAATTTTGCTCATGATCGTTGAGCGTTCTGCTTGCGTAGCAAATTGTATGTTCATTTCCGTTTTGTATTTGGGGTAGAACTGCTCCAAGGGCTTGATTAGATGCATCCGTTGTCAGTATAAACGATTTGTCAAAGTCTGGGTATGCTGGAATTGGATCGTTAATTAACATGCCTTTACACATCTCAAAGCATTTAGTATATGTAAGTCGGGTCGTACAGATCGATTTTTCCTCCTTTTTTTAATTATGATGTAAGAGGTTTCATTAACTTCGCAAAATCCCTTATGAATTTGCGATAATATCCTTAAAATCCAAGAAACTGTTTAATCTGTCTTGGTGTTTTTGGGATTGTATATTCTTTAACTGCTTTGATTTTCTCAGGATTAGGCTTAATGCCGTCCTCTGAAATGATATGTCCGAGAAAAGCTACTTCTTTCTGTAGAAACTCAGATTTATCTAGTTGTACTTTCAGATTTGCTTTCTGAAGTGCACTGAAAACTTTACCGAGATTTTGTATGTGTTCGACTAGGGAGGTAGAAAAATCAATGATGTCGTCCATGTATACTAAACACACATTGCCTTGCAATTCTTTCAGGACGTTGTCCATTACACGCTGGAAAGTGCCGGGTGCGTTTTTCAGCCCGAATGGCATTCGAACGTACTCGTAGTGCCCATTTTCAACCGTGAATGCGGTTTTCTTTATGTCCTCCGGATACACCTCTATTTGATGGAATCCCGAAGCGAGATCCAAGGTGCTGAAATACATTGCCGTGCCTAGTTTATCTAGAATTTCAGAAATGTTGGGGAGAGGATACTTGTCATTAACGGTTTTTTCATTTAGTTTCCTATAGTCAACCACTAATCGCCATTTCTTTTTGCCTGAAGCGTCGGCTTTTTTCGGCACAATCCAGATTGGTGATGACCATGGGGAGTAACTTTGACGTATAATTCCCTCTTTCAACATTTTCTCTATTTGGCGTTTCACCTCTTCCCTGTGAATATAGGGATATCGCTATGTCTTTGATTAAATGGGGATGTCATCTACAGTTTTAATCTTATGTTTAACTTGATTTGTGAAGCTTAGGGGTTCGTCTTCTTTATAAAATATTTCGCTGTATTTATGTATTAGTTTCGATATCATCTTTCGCTCTTCGGCATTCAAGTGATTCAATCGTAGTTTTTCGCGCAGATTTTCATTCTGGGGTTCGTTCACTGTTATATTGTTTATATTAATTGTATTTACTAAGGTAGATTTTAGAGGTTGATTAATTTTCTGATAAATCTCGTAATCTAAGTTATTTTCTACTACTGCGTTTGTTCTCCAGTTGTGTGCCTCGTAAAGTCCGCCTAGTATGCGTGCGTTGTTAATTACTTGTTCTTCCAGGAGTATCTGTCCATATTCCTTATCCACAGGGATTTCGAGATACTAGATTGTATTTGGGGCTTACGCATAAGCGTATGACTCCGTTAGGGGTTTATAGAATATTGGAACTTCGGTTCCATTTCTTCTAATTATGTTCTTGCTAAGGTCTATTTGTATCTCTCTTCTTGAGAGAATATCATTTCCAATGACTTCATCGAAGTATTCGTGAAATTTAAACAAGTAGAACGTAGTTGGTCGAGGGTTTTTTCCGAATTCTTTAAATAGAAATGTTTCAACTTTCTCATCGATTTTTGTAGAGCTCCCTAAGGCTTTAATTAGCATAGGTTTCATTTTTATTTTATGACGGAACTGAATTAAACTTGGACTTAGTAGGGAACTAGAAGCACCCGTATCTATAAGTAATTTAAGGACTTTATTTGGGGTTTTTATATAAACGTAAGGGAGTGTATTTACTTGTGTCTGTCTATCGGGCCTTCCTCCTGAAAATTTTCATAGGAGAATAATTCTTCGGGTCGTGTTCTTCGATTTTGAGTCTGAATGGATGGGTCAACATCCATTGGAGTGGGATTGTTTCGATATCTAGTGTTTTGTCTAAACTGTCTGGAGTTGTCAATGTTCATGGGCTACTGTCTATGGTGTCTGGTATTCGTGGTGCCTTCTCTATGTTGTGGATTAAAATTATTCCTAAGCTGACATGAACCAAGACCTCTATTAGTTTGGTTGAAATTGTTTCTGAATTGGCCTGATCCCAAACCTCTTTAAGGTTGGTTCTAACTACCTTGCTGAAAGAACATTCCTTTTTGTTTTTGGTAAGCGGATATGTGCCGGGGCTCTGAATGTGGTTCGATGCTGAGAGCCATATCGAAAGCTGCATCTGACGATTCCGGATTCCTAGATAAAAGGATTCTTTTGATTGGTTCTTTGTAGCCTTTGATAAAGGTATCTAGCCGTTTGGCCAGATTTCTTTCTATCATTATTTTCTCTATGCATTCGTCTCCCTCTATTGATGTTTTCAAGGCTGTAACAAGCGATAGAATTTGCTCATAAAAATGTCTGATTGGGCTAGTCTGTTTCAAAGTTGATAAGGTATTGTACAATGTTCTTTGATCTCTATGATCTGAGAAGTGTCTTTGTGCATTGACTAATTTCGTTCCAGGACTTAGGCTCACCATGTAGGCCAAGTCTGTCACTGGCTCCTCCTTTAATCTTCTGTCTTATGGCTTATAACCATACGGCAGATATTACGTCATTACGCGCGGAGTGCGACAAAATTACCTCTATTCGGTTTACGGCGTCGATAAAGGGGTGGAGATCTCTCGAGTCTGCGTGAAATTCAGGGAGGGTTTTTATAATATCTGATGTATTGTAATCTGCAATATTTGATGTCATATTTTAGGAAGGGTTGGGTGGAGATAGTGAAGGGGTTTGTGAACTCTCAGGTGTAATTTGGGTATTTAAAGAATCTTGTGGCATTTTTAAGGATAATTTCTTGAATTCAGCTATAACCGTCTCAATTTTAAATATAAATATTTCGTACAATTACGGTTGATTAAATTTATCAGCGAGGAAAAGAAATTTACACAATTTTTTTTCTTTTAAATACATATAATTTCTAATGACTTACATTAATACAATTATTACAATTATTTCCTGCATACTGTTGTGTCCTGTTGTTTGAGTGATGAACTGCCTCCTCTTTTATTTATTTGAATTTTGATTTGGTTCAACTTTGGTTGATTCCCGAATACTTATTCACAATTTTTTTATTAAGTAAGTTCAGCTTTGGTTGATTGAATATTCACAATTATTTGATTAAGTTAATTCAGCTTTGGTTGGTTTTAACTTCTTATTCGAATAGTTTAAAACTCTCTATTACTTGATACAGTAAGATTTTTGTTAATTTAACTTTGGTTATCTTAACATTTTATTCGAACTGCTTAATTCACTTTCACTTGGTGGAGTAAATTTTATATTTTTTACCTAATTCCACTTTTGTTTCGCGACCGTGGTTCGCTCGTCGACTGCGCCAGTTAAGGTGGGTTAGCCACTCAATGACAACACTGCTGGAAAATAAAACTTCTTGACAATTAAATTATAAAGATCTTTATTCGACCGATTTCCTTACGGGATTCAAATCAACTACACAGTTAACATTAGCTTTTTTTCTATTTATTGACTAATTCTGCTGATCTTGCGCACACGCAGCGAGTGCAGTGCACGCCTGTGCTGATACGCTGATGGGGCAAATGCAGTCTGCGCGTGTATGATATTTGATTACGCAGTCTGCGCGTGTATGATATTGGATACAGGTACATTATGTGTACTTAAGCTCCCGCGGTATCACTGGGGGTGCGATTACCGTAACTATATATAGGTTCTCTTGTTTTTTAGCAAGCTCTTGTAAAGCGTTGTCTATTTTCTTGGCGTCCTGTGCGTCCATTCTTCCGAATAGGAATTTTTGGATGTAGGCTATTCTATTGAATAGTGCGCTTTCGCATTTTAACCTTAGGATAGCAACACACTTTTCCCATACACGAATAGCAACAGGGGTGAGCTGGTGTGGTATCGTGGCAGATAATGAATAAAACACATGCGCTGTGTACTTTACACTTATTAGGTTAGGCAGCAACTGCATGCCCCTAAAGCCAAATGCTATTACAATGAGTACATGTCATGTACAGTGTTGCCATAAGGAAGTGCATATTAATTTGGGTTCCGATTGCATTTATACAACAGCTGGCACCCCAATGTATTCGACTAAAATAAATACATAATAAGAAATAAACTCAAAATGCAACTTTTATTTTTAAAAACGTTTTCTTAAATTCATTAGAAAAATTAATTATAATTAATTTTTGGGAAAATTAACGAAAAAGTATATTTTTTGTTAATTAAAAACAGTTTTTGCAAATTTCACTGCGGTGTTCTGGGCACGTTGGCAACCCGCATTTTGCGCAAGCTTTCTTAACTGTTCTGTCGCGGTTTGTTGGACAAATGGCACATCTTAACTGCTTCTTTAATTTTAATGGCGGTTCTTTGACTTCTGGCTCCTGGATGTCTCCTAGAACGGCTCGAATACTATCACCCAACTCTCTAGGTAAATTTGTTTGCAATCGGCGCCTCATATGTGGTTCAGCAAGTTGTAACGCTAACTGTCGCAAAAAATGTTTACGAAAATGTTTTGCTGGCTTATTAGGGTGCTTAGCATTAATAAACAGGATCATAGAATTAATTCCAGCTTGGTCTATCACACCATTAAAATACCGGAGTGGCCAACGTCATGTACCTCTGCTGACACTATAACTGTGCATCATTTTATCAAATGTGTCAACACCTATTTCTGCAAACCACTTGCACATACTTTTCCAAAGTTCCAATTGATCGAAAAGCCATTCTGAACTCAAAAAATAAGAAGTTCGAAATAAAACCTAAAAAAAAATAATAACATAAGTAACACGTCACCCCAGCCATGCATGTAAAAAGAAAAGTACGACCTACCGCAGCAATCTGTGACCTAGAACTGAAAGCTTAGCTGTCAATTTGAAAATAGCAAAAAGAAGAGAGCGATTGTATAGCGGGAATGCGTGAAATGGAGAACTTTTTGTTTCGTTGGGGTGCTGTTTCACCCCTGTTGCTATCCTAAGGTTAATAGTGCCAATCGCTTTGCCAATCTTTGTTTTGTTAGTATAGTATCTAGGGAGTTTTGTTTAGTTTAGAACATTCGGTGTTACCCTGCAATGGTCTAGAGGGTATTCTTTAATGGTCGTGCAGAGGTCCGATATTTTTTGTATGTTTTGTTCTAGGCTTGCCGCGTTTTTCTTCATCATTGAGTTGTTGAAGTGAAAAAGAAACGTCTACTTCGTGAATGATTTCTCTAGGGTACCTATTGGCTCTATGTAGGTAGACTCCTGTTGTGTTTAGTGTTTGGTACTGTACTGCCTGTATCACGAGGCTTTGTAATATAATGGTGAGTACTATTTGGCTGAAACAATGTAATAATGTACAAAAACAAAATTAAATGGGGTTATTATGTACAATTTTTCCTTTACTACCTATTTTTATTTTCGAGTTTTATGGTGACATAATTTCTATTACATCATATGGCCCTTCGTAAATTGAGGTTAATTTCTTGTTGGATCTGTTTTTTGTTTCGAGTATTATCTTGTCACTTATATTATAACTAATTTGCTTACTCGTAGAATTATGATCGTAGTACGCTTTTGATTTTTTTTTTGCCCTTTTCTGATAACTGCGGATGAGTTCGTATCCTATTTGTAATTTCGCTTTAACTTCGTCATCGTAAGTGAAGTGAGAACTTCTCAAATGCATATCTCGAATGATCTCATATCGCGAATTAAAATGTTCTCGGTGTGAATCGAGAACACATTGAGCGAGATGTATTCAAGAACTTCTCGATAACTTCTCGAATGAAGATCTCAAATGAATGTCTCGAATTAAAATGTTCTCGGTGTGAATCGTATGAATACGCAATTGTCTTTGGGTGCCTTTCTCATTATTACCGTATATACTTGTGGGGCAATTTTATAAGGACGGTATATTTGATGCATTTTTCCTTTTACTGGTCCATACTTTATCCATTTTTCGGATCTTGCAGGGATCATAAGAGTTCTGCGCTCGTAGCAAAAGTCTGTCACATATTGTTTGTCTTTGTAGTGGTACTTAAAGGTATTTTTATAATGTATTACCGCGTTGAATTTTCGAAAAAAATCTTCGCCTATAATACCATCATGTGAAATTGGGAAATCGTTGGGCACTACGTGGAATAAACGCATGTAACGCATGTACATCTTATGCTACATATTTCTCCCACGGATCTGCCTTGCTACTGCGCCGCTTGTGGGGTTGGCTATGTTTGCGGACCTTAATATCCATTTACATGCCGCACTTTTTTGGATTACTTCCTCGCTGGGCCCGAGAATTTGCTGTTGTTTTTGCATTTGAGTAATCCAAATGGTTTTTTCGTCTGCCTCTTTTCCGAACTTCAACTGAAACTTGAGTCGCTATTGCTCTTCTGACGGGGTTTTCCGACGATCTTCTTTGTACGTGACAGTACCATTTGATGCGCTCCGCCTGGAGTTTTTCAACAGTGAGTTTTTACATGAAGGCTTCCGCGACCACGTGTACTTCTAATTAGGTCGCGTTTTGATACTTCCGCTGACATCCGTAGCATTTTCATCTCCGTCGCTGTAATTTTTCCTTTATAATGTTCATACATCATCTAACACTGTGATGCGTATGTTAAAGCCGGACGCACGACTGTCATATGAAGCAAACTTTTAAGTTTAAGTGGCATTTTGCGGTCACAAAAGACTGCGGAGTTTTCGCTCCATTTTAACCACCCTACGCTTTTCTCGGATTTCTTAACGATTACTCCGTCCAACAGAATATCCGGAGTCGGGTTTGCAGGTTCGGAAAAATGGTGTGCCGCTTTTAATAACGCGTATTAACTTACTTTGAAGGGAAAAGTTACTGCGCGGAGAGTTAAAAGTGGAAGAATAGTGTTTTCTTTCTTATAATTGGTCTTTATTTGATGACTTGCTAGAGGTCCGCTGTCTAAGCTGGGCTGCGACCTTGTTCTATGAAATGGCAGAATTATCTCCTACTCTTCCTTCTAATTCTACCCCTTTTATATTATTTTTAACTTCCCAATGGGAAGTTGTTGTAATGGGTCCGATTTTGTGAATCGCGAATTTTGACATATCTCCACGTTTTAAGGTCACCTGAATCCAAATCCAACGTTTTTACAGAGATGTCTGTGTGTGTGTGTATGTACGTATGTTCGTATGTGCGTATGTGCGTATGTGCATTCGGAATTATCTTTCGTGTCGATTATCTCGAGAACCAAAGATGATATGGACATGGGACCGGATTCATATGACGCGTAATTACGTAACTACGAACTGATTAAGTTTCCAGAAAAATCGGTCCAGTAGTTTTTTGTTAGTAATTAAATAACTAAAAAAATAAAGGCAAACTAGCTGAATTTTGAAATTGATGATTTCTACTATTCATTCGTGCAGATTCTAAATAACTTCGTAGTGCTTTTTTTTAATATTATAATTGTATGTTTTAGCAAAATTTTTATGAATGTCGTAGCAATTATTTTAAAAAAAATATTATTAAAAAAAAATACTTATCAACAAAAACTAGATGAATGTGTAGAAATTTAAATTTATATTATCAGGCCAGGAGAATAATGAGATTTCGAACTAGCCAACTCGTAATAATAAAAAAAATGACGTTGATAACAATAATACTAATAAAAAATGGGATGTGGATATATTCTTCGATACAAAAAAATCAACAATCTTTTTGCAATTCAAGGTTGCTTTATTAATATGCAATTAATACAAGAATATTATGTTTGAGAAAACATTTGGAGGTAATAGTATGCTGTACATTTAACATTCAAAAAATAAATTATGACGTGGAACATGGTTGTAAGTAGAAGTTATTAACCGTAAAAGTTATTTTCGATGAAACAATGCTTTTTTTCATTTCTATAAGTACATATAAATAGTATTTATGAAAAAATATTGTTATTTTATATTTTGATAAGTCTTATGTAAAGTCGATTTCTTCCATTTTAAATCCGATTTAATTGCATATGTTGTGTATGGGCTGATTGATGTTATGAGAGCTTCATCAATTTCTGCTAGTTATTATTTTTTTGTGACAAGCCAATATGGAAATGTTTGTTGGAGATGATAAAATTCTTGAGGATATGGTTAATAATCTCCTACTGATGATTTTTGAACGGTTCATGGTGAAAAGCAGTAGTTTTGTGATGTCAGTCTTGAACAATTCATGAAGAAAGTAAATTGTATTGTGCTGTCAGCTGCGTAGTTCAGCATTCTCAGTTGATGAGTGGTATTGATGACATATCTCCAAGTTGATGGTGTCTTGATAACGTGAAGAAGAAAATTTCATTGTTCGTCAAACATCGTAGTAATTGTAGAAGCAAGTGTTTATGTGTAGGCCATTAGTGTTTGGGATTGAGCTTCATTAAACCTTTTCGTATGATCATGTGAAAAAAATAATACTTATTAATTAAATAATGAATATTGTTTTTTTATTTCTTCCCACTGGGAAGTTAGTCGTGTGGACCTTGCGGGTCGCACCCAGACCACATTTTTTTTGTATGAAATTTATCCCTAATACCAGTCCATCACCTACATGCCTTACGCAATACTCATAGCCATGGATCAGCTATTTTCGCTTATTGAGTCCAATGCATTGGTCGGTCCTCAGTCACAGGCATAAGTGCATTATCAGCATTGTTCCTATTTTTGTTTATTGAACCCAATACATTGGGCAATGAGTCCAAGTGCAACATCAGCATAGTAACTTGTGCAAAACCAACCACGTGGGGGAAAATTGATGGTCAAAAGCGATTGGTCGTTATAAACCACGTCGTTATAGGTAGGTGACTTCGCCATGGTCTTAAATGCATATTTAAAGTGCATATTTTCCAGTTTTAAGAGCATGTTTTAAGCGCATATTTTGCCTTTTTAATTGCATGAAAATCCTAGCCCTAGTTATGAGTGTCACTGCTAGGAAAACGATAAGCGGTGCCGTTCTCTTAAATACATAAATTGTATACCGAAAAAGAGACATATTTATGAGGTCGTCACTTTGTTATAAAATGGGTATGGGCTAAGTGATAATGCGAGCGATGTGTAAATTATATTGTTCAAGCTCGATTGTGTGGGAACCAGGCGATATTACACTGAGCGTAATGCTGGGCGTAATTCGGTATGCGATTGGCGGGTTGTGGTGTTGGTAGTAAGAATCGTACAGGGTGCATGTAGTGTAGCCACTACACGCTAATACCGGTTATTTGGGTAATAGTATCCGTATTTACCCAAGTGTCATCCCTTAGTGTTTTTAGTTTAATTAAACTTAGGGCGGCGCCCGTGTCTAAGGAGCATTATGATATTCTACATGTTGGATTCTTTTAATGATATTTTAATCTGGCTTCTGAAGCTTGATGTTCTGTTAAGCGAACTGAAATTGGCAATAGATTCGGGGACTTTGGTTTGGATGTTTGTTTCGCTATTTGATGCAAGGGTTTGAGTTAGGAATCGGTTTAGATTTGTGATTTGTTTCGGATCTCGTCCGCTTGTGTGAATTTGATTTAGAATAGAATTTGATTTCACTACCTCGCTTTCGATTTTCTTATAACTTAATAGTTTAGAATTTTAATACTGTGGACTCGATTTTTGGATTTGCTAATTTTTTTTTTCGATTTCCTAGGTTGGATTTAGTATTTTGACTCGGAGAGCAAATTTGATCTAGAACTTGATAACTATGTTTTTGATTTGGTATATGATTCAGTGGATGATTTTGTTCTTGGTGCAGAGAATTCGTCTCTTGATTTGGAGTTTGATACAGTGAGCGAGTTGGAAATTGTTCTCGATTTTGTATAAGATTCAGTGAATAATTGAGTTCTGGGTTTTGATACAGTGAGTGAGTTTGAGTTTGATTTTGATACAGTGAGTGAGTTTGAGCTTGAATTTGATCTCGATTCAGTGAGTGAGTTTGATTATTTACATATATACCTTACTTCAGTTCCCTTACTTGACTCCGGTAGACGGATGGGCCAGGTCTCTAGGAGTTTCACAAGTTTATTTATTTATTCATCTACAAGTAATATGACTAACAGATTACAAAAAAGAAAAATAACTTACAATAATGAAAGAATAAATTGAAAGTATTAACAGGAGTTTACTCAATTAAACAATAAAAATTAAATAATGTGCTTTTAAAAATAGATTTGTATGTACTTAAGTATACTACAGACCAAACTGAGTTGAAATTTGAAATAGCGCGAGATATAGGCCCGTTCAAGCCACAATTTGTTCTATGCAAAGCACGAAAAAGAAACCTTCTTTGCCGTAATGGTCTCTTGGGTGCGTATATAGGAATTAAAGCCAACGAGCATGGGCTTTTTAAATGATAACAGAGGACGCCTCTCACAAACATTACATCACGGATCTTCCTCCTAATCGTAAGCTTAACTAAACCAAGTAGTTGGCTTCTTGCTTCATATTCCGGCGAAAAATTCCAGCGCATTTTGAAAATTTAGAAAATCTTCTCTGAACTCTTTTCACCCTATCAATATGCACCTGATAAAAAGGACACCACACGATGTCACAGTATTCCAAGAGGGATCTAGCAAGAGCAGTGAATAGAGTTATCAGGGAGTAAGGATTGGAGAATTCAACTGTATTTCTTTTGATGAAACCGACCATCGAATTCGCTTTGGATGTTATATAATTCCCTGATTAGAGTGTAATTGTTTACCGGAATTCTTGTTGTTGTTGAAAGCTCTTTTACGGCATTCTTTTAGAGAATGAGCTGGATTCTTACAGTACCTGCAGATTATATTTTGAGCCTTGTTAATATTATTTTCTGGTTTATATTATTTTCTTTTTTGCAGTCAGCGTTGTAGAAAGAAGTGTCAGGTAAAGATAACGCATTATTGCCAGGAAAATTAAAAGAGAAAAACGTATATAAAAAGATTAGCGAGACAGCTCTGGAACCGGTGTAAATTACGGTATTGACATGGGTTACATATTTATAAGAAAAAAACAAGAATTAAAATCACACAAGATGTCAAAGTTGACTCCATGCAACGCCGATGAAAAACGGTTTTGGGTAATAAGGTGTTTACCAAAAAGTACTGAGTTTAATTTAAGGTTTTGATTATTTTTTTAGAAAGTTCCATTTAAATTTCGTTTTTTTTAGATTTTAGAAAATAGGTACTACTATTTTTTGGAACAATGAATTTTTGTGCTAACAATATATTAAATTATTTTTTTTATGTGTATAACAAACTTGTGTATACATATTATGTCTTCAAAAAATTAATAATGATATAATATTGTTGTTTCCCTATTTGCAAGTCAAAATTAATTCTGGCTACGACGTTAATCTACTTTACATAATTTGTTGAGATCCACTACTATTATTTTGAACACAGCTGTATGTACATATATACATACATACATACATACATACATATGTACATACATATGTATATTTTTAATTATAAGTTAAAATGTAAGAAAATGGTTCCTTTAAACGAAATGGTCAAAAGACGTATGTATACGAAACGCTTCAGAGAAAGTATTTTATTATTTTATTTATTAATTTATACTCGTATGTATGTATTTTTCACTCTTGACTTAGCTATATATTTTTCCTTTAATTGATTACTGTATCGGTATTTACTTTCACTTTAAAGGAAGATTATTTTTTATCTAAATTTTTTTTTAATATTCCGCAGGTACTACAAACGGGCGATGGCTTTCTCAACTTTAGTTCGATACGCAGGGAACATTCCGGATGGTATAAGTGTACTTCTCGCCACTTGAATTTTCAATATTCAAGCATTGGATACTATTTAAGTGTTAGGTGTAAGTATACAACTCGATCCATGTGCATGCAAGATAAAATAGAGATGGTGTGACTTAACGAAATAATGTTTATATGAAAATAATAATGCATTTTAAACTGTGTGTGGGAGAGTTTGTATGAGTGTATTGAGAGAGAGAAAGATACATACTAGCTTTCAAAATGCGAATGATACGACTTTTCTATTCGTCCGTTCTAATACTCTGTCACCACGCACTGTGCAACTCAATATATACATACATATATGTACATTTGCAATATGGGTAGTGCTCGCTTCCAAAATGTTCTGTTAGGGTAAATAAAAATTGGGGTGCCGACACGCAGTTTAAACGAGTGGTTGTTTATTACCTCAAAATTGGTATTTAGCTGAGGCATTGGTACTGTACGTTTAAGGGCCGCTGCAGGCGAAAAGCCTGCCTGATATTTTACTTATTTGGGTGGTTGTTTTTCGAAAACGTATTTCATATTTCGTTTATTGGTAATTATGTCACCCGATGTATTTAACGCGACACAGGGATGTATGTATGTATTCTTTAGGGTTCCGGATAGATATTGGGGAACGAAAACGTTCTAATATACACATGTATATGTATGTATGTAGGTAATTGGATAGCGTTGATATTGCTGTACTACACAAAATAAAATCAACCCCTAGTGTCAGCGTCCTTTTTTAAATATAATTAGTGGGTGTAACGTATGTATATACATACATACATACATATGTATATGGAAGTTAAACATAAAGCTATTTTATGTATATATATAACGTATGTTCATGAAAAAATCCAACACCAAGAACAGATTATATCCATATCTTCATATATGATGGTACATATGTACATATGTATGTATGTATGTACATACTTCGCTTGCAAACATTGACGACAAAGTTGACTTTTCTTTTTTCAAATTTTGAACCTGAGTAGGCAGTATTCGGAAAAGACAATGTTTTCTCTATTTACATATGTACATACAGTAAGAGTAAAAAATTTGTATACAGCTGATACCTACCAGTACATGTGCATGAAAAAATCCAACACCAAGAACAGATTATATCCATATCTACATATATGATGGTACATATGTACATATGTATGTATGTATGTACATACTTCGCTTGCAAACATTGACGACAAAGTTGACTTGCCAAGGAATGTTTTTTGTGATTCTTTTTTCAAATTTTGAACCTGAGTAGGCAGTATTCGGAAAAGACAATGTTTTCTCCATTTACATATGTACATACAGTAAGAGTAAAAAATTTGTATACAGCTGATACCTATCAGTAAAGACCTAACAAGCTCTATGTCACGTAGAAAAATTATTTGAACACACAAATAAAGCGTAAGTGTCTTGAATGCATTTGTTCAGCCGCGTTTGCTGTTAATAGAGGTGTTTTTTGGTGAGACTTCGCTGATTTTCAAGTATTGAAAAAGCTACTAAGCCAGATTGACTGAGGATCATTTCGGTGAGAAACTTTTGCTTTGCTTTGCATAATTTTCACCAAAAGACGCCTGAAGTCTTACTAAAACACGCCTATGATCTATAAATATTAAAAAAGCTACTAAACGCGATTGACTGAGGATCGTTTTGGTGAGAAACTGTTACTTTGCTTTGCATAATTCTCACCAAAACACGCCTAATGCTGTTGTACCAATCGCCTAAATTTGTACAACAATAAGGGAATGTCAACCACTTGAATTCGAAAAAAGTGAGAGGGAGCAAATCTAAACTCTGTTTACAATATTTTTGAATTTTGTTGATTATAAATAAATTACTTCTTTTACCAATACATATGTACATACTCTTGATACGAATAAAATGAAAACATAAACTTTCTTGAATAAATGGACACAGATTAAAAATTCAGCCAAATTCACTCTGTTCTTTACACACAACAATTTTATTTATCGTATTGTATCGACTCAACCATCAAATTCTGACTATGCACATTAGGTTTCTTTCTAAGATCTTACGAAGCCTAATCACTTTCAAATGATTTTTGAAACTAAATCTAATCTGTTTGAATATTGACTAATCAAAAATTTAAAAAAAAAAGTCAAAAGTTTAGGTAAATCTAGTCCGCATATGACACCAGTTTTCAAGCTGAAACTAACTCTATCATCAGCGATGTGCCTTGTGATCCACCAAAATTGGAGCTCAAAATTTTTAACAGAAAGGTTAGAACATTTAATAATCAAAAGCTCTTTAATTCATGGTGTGAGCGAGAGAAAGCACTCGAAACTCCAAAAAGAGAGGTTACAAAGTTTTTTCAATAGCAAAGGGCTTATTAGTTCAAAGAATCTTCATTATGCGCATTGCACTCCCAACGACTGCGTCCCATGCATCCTGGCCTCCTTTTCACCATTTCACCAACTATGTTTTCTGGCGTCAGTGGCTGGCCTAGTTCACTCCTTAGTGTATTCCTTTCATTGAGGAATCTTGGGCATTGAACAAACACGTGTCCGGCGTTTTCTTTGTAGTCAATGCAACACGGGCAGTAGGGGCTGTCGTCATGCCTGTTAAGTAAAAGGTACGAGTGAAAGCACCCGTGGTCCGTTAGGAATTGGGTTAAGTGAAAATCAAGTTCATCGTGGCGTCTATCTATCCATGGCTGGATTTGTTGGATGAGTCGATGAGTAAAAGATGCGTTCTAGCGTTCTTGCTACTCTCTTAGGCTTTCTGTTCTATGCAGTTGGTTTTCGTTGGCCTCATTTCTTTGCCTTCTTGCGCAATATTGACGTTGCTGTTCTACTGCCAGAATATCTATTGGGAGCATTTTTGCTACCACGTAGGCTGCATCGTTTGAAGTGGTTCGAAATGCGCAGCTAACTCTTAAAGCACATACTCGGAACATACCTAGGTGTGATATGTGCTTTATATGTTTTAATTGCAATGGCCCGGCCCATATTGGGGCAGCGTATAGGATTATTGAAGTGACCACTCCGGCCAACAATAACCTGCGGCTATGTAGTGGGCCTCCTATGTTGGCCATGATATGTGCTAGTGCAGCACTTGCCACTGCAACTTAAATGAGAGCCTTGTATATATGATGATGCCTAGTTATTTTATATGCGGTTTCGATTTGATTTCATGGCTGCCGACTGTAATGGTGACAGTTTCTACCTTTTTCCTGCTGCTTATCAAGACTGCTTCAGTTTTATGCTCCGCCAGTGTTAGGCCAACTGATGTAAGCCATTTTCGTATAGTTCTTATTGTCGCACTGCACCAATTGAATTGGAGCTGCTTGAAAAATCATCCCGTATGCTGACGATGTGATGCTGCTGGCAACTGGGAAGTTCCTCCCCACTCTAAGTGAGCAAATCGACGGGGCCCTTAAGACCCTTGATAGATGGAGTAGGAGTTGCGGTCTCAATATCAATCCCCAGAAGACTGAAATGGTATTATTTACGAACAAATGGAAAATTCCTCAGTTCGATACACTATCTGTTGGAGGCACACCGCTCAAAATCTCTGACAGCCCAAGATACCTAGGACTTATACTCGATAAGAAACTCACCTGGAAAATGAACATTGAAGAAAGAATTAAAAAAGCCAATATAGCCTTCTACTCATGTAGTAGAATACTTGGGAAGTCCTGAGGACCTTCACCAAGAATAATACTCTGGATGTACACAGCTATTATTAGACCCATACTGACTTATGGTAGTCTCGTATGGTGAATAGCGTTAAAAAAGTCCACCTATCTAACGGCACTCACCAAAGTTCAAAGAGTAGCGTGCATTGGTGCCACCAGTGCAATGAGAACAACTCCAACTGCAGGCCTTGAGGCTATTCTCAACCTGCTTCCGCTAGACATCTTTACAAAAACATCAGCAGCCATTAGTGCCTTGAGAATCAGTCAGTCAGCGAACTGGAAGTCAAATGCAACAGGGCATTCAACCATCCTACAAGAATCAGAAACAGACTACATTACGCCATATTTGGATCTTAACATGCCTTTTACGGCAGCCTACCCTAGCAGAGAAGAATGGAAAAGCGGAAATATAGCTAATACCAGATCCACAACACTATATACTGACGGATCGAAAATGGACACCGGTGTAGGTTCCGGCATCTTCCCTGAATCGCTAGGGATATCGAGATCCATTAAACTACCAGACCACAGCAGTGTTTTCCAAGCGGAGGTCCTGGCAGTGACAGTAGCTGCCCGTGAGTCTGCCGTAAGGGCAATTCCACAGGATGGTTTCACCTTCTTTATCGACAGACAGGCAGCTATAAAAGCAATTACTGCTATCGAAATTAAATCGAAGCTTGTGAGATGCTGTCGCGAAGAGCTTAAGGTTCTTGGAATACAGCACAAGGTATCGCTCTGCTGGGTTCCTGAACATGAGGGTATCCCAGGCAATGAAAAAGCTGAGGAATTAGCTAGAAAAGGTTCAACAGATTTAATAGAACCAACTGATCTCTCTGTAAGCATTCCCCCTTGCACGCTCAAGCTTGAAGCAAGGAAATTAGCCATAAGAGAGGCGAACCTAAGATTGAAGTCCATGGAAACGTGTAAAATCACAAGAAAACTATGGCCGTCCTTTGATAGAACAAGGACCCTCCTTGGTATCATCACGGGGCACAAAAGTTTGCGGTACTACATGAAGAACCTGCGCCGGACAGAAGAACCACCCACTTCCTATGCCACTGTCCTGGACGCCAACATTCCAGAAACAAATTCCGTGGTAAACACTTTTTCTATAACCTTGAAGAGCTTTCTGGCGTTCCTACAGACAAGATGCTGAACTTTGCCAAGTCATCAAAGTGCTTTGTACTTGAAAACAAGTAAGTACCAAAAGTAGAGTTCATTAGACATTTACAGGGTTCCAATGGGCGGAGGAGCACCTTTCCCCCTATGGGTTAACAATTGGTCAACACTGACCAAAGTGCCGCAGGAGGCTTTGCTCTCTCTCTGCCAGCCCGCTTACCTAACCTAACCTAACCTATTGTCGCATAACATTCCCAAAGAATGTGTTTGAATGTTTCATCTTCCTCGAGGTGACCGTGTACCCATGTTTAACATTATTTTGTCTGGCTACGGTCTTTAAGCCAGCGTAGCAGCATTTAACTGTCAGGGAGTCTATCGTATTAGAAGACAGTGCTAGCATTGCTACTTGACTATCCGAAAGGATAAGAGTTTTGGCTCCCTTAATACCTTTCATACCTATGGAATACCATGGGACACTTTTCCATGGGCATCGACAGTTTGGTGTTGGGTCCAAAGACGCCAGCTTCACCCCCAGAATCCATTTTCGATCCGTCGGTGTACCAGGTCAAGCTTTTTGGGTCTTGTTCAAGAGCACCATTTTCCCATTTGGCGCGGTTTGGTATTTCTGCCTCAAAAAGTTGACCAAAACTGTATTTCCTAACCATATTGTCTCGGATAGACGGACACATGTCCATATTTGGGATTAAGCTAAGTATTCTCCGGTGACCCACATGGTCTTCTGGTTTGAACTTATTTCCAAGCTGTAGTTCTAGACATGCAATACCCCGAAGCTTTTCTAGCTCATTCGTCGTTGTATGTTCAAGAGATTTTGGCCACCAGACGACAGCAGGCAGCAGCGTACATAAGAATAGGTCTTACCATCATGGTATACAACCAGTATATCATTTTAGGGTTGAGCCCCCAAATTCTGCAGTAAAGACCCCTACTGGCCCATGTGGCTGACTTGATGTGTGAGTTCCAATTAAGTTTTCTATTAAGAATGATCCCTAGATATATGGCTTCGTGTGAGTATTTCAAGGTGGTGGCTTTTATGGTGATAGGTTCAAGATTAACCAGTCTATTTCTAGTAAAAGCTACTAGAATGGTTTTGCTGGGATTATAGATAGTCCTTCATTGGTGCACCATTCTAAGACGTGTAGCAGTGCGTCCTGCATGCCAACGCTAAGCTTACCACTACAAATAATCACCAGGTCATCTGCACAACCGATGGCGCTTTAGCCTAGTCTGTAAAGACTGACTAAAAGATTTTCGATGACTAGTGTCCACAGTAGGGGAGTGGCTGTAATTATTCGATTTTCTAGCATTGCTCTGACTCATTGGTTGGTCGAATCTTCGATACCTTTACAACTGATTGCTCTAGCAATCGAGTCGTATCCGATATTATCGAAAGCACCCTCAACGTCTAGAAACGCTTCTTCGGCCTTTTGACGAGATGGTGAAGAGCACTCTCAGTGGATTTGACTTTTCTGTATGCAAATTGACTTGAGTGTAGAGGGTTCGATATTCCCATCTGACCTCTAATATGAAAATCGATAATTCTTTGCATAGTTTTAAGAACAACGGATGTTAGACTGGTAGGTCCATATGATTTCAGCAGTTCACTTTTGGGGCTGAAGATCACGTTCACCTGTCTCCAGGTGAATGGGACGTAACCTCAATTGTAACTTGCTCTAAATAAAGCGATAATTGTCGGCAGTATGACGTCGGTAACCCTCTGAATAAGGTCTGGGAATATATCATCACCTCCGGGGGCTTTGAAAGGTTTGAAAGAGCCGATTGCCCATCTTACCTAATCTGGGCTGAAGATTTTACCAGATAAACTATTAACTATCCTGGCTATGGAGACCCTGTGGTCAGTAGCGTTATAGTGAGTTTTTATTGTGTCCGTTCGGTCCGGCGTGTAGGTATCATCCGTTTTCTTTAGTAATCCCACACAGTTTATATGATCCTTGCATAAAGCTTTATGGAGACGCGCCGCTACTGGCATATTACCTAAGTCTTCGCAGCACTTTCTCCATGTGGCTCGTTTCGATCTTCTCAATTCTGAGTTATATTCTGTGAGAGCGAACCTGTATTCGTCCCATATTTTCGTGTGTTTGGCTCTATTAAAGAGTTTTGTTATCTTCTTCCTAAGTTTTGCAAGTTGTTCATTCCACCAGGGAACCTTACGTTTACACAAACTGGTTTTACTGTCACAACTACTGTGGTAGGAGGTTATCAACACTTTATTTAGCTGGTATACCACCTCATCAAGGTGCCACGTGGACTCAATTGATAAGACGAGCATATCCATTTTAGAGAGGACTATTTCTCGATACATTTTCCAGTCCGTCGACTTAGAATCGTATCTAATAGGGGCCAGTGACAGTTGGCCAGGTATGTCAAACCTAATGTGCTGGTGATCAGACAAAGGGGCTTCATCTGACACATGGCAATTTACAAAGAAATTGGAGATAAATGGACTGCTAAGTGTGAACTCAAGTATCTCTTCGCGAATTGCATTAATAAAGGTTGGTTTGGACGCTTTGTTGAAGACATCTTTATGACTACTAACAAGAAAATTTAATAAACACTCACCTCTTTTACTATCGTGTCCTCCTTAGATAATTTCGGAACCTTTGAATACATCTCGTTCAACGCTTTTAGAAATTGTAATAGTCAATAACCATATAATTTAAATGCCTTATTCGATCATTTTGTGTTAAATCTAAAGAGTGTGGTTAATTCTATTGTAAAACAAAGACAAGTTCCATATACGTATACACATCTAACAGCGAGGTGTGGTTCAATCGTAATTAGGCCAAGTTAACAAAAATAAACCTACCTACATACATATCTACAGTTGTGGTCAATGAAATAGAGTCACTATCAACTACTTTAAAAATTGCTTTATAAAAATTCTTTAAATTGAAGAAACAACAAAAGCAAAACAAAGAACAAAAATAAATTCAAAAATCTCGTTTAAATACGGACCTGAAAATAAAAAAAAAGTAAAATCTAAGTAAAGAGGACGATTTGAGTGGTCAATAAAATAGAGCAAGTTTACTTTTTATGAGAAAAAATAAAAGACATACAGTCGACAAGAAGTTGACATTGCCGGGGTATTGCATATGACCATTCTTCTTGAACAACTTTTCAAAGCCAGGCCAAATTTTTTACTTCATGCATAGCCAATCTCTTCTTAAGGTCTTCCTACAAATTGTCTATCAGATTTAAGTCCGGAGGTTGAGCAGCCCACAGCAAAGCATTTAAATTTCTAACTTCTTGCCTTTCTGGAGGTATGCTTATGTTATGATCATTGTCCTGTTAAAAAATCCGTCATAAGGGCATGTTTTCTTCAGCATATGACAGCAAAACGTTCTCGAGGATGTGAACATACTCATGTTTTGTTTTATTCAGTATATCAGACCACTTCCATGCCATGAAAAACATGCCCACAAGTTAATGTTTGCTTGTCCATGTTTTAAGGTTTATTTTTGGACATACTTTGGGGAGAGTTTAGTATTTGGTGTTCGAGGTACCAATCTTTTGCCATGATTACCAAATAAATTTATTTTTTCTTTCATAACTCCAAAGCATATTTTTCCATTTTGTCCGAGTTTGCCCCATTTTCCGCACCTGTCCAGTCTTAATGCCTTGTAGTGAAATTCAAGCGGCTCTGTATATTTCGTTTACTAAGGAGGAGAACTTTTCTAGCAACCCTGACTTTCAGATTACAGTCTTATAAACTTAAAATCCATTTTAATGTCTCGAGAAGACATATGTACATATGTAAATGGATCTGATTTAGCAGTTCGAGCAATTGTTCGGTCTTTCTGCAAGGTTGTTTTTCTGCTCATGGCCGATTTTCTTGGGCTTTTTGTGGGTTGAATATGGTTTCCACCATTTTGCGGGAACTTGCAAGTGCTCGAACAATCTGCCTTTGAGATTTCCCATCCTTATGTAGCTGTAATATGAGAGCACGCCATATTGCTGTGCATTGGTTTACGGGACCCATATAGGTTAAAGTGAAATTCAATGACCAAACTTTTTTAGCGAAGTAAATGCTGATATTACCCGTCATATTAATCTAAGGGCCTTATCGCGAGATTCTATTCACAAAAAGTGTATTCGATTTTTGTCGGTTCTATTAAGCTCAAAATTGGTATCGGGTATTGCAGTAGAATTCCTGACATAGAATCGTCTTTCTGCAATGGAATCGACTTTCTGAAATAGGAAAGAAAAAGCTGAGCTTTCAACTCAAATGTCAAATATCCGTCTGTTTTGTTGGTGTGTACAAAGAACTAGTTGGGTTTAACTATTATAAGTGCAGTGTTAATCTCAAAATAGTGAGTTTTTTTGGTTCGATGTATTTGAGGATTAATTAGAGAATGTACAATGAGTTAAAATACTGACAACACTGCGACACAGAAGAGTGAAGATTAAAATTGTATTTGGAATAATTGTTGTGTGTGTGTGTGAAAGGACTTCTTCGGTTCCCATAATTAAAAAACTATTGAGATTCTGTATTAGGAATGACTATAACCTTTCTCTTGGGCGGTCAACAGTATCTATTGTCTTAAGCGAGCTCATCGATGTACATTGTTTAAGAATATACATATTTGTTCTAAGTGGATCAAGTTTCACTACACGCGAGAAGAATAAGAGTCCAAATTGTTCTTTAACGAGAAGACTGGAGTTCCGGGTATGCAAAGACAAATGCATTTTACTACAAGCGGATTTTATTCCATTATGCAGACCAATTTCTCCATTTGCCGTCTACTAGTAAATTTTCTCTATTTTTTGTAAAAATTGTATTAATTTACATAAAAAACGTTGTAATTTGAATATAACTCAAAATAAACATACTTATTTTCGTCGCTATCCATTTTTTTCATTGTTTAGAGCCCTTTCAAACAAAAGTCGACCAGGAATTTCCGGTAGAATTGAAAATTCTATTAAATAGAAAAATATCGATACCAATAGAAACTCGCGATACCGATAATCGACTTTAATTCTATTGAACTTTTCACAATTCTAGCAACAGAAAAGCTTCGATACCAACAGAAACTCGTAGTACCGATAGATCGACTTTAATTCTATTTGACTTTAATTCTATTGCGAATAGAATATCTCGATAAGGCCCTGAAACAATAAATTAATTCAAACGTCTTTTGTGTGTTCAAATCATCTTCAACAGACAGTGGCTTTATTGACAGCTTAAAATGACACTTTAACTCACTAACATTTGCACAAAGAAACACAACAAATTTAACGGTTCTTTTTTGTCCTTGCAACAACGAACCATGTCAGCAATTTAAAAGTTAGATGATAGCATTATGAAATAAAAAGATATTTAAGAACAAGCTCCTTTTTGCTTTAAGATAGCGCTGACTCTATTTCATTGGCCACCACTGTATGTATACAAGTAGTTCTGTGCAATAGCATGTGTTGAATTCGTCAACAAAAAAATGTGGTCTGGGTGCGACCCGCAAGGTCCACACGACTAACTTCCTAGTGGGAAGAAATAAAAAAACAATATTCATTATTTAATTAATAAGTATTATTTGTTTCACATGATCATACGAAAAGGTTTAATGAAGCTCAATCCCAAACACTAATGGCCTACACATAAACACTTGCTTCTACAATTACTACAATGTTTGATGAACAATGAAATTTTCTTCTTCACGTTATCAAGAAACCATCAACTTGGAGATATCTCATCAATACCACACATCAACTAAGAATGCTGAATTAACATTTCTTTACTTACAAGTAACTAAGCAACAATATTGATAACAGACTACGCAGCTGACAGCACAATACAATTTACTTTCTTCATGAATTGTTCAAGACTGACATCACAAAACTACTGCTTTTCACCTTGAACCGTTCAAAATCATCAGTAGGAGATTATTAACCATATCCTCAAGAATTTTATCATCTCCAACAAACATTTCCATATTGGCTTGTCACAAAAAAATAATAACTAGCAGAAATTGATCAAGCTCTCATAACATCAATCAGCCCATACACAACATATGCAATTAAATCGGATTTAAAATGGAAGAAATCGACTTTACATAAGACTTATCAAAATATGAAATAACAATATTTTTTCATAAATACTATTTATATGTACTTATAGAAATGAAAAAAAAACATTGTTCCATCGAAAATAACTTTCACGGTTAATAACTTCTACTTACAACCATGTTCCACGTCATAATTTATTTTTTACATATTAAATGTACATCATACTATTACCTCCAAATGTTTTCTCAAACATAATATTCTTGTATTAATTGCATATGAATAGAGCAACCTTGAATTGCAAAAAGATTGTTGATTTTTTTATATCGAAGAATATATTCACATCCCATTTTTTATTATTATTATTGTTATCAACGTCATTTTTTTATTATAACTAATTGTTACGAGTTGGCTAGTTCGAAATCTTATTATTCTCCTGGCCTGATAATATAAATTTAAAATTCTACACATTCATCTAGTTTTTGTTCATAAGTATTTTTTTTAATAATATTTTTTTAAAATAATTGCTACGATATTCATAAAAATTTTGCTAAAACAACAATTATACAAACAATTATAATATTAAAAAAAAATCACTACGAAGGTATTGAGAATCTGCACGAATGAATAGTACAAATCATCAATTTCAAAATTCAGCTAGTTTGCCTTTATTTTTTTAGTTATTTAATTGCTAACAAAAAACTACTGGACCGATTTTTCTGGAAACTTAATCAGTTCGTAGTTACGTAATTACGCGTCAAATGAACCCGGTCCCATGTCCATATCGTCTTTGTTTCTCGAGATAATCGACGCGAAAGATAATTCCGAAAGCACATACGCACATACGAACATACGCACATACGCACATACGAACATACGCACATACGTACATACACACACACAGACATCTCTGTAAAAACGTTGGATTTGGATTCAGGTGACCTTAAAACGTGAAGATATGTCAAAATTCGCGATTTACAAACTCGGCCCCATTACATCAACTTCACACTGGGAAGTTAATAAGAACTGAACCCCAACAAACAAGCGCTAACAACAGCAGTTTGCGCATAAACATGTTGTTTATTCACGGCCTACACCAAGTAGTTGAGTAACCGAACACCAGCCGAGTCAGCACAATGACCAAACTGCAGTGAATGACCTGGTAGGGCACATGCGATGAATCGAGTCATCAACTAGTAAATTAAGTTATCCCCCCACCCGCGGTAAGGTGTAAAAATAATGGAAGGATTTACATGGTCCTTCGAGCCTGATTACCCGGAACAGTGTAAATTACGAGTATTGTATAGTGTTGTGAGTGAAATTGACGATATAGCGTAGAAGAAATCCATCGAATATGGATCAGTTCTAAAAAGGATGGAGAGTCACGATACTCTGTGGAGTATATCCTTAAACGACTAGAGAAATTGGAGCAGCATTGGGTCGACTTCCAATTAAATAACGGGTATTTAGAAGACCTAAGGAAGGCGAACCCGCTCCATGACTACTTTACAAAAAGGTAATTTAGTCAGCGAAATTGGATGTGTTAAAAGAGAAAAGGCAAGCCGATGTTCCAGAATTGCGTTTAGCTCACGCCAGTTCAAAACCAGCAGCGGCAGTTCAGACATCAAATAGCACATCGTCAGAAAGAACGGAGGAGCCGGCTGAGAAAGGAGGGAGAACAGCTATAACACCAAACTGAGGCAGTAGCTCCACAACCTGGAAAACATCGGGAAATGAAACTTCCACCCATAACCATACCAACAGTGGAAGGTATGAGGGGTGAACACCATTTTGGGAACTATTTGATCGATTAGTACAGCAGAATAGATCCTTAAGCGATTGCGAACGAATTCAGCATTTAAAGGGAAATCTGAACGGAGAAGCAGCAAGGATTGTCAATCACTTATCACCAACAGCTGTAGAATTGCTAACGAACCGGTTTCAAAATCCAACAGTGTTGGTCAACAACTACATTCAAAAATTACTTACTTTGAAATCAGTTCGAAGTGAAAATGCGTTCGACTTGAAATCTATCATGGATACGTCGAAAGAAATCTTGTACGTTATCACAAACTTGGGAGTTGATTTCAGTTCTTAGGGTCCATTAGTAATTCAGTTGTTATATCCAAAACTTGATAATGAATCAAGAAAATTGTATCAACAATCGAAAGGAACGTCAACACAAATTCCACAGTTAAGTGAATTTTTTTACTTCATCGAGGGCAGATTCCGAGGATCGGAGAGTAGTCAGGAACTCAACCGAGTACACCAGTCGCAAGCATCAAAAACAATATTCACAAAAAACCATTTGATTACCGTCACACAGTGAAATGCGTTGTGTGGAGCGAGTCTCATCAATTGTATAATTGCAATAGGTTTATAAGTATGAAGCCAAAAAACCGAATGGAGGTGGTCCAGAAGTCAAAGCTGTGTTTCAACTGTTTGCGAGACGGACATGCCGCAAGGGATTGCTCATCGAAGAAGGGTTGCAGGATATGCATACAACAACATAATTCCCTACTTCACTTCCCTCGAGGTAAGAGTGCAGCCGTCTTGGTAGCAGGAAGAACAGCAAGTGAAGAGCCATCATCGACAACATGAATCGCCACAGCATGTCAAAATAAGAGGACGGTACTACTAGCCACAGCCATGGTGAACATATGCATTGGAAAACAAGTGAAACTGATACGAGCTCTGATTGATCAAGGATCTCAATCATGCTTCGTGACACAGAAGTTAGCGCGTCAAATAAGGGTACCATTGGTCAAGTACGAGTCAGTGATAAATGGAATCAACGGTCATGCTACACAAGTCATCGCAGCATGCCATTTCACCATTCAATCAATCAATGATGAAGGAGTCAACGTGGAAATCGAAGCTCTAGTAATGCTTGTTATTACACCAAGATTGCCACTATAAAAATTTTCACCCAACCAGTGGCCACACTTTCAAGGCTTGAAGTTGGCGGATCAATGGTACGAACAACCAAAGGATATTGGATCAGACATTTTGCCGCACTTCCTGACGCATGGATTGATCACGGGTCCAGCTAATACTCCAATGGCATAAAATACAAGGTTTGGCTGGATACAATCTGGACCAGTCATTACTACCTCAACTCCTACCTCAATCCCAAAGAAGCAAACACAAACTAAGATCCTCACATCATGCATCAGTGTGTGCAATGAAGACGAAGGATTGAAGAAATTTTGGGAGCTAGAAGAAGTACCAACTGCAAGCGTCAAGTCTGCAGAAGATGAAATGTGCGAAAAACAGTACCGCGTTATTTGGTAACGGTGATGAAACAGGACGATATACTGTCAAATTACCACTGCTAAAGAATCGCATGGTCTTGGGAAATTCACGTAAAATGGCATTAAAGCGATTTATAATGTTGGAACAGAGATTCGAAAAAAAAGAGGAGCTTCGGCATGAATATTGCAAATTTATTCAAAACGACATCTGGACAATGTTGACAGGTCCCACGAATCAAAAGGATCGTGTCTCCTGCTACTTCGATGGAGGTCATTCCCAATCGTGTTTACATCTGATATCGAAAAAATGTATCGGCAGATTTTAGTCGATTAGGAGGATCAAAATTCTAGCGGGGAGAAAATTCTAGTGGCCCAATCAAGGAATATGCTCTCAAAACAGTCACATACGGTACAGCATCAGCCCTGTATTTGGCAATTAAAACATTATGCCAGCTAGCTGAGGATGAAAGACAGAGGTATCCACGGGCTAGCAAAACAGTGCTTCTATGTAGACGACTGTCTCGGCGGTGCAAATTCACTTTAGGAGTGTGAAGATTTTCAATGAGAATTTGTGCAGCTACTTCATTTGGGTGGATTCAACTTACGAAAATGGACACCAAATTGTTCAGAGTTCATAAAATCCTTACCAAAAGAAGTCGTTGAAATGGAGCCAGAGCATGACTTTAATAGTGACACAACATTCAAATTTTTGGGAATAAAATGGTGCACGAGGACAGACGACTAGCACCTACGGTGTACAGGATGGTTACAGACCAACGTATATCTACAGGATTGTTACTGGATTACCCGGACAGAATTCCACACACAAACACACATATGCACATTTTATTTTTACCTTTTTGCTTTATTTGTTTCTAAAAATAATTTTTTTTTTATTTTTAAATTTTTCGTTTTTTTATCTTTGGCGATTGAGTTTCGCATTTTATTTTTAAGTCGGTTTCTAAATTCCATTTTTTTTTTATTACGCTTCCAATTTTGAAATTTTGATGTTTTTTAATATATAAATACTAGCTGACCCGTGCTCGCCTTGGTTCGCCCCCTGCCAGTTTTAAGAAAGAAATGTATTCAGCTTCTGAATTCCCCATGAAATAGATTTGTAGGAAACTGGGATTAGCATTACAGTCAGGCATTAATGTTCCAATAAGGTGGTAAACTTGACCCTGAATCTTAAAAGTGGGAATATAGTTGCCTTCTGTTATGCGTTTATCACAAAAGGAGGTCATTTGAAAGGCTGAGTTAAACTTTCTGGGAATCTCTAAAAAAGTTTTTGACTAAAGATGATCACCCAGTAGAATGCTCTTTGGTAGTTCCGGCGGTGCACCTACAGATTTCTCTGAAAACACAATCCAGCAGATTCTTTTGCTCACTTTTGTGCACCACAAAAGCTACAAACCTGAGACATTGTACCTACATGCGACTCCTTTTCGTATGAAATGAAACGTTCATATTGAAAACATGAATATTTCTTTAGGCTCCACGGTCGAACAACATTTTCACCGATAACAGTAAACCGTTCACTGACAGAACCAAGTCTATTAACAGTGGAACTTTGCACATTTCTCAGCCGAGACATCCGCCTAATTTTTGTATCTTTATTCCTTCGCTCAATATCGGGCTTAGAATATCTCTTACTCATTTTAGTTGACGCCACATATTCGTTGAATTACATACCAACTGATCCGGTTAAACTGAATACAATATTAAAATGTGCAAACTCAATTATAACCAGAGTATATCTACTTACAGTGAGTAGGGACACTCTCCACGTGTTTCTTATCAGTTCACAATTTTGAGTACCGCTATATCTCACAGACACGAGAAATAGACGGCAGTATAAATGCTGTAGTGAAAGAGGGATGGAAGAGAAGAAAACCTAATTTGAAATGTGGCACAGGGTGACACCAAAAAAAAAATAAAAAATAAATTTCTCATCATTCTTTATTACACATTTTATAATTATATAGTTCACGTGTGTGTTACACTTAAATATTTATGTTTGTTGTTAGTTTTTTTGTTATCTTTATTAAATTGCTTCAGAATATGGTAAACTCGTACTCGGACATAAAATTTGATAAGAAATTCCTTATTTTTCCTTATTTTGGCAACAATTGTATTGAAATTCATTTTTCAAAATATTAAAAATATTCATCTCAAAATTATTGCGGAAATACATGTTTGGATGGTAGATTTAAATTGCGTTCTAAAAAGTAATATGAATTTGGCGCTATAAAATATATGCTTAAACAAAATTTTTTAAATTCATTAGAGTACCTCCATCCTCTTCGCTTTTTTTCAAAATTATGGATTTAATGTTCAACAATGGTTGCTAATTCTTTGGGTAATATCATTTTTGTTTTTTCTAAATATACAGCTTCCGAATACTTTCCTTTTTTAGAGTTTCAATTTCTTTTTTTAATTTTTCACACTTCCTTTCTCAAATAAAATGCCTCTTCCCCTTCCGTGAAAGACGTGTGCGTCGATTTATGACCTTTTGGTAATCTTTCCACGGGATCGTCAAAAAGCTCAATGACTGCAATACCTTCACTAAGTGGCTCATCTAATTCCGGTGCTTCCACTGGAGCATTGACAGATTCATTATTTTGAATATCGCCTGTTTCCGCTTCTTTCGCCACAAAGCTCTCCATCATTTGGATATCTTTATTACCTTTGTTTATATGGGTAATACTTTTCAATACATCCAAATTAGGTGTTGCCGACCATTTCAAACGCAGCTTTGACTTGCCATAACAGTCATTCGAGAAATGTCTTTCGCAGATTCTAAATTCCTTCTAAATTTTTTCATTTAATAAATGTTGTTTGTTAACGGAAGCAAACCACTTTGCTTTTCTAAAAAAAAAAGAAGAAATACAACACAGTTTTTTATTTTTTGTTGCCTGAATTATAACTCGACTGAAAAGGTAAAACATCTTAAGTCCATTTTCAACAAGGTTCACAAAAAAAACGACTTAAGATGTTTTACCTTTTACTTTGCTTAAATAAATGTTTCAATATGCTTACCTCTCACTATTTTCCGGTATTCTAAAATACTTGACACCAACGTTTTCTTTCTCCTCTCGCCCGCACGCCAAACACTTAAAATAATGTTTTCCCATTATTATATTTATCGTTGCACTTCACTTGTTTATAATAATATTTAATGTTCTTTAAGTCTTTCAGTTGGACTGTTACACACGCGACACCCGTTTTTCTTCCAATGCAAGTTATCGAAGAACTGATAACAATCCAACTCCAGCCCGCCTTTAAAAGACGTGCGAAAAAAATGTAAACAAACCGCGCTCCAGTCTGACTACCTAATTAGTGTGACCATCTGCCATAAAATTTAGCATATAAAAAGGGTTGACAATAAAACTTAAAATCGTCAAATATGATATTTAACGACGTCATAGCAAAGCAAAAAGGTTCAATTGCATTTCCTGGAATGAAATATTTATTTTGAAAATCCATAACTAAGCCCATAAAATCAATAATCACTGACAAAAAACCCAAACAATACCTCCTATACGAAAGCAAAGCTGGTCACCCCGTATACTTCAATTCATACCAGCATGGAGAGGAAAAATACTACTACACTGACAGTTCACTCCAGCCCGCCTTTAAAAAAACATTATGGGAAAACCACATTTATATATCTTACGCATAGAGCCGTATGTGATCGTGCTGGCAAATTGTGTTGTGTGCTCTTTTTATTATAAGAGATCGCACATAAGGGTTAAAATCAATACTTTTTACCTCTTTTCGCTTATTGTACGTTTTTTTTTTAGGTTTTTCTTGCGTTAGTAGCATTTGCATATGTGTAGAGAGTGTCCCTACTCACTGTAAGTAGATATACTCTGATTATAACATCCCCAGTGGGAATCGCTACCACAACACACACAGACACAACATGCACACAACCCATCCATTACGTATGTATAACAGAAAAATAAGGATAAGGTAACACACATACTTCTATCGGCAGCCACTCGCCTCTACTCATAAATTTACGAAGAGGCAGAGAAAGGAGAATAAAGAACAAAAAAAAAATTATCACCACTGAGACATGGTTGGGAGACATGATCAACGAAAAATTAATCAAATTCTGAATTTTACAAATGATATTTTTGATATTGTTCAGCTTCTAGATGACGTAGAATCATGATTTTGGACTTGAAATTTGCGTCTTTAAAAACTCTAAACGACAAAACTAATTCGATTAAAATCGACAAAAGCAAAGTTGATGTTATTTGTGTTTCTTAGTTCTTTTGTCTCTTTTTGTGGTCTCCCAAGCTCAAAACTGTGTAAGTAGCTTTATCTAAACCTAGTCCATGCCATTTCGTAATCAATAAAAAAAAATCACTAAAATCGGTTCAGCCGTTTTCTCACAAATACCGGGCAGAGAAATATCAACTTCATTTTACAATAGTAGTTGATAAAAATGGAAAGGGATAATAGGGGGTTAGCGCGGTCACAAGGAGTACCGCATCACAAGGGGTGAACGCACCGGAGGGGTACATGACGCGTTCGGGGAGCCTGAAACACCCGGACTTCTCATAACAGGGTAACCATGATCGTCCGGTACCATGCAACGGCTCTGTTCGCCCCAAAGGGGTGCTCCGAGGGACCCGCACAACCCGGAATTCTTTTCGAATTTTTTTTTTAGAGGAAGGGGAAATCTCCAAAAGATACTGATGATCCGAGTAATCAGTATGCCGGATTTTTACCGATTAAAACGGCCTCCCACATAATTTCGATCTAGTCACTGGGACTAATAAGCAATTTTTTTCTAATCTAATCTGTAGGGTTTTTGTCGTTTCGAGAGTTCCGCCCATCGACAGATGATATAATAATGAAGTAAGTACTTATTTTCCTGCTTAGTTACTTTTCAATGTTAGGTAGATGTCCAGATACATACATTCCTACATATATATTTATTTCTGAATGGGTGGTCTGATTGACCTAAACCAGTTCAAATGGCTTTGTCCTTTTGAGCCTTCGTGCTATTTTTCCGTTGTCCAAAAGTTGTACTACTTCAGTGTTTGTGTGTAGTAGAAGCCTTGATTCGTGCCTTCGTGCATTTTTCTTAATTTCATCTGTGACGAATTCCATTCCTAGGTCCCTGTGGAGGTCATTATTCCTTATGTACCATGGTGCATTGACTATATTTCTTAGTACTTTGAAATCTTTGAACGATGTCTGCGTTGCTCTTTTTAGTACAGCCCCATAATTGACTACCATATGTCCATATTGGCCTTAATGCTTGCTTGTATAATAAAAGCTTGTTACAGATCGATAGTGGTGAATCTTTTCCTATCAGCCAATACATTTTTCTGTACTTTATTTCCAACTCCGTGTTTTTCTTTTTCACGTTCTCTTTCCATCTTAACTTAGCATCTAGGGTCATTCCAAGATATTTTGCTGTGTTCGCGTACGGTACTACTTTCTGGTTGATAGTTACCGGGATGAGATTTAATAATCTATTAGTGAAGTTTATATGCACTGATTTGCTTTCATTAAGCTTGATTCGCCATTTTGTTGTCCAATTAAAAATTTTGTTCACAGCTGATTGCAGCTTCTTTGTAGATTCTGCATTGTTCTCTCCTACCGCTAGGATTGCAGTGTCATCAGCAAATGTGGCCAATGTGCTATTTTCTGGTTCTGGAAGATCACCAGTATATAGGAGATAGAGAATGGGGCCCAGCACACTGCCTTGTGGAACTCCAGCTTTAATTTCCGTTAATTCGGAATACGATTCTTCCTGTTTTATTCTAAAAAATCGTCCGCTTAACCTTCCTATACCCGCGTGAAAAAAAATAACACGTATACCCGCGCACGGTCTCTGGGACCGAAATTCAAGAGCCCGTAGTTTCTCTTCTACTTCGAATATTTTTACGAAATTTTTTTTAATCAGTAGAGTGATATATTGTTAACGAAATAAAACAAGTTTATATTAGTTATAGTATTTTACAAGTAAGGTACACTGGGCTAAATTGCACCGTTACTAAAATTTTTCCAAAAAGGAAGCATTGATTAAATTTGTTAGTTTAGTTATAGCTTTCATTGGTAATTGCCTCAATATTTCACCGGTTATAAGATCATAACCAAGGCTTTTTTTCGGGTTAATATTATTTTTAATCTCATTTCTCACTTCTCTTGCAGACGTAAGTCTTATTTCCTCACTTTCATCTCCGACTGTCCCCATAGGTATGTATATTTCTTGCGCGCTGTTTGGTTGAAATATATTTTTTAGGTATTCTGCGAATATTCTAGCTTTGTGTTCGTTACTCCTAGCCCATTAATTGTTCTGATGGGTGGTATCTGCATAATTGGCCTTTTGATGTTTTTCATTGCTTTCCATAGCGAATAATCGGTTGTTTTTTCGTTCGTTAATTTTCTAAGGTAACCTTTCATGAGTCTTCTTTTAATGTTCTAATTTTTTTCTTAACTGTTGGGTAAGATTATTCAGTTTCGTTTTGTCTTGGGGGACTCTAGTTTACTGCCATCTTTTTCTCGCTCGCCTTCAAGCCGCAATAAGTTCTCTGATTTGTCTGGGATAGAAGTTCCCTTTAACCTTCATTCTAGTTTCTGGCGTATTTATCCATGCTGATTGTTGTATATCATTAACAAATTTGTCCACTTCTCCTTCCAGTTGTTCAGTATTGCACGTAGCCACACTCAATTCAATCCTATCTTCCAGGGTCCTCTTGAAACTTTCCCAGTCGGTGTGTTTGTTTGTTAGCATTGGTCTGCTTCGCTTTTAAATTATATTCTGACTCAATGTGAGTAGTATTGGGGAGTGATCAGAGTTTAGATCGTTGAATTCATCAATTTGGAGATGATTTGCAGATATGTTTTTGATTAAAAAGAACTCTATCAGGTCTGGTATTTTATTAAGATCAGTCGGCCAGTATGTCGGTTTTCCGGTTGACAAGACTTCGCATCCGTATAGTATAGTTGCTTTGAATAATTCTTTGACGTTGACGTGAAATTACGTGAATTAGTTTTTTTTAAATTTAGTGGATATTTTTTATATATATGTATATAGTGAATAGCATTTTTTAAATATTTTTTCTACTGAGCAAAGTAGCTCACAAAATAATTGTAAGAACCTGCTCTAGAATTTTTTTTTTGTGTGTTGTGCGCGTAATAGGCTCGAATGGAGCCCAACCAAAAAAAGAAGATTTCTCATCAGCGCTGCCGGCAGGACGACGAGGGATCCTAAATATCGTGAGTAGTCTTTTTAAGTTCTTAAAGAATTTTGAATATATATATTGTTATGCCTGGTTTGGCTATACACAAAAAAAAAGGATCCACTATAAGTCGTCGGGCCGGATATGGCTGGGGTCAGGAACCTCCGGTGTTACCTTAGACTTTATTGCAAGAGTTTATCGAGCGCCGCAACAATTTTAGTGTTATGAAGAAGAACGACCAGCGAAACGTTTTTACCAAAGTTAAAACAAACCACCGAAAAAATGTTCAAGTAATTACCAGCGAAACGTTTTTACCAAAAGTTAAAACAAACCACCGAAAAAAATGTTCAAGTAATTAAAAACGTGCACTTTTCTTTATGTAATAGAGAATTCTTTATTAAATGAAATAAAATAAAATAGTTCAGTAACAATTGTATAGTATGTCTTGCCAGAAGGGCGGAAAATCTAAACTTAACTTTAACAAGCAATTCGAACCATTATTTGTAGGCAAAATTTGCTGACGCCGCTACTGTATTCTGCTTGTGCATAAACTGCTGATGATGCGTCTGGTTGTTTCGCATGTCGGTGTTCCGTCGCATTCGTGACCTCAAAAAGTTTTTTTTTTTTTTTATTGTACATAACACGTCCCCCTTTCAGACACATCTAAGGATATTTTATCCTGAGATTGGACTTTGGTGTCCTTAATTCAAAGGCCTCCGCCGATGTAGAGTGCTCCGGTGTATCTGCCACGCCTAGCCTTACTTCAGGGTTCACTCGGTTCTTTCTATTGAAACACCTATTAAAAAGAGTTATCGTTGTTCTTCCAGATCCGCAGTTACATTTCCAGATAACATAGCTTATTATAATTAGACTCAGGACTCCAGATATTGATATCAGTACACCTTGTGTTCGTTCTGGTATTTGCTGAAGGGTTTTTGACCAAAAACTTCGTTGATTTTGAATTTCGGAGGTCATGTCTTGTAGTTCATGGATATCTTTCGCTGTAATTTTTGACATCGGTTCTCGTTTGATTGCTATTTCATGTAGTTTTACGTTGATGCAGCAGTCTTCCAAATCGCCGTATGAATATTTGTCTTTTATATATACTTCATTGCCAACACCTAAGGTTCTTATTGTCATGTCATATGTTTCTAATTTACAATCATTATTAATTACAATTATGCCTGTACCAAAAAGTTTTCCCGTTTCTGTTTCGTTTTGACATTTACATTTAAAATTGGTTTCTTCAGTTATTGTGTACAAAAAGGAGTTATCTTTAATCTTATGAAATAATTCAATTTGCGAGTTTACAATTTGTGCATTGCAGTTTTCAGCTTTATTCCTCATAAAGATACTTATCTCACAATTCGAATCACTTAAAGTACTACGTAATAATTGAGGACTACATACATGTATTTTATTAAATATTTTACAATCGTCTAGTTTTTCTTTTAATACATATTCTTCTCTGTTTTTATTTATAATTAGGTACTTATTACTTAAGGTTAAGATTACAAATCCGTTTGTTACTATTTTTGGGAGAGTAATTGTTTCGTATACGTCAAAGGTTTCTTATGTAACTGTTGGGACATGAATTATAAAGATAATAGTACGGTCTTTAGTGAATGCCTTGATCTCTAACATTTTCAGAATTTCCGCGTAGTTTTCTAAATTTGGTTCTATTGCAAGTATATTATTGTGTTCGGATTCTCTTAGCTCGTTTAATAAGTCGGAAGGCTCAATGATACGCGGATGCAAAATTCCCGATTGAATAAATAAAAGACTGTCAATTATTTGTTCTATCTCAACTTCAAGTCGCATAATCTTATGATTAATTCTGGTAGATACTTCATCATAATAGGAAGCTAAAGTGATAGTTCGATTAAGATTGTCCTCCCTAGTATCAACCCTATTAATCTCATCAATAATTTCATTGATCTTTTTCAACGTTACATTAGCATTCTTTACACTTTCAAGTACTTGTTTATTTAGATGGCTCATTACTTTTATGTTTTCTTCCATACCGTTCTTTATTCTGATTTCATTCTCCGAAATGCTTTGAATTGCTGTCGAGTAATATTCAGCATCCTCGTTGTCCATCGTTCCAAATAAAACCTTAAGACCTGAACCTATTACATTAGCTAGACCTCGTTTTAATCTTTTCGGTTTTCCTACTATGCCTGAAATTATGCCAATTCTATGGTCTGCTTTAGCTATCTCTTGTTTTGCTGATTTTTGAAATTGTTTACACTCTGTTTTGGATTCTATACAAAGGTTGTCTATTGAGTTAATCATGTTTCTAATGTTAAAACTTGTCTGTTCCATAATGGTTATATCTAAATGTGCTATTAATGTTAATTTACTATTTATTTCTTTTCCATTTCCAATGTGGTTGAAGTATATCCCGGTATGTTTCTGAAGATCGTTTATGACTAAGTTCCCTGCGTTTGTCGAACAGACGCATGATATCCTGAAAATAGGGTTTGACATTAGCTTTGTTGAATTTCTGTTGCTTGTTTTGAAGTTTTACGACTACGTGATTATCGTGTACTTCAAGAATGGGAAACGCGCCTTTATACGTACATACTCAATAATTTTCCTTTTCTTTCATTTCGTATAACTACCTTTTGACCTACTTTATATTCTATTGATTTACCTAATTTGTTGTCATACCTCACTTTCGATTTTTGCCTGCATTTTCTTGTGTTTTCCTTAACGATTTCTTGTTTTTTAAAGAGATTTGATTTTAGTTCATCAACATACCTAGTCATATATGGTTGTCTCGTCAACTGTGTCTACTGCGCTGGGTCTATTTACTTCGAATCCGAATACGATTTCGTAAGGCGTGTAGCCTGTGGTGTTATGAACTGTGCTATTATAGCAAAATCCAGCATATGGCATTTGTTTGTGCCATTCTCTCAGTTGGTTTAGTTCCCTACCTGTGGACTTAAGATACTCTAACAGCCTACAATGGGCTCTTTCTACGCTCCCATTGGCTTGTGGATAGGCCACGCTTGTTGTTATGTGACTGATACCGAGTAATTCGCAGAATTCTTTGAAAAGACCATTACAAAATTCTAGGCCGTTGTCAGATAGAATGATTTTGGGCATTCCAAAATTCACTATCCATTCCTCCATTATTGCACGAGCGACAGTGCCCATCTCTTTATTTTTTAAGGGAATAAACTTAATAAATTTGGAAAGGTCGTCCTGGATTGTAAGGCCGAATTTAAACCCATATTCCGTTTCTTGTAAAGGTCCTATAAGATCTATCATAATCTTCTCTAGAGCCCTATCCGCAGACGTAACAATTTTCATGGAGTTCCTTGTTGGAACTCTATTCACCTTTTCAGTTTGGCATTGAGGACAGTTTTTTACAAAGTACTCTATATCTTTCTGCATACCTTTCCACTTAAATTTCTTTCTAATTCTGGCGTACGTTGCCTTTTGGCCGGTATGTCCTCCTAACAGTCCTTTATGATATTCATTTATTATGATTCGTCTCCTTTCAGAGTCGAATACTTCCTCTTTATTGTCTGAAGCATTTTCCTCTCTATCAATTGGAGGTTCGTTTTGCGATATAACATCGTCTTCTGGGTTGTCCTCGATATCACCTATTATGTTATCATCTCTTATGTTCCCATTCTCCTCTAACATATTGCTTTCATTCGTGATTTCGTTATTATTTTCTACATTTCCATAACTTCATTATTTACTTCGATACCCTCTTCTTCCAACAGGCTCATCAAGTCCTGCCATGTTTCTTCTTTTTCTCTTTCCGTTATCCTAACGTTCCTGCTAAGCTCATCGGCCACAACATTATCCTTACCTTTCTTATAAACAATAGTATAGTCGAATTCCTCTAATTTGAGGCGCCACCTCACGAGTCGACTACCAGGATCTTTTACTTTAAACAACCACGTTAGAGGTCTGTGGTCGGTTTGGATAATAAATTTTGTTCCGTAGATGTACGGTCGAAATTGTTTTGTAGCCCATACGATGGCTAGACACTCTTTCTCGGTCGTACTGTCGTTAATCTCAGCTTTGTTCAGCGTTCGACTAACAAAGTGTACTGGTAAATCTTTACCGTTGCTCTCCTGACTAAGCACTGCACCGATAATAGTAAATATTTGAAAAATATTAGAGGCATCTGTTGTTATGATAAATGTTTTGCTATAATCCGGGTACTGTAGTATGGGATGTGTTGTTATTAATTCCTTTAGCTTCTTCCTGGTCTTGAGTCCAGATAAATTCAGCGTCTTTTTTTAACAATTTGTTCAATGGCTCAGCGACTTTACTAAAATTCTTAATGAATTTCCTGTAGTACCCTATCATTCCAAGGAATGACTTTATTCCTCTAGGGTTCTTTGGTGCTTCCATTCGTTTAATGCTTTCTACTTTCCCTGGATCGGGTTTGACTCCCTCGTCAGTGATTACATGCCCTAAGTATGAGACTTACTTCCTAAGGAACTCGCACTTATCAGGCTGCAATTTGACATTTGCCTTTCGCAATTGCTCGAAAACTTCCACTAATTTTTCATTATGCTCTTGTAAATTCTTTCCGTATAGGATGATGTCGTCTAAGTAGACGAAACATCGGATTCCCTGCAGACCTGCCAGAACTGTATTCATCAGTCTCTGGAAACAGGCCGGGGCATTTTTTAAACCAAATGGCATTCTCGTATACTCGAAATGGCCATATGGAGTACTAAATGCCGTCTTTTCGATGTCCTCTTCGTCCATTGGGATTTGGTGGAACCCAGACGTTAAGTCCAGGGTTGAAAAATATTTGGCTTTTCCCAATTGATCGAGGATCTCGTTTATATTGGGTAGAGGGTAATTGTCCGAAATAGTTAAGTCGTTCAACTTGCGGTAGTCAATTACCATCCGCCACTTTTTTTTACCGCTTGCGTCTGACTTTTTGGGAACTATCCATAGCGGAGAGCTCCAGGGAGAACTGCTATTTTGGATTATTCCGTCTTCTTTTAATTTTCCTATCTGTTTACAAACTTCTTCATCATG
Organism: Blera fallax; assembly: GCA_946965025.1. Classification (NCBI taxonomy): domain Eukaryota; kingdom Metazoa; phylum Arthropoda; class Insecta; order Diptera; family Syrphidae; genus Blera; species Blera fallax. Next base: position 55,054,476 of record OX337246.1, read on the forward strand.
TACCTTAGGGTACCTATAGGTTTTGGTGAAAACGGGTTCAGAATCCTTTTGTGTCCGTATTTTATGTTTTATGATAGAAGTTTTAGACAATTTTTCGTTTTCGATACTGAAGATGTCACTATATTTTTTTACAATTTCGATTAGGCTTTCGTTTTCCTCTCTGTTTAAATGGTCAGTTCGGACGTTACCCGACGCTAACTGAGATCTACCTTTAGAAATTTCAAATTCACTTAAATTTTTTCCTACGATCCTAACATTTTTTAAGTTAAATGGCTTGTCAGTAGTATTAACTATCGAAACTAGACATTTTCCATCATTGTTCAAAGTGACGCAATTTGGAACTATGATACCCCCGGTAATTTCCTGTCTGGGTACCATAATTGTTTAAGCTACTATCAATCCTAACTGTTCTAAAAACTTCAGACCTTTCTTTTATAGTAAATTCCTCTCCTAGAAATCGTAGAGGTATCTTTCCATATTTTCCACTGATAATATTTTCCTCGTAATTGATCGAAAAACCGCCGTCTCTTAAGAAGTGGTTCCCAATCAACCCATCATATTCTCCCAATAAATTATTTTCTATTACCTGGAGCTTAATGTTCGCAGGTCTAGATTTTCCAGCTAGGGGAACAAATCCAATTTCTAATTTCATTTCGCCTAAAGTTTCACGTATCTTCCCACCTATTCCACTGAATTTCGTTTTGTTTGCTGTATTCACATCATCTTTGTAGACACAATTTGCCTTGATGAGAGATATTTCGGCTCCCGTATCAACTATAAGTTTCTTAATTTCCCCGTTGATTACTACTAAAATATGAGGGCTTTCTGAGTTATCAAAAGCTCTAAGCTGCCATGGTGCCACACTTACCATGCAGCCTACCGAAAATTTCTCTCTTTATATCGGACTGTGTTTGAAGTTGAAGGCTAATCTGGATTTTGCCTAAATGGATTTCCATTTGCTCTATTTTGTTTCTTCTTAGGGGACCTACAGTTTCGAGCTATGTGACCTGGTTTGTCACAATTAAAACACAGCTTTTCCTGATAATTTATCTTAGCTAAATTCCTATTCGTGTAATCTTTTTGAGTATTGGATTTAAATAGATTGATACGCTGTTCTTCCTCAGAAGCGAACTTACCCGCCTCTGCAAGATTTTTGGGGCGCTGCGTTATGACATACGTAGATAATCGTTCACGAAGACCAATTATAAAAACCGATAAAGTTTCACTTTGGATGTACTCTATTTGGCCCTCTTTGTGTTCCTTTTTCACGCCCGCAAGCTTAGTTTGGAGGAGACGTCTTTGTAATGTCTCAACTCGCTGTACGTAATGTACCACGGATTCGTCCCTATTCTGTCTGATTGAAATTAATTCCCTATGTAATTGTAGAGCGCTGTGAGGCTCTCTAAATACTGTTAATAATTCTTCTTTTAACGTTTTCCAATCTGCAATTTCTTTATTCATCAGAATTGTTGTGGCGTTGCCACGAATTTTGGTTTTGATGTACTTAAAAAGCACGTTCTTCTGTGCCTCGGATGCCAGTTCGATGGCATCATCGCACGAATCGATGAAGGTAAAAACCTCATCGCTTGTACCGTTGAAGGTAGGGATGAAGGAGATTAACACGCTGATGGAAACTTCGGACATAACTGAACTATCACTGTTAAATAATTCTCTATTATCAACTTCGTTATCTGAATAATAACTTTCGCCTACGTCGACTTCACTACTATTTTCTAGCGATTCGTTAGTATTTATGTTTAATGCATTTAATGATGCACGGAGATTTGAAAACATTAGAAAACAAAATTATATTTTATTTTATCTTTCTAAAAACCTTCGATTATTTACTTTCACTTGAGTATACGAAACAGTCGCTTTACAATAAAAAATTACTCACATAAATAATACTACAAGCTCCATGAATCCCTCGCAGTTGCTGTAGTGGAATCCCACCGCTGCCACCAAAATATGTGTTATGCCTGGTTTGGCTATACACAAAAAAAAAAGGATCCACTATAAGTCGTCGGGCCGGATATGGCTGGGGTCAGGAACCTCCGGTGTTACCTTAGACTTTATTACAAGAGTTTATCGAGCGCCGCAACAATTTTAGTGTTATGAAGAAGAACGACCAGCGAAACGTTTTTACTAAAGTTAAAACAAACCACCGAAAAAATGTTCAAGTAATTACCAGCGAAACGTTTTTACCAAAAGTTAAAACAAACCACCGAAAAAAATTTTCAATTAATTAAAAACGTGCACTTTTCTTTATGTAATAGAGAATTCTTTATTAAATGAAATAAAATAAAATAGTTCAGTAACAATTGTATAGTATGTCTTGCCAGAAGGGCGGAAAATCAAAACTTAACTTTAACAAGCAAATCGAACCATTATTTGTAGGCAAAATTTGCTGACGCCGCTACTGTATGCTGCTTGTGCATAAACTGCTGATGATGCGTCTGGTTGTTTCGCATGTCGGTGTTCCGTCGCATTTGTGACCTCAAAAAGTTTTTTTTTTTTTTTATTGTACATAACAATATATATACATATATAAACGTAGATTTAAGAGCAGAGTTTTAGTGTAAGGTTTGGTTTTAAGTTTATGTTTAGTTTTAAGGATTTAAATAAAGTGCTAAGGGTAAAACATAACGTGTGATTAGGTTTCTTTTTGTTTGGTGTGTGGAAGGACGGCCGTCTCCTGTAGATGGACGAGGATGTAACAGGACAATACGAATGATGACTACTTGACGCTAAAATCGACTAACAATCCACGGACGGGCTTAGGTTGTGGCTGAAACGATACTGTAGGGGCTACCTTTCATATATTCCGGCCAGAAAGGTAGAATTTGGTTTGTGTCGCAAGATATGAAGGGTGGGCTGGCCAATAACATCTGGCATGCCTTGGGTTCTTGACGAACCTATGGAGAGGAGAGACACTGGGAAGGTGTTACCGCGTTGAGGGTGTAAGTTAGGTTAAGTTTAAGTTAGTTCAGGTTTAGGTAAGGGTTTAGTTTAAGTTTTAGGTAAGTTAGGTTTAGTTTAGGCTAGTTAGGTTATTTCGCGAAGTCCTTCCCGGTCTTTCTCCTGGCCATAGGCATAAGCCCTTGGACATTTTCCTTTTTTCTTTCTATCTTCTTTCCTATCCTTTTCCGTCCGTCCGCAGTCAGCGTAAAGTAGCTTTTTCCTTCTTTTTTGATTTCTTTTATATAAAAGGCACGAGATTTTCGCCACTAGCGAATCAAGCGGTAGAGATAGACCACCTGCGACTACATGAGCGGGCAGCCAGCTGTCATCAGATGAACGATCACAATCCCTGCAAAAGAGGGCGCCACCAGTTGCAATAGCGGCAGAGCTGAAGGATTATCAACGGGTCCATACAGACTGTGGTCCCCAATTTCTCGAACGCTATGCTAACTCTCGGTACCTTACGATATCCGAAAACAGAGACTCTACAATTCAGCGTTGGACAATTCAACAAACCGTTCCAACGGTTGGTCCTGCTGTCCTACAAACCACTCCAAGGGTATCTACGGAGCATAATTTTAACCCCAGCATAGTTCAGCCATACGATGGGAGTGCTTCGTGGACGGATTACGAGACACTGTTCGAAATTGTCTCTGTTGTATTGGCATCACTCCTACTTTACTTGAATTACATTGCACTATGTACAATGCACTATATTACTTCATGTTATGTTATGTTGACATTTGGGTTTAATAAAGAATCCACATTCTTTGGTTAATCGTCATACTTAACACATGGTGGCAGCGGAAACGAAAAAGTGAAAAGAAAAAAAAAAAGAAGAAGACGAGGAAAAAAAAAACTGCGCACAATTGCACAAAATAAGAAAAGGATAAATAAAATAAATCAACCGGATAAATAAAACCAACAAAAACAAAAAAAAGAAAAGGGGAAAGAAATAGAAAGGTAATTAAATTCAAATCTGAAAGAAAAAAAATACCAATACGTGTAATTGCATGAAATGTCCGAGGAATCGAAGGATGAACGATCGACCACAACTGTAAAATTAAAAACAACAGCATTTTCACCAGTCTCACCTCCAACACCGTCCAGAAACTCCAGAATGCAGACCCAATTGGCACATTCGGCACCAGAAGAATTTTCATTCACTTCATCCGAATGGGAAAAATGGATTAGGCGATTTGAGAGGTATCGCATTGGAAGCGGATTGCACGAATCAGCGGAGAAGACACAATAGACGGAGAGCCGACTGTCACATCACTTACGTCATCGGGTACCTAAAAAAATTGAATATCAATGTGAAGTAGATGGTGAGAGGAGATGTTATCAGTCGGTCTGCCTAACTTTATCCTGCCGCAAAGCGCTTTTATTACGTCACTTCCGGTCGAATTTGTGAACGAGTACTTACGTCATAAGACACCTATAAATGAAAATGGCTTTTAGATATAAGTTAATAAGTACTTCAAGAATAACTTGGTCTGCCTGGCCGTACCCTGCCGCAACATTCCGGCAGACCAGCCGAAAGTAATTGATTTTTGACCGAGTACTTACGTCATCAAGTACTTAAAAAATTTTAACGCCAGATTCTTCCTCACCCTTTGCTCTTCTAAAAAAACCAGGTCTGCCTTAGCTTACCTTGCCGCAAATATGTGACAGACCATAAAATGTTTTACATACATTCCAGTTTAATAGCATTGAAAATGTTTTTTTTTATTAAATATTTTAAATTTTTTTGGTTTATTTACAACGCTTTATTTATAAATAAGAATAAAGTTATTAAATCCAATGAAAATAATATAAACTTCTTACTTTAAACATTAGGTAATGACAAATTTAACTAGTCTGCAAATCCTAAAGCTACTCAGAATCGTCATCAGACTCGTCAAAAAACTCATTTTCTTCTTCATCACTTAAATTGTTTTCTTTATGTATTATGTCATCAACATTAAGGGGCGTTGGATCTCCTTCAAACCAAAGAGCTTCAAGCTTTTCGTCCTTGAGGATCCAACCACAGTTTTCGAAACTATATTTTGAACAATCGACTTCTGTAGCATTTTGCCACACTGAATTTATATAATTAGTTCTTAAAATCTTTTGTTTTAATGAATTCCAGCACGGTGGAATAAGGCTGGAATCAAAGTTCTTAATTTTTCTTTGTAAACTCTTAGAATTGGTGAAAGTAGCGTACAATTTGTGAAAAATATCAAATCTTGCTGAATTTATGTTTTTGCAGTTTTTTATACTATATAATTTGCATATAAATTCCTGCAAAACCTGCATTTTCAGTTCATTCTCTGTATCATTTGGATTGTTTAAAGATTTAAAGATTTCTTGAAAATGTTTGTTTTTATGTAGCTGTTCAAAGGGTTTTATTTTGCCTTTCCTATAGAAACCAGCTGTGTAATCAGATCCTGTAAAAGCATGAAGTCGAGCAAAGCAAGACATAAATCTTGGCCAAAATTTTGAGATAAGGAGGTGCAGTTTATGCAACTGACATCTTTTAAATTTTATGTTGCGCTAGTAAGCCAAATTTCCAAATGTTTTAACTTGTGTATGTTACCCAATAAAATTATTAAAACATCTGTATCGGATGCCTTAACAACTATTTTTGAGTTAATTCTCATGTGAAATATTAGTCTTGTATCGGCTTCTTCGTGAATGCATTCGAACTCTGTTTCTTCAATTTTAAGAACTCTATCACTCACAGAGGTAAATGAGAAACATCGTTCTTCCAGGGTCAGATAGACTTTTGTGTTACGCAATTCTTTTGCCATAGAATCTCTTTTCCAATCCTCACCCAAAAACTTCACTAAAGCTTCTTTTAATTTAATGTTTTTCAAGCTCTTTAAGAAGTCATTAGGACGGATTTGTGATGGCCCAAGATGTTGTATGGAACATCGTGCTCCTGGCGACTACGGCGTTCGATGTCTTTCAACGCCGGTTTGAAATACCTATCAAAAACTAAATGCACTTCTGAAGCATCCGTATTGAAAATTTTTCTCAAAATCATTTCCGATAAGCCCAAATGATGCAAAAAATTAAGTCCATCTATAAGATCGAAATCAATGCTGTTGGGTTCAACAGGCTCGAAAAAAGATGAAGTTTTTTTTGCCAGAACGGACTTATAAGTTTTGAACATTTCACCAGAAGGATCACAGAGTGCTGGTGGAGCAGGTGACGACGGATATGACAAACACATTTCCATATCAATTTTATTTTCTAAAGAAATTGCCAGTAACCTTCCAAATATATCACGCTCCATTTTAATTAATGTTTGCTTTCCGTCCCTCCTTTTTGTATTTCTTTAATATTTCAAAAGCAAAGTTGTTTATGCCATTGCGTTTGATTGGCTTTCCGAAACGGGAGCAATCATTATAACATTCTTCTAAAAATTTCAATTTTAGAGCTTCACTGCTTTTTTTTTATATTTGAAAAAAAGTTTTTTTCTAACGCTGCTCTTCCGACGCTGCTCTGCTAGTTTTAACATTGAATAGGTGGGTCTTTTCAAGTTTAGGGTCGAATGGATTTATGTACTGATTAAAAGTACAAATTATATTGCTCAGTGCTTTGCTATCTTTTTCTATTCTGCTCAGTTCTAATTCCTGTGAGATGTCATCCTTGCGGGAAATATTTTACTCTTGCAAAGTTTTGAAATTATTCTCGTCCGAATACTATGACTTAAAGCCCATCGCTGTCGGGCTGATATAGAGTTGGTAAAATGACTAACACCTGTTAACGAGTTAGCTGCATCTGCATTAATGGTTTGTACGAGCGTTAGATCAACTGGAGGTCTCGCTAAACTGCCTTTGGTCCGCTTGACGCAAAAGCACCACGCTTGAATTCTTTAAGCAGATGCCAATCGGAAGGAAAAATGCATGATTTTGGATTGGGAAAAACAAGGAATCATAATTAAGCAACTTTGAATCAGATATAAACAATATCATCAAAAAAGTTAAAACGCATTTCGTTATTCAAATCTGAGGAAATGGGGTCAAAGCTTACATGTTCATGGAAGAATTTATGGTCTGTCACATATTTGCGGCAAGGTAAGCTAAGGCAGACCTGGTTTTTTTAGAAGAGCAAAGGGTGAGGAAGAATCTGGCGTTAAAATTTTTTAAGTACTTGATGACGTAAGTACTCGGTCAAAAAACAATTACTTCCGGCTGGTCTGCCGGAATGTTGCGGCAGGGTAGGGCCAGGCAGACCAAGTTATTCTTGAAGTACTTATTGACATATATCTAAAAGCCATTTTCATTTATAGGTGTCTTATGACGTAAGTACTCGTTCACAAATTCGACCGGAAGTGACGTAATAAAAGCGCTTTGCGGCAGGATAAAGTTAGGCAGACCGACTGATAACATCTCCTCTCACCATCTACTTCACATTGATATTCAATTTTTTTAGGTACCCGATGACGTAAGTGATTCGACGGTCGCCGCTTGGACTACAAGTTAACATTCTTATATATTGTATGGGCGAAAGAGCCGAGGAAATTTACGCGTCTTTCAAACCACAACCCGAAACATATACTGCATGCATAAAAAAATTTGGGGAATATTTTATACCAAAGCGAAACATTATCTACGAACGGGCTCAGTTCCTAAAAAGAAAACAAGGCGACGAATCGGGCGAAGAATTTATCACAGCTCTAGCAAAACACTGTGAATGGGGAAATCTTTTAGACGACATGATATTGTTAACTCTAGTCGTAGGCATGAGAGACGGAAGTTTAAGCGATTGGCTACAACTAGACCCAAGTCTCACATTAGAGAAAGCAGTGTGTTCACTACGACAGGTAGAAGAGTTGTGCCGACAAAAGAAAGATCTCCAAATAACACCAGGACCCCATGTTTGCAAAATCGAGCGACTCGGGAACCAAAAACGTAGATTAGACAAACAAACAAAATGAGGAGACAGATGTAGGACAAAATATAGACATCAGACACAGGAGACGCGGGCAGATAAGTGTATGCGATGCGGGTTCGAACGACACGGGTATGATAGGTGCCCAGCAAAAAACACAATTTGCAAAAAATGTAACAAGAGCGGACATTACGCAAGAGTCTGTAGGACAAGGGGGGTCTGTGAAGTTAGAGAGGAAGGAGGCAGAGAGGTAGAAGAAGAATACTTCGTGGGCATGGTGACAGATAAGTGGTCTGTTGATTTATGACTGGATAATAAAAAAATTAAATTTAAAGTTGACACAGGTGCTGATGTCACATTAGTGCCCTGGTCAGCAGTTGAAGACTTAAGGACCATTTGTATTGAAAAACGGGAACAAAGTTATACGGAGTTGGACAGAAAATAAATATACTGGGAAAGGCTATTTGTTTGAAATATGGGGAAACAGACGTGGACGAAGTGGTTTGTATTACGAAGGATACGATTATACCTCTACTGGGGAAAACAGGGATAGAAAAACTAGGTTAAGTAAAAAAATTATTTGATAAAATAAAATGCAAAGAGAGGGGGTGATAGCGCCTGTTGAGAAAGCGTCAGATTGGTGTGCGCCTATGGTCATCGCACCAAAGAAATGCGGTATCAGGATTTGTGTAGATCTATGAAAACTGAACAAATGGGTCAAAAGCCAGATACATCCGATCCCAGGTATAGACTACTCACTGTCTCAACTAACAGGAGCAAAATTTTTTACAAAGTTGGATGTTAACTGTGGATTTTGGCAAATCCCCTTATCCCAGGAATCGCAAGATCTAACAACGTTCTTAACTCCGTTTGGGAGATACAAATTTTTGAGGCTTCCATTCGGAATAACATCGGCTCCAGAATTCTTCCAAAGGAAAATGACGCAACTTCTAGCGGGAATGAAGAATTGTATAGTACACATGGATGACTTTCTTATATGGGGTGAAACAATCAGGGAACATGATCAATGCGTGGAAGCGGTACTCGGTAAGATATGAGATTCAGGAATGACACTCAGTAAGAATAGGTCGGAGTTCGGGAAAACAAGAATAACATATTTGGGACACACGATTGCTGAAGGGGAAATAAGGCTTGATGAGGAGAAGGTAAATGCGATCGTAAAAATGCAAGCTCCAACCAATCCCACAGAAGTTTAGAGGTTCCTGGGGATGGTAAATTTTATAGGAAAATATATCCCAAATAAATCTTCAATACTTGAACCAATAACAGGATTGCTTTGCAAAAAAAATACATTCTATTGGGGTGATGCCCAGGATAAAGCGTTCAAAAATATTAAAAATTTTCTTACATCACCACGAAATTTAAAAATGTACGAATCGCTAAGGGAAACCACGGTATCTTGTGATGCATCTATGTTAGGTTTAGGGGCTGTACTTTTGCAACGGCATGAAGCAAAATTATATCCAGTTTCATACATTTCAAGGACGTTGACCCAAGCTGAAAGAAACTATGCTAATATCGAGAGAGAGAGGCGTTGGCTATTGCATGGGCATGTGAAAAATTTAGAAACTATCTAATAGGGAGGCATTTCCTGGTAGAAACTGACCATAAGCCACTTCTCCAACTTTTAAAAACCAAAAGCTTAGACGACTTATCACCGCGACTACAACGTATCCGTATGAGGATAATGAGATACGATTTTTCAATAACATACATACATACCAGGGAAAAATTTAGTTGTTGCCGATCACTTGTCCAGAACGCCCATAAAAACAATTCAATCTCAGACGAAATAGAGGAGGAAATAGATGCATACATTCATCAAATATCGCTGCAAAATATACATACAAAAGACGAAAATATCACAGGTATCATCAAAGCGCAACTAGCAGACAATGAGTGCCAAGAACTGCGGGAGTATATCAACAACGGATGGCCGCCAAGGGAACTGGGTGCTGAGATGAGAGCTTTTTACTCAGTCAGGGATGAGATGTATATTATAGATGATCTGATTTTACGGGGGAACAGAATGATTATTCCAAAGTGCACGAGGGGCTCTTGGGGATAACCAAAACAAGGATACGAGCGCAAAGGACTATGTGGTGGCCAGGAATCTCCAAAGATATCGAGGGAAAAATAAAAAATTGCCCAGGATGTGTTCAGCATGCGAAGAATAAGCAAGAACCATTAGTAGCTTCCGAATTTCCAGATTACCTTTGGCAAAAAGTTGCCATGGATTTGTTTAAATACGAAAATAGATGGTATGTCGTAATAATTGATTGTTTTTCGCGATACTTTGGGGTTGAGGAATTGAAACGGATGCGGATGGGAGATATCTTACAAGTATGTAAAACAACCTTTAGTCGCCACGGGATACCCCAGTTTATCTACACCGACAGCGGTACACAATTTCAGAATTTAAATTCATCTGAGTTTCGGAAGTTTGCAGCAGAATGGTCGTTTTAAATAATAACAAGTAGTCCCCATTATCACCAGGCAAACGGCGCCGCAGAAGCGGGAGTAAAAATAACTAAAAACTTGCTTAAGAAAAATGCGGGAAAGTTCCAACTGGCATTATTAGCACATAGGAATACACCGTTTTCAAATGGATTCAGTCCAGCAGAACTTAGTTTTGGAAGGAGATTACGAGACAACGTACCAAATGTGAACCTAAGGGAAAAACCAAACTTCCAAAACTTGAATAAGAAGGAAACTATATACAGGAGCGGGTATAAGAGAAATTACGATAAAAGACATAGAGTAAAGGAATTGAGTGAGTTGCAGGCAGGGGATTTTGTGTGGATAATTGACATCAGGCGACATGGAAAAATAATAAAAAAAAGTTCAGCATAGATCATATCTACTAGAAACCAACAAACGTATTATTCGTAGGAATAGATTTCAGCTTATTAAAGCTTCTTATTTAAATTCGTTACAGTCAGATTTGTATACTTATCCAAATTCAGAAGGCATCCGGAGTCACAACGCCGATGGAGATTCAGGGGAAAGACGAAGGACACCCGGGGAAGATGAACAACTACCAGCGGACACGGAAGCTAATGACCAGATTCAGGAGCCTAGACGAGAATCATATGACGCCTTAGTTACAAGATCGGGGAAACGCATATACCGTTCGTAAGATAATTTAAAAAGGAAAAAAAGTAATGTTAAAATCTAAATTTGTTGAGTTGATTAATGAAATGGAAAATTGAATTGTAATCTAAAATTAACGTACTAAACTCCTTGCATATATTTACTTTTATTAGAATTGAGATATTAATTGAAACCAATTGTTGTTTTTTGGAATTGAGATATTAATTGAAATCAATTGTTTAACGCAAATATCTAAAGGGGGATGTTTTATTGCCATCACTCCTACTTTACTTGAATTACATTGCACTATGTACAATGCACTATATTACTTTATGTTACGTTATGTTGACATTTGGGTTTAATAAAGAATCCACATTCTTTGGTTAATCGTCATACTTAACACAGTCTCCAACTTTCATCGATGGACCCAAACGGAGAAAGCTCATGGACTAGCCATGCAACTGCGAGGAGAAGCCCTATCAGTGCTTAGCGCTATGCCACGAGGAAAACCCCTGTCTTACGAAGTGTTACGAGGGTTACTCCGACTGCGGTACAGCCAAGATGACCATGCAAGCTATACCCTTCTACGGTCCCCAATTTCTTTGCTTTGTTTTGTTTGTTTCGTACAAGTGAACGAACTCCGGAGAAAACTCTCTTTCTGCTACTATGCGCCGTTCATTTATAGCATCCCTGCTGCTTTCCAGTCGTGCTTCCACATCTCGAACTCAGCACTGGAACCTTCCATGCTTCTCCTGCCAGCTATTCCCATTCCATTTTCGGCGCCATTTTGAAAAAGTTAATTTCGCTGTTTAACTGAAGCTGATAGGGCTTCCCCTTGCAGTCATAGATGTTTTGTTTCAGCGTCATTACTGGCCTCAACTTAGTACAGCTCGAAGAAATATGACCTTGCTCTCCACACTTAAAGCAAGTTATAGGCTCCTTATTGAATTGCTTACGATTGATGTTGGTTTTAGCTTCAGGTACTCCGTTGTCATCTACTTTCTTGAACTTGTTGAATGATTTGTTGCGCTGAAAGTTAGACGATCCTTTTTTCACTGTTTTATCACCATAATTAGCTCGATAGTAGATATTCAATTTCTCGTAATTGCGCAACGCCACTTTTAATTCCGCTATATTATCTGCACTATACAAAATGGTCTTGTTAATTTCATTATCAGTAATACCTCGGATTATGAACATCATTAAAACTTGTTCCTCAAACAAACTATGAGATGCCATTTCTTGCATATTTAATACATACTGCTGAATGGGTTCATCTCGAAGTTTTTTCCTGTTCCTTAGCTCATCATAGATGTCTGCTTTCGTAACCAACTCCTCGCATTAATCGTTCTGACGAATAATTTTGCCGTTCCTTTGAAAAGCCTTTTCCCATACAGAAATCTAGTCCTGTCGTCCAAATCCACTATCTCCGAACACTCTTCAAACTGTTCAATCCAACGAATGGAGAAGATGTCATCGCCGCTGAATGTTGGAATGGAGTGCTCGATGTCCCTGAAATGACACGACATTGACCGTTGCATACTATGTTGCTCCTCTCCTAACTGAAGATCACGGAGTTGCATGAGCCGTGCGATTTCTTGTCTCTTGCTGTGGATTCGGCGAAGTTTCTCCAACTCTTCATCTAGTTGATCTTCTCCCTTCGCAGAATTTTTTCGGACCAATTTAAGAACTCCGTTGGCTGTAAAATCTGCTACTGCTTAATCAAGACGAAGTTTTAGTTTAGCTTTGGATCGACTAGTCGGTAGCTTCAGTGATCCCAAAATATCCTTAGGCAGAATGATTGTTGCAGATTCCAGAAATTGTACCCACTCGTCTGACATTTTGGAGGGGTATGCAGGGGGAGTCAAACACAACTCGTCAGCTATTCAATAGTCTTTATTGACGACAACCTCTTCCTTAAAATAATTCTACGCTTATATATATAGTAATGAGAGTGGAGACATTTCGAAATGATCGCATGATAGGCTCTAACGTTATCTATTCATGCAAAATTAATGTATATGTATAGTATGTACATAAGTACTTCATGCGATTACAGCAGAACCAAACAAAATTCGGACACATCTTGAATAATATGCCTACACCTCCAAATCGGAGGTGTCTCACTTTGACGGGCTATAACTCGAACTAGGGTGAAAATAGACTCCTCCCCCTGCGAAACGATTTTTTGTTCGCCAGAACTTCAGGAATCTCCAGTCAAAGGATTAAACCTCTTAACTGGGACTCCCTGGATGTATATCTTTTGGAAAACAAAGCATAAAAAATTTGAAGATGTCTTGATACAAAAACGGTCATGAAAAAAGTCTGACAGAAGCAGGACTACATGTGTGCATTCAACGGAGAAGTCCGGTTGTTTCAAAAAAAATTTAAAGAAACGAAAAGTATTCGCAAAGGATCACCTTAATTAGCCTATGATCTCTTCGAAAAATATTCTCTGGAGTACCGAGTCGAAGTTCAACAGGTTTGTCTTGGATGGGAAAACTTACGTTTATCTACCAAAATGCCATGAGTATAACCCTTAGTATAAAGACTATTAAACATGGTGGTGGGAATGTTATGGTGTGGACTTTATTTTCCTGACATTATGTTGATCCCATAGTAAAGACATAGGGGAGAATGGACTAGCACCAGTACAAGGAAATTTTAAAGAATCATATGGAGCCGTTTGCTACCGAAAATTTACCTCTAATTTGGAAATTCGTTTAAGACAACGACCCAAAACACACCGCAAGATCCGTGCAAACATCGCTTAGGGAGAAGCAAATTAATATTTCGAATTGGCTACCACAGAATCCAGTTTTAAATCCCACCGAAAATCTTTGATAATCCTCCTTTGATGGGGATTTGGAAGATTTGTGGACCTCAATTTAGGATCGATTCCTACAGCTCGTTGCCAAAAATTTGGAGAAAGTTTGCTAGAAGACTTGTAGCAGTTTTGGATAATAAAAGCTACTCTACAAAATACTAGGCCAAAAGAAATAAGAAATGCTAGGATTGGTCAAACATTTTTCCATTTCTTTCCACCTACTTTTAACCTTTTGTGAGTTTTTATGATCCGTTATCTTTATTTTTGGTATAATATTAAAAACTATTAATGGAAAATGTATTTAAGTTTTAAAATAAAGTCTACACTTATAAATTTATAAATACAATTGAATTTCCTTTTTACCTTAACGTTGAAATAAGTTCTCTAGTTTGGTGTTCTATTTAATTTTCCGTATAACTCGTAGTCCTTTTTTCTCTATTCGGTATATGTATGTAATACTATGAAAGTTTTACTTCTCTCAAGTTCTATCCGCGTTCACCATAATTCGTCTACTTTATTGATTTCTCATATTCTTAATATCTAATATTTATTTAAATTTTAGGTTTTGAAGTATTTAATTTAAGTTGGGAACAAACTGTTACTCAGTTTTTGCTGAGCTTCGGGGAATGTGAATAGAACACGGCACTGTACATAATCAATGCCTCCTGCTATAGTATATGACCCTAATTAATCCGCCTTGACTTATTCAAATATTGTGAATGCCAAATCATTCGGGATAAAGGCAAGAGAGATTAACGTAGGTGTCACCGTTACGCAGAAATAGGAAACTGTAATGAATGATGTAATTTATTTTCTTATGTTTTTTTTTACCATGGTGGATTGGTGGAACACATGACTCGGAAATTGAAAAGGCGTCAAAATATGTGTGAGCTTGTGTGATATGGCTGGTTGGAAAATGTTATTATGACTATGATTAAACAATTTTTCTTTCGTTTGGTGATTTGTTACGAGAAGAACTTTGGTGACTGTTATTATTCATACAATTTTTTTATTAGATGATTCAGTAGACGTGACGTCAGAGCCAGATGATCAGGATGTATCTGTAGCAGCATCACACAATCCTAATAAGGGCCAATTGGAAGTGCAGCTGGGAGGGGCGGTTACTTTACAATGTCCTCAGGGTAAGTGCTTAGAGATTGATGTGATTTACTCCACAGAGTGATGGAAATATATACATACATATGTACATACATACATGTATGTCTTTTTTTAAAAATACATATTTCATTCCGGTGTAGAATTGACATTTTGACATTAACATTTTTTTGAAAAATGGGTTTCTATTAAAAAATGTTAATTTATTTAATTATTTATTTAGGCTTAGTACAACGAGAACTTAATGCTAAACTTAAAAGGTAGCAAACTAAAAGCTAAACCCAAAAACTAAAATTTTTTTTTAACTTAATGTTATGCTTAAATTGAAGTATGGGGGGGAATTTCGGAGAGAGGAGAGTTATGAGGAGGTGTGGAGGAGCTTTCTGAGGGAGGATCGGCTAAAATGAAAATCAATGGTCCTATGCGCCTCGTTGGCCGAGCGCATCATTCTAG
Organism: Blera fallax; assembly: GCA_946965025.1. Taxonomy (NCBI): domain Eukaryota; kingdom Metazoa; phylum Arthropoda; class Insecta; order Diptera; family Syrphidae; genus Blera; species Blera fallax. The sequence continues at coordinate 55,069,828 of OX337246.1, forward strand.
ACATGGGTTCAAAGTGGCCATAGTTGGTCCGATGACTAGCAAGGCGTAGGAGGAATACAGATACACCTAAGGTTGCGAGGGTTACTGTTTAGGTAGATCATTTGTAGTAAAGCGGGAGAATCAATCAAACCTACTAACAGTTGATGTAGGAAGAGTATGTCAGCAACATGACGCCGCTTTACAAGAGCTTGTAAGTTAATCAGTTTTACCCGTTTTTAAATTATATCTATCATCCCAAGAGAGACCACGTAGAGCGAAACGAATAAATCTTCGCTGGATAGCTTCAATTCTCAAAGAATGCGTATCTTGAAAAGGTGACCAAACTTGGCTAGCGTATTCCAGGATAGGTCTGACAAACGTAACGTAAAGGAATTTGGTGACATAAGCATTCGAGAATTCCTTAGGGTGGAGTTGGCTCTGTTAATTATGTGGTCGACATGCAAATTAAAGTTGAGCTCTCGGTCCCAAATAATACCTAGATCACAGATTGAATTGACTGAGGGAACGGGTTTATTATCGAAGTAATAAATCCTAGGAGGGGGAGGAACAATGAAGAACTCACTGGCTTTATATTGAATGAGTTAAACAATTTTTCTAGTTCAATTAAAAGTGATTTGACCCCTAAAGTCAAGATTTTTGACTCAAATCTTGACAGGCGATGAAAACAAAGATCGCGAAACCGGTGGTAAAAAAGATTTTATACTTCCTTGTGGTATTTTGAGTATTCTTGCCAATACTGGGAGTTGAGAACTACTCACGGAAGACCCCAATAGCCATTCGAAGCTTTCCGCAAGATCAAAAAACGTAAAGCGAAGATCTTTTGCTCTAAAACACGAGCGAAGATCTTAAAATCGCAGCAGAACTGTCTGGATGTTTATCTCGTGGTGGGGTCGGTCGTGACGATAATAAAACCGTTCCACAACAAGCCTTGGCATTGTATTTAGATCAGAAAAAATATAATATATTATGATCTGTTCTTAATGCATTGCACAAAGATTGTTTTCGCAGCTTATATAAACTAAGAAAACAGAAGCAACTGCATCCATGGACCTCTAAGACCTCCTAAACAAGACTGGAGAAAGCTTTGCTGAAATTTTTCAAATACGTCATAACACAACTGCTACGTTAATCTGTAATAAGGCTTTGACGAAAATTTTTACTGATTCAGAAAACGCGGACGAATTCCTTTTACTTACAGCGCTCTCTCCTTTGGAATTGGTTAAGGACAGTACTGATATGGAGCTTTGGAAAAGTCCTCGTTCTTCTTCGACTACCTGTTGTAGACCAATGTTCAAAGACCACTGCAGAAATTCTCCGAATTGATAAACGGCCAATACAAAAGTTATCTATAATCTTAAGAGTTTTGGCTTCTGGAATTAGTATTGATATAAAGAAATTTTCGAATAGCTCGGAGAAGCAAAAGAAATATGTACATATATGTACATACCTTCAAATTTATAGTTGGTATGTCAATAATGTTCATAAGCTCTTGATTCACGGTCCGAATATCATTTTATTTCGAAATACCTATTGGTCAACTTTCAGAAGAAGCACTAGAAGCACATCATAAAGAATTCAGAAAAACAGCTTCTCGCTCACACTAGAAAATCATCTCGAAAATACACAAACGAAAACTTAATGACTGTATTACTGCTTAAGTCTGATCCTATCATTTCCCAATACAGGAACACAAATTCTTATTGTGTTATATTTCAGAAATAAATTTTATGAAACAACATAGTTTTTTTTCTAGTATATATCAATAAAAGTGAAGAGCAAATGATTTTCCGATACCGTCTTTCTTCTGTTTATCATTTTGCGGTCGATCATCTTGAAGGTATCATAGGGTTTTTAAATTCTCTGTGTTGATTAAACTTCAGTTCTTTTGGTATTTTTTCAAGTCTTATTTTACACACAGAAGGCCGATTTTTTTAAAAACAGATTTTTGTCCACCATCTCCATACATTCGACGCACTCTGCGGTGGTTCAAATATAATCGTTCTCGGCACAGGTTGGTATACATAATTGTCGCCGCTATACACCAAGATTGTATCCTTGGAGTTAAATTTCTCAGTCCTTTGACGCCTTATCAATTTGGAATCCCACTCCATCTGCTTTTACAAGTTGCCCTGGGGAGCAGACTCCTGGTTTCGCAGCTTAAACTCCTGTTTACCACTTGCCAATGATTTAAGTTCTTGCTGTTCTCCGACCTGTCTCCAGATCAAAAATTAAAAGCTAATGATTTTCTGACCTGTTTGCAAACTCTTTTTACTTCGGGTCTGGACTAACTTGGTCGCACGAATATTCTAAAACATAGATACGGATACGTCGATTTGAATAAAACAGGCTCCTTGGCCCTTTGCCAAACAATCTAGAGCTGTGTCTTTGATCGCTGTCCCGACTTAGTACGACTTCAGAGTACTTCATGTTATTATTGTAAGATCTATTCTTTAGATTTTATTACTCGATTCACAGTCACCTTACCGTGGGTGGGGGGACAGCTGTCAATAGATAAATAAGAGATCGTACGCTTTTTGCTTGGTTAGATCTAAATTTATTTGTTTCCCTTACTGAGTTTTTATACATACATTTTGCTTTATATGCTAACTTAATTTTACTAATTAATGACTCGAGTCTTTGCAGGTGCACTGCCAGGTCATTCACTGCAGTTTGTTTGTTGTGCAGACTCGCAAGAGGTGGCCACTCTCGAAATTCTTTGCTGATTGCTTCCAGTTATATCGTTGTTGGATTTTTGTTATGTAGTCCTTGTACCAAATCTTGTTTGGGTTTTTGAATAAGCTTCCACCTTTTTAAACTACTCTCTGCCAGATCTAGAATGACATCATTCCGTGGTGCTATTAATTGTGATCCTATAATGAAGTGACCTGGTGTAAGTGCATCAAGATCTTCAATACTGTCTGTTAATTGGCGGAGTGGTCTCGAATTCAGGCATCCTTCTATTTGCACCAGAATTGTGTTCATCTCCTCGTATGTCAATTTTTGCTCTCCTATGATGCGATTTAAATGATATTTGACTGACTTGACGCCAGCTTCCCAGAGTCCACCAAAGTTTGGAGCTCCAGGGGGGATGAAATGCCACTGAATTCAGTTATCGGTAAGTTGAGTTTGTAATGCATTAATCATGTTTTTCGCTCCAACAAAATTTGTTCCGTTGTCGCTATACAGATGATGTACGGATCCTCTTCTACTGATCATTCGTCGCAATGCTGCAATGAATCCATCGGTTGTTAAATCAGAAGTCAACTCAATATGCACTGCCTTTGTTGACATGCAGACAAACAGCGCTATGTAGGTCTTGTGCGACTTCACACCTCGAATTTGTGAACATCGTATGTTGACTGGGTCTGCGTAGTCTATTCCACAATGTGTAAATGGACGTGAAAACCTTACTGGTGCTTCCGGACGTTGTCCCATGAGTTGATATGATTCCTCGGAAACATCTAACGCTTTGATTTATTATGGCCTTGGCAGTATTGGTTCCTTGGATGCTCCAAAATTTCCTCCGAGTGTGATTATGTACATATATGTTTCACTCAACCATGAAGTGTATCGATGTGAGCTTTATTGATGATTAATTTTGTCAGCGGGTGCGATGATTACAAAATCATAGGATGTCTCTGGTCAATTGATAAAATGGTGTGTCTCAATCGACCTCCCACACGCAGAATTCCATTGGCGTCGACGAATGGATTCAGTGATGATATCTTGCTGGTTGATTTCAGTGCATTGTTTTTTCTTAGGTTGTGCATATCCTCGGCAAATATTCGTTGAGCACCCCTTACCAGTGCTTCCAGGAGTTCTTCTACCGTCAAATTGCCATGTAGTAGTGGTTCGCCTCTCTTGCTCTTTCTGCTATTGTTTTTAAATCGAAGACAGATTGCGCTCACACGTTGAAGTTTCGAAAGTGATGAAAAGAGGCAAGTGATGTCGGTGCTTGGAGGATTGTGACGTTGTATAATCATGCAAGCATAAGACTTGCGGATCTCAGGCATATCTTGCACTTTCATCATAACCTTGTTTGCTGGCCAATGTTCTTCGTCCTTCATCAACCAGTCTCGACCGTGCCACCATGTCCTGGAATCCCTTGTGTCCATCTTCAGATCCAGCTATGAACTCAGCATACCGACTGAACATACCGACTACATGGAGAAAAGTAAATGTAGTGTTCATACCAAAAGCTGGCTGCAGATCACAATCAGACCCTTAGGCCTTTTGACCTATTAGTCTCACCTCGGTGTTCCTTAAGGTAATGGAAAAAATTATCGACTTCCATATTCGCAATTCCGTCTTATTAGAACTCCCTTTAAATAAACTCCAATTTGCATACCAACCTGGTAAATCTACGGTCTCAGCATTACATCTAGTCAGCACGATTGAAGAAACTCTGTTAGAGAAGGATATTTTTTTTTTTTATAATTCGCGCGCGCCAAAGGGGGTATGAATACCCTTATACTGAATTCTCAGGGCACGGGCGTTCGCCCTCTGCTCTTTTCTAGACATCTCGGGTGCCTTCGATAATACGACGTTTCAATCCATCAAAGATGCTGCTGATGCTAAAGGCATTGACCCGCAAACCACCAGCTGGATATGCTCCATGCTCAGTAGCAGGATTATTTCTGCCAAATTCGGACAATTTTCGATATCCGCAAAAACCACTAAAGTTTGTCCCCAAGGAGGAGTTTAATCTCCCCTGCTTTGGTCCATTGTTGTGGACAAAATCCTAAACGACCTCAATAACTGTGGATTTCTCACCTAAGGCTATGCTGACGACATAGTCATTATAATAAGGGACAAGAAAGAAACCAACATCTGTGATCGGATACAACATGCCCTTAACAAAGTTAGCAATTGGTGTCAGACAGAGGGATTAATGGTTAACCCTGATAAAACCGTAATCATTCCCTTCACCAGAAGTAGATCCTTAAATCTCTGCACGCTATCACTACGTAATGTACAAATAAATTTCACTAAAGGAACAAAATATCTTGGGATAACTCTAGACCAGAAGCTAAACCGGAAATCTCATGTAGATAGAACCATTGAAAAGGCGACAAGAGCCTTCTTGTCCTGCTCAAGGTTTTTCGGTAAGAGATGGGGATTAAAACCTAAAATAATCCACTGGACTTATCTCACAATCATCACGCCGATAATTAACTATGCATCGCTAGTATGGTGGGAAAAAACCAATGAAATCACCATCCGATCTGCCCTACAAAAGGTGCAATGATTAGCATGTGTAGGTATTAGGGGTGCAATTCGCGCCTGCCCTACAGCTGCGCTGGAAGTTCTCTTAGACCTTCCACCTCTACACATAAGAATTATGAAGACTGCAGCTGCTAGTGCAATAAAGCTTCAACTTCTATGCAATAATGCTAACACCAATCTAGTAGGACATATGAAAATCCTGGAGGAAATCCCGCAACTGTCATCCCCAGCGATCGGCTCCTCGGATTTCATGCCAAAAAGAATCCATTTCCATCACCCTTTTAAAGTCATTATACCGGACCGCAGGTTTTGGGACTACCCTCTCATCCATCAAATTGATTGGTACACTGACGGTTCGAAAATGTCAAATGGGGCTGGAGCTGGTATTTTTGGTCCTAACTACAAACTATCCACTTCACTCGGACAATATACCACTATCTTTCAAGCAGAGGTCTATGCAATCGAGCTATGCGCCAGAGAATGCATCAGGCGAAACCTCCGTAGATCACAAATAAATATAATGTCAGACAGCCAAGCAGCTCTTAAGGCTCTAACATCCTTCAATTTTGAGTCTTAAGCTGGTTTAGAATTGTCTACAAGTACTCCTGCAGCTTGCTGCACACAATAAAATTACTCTTGTGAGGGTCTCTGGACATATGTAGGGGCATCCCTGGCAACGAATCTGCTGATAAACTTGTCAGATTAGGTGCTCAATCTCCGTTTACGGGACCTGAACTCTTTTGTGGTTTACCAACTAACCAGATAAAGATATAGCTTAATCTATGGGAACGACTAGAAATGCTCTCAATCTGGAACTCGCAAAATGGTTTACGACACGCCAAGAAATTTATATATTTCTCAAAAAAAAGATCCAGAGACATTCTTTCAATGAGCAAATACAAGGCTAAGATCTTAACTGACTTCCTTACTGGACATTGCTCTCTCAATTACCATCTCAAGAAAATGTGCCATGTTCAATCGGACATGTGCCGTCTGAATGCCCGGCCATAGCTCGGCTTAGGCTCAAACACTTTAACAAAGGCTTCACATCACCATCTGATGTCACATCTTCTTCAGCTCAAACTATCTATAGTTTCATTAATGAACTAGAATTCAGCTAAAACACAAATATAACATACCAACTCTCAGGGAATAGCACAAAAGATCTCTTCAGGTCGCCGAGCTTATTAGGCTTTCAGTTGAGCCTTATGTACCCCACGACTTAAAAAAAAAAAAAAAGATGACTGGGCCTGCGTAGTCTATACCACAATGTGTAAATGGACGTGAAAACCTTACTCGTGCTTCTGGAAGTTGTTCCATGAGTTGATTTGATTCCTTGGCCTTAAATCGGAAACATCTAACGCATTGATTTATAATGGCCTTGGCAGTATTGGTTCCTCGGATGATCCAAAATTTTCTCCGAGTGTGAGAAAATGACAGTTTCACTCCACCATGAAGTGTATCGATGTGAGCTTTATTGATGATTAATTTCGTCAGCGGATGTAATGATGGTCAGTTAATAAAATGGCGTGTCTCAATCGACCTCTATATTGCTCGTTTGGTACGCTTTGGGCCAAATGACGAAGAATTTACCTTAAATTGGAAGTCGTCTGTCCTCGGGCACCATTTTATTCCCAATATTTTCAATGTTGTGTCACTATTAAAGTCATGCTCTGGCTCCATTTCAACGACTTCTTTTGGTAAGGATTTTATGAACTCTGAACAATTTGATGTCCATTGTCGTAAGTTGAATCGACCCAAATGAAGTAGCTGCACAAATTCTCACACTCCTTAAGTGAATTTGCACCGCCGAGACAGTCGTCTACATAGAAGCTCTGTTTTGCTAGCCCGTGGATACCTCTGTCTTTCATCCTCAGCTAGCTGGCATAATGTTTTAATTGCCAAATACGGGGCTGATGCTGTACAGTATGTGACTGTTTTGAGAGCATATTCCTTGATTGGGCCACTGGAATTTTCTCCCCGCAAGATGCGCTGTAGATTTTGTTCCTCCTAATCGACTAAAATCTGCCGATACATTTTTTCGATATCAGATGTAAACACGATTGGGAATGACCTCCATCGAAGTAGCAGGAGACACGATCCTTTTGAATCGTGGGACCTGTCAACATTCTCCAGATGTCGTTTTCGCCGAGGCGTCGAAAACCACCCTCAGTTTGGTAGTTATCATTTTTCATCACTGAATGATGTGGAAGATAATAGGTTTTTCCCGTGTAATCCTCCTGTATTTCCTCCATGTCTCCAATATTCATGCCGAAGCTCCTCTTTTTTTCGAATCTCTGTTCCAACATTAAAAATCGCTTTAATGCCATTTTACGTGAATTGCCCAAGACCATGCGATTCTTTAGCAGTGGTAATTTGACAGTATATCGTCCTGTTTCATCCCATTTGTGCGTCATTTGATACTGTTTTTCGCACATTTCATCTTCTGCAGACTTGACGCTTGCAGTTGGTACAGTTGAAACACAGCTTTGACTTCTGGACCACCTCCATTCGGTTTTTTGGCTTCATACTTATAAATCTATTGCAATTATACAATTGATGAGACTCGATACACAACACATTTCATTGTGTGACTGTAGTGAAATGGTTTTTTGTGAATATTGTTTTCATGCTTGCGACTAGTGCACTCGGTTGAGTTCATGACTGTTCTCCGATCTTCGGAATCTGCCCTCGATGAAGTAAAAAAATTCACTTAACTGTGGAATTTGTGTTGACTTTCCTTTCGATTGTTGACACAATTTTCTTGATTGATGGTCAAGTTTTGGATATAACAACTGAATCACTAACGGATCCCAAGAACTGAAATCAACTCCCAACTTTGTGATACCGTACAAGATTTCTTTCGACGTATCCATGATAGATTTCAAGTCGAACGCATTTTCACTTCGAACTGATTTCAAAGTAAGTAATTTTTGAATGTTGTTGACCAACACTGTTGGATTTTGAAACCGGTTCGTTAGCAATTCTACAGCTGTTGGTGATAAGTGATTGACAATCCTTGCTGCTTCTCCGTTCAGATTTTCCTTTAAATGCTGAATTCGAATCGCTTAAGAATCTATTCTGGTGTACTAATCGATCAAATAGTTTCCAAAATGGTGTCCACTCCTCATACCTTCCACTGTTGGTATGGTTATGGGTGGAAGTTTCATTTCCCGATGTTTTCCAGGTTGTGGAGCTACTGCCTCAGTTTGGTGTTGTAGCTGTTCTGCCTCCTTGGTACATCTGCTGAGGTAAACTGTATTTCCACTCAAATCCAAGCTGTCAATTACACGTATGAATCTGTTCTTGACGAGGTTCAACTTAGTAAACCTTGCTGGGCACTTCATTTTCTCAGTCGGCTCCTCCGTTCTTTCTGATGATGTGCTCCTTGATGTCTGAACTGCCGCTGCTGGACTTGAACTGGCGGCACTTGCCAGAGAAAAGTGCTACTGTAGCTTTCTTTACTCTTTCTTGAATATTTGGTTTCCAATTTAGCTTCCTAATCAGGATAAAACCCAAATATTTTGCTATATCAGTGAAAATTAATCTGGTACCATTAAGAAAAGGAGGGTCGATTAGAGGAATTTTATATTTCCTTGAGAAGAGTGCTAGTTCAGTTTTGTGGGGTTTACACCCAAACCACATCGAACTGCACATCTAGTTAGCTTGCTTAAGGCATTTTGTAGAAGTTCCTTTAGAGTATTGATGTGCTTTCCTGAGACGACCACAGAAGTCGGGATAGAACACCTAATTGCGGAGTGCCTCTACTTACAGATCTTCTAGTAGACGTCCCACCAAGCTAAGAGTAAATAATCCGACTATTGAGCAGTAGATTAATCAAATCGCAAAGTGAGCTGTCAACTTTCAGGCCTGATAGTGCATCGCTGACGTATTGACATTGTTGAAAGCGCCTTCTATGTATATCCAGGAAGGCAACTATTGTATACTCCTTGTAGAACAGGGAATATTCAATTTTGCGTACCAGTGAGTGTAATGCCGTCTCTACTGATTTGCCTCTGCAGTATGCATGTTGAGCCCCTGACAGTAGTTTCTTATCAATACTGTTGCGTAAATGGATATCAATCAATCGTTCTAATGTTTTTAAGAGGAAGAATGAGAGACTGATAGGTCTGAAATCTTTTGGACCTCTATGAGAGCTTTGGGTATGAAGATAACTTTAACATCCCTCCATATCTTTAGGATAGTGAAGAAGATAAGCTAAAAAACATTATTTTTGTTTTAGAGCTTATAACTAAATTATGTTAAGCAAACCAGTGTCTCAATAACTTTATATCCCAATTTACATAGGCAGTCAGGTCCAAAGGACTGTTTCAACCATAAAATAAACCAATGTCATCCGCAAATAGGAGCAGTAGGAGAACCTTAGCAATTAGGAGCAAAGTGTGAATTAATGTAGACCGAAAACAGAATAGGACCCAAAACAGAGCCTTGTGGAACACCCAGTTTAAGGAATCTTATGTCACTCCTTATATCATCTATCTTCACTCTGTGCGACCTATTTCCAAAATACGACCTAAGCCAATTGGGCATGAAACCACGAAAACCAGCTTTTCCCAGTTTTCTCAACAAGCAGTTCGACAGTTACTTTCCGTTACCAGTTTCCGAAGCAGAATCTTTTTTGAGCAATGGAATGACATCAGCACATTTGAGGCCATCAGGAAACACCCCCGCAAACACAGTACGATTAATAATATTTGCCAAGACATCCGCTATGAAACATAAAATTTTTTTTAAGCGCAAAATTAGAAATAGCATCAGGTCCACACGAAATTGAATTAACTTAAGACTTCCAAAGAAGTTATGGCCTGAAAAACAAAACTACTACTTTGCAAAGGTTCAACACATTCACAAATGGACGGACAAAGAGAACAAAACGATTAGACAGGACTCGGTAGAAGACTGGAACCTACATTAGCAAAATAACGATTAAAAGCATCAGCAATTACGAGTTTGTCATAAATATCGGAATCATCAAGACGTAGAACAGTAGGTCGTTTTGAGGCAGTAGGTTTAATTAGAATACTATTTACTAAATGCCATTAATTTTTTAAATTTCCCTTAGCAGAGTCAAATTTAGCTCGCTAAAAAAAAGTGTGGGCATTTCCTCGACTCATACACTGGACGGCCTTCGGCCTTACATGCAGGTGCTCAGTTCGCCGCTACACGGCATATAGTTAAGTCTCTTTTAATTTGAACAAATTTAATGATATGCAGTAGAAAGTGACATAAAGCCAAATTGGCCTAATGTCGCTTTATCAAAATTTCCTAAGGCCACTTGCTAGAATTTGGCTTTATGTCACTTTCTACTGCATATCATTAAATTTGTCAAATTAAAAGAGACTTAACTATATGCCGTGTAGCGGCATTATTTATTTAATTATTATTTTAAAATTATTTGTTAAAAATAAACTTTTAAAAATATTTTTTTTTTTTTACATTTACAAATCTTATCCTCAAATTTTGGTTTTGCTCCGCTTTTTTTTCTTGATCTACTCCGAAATTTTAATTCTGGGGTCCGAACCCTGGTCGTTGGTGTAAATGCCGGTACCTTTCTGCTGCTGCTAGTTCACTACTGCTACCGTTGCCAAGACCAACAATGCAGTTTTTTCTCTTTGCGCACATTATCCGTTGCTTAGTGTTTAGATCAGCAAATCTTAAGCAGATGATTGATTTAAATGCCGATGAAAATTTTGCTACGCCACATACATAGCATTTCTCAATTTCGTGGTCGGGAACTTCGACGGACAAGGCATTTGTGAAAATTTGTTGTGCTGTCCTGATAGCGTTAGTATCATTGACATTTAACACGCCCACAATTTCGATGGAGTTGCTCAGAAGGCTTTGTTGTTGCCAGTTAAGCTTACTCTCCAGAACATTGACTCTCGAGATTCCAGCTCCGTATTTTCTGCTCGCAACTCATTAAGTTGTTGTAAATACCGATGGTTTATTTCTTCCAACTTCGAGTGCTTGGCGTAGACCATCTGAAGAGTGTATTTACATTCGTTGGCTATGTTGTGCGTGGACTCAACAGCTGTAAGTTGAGCGTTGCTTCTTTTCGCCTCTTCTTCGGTGATATTGACACAAGCATAGTGAACAAAATGCTTGCGATCATTGCAATTTTTTTTAGTTGAACTAAATTATTCTAACCTAACCATTTGTTTTTTTTCAAAAATAGTAAAGAAAGCTACAGTAGCACTTTTCTCTTGCAAGAAAGCCATTGGGAATAAATGGGGTTTACGACCTCCAATTACTCACTGGCGCTACATCTCTATCATTAGACCGACACTCCCTTACGGGGTGATTGTTTGGTGGACAGCCTTAGTAAAAGCCATAAATCGCGATTATCTAAGCAAGGTCCAACGTACAGCTTGTCTGTGCATATGCGGAGCACTTCGTACAACTCCCTCTGCGACACTGGACACTATGTTCCATCTGATACCCCTTGATATATATAGCAAGCAAATGGCAGCGATTGCAGCCGTTCGCCTTAAAACTACCCAACAGTGGTCAAGAAAAGAATTTGGCCACGCCTCTTTTCTGAATAAATTCAAAGACTCTCCCAAAAACACGGAATACACCATCCCACGTCTAAATTTTAAGAAAAACTTCCTGGTCACCATCCCTTCCAGATCAATCTGGGAGGACGATGCATTTTTAGAATACGATTCAATTCACTTCTACACTGACGGGGCAAAAATCAAAGACATAGTGGGTACATGTATTTTCTCTGATAGGCTTAATCTTAAGCTCTCTTTCCGTCTTCTAAATCACTGTAGCGTGTTTCAGGAGGAAATAATAGCGATCAAAGTAACCCTATCTTGGCTTAAGAAAAACGTGATATCGGTTAGAGATATCCACATCCCTTCAGACAGCCAAGCAGCAATTAAATCCCTGGAATCGATCTCTATAAATTGTTTTGTAGCTCTAGACTGGCGTTCGTCTCTTGTGGAGATGGCTGAGCAGTTCAATATTCACCTGTATTGGGTGCCAGGGCATAGAGACATTCCAGGGAATTGTAAGGCCGATGAACTCGCCAGAATAGGGACAACAACCCATCTTGTCGGACAAAGGCACCTTAGGTATTCCAATCCCTGCTCGCAAACTTAGACTTAAGCTGGATGCTGTCGAGAGTACAAAACTGAGGTGGACAAGTGGATCAACAGATCTAGCGAAAAAACAGATTTGGCCAAAGCTGGATCTAAAACGCTATAAGAATTTGATTTCTCTCAATATGTAGATTGCATATCGGCACCACAATAGGTGTCATCACTGGACACTGTCTAAGAGGCAAGCATGCTAAAAGGCCAGGCCTCTTTTCGAACGAATTTTGTAGAAGCTGCATGGATGAAGAAGGGGAGGAAACTATCCCTTACCTTCTTTGTGTCTGCCCAGCTTTCTCCTGTAGAAGGAAGCTTCGCTTAGGAGCTCCCTATTACAACGATATAGGCGACCTGATGAATATTGACTTTGAGAGCCTCCTACGCGTCATAAGAAGCTCAAATTGGTTTTAAACGAGTAGGTAGAGAGAAACTTTCTCCCATGATTCACGTGGTATCAGAATGGACCTACCATTGGTCTAAGTGTGGTGGCGAATCCTAGCTGGCAGCCACTTCAACCTAACCTAACCTAAGGAAGACCGAGTAAGGCAAAACGGATTAACCTGCGCTGCACAGCTTCTATTCTAAGTGAGTGAGTGTCGTGAAAAGGTGAGCAAACTTGGCTGGCGTACTCAAGGAGGGGTCTGACAAAGGAAATGTAATGGGATTCAATTGCTATGGAGCGTCATATTTTTTTTTCACGTTCGCAAAAAGTGGATGAATCTATTGATGAATATGTGACAGTCCTAAAAAATTTAAGCTTAACATGTGAGTTCGGTGGTTTAAGGGAAAATCTTGTGCGGGATATTTTTGTATGCGGTCTACATGACACTTACATCTACATAAATTAACGGTTACTTAACGAGGGAGACATAAAACTTGAAAAAGCAATTGAAATTTTAAGAGCAATAGTGATCACAAAGAGCTCTCACAGAACCTGCAACATGCAAATGGAAACAGTACCTTGATAGGAGCCTTAAGCAAAAAGAATTTCTCGCATCGTAATAGGAACCGACAATCAAAAAGTGTACATTTCAACAAATTCACACAACAACACTCATTCGAACATACATACATCGCCGAATAAAATTAATCAATTATCAGACCCGCAAGCCAATAATAAATTCCATCACTTAAACACTCAACCAAATAAACCAACACATTGTTCAAAATGCGGCGAAATTCAGAAATACAGATGGTCTGCTCTTGACGTGATATGCAAAAATTGTGGGGAAAAAATCACTGCCAAAGTGAGCTGAATCCAACACATCATTTAAATCAGACGTTGTATTTTTCGGATCACTGGAATTATCATCTGCAACATTATCGTGGGACATTTACTTAAATATCAACGGGAATAGTCTAAAGTGTCAATTGGATACCGGTGTACAAGGCAACGTTATGTCTCATACAATCTTTTGTCAGCTTGAATTAAGTGATTTTGATATTGTGCCTACCTCCACATTCGCATTTCGCTGTCGTGAGAACTTGGAATTTTCATAGTTCACAACACCTTAAAGCGGATATGTGATATTTTTAAGAACACGCTGACAACGGATATGTTTTGAGGAATGCGCTCATGTGATCCATGAATGGTCGAGAATGCGAACATTTCGGAGGAAGAACAGAAAAGTTTGTGAGTTGATTTTGAGCATTCAGCGGGAGAAAATCGGTAAAAGGCTAGCATCGTAATAAAGAAAAAATTAATATAAGCTTACAAGTAAAATAACGTTGTGTATTAAAAATAAAATAAAATCTGTATATCTCCTACCCAAGTAGTTTCGTAGTGTGTGAAGTAACAACAATAATAAATACATTTGATTTACAAACAAACAACCAAAAATCTTTCTCTATCATAAGATATTAAAGAATATAAGTAATAAAATTGTGATTTGATTCAAAAACGAGTGTTTTAATTCAATCTAGTCAGTGAACCTAACACAAGCGAAATAAGGCCAAATCTCGGAATTTGGCTCTATTTCACTTTGCAATAGTGAAATAAGGCCATATTTCAACATTTGGCCTTATTACACTTCGGTAAAGTGAAATAAGGCCAATCCAGTTTGTGAAAAAAGACCAAATATGGCCTTTTCCATTTTGTCCCGTCGGATCATAAGTCCACAATTTGTTCAGTCTAAAATGGGTAATACGTCCACAATTTTTGAGAATGTAAAATGTCAAACGAAAAGAAACCTAACTATATGCCGCGTAGCGGCGCCCTGAGCACCTGCATGTGAGGCCGAAGGCCGTCCGGTGTATGAGTCGAGGAAATGTCCATAGATTTTTATTTTTTTTTAGCGAGCGTGGCGAGCTCACTCTCCCCGACTTTCAGGCTTTTGCCCGCTAGTCACTTCAATACTAAGTTGGGGTGGGTGGGCTCGCTACGCTCGCTAAAAAAACAAAAAATCTATGGACATTTTCCCGACTCATACACCGGACGGCCTTCGGCCTCACATGCAGGTGCTCAGGGCGCCGCTACGCGGCATATGTCACGGCACTCTTATAACTAATTGCAGCGCAATAAGACCAAATTGGCCTTATTTCACTTTACCGAAGTGTAATAAGGCCAAATGATGAAATATGGCCTTATTTCACTATTACAAAGTGAAATAAAGCCAAATTCCGAGATTCGGCCTTATTTCGCTTGGCGTTATTTCACGGCACCGAGATATGTTTAATGGTCCAGGTTGTTTCGAAAAGAAAATCCACTCAAAAACTAAAACCTGATGTTGACCCAGTGATTGATTGTCCACGGCGAATACCTATTGTTCTATTGTTTTAGTACAAAAACATAATGATAGCTTGCGATTGTGCCTTGATCCGCGTAACCTGAACAAAGGTTTGCTTTGTTCGCATTTCCAGTTCCCCAAATATAGATTAGTGCAAATCCCGCCTATGTAAGGCAGAGTTTTACACTTCACTAGATGCAACTTCAGGATTTTGGGTTTTACCCCTTGAAATCCTCAAAACTTTGCACTTTTATAACTCCGTTCAGGAGATATGCAGTTCTGTTCAAAATAATAGTAGTGCACCTTGAAAGATTATTAAATAACAAATTTTAGCATGCTGAATCGTTCAAAATCTGAGTTCAGCCGGCAGACATTTTTAATGGAATTAAGGAAACAGAAACATATTCCAAAATTTTTTTTCCAAAGCTGGGTATGTGAAATATCAGTCATTATCTGGTTTACAAGAAGAATGTACCTGTTTAAAAAAATAGTAGTGCGACGATTTGATTTGACTTTAAAAAAAAATTTAGCTTAAGTGAAAAGAATTATAAAATTGAAAAGTAAGCATGGGCATACACTTATGAATTAAATTTTATACAAATTTATAAATGTACACATACATTTTAATCGAAAACATTGCACTAAGAAAAAGAGAGAGCTCATTCTGAAACTGCACGAGAAGGGAAACCCCTACAAGGAAATTGAAATATTTTTTTTTTTTTTTTTTATAATTTACCCGCACTCAAGGGGTTATGAATAGCCTTTCATAGAGAGAGAGAGAGAGAGCAAGTATAGATTTAGTTCCAAGCCAGAAATTAGAGGAAGAAAGAGGAAAACATTGGCAATAGACCACAGGCGCATTGTCCGATGCAGCAAATTAGACCCTTTTATGTCTTTCAAAATCATTCAAAAAGACCTTAAACTGTATGTTAGTGTAGTGACAATTCATAGATGGCATGTGCAGCATAACTTGTTTGCACGGAGCCCCCGCAAGATGCCGCTTCTAACTAAACAACATGCAGCGGCTTGAATTAAATTTGCAGAAAAACATATCCATTGGCCTGGAGCGAAATTGCGGAACATGTTGTGGACGGACGAAGGTAAAATAATGATGTTCAGTGGCACTGGTGCCCGACAATATGTTCCCGGTTCACCTAATGCCGAATATCGCCCCAAATACACAAAAATGGTTTGGGCATGTTTCTCCTTCCGTGGTGTGGGACCGATCTACCTAATTAACAACAATGCTATGCTTCCCTCTGCCAAATATGAAATGCAACTGAAATGGGGGTTCCAACAGGACAATGACCCCAAACATACAAGTAAAAAACAAAAGAGGGTTTCGGGTCAAAACGTTTGAGGTTATGTCATGGCCCGCAGAGTCCCCGGATTTAAATCCTATTGAAAACCTTTGGGGTGACGTTGAAGGGAAGGTAGCTGGTGCTAAGCCATCTAACAATCGGGAGCTTTAGCAGGTGGTAAAGGATGAGTGGAGCAAAATAAGCGTTTCATGATGTCGGAGCTTGGTTGATACCATGCAACGCCGATGAAAAGCGGTTTTGCATAATAAGGGGATTACCACAAAGTACTGCGTTTAATTTAAGGTTTTTGATTATTTTTTTTTTGGGAAGTTTCCTTTAAATATTGTTTTTTTTTTAGATTTAAGCAAATACATACATACTACCATTTTTTTGAACAAGGAATTTTTGTGTTAACAATATATTAAACTATTTATTTTTTATGTATATCAGCAAACTTATATATATGTCTCCAAAAAATTAATAACGATATAATATTGTTGTTTCCTTATTTTCAAATCAAAATTAATTCTGCCTACGACGGTAAGCTACTTTACATAATTTGTTGAGGTCCACTACTATTATTTTGAACACAGCTGTACATATGTAGGTTTCTGAGGTTGCCATTTGGCAAAAACGTGGCGAATGAGATCTTCCACGCAGAAACGGTAAATAATTTTAGTGATGTAGCAAATGTAATCATTTATATCGATGATTTTCTCAAAGGGCCAAGTCCATTGGTTTAAAATTTAATTTTTCAAAGTCGAAATTTCTTCAGAGAGAGATAAAATTGATTGGTCATGTGTTTAGTCATAAAAGCATACGTCCAGATGAAGATAGGTTAAAAGCAATTTGCAATATGCCTCGACCACAAAATGTTTCCGGTCTTTAAAGTTTTTTAGGTATGATTAATTACCTAGGATCATTTGTTAAAAAGTTATCGGTACAAAATTCTAACCTGCGTCAACTCTTGAAGAAAGAAACTTCATGGCATTGGTCTTTTAAACACGAAGAAGAATTTAACAATTTAAAACGTTTCATATCCAATGTCCCAATTTGAACATATTACGATCTTACCCTATCAGTCGATGCATTTAAAAGTGGAGTAGGTGCAGTGATATCTCACGAGTCCTTTTCTATCACATACGCTTCTGCAACTTTAACATCAAGTCAGTAAAATTACGCCCAAATAGAGAAGGAACTTTTTGATCGACCTCTGCATAAAATTCCTGTCCGCCTGCAAAGGTTCATGCTGTGTCTTCAGTCCTACGATTTATTGGTCGTATATAAACCGGGGAAATATCTGTTTGTTGCTGATACTCTGTCAAGAGCTCCCCTGCCTGATAATATATGTATTAACCGAATTCGACCAAGAACTGCGTTTGCTTTGAAATCTTTGCATGCAAAACTTAATCAGTCAAAGATTAATTAAATTCGTTGTGCTACTTTGATGAAGTACTTACAAAAATCAAAGAATATTATAAACATGTTTGGCCAGCTAATAAAAAAGCAGTGGACCAAATAGTAATGCCACATTTTAACATCCGAGTTAAAACTCCCACGTCGCGGTGAGTTAAAAAAAACGCGAACGTGCGCCCGAAGGCGCACCCACTGTTCGACTTACAGTAATAAAAAAACGCTCGACCTTATTCTTAACAATTTATTTAGGAATAACCGAATACATTAGAAGTAGCGGAATATATTAGAAATAGCGGAATATAATAACCGGTGTCCGCGCTCCAAAGGTCCAATAAGAACTCCCCCTCAAATAAATGTTTTCCGTTAGGAAACCTCCAGCTCCAAGATGCGAATCGCTGATTCGGCAGTTATGCCATTGCACGCGCATCCGTTGGCAATGGCATGTGCGTAACGGGATCCTAATGCACCGGGACTGTGCTGACACAGCCAATCCGGTCATTGCACGCGTATCCGGTGGCGACTATCTGTATGTAACAGGATCCCAATGCACTGGGACCGTGGGATCGCACTCGCACCTGAATGTGCTGACTCCATGAATTTGGATTGGCTGTCTGTCATGACCTTGGCGCGTGGAACGGGTGCACTGTGTTAACTCCTCCCCCCTCAAAGATCTACGTCCCGTAGATCAAACGTAACGTCAGAGGTCGATGACCATGCTTGTGCCATTGGGGATTCGTGGACCCCAAGCTGTCCTTCGTGAGTCACAGGATCGGTTTCGTTATCAGGTAGGTTTACGGATGGGAACTTGAAGTCCAACTTAGCCTTACGCCATAGCATCCAGGCTATGACCAGCACCAACGCGACAATTGAGACATCCATGAAGGAAGAGATCTTAAATTGCTCCGTGAGATCTTTCAGCCGTTCTATGTTATTGATGCTCATGCTATGTACGTGTTCCAGGTCAATTTTTTGCGTCCGATTGGTGATGTTTGTTAGGACGGGTGGGAGCACCTGAACGCTGGAGTGCGTGAAACTCAAGAAGGTTTTATTTTTCAGCTGGACCGTCTCGTTGTTCAGCTGAATCACATACGTGCCATTAAGGGCCCTTGAGGCATCTGCCGAGATTAGAAGGCCGTTAAAATTTGTCACGAATACCGTGTCCTCCTTTATGAGCTCAATAACTTCCCTGGTATTCGTTCGGAAAGTGCAGGTTGTATGCCCTCCTTTCAAGAGTCTGGCCACGCAGCTGTCTTCCTCAAGTTTCTCTAAGGATTTTTCGTCGCATATTACCAGGCTGTTTATGGAAAGGCATCTTCCTATGATCCCGAACGTTTCCTTGTGGTTGATTAGTACCCTGTCGAATTCCATGTCGACTTGCAACCCGTTAACAATTGACGGCCTTGTTAAGAGTAGGTTGAACTCCTCATTCTTTACCTTTGGCATTGAAAGAACGTAGAGTAACAGTGAGTCATTTGTATAAACCGACGGGGACCCATATTCCACGGCTTCGATCTCGTTAGCGTACGGTAGCGTATCGATTTCCCCTATGATCCTGTTTATTTCTTCTTTATCCAAGAGGTTCGTGTTTACCGAGCCACTTTTGGCCATTTGACATGCGCGTATTATCTCGCCTATTTCGTCTTTCACTACCAAGATTTCATTCAGAATATTTTGTGCGTTCCTTACAGCAGTGGATGTCTGGATTTCATTCTTGTACAGGTCTATCATCCGGTTAACCTTCTTCGTTGTTTCCTTCATGGTGCTAAAGAGTTTGTCGTTGATCTTGTATTGCTGGTTATTATTGCTGATTATTTCTTGTTCATTTGAGAGGACTTTGTTCCAATCCATAGCGTCGGGGTTTCCCGCAACCCACTTCCAGGCTGACCCTATCCAGTCAATGGACCTTACACTTCGGCCTGTTTTTCCTTTAAGCTGACCGAGCCTCTCTCTAATCCTCTCTAAGTAAAATTCAATTGTGGCCTTTTTCTCTGGTGTGGCTGATGTGGCCGCGTTCATCGATGAGTTGACCTTGTCTATCAAGTTTTCAAATTGCGCCAGGTCAATTACGTGCACTAGCTTGAAGTGACCGTCTATGATCCATCCTTTGCCTTCCTTTATCGTGACAATTGGTGCCTGGTAGTCAAAAATCTGGTAGCCATGAACAGCGATTATGCAAAGGATTCTGTAAAAGAGAATTAAATTGGGAACTTCTTCCTGCAAATGCTTTGAGTCAAACAAGTGTTGTGATGTGCTTGTGGACCTTAATTTAAAGAGTTTTTATTTTACATACATAGTTATATAATTGTATAGATTATTGTGTACTCGTATACATAAGTAGTATTTTTAGTTATTTTCTTATTCGTTTAAAGAGTTAAGTATAAAGTTGAAAAACTGGGCAACTGAGGCCCTCTTAATTCTAATACAAATATATTCGTAACCCTACGTAATTTTAATTTTATTTCGCATGTAGCGTACATCTAGCACGTGGATAATTCTAGTTTCTAAAATACATACATACATATTGTGCTATTTAATTTCTATTTAAGTGAATAGTGCTATTGGTGCCTCTGTGCTTTTTTTTTTTTTTTTTTTTTTTTTTTTTTTTTTATCTTATACCACTTTATTAATGGATTGGTGTTTTGTGCTTTGTGTCTTTTGTGCCTGAAATATTTTTTACGTGAGCTTTGTGAACTCTGCGTCCGCAAGCTGTAATTATGGTGACTTTATTATCTTTAGCCACTGTTTCCCTCCGGAACAGGGGCTTGTTCTTTGCGCGAATGCCCTTGTAGGCTGTATATACGATATCGCCCTCTCTAAATGCTTTTGGTTTGACCTTTTTTCTATTAAATCTAAGGTTGTTGATTCTTTGTCTGCGCTCAATTTCACCCTTTAGTTCTTAGTTCACTTTAGTGCGGAAATCTAATAGATTCTGGTAATTTATTCGTTGATACCTGTTGAAGAAGATGTCTGAAGGCTTTCTTTTCGTTACTGAGTGTATGCTATTGTTATATCTATCAACGGCTATGCGCAGCAGTTCTTTTAGGCACAAACTCTTGTATTCAACCTTAAGACAACGATAAAGTTCCAAAATTGTCGAGTGGAACCGCTCCACTTGACCATTCACTTCACTGCGGTGAACTGGTGTCTGGTATAGTTCTATTCCCAACATTCTGATGAAGTTAAGAATAATTGGACTAAGGAGACCCCTTTCATTATCCGTGACCAACACCTTGGGAACTGTAAAGTAGTGCAGAATTTTTATTATTTTGCCCCTCAAGTGAAGAGTTGATTTATTTCTTATGTGGAACAGTTTGGCAAATTTTGAGAACTTGTCGATGCAACTGATAAACTTTTCGTTCTGAATCTCCACTATATCCAAGTGTAATATCTCACAAGGATATGATGGGGTTGGTGTAGGTTGGAATTCAGGCTTTAGGGGATGTCTATCATACTTGTTTAATTTACAGATCTCGCAGGTGCTCGTGTATCTCTTAATTAAGCTGTTCATTCTAGGGAAGTAATATTTTTCAAGGAGTTGTTCCTTATTTTCCCTCGGGTTTCGATGAGCTCTTTTGTGTTCATCCATGATAAGAGAGGCTACTCGATCTTCATTCCTAACGTCTTCTACTACTCTCTGTGTGATTCGTATTTTATAATTTACGAAGCTACCCAGATAAACTTCTTGAAGGAGTCCTAGGTGAGACTCCGGAATCTTAACCCCATTCAGAATGTTCGGTTGCAGTTTGCGCTTAAGAATTTGTGTCAGACCTTCCCTTGTTGGGTTCTCTAACGCAACGTAATGACGCGAATAGCCAGGGTGAGGTTCTTCATAAACCTCCAGTCCTTTTCCTATTTTAATTATTACCTGATTTCGAAAGACGTTGAGAGGTGCCTCCACATGGGGAATTAAATCGGAACCATCCTGTTGGGCACTATGTGCTGTTTCTGTTGTGCCCGTTCCCTCGCTAGCTGTTTGAGTAGCCGAGTTACTACTCTGGCTAGCAGTTTCTGTAGTGCAGTCGTTGTCGACTAACCTTGCACTTTGCGCTGGCTCAGCACATGCTGAATCAGACAAGTGATTGACCTGCGTCCTTAATCTCGAGAGGGCATCTGCCACCATGTTTGACCTTCCTGGCTTGTAGATTAGTTCGCAATTATACTCCTCTATGCGAGCTTTCCATCTTTTTAACTTCGCATTGTAGTTCCTATTGCCCAAGGCGAAGGTCAAAGGCTGATGATCGGTGTAAATGCGAATCTTCTTTGCACCGTAAACATACGATCGCAGGTTGTCCAGGGCCCAGACTATCGCTAGCATTTCCTTTTCGTTCGTCGCGTAATTCTCCTCGGTCTTGTTGAGGGATCGCGAAATGTAGGCTATTGGCCTGTCAGCACCCGATTCTCCCTGCGACAGCACTGCTCCTATGGCATAATTGGACGCATCAGTCGTTAGATTGAATGGTTTCTCGAAATCAGGGAACGCTAATACCTCGGATGACGTCAGCAAAAGTTTCAAGTCATTGAAGGCTTGCGACGCCTCCTCGTTTAGAGTGATAGGAACTCGTTTGGACTCGTTGGCCTTAATTCGCGCGTTTTCACCACGCGTGAGGTTCGTTAGAGGCTTAGCGACTTTCGCGTAGTCGCGTATGAACTTCCTATAGTATGAAGTCAATCCGAGAAAACTCTTAAGTTCTTTTAGATTCACAGGTGTTAGAATTCGCTCTATAGCCGCGACTTTCTTCATATCAGGTTTTATGCCGTTCGGTGTAATTACGTAACCCAAAAATTCTACCTCCATTTTCATGAAGTTAGTCTTTTCCAGGTTCACCTTTAAATTCACTTCCCGCAGCCGGGTGAAGACTATATCCACGTTTTTAAGGTGGTCTTCCTCGCTGTTGCCAAAGACAATCACATCATCGATGTACACATAGCAGATCTTCCCTATGTATTCCTTAAGTACATCGTCGATCATCCTTTGGAAGATCGCAGGGGCGTTTTTCAAGCCGAACGGTAATCTAAGAAACTCGTATTTACCGTTCATTGTAGAAAACGCTGTTTTTGGGATGTCTGAGGTCTTCATTGGGATTTGATGGAATCCCGAAGTCAAATCGAGGGTAGTGTAATATGCTGCCTTACCCAAACTAGCAAGGGTCGAATTTATGTCGGGGATTGGGTAAGCGTCCGAGATTGTGACCGCGTTTAATCTTTTGTAATCGATCACCATTCGGTATTGCTTTTCCCCCGATGGCTTTGGTTTTTTCGGGACGACCCAAATGGGTGAATTGTAGGGACTTTTTGAAGGGCGTATTATTCCCCCAGCCAAGAGTTCCTTTATCTCTTTCTCCACCTCTTCCCTCATACAAGCTGGATAGGGGTAGCTCTTGGTGTATATTGGCTCACTTGTGCTAGTCCTAATCTCTGCCCTTACGGATGTTTTTATTGCTTCGCCTGTATTTATGGGTCCAAAAAGAGGTTCGTATTCCCTTACCAATTCCCGAAGTCTAGCTTTAGCCGTATCAGATAAATGTTCATCTAGAACAATATTGATTTCTTTAGAAAATTTTGACTTCAAGGGAATAACTACGTTTGGCTTGAAACTCAGAGTGTTCTTCTTACGATCAATGACTGCCTCGAGTTCTCTGAGGGTATCGTCTCCTATAATGCCATCGAAGGACGAAAGACCTGGCAGAACATAAAAGGTGAACATAGTATTGTTACCTGTTTTTTCGAAGAACCTACCACATACTTTTTCCTCTATCTTAATATTTCCGGACGCGGAGTGAACATGGAAGGGGCGGCCGAGTTGGATCGGTCGGGACGCAGTTGTTTTAATGACGGATGGGCTCAGAAAGTTCTTATTTGCGCCGGTGTCAACGAGGAAGTTTAGTGTAAGCCCATCCCTTGTAACATATTCTAAATATGGAACGCCGGATGGGCGTCCTTCATAAAATTTACTTCGTCTTGAACCTCCTCCTGGGCCAGCTCGTCATAGTTGACTGGGGACTCTTCCTCACACATTTCCATATGGTACAGCCTTTGCTGTTTTTGAGGATAGTTTTCGGACCTTGCCTTTCTCTTGGATGAGAAAGGATTCGGCCCACGGGGGCGGTTCATGTAATTGACGTTTCGCGATTGCGTTGATCGGTCGACGTCCATTTTTTCATGAGGTTTCGGTGCCGTTGGTCTAGGAGGCGGAGTGTTTCCGCGGTTTAGTGTATAATACGATGAGCGGTTACTAGCCTCATTCGGGTAATGGAAGTGCTTCTTCGGTGGTAAGGAAGGCTTAAAGGTTTGATTGAGAGGGGCCGTCACCGTGTTGGTGGTATTTGGTGAATGAATGGAATGATTCCTAAAGTTGAGGTTTTGGATTTCCAGGCATGCCGTGTAGGCTTCTGGTAGCGTTTTCGGCTTTTGAACGATTAGCATCCTACTTAAGTCACCATTAAGACCCCGTATGAATACATCTAAAGCTCTGTTCCGATATGTTTCAACCAACGCGTTGACCGTCTCCTGACTATAAGATTCTGTTTTAATTTTATTTATGATGAGTGAGAATTGATGATTCACGTTAGCGAAAAATTCATCTAATCTCATCCCCCTCTGGGATAACTGGTTTAGCTGATGCTCCAGTGTGCGAATGTCCCTCTTGTCGGCGTAATGGAGAGAGAGGCATTTTTTAATCTCACTCCAATCATCGTCGAATATATTATATGATACGAGAGCATTATCCGCGTTACCCCTTATCTTCTGCCGCACGTGTTGCAATATTGCGCGGTACAATGGGTTATCCTTAATTATCGAGAAATCTTTTAGTATCCCTTCCACAGTATGTATCCATGAAACATACTGGGTCGGGTTTCCGTCGAAGACTTGTAGCTCCTTTACGCAGTCAGGAAGTCTTCCGATCTCCTTGAGATCAGCTTCAGTCCTCGGACTGCACAATGGAATTGGCTGCTCGACCGAAGCAACCCCGGGCCTATCGTTGCTTTCAACGAATTGCAGGCGCCCTTCGACCGCTTTGAGTCGGTTTAAGACGCTATTAACGGCACCGGTCAATTCCATCACTTGTTTTTGCAGGACCTCCATCGTGGATTGGTTAAGAAAGGAATTTAAAGGGAATCTAATAAATTACCTGTTCGTTCGGGTACAGATATGCGAATCACCAGCAGAATTAGGAGACCAATGCACAACACAAATTCACAAAACACCAGCACAATTACGGGATTTTCCTCTTTTTTATGTATTGGCACCGGCTTAAGCCCAAAAAATTTTCTATTTCAGATGTTTTGGTATATATATATTTTTCCTTACACTTTTAATTTCAATATTTGACACTCAACTTTCAGATTTACTTCTCTTTTTATATATATTTCTCTTTTTCTTCTTTTATATATTCATATATTATCTTTTATATATATAATTATATTTATCTTATCTTTTTTCTTTCTATTTCAAAAAAATTTTTTTTTTTTTTTTTTTTTTTTTTTTTAAATGGGAGAGGAAAGGGAAAAAAAAAAAAAAATTTCGCTTTATATGCGAATATGCATTTGCACAAAGGACTTCACTCTTATCTCTTTTGCTTCAATTTCATTCGAGCGTTAACTATTAATTAATTTTAATTAACTTTGCATTTGCACAAAAACTTTTTCCTTCAACTTCTCTTGAACATTAATTTTCGATTAATTTACATTAATTTTGCGTATTATATGTATTTGCACAAGACACTTTTTTCTTTTTTTTTTCTTTTTTACATATACATATGTGCCTTCATCAGCTAAACTTTATTTCAGATTTCCACAACTTCTTCTTTGCTCCTGACAGGATAACAACAATTCACGGCACTCACATACAGCAAATCCGCATTTTTTATTTTATTACAGTTAATTCGGGAATCTTTCCGGGGTAGTATTTTCAGAAAAAAACTAAAAAAAAAAGACAGTTTCGTTACGGTTGACTTCTGGGTACAGTTCTTTCGGAAGGATCGTGTTATCCGTTTTAGGCGCAAACGTTTATAATTGTGAGCACCCTACTAAGGCACGATTGACTTCACACGAATCCTTTTGATTCCCTTGTGATCTCCAGTCGTGTTCTCATGGGGACGATGGAAGCTTTCGAGGATCGATGTATAAGCACTGTGTTCTCATGGGGACAGTGGTTTGCGCTTGACAGAGCGTATCGATCTCGTGTCCTGGTTAAGGGACAAAAGCAATCACGGGAAAAAAAGGATGTCGTCTACAGAGCTGTCCCTGCTCGGGCGCCAGTTAAAACTCCCACGTCGCGGTGAGTTAAAAAAAACGCGAACGTGCGCCCGAAGGCGCACCCACTGTTCGACTTACAGTAATAAAAAAACGCTCGACTTTATTCTTAACAATTTATTTAGGAATAATCGAATACATTAGAAGTAGCGGAATATATTAGAAATAGCGGAATATAATAACCGGTGTCCGCGCTCCAAAGGTCCAATAAGAACTCCCCCTCAAATAAATGTTTTCCGTTAGGAAACCTCCAGCTCCAAGATGCGAATCGCTGATTCGGCAGTTATGCCATTGCACGCGCATCCGTTGGCAATGGCATGTGCGTAACGGGATCCTAATGCACCGGGACTGTGCTGACACAGCCAATCCGGTCATTGCACGCGTATCCGGTGGCGACTATCTGTATGTAACAGGATCCCAATGCACTGGGACCGTGGGATCGCACTCGCACCTGAATGTGCTGACTCCATGAATTTGGATTGGCTGTCTGTCATGACCTTGGCGCGTGGAACGGGTGCACTGTGTTAACTTCCGTAATGATATCCATGTTATTGACGAATTTGTTTTTAAATGTAATCGCCTTGTTATTCCAAAGTCACTTCGTCACCAAATGCTTTTAGTCCTCCATAAAGGACATATGGGCATAAAAAAATCTAGCAAAAGGCTACGCGTTCTGACCCAATATAAACAAGGATATACATGTATAACCTAGTCAGCAATTGTGAGTCGTGCATTCTATCCATAGGCAGCCATTACAACCTCATGACGTTATTTCGATTCTCTGGTTTACAGTTGGCATTGACTTATTTGACTTATTTGAAATGAGTGGTATATTGTTTCTCGAAGTTTATAGATATAGTTCCACTATATATATTCCGGCAATTCAAATCATTTAGTTGTCACACAACTTAAGTCAATATTTGCGCGTCATGGTATAAAACAGATTATTATGAGTGACAATGGTCCACCATTTAATTCAAAAGATTTCCAAAATTTCACTCTTGACTGGAACGTAGATCATTGAAGTGTGATGGAGCTGGATCAGACGCTTACATTGCTCTTTTGCACTACAGGACAACACAAAAGGGTAAACTGAATTCACCATCAGAACTTCTGATGTCTCGTAAACTACCTTCAAAACTTCCTGTATCTCTAAAGGCCCTTTCACAGCTCAGCGAACTGCGAATGCGAACGAGCGAATATTCGCAAATTTTGACATTTCATTCACAGCCCCTTTTTTTTAGTCGCAGCAATCTGCGAATTTCTCTTGTCATGCGTTGTATGTAGAAATGAATTGTGAGGTTAAACTCTCGCGAATAATTTGTTCGCGTGAATGTGGATTGCGTTCCATATCTGTGGAATGTGAATAAAATTTTACAGTTCGCAAGAAGTATTGTTAATTTCTTCGCAGAAACTAATTAAAATTTAACTTTTATTCTATTAATTTATAGATAAATTAAGCTCTGTTCTTTTGGAATAGTAAAGTTATCAATTGCGTGCCTTTAAATGTACTAAAAATGGTTTGTTCGCAGTTCGCGCATTCGCTGGTCGCTGAGCTGTGAAAGGGCCTTAAAATCTCTCAAATCTAAAATAGTCAATGTTAAAAGCTATGAAAAGTTAATAGCAGAAAAACAGAAAAAGGTTGCAACATATTATAATCAATGCATTAAATCCATTAAAGGAAGGTAAACATATATATTACAAAAAAACTCCTAATTCGGAATGGCACCATGGAACAGGTGTGTTAAAATGCCGCGAACCTCTGCCATATGTAGTTAGTGATGGGAATGGTAGCCAATGCCGACGAAGTCGTCAACACATTATCGAATCATTATCATTATTTCTTATGACCTCCTTTGCTCTGTCGTCGCGCATTTCAATCGCTAACGGCTTATACAATGCCTTGATCTTGTCAACGATAACTCGCATTGGCGGGTTGATTGAGCGCTTTTTTCCATTCTCCATCTTATCCACTACGATCTTTATCTGTTTCCCTAATTTTTGGAAAACAGATAGGTGGGTTGTCGTAGTCGTCCCTTGGCCCTTTGGTGTTTCATCCGATTGGGTTGTTGGCGTAACAGCGACTCTAGGGCCCATTTGGAGGGGATTCTCCTCGTCACGTTTAGTTTCATTGATCGTTGCCATCTGTTTTATTGGCGACCTAGCCACCCTCAAATACCTAAAGAAAGGGTTCTCATCATATCTCTTTTGTTTTTCTTCGTTTGTTGTGGTTTTGTATGTTGTTATCATTTCCACTTGGACCGCACTCAAAGCTGCTATCAATGTTCGGATGCGTAGTCACCTAAGGATCCCATGGTTATCTTTGCAAGCAGTGAGACGATGCGAGGGTTGACACAGAGGTGTTGTGCCAAAGCCGGGTCGGTGCTTACCAAGGTTTTAACGGGACGGGGGCGTCCACAGCATTAGCCTGAAAGCCATTGCAACTAGATTTCACTCCTGCCTACTCAGGTGACAGAATACTACAGGCATCAGCTCTTCTAGCAGTCTATTCCAATTTAATTTCCAGTATGCCATAATTAAAACCTTACTGGACTCGGTCTTAATGTCTGTGATAATTGTGATGCCGAATCATCGCATATCGATAGGAAGGAAAGCACCTTTTTGTGGTCTCGTGTTTGGATTGTACATATGTATGTAGGTACATACATATCCATATATGTAACTGCAACCGCCCCACTAGGAGCAGGAGGCTGCACGTTGCACGTTGTACGTTGTTGCGGGTGCCTTTGGATCTCGTCATTTCTTCTTTCTTTATCGCTCGTAGCCACTATGTATGGTGGGGAGCACTTATTTGAAACGGCGCTTACTCGTATTGTCACAGAAAATTCCTAGGGGTTTCTTTAACCTTTTCAGCCACGCCCACCTTCTCTACCGGTTTTGGTCGGGTGCTGCTTATTGGGTATTCGCAGCTAACCTAGTTTTCTGTAGGCCGTTCACTATCCGCCACCTGTGACCCCCACAGTGGCATGAGCTTAGCCCCACGAGCCCGTCCGGCTTCGTGCCTGTGAATGTATGAATGTACATATGTCCAAATGTGTATGTATAAATATGTATATGTATGAAAAATGTTTCCAAGCGAATTGTGTGTTTTTCTTTATATTTATGTTCAGCATTAAAATTTGCATACGTTGCAATGAACTTTTTTTAACTACGAAGCAATTATAATACTAATGAAATGCACGCTTGATTGCACGTACATACATATGTACATGTACATAAAAATTTTTAAATCTCTTTTACATTAAATCCAAGCAAATTCCTTTTTTTTAGTCCGTTGAGAGGTTATTGAGAAACCCAAAAGGTTCGATAGGCATATAATACTTGCTATGTCATACAAATATAAATACTTGGCGGAATGGGTTGTATGTGGTTCAGGGCCATTTGTGTTCTGTGTATTATATTTTTCACATAAATGGAAGGGACCTACAGTTTAGACCTATATCTGAAAGGCAAATTCGGAAGCCTTCTCATGATAGTTATTACTCTCGGACGTTTGTCAGACATTCGCTAGAGGTGAGACCGTGAAAAAACTGTTTGGTGTTTTCTGGGATTCGAATGTCGAACCCCCGAGTTATGTCATGTCTTTGCACAATTAAAAGTTTAAATATTGATCTCAAACGAAAATATTGAACCGCTTCATATGTAGAGCTCCATACCAAGCCGAGATCAGGCTTCAAGACAACTGTTTCGGTTTAATATCAAGTTGGATCAAAATTTTAGTATTAAGAATTTTTCGTAAGACCAATATTTGCCCAGGTATAAGTCAAAATAAAAATAGGGAAAGGTGTGTTAGTTAATTCAGGATGAGGCCACGGCGGTAACTTGGGTGCAGGTGAAGAGGACGGCCGGCCGGCTCGTGGTTGCGCGGCTTATCTCGTTGGAAGCCGTGGTTCTTGTCATCCCCACACTACGCCAATTACTCAGAACAAAAAAGAAATATATAGTTTTAATTAAAAAATTATTATTTTACTATTGTAATGTGAGAGGATACTCAATCTTTTTGGTTTTTTGATTTGGTGTGTAAATGTGTAAATTTCTTGGTGTTCCAACTCTGGAGCAAGCGACATACCCGTGAGGAACGCATGCATTTTCTAAATTTTATCTAGCAATGGCTAACGATTGCCCTTGACCATTAGCAAATGGTGATTGCAAAGAGGAGCGCACGGGATATTGCAGTTGCTTGAAACTAAATAGCAAATCGGTCGAAAGCATTGGTATGCACGGAATTAGCACGTCTTCGCTTTTGCTCTTGTCGGTGATGATTGTAGCCATGATCAAATTTGATGAGACTTTTTTCACGGCAAGACTGTTTCTGTTGCACATCGGCGGTTGCAAATTGCGGACTAGCATCAACTGTGAGTCAACTTTCATTGTTAATTCATGTGGCGCCTTTCCGGGTGACTCCAATGAGTTCAAAAATTCGGGAAAACCTTTTGCACAACATCGTTAATTGATTGTTATGTGTTATGGGATCGATAGGAAGTTTGCTGTTACCAATATTCAGAAGTTCCTTGGCAAATATTTTGACTGAAGCGCCATACTGCAATTGCACACGCATATTGGTCGATAGCGTGACTTTTTTCACGGGTCTCCCTAGACTCGACGCTTTGAGGCAAGCATTCAGTTCATCAGTGGGTGTCGATCGTGGAATGACTGGTAAAGTGTAACGAAAATCACCAGCAAGAAGTGTTAAAGCTCCTTTTATTAACCTGGTGTTTCCTCTGCAGTCAAGCAAAGTTCGATCAAATGCTTCAAGTGATTTCTTGTGCACCATGGTGAATTCGTTCCAAATGATAATTTTGCATTCCTTCAACACAGTTCCCATTTCCAAATTTTTAGTGATGTAGCATGTTGGCATTCCGGTTTGGTTTAAATTTTACGACAGTGTCAGAGCTGGGCTCTCATCACGTATGGCGACAATCGTCTGACGATATCGTTTCGACGATAGTTTTGCTTCATGTAAACTTGAAAAAGCACTATCATCTGAACGATATCGTTTTGACGATTCATGGCTTGCTTCACGTAACAGAAACACTCTCGGACCAGTACCGACGATTGCCTGAAAATTCGAGCTCAATCGATTTTGTGTTTTCGGAGTCCATAGCATAGGTATGTACATACAAACATAGGTACATTGAGTCTTATACACGGTTTTATTCGGTTACATTTTCAGTATCATCTAACAGTAAAAGATATTAAGAAGCCATTTATAAAAAAATACTGCCCATAACTGGCCCTCTAGATTTCATCACCCGTAATGTGCCTCTAGTTTATTGCTGCTTATCATAAAATGCTTTTGCTTGAAGGCTCATCTGGCTTGTACATTTTAACTAAAAAACAGTTGTATGATGTTAGGAAGGAGTATAAAGAGAAAGATTTTGTTGCAAAATTGGACTACCTTCAGAGATATTTGCTAAATAAGCGTCTTGTATGAAATATAAACTTAAAGGCTTAAAAGATTTCATTAAAGAAATGACGGCTGAGAACGTAGGAAGAAAAAAATATTTTAAAAGACTAAAATCTGAAATACAAGAAATTTCAAAACACAACTAGGACTTATTTTTGATGCACCCAAGCCTGGTTTCGGAAACACAGTTTATGACAATATAAGCCGCAGATTTTTTAACAATCCAGAACTAATTGGTGTTGATGTGCACCTAATTTT
The DNA here is from genome assembly GCA_946965025.1 of Blera fallax. NCBI lineage: Eukaryota > Metazoa > Arthropoda > Insecta > Diptera > Syrphidae > Blera > Blera fallax. The sequence continues at coordinate 55,101,556 of OX337246.1, forward strand.
TAGATTAAGGCATGTGAGAAGTACTTTATTGTGGATTTGAAATAGATGCCCAAAAATTTAAGCATTTGCTTATGATACGACTAAGTTGTATGTTGAGCTCTATCCGTGGCATCCAATGACTAAAACGAGAAGCTAGGCCCTGGACCACATTATGTACGTTTGTTGCACACCATGCAACATGGATGTTCTTAACTTATTTTCTTTTATTAACCGTTGAAATATATAACGCGTACGTACACGTAAATCATATGCTACATATTTCTCCCACGTATCTGCCGTGCTCCTGCGCCGCTTGTGGGGTTAGCTAAGTTTGCGGACCTCAATATCCTTCTTCAAGTCGCTCTATTTCGGATTACTTCCTCGCTGAGGGCGAGAATTTGTTTATTGTTTTTGCATTTGAATAATCCAATTGTTTTTTCGTCTGCCTCTTTTCCGAACTTCAACTGAAACTTGCGTCACTATTGCTCTTTGGACGGGGTTTTTCGACGATCTTCTTTGTACGTGAACATGGATGTTCTTAACAGATTTAAAGAACTTCAACAGTCGGAAATAATAAATAACTCTGTTTTTCATACTATCTGTAGGTTACATTTAAGCTCGGATCCTCTAAAAACAAGTTCAAAACCCTCGCCTGTTTTAAAAAAAATAACCATTTTACAGAAGAAGCTCTAGAAATGCTGATTTTCGGGATTCCTGGCTTATCATCTTAACAAAATTTTGACGTGACTACAATATCCAATGAAAGGGAAGATGAAGAAACAGATGAGGAATGTATTGATGAAAAAGAATCCTAGGCAGCGTAAAATGAATAACTTAAAATTTTATATTTTATTCCATACTTATTTGGACATTAGTAAAATAAGATCTAAATATATCAAAGATACTTTATTTACACCTTAAATTGACTTAAAGGTTAGGTTAGGTTAGGTTGAAGTGGCTGCCAGCTAGGAGTCGCCAGCACACTGAGACTAATGGTAGGTCCATCGTGATACTACGTGGATCTTGGGAGAAAGTTTCTCTCTACCTACTCGTTTAAACCAATTTGAGCTTCTTATGAAGCGTAGGATTCTCCTAATGTCAATATTCATCAAGTCGCCTATATCGTTGTAATAGGGAGCTCCTAAGTGGAGTTTCCTTCTACGGGAGAGAGCTGTGCAGAAACAAAGAAGGTGAGGAATAGTTTCCTCCTCTTCTTCATCCAAGCAGCTTCTACAAAAATCGTTCGCGAAGAGGCCTAGCCTTGTAGCATGTTTGCCTCTTAGACAGTGTCCAGTGATGACACCTATTGTGGTGCCGATATGCAATCTATTGAGAGAAATCAAATTCTTATAGCTTTTTAGATAAAGCTTTGGCCAAATCTGTTTTTTCGCTAGATCTGTTGATCCACTTGTCCACCTTAGTTTTGTACTCTCGACAGCATCCAGCTTAAGTCTAAGTTTGCGAGCAGGGATTGGAATACCTAAGGTGCCTTTGTCCGGCAAGATGGGTTGTTGTCCCTATTCTGGCGAGTTCATCGGCCTTACAATTCCCTGGAATGTCTCTATGCCCTGGCACCCAATACAGGTGAATATTGAACTGCTCAGCCATCTCCACAAGAGACGAACGGCAGTCTAGAGCTACTAAAGAATTTATAGAAATCGATTCCAGGGATTTCATTGCTGCTTGGCTGTCTGTAAAGATGCGGATGTCTCTAACCGGGATGGATGACTAGGAAGTTATTTTCAAAATTTAGACGTGGGATGGTATAGTCCGTGTTTTCGGGAGAGATTTTGAATTTATTCAGAATGGAAGCGTGGCCGAATTCTTTTCTTGACCACTGTTGGGTAGCTTTCAAGCGAACGGCTGCAATCGCTGCAATTTGCTTGCTAAAAATATCGAGTGGTATCAGATGAAACATAATGTCCAGTGCTGCAGAGGGAGTTGTACGAATTGCTCTGCTTATGCGCAGATAAGCTGTACTTTGGACCTTACTTAGATAATCGCGATTTATAGCTTTTTCTAAGGCTATCCACCAGACCATCACCCCGTAAGTTAGTACCGGTCTGATGAGCGAAATGTAGAGCCAGTGAGTAATTCGAGGTTCTAAGCCCCATTCATTTCCAATGGCTTTCTTGCAAGAGAAAAGTGCTACTATAGCTTTTTTTACTCTTTCTTGAATATTAGGTTTCCAACTTAGCTTCCTATCAAGGCCGAGATATTTTGCTTTAGAAAGTTACGCTGGTCTTAGTGCCTCTACTAACAGATCTTCTAGTAGACGTCCCACCCAGCTTAGAGTTTATTATCCGACAATTGAGCAGTATATTAATCAGTGAGCTGTCAAATTTCAGGTCTGATAGTACATCTGCTATGGCTGATGTATTGACATTGTTAAAAGCGCCTTCTATATCCTTCTATATTTTGCGTACCAGTGAGTGTTATGCCGTCTCTACTGATTTGCCTTTGCAATATGCATGTTGGCCGCTGACAGTAGCTTCTTGTGAATACTGTTGCCTAAATGGATATCAATCAATCCTTCCAATGTTTATAAGAGGAATGATGATTGTTAATTAATAAACTAAGACCACCTTACCGCTGGTGAGGGGTGGTTATAGCCAACAAATAAAACACTTTACTATTGGAGTTATCGTATTCAAATCCACCTTCAATTTTTATTGTCCCCCCTTTTATGCAAATTATCGAGAGTATAAATTGTGTTCACACGCATATATTGTATAGTCTCTTATATCATAAAACTTAAAATACGAGGGAAATGCTGACTCGGCGGCGTTGACCAAAAACTGATACCAACGCTAAATTATGAACAGTTTCCCGCAGTGTTCGTTTCCAATTATATGTTGAAATCCGATGTTGTGAACCGCCTTGTAGCAGGTACTGGCGCCTGTGGTGCCAATATGGTTTTTCTCCTTTTACGCTGCCGCACTATACATGCTACGATGGTGATGAAGAATGCGCCAATCAGGCTGTAGGAAATGCTGTAGTGCACGTGTAGAGCCAATGAATCAACTGGCAGTTCCTCGGTTTTTTTGAGATGCTATCCGTTTGTTTAGGGTGTCATACTCCTCATTGTTGCTCTCGAGACTGGGATGTGAAATGACTAATGGTTTCGAAACATTTTTTGGGTTGTCTGATAATATTTCCGAGATATTTGTAGCTGGAATGAAGGCTTCGTTAAGTGTGCTAGACATACTGTCGTAAGCTGTTATGCTCGTCGTGTCCTGTTTGAGGATGCAGTTTGACTCTAATGTTAAAATACCATCGTTTTGTAGCGAAACTTCTAGATTCCGCCTTCCGCAAATTATGTTAAAGGTGTACTTCCTGTCCAAAACGTATATCCAACTATTGGCGTTATTTAGCTGGATCCACACAGGAGATGGGCTTTTGCTTCGTAGCTTGCAGAAGGTTGATAAGTTCGTGGTGTTGGTGAGTATTCATGTGACAGTTGTTGATCGGTGCGGACGCATAATCGTAGTGCTATTAAAGATTATAGGTAGGTAGTTTAGCGGGCTGATAGTGGCCAGATTGGCTTATCAAGTGGAATTTTTCGCTACCGTGGCTAACAAATAATCCCAGCGCTAAATAATTGTGGAAAAAAATAAATATACCTAAATACTAAAAATATATTTCTACTAACGATAGCGGCGAAATAGCCGTTATTGAGTTAGACAAGTGGACAGGGACCATAATATTCATCTATACGGCGGAGTGTAAGTGAATAAACTCATTGTAATGAGTAAAATGCATGAATGAGCAAAAGCAATATTCGTGGGGAAACCGGAGTACAATGTGCGGGAAAAATTTCCACCTTGCGGTCTCGATCGTTATAGTAGTGGTATTCTGGACACGAATGAGATGCTTAAATTTATATGTGATGACTGTATCTTGTACATCCATAATGTTGATTCGATTCGTTAAAGAAAAGAAATCACTAACCAAAATAAGAAAGTGCTAGAGAGTGTAAAAGAGATGGAGAAAGCAAAAATGAGTGAGATAAAAAATAATGAGTGTAACTCGGTACAAGCAATAAAACAAATGGCGGGAAAGGCTCCAAGTAATACAAAAAGTACTCATGCCGATCTTATGAAAAACGATAACGAGGCAATCATAATTAAGCCGAGAGGTAATCAAAATAATGATAAAACGCAATCGGATATTAAAAAAAATATTAATCCCACATCCATGTCCCTCAAAATAAATATGTAGTGTTAAAAATGGCCAATATGGTGTGGTAGACAAAAAAGACAGTGCAAGCGATTGAGTCAGAAGTTTAAATTGAGTTCTGACTATGAAGTCAAAATTCCTCCAATGCGAAGACCCAGGCTCCTAATAGTTGGCATGAAAGAAAAGTTGAGTGATGAGGAGCTAGTGCACTCAATTAACTGTCAAAATAATTTGAGTGAATTAAATCTTTAAAGTGTTCACAAGTTAGTAGTGTTGCCAATTCCAAAATTTTAGAGTGCGAAAAACTTAATATTAGATGGGACAAATGTCGTGTCTACCAGCATTTTAGTGTTTGGCTTAAAATTGCAAAAAAGATAAAATATGCATGAGCTGTACAAAAAGCCATGATATTAAAGAGTGTAAAAGTGAAAGTGAAAAATGTTTCAATTGTCTTAATGCCAAAGCAGCTTTTAATGTGGAAATTGACGTTAATCATGCTGCTAATGACAAACAAATTTTCGGTTTTCCAAAGAAAACTGAAAGTAGCTGGAGACCGCGTAGATTTTTAGCAATTATCAGAATTAAGGTGCATCTATCTAAATATACAAGGTCTATCCAACAATTTTAGTGAGCTACAGTGTTTAGTCGACCAAGAAGACATTGACATAATTTCGGTATCGGAAACACGCGTAACCAATAAACACGATACAAATGAAATCCAACTTGATGGTTAACATTTTTTTAACTGTTTGAGTGAATGTAGCCACACTGGAGGTGTCAGTTTTATGTTAAAAATTATAAAAAATGTTCAAGTGTTAAAAAAATAGTTGTTAGTATGAGTCTTTGGTGTCTAATAGTGAAAGTGCAATCTCATAACAGTTCTGTGATATTTATGTGTGCAATTTACAAGTCGCAGCTCTACTCAAAAAGAGAATTCTGCTTGAAACTTGAACATATAATTGGGTATATGCAACAGTGCAATACAAACTTTATTATACTTGGTGACCTAAATACTAACTGGCTTGACTACTCCGATACTTATCGAAAACGCATTGTAGAATTAATAAATGACAACAATCTGACTCTTAAAATCTCTGAACCAACAAGAATAACTGCTGTTTCAAGGACATTAATTGATTATATGTTGACAAACAATAAACAAATAGTAAGTGCAAATATTGACCCTAGATAAAATATAAGTGACCACGAAACAATAGTAGTACAAGAATCCCGGATAAGTACCCCTCGCTTAAGTGCCTAACCCGCATAAGTACCTCTATTTTCTTAGAACCAACATTTTAAAAGAATTTTTCATATAAAACTCATCTTCTAAGTGCCTTTCGCTTAAGTACCTTTCCCGCTTAGTTGTCTCTTTTAATTTTAACTTTTATTGATATTTACCTAAAAATAATTCTTTTAAGTACCTATGTACATATGTATATGAATGTAAATATGTTGTACATATTCACATGTGATCCTACATTTTAAGTTTTTGTGAATAGAATTCATAGTATGTAACAATACGCTTTTCAATGTGATTTTTTTGTTTTTTTTTTCAACTCAATATTTTTTATTTTTTTTTATTTTAATAAAACCCTTGCCCATGTGGCAGACACTGCGACCTAAAAGATCTATTGTATCATAAGGGTATGGTTAGTCTAAGAGACGTACTACCTCCCTAATGGAGGATAGTATATCCTTAGTAGCAGAGTTTTTTATTTCCGCTGGCTAGGAGTAAGGTTTGATTAGTAATTTGGATTTTCTCAAGCCTGGGACAATTTCCCAGTAATGCAGGCGAAGTTTATGTTCCCAGTTACTAATCAGCGCTGTGGCGAAACACCAATTGATGCCACAGTAAGGTTCAGGTCCTATGAACGCAGATTCTGAGGCTGTCTTCCTAATGAACATATAAAGGGGTGAAAGCCCAATGATTGCTTCTAAAGCTGACGTTGGGCAGGTACGCATAGCACCTGTGATACCAAGACAGGCAATTCTTTGTAACTTCTGAAGTTTAGCTGCCGTTGTCCTTTCAAGAACTTTCGGCCACCAGATGATAGCCGCGTACGTGATAATAAGCCTCACCATCATTGTATACATCCAATGTATCATTTTTGGACTTAGACCCCAAGTTCTGCCGTACAGGCGCCTACAGGCCCACATGGCCTTAGTAGCACGCTCAATGGCGAACTTGATACGAGAATTCCAGCTGAACCGTTTGTCAAGGATGACCCGAAGGTATTTGACTTCACTGGAATAATCTAGAGTAGTACCTTTGATAATGATAGGTCCTAGATTGACCAGTCTTTTCCTAGTAAAAGGCACTAGAACAGTTTTGCAGGGATTGATGGATAATCCTTCTCTGCTGCACCATTCTAAAACATGTAGTAAAGCACCTTGCATGACACTAGAGATGGTTGCGCTGTGCTTGCCACTAATAAGTATCGCCAAATTATCCGCATAACCAATGGCAATATAGCCTAATCTATGAAGATCGACTAGAATGTTGTCTATGACTAGTGACCATTGTGTGATTCAATGCGAGCACACAAAGTATGAAGAACCATTATGTAACACTGTATCGCTCCACATTCACTCATAACATTGTAGGAATGCCCCACAAAAATCAAGAGTGTCATATGGCATTCCAGCAGTGATTCATGCTACATGGAGGTTCACCTGAGTTCATGTGTTTGTCATTGTTTACATTTTCATTCTTTGCACCCATAATTCGGAAATAGGCTAAAGATATCAAATGTAACTTTGTAACATTTAGTTAGCTTAGCATAGGAAACCTAGTGTAAGAATCTTGTATAAAAGGGGAGTGAATTTTTGAATAAAATCAGTCTTGATCGAAATATTGACTCATTCAATTGCGGCAGTAATTTGCCTTTATCTTTCAGCGAGCTGCGCTTTATACAGCATAGGCGGCAGGCTCCGTGAACAGAGTAGCGTTCCATATTAAGCGAAACTTCACACCATAGAAGGGGAGAATGAATAAATATTTATGTTCTTAATTAATTGTGTTTTCTTCATAAAAAAAAAATAAGTGCTTCTGAGCACTTAAGCGGGTTTTTTATAAGTGCCTAACCCGCTTAAGTACCTCGCAGGTTTAGATATTTATGGAGAGGCACTTATCCGGGGATTCCTGTAGTAGTAAAAAACGCAAAAGATGAAAAAATCAGCAGGAAACGGATTAAATACTGCCATTATAAATTTACTGGAAGAGTGCAATATAGACTTTAAGTTTCGTGTTAAAGATGTTCAGGACATAATCAGTGCAATAAACCTCATTAATAAAAAAAATTACTTTAACTTCATTAATGTTAGAAAGATGAAGATGCAATAGATGTGATTGGTCCAGTTCTCGTACTTGTTATTAATGTGTCGTTATCCGTGGGTATATTTCCCGAATCTTGGAAAGAATCGTTGATTGCACCAGTAAAAAAATCTTGTGATGCAAAAACATGTAAAGAGTACCGTCCGATAAATATGATGCCAATATATGAAATGATTATAGAAAAATAGTGCATATACAATTACTAGACCATCTTGAAAGTCAAGATATATCGACCACACATCAATCGGGTTTCAGAGCAAAGCATTCTTGTGAAACGTGCATTAACTATGTGTTGAGTGACTGGAAAGTGAACATGGATAAAAAAATGATAATTGTTGCAGTCTTCTTAGACCTTTAAACGCGCCTTTGAAACCGTGAATCATACCATTCTAAATCTAAATGTAGTGTCAAATCCTTAGAACTAAATTGGTTTAAAACATTAAACATTAAAACTCAACCAACTATAGTAAATGAAAACGTGTTAATATTAATATTGGACTACCCCAAGGTACTAAACTTGGTATAAGTTTGTTTCTTATTTATGCGAATAATATGATTAAAGTTGTGCGTTATTCAAAATAAGTTTTGTTTGCCGATGATGGTCTCCTGTATATTTGTGGTAGTGACTTGAAAACCTGTATTAATAATTTAAACAGTGACTTAAAATCAATTTGCGAGTGGTTGAAGATGAATCAACTTATAATAAACACCGAAAAAACAAAGTGTATGATAATAAACGCCTTACCTCAGACGTATCTACCGATTTTAGTCGACAATGTCGAAATTGAATTGGTTGACATGGTCAAATACATATGTGCAAAAAGATATCAAAAAAGATCGGTGTGCTGAGAAGAATAAGACGAAACTTGTCAATAAACTGTGCTGTCAAAGTGTATAACGTGATTATTAAACCTCATTTCGAGTATTGTGGAAGTGTGTTATTTGTAATCCCAATATCAAAAACGGACTTCAAGTTTTACAAAATAAAGCAATGCGTATTTTACTCATGTGTGACAGATACACGCCAATAAGACTCATGCTAAGTTCACTAAACTGGTTGAGCGTAAACCAAAAGCTACATATAAGTGCCATGATATTCATCCACAAAATGAAAAACGGAATGTGTCCAAATTACCTGCGCGGAAATTTATATATTAACAACGGTTCATCACATAGCCTAAGAAGCGAAGGAGATCCGAGAATACAGAGGGTAAGAACTTCAAGAGGTCAGCGGATTTAAAAGAAAAATTATTGAATAGCTATGTAAGAGCTTATGTAAATTTTAAAAAAACCTATTCCTTATTATAAAGTAAATTTGAGGATTAAATTTCTAGTCCATAATATAGCAATATAAATGAATAAATGTAAATATTGTAAAAATAGCTGTAAGTGCTAAATGAAGATCAAACTAACTAACTAAATTTCGCATCTGCTGATGTTGGATTGACGATTAAACATGGGATGTTGTTGTTGGCATAGGTATCTGTCGCTTCTTTTTGTACATTTGCTGAGCTCCGCCCTTGTCATTCTGTAGTATGAATCTCTCAGTAGGTTAACTATTAAATATTCTAATGACGGTTCAATGAAGACAAATTCATTTCTATGGGGTGTCGGTACTGGTATGACCTTAAACATTTCATAGTCTTCTGACTTGATTAGTGAAAGTCTTATGTTGAATATGATGTTCTGCTGGGTTATTCGGGCCATAGTCCACTAGACGCACAATACGCTGGATTGTTCTTACCCTTTAAATTGTGCCACTTGTCTCAGCTTACTAGTTTGGTTATTATCGTAACTCTAGCCGCTACGTAGGTCTTCCATTTGTTAGGGTGTCCAGTGATCCATGCTAAGGTTTTTGATGAGTCTGTCAATGCATGTGTTTCCAGATCTTTTATTTCTAATTTTGCCTTGGTTTTTTGAAGTAATTTTGCCAGCAGTACTGCTCCGCAAAGTTCGAGTTTTGGTTTTGATATCTTTTTTATTTTTGCCACCTTAGCACACAGTAATTTCTCCAGAAACAGTTGTAATTCTTGTATAAATCGCGGCTGCGAATGCCCTCTCTGATGCGTTACAAAATCCATGTAGTTCTATGCGGTTTTTTGATTCGTATTGGATCCATCGTGGTATTTTGATTTCTTCTATACAAGACAGTTGGCTAAATCAACCTTTATAAATGCCATTCGAGAGGAGGTACTTGATCTCACTCTCGCCAGTCCATTTATCTATAATTTTGTCACAAATTGGCATGTGTCAGATGAAGCCTCGATGTCTGACCATCAGCATATTAGGTTTGACATACCCGGCCAACTGACACAGGCCCCAACTAGATACGATCCCATGTCGACGGACTGGATTATGTATCGGGAGCTAGTCCTCTCTAAAATGGATATGCTTGTCTCATCAATTGAGTCCACGTGGGACATTGATGAAGCAGCATACCAGCTGAATAAAGTGTTGCTAACTTCATACCACAGTAGTTGTGTCAGTAAAACCAGCGCGAGTAAACGAAAGGTTCCCTGATGGAATGACCAGCTTGCTAAACTCCGGAAGAAGGCTAGGAAACTCTTTAATCGAGCCAAACGCACAAAAATGTGGGACGAATACAGGTTCGCTCTCACAGAATTCAATTTAGAATTGAGAAGATCAAAACGAGCTGCATGGACAAGATGCTGCGAAGACATTACTGACATGCCTGTAGCGGCACGTATCCACAAAGCTCTTGATAAAGATCATACAAACTGTGTGGGTTTACTAAAGAAAACTGATGGCACCTACACGTCGGACCGAACGGACACGATTAACACCCTACTTCAGGTGCACTTCCCCGGTTCGACAATCCATGAAAATCATGATAACTCCAACGGCACTGACAATAGGGTCTCCATAGCCAGCAGAGTTAACAGTCTATCTGGTAAAATCTTCAGTCCAGATAAGGTAAGATGGGCAATCGGCTCTTTCAAACCTTTCAAAGCCCCCGGTGGTGACGGCATATTCCCAGCCCTTATTCAAAGGGTTATCGACGTCATACTGCCGGCAGTTATCGCTTTATTTAGAGCTAGTTACAACTGGGGTTACATCCCATTCACCTGGAGACAGGTGAATGTGATCTTCATCCCCAAGAGTGGCAATAGGCCTAGTGAACTGCCTTAATCATATAGACCTATCAGTCTAACATCATTTGTTCTTAAAACTATGGAAAGACTTATCGATGTCCATATTAGAGGCCAGATAGAAATATCTAATACTCTACACTCAAGTCAATACGCGTACAGAAAAGGCAAATCCACTGAGAGTGCTCTTCACTATCTCGTCAAAAAGGTCGAAGAAGCATTTCAAACCAAGGAAATTGCCCTATGTGCCTTCTTAGACATTGAGGGTGCTTTCGATAATACCGGATACGACTCGATAGCTAGGGTAATCAGTCGTAAAGGTATCGAAGATTCGACCAACCAATGGGTCAGAGCAATGCTAGAAAGTCGAATCATAACCGCCTCCTCTGGTGGCGTGTCGGTGTCCGTGACGGCGGTTAAAGGCTGCCCCCAAGGTGGGGTACTTTCTCCCATATTATGGACACTAGTCATTGACGATCTTTTAGTCAGTCTCCACAGACTTGGCTTTAGCGCCATTGGTTATGCAGATGACCTGGCGATCATTTCTAGTGGCAAGCTTAACGCAACCATTACTAGAGGCATGCAGAACGCATTGCTTCACGTCTTAGAATGGTGCACTTCTGAAGGATGATCTATTAATCCCAGCAAAACTATTCTAGTGCCTTTTACTAGAAGGAGACTGGTAACCTTGAACCAATCACCTTAAAAGACACCACTTCGCCTTATTCCAATGAAGTCAAATACCTCGGTATCATCCTAGATAGGAAACTCAATTGGAACTCTCACATCAAGTCAGCCACAGAGCGTGCCACTAGAGCCATATGGGCCAGCAGGCGCCTCTATGGCAGAACTTGGGGGCTTAACCCCAAAATGATATACTGGCTCTATATCATGATGGTTAGACCTATCATTACGTACGCTGCTGTTGTCTGGTGGCCTAAAACCCTCGAACAATCAACGGCTAATAAGCTCCAGAAACTACAGCGTATTGCTTGCCAAGGTATTACAGGTGCAATGCGCACCTGCCCAACTATAGCACTTGAGGCTTTAATTGGACTTACACCCCTACACATCTTCATTAGGAAGACGGCTGCTAGATGCGCTATCAAACTGCAGCTCGAACTTAAGTATAAAACAGATGGCCATGTGGGACACCTGAATATACTTAACTCAATCCCAAATATAGACATGCTTATGTCCATCCCAGACATTATGGTTAGGGAATACAGTTTTGGGAAACTATATGTGGTAGAAATTCCAGACCGTGCTAAATGGGCCAATGGGGCTCTGGCATGGGACCCAAGAAGTCTAATCTGGTACACTGATGGATCGAAAATGGAAACTGGAGTTGGTGCTGGTGTCTTTGGACCCAACACCAAACTGTCGATACCCATGGGAAGGTGTCCCTCGGTATTCCAGGCAGAAGTACATGCCATTGAGATCTGCGCCGACTTAATATCTAGAAAAGGTATTAAAGGCGCCAGAATTATTATCCTCTCGGATAGCCAAGCAGCATTACAAGCACTGTCGTCCAACATGATGGACTCTATGACAGTTCAATGCTGCCACGATGCCTTACAGGCCCTAGCCAGACACAACAAAGTCAAACTTGGATGGGTACCTGGTCACCAGGGTATTGCAGGCAACGAATCGGCGGATGAACTAGCAAGGGCTGGATCAGAATCCGTGTTCTTAGGACCAGAACCGTTTTGCAGAGTCAACTGGGCTTCTGCCTTAGATCAATTAAACGAATGGGAACATCAATTTCGTCTAAACCACTGGGAAAATGTCCCTGGTCTGAGACAATCCAAACGTTTAATTAAGCCGTACTCCTACAAGGAAATCCTTAACCTAGATAAGGAAAGCATTAGGAAGCTGGCGGGCTTCCTAACTGGCCACTGCGGCCTGAGATACCACCTTAACAAAATGGATATCTGCCAGGACAAGGATTGTCGATTCTGCCTCGAGGAAGATGAAACTTCCGAACACATTCTTTGCGAATGCCCGGCACTACATTGGTTAAGGATACGCACTCTCCACAGGGAGATACTCACTTCAGTGGAACTCAAGAGATCCGCTACCAAGGATGTACTTGCCTTCATAAGGGAGGTAGTACGTCTTTTGGATTAACTCCAACCCCTCGATACAATAGATCTTTTAGGTCGCAGTGTCGATGCCATGCGGGCAAGGGTTGTACAAGAAAAAAAAAAAAAAATAAAAATCCGTGAGCGTTTTCATCCGAAAGTATTTTATCCCAAGTTTTTTCCGATTTCCAGAGTTGTTGTTGTATAAGCTTTGCTCTTATTATAATTGGAGCTAGCCAGCCCAATGGGTCAAATAGCCTAGCTGTTTCTGACACAATTATTCTTTTTGTCATATTTGTATTTGCTGTTGCATATATTAACCTTGAATTGAAACGTGTCGGACTCCGATTCGCGAGTATATTCCCAGGGTCTTAATGGGATCCTAGCCATTTATTTTGAATCTTCCTTGCTCTTGATCCTTTGATGTTATATTTTTCAATATGGCTTTTGTATTTGAAGACCATTTCCGTAGCCTGAATCCTCCACTCGCCATGAGTTGTACTAATTGCTTCTGTGCCTTTACTACTGCGTCCAATGTATCTGCTCCCTACAGTACGTCGTCAACGTAGAAATCTCGGCAAGTTATCGTCGAAGCTATTTCAAATTTCTTTTTTTTATCGCAAGAGAGTTGTTCAAGTGTTCTTATCGCCAGATATGGAGCTGAGGAGATTCCGTAAGTCACGGTGTTTAACCGATATTCCTTAATCTATATCTCCACAATATACGCTGAAAATCTATGTCTTTATGAGCCACTATGTTTTCTCCATCGCACTAGTATGGAGTATAAGTCCTGTTGTATGACTGGACCTGTAAGCATTGTGTCAGTTAGGCTTACTCCTGAACTCGAACCTTGATTGATGAGTTTGATGACTGCATGGTGCGGTAGGTAGAACACTTCTTTCCTTGACTTCAAAACCTTCTTCTACCATGTGTCCGAGCTTAATGTACTCCCTCACGAATTGTACGTAGTCATCATGGAGTTGAATATTTCGCGAACATTTTTTCTCCATCTGAAGAAATCGAGCTAACGCTCTGTCTTTTGATTCGCCCAACTTGCCTGTGTCTTCTTTGAACGTGAGTCGACCTATGTACCTTCCAGCTCCGTCCCTCTTGTGTGTTTCCCTGAATATTTTTTTCGCACCGAGCTTCTTCTGCCGTGTGAGCTCTTTCTTCTTGTACTTCTTCTATTTCCCAAAATGATTTCAGTTGATCGTTTAGCTCTGCGTTGGATATTAAACAAACTGTTGCTTGGTTTGCCTTGGAGTGATATTGAATACTTCCATACAATACCCAACCTAATTTAGTGTTTTGAGCGACTGGGGTGCCGTGGTTGCCTTTAATCACCCCTTCAAGAATAATGTCCTGGAAAATATACGCTCCTATCAGCATATCTACGGCCGCTTTCTTGTTATGCGATGGATCCGCCAAAGGTAAATGTTTAATATGATCCCAATAGTTGGTTGTAAATGATTCTTTCGGTAGTACCCTTGTAAGCTTGTTTAGTACCAATAATTCTCTCCATATTTGAAATTCTGATGGGTATATGGACTGAATTTGTTAGGTCAACCTTACTGTTTGCCATTCCTGCATGCGTTGCTCCCAGGCCAGTTATGGAAGCATTTGCTCGTTTCTTTGGCTTTGCATTGCCTGCTGTTTATGGACATAGTATACTTTTGATGTCTGCGATTATTTCTCCAGCCTATCCACTGATCTGAAGAATTCTTGTTTTTGCACTTTTTGACGTTTCATTATTCTTTTTTCCTCTTCATCTTGCTGGTCGGCGTTATTCGGCGACTGCCTGTATCCTTATGTTGTGGGTGTAGTTATCGGCCTAGCTGTATCCGAGTTGCCAACTAATTCTGCTGCTCTTGGTAGTGAGTTCACTCTCTGGGCCTTAAATTCTTCCTCCAATATCTCCTTCAGCTTGCCTTCGTAGTGTCGTCATCGTTAGTTCTACTTGGTTGTAGAAGTTGGCTGCGATATATGGATGCCTTTCACTGAACAGCTCGTGCCTTCATATTTGTTTATCTCCGTTCTCAAACTCCTGCCAATGAGGATCAAGGTCATCTAATCGTTCCTTGACGAATTCCTTTGTTCGTCTTACCTTGGGTGCTTTCGTGTACTGTTCGAATATTTTCTTTATCCATTCAGCCCTCACGCTGTTGTTGAGCCAAATCGTCTACACTTATCATTTTTATCTTCTCGTATCTCCTCTCGTATTTTCACTATTCACTCTATACACTACTTTTGATTCTAATAGTCGTAGTTCAGTAACTCAAAGGACCAACTATGTTAATTGATAAACTAAGACCACCTTACCACTGGAAGGGGGTGGTTATAGTCAACAAAAAAACACTTTACTATTGGAGTTGTCGTATTCAAATCCACCTTCAATTTTTATTGTATCCCCTTTAATACAAATTATCTAGAGTATAAATTGTGCTCACACTCATATATTGTATGTTCTGTTATATCATTAAACTTAAAATACGTGGGAACTGCTGACTCGGCGGCGTTGACCAAAAACTGATATCAACGCAAAATTATGAACAGTTTCCCGCGGTGCTCGTTTCCAGTACGCATTGCGTACTTTTTAATTATATCTGCTACGAGGTCAATCTGTAAATCTCGATGCAAGTCACTATTTCTAATGAACCATGGGGCATTCACTATTCCCCGAAGGACCTTATTTTGAAATGTTTTCAATACTTGTACATTTGTTTTCTTTGTGCAACCCCATAATTGGATACCATATGTCCAAACGGGTTTTAATATCTGATTGTATAATACGATTTTATTCTCAATGGACAGTTCTAAGTTATATCCTAACAACCAATAAAGTTTTCTATATCTAATATTTAGATCTTCTTTCTTTTTCACATGTTCCTTCCATTTCAGATTAGCATCCAGATTCATACCGAGATACTTAGCTGTGTTAGAGTAAGGAACTATTTGATTATTAATAACCACGGGAAGATTCGTTATTTTTTTATTTGTAAAATTGATATGGATAGACTTTGACTCATTAAGTTTCATTCGCCATCGCTGCGTCCAATCACATACACTTAGCAGAAAAAGTCTGCGTTCACCTACTAGAACAATTGTTTGCTGCATTAAAACAAACAGATAAATATTAGTTTTTTAATTCTAAATATGCCAATTTAAAAACAATAACAAGGACAACGTATTATGCAAATTTCATTGAATTCCTATGAACACGCGTCCAGTTAACGGAACTTTTTTGCTCAAACACCTAAAACAGAGGCAGAAAAAGTCTGCGTTCAGTTGTTGTTAAATGTTAATATCGAACGAAAAAATTATTATACCTTTAAGTTTAGTAGCTTGTAGGGTTTCCTCGTCTTTTTAAGACTTCTTGCAGGCGTTTTTGCATAGAACTGACTAATTCACAAGTCTCTTCAGGGGAAATTTTTTCCCATTCATCTTTAAGGACAGTTTTTAGCATAGTTTTGCTTGTTTGTTGGCGAATTTTCCTTTCAAGTAAATCCCATAGATGTTCAATTGGGTTTAAATCAGGAGATTGTGGGGGGGGGTACGCAGTTGTCTAGGCACATTATATAACAACCAGAGGCGAACGATCTCAGCGGTGTGTTTTGGATCGTTATCCTGTTGGAACCAAAACTCAGAGTCTAGTTGGAGTTTATTCACACTTTTCCTTAAATTTGTTTTCAGGATGTTAAGGTATACATGTTTGTCCATTGTAGACTCAATAAATTCCATTTCTCCAACTCCTCCACTTGCCATGCACCCCCACACCATCACACCTCCACCACCGTGCTTAACTGTAGCAGACAAATTTTGCTTATCGTAAGCTGTGCCCTGCTTTCGCCACACGATCTTTCGTCCTTTTATTCCGAATATGCAAAATTTGCTCTCATCGGAAAAAATTATTCTTTTCCAGAAGTCAGATGGTTTATTTACATATTCATTTGCAAAAGCTATGCGCTTTAAACGATTCACTCTTGAAATGAATGGTTTTTTTCGCGAAACTCTACCGCGGTACCCTGCCTTTTTTAGGATTTTTCTGGCAGCATCGGCACAGATGTTTTTGTCGAATTTGACCATGATGTTTTTCGATAACTGAGATGCCGTTAGTCGAGGATTTACCTTCACATGCTTTATTAAATCTCGCCTTTCTCGAGATGACAGCTTTGGTGGTCGACCGCAACGAGGCTTAGATGTGTAAATCCCTGTTGACTTAAAATTATTTATCACTCTTTGAACCGATGAATACTGCCGACCAACATCTTTAGCTATATTTCTAAAGCTTTTTCCTTCTTTCCAGAATTTTATAATAATTTTTCGCTCGTCTACACTTATTTCTTTTCTGTTATTCCCCATTGTACAGAAAATATCAAAAAATCACATGAAATTATTTCCAAATTTTACAAAATACTCCGGTGAATCACTTTAACTACTCAAAAGTGATGTGAAATTTCTTAAATATCCCTTCAACTGCAGTAAACACAACGGTAAATGGCAGTTGTGTGTAGTGAACGCAGACTTTTTCTGCCTCTGTTTTAGGTGTTTGAGCAAAAAAGTTCCGTTAACTGGACGCGTGTTCATAGGAATTCAATGAAATTTGCATAATACGTCGTCCTTGTTATTGTTTTTAAATGGGCATAATTAAAATTCAAAAACTTATATTTATCTGTTTGTTTTAATGTGATAAACAATTGTTTTAGTAGGTGAACGCAGACCTTCCTTCCATTTCAGATTAGCATCCAGATTCATACCGAGATACTTAGCTGTGTTAGAGTAAGGAACTACTTGATTATTAATAACCACGGGAAGATTAGTTTTTTTTTTATTTGTAAAATTGATATCTATGGACTTTGACTCCTTAAGTTTAATTCGCCATCACATATCTCGTTCATTGAATTTTGTAGCTTTTCTGTGGCTTTAGCCGCACATCCATCTGTTGATAGAAGAGCAGTGTCGTCTGCAAATGTGGCTATCATGGTATCACTCGCATGCGGTATATCACACAATAAATACAGGGTGGGTCCTAGAACACTTCCCTGTGGAACACCTGCTTGTATTTCTTTAAGTTCAGAATACGCTGAGCCATAACGAACTCTAAAGAATCTATTACCTATATAAGATTTAAGGATCTCATAGTATTGTCTAGGTAGATCCCTATGAAGTTTGAACTCTAAACCCTTATGCCAAACTTTATCAAAAGCCTTTGCAACGTCTAAGAATAATGCAGAACAAATTTGTTTTTCTTCCAGTGCCTTTTCTATAACATTAGTTATACGATGCACCTGGTCTATCGTCGAGTGTTTATTCCTAAGCCCGAATTGATGGGTAGGGATAAGCTTTCTTTCTTCTATAATTGGGCCTAACCTTTTAAGAAGAAGTTTTTCGAAGAGTTTTGAAAATAGAGGTAAAAGTGAGATTGGCCTATATGAGGTAACTTCTGATAAAGGCTTACCTTGTTTAGGAATAACAATAATTTCTGCTATCTTCAAGTGATGTGGGACATACCCTTGTTTAAAGCAAGCATTACTTATAAGCTTGAGTTTCAACAACGCAGTTGGAGGAAGTTCCTTCAAGATTTGAGCAGTTATAAGATCATAACCTGGTGATTTTTTATTATTTAGTTTATGAATACATGTCTCGATCTCTCTTAACGAATCATAAGGAATTTCCTTTTCGTCTACTCTATTATAGGAATCAAGGTCTTCATTTGCAACCCTAGGTGGAAACGGTTTGAAAACATTTGAAAGGTGCTGACAAAAGAGTTTAACCTTTTCCTTTGGATCGCCGATCCATTTCCCATCAGATGTTTTCAACGGGGGATCTTGCGCTTGAGGTCTCTTTAAACGTTTAGCAGCCTTCCAAAGGGAGTAGTCTGTGACTTTGTCAGCTGTTAGATTACAAAGGTATTTAGCCAGAGAATCATTTTTGAATTCAGTAATAGTTTTTTTAAGCCTATTATTGAGTCTATTAAAAATGGTTTTATCGCCAGGATATCTTGTCGCTTGCCATTTTCTACGAGCTCTTCTCTTTTCAAGTATAAGTTGATTGATTTCTGTGGGGTATTTCACCGAAGCCTATTTTTTTTGTTGATAAGTCGGTGTACTATCTTCTGCTGCCTGTTGCACATCGGCAATGAATTGTTCTGTTTCAATGTCAATATGTCAATATGTTCATATGTCAATAAGGTTAATGAAACCTTCGATGAGTTCTCTGAATTTACACCAGTTCGTTCTTTTGTTTGTTAGTAGTGGGTTTTTTATCTGTTCTATCGATAAACCATTGACTGTTAGGATTACAGGTGTATGATCCGATGACAGATCATCACTGCTTTTAACTTTAACTTCTTTTCTATTAATACCTTTCGTTATGAAGAAATCGATAACATATGGTATTTTCGTTGGGTCAGATGGCCAATTAATTGGTGATCCAGTCGAAATAAATTCACAGTTAAAATTTCGCCCTGATTTGTAGAGCTTCCTGCCTTCTGTTGTTATTAGTCTTGACCCCCAATATGTATGTTTTGCATTAAAATCACCACCGATGATGAAGTTGTTACCTAACATTTGAAAGAGATTAATTAGGTCTTCCTCTGTAGGCGAGTCATTGGGTGGGCAGTATATCGCAGCTATTTTAAACTCCTTGCCTTTAGTTTCTATGTTTATTGTCGCTACTTGCATTGTTTGTTTTGCTATTTTTGGCAATTCGTAATGATCCAAGGTACTTTTCACAATCACAGCACTCCCTAACCTGGCACTGTCAGCTGGATGAGGAGAGTGAAAACAAAGATACCCAGGAATTCTAATCTTAGTTCCCTGTTTGAAATGAGTTTCAGAAATCAGGCAAACATCAATATCTTCGTTACATAGAAAAACCTGAAATTCAGGGATGTGTTGGAGTAAACCATTTGCATTCCGTCTGGTCCTGCGGATTTATATGGTTTGAAGCTGTGTAATCAGGTTTGAAGAGTTGGTTATTTGTGGAAATGGTCTACTGGAAATCATATTACTAACAACTTAGGAACTGCCTGGGAAATGTATTTAAGGCTGATGTTAACTCTTCAACCATGCGATCAAGTTCTTGGGAGTTGCAGGGGGGATTAAGGTTATCCTCAAAAAGAGAGTCCATGTTATCATAAGTGAGATACGCCGAAACCAAGTAGTGAAGACCGCCGGTTGTTTCTATTTTTACTGCGGTAGTATCTTGATCGCTGTAATTAGGGAGTGGAGTTACATTTGGGTTGCTATTCACCAGTATACATGGTCTGGGTTTACCTTTGTTACGCACATACAGGGTGTAGTAGTTTGGAGTCTTGAGTCCACATGCCATATTGTCCACGACCCAAGGTTCTTTCCCTGTCCTTTGAGAGACGGAGAAGAAGGCCGGCAGAAGCCATTATGGAGGGGTGTAGGTTAATCTGGATTAACTGCAGCATTGGTGATAGAATCAGGCAGAGAAGCCTTCACCATAGTGGTATTCAGAGCTACCGAGTCCTAGGACGATTCCAGAATTTCGTCCTCACTCAAAAGCAGCGGATGAAGTTTATTGAAGCAGTCATCCGTCTCCATGTCCGACAATTTGTCTTCATCGACTAAAGACGGATTCTGCTTAGGAAATGACGTTTGACAGTCGTCACTGTCCAAGGAAGGAAACGTGACAGGCTCGGGTACGTTAGCTGGAGGAGTGGGATCAGAAGGATGGGGGGGCAGTATGCCCAAAGCTGAATCCTCATCTTTTTGTAGACCTTGATTGTGATGGGGTCAAGGCCATAGTGGACGACACCGTTAGTCTTCGCCAAAGGAGCAAGAGATTCTTTATTTATAATGATGATTGCACATCTATAAAGACCTTTTGGCTCATCTAGCTTAGGGACTTTCCAGTTGTGCGTCCTAAGATCGGGGTTGCTAGTTTTTAAGATCTCTAGGATCGTATCCGTGTTGGAGGCTTCGGCAGGGATCCAAGTGCGAGTTCTTGGTCTGCTCGGGATATCTTCCTTCGCAACAACCTCGAGTTTAGCTCTCTGACACTGATTCCTCCAACGATCGTTGTCGCTTTGACGTAGAGTCGCTGCTTGTCCCAGCTTCGCCGACTATCTTTTTGTCCCATTCAATACGAGCGTTAATTTTTTCGGTTCTGTTACACTCCAGCATATCGCCAAAGTGCTCCAGAATCCGACTAGCTGCGCGACGATCCTTGTACGCCTGTTTAGGGAGAGCAGCGCTACGCTGTATCCCCGAAGAGTCCCTAGTGGAATGTGGGAGGTTACTACTAAGTACCTTTGGGCATGCGGCTATTGGCGGCAGTCAGACTATATGAAGCCACAGTCTTCCTACTGACCAGCTCTTCAGAAGCTTTCCCGGTAGATAGCTTAAGCGCCGTGGTATTATCCGGTGTTTTTGTTTTGTTATTGTTATTTTTTTCGGATTTTTGCCCATTTTGTGTTCCCACGAGTAGCGGAGAGAAGAATGTCGGTCTGTGCAGAGATCCGCAGTACACAGATAAGGCTAGCTAATCCGGAGGTCGCCAGGTATCCGAATACTCCGTTTGCGACTGAGCTATTTTTGAGATGGGCTCCCAGCCAGGTTGATCCTCGGCACGGGTCGTATGACACCTTGATCCAGCCCACCGGAGGGGAAAGAGGGAAGGAAAGTATGAGAACGGAAGGATTGTGTTTGACTGCATCTTGGTTTCGAATCCCCTCTAGGGAATTAATACCGAGAGTCATTGACCTCTACTAAGCCCTTACACCAAGACGAGGTGTGCAGTCACGTAAGGGAATTTGATTTAAATAAGCTTAATAACACTTTTAAAGTTGTTTCAGGCAAGTATCACTTTATTAGGACAAAAAAATATTTTTGAGCGGTTTTTCGAGGCAAATACCGTTTAGTTCTATGTATTTCAGCAATAATCAGTCACAATTATGAATGCCAAAAAATATAAATGTTTGTCAACCGGTGAGAAAAAAAAGAATTTCTAAAGCCGTGGAAAGTGGAGTAAAAAAAGGATGTAGCGAACACTATTATTATTGCATATGTATGCATGTACTTATTTCGTTTTTGTCTTTCGCTCCAACTCGGCAATTATTCGTTAATTCGAACTTTAGTTAATTGGAATTTTTTTTTTAGGTCCCTTGAGTTCCGAATTATCGAGAGTCTATTTATTTATTTATTTATTTATTTATTTATTTCATCAAACAGAGTTACATTGAAGTTGCACTCAAGAGATTACTTAATATAAAGAAAGACACTATACAGTTCCACCAAGATTATTTAGAGTTAATATATGTTTAAATTTATTTCTATTGATATTGAATTCAATTAAATTGCATACAGTGTTTGCTTCTCTTAAACATCTAGATAAAGGCTCATTAAAAGCATAATTAAATCTATGAAAAGGGACATGAAATAAAACATGATTTCTTAGAACTCGTGTAGGATATGAACTGAACTAGGGACAAGAGACAGGGGCAATCGATATGATAATTAATCAATTCACGAATAAACATAATAGAGAAATATTTTCTTCGAAAATAAAGAGGCTTCATTCCAAACAGCTTCAATCTAGTTTCATACGAAGGCATATTTATGTTCCAACGGAGCCTCCGCATGACAACTCTCGTAAATCGTTTTTGGATCTTCTCAATTCTAACAGAGTGAATCTCATAAAAGGGATTCCAGACAATACAGCAGTACTCAAGCGTAGATCTTACAAACGCAAAAAAGAGGCATTTTAGCGTATGAGGGTTGGAAAAGTCTTTCGAGTTGCGTAAAACAAAGCCTAACATTGAGTTACCTTTTGCAATTAAGAAGTCTATGTGATTCAAAAAGTTAAGTTTATGGTCAAAAATTATACCGAGGTCTTTTTTAGAAGATATGGCTGCAAGTGGAATATTGTTTATCCTGTAACTGTATTGGATAGAATAGGAGTTGCGATAGTAACTCAGACTTTGGCATTTCGAGACATTTAAATATAAAAAGTTACTACTGCACCAGATTGATAATCTTTCAAGATCCTCCTGTAGCTGAAAGCAATCTTGCTCAGACTTAATACAGCGAAATATTTTTAAGTCATCGGCGTACATTAGACAATGTAAATTTAAAATGGTTCCAGGAATGTCGTTGATGAATAAAAGAAAGAGCCAAGATGACTACCCTGTGGAACACCTGAATGTGCATGCACTGGTCGGAAAAGAATGTCATTGATGCGAACATACTGGATACGGTCTCTTAAGTAGGAGTTGATCCATTTTAGGAAGTTAGAATGAAGTCCAATACTCTCTAATTTTATAAGAAGGATATCGTGGTTAACTCTATCGAATGCCTTAGAAAAGTCCATGTAAATGACATCATATTGCAAACCTTTCTCAAGACCATTTAAAACGTAATTGCAAAAAATTGATAAGTTAGTGCAAGTAGACCTACCAGAAACAAAGCCATGTTGGTATGGCGAAATAACTCCTTTTAGAATGGGAGAAAGTTTGTCACAAACTAATTTCTCAAACAGTTTGGGAATGGTTGAGATTTTACAGATAGGACGATAATTAGATATTTCTTGCCTAGAACCAGATTTATGAATAGGCAATATGTTGAGAAAATCACCATGTTCCAAAGAACGATTGAAAATCAAATAGAGTGGAAAAGCAAATGCATGAGCACACATTTGTAAGATAATAGGAGGGATGCCGTCAACGCCAGGACGGTTATCAGATTTCAAATTTGATAGTGCCATTTCTATTTCAGATATTGACAAAGTCAAACTACCAATGTTAATACAATTGGATGAGATCATTGGATCAACAGGATTTGAAACAGCAAACGGTCTGTTGGTGTACACAGATTGAAAATGTTTTGGAAACAGATTACATATAGTTGAGAGATCAGTTGATGTAACACCTTCATGGTGCATGCAGTTAGGTATGCCATTAGATTGTTTTTTAGTATTGATGAAGGTCCAGAAACTCATACTATTGACTTTAAGGTTGGACTCAACGGAAGAAATATCTCTTTTGTATAAAAATTTATTTAAAACTTCAAACTGTTTTTGGAGCAGCCGAAATTGTTTATAAAGATCCGCGTCATAATTTGTTTTGCGAAGTTGCTTGTATATTTTGTTTTTCCTATTGTTTAAATTTGTAAGTCTTTTGTTATACCAAATTGGTTTAAAGCTAGTAACTGATTTTACCTTAGGAGTATTCATATCAATTGCCACCTTTACAATCTCAGTAAATGAATTATAAGAGTCAAGTAAATTTTCATTATTTAACACTAATGGCCAATCAACATTATTAAGATATGACGCAATATTTTCAAAATTAGCTTTAGAAAATTTATATTTAAAACTGGAACCGGAAACTGCCGGCCTGAAATACTAATAAAATTCGAAATGCAAACTAAAAGAAACATGAAAGATCGAATTAGGAAAAAGAGGAAACATGGAGTTGTTGATATTAACGCTCAATTCAGGATCAACGAAGGCAAGATCGAGTACATTATTAAAATCATTATTAAAATGGTTAAGTTGAATAAGATCGAATTGAGCAAGAGTATCAACAACTTCATATTCATAGTCTAGGTTTACATTATAATGCACTAGCCGAGATTCATCTGAATCATAAATCCATTTAATATTAGGTAAGTTAAAATCACCAATCAAAATAATGTGCTGATTATCAGTTAAAGTATTAAGGATAGAAGAAACATTTTCAATATGTGCCTTATATAGTTGATAAGAACTTCTTGGTGGAATATAACTAACAACTAAATAAACTTCAAATGCACCATTGAATTTTACATTAAGTATTAATTGATCAATATCTAATGCAGCAGCTGATGGAGGTATACAGACTTGAGTACATGGCAATGAAGAACGTACGGCAACCAACACTCCACCGCCCCTTTCACAATCCAACATTTCATAACAGCGATCTTTTCGGAAGACGGCGTATTGTTGAGAATTAAACATTTCAGCACTTTGATGATTCGGTTTCAGCCAAGTCTCAGTAAGAACGATGATATCATACTGAGCCGAAGAAGAAAAAAGGAACACTTGTTCTATTTTAGTACGAAGTCCGCCAGAATTTTGGTAGTACAAGTGAAAGGTTTTCGGGGGGGAGCAAGGGATGGATTGAAATGAAGAAGTTTATGATTGAGAGTCGACTGTAGTTATTCTTTTTTATTGGGCACGAAAATTTCGTACGTTTAGCAGGTGATGTATTGTGAAAGGTGACAAGAACCACCCCGTTTGCTCGCAACTGCGAGAGTTGCGAAAGGTGATGTTTTTGGTCTGTGAAAATCTGATACTACTATGAACACGCGCTTGCTATTCTTATAGGGCCAGCGCACACTGGTTCAGTTTTCCCCCAGGGTAGGATCGGGGTACTTTTTACTTCAATTGCATACTGGATGAATAATTAAGCGGAAATTGTGTAACGTAAACCGATTTTCATTGTATTAGTATTTCTGTTCTATGAATCTCGAAATTGACTACTTGTGTATTATGGTTTACCCCGATGTTAAACCACTTCACTGCTGGATGAATATTTTTCCCCATTTCATACATTACACTTCCCCTCCCACTTCCATAAAGACAGTTTTACCCCGGGGGAAATGATCCAGTGTGCGCTGCCTCATTTTCACCTACCCCCGAAAAAAAAAAATTTCAAAAGCGGCGGTGTGAGTGGATAGATTTCAAAGATATTTACACTTTAACTGTTTCGTATTTAGCAAAGCTAATACATGTGTACATATATATGATTGTTTTTCAAATTCCATCTTCTTCAAAATTTTAACCCTGAATAGTGGTGATGTACTGTATCTATACGTCCATACCTATATTAATGGACGGGCAAAGAGTCTCGGTCACCTAGAGTGACGATTTATTTGTATATTCATGCATATGTATTTATGTATACATGTGTGTACATTGTATAAATTTTGGCTATTCGTTAAACTTAATTTACTCCTATTTGAGGGGGTGCTTTAATGTGGACTACATTCATTTTCTTTGACATTTTGTATCATCTTCTCATTTTAGGATCTCTCGGTTGTTGGTCACATCTCGACCCTGTCACCGCTCGATTGCGTGGTTTGGGTCATGGTCTTACAACACCGAGTGGACAGTTTTCTTTAAAGGACGTTGTTTATCAAGATGCTGGCACATACAAATGTATTGGGCAGTCACCAATGAACAAGAAAAAACTGGAAGTACTTCAGACTGTTGGAGTACTAGTAAAAGGTAAGTTTTGTTATTACATATTTAGTCAGGAACCAAAAATTAAACACCGTCTGTTACATTCTTTTTATTATATATTCTTAATACTAAGAGACCGAATTCATAAGAGAGTGAATATACTAGATGAAAAGAGTGACAACGTTTATGTGTGTGATCATTTGCCAAATGTAAGGGGTATAACCATTGTATATGAAACTTATAGTACTATCATCAAGCAATATTTTTTAGTATTTACTCGGACCGCTCAGGTGGCGTTTTCTCATTCTTCGAGAGCGAAGTAAAATATTATTACTCTCTGAGAATGGAGTTATAATTACAGAATGAGTGAGTGATGAGTGGAAACAAAGTAAACAAAATTTTTCTTGGGTTTCCATTCCCGTTCAGTATTTTTGCACACATGTTACTCAACTGCGTGAATGACTTTGCCAAGAACATGAGTAAAGAAACTGATGAAAAAAAGGTATAAGCAGGTTATTATTTTTTTTCTTGTTCAGTAAAAAGATGTGTTTTTCTGATTAGGGAGTGGAGTGGTGGATGCATATTATGCGTTATGCGTCAGGTTTTTAGTTCAAGTGGTGGTCTGGTTAAGGGATTAAAGAACATATTTTCACAGCGGGGTGGTGGTGGGATTATATGGTGGATGGCCAGAAATTTATGATGGCTACGGATAGATTTGTTTGTTTTTGTTTGAATTGTATGAAATTATACAGAAAATTTTTCGAATCAAACCCTATCCTCTGTTGCACGGACAAACGAAGGGCGCTGAATAGTTCAAATATTCTTTTTCCAATGAGGTAGAATATTAAACGCGTTTTTTTTTCGAGGTGTCCCCTGTACGCATAGTCCTCGCTCTTTAGTAAGAACTAAAGAAATAAAAATATTTATAAAATAAATAGTAGATATCCATTAATTAAAAAAATAATGAATAACTAGAAAAACTTAACAAACAAGAGGGAAAAAAAAGAAAATATAACAAAAATTCGCAAAAAAAAAATTAACGAAACAAAGAAAGGATTAATTTAGGTACACATATGTATGTATAATAAAGTGAAGTTTTCAATTCCTTACACTTTTAACTCCACAGAGATCCTTATTGGTTTTCTTAATCGAAAATTTGATTAGACCAATTAAAATGAATTTGCAAATGGAGTGTCTGTGCTCATCACCGTCACATTTCATACTCACGGAAGCTGTCATTTTTAGTCCGGATTCTAGCAAAGCTTCAACCAAGTGTTCTTCGTGTCGTATTTCTACAAACTGGCTTTCAAAAAGTGTTTGCATACTTTTCACATAAGCTTCAAATTCCAAGGAAGGAACAGTTAAATTTCCAAATTCGGATGATGTGTCATAGGTGTTATAAGCTCACAATTTTATTAACAGAGCTTGTTCTCGGAATTTGTCTGTTTTATCTACCATGAACAGAGTGCAGTTTTGACAATTAAGTTTCTTATGCAATTTGAAAGCCGCAAACCCGGCATAAAATGCAAGAGCCGCTTCTTGCAGCTTCTGAGAACATCCTTTGGACACAACTGTTTCTGTCTCATTGGCATCAACATCAAACTCGTCATCGCAACTATTCATATGGTATTCGATACTGTTCAGAATATCTGTTGCCATGAGATGATCTTCTACTGGAGCTTCAATATGAAATTCTTCACTGTCATCACACTTAAGCCCCAGCATCTTCGTAACTTGCATTTTCTGATGACTTTAAATTTTTGAAAATAATTTGCTTCAAATTTCTAATAAATCTGTAAGCCGAAGGGTTTCGTTCGCATGATCCCCTATTTGACCGAGCCATTGAAAATAAGTTTTCTGCAACATCAGTATTCAGATGTGCAATAAAAAGGAATTGCTGGTCATTTTTAAGTTTTTCCCATATTAACTCTATAGCAAGTAAAGTTTGTAGTAACCCACCAAAGCAATATGACTTTTTCATTTTACCGGTAGACTCCCATAATGATATCCACTGAATAGCAGTTTGTGGTTGGACAGTATTGCCCGTTTCATTTTCGTTTTGGTTAATATTTATTACGCTGGATGCACTAGAACTGTCTGAAGTGACTACTAAAGGAAGCTTTGTGTCTCTGATGTTATCCATGATTTTAAAACAAGACTCATCGATAGATACATCAGAGCAACTGCACACTGATATGGATGACATTGGAAGGGCATTTTTAGTTAGCAATTTCGATGTGCTTCTATCTTTACATCTTTGCTATGAAAATGAGTTTCACAAATAAAAAATTGTTATTTCAATGTACTACATTGAGCATGCTTTACCCAAACATCCCTTCTATGATTTTTAGGGACTTGAAAAAATGACAAGAAAAATGTTCTTTTGATATTGTTACAATCTTTATATGAACATTTAGGCATTTTGAAAATCTATAATAATTTTCTAATAAATCGAAATACAATTGCGTGCAAATGAAATGAAACAAAAATGTTTACCAGGAAATTATTTGCACAAACTCCACAGCCATAAGTGAAGACTGAAGAGAAACATTATGTTTGTAGTAAAAACAAGCAAAAATGAATGTGCTATACAGTTATCCACAAAAGTCTGCGTACAGCGCTGAAACTTTGGAAAATAGAGGCGTTGTGGCTAAATAGTAAATATTAGATTTTTCAAATTGGCATATTTCAATAAAAGAACATTAAACGCATTTATTTTGAGCAATATTTACATAATTTTTTTTATTTTCTTAAGAAAAAATTAACAAAAACAAAACAAAGTCATTGAATTCATTCCACGAAAGTCTGCGTACAGCTGCAGATGTTCCTTGCTTGAATTCCATTTAAGTAACGGTACGGTAACGGTTTTTTGCAAGATATGAATAAATTTTGTGGTTGTTTGCTTGTAACTCTTGTAGAGAGAATACTTTTCTTTGAGATTCGGTCAAAATTAATTCAGAAAATGGCAAAAACAGAATTAAGTGTATCTGAAAGGCAGTTTTTTCTTAATTTGTACATAAAACAGCAAAAGTCGTACACTCAAATATCCGAAATAACTTCAAGAGCCCGGTCAACGATCCAGAGAACAATAAGTCGCTTTAGGGACGAAGGTCAAATCGAATCGAAGCCAAGATCTGGGAGACCACCGAAGCTCACTCTGAGGGATAAGCGGGCGATCAAGCGGATTGTGGATCAGGAGCCCTTCATTAGCACTCAAAAGATAAGTTCACGTCTCGAAATGCACAATAACACCACAGTGCATCCAGAAACAGTAAGAAGGGTCATCGTCGATATTTCATATACAATGGTATAACTCAAAGTAAAGAGAGAGCAATTCAAAATGATAAAGTTAACAATTCATAATAAATTAATAATTATAGAAATAAACTGACATTAAACTTAGACATTTACTTGTGCTGGTGATTAGGATAGCAGATCACTTTAAAGGAAAGTTTCGAGGACATCATAACTAACAGTGAATAACAAGATTTTAACCTTTTTTAGAAAACAATTAAAATTTTTGGTTTTCCGGACAGAAAATGGTAGCCTGTTAAAAATTGAAGGGGCTATAACGGTGTAGAAGCTAGAAAACAATGGATTTGTACGCGATTGGGACATTGACAAGATGCATGGTATTTATGCGTAGACTGTAGAATTGTGTACTTCTACTAGAAATATTACCGCTTCGCTTAAAAAATTCTTTTAATACTTTAAAAACATAAAGGTGTCTCATTGGTAGAATTCGCAGGTTTCTAAATAGAGGCCAGCTCCGAGCTAATCTATTTTTATTGCAAATAATCCTAATAAGATGTTTCTGAGCTATAAACAAGGGTCTGAAAGTGTTATTATACGAACCACCCCAACTTGCTATACCATATTGTAATTTAGAGTGGGCAAGGCCATAATAAATTAATTTCAATACTTTTGTGGAGCAAAACTGTTTGATGAGATACATTTTACGCATCACCAGGAGCATATACTCTTTAATGGTATGGATATGATCTTTCCAGCTCAAGTTCAATTAAAACTCCAAGATATTTGTAGTGATGCACGGACTCAATTTTGAAACAATTATTAGAACAAGGTGAACTACTACTATATAATTACTTTTCCCACAATTATGAACAGGTAAACAGATTTTTTTACAATCATAAGCATGGAAACATAAATTAAAATCATTTAAAACATTATTTACTATTTTGAAACACATGAGTTTTGTCTTCTCGCTAATTATCAGTTTGTGTTCTGCAAACCAAAGTCTCAATGTTTCTAGATCTTCTAAAATCTTGGCAATACATTCGTATCCTGTACTAAATTGGTATGTAAAGGCTATGTCGTCTGCATATGCAGTGGATACTCCATTTAAATTTAATTCAAAGAGAGAGTTAATGTAAATTAAAAATAATAAAGGACCAAGAACTGAACCTTGTGGTATACCATTTTTTAAAGCCCGAGACTAAAGTTTCCATTTACATTAACTTTTTGCACTCTTTCTTTTAAATAAGACGAAAACCACTTATGAACTACTCCTCTAAAGCCAGCATTGTACAATTTTTTTTAAAAGCAAGTCATGTTCCACCATATCAAACGCTTTTGTCATATCAACAAAGAGAGCCATTGTATATTTGTTACCATTAATACTTTCATACAACTGACTACACACTCTGAGGATAGCATCTTCGGTTGACAAGCCTCTTCTGAATCCAAACTGATTACTACTAAAAAAATTATGACTTTCTAAAAACGACACTATGCGTGATTTCATAAGTTTTTCAAAAATCTTAGAAAACGTTGGTAGTAGCGAAATGGGTCTGTAGTTCGACATATTATTTTTACTACCTTTTTTAAAAAGTGGTATAACTTCAGCACCTTTAAGACGACGAGGAAAGCAACCAACGCGCGCAGGGTACAGCTAGTAAAAGATAAAAACTATTTTTCAATTTAAATTTATTTTGCGTATCAGCATTGGCTGAGTGGGGTCAACTTTCAGAAAATAAGTGAAGTACAATTTTCTTAACTTAAAGCTAAAGTCCTACGATCCTCAGTCGCACCACCCGAAAGAAATGCTGATCTCGCAGCTCGTGCAAGAAGCTATGTTGCGGACATGCAACTTTCTGGCCCAACTTTCGCTGGTCGCCGTTAAAGGTGATGACCACAAAACAATAATAATGATTAAGTATTGCTGGGTCAAGTAGGCTCTTATAAAGTTGTTGGATCAGCGGTACACATTGCGTTAACTTGTACTACGCTCGATCTTTTAAGGATCAGTTCGTTAAACCAAGCATATTGTTTCTCAATGCATTTGAACTATGACTTAATAAGTTCAAGCATACATTCCACAATGTTTATCAGATCATCAACGAATTTGAAAACGTCATAAAACTTCACGAATTGGGTAGTAACTTTTCTAGCTGTGAGTTTCATTTCATTAAGGGTATCATTTGTCGCGTTGGCAGGGTGAACGCATTGGATAAGGTTGGCGAACACGGTTTTTACTGATGTGGAAACTGTAAATTGATTAAAAGAACACGTGTTTTTCGATGCGTCGCCAAATAATGAAAATTAATAAAAATAACAGTAAGCGGTGATTTAGATTACGAATTTTATGGTGTGTCGACGGAAAATGGAAAGGGAGCAAAAGAAAAACGCGTCTAAACAGTAGGTATGTATGTCGGTCAGTACAATTGTGGTGTCTTAATATTTACAAAACCAGGCGGTATCTCACCCATAGCTCTGAAGAGTTGCTCCAATTTAGCCAAATCACTGTGTGAGCTTTTTCATAAGTTGTACCCTTCCTATCGTCATGCCCTGAATGCTGATCAGTTTACCAACTCTATTTTGGGATATACTGAGGCCTATAACACAGATGTGGAATGCCTTGTCAGGCTATATCTCTCCTATTGTAACCCGCAAACATTTGAAACCAGTGTCCTCGATATGCGTGTGAATTGTAAAAAAAAAATAATTTCGTAAGCAAAATTTTATGAAAAGAATTGATTTGAAATTTTATTTTGATTTATAAAATAAAGTTTTATCTTTCGAACCCGAACTCGAATATTACTGTTATTTGCGAATGCATCAGATAAACACGTTGCACATGAAAATTTGATTTTAAACACATCACTGTGACCACCCATTGATTTAATGCCCAATTTATAGTACAATTACCATTATAACAGCCACCCGTCGCTTTCACAATGTCAAAAATGGTTAGCTAATTGCATTATCAATTGCAAGGGATTCTTTCTACACGTGAATGAGAGGAATGAGTCCCTTCGCGAATAAAGCAATCATGTGGCAGCCTCAGGAAACAATTTCTGGTTTGACATATAATCAGCAGCATCAGAATGGTGGTATTCTGACACTTAGTCTAAAAAACATAAAGAAAATATACAATGTGTCTCTAACAGATCATTTGATATACTATCCCATATCTTTTTACCGCATAATTCGTGAGATTCTGAAATTATCGGAATAAAAGTATCCACCTGCACAAGCCCTTTGAAAAATGGTTGTGTTTATTCCTCTTCCAAGAAATATCAATATCAAATCTTTATTTAATTCGAGGCCCAAGATAATAACACGTACGGACATGGCTAGAATGATGCAACTTTTTTTTTTTTTTTTTTTTTTTCTTTTTTTTTTCCATCACAGAGTACACAGAACACTACGTTCTCTAAGTGTTTACTCTCAGTATCGCTTTACACAACCGTTTTTAGTTGCGCGACTTAGGAATCATCTACCGATCTTCAATCTTATAGACTTCCAAAAAATTAATCGAAAACAATAGAGTAAACGCAGTTTTTAAATTCTACCCGAGATAAGCAAAAATCAATTTTGTTGCAAAGCCGATTAAACGTGCATATGCACCCTGAAATTGGCTCATTGCTACCATAATTGGTGGTATGCCTTACGGCGGAAAATTAATTTCTCACCCGAAGACACCTTTGGGGAGCATATACATTAATAAGAGAAACCAATTCCGGTGAATCAATATGATAATTAATTAAATCGCGAATAAAAATGACAGAAGTTGCCTTACGCCTGAAACTTAAGGTTTGCAAGCCTATAATTTTGCACCTCCCGTCATAATTAGGGAGTTCTTCAAACATACTCAATTTACGAATAGCATATCTCGTGAAGTTTTTTTGAACTCTTTCTAATCTAAGGTCTAGAACATCAAATGGTGAATCCCAAACTATGGATGCATATTCTAAATAAAGTCTAACTAACGAGCAGTAAATAGCCTTAAGGCTATAAACATCTCGAAAGTCTTTGCAATTACGTTTAAGGAAGCCTAACATAGAGTTGGACTTGGAAATGACGTAGTCATAATGCAATGAAAAATTCAATTTATTGTCAAATATGACTCCGAGATCTTTCACTTCATTGTGACGGTGAAGTTTAAGATCGTTTATAAAATAATCATTAAAAAGTGGCAGTGAAATACGATATGCCGAGAAAATCTTACATTTTGAAATATTTAGTTCCAAAGCGTTATGACCACACCACTCCGACAGCTTATTGATATCTGACTGAAATCGAATGCAGTCAAATGTATTATTTATTCTAGAATATAATTTCAAGTCATCCGCGAAAGTTAAAACATTACAATATTGGAAAATCCCGTGGACATCATTCACAAATAAAGTAAATAGCAACGGGCCCAAATGGCTACCTTGTGGAACGCCCGAAGTTACTTCTATTACGCGCGATGTAAAACTATCGACCTTTACCAATTGCTTTCTATTAGTTAAATAATTATAAAACCACAGTAGCATTGAGGAGTGAAAACCCAACGATTTTAGCTTTGCTAAAAGCTAGGTGTGATGCACTCTATCAAAGGCCTTTTTAAAGTCAGTATATAGTACATCAACTTGCGAACGATTCTCAAAGCTATCAAAAATATAATTAGTTAATAAAGTTAAATTAGCAGTACATGACCTACCTCGAACAAAGCCATGCTGATTACTAGAAATAATTTCTTTAACCGCAAAAGAAAGTTTTTCTTTAACAATGCATTCGAATAATTTAGGAATTACAGAAAGCTTTGATATAGGTCGATAGTTTTCGACTTTTTGTCTGGAACCGCTTTTAAAAATTGGAATTATAAAAGAATATTTCCATTCATTGAGAAAATTTCCAGTTGCAAGTGACTGGTTAAAAATAATTTTAAGTGGATGAAAGAACGCAGATAAACAACTTTCTGTATTGCTCAGAATTACATATGCACTTTTCTGGTTCTTTAAGTATTATTTCTTTATTTAGGACAAACTAAATTAAAATGAATCTACCCTAGGAGTATAAAAATGTCCTGTAGGTATACGCATATACACTCTGTCTTATGTATAATAACAAGTTATAAATTACTTTATAAAATTTCCGATGTGTTTATGGGGGTAGTAAAAAGACAGTTAGAGCACCCGCTATGACTAAGCAATCATGTTCGTGCAGTTAATCATTCCTAGGGTAAAACTAAGATACACCGCATTACTGAATAAGTTGAGTAAACTCACATAAGGATAAATTATTAGAAGGGATTGGTAATTTTTGAGGAAAAACGGAATGAATGCCATGCTACAGTGATTTGCAATTTTAACAGCTTGACTGAAGGGTTATTTATTTAAAAAAATATTCTAAAATTAAAGAAGGAGGAGAACAAGAACAAGAACTCATTTATTTTTAAAATGATAGAGAGATGCAACGATTGTAAAAGACCATTTCCACAGCGCATTACATTAAAGATTGGATTAATAACTCAATTCAATCGACTCCCCTTAAATCAAGAAACGACCGATGAAGTCGAAAAATTAATTGGAAGTACCAGTCAATCCGCTTCTGAAGCCCTACGGCAGAAGGGAAAGACATATTAATAGTACACCTGGTTAGGATAACTGAATGTATTCTCACTCTGGAGTATATCTGTAGCAATGAGGAAAAACAGCACAAGTCTACTTATGTCAACGTTGAGTTATCATACAATCGGTGGCGCCATACTCGAATCAATAATCGATTCAAGAATTTTTTCTCATCATTATTTTTGTGTCAAAAACTTTCTCATACTATGAATACTTTTTTTCTAAACTCATGACAAACTTTTACAGGACTCTCATGAAAAATTGTAAAAAACAACTTGTGCTGTTTTTCCATGCCACAGATATGTAATCAAACCAATAGACATAGGCGAAGGTTATATATATTCATTCCAAAAGAAAGAAAAAAGCTAATTTTCAAGGTGAACAATTTTCAAATATTTTAATTTGGGTTTCCGAACCAATAGGTGATATTGTAATTTGGGCCTTTTGAAACGTTTAATAATCTTCCAAAGGTATTCTGTGGCCTTATTATTTACTTAGAGAATATCATTTTTAAATTCTCTAATACTTTTCTTGAGCACATTTTTTACCCTATTAAAAATAGTTTTGTCGCCACGATATCCAGTCATTTGCATTTTTTACGAGCTCTTGTCTTTTCTAAACTAATTCTTTAATTTCCGCGGGATATTTAACTGAGGCTTGTTTTTTCTCATGGTAGGTCAGTGTACTATCCAATTTTTGGATAATAAAGCAAGGATTTCTTTTCGGAATATGACTTGCTGACTACAACTGGTACATTCAATTTTGAAGCAGGTCCTGTTTTGTCTAGGCTTTGGGTTAGGATTTACTTGCTGCAAGTTTTTCTTTGCTTGATACTCTTTTGCAAACGGACAACCTTTATAATTTGCAGGGTGATCACCATGAGAGTTAAAACATTTTACTCTCTGTTCCACTCCTGGACAGCTATTGTTTACATCATGCAAGTGACATAAGTTTTGGTATGCACCTCTTGCATTGCGGCATGGAACAAGAGATTTTTCGAAGTGGCTCAGCCTTAACAACAATATATGTGCATACATCATATATGGATTTAATTAGCTGAAAAGAGGCAACTTTATAATTTGTAATGTTAATTTCCGATAATTTTTTTTTCTTTTTACTGTAATCGACATTTATCTTCCATTGGTTCTGTATGATGTAAGGTTACATTCCTTTATCTTTTTTAACTTTATTTATTTATTTCTTATTTTCTTCTTAACTTAAAGCTAATATACAATTTTTGTATCAGAATATAGCGGAGAATAAGTGTGGTCATTCCGTAACTTCAAAGTTAGTGTGGAGTGAACAACGATTTCATTTTAACAAATAAATATACATAAGTTTGATGTGGGGTGACATCGAATATTCAAAAATAATTGATTAAGAGTTCATTGATAATTGCATAAATTCAAAAAAAAAAGAAAAAAAACAAACTAATAAGAAAAAGAAAAAAGAGTAAAAGAGAGCAATTCAAAATGATAAAGTTAACAATTCATAATAAATTAATAATTATAGAAATAAACTGACATTAAACTTAGACATTTACTTGTGCTGGTGATTAGGATAGCAGATCACTTTAAAGGAAAGTTTCGAGGACATCATAACTAACAGTGAATAACAAGATTTTAACCTTTTTTAGAAAACAATTAAAAATTTTGGTTTTCCGGACAGAAAATGGTAGCCTGTTAAAAATTGAAGGGGCTATAACGGTGTAGAAGCTAGAAAAAAATGGATTTGTACGCGATTGGGACATTGACAAGATGCATGGTATTTATGCGTAGACTGTAGAATTGTGTACTTCTACTAGGAATATTACCGCTTCGCTTAAAAAATTCTTTTAATACTTTAAAGACATAAAGGTGTCTCATTGGTAGAATTCGCAGGTCTCTAAATAGAGGCCAGCTCCGAGCTAATCTATTTTTATTGCAAATAATCCTAATAAGATGTTTCTGAGCTATAAACAAGGGTCTGAAAGTGTTATTATACGAACCACCCCAACTTGCTATACCATATTGTAATTTAGAGTGGGCAAGGCCATAATAAATTAATTTCAATACTTTTGTGGAGCAAAACTGTTTGATGAGATACATTTTACGCGTCACCAGGAGCATATACTCTTTAATGGTATGGATATGATCTTTCCAGCTCAAGTTATGATCAATTAAAACTCCAAGATATTTGTAGTGATGCACGGACTCAATTTTGAAACAATTATTAGAACAAGGTGAACTACTACTATATAATTACTTTTCCCACAATTATGAACAGGTAAACAGAATTTTTTACAATCATAAGCATGGAAACATAAATTAAAATCATTTAAAACATTATTTACTATTTTGAAACACATGAGTTTTGTCTTCTCGCTAATTATCAGTTTGTGTTCTGCAAACCAAAGTCTCAATGTTTCTAGATCTTCTGAAATCTTGGCAATACATTCGTATCCTGTACTAAATTGGTATGTAAAGGCTATGTCGTCTGCATATGCAGTGGATACTCCATTTAAATTTAATTCAAAGAGAGAGTCAATGTAAATTAAAAATAATAAAGGACCAAGAACTGAACCTTGTGGTATACCATTTTTTAAAGCCCGAGAGTCACTAAAGTTTCCATTTACATTAACTTTTTGCACTCTATCTTTTAAATAAGACGAAAACCACTTATGAACTACTCCTCTAAAGCCAGCATTGTATAATTTTTTTAAAAGCAAGTCATGTTCCACCATATCAAACGCTTTTGTCATATCAACAAAGAGAGCCATTGTATATTTGTTACCATTAATACTTTCATACAACTGACTACACACTCTGAGGATTTCATCTTCGGTTGACAAGCCTCTTCTGAATCCAAACTAATTACTACTAAAAAAAATTATGACTTTCTAAAAACGACACTATGCGTGATTTCATAAGTTTTTCAAAAATCTTAGAAAACGTTGGTAGTAGCGAAATGGGTCTGTAGTTCGACATATTATTTTTACTACCTTTTTTAAAAAGTGGTATAACTTCAGCACCTTTAAGATGACGAGGAAAGCAACCATTTTGAACACTAAGATTAAACAGAAAAGATAAAACGTCCACCACATAGAAGCATATTTTTTTGAACAGGACTCTCGATATACCATCACTAGTACAAGAATTTTTATTTTTTAAC
This sequence comes from Blera fallax, assembly GCA_946965025.1. Lineage (NCBI taxonomy): Eukaryota > Metazoa > Arthropoda > Insecta > Diptera > Syrphidae > Blera > Blera fallax. The sequence continues at coordinate 55,139,441 of OX337246.1, forward strand.
GACAATATAGCTTTATAAATTTCACTTGAATTAAATGGCTGAAAAATAAAACTGTTCAGTTGCATTTTTTCTGTGGTTATTATGGAGCAATTGCAGCCTGTTTGATTCTCTACCGATGGTTTCAGTTTCTCTGAAATTTCGGTAAAGTATTTATTGAACTTATTGAAAATGCTGGTTGAATCAGTATAAGTTTTTCCATCTATCTCCAAACTATTTATTTCTATTGGTTGTCTACTTTTTCCTAAAATGCTATCAACCACCTTCCATTCATCTCTTACATTACCTCTGGCTCTTTCAAAGCAATCAGAATAATACTTGTTACGTGTTTCTTCAATACTTTTGTGCACAGATTTGCAAAGATTAACATAATATTTTTTAAGTTTCCTGTTTTGTGGATGACTTCTACATATTTTTGCAAATTTGTTTTTTCTTTTTATTTGCAGCAAGAGATTGTATGTCATCCATGGCTTTAAAAATTTATTTCTGCTTGATTTGTGTAAGGACAACGTAGTAAAATTTCTAATATGATTTTGCAAAATTGTAAGGAAGAGATCGAAAGCGGTTGAAGGATTACATTCAGAATAAACTGGCTCCCAAAATTCAAATTTTAAACATTCGTTTAGAAGACTATAGTTTGTGTACATTTTAGTTTTTGCAGGTGTGTTGCCACATTTTAAGGAATTGGTACTTGAACATATATGTAGTGTAATCATACAGTGATCTGTTAATTTCAGGTCATATACCACACCATTAAACATTTTATTATTGTTTTTTTGAGTACGCATAAATAAATGATCAATGCAAGTCTTAGTCGAATCGGTTACACGGGTAGGTTCATCAATAAAACTTTTCAGACCATTTGACGCCATAAGAAACAAATAGTTTTCTGTATCTTTATCAATTTCATTTAAAATATCAATATTGATATCACCTATTACTATTAAGTTTTTCTCTTTACAAGTACTAAGAGCATCGCTAAGTTCGTCAATGAAAACACCTTTAGAAAATTCATGCAATCTGTAAATACACAACATTGCATAGTTCTCATTCATAAAATCAAAAGATAGTTTCATAACATCAGCGCTACGAAAATTAAGTTTAAAACAATCAAGTACATAACCATTCTTTATATAAACTGCTACACCTCCAGCCGAATATGATTCATTACAATTTCCGAAATGAGTGTAGCCTGTTATGTTATATAAATCTAATTCTTTCTCATAGAGCCAGATCTCACTCAAAACAATAATGACAGGTAAATTCGCTAACGACTCAAGATGTGCTACCAGAGGTGAAAAGTTTTTTCTAATGCTACGAATATTTTGATGTAAGCAAAAAATGTCAGTACAACTAAGGGAATTGACTGGGTATTCACATGTATTGGGGACCAAGTACGAGACAGGATTAAGAGAATTCATAAATTGTTAAAATCTTCAGCACAAGTAATTCTTACTAAATTATCCCCCTCCTTCTTCCGCATATAAACTGCCCCATTCTTAGTCCATACATATTGATACCCTTTTTCTCCCTTCAGCGACAATGCAGTATTAAACAGTTGACGTGTCTGGTACGTAAAACAGTCATTTAAGTACATCTTTTCTGGGCGCTCATGTGTGTTGCCGTTGAGTAGTGTTGTTGTAAGTTGCGTTTTTTTTCTCTTTTTGCTCTCATTACTTTCTCCTTGCACTGGCGCGAAACAAATTTAACGTAGAGAATATTTTTCTTTGTTTGATTACCGCCAGTATTAGGTGTGTTCTTTTGCCGTTTGTTAATATGATTTGTGTAGCAAAGGTCAATGTCTTCGTTCGATACATCAACAAGCAGACCATCGCGAAAAACCTTCAACGCCAAATCAATGTTAGTAGTGTCGCCGCAGTCAATTGGAGTGTTGTATATCTCCACTGCATTTCCGATGAGTTGTTGCTCTAGTTGATCGATTTTTCTTTCAAGCTGCCGAATTTTAAGCTCACATTCTTTATTCTTTATCTGAAGTTCCTCTATCTGCTTTTTTTGAATCTGCTTAACGTCTTGTATTTCGGAGTAAATCATATCCAGTGTAACATTTAGTTTAGGTGGAGCGGAAGGTGTCTGGTTAACAGATTTATTGTTGTCAACTATTTTGGGAAGATGATGATACACGGAAGTAGAGACGCAGGCTGGCGATTCCCCCGATAGCGAATCACGGCGTTTTTTTGCAATACAACTTTTGCACTGCCAGAGTTTGTTTGCCTTTTTCATAAACTCGATGTCGGGAGGCATCACATTAACACAAGCCGCATGAGAAAGGCTATTGCAGTCTCGACAGCTCACCTTCAGTTGAGAACGTTCCACTTTGTTTCCACACGTTTTGCAAGACATTTTATATTAAAAATAAAGTGACTAATGAAAGAAAAAATATAATTGTTTCCGACGCGTGCGTACCCCACAACGAACAAACTGAAACTGAAACAAATATTCAAACAAACTTACTGAATCCATCAATTACCGTCAAAATATACTTATACTGTTTTGCCGTTGTCGTAAGTGGACCAACATGGTCCAGATGATATGTGTGCAACGGTCGATCCTCTTTGGGGATGGGGTTTAGGTATCCTTCCGGTTTCCCAGCTTTCCTTTCCGATAAAATGCATTCTATGCAATTGCGTCGACAATTTTCTGCTTTCTCTCTTAAGTTAGGGATCGAGTACTCTCTTTTTATTATCTCTTCCATCTTCCGGGCGGCAAAGTGACCATTTGTCGTGAACGTTTTTGATAAGCTCTTTTTGTAAACCCTTGGGTATACACAGCAATTTATCTCCTTGCTCGGTTGTCTCATAAAGGATGCCATTCTCTACAATGAAATTTTAAAAGGGTTCTTTTTCCAAAATTATGGTCTCGATTCTTTCGTCTTTCTTTTGCGTTTCTACCACCCTATCAATTAACTCACTTCGAACTACCATAGCTACAGGGTTTCGGCTTAAAGCGTCTACATGTTTCATTTTCGTTCCGGCCCTATGCTCTAGCTCGTATTCATAGTCTTGCAGTAGTAGTGCCCATCCAGCAATTCTTGGTGCGAGATCCTTCTTCTCTATAGTCATCTTGAATGCGGCACAATCCGTAACGATTTTGAATTTTAAGCCTAACAAATAAACCCTTAGTTTTTTTAACGCTGCTACAATCGCTAACACTTCTAATTCGTAGCTACAATATTTTTGCTGAGTGGGGGTAGTTTTCTTACTATAATAAAATATGGGGTGAAACGAAGAATCGTCACTTGATTTTTGCAACAAAATTGCTCCAAACCCTTATTTTGACGCATCTGTATGTAACTCGGTTTCTGCTTTCGGATTATAGATCATTAGGGTTGGTTGCCTTGACATAGCATCTTTAATGTTTTCGAATGCTTCCCTCTGTGAACTACCAAATTCAAACCTACGGTCTTTTCTTAACAAGTCACTTAGTGGTTTCGCTAACGTGCCAAAATTTGCGATGAACTTCCTAAAGTATCCTGCTAGTCCTAAAAAGCTTTGAACATCTTTTACGGTGTGAGGCTCTGGAAAATTTTTTACAGCCTTTATCTTGGTGTCTGATGGTCGTAACCGATTCCTTTCTATAACGTACCCCAAATATTCAATTTTGGTACTGAGAAACTTGCACTTGCTCCTCTTGAAGCGAAGGCCATGTCTGCTTGATAATTCGAATACTTTTCGCAAATTTTGCAAACCTTCCTTATAGGTTTTAGCTAGTACGACTATATCGTCCATGTACACCAGAACAATCCCTTCCGTTATCAAGGGTTGCAAGATTTTGTTGATGTACTTTTGAAACACGATTGGAGACGTGCACAACCCGAACAGCATTCTCATGAATTCATATTGTCTCTGGGGTGTTACAAAGGAAGTATACTTTCTACTTGTTTCTGCCACAGACACGTGGAAAAAACCGTTCTCGAGATCGAGTGTACTAAACACGTATATTCCGCAAAGCTGATCCAATTGGTCTTCTATAAGTGGAAGAGGAAAACGATCCCTAACTACCTCCTTGTTTAGCTTTCTGAAATCAACGCATAATCTTTTGCTGCCATCTTTTTTGTTTACTAATACAATGGGGCTAGCGAACTCCGTAGTGCTGGGGCGAACTATTCCCTTTTCTATCCACTCAGTAATTTGAGTTTCTACAATAATTTTCTCTAAGGGTGCCAGCCTCCTAGGTTTTTGAAATATAGGATTATCGCTTTTCAATATTATGCTCATTTCATAATCCGCTGAAACGCTTTCGTTAATTTGATAATTCTTCACCATCCTTTCTACCTCCAATACATACTCCTTGTTTCCAATGGCCAGGTCTACCTCTGCTCCGCTATGAACTTGAAAACAATCTAGAAACTTTCTACTTCTTTTAACCTCTATATGGTTGGCAGTTACTACTAATTCTGTGTCCTTAAGGACATTTCGACCCACTATCATTGGTGTGTTTAGATAGCTCCCGCATCTCGTTAGCGTGCATGGTAAAAAACTAATCTTAGCTTTATTCGGCACCCCACATCTGACACCAGTGTTACAAAATCCCAATGGGGGGGTATAGCAGCTACTCAACAACCTGTTGAAGCGGAGAGTCGACGATGAAAATAGCGGAAGATTAAAAAGAAAGAAAGAAAATTTTATAATAAACATTTTTTTTATTGATAATTGGTTCCCGAGAGGTATAATTTTTTTTTTTTTTTTTTTGATTCTGGAATTAGTTCACCCTGTACTACGGGTCGACTTGACTTGATCGATGAAGACGTCCAGTCGCCTCGCACTCGCTCCTTTTATACATGAAAAGTCTCCACTAAGGTCTCCACCAAAATTTCCCTCCAGATACATATCTGTCCTCCTTTGACATCTCGCCTTCCCAGCCTTCCGTCGTCTTTTGGTACCTGAGTTCCCTTTTTTTCCCTAATTCCTTGGATTTTCTGCTCCCCGTTGCCTTTAATGTAAACTTACCCGAAAATTGCGTCTAGCACCGAACGTCACGGCTTTTGGCATTCATCCAGCTGATTGTTGGACGTCACAAATTGTTTGCTTTGTCTGCTGTCACTTTGGCCGCGCTGCGCTGGTTGTGTTGTGTTTTTTTTTATTTCGCGAATTTTCCGGGTTTCCTAGTTTTCCTTTATGTGCGTTCTCCCCTTTTTCTTTCATTTTATTTTTTTCTTCGTCGGTCCAACGCAAGCGGAGCATAACCCCCCGGGTTGCGGTCGAACTCCCGGTGGCGGTTGCTTATGCATGGATTCCGCGGTAGTGGATGCTCTCGTGGGCGCTTGCGTGCAACGTGTCGATGGGCATCCCGCAGCGCAGGTAAGTATACGGGTGGATCTATTCTTTTTTAAGGTAAGCTGGGGTGTTGGAAAGAGGACAGGTGCGACGGAAGAGGGAACCTATGGCAATACAAAGGTAAGTTGATGTTGTTGTTTTACCTTACCGATTTTAATAAGCTCCACTTTCAGGTGGAAGCGACGACGATGACGGAGGCGCTGGAGGTGTGGCAGGCGGCGTTGGTGGTGTTGGAGGTGGACGGTAATGCGGGCGACGATGTCGCCGTTATGGTGTTGCTGATGGTGATGGTGCTGCTGTGGTGGTTAGTTGGGAGGCTCGTGCCCCATTCGTAACATTAATTATATTCCTTTTCAGAGATGAAACCGCATTAAGGATCTGAAAAGAAGAGCCACCTTGTTGGGCTGTACTAATAACAATCATGTCCAAAAAACACAGCAAAATATAGAAAGGGAATACCACACAGGCGATGATGAGCTTGATCTGAAAATAAATAGCCATCTAAAGAAAAACAAAGGTTAGGCTGCCAGCTAAGAGTCGCCAGCACACTTAGACCAATGGTAGGCCCATTGCGATACCACGTGGATAATGGAAAAAAGTTTCTCTCTACCTACTCGTTAAAACCAATTTGACCTTCTTATGAAGCGTAGGAGGCTCTTAATGTCAATATTCATCAAGTCGCCTATATCGTTGTAATAGGGAGCTCCTAAGCGAAGCTTCCTTCTACGGGAGAGAGCTGGGCAGAAACAAAAAAGGTGAGGAATAGTTTCCTCCTCTTCTTCATCCAAGCAGCTTCTGCAAAAATCGTTCGCGAAGAGGCCTAGCCTTGTAGCATGCTTGCCTCTTAGACAGTGTCCGGTGAAGACACCTATTGTGGTGCCGATATGCAATCTATTGAGAGAAATCAAATTCTTATATCGTTTTAGATCCAGCTTTGGGCAAATCTGTTTTGTCGCTAGACATATTGATCCACTTGTCCACCTAAGATTTGTACACTCGACAGCATCCAGCTTAAGTTTAAGTTTGCGAGTAGCGATTGGAATACCTAAGGTGCCTTTGTCCGGCAAGATGGGTATAGTTGTTCCTATCCTGGCGAGTTCGTCGGCCTTACAATTCCCTGGAATGTCTCTATGACAGGACTTTCAAAAAAACGAAAAACAGAGGAAAGTCCTTAAAAATCTGAAAGACATCATGATAGTACGGCTATGATTAAACAAGCAAACAATAAAAGAACTGGTATGAAAATATGTACAGACATAACAGTTCTGGACCACAAGGAAGAGGGAAGGTTTTTTGCTACCCTTGTTCGTGTATGAACTGGAGTAGAGAGTTATTTATAGATTTCTTCGTCCGTGTTTATTATTTGAGATTTCAATGGACTGGGGTGATTGCTTAGTGATAAGAGCAGTATGCGCTTGTATGCGGTTTGTGTGTTTATGATTTGAGGGTTCAAGTGGCTGAGGCGAAAGGTTAGTGGATAACCATACCATAAATTATACGATCTGAAGATTTTTTAGTTTTCATATTGCTTCTTGAATATTTTGTTGTTGTAGTATGGTGTATGTTCTAATGATCGTTCCGTTTCAATTGGAAGGACAAAAGTGTCGTTAACGATTTCTAAGTGATTGTGCTGAGTGATCAGGGCACAAGTAGGGTTTAGGATAGTTATTTTCTTTCTTTATGAAATCATAAGTATATCTGCTCCATTTTTAGATGATATATGTATGTATGTATGTATGTATCAGCATAACAGTAGACACGTGGATACTAAAAGTGGGCTTAAGAATTATGAGTTGAACCGATCGCATGATGATGTTTCTAATAATGGTTATTATGATAGGGCTGGGAGGACATATGATTGCTGAAATTGAATGCACTTGTTCTGTTTTTATTGTGTGTTATGAATGATTGAACTGGGCTAAAAGGCAATAGGCAGGAGAATGGGAAAGATTATGAGAGGTCAGTTTATGAGGGGGAAGGGCGCTACTGATAAGACTTTCACAGCAGCCTAAAACTATAAAAGTAGACAACTGAATCGTAGAAGTACATTTGTACGGTAATATTATATGAGAGCAGTACAAAGCAGTTAAGCAACTAGTCAATAGAGTTTAAAGCAGAACAAAGTGCTACAAGAGACAATCTCAATAGCTCAAGGATAGAACGATTCAGTTCAAATTCAGTACAAAACCACTAAAAAGGTTCTTTCAAGTGGTACCGAAGTCTAAGAGCTACCGTTCAAGACAGTAAAGCAATATGTTGAACTTAAATACGAAACTGATAGAGAAGCTTATAGAAATCACTGATGAGCTAAGAAATAAATATAAAGTTCTAAGAGCTGAAAAGGCTGAGATGGAATCTAAATTAGAAGAAACTTTCAAACCAATTACAAAACCCTTCAAAGAGCTGGTGGAAAAATCTATTTCAAAAAGGAATTTAAAATATGACTCAAGGAAAGAGAAAGACGAATGTTTTGAAACACCTAAACCGTTCAAGATTAAAAAAATATTCAATGATGATGATGATTTTAATACTCCAATGGGAACATCAAACAATGAAGATGATTCAACAGCGCATAATCTTAGCCGTCACCTTCAGAATCGTAGAGAGCTTGCTGAAAAATATGATCAAGAAGAATTTCAAGAGCTCCCCCGCAAATATTTAGATTTGTACATAAATAATTCAAATTCTATTGACAAGGTGTATGGTGTGTATAATAAAAACGACTTATGGAAAATTGGGGACTCAGATTTCTCGATTCTTGATAATGATATTCAAATAAAAGGAAAAACATACAAGGGGACAGAAGAATTATATGAATTATTGTTCAAGAAAATTCCAAATCGAGACCTCTATACTAGAGATGATGATAAGACCATAATGAATGATATCAATGCACACAGTATATCTTATGATGCCAGAAAGCAAGTGCATGGAAACCGAGGTCGTAAATATAAACATATTATTAGCTAACTATTACAAGATACAGGTCACCATACTGGCGGCGGTTTAATGCAGTTAACCAACAATGAAAAAGAATATATCTATTGGAATGATCTAGTAGATCGGTTGCGGTTACTTTTAGAGTTACAAGAAGCTGGAAATAATAATCACTCTAATGAGATTGAATCAATCATTAAACAATTAAAGGAAGCCGATATTATTGCATAGAGGCCGATGGCAGACGGGCTCCTGGCGGAGGCATGCGTGTACACCTGCTGCACGCCCTTCTATATCAAAAACGGCTACCAGTGGTATTATCCGCTTGCTGGAAAGGAAGAATGACAGAATATTTGCAAATAGCTTGGTTTTACATCTGAACATAATTCATGGATACCCCTACAATTATGTCACCGATGACCTGACAGCTAAACACCAATGTATTAATTGTTATTTAATAAAATAAAAATAAAAAACCAAATTAATATTTTAAAATAAAGCATATTTTTATTTATACTCAACTTCATTTAAGAAGTTATTTGACCGCAGCATTTGTGACGATATGAATTCAATTTCGCCATAGCTCAGAATTCTCTCCATTTAAACTTTTTCATTTATTTTATTAAATGGGTTTGTACATTAAGATCAAATCTGTTTTGTACTACTCTTGAAGAGGCTCTATACAGCTTAGAACAGCGTCTAAACAGGTTCCTTACAGATTGAAACAGCCTTCGTACTGCTTTGAACAGATTCCATACAGATTGAAACAACCGTTGCACTGCTTTTGAACAGGCTCATTACTGATTGAAGCAGCCTTTGCACTGCTTTTGAACAGGTTCCATACAGATTGAAACAGCCGTTGCACTGCTTTTAAACAGGCTCATTACTGATTGAAACAGCCTTCGCACTGCCTTTAAAGAGTTTCTGTACACCTTGAGAACAACTCTTAAACATATTCTGTAGCTTAATATGGTTTATTATGGCGTACAGTATGATTTTTCAACATCGAAACCTTTGATTTGTACTTATGTATGTAGGTTGCGCTAACATTCATGTTTGAGGACAGGTTTTTGAATGTGTGCAAAATCTTAACAGATGTGTAATTCATAACAATTTGTCACTGGCGTAGCCGGCACATCCACCTTTTTCTTTCGTTTGATGTCTAAGTGACTTTCACCCATTTTTTCAACTTTTTTCATGAAGCAAACTTGTCCGAAGTCGAAGGGGCCACCAAATCCCTTGACACCTGGACCAGGAATTGCGGGCTCACGGTAAGCCCCCAGAAAACCGAGCTCGTATTATTCACTAATAAAAGAAAGCTACCACAGCTTTTTTTTTTCCTCTTGTACAACCCTTGCCCGCATGGCATCGACACTGCGACCTAAAAGATCTATTGTATCGAGGGGTTGGAGTTAATCCAAAAGACGTACTACCTCCCTTATGAAGGCAAGTACATCCTTGGTAGCAGATCTCTTGAGTTCCACTGAAGTGAGTATCTCCCTGTGGAGAGTGCGTATCCTTAACCAATGTAGTGCCGGGCATTCGCAAAGAATGTGTTCGGATGTTTCATCTTCCTCGAGGCAGAATCGACAATCCTTGTCCTGGCAGATATCCATTTTGTTAAGGTGGTATCTCAGGCCGCAGTGGCCAGTTAGGAAGCCCGCCAGCTTCCTAATGCTTTCCTTATCTAGGTTAAGGATTTCCTTGTAGGAGTAAGGCTTAATTAAACGTTTGGATTGTCTCAGACCAGGGACATTTTCCCAGTGGTTTAGACGAAGTTGATGTTCCCATTCGTTTAATTGACCTAAGGCAGAAGCCCAGTTGACTCTGCAAAACGGTTCTGGTCCTAAGAACACGGATTCTGATCCAGCCCTTGCTAGTTCATCCGCCGATTCGTTGCCTGCAATACCCTGGTGACCAGGTACCCATCCAAGTTTGACTTTGTTGTGTCTGGCTAGGGCCTGTAAGGCATCGTGGCAGCATTTAACTGTCATAGAGTCCATCATGTTGGACGACAGTGCTTGTAATGCTGCTTGGCTATCCGAGAGGATAATAATTCTGGCGCCTTTAATACCTTTTCTAGATATTAAGTCGGCGCAGATCTCAATGGCATGTACTTCTGCCTGGAATACCGAGGGACACCTTCCCATGGGTATCGACAGTTTGGTGTTGGGTCCAAAGACACCAGCACCAACTCCAGTTTCCATTTTCGATCCATCAGTGTACCAGATTAGACTTCTAGGGTCCCATGCCAGAGCCCCATTGGCCCATTTAGCACGGTCTGGAATTTCTACCTCATATAGTTTCCCAAAACTGTATTCCCTAACCATAATGTCTGGGATGGACATAAGCATGTCTATATTTGGGATTGAGTTAAGTATATTCAGGTGTCCCACATGGCCATCTGTTTTATACTTAAGTTCGAGCTGCAGTTTGATAGCGCATCTAGCAGCCGTCTTCCTAATGAAGATGTGTAGGGGTGTAAGTCCAATTAAAGCCTCAAGTGCTATAGTTGGGCAGGTGCGCATTGCACCTGTAATACCTAGGCAAGCAATACGCTGTAGTTTCTGGAGCTTATTAGCCGTTGATTGTTCGAGGGTTTTAGGCCACCAGACAACAGCAGCGTACGTAATGATAGGTCTAACCATCATGATATAGAGCCAGTATATCATTTTGAGGTTAAGCCCCCAAGTTCTGCCATAGAGGCGCCTGCTGGCCCATATGGCTCTAGTGGCACGCTCTGTGGCTGACTTGATGTGAGAGTTCCAATTGAGTTTCCTATCTAGGATGATACCGAGGTATTTGACTTCATTGGAATAAGGCGAAGTGGTGTCTTTTAAGGTGTTTGGTTCAAGGTTAACCAGTCTCCTTCTAGTAAAGGGCACTAGAATAGTTTTGCTGGGATTAATAGATCATCCTTCAGAAGTGCACCATTCTAAGACGTGAAGCAATGCGTTCTGCATGCCTCTAGTAATGGTTGCGTTAAGCTTGCCACTAGAAATGATCGCCAGGTCATCTGCATAACCAATGGCGCTAAAGCCAAGTCTGTGGAGACTGACTAAAAGATCGTCAATGACTAGTGTCCATAATAAGGGAGAAAGTACCCCACCTTGGGGGGCAGCCTTTGACCGCCGTCACGGACACCGACACGCCACCAGAGGAGGCGGTTATGATTCGGCTTTCTAGGATTGCTCTGACCCATTGGTTGATCGAATCTTCGATACCTTTACGACTGATTGCCCTAGCTATCGAGTCGTATCCGGTATTATCGAAAGCACCCTCAATGTCTAAGAAGGCACATAGGCCAATTTCCTTGGTTTGAAATGCTTCTTCGACCTTTTGACGAGATAGTAAAGAGCACTCTCAGTGGATTTGCCTTTCTGTACGCGTATTGACTTGCGTATAGAGGATTTGATATTTCTATCTGGCCTCTAATATGGACATCCATAAGTCTTTCCATAGTTTTAAGAACAAATGATGTTAGACTGATAGGTCTATATGATTTAGGCAGTTCACTAGACCTATTGCCACTCTTGGGGTTGAAGATCACATTCACCTGTCTCCAGATGAATGGGATGTAACCCCAGTTGTAACTAGCTCTAAATAAAGCGATAACTGCCAGCAGTATGACGTCGATAACCCTTTGAATAAGGGCTGGGAATATGCCGTCACCACCGGGGGCTTTGAAAGGTTTGAAAGAGCCGATTGCCCATCTTACCCTATCTGGACTGAAGATTTTACCAGATAGACTGTTAACTCTGCTGGCTATGGAGACCCTATGGTCAGTGCCGTTGGAGTTATCATGATTTTCATGGATTGTCGAACCGGGGAAGTGCACCTGAAGTAGGGTGTTAATCGTGTCCGTTCGGTCCGACGTGTAGGTGCCATCAGTTTTCTTTAGTAAACCCACACAGTTTGTATGATCTTTATCAAGAGCTTTGTGGATACGTGCCGCTACAGGCATGTCAGTAATGTCTTCGCAGCATCTTGTCCATGCAGCTCGTTTTGATCTTCTCAATTCTAAATTGAATTCTGTGAGAGCGAACCTGTATTCGTCCCACATTTTTGTGCGTTTGGCGTTTTAGAGAGGACTAGCTCCCGATACATAATACAGTCCGTCGACATGGGATCGTATCTAGTTGGGGCCTGTGTCAGTTGGCCGGGTATGTCAAACCTAATATGCTGATGGTCAGACATCGAGGCTTCATCTGACACATGCCAATTTGTGACAAAATTAGAGATAAATGGACTGGTGAGAGTGAGATCAAGTACCTCCTCTCGAATGGCATTTATAAAGGTTGGTTTAGACCCTTTGTTGAGGACATCTACATGGTTACTAACAAGATAATTTAACAAACACTCACCTCTTTTGTTGCTACTACCCCATACCATGTTGTGAGCATTGGCATCGCAACCAATGATGTAGTGTAGGTTACTACGTTTGCAGTAGCTGATGAGCGCTTGGACGTCCAATGGCGGTATATTGTCGTCATCACCAGGGAAATACGCCGAGGCACACACGATGTTCTGAGTGCCTCTCTCGGTCGGGACTTCTGTCAGTAAGGCTACCAGGTCTTTTGTTATAAAATCTGGAATGGGAAGAAAGTTTAAATTATGGTCGATTAAGCAGGCCGCCCTTGGCACTTGCTCATCGTGTTTGTAAATTAGCTTACCTACCCCACTCCCGAGACCCTTGATATGTCCGCGAATAACCCAAGGTTCTTGTAGCAGTCCTAGGGTTATCTTTTCATCGGCGAACCGCTTGCTAAGGGTAGCGGACGCGCCCTTAACATGATGCAGGTTCGCCTGTAACACCTTGAAGGTGCTTTTCATTGCTGATTAGCTTTTGCTTGCCGGAGTAGTTGAGCTTTTTTAGGGCCTTTCTTACTGCGGCAGGCGGCTTGTCCAGGACGACCTGTTGTTCTGTGCCTGTCTTCAGCCGTGTTATGTGGATTTCCGGCCGCGTTGCCAGTAGTCCGGGTTTGTGTGCCCTTCTTTTGCAGCTTACGGACCGACGAAGCGGTGGACGTAGCCTTTGTGCCGCTCCCAGAACCCCCAGCAGTAGCATGCCCAACGGCATTATTACTGCCTAAGGAGGCTGAGTGGGTGCGATCCACAGGAACAGACATCGCTGTCGTCTTACCGTCACCAGAGCTAGATGGCCCAGAGGCACAGCTGGCAGAGGTATGCTGATTTAAATCCTTACATTCGGACACATTTCCGGTGGAAGGCTGAGTGCTGGCTGCCTCTTCCTCTAAAGGGGTACCGCTGTCAGATGTGGGAACCTTATCGGTGCTCTTAAGGATAATTTTTATCTGGCCCCAGCGGTAGTTGACCTTCCCCTTGAGTTCGAGGAGCTTAGCCATGGAGTTGTCGTCTATTCCTAGCAGAAGGTTAAGGAGTGCACCTTCCTTCCCTCTCTGGATGACTTTCCACGTATTGGCCTTAAGGTCGGCATTTTGGGATACAAGGGTGGCAAGCACTTTCTCGTTTGAGAGTTCCAGACTCTGTGGAAAGAACCCTCGTACGATGTGTGTTTTTGGGAATGATCCCTCTTCCACCATCATCAGTTCCAGACCACATTTGGTGCTGATCCTCTTAAAGTTGGAGCGCATCCACCCAGCTGTAGCGTTGTCTGCACAGACAAAAATTAGCCACCCCGATCTTAGGTGTAACCCTGAGAACTTAGGCCACACGCCACAGTTACTCAATTCGATCGAGGTGTCTATAACCGCCTCTTGTACGAGAGCCATTTGCTCTGTTGAGAGGGGATGGTTGGTCAAGTCGGTCGGAACGATCCCTAACCTGACAAGGCTAGCCACCTGGCTAAAGGTGGGAACATCAGGTAAGGGACCACTCTTGATCTTCTTGGCGGCCGATGCAGGGGGAGTTTGATCTTCAGATCTGACTGGTTTCATATCTGGCTTGTCTTTGACAGCGGATTTGGAAAGGATGAGAGCACTTTCTCTGTCCATGCCTCTCCGCAGGGCGCTTTTAAAGCGTCTGTTTTGGAAGCTATTCAGCTTCACAAAACCACTCTGTTGAATTTGCAGCCCGCCTAGACTCTTCCCGATCTAGGAGCAACCCGATTTTTCGGTAATCACGCTGCAGGTGTCAACAAGTGTGGACGCGTCGGAATCAGAGGTGTACGATTCCGCGTTACAACATTCCGTACGATCGGGAGCGGCCCACTTGGCCAGACCTTCCGAATCGGATGTTGGGTTCGGTTGCCCGATGGCGGACCGAGATGTTGAGGCCGTTATGTGCTCTGAAGCACTGTTGTTGTCGGCCGTCGAGAGCCCAGTGGCTATTCGATTGGGGAGTGCCTCTGGTTGCCCAACGGCAACACCAGAGGTTGGTGCGCGTATAGAGGCATCGGTCTGTGAATTTAAATTGATTTGAGATGCTATGATTCCCACGAGTATCCGGGAAAGAAGAGTCACCCATGTCGGAGCCCGGTACGGCACGGGAAGGCATTGGTTGAAACCGAAGGTAGCCTGGTATTCGGAGTTCGCATACTAGCGACTAAGCACTCTCTTAGCCACGCATCCCTGGCGTATGCTGTTCCACCTTGGATTAGAGATTTATTCCAGAGGTTTACTCCTCACGTCGCTCACTTTAGCCGAATGGCCACAGACGTGAACACCAGCCGTGCATCGCAGGCGTGCGCAATAGACCATAAGTACAGTTGTACACGTCCACAGTGCTAGGCCAGATTATCTCGCTGTGGTATTCGTTGCCCGGTGGCCGCCCCGTGGAGGCAGTGAGTCTTCTTGTCACGGTTACTCGCCAGGGATTGTCCAGGAACTTTACCCTGAGAGTCCGAACCTGGCCACCAAAGCTTAGTACGCCATCTGTTGGAGGTATCCCGCTTAAGATCTCCGACAGCGCAAAATACTTAGGGCTTGTATTAGACAAGGAACTAAACTGGAGAATGAATATTAATGAAAGGATTAAAAAAAAGCAACCATAGCCTTCTACTCATGCAGCAGAATCTTTGGGAAAACCTGGGGTCCCTCTCCTATAATAATTCTCTGGATATATAAGGCTATAATAAGATCCATACTGACATACGGCAGTCTTGCTTAGTGGCCGGCGATGAACAAGGTCACTAACCTAATGGCCGTCACGAAGATTCAAAGACTAGCGTGTATCGGGACCACCAGTGCGATGAGGACAACTCCAACCGCTGGACTTGAATCTATTCTCAACCTGCTTCCACTAGATATCTTCATCAAAACATCTGCAGCCACAAGCGCCATCAGAATCAGCCAGTCTGGAACATGGAGGTCGAATGCAATAGGGCATCCGACCATCCTTCAGAAGTATATTGGCCATGTACCCATTACGGACTATATCACGCCATACTTAGACTTTAATAAACCTTTCTCAAGCGTCTATCCTAGCAGGGAGGAGTGGTTAAGAGGTCTGATAGCAAACGCGCAATCCATTGCCATATATACCGACGGATCTAAAATGGACACTGGCGTAGGGTCAGCAATCTTCTCCGAATCGCTGGGAATATCGAAATCAATACGCCTCCCAGACCACAGCAGCGTTTTCCAAGCGGAGGTGCTGGCAGTGACAACAGCCGCCCGTGAGTCTGCAGTAAGAGCAATACCACAAGAGGGTATCACCTTCTTTATTGACAGCCAGGCAGCTATAAAAGCAATAACTGCCACAGAAATTAAATCTAAACTTGTGAAGTGCTGTAGAGAAGAGCTTAAGGCTCTTGGAACACAGCACAAGGTATCGCTCTGCTGGGTCCCTGGATATGAGGGTATACCAGGCAACGAGAAAGCTGACGAACTAGCAAGAGAGGGTTCTGCACCCGTTTCAAGACAAACAGAACCACTCGTGAACATCCCGCTTTGCGCACTTAAGCTTGAAGTAGGGAAAATCGCCATACAGGAGGCAAACACCAGATGGACCTCCTTGGATTCCTGTGTAATCACAAGGAAACTATGGCCGTCCTTCGATAAAGGCAGAACCGAGAGACTTATACGGGAAGACAGGAAATCCCTTTTCACCCTCGTTGGGGTTATCACTGGGCATAACTCTCTACGGTATCATTTGAAAAAACTGACGCAATTAGTGACTTCAAATCAGATTGTCGTAAACAAATTAATCTTACTAAAACTCCTCCCACTAAAGAAATTCTAATAAATCAATATTTTTATTGAATGTATCCAACATGATCAGCCCTGTTTACAACAGCCCTGTTTGGATCAGCCCTGTTTGGATCAGCCCTTGTTTGGAACAGCCCCTGTTTGGATCAGCCCCTGTTTAGATTAGCTCCTGTTTGGATTAGCCCTGTAATACGATTTGTATTTTGAACTTCAGTTATTTATTTTGAAGATTTCTGTAGTTCAATTTGGTTTATAGTCCTTTTAAAATAAATGTTTGTATTTACTAATTCGTACAAAAACCGTATATTAATATCTATATATATAGATCTAGATATATTTATATGACTGTATACTATTGAGAACAGATGTATTCATTTGTAGCACTAACAACGGCTGAATTATTGCGTGTTTTAGTCAGTGGTTTTATCATATTAATTCAGATATAGAAACCATCAGCACATCATGTTATTAAGGTACGATTGATATGCTTAAAACTATGCGTTAAATAGCGGATTATTTGTTATGAATTACACATCTGTTGAGATTTTGCACACATTCAAAAACCTGCCCTCAAACATGAATGTTAGCGCAACCTAAGTACAAATCAAAGGGTTCGATGTTGAAAAATCGTACTGTTCGCCATAAAAAACCATATTAAGCTACACAACATGTTTAAGATTGTTCTCAAGGTGTACAGAATTTGTTTAAAGGCAGTGAATTATGTTTTGGATGAAATAAAAAAACCCACCGCACAACTTTGGTTCGCGAAACGATTTTATTTCATTGAAATGTGTCTTAAGACTAGATACAAAAAATACTTAAACCTAATATGAAACATACAAAAAATACTTAAACCTGACATGATGAATAATGCACACACCGCGGTATCAATTTCACATATCGGTGTTCCACTTTCGGTTCATGTTTGCATGTAACACCTCCACGGCCAAAGAAAGGACTCTCCTGAGTCTTATTAACAACTTTTATGTTAAGTTTGCTCTTCTTACAATATAAATATACTACAATTATTAAGATACAAAAGATTATTACTGTAAAGGAACCCAATCCATAGTTGGTATATTTATGGTACATTAACTCTTTAATTTTTTTTTATATTATCAATTTCATTCAATATGATTTTCTCAAATGATATTGTTTTATTTACAAAAGACATATTTTTATTGATAGGTACATATAACAAATCGATTAATGAATTTGTACACATTATTGCTATATTTCCTTTTGTCAACTTGAACCGTACAATTATAAAACGTTATGAAGTAATTTCCATTTAGTGGTACATTTCTTTCGTCGTATTTAAATTTCTTCGTTTTAAGTTATTTACAATAATTATATTATCATCAATTTTAATATATTCCTCATTTGGTATATTTATCATGTTACAATTATTCTTAAAGATGCAGTTTTTGCTTAATTCTAATTCTTGTAATAGTTTACATTCTTCGTAGGTATAAGCAGTATCATTAATTACTATTATATATTCCACTTCTTGATCTATTTGATATCCATTTGAATTAACTACTGGTACTATTAATTGCTTGCTAGTAGTTAATACTTCTGTTGGTATCTTAATTGCAAATACAAGGGAATTGTTTTGGTACTTTGCTAATCCTAGTCTTATGTCCACTAATTTTCTAAAATCTACTTGATAAGTGTTAATTTCATAACTTGTTAATATATTGGGATGAACTATTCCTGACCTGGTCGAAGCTATATTATCCTGAATATTCTCTACCTGATTCCTAACTACATTCAATTTATATAATAATTCAAAATATATCTTTTCAGAGTAAAAAGTCTTCTCCATTTCAATAATTTCGTTCAATCTACCTAAAATTTTTAAACGATCTGATTCTATGCTGGTTTTGATTAATTTAAATGTTTCGTTAAAATTGTTGTTGATTTTTATTTGTTGGTTTATAGTCTTAATAGTACTATGAATATTTGTGTCAGTTGTTTCGAAGTGGTTCTCTATATTCTTTCAGTCATCGCTGTCCATTGTACCGTAAAGCCATTTCATTATAGTACCACCGAAATTAATTAGTCCTCTTTTAAATCTATTGGGTATTATAGTTTTTATTTTATTTCTTACGCTATTGATTTCATCCATTGCAATAGCATTATCGCTTATATTAATAAGATTTATTGAGGTTTCTATGTTATCAATAATTTCTAACAGTTTGTAAATTATATGGAGTAATATGTCATATTTAGTTGATATATCTACTTCGTCCGTTTTTACCTTTGCGTATCCTATATCCGTATCGATTTTTACAATGATCATCGTTTGCTGGCTGGAGGGAATTATTAGCACCAACGTCAGAAGTAGCAGCACTTTCGCCTGAATATTTTTGAGGTCTCTTAATATTGCTTTCATAGACGTTTTCGAGTTTATATTTTCTAAACTTAGGCTGTTCTTTATGTCTAAGATATTTATAATTCCAAATGTAAACTTCTCGTCGCCTTCCTTCGTAATTTTCATGTTTAATATTACGTTTGTCTAACATCTTCTCTTTGCTTTGATCTATCCTTTGCTTAATAATTCTATAATCTATTTTGTTTTCCTGAATAGTGATGGGAGCTGTTTTTATTGTGGAATGGTAAGAATTATTGTAATATTTTACTGCTTTTAACATTTGCGTTCGAATAGGGAGTTTTTCATATAGGTTAAGAGCCCTAATACGTTCAGTGATTGTGTTATTTAACCTTTCTATATCCGAATTCCCAGTATGACTGTTCGGTTTGAATTCGTTTGAATTTTTCGAATTGAATTCGTTGTCGAAAATAAACTTTTTTATTTTACCTTTTATTGATAAAAATTGCCTTAGTTTTTCGATTATAGTTTGGTGGTTTTTGTCTTCCAAATAAAAACTGACTGCATGCTTGGAAAACTTGTCGACAAAATTAATAAAGGAATGTTTGCTGTTAATATAAATATCTACGTGAATTATTTCGTTGATTGAAGAAGGGGTTTCGGTGAAATAAAATTTCTTTTTAATAGGGTTTTTGTCATACTTTGCGCCTAAACAAATATCGCAGTTATTAATTATTCTGTGAATTGCTTCTTTTAGATGTGGGGTATAAAATTTATGTTTAATTCCTTCATATGTTTGTATTATTCCTGAGTGTCCAGATTCATTTTTGTGAAAGAGTGCTATCTGTTTATTTAATCTCTCCTCATCCTCTATGCCCAATGCAAAATAGCGGCACTTTACGAACTTAACGTTGTTGTTATCCGGGAATAGATTAATCAAAATGTTCTGCAGTCTATTATATTCGTGATCGGTTAGTTCCGAAAAAATCCCTACCTTGCATTTGCCTATATGCCGTCGTATTATATTATCTACGTTTCCATTATCTTAACCTTCTTTTTCAATAAATATTCGTTTATTCTTAAAAGAGGTGATAAATTCTTGTTCCTTCTTTTCCTGCAATATAATTTGAGTCCTAAAGCGATTTACTACTGTTTCTAGTATTTGAATATGATCGTTAAGATTCTCTTCCTGTGAATGATTTGTTTGCATATCTATGGATTCGTTGTTATTAATTTCTTTTGTGCTATTTAGGTCGACGACTTTTTTAAACAAGTTGTCTAGAGATATACTCGAATCATTGACACAATTTTCAACCATATTTATTTCATTCTTATCAGTGTTAGGCGACTAAGGCAATCTGCCACTTTATTGTCTTGCCCTTTGAGGTAACGAATATTGATATTGTATTCGCCTAATTGAATGAGCCATCTTTGCAATCTGGGGTTTATGTCTTTGCCAGTGCATTTCGCATATAACAATTTAATGGCTTTGCAGATCGAACTCTGATCTGAAATATTTGGCTCCCCAAATATGATCTGAAATATTTGGCTCCCCATACTATGGCTAACAATTCTTTTTCTATTATTGCATAGTTAAGTTCGTGGTCATTCAACGTTCTTGAAGCGTAGCAGATTGGATGCCCTTCCTGCATTAAAACTGCTCCTATTGCGAAGTTGCTGGCATCAGTGACTAATTTAAATTTCTTATTAAATTCGGGGTATTTCATAATTGGATGTTCGGTGATTATCTGTTTTAATTTCTCAAAGGCATGTATATAATTCGGATCGTTAGCATTAATTTTGCTATTCTTATTAAGGTACTTAGTTATTGGTTGGGCTATATTGGCGTAGTTTTTAATGAATTTTCTATAGAAGCCTGTAATGCCTAGGAAAGACTTGATTTGTTTTTGTGTTATGGGAAGTTTTAAATCTCTGATAATGTGAACTTTCTTCGGGTTTGGCTTGACTCCTTCGGGAGTCAATATGTGCCACAGAAATTCCGTTTCCTTTAAAAGAAAATCGCATTTGTCTATTTGCATTTTGAGGCCTGCTCTTTGCAGTCGATCAAATATTTTCTTAATGCTGTCGATATGTTCATCTAATGATGTACTAAATATAAGTACATCATCGAGATACGCGACGCAAATCTTATTTATATACCCGTCGAGAACACTATTCATAATGAACAGGAACGTCGACGGAGCGTTCTTGAGACCAAACGGCATTCGCAAGAATTCATAATGCCCGAAAGGGGTAGAAAATGCCGTTTTTTTTCTGTCTTCGAGTTTCACTGGTATTTGGTGGACATCATATAAGTACATCATCGAGATACACTA
This sequence comes from Blera fallax, assembly GCA_946965025.1. NCBI lineage: Eukaryota > Metazoa > Arthropoda > Insecta > Diptera > Syrphidae > Blera > Blera fallax. The sequence continues at coordinate 55,160,469 of OX337246.1, forward strand.
CGCAAATCTTATTTATTTACCCTCCGAGAACACTATTCATAATAAATAGGAACGTCGACGGAGCGTTCTTGAGACCAAACGGCATTCGCAAGAATTCATAATGCCCGAAAGGGGTAGAAAATGCCGTTTTTTTTCTGTCTTCGAGTTTCACTGGTATTTGGTGGAAACCCTTAGCTAAATCGATAGTTGAGAAATACTGTGCTCGCCCTAATTTGTCTAAAATGCCATCAATATTTGGCATTGGAAACTTATCACTGATAGTTACGTTGTTAAGTCTTCTATAATCTACTACTATCCCCCATTTCTGTTTTCCCGAATTATCGCTCTTTTTGGGAACGACCCATAATGGACTATTATAAGCGGAGTTGCTTTCTTTTATTATATTTTGTCTTAATATATCCTGTATTTGTTCCTCTATTTCATACTCATGGACTTGGGGGTATCGATAAATTTTAGAATAAATTGGATTGTCTGTAGTTGTTATTACATATCTCATGTTCGGTTTCATGTCATGAGTGTACGTTAAGTCGTCTCCTTCTTTAAAAAATAGATGTTCGTATTTTTTAAGAAGTGGAGATAATTTAGACTTTTCCTCTGCATTTAAATGCTCGAAGTTCAATTTGTCCATTTTACCACTCTCTAAAGTATGAACCTCATCTATTGGAAACGGATATTCTCTATTTTCGAACATTATCTTTTTTCCGTTAACTTTTAGATGTTTATTTGCTAAATCTATTTTAGCTGTTAGAGGGTTTAGAAAATGTTGTCCAATAATAGCATCATATTTTCGATGCGGTAATTTCATAATTTTCCAAGAAAGATTTCCAGAAATATTAAACTCAACGGGTATTGGAGTAACTAATTTATTCGTTACTTTATTAACACCGTTCAATGTAGTAAAATATAGAGGTGCTGATAGCTTCTCTTCGGAGAAGTCTCGTAACAAATTTGGTTTTACGATACTTGTATCCGACCCTGTGTCTATTAAGCATCTAATTTTTTGATGTTTTATTGTTAATTCTACTATTGTTAGCTGATTTCCCGAGGCTCGCTTGTAAAATTTACGTCTCGTTGCAAATTATCAATTTCCATCGGGATTTGTCTAATTTGCCCGGAATTATTCGGTAAATTATAGTTTCTGTATTGTCTAGAGTTATTGTACCTATGCTGTCCAGAGCTACTGTTCCTATACTGTCCCGAACTTTCATTTCGTCTTGGAAACCCTACACTATTGTCATGTGAAAATCCTCTGTTCTGTGTATAATTGCTATTACGAGATAGTCCTGACCTATTGCTGCTATTAGGAACATACCTCCTATGTTCTGCTGAACCGTGTTGGTTGTCATTTTGGGTACTACTAACGTTTCGAATGGTTGGTGATTGATTAAATTTCCTATTTATGTGAACAATGTTCAAATTGCCCTGATCTAATCCGATAAATTTATGAACTATATTCCTAATTTCCGATAAATTGTACTTGTTTATTACAGCAAAGGCTAATGTTCCTGAAACTAATTCTTTTGTTTTTTGCACTAACATTCCGCTAAATATATCTAGTTGCACTTCCCTATTCTCTACAAATGCAACATATTCTGTAATATCCTCAACTAATTTTGTAAGTTTTAAGTCTAATTTAGAAATACTACTTACTTTTAGAGAATTTATTTCTCTGCCAATAGTTAACTGGTCCTTTGAAGGTCTAAAATGTCTTCTAAGTATGGTCCTGCAGACATCCCAGGTTTCCGGTGGATTCACGTTCAGCAAATGTTTGGCTGCTCCCTCGATCTTCAGGTCGTAAATAACTCTAAAAGCCTGAGTATTTTCGCTTGCGTAGTCCTCCAGTACCTTTGTAACGGCATCGATGAATTACGGCAGCGTTCCTCTTTCCCCTTTAAACAAGGAAACGAATTTCCCTCTCGATTTTGGACCTTGCATTTTGCGGCTGTTGATTTTGCGTCACTATTTGCGTTAATGCAATTAAGCACTGTTCAATTTGGTTTTGTTGTTGAGCCATGTTTCGATTTCTGTCAAATAAATTGTCTCTTCTTGTCAATTTTGATTAAATGTGTTATATTTGTTCAAGTACAATTGGTATTCAAAAATGTTTTTCTTCACTTCCCCTTTTTCTTGAACGAATAATCGTATATGTAGACTTTTGCACTTTTCGCTTTAATTGGGGTTTTTTATTCACTTCTATTTATCGCTTTGTTCACTTCCCTGATATCTTCGGATTTCAGAGACACCGACTGCGCCAATTATGTTTTGGATGAAATAAAAAAAACCACCGCACAACTTTGGTTCGCGAAACGATTTTATTTCATTGAAATGTGTCTTAAGACCAGATACAAAAAATACTTAAACCTAACATGAAACATACAAAAAATTAATAATGCACACACCGCGGTATCAATTTCACATATCCGTTCGCTGTCAGCGGTATCGCTGAGCTATAAATTTTCGATGACCTTCGGTGTTCCACTTTCGGTTCATGTTTGCATGTAACAAGTGCGAAGGCTGTTTCAATCAGTAATTAGCCTGTTTAAAAGTAGTGCAATGGCTGTTTCAATCTGTAAGAAACCTGTTCAAAAGCAGTTCAACGGCTGTTTCAATCTGTATTGAACCTGTTCAAAAGCAGTGCAAAGGCTGCTTCAATCAGTAATGAGCCTGTTCAAAAGCAGTGCAACGGTTGTTTCAATCTGTATGGAATCTGTTCAAAGCAGTACGAAGGCTGTTTCAATCTGTAAGGAACCTGTTTAGACGCTGTTCTAAGCTGTATAGAGCCTCTTCAAGAGTAGTACAAAACAGATTTGATCTTAATGTACAAACCCATTTAATAAAATAAATGAAAAAGTTTAAATGGAGAGAATTCTGAGCTATGGCGAAATTGAATTCATATCGTCACAAATGCTGCGGTCAAATAACTTCTTAAATGAAGTTGAGTATAAATAAAAATATGCTTTATTTTAAAATATTAATTTGGTTTTTTATTTTTATTTTATTAAATAACAATTAATACATTGGTGTTTAGCTGTCAGGTCATCGGTGACATAATTGTAGGGGTATCCATGAATTATGTTCAGATGTAAAACCAAGCTATTTGCAAATATTCTGTCATTCTTCCTTTCCAGCAAGCGGATAATACCACTGGTAGCCGTTTTTGATATAGAAGGGCGTGCAGCAGGTGTACACGCATGCCTCCGCCAGGAGCCCGTCTGCCATCGGCCTCTATGCAATAATATCGGCTTCCTTTAATTGTTTAATGATTGATTCAATCTCATTAGAGTGATTATTATTTCCAGCTTCTTGTAACTCTAAAAGTAACCGCAACCGATCTACTAGATCATTCCAATAGATATATTCTTTTTCATTGTTGGTTAACTGCATTAAACCGCCGCCAGTATGGTGATCTGTATCTTGTAATAGTAAGCTAATAATATGTTAATATTTACGACCTCGGTTTCCATGCATTTGCTTTCTGGCATGATAAGTTATCCTGTGTGCATTGGTATCATTCAATATGGTTTTATAAGTTTGTAAATCATCGCTAGTATAGAGGTCTCGATTTGGAATTTTCTTGAACAATAATTCATATAATCCTTCTGTCCCCTTGTATGTTTTTCCTTTTATTTGAATATCATTATCAAGAATCGAGAAATCTGAGTCCCCAATTTTCCATAAGCCGTTTTTGTTATACACACCATACACCTTGTCAATAGAATTTGAATTATTTATGTACAAATCTAAATATTTGCGGGGGAGCTCTTGAAATTCTTCTTGACCATATTTTTCAGCAAGCTCTCTACGATTCTGAAGGTGACGGCTAAGATTATGCGCTGTTGTATCATCTTCATTGTTTGACGTTCCCATTGGAGTATTAAAATCATCATCATCATTGAATATTTTTTTAATCTTGAACGGTTTAGGTGTTTCAAAACATTCGTCTTTCTCTTTCCTTGATTCATATTTTAAATTCCTTTTTGAAATAGATCTTTCCACCAGCTCTTTGAAGGGTTTTGTAATTGTTTTGAAAGTTTTTTCTAATTTAGATTTCATCTCAGCCTTTTCAGCTCTTAGAACTTTATATTTATTTCTTAGCTCATCAGTGATTTCTATAAGCTTCTCTATCAGTTTCGTATTTAAGTTCAACATATTGCTTTACTGTCTTCAACGGTAGCTCTTAGACTTCGGTACCACTTGAAAGAACCTTTTTAGTGGTTTTGTACTGAATTTGAACTGAATTGTTCTATCCTTGAGCTATTGAGATTGTCTCTTGTGGCACTTTGTTCAACTTTAAACTCAATTGACTAGTTGCTTAACTGCTTTGTACTGCTCTCATATAATATTACCGTACAAATGTACTTTTACGATTCAGTTGTCTACTTTTATAGTTTTAGGCTGCTGTGAAAGTCTTATCAGTAGCGCCCTTCCCCCTCATAAACTGACCTCTCATAATCTTTCCCATTCTCCTGCCTATTGCCTTTTAGCCCAGTTCAATCATTCATAACACACAATAAAAACAGAACAAGTGCATTCAATTTCAGCAATCCTATGTCCCCCCAGCCCTATCATAATAATCATTATTAGAAATCGTTAACAACACTTTTGTCCTTCCAATTAAAACGGAACGATCATTAGAACATACACCATACTATAACAACAAAATATTCAAGAAGCAATATGAAAACTAAAAAATCTTCAGATCGTATAATGTATGGTATGGTTATCCACTAACCATTCGCCTCAGCCACTTGAACCCTCAAATCATAAACACGTAAACCATGCGTATTCTGATCTTATCACTAAGCAATCACCCCAGTCCATTGAAATCTCAAATCATAAACACGGACGAAGAAATCTATAAATAACTCTCTACTCCATTTCATACACGAACAAGGGTACCTAAAAACCTTCCCTCTTCCTTGTGGTCCAGAACTGTTATGTCTGTACATATTTTCATACCAGTTCTTTTATTGTTTGCTTGTTTAATCATAGCCGTACTATCATGATGTCTTTCAGATTTTTAAGGACTTTCCTCTGTTTTTCGTTTTTTTGAAAGTCCTGTCATAGAGACATTCCAGGGAATTGTAAGGCCGACGAACTCGCCAGGATAGGAACAACTATACCCATCTTGCCGGACAAAGGCACCTTAGGTATTCCAATCGCTACTCGCAAACTTAAACTTAAGCTGGATGCTGTCGAGTGTACAAATCTTAGGTGGACAAGTGGATCAATATGTCTAGCGACAAAACAGATTTGCCCAAAGCTGGATCTAAAACGATATAAGAATTTGATTTCTCTCAATAGATTGCATATCGGCACCACAATAGGTGTCTTCACCGGACACTGTCTAAGAGGCAAGCATGCTACAAGGCTAGGCCTCTTCGCGAACGATTTTTGCAGAAGCTGCTTGGATGAAGAAGAGGAGGAAACTATTCCTCACCTTTTTTGTTTCTGCCCAGCTCTCTCCCGTAGAAGGAAGCTTCGCTTAGGAGCTCCCTATTACAACGATATAGGCGACTTGATGAATATTGACATTAAGAGCCTCCTACGCTTCATAAGAAGGTCAAATTGGTTTTAACGAGTAGGTAGAGAGAAACTTTTTTCCATTATCCACGTGGTATCGCAATGGGCCTACCATTGGTCTAAGTGTGCTGGCGACTCTTAGCTGGCAGCCTAACCTTTGTTTTTCTTTAGATGGCTATTTATTTTCAGATCAAGCTCATCATCGCCTGTGTGGTATTCCCTTTCTATATTTTGCTGTGTTTTTTGGACATGATTGTTATTAGTACTGCCCAACAAGGTGGCTCTTCTTTTCAGATCCTTAATGCGGTTTCATCAGTTTGCAACTAGTATTTCATGAAACCGATCTCTGAAAAGGAATATAATTAATGTTACGAATGGGGCACGAGCCTCCCAACTAACCACCACAGCAGCACCATCACCATCAGCAACACCATAACGGCGACATCGTCGCCCGCATTACCGTCCACCTCCAACACCACCAACGCCGCCTGCCACACCTCCAGCGCCTCCGTCATCGTCGTCGCTTCCACCTGAAAGTGGAGCTTATTAAAATCGGTAAGGTAAAACAACAACATCAATTTACCTTTGTATTGCCATAGGTTCCCTCTTCCGTCGCACCTGTCCTCTTTCCAACACCCCAGCTTACCTTAAAAAAGAATAGATCCACCCGTATACTTACCTGCGCTGCGGGATGCCCATCGACACGTTGCACGCAAGCGCCCACGAGAGCATCCACTACCGCGGAATCCATGCATAAGCAACCGCCACCGGGAGTTCGACCGCAACCCGGGGGGTTATGCTCCGCTTGCGTTGGACCGACGAAGAAAAAAATAAAATGAAAGAAAAAGGGGAGAACGCACATAAAGGAAAACTAGGAAACCCGGAAAATTCGCGAAATAAAAAAAAACACAACACAACCAGCGCAGCGCGGCGAAAGTGACAGCAGACAAAGCAAACAATTTGTGACGTCCAACAATCAGCTGGATGAATGCCAAAAGCCGGGATGCGTTCGGTGCTAGACGCAATTTTCGGGTAAGTTTACATTAAAGGCAACGGGGAGCAGAAAATCCAAGGAATTAGGGAAAAAAAGGGAACTCAGGTACCAAAAGACGACGGAAGGCTGGGAAGGCGAGATGTCAAAGGAGGACAGATATGTATCTGGAGGGAAATTTTGGTGGAGACCTTAGTGGAGACTTTTCATGTATAAAAGGAGCGAGTGCGAGGCGACTGGACGTCTTCATCGATCAAGTCAAGTCGACCCGTAGTACAGGGTGAACTAATTCCAGAATCAAAAAAAAAAAAAAAAAATTATACCTCTCGGGAACCAATTATCAATAAAAAAAATGTTTATTATAAAATTTTCTTTCTTTCTTTTTAATCTTCCGCTATTTTCATCGTCGACTCTCCGCTTCAACAGGTTGTTGAGTAGCTGCTATACCCCCCCATTGGGATTTTGTAACACTGGTGTCAGATGTGGGGTGCCGAATAAAGCTAAGATTAGTTTTTCACCATGGACGCTAACGAGATGCGGGAGCAGTTTAGCTCGTTGATGACGATGTTGCAGGAGAGGAGCCTCCACGAGCGGACGTTCTGGGAGACGAAATTCGGTGAATGGAAGGCAGAGTTGGCCAGTAGGCAAACAGCAGTCGAGGACAGGATAGAAGCGCTCGAGAAGTCTTTGGTTGGTCGATTTTTTGCGCCCACTGATGGACAACACTCATCACCCCACCCCACGAACGAGGAAGTGACCCGAAGGCAAGAGGCAACACCAGATCTAGCTGAAGGAAGCTGCCAAGCTGGGGCACTGCTCTCCGCAGTGAAGTTTTCACGGCCCCTTTGGGGGCGTCAGCGGCAGAAGAAAGCGGTGGCTGTCAACGGGACCATGGAGACCCAATCGATCGACGCATGGGAGCGACGGCCAACTTCAGTGTAGTGCAACCATTTGATGGAAAGTCTTCGTGGTCAGACTACGAGCGTCAGTTCGACATAGTCGCTTCATTTCATGAGTGGACGGAGGAGGAAAAGGCTTGGCCATGCAGCTTCGAGGGGAAGCCTTGTCCGTCCTAAGCGCACTTCCACGAGGGAAGCCTCTTTCTTACGGAACACTTGTGGGGCTACTGCGGCAGAGGTTCAACTTGGATAACCACACTAGCTACATGATGCTTCGGAACCGGGTTCAAAAGCCGAAAGAGCCCTTAGCAGAGTTCGCGATCCAATTGCAACGGCTGTCAGAGGCTGCCTTTCCAGAGTGCTCCGAGAAGGTGGTAGAGGAGATCCTGCTGAGCCAGTTCTTTAACGGGATTCGGGACGAGCAGGTTCAAAATCTAGTAGCTGTTGGGCGTCCCCGGAATATGCAGGAAGCTCTCCGGGTCGCGCAAGACATTTCATCCCGACTGGAACGGCGTGGCCACCGACAAATATTCATGGCGTCACCGGAATCTAGCAACGGCAGGAATGAGCCAGAGCGGAGGCCGGTGAGCGGCCGCGTAAGCCCCAGTAATCTCGCGAAAAAACAAGGCACCACTGGCCGAAAGGAGCGGAAGCCAGTGGTAGGGATTAATACCGCTCCACCACATAAAACAACCCCCCTCTTTTCTTCTTCTTCCTGCGGCGCAAGAGGAAGGCGGTAAGAGAATCGAGACTACGGCGAGCCTCATAGGGGCCGTGGGGGACGCAAGCATGACTGTACGCGGGTACATCGGCGGCAAGGAACGCAGTTTGGTAGTTGACTCAGGAGCCAACATTTCGGTCCTCTCGGAAGATGTCATACCACCGAAGACTGATATCTCAGGGCCTAATATACGAAATACGGGAATCTCCGGCGAGACGATCTGGACGAAGGGGACAGCGAAAGTGAGTTTAGTGATAAATCAAAACGAGTATACTCATTTGTTCGCTGTTGTAAGCTCCAACGTGCCCAACATTGTCGGGATAGATTTCTAGATGGGAAACCGGTGCCTCATTGATTTTGAAGGCATGTACATGGAAATCCATGGCAAGAAACATTTTTTTTTTTTTTTTTTTTTTCGAGGGTAGGTGAAAATCTTCCATAGACACTATGAGAATAGCAAGCGCGTGCTCACAGTAGTGCCAGATTCTTACTGACCAAAAACACCACCCTTCGATATAAATTTTGTCAAGATATTGCAACTAAGTAACTACTTATCAAGCAATTTTTCTATCACAAAATTAACGTTTGGCAGGTTACTTTCCACTGAAAGATACTGTATGTTCCGCAATCTACACGCGGTTAATTTTTATCTCGCCAAGTCGAAAGGTTATGTCCTTTGTAGTCGACGCAATAAATTGTTCTCAACCAAAATTTGTTGGACTGTATTGTTGACATGTCCGATTAATCGGTTTCTATGCTTTCTCGCGAAGCTTCTAATTTGAGCTTCGATTGTCGGAATTCCGAGATCCCTGTGGATATCGTCGTTTCTACTATACCACCGTGCTTGGACGATTTCTCTTAGCACTTTACTTTGAAAAGCTTGTAGAATATTGGCATTTGTTTTCTTGGTACAACCCCAAAGTTGTATACCGTAGGTCCACACCGGCTTTTACACTTGCTTGTATAAAAGCAGTTTGTTCTCAGTACTCAGCTGGGAATGTTTTCCGAGTAACCAGTTCATTTCTCTATATTTGATTTCGAGTTCTTTACGTTTCATTTTCACGTGCGAATTCCATTTTAGCCTTGCGTCAAATGTCATTCCCAGGTATTTGGCCTCGTTTGCAAAAGGTATTCGGGCCAAGTTTAGAAAAATTGGCAAGTTATTAGTTTTCTTATAAGTGAAATTCACGTGAACGGATTTAATTTCGTTGAGGGCGATCCGCCAGTCCCTCGTCCATTCATTTATTTTATTCAGTGCGTTTTGCAGTTTTGCATTCGTTTCTTCAATTGTTTTACCTACTGCTAGGATAGCGGTGTCATCGGCAAACGTAGCAAGAATAGTGCCTTCTTCTTTCGGTATATCACGAGTACATAACAGGTAGAGCAGCGGCCCAAGAACGCTTCCTTGCGGTACGCCGGCCGAAATTTCTTTAAGCTCCGAGTATTCGTTTCCATGTCTAACACGGAAGAGTCTATTCCCGAGATATGATTCTAATATATCATATAGGCATACAGGGAGAACTTGTCGTAATTTGCATTTCAAGCCATCATGCCACACCTTATCAAAGGCTTGCGATACGTCAAGAAATACGCTTGAGCATATTTGTTTTCCTTCAAGTGCTTTCTCGATCACGTCAGTAATTCTATGCACCTGGTCAATAGTCTTACTTCTGAACCCAAACTGGTGGTCAGGGATAAGATTATTTTCTTCTATAACTGGGTGGAGGCGCCTTAGTAATATCCTCTCGAAAATTTTGGATATGACTGGAAGAAGCGAAATCGGTGTATACGATTTTATCTCATTAGGCGGTTTTCCTGGTTTCAAAACCATTATGACTTCTGCAACTTTCCATTGGCTCGGTACGTGTTTTAATCTGAGCGCAGCATTTATAATATGTAGAAGCTTAATCAATGCTTTTCTAGGTAAAACTTTGAGAATTTCTCCGGCGATCAAATCATAACCAGGAGCTTTCTTAGATTTTAAATTCTCGATCTCATGTTTGAGTTCCCTTAGTGTTGCACTAATGGGTCTGAAATCATCAGATGGTGAATCCGACCTATTGATGTTGTCGTTAACCACTTGACCATCGTACGGCTTAAAGGTTTTTTCCAAGTGGACCGCAAAGACGTCCGCTTTTTCTTTATCTTCCTTTGCCCATTCATTTTGATTTAATATAATTGGCGGCGCGGGTACTTTTGGCCTTGTGGTGCCTTTTACAGCTTTCCAAAGTGAATAATTGGAATCTTTTTTTTGCTGTTAAATTTTCAAGGTAAGAGCGTATCGCACGATTCTTAAAATCCTTTATAGTCATCTTTAACGAATTGCACAGACGGTTCAAATATGCTTTATGTTGCGGAGCACGACTCTGTTGCCATTTTTTACGCGCTTTTCTTTTTTCCTTAACCAATTCTTTAATTTCCGGAGGATGTCGTAAACCGTATTTGTCCGGTGTTTTTTCTTGGATTAGGCGTATTATTCCAACAGGCGAGCTGTACGATCTCAACGAAGCGATCAACTTCAACCTCAAGTTCATAGGGTGTCGTAAGTGGAACGCTCAGTTCAACATTACCTTCGATTTCGTTTCTAAAGCCTTCCCAGTTAGTTGTTCTACCAGTTAATCTCGCTGGCTTTAGGGTATAGAGCAGTTTTTCGCTTAATGTCAAGAGACATGCGTTGCACCTCCCTTCCGGCTCCCGAACGAGTTTGCTTACGACGTCTGCATCGCAAATACTGCCTGCTAAATCAGAGGTGTTGATTCAGCTTCGTCCACCAAAGGTTTTGACAGGCACGCCAGCGCTGGTAGAGCCCTCCGAAGATAATGAATTACCGGAGGGAGTTGTTCTAAGAAGGAGCCTGGAAGCAAGAACATAGTGGTACGGATGATCAACACGACGTCAAAAGAGGTAACGCTGCCCAAGGACAAAACAATCGGGAGGATGGAACAAGTCGAAGTTTGCGAAGTCCCAACACCGAACCCAAACGCCAGTCCAGCCACCATCGAGGACTTAGTATTGGAGGCACAATCGGAACTTTCGGAGAGACAGGTGACTCAATTCCGAGAACTTCTCAATAAATACCGTGTAGTCTTTTCAGCTGGTCCCGCGGATTTCGGAAGAACTGGATTGGCAAAGAACGTCGTCGAGACCGGAACAGCAAAGCCAGTGAAGCTCCCCTCCAGGAGAGTTCCTTTAGCCAAGCGGGAAGAAATGGATCAGCTTATCCAAGACATGACCGACCGAGGAGTAATCGAGACTTCCAGCAGTCCATGGGCTGCTCCAGTCGTCCTGGTGCTGAAGAAAGATGGAACGGCCCGGTTCTGTGTAGACTACCGTCGCCTAAACGAAGTTACGAAGAAGGACTCATACCCCTTCCCCGCATGGACGACCTTTTCGCAACTTTAGCGGGTTCGAAGTGGTTTTCGACCATGGACCTACAAAGCGGATACTGGCAGGTAGAAATGAGTGATCGGGACAAAGAGAAGACGGCGTTTACGAATGGCAGTGGGCTGTGGCACTTCAACGTTATGCCTTTCGGATTGTGCAATGCCCCTGCGACCTTTGAGAGAGTGATGGATCAGGTGTTTAAAGGACTATCATGGCAGACAGCCCTCATTTACCTGGATGACATCATTGTGTACACCCGAACGTTTGAAGAGCGCATAACCAACTTTTAAACTGTGTTTAAAAGGTTGCAGACAGCCAATTTGAAGCTGAGTACAAGTAAGTGTCACTTCTTCCGCAAAAGTGTCCAATATTTAGGTCATATAGTTTCCGACTCGGGTCTGAGCACTGACCCCAACAAAATCGAAGCCATCCAGCACTGGCCTACTCCCAGGACAAAGCGCCAAGTGAGAAGTTTTATTGGTCTGTGCTCTTACTACCGCAAATTCATTAAGGGATTTTCGATGATTGCAAAGCCGCTTTCGGAGTTGACTGAAGAGAGACGTCGTTTCGAGTGGACCCCTTCGTGCGAGACCGCTTTCAGAACTCTAAAGGACTTCCTCACTTCGGCCCCCATCTTGGCATTCCCCACCACTAATGACGTCTTTATATTGGACACAGATGCTTTAGATGTTGGAATCGGGGCGGTGCTAAGCCAAACACAGGGTGAGTCGGCAGTCGTCCTCGAATATTTCAGCAAGACTTTAAATCGAGCCGAGCGAAATTACTGCGTCACTCGAAGGGAATTGCTAGCAGTCGTTTTGGCAACGAATCGCTTCCACCACTATTTGTTTGGCAGACGGTTCATACTTCGCACCGACCACGCCTCCTTGCGATGGCTGTATAACTTCAAGAAACCTAAGGGACAGATGGCTAGGTGGTTGGAGCGGCTCCAGCAATACGATTGTGAAATACAGCATCGGCCAGGCCCCCGACACGGAAATGCTGACGCTCTTTCGCGAAGGCCATGCGGCACCTGTAAGTACTGCTCACGGGCGGAGGAGAAGGAGGCCGCGATCGTCGAAGTGCTCAACCTTGAAGCCACCCCGGAAAGTTTGAAAGAACAGCAGCAAAAGGACCAAACCTTAGCCAAGGTAAGATCGTGGTTGGAGATAGGAGCCCGTCCTGCAAAGGATCAAATTGTTGGAGAAAGCCCGGATCTTAAAGCGTACTGGACCTTGTTTGAGCGACTCAAGCTCAAACGCGGCGTTATCGTCCGAGTTTGGGAAGACGGACCCGGTAAGGTGAATGACCTGGTAGTAATCCCTAAGTGCCTTCTTCCAGAGGTACTAGCATCCCTACATGACAGCCCCAGTGGAGGACACCTGGGTCAGAAGAAGACGCTCAGCAAGGTGAGAAGCCGGTACTTCTGGATAAGCCGTACCCTGGACGTTAAGAACTAGTGTCTAAGCTGTCGTCAATTCGCAAGACGAAAAGGTCCCGTGCGGAGGACCTGTGGCAAGCTGAGACCTAGCACTCCCGGCGCCCCTTTCGAACGCATAGCTATCGACGTACTTGGTCCATTACCACGCACCACTTCTGGCAACAGATACATAATTGTAGTGATAGATTACTTTACCAAATGGCCGGAGTGCTTCGACGGAAAGGGCTATGCCCGAAACTTCAAAGCGACTGGGAGGGCCCAATGAAAATCGGGGAGCGACTATCGGACATAACCTACCGCATTCAGATCGCAGGGAGCAGAAAACCACGGGTCATCCATGTTAACCGGTTAGCCCCGTATGTGGCCCGAGGTGAAACTCAGTCGGAGCTTTGAGTCTTAAGAAGGGGGCAGTGTTACGAATGGGGCACGAGCCTCCCAACTAACCACCACAGCAACACCATCACCATCAGTAACACCATAACCGCCACATCGCCGCCCGCATTACCGTCCACCTCCAACACCACCAACGCCGCCTGTCACACCTCCAGCGCCTCCGTCATCGTCGTCGCTTCCACCTGAAAGTGGAGCTTATTAAAATCGGTAAGGTAAGAGCAACAACAACTTACCTTTGTATTGCCATAGGTTCCCTCTTCCGTCGCACCTGCCCTCTTTCCAACACCCCAGCTTACCTTAAAAAAGAATAGATCCACCCGTATACTTACCTGCGCTTGCGGGATGCCCATCGACACGTTGCACGCAAGCGCCCACGAGAGCATCCACTACCGCGGAATCCATGCATAAGCAACCGCCACCGGGAGTTCGACCGCAACCCGGGGGGTTATGCTCCGCTTGCGCTGGACCGACGAACAAAAAAATAAAATTAAAGAAAAAGATGAGAACGCACATAAAGGAAAACTGGGAAACCCGGAAAATTCGCGAAATAAAAAAAAAAACACAACACAACCAGCGCAGCGCGGCGAAAGTGACAGCAGACAAAGCAAACAATTTGTGACGTCCAACAATCAGCTGGATGAATGCCAAAAGCCGGGATGCGTTCGGTGCTAGACGCAATTTTCGGGTAAGTTTACATTAAAGGCAACGGGGAGCAGAAAATCCAAGGAATTAGGGAAAAAAAGGGAACTCAGGTACCAAAAGACGACGGAAGGCTGGGAAGGCTGCTGCAGGACGGAAATTCAGTTTCACCTGGACAAGTGACCCCTCATTTTGTTCGCGAAATCGAGGACTCCACGATGAAGGGGGTGCCATGAGCGTAGGACGAGGGGGAAAATCGGAAAAGCCGATTAAAGATTTTCAAGATGGCGGAGGAAAATCACAGAGGCTGGAAGGTAAGGGCAAGGAGACCGTAATTTTTTTTGGAATATTTTCCAGGCGGAGGCGAGATGTCAAAGGAGGACAGATATGTATCTGGAGGGAAATTTTGGTGGAGACCTTAGTGGAGACTTTTCATGTATAAAAGGAGCGAGTGCGAGGCGACTGGACGTTTTCATCGATCAAGTCAAGTCGACCCGTAGTACAGGGTGAACTAATTCCAGAATCAAAAAAAAAAAAAAAAAATTATACCTCTCGAGAACCAATTATCAAAAAAAAAATGTTTATTATAAAATTTTCTTTCTTTCTTTTTAATCTTCCGCTATTTTCATCGTCGACTCTCCGCTTCAACAGGTTGTTGAGTAGCTGCTATACCCCCCCCATTGGGATTTTGTAACATTAATATTATTATTATTATTTACAGCTTTATTTATCTTTATAAGTTTAACAAGAATAAACTGTGTAATGTTTAATTTTTAATTCGTTTAAAATTACTTTAAGAATATGATATCTTTATGTATACATTTATAACTATTGTTTCTTTTATTTCCTACTAGCCCGTGCTCGCCTTGCTTCGCCCCCTGCCAGTTTTAAGACAGAAATGTATCCAGCTTCTGAATTCCCTATGAAATAGATTTTTAGGAAACTGGGATTAGCATTACAGTCAGGCATTAATGTTCCGATAAGGTGGTAAACTTGACCCTGAATCTTAAAATTGAGCATAAAGTTGCCTTCTGTTATGATTTAAACAACACAATCCAGCAGATTCTTTTGCCCACTTTTGTGCACCACAAAAGCAACAAACCTCAGACATTATACCTACTTGCGTCACCTTTTCGTATGAATTGAACACATGAATTTTTTTTAGGCTCCACGGTCGGGCAACATTTTCACCGATAACAATAAACCGTTCAATAACAGAACCAAGTCTATAAACAGTGGAACTTTGCGCATTTCTCAGCCGAGACATCCGCCTAATTTTTGTACCTTTATTCCTTCGCCCTATATCAGGCTTAGAATATCTCTTACTTATGGTAGTTGACGCCACACACTCGTTAAAATACAATTACCAACAGATGGGCCAGTGCACACTGGATCAATTCCCCCGGGGTAAAACTTAGTTTATAGAAAATGGAGGGCAAGTGTACAGTATGAAACGGGTAAAATTTCCATCTAGTGAAGTGGTTTAACATCGGGGTAAACCAATACACACACAAGTTGTCAATTTCGAGATACAACATGAGATACCACTACAATGGAAATCGGTTAATGCATCTCGAAATTTAACGTCCCCAGTGGGAATCGCTATCACAGCACACACAGACACAATATGCACACAACCCATCTATCATGTACATATACCGCCAGCCACTCGACTCTGCTCATAAAGATAGCGAAGAGGCAGCGAAAGGAGAATAAAGAACAAAAAAATTATTATCACCACTGAGACGTGGTTGGAGACATGATCAACGAAAAATTAATCAAATTCTGAATTTTACAAATGATATTTTGGATATTACCCGTATTTTATTATCACCCATGATCCATATAGATCATTGGTTTGTATACATTACAGTTTACAGTTTGTATACATTACAATACAGGATCTTGCTTTTGATCAATATCAATTTTTGTGATCCAAAAAGTAGTTCGGGCTATTCCTCAGTAGGATACACTTTCGTTCGTGAATGTTGGTATATTTATCGACGATTGTCAAGGGTACATGTTGCCAAATTAGAATATGGAATATTATTTGCAAATCAAATTTTATTAAATAATTTGTATGTTCGAATAAATTTATATTCTGTAACCTAATAAGTAAAATTTACAAAGTCAAAACTAAAATGTATTTAACAAACATAAAATAAAATGGGAAATGCAAAATATTATTCTCAGCTGATATTTGTTGATACAAATTAACAATTTCCTCCTTACAAAAAAAAGCAAGCACATCACATTTTCATTTAAAAAAAAATTTATTCGGATGACTACATCGAGCTAAATGTCAAAAAAGCACTCAGCTGTGCAATAACAATTGATGATGGTTGGAGCCTGAGGGTAAATTCTCGGTATCAAACGAGGAAGCCATGCTTTCAGCATTGAACAACGAAAAACCTGATGAGATACTTTTGTCGCTTTCAAATGAGAACTAAGGAATACACAAATACAACCTAAATTAAATAAAGAAAAGTAAATATATTCAAGCACCTAAAATGTAACTGCTTCCATTTTTGCTTTTGCATTTTTTAAACGTCCTGTTTTGACAGAGTTAAATGTCAAACTATTACCATAACACAGAACCTAAATTTTTCGGTGATCTGGACTGTTTTATTTTCATCGTGTGATCTATGTATGTACATACATGGATCATAGGTGTTAATAAAACATTGCTATTGCTCAGCTTCTAGATAACATAGAATCATGATTTTGGACTTAAAATTTGCGTCTTTAAAAACTCTAGATCACAAAACTAATTTGATTAAAATCGACAAAAGCAAAGTTCATGTTATTTGCATTTCTAAGTTTTTTTGTCTCTTTTCTTGGTCTCCCAAGCACAAAACTGAATAAGTAGCTTTATCTAAACCTGCTCCATGCGATGAAAGAAGAATCATTAAAATCGGTTCAGCCGTTTTCTCACAAATATCGGACAAAAAAATATCAACTTAATTTTATAATAGTAGTTGATTTTATTAGATATACAGTGATCAAAAAAAGTGTTGTAGGCACAAAGTTGTCCTGGCGAGACCGTCTGAAGCCCTCCGAAATCTGCAGAACGAACGTACCCTCGAATCGGAAATTAAAACTACGTTCAATCGATCTGGTGACGTTTATTCTCTGCATATACTTAAATAAATTCAGACGAACCTAGGTTCGTTCAATTTGACATTTTACGAGCCACGCACTGTCACCAGGGTCGTTACAATACAAATAATGATAATAATAATTCAATTCTTAACATCCCGCCCCTCGTGAGGCGCTCGGTCCGCGATCAAGCCTCACCAACATCCAAAACCGCCAGTTTGACAGCTGATCTTCGGAGAACTCCCGCAGATGTTCTTACTTCGGCTGAAGGGATCTGGTTGTCTCTGCCCGGAAATACCTTCGTAATTCTTCCTGTGCCCATTTACTCCTCGGAACGTTGACGTCACATACGAGCACCAAATCTCCTTCTTTGAGAGGCGGAGCTTGTTCAAACCACTTGCTTCGTCTTGTGAGTACTGGCAGGTACTCCCGCACCCATCTCCTCCAGAAGCGGTCCTTTATTTGTTGGCCTACGCGCCATTGCTTACGAAGGCGTAAGGCTCTCCCATCCTCTGGACCTGGGGTCTGAGTTGAGTTTACGCCACCCAACAGAAAATGATTTGGCGTTAAGGGTTCCTCATTTTGCTTGCCTGCATTGATTTGGACATCAACTACGTATAACTTCCTTGCCGAAGTCTCTTCTCCGAACCACTGCAACGTGAGATCTTTTGCCCGACCTTTTAACCCCAATCTATTTGCTAGACTGGAGCTCATAATCGTTACCGAAGACCCTTCGTCCAACAATGCGTACTCCTGTAGTACAACGTCCTTGCCGTATAGTCTGACTGGCAGCACTCTGAACAGAATTCTTTTTTTCTTCGCAACATTACAGCTAAGCATGAGTGTCTCCGGTTCCACTGTACTGGTAGGTGCTGGTATGACTTTCACAGCGACGTGTGATGTCTCCTAGCACAACCGTCAATTTCACATTTTTCCGATGACTTGCAAAATTTTGAACGATGCCCATACTTTAGACAGGAGAAACATAACCTGTTCTTCTTCAAAAATCTCCACTTGGCTGGGACGTCCAATTTGTCGAAAATGTGACAGTCGTCTACTGGACGTGGTTCTCTTCCGCAATATCGACACTTGCTGGCTGGCATTCGTTGCTCTAAACGTTCTTCGGCTTCGATTTCTGCTCAGTGCTAGCAGTCGGTATTAAGGCACTCGGAGCGACAAGGCCTGATTGTTGGATACGGCTGAATCATGATGCTATGTTGAGCCCACTCCATCCTTTTGCTCATTGGTAATTTGCTGACAAGCTCATTCAGCAGCACAGGGTTCGTCAAATGTTGATGCATTTCACTGGCTTCAAAGAACGTCGTAAGATTTTGTACCTTTGTTGCCAGTGGTATGAGTAGCTCCAATTTAGCTTCTGGGATCGGTTGAATTTCCCTAACCTTCTTTAGCTGACTTCGAACTAAGCATTCGGGGCGACCAAAGTTGAACTCCAACGCAGACATCACGCGATTTACGTTATTTGGGTGAATCCACAGTGATTCGACGGCAACCCATGCGGTGCCTTTTAAACATTTTTGGCAGACGAAACATATTGTCTACATTCGAGTAGTTTATCATCGCTGTAGACTCCAGAAATGCAGTAGCAAACATTGGCCATCCTTCCGGTAGTCCCGCGTATTCAAGTAAATCGATTAACTTTCGATTGCCCATGGAACTGTGTTGATATACACTTTGACTCACTGAAGGGAATGTTGACGTCTCTGGCGGATTTCGGGCAGCCGGCTGCTTGAAGGGCAGAATTGCATTTATTGGCGATATGAAAGTTGGCACTTTAGGAACGGATGTTAACGTCGGTGCTGTCGACTGCCCCATGTGCGTTGCCACCGTGGCCTGTGATTGTTGTGGCAGGAACATAGGTCTAGATACTTGCACAATCTGTGTTGATTCAGCTCCAGTACTCATGACTATTTCTGTGGCTGTTGTACTTGTACTCGCCTTGGACGTCGAGACAGTGTCCACGGAGCGAGCATTTTCTCTCAAACAGGTCGCAGTAAATATTGACGGAGATGTTGTGTTGACGCTGGCAAAATTGTCAGCTTGACTTTGCTTTAACAGTTCCTGGAGGCGCTGACGTTCTGCCTTTTCTCTTGCTGCATTGGATTCAGCAGCCTCAAGCTGCATACGTCGCTCCCGCAACTGTCTGTTGATTTCTTCCATTGCCGTCGTCTCTCTTTCCAGGAGTGTGTTGTTTGCGTCCGAACTACTCCCTTGACTGTCGCTGTCTTCTTCGCTTATTCCTGGTACTGGCAGGCGGCGACTACCTCGTTCTCGTTCTCGTTGATTACGAGTGCACAGCAGCAATACCCTCTCTCAGGCGGCGATTCGTTGGGACCTCGTTGTCAACGAGTCAAAAATAAGAATAAAGATTGTTGTAGGCACAAAGTTGTCCTCATCTGAAGCCCTCCGCAGTCTGCAGAACGAACGTACCCTCGAATCGGAAATTAAAACTACGTTCTACTACGTTCTTACTACATAAATAAATTCATTAATCAAAAAATAAATACAAAACGTGTACTCACTATTTTTGGCAGACTCCTGGCGGCAGCGTGG
Source organism: Blera fallax (assembly GCA_946965025.1). NCBI lineage: Eukaryota > Metazoa > Arthropoda > Insecta > Diptera > Syrphidae > Blera > Blera fallax. The sequence goes on from OX337246.1 coordinate 55,180,130, forward strand.
GCTTCGGAATGTGGCAAAAGAATGAAAGTCGGAAATGTCGAACCAAAGATGGCGTAACTCCGCTCAATCTGACGGCGAACTTATGTATGTTCGTTCAATTTGACATTTTACGAGCCACGCACTGCCACCAAGGTCGTTACAATACAAATAATGATAATAATTATTCAATTCTTAACAAAAAGTATTCGACATTCTGTACTGGTTTTTGTTGTGAATTATAACTAGAGCTCCAGATTTTTTGTGTGTATTTAATTAGACGTATACGCGTGATATGTGTCGTCGTGTTACACGGCGTCATATACACGGGTACACGTGTACGTCTTGAAAACACGTGCAATTCATGTCACACACCGGTGCACGTATGTGTCTTAAAAACAACATGTATGTATGTATGTATGTACATATATGGAAAAAAAAGTTGAAATTGCACCGACATGTACATAATATGTTTGCATGTACGTGCAATTGCCTTTACACTATTTTTTCATCTGCAGTGTTCGCAAAAGGTTGCAAATAATTTTCGGTTTACGGCTAGTGTTTGTTGTGCAATTTTTTTTTAAGTGAAGATCAAGAGTTGGGTATGACAGTGTGCTGATCGAGAAGGCGATATAGCCTTCTGTGATTTGTCCACTGTCCCCGCTCAGCAGAAACACACTTTAATCAAAGGAGGTCCATTGTGATACCACTGTGGAGAAAAACCGGACTACCAGCACCGAGGACCTATATGGTGACTTCCCAGGAGAATGGGACAGGAGGCAGGGCAACCGATTTCGGTGTGAACCTGTGCCAAAAAGGCATGATTCGTTGTTGAGGCATTAAACCAGTTTGACCCGGAGACAAAGCTTTTTATTTTGCTCAAGTCAAATCTAGCTAAATCGTTAAGATCTTCGAAAAAGTATTCCCCTAGGGTTTTCCTTCTCAAACCCGATAAGGTAGGACAGGTACACAGAAGATGTGTCATTGTGTCTTCCTCTTCCGCATCTCTACAGCTTTTACAGAAATCGTTGAAGGGAGCCCCAAGTCTTCTGGCATGTCTGTTCTGGAATGTATGCCTACCAAACAATGTACCGTGAGGACTCCAACCGTCTTCCTAAGATTTGTCCTATTAACGGAATTAAATCTATTGGTTTTCCGACAATCCAGATCTGGCCAGATTTGTTTGGTAGAGAGACATGTACTGATATTGTCCCAACTACGATCTGCGCCCTCCTTAGCTAGCTTGTTCGCTTTGCAATAGCTGGAATATCCCTGTAGCCTGGAACCCAGCACAGGGATACGTCGCATTTGACGCCGATCTCATTAAGATATCAGCGGCATTGCTTTACCAGCTTGTATCGAATTATCGGCGATTTCAAAGCTTTTATCGCAGCTTGACTATCTATATAGAAAACAATACCGCTGCACTCTATCGAGTTAATTGAAAGCCAGGTCGCGGCTTCGCGGACTGCTGTGACTTCTGCTTGAAATGCACTACAGTGGTCCGGTAGCCGTGTGGTTATACAGATATCCAGTGCACTGGAGTAAACTCCCGCACCTATTCCGGACGCTGTCTTGGATCCGCCTGTGTAAATCTCTATAGCAGATTCGTTTAAAATATCTCCCGATTCCCAAGCACTTCTGCTAGGAATCCTGGCGTTAAAGTCCAAATAGGGGACGAAAAACCCGATCGAACCGTGTATATCGCAGGCACGTGTAATTGATACATGGTCCGAAATACACGTGCTAATTTACACAAGAGATAATTACACGTGTAGTCCGTGTATCCGTGTACACGCTAATTAGGGGGCTCTAGTTATAACTCCTTGAAAAACTCGCAGTGCCGATTCCTTTAAAGCGAAACTATGTATTTACCTAGACTTCAGTACTTTTTATTTCCACTATATTTTTTCCGAATAATTCACGTTTAAAGAAGAAATGAGACGAAATGTAAACATCTTCCAATATCCAGACAAAAACAGTATTCGAAAGGTCAAAAGTGTTATGTTCGTTTTCTTTCCCATGTGGTGTTGGATTTGTAAATGTCATATCTCCACCGTTAAGATTGTCTTCCACGTCTTCTTGTTCCGCTTTCAGGTTTCTACTGCGTGGTTTTTAATGTCCAACGCTGTTTGCTTGAAATACATTTATTAGGTAATCTGCGAATATTCTAGCTTTGTGTTCGTTACTCCTAGCCCATTTCCCTTTAATTGTTCTGATGGGTGGTATGTGCATATTGCCTTTTGTGTTTTCATTACTTTCCATAGCGAATAATCGGTTGTTTTTTCGTTCGTTAATTTTCTAAAATAACCTTTCATGAGTCTTCTTTTAATGTTCTAATTTTTTTTCTTAACTGTTGGGTAAGATTATTTAGTTTCGTTTTGTCTTGGGGGGCTCTAGTTTACTGCCATCTTTTTCTCGCTCGTCTTCAAGCCGCAATAAGTTCTCTGATTTGTCTGGGACAGACGTTCCTTTCAATCTTCATTCTAGTTTCTGGCGTATTTATCCATGCCGATTGTTGTATATCATTATCAAATTTGTCCACTTCTCCTTCCAATTGTTCAGTATTGTACATAGCCACACTTAATTCAATCCTGTCTTCCAAGGTCCTCTTGAAACTTTCCCAGTTGGTATGTTTGTTTGTTAACATTCGTATGCTTAGTTTTTGAATTATGTACATATATCCTGATTCAATGTGAGTAGTGTTGGGGAGTGATCAGAGTTTAGATCGTTGAATTTATCAATTTGGAGGTGATTTGCAGATATGTTTTTGATAAGAAAGAAGTCTATCAGGTCTGGTATTTTATTTAGATCGGTCGGCCAGTATGTCGGTTTCCCGGTTGACCAGACTTCGCATCCACATAGTCTAGTTGCTTTGAATAATTCTCTTCTTTTTGTTGACGTCAATCTGGATTCCCAGTGAACATGGTTTGCATTAAAGGCTCCTCTAATTATGAATCTATTTCCCAGTTTTCTTAGCAATTTCAGGTAATCTTCCTTTTTAAGCAAATGTTTTGGTGGACAGTAGATTGATACTATATTAATAAAGTAATTATTTGCTTTTATATTTACAGCTGTTGCTTCAATTTCTTCTGTAATATATTTACATAAGTCCCTCATGATGCTGAATTTTATTCCTTATTATAACTGCGCTTTCTCCTTTAGTGGTATTTTCGGGGTGAATAGTGTGATAAGTAGAATAATTTAAAAATTTTATAAACGATTGATTAGTAAGGCGTGTTTCTGATATAAGTCACACATCAATCTTCTCTATACCGAGGACTGCTTGCAAATCTTGTTGGTGTTGCATAAGTCCATTGGCGTTCCAAGTTAACATTTTTAGATCTCTTTCCATTTTTTGTTTTGAGGGTTACTCCTTTATTGCCAACATTCTGCACTCTAATGTTCAAAGTCGCTCGTCTAACGCATTTAATTTATTTATTATAAGATGCAATGTCTCCTTGAGATCATTCTTTATATCAACCTTTTGCTGTGTTCTTAATTGATTAAGTTGGCTTGCATTATTTGCTGTTACTTGAGCTTATGATTTCATATTACCATTATCTTCCTTTTTGATGCATTGGTTTTTGCTATTTTTAACATTTGCTGATGTTGTTTCAGGTTGCAAATTTTTTGTGATGATTTGTTTCTGCGCCGTACTACGGTTTTTATCTGCCATATGATTGTTTTTGATTTTTTGAAGTTCAGTGGCAACACTGCATCGTCGGTAATTAGCTAGATGGTTTTCACCACAATGTACACATTTTGACTGCACATTTTTAGTTTTACTGCATTCACTTGCAAGATGCTTACCTGCGCATTTTACACATCTAGGTGTTCTGTTGCAATACTTTTGCGTGTGTGCATAAGCCTGGCATAGTTTGCATTGAGGTATAAGCTCCGTTTATTTAATAGATTGTATTTCAACCACATAGCCAATAATACTTTTTATCTGGTAGATTTTTTCGATCTCTTCCTGAGCACTGAATGTCAATGTAAACATATTTAGCAGTTATTTGGCTTTTCCATTTAAGATTGATTGTAGCATCTATTGCCCTCAAGCCATTTGATTTTAAGTCAGTGACTATTTTTTCTGGTTTGTATGTATGGTGTAGATTTTTTGCCATTACTCTAATTGGGCGAGTTTCCTTATTTTCATAAGAGTACCAAGCATAGTTTGCGTCTCTAAACATTTTTGTGGTCATTCAATAGGTCTCGTTGTCTTCGACATTTAATTTAAAGTTCTATTAATAATTTCTAACTTGAATTTCTCTTTCGTAGCAATTTTTTCAGTTTTTTCAAGCAAACCAATAAAGCTTGTTATTTCTTCTATAATAATAGGCGGTGGCTTTGGATTGTTGCTGATTCTGATTTACTTCCTTTTAGTTAGGGTGGAGTAGCGGTGGTATTTAATTTCCTTTTTTCCCCCATTTTGTCTGTCTCTTATCCATTCGGTTTCTCTTGCTAGTTTGTCTTCATCCGTAGAGTACACAGCCTCAGTTTCTTTTTGTTTAACGTTGGTTAGTTTTTCCTTTACTAGCTGAATTTTTATTTCATATTCAAGCTTGCAACAAGGAAAAACCGCTAAAGTTTTGCTAAAAAGTTTAAAATTACAAATGGTTCTAGACTATCTATTAAAAGTCGAATCTTTCTGAAAATAATACGAAAACAAATAAAATTTTTATCTCTTTTGTTTCAGCGATTCAAAATATAGTTATTGTTTTTATTTTGGGCGTGACAAGCCAAATAAATGCTTTAGCTGTTATGGCCTAACAGTATCTGAAAGCAAAAAAATCCTATGTAGAGTTTAGCTGTTATTCCTCGTTGAAGAACAACATTTTATGGGAACAAAGTTGACTTAGGCTGATATTCCTTGAACTTAAGAGAACATTTTTAATACCTATCTTGACTTAAGATGTTATGTCAACAACCAAACTGGACTTTAGCGCTTTTTCCTTAACCATCAAGTCAAAAAAGGTATATGAGACGGAAAAACAAAAAAACTCCACTTTAGCTTTTATGTCTTGTGACAAAGAAATACGGATTCTCTTAAGTCGACTTTAGATAATCAAGTTAAATATATTTATGAGTTAAGTCGTTTTGGCAAAATGAGGATGTAAAAACTTGACTTTAGTTATTTTGTTTTCGGGACATTGTAGCTCCAATTTTGAAGATAAAGAGCTAGAAAAAATGTATCTTGAAGATTTGGGCATGCTGAATCTAATGGTATCAAAAACTCAAATTCGTCTTAAGTCGACTTTAGCTGTTTTTGTTCGTGGCAACAGATATATTCTTGCATCTTTAGCATGGTATCATGTAATTGTTTATTAGTTTTGTTAGACTTTAGTAATGCATCATTTAATCTTGATAGCTCCCTTTTTAGGGAGCATTGCGTATGTACCAAGGTGCATTAACTACGTTCCTTAGTACTTTATTTTGGAAGACTTGGATTTTTTGTATATTTGTTTGGCATGGCATGCACAACTGGGGCCATAGGACAATACAGGTTTTAGAACTTGGTTGTATGGTAATATCTTATTGTAGTTGGACAAGGAGGAGTATCTTCCAATAAGCCAATACATTTTACTGTACCGCATGTTCAACTTATCTCTCTTTTTCTTTACATGCGCTTTCCAACGCAGTTTAGCGCCTATGGTCATGCCTAGATACTTGGCTGTATTTGAGTATTCCACTAAATTATTGTATATTTATACTGGATTGTGTGATACGTTTTTATACGTAAAATTAATATAAACTGACTTTAGGTCATTTAATCTTATCTGCCATTTATTAGTCTATTCTGAGATATTGTTTATTGCGAACTTTTTGTTGCTGACAGCAAATACAGCCGTGTCATCTGCGAAAGTTGCTATAGTGGTTTCTCCACTTACAGGCAGATCGCTAGTAAATAAGAGGTTTAGCACAGGACCCAATACACTGCCTTATGGTACGCCAGCTTTAATTTCTCTTAACGTTGAGTTCTCTGTCTCTTGTTTAATTCTGAAGAATCGATCTGATATATGTGACTCCAGAAATTTCGAATACTGCTTTGGCAGTTGCTTTTGTAGTTTGTGAATCAATCAATCCTTTGTGCCAGACTTTATCGAAGGCTTGTGCAATATCAAAAAAAAAAAAGGAGCGAGCAGTGGACGTACTCGACGTCTATGTGTAAACATCTTATCACCGCAGTGTCCCCCCAATTGATGATATCCGAACGGACAAGGAACCTTCACGGGATACAAAGAATTTTATTTAAAAAATGAGTCGTTAACACGGGATACAAAGTATTTTACTTAAAAAATAACAAAAGCTTAAAACTCGGAGATTCATAAGTTTTTGATATTGAGTCCAGCTTGAGAGAGAAAAATGTTGAGAAATTACTTGCAAGTTTATTGATTTGAAATTATTATTACCAAATTGAAACAATTTTTGACTGTGAAAAGGATGGACATGCTCCCCAAGTTCTGCCCAAACATTTTGGTTAATATAAGTAGGCAGGAACTGAATTTAAAATTCGAATTTGCAGTGTTGGGTTAAACCAAAATGACGAAATGCCGTTAAAAATTTAGTATTGGCTATCATGGAAAAATATCTACATATTTACTATTAAAAAAAGCTTTACTCCCAGCACAAACCATTTTTCGGACAGAAAGAATTTACTACAGATGACGCCTCCTTTGCAATAGTCGGTTGTAATCCTCGATAGCAAAAAACCTTGTCCTCGCGCAACTATATTTTGATGTCATTTCCGGTAACGACTTCCGTCCCATTTAGTTTCAAATCCCTCCGTATTCGTGTGTCAGGGGCGAGCGATAAGATGTTTACACATCAAAAAATTGTAGAGCACACATTTTTCTCTTCAAACGCTTTTTCGATTGTGATTATATGCACTTGATTATTTCTTATTTCTAAATCCAAATTGGTGAATTGGGACTAGCGATTTCTCATCAATTATTTTTTGCAGACGTTTTACCATCATTTTTTCGAATAACTTGAACAACATCGGTAGTATCGATATTGGGCGATAGGAGGTTACTTCGCTAGGTGGTTTGGCAAGTTCTTTTGCTGGTCGAATAGGTCTATCTTCTTCGCACCTTGCTTCGATTCGTTGACAATCATTATCTTCATAAGGTTTGAAGACGTCTTGAAGATACTCTGCTAAAGTGTTTGCTTTCTCTTGGCTGATTTTTGCCCAGTTACCTTTACTGGTTTTTACTGGTGGAATGTGAGCTATTGGCCTGTTCATTTTCTTTGTTGCCTTCCAGAGCGAGTAGTCGGTACTAGCATCATTAGTAAAACTTGTAAGGTAAGTTTTTAAAGTCTCATTATTAAACTCTCTTATAGATTTTCTGAGCTTATTATTTAAATTGTTCAGTGTGGTTTTGTCGCTTGGCGCCCGTGTCTGTTGCCAACGTTTTCTAGCTTTCCTCTTTTCTGTAATGATTTCACATATTTCCCGAGAATAAGAGTTTTGTTTAATCCTGCTTGTTGTTTTGGGAGTTACAGCCCATGCTCCTTTTTGTATATTGAGTGTAAGTATTTGCACTGCTTCTTCTAGTTGTTCTTCTGTTTGAATAGCTGATGATAGTTGGACATTTTCTTCTAACTTCTGTCTGAAGTAGTTCTAATCAGTCAGTCTATTAACTAATTTTGGACTATGTTCTTTTATTATTATCTTATCGCCAAATGTAAGAAGTATTGAGGAGTGATCTGATTGAAGATCAGGCCCTTCTTCTTATATTTTTTGATATAAAGAAGTCGACAAGATCTGGGGCTTTATTCATTTTTTATTCCTGTTGGCCAGTAGGTAGGCTTTCCTGTCAAGTGACATTTGGCGCCGTCTTCTTTAATAGTTTCATACAATTCTCTTCCTCTAGTATTTGTTAATCTAGATCCCCAATATTTATTCTTGGCATTAAAATCCCCTCCCGCTATTAATCTATTGTGAAATATGCGCAAAAGTCTTTTAAAATCATTTTTCTTTAATCTATAGCTAGGAGAGCAGTATACTGATGCAACAGATTTAGCAAGTTGGATTTCTTTTGTAACTAAACATCCTGTAGGATGGTTTTCATTGCAGTTTGCACTTAGGATGCTCATCTTTTTTCTTTACACTTTGCATTTTTTTCACTGCAACCTTCATTGGTCTGGTTTGCTTATTCTTATACGAGTACCATTGCACTTTTTTCTGGTTAAGTATTTTAGTGAGATTTCTATATCCATCTTCATCATCCACTTTAATTCTGATGTCATTATTGTTCATTAATGCTGTAGTAGCTATAATTTTATTTTCCTCCAATAATTTAACCAGGGCTCAGATCACGCCCAGAGCCCAGGGCCCAGATCACGTAACTTCTGACGATATCGTTTCGACGATAGTTTTCGCGCCTGAAAGAAGACTCTGAAATGAAGGAAACTTATTTGTAGAAAATGCTACATGTGCGAGCATTTTCCTTAATTTCAGAGTCTATCGTCAGAAGTTACGTGATCTGGGCCCAGGCTTTCATCCTTTTTCATTAGCAGTGCAATAATTGGTATATTTATTATCTGTGGTATTATATTGGGTGTCATCGCAACCCATCCCAAGACAACTCATACCGGGACACCTCATCCCAGGACACCTCATCCCAAGGGACAGCCCATCCCAGGACAACCCATCCCCGGACACCTCATACCAAGGGACAAATCATCCCGGGACAGCTCATCCCAAAAGAGAGAAAAATATGCTTTGGGTTACAGCATGGAGTTTTGGCGAATGAGTGAGGTTGTGGAAGAAGGGATAGTGATCACGTGGCCGATTGATAATATGTGATTGATAGATAGATACCTGAAAAGTATTTATGCTTAAAGGGTTGGTTGGTGGATATGCGTTGAGCGTTATATGTATGTGCTAATGTGCATATTATTGTTATGGAGGGTGACTTTTTTGTGCGTAGGCTATAAAGGAAATTGGAGAATGAGAGTATGGGCGTTTATTTATGATTGCGCTTTGTATGCGAATATTTGTGTTCTCTTGTGTTGCGTGGCGTGAATGATCGAATCTGTATGATTCTAGACTTTAGAGGTTGGAAACATTTTTTTGTTTGGCTATTCGATTAGAGGTTCGGTTCGGCGTATTCATGAAACGAATATGATTTGTACATGTGTATGCGCATGCATAGTACGTTTTGTCTCCCCTGATTTAATGGCATATTTTCTTGTTTGGATCTGTTTCCATGATGTGAAGAAGAGAAGATGGGCAAGGAGCTTAAATAATAATGGATGATTTAATTTTAAATGGAATGGTGCGTAGGAATTTAAAATAAAGGCAGCTACGGCGATTGACAGGAATATAAAATACAATTGTTGATCTAAATATGGGGATTGTGTACATGTATGTACATATGTATGCATGTACATAAATAAATAGATACCTAACAATATGCCGCGTAGCGGCGCCCTGAGCACCTGCATGTGAGGCCGAAGGCCGTGCAGTGTATGAGTCGAGGAAATGTCCATAGTATTTTTTTTTTTAGCGATCGTAGCGAGCTCACTACGAACATGTGTTGCAGTTTCAATACAATACAACGTGTACGAATGCGAATGAGAGATAATTGAGAGAATTCTCTCTGAGTTCGATGAGGGATGGTAAAAAATAAGTTCGATCCGTATCGTGGTGTATTGGTGCATACTTCAATGTCGTGAAGAAATGTTTGCCTTAAAGGATAGAAAAAGAAAGATTGATAAAATGATAGAAAATGTTTGCCTTAAAAAGAAAAAATTATGAAGCTAATTTGCTCTAAGTCTAAAAGTCATACGAGCTTCATCATTCACGACAATTTTTGCAAATTTTTGCAAATTTTTGCAAATTTTATTGCCTGAAAGCCAGGGTGAGTGAGCTCGCTACGCTTGCTAAAAAAAAAATACTATGGACATTTCCTCGACTCATACACTGCACGGCCTTCGGCCTCACATGCAGGTGCTCAGGGCGCCGCTACGCGGCATATTGTTAGGTATCTATTTATTTATGTACATACATGTACACAATCCCCATCTTTAGATCAACAATTTTATTTTATATTCCTATCAATCGCCGTAGCTGCCTTTATTTTAAATTCCTACGCACCATTCCATTTAAAATGATATCATCCATTATTATTTAAGCTCCTTGGCCATCCTCTCTGCTTCTCATCATGAAAACAGATAGGAACAAGAAAATATGCCATCCAATCAGGGGATACAAAACATACTGTGCATGCACATACACATGTACATATCATATTCGATTCATGCATACGCCGAACCGAACCTCTAATCGAATAGCCAACCAAAAAAAATGTAACCAACCTCTAAAGTCTGGAATGGCATATCATACAGATTCGATCATTCACGCCACGCAACACAAGAGAACACAAATTTTCACATACGAAACGCAATCATAAACAAACGCCCATCCTTTCATTCTCCAATTGCCTTTATATGCTACACACAAAAAGTCACCCTCCATAACAATAATATGCACATGAGCACATACATATATCGCTCAACGCATATCCACCAACCAACCCTTTAAGCATAAATACTTTCAGGTATCTATCTATCAATCACATATTATCAATCGACCACGTGATCACTATCCCTTCTTCCACAACCTCACTCATTCTCCAAAACTCCATGCTGCAAGTAACAAACACCCATCCTCTTATTCTCCAATTGCCTTTATATGCTACACACAAAAAAGTCACCCTCCATAACAATAATATGCACATGAGCACATACATATATCGCAAAACGCATATCCACTAACCAACTCAACTTAAGCACAAGTATTTTTCAGGTATCTACCTATCATCCCATTTCCTATTTTCACTCACATATTATCAATCGACCACATGATCACTATCCCTTCTTCCACAACCTCACTCATTCTCCAAAACTCCATGGTGCAAGTAACTCAAAGCATATTTTTCTCTCTTTTGGGATGAGCTGTCTCGGGATGAGTTGTCCCTTGGTATGAGGTGTCCCGGGATGGGTTGTCCTGGGATGGGCTGTCCCTTGGGATGAGGTGTCCTGGGATGGGGTGTCCCGGTATGAGTTGTCTTGGGATGGGTTGTACCCGACCCCTAAAATCCAGTTGAAAATGCTGACTTATGTAGGTAGGACTAATTTGCTTATTCGGACGGTAGGAGGGGTGGTATTTCATCATCTTCGTCATGAAGGTCGGCTACCTCGTTTTGTTGTTGTGTCGGGACTAGTTCTGAAGTATACAGTATTTCAAAAAATTTAGTAGCAGTACTGTTTATTGCTTTTCAGCTTTGCACGCTTTTCTTTTTATTTCCTCTCTTAGTCATAGTACCAATTCTTTTCCTGCATTAAGTTCTTTTCGACATTTTTTATTGACTTCGTTTCTTCTACTGTTTGACTATCCTGTTATTGTAGTTGTGTATATCATCTTCTATAGCTTTTTTGCAAATTTTTCTGAGCTCGAAAAGCTCGATTTTTGCCATACTTGTAAGTTAATCTTTTCTACGTAGTTTTTCTCTGTTTCTTAGGATGTTTTATGTCGCTTTGGTGAGTTTACCTAATTTTCGGGATGTATTTGTGAAAATGTTTAAGTGTATCCCATCTGCACTTTTGCTCTAGCTCTTCCAGGTTTGAACTTATGTTCTCTTCATGTAGTATTTCCGGGATTTCTGTCTTAGGAATATGTTCATGGTATTTTTTGGTTGAATGTAAATGTAACTCAGACCAGTCTCTGATCACTATCAAAGCCAAAGTTTTTAATGACCAACACATTTTGAAGAATTGATTATGAAATCGATCTCATTTTTTACCAAGCTATTCGGTGATTTCCAGGTCCAGTTATTGTTCTTCTTTTTTCGAAAAGGCTGTTTCCAATATATGTTGCCATAACCACGTTATCAATATGTCGTCTCTTTCGTTTGTTTCCCCATAGCCATAATTTCCCATTGTTAAATCTTCGTTTTCCTTTTTTTTAACCTACTTTTGCACTTGTGTCGTCCATAACACAAATGAACTCAGCTTTATAATCGGTATAGTAGTAGTAGTAGTAATTAACTGTATTTTATTTCAGTAAAAATGTTACGAAAAATGTTTTTATAAGTCTAATTTTATTCGGCCCAAGGCCGTCTACCAGATTGGTATTTATTTAGATATAATTTTGTCTATGATTTATGTGTACAGATTGAATTATATCGGTAATTTAGAAGTCTTCCTCTATGAAGCATTTTCTGTAGTGAAGTGCACTCTCATTGTTCTCCGTTTAATATACCGATTGCCCAGAACATATGACAACATATGATCTGAAAATCATACGCGGAACTCCCTTAAAATTGGACATATTGGCAGAAAGTGCAGTACATCTTCTCTTACAGACATTGCACAAAATTGGTAGTTCTGGTATACAGTTTAATGGTATATAGTTTAATGGAACCAACTCTCCCCTCACTTTGAAAATGGTGCTAATTTTATCTGTTGTGAAGCATTTAGAAAGTAGGTTTTTTCTTTAAGTTGATATTTTATTTTGCTATAGTAAGACCTATATTGAGAAGATTGAGCTTCATCAAAATATTTCTGATACATAATATTGCCAGTTTGTTTTAATAATTTATCAAATTACCTTCTTTAAGAAGCAGGCTGCAAGTCTGATGTGATGTTAAGGCTTACTCCACATTTTAACGCAAGATATTCTCATTCGTGTACTATATAGATTTCCTCTTGTTCTTATAATGTGCGTAAGTATTTTTTTTTTGTAGCCGTTCTTCCTCCAGCGCAGTCACTTTTACTATGTAGTTAAAATGCATCTTTAATGTGTGCAAAAACATGGGGGGCGTCCCCGTTTCAAAGTGCAGCATGTAGTTAGGTTAGGCAATCTAAATACAGTGTACTTTCTCATTACGGACACCCCTCATAAGCGGACACTCCTCATAACCGGGCAGATTTCAAAGATCCTTTCTTTTAAAGGTCCTTTTCTTTGTTTTCTCATAACCGGACACCTCTCATAATCGGACAAATTTTTCGGAACCGTCGGTATCCGCTTATAAGGGAGTACACTGTATTTGCTTCAAAAAGTATCGAAGGAACTTCTCAACGGCTTTAAAAGAACAGTATCCCTAAATTTGGGCTCCATATAAGAGAATCGGGGCTCCAGTTGACTGGAATAACTTTTGCTTTGTACTTTGGATTGATTTTTTAATAGAATTGCTTTCTTCGCGGCAAAAGCCGGAAGGCACCTATTCTGGATAACCTACTTATGGAGAAAGTATTTATCTCGAGCAAAGATCAAGGTCGTGAAGAAACCTTAGGATCGTTTTTGCGGGTGACTGGTTGACTATGTTTGGGGAACTGAACTCCCTTCCAAAGTGTCTTTGCCTGCTTCGAGCCATGACGGGACAATCGCAAAGGATATGCTCGGCAGTCTCATGTTCTTTCAGACAAAATCGGCACATGTCCGTAGGACTTATGAAAATCTCGGCTTGAAAGACAGATGTGGAGCAGCCCAGAAAAACTACTTGTTTGAAGTTGGGGTTTTGTATATGCCTGCACCAACTCCGTTTTCTGTTTTTGAGCCATCGGTGTACTACGCAGAGTGGGAACGAAGCAGGTTGGAGCCCCATAACTACGTTCTGGAATGATGGCTTTGAAAGGGCTGGGGAAGTTCATCCGAGAGGGCATAAAGTTCGAAATGTAAAGTGACGGACTGGAAAGCAAAGGAATTGTATTTTGTGTTTTTAGATGCCCAACTAGACCGCCCAGTTTGAAGTTGCACGAATGATGAAGCTTAATGGCAGTGGCTTCCATTTCAACTTGTGTGCAGGAAATGAGGATCTAAAAGAGCTTCTAGAGCTGCTGTAGGGCACGAACGCATAACACCAGTGATGCCAGTGCAGGCGAGCCTTTGGAGCTTTTGGAGTGCATTTTGGGTGGAAGTTTGTTCAGCCTTTTCATACCAGACTAGTGAAGCGTGCGTTATAATGGGGACTATTATAGTGAGGTAGGTCCAGTATATAACTTTTGGTTTTAGACCACTTCTTTCCGAACAGTCTTGAGCAAGCCCATAATTGCCTATGGTTTTGTCAAGATTCCAAGTAAGTCTTAGGTCTAAGATTACTCCTAGGTATTTGATTTCCTTTGTAAATGGAATTGAACGCCATTTAGTGATATATTTGGGAGATTCAATTCTTCCATAGACACTATGAGAATAGCAAGCGCGTGCTCATAGTAGTGTCAGATTCTTACTGACCAAAAACACCACCCTTCGATATAAATTTGTTAGATATTGCAACTAAGAAAATAACTTAACAAGCAATTTTTATATCATGAAATAGAAGCGTTTGGTAGGTTACTTTCCACTGAAAGATCCTACAATATAAACGCGGTTAATCCACAATCTAAATGCGGTAAATCCTTATCTCGCCAAGTCGAAAGGATTCGTCCTTTATGGTCGGCGCAATGGATTTTCCTGCTAGTTCCTGCTAGCTCCGCAGTTTAAACGCGGTTGCTCACTATCGCGCTAAGTCCAAAGGTTTGGTTCTTTGTAGACGGCGCAGCAGATTTCTGTCATCCAAAATTTGAAGGACTGTATTATTTACGTGACTTTCTAGTCGAATTTTATGCTTTCTCGCATAGTTTCTGATTTCGTCTTCGATTGTTTTAATGCCGAGATCTCTGTGTATATCTCTATTTCTGATATACCACGGTGCATTAACAATTCCTCTTAGCACTTTATTTTCAAAAGTTTGTAAAATATTAATATTACTTATTTTGGTACAACCCCAGAGTTGTATACCATATGTCCAGACTGGCTTTAGCACTTGCTTGTATAAAAGCAGTTTGTTTCCTATATTAAGCTTGGAATACTTTCCAAGTAACCAATACATTTCTCTGTATTTGCTTTCTAGCTTTTTGCGTTTTTTCTTTACATGCGACTTCCATTTCAGCTTTGCATCGAGTGTCATTCCAAGATACTTAGCCTCGTTTGCAAACGGAATTCGAACCGAGTTTGAAAAGATCGGCAAGTTATTTATTTTTTTGTAAGTAAAATTTACATGAACAGATTTGGTTTCATTCAGAGCGATTCGTCAAACCTTTGTCCATTCATTTACTCTATCCAATGCTTCTTGCAATTTTTCCGTAGTCTCTTCGACCGTTTTGCCTACTGCCAAGATAGCAGCGTCGTCGGCAAATGTAGCCAGCGCAGTACCATCTACTTGCGGTATATCACGAGTATATAATAGATACAAGAGTGGACCAAGGACGCTACTTTGCGGTACTCCAGCCAATATTTCCTTAAAGTCTGAATATTCGTTTCCGTGTTTGACGCGGAATAATCTATTCGTAAGATAGGTCTTCAAAATATTAAATAGAGGATCGGGCAGAACTTGTCGCAATTTAAACTTTAAGCCTTCATGCCAGACCTTGTCAAAAGCTTAAGAGACGTCAAGGAATACACTTGAGCAAATCATTTTTCCTTCAAGTGATTTTTCTATTACATCTGTTATTCTATGTACTTGGTCCACCGTAGAGTGCTTGCTTCTAAACCCGAATTGATGATCCGGGATAAGACGTTTTTCTTCTATAATTGGCTGTATTCGCCTAAGCAATATTCTCTCGAATACTTTAGATATAATTGAAAGAAGCGAAATTGGTCGGTAAGACGTTTTCTCGTTCGGCGGTTTTCCTGGCTTAAGAACCATTATAACTTCCGCGAATTTCCATTGGCTGGGAACATATTCTAGTCTAAGCGCGGCATTTATAATGAAAAGAAGTTTAATTAAAGCTTTTCTGGGGAGTTCTTTGAGAACCTCTCCTGTGATAAGATCATATCCAGGAGCTTTCTTAGACTTTAATTTCTTTATTTCTTGCTTGAGTTCATTTAGCGTTGCGTTTCTTATGACGCTATTGTCTATATCCGATGCGCTTATATTTTGAATAAGCGCTTGTCCATCAAACGGTTTGAAAGTTTCTTCCAGATGGTTGGCAAAAACTTGCGCTTTCTCTTTGTCATCTCTGGCCCATTCATCATTATTTTTTTTAATTGGGGCGGCTTGAATTTTAGGTTTTTTAAAACCCTTTATAGCCTTCCAAAGCGAATAATTAGAATCTTTTTCTGCAGTTAAACTTTCAAGGTAACTTTGTATTCCACGATTTTTAAAATCATTGATGGTCTTTTTTAGCGAGTTGCACAAACGGTTTAGGTGTGCTTTATGTTGCGGAGCCCGAGTTTGTTGCCATTTTTTACGCGCTTTTCTCTTCTCCTTGATCATCTCTTTTATTTCGGGTGGATACGTTTGGACATAACTGCCCGGCGTTTTCTTTTGTTTGGGAGTATTTTTGGGAGATTCAATGTTCTCTTTTTAGTGAAGAGAATGATGACAATTTACACTTAACCTCTCAGTTTGACACTATACCCATACGTTGTTTAAGACACTTTGCAATAGACTTGTCAAGGTAGTCTAACTTTTGCCTCTGATTATTATTACTTGGTCATCAGCTTAACCTTGAGTAAGAAACCCTGAGTTATTTAGGTCGTTTAGCAGCGGAGAGAACCCCTCCCTGAGGGCAACCTTTAATGACTTCGATTGTTGCAGATGAAAGCCGGAAAGTCCCAGCTTGGCAGAAATTTTCCTGCTACTCAGCATCGAACTAATCCAGCTGATAATTGGGGTATCAATTCCTTTAGCGAGGGAAGCTTTTTCAATTGACAGAAATGTCGTGTTATCAAACGCCCCTGCTATATCAAAGAATGAGCATAGAGCTATTTCTTTTCCCGACAGTGATCCCCCGATTTACTTGACGAGATGATGTAGGGCTGTAACGGTGGACTTGCCCGCTTGATACGCGAATTGATATTTACAAAGGATAAAGATTCGGATGTAATGATCCACAGCCTTCTCCATAACCTTTAGAAAGATGGATGTGAGACTTATTGGTGTGAAGGATGAAAGATCTGTTGCGGATCGTTGCCAGCTTTAGGTATAAACACAACATTTACCTTTCGCCAAGGTTTAGGTATATAGAATAGTTCAAAGCTGGATGTAAAGAATGCAACAAGATGATGTATGAGAATCTCCAAGCCGCGTTGCACAAAAGCAGGGAATATTCCATCCCTTGCAGGAGATTTAAAGGGCTTTTGAGTGGAGATAGCCCATTTCATGGCGTTCGAGTGTTTGGAAATGAGTTTGTAGGGGGCGGGTTTCCAATGTAGGAAATTCGCTAAATTTTTTTTTCAATTAGTGTATAAAGGTCTAAAAAGCATAACAACAAAAAAATGTTTGAGAGGAAGTTAAAAATACCATAAAAAAAATTTCTTCGAAATTTTACCTTTAACTAATGTTGCTATTACTTAATACCTATAAACAAATCAAAAACAAGATCAATTAAATGGTATGGAATGAACAAAAAAAGGGAAAGTGTTTTTTCTTTTAATTATTCATTGAAATCCCCGTAAACATGTAAAACGGTTTTCAATAATTCCTCAAAAGGATCCAGTCTATTTTTCTTAGTCAATTAAAATTAAATTAAATTTGAATGATTTTTGGTAATATTTTCGAAAATGTTCTCAACTTCAAAACTAACTACATATACCTATAACCAACAGTGTGTAAGTGGGGTGCTTCGCGCGATTCATTTATTTAAATTCCGCTTTCTGGAGTGGTTTAGACGCTCACGGGACTTCGTCGCTCCGCTAAGGGTATGGTTAGGACCACGCACTGAGCGATTGAGCGACGAGCGCCTGAGCGACGCAAAAAAATTAAAACATATGAAATCGTAGGGCTGTGGCCACGTAGTTGCTAAACGATCAGCGATTTTTCTAAGCAACAGAGCGACGTCGCTCTGGATTCAATTTCGTTCTAATTTTGTAGTTCATCGCTTAGTGATAAAGTGAAAATGGAGCAAATAAACCTGGAAATTTTGATTTCAACTGTCCAAAGCCGCCCGGTTTTATGGCAGGACAGCCATAAAGGCTTTAAAAATAAAAATACTACAAATAAGCAGTGGAATGAAGGGAAAAATTTGTAATTGTGCAGGTGAGTTTTTATTTAATTAATATTAAAATACAATTATATTTGTTTAATGTCCAAACTCCCCAAAAATATTGTGTTAACTCATTTCGTACATTCATCGCTTTGTGACTGGTTCTATTATAACTATTTTCACTACTAATCGTTCGAGCGACGTCGCTCAGTAAAAGGCCACTCGTCGCTCAGACTTGTCGCTCTATCGCTCGTCGCTCATCGCTCAATCGCTCAGTCGCTCAGTGCGTGGCCCTAGCCTATGGCAACAACTGTCAGGCAGACGCCTGGGGCTATACCCTTTATGTTAAATTGGGTATATATAGGACTGCAAGTCGACTAAACACCCTTTAGTTGAGTTAACAACGAATTTCTTCCTGCATTTTACCGGTGAAAACCGAAAGCTTTAAAAAGTGTTAAGAAATGCAACAACAAATTTTCTCTCCAAAATTTTTACACAGGATGTCTTAGAATAAAGTAAAAAAAATAATTTTAAGCCCAAAGTCGATTTCCTATATTGGAAACCTCAGCCGAAAACAAAAGTAATTTACTCAGTATAATGAAAAGATTTATAATAAATAATGGCCTAATTTGCATTTATTGTCAAAACGTTTCATTATTCCTTAAATTCCAAGACCTATGTATATGTAAAATACTTTTCTAACAGAAATATAAAGCTGCTAAAATCAAATACTTAACTAATAGACATTGTAGACAAGAATGAGATAATTACAATAATTAAAAACACATTAAAAACAAACAGAGGTATTAATGAAATGTTTTTCGAATTAAAAAAGGGGTATTTCTTTCCAAAACTTCAAACCGAGATACAAAAATTTGTCAACAATTGCGATATACATATGTATGTAACCTGACAAAACACGATCGGAAACCACTACAAGTTCCTATGCAAATTACAGAATCACATCACATTCGACGACATCGTACACATAGGTTTCCCGAACTGAACAAAATGTATTTAACTACTATCGACAAGCTCTCGAAATACACAACGATACATAAATTGGACGATAGAAACTGGATAGCTATTCTTGGAACGGTTAAGCAAAGAATTCTTAGCAAAGCCGAACAAAATTGTTTCTGATAGAGAGGCACGCATCGTTCATCCGGCAGTAGAAAAGTTTTTAAAATAAAATAACATCCTATTCCATAAAACTGCAGGATCGTTGAAGACCGAAAACTCCGATGTTGAGCGATTACATGGAACATTGACATCTCAAAATAAAAAAACGGTTTAAAAAACAGCTCTGATTTTGACGAAAAGTTATTTAATATAATTACAATTTAAAATAACACAATACACACTACGACGAGAATGAAAGACATAGACATTTTATCCGTGAGAAGGGAATTCGAACAAACAAAATAAATAAAGACAAAATAATTCTTTACATTTTTGTAAAAATATAGTTAGGAACAGAAATATATTTAGTTTAGTTAGGGAAATTCACTAAAGGAGGCAACTACATTGTTGATAAAACAACTAAAAGAAATACTTAATATTATAATATTAAATATTATAATCAACGCAAACGTAAATACAAATGTCAAAATACAATTTAAAATGCTGAAAATACATACCATAATAATGAATTATTGTAATAAAAAAATAAAAATAAAATAAAAACATAAATTCTATTGTCTTTTATTCCATTCTATTGTATTCTTCTCGAATGCAAAATTTTAAATTTTAAATTTTAGTCCACTGGTTTTATGACAGTAAGTAGAGGTACCCAGTATGGTGCTTTATGGACGTGTAGGGGTGATTTCAGGCATCTGTACGGAAAACAAATCGCTCTGGACCATTGAAATTAGCTTAAGAAATTAGATTTCATTCATTTTTGTTATTATAAAAAAGAAATATATAAACAAATAAATTAAATATTATTTGAACAACAAAGAAATAAAGAAATTAATTCGTATTTGGTCATCTTATTTATTATACAACATTATAAACAAAAAATTAAAAATATTTATATTCGGATATATTATTATTTTATTTATTATATACATTGCTAAAACATTGAAAAAAAAATAAATAAATAATGATAAGAGAATAACTTAAAGAAATACATTTAAAGAACGAACTGAATTTAGTCGTAACAAAAATTACATGTAAAATATATCAAGAGAAAAATTATTTATGTAGCAAAAATATCATGCATCTCCCCTTCTCCACCATCTTCCCGCTAAGACGACGATAGAGAATTCGAACCGCTCGTTGTATGTATGGTTTTTATTTTGTAAGTTATTATTATTATTATTTGTGTAGGGTCATCTTGCACTGCGACCTAATGGTCTATTGTGCCCCCTGCTATTGCATCGGAGAGGTTCGTTCCCTCGTTAGAGTTCCCCTCGCATCGTGATTCCATTAGAATTGTGTTTGAGGGTCATATCCTCTAGCTTTGCCTTGGCGAGAATAATTCACCTTAGAGCTCTTTCTCCAGACCAGTTTCTTTTAGAATCTGAGTACGAGAAGCGGGTCCATGGTTGGCATATCCTCAGCTGATATTTGGTACTTGCCCAAGTACTTCAGTCTTTTGTAGGTCAGTGCCCCACACGATTCCAGAAGATGCTCCGGAGACTCACTTGACTCGCTGCAGAATCTGCAAAGGTCTTCTTTTGTTATTACTAGTTTCCTTAAATGCTCCCTGAGTTTGCAATGCCCCGTTAGGAAGGCTGTTAGGATTCGTAGGTTGTTCCTGCTAAGGCATATGCAGGCTTCAAATCTTTTCCGGTTATAGTGTCCCAGTAGTTTCTTAACTTGCCTCAGGCATATAGTGTTGTTCCAGGTTATCGCCCTGTCTTCTTTCTCCATTTTCCTGAATTCTTCGCGGATGGTATGTTCCCCTATTCCGCAGAATGGTTCAGGGCAAATGAAGGGTTCTGCAGCTCCTTGTCTTGCCTGTGAGTCTGCTATTTCATTGCCTTTTATCCCGACATGACCGGGTACACAGCAGAGTGTTACTTTATTGTTTCTGCCTAATTCATTAAGTTTGTGTAAGAATTCAAAAACAAGTGTCGACTTAATGACATAGGAATCGAGTGCTTTGATAGCTGCTTGACTTGCTATGTCACAGTTTCTGTCTATAGCATGTATTTCAGCTTGGAAGATGCTGGTACTCTTACCCATGGTATCGCGATGTACGGTTTGTATTAAAATCAAAAAAAAATTTTAAGAACAACTTCATTTATTAAATTCATTTAGCAAGGAAGCGCTTTAAAAACAATATATTCATTCCCTTATCTATAACCGACTGACTGATGCGAAATCTTAAACGTAACTCTTTCGTTCAAATCTATTTGCCCTACGTGACATATAACAAAGGACAGTTTTAGTGGGGAATGCTATGAACATAGGAAATTTTTTTTTTTTTTATGGAAACTTTATAAAAATGTTTACATTTTATAACACTACAACTAGTCTACACTAACGAGCAGTTCATATTTGATATGTGATATATATACATATTTTAAAACACAATATTAAATACATACAAAGTTGCAAAATATATAATCGCCTTTTTCTTTTTAGTTGCCAACAATTAGGTCATGTGGTTTGATGCGCTTCAGTCTTCTTGTAAGTCCGTTCGTATCGGTGAGCCTCACTGCTTCTGGGTTTATGTGTCGTCTCAGCCTTTGGTCATGGACTCCTGCGTAATCTGCAATGGTTTCTGCGACAGTTTTCAGATTAAGATCGCTATGAAGGTCTATGTTCCTTATATACCAAGGTGCATTTACTATGCCTCTCAATAATTTATTTTGAAAACGTTGTATTATTTCGATATTATTTTTAGCCGTACATCCCCATAGCTGAATTCCGTATGTCCTTATGGGCCTTAGGATTTGTTTATACAATAACAATCTATATAAAAAAGAGTTGGCATACGTAAGACCGCTCATAACTCGGGAACGGATGGTCCGATTTGAGCTGTCTTTTTTTTGTTGACTTCGTCTCCGCCCAAGGAACATTTTCACGGCGAAAAATTTGGAAAATTTTGAAGAAAAATTGAAAAATTCGGAAAAATCGATTTTCCATACATTTTGTATGGGGAATTTTAATTTTTTTTTCATTTTGATCGTAATATTACAATTCAAATGGTTGCAAAATTGGGAAAGTTTATCGGACAATCATTTTCCTCATTTCGAAGAAATAATACAATGAAATTAATTGCCAGAACTCCAAATTGGGAAAAATTTTTAATCGGAAAAACCCTTTTCCCACACTTTAACACCCGACAACATTCGTATGTAATTTGACAGGTGTCCTTTTTGCTTCGACTTTTCACCATAGTCAAATTATACTAACTAACTATTCGCTCCACCAAGCTAAAATTGGTTCATTTCCACCTAGAAGCTTGAATGTATTCTGACGTTGCAACAAAATCAAACGGGAGCCTCACTCACACACTCTGACAAGTTGGTGGAAGTGGAAGATAGGGGCAGCCATTTGCTTTACATCATTATTGTACATTTTGCTGTTGTTAAGGGGATGACAGGCTGCCCAAAGTGTTGTGTTCAAAAGGAAAGAAAGAAACAACACGCTACACTTTTAGACAGTTGATGGCCACGTGTTCATTCACATGCATTCACAGACAGGAAAATTTAGGCTCCGCCTATTTCTGACAATCTGCGGGCAGGGGAAATGCAAGTTTGCCGTCTGTTATAGGTAGTCTATGCATTTAACATTGATCTGTTGTTGCAACAGTTGATGCTGCACTAAAATTACCTTTTGAGCATTAATTATCAGATTTTCAGTATTCAAATTGTGCCAAAATCATTCGTGAACGGTTCATCTTAATCAAGAGAAGTTCAGCCTGATTTTGATGATTGTTCAGTTGTCAGCTTATGTTTTAAAGTGGAAAGTTCAGTAATTCCGGTGAGTTTATCAAAAACATTCAATGTTTCTAATGTTTCAGTGCATTTGCGAATCAGAATTCGACTTCTTCGACATTGTACTTCAGGAGAAATTATGCCGCCGATCAGAAGATCAAACATTGGCTCACGCAGTCGCAATGCACGAAGATTGGCGATTCGCCTTACAAATCAAACCCCTGAGCAACGAGCACATGCATCGCAAAGTCGTGCATGACGAACTCCAGAAGAACGAGAAGAACACGCAGCTGCTGAACGACTGAGACAGCATCGAAATCGCGATCTGCTTCGTCAAGTTGAATCAAACGCCAATCGTCGAAAGAGAAAAGGTGCCGTGAATGTCCAATTACGCGCTTATTTCCAATATGACTGCACGATTCACTATAGCGAACTGCCAGGTGTTACGATTGGGCCCATAAATGTGATTTGCCAATATTGCAATGCGCTCAAGGTGAAACAGCAGGATTGTGTTGTGCAGGTGGTAAAGTCAAATTACCACTGTTGACGCAACCACCAGAACCATTGCGCTCTTTGGTTTACGGCGACTTACCAGAATCAAGACAATGCTTCACGAATGCCCACAAATACAACGGTTCCTTTCAAATGACGTCATGTGGTGCGAATATTATTGAAGATCGTGGACTTAATCCTTGCATTCGCTATGAAAACCAATAAATCACAAGGCCAATCTTTGGAAGTGTGTGGGATTAGTCTCGAATTCCCATGCTTCTCGCATGTGGCATGTTCGCGCTTTGGAAAGCCCTCATCTTTGTTTATTTACGCGCCGGACAACAAAACAAACAACGTAGTCTACCACAATACATTGAATTGACCTGACATGTGATTCCCTGAGCCTCTTTACATTTCGTGTAAATAAGGGATATTGAATTCGATCGAATTCGAAAAGTGTTTCATTCAATCAATGATTGAAATTCGAGTGGCATCATTTGTTATCGATCGCAAATGTTCGATCAAAAAATCAATTTGGGCGGGACGAAGTTCGCCGGGTCCGCTAGTTTATTATGTATAGATAAGGGTGATCTTCTACCAATAAGCCAATACATTTGTCTCAATTTGGTGCTCAGTTCATCTCTTTTCTTTTTCACGTGTTCTTTCCATTTAAGTTTGGCATCTAGGTTCATTCCTAGATATTTTGCGGTGTTGCAGTAAGGTTTTGTATTCCAGAGATGGTAATCGGAAGCCTTTGAATCATTTTGTTGGTGAAATTAACGTGTACTGATTTTGGTTGACTCTACTTCGCTTTTCTCGATTGCAAGTATTACTGTGTCATCGGCGAATGTGGCTATTGTACTACTTGGAGGGATTGGGAGGTCACTCGTAAAGAGTAGATATAGTATTGGGCCTAATATACTTCCTTGCGTTACTCCAGCCTTAATTTCTTTAAGGCAGGAAAAAGTATCTTCTTGTTTGATACGAAAGTATCTTTTCGAGAGATATGACTCCAGTATTGTAGTATATTCTTTGGGAAAGAGTAATCTAAGTTTGTATAGCAATCCTGCATGCCATATCCTATCAAACGCTTGAGCAACATCTAGGAATATGGCTGAGCATACCATTTTATCTTCCATAGCTTTCTCAATAACGTCGGTTATTCTATGCACCTGTTCAATGGTTGAGTGTTTTTCTCTGAAACCAAACTGATGAGTTGGTATCATGTTTTCATTTTCAATAATCGGTCTTAGTCTCTTGATGAAAATCTTTTCAAATATTTTCGACATCATGGGTAGCAGAGAAATGGGCCTATAAGATGATACTTCATGAGAATCCTTTCCTGGTCTTGGAATCATGATTATTTCAGCGACTTTCCAATAGAAAGGAACATGCTTGAGTCTCAAACAGGCGTTGATTATCGCTGTTAGTTTGCACATAGTACAAAGGAAATATCAAAGTTAGTGTCTGGTAAAAGTAAATTAATATAAACGTGTGTACGTGTACGTTAGTGTATGTTACTGAATATTTGGATAAATATACATGTACGTAATATTACTATGTATTTCGGCGGCAACATCCTTCTCCTCGTAATTGAGCCCACGGGTCGAGATTACCCTTTGTTATTGCCGACGTCTAGTTTGGCTATCTTAACCGATGGTCTTTTGAAATTCCACTTTGCGTTTGGACCGTGACTTGACGTACCTGTCCGTCCTTCGCTTTTATGGTATGAGTTATTTTTCCTTTCGGTCAGCAATGTCTAGGCAGGTTTTCATCCACGATGATGACAATGTCTCCGACCTGCAACGGTGGTGTTTTTTGGAACCATTTGCTTCTTTTAGTCAGTGTTGGCAGGTACTCCTTTATCCATCGACGCCAGAATTGGGCCGAAAACTGCTGGGTTTGTAGCCATCGTAGACGTAAGTCAGTAACTTCGCTGTTTATTGGCTTGTAGCTGCTTGATGAGCCTAATAGCAGGTGATTCGGTGTAAGTGCCTCGTCGTCGCATGATTCTAGAGAAACGAATATTAATGGTCGAGAGTTGATTATAAATTCGACTTCTGCCATGGCGCTTTTCAGGGTCTCATCATTGGAATTCAAGTTAAGACATATGTGGTACAATGTAGTTTGCACAGATCGAACGAGTCTTTCCCATGCCCCACCCATGTGGGGAGCTGCTGGCGGATTAAATTTCCACTTAGTGGTATCAAACTTCGTAGAAGCACCTTAAAAATTGAGTTTTGCTTGTTCAGTTCCAAATATTTTTGCTGTCGCGGTAAAGTTGGTACCATTATCAGTGTATATCTCACGTGGAGTTCCTCTCCGTGCCATGAAATTGTTGATACTCATAACACAAGAACTGGTGGTGTAGGCGATTTCAATATGTACTGCGCGTATGGTAAGGCAGGTAAAGAGAACGCCCCATCTTTTCTCCTTACCTACAGTGGCGTATAATGGTCCGAACGTGAATGGTCAAAGCTAGCGAGTCTTGCTGGAGGCAGCGTAGACATTTGTGGCATTACTGGAACAGCAGATGCATTTTTGCAATGTTGACATGATCTTCGTACGGTTTTGTACAGAACTCGTAGTCTGGGTGTATAATATTGACTTTTGATGTTGTTGATGACGGTCTCATGCGATATATGGTGAAATCTTTCGTGATTTGAGACAAGTTACATGGTGCTTGGTAGGCAATATTATTGCATCGTGATGGTTAAGATGCGATGCACAGCTCGTGGGCCTCAACAAGCCCTTGTCATCTAGAATGGCATTTAAAGATTGTAATGTACTGTTTTTTTGAATACTCTTACCCCTTTTTAAGTAGCTGATTTCCTTTGAATATTCGCTTTCTTAAGCCCATCGGAAAAGTGTCGACTTTGCGTGAAGTATCATTTCGTTACTGCTCGATACAGCCGTCTCCAATTTGAAAAGTATTGGAAGTAACCGATATCGCTTTCTGAGATTTTCGGACAAGAAATATGTGATGTCATATCAGTACAAGTTGGCCAATCCTCTTTGTCGTATAGGAACTTAGGTCCTGAGAACCATATTGGAACATCGCATCTTGATGGTACTTTTGTTGCTAGATCTGCAGGGTTTGATTTTGAAGACAGCCACCGCCATTGCGTAATGTCTGTGTTTTCCAATATTTCTCCCACACGATGTATGACGAATTGCTGAAACTTCTTTGGATCCATTCGGAGCCATTGCAAGACAGTTTTTGAGTCCGACCAAAAAATATTAGATGTAATTTTCAATCTACGACTATTAGTTATTTTGTTAGCGAGTCTCACACCCTCAACTGCAGCTTTTAGCTCGAGTCTTGCTATAGGTTTCAACGGAGCCACTTTTGACTTTGCGGCCACCATTGTTATAGTACAATCTCCTTCATGCACGACTCGACGATAGCAGACAGCAGCATAAGCGTTATTAAGATAAGGAGCGTAGCAACGAGGAATTTGTAATGGGGATATTTCTTCTAATACTGTTTTGGTGTACAAGTGACCACTCAGCTCGGTATCCCAATCGATGCCAGATCGCCAGACTTCTTGTAAAAGGAATTTAAGCTTAGTTGTGAAGCACAATAAAAACCCCAGCGGATCGAAGATGGACATCAGCACATGAAGTAGTTCCCTTTTTGTGGGGATAGCATCCGTAAAAACACCACGCCGAAGTCTGGCGAATCTGAAAATATAGACAAAGAAGTCTCTATTAGGATCCCAATACATACCGAGAACCTTCTCTGTGGCGGCGAGGTCTTTAGGTGTTTGTTCTTCCGAAGAGTCCTGACGTA
Organism: Blera fallax; assembly: GCA_946965025.1. Lineage (NCBI taxonomy): Eukaryota > Metazoa > Arthropoda > Insecta > Diptera > Syrphidae > Blera > Blera fallax. The sequence continues at coordinate 55,207,259 of OX337246.1, forward strand.
GGTGGTCAATGACCGTTTTACTGTTCGAAATCCAAATTCGGATATGAAATCCCACACCAGCGTGGATATATGTATTTAACTTGCGTTGCCAGCTCGATCGCCTCTTGTTCGTTGTCCACATTATCAATTAGGTCATACAGGTAATGGTAGTGTTCTATGGCCTCCACGGCTCGTGTATATTTATCATTAAATGATTCAGCATTGTGATCGCGAACATAATGTGCTATACATGGCGCACAGCATATGCCAAAGGCAAGAGCTCTAATCACATAAACACTTGGCTTGTCTACATCATCCTTCTTGTCCGACTATATCTTCTTTTATAACGTTGATCGGATGGAACATCTCTGCTATATCACCACAAATGGCAACTTTTCCCACACGGAAACTCAACAATACGTCGACTAATGATTTTAACAGGTCCGGTACAGAATGTATAAAATCGTTAAGACAAACTCCATTAGATTTTGCTGCCGCGTCCCATACCATTCCTATTTTGCCGGGTTTGTTAGGATTTGTTGCTATGAATGTTGGTAAGTACCACACAGGATCAGTAGTTCTCTCGATCTAATCGACGGTTAGTTTCTTCCGGTAAACCTTTTGCAGTAAATTGTCCATTTGCTTTTGAAGTATATGCTTTAAATTGGAGTCTTTTTGAAATTTCTTTTAGAAAGACATGAGACATTTAAGGGCGTTTTCGTAGCTTTCCGGAAGATGGTGCAATCTTTATTTCCATAGAAGGCCCACTTCATAGCGTCCACCTTTCTTCTGGCAAGTGGTCTTCAAGACTTCCATTGAATTGTAGTCCTCCGCAGAAACTAATGACTTTCTTGGTGATTCTTTTAAGTTAAATGTTCTTTCACCATTTGATGTAACTCGTTGTACCTTTCTTCACAGTCGCATTGATGAATGTTGAGCCAGTTACTTTGCCCGTGGCAGTCATTGGTGGTGCCTTGACTTGCCCAGTCTAAGCGCTTCTTTGTAGCAATCGGTTGATTCCACGCACCTTCACGCAGTTTTAGGAGTTTTAGGGGAACAGCAAGCCTCCAATTGTTCACACCAATTAATACCGCTGGCCTTTCGTTGAAATAAAACTTGATTGGAATACCCGTCAGGTAGGGATACCTAAGAACGATGGCCTCTATATCCAGTGACTGCGTAGGTAAATTTAAGCCCTCAACCGTATGAACTCCATTAAGTGTGAATTTGGTTCCACCTTCTGCATTTGAAATATTGGTGAACGTCTTAACCGATGATGAATCTTCTGCGCGCGTAGTGTTTCCGGTCCACTGTAAACAAATTGGCTCTTTAATTCCCTCAATACCAAATAGATTAAAAATGTCTTTCTCAATTAATGTTACTTACGACCCTTCGTCCAAAAGGGCGAACGTGTCCATGTATCCAATATCTTTTTGAAAACGTATAGGCAAGATTCTAAATAGTGAATGTTGGTTACGATTCTCGATGGAGTGCGAGCTTATGGATCGGCTGCTGGCGTCTTGCATTCTGATATTATTTTGTTTCGGAAACGATGTTACCTGTCCGTCCTAGTACTTATGCAATTATTTATGACGTTTGGCTTGGCATCCATCAATTCCGCAGACATTGTTAATGAAACATTTGCGGCGGTGTTTGTTCAAACAATGACGGCACAGATTGTGAATTTTCACCAAATTCCTCTTTTTGTCCAACGGGAGATTTTTAAATACGCTACACACTGCCACTTTGTGATTACTACTGTCATACCCAAAGCACTTGATTTTGTCCTGTGGCTTGTTCTCCATGTGAGTATTCATTTGTGCACTTCTTGTAACGGGGGCTGTGGACACGACGGTGCTTGCTACTTCGGCTATTTGGAATATCCAATCACTAAAAACTTTTACTATTAGAATTTTTTCGTCCTTCACGTGCATGGCCCAGTTCGATTTGTGTTGGCTGGATAATTTGTCTACCAATTGTTTTACTAACATGGGGTTGTTTAAATGTGCTTCAATTTTACATGGTTGAGCATATATTTTTAACACAGCGCAAATTCAATTATCGATTCCAATTTGTCCCGGGGTGGCGGAAGCTTCCTTGCCTTTTCTATTACTCGTTCCAGAATATGCTCCGGCCGGCCAAAGCACATCCGCAAGGTTTGTATAATCTCTGGTACCATGGTGGGCATTATTAATTTGCTTCTTACGAACTCTTTGGCTCTTCCCTTAAGGCACGCCTGTAACCGCACCAAGTTCTCCGCATTCGTAAAGCCGGCTACCGCAGTACTTGTTTCGAAGCTGCTGATAAACAACGGCCACTCTTCTGGATCTCCATGAAAGTGCGGCAAATCTTTTGGTATAGCTTGCCTAGCCGCTAACTGAGTTGGAGACGGTCCACTAAATGGATTCCAGCGTGTTTACATATTGCCGGTAGATACTTGATGCGTTTGCTCATTGCTCAACTGTGAGAGAACTTGATATTTCCTTTCAATGAATTCCTGTTCAAGGCGCCTTTGCTCCTAAAGCATTTTAAGCTGTAGATCCATTTGTGTAGGAAAGTGCTCGATTTGCTTCGGCATTGTTGTTAAGAGGGGAAATAACGTTGTGTTTGTAGCTGTAGCAATCGATGGTGTCGATGTCTGCGCCTGTATTGGGGGTTTTGCTAAACACCGTTGTTTTCGTGCTGCCGCAGAATTAGTTCCATGTGTATAATTGCTTGCTGATGTATACATATGTCGGTACACTTATTCCAGACCCAGGCATTTCCGTTAGTTGTTGTTTCCAAGTGATTCCTGCCGTGTTTGTACTTGCCTTTTGTTGCTCTTCTGTTACAGTTTGTTGAGTACGGTCAGTATCCACAGTGCGCCGGCATCCAATGGCCAGACGCCGGACATTGGATCGGATACATAAATGCACTTGCCTGACATTGAATTGAGTTCAATCCAAATGCGTGTGCAACATAACGCCTTAGTTTTTCTTTATTCTTTTTTTGTTCTTTATTCATTCATTTTATATTTTCACCGTAATGAATTTGCACCACACATACATAATAATAGAATTGTATTTGATGGAGAAGTAATTTGCACAGTACTGGCACTTATTAGTTTTTTTGTATGTAATATTTAGTTTGGTAAGACAATTTAGTTAAGAATTTTTTGTGCTTGAATAAGCAACATTTTTGTATAAATATTGCCAATAAACATTGAACGATGGGATTTATATTTTGACGGACATCAAAGACTTTTCATTTTTCATTCCTAGTGAGTCTGTTTGGACAGCTGCAAATAATCCTCACCTTTTGGTGTTATAGTATTGTACTATAAATACCGCCGATAATCACGGTATAGAACTGTGGTCTATCAACATATACAGTAAAAGCACTGTATACATTTTGGTGACCCCGACGTGATTGCAATCACGATATAAACATTTTAATTGCTTCCCCCCACCAGTGGTAAGGGACATTTAAAAATAACAGTAATAAAAGCGTTTACCAGGGCTATACACTGGTAACTTCAACAATATATGAACATACATATACACATATGTATAAAAGCGTCGACCGGGCTAAAACACTGATCACAACATAATCCTCAGACATAACATAATCATCAGGATCAAGATCATTTGATCCAACTTACTATCAAGTTAGACCAGCTGAGTGCTCAGTCACTCCCACTTGCGACTACAACAGTGGCGTCAAAGTCAAGTCCAATGCTGAATTTACCAAAATTTACATTGCCAAGGTTCGCTGGTGGAATATGCAGTGCAGACGAAGCACTTGACCATCAAATAGAGCGATTCTGGCAATTGGAGGAATCACCATCTAATGAAAGGCATCTTACAGCATCCGAAAGACAATGCGAACTTCACTTCAACCAGACAGTCTCAAGAAGCATTGAAGGACGATTCGTGGTAAGACTCATATTCAAAGAAGAAGCTAGCATTTTGGGACAATCAAAAGATGTCGCCTTTCAACGATTTATATCACTTGAACGCAGACTTGCTAAATCAATGGATCTCAAAACAAAATACATTGAATTCATGCAAGAGTACCAACAACTTGGGCATATGGAGAAAGTCAATTATCATCAACTCGACAAGCCCTATTACTTCCTGCCACATCATTGTCTAACAAAGGCAGATAGCAGCACAACAAAGCGCAGGGTAGTCTTTGATGGGTCAGCTAAAACGTCTTCTAACATCTCATTAAACGACATCTTGTCAACAGGTCCTACTATCCAAGACGACGTGTTTTCAGTTCTTATAAGATTTCGCATGCCGAGATACGTGATTACCGCGGACATTGAAAAAATGTATAAGCAAATACTGCTACACGAGGAAGACACAAAATTCCAACTCATATGGTGGAGAAGTAGTCCCAATGACGCACTCAAGTGCTTTAAGCTTAACACAGTTACATACGGAACTACATCTGCGCCATATCTCGCCATAAAATGTCTTCAGCGACTAGCAGAAGATCATAAGGACCGATTCCCGTTAGCTTCAAGAGTAATCCAAAAGAATTTTTACGTTGACGATGTGATGACAGGATCCGACAGTTTAAGCATAACTCTCGCAATTCAAGAAGAACTAAAAGGCTTATTACAATCCGCTGGGTTTAGGCTTCGAAAATGGTGTGCCAACCATCAATCACTCATTCAGAACATACCAATCAGCGATCGCGAAACCGAATTGGATTTCAATACCAACATCGAAGAGCATGTCACAACCATTGGAATGGAATGGTTTGGTTACCAAAATCTGATGATCTCTGCATCAAAACCTCTGGGTCGGAAAAGAGCGAGTAACAAAACGAACAGCATACTCAGATATTGCTCAGCTCTTTGATCCTCTCGGACTTATGGCCCCAATCATTGTTACCGCTTAAATATTTTTACAACAACTATGGGAACTCAAATACGACTGGGATGCGGCAATTCCTCAAGAGATGCAAACAAGGTGGATTCAATTTCGAGAAGGATTAAAAACACTTCATAATATTAGAATACCAAGACACATTTTTTCACACAAAATTCCTGAGGATGTGCAATTTCACGTATTTGCGGATGCGTCCGAGAAGGTTTATGGAGCAGCAATTTACGTTCGATCGCAGGACAAGAACAATATAATTACAGTACGGCTACTTTGCGCCAAATCCAGGATAGCTCCTTCCAAGAAAACCAAGATATCACATCGAAGCACCATCCCACGCCTAGAACTGTGTGCAGCTAAGCTGGCGGCAGAACTTACTCGTCGCCTGCAAACAGATTTGGAGATTCAACGAGATAAAATTTATTTATGGACTGACTCAGAGATAGTCGTCAACTGGATAAATACATCATCATCATCCACACTGCCAACGTTCATTGCTAATCGAGTATCTGCAATACAAGAATACACAATTCCACAACAATGGCGACATGTAGGCTCAAAGGAAAACCCTGCTGACATACTGTCACGCGGAATAGCACCAGAGTTCCTTCAACATCATACTCTTTGGTTTTATGGACCACGGTTTTTGCATGGAGCAGAATCAATTTGGCCACCCAAATTTACGAAGAAATCAGATATCCGTTAAGACAACATTGCTCTGCAGCCACAGCTCATCAGTCATTAGACTATGATATTCTTGGCACTCTCAAGCACGGGAACCCATTCAAAAGGGCGCAGCGAATTATAACTTATATGATAAGGTTTAAAAACATCGTTAAAGAAAAAAAATTCTGTCATAAAGGCTCAGAATACGTTTGTAAGCAGTGAAGAACGTGATCAAGCAGCAAAAATAATTATAAAACTGATACAGAAGTGCGAGTTTCAAGATGACATAAGTCACCTAACTCAACATAGTGAAGTCGCGAATAAGAGTTCACTCTCGAGTCTCACTCCTTTCCTCGATAACGATGGGATCATCCGAGTTGGTGGACGGTTGGACTCCTCAATATTATCATACGATCCAAAACATCCAGTGTTGATGCCTTACTCTTACGCGTTCACAAGATTACTGCTGCTCGACATCCATCAGGAAAATAATCATGCCGGACCACAAGCCATGTTAGCATTCGCAAGACAAAGGTACTGGCCGATAAGGGGTAAATCGATCGCTCGTTCCATTGTGCTAGGATGTGTTAAGTGCTCAAGGGCGAAACCAAATCTGTTACACCAGCTGATGGGAAATTTGCCTGCTGATCGCGTTCAACCCGCACGACCATTTATACACACAGGAATCGATTTTTGCGGACCCATATGGACACACTATAAGCTTAGGGGAAAACGACCACAGAAATCATATATAGCAGTGTTTTGCTGCTTTGCAACAAAGGCCTGTCATTTAGAACTTGTAAGTGACTTAACCTCTCAAGGATTCATTGGTGCATTAAAAAGATTTATGGCAAGACGAGGACACTGCAAAAATATTTATTGTGACAATGCCACAAACTTTGTGGGAGCTAAGAATCAATTGTTGGAGTTAAAACATTTCATTGACTCAACCAAGGAAAGTGAGAAAATAACAGCGGTATGCACAGCAAAGGGATGTGACTTTAACTTCATTCCACCCCGATCACCTCATTTTGGGGGTTTGTGGGAGGCTGCAGTCAAGTCAGCCAAGCATCTGTTGCACAGCTCGAAACAGCAGTCGTAGAAGTAGAAGCTATATTGAACTCAAGACCCATAACTCCCATGTCATCATCTCCAAACGATCTCACTGCTCTCATTCCAGGACACTTCCTTATTGGCGAACCAGTAACCAGCAGCATTGATCAATCGGCGAAACCAGAAACGTCTGCACTTCTAACTAGATGGAAACTGGTATCTTCTGTGAAAAGTGAATTCTGGCGAAGTTGGTCCAGCGAATACCTAAGCCAGCTACAACACAGGTACAAGTGTAAGGAGAAATGTCAGAATGCAGAGCCAGGGTTGATGGTTGTAATTAAGGAAGATAATCAACCAAGTCTTAAATGGCCATTAGGGCGGATAATTAATACCGTTAAGGGACCCGATGGCTTAGTCAGGGTAGCCGACGTACACACGGCTTCTGGCATGTTTCGTCGTGCTATACACCGACTGGCGCCACTGCCAGTACAACAATCTAGGCACAGGGAACAGTAGCAAACGGCACATCAACGACAAAGACCAAGCAGCGAATCCAGCAGCAAGCGACGAATCTAAAGCTAAAGGATTACTGGATAGTCCCTCTCCAAACAAACGAAGGAAACAATTTGCTAATAACCATAGAGCCTTCATCAACATTATTGGCAGTGAGTGCTCATCACGATCCAATGTCAGAAGACGAACTGACTATATGAAGATACGCATTCAATTTACCGACCTGGGGCTAACATCAGCATTTGCGAATTGAACTTTCTCAATAACATATCATCACTATCGTCCTGCAAATTAAAAATTGTTAAAAATACTTCCGTGTGGACACAGATTTCTCAGACAAATCAATGGATCTACGCGGTAATCAAAGAAATTATGCTGAATATAGTATGTGATCACCATTCGTCACTCATCACAATTGAAGGAAGTGGCATTCTGAAGTTGAAACCAAATTGTATTGTCAAGCACGATGACATAACAATTCATGCTCATCGTATCTATTCGAACAGTATACGGGTAGCATATACCAGACTAAGCAGAGATATAAACCTCACAAATATGGAACATATGGCTGCAATTCAACACAATGTTCCAAATGTCAGCACGTATCAATTGGAATTGCAAGGAATACGTGAACAGATCAGTTCCCAACAATTGGAGTTACCATATCAAATTCATCAGCATAACATTCGACATACCATCCTCAGCTCCTCCGGGTTACTTCTAGCCGGCGGAGTCATTGTGTTCTTACTTTGGAATTCCAGACGATTCATCCGTAGACAAACAGAATAACCCATTCCACCACCCAGAAGACTTCAGCAGCCGAGTCAACAGTCATCTATCAACAGAACGATTGAACACAGTTCAATGGGGGGCAGGATGTTGAGTACGGTCAGTATCCACAGTGCGCCGGCATCCAATTGCCAGACGCCGGACATTGGATCGGATACATAAATGCACTTGCGTGACGTTGAACTGAGTTCAACCCAAACCTTAGTTTTTCTTTATTCTTTTTTTGTTCTTTATTCATTCATTTTATATTTGCACCGTAATCAATTTGCACCAGACATAATAATAGAACTGTATTTGATGAATAAGCAATTTGCACAGTACTGGCACTTATTAGTTTTTTTGTATGTAATATTTAGTTGAGTAACTACAGATATGTATTCGAATACCGGTTCTCTCTTGCACTACTAACAAGAATTATTTTAAAAGATTTTCTTACTCGCCCTACAAAAATACTATAATCGTATAAAATTGTCCTTTGTAAAATATGTCAACAAAACAATATCACCTCACAAGGAGGCAGACAAATTATACACACGGACACGCAATATGTTTTGTTTACTTTCAAGCAAACACACGGCTTGGCAAAAGTGAAAAGAGAAATCTGTTTCTAATGAATTATATTTGTTAGAGCAGGATACAATATTGAGGGAAACAAGGCAAGAGATTACTTTTGTATACGGTTCGTAGAAAAGAGACAGAATTGTATTTGCATAGTTTCCAATGTATTTTATAGGTGGTATTCGCGAGTATTAAGTACTCGTTACTTTTATCCGAGTATGTACTTATAAAAAATAACGAATGAGTAGTCAAATGTATTCACATTTTACATCACTACCGTTTAGCCGACTGTCTGTCCTCAAACATAATGCAATACTCCTTTGCACTTATTTCGAACAGTATTACGGAAAATTACGCACAAAATATTGTTTTTAAAGAATTGTCGCGATGCACGGTTTGTATTAAAATCAAACAAATTTTTTAAGAGCAACTTCATTTATTAAATTCATTTAGCGAGGAAGCGCTTTAAAAACAATATGTTCATTACCTTGTCTATAACCGACTGACTGATGCGAAATCTCAAACGTAACTCTTTCGTTCAAATTTATTTGCCCTACGTGACATATAACAAAGGACAGTTTTAGTGCGGAATGCTATGTACATAGGAAATAACAAAGTTAGTGTCTGGGAAAAGTAAATTAATATTAACGTGTGTACGTGTACGTTAGTGTATGCTACTAAATATTTAGATAAATATACATGTACTTAATATACATAAACTTAAACAAAATAACGGTGAATTTGGCATAAGTTATGTGTCATCACTCTGCAAAGAGAGCAAACATTCAGTTTCGTACGACGCAAGTAAGTGCATCTTCAGGTCAGGATCTTATATTTAGAGCTATATTTTTTCGATTTTATTTAAAAGGACGTTATTTTCAGTAAAAATTTAAGGTAATTTTTGTGTTTGGATTCAGTTTTTAGGTTAATGGTTTCATTTTGTAGAATGGGTAAAAATATAACTGAAGAAGTACGATCGTTAGCAATTTTTCATCGAAAGGAAGGAAAATCGTTAGCCGAAATAGGAAAAATATTAAATCTAAAAAAGTCTACTATACTATACTATATGAGGAGGGAAGAATAAAGAATGTATGTAGTAACAAAGGACCCAGAAAAATGACTAGATCTTCAGAAAAATTTATTCTCCGTGAAATAAAAAGAAATCCCAAGTTAACTTCAGTTGAATTGAGTAAAATGCTTACTGATTTTAACGGAATCAATGTAAATCCAATTACAATCAGGCGTACGCTTAAAAAAAATGGTTACTTTTCGCGTGTATGTCGTAGAAAACCTTTGGTCAGCGAGGTTAACAGAATCAAACGACTAAATTTCGCCAAAGCATACAAGGATAAGCCTCTAGACTACTGGAAAAAAGTCATATTCGTTGATGAGAGTAAATTTTCACTGTTCCGAAATGATAAGAAACAAGAAAAAGTTTACCGGAAACGTAATGAGGCTTATCTAGTAAAAAACTTATCGGCGACAGTAAAACACGGCGGAGAAAGTGTTATGGTTTGGGGTGCTATGAGCTGGGGAGGTGTTGGAAATTTAAAATTTATTCAAGGCAATATGGATAAAACTATGTACCTCAATATTCTCAAAGAAAATTTAAAAGATTCAGCTGACAAACTGGGAATTGAGGACAATTTCCACTTCTACCAAGACAACGATCCCAAACATAAGGCTTTGGATGTGCGTCTCTGGCTTTTATACAACTGCCCAAAATGCATTGAAACACCTCCCCAGAGTCCAGATATTAATCCCATTGAACATCTGTGGGAGCACTTGGAACGACAGATTAGGAAGACAAAGGCAGTAAGAAACAAGAAGGAGCTTCAAGCACTTATACTGGAAGACTGAAATAAAATTCATCCTGACGTTACCAAAAAACTGGTTGAATCGCTCCCAAGTAGGCTTGCTGCTGTAATAAAGCACAAAGGAAACCCAACACCGTATTAATTTTATTATTTTTCTATTTTTTTAAGTAAACTTTTAGTTAACTAAACCACCGTACGAAACTGAATGTATCTTATTTTCCTACCTTTCTATTATTTAACAGTTATTTTACAGCTAATGTGTTGAATTAGAATTTTCTTTCTTCTTATTCCTAGTTCTTGTATTTCATTGCAATAAATATAATATTAAAACTGGGGATTTTTCTTCATTTTTTTGAAAAAATAACGAAAGTTTGCACAAATTATCATCGTACGAAACTTAATGTTCCTAAGTGTACGTAATATTACTATGTATTTCGGCGGCAACACTTGGGTTCTGAGTGTTTGGTTCTTGGCCCAAACACGCCTGCCTCTGTCCCTTCCTCAGTTCTCGAGCCGTGTGTGTACCACTTTATCGCATGGTTACTCAGTCCATATATTGCGGATTCGTTGCTCCATTCTTTCTTCATTCTTTCACTTGGTGTGAAAATTTTTCCCAAAGTTAAATTTTTTAATACTGTCATCCCTAGGTATTGCCAAAAAGGGGAGTTTTTTAAGAAGTGCGTCATATTCTTTCGAGCTGACATATTTCTCGCTTCCAATACCTTCCTTTGCCATCCTTAGGATCGTTCGCTTTGCACTTTGTTCCACTACGAGATGGAGCGGAGTCAGCTCTAAGAGTACTTCCAGGGCAGTAGTTGGACATGTTCTCATGGCCTCTCATTTAGTGAGTTTTTCCCTCGTTGTGACCAGACTGGTTCGTTTTGCCCAAGCTATCGCCCCATATGTGATCGTTGGCCTCACAATGGCAATATACATCCATCTTAGAATGTTTGGGCTGAGTCCCCAAGACTTGCCCGCAAGGCTCCTACATATCATTAGAGAGCGGGTAGCCTTTTTGAATATCTCCTCTGTGTGCTTTTTCCACATGAGTTTACTGTCTAGGTAAAGCCCTAGATACTTTACCTCTTTTACGGTGTCAGTAACACGCCCGACAGTCGGATCGGTTTTAGTTTTACTTTTATTTTCCTCGTGAATGGTACTTTCGTGGTTTTAGCTGGGTTTATATTCAACCCAGCCTGATGGCACCATTCTTGAGTAGCTTTTAGGCCCCTTTGTATAATATCACATAGGGTCTCTTTCCTCTGGCAATCAGTACAATGTCATCAGCATAAGCTTAAAAGTTGATTCCGAAGTTTGTTAGCTTTTCAAGTAGTTCATCCACAACAGGGCTCCACATTAGAGGAGAAAGCACTCCTCCTTGCGGACATCCCCATGTCGTGCTGACCTTGATAACTTCTCTTGATGTTTGAGTTTCTGCTGATCTTGTTCTCAGTACCTCTGTACGTTACGTAACAAAACCAAAATCGCAGAGTGACGTCAGCGAAATAGCGCGGAATGCACCCACCCACAAATTTCCTTTCCTGGGGAAATTCTGAACAGCAGCTTTAAACGCCAAAATTGTATCCATGTACATAATATAAAAACAAAGCAGTTGTAATAAAATAATCTGTTCTTTATATAACGTGAAGAAATGTGCAGTTTTCTTTAATTTACAGAGTGAGCGGTGAATTTATTTATTTATTTATTTTATTTCATCAAACAGAGTTACATTGAAGTTGCACTCAAGAGATTACTTAATATAAAGAAAGATACTATACAGTTCCACCAAGATTATTTAGAGCTAGAGTTAATATATGTTTAAATTTATTTCTATTCATATCGAATTCAATTAAATTGCATACAGTGTTTGCTTCTCTTAAACATCTAGATAAAGGCTCATTAAAAGCATAATTAAATCTGTGAAAAGGGACATGAAATAAAACATGATTTCTTAGAACTCGTGTAGGAACATAGAACTGAACTAGGGACAAGAGATAGGGGCAATCGATATGATAATTAATCAAATCACGAATAAACATAATAGAGAAATATTTTCTTCGAAAATAAAGAGGCGTCATTCCAAACAGCTTCAATCTAGTTTCATACGAAGGCATATTTATGTTCCAACGGAGCCTCCGCATAACAACTCTCGTAAATCGTTTTTGGATCTTCTCAATTCTAACAGAGTGAATCTCATAAAAGGGATTCCAGACAATACAGCAGTACTCAAGCGTAGATCTTACAAACGCAAAAAAGAGGCATTTTAGCGTATGAGGGTTGGAAAAGTCTTTCGAGTTGCGTAAAACAAAGCCTAACATTGAGTTACCTTTTGCAATTAAGAAGTCTATGTGATTCAAAAAGTTAAGTTTATGGTCAAAAATTATACCGAGGTCTTTTTTAGAAGATATGGCTGCAAGTGGAATATTGTTTATCCTGTAAATGTATTGGATAGAATAGGAGTTGCGATAGTAACTCAGACTTTGGCATTTCGAGACATTTAAATATAAAAAGTTGCTACTGCACCAGATTGATAATCCTTCAAGATCCTCCTGTAGCTGAAAGCAATCTTGCTCAGACTTAATACAGCGAAATATTTTTAAGTCATCGGCGTACATTAGACAATGAGAATTTAAAATGATATCAGGAATGTCGTTGATGAATAAAAGAAAGAGCAATGGGCCAAGATGACTACCCTGTGGAACACCAGAATATGCATGCACTGGTCGGGAAAGTATGTCATTGATGCGAACATACTGGATACGGTCTCTTAAGTAGGAGTTGATCCATTTTAGGAAGTTAGAATGAAGTCCAATACTCTCTAATTTTATAAGAAGGATATCGTGGTTAACTCTATCGAATGCCTTAGAAAAGTCCGTGTAAATGACATCATATTGCAAACCTTTCTCAAGACCATTTAAAACGTAATTGCAAAAAATTGATAAGTTAGTGCAAGTAGACCTACCAGAAACAAAGCCATGTTGGTATGGCGAAATAACTCCTTTTAGAATGGGAGAAAGTTTGTCACAAACTAATTTCTCAAACAGTTTGGGAATGGTTGAGATTTTACAGATAGGACGATAATTAGATATTTCTTGCCTAGATCCAGATTTATGAATAGGCAATATAAAAGATCTTTTCCATATGTTGAGAAAATCACCATGTTCCAAAGAACGATTGAAAATCAAATAGAGTGGAAAAGCAAATGCATGAGCACACATTTGTAAAATAATAGGGGGGATGCCGTCAACGCCAGGACGGTTATCAGATTTCAAATTTGATAGTGCCAATTCTATTTCAGACATTGACAAAGTCAAACTACCAATGTTAATACAATTGGATGAGATCATTGGATTAACAGGATTTGAAACAGCAAACGGTCTGTTGGTGTACACAGATTGAAAATGTTTTGCAAACAGATTACATATAGTTGAGAGATCAGTTGATGTAACACCTTCATGGTGCATGCAGTTAGGTATGCCATTAGATTGTTTTTTAGTATTGATGAAGGTCCAGAAACTCTTACTATTGACTTTAAGGTTGGACTCAACGGAAGAAATATATCTTTTGTATAGAAATTTATTTAAAACTTCAAACTGTTTTTGGAGCAGCCGATATTGTTTATAAAGATCCGCGTCGTAATTTGTTTTGCGATGTTGCTTGTATATTTTGTTTTTCCTTTTGTTTAAATTTATAAGTCTTTTGTTATACCAAATTGGTTTAAAGCTAGTAACTGATTTTACCTTAGGAGTATACATATCAATTGCCACCTTTACAATCTCAGTAAATGAATTATAAGAGTCAAGTAAATTTTCATTATTTAACACTAATGGCCAATCAACATTATTAAGATATGACGCAATATTTTCAAAATTAGCTTTAGAAAAATTATATTTAAAACTGGAACCGGGAACTGCCGGCCTGAAATACTGATAAAATTCGAAATGCAAACTAAAAGAAACATGAAAGATCGAATTAGGAAAAAGAGGAAACATGGAGTTGCTGATATTAACGCTCAATTCAGGATCAACGAAGGCAAGATCAAGTACATTATTAAAATCATTATTAAAATGGTTAAGTTGAATAAGATCGAATTGAGCAAGAGTATCAACAACTTCATATTCATAGTCTAGGTTTACATTATAGGGCACTAGCCGAGATTCATCTGAATCATAAATCCATTTAATATTAGGTAAGTTAAAATCACCAATCAAAATAATGTGCTGATTATCAGTTAAAGTATTAAGGATAGAAGAAATATTTTCAATATGTGCCTTATATAGTTGATAAGAACTTCTTGGTGGAATATAACTAACAACTAAATAAACTTCAAATGCACCATTGAATTTTACATTAAGTATTAATTGATCAATATCTAATGCAGCAGCTGATGAAGGTATACAGACTTGAGTACATGGCAATGAAGAAAGTACGGCAACCAACACTCCACCGCCCCTTTCACATTCCAACATTTCATAACAGCGATCTTTGCGGAAGACAGCGTATTGTTGAGAATTAAACATTTCAGCACTTTGATGATTCGGTTTCAGCCAAGTCTCAGTGAGAACGATAATATCATACTGAGCCGATGAAGAAAAAAGGAGCACTTGTTCCATTTTAGTACGAAGTCCGCCAGAATTTTGGTAGTACAAGTGAAAGGTTTTCGGGGGGGAGCAAGGGATGGATTGAAGTGAAGAAGTTTGTGATTGACGAGTACTCAATCGTTTTTTGGATGCGACGAGGGGGTAACTGGTACAGGTGTCATCAACGATTGTGTGTTTCTGACCCGAGGAACAAATTCGTGTATTAAAGTCCCATCAGGCCAAAAATCATTGGACAAAAGAAGATTAAAATAGACATCAGGTGTAAATAGCTTAAATGAGCTGATTTCTCGAGGCTCCTTAAAAATGTACTTGACACATTTGATGAGCGGTCCAGGCAGGTTAATTTTAGTTTTAATGTAATTTATTATGTCTTCCTCAGTAGTAGCCGAAGACAACCTCGAAATAAAAATAGACTTCCGGGGAGGTCTTTTTACTACTACTAAAGTGGCAGATGAAGAAAGTTGATGAGTAGTATCCACAGCAGACAACGTTGAAATTGGAATGGTAATGGGTATATTCTCCAAATGTTGATGAGTAGGTTGAGGACTTACCAGAGGAGTGGCGGCTGGTATAGGTAAGTCAATTGCAGACGTTCCACCATCACCCAGAGAACATGGCGATGATGCACTAGCAATGACTTCAGTTGTTAAGAGGAGGTCATTTTCCTTTACTTTAGCACTTGTTTTAGACCTAGAAGATCTAGGTTGTTGAATAAGTCTGTCCTTCGAAGCTTCTTCATTACAACACACAAGATCAAAGAGTTTGTCGCACTTTGCTAAATGTTCCTTAAACAGAGATTGAAGACGGTCAAACTCCATCGAGATGTTTTTAGACTGCCCTCTACACTCAGCAAGCAATCTTAAAAGTGAAGAAGTCGAGAACTTTCTGCAGCCCGTACAAAACCATTGGAGTCCATTGGGAGTTGTACATCTTAAAACATCCCCGATTCTGGCCGATAGTTTGACACATTTCGTGTGGAACAATTTAAGACAACCGTCACAAGATATATAAATATCATTAACACTGTATTCTTGTTTGCATTCCGCACATCCGATATCCATTTTATTTGTTTTATGATTTAATTATGTATCGTGGAAAAGATAGGAATAAAACTTTAGAATAGTGTAAACTAGGGTTTAGGGCACTGTATTATCGATTTATGGGTCGTAAGAGAGATGTCACACAACAAATGACAGCTTATTATGGCAGACAGCATCCACAAGTTTAAATGTGTAAGAATAGATATGTATATGATTAAGTGTCACTATCACAATTAGAATGTAAACAAATGCAAAACAGTTTTCAAAAGACTCCGTATCAATCGACGGTAAAACAAAGCGGTGTTTAATATGCGAAAGTTACGGGAAAAGTTTAGCGGAAAAAAAGAAAAAACTATTAGAAAAATCCGGAGAAAAACACGTCAGCTCGGTTTAGGATTCACAAGTGAAGTTTTTTATTAAAGTTCGTTCTAATCCTTTGTTCATGTTCCGAACATTTGGTCCAATCGAACCGGATTTACTTTTTTGTGCGATTTAAATAACTTTTTTTTCAACACTGTTTCGCGCAAGTTTTACGGACTTTAAATCAAATTTAAATCAAATTAAAATTAAGTTAAAATTAAATTAAAGTTAAAACAAAATTAAAAGTAAAGACAAATTAAATTAAATTGTGTGTTGTGGACTTGCCACCGCTGGAATTATCATCGTTTCATCAAGGAACATCAACTGTGAGCAAGGTGAACTTGGATTGCAACATCGATCTTTCATCTTTGGACTTTGGACATCTGCTAACATTTCACAAGTAAGTGAATTTTATTTAACTTTGTGTCGCATATAAATATACATATATATATGAACAAAAAAACTATGAAACCTACAAAGTTGTCTGGAGTACTTCTCAAATTTCTCCAAAAGAGGTTCCAGCACACGTACGGCGAATTATTTGGCAGGCCTCTTGGCTCTTTTAGAGAAATCGATGCAGTCGGCAGCTGAAATATATGAAATGTGTGTCAGTGAGCTGAAAGAAGATGAAAAGGGTGATGAAATTGAGACTACCTACGAAAAAATTAGAGAGTTGTACTTGGAGTATCGCGGTGAGCTTCTAGATACGATCGATATGGTGAAGGCAAAGGACACCGCCAATAAGGACGTCACCAATATCGGCTCAGGTGATACAAAAAAATCCCATAATGCGGATTTAAGGCTCAAGAACATTCCGGTACCAGTTTTCTCAAGGAGTTACGGGTCTTGGCGAGGTTTCCATGATTTGTTCGCGTCGCTTGTTCACCATAATTCATCGTTGTCAGAAATCCAGAAGATGCACTACCTCAAAACCTGCGTATCTGGAGAAGCCGAGAAGCTTTTAGCACATTTAGGTATTGCTAACGGCATCTACACTAAGGCGTGGGCTATTCTTCAAGATAGGTACGATCATAAGCGGTTTTTGGTGAACACTCAACTCAAGTGTCAGTTCAATTTGGCAACGATAACCCAGGAGCGAGCTGAATCCATCAAGGAGCTGTTGGACACGTCAACAGAAGTGGTGCACAGTTTGAACAACCTAAAGGTGCCCGTCCAACACTGGGACGTTGTGTTAGTGTACATTCTTCTGCAAAAACTTCCTTCAAAAACACAACAGCTCTGGGAGGAGAAACTGGGATCCAAAGAAAACAGCAAGGAGTTACCCACTTTTGCGGAATTTACAATTTCTCAAAACAAGATTCCGTACTTTGGAGGCGGTTAGTTACCAGCAGGGTCGATCATGTAGACTCCTCCAAAAGAGCGTCACAACGAAATTCGTTCCACGTTCAACCAATTCCCTCGAAGTTCACCTGCAAGCTAAACAACAAAGGTCAGCACGCTATCAGGAAATGCAATAAATTTCTAAAAATGAGCATCTCTGATAAATATCAGAATGTGGACAAATTAGGTTTGTGTACTAACTGTTTAGCTTACAGCCATCCATCACAACAATGTCCTAGTACACGTAGGTGCTATTACTGTCAACAGCCACACCATTCACTTCTACACAATAGCCCACACCATGCTCTCAAATCACAGAATACAATTCCGCAATTTAACATTTCTCACAACCCTTCTACCACTCACAATAATTCATACAGTTCTCACCGTCACTTTTCTAACACACCCAACACAAATCAATATTCTCAATCTTATCCACCCAATACAATTACTTCAAATATTCATCCACCACATCAAACAAAAACTTATACTACCTCAACAGGTTATAATGAAGCTCCAACTTTCCTTCCATCCAACGAGGATCAACCTTCAACTAGTGCTAGCGTGAGAAATCACCATTCAACACAGAACGCCAACACACAGGTTTTGCTAGTTACAGCCATTGTGAAGGTGAAGACGTCTTCAGGAAATAATTTTATTACAGAGTCTGCAGTCCAACTTCTCCGCTTAAAATCAAAATCACTAATATTGAAGTTTTCGGGTTAGGGTTGGTCAGCAGTGGCACTTGTAAAAAGGTTGTAGATATTACTATTGCGTCATGTTAACAGCCTTCGAAACGACCACACAGGCTTTAATCTTCCAGTCATTGTCTGGGCATTTCCCGGCCCGAACCCTCTCCGTTGGCAAATGGAGGCACCTCACCGGGTTACAAATAGCTGACCCTGCATTTTACAAGCCTGCTTAAATCGATCTGTTGTTGGGCAGCGAGGTCTTGGCCGACATAATGCTGCCAGAGCTGGTGCGTCATCAAGATAAATCCATTCGTGTTGCTCAGAACACAAAATAAGGGTGGATCTTATTCGGCAGATCACCAATTGAATCTTGTTCTGTCAGGACCTTCCTCCAAACATCCGACGTCGATACACAACTTCGAAGACTCTGGGAAGTTGAAGAAATTCCGTTTAATCGCTACGAAACTTCCGAAGACACCGCTTGCGAAGAACATTTTGTCCAAAATGTAAAGCGTATGGAAGATGGACGCCATCAAGTAGCACTTCCGTTCAAGAAAAATGTTCATCCAGTACTAGGCAGGTCACGTGAAGGAGCGCTTCAACGTTTTAAGTCCCTGGAGAGACGTCTAGCAACAGATCCTCAACTGCATGACCAATACGCTTCATGCATTGAGGAGTACTTACAGCTCGGACATATGAGTGAAGTTGATGAAGAAGACGTATCCAGCAGAGGCTGTCTTAAACGAAACCAGCTCAACAACAAAACTGAGAGTGGTGTTTGATGCATCATACAAGACATCTGATGGATCTTCCCTAAATGATCATCTGATGACTGGCCCACCCTTACAACATAATGTCACTGATGTTACGCTACGATGGAGACTGTATCGTTTTTCCTTTTCAGGCGACATTGAAAAAATGTACCGGCAGATATGGGTAACGGAGTTGGACTCAAACTACCAACTAATTTTTTGGCGAAACCGTCCAACGGATCAATTGAAAGTTTTCCGACTCAAAACGGTGACGTTTGGGACGGCTTCAGCTCCTTACCTAGCGATTAGGACTCTGATTGAAACAACGAAAGCGACAGAAGCTCAACATCCAAAGGCTGCGAAGATGATCCGTACAGAAATGTATGTCGACGATCTGTTTTCGGGTGCAGATACCATTGAGGAAGCTAAAATCAAAAGAAAGGAGGTTAAGGACGTCCTAGAAAAGGCAGGTTTCAACTTACGGAAATTGACATCAAACTCGGAAGAGCTACTTAAGGAGATTCCAATCCAGGATAGAGAGTCATCACTAGCAGTTCCATCGGAAGGCTCAGACCGAATAAAAACACTTTGCATTCATTGGCTTCCTAATTCTGACCATTTCTGTTTTCGGTACACGCCTCCAGATAGCCCACAGCCGACAAAACGGTTCATACTTTCAACGATTGCTCGATTATTCGACCCCATGGGATGGATTTGCATGTATTTTGAAGGCAAAACTTGTAATGCAGCTTCTCTGGAAGGATAAACACTCTTGGGGTGAGCCAATCGAGAATGAGGTGCTTGAAGGATGGAACAGCTTGTACAGAGACTTATCGGCCATTAACAAAATACGAATTCCAAGATGGGTTCAAACAGTTGGTAAGAAGAACCGTATGGAGCTACACGGCTTTAGCGATGCGTCGGAAAAGGCGTACGGAGCAGCAGCTTACCTTCGGGTAGAAGACAGCCAAGGTAAAGTACATATGCATCTCGTAATGTCGAAGTCCAAGGTCGCACCAGTACAATCGATTAGTCTACCACGTTTAGAGCTCTGCGGTGCTGTTACACTGGCGAAACTACTACGCTATGTAGCATACACACTCGAGTTGGAGGATACCACTATGCGCGCATGGACAGACTCTACCATAGCACTGGCTTGGATTCGTGCACCGACTTCACGATGGGAGACATTCGTCAGAAATCGCGTAGGTGAGATCCAACGGCTAACGGAGGTTGACATATGGAAGCATGTCCCAACCAAACTCAATCCAGGCGACTTAGCGTCAAGAGGTATGCTGCCATCGGCACTAGTTACTGAGACACTGTGGTGGAATGGGCCGGACTTTCTACAATCGACTTGGATCTTCAAGTTGCCAGCGCAGCCAACAAGTCTCACTACAGAGGAAGGCAGACGAAAGGTTCAAATACATTGCACAGGATTGGATGAAAACACACTTACACATTCGGTACTTAGATCGCTTACGAGTTCTATATGCACTGCCTTCGTGGCGAAGCAACAGAAGATTGCCACATAAGCCTTTTGAATGGTCCGCTGAAATCAACTCCTGAATTTATAAAGGGTCTTGCTGGTGTAATTCTGTGTGGTGGTAAATTTCCCATTATTTGTTGAAATTTTGGGCCTGGCTTTAGTGCATTTCACACAGGTTAAGATAATGGCATAATCGATAGCCATTATCTTGCCCTTGATTGGCCAAAATCCTTGCCTTATATGGGCTAACAAAGTCTGGGGGCTACAGTGTTTGTGCTTCTCATGGAGTTCCTGTATTAATAGTTTCACTAACGGTTTGTTATATGGTATTAGCATTGGATGCTTGGCATTAAACGGAAGTGTTCCCGACTCTAATCGACCTCCAACTCGAATAATTCCCTGATTATCCAGAAATGGAGCGAGGCTGGCGAATTGACTCAGTTTTTTTGGTTCCTTGTAGGTCTGCAGGTCACTGATTTCCTCCTCAAAATCGAATGCCTGCATTGCTCCAATTATCACAATGAGTGAATCCTCTAGTTCCTTAAGAGTCAATAGTATCCCCTCTTGTTGTTGATCTTTGGGTTTTCTGGCATTATTGCAAAAGCGTAGGATGCATCCAGTAATTCTTTGCAGCGTGTTGAAAGAATTGCGGTGGTTGATTTTGTAGATAAATTCCTGATCACAAGCATAAGTCGATATGGCCACATTTGGCACCTTCGGTTTCCTCTCTGTGTGTTCCGGAATTGAAAGCTCCTTGACGTGTTTGGCTGGTCACAAGTCTTGATGGCCAGATAGAAAAAGAGGGCCATAAAACCACAGTGCGCATGATGGCAACTTGGCTGGTTACAGACCCCTTGATAATACATCCGCTGGATTATGTTTTGACGACACATGACGCCATTGCTCGGGAAGTGTTTGTCCCTGTATAGTGGCAACTCCGTTGGCTACAAATGTTTGGAATGATGACGAAGGAGAGTTTATCGATGATAGGATGATTACAGAATCCGTCCATAAAAATGTGGGTGTATCATTAAGTTTCAAGTCCTTCTTAATTTTGTTGGTTAATTGAGTGCCTAGAGCCGCAGCACATAGTTCCAATCGTGGCAATGTTTGTTTCTTTAGTGGAGCCACGCGTGATTGGAACAAAACAATCTTATGACTATTCTATTCTTCACAAACTCAAAATATGTAACTGTTTCAGGTTAATTCGAAATGTCTTCCATCTTGTATGTAGCTCAGCTGGTAGTGCTTCATCCCATATCTTTGCTGTGACAACTACTGGAGCCATCACGCCCAATGGATCGAATACTTTGGCGAGATCTGAAGTGACAATTCGTTCTGTTATCCTACTTGTCGAGCTCAAATTTTTTGTGTCCAGATCAATTTCTTGATCCTCCTTTGCAATGTCTTGTAGTAGCCGAAGGTGATTAGCACACCATTTTCGTAGTTTGAATCCTGCACCTTGTAATATGTGCGTGAGCTGATTTTGCATTTCCAAGGCAGTTGATAAGCTGTTGTCTCCAGTCAGGCAGTCATCTACATAAAAATCGTTGTATAGAGCCTGCGCGCATAATGCGAATCTTTCACTATATTCCTTAGCTAGCTGTTGCAAGCACTTCGTGGCTAGATATGGTGCTGCTCTTGTGCCATATGTCACAGTGTTGAGTTGATAGAAGCGTAAATGCTTACTTACGTCTGTTCTCCATACAATGGTTTGGTATCTTCTATCCTCTGGATGCATGACTACTTGCCGATACATTTTTTCAATGCCAGTGCAGAAGACATATCGAGGTAAGCAATAATAATGAAAATAATTCACCCTGCACTGTGGTTTCTGTGTACATGATGTCGTTTAAGGATAGTCCTGACGAAGTTTTTGATGAAGCATCAAGCACTACTCGAAGTTTGGCCTTGAACACACAGTGGTCAAGAATTTGGACGTAATTTGGTGTTGCCAAGTCATTGATGTCGATTTGTGTCATGTGGCCTTAATCTTCTTATTCCTCCATAAATCGAATGTATTGATCCTTCACTTCCTTGGTTTTATCTAACCTTCGCTCAAGGGCTAGAAATCTGTTGACTACTATTTCCTTTTATTTACCTAGAGTGTTTGTGCTCTCACGAAACGGTAGTTTGACGATAAAGCGTCAGTCACTAGTCTTGTGTGTGTTTTGCGCTAAATGAGCTTCGCACATCTCTTCGTCTTTTGATAACGTTCTGGTTCAATTTCTTCGAGATTCCATAACCATTCAATAATTTTATGGAAGTTGTTATTATCATAAGTAGAGATTCCACATGTTGTTGTGACTGATTTGATATCAGCTATCTTTCCAGCTAGTACGCATCCTAAAACTGTATTTTGTAGGGTGGGTAAATGATCTGCTAGACGTATTTGTATTGTTTGTCCAACGGAAAGTAACTTTTTTTTTTCTTGCCGAGAGCAGGTGAAAATCTTCAAAAGACACCATGAGGCCCGACCGCGCGTGCTTATGTATAGTGTGAGATTTTTACTCACTAAAAACACCTCTCTTCAGAATTTATACTACAACTAAGCTAACGCTTCACCACAACAGCTCTGGGAGGAGAAACTGGGATCCAAAGAAAACAGCAAGGAGTTACCCACTTTTGCGGAATTTACAATTTCTCAAAACAAGATTCCGTACTTTGGAGGCGGTTAGTTACCAGCAGGGTCGATCATGTAGACTCCTCCAAAAGAGCGTCACAACGAAATTCGTTCCACGTTCAACCAATTCCCTCGAAGTTCACCTGCAAGCTAAACAACAAAGGTCAGCACGCTATCAGGAAATGCAATAAATTTCTAAAAATGAGCATCTCTGATAAATATCAGAATGTGGACAAATTAGGTTTGTGTACTAACTGTTTAGCTTACAGCCATCCATCACAACAATGTCCTAGTACACGTAGGTGCTATTACTGTCAACAGCCACACCATTCACTTCTACACAATAGCCCACACCATGCTCTCAAATCACAGAATACAATTCCGCAATTTAACATTTCTCACAACCCTTCTACCACTCACAATAATTCATACAGTTCTCACCGTCACTTTTCTAACACACCCAACACAAATCAATATTCTCAATCTTATCCACCCAATACAATTACTTCAAATATTCATCCACCACATCAAACAAAAACTTATACTACCTCAACAGGTTATAATGAAGCTCCAACTTTCCTTCCATCCAACGAGGATCAACCTTCAACTAGTGCTAGCGTGAGAAATCACCATTCAACACAGAACGCCAACACACAGGTTTTGCTAGTTACAGCCATTGTGAAGGTGAAGACGTCTTCAGGAAATAATTTTATTACAGAGTTATTTTGTAGGGTGGGTAAATGATCTGCTAGACGTATTTGTATTGTTTGTCCAACGGAAAGTAACTTTTTTTTTTCTTGCCGAGAGCAGGTGAAAATCTTCAAAAGACACCATGAGGCCCGACCGCGCGTGCTTATGTATAGTGTGAGATTTTTACTCACTAAAAACACCTCTCTTCAGAATTTATACTACAACTAAGCTAACGCTTATCCAGCAGTTTTATTTTCGCTTACGAGACTCGTGATTTTGGAAAAAGATGTTCGTATGTAATTAAAAAGAATGTAGCACTTAAGATAGGTTAAATTCCAAAGAAAGTTCCTGTGTTTTTCACGACCGGCATATACTATGACGCGAGGTCAAAAGGTTTTGTGCTTTCCAGGCGACGAATTGAATTGTTCGTGTCAACTAGTTGAATGACGGTACGGTTACAATGGCCGTGAACACGATCTTTGTGTTTACGAGTAAATTTCGTTATCTCTTCAACGATGCTGGGAATTCCCAGATCCCGATGAATATCTTCGTTACGGACATACCACGGTGCGCTAACGATCGTTCTAACAACTTTATTTTCAAAAGTTTGTAAAGTTTAAATATAAATGCAATCTATAAACTTTTTTGTATGTAAAGTTGATATGAGCAGATTTACTTTCATTCAGCACAATACGCCAAGAATTCGTCCAAGCGTGGACTTTATTAATAGCATGTTGCAGCTTTTCAGTTGCTGCTTCAATTGTATCGCCCGTTGTTAATATCGCAGTATCGTCCGCAAACGTGGCGACGACGCAGTTGCTTTTCTGCGGGATATCACGGGTGTAGAGTACATATAGAAGTGGGCCAAGGACACTTCTTTGTGGGACTCCGGCCGCAATCTCCTTGAAATCAGAATAATCATTTCCGTGCGTAACACGAAAGAGTCTCTCGCGAGGTACGATCGTAGGGTTAGAAAGAGTTGCCGTGACAGAAGTAGTTGCAATTTATACTCCAAGCCTTCGTGCCAAACCTTATCGAAAGCTTGTGAGACGTCAAGAAATACACAACAACAAATCTTTTTTTCTTCGAGAGCTTTCTCGATCACGTCAGTTATTTTGTGAACTTGGTCGGTTGTAGAATGTTTGATTCGAAATCCAAACTGATGGTCAGGAATGAGACGTCTTTCGTCGATTACGGGTTGTAGTCGTTTAGAAAGTAGTTTTTCGAATATTTTTGAGATAATCGGCAATAAGGAAATAGGCCGATAACATTTCTTCTCATTCAGAGGTTTGCCTTTTCTCGGGACCATTATGATCTCGGCGACTTTCCATTGTTTCGGAACTTAGAGCAATCTGAATGATGGCAATCTGAATGAAGCGTTTATCAAATAGAGCAGTTTAATAATAGCTTTATTCGGCCGTTATCAAGTCGTAACCTGGAGCTTTTTTCGTCTTTAAATTTTTAATCACTTCCCTCAATTCAATCAATGCAACTTTTTTTACTTTACAGTTGTCAGATGTCGTGACTGGGGAGTCAGGCGATAACACAGGGCCGTCGAACGGCCGAAGCGTTTCTTCTAAGTGCAAGGCAAAAAGTTCTGGCTTTTGTTTGTCAGCCTTGGTCCAGTTTCTATAATTTTTCCGAATTGGTGGCGCTTGTACTTGAGGTTTCCGGATGCCTTTTAACGCTTTCCAAAGTGAATAATTTGATTCTCTTTCAGCGGAGAGATTTTCAAGGTACGTCGCTATTTTATTGCTTTTAGATTCCCAAATACTACCTTTAAGGCGATTGCATAATCGGTTAAGGCCCGTTTTATGTTGGGGTGCACGAGGGATTTGCCATTTCTTTCGTGCTTTTCTTTTTTCTCTCACTAGTTCAGTGATTTCTCTGGGAAACTTTTCGTTGCGGTTGATCTTTTAGCTTCTAGAGGGAGTGTTTCTCCACGCCGCTCTTTGGATTGGTTCCACGAAACGATCAACTTCGTCGTCTACTTCACAAGGTGTTTTAAATGA
Organism: Blera fallax; assembly: GCA_946965025.1. NCBI lineage: Eukaryota > Metazoa > Arthropoda > Insecta > Diptera > Syrphidae > Blera > Blera fallax. Next base: position 55,233,108 of record OX337246.1, read on the forward strand.
TACATTTAAGGCGATATTTGTTTCGCAATCATTTCTAAACCCTTCCCAGTTTGTTATATTGCTAGTAAGTCTTGGAGGTCCTTCTTTCTTGATCAATGCTTTACCAAGTAATAAAATTACAGGAGAGTGATCAGAAGAGAGATCAAAACTTTCTTTGACTTAATAAACTTCTCGTAAATGCCTTTTGTGATGAAAAAATCGATAAGATCGGGAATTTTATTTTGAGTCGGTTGGCCAATAGGTCGGTTTTCCTGTCGAATAAAAACAGCAACCGAATTCATTTGCCACTTCGTAGAGAATTTTTCCTTTAGAAGATGTACATCTTGAGCCCCAGAAAGTGTGCTTGGCGTTGAAATCTCCACCAATAAGGAAATTTGAACCAAGGTTATTGAAGACACGAAAGTAGTCGTCTTTTTCTAGCGAGTATCGCGGCGAACAGTAGCTATATTGTAGCTCTGGTGTTTATTTTGAACCCTTACCGCGCATAATTGAAGTTTTTCGAGCTCTATGTTTATATCGACCGAGTGTTCAATGTAAGTTTTGATGAATAAGGACGAACCGCCCCGCGCTCTATCAGAAGGATGATAGGCGTGTTAGCCAGCGTATCCCCTTATCTTTATTTGCGATTCCCTTGTTAAATGGGTTTCGGAGATCAAACAAATGTCAATATTTTCTCTCATTAGAAAAATTTCTAATTCGTTAGATTTTTTTAAGAGTCCATTCGCGTTCCATCTATGTTACAATTTTAAGCAAGGAGTTCATAACTACTTAGATTTAGGTATAATGTTAGCCATGCAAAAGCTTTCGACGTTACTGAGACGTTCGAGGATTCGTTTGCTCGTTTCACAAAGTTCCTCGAACTTAGCGTAAATGCAGTTCAGAATTTCTTTCAACGGATCAGGGGGTGGCCCGTCATTTCTTTTGGTTGCTTTGGCTGCAGCCTGCGAATACGTCAGAAAACTGAAGTTCGTTGGCTTATCCGAGGGTAGTTTTCATTCAGTCTTTTAGTGAACGACTTCGACGTGCGTTTAATCGGCTTAGAAGATTGATTAACTGGTTCAACAGTCTGCACTCCTGATTCGAGCATCCTTTCAGTCGGCTCAGGGGTCTCTACAACTGGCTTACGAGCGCGCTCAGTCTGCTTAGCAATATGCTCTACCGACTTGGGAGCTCGATCGACTAATTTCGTTCCCTGTGCAGTCGGCGATGTAGATTTTCTCCGTCGCATCTACAGTTCCTTTGCCACCTCGCAGCCGCGATAATTTGCTGGGTGCCTTCCTTTGCAGTTAACGCAAGTCGCTTTTTAATTTTTTGCTCAAACTGCAATTTTCGGAAGAGTGTTTTCCAGCGCACTTAACTCAGCGCGGCACTTTCCGACAGTACGCCTGCGTATGATTAAACTCTTGGCAACGCTTGCATTGAGGGATTGCCTTCGTGTTGACACGTAGCGGCTCAGTTTTGACGACCATACTCATGATTGTACGGATATTATATATATTTTCCTGGCTTTCCATTTTATCGAACGATAACACAAAAAGCGGAAGCTTACGCTTTACTATAGCTTCTTCTCCACGGTCGGGTCGTTTTCTTTCTTTTTTTAAAAGGTTTACGGCGTCAAGAAATTTATAACCTCTATCACGTAAATCACCTATGACGTCTTCTTTACCGCATGACGGATGGAGTCCTCTAGCTACGACCCTTAAAGGTCTCTCAGTCTTGTCTTCGTAAGTATGCCACTGATTTTTTCGTTGTTAAGCTTTTGAGATAGAGCCCGGTAGCCCTCAGTGTCATCAGCCTTGATTCTCCATGCGTCGTTTCGCAAGGAAGTTACTTTAAATTCAGTAGCGATCGTTGTTTTTAAAATTTTTCCCAGAGAATTATAGTCTGCAACCCCTGTAAGCTGCAGGAGTACTTGTAGACAGTTCCAAACCAGCTTAGACTCAAAATTGAAGGAAGTTAGATTTTCATGTGTCCTACTAGATTGGTGTTAGTATTATTACATAGAAGTTGAAGCTTTACTGCACTAGCTGCTGCAGTCTTCATAATTCTTATGTGTAGAGGTGGAAGGTCTAAGAGAACTTCCAGCGCAGCTGTAGGGCAGGTGCGCATTGCACCCGTAATACCTACAGATGCTAATCGTTGCACCTTGTGGTTGATGATACTGTATTTCCTTCAGAACTTGAATTGTAATCCCGTTCCGTTTTATTTCGATGCTTGTTGGTGGCCGAACCCTTGATGCTGCCCTCGATATGTAACAGCGTGTTGTGTTTTTGATTGCCCTTGAAAGAACTTCTTAAAGAACAATTCTTCGTCCCATGGCCTGTATTTAAGCAATTTATACAAAGCCTACTGTATTGTATTAACTGTTTGCAGGCGAATAGCGGGTGTATTCCGGTTCCACAAACCTTGCACGATGTTTTATTGCTATGACTTGATTTTAACGATGCACAAGCACGAGATGATGTACCCTTCTTCTAATGTCCGATGGATTCCAGTGATTGAAATTGATTCTCCAGAAACGTTAGAAACTCCTTTACTGTTTGCAACTCTTTTGGTTTCTTGAGAGATTGCTCGAACAGGACCCTTGTGCCTTGATCGAGTTTATTTACTAGTAAATGTAGAAGAAGGGGTTCCCAGGTTCCAGTATCTATGCCTGTGCTACCTAGAGCCATCAAACATTCTGGTATGGTGTCGTGAAGACCCTTAATAGCCAATTCTGATGGTTGAGGCTGTGTTTGGTTTGGTTGTCCAATTATCTTTCGCAAAAGGGTTGATGTGAGTACCCTAATATTGTTGTATCGATCTTGAACAATGGTCCAAGCCGTTTTGTAGTTATTTTCCGTCAGTGATAGATGACGGATAACATTTTCTGCTTTTCCACTAAGGTGAGTCTTAAGATGCCACATCTTTTGTACGCTAGGTATTGGTTGCTTGTCAACCATTTGGGAAAACAGGTCAAAGAACTGTCTCCACTTCAAATAGTCGCTAACGAATTTGGAAATGGTGACCTCTGGTAGGTTTAGGGAGTTCTGAGAATTCTGATTTGCAATGCTGTTGAGACTTCCACTGTTTTGTGGTTGTACCTTAATCGATAAGGCAATCAGGTTATCCTGCACCATTTTTTCCGTATTGTCAAATTCCACTTCATTGTAGCCAACTGTTGTTGGGTCGTCAGTTATCTCCCAAATTGTGCAATTCAGAGCTTCAACCTGTTGCCATTGTTGATCGATCTTCTTGAATTTGATCTCGTAGTACTGCCTAGGTTCATCTTTATTCAATGATAATCCCTCGATTATCCTCTTTAATGCACTCATGATTGCCCTCTGTCTACGAATCGCAACAATGTTTTTTGATGAATTTTCTTCCACTGAATCAATGGTTGCTTTACTTGGATCAACCGTTGATGTAGTTAATTGTTGTGCTATGTCCGTGGTTGACATTTCCTTTGCTTGCTTGAGCCTCTCAATGTGGCTGGAGAACTCGTTGCTGTACTGTATGTACACCTGCTTTAGCGCGTCGTAGTACCTCTGTGTATAGTACGGATGCGCCAATTGGTCTGAAAAGCCTTCACTGATCTCAGTATCAGTGGCTTCGAAGTGGTCCCAAAATTCCTCCAGCTTACGCAATCGGTCGATGTAGTAGCTGAGAGTCTTCCTCGATGGACTATCCTTCCTGTAGTTGGAGATCACCTGCTCTATTTGGGCTCCAATTAATTGTTGACGTTCGGCCATCTTGTCCATGATGAATGATGAAGGTTAATCATGAAATCTTGGTTCAAGTGGAACACTTTAAAACACGTCGGGGTCACCAAAATATTTAGACTCGTTTGCCTAAGTAGGGATATCAAGCACTTAAATTTGATATGGATATATACATATGAGTAGTGAAACAAGCGCTTCAACCTGTTCACTTCGGAGAAAAATCTAGGTGTTCCAAATGAAAAGTCTCGTATAGTATCTGATTATATACTACATTTATTGTCAATGTAATTGTAATTTTTTCATTGAAGACAGCATGCTTTGCCTTATAAATACATATGAATAATTAAAAACTTCCTATATATTTATATGAGAATAGGAGAATACTCTCTCTCAACAAAGGAGTAGATTGAAGGGAAAGCTCCTTTCCAAAATATTATTTCTTCAATCCGTAGATAAAAAATTTTGGAATATGTGATGTAACCATTTAAACATTTCCTGCATGTACATACATATATCTTTAAACTTACACTTACGTTTTTTTTTAACTTCCTTATGATTAATAAATGCGATACTTAATACATGTTTTAAAATGTGTTTTTGTTTTTTACGCCATTCGTCGGGATTCTATAAATTCATTCTAAAACATCGATGTTTTGAGTTCGATTATTATCGATCGTCGATGTTTAGTCATCGATGTTGACATCGATGTCAACATCGATGTTTTGCCAACATCGCTCATCCCTTCGTCAAACTGAATTAAATATCTAACAAGTTGGTGTGGATAGGTTGCGCGCGCGCCGCCGTTTCAATTCGTGTGCTCTGAGAAGAAGAGAACATTATGTTCGACTTCAATTTGTGTTCGATTGTAGTTTTGGGGTTGCGATTGTGACTGCGGTGTTTGGTTGATTTGGTAATGCTATGACGGTGCGGCACAGCAGAGTGAACAGAAATGGATGTTGAGGCAGTATTTTTAATTAAGCATATTTTTGATTTGCAAATCGATGGAATATTGTAACAAATCAATTTTGTATTAAGACGAATTTCGGTGGGGTGCGCGGAGAACACCTGCGCACCTTAGAATAAACGTCACTGGCGCTGCGTCAACAATAGAATTTTGTTGGCCTTAAAGCAAGTAATTGGACTAAATGCGTACATACCTTGTATTCTCAATTCGAAACTTAATTTGTTCGTCCCGCGTTTATATCAACTTGGAAAACATGTGCTGTAAAGGCACTTTCACAACTCAGCGAACTGCGAATGCGAACGAGAATTGTTAATTTCCTCGCAGAAACTAGTTAAAATCTAACTTTTTTTCTATTAATTGATAGATAAATTAAGCTCTGTTCTTTTGGAATAGTAAAGTTGTCAATTGTGTGCCTTTAAATGTACTAAAAATGGTTTTGTTCGCAGTTCGCGCATTCGCTGGTCGCTGTGCTATGAAAGGGCCTTAACTTGGGACATTCTGGGCGGCTCGAGTTATATCGCAGTGTCTAGCGTATAGTTAGGCACGAACTCAATAACTACAGTCACTTTAAGTACATGTGGTGGCAATGGTGTAGAGTCATCGTTTGTCGAGCTGATGGGTTCAAACACTGATGTCGGCAAGCATTATTTGATAAGAAAGCAGCAGCAGTAGGGTTGTCATATGGCTGGAAAAATGTTTCATTCTGTTAGATGATTGATATGCTTATGACATCAGGTGGACTGGGAAAAAAATACTGTGAATCAGAAGCGAAGGCAAAAAGAACAAACAAATCTCCCCAGTTATATGGACAGTACCCTTGGAGAAAATGTGAAACCAAATATGTACATACACCTGAATTTCAAACCACTACACCAATCTCTTTCTCTCTCTCTATCTAGCTTCATTGCCCGCACTGTGTGTGAACAATAAAAGGGAATTCATAACCCCTTTAGTGCGTGCAAATTAAAAAAACAAAACTTTAAGTACATATATCCCAAATACTGAAAATAAGTGCTCGTTTTCTTAATTGCACTTTAAATTAATCACATTCTCAATCTCGTATATTCAGAAGAGCAATATAATACACTGACTAAACTTGTTGAGCATTATTCAGTACAAAAAAGTTATTTATTGCAACTTCTTGGATAAAGTTCCGAAGAGTACTCACCTCTGAATTTTTAAATTTTTTTTTGTCTAATATGACAGAAGTAAAAATATATAGCGGTTTTTGGCGCAATCTTCTGGAAACTAAAAGAACCTACCTACAAAGTTTGAAAATCCTGGAAAAAAAATTCAAATATCTCCAAAACCATAACACTTACATACATATATAAATGGTACCGCAAATTAAAGCTACAAATAAGGACCTGCAATTGAAATAAAAAGCTTTGCAGTTCATTTACAAGTTTTGAAGATATAATAAATTTTTGGAAAATGTGCTCATATTTTAGGGAAAAAGATTTTTTTTACTGTATATTACCAAACTAAATTTTAAAACCTTTTTAACGTTACCAAACACATTTTGCAACTTAATACTTGATATGACCAGTTTATTTGTCTAAAAACAAGTAACCATTGTTTGACATAATTCAGTTACACGGCCTATGTTTAGATTTACTGAATGGAATAGAGGGGGTGAGTGGCCCGCTTCAGGCCTAGCCTGAATAACATCTTTTCTTTTCGAATGAAGTAGGGAAAGGCTGGTGGCCCGTTTCGAAGGAAAAAATATTTCAACCCCCTTTATTTAGATTTAGCCGTGAGTAAAACTTGCAAAATTAAAATTTTAAAATCGGAATTCAAATTAACGCTTTTTTCACAATTTCTTTATTCATACATACATATATTCTTCATTCAATTTAATATACCTAATTAATTATTTTCAATCCATTTCTGGATTGAAACAATCATTGACCAGGGTAACAACGCTTAATGTCTATCAACAACTGGTTAAAAGGGTCTCGGTTTAGTTTCATCCAATTCACATAAATGTTTGTCCATACAACTTGTACGTGCACCACCATGAGATAATTGACGACGCATCCACTAGACTTAACGTACAAAAAAATTAAGAAATTTGGAGATGAGTACTATTCGGAACTGCACCGAACTTCTTTATTTATAAAGATAATTTCTTGTTCTTTTAAGCAGACAATAATATTAATGCTCTTATTGAGCATATTAACTTAAAATGATAATTTTATTCATAATTTAGAAAAATAAAAAAAACTTGATCCTAAACTAACAGTTTAGGTCCGGTCTCATAAACTGTTTATATTTGGACAATCCTGGTATCCTGATATCGCACGTTTAACGTCAACCCAAAGCTACTCGACCAGGTTGCGGTCGGGAGATTGTGATGACCAATTAAGTAATTATTTCCAATCCATACTTAAGGCACTCGGGAAGTGTAATTTAGATTCGAATTATAAACTGCTATATTATTAAATTCTAAAACAGACAAAAGTACAAATGCAATACCGACAGACCGTTTGTATGTGGCTCAGAGCCCAGCTTTTCGCGACCATTCGTATTGTGCATGCTATATTTTCCAAGCAAATGGATGGGACCTTAGAATTTGGATAATAATTACTCTCAGACGTTTGCCAGATATTCACGAGAGGTGCGACCGTGAAACAACTTTTTGGTGTTTTCTGCAATTCGAACCTCCCTCTCAGTAATCCAACGCACTAACCACAATATTGATCCCTGATGACAAAGCTCATTCTTAGTGTGGAGCTCAAGAAAATATAAGTAGTATACTATTAGTTTCGGTAATATATATGTACATTCATAATATATATACAAATATGTGAAACTATGGACATTAAAATAATGCCACTACTTTGTTACAAATATTTTCGATCTTTTTGTCGTGTGTTCTACAGCGACATCTCGCTTAAAATAATTGTAACCATGCTACTCTTAGTATACACAAATGTGGCGCCGCTTCGAATGATCATAGATAATGGACACTCGAAAAACCTTTATCACTCGTGATGAACAAGGGACAAAAAAATAGGGTCAACATTAAAAGTATTTAAAAAAATTTAGATTCTCATAAAATTTTAAGTATTTTGTTTAATGTTTTAAATATTTAAACAAAGTGTAACAATTTAGTTTGAACTTACGAAGAAAACACCAAAAAATGGGCCGAGCAAGACATTGTTGTGTCGAGGAACGCAACATTATTCACAACTTAGGAGACGAAGGTCAAAGCCATAGCAATATAGCCAAAACCATCAGCAAGTCTCAAAACTTTATTGTTACTGCTCAGTTGCCCCAAAAACCACATTTTAGAGAAGGTAGGCCTGAGTGGCCTAAATCTTCAAAAGAGGACGATTGCATCAAAATTCTCTCCACTGAAAATCCTTCTAAATCAGCTGCAGTTCGAATTAGGAGCGCCAATTTCATCTCAGACGGCAAGAAGAAGATTGGTGGAAACAATGCCTTTTTGGTAGAAAATCGTTAAAAGTGCCAATGCTAATAAAAAGACAGAGAAAAACAGAGTATTGTTTGATGTCGCTAACTTGAATTGGGATGGGCCTGTGAATGGGTAGAAGTGATTGATTGTTCATAATTTATTTAGAAGTTGACGTTCTGACCCTATTTTATTGTCCCTTAACAAGATTCTTATTTATAATGTTTTTATTTCTTTAAGTTTTTTTTGGTTGAATTTCAAAGCTTTATATTTAAACTTGGAATCCAAGGATTAAATTATTTAAAAAAAATTAATTTGCGGACTTCTATTGTCCATAACTGTATATTTTCCAATCTTACAGCGAAGGTATTTTCTTTTAACAGGTCTACCCACAGTAGCAGCTCGAAATGCAACACCGGTTGCATATCCAGGATCACCACTTCACCTCTCTGTTGAATTCTGTGCAAATCCTCCGGCACATGCTGCACGATGGTTGCATGGCGATCGGGTTTTTACTCCTGGAAATCAATACGGCAGCACTGTTCTTGCTTATGGAGTAACCGTAAGTATAAATCTACTTAGAACGGGTACCTATTCACATAAATTCAAAGTTTATTGATACTTTATATAAGAAACTTTATTTATTTAAAATACAAATTATAAAGCTTTATTCTAACAGCGGAACGATTTACGGCCAACTTCTGGGTAGAATTTGGTCCGAGGGTTTTCTCTCTTTGTAACCTCCTTTTTATAGTCAGCGTTGAAGTGTGTTGAAATGGCTACGGTAGACATCGATTTCTCGGAAGTCTGTTATTATCATCCGGTAGATGTCATTGTGTTGGTACGTGGTCGGGATAACAAATGAGTCACGCAGGCTGAGTGAGTCATCTGAATTAGGCGTGGTGGTCGGGAGGCCGTTGGTAATAATTATAATTATTATATTTTTTGTTTAGGGGAACTGCTGTGATAACATATTTTGTGTGTTTGTTTAACTGTAATTACATGTATTATATTGTCATGAGACATATGGCGTAAGCCAGTGATTGCATGCGGTTTGGTAAGGGTAGATAGAGAGAGAGAGAGAAAGAGATTGGTGTAGTGGTTTGATACTTAGCTGTATTAGGTTTCACATTAGCTCCAGGGGTGGTGTCCAGAATACCTGGGGAGATTTGTTTGTTGTCATTTATTCTTTTGCCCTCGCCATAAGCATATCAATCATCAATAGAGCAGTAATGTTACCATAAGCTTTCGCAATTGATCGGACTGCCTCTTATCATATAATGCTTGCTGACACCAGGGTTTGAACTGTGAACCATCAGCTTGACAAACGATGACGCTATCACTACACCATTGCCACACCAATTGTTAAATTGTAGTGACTAAATAAACTTACACAAAAAAGAGTTATAAGACCCCTATAATCGACAAAAATTGATGAAAAGTGATCAGTGAATGAATAGACACAGAATTCACGACGAAAACAGAATCATGGCTAACTACGAACAGATGGTAGCTGAGCTTGATCTCACAATACCTGGAGGAAGTATGAGCCGGTTACTAACTGTTCTGTAATCTGTTCCATTTTCAACTAAACATACACAAGTTAACTTATGTAATAATTCATCATACATAAAATCTCTCTATTAATAACTAATATCTCTATTGTAATTCTCTCTATTGTTTTTCTAACGTATTTATCTCTTGATCATCTCTCATTATGTTAACGTAGCATCTAACTTAAATCAACTCACTCTCTTTTCTTGTTCGACCGTCATCCAGTGAGGATCGTAAGCATAATTGTACATCCACAATAAAATCAAACATACATATATTTTAATAATCGCTTATCATTTTTTTGCCTTCGCTTTACATATCGTTTATCGGTTTTCTACACCCTCGCACAATCATATCTTTAATTTCTACTCATTTGTCTGGTCCTTCGAGCCGTATATTGTGCCATCATAGACATTTTCGCGGTTAAAAGTGATAAGACTTTAATTTAGCATTGGATCAACTAAGTTCTTGTGCAGTAGGTACAGTCACACATACTTTTGTTTTTTCTTTTCAGTGCGTGCATTCATATTCATTTCGTTTGGTATAAATACATAAACTTTATTGTTGAGTGCACAAATCGACGTGCGAAAAGATAGTACGTAAAATTACATGAACATATACTCGTACCCCTAGAACCATAGATAATTTTGTGCGGTTAAAAAACACGTGATTTTAGAATGAATATCGTCAAGGAAAAACGAGGTCGTGCGAAAGGAATTTTAACTCGTGCTGCAGCATTTGCAGAGTCGGTGGATGTTAATACCACGTTATCAATGTTGGAGATTCGATTAGCTAAATTAGAAGTAGCGTGGTCTGATTTCATTTCATTACAAGATCAGTTATATGAGTTTGCCGATGATCCTGGATTTGTTGATCCTGAACCTGAGTTTGAGGAGTATGAGTCAAAATATTTTAGGACTCATTCCATTTTTATGAATTTCATTCATGTGAAGAAGTTATCTGAACATTCTACTGAATCCGCTGCTGAGAAGTTAGCGAGCCAACAAGCTACTTTCCTGCAGAAGTTAAACTCCACAGGTGCTTCGTCTTCCGCAAACCTACCAAAAATATCCATTCCATCGTTCTCGGGCGATTATAAAGATTGGCCGTCATTTAGGGATTTATTTTTGGGTTCCGTTGATTGCAATGCGTCGCTTACATCAACTCAAAAATTCTATTTTCTTAAAAGTTTCGTAACTGGGGATGCCGCAAATCTCATCAAACATATAACGATCTCTGAAGCCAACTATTTAGAAGCATGGGACAGGCTGGAAAAACGTTATGATAGGACACACCTTATCGTTCAATCGTTTGTCCAATCATTTCTATCTTTGCCATCAACTAATTCGCCAAATGTGTTTTTACTTCGGAAAATTGCTGATGGTGCCGACGAAGTTATTAGGGGTTTGAATGCGCTGGGATCGAATGACCGCAATCCTTGGCTTATATATTTGTTGTTGCAAAAACTCGATCCAGATACGAAACAGGCTTGGGTAGATGAAGTTGGTTCTAAGGATGATTCTACTATCCACGATTTGCTGGAATTTCTACAAAATCGCTGTGTTTGTTTAGAATTTTGCTACACACCCTCGCGTTCGTCTCAACCTCGAAGCAAGGTTCAAAATAATATTCGGTCTCATGTAGTGGAGTCAAGACGGGGTTGTCCTAAATGTAAGGATGACCATAATTTATACAGCTGCAAAAACTTTCTATCACTTGATATTGGTGACCGCCGAAATTTTTTTAAAGATAATTCATTATGTTTTAATTGCCTACGACAAGGGCATAATTCCAGCCGATGCCAATCTAACTCTCGTTGCAAGGTATGCCACTCCCGACATCATTCACTGGTTCATCAAGGTATTTCCATTTCTTCTACAACTCGTGCAAACTCGAACTTAAACGCATCGTCCTCATCATCGTCATCGCAAAAACCAGTTGATTTGCCAGTCATAAACAATCATTCATGTGGATCTAATAGTCGTTTTCAAACAATACTTCCCACTGTCATTGCCAGAACACAAGACAAGCAACGATCATTTCAAAACGTTCGATTGCTTCTCGATACAGGATCACAAGTTTCCTTTATCACTGAACAAGCAGTTCAAAGCTTGGGCCTAACTCGAAAATACTCTCGCATTCCAGTTTTAGGAGTCGCTTCTACATCGACAGGAGTTACTAATGGAATAGTAACACTTAGGCTACTCTCTCGCTATAATTCTGATTTTATCGACGTCAATTGTCATGTTTTGTCAAAGTTAACTTCATCATTACCACCATCGCTAATAGATAGCATTAATATCAACACTTTGATATCATTCGAACTAGCTGATCCACATTTTTTTGAGCCTGGACCTGTTGACATTCTGATCGGAGCTGATACGGTTTTGAGCATCATCACAGGGCCTTCCAAGGGTAACATAAATGGTATTCCCAGTCTAATTCCAACTATTTTTGGGCCGGTAATAGCTGGAAAATCTATGCAACCTGAATCTAATGACAAAATAGAAACCCTTTGCACTAGATTAGATTATTCGCAGGATTTCGATCTTCAGAAGTTTTTGCGCTTAGAGGAAATTTATAATGAACCCACCCTAACCATCGATGAGCAACGAGCTGAAGAGCTCTTTGCAGCAACTCACATGCGACTTCCAAATGGTCGGTACATGGTAGAGCTGCCATTTAAGAGCAATAACAAGTTTAACTTTCGGGATTCGTTTGGTATTTCGTTAAGCCGTCTGCACTGTATTGAACGGAGATTTGCGTCAAATTCTTCCTTACACGACCAATATTGCGAATTCATGAGAGAATACTTATTGTTAGGCCATATGGAGGAAGTGCCTTCCAATGAAATAGTTCAGCCATCGCACAAGTGCTATTATCTTCCTCATCACGCGGTATTTAAAAGTGACAGCAGCACAACAAAGATAAGAGTAGTTTTTGATGGTTCCGCAAAAACCAATTCTTCAATGTCCTTAAACGACACACTACTTGTCGGTCCCACTATACAACGCGACATCTTTTCTATTTGCGTACGATTCGACGTCATCTGTACACAATATCAGGTGACATAGAAAAGATGTATCGACAGATTTTCGTTTCGCGTAGTCATTCAGATTACCAAACGATAATTTGGCGAGAGAATCGTGAGGATTCTATTAAGCACTACAGATTGTTAACGGACAGCATCTGCACCTTTCCTCGCAGTTCGGACTTTGAAGCAACTCGCAATTGATTCAGCAGAAATATATCCTTTAGCTTCGGCAACAGTCCTGAATGACTTTTACGTCGATGACGTTATAACTGGCGCAGATACGGTTGAAGACATCATGAAGATCCAATCTGAACTAGTTAACTTGTTAAGAACAGGAGGTTTTAATCTAAGAAAGTGGACGACTAATTGCTGGCCTCTTTTACTATCCTTGCCAGAAGACCAAAGGTTGCTTTCTCCAATCGAGTTCGAGGAATCTAGTTCAGTCAAGGTTCTAGGATTGCAATGGTGCCCCTCAAAGGATTGTTTTTCGTTTAAGGTCAGGTTAGGTCAATCAATTGCGTACACCAAACGTCGTATTCTTTCGGATGCATCCAAAGTGTTCGATCCAATGGGATTTCTTGCTCCAGTAATTATATCCATGAAAATTCTCCTTCAAGACCTGTGGAGGGAAAGGCTTAATTGGGACGAAGAAGTTCCAAAGGACCTGGCTAATCGGTGGAAAATATGAAGAACTACCTGTCGTCGAAACCATACAATTTCCCAGAATTTTGTGGATTAACAGAATGAGTTGGGAATTACATGTCTTTTGTGATGCATCGTTGGATGCTTATGCTGCAGTGGTTTATTGCAGAAGTATAGGAACAGATGGAACTATATCTGTATCGCTTGTATCTGCTAAGAGTAAACTTTGCGGAGCTGTTCTATTAACTCGTTTGATTAACAAACTTAAAATTTCTTTACAGGAGAAAGAAATCAAAGTTTTCGCATGGATAGATTCAACAATAGTTTTACATTGGCTATCAGCTCCTCCAAAGAGGTGGTCGGTATTCGTCGGAAATCGGACTTCTGAAATCATATCATCGATACCGAGCGTTACGATCGTCGCGCGGTAGAAACCCAAAATTCGTCAAGGCATACATTGCCCTTTTCGTATGCTTCGTAACAAAGGGTATTCACCTGGAGTTGGTTGGTGATTTGACCTCAAACGCTTTTCTTTTGGCCTTGTATCGGTTCAGTGCGCGTCGCGGAAAGCCAGCAGAAATATGGAGCGACAATGGAACCAACTTTCATGGAGCTAGGCGTTTGCTCAATGAAATGTACAACTGCCTTCTTAATCAACAGCATCAAAAAATAGTTACTGATCATCTCGCCAAGGATAACATAGCTTGGAAATTTCTCCCTCCTTCCGCACCTCACTTCGGAGGTTTATGGGAGGAAGGAGTCAAGTCAGTGAAGTAACATCTAAAGAGAGTTATAGGTGATACCAAACTGCCTTATGAAGAAATGTACACGCTTTTAACGAGAATAGAAGCACTTTTAAATTCACGTCCAATGTGGCAAATTTCAGATACAGAACCAAGTGCACTCACCCCTTCGCACTTCATGATCGGGGAACCGTATACAGCGATTCCTCAACCTGATGTTAAGGACTGTAATTTTTCCCCTAATACTAATTGGTTTCTTTTGCAGAGTTTAATTCAAGGCTTCTGGAAACGTTGGCACCAAGAGTATTTAACATCACTTCAACAACGGCGCAAATGGCAAACTCATCAACGAAACGTAGAAGTAGATGACATCGTTTTACTAAAAGAGCCAAACCTTCCTCCATCCAAGTGGATTCTTGGACGAATTAAGGAAACTCATTCAGGAAGGGATGATAAGGTTCGGGTTGTCACAGTTCACACAAAATATGGAGACTACACTCGTCCTATCATCAAGATAGCTCCACTTCCATTTTCTGAAAGACCGGAGTCTTTCAGGGGGGGCTGAATGTTCTGTAATCTGTTCCATTTTAACTAAACATACACAAGTTACCTTATGTAATAATTCATCATCCATAAAATCTCTCTATTAATAACTAATATCTCTATTGTAACTCTCTCTATTGTTTTTCTAACGTATTTATCTCTTGATCATCTCTCATTATGTTAACGTAGCATCTAACTTAAATCAGCTCACTCTCTTTTCTTGTTCGCCCGTCATCCAGTGAGGATCGTAAGCATAATTGTACATCCACAATAAAATCAAACATACATATATTTTAATAATCGCTTATCATTTTTTTGCCTTCGCTTTACATATCGTTTATCGTTTTTCACACATCATCGCAAAATCATATCTTTAATTTCTACTCACTAACAATTGCAACAACAACGAAATAAAGAAGAACAAGATCGGATTCTGAAGGAAATTCTTTACACACCCATCTTCAGTGGACAAGGAGATATTGCCATAAACTCTTTCTTCAGTTGCGTAGAATATTAACTAAACCGAGTTCAGGACAAAGAACATATGTAAGAAGACATTAGAGAGGGCCATCTTCTATGAAAAGATTCAAGGAGGAGCGAAGGACGCTGTCATCAACCTACCAATGACGTACGATTGAACAACCATTAAGGAGACGCTGAATATTCGTTATAAACCTGACACGAAACCACACCAGATCTACAAACGGATTACTAACCTACGAGTCAATACGATGAGCAAATTAGCGATGGAGTTACAGAGTAGAAAATATAAAACAGATAGTTCATTTGTTTATTATAGAGGGGAAAATTCTATAAATTTAAGTAATGTTGAAGTCATTCTTGTAAATACTGCAAAGGCCAATATGGCCAGAACAATAGACCAGGACACAGTAGGAATTCTTCAGGACAGTATAGGCAGAATGTAGGACAAGGAAATCCCAGAAATTCAGATCATTACCATCAAGTACCGAGTTGCCTGTCGTCGTGGGTGCACGCGTTCTTAAACATCTCCATCCACACAAAAACAGTAAGACAAACACAACAAAATAGAATAAAAAAAAAATAGAAACAATTAACAATACACGCAAAAACAAAAAAAATACAATAAAACAAAAAAAATAATAACAATAAACCAACTGATCGCGCGTGTTACGTCCTGGACGCAACCCGACCCAACTCTTCCGGGATACGTTAAGTATTGTCCATAATTCGCTTTTTTCATATTTTCTTCATTTCCACATAGTAATCATTTTCTGTTTCTCCTGGGTCACAGGGGTTTGATCGTATTATAGCAATTTGGAAATGAAGCTTAACACAATCGAAAATATTAAAGATTGATGGACTTGTGCCAAGTGTTTAGGAAATAAAAACTTCAAAATCGGTAGAAATCTATCAGCTAACAACTTTAAGGGCTATTTTAACGAACTCTTGAATCCACCGTTACTCTCATTGCCCATTCAATATGCAAAACCACTAATACACGATCCAGACCTGGACGCAGAGTTTACAGTAAGAGATATAAGGGAGGTTCTAAAAATCCAAATTGAATAAAGCTCCAGGTGCAGATCGGATCTCCTATAAAAAGTATACAAATGCTCCAGAAAAATTCCTTAAGCTACAAGCAAAGACATACTCCAAAATGTTAAGGAATGGTACAGTGGATAAGATCTTTCTTGAAATAGTTTTATTTCCTATCAGCAAGAAGAGCGACCCGAATGTGGTACAAAATTACCGTGGAATATCGTTTATGGATTGCATCGTAAAAATATTGGCTGGAATAATGCTAAACCGACTTAGTGAATGGGAAAGAAAACATAAAGCTCTGAATGAATTCTAAGCAGGATTTCGAAAGGGTAACTCGACGGTAGATAACATCTATAGCCTAACAAGTATAATTAAAATTAAGAACATGGAAAAAAGATAGTGTATGGCTTTTTCGTGGACTTCAAGGCTGCGTTTGATTGACAGGAAGTAGCTATTCTTCAAACTAAGTAACATGGATATTTCAACAAGGTTCCTGAATTTGCTAAAAGAGATGTACACTAAAACTAGAGCGACAGTGTGGGACGGCGATGACATATCAGAACATTTTGAAACCAGCATGGGTGTAAAACAAGGTTGCCTTCTCAGTCCATTGCTATTTGCACTTTTCTTAAACGATCCTCAAGTGTGTATAGGAGGCGGCTTGTACGTCGATGAAGTTCTTATTCGAGTCTTAAAGTATGCAGATGATATTATTATTTTGGCAGATGAAATACAAACTCTTCAAGGAATGATAGTCAGACTGGAGGAATACTGCATACTCTGGAATCTTACGATCAATTTGGAAAATTGAAAATAATGATATTCAATAAATCTGGCAAAAAGGCTAGCGCAGAAAAACGGCGACTTGGCGACGAAGAAGTTGAAGTTGCACCAAAGTATAAATATCTGCGAATTACATTGACACCTGGACTATCACTAACAAGTCATCTTAAAGAAAGAGAAGAAATTGCCAAAAGTAGTCTTTATACAACATGGCAGTATTTTATTGGTAAAAAGAATATTAGCATCTCAGCTAAATTCAATGGCCAATATTCATAGATATATTTTAAACCCGAGTCCAACTGATCTGGGGTCTAAAGTTAACACACAGGTTAGACACAGCTAGTATTCATAGAGAATTTGGCAGCTCTGTTTAATTAAATACGACTCTGACGTCTATTCTATTACAAATTGTATTTCATTTGGAATCGAAATTTCAAAAAACGAACAAATAAAGTTACGGTTTTGCTGTTTTAAACAAAAATACGGTAGGAATTGTTATTATACGTTTGTTTTGAAGAAAAAAAGAAATTATAAAATTACAGATGAATGCCAATGAATTTAAAAGAGTAAGGGAGCAGAACTGGTCGGATGCAGAAAAAGAAATGCTGCGAGAATTGCTACGAAGTCATCTTAAAGTCGTAGATGATAAAAGAAACGACGTTAAGATGATTTCAGAAAAAAGGCAGCATGGAAAGACATCCAAATAAATATGCAAGTAGCTGGATACGTTAGGGGAATTCCGAAGCTAAGTGGCATCGGATGAAGAACGCAGCACGGAAAAGTGTTAGCGGCATGAAAGTGGCACAAAGAGCAACTGGGAATACGGTCGTTATTAAGGAGCCTAAGCAAGAAGATTTATTCGTAAGAGATATGATGGCGGACGACTTTATTGAAGACGAAATATTGATTGACAGCAATACTGATGAACCAGTAAATATAGAGATGTTCGAAGAAGACTCCTCACCGAATGCGAAGTCAGTATTGCAGCCGCTTTTGGATTCAGCTTTTGAAGAAGGGCTCAACGTAAAAGAAACTCCAATCCAAAGGCTAAAGCGTCTTCCGAAAATACCAACAAAGCCATCTGTTGACGTACTCCAGCAACGTCGTAAACAAATCTTAACCGAAGAGCGACAAAGTAAGGAACTGCAAAAACTTAAATTAGAACTGCTGCGAAATCAAATTTTACATGAAAACTCACTTTTGAAATTGATATGCAGATTAAATTAACAATGTTGGAGACCGAAAAATTCAAACGCGATAGAGAAAAAGAAAATTGTGGAAATTAACATATCATCTTTTTCTTAGCTTTCCTTATTTATAACAATGCAATATAATATATAACATATAATTAATAAAAAAATTAATTGAAATGCCGGTTAATGAAGTTTTGACGAAATATCCTTGCTGTGATTGGTCTTCTTCCATGGGGATTTTCTCCTTCGTCTACTTGTACGCGATTTGAAAAAATGCTGACTTTACATTTTGTACTTCGCGACTTGTGGATAGAAAGGATATAAAGTTGGGAAGCTGTAGAGCCAGTTTTTTTGATATTTTTGCAATAATTCGACTAACAGTTGGTTGGAAATGCCGTGCAGGTCGCCTATATGGGAAGTAACAGCAAATATATAATTTTTTAGTTTATTTAGGCTATCATACACTTCACATTACCTATATCACTTTGACGAACATTCCTATCAAAAATCTCAATGCTGTTAAGACTTGAAGGCTTCCAGATATTGGCAAGCCTCTCTTACTTGGTTGGTCTTGAATATTTAATAGTTGAATAATGAATGTTGCCGTTTCCTTGTCGAATCGATATCTCTCATAAAATTCTTCGCCAGTCAATTCGAAGGGGTCGAATCGTGTCCTATAGCGCTTCCGTCTTCTAATTTATGGTACCATTGCAATATCCGCCAAAATATCAAAATCTTGTTCAATGTTGTTATCGACCGACATTTTTCTTATTAATTTAAAACTCAAACCGAACTACAAATCACTCGCGCAACGAAAAATTCTTAATATAATTTTTTTCTTCACAAATTTCTGACGTTAAACACAACTTAAACATACGTTCTGTCGTGATTAATGTTAGACTCGGATTTTTCGTTTAGACCCGGGTTTAAATTGTCTATGAATAACATAAACTCCAGGTTAGCTTAGCAACAACATAAAAATAACTTATCAAACATCTATGAATATGCCCAATATCTTTAGAGCTCTAACTCCAGCCTTTTATTGCTATGCTACTCAAGCCTGGCGATTTCATAACTTTAAGGAAGTAAGACTCTTCAAATTGCCAGAGTTTACACCAATTTATGCTATTAATTTAGAAACGGGAATACCAGATCTCCATCTATTCACACTAAAACTGCGCATGGAATATATGCAAAAAACCATCTTTCAATACGAAGTGAATCGACACCCTTACATCCTGTCGAAGAAAATTATAGAAAAGAAAATCTTCTAGTTCAAAGAATGGCAGACAATTAGCGGAAATATACGCTTTAACTCCGACGTTTGGGATAAAAATACAACAATTGTGGGGGGCAAGAAGATTACCCCTGATATTGGTGGATAATTCCTCGAAAAAAAGGACGTTTAGTGGATAAAAGCCTTTAATTTACGTCTTACCTCGTTGAAGGTTGGTGAAAGAAGGAAGATACAATATTTCAGAGTGGAACAAAATGCCTGAGTTCCGCCTTAAGGAAAATAGCTACACACGAGACCTCTAGCTAGTAAATATTAAAATAACTGCTAGAAAGCAGCAACTAAATCTTAAGTCACGTTAACACCTAAACATTGCCGGCCGCCTTGCAGCGTT
The DNA here is from genome assembly GCA_946965025.1 of Blera fallax. Classification (NCBI taxonomy): domain Eukaryota; kingdom Metazoa; phylum Arthropoda; class Insecta; order Diptera; family Syrphidae; genus Blera; species Blera fallax. The sequence continues at coordinate 55,252,835 of OX337246.1, forward strand.
GGCTGTAAAAAGTTACAATTTACTAAATAACTAAGCAATTTAACTCCGGAAACACCACTTCAGCTCCAAAAATATTTTAACAATCCAAGATAATTTGTTTACAATAAATGTCATACAGTAGATACTAAAATAATGAGTGAACATTATTTAAAGAGCAGTGCAATGAATGTATCTTTTTTAGATTTATCGATTTAGAACTTAGGGTAAGGAAAAATATGGTATCTAGAATAAAGAATATAGACTGTATTAAATCATGATTTAATACACAAAGTTTAACTATTGGTCGCGTTATGACACCCTTTTGTGTTCTTATATCTACTACGCGAACTTTCTTATCAATGCCAGGATAGACTTTAACGACACGGCCTAAGCGCCATTCATTTGGGGGAAGGTTCTCGTCCTTTATGATCACTAGATCGTTAGGAGCGATATCTGGGAATGTTTCCATTTGTAGCGTTTATTTAGTTCTTTCAGATACTCCTCTTTCCATCGGCGACAAAAGTGATGATATAAAATCTTGACCCTTTCCCATCTTTTAACGCAAGTTAAAGATTTCTCATCAACGGCGGGTTCCAGTGGTGCAAGTAAAGGTCCACCTCGGAGAAAGTGACCTGGAGTCAATGGAGGAATATCTGTAAAATTTTCAGATATGGGAGAGATTGGCCCAGAATTAAGGCAAGCTTCTATCTTGGATAGAAGTGTAGAAAATTGTTCTATAGTAAACTTGTTTGAACCGGCTGTTGTTTAAAACTGTTCATCCCCGCTTCCCATAATCCACCCATATGGGGTGCGCCAGGTGGAATAAATTTCCACTCAAGGTTCTGGTCTTTGTATCTCCCAAATACATCTATGGATAAACGCTTTAAAAGTTGCTGGAAATTGCTCTACTAGCGCCTACCAAATTAGTACCATTATCAGAAAATAGTTTTTTAGGCATGCCTCTTCGTGCGATAAATCTGCTCAAGGCAGCTAAAAATGATTCGGTTGTCAAGTCACTGGTAGCCTCTAAGTGAATTGCCCGTGTGGCAAAGCATACAAAGAGACATACGTATCCCTTTGAGATTCGACAATTTCGCCCGAAAAAGCTTTTTAAGGAAAATTGACCAGTCTTCCATTGGAACGAACGATTTCATTGTAATCTATCATTTGCTTTAAATTTATCAAAGAGTTTTTTGTTGGGAGATTTTCCTTTTTGGAAAGGAGTAGATATTCCTTGTTGAAATGCAGAGATTGTGTCATATGAATAATTAACAGTTTAGTGTTAGATACTTCTTTGTGAGTTAAGAGACGAGATGAATAAGAAAATTGATTTTTAAAACGTGGATGCGTTCTATGGAAAAAACGCTTTACATAAGAAATCTTACTATGACTGTTTCAATATTGGGAGTCACGGCGGTATGATTAGCTTTAAGAGGTCTCCGTTCTATGTCAGTTTCATCATATTGTTGTAAGAATAATTGAGGCCATGCTGAGTCGGCTTGACGAAGCCAGGACGGGCCATTCCACCACAAACGGTTTGATTCAAGATCTGTTGGGGACAGACCTCTTGTAGCTAAATCGGCTGGATTGTCTGTGGATCGAACATGCTTCCATTCCGTATTGGGCACATAAGTTTGAATCTTCGAGACCCGATTTCCTACGAAGGTTTTCCACGTGCATAGTGGTTTGTCTAACCAAGCTAAAACTATGGAACTATCAGTCCAAAGAAAGGGTTCTTGGTTCGAGCACGGGAGTTGTGCGATGACTTTATTAAAGAGCTTTGACAACAATAAAGCACCGCAAAGTTCAAGCCTCGGTAAAGGGAGTACTTTTACAGGAGCAACCTTGCTTTTGGCACATAAAAGAGGAGATGACCAAGTGTTTTCATTGTGCTGAACACGCAAGTAAAAAGTAGCTGTGTAGGTTCTTTCAGATGCATTGCAAAACTCATGAATTTACATAGCGAACCCATCGCTGTACTTTAATTTTGTGGATATGTGGAAGGGTAGCAAAAAAGGATTTCCATCGGTGACACTTAAGGGGCTTAATTGGGCTGTCCCAGGACGTCCCATCACGCCAGATTTGCTGCATTGGTGTAATAAGCACATGTGCCAACCAACCTGCTGGATCGAACAATTGCAAGATGATCGATAAGACCATTCTCTTTGTAACAGCAGCATCTCTTTCTGGGATTTCAAAGAAAAAATGAAAAGAATTTTGCTTTGCGTTCCACTGAATACCAAGTGTATTTGAGATACTTCTATCTTCCAATTTTAAAAACTCTTGACCATAGAGCTGCATGGAGGGGAACCCCTTAATTAGGTCGAAGCAATTAGACGTCCACTTTCGCAAAGAAAACCGTGCTAAACTTAAGGCTTCATTCAATTCTTTTGGAACCTTTAATGCTGTGTTAAGATCATGGGCTCCTGAAAGGACATCGTCGACGTAGAAATAATTTTTTTGTATAGCAGCTGCAAATGGAAAGGTATATTGCAGATCATCAGCTAATTGCAAGAGGGTACGTATAGCCAGATATGGTGCACAATTAACACCAAACGTAACCGTCTTTAGTTCTTAGTCAACATCACTGTTTTCGAGGTTGCGAAACAGTATTCTCTGATAGGGTACATGATCGGGATGAACCAAGATTTGACGATACATTTTCTCGATATCAGCGTTAAACACGAATCGATAAAAACGCCATTTTAAAAGCAATGTAGTTAAGTCGGTTGTAAAACAGGACCGGTGTATAATACATAATTTAGACTGACTCCATTGCTTGATGGATAAGACGCATTAAAAACCACTCGAGTTTTGGTTGTGATACTGTCAGGCTTTGTGACCGCATGGTGAGGTAAATAGTAAGAACATATTTTCTCATTTCGAATTAATTCCTTAGGTGAGACTATCTCCATATGGCCAAGGACAGAATACTCCTCAAGTACTCGATTGTACTTTGAATGTAACACAGGATCCCTCTGCAATGATTTTTTTAAACGATTGAGTTGTTTGTGTGCTATATCCCTGGAATACCCCTGTGTGGGCATTGGGTTCTTAAAAGCAAGACATACAACATAGCGACCATTGGAGTCTCGTGACGTTGTTTTCTGGTAAACCTCTTCACATATTCTATCTTCATGCAAAAGCGGCTTGGATTCTAGGATCGCCTCGATTTCCCAAAATTTAGCAATTTGTTGATCCAGTGAGGTCTCACTAAAGAATGACAAGACTTTTGAAAAGGAGTTACAACTTTCTTGTGGCAGGGGACCGGATAATACCCAGCCAAACACTGTGTTCTGAGCCACTAGTGACCCAAAAACATTGGGCTTGACTGCTTCCTTAATAACTGAAGGGTATAAGTCGGCACCAATAACAAGATCCATTTTTGAGCTCTCATAAAAATAGGGATCGGCTAGCACTAAATCTATCGGTTGTGAAATTTCATCCTGGCGTATAGTGCATGTTGGCAAATCCCTAATAAGGCGTTTTAACGCAATTACGTAATCTAAAATGGAGAAGGTTGAAATGTATTAAGAGCCCAGCCGTAATGTACATATCTTTGAAGCGGTTGCTGTTACTACTGAACTCATACCCGATATCTGAGCATGAATTGGTTTTACAGGAAGGTCCAACTTTCTCTCCAAAACTTCTGAAATGAAGGTAACTTCTGACCCCGGGTCTAATAATGCTTGCAATGTAAAACTACTTCCTTAATGATGGATATCTATCAAAGCCGTTGCTAAAAGGACACGCTTGTTGTTTCGAGCAAAATATGATTAAACGTGAAGAGGATTTTTATTCTCAGTGGACTGTAAGTTTTGATCGTTGTGAGTGTGTGAATTCGTATTGAATTGAGACACCCTTTGCTCGAACTATAAGGAGTGTTATGAGTTTCAGAACTATCAGACGTATGTTACTGCGTATGATGTCTCTGTTTACATTGCATGCAAGTGTGAACACTATGGCATTCTGACACTAAATGAGTAGAAGATAGGCAGTTCGTACAATATTTTAAAGAATTTACATTTGAAATTCTATCACGGATAGACATTTGGGCAAATTTTGGACAAAGTCGGAGAGGGTGAAGGTTTTTGCAAAGTTTGCAGTTAAAGTTACTGCTTTTTGTATGGAAAGCTTTGTGTTAGTTTTCTCGCTTAGAGCTGTGAATCGAATTTTTAAGTGACTAACGCTTTTGTCCGGGAGAGTGTTTTATATCAGATATGGTTTCTAGCACTCGGTATCTGTTAGTTAAGAACGAATCCATTTCTGTCCAAGATGGAATATAGCGAGGGCTTTTAATTGATTGTTCCCATAAAGAGAGAGTTCTTTCAGGCAATCGGTTTGAACATAAGTAAATAATAATGGGATCCCAAGTACTTATGTTTATCCACGTTATGGGCCTGTAGAATTGATAAACAGTCATTGACCTCCCTTTGGAGTTCTTTAATATTTTTTTCGGACTCTAAATGCCAGATCGAAATTCTCAGCAGTGAGAGGGAACTTGGAAACTATATTGTTAGCTACTTCCTTCGTTTTTGCACGTAGGTGAAACAACTTTTGCACGGAATACCATTTTGGATGATTTATGTACACTGCTGTGAACATGTCACGAAATGACGGCCATGTTAAATAGTCGCCATAAAAGGTTTCTGTGTCATATGGGGGAACCTTTATATATGGAACAGGACTAGCAATATCAGCCAGAGTGGTTTGAGCGATACTTGATGTACGCATCGAACAGTTTGGCGGTACCACAGAGCTAGAAACTTCAGGTGAACAATTCTGATTATTGTCTAATTTTTGTCGTTGACAGATTGCGGTGGAGAATGGTGAATAATACCGCGTGAAATATTGTGAGCCGCATCACATTCAACAGCATTTAACTTCTTACCATGTTCAGCACACGCGGAGTACTAGAATAGGAAAAAAAGGGGGAAACCAACTGGGAAACTGGGAATTTGTTTGAATAAAACACCGAAGATCACGTTATAAAACTTAATACTTTATTGTTCGCTGTACGCTATCGAGCGATCCTTAAATTCTTGGGCTTTCGATTTTATAATGACAATTTGGCGGGAAACTTACATTTTGTATATACATTTTTTAGGCTATTTGTATATGTCAACATTGACTGCCACGTCATTCATATATGAATGACAATCATGTTTTCGTGGGGCCATGTCAGGTACATGTCCTTATAGGGCCATGTCCCGTCATACACATATGAATGACACGGCCATTGTGGAAACATTGTATGGTATTCATATTTGAATGATGTGACCTGCTCGGGAATATTTACAATTTTTTAGTAAGACGATTAAAAGGCATCCAAAAATTTTTAATTTTCACTTTTAGAAATGTTGCCAAAATTTGCTTGGCAGTCAATGTGTTTTAAACAATATTGTAAATTAAAGCTTTTCATTACGTTACGTTAATGTCAAATAATATTACAATTTAGAAATGTTTTATTTAATAATTCGGAATCGCCAACATTTTCCCCGGCCGTGAACGGAGTTCGCAATTTACTGTACACGTCTTCTATTTAGACGTTTAGCGTTGTCTTCGCCCATCTGCTTGCCTAACCTTGTCTTCTTCGCCCATTTGCTACCTTAGTTAAACTTGTAACATGTGAATAGAATGGGTGATTAATATTGACATGCAAATGAGACAACACACAAATAAACATGTAAGGACACGTGGAGTGCGAACAAAACAGTTATTGAAAGATCATATTTAACGATCGTTAAATTGCGAAATTCTTGCTATCCTTCTTCTGTGCGTGGGACTGCTCTCCTTCCGCTTACGCAATTACCCATAGGAAATGTTCAATGAATTGTTTTTGCAATTGCCATGCCATTCATAAGTGTAAGTTGTGTTGTGTAGTGAAATAGTGGTGATGTTTAATTTATTATAGTAATATTTCTTTTTTTTTTTCTTTTTAATTTCATTGAGAGATTTTCAGGTGAGTTTTTTTTTTTACTAGGAATATTTTTATATTCTATTTATTATTTTTATATTCGTGGTATTGAGTTCGTGAGTTTTACGCGTCGGGTTAGTTATTTTTTGTGAATGGACGTTTACCGGTGTAATTTTTACTACTGTAGTAGATTTGATAGTGGTGTTCGGTGTCGTGTAATTTATTATGGTTTTGATAATTTTTGTTTTTTAATATTTATTACGTGTAAATTACCTTTTTTTCTGTAAATGGTACATATGTGTTAAAGACTGTCCCATAAGAAGAGTAATCGTTAGTGACTTAAATTGTAATATAAAGTTAATTGAGTTTAGTGTGATTCGTGTAATAGGGTGTGTATGTGTGAGTGCATGTAAATAATATAAACAGAGCTTTCGTGCGTAAAAGCGAAAAGTGTTTTGTGATACGCGTCGATTGTCTCGGCTTAGCGTACGGTGCTTTCGTGTTACCACTGGAGCTTTTCGTTGCTCGCGTTTTGACCGGCGAGAATCAGCTGGGACCTTTTTTTTGTAAACAGCTGTTGCTGATCGTGTTGATAATTTCATTTTGAATAGATTTTGTGTTGTGTATAAAAATGCTGGAATGGTGTAGTTTTGTATTATGTTAAATAAAAAATAAAGATACTGTGTTGTTAAACTGTTGATTAGCGTTTATGTGCTGTGTTGTATATAAGCTACTGTTTTATAGCAATACTCATAATTTTATAGATGAATTTTAAAACGTTTTAGTTTTAGTGGACTGTGAGTTAAATGTGTAGAATATTTTGTTTTTTATGTTTGATTGTTAAATAATTGTGTCGATTTCATCGGCTTTGTTCGATGGTAGGTAACAAATTTTTGTTATTGGCCTCTTGAGTGTTCAGTTTTTTGTTTTTAATGTTACCACGCGTACCAAGTTATCGCTTCCGGGATGAAGTTCAACGATGCGCGCGAGCATCCACTGCGACGGTGGTAAACCTTCGTCCTTGAGTGGGACTAGGTCCCCTACTTTCGGTGTTTCGACCCTATCCACCCACTTTCGCCAAAATGTGTCCACCACGATTTGAAGGCGTTTCCAACGCTCTATGTAGTTGACCTTGTCAGTTGAAACATCTCCTTGGGGCACAGTGTTGATCGTTTCGCCAATTAAGAAGTGTCCGGGGTGATGAGCTCCATTTCATCCAGGCTATCTGAAAGTGTACATAACGGCCGAGAATTCAGGCATGCCTCAATTTGGGTAAGAACTGTGTACAGTTCCTCGAACGTAAGCCTGCTGTCTTTAAAAAACCTCTTCAGATGGTGTTTCACCGACTTCACCCCGGCTTCCCAGAGTCCTCCAAAGTGTGGGGAAGCAGGGGGATAAATGTCCATTTCGTTCCCTGGGTTGCCAAGGTAGCCGCGATTTCCTTCCAGTCGTGTTGTGCGTGTTCCATCAAGCGTTTGAGTTCCGCGTTCGCTCCGACGAAGTTAGTACAGCAATCGCTATATACCTGTGAGCAGGTACCTCTTCGAGCCGTGAAGCGGCGGAAAGCTGCCAAGAACGCCTGTGTACTAAGGTCGGAAACCGTTTCTAAGTGTATTGCCTTAGTCGCTAGGCAAATAAAGATTGCGAAGTAGCCCTTTAGGATCTTCGCTCCTCGCCCCTTCCAGGTCTTAATTTCTATCGGACCTGCGTAGTCAACCCCAGGGTTGCTGAATGGTGGGGCCATTCTTACTCGCGGAGCCGGCAAACTCCCCATCAATTGCTGCATATGTTGCTTCTTGTGTCGAAAGCAAATGACACATTTGTGGTTATGCTTCTTGATGCTTCGATTGCTGATGAGCACCCAGCATGCAGTTCGGATGAATGCTATCATTTGCTGTATTCCACCATGCAAGGTTTGCTCGTGTGCGTCATGGATTATCAGGATTGTGAAGGGGTGACTAGGGTGTAAGATTAGGGGGTGTTGTTGATTAAATGGTAACATTGTATTTTGAAGTCGGCCGCCTACTCGTATAATGCCTTGACCATCCATAAACGCATTCAGTGACTTCAAGCTTTTCGGGATCGTCACGTTGTTTTCTACTTCGTTAGAGAACATGTCCTGTTGAGCCGACCGAACAGCTATCTGCGGTGCCGCATGAGGTTCTTCTGGGCTGAGTGTACCGAGCTGTTTGGAAGTAGATCCTGCCCTGCAATTTTGCCCGAAACGGCGACAATAAGCCAAAACTCTAACCACCTTAGCGAGCCGTGAAAACTTTCTGATGAGTTTTCGTATCTCATCGTTCGTGCCGAGAGTTAGAATATGAAGAGCCTTGACTTGATTGCTGGCTGATCGGGTTTTTCGAATTTCCACTGATCTCTAAGGAAGCCTGGACCTTTCCACCATATATCCTGAGTTTCTAAGGCGGAAGGAGAGATGCCTCGCGATGTTAGATCAGCTGGGTTTAGTTGAGTTGGTATATGTCTGCAATCGTCTCTGTCCCCGCACAACTCTAGTCGGGGAAGACTTACCATGTTTAAAGGAGCTACTTTGGTCTTTGCGAGAATAAGGCACATGTGTGTGTTGTTGTCGTCATCCAGTACCCGTAGGTAGACAGCTGCCCCATATGCTTTGAGTGAAGCATCGCAGAAACCGTGCAGTTCTATTTAATTGCTGCCTTTTCGAGTTCCAGTCCATCTAGGAAATTTGTTGTTCTGGATGAGTGGGAGCTCCCGGCTAAATTTTTTCCATTCCCTCTTCAGTTCCGAAGGAATTGGTTGGTCCCAATCAGTTCCTCGACGCCATAATTGTTGCATAATAATTTTCGCTTGCATGATGCATGGTGAGATCCAGCCAAGAGGATCGAACAATTTCGCAATTGCCGACAGAATTGTCCTTTTAATTATCTCCTCGACCTCTGGTTGGAAATTCTGAAATGAAAAGGAGTCTGTTTTTGGATACCACCTGATACCTAAAGTCTTCATATGGACTGAAGACCCGAAGGGTAGCTCAAAGTTTATCTCACGATCCTGAACAGGAATGTCGCTAAGCAACTCTTTCTCGTTGGAAGTCCATTTCCGGAGATTAAATCCAGCGGTTGCGAGCATTTTCCGGACTTCATCCCGCCTTTGCCGCGCTTCTTTGATGGAATCTGCTCCTCTAATGACGTCGTCAACGTATATATTCCTCTTGATGACTGTCACCCCTATGGGATATTTGTCCTTCTCATCTTCGGCGACTTGATGAAGAACGTGAATGGCTAGGAATGGCGCAGACGCTGTACCAAAGGTTACCCTTTTCATCTTAAAGGCTTTGACTGGCTGACCTTCATTTAACCTCCATAAAATTAGCTGGTAGTACCTATCTCCTTCTGTGATCCAAATTTGGCGATACATCTTCTCGATGTCCGCCGTGAAAGTGTATCGATGGTTCCTCCACCTTAGGATGATATCGATGATGTTGGTCTGGAGTTTGGGGCCCACCATTAAATGGTCGTTTAACGACGTCCCATCCGTGCTTTTTGAAGCTGCGTCAAACACGACCCTGAGCTTGGTCGTGGAGCTGGCTTCCTTTAGAACGGCTTGGTGAGGGAGAAAGGAGTGGTAGGGTGACTGGATAGTGCTGTCGTTGTCAAGATCGACCTCTTCCATTTGTTGCAATGTTGCTTCTCGTCCTTCTGAAACCGTCTTTCCAGGTAAGCCAATCTCTTCAGCGCAACCTTCCTACTTGCACCTAACGCAGGACGCTTCCCTCCTTTGAATGGTAGTGCCACCTCATATCGTCCGTCTGCTAGTCGTCTCGTATGTGTAGAAAAATGATGCTCACAGACCTTGTCCTCTTCCGTTGCTTGGGTTTGAAACGGTGCCTCTTCTATGTCCCAGAACTTTCTCATCTCTGTGTCCAGGTCCACCAGCTGCACAAAACTTTGAAGGGTCCTTGCAACGTTTTTGGCGACCTTCCCCAAAATGATCCAACCCAATTGGGTATTTTGTGCAATGGGTTCGTTGACATCGACATTTCGTATGATGTCTGGGAGGATGATGTCCGAGTAAACATCAGTACCAAACAGAATCGACGGTGGCGGGTAAATAAAAGGCGGGATCGGCTAATTGTAACCCAGTTATGTGGTGCCAATCGGCATGCATCATTGGTTGGGCCGGAAGAAGCCCAGTCAACGACTTGAAAACGTAGGCCCTGGCAGAACTCTCAAAAGTCGAATTGCTCGACCTGAGGGCAATGTCGATGTAGCTCTGACTAGTGCCGTTGCTGATCTTCCCCAACCCTGATATTTTTAAATAGGTACGGTGCCTATTCAAACGGAGTAATTGGGCAGCTGATTCGGAGATAAATGTTGCTTCGGAACCGGAGTCAATCAGGGCACGTAAATTGACATATCTCCCGTCAGCCGAACTAACTTTGACCACCGCTGTGGCCAACAAAATGCTGGTTTCGATCTTCGATGATGCGAAAAGGTGTTGCGTGTATTGGAGCTCGGTTGTTCGGCAGTTGTCGGATGAAAGACAGGTGCGTTTGGGTTCACGGCTACCTGCTCCATATGACTGCTACCACTAGGGTGTTGACTCCGTAGTGCTGCTGTGTGAGTGTGACTCCAGGGCATAGTTCCCGCAGGTCCTATCGCGGCTTTTTTCGTGGTGTCGTCTATCCAGCTACTTCCATCTATGGATTTATACGGTTCGCTTATTAGGACTATGTCGATCCATTTTTCCCTTACTGTTTGCGCCAGAAGGTCCTGCGCGGCTGCGCAATTATTTAGATTTATCTGGGCTATATTCATCATGATAATTTAGCCAGTGCCTTCTTTAGTTCCGGGCATTTACTGCTACCAGCTACGTATCCGGCATTTTCTGGCGTAGTAATCTTACACCAGAAGCATAGTGCGTCCTTTTTGCAGTCCTTGGCTATGTGACCTTCTTCTCCACAGTTTCTGCACTGTTTGGATCGGTCATGCTCGCTCTTGCATTGTCGGGCCGTGTGGCCGAACTCTAGACACCTGAAGCATTTGGTGAGGGCTTTTCGAACTCGAATGCGGCAGTTCACCCAGCCGACTTTGATTTTACAGGACTCTAGCAGTTTGTTCGCCTTTTCTGCCGGTAGCCCAACTGTCGCTATCTGTGTGCCTCTATAGGCCTTTCGAAGGCTGAGCACGTCTACTTCGGTAACTCCAATGCTATACTGGGCCTTGATTGCTTCACAAATGTCTTTCCTGTTAGTGAATTCGTCGAGGTCTTTGATTTCGACCGTGAATCTCTGCGTTAGAGTGCGGATCTCCGCCCCTGCACCAACGTTCTCGCCAATTATGCCCCTGAATTGTTCAGTTCTGTCACCAGATTCGCGTAGCTGGAACAGCAGGTCGCCTTTCTGGGTTCGTCTAATCTTTGTGACCGATTCACCCAGATTGTGGAGCTTGGGATCCGCTTTGACTCTGCGGAGTATTTCGGCGTATGAAAGTTCTCCCTTGCTTGCCACCACGATTGCGTCCGGTCGCGTTTTTACCCTGGTGGTCTTGCCTGGTTTCTTTTCATCCTTCTTCTTTTTTCTGACAACTTTCGACCAAGCGTTGTCGTCGCCTATAGTCTGCTCGTTGGTCACCGCGCTGACGGGTTTTGTACTACTTGTGGCCTGCCCGTCCTTTGTGGCTTTGGTGGGTTTTTTGGGCTTGACCTTCTCCTTTTTTTTTTGCTTTGCCGTCCTTCCGGGGCTCCTCCTCACTGCGGGGTGCCTTGTTTGCTTCAACTGGGTGCGGCGACTTTTGCCGGCGTTTCGAGTTCGGCGACTGGGTTCCGGCCTTCGTTTGGGTCCCAAAATCGTCTTCAGCCATGGTGATCTTTGGGAGGCGTTGTTTCTGCGGATCTTTGGCCTTGTCATCATGCATCTCAATCGCTGAGAGCTCATAGAGCGCTTTGATGCTCTCGATTGCGTCCCGCATTGGTTGGTGGATGGAGCGGCTTTTGCCATCCTCCAACATTTCCACCAGGACTTTTATTTGTTCACCTAGTCGATGGAACACAGAGGGCTGGGTGTTTGAATCCAGCACAGTTGTCGTGCTCCTTTGGGGAGCCATTTCTCCCTCAGGACTCCTCTGGGGCGTTGGTAGCTGTCTAGCCGGCGATCTTCTTACAATCGAGCTCCTCTGGAAAGGGTTCTCTCCGTTGACCTCGTTCTCCTCGTTTTTGTTTTGATTTTTGTTTGTTGAAGTCATTTCTGTTGGGTCCCCACTCAAAGCCGCTATCAATGCTCGGATGTGTAGTCACCTAATGATCCCATGGTTATCTATGCATGCAGTGAGGCCATGCGAGGGTTGACACAGACCCTTATGGGGTTATGAGCCAGAGCCGGATTGGTGCTAAGCAGGAATGTTACATCTGCACCTACACCACCAACCTAATGGTAACGAAACATTGAACGTACTTTGAGGCCTGCCATGGTTTTAACGGGACGAGGGCGCCTGTAGCATTAACCTGAAAGCCATTTCAACCGGATTTCACTCCAGCTTACTCAGGTAACAGAACACTACAGACGTCAGCCCTCATAGCTATCAATCAAAATTCGTGTTTCCAGTAAACCACAATTAAGACCCTACGGCCTACTGGGCTCGGTCTTAATGTTTTGTGTCGTTTTTGTTTGTCTAGTATTATAGCATTATACTATAATAATAAACAATAAATTGTAATATATATGTGTATATATATATATGTATATATATATACATATATACGTATGTGCAACCTCTCTTCCGGGGGTGAGAAGTTGCTCGCTTCACGGTGTTGGTGCGTCCGGATCTCGCCAGAGAACGAAGTGTGTGTGTGTTAAAAAGAGTGTGGTGTCGCTTGTGACAAAAGTAGCAGTTTTTGTTCCTAGGGCAATCTCGGCTAAAATGGCTATATGCAACACAATTGTCACAGACACGAACTTGGCGAACGGTCTGAAGCCTCTGCGTCACGTCCATGCCTAAAAATCGGAGACATTTTCTTAAGGAATGTTGCCCTTGCTGGCACACCTTACACGGAAAATGCTTCGCTTGTGTTTTTGCGTGAAACACATTGGGCATGCTCTCCGACTTTGACCACGGCTTGGCGATGGGCTTCAGTGTCGATTGTTGCCTGATGGCCTCGAGTTTTCGAAACCGAGTTTCCAAAAAATGGGCAAAATCGGACATGGTACGAAGTTAATTAGTGCTGCCAAGTTTCTCTTCCCACAACTGCTTAGTAAATGTGGGTAGCTTTTGAAAGATTACATAGATAACTATTGTATCCCACTGCTTTACTGGTACTTCTAGGTTATTTAACGCATGCAAACATTCCTGAGACACATCTAAAATCGATTTGAGTCCCTCTGCAGACTCTTTCGTAAGGGACTACTGGTTAAAAAAGAGTTTCAGCTGAGCGTTGACTAACACGCGTTTATGGTCGAATCTCGCTATCAGCAGTTCCTAGGCTTTGGTGTAGTTTCCTGCATCTAAAGATAAATGTTGCAGGAGTCTTGCTGCATCACCTGTGAGACCCGACTTAAGGTAATGCAACTTCTGATTCTCACTAAGCGTTTTGTTGTGGTGGATCAAGGATATGAAAATGCCGTGAAATGAACGCCATTTGGTATACGATCCAGCAAATTCTGGAATCTGTATCTTCGGAAGACGAATTTCTGTCGACATTGCAGCTGCAGGAACAGCAGTAGGAGAAACAAACGAAGCTTGAGGATTCTTCGGGCTCGGAGCACACTTATCGAGGGCATCTAACAAATCTATCCGATACTCCAAGTAATAGTCGTTGATTTTTTCGTAGACCTGTAGTAAATCATCCCTTTCTAACCCTTTTTCTAGCTTGCCTGCACTTATGATTTTCTCGTGGTATCGCCTAGCACATGCAAGATTTTCCTCCAACACCGAAAGACGAGTTGCTAGATAGTTGGATGTACGACGAGACTCGCCTGTCTTTTTAAAGTTAGAGCGATCACGCCCTATTTGCTCTAAAAGCATTTTTTGGAGTTCTCTAAATGACATAATGGGACTTTTTCTTATCAATAAATAAAAAAAGAACAAAAAAGAAATGAAAAAATGAGGACTTACGTGTTATGCCTTGTGTTGACGGTAAAAATTGGATTGCACGACGCGGGAATCCCGATTTGAACGAATAAAAAAGTTTCAATTGTCCAACAATGGAATTTAAAGAACTGAAATAAAGAATTTGCTATTTGCACTTTCACACTGTCTGTACACCTGTGTTTATATAAATCTTTTCTTTTTTTTACTTTTTAGTTTAGTTTCACTCAATCTTGGACTGTTGTACAGCCTGGACGTGTTATTATTTTACTTCTTTTCCTTGTATTTCTTTTTCCCGTACCAACCGGAGTTTTAAAAAACTGTTTTTATTTACTTTTACATCAGAACAGTGAACTAAAAATTTGACATTTATTTATCTGTGTTAGTGACTACTATAAGTACACTCTTTTACACACACATTTGTGTTTGGCTTCGTTAAGCTTATTGTCAAATTTAACTGTCAAATTTAATATTTACCAAGTGTTGGTAGTACAGTGTTGATAATACAGTGTTTCAAGTTTTATCTTTACCACACTTTTATAAAGTTCTTTTTTATTTATTCATAATTTTTGATTTTTATCTTATAAATTTTGTGCAATCTAAAATTAAAAATGGATATCGGTTGTGTTGAATGCAAGGAAAATTATAGTGCACACGACATCTACATATCCTGTGACGGATGTCGTAAATTATTCCATACCAAATGTGTGGCATTATCACCCAGAACAGGGGATGATTTGCGAAATTCAACTCCGAACGGTCTTCATTGGTTTTGCACACAGTGCCGGAAGTTTTCAACATCAACGCTGCTGAGATTACTCGATGAGTGCAGAGGTCCGTCGAAACTCATAATGGCGGAGCTTGAGCGTATCCAAACACTTTTTAAGCAACATCTTACTACCTGCGAAAAATTATACGATCTTGCGTTTTGCAATGAAGGCATCCTGAAAGCGAGCAGTACCCGTCAGAAATTAGCCAAGCCTAAGCCCACATCAAAATCTAAAAATATTGACTCATTGTTAACATCGGATATTGCCGTCAGCTTGCCATCGCCAAATTCTCGAAATGACTGCGGAGACACTGCGGAACCATCGCCTCTGGTTGTTGACTGCGGAGACTCTGCGGAACCATCGCTTCTGGTTGTTGACCCTGTTGTCAATCACCCTCTTCCTCCTGAACCTGCCGTTAACGTAACTATTACATCGTACATCGTACATCGTACATTACTAGTACATCGGAACTCCAAAATTCATCATCTGTCAGCCTCGTAGTAGTTAAGAGGCCTCCTCGTAAGATGATTTTCATATCGAGGCTTTCTTCTACCACTTCAGCTAATGACATCGTGAGCTACATTAGCAACAAAAGTGGTATACCAGTTTTATCTTTAAATTGCTTCAAGTTCAATTTTAATCAACCTCGTGAAATAGCATCATTCAAGCTATTTACACCAGATGTTTATTTTAATCTGCTTCTTTCTGCTGACTTCTGGCCTGATGGGACATTGGTACACGAATATATTCACCGAGCTAGACCTGCCTTATCAACCAAGACACCTGTATCTACAGCCGTAACATCGCATCCAAAAAACGATTAAGTATTTCTAAAACTTTAAGTATAAATTCTAAAAAAAAACTATTCTTTATATTATCAAAACGTAGGCGTTTAAAAAATTGTATCTTTCATCCTCATCATTGGATTTCGATATTATTATTTTTATAGAGACTTGGCTTTTAGACAGTCACTTTACCGCTGAATTTATGAGTGGCTCTTCTTTTAATGTTTTTCGTAAAAATCGCTGCGTGCACACTACAGGTTTGCTCAGAGGTGGTGGAATAATGATTGCTGTACGTAGTTGCTTTTCTTGTAGGCAGCTTGAGCTGCCTTCGAATAATCTAAATCCGTCTACAAATTTTGATGTTGATCAATTAATTTTAAAAATTTCCTTTTCATCAGACTTTGATCTTTTTTTGATTGCCAGCTATTTACCTCCTGGTAGCCCTTTAGAGCTATATAAATTACATTTCGATAATTGTCGTACTCTACTTGATAATTTAGGACCATCTCAACATGTAGTGTTCACCGGTGATTTCAATTTGGCGAATATTGTATGGGAGTTTAATAAATTTGATAGTTATCTTATACCTTATAATGTAACTACTGAGAAAGAGATTGAACTTATAGACTTCTTTAGTCAGTATGATTTAGTTCAGGTTAATTCAAATAAAAATAGCTTTAATCATATCCTTGACCTTATGTTTGTTGATAAAGAATTTGTTGTTAATATTGAATTAGCTGATTCTCCCATTCTCAATAATTCTATTTTTCATAATGCCTTAATAGTTGATTTCTCAATCCTTCATTATCAGAAAATTTTAAATAGTTCAAAATTTAGTAATGATTGCAATAAAACGGATTTTGTTGCAATTAACGACTACTTGAAATCGGTATCATGGAATGATATATTATCATCACTAGACTTGGAAGCTATGTATGACACATTCTTTTCTATTTTAAATTCTATTATTACTCGCTTTGTTCCGGTTAAAAAAAGTATTCTGAATGGGCACCCTATCTGGTTTAATAGGAGGCTTTTGAATCTTAAAAATAAGAAGAATAAGGCCTACAAACGTTTTAGGGAAGACAGATCTAATATGGAATTAAGATCTTGGTACCAGCTTGGCAAAGGGAATTTGACGTTCTCAACAAATTTTTGTACAGATCTTTTTGGAACTTTGTAAATTCCAAAAGGAATACAAATGGGTTACCGAATCTTATGTATTTTAAGGACTCTTCATCCGATGATACTAAATCGATTTGTGATTACTTTGCCGACTATTTTAGTTCAGTTTATAGCCTTAATGATGGACCTGATTCTTTTTCTAACTTAGAATCTATGATCAACCTTGGCGACTTGCAATTTGATAGGCTAGATATTGAGAAAGCTCTTACTGACCTTAAGGGTATAAAAAGTGAAGGTCCTGATGGTATTTCACCTATCTTATTAAAAAATTGTGCAACTTCTTTGTCTTATCCTCTTCATCAAATCCTCTCCAAATCAATCTCGTCTGGAAGTTTCTTAGATATTTGGAAAATATCTCACATTGTTCCAATCCATAAATCCGGTTCTAAACAAAATGTTTGCAATTACCGTCCTATCTGCAAAACCTCTTCCATTCCTAAACTGTTTGAAAAGTTAATTACTAACAAGATTTCATCCGTTGTAAAAAATTGTATTTCTGCCCAACAGCATGGGTTTATTTAGGGCAGATCTACCTGTACAAACTTATCACTTTTTTGCAATTTTGATATAAATAACTTCGAGATCGGTCTTCAAACTGATGTGATTTTTACAGATTTTGCAAAAGCATTCGATAGGGTTTGTCACAAAACATTAATAAGGAAACTTTCCTGTCTGGGTTTTCACTCTAATTTACTTGATTGGATTGAGTCGTATCTGAGCAATCGGGTCCAATTTGTGAAAATAAATGATATCCTTTCTAAACCTATTAAAGTAACTTCGGGCGTTCCACAAGGTAGCCACCTTGGCCCGTTGTTATTCTTACTCTTTATCAATGATCTTCCTAACGTTATCAAACACTCTGAATGCCTTTTGTTTGCTGATGATCTAAAGGTTTATCGTGCAATAAAGACTGAAAATGATTGTGATCTCTTGCAGGAAGATATAAATGCTGTTGAAGAATGGTGCGTTTTTAATAATTTGCTCCTTAATACTTCTAAGTGCCAATGCTTTACACTATCTAGGTCTTACATGCCTATTTTGTATGGATATGGTATAAAGAACAATCCACTTAATAGAGTATATTTAAAAAAAGACCTGGGTATTCTGCTTGATCCTCGCCTTACCTTCAATGAACACATAGACTATATTGTTTGAAAAGCTAACTCTATGCTTGGTTTCCTTAAACGGAACTCAAGAGATTTTACTGATCCGTACACTTTGAAAACCCTTTTCATATCTTTAGTTAGACCGCACTTGGAGTATTGCAGTATTATTTGGAACCCATCATACAATTTGCATTCCTATCGAATTGAAAGAGTTCAGAAATGTTTTACCAGATTTTTGTTTTTCAAATTAAATTGGCGAATCGAAACGCCATCCAATAAAACCAGATTGTTATTAATAAATTTAAATACTTTAGAATGTCGTCGTAAATATTTTTGTGTCATGTTTATCAGAGACCTAATTCATTGTCAAATTCAGTGTCATACTTTGCTTTTTATGCTTGATTTTAATTTTCCTTCCCGAATTTTACGCGGTCAATTCCACTTCCGGGAAAGGATGCACCGAACAAATTATGCTCAAAATGAACCAATTGCTCGTTGCATCAATGAGACTAATTCAGTATTAGCATCATTAGATATTTTTGAAAATTGTTCTAGATTGAATTTTAAAAAGAACCTGTTATTAGCTTTATCTGGTAACATTTGATTGTTGAAGTTTCCTATCCAATTATTTAAATTGTATAAAAAAAAAAAAAAAGTTTATTTTTGAATCGTATTTATTGAATGTACGTAGTATGCTTATTATCCCTAATACTCCTTAATTTCGCTATTTAGTCTGTAAGAGATTATTATTATACTCTGTTAGATGAATAAATGAAATGAAATGAAATTAGCGAGTTTAATGTTTGTCACACACTGTTTTATGTTTTTTTAGTTTTTTTCACACACTGTATTAGTATCTGGCTCGATTGGACCAAAATGTTCAGCACACGCGGAGTATTAGAATAGGAAAAAAATGGGGAAATCAACTGGGAAACTGGGAATTTGTTTGAATAAAACACCGAAGATCACGTTATAAAATTTATTGTTCGCTGTGCGCTATCGAGTGTACCTTAAATTCTTGGGCTTTCGATTTTATAATGACAATTTGGCGGGAAACTTACATTTTGTATATACATTTTTAAGGTTATTTGTATATTTCAATATATAAACAATATCGTAAATTGAAGCTTTTCATTACGTTACGTTAATGTTAAATAATATTACAATTTAGAAATGTTTTATTTAATAATTCGGAATCGCCAGCATACCATTTTCTATAATTTCACTCAAACAATTAATATAGGCGTTCGAAGATAACCGATATTTTGATTTTATTGCATCTAAATCGTCTTGAACTGAGGTACCATCTGCACGTAAGCAAAGAGGATAACACCGTTTGATGTTACACCACAGATCCTTTACTTCGATTTTTGATGCTTTCATCCAATGAACCTGAAGTTTGGTCAACTAAAGGAACTTCTTGGAAATTTGTGTAAAAATCAATCAGCTGATCGGCAGCGATAATAAAATCGTCTAACGCACTCATATCGATATAAAAAATCAATAGGTAACTTGAAGACTCACCCCAAATGAAATTGCTTAGGCACTTGCACGATAAACCGTATAATTATTGACCAAATCAATAAACTTTACAATATTTAATCACTTTCGGTAATAATAAGACTTTTTTTGTATTGAAAAACTAATGCACTGATCTTAAAGTTATGTACTGATCTTAAAGTTATGTACGCACCTTTTAAGCAAATCAGACTAAATTGCAATGCTTCTGTTGTGATCTTCGTGGGGTACAGGTATCCAGGCTTCTGATGTGTTTAATTTGATGAGTGTGGAGTATGTTCTTCGTGCTCTGATGATGCGAACTGTGATGATGATGATGATGATTATGATAATGATGATTATGATGTTGCGGCTTGATGATCTTCTGAATTTGGTTTTGTTTTGGTTTTTTTTTTTTTAATTACGTTTGCTTGTAGGGCCCGATTATGTGCTGTTCACTTGCACGTGATCGGTGGCCAACTGGCGAGTGCAGTGAAATGTCCAATTTGTTATGACGAGAAAAATGATCGTGGAACCGAAATAAGTAGGAAGACGTTAATAATTTTTTTGTTCGTTGAGAGAGGCATGGATGCAATGTGGAATGGATAGTGGGAAAAGCTAGTGAATACAAAAATAACTGCTAGAAAGCAGCAACTAGATCTTAAGTCACGTTTACACCTAAACTTTAGTTGTACTTGAATATTTAAGATCAGAGATAAATCGAAAAAAATTTAAGGAGGTACAAAATAGCTCGCAAGACGTTTATACATAGGTATAAAAAACTCAATCGCCAAATAGGACATATGTATGTACATATGTACATACATACTTCAATGATGCATACAAAAAATCTTAAAGTGCATGGACGTTAAAAGAGTGGGGTTAGTTGGATTAAACCAAAGACCATAAATGTGGCCCATTTTATGGGAAATGTCCGGTACTAGCTGAACATCGAGTCAAATATTTTGAAAAACATGATACTTGAAGAAAATGAATGTTGCAGATATTGCATGGTGAATCGAGGCACCAATGCAACACTCTTCACAAGTTCCTTAACGAACCTTTTTGGTATCGAAAATGGCTGAATGATGAATTTAATTATTAAGATTGTAAATAAGTTATGTAATAACTACTCTCACCAACAGACGACATAAAAGTCAAAGTTGTAATTTTTATTTGAATCAATAAAAACTTTTACTTTTATTATTTTCTGAATTTGAAAACACATAAAAAGTTAGAAAAAATATGTTGAAACGAGTGAAAATAAATCTTAATTGCAAAACTACATCTTCCTACTGCCTCAGGGTATGCAAGAGTAATGTAAAAAAAAAGTATTACACATTGTTCCCAAAACTATACCACGATTTTTGGATACATTTTCTTCTTTTGTATCTATTTTATTTAGTTCCAAATAAGAGCACCGGACGCCTATTATTCTTACAACTTAATATATAAATAGAAAAGTTTTACTGAAACAGTTCGGAAACTTAGTAGAAAAAATAAATAATGCCAGTCCGTGTCTGGACATACGACCCATTTTTTGATTCTTCTTATACCATCCCAGCATTTGTACTTTACAATCTTCTTCTATCTTCTTCTTCTTCTGTATATATATAAAAATGAATGTTTGTCTGTATGTCCTTTATAGAATCGTAAACTATGCATTTGATCATGTGATGATCTTTAGCAATGTTGTTGTGCATGAGCCCGCGAAGGTTTCTGAGTTGGTACGACCAATTTTCGACAGATGGCGCCACTGCCATTCCAATGAATTTCATATATTGCCATGACAGTTCATGCTGATTTGAATTGAAACGAAAACAGCGAACGAATGATGACGTTTCGAGTTGTGGGTGACATAAGAATTTATGTAAATTGTGAAATTCATGTCCGGCTCACATGGAACAGACAATATTGTCGTTTTTCGAATAGTTTTGTGCATTTCATTATGAGTTAAATAAATAATTCAATCGAATTTTCGTAGTTTCCGTCAACGGTCAGCTGTGCGCCACTTATCGCCAAGCTTGCCAGGAACTAGATCTTCTTGAGAATGATGCACATTGGGACACTGCACTCGCTCGCTGATGCATCGAATACTGCTCGACCACAGCAAATACGCACGTTATTTGCCATAATATTGACAACCTGCTTAACATCTAATCCAAAAGATCTATGGGAAAAATACAAGGACTACATGAGTGAAGATATTCTACATCGTTTGCGCGTTGCGAATCAAAATCCGGACATTCAATTTACACCAAACGTGTATAATGAGGCATTGATTTTGATTGAAGACTTATGTTTGGCAATCGCTAACAAGGCACTGGTGCAACTGGGAATGCCTGCTACGAATCGACCAGCGAACGACCTTTTCGATCGTGATTTGCAACGAGAAACACACTTTGATTCTGACGAACTGGGGACATTTGTTCAGACAAATCTTCCGCAGTTGGTTCCAGAACAACGCATTAAATCTTAATTGCAAAACTACATCTTCCTACTGCCTCAGGGTATGCAAGAGTAATGTAAAAAAAAAGTATTACACATTGTTCCCAAAACTATACCACGATTTTTGGATACATTTTCTTCTTTTGTATCTATTTTATTTAGTTCCAAATAAGAGCACCGGACGCCTATTATTCTTACAACTTAATATATAAATAGAAAAGTTTTACTGAAACAGTTCGGAAACTTAGTAGAAAAAATAAATAATGCCAGTCCGTGTCTGGACATACGACCCATTTTTTGATTCTTCTTATACCATCCCAGCATTTGTACTTTACAATCTTCTTCTATCTTCTTCTTCTTCTGTATATATATAAAAATGAATGTTTGTCTGTATGTCCTTTATAGAATCGTAAACTATGCATTTGATCATGTGATGATCTTTAGCAATGTTGTTGTGCATGAGCCCGCGAAGGTTTCTGAGTTGGTACGACCAATTTTCGACAGATGGCGCCACTGCCATTCCAATGAATTTCATATATTGCCATGACAGTTCATGCTGATTTGAATTGAAACGAAAACAGCGAACGAATGATGACGTTTCGAGTTGTGGGTGACATAAGAATTTATGTAAATTGTGAAATTCATGTCCGGCTCACATGGAACAGACAATATTGTCGTTTTTCGAATAGTTTTGTGCATTTCATTATGAGTTAAATAAATAATTCAATCGAATTTTCGTAGTTTCCGTCAACGGTCAGCTGTGCGCCACTTATCGCCAAGCTTGCCAGGAACTAGATCTTCTTGAGAATGATGCACATTGGGACACTGCACTCGCTCGCTGATGCATCGAATACTGCTCGACCACAGCAAATACGCACGTTATTTGCCATAATATTGACAACCTGCTTAACATCTAATCCAAAAGATCTATGGGAAAAATACAAGGACTACATGAGTGAAGATATTCTACATCGTTTGCGCGTTGCGAATCAAAATCCGGACATTCAATTTACACCAAACGTGTATAATGAGGCATTGATTTTGATTGAAGACTTATGTTTGGCAATCGCTAACAAGGCACTGGTGCAACTGGGAATGCCTGCTACGAATCGACCAGCGAACGACCTTTTCGATCGTGATTTGCAACGAGAAACACACTTTGATTCTGACGAACTGGGGACATTTGTTCAGACAAATCTTCCGCAGTTGGTTCCAGAACAACGCATTGCGTATGACAGAATTATGCGTGCAATCACAGAACAAAGCGGTGGACTGTTTTTCATAGATGCGCCCGGTGGTACAGGCAAGACTTTTCTTCTTTCACTCATTTTGGCAACCATACGATCATATTGCACTGGCCATTGCATCATCTGGAATTGCGGCAACTCTTTTGGATGGTGGCCGAACAGCGCATTCAGCATTGAAACTGCCGTTGAATTTGCAAAACACTGAGGCACCAACATGCAACATCAGCAAAAACTCTGGAATGGGCAAAGTACTCCAAACGTGTCAAATTATCATATGGGACGAATGTACAATGTATCACAAGAAAGAATTGGAAGCTCTTGATCGTACACTGCGAGATTTGAGAGGAAACGCACGGATCTTCGGTGGCGCACTCATTTTATTGTCTGGTGATTTTCGACAAACACTGCCGGTAATACCACGTTCAGCACCCGCTGATGAATTTAATGCAAGTCTCAAATCATCAGTTTTATGGCGTCATTTACAGAAATTGACTTTGAAAACCAACATACGTGTACAACTACAACGGGATACATCGGCTGTAAATTTTGCAAAACAATTAATGGATATTGGAAATGGGCGAATGCAAATTGATGAATCTACGCAATGTATCACCTTGCCAGCAAACTTCTGTAAGATCACAGAAAGCATAGACGAATTGGTGCAAAATGTTTTCCCAAACATTGCACAGAACTACCAAAATCATCAGTGGCTCAGTACGCGTGCTATATTAGCGGCCAAAAACATCGATGTCAATACCATCAACTTCACCATTCAGAATGGAATACCCGGCGAAACGACAACATAAAAGTCCATAGATACTGTGGTGAATCAAGACGAAGTTGTCAACTATCCAACTGAATTCTTGAATTCGCTTGAATTTCCAGGCATACCACCGCACGTTCTTACATTGAAAATTGGCGTACCCATCATTCTTCTTCGAAACATAAATCCACCACGACTTTGCAATGGAACCAGACTATAGTCAAGAAAATAATGAACAATGTTATCGAGGCAACAATTCTGACTGGAAAATTCAAAGGTGAAGACGTACTGTTGCCGCGTATCCCAATGATCCCGACAGATGTTGCAACTGTATGGATTAAATTCGTAGAATCCATGCTTCTCACATGGGCAGCTCTATGTGGCCTGCTCACGCGTCGGAAAACCTTCTGAAACGTTTACGCACCAGATGGAAAAACAAGAAATATTGTGTATCCCACAGCACTTCAATAAATATCGGATTGAAACGAAACGCTGCAATGTCACAATTTTTTCGAAATGAACAAAATCAAAATGAATTGAATATTTGTGTAATGTCTTTCCTTCAAATTTATTTTAGTTGGTGGCGTTGCAACGCGCGCAGGGTACAGCTAGTGAAATATAAATGTTACCACTTTTTTAATAAAGAATATGCTTAATTTAAAAAACAGATCCGCCTATCTCACTGGGACATCATTTACAATACATACGTACTTCACAAGTAGTTTTTTTTCTATTGTAATTTTGTTTGCATTATAAAATCAATGGAAAATTTCTTATTAATCAGATCTTTCAAAATCAAATAATGAATCGATTTTTTATCCACTGATTTGTTTAAAATCCGGAGACACATCGATTATTTCCACATATGTACATACGTATGTATGAATGTATGTGCACTCCAATTTACCGTTTAGTCTTTAGTAGAAAAATACCAATTTATCTCTACATTTTATTGTTTTTGACTCCTAAAATCTGCTGTCTTGTGTTATGAAATTGACTAGCAAAACGTAAAAAACTAAACTTTTGTCCCTTAATTGCATACGTTGTTTATAATGTTCTAAGGTTTTTAACTCAATCAGTGGTGATATAAAACAAAATAAGCAGATAATAGAGGTAACAATATGTTTCTTTGTAATACCATTGTATATGAAACTAATAGTACTATCACTTGAGGAAATCGATGGTGGCGCCCCTAGCGGCCCAAGTAAAGGACACGTCGCTGAGAACCACAAAAATCTTACGCTCTTCTGCCTCAACAATTTTTTTTTTATTTTTTGTTTTCCTTTCTAAGAGCTAAAAAAATTGCATACCCCTTCAAAAGAGAAAATGCAAAGTAAGATTGTTTTTTTAGAAACTGAAAATCAGCAGGAATATTTTTTACATACTTCACAAGTGTGTGCATTTGTCGTTCACCAATAAATTTTGAATCAAAATGTAAAATAAAAGATATAAAAATCTTCAGCATATGTATAGTATATACAATAAATAGCATTTGTGTGTGTTGACGAAGTAAATTATTTGGACTTCTTTGATTCCTTCTTTTTGCTGTCTTTTAGTTCTTTTTTCTCCTTCTCCTTCTCCTCGGGATGGTCTTCGTAAGCAAATAGTGTCTTAATTTCCCCCCTTATAAGTGCTACCAACAATGGGGTACCCATGCATGCTGGCACCAAATATAGTAGAGCGGGTTGTGCGTGTTTAAACACATGCATTACGAAGATAGTTGCCATTAATCCCAGGAAGTACGCTGTCAATGTGGAGTAAAAGTAAATGCGACTCTTCCTCTTTAGACTGTGATCAAAACGAAGGAGAAGAGCTATGAAAATGCCAGGGATAACGATGTCTCCTAGACCCAACATGGCAAAGTTGGATGCGTTCAAGCCGTTTGTGATAAGGTCTTGAGGAAACACTAGTTTGATGGGAGCTTCGAAGCTCTTTGCCACTGTAACCATAACATTAGTGCCGAAGACCCAGAAGATGTCGTAGAAGAACAGTCCACTGAGAAGGATGCATCCAGTTACGATGTTATTCAAGTGAAGCAGTTCAACTCCGTTTACGGCGAATGCGAGACCGAAGAGATTATTTGCAATCCAGTGTTTTTGAAGGAGGTACCACACTCCGATGACAGATGAGATTAGCAAGCAGACAATGTCGTGTGTGGAAAATTTGTAATTGATGATGTCTTCCTTAAGTTTGCCTTCACCTCGTGTGAAGAGTATGTGGAATGGAATTTTCGGGATTGCTGTTGGGATAAGAGAACCAACAATTGGGCTAAGTAGATGGGCTAGAGCAACGACACCAAGGAAAAAGAAATATCCAGTTATGAGGAGATTGATGTGTGCCTTTGAGAAGATCTTGAAGAACATATAAAGTAATTTGCACATGCACTCATTGAATTTTGTATACCCCGCTCAAATATCATACTGCGTTGAGTGAATATATCTAATTTGCAATGTGAATAACTCATCGGTCTACCCCCATTCAGTGCCACACTGCCAGTTGCCATGGTAGGTGCACGCTCCTCGTGCATATGAATCCGAGTGATAATGGAAATAAAGCAAAAGGAATGTGCTAAAAAAAAAAAGACACACACACAAAGCACATTCCTTTTTGCTTACATAATATTTCCTCTTCACCTATGATCGTGAAGTCTGTGCGGAGTGTGTGTGTGTTTTTTTTTCATTGCGAATAACTCATCGATCTGAGTTATTGGCAGTGCAAATGCACACTGGGGATGAATGAAAAAAAAGATTGTGTGTAAAGTTTTTTAAGTTGAAGTTTTTTCATTGAGGACAAAATGCACACACATATAGCACATTCTTTTTTGCTTGTTTTTACTACAAACATAATGTTTCTCTTCAGTCTTCACTTATGGCTAGTTTGTGTAAATAATTTCCTGGTAAACATTTTTGTTTCATTTCATTTGCATGCAATTGTATTTCGATTTATTAGAAAATTTTTATAGATTTTCAAAATGCCGAAATGTTCATATAAAGATTGAAACAATACCAAAAGAACATTTTTCTTGTCATTTTTTCAAGTCCCTAAAAATCATAGAAGGGAAGGAAGACATTATATGGCAATCAAACCCGAACTTGATTGCAACATTAAAAATGACATGGTATACGGCCTTTCTGACTTCGGGGAGCTGGGTAGAAGCGCTACTGTAGCCTCCAAAGAAATGGTTTTATTTTTAGGGGATTAAACAAAAATTGGAAGCAAACTGCATCTTATTATATAGGATGCCGGAAAGGTGATGATATTGCCGAGATTTTGAGGTTAACAATATCAAAAACTTTGGAGTGTGGTCTCCAAGTTATTGCTGTGACCAAGGCAGTAATATCAGAAGAGCATACACATTACTTGGGACAACCGAAACCAAGCCATTTTTTGAAATTGAAAATCAACAAATTTTTCTTTTATATGATTATCCTTACTTATTCAAAGCGTGCGAAATTGTTTGCTTAAGAATTTAATTTTAATATCTGACGGCAATGAGACAGAAACAGTTGTGTCCAAAGGATGTTCTCAGAAGCTGCAAGAAGCGGCTCTTACATTTTATGCCGGGTTTGCAGCTTTCAAGTTGCATAAGAAACTTAATTGTCAAAACTGCACTCTGTTCATGATAGATAAAACATACAAATTCCGAGAACAAGCTCTGTTAATAAAATTGCGAGCTTATAACACCTATGACACATTATCCGAATTTGGAAATTTTACTGTTCCTTCCTTGGAATTTGAAGCTTAGATATGTGAAAAGTATGCAAACACTTTTGAAAGCCAGTTTGTAAAAATACGACACGAAGGACACTTGGTTGAAGCTTTGCCAAAATTAAAAATGACAGCTTCCGCTAGTATGAAATGTGACGATGATGAGCACAGACACTCCATTTGCAAATTAATTTTAATTGGTCTAATCAAATTTTCGATTAAGAAAACCAATAATGATCTCTGTGGAGTTAAAAGTGTAAGGAATTGAAAATTTCACTTTATTATACGTACATACATATGTGTACCCATATTAATCCTTTCTTTGTTTTGTTAAGATTTTTTTTGGGAATTTTTGTTATATTTTCATTTTTTTTTCACTCTTGTTTGTTAAGTTTTTTTACTTATTCATTATTTTTTTAATTAATGGATATTTACTATTTATTTTATAAATATTATTATTTCTTTAGTTCTTACTAAAGAGCGAGGACTATGCCTACACCTCGAAAAAAAAACGCGTTTAATATTCTATCTCATTGGGTAACGTGGAAAAGAATATTTGAACTATTCAGCGCCCTTCGTTTGTCCGTGCAACAGAGTATAGGGTTTGATTCGAAAATTTTTCTGTATAATTTCATACAATTCAAACAAAAACAAACAAATCTATCCGTAGCCATCATAAATTTCTGGCACTCCGTCCATTCACCACCACCCCGCTGTGAAAATATGTTTTTTCATCCCTTAACCAGACCACCACTTGAACTAAAAACCTGACGCATAACGCATAATATGCATCCACCACTCCACTCCCTAATCAGAAAAACATACATCTTTTCGCTGAACAAGAAAAAAAATAATAACCTGCTTATACCTTTTTTTCATCAGTTTCTTTACTCATTTTCTTGGCAAAGTCATTCACGCAGTTGCGTAACATGTGTGCAAAAATACTGAACGGGAATGGAAGGAAACCCAAGAAAGATTTCGTTTACTTTGTTTCCACTCATCACTCACTCATTCTGTAATTATAACTCCATTCGCAGAGAGTAATAATATTTTACTTCGCTCTCGAAGAATGAGAAAACGCCACCTGAGCGGTCCGAGTAAATACTAAAAAATATTGCTTGATGATAGTACTATAAGTTTCATATACAATGGTAATACTTATTTGGAAATGTACCAACAAAAACTAGCAATAATTTTGATTAAAATATCTCCGTGGAACTTTTTGATTTCATTTTACAGTAGATACCTTATAGCTTCATATGGCCGTGTTGACATATTGACATATTGTTAAATCGCCCAAAAATGTTGGGAGATTTGACATTTTTCAGATTTGGGGGATTTGGCGTTGGGTGACATGACACAGATCCGCCTAAAAATAGCCGAAGCACAAAATCGCCCACAATCGATTTTTTTGCGATTTGGCCATAATGTCAAATCGCCCAACAATGATTTTGGGGCATTTGACATTTTTTTTTTGATTTTTTTCACTTTGGGCGATTTGACAAGGTTCTCAAAGAATTACTAACAAAATAAGAAAATGCACCAAATATATTTAATCATGGTAATATAATCGGGGCCATAATTTGTGAGCACAGTAATTAAAAAATATGGTCTGTTTGCTCGAAAAACGCATTAGCATTGACTGTTTAATATCTATAAACCCTTGTTTATGTAAGTTTGAATGAAGACAGAATCACTTTAACTTAATGTTCAGTTTAACTCTCAAATTACACTAGAAACTTGACATTACTATTTTTAAAATAAATTTCTTACATACTGTAATTTAAACACGATTTTAAAACTTGCCAATGCAACATGGTTAGTTTAGTTGCTGAAATAGAAACATAAAAAACTCAGTGCTTAGGATCGTTAATAATTCTATTTATGTACATATGTACATATGTATGTATGTATGTATTTCATCATACTTTTTTATAAGTAAAGATTATATAACTATTTTTAATGTACATATGTTCATATGCGAGTTGCTTGCAATATATAAATATATTCAAAACTATTTTTTCTTTACAGGATCTTCCCACGCCCTACTGCAAGGAAGCTCGCCTCACATATGTTAGCATGCATGAGAGAGTTCCCCGAATATTTTACTTCATTGTGTCCTCACCGACTGGCGTCGCCGAAGCTGTATTTAGAGTCAATTTTACTATGCGATATCGCACAATGTCCAACAGCGTGGACGACGAAGAAGAGGAACTAAGTGAACCGGAAGAAATTCATTTTCCTGTATTCGGATCTAAGGCCGAAGGACTATACTATCACAAACCGTTGTGTTGCATTGTTCAGTCAGCAATTGTGTTTTCAATAACATTGTGTAAATTGCAACGTATTTTTCTGTAAATAACAATGACTTTTCCCTCTCCACGTATTAATATATCGTTTTCAAACAGAGTGTTACTAGTCCATATATTTGAAACATGTTTTTGGTTTAAACTGTTTCGTTTATTGTAATAAAAAGGTGTAATTTCAACTACATGTAGAGTCTATCTATTGCACATCTCTGTTGTAAAAATGTTAGTAAAAAGAGAGTGCATTATACATATTTAAGTTAAATAAATTTATAAAATGAAAGCGCAAAAATATTTTAGGAACTTAAGCAAATGTTAGCCAATGTAACATGGGTAATAATAATTTTTTATACGTGGATTTATATAATTAAAGTATATATATACATATATATATACATATATATAAATATACATAAATAAATATATATAAATATATATAAACAGCTATTAAAAATATTTAAGAGGAGAATATGTATAAAAAGATTATTTTCAATGGTAAAATGAAGGCAACAAAAACAAGAAAACTCTTTAATTTTAAAATAGTTAAATGATTTTCAATAAAATTTTCATAAAGTAGAAAACCTTACTACTCGAAAGAAATACTGTACAGGTACGAAAATATGAATAAAGTTCTGCGCCGGTACGAAATTTAAAGAAACTAAATTTCGATTTGTGTCCCTAATTATGCGTTAGTGCTGATATCGAGTCAGCTTACGCTTCAAGGACAACTTCTACAGAAATATTAATTTCCTATGAAGTGATCTCTTAACCAAAAGGTTTTGAGGTTGCAGTCTTCAATTAGTCAAGAGAGCATGTATGTAATATATATCCAAAACCTATATGTATAAATAAGTACGATGTCTATAACTTTTCCGGTTTCGATGAGTATGTGTATGATTCGAGGAAATGTCCATAGCCTTTTTTTAGCGAGCGTAGCGATCCCAGCCACCCCTTCGGCTTCACATGCAGGTGCTCAGGGTGCCGTTACGCGGCAATAAAACTATTGTGATCATAAAGTTATTTTGTCTTTATTTTGTCAATAATAATTTCAAACTTCTCAAAATGGTCAATGGCGTATATATTAATAATGAAAGCAATATCAGATATGCAGTAAAAAGTGGCATAAAGCCAAACTAGTTTGTCCTAGGCCAAACTGGAAATCGCTGGGAAAACACTGCGAAATGATCACGTTGCGGACTAAATCAAAGACCGAATGAAAATTTGCGAAATAACTATTGCGAAACAAACAAAATCTCTGCGCCATAAAGCAGGACTGGGATGATTAATGTCTTGTATAGGGTCACTTTAGTTACTCGAGAGAGGGCTTTGCTGTTCTTAGCCCAAAGAAGCTGCGATTGGAAAGTATTATTCTTCGTTTTATCTCAGCGCTGATGTCGGTCTCTGAGTTCATAGCGGAGTCTAGGTAGATAAAGTCCCTAGCTATTTAGTGCGTCGATTTAGGAGTTTTGAACTCAGTTGTTTTGCCAAAGTAGCAGCGGTTTGCTAGGGTTATTCTTCGTCGAATCTCCACAAAGGTGTCATTTGTGGGATTTATATTTGTTCCGAGGTAGGTAAACTTCTTAACTACCTCCAAGTTGTAGTTATTCACAGTGACGTTTTGTCTAAGGTTGTGGGCAGATAATTTTTTGATTGTTGGTAACATATACTTCGTCTGGTCCTCTTTCACTTCAATACAATTCGTTTCGCCTGCTCTTCAATTGCCGTAAACGCCTCTACGATGGCTTGCCAGGATCTTCCGATGATGTAAATATCGTCTGCGTATCCCAGTTGGATAGATTTGTGAAAGATAGTGCCTTCCGTGTTTACGCCTTCCCTGCGCACTATCTGCTCCAGCACGATATCGAAGAAGTCACATGACAGCGCATCTTCTTGCCGAAATCCGGTGCACGCTTGGAAGAGATCCGAATTGGACCATCGCCTGGTAGAGTTCGAAATGATAAATGCTGTCATTTGCGGCGTTAAAGTCGATGAATAGGTGGTGAGTTTCGACTTCAAATTCATTGAAATTTCCAGGATTTGCCGTAGTGTGAAAATTTGGTCTATTGTCGATCTGCCGGGCAGGAAGCCACACGAGTACGTGCCGATTAGTGTGTTGCAGAAAGGTTTTTGGTTCTTCATTGAATGGAGGTGGGTTCTCTTCTTGCCCTATCACTATCTCTATTTCCTGCCAGTTAAGCAACTGCTGGAAGTATTGCTTAAACACATCAACAATTCCCTGTGTTTGGGTGACTAGGTTGCCTTCGCTATTTGGAAAAGCCTGCGTTCCGGATTTGAAGCCAGCTGTCAGCTGCTTGGCTTTCCGATAAAAGTTCCGGATGTTTTTGCGCACGCGAGTCTCTTCGATATCCTTGAGCTGGGAAACTGCGTGGTTCCCTTTCTTTTTACGTAGGATTTTCCTCTCTTCTCTTCTTCTGGTCCAGTACTCCTCTCTAGCTGCTCTTGTCTTGCGCTCCAGCGCCTTCTTGTTTGCATCTTCTGTCACCGTTTTCCGCTGCACGCACTCATCATCGTACCAAGGGCTCCTTTTTGGTGGCGGTTGGTAGCCAAGGGTCACGGCTACTTCCTTAATGATGTCGCGGTATATTCCGTCCACTGGTTGTTGGCGTTTGTGGTGGGTGAATGCACTGCAGAGAGTTTTTCGGCCAGGTGCTCTTTTTAGGTTCTGGCTCCTTCTGACGTGCTAAGGCGCCCAACGTTAAGCTTCTTCTTCTGGGCGGCTCGCAGCTTCTTATCGTTGGACAGTCGGGCTCTGATCTTAGCTGCATCAAGAAAATTATCAGAGTCGACGTTTGCCCC
The DNA here is from genome assembly GCA_946965025.1 of Blera fallax. Classification (NCBI taxonomy): domain Eukaryota; kingdom Metazoa; phylum Arthropoda; class Insecta; order Diptera; family Syrphidae; genus Blera; species Blera fallax. The sequence goes on from OX337246.1 coordinate 55,285,420, forward strand.
TCGAAAGGTACGCACATCCAAAATGTTAGATGCGTGTCTTGTGTCGATTAGCACGTTTTCGATTTGGTTGCGTTTTCGACCGTCAAAGGAAAGACAGGTTGCTGTGTGGGTTCTTAGCCTAGGAAACCTAGTGCTACTTATCACTGTGTTATGAGCTGCTACAAAGTCGAAAAGTCGGAAACCGTTATCTTTTTTCGTGTCGTGGAGGTTGTGTTTACCGACTAACCCGCCAAAGATGTTTTCCTTGCTAATTTTCGCGTTGAAGTCCCCAAATATAATTTTTATATCGTACTCCGGACAGGCTCCGTAGGGTCCGTCCTGGAGGTCGTAAGGTTCCTCCTTGGCAGGGTCTTTAGCGTCTTCGGTAGGGGCCTGTGCACATTAAGTTGATGTTGTGGAATGTTGCTCTGATGCTTAAAATCAATGACTTTTGATCGGAGCCGATTTCTCACGACGAATCCGCATCCTAGCATATTGCAGTCTTTTGTGGCAGTTGTAATAAATGTCGCAGCTAGGTCTTTTCTGCATACCTGATCCTATCCATCGTATCTCCTGGATCGCAGTAATATCTGCCTTGTACTGCGTGAGGACAGATTCAAGTTTTTGAGCCGTACCCATGGGTTTTAGGCCTTGTATGAGCGTTGCTGTTGGCCCATTTAGAGTTTATCTGCTACCAACGCTATTCCATAACCCTGACGCAGTCATGGAAATCCTTACAGACGTGAGCTTCGATTATGTCGAAGTAGCTAATGTAAAGTGTCTGCCAAACCGTCCATGGATTCCGCCGTTGATTCCGTCGAGAGAATTCATCCGCCGTCCAACCTCCTTCTGAGGGCGAGTTTGGCGAGGATGCCAAAACTAGACATTGCTCTATATAGCTCGTCTAAATGTTATCACGAGCGGCTTTAAAATCGATGATGGTGGTGTGTATCGATTTGAAGCATCTCGGTTTTTTCCAAGATCTGCCGTAATGTGAATATTATATATCGATGGTGGATTTTCCTGGCATAAAACAACACTGATATGAACTGATCAGGTTGTTCACGAAAGGCTTCAGGCGTTCACATAATACGGCAGATAAGAAGACTGATGCCTTTGTAGTTGGCGCTGTTCAGAGGGTCTTCTTTTTTGAGGAACGGGCAAATAATGCTGAGGTTCCATTCATCGGGCATGCTTTCATCCGACCATATTTTACAGATGAGTTTACCAATTCATCCACCGCCGCGTTGTACAGCTCAGCAGCTAGGCCGTCAGCTCGAGTAGCTTTGTTGTACTCAAATTTTATATGGCTATTGTCATCGTCCAGGTTGAATGGTTCATTCTGCCTGACAGCGGGATTCGATTCGTCGTCGCCGTTCTACAGTCTGCCGAAATGGTTCTTCCACATCCTCAGCATCGACTGCGTTTCTACTATGTACGATGTTACTTTGATTGTCCTTGTAAGCTTCGGTTTGGGTTTCTAGCCTTGATAGGTTCTTTTTACCCTGTGGTAAAATTTTCGAACCTCATTCCTGCAGAAACATCTCTCTATTTCCTCGAACGGCAGTTCGAGTTATAGCCTGTCAAAGGTATAATCACATGAATTTTCTAAAAATTATATAAAATAACTTTTTCACTTACGATTAGCGGAAGTTGTAGTAAAGGTAAAAAAAATATTAGAAAACGCGCTTTAAGCACCTTGTCACAGTAGCAGCAGGGTAATTTTGTTGCTTAATCAAGCATTTGATCCAACACCCATGGATTTTTTCTTAATTATTGGACGATTTTTGTCTAACAAAAATGGCTTTTACTACAATTTCCATTACTCGTAGATGAAAAAGTTGTTTAAAATTATTTTTAAAAAATTTGTCAGAGATAAAAGTTTCGTAAAAAGAGTCTTTTACTTGGTAAGAATTTTGAGAAAAATGCATTTTAAGTAAAAAATTTAAACAAGAAATTTTCATATTTTTGCTTGAGCGATAACTTTTTTGTGGCTGAATGAAATTACAAAAAGTTTTCACAGTTTTATGTGCCACTCAATTGTATAAAACTGTGACTGTAATAGTTCAGAAGTTATACCATTTAAAGTGATTATACCTTCAAATCGGAGGTGTCCCATTTTGATGGGCTATAACTCGAACTGGGGTGAAAATAGACCCTCCTCCGCTGCCATACGATTTTTTGTTTGCCGGAACTTCAGATAAAGGATTATACCTCTTAACTGGGACACCCTTTATAGTGAGCTGTAATCTGTAATACAAGGTGGCGCAAAATCAATCATCCTATCGGAAGATGTTATAATTTTTGCAAATGGCGTTGTACGTCAATCATGTTTGACATTTGTGAACTAGACAGCTGCAGTATACAAACAGACAAGCAGTGGAGCGCTATACTCCGCAAGAGTATAGCAATGTGTCGATTTTTTTGACCAATAATAATCGGTCGGTGGTGTTAGCGCAGCGTGAATTTCGACGTCGATTTCCTAATCGTGTCGCGCCAACTGGGCAAATATTCCGGCGCTTAGCTACTCGACTCGAACAGACTGGAACCACTGGCGACCATGCAGGGCGTGGCCACCACCGGACTAGTCGTTGCGCCACCTTGTATAACTAAATGGGTACCTTAAGATATTTTTATCTTACCAGTGTTAGGATCTTTTAAAATTTCTCCATTGTCATTCTTCAAAAATGTTGAGTCTTTCCACTTTACCAGTAAATTCGACCTTTTAGAAAAAACTTCACGCAAAAACGAAGTATTCGTTTTTTCTTCTTTTTTGCGATTCTTCCAAAGGCTCTAGGGTAAAAAAGCAATGCAGTTGCGCGTTATACGGCTCCATCTCAATGAAATGTGTTTAGACTCGTTTGCCTAAATGGGTATATCAAGCACATAAACTTGATATATACAATGGATAGTGAAACAAGCACTTGAACCTGTTCACTTCGGAGAAAATTCGAGGTGTACCAAATGAAACAGTTGCAATAGTATCTGATTGAATACTACATTTATTATTAATGAAATTGATTCTTTTATATTTACAATGTGCTTACTCTAGCTTATAGATACAAAACAGAATGAAATTAATTATCGCCAGTGACGCACCGTCAGCATTGCAGTTCGTTGGCTTGCCCCAAATATGATATTTTTGATTATCGCCAATGATGCATCGTCAGCATTGCAGTTCGTTGACTTGACCCAAATGTGATTTTGTTGATTATCGCCAGTGATGCACCATCAGCATTTAGGTCATTGGCATGACCCAGATATGAATCGCAGTTGTTGTTGATTGAAGTGTGTGCGTTGATTTTAGTTGGCCTTGAATTAAGTAATTGGACTAAACATCCTCCTCCGCGTTGAATGACTATTCAACAATTCATGTGACGGTGACAACGAAGTCCGAAGTTGTTGGTGTTTGTCGAAGTTTCGGCTGAGGTTTCTTCGTGATAACTGCTGATTTTGTTTTTTTTATGTTTTTATTAACATTGTTAGAGCCAGATATCCAATTGCAAAGCTATGATAGTTGTGAGCTTGAAACTTATGAGGTAAGTCCAGAACTTCTTGCTGTGCGAGTATCCTTTATAATTGAGTGAGATTCTTTAGTTGAATATCGTAATGCGTGGCATTGAACTCTTGAAAAATTGGCTGGTGTTGCAATTTCTGAGATGCTTCCAAAACTTGTATAGGAAGTTTGTATGTTGGTGGAGAATGTGTTATGACTTTGGATTATGATAAAATAGTGTTTCATGATGCATCCTGGCTGCAAAGTTAATATCCCTGAGCCTTCTAGGACTAATTGTAGGTTTTTTCTTCCACAGACTGCAGTGAGTCGGGATGGGATGTATGTTTGTAGAATATAACCACCGATTTTTTTCTTCCATTCGGATCGAAGTTAAATTTTTTCCAGATTTATTTAGACTACACGTGGGTTTTGTTTCGTTGTTGAAGAGACCGTCTTCACAAGAGCAGACCTCCGCTCCCTTGCTGTAGCTTGATTGTAAGTTGAAGCACAAATATTGTTTTGCCCTTGTTGTGACGCATTCTCGAAAATGGGTGCCTGTATTGGAAAGTTCTGATCACAATGTGCGTTCAGAGCTAGTATTGGTGAACAGGGGATGATGGTTACCATGGTGTTATTTGTGAAGTTTGGTATACGTCTCATCCTAAACAAATCGTGGTATTCTTGATTCACTAATGGAAGTGTTATCCAGACCACAGCCCTGCTATTCGTTACTCCTCATTTCACTGTCATTAACGTGTATAGTTATAAAAGATCGTCTTCATCTACAGATATCTCTAGAAATGCGGGCTGGTGGGCCTTAATGGTTTTTAGCTCCTCCTTTAACTGCTGCGCTGACAACAGTAGTGAACTTATTTTGCCGTGGTGGGTGTCTGTGTCTACGTCAATAAGAGTGGATTGCATCCTTCCTATATTGAATATCATGATAATAAGTTGGGAAGAAAGGGATATGAAGATCTGAGCTATCTTGGCTTGGTAGGCTTCTTCACCATTGTCACGTATTCTTGCTCTTATTTCACGTAGTTGGCTACTGAGTTGATCAAATCTGTTCTTAATGATGGTTTGATCGTGTTTCACCAGGTTGATCGTTGAGTCAATAACTGAGGTTTGATTTCTCAGCAAATCTAATAAATGATTTTCGTTTGTGTTGACCTGCTCTATCGTGTTCGTCATCTTCTCAGCGTACTCTGAATCTAATACCCCGAATAGGGAGTTAGCTATTCTTCCAACTAGATTAACTGCGCCTCTTTTCGTTCGTTTTGTTGGTAGTAGGGTGTTTTCCGACCGTAGTTCGGCTATAATGTGTTGGAATTGATTTAAAATGTCCCTGCAAAGGCTCTTTTGCTGAATTTCTTGACATAAATGGTTAAGTGTCAATGTTCCGTTAGATAATGCAGTGTATTCTTCTATCAAAGGATTGAGATTGTAATGAATGATGAAGTTCCATTCACTCGTCGCTATTCTTGCTGAACCAATGCCTTCAAAGTAGATTCCAAGATTGGGTTTAAATCTGGTGATCTGAATATCCTCGCTAAATACAATTGGTAAAATTAGGAACATTGTTAAGAGCGATGTAATGCCACTGGCACCAGATGTTCTTCGCTTTTTGTTTGGTATAGTGGTTGTTGCTTCTGATGACTGAGTGCTATGCGTCAGCTGTTTGGCTTCACTTCCAGATGTTTTGTTATTATTCGTCTCATGCTCACTTGGTAGTGGAGGTAGACTATGAATCGGACGTTTCCAGATCCCAGACGCAGTTTTTACATCAACTACACGTACTGCACCATCATCGCCCTTGTAAGTCTTGATGATTCTACCAAGCGGCCATTGTAGTGTTGGTACATTGTCCTCCTTTATAATGACCATGTTACCCGGCTTAATGTTTGTTGCACAGTCCTTCCATCTGTGTCTATACTGAAGTTCATTCAAATATTCTCGTGACCATCGATTCCAGAATTCATGCTTAAGGTGTGACACCAACTTCCACCTTGTTAACAGAAATTGTTTTATTAATTTAGCATTTGTGTCAATTTGTGCGGTTAGGGGTTCGCCGATCAAAAAGTGTCCTGGCGTCAGGGCAGTTAGGTCATTGGGATCACTAGACATTGGTGTAATTGGCCGTGAATTCAAGATAACTTCTATCTCAATTAAGACAGTTTCCAATTCTTCGTAAGTCAATGAAGCTGTTGCTACGCTCCTGATCAGCAGGGGTTTGCAGATTTCACTGCCGCTTCCCAGAGACCCCCAAAGTGGGGAGCCCTAAGGGGGATGAAGTTAAATTTCATTGCCTTATTGCTGCATTCCCGAATTATAGTTTTCTGTGCTGCTTCTAAATGAATGGTTGTTGTCAATTCAGCAAGTTTATTATTAGCTAAAACTAAATTTGTGGCGTTGTCGCAATATAATTGTTGACAATGACCTCGGCGCCCGATGAAACGTTTCAATGCTCCAATAAAGGATTCCGTGGTTAAGTCGCTTACTAACTCCAGGTGAATTGCCTTGGTGGCAAAACAACAAAAGACTGCCACATAAGTCTTTTGAGGTCTTTTGCCCCGTATTTTATAATGAATCCACAGTGGTCCACAGTAATCGACTCCTGCATGGATGAATGGTCGTGCTGGGGTAATTCTTGTTGATGGTAAATTTCCCATTACTTGATTGAGTAGCTGAGGTCTGGCTCTACTGCATCTTCCACAGTGCTGGACGATAGATCTTGCCATTATTTTTCCCTTAATAGGCCAAAATCTTTGTCTGGTATGAGCTAGTAATGTTTGTGCTCCACAATGCATGTTTTCCTCGTGAATCATTTGCATCAGAAGTTTTCCTAGAGGTAGATTATAGGGAATTAGTCCCCTTGAGTTAATTATATTTTTGGAGATTGCTGATTTCTTCCTTAAATTCGACCCTTTGCATTGCTCAAACTATCACGACGAGTGCGTCATCAAGTTCCTGTGGACTTAGTTCTTGTTTCCGATTTTCGTAAAATTTTGGCAGTTCTAGCCTGAGTCGAAAAACGAAGAATATATCCGATAACCCGTTGCAGCGTTTTGAACGAGTTCCTGTGATTAATGGTGTATACTATTTCTTCATCACTGGCAATAGCTGCTTCTGCTACGGTTGGTCGTTTACGCCTTCTCTCTGTATCTTCTGATATTGAAAGACCTTTACAGAATTTCTCTGGCCATACACATTCCTTTCCATGCAGAAAAAATGGTCCAAAGAACCACAGGTTGCATAATGTTAATTTCGCGGGTTGTATTCCTCTAGATAAGATGTCTGCAGGATTATGCTTAGAAGCTACATGTCTCCATTGCTCGGGGAGTATGAATTCTTGAATGGTCGCAATGGTCGAATGGTCGCCGTAAGTGTTCTCAGAAGCATCACAAAACACATGAATCTGTATACGCACGGGAACCTCTTTATTGAACATGTGACGCGGAAAGTTAACGTTCTCTAACTCCTTCAGGCTGTTCCGAAATGCTGTCCATCTAGTATGCAGTTTGGCGGCAAGGTTTCATCCCAGGAGACCTTTAATTGCCATAACTCTTGTACAAAAATCTTGGCCGTTACGACTATAGGAGCCATTATGCCCAAGGGATCAAATAGCTTAGCCAAATCTGAGATGACTATGCGCTTTGTGATGCGAGCGGGAGGATTCAGATTTGTTTTCACACAGAATTGATCAGTTTTTGGCTGCCAGATTAGTCGTTTTCGTTGTTTTCGTTGCTGAAGTCAAGGTCGATTTCTTGGTCCTCCTTGGCAATCCCTTGAAGGAGTTGTGGATGATTTGCGCACCATTTACGTAATTTGAATCCTGCACCTTGTAATATGCACGTGAGCTGATGTTGCATTTCCAAGGCAGTTGATAAGCTGTTGTCTCCAGTCAGGCAATCATCTACATAAAAATCGTTGTATAGAGCCTGCGCGCCTAACACGAATCTTTCACTATTTTCCTTAGCTAGCTGTTGCAAGCACTTCGTGGATAGATATGGTGCTGCTCTTGTGCCACATGTCACCGTATTGAGTTGATAGTAGCGTAAAAGCTTGCTTACGTCTGTTCTCCATACAATGGTTTGGTATCTTCTATCCTCTGGATGCATGACTACTTGCCGATACATTTTTTCAATGTCAGTGCAGAAGACATATTGAGGTAAGCGGAATCGAAGCAATAACGAAAATAGTTCACCCTGCACTGTGGGTCCTGCGTACATGATGTCGTTTAAGGAAAGTCCTGACGATGACGATGAAGCATCAAACACTACTCGAAGTTTGGTAGTGCAACTATCGGCCTTGAACACACAGTGGTGAGGAATGAAGTAATTTGGTGTTGCCAAGTCATTGATGTCGATTTCTGTCATGTGACCTAAATCTTCGTATTCCTCCATGAATCGAATGTATTGATCCTTCACTTCCTTGTTTTTATCTAGCCTTCGCTCAAGGGCTAGGAATCTGTTGACTGCTATTTCCTTGGATTTACCTAGAGATTTTGTGCTCTCATGAAACGGTAGTTTGACTATAAAGCGTCCATCACTAGTCTTGTGTGTGTTTTGCGCAAAATGAGCTTCGCACATCTCTTCGTCCTTTGATAACGTGCTACGTGCTGGTTCAATTTCTACAAGACTCCAAAACCGTTCAATCATTTTATGGAGGTAGTTGTCATCATAAGTAGAGATTCCACATGTTGTTGTGACTGATTTGAACTCAGCTATCTTTCCAGCTAGTACCCATCCTAAAACTGTGTTTTGTAGGGTGGGTAAATGATCTGCTAGACGTATTTGTCCAATGGAAAGTAACTGATGATAGAATTCCGCACCGAGAAAAACATCAATTTTTCCTGGGCGGTTGAAATTGGGATCTGCTAATGGGATATTCTTTGGTATTGGCCATGAGAAAGTGTTGAAACGTTGAGAAGGTTGTGGTGATATGATGTGTGGCAGAACAAATGCTTCTAACTGGGTATTGAAATTACTCGTTCTTGATTGGAGTTTGACATTAACGCGTTGATGAGATTCCTTCTTTCCATCGCCAATGCCTTGAATACTCATAGATGTATTTCTGGTATAAAGACCTAATCTCCTTACCAGGCGTGCTGTAATCAAGTTTACTTGAGAGCCGGAATCCAGAATGGCTCTGCATTCCAACTTCTGTCCATTTGTTGCAACCAGCTCGATGACGGCTGTGCTGAGGAGCACTTAATGCTGCCCTTCTGGTCCTTTTGAGGCTGCTAACGTGGTTGATGATCTTGTATTTCCTTCAGAACTTGAATTGTACTCCCGATCCGTGTTATTTTGATGCTTGTTGGTGGCCGAACCCTTGATGCCGCCCTCGAGATGTAACAGCGTGTTGTGTTTTTGATTACACTTTAAACAACTTCTTGAAGAACAATTCTTCGTCCTATGGCCTGTCTTCAAGCAATTCAGGCAAAGCCCTTGTTTTTGCACTACATGTAAACGCTCTACTGGTCTTAGTTGTAAAAACTGATTGCAGGCGAATAGCGGGTGTATTCCGGTTCCACAAATCTTGCACGATGCCTTATTGTTATGACTTGATGTTAACGATGCACAAGCACGAGATGATGTATCCTTCTTCTTTTGTCCGATGGATTCCAGTGATTGAAATTGATTCTCCAGAAACGTTAGGAATTCCTTTATTGATTGCAACTCTTTTGGTTTCTTGAGAGATTGTTCGTACAGGACCCTTGTGCGTTGATCGAGTTTATTTACTAGTAAATGTAGAAGAAGGGGATCCCAGGTTCCATTATCAACGCCTATGTTACTTAGAGCCATCAAACATTCTTGTGTGGTGTCGTGAAGACCCTTAATAGCCAATGCTGATGGTTGAGGCCGTGTTTGGTTTGGTTGTCCAATTATTTTTTGCAAAAGGGTTGATGTGAGTACCCTAATATTGTTGTACCGATCTTGAAGAATAGTCCAAGCCGTTTTGTAATTATCTTCCGTCAGTGATAGATGACGGATGAGATTTTCTGCTTCTCCACTAAGGTGCGTCTTAAGATACCACATCTTTTGTACGCTAGGTATTGGTTGCTTATCAACCATTTGAGAACACAGATTAAAGAATTGTGTCCACTTCAAATAGTCGCCATCGAATTTGGGAATGGTGACCTTTGGTAGGTTAAGGGAGTTCTGCGAATTCTGGTTACTGCATTGGGGTTGTACCTTAATTGATAAGGCAATCAGGTTATCCTGCACCAATTTTTCCACATTGACAAATTCCACTTCATCGTAGCCAACTGTTATTGGGTCCTCAGTTAGCTCCCAAATTGTACAATTCAGAGCTTCAACCTGTTGCCATTGTTGTTCGATTGTCTTGAATTTGATCTCGTAGTACTGCCTAGGTTCATCTTCATTCAGGGATAATCCCTCGATTATCCTCTTTAATGCACTCATGATTGCTCTCTGTCTGCGAATCGCACCAATGATTTTTGATCAATTTTCGTCCACTGAATCAATGGTTGCTTTACTTGGATCAACCCTTGATGTAGTTGATCGTTGTGCGATGTCCGTGGTGGACATTTCCTTTGCTTGCTTGAGCCTCTCAATGTGGCTGGAGAACTCGTTGCTGTACTGTATGTACAACTGCTTTACCGCGTCGTAGTACCTCTGTGTGTAGTACGGATGCGCCAATTGGTCTGAAAAGCCTTCCCTGATCTCAGTATCAGTGGCTTCGAAGTGGTCCCAAAGTTCCTCCAGCTTACTCAATCGGTCGATGTAGTAGCTGACAGTCTTCCTCGATGGACCATCCTTCTTGTAGTTGGAGATCACCTGCTCGATTTGGGCTCCAGTTGATTGTTCACGTTCGGCCATCTTGTCCATGAAAAATGTTAATCTTGAATTCTTGCTTCAAGTGGTACACTTCGAATCACGTCGGGGTCACCAAAATGTTTAGACTCGTTTGCCTAAATGGGTATATCAAGCACATAAACTTGATATATATATATGGATAGTGAAACAAGCACTTGAACCTGTTCACTTCGGAGAAAATTCGAGGTGTACCAAATGAAACAGTTGCAATAGTATCTGATTGAATACTACATTTATTATTAATGAAATTGATTCTTTTATATTTACAATGTTCTTACTCTGGCTTATAGATACAAAACAGAATGAAATTAATTATCGCCAGTGACGCACCGTCAGCATTGCAGTTCGTTGGCTTGCCCCAAATATGATATTGTTGATTATCGCCAATGATGCATCGTCAGCATTCCAGTTCGTTGACTTGACCCAAATGTGATTTTGTTGATTATCGCCAGTGATGCACCATCAGCATTTAGGTCATTGGCATGACCCAAATATGAATCGCGGTTGTTGTTGATTGAAGTGTGTGCGTTGAATTTAGTTGGCCTTGAATTAAGTAATTGGACTGAACAAAATGCATGCCGCCTTATTATTCACTCCGGGTTAAAATCAGGTTAGAGTTAATTTTAAACCCGACCATTTAATCCGCATTTATTTAACCCGAAAATTTAGACTTTTGTTCATAATATTCACTCAAAAGCATGCATTAAACCCGATGGATTAAAATTTCACCCGGATTTAAAACAGTTTAAACTCATTTAAACCTACCCATTGTCAAATTTCACATAAAATGACATTTGACTTGTGTTTACTATTCATTTTGCTCTTATTGTGCGTGTCGCTTGGAATTGATTTCAAAATGAGAAAATTTAATTTGAAATTGATTTGTTTTTATTTATTTGTATGTATGAATGTGATGTTTTGTGTTTTTGCAGTTTTTCTTAATTTTCAGTGCATGGAGAATTTTCAGTGGACATTTGACTGACTGAAAATGGTTTGATCATGAGCAGAACCTGGCTGCCGCTCCACATTTTCAAGTCGCAAATTAACATCGGAAATCGTCTGCACGTTCAGTGAAAAATATCCATGGCGATTTCGAAAAGCTTCGCTCTGTGAATGACAACAAAATCAATTGAACAAAATTTCTTGCTAATTTTTATATTTATTGTACTTTTCCTGCCTCCTGCGAGCAAAAGATTTCAAATGTGATGAACAAAAAGAATCAATATTATGAAATTGTGTTTTAACCCGGGTTAAAGTACTTAAACTGGTCCCCGGAAAGCAGTTTAAATTTGATCGGATTAAACGTCAACCAAGTTTATACAACTAACCCAGTTCGGGTTTAACGAGTAAATATTATGGACTTGGGTTTAATTTTTGGGTTAAACTCACTTTAATCCGGATAAAAATTTTAACCCGGGCTAAAGTGAGTGAATAATATGGCCGTTAGAGATGATATGTCCAGCCTGCGGTGGATATGGCTCGTAGAAAGGTCATGTAATGAACATATTTGTACATAATTAAATAAGGGCTCATTCAGGCGATAGGTTTTCTATTTGTTTGTTTTTTTTTCAATTTAAAAACTTCATTGTAACATGCTGAACGTACATTTAATGTTTCGTTGCCATAAGGTAATATTTTTTAGTAATAGACACAGTAATATACTCGAATATTTAGTAAATCATTGCAGTAGATATCAATAAGCTTCGGAACTAGATTTCTGTAAATCAAGTTCTTTTCTATTGGAGGTAGAGATAGGATAGTATCTAATAATTATTATAACTAGACGCTCTGTGTCGTAATTTTATTTTACCTTATCCTTACTTTTTTTGTGTATATTTTATTTCCATTATTTTGCATAGTTCATCTAATTACATACTTATCAATTATGTTTGTATCCTTTGGTGGCAAATAAGTACAAGTACAGTGAATTAAGTACATCTAAGCCAGCATAAATGATATAATTCCTTAAATACTTACTTACTTAAGGTGGCGCTACTGTCCGCGGTGGACCTGGGCCTAAACCAACAGGCGTCTTCAGCTAGCTCGATCTTTAGCCAGCTGCCTCCAGTTTCGCACACTAAGTTGGTGGAGGTCCCCCTACACCTGGGTGCGCCACCTAAGTCGCGGTCTTCCTTTACTGCGCCGTCCCTCGGGAATGGATTCGAAGATTTTCCGGGCTGGAGCATTTGTGTCTATGCGCTCTACATAACCCAGCCACCTCAGTCGTTGAACCTTCACTCTTCTGGCCAAGTCGATGTCGCTGAACAGCCCATATAGTTCGCTGTTGCATCTCCTCCTCCATTCACCGTCTATGCAGACGGGACCAAAAATCACCCGAAGAATTTACCTCTCGAAGCAGCCAAGCGCGACCTCATCCGCTTTTGACAGGGTCCATGTCTCTGCGCCATAGAGCAGGACTGGGATGATTAAAGTCTTGTATAGGGTCACTTTAGTTGCTCGAGAGAGGGCTTTGCTGTTCAATTGCATTCTTAGCCCAAAGAAGCAGCGATTGGCAAGAGTTATTCTTCGTTTGAGCTCAGCGCTGACGTCGTTTTCTGAGTTCATAGCGGAGTCTAGGTAGATAAAGTCCTTAACTACCTCGAAGTCATATCTGTATATAGTGACGTTCTGTCCGAAACGTCGATGCTGGTTGTGCTTCCTTGTTTACAGCATATACATATGTACTTAGTCTTGCCCTCATTAACCGCTAAAACCATCTTCGCCGCTTCCGCCTCAATACTCACGAACGCTCCACTGATATCACGATGCGTTCTTCCGATTATGTTAATATCGTCGGCGTATGCGAGTAATTGGACGGAATTTTGAAAGATTGTGCCTCTGGTGTTGGCGCCTGACTTTTGCACTATTCTTTCAAGAACGATGTTAAAGAAGTCGCATGACAGCGCGTCGGCTTGTCTAAAACCTTTTTTGACATCAAAGGTAAAGTCTTTACCGACCTTGATGGAGCAGCGTGCATTCTCCATCGTCATCTTGCACAAACAGACGAGATTGGCAAGGATGCCAAAACCTAGACAGTGCTCTATATAGCTCGTCTCAATAAATGCTGTCATACGCGGCCTTAAAATCGATGAAAAGGTGGTGTGTATCGATTTGAAGTTCCTTGGTTTTTTCCAAGATCTGCCGCAATGTGAATATTTGGTCGATGGTTTACTTTCCAGGCCTAAAACCACACTGATATGGACCGATCAGGTTGTTGACGAACGGTTTCAGGCGTTCACATAATACGGCAGATAAGATCTTATATGCTATGTTAAGAACACTTAAGCCTCTGTAGTTGGCGCAGTTCAGAGGGTCTCCTTTTTTGAGGATCGGGCAAACAATGCTGAGGTTCCATTCATCGGGCATACTTTCATCCGACCATATTTTACAGATGAGTTGGTGCATGCTCCTTACCAAGTCATCCCCGGCTGCTTTGAATAGCTCGGCTGTCAGACCATCAACTCCAGCAGCTTCATTGTATTTCAGCCTAGATATCGCTATCTTAAATTCATCCAGGTCGGGGGGACGGAAATGTTGGTTATCATCGTCCAGATTGAATGATTCGTTCTGCTTGACAGCGGAATTTCGTTCGTCGTCGCCGTTATCCAGTCTGCAGAAATGGATCCTCGGCATCGATTGCGTTTCCACTACGATGTTCCCTTGATTGTCCTTGCAGGCTTCGGTTCGGGCCTTGTAGAAGCCGGCGTTCGTCTCTCCTCTACTGCTCGTAGAGCTCACGAGTCCTTCTATGCAGCGCCGCTTTGTATGCTCCTTGTTGAGCTGCATGTGCTTGCCGGCCCTCGTCGTCAAACCAGGGGTTTCGTTATGTTGGCCGAATGAAACCCAGTACACCAGGGGCGGCATCTCTGATGGCTTTTTGGCAATGATGCCACTGGTCCTCAATACTTGATGCTGGCGGCATCGGATCTCTTGGGATATTGAGGGAGAATCGATCGGAAAGGATTTGGAGATCTCTTGCGATTGTAGCAGTCCGACGTCAAACTTACTCGCAGTATTTCCTTGTCTTGGCGTTGTTCGTGATATCCGCAATCGTAACTTGGCTTCAACAAGGTAGTGGTCCGAGTCAATGTTTGCCCCTCGGATCGTTCGGACATCCATTATACTGGAGGAGTGTCTAGCGTCGATCGCAATGTGGTCAATCTGGTTGACGGTAGATTGATCAGGAGTTTTCCAAGTTCCCTTGTGAATATCGAGATGCGGGAACCGCGTACTAGCTACGACAACATTTCACCCCCCAGCAAAGTCCATCAGCCTGAATCCGTTATCCGGAGGTGGTGTCGTGTAGGCTGTACTAAGTCTGCCTCCAACGACAAATCCACATGCAGATAGGCGCTGCTTTTGCTGTCGGTAACAATCGCCGTAGTATACATCGTACTCTTTCATCCTCTTTTTGCCCGTCCCATCCCATCGAACTTATTGGATGGCGGTGAAATCTGCTTTGCAGCAGTCTAGGGCCTCCGTTAATTGTTCGGCTGCACGTGGTCTATTAAGGGACCTAACGTTCCAGATCCCAAATTCATTGTCCTTGTTACGTCTGCATGGTCTGTCAACAGTAAATCCGTCAGTTTCCGTGGCTTGTTGGAGCTTCATAACATTTGTTTTTTTCTGTGGTCGGGCAGTTACCCCGACGGCACGACCCCCAACCTGGAGGACCAGTTCCATTCTAGAAAATTTCATTCTAGAAACCCATAGGATGAAGGGTCGGTTATACCGATGTCGGTGACCCACTTCGGGGGTGTGAGTGCTGCCGTTGGCCCTTTAGGGCTCCTCCGCCACCATCTCTTTTCCAAGACCCCAACTAATTCTTGGAAACCCTTATCGGCCTAAGCTTCAAATATCGTTGGTTCCATCTGGGGAACTCGTCCGCTGTGGCGTTTATGGTGCTGCTATTTTTTGTCTTCTGGTCAGCACTTGCGCTTATAAGTTTAGCAAGCCGCGTCCGGGTGAACAACAGCCAGTACCCGATGGCTACCACTTGGAGGTAAAATAAGCACGATTGATGTGTGGTAAGAGTTACAGCACGGGGCTTTGCCAAGTTAAAGCCAATCAGTGCCCACCCTATTCCTACAACATCCAGCCATCAATTCCTTAATACTTTTATAATTAACTAGCTGTACCCTGCGTGCGTTGCAACGCCACCAACTAAAATAAATTTTAAGGAAAGACATTACACAAATATTCAATTCATTTTGAGTCATTTTATTGATTTTGTTCATTTCGAAAAAATTGTGACATTTTCATTCGATATTTATTGAAGTGCTGTGGGATACACAATATTTCTTGTTTTTGCATCTGGTGCGTAAACGAATAAATCAGAAGGTTTTCCGACGCGGAAGATTTGTCTGAACAAATGTCCCCAGTTCGTCAGAATCAAAGTGTGTTTCTCGTTGCAAATCACGATCGAAAAGGTCGTTCGCTGGTCGGTTCGGAGCTGGCATTCCCAGTTGCACCAGTGCCTTGTTAGCGATTGCCAAACATATGTCTTCAATCAAAATCAATGCCTCATTATACACGTTTGGTGTGAATTGAATGTCCGGATTTTGATTCGCAGCGCGCAAACGATGTAGAATATCTTCACTCATGTAGTCATTGTATTTTTCCCAAAGATCTTTTGGATTAGATGGGAAGCAGGTTGTCAATATTATGGCAAATAACGTGCGTATTTGCTGTGGTCGAGCAGTATTCGATGCATCAGCGAGTGCAGTGTCCCAATGTGCATCATTCCCAAGAAGATTTAGTTCCTGGCAAGCTTGGCGATAAGTGGCGCACAGCTGACCGTTGACTGTTCTTAAATCTTTTAAGGATGTCGGTCCACGTACATTGATTAACAGCAATCGCAGATAGAAGCATTCTGTATTGTTCGGGTGAACAGTGTACAGACGACCCAATGCGTCACTGGAATACAAATTGGGATTTCCTTCAACTGCTTTACCTTGTTTTCGACGTTGAAACTTTTTAGCCGATGCATTCCATGTGTAGAATTTCGGCACCTCAGAATAAAGTAGAGTCTTTTGCAAAAAGATCATCTTGGCACAATGAGTAAAATGCAGTTAAAGTTGTTGCCGGTGTAACCAATGCTCTTGCACGTACATTATCTGCTGTGAAGTACACGCGCTGTCCATTCTCGAGATGCACCGCCAAGTGTACTACTGTTGGATGTCGTTCATGGATTGGAAGTGATAAGATGCGCCATACTGCTTCATTGCTGCTAATGTAGCGTCCAAGTTGGTATTGGTTAATTTCATCGAGCGGTGCGGCCACATTCCCTACTCCGAAGACTGCCATGTCGCTTCCTTTGTTGACATATTTGCAAATGTATTTGATCGACTTCACTGAATTGCAATACTCAACATTAATGTGTGCTTTGAAGGTCTTTGAGAGCAACGGTGAATATGGCACAACCCAACGATTGTCGACTTCGACATCAACGTTTCGTACTTTCAGAACGATGGATTTGCCGCCATCCTAAACTGATCGTCGACGATACAGTGGGTATCCGTCATTGCCAGTGATGGTATCAGAAACCAAGTTTCTTGGGTATCGTTTCGTGCATTTCCCATCAGACATGCATGGTGAATTGTTGTTGAATGCGCCACATGGACCATGAATCATATTTTTGGAAACGACGTCGAATAAGTCTGGATCAATGTCCTTATCTGGTATTTCTGCTGAGATGATTTGGTCAATTTGATCTGGCGTAATTTTGTTGATTAACCAAACCAAAATATGTGCATGTGGCAATCCTCTTTTCTGCCATTCAATGGAATACATCCAGCAGCGTGTCTCTCCAAAAACGTGATGCCTGATAATAAAATCCATCAAAGATTTCAATTTTTGTTTAAATACGCGTGCGGTAATGTCATGGTGGTCCGAAGATGATTGTCCAGCTAACAGAAGTTCTTTAATATCATCCCATGTTGGACTGCATGTAAATGTGATGAACAAATCTGGACGACCGTATGGCGAACGTATGTCATCGCATCTTGTGCGTATTCATGCATGTGCCGTGGACTCCCCGTGAATGTAGACGGTAATATGACCATTCTTCCCAATTCGTTTGGATTCACGTTACCATCATTAACCATTGCGTCTCGTAAATGGATGTACTCTTCAGAACGCAACTCGGTTTGATTCAATCGAATATATAGGAGTCGTTCGGTTTCAATCTTCGCGTACATGTCGACGATGTATTGATGGAACAATTGTCGACATTTCAGAATGTGGTTCTCAGCGTCTTGACGAATCATCAATCGGTAGGAATAATAATTCATGGCACTGACTTTCTTATTCGTTTCCTCGTCTGTTTGTGGATTTCTCATTTTGATGTTGAAATGATATCCATCTTCTCCTCGCCAAAACAGAATCGGATACTGCAATCCGTCGTATGAGCGATGAGTTTCGGAGACTCGCTGAACGTCACCACTTCTGCGATGAAGAATTATGTCGCGCGATTCGAATTCTTCGCCAACTATCACGATCGCCACTTCATCGATTGTGAAGGACATACAGACAAACATTCATTTTTATATATATAGAAAGAAGAAAGATAGCTGGTTGTACCCGCTTTGCTGGATTTTTTTCTTTTTACAGAACGTGGGAATCTGAAAAAGATACTATTAAAATAATAGGTTCCGGATTTCTACCGACTAAAACCACCTCCCTTCTTCTCCCCTGTTCCATGCAATACCGCCATTAAGCATTTCTTCACAGGGGAAGATTCAGCTTTCCTTGCCTATCATTTTGTATTGGCTGAGTGCCCACATTCTTGTAGCGTTTTCTTCACTCTGGCCGCTTGTCTGAGTCTCGTAATAGATGCGTACACATGCGTGTATGTAGTACGCATGTTATGTACTAAAATATTGGTCAGAAAAGGACATAATGTTAGAACAACAACCTATTATTTCTCTTACCGGTTCTCTTAGTACAACCCAAATTCACAGAACGAAAAACACTTAAAACAAAATACTTCTTATTATTGGACAAATTCCTATTACGCCAAAATTCATTTCAGAAGTGCAATCATACTCTAGAGTTTGGAAATTCATAGGAAAACAAAACAGCAAACAGAGAAAAACAAAAAAGGATCCGTTAAGTACAAATGTACATGCAAACAGAAGCAACCCCTCATCACCAGGTGTACTATTGACAGCGAAACAGAACTAAGTTAGCTCCAAACCGTTTTTTTTTTTTGTAAAGAAATTGCTTACTTGTGTTCCTTCGAAACAATTGCATATACATATACATATATATATATACATACATACATATATACATACATATACTTAAGACAATGCATAATTACATAAGAAACCCACAGTAGTGCATAGAAAGAAAAAGGTTTTTTTGATGACGCACTCCACTGGTGAGCCATTGATTGCAATGACCTACGCATCTGTGATATCTTTGTATCTTGAATAATTATATTTTTGCTTATTACTTCCGTTATAAGAATCGCAGAATAATGATTTATACCTCAATCTCTTCAGCAAGAAATGTACTAATCGAGGAATCAAGTCATATTCAAATCGGTTCAGCCATTTTGTAGTCATTAGTGTGTAAAGCATAGGAAAATGGTTTTTCTCAGTAAAAAAAACATATAAAAGGGGTTTAAAAGCCCAATAAGGGATTCAGTATACTAAAATTAGTCCTAAAGCATAACCCATCTCACGACAAATCGATTGATATATATATTGTTGGGGTATTGTTACGCACTTACTCCCTATTCGCGGAAATACAGAAAAAATGTGTTCTCTTTTATAGATGTAGAGAATAATTGGAATGGCAGTGGCGCCATCTGTCGAAAATTGGTCGTACCAACTTAAAACCTTCGCGGGTTCATGCACAACAACTTTGCTGAAGATCATCACATGATCAAATGCATAGTTTACGAGTCTATAAAGGACATACAGACAAACATTCATTTTTATATATATAGATTTAGCTAAGCATCACAGAAGTGGCTATAGTTAGGTGGTCCAAAAATATTTGTAAAATAGTGATTACAAATTTAAATTTTTCTTGTGCTTTGCTTATAAGTATAGAAGAAAAAAAAGTAATGAGTCTGGTGAAAATCTGTCTATTGCAAACGTTCATACAGATCTGTAGCATGAATTAATATAAAACAAAACAATCTAGCAATCGATTCTGAAGCTAGGAGTCTGGGCAATTATCGATGCGGATCGTAATATTCAGTACGTAATAGTTTAAGGGACTCGTAGTGTTGAATTTTTAGGAAAAAGATGGGCAAAAACATTTTGATATTTTTTTCGGTTTCTATCTTTCGCATCTTCTTCTATATATATAAAAAAAGAGTTGGCGTACGTAAGACCGCTCATAACTCGGGAACGGATGGTCCGATTTGAGCTGTCTTTTTACGTTGTCTTCGTCTCCGCCCAAGGAACATTTTTACGGCGAAAAAATTGGAAAATTTTGAAGAATAATTGGAAAATTCAGAAAAAAACGATTTTCCATACATTTTGTATGGGGAATTTTCTTTTTTTTTTCATTTTGATCGTAATATTACAATTCAAATGGTTGCAAAGGATTAAAATTAGGATACAATGAAATTAATTGCCAGAACTCCAAATTTGGAAAATTTTTTATCGGAAAAACCCTTTTCCCACACTTTCACATGCAACAACATTCGTATGCAATTTGACAGGTATCCTCTTTGATTCGTCATTTCACCATGGTCTGGCTATACTAGACGGCAAACTTTCGATGCATTTGACAGATTCGCTCCACCAAGCTAAAATTGGTCCATTTAGGTGGAAATGGAATGGAATTAAAATTTAAGCTTGAATGCCTTCTGACATTCCAGCAAAATCAAATAGGAGCCTCACTCACACACTCTTGCAAGTAGGTGGAAGATAGGTGCAGCCATTTTCTTTAGATCATTATTGTACATTTTGTTGTTGTTAAGTTGACAGTTGACAGTCTGCCCAAAATGTGTTGTTCAAAAGGAATGAAAGAAACAACACACTACACTTTTAGACGGTGTCATCGCAACCCAGCAAAAAAAGTGTTCAGGTTTATAAGGCTAAGGGATAAAATAAGGGATAGAAAATAGATAACGCTTATTGTAAAACTGTAAAAAAGTCTTAATTAACCATTATAATAAGGAGTTTTATAAGATATAAATAAAATCAAGAGTATGATATCTTATTTATGCCTTATTTGAAGATTTAAATAAGCTCTTTCTTACTAAAGTCCACTTACGTCGTATAATAACGCTTAAAATAAGGGATAAAATCGGGTTGAGAATTACACACAACAACAAATTTGTGCATCGGAAAAAAAAGTTTTTTCTTTGGAATCTCATTTCATTTTTAAGCCGTATATATCAGGCAGAAAAAAGGTCAAAAGTATTTTACCTTATGTATGCCTTTATTTTAAGATATAAATAAGCGCTTCCGTATAATATGCAAGTCGTATCTATGTTTTAATATAAGGGATAATTGGGTGCAGACGCTCGAGCGGCCTAACTGTTTTTCTTTGCAATTATATGTCGTTTGGGTTTTTTTGAGGAATGAGGGATGGTTTGAGATCGCAGTTGAGTGACGACTTTTGAAGTGGTTAGTTGGTGTAAAAAAGTATTTTTTTTTTGTTTAAATTGTGAAGGATTAATAATTTAAAGTGAAGTGACGTGCTTATAAAGTAAGTGTAAGCTTCAACCGCAGGTTTTTCGAAACGGCTCTATAAACGGCACTATAAATTGGAGTGGAAGAAAAAACATGGCAGCAATGAAAAGGTTTAAATTTTTTGAATCGACTCTATATGGTAAGTTCAATACACTCAGTTAAACCACAAAATTTGATTATGCTAATAATTTATTATTACTCTATTCAGGTCCTGTTCAAAATTTGTATACTTCCTATGAAGATTATGAAGACGACATTAAAATCGGTATCAAAAAAGGAAAAAATAGAATCGACCAACGAAAACACCAAATGCGTCGATTTAAAAAACAAAACTTATTTTATATTTGCATGTATGTACATATGTAAATGAAATACTATTTTTTATTATTCTAATAAATGTCTGAATTTGAAATAAATTGTTTTTTTTGAGTAGATGCTCTTCACTGTTGTGTCTTTTTTACATGATTCATAAAAGAGGCCTATAATAAGGTCTATGTAAGGTAACTGAAGCTTATTTTATGCCTTATAATAAGATATAAATAAGGTCGCTAAAGCTTATTTTATGCCTTATAATAAGATATAAATAAGATCGTTAAAGCTTACTTTATGCCTTATAAAAAGGTATACATAAGGTACATAAAACTTATTTTAGCCTTATAATAAGGTATAAATTAAAGTATTGAGAGTATACCTGCGGGCCAATGACATGGCCTATGTTGCAATAAGGCATAAAAAAGGTATGTTGCATATTACCCAATATTCCTTATGAATACCACTCCTTATATGATAAGCCTTATATTGAATTCGAAAAAGGCTTATATAAGACCAAAATTTTTTGCTGGGAACCCATCCCAAGACAACTTATACCCGGACACCTCATACGCGGACACCTCATACCAGGACACCTCATCCCAAGGGACAGCCCATCCCAGGACAACCCATCCCCGGACAGCTCATACCAAGGGACAACTCATACCGGGACAGCTCATCCCAAAAGAGAGAAAAATAGATAGATAGATATATCTTTATTTCGTAGAGAAAACTTGTAAGTAGGATTGTTACCCACATTTTACATTACGGAGATATGATATTATATATGTATATCTTTCTTCTGAAACATTATATTTATTTTATTAAACTATTAATTACATTTGGGCTAAAGGCAATTGGAGAATGAGAGAATGGGTGTTTGTTACTCGCAGCATGGAGTTTTGGAGAATGAGTGAGGTTGTGGAAGAAGGGATAGTGATCACGTGGTCGATTGATAATATGTGATTGATAGATAGATACCTGAAAAGTATTTATGCTTAAAGGGTTGGTTGGTGGATATGCGTTGAGAGATATACATATGTATGTGCTCATGTGCATATTATTGTTATGGAGGGTGAATTTTTGTGTGTAGGATATTGTAACGATCCTAACGAACAGAGCTACCAAATATAGGGAATATTGGCACATAGGTGTCAGATGTTGTGATCTGTCAAATAGAAGATAATAAAGAGAATAAGATCGGCCGGACACGCGGTCTAGTAGATGTTACGAAGGAGTTGTTTTCTTTTATTTTTTTTATTTTATTCTATCGAATCGTCGTTGGTCCATTAAACGGCTGGAATATACCGGATCCAAGCAAATCTTGGTACATTGGTGTCAGAAGTGGGATATTCCAGCGAAATGTCCGAAGACTCTTCCCAAAAATTAGACGAAATCCTTGGCCGCTTAACCTCTCTGACGGAAAATGTGCTCAAGCAGAGCGCCGATATCACCGAATTAAAAGCTGAACAGCAACGTCAATTGGAGGAATTGCGAACCCTGGGAGGAACAACTTTTGTGGAGAAAGCATTTCAATGTTCTACACCAGAGGCACGGAATTCATCTCGAGCACCCATGCTAGTAACTCAGGGAGACAACGCAGAGGTAAGGTGCAGAAAATATTCGCCCTCTTGCAAATCCTAACCTCACTAATTCCAATCCGAGTTCGTGCAAAATTAAGCCACAGCCATCTATCTATCAATCACATATTATTAATCGACCACGTGATCACTATCCCTTCTTCACAACCTCGCTCATTCGCCAAAACTCCATGCTGTAACCCAAAGCATATTTTTCTCTCTTTTGGGATGAGCTGTCCCGGTAAGAGTTGTCCCTTGGTATGAGCTGTCCGGGGATGGGTTGTCCTGGGATGGGCTGTCCCTTGGGATGAGGTGTCCTGGTATGAGGTGTCCGGGTATGAGTTGTCTTGGGATGGGTTGCGATGACACCATCGAGTGTCATTCCAAGATACTTAGCCTCGTTTGCAAACGGAATTCGAACCGAGTTTGAAAAGATCGGTAAATTATTTATTTTTTTGTAAGTAAAATTTACATGAACAGATTTGGTTTCATTCATTGCGTTTCGCCAAATCTTTGTCCATTCATTTACTCTATCCAATGGTTTTTGCAATTTTTCCGTAGTCTCTTCGACCGTTTTGCCTACTGCCAAGATAGCACTGTCGTCGTCAAATGTAGCTAGCACAGTGCCATCTACTTGCGGTATATAAGAGCATTCAATTTTCAAGAGCATTCAATTAAATTTTTTATTTTACCTTATCAATTCTTTTTATAACACATAACAATAAGCATCAAAAATAATTTCAAATTGGATTAATAAAGTATCTGCAATCTGTAGTTCAGAAGGAACTACAGGCGAAAGCAGGAAGCATAGTATAAATCTACAACAATATAATATTTGTAATGAAATGTAGTGGGGTCACAACATATGTACATATTTTTGTAACTAATCCCCTTATATTGTTTTTTTTTTTTTTTTTTTTTTTATAAATTTGTTAAACTAAATAAGGATTATAATATACATATATAAAAAAAAAGGATAAAATAATTAGATAGATAAACATAATAAGTGAGAAATATCGTTATAATTTTGGTCTAAAAGCCATAGTTTTACTTTTTTGAGAAAAATGGATTCACTTCTTATGATTATAATGCTGTTGGGTAAGCTGTTAAATAGTCTAGGAGCAACTGCCGTAAAAAAATTAAAAAAAATTTGCAGATTCTGATGTGGTATAAAAGCAAGATTAAGATTGTTTATTCTGAGGTTGTAGCTAGAAGAGCATCTGTTCAACTGATAACCAGATCTGGAAAAAAACATCTTTAAAACTCGGGTACGATTTGTTGTTGTGTGCACCACCCCAGGAAACTATGCCATATTCAAGCTTAGAATGCACTAACCCATAATAAATACACTTTAGAAGATCCCGTGAGCAATAAGACTTTAAAAGTATATTTGCCTTGTGGCAGCCATAAGATACTTCTTAAGTGCATTGGTATGGCCAGACCAACTCATCTTCCAATCAATCAAAACACCAAGGTACTTAAACGATTTAACACTCTCAATACTAAAACATTTATCAGAGCATGTACGTGACTCGAAAAATGTCTGAGACTCTATTTCCGAATTACAAATTTCTTTGCAGCTTATATTTGCTGCAATTTGCACAATGAAAAATGAAAGTTCTAAAATCCATTTCCTTTCCACACACGTTGAAAAACATAATTTTAGTCTTATCACTTATCACCAACTTATGCTGTTTGAACCAGTGGCTCAAGACTTCAAGGTCATGATTTATGTCAGCAGTAAGATTAAGAGCAGATTCACTTTGAAAAGCACATACCATATCGTCAGCGAATGCATTAACTTTGCTATGGTAATTTTGTAAAAAAAGCGAGTTAATAAAAATTAAAAAAAGAATTGGACCAAGCACATAACCTTGAGGAACTCCTATAGAGTTATAACGAAAAGAACTGAGTTGACCATTAATTCTTACCCTTTGGCCTCTATTAGATAAATAGGAGCAGAACCAATTATGTATCGTACCCCTAAAACCATATTTGTACAGTTTATCCAAAAGAATCTTATGATCGACAGTATCAAAAGCTTTTGTAATGTCTATAAAAAGAGCCGCAGTTAAATTCCTGTTGTTAAAGCTATTATATATATTTGTGCAGAAATTTAAGAGGGCTCCTTCAGTTGATAATCCAGTACGAAATCCAAATTGACACTCACTAAAAAACTTGTTTTTTTCCAAAAATTTTAACATTCTATTCTTAATAGCTTTTTCCAAAATCTTCGAAAATACCGAAAGTAAAGAAATTGGCCTATAGTTATGTATTAGTGTTTTATCCCCTTTCTTAAATAAAGGTATTACTTCGGCTTGCTTTAAATCATCTGGGAAAACACCATTTGAAATACTTTTGTTGTAAATATGACATAAAATTTCACAAATGTTGAAAGCTATTTTCTTAACAAAGTTATTTGAAAAACACTTAGTTATTATAGAGTTCGAGTTTTTAAGTGAAAAAATAATTCTGTGTAGTTCAAAAGACGTTATTGGGTCAACATAAAAACTGTGAGATGAAGACACATCATTAGCTAAGTATTTGCATTTAGTAAAGTCAGCACAACTATCTGACACCACTTTACTACCAACAGATACAAAATAATCGTTGAATTTATTGGCTAAATCCTTGGGATCGCATAAAATAGCATTGTTGTCTTTTATGCTTGTAGGCTTGCAGTTGTTTTGTTCTGTATTTCTTTAACCAATTTCCATTCTTTCTTCGAATCACCTTTGACCTCTCGAAACTTGTTTAAATAAAAATTGTTTTTACACAGCACAACATCTTTAGAAATATCTTTACATAATTGTTTGTAAGCAGTAACAAACCTAGCATTAGACGGATATTTAATTTTTTGTTTGTAAAGTTTTTTCTTCTCTTTAATTTTGAATAGTAACTCAGTAGCTATCCAAGGTTTTAACTTTTTCAATTTAGCCTCACTTTTTTCTACCTTTTTCGAACATTGATTGACATACTTATTCAAAATATCAACAAAGATACAATAAGCTCTGGAAGGATCACTTTCACTAAATACGTTTTCCCAGCATTCAAAACGGAGTACATTATTGAGCGCCACAAAATCAGTGATAACGACAGATGAAGAGGAAGGCAAGACTTCAGTGCTTGTATTAGAACTGCATTTAAAGCTTAAGCATGTCATGCAATGGTCAGATATTTGCAAATCAAAAACAGAGCTGTTGAGAAGGAGTTTTTCGTAGCTAAAAAATCGCAGCATTATGTGGTCAATGCAAGTACTTGCAGAGTTTGAAATAAGAGTTGGCCTGTTTATACATGACTCTAGGCCATAAGATGACAGTAAAAATAAATAATTGTCAACAGGAATAGAATTTTGCAAAATGTCTAAGTTGATGTCACCCAATAAAATTATGTCGTTAGACGATTCACATGATAACAAACTTTCTAGTTCCTCAAAAAACACGTTAATGGAAATAGATGGATCATTAAATCTATAAATACAGAAAAATGTTAGCTTTTTATCACTTACTCTCACTTTTAAAACATCACAACTATGCAAATTATAGCAGTTAACTTCAACATTTATAGCATTTTTAATAAAAGCGGCAGCACCACCAGATGCATATTTATTATTACTGCATGATATGAATTCATACCCTGCAATATTAAAAAATGACTTTTCTTCTTCATAAATCCATGTTTCTGTTAAAAAAATAAATTCTGGCTTATTCACAAATGAATTTAAATGCAACACTAAGTTATCGAAATTTTTACGAATACTTCTAATATTTTGGTGAATAATACGAAAATTGTGTAAGTATTTTTGGTTAAAAAAGAGATCATAAGAGTCAACCTTTACGCAATTGACAGAGGGAATATTTTGAAAATTAACTTGTGGATCTTGCATATTAATTCAATGCTTGGAGGTCCACCTCCGAGTTAATAACAATGTAATTATCTTTATCCCTCTTGCGCATAAATATTCTCCCATTTTTAACCCAAACATACTTATACATTTTTTTCTTTTTTTGCTTTCTGTGCAGCATTTAAAAGATATCTTGTTGCACCATTTAAAGATTCGTTTATAAAAATTTTACTATTTTTTTCACAACCAAAAATTTTAGAAGCAAGATTATTTTAATTACTGAATTTATTCTTCATAATTATTTTTTTCTTTAGATTTGAAACAAATTTAACAACTAAATTTTTCGAATCACTACTATCTGAATTATTGGACTTCTTAATGTTTTTAATATAACAATTGTCAATATCAGCTTCAGAAACATCTGCGCATACACCCTTTGAAAAAACTTGCGGAGCACAATCGAGAGCATTACTATTGTTTACGTTAGGCACGCCCACTATTTCTACACATTTTTCTCTTCTCTCTTGGTGCAAGTACTTTACTTCATTTCGAAGTTCATTCACTGTGTACAATAGATTATTTTTTTCTTCTTGTAAAGAGCTTATCAAAGAGAGAACATATGCATTTTCAGCTCTAAGAGCAACAATTTCATTGTACACTGTCTCTAACGTTATCACTTGATTATGGTGTTGCTGATGATTTAAAATCGGTGATGGTTGTAACTGATGTTTTTGCTGTTGCTTTTGCTGTAGATGTTGATGATGCAGTAACTGACTCCGCTCCTCATTAGTGTGCATTTGAAGCGGTGATATTAACTGCGGGGCTGATTTGGAAGTTTCAGGCAATTCAGCTGATGAGAGAGGTGAACTATTACCATCTCGTTGTTGTTTTGTGGGATTGATAGTAGGGGGAGAGCTTCTCGCAGCAGAGCAACTCTTACAACGAAATTGCTTGTTGGACTTTTACAAAAATTCAATGTCAGCTGGTTGAATATTTACACACTTGCAGTGAAAAAAATCATTGCAACCCACACATTTAATTTTAGGCTGATTGCGTTCAACTTTCAATTTACAAATACAAGGCATATTTATTAATATATTTTAAAGGCTTTAATTGAAAAAAACTTTACACTGCCTGATCACAGTACGTGTTGACCTCACGACACTTGACACATGAGCATAACGAGTATATAATAAATACAAAAGTGGGCCCAGGACACTACCTTGCGGTACCCCAGCCATTATTTCCTTAAAGTTTGAATATTCATTTCCGTGTTTGATGCGGAAAAGTCTATACGTAAGATAGGCCTTCAAAATATTATATAAAGGATCGGGCAGAGCTTGTCGCAATTTGAACTTTAACCCTTCGTGCCAGACCTTACCAAAGGGTTGGGAGACGTCAAGGAATACACTTGGACAAATCATTTTTCCTTCAAGTGATTTTTCTATTAAATCTGTTATTCTGTGTACTTGGTCAACTGCTGAGTGCTTGCTTCTATACCCGAATTGGTGATCCGGGATAAGATGCTTTTCTTCTATAACTGGCTTAATTCGCCTAAGCAATATTCTCTCGAATACTTTATATATAATTGGAAGAAGCAATATTGGTTTATAAGACGTTTTCTCGTTCGGCGGTTTTCCTGGTTTAAGAATTATTATAACTTTCCATTGGCTGGGAAGATATTCTAATCTAAGCGCGGCATTTACAATGAAAAGAAGTTTAATTAAAGATTTTCTGGGTAGTTCTTTGAGAACCTCTACTGTGATAAGATCATATCCAGGAGCTTTCTTAGGCTTTAATTTCTTTATTTCTTGCTTAAGTCCGATTAGCGTTGCGTTTCTTATGACACTTCTGTCTATATCCGACGTGTTCATATTTTCGATGTCAGTTTGTCCACCAAACGGTTTAAAAGTTTCTTCTAGATGGTTGGCAAAAACTTGCGCTTTCTCTTTGGCATCTCTGGCCCATTCATCATGATTTTTTTAATTGGGGCATCTTGAATTTTAAGTTTTTTAATACCCTTTATAGCCTTTCAAAGCGAATAATTAGAATCTTTTTCTGCAGTTAAACTTTAAAGGTAACTTTGTATTTCACTATATTTAAAATCTTTGATGATCTTTTTTAGCTAGTTGCACAGACGGTATTATGTTGCGGAGCCCGAGTTTGTAGCCATTTTTTACGCGCTTTTCTTTTCTCCTTGATCATCTCTTTTATTTCCGGTGGATACATTTGGACGTAACTGCCCGGCGATTTCTTTTGTTTGGAAGTATTTTTCCACGCGGCACCCTGTAAGATTTCAACAAAGCGATCAACTTCGACATCAAGTTCATAAGGTGTTTTAAGTAATACGCTCAGCTCAATATTTGCTTCAATATCTTTTTTGAAGCCGTCCCAATTAGTTTTCACGTTGTACAATCTAGCTGGTTCTACTATTTTAATCAGAGCTTCGCTTATCGTCATAGTGATTGGAGAATGATCAGAGGAGAGACCAAAGCTTTCTTCAACTTCAATACAGTTACCAGATCTTCCTTTAACAACAAAGAAATCGATCACGTCTGGTATCTTGTTTCTATCAGTCGGCTAGTATACTGGTTTACCCGTCGAGTGAAAGTCACAACTGTACTCAATACCCGCATTATAAAGCATTCTACCTTTCTGAGAGACGCATCTTGAACCCCAGAAGGTGTGTTTCGCATTGAAATCGCCACCAATAATAAAGTTTGGTCTAAAGAGGTTGAAGATGTTTGTGAAATCACTTTTGGGGAAGAAGCCGTCTTCCGAGAAATCGCGATTCTTTCTGACAGTAAGTCTGCGTATGATTAAAGCCATGGCAGTGCTTGCACTGCGGGATCGATCTTAAGCTCTTAAGCATAGGCTCGATTTTGACTACGATATTAATGATAGCCTTAATACCGTAGATCTCATTTCTATTTTCGACTTTATCGAAACTTAGCAAGAATAGCGGAATTCCACTGCGTCAAGAACTTTAAAGCCTTTGGCATGGAGGTCCTTCATAACGTCTTTCTTCGTGCATGAGGGGTGGAGTCCCCTTGGTACAACAAGCAGTGCCCTTACGATGAGCAGCCAACTTAGAGCCCCAGACTTCGGTAAAATAATCGGAAAATGGTAATCATGGGGAACAGGTGCATTCTTAATTCGACCACCTACACGCAGAACTCCGGATTAGGGTTTTCAAGGCATCATCCAATTCGTCAGCACCAATTACCATTCTTCTCAGAAGATGCATCGGCATCCATCGTCTGATACGCGCAACGATTCGTAGAAGTCAAAGGATGGAACTAAAGCGCTCTGTAAGAGGAATGATTTTCCCATCTCGCGTTCGTGTTGTAAGTCCAGGAGCAACTGCAGCTACCGCCACCCGTAATGACCCCTTTTCTTCATCTTGCGCGGCAGAAAGTTCTTCTTCGTTGAGGGTGGTGTTGTGTTCTGAGGTTAGTGATTTGTTCATCAACCACTCCGGACCATGTAGCCATAAATGATTTTTCAAAAGTGCATCTGCCCCGATGCCCCGGCTGGCACAATCAGCCGGATTCCGGGCCGACCGGATATAGTGCCATCGGTCAGGAGATGTATATTCTCGTATTTGTCGAACTCGATTTGAGACATATGGTTTTAGTGTTGAAGGATGTTTGCGTAGCCAACACAGCACAATGTTCGAGTCCGACCAGAGAAAATATAGTGTGTTTTGCAGTCCCACTGCGATGCGAACGTTCTGAAGCGTCAATATCAACAAGTGCGCTGCGCTCAACTCTAAGCGAGGAATCGTAGCACCCTTAAGCGGAGCTACCTTGGTGCGAGCAGTAAGAAGTGAAATATGTGGGGCCTTATCGGGACGAATTGTTCTCGTGTAAAGAACAGCAGCATATGCCCGTGAACTAGCATCACAAAACCCGTGTATTGTTGTTTCTTCTCCATGTGTCAACCATCTGGGTACCCGAAAATGGTTAAGGGCTGGGAGTCTATTCCGAAATGTGAGCCATTCTTCAGACAATTCCGTAGGTAGAGGGGCATCCCAAGTGATACCCGCAGACCATAGAGTCTGGATGAAAATCTTGCCTCTGATAACGACCGGTGCGAGTAGACCTGTTGGGTCGAACAACTGTGCAACTTCACTAAGAACTCGCCTCATCGTAGGAGATTTGGGAGGTTTAACAAGATTCAAGTTGAAGAACAATTCGTCGTTTCCAGGGTCCTACCTTAATCTAAGCCACGAAGCGGTTGTAGAGTCTATGACGTGTTCGGTCGCCGGTTGCACCTCACCCTTTATCATTTGAATAACCTGAAGACTATTGGAACTCCACTTCCTAAGCTTGAACTGTCCAGCCGAGAGAATTTTGTCAATGTTAGTAGACAACAACACTGCTTCATGAACGCAATTGCAACTAGTCAAGAAGTCGTCCACATAAAATGACCTCAACATCGTATCGCGCGCTGCTAAAGCCTGATTGCAGTCAACCACTTCACCGGAATTGTCAAGAGCACATGGGTGTAAGGCACGTATTGCATTGAAGGGGCTGCAAGCCTTCCCATAAATAACTGTGGTCAGGTTGTAGACACCGATGTTGTTTTCTGGTGACTCCCGCCACAGAATACGCTGGAACTGTCGATGCTTAGGTGCAACCAGTACTTGACGGAAATTTTTTTCAATATCCGCGGTAAGAGCAATGCGGTAGCGATGAAAGCGAAAAATGATGTTCACTAAGGAATCCTGTATCGTAGGACCAACCAGCTGGATGTCATTTGGCGAGATCCCAGTATGTACTTGTTTGAGCTGATGCATTGAGAACAACACGAAATTTTGTGGTCACTGCATGATGTGGAATGTAATATCCGCTTGCATGGGCGCCAGGTTGACCAACATATTCCATATGACCAAGGGCAGAATATTCCAGCCAATCGACGTTCGAGGCAGTGAAACTGGCGCAGAGCATTTTGATACGAGTCTCCAAGCTTGTTGACGTCACTACCAAACTGTATGTGTACGATATATCTGCCACCTCTGGTTCGAGAGTGGGTTGCTGAGAATATCCGCTCAAATTCGTTATCTTGAACCTCATCTCCAGGCCCTTCTTCGAAGTTCCAAAAATTTCGTACGAGTTCCTCCAAACTTTGTTTACCATAAGATACTTGAGCACATATTGTACGAATAGGGTGTGGTGAGGTAGATGCAGTCGAAGCTGGACCACAAATAACCCATCCAAATTGGGTTCGTTGAGCGTGGGGTTCATCTTGTCTGCCACTGATGATGTCACCTTCGACGACCAGACATCAGACCCTATGAGTACATCTATGCCACCAGCTGTACCAAAACTAGGGTCGGCCAGTTGAAGACCCACTAAATGTTTCCACCGAGTTACGTCGAAGTGCACCGCTGGGGTTATCGAGGTGATGGATGGAATTACCAAGTCTCGGATGTTCATTGAAAATGCTGAGTTTATGAACTGAAGTGCAACTAAAACGTTGCCCTTCGAACGAGTCTGAGCTAATGCACCAATTCCTTCAATCTCCAACTCACATTTGGTTTTGTGAAGATTCAAATAGTTAGCTAAGCGATCCGGGATCGCAGAGGATACGGGCTAGGCGCTGTTCATTCCGTTCTCCATGTCCATATGCGCGCAGTAGCAAGCAACACCGTACGATCTCCTCTAGTAAGATCTATTCTAGCTTTCACAGCATCGGCTAGTCGCTAAGGCGGCTGTGTCAACATTGCATCAGCTGCAGAAGCGTCTATCGATGGCGAAGCAGATATGGTAGAAACTGCAGACTTACCACTAGCTTCACGGCAAAACAGGGTTGGAAAGAACCAAAAAAGAGCAAGAAAAAAGGCGGAAAAATGCGGCAGCTCCGTCATGACAGCCGATGTCAATCATGTAGTGGCCCACGGGGTGATGCCAAATCCCGGACATCATATAGTGGCCGACAGGTTGATGCCAAATCCCGAACACAACTTATTATAGTCCGTAATTCCAACGACGTTTGTCGGTGGCGGAGGACGTGATTTTGCTTCACGTTGCTTCTCTTGCACCTGCCTGCGCTTTTCATCTTTTTGTGGTTTTATCTCAGGTGAAGAACCAGCTTTGCGTTTTTTGCTAGGTCTTTTCTTTTCGATCCAATTATTTTCGCGTGTTAGCTCTTACTCGTTCGTCCGATATTCGCAACAAGCTAAGGCCCGTGGACTAACTATGCGTTCTTTTTGGAGATGTGAATTCTTTAAGGCATTGTTTACCTATCAGAGTAAATCTACCTCTTTATTAAGATCGCGGTAGAGTAGATCCGTTAAGCTTGATGCCGAGTTCGTTGTTTTCCTCCTCAAAGCTCTTATATTGCACTGAGTCCCGTTTTTGGCGCGCTGGCGCTTCCGGCGGACTTCTTTTTCCGGAGACATTCGATCTCGATGGTGGAGATAGAGATACTCTTGAACTTTTTGAAAAGGGATCAATCAGTAGCAATAAATGGCTTTCCCCAGAATCCATAGAGCCGACCTCCGAAGAGGGTGGATTTTCCAGTGAATCTAGACTGCCAACTGGGGTATTACATCGTTTTGCTTTGTTTATTGCGCTACGCTCGGGATACAGAGGGTGGATTTTAGTCGCCTCTTACGACAGGCATGCCTACCTCGGGTATATTCTATCCCCTACCCGAAGGGGGTAGACGCCATTGATGCTGTGGCCGCTGACCAAGAGAAGAAGAAAGAGGCATCAGAAGCCATCACGATGGACGAGGAGATCTCGAAGGAGTTGGAGGAGCATTTGCTTGCCGACCCCAAGGAGACAGTCCAGAAGGATAGTGTGAGTGGGAGCAAAAAGAAAAGAAACTGCTCCGAGAGGATGCAAAGGCTTAGGGAGTATAAAAAAGCTATACACCTTAAGCTCATCCTCATAGAAAAGGTATTCCCCTGCTCTCCGATATGGAGAAGGAGGAACTCGCATGGGCTGAGGACACCATCAGGAAAGACGCCTTGAGAAGGCCCGGTGCAAAGAAAGTACGTACCGATAAAGGTACTAAGGAGTA
The DNA here is from genome assembly GCA_946965025.1 of Blera fallax. NCBI lineage: Eukaryota > Metazoa > Arthropoda > Insecta > Diptera > Syrphidae > Blera > Blera fallax. Next base: position 55,319,160 of record OX337246.1, read on the forward strand.
GAAGATAGCAGAGGTTGCAAGAGGAACACGAGAAACAGGACAACCAAAATGCACCATGACAACCCGCAAGGAGCTGGCGTTGATAAGGCGGGCCCCAGTGGGGTTAAAAAGCCTAACAAATGTGAGAGGCGTAAAGCTACACCGCTAAAACAAACCTAAGGTATGAAACCGGCATCAAAGTCGATAAGACGGGTAAAGGTAGACCACCTGTGTTAAAGAACGACAAAAAGGTCTAGCACCAAGGCAAACTACAAGGAGCTGTAGCCGATAAGGCGGGCCATAGTGGAAATAAAAAGAGAAGCACAGATGGGGGGCGCAAGGCTACACCGGAGGGAGTTGTCACTGAGACGAACCTGAGGCGTAAAACCGGCTCCGAACTCGATAAGACAGGTAAAGGTAGACCACCTGTGTTAAAAAACGACAGAAAGGTCAAGTACCAAAGCAAACTACAAGGAGCTGTTGCCAATAAGGCGGGCCCTAGTGGACTTAAAAAGAGCAGCACAGGTGGGGGGTGCAAGGCTTCACCGGAAGGAGTTGTCGCTAAGACGAACCTGATGCGTAAATCTCAGCCAAAGTGCTGGCAAAAGACAAAAGGGAGCTGTTAGCAGCTAAAGGCGGTTCAGCTTAGCGGGATTACCCAGGGTGCTCTACAGCTTGCTGTACTGGACCTTGGCAAGCCCAGCGGACAGTACACCGTCGAACAATGTAAGTTGATCGAAAAGGCATTAGCCAAGGCGATATTCGATCATATTCGAGGGGACACTGGAACAACTGCTCCGACGTTTGGCCTCAATAACTGGCAACGCGGAATCAGCAGACTCGACTGCAAAGACCAGATGTCCTATGATTTCGCAAAAAGAGTCGTCCCCACATTTAAACCTTGGGCGGGACCTGCACTCAAGGCAGTCCCCCTAGACGTTGTGCCAGAGAAGCCTAAAACTAAGTTAACAGTACCATATATGGATGTTGGGAAGGATGAATTCTTTAGCTTCCTTCAAGCGCCAAACACAGCAATCCCTATGGATGACTGGGAGGTCATTGCCATTGAAGCTAAGGTGGTACAAGTAAATCTTCATCACAGTGAGGCCGCCTCCGTCAACCTAATGCTGCTTCTCCATAAGGAGCAGGAGGATCGTCCATAATCGGGTGAAAGGATTGAAGTCTTATTAATATAATGAAGTGTATAATGGTAACGAAGGTAAGGTCAGAACTTGTATCGTCGCCAAGAAAAATCTTCACGTACTAATGCTCTCCAATTACAGCTCAGGTGATCAGACGGTGGTGGAGGTTAAGGTGAAAGACAACATGTATACGCTTGCGTCGGTATACCTACCATACGACGAAGGCACTAATGTCCCATCCGGTAAAGTCAAGGCATTAATAACAATGTCTCAGCAAGATAAGAGGAACTTAATCTTAGGCTGTGATGCTAACGCCCACCATACTATTTGGGGTAGCTCAGACACTAACAGTAGAGGCGAGGTTCTGTTCAATTATATCTTAAATACTAATCTAACTACCTAATCGTGCCAATTCACCAACTTTTATTAAAAAAATAGAAGGGAGGTTCTTGGTATAACACTCTTATCCGGAAATAGCACCGCAACAATCTCGGACTGGAGGGTGTCCGACTCAATGTCTGATCATTGTTGGATACTCTTCGATTTGAATTGCGGCACTCCCGACAGGAAGACTTTTCGAAACCCGCGCTAGCTCTGCGCGGAAAATATTTAACGAAGAGCTGGGGAGATCCCTTGGATCTTACCCTGAGGTGATCCCCAGGTCCACGGAAGACATCGATAAGATGGTGGATGATCTTACCAGTAAGCTCAACCGCTCTTTTGGAAGAGCCTGTCCTGCCAGGCGTGCCAGCAGAAGAAACCATCCACCCTGGTGGAGTCCGAAAATAGCAGAGCGGCTGCGAACCTCAAGACATAGCTGGAACCTCGCTTAAGAGGGAGTTATCGAGTGGTCAACACATAGGGAAAACGTTAACCTTCTCAAAAAGGAAATTAGAATCGCTAAGAAGAATTCCTGGAGAAGCTTCTGTGGATCTATTGAATGCACCACGGAGGTGGCTCGTTTGAGGAAGGTCCTTACCAAAGCTCCCTTACAGATGTCCACTATCAGGAACTGTGACGGCAGCTGGACAGACTCTTATGAGAACACGCTGGATTCTCTTCTGAAATCAATCAAATCGTTTGCACCGTATAAAGCGCCTGGGATCGACGACGTGCTATAATACTACAAGAATCGGGGGAATCTATTATTCCATGGCTCAAGTACATTTTTGGCTGGTGTCTCAAACTAGGCTACATTCCAAAATCTTGGCGGGAAATTAAGGTAGTTTTCATACCGAAAGCGGGTAAAATAAACCACGTAAGCGCCATGGACTACACACCAATAAGTATATCTTCATTCTTATTGAAAACTTTGGAACGGTTAATAGATATGTACGTTAGAGAAGAGATTGGGGATAAATTCTTATCGAAATCACATAATGCGTACATTAAAGGAAAATCAGTAGACACCGCTATACACCGGTGTGTAGCTAAAGCGCCGTCAGTCTTCTTTCAGTGCAAGGGTGGCTTTGGAAAGACATGGGGCTTATCGCCAAGGAAAGTCCTCTGGATCTACACGGTAATGATAAGACCCCTCCTGTTATATGCGTCGGTTGTGTGGTGGAATAAGCTTTCACGTAAATACGTGACTGCCGTTATCGCCAAACTCCAAATAACGGCCTGTCTCGGCTGCTTTGGAGCTTTCCCCAGTACGCCTGGCTCTGTTCTAGACGCTCTGATAAACACAGATATGTATTCGAATACCCGTTTTCTCTTCCTTTACCAACAAGAATTATTTTAAGAGATTTTCTTACTCGCGCTACACCAATACTATAATCGTATAAAATTGTCCTTTGTAAAATATGTCAACAAAACAATATCACCTCACAAGGAGGCGGACAAATTATACACACGGACACGCAATATGTTTTGTTTACCTTCAAGCAAACACACGGCTTGGCAAAAGTGAAAAGAGAAATCTGTTTCTAATGAATTATATTTGTTAGAGCAGGATACAATATTGAGGGAAACAAGGCAAGAGATTAATATTGTCGGCCGAGAATATCGCGGCTGTGGCTGCCGATGTCGCTTAGAACGAAGAAACATCAACCAGACGACGGGCCACGCACTTGCGCATCACCAGACGGACCCTACAGCGAATTTTAGTGAAAGACTTACACATGTTCAGGTACAAAGTGCAAACAGTGCATTATTTAATGCCTCCTGACCGTCAGTCGCGTGTGAATTACTGTCAAGCCATCCTCAATCTCAACAACGAAGAGGACGATTTTGTGTCGAAAATCATCACGAGCGACGAGGCGCATTTCCACTTAAGCTGTTACGTCAATAAGCAAAATCTTCATTTCTGGGGCACTGAAAATCCGCGTGTGATGCACGAAGAGCCATTACATCCACGCAAAGCCACTGTGTGGTGCAGCGTTCATGCGGGAGGAGTGATTGGGCCACTGTTACTGGCGAACGCTACAGGGCCACGATAAACGACTTCTTACTGCCGGAATTGGATGAGCTGGGCTTGGTGAACATGTGGTTTCAACAAGACGGTGCAATCGCGCACACAGCACGAGCCACAATGGATATTTTGAAGGAAGCGTTTCCTGGTCGCGTAGTCTCCCGTTTTGGTGATTTGGCATGGCCAGCAAGATCGCCCGATTTAACCATCCCAGACTTCTTTCTTTGGGGCTACTTGAAGTCGAGGGCTTATGCCAACAAGCCTCAGACAATCGCAGCCCTTAAGGAGAATATTCGTCAGGAATGCGAACGTTTATCACCGGAAATCTTGCGGAAAGTCATGGAAAATGCGATAAAACGGGCACAAATGTGTATCAACACTGGCGGCAGCCACTTGGCGGATATCATCTTTTCACTTAACAGAAAAAGTTTTAAAGGTCCAAGTAAAGATTTCTATAACTCAAAATAATTTTTTTTTATCTAGTAAAAAAGTAATTCCAAAACAAAATTGGATGATTAATTTTGCGCCACCTTGTACAATGGTTTTTGAGTCTGAGTGCTCCAGTAGGGTATGCCCGCCCAGACAAAAAAAAACACGCGAAGGCATTCGAAATTAACTGTTCCCTACACACCGCAACAAAATATAATCGCGGAGCGCGTTAATCGTACGCTGGTCAGATGTTTTGCCATAATTCCCTTGGGCAGAGGCAATAAACACTGCCGTATATTTACGAAATCGGTCACCAACAAAAAGTTTAAAAAACATAACACCCTATGAAGCATGGTGCGGTAACAAACCCAATGAAGCACATTTTGAGGTGTTTGGTAGAAAAGTTATTGTCTTAGATAAAAACGCTCGAAATCGAAATTTTCTGTCAAAGGTAGTGAGTGCTTCACGGTGGGATTCGCTAGTGAATCAAAAGCATTTCGATCGTATGGTCCGAAGAAGAGGATGGTGATAATAGCAAGAGATGTACGATTTCTACATTCGGAAAAGTCATCTCAGCTTTAGTTCAATAACCATTGATCCAGATCTTATAATGCAAACCAATGATTTGAAACCCGTTTTACCCAAAAGAAGACGCTCCATCCTCCGATGATGATGATGATTTCAACTATATTCTTGGTCCTGAGGAGTCAGCTGTAGCTGCTGATGATGATTTGACTGCTGTGTTTGTGATCCTATGGAAGTTGTTACCATTGGATATGACTCTACTGTTAAAACTATTGATTTTCCTGGGGAGAATGATGTAGCTGGTGACGCTGAAAGAGTTGCTGTTCCCGATATTGATCAAAACCCTCTTCAATTTTGGATAAAATTACGTCCACGTAAGCCGGTAAGTCCGCAACTAACTAATTTTATGCAAATTATTGTGAGAGAACAACTAACCCTCCCACCGTGAAAGACGCTTTCGAAAGAACAGAAGCGGAGGAGTGGAGGGCTGCGATGTTATCCTAATACAACTCTCTGATGAAAAACCAGATATGGGAACTTGTTGATTTGCCCCCAAATCGCAATGCCATCAAGTCCAAATAGGTTTTCAATTTAAAGCGCAACAAAAATGGTGTTCCAGTTCGGTACAAGGCGCGGTTGATAGCTAAAGGTTGCAGCCAACAATACAGTATTGACTATACCGTATCATCAGTTTATCTGAATGGGAACTTGCAAGAGGAGATTTTCATGTTCCAGCCAACGTCGATGATATTTTGATTGCGTGCTCAAATATCGAAAAACTAGAGCAATCAAAACACAACATTAGTCTGAGGTTTGAAGTGGTTGATAAAGGACCAATCGAGTATTTTTGGACATGGAGATCACGAAATGGAATTGAAATCTCACAGCAGGAGCTGAGTCGAGATCTCCTCGATGACTTTAGACTGGAAGAATGCAGAGGCACCGCAACACCATTGGATCCAGGGACCAGATTCGTGAAGTGTGATAACTGTTCCCGGTGTACAAAGGTGGACCAGAGGCAGTGCTAGTCATTGATCGGTTCTCTGACGTATTTGAGCGGCCAGATATACAGCACTCTGTCTGCAAGCTCAGCCTAGTTGATGCTGCCATTACATGGGATAGTAAGAATCACAATGCAACCCCCTTAGTAGTACTGAAGCAGAGTACATCGCCCTCTTAACAGCGTCGAAGGAAGAAGTATACCTTAGGCGATTCTTAAAGGAGCTTGGTTTCAACCTTTTAGTTGATGGTCCAACTGATCTCTCCAGCAACAACCTCTGCGCGCAGAAGCTTGTGAAGAGCCCTGTTTTTCATAACCTAATGAAACATATCGACATCCAGACGCATTACGTTCGTGAGGCGGCAGAGAAAGTGCTTAGTGCTCTGAAGTATTTACCAACCGATAAGATGATCGCTGATATTTTCACCAAAAATTTTAAGAAAATTAAACTTAACCAATTCACTTAAATGCTAGGCCTTAGAACATAGTTATTTCCAATACTAAAAAATACTTATTAATTTAAAAACTTAAATATTGAATTATTGTTAAATTAACTACTTGTGTACGATATAAGCTTTCAGTTTTGAGGTAGGGATTGTTAGTATTTTTCCTTTATATACCTAAATATATTACATATATTACATAAAGGTAACATTGCGATAGAATACTAATACACCTACAGAGTCAACACTATATAAGCAATCTATATATATAAAAATGAATGTTTGTCTGTATGTCCTTTATAGAATCGTAAACTATGCATTTGATCATGTGATGATCTTTAGGAAAGTTGTTGTGCATGAGCCCACGAAGGTTTCTGAGTTGGTACGACCAATTTTCGACAGATGGCGCCACTGCCATTCCAATGAATTTCATATATTGCCATGACAGTTCATGCTGATTTGAATTGAAACGAAAACAGTGAACGAATGATGACGTTTTGAGTTGTGGGTGACATAAGAATTTATGTAAATTGTGAAATTCATGTCCGGCTCACATGGAACAGACAATATTGTCGTTTTTCGAATAGTTTTGTGCATTTCATTGTGAGTTAAATAAATAATTCAATCGAATTGAATTTTCGTAGTTTCCGTGAGCTGATTTTATTCATTCTCTACAGTGAACTCACGAAGATCATCGAATGTGTATGTGAAGGATCTGACTGCTGATTGACGTTCCGAACGCATTTGCTGTGCAGTTTTTTTTCGGATATCATCGTGAAATGTTTTTCCTTCAAATTTATTTTAGTTGGTGGCGTTGCAACGCGCGCAGGGTACAGCTAGTACTGTATAAACTCCTACTCAGTCATTACAATAAAGCTGTAATATTAATATCAGTGCGTTTCGTTTGTACGACATGATATATTAACACATACAGTGATTTACATATGTAAGTCTAAGACAACGATGAAAATTTAAGTTTCTCTTTATTTTACTAAATGATATTTTATATTTATATTTTACTTTATTTACATGATATATTAACACATAGAGTGATTTGTATAAGTCCAAATACAACGATGTAAATTTAAGTTTCTCTTTATTTTACTAAATTCAGAAGAACTTTGGCTAGCAATTTATACAAATATCAAATTAAAGTTTATTCAATTGTAAATAAAAAACAGCGAAACAATTCCTTTTAATTCAATTAATAACAAAAAATAAATAAAAATCGTAACTCATTATCAAATTTCACTTTGCGAAAGTCAGTTAAAAAAGTTAATCGCTTCCCCCATTTCGTCATTTGACGATATACAAAGAACAACAAATTTGATTCAGACGTAAGAGATCTCATTGTAAACCAAACGATTTTGTACGCGGGTCAAAAAAACGAACACTACTTTTCCTTGAATGAAGAAGACTTAAAAGCTTTCATTGTAATCTTGTAGTAGCCCGAATGCAAAACAACTTTGACTGGTAATTTTTATGTTAAATTAAAATTTATTCAGTTATTAATCAAAAAACAACAAAATGAATTATTTTAACCCATTACGACCCAACGGTATCTAAATATGAAAATATTTCGTTTTCATGTTATTTTTTATTTATTTAAGAGCCTTAATTTGCTCTTAAATTTACTTTACTTTGCTTTACATTTACAAAAAAAAATAATTAAAAAAAATTAGACTAAGATATACAATGGTGTACTTTTTTTAGTTCAATGGGATCATGCATCCCTAATCCCTATCCCTAATCCCTAATCCCTAATCCCTAATACTTATAATAATATATAATATATAATAATAATATAATATATAATATATATATATATATCCCTAATACTTATAAAAACCAAAATTATTTTCTGTTAGTTGCCTCTTAGCCGGAGAACCACTTATCCGATTTACGTGATTTTTTATTTCATAGATATGTTCACTCTTCAGGTTATAGGATATGTTTTGTTGCGTTAGGTAAAATAACGAATAAGGAGTAACGATAATAGTGAATTAAGTGGGGAAAAAGTTCAATTTTACAGCTCTAACTCAATAATGGCTTATCGGATTTTAAAACAAAAAAATAGGTCAAATTAGTAAATTCGCAACTGATTCATTTGAGATATAAAACATCCTTCTACGTTGTCGTGAAGCTGAGCAATCTTCAAAACAATTATTTAAATCATCGCGCACAATTTTCCTTCAGTGGAGACCACTGCCAGCAGTCAAGCAGCAGTGGGTATCGTTGCAATAGTGTGCGTGAGTATTTATTAGACTTTGTTTGGGTTGGATTGATTGTCAATGGTTGTTACTCTCGATCGTTCATTCACACTTCTGCACGTAGATATTGTGTGAGAGTGAGAAAAAAAAATATTATTGAATAGAGTGAGAAAGCTGTGCGCTAAATCTCTCTGTGAATAATGAAGCAGGTAGGTATATTGGTTTGTAGTTGTGTGAATGGAATTATTAAAGCTCCGATAGACTAACGGTAGCTTAATACTTTGGGTGAACGGCTCAATGGGGAGTAAAACTCAATTTATAGAAAAGGAAGGGCAGGTATACAGTATGAAACGGGGTAAAATTTTCATCCACCATTGAAGTGGTTTAACATCGGGGTAAACCAATACACACAAGTTGTCAATTTAGAGATACATCAGAAATACCAATCCAATGAAAATTGGTTCATGTATACTCAATTTTACTCCGAATTATTCATTCAGTGTGCGATTGAAGTAAAAGTTACCCCAAGTTTGCCGCGGGAGAATATTTAACCAGTGTGCGCTGGCGCAATAAGATCGAATTATTCGTAATACATAGTAAAACAATTTTTAGTGCGATGTACATACATACATATAAACCGTGTTCTTTAACGTGAATAATTATTTTGTTTCAATAAATAAAGTTATCAAAGGTAGGTACACTTCATTACAAAAATTGTATATGTAGCGTGAGTGTATTGTTTATTTTGGCACTTCTACAATTTTCGGTTTGAAAACGCCATTTTGTAGAGCTTGAGGAAATAAGAGTAATGTACAAAAGAACCAATATTTTTCTTAATTTATCAGATATTGCGGCTTAAAAAATATTTGTTTCTATGGAAAATTACTGAATTTCTGCTTTCCTTAATACTCTGGGTACCTACCTATAGTTATTTACAAAAAAGGCAAGGAGATAGCACCATATGAAATATCATTGTTTTAGAGTAATCGGTATGTGGTTATACCTATTATTTAAAAAACAGATTTTTTACGTACTATTAGTGCGTCTGGAAAAAAGAGATAGCACCATGTGAATCGTCTTGGACCTACACATTTATATTCAAACGGTTCTGCTCTTTTGTTTGATACTAAATTCAAGTGGTTATATCAACGATCCGCATTTTGGAAAAAACCCATTTTGAACATAACATTACTAACATAAGCACCAACAAAATGCTGCCAGACGGTCGTATTTGATTTTACATACCTCAGAGGTTTATACATTGTATTTATTTGCAAATTGTTTGGTTATATCTCACTCCAAAAAATTGCACCGGGCTCTTAGACTGATAGTCGAACTAAATTAAACAGTCTTCTTCGGGTCGTTTAACAGATTCGCTCCCCCAAGCTAAAAACCACCCAAAATTGTATTTGTATTTTGATGTTTCAGCACTCATTAGATAATTCAATGACAGAGAAAAACATTTTGTATTGGTTTAATACAATATTTATCAGTCCCACTCAGACTGTTTGTATTGGATTGGTTTGTTACTGTCGGTCGTTCATTCGAACTCCTGCACGTATACATTGTGTGAGAGTGAGAAAAAAATATGAACGAATAGAGTGAGAAGGCTATGCGCAAAATCTCTTTGTGAAAAATGAAACAGGTATATTGGTTTGTGATTGTGTGAATGGAAATATTAAAACTCCATTAGACTAACGGTAGCTTAATACTTTTGCGTGAACGGGTCAATAAGATCGAGTTTTACGAAATACTAAACTAGCAAAAGTATAACAATTTTTAGTGCGATCTCCTAAACTGTGCTTTTCAACGTGAACATCTAATAATTATTTTGTTTGAATAAAATACATATCTTTTATTTCATTATAATTAATACAATGTAAGTTTTAGCTTTAGTTAAAAAAATTTTAAAATTAACATTAATTTTGTAGCCCACGCGAGCGGAGCCGCGGGCAAACAGCTAGTAATACTTATAAAAACCAAAATTATTTTCTGTTAGTTGCGTTAGGTGAAATGACGAATAAGGAGTAACGATAATAGTGACTTAAGTGGGGAAAAAGTTCAATTCTACAGCTCTAACTCAATAATGGCTTATCGGATTTTAAAACAAAAAAATAGGTCAAATTAGTAAATTCGCCCCTGATTCATTTGAGATATAAAACATCCTTCTACGTTGTCCTGAAGCTGAGCAATCTTCAAAACAATTATTTAAATCATCGCCCACAATTTTCCTTCAGTGGAGACCACTGCCAGCAGTCGAGCAGCAGTGGGTATCGTTGCAATAGTGTGCGTGAGTATTTATTAGACTTTATTTGGGTTGGATTGATTGTTATTGGTTGTTACTCTCGATCGTTCATTCACACTTCTGCACGTAGATGTTGTGTGAGAGTGAGAAAAAAATATTATTGAATAGAGTGAGAAGGCTATGCGCTAAATCTCTCTGTGAAAAACGAAGCAGGTAGGTATATTGGTTTGTGGTTGTGTGAATGGAATTATTAAAGCTCCGATAGACTAACGATAGCTTAATACTTTTGGGTGAACGGCTCAATGGGCCAGCGCACACTACATCCCCCGCAGTAAAACTCAATTTATAGGAAAGGAAGGGCAGGTATACAGTATGAAACGGGGTAAAATTTTCATCCAGCGTTGAAGTGGTTTAACATCGGGGTAAACCAATACACACAAGTTGTCAATTTAGAGATACATCGGAAATACCAATACAATGAAAATTGGTTCATTTATACTCAATTTTACTCCGAATTATTCATTCGGTGTGCGATTGAAGAAGAAGTTACCCCAAGTTTGCCGCGGGAGAATATCTAACCAGTGTGCGCTGGCGCAATAAGATCGAGTTATTCATAATACATAGTAAAACAATTTTTAGTGCGATCTACAAACCGTGTTCTTTAACGTGAATAATTATTATGATTCAATAAAAAAAGTTATCAAAGATAGGTACACTTCAGTGCAAACATTTTATAGGTAGCGTATTGTTTATTTTGGCACTTCTACAATTTTCGGTTTGAGAACGCCATTTTGTAGAGCTTGAGGAAATAAGAGTAATGTACAAAAGAACCAATATTTTTCATAATTTATCAGATATTGCGGCTTAAAAAATATTTGTTTCTATGGAAAATTACTGAATTTCTGCTTTCCTTAATACACTGGGTATCTATAGTTATTTACAAAAAAAGGCAAGGAGATAGCACCATATGAAACGTCTGGGACCTACATATATGTATATTCGTGATCAGGATATTCATATTATTGTTTTAGAGTAATCGGTATGCGGTTATACCTATTATTTAGTAAACTGATATTTTACGTACTATTAGTGCGTCTGGCAAAAAGAAAGCACCATGTGAATCGTCTGGGACCTACGCATTTATATTCAAACGGTTCTGCTCTTTTGTTTAATACGAAATTCAAATGGTTATATCAACGATCCGCATTTTGGAAAAAAACCCATTTTGAACATAACATTACTAACATAAGCACCAACAAAATGCTGCCAGACGGTCGTATTTGATTTAAAATATCTCAGAGGTTTTATTTATATTTGCAAATTTTTTGGTTATATGTATCTCACTCCAAAAAATTGCACCGGTCTCTTAGACTAATAGTCGAACTAAATGAAACAGTCATCTTCGGGTCGTTTGACAGATTCGCTCCCCCATACTAAAAACCACCCAAAATCGTATTTGTATTTTGATAATTCAATGACAGAGAAAAACATTTTGTATTGGTTTAATACAATATTTATCAGTCCCACTCAGACTGTTTGTATTATATTGGTTTGCTACTGTCGGTCGTTCATTCACACTTCTGCACGTATGTATATATTGTGTGAGAGTGAGAAAAAAATATGAACGAATAGAGTGAGAAGGCTATGCGACAAAATCTCTTTGTGAAAAATGAAACAGGTATATTGATTTGTGATTGTGTGAATGGAATTATTAAAGCTCCGGTAGACTAACGGTAGCTTAAAACTTTTGCGTGAACGGGTCAATAAGATCGAGTTATTCGCGATACTCCAGATAGCAAAAGTAAAACAATTTTTAGTGCGATCTCCTAAACTGTGCTTTTCAACGTGAACATCTAATAATTATTTTGATTGAATAAAATATCTTTTATTTCATTATAATTAATACAATGTAAGTTTTAGCTTTAGTTAAAAAAATTAAAAAATTAACATTAATTTTGTAGCCCACGCGAGCGGAGCCGCGGGCAAACAGCTAGTACCGTATAAATTCTTATTGATGTGCACTCTTTCACGATACAAAGTGTAACATTACATATTTCACAGCACCATTTAGATCTAGAATGACACTGGCGACATCTTAGTTCGTTTGGTAGTTTTTTGGGAAAGTGGTAACCAGGGCTCTCCACAATACTTCTATGAACGGTTAGTTTGGGGTGTCCTTGCTTCAGAGTATGGAATCTCAGATAATGGAGAACTATTGACCTTGTGAATTCAAGTAAATCGCCTTGGTAGTTATTTGCCAGTTTGTGAAGCTTCCGTGCATTGGATGAAGTAGACGAAATTAAAGTTGTAAAAAGGTTCCATGGTGTTGGAACTTACCTTTAATTTGAATGGAATAAGTGTTGATAAATTGATTGTGAAATTCGACACCACCCATGTTCATATTGTAGTTTTTGAAAAGTAGAGGCTGAGGAATGTTTACCTTTTTTTGCTGCTCCTTGCTCCACCTTTTGACACTTTCACAAGGATAAATTTAGTCGGAGTTTCTGGCCATTGTGACAACACTGTTGTCCTTCCACTTTACAAAAAGCAATTTTGATCAAAAGTTCCTCTGCTCTTCTTTTGAAAATCTTTGTCTTGAGGCAGGGGGCGTTTTTTGAGCCGATTATCCCGAGCTGTTCCAGTTGCTCTGAATGCTTTTTCTTTCAATATCTTGATGAGCTCGTAACTAGTAAAATAGTTATCGAAATAAATTGTATGGTCACTTGGACAATCAATATTTTTTAAAAGATCGAGGACCACTCTTGATCCTAGAGTAGCAGTATTTTCAAACCCATCATTGCTACAGATCATCCAATTTTTTAAAGCAAATCTCACAGGCTTTCCTCTAATGAATTGCTTTGAAGAATGGTGACCGAAATATCTAACCATTGATTCATCGATTGATAGACTCTCATGCTTATACCCCCAATGTTGAAATTATTCGCATCATAGTTCAGTGAGGGGGCGAAGTTTAGCCATTTTATCGCTCAAATCAATTGTCCGCAAAATGAATATACATATCTCTTTATTTCTTTGAATCTATTCCCAGACATAGTATTCGCAATGATAGGTACATGTGTATCAGCTGCTTATTTCCAATACAGGACTTCCCTTGCTTCAGAGTGGTTGTCATTTTGTTGTTTTCTGATTAATAACTGAATAAACTTTAATTTAATATAAAAATTACCAGTCAAAGTTTTTCTGCATTTATTTAAATAGAGGGTAATCTAAACTTACATATATACATAGGTGTATTCAGACTTTTGCAAATCACTGTATGTATGTATGTATGTAGTTAGCACTCGTAAATTGTAATTTGAGACCCACAACCTACAGTTATAACGCATTGCATTGCCATCATTGTGAGAAACATTTATCCTCCAAATTGAAAATAGAATTTTTGTCTGCACCCAAATAAAAACACGGGAGCCAATTATTTTTGTAATAGTTGTCACTTGACGACCCCTTTATGGAATTGAAAGTCAATCAAGATTACTGTCAGGTGCCAATGCACTTTTCAGTGTAACAGCAACATAGCAATAAAAGTCTGAACAGAAAATAACGGGTTTCATGGATGGTGGTGAAATGAAGCTAATTTTACCTGAAACGCGAGTTTAATGCGGCCTTTCCCTTTCATTTGCCATGTGCATAGTGATAATTTGTGCAAACATATGTGTGTATACATGTTTAACACGTGGTATGGTCTAACGTGTTCAAAATATAACTGGTTCAAAGCGTAAAAGAGAGGTGCGAGCACATTTTAATTTTCATCTTTTCTGCTCGGAGATATGTACATATGTATGTACCTATACCTACTATGTACATATGTACCTATACATATGCACATGCTATGCTTTTGTGTGTGCTTCTAAATAAATTAAACTGGGTGTTGTCTGTGAAAGTGAATTCAAATGAAATTCAATAACGAAGTCTAAAAATTTACATATAGGTACATATATGTACATATGTACCGATGTATATTTCTATATTGAAATCAAGTAGGTGATGGAAGAATTTTGTTGTCAATGAATCCTCTAAAACGTTTTTAAAATTAAGGTTCTTGCTTTAAAGATCGTCCCCAAAGGGGAAAGCTAATATGCTATAATATTCGGCGTAAATTCAACGCTACCAAAGCTCATTGAATCTCCACATTAACTGAACGTAATGAACTAATTTACTATTTTATAGGAGTAATGCCTAGTTTCACAGTGAGAGTTTAAACTACAGTTTAACTAAACCTGAACCAGAGTTTAAACTTTTGGTTAAATTCGTTCGGTTTCACAGTGTAAGTTAAGCTACCAGTTTACTAAACGCTGTTTTGAAAGCTATGTTTGATGAATGAATTCGATATTTTCTTTTGTAATTGTTTTTTGTTTATCAACTGATTATTATTATTATTATTTTTTATTATTATTTAAACTTTATTTCATGTAAAAACTTAAAGCTAACATATGTACTACTTATTACAACTATATAAAAATCATATAAAAAAAAAGCTTTAAATTACACTGAAACAGTTAGGAACAATTCAATTGTGGTAAAAAAAGAAATGCGAATTTTTCGACTGCGGGCGTTAATTTGTTATTGGAGTTAGTTCAAAAATATAAAACAATAATTGAAAACAAAAAGAAAATTATTTAATAATTTTCCCCCGTCACTTATATCACCAAAATCAGTAATCGAAAACATTATCAATAACATTATTTATTTCGTTTCACCCGCATTCGTTTGACACGTGTTAAACGAACGTTTAAAAGGCAGATTGCAGTCTTTAACTTAAACGACGAGTTGAACATCACTTTGAGTTTAAACGAGCAATGTAAAATTTTAAAATTGTTAAACGGAGGTTTAACCCTTAAATACCCACAGTATCTTTAAAGATACAACCATTCAAATAATTTTAATTTATTAAATAGAAGGTCCAGAGCTAAGATTGTAATAGTTTCTTATTCACCAACTCAAATCCTAATCAAAATAATTTTTTCAGCCTCCTAACTTTGAAAGTACAGTTACCATAGACAAATTACGTGCGTGAAGAGAATTTCGTAGAATTTAAGAAAAAAAGTATTTTTATTATTAAAATTCTTTAAACCTGGTGACATTTCACTGGAAAAAAAAATCATTGCAGGTACAGGGATTTATTGTGAAGTTAAATAAATTTGTTTCATGGGATTCTAAGAAACGCAGCTCGCGTTATGTTGCGGTAAACGGTTGTATCTTTAAAGATACACTGGGCAGTTTGGCCTATTTCGTGATTATTGCTATTTTTTTTATGTGCTGCGCTTGTTTGCAATGAATTATCATTCTATGGGTATTTATAATGTACATGAATATGAAGATAATGATGAAGGTGAGCCGGGTGAAACGGACGGAGATAATAGGGAAGAGGATTTTCCCAATATGATAAATGATGTGGGAGGTTTGGAAGATGCAGATGTTGCCTGAACCTCATCTGCACCTCAACTTCAGTTAACGATCGTTGGAGTTCATGTCCTTTAGATTTTACAATTTGAAAGTTGATGTCAAGTCTTCGAAATGCGAAAATTCGAATCTTGTTTATCATGCACAGGAAAACTCAACCCTTCCAGGAGAAGTGATAGGCTTTGAATTTTTTTTTTAAAGTTCGATCATGCCTCTTTCCTTAGTCGTTGGAACAACGTATCGTTGAAGAAACCTTAGTCAATGCGGAACTTGCTCTTGATACATCATTCCTCTTTAGACTTCTTGATCTACGAAAGTTTATTGGGATCCCTTTTTACATGGCTTACTTCAAACTCCCGAGTACGAACGATTTTTGGAGTTTTATAGAAAATCGATGCGCCCCGTAGTGATGCGACAACATTCCTATATTCATTTCAATGACAAAACTAAAGAAGATGATCTTAATCGTGACTGCCTTTATCTATTGGGCCATTATTAGAAACACTGAATATGGCGTACCAATATTAGATCGGTTGTATGTAGTTGAACAAATGTGCTCTTCATTTTATGGGCCATATTTGCCTACAAGCCGAAAAAGTGGGGTTTTAAATTATTTATATTATGCGACTCAAGTAGATTTGTATATAAATATATACATAGCAGATCACCTGAAGTACCGGCCCTAGGTGAAGTGGACCCTCAAGCATCGGCAAATATTGTTTCTGAGGATTGCTTAATGAAGTACTACGTTGTCATTTTATGATAATTACTATCGAGATATTAGATATTCCCTTGCTTATTTATCCCCACACAAAAGGAATGCTTGCAGTTGGTACTATCCGAAGAAATCGGGTAAAGAATTGCAAGCTTCCAAAGGTGAAAACGATGATGAAGGTTAAACGAGAAACCAGAGAAGAGTTTGTAGCTTCAATACACGGCATACATACATATTTAGATCTTACTTCACCATCGTAGAATCGTCAACCTCGTTTCAGCTAACATATATACATTGGGATATGACCTCTTTTACCCATTATTTCATTTTATCATTTTATGCATTAAATTTTTGATTTGTATTATATTTACTTTAATTTCATTGTAAGCCAGCTTGTTTTGAAAATAATATAAAACATATAAATTTAGCATAAACCGCAAGTGAACCAAATTTGTTCACTAAATCTACTACCATTTATTTCGTTTTTTTTAATAATTTTCATTTATTTTTAAAATATACTATTTATCCATTTAATTTAACACATAAACCTTTAAACTCAAACTTTTCCTTAATAATAAAACAATGAAACTAGTTATTTAAGATTAATTTTCCAATATATACACTCAGAAAAGAAATCAATACTAAATTATTCTCATAAACGCCTTTGAGGGGTTAATGCCCAGTGTATCTTTAAAGATACAACCGGTTTTTTGTCAAAAATATGGGTTTAAAAAAATTTAAACAAATTTTTTTTAATGAAATAGTTGTTTGTGTTCTATTTTGCAAGTAATATATTTTTTTCGACAAAATCGGCGTCCTTGGGCATTTAAGGGTTAAACCAAAACTCGAGTTTATACTCTCACTGTGAAACTGGGCATAAAACAGTTGAAAATTCACTCAGAAGCTGAAATCTGAAAAGATCTACGGTGTAGTAAATCTTTTGGTTCAGATGGGATCTTTTTGCTTATTTTCAAGAGTGTTATTTTTCCCAGTCAAACTCTTATGCAATATCTATACAAGTACTTACATATGTATACTATATCTAGATCAGTATGAACTCACGTTCGTCTATCTAATTCTAAAAAAAAAATTGTTGATATTGAACCATTATTGGTCATGGAGAGAATCGACAAGTTCAATTCCATTAGCCTCATAAAAATTTATTTCCGAAATGACCGGCAATGTGAGTTTTAGCACAACATTCTACAGTGGACTTTAAGTAAACATTAAACGGAAAAACGACGCACCACACAGGCGGAGGCGGACCAGTTGGGATGCAGTAAAGTGAGAGGGCTATGATCTTATAATCCTCATTATAACCTCGCCGAACAAAAGGAAGTAAGAAGATCAAGACCCAAAAACATATGGAATCAAAGCATTCACAAACATGGTTAATAGAAAGTAGATGCCATAGAAATCTTTCTACAAGTTGTGCTGTATAATATAATGATTTTAAATTAAACTTCGATATGTTTTACTGTTCAACCACGAATGATCTTTATTTTTTCATATTACCTACTTAATTCTAACGGGTGAATGCGCCGTGTTGCGCATGGGGGAAGTGCTGCATAAAGTGGAAATGCTGTGTGCGGTGGAAGTGCTGTGTTTTGATAAATGGGGTGAATGCGCTAGAGTGTTGCTCTTGGGGAAAGTGCTGCGTAAGGTGGAAATGCTGTGTTTCGGTCAATGGGGTGAATGCGCTGGAGTATTGCGCATTGGGGTGTTGTACTATTTAAAGTTGTTATACCTCCAAATCGAAGGTGTCCCACTCGAACTGGGGTGAAAATAGACCCCCCCCCCCGTTATATATTATTATTTTTATATAAACAATTTGCTGTAATCCTGCTGTACAACTTCTTTGTGTACATTTATGAACACAAACCATGCTGCATTCATGCGGCAGCCATGCATTTGCAAAACTGAGTTAATAAATGTTAATTTTAAAATGTCCTGTAGAAAAATATTTCGTGTAACTTTGAAAGTTGTTGTTTTCTGACTTCAGCTGCGCTTGTTTTAAGAAAATGTCTAGTAAAAAAATGAATCTTAGTATTATTATTAGCCTTCTAAAGGTCAAAACTTTTGAAGGTGTGTAAACAAACTTTGACAGCAGTTTTACATATATTTTACATTTATGAACACAAGGGATGCCATACAGCTGCAATGGGAATGCAATCTTTTACATTTCTGAACGCAAACTCTGCACGGCTGTGGTATTTTTACACTTATGAACTCACCCGTTTTTAAATAATTGGTACATATAACCACATACTGATTACTCTAAAACAATGATATGAATATCCTGATCACGAATACATAGGCCCCAGACGATTCATATGGTGCTATCTCTCTGCCAGACGCACCAAAAACTTTTCTGTGAGTACAATTATATGTATCCACATACATTCATATGTAGATATGCAGGATATGACGCTTTAACAGAAGAGATGATTATAGACATTTGTTGATTCTGCTCTTGAGTTTCTTGAGATTGTGATGTTCTCAGAATATGTATACCAATATCTGTATATATAAATATACATATGTACATATGTATATCTATACATATACAAAGAAGTTCTGGTAGAAAGGTCTAGTTGTTGCCAAATGAATAAACACAAACATATTTTTACTTTTTATACATATATGTAGATAGATAACTATAATATATACGCTATAATTTATTAATTAAGTACATAATTCAATTTTAATTCTATTGTATCTACATATGTACATACATACAATAAGACAATTATTAATTATCATCAGATTCATTCAATGATTCGCTGCTTTCAAAAGTGTTTTCACCGTCGGATGTATTATTCCTTAGAATATCTTCTAGTTTATCGGGGTCAGAATCTCCGTTGAACCATTTGACCTTGTAGATGTTGTCTTCTAACACCCAACCACCGTCTAATGGTGATATTTTATTTTTTCTTTTCTCACAGCGTTCTTCCACACGCGACATACATATGCATATAGTCGCATCTACGTATTTGCTGCAGTAGCACTGTTTTCTAAGGAGGTAGAAAGTTTTTTTAAAAAAACATATTTAGTGACCTTTATGGAATTTGTTAAAATATGTCTTACTTTTGATATTTTGAATTATATTTTTTTATGTGGGTTTGAAGGTTTTATTAATTACGTATCTGGCTTCGTTCACATTCGTAGCCCTTGTTTGGTACATTCTGCAAACATAATATCGTCTATGTACACTGATATCTATCCCATTTCCTAATTTAGAAAAAGTGGATTGAAAGTCCGGACTGTTTGTTAATGTGCCAAAAGGCTTAATTATTCTTTTCTTGAAGAAAGTTGGAGTTTAATCGCATCCAGTGAAGCTATGAAAAACAGGTAGAGAAGCACAAAGTGCTGATCCCAAAGTGTTATATATTAAATTCACGTCTATATCTAAGAGTATTTTTCGATACAGTTCCAAGCCAGACCTTAATATTATATTTTAGTTGTGATAAATTATAAAGAGCTATTACAAGAACATCCATATCTGACGATTTTATGACCACAGAAATATCTCTGGACAATGCTGTTAAATGTAGCATCATGCGTGTGTCGGCCTTTTCCTGAAAGCCCATTAATTCTTTCACATTTTCTCGGAAAACTTTTTCATTTTCAGTTTTGAAGTGGAAACATTTTGTATCGTCTGTAACAAATATTCTTTTTTCCGCAATAATATGTTATACTCGTTTTCACACCATTCGTCAACTAAAAATTCATTAAATCTCTTTTTAAAAGAGCTGCTCCTTAAACTATTGACAAAATTGGGTGGCCGTCTCTGATTTTTCTTAAAAGCACTATAATAAGCTTGCCCTTCTGCACAGATTCGCCTCTCTCGCTCAATATCTTTGATAGAAGGTGATATTATTCGATCAAATAAAATGTGGATCTGTGTAGTATTCATTCGGTAGACTTTTCGTAAAATGTGCATAGCAAATTTAAAGGAACGTCGCCTAAGGTATCTAGGAAAGAAAGAAGCCATCTACGACTACAGCATCAACTTAGTTTGGTGGAATGCGGCTGTTGTTAAATTAATCAAAAAAAAATTTAACAAAACAAAAATGAGAAAATTGAGCCTCAACTAACAAGCGCTAACATCAGCAGTTTGCGCATACACATGTTGCTCATTCACGACCTACATCAAGTGGTTGAGTAGCCGAACAACAGCCGAGTCAGCACAACAACCAAACTGCAGTGAATGACCTGGTAGTGCACCTCCGATGACTCGAGTCATCAATTAGTAAAATATCATATTAAGCAAATTTTATGTATGAAAACTCAGTAAGGAAAAAAAATAAATTTAGATCTAACTAAGCAACAAGCGTACGATATCTATTTCATTTATTGACAGCTATTCCCCCACCCTCGGTAGGGTCACTCTCAATGTTTGCTTTCTATGTTTCTTCTAAATGTTGTAAGAAAACTGATATCTCAGTTTTTATAATGGATCCATCTAAGTGGCCGAATGATTGAGGTACAGGCGTTAAAGGGTATTTGAAAATTTCTTTAACATCAACAGAATTTTGCGTAGCTATGAAAAGTATTCCTCTTATTAAATTTCTTTCCATATTTTCCTCACAAAATTTCTCATTTCTAACATTTTTTGCAAATTTATTTTCGGAAGCAAAGTTTTGAATTTCCGTCTTCGAGATGGTATTATCAAATCTCCGAGGATCGTGTTGACATTGCCTTATAAACGCCTCTTTTCTGGGTAGGGGTGTACTCGCGTATTTTTTTTTTAGCAATTTATTATTTCGCCATGATGATTTCGCAATTATTTGTCTTGCATTTCAATTATTTTGCATTTTATTTATTCGCAATTTTTATTTAACAAATTCTTATTTCGCTATGTTTTCATATCACAAAAATATCATTTTGCATTAATAAAATCGCAATTTTTGTCTTGCGTTGTGATGAATTCGCATTATGCTATTTGGCATTGTATTATTTCGCTTTACGTTTGTCAGGATAAACCGAAATCGGTTCCGTGTGTGATTCGAGAAAATGTCCATAGCTGCCCATTGGGCTCGCTACGCCCAACTACCCCAAGCTATTATTTAAGGGACTAGCGGGCGAAAGCCTGAAAGTCGGGTTAGGTGAGTTCGCTAGAAAAAAAACTATGAACATTTCCTCGACTCATACACCGGACGGCTTTCGACCTCACATGCAGTTGCTCAGGGTGACGTTACGCGGCAATAAAACTATTGTGATCATAAAGTTATTTTGTCATTAATAATTTTCAACTTCTCAGAATGGTTAATGACGTATACATATACGTACGTATATTAATAATGAAAGCAAAATCAGATATGCAATAAAAAGTGGCATAAAGACAAACTAGTTTGTCCTAGGCGAAACCGGTCTATCCTACGCTTGTCAGAAATCGAGTTCGGCCGGTAACATATCTACTACTATTATAATATGAAGTTGATATTTCTTTGTTCGGTGTTTGTTTGGCTGAACCGATTTTAATGATTTTTTTATTGATTACGAAAACGCATGGACCAGGTTTAGATAAAGCTACGTATTCAGTTTTGTGCTTGGGAGACATCGAAAGGAGATAAAAAAACTTAGAAAGACAAATAGGTTAGGTTAGGTTAGTGGGTTGACGGGCGCAAAAGAATTCTGCATCCGTCACACTTAGATCAATGTAGATCCATTGTGATGCCCTAGGGGTTTAAAAACCACCCATACTCTAGAACCTATAAACAAACTATGGATTTTGAAGCCATCCCGAAGCGTTTATAAATTTATGCAAGTCGTTTATAGACTTGCCAGAAAGTTCCTCAAGGTCACAGAAGAAGTGTCTTCCAAGTGTTTTAGATCTAATATGATAGAGTGATGGGCAGTGACATAGAAAGTGTGTGGAATCTTCATGTACATCTTCGTCACCACATCCTCTGCACAGGTCATTTGTACTAAGTTTCATTTTCGTTGTATGATATCTCAGCATATTGTGTCCAGTAATAATACCTACAAGAGGTGACAAAGATTTTTTGCTCATTTGTAAAATTCTCTCGGTTTTTTGCTTGTCGTAGAGTGGCCACATTTTCTTGGTTATAGCACAAGAATCAAACACTCTCCATCTTTCATTTGCAGCTACTAATGTTTTGTCCCCTATCATTTGTTTAATGTGACAAGGCGGGATTTTCACAGTAGTGTCTGCCTGATTTAGTCAAAGTGATGCTCCTTTTCTTGCCAGCTCATCAGCTTTCTCGTTACCCGGTACCCCTTTGTGTCCGGGAACCCAGCAGAGTCTTACGTTGTGCTGTGCACCAAGAAGCCGTAGCTCTTCGTGGTCAGGAAGTCTGATAGAACTGGATTGCCCCAAAACTTCGGAGTAGAATCCTGCGCCAACTCCAATGTCCATCTTGGAGCCATCTGTGAAGATGGGTATCGATGATTCGTAACCCGATAGTTGATTTTCGTGCCGTTCTTCTCTACTGGGAAAGGAAGTAACGAATGGTCTTACAAAGTCAAGGTAGGGGGTTGTGTAGTCTGTACATACAGAATTTTCCGTAAATTTACGTGGGATCTGCGCATGCCCCGTTATACAGGATTTCCAGCATCCAGTTTGGCTAAGTCACAGGGCACTGTTTGCGGCAGACTCCTGTACGAAGATATCAAGGGGTTTAAGGTTGAGTATAGCTCCCAACCCCGCTGTGGGGGTGGTTCTCATTGCCCCGGTGGTGCCGATGCAAGCCATTCTTTGAATCTTTGTCATGGTTTTGAGGTTGGTAGCTTTACATAGCGCTTGCCACCAGACTAAATTACCATATGTCAGTATCGGTCTAATTACCGCGGTGTATAGCCACATGATGATCTTAGGACTAGGACCCCAGGTTTTACCGAATATCCTATTACAGGCATAAAAAGCTACCATTGCTTTCTTTGCTCTTTCTTTTATATTGAGATTCCAGTTCAATTTCCTGTCTAGGATAACTCCTAGGTACTTGGCGCTTTCAGAAATTTTAAGTGGAGTCCCTTCAATTGATGGCAAATCAAATTCTGGTATAGTCCTTTTATTTGTAAAAAGGATCAGCTCAGTCTTTTGCAAGTTGACCGCAAGTCCGCAGTTCTTGGTCCATGTATTAACCATGGACAAGGCGCTTTCTATTTGGTCGCTTATGGTAGATAGGAATTTGCCTGTCGCTAGTAGTGCTAGATCGTCAGCATATGCTACTGCTTTAACACAACTAAATTTTAACTTAATTAAAATTTCATTTACCACAAGAATCCAGATAAGGGGTCAAAGTACCCCACCTTGAGGGGTGCCTCTAGATGCTGATACTTTGATATGAACACCTCCTATTTCCGAGTTGATCAGCCTGTTTTTGAGCATACCCATTATCCAGTTGATAATAGTGTTGTCCACTTTAAGGTTTACTAGAACTCTTTTAACCGCATCGGTTTGGACATTGTTGAAAGCCCCTTCGATGTCTAGAGTGTATTCCTTATCAATTAGTGTCTTTTCCACGGTACTCACAACGCTGTGGAGCGCTGTTTCAACACTTTTGCCCTTTGTATATGCATGTTGGGCTGGAGATATGGTGGTCGGGTTCAATTTACTCCGAATGTAGATGTCAATTAGCCTCTCAAGGGTTTTTAAAACGAAAGAGGTTAGGCTAATAGGTCTAAAGTCTTTCGCGGTAGTGTGACTGGGTTTACCAGCCTTAGGTATAAAAACCACTTTGACTTCACGCCATGATTTTGGTACATATCCCCTAGTTAGACTACTTAGGAATATGTTTTTCAGATGGGGTGTGATGTGATTTGCACATTTTTGTAGCATCATAGGAAAGATGCCATCCATTCCCGGAGATTTGTATGGCGAGAAGGAGTTGATAGCCCATTTTATCCTTTCTTCTGTTATCAATTCCGCTGGTGTTGTATGCTCCGTGTTGTCGTGCTCATCCAGGTCATTACTCTTGTGGGAGGTGCAGCCTGGGAAGTGAGTGTTGAGTAGGAGTTCAAGCGTTTCGTAACAGGATTCTGTCCAGTGGCCGTCGGAGTCTTTAAGAGAGCCCAGTGCAGTTGATTCTTTGGCAAGAACTTTTCTAAGCCTAGACGAATTGTTGGTGTTTTCTATCTCACTGCAAAAGGCCCTCCACGAACAGCGTTTAGCTCGCTGGGTTTCTATCTTGAATCTTCTTTGGCTGGATTTGTAGGTTACCCAGTCACTGTCTGTTCTTGTGTGTTTTGCAACATTGAAAAGTTTCCGTGTTTCTTTCCTGATGTTGTACAGTTCTTTTGTCCACCATGGAGGAGATTTTGTTTTGCTTTTCCTCGTCTCCTTAAGGGGACATGCCTTCTCAAGAGCTATACCGAGAACTTTAGTTAGGTCATCGGTTGTCTTGTTTATGCTCTCAGGCTCAAGCATAGAATGTGTCTGAAGAGTTCCTGTCTTTATCCCTACTTCCATAATAAAGATATCCCAGTTAGTTTTCCTGTGATTTCTATATGGTTTTAAGACATGATTTTTGTCCGGTATCAGAAATTCAATGATTTTGTGATCAGAGAATGTCTCATCTTTTAGTACCTTCCATTATTCTATCACTACTGTATTTGTGTTACTTACTAGAGTGATATCAATTACCTCTTGCCTATTTCTAATAACAAAACTTGGTTCTGTGCCTCTATTTGCAACTAATATGTTATTTAGGATAAGGAATTCAAAAAGTGACTCACCTCTTATGTTGATGTTGGTGCTACCCCATTGAATGTGCTGGGAGTTCGCGTCGCAACCTATGACTAGGTCCCATTTTTCTCGCGCGGCACGCTGAACAAGTAGGCGAGTTACATAGTTCAGCTGGAGGTCCTTCTACTGCATCATATGGCATGTAGCACGATGTTATGATCAGCGGCGGGAGCCCGTCACGTTCATACTTGACTGTTGTGTGGTCTATATCACTGTAGGTAGATAGAAGAAAGAGATTAATCTGTTTCCTAGCCACTATACAGGTTCTGGTCTTACTATTTGTATCTACTTGAGCCGTTTTATACAGTACAAGTTCCTTTGAGTTTAGCCCCATTATTTTGCCACCTGTAATCCAGGGTTCTTGAATTAGGGCCAAGTCTATCTGTCTAGCCTCCATGAGGTAGATCAGGTTGGCGCTGGCCGCCTTACTGTGATGTAGGTTTATTTGAACTATCTTCATCACAGTGCTTTGTCGCCTCCTCCTTTTTACTTTTATTTGCCGAATTGGCAATAAGCCTGAGCTTGCATCGGTTTATACCGACGCGGACTTTGAAGCCTATCTTGTTCAGTAACGGAATTGATTTGTGACTGAGCAACACTGTCACTTCCGTACCGGATTCGTTGTATTCTCCTACTTCTAGCACTTTCCAGGCATGGCTCAGTTGGTCTTTATTTAAAGATCTGAGGTACCTTTCGATCCGATCTCTAGGAATGTAAGGTCCCCGTACAAAGAGCTTGGCCCTTGGTCTAGTCAACTGCACGATTTAGAAGAAACACAAATAACATCAACTTTGCCTTTTTTAAAGACGCAAATTTCAGGTCCAAAATCATGATTCTATGTCATCTAGAAGCTGAGCAATATCAAAAATATCATTTGTAAAATTCAGAATTTGATTAATTTTTCGTTGATCATGTCTCCCAACCATGTCTCAGTGGTGATAATCATCTTTTTTTTTCTTTATTCTCCATTTTCAGTATTGTATTCAGTTTAACCGAATCAGTTAGTGTACAATGTCTGAGGTTTGTAGTAAATATTTGTGGTGCACAAAAGTAGGCAAAAGAATCTGCTGGATTGTGTTGTTCAAGCGGAAAATTAATGCTCAGAGAACTAGGTGCACCGCCGGAACAACCAAAGAGTATTCTTCTGGGTGATCATCCTTCGTCAAAAACTTTTTTTAGAGAGTCCTAGAAAGTTTAACTCAGCCTTTCAAATGACCTCCTTTGGTAGTAAACGCATAACAGAGAGCAAACGCTCACTTTTAAGATTCACGTTCAAGTTTACCACCTTATCGCAACATTAATACCTGACAGTAACGTTATTCCCAGTTTCCTACAAATCTATTTCATGGGAATTCGGAAGCTGAATACATTTCTGTCTTAAAACTGGCGGACGGCGAAGAAAGGCGAGCACGGGTCAGCTCGTATAATATATATTTCCGGACTATCCATTTTCCAAAATAAATATATTGTAGGTATTTATATCGTACAAAATAACAACACGTTAAACAACGGCGGCGTTTGAGAAACTAATGCTTGCCAAGTGTCATTTTGCCAATTAGCTACTTGAACGAGAATTAACAGTTAACAAAATCATTTTTTGCAAAACAACACATTGTTGCTTAATCCTAATCGAAATTGGAAATCGCGGGGAAAACATTGCGAGCTGATCACGTTGCGGACTAAATGAAAGACCGTATGAAAATTTGCGAAAGAACTATTATTGCGAGACAACTTAACATTACTAACATCAGCACCAACAAAATGCTGCTAGACGGTCGTATTTGATTTTACATATTTCAGAGGTTTATATTTATTTACAAATCTTTTGGTTATATTTCACACCAAAAAATTGCAGCGGGCTCTTGGTCTATTAGGTGAATATGGCTAGGGTATCGATTGAATGTTTGGGTGCTTACTTTCCACGAGGTGTTTTGGGCTAAGGAATAGCTAACAAACGTGAGATCTATTTGTTCTGGAACTGCCCCACTCTGCTGTAAAAATTACCAGCTATGACAATAGGATTTCGATCTCTGACATCCAAGGTAAGTCTGTCAAGCAAGTTTTCAAATTCCTCTATTATGAGGCTCGGTGGAGCGTAGCAGCTGTATACAGTCACTGGCAAAATTATTTGCATAATGCAATGTGTTATGGTTTAGGGTACTTCAATTGATCTTTATTTCACAACGTCTTATTAGCTAATGATTTATAAAAGATTGAATTCACATATTTTAGGTTACAATTTTGCGCGGGATAATTACTTCAGTTCCCGCCAGAATTTACTTCATTATTTGACAGTTGTCACTTAGCTTAAGCTTTACATACAATTAAGTACAGGGTGTGTATACATATGATTAAATTACAATGTTTGTTATAATACAGAATGTATCATTTATCCCCTTTCTTTAGTTGAAACGGAAACGAACGTTTTTGTCTCGAAGGCGTTCCGATCTTCGTATGACCAGTGGTTCATCAGCAGGTGGATTTCGTTGGTAATTCGAATTTGAGGATGCTCCTTTACTTTCGGTTACGAGTTCTCGTTCTACGATCGGATTATCTATCGGTGAACCCGTCTCATTGGCATCTATTAGGTTGTCCTCCTGGTGGCTTGAACTTGGAGATGAACCTGTTGGAGATGAAAGACATTTTGAAAAGTTAAAATCATCAAACGCCCGGGTTTCCTGATGGAACTCTTGTCTTCCTGCATAAGGACGAATCTGATTCTGGTGACGTCGCCAGTTTCCCATTCTTGTTTCAATTAAAAACATACGTCGTCCCAAGGTTTTTTTGATGACTCCTTCCATCCACTTCTTCCCCTGCCCATACTCACGAGCAAACACAGTTTGACCGACGACAAACTTCTGTGCATCTGGTTTTACCTTGGCGAATGCTTTTGTTGGTAGAATAGCGGATAGGATGGTTCGATGCTGACGACCGTGTAATTTTTCCGCTGGAGATACGCCATATTCATCCGGAGTTGTGCGAAAAGTAGCTAAGAATGTAGCAAGCGCATCTTCACTTCTCCGATTCTCCTCCATAGCCTTGAGAAAGGCTGATTTGAATGTTCTCACCATCCTCTCGGCTATGCCATTAGATTCAGGATTGAACGGTGCTGACGTCATGTGTCGTATTGAATGGTCTCGACAAAATTCGACAAAGTTCGACGTGATCTGTGTCCCATTGTCGGACACAATTGTTTGTGGAAGACCCTCCAAAGCAAATATGGTGCGTAGCGCGTGAATTGTTGCTTGTGTGGTTGTGGAGGACATTCGTACCACGAATGGAAATCTGGACTTCGCGTCCACCACAATCAACCACATAGCTCCTTGGAAAGGTCCCGCAAAATCCACGTGAATGCGCTCCCAGACGTGTTCAGGGACTGGCCAACTAGTATATTCTCTCGGTGCACGGCTGGCATTAGACTGGCATGCTTTACATCTGGCAACCGTCTTCTCAATTTGGTCATTAATATTCGGCCACCAGCAGTATCGACGTGCCATTTGTTTCATGCGCGTTATGCCCCAGTGTCCTTGATGAAGAAGCGCTAAGACTTTCGATTGTAATGCACCTGGTACGACCACTCTTGGATTTTGGCTGTGAAAGAGAAGAACATTAGCAGACAAACTTAAAGAGAACCTTCTACGAAAGTACGGAATCAATTGATCTTGAGTAGTGCCCAATCGATCTGGCCAGCCCTTCTGCACAAAATTGATTACTGCACGTATATCTGAATCCTTCTGTGAGCATTTCGCAATCAAACTAGCGTTAATAGGAAATTCATCCATTGTTGAATCTTCGGCTTGATGACATAACTCCACTGATTGATCGAACTCTTCGTCTGGTCCCATAGGCAACCTAGATAAGCAATCTGCATTCCCATGCTTACTTCTTGCACGATAACGAATTGTATATGTGTATCCCATCAGGAAAATTGCCCATCTCTGGAGCCGTTGAATTGTCATATGGGGTAACTTTTTGTTGGGATTGAAAATTGTCACTAACGGCTGATGATCTGTGACTAATTCAAACTGGCGACCATATAAATACTGGTGGAATTTGGTTACACCGAAGATGATGGATAGAGCTTCTTTCTCTATCTGACTGTATCTTTTTTGAGCAGCATTCAACGTTTTTGACGCGAAAGCAATAGGCTTCTCGGTTCCATCTGGGAAAATGTGCGAGATGACGCCACCAATTCCATCGGATGATGCGTCTACAGCTAGACTAATTCGCAAATCATCTCTGAAATGCGTTAACCTCGCAACTTGAGCGATTTTCTCTTTAAATAGATTGAAAGCGTTCTGTTGTTCTTTCCCCCATTTGAAAGTTTCCCCTTTTGCCCGGAGTTTGTTCAGCGGTGCAGCTATTTGTGCAAAGTTGTCGATGAACTTGTTGTAGTAGTTGAGTTTCCCGATGAATGCTTCTAGCTGTTTGAGGTCTTTCGGTTCCGGTAAACTTGAGATGGCTTTAACCCGAGTCTCCGAAGGTCGAATTCCTGCGCCATCGATTATATGACCAAGGTATTCAATTTCAGGTTCCGCAAACTTACATTTTTCCAAACGGCAACGTAGACCATGACTCTCCAGCCTTTCTAAGAAAATTTTTAAATTGTTTAGATGTTCTGCACTTGTTCTACCGGAAACGATCACATCGTCTATGTATGACGTACAATATTCTAAATCTGCAGTTAATTGGTCCATGTACCGCTGAAAAATACCAGTGGAGCTGGATGTTCCAAAGGGTAACCGCTGAAATTCGAACAAACCAAATTCGGTACTTATAACACAAATTTTTTTTGATTCATTATCCAGAGGAATTTGTAGATAAGCTTCTGACAAATCGATTTTAGTAAAATACTGTCCACCTTGTAGTTTGTGGAACAAATCTTCAATGCGGGGAACCGGGTGGCGGTCAATTTCTAAATAGGGATTCGTAGTTATCTTGAAGTCACCACATATGCGCAGTGTTCCATTTGCCTTGTTAACTACAACGATGGGCGTGGCCCATTGACTTGTTTGCACTGGACGCAATATCCCTAAGGCTTGCATACGCTCAAGCTCTTGGCGAACAGCTTCTTTTTGCGCGAAAGGTACCGGCCGATATTTAAAATATTTGGGTGGAGAATTTGGTTTGACCGTGAGATGTGCTTTATATGATGTACTTCATCCTAACCCGGGTCGAAAAACGGATTCGTGTTTTTTGCACAGAGACTCTGCCTCCGAAAGTTACCGGTCTCTAGAGTCTGTTTTTATTTGCAAAACTGATTGAGAGTCAACTGTTCGAATTTGTAGTCCAAAAGCCTGAAACCAATCCAAACCCATAATGTTGGAGCCTCGTTGAATATCACAAACTAACAACGGTAGTGTTCGTGTGTATGTTCTCCATTGAACACAGACGTCCATAACTCCCTTAATCGGCACAGGTGTTTCTCCACATGCCTGAAGTGTTCTTGATGTCGGTTTGCATGGAGGCCGGCCTAGTTTCTCATACCCATCAAGACTGATTAATGAACAGGTAGCACCGGTGTCTAACTGAAAAGCTAAATGACGTTGATTGACACAAAGGTCTACGAAAATTTTGTTTTTGTTCACATCGGTCTTTAATTGTGCGGAAGATACCATGTCCGAGAATATCTTTTCAGAGTTGCACCCACTATAATTTGTCACAGTATGTATCGAATTAACGGAGTGGGCAGATTCTGTCTGCTTTCTACTGTTACCGCTCGTTCTGCTCTGTGGTTTCTGGTATGTGTTAAAATTATGTTGTTTCCTTCCCCGACACTTCGAAGGAGTACGCGGTTGACACTGTGGACTGACAGCGTGCCTGACCGATAAGCAAACGCTTCGAATGTGACCGCGTCGGCGGCAAAGATCGCAAATTGACTGCAGATGTTTGCATGCACTTCTATGGTGTTGTGTAAAACAACCAGGGCACGATTTCCTTACACTAAAATTATCATGCGACTTACTTGGTTGTGCGTAGTTTGATCCGTTGATGTGATTCACTTCCAAAGCCGTTGTTAAAGTTGCAGTATTGCTTTCCTTTAATATACTGGATGCTTGTTGTGTCGACTCGTAGGCAGTGGCCAGTTCTTCTACTTCATCCAACGTAGGGTTCTTCTTCTGCGTTGCAGCCAGGCGAACGGCATCGTGAGGTGTGTAAAAGACTAACATATCCCTGATCATAATGTCCGCATATGATCTGTTGCAATCGGCATTAGAGCACACGAAAGCGCAGTCTCTTGCACGACCTCTTAAATCCGCGATCCACTCTGCGTAGGACTGACCAGGAACCATTTTCTGTTCTGAATTTGCACCTCGATGCCAGAATGTGCAGTTTAGATTGGAAATGTTTCGTAAGTTTTGCAGAAAGTTCTTTAAAAGTATGTTTACTTACGTCTTCAGTTCCTACCAATTTCTGGAGTAAGTCGTTTACCTGATTTCCACAAGTCGATAAAAAATGCGCCTTCTTGAGATTGTCGTCATCTAAGGAATTCGCCGTAAAATGTTGCTGGAGCTGA
Source organism: Blera fallax (assembly GCA_946965025.1). NCBI lineage: Eukaryota > Metazoa > Arthropoda > Insecta > Diptera > Syrphidae > Blera > Blera fallax. Next base: position 55,350,906 of record OX337246.1, read on the forward strand.
AAAAGATAGCTGTCCCAAGATTCCTTTTCCGAGTTGAATTCGTGAAACTGAGGAATGGTTGCTGGACGAACAGATGAATTTTTGCTTATTAATTGCGTTATTGCGGCTTTATTCTCTGCCATTATTTACTCCATCCACCGGTTTTGTGATGAAATAAGTTTCTGCAACGCTTCTTCCATTTTAAACACCTCGTCGCCACTTGTTATGGTTTAGGGTACTTCAATTGATCTTTATTTCACAACGTCTTATTAGCTAATGATTTATAAAAGATTGAATTCACATATTTTAGGTTACAATTTTGCGCGGGATAATTACTTCAGTTCCCGCCAGAATTTACTTCATTATTTGACAGTTGTCACTTAGCTTAAGCTTTACATACAATTAAGTACAGGGTGTGTATACATATGATTAAATTACAATGTTTGTTATGATATAGAATGTATCATTTATCCCCTTTCTTTAGTTGAAACGGAAACGAACGTTTTTGTCTCGAAGGCGTTCCGATCTTCGTATGACCAGTGGTTCATCAGCAGGTGGATTTCGTTGGTAATTCGAATTTGAGGATGCTCCTTTACTTTCGGTTACGAGTTCTCGTTCTACGATCGGATTATCTATCGGTGAACCCGTCTCATTGGCATCTATTAGGTTGTCCTCCTGGTGGCTTGAACTTGGAGATGAACCTGTTGGAGATGAAAGACATTTTGAAAAGTTAAAATCATCAAACGCCCGGGTTTCCTGATGGAACTCTTGTCTTCCTGCATAAGGACGAATCTGATTCTGGTGACGTCGCCAGTTTCCCATTCTTGTTTCAATTAAAAACATACGTCGTCCCAAGGTTTTTTTGATGACTCCTTCCATCCACTTCTTCCCCTGCCCATACTCACGAGCAAACACAGTTTGACCGACGACAAACTTCTGTGCATCTGGTTTTACCTTGGCGAATGCTTTTGTTGGTAGAATAGCGGATAGGATGGTTCGATGCTGACGACCGTGTAATTTTTCCGCTGGAGATACGCCATATTCATCCGGAGTTGTGCGAAAAGTAGCTAAGAATGTAGCAAGCGCATCTTCACTTCTCCGATTCTCCTCCATAGCCTTGAGAAAGGCTGATTTGAATGTTCTCACCATCCTCTCGGCTATGCCATTAGATTCAGGATTGAACGGTGCTGACGTCATGTGTCGTATTGAATGGTCTCGACAAAATTCGACAAAGTTCGACGTGATCTGTGTCCCATTGTCGGACACAATTGTTTGTGGAAGACCCTCCAAAGCAAATATGGTGCGTAGCGCGTGAATTGTTGCTTGTGTGGTTGTGGAGGACATTCGTACCACGAATGGAAATCTGGACTTCGCGTCCACCACAATCAACCACATAGCTCCTTGGAAAGGTCCCGCAAAATCCACGTGAATGCGCTCCCAGACGTGTTCAGGGACTGGCCAACTAGTATATTCTCTCGGTGCACGGCTGGCATTAGACTGGCATGCTTTACATCTGGCAACCGTCTTCTCAATTTGGTCATTAATATTCGGCCACCAGCAGTATCGACGTGCCATTTGTTTCATGCGCGTTATGCCCCAGTGTCCTTGATGAAGAAGCGCTAAGACTTTCGATTGTAATGCACCTGGTACGACCACTCTTGGATTTTGGCTGTGAAAGAGAAGAACATTAGCAGACAAACTTAAAGAGAACCTTCTACGAAAGTACGGAATCAATTGATCTTGAGTAGTGCCCAATCGATCTGGCCAGCCCTTCTGCACAAAATTGATTACTGCACGTATATCTGAATCCTTCTGTGAGCATTTCGCAATCAAACTAGCGTTAATAGGAAATTCATCCATTGTTGAATCTTCGGCTTGATGACATAACTCCACTGATTGATCGAACTCTTCGTCTGGTCCCATAGGCAACCTAGATAAGCAATCTGCATTCCCATGCTTACTTCTTGCACGATAACGAATTGTATATGTGTATCCCATCAGGAAAATTGCCCATCTCTGGAGCCGTTGAATTGTCATATGGGGTAACTTTTTGTTGGGATTGAAAATTGTCACTAACGGCTGATGATCTGTGACTAATTCAAACTGGCGACCATATAAATACTGGTGGAATTTGGTTACACCGAAGATGATGGATAGAGCTTCTTTCTCTATCTGACTGTATCTTTTTTGAGCAGCATTCAACGTTTTTGACGCGAAAGCAATAGGCTTCTCGGTTCCATCTGGGAAAATGTGCGAGATGACGCCACCAATTCCATCGGATGATGCGTCTACAGCTAGACTAATTCGCAAATCATCTCTGAAATGCGTTAACCTCGCAACTTGAGCGATTTTCTCTTTAAATAGATTGAAAGCGTTCTGTTGTTCTTTCCCCCATTTGAAAGTTTCCCCTTTTGCCCGGAGTTTGTTCAGCGGTGCAGCTATTTGTGCAAAGTTGTCGATGAACTTGTTGTAGTAGTTGAGTTTCCCGATGAATGCTTCTAGCTGTTTGAGGTCTTTCGGTTCCGGTAAACTTGAGATGGCTTTAACCCGAGTCTCCGAAGGTCGAATTCCCGCGCCATCGATTATATGACCAAGGTATTCAATTTCAGGTTCCGCAAACTTACATTTTTCCAAACGGCAACGTAGTCCATGACTCTCCAGCCTTTCTAAGAAAATTTTTAAATTGTTTAGATGTTCTGCACTTGTTCTACCGGAAACGATCACATCGTCTATGTATGACGTACAATATTCTAAATCTGCAGTTAATTGGTCCATGTACCGCTGAAAAATACCAGTGGAGCTGGATGTTCCAAAGGGTAACCGCTGAAATTCGAACAAACCAAATTCGGTACTTATAACACAAATTTTTTTTGATTCAGTATCCAGAGGAATTTGTAGATAAGCTTCTGACAAATCGATTTTAGTAAAATACTGTCCACCTTGTAGTTTGTGGAACAAATCTTCAATGCGGGGAACCGGGTGGCGGTCAATTTCTAAATAGGGATTCGTAGTTATCTTGAAGTCACCACATATGCGCAGTGTTCCATTTGCCTTGTTAACTACAACGATGGGCGTGGCCCATTGACTTGTTTGCACTGGACGCAATATCCCTAAGGCTTGCATACGCTCAAGCTCTTGGCGAACAGCTTCTTTTTGCGCGAAAGGTACCGGCCGATATTTAAAATATTTGGGTGGAGAATTTGGTTTGACCGTGAGATGTGCTTTATATGATGTACTTCATCCTAACCCGGGTCGAAAAACGGATTCGTGTTTTTTGCACAGAGACTCTGCCTCCGAAAGTAACCGGTCTCTAGAGTCTGTTTTTATTTGCAAAACTGATTGAGAGTCAACTGATCGAATTTGTAGTCCAAAAGCCTGAAACCAATCCAAACCCATAATGTTGGAGCCTCGTTGAATATCACAAACTAACAACGGTAGTGTTCGTGTGTATGTTCTCCATTGAACACAGACGTCCATAACTCCCTTAATCGGCACAGGTGTTTCTCCACATGCCTGAAGTGTTCTTGATGTCGGTTTGCATGGAGGCCGGCCTAGTTTCTCATACCCATCAAGACTGATTAATGAACAGGTAGCACCGGTGTCTAACTGAAAAGCTAAATGACGTTGATTGACACAAAGGTCTACGAAAATTTTGTTTTTGTTCACATCGGTCTTTAATTGTGCGGAAGATACCATGTCCGAGAATATCTTTTCAGAGTTGCACCCACTATAATTTGTCACAGTATGTATCGAATTAACGGAGTGGGCAGATTCTGTCTGCTTTCTACTGTTACCGCTCGTTCTGCTCTGTGGTTTCTGGTATGTGTTAAAATTATGTTGTTTCCTTCCCCGACACTTCGAAGGAGTACGCGGTTGACACTGTGGACTGACAGCGTGCCTGACCGATAAGCAAACGCTTCGAATGTGACCGCGTCGGCGGCAAAGATCGCAAATTGACTGCAGATGTTTGCATGCACTTCTATGGTGTTGTGTAAAACAACCAGGGCACGATTTCCTTACACTAAAATTATCATGCGACTTACTTGGTTGTGCGTAGTTTGATCCGTTGATGTGATTCACTTCCAAAGCCGTTGTTAAAGTTGCAGTATTGCTTTCCTTTAATATACTGGATGCTTGTTGTGTCGACTCGTAGGCAGTGGCCAGTTCTTCTACTTCATCCAACGTAGGGTTCTTCTTCTGCGTTGCAGCCAGGCGAACGGCATCGTGAGGTGTGTAAAAGACTAACATATCCCTGATCATAATGTCCGCATATGATCTGTTGCAATCGGCATTAGAGCACACGAAAGCGCAGTCTCTTGCACGACCTCTTAAATCCGCGATCCACTCTGCGTAGGACTGACCAGGAACCATTTTCTGTTCTGAATTTGCACCTCGATGCCAGAATGTGCAGTTTAGATTGGAAATGTTTCGTAAGTTTTGCAGAAAGTTCTTTAAAAGTATGTTTACTTACGTCTTCAGTTCCTACCAATTTCTGGAGTAAGTCGTTTACCTGATTTCCACAAGTCGATAAAAAATGCGCCTTCTTGAGATTGTCGTCATCTAAGGAATTCGCCGTAAAATGTTGCTGGAGCTGAAAAAGATAGCTGTCCCAAGATTCCTTTTCCGAGTTGAATTCGTGAAACTGAGGAATGGTTGCTGGACGAACAGATGAATTTTTGCTTATTAATTGCGTTATTGCGGCTTTATTCTCTGCCATTATTTACTCCATCCACCGGTTTTGTGATGAAATAAGTTTCTGCAACGCTTCTTCCATTTTAAACACCTCGTCGCCACTTGTTATGGTTTAGGGTACTTCAATTGATCTTTATTTCACAACGTCTTATTAGCTAATGATTTATAAAAGATTGAATTCACATATTTTAGGTTACAATTTTGCGCGGGATAATTACTTCAGTTCCCGCCAGAATTTACTTCATTATTTGACAGTTGTCACTTAGCTTAAGCTTTACATACAATTAAGTACAGGGTGTGTATACATATGATTAAATTACAATGTTTGTTATGATATAGAATGTATCACAATGCTTACACCATATCATTTCAATAAAGTTGTATATCTTTTGAAAAATTCAATATTTCAGTTATGTTCTTGTTTATTATCAATCTTTTAAGTCCTCTTGAAACGGTAAATAAAAAAAGAAAATCAAATTTCTAACAGTAAACGTTAAAACCATAGAAAAGAAAGTGGCAAAATTATTGTTACAACATTAAACACCGGCAAAATTATTTGCACAATGCAATTTACTTCTGCTTACGCTTCTGAAAGCCGAAAATGAGAATTTTTTTTACATTGACGCAATGGTTTTGAGGGCATAGCATTATCTAATAAGTTTTGTTTCCTCCTTTTGCCGCAATAACTTCTGCGAGGCGCTTTGGCATTGAGTCTATCAAATTTTGAATTTGCTCTCCCGGAATAGAACTCCAAGCTGTTATAAAATCGTTCCATGTTTCATCTGCAGATCTTCCAATGTTTTGGGGAATTCTCGGCTTCACGAGATGCCATTTCCTATTACCTAAATGTAAGCCAGGGCTTTGTGGAGGCCATTTTAAAGCTACTTGTTCTACTTCCGTTAACAACTTTTTGATGTTTCAGGCAGCGTGTATGGATACATTATCATGTTGAAGGATGAAATCGCCCCCGATGAATATTGAGGATTCCACCAGTGCAACATCATTTAGTATCTTTAAATAATGTGACTGTGTCATATGGTCAGAGCACCTCATAAGTGGTCCCACACCACAATACGATATGCATCCCCATATCATAATTTGACCTCCTTTGGAATGCTTTGGTTGGTTGGTTTGGTTGCTTTATGGGTTGTTTGGATATTGTTTTTGAACTGCAGAAATAAAATGTTCGACCATAGCTGCCATCCAAAGAACAAGCAGTCACGTCGGTTCAGAGCACACTTCTCCAAACAGCTGCTAGTTTGTCAATATGCTGCCTTGTAAATTGTAGCCTCAGCTGCTTATTTCTTGATGTTATTTGGAGCTTTTTTTGTATGAAGTTGGCTTGAATTTAGATTTTCTTTAACCATATTCGTAACGTTCTTTCACTAATATTGTTCTCACGATCCTTGTTTAAATCCGTTCACACATTTCGAGCCTTTTCACGTGGGTTACTTTTAAAAGAATGATAATTCAGCGGTCTTCCCTTTCCGAAGTAACCTTTTTTCTGCTTCTACGGGTTCGGTTTTTACAGTTCCATGAGTTTTTTGTTTTCCAATTTTGGAATAAATTGTTCTTTAACTGCAGTGATATTTTGCCGAAAGTTCTACTGCCGAAGCACCGGTTTCAAACTCTGCAAGAATAGCCGCACGTTTCTCCGTTGATAATTCCCTAGTTCTAGCCATTTAAAAGTTTTAGAAATTGGCTGAAGGAAAGACGCTAAACTACTAACAATGACTAATCGATTTGCATCGAAAAGTCGAAGAATTTAACTATGGGTACATATCCAGAACAGTTAATTGCATTTGTGCAAATAATTTTGCCGGTGTTTAATGTTGTAACAATAATTTTGCCACTTTCTTTTCTATGGTTTTAACGTTTACTGTTAGAAATTTGATTTTCTTTTTTTATTTACCGTTTCAAGAGGACTTAAGAGATTGATAATAAACAAGAACATAACTGAAATATTGAATTTTTCAAAAGATATACAACTTTATTGAAATAATATGGTGTAAGCATTGCATTATGCAAATAATTTTGCCAGTGACTGTATGTGCATGCCATTGATTGTGGCTCATACAAAGCCAGTTTTGATTACCGACTCTGTTTCTTCGAAGGACTTATTGCTGCTTTGCACGTACTATCAGACACCCATTTTATTCTATCGTATTGCATGTATGGTTCACTCAAAATAGCCACATCAATATTCAATTCCCGTGCTGATTACAACAGTGGATTTTGAGCAGCCTCGCAGTGGTTTGGATTTTCCTTCATCGCCTTTTGATAAGACGGACATCTTCTACTTCCTGTAATGTGATTGCTTGCTAGTCCTTCGTTATCATGGCAGAGGAGACATTTAGGTTCACGCGCGTAGGTTTTCGCTATATGCCCGCTTTCCACGCATCTTATGCAACAGCTGGCCACAACTCTGGTGGATTTGCACAACCTTGCTTTATGTCCAAAGTTCAGACACTTATAGCACTTTATTGGGACTTTTTTTTCGCGAATGCGGCAGACCACCCACCCTACTCGAATTTTACCCATAGAGATGAGCGTGTTGGCAGCTTCTGCTGGGAGACATACTGTTGCCGTTGGATCTTAAAAGCACCTTCTAGCCGCTCTGTGATAGCTTCGTAGATTTATTCATCGGCAGTACCTTCATCGAATTCTTTGATTTCCACCGGTACTTCGTGTGTTAGCGTCTTAACCTAAGCGTGTTCCACTAGCAACTTGTCTATTTTGTTTTGAAACTGTGAAGTTTGCAAGTCCGTGGATCTGTTAAGCTCTATAAGCAGTGCCCCTTCGCCGTCTTCCTTATGTGGTTAATATTTTGTCCAATCTCCTTAAGATCAGGGACATTCTTAACTTTTCGAAGCATACCCGCGTACGACAATTCACCAGCCGGCTTTATAAGGATTGCAGCTGGTCGAGTTGGTTTCCCTCGTTTTTTCGTGCTCACTTTGCTCCAATTGGCTTCACTCTTGTTACAAATAAATCTTAATCATTGTAGAATAGTCCAGGACATCCTAGCACAAGCGACCAAGGAAAAAAGTGTGGACGTTATCATGATCAGCAAACCCTATAAATCTCCCGACGATAACAGTAATTGGAGTTTCGATAAGGCATAACTGGCGGCAATATGGATATGCGAACGCTATGCTTTCCAAGAAACAAACGACCAAACAAAAGGTTTCGTGCGGGCTAAAATAAATGGAATCCATTTCAATAGTTGTTATGCCCGACCTATGTAGCTTGACGGCCAGCGAAAATGAACTATTACTCAACAATCTAATCGCGGAGCACTTCAGAGAGCCAAAGTGGTTATAGTACGCGTGGGCCACAGAATGGAGCAGCAGACTCACCAACACCAGAGGACAGGCCCAACTGAAAACGAGATTAGTATCGCTAACAGGGGCCGCGCATATACGTTTCGGAAGGCTGGGGTAGGCTCTATAGTCGACATCACCCTTGTGAGTAACTCCATACTGAGAACTAGAAAATGGAGGGTCAGTGAGGAATATTAACACAGCGACCACCAAATGATTATTCTGGAAATAAAAGGAAAGAACTTAGACGTGCCCACAAAACTCACGGGTTAAAATGTAGCCCCAGAACTTTCGATAAGTAAGCATTTGATGGGATGTTGAACGGTGATCTAACCCTAAATGAAACAGCGGATACCATCGCACATCGAGTCACAGCCATCGTCACCACTGCTTGCGATGCATCCATGCCTAAAACAAGAAACGGCAGGAAGGCACCACTGTATTACTGGTGGAACGAGGAAATAAAAACACTTCTGGCAAAATGCCTACAAATCCGGTGCAAAATTTAGCTATCAACAAGGAGGCCAGCTTCAACAATGCATGGACACTCTTAAACTGGCAAGATGAAATTTAGATATGTAGTGCCATCAAGGAGAGCAAGACCGCATATTTCAAACGCTTTTGTGAGGAAACCGACATTGACACATTGAGCTCGGCATATAGAATGGTAATGACGAATCTGAAAGGCTATAGAACTCCTCCAATAACATGTCCAACAATGTTGAGATCCAGGATAGAGCACCTTTTCCCCCAAATACCAGCTACTTTGTGCAATATCGTAATAGAGGTCAGTACAGCAGATATTCAACTCATTACTCTATGGAAGCTGCTTAAGGCATGCAGCAAGATAGGTGACACTAAGGCGCCTGGACTCGATGGCATCGGGAATAAAGCTGTAAAGGCGGCTATAAAAAACAGACGTGACCTCTTCATAATGATGATACAGAAGTGCGTCGAAGAAGGAACGTTTCCCAAAAAGTGTAAAAAGCAGCATTTGGTGCTGCTACCTAAAGGAAAGGAGCCTCCAGGAGAACCATAGTCCTATGCCTAATATGCCTACTGGAAATACTGGGAAAGATTATCGAGAAGATAATCTAAAATAGATTACTCGCAAAGGCAGAGGAGAAGGACCTCTCTCATCACCAGAAAAATGCGATCTACTGTTGATGCCATAAGAGCAGTAGTTGATATTGCAAAAGGTGCCATCGAAGAGGAAAGATGACTCTACGACACAAAGGAGTGCTGTGTTGTAGTAGCTGAGTATAGTGACGAACTACTTTAACAACAGGAAGTTGAGACGCTATACAGATGAAGGAGTAAGATACTACAAGGTGCCGCAAAATTAATCATCCTATCGGAAGATGTTATAATTTTTGCAAATGGTGTCGTACGTCAATCATATTTGACATTTGTGAACTCGACAGCTGCAGAATACAAACAGACAAGCAATCCTGACCGTCAGTCGCGTGTGAATTACTGCCAAGCCATCCTCAATCTCAACAACGAAGAGGACGATTTTGTGTCCAAAATCATCATGAGCGACGAGGCGAATTTCCACTTAAGCGGTTACGTCAATAAGCAAAATCTTCGTTTCTGGGGCACTGAAAATCCGCGTGAATTAAATTATTTAAACACGTCAACAAAATTTTTAATAAACAATTTAATAATTTTATTTATTTCTTTATCTATTGATTTTGGACTATACATTAGTTTTCTTGATAATACGGTCGCTCTTTTCACAGCGCTGCACCGGAGAGTTTTAGATTTTAAAACCAACTGACTTAAAAGATAATGGAATGCCAGAAGAAAGGTTCAATATTCCAAAAATGTTGTGAAATAGTTCCCACCCGTACAATGTCACTGCTGGAGTTCCACAGGGATCAGTCTTACGGCCGTTATTGTGGAACATCATGTATGATGAGATCCCAAGATTAGCGTTGCCTAGTTGGGTGAGGGTAATTGGATTCGCTGATGTCAGTGCCCTCGTGACAGTAGATAAACAGATTCGTGTAGTTGCATCCGCTACAAACGAGACAATTGCCCAGATAAAGAATTGGCTATCAGTCGTCCGACTAGACCTTGCCGACCATAAAACAGTTTGCCGACTTATGGGCTACAAAATACAAATTTCTAAATCAATAATGCTGTATGGAGCACAAGTATGGGGTTGCAAACTATACGATACTGTAGAAAATCTACTTCGGTTTTTCTTAAAGCGGGTATTCAAATTACCTCAATGCACACCAAACAATATGCTACTGGTTAAAACCGGTCTCCCGCCGTTATTTATGGAGACACTGAAACTTCATTCAGAATTCAACTATATTCTGAAAACCATGGCCTTGGACGGAGAAAGGTTGACTAAACGTAAGTAAGTCATGTTGTAGATGCGAAAATATTGTTTTCACTTAGTGGAAAGAAAAGCTTTACAATTTACTTTCGGCGGTCGATAAGAAAATACACACAGATAACATTGAAAAAGTAAGAAGTTCAGTTTAACGAGAAATATATGCAAGCCTAAATCACAATCTATGCCAAAACAATTGTTTCAACGACAGATACTCTATATACTTATACCACAGATAATAAACTACCCAGATGTCGCACGCCCATATAAAAAAATGAAGCATATTTTTGTCGTAGCAGACAACGTCGTAGCAGACAAAGAGCTTTCAGAATAAGTACAACAAATAAAGCTTTTTCTTTTTCGTCACTCCGTTCGATCGTGTGGGAAAGTTCTTTTTCTCATCGTGTGTTGTGACATGCAAACGAACGAGGTGAGGAAGTGTAAAGGGGTATGCGGGAAGGGGGATGAAATTGCATAAGGGTGTGATTTTCATACCACCGCAGCAAAAGAATAAATTTTCATGAATGGAAGTTTTGCAAACGCGTATGCGTTGTATATGAAAAGGTGTATCTGAAGGGCGGGAAAAGTCAATCATTTCGTTGCACTTTGTGATGAAATTTGGTGCGTAGTGTTTTATGAGGTTTTCCTCTTGACCCTACCTAACCTAACCTAACCTAAAGCAGTTTCATGTTCATTTTTATGCAATACTCTTCAAAGCCTGGTACTCTTTTGAGCAACAAACCTTAGGATATCGGGGTGATTTTGAAGACGACCTAGGACTTGTTTGGAGGAGGGACGAGTTTTTGCCTCGTTTTAAAGCCCTCATTAGGTTTACGTGATGACATTGGATAATGGTGGACGTGAAGGTCTTTATTCGGGATTTGGTTTGGTACATAAACAGGTTTTGTCAATGATTCCGCTCTATGTACACCCATCAGAGTCACATTGAAGGCATGATGTATCTAAAAATATGACCCACCGGCTAACCAGATGATTTTCATTGTTCTGGAAGTAATGTAATCCAAGCAGGAGGCCCCGGTTTAATAGGTAGTGTGTTTCCTTGTGACTCGACTGGTGGAGCCCCGTCGGATCAAGACCAACATCAGCCACATAGCGGAAAAGAAAAACGAATAGGGAGCGAACCCTGTACCTGGAACTGCATCGTCCCCTTAAGGGTTGAATCTCAGAACTATTTTCTCTTGGTCCTCCAGAATCTTTTGCCAGTCTTAGTATTAATGATCACGGGCTTTCTGGTTTCCTGAATACCAATTGGAGTACCCAAATCCTTCCCAACACGCTTTTTAATGACATGTTCTACTTCATGGTCAAGACATCTCCAACCTACAACAAAGCTTTGATATACGTGGCTCCACTCAATATTCACTGGCTACACCCCAAATCATGAGGAAAATTTCTAAATTGAACGGATGCCGGTCAGAAAAATCATCGAATCGTCCATGCGAAGCAAGGAAGCGGAGGAAGCCTTGTTAAGGCTAAACCACTCGGTGCATATACTACGGTTTTTCAGGCTGAAGTCTATCTACATACTATCACATTCTTCGAAGGAATTTATGCCTAAGATCATAGAAGTCCTGACAACTAGCTCACCAAACAACGCTGGCTCAAACGATAGGAAAATGAGCTGCGGATCTGATTGCGAACTCTCCTAAGTGCACTATTGAACTATTTCCCTATACACTTCCTCACTGGGCACGGATACCTCGATGTCAACCTTTACAAGATTGGGAACGCAGGCCAGTAGTGTGATATTTTCCTAAAACATTGCGGTAGATGCGTGCCAATGGACAACGGGTCAATCAACCTGTAGATGGACTTGTACATCGGAGATGGCTATCCATTTAAATCGTAACATGCCTATATGAAAGGTAGACTGGTGTAATATAGACAATGGAAGTATCTCTCCATCACAAGGAGTGTAGTCTTCGAACCATCAGTAATGGAAATGATACTAAACACCCTAAACAAGGCCTAGCTGCACATCGTCCACCGCAATCGGATCAGACTGATGTTCAGCTATAGCTCAACCACAGAAGACATTAATAGCGGATGGAAAGTCTGCAATGGAACTCATCAGGACGATGACAGAAAATGGCTGCAACGTGATGGCCTATCGTGACGATGTGATCAGTTTTGGCACCGGGTAAGTTCCTTTCAGTTCTGAGGTCTGCGGGTCAATTCCTCAAAGACAGAACTCGTTCTTTCACTAAAAAGATTAGTCCTAGCTTTAAAAACCCCAAAGATTTGAGGAATAAAACTTAGTCCTCCAAGGTCAGCACGTAACCTGTGAATTTGTAGTCCTCTATTCATACCAAAAGGCGTTTAGTAACCGGTGGAACTTTAAGCTAGCTGTGGTGTATTGGCTACACACGACGGTTTTAAAGGCCACTTCAACATATAGCTAGAAGATCTGGTGAAAGGTTCTTGAGCACAATGAAGAACTTTCCATTCCATAGGATAGCGTGCATCGGACGGCAACTCGTTGATCCTCAGTTAACTAGATCCGCACTGTAGAAGCATGGCGGCTAAAACAACAACTAGGCTGGAAGAAGGGGAACTATGATCATCACCCCATACGGTTACCACCTAGTTTTGTCTCAGTGGGAGGCATGTTGACAGAAACTGATAATATGACCCCGATTCAATATCGAGATTCTTGGCAGGAATGAGTGCATAAATCTACAAGACACCAGTCAGACTTGACGACTCCAGGGAGGTGGAGTTTACTGTAAGGCTCTGCGATTAAGACGTTCTTTTAAAATTAACAATAATTTCAGCATCTTCCAATCATGGCTTGTATCCTTACTTCTTGCTTAGCGTGGCGCTGCAGACCGGAATGGACCTGGACCGCAACCAACAAGCATCTCCTACCAGCTCAATCCTAACCTGGCTGCCTCTTGCTGCGCATGCTAAGTTGGATGAGCATGCGCAGCTCGTATCAAGAATATAAAAAATCTTGCAACTATCGTCGGAGGGACCTTAATGAAACAACGAGAACCAATGCATTGACCCTACGCTGCGTGCTATCGATAGACATTGTAGGCGTTGGAAAGCTGATGAACTTGTAAGAAGGAGGCCACAATTGCATACGTCATAGGCTGTCCTCTTATTTAAGGGTTCCACTCACCTCTCTAAAAAAAATTGAAGCCCTTTGTTAAGCTACGCACGCTGAATCTTATGACCGGTCTGCAGCAAGACTAGATCTCTCTCCCTGGTTAAGCGTGGGTGACGCACAGGTGATCTCTGGGACCATTACTGAGCCCCCTGCCACTGCTATTCATGCGAAGCATCTCGGTATAGTTTACATCGACCAATGCACAAGCTACAGGTACTAGGAGAAATCTGTTTGCCACCTACAGTGTGAATGTCCTTCCCTCGCCGACAAAAAATTAAGAACTCTTGGATAATTATAATTAACTAATTTAAGTTAACGATTATTTTGTTAAGTTCGTTAGTTTTTTTTATAATAATTTCGAACATTAGTCACCTTCACTTAAGTAGACCAAGAGCAGTGATCAGTTACTATAAGGGCATAAATAATAAGTATAAAATGCAGTATGCAAAACTCATATTCATACCCATTTTCAGAGCAAATTTGTGTCCACAAAGTATACAGAGTTTTTATTTATTTAATCAAGTGCTGAAAATAAGGTACATACATACATACAGATAACAAGCACACAACATAAGCCCAACCATTTGCACATATACATATATATATACGATCTATACTCCATATCCATCCTACCAACGTGTCGGCATCAGAACTCCGTGGCCGCAGTTGCACAAAATATTTTTTTGTTTCGTTTTTTCAGTGAAGGTAAACAAGGGTATGTGTGAATGACACGATGGACTTAAAAGTGAGCAGAAAAAACAAATGTTCTGTGTTCTGATTTTTTCCCTTTTGTAAGAAGTTTAAGCTTTTAAAAAAGCTTTTTTTTTAGTGAATTTCGTTTTCATATATCACTTCTTTCCATATGAATGAGACATCTGGGTATATTTATTATCTGTGCTTATACCATATCCACCGTCAGAGGAGAAATTATGGACTTAAACTTCATACCACATAGAGAAGACTTACCAATCGTTTGTAATCTATGCAATATGCGGGAGAGGGAGATCATATAACACTTCTTAGGTAGGTGTTCTGTATTAAATGCGTTCAGACTTCAGTTTTTTTGGGAAGCAAGTTTTGGATGAATTGGAGATGAGAATAATTCTGAATGGTACCGACTGGAATAAACTGCACAACTATTGCCAAAAAGCATTAAGATACAGAAGAATCTTTTTAAATACTTTTATAAACTTCGTCAAACTCGAGCAGACGGCTTTAAGTCATGTCTTTAAAAAAAATGAAACTATTTGTATATCTTTGTAAACAGTAATAACAATAAAAAATTGAATTGAAATTGAAAAAATTGAAAATACAAATACTTGGCGCAACAGACGTATGTGGTCCAGGGTCTAGTTTCTTGCGACCATTCGTGTTGTGAGTGTTACATTTTCCAGACAAATGGAAGGGACCTACAGTTTAGAGCCATATGCGAAAGACATATTGAGAAGCTTTCTCATGACTGTTATTACTCTCGGACGTTTTTCAGACATACGCAAGAGGTGGGACCGGGAAAAACTTATACGTGTTCTCTGAGATTCGAACTTCTAACCTCCCGCTCAGCGATCCAACGCACTAAATACTTTAGCCACGGCGCCGACTTCCAGGTTGGTAACCAAATTATCAGGTCCAAAGACCCAGTTAAATACTTTGGAGTAATGCTGTACAAAAAACTGCAGTTCAAAGCATGCGTGGATTATATAACCAAGAAAACATCGCATATGCAGGGAGCTCTCTCGCGCATACTGTCTAACATTGGTAGACCTGGATACGCTAAAATGATCCTTCCCTCCAGAGTTGTGATATCAGGCAGTGTCTGCTCATTGTTTATGCTACTACTCGCGATTTGATATTTTCTTTTTTTTTTTTTTGAATAATGGACCAATAGTACGCTAAATGTTTATATACAATATCTAACTAATATGCTCTACCGTGCGGTAAATGTAAAATAAACATTCACAGTGGATGTTCTTCATTGCAAAATAGTGTCATTAAATTAATTAATTCAAACGCTAGTATTTTCTGCAAATGTGATATATGCATGAACAATGTTATTTCTATTTGCGCTCAAAAAATAAACGATCTCTTCGCATATAAATTAAATTATTATCATTTAATAATTTTAAAAAAATATTTTTTATTCGGAGGAGAACCTCCGCTTTATTTTAAATCCAAATTACAACTGACTTAATTCTAACATATTAAAAATAATGAAAACTAATCTTATCTTATTCATCATCACTCGGACGTGATGGAATGCGGCGTCTGCAGGTGGCTGGCGTTGGGTTACTGCTGCTATGAATCTGGAGCATGATTGGGCGTCTGCAGGTGGATGGCGTTGGGTTACTGCTACTATGTGTCTGGAGCATGATTGCCGATGCTGCGCTTTGCATATGCTCCCAATGTGCTGTTGATTATTTAATCTGCAAATGCTGTGTTAACTCGTCCCCTCTAAAGTTGAATGTCATCATTCAAAAAAATGGGCCAGCGTAAATATTGGGTAAGGCCAATGTTCGTGGAATTGCTTCTGTAACTTCTGTCTTCTCTGTTGAAATTTTGATTGGGTTGATCCGAATCTGTGTTGGTTCATCTTGTGCTTTTTCTATGATGATGGTTTTCTTGTTTTTATTGCAGATGTGGACCAATATGATAAGTATGATGAAAATAGTTATTACTGCATAAGAAAGCCATTGATTTATCTTAGTGTCGCTATTTAGTAAACTGATTTCTTTAGTGTTATTGATGTGCAATTCGCTGAGGGCTTCTAGTGATAAAACGTTAAGTCGACTCTTCTCTAAGGGTGTTGGTTGTAAGGTAGCTGGACTGACCCGCATTCTTGGTATTTGTAGATTTTTGTAAAATTGGTTATTAATCTCTATCGTAGCATTTATGAATTTTATAAGGAAGGTTCCATTTAGCTTTCGATTTGAGTGGTCTATTGTAATGTTTCCGTCGAACTGGTTCAGTAGGATGATTCCAGGTTCCAATTCTTCGGTGACTGGGATATGTTGATTGTTTGTAGTGGAACAGGTAGCATTTTCGCTTTTTAATAACCTAGGTATACATGATTCATTTCTTAAATCTACTAACTGGTTTTGTTTACAAATAGTTAATTTGTTAAATTGTTTACAATTATCTTTTATGCCAAAAATTTCATTTTCATGTCTTAAAATAGTATTATATATTAATTTTACTGCTACATTTCCTCTCTTAACAGGTTTAAGTAATAATTTTTCATATGTTTTATTTAGAGTTAATGGTATTCTTATAATATATAAAAGTGAGGTTGCGTTTGTTAAAATATTTATTTTTGCAATTTCAAGTGCTTCTTCTATAGTATTAAATGGCAAATTTTCTTCTTTAAATGTATCAATAATAATTTTAGTTTCTGATTTCGAAAGGAGCATAGAGTTTATGATCGAGTTCTTTGCCCATTGTATGGCAAATTTTATATTTATTAATTCTTCTTTAACTAATCTTAATCTATACTGTAAACTTAAAACAACTTCGTTATTTATACGATTATCTTTTTTTATAGAATTTGCAAGTTCGTTTGTTACAAGTGTCAGATTTTTAATTCTTTCGTTATATAATTTATTTATAGTTACTTGTTTATTATTGTTTTCTAAAATGTCATTTATATGTGAACAAATTATTTGGAACTCTTCATGATCAGGATTTCCTGCTATATACTTCCAAGCAGTTCCTATAAAGTCTAATGCTCTTTTTTGTTTTTTAAAATTTGTAGGTTTTATTGTTTCTAGAATTTCGAGTGCCTGTACTAGTTCATGTGCCAGTAGGGGATATAAAGAGTGGGTATTTGGGATAAGAGTATTCAAGTGTTTATTAATTTCTGTCAAAAAGTTTTCATATTGTTGTAAATTAATAAAATGTATTAGTTTCAGGTCTCCGTCTTGTATTTTTGCTTGTCCTTCGTCTATAGCGACCATGTGTGTCGCGGAATAGTCTAGTATCTGAATTTCTCCTAATGTTCCTGACTGTGTCAGGGAAAGTCTGTAAATAAAAATAAAGTTTTCGTTGTCAGTGTCAAGTCCGTAATTTAAGTTTGAGAATTTAGTTTCGTACGTGCTCCTGGTGAACAATTTTCCCTGATTTAGTTTTGACCGTTGTTCTATAATTTTCCTCAACTATTTCTTTGGAATAACGTTCTGTTAGTTTTGAGCCTATTCCTTTGTTTCGTTTAACGTACATTTTTTCTCCAGGATTGTAATTTTTAATTTCATGTCTTTTCTTGTTATGGTAATTTAGATCTTTTTGTTGTTTATCTTTTAGTTTTTTCGATGTCTGGTTTTTTCATAATCTTCAGGGCCAAAATTGACTGATCTGCCAAAGAAAAGGTCTACTGGTCTCTTTTTTGTGGTTGAGTGAAAAGTGTGATTGTATTCGTTAGTTGCATTTTCAAGCAACTCTTCAAAATTCTTATTTATTGCTTTTGGTTTTAAACACCTCATTATTTCAGCGAGAGTGGAGTGGAATCTTTCCACCTGTCCGTTAACAGAACTTTTATAGGGAGGAGTGGTAAAAACTTTTATATTTAGTTCTTCTTTCAACATAAAGAGAATACTCTCTGAATTAAACGATTTTCGTTGTCGATGACGACACCCTCTGGTACTCCGAAATGAAAAAGTATGTCTCGAAGTGGTCGTCGAATATCTTCTATGGCTTTAGATTCAATGTTTTTTGTAATTGCGAATTTAGTGAATTTATCTATTGCAGTAAGTACTTAATGCCTTTCGGTTGAGAATATGTCTATATGGATGGTGTGACCAGGATAATTTGGCAAGGGTGTTTCACCTAGTTTTGGACTGTTAGGATGTCTTTCATATTTACTTTTTTTGCATATCGAGCATAATTTCGTGATTTGTTTTATTTTTTTGGTCAATTGAGGGAAATAGAATTTTTCTAGAATTTGAATTTTGTTTTCTAGTGGACCTCGGTGTACTCTATTGTGGGTTTCTAGTATAATTTCATTTTGTTGGGTTTCTGTAGTTACATCTTCAACTATTAATTGAGTGTATCTGATTTTGTAATTCAAAAAATAAAGAGGGTATAGTTCTTGGATTACTCCCATAACGTTTTCGGGGGCTAGAAGTCCATTAACTAATGTTGGGTTTAAAAAGCGTTTGAAAATTCCTATGAGGTTTTGTGTGTTGTAGCTTGGTTCGGTAATGATATGTCTACGGTAGTAACTAAAAGGGCACAGCATTTCGTGTTTGCTTTCTTCGCCTACTTTCAGAATTATTTGATTTTTGAATACATTAATAGGGGTTTCTACGGAAGGGATTAAGTCATGTGGAGAACTTTCGGCACTATGAAGTGTTGGCGTTAAGGAATTAATATTGGAAATTTCAGAATTCGTTTGTGGAGGTCGGGATAGAGCATCTGCTACCACGTTTGCTTTTCCGGTAGTGTATTTTAGTTCGTAATTGTGTTCTTCGAGAAATAATTGCCATCTCCTCATTTTATTATTATAGTTCTTGTTTCTAAGCGCGTATGTTAAAGGTTGGTGGTCTGTATAGATGTTAACTTTTCTGGATCCGTAAAGGAAATTTCGGAGGCTACCTAGAGCCCAAACTATAGAGAGCATTTCTTTCTCGTTTGTTGCGTAAGCTTCTTCTGTTTTTGTTAAGCTTCGAGATAAGAATATTATTGGTTTGCCTGCTTGACTCAGCACTGCTCCGAGTGCATAGTTTGATGCATCGGTGATAAGATCGAAATCTTTATCGAAATCTGGGTATGACAGCATTACTTCTTGGGATATAAGTGAATTTTTAATTTTGTTAAAAGCATCTAAAGCGTCTTGGTTGAGATGAATTTGTTTAAGTCTTGACTGATTTTTTTGAAATTCTTCCTTCTTCTCCTCTTAGAAGAACAGTGAGGGGTTTTGCTAGTTTACCGAAATCACGAATGAAACGTCTATAGTACCCTGCCATTCCAAGGAAAGATCGTAAATCTTTTAAACTTTCTGGAATTGAGATATTGGTAATGGCCTTAACTTTCTCGGGGTTAGTTTTTATTCCGGATTTGGATACAACGAACCCGAGGAATTCTACTTCGGATTTAAGAAATTCGCATTTGTCTAGTTGGACTTTTGCGTTGGCTTCTTCGAGCGTTTTGAATATTATATGGAGGTCTTTGAAATGTCTGGTCTATGGATGCACTGAAAATTATGATGTCATCTATGTATACGTAACATCGAATGCCTATGTGTTCGCGCAATATGTCGTCCATAGCGCGTTGAAAAATTGAAGGGGCATTTTTCAGCCCAAACGGTAATCTCGTAAATTCATATTTACCGTTATTGACCGAAAAAGCGGTCTTTTCGATATCTGAGTCTTTAAGAGGGATTTGGTGAAATCCACTCTTTAAATCTATGATTGTAAAAAAATTTGATTGTTTTAAATTGTATAATACTTCATTTATCTCCGGAATGGGGTAATGGTCTGGAATTGTCACTAAATTTAGTTTTCTGTAATCGACTACGAGTCGATATTTTTTTATGCCTGACGCATCGAGTTTTTTTGATACCACTATTATCGGTGAATTGTATGGTGACCTTGAGGGTCGTATTATTCCGTTATTTAAAAGTTCGTTTATTTGATTATCAACTTCTTTTGTAAGCGCTCTGGGATAGGGGTATGGTCTGGTGTATACAGGATCATCAGAGGTCGTTCTGATTTCACCTTTTACTGCCGTAATATATGTGAATTTTTTATTAGGTTCTGTGAATAAATTTGGAAATTGTTCAAGAGTTTGTATTAGCTGGTTTTCTTCAGAAGGATTAAGATGAGACGTTCTAATTTCTAAATTGTTTACTGCATGTATTTGGAGTTGTTTAAAGGGTAATTTATAATTTTCTCTGAGAGTTAGAAGATTTTTGTCTGTATGGATGACAGCTTTTAATTCTTTTAATGTATCATTCCCTATAATTCCATCAAAAGAACTGAGTCCGTTCAGGATAAAGAATTTTATTGGGCCGATTTCAGGTCCTAATATTTCGAGGTTAGAGTGATGTGTAACTTTAATTTTTCCATTTACTGAATTGGCAAAAATGGTTTTATGTTGGGAATAGGTTTTCGGATATAAACAGGTTGAATGTAGTTTCTGTTAGACCCTGTATCTAACAAAAATTTTAAAATTTTCCCGCTCTTCGCCCTGAATTCGTAGTACGGCAACGAAGAGCTTTCTAATCTAAAAAATTAAGATCTTCAACTTCATCGCAAATGTCTGAAATATCTGCTTCTTGGTAGTCTAGTGTTGGTTCGGTTTCTAAATTGTTAAGTTCTTCTTGATAATTAGTATTCAAATTTTGTTGTGGTTTGTTTGCAAATTGTTGGCTTCTCTGTGGAGCTGGAGATTTAGTTTGGAAGCTTTGCATTCGTTCCCTAGGTTCGTGTTTTATCTGTTGTTGGACAGTTTGTTGCCTTGGTATGAAAGGTGGCATATTTGCTTGTGACTTTGGGAACTTTGGTGTACCGGTCCTTGAGTATAGTTTTGGAAGGTTCTTTGTTGGAAGTTTTGGAACGGTCTTTGGTTGCTGTTATTGTTTCTATTGAAATTGGTATTTTTGGAAGAGAAATTTTGTGGTTTTTGTAAACGAAATTTCTGTGAGTTTTGAGCATAATTAGCTCTGTAACTCTGATTTTCGAGTTTAAGGCACAAGTGGAGTGCTTGTGGAAGATCAACTGGTTCTTTTATACCCAGTAATCTTGGCAAATCTCCCTTTAATCCACGTATGAATGTGTCGAGAGCTTTATCTCTATAGGTTTGCGTTAGCATTTGCATTGCTTCGCTTCCTATGTTCATGCAACTTATTTTATTTAGAATGAGGGACAGATGACTATAAACCATCTGGTAGAAAGTTTGAATTGAGTTGTTCCCTTGGACAATTGAAATAAGTTGGTACTCTAGGGTTGCTACATCTCTTTTATCTGCATAGTGCATAACCAGGCAGCGAGAGATCGAGGACCAATTAAGGGGAGTATTATGAGATTCTAAAGCGATGTCCGCGTTTTCTACAATCTTATTTCGGACCACATTCAAGATTCCGAAATAACGCGGGGTTCCTTTTAAAGGTTCATACATTTTTAACACTCGGTCCACACTTTTTTTCCAGGAGCTAAACTCAACTGGGTCGCCGGAAAATTCGCGTAGACAGCGGACCACATCGGTGATCTTGTCTAAATCATTAATGTTATTCCCGAATTCTGTAGTGATCAATTGATCTTCTGCAACATACATATCTGCATTAGGATTTAGTACACTTTGCACTATAAAAGGAATCTTATTTTCGATTGTCCTTTGGACAATTTGGGATATTAAACTGTCTAATTCGGGTGTTGTTCTCACATCCGTGGAGGATGATGTGGACTGAAATGAATTGTTTAGGTTTTGTCCATCCTCTCAGTTTCGAGGAATATTTTGTGTTCGATTTGAGGGACCTGGCATTGTGGAAGCCTGAGGAATATTGATTAAGTTATTAGCAATTTGTGGCTGAGGATCTGGTGGGGCACCAGCACCTGTTCTAGTATTTGGCATTATTGCTCGCAAAATATTAATTATGTATATTTTTTTTCTAAATAATTGTTCACTTTGATTAATTATTTACTTTTTTTTTTTTTACTCTAATATATTCTTTGTGTTTAATTATGTAATTCAATTATTTACTTTTCAATATATTCTCTGTGTTTAATTATGTAATTCTCACTTTCTTTTGCTCCTTCTTAATATATATTTTTTTAGCACTTTTCACAAATTATTTATTTGCCTTTGATTTAATAATTTTGTTTTTTAAATTCACCTTCTTAAAAATTATTCAATATTTTAAATTTTTAATTTTTGAAATTCTTTATTCTTTTATTTTTCTTTATTCACTTATTTCTTTTATCTTTTATTCACTTTCTCTATATTTTCCTTATTTAATTTTATTTTTATCAAATTTTATATCTTGAATTTACTTTTATTATTTTGCTCATAAACTAACTTACATTAAAAAGAAAATGTTGAACATGATGATGATGACGGGTAGTTTTTTTCTTGGGTTTTCCTGACCGGGTGGTGCGGCTAGCTCTCTCTGAAGCTTCCGGTTCGTCCTTATTACAGGTTACTGCGGGGCCCTTGCAGATTTGTTTCTGCTTTCACTACAACACGATCGCGATTGGGACCACAGCATAATTAATTATTTGCACTCGCGGGTTTCGGCACTACTTAAGGGCTATTTACCCTGATTTAGTTGAAAGTTACAATTACGCGTATACTTTCGGGTGGAACTACTTGAGGACTCTTTTTTTTATCCCGTTTAAGTTACAATTACGCGTATACTTTCGGGTGGAACTATTTGAGGACTCTTTTTTTATCCCGATTTTAACTAATCTTACGAGTATTTATCCTGGGTCCCTGCTCGGGCGCCAATTAAATTATTATCATTTAATAATTTAAAAAAAATATTTTTTATTCGGAGGAGAACCTCCGCTTTATTTTAAATCCAAATTACAACTGACTTAATTCTAACATATTAAAAATAATGAAAACTAATCTTATCTTATTCATCATCACTCGGACGTGATGGAATGCGGCGTCTGCAGGTGGCTGGCGTTGGGTTACTGCTGCTATGAATCTGGAGCATGATTGGGCGTCTGCAGGTGGATGGCGTTGGGTTACTGCTACTATGTGTCTGGAGCATGATTGCCGATGCTGCGCTTTGCATATGCTCCCAATGTGCTGTTGATTATTTAATCTGCAAATGCTGTGTTAACTTATATGCAAGAGAATATGTATGTATGCTCTCGGAAATCGTGATGGTAAATCATCCACATTGCCGAAGGTATCCGCTAAAGCATTAAACACAAGCAGAAACATTCGTGACAGCACTCACCGCCAAAGAAAGGGTAAGGTCGTTGAACCCCAAAAACCACTTGCTGATAGACGTGCAATGGTTTCACATGGTTTTGCCTCGTCTTTCGTCGAGTAATAGCAAGTGTTCTCCTAACCCTCGCTCCTATGCGGCTGCTGTTGCTGAAGAAAAAGCAGCGCGCAAATTTACTCTCATCCTTGCCGTCTCCAAATCTCTCCTGTAATACTCACTCTGCTACGAGTAAAGATATTTTTAACCAAGGGATTGGTGCTGGTGATCGCCGTATTGCTGTTGTCGTTTCTGGGGTTGATAGTCCACTTTCAACATTTTTGTACAAAATTATCCAAATATATTCAAAAATCTCTTATATCGAAAACGATGATAACACATCGTCATACATATGTACATATGGTATACAGATGAGCTCTACGTTATAGTGGGGGTCGGAATTGTACAATTGCATTTAACTATTTGTTTTCCTTTTCTCCCTCCCTTGGTCGGTACCCCGCTAAAGCAAATTATGCTCATTCTTCTTTGCTGTATGAAAATATTTCAAAAGAATATTGAAAACGAATGATGCTAGGTGGACCAAGGGAGGGCAGTAGATAACAGCAAAAGATATAAACATAGAGCTGCGAAAACTTCAATTGTACGCGGTAAGGGTTAAAAATAAACATCTTTGGTTCAAATTCCTTATTGGTGGAGATTTCAACGCGAAGCACATCTTCTGGGGTTCAAGATGTACATCTTCTGGGGTTCAAGATGTACATCTTCTGGGGTTCAAGATGTACATCTTCTGAAGGAAAAATTCTCTACGAAGTGGCAAATGAATTCTGTTGTTGTTTTTATTCGTCAGGAAATTCGATCTATTGGCCAACCGACTCAAAAAAGAAGAAAATCCCGATCTTATCGATTTCTGCGTCACAAATGGCATTTACGAGGAGTTTATTAGAGTCGAAGAAAGTTTTGATTTCTTTTCTGACCACTCTCCGGTAATTCTATTACTTGGTGAAGCGTTGATCAATGACGAAGGACCTCCAAGACTTACTAGCAATAGCTTAAACTGGGAGGGCTTTAGAAATGATTGCGAAACAAATATCGCCTTAAATGAATCACTTAAAACACCTTGCGAACTAGAGGACGCAGTTGATTGGCAAATCAATCGTGCACCGCATCATAACCGACTTAACCGAGTATGCTTTTCCGTTAAAGATAGTTTTCGGGAATTTAAAAGCAATAAAATAGCGACCTACCTTGAAAATCTCTCTACTGAAAGAGAATCAAATTATTCATTTTGGAAGCGCTAAAAGGCATACGGAAACCTCAAATGCAAGCGCCACCAATTCGGGAAAACGATAGAACCTACCTTAAAAATCTCTCCACTGAAAGAGAATGAAATTATTAATTTTGGAAAGCGCTGAAAGGCATACGGAAACCTCAAATGCAAGCGCCACCAATTCGGGAAAACGATAGAAACTGGGCCAAGAGCGACAATGAAAAGGCAGAACTTTTTGCTTTGCATCTAGAAGAAATGCTTAAGCCATTTGACGGCCATTTGATAACGACCGACTCCCCAGTCACGACATCTGACAACTTTAAAGTAAAAAGAGTAGCATTGATTGAATTGAGCGACGTGATTAAAAATCTAAAGACGAAAAAAGCTCCGGGTTACGAGTTAATAACGGCGCAGGTGGTCAAGGAATTGCCGAATAAAGCTCTTATAAGATTGCTTTATAAGACTGCTTTGATCAACGCTTCGTTCAGATTGCTCTACGTCCCGAGAAAATGGAAAGTCGGCGAGATTAAGAAAAAGATTTGTTGTGGTATATTTAATGACATCTTACAAGCTTTTGATAAGGGTTGGCACAAAGGCTTGGAGTATGAATTGCAACTACTACTGGGACGGCAACTCTTTCTAATCTTACGATAATACCTCACCGGGAGACTCTTTCGTGTTAAACACGGAAATGATTACTCTGACTTCAAGGAGATTGCGGCCGGAGTCCCAAAAGGAAGTGCCCTTGATCCATTTCTTTATGTACTCTTATACGCGTGATATCCCACAGACAATAAACTGCGTCGTTGCCACGTTTGCGGATGATACAACGATATTGAAAACGGGCGATAAAATTGAAGCAGCAACTGAAAAGCTGCAACATGCTATAAAGAAAGTCCAAGTTTGGACGAATTCTTGGCGTATTGTGCTGAATGAAAGCAAATCTACTCACATCAACTTTACCTACAAAAGTGAATAGATTACCCTTATATTTAAACTCGGCTACAGTATGCGAACGGAGCGAAATATCTAGGAATGACTCTAGCTTAAATGTAAATCGCACATAAAAGGGAAACGCGACTAGCTCGAAAACAATTACCGGCAAATGTACTGGCTACTCTAAAAACATTCGAAGTTGAGCCTACATAACAAACAGCTTATCTAAAACAAGTGCTTAAGCGAGTGTGGACGTATGGTTAACAACTGTGAGGTTGTACAAGGAAAAGCAATAGCAAAATCCTACAAACTTTTGGAAAAAAAAGTCATTAAAACGATCGTTAGCGCACCGTGGTATCTACGTAACCAAGATATTCATCAAGCTCTGGGAATTCCCAGCAACATCGAAGAGATAACAAAATTTGCTCGTAAACACAAAGATCGTGTTCACGGTCATTGCAACCGTACCGTCATTCAACTACTTGACTCAAACATTGCTTGCTTTGAGGATCTTTAAGATAGTATCCGTGTTTGAGGGTTCGGCTGGGATAGAAGTACGAATGCCGAATGTGCCCCAAAATTGTAAATATGGACAAAATGTTTCAATTTCAAGCTAAATTTTGTTTTTTAACGTAGAAATGGTGGGAAACTATTCAAGAAAGACAAACAGGGTCAATATTAACGAGGAAAATATTAAAAAAGCTATACGTGATGTCGCTAATAAGATGCATAGCGGGCCGTGAGTGTTTATCCGGATAGCGGACCACAGCTGACTGTCGTTTGGGCATAACACCTGCGACAGCTTGTTGTGAAAAGCTATTCTTAGGATCTACAGTATGCCCACACCCATTCCCACAAACCGGCTGTTCTGGCACTTAGTGAAACACAGGTAGTAGAAGAATCTTCTGATTTGCAACTGCCTGGATATAGCTTAGTGCCATTATTCTTTCCCCACCGCGGCCTCGCCATTTACATCCGTAGTGATATCGCTTACCAAATTCCGTCACAGTATGGCCACTGTTCCAATCCGGAGTTTAACTTCAAATGGCTAAAATTCACCGTCCGTAAGCAAATTATCCACTACTGTTTTATATACAGAAGCCCTAGTGCGGACAGCAACTCAACCTTTAACGAGTTTGATGCGCTGTCTGATTCCATCACTCGAATTGTATCCCTGTATCCTCATACTGAAATCGTCATTGCGGGCGATTTCAATATTCACAATTCGGATTGGCTTCGACACTCTGACCAGACAACACCCGAAGGAAGGTATGTTGAACTTTTCGCTGAGATTAACAACTTGAATCAGCTTGTAAATGAGCCGACACGAATACCAGACATTGCAAGTCATTCGGCCAACACCCTTGACTTGTTTCTTACTTCTCACCCTGATAAATACGTCATCGATGTTTTAGTGCCCCTAGGCCGGTCTGACCATAACATCATATCAGCTAAATTCTCGTACTCCGACCACACAGTTAAAGAACAAACTCCCAAAAGAAAAGTATGGCGTTACGAGAAAGCCAACTGGGACGGCCTTAATAGCTTCTTTAGGAGTTTTAACTGGTCACTATGCTTCCTCGATAGTGACGTGGATGCCGCCGCTGATATGATCACCGACACGATTCTCTTAGGTATGAATGACTTTATTCCTAACAGAATAAAAAGCATTAAACCTAAGACAAACTCATGGTTCGACCAGAGCTGTAAAGAGGCTATCAGGTTGAAAGAAGTAAGTTTTCGATCTTAAAAAGCCAACAAATCTGAGGAAAACCGAAAGAAGTTCAAACAAGCAAGAAATGACTGCAACGCCCATATTCGACGTGTCAAATTTCTACATGACCAAAACTGAGGCAAAAAATACTACAGTGTCCCAAAGGTAGTAAAAATTTTTGGTCATTCGTCAAAAACATTAAAAATTCTGCCTCATCCGCCATCCCAACGCTCATTTACAATGACATTCCAGCTGTCAGCTCCTTAGTCAAGGCCAATCAACTCGCTTCACAATTTGCAGCCAACTCAACACTGCAAGATAGTGCTTTGTCTGTCCCTGTGCTTGAGAGCGTCGATTTCTCTATGGGACAAGTCCATTTTCGCACTCGCACAGTTGCAGGAGTTCTCAAAGGTCTCAACATACACAAATCCGCTGGTCCAGATGGTATCCCTCCAATAGTTCTGAAGAGGTGTTCTTCTTCGCTGGCAAAACCTCTGCGTAAGCTTTTCTGTCTGTCCTACTCTTCTGGACTCTCAGTTTTTCATATTCGTTCCCTAACTCACGTCCCTGCTCTTCGACCGTAGAAGAGGAACGGCAACGTATGTTAAACTCATTAAATTCCGACCTTGACAGCATAATCAAATGGGGCTCAACTAACAGATTGGAATTTAATGCATCCAAAACTCAGTGCTGTCTTCTGTCTCTCAAGCGAAACCAAGACCCCCAACCATTATCCATGAATGGTACTTGCATCGCGGAAACCGAAAGACTTGCCATTCTCGGTATGTGTATCAATAACTATCTTCGTTGGAACGGTCACATATTCGAGGTCGCCAAAAATGCTGCAAAATGTCTAGGATTCCTCAAGCGATGCAAGAAATATTTTACCCCGTCTGATCTGGCCTCAATACATTCATCCGCCCAAAGCTGGAATACAACGCCCATATCTGGTCTGATGCACCCAAGACCGTTTTGCACATTCTAGATAGGGTCCAGAACCGCGCGTTAAAACTTATAGGTGATAGAGACATTGTGAGCTCAATAGTCCCACTAGAACATCGTAGAAATGTCTCGTGTCTTTCACTATTTTATCGCTTCTTTTAAAAAAAATGCTCCAGCGAAATGCCACCTGCATTCCTCCCTTTCAAAATTTCACCCGCAATACGCGTCACGCTTCGAATGCACATCAGTTCACCCTCAAGCCCAACTTCGGACGTACTGTCAAATACAGGGATTCGTTTATAAGCTGAGCGACACGTATATGGAACAATCTTCCAGGCTCTGTGTTTCCTCATCACTACAACATTCAAGCATTTAAAGCCAACGTGCACCGGTACTTCCTCTGTTCCTCTTTCCCCTTCTTCCAAACGCCCGTGCCCTGAGAATTCAGCATAAGGGTATTCATACCCCCTTTGGCGCGCGCGAATTAAGTTTCGAACAAAAAGAATTCACAAATTCCAGCAGATCCAATTCGGACAAATCCTCCAAGCTACCCGCTTCTTTTAAGCAGACCGCAAAGAGGATAAGGTCTGAAGAGGAGCCCCAAAGGTTGTCGAAAAAGCTGAAACCATCAGTTAGCTTCGACTCCCCGATGGACCTGCAGGTGGCCATTGTCGACCGTTCCGACCCAGATGGGAAGATAACGAACGACAGAGGGATTACTGTGGAAATGAAAATACTGCAGGCGATGCTTGATAAGGAGGCAGGTGATGACGAAGACAACTTCAATGGAGCCAAGTGGTAAAACGGAGTCAAGGTTGTAGGCATTGGCAACAAGAAATCTTTGGATTTCTGGGGGTAGCATCTAGTTCGGCTGGGCAAAGACATTAGTAAAAGAGGGACTCCCCTCTTTGAATTTTTTTGAATTCATTCTTTCCTCAAATCTTATTATATGTAACAAAGGTAATATACCAACGTTCCAAAATCGGATTAGGGAAGAGATTTTTGATTTGACTACTAATTCAAACGCCAACTTGGTGGAGGCAGGAGGACTGGAGAGTTTCCACTACTTGTTCCTTTTGGGACCATAACCGAATTCTCTTCACCCTCAACCTGAATAAAGATAAACCCAAACCCTTCAGAAACTCCCAAAAAGTCAACTGGGATGATTTCTCCGACACAGTCGTAGAAAAGCTAGCCCCGCCTTCAGCTACAGCTACTCTAGACACGACTAACATAGAGAAAGAAGTAGACGACTTGGTAAAAACTCTGAAAGAATCCTTTAATAGTTCTTGTCCTATCAGTCGACCTCGAAGGAAAATCAGTGCAGTCTGGTGGACCACGGAACTGGTGGACCACAGAACTTCAATAGGGCGAAAACGAGCAAGAAAACTGAGGACTGGAACCTTTACAAATCCAGTTTTAATGATTATAAAATTAATATCAGGACAGCGAAATTCAAATCATGGCAATGGTTTCTGTCAAACCATTGAGAAGAAAAATGAAGCCGCAAGACTCCGTACGGTATTATCCAAAGACCCCTGTGTCCCCGGATACATCCAGAAGTCAGAGGGCACATGGACAGAATCCAGCCAAGAATCTATTGAGCTGTTAATAGAAACTCATTTCCCCGGCTGCAGAGATATTGAAACTGCCACCCTTTGCAGGGCAGCAGTCTCTTTTGAACCTACAGAAGAGGAGGTGATCTTAAGTGTTATATTACGAGTTCTAGTTTAAGACAGCTTTATTTAAACTCACAAATGCTATACAGTACATACGTTAACTTAAACTGAGCTTACAAATGTTGTAGTGTACTTGAGTAATACGTATACATACATTTCTATATACTTATGTATTTAATATGTGGTTGAATATGTATTATTCATCGGCGTTGCTATCTATGGTTGATAATGTACATATATGTAATATGTTACATTCCCCTTTTTTTTGCTTGTACACATATGAACATATATAATTTACATATTGCTTTAATACGTTGACTTCATTTTATATGTTTGATATGTTACAAGTTCTTGTTTTTTTTATATTTATATATAATTATACATAATTTTATGTACATTATTTATAGATTTAATAAACAATTATTTTATTAATGCCATCTTTAACTTTCCAGACCTTAACTGCATGAAATCTTCTTGTTTATCATTCAAATTCTTTTCAATTTCTTTGTTCGTATGACTATTTTATTAAAATCACATTTGCTGTCTATTTCTTCTAAAAAATCGTCCATTGTATGACTTGACTATATTATTATTATAATTGTTCTTATCATAACTTTATTGTTCTATATATAAATTACAAAATAAATTTTTTGAAGCACTGGCTACCAGGGCCTACGGCTGAGACTTTACTATAAAAGATCTTGGTTCTCTACATTTTTCATATACTCGTACTATTCCATTATTCCAAGTTAAATCGTTTTGATTTATTTTAAAAAGTACTTTCTCCTAAACGCAATGGTGGTAAGAGTTTTGTTGTCCTGTCATATCGATGTTCAGTAATTTCTTGTTCCTTCTTTAACATCTGTCTGTACTATCGACTATTTATGTTTGATTAATTAATTGATGGCTGAAGTTGTTTTATTTGAATAGGTATTTTTGGTCTCAAAGCCCTGCCTAGCAGCAGTTGAGCAGGCGGTAGCCCACACTTATTGGGCGTATTTCTTAAATTTAGCAAAGCTATGTATGAATCTGTATTTAATTCTTTCCACTTACGAATCGTTTTTTTAATTGTTTGAATAGCTCGCTCTGCTAGCCCATTAGCCTGCGGAAAATGTGGGCTGCTGGTTTTGTGGGTGATATCCTAACTTTAAAAAATTTTTTCATTTCCCAAGAAACAAACGAAGAGCCGTTGTCTGATATAACGATTCTTGGAATGCCGAATATATAGAATGTTTCTTTAAATTCCTTTATAATAACTAAACTAGTGCATGCTGATATTCTATATATTTAGAAAAATAATCCACGATCAAAAGAAAAAAGGTATTTTCCAGTTGGAAAATGTCCATTCCGATAGTATCCCAAGGTCCTTGCACAGCGTTTCATGCTTTCTATACCTGCATGGGCCTTATGAACCAGTAACAACATTTTTTACCAAAAATGTGTCCGAAAAAATTTACTTCCGTGAGGCCTAACTGACTTTTAGTTTTGTTAAACTCTACACCTGCTTTTCGCGCTCTTTCTAGAACTGCAAACAATGTGAATTAGTAAGTCATCTATATAAATAGGAGTAGGGTTAGGTTAGGTATGTGGGTTGGCGGGGAGAGAGACTCTCCGCCACACTCAGGTCAGTACTGACCCATTGTGATGCCCTTTGGGGGAAGGGATGTCCCTTGCCCATTGAAACCCGGTAACCGATTCTAATATGCTCCTATAGTTATTGATGCAAGTCTTTGCATACAAACCATCCTGAGGACCTGATAAATTTCATTATCTTGTCTGATGGCGTGCTGGCGAGTTCATCTAGGTCTTGGAAGAAGTAGCTCCCTAGGATCCTGTTCCTGCTGTGTTGGAGGCCAGGGCAGTGACATAGGAAGTGGGTTGTGTCCTCAAAAGCTCCCTCGTCCCCGCAACCTCTGCAGAGTTCTTCTTCCGTTAGACGTAGTTTTTTCAAATGATACCGTAGAGAGTTATGCCCCGTGATAACCCCAACGAGGGTGGAAAGGGATTTCCTGTCTTCCCGTATAAGTCTCTCGGTTCTGCCTTTATCGAAGGACGGCCATAGTTTCCTTGTGATTACACAGGAATCCAAGGAGGTCCATCTTGTGTTTGCCTCCTGTGTGGCAATTTTCCCTGCTTCAAGCTTGAGTGCGCAAAGCGGGATGTTCACGAGTGGTTCTGTTTGTCTTGAAACGGCTGCAGAACCCTCTCTCGCTAGTTCGTCAGCTTTCTCGTTGCCTGGTATACCCTCATGTCCAGGGACCCAGCAGAGCGATACCTTGTGCTGTGTTCCAAGAACCTTAAGCTCTTCTCTACAGCACTTTACAAGTTTAGATTTAATTTCCGTGGCAGTTATTGCTTTTATAGCTGCCTGGCTGTCAATAAAGAAGGTGATACCCTCTTGTGGTATTGCCCTTACTGCAGACTCACGGGCGGCTGTTGTCACTGCCAGGACCTCCGCTTGGAAAACGCTGCTGTGGTCTGGGAGGCGTATTGATTTCGATATTCCCAGCGATTCGGAGAAGATGCCTGACCCTACGCCAGTGTCCATTTTTGATCCATCGGTATACAATGGCAATGGATTGCGCGTTTGGTATCAGACCTCTTAACCACTCCTCCCTGCTAGGATAGGCGCTTGAGAAAGGTTTGTTAAAGTCTAAGTATGGCGTGATGTAATCCGTGACGGGTACATGGCCAATATACTTCTGAAGGATGGTCGTATGCCCTTTTGCATTCGACCTCCATGTTCCTGACTGGCTGATTCTGATGGCGCTTATGGCTGCAGATGTTTTGACGAAGATATCTAGCGGAAGCAGGGTGAGAATAGCCTCAAGTCCAGCGGTTGGAGTTGTCCTCATCGCACTGGTGGTCCCGATACACGCTAGTCTTTAAATCTTCGTGACGGCCATTAGGTTAGTGACCTTGTTCATCGCCGGCCACCAAACAAGACTGCCGTATGTCAGTATGGGTCTTATTATAGCCTTATACATCCAGAGAATTATTTTAGGAGAGGGACCCCAGGTTTTCCCAAAGATTCTGCTGCATGAGTGGAAGGCTATAGTTGCTTTTTTAATCCTTTCATTAATATTCATTCTCCAGTTTAGTTTCTTGTCTAATACCAGCCCTAGGTATTTTGCGCTGTCGGAGATCTTGAGCGGGATACCTCCGACAGATGGCGTACTAAACTGTGGTAGCTTTCTTTTATTAGTGAATAATACGAGCTCGGTTTTCTGGGGGTTTACCGTGAGCCCGCACTTCCTGGTGCAGATGACAAGGGATTTGATGGCCCCTTCGACTTGTTCGCTGAGTGTTGCGAGGAATTTGCCTGTTGCTAGTATCACAACGTCGTCTGCATAAGCAGTGATACTGACGCCCCTGTTTCTGAGCAGCTGCAGGCCTTCGTTAAGAACAATGACCCACAGCAGTGGGGAAAGTACCCCGCCCTGAGGAGTTCCCCTGGAGACGTAAGCTTCCATCCTTGTTCCCCCAATTTCGGTTATTATGTGTCTATCTTCGAGTATGCTGACAATCCATCCGATTAGGCTGTTGTGAATATTCAATGTGCCCAGCGTTCTCTTTACCGCTTCGGTGTTGACATTGTTGAAAGCTCCTTCAATGTCAAGGAATGCAGCTAATGTAAACTCTTTGTCTTTCAGTGATTTTTCTATTGAGCTGACAACACAGTGTAGCGCTGTCTCTACACTTTTCCCTTTCGTGTAGGCATGCTGGGCTGAGGAAAGGTCCCCTGGCCGAAGTCTACTACGAATGTGTATGTCGATCAGTCTCTCGAAGGTTTTCAAAATGAAAGAGGTGAGGCTTATTGGCCTGAAGTCTTTCGCAGTGGTGTGACTTGCTTTGCCAGCCTTGGGAATAAATATAACCCTAACCTCTCTCCACGTTCTTGGAATATACCTCAGTATGAGGCTATTGGTGAAAAGTTCTTTCAGTACCGGGGCAATTACAGTTACCGTTTTTTGCAGCATGATCGGGATGATACCGTCCAGTCCCGGGGATTTGTAGGGGGAGAATGATCTGATAGCCCACTCTATTCTATCCTCTGTGACCAAATCCGCAGGGGGTTCCGTTTCCATGATGCTGTTGGTACTGTTGGTACCGTCGTCATATCTACGCTGCTAGGAGTATCTAGATCACCAAGTATTTTAACCATTTTGCTTTGAAACTCTTCTGGAACCGATTTAATGCCAAATGGAAGCCTCTTAAAAGAGTACCTGCCAAAGGGTGTGTTAAAAGTACAAATCCTGCTTCTTTCGTCATCGAGAGGTACCATCCAAAACCCTTTGTTGGCATCAAGCACCGAAAATACCGTTAAATTTCTCAGGTAATTTTTTATTGAATCGAGCGTTGGTAATAGATAATGAGAACGTTTAATTGCTAAATTTAATTTGGTTATTTGGTTATTCTTATTTGGTTATTTTTTTTCGACCAGAACTATTGACTTTACCCAGTCTGTTTTTTCAAGTTTTTTCAATAACTCCACCTGCTTCCATTCTTTCCAACTCTGCTTTTAATAGTTTATGTAGGTTAGGTTAGGTTGAAGTGGCTGCCAGCTAAGATTCGCCAGCACACTTAGACCAAAGAGGTCCGTTGTGATACCACGTGGATCATGGGAGAAGCCTCCCTCCACCTACTCGCCTTAAAACCAATTAAAGCTTCTTATGAAGCGTAGGCGGCTCTTGATGTCGATATTCATCAGGTCGCTTGTATCATTATAATAGGGAGCTCCTAAGTGGAGTTTCCTTCTACGGGAGAGAGCTGGGCAGAAACAAAGAAGGTGAGGAATAGTTTCCTCCTCTTCTTCATCCATGCAGCTTCTACAGAAATCGTTCGCGAAGAGGCCCAGCCTTGTAGCATGCTTGCCTATTAGACAGTGTCCGAGTAGCGATTGGAATACCTAAGGTGCCGTTATCCGGCAAGATGGGTAAATTTGTTCCTTCTTTGGCGAGGTCATCGGCCTTACAATTCCCTGGAATGTCTCTATGCCCCGGCACCCAACACAGGTGAATATTGAACTGCTCAGCCATCTCCACAAGAGACGAACGACAGTCTAGGGCTACTAAAGAGTTTATAGAGGTCGATTCCAGGGATTTGATTGCTGCCTGGCTATCAGAAAAGATGCGGATATCTCTAGCAGATGGGTCGGGTACAACCCATCCCAAGACAACTCATACCGGGACACCTCATCCCAGGACACCGCATCCCAAGGGACAGCCCATCCCAGGACAACCCATCCCCGGACAGCTCATACCAAGGGACAACTCATACCGGGACAGCCCATCCCAAAAGAGAGAAAAATATTCTTTCAGTTACTTGCACCATGGAGTTTTGGCGAATGAGTGAGGTTGTGGAAGAAGGGATAGTGATCACGTGGTCGATTGATAATATGTGATTGATAGATAGATACCTGAAAAGTATTTATGCTTAAAGGGTTGGTTGGTGGATATGCGTTGAGCGATATATGTATGTGCTCATGTGCATATTATTGTTATGGAGGGTGAATTTTTTGTGTGTAGGATATTGTAACCATCCTAACGAACAGAGCTACCAAATATAGGGAATATTGGCACATAGGTGTCAGATGTTGTGATCTGTCAAATAGAAGATAATAAAGAGAATAAGATCGGCCGGACACGCGGTCTAGTAGATGTTACGAAGGAGTTGTTTTCTTTTATTTTTTTTATTTTATTCTATCGAATCGTCGTTGGTCCATTAAACGGCTGGAATATACCGGATCCAAGCAAATCTTGGTACATTGGTGTCAGAAGTGGGATATTCCAGCGAAATGTCCGAAGACTCTTCCCAAAAATTGGACGAAATCCTTGGCCGCTTAACCTCTCTGACGGAAAATGTGCTCAAGCAGAGCGCCGATATCACCGAATTAAAAGCTGAACAGCAACGCCAATTGGAGGAATTGCGAACCCTGGGAGGAACAACTTTTGTGGAGAAAGCATTTCAATGCTCTACACCAGAGGCACGGAATTCATCTCGAGCACCCATGCTAGTAACTCAGGGAGACAACGCAGAGGTACGTGCAGAAAATATTCGCCCTCTTGCAAATCCTAACCTCACTCATTCCAATCCGAGTTCGTGCAAAATTAAGCCACAGCCATTTGACAGCAGCCTAGCCAACTGGCGGGACTATCGTATTCAATTTGAAATTGTGGCTGAAGCCAACGCTTGAGACGATAAACAAAAAGCGCAGACTTTAGCTTCCATGCTTCGAGGTGAAGCTGTGTCCATTTTATCCAATTTGAATGTTAGCGATCGCGGCGATTATGAAAAACTTATTGCTGCATTGGAGCTAAGGTTTCTTTCGCAAGAGGCGCATGTTTCTCATGCAACCTTAAGGAGTAGGCGACAGCGTTACAGAGAAGATTTGTGTGCTTTTGGGAGTGACGTCCAGCGACTTACGCGTATCGTTTTTAGTGATTGCCCACCCGATGCCCAAGAAAGAATTTCATTGATGCAGTTTCTAGATGGTATCTCCTCCCGCTCTGTGCAGGATGCAGTTCGTGTGTCGAATCCGACGACATTAGTTGAAGCGTTGAATAAGGCTATTTCCGTTGAAGCGGCACATATTGCAACACAAGCCAGTCATTTAAACCGGTCGGTGTCAATCGCAGATAGGGATCCGAGTTCGGAGACTATGCAACGATCCAGTTATGGCGGAGGGAATCCACGTAGGGAAAAGAAGCAACCAAATAACATGCCGTCGAGTTCGGGAAACATGGAGCAGTCAACGTCGAGGGGCACACGTTGACTCTGCCGAAAAGTCCCCAAATATTCTCCGTAAGCAGCGATTATGAAACGCGCGGATTCATCGTTTCTGCTTGTGTGCCAGTCATTTAAACCGGTCGGTGTCAATCGCAGATAGGGATCCGAGTTCGGAGACTATGCAACGATCCAGTTATGGCGGAGGGAATCCATGTAGGGAAAAGAAGCAACCAAATAACATGCCGTCGAGTTCGGGAAACATGGAGCAGTCAACGTCGAGGGGCACACGTTGACTCTGCCGAAAAGTCCCCAAATATTCTCCGTAAGCAGCGATTATGAAACGAGCGGATTCATCGTTTCTGCTTGTGTGGGTAGTGTGCCTTGTAAGCTGCTGGTCGATACTGGTTCCTCCGTAACTATCGTAAATAGAGAAATCATCCCAGCCACCGCACGCTTTTCTCCTACCAAAGCAGTTATTAAAACAATATGTGGAAACACCGTTCACGTATCCAACGAGTGGAGAACAACTATACAGCTTGGCAAATTCAAACGACGAGTGAAGGTAATGGTTGTTGATTTCTCTCTCTCTGCCCAAAGCCAAGGGATTCTTGGTGTTGATGTATTGAAGTCATCTAAAGGCATTATTGATTTCTCTTCTAATGTGTTATCAATCAGCGACAATCGTATTCCGTTGGTCAGCGAGCCCAACCACTCTTCCGAAATTAGTGATCAGGTTGAGAGAGCAGTCCATGTAAACTATGTGAGAACGTCAAATTCTATTGTTCTGCCACCGCAAAGAGAGGCTATTATCATTGGTAAAACCTCTTGCAGTGCACCTAACGAAGGTTTAGTCACTCCGGTTTACAGCACTTTGCCGAAAGGAGTTTTGGTCGCCAAATCGATGAATCGCAATCAAGAAGGTAAAATTGCCGTTCTTATTGCCAATGTCGCCGATTACGCTGTAACCCTACCGCCTAATACGAACATCGCTACATTTGAGGAGGCTTTTCAAGTACGTGAAGGTGTCAGTCGAACAAGTGCTTTCGTCGTACCATCTCATTTAAGTCACTTATTGACATAAGCACAAGCGCATCTCAGCACCTCGCAATTCAAGGCAGGAAGAGAGCTACTAATTGAATTCTAAGACATTTTCTCTTTAGGGCCGGATGATATGGGTAGGACAAATATCGTCCAGCATACGATTGATGTTGGTTCTGCGACACCTATTAAACAACCACCACGACGACTGCCATTGGCTAAGCAAGAGGAATCCCGATTGCTTGTCGAGGATATGCTGAAGCGTGATATTATCGAGCCATCTTCGAGCCCTTGGGCATCTCCAATCGTGATGGTGAAAAAGAAGGATGGGTCCACGCGGTTTTGCGTAGATTACCGCAGACTAAACAGTGTGACCGTAAAGGATTCATTCCCTCTACCACGAATTGACGACACGTTGGATGCAGTGGCTGGTTCAACTTGGTTCAGCACGGTTGATTGTCAGTCAGGGTATTGGCAGGTGGAAATGCATCCGAGCGATAAAGAAAAAACAGCTTTTGTCACCCGTGATGGCTTATGGCAATTCAAAGTTATGAGTTTTGGTCTGACCAATGCCCCCGCTACTTTCGAGCGGTTGATGTCCAGTGTGTTGCGAGGCCTACCGATGGATAGCTGTTTGGTTTATTTGGATGACATCCTCATCCACGGCAAAAGTTTTGATGTTTTACTTAATAATCTAAAAATTATTTTCAGCCGCCTGCGAGAAGCTGGATTGAAGATAAGCCCGTCAAAATGTAACTTATTTCAAAGAGAGGTTAGATTTCTCGGACATGTTATCTGCGATAAAGGTGTTCTCCCGGATCCATCCAAGGTGGAAGCTGTTATAAATTGGCCGAGACCTGCCAACATTTCAGAAGTCCGAAACTTCATTGGTCTCTGCACCTACTACCGCCAATTTGTGCCCAACTTCGCCGAAATTGCCCGTCCTCTTCATGAGCTGACAGAAAAAATGCAAGGTTCGATTGGTCTGAGAAATGTGAACAGGCTTTCCATCGCCTAAAAGGGTACTTGGCGACGCCTCCGATATTGGGACATGAACATCCTGATTTTCGGTTTGTTCTGGATACTGACGCTTGCGACCATGGGCTGGGTGCGGTATTATCTCAGATTCAAGAGGGTAAAGAAGTCGTTATTGGATATTTTAGCAAAGAGCTCAGTAAGCCGGAGAGAAATTACTGTACCACGCGTAAAGAGTTGCTCTCCATGATCAAAGCTATAGAACATTTTCACGTATATCTCTATGGGCGTGAATTCTTAATTCGTACCGATCATGCCGCTCTTACATGGTTGTTATCTTTCAAGAATCCGGAAGGTCAACTGGCACGCTGGATAGAGCGCCTTCCGCAGTATAGTTACAAAATCGAACACCGTGGTGGTAAGAAGCATTTAAACGCAGATGCGCTGTCTCGTAGGCCATGTTTCGCAGATGATTGTGTACACTGTACAGCAAAAGAACACCGTTTTAGTGATGAACCTGTGCACTCCGTTAAAACCCTGTTGCTGATGGATAGTGATCTCGACCCTGAACTGATAAAACAGGCGCAAGGAGAAGACGAGGTGTTGTCACGTGTTACTAAGTGGGTCAAGGATGGAAACAAACCAGCTTGGAACATCATTTCAGGGGAAAGCAATCTTTTGAAAGCCTATTGGGCCCAGTTCGCAGCGTTGGTTTTGAGCAATGCCATTTTGTGCAAGAAGTGGGTGTCAGTCATCTCCAATGAGTCGCCGAGACTTTTGGTCGTCGTTCCTAGGCCGCTGGTAAACCAGGTCATAAAACTGTTTCACGATACCCCTTTCGGCGGACATTTTGGATCCAAGAAGACACTGGAGAAAGCAAGGACACGATTTTGTTGGGTCGGTGCTGGCCGAGATGTTGCTCAATACTGTAGAGAGTGTGACGTGTGCGCTGCTAAACAAGGTCCAAAGAGCAAGACCAAAGATAAATTACAAATCTATTTATCAGGTGAACCTTTTCAGCGTGTCGCTGTGGACATTTTGGGACCGCTGCCTTGTACTCGGAGGGGAAATAAATACGCCTTGGTTTTAATGGACTACTTCACGAAGTGGGTTGAAGTCTTCGCTCTGCCCGAATATACCGCCGAAACTGTGTCCTGGAAGTTAGTGGAAGAGGTTTTCTGTCGTTTTGGTGTACCGAGGGAACTTCATTCTGACCAAGGGAGAAATTTTGAAGCCGAAGTATTTCAAAATGCAATGCAAATTATGGGAATTCACAAAACCCGGACTACGCCATTACATCCTCAGTCGGATGGGCTAGTTGAAAGGATGAACAAGAAGATATTGCGGTTCTTATCGAAGTTTGTAAACAACAAACAGGACAACTGGGACGAACTTTTGTCGCTGTGTGCTATGGCGTATCGAGCAGTCCAACAAGACACCATCCAGCAGTCCCCTTTTATGATGCTCTTCGGTAGGGAGATGAGGCTTCCTCCCGACTTACTTTTTGGTAATCTTCCCGACAAAATAACAGTTCAGGGCTACGCCAAGAAGCTACAGGAACATTTGGGAGAAATTCACCACCGAGCAAGACAGCAAATGCATCAAGCTGCTACTAAAATGAAATCCCGATATGACTTAACATCAAACGTTCCCCGTTTTCAGGTCGGGCACTTCGTCTGGTTTCATAACCCTAAGCGAAGGGTACGTGTGTGTCCCAAGTTGCAATAGGACTGGGAAGGCCCTTATCGCATTATGGAGCTCCTGACAGATGTTACCGTAAAAATCCAGAAGACCCCGCAATCCAGACCTAGGATTGTACACATCGATCGTTTGGCTACCTACCAGGGGACTAATATCCGCGCCTGGGAGTCCACTGGAGTCACTTCCAATGGATAGGCTTCGGTCTAAGAAGGGGGGAATGTAACGATCCTAACGAACAGAGCTACCAAATATAGGGAATATTGGCACATAGGTGTCAGATGTTGTGATCTGTCAAATAGAAGATAATAAAGAGAATAAGATCGGCCGAACACGCGGTCTAGTAGAGGTTACAAAGAAGTTGTTTTCTTTTATTTTTTTTATTTTATTCTATCGAATCGTCGTTGGTCCATTAAACGGCTGGAATATACCGGATCCAAGCAAATCTTAGTACAATATAAAGGAAATTGGAGAATGAGAGTATGGGCGTTTGTTTATGATTGCGTTTCGTATGCGAAAATTTGTGTTCTCTTGTGTTGCGTGGCATGAATGATCGAATCTGTAGGATATGCCATTCTAGACTTTAGAGGTTGGTTACATTTTTTTTGTTTGGCTATTCGATTAGAGGTTCGGTTCGGCGTATTCATAAAACGAATATGATAATGTACATGTGTATGTGCATGCATATAGTACGTTTTGTCTCCCCTGATTGGATGGCATATTTTCTTGTTCGCATCTGTTTCAATGATGTGAAGAAGAGAGGATAGCCAAGGAGCTCAAATAATAATGGATGATTTCGTTTTAAATGGAATGGTGCGTAGGAATTTAAAATAAAGGCAGCTACGGCGATTGATAGGAATATAAAATAAAATTGATGATCTAAATATGGGGATTGTGTACATGTATGTACATATGTATGTACATAAATAAATAGATACCTAACAATATGCCGCGTAGCGGCGCCCTGAGCACCTGCATGTGAATGTGATGCCGAAGGCCGTGCAGTGTATGAGTCGGGGAAATGTCCATAGTATTTTTTTTTTTAGCGAGCTCACTCACCCCGACTTTCATATGTATGTATGTACTAAAAAAATATGCGAATAACTTCCTTTCATGTCAATACTCTATTTATCAACAGAAATAGAGAACGTGTTCGATCGAGCGGCTATGCATACATAACCAGTGTGACCATTTGCTTTTCTCAAAAATATTCAACTCAACCGGAAAGGTGGAATATTTATATTCCATTTCAATATTCTTTTATTCGACTTTTATATTCCACTTGGTAATACGCCTTAATAAAAAACAAATAAAAGTTTATTTTGCACAAAACGTAAAACATGATAAACCAAAAATGGGTATTAATCCAAATAAAAAAAACAAACAAATGTTCAAAATTAAAAGTTTTGAAGATCAAACTAATTGCTCATCTTCTTCGGGAATATTACATATTCAAATGAGTATTTAAATATTACGCGATTAATTCATTTGTAATAAAATTAACTGAAGGGAAGAATATACATACATATGTAGTTCTTATATTCTCCATATTTTTTATCTAAATATTATTTTAGAGAATAAATATTCCACCTTTATATCCGATTATTTTTCGAAAAAAGATATATTGTCTGCTGCTCTAAATATTCCACTATGGTCACACTGTACATTACAAACTTATATTGTTGTTGCAATTTCAAAACAAAACAATGTGTGCGAATGCGAATAAGAGATAATTGAGAGGATTTTCTCTGAGTTCGATGAGGGATGGTAAAATATCGGTATGAAATGTTTTGTAAGCGAACAATATTAAGTTGGATCCGTATTGCAGTGTATTGGTGCATACTTCAATGTCGCGAAGAAATGTTTCTTTTAAAGGAAAGAAAAATAAAGATTGATAAAAAGATAGAAAGTGTTTGTCTTAAAAAGCAAAAATTATGAAGCTAATTCGCTCTAAGTCTAAAAGTCATACGAGCTTCATCATTCACGCCACACAAGCAAATTTTTACAAATTTTATTGCCTGAAAGTCGGGGTGACTGAGCTCGCTACGCTCGCTAAAAAAAAAATACTACGGACATTTCCTCGACTCATACACTGCACGGCCTTCGGTCTCACATTCACATGCAGGTGCTCAGGGCGCCGCTACGCGGCATATTGTTAGGTATCTTTTTATTTATGTACAAACATATGTACATACATATACACAATCCCCATCTTTAGATCAACAATTTTATTTTATATTCCTATCAATCGCCGTAGCTGCCTTTATTATAAATTCCTACGCACCATTCCATTTGAAATGAAATCATCCATTATTATTTAAGCTCCTTGGTCATCCTCTCTGCTTCCCATCATGGAAACAGATAGGAACAAGAAAATATGCCATCCAATCAGGGGAGACAAGACGTACTATATGCATGCACATACACATGTACATTATCATATTCGTTTTATGAATACGCCGAACCGAACCTCTAATCGAGTAGCCAAACAAAAAAAATGTAACCAACCTCTAAAGTCTAGAATGGCATATCCTACAGATTCGATCATTCACGCCACGCAACACAAGAGAACACAAATTTTCGCATACGAAACGCAATCATAAACAAACGCCCATACTCTCATTCTCCAATTTCCTTTATATCCTACACACAAAAAAGTCACCCTCCATAACAATAATATGCACGTGAGCACATACATATATCGCTCAACGCATATCCACCAACCAACCCTTTAAGCATAAATACTTTTCAGGTATCTATCTATCAATCACATATTATCAATCGACCACGTGATCACTATCCCTTCTCCCACAACCTCACTCATTCTTCAAAACTCCATGCTGCATGTAACAAACACCCATCCTCTCATTCTCCAATTGCCTTTATATGCTACACACAAAAAAGTCACCCTTCATAACAATAATATGCAGATGAGCACATACATATATCGCTCAACGCATATCCACTAACCAACCCTTTAAGCACAAGTATTTTTCAGGTATCTACCTATCATCCCATTTCCTATTTTCACTCACATATTATCAATCGACCACATGATCACTATCCCCTCTTCCACAACCTCACTCATTCGCCAAAACTCCATGGTGCAAGTAACTCAAAGAATACTTTTCTCTCTTTTGGGATGGGCTGTCCCGGTATGAGTTGTCCCTTGGTATGAGCTGTCCGGGGATGGGTTGTCCTGGGATGGGCTGTCCCTTGGGATAAGGTGTCCTGGGATGAGGTGTCCCGGTATGAGTTGTCCTGTGATGGGTTGCGATGACACCGTTTTTGGCAACAGTCTTTATCGGTCGCATTTGTTTATTTCCAAACGAAACCATTGCACCTTGTTTTGAGTTTCTGTAGGATTCTTAATTTTCCACAATTATTTTGACATCATTCCTATTAATTAAAGCTGTATTAGCTTTAATTGCATTTTCCCCCATAATACTTAATAAGCCTTCGTACTTTCTTATACCTAGCACCATAATTGGAAGAGACTTTATTAGCTTTAGCGGCTTCATTAATTTATTTCGGACCTTTACCGGCATTTTCTGGGTTACTTTTGGTGGTGAAAGCTCCGGAGATATGCTCATTTTTCCTTTTTTGTTTCTTTTTCCCTACTAGAGGATGGCTCTGTCTCTCTGCGTAGTTCTTCTCCATCCGTAGAATATACGACAGCTTTGGTGACCTGCTCATTTTTACTGTTCACCTGTTCTTTCAGCAGCTGCAGCTCAAATTTTAGTTTCTCAATGTCGTTGCCAGCTTTTCACTCAGTTGTTTGAACTCATTTCTTATTTCACAGACTTTTCTGTATGTATTTAGATTCCAACACTGTGTTATCCTTTGTTGGTTGGGATGGTGGTGTTCTTGCAACTTTACGACCCTTTATAAAAGGGTCATCTTCAAGCAATATGTGATTCCCCCCAGAATCCATGGTATATTAGTAGTAGTAGTAGTTATATTAGAAGTTTTATTCGCTGCATGTTTTTTAGTTTAAATTTTTTTGAAAAAGTTTA
This sequence comes from Blera fallax, assembly GCA_946965025.1. Lineage (NCBI taxonomy): Eukaryota > Metazoa > Arthropoda > Insecta > Diptera > Syrphidae > Blera > Blera fallax. The sequence continues at coordinate 55,395,254 of OX337246.1, forward strand.
AAAAATTGGAATTTAATCGCCTCTTACGACAGGCATATCTACCTCGGGTAAGTTATAGCCCCAAGCCCGAACGGTGAAATCTACTGCAAGACACGGCGGAACTGCACAAGAATTCCCAAATTGGAATAATTAATGCAACTGCACGAATTTTTTCTGAAATATAAGATATTGCAAAGTGTTTACAAATATGAAGGTCCAACACATTTTAGACGTCACCAAAGGCTGGCCAAACGAGGTCAAAATATTGTCCAAATGCCAATTTGGAATAATTGGTACAACCACTTAAGTTTTCTTTTCCGAACGTAAAGCTAAACTTCCTGATTAGAAATATATATGTAAGTCCAATACGTTTTACTTATCGCCATACGTATTGCACCTTAGCATCCTCAAGTTTATCCACAGGGGGAAGGTGATTAAGATAAGGAAAATGCTTTACTTAAATGTCTGCACTCATTTTTTATACTGCAGTAGTCAATGACAGATGTCCATTTCCTTCCCACTAACGTGAAGTCTTCATTCTTTCTTTAGTATTCTACCTTACTAATCCGCTCGCCTTCTCAAAATGTCTTCTTAAATTATAATCCACGGTTAATTAAAGTTCTCATACATCATCGATGATGCATGTACAACTCACTTTAACGTGCAACATTTCTTTTTGCAAGATTATATGACTTCTGCGGAAAGAAGAAACTAATTTCTCTCTTATACCTGGAATTTATTCGAAAAGTAGAAAAGTAATATCTTTATAATTCATCCAATGACCGAATGCTCACACTTTTTCTTTCACAAAGCAAGTCCTCCCAGCAACTACATACTTATGTATGTTAGATGCGAAAACAAGTTTTTCATCTCATGAACGAGAGTGAAAGCCCTTACATTAATCATTTACTTATTCTTTATTGTGATGCGCGCCATTTGGTTGTGATTTAATTTCTGATGTTCTTTAGGAAAACTATATTTTGCAGTACTTTTCCTTGCACAAAACCCTATGACCACCTGCTAAAGACACCGATGAGGAAAAATCTTCAAAAGGAAAACACTACATATTGAACTCTCGATTGAGATTGTAAGCTCGCGGACATGTGATATTATTCGTTTTATACACATGTTGTCGTGGAGCTCTGGGGAAAGTGCCTTATAACGTGATTTAACCGCGGAGTAAGATTTCAGTTTATTTGCAACAGCCTAACCGTGCGGTGAGCTTAATTAATTTTCTTTTGACAAAATCATTTTCCTAATACAAACTTAACTAGAAATTAATGTATAAACAAAAAATTCTAAAAGACAATGTGCTGCATGTGACCGAAAAAGTGAACTCAACAACTTGTTGTAAATGGAATTTATGAGAATTGCAGATTTCTTAAAAATAAAATACGACATTTAAGTAAGAAAAACAGTGATATTGTGATTTTGTCGGTACTATAAGTTATTACATTTTGTTATGTAAACAAAAAATATATTACAAGATTACATTATGTTCTTTAATTATTCCACATATGTACATATGTACATGCGTATGTACGAAATGAATGAAATTTCTCTAAGTAGAAAAGTTGTGAATATACATACATACATATGTATTTACGTATATAATAACTATGAAAAATTTCAACCCGATTGGATAATACGAAAATTTTCTACCACACAGAACGATCGCAAAGTACATATTGAGTCTTAGTTCATACAATGCAAATAATTTTCTTACAGTTTATAATATGGATTTTAAAAAATTGAATTATATACGTACAAATGTACTTAGATTTAATAAAACAATAATCTGAAAAGCTGAAATGGACCTTGCTCAACTTGATCTAAAGTAATTTCAAATAAAATTTGCCGCTTGTTCGTCTAGTGTCAAATAAATGCCTGATATGGAATTAAAACGATTTCAATTCGCTTGCTCAAAAGTCTAATTATGGATTTGGAGCAGCATTCAAACAAATTAATCTTCGCTCTTGGATTTTGTTCCTTTGCCGAGTTTTCTTGATGTTTTTGGTGGCAAAAAATATAGCTGGAATGAAATTCTTTAAATTTCTTCTCTACTGCCAGAAGCATACATACAGAAATATCTACATACATATGTATGTACATACATTACACTTCATGCTGAACCTGAACCTCAACCAATAAGCCTCTCCAGTTAGCTCGGTACTTCACTAGCATCAGTTGCGCACTCCAGGTCGATTTTGTATATGTATTTTTGTATCTCCGATTTTGGCTCGGCCAAATTCATGAAGTAAGATGTTAAAAAAATTATTCGGTAATGCACTTTGTCTAAATGCCTTTTTGATATCAGAGGTGAGGAGCAATCGTTCTCCATAACCATATGTGACCTTAAAATTGATAAAAATATGGTCGGTATAGATTTTAACATCTTCGGTTTCCTCCAAGATCCTCCAAAGTGTGAAAATGTTTACCTCAGTTCAAGTTATAGCCCGTCAAAGTGGTACACCTCCGATTTGGAAGTATAATCACTTTAAATCGTATAACGTCTGAATTATTATAGCTACAAAAGCAGTTTTGTATATTTTGAAGTGATAATTCAGTAGCGCATTAGAAATGCTGAAATTTTGTTTAATTTCATGCAGCCACAAAAATGTTATGGCTGAAAATTTTGCAAATTTCTTGTTTCAACTTTTTACTTAACATGCATTTTTCTCAAAATTTTTACAAAAAAATGAACTTTTGTTACGAAACTTTTATCTTTGACAAATTTTCTAAGAATTATGTTAAGTAACTGTTTTACGTACAATCAACAGAAATTGTAGTAAAAGCCATTTTTGTCAGACAAAAATGGTCAAAATTATGAAATAATCAATGTGTGTTAGGTCAGGAGATCTGAGCCGCCAAGGATCGACCAATTCACCGTTAATTAAATGTTTGCCTTGAGTCAAAGAGAAGATTTTATTTGAATCGATGGGTTATTTCTTCGCATATACGGCACCTAAGATTTGCTCTATAATTCTCCTGCTACGTAGCTGAACAACAATGGAGCCAGTCGATTTCCCTTTTCTCTTTTTTCTGTAGCACATAACCAAATCTTCATCAGTTAAAGCAACACCAGTGCCGAGGTTAATGATGTTAACCACTGTACTGTGCAAATTTTTGCTGTCAGTTTCCAGAACTTCACTCAACTCGACGTAGTTTACATGAATCATCATCTCGGTATTGTTTAGTCTCTCTTTCGTAAGACATAATTCAGGGGTCGGGTACAACCCATCCCAAGACAACTCATACCGGGACACCTCATCCCAGGACACCTCATCCCAAGGGACAACCCATCCCAGGACAACCCATCCCCGGACAGCTCATACCAAGGGACAACTCATCCCGGGACAGCTCATCCCAAAAGAGAGAAAAATATGCTTTGGGTTACAGCATGGAGTTTTGGCGAATGAGTGAGGTTGTGGAAGAAGGGATAGTGATCACGTGGTCGATTGATAATATGTGATTGATAGATAGATACCTGAAAAGTATTTATGCTTAAAGGGTTGGTTGGTGGATATGCGTTGAGCGTTATATGTATGTGCTCATGTGCATATTATTGTTATGGAGGGTGACTTTTTTGTGTGTAGGATAGAAAGGAAATTGGAGAATGAGAGTATGCGCGTTTGTTTATGATTGCGCTTTGTATGCGAATATTTGTGTTCTCTTGTGTTGCGTGGCGTGAATGATCGAATCTGTATGATATGCCATTCTAGACTTTAGAGGTTGGTTACATTTTTTTGTTTGGCTATTCGATTAGAGGTTCGGTTCGGCGTATTCATGAAACGAATATTATATGTACATGTGTATGTGCATGCATAGTACGTTTTGTCTCCCCTGATTGGATGGCATATTTTCTTGTTTGGATCTGTTTCCATGATGGGAAGAAGAGAAGATGGCCAAGGAGCTTAAATAATAATGGATGATTTCATTTTAAATGGAATGGTGCGTATGAATTTAAAATAAAGGCAGCTACGGCGATTGATAGGATTATAAAATAAAATTGTTGATCTAAAATGGGGATTGTGTACATGTATGTGTGTACATATGTATGTACATAAATAAATAGATACCTAACAATATGCCGCGTAGCGGCGCCCTGAGCACCTGCATGTGAGGCCGAAGGCCGTGCAGTGTATGAGTCGAGGAAATGTCCATAGTGTTTTTTTTTTAACGAGCGTAGCGAGCTCACTCACCTCGACTTTCATATGTATGTATGTACTAAACCAATATCCGAATAACTTCATCTTATGTCAATACTCTATTTATCAACAGAAATAGAGAACGTGTTCGAGCGGCAATGCATACATAACCAGTGTGACCATTAGCTTCTCTCAAAAATATTCCACTCAGCCGGAGAGCTGGAATATTTATATTCAATTTCAATATTTTTTTATTCGACTTTTATATTCCACTTGGTAATACCCCTTTAATTTACTTAAAAGTTTATTTTATACGAAACACAAAAAAATGTTAAAAATTAATAGTTTTGAAAATCAAAATCTAATTGTTCATCTTCTGCGGGATTACTACGTATTCAAATTAGTATTTAAATATTACGTGATTAATTTATTTATAATAAAATTAACTGAAGGGAAGAATATATGTAGTTCTTATATTCTTCATATTTTTTATCTAAATATTCTTTTGGAGAATAAATATTCCACTTTTATATCCGATAATTTTTCGAAAAAAAATTTATTCACTGCTGTTCTAAATATTCCACTATGGTCACACTGTACAAACAAAACAACGTGTGCGAATGCGAATAAGAGATAATTGAGAGGATTTTCTCTGAGTTCGATGAGGGATGGTAAAATATCGGTATGAAATGTTTTGTAAGCGAACAATATTAAGTTCGATCTGTATTGCAGTGTATTGGTGCATACTTCAATGTAGCGAAGAAATGTTTGATTTAGGATAGAAAAAGAAAGATTGATAAAAAGATAGAAAATGTTTGTCTTAAAAAGCAAAAATTTTGAAGCTAATTCGCTCTAAGTCTAAAAGTCATACGAGCTTCATCATTCACGCCAATTTTTGCAAATTTTTGCAAATTTTATTGCCTGAAAGTCGGGGTGAGTGAGCTCGCTACGCTCGCTAAAAAAAAAACACTATGGACATTTCCTCGACTCATACACTGCACGGCCTTCGGCCTCACATGCAGGTGCTCAGAGCGCCGCTACGCGGCATATTGTTAGGTATCTATTTATTTATGTACATACATATGTACACACATACATGTACACAATCCCCATTTTAGATCAACAATTTTATTTTATAATCCTATCAATCGCCGTAGCTGCCTTTATTTTAAATTTGATGAAAAATTGAAGCAATCGTGCTCCGTGTTCCCACGATACCCCAAGGCCTTGACTTCTGCTGCACCAATAGACAACTCGGTTGTTAGTTCCCGATACTCGGGATCGATGTGGTTGAGGAAGTTAGATGAATTCGGGGACCACTTTTGGAGGTCCATTTCGCGTTTCCCAATAAGAGACATAAATCGTTATTGACTCCGATCGCATCTTCAACGCTTTCGAAGGTAGGCGTAAAATCTTCAAGGTAAAAATCTTTAATAAGGCTCTCCGAAGCCTTCGGGAACTTCGCCATGTTGTTAATACCGATTTGCTTGAGGAAGTCGTTCCATACGTCATGGTTAGGAGTACATAATCTTGTGGGTCTTCGGTAACGTCTTCCCTCCAAACGATACGTTGAAAATGAACTTCATTTTTATCAACGAGAATTTGGCGGTACATTTTTGCGATGTCAGCTTTAACAGCAATCTTATATTTCCTAAAGCGGATAGTACAAGTGAATAAATCGCTCTGTATAGTGGGTATTACAAGTAAGTAGTCGTTCAGCGAAAAGCCTTTGGTGGATTTACATGACGCGTTGTCCTAACCCTGCCATATGCCATATGTCCTAACCCTTCGTATTCCCGCATAAAGTCTACTTTACTGCCGTTTAAGCGTTAAATCTTTGGAGAATTGTCTCTCCATTGCATGTAAAAGTTTTAAAGCTGCACCTCGCGAATCTCCGAATTCAAAAGGCGTTTTCTTGAATGGTAAACTAACTACAACTCTACCATCATGGTTGATGAAATGCGTCGAGGCAAAATGGTTTTCAATAGCAGCACTTACCTCGCACTCGGTTCGACGTTCATGCTCTAAGAATCGTCTTAGCAGTACATAAAGATCGACCGTGGAATGGAAAACGCTTAGGCGAGCTTCATGTCTTGACGAAATGTTTCTAGCGATCACCCGACCAAATATCGTATTCTGAGCAATGGGTGAGCCAGAAGGATGCGCGATTTCGCTCCCAATAAAATATCGACTTTATGTGGGCGATGGCACGTTAGATCTACCAACGGCAGATATTTAAAAGTTTATCTTTTGAGATCTCAACGCTCAGGAGATCATTTGTTAAGGATGACAGAACAAAGACGTAAACGGAAACACTAAAGTTTGTGTCAAATACCGACGATAATTCTGTCTGAACCTGCCCTCGCGTGCTCTAGCTACTGTTGTTCTGGCCTAAGCCGACTAACTACCAGGATTTTAGCATGAACGCGCTTCAAACCAAGCCTTTGCACACACGATTCCGATATTAACATCACTTGTGACCCCGAGTAGCGCTCTACACAGTTCCAACTTGTTTTTATTGTTTTTGGCCAAAATCACTGCGTTTGTTAACATATTTATGCACTCACGATACGATTGGACCACGTTTACCGATAATCCGACTGATAGACCATTCGAGGTACTTGGTCGGCTTATAGGTGACGAGCTATTGTCTAAATGGAGCATTGTGTTATGCTTTAAACCCCACATCTTACAATTAAAAAACTTGCACTCCGATATACTGCGTTTCACGCGCAGACAATTGGCACAAATGTTGTTACTGATAAAGCATATGCTTTGCTTGAATTTAAAACACGATGGAGTTATAACAATTAGAACACGCCTTATCGAATCTTTGGGCATAACTTTATTTATAGTTGTCGAATGCACACAATCGCTATGTGGACGGATCACTCCTGCCTTTAGCTGCGCGAATCCACAGCACCTTGCATTCAGGGTCCAACTTACGCGTTAATATGTATACGAGTAGAATATCCCACGAATCCACCTGAATCTTTAAAGCCCGAAGCGCACTTATGTTTCCACCGTCGCGTCGTACTGAACAAACGCTTAATTTCCGCTAACGAACCACTTTTCACTTCAGGTTGATCGAACATATTGTCTAGATGTGCAACCATAATAAACTTCGGTTTATTATAATGCTCCTGCAGTAAATTCCAAGCGACCTCGAAGTTTTCATTGCTGGGAGGAAGGTGGTTTACAATTGATAAGGCATTAATCGCGTTAGGAGGAACTCCAACTTTTCGATACTCGTTAGCGATTTTTTGATATCACCAAGGCCGTATATAAATCACGAAATCTGATCCACTCATCAAATTTTCCCGAAAATATGTGACTACGGGCAGTCCCGATGACTGTTCCTGTTTTGATATCGTTATTGACCGATACTGATCAAAGAGAGTTTTCACTATTTCATTCAGTGAGCACTGGTTGTTTGCTAACGATTTTAAAGTTTTAGTAAGATCAATTTCTCGATCCCATTGCGGATTGTTTCATAAATTCGTGAATTATTTTGGACAATTTTGCGTGAACACTGCAAAAGGTGGTTTCGAATTCGGACCGGTACTGTTTTCGCTGAGTTGGTTATCATCATCAATCAACGCCGGTTGGATGCGTTTCAATAGGAGCTTTTCAAATACCTTTGATATTATTGGTAGGAGCGATATCGGTCTGTACGCTTTCTTTTCATTTGGAGGTTTTCCCGGTTTCGGAACCATTATCACTTTTGCCACTTTTACACGGGTCTGGAACGTAGAACAGTCTAAGCTTAACTAGTGCTTTTTTGACAATTTCTTAAGATTTTATCCGGTTATTAAATCATAGCCAAAGGCTTTGTTATTTTTCAAGTTGTTTATTGTGGGGCAAAGTTCGGTTAGCGACACACTTTTTATTCTAAAGTTGTCAGATGTCATTTTCATGCCTCTAGAGTCCATCAAATGGCTTAAACGTTTCTTCTAGGTGTTCGGCAAAAAGATCCGCTTTTTCTTTGTCACCCTTTGCCCATTCGCCATTGTTTTTTCTGATTGGTGGCGACTGTATTTGGGGTTTTTTTACCCTTTTTTTCATGGCTTTCCATAGCGAGTAATTTGTCCTTTTATCGGATTTTAAGCCATCAAGAGGTCTCGTGGTTTTTTAAGTCTCGAATCGCTTTCTTAAGTTCATTACATAAATAATTCGAGTATGTCTTATTTGGGGGGCACGGGTTTGTTGCCATATTTTGCGTGCTCTCCTCTTTTCACGAATAAGTTCTTTTATTTCCGGCGGATAGTAAACTTCCCTGCTTTTGACTACTTTTTTCCTATAAGGAGTATTTTTCCATTCTGAATAGCTTCAATAAATTTAAAGAGTTCTACTTCTATTTCGAATGGTGTTTTTAGCGACGCATTTCAGATAATATTTTCTTCGCAATCATTTCTAAAGGCGTCCCAGTTAGTTTTGTTGTTAGTTAATCTAGCGACAGTTTTTACTTTCATTAGTCGGTCACTTATCGTCAAAATTACCGGTGAGTGATCTGAGAAGAGATCAAAGCTTTCCCCTACTTTCGCAAAATTAGTGGACACTCCTTTGTTTACGAAGAAGTCTATTAGGTCAGGTTTTTTTGCTGCATCGGAGTTCCAATATGTCGGTTTTTCTGTCAAATAGAAATTTACCGTTCGTACAGAAGTCTGCCTTTCGATGAAATGTATCTCGAACCCCAAAAGGTGTGCTTCGCCTTAAAATCGCCACCAATAATGAAATTCGTCCCAAGAGGTGAAGAGATCTACAAGGTCGTTTCTTTTTAACGAGCGTCGCGGGGGACAATACATGGACGCGATGTTGAAATATGTGTTCTTGTTCTTAACACGAACTAAAGTTGCTTGCATTGTGTCGAGTTCAATCGTTGTATTCGTGGAGTGCTTAATGCAGTCTTTGATGAATAAGAAGGATCCGCCCCTGGCTCTTCTGGAAGGGTGGTATGCGTCATATGCACGAAATCCTTTTAATTTTGCAATGTCAATGTTTTCGTTCCGCAAGAATACCTCTAGTTCGTGTTTTTTGTTGGAGGCCGTTTGCGTTCCATGTTAAGATTTTTAGTAATCGTTTCATATTCATGTGGAAGTTCTTTTATTGCGAGGTTTTATCTCAAGCTTGCTCAATTTATCAATTATGACGTTGTTTATTTTGGTTTACTCCTCAAGTTTCGCGAGAATTATAGAAAACACTTGGGAGATTGGGTCTGCCGTAACACTGTGTACTTGTGATGCGGCTTGAGCATATGTTAGCGATGCTGTAAATTCCGGCTTTTCCTTATTTTTGGACAGAGGGACTTTACTTTGTTCTCCTTTCGTCTTTACTTTGGCTGGTTTAATTTCATTCACAACCTTTTCCTTAGCGGTTACACGTCTTCCTTTAAGCGGCTTTGCGTTCTGGCGTAAATTATTTTTAAATGCATCGCTGTTTTTTGGATCTCCTTTGCTACTTCGCAACCTCGATAGTTTGCTGGGTGCTTGCCTTTGCAATTAAGGCAAGTCGCTGGGGCCAGCTTATTTAGGTCACACCTTTTTGGTAGGTGGTTTCCGGCACATTTTACACACTACGGTTCTTTTTGGCAATACGACTGTGTGTGATTGAAGCCTTTACAGCGTTTTCACTAAGGTATTGATCTTGTCTTCGTACGCATAGGCTCGATTTAAACAACGATATTCAAAATAGTTTTAGGATTATAAATATCGCCTATATTTTCGGTCTTATCGAAAGTGAGCATAAATAGCGGAAGTCCATGCTTGACCAAGATTCCCTGGCCTTGTTCCGTTTTCTGCTTTAACCTTTTTAAGATATTAACTGCATCAAAAATGTTCAAGCCTTTTACTTTAAGGTCATTTATAACGTCGTCTTTAGTGCATGAGGGGTGGAGACCCCTTGCTATAACACGCAGTGATCTTTCTGACTTATTTTCATAACTATACCACTGGATCTTTTCCGCGTTCAATTTATTTGGTATTGCTCGGTAGCCCTCAGAGTCAACTATGTTAATTTTCCAGGTATTATCTCGGAGTGATGTTGCTTTATACTCTGACGTCACACTTCCTTTGAGAAGGCAATGTAATTTATTGTAGTCCGTAATGCCAACGATGTTTATTGCAGGCGGAGGACGTAACTTATCTTGAGCTTCTTTTTGTTTTGGATCATTTACTTTATCTTGCTTGCGTTGCTCAATTTCGGGTGAAGAGCCGGCCCTTCGTTTTTTGCTCTGTCAGAATTAAGACCCAATTTGTTTTACGTGCTAGCTCTTCTTCGTCCGTGTGATATTTAGGACTAGATGCACCAGGTGGGGTAACTTCGCGCTCTTTTTGCGAAAGTGAGTTCTTTAGAGCCTTGTTTTCTTCTTTTAATGAATCTATCTATCTTTAGAGCTCTTGGTAGAGCAGATCCATTCTATTAAGCTTAATACGGAGTTCGTTGTTTTCCTCCTCAAAGCTTTTACATTTCACTGAGTCCCGTTTCTCTTGCGCTTTCGCTTCTGGCGGACTTCTTTTTCCGGAGACATTCGGTCTTAATGGTGGGGACCGAGTAACTTTTGAATCTCTTACAAAGGGATTTATTAAATGCAATAATTGGCTCTCCCCAGAATCCATAGAGCCTACCTCCGAAGAAGGTGGATTTTCCAGTGAACCTGGACAGCCACCTGAGGCATTGTATCTATTTGTTTTACTCATTGCATGCTATGTATACATCTTATCCCCGGTGTACGAAGGGTGGATTTTAGTCGCCTCTTACGTCAGGCATGCTTACTTCGGGTATATTCTATCCCCTACCCGAAGGGGTAACATGAATTTTTCTATAGGCTCCACGGTCAGACAACATTTTCACCGATAACAATAAACCGTTCACTAACAGAACCAAATCTATTAACAGTGGAACTTTGCACATTTCTCAGCCGGGACATTCGCCTAATTTTTGTAACTTTACTCCTTCGCCCAATATTAGGCTTAGAATATCTCTTACAAATTTTAGTTGACGCCACACATTCGTTGAAATACATACCAACTGATTCGGTTAAACTGAATACAATACTGAAAATGTGCAAACTCAATTACAACATCCCCAGTGGGAATCGCTACCACAGCACACACAGACACAACATGCACACAACCCATCCATTATGTGTGCATAACATAAAAATAAGGATAAGGAAACACACATCCTTCTGTCGCCAGTCACTCGCCTCTGTTCATAAATTTAGCGAAGAGGCAGCGAAAGGGAAATAAAGAACACCACTGAGACATAGTTGGAAGACATGATCAACGAAAAATTAATCAAATTCTGAATTTTACAAATGATATTTTTGATATTGCTCAGCTTCTAGATGACATCGAATCATGATTTTGGACCTGAAATTTGCGTCTTTAAAAACTCTAAGCGACAAAACTAATTTGATTAAAATCGACAAAGGCAAAGTTGATGTTATTTGTATTTCAAAGTTATTTTGTCTCTTTTCGTGGTCTCCCAAGCACAAAACTGTATAAGTAGCTTTATCTAAATCTGGCCCATGCGATTTCGTAATCAATAAAAAAAAGTCTGTTCAGCCTTTTCCTCACAAATACCGGACAGAAACTGTGAACGGGCTCGATTATGGATAGTGAATATTGTCTACGTTCAGATAAGAAATTCAACTTTTTATAAAAATTTTGTTGTTACATTTAGTGCTAAAGGGATACATTTTCTCGATCTTGAAATGCATACAAGTATACTAAAAAATACAGTAGATTTAATTTTATGGCAGTATATTCAAATTTCGAAATAAATGCAGTAGATCTACTGCAATTGCAGCAAAGGGCAGGACCGCATTTTGGGCATTGGGTTGAAGATGACATGTGTACAGCGTTACCACTTTGCTGCAATTGCAGTTCTCAAGACACTTGAGATTTCGATTCGAAATTCCACTTTCATTATTGCGACAAAATAAGGAAATTTTGGCAATGCAGCGTACATTGAGTCCCGTAAACCATGTTTTTCAGAGCTAATCAACTTTATTTTTTATAAATCAGTCTCAAAATTGACTTCGCTCCTCTATTTTACCTCTGCGCCATCGCAGACATTGAAAATTGGAATAATGCTGAATCCAATTTGGAAGAATTAGCTTGCGATGACATTTTTGAACTAGCTTCACCATGTGAAGATGATCTGGGTGATGAAAGTAAAGTTTTTGAAGCTCCAGTTAAGCATGCTGAAGCAGTAAGTTTTTTAACCAATGTGCTTATATGGCAAAACAGGTTGATGTTGATATGTTTGACATTTTCACCTTAAGGAAGCTGTAAAATACACACTAATTTTTCAATTATTATTATAAAAAAGTACGAAAAATCTAGATATAATGAGCGAACGACCTCGAACATTATATCATTCGTTATGGAACGTCCACTGTACCTCATTTTTGTTTGAAAATGGAAATGTACTGCGAAAAAATGCAATCTACTGCATTTTTCTAGAGAATCTACTACAAAAAAATAGTCCCAAAGTGGCAACGCTGCTTCTCGCACGCAAAGAGAATCACAAAAATTTCCTTCACTATTTGGGCGCAATTTTTTTGAATTGATGTTAAAGTTGCCCAGGCGTATGCGATTGGAAAGGACTCGTCATATATGACTTACACTTACTGCACTTTTAGATGCATAGACGGATAGGGTAAGATGTTTTTTTTTTATAACTTGCACGCACTAAAGGGGTTATGAATACCCTTTAATGTTCACACACAGTGCGGGCGTTGAAGGAAGATGGAGAGTCAGAAAGAGATTGGTGTATAGTGGTTTGAAACTCAGATGTATTTGGTTCCATATGTGCTCCAGGGGTGGTGTCCAGAAAACTGGAGAGATTTGTTTGTTCTTTTCGCCTTCGCTTCTGATTCAGAGTATTTTTTTCCCCGTCCACCTGATGTCATAAGCATATCAATCATCCAACAGAACGAACAATTTTTCCAGCCATATGACAACCCTACTGCCAGTGTTATGCCTTTGCAGAGTTTTTTTTATTTAATATTCTTCAAATCCATTAATTAAGTATAAAACATTATTCTTTACATAGTATATGAGAATATAGCTTGAATTATAAAATCTTTAAGAATCGAATAAATTGTTCTTTTTTTTGTTATTTAAAAATTCGTTATTTGAAGAATATATAGATACATTCTATAGTTTCAAGAACTAGTGTCGAATGTATCGAGTTCATTACAAGGTATTCAAAAAAAAATTCAAGTTCAAATTCAAAATTCAAAAAGTGACACCATTATTCTGATTAAATTTTTAATTTCATTTAATTCAAAGTTAAAAAGCCATTTTTTAACTTCTCGATTGTAAGAAAAAGAATTGCCAGTACATCGTATTTCAAGCGGCAATAAATTAATTAGCCTCGGTGCTACAGATGTAAAAAAATTAATGTAGTGGTAAGTGTTATGCGGTGGAACAGTAGCCATTAAACTATGAGTACTTTGAAGTCTATATACATTTGTATCTCGATTGAGAGAATAACCACTTCTTATAAAGAAAATTCTCAGCACTTTATAAAAGTAAAGATGTTTTAAAGGGAGTATCTTAGAGTTATGAAATAGCATAAAACTGTTCTCCAGACGACCTTTTTTCCAAATAATTCTTATAATATGCTTTTGAACAACAAGCAATGGTTGGATTTTGTTGTTATGAGTGCCACCCCAGCAAACCACACCATATTGCAATTTATATTGGACCAGCCCATAGTAACCTGTTTCTAGGAATTTGCGCGAACAAAATAACCTTAGGTGGTACATAATGTTCGTTGTGTTTAATAAGTACTTTCTCAGTAAAGAGGTATGGGTACTCCAGTTCATTTTACTATCAAAGACAAGTCCCAAGATCAGCAGCAGCAGTTAACGTCCGCATTAAATGTTATTGGAGAGCTAATTTTGCCACATGTATCAGCACTAACTAATATATGGTTACACATAGTACTAAGATACGTTATGATAGGAAATTCGACCTCATCTGTAGATAAATTAAATAACATGATTTTGGTTTTATCACTGGTGACTAGCTTGTGACTACTAAACCAGTGTCTGAGCTTTTCTAAGTCATGGTTTATATCAGCAATTAGATCTAAAGCGGAGAAACTAGTATACGAAAGAGCTATATCGTCAGCAAACCCAGTTTGTGTTCCTTTAAGGTGTAGGTCGAAAATAGAATTAACATAAATAAGAAAAAGAATGGGACCAAGCACCGAACCCTGAGGGACACCTATTTTAATAAAAAGGCTTTCACTAAATCTATTTTCTAATTTAACTACTTGTTTCCTGTTACTAAGATAAGATGTAAACCACGTGAGCATGAATCCTCTAAAGCCTATTTTTTCTAATTTGTTTAGTAGTAATGTGTGGTCCACCGTGTCAAATGCCTTCGTGATATCGATAAAGAGAGCTGCAGTCATTTTTCTGTTATTCAGGCAATCATAACTTAAGCTACAAAATTTCAAAAGGGCATCTTCAGTTGATTTGCCAGCTCTAAAACCGTATTGACTTGGGCTGAGAAAAGAACATTTATCCAAAAAGGCTACGACTCTACGTTTGACGACTTTTTCGAAGATTTTTGAGAATACGGGAAGAAGAGAAATGGGCCTGTAATTGTTCACGTTATTAATATCACCTTTTTTAAAAATAGGAACGACTTCGGCAATTTTTAGGCAATCCGAGGAATATACCGCAGTATATACTTTTATTAAAGATATAAGCCAAGACATCGACAATATTGAAAGAAATCTTTTTAATAAAAGCATTCGAGTAGCTATTCCGAGTCGACGAATTAGAATTTTCCAGCAGATTAATTGTCCTAAGTAGTTCAAGAGATGAAATAGGTTCATAAAAGAAGCTACGGTCTTGATATTCTTCCCTGTTGGAACAGTCAGCCTCACAGTGAGACAATGTCAAGTCAAGGCCAGCATCAGTAAGTGTATTGAACGCAACACTTGTAAAAAACATATTAAATACATTTGCCATCTTAACCGAATTTGGGATGACCTTACCTTTATAGGTTATGAGTGAAGGTGAATTGAACGACACGTTTCTATTTAGCAGTTCATTTACAATGGCCCATTCTTTCTTAGCATTATTTTTTGCTGCATGGAATCTATTTACATAGTAATTTTCTTTATATATTTTGACTTCATTCGCAATTTCTGTATTATTTTGTTATAAAGATTGCGGAAATGGTTGCCATAAGGATACTTTTTACATTTGATTCTCATTTTATTTTTTTTCATCGATCTTTGCTAACAATAATGTAGACATCCATGGTTTGAGTCTCTTTAATTTAGTAATTTTCTTTCCTACAGAGTGGGCGCAAGAACCTACATGCCGTTGCAAAGTACTACTAAAAATATTAAAGGCTATAGAAGGGTTATTTTCGTTATATACATCAGCCCAACTTTCATGAAGTAGACGGACATTAAGACATTCAAAATTAATTGAATCACTTTTTTTAAAAGGTATATATTTTGAATTAAGCTTGGGTTTATCACAATGGAAAATTAAACTATTTTTTGAATTAAGCTTGGGTTTATCACAATGGAAAATTAAACTTGTCATGCAATGATCAGTAATTTTATAATCAGAGATGGAGCTGATGAGCGATAACTTTGAATTACGATCAAGCCTTCCAAAGATATGATCAATACACGTATTTGTAGAAGGTGTTACCCGAGTAGGTTCAATAAAGCAAGGCTCCAAACCATAAGCGGACAGAACGGAGAGATAAAAACTATAGAAGACTCACTTAGAATGTCTAAATTTATGTCACCTAGAATAAACAAATTTTTTGCCTTTTCAATACTCAACATAGTACTCAGTTCCTCAGCAAAAACGACTTTACTTTTCTCATGTAATCGATAAAATCACACAAAGGTACATTTTTCGGTATCAATGGAGCAAGTAATTTTTACCGTATCCGCGCTTTCCAGATTACAGCTAAAGTACTCATAGTCTAAATTTTCACTTACAAAAACCGCCACTCCACCTGCAGCGAATGTCTCATTACATCTTCTATATATGTATATAAAAATGAAAGTTTGTCTGTATGTTCTTTATAGAATCGTAAACTATGCATTTGATCATGTGATGATCTTTAGCAAAGTTGTTGTGCATGAGCCCACGAAGGTTTCTGAGTTGGTACGACCAATTATCGACAGATGGCGCCACTGTCATTCCAATGAATTTCATATGTTGCCGTGACAGTTCATGCTGATTTGAATTGAAACGAAAACAGTGAACGAATGATGACGTTTCGAGTTGTGGGTGACATAAGAATTTATGTAAATTGTGAAATTCATTATTATCATCCGGCTCACATGGAACAGACAATATTGTCGTTTTTCGAATAGTTTTGTGCATTTCATTGTGAGTTAAATAAATAATTCAATCGAATTGAATTTTCGTAGTTTCCGTGAGCTGATTTTATTCATTCTCTACAGTGAACTCACGAAGATCATCGAATGTGTATGTGAAGGATCTGACTGCTGATTGACGTTCCGAACGCATTTGCTGTGCAGTTTTTTTTCGGATATCATCGTGAGTGGAATTAAAATCGATTTCAACAATTCTCGAATGCTGATTTTATTCACTTCGAAACATAAATCCACCACGACTTTGCAACGGAGCCAGACTCTCAGTCAAGAAAATGATGAACAATGTTATCGAGGCAACAATTTTGACTGGAAAATTCAAAGGTGAAGACGTACTGTTGCCGCGTATCCCAATGATCCCGACAGATATGCCATGCGAATTCAAACGTTTGCAGTTCCCGGTGCGACTCGCTTTCGTAATGACTATCAACAAAGCACAAGGACAATCGTTGCAAGTGTGTGGATTAAATTTGGAGAATCCATGCTTCTCACATGGGCAGCTCTATGTGGCCTGCTCACGCGTCGGAAAACCTTCTGATTTATTCGTTTACGCACCAGATGGAAAAACAAGAAATATTGTGTATCCCACAGCACTTCAATTAATATCGAATTGAAACGAAACGCTGCAATGTCACAATTTTTTCGAAATGAGCAAAATCAATAAAATGACTCAAAATGAATTGAATATTTGTGTAATGTCTTTCCTTCAAATTTATTTTAGTTGGTGGCGTTGCAAAGCGCGCAGGGTACAGCTAGTTTGGCATAAAAATTGTAACCGGGTATACTATATAATTCTTTTTCATACTCAAAAATCCATATTTCGGATAGGATAATCAAATCAGGCTTGTTAACGAAGGATTCAAGATGAGCTGTGAAGGAATCAAAATGTTTACGTATGCTTCGTATGTTTTGGTGTATAATGGAAAATTTGTTCTTTAAGGTATCTGAATGAAAAACACTTTGAAACGACTCTTTCATAAATTTACAAAAAGGGGTGGTATCAACAAAACTATTATGTTCTAATATTAAATTATTATTTACATTAAGCATATTAGCGTAGTTAAGACACAAACTAAGATAAATTTTCTAAATCTTCAAATGAACGGATTGTTATAATTTTATCTCCTTCTTTTTTTTAAGCAAAATAATTCCATTATTAATCCACAAAAAAGAAAATTTTTTTTCCGGTTTAATTTTTTTAAGTTTTGCTAAATAAAGCTCTATTAAAACTAGTAAGAGTTTCATTAATAAAAATAGGTTTTTCTCCATATTGGCTCCCAAAAATGCTCGAAGTTAATTTTGTCTTCCCTTTTTGTTCATAATATTCCGTTTTTCTCGAATGATTTGAATTTTAAGCATAAGATGTTCAGCGATTTGGCCCGTATAGGTGTTGTGTTGGACTTGATGTCTGTTTTCTTGACATAACAGTGTTGTCATAAGCTTTCACAATTCACAATTGAATCAGGGTTTGAACTGTGAACCATCAGCTCGACAAACGATGACTCTACCAGTACTATTTATACTATTATCAGGAAAACGATTGCATTCCACGCGAGGACTGGACAATTTTGAAGCATTTCTGAAGGCGTGGGCTATTTTCCAAATTGGTATAGTTATACGCAGCTGTACACTTAGTGTATGCCGTGGCTAACATGGGCCAATCCTTCGGACAACCGCTAAAGTCTGGCAGGTCCTTACCTTGCGTGGTGCAACTTGCGACGTGAGGCTGTTGGCATGAGAAAATTGCTGAGTATGACTATAGACGGCTTGTACATTTGCGGCAAAACGTTGTGCATCAAGCGGCATTGAAGGTAACGGCACTTAATGTAACGGCACGTAATGTAACGGCACATAGCTAACACCGAACAAGACTGATAATGACGGCGTGTGCTTTACGGTTGGCGGCAGTGCAAGAGTACGAATGGTACTGTAGTAATGGCGTCAGTAATACTTTCGCTTGAGTTGCCTTCAATTGCTCCTCTATGGCGATAATTCGTCTACGTACATATTTCTTGCAGCAAACTATCTTGCTGTGCTGTGGTAACAATCTGGCGTGAGCTGGAACTGTAGGCGCTGTTCCAAGTATATTGGCGGAGGAATCTTGAGAGGCGGCAGAAGCATTTTCCATTAGTGCAGCCGTTATGGCACTTTGCTTCCAATTGTTATTTCATTTAGAGAGACGGCGGGGCTTTCCATTGTTCCTACGATGGCGTACGCAGCAGAACTATCTGCATTATCTACAGCGCTAGCGGTGGATTGCTGTATCTAGAGGAAACGTGGGCATCTAATCGGTGAAGTGCGTTTTGTTTGAACTATATTCCTCCACACGATTGATAGCTAATCGCAGTACAAATATGCTCTACGGCTTGAGTGCATAAACTTCGAAACAAAAACATACGTACATATGTATGTATGTATATGCCTAATACAAATTTTTAAGATTGTACGTTGTGCACGCGATTGCCTCATTCTCATTAGTTCTTGTTTTATACCTTGCTCGCATATTCTTTTTAGAAGTTTAAGCCTTTTGATTGTGTTGAAATTCAGAATATTAGCTTTCTACATTCATATATGTATAATAATATAATTATGTGTGATTTTAATATTTATTTAGCATTGGCATTGGCCGTCAGCCATATACATATATGTAAGAAAAACTACAACTATTTTTATTTAAAATTAATAAAATAAAATTTTAAATTCGATAACTCATCTTCGTTTATATTTATGTTTAAAAGCCTTCGTTCAAAACTTGTTGGTGATAACTCCACGCAGCTTTTATACATGTACTAGAGGACCCGGCGAACTTCGTCCCGCCCGAAATTGATTGATTGAAATAATTTCGAGCATTACGATTCCACCCGAAATTACTTTTTGATCGAACATTTGCGATCGGTAACAAATGATGCCACTCGAATTTCAATAAATGATTGAATGAAACACTTTTTGAATTCGATTGAGTTCAATATCCTTTATGTACACGGAACGTAAAGAGGTTCCGGGAATCACATGTCAGGTCAATTCAATGATTTGTGGTAGACTACGTTCTTTGTTTTGTTGTCCGGGCGCATAAATAGACAAAGATGAAGGCTTTCCAACACGCGAACATGCCATTTAATTGCCATAATTGACCATGCGAGAAGCATGCAAATTCGAGATTAATCCCACACACACTCCCAAAGATGGACCATGTGATTTATTGATTGCCATGGCGAATGAAAGGATTAAATGACGGATTAAATCTACTTTCTTCAACAATATTGGTACCGAATAACGTAATTTAAAAGAACCGTTGTATTTGTGGGTATTCGTCAACACAACACAATCCTGGTGTCTTCGAATGAAACTTTAGCACATTGCAATATTGGCATATCACATCCATGGACCCAATCGTAACACACTGCAGTTCGCTGTAGTGAATGGTGCAGTCATATTGGAAATCGACGCGATGTAATTGGACATACACGGCACTTTTTCTCACTCGACGATTGGCGTTTGATTCAACTTGACGAAGCAGATCGCGATTGCGTTGCTGTCTCTGTCATTCAGCATCTGCGCGTGCTTCTCGTTCCTCCAGAGTTCGTCCTGCACGAATTCGAGACGCATGTGCTCGAATCTTCGCCCATTGCGACTGCGCGAGCCAATGCTTGATCTTCTGATCGGCGGCATAATGTCTCCCGAACACTGAGAGTAAAATGTCGAAGAATTCGAATTATTATCCTCAAAGCAATACTACCTGATTCGCAAATGCATCGAAAACATTAGAAGCGTTGAATGTTTTCGATAAACTCTCCGGAAACACTGAAATTTCCACTTCAATCACGCCTGAACAATAACCAAAATCACGCTGAACTTCACTTGACTGAGATGAAGTAATCGTTCACGAATGATTTTGGCACAATTTGAATATTGAAAATCTTATAATTAATGCTCAAAAAGTAATTTTAATGCAGCATCAACTGTAGGAGCAACGGATCAATGAAATGCATAGACTACCTATACCCATTGTATATGAAACTAATAGTACTATCACTTGAGGAAATCGATGGTGGTGCCCCTAGCGGGCCGAGTAATGGATACGTCGCTGAGAACCAGAAAAATCTTACGCTCTTCTGCCTCAACAATTTGCACATGCACTCATTGCATTGTGCATATCCCGCTCAAAAATCGTACGGTGTTGAGTGAATATATCTACTGTCATTGTATATGAAACTAATAGTACTATCACTTGAGGAAATCGATGGTGGCGCCCCTAGCGGCCCGAGTAAAGGATACGTCGCTGAGAACCACAAAAATCTTACGCTCAGAAGAGCGTAGAGGCAGAAGCCTCAACAATTTGCACATGCAAATCCAGTGTATGAGTCGAGGATATGTCCATAGTTTTTTCTTTTTTGTTTTGGTCACTGAAAGAAGCTAGGTCTTCTTTTACTTGACATTTTACATTCTGAAAAATTGTGGACTTACATATGTATGTATCTCCCGATGGGATGGGACATAAGATCATAATGGAATTATAGCTAATGGGCCGTTTGCAATTTGATTAGGTATCTATGTAAAAAAATCCATTCGAAAGTGACATAAAGCCATAATGGCCCTATGACGCTTTCACATACCGACGTATCGTGCTGAAGTTAACAACCGGCTAACAAAGCGCGTATAAATGGTTTGCCAGATAAATCGCGGAAAAAAATGTGAATAGGACTGAAATAGTGTTACGATATTCGAGAACTTCTTTTCCATCGAATTGAGACGAAAAAGGGAACCACCAAGAGCATTAGCGAAACATGGAGGGTTTTTGAAAGGGAGATTGACAATATATTTTCCATCTTTTTTTCAAAAGTGATCCTCGATGGCTTTATCTTCGCTCGAAATAATTGATTTCGGATCAACTTCCTCAATCATCTTAAAAGCTTGCAGTATAGAATCGATATCGAGGATTGTGTGATGCGACCGAATATTTTGCTCCACGCCCGTCGTCCAGCTACCACCCAACGGAATATTGTTTTTTGAGCTACTGGGTGACCGTTTGCAACGTGAACAACTTCACCTTGCAGAATGTTCCAAACGTTATCAGCATCAAGCAAAATATCTACCGAATTTGGGTGATTAAATGACGGATCAGCTAAATCTGAGATATGCTTCCAATCTTTGCCATCGAATGAAGGAGTAGGCAACGTTGATGTAATACATACGCGTCTACTGAGATCCGGAAGGTATCAAACCGGGAAACGATGACTATCGTAACTGAGCCTCTGGATTTTTGTGCGCAGGTTGCACCAATCCATCTTACGGGTATACGGGCATTTGTTCGTCTAAGTCCAAGTCGCTGGACACAAGATTCGGTGACGAAAGAGCAAAGCTTTTTCAATTATACCAAATCCCTCCCTGCGACTACATCCATTTTAAGGAATTCCGCACATTGTATTAACGGATGTGCAGCACCTCATTTTGGGCATTGGGTTAAAGACGACATGTGCATACTTCTTGAAAATTAACACATCGACAATGAATTTACATCAAATTGTATTTTAAAATTTTTATGTTACTCTTTCTCATCTTTTGCTTGCACACACATGTAAAGTCTCTTTTCTTTTACAACTTGAATTTTGTCTAACTTGATGTTTCAGTTCTCTCTTTACTTTTCCCTAATTCAGACGTGTTAGCCTGTTTTTTTACTTTCTGTGTTAACTTCACTTTGCCTTACATAATTAATGAATAGTGAATTAGTCTGAGACGAGCTTTTTTATCCTTTGAATTCTTGCCGGATTATTACATATTTTTTAATAATACTTCTTAAAGGTGCAGGTTTATTTTTATTCAAGCCATGAACATACCTTCGCCTCGACTCAAGAGCCTCACAATGATATTCTAAGAAAGTTAAAAATTGATCAATGCTAAAATACTCGGTATATACTGAGACCACCAAGCTGACCAAGCCTGTCGAGTTTCTGTATCCAATTCTCCTAATAAAACGAAAATCATTCTCGGATCACTTTCGAAAGAATTTAAGGAATTAAGACCTCTTACTACTTCGTCAGCACCATCCGATATTTTACGCAGGGTTCCTACGTTTGAGTTATGAATCGACGGAAGTTGCATAAATGTTTCTTGAAGACTATTGATGATATGATGATATGTATCTCTTTTCCAATCTTTCCCAAGTCGGTTCATAGGTAGCATCGGACACTGGGATGTGAATAGGTAAATTTGAGGCTTCACCGCGAAGACAAGAGCGAATCAAATAGAATTTTTGGACTGGCGACAAGTTCGATTTGTTATGAACCGAACTTGCAAACATGTCTAGAAACGGGGACCAATCACGATAACTACCCCAGAAAGGCTCGATATGAATCTTGGGAAGAAAGTTCACTAACGATTGAAATTGATGTATTCAACTGTTGGACTACAGGGATTGGTGGGGCCAGTGAGCGATAATCCGGGGACTTAGCTGCTTCGAACTTAGTTCTATCCCGAATCGCGGAAAGCAAAACGGACTTTACCTCTAATGCGTTGATTCGATGTCCTCGAATTCTGGTTCAGGTCGACGTTCCCATCTACATCGAAGAATGCATACATCTGCTCTTGACAAGTCTGAAATTTCACCCACAACTCTTCCAACTTTTCAACGCCAAGTTGATGAGCTTCTATGGTAGTAATCAGTAATTTGCTCCGAAAAGGTAGCTAATCTAGTCAACGAGCCTTTTAGATTAACATGGGAAGAATGTAAAGCCACGCTGCAAGAAACGACACTTACACACACATCTACATACATATGTACATTTTATGCCGGGTTCGCAGCTTTTAAGTTACATTAGAATATCTGAATTACACAGCGCCCTTCGTTTGTCGGCGCAAAAGAGGATAGGGTTTGATTCGAATGTCTTCTGTATAATTTCATACATTTAGAACCCAAACAAAAATAAACAAATCTATCCGTAGCCATCATAAATTTCTGGCACTCCGTCCATCCACCACATAATCCCACCACCACCCCGCTGTGAAAATATGTTTTTTCATCCCTTAACCAGACCACCACTTGAACTAAAAACCTGACACATAACGCATAATATGCATCCACCACTCCACTCCCTAATCAGAAAAACTTACATCTTTTCACTGAACAAGAAAAAAATAATAACCTACTTATAGTTTTTTTTCATCAGTTTCTTCAGTCATTTTCTTGGCAAAGTCATTCACTCAGTTGCGTAACATGTGTGCAAAAATTCTGAATGGGAATGGAAGGAAACCCAAGAAAGATTTCGTTTACTTTGTTTCCACTCATCACTCACTCATTCTGTGATTATCACTCCATTCACAGAGAGAAATAATAGTTTACTTCGCTCGCGAGGAATGAGAATACGCCACCTGGACGGTAGGAGTAACTACTAAAAAATAGTGCTTGATGATAGTACTATAAGTTTCATATACAATGCTGAGAGGAAACTAGCTACGGATCTCGTATTACAGCACGTTTGCTGGCGGTCCGACTGGACAATCACTTCGAATTAGCGACTGTACCAAATCACATACGTACGTTTTGTTCGATTTATCAAGGTTTTTTTAAGGGACCTAACAATAAGTTCGAATTATCGAGTGTCGACTGTACATAGACGGTGTACTAGTTAAGAGGTATAATCCTTTAACTGGAAATTCCGGAAGTTCCGGCAAACAAAAAATTACCAGATAGCCAGTCAAAGTGGGACACCTCCGATTTGGAGGTATAAAAACTTTAAATAGTATAACTTCTGAACTATTACAACTACAAAAATTTTATTTTATATATTTTGAAGAGACAATTCAGTGGCACATAAAACTGTAAAACTTTTTGTAATTTTATGCAACCAACTTGGAGAGCGCAACTGGAGGCAGTTAGCTAAGAACCGGGCTAACTGGACAGGCTTGTTGGTTGAGGCCCAGGTTCACCCCGAACTGTAGCGCCACCTAAGTAAGTAATATGTATCAAAACAAGTAAGAAAGGCCACTGTGAGTTGAAGCAAAGGGATTCCACCCCTCGTGCACGAAAGAAGACGATATGAACGACCTTCAATCCAAAGGCTTCAAAATTTGTGACGCCGTTAATATCATCAAGAAGGAGAAGCAACAGTCGGAAGAAGATCAGGAAGTATTGGTTAGGCATGGACTTCCGTTATTCATGCTAAGTTTTGCTAAAGACGAAAATAAAGATGAGATCTACGGTATTAAGACTATCCTAAACATCGTGGTCAAAGTTGAGCCTATGCGTAACAGCTCAAAATTGATCCCGCAGTGCAAGCACTGTCAGGGCTTCAATCATACGCAGACTTACTGTCAGAAAGAGCGGCGATGCGTGAAATGCGCGGGTAAGCATCTCTCGGGAGACTGCCTCTTAAATAAACAAGCCCCAGCAGCGAATTATCGAGGTTGTGAAGTAGTCAAAGTACTTCAAGAAAGGCGCGGTAGGTACGCTTAAAAATATTAAGGGCCCGAATCCAAAACAAATCTAATACTATTATAAAATGAAGTTGATATTTCTTTGTCCGGTGTTTGTAACAAAACGGCTGAACCGATTTTAATGATTTTTTTTTTATTGAATTCGAAATCGCATATACCAGGTTTAGATAAAGCTACTTATACAAATTTGTGCATGGGAGACCACAAAAAGAGATAAAATAACTTAGAAACACAAATAACATCAACTTTGCCTTTGTCGATTTTGATCAAATTAGTTTTGTCGTTTAGAGTTTTTAAAGACGAGACGTCATCTAGAAGCTGAGCAATATCAAAAATATTATTAGTAAAATTTAGAATTTGATTAATTTTTTGTTGATCATGTCTCCCAACCATGTCTCAGTGGTGATAATCATTTTTTTTTCTTTATTCTCCTTTCGCTGCCTCTTCGCTAAATTTATGAGCAGAGGCGAGTGGCTGGCGATAGAAGGGTGTGTGTTTCCTTTTCCTTTTTTCCTTATTTTTCTGTTATAAATGCATACTGGATGGGTTGCGTGCATGTTGTGTCTGTGTGCTGTGGTTAGTGCAGCCACTTAATTTTCAAAAAGTGAAGTAAAAAAAGGTAGTAGAATCCGAAAAAGCGAAGTGATTCAAAACGTACCATGACATAAGGCCAAATTCTAGCACTTGCCACTATAACACTTTGATAAAAGGACACTAGGCCAACTTATCTAGTCGATTGTTTGGGATTTTTGTTTTCACAAATTCAAACTCTTAAGCAAAATATAAAAGTTTCGAATTAATAAATTATAAATAATGAATTTCATTTCATTCTCTTTACAAACAAAATAACAAAAAGAAACTATTAAAAACAAAAACAAACTATTTACATATAACAAAAACAAAAAGAAATTAATAAAGTTATTTTATGTACATCAGTATTGTAAGAACTTACCATCTATGAATGAATATTTGGAAATAAAATTTACCAGGGTTAAATCTAGTCCAAATACCTTAGAATCATTTATTAGTGTTTTACAAAACATCAAATTATGGATTGTTTCTACGTCTAAACTATTTCTTCGTTTTAATATTATTGAGTTCTGAAAAACATCTCTCAGCTGCTGCACTACTACATATGTGGCAAAATTGTCAAATTGAGCATGTATAAAGCTAAATCTTTAAACATCAAATCGCTCATCAAATTCTTTATTGATTTTAAATTGATCCAAAAATCAACCAAATCTCCATCGTAATTTTTTATTTCAACGCGGTTATAGTGCATAAAATATCTGCATTTATTTTTTAATATTTTTTTTATTTTTTATCAAATGTGCGTACTTAACGCTTGGGTTTTAAAAAAGTGAAGTGATTTGCTTTTTTCCGTAGTGAAGGAGTAGATCATAAAAAAAATAAAAAAGGAGGTAGAATTACTTCGATAGTAGTAGAAGCGGCTGTACTGGCTGTGGCAGCGATTCCCACTGGAGACGTTATAATTGAGCACAGTATTGTAGTTTAACCGAATCAGTTGCTATGTATTCCAACGAATGTGTGGCGTCAGCTAAAATGAGCAAGAGATATTCTAAGCCTGATATTGGGAGAAGGAGTAAAGATACAAAAATTAGGCGGATGTCTCGGCTGAGAAATGTGTAAAGTTGCACTATTAATAGACTTGGTTCTGTTAGTGAACGGTTTATTCTTGTCGGTGGAAATGTTGTCCGACCGTGGAGCCTAAAGAAAAATATATGTTTTCAATATGAATGTTTCATTCCATACGAAAAGGAGTCGCATGTAGTTACAATGGATGAGCTTTTGTGGTGTACAAAAGCGGGCAAAAGAATCTGCTGGATTGTGTTGTTCAAGCGGAAAAGTTATGCTCAGAGAAATCGGTGCACCGCCGGAACCACCAAAGAGCATTCTGCTGGGCGATCGTATCCTTCGTGAAAAACTTTTTTAGAGAGTCCTGGAAAGTTTAACTCAGCCTTTCAAATGACCTCCTTTGGTGGTAAACGCATAATAGAAGGCAACTTTTTGCCCACTTTAAAGATTCAGGGTCAAATTTACCACCTTATCGGAACATTAATGCCTGACAGTAACGCTAATCCCAATTTCCTACAAATCTATTTCATGGAAAATTCTCAGCCATCTTATGAAAGGCAAATTTCAACCTGTCCGTCCGTGAATACCTTCCTTTTACTTCGATCTTGTCCGGAAGCCACGTAAATCACCACATCAGCTTTTCAACTACTTCGTACGCCATCGAAACCCACATGTGTTGAGATGTCCGGGCTGGGGTTGGTCAACAGTGGCACCTGTCAAAGGGTGGTGGTCTTGTTTTGGCATCACGTCATTCATCCTTTGAGACCATCATGCAGGCCTTCGTTTTTAAGTCACTGTCTGGACATCTTCCGGCCAAAACATCGGCACCTGCAGACTGGAGCTATCTCAACGGTTTGGTCTTGGCTGATCCTGAATTTTATAAGCCAGCTAAAGTAGACTTGTTGTTGGGTAGCGATATTCTTGCCGACATTCTGCTCCCAGACATAGTCAGGCCCAACCACAAATCTACCCATTGCCTTAAGGACAAAACTCGGATGGATCCTCTTCGGAAGAGCTCCTGCCAATTCACACTCGTTCAGGAGCTTCCATCAAACCTGTAAATTAGATAATCAGATCAAAAAAAATTTGGAAGTTAGTAGAGATACCTTTTCAGACTAGGAGAACCCGAAGAACACTCTATGTGAAGAGCATTTCCGTAAAAATACACGTCGTTTAGCAGATGGTCACTTCCAAGTAGCACTTTCTTTTAAAGGAAATGTACATCCAGTATTGGGAAAATCTCGAGAAGGTGCATTGCAGCGTTTCACGCGTTTTGAAAGGCGTCTTCTACAAAACAGAAAATTATTTGAAGACTACAAGTCTTCCGTACTCTAGGGCATATGCATGAAGTTGACGATTCCATCTTAGGCAATACCGCTCTTTGACGCATCACGCAGTGATCAAGGAGGGTAGTTCGTCCACTACATTGTGTATAGTTTTCGATGCTTCCTTCAAAACTACTGACGGGACATCCCTAAACGACAGACTGATAGTGGGTCCAGCTCTACAAAACAATATAATCGATATCATTCTTCGGTGGAGGCTATATCAATTCACCTTCACAGCCGATATGGAAAAATTGTATCGACAAATTTGGATAGATGACCATGACTCCAACTACCAATTAATCTTCTGGTGGAAACATCCTTCTGACAGAGTCAAAATTTATAGGCTGAAAACGGTTACTTTCGGGACCGCTTCCGCACCGTATCTAGCTATACGAACTCTGAACTGGCTGGCAAAATAAGCGCATAGGAACTTTCCACGGGCAGCCAAAATGATCAGGGAAAAGATGTTCGCCGACGATTTGATATCTGGAGCCGACACAAAAGAGGAAGCTGGAATATTCGAAACTACGAAACACCCTGTGTGTGACTGCAGTAACTGCACGAAATGCAGTCCCCGCCTTTTTTTTCTTTTTGTTATTATGTACTTAAAACAATGACATTATATACATATAGAGGCATCAAAATAAAAATTGTACACTTAATTGAAAGGTACAGTGGCTTTTACTTCTCGTTACTAATTTCACAAAGACGAAACAAACCAGGTGAAGAACTCTTTGTGAGAATACGTCTAGGCAATAAATTTAGGAAGCTCCTTATCGAAAAGGTTGTTCAAAAGATATAGGGACCACGGTACTAATTGACAACAGGAAAGTTCACAAAAACAACTTTAGGTAAACTTATTGACCCTACACATTGTTTTATTTTTCAACCTTATTTAAAACTATTAATCTGAGTCTTATTTACTCAGCAATTAAGCGAAAATAATAAAGGAAAGCTAAGATGCTAAAGAGCTTTCAATTAAGTCATAATAATTTTTTTGTATCTTTAATACTCGTAGATTCAAAACACACTTGTTTTAATATGCAGGAAATAGTTAATTAAATCACCTATACCTTTCGGTTCTCTTATTACCACTTGTAACTATCATTATATTTAAAAATATATTATTATATTACTAGCGAGTACCCGGCGTGCGTGGCTGCGCCTATCAAAAGAAATATATGTTTTTTTGTACTAAAATATATATAGGGTGTCCCAGTTAAGAGGTATAATCCTTTAACTGGAGATTCCTGAAGTTTTGCTTTGTTTGAACACACGCGCTTATGACCAAACGCGTTTATTTTTAAGTGTTATTTTCCTTTAAAAAGGTTAATTTACCTTATTTTTTTCTTATAAAAATAAAGTTATATAAAAAAAACAATGTGGAAAAAAACACCTGTTTTAAAAAAAAAAAATTTGTATACTTTTGTATGGAAATATGACACATATGCAACCATAAATCGCAATCGCGTTCAGAATTTAAATGGCACATAGGTTGGTCAAAAAGTGCCACATACCATACAAATCCGAACAATTTGAAAAAAAAATTTTTCCTTCGTTCAATTACATTGTTTTGCTTAAGGAACTACAGATGGCGTATAATTAGTAGGAAGAATCTTTTACATATTCGATTACATTGTTTTTCTTAATAAACTACAAAGGGGGCATAATTAGTAGTAAAGACCTATTACAGCTCGGCCAATCTGACAGTATTGATTGACCTCGATCAACAGGATAAATGGAACAATAGGTGTATGTAAATTGTACATACAGTGCATAGATGACATAAATGAAACAATACAAAGCAAGTCCGCTCTACATTGGGTACGAGTGACTTACTGTATTCAGTGGCCCCAGCAGACGGCATTTCCTTTGGTTCTAACCACTTACGAATTTTATTAGCTTCAATGACGCCATTATACTGCGTCAGTTGGCAGTTTTGAACATCACGCACTACGTAACGATCATTTGGTAATACTTTGTAAATAACGTATGGTCCGCGATATTTCTCTACAAATTTCTTATTTATTCCCACCGAGGTGTCCGTATGCCTAATAACAACAAAATCCCCCACTGCAAACGTCCTTGCCGGCCGACCATGCTTCAAAAAATACTGCTGACTGTACTCTTGCGATTTCTCAATGGCGCTCAACGCTTTTGACCTGATACTGCCAAGGTCACGCCCGACACCACTATCTAACTTTTCTGCCAGATATTCTGTCAATTCATCTATTACACTACCACGCTGATCTACTCCAAACAATAGCTGATTAGTTGTCTGTTTTGTTGTACTATGAACAGTCTTGTTTATGGCATATTCGACTTGGGATAGCTTTAGTGACCAGTCAGTGTGCTGAACAGGTTCAGTTAGCTTACTTAGGATTGTTTTAAGTACCCTGTTTACACGTTCGACTTGACCATTTGCTTGTGGTGATGCAACCGCGACCTTAACATGATCAATATTATGCTTTAATAAGAAGCTACTGATTCAAGCGACGTGAAGCAGGTACCTCTATCAGAGGTAATACTCCTTGGGCGGCTATAATAGCTAAAGTATTTTTGTAATGCACAGCAAACTTCTTTGGTACTAGTTGAGTTCACCGGGTACAGTCGAACAAATTTTGTTAATGCATCTATAACAACCAGTATATGGTTACGTTTCGAGTTGATCGAAGGCGAAGGGCCAAAATGATCAACATGAATCTTGGCAAAAGGAATTCGGTATACTATGTAAATTATGCTCATTTGAGCGAGCTGCTGCTGAGTAAATTATACATTTAATGCAATTCCGTATAAAATGACCAATCTTATCCCTCATATTTGCAAACCAATAGTGTTTCCGAATTTTATCCCGGCATTTGTCAACTCCCAAATGACCTATTTTTCATGAACCATACGGATCACATTTTCCTCCATTTCGGTTGGAACCATCAATAGCAAACAATCTGAAGTGATTCTACGGAATACTAAACCATCATGTAACTCGAAGCCATCAATAACGCCAGTTTCTAATCTGTCTCTTATATCCTTAATTTTTACATCGCGGCTTTGTGCCACTTGGATTTGAGAATCCAACTGATCGTAATCGATAGCAACAACAAGTTGATTAAAACACTGATTTGGATGACACCTACTCAAGGCATCTGAATGACCCATAGACACGCCACTACGATGCTGGATGGAATAGTTATAGTTTTCCAATTCTAAAGCCCATCGAGCAATCCTTGGGTTTACTTGTTTTTGTTCAACGTCATTGAAAGAGAGTTACAATCTGTAATGATTTTGAATGGAATTCCTTCCAAATACACGCGGAATTGGCGAAGAGAATAAATTAGAAAAAGAGTTTCTAATTCGAAACTTTGATATTTTGATATTTTGAAATATGCGACCGGATGAAATTTAACGTCGTCTTGGCGTTGCATTAATACAGATCCGAAGCCATGACTACCGGCATCACAATGTAATTCAGTTTCACGATGTGGGCTATAAATTGCCAGTACCAGCGCTGCTATCAGTCGATTCCGCAATTCTTTAAAGGCATCGAGACAAATTTCAGAGAAGTCAAATGAACTCTCTTTGCGCAACAAATTTAACAAGAACTTGGCAATTTTCGAAAATGACGGCACAAACCTACGGAAGTATGAAAATAAACCTATGCACGACTGTAATTCTTTTTGATTCTACGGGATTGGATAACATTTAATAGCACGAATATGTGAAACACTCGGTCGAATGCCAGAAGAGTTCATCAAATACCCCAAGTATTCAATTTCATCGTACCTGAATTTACATTTTTGCAGCTTTATTTCCAGACCACTTTTATATATTCTATGTAAAACTTCCTCCACTGTTTTCACATGTGACTCGAAATCAAAGGAGGCGATCAAAATGTCGTCAATATAAATAATAATTTTATTAGTATCAATCAAATCTCGGAAAAAGTTATAAGCAAATCGCTGAATTTTCATTTGCATTTTTCAATCCAAATGGCATCCTCAAGTACTCAAATTGTCCATGAGGTGTGACAAATGAAGTTAAGTCAATTGAATCGTCGTGCATTAAACACTGGTTGAACCCATCCTTAAATCAAGTAACGAGAACCATCGTGTTAATTGATAAACTAAGACCACCTTACCGCTGGTGGGGGGTGGTTATAGTTAACAAGTAAAACACTTTACTATTGGAGTTGTCGTATTCAAATCCACCTTCAATTTTTATTCTACCTCCAAATTATTTACAGTATAAATTATGCTGACATGCATATATTGTATTACAAAACTTAAAATACGTGGGAACTGCTGCTGACTCGGCAGCGCTGACCAAACCTGATACTAACGCAAAATTCTGTACAATTTCCCGCGGTGTTTGTTTCCAATTATGTAGGAGCATATGTATGTACGCAATTGTACATTCTGCCGGGCCGAACTGACTTATATGTTGAAGTCCGATGTTGTGAACCGTCTTGTAGCAGGTACTGGGGCCTGTGGTGCCAATATGGTTCTTCTCCTTTTGCGATGCCACACTATATATGCTACGATGGTGATGAATAATCCGGCAATCAGGCTGTAGGAAATGCTGTAGTGCACGTGGTGAGCCATTGAATCAACTGACAGTTCCTCGTTATTTTTAAGATCTGCTATCCGATAATATTTCCGAGATATTTGTAGCAGGAATGAAGGCTTCGTTAAGTGTGCTGGACATACTGTCGTAAGCTTTTATGCTCATCGTGTCCTGTTTGAGGATGCAGTTTGACTCTAATGTTAAAATACCATCGTCTTGTAGCGAAACTTCTAGGATCCGTCTTCCGCAGATTATGTTAAAGGTGTACTTCCTGTCCAAAACGTATATCCAACTATTGGGGTTATTTAGCTGGATCCACACAGGAGATGGGCTTATGCTTCGTAGCTTGCAGAAGTTTGATAAGTTTGTGGTGTGGGTGAGTAGGTCTATTTCACATATGCTGACGTTGGATTGGCGATTAAACATGGGGTGTTGTTGTTGGCATAAGTATCTGTCGCTGCTTTTTGTACATTTGCTGAGCTCCTCCCTTGTCATTCTGTAGTATGACTCTCTCAGTAGGTTAACTATTAAGTAGTCTAATGACGGTTCAATGAAGACAAATTCATTTCTATGGGGTGTTGGTACTGGTATGACCTTAAACATTTCATAGTCTTCTGACTTGATTAGTGGAAGTCTTAGGTCGAATATGATATTCTGCTGGGCTATTCGGGCCCTGGGTATAAGCAGCCTGTAAAGTGCTAGCAGATTCGAATCCATTCGGTCTTCTGCGACAGACACCTGTGGGGGTAAGTGCTTTCTTATCAACTCTAGCTGTGCGCGGAGTTGGTCTGGCGTTATTATAAGCGGATTAACTTTAGCGTGATGAAGATCCGTTAAAACGTCCAATAACGAATTTTGAACCTGCTGATAATTTACCATTGCTAAAGTGGTATAAGTTGACATAGCTAAGAACCTCTGTTCTGCCGCCGTCTGGTTGCTGGTTTTCGTTACAAAGCTTTTCAAGTTTTCTAGGTTGTCATGAAATACTTGGAGTTGCGCAGTCACAGCTTGCGTATTTTTCTGCAAGATGTTGCTAGTTGATTCTGCGATTGATGTTTGATTCTTTATCAGTGTAAGTAGATGGTTCTCATTCAATCGTGTTTGTTGAATCTGCTGCTCGTAATGCTCCGCATACGAGTCGTCTAAAACCCCAAACAGCTTGTTCGCAACGGTTCCAACGAAGTCAAACGGTGATCATTTCACCCTAGTCGCTGGCTCACTTCCGGCTCCTTGTTTTAATAGGAGGTCGTTGTTGTTTTCTATAATTGTCAGATGGTCGTTGAATTGTTGAATTGTGTGGTGTGTTAGTGTATCAGCAACTTTCATTTTGCAGAATTTGTTCATTTAGTTAATCAATTTTTCGAATCCTGAAAGTTCCCTCCACTAGTTGGTCAGATCATAAAATGCGATTATCTTCCAGTCATTAATGCTTAGGTTAATGTTCCCAATTTTCTCAAAGTAGATCCCCGGGCGATTTCTAAATGGTGTAACTTTGAAACCTTCTGGTGCTGCATCTAATGCCGTGGCGCTCCTTCTGCCTAATGCTATTATCACCAACATTGTGTACAGGAATTGTAACCATGGTACTTTCTTCAGCCTTCTCTTCTTTTCTTGTGTGTTGCTCTGAATTTCGTCTGGCAGTTTTATCGGTCGAACTTGGTTTACTGCTGGTAAGTTGATCAGTCCGCTTACTGTCGTCTAGTTTTTCCCTTTGTTCTTCGTTATCGCTTATTGGGAGTAGACAGATCTTAGTGACTGGCCTTTTGTAGATCTTATTCCTTGCTTTGATGGTTACTACACGCACCAGACCATCTTCTCCACCATGCGTCTCTATTACTTTTCCAAACATCCATCTTGTGTGAGGAAGTTGTTCGTCTTTCACCAAAACAATGTTGCCAACCTTAAGATTTTCGTTCCTTGTTGTCCATTTCGGACGTTGTTGTAGTGTCGTTAGATATTCTGAACTCCATCTTTTCCAGAAATTTTGTTGCAATCGTTCTATCAGCTGCCATCGCGTCAATAGACCTTCTTTTTCATTTAGTCTATGCCTTTCCGGGGGTGCCAGTAAGGTTGTTCGTATCAAGAAATGACCTGGCGTCAAGACATCTACTTCAGGATCGTTTGAAATTGGACAAAGAGGTCTTGAGTTTAGGCATGCTTCGATCTGACTTAATAGCGTAAACATCTCTTCGTATGTCAACTTGTGCTCCCCATTGGTTCGTTTGAGATGGTGTTTAACTGACTCCCATAGGCCACCAAAGTGGGGTGCCGCTGGGGGTATGAAATGCCATTCCGTATGGGAAGTTGTTAGTGCCTCGCATATTTCATCGTTGTACTCTTTCGCCTCCCTTGCATTTAGCTGAAGAATTTTGTTTGCAGCGATATAATTCGTACCATTGTCACTGTATAGGTACCCCACATAGCCTCTGCTGGCGCACAATCTCTTAAATGCTGCTATGAAGGTATTTGCTGTTAAGTCGCTAACAACTTCGAGGTGAACTGCTTTTGTTGCCAAGCATATAAATACTGCTATATATCCCTTATATGACTTATTTCCCCTTCCTTTCGCCGTCCTGATGCCTATAGGTCCTGCATAGTCGACTCCTGTATGTAAAAATGGCCTAGCTTTGGACGCTATTGATTGTGGCAGATTTCCCATCATTTGAGTTCTCGTTGACGTTCTGTGTCGAAAACACGTGGTACATCTACGGACTCGTTGTTTGATTGCACTTAGACCACTCAGAATCCAGTATCTTTGTCGTAGATGTGCATGGGTAAGAGAGTAGCCTCCATGTAAAGTGGTTTTGTGAGCCTCGTCGATCAACATAGTGGTCAAACACCCGGAATGTGGGATGATTATGGGATGTTTCTGCGAGCATGACAGTTCTGCTTTTGCCAATCGTCCTCCTACTGGCATCACCTCGTTCTCATCCAGGAATGGGTTAAGGCACCGAAGTTTACTCTTCCTGTCAATTTCCCTTCCTCTCTTCAAGTTGTCGACTTCATTCTTGACTTCTATGATTCGTCCCCGCAGTTTATTGTCTTTTGATGATCGTGAGTTGTGCACAAACCGTTTACAAAAAGCGAGTATTCTTGTTATTCGTCTAATTGTGCTATACTGCGACAGCAATCTTCCTACAACATCTGGTTCCATTGTTGAAGTAAAGGTGTTTGTGTGTAGGTTCTTAACTTCCTCGTTGGTGCTGTGGGGCGTGGAGTCAGTGTAGTTCACCTCTGCCTGCGCTAGTTGGACCTGCCCACTAAATTGAGTGTGCGTTGATTTCTGAAGACGCACAATGCGCTGGATTGTCCTTACCCTTTACATGGTGCCATTTGTCTGAGCTTATTAGTTTGGTTATTATCGTTACTCTGGCCGCTACGTAGTTTTTCCATTTGTTAGGGTTTCCAGTGATCCATGCTAAGGTTATTGATGAGTCTGTCCATGCATGTGTTTCCAGATCCTTTAGTTCTAATTTCGCCTTGGTTTTTTGAAGCAATTATGCCAGTAGTACTGCTCCGCAAAGTTCGAGTTTCGGTATTGATATCTTTTTTATTGGTGCCACCTTTGTCTTAGCACAAAGTAATCTTGTGATAATTTCTCCAGAACCAGTTGCAATTCTTGTATAAATCGCCGCTGCGTATGCCCTCTCTGATGCGTCACAAAATCCATGTAGTTCTATGCGGTTTTTCGATTCGTATTGGATCCAACGTGGTATTTTAATTTCTTCTATACAAGACAGTTGGCTTCTGAAGAGTTTCCATTCGTGAGTGTTTACATCCAAAAGTATTTCATCCCAAGTTTTTTCCGATTTCCAGAGTTGTTGTTGTATTAGTTTTGCTCTTATTATAATTGGAGCTAGCCAGCCCAATGGGTCAAATAGCCTAGCTGTTTCTGACACAATTATTCTTTTTGTCCAATTTGTATTTGCTGTTACAATATTAACTTTGAACTCAAACGTGTCGGACTCCGGTCGCCAGTATATTCCCAGGGTCTTAATGGGATCATAGCCATTTATTTTGAATCTTCCTCGCTCTTGATCCTCTGATGTTATATTTTTCAAAATGGCTTTTGAATTTGAAGACCATTTGCGTAGTCTGAATGCTGAATGCTCGCCATGAGTTGTACTAATTGCTTTTGTGCCTCTACCGCTGCGTCTAATGTATCTGCTCCTGACAGTACGTCGTCAACGTAGATATCTCGGCAATTTATCCTTGAAGCTATTTCAAATTTCTCTTTTTCATCGCAAGCGAGTTGTTGAAGTGTTCTTATCGCCAGATATGAAGCTGAGGAGGTTCCGTAAGTCACGGTGTTTAACCGATATTCCTTAATCTTTTGTGTTGGGCTTTCTCTCCACAATATACGCTCTAAGTCTCTGTCTTCATGAGCCACTAGTATTTGGCGATACATTTTTTTCAATGTCCGCCCTGTAGACAATTTGCTTTTGTGCCATAGGTCGCTGGTTCAAATCCGGCTCGAAGGACCAACAATGTTAATTGATAAACTAAGACCACCTTACCGCTGGTGGGGGGTGGTTATAGTTAACAAATGAAACACTTTACTATTGGAGTTGTCGTATTCAAATCCACCTTCAATTCTTATTCAACCTCCTTTTATACAAATTATTTACAGTATAAATTATGCCGAAATGCATATATTGTATTACGAAACTTAAAATACGTGGGAACTGCTGCTGACTCGGCGGCGCTGACCAAACCTTATATTAACGCAAAATTCTGTACAATTTCCCGCGGTGTTTGTTTCCAATTATGTAGGTGCATATGTACGCAATTGTACACATCGTTTATCTGCCATATATTCAACGCAGTCCTCAATTAATGGTAACGGGAAATTGTCACAAATAGTTTTTTTTATTCAAAGCACGGTAATCAACACACATACCGTGTTTCACCAGTCTTCTTTTTAACTAAAACAATAGCTGACGCATAAGGCGGTTGACTTGGTCGAATAATGTTCCTAACCATTAGATCATTGGAAATCTTCCGAACTTCATTTCGGTCATAAAAAGACAAAGGCCGCGGTGAACAGTGAAGGGGAGTATCAACCGTCAAACGTATTTGCGTTCTATAATCACATTGGTCTTGCTTAACATCTTTCTGTTTCAGATAAGAGTCGGTAATGATTGTTCTTAATGCATCGGATTGAGGTTTACTCAGTCGAGTACATATATCGATTTCTTGATGGGTAATGCCCGTGTCAACGGCATACATTCCCACAGTAAGTTCCTTGGCACAACTGACCGGCAACACGCACTCAGGCCATCCTGTTTAGGACGTCGTTATCTGGGGCCTCTGCGGATACCAGAAAGAATTGGCGACAGTTGTCAATAGTGGGACAGCACGGGCAACCATTAGCGTCTCGAAATGTAGTCAGATACCTTGGGTTCTGGCTAGACCAGTATCTATATTTTAACAAACATATAGATGCTCCTCTGGCCAGAGCCAAAGCGGCTTTCGCCCTCACAAAGAGACTGTTGTAAAGCAGCCAACTCGATGCGAGGGTGAAGGTAATCTGCTGCATGGCCCTCATTCGGCCCATGCTCGTATATGGTTGTCCCGTGTGGTTCAACGTGGGAGCAAGCTCGATGGAAAGGACTCGGGTGTTTGAGAGGGCTTGCCTTAGGGCCTGCCTTCGCTTATACAGAACACCAGAGTCTCAGTACATAAAATTCTACTCCAATGAGATCCTTTATAACAAGGCGGACATAAGCAAGATGATTCGAAGGCACATTGCAAGGGCAATGAACTCGATGAATAACCTGATCTCTGGGGCCTACTACCCCAATGATATGTATCATGAGAGCGTGCGCCTTAAGGGCTTCATTCCCCCAGAGGCGTTCCTCTATTTAGATAGAGAATGTCTGATACAGGACAAAGTAGCGGTGCCCCTCAAATTCCATGTTGCCCGGACAGCTGTGGATAGGCGACTCAACTACGACCGAGACGTCGCGCTCAGCATGACGAAGCTTCTTCGGTTCAGTAGAGCGATAGCAGGTCGCGATTTGCGAGACGTTGTAAGGCAGTATCAGACATTCTGGTGGTTAGGGGACGGAGAGGGAACTCCCTCGTCGTTTCCATTTGATTCTGGGTAGCTCCTCCTAAGGCGCAAAGTTGGCCTGGCCGGCTTACATAGGTTTGAGATTTAGGTGTAGGTTATATTTAGGTATATAAAAAAAAAAAAGCAAAAAAAAAAAAATTATATGTGTACATGCATACCTATGTATGTGCATATATGTTATGTAGATACACTGGACGTCCAGTATAACGAAAGATATAATGTTCAGCCAATTCGTTATATCGAAATATTCGTTATATCGAAGCCAGTTTTTTCGACCTTAAAAAATGAAAACATAATATTTACTGATCATTTAAAAACTTTTTATTGCACAACCTTTTAAAACTGCACAAATTGAATAAATTTTGAGAAGAAAAGAACAAAAAAAAAACGATTCTCACGTTTTGTCTTGTTTCTTTTCCTTGAAATTGAAGAGCATTCGTTATATAGAGTAGTAAAATTTTTCATTATTCGTTATTTAGAGATATCAATGGACTTCAAGTGGTGATTTGTTATACTGGACGTTTGTTATATCGACATTCGTTATACTGGACGTCCAGTGTATATGTATATATATTATGTATATATACATG
Organism: Blera fallax; assembly: GCA_946965025.1. Lineage (NCBI taxonomy): Eukaryota > Metazoa > Arthropoda > Insecta > Diptera > Syrphidae > Blera > Blera fallax. The sequence goes on from OX337246.1 coordinate 55,434,357, forward strand.
TATATATATAGTTTAGAATAAGGTAGTTTTAAGGTTTATTTTTAAGGTAGTTTTAAGGTTTATTGTGGGCGCCGTGGCTCAAGTGGTTAGTGCGTTGGATCGCTGAGCGGGAGGTTCGAGGTTCGAATCCCAGAGAACACCTAAAAGTTTTTCACGGTCCCACCTCTCGCGAATGTCTGACAAACGTCCGAGAGTAATAACTGTCAAGAGAAAGCTTCTCAATTTGCCTTTCGGATATGGCTCTAAACTGTAGGTCCCTTCCATTTGTGTGAAAAATATAACACGCACAACACGAATGGTCGCGAGAAGCTAGGCCCTGGACCACATACGTCTGTTGCGCCAAGTATTTGTATTTTTTAAGGTTTATTGTTAAGGTAGTTTTAAGGTATTTTTAAGGTAGTTTTTAAGTTCTTATTTCATATTAGTTTTTTTTAAAAAACAAGTTCATTTTTCTAAGTTTTTACATTTTTCTTAGAAGTCTAGTTGTTAAGTTATTTAAATAAATAATTAATTTTAAGTTAGGTTACGTCGAAAGACATAGTTTTAAGCATTAGGTTTAGCTTAGAGCACCCGCGTAGGGTCAGTAAGTTAGAATTAGATTAAGTTAAGTTAGTTAAGCTAGTATTAAGCGTTTTTGTCTAGCTCGTAAGTAATAATGAATTCTTAAAATAAAATGCATTGAAAATGAATGAAAATGAACACGCACTCAGGCAAGGACACAGGGACAATCGTCTTACTAATTGGTACATCGTTTATTCGTCTGCTAAGGTCACTAACTACTCTATCTTTTTTTTTTCTATTACTCAAATTCGATGCACTGAGACATAAATTAGGGTTTATAGGTTTATTTACCTCATATTGTTGATGTACAACATTTTTTTTTATCTGGACTAAGGAAATATTAAATACTTTCATGAAGTCACGTCCAAGAATCAATGGCGTCATCATCGCTCCATTAGGTATTACCACAGATAATAAATTGATTGTCTCGGAAGCAATCCAATGTAACCAGAAAATTTGTTAATACCCCTCGGCAATCGGAAATTAGGCATATTATGCCATGTTACCCAGTCAAGTCATCAGACAGCCAGTGAATGCCAATGGAGTGCACTATACCTCGACGGGATAATTACACAGGCCATCGCACGCTTGTGCCAATAATTCGCACAAAGTAGGCAGCACTGGCGGTAATAATGATGTAAGAGTGATCACAAATTACCTACGCGGTCGCGAGCACACTTAAGTGAACAAATTACACGCTATTTCGCGTTCGTGTGGTTTTCCTTGTTTGCTTTTGCAGTTCGAATTGAAATTTCAATTTGGCGCCAATCTGGAGAGCTCTGCAATCACCCATACCATCATATTACACGAATGATAATTTAAGGTATGACCACATCCCTTTGAACAAATGGGGAGAAAATTGCATTTTAAATAAATCAAATAAGTGCATTACACTAAGCGCAGAGAGGACCACATTTTGCTTGGCAGTTACGTACATAGATGTTGGTGAAAGTTGGTTGTGAAAAAGTTATTCTTAAGAATCTATAGAATCTCAAAAATGGCACTTATGTGTCGAAAATAGAATATGTTTACATATATAACGGCTGTATATAAACTTCTATGTGAATGAGTTTTTTTAACTAAATTTATTTTTGTTTTGCAACATGTATTTACTTATATGTAGTCTCCTTTCAACTCTATAGACTTTGCCCAACTGTCTTCCAGGTTCTTGAAGCCATTTAAAAAAATAAGATTAACCGGACATGTTTTTTAGTAATTTTGATGCCAATTTTTTTCAGCCGTGCCATTCTTTCATATTTAGAAAAAGGCAAAAGAAGTTAAATCCGGAGGAAGCGGTACGTACATAGCGTAGTTCTACGAGTTTTAAAAAGGCAACTGAGGAATTCCTTGCTAGATAGGGTTGCGCTTTCATCATTTTATCGTGGCTTATACTGCACGATTTATAAGTAATCGATAAAGATTATACCATGATTATTCCAGTAAACTGTGGCCGTAACTTTCCCGGTCGATGCAACCGTCCTATTTTGCCGATAAATTCTAAAAAGCTTGGCTTGCGATCGTAAAGTACAAAAACGCAATAACGAAAATATTCGATCTTCTTTTAAAAGTAGTATGTACTTATGTTCATATGTATGTATATACCTGCCCTTCAGCGGTTACCTGCCAGGACTCGCTTCGAATTTCGCGTTTTCAGCGAATATTAGTGGCAGTGGTTATCAGTACGATTTTGTGATTTTGGACAAGCCGGGCGCTCCGCACCGCTCCTGTTGCGGAAATAAATTGATTTAATACGTTTTAATCTTAACTTTGGTTTAAAGAGTAAAGCATTTAATAAAAACCCGATTTCATTTAGCTTTCGCAAAAAATCAAAAACGTACATATTTTTTTAAATCATAATGATCCACACTCAATATTTGGAGCAAATTACATTCCGAAGACGTAGGCGGTTTCGTAAATCAAACTGATTACTAAAAAAATGATTATTCATATTTATGTACATATGTTTAAGACAAAGCTAAAAGTAGAAAAAAATTCTCATTTTGTGTTCAAATATATGAAACAAGCCGTAGGAAAGAAGTGGCTTCTACACCTATATATGTACATACATACTTGTAGAACAAGCTAAACCCCTGACTGTAAAAGTCTGAAACTTTAAATTTTTTTCATTTTTATTCAAATCTTAAAATTGACAAGTATTTTAACGTAGTCCAACTCCAGTTTTTTTTCGAATTCAGGTGTTTGTTAATTCCCCATACACATGCGCCATCGCCCGTCCTACATTTTGTACATTATAAAGACGGTTTTTAGCTACAGCTTGAAATTGAGATTGAACTTGCTGGCTTAAAATCAATCCAAACTGGCCCCATATTGTCTTTTCCGTATCTATCTTTCTCTGCCGAGTTTCGATACCCTCCATTACTGGGCTTAAAAAGAGTTAGTTCTAATAGATGCAGGTTGTTATTTTGACTTTTTTAACCTGATTTAAGTGATTTTTAAAGCAAATTTTAAGTTATAATTACACATAAGACTAGACATACAATCCAATTTTTTAACGATGAAACGAAAAGAAGCTGCCGGACCGGGCCTTTAGAAAAACCATAATTGGTGTCTCACTTGGAGAACAAATGCACGTTCGACTGAGTGATGTTAAAGGTAGAACTTATCAACTCTTCCTATTGAGGCCAATCTCAAATGAAGAAGAATAATCGGCTTTTTTAATTTCAGAACGACGTGGGCAACAAACCTAAACTGAGTTTATCGAAGAACTCACGTTCACTTCCTTTCCAACTACCTGTCACTAGCTTGAGGTAGAAAAAGCCCATAATGAAACCCTTCCTTCAATTTACTTGGCAACGTCTCATAAAAAAAAGATAAGAAAACTGATCATCTTCTGTCCCTAAAGATAGACAAGCCAATAACACTAGCACAGCAAACAAGGGAAGATGCTGATTATACTATTGAATAGGCTCACAAAAATAGACTGGTTTTTGAGTTATGAGTAGAGCGGATTATAATAAATGCCCAAAATCTGTTTTGTTCTTTAGAAGTCAATTGTGACTTTATTACGGCACAATAAATGAAGAGCATTTGTTATTCAACCATATTATACAAAAAATACAAACACAAATAAATACACTTCAATTTTCATTCTTCAAAGGAGTGGGAGTATTTTCTTTAAAAGCTTCTCCATCTTCACCCAAATTTAACCGTCTATTGTATTGTATGTATTGTATTATGTATGCAATTCTTCTCCTAGCAAATTATCCATATAATCCCAAATGTTACCGTATTCATATGTACTAATATCTACCAGTACAATCCATTTAACCATACAGTCACTGGCAAAATTATTTGCACAATGCAATGCTTACACCATATCATTTCAATAAAGTTGTATATCTTTTGAAAAATTCAATATTTCAGTTATGTTCTTGTTTATTATCAATCTTTTAAGTCCTCTTGAAACGGTAAATAAAAAAACAAAATCAAATTTCTAACAGAAAACGTTAAAACCATAGAAAAGAAAGTGGCAAAATTATTGTTACAACAATAAACGCCGGCAAAATTATTTGCACAAGTGCAATTTACTTCTGCTTACGCTTCTGAAAGCCGAAAATGAGATTTTTTTTACATTGACTCAATGGTTTTGAGGGCATAGCATTATCTAATGAGTTGTGTTTCCTCCTTTTGCCTCAATAACTTCTGCGAGGCGCCTTGGCATTGAGCCTATCAAATTTTGAGTTTGCTCTCCCGGAATGGTACTCCGAGCCGTTATAAAATCCTTCCATGTTTCATCTGCAGATCCTCCAATGTTTTGTGGAATTTTGGGCTTCACGAGATGACATTTCCTATTTCCTAAATGTAAGCCAGGGCTTTGTGAAGGCCATTTTAAAGCTACTTGTCCTACTTCCGTTAAAAACTTTTTGATGTTCCAGGCAGGCAGTATGGATACATTATCACGTTGAAGGATGAAATCGCTCCCGATGAATATTGAGGATTCCACCAGTGCAACATCATTTAGTATCTTTAAATAATGTGACTGTGTCATATGGTCAGAGCACCGCATAAGTGGTCCCACACCACAATACGATATGCATACCCAGATCATAATTTTACCTCCGTTGGAATGCTTTATGGGTTGCTTAACGGGTTGTTTGGATCTTGTTTTTGAATTGCAGAAATAAAATTTTCGACCATAGCTGCCATCCAAAGAACAAGCCGTCACGTCGGTTGAGAGCACACTTCTCCAAACAGCTGCTAGTTTGTTAGTATGGTCCCTTGTAAATTGTAGCCTCAGCTGCTTATTTCTTGATGTTATTTGGAGCTTTTTTTTATGCAGTTGGCTTGAATTTGGATTTTCTTTAACCATATTCGTAACGTTCTTTCACTAATATTGTTCTCACGATCCTTGTTTAAATCCGTTCACACATTTCGAGCCTTTTCACGTGGGTTACTTTTAAAAGAATGATAATTCAGCGGTCTTCCCTTTCCGAAGTAACCTTTTTTCTGCTTCTACGGGTTCGGTTTTTTACAGTTCCATGTGTTTTTTGTTTTCCAATTTTGTAATAAATTGTTCTTTGACTGCAGTGATATTTTGCCGAAAGTTCTACTGCCGAAGCACCGGTTTCAAACTCTGCAACAATAGCCGCACGTTTCTCCGTTGATAGTTCCCTAGTTCTAGCCATTTAAAAGTTTTAGAAATTGGCTGAAGGAAAGACACCACAGATAATAAATATAGTAGTTTATTATCTGTGGTATTACTATAAAGGAGACAATTTTAATACCATTACGGAATTTCAAAAAAACACAATATTGTACCATAGGTGTATATTTTCTGATTACCCATACCGAGGAATCTGGTTGGCTTTAAAACATCTGATAGTTTGATGTAGGCCGGGACGAGTGAGTATTGAATAATACTAATCGGACTGCCAGAATCAATGAGAGTTAAAAGATTTACGGATTCAGTGCATCTACTTTGACAAGAATTTAAAAAAGTCACTCTTACCATTTGCGTAACGCGAACGTCCTCATTAATATCATCACTAACATCAAAATTGGGGTTGACTTCCGATGACATCATAGATAGAGCAGCAGATATCTGCATTCTGTTGTGTTGTCTTTGGACACTCCCTGTGCTGATGTCCCATTTATTGGCAATTGAAACAGGATCCCGGTGGCCGTATTGGTTTCGAACAGGCACTTTTATAGTGTCCGAATTGCGAGCAATTGTAGCATCGTATCTCTCCTTTGCCAACAGCGGTGGTGGCGGCGGTAGGCATGACCTTCGTAACTGCACTTGTTTTGACTGCGGTTGTTTTGGGGCGACGCTGTTCATAACGATCAATGCGGCGAACTAACTCGTCTATAGTAATGGCACTAAACAAAAATGTTACGCTGTTGCTGTTGTCCGGAATCCCGTCGATGATGATGTCAACTAATTCTTGTTCGTCAATGTCCGATCTGGATGCGATAGATTGCATCGACACAACATATGTAGCTTAAACAGGATTCGTTGGGTCTCATGGTGCGTGCACGCAGCTGTCGGTAAACTTCTTGGCGAGTTACGGTACGCTTGAACATTTTGCTAAATTTATTTCTCATGGTGTCGTATTCAACATGTCCTAAGTTTTGGACATACTTCTTTGCTGTTCCTTCTAAACGGCGGCGGATACCAAGGCACTTCTCCTTGTCGTTGTATGCGCATGTTGTCGTGTAGTCTTCGAATTGTTGGAACCATTTGCTGATGTCATAGTGGTCGTCTCCACTAAACATTGGGACTGCAGCGTCTAGTTCTTCGAAATTGATAAGTCGGATATTGGGTTGCTGGTGATCAACCCTTGTCATGGAGCCAATTTGTTGTTGTAGCTCAAGCATTTCGCAGCGCATGCATAACATTTTGAGCTGTTCCTCCAATTGACTGATATCAGCACTCGCACATGTTTTTTGGTGTACCTCGGTGCTAGCGGGTGTCACATTTGTATCAAGGACAGCGGGTGTTGGAACAAAGACGGCGGATGTTGGAACAAGGGCGGCGGATGTTACGTCTGCAATTTTGACGGCGGTCGCTACATCTGGCCTCGGGATAGCGGGTTCTACGACTGAAGTAGAAAATGACTGTACTTTACTTATAACGACGGCATTGGGTGCTTCGTTTACATCGGTGACAGCGGGCACACATATAGTTTTTGCGAGAGTATTAGAGGCTGGCTCCTGCTCCTCAGCTTCGTCCTCCGAATGATCACTGTAGCCTTTCGCCACTTGCCCGACTATCAGCTCGTTGTATAGAAGTCGCAATTGCATTAGAGAAGCGTTCGCTGGAAAATGGATTCCTGCTGCGGTAAGCGCCTCAATCACTACCTGGCGAGATGGTCGTCGCTCCATATGGAGATTCGATTAAAACACTGAATTTATTGTTATCTTGAATATTCTCACTTGTGGAAATTATGTGGTATTAACCCCACACCTGAATTTGTAATTCCTTGGCGGATGGTAAAATATAGAACTCGCTTGTTTTATTTCTCCACGAGGAATGAATTTTTCAGCTACCGGAAATAGCCTTCTTTATTTTTCCTTCGTTCAATTACATTGTTTTGCTTAAGGAACTACAGATGGCGTATAATTAGTAGGAAGGATCTTTTACATATTCGATTACATTGTTTTTCTTAAGAAACTACAGAGGGCGCATAATTAGTAGTAAAGATCTATTGCAGTGCCCTACATGCAATTTCCTTTTTTTCAACTTAAGATAAAAAAAAAAGATAAAAAAAATACTAATAATCTGATTCAAACAAAAAATGGAGCGTAAGTAAAGCTCAGTAGCCACTATTTATACGGCTGTGCTACATACGACTTTTGATTTATTCGCATTCAAACTGCAAAACGCCGTTTTCTCGAAACTTGGTTTTTGTTGTTTAGATCACTCCAATACTGAGGTGACGATATCTCTTGTGTTATGGGATCGATAGGAAGTATGCCGTTACCAATATACAAAAGATACTTCGCAAATACTTCGGCTGAAGCGTCTAGCTGCAATTGCGCGCATATTGGTCTTTAGCGTTACTTTCTTCACGTGTCTGCATAGACTCGACGCTTTCACGCAAGGATTCAGTTCATCAGCGGGTGTCGATGGTGGAATGACTGGCAAAGTTTGACGAAAATCACCGGCAAGAAGTATTAGAGCTCCTCCCAGTAGCCGGGTGTTGCCCCTGAGGCCTGAAGACACACAAAGTTCGATCAAATGCTTCCAATTTCTGGTGTGCTATGCTGCATTTGTCCCAAATGATAATTTTGCATTCCTTCGAAACGGGATTTTTGCTGATGATTCGGTTTGGTTTCAATTTAACGGCAGTTTCAGAGTTGACGCAACTGCGAGTGCAATGCTGTGCTGCATTCGAATTTCGGCGAGGATCAAATTGATCAGGAATGTTTTGCCAGTGCCACCGGGCGCAACGAGGCAAATGGTAAGAAAATGAAGAAAATCGCCTGAGTGTGTTTCTTTCGCAACATTAGTGCACTACTTTATGTGTGAGCATCATTGTTTAAAATGATTTGACCATTGTTTGTTTTTTTCACATTTTGAGACTCCAAATTACATTTTTTCATGGGCTACAACTTTGCAGCCCAATGGTTTACCATTTTTGAGTTTTGTTATTAATTTGTCAAAATGCGCTGACATTTACGAAAACCGAAAAACTTGTCTCACTCAAAATGCCTAAAAATTTGAGCTTTATCGGTTCGGTGTTTCGGAGTCCATAGAATACATACAAACATAGGTACATAGGTTTTATATATGTATGTACATACTAGCGGGTACCCGGCGTGCGTTGCTGCGCAGTTGTTAAAATGCAGTTGTGAGCAAACCACTGGACCAATTTTGACCAAACTTCACAGAAACACTTTTGGGCCAATAAAGAAGATTGCTTGAGCTTAATTTTTTTTACAATCCCGATACAATCAGTTGGACGACAACTTGGCACCGCCTCAAAATATCAAACATTGATTGATATCCATCCGACCGTCGGACAGACCATTTGAGAGACCATTCAACAACGCCACACACGATGGGATCGGTCGGACGGATTTCAGTGTCTGTCAGACTTATCGTATCGTATAGGGCCTATTATTAAGTCTACCAGTTTTTCAACTTGAAAACTTGTTAAAACGGACAAAACTCTTTGAAATTTAAAAAAAAAATTAACGTCATGTGGGGAGTTTTTTCGACTTGTGTCACTCAAAATGCAGCTGTGGGCAAACTCCAGAACCGTTTTTGACCAAGCTTCACAGAAACCCTCTTAGAATACTACCAACGATTGCCTAAAAATTTGAACTTAATCGGTTCGGTGGCTTCGAAGTCAATAAAAAACATACAAACGTAGGTACATAGGATACATACATAGGTACATTGATTTTTACATACATATATAGATTTAATTTTTTTTTAGAGGAAGGGGAGATCTCCAAAAGATACTGATGATCCGAGTAATCAGTATGCCGGATTTTTACCATGATTGAAATCTAGTCACTTGGACTAATAAGCAATTTTTCCTGACATCTTAGTCTTTCAATGAGTTTCACCTCCTGGTGTCTCTTCTTTCGGATGTGCTCAACATATGTATGTATGCAAAAACGTCTTTTTTTTACTGCTCTTAGTCAGGCCAATTCGAGAGGTTTAATTCTTTTAAGTCCTTGGAAATGATTTACGTTATTTAGCAGTTTACTTGCATATAAGTTGATATGGTCTTCGAGCTTTTCTTCGTGTTTTTTTGCACATTTTAAAATTTCCGAATGTACACTTTCTACCTTCAAGTCTAGTTGAAGGTCAGTGTTTCTTATGTGCCAAGGTGCATTTGCTATATTTCTAAACACTTTATTTTGTAATGACTTTTTCTAGCGATAGATTGCTGAAAAATACGGTATTTGGTGATAAAAAGTCATTTTGGCTAAATTTGCACTTAGTGAGTTTTACTTTTCAACCGACGATACGCTAAAATCAACATAGACATATTGTATATCAAGAAGTGGAATCATATGCAAATTACAATATTTGCATGTTGTAATTTTCAACCATTAATTTATGAATGCATTTGATTTCACTTCTTGATAGACTTCATAATATTGATTTTACTGTAAATTTGTAACAAATACCTTCAAAATTGTAAATTACCTTTGTGCCTTAATGTGTTGAATTTGGCATGAGAAATGTCATTTCATTGTTAGCCGTCATCGTGGATTGCTGTAGTAACAATTTTGAGATTTTGGTGTTCAGCGCCATCTATTGGTAAACTTTAAAACTTTTAACTTATGTGCACTTCCCTCATCATAACAAATACACTGTGCAAGTTTAGGCTCAATCGGATGGTTAGTTTTTGAGATCTTAGCGCTTGAACGATCAGCTAATTTTTATATATGTAATAATATCGATATAGATTAAATTGTTATTCTTATATTGTTAATCAATTAAATTGTAATTCGAAAAGCAAAATACTACATGGGTGCATATTTATCATAAAAATCTATTAATACGTAAAACATTGAAAGTTTAAATTTGTTATACATACATATGTCAATTTTGTTAAATAGAAAAAGAAGAAAAAATGAGATTATTTGAACTCGAAAAAGTCAATGAAGATTTTTGTTAAAAGCTTCATAAATAGTAATGTAAAAACATAAAATAAAATTTTATAAAAGTGTAGCTGTGGACGTCTTCGCTTAAGTCGGGGAGTAGTTATCGATCGTTGATAGATCGGTGCCTATACCGAAAAAGATGGCGCTATCTTTGCTACGTTTGCGATGACACCGGTATCCTAGCAGTAGGTAAAACAATCGAAGAAGCGACTGCCAAACGCACTGAATAAAGTAAATGAATGGACGAGGGACTGGCGGATCGCCCTCAACAAATCTAAATCTGTTCACGTGAAGTTCTCTTATAAGAAAACTAATGACTTGTCAATTTTTCTTTTGGCCCGAATACCTTTTACGAACGAGACCAAATACCTGGAAATGACAATCGACACAAGGCTGAAATGGAATTCGCATGTGAAAATGTAACGCAAAGAACTCGAAATCATCTGTAGGGAAATGAACTAGTTAATCGGAAAACATTCCCAGCTCAGTACTGAGAACAAACTGCTTTTATACAAGCAAGTGCAAAAGCTGGTGTGTACCTAAGGTATACAACTTTGGGCTTGTACCAAGAGAACAAATGCCAATATTTTACAAACATTTCAAAATAAAGTGCTAAGAGGAACTTTTTAGTGGAAAGTAACCTGCCAAACGTTTTTATTTCGTGATAGAAAAATTGCTTGACATGTTTTCTTTAAAGTTTTTCTTCAATAAGTGTTAAAAATTGTTCTCACACAAATTTTATATATTTATTTCCAGAACTAAAATGATAACCAAGTTATTGATCATAGCTTTGCTTGCAATTAGACATGTACTTCTGGAAGACACGGCCACAACGTACCAAACGCCACTCTTGAAACCTACAGCTGACATCATTGAGATCGCAGTTCCCAAGAAAAGAGTACATTAAATCTTTTTTTTTTAATGAAGATGTATTAAAATTAGTCCTGACATTTGCAAATGTGTTTAATGTTCTTTTTTTTCCTTTTTCATATTTGCAGAATGAATTGTCCATCTTCACCATTAACTATGGAGAAGACGACCCGAATGAATCTTTACATGATAACCAAACAGTACGTAATTCCATTGTCCGGTCTAATGAAGGCGAATCCGAGTCTCAATTACACCTCGCAATCAATGATAATCTCGGATACCATCCAGATGTCAGGTATAAAAATTGGTATAAAAAAAAATTATTCCACCCAGCTTACACATTACATATGTGATTTTCAGTTATGAGGCACTCAACAATCATACTCAAAGTCGAGAGCAGTTTACTTTAAGCAACAGTGCAATGGAATCAGTTAGGCAGCAAAACAAACAAGTGCAACAGCCAGCGATTGAAGCAAAAGGAAAATCTAAGGGATTTATTGAATTTGAATTCGATATTGAAGATGGCAGGTCAGGAAAAGAAAGCAATGAGAACGATACAGCCGTCGAAAAAACAAACAATTCCGCTTCACTACCGTCATCATTGAATAAGATTCTCTTGAGCTTATTTCCACAAGGCATTGCAGACATTTTTCGCTATAGTTATATTGCCGATCCAGTAAGCGATGAGAAACAGTTACCAGTTAGGACCATAAATCCGAAGAAAAATAATGACAGTAGACAAATATTGACCACGCAATCATTGTTTGAATCATCAGAAATGGATGCATCGCCTCCAAGTCTGACTTCAAGGCTGCCAACTCTATCACCACAATGGCCATCATCAGCGAATGCAGGTCAAGAAAAATTTGCAAAGAACTTAGCTCAAGGGACCAAAGAAGATGTGCGTAAAATAAATGGTGCCAGCGAAATTATGGAAACCCCAGTGTTTTCAACACTTTTACGAGTGAACATTAACGAAAACCACTCACAGGTAATTTCTCCCTTTGGTGTACCGATTAATGTGGATAATAGCAGCGACTCCGATTATGAAGACCACAATCTTAATTTAAATGAGGATAACCTAATCGCCCCATCTCAAATTGAATCAAAACAGCTATTTTACTCTCCTCCTGATGATATTCAAATTCAAACTGGACCGTATAGCAGATATACAAACATTACCCGATCAGGTCCCCAAAGGCAAATAAATGTTCAAATTATTCAAGATAGCTTAGGTGGTTATGGTGAGAAACTGCCTTCTCCAACAAGACTTGATGAATATCAAGAGGAAGTTGAAAAGCAATTTAGTCCTAATGATTTAACAATTGAAACTGAAGCAGCTTCAAGAAAATTTTTAAAAAACTTTAAAGGCGGTATAATAAATTCGCGACCAATGCAGACTGCAAGTCAACAGAAGATTATTCAACCCGAAAGTCTGCTTCATACATACATTTATTCTTCACAGTCTAACAATGGCACAGTTTCAAATGACTATCCTATCGACAGTGAGTCATATGTGGGACTATTTGGTGGAAGTCCTCTTAAAGTTAAAGGACGGATCGAAACACATCCTCAGATAAGGCCAGTTCACCCTGAAAGTTTGCTGCATACATACATATTTTCTTCAGAATTCAGCAGAGATTTAAGTTCTGATCACACTGTATACAATAAAACAGACTCAAGACCATCTGAGCAAATATTTTTTGAAATTGATAAAGATAATCAGGTCTCAGAAAATAAGGAATCCAGAGAAATATATCCCCTGAACACTAATTTGGTCTCTTCTAAGGCGCATAATAATAACTATACTACCCAAGGCAATGCAAGAGAAGTTGATGGATACATATACTCTACCACTATTTACCCTGAGGTTCTCAACCCTCCCCGAACTCTTGTTGAGTTTCGAAAGTCCCTCAATATTCACAACAAATTCATTACTGAACAAAATGGAAATGTTATAGAACAACACGAAATTTACACCAGCCCTGACCACTTTCAACCTCTGGAGTTGACTGAAATAACCGGTTCGTCCTCCCTTTCAGAACATCCAATTAGAGTAGCACAGGCTGATGAATCTAATCAAAATGAGATAATTGTAAAATCAGAAAATGTTGTACAACAACAGCAGCAGCAATTAGACCATCAACCACAAAAGCAAGAACAATCCGACAACGACCATCATGCAGTCGAAAAACCTGATAAAATAAAAAAGGTTGTACCACATCACTATCCAGTTGAGCGACTGGTAGAAAAATATGTTGATCGACCAGTGCATGTACAGCATATCATAGAAAAACAAATCAGCGTACCATACCCAGTAACGGACTTTGTAGAAAAAATAGTAGATCGCCCAGTTGCAGTGGAAAAAGTTATCGAAAGGCCAGTACACATTCCATATCCGATCCAAGTGGACCATTTCATAGATCGACCATACGCAGTTCAGGTCCCTGTGGCCGTTGCTGTACCAGTTCATGTGAATCAATATATAGATCGACCATATCCAGTTGAAAAGATAGTTGAGAAACCCATACATGTGCCATATCCTGTAGAAAAGTTAGTAGAAAAAATTGTTGAAAAGCACGTTCCCGTTGAAGTCGAGAGAATTGTTGAAAAACCTGTGGAAAAGATTGTTGAAAAGCATGTGGATCGTCCTTTTGCGACGAATTTCGTCACTCGGCCGATTCCTATACATATTCCTGTACCGATTGCCGTCCCGGTTGCACTTGCATTAACCAAAAGTACTGATTTTAGGAAAAATCTGGCAGCATTTAAGTCTCCAAGCAGCGTTGCGAACTTTTTGGAATTGGTACCGCCACCGGTAAAAACAACCGATGGAGAACAAAATTACAAGACTCTTCCCGAAAATATTGACATTCTTTTTTTGAACGATTATAATGGACCATTACCATACGAAAACCCTTATCTTCACTTGGGCCAGCCAGATAAGCGTGGTGCCAAAGGCCTTTACATTAAAAGAAGTCCCGAACTAGGTCGAAATTTAAGAGTGGAATATGGTTTTAGGCCACCCCTTGTCCCTTCTTTGGAAATAGATGATCAAGGGCTACCTTTAGCAAGTCAAAAAAGCTACGATTAATCGAAAGTTAACATAAGGACCAATCATTTTAATACCGTGAACCAAAACTATATGCATGTTAAAATTTCTTACATAAATTTATCTACAAATAAGCGAAGCTCTTAAGACAAACCTGTATACATATTCAATTATTTATTATTTCTTACACAAATATATCGATTAATAAACGAATATGTTTGTAGCTGATTTTATCCCCTCTATAAATGCACACTATTCGCATATGTACATATGTACGTGTGCGGGTGTTTTCAGGTAGACCCTAAAATAGACGCTGGGTATGAGTTATCCTCGTGGAGGATTTGGATCGCGAATGGATAAAAAAAAGAAGACCGACATTGGAATTCTGTTCTTCATTAAGTATGGGGAGCTGAATTTTGTTTAGTGCGGAAAGAAATAGGGCATTGATACTCGAAACCCTAACAAGCAACGACCTCTTACATAAAATCTTAATCCTATACAAAAATTATCGATATAAATTTTAGGCTTTTCACATGAACATTGCCGGCCGCCTTCCAGCACCCGGTACAAAGTAAAAAATACGAAAACTTTTATACAAATAAAGATACTTTTTAGAAAATAACGCATGCAATTTGTATATATTTACATTGTAAATTAATTAAAAGGAACTTAAATCTATTGGGATCCTTTTGATTGTGGAGGGTATCCAGTTACTCTATTGGGAAAGGATAGGTTAGAAGAGGAAACCAATAAATAAATTTATAGGTATGAACGTAAATGAGAAATATGATTATTAGATTTGGAAAATAATGATATAAACAAATATAGAATGTATCAAATGCGTGAAATACGATCTTCATAAGTGGAATTAATAAATTGCTAAATATGAAATGTAAGACGAATTTCATTTATTCTTAAACGCAAGCATATGAGAAAGATGAAAATAAATACGGGTGATAGAAACGGATAAATATAGATTTATGAATTCAATCACGATAGGCCTAGAATAGAATACCAAATTGCGTATTGATATCTGCAACGTGTATTTTACCGTCAGAACCCGGATATATTTTGACTACGCGTCCTGGACGCCATTCATTTGGAGGAAGTTTTTCCTCGCGAATAACTACGAAGTCATCGAAACAGAAACATCTCTTTGAGGATTTTCCAATTGTATCGTTTATGTATTTATAACAGATACTCTCGCTTCCACCGTGCGCTGTTGATGAAATATCTTTAGCTTTTCCCATCGACGAATGGAGCTGAATGACTTCTCAGAGATATCAGTCTCTGGGGTAGCTAGAAACAGACCACCACGAAGAAAATGTTCTGGGGTTAAAGGCAATCGACCATTTATGTTTTCAGAAATCGGGAGATTGGCCTCGAGTTCAGGCAAGCCTCATTTTTTGCCAAAAGAGTCGTGAACTCTTCGAATGTGAACTTGTGGTCTCCTGGAGTTTTCCAGAAATGGACCTTGAAGCTTTTAACCGCTCCGGTTAGAGAAATGGTAGAGAAATGACAGTTCTTTTAACCGGTAGGGCTGCCATTATTTGTGTGTTGAGTTGTTTTTTTTGGATGGTACAAGTTTCACATAAGCGGATGTATTTCTTGACCAAGGTTTTGATTTGCGGAATCAATAATTCGCACCGAATTAATCGAATTACCAGCTGGCTGCTACGGGAATTGCAAGAGAATGGTAAAACTTTACAGGAAGTGAAGCGATGTACGAGGTATAGGGTAATATTATCGGAAAATTTTCACTATACATAGAGCGTAGAACAAGCTAATCTTCCGTTGGAGCGTATTATTCCATTGGAATCGATCACTGGATTCAGATTCAAGAGAGAAATTTTTTGATATCTACTTACGTTGTTTTAGGAGTGTGTTTTCATCGAGATAGTGAATGTGTTGGGTACTCTTAATAATAAATAATTTTGCGGATGAAATGCAACACGTAACACATCACATAAAGCGTTTTTGACCAAAATGAAAATATTTGAATTATTGTTTCAATATTGGGAATGAGCATAGTAGGTTACGTTAGGTTAGGTTGAAGTGGCTGCCAGCTAGGAGTGGACAGCACACTTAGGCCAATGGTAGGTCCATTATAGATCTGTAGATCTTGGGAGAAAGTTGCTCTTAACCTACTCGTTAAAACCAATTTGAACTTCTTATGAAGCGTAGGAGGCTCCTAATGGCAATGTTTACCACGTCGCCTATATCGTTGTAATAGGGAGCTCCAAAGTGAAGCTTCCTTCTACGGGAAAGAGCTGGGCAGATACAAAGAAGGTGAGGAATAGTTTCCTTAAGTTTAAGTTTGCGAGTAGCGTTTGGAATACCTAAGGTGCCTTTGTCCGGTAAGATGGGTATAGTTGTTCCTATTCTGGCGAGTTCATCGGCCTTACAATTCCCCGGAATGTCTCTATGCCCCGGCACCCAACACAGCTGAATATTAAACTGCTCATCCATCTCCACAAGAGACGAACGGCAATCCAGAGCTACTGAAGAATTTATAGAGATCGATTCCATGAATTTGATTGCTGCTTGTCTGTCTGAAAAGTGGCTGATATCTCTAACCGATATCACGTTTTTCTTAAGCCAGGGCTTCTTTGATTGCCATTATTTCCACCTGAAACACGCTACAGTAATTTGGAAGACGGAAAGAGAGCTTAAGATTAAGCCTATCAGAGAAAACACCTGCACCAACTCCGTCGTTTGTTTTTGACCCGTCAGTGTAGAAGTGAATTGATTCATCTTCTGAAATTGCATCGTCCTCCCAGCGTGATCTGGAAGTGATAGTTATTCGGAAGTTTTTCTCAAAATTTAGACGTGGGATGGTGTATCCGTGTTTTCGGGAGAGATTTTAAATTTATTCAGAATAGAGGCGTGGCCGAATTCTTTTCTTGACCACTGTTGGGTAGCTTCAAGGCGAACGGCTGCAATCGCTGCCATTTGCTTGAAATATATATCGAGGTGTATAGATGGAATAAAATGTACAGTGCCGCGGAGGGTATTGTACGTGCTCCGCTTATGCACAGACAAGCTGTACGTTGGACCTTACTTAGATAATCACGGTTTATAGCTTTATCTAAGGCTGTCCACCAGACAATCACCCCGTATGTGAGTATCGGTCTAATGATCGAGGTGTAGAGCCAGTGAGTAATTCGAGGTTGTAATCCCCATTTATTCCCAATGGCTTTCTTACAAGAGAAAAGTGCTACTGTAGCCTTCTTTACTCTTTCTTGAATATTAGGTTTCCAACTTAGCTTCCTATCCAAGATAAGACCCAAATATTTTGCTTAATCAGAGAAAGTTAAGCTGGTTTCATTAAGAGAGGGAGATTCGACTAACGGAATTTTATACTTATTTCCTTGAGAAGAGTACTAGTTCAGTTTTGTGGGGGTTTACACCCAAACCACACCGAACTGCCCATCTAGTGACCTTGCTTAAAGCGGTTTGTAGAAGTTCCTTTAGAGTATTTAGGTGCTTTCCCGAGACGGCCAAAGAAACACCATCTTCATAAGCAATCGCCGTGCATGCCTCGCCTTCCATGATTATCAATAGTTCATTGACCACCGAATTCCACAGAAGCGGGGATAGAACACCTCCTTGCGGAGTGCCTCTACAAATAGATCTTCTAGTAGACGTCCCACCCAGCTTGGAGTTGATAATCCGACCATTGTGCAGTCTGTACCAGGACTTTGCTGAATACG
Source organism: Blera fallax (assembly GCA_946965025.1). Lineage (NCBI taxonomy): Eukaryota > Metazoa > Arthropoda > Insecta > Diptera > Syrphidae > Blera > Blera fallax. The sequence continues at coordinate 55,452,141 of OX337246.1, forward strand.
CAGACATAAAGAAGCATCGCAAAATCCGTGGACTTGAACCGAGTTGTAGGGGTTATACTCAACTCGAATGAGTTGGATATTGGTTAGAACAGAAAAGAACGTTGGCCATCGTTGACACGTGAGGGGAATGAGCGGCATATCCAAGATGTCCCACCAGACCTGCTGCAAAATCAATTTAGCAGTAACAACTACTTGTCTGACAAAAATGGGTTTTACTACAATTTCCGCTAATCGTATTTGAAAAAGTTATTTTACATAATTTTTAGAAAATTTATCAAGGATAAAATTTTTATAAAAAAAAAGTTACTTGCTTCGTAAAAGTTTTGAGAAAAATGGATTTTAAGTTAAAAATCGAAACAAGAAATTTTCATAATTTTGACTTTAAGGGGTCATAACTTTTTTATGGCTGCATGAAATTACAAGTTTTATGCGCCACTGAATTGTCTCTCTAAAATGTATAAAACCGTTTATGTAACTGTAATAGTTCAGAAGTTATACCATTTAAAGTGATTATACCTCCAAATCGGAGGTGTCCCGCTTTGACGGGCTATAACTCGAACTGGGGTGAAAATGCTTTCGTTGCCATGCAAATAAAGATCGAGATGTATGCCTTATATTGCTTAGCGCCGCAACCCTTCCAAGAACGAATGATGAAAGGACCAGCTAAATCAACTGAATGCCGCTTCAGAATCTAATCGCTGTCTTGGAAGATTCGCCATTTGCTGTGTACATGGTACAGCGCGCTGTCTTGTGCAGGTTATACACTGGTATACTTTAATGGAATGGTGGACACCGAGTATGAAATAATTAAGAGACACCAGATAACACATTTGACAGATGCCCGCATGCATGTTCCATAGATGACAATCCAGCATTATCAGCTTGGCGAGATAGTGATCCTTATGTAGAATGATAGGGTGCTTTTGGTCGAAACAAATATTCGCATTCTCTAATCTGCCACCTAACACCGAGTATGAAATAATTAAGAGACACCAGATAACACATTTGACAGATGCCCGCATGCATGTTCCATAGATGACAATCCAGCATTATCAGCTTGGCGAGATAGTGATCCTTATGTAGAATGATAGGGTGCTTTTGGTCGAAACAAATATTCGCATTCTCTAATCTGCCACCTACTCGTAATATGCCGCCCTGATCGATGAAAGGGTTCAGTCACAAAATCTTGCTCTTTGAGGGCAAAGGTTGATTGCGCTGTAAACGAGTGATTTCATTGGGGAAAATTCGACCTTGGGCAAGCTTGAAAAGTACGATTTTCGATGAACGTATATCTTTGTGGCGACATAATTAGTCTCTTATATCGCGGTTCAGATGTCTTATGGCGATCGCGCCACCAAAGATAACGCGCAACGACACGTAAAAGACGGTGTAAGCTCGAAAATCTGCAGAAGATGTCCCATTCGGATCCCGATGAACGTGCTAGACATATCGTCGATTTTTCGTTTGCATTCATTTGCATTGGCAACTCGGAGAAGATAACTTTCCTTTCCACCAGATGTCCAGCCGCGGTAAATACTTCGGCATCAAACTACGAGTCGCGTAATTTGCAGGATACTCGACGGAGCGAATGTAATGCCACGATGATGCAGGAGTTTGGGCTGCGATTAGCGGTAACCTATTTTCTGCGAATACGTTTCGCGGTCGAGGATACCCTTGTATCCAATGAAGAACGGCGGAAAAATCAGTGTATTTATTTATTGCTTAGCACAGCACTTAACCTAATTTTTTTTTTGCAAGGGCCCACAATTTTTTTAAATGTACCTTAAACAATCTAAACTTAAAAGACTAAAACTTAATATGTAATAAGGGGGAAAAGAATTTAGGTATGGTGACCGTGGAGGAGGGCGTTACGGAGTATGCATTTGCTGCAATAAAAATCAAAGATGTTTGCGGCATTATTTGATTTGCGCAGCATTGTTGATATTGGTTCGTTGTACCCATAGTTAGTGCGGGGATTGGTATTTAGAGAAATAGCTTCAAGCAGGGCAAATAATGTTACCGCATAACAGCTGATGAATGAAAAGTATGTCGGCAACATCACGACGTTTTTTCAATGACTGAAGACTTATCAGTCCAAGTCGGTGCACATAGGATGGCAGGTTCAGGTTATCAGCCCAAGACAGGCATGCGCTGCACAGCTTCTCATGGTATGGGCAGCATAGTGCCAGGACCATACTTGGCTGGCATTCTCGAGGAGGGGTCTTACGAAGGCAAGATAGAGGGATTTTGTCAAATATGGATCAGAGAATTCTTTTGACCATCACAAGCCCAGTGCTGAGTTGGCTCTACTTATGACATTGTCGAAGTGTGATCGAAAGTTGAGTTTTCTATCGCAGATGGCGCTCAAATCGCGTGCTGACGTGACTGTGGGTACAGGCTAATCATGAATGACATAGGCCCTAGGTGGTGGTGGGAGACGCTTACGGGAGTGGGTAATGGAATGACATTTGATGACATTTAGCTCTAGGAAGTTTTTACTGCACCAGATGGAGAAATTATTAAGATCATCCAGCAGAAGAAGAGAATCAGTGGCAGATGAAACACGTCTAAAGATTTTCATATCATCGGAATAGACCAGAAGTTCGGAGTTCCGGATGATACGCTCTGTATCATTTATTGGAAGGATAAAGATCAGTGGGCCGAGATGCTTGCCTTGAGGGACGCCCGATGTAGCTGTAATAGGGTAAGATTTGATCCACGAGATCAATCACGGTTGAAATCCAAGAGTTTTAAGTTTGAAAAGAATAATTTGGTGAGGAATTTTATCAAAGGCCTTGCTAAATTCAGTGGCTACGACGTCTACTTCATCACCGGCCTCCAAAGCTTTCAGTGTACTAGACACAAATTGGGTAAGGTTGGTTGTTGTTCACTTCCCTTTAACAAATCCGTGTTGCTTTGTGGAGAAGATGGGCTTGCAATGAAAGGACATTACATCATACACGATGCTCTCGAAGAGCTTAGGTATGCATGAGAGCTTAGTAAAGGGCCGATAATTAGAATCATCGCTCTTGCAACCCTTTTTGTTGATAGGGGTAATCCATAATTGAGGAAAAATGCCTTGGGAGATTAAAAGTTTAAAAAGGACTGTTGCTGATTTAATGATGATGTAATTAAGTTTTATGTTTTTTTCTTTAATTTTATTTTATCAATTGTGAATTAATTACAATAACACAAATTGCTGATAAGTAAGCAAATGTACACATGCATACACATATACACACATGAAATGTCAAAACCTAGCTTAACTATTTAACCTAACTGATTATGTTTACGGAATTAATAAAGATTTAATGTTTATAACGATCGGACGAGTTGTCGATTTTCCGAGTGATAGTGGAAGTCACACCGCCCCAGTTTTGTTTTCATCTTTTTTTTCGACCCAACAAGAACCTTCCGAAATCAACCACTGTACAATTGCGTACATAAGCACCTAACTGGAAACGAACACCGCGGGAAATTGTTCATGATTTTGCGTTGATATCAGGTTTTGGTCAGCGCCGCCGAGTCAGCAGCAGTTCCCACGTACTTTAAGTTTTATGATATAAGAGAACATACAATATATGCATGTCAGCACAATTTATACTCTAGGTAATTTGTATAAAAGGATGTACAATAAAAATTTAGGGTGGATTTTTAATACGACAATCCAATAGTAAAGTGTTGTATTTGTTAACTATTACCACCCCCCACCAGAGGTAAGGCGGTCTTAGTTTATCAATTAGCATAGTTGGTCCTTCGAGTTACTGAACTACGACTAGGAGAATCGAAGTAGTTTTATAAGTAGTGAATAGAGTGAATAGTGAAAATACGAGACGAGATACGAGAAGATAAAAATAACGAGTGTAGGCGATTTAGCCCAACAACAGCTTGAGAGGGCTGAATGGATAAAGAAAATACCCGAAAAGTACACGAAAGAACCCAATGTAAGACGAACGAAGGAATTCGTCAAGGAACGATTAGATGCCTTTGACCATCACTGGAAGGTGTTTGTAAACGGAGATAAACAAATTCGAAGGCATGAGAAGTTCAGCGAAAGGCATCCATACATCGAAGCCAACTTCTACAAGCAAGTAGAACTAACGATGACGACACTACGAAACAAATTAGAAGGCAAGCTGAGGGAGATATTGGAAGAAGAATTTAAGGCCCAGAGAGCGAGCCCCCTACCAAGAGCAGCAGAATTAGTTGGCAACTCAGATACAGCTATGCCAATAAATACACCCTTTACATCAGGATACAGGAAGTCACCGAATTACGCTGACCAGCAAGATGAAGAGCAGAAAAGAAGAATGAAACGTCAGGAAGCGCAGAAACAAGCATTCTTCAGATCAGTGGATAGGATGGAGAAATCATCGCAGACATCAAAAGCATACTATGTCCATAAACAACTGGCAATGCAAAACCAATGGATGAATAGCAGAAATAACCGATGAAGATTACATGAACGAGCACGAAGAACTAGAGGAAATCTACGAAATCTACGAAATTATGGTGAATTTGCAGAAGAAGATCGACGGATTTGAGATCCAGCAGAGAATCGGTACGAGGCAAGACGGCACAACAGAGAATACGCATCACGAGCTGAAATTACCCGTTTTAAAGCTACCAACATTCAATGGAGATTATAAACAATGGAAGTCATTCTTCGATCTATTCGAGCAAGCTATACATAGAAACGACAAGCCTGGGAATGCTCAAAAAATGCATTACCTAAAAACAAACGGGGGAAGCAGCCAAAATTACTCAGCACTTGCAGATTATGGACAGCAACTACGAGACGGCAAGGGAAGCTTTGGTAAACAGATACGAAAACACCCGAATGTTAGTAAATGCGCATATTCAGGCATTGATTAACCAAAGGAAGTGCCAAGTTGAATCTGCAGAAATTTTAAAAAGACTACACGATACATCGATGGAGTGTGTCAATGCCTTAAAGGGACTGAACATTGACACGGAGAGCTGCGACCCTATAATACTGTATATTATCTCGCTAAAACTGAAAAACGAAACGAGAAAAAACTAAAAGATTTGCAGCCACTTTTGCATTTTTTTAAGTTTCTGGAGAACAAATTTCATGCGCTGAACAATTTAGAAGAAAAGAAGAAAAAAGTGGACAGTGCAAGAGAAAAAATGCCATTAAACCATAGCAGGGATTTTTCTACGCAACTGTAACTCCGTTTTGAAAAGCATGCAATGGCGCTCATTGGCTTCACACCTGCAGTAAAATTCCAAATTCTGGTCACACAAAGGAAGGAGATTGTGCAAAAGGAAAAGTTGTGTAAAAATTGTTTCAAACCAAATCATGAAACATCAAGATGTCCGTCGGGCAAGACTTGCCAAATAGTCAACAAATATGTCAACAATATCACCACACACTACTCCACATTTACCACGTAGATAGGCAACGTCAGCAGCCGCAAACGAACTTTTCTGCCAAGAAACAGCGTAGTAAAACATTATTAGCAACAGCAGTGGTAAAAACCAATTGGAAGGGTTGTGACCACTTCCTTAGAGCCGTAATCGACCAGTGCTCTCAGTCCTCCTTCATCGCCGAACATGCAGTACAAAGACAGCAACTACAACGGAAAAGAGCAAATGCTTCTATTACTAGCCTTGGAGCAAAACATACAGGAACGGCAAACAGTAAGGTTGACCTACAAATTCAGTCCATATACCCATCAGAATTTCAACTATGGAGAGAATTCCTGGTACTAAACAAGCTAACAAGGGTACTACCGGAAGAATCATTTACAACCAACGATTGGGATCATATTAAACATTTACCTTTGGCGGATCCATCATACAACAAGAAAGCGGCCGTGGATATGCTGATAGAAGCGGTTGTTTTACAGAACATAATTTTTGAACGGGTGATTAAAGGCAACCACGGCACACCAGTCGCTCAAAACACTCAATTAGGTTGGATACTATCTGGAAGTATTCAACATCGCTACAAGGCAAACGAAACAACAGTTTGTTTAATATCCAACACAGAGCTAAATAATCAACTTAATAATTTGGGAAATGGAAGAAGTACAAGAGAAGGAGCTCACACGGCTGTAGAAGCTCGGTGTGAAGAAATATTCAGGGAAACACACAGCGCAGGCAGAAGTGAACTACACTGACTCTACACCTCACAGCACCAACGACGAAGCTAAGAAACTACACACAAATACCTTTACTTCAACAATGGAACCAGATGTTGTAGGAAGATCGCTGTCGCAGTATAGCACAATTAGACGAATAACAGGAATACTCGCTTTTTGTAAACGATTTGTGTACAACTTACGATCATCAAAAGACAATAAACTGCGGGGACAAATCACATGTCAAGAAATTGGAAGCGCTGCGACCGTAGTCATTCGAGTCACAACGAGTCAACAGAACGTCAACGCGAACTCAAATGATGGAAAATCTGCCACAATCAAGGGTGTCCAAAGCTAGGCCAAAGACGGCGAAAGGAAGGGGAAATAAGTCATATAAAGGATATGTAGCAGTATTTATATGCTTGGCAACAAAAGCAGTTCACCTCGAAGTTGTTAGCGACTTCATAGCAGCATTTAAGAGGTTTACGCCAGGATTGGCCATGTCGGGCACCTATACAGTGACAACGGTACGAATTTCGTGGCTGCGAACAAAATTTTTCAGCTAAATGCAAGGGGGCGCAAGAGTACAACGATGAAATATGCGAGGCACTAAAAACTTACTATACGGAATGGCATTTCATACCCCCAGCGCCACCCCACTTTGGTGGCCTATGAGAGGCAGGAGTGAAGTCAGTTAAACACCATCTCAAACGAACCGTTGGGGAGCACAAGTTGACATACGAAGAGATGTCTACGCTATTAAGTCAAATCGAATCATGCCTAAACTCAAGACCTCTTTGTCCAATTTCAAACGATCCTGAAGTAGATGTCTTGACGCCGGGACATTTCTTGATAGGAACAACCTTACTGGCACCCCCCGAAAGGCATAGACTAAATGAAAAAGAAGGTCTATTGACGCGATGACAGCTGATAGAACGATTGCAACAAAATTTCTGGAAAGATAGAGTTCAGAATATCTTACGACACTACAACAACGTCCGAAATGGACAACAAGGAACGAAAATCTTAAGGTTGGCAACATTGTTTTGGTGAAAGAGGAACAACTTCCTCACACAAGATGGATATTTGGAAAACTACTAGAGACGCATGCTGGAGAAGATGGTCTGGTGCGTGTAGTAACCATCAAAGCAAGGAATAAGATCTACAAAAGGCCAGTCACTAAGATCTGTCTACTCCCAATAAGCGATAACGAAGAACAAAGGGAAAAACTAGACGACAGTAAGCGGACTGATCAACTTACCACAACTAAGGTCAACATTGTCAACATTTCTAAGGTCGGAGGCAGTAAACCAAGGTCGACCGATAAAACTGCCAGACGAAATTCAGAGCAACACTCAAGAAAATAAGAGAAGGCTGAAGAAAGGACCGTGGTTAGGATTCCTGTACACAATGTTGGTAATAATAGCATTAGGCAGAAGGTGCGCCACGGCATTAGATGCAGCACCAGAAGGTTTCAAAGTTACACCATTTAGAAATCGCCCGGGGATCTACTTTGAAAAAATTGGGAACATTAACCTAATCAAACCTGCAAAATAAAAGTTGCTGATACACTGACACACCACATAATTCAACAATTCAACGACCATCTGACAATTATAGAAAACAACAACGACCTCCTATTAAAACAAGGAGCCGGAAGGGAGCCAGCGACTAGGGTGAAACGATAACCGTTTAACTTCGTTGGAACCGTTGCGAACAAGCTGTTTGGGGTTTTAGACGAGTCGTATGCGGAGCATTACGAGCAGCAGATTCAACAAACACGATTGAATGAGAACCATCTACTTACGCTGATAAAGAATCAAACATCAATCGCAGAATCAACTAGCAACATCTTGCAGAAAAATACGCAAGCTGTGATTGCGCAACTCTAAGTATTTCATGACAACGTAGAAAACTTGAAAAGCTATGTAACGAAAAATAGCAACCAGACGGCGGCAGAACAGAAGTTTTTAGTTATATTATCTTATACCACTTTAGCAATGGTAAATTATCAGCAGGTACAAAATTCGTTATTGGACGTTTTAACGGGTCGTCATCAAGCTAAAGTTAATCCGCTTATAATAACGCCAGACCAACTCCGCGCACAGTTAGAGTTGATAAGAAAGCACCTTCCCCTGTCGGAGAAGACCGAATGGATTCGAATCTGCTGGCACTTTACAGCCTGCTAACAGCCAGGGACCGAATAACCCAGCAGAATATTATATTCGACATAAGACTTCCACTAATCAAGTCAGAGGACTATGAAATGTTTAAGGTCATACCAGTACCAACACCCCATAGAAATGATTTTGTCTTCATTCAACCGTCATTAGGCTACTTAATAGTCTAAAATCAGCGACAGATACTTATGCCAATAACAACCTCCCATGTTTAATCGCCAATCCATCCAATCCAGATGTGAAATGGACCTACTCACCCACACCACGAACTTATCAAACTTCTGCAAGCTACGAAGCATAAGCCCATCCGCAAGGAAGCGATATTGGGCCGCTTCTCTACCTGTTATATACCCGTGATATACCTAAAGTAGATTGCACTATCATTGCTACGTTTGCTGATGACACCGCTATCCTAGCAGTAGGAAAAACAATCGAAGAAACGACTGCAAAACTTCAGTGCGAAGAAACGCACTGAATAAAATAAATAAATGGACGAGGGACTGGCGGATCGCCCTCAACGAATCCAAATCTGTTCACGTGAATTTCACTTATAAGAAAACTTATAACTTGCACATTTTTCTAAACTTGGCCCGAATACCTTTTGCAAACGAGGCCAAATACCTGGGAATGACACTCGATGCAAGGCTGAAATGGAATTCGCACGTGAAAATGAAACGCAAAGAACTCGAAATCAAATATAGAGAAATGAACTGGTTACTCGGATAACATTCCCAGCTCATTACTGAGAACAAACTGCTGTTATACAAGCAAGTGTTAAAGCCGGTGTGGACCTACGGTATACAACTTTGGGGTTGTACCAGGAAAACAAATGCCAATATTTTACAAACTTTTCAAAAGTTTGGGATCTTCTGGAGGGGTTTGGTCGAGTTTTCGTTTTTCTCGTTTCATGAGCAAGATATGTACGTACATATATGTGATCGTTCTAATTGAGGTTAGGACCTATTGTCTCGGTTAGTACGATTTATTTAGAGCTGTGAGGGTCTTAATACTCTAGGACTCACTTCTATTACAAGTTTCACAGCTGCTAGGCTCACTTACGTTTAGTAAATTAATAATTCGGTGATTTAAATTATGATATATATAAAGAAAATTTAAATTTATCACAGAACACAGAGAAATCAAACTTGACAGGTTGACAGTTGACAGTCTATCTCATAAAAAATATTATTCTGAATTTTAGGTCCCACCCTCAAGTGATCATTCAAGGAAGAGCCAAATGAAGTTTTAAAGGCTGCGCCATAGACAACACGCACCTTTGTGGTGGTTCTGGATTCCTTGATGACGGCATGATGAGGGATAAAATAATGGTATGGTGTAGCCTGAATTTCTTCCAGATTTTTAGCCTCGCTCATATGCCCGAGGTCAATGTACTCGTACATACACCTCTTGTATTTTTCATATAGTGTGGTGTTGACCTTAAATCTTCTCACCAGCTGGTGAAACCGTCTCAGTGCTCCTGGGTGTGATGATCCTAGTGCTGGATATGAGTCGCCTTTAAAAGGAAGACACACTTGATAGCGGCCATCAGTTAATCGCTTAGTATGTGTGTTGAAATGTATTTCACATGCTTAATCCTCTTTCGTCTCAGGTTTTTCGAATGGTTCCTGTTCGATTTCCCAGAACTTGCGGAGCTGAGCATCGAGATTGACCATCTGGACAAAGGTTCGTATCGGTCTTGGCGAATCTACCGGTGCCTTTCCCATTAGAATCCAACCAAGCTTGGTTTTTTGAGCTATGGGCGCTGGTAAGATGGATCAGCTAGAGTCAACCCATATAAATGTATCCATTTGTTGCAGTCTATCTATTGGGCCGGAAGAAGCACAGCCAAGGATTTAAAAACGAACGCACGGGTGTGCCCTTCGAAGGTCGAGTGCAGTGATCCAATGGAAATGTCAACAACCGTAGGGCATGCTCCACAGCAGACCTTCCCCAACCCAGAGATTTAAACAAATGTACGTTTGCCACGGAAACCTAGGAGCTGAACCGCTGATCCCGTTATAAAGGTAGCTTCTGAGCCAGGATCGATGAGTGCTCTTAAATGTAGGTGTTCACCAGAAGCTGCTTTGACCTTCAGGAGGGCAGTTGTCAGAAGAACTTGTGTATTAGTGTTGTGTTGTGTATGAAAATTGTTTAACGCCGAGCTGGTTGAAGGTTGTTCAATGGGGTGAAAGGCTTGTGCCTTAGGGTTGATCGTAGTCTGATAAGACTGAGAGCGTGTGTTGGGGTTGTGTTGATCTGTTTGCTTGTGTGTGTATATCTGACTGTTGAGTAGATATGGCAGAGTAGTGTACGGTATTGTTTGGAGTATCGTGTGGTGTGGAGTGTGGATAGGAGCGTGGATAGAGTGAGTTTATATCATATATGTGCAACAGCTGGTGGTGCCTCGCATTGCAAAAATAGCAGCACATTCTGCTTGGGCATTACGGTGTGTTGTGACTATATGCTGTGATTTGTTACAATTTCTTGGGGGGTGCTGCCCCTTACTGCAGACCTTACAGCAATACTGCTGCCTAAGGGTTGACTGAATGTGCAGCGAGGTTTTGGTGTCCTGTCTACTGTGTGACCCCGGTTTGTGGCTGGGTTTTTGTTTTTGTTGGTTTTTTTTTTTTGTAACTAACCCGCACTCAAGCGGTGAATACCCTTTTAATGTTTACACACAGTGCGGTCGTTGAAAGGAAGATAGAGAGAGAGAGAGAAAGAGATTGGTATAGTGCTTTGAAACTCAGGTTTCACACATTAGCTCCAGGGGTGGTGTCCAGATAACTGGGGAGATTGATTGTTGTCATTTATTTGTTTTGTCTTCGCTTCTGATTCATAGCATTTTTGCCCGGTCCATCTGATGTCATGAGCATATCAATCATCAACAGAGCAATCAATTTCTCCAGCCATATGACAAACCTACTGCCAGTGTTATGCCTTCGCAGTAGTGTTGTCATAAACTTTCGCAATTGATCTTAAACACTCTGGGTGTCCTGTCACAAGTCGTTCAACAGAAAACATCGAAGCAGTTCGCGGGAGTATTGCTGACAGTCCGGGAACATCAATTCGGCACCGTAGTCAAGAATTGGGCATTTCGAGAAGCTCTGTACAGCGAATTCTCACAAAAGACTTGAACTTCATGCTTACAAAGTTAAATTTACTCAAGAACTGAAGACTACTGATCATGTAGCGCGAAGAGAGTTCGTTGAATGGATTTTGGAACAACAACAAGTGGATGCTGATTTTTCGAACAAAATCATCTTCAGTGATGTAGCTCATTTTCATCTTGATGGCTTCGTTAATCGTCAAAATTAAGTAAAATCGCATTTGGGTTTGAGAAAACCCACGAGTAATTGTTGAGAAACAAATGCATCCACAACGCGTCACTTTATTTACTTTTCGATAGAACATTAATCAACTTTCCGGGTGTAATAATAATTGGATGGACTATTCTTAATTGTAAAAAGAGAATTGCGTCAATAATTTTTTCTAATTCAATCTCTAATTCTAAGCTTTATTTATTATTGAATTATGTACTTCTTGTAAATATTCTAAGGCCTTTTCTCTCTTTTCCATCTCATTTACATGTGTAATAACACTATCTAAGACTTCAATAGCTTCGTTTTTTTTTATTTTGTATAATATGTGGTTTTGTTCATACAGACTATTCATTATATTGATTTCCTCGGTTAATCCCTTTTGCAGGAACTCTTGATTTTCTTTTGTGGTTTTTATGATATTATCATAATATTCAGCATCGGAACTGTCCATGGTCCCGAAAAGGTCTTTAATCCTGTCCTTACAATACTAATGAGTCCTCTTCGGATTCTATTTTTCTTTGTGATTAATAAGTTATTAATTGTAGCATTGTATATGAAACTAATAGTACTATCACTTGAGGAAATCGATGGTGGCGCCCCTAGCGGCCCAAGTAAAGGACACGTCGCTGAGAACCACAAGAATCTTAAGCTCTTCTGCCTCAACAATTTGCACATGCACTCATTGAATTTTGTATACCCCGCTCAAACATCATACTGTGTTGAGTGAATATATCTACTTTGCAATGTGAATAAAGGCCCCGACCCATAGAATCCGTTGATCCGTTGCTCCGTCGTTCCGTTGAAGTTTGACGTTGACGTTGACGTACTGCCGGAAAGAACAATCCCATAGAATCCGTCGCTCACTTACGTTGACAGATTCTCTTCAAGCTGTGTGTTGCGAAAAATTGTTTTTATTCATTGTGAGAAGTCAATTATTAAAAAAAAAGTAGAATGGACGACGAATTCTGTACATTCATTATTGTAATACTTCTTTTATCGGAAGCCTACGAATATTTAAAAATAATTATGGGCAACCGCCGTCGGTTTTGGGTTCGTCGATTGTACGAGGACCGAGACATTCATGGTTTTTTTGGGCTCAATTTTGACCAACTTTATGATGACGATCCGGAACAGTTCAAAGTGGCAGTGCGTATGACCAAAGAAGTGTTTGATGTCTTATTCAATTTGGTCAAAGAAGACTTAACCAAGCACTCCAACAGACCCGTCATATCAGCAAAGTGCAGGCTGTTTTTGACTCTTGTGTGAGTACATATAATACCACGATTACGTGGTACCTATGTCCACATCTTTACCATTTTTATCTTTATAGATATTTGACACATGGAGGTAGCAAGCAGATGTATTCAATGGCATTCAAAATGGGACTCACAAGTGTAAAAAGAATAGTGAATGAAACCTGCGATGTTCTTTGGAATACCCTCGGCCACATTTACTTGTCAGTCCCAAACCAAACTGAGTGGAAACAGATTTCCAGTGACTTCAATAATATGTGGAATCTGCCAAACTGTGTGGGTGCCATTGATGAGAAGCACATAAACATCACTTGCCCCTCGAATTCCGGATCTCTTTTCTATAACTACAAGGGAACATATTCTATTGTACTTTTGGGAATCTGCGATGCCAACTACACATTTACTGGCATTGACATTGGCGCATATGGGTCTCAAAGCGACGGTGGTGTTTTATGGCACTCCGACTTTGGTCGGAAGTTATTTGCAAACCAGCTTGACCTACCAGAAGAACAGTATCTGCCCAATTGCAATGTCAGTTTTCCGCATTATTTTGTGGGCGATGCGGCATTTCCATTAAAAACGTTTTTAATGCGTCCGTATCCAGGTATAGTACTTGAGACTTTATTGCCAGATCTTTTTTATTAATACTTATAATTTTATTTAGGTGAGCGGTTACCTTTGAACCGGGAGAATTTTAACAAGCGTCTCTCACGCGCCAGGCGAGTAATTGAAAATGCATTTGGCATTTTAGTGTCCCTGTGGAGAATACTACTTGGCTCGCTAAATATGGCTCCGGAGTCAGCGGAGAAAATTGTGAAGGCAACTGTTTTGCTTCACAATTTCGTAAAGATGCACGATGCCACCTACATTCCCCCAGACTACGTGGACCAATACCACGGCGAGGAAATAGTTCACGGTCTGTGGCGGAAGGAAACAAGTCTTCCATTAAAAAAGCCGAAGAGGATATTTTACAACAACGCACCAAAGGATGCATTCAAGTTGAGAGACAAACTTAAAGATTACCTTGTCCATAATTGAGTTCAAGTTCATCATAAAATAAAACACAAATTTCTTTAAATTCTTTTATGGTTTTTTATTTTTTTTTTTTTCAATTTCCTCAAACACTTTTTTTAGAAAAAATGATTTCATTTCATCTTGCGTATCCTCTGGCAGCTTGATAAGAAAGCTATCAAGGACTTTGTAGGGGTCGGGTACAACCCATCCCAAGACAACTCATACCGGGACACCTCATCCCAGGACACCTCATACCAAGGGACAGCCCATCCCAGGACAACCCATCCCCGGACACCTCATACCAAGGGACAACTCATCCCGGGACAGCTCATCCCAAAAGAGAGAAAAATATGCTTTGGGTTACAGCCAGGCTTGCCAGATGTGGCGATTTGTCGCCAAACGGGCGATTTTTTATTTAATTTGGCGACACAAATTTCAGCTTGGCGACACCCTCAAAAAAGTGCGACTTCTGGCGATTTTTCATTTTTGTATTTAACTACCGCTCACACCTTATAGTCTTCGTTTTTTTTTAATTGCTGGATGAATTCATTGAATTTTTTCACAATAAGGTGTCTGAATACACACAGAAGAGAGATGAGTAACGTACGAAAAATTATTGATATCTGTCAGCTTGCCCGAATTTGCACTGAAAATATCGATCTGACATAATAATATCGTTTGAATCGAAACGACCTACCCATCCCTAAAATTAATGACATCTTCAAATTTGAAAGTTTCAGTGAGAAGAAAAGAAAGAAGAAACCAAAATAATTGTTTTAGAAAAACTATTTAAAATGAGTGGGAAATCAAAAAAACAAAGAGTTTTTAAATATAGAACGGAATGGGAACAATTGAATATATTTAAATGTATACCTATATCTATTCTATTATCTTACTTTTTTTTAAATAATAATTTTAATTTTTAAGTTCAACAGCGACAAGCTACTGTCTTGAGTTTTTGTTATGTTTTTGTTTTTTTAATGAATGAATTGTTTTATTGCACAATTTGCTTTATGGTAAGAATAATGAGTTGATTTGTTTTATTTCACTAAAATTTATTTCTTAATTGGCGATTTATGGCGACGAATATTTTTAAATTTGGCGATTTTTGGCGATATAAATTTTAAGATCGGCGATTTCGATTTTAAAAACCTGGCAAGCCTGGTTACAGCATGGAGTTTGAGTGAGGTTGTGGAAGAAGGGATAGTGATCACGTGGTCGATTGATAATATGTGATTGATAGATAGATACCTGAAAAGTATTTATGCTTAAAGGGTTGGTTGGTGGATATGCGTTGAGCGATATATGTATGTGCTCATGTGCATATTATTGTTATAGAGGGTGACCTTTTTGTGTGTAGGATATAAAGGAAATTGGAGAATGAGAGTATGTGTGTTTGTTTGTGGTTGCGTTTCGTGTGCGAAAATTTGTGTTCTCTTGTGTTGCGTGGCGTGAATGATCGAATCTGTATGATTCTAGACTTTAGAGGTTGGTTACCTTTTTTTTTTTGGCTATTGGATATCATATTTTCTTGTTTGGATCTGTTTCCATGATGTGAAGAAGAGAAGATGGCCAAGGAGCTTAAATAATAATGGATGATTTCATTTTAAATGGAATGGTGCGTAGGAATTTAAAATAAGGGCAGCTATGGCGATTGATAGGATTATAAAATAAAATTGTTCATCTAAATATGGGGATTGTGTACATGTATGTACATATGTATGTACATAAATAAATAGATACCTAACAATATGCCGCGTAGCGGCGCCCTGAGCACCTGCATGTGAGGCCGAAGGCCGTGCAGTGTATGAGTCGAGGAAATGTCCATAGTATTTTTTTTTTAGCGAGCGTAGCGAGCTCACTCACCCCGACTTTTAAGCTTTTGCCCGCTAGTCACTTCAATACTAAGTTGGGGCGGTTACAACGACTGTGGAGCGACAGAAAATAAGTGTTGTATTTACATAAATTTATATACCATTCCGCAGCACCAATAAAATAAAAAAAACCTTGCTTTGCACATTCAAAACAAAACAACGTGTGCGAGTGCGAATGAGAGATAATTGAGAGGATTTTCTCTGAGTTCGATGAGGGATGGTAAAATATCGGTATGAAATGTTTTGTAACCGAACAATATTAAGTTCGATCTGTATTGCAGTGTATTGGTGCATACTCCAATGTCTATTTAAAGGATAGAAAAAGAAAGATTGATAAAAGGATAGAAAATGTTTGTATTAAAAAGAAAAAATTATGAAGCTAATTCGCTCTAACTCTAAAAGTCATACGAGCTTCATCATTCACGCCACACAAGCAAATTTTTACAAATTTTATTGCCTGATAGTCGGGGTGAGTGAGCTCGCTATGCTCGCTAAAAAAAAAATACTATTTACATTTCCTCGACTCATACACTGCACGGCCTTCGGCCTCACATGCAGGTGCTCAGGGCGCCGCTACGCGGCATATTGTTAGGTATCTATTTATTTATGTACATACATGTACACAATCCCCATCTTTAGATCAACAATTTTATTTTATATTCCTATCAATCGCCGTAGCTGCCTTTATTTTAAATTCCTACGCACCATTCCATTTAAAATGATATCATCCATTATTATTTAAGCTCCTTGGCCATCCTCTCTGCTTCCCATAATGAAAACAGATAGGAACAAGAAAATATGCCATCCAATCAGGGGATACAAAACATACTGTGCATGCACATACACATGTACATATCATATTCGATTCATGCATACGCCGAACCGAACCTCTAATCGAATAGCCAACCAAAAAAAATGTAACCAACCTCTAAAGTCTGGAATGGCATATCATACAGATTCGATCATTCACGCCACGTAACACAAGAGAACACAAATTTTCACATACGAAACGCAATCATAAACAAACGCCCATCCTTTCATTCTCCAATTGCCTTTATATGCTACACACAAAAAAGTCACCCTCCATAACAATAATATGCACATGAGCACATACATATATCGCTCAACGCATATCCACCAACCAACCCTTTAAGCATAAATACTTTCAGGTATCTATCTATCAATCACATATTATCAATCGACCACGTGATCACTATCCCTTCTTCCACAACCTCACTCATTCTCCAAAACTCCATGCTGCAAGTAACAAACACCCATCCTCTTATTCTCCAATTGCCTTTATATGCTACACACAAAAAAGTCACCCTCCATAACAATAATATGCACATGAGCACATACATATATCGCAAAACGCATATCCACTAACCAACTCAACTTAAGCACAAGTATTTTTCAGGTACATATCTACCTATCATCCCATTTCCTATTTTCACTCACATATTATCAATCGACCACGTGATCACTATCCCTTCTTCCACAACCTCACTCATTCACCAAAACTCCATGGTGCAAGTAACTCAAAGCATATTTTTCTCTCTTTTGGGATGAGCTGTCCCGGGATGAGTTGTCCCTTGGTATGAGGTGTCCCGGGATGGGTTGTCCTGGGATGGGCTGGCCCTTGGGATGAGGTGTCCTGGGATGGGGTGTCCCGGTATGAGTTGTCTTGGGATGGGTTGTACCCGACCCTTTTCAGGTATCTATCTATCAATCACATATTATCAATCGACCACGTGATCACTATCCCTTCTTCCACAACCTCACTCAAACTCCATGCTGTAACCCAAAGCATATTTTTCTCTCTTTTGGGATGAGCTGTCCCGGGATGAGTTGTCCCTTGGTATGAGGTGTCCGGGGATGGGTTGTCCTGGGATGGGCTGTCCCTTGGGATGAGGTGTCCTGGGATGAGGTGTCCCGGTATGAGTTGTCTTGGGATGGGTTGCGATGACACCACTTTGTAGTAGTCATCATTCCGTCCTATAGACTTCTTCTTTGAAAGGAACTCGGTGGCCACTCCCATCAACACATTGAAGCGATCGGTTGCCTGTTCTTCGGTTTTGCGTTTTCTGCTTGCACTCGTTGATGTAGAGGGTGTGTCAGCGGACGCCTGGCTATCGGGTCTCGACTGCAACAAATTTTCCGTTGAAAACAAGTCGTCGTTTACCCTTCCCAACAAAATCTCTAGGCCGTCATCAACTGGATCATCCGGAAAAAACTGGGAGCACTCGTCTCTGTAGGACTACCCGCCTCTTCTGTGAAATTCCATTGGGAATTTGAGAATGTCCTGTAATACATTTACAGATGAAATATGAAATAAAAAACTAAAAAAACTATTTAAACCTTCGTGGGGCGACGTGCTCTTTTAAAAATTCCAACAGCGGGAAAAATTCTTTTTCCTCCACCGCAGCGCTTCCAGATTTTGCCTTCTTTTGAAGCTCTTTGAGGAAACGATCCCTTAATGACCTCCATCGGCTCTGACACTGCTCCACTTGAATAAAAATAAACATTAACTATATATTTTAAAGTTGCTTTTGTATTATATTACCTTCCACGCCAATAGCTGCCGACACATCTAACCAAGCCTTTTCCTTCTTCAATTTATTTCTATATGATTTTAAAGATTTGTCATATAGGCAAGTATGGGTTTTAAGAACTTCTATTAACTTCTCCTCAAACATAGTGTTTTATTTTTTAGAATCAGAACAATCACTTAATCAGAACAATCACTAATCAGAATTAATTAATCACAATGACAACCGATTGTCAACGGCGATGACAGTTTCTCTTTATCTCAATGCTTCCACCAATGAAATTGCTTACTCTCAATTTGTGAATGACAACCGATTGTCAACGGCGATGACAGTTTCTCTTTATCTCAATGCTTCCACCAATGAAATTGCTTACTCTCAATTTGTGAACGCGTGAACTTTAATATGTGAATGCATGAACTTCGATACGTAAATGTGTGAGAACTGCCAACGGATCGACGGATTGAAAAAGTAGAAAGTTCGTCTACTTTTTATCCGTCGAAGTTTATATATCCGTTGGATATTGGTCACCGTATTCTATTTATGTGTCAGTTAAAAACGACAGAGCAACGGATCAACGGATTCTATGGGTCGGGGCCTTAACTCGTCGGCCTACCCCCATTCAGTGCCACACTGCCAGTTGCCATGGTAGGTAGGTGCACGCTCCTCGTGCATATGAATCCGAGTGATAATGGAAATAAAGCAAAAGGAATGTGCTAAAAAAAAAAGACACACACAAAGCACATTCCTTTTTGCTTACATAATATTTCCTCTTCACCTATGATCGTGAAGTCTGTGCGGAGTGTGTATGTGTGTTTTTTCATTGCGAATAACTCATCGATCTGAGTTATTGGCAGTGCAAATGCACATTGGGGGTGAATGAAAAAAAAGATTGTGTGTAAAGTTTTTTTAAGTTGAAGTTTTTTCATTGAGGACAAAATGCACACACATATAGCACATTCATTTTTGCTTGTTTTTACTACAAACATAGTGTTTCTCTTCAGTCTTCATTTATGGCTGTGGAGTTTGTGTAAATAATTTCCTGGTAAACATTTTTGTTTCATTTCATTTGCACGCAATTGTATTTCGATGTATTAGAAAATTATTACAGATTTTCAAAATGCCTAAATGTTCATATAAAGGTTGTAACAATATCAAAAGAACGTTTTTCTTGTAATTTTTTCAAGTCCCTAAAAATCATAGAAGGGATGTTTGGGTAAAGCATGCTCAATGTAGTACATTGAAAAAACTATTTTTTATTTGTGAAACCCATTTTCATAGCAAAGATGTAAAGATAGAAAACACAGCGAAATTGCTAATTAAAAATGCCCTTCCAATGTCATCCATATCAGTGTGCAGTTGCTCTGATGTATCTATCGATGAGTCTTGTTTTAAAATCATGGATAACATCAAAGACACAAAGCTTCCTTTAATAGTCACTTCAGACAGTTCAAGTGCATCCAGCGTATTAAATATTAACCAAAACAAAAATGAAACGGGCAATACTGTCCAACCACACTTTCCGTTAATAGAGTTGCCGAACCTATGACATATTATTAGAGATTTTTCTCTAGCGTTGAAAATAATAGTTTGCAAATTTTTCATTCACAGTTTCCTTACCCCGAATCTCGTTTTCGTAATGAGCGAATAGTAAATACCATACCTCGGTATATTTTCGATATGCCAAAGCGATTAAAGGTTGATAAGGACTATAATTTTGAAAAAACTTTGACATGCAATTGCAAAATAAGCCAGTCGACGTAAACACTTTTGTAAATATGCAACTTTTTCAAAAGGCAAATGCACATTGGACGAAAAAGATTTGTGTTTGAAGTTTTTGTATAAGTCTCCCACATTAAATTCTCATTTGGTGAGCTCTAGATTTAGTTTACCATCTTCATGCACAATCTATCGATGACATTCTTCCTTAAGTTTACCGGCCGGTTTTTCAAACCAAATGATTCATCTTTTAAAGAGCAAGGCTCAAACTATGTCAAACTTAGATAAAAGATGTACATATGTACATTAATTTTTGATGAAATGGCAATCAAACACGAACCTCATTGCAACATTAAAAATGACATGGTATACGGCTTTTCTGACTTCGGGGAGCTGGGTAGACGCGCTTCTGTAGCCTCCAAAGAAATGGTTTTTACTCTTAGGGGGTTAAACAAATATTGGAAGCAAGCTACATCTTATTATGCGAGTCTACCGGTAAAATGAAAAAGTCATATTGCTTTGGTGGGTTACTACAAACTTTACTTTATAGAGTTAATATGGGAAAAACTACAAAATGACCAGCAATTCCTTCTTATTGCACATTTGAATACTGATGTTGCAGAAAACTTATTTTCAATGGCTCGTTCAAATAGGGGATCATACGAACGAAACCCTTCGGCTTACAGTTTTATTAGAAATTTGAAGCAAATTATTTTCAAAAATTTAAAGTCATCAGAAAATGCAACTTACGAAGATGCTGGGGCTGAATCTTTATTGCACGAAGCTGATTGTGACGATCTTAAGTGTGATGACTCGAAAAAACTCGAAAAAAAAACGCGTTTAGTATTCTATCTCATTGAGTAACGTGGAAAAGAATATTTGAACTATTCAGTACCATTCGTTTGTCCGTGCAACAGAGGATAGGGTTTGATTCGAAAAGTTTTCTGTATAATTTCATACAATTCAAACAAAAACAAACAAATCTATCCGTAGCCATCATAAATTTCTGGCACTCTTTTTTTCCACATAATTCACTATTATCGTTACTCCTTATTCCTTATTTTACCTAACGCAACAAAACATATTCTATAACCTGGAGAGTGAAATTATCTATGAAATGAAAAAAAATCACATAAATCGGATAAGTGGTTCTCCGGCTAGGAGATCACTAACAGGAAATGACTTTGCCATTTGTAAGTATGTATTAGGGATTACGAATAACTCGATCTTATTGCGCCAGCGCACACTGGTTAAATATTCTCCCGCGGCAAACTTGGGGTAACTTCTACATCAATCGCACACTGAATGAATAATTCGGAGTAAAATTGAGTATACATGAACCAATTTTCATTGTTTTGGTATTTCTGATGTAAATTGACAACTTGTGTATTGGTTTACCCCTTAAATCACTTCAACGCTGGATGAAAATTTTACCCCGTTTCATACAGTTTACCTGCCCTTCCTTTTCTATAAATTGAGTTTTACTCCGGGGGATGTAGTGTGCGCTGTCCCATTGAGCCGTTCACCCAAAAGAATTAAGCTACCGTTAGTCTATCGGAGCTTTAATAATTCCATTCACACAACCACAAACCAATGTACCTACCTGTTTCATTTTTCACAGAGAGATTTAACGCACAGCCTTCTCACACAATATCTGCGTGCAGAAATGTGAATGAACGATCGAGAGTAACAACCAATAACAATCAATCCAACCCAAACAAAGTCTAATAAATACTCACGCACACTATTGCAACGATACCCACTGCTGCATGACTGCTGGCAGTGGTCTCCACTGAAGGAAAATTGTGGGCGATGATTCAAATAATTGTTTTGAAGATTGCTCAGCTTCCGGACAACGTAGAAGGATGCTTTATATCTCAAATGAATCAGAGGCGAATTTACTAATTTGACCTGGTGGCCAGGTGCGTACCTGTAGGGTAAAGTCGTTGGACGATCCCTACAGGCAAACGTTTCAAGAAGACTCACTGCCTCCTCGTGGCGGCCACCGGGCAACGGCCCTCATGCTGTAGCAGTCACCATCCGGCCGAGGAACTTGCTACTGTGCTTATGTGCCTCTCCTGTGCCCCGGTTGAACGGTTGCGGCAACGGCATGAAAGCCGGCTAATGTGAGCGACGAGGGGAGTAAACCCCAATATTAAATCCCTAATCCAAGGTGGAACAGCATACGCTGAGGGATGCATGGCTAAGAGGGTGCTTAGTCGTTAGTATGCGAACTCCGAATACCTGGCTACCTTCGGTTTCAAGCCAGCCTTCCTGTGGCATGCCGGGCTCTGTCATGGGCGACCTCCTTTCCCGGAGACTCGTGGGTCCAAAATTAATAAAAATAATATAAAAAACTTAAAGACCGATGCATCTATTATCGCATCAACCTCGGGTTCTGCTGTCGAGCAACCCGTTGTAGCTAGAGAAGCTTTAGTGCTCTCATCGGCCAACAATCCAACGGCCTCCAATTCTCGGCCTGCTGTTGAGCAGCCGAACAACGTCAGGAAGTCAGAAGGCGATGCCATATGGGCCCCATCTGAACCCTCCCAAGACCCCAGATCTGTAGAAGTGGAGTCGGCCACTTCAGATTCTGACGCATCTACCCTTGTTGATGCCTGTTGCGTCGCCTCGGAGAAATCCGGATGCTCTTCCATTGGGAAGATGCTAGACGGTCTACAGATCCAGCATCAGCAGAGTGGGTTCGTCAAACTCAATTCAACAGAGAGGAGACGGTTTAAACATGCTTTACGCACAGGTAAAGATAGGGAGAGTGCTCTCATCTTTGCCAAAACCGCCCCTCCCGCCTCTTCCGCCCCCCCTGCTAAACGCGAAAATAAGCGGGTCAGATTAGAGGATCAGACCCCGCCGGCTTCGGCCGCCAAAAAGGTCAAGGCAGGACCTGCACCAGATGTTCCCACTTTCAGCCAATTGGCTAGTGCTGTCAGGTTGGGTGTTGTCCCGGTTGACCTATCAACCCAGCCCCTCTCAAATGAGCAGATGGCTCTTTTCCAAGAGGCTGTTATAGACACCTCGATTGAGATGAGCAACAGTGGCGTGTGGCCATCCTTTTCAGGCTCGCATCTCAGATCGGGGTGGCTGACCTTCATCTGCGCAGACAGTTCTACTGCCGAGTGGATGCGCTCGAACTTTGAGAGGATTAGAGCTAAATGTGGACTGAACGTGACGCTGGTGGAAGAGGGGTCTTTCCCGAAATCACACATCGTCCGAGGGTTCTTTCCACAGAGTCTTGAGCTCTCCTCTGCGAAGATCCTAGCGACAATCGCTTCTCAGAACGCTGAGTTGCAGGCCAACACATGGAAGGTCGTACAGAGAGAGAAGGAAGGTGCGCTCGTTCATCTCGTGCTAGCGATAGACGACGCCTCCATGAAAAGGCTCAACTTCCTAAAAGGCAAGATCAACTACCGGTTTAATTTTGTCAAGCTGATCCTTAAGAGCACCGACAAGGTTTCAGCGTCGGACAGCGGTATAGTTGAGACAGCGAAGGCTGTACCATTACCTGCGGTGGAAACTATGTCCACCCTGCCCTTTAGTAGCAGTGCCGCAGGGCATGTAACTCCTGACGGTTCCGGATCAACTCCCATGGAACAGGCAGCAACACCAGCCACTTCCATCATCAGCGCCACTGGGCATGGTGATCAGAATGTTTCCGGAGCCGTCCCTAAAAAGCAGGCCCCAAGACCAACTTCCTCGACCAGCAGCGCCACTTCGACCGGTAAAGTGACCGGTTCACCTCATCCGTCAAGCGGCGCCACTGGGCATGCTTATCGGAAGGTTCCAGAGCCGACTAGAAGCAGACCACAGGGTCTTTCTACTCAGGTTGCTTGTCGTAGAGGAAAGGGTCCTAAAAAGGCCCAATTACTCCGGCAAGCCAGATCCTCGAAGGAGGATTAATGGGCACAATAAGAGTGCTACAGGCGAACCTGCATCATGCTAAGGGCGCGTCCGCTACCCTTAGTAAGCGGTTCGCCGAAGAAAACATAACCCTTGGTCTTATCCAAGAACCTTGGGTTATTTGCGGACAATTAAAAGGTCTAAGGAATAGGTCAAGTAAGTTATTTTTAAGTGTGGGGAGCCAGTGCCAAGGGCGGCCTGCTTAATAAGCACAAATATAAACTTTCTTCCTATTCCAGAATACATCACGAAGGACCTGGTGACACTACTCATAGAAGTCCCGACCGAGAGGGGAACACAAAACATCGTGTGTGCCTCGGCATATTTCCCCGGCGACGACGACATCATCCCGCCTACAGAGGTCCAAGGACTTATTCAGCACTGCCAAAAAAACAACCTACACTACATCATAGGTTGTGATGCAAATGCGCATCATGTTGTATGGGGCAGTAGTGGCATCAACAGAAGAGGTGAGTGTCTTTTAGAATACCTTACTAGTAGTTGTGTAGATATTTTAAATAGAGGCTCTAAACCTACCTTCATAAATGCGATTCGGGAAGAGGTACTTGATCTCACCCTTGCTACTCCATTTATTTCTAATTTTATTGAAAATTGGCATGTCTCTGACGAAGTCTCGCTGTCGGACCATCAACACATCAGGTTCGACATTCAAGGCAAACTGTCACATGCTTCTAGTAGATATGATCCCAAGTCAACGGACTGGAATTTATATCGAGGACTTGTTCTCTCAAAATTGGATATGCTCGTTACACCTATCGAGTCCATAGGGGACCTAGATGAAGCGGCATACCAATTGAATGATGTGCTGCTTACTTCCTACCACGACAGCTGTATTCATAAAACCAGTTTGTGTAAACGAAAGGTTCCCTGGTGGAATGATCAGCTTGCCAAACTTAGGAAGCAAGTCAGAAAACTCTTCAACCATGCTAAACGCACGAAGAGCTGGGACGAATACAGGTCCGCTCTTACTAAATACAATCTAGAATTGAGGCGATCCAAACGTGCTACATGGAGAAAATGTTGCGAAAACATTGCTGACCTGCCAGTAGCAGCACGAATCCATAAGGCACTCGTTAAAGATCATACTAACTGTGTAGGCTTAATAAAAAAACCTGATGGCACTTACACGTCGGACCGTATGGACACTCTCAAAACCTTACTTGAGGTCCATTTTCCAGGTTCGTCCACCCATGTACAACACCTGTACTGTAACGCAGCTGACCATAGGGTCGGTATTGCTAATAGAGCAATTAGTTTATCCGGAAAAATTTTTAGTCCAGATAAGGTTAAATGGGCGGTGAGCTCCTTTAAACCATTCAAAGCCCCCGGCGGTGACGGTATCTTTCCAGCACTTTTGCAGAAAGTTATCGACCTCATCATGCCGGGTATCATAGCTTTATTTAGAGCCAGCTACTATTGGGGATACATCCCGACTACCTGGAGACAGGTAAACGTGATCTTTATTCCCAAACCGGGCAATAGGCCCAGTGAGCTGCCTAAATCTTACAGACCCATAAGTCTAACATCATTTGTTCTCAAAACGATGGAGAGACTCATCGATGTTCACATTAGAGGTCGGTTAGATTTGTCTACCCCTCTGCACTCAAGTCAATTTGCATATAGGAAGGGCAAATCCACAGAAGGGGCTCTTCACTATCTTGTGAAGAAAATTGAACGAACTCTTGGTTCTAAGGAAATAGCCCTATGTGCCTTCCTTGACATTGAGGGCGCTTTCGATAACACTGGCTACAGCTCAATAGAGAGAGCAATCAGTAGCAGAGGCATCGAAGATTCGACCAGCAAATGGATAAGAGCCATGCTCGAAAGTCGAATTATGACTTCCTCCTCGGGAGGAGTTTCTGTGTCTGTGGTGGAGTTCTCTCTCCCCTTCTATGGTCACTAGTCATAGATAACCTTCTAGTCGATCTTCACAGATTAGGCTATACCGCCATTGGTTATGCGGATGACTTGGCGATACTTATTAGTGGCAAGCACAGCGCAACCATCTCCAGCGTCATGCAAGGTGCTTTACTACATGTTATAGAATGGTGTAGCAGAGAAGGACTATCCATCAATCCCTGCAAAACTGTTCTTGTGCCTTTTACTAGGAAAAGACTGGTCAATCTAGGACCTATCATTATCAAAGGCACTACTCTAGCTTATTGCAGTGAAGTCAAATATCTCGGGGTTATCCTCGACAAACGGCTCAACTGGAATTCTCATATCAAGTTCGCCATCGAGCGTGCTAATAAGGCCATGTGGGCCTGTAGGCGCCTGTACGGCAGAACTTAGGGCCTTAATCCAAAAATGATACATTGGATGTATACAATGATGGTGAGGCCTATTATCACATACGCGGCCATCATCTGGTGGCCGAAAGTTCTTGAACGGACAACGGCAACTAAACTCCAGAAGTTACAAAGAGTTGCCTGTCTCGGCATCACAGGTGCTATGCGTACCTGCCCGACGGCAGCTTTAGAAGCAATCGTTGGGCTTTCACCCCTTCATATCTTCATTAAGAAGACAGCTGCTAGGTGTGCTATCAAGTTGCAGATAGAATACAAGTATAAATCAGGTGACCATGTGGGACATCTGAAAATTCTTGACTCAATCCCCAAAAGAGACATGTTTTGTACCATCCCAGACACCATGGTCAAGGAGTACTGTTTCGGTAGGCTATTTGAGGTAGAAATATTAGATCGTGCAAATTGGTCTAATGGTGTTCCGGTATTAGACCCTAGAGGTCTAGTTTGGTTCACAGACGGATCGAAAATGGAATTTGCAGTTGGAGCTGGTGTCTTTGGACCCAACACCAAAGTCTCGATACCTATGGGAATGTGTCCCACGGTATTTCAGGCTGAACTCCATGCCATTAAAATCTGCGCTAGGTTAAACCTTAGTAAGGGTATTAAGGGCGCTAGAATTTTTATATTTTCAGACAGTCAGGCAGCACTCAAAGCGCTGTTGTCCAATTTAGTGGACTCCATTTCAGTTAAAAACTGCTACGATGCACTGCAATCCATGGCGAGACTAAACAAGGTAAAACTTGGATGGGTTCCTGGCCATCAAGGGATTGCAGGTAATGAGCTAGCAGATGAACTAGCTAGGGCTGGCTCAGAATCTGCGTTCATAGGACCTGAACCTTACTGTGGCATTAACTGGTCATTCGCCACAGCGCCGATTAGTAACTGGGAACACAAGCTTCGTCTGGACCACTGGGAAAATGTCCCAGGGTTGAGACAATCCAAATTACTAATCAGGCCCTACTCCTATAAGGATATACTTAACCTTAATAAGGAAAGTATCAGGAAGCTAGTGGGCTTTCTCACGGGCCATTGTGGCTTGAGATATCACCTTAACAAACTTAACCTGGGCTCAGAGACGGAATGTAGGTTCTGCTCGGAGGAGGACGAATCGTCCGAACACGTTCTCTGCAATTGCCCAGCATTACATTGGTTAAGGAGACGTATTTTCTATAAAGAAATATGTACGCCAGCAGAAATGAAAAACTCTGCTACTAAGGACCTACTATCCTTCATTAGGGAGGTAGACGGTCTCTTAGACTAAGAACACCCTTATGATACAATAGATCTTCTAGGTCGCAGTGTCTGCCACATGGGCAAGGGTTATATAATAAAAAAAAAAAAAAAAAAAAAAAATACTAATTTGACCTATTTTTTTGTTTTAAAATCCGATAAGCCATTATTGAGTTAGAGCTGTAGAATAGAACTTTTTCCCCACTTAATTTACTATTATCGTTACTCCCTATTCGTTATTTCACATAACGCAACAAAACATATCCTATAACCTGAAGAGTGAACATATCTATGAAATAAAAAAAAAATCACGTAAATCGGATAAGTGGTTCTCCGGCTAGGAGGCAACTAACAGAAAATAATTTTTGTTTTTATAAGTATTGGGGATTAGGGATAAGGGATTAGGGATAGGGATTAGGGATAGGGATACAATAAGTATGTACATATATGAACAATTAATAAATATTAACAGTCGAGTCGAATGAGCCATGTCATCACTTTATAAGGAGTATTATAAGAAGTAATTGCAAGTACCTTCAATAAATAATTTTGAAGTTATTTATAGTGATTATGAGTTGTTTTTTCGGGGCTATTATTGGGCCATGCCCAATATTTTCTTCCAAAAATGTTTTCAAAATAGTTTTTTATCACCTCTATCAACTCTATGTGAATACATGGCTTCTACATATTTCTATCGAGCCTAATCCTCTTGTACAAGTTAAAAAGGTGAGGGAAAGGATTTCAAACTGATTTTAACCTTCATCTCATCCTCAAAAAAAAAACGTTGTCTACCCTTGTGTGTAGATTTCTACACATATGGGATTTTCCATGAATGTTTTTTTTTATTATGATAATCAAAAAAATTACTTTTATATTTTTATTCTAAAGAAACAAGTGAAAATAAATTTGAATTAGTTTTTCTTGAATGCATTTTACACCCACATTTCGGTTGCATATGTTGATTTTTAAAAGCAGCTTTTGTGCAGAAACAACAAATTGTCTCATATGTATATTGTTATGCCTGGTTTGGCTATACACAAGAAAAAAAAGGATCCACTATAAGTCGTCGGGCCGGATATGGCTGGGGTCAGGAACCTCCGGTGTTACCTTAGACTTTATTGCAAGAGTTTATCGAGCGCCGCAACAATTTTAGTGTTATGAAGAAGAACGACCAGCGAATCGTTTTTACCAAAGTTAAAACAAACCACCGAAAAAATGTTCAAGTAATTACCAGCGAAACGTTTTTACCAAAAGTTAAAACAAACCACCGAAAAGAATGTTCAAGTAATTAAAAACGTGCACTTTTCTTTATGTAATAGAGAATTCTTTATTAAATGAAATAAAATAAAATAGTTCAGTAACAATTGTATAGTATGTCTTGCCAGAAGGGCGGAAAATCAAAACTTAACTTTAACATGCAATTCGAACCATTTTTTGTAGGCAAAATTTGCTGACGCCGCTACTGTATGCTGCTTGTGCATAAACTGCTGATGATGCGTCTGGTTGTTTCGCATGTCGGTGTTCCGTCGCATTCGTGACCTCAAAAAGTTTTTTTTTTTTTTTATTGTACATAACACGTCCCCCTTTCAGACACATCTAAGGATATTTTATCCTGAGATTGGACTTTGGTGTCCTTAATTCAAAGGCCTCCGCCGATGTAGAGTTCTCCGGTGTATCTGCCACGCCTAGCCTTACTTCAGGGTTCACTCGGTTCTTTCTATTGAAACACCTATTAAAAAGAGTTATCGTTGTTCTTCCAGATCCGCAGTTACATTTCCAGATAACATAGCTTATTATAATTAGACTCAGGACTCCAGATATTGATATCAGTACACCTTGTGTTCGTTCTGGTATTGGCTGAAAGGTTTTTGACCAAAAACTTCGTTGATTTTGAATTTCGGAGGTCATGTCTTGTAGCTCATGGATATCTTTCGCTGTAATTTTTGACATCGGTTCTCGTTTGATTGCTATTTCATGTAGTTTTACGTTGATGCAGCAGTCTTCCAAATCGCCGTATGAATATTTGTCTCTTATGGATACTTCATTGCCAACACCTAAGGTTCTTATTGTCATGTCATATGTTTCTAATTTACAATCATTATTAATTACAATTATGCCTGTACCAAAAAGTTTTCCTGTTTCTGTTTCGTTTTGACATTTACATTTAAAATTGGTTTCTTCAGTTATTGTGTACAAAAAGGAGTTATCTTTAATCTTACGAAATATTTCAATTTGCAAGTTTACAATTTGTGCATTGCAGTTTTCAGCTTTATTCCTCATAAAGATTCTTATCTCACAATTCGAATCACTTAAAGTACTACGTAATAATTGAGGACTACATACATGTATTTTATTAAATATTTTACAATCGTTTAGTTTTTCTTTTAATACATATTCTTCTCTGTTTTTATTTCTAATTAGGTACTTATTACTTGAGGTTAAGATTACAATTCCGTTTGTTACTATTTTTGGGAGAGTAATTGTTTCGTATACGTCAAAGGTTTCTTTTGTAACTGTTGGGTCATGAATTATAAAGATAATAGTACGGTCTTTAGTGAATGCCTTGATCTCTAACATTTTCAGAATTTCCGCGTAGTTTTCTAAATTTGGTTCTATTGCAAGTATATTATTGTGTTCGGATTCTCTTAGCTCGTTTAATAAGTCGGAAGGCTCAATGATACGCGGATGCAAAATTCCCGATTGAATAAATAAAAGACTGTCAATTATTTGTTCTATCTCAACTTCAAGTCGCATAATCTTATGATTAATTCTGGTAGATACTTCATCATAATAGGAAGCTAAAGTGATAGTTCGATTAAGATTGTCCTCCCTAGTATCAACCCTATTAATCTCATCAATAATTTCATTGATCTTTTTCAACGTTACATTAGCATTCTTTACACTTTCAAGTACTTGTTTATTTAGATGGCTCATTACTTTTATGTTTTCTTCCATACCGTTCTTTATTCTGATTTCATTCTCCGAAATGCTTTGAATTGCTGTCGAGTAATATTCAGCATCCTCGTTGTCCATCGTTCCAAATAAAACCTTAAGACCTGAACCTATTACATTAGCTAGACCTCGTTTTAATCTTTTCGGTTTTCCTACTATGCCTGAAATTATGCCAATTCTATGGTCTGCTTTAGCTATCTCTTGTTTTGCTGATTTTTGAAATTGTTTACACTCTGTTTTGGATTCTATACAAAGGTTGTCTATTGAGTTAATCATGTTTCTAATGTTAAAACTTCTCTGTTCCAGAATGGTTATATCTAAATGTGCTATTAAAGTTAATTTACTATTTATTTCTTTTCCATTTCCAATGTGGTTGAAGTATATCCCGGTATGTTTCTGAAGATCGTTTATGACTAAGTTCCCTGCGTTTGTCGAACGAACAGACGCATAATATCCTGAAAAATAGGATTTGACATTAGCTTTGTTGAATTTCTGTTGCTTGTTTTGAAGTTCTACGACTACGTGATTATCGTGTACTTCAAGAATGGGAAACGTACATACTCAATAATTTTCCTTTTCTTTCATTTCGTACAACTACCTTTTGACCTACTTTATATTCTATTGATTTACCTAATTTGTTGTCATACCTCACTTTCGATTTTTGCCTGCATTTTCTTGTGTTTTCCTTAACGATTTCTTGTTTTTTAAAGAGATTTGATTTTAGTTCATCAACATACCTAGTCATATATGGTTGTCTCGTCAACTGTGTCTACTGCGCTGGGTCTATTTACTTCGAATCCGAATACTATTTCGTAAGGCGTGTAGCCTGTGGTGTTATGAACTGTGCTATTATAGCAAAATCCAGCATATGGCATTTGTTTGTGCCATTCTCTCAGTTGGTTTAGTTCCCTACCTGTGGACTTAAGATACTCTAACAGCCTATAATGGGCTCCTTCTACGCTCCCATTGGCTTGTGGATAGGCCACGCTTGTTGTTATGTGACTGATACCGAGTAATTCGCAGAATTCTTTGAAAAGACCATTACAAAATACTAGGCCGTTGTCAAAATTCACTATCCATTCCTCCATTATTGCACGAGCGACAGTGCCCATCTCTTTATTTTTTAAGGGAATAAACTTAATAAATTTGGGAAGGTCGTCCTGGATTGTAAGGCCGAATTTAAACCCATCTTCCGTTTCTTGTAAAGGTCCTATAAGATCTATCATAATCTTCTCTAGAGCCCTATCCGCAGACGTAACAATTTTCATGGGGTTCCTTGTTGGAACTCTCTATTCACATTGGCATTGAGGACAGTTTTTTACAAAGTACTCTATATCTTTCTGCATATCTTTCCACTTAAATTTCTTTCTAATTCTGGCGTACGTTGCCTTTTGGCCGGTATGTCCTCCTAACTCCTCCTTTGGGTGGCAATGGTGTAGTGGTAGCGTCATCGTTTGTCGAGCTGATGGTTCGCAGTTCAATCCCTGATGTCAGCAAGCATTATATGATAAGAGGCAGTCCGATCAATTGCGAAAGTTTGTGACAACACTACTGCGAAGGCATAACACTGGCAGTAGGTTTGTCATATGGCTGGAGAAATTGATCGCTCTGTTGATGGTTGATATGCCCATGACATCAGGTGGATCGGGAAAAAATACTGTGAATCAGAAGCGAAGGCAAAACAAATAAATGACAACTAACCATCTCCCCAGTTATCTGGACAACCACCCCTGGAGCTAATGTGTGAAACCTAATATATCTGAGTTTCAAACCACTACACCAACCTCTTTCTCTCTCTCTCTATCTTCCTTTCAACGCCCGCACTATGTGTAAACATTAAAAGGGTATTCATAACCCCTTGAGTGCGGGTAAATTATAAAAAAAAAAAAAAAAAAAAAAAACAGTCCTTTATGATATTCATTTATTATGATTCGTCTCCTTTCAGAGTCAAATACTTCCTCTTTATTGTCTGAAACGTCTTAAACGAAAAGAGCCAGATTTTCGCTGCTAGCCGTTACTGGACAGCAGGTCGCCGTTGCTGACTTCGGTAATCCCACACGGAAGCTAACTGAGGACCAATGGCGACTAATTGAGATCAGAATCCTTGATGAGGTAAACGACCTCATTGTCAAAGAGAAAGAACCCCTACCACTCTTTGGCACCCTTAACACCATCCAAGGATTCAAATTAGTGACCTGTGAAGACTCTCACACTCTCGCATGGCTCCGAGATTTCATCTCTAGGACCAAAGCTCCTTGGCCGAATGCTGTCTGATCGACAAAAAAGAAATCGTGCAGTTGACTAGACCGAGGGCCAAGCTCTTTGTACGGGGACCTTACATTCCTAGAGATCGGATCGAAAGATACCTCAGATCTTTAAATAAAGACCAACTGAGCCATGCCTGGGAAGTGCTAGAAGTAGGGGAATACAACGAATCCGGTACGGAAGTGACAGTGTTGCTCAGTCACAAATCAATTCCGTTACTGAACAAGATAGGCTTCAAAGTCCGCGTCGGTATAAACCGATGTAAGCTCAGGCTTATTGCCAACTCGGCAAATAAAAGTAAAAAGGAGGAGGCGACAAAGCACTGTGATGAAGATAGTCCAAATAAACCTACATCACAGTAAGGCGGCCAGCGCCAACCTGATCTACCTCATGGAGGCTAGACAGATAGACTTGGCCCTAATTCAAGAACCCTGGATTACAGGTGGCAAAATAAGGGGGCTAAACTCAAAGGAACTTGTACTGTATAAAACGGCTCAAGTAGATACAAATAGTAAGACCAGAACCTGTATAGTGGCTAGGAAACAGATTAATCTCTTTCTTCTATCTACCTACAGTGATATAGACCACACAACAGTCAAGTATGAACGTGACGGGCTCCCGCCGCTGATCATATGCCATATGATGCAGTAGAAGGACCTCCAGCTGAACTAACTCGCCTACTTGTTCAGCGTGCCGCGCGAGAAAAATGGGACCTAGTCATAGGTTGCGACGCGAACTCCCATCACATTCAATGGGGTAGCACCAACATCAACATAAGAGGTGAGTCACTTTTTGAATTCCTTATCCTAAATAACATATTAGTTGCAAATAGAGGCACAGAACCAACTTTTGTTATTAGAAATAGGCAAGAGGTAATTGATATCACTCTAGTAAGTAACACAAATACAGTAGTGATAGAATAATGGAAGGTACTAAAAGATGAGACATTCTCTGATCACAAAATCATTGAATTTCTGATACCGGACAAAAATCATGTCTTAAAACCATATAGAAATCACAGGAAAACTAACTGGGATATCTTTATTATGGAAGTAGGAATAAAGACAGGAACTCTTCAGACACATTCTCTGCTTGAGCCTGAGAGCATAGACAAGACAACCGATGACCTAACTAAAGTTCTCGGTACAGCCCTTGAGAAGGCATGTCCCCTTAAGGAGACGAAGAAAAGCAGAACAAAATCTCCTCCATGGTGGACAAAAGAACTGTACAACATCAGGAAAGAAACACGGAAACTTTTCAATGTTGCAAAACACACAAGAACAGACAGTGACTGGGTAACCTACAAATCCAGCCAAAGAAGATTCAAGATAGAAACCCAGCGAGCTAAACGCTGTTCGTGGAGGGCCTTTTGCAGTGAGATAGAAAACACCAACGATTCGTCTAGGCTTAGAAAAGTTCTTGCCAAAGAATCAACTGCACTGGGCTCTCTTAAAGACTCCGACGGCCACTGGACAGAATCCTGTTACGATACGCTTGAACTCCAACTCAACACTCACTTCCCAATCTGCACCTCCCACAAGAGTAATGACCTGGATGAGCACGACAACACGGAGCATACAACACCAGCGGAATTGATAACAGAAGAAAGGATAAAATGGGCTATCAACTCCTTCTCGCCATACAAATCTCCGGGAATGGATGGCATCTTTCCTATGATGCTACAAAAATGTGCAAATCACATCACACCCCACCTGAAAAACATATTCCTAAGTAGTCTAACCAGGGGATATGTACCAAAATCTTGGCGTGAAGTCAAAGTGGTTTTTATACCTAAGGCTGGTAAACCCAGTCACACTACCGCGAAAGACTTTAGACCTATTAGCCTAACCTCTTTCGTTTTAAAAACCCTTGAGAGGCTAATTGACATCTACATTCGGAGTAAATTGAACCCGACCACCATATCTCCAGCCCAACATGCATATACAAAGGGCAAAAGTGTTGAAACAGCGCTCCACAGCGTTGTGAGTACCGTGGAAAAGACACTAATTGATAAGGAATACACTCTTGCGGCCTTTCTAGACATCGAAGGGGCTTTCAACAATGTCCAAACCGATGCGGTTAAAAGAGCTCTAGTAAACCTTAAAGTGGACAACACTATTATCAACTGGATAATGGGTATGCTCAAAAACAGGCTGATCTAATCGGAAATAGGAGGTGTTCATATCAAAGTATCAGCATCTAGAGGCACCCCTCAAGGTGGGGTACTTTCACCCCTTATCTGGATTCTTGTGGTAAATGAAATTTTAATTAAGTTAAAATTTAGTGGTGTTAAAGCAGTAGCATATGCTGACGATCTAGCACTACTAGCGACAGGCAAATTCCTATCTACCATAAGCGACCAAATAGAAAGCGCCTTATCCATGGTTAATACATGGACCAAGAACTGCGGACTTGCGGTCAACCCGCAAAGGACTGAGCTGATCCTTTTTACAAATAAAAGGACTATACCAGTATTTGATCTGCCATCAATTGAAGGGACTCCACTTAAAATTTCTGAAAGCGCCAAGTACCTAGGAGTCATCCTAGACAGGAAATTGAACTGGAATCTCAATATAAAAGAAAGAGCAAAGAAAGCAATGGTAGCTTTTTATGCCTGTAATAGGATATTCGGTAAAACCTGGGGTCCTAGTCCTAAGATCATCATGTGGCTATACACCGCGGTAATTAGACCGATACTGACATATGGTAATTTAGTCTGGTGGCAAGCGCTATGTAAAGCTACCAACCTCAAAACCATGACAAAGATTCAAAGAATGGCCTGCATCGGCACCACCGGGGCAATGAGAACCACCCCCACAGCGGGGTTGGGAGCTATACTCAACCTTAAACCCCTTGATATCTTCGTACAGGAGTCTGCCGCAAACAGTGCCCTGCGACTTAGCCAAACTGGATGCTGGAAATCCAGTATAACGGGGCATGCGCAGATCCTACGTAAATTTACAGAAAATTCTGTATGTACAGACTACACAACACCCTACCTTGACTTTGTAAGACCATTCGTTACTTCCTTTCCCAGTAGAGAAGAATGGCACGAAAATCAACTATCGGGTTACGAATCATCGATACCCATCTTCACAGATGGCTTCAATATCCATAGTTTGCTTATAGGTTCTAGAGTATGGGTGGTTTTTAAACTCCTAGGGCATCACAATGGATCCACATGGATCTAAGTGTGACGGATGCAGAATTCTTTTGCGCCCGTCAACCCACTAACCTAACCTAACCTAACCTATTGTCTGAAGCATTTTCCTCTCTATCACTAGGAGGTTCGTTTTGCGATATAACATCGTCTTCTGGGTTGTCCTCGATATCACCTATTATGTTATCATCTCTTATGTTCCCATTCTCCTCTAACATATTGCTTTCATTCGTGATTTCGTTATTATTTTCTACATTTTCCCTAACTCCATTATTTACTTCGATACCCTCTTCTTCCAACAGGCTCATCAAGTCCTGCCATGTTTCTTCTTTTTCTCTTTCCGTTATCCTAACGTTCCTGCTAAGCTCATCGGCCACAACATTATCCTTACCTTTCTTATAAACAATAGTATAGTCGAATTCCTCTAATTTGAGGCGCCACCTCACGAGTCGACTACCAGGATCTTTTACTTTAAACAACCACGTTAGAGGTCTGTGGTCGGTTTGGATAATAAATTTTGTTCCGTAGATGTACTGTCGAAATTGTTTTGTAGCCCATACGATGGCTAGACACTCTTTCTCGGTCGTACTGTAGTTAATCTCAGCTTTGTTCAGCGTTCGACTAACAAAGTGTACTGGTAAATCTTTACCGTTGCTCTCCTGACTAAGCACTGCACCGATACCTTTATTAGAGGCATCTGTTGTTATGATAAATGTTTTGCTATAATCCGGGTACTCTAGTATGGGATGTGTTGTTATTAATGCCTTAAGCTTATTAAATGCTTCTTCCTGGTCTTGAGTCCAGATAAATTCAGCGTCTTTTTTTAACAATTTGTTCAATGGCTCAGCGACTTTACTAAAATTCTTAATGAATTTCCTGTAGTACCCTATCATTCCAAGGAATGACTTTATTCCTCTAGGGTTCTTTGGTGCTTCCATTCTTTTAATGCTTTCTTCTTTCCCTGGATCGGGTTTGACTCCCTCGTCAGTAATTACATGCCCTAAGTATGAGACTTACTTCCTAAGGAACTCGCACTTATCAGGCTGCAATTTGACATTTGCCTTTCGCAATTGCTCGAAAACTTCCAATAATTTTTCATTATGCTCATGTAAATAAATTCTTTCCGTATACGACGATGTCGTCTAAGTAGACGAAACATCGGATTCCCTGCAGACCTGCCAGAACTGTATTCATCAGTCTCTGGAAACAGGCCGGGGCATTTTTTAAACCAAATGGCATTCTCGTATACTCGAAATGGCCATATGGAGTACTAAATGCCGTCTTTTCGATGTCCTCTTCGTCCATTGGGATTTGGTGGAACCCAGACGTTAAGTCCAGGGTTGAAAAATATTTGGCTTTTCCCAATTGATCGAGGATCTCGTTTATGTTGGGTAGAGGATAATTGTCCGAAATAGTCAAGTCGTTCAACTTGCGGTAGTCAATTACCATCCGCCACTTTTTTTTACCGCTTGCGTCTGACTTTTTGGCAACTATCCATAGCGGAGAGCTCCAGGGAGAACTGCTATTTTGGATTACTCCATCTTCTTTTAATTTTCCTATCTGTTTACGAACTTCTTCATCATGTACCTTAGGGTACCTATAGGTTTTGTTGAAAACGGGTTCACAATCCTTTTGTGT
Source organism: Blera fallax (assembly GCA_946965025.1). Classification (NCBI taxonomy): domain Eukaryota; kingdom Metazoa; phylum Arthropoda; class Insecta; order Diptera; family Syrphidae; genus Blera; species Blera fallax. Next base: position 55,489,641 of record OX337246.1, read on the forward strand.
CCGTATTTTATGTTTTATGATAGAAGTTTTAGACAATTTTTCGTTTTCGATACTGAAGATGTCACTATATTTTTTTACAATTTCGATTAGGCTTTCTTCTTCCTCTCTGTTTAAATGGTCAGTTCGGACGTTACCCGACACTAACTGAGATCTACCTTTAGAAATTTCAAATTCACTTAAATTTTTTCCTACGATCCTAACATTTTTTAAGTTAAATGGCTTGTCAGTAGTATTAACTATCGAAACTAGACATTTTCCATCATTGTTCAAAGTGACGCAATTTGAAACTATGATACCCCCGGTAATTTCCTGTCTGGGTACCATAATTTCATTGTTTAAGCTACTATCAATCCTAACTGTTCTAAAAACTTCAGACCTTTCTTTCATAGTAAATTCCTCTCCTAGAAATCGTAGAGGTGTCTTTCCATATTTTCCACTGATAATATTTTCCTCGTAATTGATCGAAAAACCGCCGTCTATTAAGAAGTGGTTCCCGATCAACCCATCAGATTTTCCAACTAGGGGAACAAATCCAATTTCTAATTTCGTTTCGCCTAAAGTTTCACGTATCTTCCCACCTATTCCACTGAATTTCGTTTTGTTTGCTGTATTCACATCATCTTTGTAGACACAATTTGCCTTGATGAGAGATATTTCGGCTCCCGTATCAACTATAAGTTTCTTAATTTCCCCGTTGATTACTACTAAAATATGAGGGCTTTCTGAGTTATCAAAAGCTCTAAGCTGCCATTGTGCCTCACTTACCATGCAGCCTACCGAAAATTTCTCTCTTTATATTGGACTGCGTTTGAAGTTGAAGGCTGATCTGGATTTTGCCTAAATGGATTTCCATTTGCTCTATTTTGTTTCTTCTTAGGGGACCTACAGTTTCGAGCTATGTGACCTGGTTTGTCACAATTAAAACACAGCTTTTCCTGGTAGTTTATCTTAGCTAAATTCCTATTCGTGTAATCTTTTTGAGTATTGGATTTAAATAGATTGATACGCTGTTCTTCCTCAGAAGCGAACTTACCCGCCTCTGCAAGATTTTTGGGGCGCTGCGTTATGACATACGTAGATAATCGTTCACGAAGACCATTTATAAAAACCGATAAAGTTTCACTTTGGATGTACTCTATTTGGCCCTCTTCGTGTTCCTTTTTCAGGCCCGCAAGCTTAGTTTGGAGGAGACGTCTTTGTAATGTCTCAACTCGCTGTACGTAATGTACCACGGATTCGTCCCTATTCTGTCTGATTGAAATTAATTCCCTATGTAAATGTAGAGCGCTGTGAGGCTCTCTAAACACTGTTAATAATTCTTCTTTTAACGTTTTCCAATCTGCAAATCATCAGAATTGTTGTGGCGTTGCCACGAATTTTGGTTTTGATGTACTTAAAAAGCACGTTCTTCTGTGCCTCGGATGCCAGTTCGATGGCATCATCGCACGAATCGATGAAGGTAAAAACCTCATCGCTTGTACCGTTGAAGGAAGGGATGAAGGAGATTAACACGCTGATGGAAACTTCTGACATAACTGAACTATCACTGTTAACTAATTCTCTATTATCAACTTCGTTATCTGAATAATAACTTTCGCCTACGTCGACTTCACTACTATTTTCTAGCGATTCGTTAGTATTTATGTTTAATGCACTTAATGATGCACGGAGATTTGAAACATTAGAAAACAAAATTATATTTTATTTTATCTTTCTAAAACCTTCGATTATTTACTTTCACTTGAGTATACGAAACAGTCACTTTACAATAAAAAATTACTCACATAAATAATACTACAAGCTCCATGAATCCCTCGCAGTTGTTGTAGTGGAATCCCACCGCTGCCACCAAAATATGTGTTTTGGCTATACACAAGAAAAGAAAGGATCCACTATAAGTCGTCGGGCCGGATATGGCTGGGGTCAGGAACCTCCGATGTTACGTTAGACTTTATTGCAAGAGTTTATCGAGCGCCGCAACAATTTTAGTGTTATGAAGAAGAACGACCAGCGAAACGTTTTTACCAAAGTTAAAACAAACCACCGAAAAAATGTTCAAGTAATTACCAGCGAAACGTTTTTACCAAAAGTTAAAACAAACCACCGAAAAAAATGTTCAAGTAATTAAAAACGTGCACTTTTCTTTATGTAATAGAGAATTCTTTATTAAATGAAATAAAATAAAATAGTTCAGTAACAATTGTATAGTATGTCTTGCCAGAAGGGCGGAAAATCAAAACTTAACTTTAACATGCAATTCGAACCATTATTTGTAGGCAAAATTTGCTGACGCCGCTACTGTATGCTGCTTGTGCATAAACTGCTGATGATGCGTCTGGTTGTTTCGCATGTCGGTGTTCCGTCACATTCGTGACCTCAAAAAGTTTTTTTTTTTTTTTATTGTACATAACAATATATTATTTTTGTGGAGGACTTTTCTTCATAGCAAACGTGACATCTTGCTCTGCCTTTCATTTGTGGTGGAACGCTTCTTGACCTTTTTGGTAGATTTAATGAAGGTGATGCAGAAATATCATCTAAAGATTGTGCTGCTGAACTTTCTCGTGAAACAGTTGCAAGCAAAGATGCTGATGATGCCGATCTTGGTTTACCACTTCTAGTTGCCATTTATGGTTTTGCAAGTAAAAATTTCTTTCATATTTACATACTTTCACCTTGAACAACTGATTCGTTTGATTCATTTGATTCACTCGCTTCCTCTTCAACGTCAGAATCACTATCATCTGAATAGAAGTCATCGTCATCCCCAACATTTTCTTTTGGCACAAATTCGTCGTCGCTGTCTCCACAAATATCACTATCATCACCAGTGTCTCTCCTCTCCATAGGTTCGTCAGGAATCCGAAGCATGCCAGATGTTGTTGGCAAAGGTTGGCCAGCCCACCCTTCGTGTCTTACGACACAAACCGAATGCTACCTTTCTGGCCGAAATTCACGAAAGGTAGCCCCTACAGTACCCCTCTCAGCCACAACCTAAGTCAGTAGTAGACCGTCAGTCGGTCTTACCGTCAAGTAGTCATCGTTCGTATTGTCCTGTTTAGTCCTCGTCCATCTACAGGAGACGGCCCGGTCGTCCTTCCACACACCGAACAAAAGAACCTAAACACCCATAGTGTACTTTTCACGTTTTATTTTTTTTCTTTAAATCTTACAACTACTTATAAATTTAAAACCTAACCTTAAATAAAACTGTTCTTAAATCTATGTTTTATATGTATATATCTGTGTTCCAAAATTTTATACAAGAAGCTTAAAATTACTCACGGTTTTGTGGCTCCCTCGTTGTCCTGCCGGCAGCACTTATGAGAAACCCTGTTTTTCTTTTATTGTCGTGGCTCCAAGTGAGCCTATACCGCGCACAACACAAACAAATCTAAGAGCAGATTTTCCAACACTAATTTTTTTTTTGCGAGCTACGCTCACTATTGCTCAATAAAATTTAAAATAAGACTAATTAATAACTATACACTTAGCATGTGTAATAAAATCACTAAATTTAAAATAAAAACTAATAAAAAAACTAAATTCCAATACTAAAACTAATAAAAAAATTCACTCAATAAAAAAAAAACAAATTAAAAAAAAATCACTAGCACTATCAAAACGTTGGGGGTCCCTCGAAGCACTCGTTAGGGCGAACGGCGCCGTTGCAGGGTACCGGAAGATCCCCGGGTACCCTGTTATGGGGAGATGTCTGGAGGTGTCGGGCTCCTCGGACGATCTCGGTGGAGAGCCTCCCGCTTTGGAGGTGGAGTTGCTTCCTTGGCGGTGGAGCTGGCGGCGTTCCTTTTTTTTTCTGCGGCGGCGGAGTCCACCGGGCGCTTGTTGTAGCCGTGTCTTGCTGGTGGTCGTTTGGCCTTAAGGGGTGCGTGCTGCCTCAGTGCACTCCGCATTCAGGAACTGTCGCAAAGTTTCTTTCGCCAGCGATCTGCCCAATGGTGCTCCTTCCGTTCCTTTTACCTCTTTTTTTTTCCTCTCCTCCCTTTTCTTTTTTTTTCTTTTTATTAAAAATCTCTTTTTATTAATAAACCTTTTTTTTGTAGTGCCAAACTTACCCTATGTTCTTTTTTTTCTTTTTGTGTCACTGGCTTGTGTATATTATATGTCCTATATGTGTTTTATGTAAATTCTTTTTTTTTCTAAAAAAATTTTCTTTTTGGGGTGCGATGACCGCTCCACTATATGTCTTGTTATCTATTGTTCGTATCGTTGGTCGGTCCCGTCATGGTCTTTGTTAATCTTTCAAACTTCCCTTTGTCTCTCTCATTTTTCCTTGTTCTCTCCTAATTTGTCTTTGTTCTGGTCTCGTAATTCTTGTTTTTGTCCCTATTTGTTTCTATCCTTTTTATGTAATATTTCTATTTTCTTTTTTGGGCACTTGGAAGGAGAGAAGAGAAATTTCCCACCTTCCAGTTCCCTTCGTCAACTTTCCCTTAACTCTTTCATCTAAATTTATTCTAAAAAAATTAATAAAACTAATACATTTAAATAACATACATAAATTCCTTATAACTCCAACACAATAATAAAAAAATACCCTGGACACGATCACTTGGCAAAACATATTGGTGGGTTAATTTCTCGTTGGTATAAATTCACCAACAAAGGGAAGAGGAGTATATATTGAAAATGAAAGGGACAGTTGCATGGACAACGAAAGAGTACAAAGGATATGGACGTACATGGGTAAGTAAATTATTTTGCTTTTCTTTTTCCAATTGCGGAAATTTAATGATGTTTTATTTTTTTTCCCTTCAGGCTGTGCGCATAGGTAAGTTTGCTATTGGAGTTTGTTCCTAGGATTCACCTGCTGATCAGTTTTCTCGGGAACAAACTCCAGTAGCAATTTGTTTTGTTTACCTTAATTTTTTTTATTATGTATCTCTTTTTTTTCAGAGAGAAGGAGGTGACCGGGGTTGACGGGGATTGGGATGCGGGCATTTAGGTGAGTGTGGATAGGGTGTTGTTTCGGTGTTTGGGAAAGTATGTACATATATCGTCGGTGTGCTGCAAATGTTACTCAGATTCTTAGAGTGGGCTTTTCTAAAGCACACTTATGGACAGAGATTGGTATTTTTAAACAATTAAATAATCAGAATTAAATACATATTTCTTTTTCTCAGATTCAAATAGATTTAATTTGTGCGCATAATGATGCAGTCAGCAGATTACATTCTGAGCGGAGGAATAAAAGCCAAAAAATTATTACCATTATTATTACTCCTGTAAAAACCAAAAAATATTTCAGAAAATGACGAAAATAAAGGTAGGAATGCGTGCCCACAAAGTGCACTTTACCCGGTAAATTCAACAGGTTGGTAGTTGATTTAACAATTAAGTAAAATTGTAAAATTGAAAATCAAGACCGGAAAACATTGAATTGACTGTCGTTTTGGGTAAAATCAATAACTTTTCTTTCTCCGTGAAAGCCGCACAAACGCGTACATGCAGCCATCATACCACCTTGAATAGAAGACTTTATGATTAGTTTCTGACACAGATCAAATCGAGAATGTAGACATCATTGTACTTTCATAAAGCCGCGCGAACTTTGTAAGTTATGTTTAAAAAGTGAGCGAAAGTATTGCATACCATCAATTTTTCATGAATTATTTAATTATTCTGGATGTTTTTCTTATTTTTGCAATTTTGCTGAACAGTGGGGAAACCCAAGACGCAGAAAAATTACATATCTAAGTGAGTTTTGGTGAGCTCATGAGAAAGTGTAGTTTTTTCTTCTTAATCTTATCTTGTAAATCCACCAAAAACTTGATAAAATAGTTAAGAACACTGTTTAACATCATATTCAGTCATAGTCGAAGGTGAGACGGTTCACATAAATTTATTCAAAAGAAAAAAAAATCCGAAAAAAATATAAAACGGACACCAACAAAAGACTCCGCAAAAACAACAACAAAAGTTTAAATAAACGTGTAAAAGAAGCCTAGGCGCTACCTCTCCAGAATTTCCGCCAGCAAAAATCATGTCGGAAAATGAAAACTTGTCTGTGGGGAACATGACTATCACTGCATTAAAATCGGTGATAGAAAATTGAAATCTCCTCTACCTACTACTCGACGAAAAATTTAAGGGTTTGCCTACTAAATCCGATATGGAGAGTTTAGGAGCTGAAATATTTGCACTACAACAGAAAAATCAGCCTCTTCTAAGCAAATTAGAAAAGATGGAGTCCCGCTGCGTCTCACTGGAGCGTCAGGTAGAATGGCTGTCCAGAAAGGCAAATGAGAACAATTTAACTAAGCACTTTTCGGCAGAAAACGGAGTAATCGCGATAGATAAAGCCAAAACACTTTGCCTGCATTTACTGGAAACACAAAATGCAGCAGCAGTTGCGGGAGTACGATCGATCCGATCGAAAAACACAAAAACAGAAAACGTAATAGTGGAATTACAAAACAAAAGTGACGTAGTAGGTCGCATTCTGCAAACTGCAGCCAGGGTCAGGAACACTGGCATATCGATTCACCGAGATTACCCAGCCGCAGCACGAGAAAGAAGTAGGCGCCTCATGGAACTTAAGTCGGAGATCACGGCTAAAAACGATAAAATCAAAATGTAAATACAAGGGAACACAATCAAAGTTCAAGAACACATTTTTTTTTTTTGATGACGTTGCTGGGATGACATTTCTGCAACAGTTGATGTATGACAAATATGAGATGACAGCTCAACCTAAGGGTGCCTCCGCACTAGCAGATGATCAGAACAGTGTCCGTAAAAATTGTGTTTAATGAATTTAAATAAAAATGGTAATGTTATTGTAATATAAGTATATGTTCTTTAAAAATTTTTGCTTACAATATATCAGGCTTAGGTGGAAAATTGTTTTTTAAGAATTTTTTTAAATGTATAAATCAGTATGATATATTGTTTTTGTTTGAGACTTTCGTTTATCAAGAGATGGAGCAGTTCGAATTTTATTTTAAAGATTATGCATTACATTGGATACAAGCAATCAGAACTGCTACACGGGAAGAGCTAGTGGAGGATGCCTGTACGGGATAAAGAAAAATAGCAACAAACTTCTGGATTGCCGCTACACAAGGGAAAATGAGAGGACTCCTATTGAATTAGTAACGAAACATGACCGACTCTACATAATTCCGGTTTATATAAACTGCAATCACTGGATGGAACACTTCTCAACTTTGTATGACTTTTTGCTCCAATTCGGTCGAGTAAATATAATGGTCATAGGAGATTGCAATGCGAGAGTCGGGACGGAACAACTGTTGCAGTAAGAACCAGAATTTTTTGTCGGAAACGTGAATGTCAGCAGGTGCGCAACAGATGTGAAGATTGATGGAAATGGAAGGAGGCTTATAGAAATGTGTGAGTCAATAGGACTGACTTTGATGAACGGGCGAACCAAAAGTGATAAAATAGGTCATTACATTACATTTCTCAGAGGTACTTCCTGCTCAACTATTGATTACTGCCTTGTACGCGGAAAGTGGTTAGAAAGCTTGGCTGATCTGAAGGTAGAGGAGATGACGTACTCCGATCATTTACCATTTATAGCCACGGTATCGTTGGAAGCACAAGCTGAACAATGAATACCTACATGCAGCTGCTGCCAAAGTTGAAATGGAAGGATGGTTGCCTGCACTCTTATGCTCAATTCTGTTAGCGCGAATTAACTAGGCTCTAACTGCGGCTCAGATATTCCTATGAGTTGCATTACTGAAGCTGCTAGACCTTTTCAGTCAATAGAGAGGCAGAAGAAGAAAGAACCATGGTATGATAGGGAATGCGAAGCGGCCAGAAGAAGATCATTTACAAGCCTGTCCTTGGTTAGAAGTACAAACACAAACCATGCGAAAATCCCATACCAGGAGGCCAACCGAAATCATACACGGATAATCTGACACAGAAGCTAGCCGAAGTTAGAGACAGTCGATCCTTCTGGAGATTAATTAGAGCCCTAAATGGCACTTTCTTCGCACGAGGAATTCAAATCGAAGCCTGTTTGTTAGCTAAGCATTTCGAAAACATTTTCAATCAACCGCTTATTTCAAGACAAATGCACTTTGCTGTACCGTTCCGTGAAAATGTTGACTTGGTCAGAGTGATAGCGATTCAGGATGTCATGAGGGTCATTCAGCGCTGTAATCTAAACAAAGCACCTGGTGAGGATCGCATACCATACGAGTTTTATAAATACGCCACGGAGCACTTCATGGAACAACTTGCGGAAGTATAAAACGTAATCTTCAAGAGGGGGGAAGTTCCAGTCAGCTTCAAAAGAAATGTAATCTTCCCGTTGTTCAAAAAAGGAGATGTTAGCGATCCCAATAATTATAGAGGAATGTCTTTTATAAACTCCGTTACCAAAATCTTCACAGGGATAATTTTAGACCGATTAACTGAGTGGATACGGCAAAACGATTTACTCAGTGAGTTCCAAGCGGGTTTCAGGAAAGGTTATTCAACTGTAGATAACAAGTATTGCAAGGACGTACCTTGATAATGCCAACAAATTATTTGTCTTTTTCGTTGATTTTAAAGCAGCCTTTTACTCCATTGACCCCAACGCCCTGTTCTACAAACTGAGTAATCTAGGAGTATCAACAGTGATGCCAAAGGGTATTAAAAGTCTCTATGAGGATACCATGTCAGCTGTGTGGGATGGAAAAGAAATATCAAACTGGTTTCGGTCAAAAATGGGAGTAAAACAGGGGTGTCTCCTCAACCCTCTACTGTTCTCGATCTTTCTAGATGACCTCGTGGAATTTCTGCCAGGCGGGATTTTATTCAATGGACTTACTATTAAACTCCTTCTATACGCCGATGACATAGTCATAATAGCAGAAACTGCAAACATGTTACAAATAATGATGAACTGGTTACAGCAGTACTGCCACTTATGGAATCTCACGGTAAATACAAATTAGTCCAAAATAATGGCATTTCGCAACGGGACTGGAAGATACGCAAGAGAAGAGAAATGGACCTGGAGAACGAAGAGATTGAGAATACCTGGGGGTCATCATTACACCGCAACTATCGTTCAGAAAACACTTACAAGGAAAGCTAAAGGAGGCAAAAACAGCGGTCAACTGTAATTGGAGAGGTATACAGGGCAAGAGGAATATCGCTGCAAGTATAAACTTTTTGAAGCTGCTTTGAGGTCCATTATGTGTTATGCCGCGCAAGTATGGAGAGTATTTCAACATGAAGAAGTCGAGAAATTACAGCGATACTTCATCAAATTACCAGAAAATACGCCGACGTATATGATACACCTGGAAACTGGACTACCACTGTTGTATATATTCACACTGAAAATGCACTTCGCCTACATAAGGAAAGTTATGTCCCTGCCAAGTTATTGCCTTCCAAATATCGTGGTAACGCACTTATGTACGTCGACGGGAGCTACAATTCTTTAGGGAATGGACTAGACTTGGAAGCGAGCATAATGTCCCGGTAATGTTGAATAACGTTATATCTTGGGAAAATACCCACCAAATGCTAGTGAATAGGATACAAGGATCTTCCTATGCTAAGAATATTGAGAAGGCACAGGAAAGTGCAACTAGATATTTATATAGAGTTCTGCAGTATGACCTTGGAGAAAAAAAACTACTTCCACGACCGGTATAGTTTAGATACAATTTCGACGATTTTTAAAGTGAGAGGAGAGCTTTTGCATCTAAATTACATGCCCCACAGAGCCAATCGCGATGAGGAGTGCACACTATGCAACTTACGTGTAAGGGAAGATGGGAAGATGTTTACCATTTCCTAGGAATTTTTCCCATTATAAAAACGATACGGCGAAATCTTTGGGGAAACTACATTTTAACTGCAAACGAAATGAAAACAATTTTAAAAGGTCAAGATTGTATAAGATTGCGTGAAGTTATCGCCAACAAATTTTGAACGAAGACTTTTAATCGAAATAATATATACATACATACATACGTAAATATATACGAAGATCAGTTAGTGAATTTAGCTTATTATTAATTCTAAATAAAAATAGTTATAGTTTTTCTTATATATGGCTGACGGCCAATGCCAATGCTAAATATATTGTGAATTTGTAAATATTGAAGTTTGTATGATAATAAAAAAATCACACATAAAAAAAAATAATAAAATCACATATCTAAATCAATTTTCTCTCCCCCGCTCGAAAAATCAGAGCACACTTATATCCCACTCAAGCGGACGCATCTTCCAGACATTGAACTAAAAACTGGTTATTTGCTTGTTGCCAATCTAATAAAATTTACAAAATCCAAGTGCTTGTACTTTCATTGAAAAATCCGAGCACACTTACACCCCACTCAAGCGGACGCATCTTCCAGACATTGAACTAAACACTGGTTATTTGCTTGTTGCCAATCTAATAAAATTTACAAAATCCGAGTGCCTGTACTTTCATCCACTCAGTTTTTATAAAGACGTTCGACAGTGCAGACCATTTATATACTTAAAGTTGGAGGAAACATAAAATTTCACTTTTTGATACGTCTTCAATAGCCATAAGGAAAAAAGTCTGCAGACAAGAAAAGAAACACGAAAGCCATAACAAAACTACATATCCCTGAACAAAGCGCAACTCTGACAGTGGAAATCAATTGCGTATCACCGCTCATCTCTCCTGTGTTAACCATCAAGGTGAAGGTGAAGATCGTTCGGTTTACACCTGCAGTGAATATAATGTTAGTGAACTCTGTGAAATCTGTACGGTAATAGCCTGATTGTTGGGTACATAAATTTTCTTTCCATATCCGTTTGGCGCGCAATATAAAAGAGCCGGTTTTGCGAAAGTAACAAATCACCAAAGAAAAAAATCAGGTTTACTCGTGTATCTTAAGGTGTTTTCACTTCGGACTTTTCCGCAGACGGAAGAAAGTAATTAGAATGCAGCATAACCGTGGGAAGAATTTTATCTGTGCTGTAAGTTGATAAACACTGTTTTTATTTTTCATTAAACGTTCTTTGGTAACATTTGATATAAAGGAGTTGCTCTAAGTTTAAGTTTGGGGTAAGGTAAGGTGGGGTAAGTTCATTTTCGGGTGAAGTGCAGACTCAATCTATTAAGACCTTATTATGGTCTAAAAAGGAGGTTTGATCTATGAACATGGGAGAAAAATATGTGTTTTGTATTTACTAGAGAGGTGGAAACTGTACTTGACTCGCCAAAAAAGTTTGAAACCCTGAAATAAAATAATGCATGATAAAGCTGGTAATTTCGTTTGTCGTATTGGAAACTTTTTCATTAGCACTTACCCTATTGAATAACTCACATATACATACATATGTTGTTGCAACCAAATTTTTTTTAACTTATGCCTTGGCACCACCAGAGGTGCATACACGGGGGCCAGTTGGTGCGTGATGATTCCCTACTTATTTGTGATACCATTTCCTCTCCTTTCCGAATAATAATAATTATTTTAATCAAAACCAACCTGTGCTCTTGATGAAAATAACCATGTTCTTGAGTGGGATTTGTGTTGATTGTTTTTCTTGCTGTATGGTCTGTTCTGCTTTTCAGAACACCAATAGAAAGGCTATAGTTTTCCGGTATGACAAAACTGTTTTTGTTACAAACTTTGATGATGAGGAAAAAACGTGTTTATTATTCAAGTGACAAAAAGAAAGTAAAATATTTTATTGAGTTCTGTAATTTATATAAAAAACAAGTTTGAAGGAAGTGAGACAAAAGTAGTACATTAGCATGACATACTTTTAATAATTAGGCTATCTCAAGGTAGAAGTCAATATAGTATATTAAGGTTTTGTTAACATATCGATATATTATTGTTTTCATTTAAACACACCCCTTCAATATTAGAACGATAAGCGCAATTTAAATTTCATAATTTAATCCAAATCTTTTAAAACAAAAATAATGTTAATCCTTAGGAACAGCTTTAGTCAAACCATCAGCAACCATTTTATCTGTTTGAAGGTACTTGAGCGAAACAATCCCTTTCTCTATTGCCTCCCTTATGAAATGATATTTATAATGTATATGCTTGGTCCTTGAGTACTTTCCTTCATATTCAGCTATACGTTGAGCACTCTGATTATCGCAGAAAATTGTTGTTGCATTAAAACTTTCAAAATTTAGCTCTTGTAATAAGTTTCGAAGTGAATATGCTTCCTTCGCTCCTTCAGTTAATGCGATGTACTCCGCTTCAGCACTTGAAGTAGCAACAGTGCGTTATTTCCTCGATTCCCAACTCACAGCTGCACCTGCATATACAAAACAGTAACCACTTTGAGATTTGCAATCGTTTCGATCTTCAGCCCAACTAGCGTCCACATAACCAACTAAGGCTAATCCGGTTTTAGAATATACTAGTTTTGAATTTTTTGTAGTATTAAGATAGCGTAATAAGTAAAGTGCCGTTGTCCAATGCTGTTTCTCCGGATTTTGACTAAACTGAGATAATGTACTTATGCTAAAAGCAATATCAGGGCGATTGAAAATTGCTAGATGCATAATTGACCCTATAAGATCCTGATATTCTGTAGTATCTACTGGTTTGTTCTCCCCAACAACATCCGGGTCCTTTTCGAGTTTTAACTTCACCTGCATAGGTATGAGATATGGTTTGGAATTTTGTAAATTGTATTTTATAATAAGTTTATTTATATAACGAGTTTGGCATATTGATAACGTATCCTCTTTCTTTTCAATTTCAAGTCCAATACATAGAGATGTGTGCCCTAGATCTCTAATTTCAAAATATTGTGAAAGATTGTGTTTTATTTTATTAAAAACCATATCGTCATTCGAAGCAATGACGATGTCGTCAACGTAAATGCCTAGAACAGTTTTTTGATTATTTTCGTTTTATAGTAGACGCAGAAATCATAGTTTGATTGTTTGAGTTCCAATGTTTTAAGTTTTTCGTCTAAGATGCTGTGCCATTGTCTGCTGGCTTGCTTTAATCCATATAATGCTTTGTGGAGCTTGCAAACTTCATTTGGATGATCAGTGTCTATGAATGCATCTGGTTGTCTCATGTATATCTCTTCTTTAAGAACTCCATCTAAAAAAACTGTTGATACATCGAGATGGTGAAGCTTTAAATCATATTCTACAGATAAAGCATATATGAGCCCGAGCGAGATTTGTCGTATGACAGGTGCATAAGTATCCACATAATCAACCCCATATTTCTGACTGTATCCTTGCACGACAAGTCTTGCTTTTCGACGATCTACACTCCCATCTGACAAATATTTCGTTTTGTAAACCCATCTGCAACCGATTATATTTCGACCAGCAGGTAAATCGCAAAGAGTCCATGTGTTATGCTTCATCAGGCTATTATATTCTTCTTTCATAGCAGAATACCATTCTGCTTCTGAGCAATTTCTAGAGCTTTGGTAATTAATTGGATCATCTAGCTGGCTTGAATTAACAGCCCTTTCGATTACCCTTTTTGAGTGATGTCGAGGTCTTAATCGATGTCTTATATTATTTGATTCTATTCCATTTTCATTATTAATGTCTCCATTTATATTTTCATTTTCAGGTTGTTTATGTCTTACTCCATCAAATCCTTAAGCTTCTAAAAATTCATCTTCATCATTATTCTGTTTCTTATGGTTTTCTAAATTAACTTTTGGTTTTTCTATTACATCTTCATTTTCTTCAAGTTTTATCTTGGTACTATCCAAGGATGGTACAGTGTATTCATTTTCACTCGATGACAGTTCGTTATAATGGTTTTTGTTATCCGAGTTTTCTATAAAACGCACGTCACGGCTTTTAACAATCGTTCGTGATCCTCTTTTTCATAAACGGTATGATTTCGATTCCTCTGAGTTTTCCAGTAAAATACATTCTCTTAGGATCTGATTTTGACCTATTCGGGGATTTATTTAAAACAAAAGCTCTACACCCTATTTCACGTAAGTGACTAATTATTGGAATTCTTCCAGTCCATATTTGCTCCGGTGTTCGATCTATATTGAGATTGATTGGACAACGGTTCCGAATATAAGCTGCCGTGTGAATAAGTTCAGCCTACAAAAATTTCGGCAAGGAAGCTTCCAACAGGAAACATCTGGTCATTTCGACTAACGTGCGGTTCATACGCTCTGCAACTCCGTTTTGCTGAGGGGTATACTCTGTACTCAACTGACGTTTTATTCCATGCTCAGTTAAAAAATTTGAAAATTCCTTACTAACTATTTCACGTGCATTATCACTCCTTAATACTTTAATTCGCCTATTAGTTTCATTTTCCACTTGGTTTTTGAAATCTTTAAATGCCTGTAAATAACCACTTTTCCTTTGTAAAAAATAGACAAATGTCTTCCTCGACCAGTCATCAATAAATGTGACAAAATAAACGCATTTACTGAGCGATTCAGTTAGGAATGGGCCACAAAGATCAGTGGGAATAATTTCCAATAGCTCTTTCGAAGACTTTTCGCTCTTGGCAGAAAAAAGTAGCCTAGTATGCTTTCCTCTCAAGCAGGTTACGCAATCGATTGATGAGGTGTTAAATTTCGGCAGCCCTTGCACCATTTCCTTATCCTTTAGCTTGCGCATGGATGACATATTTAAATGCCCATATCGCTTGTGCCAAAGTTCTATTGAATTATTACAAATTTCGTTACTATCAATTAAATTCGGCATATTTACCAAATACAATTTTTTTTGCTTTTTAGCCTCAAGTAAAATTTTTTTGTTTTTTAAAATCAAACCACGTTCTCCTTCTAAAACAACTTTGCAGCCATTATCCGCCGCTTTGCTTGCAGAAATTAAATTGCTCCTAAGCTGACGTATAAAAAGTGTTTAGAACAGATTTATAGTTTTGAGTTTACCACATACTACTATATTTAGCTTTACAGTTCCTATTCCCTCTATTTTTGCAAATTCACTCTTAGCCACTTGAACTTCTCCAGTATATTTGGTATCTATGCTAACACTCTTCAAACAGCACATATGGGATGTTGCGCCACTATCGATGTACCATTTGCATCGATCAGGAGTTTGCTCTTTAACGTTATGTGAAACTTCTTTAACAGATGTTGTGTTTCTACTGATTAATTCTAATGCTATAAATCCTTCTTCGGATGAATCACCCTTCTGAGCAATATGTGTTCTATCCTTATTCAACTTATTCAAAACTACTCGACAATCGCTTTTCATATGCCCCTTTCGACCGCATCGATGACAATTAAATTGTAAATGTGACATACCTGAGCGTTGATTCTCTTCAATATTCTTCCGATGTAGTCTTACTTTAAAAGCATCCTCTCTAATTTCATCATTTTCCTTTTTCTTGTCGCTGGCTTCCAACAAACGGGCTCTTAAAACTTCTAGTTTGGGGAAGTCATTAGATGCATCAAAAGCACCTTGCAAATATCTGTAGGACTCCGACAGACTATCTAACAGCAACACAGCTAACAGATCATCATCCAACTTGGCGTTCATCTCATGCAATCGCGTCACGATTGAATTGAAATTAATTAGATGTTGCTCCATATTTTGATGTTCATGGATTTTATAATTGATTAACTTACGAAATTCCTCAATTTTGGCACGTGTTCCTTTACGGTTGTATGTCGCCTCCAAAAAATCCCATATACCTTTCGACGTTATTATTCCATGCACAAGAGACACTTGTTCCGGCTCCATTAATACTTCTAGCATCCATATCTTTATCGTTCCATTCTGCCAATTCCACTGGGTCAACTGCCGTTTCCGCTGTACCAACTGGTTTCTTCGCATCGCCTTTCACGAATTTCAGGAGACGATTTTTGTGAAGAACAGCCTCCATCTGGTGTTTCCACGTGAAAAAATTGTTACCATTAAATAATGGTATTTTTCCCGATAATAAGGACATTTTGTATAAAAGTGAAATCAAACATTAAACTCTTCTGAAGTTACAGTGGGATCTGGGCCCATGACCTGTTACAAACTTTGATGATAAGGAAAAAACGTGTTTATTATTCAAGTGACAAAAAGAAAGTAAAATATTTTATTGAGTTCTGTAATTTATATAAAAATCAAGTTTGAAGGGAGTGAGACAAAAATAGTACATTAGCATGACATTCATTTAATAATTAGGCTATCTCAAGGTAGAAGTCAATATAGTATATTAAGGTTTTGTTAACATATCGTTATATTATTGTTTTCATTTTAGCAGTTTTTGATCTTGCTGTGTCGCTGTCTAGTGTCTTGATTGCACCTTGACTATGCACGAAGATTGTAATACTGGATGAATTTAGTTTCTTAGTGCGTATAGTCTGTTTTCCTTTTCAATGGCGGAAACTTCGGCTTGAAAGATATTAGTCATTCGGAAGTTTGTACGAATCGTTGATATAGTGACTTTGACGGTCTTAGATCGTTTTGTCGCTGTTTCTGTGGTTGAAATTGCGGCAGGCTAACTCTGTCTAGCCACTGAAGCTTCGATTTCAGGAGATTTTGGACTACTTGATGCTCATAAACTTTTTGTGCTTTTTATTAATGCCTTGTCTAGGGTTGCCAACCGTACTCTAAAATAGAGTATTGTACTCCATTTCATGTAGGTGTACTTTATAACCTAACTATAACTCTAATAGAGTACACAAGAATACTCTTTTTTTTACTTAACCCTTGTGTCTACAGCCAAAAAATTATACATAAACATACACCCGACATACCCGGGTGTCCCATACATTTTTGTATGTACACGGGCGTCGGAAGGAGTTGGTTGTGTTTCTGATAATTGTGTCTTAGAATTGTTTGAAGTGCTTGCTCTTGTTACAACATTTGTTACGGCATTTGGATACAAAGACGCTTTTATTTTTCACGCAACGCATTTGAGAAAAAATATTTCAAAAAGTAAGCTTACATTTTTTTTAGTTATATTTATTAATTTACAATTTACATACATTTTTCTATGCACACCCGGGTGTGTTGGCTATAGATAGAAGAGGTAAATCGCAAAAACTACTTGTAAATTTTGACCCAAAAAGAAAATTTTTTTTTTTTTCCGAATATGATAAAAAACAATATTTTAGGAGGCATTACAAAATTTCAAGTCGATACGGCACCTAGAACTCAAAATATATCAATCTGAAAATGAAAAACACACCCGGGTATGTGGGTGTAGACACAAAGGTTAAACTAACTTTTTTTCCCTTTTCTCATCTTCCTTCAAATATACTTTCTATAACGAAAGTATTTTCAACTCCACTTCATAAATAATATTTCCGCACCATCCATCTACCTGCGTACACAAATGTTACAAACTTGTTTTCTTCCTCCTTTGTATAATAAAGACCGGCTAATGTGAACCAAGCCTAAAACTCAGGTGTTTCTGAACGCTCCCACAATTTTCAAAATATAATAAATGTCAATGTGGCAAGTTGTTGAGACTGCGAGAGCGAGTGCGACGTGCAAAGTGTCATTTTCATTGTCTAATGAAATTATGATGAATTTATTTATATAAAAAAAATTGTAAGCTATGTATATACTATCTGTTCCTGCTACTTCAGCATTCACGGAGAGAGTATTTTCGGTCATGAATGTGAAGTAGGGAGAAGAGAGGAACAGAGCTTCATTAAAATTTATTCAAAATGAGCTCCTGGTCTATATGAACCTAGAGTTAGAATTTTTAGATTCATACAATTATTTTAAAACATCAAAATATTGTTATGTACTGCAAAAGTACAAAAAAATATATTTTTAAAGAGTGAAATAAATGATACTCTTTTTTATTAAAATGTACTCTTTATTTATCCTCTCTGAAATCAAATATACTCTATTCCTTCTTAAAAAAGTTGGCAACCCTAGCCTTGTTCTTTCATTGAGGGAGGCCGGATCTTTTTTTCTCATCTTGGCCAGGAACTTCCGAGAAGCCTTGGTGTAGCCCCGTAGCTCCTCTAGCTTAGAGGTTTGGGCTGGTACCAAGGTCTTTTTTTCATCTTCCGAGGCTGAGCATGTTGAACTTAAATATAATACAAACTAAGCGGCTAACATCAAAAAATAAAATTCTTATTTAACATCTTTATCTCATTTTTGATATTTTAGCCCACCTTAACTTAAAAAAAGGATTCGAAATAATGTCAAATAGGGAATAAAGTTCGTATATTGGCCTGTGTGTTATTTTGTGTTATTGTTCTTAGTTTTTTTAGTTTTCGACAACTTCTGCAAAGAACACAGTTAAGTTTATACAATTGCTTCTTCCCCTTTTTTTTCACATTGACTTCTAAAAAATAACAGATTTAATGACTCTTAAGCCTGAAGCAGACGTACAGCAAAATGCGTGCAGCAAAATAATAAAACATGGCTTTATATGTAAGAGGACACATCTGTTTGCTGCACTACCATGTGTTGCTGCAAGACGTCTCTATTTCTATGATGCAAACCTCCAGTAGTAGACAGCAAAGTAGTACAATTTAGTGCAATTTTTGTTATATGACGTTTCATGTGAGTGGCATTTTACCATTTGTGGTCCATTGTCAAAAGGACGATGGAAGAAATGACAGAAAACTAATGCGTTAAAAAGTCCACAATTTACAGCACGTCTGTCTCGCGTGCGTTGCAAAACTGCAAGCTGCTTTAAGAGTGTCGGTTTTAAAGAAATAAATAGTATTAAGTTCATACATATACACATAAATATAAGTATGTACATACATATATGAACAATTGATATACATACATATATTAACAGCCGAGTCCAATGAGCCATGCCCTTTATCACGTTGGAAGGCATTCTCCCCCAAAAATTAATTTTATTTTTTTTTTCGGAGGTATTTATCTATAGTGAAGCGCCGTGGTTCAGTGGTTAGTGCGTTGGATCGCTGAGCGTTAAGTTCGGATCCTAGAAAACACCAAAAAGTTTCTTCAAGGTCCCACCTCTCACGAATATCTGACAAACGTCCGAGAGTAAAAACTGTCAAGGGAAAGCTTCTCAATTTGCCTTTCGGATATGGCTTTTGACTGTAGGTTCCTTCTTTTTGTGTGAAAATATAACATGCACAACAAGAATGGTCGCGAGAAGCTAGGCTCTGGACTACATGTAGTCCATTGTGCCAAGTATTTGTATTTATTTTTTTTTATTTATAGTGACTATTGAGTTGATTTTTCGGGGCTACAATTGGGATAATTTTCCATGAATTCATCAACAAAATAAAAACTGAACCCCAACCAACAAGCGCTAAGACCAGCAGTTTGCGCATAAAAATGTTGTTCATTCGCGGCCTACACCAAGTAGTTGAGTAACCGAAAACCAGCCGAGTCAGCACAATGACCAAACTGCAGTGAATGTCCTGGTAGGGCACCTGCGATGAATCGAGTCATCAACTAGTAAATTAAGTTAGCACAATAAGCAAAATTTATATAAAAAAAATAAATTTAGATCTAATCAAGCAACAAGCGAACGATCTCTTTTTCATTTATTGACAGCTATCCCCCCACCCGCGGTAAGGTGACTGTCAATCGAAGAATACAATCTAAAGGATAGATTTTACATGGTCCTTCGAGCCGGATTAGCCGGAACAGTGTAAATTACGGCTGTTGTATAGTGTTGTGAGTGTTGGTACGAGACCATGATCGCAGTCATAAAAAAAAGTAGTGTGAAACTTACAAAGTGCAATCATGAGTGAAATTGACGATATAGCGTTAAACCAAACGCGAATTTCGGAAGAAGTCCATCGAATATGATTCAATTTTAAAAAGGATGGAGAGTCACGATACTCTGTGGAGCATATCCTTAAACGACTAGAGCAGTTGAAGCAGCATTGGGTCGACTTTCAATTAAATAAAGGGTATTTAGAAGACCTAAGGAAGACGAACCCGCACCATGACTACTTTAGAAAAAGGTATTTTAGTCAGTTTGAATCAAGGTACCTTGACATTAGGAGTACTTTGAAGGCGAAATTGGATGTGTTCAAAGAGAAAAGGCGATGTTCCAGAATTACGTTTAGCTCCCGCCAGTTCAAATCCAGCAGAGGCAGTTCAGACATCAAGGAGCACATCGTCAGAAAGAACGGAGGAGCCGGGTGAGAAAATGAAGTGCCCAGCAAGATTTACTAAGTTGAACCTCGTCAAGAAGAGATTCATACGTGTAATTGACAGCTTGGATTTGTGTCGAAATACAGTTCTCCTCAGATTCAAGCTGAGTCAATTAGAGGAATGCTGGAGAAGGTTACAAACAATGAATGACGAAATTGGAAGAAGCTGATTACGACCAGGAGTATATGTCCAGCTATGAGTTTATCGATTTGTAGCAGATGTACCAAGATGCACACATTCAAATCAAGGAGGCAGAATAGCTACAACATCAAACGGAGGCAGTAGCTCCACAACCTGGAACACATCGGGAAATCAAACTTCCACCCATAAGCATACCAACATTCAGTGGAAGGTATGAAGAGTGGACACCATTTTGGGAACTATTTGATCGATTAGTACACCAGAATAGATCATTAAGCGATGTCGAACGAATTCAGTATTTTAAGGGAAATCAGAACGGAGAAGCAGCAAGGATCGTCAACCACTTATCACCTACATCAAGCAATAATGCAACAGCTATAGAATTGCTAACGAACCGGTTTCAAAATCCAGCAGTGTTGGTCAACAACTACATTCAAAAATTGCTTACTTTGAAATCAGTTCGAAGTGAAAATGCGTTCGACTTGACATCTATCATGGATACATCGAAAGAAATCTTGTACGGTATCAAAAACTTGGGATCCATTAGTGATTCAGTTGTTATATCCAAAACTCGACCATGAAAAAAGAAAATTGTATCAACAATCGAAAGGAACGTCAACACAAATTCCAAAGTTAAGTGAATTTTTTGACTTCATCGAGAGCAGATTCCGAGGATTGGAGAGCAGTCGCGAACTCAACCGAAATCACCAGTCGCAAGCATCAAAAATAACATTCACAAAAAACCATTTGGCTACAGTCACACAGTCGAAATGCGTTGTGTGTAGCGAGTCTCATCAATTGTATAATTGCAATAGATTTCTAAGTATAACGAACGGAGGTGGTCCAGAAGTCAAAGCTGTGTTTCAACTGTTTGCGAGACGGACATGCCGCAAGGGATTGCCCATCGAACAAGGGTTGCAGAATATGCACACAACAACATAATTCCCTACTTCACTTCCCTCGAGGTAAGAGTGCAGCCGTCTTGGTAGCAGCAAGAACAATAAGTGAGGAAGCATCATTGACAACACGAATCGCCACAGCATGTGAAAATAACAGGACGGTACTACTAGCCACAGCCATGGTGAACATATGCATTGGAGGACAAGTGAAACTGATACGAGCTCTGATTGATCAAGGATCTCAATCATGCTTCGTGTCACAGAAGTTAGCGCGTCAAATAAGGGTTCCATTGGTCAAGTACGATTCAATGATAAATGGAATCAACGGTCGTGGCTACACAAATCATCGCAGTATGCCATTTCACCATTCAATCAATCCACGATGAAGGAGTCAACGTGGAGATCGAAGCTCTAGTAATGCCTGTTATTACATAAAGATTGCCACAAAAATTTTCACCCAAGCAGTGGCCACACATTCAAGACTTGAAGTTGGCGGATGCATGGTACGAACAACCAAAGGATATTGAATTACTGATTGGATCAGACATTTTACCGCACTTCCTGATGCATGGATTGATCAAGGGTCCAGCTAATACTCCAATGGCACAAAATACGAGGTTTGGCTTTATACTACCTGGACCAGTCACTACTACCTCAACTCCTACCTCAATTCCAAAGAAGCAAACACAAACTAAGATCCTCACATCGTGTATCAGCTTGTGCAATGAAGACGAAGGATTGAAGAAATTTTGGGAGCTAGAAGAAGTGCCAAGTCTGCAGAAGATGAAATGTGCGAAAAACATTACCAAATGATGCACAAACGGGATGAAACAGGACGATATACTGTCAAATCACCACTGCTAAAGGATCGCATGTTGGAACAG
This sequence comes from Blera fallax, assembly GCA_946965025.1. Taxonomy (NCBI): domain Eukaryota; kingdom Metazoa; phylum Arthropoda; class Insecta; order Diptera; family Syrphidae; genus Blera; species Blera fallax. The sequence goes on from OX337246.1 coordinate 55,511,597, forward strand.
AGTTTCGCAAAAACATGAGGAGTTTCGGCATGAATATTGCAAATTTATTCAGGAATATATTACTCTTGGACACATGGAGGAAATACAGGAGGATTACACGGGAAAAACTTATTATCTTCCACATCAGTGATGAAATATGACAGCACTACTACCAAACTGAGGGTGGTTTTCGACGCCTCGGCGAAAACGACATCTGGAGAGTCACTAAATAGCATTATGTTGACAGGTCCCACAATTCAAAAGGATCTGTGTCTCCTGCTACTATGATGGAGGTCATTCCCAATGGTGTTTACATCTGATATCGAAAAAATGTATCGACAGATTTTAGTCGATCAGGAGGATCAAAATCTACAGCGCATCTTGTAGAAAGAAAATTCCAGTGGCCCAATCAAGGAATATGCTCTCAAAACAGTCACATACGGTACAGCATCAGCCCCCACAGCAGTCGTTCACAGACCTTTACGGAGTGTAGACATGTTTCGGCTTCTTAGTGAAAAGTGATAACGTTTTAATTAGTGCGTTCGATACTCAACGCTTAAGCGACAGTTAGCCTAGTGGAGGTGTTAGTGAGTGGTGACCCGACCAACTCGGGATCGAGTCCCATCCGGGGAAAAACTTTCTAGACCTTTTAATTCATTTTAAAATATATAAAGTGAAAATAAACGACTAGCATCAGGCGATGGAAAACACTGCGGGGTCCGTGCTCCCAATAGCGGGAGTTTCGGACAAAAACAAATTATCGGCTAACGAAGCAGAAATATCAGGCCACCCAGCAAGAGTGGCTACTGAAGGTACGGGGAAAAGGAGGAGGAAGCTAAGGCCGACTCTCAACCTGGTTAAGCGTCCCTCTCTATCAGTTTCCACCGAAAAGCTGCAAGGGGAAGTGAAGATGGGGGCGCCATCAGCAACAACAACAGCAGCAGGTAAAGCAGCAACAACAACAAAAGAAGCAGACACTGCAGCAGCAGCAACAACAACAACAGCCGAAACAACAAAAACAGCAACAACGACAGCAACAGCAGCAGAAGAGCGCGAAGGCAAAGTGCCTCCAATTAACACTTTTAAAATGGAGCTTAAAGAAACAATTGATTTATGTAAGTCGGCCATAGGCAACAATTTTTATATTAAAAGAATAAATGAAAATAGGCATGCTATCCACTGTAATACTGCGGATCAATATAAAAAAATAAAGAGTTTGTTAGAGGAATCGACGACAGAGTTCTTCTCCTTCACCCCGAAGGGGGAAAAGCTGCAAACAATGCTGCTGAGGGGGATGGACTCGTCTATCGAACTCCGGAGCTCCTTAAGATGCTACAAGAGTTCGTAGGGGTCAAGCCGTTCACCACAGCAAGGGCCAAAAGGGAGAAGCGGAAATTACCGTTCTTCCTGGTTCAGCTTTCACCCAGTAGCAAACTGGATAGTCTAAGGAGTATCAATGTCCTGGACTACCAGGTTGTAACCTGGGAAAGAGTAAAGAGGAGCGAAAACATTCTCCAATGTGTTCGCTGCCAAAGGTTCGGGCACGCCGCGTCGAACTGCGAAATGCAGAACCGATGCGTGAAATGCGGGAAGAACCACAAAGCAGAAGAATGTTCTCTGGGTAAGGATAGGGTAGCAGATAGGGCCCAACTCTAGTGTGCTTTATGTGGGAACTCGGGACACACCGCAAACTATAGCGGTTGTCCTAAGTTCCAGTACATGAAAAAAATAAATCTTGCTCGTCAGCAGAAAGTGAAGTGAAGCGTCCACCCGCTTCTAGTCAAACACCAGCCGTCACTCCCCAATGGACCTACGCACAAATGGCGTCAGGCCGGGGAAACACGGTACAACAACAGCCGGAAGTTGCTGCACAGGCTCCAGTGCCTAAAGCATCTGAGGCTCAACGGGACCTGCTGGCCATTTTGCTCTCTATTCAAGGGCAAATGAGCCAGCTCCAGCAACAGTTAGAATTGCAGGCGAAACGGGTGGACCAGATCTACGCATTTCTGCCGGGCTTAGCGCACCACCAGTCGTAATGGGTACGATGGCGGGGAAACCCTTAAACATCCTTGCGGTGAATGTGAATTCACTGATAAGGATCGAGTGAAGAACCGTACTTTTTAAGTTGTTAGAGGACCAAAGCCCTGACGTACTTTTGGTTAGCGAAACTAAGCTATTACAGAAGCACAAATTGAGCCACAATAGATATAATATTGTAAGAAGAGACCGACCCAACTCCATTCAAGGCGGAGGTGTTGCAATCTTCATTAGAAAAGATCTGCGTTACAAGGCTGTGTACAGCGGTGAAGTGCAGAGGTTCCAGGAGCTGGAAGCGTGTATCGTGTGCATCCCTCTCCATAGTGGAAAGAGGTTGTACATGGTCGCGGTCAATGCTTCTGGAACTACTCAAACCACTTAATTAATAACAGAGCTCGAGACACTTTTTCGATGTCTAAGGCTAGAGTCGGAGGAGAACTATTTCATTATAGCCGGAGATTTGAATGCCAAACATAGTGATTGGGGAAATAACACACCAAATTCTAGAGGGAACCTACTGTGGGGTGGGGTCTGCACAATGTCGAGTATAGACTCGAGTTGAAAGCAACAAATAGTCCGTCGTACCCTAGAAGCGGCTCCTATCTGGATCTTCTGCTGTTCGACATACGGTTTAAACTGACCGACACGGACCGACAAACGAGAAACTGCCTACACACATTTGTGTATGACAGTGACTATTGCGGACTTAGTGCCGAAATAACAATTCCCAACGAAATTGCGGAGTTGGAGGAATTTGTCCAAACGTACCCCTACAATTACAGTAGGACGCGTTGGACACGCTTCTCCAGAGTAATGACAAGAGCACTCTCCTCTAATTCGCTCTACCCACCGTCTAATAGGAAACTGTCAAATGAGGAGATCGACAGATACCTACAACGAATGGACGAGACAATAAAACGAACGATGGACAGCACGATACCTCGGTATCAACCAACTGACAACGTAAACATATACCGCAATGGAATAATTGACGCACTGCACCAACAAAAAAGTAGACTTCTGTCAAGATTAAAAACCTTGTAGAGACGGTTTACTGACAGACAAAACTCGGAGATCAGGACACTCAAGTCGTAGATTAAAAACCTCAAAATGTTGATTAAAGAAAATTACAGACTCTCTGTAAACTTGCATTTGAACAATAAAATTCGGGCTGTAAAATCCAACAACCCGAGTATGTTCCCGCAAATAAATAAAATATTTCGGAGGAATAATCAAAACGACCTGCCGTGTCTCAAGATCCCCCGAACGACGAACAACGAACAGATACTAACAACAGCAGGCACAGATCTAGGGAACGCAGTCAGTGATGACAACTTCTTTGTGATCGAGGATCCGCAGGAGAAGGTAGAGGCTATAGGAGCGACTTTCCAGGAAGTGTATAAGGTGAATGATAGCATTTGCCCGAACCACGACCTGGAGAATCGAGTCCTTGTGCACAACTTCTATCTTTGAGATGATATGGATCACTGGCGATCAGAGAACATCGGCTTCACTGAGTTCAATGACGAAAATATGGCAAATAATGTCATCGCCGATGAAGTGGTACATCCCCCGTTCATATCGAAGATAGATCTCCAAGCGATCTTCGAATCATTGAGAAGGAAGAAATCCGAGGGTATTGACGGAGTGTCTTACATTGTGCTTAGACACCTCCCTCCAGAAGCGGTAAACATTTACACCACCCTGTTTAACGCATTGGAAGACAGCGGTGGTACATCCTATCCCCAAAAGGGGTAAAGATACGTCCAAACCGGCAAATCTTCGGTCGATAAGTCTTCTTCCGAACATCAGCAAGGTATTCGAGAAGGTTGTCAATAGAGCCCTGTCTAAGTGGGTTGAGGGCATGAATATTGTTCCGGATAACCAATTCGGTTTTAAGGCGGGACATGATACAATACATACTTACTTACTTATGTCCTGTTTCCCCTTGTGGGTCCTAGGGCCTCAACTACGCCTACGCGCCATCGTGTACGGTTCCTGGCAATGAGCTTCAGCTCTCTCCAACTCTTCCCCAATTGTCGTGACTCCTCCTCAACTGTTCTGCGCCATGTGTTTTTAGGCCGACCCGCTCTTCTACCATCTTGTGTTAGCGGATTCCACTGCATTGCGTATTTTGCAATGGAACTGTCGCCATTTCGAAGTGTGTGACCAATCCACTGCAACTTCCGTCGTTGGATGGTTCTGCCTATTGGTTCCTGACCCGTTCTCTGGTAAAGATGTTCGTTAGAGATACGGTTAGGCCAGAAAACCCTTAAGATGTTACGTAGGCACCTATTGACGAACGTTTGTAGTTTCTTTGTGATAATGGAGGTCACCTTCCAAGTGCTGCACCCATACAACAGCACGGATTCAATATTAGAACGGAACAGTCGCAGCTTGGTGTTTAAGCTGATTGCATTGCTTCGCCATATCTTGGACAACATTCCAAACGCAGACTTTGCTTTGCCGATTCGGTTGACAATATCCTGTTCGGTTCCACCTTCGGTCGAGACCATACTCCCAAGATATTGGAAGCTCTCTACTTTCTCTACCGGTTGTCCAGCAATGTTAACTTGAGTTGTTGAGGAAGTGCCGAGATTGATGATTTTGGTTTTGGCAGTGTTAATCTTCAACCCCACGACATTTGCTTCCCTCTCCACACTTGCTGTCATTTGGTGCAGATCCATAATCCTGTGAGAGTGTAGACAAACGTCGTCAGCGTAGTCAAGATGCTTAAGTTGAGTTGAAAGAGTCCAACGAATTCCTCCGCTTCCAGTAGACAAGGCTGCACGAAGCACATCGCTAATCACCAACAAAAAAGTATCGGCGATAGAATGCAACCTTGTCGAACCCCACTTTGGATCTCGAATTCCTCTGACAGCTTTCCTTTATGCAAAACGTGGCACTTAGACCCATCTTAAGTTGCTTTGATAATAGCTATTAGTTTATCGGGTAAACCTCTCCTGCGCAAGGCAAGCCAGATAAACTGCCTGTAGACACTGTCGAACGCCTTTTCAAAATCTATGAACAGCAAGTGAAGTGGTGACCGGTATTCAACGCACTGTTCAATTCTGATCCGCAGGGTGTTGATGTGGTCGACACAGGAGGATCCAGAGCGGAAACCTGCTTGTTCGGCATCGAGCGTGTCTTCCAGATGTTCTTTTATTCGCTCTAGAACTATCTTGGCTATTATCTTAGCAACTGCGGGAAGAACGCAAAGTCCTCTCCAGTTTTCGTACTCCAAAAGACTACCTTTTTTGGGGGACCTTGACAATCATTCCCTTCTTCCACTCATCGGGGAAAGTTTCTGCCTCCCAGGCTCTCTCTACAAGAGGATATAAAAGCTCTGCTGATGTTGTTGGAGCGGCTCGCAGAAGCTCTGCGGGAATACCATCAAGTCCTACCGCCTTGTTGTTCTTTAGCGCGTTAATTGCGGAGGCGATCTCATCTTTACTGGGAGTGGAGGAGCGGATTCGGGAAATTGTTGTATCGGGCAGCTCAGTTTGATTTGGGTGCATATCATTGGCGACTACACGGTTCAGGACCGCAGCAAAATGCTCCTTCCATCGCTTGAGCTGATCCTCATCCGAAGCAAGTACGGAACCATCTAAGCCTTTCACCGGATGTTGGCTGGAGCGATGACCACCTGTCAGCTCTTTGGTGATTCTATAAACAGTTCTGTTATCGGACCTGCTCGCTGCTTCCTCTGCTTTTGTGGTCAGGGCGTTGATGTAATTACGCTTGTCACGACGTACGCTGCGCTGCACTTCTCTCATTTTTCGTCGATACAGGGACTCTAGCTCGTTCCTCCCTACTGCTGGGGTATTTACAATACGAGCTTTAAGTAGCTTGCGTTCTTCAATCCGCCTCCAGGTATCCTCGGTAAGCCACGTGCTATGCCTTGCCTGCCATCTACCAACAATACTTTCCGCTCCAGAAGTGAAAACATTTTTCACAGCCTTTCAATGTTCTTGGATGGTTGTCGGCAATGAGCTGCTGATTGCTCCCACTCCTAGCGAAAAGTGATCCCTTAATTGTTGGCGTACTGAGGGGATCTTTAGCCAGTCGACGTTATACCTGGGCATTCGGGTGATATTGCGGAGTCTTTGAACAGATGCAGTACGTAACTGGACAGTAGCTACCATAAGGTGATGATCTCGTACCAATCCCATGTCGGCTCCTCGTCTGTTTCGCACGTCTAAAAGACAGCTTCTAAAACGTCGACTGATCGCCAAGTGGTCAATTTGGTTGGACGATGAATGCCTGCAGTTGACACCCAGCTGATTTTGTGGCAGGTTTTATGCTCAAACATGGTGCCTCCAATGACTAGGCGATTGGTGTTGCAGAAATCAACAAATCTTTCACCATTGTCATTACGGTCGCCGAGGCCGTGCTTCCCGATCACATGTCTGAGCCCTTCATTGTCGTCACCTACCTTTGCATTCAGATCCCCCATCACGATGACGATATCTCCGTTCGGCGTTGCGTTGAATACGGCGCTTAGCTGATTATAGAAGTTGTCCTTTTCATCCTCAGTCGAAGGATTCGTTGGGGCGTAACACTGTATGATCGTGACGCGCCGTACTCTAGTCCGGAATCTGGCCGATAAGATCCTATCCCCATGTGGGTGCCAGGAAATTAGGCCTCTGCGTGCTGCTGGTGTTAGCAGCAGACCCACTCCGGATTCACGGGGACTGCCGGAGGGCTTACCAGAGTAGAGTAGTACAGTGTTACACGTTGGGGATTGGTACTCTCCCGCGTCGAACCATCTTACTTCACTCACTCCCAATATGTCCAAATTATATCGAAGGAACTCACGTTCCAATTGGAGGAATCTGGCATTATGAGGTCCTTCGCTTCCTGAGTCGAGGAGCGTCCTCACATTCCAGAAACCAATCTTAGTCCGGGTACAATAGCCAAAAGTCGTCATCATTCGATCATTCCTTATCCGAGGCGTAATGTCGGTTTCTGTAGCGGGTATATTTCGGCAACGCAGGGTGCTAACCCACGTTACCTAGACTAGAAACGCTAGACCGTTCGCACTTGCAATTTTAGCCTATGTGTATAAGGATTTATACATGTAGTTGCCCGGGGACCACCACTAGGAGGTAAAGCAAGCACTACATCACGAACTTAATTGTTGCGCTACTGGCCCAAGCCAAGTTTTGAGCAGTCAATAGTTTCCCGATCAATCGCGATGCAGATCCCCAATACATGATACAATATATGCCGCGTCTAAACTAGTGTCGGATATCCAATGGAACAAAAGCAAGAAACAATGCACGGGTGCCTGCCTTGTTAACTTGGAGAAGGCCTTCGATACCGTATGGCTAGAAGGACTCTTCTACAAGTTGAGTAGGCTGGGCATAAGTAAACCACTGCTGTACATGCTTTGTAATATGCTCACCGGTAGACAGTTCATTGTGAAAAATGGCAATATGACTTCTGCTGGTACGTTTGATATTAAAAATGGTCTGCAACAGGGTGCGGTAAATTCGCCGATCCTCTTTAGCATTTACACCAGCGATGTCGTAGGATCTCTTCACCATGCTATAGCATGGTCCAGATCAGATCAGATCAGGACCAAAGATCGAAGTCATTGCAATACTCTTGCAGCGTGACTTCGATGAGATCAAGCGACTTTGCGACGACTGGAAGTTAAAAATCAACTTCCAGAAGTCGGAAACCATCCTGTTTAGGACGTCGTTATCTGGGGCCTCTGCGGATACCAGAAAGAATTTGGCGAAAGCTTTCAATCGTGCGACAGCATGGACAACCACTGGCGTGTCCAAATGTGACCAGTATGTTATGTTAACAAATATAGTAACAAACAGTATCTGTATGTTAACAAACATATAGATGCCGCTCTGGCCAGAGCCAAGGCGGCTTTCGCCCTTAAAAAGAGACTGTTTTATAACAGCTAACTCGATGCATTGGTGAAGGTAATATGCTACATGGCCCTCATCCGGCCCATGCTCGCATATGGTTGTCCCGTGTGGTTCAACGTGGGAGCAAGCTTGATGGAAAGGATTCGGGTGTTTGAGAGGGCTTGCCTTCGTTTATACAGAACACCAGAGTCTGAGTACAAAAAATTCTATTCCAATGAGGTCCTGTATAAGAGGGCGAACATAAACAGAGTGGACAATTTCCTGATAAAGTTGATTCGAGGTCACATTGCAAGAGCGATGAACTCGGTTAATAATCTGATCTCCGGGGCTTATTATCCCAACTTCATGTATCATAAGAGCGTGCGCCTTAACGGCTTTATCCCCCCAGAGGCATTCCTCTATCTTGACCAAGAAGGTCTGATCCAGGACAGATTAGCGGTGCCGCTAATCTTCCATGTTGCTCGGACACCTGTGGATAGGCGACTCAACTACAACCGACACCTCGCACACAGCACTACGGAGCGTGTCCGGTTTAGTAGAGCGGTATCGGGCCGCGATGTTCAAGATGGAGAGGAAACTCTCTCGTCGTTTCCTTGTTTTGATCCGGGGTAGCCTTTCTAGGGGCAAAGTTGGCATTTGAATCATAGTCTGGTCGGCTTACATAGGTTTAAGTTTTAGAGATAGGCATAAAAACAAAAAAAAAACAAAAATATATATATACACCGCACTTTAAAAAAAAAAAAAAAAAAAAGCGCAGCACTTGCAAAAAAAAAAAAAAGTACGTATATAATTACGTATTTTAGATTAAGATAGTTTCTAAGGTTCTGAAGTCATGATTTAGCAATAATTTTCTGCAATCATAATTTTGAAGTCAAAACGAATACAATCATTTTGAATGCTCTGCATTCATTGTAGTCATCTTGAAGTCATTAGCATTCATTGCATTCACTTGAAGTCATTGAAGTCTTTGAAGTGTTTGAAGTCATCTGAAGTCATTGAAGTCTTTCAATAATTTCTTAGATAGAAAGGATATAAATATACATACATACATGAAGACATTTTTGTTGTTTTTCTCTTATTATTATTTTTAATTAATGCATTTCATGAAAATAGCTTCAATAACTTGAATGACTTCAACGTATTAAAAGACTTCAATGACTTCAGATGACTTCAAAGGCTTCAATGACTTCAGATGACTGCAACGACTGCAATGAATTCAAGTGAATGCAATGAATGCTAGTGACTTCATGGTGACTTCAATGAATGCAAAGCTTTCAAAATGATTGCATTCATTTTGACTTCAAAATTATGATTGCAGAAAATGATTGCTAAATCATGACTTCAGAATGATTGGCGATTTATTTTTTCCAAGTTGAAGTCATTGAATTGAAACAAATCCACGTAAAGTCAAATGAGTTAAATGACGAAATGATTGCATTCTTTTACAGCTCTGCCATCCAGTACCACCGGAAGGAGTCTGAAAGACAAAAAACAGAAGTCAACCACTCCGACAGCAAATTCATCTACGCCGGGGGTGGCAAAATGTTGAATTCATCAACAAAATGAAAACTGAACCCCAACCAACAAGCGCTAACACCAGCAGTTTGCGCATAACATGTTGTTAATTTCAAACGGATGTAACTTTTCTGCATGTACATACATATGTTCATTATTTCATTTCTCTTAATGGATTTATTTTTCCATTATAATGCCTTCGCTTAGGAGAACCCCACAGGCGGACCAGTTTTCATGCAGTAAAGTGAGAGGGTTATGATTCCTATAATCATTAATAATGATTCATTATCATAACCTCGCCTAACAAAAGGACAAGAAGAAGTACACAATCTGGCAGCAAATGCTTTGCTGGTGTAGTAGTTGGAGAAACAAAGTTTTTATTGAGTACTAGCTGATCCGTGCTCGCCTTGCTTCGCCCCCTGCCAGTTTTAAGACAGAAACGTATTCAGCTTCTGAATTCCCCATGAAATAGATTTGTAGGAAATTGGGATTAGCGTTACTGTCAGGCATTAAAGTTCCGATAAGGTGGTAAACTTGACTCTAAATCTCAAAAATGGGAATAAAGTTACCTTCTGTTATGCGTTTATCACCAAAGGAGGTCATTTGAAAGGCTGAGTTAAACTTTCTGGGACTCTCTAAAAAGTTTTTGACTAAAGATGATCACCCAGTAGAATGCTCTTTGGTGGTTCTGGCGGTCCACCTATTTCTCTGAACATTAGTTTTCCGCTTGAACAACACAATCCAGCCGATTCTTTTGCCCACTTTAGTGCACCACAAAAGCTACAAACTTCAGACATTGTACCTACATGCGACTCCTTTTGGTATGAAATTAAACGTTCATATTGAAAATATGAATTTTTCTTTAGGCTCCACGGTCGGACAACATTTTCACCGATAACAATAAACCGTTCACTAACAGAACCAAGTCTAATAACAGTGGAACTTTGCACATTTCTCAGCCGAGACATTCGCCTAGTTTTTGTTTCTTTACCCCTGCGCCCAATATCAGGCTTAGAATATTTCTTACTAATTTTAGTTGACGCATTTGTTGAAATACATACCAACTGATTTGGTTAAACTGAATACAATACTGAAAATGTGCAAACTCAGTTATAACATCCCCAGTGGGAATCGCTACCACAGCCCACACAGACACAACATGCACACAACTTATCCAGTATGCATGTATAACAGAAAAATAAGGATAAGGAAACACACATCCTTCTATCGGCAGCCACTCGCCTCTGCTCATAAATTTAGCGAAAGGAGAATAAAGAACAAAAAACTGATTATCACCACTAAGACATGGTTGGGAGACATGATCAACCAAAAATTAATCAAATTCTGCATTTTACAAATGATATTTTTGATATTGCTCAGCTTCTAGATGATGTAGAATCATGATTTTGGACTTGAAATTTGCGTCTTTAAAAACTCTAAATGACAAAACTAATTTGATTAAAATCGACAAAGGCAAAGTTGATGTTATTTGTGTTTCTAAGTTATTTTGTCTCTTTTTGTGGTCTCCCAAGCACAAAACTGTATAAGTATCTTTATCTAAACCTAGTCCATGCCATTTCGTACTCAATAAAAAAAAATCATTAAAATCGGTTCAGCCGTTTTGTTACAAACACCGGACAAAGAAATATCAACTTCATTTTATAATAGTAGTTGATACATACATACATATGTAACTACAGAATGAACATGCATAAACACGAAAGCCGCTTGGGCACCGATAGTGGCAATGGTCTCCACTGATCGTATTCGCAATACAATGCAAATGATTATGTTTTATGTTATAATAATGTTATAACTTTTCTCTAAGACAACGTACAGAGATAATATATATACCAATGGATTTGTTAATGAAAGTTCTAGTTGTGTTTGGTGGGAGTTAAGAAAAATTGAGATAAATCTCCGAAAAATTGGAAAAAAATCAAATTGAATACTTCTTTTGTTTATTTAAAAGGTTTTTGTTAAAAGAAACTTAATATGTGGTATAGAAAAAACTCCGCAGAAGAATTCTGAATCTACAAGAGAAAACTGCACTCAAATCCGTTAGGTGGATTCGGAAATTTCGTGGCAGATACCTATATACATCGAATCTGATTTGCCTTTTAGAGAAGTAAGTGATAATTTATCTTTTTACGTTCGCTTTCTATGGTTTCATATGTATGCATATGTATGTATGCATATGTGTACATAACACATTATGAACATGGGAAGAGTTCCCACTTTTCTTACGTATGATTCTAGTTATATTTGGTTTTTGCAGCGACCTCTGCATATTTACATTCGCAATTTGTTGTTTGTGCTTCTATTATCTCCAAGAGTATCTTGTACAGAATCTTTAATACGTTTTTCTATTTTTGTGTGTAAAGATTTTAACTCGTTCCCCAAGATATAATGTGGCCTGTTGTCTCATTTCGATTCGTAAATCCGCTACAGCTGTCAATGGAGACACTAAAGCCGGAGTTAATTGGCCAGTAGTACCTCCCAGTTCTGTTCTCTGAATGATCTGTTTACTTTTCGCTTGTTTTGAGCCATTCTCCATAGGTGGATCTTTCTTCCGAAGTATGTAGCTTGACTATAGCCAACTGATTCTTACAGTCTTTAACATATTTACTGCATTCATTTTGTTTATTAAGTTACTGCAAATATGGATGCTAAGTTACCAAACTGCCAAAAATGTTTAGATGCATGTAATACTAACATTCGTTTGTACTCTTTAATCCTTCCCCTTTCGCCATTAAATGAATATTACCATTTGCATTTTTTTGCAGCTCCATGAATTTTTAGTATAAATATGTACATACATACATGCATATGTACATACAGTCACTGGCAAAATTATTTGCACAATGCAATGCTTACACCATATCATTTCAATAAAGTTGTACATCTTTGGAAAAATTCAATATTTCAGTTATGTTCTTGTTCAATCTTTTAAGTCATATTGAAAAGGTAAATAAAAAAACAAAATAAAATTTTTAACAGTAAAGGTTAAAACCATAGAAAAGAAAGTGGCAAAATTATTTTAACATCACTAAACACCGGCAAAGTTATATGCACAAATGCAATTAACTGTTCTGGATATGTACCCATAGTTAAATTCTTCGACTATTCAATGCAAATCGATCAATCATTGTTAGTAGTTTAGCGCCTTTCCTTCAGCCAATCTTAAGAATTTTTAAATGGCTAGAACTAGGGAACTATCAATGGAGAAACGTGCGGCTATTGTTGGAGAATTTGAAACCTGTGCTTCGGTAGTAGAATTTTCGGCGAAATATCAGTCATTGTATATGAAACTAATAGTCTATCACTTGAGGAAATCGATGGGGGCGCCGCTAGCGGCCCGAGTAAAGGATACGTCGCTGAGAACCACAAAAATCTTACTCTCTTCTGCCTCAACAATTTGCACATGCACTCATTGAATTTTGTGGGTCGGGTACAACTCATACCAAGACATCCCATCCCCGGACACCTCATACTAGGACACCTCATCCCAAGGGACACCTCATCCCAGGACAACCCATCCCCGGACGGCTCATACCAAGGGACAACTCATACCGGAACAGCCCATCCCAAAAGAGAGAAAAATATGCTTTGGGTTACAGCACCGAGGTGAGTGAGCTCGCTACGCTCGCTAAAAAAAAAAAATACTATGCACATTTCCTCGACTCATACACTGCACGGCCTTCGGTCTCACATGCAGGTGCTCAGGGCGGCGCTACGCGGCATATTGTTAGGTATCTTTTCATTTATGTACATATGTACATACATGTGTACATGTGAACAATTCCCATCTTTAGATCAACAATTTTATTTTATATTCCTATCAATCGCCGTAGCTAACTTTATTTTAAACTAGCGGACCCGACGAACTTCGTCTCGCCCAAAATTTATGTTTTGATTGAAATTATTTCGAGCATTCGCGATTTACCCGACATTAATTTTTTTGATCGAACATTCGCGATCGGTAACAGGCACTCGATCGGCTACTCGAATTTCAATTATTGAATGAATAAAACACTTTTCGAATTCGATTGGATTCAATATCCTTTATTGACGCGGAATGTAAAAAGGCTGAGGGAATCATATGTCAGGTCAATTCAATGCTTTGTGGTAGACAACGTTCTTTGTTTTGTTGTCCGGCGCGTAAATAAACAAAGATGAAGGCTTTCCAACACGCGAACATGCCACATATAATTGGCCATGCGAGAAGCATGGGAATTCTAGATTAATCCCACACACTTCCAAAGATTGGCCTTGTGATTTATTTATTGTCATTGCGAATGCAAGGCGAACCGGAAATTGAATGCGTTTGAATTCAAAAGGTAAATCGGTTGGAATCATTGGAATTCTGGGAATGAGCACTTCCTCGCCCTTAAATTTGCCTTTGAGTATCGTTGCTTGAATGACATTATTCTTGAATTTCTTTACGACCAATCTTGTTCCATTGCACAATTTTGGTTGTTTTAGGTTCCGAAGCATGATGACAACAGATCCAACCTTCAGTCGTAAATTATGTGGTGGTAATCCTAATAATTTGATGCTTCGTCAGGATTAGTCACACAATCAATTGATTTGAACGAATGTAATTGTCCAGCAATTGCATTTTGAATTACGCAATTCAAATCATCGACATTCTTATTTGTCGCTGCCCGTGCAGCACGTGCACTCAACCAATCGTGGCTCACAAAATTCTAGACGATGTTTGGGAACACATTCGTAATGAGTTCCTCTTTCGTCGTTGTGAAATTGCAGAAATTCGGCGGGAACGAAATCAATCCAGTGGAAACGTCGATAGGTACTTTTGCATTGCCAATCGCCAACAATTTATTCGAGAAAATCTCGGCAGATGGATCGTTTTGTAACGCAATTCGCATATTCGTCGTCAACCGCAGCTTCTTCACATAACGCCACAAATACGAAAGCTTAAAGCAAGCGTTGATTTCATCGGTTGCCGTTGATTGTGGAATAACAGGAAGCGCTTGTCGAAAATCGCCTGCCAGCAGAATCACTGCGAATCCAAAACGTTTTGTGTTACTGCGCAAATCTTTCATAGTCCGATCGAGTGCCTCCAATGCTCGTTTGTGTGCCATTGTGCATTCGTCCCAGATGATAATGTTGCATATCGGTTCGTCAGTTAATGGTAGATTTAACGGCAGCTTCAACGCAGAATGAGCCACCTTCAAACAATGTGGCTGCAATGCCAGAAGAGGCAACCGCCAGCGCAATTTCTGATCTCGAACGAACCGTTTCGGTCGTCAATCGCTTTCATCAAAGTGTCGTAAACGTCCTTTTGCTGGGGAGTCAACAACGGAACGTTTGTTCGAACTGCTTGACTCAAAGCGTCTCGATCGTATTCTCGTTCGCGCTCCAACTCACGATTGAATGAATCGTACATTGCACGATTGGGTGCTGGCATGCACAATTTGCACAACAAACTGCCGCACATGAGCAGACACATGTCTTCTATCAAAATCAATGCCTCGTTGCGCATCTCATCGTTCATTTCCAGTTCGTAATTCGAAGTGGATGTGCGAACTCGATGCAAAATATCGTCAGCCTATTACGTTAAAAATGAAAAAAAAAAGAAAATTCCCCATACAAAATGTATGGAAAATCAATTTTTCCGAATTTTGCAATTTTTTTTTCAAAATTTTCCAACTTTTTTGCCGTAAAAATGTTCCTTGGGCGAAGACGAAGACAACAAAAAAAGACGGCTCAAATCGGACCATCCGTTCCCAAGTTATGAGAGGTCTTACGTATGCCAACTCTTTTTTATATATACAGATTCCTACCCACCATCCGGCTTGCCAGGCTTTTAAAATCGAAATCGCCGATCTTAAAATTTATATCGCCAAAAATCGCCAAATTTAAAAATATTCGTCGCCATAAATCGCCAATTAAAAAATAAATTTTAGTGAAATAAAACAAATCTCATTATTCTTACCATAAAGCAAATTGTGCAATAAAACAATTCATTCATTAAAAAAACAAAAACATAACAAAAACTCAAGACAGCAGCTTGTCGCTGTTGAACTTAAAAATTAAAATTATTATTTAAAAAAAAGTAAGACAATAGAATAGATATAGGTATACATTTAAATATATTCAATTGTTCCCATTCCGTTCTATATTTAAAAACTCTTTGTTTTTTTGATTTCCCACTCATTTTAAATAGTTTTTCTGAAACAATTATTTTGGTTTCTTCTTTCTTTTCTTCTCACTGAAACTTTCAAATTTGAAGATGTCATTAAATTTAGGGATGGGTAGGTCGTTTCGATTCAAACGATATTATTATGTCAGATCGATATTTTCAGTGCAAATTCGGGCAAGCTGACAGATATCAATAATTTTTCGTACGTTACTCATCTCTCTTCTGTGTGTATTCAGACACCTTATTGTGAAAAAATTCAATGAATTCATCCAACAATTAAAAAAAAACGAAGACTATAAGGTGTGAGCGGTAGTTAAATACAAAAATGAAAAATCGCCAGAAGTCGCACTTTTTTGAGGGTGTCGCCAAGCTGAAATTTGTGTCGCCAAATTAAATAAAAAATCGCCCGTTTGGCGACAAATCGCGACATCTGGCAAGCCTGCCCACCATTCCATTTAAAATGAAATCATCCATTATTATTTAAGCTCCTTGGCCATCCTCTCTGCTTCCCATCATAGAAACAGATAGGAACAAGAAAATATGCCATCCAATTAGGGGGACAAGACGTACTATGCATTCACATACAGATGTACATATCATATTCGTTTCATGCTTACGCCGAACGGAACCTCTAATCGAATAGCCAAACAAAAAAATTTAACCAACCTCTAAAGTCTCGAATCAGACAGATTCGATCATTCACGCCACGCAACCCAAGAGAACACAAACTTTCCCATACGAAACGCAATCATAAACAAACGCCCATACTCTCATTCTCCAATTTCCATTATATCCTACACACAAAAAAGTCACCCTCCATAATAATATATGCACATGAGCAGATACATATATCGCTCAACGCATATCCACCAACCAACCCTTTAAGCATAAATACTTTTCAGGTATCTATCTATCAATCACATATTATCAATCGATCACATGATCACTATCCCTTCTTCTACAACCTCACTCATTCGCCAAAACTCCATGTTGTCACCCAAAGCATATTTTTCTCTCTTTTGGGATGGGCTGTCCCGGTATGAGTTGTCCCTTGGTATGAGCTGTCCGGGGATGGGTTGTCCTATGATGAGGTGTCCTGGTATGAGGTGTCCGGGTATGAGTTGTATTGGGATGAGTTGCGATGACGTCGAATTTTGTATACCCCGCTCAAACATCATACTGTGTTGAGTGAATATATTTACTTTGCAAAGCGAATAACTCGTCGGCCTACCCCATTGCAGTGCCACACTGCCGGTTGCCATGGTAGGTGCATGCACATCGTGCATATGAATCCGAGTGAAAATGGAAAGGAATGTGCTCAAAAAAAAAAGACACACATATAAGGTCCTCTTCACCTATGATCGTGAAGTCTGTGCGGAGTGTGTGTATGTTTTTTTTTTCATTGCGAATAACTCATCGATCTGAGTTATTGGCAGTGCAAATGCACATTGGGGATGAATGACAAAAAAGATTGCGTGTAAAGTTTTTTCAAGTTAAAGTTTTTTCATTGAGGACAATCGGGTATGGTACAAATCGATGTTCTTTTTACGCATTTTGTTTGGCTGCTATCATTTCGTTTATTATTATTTCTCATTTCAACAACTCGCATTTTATTTTTTCGCAGTTTTTATTTGGCAAATAATAATAAGGCTTGTATGTATTTGACCTTAAGATATTCTGCATTCATTATTTAGCAATTATTATATTAGGGGTGGCAATGGTGTAGTGGTAGCGTCATCGTTTGTCGAACTGATGGTTCACAGTTCAATCCCTGATGTCAGCAAGCATTATATGATAAGAGGCAGTCCAAACAATTGCGAAAGCTTATGACAACACTACTGCGAAGGCATAACACTGGCAGTAGGTTTGTCATATGGCTGGAGAAATTGTTCGCTCTGTTGATGATTGATATACTTATGACATCAGGTTGACCGGGAAAAGAATACTGTGAATCAGAAGCGAAGACAAAACAAATAAATGACATCAAACAACCTCCCCAGTTATCTGGACACCCACCCCTGGAGCTAATGTGTGAAACCTAATACACCTGAGTTTCAAACCACTACACCAATCTCTTTCTCTCTCTCTCTATCTTCCTTTCAACGCCCGCACTGTGTATACACATTTAAAGGGTATTCATAACCCCTTGAGTGCAGGTAAATTATAAAAAAAAAAAAATAAAATTTAGCCCTGAGCACCTGCATGTGAGGCCGAAGGCCACCCAGTGTATGAGTCGAGGATATCTCCATAGTTTTTAATTTTTTTTTTTTGGTCACTGAAAGTAGCTAGGTCTTCTTTTACTTTAAATTTTACATTCTGAAAAATTGTGGACTTACATATGTATCTCCCGATGGGATGGGACATAAGACCATAATGAAATTCTGGCTAATGGGACGTTTGCAATTTGATTAGGTATGTGAAAAAATCCATTCGAAAGTGACATAAAGCCATAATGGCCCTATGACGATTTCACATAGCGACGTGTCGTGTTGAATTTAACAACCGTCTAACAAAGCGCGTATTAATGGTTTGCCAGATAATTTTTTTTTTTATAATTTACGCGCGCCAAAGGGGGTATGAATACCCTTAT
This sequence comes from Blera fallax, assembly GCA_946965025.1. Lineage (NCBI taxonomy): Eukaryota > Metazoa > Arthropoda > Insecta > Diptera > Syrphidae > Blera > Blera fallax. The sequence goes on from OX337246.1 coordinate 55,529,775, forward strand.
ACTGAATATTCAGGGCACGGGCGTTTGGAAAGAGGGGAAAGAGGAACAGCGAAGATACCGGTGCACGTTGGCTTTAAATGTTTGGATGTTGTACCGATGAGGAAATACCGAGCCTGGAAGATCATTCCACATACATACGTGTATTTGTATTTGACAGTACGTCCGAAGTTGGCCTTGAGGGTGAACTGATGTGCATTCGTAGCGTGACGCGTATTGCGGGTGAATTTTTGAATGGGAGGAATGCAAGTGGCTAGTTCGTTGGAACATTTTCTGTGGAATAAGCGATAAAAAAGGGAAAGACAAGAGACATTTCTGCGATGTTCTAGTGAGTCTATGGAACTCACAATGTCTCTATCACCTATTAGTTTTATCGCGCGGTTCTGAACCCTATCTAGAATGTGGAAAACGGTCTTGGGTGCACCAGATGTGGGCGTTGTATTCCATTTTTGGGCGGATGAATGCCTTATATATTGAGGCCAGATCAGATGGGGTAAAATACTTCTTGCACCGCTTAAGGAATCCTAAACATTTTGCAGCATTTTTGGCGACCTCGAATATGTATTCGTTCCAACGAAGATGATTGTTAATACACACACCGAGAATGGCAAGTCTTACGGTTTCTGCGATGCAAGTACCATTCATGGATAATGGTTGAGGGTCTTGGTTTCGCTTGAGAGACAGAAGACAGCACTGCGTTTTGGATGCATTAAATTCCACTCTATTTGTAGAGCCCCATTTGATTATGATGTCAAGGTCGGAATTTAATGAGTTTAACATACGTTGCCGTTCCTTTTCTACGGCCGAAGAGCAGGGACGTGAGTTAGGGAACGAATATGAAAAACTGAGGGTACTGTCATCAGCGAAGGAATGGATTGGATTAGAAGTTGCAGACCCCTTCGGGATAGGGGACTAGAATATACCCGAGGTAAAGTATGCCCGTCGTAAAAGGCGACTTAAATCCAAAAAAGTTTAAACTTTTCACAAAAGTTAAAAAAATAAAAATGATGCAATGAACAAAACAAAAGGTAATAATACCCCAGGTGGTAGGCCAGCTACACTGGTAAATCCACCCTCTTCGGAGGTCGGTCCCATGGATTCTGGGGGGGGGGGGGGGGACCATTTATTGCTTAAAAGTGACCCTTTTGGAAAAAGTAAAAGGGTTGAGAGAACACCCCCATCTCAAAAAGAAGATAATAAAGAAACATTAAAGGCTAAATATTCAAAAGCCTGTGAAGAAAGGGATGGGTTCAAGCAACACAGTGAGACACTGCTTAAAGAAATAAATAATCTTAAGCGAGAGTTGCAATTGTTGAAAGAACAAATCAACAGTCAAAAAAAGAGGATGTCCAAACTGTCGAGTTCTCAACAGATGAAGAAGAACTAAAAGAAGAGACGGAAAGACATCCTCACATGGGGAATAAAAATAAAAAACGTAAAATGAGTACGTCTCCAAAAATCTCATCCCCAAAAGAGAGCTGCACAGTTATTGAGTATGCTCCAAATAAAGAAAGCAAAAAGAAAAAAATTAATCAAACCTCCACCAATTATAGCACTACAGATAAATAAATATGAAAGCTTGGTCAAATTAATGGCGGACAATAAAATAAAAGCAAGTACAGCGCTAATTAATAACAATGATATCAAAATTAATGTGGATGAAGAGAAATCGTACAGAAACCTCACGAAAATCCTGAATCAAAAGAAATTGCAATGGTACTCTCATGAGTGCAAGCAATCCAGGCCAATAAAGGTTGTTGTGAAAAAATTACATTACTCATGCTCGCCTGAAAGCATTAAAAAAGATTTGAAAGGAAAACAATTTAAGATAATAGAAGTCGTCAATATGCTTAAGTTCAAAAGCAAAACACGGCTTCCAATTTTCATGCTCAGTTTTGAGCATGACGAAGACATAAAGAAGATATATGCAATTAAAGACATACTTGGAATGAAGGTTGAAATCCATACACTACGGAAATCTAAACTAGTTCCGCAATGTAAAAACTGTCAAAAGTATGGACACACGCATAAATACTGCAGTGCAAACCCAATAAGCGTAAAGTGTGCGGGAAGTCACCATACTAAAGACTGTATAAAAAAAATGACGAACCACCTAAATGTGCAAATTGCAGTGAAAACCACCCCGCTAGTTTTAGAGGATGTCTAGTTGCAAAGGAAATTCAACTTGCAAAGGACAAAAAACAAAAGAAACAACCAAAAAGTATAAATAAGGACGCATCTAAAGCCAAAAAGGACTTACAACAGAGCACACAAAAAGAAAAACTCAAAGTCCAAGAAATTACCATAAAGGACTCAAGACCAAAGACAGCCGCGGGTACAAAAATGACATATGCTCAGGCAGCATCAAAAACGACGGAAAAACCAGCTGGAAAAGCGGAAAAAAACAAAGTAAAGCCAAACACTGCATTGGAAATCCTGATGAAACAAATACTAGACAGAATGGATTCCATGGAAAATTGCAATAAAACAATATTAGAAAGAATATCATTCCTTGTGAAACAGTACGGCAACAAAAGAGCTGTGCCAAAAAGACACACATGATGGACAAAATAAAAATCATAGAATGGAATGCTAACGGCATTGAGAACCGCAAGCAAGAGATGCAAGATAGATAGATAGATACCAGATAGATATATGTCTTATCTCAGAGACTCACTTTAAAATGACAACTGACTTTAGTCTGCAAGGATATAAATTATATCACTCCCCTCACCCTCATAACTGTGCAAAAGGAGGGGCTGCAATTTTAATAAGGAATACGATTGAGCACTATATGGAATCTAAATTCCAATCAAATGCGATCCAAGGAATTTCTATAAGTTTAAAAACGAGCAGTGGGCAAATATCAGTTGCATCAGTATACTGTTCTCCCAGCTATAGCATAAAGAAACATGAATTTAAAAGCCTTTTCCGTATATATCACAATAGATACATCACAGGAGGAGATTTTAATGCCAAGAATAAATTCTGGGGATCTAGATTAACGAATACCAGAGGAAGAGCATTATATGAAACAATTAAAGAAGGTGGCGGCAAATATCACTCAACGGGAAAACCTATCTACTGGCCAACAGATAGGAATAAGACCCCAGATCTTGTCGACTTCTTTATAACAAAAAATATCTCTTCAAATAAAATAAGTGTAGAAGAAGGACCAGATTTACAATCAGATCACTCTACAATACTTCTGACACTTTGAGACAAAATAATAATGAAAGAACATAGGCCAAAACTAGTTAATAAGCTGACTGACTGGAACTACTTTAGACAGAAGCTGGAAGAGAGTATCCAAATATCAGCAGCTATCCAAAAAGAAGATCAACTAGAAGAAGCAGTGCAAATATTTACGCTCAATATACAAAAAGCTGCATGGGCTGCAACTCCCAAAACAACAAACAGGATAAAACAAAACTCTTACCCTCAAGAAATTTGTGAAATTATTGCAGAAAAGAGGAGAGTCAGGAAACGATGGTAACTGACAAGGGCGCCAAGCGACAAAACCAAACCGAACAATTTAAATAATAAGCTCAGAAAATCAATTAGCGAATTTAATAATGAGTCTTTCAAAACATACCTTACCAATCTTACAAATGATGCTAGTACCGACTACTCGCTCTGGAAGGCAACGAAGAAAATGAACAGGCCAATAGCTCACATTCCACCAGTAAAAACCAGTGAAGGCAACTGGGCAGTCAAGAAAAAGCAAACATTTTTGGTGAGTATCTTGAAGACGTCTTCCAACCTTATGAAGATAAAAAAGGAGCGGAAGAAACGTGCGAAGAAGACAGTTCTATTCGGCCAGTTACAGCTAAAGAACTTGCCAAAGAAATAAAAGGCATAAATATAAAAAAGGCCCCAGGGTACGATTTGATTACGGGGGAAATCCTAAAACAATTTCCAAAAAAAGGTTTAAAAAAACTAGCGCAGATTATAAATGCTGCATTCCGGTTAAGGTATGTGCCAAGCATGTGGAAAGTCGCGGAGGTAATAATGATTCCAAAACCAGGCAAACCACCTAGCGAAGTTATCTCATATCGCCCAATATCGATACTACCAATGTTGTCCAAGTTATTCGAAAAGATGCTGGTGAAACGCCTGCAAAAAATAATTGAAGAAAAATCGCTAGTGCCGAATCATCAATTTGGCTTTAGAAAAAAGCACTCTAAGGTTGATCAGGTGCATAGAATCACAGACAAAATCGAAAAAGCATTCGAAGCGAAAAAGATCTGCTCTACTATTTTTCTTGATATAGCACAAGCTTTCGATAAAGTCTGGCACAAAGGACTGATCCATAAAATACAAAAGCAACTGCCAAAGCAGTATTCGAAAATTCTAGAGTCTTATATATTACAGCGATTCTTCAGAATTAAACAAGAAACAGAGTACTCGACATTAAGAGAAATTAAAGCTGGTGTACCTCAAGGCAGTGTACTAGGTCCGGTACTATATCTGTTATTCACTAGCGATCTACCAGAAAGTGAAGAAATCACTATAGCAACTTTTGCAAATGATACTGCTGTACTTGCTGTGGGAGAAACTGTCGAAGTTGCAACAAAAAAGCTTCAAAAAGCAGTAAATAATATTTCAGAATGGACTAAAAAATGGCAGATCAAATTAAATGACCTTAAGTCCGTACACATTAATTTTACATACAAAAATGTACCATATATTCCAGTGTACATTAATAATAATGTAGTGGAATATTCAAATACAGCCAAATATCTAGGCATGACTCTGGACGCTAAACTATGCTGGAAAGCGCATATAAAGAAAAAGAGAGATGAACTAAACATGCGTTACAGTAAAATGTATTGGTTTATTGGGAGATATTCATCTCTGTCCAACTACAATAAGTTATTGCTTTATAAGCAGGTCCTGAAACCAGTATGGCCCTATGGACTCCAGTTGTGGGCATGCACATGCCAGACAAATTTACAAAAAATCCAAACCTTCCAAAATAAAGTACTGAGGAACGTTGTTAATGCACCTTGGTACATACGAAACGCTGATCTACATAGAGATATAGGTATTGAAATGGTTGAAGAGGAAGTTAAAAAAGTTGCTCAGAAACACAGAAATAGGCTTCTCAACCACGTAAATTTAGAAATAACACAACTATTAAATATTGATAATGTAATCAGGAGATTAAGACGAGTAAAACCTCTTGATCTAGGTGTAGTAGTTAGCTGAGGTTATATTATAACAAAAAATAAAAACTAAATAATATCTCCAAGAAAATAATTAATTTCATCCAAAAATCAGAAATCCGACAAACGGCGGCTTTTCCTTTTAATTTAAAATATTTTTTATTAATTTTCCAAAATTAAATTGCTGATTAGTTCAACGACTAGGTGCGATTCCTTGGAGACAGGCGTTAGCCAGTCCTCGGGAGGTTTTTTAGATGATTAAAGTCCCTCACTATTGCAGAAGGCCCCCTCGAGTAGAAACCTCTGCAATGTCTTTCGATGGTTTTTCCTTCCTGCGAACCTCAAAACAAAAAAAAAAAAAAAAAGACAAGTGATCATTTATGAAAATGAGAAAGAGAGTCGGAGACAAAACTGAGCCCCGGGGGACACCAGCATTTATAGGGTGGATATCAGATTCGAAGCCGACCAACAGAACTTGTATTGAACGCCCCGAAAGGTAATTTCTAATCCATTGAAGAAGAGACTCATCGATACCATATGCACGCATTTTCGACAAAAGAGCCTGATGCCAAACTCTGTCAAATGCCTTTGAAATATCAAGCGCAACTATCTTTGATTCATCGAAGTGATGGAGAGATTGGTTCCGCTTCTCGGTGAGATATGCCATCAAATCACCAGTGGACCTGTTGCTACGAAACCATATTGCCGGTCATTGAGATATTTCATAAGCTGACGATTTATCAGCGTTTCCATGACCTTGGAAAGAAGGGACGTAAGTGCAATGGGTCGGTAATTGGTCGGAGAGGAAGATTCGCTTTTTTTAGGGACAGGCTGGACAAAGGCTGTTTTCCATCTTCTCGGAAAGAGTCCAGAAGAGTAGGACAGACAGAAAAGCTTACGCAGAGGTTTTGCCAACAAGAAGAGCACCTCTTCAGAACTAATGGGGGGATACCGTCTGGACCAGCGTATTTGTGTATATTGAGACCTTTGAGAACTCGTGCAACTGTGCGAGTGCGAAAGTGGACTTGTCCCATAGAGAATTTGACGCTCTCGAGCACAGGGACAGACAAAGCACTATCTTGCAGTGTGGAATTGGCTGCAAATTGTGCAGCGAGCAGATTGGCCTTGTCTAAGGAGCTGACAGCTGGAATGTCATTGTAAATGAGCGTTGGGATGGCAGATGAGGCAGAGTTTTTAATGTTTTTGACGAATGACCAAAAATTTTTACTACCTTTGGGACACTGTAGTATTTTTTGCCTCAGTTTTTGGTCGTGTAGGAATTTGACACGACGGGCATTGCAGTCATTTCTTGCTTGTTTTAACTTCTTTCGGTTTTCCTCAGATTTGTTGGCTTTATAAGACCGAAAACTTACTTCTTTCAACCTGATAGCCTCTTTACAGCTCTGGTCGAACCATGAGTTTATCTTAGGTTTAATGCTCTTTATTCTGTTAGGAATAAAGTCATTCATACCTAAGAGAATCGTGTCGGTGATCATATCAGCGGCGGCATCCACGTCACTATCGAGGATGCATAGCGGCCAGTTAAAACTCCTAAAGAAGCTATTAAGGCCGTCCCAGTTGGCTTTCTCGTAACGCCATACTTTTCTTTTGGGAGTTTGTTCTTTAACTGAGTGGTGGGAGTACGAGAATTTAGCTGATATGATGTTATGGTCAGATCGGCCTAGAGGCGCTAAAACATCAATGACGTATTTATCAGGGTGAGAAGTAAAAAACAAGTCAAGGGTGTTGGCGGAATGACTTGCAATGTCAGGTATTCGTGTCGGCTCATTTACAAGCTGAGTCAAGTTGCTTACCTCAGCGAAAAGTTCAACATACCTTCCTTCGGGTGTTTTCTGGTCAGAGTGTCGAAGCCAATCCGATTTGTGTATATTGAAATCGCCCGCAAGGACGATTTCAGTATGAGGATACAGGGATACAATTCGAGTGATGGAATCGGACAGTGCATCAAACTCGTTAAAGGTTGAGTTGCTGTCCGCACTAGGGCTTCTGTATATAAAACAGTAGTGAATAGTTTGCTTACGGACGGTGAATTTTAGCCATTTGAAGTTGAATTCCGGATTGGAACAGTGGCCATACTGTGATGGAATTTGGTGAGCAATGTCACTACGAATATAAATGGCGAGGCCGCGATGGGGAAAGAATAATGGCACTAAGCTATATCCAGGCAGTTGCAAATCAGAAGATTCTTCTACTACCTGTGTTTCGCTAAGTGCCAGAACAGCCGGTTTATGGGAATGAGTGTGGGCATACACATCAACGAAATTCCTCCGAAGCCCACGTACGTTGGAAAAATCAACCCTAAATTCCCTCATCATTACAACATAAAAACACAAAAAGACACAACTCTGACGTAACTAAGCGAAGCCGCGAAGTGTAGATCCTAAGAATAGCTTTCCACAACAAGCTGTCGCAGGTGTTATGCCCAAACGACAGTCAGCTGTGGTCCGCTATTCGGATAAACACTCACGGCCCGCTATACATCAGATGTTACGCTCTCTCAATCAACGCAACAGAAGAATGTATAGTGCATCCAACTGTTGCGGTGGTTAAGAAGCCTAACAACGAGTGAGTGGGAGGGGAGAGATGGAGGGCCCGGCACTGATTTTTTTCTTTTGTTTTTTTCACCACTTGCACTTCACTGATGGTGTATTAGTCGCGCGCGATCTATTGTTTTTGTTATCAATGATTTTTGGTTTTTTTTTTTTTTTTTGCTTTTTATTTTTTGTTTGTTTTATTCTATTTTTTTTTGTTTGTTTGATATTGGATGAATTGTTAATTGTTTCTATTTTATTTTATTTTTATTGTAATTTTGTTGTGAATGGTTTATTATTATTATTTATTTTTTGGATGGAGAGGCAAAACGCGTGCACCCGCGTCGACAGGCAACCCGGTACTGAAATCGCGGAATAAAATGTGAATAGGACTGAAATAGTGTTACGATATTCGAGAACTTCTTTTCCATCGAATTGAGACGAAAAAGTGTACCACCAAGAACATTGGCGGAACATGGAGGGTTTTCGAAAGGGAGATTGACAATATACTTTCCATCTTTTTTACAAAAGTGATCCTCGATTGCTTTATCTTCGCTCGAAATAATTGATTTCGGATCAACTTCCTCAATCATCTAAAAAGCTTGCAGTATAGAATCGATATCGAGGATTGTGTGATGCCACCGAATATTTTGCTCCACGCCCGTCGTCCAGCTACCACCCAACCGAATATTGTTTTTTGAGCTACTGGGTGACCGTTTGCAACGTGAACAACTTCACCTTGCAGAATGTTCCAAACGTTATCAGCACCAAGCAAAATATCTACCGAATTTGGGTGATTAAATGACGGATCAGCTAAATCTGAGACATGCTTCCAATCTTTGCCATCGAATGAAGGAGTAGGCAACGTTGATGTAATGTTTGACAATACATACGCGTCTACTGAGATCCGGAAGGTATCAAACCGGGAGACGATGACTATCGAAACTAAGCCTCTGGATTTTTGTGCGCAGGTTGTACCAATCCCTCTTACGGGTATACGGGCATTTGTTCGTATAAGTCCAAGTCGCTGGACACAAGATTCGGTGACGAAAGAGCAAAGCTTTTTCAATTTTACCAAATCCCTCCTTGCGGCTACATCCATATTAAGGAATTTCGCACATTGTATTAGCGGATGTGCAGCACCGCATTTTGGGCATTGGGTTAAAGATGACATGTGCATACTTCTTAAAGCTGCAGGTTTATTTTTATTCAGGCCGTGAACATACCTTCGCCTCGACTCAAGAGCCTCACAATGATATTCTATGAAAGTTAAAAATTGATCAATGGTAAAATACTCGGTATCTACTGAGACCAAGCTGCCAAGCCTGTCGAGTTTCTGTATACAATTTTAATAATAAAACGAAAATCATCCTCAGATCATTTTCGAAAGAATTTAGACCTCTTACTACTTCGTCACCACCATCCGATATTTTACGCAGGGTTCCTACGTTTGAGCTATGAATCGATGAAAGTTGCATAAATGTTTCTAGAAGACTATTGATGATATGATGATATGTATCTCTTTTCCAATTTTTCCCAAGTCTGTTCATAGGTAGCATCGCACGCTGGGATGTGAGGAGGTAAATTTGAGGCTTCACCGCGAAGACAAGAGCGAAGCAAATAGAATTATTGGACTGGCGACAAGTTCGATTTGTTATGAACCGGGGACTTAGCTGCTTCGAACTTATCTCTATCCCGAATCGCGGAGAGCAAAACCGACTTTACCTCTAATGCTTTGATTTGATGTCCTCGAATTCTGGTTCAGGGTCGACGTACCCATCTACATCGAAGAATGCATACATCTGCTCTTGACATGTATGAAATTTCTCCCACAACTCTTCTAACTTTTCAACGCCGAGTTGATGAGCTTCTATGGTAGTAATCTCAGTAATTTGCTCCGAAAAGGTAGCTAATCTAGTCAACGAGCATTTTAGATTAACACGGGAAGAATGTAAAGCCACGCTGCAAGAAACAACACAATTTCTGGCACTCCGTCCATCCACCACATAATCCCACCACCACCCCGCTGTGAAAATATGTTTTTTCATCCCTTAACCAGACCACCACTTGAACTAAAAACCTGACGCATAACGCATAATATGCATCCACCACTCCACTCCCTAATCAGAAAAACATGCATCTTTTCACTGAACAAGAAAAAAAATATTAACCTACTTATAGCTTTTTTTCATCAGTTTCTTTAGTCATTTTCTTGGCAAAGTCATTCGCTCAGTTGCGTAACATGTGTGCAAAAATTCTGAATGGGAATGGAAGGAAACCCAAGAAAGATCTTGTTTACTTTGTTTCCACTCATCACTCACTCATTCTGTGATTATAACTCCATTCTCAGAGAGAAATAATATTTTACTTCTCTCGGGAGGAGTGAGAATACGCCACCTGGACGGTCGGAGTAACTACAAATATTGCTTGATGATAGTACTATAAGTTTCATATACAATGCTACAGCCAAAGAACAAATTATTACAAAATTGGAAAACAAAGAACACATGGAACTGTAAAAAACCGAACCCGTAAAAGCAGAAGAAAGGTTACTTCGGAAGGATAGACCGCTAAATTATCATTCTTTTAAGGATAACCCACGTGAAAAGGTTCTGAACCGACGTGACTGCTTGTTCTTTGGATGGCAGCTATGGTCGAAAATGTTATTACTGCAACTCAAAAACAAAATCCAAACAACCCGTTAAGCAACCCACAAAGCATTCCAAAGGAGGTAAAATTATGATATGGGGATGCATATCGTATTGTGGTGTGAGATCACTTATGCGGTGCTCTGACACAGTCACATTATTTAAAGATACTAAATGATGTTGCACTGTTGGTATGCTCAATATTCATCGGGAGCGATAATGTATCCATACACGCTGCCTGGAACATCAAAAAGTTTTTAACGGAGGTAGGACAAGCAGCTTTAAAATGACCTCCACAAAGCTCTGACTTACATTTAATAGGAAATGGCATCTTGCGAAGTCCAAAATTCCACAATAAATTGGAAGATCTGCAGATGAGACATGGAAGGGTTTTACACTGCTAGAGTACCATTCCGGGAGAGCAAATTCAAAATTTGATAGACTCAATGCCAAGGCGCCTCGCAGAAGTTATTGCGGCAAAAGGAGGAAACACAACTTATTAGATAATGCTATGCCCTCAAAACCATTGCGTCAATGTAAAAAAAATATCTCATTTGCGGCTTTCAGAAGCGTAAGCAGAAGTAAATTGTACTTGTGCAAATAATTTTGCCGGTGTTTAGTGATGTTACAATAATTTTGCCACTTTCTTTTCTATGGCTTTAACCTTTACTGTTGAAAATTTGATTTTGTTTTATTATTTACCGTTTCAAGATGACTTAAAAGATTGATAATAAACAAGAACATAACTGAAATATTGAATTTTTTAAAAGATGTACAACTTTATTGAAATGATATGGTGTAAGAATTGCATTGTGCAAATAATTTTGCCAGTGACTGTATATAGAAAAACTAGAAAAAATTAGTCTCTAAAATCTGTTGGTCTGATCCGAAGAATTTTCTTAACACTTTATCATAATTCGAAGCGAATTCGGAAAATCAAGAATCACCCGAGCCACAAAATTTATGTTAGATATATCACAATGCGTAATTTTTGAAAATATCTCGAATGCTAAGGATTCTGCTTCAATTACATATTTGAGTTTAGTTGGGTATACAGTCGACTCTCGATAATTCGAAACTCAAGGGACCTTACAAAAAATTGGAATAACGAGAGTTCGAACTAACGAAAATTTGTCGAGTTGGGGCGAAGGACAAAAACGATATAAGTACATACATGTGCACCAATAATTTGACACGCTTTATTGCAAAACACACACTGAATTTCATACATACAATTTTACTTAAATATTGCGACTAATTTGGCTGAAATAGAGCTAAACGGCCCATCGCATCGCCAAAGGGAGCTAAAAATTTTTTATTTCAATTGCTCACGTCGCATAGGTCACAATCTAACGGGACCAAAGCATTGGAGACATGTATATATACCGCTACACACTTGGGCAGCTTACATACATATGTATGTCAATGCCGGAATTAAATCAAATAATTAAATGAAAGAGATGAGTGTACAATTTTGCTTTTCCGTTATTAAACATTCCAAAGCCATGATTTGCAAAAACAGTTAAATATTTTATATGTTTTTTCACTCCATACCGCCTAATTGAAAGTAACACCTTAGTTTTTCCTGCAAAGTGGTTAGAAACAAGTGGTAGAATTGGTTGCGACATGAAGAACACTTGGTTGAAGCTTTGCTAAAATTCGGACCAAAAATGACAGCTTCCGTGAGTATGAAATATGACGATGATGAGCACAAACACTCCATTTGCAAATTCATTTTAATTGGTCTAATCAAATTTTCGATCAAGAAAACCAATAAGGATCTCTGTGGAGTTAAAAGTGTGAGGAATTGAAAACTTCACTTTCTTATACATACATATGTGTACCTATATTAATCCTTTCTTCATTTTGTTAAGTTATACCTATAGTAACTATATTAATCCTTTCTTTATTTTGTCAAGTTTTTTTTTGCGAATTTTTGTTATATTTTCTTTTTTTTCACCCTTGTTTGATAAGTTTTTCTAGTTATTCATTATTTTTTTAATTAATGGATATCTACTATTTATTTTATAAATATTTTTATTTCTTTAGTTCCTACTAAAGAGCGAGTACTATGCCTACAGGGGACACCTCGAAAAAAAAAACGCGTTTAATAGTCTATCTCATTGGGTAACGTGGAAAAGAATATTTGAACTATTCAGCGCCCTTCATTTGTCCGTGCAACAAAGGATAGGGTTTGAGTCGAAAAATTTTCTGTATAATTACATACAATTTAAACAAAAACAAACAAATCCACCCGTAGCCATCATAAATTTCTGGCACTCCGTCCATCTACCACATAATCCCACCACCACCCCGCTGTGAAAATATGTTTTTTCATTCCTTAACCAGACCACCACTTGAACTAAAAACCTGACGCACAACGCATAATATGCATCCACCACTCCACTCCCTAATCAGAAAAACTTACATCTTTTCACTGAACAAGAAAAAAATAATAACCTACTTATAGCTTTTTTTCATCAGTTTCTTCAGTCATTTTCTTGGCAAAGTCATTCACTCAGTTGCGTAACATGTGTGCAGAAATTCTGAATGGGAATGGAAGGAAAGGAAACCCAAGAAAGATTTTGTTTACTTTGTTTCCACTCATCACTCACTCATTCTGTGGTTATCACTCCATTCTCAGAGGGAAATAATAGTTTACTTCGCTCGCGAGGAATGAGAATACGCCACCTGGACGGTAGGAGTAACTACTAAAAAATAGTGCTTGATGATAGTACTATAAGTTTCATATGCAATGCTGAGAGTAAACTAGCTACTGATCTCGTATTACAGCACGTTTGCTGGCGGTCCGACTGGACAATCACTTCGAATTAGCGACTGTACCAAATCACATACGTACGTTTTGTTCGATTTATCAAGGTTTTTTTAAGGGACCTAACAATAAGTTCGAATTATCGAGTGTCGACTGTACATAGACGGTGTACCAGTTAAGAGGAGATTCCGGAAGTTCCGGCAAACAAAAAATTACCAGATAGCCAGTCAAAGTGGGACACCTCCGATTTGGAGGTATAAAAACTTTAAATCGTATAACTTCTGAACTATTACAACTACAAAAATTTTATTTTATATATTTTGAAGAGACAATTCAGTGGCACATAAAACTGTAAAACTTTTTATAATTTTATGCAACCAACTCGGAGAGCGCAACTGGAGGCAGTTAGCTAAGAACCGGGCTAACTGGAGAGGCTTGTTGGTTGAGGCCCAGGTTCACCCCGAACTGTAGCGCCACCTAAGTAAGTAATATGTATCAAAACAAGTAAGAAAAGCTACTGTGAGTTGAAGCAAAGGGATTCCACCCCTCGTGCACGAAAGAAGACGATATGAACGACCTTCAATCCAAAGGCTTCAAAATTGTTGACGCCGTTAATATCATCAAGAAGGAGAAGCAACAGTCGGAAGAAGATCAGGAAGTATTGGTTAGGCGTGGACTTCCGTTATTCATGCTAAGTTTCGATAAAGACGAAAATAAAGATGAGATCTACGGTATTAAGACTATCCTAAACATCGTGGCCTATGCGTAACAGCTCAAGATTGATTACGCAGTGCAAGCGTTGTCAGGGCTTCAATCATACGAAGACTTACTGTCAGAAAGAGCCGCGATGCGTGAAATGCGCGGGTAAGCATCTCTCAGCAGCGAATTATCGAGTTTGTGAAGTAGTCAAAGTACTTCAAGAAAGGCGCGGTAGGTACGCTTAAAAATATTAAGGGCCCGAATCCAAAACAATTCTAATCTATCTATTCTTCTTCTTCTTCTATATATATAAAAATTAATGTTTGTCTGTATGTCCTTTATAGAATCGTAAACCATGCATTTGATCATGTGATGATCTTTAGCAAAGTTGTTGTGCATAAGCCTGCGAAGGTTTCTGAGTTGGTACGACCAATTTTCGCAGATGGCGCCACTGTCATCACGAAAAGAGACAAAATAACTTAGAAACACAAATAACGTCAACTTTGCCTTTGTCGATTTTAATCAAATGAGTTTTGTCGTTTAGAGTTTTTAAAGACGCAAAATTCAAGTCCAAAATCATGATTCTACGTCATCTAGAAGCTGAGCAATATCAAAAATATCATTTGTAAAATTTAGAATTTGATTAATTTTTCGTTGATCATATCTCCCAACCATGTCTCAGTGGTGCTAATCTTTTTTTTTTTTCTTTATTCTCCTTTCGCTGCCTCTTCGCTACATTTATGAGCAGAGGCGAGTGGCTGGTGATAGAAGGGTGTGTGTTTCCTTTTCCTTATTTTTCTGTTATACATACATGCATACTGGATAAGTTATGCGTGATGTTGTGTCTGTGTGTGCTGTGGTAGCGATTCCCACTGGGGATGTTATAATTGAGTTTGCACATTTTCAGTATTGTAGTTTAACCGAATCAGTTGCTATGTATTCCACCGAATGTGTGGCGTCAACTAAAATGAGAGAGATATTCTAAGCCTGATATTGGGCGAAGGAGTCAAGATTCAAAAATTAGGCGGACGTCTCGGCTAAAAAACAACTGTTAATAGACTTGGTTCTGTTAGTGAACGGTTTATTCTTATCGGTGAAAATGTTGTCCGACCGTGGAGCCTAAAGAAAAATTCATGTTTTCAGTATGAAAGTTTCATTTCATACGAAAATGAGTCGCATGTACATACTTAGGTACAATTTCTGAGCGGGCAAAAGAATCTGCTGGATTGTGTTGTTCAAACGGAAAAGTTATGCTCAGAGAAATCGGTGCACCGCCGGAACCACCAAAGAGCATTCTGCTGGGTGATAATATCCTTCCTCAAAAACTTTTTTAGAGAGTCCTAGAAAGTTTAACTCAGCCTTTCAAATGACCTCCTTTGGTGGTAGACGCATAACAGAAGGCAACTTTTTGCTCACTTTTAAGATTCAGGGTCAAATTTACCACCTTTTCGGAACATTAATGCCTGCTAATCCCAATTTCCTACAAATCTATTTCATGGGATATTCAGAAGCTGAATACATTTCGGTCTTAAAACTGGAAGGGAGCGAAGCAAGGCGAGCAGGGGTCAGCTATCTACATATATAAAAATGAATGTTTGTCTGTATGTCCTTTATAGAATCGTAAACTATGCATTTGATCATGTGATGATCTTTAGCAAAGTTGTTGTGCATGAGCCCACGAAGGTTTCTGAGTTGGTAAGACCAATTTTCGACAGATGGCGCCACTGTCATTCCAATGAATTTCATATATTGCCGTGACAGTTCATGCTGATTTGTATTGAAACGAAAACAGCGAACGAATGATGACGTTTCGAGTTGTGGGTGACATAAGAATTTATGTAAATTGTGAAATCCATGTCCGGCTCACATGGAACAGACAATATTGTCGTTTTTCGAATAGTTTTGTGCATTTCATTGTGAGTTAAATAAATAATTCAATCGAATTGAATTTTCGTAGTTTCCGTGAGCTGATTTTATTCATTCTCTATAGTGAACCCACGAAGATCATCGAATGTGTATGTGAAGGATCTGACTGCTGATTGACGTTCCGAACGCATTTGCTGTGCAGTTTTTTTTTCGGATATCATCGTGAGTGGAATTAAAATCGATTTCAACAATTCTCGAGTGCTGATTTTTTTTCACTTCAAATTTTCCTCAGCGAATTGGTGATCACCGTCAATATTAACATTTCCATCCGTGTGTGAACAGCCGGTTCAATTGGATTGGATACATTGTGAGATTCGGATTGCTGATTGACATCTAATAAAATCAAACGCATTTTTCACGTCGTTCCCGTACAATTATGCCTCCAAAGCGACAAGCAATTGGCCGATCTACACCTCAAGCACGAAAGAAAAGAGCATTACGAGCCTCAGAATCAGACGAGCATCAGGCCCGTTCGTCTGAGACAACTGAACAACAGGAAAGAAGGCTGCAAAATCTTCGAATAAGCACCGCTCGATCAAGACAAATATTGTGTATCCCACAGCACTTCAATAAATATCGAATTGAAACGAAACGCTGCAATGTCACAATTTTTTCGAAATGAACAAAATCAATAAAATGACTCAAAATGAATTGAATATTTGTGTAATATCTTTTCTTCAAATTTATTTTAGTTGGTGGCGTTGCAACGCGCGCAGGGTACAGCTAGTACTATTATAAAATGAAGTTGATATTTCTTTGTCCGGTGTTTGTAAAAAAACGGCTGAACCGATTTTAATGATTTTTTTTTATTGAATTCGAAATCGCATGGGCCAGGTTTAGATAAAGCTACTTATACAAATTTGTGCATGGGAGACCACAAAAAGAGATAAAATAACTTAGAAACACAAATAACATCAACTTTGCCTTTGTCGATTTTGATCAAATTAGTTTTGTCGTTTAGAGTTTTTAAAGTTGAGAAAGTCCAAAATCATGATTCTACGTCATCTAGAAGCTGAGCAATATCAAAAATATTATTAGTAAAATTTAGAATTTGATTAATTTTTTGTTGTTCTCCCAACCATGTCTCAGTGGTGATAATCATTTTTTTTTTCTTTATTCTCCTTTCGCTGCCTCTTCGCTAAATTTATGAGCAGAGGCGTGTGGCTGGCGATAGAAGGGTGTGTGTTTCCTTTTCCTTTTTTCCTTATTTTTCTGTTATACATGCACACTGGAATTAAAAAATTATAGGAACATTTCATTTCATTCTCTTTACAAACAAAATAACAAAAAGAAACTATTAAAAACAAAAACAAACTATTTACATATAACAAAAACAAAAAGAAATTAAAAAAGTTATTTTATGTACATCAGTATTGTAAGAACTTACCATCTATGAATGAATATTTGGAAATAAAATTTACCAGGGTAAAATCTAGTCCAAATACCTTAGAATCATTTATTAGTGTTTTACAAAACATCAAATTATGGATTGTTTCTACGTCTAAACTATTTCTTCGTTTTAATATTATTGAGTTCTGAAAAACATCTCTCAGCTGCTGCACTACTACATATGTGGCAAAATTGTCAAATTGAGCATGTATAAAGCTAAATCTTTAAACATCAAATCGCTCATCAAATTCTTTATTGATTTTAAATTGATCCAAAAATCAACCAAATCTCCATCGCAATTTTTTATTTCAACGCGGTTATAGTGCATAAAATGTTTGCATTTATTTTTTCATTTTTTTTATTTTTTATCAAATGTGTGTACTTAACGCTTGGGTTTTAAAAAAGTGAAGCGATTTGCTTTTTTCCGTAGTGAAGTAGTAGATCTTAAAAAAAGATAAAAAAGGAGGTAGAATTGCTTCGATAGTAGTAGAAGCGGCTGCACTGGCTGTGGCAGCGATTCCCACTGGCGACGTTATAATTGAGCACATTTTCAGCATTGTAGTTTAACCGAATCAGTTGCTATGTATTCCAACGAATGTGTGGCGTCAGCTAAAATGAGCAAGAGATATTTTAAGCCTGATATTGGGCGAAGGAGTAAAGATACAAAAATTAGGCGGACGTCTCGGCTGAGAAAAGTGTAAAGTTGCACTATTAATAGGCCTTGGTTCTGTTAGTGAACGGTTTATTCTTGTCGGTGAAAAAGTTGTCCGACCATGGAGCCTAAAGAAAAATGTATGTTTTCAATATGAATGTTTCATTTCATACGAAAAGGAGTAGCATGTAGGTACAATGAATGAGCTTTTGTGGTGTACAAAAGCGGGCAAAAGAATCTGCTGGATTGTGTTGTTCAAGCGGAAAAGTTATGCTCAGAGAAATCGGTGCACCGCCGGAACCACCAAAGAGCATTCTGCTGGGCAATCATAGCATGTAGGTACAATGAATGAGCTTTTGTGGTGTACAAAAGCGGGCAAAAGAATCTGCTGGATTGTGTTGTTCAAGCGGAAAAGTTATGCTCAGAGAAATCGGTGCACCGCCGGAACCACCAAAGAGCATTCTGCTGGGCAATCATAAACTTCGTCAAAAACTTTTTTATAGAGTCCTAGAAAGTTTAACTCAGCCTTTCAAATGACCTCCTTTGGTGGTAAACGCATAACAGAAGGCAACTTTTTGCCCACTTTAAAGATTCAGGGTCAAATTTACCACCTTATCGGAACATTAATGCCTGACAGTAACGCTAATCCCAATTTCCTACAAATCTATTTCATGGGAAATTCTTAGAACTGGAAGGGGCCGAAGCAAGGCGAGCACGGGTCAGCTAGTTAAGGATAAACACGAAACCGCTGCGTTAAAAGCAGCGAAAGAAAGAAAATTTACCAATCTTGCCCAAAAATCAACTAATGAGGAAAAACCTGAATGTCCGAAAGAAAAGGTGACAAAAATAAAACTTTCAAACATGGCAGATAATGGCACTATAGTTAGTTAAATGTTCTTTATTTCTATTTGATTTTACAAATTCAAATTCATCTAATTATAGCATCAAAAATTCATTGAATATATAAAAATAAAGAAACTTTCGACTATGACTTATTTATCGTCAGTCGGGAAAACTACTTTCTTAAATTATATTAAAGTAAAAGTTCAAATTTTAGTAGTTCAATTCTTCAATTAATTGTTTCCTCTAATTACATGTATGCAGTTGTAATGTATCTCGTTAGATTCTTCAAGTTTCGGCATTTAGTATGTTTATAATTTAATTTTCCAAACTATTGATTTACCATAGAAGCTAAACCTTAATTCATTTAAAACCGGACATTCACCAAGAAAGTGTTTCATATTTTCAACTTCGTTCCTATTACATAAGGAGCAAATTTTCGACCTATTTGCTTCAAATCTTTTGCCATTTAATTGTATCATATCACAGCGTGCTTTAAAGATCCACATAATATCTATCGTTTTTTTGGTATCTATAAAGTATAGTTGACGTCTGGTGAGGTTGAGCATTTTATAGAACCTACTTGTTTGCACTGATCGTTGAAACCTTGTCTGGTGTTCTGCATTCCGCAGAAGGCGTAAAAGTATAATTCGGTTGTTTCCCCGCACTTCTTTTCGTAGATTTTCAGCTTCCCATTGCAGATAATATTCTCTTCCCAAAAAGTGTTCTTATGACATATCTTAAATGCAGATTTAAGGGGTACAAATGATTATCTTCCATGCCTGTCTCTATCATCAGTACGTAGGTCGGTGTAAAATTTGGTAGTTGCAGTATTTTTTTTTCTAAATTCCATTTATTGTAATAATCTTCTAGCCTGCTTATCATTCTTTGCATTTTCTCCAGGTTGTCTGCTAGTATCACAATGTCATCCGCGTATAAAAGCAATCTCATATTTATGTTATCAATTTAAAGTCCATCTTTTAGATGACGTGCAAGTCATTTAGATACAAAGCAAAAAGAAGTGGTGATATAAGACATCCTTGTTTCACTCCAGACTCTGTTTCAAAGTATTCAGACAATTCCTCTTCTGTCATACCGCCGATGGCGCTTTTGCTACAAATATTTTCTAAAAGCTTAACCAGTTTGGTCGAAACTCCCATTTCCTGCATCTTGTAAATAATTGCTTTCCGTGATACTTTATCAAAAGCTGCCCTGTAATCCACGAAGAAAGCATATATAATTCAAATTCACTAAATAAATTCACTGAAATGTACAATAGCTGCCAAGTTGTATATATATATAGTCTTTCTTTTAAAATGTTCATCATAATTTTGGCCATGATACCCCACGGTAGTTGCTGGGTATCCTTACATCGCCTTTTTTAAAAATTGGGAATATAGTGCTTGTCATAAAAGATATATCAGCCTTGCCAGTATCAAATATCAAGTTGAACGCATTTGCCAGTTCCTGCAGAAATTCATAGGGTGAACTCTTGAGGAACTCGTATGGTATTCTATCTTCGCCAGGAGCCTTGTTCGCTTTTGTCTTTCCTAGTATCCGCTTTATTTCTGGAATGTTTATAGTCTTATCTAAACCTTTATCTTCCCTGTATCTTACAGCATATTGAATGTCTCTGGATAACTGCGGTGGATTAAGCAACTGATGAAAATATCATTTAACCCTTAAATGCCCAAGGACGCCGATTTTGTCGAAAAAAATATATTGCATGCAAAATAGAACACAAACAACTATTTCATTAAAAAAAATTGTTTAAATTTTTTTAAACCCATATTTTTGACAAAAAACCGGTTGTATCTTTAAAGATACACTGGGCATTAACCCCTCAAAGGCGTTTATGAGAATAATTTAGTATTGATTTCTTTTCTGAGTGTATATATTGGAAAATTAATGTTAAATAACTAGCTTCATTGTTTTATTATTAAGGAAAAGTTTGAGTTTAAAGGTTTATGTGTTAAATTAAATGGATAAATAGTATATTTTAAAAATAAATGAAAATTAGTGAAAAAACGAAATAAATGGTAGTAGATTTAGTGAACAAATTTGGTTCACTTGCGGTTAATGCTAAATTTATTTGTTTTATATTATTTTCAAAACAAACTGGCTTACAATGAAATTAAAGTAAATATAATACAAATCAAAAATTTAATGCATAAAATGATAAAATGAAATAATGGGTAAAAGAGGTCTTATGCCACTGTACATATGTTAGCTGAAACGAGGTTGACGATTCTACGATGGTGAAGTAAGATCAACATATGTATGTATGCCGTGTATTGAAGCTACAAACTCTTCTCTGGTTTCTCGTTTAACCTTCATCATCATTTTCACCTTTGGAAGCTTGCAATTCTTTACCCGATTTCTTCGGGTAGTACCAACTGCAAGCATTCCTTTTGTGTGGGGATAAATTAGCAAGGGAATATCTCGATAGTAATTATCATAAAATGATAACGTAGCACTTCATTAAGCAATCTGAGAAACAATATTTGCCGATGCTTGAGGGTCCACTTCACCTAGGGCCGGTACTTCAGGTGATCTGCTATGTACATATATATTTCAAATTTATATGCAAATCTACTTGAGTCGCGTAATATAAATAATTTAAAACCCCACTTTTTCGGCTTGTTAGGCAAATATGGCCTATAAAATGAAGAGCACATTTGTTCAACTACATACAACCGATCTAATATTGGTACACCATATTCAGTGTTTCTAATAATGGCATAATAGATAAAAGGCAGTCACGATTAGGATCATCACTTTCATCTGCTTTAGCTTTGTCACTGAAATGAATATAGGAATGTTGTCGCATCACTATGGGGCGCATCGATTTTCTATAAAACTCCAAAAATCGTTCGTACTCGGGAGTTTGAAGTAAGCCATGTAAAAAGGGATCCCAATAAACTTTCGTAGATCAAGAAGTCTAAAGAGGAATGATGTATCAAGAGCAAGTTCCGCATTGACTAAGGTTTCTTCAACGATACGTTGTTCCAACGACTAAGGAAAGAGGCATGATCGAACTTTAAAAAAAAAATTCAAAGCCTATCACTTCTCCTGGAAGGGTTGAGTCTTCCTGTGCATGATAAACAAGATCCGAATTTTCGCATTTCGAAGACTTGACATCAACTTTCAAATTGTAAAATCTAAAGGACATGAACTCCAACGATCGTTAACCGAAGTTGAGGTGCAGATGAGGTTCAAGCAACATCTGCGTCTTCCAAACCTCCCACATCAATTATCATATTGGGAAAATCCTCTTCCCTATTATCTCCGTCCGTTTCACCCGGCTCACCTTCATCATTATCTTCATATTCATGTACATTATAAATACCCATAGAATGATAATTCATTGCAAACAAACGCAGCACATAAAAAAAATAGCAATAATCACGAAATAGGCCAAACTGCCCAGTGTATCTTTAAAGATACAACGGTTTACCGCAACATAACGCGAGCTGCGTTTCTTAGAATCCCATGAAACAAATTTATTTAACTTCACAATAAATGTCTGTACCTGCAATGATTTTTTTTTCTAGTGAAATGTCACCAGGTTCAAAGAATTTTAATAATAAAAATACTTTTTTTTTTAAATTCTACGAAATTCGCTTCACGCACGTAATTTGTCTATGGTAACTGTACTTTCAAAGTTAGGAGGCTGAAAAAATTATTTTGATTAGGATTTGAGTTAGTGAATAAGAAACTATTACAATTTTAACTCTGGACCTTCTATTTAATAAACTAAAATTATTTGAATGGTTGTATCTTTAAAGATACTGTGGGCATTTAAGGGTTAAATTCATTCGCTGGAATTTCTAAACATATCTGAGCTGTTTGATATCTTATTTCCCTGACCAACTTCCACCACTGTTTTATGTCTTTGATTCTATTAATCTTATCATCAAGTTGCTTATGATATTGATTTTTAATTTCACGGCATATTTTTTAAAAATTCAAATTTGCACTAATATACAATTTTCGGTGTTCTAGATTTCCAGATATTTTTATATTTCATCAACCATTTGAAAGACATTCTTCTCGCATTTCGTATCAAACCATTTATTTATAGGTGTATAGAGTGCGTTCACTTCACGTGGCGCAGGAGATGATTCCTTAATTATATCCGCCCAATCGGTTAAACGAACTAAACCCGATTGTTGCCTACACATAATTAGGTTGCTGACTGTAAGCCTCAGATAACCCATCCAGAAGAATTATGAGAGGCAAGACCTTATCAAGTGTGGCTTGCAGTTCCTGTAACCTGCTAGTTGTAGTTTTGAACTCCCTGATGTATTCATCCATGTTCTGAGCCAGTCCCATCCTGGTATTTATGAGGCGTCGGAACTCCTCCGCTTTTTGCCTTGGTCCCTTTCGGTCATAAGTGTCTCCTAGGAATTTCCAAACGTCTTTGGATAGTTTCTTATCCTTTACCAGAGCGATGATACTGGGTTCCAATGCTAGAATCAGTTCGGCTTTTGCATCCATGTCCTTTTCACCCCAACTCTGCTGGTCTGTACCTGCTGTCGCTGATCTCGCAATCTTCCCGGTGATGTAACCAATTATTCGTGCTTTGTGTAGTACTGCTTCCATTTGGGGTTTCCATGAGTCGTAATTTTCTCCATTGATTAGTTGGATTCTATTCATGTTAATTTCGAGGTTAGGGCCAAGTTATGTTTTTTTTTTTTTGGCAACAAATATTGCGATCCACCAAATAAATGCTTTTCTGAATACTATCCAGTATTTTTAGCGACCTGGGCCCATAACGCGTTGGGAATAAAAGAAGCTTATTCTGTACTTTGAAATTACTTTATTAAGTTGCGTTGCACGAATCCGAGTGTGACAAGAAGTAAGGAAGGAAAGAATAAAACTTGACGTCCTATTATAATTTTGACATTTTATCACGGTTGCCAGATTATAGTTTCTACAAACTGCGTTGCAACAGAAAAAAAAATTGCTCTGCAATATTCCTGAATGTTGCGCAGGCATTTGACAAGGTGTGGCACCAGGGGCTTTTAAGCAAATTAAAAAGACTCTTACCAACACAATTCTACCTCATACTAAATTCATGATAATGAATATTCCAAAGTACGAAAAATTAAAGCAGGGGTTCCCCAAGGCAGTATTTGGGCCCGATATTATATTTACTGTATACGAGCGATCTCCCAATGCCGCCTGGAACAAGTATAGCTACTTTTGCAGACGATGACACCCTGATCACCGTTCGACATTAAGTGCCATTATTTGCTTCTTATTTCTACTTTTATACAAATTTAATTACAACTGAACAACAACAACAATTTTTTTTTTTTTTTTTTAAATATAACCCTTGCCCATGTGGCAGACACTGCGACCTAGAAGATCTATTGTATCATAAGGGTGTTCTTAGTCTAAGAGACCGTCTACCTCCCTAATGAAGGATAGTAGGTCCTTAGCAGCAGAGTTTTTCATTTCTGCTGGCGTACATATTTCTTTATAGAAAATACGTCTCCTTAACCAATGTAATGCTGGGCAATTGCAGAGAACATGTTCGGACGATTCGTCCTCCTCCGAGCAGAACCTACATTCCGTCTCTGAGCCCAGGCTAAGTTTGTTAAGGTGATATCTCAAGCCACAATGGCCCGTGAGAAAGCCCACTAGCTTCCTGATACTTTCCTTATTAAGGTTAAGTATATCCTTATAGGAGTAGGGTCTGATTAGTAATTTGGATTGTCTCAACCCTGGGACATTTTCCCAGTGGTCCAGACGAAGCTTGTGTTCCCAGTTACTAATCAGCGCTGTGGCGAATGACCAGTTAATGCCACAGTAAGGTTCAGGTCCTATGAACGCAGATTCTGAGCCAGCCCTAGCTAGTTCATCTGCTAGCTCATTACCTGCAATCCCTTGATGGCCAGGAACCCATCCAAGTTTTACCTTGTTTAGTCTCGCCAGGGATTGCAGTGCATCGTAGCAGTTTTTAACTGAAATGGAGTCCACTAAATTGGACGACAGCGCTTTGAGTGCTGCCTGACTGTCTGAAAATATAAAAATTCTAGCGCCTTTAATACCCTTACTAAGGTTTAACCTAGCGCAGGTTTCAATGGCATGGAGTTCAGCCTGAAATACCGTGGGAGACTTTGGTGTTGGGTCCAAAGACACCCGCTCCAACTCCAGATTCCATTTTCGATCCGTCTGTGAACCAAACTAGACCTCTAGGGTCTAATACCGGAACACCATTAGACCAATTTGCACGATCTAATATTTCTACCTCAAATAGCCTACCGAAACAGTACTCCTTGACCATGGTGTCTGGGATGGTACAAAACATGTCTCTTTTGGGGATTGAGTCAAGAATTTTCAGATGTCCCACATGGTCACCTGATTTATACTTGTATTCTATCTGCAACTTGATAGCACACCTAGCAGCTGTCTTCGTAATGAAGATATGAAGGAGTGAAAGCCCAACGATTGCTTCTAAAGCTGCCGTCGGGCAGGTACGCATAGCACCTGTGATGCCGAGACAGGCAACTCTTTGTAACTTCTGGAGTTTAGTTGCCGTTGTCCGTTCAAGAACTTTCGGCCACCAGATGATGGCCGCGTATGTGATAATAGGCCTCACCATCATTGTATACATCCAATGTATCATCTTTGGATTTAGGCCCCAAGTTCTGCCGTACAGGCGCCTACAGGCCCACATGGCCTTATTAGCACGCTCGATGGCGAACTTGATATGAGAATTCCAGTTGAGCCGTTTGTCGAGGATAACCCCGAGATATTTGACTTCACTGCAATAAGCTAGAGTAGTGCCTTTGATAATGATAGGATAGACAACAACAATAGAACTTAAAGATAGAGAAAAACAATATTTATGATGTTCGGACTTCTAAGATCAAAATTTTTTATTTTGTTATGGGCTGCCTTAATAATATTACGTTTTCTGAGGCCGCAATTAAGTCAATAAAGACAACCTTAAGAAACTTATGCTTGCGGTTTGACGAAAAGATGACCAAAAGTGGTTTCCATCGAGATCGCTTCGAAAGCATTAATGGTTCGTGGTTGATTGAAGCCCAACAGAACCACAAATAGTTTTAGATAAAATTCCTTCTTCATCTCATATAAGCAAGGTAAGAAGGCCGAGATAAAGCTTTGAATGAATGCTGTGAAAAAAGCAAGAAGAAAAAAGTACAAACCTTTTTGGATTCGTTTGGACTCATATTATTTCATCAATATGAAATAATACGTCACAAAATAAATAAAACTGGCCCCAATTTACTGCCCTCTTATCAGTGAGCTCTTGGATCAGGGTTTCCGATTTGAGAGTTTTGCAACAGAAACAAGGGAACTGTATCTAAAAAATTATGGCTGGTATGGTATTATATGCCAGTTAGTGTACACAAGGTCTTATTTCATGGAAAACAAATAATTGCCACTTGCATTCTTCCAATTCTTCCAAAAAATATTTCTTTCTAAGCGTTATTAATAAAATCCCGCTAGATGAGCCAAATGTCACACTGTGTGTCGCGACGTAAGCTGATATCGACTTGCTGATAATATCAAACGCATTTATTGTGGGAAAGAGCTCACCTCGCGCATCACACAATTGGAAGCAAAAATGGATTTGATAGTACGTAAATAAAATATGATAAGGTGCAAATTATTATAGCTATGTTGTATGTGCAATCTAGTTAATGGGGATTCTAAACATTCTCCCCCCGTTGAGTTCTGTATTCAACAATGTGTTGGTATGTCAAAGCAGCTGCTGTCCATGGCTTGCGGAGACTCAATGTCCTCATTGTGTTGATCTGAGTTGGATGATGATCTTGGTGATACTGTTGTATGTAGGAATCGTCTAAGTCTCCACATGGCGTAACAAATAAATAATGCAGCGAAAGTTTAAAAGGTGTATCCAGGCGCGAAATAGTGTATGTCCTTGCTTTTGATTTGGTTGGGAAGACCATCGTCGTAAATTGTTGTATGTGACCTATTAGAATGTCTAGAATGGGCTTCAAATGGAATGCCGACAATGGCATATTGTTTGGCTGATTGGGTATGTTGAACGTCGTCAAATTGCTAAAAGGTACAAATGATAACCTTGTACTAGTGGGAAATATGCTGTGTCCCCGAATAGTTATTAACTTCTGGTTGATGACGCATTCATCCTGAAGACGTAATATGCCGGAACCTTCAATCATAATTTGCGTCACATTGCTACCACATACTATATTGCTGTTGTCGATGTATTTAAGGCGTATATCCAATGATTTGGGAGATGTAGTTGCGCCCAATGAGGTCCTTCTCCGATCTCCGCGATCCTGCATGTTGGTGATTGTGGCAAATGATTTAGAAAATCGATCTCGCAGCTGCTTTCACTGGATCCCTTTCGATAAAAAGAATGTGTTTGCTTGCAAATGTAACCGGCGGATCTAGTAGAAATACAGGTTTGTAGTTCGTGTTGTTTTAGAGGATAATACTGGTGCCGATGAAGGTTCACAACTAAATAGGGTGTTAATGGTTGTATTGCATAAAATGTCTTATTTATTAAAACTGGTAGGTACCGGAATGATGCTGAATAGCATCTTTGATGAGGCCGACAGAAAGTATCAACTCATATGGTGGCGAAATGACCCCAGCGAAAAGGTGAGGTGCTTCCAACTAAGTACAGTCACTTACTTCACAACCTCAGCAACTTACCTATCAACCAAATGCCTGCAGAGACTTGCAGAAGAACAAGAAGCTCACTATCCTCTGGGTTCTCAAGTCTTACGTCGACGATGTTCTTACCGGTTCGAGCAGCCTTCAAAACGCTATTGCAACACAGCAGCAACTACGACAGTTACTCGGATCAGCCGGCTTTAAGTTACGAAAATGGTGCGCTTTAGGCCGAATTTGCAACCCACGGAGAACCTTTTTTCACCAAGGCCACCACATTTAGGAAGATTCTGGGAAGCAGCAGTCAAGTCTACCAAAATTTACTCAAACATACTATTGCTTACGCATCTCTAACTTGTGAAGAACTTGAAATCACCTTAATTGAAACTGAGGCAATTTCTAACCCGAAAGATCTGACAGCATTAACTCCAGGCCATTTTTAAATAGGGGAATCTTTGACGAATTCCATTGACTCAGCAGCGGATCAACCTAACCTAACCTAACCTAGTAACTTAACTCGTTGGAAGCCAACCAGCTACAACATAGATACAAATGGAGGACTCGATGTGAAAATGTCACACCTGGTACAATGGTCATTATAGAAGACACAAATGGCATCTAGGCCGAATAGTCAACACAATCCAGGATGAAGACGCCCTGGTAAGAGTGGCTGACGTAATGAAAAAGGAAAGGTGTCAACCATTCGACGAGCTGTAAATCTATTAGCACCATTGCTCATTGAACCACAACCAACACCAGACTCAGTTAGTGATAAATCTCCTAAGAAACCACTTGCGTGCAACCCATCGTCATCAGCTGAATTAAATAAGCAGAAAAGGGGCACTCATCAACCTTTAACTTCCCAAAACCCCAGCCAGCAAAGGGGCAGCGATTTTCTCTTGGGTCAGCAGTTTTAACCGTGCTGCTAGCCTGCCTTGCTGTACCTTCAGTAAATGCTATTCCAGCACAAACAAAGCCATTTAAATCGAATCCCGGAATATATTTTGAAAATCTCGGCCTTGCGAGAAAGCATTCAGGAACTACAGTCAATTGCTTAATACAGTTTGCAATCTACTAGATGACAAGCCAAATTGCGAAAGGACCACAACGCAGTTTGCACATCTTTTGGCCGAATCGAACGACAAAAATGATCTCTTGCTTGCTTGGCGGGGCCCAAGGTACTAGAACTAAAAGAGGAGTTCTAAACGTCGTAGGCAATATTGCAAATGCTCTATTTGGGGTATTGGATTCCCAATATGCTGAACACATGGAAAACACTATCAGCAACATACAGGAAAATGAGGAGCATCTTGTCCATCTTATCAAAAATCAGACTTCTATAGTAGATAGCACTCTGAACATAATGAAGAAAAATCAAAAGGGTCTTGACGTGCACCTCAGATCATGGGATAACCGCTCCAGTAAGTTGACAAATCAAATGAATGGCCTAAGACAAGAATTTTACCAGGAACAACTGTCGTTTCAAAAGCAATGCAGACAATGTTAACGGTTTCCAACTTCCAGCGAATATAGGCTTCAATATTAGACGTGCTAAAACATACCAACTATGGAAAGATCAGTCCGCAACCCAGATGAAGATGGAACTCTCAAGGATAAAAAATCACCTACCACAATCCCTAAGACAACCAACAGCACAAGTTATTCTTAGTATATATGTATAACCTGTTGACGATTGAAGGAAGACCTTCAATCATAATTTGCGTCACATTGCTACCACATACTATATTGCTGTTGTCGATGTATTTAAGGCGTATATCCAATGATTTGGGAGATGTAGTTGCGCCCAATGAGGTCCTTCTCCGATCTCCGCGATCCTGCATGTTGGTGATTGTGGCAAATGATTTAGAAAATCGATCTCGCAGCTGCTTTCACTGGATCCCTTTCGATAAAAAGAATGTGTTTGCTTGCAAATGTAACCGGCGGATCTAGTAGAAATACAGGTTTGTAGTTCGTGTTGTTTTAGAGGATAATACTGGTGCCGATGAAGGTTCACAACTAAATAGGGTGTTAATGGTTGTATTGCATAAAATGTCTTATTTATTAAAACTGGTAGGTACCGGAATGATGCTGAATAATTTGAAGTCATCTGAGGAAAGCAAAGGAATTTTTAACTTTAAAATTATTGGATTTTCAGTCGGTCTTCCTTCAATCGTCAACAGGTTATACATATATACTAAGAATAACTTGTGCTGTTGGTTGTCTTAGGGATTGTGGTAGGTGATTTTTTATCCTTGAGAGTTCCATCTTCATCTGGGTTGCGGACTGATCTTTCCATAGTTGGTATGTTTTAGCACGTCTAATATTGAAGCCTATATTCGCTGGAAGTTGGAAACCGTTAACATTGTCTGCATTGCTTTTGAAACGACAGTTGTTCCTGGTAAAATTCTTGTCTTAGGCCATTCATTTGATTTGTCAACTTACTGGAGCGGTTATCCCATGATCTGAGGTGCACGTCAAGACCCTTTTGATTTTTCTTCATTATGTTCAGAGTGCTATCTACTATAGAAGTCTGATTTTTGATAAGATGGACAAGATGCTCCTCATTTTCCTGTATGTTGCTGATAGTGTTTTCCATGTGTTCAGCATATTGGGAATCCAATACCCCAAATAGAGCATTTGCAATATTGCCTACGACGTTTAGAACTCCTCTTTTAGTTCTAGTACCTTGGGCCCCGCCAAGCAAGCAAGAGATCATTTTTGTCGTTCGATTCGGCCAAAAGATGTGCAAACTGCGTTGTGGTCCTTTCGCAATTTGGCTTGTCATCTAGTAGATTGCAAACTGTATTAAGCAATTGACTGTAGTTCCTGAATGCTTTCTCGCAAGGCCGAGATTTTCAAAATATATTCCGGGATTCGATTTAAATGGCTTTGTTTGTGCTGGAATAGCATTTACTGAAGGTACAGCAAGGCAGGCTAGCAGCACGGTTAAAACTGCTGACCCAAGAGAAAATCGCTGCCCCTTTGCTGGCTGGGGTTTTGGGAAGTTAAAGGTTGATGAGTGCCCCTTTTCTGCTTATTTAATTCAGCTGATGACGATGGGTTGCACGCAAGTGGTTTCTTAGGAGATTTATCACTAACTGAGTCTGGTGTTGGTTGTGGTTCAATGAGCAATGGTGCTAATAGATTTACAGCTCGTCGAATGGTTGACACCTTTCCTTTTTCATTACGTCAGCCACTCTTACCAGGGCGTCTTCATCCTGGATTGTGTTGACTATTCGGCCTAGATGCCATTTGTGTCTTCTATAATGACCATTGTACCAGGTGTGACATTTTCACATCGAGTCCTCCATTTGTATCTATGTTGTAGCTGGTTGGCTTCCAACGAGTTAAGTTACTAGGTTAGGTTAGGTTAGGTTGATCCGCTGCTGAGTCAATGGAATTCGTCAAAGATTCCCCTATTTAAAAATGGCCTGGAGTTAATGCTGTCAGATCTTTCGGGTTAGAAATTGCCTCAGTTTCAATTAAGGTGATTTCAAGTTCTTCACAAGTTAGAGATGCGTAAGCAATAGTATGTTTGAGTAAATTTTGGTAGACTTGACTGCTGCTTCCCAGAATCTTCCTAAATGTGGTGGCCTTGGTGAAAAAAGGTTCTCCGTGGGTTGCAAATTCGGCCTAAAGCGCACCATTTTCGTAACTTAAAGCCGGCTGATCCGAGTAACTGTCGTAGTTGCTGCTGTGTTGCAATAGCGTTTTGAAGGCTGCTCGAACCGGTAAGAACATCGTCGACGTAAGACTTGAGAACCCAGAGGATAGTGAGCTTCTTGTTCTTCTGCAAGTCTCTGCAGGCATTTGGTTGATAGGTAAGTTGCTGAGGTTGTGAAGTAAGTGACTGTACTTAGTTGGAAGCACCTCACCTTTTCGCTGGGGTCATTTCGCCACCATATGAGTTGATACTTTCTGTCGGCCTCATCAAGTCTAATTTGCATATACATCTTCTCAATATCAGCAGTGAATGCGAACCTGGGCATTCGAAAACCCATTAATATAGAGAATAGGTCATCTTGAATTGTTGGTCCTGTGGCCAAAAATCGTTCAGCAAAAGATTTGTAGACGATTTGGCGGAGGCATCAAACACGACACGGAGCTTGGTAGTACTACTGTCCGGTTTCCGTACACCATGGCTGGGTGGAAAGCAATACGGTGCCTTAATATTGTTGAAGTTTACTTCCTCCATATGTCCCGAGCCGCAATATTCTTTCATAATAACTTTCATAACTTTCGCTCCAAAGAAAGCAATCGTTGATAAGCAATATCCTTGGATTCTCCCAATTGACTGGGATCCTTGATAAATGGCAGCCAAACAATGCATCTTCCATCGGTATTTTTCCTTGTGGTTTGAGTGAAGTATGATTCGCATCGCCGTTCGGCCAATGTGAGATTTTGTGTACTTGCTGGCGCCTCTTCGAAATGCCAAAATCTTTCTATTTGATGATTGAGAGCCTCATCGTTACTACATATTCAACACAATGAAGCTCTAATTTTGCTGCCAGGTGTTGATACCTTCCCTGCGATTGTCCACACAAATACGGAGTTTTGTAGTAGAGGAAGGTCGTTTGCCAGCCTTATTTGTCCAACAGCTAGCATGGAGTAAAATATTTCTACTCCAAAGAGCATGTCTATTCGGCCAGGTTGATTGAACTGTGGATCGGCAAAAACAATGTTGTTCGGAATTGGCCAATGTGAAATCTTAATTTGTCGAGAAGGCTGAGGGGAATTAAATTTTGGCAATTTGTGTGCTTCAATTCTGGTAGATAAACCGACTGATTTTAGAGTGTACCTCTCCTGTTTTCGCTGACATATGCCTTCAATGCACATTGAATCAAGAGTTTCATATAACCCTAATGGCTTCGCCAACCATTCTGTTATGAGGTTAACCTGTGAGCCTGAATCTAGTAGGGCCCTGCAATCGACCTTTCTTCCAGTGCGATCTTTCAACTGGACATTGGCCGTACTAAGCAGGATATTCGTTCCTTCCTGTTGATCTTTGGATGTGGAAGAACACGATTTTGCTGCGGAATTACAGGAACCTGTTAGATTATTTGGCTCGCTTGGGGTTAATGATACCCTGGCTGGTCCTTCTATGTGAAGAAGTGTGTTATGTTTTTTCTGGTATTTTGTGCACGATCTGGACAGACAGACAGTTTTGCAGCATTTTGACTTCTGCACCAGATAAATGCGATTTCTTGGGCTAAAACTTGGGACAGCTTAACAGTTGGTGGTCACCTTTACAGGATATACATACTAGCCCCGCTGAAGTAATCGTAGCTGAAGATCTTGAAGTTCATTGCCTTTTATGATGTTCCTCTAGACTACCTTTGTATGCCTTTGTTCCCAGAGCTTCTAAGGACTGAAAGCGCACATCTAAGAACGCAAGAAACTGCTTTAATGAAGGTAGCGATTTTGGCTCTTGTAGCGATTGTTCCCAAAGAGCATGAGTACTTCGGTCCAGTCTCTTTTGTAGCATATGCAGTAAAAGCGGGTCCCAATTGGTTGTATCTACTCCGAGATTCTTAAACTTAAAGATACTCTTATGTGGTGTCATGTAATCACTTAATCATAGATGCGCTCTCATTCTGCATAGTTGCTTGGGACATTAGGTTAGGTTAGGTTGGCTTGGCTGTCTGCACGGGAGTGCAGACACACTTAGACCAATAAAAGTCCTTTGTGATACCATGGATCAAAACCAATTCGCTACTCATGGACTAATAGAACCAACCGGAGCTTTTGATAAAGCGATAGATGCGCATGACGCCTAAGGACGCTATGTCACCAAGGACTTCAAGGAAGGGGACCCTAAAAAGAGCATTCTTTTATGCGACAGAGCTGGGCAGTTACATAGGAGGTGAGGGATACTTTCCTCCTCCTCCTCGTCTCTACAGCTTCTGCAGAAGTCATTTGAAAAGAGGCCAAGTCTTTTGGCATGTTGGCCTATAAGACAGTGTCCAGTGAGAACACCAACAACGCAGCTGATTTGTGATCGCTTTAGTTTGACCAACTCAGTACTACGATTATGATCCAGCCTGGGCCAGATCTGTCTCGAGATGAGACACGTTGACACGTTTTCCCATCTGAGGTTGGTCTTGCTAATAGCATTCAGCTTTAGTAGATGCTTACATGTAGCTAGGGGCATACCCAGGGACTGCCTATCAGACAGAATTCTAAGAGTAGTGCCTTGTCTGGCAAGTTCGTCTGCCCTGCAGTTTCCTGGAATGTCTCTATGGCCTGGCACCCAGCATAGGTGAATGTTGAACTGCTCTGTCATCTCCGTGAGAGATAAACGGCAGTTGAGAGCGGCCTTTGAGGTAAACGAGCACGATTCCAGAGACTTGATTGCCGCTTGGCTGTCAGTGAAAATGGTAATATCTCTGACAGATAGTACATTACACTTCAGCCAGGACAGGGCTTCCTTAATTGCCATGATTTCCGCCTGAAAAACGCTACAATGATCAGGGAGGCGGAACGATAACTCTAGGTTGAGCTTCTCGGAGAAAACACCACATCCCACCCCGCCTTCGGTCTTAGAACCGTCTGTGAAAAAGTGTACCGAGTTACCATCGATAGGAGGAGAATTGTCCCATACATCCCGTTCAGGGATGCTCGTACGGAAGTCACGGTCGAAGCACATTTTCGGCGGAGTGTAGTCTGTATTTTCGTGCTTGAAGTTAAGGAGATCCAGGATCGAGGAGTGGCCAGCGTGGTAGCTGGACCACTGAGAGGAGGCTTTCAGACGGATGGCCGTACAGGCAGCGATCTGTTTACTGAAAATATCAAGGGGCAGCAAGTTGAACATAATATCCAGTGCCGCTGAAGGAGTAGTCCTCAGTGCACCACTGATGCACATGCATGCAGATCTTTGCACCTTAGCTATTTGATTGAGGTGGATAGCCCTGTTAAGAGCGGGCCACCAAACGATCACGCTGTAGAGTAAAATAGGCCTGATAACGGACACGTACAGCCAGTGAGTGATTTGAGGTTTCATACCCCAGCTCCTACCTATAGCCTTTTTACAGGAGTAGAGAGCTACATTGGCTTTCCTTACGCGTTCTAGTAGATTGGCTTTCCAGTTTAGTTTTCTGTCCAAAATAAGACCCAGATATTTTGCTTTGTCAGTGAAGGTCAGACTGGTGCCATTTATCTTAGGAGGGTCTATGGGTGGAGTTTTGTATTTCCTTGTGAAGAGGACGAGTTCCGTTTTGTGGGGGTTAACCCCCAGTCCACAAACGGAGGCCCATCTGGTGAGCCGAAGGAGAGCATATTGGAGGATTTCCTTGAGAGTATTTGGGTGCTTGCCGGAGGCAGCGATGGCAACGTCATCAGCATAGGCGATCACTTTGCATCCTGTCTTGTCTAGGTCCACCAGTAGTTTATTTACTACCAGGTTCCACAGAAGAGGTGACAGGACACCACCCTGGGGGGTGCCGCAGCAGACAGTTCTTCTAGCCGATGCACCGCCCAGCTGTGTGTTAATAATCCTGCATGTGAGCATTTGATTGATTAACACTCTGAGCGAGGTATCCACTTTCAGATCTGTAAGTGCGTCGATGATCGCTTTTGACTCGACGTTGTTAAACGCACCCTCAATAACAAGGAAGGCCACCATGGTGTATTCTTTAACACTCAAAGATTTTTCAATGATGCGCACAAGTGAATGTAAGGCTGTCTCAGTCGATTTGCCTTTGCAGTACGCATGCTGGGACGGCGAGAGCAAAATTGGGTTGATGCCCTGTCGTAAGTGGATATCGATTAGCCTTTCTAGAGTTTTAAGTAGAAAGGACGATAAACTGATGGGTCGGAGATCTTTTGGTTCCACGTGCGAGCCCCTTCCTGCTTTAGGTAAGAAGATGACCTCCACCTCGGTCCATAGTTTGGGAATATAGACCAGATTTAGACAGCCTGACATGATGACTTTGAGCCATGGAAGCACAATGTCCTCGCATTGCTGTAATTCTGCAGGAATAATACCATCCGGTCCTGGGGACTTGAAGGGCTTGAAGCTGCGCACGGACCATTGGATCTTTTCTGTGGTTACTAAACCCGAAGAGTTACTGTACGATTGAGCCGAAGTATTTGCTAATCGCGGGTCAGTAACAGGGGAGCTACCGGGAAAGTGAGTGTCCAGTAATAACTCAATGGACTCTTTCGCAGAGGTGGTCCAGTGACCATCCGGATACAGAAGGTAGCTGGGTGTAGAGGGGCTTTTTGAGAGGATTTTCCGCAACCTGGACGCTTCCGAGGATTCTTCAATGCTGTCACAGAAAAGTTTCCAAGAACGTCGTTGCTCTTTCCTCAGAGAAAATTTGTATTTCTTGAGAGACAATTTATATGAGGCCCAGTCGGCCGTCTCGCGGGAGTTTTTAGCAGTATTAAAAAGGATCCTACTTTCTTTCCTGAGTGCACTGAGGGTTGTATTCCACCAAGGTGGTTTCTTTTTGCCTCGGGGGTTACGGAGTGGGCATGCCACGGACATGGCTCCATTGAGTGCCTGTGTTAGGATGTTGACCAGGCTCTCAAGATCCTCAGTGCTATTTAGTTTAGCAGGCAAGTTGGAGGGTAAAAGCGTTAGTAAACGTTCCCTATAAAGAGACCAGTTGGTTTTTTTATAATTTCTAAATGCCTTTTGAACAGGCACCCGGTCATCAAGACTGAATTGGAGGTAACGGTGGTCTGAGAAGGAGTGCTCATCAGAGACTCTCCAGTCCTTTACCGAGTTATAAATATGGTCTGAGACAAGGGTAATGTCTAAGACTTCTTGTCGGTTGCGAGTAATGAAGGTCGGTTTGGACCCCCGGTTACAGATTAGGAGATTACTACTAATGATATAATCAAAAAGTTGCTCACCCCTTTCATTTGTGTCGGAACTGCCCCAGATTGAGTAATGAGCGTTTGCGTCACATCCAATGATGAGGCCAGTTTTAAGGCTCTCCGCTTTAGCAATCAAGCTCCCTAAGATGTCTGGAGGGAGTGGGCCCACTTGATCGTGGCCCAGATAGGCCGATACCAGCCAGTAATTTCTTGAGCGTAATTCCAGGTTGGTAGCGACTATGTCTTGATTGCTGAAATTAGAGAGTAAAAATACATTAAGATGGGTCCTTGCAAGGATACAGGATCTCGGTTTACCTTCTTCCCTTGCGTAGAACAGTTTATAGTGTGGAGTCTTGAGGCCACAAACCCGGTTGCCAACAACCCATGGTTCCTGGATCAAGACAAGGTCTTCTCCATTTTTGTTGAGTCGGAGAATAAGGAGTGAGGCCGAGGCCGTGATGGAGTAATGTAGGTTAATCTGAAGGATTCGCAGCATTTGAGCTACTACCCGCTTCAGAAACCGTTATCACGGTGTTGTTGGCTTCATCTGAGTCTGATGACAGGAGGTCATCCTCGAGAGAGAGGCCAGTAGGGTCACTGTCCATCTCCGTGTCCGTCAGGCTAAGACTGACCCCCAGGAGAGATGGTGAGGGAGAGGGAGGACCAGAGAAGTCCAATTTGGAAATGGCGTCGACCATCTCCGTGTCCGTCGACTGGGAGTCGACCCCCAGGAGAGATGAATCGTCACCAGGTAAAGAGGGAACGGGTTCGGGTGGAGAGATAATTGTCGCTGATGTGGAGGGGACCACATCCTGTTTGGGAGGTGCTCTCCCTAGCTCTATCTCGTCACATTTATAGACCTTAAGGGTGATGGAGCTGAAGCCATAATTTATGACTCCATTTGAAGACGCTAAGGGGGCCAGAGACTCTTCATTGATTACAATGATCACGCTTCTCACGTCTCCTCTCGGCTCTTCCACTTTAGCAATCTTCCAGTTGTGCGTGGGAAGGGAGCTGTTGTTGGACCTTATTATATCTAGGATCACCCTAGAGTCGGAGGGTTCGGCTGGAATGGTGGCGCGTGTCCTGGGTCGGTTTGGAATTTGGTCCTTTCCCACGACCTCCAGTTTTGCGCCTGGCCAGACTTGCCCCAAACTGGAGGCAGCCATTTTGAAAAGATCTTTCGATCTCTGGTCAGCACAGGCAATTAATTTGACGTGCCCTTGATGCCAGCCACCATCCCTGCAGGAGATATCAGGGCCGGGATAGTCACGACGGATTTGGGGAAAAGCTGTGGCGAGTTTTATCTCAACCTTCCTCCACTTATCCGCCGTAATGCTGCCATCCGGATCGCTTTGGTCAATGACCGCGATTACCAAGTGTGCCTTAAGCACTTGGTTAAAGGGCTTGGAGATAGTACTGGGAGGTACTATCTTTGTTTTTTTTGATGAGGAGGGAGGCTCATCCTGTGATCTTTGTCGTTTAGACGATGATTCCGTGTTGGATGAGTCGGAAGGGAGTTGGACACGTTTAGTTGCCCGGCTGAGAGATGTCTTGTGCTTTTGTGATCTCTCTTCCTCAGGGATAGCCTGAATACGGCGAATTAGCTTGTAGGCTAGCCGTCGATCTTGGTAGGAGATCTTCGATGGAGCGACATTCCGCGAGCTCGAGGCCGAGCAGTCCGTCGCCCCTGAGAGGGTTTTTTGAGGTGGATGTGAATCCTTCACGGTGGGAGGAGCAGCGAGCCGTAAGCTCGAGGCCGAACAGCTGGCTGCCCCTGAAGATGTAGATGGGGTTTGGGGGTTAACCCCTCGCGTCTCATGGCCTGGATTTCCGCTAGGACCAGGTATGGGTACCAATGTCCTAGCAGCCGGCGTTACAGACGCGTGTTCAGTAGGCCTGGGAGCGGCCGCTTGCCCGCGACTGCTTGCAGAACTAGTGCCAGGCCTCAAGGCCAATGCGCTAGCTAAGCTTGCACCCGCTGAGCTTGCGGGAGCGCTGTCCAGGTGACTGGAAGGCGGTTTTTCCAGAGGACCGTCCTCTCTTTGATTTTTTTTTGTGTTTTTTAAGATTTTCGTTCTTTTTATATTTTGGTTTTGGTTTATGTTGTTATTATTTTTTATAAAAAAAAAAAACAAATGACCCGGTCCTCCTGGCAGGGGGTTTGTGTGTAGAAATGACTGTACTACCCAATAAAACAAATACGGTTACCAGAACAAATATGGCAATGAACAAAACAAACGATAGAAATACCCCAGGTGGCAGACCAGGTAAACTGGAAAATCCACCCTCCTTGGAGGTCGGTCCCATGGATTCTGGGGGGGGACCATTTATTGCTACATAAACAAAACTCAAGAAGGAGTTCACTAACGCCGAGAACTCCACCAAAAATGATAGCGTCAAAAAGCCTTAGAGCCGAAGATAGCGCTGTAATTGTAAGTATTCCGAAAATACAAAAACAGAAATCTGGAACTGAAACCAGTATAATTGAAAGTGAACCTAAAACAGATTCACAAGCGAAAATAAAAACAAACAACTATTACAATGAATGGCAAGCTGAACTTAAAGCAAGGAAAAATCTTGAAGCAATAGTTGCAAGTTTGCAAAACCAAATAAGAGAGCTGGAAAAAAGGGTCACCATTCTGGACTGCTCTAACAATTGTCCGGCCCAAC
The DNA here is from genome assembly GCA_946965025.1 of Blera fallax. Lineage (NCBI taxonomy): Eukaryota > Metazoa > Arthropoda > Insecta > Diptera > Syrphidae > Blera > Blera fallax. Next base: position 55,568,555 of record OX337246.1, read on the forward strand.
CTGCCCAGCAGGGTAGAGAAAAGGAATACCTCACAGATGAAGAGGAGCTCGCACTGGAAATAGGCAGCCATCTAAAGAAAAACAAAAGGCCTACGAAAAAACGCAAGGCAGAAGACAGTCCTGAATTATCTGCAAGAAGACAGGATGCTAAACAAGCAAATTTACAAGGTAAGACAAGTGATAAAAGGCTTGGAAAGTTAACCACTGGTTTGAAAAAACAGCCATTACCACCACCAATAATGATCTCGGGAGTGGACAGATTTGGTGAGTTAAAAAAAGTAATAGAAAAAAAAACGAAAAAGTCTTGTAAATTCACATCCTATAATAACAATAAATGGAAAATAAATGTTGATGACAGTGACACATATAGAGAAATCACTGAGGAATTGACAAAAACAAAGTTCCAGTGGCACTCATATGAAAATAAAGCTACTAGACCAGTTAAAGTAGTAGCCAGAGGCCTTCACTTCTCGTGTGATGAACACGATATCGTCGAAGACTTAAGTAATAAAAAATTTAGGATTTTGGAAGCCAAAAACCTAATTAAAAAAGAAACCACACGAGGTAGTGATGGGCGACCAATGACAATAAACAGAAAATTATCTCTTTTTATGCTCTCTTTTCATAATCAAGAAGAAGTCGAAAAGATATATAACATAAAATCAATAATGGGTATTGTTGTTAAGATCGAGCCACTTCGAAAGAATTCAAACTCAATACCCCAATGCAAACGATGCCAAGCTTTCGGGCATACGCAAAGTTACTGTAAAAGAGATTTTGCTTGCGTTAAATGTGAAGGAAAACATCCCACAAATAATTGTCCTCTAAAGAAGGACGAGAAAGCAAAATGCATCAACTGTCATGGTGATCACCCAGCAAATTATAGAGGCTGTCCGATGGCAAAAGAATATCAAGAAAGGAAAAGTAAAGCTACTAAAATCAACCAACGAAATACATCCAATAATAAAAGCAAGCAACAAGTAAACGCTGAAAACAAGAAACTAGACAAAGTGCCAATTGCTGCTAAAACGAACATACCTGTAGAAAGTAAATCATACTCCCAAATTGTGAAAAATACACGAAAGGAAGAGGAAATATCGATAAAGGAAATGCTTATTACTATTATCCAAAGATTGGATAATCAGGATAAAATTATTAAACTGCTAAGCAAAGAAGCAGGAAAAAAACAACAAAATATTAATGATTAAAAATAATCTAAATGTCGCAACGTGGAATGCAAATGGTTTACTCCAACACATCCCTGAATTTCAGGTTTTTCTATGTAACGAAGATATTGATGTTTGCCTGATTTCTGAAACTCATTTCAAACAGGGAACTAAGATTAAAATTCCTGGGTACCTTTGTTTTCACTCTCCTCATCCAGCTGACAGTGCCAGGGGAGGGAGTGCTGTGATCGTGAAAAGTACTTTGGATCATTACGAATTGCCAAAAATAGCAAAACAAACAATGCAAGTAGCGACAATAAATATAGAAACTAAAGGCAAGGAGTTTAAAATAGCTGCGATATACTGCCCACCCAAGCACTCGCCTACAGAGGAAGACCTAATTGATCTCTTTCAAATGTTAGGTAACAACTTCATCATCGGTGGTGATTTTAATGCAAAACATACATATTGGGGGTCAAGACTAATAACAACAAAAGGCAGGAAGCTCTACAAATCAGGGCGAAATTTTAACTGTGAATTTATTTCGACTGGATCACCAACTAATTGGCCATCTGACCCAGCGAAAATACCAGATGTTATCGACTTCTTCATAACGAAAGGTATTAATAGAAAAGAAGTTAAAGTTAAAAGCAGTGATGATCTGTCATCGGATCATACACCTATAATCCTAACAGTCAATGGTTTATCGATTGAACAGATAAAAAACCCACGACTAACAAACAAAAGAACGAACTGGTGTAAATTCAGAGAACTCATCGAAGGTTTCATTAACCTTAGGTCCCCACTAGTCACAACAAAACATATTGACATTGAAACAGAACAATTCATTGCCGATGTGCAACAGGCAGCAGAAGATAGTACACCGACTAATCAACAAAAAAAACAGGCTTCGGTGAAATACCCCGCAGAAATCAAGCAACTTATACTTGAAAAGAGAAGAGCTCGTAGAAAATGGCAAGCGACAAGATATCCTGGCGATAAAACCATTTTTAATAGACTCAATAATAGGCTTAAAAAAACTATTACTGAATTCAAAAATGATTCTCTAACTAAATACCTTTGTAATCTAACAGCTGACAAAGTCACAGACTACTCCCTTTGGAAGGCTGCTAAACGTTTAAAGAGACCTCAAGCGCAAGATCCCCCGTTGAAAACATCTGATGGGAAATGGATCGGCGATCCAAAGGAAAAGGTTAAACTCTTTTGTCAGCACCTTTCAAATGTTTTCAAACCGTTTCCACCTAGGGTAGCAAATGAAGATCTTGATTTCTATAACAGAGTAGACGAAAAGGAAATTCCTTATGTTTCATTAAGAGAGATCGAGACATGTATTCATAATCTAAATAATAGAAAATCACCAGGTTATGATCTTATAACTGCTCAAATTTTGAAGGAACTTCCTCCAACTGCTTTGTTGAAACTCAAGCTTATAATTAATGCTTGCTTTAAACAAAGGTATGTCCCACATCACTGGAAGATAGCAGAAATTATTGTTATTCCTAAACAAGGTAAGCCTTTATCAGAAGTTACCTCATATAGGCCGATCTCACTTTTACCGTTATTTTCAAAACTTTTCGAGAAACTCCTTCTTAAAAGGTTAGATCCAATTATAGAGCAAAGAAAGCTTATCCCTACCCATCAATTCGGGTTTAGGAATAAACACTCGACGATAGACCAGGTGCATCGTATAACTAATGTTATAGAAAAGGCACTGGAAGAAAAACAAATTTGTTCTGCAATATTCTTGGACGTTGCACAGGCTTTTGATAAAGTTTGGCATAAGGGTTTAGAGTTTAAACTTCATAGGGATCTACCTAGACAGTACTATGAGATCCTTAAATCTTATATAGGTAATAGATTCTTTAGAGTTCGTTATGGCTCAGTGTATTCTGAACTTAAAGAAATACAAGCAGGTGTTCCACAGGGAAGTGTTCTAGGACCCACCCTGTATTTATTATATACGAGTGATATACCGCATGCGAGTGATACCATGATAGCCACATTTGCAGACGACACTGCTCTTCTATCAACAGATGGATGTGTGGCTAAAGCTACAGAAAAGCTACAAAATTCAATTAACGAGATATGTGATTGGACGCAGCGATGGCGAATTAAACTTAATGAGTCAAAGTCCATCCATATCAATTTTACAAATAAAAAAATAACGAATCTTCCAGTGGTTATTAATAATCAAGTAGTTCCTTACTCTAACACAGCTAAGTATCTCGGTATGAATCTGGATGCTAAACTGAAATGGAAGGAACATGTGAAAAAAAAAGTAGAAGATCTAAATATTAGATATAGAAAACTCTATTGGTTGTTAGGATATAACTCAGAACTGTCCATTGAGAATAAAATCCTATTATACAATCAGATATTAAAACCCGTTTGGACATATGGTATCCAATTATGGGGTTGCACAAAGAAAACAAATGTACAAATGTTGCAAACATTTCAAAATAAGGTCCTTCGGGGAATAGTGAATGCCCCATGGTACATTAGAAATAGTGACTTGCATCGAGATTTGCAGATTGACCTCGTAGAAGATACAATTAAAAAGTACGCAATGCGTCACAACGAGCGTTTGCAGATGCATATCAATCCTGAGATAGACGATGTCTTAAATGTACGAAATAATATTCGTAGGTTAAGAAGAACCAAGCCCCATGAACTTTTTTGACAATTATGAGAGCCCGTATTTAAATTATAATACCTTCTCAAACCCAACTAAACGTTGAAAATAAAATCTTTGTCGATCACTAGTTGATTGGTTATGATCAAGGAGGTGTTTTTAGTGCGGTTAGAGTCCCACACTACTTTGGGTTTCTAACCCCATTGTGTCTTTCGAGATTTTCACCTTCATCAACAAAAAAAAATGCATGTTTGGACCCACGAGTGGCGGAGAAAGGTAGGTCGACCTGCACAGAGATCCGCATTATGCAGGCAAGGCAAGCTGATCCGGAGGTTGCCAGGTAGTCCGGATGCTCCGTTAGCGACTGAGCTATTTGAATGGGCCCTCAGCCAGGTTGATTCTCGGCACGGGTCGTATAACACCTTAATCCAGCCCAGGGGAGAATGGGAAAGATGGGATATTGGGATTTGGATAGGGAGGAGAGGGTTGACTACCTATTGGTTTCAGGACTCATCTGGGGATAGTTCCCGAGAATCATTGACCTTACTCAGCCCCTACACCACAGCAAGGTTGGCAGTCCAGTAGGGGTGCTTGGGACATTAGTTTATTTAGTAATACTGCCACCAGTAGCGAGTATTTTCATACCGCTCTGTTATCACCTTCCAGGCGGCACTGTAGTTGGCATCGGAAGTTAAAAGGTGTCGAATCAGTTTTTTTTGGCTCCCCTGTAAGTGTTGTTTTCAAGTCCCACATTTTTTGACATTGTGGTATGGCTTGATTGTGCACCAATTCCGTGCATAGGTCACGAAACTGCATCCATTTTAAGTGGTCGCCATCGAACTTAGGTAACACTATTTTGGGCAACCTAGCTGCCTGGTTTATGAAGGATTGTGGTGCTTGTTGTGTCAATGATGAATGTGCACCAGTTCTCGTGGATCGAGCATGTAGTTCAATTAGCTCACTTTGTACCTAGTCCTCTATCATGAAGTATTGCTAAATATCGTAGATTGCTGGTTTCGGCTCTTCCATTAAGTCCCATATCTTGTAGTGAAAACCCTGTGTAGCCAGCCAATGGTTTCCCCTCAAAGATATTGTTCCATCGCTTTAATTTTGTTGTCATAAAACTGCTTCGGATGGGGAGCTTCGTCTTTTATTAACGCATCTAATTCCTTCCGTACTGTATTTATGATCGCAGTTTGTTTTTTTTATTAAGGCGGGGAAGCTCATTCTGGTATTTGGGAGTTAGTGCTGATTCATCGCTGATATCGAAGGGACTGCGATCATGTTTGATATGTCTCTTCGGAACAGCGCCTTGGCCAACGAGTGGATCAGGGTTCGCCTGTCTGGAAACTCTTCCTGTACCTTGATCGGAATTGCCCAGATCATGTTCCTGCTCGTTTGAAATCAAAAAACGTTCGAAAAGAGGCCTAGCCTTGTAGCATGCTTGCCTATTAGACAGCGTCCAATGATGACACCTATTGTGGTGCCGATATGCAATCTATTGAGAGAAATCAAATTCTTAGAGCGTTTTAGATCCAGCTTTGGCCAAATCTGTTTTCTCGCTAGACATGTTGATCCATTTGTCCACCTAAGATTTGTACTCATGACAGCATCCAGCTTAAGTTTAAGTTTGCGAGTAGCTATTGGTATACCTAAGGTGCCTTCATCCGGCAAGATGGGTATAGTTGTTCCTATTCTGGCGAGTTCATCGGCCTTACAATTCCCTGGAATGTCTCTATGCCCCGGCACCCAACACAAGTGAATATTGAACTGCTCAGCCATCTCCACAAGAGACGAAGGCAGTCTAGAGCTACTAAAGAGTTTATAGAGGTCGATTCCAGGGATTTGATTGCTGCCTGGCTGTCTGAAAAGATGCGGATATCTCTAGCAGATATCACGTTTTTCTTAAGCCAAGATAGGGCTTCTTTGATCGCCATTACTTCCGCCTGGAACATGCTGCAATGATTTGGAAGACGGAAGGAGAGCTTAATGTTAAGCTTATCAGAGAAAACACCTGCAGCAACTCCGTCTATGGTTTTTGACCCGTCAGTGTAGAAGTGAATTGATTCAACTTCTAAAAATGCATGGTCCCCCCAGCGTGATCTGGAAGGGATGGTGACAAGGATGGTCACCAAGCTCACGCTTATGCACAGACAAGCTGTACGTTAAACCTTACTTAGATAATCGCGATTTATATTTTTATCTAAGGCTGTCACCCCGTATGTGAGTATCGGTCTAATGATCGAGGTGTAGAGCCAGTGAGTAATTCGAGGTTTAATCCCCATTTATTCCCATTGGCTTTCTTACAAGAGAAAAGTGCTACTGTAGCTTTCTTTACTCTTTCTTGAATGTTAGGTTTCCAACTTAGCTTCCTATCCAGGATAAGACCCAAATATTTTGCTTTATCAGAGAAAGTTAAGCTGGTTCCATCAAGAGAGGGAGGGTCAACTAGCGGAATTTTATATTTCCTTGAAAAGAGTACTAGTTCAGTTTTGTGGGGGTTTACACCCAGACCACACCGAACTGCCCATCGAGTGTTTTGTAGGAGTTCCTTCAGAGTATTCAGGTGCTTTCCCGAGACGGCCAAGGCAACATCATCTGCATAAGCGATCGATAGTTTGATCCAAACTTCGTGCGAATTTCATCATCGGTTCGGAGAAATTTATCCCAGAACGACTATAGCTGAAGCACCCTTTTTTCAGGTAATCCAGTGTTTTCCTGTTGGCACCAGCTTTCTTATAGTTGGCCACAAAGCGTTGTATATCTTGGCCCGTACAACCTTGCTGAGAAGCTAATTCCTCCAGACCCATTTCTTTGTTTCGGTCAAATGGAATGATGGAGATGGGATGATGTATGTATCTACTCTTTGATTATCTTCCAGTGTTATAGCCCTGGTAACGCTGTTATATTTATCATGTTTATATATCACGTCGTGTTCACCAAATGTAAAAGAATTATTTTATTCTTTTGATTTGAACGAAGGCACATAAACCTCGATCATGCTAAGGTATTTGCACGGGCACATAAACCAATACAAAAACGATGGGAAGTTTAATAATGATGACACCCTGATCACCGTTCGACATTAAGTGCCTTTATTTGCTTCTTATTTCTACTTTTATACAAATTTAATTACAACTAAATAACAACAACAATAGAACTTAAAGACAGAGTAAAAACAATATTCAAATTTCTTAAGTATAAATTTCGCGACGTCGCGACGTGAGCTGATATCGACTTGCTGATAATATTAAACGCATTTATTGTGGGAAAGAGCTTACCTCGAGCATCTCACAATTGGAAAATATGATAAAGTGCAAATTATTATAGCTATGTTGTAAGCATGTGCAATCTACTTAATGTGGGATTCTAAACATTTTTGAAGTAAACTTCAATTCTGTTTCCAAAGTCGCCCTCGTGTCACCATTCCCAATTGTCTTAGAAAAGATCTTTAGTAATAAATTTGTTACCGTTTTACCTCTAAATAAGTAAAAAAATTTACTAATTTGGTATTTTTTGTATTGCCATCCTTGGTATGTTGAACTGCTGCCTTTCTGCCGAAGATGAGACCAGCAGATATGAACAAATATCTGGCTGAAAAATGTGATCTGGTTGTCAAGTATACCGTATACAATGTGAGTAATGGAGCCGCCGTTAATGTGAAATCTGGAAGCATTCGATATTGTCGGTGGACAGCTCACTGCTACTGTGGATCGTATTGCTCCACAAACCAACTACACTCACGTGGTCGTTGTTCGTCCAAAGTCATATGGATACTTCAACTTCACTGCCGCCGAGTATAGCTACAAACCAGTCGAAGAAGCTGAAAGAATTCAATTGGCAATCAGTTCAGAGCCTGGAGAGGGTGGAATTGTCAACTTTTTTCGATTGGGTTGCCTTTGCAATCATGACTCTGCCATCGTTGGGAATTCCATTGGCACTGTGGCACTCGTCAAAGAGAAATAATGAGAAATATGGCAAAAATAAGAAGCACTAAGTGCCCGAACTGCAGAACACATTTAGTTTTTCATTAACTTTACGTGGATTCCTCTTTTTTTTTTTTCAATTTCCAAACCTAAGACTCATCTCATGTACGATGATAATTTCTTTTTAGTTTACATTCTTGACGCAAACATACACAAAGACCTGAATTTAAAAACAGTACAGCAAGAGGCAGTAAAAATTGCAACGAAACATTTCCAACGTCTTCGTCAGCACCAAAATAGAGAAACCCAACAAATGTTAAATACACCCACTCAGCCGAGAAGACTACAGTGGACAACTCCAATGGTCTTAATGCGATAAATTTTATCAAAATCAAACAATATTTTATATATGTGCAATAAACGCGAATTGTAAATAATTTAGCTAATGGCTTAATTTTTACTAATTTAACAAGTAAAATAATGAAATGTAAATTACTAGATGTGATGTGTCGCTCAGTCGTAATATAAATAAATAAAAAAAAAACTTTTTGGTATGTTGTTTTCACATTTGTCCATTTGGCTTTACATTCTGGAGCACCGTATCGATTGTCAAAAACACTGTTGACCTCGTTCCAAGCTGCCTAATGTTTTATCAAATTTTTTTTGGGCTTTGCTTTGGAATTGGATTTTTTTACTTTCTGTTCCGTTGTTCCTTGAACCGTTGTTTCATTGTCTTGCATCATCACACCAGAAAATTGAATTATTTCGTCGAATACTCATCATGCTCAAAACCACTAGAAAATAAATATTTTTAAATAACCTAAAACTTCACAGAACTTAATCGAAACTTACATGTTCTTTGAAATGAAAAAACAAGAGATATGTCAATTTTGCTGCGAAATTGATCAACTATGGAGAAGTATCCGACATAACAGTCGATGAAGTTGGGAAAGCGTTAAAATCCTCCAAAAAGCGAAAAGCAGTTGGGCCGGACGAGTTACCCTCTGAGTTTTGGAAAAAGATGGGAGATATCTGGTCTATATGGCTCATGATTTTCATTTCCAAACTCATGAGAGGACATCCAACGCTTAATTAGTTGAGGGAAAGTTATCTTCCTCCTTTGCACAAAGGAAAGTTTAATACGAGAAATTGTTACCGTTCGATTAAGCTGATGTCACACATGATGATTGTTGAGCGGGTATTGATGACCGGTGCGGGTTTGTCGGGGGTAAATCAACCACAGATGCAATCCAAAGTATAAGGATCATAATGGAAAAACATCGTGATGCCTTAAAGGATTTGCATCTGGTGTTACTTGATTTTGAAAAAGCATTCGATAGACAACCAAGGGATCTGATATGGGTGGCGCTAAGGCATCGAGAAGTTCCAGAACCCAACGTACAGATGATCATATACATGTATGACGGAGTAAAGACAAGAGTAGGATGCCTCGCCGGAGTCACCAAAGAATTTCCAATTAAAGTCGGTGTGCACCAAGGAAGCGTTTAAGTCGTTTGTTATTTATTACAGTCCTGGATTATCTGCTTGAAGGAAAATAGACGGACCCCAAAGTACATCAGTTATTCTTTGCTGACGATTAAGCCATCATAAGTGAGGATCAATCGTCCCTGAAACCAACACTTGATGTATGGGTGGATGTTTTGGAAGGCAATGGGTATCAAATTATTTCAAATAAGACAGAGCACCTGTACTGCCCATTCTCTGATTCACTCCGACCTAGTCCAGAAATTTATTTGAATGGAAAAGTCATTCCCAAGTATCTGGGATATATCATCAATAGCGAATCAACTATTGATGACGACATCAATCATCGCTTAAGCGTACGGTGAATGAAAAAGTACGAGAGCAAATTAACGGCAGCTCAGATGAAGATGCTTCGCATGACAGCAGGAGTAACAAAGCTTGATCGAATTAGAAGATCGAAGATCCGAGGAAGCCTTCTCGTCAAAGAATCCATCTCGGAAAAATTGGAGCACGACCGGCTCATTTGGTATTGTGTCCTCCATGTTCAAAGGAGGGATCCGACGAACCCTGTCAAAGAGGAAATGTCAATTATCGTTCCTACATAAGCGCGGAAGAGAGGCAGGCCAAAAACCTCCTGGATCACACAAATGCAAAAACAGCAGCATTTGATCGGCCTCAGTGACGAAGTGATCCGAAAGTTCGACTTCGGGAATGCGTTAGTTGTTTTAGTTTGCATTAGGAATGATCCATGTTCACAAAACATCGATGTTGAGAGACTAAACAGCGATGTTTTAACAACTATGTTTAAGTAAGTAAAATATCACATAATCGATGTTAAGAAAAAAACATCGCCCTTTGATCGTCTCTTAATTTAAGATTTTGAAAATTTTTTTTTTAAATTGAAGACTTGGCATCCGTTGCCTTATAAGTACATATGAGAGATTAAAAAATACCTATATAGGTATTTATATGAAAAGCTTCTATTAAAAATATTATTAGACAAAAAGTTTGGGAATATGTGATGTACATATGTATGTATATATTTGCTGTGTACATAATATCCCAAGACTTATACTTAGTTACATGCTTTCGTCTTCTTTTTTTTAAACTTGTTCCTTATTGATGAATAAATATGATTCCTAATAGATGTATTTAAGTAGATAGTTTTTCACGCCATTAGTCGGCATTCTATAAATTAATTCTGTAACATCGATGTTTTGAGTTCGATTATTACCGATCATCGATGATTAGTCATCGATGTCAAAATCAATGTTTTGCCAACATCGCTTATCCGTAGTTTGTATTAGTTTCATGCGAATTTTTTTAAGTTTTTCTTTGCATAGTTTCGTTTTTCGCAATGCAGTAAAAATTTCAAAAGGGATATTTATGTCGGTTGGTTTTCGATGACAGCATACTTATAATTTATTTATTTTATTTTGATTGCAGATTATTACAGTGTGGTCGACTTTGCTGCTTGAAAATGCGCAGGCATTTCAAAGTTATGATGAATGGGGAGCACCGCCATCGATGGACGCTTTTGAAAACTATAAGGTATGTGTTATTATATTATTACAATATTAGATCCACGAAAACTAACTATTTCTGTAGGACATGCAGAGGTACATAAAGGATAAAGAGTCCAGAAGCTTAAAAAAGCTAGCAAATCCACTTGACGACAGCTATATCAACGCTTACAACTTTCACCATGATAGTCCAAGAAGATCTTTGGCAAAAAGAAGTGCAGAGCCAATAGACCCGAAGTCTTTTAAATTTGAAATAGGGGATGCTAAAGAACCTGATGAAGCAACAAAAGAACTCATTCGAATACATAGTGGAAGAGAGCTGCAGCTGGGTAAAGTAGCTGAGAAAGCGAGAAACTTGATCTTAAGTAAAAAAGCGAAACGTTCTGCAGAAATTCCTGAGCTACATGTAATTAGATTTGAGGTTTCTGATGCAATGGAACCAGATGAGGCAACCAAAGTACTGATTAAACAGGGTAGAGCCAGGGAACTGGGTTTGACAACTGAACATAGATTAAGTACAACCAATCGTCCCTCACAAATTGCTACAAAGAAGCTAACACGTGAGGGCAAGCGAGTACGAAGGTCCTTGCAAGTAGTTCAGCCACAAATTTTTCGATTTGAGCTACAAGATGCAAAAACACCAAATATAAATAATAGAGAGATGATGCGGCAAGTGAGAGAACGTCAAATACAAACCGATCCCATAAAACAACATTTGCATCAGAAGTTTAACGAAACCCATAATATGGATGATTCGTTTGTGGAAGAAAGTAAACGAATTTTTTTTACACAAGTATTACCAACGAGATCAAAAAGCGTTGCCAATTCATTACCACTTGAAGTTAAAAAAATCATCGACATGATTCTAAAGGACAATAACATCCAGGCATATTACAATTATGCCCCTATTCATGAAGACGCAAAGTTAAAATCTCTCGGGAACCAAGGGCCAATTGCAGCGGGGTTAATGTCATTACCATCAGCTCCTACTACGGAAAATCTTATTGCTCTTTATCCTGAACCAGCTTACGTTCAAAAGTTTGTTTCCGTTCCGCTTCCTGTACAGACTTTTCCTGTTAATATTTTATCGCCTCCATCTAAGCCTACTCAACCGTTGGCATATCCTATTCAAAATCATGAAAAGAGCGATAAACAGCGGTACCATCATACAAACGCACTCTACCAGTCAGATTCTAGTGACGGGTCTTACCTTAAAGTCGTTCCAGCCGTAACGCAAGTGTTTCATGAAATACCAACTTCCACTGTACTACAAGAACATCAACGCGAATCATCACTCAACTCCATCAACAGCAATGAGATATCCAGACAATATCCATATGAAAAAATAATTCCCCTGGAACCATCATATCGTTATGAAAAGCATTTAACACTTTATTCTCCTGGTCAAAGCCAAGAGGAAACTTTGACTAACGACCACACTATTTTTGGGAACAAGGATGGATTATTTAATTCTGAACATCAAAAACAATTAATCAAACAAAATATTTCTTACCAAAAAGAGAAGCAAATACCATTAAACGATATGCAGGAGTTTCGAGAATTGTCTACTCTTATTGGAAAATCTCCAACGGATCAAATTCACGGCCTCGCATATTTGTTAGCAAAAGAAATGCAACGAAGTAAGAGTTTGAATTCACAGCGGCCACAGGATAATACATCACCAATTCTCTTTCATCCTGAGAAGAATAGAAAAGTCAATAGCTTAGTGGATCAAGAACAAAATTCAAACAAATCGAATATTTCTTCTCAATCGATTGTAGAGCCGCAACCCATTCAAGAAGAACCGCTAAGAGACTACGACGAGATTCCAGAAAACAAATCTGGTGTGACTTACATTTCTCAATTTAAAGCAAGACAAAATGGGGTTGTTTTTCCAACAGCATCACCCCCATCAAAATCTTTTAATGTTGCTAAGGCGCTAGGACTCTCACCGAACTACAAGGGGATTGATAAAATTGAAGCCATACCTCCAATTCACTCCGAAATCGTAAATAATCATCAGGTAAGTTAAATTGGTTTTCTGTACTTTCCCAAATTTGATTTGATTGATATGAAATTGACACGAAGAAAGTAGAAATTAATCGTTCTATTATTCAATATGTATAGTCCGCTCCATATCACTTGAAATTACCCAACATGCGCAGAAAGAAATTTCCCAAAATGACAAAGGGGATGAAATGTCTCTTAATTTTTCAAGGGATGGCTAAGGGTTTTCTCCACTTTACTCTGTACAATGTACTTTTTCACTTGATTTCTATATCGATTTTATCGATAATAACGGAACGCTTTATTTGTGAAACGTAATGAAATGGTTTTAGGTTTTAGTTCATATGTAAGGATTGTTTAATTTTGTTATGGAAAAAGGGTTTTTTAAGGGTATGGTTTGCACAAAATATGTTTGCATTTTCTGCGTAATGGTTTGCATTTTTCGTCTGTTTTTTATTTCGCCATGGCAAGGGTTGTAGAATCCGTAGTTATGCAACGCACCGCAGATAGATGGGCAGGTAAAGGGTTAAAAGCTAAAACTGGCCACCCGCGATCATTCATGAAAGAGCGAGACAAAAACAATTAGAATGAAAATAAATTTATTATTTTACAGCATAATGATACATACATACAAGGAACTATGCAAACAAATTATCGGATATTCGGAACCATATTTATGTATTAATTTGTATACTTTATTATTTTATGACATCAATAAACATACAAGCAATTGTGCAAACAAATTACCGGATGATCGGTACCATAGCTTTTATTTTATTATTTTATGGCATCAGCATTACGGGTCTTGGCGATAGTGCTTAGGTATGGTCCGTTACACAATAAACTGCGAGAAAGCGAGACCAGAAACGCTCTCGTCTCGTTGAAAATAAAGTTGTCTGCTGTAAAATGTTCAATTTGGTCCTTTTACTTAAATGAGGTATATGTACATGTTTCGCAACTTGATTCTGATTCGTCAGTAGGTACTTCCGCAGCTCTGCAATGAATAACATCGGAAAATGGGTGTACAACAATTTTTAATTTTTTTGCTATTTTTTTTTTCATTTGTTCTCTTCTATTTTTATTGCTGTAGTTGTTGCTGCTTTTATCTCTTATGAATGGAAATGAGAAAAATTTGTGAAAATAAGAGAACCCTGCGCAGTAAGATGTCAAGTGTTTTGGAACTACAGATTACCAAGGTTATTATATTCGATTAGGTCTCCAATCAATTTTCGTATAAAATTAGGCGTTTGGAATGTTAATATTCATTGAGCCAGCGCACACTGGATCAATTCCCCCGTGGTGAAACTCAGTTTATAGAAACGAGAGAGCAAGTATGCAGTATGAAACGGGCAAAATTTTCATCCAGCGATGAAGTGGTTTAACATCGGGGGAAACCAATACACACACTAGTTGTCAATTTCGAGATACAACAGAAATGCCACTACAATGAAAATCGGTTCATGTATACACAATTTTACGCCGAACTATTCATCCAGTGTGCGATTGAAGTAAAGTGCGATACCCCGGGGGAATTGATCCAGTGTGCGCTGGCCCGTTGAACATCTCAATGAAATTATAAAAGCTGAAATTACGTCTTTCTCCTTCGTCTTGTTCGTTTAAATACCTTGAAAATTGCAAAAACATTTTCCAGTTAATTTTAAGTCCAGTTAATTAAATTCAGGGTTTTACTAAGAAGAAATTGGTGCCATCGCAACTCATCCCCGGATAGCTCATCCCTACATAGCTCATCCCCGGACAGTTCATCCCAAAAGAGTGAAAAATGTGCCTTGAGTTACTTTATAGCATGGAGTTTTAGAATGAGTGTAGTGGAAAAAGGGATAGTAATCATGTGGTCGATTGATATTATGTGAGGTGTCATTGCACATCATACCAAGACAACTCATACCCGGATACCTCATACCAGGACAGTTCATCCAAGGGACAGCTCATCCCAGGACAACCCATCCCCGGACAGCTCATACCAAGGGACAACTCATACCGGGACAGCCCATCCCAAAAGATAGAAAAAATATGCTTTGGGCTACTTGCAGCATGGAGTTTTGAAGAACTAGTGAGGTAGTGGAAGAAGGGATTGTGATCATGCGGTCGGTCGATAATATGTAATATGTAGGCAAATTGAGAAACTTTCTCATAACAGTTGTTACTCTCAGACGTTTGTCTGAAATTTGTGAGAGGTGGTACCGTGAAAAAAACTTTTAGGTGTTTCAGGGATTCGAACGCCGAATCTCCCGCTCAGCGATCCAACGTACTAATCACTTGAGCCACGGCGCCACCTTTTTATTATCTACTACTATTATAAAATGAGGCTGATATTTCTTTGTCCAGTGTTTGTAACAAAACGGCTGAACCGATTTTAATGATTTTTTTTTATTGAATTCGAAATCGCATGGACCAGGTTTAGATAAAGCTACTTATACAAATTTGTGCATGGAAGACCACAAGAAGAGATAAAATAACTTAGAAACACAAATAAGATCAACTTTGCCTTTGTCGATTTTAATCCAATTAGTCTTGTCGTTTAGAGTTTTTAAAGACGAAAATTTCAAGTACAGAATCATGATTCTACGTCATCTAGAAGCTGAGCAATATCAAAAATATCATTTGTAAAATTTAGAATTTGATTAATTTTTTGTTGATCATGCCTCCCAACCATGTCTCAGTGGTGATAATCACTTTTTTTTTCTTTATTCTCCTTTCGCTGCCTCTTCGCTAAATTTATGAGCAGAGGCGAGTGTTTATACGGTTTATTCTTGTCGGTGAAAATGTTGTCCGACCGTGGAGCCTAAAAAAAATATATTGTCACATAATTTAATGTTACTAGCCTCACCCCTAGATGCGTGACCAATATCTTCACCCCCTCGTTAAATAATAAAGGGCCATCTCTCTCCACACTTGATGTTTGGAGTTCAAACGCCAAGCGTGCTGAGAGATTTCGCCCAGTTCAGATTCTCTCTCCAACATTATCTTCTTGAGAAGATATCGTTGGAGAGTTCAAACTAGATCGTAAGCTAATATCGTAAGTAGTGAGTAGAATTAGTTCTTAAGCTATGTTAAGCAGTCGAGTTCTGGAGTTTACATTATAAGCTTGTATACATCTTAATAAAGTTCGTTCGATGTTAAAAGAAGTTAAAAGCGGTTTTTGTAATCTTTAATCGAAGGTGTCCAAAAATTAGTTATAAAACTGGCGCAGTCGGTAATCAGAATCGGGTTGAAAATTTGTGAAAAAAAAAATTATTAAAATACAATAAAAACAAAATCAACTATGAATAAATAATTTAAAATTAAAGTGAAGTTGACCCAAACCTAAAATTAAAATCATCAAAATAAAAAAAAAAAAAAAAAAAAAAAAAGCTACAAAACTACATATATACGTACATATGTACATATATTGTATAGAAATAAACTAAAGTGCTGAAAACTAATAGTGCAATAAAATTTACTTAAAACAAGAAATAAAACATAAAAATACATACTCCAATCATATAAGGAAAAGTTTTAATACAGTTATAATACAAAATAAAAAACGCGGTCGTCTTAGAACAAATTTAGTTCGATAACAACCAGGCGTCATCAAATTTAGTTCAATAACAACCCTTCATACATGCTCCCTACCGCGCAAGTTATGAGAAATAAATAGTGCGAAAGCAATACTGCTTGTAACCATCAAACTTTACACCAATAATAAAATTTAGAACAAAGTACTAAAAATAAGGGACAAACTTAACAAAGTGAAGTGGAACAAAACCAAAGAGGATCCAGTTTCTATTGGATGTGGAATCGTTGGAGCAAAGAAAAATAAGGCTTAAGTGAGTACTAAAAAAAAAAAAAAAAAAAAAAACAACAAACAAGTTCATCCAAGAAGATGGAGGTCATAAGTGCTGCAGATAGATTTAAGATAAGTTTAGATTTAATAAGTAGAATATCTGAATTTGATGGAAGTGGAAACTGCTTAATTGATTTCCTAGATAGGGTAGATTCATTGGCCCCCACTTTAGCGACTTTCGACCAAAATACAGAAGCGATTCTTACAGGCTATATCAAAGATAAAGTTGTCGGGAAGGCTAGGTGTGAGCTTCAGAAGCATGGGAGATTAACAACCTGGTCGGAAATAAGGGAAGTTCTAAAAAATAATTTTGGGGAAAGGCTTTCCGCTAACAAACTTATAGATAAAATTCGTACAGCCAGAGTCAACACAACTATAGAGGATTTCTACAGGAATATTAATAGTTTCTTAAGTAGAATCAATAATGCCTATTTTTTAGAAAATGGTCAAAGTAACCAGCAAGTCATCGAGTCCAATAATAGGATTGCCTTAGATTCTTTTAAGAATAATTTGCCGGAACCTACAAAATCGATCGTGTTAAGTCGAAACCCACAAACCCTAAATGAAGCGTATAAAATAATTCTCGAAATTAATCACCAATCATTCGGG
This sequence comes from Blera fallax, assembly GCA_946965025.1. Classification (NCBI taxonomy): domain Eukaryota; kingdom Metazoa; phylum Arthropoda; class Insecta; order Diptera; family Syrphidae; genus Blera; species Blera fallax. The sequence goes on from OX337246.1 coordinate 55,585,768, forward strand.
CCCTATTCATCCAACCAACATTTCGGGTTTGCACATAGGAACCAAAATAGTTTTCCAAGTCCGAATTACGTTAGACCAAATGTTAGGTACAATAATGCAAACCACTATTCGCTAAATGGTCAAAGACGACAAGACAATAACTTTTCATCAAAACAAAACCAGAATTACACCCAAAGTGGTCAATCTAGACCCAACACACAGAGTGGCCAGTCGCGACGCACAAACAGGTACACGCAGCGTAGTAGCGCTGAGCCCATGGACATTACGCTCAATGAACACAGACGATACAATAACCCTCATTCCCAAAATCGTCAAAATTTTTCACTAAACGGGCAAAACAATTACCCTATATAGTGATCAAAACCCATGTAAGACCCCTAAGGTTTATTATTGACTGTGGTGCAGAGTACAGCATTATTAACAAGAACTTATGTAATCCGAAATGGAGAATATTATCTAAACACCATACTCTTAAAGTACTCGACCGTAATATCCAAACAAATGTAGAATACAAAATCCCTCTGTTTAGCGAGTTCAATAAAAAAAATTACTTTGTAAACTTTTTAGAACTTCAATTTCATGACCATTTTGACGGTCTAATAGGAAATAACATCCTTTTAAGTCTTAACCCAATTATAAATTATAAAACCCGATCTCTTATAACAGAGAGCGCTACTATTCCGATATATTTCAATGAAGAAGAGGAAATATATGCGGAAAATTGTCATAATGATGAGTTTTCGAATGTACTCTGTAGCGAGACTTTAGAAACTAGCATTTCCGACAAAGTTCTTGCAGACCATTTGAGTAATGCCGATGTGTCTAAATTAAAATCTTTACTCAATTCATACAAATCAATTTTTTATAGAGACGGTGACATTTTAACATTTACGAATAAAATAACACACCAAATAAAAACAAAAAACGATATCCCAATCTATAGTAAACTTTACCGTTATCCTGAAATTCACACAGAAGAGGTCGATAGACAAATCAGCGAAATGTTGCAGCAGAATATAATTGCACCAAGCAATAGTCCATACAATTCGCCTATTTGGGTAGTCCCTAAAAAGGACGACACAAACGGGCAAAAACAATGGCGAATTGTAATAGACTACAGGAAGTTGAACGATCAGACAATAGAAGATAGGTTTCCTATGCCTAACATCGTTGATCTGTTTGACAAGCTTGGAAAGTGCAATTATTTCTCTACTATAGACCTCGTTAAAGGATTTCACCAAATCGAAGTTGACCCGCGCGACAGAGTGAAAACTGCATTTTCAACGAAAAATGGCCATTATGAATTTCTGAGAATGCCGTTTGGGCTAAAGAATGCCCCAGCGACATTCCAGAGATTAATGAATAATGTCCTAAAAGAGTTCATAAATAAAATTTGCGTGGTTTATTTGGACGACATACTTATATTTTCGACTAGTTTTGAGGAACACTTACAGTCACTAAAGAAGATTTTTCAAGCTTTAAAAGAATGCAATCTTAAAATTCAAGTGAACAAGTGCAATTTTGCTGATTTTTCTACCAGCTACCTAGGGCATACTATTGTAAATAATGGGATCAAGCCAGATAAAACTAAAGTTAAAGCAATAACGGAAATGAAACTACCGATTAACGTCAAAGGCATAAGACAATTCCTAGGAATAACCGGATACTACCGGAAATTCATAAGGGATTATGCCAAGGTAGCATATCCTATGATAAGGTATTTAAAAAAATCCGAAAAAGTAAACTTATCAGATCCTCACTATGTAAAAGCATTTAACACACTTAAAACTTTACTTACTACCGACCCTATTCTTAAAAGCCCAGATTTCAAAAAGGTATTTGTGTTGACCACAGACGCATCGAGCTACGCATTAGGAGCAGTGCTTAGCCAAAATAACCATCCCATCTGTTATGCTTCCCGCACTCTCAATAACCACGAACTAAATTATTCGACGATCGAGAAGGAACTTCTCGCAATTGTCTGGTCAGTTAAATATTTTAGAACGTATTTGTATGGGAGAAAGTTCATAGTCCGCACAGATCATAAGCCTCTGGTTTGGTTAAATGGCATTAAAGAACCAAACATGAAGCTTCAGCGTTGGAAGATCATGCTCAACGAATACGATTTCGATATCGAGTACCTTAAAGGGAAAGAGAACTATGTAGCTGATGGGCTAAGTAGATATACTGGTCGGGTTTTCGAAAACAAAAATGAGTCAAATACTAACGACGAAGTTAGTTTAGGAGACATTTTTAATAACGAGGTAGCTGTTAGTGATAAAAGTGGTAATAACGATGAAGTTACCTCCACAGTTTCTGGGTGTAGGAACAATAACAACGATGTTATGTCCACCGGCGCTACTATCCACAGTGCGATGGAAGATGAAACACGTCACATTTACATAACAGAAAAACCTATAAATCTATTCAAAAATCAAATATATCTATCTTATGGCACTAGGGAAAAAATTACAATAAAAATTGTCCACAAAAAAATACAGAATCTCGTCGAGTTAAGTAAGGAAAATAGTGACATATTAAAAGTAATGAAACGATTTCTAATAGCCAAAGGCCTCATTTGTATATATTGCGACAATACGTCGTTGTTCCTTAGATTTCAAGATTTGTACGTGCAATATTTTTCAATGAATAAAAATCTTAAACTATTAAAATCGAGCATAAAACTGAAAGATATCGTAGATAAGAACGAACTAATCACCATAATAAAAAACGAACATATTAGCAAAAACCACAGGGGCATCAACGAAACGTTCTTGGAACTGAAAAAATTATATTTTTATCCGAATTTACAAATAGAAATACAGAAGTTCATCAATAACTGCGACATTTGTAATTTAGCTAAACACGATCGACGACCACTTAAAATACCAATGCAAATTACTGAAGCACCCCAATGCTTCAACGACATTATTCATGTAGACATATGGTTTCCTGAGCGAGGTAAAATGTACCTAACCACCATAGATAAATTCTCAAAGTATGCAACAATCCACAACTTAGAGGACAGGAACTGGATAGCCATATTAGGTGCAATAAAGCAGAGAATTCAATTCCTAGGTAAGCCGAATAAAATGATATCTGATGGAGAAACTTGCATATTGCACTCAGCTGTTGAACAGTTCCTGAAAGAAAATAATATTACATTCCATCAAACAACAGCATCACTTAAGACCGGCAATGCTGATATCGAAAGACTACATGGTACGTTAAACGAACATTTGAGGATCCGAAATGCAGCTAAAGACAATTCCGAATTAGACGACAAACTCTTCCAGATAATCTCGATTTATAATAACACCATACACTCAACCACAAGATTAAGACCAATAGATTTCATTCTCAAAAATTTTAGCAAGGAAGACATTAGTACATTGGCAGAAAAATACAAAAACGATAAAGAAACTAGGACAAATAACAGAAATAGGGAAACAGATACTAAACTGAACCAATGCATGGACATAGTCCAAAATAGAACTGTCGTAAAATCTAAACCTAAGTACAAAAAGTTGAACAAATTTACAATACAAGGCAATTATGTTGTAGACAAATCGACAAAAAGAAATACAAAATTTTATAAAAAACAATTTAAACGCAAATACAAATATCAGGATCCATAGATACAAACATACATACCTAATAGAAATTTGCTAGATTAATTCCATCGCTTAGATTCCTTTTTTTTAAATCTCTAACGCTTATCTATGTATGTTCTATTTCCTATTTATGATGAGTAATTAGTATATTTCCTATTCGTTACGCTACGCAGGCTAAAATGACATTTCAATGGGTTTGCACAACGTAGCCGTTGGTTGTGTTTAGCGAGGGAATTGCGTTCAGGGGAAATTCCTGTTTGCAAGTGTAGTGTTGCCATCATAGTCCTTTATAATTGTGACGACTCTTTCGAATACATCAAAGTAAAATATTAAAATTGATTTGGCCGACTAATAAAAAGTTAATTGTAATTTCATAAAATGAAAATCATTTTTTTTTATATTTTTGCGTAAGAATGCTTTTGTTAGGTAGATTCCATTTCGAAAAAACTAATAATAGAACACACATACTAGTAAGTGGTTGCCAATGAAATACCTTACCTCGGAAAATACAAAGATAAAAAAATAAATAAGAACTATTATAATAGAAAAATAAAAAAAATAATGCACTATCGTTTTAAATAATTATAAATCAGAATGAGACATTGTATTTCCAAATAAAATTTTTTTTTTTTTTTTTTTTTTTTTTTTTTTTTTTTTTTTTTTTTTTTGTAATATAAAGTAGTAGGCATTAAAATTTTGTAAAAATAGATACTTTAAAAATGTTAGTTCTTAGAAAATAGATTATACATAGTTTGTAAAAACAATGAAATCAGTTAAAATTTTTGCACTGTTATAAATTGAGATCACTGAACAAATATTTATACTACAAAAAAAAACAAAAAAAAATAATAAATAAAGAAACCTGTTACATTACTCAAATATTTAATATAATAAATACATTTGTAATATGCCAATTACTCTAATTTATCAAATTTTGCTTACTGTTATATTTACTAATGATTTTTTTTTTTGGGGACCAAAAAACACCTAGTGGGGGAGGTGTCACATAATTTAATGTTACTAGCCTCACCCCTAGATGCGTGACCAATATCTTCACCCCCTCGTTAAATAATAAAGGGCCATCTCTCTCCACACTTGATGTTTGGAGTTCAAACGCCAAGCGTGCTGAGAGATTTCGCCCAGTTCAGATTCTCTCTCCAACATTATCTTCTTGAGAAGATATCGTTGGAGAGTTCAAACTAGATCGTAAGCTAATATCGTAAGTAGTGAGTAGAATTAGTTCTTAAGCTATGTTAAGCAGTCGAGTTCTGGAGTTTACATTATAAGCTTGTATACATCTTAATAAAGTTCGTTCGATGTTAAAAGAAGTTAAAAGCGGTTTTTGTAATCTTTAATCGAAGGTGTCCAAAAATTAGTTATAAAACTATATGCTTTCAATATGAATGTTTCATTTCATAGGAAAAGGAGTCGCATGTACATATGTAGGTACAATGAATGAGCTTTTGTGGTGTACAAAAGCGGGCAAAAGAATCTGCTGGATTGTGTTGTTCAAGCGGAAAGTTATGCTCAGAGAAATCGGTGCACCGCCGGAACCACCAAAGAGCATTCTGCTGGGTGATCATATTCTTCGTCAAAAACTTTTTTAGAGAGTCCTAGAAAACGCATAACAGAAGGCAACTTTTTGCCCACTTTAAAGATTCAGGGTCAAATTTACCACCTTATCGGAACATTAATGCCTGAAGTAACGCTAATCCCAATTTCCTACAAATCTATTTCATGGGAAATTCTTAGAACTGGAAGGGGGCGAAGCAAGGCGAGCACGGGTCAGCTAGTATATTATATAACTTTTTAAAATTGAACAAATTGAGCCGTATTCATAAAAACGACGGATATCGTCCCAAGTACATATAAGGTAGAAGTATAAGATAATGTTTTAAAGTAAAAGGTTGAAGTATAAGCATTTCCTCCTTTTCGTATTCATAATGATTACCTTATACTCGCGAGGATATCCTTCAAGCACAAGTAAAAGGTAGACTCGTTAGAACGCTGAATCATATGCTAGATGCTAGAATATATTTTAATTTTTTTGTTGTGGCAGCTCCCTTTCCTTCTCTTCGCTCATTACTACTTCTGTTATCTTACAGATCACATCAAAAGATTTTTTTAGTGAGTATACGTATACCTTAGTGCGCTGAATATGCATTACTCTAGCAGTCTACATACTACATATGTATCATTAATATTGTTTATTATAGTACTCAAGTTTCTTCGGATTTCTTGTCCTTGAAGGCGAAAACGTAGTTCATTATTGTTGTTGTTATCGAAATGATGGTTTGCATCTGTATGATTTTCTTCTGGTGCCTCTTCAACAGGTTCGAAATCAGGATCGCCTAAAGTCTTAGCGATATTATGGAGAACGACACAGGGAATTATTATTTTTGGTATATTTTCCAATTTCACTGTAAGATAGGAAACCGGCGTTTCAGTTGTCCAAAACATCGTTCAATAATTACTCTTTCTTTTTCAAAAGCTTATTATATTTTTCTTCAGCTTATTAAATCCGCCGGATTTTCATATGGAGCCATTAAGCATGGTTCTATCCCATATCCGCTGTCACCAATGAGCACAACATTGTTTTGATTTCCATATTCTCTAGTCATGTGCGGATCCAGGCGAACTAACGTCAACACTAGTAAAAATTTCTTTGGCATCACAAGTGGCTTGAACATTCAGAGTAGGCTTACCTTTTCGATTAATGTACTCATCTCCATAGAGTTTTCGTTTCAATATCCCTACGTGGGTACAATCGATTACACCAATAGCTGTCGGAAACTTAAACTTCATTTGCCATAACTCTTTTGCTTCCGTTATTTCACTATTGGTAGTTGGAAACTTGATCCAAGCAGTTGCATGTGCAGCTATGCTTTCAACTACTGCATTCACAGTCCGAGATACCGTAGCTTGACTAACAGCAAAATCTTCACCGATACCTTTCTGATATCCAGGATCACTGAGATATCGCAAACATACCTTCATTCTGTAGGCAGTTGACAAGGCACCTCCACGAGTTTCTTCATTCGTACTTAAAAATCTGTCCGCGAGCCACTGTAAATTTCTGTCTTCAAAACGGTATAAATCTTAAGAATCACGAACAAGTGTAGATAAGCGGGACTTGTAATATTTAGCATCCCTCACATACACAATATCTGCCATCGCGCTGAAAATCGGATAACACAACCGTTTACTACCGAGATGAGTCTGCTACTGACCTAACTCAGACTTTTTGAAGGATTTACTTTTTATTTAAAGTAAAATGTCAAGTTCATGCATACCCATTTACTTTTATATGAATAAAAGACTATGCTTTTACTCGAAAAGTAAAAGGTTCTGCTCGAAATTATTATGAATACAAGCAGAACGATTTCCTTCATATTTTGCAAGTATAAGCATATCCTTTTCTTTATGAATACGGCTCATTGAATCAATTTTGAGAAGAAAAAAAGTCATTTATTTGTGTTTGTCTGTTGAAAAGCAACAAGTGCAAAAAATTCCAAAGACGTGTAAGAAAAAAGAAAACGATTCTCATGTTTTGTGTTGTTTCTTTTCCTTGAAATTGAAAAGCATTCGTTATACAGGGTAGTAAAATTTTTCATTATTCGTTATTTAGAGATATCCATGGACTTGTTTTTTTTTTATTTTATTTATTTATTTATCTACAAGCATAGCTTAACAGATTAAAGGATAACTTAATAAATATACAATAATTGTTACTATAAAAATAAGTACATAAGTACAAATAAAAGTTGTAATGATAAAAGCGTTAAGAGAGCAAATTAAAGAAAATGTTTTTGAAACATTCCCGAGAAAGAGTCTACATCATTGCTTACTTCATTGAAGGAGACCTTGTAATAGGCTCATTTAGACCATAATTTGTTCGATGCCCAGGAGGAAGAAGAAGTGGTCTTTCTCTAAGCATTCTTTCTGGAGAATAAATTGGCATAAGAGATAAAAGAGCGGGGCTTTTAATATGGTAACAAAACAAATCTCTTACAAACATGATATCATCAGCAGATCTAGCATTTGGGGTAATAAGCCCAAAAGCTGACATCTAGACTTATAAGATGGTGAAAATTGCCAGCCCATTTTCCAAGAGTTGAACTTTTTCCACACGATCAGAGTGAAGCTAATAATCCGAATTCCAAATAACATCGGCATATTCAAGTATTGATCTGGCTAATGAAATGAACAGAATAACAAGCGTTTGTAGATCAGTAAAATCTTTCACATTTCTCTTTATAAAACCAATCATTGAATTAGCCTTAGCAACTATGTAAGCAATGTGAAGATTAAAAGTTAGCTTAGTGTCAATTATGACGCCGAGGTCTTTTACTTTATCAAATCTATTCAATTAAGAAGATTGGAGAGAGTAATTGTAGCAAACCTGAGAAGAATTTCTAGAAAACGATACAACAAAACATTTCTTTAAGTTCAGAACAAGGCAGTTCTTGATACACCAGCTTGCTACAGTCGTTATGTCCTGCTGCACTTTAAGACAATCCTCAATACATTATATCTTAAGAAAAATTTTAAGATCATCAGCATGAATTAGAAATTTACAGAAGCGTATGTCTGAGGAGATATCGTCAATAAAAATAATAAATAACAAGGGGCCCAAGTGACTTCCTTGAGAAACTCCTGAAGTACAATTAATTGATCTTGAGCAACAATTATCAATTTGCACTCTTTGGACCCTTCCCATTAAAAAAGATGAAATCCAATTTAGCATAGTGGAATGAAAACCAAAATTCAACAGCTTTTTTCGCAATATCTCGTGATTGACAGAGTCAAACGCCTTGCTAAAATCGGTGTACACCGCATCCACTTGGCATCCACTTTCAATGGCATTGATAGCATAAGTTGAAAAGTATGCCAAATTGGATGTAGTCGAACGACCAGATACAAAACCATGTTGAAACTCAGAAATGAATTCCTTTACTTGAAAATCTAATTTAGCTTTAACAATACTTTCAAAAACTTTAGGTATTACAGATGATTTGCTAATACCTCTATAGTTCTCAATATCACTTTTGGAATCAAAAGGGAGACTTTCCAATCATCAAGAAACATTCCAGATGAGAGTGAAAGATTGAAAATTAAGAGCAAAGGAAGACAAATTGACTGACAACAATTTCTTAAAATAATTGCGGGTATACCGTCAGGACCCGGTTTTGAAATAGGTTTGATATTACTGAGAGCGGATAAAATCTCTTCGAGATCCAACTCCATAGAGCCAATATCATTTTTGGGCGTTGAACTTGGCTCAAACTGATAATTCGAGGAGCAGCTAGAATAAACGGATTCAAAGAAAGTAGCGAAATGTTCAAGAGTTGTTTGAACATCAGTAGATTCAACGTTTTAACAAACCATTGTTTTTGGAATACTAATTGAATTCCTTTTGTTACTAACAAAAGACCAAAAAAGTTGCGAATCTTCTTTTCAATTAGTTTCAATGCTCGTAATATAATTTCTATGCAAAAATCTGCTGAGTACACAAAAATTTCGAAAGCTAGATAAATTAAAAAATGTGTTTGAACTTTTAAGTAGCTTAAATGCTTTATTTTGAAAATTTTTTAAATGTATTAGCTGCCTGTTGCTTGGAGAAATTCTTTCTCGACGTGCAAGGAACAAACATAAAAAACGCATTTTGAAAATATTTACAAAATTTACAAAATGGTTATACATTTCGGATAAATTAAAATCACTAAATTCAATAACCCAATCGAATGAATTCAGGTAATCATTTAGTCCCGCATAATTAGCTTTCGAAAAGTTATAAGATTTTCTTGAATTTGTTTTAACTTTTAAAAATTCATATATGATATTATTTAAATCAGAGCTAATATTATTAATGAATTCAATATTTTCAATATGTTTCAGATAAATATCTAAGCCACTATTAGGTGGTATATAACTTACTTTAAAATATAATGTTTTTACAAAACTGCCAACTTTAGCAATAGAAATACAAAGTTCAACACCTAGGATAGGCATAGTAATTTGCATACAAGGAAGAAAAGAGCGAGTAGCAACTACCAGGCCACCACCACGCTCCTCCACTGAGCGGCATCGGTCGAGTCGAAAAACATTATAACTTCTGCTATCAAACAGTTCAGTAGACAAAATCCCATTAACAACCAGGTTTCCGTGATGATGATTACATCATAATCATTATGACTAGCAACATGGTAAAGATCAGCAACTTATACCACTTCCATTGTGATAGTAAATTTTGAGCGATGTTAAAGCGTGACTGCCAGCAACATTTACTTCTTTCTTGGAACATCGTTTATTATAACGTCGTTTTTTGGAACATAAGTAAAGAACGAATATTGACACCACAAGGACAAAAATCAGCACTGAAAACAGTATTAGCGTACGCAATTGGAATGCCAACTTTAAAGTTCAGGTATTTTATATTTTGCGAACTTGCATTGAGTTTAACAAGCTTAAAACACGAAAAGATAGAAGAATCTGCATTAAGTCTCGAGGCAATGTAGGAGGATATATCATCAGCAGTGGTCTTTGAATGAAAACTGGAAATGTGGTACCATCTCAATTTTCGGACAATATTAAACGCGTCACTTTGCTCACTCGTTCCAACAATTACATTTGATCGGTTTCTGGATCTCCTATTTGAATTTATCCAACTAGTATTCTCAACGGTCAGATTTACAGAAAGTGAATTAGCAACAGAAATCGTATCAGCACAAAGCTTAATGGAAGGAAGCAGTATTTGTTTCGGACTTTAAATGCTGATTCGTTATACTGGACGTTCGTCATATCGGCATTCGTTATACTGGACGTGCAGTGTATGTGTGTTTGTTTATGATTGCGTTTCGTATGTGAAAGTTTGTGTTGTGTTGTGTTGTGTTGCTTGGCGTTAATGATGGAATCTGTTTATGTATATGCCATTCTAGACTTTAGAGATTGGTTACAAGGAGCTTAAATAATAATGGATGATTTTATTTTAAATGGAATGGAATATAAAATAAAATTGTTGATCTAACAATGGATATTTTTCGCATATGCCATTTAGAACTTCTCACCCACATACTACATACATACCTATGTATGTATGTTTGTACATTGGTACCCATTTTGCATATGGGTGTGTCATTTAAGAGTATCTTGGATTGGTTTAGTTTTAGTTAGTACATATTTCGCATGCGTGTTTGATACAAGAAAGAAAAAGTGAGGCGATCGATTAAGAATGGTACATACATAAAGGTAATTCATATTTTTATTTCCACGTTCTTGAAAAAAGTGAGTAAGGTGATAGCGGCATGTGATCACCAATCTGTCTGTTGGCCGCAACAGTTGATGTATACTATGCAAGTGAGATGCTTGAGAAAGTAAAAATTTTGAAAAAGAGCCGACAAAGGGTTGAAAAGTGTCCAAATTTTTCTAGGGTTAGTGGGTGATTATAATTACATATATGACGAAATTGATTGTATGTATGTAGGGTAAAGCTGAGCTAGTTGGGCCACGCGAATTACTCAAGAACCGCATGTACTACACTAACAATATCATACGAGAATGGAGTTAGCACACTAACTAACACGTGCAAAACTGATCTCAGTTGCATTGTATCAGAAGGCGGGGAACCACAAGCATTATTGCTTTTTTTAAGTGAAAAAGTTAAAAAATTGTCTTCATTGTTTTTTTTTCATTCTAGTGGTGAAAACGTGCATATCACACATTAAGGGATAGTATTTTCATGAGTCACGTTATTATATTCTAGTATGTCGTATTAAAAACTACTGACTTGGTGCATGTGCCATAAGAAAAAATTATCTTCAAATTTAAAGTTTCAAGTGCAGAATGATTTAGTAGAAGAAAATATATGTACATACATTCATATGTACCTGTTGCTATAAAATGGAATGCCCAGGCGCAGGTTCACAGCTAACATTGAAGCATATGGAGCTACCCCTGTAGAGTTTTATTTCATTACATAGAAAAATACAAATTTTGTCAATCCATTGCGGACTACTCAATTACTTTCTTTAACTTCACACGATATGTTTCTCCGCGAATTAGCTTCATAATTTTTTTCTTTTTAAGGCAAACATTTTGTATCTGTTTATCAAACCTTTCGTTTTCTATCCTTTAAAAAAAACAGATCGATCTTAATATTGTTCATTTACAACACAACAATATTAGTTTGCTAATTGTTATGCATGCATTGCCGCTTGATCGAACATGTTCTCTATTTCTGTTGATAAATAAGTATTGACATGAAATGAAGTCATTCTCATATTGGTTTAGTACATATGTATGTCTTTAGTCTGAATGTGCAAAGCAAGCTTTTTTTTTATTTTATTGGTACTGCGGAATGGTGTGATTTATGGACGATCGGATTATGAGGATTACTCGCTTTTTATTAATATACTTAATACTTAAATGTAGCCGTAAATAAATACTTTCAATGTAGAAACATTCCGTACCCTTAATGAATAGATACATATTCATGTTACATAATTTCTATTCTTATGTAAATACAAGGCGCCGCAAAATTAATCATCCCATCGGAAGATGTTATAATTTTTGCAATTGGCGTCGTACGTCAATCATATTTGACATTTGTGAACTAGACAGCTGCAGTATACAAATAGACAAGCAATTGAGCGCTATACTCTGCAAGAGCGTGGAATAATTGCAAAATCTTCGTTTCTGGAGCACTGAAAATCCGCGTTTGATGCACGAAGAGCCATTACATACACTCAAAGCCACTGTGTGGTGCGGCGTTCACGCGGGAGGAGACAATCAGACAATTTCAGCCCGTAAGGAGAATATTCGACAGGAACGCGAACAGTTATCACCGGAAATCTTGCAGAAAGTCATGGAAAATGCGATAAAACGGCCACAAATGTGTACCAACCCTGGCTGCAGCCACTTGGCGGATATCAACTTTTCCACTTAACGGAAAAATATTTTAAATATCCAAATAAAGATTTCCATCACTCAAAATAACTTTTTTTTATTTAGTAAAAAAGTAATTCAAAAACAAAATTGGATGATTAATTTTGCGCCACCTTGTACAACATTTATTTTCTATCGCTCTAAAGGCGTCGTAACCGCCTTTATTTAAAAGGTCTACACACCATTTACATCAATTCATACATTTACATTATTCTTCAATCAACTGGGGTATCCTCTGCATCACATAATGAAAATAAATCCCAACAAGAAAATATAACCAACTTCTAAGTCTAATAAATTATACGAGGTTCATCATGCACGCCACGAAAGCAAATTTTCATATGCACACACATGCGAAATACTAACTATTTCAGTCATTGGCCCTCAGGGATATTTTAATTTGCACGCACTCAACGGGTTATGAATATCCTTTAACATGTTTTCACATGGTGCGGGCGTTGGAAAGATAGATAGAGAGATAGAGAAAGAGATCGGTGTAGTGGTTTGAAACTCGGCTGCATTAGGTTTCACATTAGCTCCAGGCGTGGTGTCCAGAATAACTGATTTGTTTGCTGTCATCTATTTTTTTCCTTCGCTTCTGATTCACTGTATTTTTTTTCCTAGTCCACCTGGTGTCGTAAGCATATCAATCATTACAGGGCGAACAATTTTTCCAGCGATGACAAACCTACTGCCAGTGTTATGCCTTCGCAGTAGTGTTGTCGGACTGCTTCTTATCATACAATGCTTGCTGACACTAGGGTTTGAACTGTGAACTATCAGCTTGACAAAGGATGACGCTACCACTACACCATTACCACCCCATATTGATAATTGAATCACCAACATTTTGAATCGCCAACACATAAATACAAGCAAATGTGAGTTCAAACGTGCATGTGGTGCATCATACGAAGAAAGAATGCTTCGTGATAAAATATTTATCGTGTCAACGACAAAAAACTTCAGTTGAAATTATTGGATGGAAGTGATGAACCACTGTGTGTGTGATTGATGTATGAAAGCATTGTATATGAAACTTATAGTACAATCATTAAGCAATATTTTTTAGTAGTTACTCCGACCGTTCAGGTGGCGTTTTCTCATTCTTCGAGAGCGAAGTAAAATATTATTAGTAGTTACTCCGACCGTCCAGGTGGCGTTTTCTCACTCTTCGAGAGCGAAGTAAAATATTATTACTCTCTGAGAATGGAGTTATAATTACAGAATGAGTGAGTGATGAGTGGAAACAAAGTAAACAAAATCTTTCTTGGGTTTCCATGCCCATTCAGAATTTTTGCGCACATGTTACGCAACTGAGTGAATGACATTGCCAAGAAAATGAGTAAAGAAACTGATGAAAAAAAGATATAAGCCGGTTATTATTTCTTTTCTTCTTCAGTGAAAAGATGTGTTTTTCTGATTAGGGAGTGGAGTGGTGGATGCATATTATGCGATATGCGTCAGGTTTTTAGTTCAAGTGGTGGTCTGGTTAAGGGATAAAAAAACATATTTTCACAGCGGGGTGGTGGTGGGATTATGTGGTGGATGGATGGAGTGCCAGAAATTTATGATGGCTACGGATAGATTTGTTTGTTTTTGTTTGAATTGTATGAAATTATACAGAAAATTTTTCGAATCAAACCCCATCCTCTGTTGCACGGACAAACGAAGGGCGCTGAATAGTTCAAATATTCTTTTCCACGTTACCCAATGAGGTAGAAATTCTTCACTGTCATCACACTTAAGATCGTCACAATCAGCTTCGCGCAATAAAGATTCAGCCCCAGCATCTTCGTAACTTGCATTTTCTGATGACTTTAAGTTTTCGAAAATAATTTGCTTTAAATTTCTAATAAATCTGTAAGCTGAAGGGTTTCGTTCGTATGATCCCCCATTTGAACGAGCCATTGAAAATAAGTTTTCTGCAACATCAGTATTCAGATGTGCAATAAGAAGGAATTGCTGGTAATTTTTAAGTTTTCACATATTAACTCTATAGCAAGTAAAGTTTGTAGTAACCCACCAAAGCAATATGGCTGAAAGGCTGAAACTATGTCAAACTTAGAGAAAGGATGTATGTATGTACATTAACCCATTTAGGACGACTGTTACCATACGGTCACACTGGTAGTGCTCCACTTACCGATATTTATTAAACAGTTGTAAAGACATATCGCCACTCGCTAGTATTCGTGCAACTGAGTGTGCGTTGACCCGTCTGCTGAGATACAATTTGAAACTTATTCGCACGTTATTAGACATATAGCAGGTCGCATAATTTTGTATTTTTCAGAAGTATTAAAAAAAAGTCAAATGGAGCGTCCCTTTAGGTAAGAATGTCTATACGTGCCAGAATAACGATTTTGTTTGCGATTCGTGACTTTGGTCATTTGCATACAACATCAAAATATAAGAAAACATTTTCTATAACTTTTTTGATGAGTCGGATATATTGGTATCTTGGTTTGAATGTAGCTGTTACCATATGGTCACAGTCGTACATACCGCATGCAAATGACATTTTGTTCAGCAATTTTTTTTTAAATATATTTTCTTATCGTTGGCTTCTATGAAAAATTTATTATCTTCGTATTGGTGTGAGAATTATAATACAATATAGGTTATAATTCTTAATAGATACAATAATTTTAAAACTACCGATGAAGCTCTAGAGTATTTGGAGGAGATGGTGAATTCGGTTCTTGACGACAATGTATTTCCAAGCACACTCTTTATAGAGATGCCGGATTCAGGCGCATTGTCTGGAGAAGATGATGCTGAAGAAGATGAAGCAGGTACCGGTGATGATCTTCATCGTACACTGTTATTACAGCCATGCGAACTTCGGATGGAAAATCAGAAATGCGAAGATGATGATAATCTCCCGAACCTTAGTGCTTATGGGGATATCTCTGATGTTATTTCAAACGTGAGCAGTTTATTGAATGTATGCCATTGACTTCTTACTTCTTGAAAATATGATACTTAAATGCTCTTGTTCTATAGGTTGAGATATTAGAGAACGCGGAAGTGTTGGAAGCTCCTCAACCCAAGCGTATGAAGAGGTTGGAATGCGTTGCGTCGGTCTCAGTGGAGCCTGGCAGATCTGCTCAATCCATTGCTGAGATAACCGAAAAGGTGTCAACTGATTCTTCTTCAAGCAACGTTCCAAAAAAAATACCACACTTGGGCGATGCATTTCAATGGAAAACTGATACCAAAGGAGCTACTAGACCAATATTTCCAGCTCCAGATTATAGAGATTGTTGCCTTCCTGCCTGGGATATGTTCGAACGCTTTTTCGACGTTGAGATGTTGCAAATGATCGCCGAAAAAAGCAATGAATATGGAATTCTTCAGGAAAACTGCAATCCAGAGATAACTCCAAATGAGTTGAGGGTTTTTATTGATATAATGTTAGTCACCGGATATTCGCAAGTTGGAGACACGAAGTCATATTGGTGCAAGGACGGTGACTTGTATAACCAGATGATAGCGTCGGCAATGACCCGTGATCGCTTTACCACCATCTCAAAATTTATTCACTTTTCTTCTCCTACATCCATGAATCCTAAGGACAAAATGTGGAAATTACGACCAGTATCCGACCGGCTCATTAGAAACTGTCGAAAAAACTTTCATCCGGAGCAAGATTTATCTTACGACGAGTCCATGTATGCTATATGGTCGCCATGGATGCAAACAGTTTATTCGCGGAAAACCGGTACGTTTTGGGTACAAAGTTTGGTGTTTGAATACACCACTAGGATACCTGGTGAATTTTGAGATATACCAAGGCAAAAACCCCCGTATCAACCCTGTTTTGGAAACCAAATTTGGGAAATGCGTAGCTCCCTTATTGGAAATGATTCACGCCATGCCCCCGGAATTGAAGGCTCTTCCATATTGCTTCTACTTCGATAATCTCTTTACTGGAATTCCTATTCTATCTTATTTGAAGCATTTGGGCTATGATGCTACAGGAACCATAAGAGAAAGAAGAGTCCCACGGAATTGTCCATTACCTAAAAATGATCAAGTGAATAAGATGCCAAGGGGTACCCACTACTCGAAGACTATATCGAAATTGGGCATGTCAATTACCAAATGGATGGATAATTCCGTGGTGTGTGTGGCATCAACCATATTTGGAGCAAATCCTATCGGAATAGCTAAACGTAATTCACGTGAGACGTTCACCCACATCACCGTTTCTAGACCTAACGTCTTGAAAGAATATAACAAAGCTATGGGTGGAACCGATAGGATGGACCAAAACATATCATATTTTCGTATATCTACCCGGAAGAAGAAATGGTGGTGGTCTATTTTTACTTATTTCATTGATGTAGGTATTCAGAATGCTTGGATCCTTCATAGGAAAGGTGGAGGAAACCCTTCCCATAAGCAATTTCGGCGGGATATCGCAACGCACTACTGCAACAAGTATGCCGATCTTACTCGTATTCAGAAGGCTAAGAAAAAATACAAAATTTCGGATGCTGACGTAAGATTCGACGGATTGAGTCATTATGTGGGAACTTCTGCAACACGGCGGAGGTGCGCCTACCAATTTTGCAAGGCCACGACTCGCTTAGTTTGTAAAAAGTGTGATGTAGGCCTTTGTCCACCATGTTTTTAGCGTTATCATCTAATTTCAGCGAACCAATAAAGATTTTACTTCGCAAATTGGTTTTTTATTTCTTACTTTATGCAAAATCGCATTTATATGCGGTATGGACGACGGTGACCATATGGTAACAGGTTCGATCGGCTAAATGATCAGCGGGCCAAATAAAAAAATTATCACAATTGTTTGCTAAGGTTATTAGTATGCACTCCTGAAAATTTTTCCGAAAAATTCCCAGTAAATCGTTCTCGTCCTAAATGGGTTAATTTTTGATGAAATGGAAAACCCGAACTTGATTGCAACATTAAAATGACATGGTATACGGCTTTTCTGACTTCGGGGAGTTGGGTAGACGCGCTACTGTCGCCTCCAAAGAAGTGGTTTTTACTCTTAGGGGATTAAGCAAAAATTGGAGCAAACTACATCTTATTATATAGGATGCCCGAAAGGTGATGATATTGCCGAGATTTTGAAGTTACCAATATCAAAATCTTTGGTGTGTGGTCTCCAAGTTATTGCTGTTTGCTGTGACCAAGGCAGTAATAACAGAAGAGCATACAAATTACTTGTGACAACCGAAACCAAGCCCTTTTTTGAAATTGAAAATTAACAAATTTTTCTTTTATATGATTATCCTCATCTATTCAAAAGCTTGAGAAATTGTTTGTTTAAGAATTCAATTTTTATATCTGAAAATGTTGTTTCATGGGGAATCCTTGTCAAACTTTTTGAAGAGGATTCCAAGAATATCTTTCAGGTATGCTTTAAGCTAACGAATAGTCATATAAACCCGAACAACTTTGAGAAGGTGTCAGTGAAATTGGCTACCCAAGTTTTTAACGCTATGTTGCTACTGGAGTCTTCAACGCAATTTCAGCAAACTAGTTTAAAACTGATACCGATAAGAAGATTGCTGCCTCAACGGCAACTTTTTTAAGCAACGATCTTTTCCACAATTTAAACAGTTACAGTTTAAACACAAGCAACTCTTATCGACAACCCATTTCACCACAGAGTGAAACTCTGCATTCCATTAAAACTGCTAGGCAGTGGATATCATTATGGGAGTCCACCGGTAAAATGAAAAAGTCATATTGCTTTGGTGGGTTGCTGCAGACTTTACTTGCTATAGAGTTAATATGGGAAAAACTTAAAAATGACCAGCAATACCTCCTTATTGCATATAGGGGATCGCCGAACTTCGTCCCGCCCAAAATTGATTTTTTGATCGAACATTTGGGATCGATAACAAATGACGCCACTCGAATTTCAATCATTGATTGAATGAAACGCTTTTCGAATTCGATCGAATTCAATATCCTTTATTTACACGAAATGTAAAGAGGTTCAGGGAATCACATGTCAGGTCAATTCAATGCATTGTGGTAGACTACGTTCTTTGTTTTGTTGTCCAGCGCGGCGCGTAAATAAACAAAGATGAAGGCTTTCCAGCACGCAAACATGCCGCATGCGAGAAGCATGGGAATTCGAGATTAATCCCACACACTTCCAAAGATTGGCCATGTGATTTTTTGGTTGTCATGGCGAATGCAAGGATTAAATCCACGATCTTCAATAATATTCGCACCGAATGACCCTCATTTGAATGGAACCGTTGTATTTGTGGACATTCGTGAAGCAATGTCTTGATTCTGGTAAGTCGCCGTAAAGCATAGAGCGCAATGGTTCTGGTGGTTGCGTCAACGGTGGTAATTTGACTTTACTACCTGCACAACACAATCTTGCTGTCTCCGAATGAAACTTTAGCGCATTGCAATATTGGCAAATCACATTTATGGGCCCAATCGTAACACTTGGCAGTTCGCTGTTGTGAATCGGGCAGTCATATTGGAAATAGGCGCGACGTAATTGAACATTCACGGCACCTTTTCTCACTCGACGATTGGCGTTTGATTCAACTTGGCGAAGCAGATCGCGATTTCGCTGCTGCCTCAGTCATTCGGCAGCTGCGTGTGCTTCTCGTTCCTCCTGAGTTCGTCCTGCACGAATTCGCGACGCATGTGCTCGAACCTGTTAATTCACTTCGGCGCGTTGCTCAGGGGTTTGATTTGCACAGCGAAGCGCCAATCTTCGTCCATTGCGACTGCGTGAGCCTATGTTTGATCTTCTGAACGGCGACATAATGTCTCCCGAACACTGAAAGTACAATGTCGAAGAATTCGAATTCTGATTCGCAAATGCACTGAAAACATTAGACACATTGAATGTTTTTGATAAACTCAACGGAATTACTGAAATTTCCACTTTAAAACATAAGCTGACAACTGAACAATCATCAAAATCAGGCTGAACTTTACTTGATTAAGATGAAGTAACCGTTCACGAATGATTTTGGCACAATTTGAATATTGAAAATCTGATAATTAATGGTCCTAAAGTAATTTTAGTCCAGCATCAACTATAGCAACAACAGATCAATGTGAAATGCATAGACTACCTATAACAGACGGCAAACTTGCATTTCCCCTGCCCGCGCATTGTCAGAAATAGGCGGGCCTAAATTTTCCTGTCTGTCGCTAAAAGTGTAGCGTGTTGTTTCTTTCTTTACTTTTGAACACAACATTTTGGGCAGCCTGTCATTCCCTTAACAACAACAAAATGTACAATAATGATCTAAAGAAAATGGCTGCACCTATCTTCCACCTACTTGTCAGAGCGTGTGAGTGAGGCTCCCGTGTGATTTTGTTGGAACGTCAGAATATATTCAAGCTTCTAGGTGGAAATGAACCAATTTTAGCTTGGTGGAGCGAATAGTTAGTTATTATAGTTGGACTATGGTGAAAAGACGAAGCAAAAAGGACAGCTGTCAAATTGCATACGAATGTTGTTGGATGTGAAAGTGTGGGAAAAGAGTTTTTCCGATTACAAATTTTCCAAATTTGGAGTTCTGGCAATTAATTTCATTGTATTATTTCTTCAAAATGATTGTCCGGGAAACCTTTGCAACCATTTGAATTGTAATATTACGATCAAAATGAAAAAAAGAAAATTCCCCATACAAAATGTATGGAAAATTGATTTTTCCGAATTCTCCAATTTTTCTTCAAAATTGTCCAATTTTTTCGCCGTAAAAATGTTCCTTGGGCGGAGACGAAGACAACAAAAAAAGACAGCTCAAATCGGAATATCCGTTCCCGAGTTATGAGCGGTCTTACGTGTGCCAACTCTCTTTTATATATATAAGATTTGAAGCAAATTATTTTCAAAAATTTAAAGTGATTAAAGTGAGCAGTATCGAATACCATATAATAGTTTCCGTGACGAGTTTGATGTTGATGCCAATAAGACAGAAACAGTTGTGTCCAAAGGATGTTCTCAGAAGCTGCAAGAAGCGGCTCTTACATTTTATGCCGGGTTTGCAGCTTTCAAGTTGCATAAGAAACTTAATTGTCAAAACTGCACTCTGTTCATGATAGATAAAACAAACAAATTCCAAGAACAAGCTCTGTTAATAAAATTGCGAGCTTATAACACCTATGACACATTATCCGAATTTGGAAAGTTAACTGTCCCTTCCTTGGAATTTGAAGCTTAGATATGTGAAAAGTAAGCAAACATTTTTTGAAAACCAGTTCGTAAAAATACGACCACAGATAATAAACTACCCAGATGTCGCACGCCCATATAAAACCAGTGGGAAGAAATAAAAAAACAATATTCATTATTTAATTAATAAGTATTATTTTTTTCACATGATCATACGAAAAGGTTTAATGAAGCTCAATCCCAAACACTAATGGCCTACACATAAACACTTGCTTCTACAATTACTACAATGTTTGATGAAGAATGAAATTTTCTTCTTCACGTTATCAAGAAACCATCAACTTGGAGATATCTCATCAATACCACTCATCAACTAAGAATGCTGAATTAACATTTCTTTACTTACAAGTAACTAAACAACAATATTGATAACAGACTACGCAGCTGACAGCACAATACAATTTACTTTCTTCATGAATTGTTCAAGACTGACATCACAAAACTACTGCTTTCACCTTGCACCATGCAAAATCATCAGTAGGAGATTATTAACCATATCCTCAAGAATTTTATCATCTTCAACAAACATTTCCATATTGGCTTGTCACAAAAAATAATAACTAGCAGAAATTGATGAAGCTCTCATAACATCAATCAGCCCATACACAACATATGCAATTAAATCGGATTTAAAATGGAAGAAATCGACTTTACATAAGACTTATCAAAATATGAAATAACAATATTTTTTCATAAATACTATTTATGTGTACTTATAGAAATGAAAAAAAGCATTGTTTCATCGAAAATAACTTTTACGGTTAATAACTTCTACTTACAACCATGTTCCACGTCATAATTTATTTTCTAAACGTTAAATGTACATCATACTATTACCTCCAAATGTTTTCTCAAACATAATATTCTTGTATTAATTGCATATTAATAAAGCAACCTTGAATTGCAAAAAGATTGTTGATTTTTTTATATCGAAGAATATATTCACATCCCATTTTTTATTATTATTATTGTTATCAACGTAATTTTTTTTATTATAACTAATTGTTAAGAGTTGGCTAGTTCGAAATCTCACTATTCTCCTGGCCTGATAATATAAATTTAAAATTCTACACATTCATCTAGTTTTCGTTCATAAGTATTTTTTTTTTATAATATTTTTTTTAAAATTATTGCTACGACATTCATAAAATTTTTGCTAAAACATGCAGTTATAATACTAAAAAAAAATCACTACGAAGGTATTTAGAATCTGCACGAATGAATAGCACAAATCATCAATCAATTCAGCTAGTTTGCCTTTATTTTAGTTATTTAATTACTAACAAAAAACTACTGGACCGGAAACTTAATCAGTTCTTAGTTACGTAATTACGCGTCAAATGAACCCGGTCCCATGTCCATATCATCTTTGGTTCTCGAGATAATCGACGCGAAAGATAATTCCGAACGCACATACGCACATACGAACATACGTACATACACACACACAGACATCTCTGTAAAAACGTTGGATTTGGATTCAGGTGACCTTAAAACGTGGAGATATGTCAAAATTCGCGATTCACAAAATCGGCCCCATTACAACAACTTCCCATTGGGAAGTTAAAAATGAAGCATATTTTTGTCGTAGCAGACAAAGAGCTTTCAGAATAAGTACATGTGTTGTGACATGCAAACGAACGAGGTGAGGAAGTGTAAAGGGGTATGCGGGAAGGGGGATGAAATTGCATAAGGGTGTGATTTCCATACCACCGCAGCAAAAGAATAAATTTTCATGAATGGAAGTTTTGCAAACGCGTATGCGTTGTATATGAAAAGGTGTATCTGAAGGGCGGGAAAAGTCAATCATTTCGTTGCACTTTGTGATGAAATTTGGTGCGTAGTGTTTTATGAGGTTTTCCTCTTGACCCTATCTAACCTAACCTAACCTAAAGCAGTTTTATGTTCATTTTTAACAGGTTTTGTCAATGATTCCGCTCTATGTACACCCATCAGAGTCACATTGAAGGCATGATGTATCTAAAAATATGACCCACCGGCTAGCCAGATGATTTTCATTGTGCTGGAAGTAATGTAATCCAAGCAGGAGGCCCCGGTTTAATAGGTAGTGTGTTTCCTTGTGACTCGACTGGTGGAGCCCCGTCGGATCAAGACCAACATCAGCCACATAGCGGAAAAGAAAAACGAATAGGGAGCGAACCCTGTACCTGGAACTGCATCGTCCCCTTAAGGGTTGAATCTCAGAACTATTTTCTCCTCCAGAATCTTTTGCTTTCTGGTTTCCTGAATACCAATTGGAGTACCCAAATCCTTCCCAACACGCTTTTTAATGACATGTTCGACTTCATGGTCAAGACATCTCCAACCTACAACAAAGCTTTGATATACGTGGCTCCACTCAATATTCACTGGCTACACCCCAAATCATGAGGAAAATTTCTAAATTGAACGGATGCCGGTCAGAAAAATCATCGAATCGTCCATGCGAAGCAAGGAAGCGGAGGAAGCTTTGTTAAGGCTATACCACTCGGTGCATATACTACGGTTTTTCAGGCTGAAGTCTATCTACATACTATCACATTCTTCGAAGGAATTTATGCCTAAGATCATAGAAGTCCTGACAACTAGAAAACGAAAATCGTTTTTCGCCAATTTTAGCATTTTATGTGGCAACGCAGATTTGTATGTCCTTAATCAATCCTACAAGAATTTTCTTGTCCTTCTGCAATAGGCTTTCAATTTAGGCCTTGTTGTATGGTTGCTTTTATTTCCTTTCCATAATATAGGTAAGCAGTGAACGCTATCTGTTGTTTGGTTATAGGGGTGTGGGTGCACTGCGGTCTTTATGGATCTAGTATGCTACCCGGAATCAGAGTATCTGGAAAGGATTTTCTTCTAATAGTTGGTAAGCATCCAGGCGTTTTCTTCTTTTGTGAATCAGTGCTTCACATTCCTTTAGAAAGTGCCTTGAGGTTTCCTCAACATCTCTGCCGAATCTAGAGTCTCCACTTTGCTTAATACCCAGTTTCCTAAGGTGTTCTTGTAGGAATACGCGGCCAGTTTTTGCTGACAGACCTTACTTCTTTCGGGATAGCGGTAGAGGTTTGTTGGTTGAGGCTCAGGTTCCATAGCGCCACCTAAGCAGGAAGATAATACCTGCAGACTTGTCTGAAAGACGTGGAACATATGTACATATACTGTGACTGGTGGAAGGTAGACGAAAAGGGAAACTATATACATTGCTTAGGTTAGGTTGACGTGACGAGCTGCAAATATGCAACCTCATTTAGACCAGTGAGGTCCATTGTGTTGCCACAGGATCGGCATCTCCAAAGAGAGCTAGCTACCCGTTGAACTAGGAGGAGCTAGTTATGAAGCGCTGGAGGCTGCTAATGCTAACATTAGCCGTGGGTGACGCACAGGTGATCTCTGGGATCATTACTGAGCCCCATGCCATTGCTATTCATGCGAAGCATCTCGGTATAGTTTGCATCGACCAATGCACAAGCTACAGGTACGAGGAGAAATGTGTTTGCCACCTGCTGTGTGAATGTCCTTCTCTCGCCGACAAAAAATTAAGAACTCTTGGATAATTATAATTAACTAATTTAAGTTAATGATTATTTCTCGTTAGTTTTTTTTATAATAATTTCGAACATTAGTCACCCTCACTTAAGTAGGCCAAGAGCAGTGATCAGTTACTTTAAGGGCATAAATAATAAGTATAAAATGCAGTATGCAAAACTCATATTCATACCCATTTTCGAAACAAATTTGTGTCCACAAAGTTTGCAGAGTTTTAATTCTTTTAATCAAGTGCTGAAAATGAGGTACATACATACAGATAACAAGCACACATAACATAAGCCATATACATATATATATATACGATCTATACTCCATATCCATCCTACCAACGTGTCGGCATCAGAACTCCGTGACCGCAGTTGCACAAAATATTTTTTTGTTTCATTTTTTCAGTGAAGGTAAACAAGGGTATGTGTGAGTGACACGATGGACTAAAAAGTGAGCAGGAAAAACAAATGTTCTGTGTTCTGTTTTTTTCCCTTTTGTAAGAAGTTTAAGCTTTTTAAAAAGCTTTTTTTTTTGTGAATTTCGTTTTCATATATCACTTCTTCCCATATGAATGAGACATCTGGGTATATTTATTATCTGTGATACGACACGAAGAACACTTGGTTGAAGCTTTGCTAAAATTAAAAATGACAGCTTCCGCTAGTATGAAATGTGACGATGATGAGCACAGACACTCCATTTGCAAATTCATTTTAATTGGTTTCATCAAATTTTCGATTAATAAGACCAATAATGATCTCTGTGGAGTTAAAAGTGTAAGGTGATTGAAAACTTTACTTTATTATACGTACATACATATGTGTACCTACATATATTAATCCTTTCTTTGTTTTGTTAAGATTTTTTTTGCGAATTTTTGTTATATGTTTTCTTTTTTTTTTCACTATTGTTTGTTAAGTTTTTCTAGTTATTCATTATTTTTTTAACTAATGGATATCTACTATTTATTTCATAAATATTTTTATTTCTTTAGTTCTTACTAAAGAGCGAGGACGATGCCTACAGGGGACACCTCGAAAAAAAAATCGCGTTTAATATTCCATCTCATTGGGTAACGTGGAAAAGAATATTTGAACTATTCAGCGCCCTTCGTTTGTCCGTGCAACAGAGTATAGGGTTTGATTCGAAAATTTTTCTGTATAATTACATACAATTCAAACAAAAACAAACAAATCTATCCGTAGCCATCATAAATTTCTGGCACTCCGTCCATCCACCACATAATCACACCACCACCCCGCTGTGAAGATATGTTTTTTCATCCCTTAACCAGACCACCACTTGAACTAAAAACCTGACGCATAACGCATAATATGCATCCACCACTCCACTCCCTAGTCAGAAAAACATACATCTTTTCACTGAACAAGAAAAAAAAAAAAAACGAGTGTGCTTCAGACCACACGACTGAAGCAAAACTTCTTTAGCTCCATCTATGCATGTATATACATATACAAATATTAATTTTCTACAAATATTTTATTTTTTATCGGTTTTCATTTATCTTCTATCTTCTTTTTCTTCTTCTTCTATGTATATAAAAATTAATGTTTGTCTGTATGTCCATTATAGACTCGTAAACTATGCATTTGATCATGTGATGATCTTCAGCAAAGTTGTTGTACATGAACCCGCGAAGGTTTCTGAGTTGGTACGACCAATTTTCGACAGATGGCGCCACTGTCATTCCAATTAATCTCTACATCTATAAAAGATAACACATTTTTTCTGTATGTCCGCGAATAGGGAGTAAGTGCGTAACAATACCCCAACAATATATATATCAATCGATTTGTCGTGAGATGGGTTATGCTTTAGAACTAATTTTAGTACACTGAATCCGTTATTGGGCTTTTAAACACCTTTTATAAGTTTTTTTTTACTGACAAAAACCATTTTCCTATGCTTTTCACACTAATAACTACAAAATGGCTGAACCGATTTGAATATGACTTGATTCCTCGATTAGTACATCTTTTTTTGTTTTTCTCTGTTTGCTGCTTTGTTTTCCTATGAATTTCCAAACTCTAGAGTATGATTGCACTTCTGAAATGAATTTTGGCGTAATAGGAATTTGTCCAATTATAAGAAGTATTTTGTTTTAAGTGTTTTTCGTTCTGTGAATTTGGGTTGTACTAAGAGAACCGGTAAGAGAAATAATAGGTTGTTGTTCAAACATTATGTCCTTTTCTGACCAATATTTTAGTTCATAACATGCGTACTACATACACGCATATGTACGCATCTATTACGAGACTCAGCCAAGCGGCCAGAGTGAAGAAAACGCTACAAGAATGTGGGCACTCAGCCAATACAAAATGATTGGCAAGGAAAGCTGAATCTTCCCCTGTGAAGAAATGCTTAATGGCGGTATTGCATGGAACAGGGGAGAAGAGGGGAGGTGGTTTTAGTCGGTAGAAATCCGGAACCTATTATTTTAATAGTATCTTTTTCAGATTCCCACGTTCTGTTAGAAAAAACCCAGCAAAGCGGGTACAACCAGCTATCTTTCTTCTTTCTAAGTATATATACATAAAAATGAATGTTTGTCTGTATGTCCTTTATAGAATCGTAAACTATGCATTTGATCATGTGATGATCTTTAGCAAAGTTGTTGTGCATGAGCCCGCGAAGGTTTCTGAGTTGGTACGACCAATTTTCGACAGATGGCGCCACTGTCATATATAAAAATGGATATTTGTCTGTATTTCCTTTATAGAATCGTAAACTATGCATTTGATCATGTGATGATCTTTAGCAAAGTTGTTGTGCATGAGCCCACGAAGGTTTCTGAGTTGGTAAGACTAATTTTCGACAGATGGCGCCACTGTCATTCCAATGAATTTCATATATTGCCGTGACAGTTCATGCTGATTTGTATTGAAACGAAAACAGCGAACGAATGATGACGTTTCGAGTTGTGGGTGACATAAGAATTTATGTAAATTGTGAAATTCATGTCCGGCTCACATGGAACAGACAATATTGTCGTTTTTCGAATAGTTTTGTGCATTTCATTGTGAGTTAAATAAATAATTCAATCGAATTGAATTTTTGTAGTTTCCCTGAGCTGATTTTATTCATTCTCTACAGTGAACTTCGTGAGTGTATGTTGCGGAGTAGTGTAAGCAGGCCGTTAAAGTCACTAAGAAATTGGCCGCATTGTAATTAGTTTAAGTATATTTGGCAGCACTTTAATGTAATTAAAATATAATTAGTAAACGACGACTATTACCCCGTACCATTGTATATGAAACTTATAGTACTATCATCAAGCAATATTTTTTAGTATTTACTCGGACCGCTCAGGTGGCGTTTTCTCATTCGTCGAGAGCGAAGTAAAATATTATTACTCTCTGCGAATGGAGTTATAATTACAGAATGAGTGAGTGATGAGTGGAAACAAAGTAAACAAAATCTTTCTTGAGTTTCCATTCCCGTTCAGTATTTTTGCACACATGTTACGCAACTGCGTGAATGACTTTGCCAAGAAAATGAGTAAAGAAACTGATGAAAAAAAGGTATGAGTAGGTTATTATTTTTTTTCTTGTTCAGTGAAAAGATGTATGTTTTTCTGATTAGGGAGTGGAGTGGTGGATGCATATTATGCGTTATGCGCCAGGTTTTTAGTTCAAGTGGTGGTCTGGTTAAGGGATGAAAAAACATATTTTCACAGCGGGGTGGTGGTGGATGGACGGAGTGCCAGAAATTTATGATGGCTACGGATAGATTTGTTTGTTTTTGTTTGAATTGTATGAAATTATACAGAAAAATTTTCGAATCAAACCCTATACTCTGTTGCACGGACAAACGAAGGGCGCTGAATAGTTCAAATATTCTTTTCCACGTTACCCAATGAGATAGAATATTAAACGCGTTTTTTTTTTTTCGAGGTGTCCCCTGTAGGCATAGTCCTCGCTCTTTAGTAAGAACTAAAGAAATAATAATATTTATGAAATAAATAGTAGATATCAATTAATTAAAAAAATAATGAATAAGTAAAAAAACTTAACAAACAAGAGTGAAAAAAAAAGAAAATATAACAAAAATTCGCAAAAAAAATATTAACAAAACAAAGAAAGGATTAATATGGGTACACATATGTATTTACGTATAATAGAGTGAAATTTTCAATTCCTTACACTTTTAACTCCACAGAGATCATTATTGGTTTTCTTAATCGAAAATTTGATTAGACCAATTAAAATTAATTTGCAAATGGAGTGTCTGTGCTCATCATCGTCACATTTCATACTAGCGGAAGCTGTCATTTTTAATTTTAGCAAAGCTTCAACCAAGTGTCCTTCGTGTCGTATTTTTACAAACTGGCTTTCAAAAAGTGTTTGCTTTTCACATATCTAAGCTTCAAATTCCAAGGAAGGAACAGTTAAATTTCCAAATTCGGATAATGTGTCATAGGTGTTATAAGCTCGCAATTTTATTAACAGAGCTTGTTCTCGGAATTTGTATGTTTTATCTATTATGAACAGAGTGCAGTTTTGACAATTAAGTTTCTTATGCAACTTGAAAGCTGCAAACCCGGCATAAAATGTAAGAGCCGCTTCTTGCAGCTTCTGAGAACATCCTTTGGACACAACTGTTTCTGTCTCATTGCCATCAGATATTAAAATTAAATTCTTAAGCAAACAATTTCGCACGCCTTTGAATAAGTAAGGATAATCATATAAAAGAAAAATTTGTTGATTTTCAATTTAAAAAAATGGCTTGGTTTCGGTTGTCCCAAGTAATGTGTATGCTCTTCTGTTATTACTGCCTTGGTCACAGCAATAACTTGGAGACCACACTCCAAAGTTTTTGATATTGTTAACCTCAAAATCTCGGCAATATCATCACCTTTCCGGCATCCTATATAATAAGATGCAGTTTGCTTCCAATTTTTGTTTAATCCCCTAAAAATAAAACCATTTCTTTGGAGGCTACAGTAGCGCTTCTACCCAGCTCCCCGAAGTCAGAAAGGCCGTATACCATGTCATTTTTAATGTTGCAATCAAGTTCGGGTTTGATTGCCATTTCATCAAAAATTAATGTACATACATCTTTTCTCTAAGTTTGACATAGTTTCCCTTAGTTTCCTTGCCCTTTAAAAGATGAATCATTTGGTTGGAAAAACCGGCTGGTAAACTTAAGGAAGAATGTCATCGATAGATTGTGCTTGTAGATGGTAAACTAAATCCCGAGCTCACCAAATGGGAAT
Organism: Blera fallax; assembly: GCA_946965025.1. NCBI lineage: Eukaryota > Metazoa > Arthropoda > Insecta > Diptera > Syrphidae > Blera > Blera fallax. Next base: position 55,615,298 of record OX337246.1, read on the forward strand.
ATAATGTGGGAGACTTATACAAAAACTTCAGATACGAATCTTTTTTGTCATTCGTCCAATGTACATTTGCCTTTTGAAAAAGTTGCATATTTACAAAAGCGTTTACGTCGACTGGCTTATTTTGCAATTGCATGTCAACGTTTTTTTCTAAATTATAGTCCTTATCAACCTTTAGTCGCTTTTGCGTATCGAAATTATACCGAGGTATGGTATTTACTATTCGCTCATTATGAAAACGAGATTAGGGAGAAGGAAACTGTGAATGAAAAATTTGAAACTGTGTAGAGAAAAAAAAAGTCATAGGTTTCGGCAACTCTATTAACGGAAAACGTGGTTGGAAAAATCGCAGTATTGCCCGTTTTATTTTGGTTTTGGTTAATATTTAATACGCTGGATGCAATAGAACTGTCTGAAGTGACTACTAAAGGAAGCTTTGTGTCTCTGATGTTATCCATGATTTTAAAACAAGACTCATCGATAGATACATCAGAGCAACTGCACACTGATATGGATGAGCATTGATACATTGAGCCTGCTTTACCCAAACATCCCTTCTATGATTTTTAGGGACTTGAAAAAATTACAAGAAAAATGTTGTTTTGATATTGTTACAATCTTTATATGAACATTTACGCATTTTGAAAATCTATAATAATTTTCTAATATGTACATCGAAATACAATTGCGTGCAAATGAAATGAAACAAAAATGTTTACCAGGAAATTATTTACACAAACTCCACAGCCATAAGTGAAGTCTGAAGAGAAACACTATGTTTGTAGTAAAAACAAGCAAAAATGAATGTGCTGTATGTGTGTGCATTTTGTCCTCAATGAAAAAACTTCAACTTAAAAAAACTTTACACACAATCTTTTTTTTCATTCATCCCCAATGTGCATTTGCACTGGCAATAACTCAGATCGATGAGTTATTTGCAGTGGAAAAAAAAACACACACAACACACACACCGCACAGACTTTACGATCATAGGTGAAGAGGAAATATTATGTAAGCAAAAAGGAATGTGCTTTGTGTGTGTCTTTTTTTTTGAGCACATTCCTTTTGCTTTATTTCCATTATCACTCGGATTCATATGCACGAGGAGCGTGCACCTACCATGGCAACTGGCAGTGTGGCACTGAATGGGGGTAGGCCGACGAGTTATTCACATTGCAAAGTAGATATATTCACTCAACACAGTATGATGTTTGAGCGGGGTATACAAAATTCAATGAGTGCATGTGCAAATTGTTGAGGCAGAAGAGCGTAAGATTTTTGTGGTTCTCAGCGACGTGTCCTTTACCTGGGCCGCTAGGGGCGCCACCATCGATTTCCTCAAGTGATAGTACTATTAGTTTCATATACAATGGTAAACTGAAGCAATGCTTCACTTCCATCCCATACTTCACTGCTTCATTTATTCATTTAGTTCCTACACTTCAATTCATGTTACACTTCTTTCACTTCCTTTTGCGTCACAACTTCAATTCATCCCTATACACTTCACTTTACTTCTCTTGTTCGAATGGGAATGGGACTGTTTTGGTTCATTATTGTTCATTTTTCCCCTACTCATTCATATACCTACTCATGCGTGTGTTTGATATTGATGGATAGTTAGGGGAGGGATAAAGATCTATTTCACGTTAACAGGGTGTTATTAAAAAGTTGTTTGGAAAATTAAAATAATTATGTTATAACCTTTTTTTTTATTCACTGTTTTGAATGATAATCCTACTATAACCTACTACATAAATATAAGAGAAAAAAAAGTGCAAATTCAGAGCACCAGAATTAAAAAAAAAATCAAAAACAATTAAATAAAGAAACAAAGTATTTAAAAACAAAAAAATATATATACATATGTACATATATACATATATGTTAAATATAAATACTTAATTAACTACTTCAGATTGAAATTCAAAAAAACTATCTGCGATACTTTTGATGGCGAAATTCTACTACGCCTTTCGCAAAGTAGCATTCCACTTTTGGAGAAGACTCTCTCGGAAGGTACAGATGTTGCAACAATACAGAGCCTCTTCTTCATTACTTGGTACAACCTTGGATAGTAAAGTTTTCTATCATCTAGAAACAAGGAATTAAAATAAATTTTGCTTTAAATTTTGATGGATACTTACTCCACCAGGTTAAAGGATTGGAATCAAGAGGGGCATACGTTTCTTGAAGGTATTTGTCTAATTCTACAAGACCTGCTGCGGTTGGGTTCGAAATACTTGCTGCTGTCCTTAGTTTTTCTTCAAATTTTGCCCAAATTTGACTTGTTGCAGCTGCTGTTGGAGGAGTCTCAGCCAAGACAGCTTCTTGTGGTAATGTTATACCACTCGCATTTTTGCTCAAAAGTTGATACGCTTTATTGAACGCAGTTTCATGAGGAAATGCGTGCTTCTTGTACCGAGGATCCAGAAGAGTAGATTCGAGAACGAGCTGATTTTCATCCAAATACTTGAAGCGTTTATTCAACCCATCAATAAGCTTCGAAATGAGGACTAATATTTCTGGAGGATCATTTTCCAGGATGGATTCTCGTAGCAGTGACCTGATGCCGTTAACCAAAATGAGCTCTTTCGACAGTGTGACATCCATTTCGCTCGAAATTTCTTTAGTCACCTCATCGAAAACTTTTAAGATTGCACACGCTAGTTGAATGATAATCCAGTCTACATCACTCAGTGGGATAATTTTGGCATTCAATAGAGCTAAACTTGACACCACAGGATCTTTCATCGCCAAAATGCGTCTCAGCATGTCATACGTGGAGTTCCAACGCGTCACCACATCCTGCTTTAGCTTTATGGGCTCAACATTCATTTGCTTTTGAATGGAGCAAAGCATAGAACTGTTGAGTGGACTTTTCCTAAAATATTCCACAATGCTTTTCACTCTGCATTGCACTTCTTTTATCTCCTTAAGAGCATCTTGGACAACTAAATTTAAAGAATGTGCCATACAGGGTAGGTGACGCCAGATTCCTTTCTGAACTGCTGACACAATATTGGCGGAATTGTCGGTCACTACAGCAGTTATCCTACTCTCAATTCCCCAGTCTACGAAAATGCGTTGTAAGTCACGACAAAGGTTGTCGGCGGTGTGACTCTGTGGAAACTCAACGCATTCAAGTAAGGCAGATTTTAGCGACGAATCTTCTGCTATAAAATGCGCTGTCGCTGCTATGAAACTTTGCGCATTTCTCGACGTCCACATGTCAGTAGTTACGCATACTGCCGATGCCTTACTTATACTTGCGCGAATTTCGTCCTTTACGCTTTCGTATAACTGCGGAATGTATGAAGAGGATAAAGTTTTGCGTGAAGGAATCACATATCCTGGATTCAAAATTTTTTGAATTCAACGTCTTCAACAATTCTTAATGGTTGAAACTCCTTTACAATCATTCTGACTAGCTGCTGGTGAATTTGCTTGGTCTTACTAACTGGCAGAGGCTTAGAGAAATAGCTTTGCATTGTAGCTTGCAGAGCACTTCTTTCTGCACAAATATTTAAAACTGGATGAGAGTTGGTGGTTGTTAGCTCTTCAGAAACCAGTATTGCGCTGGAAGAACTGGTGCCTGGTATTGCTGGTTGTTTTTCAGCTAAGACACCAGGATGCTTCATTTTTAAATGTCTCTGCATATTACAGGCATTGCCACCTTTGAATGAAATCAAAGCTTGGCAATACTTGCACTTCGCCTTTTGCCCTTCTACTTCAACAAAGAAGTTCCATACAGCACTTCTTTTCAAGGAACTCATTTCTTTATATTGATTAAGAAATAATATTATACAGGTAACTAAATTCTATACTTAATCTATTCTTAAATATCTTACCGTTTCAAAATTAACACTGATAACAAAATAACAATCAACAGGTATTACTGCTTTTACACAAAAAACTGCACAAAAAACTACACAAAAAACTACACAAAATACGTCTGTTGCCAATTCAGGTTGAAGGAGAAGTGATAAAAACATAATACATAGCAAAAGAATTCATTATTCCTCGATTTACCGTTACCTTAACCAGAAATATTCATTAAATAAAGGGTGGACATATGTCAGCAAAAATTTATAAAATGCGCAGAAATATAATAACAATGGCTCATGTCATAACACCATGTATCCAAAAGAAATACTTCAAAATGAACGCTTCAGTGAACACTTCTTTCAACTGAAGCAGAGTGAATGAAGCACTTCAGTAAAATGAAGCATTTTCCCCACCTCTAATGGGGGTAGACCGATGAGTTATTCACATTGCAAAGTAGATATATTCACTCAACGCAGTATGATATTTGAGCGGGATATACAAAATTCAATGAGTGCATGTGCAAATTGTTGAGGCTGAAGAGCGTAAGATTTTTGTGGTTCTCAGCGACGTGTCCTTTACTTGGGCCGCTAGGGGCGCCACCATCGATTTCCTCAAGTGATAGTACTATTAGTTTCATATACAATGCCCGTACACATGCAGGATTGAACCTAGGTTGAAACCGGATCGAAATTCATGTGTACGCGGGTCGAGTCGAAACCGAGTTGAGTCGACTCGACTCCACTATTTGAGCTGAGCTGAGTCGAAAATATGCCAAAGTACCTGGGTCGAGGAGTCGAACTGACAGATGGTCGTAGTTTGGGTTTTTTTCTTTCAATGAGAGGAAAAACCCGTTCGTTTTATGTGCTTCCGTTTGGCGGGCGGATGGTCATTAAGGATAGTAATTATTTTTTAAGTTTGCATCCGTTTATTGCACTTCCTGAAAAGATGAGGCGAAAATTTGCGTAAGTATATATATGATGTTGGTCGAGGATATTTTTGTTTGCCAACGAGCTTAAGTTTTTTGTTAGACGTAATTTTAAAATTATTAATATGGCAAAAAGAAATATGTGGGAGCACGAAGAGACGCGAGTGCTATTAAGTATAATGGAAGAACTAAATGCCATGAAGCATTTTGATGGCAGAATCTTTCGGAATGGAGAAATATATAAGAAATTGCAATTAGAAATGAATATGCGCGTATTTTCCTCGAAAGATGATAAGCAAATTGAAACCCGCTTTAAAAATCTAAAAAAAAAATTATTTAAAAGTAAAAAAACAGAATAATAAAAGCGGGAATAAGAGGGGAGTGTGCATAAAATAATTTTTTCGTGGTTATTAGACATTTTCAAACAATTCAAAAGATACGAAATATTGAAACACACTCTAACAGAGCTAAGAAACGAATGAATGGCGGCTATGCTCATCTGTCAGTTCAACTCACTTTCAATCCAATTTCCACTCAATCTTTCGATTCGGTGAGTGCAAGTACGGAGGTCGAAATCTCAACTCCGTTTCGACTCGACCTTTCAATCCTGCATGTGTATGGGGTATATATAAAGTAGGTACAACCATTGTATATGAAACTTATAGTACTATCATCAAGCAATATTTTTTAGTATTTACTTGGATATTTAAAATAAATATTTAAAATATTATTACTCTCTGAGAATGGAGTTATAATTACAGAATGAGTGAGTGATGAGTGGAAACAAAGTAAACAAAATCTTTCTTGGGTTTCCATTCCCGTTCAGTATTTTTGCACACATGTTACGCAACTGCATGAATGACTTTGCCAAGAAAATGAGTAAAGAAACTGATGAAAAAAAGGTATAAGCAGGTTATTATTTTTTTTCTTGTTCAGTGAAAAGATGTGTTTTTCTGATTAGGGAGTGGAGTGGTGGATGCATATTATGCGTTATGCGTCAGGTTTTTAGTTCAAATGGTGGTCTGGTTAAGGGATGAAAAAACATATTTTCACAGCGGGGTGGTGGTGGGATTATGTGGTGGATGGATGGAGTGCCAGAAATTTATGATGGCTACGGATAGATTTGTTTGAATTGTATGAAATTATACAGAAAATTTTTCGAATCAAACCCTATCCTCTGTTGCACGGACAAATGAAGGGCGCTGAATAGTTCAAATATTCTTTTCCACGTTACCCAATGAGATAGAATATTAAACGCGTTTTTTTTTCGAGGTGTCCCATGTAGGCATAATCCTCGCTCTTTAGTAAGAACTACAGAAATAATAATATTTATAAAATAAAAAGTAGATATCAATAAATTAAAAAAATAATGAATAACTAGAAAAACTTGACAAACAGTGTGAAAACAAGTGTTTGCATACTTTTCTCATATCTAAGCTTCAAATTCCACACAACTGTGTCTGTCTCATTGGCATCAACATCAAACTCGTCATCGCAACTATTCATTATTCGATACTGCTCAGAATATCTGTAGCCATGAGAAGATCTTATACTGGAGCTTCAATATAAAATTCTTCACTGTCATCACACTTAAGATCGTCACAATCAGCTTAGTGTAATAAAGATTCAGCCCCCGCATCTTCGTTACTCGCATTTTCTGATGACTTTAAATTTTTGAAAATAATTTGCTTTATTTTTCTAAGAAATCTGTAAGCTGAATGGTTTCGTTCGTATGATCCTTTATTTGAACGAGCCATTGAAAATAAGTTTTCTGCAACATCAGTATTCAGATGTGCAATAAGAAGGAATTGCTGGTCATTTTTAAGTTTTTCCCATATTAACTCTATAGCAAGTAAAGTTTGTAGTAACCCACCACAGCAATATGACTTTTTCATTTTACCGGTAGACTCGCATAATAAGATGTAGCTGGCTTCCAATTTTTGTTTAATCACCTAAGAGTAAAAACCATTTCTTTGGAGGCTACAGTAGCGCGTCTACCCAGCTCCCCGAAGTCAGAAAAGCCGTATACCATGTCATTTTTAATGTTGCAATGAGGTTCGTGTTTGATTGGCAATCAATCATCATCAAATTGATTGGCAATCATCAAAAATTAATGTACATATGTACATCTTTTATCTAAGTTTGACATAGTTTGAGCCTTGCTCTTTAAAAGATGAATCATTTGGTTTGAAAAACCGGTCGGTAAACCTAAGGAAGAATGTCACCGGTAGATTGTGCTTGTAGATCCTAAACTAAATCCCGAGCTCACCAAATGGGAATATAATGTGGGAGACTTATACAAAAACTTCAGACACACTCTTTTTCGTCATTCGTCCACTGTGCATTTGCCTTTTGAAAAAGTTGCATATTTACAAAAGTGTTTACGTCGACTGGCTTATTTTGCGATTGCATGTCAACGTTTTTTTCTAAATTATAGTCGCTTTGGCGTATCGAAAATATACCGAGGTATGGTATTCACTATTCGCTCATTACGAAAATGAGATTAGGGAGAAGGAAACTGTGAATGAAAATTTGCTAACTATTATTTTCAACGCTAGGTAGAGAAAAATTTCTAATAATATGTCATAGGTTCGGCAACTCTATTAACGGAAAGTGTGGTTGGACAGTATTGCCCGTTTCATTTTCGTTTTGGTTAATATTTAATACACTGGATGCACTAGAACTGTCTGAAGTGACTACTAAAGGAAGCTTTGTGTCTCTAATGTTATCCATGATTTTAAAACAAGGCTCATCGATAGATACATCAGAGGAACTGCACACTGATATGGATGACATTGGAAGGGCATTTTTAGTGAGCAATTTCGATGTGCTTCTATCTTTACATCTTTGCTATGAAAATGGGTTTCACAAATAAAAAATTGTTTTTTCAATGTACTGCACTGAGCATGCTTTACCCAAATATCCCTTCTATGATTTTTAGGGACTTGAAAAAATTACAAGAAAAATGTTCTTTTGATATTGTTACAAACATTTAGGCATTTTGAAAATCTATAATAATTTTCTAATAAAAGGAAATACAATTGCGTGCAAATTAAATGAAACAAAAATGTTTACCAGGAAATTATTTACACAAACTCCACAGCCATAAGGGAAGACTGAAGAGAAACATTATGTTTGTAGTAAAAACAAGCAAAAATGAATGTGCTATATGTGTGTGCATTTTGTCCTCAATGAAAAAACCTCAACGTAAAAAAACTTTACACACAATCTTTTTTTTCATTCATCCCCAATGTGCATTTGCACTGCAATTAGCTCAGATCGATGAGTTATTCGCAATGAAAAAAACACACACTCCGCACAGACTTCACGATCATAAGTGAAGAGGAAATATGATGTAAGCAAAAAGGAATGTACTTTATGTGTGTGTTTTCTTTTTTTTTTGAGCACATTCCTTTTGCTTTATTTTCATTATCACTCGGATTCATATGCACGAGGAGCGTGCACCTACCATGGCAACTGGCAGTGTGGCACTGAATGGGGGTAGGCCGACGAGTTATTCACATTGCAAAGTAGATATATTCACTCAACACAGTATGATGTTTGAGCGGGGTATACAAAATTCAATGAGTGCATGTGCAAATTGTTGAGGCAGAAGAGCGTAAGATTTTTGTGGTTCTCAGCGACGTGTCCTTTACTTGGGCCGCTAGGGGCGCCACCATCGATTTCCTCAAGTGATAGTACTATTAGTTTCATATACAATGGTACAACGCAAACATGATAGATACAAAGTAGATACGACGCAGAGATCAAAGCAGAGAATAACGTAGAGATATTTATATTTTAAAAGGAACAAAATGTAAGATATTTTTATAAACTGCTAATTATATATACATATTATGTACTTAAATATATGTAAAATATTTCAGAGAAATAAACAACCAACCAACCACATTGCGACATAGTAAAGCCAAATCAAGGAGTAAAGTTTATTTCGTTTGTTTAAAGCCGCCGCCGCAACAGTGTATGTGAAGGATCTGTCTGCTGATTGACGTTCCGATCGCATTTGCTGTGCAGTTTTTTTTCGGATATCATCGTGAGTGGAATTAAAATCGATTTCAACAATTCTCGAACGCTGATTTTTTTCACTTCAAATTTTCCTCAGCGAATTGGTGATCACCGTCAATATTAACATTTCCATCCGTGTGTGAACAGCCGGCTCAATTGGATTGGATACATTGTGAGATTCGGATTGCTGATTGACATCCAATAAATTCAAACGCATTTTTCACGTCGTTCCCGTACAATTATGCCTCCAAAGCGACAAGCAATTGGCCGATCTACAGCTCAGGCACAAAAGAAAAGAGCATTACGAGCCTCAGAATCAGACGAGCAACGAGCATTAAGGCTGGAAAATCTTCGAGTACATGCCGCTGAGACCCGTTCGTCCGAATCATCTGAACAACGAGAAGTGAGGTTAGAAACTGATCGAATACGTACTACTCAGGCCCGTTCGTCTGAGACAACTGAACAACAGGAAAGAAGGCTGCAAAATGTTCGAATAAGCACCGCTCGACCAAGACGAACACTGCACGCTGATTTAAATCTTGGTGCATTCCATTATGACATTAATAATGATTACAGTCTTCATCCAAGTGTCGTCATTGAAAAATGGATAAAATTTGCATGTATTGTAGCGCCCTCAAATTTAAGAACAAAAAGCCAGGAATGTGCTGCGCCAGTGGAAAAGTTAAACTGCCAGAATTACATCCACCACCCGAACCACTATCAACGTTGCTATCAGGTGTTACACGTGAGTCGAAGCATTTCTTGGAAAACATCCGCAAATACAATTCATGCTTCCAAATGACATCGTTCGGTGCAACGAACATCGTGCGCGAAAATTACATGCCAACATTCAGAGTCCAAGGGCAAATTTATCATCGTGCCGGATCGCTTCTACCATTGCCGGACGCAGATCACAAGTTTCTTCAAATTAATTTCATGCAAACAGTGATGAACATATTGAACAACGATGTCATTACAATGCGGGCACTAGACGAGAAATCGTGGCTGCGTAACAAGCCCTTTTCGATCAACACAATGAATTAGTTCAGTTGTTTAAAACCGCCATTCAACAAATGCCAGCCGATGACTACGCAGTTGTAATTCGAGCAGACAAACGACCCGTTGGCCAACACGAAAGACAGTTCAATGCACCAACAATCGATGAAGTGGCGATCGTGATAGTTGGCGAAGAATTCGAATCGCGCGACATAATTCTTCATCGCAGAAGTGGTGACGTTCAGCGAGTCTCCGAAACTCATCGCTCATACGACGGATTGCCGTATTCGATTCTGTTTTGGCGAGGAGAAGATGGATATCATTTCAACATCAAAATGAGAAATCCACAAACAGACGAGGAAACGAATAAGAAAGTCAGTGCCATGAATTATTATTCCTATCGATTGATGATTCGTCAAGACGCTGAGAACCACATTCTGAAATGTCGACAATTGTTCCATCAATACATCGTCGACATGTACGCGAAGATTGAAACCGAACGACTCCTATATATTCGATTGAATCAAACCGAGTTGCGTTCTGAAGAGTACATCCATTTACGAGACGAGAATCCAAACGAATTGGGAAGAATGGCCATATTACCGTCTACATTCACGGGGAGTCCACGGCACATGCATGAATACGCACAAGATGCGATGACATACGTTCGCGCATACGGTCGTCCAGATTTGTTCATCACATTTACATGCAATCCAACATGGGATGAAATTAAAGAACTTCTGTTAGCTGGACAATCATCTTCGGACTGCCATGACATTACCGCAGGCGTATTTAAACAAAAATTGAAATCTTTGATGGATTTTATTATCAGGCATCACGTTTTTGGAGAGACACGCTACTGGATGTATTCCATTGAATGGCAGAAAAGAGGATTGCCACATGCACATATTTTGGTTTGGTTAATCAACAAAATTACGCCAGATCAAATTGACCAAATCATCTCAACAGAAATACCAGATAAGGACATTGATCCAGACTTATTCGACGTCGTTACCAAAAATATGATTCATGGCCCATGTGGCGCATTCAACAACAATTCACCATGCATGTCTGATGGGAAATGCACGAAACGATACCCAAGAAACTTGGTTTCTGATACCATCACTGGCAATGACGGATACCCACTGTATCGTCGACGATCAGTTGAGGATGGCGGCAAATCCATCGTTCTGAAAGTACGAAACGTTGATGTCGAAGTCGATAATCGTTGGGTTGTGCCATATTCACCGTTGCTCTCAAAGACCTTCAAAGCACACATTAATGTTGAGTATTGCAATTCAGTGAAGTCGATCAAATACATTTGCAAATATGTCAACAAAGGAAGCGACATGGCAGTCTTCGGAGTAGGGAATGTGGCCGCACCGCTCGATGAAATTAACCAATACCAACTTGGACGCTACATTAGCAGCAATGAAGCAGTATGACGCATCTTATCATTTCCAATCCATGAACGACATCCAACAGTAGTACACTTGGCGGTGCATCTCGAGAATGGACAGCGCGTGTACTTCAAAGCAGATAATGTACGTGCAAGAGTATTGGTTACACCGGCAACAACTTTAACTGCATTTTACTCATTGTGCCAAGATGATCTTTTTGCAAAGACTCTACTTTATTCTGAGGTGCAGAAATTCTACACATGGAATGCATCGGCTAAAAAGTTTCAACGTCGAAAACAAGGTAAAGCAGTTAAAGGAAATCCCAATTTGTATTCCAGTGACGCATTGGGTCGTCTGTACACTGTTCACCCGAACAATACAGAATCCTTCTATCTGCGATTGCTGTTAATCAATGTATGTGGACCGACATTCTTCCAAGATTTAAGAACAGTCAACGGTCAGCTGTGCGCCACTTATCGCCAAGCTTGCCAGGAACTAAATCTTCTTGAGAATGATGCACATTGGGACACTGCACTCGCTGATGCATCGAATACTGCTCGACCACAGCAAATACGCACGTTATTTGCCATAATATTGACAACCTGCTTCCCATCTTATCCAAAAGATCTTTGGGAAAAATACAAGGACTACATGAGTGAAGATATTCTACATCGTTTGCGCGCTGCGAATCAAAATCCGGACATTCAATTCACACCAAACGTGTATAATGAGGCATTGATTTTGATTGAGGACATATGTTTGGCAATCGCTAACAAGGCACTGGTGCAACTGGGAATGCCTGCTCCGAACCGACCAGCGAACGACCTTTTCGATCGTGATTTGCAACGAGAAACACACTTTGATTCTGACGAACTGGGGACATTTGTTCAGATAAATCTTCCGCAGTTGGTTCCAGAACAACGCATTGCGTATGACAGAATTATGCGTGCAATCACAGAACAAAGCGGTGGACTATTTTTCATAGATGCGCCCGGTGGTACAGGCAAGACTTTCCTTCTTTCACTCATTTTGGCAACCATACGATCACAAAATCATATTGCACTGGCCATTGCATCATCTGGAATTGCGGCAACTCTTTTGGATGGTGGCCGAACAGCGCATTCAGCATTGAAACTGCCGTTGAATTTGCAAAACACTGAGGCACCAACATGCAACATCAGCAAAAACTCTGGAATGGGCAAAGTACTCCAAACCAGTGACGTTTATTCTAAGGTGCGCAGGTGTTCTCCGCACACCCCAACGAAATCCGTCTTAATACAAAATTGATTTGTATACAATATTCAATCGAGTTGGAAATCAAAAATGCTCAATTAAAAATACTGCTTCAACATCCATTTCTGTTCACTCTGTTGCGCCGCACCGTCATGGCATAGCCAAATCAACCAAACACCACAGTCACAATCGCAACCCCAAAACTACCATCGAACACAAATTGAAGTTGAACACAATGTTCTCCTCTTTTCGGAGCACACAAATCGAAACCGCCGCGCTCGCGCAACTTATCCACACCAAAGTGTTACAAACAATTCAGTTTGACGTCGACTCGCCAAGTTGTTCTCCAGTTACTAGAGCACCAACCCAAAGGAAATCTCCATATGAAAAAAAATTTTACCACATTCAAAGTCCCAACAACCGCCTGTAAAAACACATGAATTTGGGTTCTCCAGCCCATGGCGCACATCAGTTGGCTGTGAGAATGAAAAAAGTGTGTTTGGTTGCATTTTGTTCGATTCTCTTTCCTACATATTAGTTATTGTCAGTGTGACCATAGTGGAATATAATATTCCATTTGTGGAATATTTTTTAAACCATATTTGGTTTATCATAATTTACGTTTTGTATAAAATAAACTTTTATTTGTTTTTTATTAAGGTGTATTTACCAAGTGGAATAAAAAAATATTGAAGTGGAATATAAATATTCCACCTCTCCGGGTGAGTCGAATATTTTTGAGAGCGGCTAATGTTCACACTGGTTATTGTTCGATGTGCTCTGTATTTGTAGAACCTAGAACCCCATATTGACTGAAGCGAAAGCAAACAGCAATACAACACTTTTCATTAAATTGATAGATTTAATCAACACCAAAAATTGGAGTGGAAAGCTAGTATGTAGCCTGAACTTACGATGGTGCAGCAATTATGTCCAATGATTTTCCCACATTGTAATGCTAACATTTTAAACCTTGTTTTCGCGAATTTCCTTCATTTGCATTTTTGGATTTCTTCAGAATATAAATTTAAAAGATATATTTTCAGAAATTTTTAAACTGAACTCTTAAATGCTATCAATACCAACAACAAGCAATTCAGTTGAAAGATTGTTTTCTGTACTTAAGCGAATAAAATCTCATTCTAGAAACACGACGCACGCTTGAAGAAAGATTATAGGATGCAGCTTTGATTTCCATAGGTAAAACTATTACTTAAGAAAATAAAAACAAGATCAGTTTCTATGATGAGGTTGGGAAACTTTTGTGAAAAAAAACTAAATGTATTGGACTTACGTACAGACGATATTATCTAACAAAAAAAGTGTGGAACATCCTGCTGAGAACATCACGGCACGTCCCTGCTCCAAACGTGTCAAATTATCATATGGGATGAATGTACAATGTCGCACAAGAAAGCATTGGAAGCGCTTGATCGTACACTGCGAGATTTGAGAGGAAACGCACGGATCTTCGGTGGCGCACTCATTTTATTGTCTAGTGATTTTCGACAAACACTGCCGGTTATACCACGTTCAACACCCGCTGATGAACTTAATGCATGTCTCAAATCATCAGTTTTATGGCGTCATTTACAGAAATTGACTTTGAAAACCAACATGCGTGTACAACTACAACGGGATGCATCGGCTGGAAATTTTGCAAAACAATTAATGGATATTGGAAATGGGCGAATGCAAATTGATGAATCTACGCAATGTATCACCTTGCCAGCAAACTTCTGTAAGATCACAGAAAGCATAGACGAATTGGTGCAAAAAGTTTTCCCAAACATTGTACAGAACTACCAAAATCATCAGTGGCTCAGTACGCGTGCTATATTAGCGGCCAAAAACATCGATGTCAATACCATCAACTTCACCATTCAGAATGGAATACCCGGCGAAACGACAACATATATGTAAGTCCATCGATACTGTGGTGAATCAAGACGAAGTTGTCAACTATCCAACTGAATTCTTGAATTCGCTTGATTTGCCAGGCATGCCACCGCACGTTCTTACATTGAAAATTGGCGTACCCATCATTCTTCTTCGAAACATAAATCCACCACGACTTTGCAACGGAACCAGACTCTCAGTCAAGAAAATGATGAACAATGTTATCGAGGCAACAATTTTGACTGGAAAATTCAAAGGTGAAGACGTACTGTTGCCGCGTATCCCAATGATCCCGACAGATATGCCATTCGAATTCAAACGTTTACAGTTCCCGGTGCGACTCGCTTTCGCAATGACTATCAACAAAGCACAAGGACAATCGTTGCAAGTGTGTGGATTAAATTTGGAGAATCCATGCTTCTCACATGGGCAGCTCTATCTGGCCTGCTCACGCGTCGGAAAACCTTCTGATTTATTCGTTTACGCACCAGATGGAAAAACAAGAAATATTGTGTATCCCACAGCACTTCAATAAATATCGAATGAAAATGTCACAATTTTTCGAAATGAGCAAAATCAATAAAATGACTCAAAATGAATTGAATATTTGTGTAATGTCTTTCCTTCAAATTTATTTTAGTTGGTGGCGTTGCAACGCACGCAGGGTACAGCTAGTAAATTAATATTTTTGAATAGATTTTTTATTTTTATTCATTATTTTTATTATTTTCAATGTCGGATACATCAGTAATTACTGTGGTTGATTGTAAGAGCGAGGCAATAGGCTTATGGTATGAGAAATATGATACATATGTGTTCGAATGAAAATTAGAAATATATCTAGAGAAAACTGCGTCGATTGTAGTTCCAAGTCTTGTAGTAGGCTCATTTCGGTTATTATTCATTTGTAGTTCTAATTTATCTTGTAAAAAGTTTACCAAGAGTTGTCCATCTTCGGACGCGAAATTAACATTGAAATCTCCTTCTAAAATTAGTGGCAACATATGATAGTTTTCTCCTAATTCTTCAGAGCCTACTCGACGTAGAATATTTAATGTACTGAACAAAATATTAATTTATAAAATTGTTCAAGAACGAAATGAAATTACGAAATATTCAAGAAATCACCGTTCGCGTAACGCTAGCAAACTCGCAAACGAACTACTGACCGAGATATATCTATATTTCATGCACTGGCTATGAGAGGAAGAGAGAAAGAAAATGTGGGCGCGCACACACACACACACTGCTCCTACAGTGTGATACAGACAATAGGCCTGCACTGTATACGAAACCTAACTGGCTATGAGAGGAAAAGAGAAAGAAAATGTGCGCGCGCACCTCTCTCTCTTGCCCCTACAGTAATGTACGAAACTTAACTCTCTCATCTTCACTAACTTATATCTCCCTCTCACCTTCCGTTCGCCTCGCCCGATCACACTTTTCGTAACACTCTCGTCACGCATTCACCAGCTTACTCCCCAAGTCAAGCATGCGTAAAGAAGTTTTACTTCAAAAGTTTTACTTGAATAATAACCTGCTTATAGCTTTTTTTTCATCAGTTTCTTTACTCATTTTCTTGGCAAAGTCATTCACTCAGTTGCGTAACATGTTTGCAAAAATTCTTAATGGGAATGGAAATCCAAGAAAGATTTTGTTTACTTTGTTTCCACTCATCACTCACTCATTCTGTGATTATACCTCAGAGAGTAATAATATTTTACTCTCGAAGGATGAGAATACGCCACATGGACGGTCGGAGTAACTACTAAAAAATATTGCTTGATGATAGTACTATAAGTTTCATATACAATGGTTTAACCGAATCAGTTGGTATGTATTTCAACGAATGTGGGGCGTCAACTAAAATGAGTAAGAGATATTCTGAGCCTGATATTGGCCGAAAGAGTAAAGATACAAAAATTAAGCGGATGTCTCGGCTGAGAAATGTATTTCTATGCAAATTTCATACATATATTTCCAAAATGGCGACCGTTCTATATATAGGACGTTAGGTATGACCCCATCACATAATTATTTTAAGGTTTATGGTATTCCACAATGCACTTGACATCAACTCCGACAATGCACTTCATACATCTTGTCGTCGTTTTTGTGTAAAACCAAATCTAATCACAAAACAAATACTTACTTTAAGAAGCGAATACCGGATTCAGTCATTTTGCAAATTGGTTGGAATAAAAAAACAGTTAAATCACTCTTTGTCTTACTAACCGCACTAAAAACACATCCTACAGTGTAGATTGACTTAATCTGAATGCAAAAAACTATTGCACAAACTACACGTGACAAACGGTATATTCAAATTTGTACATATTCTGACCGTCCTATATATAGAACGTCAGGCATAGCTGGGATTTATACATGCATATTAAATTAAATTAAATCGACAAAATATATCCAGATACAGTAATTAGTTCTGTAAGAAAAAAATAATAATGTTACGTATACCACCTACTCCAATACAATGGACGATAAGAACATCCATAACTGGGCGGGAGGAGTTATGTATGGGCATACATACATATCCTGAAATTATTGTAACCAGCACTTTTTTTTACCACGATGCCAGCAACGATGCAGAACTCTTTGCGTGGACATGTTTACAAATTTACGCACAAATTATTGCTGTTTAGCAACAGTGATTGATGAATGTTGTAAAAATTTTGTTGATCGATTCTGGTGATCGAACACTACTACAAGGATATAAAGAGCCAAGTTGGATAAGAAAGGGTCATTCTAATTCTAGTCGTTATTTGACAAAGTTCAACTATTTATTGTCAAATTAATGTTAATAAAATTAGAAAATAAAACTTAAAATAAGTGAAAGTGGAAGTTTTATTTTTCTGCCACAAATATTATTCTGGGATTACGGCTTTAAATCCGCCATATTCTGTAACAGTAGGAACACCTCTTGTTTGAAACGGAAGTCGAAAGGACAACTCTCATTTGTCTGATCCTCTTACTGAAAGGTCTTGAGCCTAAGAAAGAATTAGGCGAAATTTGTCGTTCCTCTATACAAAGTAGTGCGTGTAGCGGTTATTATTTCAAATGTTAAATAGTGGTACTATCTACACGTAGTCATGAGCTATTTATAGCGTTTCCTCAGTTGAATTAATTATTTAATTTTAGAAGGGCAAACGTCTATCCTCTACCCACCTTGAGGTAGTGAATGATTATTTCCAATTCTTATTAATGTTTTCCGTTTCTTCTTTTGTAATTTCAGTTGCAATATGCCTCAAAGTACGCTTTCGGTTATCGCGTACATGACTTTAGCAGCGGAAATGATTTCGGGCACAGGCAGAATCAAGATGTCGATGGAGTGACTCATGGCCAATACCATATCTTATTACCGGATGGTCGTGTACAAAATGTAATTTATCATGCAGATGATTCAGGATTTCATGCGAATGTCAGTTTCGAAACAGGACATCACTGATCTATGTACATAAGTGAAAAGAGACAGTATAATATAATTCTTATTAAATACAAGTGTACAAAACAAGGTATCTAATACATATGCATATACATAAGTATTTAAAAATAAAAGAGGGCTGTATGTAAAGGAAAATACGTATTTTAAATCACAATAAAAACACAAATTTATTCAAATTTACGGAGAAGTGCAAATCTCGAAAAACACTGAAAAGATGCCTTGACTTTCATAATTATTGTTTCCTAAGAACTTAAGTACATATGTACATACATTAAGGATTCCGAACAGTGTAAAGGAAGCATAGCAAATCTGACAAAAAATGCTGTTGACGCAGGTATGTACTCCTATGCACGTATGTATATTAATTGCTTTAAAGATGAACATTTGAGAAAGCAACTTAATTTAATTTACGTACCAATTTGTTAAACATTTTCGGGTAGTAGTGCAATAGTAACTAATGATTTATACTTTAATGTTGTATTTTTATATTTTTTCTGCAATTAATCCTATTCATTTTCTGTAATATATTACTACACTCACATGAAAGCTTTTCTTTGTAATTGAAGATATTGAACATACGAAAATGAAAGTAAAGTCCTCTGTCGGTTAAATTAAACATCGTTTCGAATTTAAACTCAACAAAAGCAGTTTATTAAGTTAATAAATAAAACAAGGTATCTAATAAAATTCTTGGATTAATCTATTTCCTTATTACATAATTATAGTTAGTTATAGTTAGTTAATTTCTTCCCAATCGAAAATATTTTCGCCACTAAATACACGAATTACTGAGTTTTCTGTTAAACTGGTTGTTCAAAAGATTTTTTTTTTCTAAATTTTATTAAAACAGGGAGAATGCCTTTCATGTTAAGGCATCGTGCCCTAAAAATTTTGCTAAGATCATAAACAAAAAAAACAAACACTTGGCGCAACAGACCTTATTTAGTCAAAGTCCTAGCTTCTCGCTACCATTCGTGTTGCGTGTTGTATTTTTTCACACAAATGGATTTTTTTTAGAAGCTTTCTCATGACAGTTATTACTCTCGGTCGTTTTTCAGACATTCGCGAGAGGTGGGAACATGAAATAACATTTAAGTGTTTTCTGGGATTCGAACCTCGAACTTCCTGGTCAGTAATACCATTGTATATGAAACTAATAGTACTATCACTATCACTTGAGGAAATCGATGGTGGCGCCCCTAGCGGCCCAAGTAAAGGACACGTCGCTGAGAACCACAAAAATATTACGCTCTTCTGCCTCAACAATTTGCACATGCACTCATTGAATTTTGTATACCCCTCTCAAACATCATGCTGTGTTGAGTGAATATATCTACTTGCAATGTGAATAACTCGTATGCTTATTTCCTAAATATAAAACTACTTTGCACCTAATTTTTAGCAAAACTCTAAAAAACAGGAACTTCATACAAAATGAAACTGAAAAAAGTCTCCAACAGCAAATACGTTCTTTAGAAAACCCTCTAAAAAATTTCAGCGTATCAACATAGAAGATAAAAAAAAAAAAATATTACTGCAGGCCAGGTTAATAAACTGAAGAACGGTCTTAAGAGGATACATTGGTCTGAAGGGGATATAGCACAATCCATAACGCTATACTCTAAAAGTGCTAAAGGATATAAGCTGCTTCGGAAGAAAAAATTCCCGCTTCCTAGCGTTCGGACTTTTCAGAGCTGGGCACATAAAGTGGACATTTCACCCAGAATTATTGAGCCTGTCGTAAAGATTTTGTCGGGAGCTACTCAGCTCACTGGTACTCTTAACAAAATCAAAGGGAAGTTAATAAAGAACACCTGTATATTAATTTTATTAAACATTTTATTTTACACAGAAGATAATATCCTACCGTTTCATACATTTCACAGCAATCAATTGATGATGTATTTTGCAGCACTTGATTACACCCCTATTCTCGTAGAAGAAAACGAAAATTCAACAAAATATTGAATTAAAAACAATGAATAAAAACCATCCGCCACTTAAGAAAGTAAGTAAGTAAGAATACAAACAATCAATATTAACTAATTATCGTTTTATTTTGTAGCACTTGATTACATCCTTTTTCCATATATTTGAGAAGTAAACTTGGTGAACTTGTTGGTCAAATTGTTCGCGGTCAATCACTGGTACTCTTAATAAAATCAAGTGTAAATTAATAATAAACACTTGTATATTAATTTTATTAAAGAATTTATTTTATACAGAAGATAAAATCCTCTAACATTTTATACATTTCACAGCAATTAATTGATGAATTTAAACCAAAAACAAACAGCTGTCAAATCGCGTGTCATCGATGACGACATGCGCAGAACAATCCATTTTTGTACACCTAACAGCGCAATCTTATATTCTGTCATTCGTGGCTTTGGTGGGTTACTACAAACTTTACTTGCTATAGAGTTAATATGGGAAAAACTTAAAAATTACTAGGAATTCCTTCTTATTGCACATCTGAATACTGATGTTGCAGAAAACGTATTTTCAAAGGCTCGTTTAAATAGGGGATCATACGAACGAAACCCTTCAGCTTACAGATTTATTAGAAATTTAAAGCAAATTATTTTCGAAAACTTAAAGTCATCAGAAAATTCAAGTTACGAAGATGCTGGGGCTGAATCCTTATTGCACGAAGCTGATTGTGACGATCTTAAGTGTGATGACAGTGAAGAATTTCTACCTCATTGGGTAACGTGGAAAAGAATATTTGAACTATTCAGCGCCCTTCGTTTGTCCGTGCAACAGAGGATAGGGTTTGATTCGAAAAATTTTCTGTATAATTTCATACAATTCAAACGAAAACAAACAAATCTACCCGTAGCCATCATAAATTTCTGGCACTCCGTCCATCCACCACATAATCCCACCACCCGCTGTGAAAATGTGTTTTTTCATCCCTTAACCAGACCACCACTTGAACTAAAAACCACCTCTGTTGCACGGACAAACGAAGGGCGCTGAATAGTTCAAATATTCTTTTCCACGTTACCCAATGAGCTAGAATATTAAACGCGGGTTTTTTGAGCTGTCCCATGTAGGCATAGTCCTCGCTTTTTAGTAAGAACTAAAGAAATAAAAATATTTATGAAATAAATAGTAGATATCCATTTATTTAAAAAATAATGAATAACTAGAAAAACTTAACAAACAAGAGTGAAAAAAAAGAATATATAACAAAAATTCGCAAAAAAAAACTTAACGAAACAAAGAAAGGATTAATATAGGTACACATATGTGTGTATAATAAAGTGAAGTTTTCAATTCCTTACACTTTTAACTCCACAGAGATCCTTATTGGTTTTCTTAATCGAAAATTTGATTAGACCAATTAAAATGAATTTGCAAATGGAGTGTCTGTGCTCATCACCGTCACATTTCATACTCGCGGAAGCTGTCACTTTTAATCCGGATTTTAGCAAAGCTTCAACCAAGTGTTCTTCGTGTCGTATTTTTACAAACTGGCTTTCAAAATGTGTGTGCATACTTTTCACATATCTAAGCTTCAAATTCCAAGGAAGGGACAGTTAACTTTCCAAATTCGGATAATGTGTCATAGGTGTTATAAGCTCGCAATTTTATTAACAGAGCTCGTTCTCGGAATTTGTCTATTTTATCTATCATGAACAGAGTGCAGTTTTGACAATTAAGTTTCTTATGCAACTTGAAAGCTGCAAACCCGGCATAAAATGTAAGAGCCGCTTCTTGCACCTTCTGAGAACATCCTTTGGACACAACTGTTTCTGTCTCATTGGCATCAACATCAAACTCGTCATCGCAACTATTCATATGGTATTCGACACTGTTCAGAATATCTGTTGCCATGGGATGATCTTCTACTGGAGCTTCAATATGAAATTCTTCACTGTCATCACACTTAAGATCGTCACAATCAGCTTCGTGCAATAAAGATTCAGCCCCAGCATCTTCGTAACTTGCATTTTCTGATGACTTTAAATTTTTGATAATAATTTGCTTCAAATTTCTAATAAATCTGTAAGCCGAAGGGTTTCGTTCGTATGATCCCCTATTTGAACGAGCCATTGAAAATAAGTTTTCTGCAACATCAGTATTAACGGAAAGTGTGGTTGGACAAATCGCAGCATTGTCCGTTTCATTTGCGTTTTGGCTAATATTTAATATGTTGGATGCACTAAAACTGTCTGAAGTGAATACTAAAGAAAGCTTTCTGTCTCTGATGTTATCCATGATTTTAAAACAAGACTCATCGATAGATACATCAGAGCAACTGCACACTGATATGGACGGCATTGGAAGGGCATTTTTAGTTAGCAATTTTCGATGTGCTTCTATCTTTACAGGGATACCCAAACATCCCTTCTTTGATCTTTAGGGACTTGAAAAAATTACAAGAAAAATGTTCTTTGATATTGTTACAATCTTTATATGAACATTTAGGCATTTTGAAAATCTATAATAATTTTCTAATAAATCGAAATACAATTGCGTGCAAATGAAATGAAACAAAGATGTTTACCAGGAAATTATTTACACAAACTCCACAGCCATAAGTGAAGACTGAAGAGAAACATTATGTTTGTAGTAAAAACAAGCAAAAATGAATGTGCTACATATTGTTACGCGGGTCAACATTAGCACCAAATCATCGCTGCTCGACACTCTTACTCCCGTCACCATTCATCAACAGCAATGCCCCCGGGAGCCCTGCACAGCACTCGAGGAATCCGAACAAAACTTCTCGTTGGATTGGGAGTCAACAACTTTTTGACAACTAAAAAGTTCTGTTCGGATAGTTACAGATGAAAGCTGTTTGGTTTGCCAATGTTTTGCCAAGGTTGACAAATAAAAGACAGGGTGACCGGCTAATTAAGTTGCTGAACATGGGATGGCGGATAAAAGTTATTTTGGCGGCCGTGGGACATGCGACCCCTCATTCGGCGGGAAATTTTGAGCTCGCAACGAAAATTAAGTTTATTTTCCCGCTAAACTACCAGGGCTCCATCAAAAAGCGAAATAAACTTCTTCCAAAATGGCGCCGAAAATGGATTGGGAATAGCTGGCAGGAGAAACATGGAAGGTTCCAGTGCTGAATTCGGGATGTGGAAGCACGACTGGAAAACAGCAGGGATGCTATAAATAGACGGCGCACAGTAGCAGAAGATGAGTTTTTTTGGAGCTCGTTCACCTGTACGAAACAAACAAAAACAAAACCAATAAAAAAATAATACCCTCTCGGGAATCCAGTTTGATTGTTTTTTTTCCGTTATTTTCCAACTTTTTTTTTGGTCGTGGATTTTTGCTCGGCAATAGCTCCTTTTTGTAACATTGGTGTCAGATGTGGGGTACTGCGGATGGACTTAAGCATAATTCCTACCACGATAGCAAGCATGAACGCCGAGGATATGAAGACCATACTGCAGGAGTATTCTCTGGACCAAACCAAATTTTGGGAAAGAAAGATGACTGAGTGGCGTAGTGAGTTGGCCGACCGTCAAACCACATTCCAGAAAAAGCTCGAGGAGCTTGAGAAAACCGTTACCAACTTAACCTTTGCATCAGCTGTCCCCGCACATTCCTCGCCCAGGGCGACGCAGTTGGAGAATCCAATAGTGGACCAGCGAAGTCTTTCTCAAGCTGTCAATGAAACATCTCACTGTCACGGCCTCCAGAATCACTTGCTGCCGGAGTTAAGGCAGATGGTGAGCCCGGCGGCTGAGCAGAGCAATCATCCATCAACAGCTGCAGAGGCCGGTCGTGATTCGAACCCGAAGGATCGATCGCAACAAACGCCACTAGCCACTCAAGCGGTAGAGATAGACCACCTCCGACTACAAGAGCGGACAGCCAGCTGTCATCAGATGAACGGGCACGATCTAGCAGCACACTCCCTGCAAAAGAATGCGCCACCTGTTGCAACCACGGCGGAGCTGAAGGATTATCAACGGGTCTATACGGACAGCGATCCCCAATTGCTCGAATGGTATGCTGACTTTCGGCACCCTACGATATCCGAAAACCAAGACTCTACGATTCAGCGTTGGACAGTCCAACAAACCGTTCCAACGGTTGGTCCTACGGTCCTACAAACTACCACAATGGTATCTACGGTGCACAATTTTAACCCCGGCGTAGTTCAACCATACGATGGGAGTTCTTCGTGGGCGGATTACGAGGCCCAGTTCGAAATTGTTGCAAACTTTCATGGATGGACCCAAACGGAAAAGGCTCACGGACTAGCCATGCAACTGCGAGGAGAAGCCCTATCAGTGCTTAGCGCTATGCCACGAGGAAAACCCCTGTCCTATGAAGTGCTACGAGGGTTACTCCGACAGCGGTACAGATTAGATGACCATGCAAACTATACTCTTCTACGGAGCCGTCTGCAGCGCCCAAGGAATCTCTGGCGGAGTTTGCGATCCAGCTACAACGACTAGCCATGGCGGCATTTCCAGAAGGTGCAGAAAAAGTCATCGAAGAAATCGTCCTCAGCCAATTTATTGATGGTATCAGGGATGAACAGATACAGAACCTTGTTGCTGTTGGGCGTCCCGGTAACCTTCAAGAAGCGTTGCGCATTTCCCAAGAGATGACCTCCCGATTGGAGCGAAGAGGCCATCGAAACGTCTTCGCAGCATCAGTAACTTCCTCCAACCGGCGAAACGATAGCAGACGGAACACGACCTCAACGGAGCTTAACCAAACTCTGCATAAACCGGCGGAAAACTAAAAGCTGCCGATGTCTTGAAGCGACCATCAGCAGCACCTGCACAAATCGCTTCACCCAATTCTCCATCAAAACCGACAGCCACCAACTACTTCCAGACATCGAAAACCCTGCCAGGACCTAATTGAAGCTTCATGGGAGCAACAAATGGTGCCGGACTTTCATTGGTCGGTTACATCGGGCGGCAAAGGCACAGCTTTCTCGTCGACTCAGGAGTTGACTTATCTATCATCAGTGAGCAACATCTTCCTCCGAACCCCCATATTACAAGACCCCCTATCCGCATAGAAGGTATCTCTGGCGGAATTCTTTGGACCAAAGGATCGACCGAAGTGAAACTGATACTTAACAACAAAGAGTACAGTCAGTCTTTCGCCGTTAGCACTCAAAGTGTGCCAACCGTCCTGGGTATGGATTTGTTAACGGAAAATGCGTGCCATTTAGATTTTGCTGAGTTAAGCCTGGAAATACAAGAAAAAAAACACCCGCCCTGTTAAAAGCAGCACATGCCTATTACTAACTTCGGCTCCCGAAAGGCTACCGGCTCATTCGGAGGTAATTTTACCGGTGACTATGGCTAGTAAACTAAGCGGAAGTACTGCCTTAATAGAGCCCTGTGACCAGAGCGACCTTCCAACCGGCATACTTCTTGCCAGAAGCTTCATTGATCCAGCCCAAGGTAACCTGATGGTGAGGATGGCAAACGTATCTGCTAGCCCCGTACTCTTGCCCCAAGGAATGGTCATCGGACGCGTCTGCACTGCTAAACTATGCAACACCCAACCTATAACCAAACCTACCGCAGAACACCTTCAAGATCTTGCGAAGCATATACCCGAGGATTTGACCGAGGAACAAGCAATTCAGTATAGGGAACTTCTTTTCCGATACCAGGATGTGTTCTCTACAGGACCTGCTGATTACGGACGGACCAGCATCGCTGAACACACAATCGAAACGGGGTCATCAAAGCCCATAAAAGTCCCAGCCCGCGAAACGCGAAGAGGTAAAACACCTTATCCAAGACATGAAGAGCCGAGATGTAATAGAACCATCTAATAGTCCTTGGACATCCCCTATCGTGCTTGTGCGAAAGAAGGATGGCTCCGCTCGCTTTTGCGTCGACTACAGGCAGCTCAATGATATCACGAAAAAAGACTCCTACCCACTCCCAAGAATGGATGACATCTTTTCGAACTTGGCTGGATCCAAGTGGTTTTCAACGATGGATCTCCAGAGTGGGTATTGGCAGGTAGAAATGGACCCGAAGGATAAGCAGAAGACGACCTTTTCAACCGGCTTACGGCAATTCAACGTAATGCCCTTTGGACTCTGCAACGCCCCGGCTACATTTTAACGCCTTATGGATGACATATTCCGAGGGATGTCTTGGCAAACGGCTTTGATTTACTTGGATGACATCATCGTCTATACCTGTACCTTTGACGAACATCTTCTGAATCTGGAAGCAGTCTTTCAGAGACTACGAGCCGCCAATCTCAAATTGTGTCCCGGAAAATGCCATTTCCTTAGACGGAGCGTTCGTTCCTTGGGTCATATAGTGTCGGACGAAGGGCTGATTACCGACCCCGAGAAGATTCAAGCCGTGTAGGATTGGCCAATCCCCCGGAGCAAGAAACAAGGTCGCAGTTTTCTGGGTCTCTGTTCCTACTACAGGAGATTTATTGAAGGATTTTCTACAATCGCCAAGCCACTTTCTGAGTTGACAGAAGAACGTAACGTCGCCGCTTTGTATGAAGCGACACCTGCAAGACTGCTTTCGAGGAATTGAAAAAGAAGCGGACTATTCTTGCATTTCCAACCCCAGTCGACGACTTCATACTCGACACCGATGCTTCAGACGATGATATTGGTGCTGTCCTGAGTCAACGTCAAGGAGATTCCGAAGTAGTCCTCGAATACTACAGCAAAACGCTGTAGTTTCGCCGAACGAAATTATTGCGTCACGAGAAGAAAACTACTGGCCGTTGTTCTCGCCACTCACCACTTTCACCATTACCTTTTCGGTCGCAGATTCACCCTGCGTACAGACCATGCATCGCTGCGTTGGCTGTACAATTTAAGCACCCAGAAGGACAAATGGCAAGGTGGGTAGAACGCTTGCAGCAGTACAATTTCGAAATCCAGTACCGTCCAGGATCCCGACATGGGAATGCGGATGCTCTCTCCCGAAGAGCTTGTGATATCTGCAAGCATTGCAGCAGAGTAGAAGAACGAGAGTCGGAAGCCACTCAGCACATCCACGCGACACTAGTATCTGGCACATTAAAGGAGGAGCAGAGAAACGATCCAGTCCTCACCAAGGTAATCAAGTGGAAAGAAGAGGATAAGCGCCCCACTAAAGCGGAAATAATTGGCGAGTGTGAAGACCTTAAGGCTTACTGGACGTTATATAACCAACTTATGCTGGAGAATGGGGTTCTAGTACGCCTGTGGGAAGAGCAACCGGACGTAGTTAAGTCTCTACCCGTAGTTCCGAGATCATGCATACCTGAAATACTGACCTCATTGCATGACAGTTCCAGTGGCGGCCATTTGGGGCAGAAGAAAACACTATCTAAAATCAGAAGCCGCTATTTCTGGATTGGACGTACAGTAGACGTAAAACTGTGGTGTCTCACCTGTCAAGCCTGCACCGCTTGGCGAGGACCCCTCCCGGAGAACTCGAGGACCATTACAGCCCAGTCGACCCGGTTGTCCATTTGAAAGAATAGCTGTCGATATTCTTGGGCCACTTCCACGTACACTTGATGGGAATCGATACATTATGGTGGTAATGGACTACTACACAAAATGGCCAGAGTGTTTCGCTATACCCAATCAAACAGCTGAAGTGGTACTAGGTCTTTTAGTGGATCAAGTATTTTGTCGGTTTGGAGTCCCTCACACTATCCACTCGGATCAGGGCCGAAACTTTGAGTCGGAGGCCTTTCAAGCGGCAATGAACATCTTGGGAATCGAAAAGACAAGAACCACGCCCCTTCACCCGCAGTCAGACGGCATGGTAGAGAGGTTCAATCGAACGTTGCTGAACTATTTGGCCAAACACGTGAGCCACCTACAACCAGCTCTTCTGGCATACCGCTCCGCTGAACACGAAGCTACCGGATTTTTTCCATCTATGTTGAACCTGGGTAGAGAAGTGAAACTACCAGTAGATTTGACATTCGGAGGGCCCTCAAATGAAACACTTCCAACTCCGCAATATGTCCTTCAGCTTAAAAGCCGTCTGCAAAGAGTCCACGAAATCGCTCGAGAAAATCTGCGCTGGGCAGCTGATACCATGAAAACCCAGAACGACTGGGAGGGCCCAGTCAAGATACGCGCGCGGTTATCGGAGTTGGCATACCGGATACAAGTACCTAAGAGCCGTGAAAATCAGCAAGAGCATTGAGTCCTAAGGAGCGGGTAGTGTTACGCGGGTCAACATTAGCACCAAATCATCGTTGCTCGACACTCTTCTGCCACCACCACGCCGGTCAACACTACCACGAATGCATCGCCACTCGACACTCCACTTCCACCGCCGCTTCACCAGACATCATCACCTCCAAAGACGACGAGAAAAGACGCGCACCCAAGCCTACTCCCGTCACCATTCATCAACAGCAATGCCCCCGGGAGCCCTGCACAGCACTCGAGGAATCCGAACAAAACTTCTCGTTGGATTGGGAGTCAACAACTTTTTGACAACTAAAAAGTTCTGTTCGGATAGTTACAGATGAAAGCTGTTTGGTTTGCCAATGTTTTGCCAAGGTTGACAAATAAAAGACAGGGTGACCGGCTAATTAAGTTGCTGAACATGGGATGGCTGATAAAAGTTATTTTGGCGGCCGTGGGACATGCGACCCCTCATTCGGCGGGAAATTTTGAGCTCGCAACGAAAATTAAGTTTATTTCCCCGCTAAACTACCAGGGCTCCATCAAAGAGCGAAATAAACTTTTTCCAAAATGGCGCCGAAAATGGATTGGGAATAGCTGGCAGGAGAAACATGGAAGGTTCCAGTGCTGAATTCGGGATGTGGAAGCACGACTGGAAAACAGCAGGGATGCTATAAATAGACGGCGCACAGTAGCAGAAGATGAGTTTTTTTGGAGCTCGTTCACCTGTACGAAACAAAGAAAAACAAAACCAATAAAAAGATAATACCCTCTCGGGAACCCAGTTTGATTGTTTTTTTTCCGTTATTTTCCAACTTTTTTTTTGGTCGTGGATTTTGCTCGGCAATAGCTCCTTTTTGTAACAATATGTATGAACATATATGTGTGTGTATTTTGTCCTCAATGAAAAAACTTCAACTTAAAAAAACTTTACACACAATCTTTTTTTCGTTCATCCCCAATGTGCATTTGCACTGCTAATAACTCAGATCGATGAGTTATTCCCAATGAAAAAAAACACACACACACACTCCGCACCGACTCCACGATCATAGGTGAAGAGGAAATATTATGTAAGCAAAAAGGAATGTGCTATGTGTGTGCGTCTTTTTTTTTTGAGCACATTCCTTTCGCTTTGATGATAATGAATCCATTATCACTCGGATTCATATGCACGAGGAGCGTTGACCTACCACAGCAACTGGCAGTGTGGCACTGCAATGGGGTAGGCCGACGAATTATTCACATTGCAAAGTAGATATATTCACTCAACACAGTATGATGTTTGAGCGGGTATACAAAATTCAATGAACGACGTATCCTTTACTCGGGCCGCTAGGGACGCCACCATCGATTTCCTCAAGTGATAGTACTATTAGTGTCATATACAATGATAACATGCATCCACCACTCCACTCCCTAATCAGAAAAACATACATCTTTTCACTGAACAAGAAAAAAAATAATAACCTGCTTATACCTTTTTTTCATCAGTTTCATTACTAGTTTTCTTGGCAAAGCCATTCACTCAGTTGCGTAACATGTGTGCAAAAATTTTGAGTGGGAATGAAAACCCAAGAAAGATTTACTTTGTTTCCACTCATCACTCACTCATTCTGTGATTATAACTCCATTCTCAGAGAGTAATAATATTTTACTTCGCTCTCTAAGAATGAGAAAACGCCACCTGAACGGTCGGAGTAACTACCAAAAAATATTGCTTGATGATAGTACTATAAGTTTCATATACAATGGTAATACGCACTAACCACTTGAGCTACGGCATCCAATAAGATCATACTTATCGATAAAATAATTTTGACTTTTTGAGTGATCAAGTTTTTTCTAAAACGATGTGATGCTTTTAAAAAGAATTTCTAGAAAAGGTAGAGATGACGGACAACTACAAGCGAATTTATTACATGAGAAGAGAGACTGATAAATTCAAGTTGCAAGAACGCGTTTGCCTGCTGCATAGCTATGTATTTAAAAAATTTAAAAAAATCTAAAAAAAATTCTCCGATCAACCTTAGTTGCTACTCTCGAACAACCGCTTAATTGCACTGGAGCAAAAATTACGAACGAGATCAAAGAGAAGAACCAAAAACTCAGATTACAGCTAGATGCATGCAACCAACGTCTCAGCAGTGCAGAGCGACTTATTCATACCAACTATTTAGTGATTCGCAATGTTCCAGCTGTCGAAAATGAATGCTTGTGTATGATACTGTTGCTGGGATCTTCGAAGCTGGTCTGGTACTTCGAACTTTCAACGAAGAGATTGATTTTTGTTACCGGAGAAAAGTGAAAGAGAATGGGAAGCCTTCTGAGGCAAATGTTAAGCGGCATGTTTAGAATCCCGCAGTAAGTAGATTGTATATACAACATAACTACATATAATAATTTGCACCTTATCATATTTTATTTACGTGCTATCAAATCCGTTTTTGCTTCCAATTGTGAGACGCGCGACGTAAGCTCTTTCCCACATTAAATGCGTTTGATATTATCACCAAGTCGATAGCAGCTTACGTCGCGTCACGACACGTCGCGAAATTTACACTTCAGAAGTTTGAATATTGTTTTTATTCTATCTTTAAGTTATATTGTTGTTGTTGTTTAGTTGTAATTAAATTTGTATAAAGGTAGGAATAAGAACCCTTACGTGACTGCACACCTCGTCGTGGTGTAAGGGCCTAGTAGAGGTCAAAGACTCTCGGGATTAATTCCCTAGATGAGATTCGAAACCAAGATGCAGTCGAACTCAAAACCTTCACTTTCACATCCTTTCCTTTCCCCTTTCCCCTCCGGTGGGCTGGATCAAGGTGTCATACGACCCGTGCCGAGGATCAACCTGGCTGGGAGCCCATCCCAAAAATAGATCAGTCGTGAACGGAGTATTCGGATACCTGGCGACCTCCGGATTAGCTAGCCTTATCTGTGTAATGCGGATCTCTGCACAGACCGACATTCCTTTCTCCGCTACTCGTTGGAACAACATGAACACTAATATAAAAAAGACAATAAAAAAACAAACAACAATCAAGACCGGTTCCCCTTTAAGACCGGATGGTAGCACGGCGCTTAAGCTGTCTACCGGGTAAGCTCCTGAAGAGCTGGCTTGTAAGAAAACAATGGTGCACAACACCAGCACCTCTTCCAGGCCACCTAACGCCATATCGAAGTCCTACAGCGATGTCCTTAAGGACAAAATAGTGCTGGCGGTCATCGAAAAAAGCGACCCAGACGGATCTATCGCTCCTGATAAATGGAAGTTTATTCCAGCAAAACTTCCTCTTGTGTTTATACAAATCATGAAGGAGAATCCAGGTCCTCCTCCTAGATGCAGCGATGGTGGATGGCATCAGGGCCATTTGAAACTTATCGCTTGCGTTGATCAAAGGTCTTACGACCTATATAAGCTTGCCATTGGCAAATTGGGAGAGGTATGGCCAGGTCCCAAACTCGAGGTTTGTTGCGAAGGATGATATCCCTAGCAGACCTAGAACTCGCACTTGGATCCCAGCCGAACCCTCCAACACGGATACGATCTTCGAGATCCTAAGAACGAGCAACCCCGATCTTCCGACGCACAACTGGAAAGTCGCTAAGCTGGATGAGACAAAGGGTCTTTATAGATGCGCAATCATCGTCATAAATGGTGTCGTCTACAATGGCTTCGACCCTATCACCATCAAGGTATACAAAAAAGATGAGGAATCAGATCTGGGCATACTGCACCCCCACCCTTCTGATCCCACTCCTACAGTCGACGTACCCGAGCCTGTCACGTTCCCTTCTTTGGATAGTGACGACTCTCAAACGTCATTTCCTAAGCAGAATCCGTCTTTAGTCGATGAAGACAAATTGTCGGACATGGAGACGGATGACTGCTTCAGTAAAATTCATCCACTGCTTTTGAGTGAGGACGAGTTTTTGCAATCGTCCTCGGACTCGGAAGCCCTGAATACCACCGTGGTGGAGGCTTCTCTGCCTAATTGTAGCACCAATGCTGCAGTTAGTCCAGATTAACTCACACCACTCCATAACGGCTTCTGCCGCCCTTCTTCTCCGTCTCTCAAAGGACAGGGAAGATATAGTCTTGGTCCAGGAATCTTGGGTCGTGGACAATATGGTATGTGGACTCAAGACTCCAAACTACTACACCCTGTATATGCGTAACAAAGGTAAACCCAGATCGTGTATACTGGTGAAAAGTTACCTAAATGCAATTTTACTCCCTTATTACAGCGATCGAGATACTACCGCAATAAAAATAGAAACAACCGGCGGTGCCTACTACTTGGTTTCGGCGTATCTCGCCCATGATAACATGGACTCTCTTTTTGGGGATAACCTGGAAAGACTGATCGCAGATGCGGGGATAAAAAAAACTGGTCTCATCATTGGATGAGAGGCTCATCACACCGTATGGGGGCAACTCCGATATCAACAAAAGAGGTGAATTACTTTTCGACTTCATTCTAAGCATAAACCTTATTATTTAACATAGGTAACGAGCCTACCTTCAACACCAGAAACAGGCAAGAAGTACTGGACATCACACTTGCCTCCGATAGCATTGTCCAACGTATCAGAAATTGGAAGGTGTCCAGAGAGCCCTCTTTCTCGGATCACAGGTACCTCCAATTCTCCTTATATGTAGACTCTCTTAGCCCGCCAGTTTTTAGGAACTATCGCAGAACTGATTGGCTCAATTATAGGTCAACTTTAAGCTGTTTAGTTACCTCAAATCACCTTAAGTGCCTGCAATCCCCAAGAACTTGATCGCATGGTTGAAAATTTAACATCAGCCTTAAATACAGCGATGTCTTCTTCTTGCCCCCTGATCAAACCCAGGGGCAAAAAGAAGCCGCATTGGTGGACTGCAGGGTTAAGCCATTTAAGAAGTAATTGTAGGAAACTCTTCAATAATGCCAAAAGTACGAGAGACGCGCTAGATTGGGACTTGTACAAGGCATCCCTTAACACATACAAAAAAGAATTAAGGAAAGCCAAACGAAATTCTTGGAGGCTCTTCTGTGGTAAAATAGAAGAAGTTTCTGAGGCATCTAGGCTAAGAAAAATTCTCTCTTCAAATCCAATTACACCCAGTTACCTTAAAAAACCGGATGGAACTTGGACTACTTCCAGCGAAGATTCGCTAAAACTACTGCTTGACACCCATTTCCCAGGCAGTTCCCAAGTTGTTAACAGTATGGTTTCCAGCAGACCATTTCCACAAATTATCAACTCCTCAAACTTGATCACACTGAGCAAACTCCACTGGGCACTACACAGCTTTAAACCATACAAATCCGCGGGACCAGACGGCATAATACCTGCCGAGTTGCAGAAGTCATCGGACATAATTATGCCGGTGCTGAAGATGATTCTGCAAAGTTGTCTAAACCTGGTTTATATTCCAAAGATATGGAGAGAAGTCAAAGTTGTATTCATACCCAAAGCGGGTAAATGCTCTCATTCAAATCCAAAAGATTTCAGACCTATCAGTCTATCATCATTCCTCTTAAAAACAGTGGAACGACTGATTGATATCCATTTACGCAACAGTATTGATAAGAAGCTACTGTCAGCGGCCCAACATGTGTATTGCAAAGGCAAATCAGTGGAGACAGCATTGCACTCACTGGTACGCATTTTCGAATATTCCCTGTTCCACAAGGAGTACACAATGGTTGCCTTTCTGGATATAGAAGGCGCTTTCAACAACGTAAATACATCAGCGATAGCAGATGCACTATCAGATCTGAAAGTCGACAGCTCACTCTGCGAATTGATCAATCTACTGCTCAATGGTCGGATTATCAACTCCAAGCTGGGTGGGACGTCTATCAGAAGATCTGTTAGTAGAGGCACTCCACAAGGAGGTGTTCTATCCCCGCTTCTGTGGAATTTGGTGGTCAATGAACTATTGATAATCATGGAAGGCGAGGGATGCACAGCGATCGCTTATGCAGATGATGTTGCCTTGGCCGTCTCGGGAAAGCACCTAAATACTCTGAAGGAACTCTTACAAAACGCTTTAAATAAGCTCACTAGATGGGCAGTTCTGTGTGGTCTGGGTGTAAACCACCACAAAACTGAACTAGTACTCTTTTCAAGGAAATATAAAATTCCGCTAGTCGATCCTCCCTCCCTTAATGGAACCAGCTTAACCTTCTCTGATAAAGCAAAATGTTTGGGTCTTATCCTGGATAGGAAGCTAAGTTGGAAACCTAATATTCAAGAAAGAGTAAAGAAAGCTACAGTAGCACTTTTCTCTTGTAAGAAAGCCATTGGGAATAAATGGGGATTACAGCCTCGAATTACTCACTGGCTCTACACCTCGAACATTAGACCGATACTCACATATGGGGTGATTGTCTGGTGGACAGCCTTAGATAAAGCTATAAATCGCGATTATCTAAGTAAGGTCCAACGTACAGCTTGTCTGTGCATAAGCGGAGCATTACGTACAACACCCTCCGCGGCACTGGACATTTTATTCCATCTGATACCCCTCGATATTTTTAGCGAGCAAATGGCAGCGATTGCAGCCGTTCGCCTTGAAGCTACCCAACAGTGGTCAAGAAAAGAATTCGGCCACGCCTGTATTCTGAATAAATTCAAAATCTCTCCCGAAAACACGGACTATACCATCCCACGTCTAAATTTTGAGAAGAACTTCCTTGTCACCATCCCTTCCAGATCACTCTGGGAGGACGATACTTTTTTAGAAGATGAATCACTTCACTTCTACACAGACGGGTCAAAGACCAAAGACGGGGTTGGTGCAGGTGTTTTCTCTGATAGGCTTAATCTCAAGCTCCCCTCCTTCTTCCTAATCATTGTAGCGTGTTCCAGGCGGAATTAATGGCGATAAAAGAAGCCCTATCTTGGCTTAAGAAAAACGTGATATCTGCTAGAGATATCCGCATCTTTTCTGATAGTCAGGCAGCAATCAAATCCCTGGAATCGACCTCTATAAACTCTTTAGTAGCCCTAGACTGCCGTTCGTCTCTTGTGGAGATGGCGGAGCAGTTCAAAATTCACCTGTGTTGGGTGCCGGGGCATAGAGACATTCCAGGGAATTGTAAGGCCGATGAACTCGCCAAAGAAGGAACAACTTTACCCATCTTGCCGGACAACTGCACCTTACGTATTCCAATTGCTACTCGCAAACTTAAACTTAAGCTGGATGCTATCGAGAGTGCAAATCTTAGGTAGACAAGTGGTTCAACATGTCTAGCGACAAAACAGATTTGGCCAAAGCTGGATCTAAAACGCTCTAAGAATTTGATTTCTCTCAACAGATTGCATATCGGCACCACAATAGGTGTCTTCACTGGACACTGTCTAATAGGCAAGCACGCCACAAGGCTGGGCCTCTTTGCGAACGATTTCTGTAGAAGCTGCATGGATGAAGAAAAGGAGGAAACTATTCCTCACCTTCTTTGTTTCTGCCCGGCTCTCTCCCGTAGAAGGAAACTCCACTTAGGAGCTCCCTATTATAATGATATAGGCGACCTGATGAATATTGACATCAAGAGCCTCCTACGCTTCATAAGAAGCTCTAATTGGTTTTAATACGAGTAGGTGGAGGGAGGATTCTTCCATGATCCACGTGGTATCACAACGGACCTCTTTGGTCTAAGTGTGCTGGCGACTTTAGCTGGCAGTCACTTCAACCTAGGAATAAGAAGAAAATAAAGCGACTTAATTTCGAACGGTGATCAAGGTGTCATCATTATTGAACTTCACATCGTTTTGTATTGGCTTATGTGCCAATAGTGATACATATATGTATAATACCGCACATGCTCCGTACAGTTTATCTGTATAGCGATTGGCACATTCCGCATGGTCAGCAACAACATCATCAGTAGCAACAACATTAAGACAACAATATTAAAATTGTGAAAAGTAGTAAAGGAATAATACATACATACGTACACATATATACATATATGTAACAGTCACATGCGAATACTGAAATAAGTGCTAGGCGAATAGGAAAGGCTGTTTTCCTATAGTTTTTGAAATTGATCGTGCAACAATCGAGGTTTTCAATTTCGTGCTTAGTGCCTTTTGACGGCGACCAAAACTATTTACAAGATTTCATTAACCAAATGGAAAATGTTACCTCACAGTCAAGTTATTTTGTTGGAGATTCCAAAAGAGTGCTTTTTGATTATATGAGAAATAAATGCGTTGGACAAACTAGGTCAGTTTTACATAAAAACGGAATATTAACGAATTGGGCTCAACTCACAGAAGTATTAATAAAAAATTATGTGGAAAGAGAAAGTAGTACAAAATTGATGAATGGCTTAAGAATGTGTGGGATATCTTCAACAATAGAACAGTATCATTTAGAGATAAAGAAACTAACAACCAGAAACAATAGAATATGAACGAATGGGGAGCGAACATTCACAAACGAAAAAGTCAACAGAATAGCCTTACAAATTTTTAGAGAAAATTTGCCAGAACCTACCAGAATAATGAAATCCAGATAAGCTGGAAGATGCTTTCGTTATTATTTAAGAAGCTAGACATCAGAATTATACCTTATATGGCGCGACTACTAAAAACTATACAGGGCTAAATAACCTGAATCAGAATCAATACTTAAATAGAAAACAATCTCATAACTCGGATCAAAATCAACACGAGCACCTGAATAGAAATTAATTTCTTAACTCGAATCAGAACCAATACTCAAATAGAAATCAATCTCATAACTCGAATCAAAACCAATACTTAAATAGAAATCAAATCCATTGTGGGAATCAGAATTATCTGTACCCGAATAGCAATCAAGATCAGGGCCAACACCAGAACGAATCCCAGTGATCAGGGAACAGCTATAGATATAGTCAGAATCCTAGAAATTCAAGAAATAGTCGAAACTGTTGTGAGCCAGGATGAGGCCACGGGGGCAACTTCGGTGTAGGTGAGGAGGACGGCGGCACGCACGCGGTTGCTCGGCTCAGCTCGTTGGACGGGGTGGTTCTTGTCACACCCCACCATACACCACCTGCTCAGCACACAATCAAAAGAGAAGAAGAAGAAAGCTACTTTACGCTGACTGCGGACGGACAAAAAAGAGAGGAAAGAAGATAGAGAGAAAAAGGGAAAATGTCCAAGGGCTTATACCAGGAGAAAGACCGGGAAGGACTTCGCGAGCTTAACCTATCTAGCCTAAAGTACACCTAAACTAACCTAAAACTTAAACTAAGCCCTAACCTAACCCTAAATTAACTTAAACTTAACCTAACTTACACCCTAAACGCGGTAACACCTTCCAAGATTCTCTCCTTTCCATAGCTTCGTCAAGAAGTATGCCAGATGTTGTTGGCAAAGGTTGGCCAGCCCACCTTTCATGTCTTGCGACACAAACCAAATGCTACCTTTCTGGCCGAAATCTACGAAAGGTAGCCCATACAGTACCCTTTCAGCCACAACCTGAGTCCGTAGTGGAATGTCAGTCGGTCTTAAGTCAGGTTGTCATTGTCCGTGTTGTTCTGTTACGTCCCCGTTCATCTACAGGAGACGGCCCCGGCCGTTCTTCCACACAGCATACAGAAAGACCCTAGTCACTCATTGTGTTTTACACTTCACTCTTTTTATTATCCTATTTTAAAGATAAACAAGACTTAAACCTATCCTTAAACTAAAACTGCTCTTAAATCTACGTTTTCATATATATGTATAGGTATATAATAAAATTTTATAAAAACACTTAAATCGACTACTCACAGTTTTTCTGGCTCCCTCGTCGTCCTGCCGGCAGCACTGGTGAGAAAACCCTATCTTTTTGTTGGGCTCCAAACGAGCCTTTTACGCGCACAACCACAACTAAATCTAAGAGCAGTTTTTTTTTACACAAGTTTTGTTTTTGTGCTCAAAAACAAATTAAAGAAACTATTCACTATATTTATATATCAAAAAAAGTAATTCACTAAATTTAATATAAAAAAAAAAATAATACAAAAACTAAAGAACTATTCACAATTCATATAAAAAAAGAAAAAAATCCAATAAATTTAAAAACTAATTCACTGAAAAAAACTTTGGACAAGAAATCCGGGTTTCGGAGCGCCCCTTTGGGCGAACAGCGCCGTTGCAGGGTACCGGAAGATCACCGGGTACCCTGTTATGGGGAGATGTCTGGTGTATCGGGTTCCTCGGCCGATGTCGATGGAGACCCTCCTGCTTTGGAGGTGGAGCTGCTCTCTTATTTTTGGCGGTGGAGCTGGCGGGGTTAATTTTTTCTGCGGTGAAGTACGCGGGGCGCTTGCTGCTGTTTTCGGCCCATGGTGGCCGCTAGGAAGGTCTATAAGAAGGACGAGGAGTCCGATTTAAGTAAGATGCCTCCACACCCCTCAGACCCTATTCCTACATCAAATGACCAAGAGCCTTCTGTCTCCTTTCCATCTCTGGAGAGTAATGACAATTCCAAACAACTTCCGTCTCTAGTCGATGACAATATGTCGGACATGGAAACGGATGATAATTTCGATAAAATGCACCCACTACTTTTGAGTGAGGATGAACTGTTGGAATCGTCCTCAGACTCGGAAGCCCTAAACTCCACAGTGGTAGAGGCCTCTCTGCCTGATTGTAGTGCTAATGCTGCAGTTAGTTCAGATTAACCCCCACCACTCCATTACGGCATCTGCCGCCCTTATTCGCCGTCTGTCAAAGGATAGGGAAGATATCGTCTTGATCCAAGAACGCCGGGTTGTTAACAACTTGGTATGTGGACTCAAGACTCCTAATTACTACATCCTGTATGCGCGGGCCGAAGGTAAGCAAAGATCGTGTATACTGGTAAAAAGTAGCCTAAAAGTAACTTTACTCCCTAATTACAGCGATCGAGATACAACTGCGGCAAAAATAGAAACGATTGACGGATCTTATTACGTCGTATCGGCGTATCTATCCCATGAAAATATGGACTCTCTTTTTGGGGATAGCTTGGAAAGACTGGCTAACCAACGTGTTAGCTTGTTTAGAGCGTTTTGTAGGCTCTCTTTTAGAGTATTTAGATGCTTTCCTGAAAGAGCTATAGCAACATCATCTGCATAAGCAATCGCCGTGCATCCCTCGCCCTCCAGGATTATCAATAGTTCGTTGACCACCAAATTCCAAAGAAGTGGGGATAGAACACATCCTTGCGGAGTGCCTCTGTTGACAGATCTTCTAGTGGACACCCCACCTAGCTTGGAATTGATAATCTGACCATTAAGCAGTATATGGTGTAGTGAGGTTAACAAGTGTTAAAGATTTGCTCCCGCTTCTCTTCTATTTTTAAAGTGTTTTAACGAATAAAAAATAATAAGTTATAGACTCAGGTACTGCTATCACTTTGATTGTTAATAATTTTTATAAACAAACAGTGATCTATTTTAAATTTGTTTTGAGAAAATGCCTTGTAAATGTGGTCAGAAAGTTGACAGAATTGGCGCTAAAATTCAATGTTCACAGTGTAAGGTTTACTACCACTTGCAATGTGTTAATCTTCAACAAAGTGATAGTGACTATATCAAAAAGAACAATATCGCGTACCGTTGTGTGTCGTGCGATAAACAAAGACGTCATTCTCTACACTCGCCACCACCAGTTCCTCAGAAAGTGAAACAAGTGCTTAATAAAAATAGTGGTCAATCACCTGTAGTGGAAGTACCTGTGTCTCCCTCTAAGTTCGCATCTTCTCAAACTGCCAATGAAAACATTATCTCTCCAAATCCCATCACCCTTGACATTCTTTATAACGAAATCACCGCATTAAAAGAAGTGAATTCTAATGCTTTGCGACGTATTGACTGTTTGCAAGAAGAAAACAAATTGCTAAGCAAAAAAAATTAATAACCTGCAAAGTAGAGTGAATTTTCTGCAACAAAAATCCTTGCACAAATGTGTTGATGTTATGGGGGTCCCCAATATTGACAACAGCAACGCTCTAAATACAGCTGTCAATCTA
Source organism: Blera fallax (assembly GCA_946965025.1). Classification (NCBI taxonomy): domain Eukaryota; kingdom Metazoa; phylum Arthropoda; class Insecta; order Diptera; family Syrphidae; genus Blera; species Blera fallax. Next base: position 55,655,177 of record OX337246.1, read on the forward strand.
TTGGCCAAGGGTCTCGATGAAAACATAACTGCTGATGACATCAAGTATTGTTACGTCAAGAACATCACACGTAAGCTGAACTCTAACGAAACATCTACATCGGCCAGATCTTTAAGTGTTTTACGAATTAAATTTAAAACCTTTTAAACTGAGTCAAAGCAAAAAATTATTCAAAAGAAAAAGAAAACTAAGCTCAACACGAGTCTTATAGGGTTCAAATCTGTTAATAATTCAATCTATATAAACGAAAGTTTAACTAGTTACAATAGAGCAGTTTATAATAGAGCTAAATATTTTAAAATAGAAAATAACTTTTCATTCTTGTGGATTAATAGGGGAGTTATTTTGTTAAAAAAACAAGAAGGTGATAAAACTTTTAAAATAAGTTCATTTGAAGATATTGAAAATCTATCGAATTTAATTTAATATTTTAATCTTATTCAATGTCTTTTAATATTTCTAACTGTATTCTGAATCAGGAAAGTACTTTTGAAGAAACTAGTGAATTTTGTAAATTTGATAAAGAGTTTTTCAGAAGTTTATATCATTCCGAAATACCGAAGAAAACATTTTTTATCATTCATCAAAATATTCGCAGAATACGCAAAAATTTTGATTTATTTTTAATTCAATTAGAATTATTTGTTAATAAGCCAGATTTAATTTTTCTATCAGAAATATGGATCTATGACAATGAGCCTAATCTTTATAGTATACCTGGGTACACTTTTTATGCTACGTGTAATAATTCGTATGCTGCAGGTGGAGTGGCTGTCTTTGTAAGTGATAAGTTGGATCATGATTATTGCTGTCTGAATTTGAGAAGTGCCGATATGGTAAAAGTTTCCTGCACAATTGAGTCTAGTAAGCTTATTTTTATGTGCTTTTATAGGTTAAATGAGAAAAGTAAAAATGTTTTTGTAGAAGAATTGAACTCATTGTTGTCTGTGGAAAAGTCTAAAAATTTGTTCATTCTTGGTGATATAAATTTGGATATTTTATCTGATTCTCCAATTGTTTTTAATTATATTTCTGTCCTATCGGCTAATGGCTTGGAGTCGTGCATCAATGAACCTACAAGATTAACTCTAACAACTCAAACTTGTATCGATCATATTTTTGGTAGACTTGATCGCAGCTCTAAACATACCATCACTAGCTCCATTTCAGATTTTAAAATCTCTGATCACTCTATGATTGGTTTAGTTTTTCAAGGTAGTAATGATAAACAAAATGAAAAGGTTGTACCGTTTGAGAAAGTTACGACGCTTAATTATGATCGTCTTAATGATATTCTACTTCATGAATGTTGGACTAATGTATACCTGGAGAGTAATCCCTCAAATGCTTTTAATATATTTGCAAATATTTTAAAAGCTCACGTTAGTTCTTGTGTCATGAAAACTCAAAGACGCCTTAAAATAAAAAAACTTAAGCCATGGATGTCTACGACTTTATTAAAAAAAATTGAAAAGAAAAACAATATACGATTTAAATGCAAAAAGAATCCAAATAATGTCAACCTTCGACTCCTTTATGATAGACTATGCAAAGAAGTTGCTACAGAAGTTCCTATTTGTAAAGAAAATCATTATGCAAACAAACTGCAACTAGCTGGAAATAATTTAGGTAAGGAATGGGCAATTGTTAATGAGCTTATTAATAAAAGTGTACCCTCCTCAAAAAAACCATCTTGTATATCGGTTTCAGGATATAATATAGTTAATCCAAATGAAATGTCTAATGCTTTTAACCAATACTTCACCAATGTTGCTGACAATACTCTTTCAAGTGCGGGTTTCTCTGATTCATCTAATTACTGTATGGAAGAATGTTTTAGAAGTGAATGCATATTACCCTGTAGTTTTTTCTTTGATCCGATTTCATCATTTGAATTATTTCGGATTATTAATCGTCTAAAAAATTCTAATTCGTTAACTAAAGACGGTTTGTCAAATAATATTATTAAAAAAATCTCCCTATATATCGTTGATGTTTTAGCGCACATTTTTAATAATAGTGTTTATAGTGGTATTTTCCCAGACGCCTTAAAAACTGCAGAGGTTATACCTATACTTAAGAAAGGTGATAGCAAAATCCTTAATAACTATAGGCCTATTTCTCTTCTTCCGGTGTTTTCCAAAATCTTTGAAAAAGCTGTGAAAACAAGAATAGTGGCCTTTCTTGAAAAATCTTCTTTTTTTAGTGAAAATCAATTTGGATTTAGAGCTGGGAAGTCTACAGAGGATGCGCTCTTAAAGTTTTGCAGCTTTATCTATAATAGCCTGAACAACAAAAACTACACTGCTGCTCTATATATTGATATCACAAAGGCTTTTGATACTGTTGACCATGTTATATTATCATCCAAATTAGAGAAAGCGGGCTTTAGAGGTTTTATGCTTAAATGGCTTCTTTCTTATCTCAATAATCGAAGCCAAGTGGTGAAAATAGGTAATATATTCAGTCAAACATTAGATATTAGAATAGGGGTGCCACAAGGTTCTGTACTTGGTCCGATTCTTTTTTTGATTTATATCAATTCAATCTTTAAAATCAATTTTAAAGGTATACGAATAGGCTTTGCTGATGATATAGCTTGTTCTTATTCTAATAGCTCAGCCTTAGATTTAGTTGCTGATATAAGTCATGACCTTGAACAGCTAAGGCATTGGTTTTGTATGCATAAATTGGTGATAAGTGATAAAACTAAAATAATGTTTTTTAATTTGTCTTCTAGCATTGTTAATTATCCCTCTATGATTTTTCATAGCGCAAGCTGCCAGCATTTATTTCTTAGCACTGATACATGCAATTCAACAACATTTTCCAAATTATATAATTATGATACAAACTGTTCACCTCAGTGCTTTTATATAGAAAGAACAGAAGTTTTTAAATATCTTGGCCTTGAAATTGACAGTAAAATGAATTGGAGTAATCATACTACAAGTTTGAGATCTTATTTAATAAGAACTACAAAGATTATGTACCACTTGAGACTGTTTTGTTCTAAAAAGCTGTTAGAAACTGTATACTATGGACTAGTTCAATATAAGTTGCAGTATGGTTTAGTTTGTTGGGGAGGTACTCACAATAATAAAGTCCATCCTTTACTTGTTGTTCAAAAACATATACTAAGAATCATTTGGAGAAAAAGGCGCCTAGAAAGTAGTTACTTGCTGTTTGTCAACTCTAAAATCCTCCCTCTAAAGCATCTTTACTTTTACAAAGTACTAAAAATTTTCTTTCTAAGGAGTGGTTACTCAATTGACAGGAACCCTGCCTATCATTCGCTTCGTAGCTGCAATAACCATCTATCTGTAATTCCAGCTTTTAATACACATCATTTTTTAAACTTTTACTCTTCTGTTGCTCCCAGATTATACAATTTATTGCCCCTTGAGATTAAACGAACCAGAAATTTTTCCTTTTACACTAGACAAATTAAAAAATGGCTTCTTAATTTTGATTTAACTGAAATAAACCAGTTAATTAGTCGCATTGTTTAAATTGTGTTATAGCTAAATAAAAAATGTTGATGAATGTTAATACTTGTTTTCCTCACCCTCTTAACACCTTTTGTAATTACTGTTATTTTATATTATAGTGCGTGATACATTCGACACTAGTTTTATTTTAACTACAGATTGTATCTTCTTATTTTTCAATTTCTTGTTATGATTAAGTTTCTGAATTAAAATTTTATAATTGTAAAACTATTTTGGGAATTGAAAAATTAAATAAAATTGAATTGAATTGAATTGAAAAAAAAAAAAAAAAAAAAAAAAAAGATTAATTAGTACGTAAAGTGAGCTGTCCACCTTCAGGTCTAAAAGTGCATCTGCTATTGCTGATGTATTGACGTTGTTAAAACCGCCTTCTATATCCAGGAAGACGACCATCGTATATTCCTTATGGAACAAGGAGTATTCGATATTACGTACTAATGAGCGTAAAGCCGTCTCCACTGATTTTCCTTTGCAATACGCATGTTGGGCCGCTGACAGTAGTTTCCTATCTATACTGTTGCGTAAGTGGATATCAATCAATCGCTCCAATGTTTTTAAGAGGAATGATGATAGACTGATAGGTCTGGAATCTTTTGGATCTGTATGAGAGCATTTACCGGCTTTAGGTATGAATACAACTTTGACTTCTCTCCATATCCTTGGGATATACACCAGATCGAGACAACATTTTAATATTGTCTGGATCACCGGCATGATAATGTCAAATGACTTCTGCAGTTGGGCAGGTATTATGCCATCGGGTCCCGCGGATTTAAATGGTTTGAAGCTGTGAATTGCTTGAAGGGATAGTTATTGATGCAGATGGTCTATTTGAAACCATATTGCTTACGGAATGGGAACTGCCTGGGAAATGAGTGTCAAGCAGAACATTAAGCGATTCTTCGCTAGAAGTCGTCCAAGACCCATCATTTTTCTTAAGGAAACTGGGAGTTATTGGATTTGAGGAGAGAATTTTTCTTAGCCTAGATGCCTCAGAGGCTTCTTCTATTTTATCACAGAAGAGTCTCCAAGAATTACGTTTGGCTTTCTTAGTTCTCTTTCGTATATAATTAGGGATGCCTTGTACAAGTCCCAGTTCGATGCAATCCTCGTACTTTTGGCATTGTTGAAGAGTTTTCTACATTTAGTTCTTAAAGGACCTAACTCTGTAGTCCACCAATGCGGCTTTTTCTTGTCTCGGGGGCGAATTAAGGGACATGAGGAGGCCATTGCTGTGTAGAGAGCATGGGTAAGATTCTCAACCATGCTGTCAAGCTCTTGGGGTTGCAGGAAGGATTAAGGTATTCCGAGGTAACTAATTTAATTAAAGTTGCCCTATACTTGAGCCAATCAGGTTAACGATAGTTAATAAAAACAGGTGGGCTAGCGGGATCTACATATAAAGAAAATTTGAGATACCTATGATCCGAAAATGAGGGTTCCTTTGATACCTTCCAGTTCTTTATACGTTGTAGGATGTTATCGGAGGCAAGGGTGATGTCCAGCAGTTCTAGCCTGATTTTGGGTAACGAAGGTAGGCTCATTACCTATGTTGCACAAAATGAGGTTTGTACTTAAAATGTAATCAAAAAGTCTCTCACCTCTTTTGTTGATATCAGAGCTTCCCCATACAGTATGGTGAGCGTTGGCGTCACAGCCTACAATAAGGCCAGTTTTTTGTCTCCCTGTATCAGCAACCAGTCTTTCCAAGCTATCCCCAAAAAGAGAGTCCATATTTTCATGGGATAGATACGCCGATACGACGTAATAAGATCCGTCAATCGTTTCTATTTTTGCCGCAGTTGTATCTCGATCGCTGTAATTAGGGAGTAAAGTTACTTTTAGGCTACGTTTTACCAGTATACACGATCTTTGCTTACCTTCGGCCCGCGCATACAGGATGTAGTAATTAGGAGTCTTGAGTCCACATACCAAGTTGTTAACAACCCAGCGTTCTTGGATCAAGACGATATCTTCCCTATCCTTTGACAGACGGAGAAGAAGGGCGGCAGATGCCGTAATGGAGTGGCTTCTACCACTGTGGAGTTTAGGGCTTCCGAGTCTGAGGACGATTCCAACAGTTCATCCTCACTCAAAAGTAGTGGGTGCATTTTATCGAAATTATCATCCGTTTCCATGTCCGACATATTGTCATCGACTAGAGACGGAAGTTGTTTGGAAAATGACGCTTGAGAGTCATTACTCTCCAGAGATGGAAAGGAGACAGAAGGCTCTTGGTCATTTGATGTAGGAATAGGGTCTGGGGGTGTGGAGGCATCTTACTTAAATCGGACTCCTCGTCCTTCTTATAGACCTTTAACGTAATAGGGTCGAAACCATAGTAGACAACACCACCTGTCTTCGCCAAAGGAGCTAGGGACTCTTTATTGAATACAATAATTGCACATCTATAGAGACCCTTAGGCTCGTCCAGCTTAGCGGTAATGTGGGGTTGCTGGTTTTAAGGATCGCAAGGATCGTATCCGTATCGGAGGGTTCCGCTGGGATCCAGGTGCGAGTTCTAAGTCTACTTGGGATATCTTCCCTCGCAACAACCTCGAGCTTCGCGCCTGGCCATACCTCCCCTAATTTTTATAGCAAGCTTATATAGGTCGTATGACCTCTGCTCTTCGCAGGCGATTAGCTTGAAGTGGCCTTGATGCCAGCCACCGTCACAGCATCTGGGAGGAGGACCTGGATTCTCCTTCATGATTTCCAAGAAAAAAACCATTGGAAGTTTTGCAGGAATCAACTTCCATTTTTCCGGGGCGATAGATCCGTCCGCATCGCTCTTGTCAATGACCGCCAGCACTAACTTGTCTTTAAGGACGTCGCTGAAGGACTTCGATGTAACGTTGGATGGCCTGGAGGAGATACTTGTGTTTTGTACCCTGGCTCTCTTGGGATTCGAAACGGATCCCTCCAATGATCGTTGGCGCTTTGACGTTGAGTCGCTGCTAGTCCCAGCTTCTTCACTGGCGATCTTCTTAGCCCATTCTAATAGGGCATTCACCCTTTCGGTTCTTTTTCACTCCGGTATATTACCAAAGTGCTCCAGAATACGGCTGGCTGTGCATCGGTCTTTGTACGCCCTTTTTGAGGGAGCAGGGAGACGACTTGTTCCCGAAGAGTCCCTAGTGGAATGTGGGAGGGTACTTGTACCTTGGGGCTCCGCGCGGCTTTTGGTAGTGGTAGGATCAAGTGAAGCCACAATCTTCCCGCTTACTAGCACTTCAGGAGCTTTGCCGGTAGACAGCTTAAGCGCCGTACTACCGCCCGGTTTTAAAGGAGAACCGGTCTCAATTTTTGTTTGTTTTTTTATTTGTTTTTTTTTGAATTGTTCATTTAGTGTTCCCACGAGTGGCGGAGAAAGGAATGTCCGTCTGTGCAGAGATCCGCAGTACGCAGATAAAGCAAGCGAATCGGGAGGTCGCCAGGTATCCGAATACTCCGTTCACGACTGAGTTTTTTTTTTGAAATGGGCCCCAGCCAGGTTGATCCTCGGCACGGGTCGTATTACAACTTGATCCGGCCCACCGGAGGGGAGAGGGGAAAAGGAAAGGATGGGAAGGGAAGGTTAAGTGTCGACTACATCTTAGTTTCGAGTCTCGTCTAGAGACTTAGTCCCGAGAGTCATTGACCTCTATTTGGCCCTTGCACCACGACGAGGTGTGCAGTCACGCGAGGGCTTAATCCCCGTAGCTGCCTTTATTTTAAATTCCTACGCACCATTACATTTTAAATAAAATCATTCATTATTATTTAAGCTCCTTGGCCATCCTCTCTGCTTCCCGTCATGGAAACGGATCCGAACAGGAAAATATGCAATTCAATCTTACTTACTTACTTACTTACTTAGATGGCGCTACAGTTCGGGGTGAACCTGGGCCTCAACCAACAAGCCTCTCCAGTTAGCCCGGTCCTTAGCTAACTGCCTCCAGTTGCGCACTCCAAGTTGGTTGAGGTCCCTTTCTACTTGTGCGCGCCACCTTAGGCGAGGTCTTCCTCTACTGCGTTGTCCCTCCGGGTTAGATTCGAAGACTCTGCGGGCCGGAGCATTGGTGTCCATTCGCTCTACAAGCCCTAGCCATCTTAGGCGACTGATGCGCAGTTTTTTGACTAGGTCGATGTCGCTGTACAGCTCGTAGATTTCGTCGTTGAATCTTCTCCTCCAAAGCCCGTCAACGCAAACGGGACCGTATATCTTCCGAAGAATTTTTCTCTCGAAGCGACCAAGGATATCTTCATCCGCTTTCGACAGAGTCCATGTTTCAGCGCCATAAAGCAGGACTGGGATGATCAAGGTCTTGTACAGAGTCTCCTTAGTTGTTCGAGATAGGGCCTTACTACTCAATTGCCCAATTCTCAGCCCAAAGAAACAGCGATTGGCAAGAGTAATTCTTCGGTTAATTTCCGCCGAGATGTTATTGTCAGAATTAATAGCAGAGCCAAGGTAGACAAAGTCCCTTACTACCTCGAAGTTATAGCTGTCGACTGTGACGTTCTGTCCGATTCGTCGATGTTGTGTGTCCCTTCTTGTCGACAGCATATACTTTGTTTTGCCCTCATTTACAGCTAAACCCATTTTGGCGGCTTCTGTTTCGATACTAGCGAACGCACCAGTGACAGCCCGCTGTGTTCTGCCAATTATGTCGATGTCATCCGCGTAAGCGAGTAGTTGCACAGACTTTTGAAAGATTGTGCCTCCGTTGTTGGCTTGTGAGTTTCGCACAATTCTTTCAAGAATGATATTAAAGAAGTCACATGACAGCGCGTCGCGTTGTCTAAATCATTTTTTGACATCGAAGGTCTCGGTGAGGTCATTACCGACCTTGATGGAGCAGCGAGCGTTCTCCATCGTCATCCTGCACAGACGAACGAGTTTGGCAGGGATGCCAAAACTAGACATGGCCCTGTATAGCTCGTCTCTATAAATGCTGTCATATGCGGCCTTAAAATCGATAAAAAGATGGTGAGTATCGATTTGGACTTCTTGGGTTTTTCCCAGGATCTGCCGGAGTGTGAAAATTTGATCGACCGTGGACTTTCCTGGCCTGAAACCACACTGATAGGGGCCAATCAGGTTGTTGATGAAGGGTTTCAGGCGTTCACACAATATGGCGGATAAGATCTTGTACGCGATGTTGAGGAGACTGATACCTCTGTAATTGGCGCAGTTGAGGGGGTCTCCTTTCTTGTGGATCGGGCAAACGATGCTGAGGTTCCATTCATCAGGCATACACTCGTCTGACCAAATCTTGGAAATGAGTTGGTGTATGCTCTCTACCAAGTCATTCCCAGCTGCCTTAAACAACTCGGCCGGCAGGCCATCAGGTCCAGCAGCTTTGTTAGATTTAAGCTTAGATATTGCTATCCTTACTTCGTTTTGGTCAGGTGGACGGAAGTTTTGGCTATCATCGTCTTTGTTGAATGGCGCATTCTGCCTGACAGCGGTATGTTGATCTTCATCGCCGTTATACAGTCTGCAGAAAAAGTTTTTCCATGTTCTCAGCACCGACTGTGATTCTACTACCAGGTTTCCTTACTCATCTCTACAGGTTTCCGTACGGGTCTTGTTGCCGTTACACGTTCTTTTTACCTTTTGGTTAAACTTCCGTACATTATTCCTGGAGTATAATCTCTCAATATCTTCGATCGCGCGCTTCTCGTGCTCTTTTTTCTTCTTCTGGAGAAGCCGATGCTCTTCCCGTCTCTTACGCTCGTAGAGCTCACGAGCAGCCCTCGTCCTTCTTTGCAGCGCCGCTTTGTACGCGTCCTGTTTAGCTGCATGTGCTTGCCGGCATTCTTCGTCAAACCAGGGGTTTCTTGGTGGTGGTCGACTGAAACCCAGCACATCAGTTGCGGCAATTCAATCAGGGCAGACAAAACATACTATGCATGCTCATACACATGTACATATCATATTCGTTTCATGCATACACTAAACCGAACCTCTAATCGAATAGCCAAACAAAAAAAATTTAACCAATCTCTAAAGTCTAAAATGGCATATCATACAGATTCCATCATACACGCCACGCAACACAACGCAACACAAATTTTCACATACGTAACGCAATCATAAACAAACACTGCTATTCTCATTCTCCAATTTCCTTTATATCGTACACACAAAAACGTCACCCTCCATAACAATAATATGGACATGGGCACATACATATATCGCTCAACGCATATCCACCAACAAACCCTTTAAGCATAAATACTTTTCAGGTATCTATCTATGATATGACATATTATCAATCGACCACATGATCACTATCCTTTCTTCAACAACCTCACTCATTCTTTCCATGCTGCAAGTAACTCAAAGCAAATTTTTCTCTCTTTTGGGATGCGCTATCCAGGTAGGAGTTATCCCTTGGTATGAGCTGTCCGGGGATGGGTTGTATTGGAATGAGCTGTCCCTTGGGATGAAGTATCCTGGTATGAGGTGTCCGGGTATGAGTTGTCTCGGCATGAGTTGCGATGACACCCACGAATTCATCGCAGTCAATTGTATCGTCCGAATCCGGTAAACTTCGAAGGGGCAAAAAAAATTGTTCTAGAGTTTTTGTCCCCATAACTCAGTTTAGGGTTTTTAACAATTGAAGTGTCTTCATTTACTTGTGACCGATTTCTTTTTGGAATTTTGATTTACAGAAAAGAACGTCTAACGTGTTCAAAGCTCCGATTAGTACTCTAAACGATTATGTTTTTGGCTGGAAATTGAAGGACTAGACTTGTGATAACACAAGTACATATATTATACTAATATCTGGCGCAACAGACCGTATGTGGTCCATGGCCTAGCTTCTTCCGATCATTTTTGTTCTGTGTCCAGATCAAATATGAAAGGTTTTTTTAAGCTGACAGTTATTACTCCCGGACGTTTGTCAGACATTCGTGAGAGGTGGGACCATGGAAACACTTTTTGGTATTTTCTGGGATTCGTACCTCGAACCACCCACTCAGTTTTCCAACTCAGCAACCAATGACCCAAGAATCCGACGACGAACAAGAGGCTTGATATTTATTTCCATCAGAAGCATCAGAGCATTAGTGCACGAGAAATTTCCTGCACGCTTGATTTTGCGTGTCGGTGACCTCAATTGGCCGCCGGATTTATTTCTTTGGGGATTCTTAAAGGGTAGGGTCTACGCTAATTATCAACCAACGGTTTAAGTACTCAAAGACAATAGGTATCAGAGCTGTTATTGGCAAAATCGAGCATAATTGTGGAAAAACGCCATGAGAAATTTCATCAAAAGGGTGAAAACCTAAATATGAGAAAAGAGAGGGCAAGTGTGCAGTATGAAACGGGCAAAATTTTCATCCAGTGATGAAGTGGTTTAACATCGGGGGAAACCAATACACACACAAGTTGTCAATTTCGAGATACAACAGAAATGCCACTACAATGAAAATCGGTTCATGTATACACAATTTTACGCCGAATTATTCATCCAGTGTGCGTTTGAAGTAAAAGTATGATACCCCGGGGGAATTGATCCAGTATGCGCTGGCCCATTGAACATCTCAATGAAATTACATAAGCTGAAATTACGTCTTTCTCCTTCGTCTTGTTCGTTTAAATACCTTGAAAATTGCAAAAACGTTTTCCAGTTAATTTTAAGTCCAGTTAATTAAATTCAGGGTTTTACTAAGAAGAAATTGGTGCCATCGCAACTCATACCAGGACAACTCATCCCCGGATAGCTCATCCTCGGATAGCTCATCCCCGGACAGTTCATCCCAAAAGAGTGAAAAATGTACCTTGAGTTACTTTATAGCATGGAGTTTTAGAATGAGTGTTGTGGAAGAAGGGATAGTAATCATGTGGTCGATTGATATTATGTGAGGTGTCATTGCACATCATACCAAGACAACTCATACCCGGATACCTCATACCAGGACAGTTCATCCAAGGGACAGCTCATCCCAGGACAACCCATCCCCGGACAGCTCATACCAAGGGACAACTCATACCGGGACAGCCCATCCAAAAAGAGAGAAGAAATATGCTTTGGGCTACTTGCAGCATGGAGTTTTGGAGAATTAGTGATCATGCGGTCGATCGATAATATGTAATATGTAGATAGATAGATACCTGAAAAGTATTTATGCTTAAAGGGTTGGTTGGTGCATATGCGTTGAGCGATATACGTATGTATGTATGTGCTCATGTGCATATTATTGGTATGGAGGGTGACTTTTTTGTGTATAGGATATAAAGGAAATTGGAGAATGAGAGTATGTATGTGTGTTTGTTTATGATTGCGTTTAGTATGTGAAAGTTTGTGTTGTGTTGTACTGCTTGGCGTTAATGATGGAATCTGTTTATATGCCATTCTAGACTTTAGAGATTGGTTATAAGGAGCTTTAATAATAATGGATGATTTTATTTTAAATGGAATGGTGAGTAGGAATTTTAAATAAAGGCAGCTACGGCGGTTAAGAGGAATATAAAATAAAATTGTTGATCTAACGATGGAGATTTTGTACATATGCCATTTGAAACTGCTCATCCACATAGTTTTTTTTTTTTTTTGATTCGCTGGAGGGGTGAAATCCTTTATGGATACTCGGTAGCCCGTGCTACGAGTTATGCCAGACTCCATGCTCCTGCATGTTTACGTGGCTAAAATACAAATTCCAGTAGCACGTGCTCGGCGTTCTGGATTTTTCCTTCACAATGACGACATAATGGATCGTCTGCGATGTCGTACTTGTAGATGAATTCCCGGAAGCTTCCATGTCCCTTAGAAATTGGGTAAGGTAGAAGTTTCCTTCACCGTGTTTTCTTGTGGTCCATTCTTCTATGTTCGGTAGCAGTTTGTATGTCCATCGGCCGTTTTCTGATGTGTTCCATCGCCGTTGCCATTCTATTTCGGCAGCTGCTCTGATGGCTCTTCTCTCCCGGTTTTCGTCATTGAATATTGATGCTGCTACTTTGACCTCTAGCTCGATAGGCATTCGAGCCGCTATCACACTTATTGCATCCCCCGATACTGTTCTATATGCCACTGATCGATGCTCTTCTATGCACAGAGTTCATTCTTCTCATGTACGAGTATATGGCTGTTGCCGGTGCCCATATAGGGGCTGCGTACGTGAGGATTGACTTGCTCACTGTCGCAAGCAGTTTTCTTATTGGCTGCCTGGGTCCTCCAATATTTGGCATCAGCCTGGATATTGCGGCAACAGCCCTCACGCTTGTGTAGGCTAGATGGTCTCTAAAGTTGAGCCTATGTAGGGCTTTGACTCAATAGTGTGTTCTCCTACCTGTATGGTCAGGCACTCAACCCTCTTGCGACTGCTAATGAGGACAGCCTCCGTTTTGTGGTCCGCTAGTTCCAGACCTGTTGACCGAAGCCATATCTTCAGGTCTTTGATGGTACAGTTGCAGTTTCGTGTCACCTCCTCTAGGGTTTTAGCCACTACCACCACCGCAATGTCCTCGGCGTATCCAATTATTTCCACTCCTCTTAGTCTTCGCATAACGCATTACACCATCATACATAATATTTCACAGGGCTGGGCCTAGGACTGATCCCTGTGGGACTCCTCCTGTTAGGTTAGGTTAGGTTAGGTTGAAGTGGCTGCCAGCTAAGATTCGCCAGCACACTTAGACCAAGGAGGTCCGTTGTGATACCACGTGGATCATGGGAGAAGCCTCCCTCCACCTACTCGTCTTAAAACCAATTAGAGCTTCTTATGAAGCGTAGGAGGCTCTTGATGTCGATATTCATCAGGTCGCTTGTATCATTATAATAGGGAGCTCCTAAGTGGAGTTTCCTTCTACGGGAGAGAGCTGGGCAGAGACAAAGAAGGTGAGGAATAGTTTCCTCCTCTTCTTCATCCATGCAGCTTCTACAGAAATCGTTCGCGAAGAGGCCCAGCCTTGTAGCATGCTTGCCTATTAGACAGTGTCCAGTGATGACACCTACAGTGGTGCCGATATGCAATCTGTTCAGAGAAATCAAATTCTTAGAGCGTTTTAGATCCAGCTTTGGCCAAATCTGTTTTGTCGCTAGACATGTTGAACCACTTGTCCACCTAAGATTTGCACTCTCGATAGCATCCAGCTTGAGTTTAAGTTTGCGAGTAGCGATTGGAATACCTAAGGTGCCGTTATCCGGCAAGATGGGTAAATTTGTTCCTTCTTTGGCGAGTTCATCGGCCTTACAATTCCCTGGAATGTCTCTATGCCCCGGCACCCAACACAGGTGAATATTGAACTGCTCAGCCATCTCCACAAGAGACGAACGGCAGTCTAGAGCTACTAAAGAGTTTATAGAGGTCGATTCCAGGGATTTGATTGCTGCCTGGCTATCAGAAAAGATGCGGATATCTCTAGCAGATATCACGTTTTTCTTAAGCCAAGATAGGGCTTCTTTTATCGCCATTATTTCCGCCTGGAACACGCTACAGTGATTAGGAAGACGGAAAGAGAGCTTAAGATTAAGCTTATCGGAGAAAACACCTGCACCGACTCCGTCTATGGTTTTTGACCCGTCAGTGTAGAAGTGAATAGAATCATCTTCTAAAAATGCATCTTCCTCCCAGCATGATCTGGAAGGGATTGTGACAAGGAAGTTCTTCTCAAAATTTAAACGAGGTATGGTGTAGTCCGTGTTTTCGGGAGAGATTTTGAATTTATTCAGAATAGAGGCGTGGCCGAATTCTTTTCTTGACCACTGTTGGGTAGCTTCAAGGCGAACGGCTGCAGTTGCTGCCATTTGCTTGCTATATATATCGAGGGGTATTAGATGGAATATAATGTCCAGTGCCGCGGAGGGAGTTGTACGTAGTGCTCCGCTGATGCACAGACAAGCTGTACGTTGGACCTTACTTAGATAATCGCGATTTATAGCTTTATCTAAGGCTGTCCACCAGACAATCACCCCGTATGTGAGTATCGGTCTAATGATCGAGGTGTAGAGCCAGTGAGTAATTCGAGGTTGTAATCCCCATTTATTCCCAATGGCTTTCTTACAAGAGAAAAGTGCTACTGTAGCTTTCTTTACTCTTTCTTGAATATTAGGTTTCCAGCTTAGCTTCCTATCCAGGATAAGACCCAAATATTTTGCTTTATCAGAGAAGGTTAAGCTGGTTCCATTAAGAGAGGGAGGGTCGACTAGCGGAATTTTATATTTCCTTGAAAAGAGTACTAGTTCAGTTTCGTGGGGGTTTACACCCAGACCACACCGAACTGCCCAACTAGTGAGCTTATTTAAAGCGTTTTGTAAGAGTTCCTTCAGAGTATTTAGGTGCTTTCCCGAGACGGCCAAGGCAACATCATCTGCATAAGCGATCGCTGTGCATCCCTCGCCTTCCATGATTATCAATAGTTCATTGACCACCAAATTCCACAGAAGCGGGGATAGAACACCTCGTTGTGGAGTGCCTCTACTAACAGATCTTCTGATAGTCGTCCCACCCAGCTTTGAATTGATAATCCGACCATTGAGCAGTAGATTGATCAATTCGCGGAGTGAGCTGTCAACTTTCAGATCTGATAGTGCATCTGCTATCGCTGATGTATTGATGTTGTTGAAAGCGCCTTCTATATCCAGAAAGGCAACCATTGTGTACTCCTTGTGGAACAGGGAATGTTCAATTTTGCGTACCAGTGAGTGCAATGCTGTCTCCACTGATTTGCCTTTGCAATACGCATGTTGGGCCGCTGACAGTAGCTTCTTATCAATACTGTTGCGTAAATGGATATCAATCAGTCGTTCCAATGTTTTTAAGAGGAATGATGATAGACTGATAGGTCTGAAATCTTTTGGATTTGAATGAGAGCATTTACCCGCTTTGGGTATGAATACAACTTTGACTTCTCTCCATATCTTTGAAATATAAACCAGGTTTAGACAACTTTGCAGAATCATCTTCAGCACCGGCATAATTATGTCCGATGACTTCTGCAACTCGGCAGGTATTATGCCGTCTGGTCCCGCGGATTTGTATGGTTTGAAGCTGTGTAGTGCCCAGTGGAGTTTGCTCAGTGTGATTAAGTTTGAGGAGTTGGTAATTTGTGAAAGTGGTCTGCTGGAAACCATACTGTTAACAACTTGGGAACTGCCTGGGAAATGGGTGTCAAGCAGTAGTTTTAGCGAGTCTTCGCTGGAAGTAGTCCAAGTTCCATCCGGTTTTTTAAGGAAGCTGGGTGTAATTGGATTTGAAGAGAGAATTTTTCTTAGCCTAGATGCCTCAGAAACTTCTTCTATTTTACCACAGAAGAGTCTCCAAGAATTTCGTTTGGCTTTTCTTAATTCTTTTTTGTATGTGCTGAGGGATGCCTTGTACAAGTCCCAATCTTGCGCGTCTCTCGTACTTTTGGCATTATTGAAGAGTTTCCTACAATTACTTCTTAAAGGGCCTAACCCTGCAGTCCACCAATGTGGCTTCTTTTTGCCCCTGGGATTGATCAGAGGGCAAGAAGAAGACATCGCTGTGTTTAAGGCTGATGTTAAATTTTCAACCATGCGATCAAGTTCTTGGGGATTGCATGGGGGGTTAAGGTGATTTGAGGTAACTAAACAACTTAAAGTTGACCTATATTTGAGCCAGTCAGTTTTACGATAATTCCTAAAAACTGGCGGGCTAGGAGAGTCTACAAGTAAGGAGAATTGGAGGTACCTGTGATCCGAAAATGAGGGCTCGCTTGACACCTTCCAATTTCTAATATGGTGGGCAATGCTATCGGAGGCAAGTGTTATGTCCAGTACTTCTTGCCTGTTTCTGGTGACGAAGGTAGGCTCGTTACCTATGTTGCACAAAATAAGGTTTGTACTTAGAATGGAAGACTCCTCCTGTTATTTTGTATCTTTTCGGCCCTTCATCCGTATCATAGAAGAGGGTTCTGTCTTTGAAGTAGTCGGTAATAATTCGTAGTAGGTAGTTTGGCACCCGAATATTCCTCAGGGCTCTCATGATGAGTTCCAGCTGGCCGAGTTAAATGCATTTTTGACGTCCAGCGTAACTACAGCACAGTACTGTTTTCGTCCTCCTTTCCATTTGGTCCCAGATATGGCTTCACGCGCAATTTCACAAACTGCTTGTATCGCATGAGTGGTGCTTCGCTTTTTCCTGAAACCGTATTGTCGGTTGGAAAGCCCGTTGTCTCCTTCGGTGTACTGGTCAAATCTGTCGCGGATAATTCTTTCCAGCACTTTCCCTACTGTGTCTAGCATGCACAGCGGTCTGTATGACGATGGTTGCTCTGGGGGCTTGTCGCCTTTCGGGATTAGCACCAGACTCTGTCGCTTCCATTGCAAAGGGAACTTTCCTTCTGCCAGACATCTTGTATAGAGGTTTGCAAACAGATCCGGTTGGATTTTAATGGCTTCCTTTAGGACGAAGTTTGGGATCCCGTCCATTCCGGGAGTCTTATTGCTTTTTATTGAGCCCGCTGCTTCCAGGACTTCTGCAGTTGTGACGGGTTGTATTGGTTCCGCATCCTCTGTTATTACGTGAGAGAGATGCACACTGGTATTCCTTGGGAAAAGGCCGCTGACTATAATATTCATCATGGTCGGGTATGTCGGTGTACCTGCCGTGCCACTTTTTAGTTTATCCATAACTATCTTGTAAGCACTTCCCCACGGGTTATGTTGGAGGTCTTCTCTTAGTGATTGGAAAGATTCAGCTTTACTCTTTTTAATGGGTTTCCGAAGCTCCTTTCTTTTCTTTAAGAATTCATCTCGTATCTCTTCGGAGTCTTCTCTTTGTCTACGTCTTGCTCGCTGCTGGCGCTTTCGCTTTTTGAGGCGGTCTGCTCTCAGCTTAGCGATGCTGTCGTTCCACCAGTACACCGGGGCTCTCCCATTTCCATTGCCTTTGCGTGGCATGGATGCGTCGCATCCTCGAATGAGGGAAGTCGTCACCTGTTTTGCCTGTTCTTCGGCTGTGCCCCTGGGAATTTCCATGGTACTCAGCCAATAATCGAGCATCTCTCTATCTATATTTTTTCTTTGCCAGCCCAACTTTTGTACCTTTTCAGTAGCTTTTTGGTACTGAAACCTTCTTGGCTCTATTGTTGCAAAGATGATGGCCCGATGGTCACTGTTTGTATAGACATCGGAGACATGGCATTTTGTTTTTCTCGCTATAACTCTGCTGGCAAACGTTAGATCTATGATGGAGCCAGATCTGCCGTTATTGAACGTTTCTTTGTTTCCTTGGTTTAATAGTACAAGGTCAAGGCTAGCAAACGCATCCAGCAGTGCTTCGCCTCTGTGGTTGGTCCTCGTACTACCCCATTCGACTGCCCATGAGTTAAAGTCTCCGGCTACAATTGCTGGTGATTTTCCTCGTACCTCAGCTACAAGTACATCCAACATCTGTTGGTACTCTGCCATGGTTGCGCTCGGTGGGGCATAACAACTGAAAAAGTGGATGCCCTTAATTTTGGCGTAGGCGAAATTCGGTCTCTTGTTTGCGTTTTTCCGCTCGAATGCATATTTTCCGCACGTCCATATCGCCGCTGTCTTAGTGGAGTCATCTACCCATCTTGAATTGGCGTGGATAGTTTTGTACTGTTCGCATATGAGGGCTAGGTCTGCTTTTTCCTCTTTGAAAAGAGGATTGATTGAGATTTATCTGGATGCACTTCATTGCTTCTTTACTAGTTCTCGCATCGCGTGTTTGTATGCGGCGCATCTATAGCTTCCGGTCGAATGGTTGTTTCGACCTTTGCAGTTCGCGTCACATATGGCACACTTTGGTTCAGCAGTGCACTTTTTGGCTATATGCCCCTTCCTTCCACAGCGTAGGCACGTTCCTGCGCGGTCCACTTCATTTTTGCAGTGCCTGGCAATATGGCCGTATTCAAGTCATTTAAAACATCTTGTAGGTGTGATGTGCTCGCGTACTCTGCACCTAACCCACCCGATCTTTATACGATCTACAGCGAAGGAATTTGTTGGCTGCATCTGCTGTGAGGGTAATAAGTGCGGTTTGTGCCCCGTCCCTTGTCACTCTCATGGATTTGATGGCATCTTCCGTTATGCTTCCTGCTGTTGGGAGTTGTTCTTCAATGGCCACGCATATCTCCTTTTGTGTCGTCGCTTCGTCTATTTCGCGTAGCTCAACCGTAGCGCGTTGGCACAGTGTTTTTATGCTCGCTTCCGTTTGGAGGATTTTGGACATATCTTCTTTGTATTTGGCAGTTTGTCCATCTCTACCTCTCCTGAGCTTTATCAGAAATTCGCCCTTGGCTGTCTCCCTGATTTTATTCACATTTTCCCCGAGCTCCTTAAGATCAGGGTTTGCTCTCATCTTTTTGAGCATCTTTGCGTAGAAAGTCTCTCCCGTTTTCGCAATCAGAATGGCATCTGGCCTTCTTCTTCTCCCCAGTCTTCGGCAGTTTTTCTTTCCCTTTATTTTTTTTGTTTCTGGGACTTGCGGATTTTCGGCCAGGTTTCGCCGTCTTTATTCTCGGGTTGCTGGTCTTTCCAAACAATTTCCACTTTATCAAGTTTCGCGTGAGCGCAATGCCCTATTTTCTTCACTGGGGGTCGACTTTTGCTAGCGCTTGAGCATGGTATTTCAGCTGTTGACTTTTCCTCTTCGCATCCTGACCTACTTTCAGCCACGGCGATGTTCGGGAGGCATTATTCTTTCTTATGACCTCCTTTGCTCTGTCGTCGATCATTTCAATAGCTGATATAATGCTCATATAATGCCTTGATCTTGTCAATTATGTCTCGCATTGACTGGTTGATAGAGCGCCTTTTTCCGTCCTTCATCATATCCACTAGGATCTTTATTTGCTTCCCTAAATTTTGGAAAACAGATAGGTGGGTTGTCGTAGTCGTACCTTGGTCCTTTGGCGTTTCATCTGATCTCTGGGCTAAGCCAGAAGCCATTTAGGTTGCTGGCGTTCCACCGACTCTAGGGCCCATTTGGAGGGGATTTTCTTCATCCACATAGTACATACATATGTATTTTTTTTTTATGAAAAGCGCCAAAGGATGTGTAATTTTCTAAAGACACTAGTAACCCGGACTACTAGTATGCACGATTCGCAAACATGAATAATCGATGTCAGGAATACGCCTACGTACTAAACCACATCCTGCACACTTCAACCACTCTCCCCGCGGAACCGCCGTTAGGTATTACTTCGCGGGGCTGGTTAGCTCGAAAGCTGTACTTCGTTAGTCGTTTATATTTGCAGTTTCATGCCCTTGCACTGCATTCCGTTGACGCTCCTCTTGTCGCTGCTTCAACATAATGATCGCCGATACGTCGCTAATCGCGTTCCAACTCTCTTCCGAGCTTATCATGTGCTTAATCATGTTTTCAGGTGTTAATACTTCCCCCAGTCTCTGCGCCACTAGCTGGCGTTCTGCTTCATACCGCAGACAATAGAACATGATATGTTCAGCGTCTTCAACTGCTCCCGGGCAGGTTGGACAAACTGGGTTGTCGTCGTATCCAAACCTGTGGAGATATGCTCTAAAGCATCCGTGTCCTGTAAGAACCTGCCTCAGATAGAAGTTTAAATCCCCATGTTTTCTGGTGATCCACACTTCGATGTTGGGTATAATCTTATGAGTCCAGCGTCCTTTTTCAGAGCTATCTCATCTCTGTTACCAAATCCGTAGACTTTTTGTCCTTGGTGGAGTCTGGCTATCTGTTGGCATTGTCGCTAATCTCGCCGTTGGCTGTACGCTGGTACAGTCGCCTTGCTCGATGGTACTCTGCACGCAGTGTGGCTATCTCCTCATTCCACCAATATACTGGTGCCGGTGTAAATTGCCATTTTTTTTTTCGTTGCATTGATGCGTCGCAGGCTCTTTTCAGTCCGTCTATGAGCTGTTTTGCCTTGTCAGCGGGTGATCCATTTGTTGATACCTCGTCCATCATCAACTGTAGTAGGTCAACATCTAGCGACTGTGGTTTCCATCCTCTTTGCTGTGATTGTCTTCTTGGTGCTCGACTGTTTCCACCAGTCTGTACCTCATATTTGATTGATGATCACTATGTGTGTACTCAGGACATACTTTCCACGATGCATTCGGTGCCAGGGATGGGCTTATGAAGGTGATGTCTATAATGGATCCTCTCCCGTTCTTGCAAAAGGTTAGCCTGTTTCCAGAATTCGCGAGAACAATATTCAGCGATGCGAACGCCTGTAGTAAGGTATTTCCCCTGGTGTTTGAGCCCCATTCTACCGCCCAAGCGTTGAAGTCACCCGCAATAACGAGTGGGGCTTTGCCTAGCTTGCGACATTGTCAACTAAGCTTTCATATTCTTCTTGGGTAAGGCTAGGAGGCGCGTAGCAGCTGAAGAAGTATGCACCGTTTATCTTGGCAAACACAAAGCCTGCTTGGCGTGTCTCCGTTTTCTCTTCAAAAGGTGGCCTACCACATATCCATATCGCAGCTTTGCCTGTAGTGTCTGCAGTCCATACACTTTCGTCCAGCTGTTTGTAAGGCTCGCTGAGAATCGCGGACGTCTGCATTATACTCACGGACCGTCTGAGTAAGAAGATCTTGGGCTGCTTCACAATGGTTGAGGTTTAGTTGGATGATCCTCATATTTGTTTTTTCGTGTTTTGCAGCGCGAGTTGGAAGGCAGGACATCTGATACTTCCAGAACTATGTTTGGTGCTGTTTCCACTTGCTTTACAGAGCATGCATTTGGGCTCTGAGGAGCAATTTTTGGCCATCTACCCCTGTTAATTGATAAACCAAGACCACCTTACCGCTGGTGGGGGGTGGTTATAGTCAACAAATAAAACACCTTTCTATTGGAGTTGTCGTATTCAAATCCACCTTCAATTTTTATTCTACCTCCTTTTATACAAATTACCTACAGTATAAATTATGCTGACATGCATATATTGTATATTCTCTTATATTACAAAACTTAAAATACGTGGGAACTGCTGCTGACTCGGCGGCGCTGACCAAAACCTGATATCATCGCAAAATTATGTACAATTTCCCGCGGTGTTTGTTTCCAATTAGGTGCATATATGTACGCAATTGTACATTCTGCCGGGCCGAACTGACTTATATGTTGAAGCCCGATGTTGTGAACCGCCTTGTAGCAGGTACTGGGGCCTGTGGTGCCAATATGGTTCTTCTCCTTTTATGCTGCCATACTATATATGCTACGATGGTGATGAATAATCCGCCAATGAGGCTGTAGGAAATGCTGAAGTGCACGTGGTGAGCCATTGAATCAACTGGCAGTTCCTCGTTATTTTTAAAATCTGCTATCCGTTTGTTTATGGTGTCATACTCCTCATTGTTGCTCTCGAGACTGTGATGTGAAATGACTAATGGTTTCTAAACATTTCTTGGGTTGTCTGATAATATTTCCGAGATATTTGTAGCAGGAATGAAGGCTTCGTTAAGTGTGCTGGACATACTCATCGTGTCCTGTTTGAGGATGCAGTTTGACTCTAATGTTAAAATACCATCGTCTTGTAGCGAAACTTCTAGGATCCGTCTTCCGCAGATTATGTTAAAGGTGTACTTCCTGTCCAAAAAGTATATCCAACTATTGGGGTTATTTAGCTGGGATACACACAGGAGATGGGCTTATGCTTCGTAGCTTGCAGAAGTTTGATAAGTTCGTGGTGTGGGTGAGTAGGTCTCTTTCACATCTGCTGACGTTGGATTGGCGATTAAACATGGGGTGTTGTTGTTGGCATAAGTATCTGTCGCTGCTTATTGTACATTTGCTGAGCTCCTCCCTTGTCATTCTGTAGTATGACTCTCTCAGTAGGTTAACTATTAAGTAGTCTAATGACGGTTCAATGAAGACAAATTCATTTCTCTGGGGTGTTGGTACTGGTATGACCTTAAACATTTCATAGTCTTCTGACTTGATTAGTGGAAGTCTTAGGTCGAATATGATATTCTGCTGGGCTATTCGGGCCCTGGGTATAAGCAGCCTGTAAAGTGCTAGCAGATTCGAATCCATTCGGTCTTCTGCGACAGACACCTGTGGGGGTAAGTGCTTTCTTATCAACTCTAGCTGTGCGCGGAGTTGGTCTGGCGTTATTATAAGCGGATTAACTTTAGCGTGATGAAGATCCGTTAAAACGTCCAATAACGAATTTTGAACCTGCTGATAATTTACCATTGCTAAAGTGGTATAAGTTGACATAGCTAAGAACCTCTGTTCTGCCGCCGTCTGGTTGCTGGTTTTCGTTACAAAGCTTTTCAAGTTTTCTAGGTTGTCATGAAATACTTGGAGTTGCGCAGTCACAGCTTGCGTATTTTTCTGCAAGATGTTGCTAGTTGATTCTGCGATTGATGTTTGATTCTTTATCAGTGTAAGTAGATGGTTCTCATTCAATCGTGTTTGTTGAATCTGCTGCTCGTAATGCTCCGCATACGACTCGTCTAAAACCCCAAACAGCTTGTTCGCAACGGTTCCAACGAAGTCAAACGGTGATCGTTTCACCCTAGTCGCTGGCTCCCTTCCGGCTCCTTGTTTTAATCGGAGGTCGTTGTTGTTTTTTATAATTGTCAGTTGGTGGTTGAATTGTTGAATTATGTGGTGTTTCAGTGTATCAGCAACTTTCATTTTGCAGAATTTGTTCATTTCGTAAATTTTCGAATCCTGAAAGTTCCCGCCAGTAGTTGGTCAGATCATAATATGCGATTATCTTCCAGTCATTAATGATTAGGTTAATGTTCCCAATTTTTTCAAAGTAGATCCCCGGGCGATTTCTAAATGGTGTAACTTTGAAACCTTCAGGTGCTGCATCTAATGCCGTGGCGCACCTTCTGCCTAATGCCATTATCACCAACATTGTGTACAGGAATCGTAACTATGGTCCTTTCTTCAGCCTTCTCTTCTTTTCTTGAGTGTTGCTCTGAATTTCGTCTGTCAGTTTTATCGGTCGACCTTGGTTTACTGCCTCCGACCTTAGAAATGTTAACAAGCAGGTAGTTGGTAATTTGATCAGTCCGCTCACTGCCGTCTAGTTTTTCCCTTTGTTCTTCGTTATCGCTTATTGGGAGTAGACAGATCTTAGTGACTGGCCTTTTGTAGATCTTATTCCTTGCTTTGATGGTTACTACACGCACCAGACCATCTTCTCCAGCATGCGTCTCTATTACTTTTCCAAACATCCACCTTGTGGGAGGAAGTTGTTCGTCTTTCACCAAAACAATGTTGCCAACCTTAAGATTTTCGTTCCTTGTTGTCCATTTCGGACGTTGTTGTAGTGTCGTTAGATATTCCATACTCCATCTTTTTAGAAATTTTGTTGCAATCGTTCTATCAGCTGCCATTGCGTCAATAAACCTTCTTTTTCATTTAGTCTATGCCGTTCCGGGGGTGCCAGTAAAGTTGTTCCTATCAAGAAATGACCTGGCGTCAAGACATCTACTTCAGGATCATTTGAAATTGGACCAAGAGGTCTTGAGTTTAGGCATGCTTCGATCTGACTTAATAGCATAGACATCTCTTCGTATGTCAACTTGTGCTCCCCATTGGTTCGTTTGAGATGGTGTTTAACTGACTTCACTCCTGCCTCCCATAGGCCACCAAAGTGGGTTGCCGCTGGGGGTATGAAATGCCATTCCGTATGGTAAGTTGTTAGTGCCTCGCATATTTCATCGTTGTACTCTTTCGCCTCCCTTGCATTTAGCTGAAGAATTTTGTTTGCAGCGACATAATTCGTACCATTGTCACTGTATAGGTACCCCACATAGCCTCTGCTGGCGCACAATCTCTTAAATGCTGCTATGAAGGTATTTGCTGTTAAGTCGCTAACAACTTCGAGGTGAACTGCTTTTGTTGCGAAGCATATAAATACTGCTATATATCCCTTATATGACTTATTTCCCCTTTCTTTCGTCGCCCTGATGTCTATAGGTCCTGCATAGTCGACTCCTGTATGCAAAAATGGCCTAGCTTTGGACACTCTTGATTTTGGCAGATTTCCCATCATTTGAGTTCTCGTTGACGTTCTGTGTCGAAAACACGTGGTACATCTACGGACTCGTTGTTTGACTTAGACCACTCAGAATCCAGTATCTTTGTCGTAGATGTGCATGGGTAAGAGAGTAGCCTCCATGTAAAGTGGTTTTGTGAGCCTCGTCGATCAACATAGTGGTCAAACACCCGGAATGGGGGATGATTATGGGATGTTTCTGCGAGCATGACAGTTCTGCTTTTGCCAATCATCCTCCTACTCGCATCACCTCGTTCTCACCCAGGAATGGGTTATGGCACCGAAGTTTACTCTTCCTGTCAATTTCCCTTCCTCTCTTCAAGTTGTCGACTTCATTCTTGAACGTTGTCTGCTGCACAAGTCGAATGACAACGGTCGCGGCGCTATCGATTTCTTGACATGTGATTTGACCTCGCAGTTTATTGTCTTTTGATGATCGTGAGTTGTGCACAAATCGTTTACAAAAAGCGAGTATTCTTGTTATTCGTCTAATTGTGCTATACTGCGACAGCAATCTTCCTACAACATCTGGTTCCATTGTTGAAGTAAAGGTGTTTGTGTGTAGTTTCTTAACTTCCTCGTTGGTGCTGTGAGGTGTGCAGTGTAGTTCACCTCTGCCTGCGCTAGCCATGTTGGACCTGCCCACCAAATAGAGTGGGCGTTGAGTTCTGAAGGCAATAGTCCTCTAGACGCACAATCAGCTTGTTACGTGACCGGTGTCATTTCCAGGGATAAAACCCACTAACGTTGCATATCAATGGACAATAATATGTTCCCACGGCACTAAACAATTGAGTGATCAATTGTCGACGGCAACTCTTTGGTTGATGCAAGATCATTTACCTCTTCGCAGAGCAGCGTAGGGAATATGAGTGACGTCATCTCTACAAACCAGATGAAAAAAGAAAGTAACCGGAGATTAAAGTTTAACATTTTTAAGAGTCCTACAGATCCGTTCCTACCCGTTGATTCCACCTACGAATGGGTTAGTTAAGTCTAACCAATTAAAGAAAAAGTATGGTAATCATCATAATTTTATTTTGCAATGCATTGCGCATTGTTGACATCTTTGTGATATGTGTCTCGTCAATATCACTGTGCTCCTTCCTCCTCCAGTCATCCTGCCCTGTCTCTTTCTGTCACTCTGAGAGTATTCCCGTAATGCATTATGCAATATGAGTAGTGGTCGGTTCACAATTAGTACATTGTATCGTTTATTTTATAGGAAGAGTGAGTATGTTATCTTAAGGTTATTTGTTATTTGTTATTTTATAGTTAGTTAGATGCTAGTAGGTGATATTCCACCTGGGTATCATAGGTTGAAGGAGCGTGTACAAGCTAAGTGGTGTAATGACATAACACAATATCAACACCGTGACCTGACCGTACCTTGACGACGGACTTTGAGAGAGTTAATTTTCCCCTCCCAATGTTCCAATTTGAAAACTAGCAAAGTATATAAATATAAAAAAAAAAGAGTAGGAGTAACTAGGGCAAAAGATCAACGACCGATGCCTCAATTGCGTTTGGCGATAAGAAGCAGCTGGTCGGCGATCTCCTCAGAATCAGTGACGTGTATCGTATCGAATTAACTTTTTTGCTAGGGGGTAAGTTCGCATACATAGTTAATTAACACAGAGAATAGACTATAAAGAGGATTTCGTTTTTACAGCACAGGTCCTACAAAGAGAAAAAATAAAAAAACTCAAACCTCTGCATATTTGGACAGTTTTTTTTTGCCTTTTTATTTGGCTCTCCTTGTTTTTTTTGCCTCCTTTTTTTTGCCCTCTAAAAGAATAAAAAGAAAGATATTGCAGCAAATTTCAAAGGCCTAAATAACGGCGCACAAAGAACGGTCCTTATACCGTACTGGACGCTATTTGCGTTTACAGCTGTACATCAGGCGTCAACCAAACGGTGACGTGGACTTCCACCGTGGGAACAAGGCGCTCCTATAGGGCGCACCAGTGCAACGAAAAAACATTTTTTTTTTTGTGAAGTGAAGTTTAGCCTAAAAATTTTTTTTATTCTTAGTTTTGGGTTTTTTTTTTGAATTTTTTTTTTAAATTTATATAGATATATAGTGAATAATATTAGAGTAGATAAGAGAATTTTGAAATTTGTAAGGTTAGGATAAGGACGAAAATACTGCCCTTAGCAAATTTTAATTATTTTTAAAAGTGTTTGTGCGCGTTGGAGCTCGAGTGGAAGGAGTTCCATTACGTCACTTCTTGTGCTGCCGGCAGAACAACGAGGGGCAGGAAAACCGTGAGTAATAGTTTTAAGGTATTTTTTTTGTTAAGGACGGCCAATTCTTCTTCCCTACCTCATTAAGAACTAGCTATAATAACCTTTTTTTTTTAAGATAAGTTTTAATGCTGCTTTTTTTTTTTTTTAATGCTGTGTTTATTTATGAATATCAATAAACTTTACTTCGTGAAATAGATTTAAAGATGTGTGGTTAGTTGAACGTGCTCTAGTGGTGTGAAGGAGTGGGAAGGCCGTCCTTCCTTTGGTCAGGTGTGACGATGACGTGACGTGACACGTACTCTGACGTTACGAAGACAGGATGTGACGACAAACGAACTTCCTCTACAGAACTAGACCCATTGTGACTGGGCTTTTCTTTTGGCGTGATAGGGGCTGTCTTCCAACTAACTCCGGCCAAGGGAGACAGCGAAGGAGGTGCTTTTAAGGCACCAGGGAGGGTCGGCCAAGCCAGTGCCAACAACATCATCAGGCACGTCTCTGAGATGAGACGAACCGATACCGGGGAGAGACGCTGGAAAGGAGATGGTTACGCGGTAGCTTTAGGTTAGGATAGTTTTAAGATAGATTAGGTGTAGGTTAAGATTTAGCTTACGGTTCTAGATTAGTTAGGGTATAGTTAGGTAAGTTAGATGTAGGTTAGGATAGTTTAAAGATAGATTAGGTGTAGGTTAGGATTCAGATTACGGTTCTAGATTAGTTAGGGTATAGTTAGGTAAGTTAGATGTAGTTCGCGGTTTTCTTTCCAGCCTTCCTCCGTGGTATGGGCATCGGTCCTTGGACACCTTTTCTTTTCTCCTATCTTCTGTCCTATCTTTTTAAGTCCGTCCGTGACCAGAGTAAAGTAGCTTCCTATCTTCTTTTTGATTTCATTTTTTTTATTAGGCACGAAATTTTGTGTTTGAGCAGGTGGTGTAAGAGAGAGGGGAGACAAGAACCAGCCCCGTCCGACGAGTTAAGCCGTGCAACCGCATGCGTGCCGCCGTCCTCCTCCCCGCACCGAAGATGCCTCCGTGGCCTGCCCCTGGCTCATAACAAGCTGGATTGTCCTTACCCTTTACATGGTGCCATTTGTCTGAGCTTACTAGTTTGGTTATTATCGTTACTCTGGCCGCTACGTAGTTTTTCCATTTGTTAGGGTTTCCAGTGATCCATGCTAAGGTAATTGATGAGTCTGTCCATGCATGTGTTTCCAGATCCTTTATTTCTTATTTTGCCTTGGTTTTTTGAAGTAATTTTGCCAGCAGTACTGCTCCGCAAAGTTTTTTATTGGTGCCACCTTTGTCTTAGCACACAGTAATCTTGTGATAATTTCTCCAGAAAGAGTTGTAATTCTTGTATAAATCGCGGCTGCGTATGCCCTCTCTGATGCGTCACAAAATCCATGTAGTTCTTTGCGGTTTATCAATTCGTATTGGATCCATCGTGGTATTTTAATTTCTTCTATACAAGACAGTTGGCTTCTGAAGACTTTCCATTCGTGAGCGTTTTCATCCGAAAGTATTTCATCCCAAGTTTTTTCCGATTTCCAGAGTTGTTGTTGTATTAGCTTTGCTCTTATTATAATTGGGTCAAGCTAGCCAGCCCAATGGGTCAAATAGCCTAGTTGTTTCTGACACAATTTTTCTTTTTGTCAAATTTGTATTTGCTGTTACAATATTAACTTTGAACTCAAACGTGTCGGACTCCGGTCGCCAGTATATTCCCAGGGTTTTAATGGGATCGTAGCCATTTATTTTGAATCTTCCTGGCTCTTGATCCTCTGATGTTATATTTTTCAAAATGGCTTTTGAATTTGAAGACCATTTGCGTAGTCTGAATCCTCCGCTCGCCATGAGTTGTACTAATTGGTTTTGTGCCTCTACCGCTGCGTCTAATGCATCTGCTCCTGACAGTACGTCGTCAACGTCGAAATCTCGGCAAGTTATCCTTGAAGCTATTTCAAATTTTTCTTTTTCATCGCAAGCGAGTTGTTGAAGTGTTCTTATCGCCAGATATGGAGCTGAGGAGGTTCCGTAAGTCACGGGGTTTAACCGATATTCCTTAATCTTTTGTGTTGGGCTTTCTCTCCACAATATACGCTGAAAGTCTCTGTCTTCATGAGCCACTAGTATTTGGCGATACATTTTTTCAATGTCCGCCCTGTAGACAATTTTATGTTTTCTCCATCGCACTAGTATGGAGTATAAGTCCTGTTGTATGACTGGACCTGTAAGCATTGTGTCATTTAAGGTTACTCCTGAACTCGTTCGTGACGACGCGTCAAAGACCACTCGAACCTTGGTTGATGAGCTATCTGGTTTGATGACGGCATGGTGCGGTAGGTAGTATGCTTCATTCGTTGATTTCATAACCGACATTGGGGTCACTTCTTCCATATGTCCGAGCTGAATGTACTCCCTCATTGTACGTAGTCCTCATGGAGTTTGCTATTTCGCGTACATTTTTTCTCCATCTGAAGAAATCGAGCTAACGCTCTGTCTTTTGACTCGCCCAACTTGCCTGCGTCTTCTTTGAACGGTCGAACTATGTATCTTCCAGCTTCGTCCCTCTTGTGTGTTTCCCTGAACATTTCTTCGCACCGAGCTTCTTCTGCCGTGTGAGCTCTTTTTTCTTGTACGTCTTCCATTTTCCGAAATTTAAGTTCATTTAAGTTGATCCTTTAGCTCTGTGTTGGATATTAAACAAACTGATGTTTCGTTTGCCTTGGAGCGATGTTGAATACTTCCAGATAGTATCCAACCTAATTGAATGTTTTGAGCGACTGGGGTGCCATGGTTGCCTTTAATCACCCCTTCAAGAATTATGTCCTGGAAAACATCCGCTCCTATCAGCATATCTACGGCCGCTTTTTTGTTGTATGATGGATCCGCCAAAGGTAAATGTTTGATATGATCCCAATCGTTGGTTGTAAATGATTCTTCCGGTAGTACCCTTGTTAGCTTGTTTAGTACCAGGAATTCTCTCCATAGTTGAAATTCTGATGGGTATATGGACTGAATTTGTAGGTCAACCTTACTGTTTGCCATTCCTGCATGCGTCGCTCCAAGGCCAGTAATAGAAGCATTTGCTCTTTTCCGTTGTAGTTGCAGTCTTTGTACTGCATCTTCGGTGATGAAAGAGGACTGAGAGCCCCGGTCGATTAGGGCTCTAAGGAAGTAATCACAACCCTTCCAATTGGTTTTTACCACTGCTGTTGCTAATAATGTTGTACTACGCTGTTTATTGGCAGAAAAGTTCGTTTGCTGCTGTTGAGGTTGCCAATCTACGTGGTAAATGTGGAGTAGTGTGTGGTGACGTTGGTGACATATTTGGCAAGTCTTGCCCGACGGACATCTTGATGTGTCATGATTTTTTTTGAAACTATTTTTACACAGCTTTTCCTTTCGGACAACCTCCTTCCTTTGTGTGACTGGCATTTGGATAAATCTACTGCAGGTGTGAGGCCAATGAGCGCCATTGCATGCTTTGCAAAACGGAGTTACAGTTGCGTAGAAAAATCCCTGCCTATTGTTTAATGGCCTTTCGTCTCTTGGACTGTCCACTTTTTTCTTCTTTTCTTCTAAATTTTCCAGGACATGAAATTTGTTCTCTAGAAACTTAAAAAAATGCAAAAGTGGCTGCAAATCTTTTGGTTTTTTCAAAGACTGTTCATACGCCTTTCTCGTTTCGTTGTTCAGTTTTTGCGAGATAATATACAGTATTATAGGGTCCCAGCTCTCCGTGTCAATGTTCAATGTCAAAGGCATTGACACACTCCATCGATGTATCGTGTAGTCTTTTTAAATTTTCTGCAGATTCAACTTGGCGCTGCCTATGGTTAATCAGTGCCTGAATTTGCGCATTCACCAACATTCGGATGTTTTCGTATCTGTTTACCAAAGCTTCCCTTGCCGTCTCGTAGTTGCTGTCCATAATCTGCAAGTGCTGAATAATTTTGGCTGCTTCCGCCGTTACATTTATTTTTAGGTAATGCATTTTTTGAGCATTCCCAAGCTTGTCGTTTCTATGTATAGCTTGCTCGGATAGATCGAAGAATGACTTCCATTGTTTATAATCACCATTGAATGTTGGTAGCTTTAGAACGGGTAATTTCAGCTCGTGGTGCGTATTCTCTGTCGTGCCGTCTTGCCTCGTACCAATTGTCTGCTGGATCTCAAATCCGTCGGTCTTCTTCTGCAAATTCACCATAATAATTTTGTATATTTCCTCTAGTTCTTCGTGCTCGTTCATGTAATCTTCATCGGTTATTTCTCCTATTCATCCATTGGTTTTGCATTGCCAGTTGTTTATGGACATAGTACGCTTTTGATGTCTGCGATGATTTCTCCATCCTATCCACTGATCTGAAGAATGTTTGTTTCTGCATTTCTTGACGTTTCATTCTTCTTTTCTGCTCTTTATCTTGCTGGTCAGCGTTATTCGGCGACTTCCTGTATCCTGATGTTGAGGGTGTATTTATTGGCATAGCTGTATCTGAGTTGCCAACTAATTCTGCTACTTTTAGTAGGGGGTTCACTCTCTGGGCCTTAAATTCTTCTTCCAATATCTCCTTCAGCTTGCCTTCTAATTTGTTTCGTAGTGTCATCATCGTTAGTTCTACTGGCTTGTAGAAGTTGGCTTCGATGTATGGATGCCTTTCGCTGAACTGCTCATGCCTTCGTATTTGTTTATCTCCGTTTTCAAACTCCTTCCAGTGATGGTCAAGGTCATCTAATCGTTCCTTGACGAATTCCTTCGTTCGTCTTACCTTGGGTTCTTTCGTGTACTTTTCGGATATTTTCTTTATCCATTCAGCCCTCTCCCGCTGTTGTTGAGCCAAATCGTCTACACTCGTCATTGTTAGCTTCTCCTATCTCGTCTCGTATTTTCACTATAAACACTATTCACTACTTATAAAACGTGTTCGATTCTCTTAGTCGTAGTTCAGTAAATCGAAGGACCAACTATGTTAATTGATAAACTAAGACCACCTTACCGCTGGTGGGGGGTGGTTATAGTTAACAAATAAAACACCTTTCTATGGGAGTTGTCGTATTCAAATCCACCTTCAATTTTTATTCTACCTCCTTTTATACAAATTACCTACAGTATAAATTATGCTGACATGCATATATTGTATTAGCTGACCCGTGCTCGCCTTCCTGCGCCCCCTTCCAGTTTTAGGAATTTCCCATGAAATAGATTTGTAGGAAATTGGGATTAGCGTTACTGTCAGGCATTAATGTTCCGATAAGGTGGTAAATTTGACCCTGAATCTTTAAAGTGGGCAAAAAGTTGCCTTCTGTTATGCGTTTACCAACAAAGGAAGTCATTTGAAAGGCTGAGTTAAACTTTCTAGGACTCTCTAAAAAAGTTTTTGATAAAGGATGTGATCACCCAGCAGAATGCTCTTTGGTGGTTCCGGCGGTGCACCGATTTCTCTGAGCATAACTTTTCCGCTTGAACAACACAATCCAGCAGATTCGTTTGCCCGCTTTTGTACACCACAAAAGCTCATTCATTGTACCTACATGCTATGATTGCCCAGCAGAATGCTCTTTGGTGCTTCCGGCGGTGCACCGATTTCTCTGAGCATAACTTTTCCGCTTGAACAACACAATCCAGCAGATTGTTTTGCCCGCTTCTGTACACCACAAAAGCTCAGACATTGTACCTACATGCTACTCCTTTTCGTATGAAATGAAACATTCATATTGAAAACATGAATTTTTCTTTAGGCTCCACGGTCGGACAACATTTTCACCGACAAGAATAAACCGTTCACTAACAGAACCAAGTCTATTAATAGCGGAACTTAACACATTTCTCAGCCGAAACATCCGCCTAATTTTTGTATCTTTACTCCTTCGCCCAATATCAGGCTTAGAATATCTCTTACTCATTTTAGGTGACGCCACACATTCGTTGGAATGCATAGCAACTGATTCGGTTAAACTACAATACTGAAAATGTGCAAACTCAATATTAGAACATCCCCAGTGGGAATCGCTACCACAGCACATACAGACACAACATGCACACAACCCATCCACTATGCATGCATAACAGAAAAATATAAGGATAAGTAAACACACATCCTCCTACCACCAGTCACTCGCCCCTGCTCATAAATTTAGCGAAGAGGCAGCGAAAGGAGAATAAAGAAAAAAAAAGATTAGCACCACTGAGACATGGTTGGGAGATATGATCAACGAAAAATTAATCAAATTCTAAATTTTACAAATGATATTTTTGATATTGCTCAGCTTCTAGATGACGTAGAATCATGATTTTGGACTTAGAATTTGCGTCTTTAAAAACTCTTAACGACAAAGCTAATTTGATTAAAATCGACAAAGGCAAAGTTGACGTTATTTGTGTTTCTAAGTTATTTTGTCTCTTTTCGTGGTCTCCCAAGCACAAAATTGTATAAGAAGCTTTTTCTAAACCTGGTCCATGCGATTTCGCAATCAATAAAAAAAAATCATTAAAATCGGTTCAGCCGTTTTCTTACAAACACCGGACAAAGAAATATCAACTTAATTTTATAATAGTAGTAGATATTCTCTTATATTACAAAACTTAAAATACGTGGGAACTGCTGCTGACTCGGCGGCGCTGACCAAAACCTGATATCAACGCAAAATTATGTACAATTTCCCGCGGTGTTTGTTTCCAATTAGGTGCATATGTACGCATTTGTACAGCCCCTTTTCAAAACACCTGAAACAGCGTCCAGACCGATTATCGCTTTTGCAGTCCCTGGAGAGGTGACCGTATTCAAGACATCGGTAACATCTGTTCACGTCAGTCTTTTCTCTCACTCGGCAGTTTACCCATCCTATTCTAATTCTTCCGATCGCCAGCGCTTTGGTATCGATGTTTGCTGGAAGTGGTGTAAGCCTTGCAGTCTGGGTTGCATCGTAGGATTTCCTCATACTCCTAATTGCTGTCGCTGGGATCAACTTTCCGAGCTGCTCCGAGAGGGCTAGCTTGATTTCCTCCTTAGTATTAATTTCGTCCAAGTCCCTCACCTCGATCAGCAACTCGTGTGTCACGGCTTTGACATCGGCTTTCACTTCCAGTATCTTTTTTACTTTTTGCCTGCTGTTCTCTTCAGCTGTAGTAAAAGATCTCCTTTCGCCGTTTTCCTGACTTGATTGACGCTATCTCCAAGATCCTTTAGCGTTTGATCAGTTTTCACCTTCCTCAGCATGTCCAAATAGGAAAGGTCTCCTGTGGCTCTTATACCAAGTGCAACCGGTCGCATTGGTTTCCTTTTCTTCCTTTCACGTCCCAATACTTGGGTCCATTCCTGCTTTTTTGGCGGTAACTTCTTTACTGGTACTGCTGAGCTTGGGGTTTCCAGTAGTTTGCTATGTTATGCCATAATTTTCTTCGTTTCCGATCTCTTTCTTTTCGGGTCGGGTAGCTGATTTGGGTCTTGACATGCCTGCGTGGTTGTCTTAGGCGTCGTATCTCTTCTTCTTTTTTCCGTGTGAGCCTTCGTGCTATCCTTTCTGTTCCCGAGGACCTCGCAGTAACTCAGTTGCTCCGTCTGTGTTTCTTGGGTCGCGTGTTCTTTTCTTATCGCTCTTCGCGAAGATTCGCATTGTTCCACATTTTTGTAGTAAGTTCGGATGGAAATTACTAGTTTTCTTATTTCGTGATGCACGTTGTTTTTCCCTTGAATAAAATCCATCAGCTCATTGATCTTACTGCCAAGGATTTTCATCGCATCGTTCTCCTTTTGCTCTTTGGGCTAGTTTGTGCTTGGGAAAATCACAGGTGTACTGATTCCCAATGTACTCGTTTTAATTCTTGAGTTGGTGTTAGATCCTGATGGTGGTGATCTAGAAATTCCGCTTCTTAAAAGCAATAGTTGGTCCTCCCCAGAATCCGAGGGACCGACCTCCGAAGAGGGTGGATTTGCCAGCTTAGCTGATCTACCACCTGAGGTAATAATTCCTTTTGTGCTCTCCATTGCATTGTTTACGACGGTGCATTTTATTCCTTCTGCCAGGTATGTAAGCTGCCGTCCTTCTAGGATCAGTCGCAGACAAGAGAGCCGCCAATTCTGGGTCAGACTCTTCTAGATTTCATCCTTCAGTTTCATCTTTCAGTTATGACCTTCCTGCCAAGGGTGGCCCGACCAGGAGTTTGTACTCAGGACAGTATTGCTCAAAACGTCTTTAAGACTGCTGGATTTTAGTCGCCTTTTACGACATGCATGCCTAACAACAGATCTATTCTGATACCAATCTACATACATTGGTACCCATGTTGCATATAGGTGCGTCATTTAAGAGTATGTACATACATATGTACATATGAATGTATCTTGGATTGGTTTAGTTTTAGTTAGTACATATTTCGCATGCGTGTTTGATACAAGAAAGAAAAAGTGAGGCCGCCGATTAAGAATGGTACATAAAGGTTATTAAAATTTTTATTTCCACGTTCTTGAAAAAAAAGAGTAGGGTGATAGCGACATCCGATCACCAATCTGTCTGTTGGCCGCTACAGTTGATGAATGCTATGCAGGTAGGTAGGTAAGTATGTAGATGGGTGCCTTGTGACATAGAGTCACTGCTCACTTA
Source organism: Blera fallax (assembly GCA_946965025.1). Classification (NCBI taxonomy): domain Eukaryota; kingdom Metazoa; phylum Arthropoda; class Insecta; order Diptera; family Syrphidae; genus Blera; species Blera fallax. Next base: position 55,690,477 of record OX337246.1, read on the forward strand.
GACCAGGTCGATCCATTATGCCCAATCTTTTTAACCCTGGAAACATGTGAAACCGCTGTTAGAACCACCCAGAAAATGATATGAATCTCAGGAGGTCCGTCAGCTCTACATTTCCTAAGTCCTCCAGTTCCGAAAAGAAGTAACTTCCAAGAGTCCTCATTCTTATGACGGATAGGGCAGGACAATCAAACAGCAGATGACGAACAGATTCGAGTTCTTCTTCGTCCCTGCAACTTCTGCAAAAGTCGTTATGTAGCACACCGAGTCGTTCTGCATGAACGCCGATAGCACAGTGTCCAGTAATTATGCCAGAAACAACCCGTGCGTTATAACGACTAAGTTTTACCAGAGAGGTTGATCTCTTCTTACTGAAGGCTGGCCATAGCGTCCTGGCCGTTGTTTCCAGATGAACCCAACGTCTGTTTGCTCGGCCGATGGTTTCATTTTCTATCTTTTTCCGTAAGGAACTGATTGGGGTTACTACAAAAGGGAGGGCCCGCGATAAGTGCAGCGCCGATCCTTTCCTAGCAGGCTCATCAGCCTTTTCATTTTCTTTGATATCCATGTGCCCTGGTACTCTGCAGAGAGTCACCGCATTGGCTCTAGATATCTAATTTAGGGGTGACTTGCAGATTCTAACAAGCCTCGACCTGATTACCGCGGAGTCCAGAGCCTTAACGGCTGCCTGGCTGTCTATATAGACAGTGATCGTTTTGCCAACGATATTACTCTCGCGAATAATTTCAGCAGGATGTATGATGGCTGTTACTACGGCCTGAAAGACGCTGCAGTCGTCGTGAATTCTAAACGAGTGGTTTATTCCTAGGGCTTTACAATAAACTCCGGCTCCCGTGCCAATGTCCATTTTAGAACCATCGGTATAGAATGCCAGCTCCTTTTTATGCTCCTACGGTTCTTCCAGTACATTCTGTCAAGAATTCTTGTAGCGAATCTCCTTTCAAAGGCTAATATAGGGTTCATGTGATCAGTTTCCGTCGACCTGTTGGTAGTGTCTCTCATCGAGACAAAATGGATGCATGACCGTAGAGGCTCGATGACCATAGTCGACCCTCTTTTAGTCTTACCGCGGTTTTGGCAGCGAGACTGCTACACAATAGATCAAGCGGAATGAAACTAAGCATGGTTTCCATTGCTTCTGTCGGTGTTGTTCTCATTGATCCCATGACTCCGATACGAGCTGCCCTCTGGATTTTGGTGAGGTTTGAGAGCTGGTATTGCTTCTCAAGTACTATCCACCATACTAATGAACCATATGTGAGAATGGGTCTTACCACCGCCGTGTATATCCAGTACACCACACCTGGCTTAAAACCCCACGTATTACTGAAGGCCTTCTTGCAAGCATAGAAAGCTACACTTGCTTTCTTGATTCGTTCGGTAATGTTATCCTTCCAATTTAATTTGGAATCCAATATTACGCCCAGGTATCGAGCTGAACTTGGGAGACTTAGTTCAGTACCACCGATATTTGGGGGTCTGAAGGTAGGGGTTGATCTTTTCTTAGTGAAAAGGACTACCTCCGTTTTTGAGGGGTTCACTCCCAGTCCTTTTTTTTGTCTATATTGTCTTTTAATGTCTATATACAGTGCGGGCGTTGAAAGGAAGATAGAGAGAGAGAGAAAGAGATTGGTGTAGTGGTTTGAAACTCAGGTGTATTAGGTTTCACACATTAGCTCCAGGGGTGGTGTCCAGATAACTGGGGAGATTGTTTGTTGTCATTTATTTGTTTTGCCTTCGCTTCTGATTCACAGTATTTTTTCCCCGATCCCCCGATATCAATTATCAACAGAGCGATCAATTTCTCCAGCCATATGACAAAAATACTGCCAGTGTTATGCCTTCGCAGTAGTGTTGTCACAAACATTGCTACCGACCCATTTATCTACTAGTTGTAGTGCGAGATTGAGTCTTTCACTTAGGACTGAAGGAAATTTTCCCGAAACCAGAATGGCCACATCTTGGCATAGGCCGTCACGTTGAAGCCGTTATCCTTCAGTATTACCAAGATCTCATCCACTACAAGGATCCATATAAGGAGAGACAGAACTCCGCCTTGGACGGTTCCTCTGCAGACCCTTCTCCGAACGGTTATGTCTCCTTGCGTCGAATATATAACTCTTGATTTAAGCATCTGCGCAATCCAGTTGCAGAGGCCGGTGTTAAGGTGAGCTCAGTGTAGGCTGATCGACCTTTTGCGGGGATTTTTTGTGTCCTCCGAGGATCTGACCCTCTTCGATACGAAGTCCTGCCTCCTGGTCTCAGCCGACGTCGACGCTCAGCAGCCCACGAGATTTCTGGCTGCTCAACCACAGGATCTGCCTCATCAGCACCGGTCCTGTTGGTGGTTTTGCCACTTTTTTTGTCCACTCCCTTTCCGCCTTGGCTTACCTTAGGGGCATCGGCTTTGCGGGTGGCACTGGTTGCAGCAGCGCTCTGTTTAGGTGCAGGCCTCGTCAGAGCGTCCTTTGATATTACATCAAGAGCCCAGGCCAGGGAGTTCTACTCCTTCTCGGATACGGAAGAGGGCTCCTTCGCGTCCAGAATCGTTTTGATGTGCGTCGCTCTACGGAACAACCGCCGTCTCATCTGACCTGGGGAGACTTTCTTCCCTGTCTTCGTTTTCCGGGGACTCCTTGGTGGATCTGCCAATAGCTGCTCCTCCAGTTCCATGGAGATCTCCTCATCCGAAGTAGCTGCTGGTGGTGGATGCAGCTCAGCCAGTGGTGGTGCGCTCACGAATAGCGTGTCTGCCTCCAGACTGGTTTTTTCGTCTGTTTGTATGTTTTTTGTTTTGTTTTTGTTATTTTCGTTTGTGTTCATTTTGTTCCCATGAGTAAGGCCGGAAAAACATGTACGCCCCGCCAGAGCCGCCATACCGGGGTAAGGCATTTATTTTCCACAGACCTTGCCAGGGCATCTGTGAGAGCTCGTTAGTGGTTGGTATTATCCCCCCAACCTTTCATTTTTCGGAACGGTTTTGGTTGCTCACTCCACCGGTAGAATAAGGCAGACTATCTCTTAGTTTTGGGACCTCAGAGAGTCAGGAGTTACTCAGCACACGCCGACATAGTTCCGTGATACCTTCAGTCCTACTTAAGCCCCAGCACCGCGACAAGGTGGATAGTCATCGCTGGGGTGAATGCTATGCAAGTGAGATGCTTGAGAAATATAAAAATTTGGAAGAAGAGCCGACAAAGGATTGAAAAGTATCCAAATTTTTCTAGGGTTGGTGGGTGATTATAATTATATGACGAAATACATTGTATGTATGTAGGGTAAAACTGGGCTAGTTGGGCCACGAGAATTATTCAAGAACCGCAAGTACTACACTAACAATATCATACACGAATGGAGTTACATTGTAGCACACTAACCAACACGTGCAAAACTGATCTCAGTTGCATTGTTTCAGAAGACGGGGAACCACAAGCATTCTTGTTTTTTAAGTGAAAAAGTTGAAAATTGTCTTCATTAATTTTTTTTTTCACTCTTGTGGTGAAAAGGTGCATATCATACATTAAGGATAGTATTTTCAGGAGTCACGTTATTATATTATAGTATGCCGTATTAAAAACTACTGACTTGGTGCATAAGAAAAACTTGTCTTCAAATTTAAAGTTTCAAGTGCAGAATGATTTAGTAGAAGAAAATATACGTACCTACATATGTACCTGTTGCTATAAAATGGAATGCCCAGGCGCAGGTTCACATCTAACACTGAAACATATGGAGATACCCCTGCAGACTTTTTTTTTATTACATAGAAAAATATAAATTTTGTCAATCCATTGCGTACACTAATCAATTACTTTCTTTAAATTCACACGGTATGTTTCTCCGTGAATTAGCTTCATATTTTTTTTTTTTCTTTTTAAGGCAAACATTTTCTATCATTTTATCAATCTTTCTTTTTCTATCCCTTAAAACAAACAGATCGAACTTAATATTGTTCGCTTACAAAACATTTCATACCTATGTATTTCTTACCATCCCTCCCTCGCGTGACTGCACACCTCGTCGTGGTGCAAGGGCCAAAAAGAGGTCAATGACTCTCGGGACTAAGTCCCTAGACGAGACTCGAAACTAAGATGTAGTCGACACTTAACCTTCCCTTCCCATCCTTTCCTTTTCCCCTCTCCCCTCCGGTGGGCCGTATCAAGGTGTAATACGACCCGTGCCGAGAATCAACCTGGCTGGGGCCCATTTAAAAAAAAAAGCTCAGTCGTGAACGGAGTATTCGGATACCTGGCGACCTCCCGATTCGCTTGCTTTATCTGCGTATTGCGGATCTCTGCACAGACAGACATTCCTTTCTCCGCCACTCGTGGGAACACTAAATGAACAATTCAAAAAAACAAATAAAAAAAAACAAACAAAAATTGAGACCGGTTCTCCTTTAAAACCGGGCGGTAGTACGGCGCTTAAGCTGTCTACCGGCAAAGCTCCTGAAGTGCTGGTAAGCGGGAAGATTGTGGCTTCACATGATCCTACCACTACCAAAAGCCGCGCGGAGCCCCAAGGTACAAGTACCCTCCCACGTTCCACTATTGACTCTTCGAGAACAAGTCGTCTCCCTGCTCCCTCGAAAAAGGCGTACAAAGACTGTTGCACAGCCAGCCGTATTCTGGAGCACTTTGGTAATATACCGGAGTGCAAAAGAACCAGTGAAGAAGCTGGGACTAGCAGCGACTCAACGTCAAAGCGCCAACGATCATTGGAGGGATCCGTTTCGAATCCCAAGAGAGCCAGGGTACAAAACACAAGTATCTCCTCCAGGCCATCCAACGTTACATCGAAGTCCTTCAGCGACGTCCTTAAAGACAAGTTAGTGCTGGCGGTCATTGACAAGAGCGATGCGGACGGATCTATCGCCCCGGAAAAATGGAAGTTGATTCCTGCAAAACTTCCAATGGTTTTTTTCTTGGAAATCATGAAGGAGAATCCAGGTCCTCCTCCCAGATGCTGTGACGGTGGCTGGCATCAAGGCCACTTCAAGCTAATCGCCTGCGAAGAGCAGAGGTCATACGACCTATATAAGCTTGCTATAAAAATTAGGGGAGGTATGGCCAGGCGCGAAGCTCGAGGTTGTTGCGAGGGAAGATATCCCAAGTAGACTTAGAACTCGCACCTGGATCCCAGCGGAACCCTCCGATACGGATACGATCCTTGCGATCCTTAAAACCAGCAACCCCACATTACCGCTAAGCTGGACGAGCCTAAGGGTCTCTATAGATGTGCAATTATTGTATTCAATAAAGAGTCCCTAGCTCCTTTGGCGAAGACTGGTGGTGTTGTCTACTATGGTTTCGACCCTATTACGTTAAAGGTCTATAAGAAGGACGAGGAGTCCGATTTAAGTAAGATGCCTCCACACCCCTCAGACCCTATTCCTACATCAAATGACCAAGAGCCTTCTGTCTCCTTTCCATCTCTGGAGAGTAATGACTCTTAAGCGTCATTTTCGAAACAACATCCGTCTCTAGGCGATGACAATATGTCGGACATGGAAACGGATGATAATTTCGATAAAATGCACCCACTACTTTTAAGTGAGGATGAACTGTTGGAATCGTCCTCAGACTCGGAAGCCCTAAACTCCACAGTGGAAGAGGCCTCTCTGCCTGATTGTAGCGCTAATGCTGCAGTTAGTTCAGATTAACCTCCACCACTCCATTACGGCATCTGCCGCCCTTCTTCTCCGTCTGTCAAAGGATAGGGAAGATATCGTCTTGATCCAAGAACCCTGGGTTGTTAACAACTTGGTATGTGGACTCAAGACTCCTAATTACTACATTATGTATGCGCGGGCCGAAGGTAAGCCAAGATCGTGTATACTGGTAAAAAGTAGCCTAAAAGTAACTTTGCTCCCTAATTACAGCGATCGAGATACAACTGCGGCAAAAATAGAAACGATTGACGGATCTTATTACGTCATATCGGCGTATCTAGCTCATGAAAATATGGACTCTCTTTTTGGGGATAACCTGGAAGGCTGGTTGCTGATGCTGGGAGACAAAAAACTGGCCTAATTGTAGGCTGTAGACTGACGCCAACGCTTACCATACTGTATGGCTCTAATATCAACAAAAGAGGTGAGATACTTTTTGATTACATTTTAAGTACAAACCTCATTTTGTGCAACATAGGAAATGAGCCTACCTTCGTTACCAAAATCAGGCTAGAACTGCTGGACATCACCCTTGCCTCCGATAACATCCCACAACGTATAAAGAACTGGTAGGTATCAAAGGAACCCTCATTTTCGGATCATAGGTATCTCAAATTTTCTTTATATGTAGATCCCGCTAGCCCACCTGTTTTTATTAACTATCGTAAACCTGATTAGCTCAAGTATAGGGCAACTTTAATTAAATTAGTTACCTCAGAATACCTTAATCCTCCCTGCAACCCCAAGAGCTTGACAGCATGGTTGAGAATCTTACCCATGCTCTCTACACAGCAATGGCTTCCTCATGTCCCTTAATTCGCCCCCGAGGCAAGAAAAAGCCGCATTGGTGGACTGCAGAGTTAGGTCCTTTAAGAACTAAACGTAGAAAACTCTTCAACAATGCCAAAAGTACGAGGATTGCATCGGACTGGGACTTGTACAAGGCATCCCTAAGTATATACAAAAGAGAACTAAGAAAGCCAAACGTAATTCTTGGAGACTCTTCTGTGATAAAATAGAAGAAGCCTCTGAGGCATCTAGGCCAAGAAAAATTCTCCCCTCAAATCCAATAACTCCCAGTTTCCTTAAGAAAAATGATGGGTCTTGGACGACTTCTAGCGAAGAATCGTTCAATGTTCTGCTTGACACTCATTTCCCAGGCAGTTCCCATTCGGTAAGCAATATTGATAGATAGATAGATCGATGGATACATTTTATTTCATATAGAATTCAAATACATTAATTCATTCTAGATTACATTAGAGAATTTAAGAAATAATATAAGTGACATTTTTTATTTGTGTATACTTATAGTATTGAAATAGTTTTTTTTTTCCCGAGGGTAGGTGAAAATCTTCCATAGACACTATGAGAATAGCAAGCGCGTGCTCATAGTAGTGTCAGATTCTTACTGACCAAAAACACCACCCTTCGATATAAATTTGTTAGATATTGCAACTAAGAAATAACTTATCAAGCAATTTTTATATCACGTAATAGAAGCGTTTGGTAGGTTACTTTCCACTGAAAGATCCTACAGGTTCCGCAATATAAACGCGGTTAGTCCACAATCTAAACGCGGTAAATCTTTATCTCGCCAAGTCGAAAGGATTCGTCCTTTATAGTCGGCGCAATGGATTTTCCTGCTAGTTCCTGCTAGCTCCGCAGTTTAAACGCGGTTGCTCACTATCGCGCTAAGTCCAAAGGTTTGGTTCTTTGTAGACGGCGCAGTAAATTACTGTCATCCAAAATTTGAAGGACTGTATTATTTACCTGACTTTCTAGTCGACTTTTATGCTTTCTCGCATAGTTTCTGATTTCGTCTTCGATTGTTATAATGCCGAGATCTCTGTGTATATCTCTATTTCTGATATACCACGGTGCATTAACAATTCGTCTTAGCACTTTATTTTCAAAAGTTTGTAAAATATTAATATTACTTATTTTGGTACAACCCCAGAGTTGTATACCATATGTCCTGGCTTTAGCACTTGCTTGTATAAAAGCAGTTTGTTTCCTATATTAAGCTTGGAATACTTTCCAAGTAACCAATACATTTCTCTGTATTTGCTTTCTAGCTCTTTGCGTTTTTTCTTTACATGCGTCTTAGCCTCGTTTGCAAACGGAATTCGAACCGAGTTTGAAAAGATCGGCAAGTTATTTATTTTTTTGTAAGTAAAATTTACATGAACAGATTTGGTTTCATTCAGAGCCATTCGCCAAACCTTTGTCCATTCATTTACTCTATCCAATGCTTCTTGCAATTTTTCCGTAGTCTCTTCGACCGTTTTGCCTACTGCCAAGATAGCAGTGTAGCCAGCGCAGTACCATCTACTTGCGGTATATCACGAGTATATAATAGATACAAGAGTGGACCAAGGACGCTACCTTGCGGTACTCCAGCCAATATTTCCTTAAAGTCTGAATATTCGTTTCCGTGTTTGACGCGGAATAATCTATCCGTAAGATAGGTCTTCAAAATATTAAATAAAGGATCGGGCAGAACTTGTCGCAATTTAAACTTTAAGCCTTCATGCCAGACCTTGTCAAAAGCTTGAGAGACGTCAAGGAATACACTTGAGCAAATCATTTTTCCTTCAAATGATTTTTCTATTACATCTGTTATTCTATGTACTTGGTCCACCGTAGAGTGCTTGCTTCTAAACCCGAATTGATGATCCGGGATAAGACGTTTTTCTTCTATAATTGGCTGTATTCGCCTAAGCAATATTCTCTCGAATACTTTAGATATAATTGAAAGAAGCGAAATTGGTCGGTAAGACGTTTTCTCGTTCGGCGGTTTTCCTGGCTTAAGAACCATTATAACTTCCGCGAATTTCCATTGGCTGGGAACATATTCTAGTCTAAGCGCAGCATTTATAATGAAAAGAAGTTTAATTAAAGCTTTTCTGGGTAGTTCTTTGAGAACCTCTCCTGTGATAAGATCATATCCAGGAGCTTTCTTAGACTTTAATTTCTTTATTTCTTGCTTGACTTCATTTAGCGTTGCGTTTCTTATGACGCTATTGTCTATATCCGATGCGCTTATATTTTCAATAAGCGCTTGTCCATCAAACGGTTTGAAAGTTTCTTCCAGATGGTTGGCAAAAACTTGCGCTTTCTCTGTGTCATCTCTGGCCCATTCATCATTATTTTTTTTAATTGGGGCGGCTTGAATTTTAGGTTTTTTAATACCCTTTATAGCCTTCCAAAGCGAATAATTAGAATCTTTTTCAGCAGTTAAACTTTCAAGGTAACTTTGTATTCCACGATTTTTAAAATCATTGATGGTCTTTTTTAGCGGGTTGCACAATCGGTTTAGGTGTGCTTTATGTTGCGGAGCCCGAGTTTGTTGCCATTTTTTACGCGCTTTTCTCTTCTCCTTGATCATCTCTTTTATTTCGGATGGATACGTTTGGACATAACTGCCCGGCGTTTTCTTTTGTTTGGGAGTATTTTTCCACGCGGCACCCTGTACGATTTCAACACAGCGATCAACTTCGACTTCAAGTTCATAGGGTGTCTTAAGTGATACGCTCAGCTCGATATTTGCTTCAATATCTTTTTGAAGCTGTCCCAATTAGTTTTCACGTTGGTTAATCTATCTGGTTCTACTTTTTAATCAGAGCCCCGCTTATCGTCATAATGATTGGGGAATGATCAGAGGAGAGATCAAAGCTTTCTTCAACTTTTATACAGTTACCAGATATTCCTTTAACAACAAAGAAATCGATCAGATCCGGTATCTTATTTCTATCAGTCGGCCAGTATGTTGGTTTACCGGTCGAGTGAAAATCACAACTGCATTTCATACCCGCATTATAAAGCATTCTACCTTTCTGAGAGACGCATCTTGATCCCCAGAAGGTGTGTTTCGCGTTGAAATCGCCACCAATAACAAAGTTTGGTCTAAGGAAGTTGAAAATGTTTGTAAAATCACTTTCTTCAAGTCTGCATCGCAGTGGGCAATATATAGATGAAATATTAAAAGAAAAATTTCTATTTTTTACGCGTACCGTGCTTACTTGCATCGCTTCTAATTCGATCTTTAGCTCTGCCGAGTGTTCGATACATTCTTTTATGAACAAGGATGATCCACCTCTGGCCCTTTCCGATGGGTGAAAAGCGTGGTAGGCACTATAGCCCCTTATCTTAACATTTGATTGGTTTGTCAGACGGGTTTCACAAACCAAGCATATATCAATATTTTTTTCACGTACACATATTTCTAACTCATCGAGTCTTTGTATGAGCCCGTTGGCGTTCCAAGTAAGAATCTTAAGCATTTCTTTCATATTTTGGTTAAAGTGCGCGCGCTACGAATATTATTTTCAAGTGTAACTAGTCTCTCGAAAATAAGTTTGTTTGTTTTGCTTTGCTGTTCAAGTTTCGCAAGGATAATGGAAAAGAAATGGGTTATAGATTCCTGTGAATCAACGCTATTGCCGTTTTCCGATGCCGCAACTTGAGCGTGAGTCTTGACGCTAAGGTTTGGACGCTTTGCTGTTGTTAATTTTGCTTTATCAGCTATATACGTGCCATTATCTGTCATCGCCACTTGAGCATAAGACCGCACACCAGTGTCTGTAAGTTTTGCTTTTGCCACCTTTTCTTTCGGACGTTGATGTTTTTCCTCATTAGCTGGTTTTTGGGCAGGTTTGACAGATTTTCTTTCTTTCGCTGTTTTTACCGTAGCGGTTTCGCGTTCATCCTTAATTTGTTTTAGATTTGGGCGTTTGTTATTTTTAAGCGTATCGCGTCTTTTTTGAAGCTCTTTTGCCACTTCGCAACCTCGATAATTGTGGGGCTTGTTTATTTAAGAGGCAGTCTTCGGAGAGATGTTTACCCGCACATTTCACGCACCGCGGCTCTTTCTGACAGTAAGTCTGCGTATGATTGAAGCCCTGGCAGCGCTTGCACTGCGAGATCGATCTTGAGCTCTTACGCATAGGCTCGATTTTGACCACGATATTAAGGATAGTCTTAATACCGTAGATCTTATCTTTATTTTCGGCTTTATCGAAACTTAGTAAGAATAGCGGAAGTCCACGCCTAACCAATACTTCCTTATCCCCTTCCGACTGCTGCTTCTCCTTCTTGATAATATTAACGGCGTCAAGAACTTTAAAGCCTTTGGCATGGAGGTCGTTCATAACGTCTTCCTTCGTGCACGAGGGGTGGAGTCCCCTTGCTACAACACGCAGTGGCCTTTCTAGTGAAACAGTGTCAAATGCCACTTCAATGGGCTTAACTATAAATACATAATTTCAAGTATAGGTGGGGTGACCCTTAAAAACAATATACACTGGAAAAAATTAGAAAAATAATACATTCTTAATAAAATAAAACTACATAATTAAAGTGTAAGAAAGGAAAACCGTCACACCAGAATGTCAGAAAAAATGGATTCTAAAGTAGCATAATCCAAACCTAAAAGCCAATTCCTCACAAATTTTTCAAACCTTCCAGAAAAGTTTAAAGCTCTAATTGAAAGTGGGAGCATATTAAACAGGCGACAACATGAAACCAAATAAAAATTACGAAAAGCAGTAGTACGATACAGCGGTACAGATACAACATTTAAAAAGTTTCTACGAAGATTGTAATCAGAAATTAATCTGAAATTAAGATTACCTGATCTCATGAAAAAAGATTTTAACCCTTAAATGCCCACAGTATCTTTAAAGATACAACCATTCAAATAATTTTAATTTATTAAATAGAAGGTCCAGAGCTAAGATTGTAATAGTTTCTTATTCACCAACTCAAATCCTAATCAAAATAATTTGTTCAGCCTCCTAACTTTGAAAGTACAGTTACCATAGACAAATTACGCGCGTCAAGCGAATTTCGTAGAATTAAAAAAAAAAGTATTTTTACATGGCTTATTCTTTGAACTTGGTGACATTTCACTAGAAAAAAAAATCATTGCAGGTGCAGACATTTATTGTGAATTTAAATAAATTTGTTTGATGGGATTCTAAGAAACGCAGCTCGCGTAATGTTGCGGTAAACCGTTGTATCTTTAAAGATACACTGGGCAGTTTGGCCTATTTCGTGATTATTGCTATTTTTTTTATGTGCTGCGTTTGTTTGCAATGAATTATCATTCTATGGGTATTTATAATGTACATGAATATGAAGATAATGATGAAGGTGAGCCGGGTGAAACGGACGGAGATAATAGGGAAGAGAATTTTCCCAATATGATAAATGATGTGGGAGCTTTGGAAGATGCAGATGTTGCTTGAACCTCATCTGCACCTCAACTTCAGTTAACGATCGTTGGAGTTCATGTCCTTTAGATTTTACAATTTGAAAGTTGATGTCAGGTCTTCGAAATGCGAAAATTCGAATCTTGTTTATCATGCACAGGAAGACTCAACCCTTCCAGGAGAAGTGATAGGCTTTGAATTTTTTTTTTAAAGTTCGATCATGCCTCTTTCCTTAGTCGTTGGAACAACGTATCGTTGAAGAAACCTTAGTCAATGCGGAACTTGCTCTTGATACATCATTCCTCTTTAGACTTCTTGATCTACGAAAGTTTATTGGGATCCCTTTTTACATGGCTTACTTCAAACTCCCGAGTACGAACGATTTTTGGAGTTTTATAGAAAATCGATGCGCCCCATAGTGATGCGACAACATTCCTATATTCATTTCAATGACAAAGCTAAAGCAGATGAAAGTGATGATCCTAATCGTGACTGCCTTTATCTATTAGGCCATTATTAGAAACACTGAATATGGCGTACCAATATTAGATCGGTTGTATGTAGTTGAACAAATGTGCTCTTCATTTTATGGACCATATTTGCCTAACAAGCCGATAAATTTGAAATATATGCATAGCAGATCACCTGAAGTACCGGCCCTAGGTGAAGTGGACCCTCAAGCATCGGCAAATATTGTTTCTGAGGATTGCTTAATGAAGTACTACGTTATCATTTTATGATAATTACTATCGAGATATTCCCTTGCTAATTTATCCCCACACAAAAGGAATGCTTGCAGTTAGTACTATCCGAAGAAATCGGGTAAAGAATTGCAAGCTTCCAAAGGTGAAAACGATGATGAAGGTTAAACGAGAAACCAGAGAAGAGTTTGTAGCTTCAATACACGGCATACATACATATGTAGATCTTACTTCACCATCATAGAATCGTCAACCTCGTTTCAGCTAACATACATACGTACATTGGCATAAGACCTCTTTTACCCATTATTTCATTTTATCATTTTATGCATTAAATTTTTGATTTGTATTATATTTACTTTAATTTCATTGTAAGCCAGTTTGTTTTGAAAATAATATATAACATATAAATTTAGCATAAACCGCAAGTGAACCAAATTTGTGCACTAAATCTACTACCCTTTATTTCGCTTTTTCACTAATTTTCATTTATTTTTAAAATATACTATTTATCCATTAAATTTAACACATAAACCTTTAAACTCAAACTTTTCCTTAATAATAAAACAATGAAACTAGTTATTTAAGATTATTTTTCCAATATATACACTCAGAAAAGAAATCAATACCAAATTATTCTCATAAACGCCTTTGAGGGGTTAATGCCCAGTGTATCTTTAAAGATACGACCGGTTTTTTGTCAAAAATATGGGTTTAAAAAAATTTAAACAATTTTTTTTTAATGAAATAGTTGTTTGTGTTCTATTTTGAATGTTATATATTTTTTTCGACAAAATCGGCGTCCTTGGGCATTTAAGGGTTAAAACTTTAAAACAATACTAATAACGAACTGGAAGAATTTTCATATCACGAAACAATGAATAACTTGGATGTCGACCGTGTTTTCGGCATGTTTTTCTTAAAACATTTTTTGGAGAATTAAAAGAGGCTGAATTTTATTCAAATACCATATTGAAGCTTCGAATGAAAAATACCATAATAAATAATAGGAGATTATTTGAACAAACATTTTTTAAGTAAAAAAAATGTCTGAGTGCAGCGAAAATATTTCCTTAAAGACTTCGTATGGTTTGCAAAGCTCATTCTAGAATCGATAGTGAGCCCTAAGTACTTAAACTCATCCACATTTTAGATTAAAAAACACTTATTACAGCAACTAAGAGTGCCACAATAAGTTGCTAAAGCGGAAACACAGGTGCAACCTGCCAGTTTGTATCTTTTACACTCCGGTGCATGGAAGTAAAATTCTGCATTGGTACTAATGTGGGCAGATAGAGTGAAAAACATAGTTTTTGTTTAAGAGCTAATGCTCAATCTATGTTCGGCGAACCACATTCTAAATAAATGAAGATCCCAGTTTATGTCAGATACCAAATTCAAGGCACTGTCAGATCCATAAGAACAGCCGACATCATCTGCGAAAGCAGTAAGGGTAAGTCTTTACTCTTTGAGATCTGTTCGAAAGGTAAGACCTAAACCAATCGAGTATGAACCCACGAAAACCAGCTTTCTCAAGTTTTCTCAACAAGATAGTGTGGTTAACCATATCAAAGGCCTTTGTAACATCTACAAATAAGCCTGCAGTAAACTTTTTAGCATCAAGGTTAGAGAAAATACTAGAACAAAAGTTTAGAAGGGCATCTTCCGTTGATTTTCCCTGCTGGAAACCAAATTGTACCGTTCTGAAAAACTTCGACTTATTTAAAAAAGATACCATTCTCGCCTTAACAATTTTTTCAAAGATTTTGCCGATAACTGGAAGAAGTGAAATCGGTAATTGCTTATATCCTCAGTTGAACCTTTTTTAAATAGTGGAACTACGTCCGCACATTTAAGAGTTTCAGGAAAAACTCCTGAGAATATGCTACGGTTAAAAACAGTTGCTAGTACATCAACTACGAAGCATCCGATATTTTTTAAAATTACATTAGAAATGCCATCAAAACCACAAGCATTTGAATTTTTTAAAGAACCAATTGCCTTTAAAAGTTCAAACGCAGTTATAGGTTCGAACGCAAAACTATTTCTTTGCAATGGTTCATTACAGTTACCAAAACCTGAACACAAATTACAACTCATTGCTTGTGTTGATTCACTGCTAGCTATTGAGGTAAAACAGTTATTAAAAGCATTAGCAATGTTGAGTTCGTCAGATAATTCACAGTTATTTACACGAATTGTATTAGATTTTTTACTAGAGTGAGACTGGTTTAGAATACTATTAACTACATGCCATTTATTTTTCAAATTTCCCTTAGCAAAAGTAAACTGATTTCGATAATAGTTATAGCGGCAAACCGGAATTTCTTTTTTAAGTTGAGAGCACAACTTTTTATATCTTTTTCTCAAACTGAGGTTGTTTGGATGCTTAGAACACCTAAGCTTATTTTTAACTTTGCTAATTAGTTGTCTCGTAATCCAGGGCTTAAGTCATTTAGCATTTTTTTCAGAACCACTGTGGAGGTACAATTAGTAATGTGTTTAGAGAGACATTTATTAAACAGTGAATAAGATGCCGAAGCGTCACTTTCTGAATAAACCTCATCCCAACACTCATAGAGAAGATTGTTTTTTAACTTTGCGAAATCTATTTTTGTCACTTTTTTAGGGAAATTTTAATATTGACTCTCTATTTTGGTACGATTTGTGTTTACCAACAGCCCTGTCATTGAATGATCAGTAATTTTAAAATCAAATATGCACTTCTCGCAGGAGTCTAAGGAGAAGTTGGCAAATCGTCCATAAATGTGATCCAAACATCTACCCGACACCACTAGGTTGGTGGTTCGTTAATGAAACAGGCGAGACCATGCGATGACAAAAGGGCCAAGTATTTGGAATCAGTATCGCTATTATCAAGTAAGTTAAGGTTAAAATCCCCCAAGATGATTAGGTTTTTTGACTTTACGTTTCCCAGAAGTCAAGAAAATTCTTCAATGAACGTCACAACAATAAACATATGCAGTCTATTGCAACATAAGAACACATAATCTACATATATGACCAATTTCAATAGAAACCTTAAGAATGTCAGCGCTAATGAAAGCAACACTCTTCACTTCACTAACCAAGTACTTCTCATTAACAAAGCACCCGACACCACCTGAAGCGTAACTTTCATTTGGATTTGCAAAAAAAATTAAAACCAGGCAAATGGTAATCGTTCTTTTCGAAGCCGTAAATCCATATCTCAGACACAATAATAATATCTGGAATGCTTAAAAATTAATCGAGGTGCGTAATAAGAGATGAAAAATTCCTTCTTAAACTTCGAACATTCTGGTGGACAACAAAGATTTTGTTATTGCAGTATGAGCTATTAGTAAAAACATTATCACAGTTTGTGCTGAGATCGAGAGTTGAAAAGTCATCGTTAATATCTTTATCAATATTCATTTAGAAAAAAAATAAAATAAATAAACAATTACAAAGCACTAAATAAGTGCAAGATCATTAAACGATCTAATAGAGATGACTTTTCCACCCTCCGACTTCCTCAGAAGAATTTGATTGTCTTTAAACCATGCAAATTTATAATTTTTCCGCTTTCTTACATCTTTCGTCTGCATGAAGAGGGTCTGAGTGTACTTCGTGAGTGCATCATTGATGTAAATACCGGTTCCCTTGCTGCTGCCACTGTTGTTGCCGCCCTCGCTGATGCCAGAAACATTACAGTTGAGGTTTTTCTTCTTCTTTTTCTTCCCGCTCATAATTCGCTGTTTGGTTGAGAGGTCGGAGAATCTAACACAGATGATTGACTTGTATGCCGAGCTGTTATTTGGTTCTTTGCCTCGAACTGTCTTTACATAAGTAGCAATTCTCAATTTTTTCATCAGGTACATCGATGGACAAAGCATTTTGGAATATCTGCTTGGTTTTGTCGAATGCATTTTTGTCGTTTACATTTGGTACCCCAACAATTTCGATGCAATTGCTAAGAAGGTGTTGTTGTTGCCAATTGAGTCTGCTCTCCAGTGAATCTACCTTCGCTTTCAGCTCCGCATTTTCAGTACGTAGCTCGTTGATTAAAGTTAAGAAGCGATTGTTGGTTTCCTCTAATTTTGAAAGCTTCAAGTAAATCATTTGAAGAGTGTATTTGGCTGCGTTTTCATCTTATTGTATAACAGAATCAACTGCTGCAAGTTGACTATTGGTGTTAGACTGCTCGTTTTTGCTGTAGGGCATTTGGTCACGCATGCGCATAGACCTGCGTCTGAGCACTCCGCATTTGTCGCAACGAAAAGGTTTTCCACTTTATATAAATAATTCTGCATCCTGTACAGTGAGATTTACGTAAAAGATATGAGAATATCCCAGGCAATCACTGCCAGAAATGTTAGAGGTACAATTTCTTTCGATTTTTTCCGAACAAAGAGAGCACTTCATTTTGAGAAAAATGTTTTGCACAAATGACTTAATGAGATGCGCACCCCACGACACTCAAGAGAGAACTGATTGTTCCAAATAGACCATATGCATCAATAACCATCCCTTCAAACTTAGTCACACAGAGCAAACTCAATTGGGCAATTCACAGCTTCAAACCATTTAAATCCAGGGGATCCGATGGCATAATACCTGCCGAACTGCAGAAGTCATTTGACATTATCATGCCGGTGATCCAGACAATATTAAAATGTTGTCTCGATCTGGTGTATATTCCAAGGATATGGAGAGAAGTCAAAGTTGTATTCATACCTAAAGCGGGTAAATGCTCTCATACAGATCCCAAAGATTTCAGACCTATCAGTCTATCATCATTCCTCTTAAAAATATTGGAGCGATTGATTGATATCCACTTACGCAACAGTATAGATAGGAAACTACTGTCAGCAGCCCAACATGCGTATTGCAAGGGTAAATCAGTGGAGACGGCTTTACACTCATTAGTACATAATATTGAATACTACCCGTTCCATAAGGAATAAACGATGGTCCTGGATATAGAAGGCGCTTTTAACAACGTCAATACATCAGCAATAGCAGATGCACTTTCAGACCTGAAGGTAGACAGCTCACTTTGCGAACTAATTAATCTACTGCTTAATGGTCGGATTATCAATTCCAAGCTGGGTGAGGTGTCCACTAGAAGATCTGTCAGCAGAGGCACTCCGCAAGGAGGTGTTCTATCCCCCCTTCTTTGGAATTTGGTGGTCAACCAACCATTGATAATCCTGGAGGGCGAGGGATGCACGGCGATTGCTTATGCAGATGATGTTGCTTAAGCTGTTTCAGGAAAGCACCTAAATACTCTAAAAGAGATCCTACAAAACGCTCTAAACAAGCTTACACGTTGGGCGGGTCGCTGCGGTTTGGGTGTAAACCCATATAAAACTGAACTGGTACTGGTACCTACAGTCGACCCTCCCTCTCTCAATGGTATCAGCTTAACTTTCTCTAAAAAAGCTGAATATCTGGGTCTTATCCTGGATAGAAAGATAAGCTGGAAACCTATCATACAAGAAAGAGTCAAAAAGGCTACAGTAGCACTTTTTTCATGCAAAAAAGCCATTGGCAATAAATGGGGCCTACAACCTCGAATAACCCACTGGCTCTACATCTCTGTCATTAGACCGATACTTACATACGGGGTAATAGTCTGCTGGACAGCCTTGGATAAAGCTATAAATCGCGACTATCTAAGTAAGGTCCAACGCACAGCTTGTCTGTGCATAAGCGGAGCATTATGTACAACTCACTCCGCGGCTCTACACATTCTGCTCCATCTGATACTTCTCGATATATTTAGTAAGCAAATGGCAGCGAACGCAGCCGTTCGTCTTGAAGCTACCCAACTGTGGTCAAGAAAAGAATTCGGCCACGCCTCTATTTTCAATAAACTCAAAATCCCTCCCGAAAGAACGGACTACACCATCCCTCGTCTAAATTTCGAGAACAACTTTACATTCACCATCCCTTCCAGATCACTCTGGGAGAACGATGTATCTTTAGAAGATGATTCAATTCACTTCTACACAGACGGGTCAAAGACCAAAGAGGGAGTTGGTGCAGGTGTTTTCTCTGATAGGCTTAACATTAAGCTCTCTTTCCGTCTTCCAAATCATTGTAGCGTGTTCCAGGCGGAATTAATGGCGATCAAAGAAGCCCTGTCTTGGCTTAAGAAAAACGTGATATCTGTTAGAGATATCTGCATCTTTTCAGACAGCCAAGCAGCAATCAAATCCCTAGAATCGACTTCTATAAACTCTTTAGTAGCCCTAGACTGCCGTTCGTCTCTTGTGGAGACGGCTGAGCAGTTCAACATTCACCTATGTTGGGTGCCGGGCATAGAGACATTCCAGGGAATTGTAAGGCCGATGAACTCGCCAGAATAGGAACACTATACCATCTTGCCGGGTAAAGGCACCTTGGGGTAGTTGCAGTTTCATACTTTTGAAACATTTCACGCCTAATCTCCGTTCCCACATCACCTACAATTTGAGGTTGGAACCTTTCCTTAAAGACGTTTCCCCGTAAGGCCAACTCCTCTACTCATATAACATATAAATAAATAAGGGTGTTTTTTTATGTGAGTTCCCTCTGCCTCTCACAAAACAAAAAAAAAATTATAATTATACATATGTTTAGCAATGTTCATATCATGTTATTCATATTGCATAAAAATTACACCTCATTTCTATTTTTTTTTTTTTTTATAATTTACCCGCACTCAAGGGGTTATGAATACCCTTTAAATGTTTTATACACAGTGCGGGCGTTGAAAGGAAGATAGAGTGAGAGAGAAAGAGATTGGTGTAGTGGTTTGAAACTCAGGTGTATTAGGTTTCACATTAGCTCCAGGGGTGGTGTCCAGAATAACTGGGGAGATTTGATGCTGTCATGTATTTTTTGCCTTCGCTTCTGATTCACAGTATTTTTTTCCCGAACCACCTGATGTCATGAGCATATCAATTATCAACAGAGCGATCAATTTTCTCCAGCCATATGACAAACCTACTGCCAGTGTTATGCCTTCGCAGTAGTGTTGCCACAAACTTTCGCAATTGATCGCACTGCCTCGTATCATATATTGCTTGCTGACATCAGGGATTGAACTGCGAACCATCAGCTCGAAAAACGCTGGCGCTACCATTACACCATTGCCACCCTTGTCTAGATTCTATTGTCTAGATTCTTAGACATAATGCGCTCACATTCACAATGTGTAAATTAAATTATTTTAAACTAAAAAGGTTTTTTTAAAATAGATTTTATTTTGATTCCGATCCGATCTCTTACAATGCTTGACACGAAGTGACTTAAAAATAATTTCTTATTTCTACCTAAACTACTTAATTTACCAAAATCTATCTTACTCTACACGCGCTTCCTCGGATGTCCGTCTGCTACGTGATGGAATGCAGCTATCCGATGCCCCAGACACGATGTCAGCATAATGTTCTCAGCATAATGTTCTGATAGTAACAGGATCGCTGAATTGGTTAAGGTAGAGTACATCGGGGGAAATTTCTTCAACTGATGGGAAGTGCTGGTTGTTGATTTTTACGCATGTTGAAGGTTGGCTTTTTAAGAGGTTGGGAACGCATGTATTGTTACTTACATATGTCTATAATATTATTTGAGTTACAAATAGAGTTTTCGTTATGCGATTTACATTTTTCATTTATTCCATAATAAATGATAATATTCATTACATTTCATTATCGAATTAAAGGGTACTTTGTTTATTTGTGTTCCTATTTTTACATGTTTAATCATTAAAATTTTACAAGTTTCTAAATTGGTTGTTGGTAGGCTTACCAAATAAATTATGTTTTTATTATCGGAAGCGATTTTTATATTAGCAAATTCGAGTGCTTCGTCAATATTTATAAAAGGAATGTTTTCAGATTTAAAAAGTTGTTCTGTAATATTTACTTCAGTGTTTGATAAAATATAAGAGTTCACAATATTTGCTTTTGCCCAATGAATAGCGTAGGCGACATTAATAATTTCTTCTTTTATTAATTCTAATTTGTATTTAATTTCTAATATACTCTTGTCACGATTATTACTATTATGAATTTTTAAAATTTTATTCGTTAAATTTGTAATTTCGTTAATTTTCTCTAATGTCATCCGATTGATGACCGTCTGTTTATTGTTATTTGTAAGGACATTATTTACTTTTTCTTGCCTTATTTCGTGGTCGTGGCGATCGGGGTTTCCTGCGATCCACTTCCACGCACTACCGATAAAATCTAAGGATCTTTTACTGATTTTATTTATCCTTAGTCTCGATAGATAACTCCGAATTCGAAGGATCTCGTAGGATAGGATGGGATAAAGGGGATGTGATTGGTTTGCATTTAGTTTCAGCACTTCTTCCAAATTCGCTATCAGTATCTCGTATGCTTCTATATCAATTATATGGATTATTTTGAATGACCCAGTTTGCAGTCTGGCGGGTCCCGCATCTATTTTGACTAATTGTGAATTACAATGGTCCAGGATTTGCGTGCCTGCAGCGCACAGGGGGATGAGGAATCTGTTAAGGAAAAATTTAACTCTTTATAAGTCGTTTATGTACTGTTTTTCCGGATTTAGTTATGACGGTAGTGTTTTTGTCTTCGGCTACTATTTCTTTCCTATATCTGGATGAAAGCTTATTTCCTATTCTCTTATTAATTCTAACGTAAATAATTTCGCCTACGGAGTAATTTTTTGGGGGACACTTGTTCTTGTTATGATAATCTAGATCTTTTCCCTGTTTATCCTTTATTTTCTGGATGTTATATTGTCTCTCTCGTTCAAGTTCCTCGGGATCGTTAAGCATGTTTTTCCCGAAAAATACGTCTATCGGTTTCTTTCCCGTTGTGGAATGTATCGAACTGTTATATTCAAAGATGGATCTGTCTAATAGTTCCGAAAGATTATTATGCACTTTTTCTGTTTTGAGGCACCGCATAACCTCGGAAAGTGTTGAATGAAACCTTTAAACTTGTCCGTTTACCGAACTTGTATACGGTGGAGCCTTAAAGACTTGTATTTTGAATAGATTTTCTAGCATTATCCACAACAATGAGTTTCGGGACACCGAAAGATAAAATTAGTTCTCTAAGAGGTTGTTTGATATCCTCTGCAGATCTGGATTTTATAATTCTAGCCAGGACATACTTTGAAAATTTATCAATTGCGGTTAAAATTATACGTTTATCGGTAAAATAAATGTCTATATGTAAAATATGTCCGGGGTATAATGGTATTGGGGTTTCTTGAAGCGTGGGTTTCTGTGGATGCCTATCATATTTGTTTTCTTTACAAACACTGCATAATTTTGTAATTCTCTCAATTTTGGCTCTCATCTGTGGAAAATACAGTCTTTCGAGAAGTTGGATTTTGTTCTCTCGACTATTTCTGTGCGCGCGATTGTGTTCTTTGATTATTTCGGTTTCCTGTTCAGTTTCATTGATTATAACAGTTACAATTTTCCTAGCGAAACGTATCCTATATTGCTTGAAATGATTTGGGTATAGCTCTTGGATCGTTCCCAAGGTACTGTCCTCTGTTTTCAAGCCATTTGCGACGGATGGGTCAAAAATCTTCTGTGTACTCTGTTTCTACTATTGTATGGCGGTGATATGTGGGGAAAATAATTTTGAAATCGTATGAAGGTGCATTTCCGAGTTTAAGGATGATATGATTTTTAAACACATTAATTGGTTCCTCTGCAATCTCTACTGTAGGGGTTAAGGAATTGATTTCGGTATGTTGAGGAGGTCTTGACAATGCATCAGCAACGACGTTAGATTTTCCAGACGTATACTTTAGTTCGTAATTGTACTCCTCCAGTATCGCCTTCCAACGTTTCATTTTATTGTTCGTATTTTTGATACTTAACGCATAAGTCAAGGGTTGGTGGTCTGTGAAAATTTTGATTGTTGTAGTACCGTAAAGGTAATTTCTCAATGAATTTAAAGCCCACACTAGCAGCATTTCTTTTTCATTTGCCTCATAGTGTTCTTCTGCTTTATTGAGAGTTCGAGAAATGAACGTTACGGGTTTGTTATCCTGTGAGAGTACAGCGCCTATGGCGTAATCAGATTCATCTGTTGTTAGATGGAATTCTTTAATGAAATCTGGAAATTTAAGAATGCCATCTTCTGACGTGAGAGCATTTTTTAATTTATGAAAAGCTTCTATGGCTTCGTCATTCAGGTGGATGATTTTCTTACTTTATTTTACTTTCGACGCTCTGCCATCCTCCCCCCTTAAAAGGGCTGTTAGGGGTTTGGCTAGTTTAGCGTAGTCCTTTATGAATCTGCGGTAAAAACCTGATAAACCAAGAAAGGATCGCAAATCTTTGAGTGTTCTTGGATATGAAACTTTCGCGATTGCTTCTACTTTAGCGGGTTTCGTCTTTATTCCTTCGCGAGAAATAATAAATCCAAGGAATTCCACTTCGTTCTTAAGGAATTCGCACTGGTCTAATTGTACCTTGAGATTGGCTTTTTGCAATGTCTCAAATTTCTTAACGAGGTTTTGGAAGTGAGTTTCGACATTTTCGCTAAAAACAACTATATTATCAATATACACATAGCATCCTATATGCTCCCTCAGAATACCATCTAGTGCCCTTTGAAATATCGAGGGGGCATTTTTTAGTCCAAACGGAAGTCTTACAAATTCGTACTTGCCGTTGTTAACAGAGAAAGCAGTTTTTTCTATATCTGCTTCATGTAGTGGGATCTGTTGGAATCCACTTTTCAGATCCAACACGGAAAAAAATTTACTCTTTCCTAATTGATTTAGGACCTCGTTAACCTCTGGAATGGGATATCGATCGGGAACTGTTACAGAGTTATGTTTTCTGAAATCGATAACCATCCTGTACTTTTTCTCGCCCGAGGCGTCGGCTTTTTTCGGTACGATCCATACCGGAGAGTTATACGGTGTTAAGTTAAGGAGTTGGTTTATTTGTGGATGTCCGAATTCTCCCTTTTACCATGGTGGTAAATGTTAATTTCTCATTAGGTTCGGCGAAGAGATTTGCGTAAGTTTTGGTAAGAGATTTTAATTTATTTTTGTGATCTTGGGGCAAATGGTCAGTTCTAATAGCGACAGCGTTGATTGATTCAGAAATTTGTTGCTTTATCCTAACTTTGATACCATTCCCAATTTGCATATAGTTTTGTTTAGTGTAGATAACGGCCGATAGCTCTTTTAGGCTATCGTTACCTAATATTGCATGGAAGGACTTCAGTGAGGGCAAAAGGAAAAATTTAATTTTGTCGCTGTTTAAACCAAAGAGGCTTGTTTCGACGTAGTGGGTGACCTTAATACTGCCACCTACTGAATTTGCATGGAAACATTTGTCGTTTGGTATGGGCTTATCTACTAACTGAGGTTGTATGTAGTTTCTGTTCGATCCAGTGTCTATTAAAATTTTAATAAACTCTCCCCTCTTCGTCCTACTTTCGAAATAGGGTAACGAAGAGGTAGCTAATCTAAAAATTAATGTCTGTGAAATCCGTGATTTCATCGACATTAGTGTCAGCTACATAGTCAGATTCTTCCAATGGTTGGATGTAATCATCTAAGGTTTGGTCGTAATTATCATCTTCGGATTGTAAAACTTCGTCATACTCACTATTGATGTGGAAATTTGGTTGTGGCTTGATGGAACTAGACAGAGGTTGTTTTGGCACAAACTTTTGGGGTTTTAACGTTGGTACTCGCTGTGAAAATTGTTGAGTCCTAACTTGAGCACCCTGACCTAAAGGCTCTGCCTTCACCTGTTGGTTTGAAGGAAAGGGATGTTGTTGCCTTGGTGCAAATGATGGCCTGTTATCTGGTTGACGCTGTTGTTGATACCTTTGTACATTCTGCTGCTGATGGAATGATGCTCTTGGTGGTGGTTGATTGGAAGTCAGGAAGCTTGTCTGAGTATGGAATGGTTGTCTACTTTGTGGATTCACATAGTTAGGCAGATTCCTACCTGGTTGTGACAATAGGTTCGAGTTGGGATGTCTTCTCATGCCGTAGTTTTGCATGTGTTGTGATCTGTACCCCTGGTTTTCCAACTTGAGACACAAGTGGAGTGCCTGTGGTAAATCAGTGGGCTCACGTACCCCTAACAACCTGGGAAGATCACCTTTGAGTCCCCTAATAAAGGTATCAAGAGCCTTGTTTCTATAGGTCTGCGTAAGCAATTGGGTTGACTCTTGAGAAATTTCCATGCGGGAAATTTTATTCAGAATGAGAGACAGGTGACTGTAAACAGCCTGGTAAAACTCTGATACCGTGTTGCTTCTTTGAACAAGGGACGCCATTTGGTGCTCAAGAGTGTTTAGATCACGCTTGTCAGCATAATGCATGACGAGGCATCTAGAAATATTATCCCAATTAAGTGGAGTACTGTAGGACTCCAGGACAACCTCAGCGTCTCCAATGATCTTTTTACGGATAACACTTAAAATACCATAATATTTAGGCGTTCCTTTTATGGGCTCGTATATCTGGAGGATTCGGTCCACACCTTTCTTCCAGGAGCTGAACTCTGTTGCATCTCCTGAGAAATTCCTCAGACAGCGAACAACATCTGGGGTCTTATCAAGGTCTTCTAATCTGTTTCGATATTGCGCAGCAATTGGCTGATCGACACCGGAATAGAAGTCAGCACTTGGGTTTAAAATACTATTAATAATCTCTTTCCCTGATTCTTGGAAAGTTTTGCGAATTATGGACGAAATGAGGGTGTTCAATTCGGGAGTTCCCCTTACCTCATGGTTACCATCTAAGTGCGAAGAACTAGATGTAGATAAGTTATTTAGGTTCTCAATCGTAGGAGTGGCAGTATTTGTTCTTGTGGAAGGGGTAGGATTTGGTAGTTGGGTAGGGTTGATATTAATGGCGGGAGCATCGCCCCTTGGGTTGCTATGCGGAGGGTCAGTAGACACTCCTGAGCGTAAATCAGGCATTATAATGCAAAAAAAAGTTAATAAAAGGAATTTATATTTTCAATAATACTCTAGATTCCTATCTTAGATTCTTCAATTTTTAACTTCTGCTTTTAGTTTATCTTTTGATTGTTTTAGTATAGAACTTTTCTTTTGTTTCTTTAATCAGTTTAATTTCTGATTCACTTTTCTTAATTTATGTCTTTAATTCCAATCAAATTATTATGACAAATTATTTTGTAAAATATATTCTAGTTATACATTTGATTCGCTTCCTTAATTTATTTAATTTAAATCTGTAATGTAATTTATCCACTTTTCTTAATTGATTTAACTTCTTTAAAATTTTATTTGGAATGTATTTCTTTCACTTTGCTTAGATTACTAAACTTACACTAATAACAGGATTCTCATCATGCCTGTCCTTCTATTGTGGGGGAGCGGCTGACTGCTGCAGTCTCCTTTTTTCCAGATGGGTACTCGGGGGCCTCGTTCTTCACACGTTTTTTTTCACAGTTCACAGTTCTTTCGTTCGCTCTTTTTCACTACTTGAGGGAGTTTTTCTTTGCAGTTCTGAAAGCACTACTTTGGGGTTCTTTTGGGACCACAGGATTTATTAACACTTTTTCCTTCACTCGCGGGGTTAGCACTACTTTAGGGTTTTTTAACTTTGCAGAATTAGCACTACTTAAGTGCCTTTTTCTTTACGGGATTAGCACTAGTTGAGGGCTTTTTCTTTACGGGATTAGCACTACTTGAGGGCTTTTTTTTTCCTTTACCCGATCGCACTGTTAAATAAGCGAGTTATATTTAAGGATGTGTTGACCTGCGCCCCACGTTGGGCGCCAATTAAATTATTTTAAACTAAAAAGGTTTTTTTAAAAAAGATTTTATTTTGACTCCGATCCGATCTCTTACAATGCTTGACACGAAGTAACTTAAAAATAATTTCTTATTTCTACCTAAACTACTTAATTTACCAAAATCTATCTTGCTCTACACGCGCTTCCTCGGATGTCCGTCTGCTACGTGATGGAATGCAGCTATCCGATGCCCCAGACACGATGTCAGCATAATGTTCTCGCTGGCTACCGTGAGAATGTGATAGCGCACAGCGTATGTGCCAGGACTATGATTGACTCAGCGTATTTGCCTTTAACTTGTATAATCATCCTTCGAACATTTTTCCCAACCCACCCTATAGTCCAAAGTCCAAACAAGTGAAAAAATTATTCATTCAATGTAAAATCGTTCGAGCATTTTTCCCCACCGAATCGATAGTCCAAATTCCAAATGAGTGAAAAAATCATTTATTCGATAAAAAACCATTCAAATATCTTTCCCTACCGACCCGATAGTCCAAATCGCCACGAGTACGACAACTTTGGCGCCAAAAATTGATAGCAGTTTTTTGCAGAGCGGTCAAAAGCAAGCATTTTTTACTACGGGAGGGGGGGGTCTATCTCGCCCCGTTTAGAAGGTAGGGGCAATTTAAAAAAAAATACTTAAAATGAAAAAAAAAATTATTAAAAAACAAAGGCAACACTTACAATGAAGTACTATACCGGTTTTGAGAGCCAGAAACCTGTTCTTTAATCCTAAATATAGATTAAATTATTTATTTATGTCAATAGTTTTTGAAAAATTCGCATGCAAACTCAAAATTTTGATAATAAAATTGAAAAAAAAAAGTTTAGACCAATTTTTTTCAAAATTGTGAAATGAAGTGCTGAAATTGGCTTCCTGTGGTCAATGCATATATCAATTCTGAATGGAACACAAAAAACCGAATGGTTTTATGTCTTCTAGTTTTTGAGAAAATTGAAAATTACTAAAACTACTTTTTTATGAAATTTTTGTTTTTTGGCATTAACGTGGTCTTCCTTTGAGGTAAGTGAATGAATAATAGATTAAACGTCTCTCCAGGCGCCTATATCAACAGTTTTCTTAATTAACAGTACCCGGGTGGCACGCTTCGCGGGATTAAGAGACTTAAACTCTCTTTTCGCATGCGGCAGGTCCCGCTCACGCAACTTCGTTGCACCGCTCGGGGTAGGTGCTTTTCGTCAGGCAGGCGCCTATGCCATCAATACTCTTCATCCACAGTACTCATCCCAAAATCACAAAGTTCACATTAATGACAAAGTTTTGCTGATTAACGCACCACCTTTACCAATATATGGCACTTTTCTTTTATCGAAAATACTGCCTTGAAAAAGAATATAAGAACGACTTGGGCTCCCAAATCCTGGAATTTTTACTAGACGTAAAAAAAGTGTACTCATATTTTATTGATGGTGAAGAAAGTGTGGGTTTGCAACTAAAGGACTTCGTTCACAGTGAGCACTTAGAGGGTGTTTTACCGCCAAAACAACCTCGGCTCCTCACCATCAACGACGAACTTAATGAACTCGACAGTAACATCAGTACGGACGATGACTTCATTGACGAGACTTACATACCTTTTCAAAACATTGAAAATTGACTTGATTATTTTTAACTAACTCCTGACTTACTCACAAACTGACTGACTGGGACGCGGAATGCAATGCAAGTCTACCTCCTCGTGGCGCATTCTGGGGAACGCTTAATGATTTGCTGTACTTTACTTACCTATCATCAACATTGATCCTCAAAGTGAGATCACCGTAAATACCAAAAAACAAAAATCTCATAAAAAAGTAGTTTTAGTAATTTTCAATTTTCTCAAAAACTAGAAGACATAAAACCATTCGGTTTTTTGTGTTCCATGCAGAATTGATATAAGCATTGACCACAAAAAGCCAATTTAGCACTTCATTTCACAATTTCGAAAAAAAATGGTCTAAACTTTTTTTTTTCAATTTTATTATCAAAATTTTGAGTTTGCATGCGAATTTTTCAAAAACTATTGACATACATAAATAATTTAATTTAAATTTGGGATTAAAGAACAGGTTTCTGGCTCTCAAAACCGGTATAGGACTTCATTGTAAGTGTTGCCGTTGTTTTTTAATATTTTTTTTTTTTCATTTTAAGTAATTTTTTTTATATTTCCCCTACCTCCTAAACGGGGTGAGATAGACCCCTTCCCCCCCCCCCCCCCCCTCCCGTAGTAAAAAAATTCTTGTTTATGACCCCTCTACAAAAACCCGTTATCAATTTTTGGCGCCAAAGTTATCGTACTCTCCCCTCCAAATCATTCATTCAATGTAAAATCATTCGAACATTTTTCCCTACCGACTCGATAGTCCAAAGTCCAAATGAGTGAAAAAATCATTTATTCGATAAAAACCATTCAAATATTTTTCCCTACCGACTCGATAGTCCAAAGTCCAAACGAGTGAAAAAATATGACGTAATACGCTACACACACAAAAATCTCTACATTTACACTACACTTTTTCTCATTTTTAATGCATTAAATCATGATTGAGTGTCAGCCTTGCATAAAAGAGACAACACGATTTTTTAAGAAAAGGAAAGCAATTATTTTGCAGACAAATAATAAACTGTCAGCTTTTGTTTTTGTATTGAGCCGAACAGAATCGCAAACGGCAAAAATTAATTGGGAATTTAGGTTTTTGTTTTTCTTTGAACATTTCCCAAACGGTTGCTGTTAATAGTTTTATATTTAAAACGCACAAAATAAGTACATCTGGTTATTTTTTTTGCAATGACAATTTAGTTTTGCAATGACTCAATTTAATGCAGAAATGTCAAAAAACAAGCTGCCAGCGGCTGAAAAATGTAGTTTGGGTTACATTTTTAATGCATTTTTTTTGACATTTTCACATTTATTAGGTTAGTGTGTACGCACTCACACTTAATGGAAATTTCAGTAGTGAATTTTTCGTACTGCTCTAATTTCATTTTCAGAGCATTAAAAATGAGAAAATAATGTAGTGTCATACGGGCTTAAGGGATTGAACCAAAATGTCAATGCAAGGCAACAACAAATTTTGGGAATGAAGTCGTCGACAAAGTCAGACAGTGTGCATTCAAAGTAAACTATCGAAAGATTTAAAGGATTTTTTCATTCGATTGTTTTAAATGAATGATTTTTGAAAAATAGTAAATGAACGATTTTTTGATAACTATCGAATAAATGAACATTTTGCAACCATCGAATAAGTCGATTGTTTTTATTCGATAGTTCCCAGCATTTAATTTTATTACTAATGAATTAATCACGTAATATTTAAATACTCATTTGAATATGTAATATTGCCGCAGAAGATGAACAATTAGATTTTGATCTTCAAAACTTTTAATCTTTAACATTTTTTTGTGTTTTTTTATTGGATTTATACCTATATTTGGTTTATCATGTGTTACGTTTCGTATAAAATAAACTTTTATTTGTTTTAAATTAAGGCGTATTACCAAGTGGAATAAAAACATATTAAAGTGGAATATAAATATATAAATATTCCACCTTTCCGGTTGAGTGGAATATTTTTGAGAGAAGCTATGTAATGGTCACACTGGTTATGTATGCATTGCCGCTCGATCAAACACGTTCTCTATTTCTGTTGATAAATAAAGTACCTACTTTACTTATGTATTTAGTTTAAATGTGCCCAGCAAGGTTTTTTTATTTTATTGGTGCCGCGGAATGGTGGATAAATTTATGTAAATACAGCATTTATTTTCTATCGGTCTACAGTCGTTGTAACCGCCTTTATTTAAAGTATCTACACACCATCTACATCAATTCATTCATTTACATTATTCTTCAATCTACTGGGCCATCCTCTGCATCTCATCGTGAAAATAAATCCCAACAAGATAATATAACCGACTTCTAAGTCTAAAAGACATATGAGCTTCATCATTCACGCCACACAAGCAAATTTTCATACACATACACACACATGCGAAATACTAACTAACTTTATTAGCCTTAACTTACTTAGTTTTACTTACTACATATCACTTTGTTTTATCGTTCTGTCGTATTTTTTTTTAGCGAGCGTAGAGAGCCCACCAACCCAAACTTAGTATTGAAGTGACTAGTGGGCGAAAGCCTGAGAGTCGGGGTGAGTAAGCTCGCTACGCTCGCTAAAAAAAAATACTATGGACATTTCCTAGACTCATACACTGCACAGCCATTCAGGAATATGAAATATTTTTTCTATACGAAACATTTGCAACGATGGAGAACTGTGAAGAATTTAACACATATTTAAAAAAATATAAATTACACTGGATTCCAGCTATAAAAACAAGCACGAAAGGAAGAGCAAGCGGAGCTTGCGTATACGGATACAGACCAGATAAAATAATAGGGGATTTCGTAAATATTAATGGAGTAGTAATTCTAGAAATAAAATTATATAATGAAATAGCACACATTCTACCAGTTTATATAAATTGCAACCACTGGACAGCAGACTTCAATAAAATTACAGAATTTATATCAGCAAGTGGGAAAGAAAATCTAATGGTAATAGGAGGCACGAATGCACGTACAGGATAACTTCAAATATTTATTTATTTATTGAAGCTTAGTACAAGCTATAACTTAAACCTAAGTTTGTCTAGCTAACCTAACAGAATCTTTTTTTTTTTAACCGGGCCCTAAGGCCCACTTAAATTATAACAAATACTTAACTCATACTTAAAACTAACTTAAAACTAACTGGATAAGAGAGATCTGAGGGAGGATATGGAATAATGGAAGTCGGGGATGTTCTGAGCATTGTTGGCCAGACGCAGCATTCTGGAGATTGGTTCGAAATGGCCGTAGTTGGTGCGGTGGTGAGAAAGACGAAAGAGCGGTACGGACCTAAGGTTACGTGGGTTAGTGTAAAGGGAAATCATTTCTAGAAGTGCGGGGGAATCAATCGTACCAGTTAATAATTGGTGCACGAAGAGTATGTCGGCGACTTCGCGACGTTTTGCAAGGGTTTGCAAATTAATTAATTTTAGCCGATCTTCGTAGGGGGGTAAGATAAAGTTGTCGGCCGATGGAAGACCGCGTAGGGCAAAACGGATAAACCTGCGCTGCACAGCTTCGATTCTGAGGGAGTGGATGTCGTGAGAGGGTGACCAAACTTGACAGGCGTATTCAAGGAGGGGTCTAACGAAGGTAATGTAAAGGGATTTTGTGACGTAGGGGTTTAAGAATTCTTTGGACCAGCGTTTTATGTAACCGAGGCAAGAATTGGCCTTGAGTATAATTTGATCAATGTGGGAACGGAAGTTTAGCTCCCTGTCACAAATAATACCCAGATCCCGTATTGAGGGGACTAAGGGAACAAGCTTATTGTGAAAGTAATATGTTCTGAGAGGTGGGGGGAGGCGTTTACTGGAGAAGGTTATGCATTGACATTTATCGACATTAAGTTCTACGAAGTTTTTTTCGCACCATTTGTAGAATGAATTAAGGTCATTTTGAAGTAACAGAGAATCGGTGGGGGTTGATATTAACTTAATAATTTTCATGTCATCCGCGTAAATGGACAGATCTGAATCTTTTATAATGTGGCCAATATCGTTTATAGTTAAGACGAAGATCAGTGGACCAAGATGACTGCCTTGAGGAACACCTGAAGTGGCATTAATGGGGTTAGAGATTGAAAATCTGAAGAGAACTCTGTACTGGCGTTTCTCTAGGTACGATTTCAGCCATGAAATAAAAAAGGGTGGAAAACCAAGGGCTTTAAGTTTAAGGTAAATAGTTCGATGGCAGATTTTATCAAACGCCTTGCTGTAGTCAGTGGTGATGACATCCACTTCCTTCCCGTCCTCTAGTGCCTGCAGTGTCTTAGAAATAAATTCCGTTAGGTTAGTCGTTGTAGACCTACCCTTTAAGAAACCGTGCTGTTGTGGGGAAAAACTGGATTTACAGTGAGTCATAGACAATACTTTCGAAGAGCTTGGGGATAGAAGACAGTTTGGCTATGGGACGGTAGTTTGATATGTCGTTTTTACTGCCTTTTTTATGAGTAGGGAAAATAAAGGAATCCTTCCATACTATTGGGAAAACAGATTGAAAGAGTGAGAGTCGAAAAAGAGTTGTAAGGGGCTGACATAGACCATTAACGCATTTTTTTAGAAATATGGCGGGCAGACCATCGGGACCGGGGGAAAAGTCTTCCTTCATCCGATTAATCTTATCGCGTACCATATCGGTCTTAATGTCAACAGAGACTAAGGAGGTTTGTGGGCAGTTATTCAGGTAGGAGAAGTAATCAAGGCCCGGTTCGTGAACATGGTCACAGTACGATTGGCTGAAGAAAGACGCAAAGAGGTTGGCGATTACTTTTGGGTCCGCAGATGATGTATTAAACAATTTTAGAGTGGAAGGGAAACCATCGGACTTTCTTTTGACGTTAATAAATTGGTAAAAACGCTTAGGATCCGTGATTAGCTTTGATTGCATTCTATCGAGATAGAGCGATTCGCAGAGGATGGAAAGCGTGAGTAAGCTTGATGGTAGTTTGTAAAATCTGACGAAGATCTGGATCTGAGGAAAGTTTTCCACAATTTGTTTCTGACATTGCGAAGAGTACGCAGTTCATTATTATACCAGGGAGGGGATAACAAGCAGTTTTTCCGCGGCGCATATGGGACGGATTGGAGAAGACAGTCAAAGATTGCTGTGTAGAAGAATTCGAGAGCGATATCAATGGGGGTATGATTGTTTAGAAAGAGGTTGAAGTTTATAAGATTGACTAGGTAATTAAGTTTAACGAAGTCTGCTTTACGAAAGTTGAAAGAAAGAGAGTTCTCTGAATCAACGGTTATGCTATCATGTTCATACGAGAGGGTAAGAGCGAGAGGGGGGTGGAAGTGGTCAAGGGTAGAGAGAAGATGGTTACTCGCGGTAACCAGTGAATTATGGGCGTCGGATGAGAAAATGAAATCTAACTGCCTACCGATGTTGTTGGTGATACCACTAATCTGAAAAGGCCGGAATCAAAAAGGCGATCAGTGAAAAGGGTTTCCTTATTTGAGGAGGAATTAGTTGGAACAAAAGATAATTCGTCCTCCGATGGAGCCCATTGCAAGAGGGGGAGGTTGAAATCACCGACAATTATAAAATCGTCACCTGGATCTGCGACGTCAAACAGAGAGTCGATTGCATCAACAGCAAGCTGGTATGCTTGGACGGGTTGAGATGGGCGAATATAACAGCAGAGAATGAATACGCTTCGTTTAGATACAGATATTTTGACACATACGAACTCAAATAAAGTACCGTTTGAGGTTTTAACAAGGGTTGCATCAAGACGATTATGAATGGCTATAAGAACACCGCGGCCGAAAGAGGGGTCATCTAATGATAATTCCTGACCGTCAGCACGAAAAACTTCAAAATCGGAAGTGAATAATTCAGAGTTAAGAAAATTGGGACTGAGGTTGGTTTCAGTAAGGGCAAAAATATCGTAGGGAAGTGTTTGTGAGTTAAGGTGCACCATATAGGTTTTGGTGCGGAGTCCTCTGACATTCTGATAGTAAAGGGTTAAAAACACTTGGGCAAATTCGATAGACTGAGCTGAAATGTTAGGATAGGAGTTAGGGACGAAAATAGTTGTTGAAGTTACTGCGAGTTCTTTGGAGATTCGGGAGACGTTTGGAGCCAATATGAGAAGCAAAGGTTGAAAGGTCTTTAGCCACAGTAGAAGAGGAAATGTTGAAACTCTCGTGAAGAATTTAACACATATTTAAAAAAATATAAATTACACTGGATTCCAGCTATAAAAACAAGCACGAAAGGAAGAGCAAGCGGAGCTTGCGTATACGGATACAGACCAGATAAAATAATAGGGGATTTCGTAAATATTAATGGAGTAGTAATTCTAGAAATAAAATTATATAATGAAATAGCACACATTCTACCAGTTTATATAAATTGCAACCACTGGACAGCAGACTTCAATAAAATTACAGAATTTATATCAGCAAGTGGGAAAGAAAATCTAATGGTAATAGGAGGCACGAATGCACGTACAGGATAACTTCAAATATTTATTTATTTATTGAAGCTTAGTACAAGCTATAACTTAAACCTAAGTTTGTCTAGCTAACCTAACAGAATTTTTTTTTTTAACCGGGCCCTAAGGCCCACTTAAATTATAACAAATACTTAACTCATACTTAAAACTAACTTAAAACTAACTGGATAAGAGAGATCTGAGGGAGGATATGGAATAATGGAAGTCGGGGATGTTCTGAGCATTGTTGGCCAGACGCAGCATTCTGGAGATTGGTTCGAAATGGCCGTAGTTGGTGCGGTGGTGAGGAAGACGAAAGAGCGGTACGGACCTAAGGTTACGTGGGTTAGTGTAAAGGGAAATCATTTCTAGAAGTGCGGGGGAATCAATCGTACCAGTTAATAATTGGTGCACGAAGAGTATGTCGGCGACTTCGCGACGTTTTGCAAGGGTTTGCAAATTAATTAATTTTAGCCGATCTTCGTAGGGGGGTAAGATAAAGTTGTCGGCCGATGGAAGACCGCGTAGGGCAAAACGGATAAACCTGCGCTGCACAGCTTCGATTCTGAGGGAGTGGATGTCGTGAGAGGGTGACCAAACTTGACAGGCGTATTCAAGGAGGGGTCTAACGAAGGTAATGTAAAGGGATTTTGTGACGTAGGGGTTTAAGAATTCTTTGGACCAGCGTTTTATGTAACCGAGGCAAGAATTGGCCTTGAGTATAATTTGATCAATGTGGGAACGGAAGTTTAGCTCCCTGTCACAAATAATACCCAGATCCCGTATTGAGGGGACTAAGGGAACAAGCTCATTGTGAAAGTAATATGTTCTGAGAGATGGGGGGAGGCGTTTACTGGAGAAGGTTATGCATTGACATTTATCGACATTAAGTTCTACGAAGTTTTTTTCGCACCATTTGTAGAATGAATTAAGGTCATTTTGAAGTAACAGAGAATCGGTGGGGGTTGATATTAACTTAATAATTTTCATGTCATCCGCGTAAATGGACAGATCTGAATCTTTTATAATGTGGCCAATATCGTTTATAGTTAAGACGAAGATCAGTGGACCAAGATGACTGCCTTGAGGAACACCTGAAGTGGCATTAATGGGGTTAGAGATTGAAAATCTGAAGAGAACTCTGTACTGGCGTTTCTCTAGGTACGATTTCAGCCATGAAATAAAAAAGGGTGGAAAACCAAGGGCTTTAAGTTTAAGGTAAATAGTTCGATGGCAGATTTTATCAAACGCCTTGCTGTAGTCAGTGGTGATGACATCCACTTCCTTCCCGTCCTCTAGTGCCTGCAGTGTCTTAGAAATAAATTCCGTTAGGTTAGTCGTTGTAGACCTACCCTTTAAGAAACCGTGCTGTTGTGGGGAAAAACTGGATTTACAGTGAGTCATAGACAATACTTTCGAAGAGCTTGGGGATAGAAGACAGTTTGGCTATGGGACGGTAGTTTGATATGTCGTTTTTACTGCCTTTTTTATGAGTAGGGAAAATAAAGGAATCCTTCCATACTATTGGGAAAACAGATTGAAAGAGTGAGAGTCGAAAAAGAGTTGTAAGGGGCTGACATAGACCATTAACGCATTTTTTTAGAAATATGGCGGGCAGACCATCGGGACCGGGGGAAAAGTCTTCCTTCATCCGATTAATCTTATCGCGTACCATATCGGTCTTAATGTCAACAGAGACTAAGGAGGTTTGTGGGCAGTTATTCAGGTAGGAGAAGTAATCAAGGCCCGGTTCGTGAACATGGTCACAGTACGATTGGCTGAAGAAAGACGCAAAGAGGTTGGCGATTACTTTTGGGTCCGCAGATGATGTATTAAACAATTTTAGAGTGGAAGGGAAACCATCGGACTTTCTTTTGACGTTAATAAATTGGTAAAAACGCTTAGGATCCGTGATTAGCTTTGATTGCATTCTATCGAGATAGAGCGATTCGCAGAGGATGGAAAGCGTGAGTAAGCTTGATGGTAGTTTGTAAAATCTGACGAAGATCTGGATCTGAGGAAAGTTTTCCACAATTTGTTTCTGACATTGCGAAGAGTACGCAGTTCATTATTATACCAGGGAGGGGATAACAAGCAGTTTTTCCGCGGCGCATATGGGACGGATTGGAGAAGACAGTCAAAGATTGCTGTGTAGAAGAATTCGAGAGCGATATCAATGGGGGTATGATTGTTTAGAAAGAGGTTGAAGTTTATAAGATTGACTAGGTTATTAAGTTTAACGAAGTCTGCTTTACGAAAGTTGAAAGAAAGAGAGTTCTCTGAATCAACGGTTATGCTATCATGTTCATACGAGAGGGTAAGAGCGAGAGGGGGGTGGAAGTGGTCAAGGGTAGAGAGAAGATGGTTACTCGCGGTAACCAGTGAATTATGGGCGTCGGATGAGAAAATGAAATCTAACTGCCTACCGATGTTGTTGGTGATACCACTAATCTGAAAAGGCCGGAATCAAAAAGGCGATCAGTGAAAAGGGTTTCCTTATTTGAGGAGGAATTAGTTGGAACAAAAGATAATTCGTCCTCCGATGGAGCCCATTGCAAGAGGGGGAGGTTGAAATCACCGACAATTATAAAATCGTCACCTGGATCTGCGACGTCAAACAGAGAGTCGATTGCATCAACAGCAAGCTGGTATGCTTGGACGGGTTGAGATGGGCGAATATAACAGCAGAGAATGAATACGCTTCGTTTAGATACAGATATTTTGACACATACGAACTCAAATAAAGTACCGTTTGAGGTTTTAACAAGGGTTGCATCAAGACGATTATGAATGGCTATAAGAACACCGCGGCCGAAAGAGGGGTCATCTAATGATAATTCCTGACCGTCAGCACGAAAAACTTCAAAATCGGAAGTGAATAATTCAGAGTTAAGAAAATTGGGACTGAGGTTGGTTTCAGTAAGGGCAAAAATATCGTAGGGAAGTGTTTGTGAGTTAAGGTGCACCATATAGGTTTTGGTGCGGAGTCCTCTGACATTCTGATAGTAAAGGGTTAAAAACACTTGGGCAAATTCGATAGACTGAGCTGAAATGTTAGGATAGGAGTTAGGGACGAAAATAGTTGTTGAAGTTACTGCGAGTTCTTTGGAGATACGGGAGACGTTTGGAGCCAATATGAGAAGCAAAGGTTGAAAGGTCTTTAGCCACAGTAGAAGAGGAAATGTTGAAACTCTCATGAAAACGGGTGTAGAGATTTCTCAGGGCTGCGGGGTCGGTTGGGAGGCCCTCCTTTTGAATCGAGACCATGACATTCGTTTTGTCTTGCCGTCGATGCAGACAGAGTCAGGCTTGTCGTATAAATAAGCCAGGTAAAGGCGAACATTTTCAAACAGCCGGTGAACACGCAGTCTTGACATAATATAGCGGCCATCAAGGTCATTAACCGTTGACGAGGGGTCTGCTATTTTAGACGTGAGTTTAACGGTGGGAGGAAGCAGAGGGTCGATAGTAGGGGGGGAGGCAGTAGCCGGAGAGTTAACCGAAAGGTGTGCAGAGGAGGGGGTAACAGTGGGGGCGGTGGAGGAAGAGATTGAAGATGAAGATATTGATGTATTTACTGATGATGTGGGGTTCAGAAAATGAGAGCTAATAAAGTTAGGGTATTTAGCTCCAGTTGTGAGGTTAAATTAGGGAAAGGATTGCTGATGGGGGCAGTTGGGGCTATGGATGTAGAGGGGCCAGAGACGGGCGTAAGATTAAATGAAACATGGTTACGTTGAGGAATTAAAGGCTTAGAAAAAGTCGAAGAAGGAAGAACATTAGTGATATTTTTGCGGAATTGTGAAGGAGGACGAGGCAAAGGGGTTTTGAAGCTCCAATTGGAGCCTTGTTTAGGTTGAGGAGGAAAGTGAGGAGAATTAGAACTAATCATATGCTTAGGTTTGGAACTGAAATTTAAGGGCTTAGAGCTAGATTTAGAGATAGGCTTAGGACTAGTGTACTTAGATTTAGGTTTGTAGAGCGTGGTAAACTTATCTGATCTGGTCATCTTCATTTTGTCTAAGGCAAATGCATTGTTAGAGGTGGTTGGGAAGAGCCATGCATACTTGGATGGAAACGTGATGTAGAAACAACTGAACTTCCTTGAATTGCTTGGAGTCTTTTGGCAAATGCATATTGTAATGCCAAATTGCTTAAGAAAATAGCTCCTTAGCCAGGATTCGTCCGCATGTCTTGGAGCTCTATATATGGTGAAGGCAGTATGATCTTCTTGAAGCTGTTTATTACTCTTCTCAAGTTTGCCGATTCTGTTGTTCCATTCAGTTTGAGTCCAGGAAGTTCCAAGACGATTGATCAACGGTGGTAATGGTGTGAAGGGGCAAAAAGCTGTAGAGAAGGATGAATTTTCAATGGCAACTAAATCGTTCACGACAGAAGAAATTGAGAGGGCGGTAGGTGGAGACATTGAATTGATATTCTGCAACTCGTCAAGTAAAGATGTATTGTTGGGCGGTTGTTGAAGAGGGCTCAGGTCATATTTGCTGGACGCGGTCTTCATCTCTTCGGCAATATCCATAACAGTAAACTTAGTAGACGCAGATTCATCCCTGAGGGAACTCAAGCTCAGTTTTGCTTCCTCCAGTTGCACAGACTGTACAGCCGATTCTGCAGCCAAAGATCTAATCGTTGCTGATTGACTAGACATTGTTTTGTTGATACCATGCAATTCTTCATGCATCGTCTCACGCAGAAACACTAAGAGGGCATCGATTTGGGTGGAGAGCGTTGTGAGTGGAACCGTGAATCTTGTCAACTTCGAGTTAAGTTGAGATTTGGTAAGTACATCGCGTTGTTTTTTTAGGATTAGGTCACTAATGGCACTCAATTGTTTTTCAATACTTTTGAACTTTGACTTGTTAAGTTCAGTCGCCCCTTTCATGGTGTTAATTAAGTCATCAGTGGTTTTAACAACCTCGTCAAACTTCGCGAGTTGGATGAGAATTTTTTTTGATGACTGCTTGAGTTCGTTAAGCACTGCATTAGTCGAGTCATTGTGACACTTAATCGCCAGCATCACGTGTGAGAGTGAAATGTCTTTGCACTCATCGCAAAAAAACATGAAATTGTTCAAAAAGTCTTTCACATAAACAGCAGATCTTTTGCTGATACCGGTACAGATAGGGTGGAATGACTTCCCACAAAGGCCTTTGCAATCAAGCAAATCTGAGTTGTTGCGATCGACACAATTACTGTTAGCACATGACTTTTCCATAATTAATGTAAGTCAGAAACTGAAAACAAGCAGACAGGGTAAATAGAACGCGGATTTATTGATGCGTCGGCGGAAAATGGAAATGTATTATAATGCACTGGACAGGTCGACAAACGACGGTGGAAGAACGCGGATTTATTGATACGTTGCGAGAAATGGAAATAGCGATTTGTGTTGCGGGTTTTATTTTTTTGTTTTTTTTTTTCTTTTTATATAAATTAAATCGCGAAGCGGAGGAAAAGAGAAAACAGCACGACGGTTGGGTAGCAATTTTTTTTTTTTTTATGCACAAGCAACAACCACATACCTATATGGAAAGTAAAACAGCACAGGACTTCAAAAGATAACATACGTAATACCAATGGTTATGCATTTATTGAACTTTGTCAGGATAATAATCTTATAGTTTTAAACGGCTGGGTTGAAGGTGACTTGGATGGTAATTATACTTTTATCGGCGGTTCAGGTAAATCTGTAATTGACTATTGTGCAATTTCTGGTAAATGGGTAGAACTGATAAAATCATTTAAAGTGATCCCAAAAATATTCCCAGACCATATGCCAATAATCGTGTCATTTTCGATAGGACCACAAAATTGCTATAAAGAAATAAAACTACCACAAAAACTTGTGCTAATAAGACATACTATGAATACCGTTGGAATCAAAATTTGCGGAAAATTGACTATAACTTAGATCAGGATATAACAGAGCAACTCGTTAATTGTATCATACATTCCTACCCCTCCACATCTAGTCATCGCAGAAAAACAGGAAAACAAAAATGGTTCGACAAGGACTGTGATAGAGCAAGGAAGTTATCCTTTACTCTGCTCAATAAAGTAAGAAAAGCTGATGAGGAGAATAGTAGTCTACTATCGCAATATAATTTGGCAATTTGTGACATAGTCACTGCTCACTTGGACCAGGTCGGTCCATTGTGTCCAATATTTTTAACCCTGGAAACACGTGAGAAAACCGCTGTTAGAACCACCCAGATAATGATATGAATCTCAGGAGGTCCGTCAGCTCTACATTTCCTAAGTCCTCCAGTTCCGAAAAGAAGTAACTTCCAAAAGCCCTCATTCTTATGACGGATAGGGCAGGACAATCACACAGCAGATGACGAACAGATTCGAGTTCTTCTTCGTCCCTGCAACTTCTGCAAAAGTCGTTATGTAGCACACCGAGTCGTTCTGCGTGAACGCCGATAGCACAGTGTCCAGTAATTATGCCAGAAACAACCCGTGCGTTATAACGACTAAGTTTTACCAGGGAGGTGGATCACTTCTTGCTGAAGGCTGGCGATAGCGCCCTGGCCGTTGCGCATGTTTCCAGATGAACCCAACGTCTGTTTGCTCGACTGATGGCTTCATCTTCTATCTTTTTCCGTAAGGAACTGATTGGGGTTTTTTTTTTAAGGTCGATGGGGTAATTAAGGCTCGAGTACAGCCAAATAAGCACGGCGATCAGAAGAGATCTTTTGTACAATCCCCTGAGAGTTGCTATATTATATTTGTCTTTTACCTGAGATCTAGTTCATTAATGAAACTATAGATAGTTTGAGCTGTAGAAGATGTGACATCAGATGGTGATGTGAAGCCTTTGTTAAAGTGTTTGAGCCTAAGCCGAGCTATGGCCGGGCATTCACACAGTATATGTTGGGCTGTTTCGGTGTCTTCAAGGCAGACACGGCACATGTGCGATTGGACACGGCCCATTTTCTTGAGATGGTAATTGAGAGATCAATGTCCAGTAAGGAAGTCAGTTATGATCTTAGCCTTGCGTTTGCTCATTGAAAGAATGTGTCTGGATCTTTTTTTTGAGAAATTTATAAATTTCTTGGCGCCATTAAGCCATTTTGCGAATTCCAGAATGAGAGGATTTTTTTTCCCATAGGTTAAGCTCTATCTTTATCTGGTTAGTTGGTAAACCACAAAAGAGTTCAGGTCCCGTAAACGGAGATTGAGCACCTAATCTGGCAAGTTTATCAGCAGATTCGTTGCCAGGGATGCCCCTATGTCCAGGGACCCACACAAGAGTAATTTTATTGTGTGCAGCAAGCTGCAGGAGTACTTCTAGACAGTTCCAAACCAGCTTAGACTCAAAATTGAAGGAAGTTAGAGCTTTAAGAGCAGATTGGCTGTCTGCCATTATATTTATTTGTGATCTACGGAGGTTTCGTCTGATGCATTCTCTGGCACATAGCTCGATTGCATAGACCTCTGCTTGAAAGATAGTGGTATATTGTCCGAGTGAAGTGGATAGTTTGTAGTTAGGACCAAAAACACCAGCTCCAACCCCATTTGACATTTTTGAACCGCCAGTGTACCAATCAATTGAAGATGTGGTATGAGGGATCAGAGGGTAGTCCTAAAACCTGCGGTCCGGTATAATGACTTTGAAAGGGTGATTGAGATGAATTCTTTTTGGCATGAAATCCGAGGAACAGATCGCTGGCGATGATAGTAGCGGGATTTCCTCCAGGATTTTCATGTGTCCTACATGATTGGTGTTAGTATTATTACATAGAAGTTGAAGCTTTATTGCACTAGCTGCTGCAGTCTTCATAATTCTTATGTGTAGAGGTGGAAGGTCTAAGAGAACTTCCAGCGCAGCTGTAGGGCAGGTGCGCATTGCACCCGTAATACCTACACATGCTAATCGTTGCACCTTTTGAAGGGCAGATCGGATGGTGATTTGGTTAGTTTTCTCCCACCATACTAGTGATGCATAGGAAGTTATCGGCGTGATGATTGTGAGATAAGTCCAGTGGATTATTTTGGGTTTTAATCCCCATCTCTTACCGAAAACCTTGAGCAGGCCCAGAAGGCTCTTGTCGCCTTTTCAATGGTTCTATCTACATGATGTTTCCAGTTTATTTTCTGGTCTGGTCTATATCCCAAGATATTTTGTTTCTTTAGAGAAATTTATTTGTACATTACGTAGTGATAGTGTGTGGAGATTCAAGGATCTCCGTCTGGTGAAGGGAATGATTACGGTTTTATCAGGGTTAACCGTTAATCCTTCTGTCTGACACCAATTGCTAACTTTGTAAAGGGCATGTTGCATCCGATCACAGATGTTGGTTTCTTCCTTGCCCCTTATTATAATGAGTATGTCGTCAGCATAGCCTTGGGTGTGATATCCACAGTTATTGAGGTCGTTTAGGATTTTGTCCACAACAATGGACCAAAGCAGGGGAGATAAAACTCCTCCTTGGGGACAACCTTCAGTGGTTTTTGCGGATATCGAGCATTATCCAAGTTTGGCAGAAATAATCCTGCTACTGAGCATGAAGCATATCCAGCTGGTGGTTTGCGGGTCAATGCCTTTAGCATCAGCAGCATCTTTGGTGGATTGAAACGTCGTATTATCGAAGGCACCCGAGATGTCTAGAAAAGAGCAGAGGGCGATATCCTGTTCTAATAAGGCGGAATTACGATAATGGAAGTCGATAATTTTTTCCATTACCTTAAGGAACACCGAGGTGAGACTAATAGGCCTAAAGGCCTTAGGGTCTGATTGTGATCTGCAGCCAGCTTTTGGTATGAACACTACATTTACCTTTCTCCATGTAGTCGGTATGTAGCTAAGTTCATAGCTGGATCTGAAGATGGACACTAGGGATTCTAGGAGAATATCGATGCCGTGATGAAGGAGGGCAGGAAAGATTCCATCCCCACCAGGAGCTTTGTAAGGCTTTTGCGTGGAGATGGCCCATCTGATAGAATCCGAGGAGAAGATATTTCTAGCAGAGTTCCTAGTGCTCCTGTTTGGGGGGTGTTGCATAATTTCATGTAGAAGAGGTGTGTGAGGGTCAGTGATAACAGAGTCAGGAAAGTGAGTTTGTAGAAGTAGACTCAGAGTCTCCTTGTAATCAGTTGTGAAGCTGACATCACTTTTTTGTAGGAGACCTATTCCATTGCTGTGGTTCTTAGAAAGGGCTTTTTGAGCCCTAACAGCTGTCGGAAGATCGTTAATGCTTTCGCATAAAGTCTTCTAAGTATGTCTTTTTGATTGCCTAATTGCACAATTATAAGATGTGAGAGCTATTTTGTATTCGCTCCATGAGTTAGTTCGTTTGGCTTTATTGTAAAGCTTCCTAACCTTTCTTTTTTGGATTTCAAGCTCAATGGTCCACCAGGGCACATCTCGAGAGTTAGCCTTAGGTCTGGCTATGCAACTGGATTCATATGCGACTCTGATTTGAGAGCTTAGGTTTTAGGCTTCTTCTTCAAGTAGATGAGAAGAGTCTATATTTGAACAGGATGGGTTGAATTCACACCTGAGGGTCTCTAAGTAAAGACTCCATTTGGTGCGTTTAGGGACCCTGTTACGAGTGTTTGGGTAGGAAGAGCTCTCGAGGTCAAATCTGATGTGCATGTGGTCAGACATCGAGAGCTCTTTCGACACATGCCAGTTAGTAATTTGATCAGACAAAGATGAGCTAGCTATGGTGAGATCTAATACCTCTTGTCTGATAGAGATAACAAATGTCGGTTGACAGCCTTTATTTAGGATTTCAACATTCAGGGGAATTAAGAAATTAAGTAAAGACTCACCTCTCTTGTTGATGTTTGTGCTCCCCCAGATTGTGTGATGGGCGTTTGCATTGCATCCTAACACTATCTGTTGACCAGTCTTCTTACCGTTATTCGAAGAGTTTAACAACTTCGTCAGGTGGCG
Source organism: Blera fallax (assembly GCA_946965025.1). NCBI lineage: Eukaryota > Metazoa > Arthropoda > Insecta > Diptera > Syrphidae > Blera > Blera fallax. Next base: position 55,734,848 of record OX337246.1, read on the forward strand.
CCGGTGTTTCATTCGCAAAGTATCCGGAGGCGATGATGATGGATTGTCGACCTCTGTTTGTTGCTAAGTCTGCTGAGACAGCAACCAGATCTCTGCTAATGAACTGTGGAATAGGGAGAAAGTTGATTCTATTTTTGATTAGAATGGCAGCTCTAGGAGTAGGTTGCTGTTGTCATAAATTAACTTACATGAGTTGGTGGGGAGGCCATAAATTTTGCCTTCACGGATGTAAGGCTCCTGCATTAGGATGAGGTCCAAGTTGTGTTTAATAAACTTGCAAGATGCGGCCGCAGAAGCCGCTTTAGCGTGATGCAGGTTTATTTGAAGAAATTTGGTGTTGGTCATGGTCTTGGCTGGGTTATTGAGAGGAGGAGAAGTCTGGAGGAACTTTGATGATCCTCTGCCTGGCTTTGCCTTTAACTCCTCTATCTTTGTGGAGAGCAACCCTTTGTGTAGCTGTAGAGCTACTCGACGGGTTGCTACCAGTAGGTTGTCCAGAACTAGAGACAGCCTTCCTTCCTGGAGCCTTAGATGGTCTGCGAGGATCTAGGCCTTGTGCAGGGATTGATTGGATTGAGGCGAGTGGGGAAGAAAGTGGCAGCGACAGCCTTTCTTCCTGGAGCCTTTGGTGATCTGCGAGGATCTAGGACTGGTGCAGGATCAGGCTTTGGGTCGTTGCTGCTGGGAGCAGTGGTAGTATAGATTGGATTGGGGAGAGTGGGGAAGGAAGAGGTAGCGACAGCCCGGGAGTCGATAGGTTCCAACTCAGCTGTGATTGGGGTTACTACAAAAGGGAGGGCCCGCGATAAGTGCAGCGCCGATCCTTTCCTAGACAGCTCATCAGTCTTTTCATTTCCTTTGATATCCATGTGCCCTGGTACCCTGCAGAGGGTCACCGCATTGGCTCTAGATATCTCATTTAGGGGTGACTTGCAGATTCTCACAAGCCTCGACCTGATTACCGCGGAGTCCAGAGCCTTAACGGCTGCCTGGCTGTCTATATAGACAGTGATCATTTTGCCAACGATATTACTCTCGCGAATAATTTCAGCAGCCTGTATGATGGCTGTGACTTCGGCCTTAAAGACGCTGCAGTCGTCGTGAATTCTAAAGGAGTGGTTTATTCCAAGGGCTTTACAATAAACTCCGGCTCCCGTGCCAATGTCCATCTTAGAACCATCGGTGTAGAATGCCAGCTCCTTTTTCATGCTCCTACGGTTCTTCCAGTACATTCTGTCAAGGATTCTTGTAGCGAATCTCCTTTCAAAAGCTAATATCGGGTTCATGTGATCAGTTTCCGTCAACCTGTTGGTAGTCTCCCATCGAGACAAAATGGATGCATAACCGTAGAGGCTCGATGACCATAGTCCACCTTCTTTTAGTCTTACCGCAGTTTTGGCAACCAGTCTGCTACAGTATAGATCAAGCGGAATGAAACTAAGCATGGTTTCCATTGCCGCTGTCGGTGTTGTTCTCATTGATCCCATGACTCCGATACACGTTGCCCTCTGGATTTTGGTAAGGTTTGAGAGCTGGTATTGCTTCTCAAGTACCATCCACCATACTAATGAACCGTATGTGAGAATAGGTCTTTCCACCGCCGTGTATATCCAGTACACCACAGCTGGTTTAAATCCGCACGTGTTACTGAACGCCTTCTTGCAAGCATAGAAGGCTACGCTTGCTTTTTGATGCGTTCGGTAATGTTATCCTTCCAATTTAGTTTGGAATCCAGGACTAAGCCCAGGTATAGAGCTGAACTTGAGAGACTTAGTTCAGTACCACCGATATTTGGGGGTCTGAAGGTAGGGGTTGATCTTTTCTTAGTGAAAAGGACTACCTCCGTTTTTGAGGGGTTCACTCCCAGTCCTTTGCTACCAACCCACTTATCCACTAGTTGTAGTGCGAGATTGAGTCTTTCACTTAGAACTGAAGGGAATTTTCCCGAGACCAGGATGGCCACATCATCGGCATAGGCCGTCACGTTGAAGCCGTTATCCTTCAATATTACCAAGATCTCATCCACTACAAGGAGCCATATAAGAGGAGACAGAACTCCGCCTTGGGGGTTCCTCTGCAGACCCTTCTCCGGACGGTTATGTCTCCTTGCGCTGAATATACAACTCTTGATTTAAGCATCTGTGCAATCCAATTGTAGAGGCCGGTGTTGAGGTGAACTCTGTGTAGATTGCTTAGGATCGCATCAGTGCTTACGTTGTTGAACGCCTCTTCAATATCTAAGAACGCTCCAAGAGTGAACTCCTTGAGGTGGAGGGATCTTTCTATGCTTGATACAACCCCGTGGAGGGCTGTATCTACCGACCTGCCGCAGATGTATGAATGTTGTAATTTAGATAGGTAATCATCGCCGATCACGTTTCGTATGTAAACATCTATTAATCGTTCCAATGTTTTCAGCAGAAAAGACGACAGACTAATAGGTCTCAGGTCTTTTTGCGCTTGTGTGGCTCGCTTTCCCTGCTTTGGGGATAAAAACAACGCGCACCTCCCGCCATGCTTTAGGAACATATCCTAGCTTAAGGCATTCTGTGAAGATACGCTTAAGCCATGGAGTAGCAATATCCACTGACTCTTGCAACATCACAGGTCGAATGTTATCCATTCCTGGTGCCTTGTACGGAGCAAAAGATTTGCCCAAGCTATCTTATCGTTGTCTATTATGTTTCCTACTTCTTTCGCGCTTAATCCCGATGTCCATATGGGGAAGTGAGTGCTCAAAAGTATATCCAGCGTTTCCTCATGTGATTCCGCCGAAGTACCGTCACTTTTCCTAATATTGGATGCCGGGATTGGTGTCTTGGCCAGAACCTTCCTAAGGCGAGACGCTTCATTAGTAGATTCTATAGATGCACAAAAGGTCCTCCAGGAATTCCTCTTTGCGAATCTAATCTCTTTCTTGAGGAGCTTTACGCTTTCTTTATAGGTAAACCACTCGACGACCCCCTCTTTAGCGATGTTCCACCCTACTCTTGAAATGCGAATGAGTTCCGCTATTTTATCACTCCACCATGGTTGACGTTTTGTGCCGGTCTGCCTACTAACAGGGCAGGACCTTTCAAAAGATCGCGTAAGGGAACCGGTCAATGCATCGACTGCATTGTCAACTGCTTCTGCAGAATTGAGATCAACGGTGAAAAGATTCCCCGATTTCCTCATTTCTCTTTTGAATTTTGACCAGTTTGCCTGACGCGGATTTCTGTAAAACCCTTTCCCGCGAGTAGATAGCTGTAGTTTGAAGAGTATCCAGCAATGGTCAGATAGTGACGCCTTTCTGGAGACTCTCCAGTCAGTAACTTCAACAGAGCTCTGTTCAAATACAAACATAATATCCAAGACTTCTTTCCTGGTTGACGTTTCAAAGGTGGGGTCATTACCTCTATTACATATAACAAGATTGGATTCTAGGATATAACTAAACAAAACTTCGCCTCTCAAAATGTCGGTGCTACCCCACAGAGTATGGTGGGCGTTAGCATCGCAACCCAAGACTAGGTTTTTCTTACCTCCCTCTCACAGAGGCTCTTTCAGAAGCCCTCCAAGAGGAGCAGCTTCAGGTTGTCGGAGGCGACTTTACTGTGATGAAGGTTGATTTGCACCACCTGCATTGGTTTCTGCAATTCCCCCTTTCACAGCGTCAATCGCCCCATGGTTCTCCGCCGGTTGAGTCCGCTTTATGAGCTTTAGAGTGACTTCTCCCGCTCCATAGCACAGTCTCAACTGCGTTTTATCCAGCAATGCGGCCGTAGGTTCATGCATGAGGATGATGAACCCCTTGGTCACATTCTTCGCTTCTTCCTCCCCGACGACCTCCCAGGTCCTCATATCAATGGAAGGGTTCTGGGCCTTTAGGAAGTCGAGGATCTCATTTTTGTTCACACCCCAGTCAGGAACACAAAGCCTTCCCTTGGGTGTGGTGGGGATCTCTTCTGGAGGTACTGCTTGCAGTGCAGCCCCCTCCCAGAGTTCAAAACCGCGAACTGTGGCCTTCGCGAATTCGCATGATAACTGATCCTTGCAATCTATCAAGGTGAATCCACGCTGCCACTTCGCTCTCCCGAAAGTGGGCGCGGTTGTCCCAGTATTCTTTCGAATACGGTCGAAGACTGCTCTGGCTAAGGCCTTCTCAATCATCTGACCGCGTTCTAGGGAATACTGGCCGCTGGGTTTTCCGAAGTCCACCACAGCAAGCTGCAGTAAGCCACGGATCGCCCCGCTGTAGGCCATCTCCGTATCGGCCTTCGACCTTTTGGGGGGATTCCTTGTGTCCTCCGAGGATCTGACCCTCTTCGACACGAAGTCCTCCCTCCTGGTCTCAGCCGACGTCGACGCTCAGCAGCCCTCGAGGTTTCTGGCTTCTCAACCACAGGATCTGCCTTATCAGCACCGGTCCTGTTGGTGGTTTTGCAACTTTTCTTGTCCACTCCCTTTCCGCTGTGGCTTGCCTTAGGGGCATCAGCCTTGCGGGTGGCACTGGTTGCAGCAACGCTCTGTTTAGGTGCAGGCCTCGTCAGAGCGTCCTTTGCTATTACATCAATAGCCCAGGCCAGGGAGTTCTTCTCCTTCTCGGATAGGGAATAGGGCTCCTTCGCGTCCAGAATTCTTTTGATGTGCGTCGCTCTACGGAACAACCGCCGTCTCATCTGACCTGGGGAGACTTTCTTTCCTGTCTTCGTTTTCTGGGGACTCCTTGGTGGATCTGCTAATAGCTGCTCCTCCAGTTCCATGGAGATCTCCTCGTCCGATGTGGCTGCCGATGGTGGTTGCAGCTCAGCCAGTGCTGGTGCGCTCACGAATAGCGTGTCTGCCTCCAGACTGGTTTTGACATCTGTTGGTTTGTTATTTTTATATATATTGTTTTTGTTATCTTTTTATTGTGTTCCCACGAGTAGGGCCGGAAAAACATGTACGCCCCGCCAGAGACGCCATACCGGAGTAAGGCATTTATTTTCCACAGACCTCGCCAGGGCATCTGTGAGAGCTCGTTAGTGGTTGGTATTATCCCCCCAACCTTACATCTTTCGGCACGGTTTTGGTTGCTCACTCCACCGGTAGAATTAGGGAGACTATCTCTTGGTTTTGAGACCTCAGAGAGTCAGGAGTTATTCAGCACACGCCGACATATTTCCGTGAAACCTTCAGTCCTACTTAAGCCCCAGCAACGCGACAAGGTGGATAGTCATCGCTGGGGTATATTTCAATTGTACTCTTCCTTGTAAGAGCTGCATCACATTCCGAGACCAGTGTTTGGTAGTCAACTCGGTAATGTTCTAAGCGAATTTCAATCTGGTTTCAGCTCTGGATACTCTACAACAGACAATATCTTTAATTTAACAGTAATTGCCCAGGACTTCATTCGAAGAAACCGCAAGCTTTGTATCTTCTTCGTAGACTTTAGAGCAGCTTTCGACTCAATTGACAGAAACGCGCTATACTACAAACTAAGTCAACAGGGACTATCAACGAAGATATTATCTGTGATAAAAGCAATGTATAAGGGAATACGTTCAGCTGTATGGGATGGTGAATTTGTATCAAATTGGTTTGAATCTAAGACGGGCGTTGGGCTGAGTGCAATCCTGTTCACATTATTTATAGATGACATAGCAACGTTACTACCAGCTGGAGTAAACATCGCGAACACTCAAATTAAAGCTCTCCTATATGCAGATGATATAATCATTTCGGCCGAATCACCTGAAAGTTTGCAGCTGATGATTAATAAACTATATGATTATTGTCGTTGTTGGAATCTTACAGTCACCTTGGATAAATCGAACGTTACGGTTGTAGGCTCTGGAAGAGGGAGACGCGCGCAAAATGAGATCTGGAAATTTGGAGGAGAGAGAGTAGAACAAGTAAAAGAATACAAGTATCTTGGAGTAACCTTAACCCCAAATTTCAATATGAAAAAACATGTACAAAAAAAATTGGCTGCGATAAAAAACGCTATTAATGCAAAATGGCATCCATTGCTGCGAAAGAAAGAGCTTCCCAGTTCGGCAAAGTACAAAGTATATGAAGCAGTGCTACGATCGATCATGTGCTATGGTGCTCAAGTGTGTGGCTATCAAGAATATGAAGAAGTTGAAAAATTTCAAAGATTTTTCATCAAAAAAGTATTTCAACTACCACAAAATACACCTAATTACATGATTAATTTGGAAACTGGCTTATACTCGCTATATATGTACATATGTACACTTAAAAACCTAATTTTGACTATTTCGTAAGAGCAATTTCTCTTAGTCATAATAGGTTACAGCACAGTCAAATATGCAATACGAAGGAAACTGAATTTTGTGCAAAAATGGAGGCAATTAGCAGAAGAATGTGATCTACGGATCGATTTTGGAACGGAAAATCATGTAACGCGTAAAGAGCAGCTTTACTTAATATTAAGAGAAACAGATACAGCTCGCAGAAACGGGTACATTCAAAAAGCCATAAATTCGGAAAATCGATTAATTTACGAGAATTTAGAATACTACCTAGAAGACCATAATTATTTCCACTATAGTAACAGTTGCAGAAAAATATCTCTACTATTCAGAGCGAGAGGAGAATCGTTAAATCTCAACGGCACACCTTTTAGTAATGCTGAAAACAAACACTGTACCTTATCTAACCTATGCTCTAAAGAAGATACATTCCATTTTATTGGCGTCTGTCCCATCCTGAGACGATGGAGATTGGAGTACTTTAATAGAGCAACACTGACACTGGAAGAGGTGAAAGTTATGCTTAATGGGCAGAACTGGGAGATGTTATATGGGTACTGCGAAGCAGCACTTAGATACCGAGGTCTTATAATGAGTGAATTCCTGTAATATGAGAAAATGTAAAACAATAACAACAGAATAATATATCTATCTATCTATCTATCTATCTATCTATCTATCTATCTATCTATCTATCTATCTATCTATCTATCTATCTATCTATCTATCTATCTATCTATCTATCTATCTATCTATCTATCTATCTATCTATCTATCTATCTATCTATCTATCTATCTATCTATCTATCTATCTATCTATCTATCTATCTATCTATCTATCTATCTATCTATCTATCTATCTATCTATCTATCTATCTATCTATCTATCTATCTATCTATCTATCTATCTATCTATCTATCTATCTATCTATCTATCTATCTATCTATCTATCTATCTATCTATCTATCTATCTATCTATCTATCTATCTATCTATCTATCTATCTATCTATCTATCTATCTATCTATCTATCTATCTATCTATCTATCTATCTATCTATCTATCTATCTATCTATCTATCTATCTATCTATCTATCTATCTATCTATCTATCTATCTATCTATCTATCTATCTATCTATCTATCTATCTATCTATCTATCTATCTATCTATCTATCTATCTATCTATCTATCTATCTATCTATCTATCTATCTATCTATCTATCTATCTATCTATCTATCTATCTATCTATCTATCTATCTATCTATCTATCTATCTATCTATCTATCTATCTATCTATCTATCTATCTATCTATCTATCTATCTATCTATCTATCTATCTATCTATCTATCTATCTATCTATCTATCTATCTATCTATCTATCTATCTATCTATCTATCTATCTATCTATCTATCTATCTATCTATCTATCTATCTATCTATCTATCTATCTATCTATCTATCTATCTATCTATCTATCTATCTATCTATCTATCTATCTATCTATCTATCTATCTATCTATCTATCTATCTATCTATCTATCTATCTATCTATCTATCTATCTATCTATCTATCTATCTATCTATCTATCTATCTATCTATCTATCTAACAAACACCTTTTGTGGATGGCGAAACAGAAGGCGAAGCAAGAGAATTAGCGTTTTGTGTGGGAGAGCGCGGGAAGAGTGCTAGCAAAGGAGAATGAGAATAGTCAAGCGATCTTGATAAGTACCACTAATGACGTAAGTAAAATAACACGCATACAATAAATTACTGCATTTTGTGGGTGTGTAAACAGAAAAACAAAATACTGTTCTCAAAAATGGATAACACAAATATAAATGATAACTTGTTGATAAATGTAGATTGTAAGGTGATGCAGGATTTTACCGGCTTTAGTTTAAATGAAATTAAAAAAATGAATTTTTGTTGCTTATGCTTAAATATTAGATCAATGCGCAAGAATTGGAATACTTTTTGCGTAAATATAAAAGAATTGTTAAGCGTTTTAAAAATAATTGTTTTAGTTGAAATCAAAATTAAAGAAGAATAAAATTGTTTGTATTCCATTGAAGGGTTTAAAGCCGAATTTCTCAATAGAAATAATTGGCGTGGTGGAGGTATTGCCATGTTCATTAAGAACGATATCAAATATGAACGTTCAATTTCAGAAAACGTTTCATACGAATCTCTAACAATACGTACCATTGATGACAACAAATTCATTATTGGAATATATAGACCACCGGGTTTCAATATAAACAATTTTATTGAAGAAATGGATAATAGTCTTGGCGAAATTAGAAATGAGAAGGATGTGATTCTAATGGGCGACATGAACATCAACATTCGAAACACCACCTTAAACTATGTTAAGGATTATGAGGAGATGTTAGCGTCACATGGATTAATTAATGTTATTAAGGAGAATACTAGAGTTGATCCCAAAATCGGCTCTTCGACGCTAATTGATCACATATTAGTAAAAATATCTAGTAACCAAATGTTTTCGGCAGTGGTAGAATGTGCTATCTCAGATCATTATCCCATCTTATATTATTCATATGCAGCTAAAGTAGAAGAAGAAATAATAGATAGTACTTCACACATTTCCAAACGAAAAGTTGACGAATATGTACATACTACAGACTGGGATATACTACTCCGTGAGACTGACGTTGACTGTTTGTATGAAAAATTTGCAGCGAAAATGAATGAAATATACAAAAGATCATCCTTTTCTAAGAACGTCCATCCTAAGTACAAGCATAATCCTTGGATGACCTCTCACTTACTTGGAGAATGTAAAAAAAGAGACGAGCTCTACAGAAAATGGAAAAATAATAGGTTAAATAAAACATATGAAACCGATTACAAGAGTTATCGTAATAGATTGAATAAAAAAATCACAATGCAAAAAGCTAACCATTATATGAACAAATTCAACCAAACACGAGGTGATCCACGTAAGACATGGTGCTTAATAAATGAAATAATGGGAAGGAAAAAGCTAAGTGTAGATGATAGCATCGTAAAAAATTTTCCATCGAAAACATTGAAAATACAGACCCAACTGAGGTAGAAAACATTATACATTCTATGGGAGTAAATAAGTCTCCAGGCATCGATGGCATCAGAGCGGTTGATATAAAAACACACGCTGATATATTTGCTCCTATAATATCTAAAATTATTATCCTGAGTCTGTATCAAGCTAAGATCCCCCAAGAGCTTAAAACAGCAGTTGTTCGACCCATATACAAAAGCGGGATAAAAAGCGATATCAACAACTACAGACCAATATCGATTCTACCAGTAATTGAAAAATGTATGGAAGAGGTTATAACAAGACGACTATTGCCCTTCATTGAAAAACACTCCTTTATTCATGAAAAGCAGTATGGTTTCCAAAAAAATAAAAGCACTGGAAAACTTTTGGGAGAATTCACAAACTGCGTAAACGAAAGCCTAAACAAAACCCACCATGTATAAGTACTATTTATGGATTTTAGTAAAGCCTTCGACACACTAAACCATAAAAAACTACAAGATGCTTTAGGACGAATTGGGGTCAGAGGAGTCCTTGCGGATTGGATCAGCGACTACCTTAACTGCAGACATTTTCGGGTGAGAATTAAGGATGCTTACAGCGATGAAAATAGGATACAATATGGAGTCCCACAGGGTTCCAAACTTGGCCCAATACTATTCATTCTGTATACAAATGAATTGCTCCGAGTCTTTAAGAACAGCATTCCATTCGCTTATGCAGATGACACAGCTATAGTCGTTCGACACAGATCTCTGGACGTGGCTACGAGAATTATGCAAGAGGAATTCAACGAAGCAGTGAAATGGTGCCACGATAAAGGACTCATAATTAATGAAACCAAAACTAAAATGATGCACATTCGGGGTCCACATCTAGCAGTCACTCAGCACAGAATACATCTTAAGAATAATGCCTGTCCAACTTCAAATGCGAGTCAAATAATAGATATTGATGAAAGCTTCAAATATCTGGGAGTTACCATTGATAGTCACTTTATCTGGGAAAAGCACATCGACAACTTACGTGTGGATCTCAAGAGGGCGCTCTTTGGGCTTAATTATTTAAAAACTTATTCTACTCCACAGGTATTAAAACAAGTGTACCATGCTCTGGTTGAATCGAAGTTGAGATATGGAATTCTCGCATGGGGTAACGCTAGCACAACTCATCTGATGAAACTACAAAGGCTTCAAAATTCAGCTCTGAAACAAATAGGCGTCGTATCTGAAGGAAGACCTCTTAAAGTCCTTAAAGTCCAGGCAATTTTTAAGATGACGGTATTATTGGAATACTACGACGACATACGTTTCAAGAAGAACATCAACCACGACCATAACACCAGAAGACGGGCCCATGGTATGTTGCAAACACCAATACCATACAACACATATGGCAGAAACCAACTTCAATATAGAGTTCCTTCAATTTTCAATGAACTTCCGCATAACTTGAAAAATATTGTTAATTTTAAAAAAGGAAATAACAGAGAATTAAATATCTAAATGCTAATCACTTAAAACTTATATGTATTGTAAAGTAAATTGAACTATAAGCTCACTTTTGAAAATAATATTTTAATTGAAATGCAACCTTCTGCAGAAAAGCCAATATGGCTTCGCGGAAAAATTATCATTGTTAAAAGTTTTGTGAAATAAATAAAGTCATTAAAGTCATTAAAGATATCTATCTATCTATCTATCTATCTATCTATCTATCTATCTATCTATCTATCTATCTATCTATCTATCTATCTATCTATCTATCTATCTATCTATCTATCTATCTATCTATCTATCTATCTATCTATCTATCTATCTATCTATCTATCTATCTATCTATCTATCTATCTATCTATCTATCTATCTATCTATCTATCTATCTATCTATCTATCTATCTATCTATCTATCTATCTATCTATCTATCTATCTATCTATCTATCTATCTATCTATCTATCTATCTATCTATCTATCTATCTATCTATCTATCTATCTATCTATCTATCTATCTATCTATCTATCTATCTATCTATCTATCTATCTATCTATCTATCTATCTATCTATCTATCTATCTATCTATCTATCTATCTATCTATCTATCTATCTATCTATCTATCTATCTATCTATCTATCTATCTATCTATCTATCTATCTATCTATCTATCTATCTATCTATCTATCTATCTATCTATCTATCTATCTATCTATCTATCTATCTATCTATCTATCTATCTATCTATCTATCTATCTATCTATCTATCTATCTATCTATCTATCTATCTATCTATCTATCTATCTATCTATCTATCTATCTATCTATCTATCTATCTATCTATCTATCTATCTATCTATCTATCTATCTATCTATCTATCTATCTATCTATCTATCTATCTATCTATCTATCTATCTATCTATCTATCTATCTATCTATCTATCTATCTATCTATCTATCTATCTATCTATCTATCTATCTATCTATCTATCTATCTATCTATCTATCTATCTATCTATCTATCTATCTATCTATCTATCTATCTATCTATCTATCTATCTATCTATCTATCTATCTATCTATCTATCTATCTATCTATCTATCTATCTATCTATCTATCTATCTATCTATCTATCTATCTATCTATCTATCTATCTATCTATCTATCTATCTATCTATCTATCTATCTATCTATCTATCTATCTATCTATCTATCTATCTATCTATCTATCTATCTATCTATCTATCTATCTATCTATCTATCTATCTATCTATCTATCTATCTATCTATCTATCTATCTATCTATCTATCTATCTATCTATCTATCTATCTATCTATCTATCTATCTATCTATCTATCTATCTATCTATCTATCTATCTATCTATCTATCTATCTATCTATCTATCTATCTATCTATCTATCTATCTATCTATCTATCTATCTATCTATCTATCTATCTATCTATCTATCTATCTATCTATCTATCTATCTATCTATCTATCTATCTATCTATCTATCTATCTATCTATCTATCTATCTATCTATCTATCTATCTATCTAACAAACACCTTTTGTGGATGGCGAAACAGAAGGCGAAGCAAGAGAATTGGCGTTTTGTGTGGGAGAGCGCGGGAAGAGTGCTAGCAAAGGAGAATGAGAATAGTCAAGCGATCTTGATAAGTACCACTAATGACGTAAGTAAAATAACACGCATACAATAAATTACTGCATTTTGTGGGTGTGTAAACAGAAAAACAAAATACTGTTCTCAAAAATGGATAACACAAATATAAATGATAACTTGTTGATAAATGTAGATTGTAAGGTGATGCAGGATTTTACCGGCTTTAGTTTAAATGAAATTAAAAAAATGAATTTTTGTTGCTTATGCTTAAATATTAGATCAATGCGCAAGAATTGGAATACTTTTTGCGTAAATATAAAAGAATTGTTAAGCGTTTTAAAAATAATTGTTTTAGTTGAAATCAAAATTAAAGAAGAATAAAATTGTTTGTATTCCATTGAAGGGTTTAAAGCCGAATTTCTCAATAGAAATAATTGGCGTGGTGGAGGTATTGCCATGTTCATTAAGAACGATATCAAATATGAACGTTCAATTTCAGAAAACGTTTCATACGAATCTCTAACAATACGTACCATTGATGACAACAAATTCATTATTGGAATATATAGACCACCGGGTTTCAATATAAACAATTTTATTGAAGAAATGGATAATAGTCTTGGCGAAATTAGAAATGAGAAGGATGTGATTCTAATGGGCGACATGAACATCAACATTCGAAACACCACCTTAAACTATGTTAAGGATTATGAGGAGATGTTAGCGTCACATGGATTAATTAATGTTATTAAGGAGAATACTAGAGTTGATCCCAAAATCGGCTCTTCGACGCTAATTGATCACATATTAGTAAAAATATCTAGTAACCAAATGTTTTCGGCAGTGGTAGAATGTGCTATCTCAGATCATTATCCCATCTTATATTATTCATATGCAGCTAAAGTAGAAGAAGAAATAATAGATAGTACTTCACACATTTCCAAACGAAAAGTTGACGAATATGTACATACTACAGACTGGGATATACTACTCCGTGAGACTGACGTTGACTGTTTGTATGAAAAATTTGCAGCGAAAATGAATGAAATATACAAAAGATCATCCTTTTCTAAGAACGTCCATCCTAAGTACAAGCATAATCCTTGGATGACCTCTCACTTACTTGGAGAATGTAAAAAAAGAGACGAGCTCTACAGAAAATGGAAAAATAATAGGTTAAATAAAACATATGAAACCGATTACAAGAGTTATCGTAATAGATTGAATAAAAAAATCACAATGCAAAAAGCTAACCATTATGTGAACAAATTCAACCAAACACGAGGTGATCCACGTAAGACATGGTGCTTAATAAATGAAATAATGGGAAGGAAAAAGCTAAGTGTAGATGATAGCATCGTAAAAAATTTTCCATCGAAAACATTGAAAATACAGACCCAACTGAGGTAGAAAACATTATACATTCTATGGGAGTAAATAAGTCTCCAGGCATCGATGGCATCAGAGCGGTTGATATAAAAACACACGCTGATATATTTGCTCCTATAATATCTAAAATTATTATCCTGAGTCTGTATCAAGCTAAGATCCCCCAAGAGCTTAAAACAGCAGTTGTTCGACCCATATACAAAAGCGGGATAAAAAGCGATATCAACAACTACAGACCAATATCGATTCTACCAGTAATTGAAAAATGTATGGAAGAGGTTATAACAAGACGACTATTGCCCTTCATTGAAAAACACTCCTTTATTCATGAAAAGCAGTATGGTTTCCAAAAAAATAAAAGCACTGGAAAACTTTTGGGAGAATTCACAAACTGCGTAAACGAAAGCCTAAACAAAAACCACCATGTATAAGTACTATTTATGGATTTTAGTAAAGCCTTCGACACACTAAACCATAAAAAACTACAAGATGCTTTAGGACGAATTGGGGTCAGAGGAGTCCTTGCGGATTGGATCAGCGACTACCTTAACTGCAGACATTTTCGGGTGAGAATTAAGGATGCTTACAGCGATGAAAATAGGATACAATATGGAGTCCCACAGGGTTCCAAACTTGGCCCAATACTATTCATTCTGTATACAAATGAATTGCTCCGAGTCTTTAAGAACAGCATTCCATTCGCTTATGCAGATGACACAGCTATAGTCGTTCGACACAGATCTCTGGACGTGGCTACGAGAATTATGCAAGAGGAATTCAACGAAGCAGTGAAATGGTGCCACGATAAAGGACTCATAATTAATGAAACCAAAACTAAAATGATGCACATTCGGGGTCCACATCTAGCAGTCACTCAGCACAGAATACATCTTAAGAATAATGCCTGTCCAACTTCAAATGCGAGTCAAATAATAGATATTGATGAAAGCTTCAAATATCTGGGAGTTACCATTGATAGTCACTTTATCTGGGAAAAGCACATCGACAACTTACGTGTGGATCTCAAGAGGGCGCTCTTTGGGCTTAATTATTTAAAAACTTATTCTACTCCACAGGTATTAAAACAAGTGTACCATGCTCTGGTTGAATCGAAGTTGAGATATGGAATTCTCGCATGGGGTAACGCTAGCACAACTCATCTGATGAAACTACAAAGGCTTCAAAATTCAGCTCTGAAACAAATAGGCGTCGTATCTGAAGGAAGACCTCTTAAAGTCCTTAAAGTCCAGGCAATTTTTAAGATGACGGTATTATTGGAATACTACGACGACATACGTTTCAAGAAGAACATCAACCACGACCATAACACCAGAAGACGGGCCCATGGTATGTTGCAAACACCAATACCATACAACACATATGGCAGAAACCAACTTCAATATAGAGTTCCTTCAATTTTCAATGAACTTCCGCATAACTTGAAAAATATTGTTAATTTTAAAAAAGGAAATAACAGAGAATTAAATATCTAAATGCTAATCACCTAAAACTTATATGTATTGTAAAGTAAATTGAACTATAAGCTCACTTTTGAAAATAATATTTTAATTGAAATGCAACCTTCTGCAGAAAAGCCAATATGGCTTCGCGGAAAAATTATCATTGTTAAAAGTTTTGTGAAATAAATAAAGTCATTAAAGTCATTAAAGATATCTATCTATCTATCTATCTATCTATCTATCTATCTATCTATCTATCTATCTATCTATCTATCTATCTATCTATCTATCTATCTATCTATCTATCTATCTATCTATCTATCTATCTATCTATCTATCTATCTATCTATCTATCTATCTATCTATCTATCTATCTATCTATCTATCTATCTATCTATCTATCTATCTATCTATCTATCTATCTATCTATCTATCTATCTATCTATCTATCTATCTATCTATCTATCTATCTATCTATCTATCTATCTATCTATCTATCTATCTATCTATCTATCTATCTATCTATCTATCTATCTATCTATCTATCTATCTATCTATCTATCTATCTATCTATCTATCTATCTATCTATCTATCTATCTATCTATCTATCTATCTATCTATCTATCTATCTATCTATCTATCTATCTATCTATCTATCTATCTATCTATCTATCTATCTATCTATCTATCTATCTATCTATCTATCTATCTATCTATCTATCTATCTATCTATCTATCTATCTATCTATCTATCTATCTATCTATCTATCTATCTATCTATCTATCTATCTATCTATCTATCTATCTATCTATCTATCTATCTATCTATCTATCTATCTATCTATCTATCTATCTATCTATCTATCTATCTATCTATCTATCTATCTATCTATCTATCTATCTATCTATCTATCTATCTATCTATCTATCTATCTATCTATCTATCTATCTATCTATCTATCTATCTATCTATCTATCTATCTATCTATCTATCTATCTATCTATCTATCTATCTATCTATCTATCTATCTATCTATCTATCTATCTATCTATCTATCTATCTATCTATCTATCTATCTATCTATCTATCTATCTATCTATCTATCTATCTATCTATCTATCTATCTATCTATCTATCTATCTATCTATCTATCTATCTATCTATCTATCTATCTATCTATCTATCTATCTATCTATCTATCTATCTATCTATCTATCTATCTATCTATCTATCTATCTATCTATCTATCTATCTATCTATCTATCTATCTATCTATCTATCTATCTATCTATCTATCTATCTATCTATCTATCTATCTATCTATCTATCTATCTATCTATCTATCTATCTATCTATCTATCTATCTATCTATCTATCTATCTATCTATCTATCTATCTATCTATCTATCTATCTATCTATCTATCTATCTATCTATCTATCTATCTATCTATCTATCTATCTATCTATCTATCTATCTATCTATCTATCTATCTATCTATCTATCTATCTATCTATCTATCTATCTATCTATCTATCTATCTATCTATCTATCTATCTATCTATCTATCTATCTATCTATCTATCTATCTATCTATCTATCTATCTATCTATCTATCTATCTATCTATCTATCTATCTATCTATCTATCTATCTATCTATCTATCTATCTATCTATCTATCTATCTATCTATCTATCTATCTATCTATCTATCTATCTATCTATCTATCTATCTATCTATCTATCTATCTATCTATCTATCTATCTATCTATCTATCTATCTATCTATCTATCTATCTATCTATCTATCTATCTATCTATCTATCTATCTATCTATCTATCTATCTATCTATCTATCTATCTAACAAACACCTTTTGTGGATGGCGAAACAGAAGGCGAAGCAAGAGAATTGGCGTTTTGTGTGGGAGAGCGCGGGAAGAGTGCTAGCAAAGGAGAATGAGAATAGTCAAGCGATCTTGATAAGTACCACTAATGACGTAAGTAAAATAACACGCATACAATAAATTACTGCATTTTGTGGGTGTGTAAACAGAAAAACAAAATACTGTTCTCAAAAATGGATAACACAAATATAAATGATAACTTGTTGATAAATGTAGATTGTAAGGTGATGCAGGATTTTACCGGCTTTAGTTTAAATGAAATTAAAAAAATGAATTTTTGTTGCTTATGCTTAAATATTAGATCAATGCGCAAGAATTGGAATACTTTTTGCGTAAATATAAAAGAATTGTTAAGCGTTTTAAAAATAATTGTTTTAGTTGAAATCAAAATTAAAGAAGAATAAAATTGTTTGTATTCCATTGAAGGGTTTAAAGCCGAATTTCTCAATAGAAATAATTGGCGTGGTGGAGGTATTGCCATGTTCATTAAGAACGATATCAAATATGAACGTTCAATTTCAGAAAACGTTTCATACGAATCTCTAACAATACGTACCATTGATGACAACAAATTCATTATTGGAATATATAGACCACCGGGTTTCAATATAAACAATTTTATTGAAGAAATGGATAATAGTCTTGGCGAAATTAGAAATGAGAAGGATGTGATTCTAATGGGCGACATGAACATCAACATTCGAAACACCACCTTAAACTATGTTAAGGATTATGAGGAGATGTTAGCGTCACATGGATTAATTAATGTTATTAAGGAGAATACTAGAGTTGATCCCAAAATCGGCTCTTCGACGCTAATTGATCACATATTAGTAAAAATATCTAGTAACCAAATGTTTTCGGCAGTGGTAGAATGTGCTATCTCAGATCATTATCCCATCTTATATTATTCATATGCAGCTAAAGTAGAAGAAGAAATAATAGATAGTACTTCACACATTTCCAAACGAAAAGTTGACGAATATGTACATACTACAGACTGGGATATACTACTCCGTGAGACTGACGTTGACTGTTTGTATGAAAAATTTGCAGCGAAAATGAATGAAATATACAAAAGATCATCCTTTTCTAAGAACGTCCATCCTAAGTACAAGCATAATCCTTGGATGACCTCTCACTTACTTGGAGAATGTAAAAAAAGAGACGAGCTCTACAGAAAATGGAAAAATAATAGGTTAAATAAAACATATGAAACCGATTACAAGAGTTATCGTAATAGATTGAATAAAAAAATCACAATGCAAAAAGCTAACCATTATGTGAACAAATTCAACCAAACACGAGGTGATCCACGTAAGACATGGTGCTTAATAAATGAAATAATGGGAAGGAAAAAGCTAAGTGTAGATGATAGCATCGTAAAAAATTTTCCATCGAAAACATTGAAAATACAGACCCAACTGAGGTAGAAAACATTATACATTCTATGGGAGTAAATAAGTCTCCAGGCATCGATGGCATCAGAGCGGTTGATATAAAAACACACGCTGATATATTTGCTCCTATAATATCTAAAATTATTATCCTGAGTCTGTATCAAGCTAAGATCCCCCAAGAGCTTAAAACAGCAGTTGTTCGACCCATATACAAAAGCGGGATAAAAAGCGATATCAACAACTACAGACCAATATCGATTCTACCAGTAATTGAAAAATGTATGGAAGAGGTTATAACAAGACGACTATTGCCCTTCATTGAAAAACACTCCTTTATTCATGAAAAGCAGTATGGTTTCCAAAAAAATAAAAGCACTGGAAAACTTTTGGGAGAATTCACAAACTGCGTAAACGAAAGCCTAAACAAAAACCACCATGTATAAGTACTATTTATGGATTTTAGTAAAGCCTTCGACACACTAAACCATAAAAAACTACAAGATGCTTTAGGACGAATTGGGGGTCAGAGGAGTCCTTGCGGATTGGATCAGCGACTACCTTAACTGCAGACATTTTCGGGTGAGAATTAAGGATACTTACAGCGATGAAAATAGGATACAATATGGAGTCCCACAGGGTTCCAAACTTGGCCCAATACTATTCATTCTGTATACAAATGAATTGCTCCGAGTCTTTAAGAACAGCATTCCATTCGCTTATGCAGATGACACAGCTATAGTCGTTCGACACAGATCTCTGGACGTGGCTACGAGAATTATGCAAGAGGAATTCAACGAAGCAGTGAAATGGTGCCACGATAAAGGACTCATAATTAATGAAACCAAAACTAAAATGATGCACATTCGGGGTCCACATCTAGCAGTCACTCAGCACAGAATACATCTTAAGAATAATGCCTGTCCAACTTCAAATGCGAGTCAAATAATAGATATTGATGAAAGCTTCAAATATCTGGGAGTTACCATTGATAGTCACTTTATCTGGGAAAAGCACATCGACAACTTACGTGTGGATCTCAAGAGGGCGCTCTTTGGGCTTAATTATTTAAAAACTTATTCTACTCCACAGGTATTAAACAAGTGTACCATGCTCTGGTTGAATCGAAGTTGAGATATGGAATTCTCGCATGGGGTAACGCTAGCACAACTCATCTGATGAAACTACAAAGGCTTCAAAATTCAGCTCTGAAACAAATAGGCGTCGTATCTGAAGGAAGACCTCTTAAAGAGGCAATTTTTAAGATGACGGTATTATTGGAATACTACGACGACATACGTTTCAAGAAGAACATCAACCACGACCATAACACCAGAAGACGGGCCCATGGTATGTTGCAAACACCAATACCATACAACACATATGGCAGAAACCAACTTCAATATAGAGTTCCTTCAATTTTCAATGAACTTCCGCATAACTTGAAAAATATTGTTAATTTTAAAAAAGGAAATAACAGAGAATTAAATATCTAAATGCTAATCACTTAAAACTTATATGTATTGTAAAGTAAATTGAACTATAAGCTCACTTTTGAAAATAATATTTTAATTGAAATGCAACCTTCTGCAGAAAAGCCAATATGGCTTCGCGGAAAAATTATCATTGTTAAAAGTTTTGTGAAATAAATAAAGTCATTAAAGTCATTAAAGATATCTATCTATCTATCTATCTATCTATCTATCTATCTATCTATCTATCTATCTATCTATCTATCTATCTATCTATCTATCTATCTATCTATCTATCTATCTATCTATCTATCTATCTATCTATCTATCTATCTATCTATCTATCTATCTATCTATCTATCTATCTATCTATCTATCTATCTATCTATCTATCTATCTATCTATCTATCTATCTATCTATCTATCTATCTATCTATCTATCTATCTATCTATCTATCTA
The DNA here is from genome assembly GCA_946965025.1 of Blera fallax. Classification (NCBI taxonomy): domain Eukaryota; kingdom Metazoa; phylum Arthropoda; class Insecta; order Diptera; family Syrphidae; genus Blera; species Blera fallax. Next base: position 55,755,344 of record OX337246.1, read on the forward strand.
TCTATCTATCTATCTATCTATCTATCTATCTATCTATCTATCTATCTATCTATCTATCTATCTATCTATCTATCTATCTATCTATCTATCTATCTATCTATCTATCTATCTATCTATCTATCTATCTATCTATCTATCTATCTATCTATCTATCTATCTATCTATCTATCTATCTATCTATCTATCTATCTATCTATCTATCTATCTATCTATCTATCTATCTATCTATCTATCTATCTATCTATCTATCTATCTATCTATCTATCTATCTATCTATCTATCTATCTATCTATCTATCTATCTATCTATCTATCTATCTATCTATCTATCTATCTATCTATCTATCTATCTATCTATCTATCTATCTATCTATCTATCTATCTATCTATCTATCTATCTATCTATCTATCTATCTATCTATCTATCTATCTATCTATCTATCTATCTATCTATCTATCTATCTATCTATCTATCTATCTATCTATCTATCTATCTATCTATCTATCTATCTATCTATCTATCTATCTATCTATCTATCTATCTATCTATCTATCTATCTATCTATCTATCTATCTATCTATCTATCTATCTATCTATCTATCTATCTATCTATCTATCTATCTATCTATCTATCTATCTATCTATCTATCTATCTATCTATCTATCTATCTATCTATCTATCTATCTATCTATCTATCTATCTATCTATCTATCTATCTATCTATCTATCTATCTATCTATCTATCTATCTATCTATCTATCTATCTATCTATCTATCTATCTATCTATCTATCTATCTATCTATCTATCTATCTATCTATCTATCTATCTATCTATCTATCTATCTATCTATCTATCTATCTATCTATCTATCTATCTATCTATCTATCTATCTATCTATCTATCTATCTATCTATCTATCTATCTATCTATCTATCTATCTATCTATCTATCTATCTATCTATCTATCTATCTATCTATCTATCTATCTATCTATCTATCTATCTATCTATCTATCTATCTATCTATCTATCTATCTATCTATCTATCTATCTATCTATCTATCTATCTATCTATCTATCTATCTATCTATCTATCTATCTATCTATCTATCTATCTATCTATCTATCTATCTATCTATCTATCTATCTATCTATCTATCTATCTATCTATCTATCTATCTATCTATCTATCTATCTATCTATCTATCTATCTATCTAACAAACACCTTTTGTGGATGGCGAAACAGAAGGCGAAGCAAGAGAATTGGCGTTTTGTGTGGGAGAGCGCGGGAAGAGTGCTAGCAAAGGAGAATGAGAATAGTCAAGCGATCTTGATAAGTACCACTAATGACGTAAGTAAAATAACACGCATACAATAAATTACTGCATTTTGTGGGTGTGTAAACAGAAAAACAAAATACTGTTCTCAAAAATGGATAACACAAATATAAATGGTAACTTGTTGATAAATGTAGATTGTAAGGTGATGCAGGATTTTACCGGCTTTAGTTTAAATGAAATTAAAAAAATGAATTTTTGTTGCTTATGCTTAAATATTAGATCAATGCGCAAGAATTGGAATACTTTTTGCGTAAATATAAAAGAATTGTTAAGCGTTTTAAAAATAATTGTTTTAGTTGAAATCAAAATTAAAGAAGAATAAAATTGTTTGTATTCCATTGAAGGGTTTAAAGCCGAATTTCTCAATAGAAATAATTGGCGTGGTGGAGGTATTGCCATGTTCATTAAGAACGATATCAAATATGAACGTTCAATTTCAGAAAACGTTTCATACGAATCTCTAACAATACGTACCATTGATGACAACAAATTCATTATTGGAATATATAGACCACCGGGTTTCAATATAAACAATTTTATTGAAGAAATGGATAATAGTCTTGGCGAAATTAGAAATGAGAAGGATGTGATTCTAATGGGCGACATGAACATCAACATTCGAAACACCACCTTAAACTATGTTAAGGATTATGAGGAGATGTTAGCGTCACATGGATTAATTAATGTTATTAAGGAGAATACTAGAGTTGATCCCAAAATCGGCTCTTCGACGCTAATTGATCACATATTAGTAAAAATATCTAGTAACCAAATGTTTTCGGCAGTGGTAGAATGTGCTATCTCAGATCATTATCCCATCTTATATTATTCATATGCAGCTAAAGTAGAAGAAGAAATAATAGATAGTACTTCACACATTTCCAAACGAAAAGTTGACGAATATGTACATACTACAGACTGGGATATACTACTCCGTGAGACTGACGTTGACTGTTTGTATGAAAAATTTGCAGCGAAAATGAATGAAATATACAAAAGATCATCCTGTTCTAAGAACGTCCATCCTAAGTACAAGCATAATCCTTGGATGACCTCTCACTTACTTGGAGAATGTAAAAAAAGAGACGAGCTCTACAGAAAATGGAAAAATAATAGGTTAAATAAAACATATGAAACCGATTACAAGAGTTATCGTAATAGATTGAATAAAAAAATCACAATGCAAGAAGCTAACCATTATGTGAACAAATTCAACCAAACACGAGGTGATCCACGTAAGACATGGTGCTTAATAAATGAAATAATGGGAAGGAAAAAGCTAAGTGTAGATGATAGCATCGTAAAAAATTTTCCATCGAAAACATTGAAAATACAGACCCAACTGAGGTAGAAAACATTATACATTCTATGGGAGTAAATAAGTCTCCAGGCATCGATGGCATCAGAGCGGTTGATATAAAAACACACGCTGATATATTTGCTCCTATAATATCTAAAATTATTATCCTGAGTCTGTATCAAGCTAAGATCCCCCAAGAGCTTAAAACAGCAGTTGTTCGACCCATATACAAAAGCGGGATAAAAAGCGATATCAACAACTACAGACCAATATCGATTCTACCAGTAATTGAAAAATGTATGGAAGAGGTTATAACAAGACGACTATTGCCCTTCATTGAAAAACACTCCTTTATTCATGAAAAGCAGTATGGTTTCCAAAAAAATAAAAGCACTGGAAAACTTTTGGGAGAATTCACAAACTGCGTAAACGAAAGCCTAAACAAAAACCACCATGTATAAGTACTATTTATGGATTTTAGTAAAGCCTTCGACACACTAAACCATAAAAAACTACAAGATGCTTTAGGACGAATTGGGGTCAGAGGAGTCCTTGCGGATTGGATCAGCGACTACCTTAACTGCAGACATTTTCGGGTGAGAATTAAGGATGCTTACAGCGATGAAAATAGGATACAATATGGAGTCCCACAGGGTTCCAAACTTGGCCCAATACTATTCATTCTGTATACAAATGAATTGCTCCGAGTCTTTAAGAACAGCATTCCATTCGCTTATGCAGATGACACAGCTATAGTCGTTCGACACAGATCTCTGGACGTGGCTACGAGAATTATGCAAGAGGAATTCAACGAAGCAGTGAAATGGTGCCACGATAAAGGACTCATAATTAATGAAACCAAAACTAAAATGATGCACATTCGGGGTCCACATCTAGCAGTCACTCAGCACAGAATACATCTTAAGAATAATGCCTGTCCAACTTCAAATGCGAGTCAAATAATAGATATTGATGAAAGCTTCAAATATCTGGGAGTTACCATTGATAGTCACTTTATCTGGGAAAAGCACATCGACAACTTACGTGTGGATCTCAAGAGGGCGCTCTTTGGGCTTAATTATTTAAAAACTTATTCTACTCCACAGGTATTAAAACAAGTGTACCATGCTCTGGTTGAATCGAAGTTGAGATATGGAATTCTCGCATGGGGTAACGCTAGCACAACTCATCTGATGAAACTACAAAGGCTTCAAAATTCAGCTCTGAAACAAATAGGCGTCGTATCTGAAGGAAGACCTCTTAAAGTCCTTAAAGTCCAGGCAATTTTTAAGATGACGGTATTATTGGAATACTACGACGACATACGTTTCAAGAAGAACATCAACCACGACCATAACACCAGAAGACGGGCCCATGGTATGTTGCAAACACCAATACCATACAACACATATGGCAGAAACCAACTTCAATATAGAGTTCCTTCAATTTTCAATGAACTTCCGCATAACTTGAAAAATATTGTTAATTTTAAAAAAGGAAATAACAGAGAATTAAATATCTAAATGCTAATCACTTAAAACTTATATGTATTGTAAAGTAAATTGAACTATAAGCTCACTTTTGAAAATAATATTTTAATTGAAATGCAACCTTCTGCAGAAAAGCCAATATGGCTTCGCGGAAAAATTATCATTGTTAAAAGTTTTGTGAAATAAATAAAGTCATTAAAGTCATTAAAGATATCTATCTATCTATCTATCTATCTATCTATCTATCTATCTATCTATCTATCTATCTATCTATCTATCTATCTATCTATCTATCTATCTATCTATCTATCTATCTATCTATCTATCTATCTATCTATCTATCTATCTATCTATCTATCTATCTATCTATCTATCTATCTATCTATCTATCTATCTATCTATCTATCTATCTATCTATCTATCTATCTATCTATCTATCTATCTATCTATCTATCTATCTATCTATCTATCTATCTATCTATCTATCTATCTATCTATCTATCTATCTATCTATCTATCTATCTATCTATCTATCTATCTATCTATCTATCTATCTATCTATCTATCTATCTATCTATCTATCTATCTATCTATCTATCTATCTATCTATCTATCTATCTATCTATCTATCTATCTATCTATCTATCTATCTATCTATCTATCTATCTATCTATCTATCTATATATCTATCTATCTATCTATCTATCTATCTATCTATCTATCTATCTATCTATCTATCTATCTATCTATCTATCTATCTATCTATCTATCTATCTATCTATCTATCTATCTATCTATCTATCTATCTATCTATCTATCTATCTATCTATCTATCTATCTATCTATCTATCTATCTATCTATCTTACTAATGACGTAAGTAAAATAACACGCATACAATAAATTACTGCATTTTGTGGGTGTGTAAACAGAAAAACAAAATACTGTTCTCAAAAATGGATAACACAAATATAAATGATAACTTGTTGATAAATGTAGATTGTAAGGTGATGCAGGATTTTACCGGCTTTAGTTTAAATGAAATTAAAAAAATGAATTTTTGTTGCTTATGCTTAAATATTAGATCAATGCGCAAGAATTGGAATACTTTTTGCGTAAATATAAAAGAATTGTTAAGCGTTTTAAAAATAATTGTTTTAGTTGAAATCAAAATTAAAGAAGAATAAAATTGTTTGTATTCCATTGAAGGGTTTAAAGCCGAATTTCTCAATAGAAATAATTGGCGTGGTGGAGGTATTGCCATGTTCATTAAGAACGATATCAAATATGAACGTTCAATTTCAGAAAACGTTTCATACGAATCTCTAACAATACGTACCATTGATGACAACAAATTCATTATTGGAATATATAGACCACCGGGTTTCAATATAAACAATTTTATTGAAGAAATGGATAATAGTCTTGGCGAAATTAGAAATGAGAAGGATGTGATTCTAATGGGCGACATGAACATCAACATTCGAAACACCACCTTAAACTATGTTAAGGATTATGAGGAGATGTTAGCGTCACATGGATTAATTAATGTTATTAAGGAGAATACTAGAGTTGATCCCAAAATCGGCTCTTCGACGCTAATTGATCACATATTAGTAAAAATATCTAGTAACCAAATGTTTTCGGCAGTGGTAGAATGTGCTATCTCAGATCATTATCCCATCTTATATTATTCATATGCAGCTAAAGTAGAAGAAGAAATAATAGATAGTACTTCACACATTTCCAAACGAAAAGTTGACGAATATGTACATACTACAGACTGGGATATACTACTCCGTGAGACTGACGTTGACTGTTTGTATGAAAAATTTGCAGCGAAAATGAATGAAATATACAAAAGATCATCCTGTTCTAAGAACGTCCATCCTAAGTACAAGCATAATCCTTGGATGACCTCTCACTTACTTGGAGAATGTAAAAAAAGAGACGAGCTCTACAGAAAATGGAAAAATAATAGGTTAAATAAAACATATGAAACCGATTACAAGAGTTATCGTAATAGATTGAATAAAAAAATCACAATGCAAAAAGCTAACCATTATGTGAACAAATTCAACCAAACACGAGGTGATCCACGTAAGACATGGTGCTTAATAAATGAAATAATGGGAAGGAAAAAGCTAAGTGTAGATGATAGCATCGTAAAAAATTTTCCATCGAAAACATTGAAAATACAGACCCAACTGAGGTAGAAAACATTATACATTCTATGGGAGTAAATAAGTCTCCAGGCATCGATGGCATCAGAGCGGTTGATATAAAAACACACGCTGATATATTTGCTCCTATAATATCTAAAATTATTATCCTGAGTCTGTATCAAGCTAAGATCCCCCAAGAGCTTAAAACAGCAGTTGTTCGACCCATATACAAAAGCGGGATAAAAAGCGATATCAACAACTACAGACCAATATCGATTCTACCAGTAATTGAAAAATGTATGGAAGAGGTTATAACAAGACGACTATTGCCCTTCATTGAAAAACACTCCTTTATTCATGAAAAGCAGTATGGTTTCCAAAAAAATAAAAGCACTGGAAAACTTTTGGGAGAATTCACAAACTGCGTAAACGAAAGCCTAAACAAAAACCACCATGTATAAGTACTATTTATGGATTTTAGTAAAGCCTTCGACACACTAAACCATAAAAAACTACAAGATGCTTTAGGACGAATTGGGGTCAGAGGAGTCCTTGCGGATTGGATCAGCGACTACCTTAACTGCAGACATTTTCGGGTGAGAATTAAGGATGCTTACAGCGATGAAAATAGGATACAATATGGAGTCCCACAGGGTTCCAAACTTGGCCCAATACTATTCATTCTGTATACAAATGAATTGCTCCGAGTCTTTAAGAACAGCATTCCATTCGCTTATGCAGATGACACAGCTATAGTCGTTCGACACAGATCTCTGGACGTGGCTACGAGAATTATGCAAGAGGAATTCAACGAAGCAGTGAAATGGTGCCACGATAAAGGACTCATAATTAATGAAACCAAAACTAAAATGATGCACATTCGGGGTCCACATCTAGCAGTCACTCAGCACAGAATACATCTTAAGAATAATGCCTGTCCAACTTCAAATGCGAGTCAAATAATAGATATTGATGAAAGCTTCAAATATCTGGGAGTTACCATTGATAGTCACTTTATCTGGGAAAAGCACATCGACAACTTACGTGTGGATCTCAAGAGGGCGCTCTTTGGGCTTAATTATTTAAAAACTTATTCTACTCCACAGGTATTAAAACAAGTGTACCATGCTCTGGTTGAATCGAAGTTGAGATATGGAATTCTCGCATGGGGTAACGCTAGCACAACTCATCTGATGAAACTACAAAGGCTTCAAAATTCAGCTCTGAAACAAATAGGCGTCGTATCTGAAGGAAGACCTCTTAAAGTCCTTAAAGTCCAGGCAATTTTTAAGATGACGGTATTATTGGAATACTACGACGACATACGTTTCAAGAAGAACATCAACCACGACCATAACACCAGAAGACGGGCCCATGGTATGTTGCAAACACCAATACCATACAACACATATGGCAGAAACCAACTTCAATATAGAGTTCCTTCAATTTTCAATGAACTTCCGCAAAACTTGAGTTAATTTTAAAAAAGGAAATAACAGAGAATTAAATATCTAAATGCTAATCACTTAAAACTTATATGTATTGTAAAGTAAATTGAACTATAAGCTCACTTTTGAAAATAATATTTTAATTGAAATGCAACCTTCTGCAGAAAAGCCAATATGGCTTCGCGGAAAAATTATCATTGTTAAAAGTTTTGTGAAATAAATAAAGTCATTAAAGTCATTAAAGATATCTATCTATCTATCTATCTATCTATCTATCTATCTATCTATCTATCTATCTATCTATCTATCTATCTATCTATCTATCTATCTATCTATCTATCTATCTATCTATCTATCTATCTATCTATCTATCTATCTATCTATCTATCTATCTATCTATCTATCTATCTATCTATCTATCTATCTATCTATCTATCTATCTATCTATCTATCTATCTATCTATCTATCTATCTATCTATCTATCTATCTATCTATCTATCTATCTATCTATCTATCTATCTATCTATCTATCTATCTATCTATCTATCTATCTATCTATCTATCTATCTATCTATCTATCTATCTATCTATCTATCTATCTATCTATCTATCTATCTATCTATCTATCTATCTATCTATCTATCTATCTATCTATCTATCTATCTATCTATCTATCTATCTATCTATCTATCTATCTATCTATCTATCTATCTATCTATCTATCTATCTATCTATCTATCTATCTATCTATCTATCTATCTATCTATCTATCTATCTATCTATCTATCTATCTATCTATCTATCTATCTATCTATCTATCTATCTATCTATCTATCTATCTATCTATCTATCTATCTATCTATCTATCTATCTATCTATCTATCTATCTATCTATCTATCTATCTATCTATCTATCTATCTATCTATCTATCTATCTATCTATCTATCTATCTATCTATCTATCTATCTATCTATCTATCTATCTATCTATCTATCTATCTATCTATCTATCTATCTATCTATCTATCTATCTATCTATCTATCTATCTATCTATCTATCTATCTATCTATCTATCTATCTATCTATCTATCTATCTATCTATCTATCTATCTATCTATCTATCTATCTATCTATCTATCTATCTATCTATCTATCTATCTATCTATCTATCTATCTATCTATCTATCTATCTATCTATCTATCTATCTATCTATCTATCTATCTATCTATCTATCTATCTATCTATCTATCTATCTATCTATCTATCTATCTATCTATCTATCTATCTATCTATCTATCTATCTATCTATCTATCTATCTATCTATCTATCTATCTATCTATCTATCTATCTATCTATCTATCTATCTATCTATCTATCTATCTATCTATCTATCTATCTATCTATCTATCTATCTATCTATCTATCTATCTATCTATCTATCTATCTATCTATCTATCTATCTATCTATCTATCTATCTATCTATCTATCTATCTATCTATCTATCTATCTATCTATCTATCTATCTATCTATCTATCTATCTATCTATCTATCTATCTATCTATCTATCTATCTATCTATCTATCTATCTATCTATCTATCTATCTATCTATCTATCTATCTATCTATCTATCTATCTATCTATCTATCTATCTATCTAACAAACACCTTTTGTGGATGGCGAAACAGAAGGCGAAGCAAGAGAATTAGCGTTTTGTGTGGGAGAGCGCGGGAAGAGTGCTAGCAAAGGAGAATGAGAATAGTCAAGCGATCTTGATAAGTACCACTAATGACGTAAGTAAAATAACACGCATACAATAAATTACTGCATTTTGTGGGTGTGTAAACAGAAAAACAAAATACTGTTCTCAAAAATGGATAACACAAATATAAATGATAACTTGTTGATAAATGTAGATTGTAAGGTGATGCAGGATTTTACCGGCTTTAGTTTAAATGAAATTAAAAAAATGAATTTTTGTTGCTTATGCTTAAATATTAGATCAATGCGCAAGAATTGGAATACTTTTTGCGTAAATATAAAAGAATTGTTAAGCGTTTTAAAAATAATTGTTTTAGTTGAAATCAAAATTAAAGAAGAATAAAATTGTTTGTATTCCATTGAAGGGTTTAAAGCCGAATTTCTCAATAGAAATAATTGGCGTGGTGGAGGTATTGCCATGTTCATTAAGAACGATATCAAATATGAACGTTCAATTTCAGAAAACGTTTCATACGAATCTCTAACAATACGTACCATTGATGACAACAAATTCATTATTGGAATATATAGACCACCGGGTTTCAATATAAACAATTTTATTGAAGAAATGGATAATAGTCTTGGCGAAATTAGAAATGAGAAGGATGTGATTCTAATGGGCGACATGAACATCAACATTCGAAACACCACCTTAAACTATGTTAAGGATTATGAGGAGATGTTAGCGTCACATGGATTAATTAATGTTATTAAGGAGAATACTAGAGTTGATCCCAAAATCGGCTCTTCGACGCTAATTGATCACATATTAGTAAAAATATCTAGTAACCAAATGTTTTCGGCAGTGGTAGAATGTGCTATCTCAGATCATTATCCCATCTTATATTATTCATATGCAGCTAAAGTAGAAGAAGAAATAATAGATAGTACTTCACACATTTCCAAACGAAAAGTTGACGAATATGTACATACTACAGACTGGGATATACTACTCCGTGAGACTGACGTTGACTGTTTGTATGAAAAATTTGCAGCGAAAATGAATGAAATATACAAAAGATCATCCTGTTCTAAGAACGTCCATCCTAAGTACAAGCATAATCCTTGGATGACCTCTCACTTACTTGGAGAATGTAAAAAAAGAGACGAGCTCTACAGAAAATGGAAAAATAATAGGTTAAATAAAACATATGAAACCGATTACAAGAGTTATCGTAATAGATTGAATAAAAAAATCACAATGCAAAAAGCTAACCATTATGTGAACAAATTCAACCAAACACGAGGTGATCCACGTAAGACATGGTGCTTAATAAATGAAATAATGGGAAGGAAAAAGCTAAGTGTAGATGATAGCATCGTAAAAAATTTTCCATCGAAAACATTGAAAATACAGACCCAACTGAGGTAGAAAACATTATACATTCTATGGGAGTAAATAAGTCTCCAGGCATCGATGGCATCAGAGCGGTTGATATAAAAACACACGCTGATATATTTGCTCCTATAATATCTAAAATTATTATCCTGAGTCTGTATCAAGCTAAGATCCCCCAAGAGCTTAAAACAGCAGTTGTTCGACCCATATACAAAAGCGGGATAAAAAGCGATATCAACAACTACAGACCAATATCGATTCTACCAGTAATTGAAAAATGTATGGAAGAGGTTATAACAAGACGACTATTGCCCTTCATTGAAAAACACTCCTTTATTCATGAAAAGCAGTATGGTTTCCAAAAAAATAAAAGCACTGGAAAAACAAAAACCACCATGTATAAGTACTATTTATGGATTTTAGTAAAGCCTTCGACACACTAAACCATAAAAAACTACAAGATGCTTTAGGACGAATTGGGGTCAGAGGAGTCCTTGCGGATTGGATCAGCGACTACCTTAACTGCAGACATTTTCGGGTGAGAATTAAGGATGCTTACAGCGATGAAAATAGGATACAATATGGAGTCCCACAGGGTTCCAAACTTGGCCCAATACTATTCATTCTGTATACAAATGAATTGCTCCGAGTCTTTAAGAACAGCATTCCATTCGCTTATGCAGATGACACAGCTATAGTCGTTCGACACAGATCTCTGGACGTGGCTACGAGAATTATGCAAGAGGAATTCAACGAAGCAGTGAAATGGTGCCACGATAAAGGACTCATAATTAATGAAACCAAAACTAAAATGATGCACATTCGGGGTCCACATCTAGCAGTCACTCAGCACAGAATACATCTTAAGAATAATGCCTGTCCAACTTCAAATGCGAGTCAAATAATAGATATTGATGAAAGCTTCAAATATCTGGGAGTTACCATTGATAGTCACTTTATCTGGGAAAAGCACATCGACAACTTACGTGTGGATCTCAAGAGGGCGCTCTTTGGGCTTAATTATTTAAAAACTTATTCTACTCCACAGGTATTAAAACAAGTGTACCATGCTCTGGTTGAATCGAAGTTGAGATATGGAATTCTCGCATGGGGTAACGCTAGCACAACTCATCTGATGAAACTACAAAGGCTTCAAAATTCAGCTCTGAAACAAATAGGCGTCGTATCTGAAGGAAGACCTCTTAAAGTCCTTAAAGTCCAGGCAATTTTTAAGATGACGGTATTATTGGAATACTACGACGACATACGTTTCAAGAAGAACATCAACCACGACCATAACACCAGAAGACGGGCCCATGGTATGTTGCAAACACCAATACCATACAACACATATGGCAGAAACCAACTTCAATATAGAGTTCCTTCAATTTTCAATGAACTTCCGCATAACTTGAAAAATATTGTTAATTTTAAAAAAGGAAATAACAGAGAATTAAATATCTAAATGCTAATCACTTAAAACTTATATGTATTGTAAAGTAAATTGAACTATAAGCTCACTTTTGAAAATAATATTTTAATTGAAATGCAACCTTCTGCAGAAAAGCCAATATGGCTTCGCGGAAAAATTATCATTGTTAAAAGTTTTGTGAAATAAATAAAGTCATTAAAGTCATTAAAGATATCTATCTATCTATCTATCTATCTATCTATCTATCTATCTATCTATCTATCTATCTATCTATCTATCTATCTATCTATCTATCTATCTATCTATCTATCTATCTATCTATCTATCTATCTATCTATCTATCTATCTATCTATCTATCTATCTATCTATCTATCTATCTATCTATCTATCTATCTATCTATCTATCTATCTATCTATCTATCTATCTATCTATCTATCTATCTATCTATCTATCTATCTATCTATCTATCTATCTATCTATCTATCTATCTATCTATCTATCTATCTATCTATCTATCTATCTATCTATCTATCTATCTATCTATCTATCTATCTATCTATCTATCTATCTATCTATCTATCTATCTATCTATCTATCTATCTATCTATCTATCTATCTATCTATCTATCTATCTATCTATCTATCTATCTATCTATCTATCTATCTATCTATCTATCTATCTATCTATCTATCTATCTATCTATCTATCTATCTATCTATCTATCTATCTATCTATCTATCTATCTATCTATCTATCTATCTATCTATCTATCTATCTATCTATCTATCTATCTATCTATCTATCTATCTATCTATCTATCTATCTATCTATCTATCTATCTATCTATCTATCTATCTATCTATCTATCTATCTATCTATCTATCTATCTATCTATCTATCTATCTATCTATCTATCTATCTATCTATCTATCTATCTATCTATCTATCTATCTATCTATCTATCTATCTATCTATCTATCTATCTATCTATCTATCTATCTATCTATCTATCTATCTATCTATCTATCTATCTATCTATCTATCTATCTATCTATCTATCTATCTATCTATCTATCTATCTATCTATCTATCTATCTATCTATCTATCTATCTATCTATCTATCTATCTATCTATCTATCTATCTATCTATCTATCTATCTATCTATCTATCTATCTATCTATCTATCTATCTATCTATCTATCTATCTATCTATCTATCTATCTATCTATCTATCTATCTATCTATCTATCTATCTATCTATCTATCTATCTATCTATCTATCTATCTATCTATCTATCTATCTATCTATCTATCTATCTATCTATCTATCTATCTATCTATCTATCTATCTATCTATCTATCTATCTATCTATCTATCTATCTATCTATCTATCTATCTATCTATCTATCTATCTATCTATCTATCTATCTATCTATCTATCTATCTATCTATCTATCTATCTATCTATCTATCTATCTATCTATCTATCTATCTATCTATCTATCTATCTATCTATCTATCTATCTATCTATCTATCTATCTATCTATCTATCTATCTATCTATCTATCTATCTATCTATCTATCTATCTATCTATCTATCTATCTATCTATCTATCTATCTATCTATCTATCTATCTATCTATCTATCTATCTATCTATCTATCTATCTATCTATCTATCTATCTATCTATCTATCTATCTATCTATCTATCTATCTATCTATCTATCTATCTATCTATCTATCTATCTATCTATCTATCTATCTATCTATCTATCTATCTATCTATCTATCTATCTATCTATCTATCTATCTATCTATCTATCTATCTATCTATCTATCTATCTATCTATCTATCTATCTATCTATCTATCTATCTATCTATCTATCTATCTATCTATCTATCTATCTATCTATCTATCTATCTATCTATCTATCTATCTATCTATCTATCTATCTATCTATCTATCTATCTATCTATCTATCTATCTATCTATCTATCTATCTATCTATCTATCTATCTATCTATCTATCTATCTATCTATCTATCTATCTATCTATCTATCTATCTATCTATCTATCTATCTATCTATCTATCTATCTATCTATCTATCTATCTATCTATCTATCTATCTATCTATCTATCTATCTATCTATCTATCTATCTATCTATCTATCTATCTATCTATCTATCTATCTAACAAACACCTTTTGTGGATGGCGAAACAGAAGGCGAAGCAAGAGAATTGGCGTTTTGTGTGGGAGAGCGCGGGAAGAGTGCTAGCAAAGGAGAATGAGAATAGTCAAGCGATCTTGATAAGTACCACTAATGACGTAAGTAAAATAACACGCATACAATAAATTACTGCATTTTGTGGGTGTGTAAACAGAAAAACAAAATACTGTTCTCAAAAATGGATAACACAAATATAAATGATAACTTGTTGATAAATGTAGATTGTAAGGTGATGCAGGATTTTACCGGCTTTAGTTTAAATGAAATTAAAAAAATGAATTTTTGTTGCTTATGCTTAAATATTAGATCAATGCGCAAGAATTGGAATACTTTTTGCGTAAATATAAAAGAATTGTTAAGCGTTTTAAAAATAATTGTTTTAGTTGAAATCAAAATTAAAGAAGAATAAAATTGTTTGTATTCCATTGAAGGGTTTAAAGCCGAATTTCTCAATAGAAATAATTGGCGTGGTGGAGGTATTGCCATGTTCATTAAGAACGATATCAAATATGAACGTTCAATTTCAGAAAACGTTTCATACGAATCTCTAACAATACGTACCATTGATGACAACAAATTCATTATTGGAATATATAGACCACCGGGTTTCAATATAAACAATTTTATTGAAGACATGAATAATAGTCTTGGCGAAATTAGAAATGAGAAGGATGTGATTCTAATGGGCGACATGAACATCAACATTCGAAACACCACCTTAAACTATGTTAAGGATTATGAGGAGATGTTAGCCTTAAACTATGTTAAGGATTATGAGGAGATGTTAGCGTCACATGGATTAATTAATGTTATTAAGGAGAATACTAGAGTTGATCCCAAAATCGGCTCTTCGACGCTAATTGATCACATATTAGTAAAAATATCTAGTAACCAAATGTTTTCGGCAGTGGTAGAATGTGCTATCTCAGATCATTATCCCATCTTATATTATTCATATGCAGCTAAAGTAGAAGAAGAAATAATAGATAGTACTTCACACATTTCCAAACGAAAAGTTGACGAATATGTACATACTACAGACTGGGATATACTACTCCGTGAGACTGACGTTGACTGTTTGTATGAAAAATTTGCAGCGAAAATGAATGAAATATACAAAAGATCATCCTTTTCTAAGAACGTCCATCCTAAGTACAAGCATAATCCTTGGATGACCTCTCACTTACTTGGAGAATGTAAAAAAAGAGACGAGCTCTACAGAAAATGGAAAAATAATAGGTTAAATAAAACATATGAAACCGATTACAAGAGTTATCGTAATAGATTGAATAAAAAAATCACAATGCAAAAAGCTAACCATTATGTGAACAAATTCAACCAAACACGAGGTGATCCACGTAAGACATGGTGCTTAATAAATGAAATAATGGGAAGGAAAAAGCTAAGTGTAGATGATAGCATCGTAAAAAATTTTTAATCGAAAACATTGAAAATACAGACCCAACTGAGGTAGAAAACATTATACATTCTATGGGAGTAAATAAGTCTCCAGGCATCGATGGCATCAGAGCGGTTGATATAAAAACACACGCTGATATATTTGCTCCTATAATATCTAAAATTATTATCCTGAGTCTGTATCAAGCTAAGATCCCCCAAGAGCTTAAAACAGCAGTTGTTCGACCCATATACAAAAGCGGGATAAAAAGCGATATCAACAACTACAGACCAATATCGATTCTACCAGTAATTGAAAAATGTATGGAAGAGGTTATAACAAGACGACTATTGCCCTTCATTGAAAAACACTCCTTTATTCATGAAAAGCAGTATGGTTTCCAAAAAAATAAAAGCACTGGAAAACTTTTGGGAGAATTCACAAACTGCGTAAACGAAAGCCTAAACAAAAACCACCATGTATAAGTACTATTTATGGATTTTAGTAAAGCCTTCGACACACTAAACCATAAAAAACTACAAGATGCTTTAGGACGAATTGGGGTCAGAGGAGTCCTTGCGGATTGGATCAGCGACTACCTTAACTGCAGACATTTTCGGGTGAGAATTAAGGATGCTTACAGCGATGAAAATAGGATACAATATGGAGTCCCACAGGGTTCCAAACTTGGCCCAATACTATTCATTCTGTATACAAATGAATTGCTCCGAGTCTTTAAGAACAGCATTCCATTCGCTTAGGCAGATGACACAGCTATAGTCGTTCGACACAGATCTCTGGACGTGGCTACGAGAATTATGCAAGAGGAATTCAACGAAGCAGTGAAATGGTGCCACGATAAAGGACTCATAATTAATGAAACCAAAACTAAAATGATGCACATTCGGGGTCCACATCTAGCAGTCACTCAGCACAGAATACATCTTAAGAATAATGCCTGTCCAACTTCAAATGCGAGTCAAATAATAGATATTGATGAAAGCTTCAAATATCTGGGAGTTACCATTGATAGTCACTTTATCTGGGAAAAGCACATCGACAACTTACGTGTGGATCTCAAGAGGGCGCTCTTTGGGCTTAATTATTTAAAAACTTATTCTACTCCACAGGTATTAAAACAAGTGTACCATGCTCTGGTTGAATCGAAGTTGAGATATGGAATTCTCGCATGGGGTAACGCTAGCACAACTCATCTGATGAAACTACAAAGGCTTCAAAATTCAGCTCTGAAACAAATAGGCGTCGTATCTGAAGGAAGACCTCTTAAAGTCCTTAAAGTCCAGGCAATTTTTAAGATGACGGTATTATTGGAATACTACGACGACATACGTTTCAAGAAGAACATCAACCACGACCATAACACCAGAAGACGGGCCCATGGTATGTTGCAAACACCAATACCATACAACACATATGGCAGAAACCAACTTCAATATAGAGTTCCTTCAATTTTCAATGAACTTCCGCATAACTTGAAAAATATTGTTAATTTTAAAAAAGGAAATAACAGAGAATTAAATATCTAAATGCTAATCACTTAAAACTTATATGTATTGTAAAGTAAATTGAACTATAAGCTCACTTTTGAAAATAATATTTTAATTGAAATGCAACCTTCTGCAGAAAAGCCAATATGGCTTCGCGGAAAAATTATCATTGTTAAAAGTTTTGTGAAATAAATAAAGTCATTAAAGTCATTAAAGATATCTATCTATCTATCTATCTATCTATCTATCTATCTATCTATCTATCTATCTATCTATCTATCTATCTATCTATCTATCTATCTATCTATCTATCTATCTATCTATCTATCTATCTATCTATCTATCTATCTATCTATCTATCTATCTATCTATCTATCTATCTATCTATCTATCTATCTATCTATCTATCTATCTATCTATCTATCTATCTATCTATCTATCTATCTATCTATCTATCTATCTATCTATCTATCTATCTATCTATCTATCTATCTATCTATCTATCTATCTATCTATCTATCTATCTATCTATCTATCTATCTATCTATCTATCTATCTATCTATCTATCTATCTATCTATCTATCTATCTATCTATCTATCTATCTATCTATCTATCTATCTATCTATCTATCTATCTATCTATCTATCTATCTATCTATCTATCTATCTATCTATCTATCTATCTATCTATCTATCTATCTATCTATCTATCTATCTATCTATCTATCTATCTATCTATCTATCTATCTATCTATCTATCTATCTATCTATCTATCTATCTATCTATCTATCTATCTATCTATCTATCTATCTATCTATCTATCTATCTATCTATCTATCTATCTATCTATCTATCTATCTATCTATCTATCTATCTATCTATCTATCTATCTATCTATCTATCTATCTATCTATCTATCTATCTATCTATCTATCTATCTATCTATCTATCTATCTATCTATCTATCTATCTATCTATCTATCTATCTATCTATCTATCTATCTATCTATCTATCTATCTATCTATCTATCTATCTATCTATCTATCTATCTATCTATCTATCTATCTATCTATCTATCTATCTATCTATCTATCTATCTATCTATCTATCTATCTATCTATCTATCTATCTATCTATCTATCTATCTATCTATCTATCTATCTATCTATCTATCTATCTATCTATCTATCTATCTATCTATCTATCTATCTATCTATCTATCTATCTATCTATCTATCTATCTATCTATCTATCTATCTATCTATCTATCTATCTATCTATCTATCTATCTATCTATCTATCTATCTATCTATCTATCTATCTATCTATCTATCTATCTATCTATCTATCTATCTATCTATCTATCTATCTATCTATCTATCTATCTATCTATCTATCTATCTATCTATCTATCTATCTATCTATCTATCTATCTATCTATCTATCTATCTATCTATCTATCTATCTATCTATCTATCTATCTATCTATCTATCTATCTATCTATCTATCTATCTATCTATCTATCTATCTATCTATCTATCTATCTATCTATCTATCTATCTATCTATCTATCTATCTATCTATCTATCTATCTATCTATCTATCTATCTATCTATCTATCTATCTATCTATCTATCTATCTATCTATCTATCTATCTATCTATCTATCTATCTATCTATCTATCTATCTATCTATCTATCTATCTATCTATCTATCTATCTATCTATCTATCTATCTATCTATCTATCTATCTATCTATCTATCTATCTATCTATCTATCTATCTATCTATCTATCTATCTATCTATCTATCTATCTATCTATCTATCTATCTATCTATCTATCTATCTATCTATCTATCTATCTATCTATCTATCTATCTATCTATCTATCTATCTATCTATCTATCTATCTATCTATCTATCTATCTATCTATCTATCTATCTATCTATCTATCTATCTATCTATCTATCTATCTATCTATCTATCTATCTATCTATCTATCTATCTATCTATCTATCTATCTATCTATCTATCTATCTATCTATCTATCTATCTATCTATCTATCTATCTATCTATCTATCTATCTATCTATCTATCTATCTATCTATCTATCTATCTATCTATCTATCTATCTATCTATCTATCTATCTATCTAACAAACACCTTTTGTGGATGGCGAAACAGAAGGCGAAGCAAGAGAATTGGCGTTTTGTGTGGGAGAGCGCGGGAAGAGTGCTAGCAAAGGAGAATGAGAATAGTCAAGCGATCTTGATAAGTACCACTAATGACGTAAGTAAAATAACACGCATACAATAAATTACTGCATTTTGTGGGTGTGTAAACAGAAAAACAAAATACTGTTCTCAAAAATGGATAACACAAATATAAATGATAACTTGTTGATAAATGTAGATTGTAAGGTGATGCAGGATTTTACCGGCTTTAGTTTAAATGAAATTAAAAAAATGAATTTTTGTTGCTTATGCTTAAATATTAGATCAATGCGCAAGAATTGGAATACTTTTTGCGTAAATATAAAAGAATTGTTAAGCGTTTTAAAAATAATTGTTTTAGTTGAAATCAAAATTAAAGAAGAATAAAATTGTTTGTATTCCATTGAAGGGTTTAAAGCCGAATTTCTCAATAGAAATAATTGGCGTGGTGGAGGTATTGCCATGTTCATTAAGAACGATATCAAATATGAACGTTCAATTTCAGAAAACGTTTCATACGAATCTCTAACAATACGTACCATTGATGACAACAAATTCATTATTGGAATATATAGACCACCGGGTTTCAATATAAACAATTTTATTGAAGACATGAATAATAGTCTTGGCGAAATTAGAAATGAGAAGGATGTGATTCTAATGGGCGACATGAACATCAACATTCGAAACACCACCTTAAACTATGTTAAGGATTATGAGGAGATGTTAGCGTCACATGGATTAATTAATGTTATTAAGGAGAATACTAGAGTTGATCCCAAAATCGGCTCTTCGACGCTAATTGATCACATATTAGTAAAAATATCTAGTAACCAAATGTTTTCGGCAGTGGTAGAATGTGCTATCTCAGATCATTATCCCATCTTATATTATTCATATGCAGCTAAAGTAGAAGATAGTACTTCACACATTTCCAAACGAAAAGTTGACGAATATGTACATACTACAGACTGGGATATACTACTCCGTGAGACTGACGTTGACTGTTTGTATGAAAAATTTGCAGCGAAAATGAATGAAATATACAAAAGATCATCCTTTTCTAAGAACGTCCATCCTAAGTACAAGCATAATCCTTGGATGACCTCTCACTTACTTGGAGAATGTAAAAAAAGAGACGAGCTCTACAGAAAATGGAAAAATAATAGGTTAAATAAAACATATGAAACCGATTACAAGAGTTATCGTAATAGATTGAATAAAAAAATCACAATGCAAAAAGCTAACCATTATGTGAACAAATTCAACCAAACACGAGGTGATCCACGTAAGACATGGTGCTTAATAAATGAAATAATGGGAAGGAAAAAGCTAAGTGTAGATGATAGCATCGTAAAAAATTTTTAATCGAAAACATTGAAAATACAGACCCAACTGAGGTAGAAAACATTATACATTCTATGGGAGTAAATAAGTCTCCAGGCATCGATGGCATCAGAGCGGTTGATATAAAAACACACGCTGATATATTTGCTCCTATAATATCTAAAATTATTATCCTGAGTCTGTATCAAGCTAAGATCCCCCAAGAGCTTAAAACAGCAGTTGTTCGACCCATATACAAAAGCGGGATAAAAAGCGATATCAACAACTACAGACCAATATCGATTCTACCAGTAATTGAAAAATGTATGGAAGAGGTTATAACAAGACGACTATTGCCCTTCATTGAAAAACACTCCTTTATTCATGAAAAGCAGTATGGTTTCCAAAAAAATAAAAGCACTGGAAAACTTTTGGGAGAATTCACAAACTGCGTAAACGAAAGCCTAAACAAAAACCACCATGTATAAGTACTATTTATGGATTTTAGTAAAGCCTTCGACACACTAAACCATAAAAAACTACAAGATGCTTTAGGACGAATTGGGGTCAGAGGAGTCCTTGCGGATTGGATCAGCGACTACCTTAACTGCAGACATTTTCGGGTGAGAATTAAGGATGCTTACAGCGATGAAAATAGGATACAATATGGAGTCCCACAGGGTTCCAAACTTGGCCCAATACTATTCATTCTGTATACAAATGAATTGCTCCGAGTCTTTAAGAACAGCATTCCATTCGCTTAGGCAGATGACACAGCTATAGTCGTTCGACACAGATCTCTGGACGTGGCTACGAGAATTATGCAAGAGGAATTCAACGAAGCAGTGAAATGGTGCCACGATAAAGGACTCATAATTAATGAAACCAAAACTAAAATGATGCACATTCGGGGTCCACATCTAGCAGTCACTCAGCACAGAATACATCTTAAGAATAATGCCTGTCCAACTTCAAATGCGAGTCAAATAATAGATATTGATGAAAGCTTCAAATATCTGGGAGTTACCATTGATAGTCACTTTATCTGGGAAAAGCACATCGACAACTTACGTGTGGATCTCAAGAGGGCGCTCTTTGGGCTTAATTATTTAAAAACTTATTCTACTCCACAGGTATTAAAACAAGTGTACCATGCTCTGGTTGAATCGAAGTTGAGATATGGAATTCTCGCATGGGGTAACGCTAGCACAACTCATCTGATGAAACTACAAAGGCTTCAAAATTCAGCTCTGAAACAAATAGGCGTCGTATCTGAAGGAAGACCTCTTAAAGTCCTTAAAGTCCAGGCAATTTTTAAGATGACGGTATTATTGGAATACTACGACGACATACGTTTCAAGAAGAACATCAACCACGACCATAACACCAGAAGACGGGCCCATGGTATGTTGCAAACACCAATACCATACAACACATATGGCAGAAACCAACTTCAATATAGAGTTCCTTCAATTTTCAATGAACTTCCGCATAACTTGAAAAATATTGTTAATTTTAAAAAAGGAAATAACAGAGAATTAAATATCTAAATGCTAATCACTTAAAACTTATATGTATTGTAAAGTAAATTGAACTATAAGCTCACTTTTGAAAATAATATTTTAATTGAAATGCAACCTTCTGCAGAAAAGCCAATATGGCTTCGCGGAAAAATTATCATTGTTAAAAGTTTTGTGAAATAAATAAAGTCATTAAAGTCATTAAAGATATCTATCTATCTATCTATCTATCTATCTATCTATCTATCTATCTATCTATCTATCTATCTATCTATCTATCTATCTATCTATCTATCTATCTATCTATCTATCTATCTATCTATCTATCTATCTATCTATCTATCTATCTATCTATCTATCTATCTATCTATCTATCTATCTATCTATCTATCTATCTATCTATCTATCTATCTATCTATCTATCTATCTATCTATCTATCTATCTATCTATCTATCTATCTATCTATCTATCTATCTATCTATCTATCTATCTATCTATCTATCTATCTATCTATCTATCTATCTATCTATCTATCTATCTATCTATCTATCTATCTATCTATCTATCTATCTATCTATCTATCTATCTATCTATCTATCTATCTATCTATCTATCTATCTATCTATCTATCTATCTATCTATCTATCTATCTATCTATCTATCTATCTATCTATCTATCTATCTATCTATCTATCTATCTATCTATCTATCTATCTATCTATCTATCTATCTATCTATCTATCTATCTATCTATCTATCTATCTATCTATCTATCTATCTATCTATCTATCTATCTATCTATCTATCTATCTATCTATCTATCTATCTATCTATCTATCTATCTATCTATCTATCTATCTATCTATCTATCTATCTATCTATCTATCTATCTATCTATCTATCTATCTATCTATCTATCTATCTATCTATCTATCTATCTATCTATCTATCTATCTATCTATCTATCTATCTATCTATCTATCTATCTATCTATCTATCTATCTATCTATCTATCTATCTATCTATCTATCTATCTATCTATCTATCTATCTATCTATCTATCTATCTATCTATCTATCTATCTATCTATCTATCTATCTATCTATCTATCTATCTATCTATCTATCTATCTATCTATCTATCTATCTATCTATCTATCTATCTATCTATCTATCTATCTATCTATCTATCTATCTATCTATCTATCTATCTATCTATCTATCTATCTATCTATCTATCTATCTATCTATCTATCTATCTATCTATCTATCTATCTATCTATCTATCTATCTATCTATCTATCTATCTA
Organism: Blera fallax; assembly: GCA_946965025.1. NCBI lineage: Eukaryota > Metazoa > Arthropoda > Insecta > Diptera > Syrphidae > Blera > Blera fallax. Next base: position 55,779,149 of record OX337246.1, read on the forward strand.
TCTATCTATCTATCTATCTATCTATCTATCTATCTATCTATCTATCTATCTATCTATCTATCTATCTATCTATCTATCTATCTATCTATCTATCTATCTATCTATCTATCTATCTATCTATCTATCTATCTATCTATCTATCTATCTATCTATCTATCTATCTATCTATCTATCTATCTATCTATCTATCTATCTATCTAACAAACACCTTTTGTGGATGGCGAAAGAGAATTGGCGTTTTGTGTGGGAGAGCGCGGGAAGAGTGCTAGCAAAGGAGAATGAGAATAGTCAAGCGATCTTGATAAGTACCACTAATGACGTAAGTAAAATAACACGCATACAATAAATTACTGCATTTTGTGGGTGTGTAAACAGAAAAACAAAATACTGTTCTCAAAAATGGATAACACAAATATAAATGATAACTTGTTGATAAATGTAGATTGTAAGGTGATGCAGGATTTTACCGGCTTTAGTTTAAATGAAATTAAAAAAATGAATTTTTGTTGCTTATGCTTAAATATTAGATCAATGCGCAAGAATTGGAATACTTTTTGCGTAAATATAAAAGAATTGTTAAGCGTTTTAAAAATAATTGTTTTAGTTGAAATCAAAATTAAAGAAGAATAAAATTGTTTGTATTCCATTGAAGGGTTTAAAGCCGAATTTCTCAATAGAAATAATTGGCGTGGTGGAGGTATTGCCATGTTCATTAAGAACGATATCAAATATGAACGTTCAATTTCAGAAAACGTTTCATACGAATCTCTAACAATACGTACCATTGATGACAACAAATTCATTATTGGAATATATAGACCACCGGGTTTCAATATAAACAATTTTATTGAAGAAATGGATAATAGTCTTGGCGAAATTAGAAATGAGAAGGATGTGATTCTAATGCGCGACATGAACATCAACATTCGAAACACCACCTTAAACTATGTTAAGGATTATGAGGAGATGTTAGCGTCACATGGATTAATTAATGTTATTAAGGAGAATACTAGAGTTGATCCCAAAATCGGCTCTTCGACGCTAATTGATCACATATTAGTAAAAATATCTAGTAACCAAATGTTTTCGGCAGTGGTAGAATGTGCTATCTCAGATCATTATCCCATCTTATATTATTCATATGCAGCTAAAGTAGAAGAAGAAATAATAGATAGTACTTCACACATTTCCAAACGAAAAGTTGACGAATATGTACATACTACAGACTGGGATATACTACTCCGTGAGACTGACGTTGACTGTTTGTATGAAAAATTTGCAGCGAAAATGAATGAAATATACAAAAGATCATCCTTTTCTAAGAACGTCCATCCTAAGTACAAGCATAATCCTTGGATGACCTCTCACTTACTTGGAGAATGTAAAAAAAGAGACGAGCTCTACAGAAAATGGAAAAATAATAGGTTAAATAAAACATATGAAACCGATTACAAGAGTTATCGTAATAGATTGAATAAAAAAATCACAATGCAAAAAGCTAACCATTATGTGAACAAATTCAACCAAACACGAGGTGATCCACGTAAGACATGGTGCTTAATAAATGAAATAATGGGAAGGAAAAAGCTAAGTGTAGATGATAGCATCGTAAAAAATTTTCCATCGAAAACATTGAAAATACAGACCCAACTGAGGTAGAAAACATTATACATTCTATGGGAGTAAATAAGTCTCCAGGCATCGATGGCATCAGAGCGGTTGATATAAAAACACACGCTGATATATTTGCTCCTATAATATCTAAAATTATTATCCTGAGTCTGTATCAAGCTAAGATCCCCCAAGAGCTTAAAACAGCAGTTGTTCGACCCATATACAAAAGCGGGATAAAAAGCGATATCAACAACTACAGACCAATATCGATTCTACCAGTAATTGAAAAATGTATGGAAGAGGTTATAACAAGACGACTATTGCCCTTCATTGAAAAACACTCCTTTATTCATGAAAAGCAGTATGGTTTCCAAAAAAATAAAAGCACTGGAAAACTTTTGGGAGAATTCACAAACTGCGTAAACGAAAGCCTAAACAAAAACCACCATGTATAAGTACTATTTATGGATTTTAGTAAAGCCTTCGACACACTAAACCATAAAAAACTACAAGATGCTTTAGGACGAATTGGGGTCAGAGGAGTCCTTGCGGATTGGATCAGCGACTACCTTAACTGCAGACATTTTCGGGTGAGAATTAAGGATGCTTACAGCGATGAAAATAGGATACAATATGGAGTCCCACAGGGTTCCAAACTTGGCCCAATACTATTCATTCTGTATACAAATGAATTGCTCCGAGTCTTTAAGAACAGCATTCCATTCGCTTATGCAGATGACACAGCTATAGTCGTTCGACACAGATCTCTGGACGTGGCTACGAGAATTATGCAAGAGGAATTCAACGAAGCAGTGAAATGGTGCCACGATAAAGGACTCATAATTAATGAAACCAAAACTAAAATGATGCACATTCGGGGTCCACATCTAGCAGTCACTCAGCACAGAATACATCTTAAGAATAATGCCTGTCCAACTTCAAATGCGAGTCAAATAATAGATATTGATGAAAGCTTCAAATATCTGGGAGTTACCATTGATAGTCACTTTATCTGGGAAAAGCACATCGACAACTTACGTGTGGATCTCAAGAGGGCGCTCTTTGGGCTTAATTATTTAAAAACTTATTCTACTCCACAGGTATTAAAACAAGTGTACCATGCTCTGGTTGAATCGAAGTTGAGATATGGAATTCTCGCATGGGGTAACGCTAGCACAACTCATCTGATGAAACTACAAAGGCTTCAAAATTCAGCTCTGAAACAAATAGGCGTCGTATCTGAAGGAAGACCTCTTAAAGTCCTTAAAGTCCAGGCAATTTTTAAGATGACGGTATTATTGGAATACTACGACGACATACGTTTCAAGAAGAACATCAACCACGACCATAACACCAGAAGACGGGCCCATGGTATGTTGCAAACACCAATACCATACAACACATATGGCAGAAACCAACTTCAATATAGAGTTCCTTCAATTTTCAATGAACTTCCGCATAACTTGAAAAATATTGTTAATTTTAAAAAAGGAAATAACAGAGAATTAAATATCTAAATGCTAATCACTTAAAACTTATATGTATTGTAAAGTAAATTGAACTATAAGCTCACTTTTGAAAATAATATTTTAATTGAAATGCAACCTTCTGCAGAAAAGCCAATATGGCTTCGCGGAAAAATTATCATTGTTAAAAGTTTTGTGAAATAAATAAAGTCATTAAAGTCATTAAAGATATCTATCTATCTATCTATCTATCTATCTATCTATCTATCTATCTATCTATCTATCTATCTATCTATCTATCTATCTATCTATCTATCTATCTATCTATCTATCTATCTATCTATCTATCTATCTATCTATCTATCTATCTATCTATCTATCTATCTATCTATCTATCTATCTATCTATCTATCTATCTATCTATCTATCTATCTATCTATCTATCTATCTATCTATCTATCTATCTATCTATCTATCTATCTATCTATCTATCTATCTATCTATCTATCTATCTATCTATCTATCTATCTATCTATCTATCTATCTATCTATCTATCTATCTATCTATCTATCTATCTATCTATCTATCTATCTATCTATCTATCTATCTATCTATCTATCTATCTATCTATCTATCTATCTATCTATCTATCTATCTATCTATCTATCTATCTATCTATCTATCTATCTATCTATCTATCTATCTATCTATCTATCTATCTATCTATCTATCTATCTATCTATCTATCTATCTATCTATCTATCTATCTATCTATCTATCTATCTATCTATCTATCTATCTATCTATCTATCTATCTATCTATCTATCTATCTATCTATCTATCTATCTATCTATCTATCTATCTATCTATCTATCTATCTATCTATCTATCTATCTATCTATCTATCTATCTATCTATCTATCTATCTATCTATCTATCTATCTATCTATCTATCTATCTATCTATCTATCTATCTATCTATCTATCTATCTATCTATCTATCTATCTATCTATCTATCTATCTATCTATCTATCTATCTATCTATCTATCTATCTATCTATCTATCTATCTATCTATCTATCTATCTATCTATCTATCTATCTATCTATCTATCTATCTATCTATCTATCTATCTATCTATCTATCTATCTATCTATCTATCTATCTATCTATCTATCTATCTATCTATCTATCTATCTATCTATCTATCTATCTATCTATCTATCTATCTATCTATCTATCTATCTATCTATCTATCTATCTATCTATCTATCTATCTATCTATCTATCTATCTATCTATCTATCTATCTATCTATCTATCTATCTATCTATCTATCTATCTATCTATCTATCTATCTATCTATCTATCTATCTATCTATCTATCTATCTATCTATCTATCTATCTATCTATCTATCTATCTATCTATCTATCTATCTATCTATCTATCTATCTATCTATCTATCTATCTATCTATCTATCTATCTATCTATCTATCTATCTATCTATCTATCTATCTATCTATCTATCTATCTATCTATCTATCTATCTATCTATCTATCTATCTATCTATCTATCTATCTATCTATCTATCTATCTATCTATCTATCTATCTATCTATCTATCTATCTATCTATCTATCTATCTATCTATCTATCTATCTATCTATCTATCTATCTATCTATCTATCTATCTATCTATCTATCTATCTATCTATCTATCTATCTATCTATCTATCTATCTATCTATCTATCTATCTATCTATCTATCTATCTATCTATCTATCTATCTATCTATCTATCTATCTATCTATCTATCTATCTATCTATCTATCTATCTATCTATCTATCTATCTATCTATCTATCTATCTATCTATCTATCTATCTATCTATCTATCTATCTATCTATCTATCTATCTATCTATCTATCTAACAAACACCTTTTGTGGATGGCGAAACAGAAGGCGAAGCAAGAGAATTAGCGTTTTGTGTGGGAGAGCGCGGGAAGAGTGCTAGCAAAGGAGAATGAGAATAGTCAAGCGATCTTGATAAGTACCACTAATGACGTAAGTAAAATAACACGCATACAATAAATTACTGCATTTTGTGGGTGTGTAAACAGAAAAACAAAATACTGTTCTCAAAAATGGATAACACAAATATAAATGATAACTTGTTGATAAATGTAGATTGTAAGGTGATGCAGGATTTTACCGGCTTTAGTTTAAATGAAATTAAAAAAATGAATTTTTGTTGCTTATGCTTAAATATTAGATCAATGCGCAAGAATTGGAATACTTTTTGCGTAAATATAAAAGAATTGTTAAGCGTTTTAAAAATAATTGTTTTAGTTGAAATCAAAATTAAAGAAGAATAAAATTGTTTGTATTCCATTGAAGGGTTTAAAGCCGAATTTCTCAATAGAAATAATTGGCGTGGTGGAGGTATTGCCATGTTCATTAAGAACGATATCAAATATGAACGTTCAATTTCAGAAAACGTTTCATACGAATCTTTAACAATACGTACCATTGATGACAACAAATTCATTATTGGAATATATAGACCACCGGGTTTCAATATAAACAATTTTATTGAAGAAATGGATAATAGTCTTGGCGAAATTAGAAATGAGAAGGATGTGATTCTAATGGGCGACATGAACATCAACATTCGAAACACCACCTTAAACTATGTTAAGGATTATGAGGAGATGTTAGCGTCACATGGATTAATTAATGTTATTAAGGAGAATACTAGAGTTGATCCCAAAATCGGCTCTTCGACGCTAATTGATCACATATTAGTAAAAATATCTAGTAACCAAATGTTTTCGGCAGTGGTAGAATGTGCTATCTCAGATCATTATCCCATCTTATATTATTCATATGCAGCTAAAGTAGAAGAAGAAATAATAGATAGTACTTCACACATTTCCAAACGAAAAGTTGACGAATATGTACATACTACAGACTGGGATATACTACTCCGTGAGACTGACGTTGACTGTTTGTATGAAAAATTTGCAGCGAAAATGAATGAAATATACAAAAGATCATCCTTTTCTAAGAACGTCCATCCTAAGTACAAGCATAATCCTTGGATGACCTCTCACTTACTTGGAGAATGTAAAAAAAGAGACGAGCTCTACAGAAAATGGAAAAATAATAGGTTAAATAAAACATATGAAACCGATTACAAGAGTTATCGTAATAGATTGAATAAAAAAATCACAATGCAAAAAGCTAACCATTATGTGAACAAATTCAACCAACGAGGTGATCCACGTAAGACATGGTGCTTAATAAATGAAATAATGGGAAGGAAAAAGCTAAGTGTAGATGATAGCATCGTAAAAAATTTTTAATCGAAAACATTGAAAATACAGACCCAACTGAGGTAGAAAACATTATACATTCTATGGGAGTAAATAAGTCTCCAGGCATCGATGGCATCAGAGCGGTTGATATAAAAACACACGCTGATATATTTGCTCCTATAATATCTAAAATTATTATCCTGAGTCTGTATCAAGCTAAGATCCCCCAAGAGCTTAAAACAGCAGTTGTTCGACCCATATACAAAAGCGGGATAAAAAGCGATATCAACAACTACAGACCAATATCGATTCTACCAGTAATTGAAAAATGTATGGAAGAGGTTATAACAAGACGACTATTGCCCTTCATTGAAAAACACTCCTTTATTCATGAAAAGCAGTATGGTTTCCAAAAAAATAAAAGCACTGGAAAACTTTTGGGAGAATTCACAAACTGCGTAAACGAAAGCCTAAACAAAAACCACCATGTATAAGTACTATTTATGGATTTTAGTAAAGCCTTCGACACACTAAACCATAAAAAACTACAAGATGCTTTAGGACGAATTGGGGTCAGAGGAGTCCTTGCGGATTGGATCAGCGACTACCTTAACTGCAGACATTTTCGGGTGAGAATTAAGGATGCTTACAGCGATGAAAATAGGATACAATATGGAGTCCCACAGGGTTCCAAACTTGGCCCAATACTATTCATTCTGTATACAAATGAATTGCTCCGAGTCTTTAAGAACAGCATTCCATTCGCTTAGGCAGATGACACAGCTATAGTCGTTCGACACAGATCTCTGGACGTGGCTACGAGAATTATGCAAGAGGAATTCAACGAAGCAGTGAAATGGTGCCACGATAAAGGACTCATAATTAATGAAACCAAAACTAAAATGATGCACATTCGGGGTCCACATCTAGCAGTCACTCAGCACAGAATACATCTTAAGAATAATGCCTGTCCAACTTCAAATGCGAGTCAAATAATAGATATTGATGAAAGCTTCAAATATCTGGGAGTTACCATTGATAGTCACTTTATCTGGGAAAAGCACATCGACAACTTACGTGTGGATCTCAAGAGGGCGCTCTTTGGGCTTAATTATTTAAAAACTTATTCTACTCCACAGGTATTAAAACAAGTGTACCATGCTCTGGTTGAATCGAAGTTGAGATATGGAATTCTCGCATGGGGTAACGCTAGCACAACTCATCTGATGAAACTACAAAGGCTTCAAAATTCAGCTCTGAAACAAATAGGCGTCGTATCTGAAGGAAGACCTCTTAAAGTCCTTAAAGTCCAGGCAATTTTTAAGATGACGGTATTATTGGAATACTACGACGACATACGTTTCAAGAAGAACATCAACCACGACCATAACACCAGAAGACGGGCCCATGGTATGTTGCAAACACCAATACCATACAACACATATGGCAGAAACCAACTTCAATATAGAGTTCCTTCAATTTTCAATGAACTTCCGCATAACTTGAAAAATATTGTTAATTTTAAAAAAGGAAATAACAGAGAATTAAATATCTAAATGCTAATCACTTAAAACTTATATGTATTGTAAAGTAAATTGAACTATAAGCTCACTTTTGAAAATAATATTTTAATTGAAATGCAACCTTCTGCAGAAAAGCCAATATGGCTTCGCGGAAAAATTATCATTGTTAAAAGTTTTGTGAAATAAATAAAGTCATTAAAGTCATTAAAGATCTATCTATCTATCTATCTATCTATCTATCTATCTATCTATCTATCTATCTATCTATCTATCTATCTATCTATCTATCTATCTATCTATCTATCTATCTATCTATCTATCTATCTATCTATCTATCTAACAAACACCTTTTGTGGATGGCGAAACAGAAGGCGAAGCAAGAGAATTGGCGTTTTGTGTGGGAGAGCGCGGGAAGAGTGCTAGCAAAGGAGAATGAGAATAGTCAAGCGATCTTGATAAGTACCACTAATGACGTAAGTAAAATAACACGCATACAATAAATTACTGCTTTTTGTGGGTGTGTAAACAGAAAAACAAAATACTGTTCTCAAAAATGGATAACACAAATATAAATGATAACTTGTTGATAAATGTAGATTGTAAGGTGATGCAGGATTTTACCGGCTTTAGTTTAAATGAAATTAAAAAAATGAATTTTTGTTGCTTATGCTTAAATATTAGATCAATGCGCAAGAATTGGAATACTTTTTGCGTAAATATAAGAGAATTGTTAAGCGTTTTAAAAATAATTGTTTTGAAATCAAAATTAAAGAAGAATAAAATTGTTTGTATTCCATTGAAGGGTTTAAAGCCGAATTTCTCAATAGAAATAATTGGCGTGGTGGAGGTATTGCCATGTTCATTAAGAACGATATCAAATATGAACGTTCAATTTCAGAAAACGTTTCATACGAATCTTTAACAATACGTACCATTGATGACAACAAATTCATTATTGGAATATATAGACCACCGGGTTTCAATATAAACAATTTTATTGAAGAAATGGATAATAGTCTTGGCGAAATTAGAAATGAGAAGGATGTGATTCTAATGGGCGACATGAACATCAACATTCGAAACACCACCTTAAACTATGTTAAGGATTATGAGGAGATGTTAGCGTCACATGGATTAATTAATGTTATTAAGGAGAATACTAGAGTTGATGCCAAAATCGGCTCTTCGACGCTAATTGATCACATATTAGTAAAAATATCTAGTAACCAAATGTTTTCGGCAGTGGTAGAATGTGCTATCTCAGATCATTATCCCATCTTATATTATTCATATGCAGCTAAAATAGAAGAAGAAATAATAGATAGTACTTCACACATTTCCAAACGAAAAGTTGACGAATATGTACATACTACAGACTGGGATATACTACTCCGTGAGACTGACGTTGACTGTTTGTATGAAAAATTTGCAGCGAAAATGAATGAAATATACAAAAGATCATCCTTTTCTAAGAACGTCCATCCTAAGTACAAGCATAATCCTTGGATGACCTCTCACTTACTTGGAGAATGTAAAAAAAGAGACGAGCTCTACAGAAAATGGAAAAATAATAGGTTAAATAAAACATATGAAACCGATTACAAGAGTAATAGATTGAATAAAAAAATCACAATGCAGAAAGCTAAAGTCAAGCTTCCTGACCTCCAATCAACCACCACCAAGAGCATCATTCCATCAGCAGCAGAATGTACAAAGGTATCAACAACAACGTCAACCAGATAACAGGCCATCATTTGCACCAAGGCAACAACATCCCTTTCCTTCAAACCAACAGGTGAAGGCAGAGCCCTTAGGTCAGGGTGCTCAAGTTAGGACTCAACAATTTTCACAGCGAGTACCAACGTTAAAACCCCAAAAGTTTGTGCCAAAACAACCTCTGTCTAGTTCCATCAAGCCACAACCAAATTTCCACATCAATAGTGAGTATGACGAAGTTTTACAATCCGAAGATGATAATTACGACCAAACCTTAGATGATTACATCCAACCATTGGAAGAATCTGACTATGTAGCTGACACTAATGTCGATGAAATCACGGATTTCACAGACATTAATTTTTTAGATTAGCTACCTCTTCGTTACCCTATTTCGAAAGTAGGACGAAGAGGGGAGAGTTTATTAAAATTTTAATAGACACTGGATCGAACAGAAACTACATACAACCTCAGTTAGTAGATAAGCCCATACCAAACGACAAATGTTTCCATGCAAATTCAGTAGGTGGCAGTATTAAGGTCACCCACTACGTCGAAACAAGCCTCTTTGGTTTAAACAGCGACAAAATTAAATTTTTCCTTTTGCCCTCACTGAAGTCCTTCCATGCAATATTAGGTAACGATAGCCTAAAAGAGCTATCGGCCGTTATCTACACTAAACAAAACTATATGCAAATTGGGAATGGTATGAAAGTTAGGATAAAGCAACAAATTTCTGAATCAATCAACGCTGTCGCTATTAGAACTGACCATTTGCCCCAAGATCACAAAAATAAATTAAAATCTCTTACCAAAACTTACGCAAATCTCTTCGCCGAACCTAATGAGAAATTAACATTTACCACCATGGTAAAAGGGAGAATTCGGACATCCACAAATAAACCAACTCCTTAACTTAACACCGTATAACTCTCCGGTATGGATCGTACCGAAAAAAGCCGACGCCTCGGGCGAGAAAAAGTACAGGATGGTTATCGATTTCAGAAAACATAACTCTGTAACAGTTCCCGATCGATATCCCATTCCAGAGGTTAACGAGGTCCTAAATCAATTAGGAAAGAGTAAATTTTTTTCGGTGTTGGATCTGAAAAGTGGATTCCAACAGATCCCACTACATGAAGCAGATATAGAAAAAACTGCTTTCTCTGTTAACAACGGCAAGTACGAATTTGTAAGACTTCCGTTTGGACTAAAAAATGCCCCCTCGATATTTCAAAGGGCACTAGATGGTATTCTGAGGGAGCATATAGGATGCTATGTGTATATTGATAATATAGTTGTTTTTAGCGAAAATGTCGAAACTCACTTCCAAAACCTCGTTAAGAAATTTGAGACATTGCAAAAAGCCAATCTCAAGGTACAATTAGACCAGTGCGAATTCCTTAAGAACGAAGTGGAATTCCTTGGATTTATTATTTCTCGCGAAGGAATAAAGACGAAACCCGCTAAAGTAGAAGCAATCGCGAAAGTTTCATATCCAAGAACACTCAAAGATTTGCGATCCTTTCTTGGTTTATCAGGTTTTTACCGCAGATTCATAAAGGACTACGCTAAACTAGCCAAATCCCTAACAGCCCTTTTAAGGGGGGAGGATGGCAGAGCGTCGAAAGTAAAATAAAGTAAGAAAATCATCCACCTGAATGACGAAGCCATAGAAGCTTTTCATAAATTAAAAAATGCTCTCACGTCAGAAGATGGCATTCTTAAATTTCCAGATTTCAATAAAGAATTCCATCTAACAACAGATGAATCTGATTACGCCATAGGCGCTGTACTCTCACAGGATAACAAACCCGTAACGTTCATTTCTCGAACTCTCAATAAAGCAGAAGAACACTATGAAGCAAATGAAAAAGAAATGCTGCTAGTGTGGGCTTTAAATTCATTGAGAAATTACCTTTACGGTACTACAACAATCAAATTTTCACAGACCACTAACCCTTGACTTATGCGTTAAGTAACAAAAATACGAACAATAAAATGAAACGTTGGAAGGCGATTTTTTTTTTTTTTTTTATAATTTACCCGCACTCAAGGGGATATGAATACCCTTTTAATGTGTATACACAGTGCGGGCGTTGAAGGAAGATAGAGAGAGAGAGAAAGAGATTGGTGTAGTGGTTTGAAACTCAGGTGTATTAGGTTTCACACATTAACTCCAGGGGTGGGTGTCCAGATAACTGGGGAGGCTGTTTGATGTCATTTATTTGTTTTGTCTTCGCTTCTGATTCACAGTATTTTTTTCCGGTCAACCTGATGTCATAAGCATATCAATCATCAACAGAGCGAACAATTTCTCCAGCCATATGACAAACCTACTGCCAGTGTTATGCCTTCGCAGTAGTGTTGTCATAAGCTTTCGCAATTGTTCGGACTGCCTCTTATCATACAATGCTTGCTGACATCAGTAATTGAACTGTGAACCATCAGCTCGACAAACGATGACGCTACCACTACACCATTGCCACCCCCTAAATACTGGAGGAGTACAATTACGAACTAAAGTATACGTCTGGAAAATCTAACGTCGTTGCTGATGCATTGTCAAGACCTCCTCAACATACCGAAATCAATTCCTTAACCCCTACCGTACATAGTCACGAAAGTTCTGCACAAAATCTTATCGAGATTGCAGAGGAACCAATTAATGTGTTTAAAAATCATATCATCCTTAAACTCGGAAATGCACCTTCATACGATTTCAAAATTATTTTCCCCACATATCACCGCCATACAATAGTAGAAACAGAGTACATAGAAGATTTTTGACCCATCCGACACAAATGGCTTGAAAACAGAGGACAGTACCTTGGGAACGATCCAAGAGCTATACCCAAATCATTTCAAGCAATATAGGATACGTTTCGCTAGGAAAATTGTAACTGTTATAATCAATGAAACTGAACAGGAAACCGAAATAATCAAAGAACACAATCGCGCGCACAGAAATAGTCGAGAGAACAAAATCCAACTTCTCGAAAGACTGTATTTTCCACAGATGAGAGCCAAAATTGAGAGAATTACAAAATTATGCAGTGTTTGTAAAGAACACAAATATGATAGGCATCCACAGAAACCCACGCTTCAAGAAACCCCAATACCATTATACCCCGGACATATTTTACATGTAGACATTTATTTTACCGATAAACGTATAATTTTAACCGCAATTGATAAATTTTCAAAGTATGTCCTGGCTAGAATTATAAAATCCAGATCTGCAGAGGATATCAAACAACCTCTTAGAGAACTAATTTTATCTTTCGGTGTCCCGAAACTCATTGTTGTGGATAATGAGTAGTCCTTAAGTTCAAATTCTATAACCTTCATGCTAGAAAATCTATTCAAAATACAAGTCTTTAAGGCTCCACCGTATACAAGTTCGGTAAACGGACAAGTTTAAAGGTTTCATTCAACACTTTCCGAGGTTATGCGGTGCCTCAAAACAGAAAAAGTGCATAATAATCTTTCGGAACTATTAGACAGATCAATCTTTGAATATAACAGTTCGATACATTCCACAACGGGAAAGAAACCGATAGACGTATTTTTCGGGAAAAACATGCTTAACGATCCCGAGGAACTTGAACGAGAGAGACAATATAACATCCAGAAAATAAAGGATAAACAGGGAAAAGATCTAGATTATCATAACAAGAACAAGTGTCCCCCAAAAAATTACTCCGTAGGCGAAATTATTTACGTTAGAATTAATAAGAGAATAGGAAATAAGCTTTCATCCAGATATAGGAAAGAAATAGTAGCCGAAGACAAAAACACTACCGTCATAACTAAATCCGGAAAAACAGTACATAAACGACTTATAAAGAGTTAAATTTTTCCTTAACAGATTCATCATCCCCCTGTGCGCTGCAGGCACACAAATCCTGGACTATTCTAATTCACAATTAGTCAAAATAGATGCGGGACCCGCCAGACTGCAAACTGGGTCATTCAAAATAATCCATATAATTGATATAGAAGCATACGAGATACTGATAGCGAATTTGGAAGAAGTGCTAAAACTAAATGCAAACCAATCACATCCCCTTTATCCCATCCTATCCTACGGGATCCTTCGAATTCGGAGTTATCTATCGAGACTAAGGATAAATAAAATCAGTAAAAGATCCTTAGATTTTATCGGTAGTGCGTGGAAGTGGATCGCAGGAAACCCCGATCGCCACGACCACGAAATAATGCAAGAAAAAGTAAATAATGTCCTTACAAATAACAATAAACAGACGGTCATCAATCGGATGACATTAGAGAAAATTAACGAAATTACAAATTTAACGAATAAAATTTTAAAAATTCATAATAGTAATAATAGTGACAAGAGTATATTAGAAATTAAATACAAATTAGAATTAATAAAAGAAGAAATTATTAATGTCGCCTACGCTATTCATTGGGCAAAAGCAAATATTGTGAACTCTTATATTTTATCAAACACTGAAGTAAATATTACAGAACAACTTTTTAAATCTGAAAACATTCCTTTTATAAATATTGACGAAGCACTCGAATTTGCTAATATAAAAATCGCTTCCGATAATAAGAATATAATTTATATAGTAAGCCTACCAACAACCAATTTAGAAACTTGTAAAATTTTAATGAATAAACCTGTAAAAATAGGAACACAAATAAACAAAGTACCCTATAATTCGATAATGAAATGTAATGATAATATATATGGAATAATTGAAAAATGTAAATCGCATAACGAAAACTCTATTTGTAACTTAAATAATATTATAGACATAAGTAACACTACATGCGTTCCCAACCTCTTAAAAAGCCAACCTTCAACATGCGTAAAAATCAACAACCAGCACATCCCATCAGTTGAAGAAATTTCGCCCGATGTACTCTTCCTTTACCAATTCAACGGCCCTGTTACTATCAACAATGAAAGCCTAAGGTTAAAGGGTACATACATCATCAGACACGTCAACACCACGATACAAGTGAATGGGAAAACATTCAGAGCAAGTGAGATCACCAAACACCAGCCACTACCAGCAATACTTCAACCACAGTCGACTCTTGGCAATACAGAAGAAGAACTATCCCTCGAGATGATTAAAGAACTCCAAGTCAATGGTACAGAAGAGATAAGTCTGCTACGAATTAGAAACAACATAAATCTGGCCACTAACATTAGCCTAGTGATGCTACTAACCATCTTAATAGTAGCTTACTTTGCATACCGGCTAACGCAACATCCAAAGATTGATAAGGGTAACAAGTCCAATGAAGAAGCCATTCCAACACCTAGAAACGCAGCATCAATTACCATAGGAGTAGAAGATATCCCTCATCTCTTGAAGCCAACGACCTCGAACGTGGACGTTCGAACTTAAGGGCGGAGGAGTTAAAGGCAAATACGCTGAGGCGATCATAATCGCGGCGCATACACTTTCTCACGGTAGCCAGCGAGAACATTATGCTGACATCGTGTCTGGGGCATCGGATAGCTGCATAAGTAAAATATTGTTCAGTATTTCTGTAGGCAGAATCGCTGCCGGTTCTAAGAAATAATAAAGTTTTTTTTTAATTTAAAATAACATAAAATAATTTAACTCCTATCCACCAAACAACCCTTTCAGCAGGTATCTATCTATTAATCACATATTATCAATCGACCACATGATCACTATTCCTCCTTCCGCAACCTCACTCATTCGCCAAAACTCCATGTTGTAACCCAAAGCATATTTTTCTCTCTTTTGGGATGCGCTATCCAGGTATGAGCTGTCCGGGGATGGGTTGTCCTGGGATGAGCTGTCCCTTGGGATAAGGTGCCCTGGTACGAGTTGTCTTGGTATGAGTTGTACCCGACCCCAATTGTAATATTTAACAATAAAATAAAGTATCCAAAGTATCTTACACCAAATTCTTAAAGCGCTTTCGGCCCAAAATGAGTATCACTTCAAATGTTGATATGTATGTCTACCATGTCGCATGATTGAATTGCAAGCTTTTGTAGTAAGAACTGCATTCAAATATTTACTTCCAACTCTCGTCATTTTTACAGCAAGATAAATGTACTTTGAACTGTTTTAATTTATCTCTACATCTAAAGAACACATTTTTTCTGTATGTCCGCAATAGGGGGTAAGTACGTAACAATACCTCAACAATATATATGTATATCAATCGATTTGTCGTGAGATGGGTTATGCTTTAGGAGTAATTTTAGTATACTGAATCCGTTATTGGGATTTTAAACCCCTTTTATATGTTTTTTTAACTGACAAAAACCATTTTCCCATGTTTACACACTAATGATTACAAAATGGCTGAACCGATTTGAATATGACTTGATTCACTTCCTAAATTTCCTGCTGAAGAGATTGAGGTGTAAATCATTATTCTGTGATTCTTATAACGGAAGTACTAAGCAAAAATGTAATTATTTGAGATACAAAGCTGTTACAGATATGCTTAGGTCATTGCAATCAATGGCTCACCAGTGGAGTGCGCGCATATTCATGTTCGTCAAACAAACTTTTTTCTTTCTTTGCTCTACTGTAGGTTTCTTATGTAATTATGCATTGTCTTAAGTATATGTACATATATGTAATTGTTTCAAAGGAACATAAGTAAGCAATTTCTTTACAAAAGAAAAACGGTTTGGAGCTAACTTAGTTCCGTTTCGCTGTCAATAGTACACCTGTGGATGAGGAGTTGTTTATTTTTACGTTTACTTAACGGATTTTTTTTGTTTTTCTCTGTTCTCTGTTTGCTGTTTTGTTTTACCTATGAATTTCCAATCTCTAGACTCCAGAGTATGATTGCACTTCTGAAATGAATTTTGGCGCAATAGGAATTTTTCCAATTATAAGCAGTATTTTCAGTTCAGTAAATTTGGGTTGTACTAAGAGAACCGGTAAGTGAAATAATAAGTTGTTGTTCCAACATTGTGTCCTTTTCTGAGCAATATTTTAGTTCATAACATGCGTACTACATACACGCATATGTACGCATCTATTACGAGACCCAGCCAAGCGGCCAGAGTGAAGAAAACGCTACAAGAATGTGAGCACTCAGCCAATACAAAATGATAGGCAAGGAAAGCTGAATCCTCCCCTGTAAAGAAATGCTTAATGGCGGTAGTGCATGGAACAGGGGAGAGGAGGGGAGGTGGTTTTAGTCCCGGAACCCGGAACCGATTATTTTAACAGTATCTTTTGCAGCTTCCCACCTTCTGTAAAAAAAAAAACCCAGCAAAGCGGGTACAACCAGCTAGTAAAATATATGTCGTGTAGCAAAATTTTGAATTACGATCGCTATACATACATACATATGTACATACGCAATTAGCAATTTGGAATCTTAGCTCCAAATATGTCGAAATTTCGCGCACTTCATTGGGTGCATCAGGTGCAATTGAAGACTATATCAAAACTGGAAAAATGTAGTTTTTATTTCCACACAAGTAGACACATTGAACAAAAAGAGCACGAATTGGTCGTACGTATCTGCTCACACATAAGCATATACATAGGTATGGTTCGTTCATGTACCTTTCTGGTATTAAATTTTGAGTTAAATGAAATATTTTGTTCTAAGATTAAAGTATTCAAATATTTGTTTATAAAGGGCTTTATAAGAAAAACGCAATAAAATATTAATCGCTATTTGACAAATTTAACTTTGTGTGAAAGGAATCCTTTTCTGTCTTGTGGCATCAGTCCAACTGACAGTATAATGAGTATAATGAGCCTGCAACGTGGAACGACTGATATCGCAGTTGGGGACAAAGAGAACTTCAAATTGCGAAGGAATGAAATATAAAAACATAAAATACATATTCATCTAGACATCTTACATGTCTGGGCAGTGATGTGCGCAAATTGGACTATCCGAACATATGCGTATACTACATATACTTTAAGTACGAGTGCGTATGGCTTATATTGTTTTGTGGCCTAACTGGTTTATTAATTAAATTTAGTATCCGTGAAGGCGCACACGGATATGCGAATATTTTAGCTTTGCAAATCATTAGAACGCCAACCTTAAGAAATGTAACCCTAGAGTGTCTCTAGGGTTAGTTCCTAGAGGAACTCTACAATTTGTCCGGCAGTGACCTAAAAGAGACAATCAACCCAAGTAATTCATTGGAAGGCTAACGCTGGTACTGCATTACCTGATTTATTCCTATATTTTTTATTCAGTTTCCGGCACTTTCTAAAAATATTACCATTTTTTTTTTCTTTTATAAGTTGATATTAGCTTAAATGAGTACATTACCATAAGTTGTTAAACAAAAGTTTGATTGTAATCTCGATGTCGAAAGTGCTCACTAAAACAATACTCCTCCTTTATGTTGTTGGAGGTATATACCATATAGTACGTACACATGTACACACATTCATATACATGTTTCCTCGAGACCGTGCCACACTGCAGTAAACAAATTGCAGGTGCAAGTGATCACGTTTGTCTTATTGTAATAATGCGCTCTGTTACCCTCTTCGCATCGTTGTTAGTGATGCTAGTACTCTGTTTGACATTTCATGCTGGGACGACGCGACGACCGAGCACCATAACGATAGCAATGGTTGATGATAATGACAACGATGAACTTCTAAACCTTCCATCATTCCACGAAATGGCTTCAGGCGGCCTTTTCCAATGGCACGCAGCTTTCCTTATCAATTCTTCGGCATTGATCATAAATCGATGGCCAAATAGGAGCTTTGACATAAGTTTATAAATATATGTATCAATACGTACAATATGTACATATATGTTGTACAAGTCTGTAAGCGCCTAAGCAAATGCGAGTGAATTAATCGTTCGGTTCTCTTTGAATTTGGTTTGTGTAGAAACTTACATTTGCAAGTCCATTGTGGAGCAGTCGGTATTAATGTCAATGTGCAATTATGTGGCAAGAGTATTTGAATGTGGATCCGCTCTCATGATTGGAATCGCGTAAGTTGTAGGGAAGGAAAAAAACTATTTTATCATATTCGTAAACGGAGTGCTATAGGGCGAGTTGCTCCGAACATTACAGATGGTTTGCTCTGCCGACCTGCTATGATGTTCCAGTAACCTTTAAATGGCAGATGAACTGATTATAAAATGACAAGAAACGTCTGAGAGAGGTTCGTTATTTAACGGAAAAATCTATTTAACCGGTGCAACATTGGGTGAAGTGTATTCTCCCAACGAACAATTATATAAATATCTTAGCGTGGTCTTTTTCATTTGCAAAAGCAAAAGAGTTTAAGATCTTTTATATCAATCGATGAATAATTAATTTTTGGACGCAATGAAGCTACATAGACATATGTATGTACGTACAAACTTGCATTGAGTTTAAAGAGTTTAACCTATCTCAGAGTTAGTTTAAAATCTGTTCCAAAGAGTACACTTACATACATATATGTACATAGTACATATCGCTCATTTACTTGAGGACTGTCATAATTCGAAAAACGCGATTTTGCAGAAAATGCATTTAAAGTTTTCAATTGACTACCATCTTGCATTAAAAGAACGGCATATTCTCTTCCAACGCGGAGAGTATACAGGATATTAATATGAAATTTTTGGCGCAGGGACATACAGATGCATGTATGTATATGTATGTATGTACGTAAGTCCCAAAAAATTTTTTTCGGGACTTATGTCCCACTCCATCGGGATATCGACTTGCTGATAATATCAAACGCATTTATTGTGGGAAAGGGCTTACGTCACGCATCTCACAATTGGAAGCAAAAACGGATTTGATAGTACGTAAATAAAATTATTATAGCTATGTTGTATGTGCAATCTACTTAATGCGGGATTTTTTTTTTTTTTTACAATTTACCCGCACTCAAGGGGGGATTCTAAACATACTCCCGCCGTTGAATTCTGTATTCAACAATGCGTTGGTATGTCAAAGCGGCTGCTGTCTATGGCTTGCGGAGACTCAATGTCCTCATTGTGTTGATCTGAGTTTGATGATGATCTTGGTGATACTGTAGTACGTAGGCATCGCCCAAGTCTCCATATGGTGTAACAAATAAAACATACACCCAAAGTTGAAAAGGTGTATCCAGCCGCGAAATAGTGTATGTTCTTTGGTTTTGATTTGGTTGGAAAGACCCTCGTCGTACACTTGTTGTATATGACATTTTAGAATGTCTATTTGTTCGGTTTCGGGCTTCAATGGAATGCCGACAATGGGATATTGCTTGGCTGACTGGGTATGTTGAACGTCGTCAAATTGCTAAATGCTACAAATGATAACCTTGTACTAGTGGGAAATATGCTGTGTCCCTGAATAGTTATTAACTTCTGGTTGATGACGCATTCATCCTGAAGACTTTATATGCCGGAACCTTCAATCACAATTTGCGTCACGTTGTTACCACATGCTATATTGCTGTTGTCGATGTATTAAAGGCGTATATCCAATGATTTGGTAGATGTAGTTGCGCCCAATGAGGTCCTTCTCCGATCTCCGATTTAGAAAATCGATCTCGCAGCTGCTTTCACTGGATCCCTTTCGATAAAAAGAATGTGTTTGCTTGCAAATGTAACCGGCGGATCATGTAGAAATACAGGTTGTGCCGATGAAGGTTCACAACTAAATAGGGTGTTAATGGTTGTATTGCATAAAATGTCTTATTTATTAAAACTGGTACCGGAATGATGCTGAATAATTTGAAGTTATCTGAGGAAAGCAAAGGAATTTTTAACTTAAAAATTATTGGATTTTCAGTCGGTCTTCCTTCAATCGTCAACAGGTTATATATACTAAGAATATCTTGTGCTATTGGTTGTCTTAGGGATTGTTGTAGGTGATTTTTTATCCTTTAGAGTTCCATCTTCATCTGGGTTGGTATAATTAATTGCGGACTGATCTTTTCATGGTTGGTATCTGTTAGCACGTCTATAATTGTAGCCTGTATTCGCTGGAAGTTGGAAACCGTTAACATTGTCTGTATTGCTATTAAAACGAATTCATTGTACAATTGCTTCTGGTAAAATCGTCGTCTTAGGCCATTGATTTGATTTGTCCCATGATCTCAGTTCTACTTCAAGGCCCTTTTGAGTTTTCGTCACTATGTTGAGAGTGCTATCTACTATAGAAAACTGATTTTTGATAAGATGGACAAGATGCTCCTCATTTACCTGTATGTTGCTGATAGTGTTTTCCATGTGTTCAGCATATTGGGAATCCAATACCCCAAATAGAGCATTTGCAATATTGCCTACGACGTTTAGAGTTCCTCTTTTAGTTCTGGTACCTTGGGAACCGCCAAGCAAGCAAGAGATCGTTTTTGTCGTTCGATTCGGCCAAAAGATGTGCAAACTGCGTTGTGGTCCTTTCGCAATTTGGCTTGTCATCTAGTAGATTGCAAACTGTATTAAGCAATTGACTGTAGTTTCTTAATGCTTCCTCGCAAGGCCGAGATTTTCAAAATATATTCCGGGATTCGATTTAAATGGCTTTGTTTGTGCTGGAATAGCATTTACTGAAGGTACAGCAAGGCAGGCTAGGAGCACGGTTAAAACTGCTGACCCAAGAGAAAATCGCTGCCGCTTCTGCTGGCTGGGGTTTTGGGAAGTTGAAGGTTGCTGAGTGCCCCTTTTCTGCTTATTTAATTCAGGTGATGACGATGGATTGCACGCAGGTGGTTTATTGGGAGATTCATCACTAACTGAGTCTGGCGTTTGTTGTGATTCAATGGGTAATGGTGGTAATAGATGTACAGCTCGAATGGTTGACACCTTTCCCTTTTCATCAGCCAGCATTACATCAGCTACTCTTACCAGGCCGCCTTCAACCTGGATTGTGTTGAGTATTCGACCTAGCTGCCATTTTTAGAGCCCTAGATTTGTGTCGTTTATAATGACCATTGTACCAGGTGTAACATTTTCGCATCGAGTCCTCCATTTGTATCTATGTTGTAGCTGCTTAAGATACTCCAAAGACCACCGTCTCCAAAATTCCTCCTTGAGATGCTTCACCAGCAACCAACGAGCTAAGTTACTTACCTTTGGTTGATCTGCTGCTGAGTCAATGGAATTCGTCAGAGGTTCCCCATGCGTTGCAAATTCTAATTATTTTCTCCTTTGAATCGGGCAAATCAAGAATTTTTCTGATTTCTTCCAATTGATTATTTGCTCCGACAAAGTTGGTGGCATTGTCACAATAAATGCGTCGACAAATACTGCGCCTTCCCATAAATCTCTTGAGTGTGCCAATGAAGCCGTCACTGGTAAGATCACTCACGACCTCCATATGTATTGCCTTGGTGGAAAGGCAACAAAATACTGCAATATAAGACTTTTGTGGTCTTTTGCCTCTTATTTTGTAATGCGTCCATATGGGCTCACAAAATCTACTCCAGAATTTACAAAAGGCCTTGCTGGTTGAATTCGCCTTGCAGGGAGATTTCCCATAAGTTGGGAGAATAAATTAGGATAGCCCTTGCTGCATTGCACGCAGTGATTGACTATAGACCGCGTTAATGTCTTTGCTTTGACTGCCTAAAATTTGTGTAGGGCTATTGAAAGAAGCGTCATTCACATTCTTTCATGAATCTCCTTTAAAACCAGCTTTGTGTATTTGCTACCATAGGGCAGTAGCATTGGGTGTGTGCTATCGTACGGCAATAGCGAAGATTCTAATCGGCCTCCCACTCTCAATATATTCTTATCCCCAATAAAGGGAGAAAGGCTGCTTAATAGGCTACCCTTGTGGACATCACCTTGACATTTAATGTGTTTTATGTCTTCTTCAAAACCTTTTTCTTGCGGAAACCAAATTATACCCACCAAAGTCTCGTTAACAGCTCTAAAGATGTTAGCGATATAGTGTTCAAAGCTCCGTGTATGAGCTTTTGGCTTCGGTTTATGAAACGAAGTATGTACGCTACAACGTGCTGAAGGTATTGAAAAGAATTATTGTCGTCAATGTCTTCTATGAAATGTGATTTTACTTGTATGCCGGCTAGGGCAACCTTATTTCGCTCTTCCTGGTAGCTGGCATTGCTATTTAGATATGGAGGAGGCCAGATATTGTCAGATCCATGGAGGAAGGTAGGACCATAGAACCAAAGGTTGGAAGAACGGACATGGCACCATTGATCAGGTGTTGTGAGCCTTGGAATAGCCGAAATGCGATTTGCCACGAGAAGTTGAAAAGATTTTGGCGACGAATTTATCCGAGCCAGTACGATTTCTGAATCTGACCAGAAGTACATTGGATTGGGATTTGCGTTCAAAACTTTCTTGATCCGGTTACCCAATTCTGCTGCGAGCTTGGCTGCACAAAGTTCAAGACGTAGTATCTTTATGTGTTTATTCGGTTGTCCTTTAGCCGATTGGATCATGATTAGAGCCACCTTCGACTTTGCGCATATCAACCTGACTATAACTGTGTTATCCTGACCTACAAACCTAAGGTAAACTGCAGCGCCATAAGCCTTTTCAGATGCGTCGGCAAACATGTGGTATTGAATAGACTTTGGATTTCGGTGTGCCAACACGTGTCTAGGGAATTTCAGGTTACTTAATGATTTTAACCCATCACGGTATTTGAGCCAGAAGGTGTGTAAGTCTTGAGGCAAAGCAGCTTCCCAATCCAACTTAATTGACAATAGTTGCTGTAGGAAAATCTTCGCTGTAACTACCACTGGACCCAATATACCAAGCGGATCAAATAATCGGGCAATATCAGAATATGCCGATCGCATAATTACTCTGCGATTAATTTCTATGGGTACCTTGACGCAGAACTCATCTGATTTTGGGAGCCAGGTTAAGCCAATCGTTTTTATGTGCTCCTCAGTATCGGCTTCGAAATTCAGCTGAATTTCTAGGTCTTCTTAGGGGATGCCTTCTAGGAGTTTGGATGATTTGCGCACCATTTTTGTAACTTAAAGCCGGCTGATCCGAGTAACTGTCGTAGTTGCTGCTGTGTTGCAAAGCGTTTTGAAGGCTGCTCGAACCGGTAAGAACATCGTCAACGTAAAAATCTCGACGCAAGACTTGAGAACCCAGTGGATGCTGAGCTTCTTGTTCTTCTGCAAGTCTCTGTAGGCATTTGGCTGATAGGTGAGGCGCTGAGGTTGTGCCGTAAGTTACTGTATTTAGTTGGAAGAACTTCAACTTTTCGTTGGGGTCGTTTCGCCACCATATGAGTTGATACCTTCGGTCGGCCTCATCAAATTTAATTTGCCTATACATCTACTCAATATCAGCAGTGAATGTGAATCTGGGCAATCGAAAACGCAGTAATATAGAGAATTGTTGGTCCTGTGTAGACGATTTGTAGACGATTTGGCGGAGGCATCAAACACGACTCGGAGCTTGGTAATACTACTGTCCGGTTTTAGTATACCATGGTGGGGTATCCTTCATAAATGGCAGCCGAACAATGAATCTTCCATCGGTATTTTTCCTTGTGGTTTACGTGAAGTGCGTCTCGCATCGCTGTTCAACCAGAATGTGAGATTCTGTGTACTTGCTGGCGCCTCTTCCAAATGCCAAAATCTTTCTTATTCATAATTGAGAGCCTCATCGTTACTACATATTCAACACAATGAAGCTCTAATTTTGCTGCCAGGTGTTGATACCTTCCCTGCGATTGTCCACTCAAATACAGTGTTTTGTAGTAGAGGAAAGTCGTTTGCCAGCCTTATTTGCCCAACAGCTAGCGTTGAGTAAAATATTTCTGCTCCAAAGAGCATGTCTATTCGGCCAGGTTGATTGAACTGTGGATCGACAAGAACAATGTTGTTCGGAATTGGCCAATTGGTCGAGAAGGCTGATGGGAAATTTTTTTTTGCAATTTATGCGCTTCAATTCTGGTAGATAAACCGACTGATTTTAGAGTGTACCTCTACGCTCACCCTTCGATAAGACTCCTGTTTTCGCTGACATATGCCTTCAATGCAAATTAAATTAAGAGTTTCATGTAACCCTAATGTCTTCGCCAACCCTTCTGTTATTTGGCTAATCTGTGATCCTGAATCTAGTAGGGCACTGCAATCGACCTTTGTTCCAGTGCGATCTTTCAACTGGACAGTGACCGTACTAAGCAGGATATTCGTGCCTTCCTTTTGAGCTTTGAATGTGGAAGAACACGATTTTGCTGCGGAATTACAGGAACCTGTTGAATTATTTAGCTCGCTTGAGGTTAATGATACCCTGGCTGGTCCTTCTATGTGAAGAAGTGTATTATGTTTTTTTTGGCATTTTGTGCATAATCTGGACAGGCTATCATTTGCATTGTGCCCGACATTGCGATGCGAAGTTGCAAAAACTTGGGACAGCTGAACAGTTGGTGGTCACCTTTACAGGATATATGTACATGCTAGTCCCGCTGAAATAATCGTAGCTGAAGATCTTGAAGCCCATTGCCTTTTATGATGTTCCTCTGGACTAACTTTGCAGGCCTTTGTTCCCAGAGCTTCTGAGGATTGAAAGCGCACTTCTAAGAACGCAAGGAACTGCTTTAATGAAGGTAATGATTTTGGCTCTTGCAGCGATTGTTCCCAAAGAGCATGAGTACTTCGGTCCAGTCTCTTTAGTAGCATATGCAGTAAAAGGGGGTCCCAATTGGTTGTATCTACTCCGAGATTCTGCAAACTTAAAAGACACTCTTGTGTGGTGTCATGTAATCCCTTAATCATAGATGCGCTCTCATTCTGAATAGCTGGTTGGGACATTAGTTTATTTAGTAATGCTGCCACCAGCAGGTGAGTATTTTCATACCACTCTGTTATCACCTTCCAGGTGGCACTGTAGTTGGCGTCGGAAGTTGGAAAGTGCCGGATTAATTTTTCTGGCTCCTCTGTAAGTGTTGTTTTCAAGTACCACAGTTTTTGGCATTGTGGTATGGCTTGATTGTGCACCAATTCTGTGTATAAGTCACGAAACTGCATCTATTTTAAGTGGTCGCCATCGAACTTAGGCAACACTATTTTGGGCAGCTTAGCTGCCTGGTTTAAAAAGGATTGTGGTGCCTGTTGTGTGATGAATGTGCACCAATTCTCGTGGATCAAGCATGTAGTTCAATTAGCGCTTTTTGTACCTCTTCCTCTAACATTAAGTATTCCTCAATATCGTAGATTGCTGGATTCGGCTTTTCTATTAAGTAACATATCTTGTAGTGAAAACCTTGTGCAGCCAACCAATGTTGTTCCATCGCTTTAATTTTGCTGATATCGAAGGGACTGCAATCATGTTTGAGGTGTCTCTTCGGAATAACGCCTTGGCCTAGGGGTGGATCAGGGTTTGCCTGTCTGGAAGATCCTCCAGTACCTTGATCGGAATTGCCCGGATCATGTTCCTGCTCGTTATGCTGCCTAGAGCCAGTACTATTACCTTCTGCCTTTTGCATTTCCAGTTGCTCTGTGACTGCAGCCCATCATATCCCGGTTGGCGCATGGTGGGTTGTTCAGTGCTTGAATTCTCCCTACCATGTCCCTTTTGGTTTCATCGACAATTGCACTTATACCTCCATAATAGTTTTACTAAAGTATGGGTGGTGCAAGTTTGATCCAAACTTCGTGCGAATTTCATCATCGGTTCGGACAAATTTGTCCCAGAACGACTTTAGCTGAAGCACCCTTTTTTAATCCAGTGTTTTCCTGTCGGCACCATATTTCTTATAGTTGGCCACAAAGCGTTGTATATCTTGGCCCGTATAATCTTGCTGAGAAGTTAATTCCTCCAAACCCATTTCTATGTTTCGGACGAATGGAATGATGGAGATGGGATGATGTACATATGTATTTGCTCTTTGATGATATACCAGTGTTATAGCCCTGGTAACGCTGTTATATTTATTATGTTTATATGTTATACTCTACCAGTGTTACAGCCACTGTAGTTTCTTAATGCTTCCTCGCAAGGCCGAGATTTTCAAAATATATTCCGGGATTCGATTTAAATGGCTTTGTTTGTGCTGGAATAGCATTTACTGAAGGTACAGCAAGGCAGGCTAGGAGCACGGTTAAAACTGCTGACCCAAGAGAAAATCGCTGCCGCTTCTGCTGGCTGGGGTTTTGGGAAGTTGAAGGTTGCTGAGTGCCCCTTTTCTGCTTATTTAATTCAGGTGATGACGATGGATTGCACGCAGGTGGTTTATTGGGAGATTCATCACTAACTGAGTCTGGCGTTTGTTGTGATTCAATGGGTAATGGTGGTAATAGATGTACAGCTCGAATGGTTGACACCTTTCCCTTTTCATCAGCCAGCATTACATCAGCTACTCTTACCAGGCCGCCTTCAACCTGGATTGTGTTGAGTATTCGACCTAGCTGCCATTTTTAGAGCCCTAGATTTGTGTCGTTTATAATGACCATTGTACCAGGTGTAACATTTTCGCATCGAGTCCTCCATTTGTATCTATGTTGTAGCTGCTTAAGATACTCCAAAGACCACCGTCTCCAAAATTCCTCCTTGAGATGCTTCACCAGCAACCAACGAGCTAAGTTACTTACCTTTGGTTGATCTGCTGCTGAGTCAATGGAATTCGTCAGAGGTTCCCCATGCGTTGCAAATTCTAATTATTTTCTCCTTTGAATCGGGCAAATCAAGAATTTTTCTGATTTCTTCCAATTGATTATTTGCTCCGACAAAGTTGGTGGCATTGTCACAATAAATGCGTCGACAAATACTGCGCCTTCCCATAAATCTCTTGAGTGTGCCAATGAAGCCGTCACTGGTAAGATCACTCACGACCTCCATATGTATTGCCTTGGTGGAAAGGCAACAAAATACTGCAATATAAGACTTTTGTGGTCTTTTGCCTCTTATTTTGTAATGCGTCCATATGGGCTCACAAAATCTACTCCAGAATTTACAAAAGGCCTTGCTGGTTGAATTCGCCTTGCAGGGAGATTTCCCATAAGTTGGGAGAATAAATTAGGATAGCCCTTGCTGCATTGCACGCAGTGATTGACTA
The DNA here is from genome assembly GCA_946965025.1 of Blera fallax. Lineage (NCBI taxonomy): Eukaryota > Metazoa > Arthropoda > Insecta > Diptera > Syrphidae > Blera > Blera fallax. The sequence continues at coordinate 55,806,746 of OX337246.1, forward strand.
TAGACCGCGTTAATGTCTTTGCTTTGACTGCCTAAAATTTGTGTAGGGCTATTGAAAGAAGCGTCATTCACATTCTTTCATGAATCTCCTTTAAAACCAGCTTTGTGTATTTGCTACCATAGGGCAGTAGCATTGGGTGTTTGCTATCGTACGGCAATAGCGAAGATTCTAATCGGCCTCCCACTCTCAATATATTCTTATCCCCAATAAAGGGAGAAAGGCTGCTTAATAGGCTACCCTTGTGGACATCACCTTGACATTTAATGTGTTTTATGTCTTCTTCAAAACCTTTTTCTTGCGGAAACCAAATTATACCCACCAAAGTCTCGTTAACAGCTCTAAAGATGTTAGCGATATAGTGTTCAAAGCTCCGTGTATGAGCTTTTGGCTTCGGTTTATGAAACGAAGTATGTACGCTACAACGTGCTGAAGGTATTGAAAAGAATTATTGTCGTCAATGTCTTCTATGAAATGTGATTTTACTTGTATGCCGGCTAGGGCAACCTTATTTCGCTCTTCCTGGTAGCTGGCATTGCTATTTAGATATGGAGGAGGCCAGATATTGTCAGATCCATGGAGGAAGGTAGGACCATAGAACCAAAGGTTGGAAGAACGGACATGGCACCATTGATCAGGTGTTGTGAGCCTTGGAATAGCCGAAATGCGATTTGCCACGAGAAGTTGAAAAGATTTTGGCGACGAATTTATCCGAGCCAGTACGATTTCTGAATCTGACCAGAAGTACATTGGATTGGGATTTGCGTTCAAAACTTTCTTGATCCGGTTACCCAATTCTGCTGCGAGCTTGGCTGCACAAAGTTCAAGACGTAGTATCTTTATGTGTTTATTCGGTTGTCCTTTAGCCGATTGGATCATGATTAGAGCCACCTTCGACTTTGCGCATATCAACCTGACTATAACTGTGTTATCCTGACCTACAAACCTAAGGTAAACTGCAGCGCCATAAGCCTTTTCAGATGCGTCGGCAAACATGTGGTATTGAATAGACTTTGGATTTCGGTGTGCCAACACGTGTCTAGGGAATTTCAGGTTACTTAATGATTTTAACCCATCACGGTATTTGAGCCAGAAGGTGTGTAAGTCTTGAGGCAAAGCAGCTTCCCAATCCAACTTAATAGACAATAGTTGCTGTAGGAAAATCTTCGCTGTAACTACCACTGGACCCAATATACCAAGCGGATCAAATAATCGGGCAATATCAGAATATGCCGATCGCATAATTACTCTGCGATTAATTTCTATGGGTACCTTGACGCAGAACTCATCTGATTTTGGGAGCCAGGTTAAGCCAATCGTTTTTATGTGCTCCTCAGTATCGGCTTCGAAATTCAGCTGAATTTCTAGGTCTTCTTAGGGGATGCCTTCTAGGAGTTTGGATGATTTGCGCACCATTTTTGTAACTTAAAGCCGGCTGATCCGAGTAACTGTCGTAGTTGCTGCTGTGTTGCAAAGCGTTTTGAAGGCTGCTCGAACCGGTAAGAACATCGTCAACGTAAAAATCTCGACGCAAGACTTGAGAACCCAGTGGATGCTGAGCTTCTTGTTCTTCTGCAAGTCTCTGTAGGCATTTGGCTGATAGGTGAGGCGCTGAGGTTGTGCCGTAAGTTACTGTATTTAGTTGGAAGAACTTCAACTTTTCGTTGGGGTCGTTTCGCCACCATATGAGTTGATACCTTCGGTCGGCCTCATCAAATTTAATTTGCCTATACATCTACTCAATATCAGCAGTGAATGTGAATCTGGGCAATCGAAAACGCAGTAATATAGAGAATTGTTGGTCCTGTGTAGACGATTTGTAGACGATTTGGCGGAGGCATCAAACACGACTCGGAGCTTGGTAATACTACTGTCCGGTTTTAGTATACCATGGTGGGGTATCCTTCATAAATGGCAGCCGAACAATGAATCTTCCATCGGTATTTTTCCTTGTGGTTTACGTGAAGTGCGTCTCGCATCGCTGTTCAACCAGAATGTGAGATTCTGTGTACTTGCTGGCGCCTCTTCCAAATGCCAAAATCTTTCTTATTCATAATTGAGAGCCTCATCGTTACTACATATTCAACACAATGAAGCTCTAATTTTGCTGCCAGGTGTTGATACCTTCCCTGCGATTGTCCACTCAAATACAGTGTTTTGTAGTAGAGGAAAGTCGTTTGCCAGCCTTATTTGCCCAACAGCTAGCGTTGAGTAAAATATTTCTGCTCCAAAGAGCATGTCTATTCGGCCAGGTTGATTGAACTGTGGATCGACAAGAACAATGTTGTTCGGAATTGGCCAATTGGTCGAGAAGGCTGATGGGAAATTTTTTTTTGCAATTTATGCGCTTCAATTCTGGTAGATAAACCGACTGATTTTAGAGTGTACCTCTACGCTCACCCTTCGATAAGACTCCTGTTTTCGCTGACATATGCCTTCAATGCAAATTAAATTAAGAGTTTCATGTAACCCTAATGTCTTCGCCAACCCTTCTGTTATTTGGCTAATCTGTGATCCTGAATCTAGTAGGGCACTGCAATCGACCTTTGTTCCAGTGCGATCTTTCAACTGGACAGTGACCGTACTAAGCAGGATATTCGTGCCTTCCTTTTGAGCTTTGAATGTGGAAGAACACGATTTTGCTGCGGAATTACAGGAACCTGTTGAATTATTTAGCTCGCTTGAGGTTAATGATACCCTGGCTGGTCCTTCTATGTGAAGAAGTGTATTATGTTTTTTTTGGCATTTTGTGCATAATCTGGACAGGCTATCATTTGCATTGTGCCCGACATTGCGATGCGAAGTTGCAAAAACTTGGGACAGCTGAACAGTTGGTGGTCACCTTTACAGGATATATGTACATGCTAGTCCCGCTGAAATAATCGTAGCTGAAGATCTTGAAGCCCATTGCCTTTTATGATGTTCCTCTGGACTAACTTTGCAGGCCTTTGTTCCCAGAGCTTCTGAGGATTGAAAGCGCACTTCTAAGAACGCAAGGAACTGCTTTAATGAAGGTAATGATTTTGGCTCTTGCAGCGATTGTTCCCAAAGAGCATGAGTACTTCGGTCCAGTCTCTTTAGTAGCATATGCAGTAAAAGGGGGTCCCAATTGGTTGTATCTACTCCGAGATTCTGCAAACTTAAAAGACACTCTTGTGTGGTGTCATGTAATCCCTTAATCATAGATGCGCTCTCATTCTGAATAGCTGGTTGGGACATTAGTTTATTTAGTAATGCTGCCACCAGCAGGTGAGTATTTTCATACCACTCTGTTATCACCTTCCAGGTGGCACTGTAGTTGGCGTCGGAAGTTGGAAAGTGCCGGATTAATTTTTCTGGCTCCCCTGTAAGTGTTGTTTTCAAGTACCACAGTTTTTGGCATTGTGGTATGGCTTGATTGTGCACCAATTCTGTGTATAAGTCACGAAACTGCATCTATTTTAAGTGGTCGCCATCGAACTTAGGCAACACTATTTTGGGCAGCTTAGCTGCCTGGTTTAAAAAGGATTGTGGTGCCTGTTGTGTGATGAATGTGCACCAATTCTCGTGGATCAAGCATGTAGTTCAATTAGCGCTTTTTGTACCTCCTCCTCTATCATTAAGTATTCCTCAATATCGTAGATTGCTGGATTCGGCTTTTCTATTAAGTAACATATCTTGTAGTGAAAACCTTGTGCAGCCAACCAATGTTGTTCCATCGCTTTAATTTTGATGATATCGAAGGGACTGCAATCATGTTTGAGGTGTCTCTTCGGAATAACGCCTTGGCCTAGGGGTGGATCAGGGTTTGCCTGTCTGGAAGATCCTCCAGTACCTTGATCGGAATTGCCCGGATCATGTTCCTGCTCGTTATGCTGCCTAGAGCCAGTACTATTACCTTCTGCCTTTTGCATTTCCAGTTGCTCTGTGACTGCAGCCCATCATATCCCGGTTGGCGCATGGTGGGTTGTTCAGTGCTTGAATTCTCCCTACCATGTCCCTTTTGGTTTCATCGACAATTGCACTTATACCTCCATAATAGTTTTACTAAAGTATGGGTGGTGCAAGTTTGATCCAAACTTCGTGCGAATTTCATCATCGGTTCGGACAAATTTGTCCCAGAACGACTTTAGCTGAAGCACCCTTTTTTAATCCAGTGTTTTCCTGTCGGCACCATATTTCTTATAGTTGGCCACAAAGCGTTGTATATCTTGGCCCGTATAATCTTGCTGAGAAGTTAATTCCTCCAAACCCATTTCTATGTTTCGGACGAATGGAATGATGGAGATGGGATGATGTACATATGTATTTGCTCTTTGATGATATACCAGTGTTATAGCCCTGGTAACGCTGTTATATTTATTATGTTTATATGTTATACTCTACCAGTGTTACAGCCACGGCAGCGCCTTTATATTACATATCCGCTCCTTACCTCTATTAGGGGGTAGCCAATATATTACAATAATGAAAAATTCGAGGCATCAAGATGTCAATCACGTCGTGTCGGGGTCACCAAATTAAACTACGAGTATGCAATTTTTGTACTGTGAACACTAGTTTACAATTGTAATTCCATTTTCCACTTTTTCATCTGTACTAAAAATAATTTATGAAAGCTTGATCTTTCTGAAATAAAACTTGTTTCCTCTATATCCGTCTGTATGTCCAACCTTCAGCTGTCTAGTTATGAGCAGATGGCTTAAAATCATTGGAGCATGTCGGCAAATCCAAAAGAGTTTTCGAAAGCAAAATAGATAGGTAAACCCTTGACCCGTTCTCTTATAAAAGTCGTTGGAGCAAGGATTCTGGAGGCGACTATGTTAAGTACAAAATTGAGTGGAAAAAAATTATTTGGTACTATACTGGATTGTATTAGGTAGCATAAATATATATGTACATATACATATGTACATGCATATTTAGGTTTTCACCCTTTGGATGAAATTTCTCATGGCGTTTTTCGACAATTATGCTCGATTTTGCCAATAACAGCTCTGATATTGTCTTTGAGTACTTAAACCGTTGGTTGATAATTAGCGTAGACCCTGCCCTTTACGAATCCCCAAAGAAATAAATCCGGCGGCCAATTTAGGTCTCCGACACGCAAAATCAAGCGTGCAGGAAATTTCTCGTGCACTAATGCTCTGATGCTTCTGATGGAAATAAATATCAAGCAAACAAGTCTTGTTCGTCGTCGGATTCTTGGGTCATTGGTTGCTGAGTTGGAAAACTGAGTGGGTGGTTCGAGGTACGAATCCCAGAAAATACCAAAAAGTGTTTCCATGGTCCCACCTCTCACGAATGTCTGACAAACGTCCGGGAGTAATAACTGTCAGCTTAAAAAAACCTTTCATATTTGATCTGGACACAGAACAAAAATGATCGGAAGAAGCTAGGCCATGGACCACATACGGTCTGTTGCGCCAGATATTAGTATAATATATGTACTTGTGTTATCACAAGTCTAGTCCTTCAATTTCCAGCCAAAAACATAATCGTTTAGAGTACTAATCGGAGCTTTGAACACGTTAGACGTTCCTTTCTGTAAATCAAAATTCCAAAAAGAAATTGGTCACAAGTAAATGAAGACACTATCTCTTCAATTGTTAAAAACCCTAAACTGAGTTATGGGGACAAAAACTCTAGAACAAATTTTTTTGACCCCCTCGAAGTTTACCGGATTCGGGCGATGCAATTGACTGCGATGAATTTGTGGGTGTCATCGCAACTCATACCCGGACACCTCATCCCAAGGGACAGCTCATCCCAGGACAACCCATCCCCGGACAGCTAATACCAAAGGACAACTCATACCGGGACAGCCTATCCCAAAAGAGAGAAAAATTAGCTTTGAGTTACTTGCAGCATGGAGAGAATGAGTGAGGTTGTTGAAGAAAGGATAGTATGATCATGTGGTTAATAGATAGATACCTAAAAAGTATTTATGCTTAAAGGGTTGGTTGGTGGATATGCGTTGAGCGATATATGTATGAGCCCATGTTCATATTATTGTTATAGAGGGTGACTTTTTTGTGTGTAGGATATAAAGGAAATTGGAGAATGGGAGTATGGGCGTTTGTTTATATACACTAACCTAATAAATATGAAATCGTCAGAAAAAATGCATTAAAAATGTAACACAAAGTACATTTTTCAGCCGCTGGCAGCTTTTTTTTTTTGACATTTCTGTATTAAATTTACTCATTGCAAAACTTAATTGTTTTGAATTTGCGATATGGATCCAGATGTACTTATTTTGTGTGTTTTAAATATAAATTTATTAATAACAACCGTTTTGGAAATGTTCAAAGAGAAACAAAAACCTAAATTCCCAATTAATTCTTAACGTTTGTGATTCTGTTCTGCTCAATAAAAAAACAAAGCTGACAGTTTATTATTTTTCTGCAAAATAATTGCTTTCCTTTTCTTAAAAAATCGTGCTGTCTCTTTATGAGTTAGTAACTCCAACTTACGATGGTGCAGCGATTATGTCCGATGGAACACAAGCCAGAGTTAGAGAGCAAATGCTCTCTCTCTATTTATTTTCTTTTACCTACCGATGTATTGTTTAACGTTACAAACAAAATCATTCGACAATCAATATTGTTCTGCGAAAATTGAAGTAACAAAAATGCAAATTTGAAACAACAGATCGCAGTTTCAAAATTTGTTCAATTCTGCTAAAAATGTTGTTAATCCAAATCCTTCATTTTGGAGGAGGATTTAACTGGTTTTGAGTTGCGATACAGGCGAGTATATTTTAAAATTATTGATACTTTGTCAACACAAAGTAAGTAAGATTCAAGTCATTGACAGATTTAATTTTTTTTAAATTGTTGAATTTTAAAATATTTAGTATTTACGAAAAAAGTTTTCCAGTCCAAGTTTTCCAAAGCCTAAAAAATTCATATGTTATTTTCTTTTGATTTCGTTAAGTTTAAGAATTAGTTAAATGTGCGCAACTTCGAAACATTTTCGTAGAAGATATGCATACTTGGATTCCTTCAGAATATAAATTTAAAAGATACATTCTCAGAAATTTTTAAACCAACAACAAGCAATTCAGTTGAAAGATTGTTTTCTGCACTTAAGCGAATAAAATCTTATTCTAGAACGCTTGAAGAAAGATTATCGGAGACAGCTTTGATTTCCATAGGAAGAAACATTAGGTTAAGTTAGGTTGAAGTGGCTATCAGCTAGGTGTCGCCAGCACACTTGGACCAATGACAGGTCCATTGTGATATCACGTGGATCAAGGAAGAAAGTTTCTGTCTACCTACTCGTTTAAAACCAATAAGAGCTTCTTATGAAGCGTAGGAGGCTCTTGATATCAATATTCATCAGGTCGCCTATATCGTTGTAATAGGGAGCTCCTAAGTGGAGTTCTACAGGAGAGAGCTGGGCAGAAACAAAGAAGGTGATGAATAGATTCCTCCTCTTCTTCATCAATGCAAAAATCGTTCGCGAAGATGCCTAGCCTTGTAGCATGCTTGTCTATTAGACAATGTCCAGTGGTGACACCTATTGTGGTGCCGATATGCAATCTATTGAGAGAAATTAAATTCTTAAAGCATTTTAGATCCAGCTTCGGCCAAACCTGTTTTGTCGCCAGACATGTTGATCCATTTGTCCACCTAAGATTTGTACTCTCAACAGCATCCAGCTTAAGTTTAAGTTTGCGAGTAGCTATTGGAATACCTAAGGTGCCATTGTCCGGCAATATGGGTATAGTTGTTCCTATTCTGGCGAGTTCATCGGCCTTATAATTCCCTGGAATGTCTCTATGCCCCAGCATCCAACACAGCTGAATATTAAACTGCTCAGCCATCTCCACAAGAGACGAACGGCAGTCTAGAGCTACTGAAGATTTTATAGAGGTCGATTCCAGGGTTTTGATTGCTGCCTGGCTGTCTGAAAAGATCTTGAACAGATATCACGTTTTTCTTAAGCCAAGATAGGGCTTCATTAATCGCCATTATTCCCGCCTGGAACACGCTACAATGATTTGGAAGACAGAAGGAGAGCTTAAGATTAAGCTTATCAGGGAAAACGCCTGCATCAACTCCGTCTTTGGTTTTCGACCCGTAAGTGCAAAAGTGAATTGATTCATCTTCTAAAAATGCATCGACCTCCCAGAGTGATGTGGAAAGGATGGTGACTAGTAAGTTTTTCTCAAAATTTAGACGCGGGATGGTGTATTCCGTGTTTTCGGGAGAGATTGTGAATTTATTCAGAATATAGGTCGAATTCTTTTCTTGACCACTGTTGGGTAGATTCAAGGCGAAAGGCTGCAGTCGCTGCCATTTGCTTGCTATATATATCGACGGGTATTAGATGGAATAAAATGTCCAGTTGTAGTGTACCCACAATGACGGCACACGCCAAAAGAAGACGGGCAGAAAGAATTTGAACATAAGCCTTATAGTGTTCGCTGCAGGTGTTTCGATAGATGGTGTATAATGTCACAGTGCACAATACTGCCCTATTAACATGCCACCTGAGAAGTGACTGACTCAATGCTGAAATATGATGGCATGCGACCCACTTTCTGTCGGTATGCATTGGGAATGCTCAGGGAACAAACAGTATATAAAGATCGATTTTTGAAGAATAAAATTAGATTCAACTTGACTTTAAGGTGTTTCTCATTCTGGCTCTTTAGCCCTACTCATCGAAGTAGAACTCTGGCAGATATTATGGAGTTTACGCCCTGCCTTTAGGGAAACTTTATACATCTGCCAATTGTACTTCTACATGGCGATCCTGCCAAGCCTATCCTGAGAATCCTGTCCCTACCAAATTTGATCTTGCGAAGCTGATCCGTTCACCAATGACAGAAGAATACACACCAGAAAATATCGCAGGTGTACCAAAATACACACCGACTCCAAAGACATCAGGCCCCAAAAAACAAACTATAGAGAAGTATAAAAAAAAAATTAAGAAACAAGGAGGCAAGAATAACAAAGATCCAGAGTACAGAAGTAATACCGCCAAAAAAGAAGAGGGGAGGTAAGAAGTATAAAGACCGCAAGAGGTTGGCTTAGCTCGAGAATATAATAAAACATCAGGAAGAAGAACTAATACCCTGGAACAAGGCAACAGAGATCTGGACTGAGATCGAAAACTTAAGGAAGATCGTGGTTAAGTACAAACATCTTTAACGAATTGGAAGATGGGAAACAACACTAGTAAGGAGAACGTGACCGTAAACGAAAAAGAGAACCCAATGACAATCGCCCTCTACACATCGTTAGTATTAGTAATAATTCTGTATATTATATTTAGAATAAATAACTATTATAAAAATTATGTTAGAAAACAAATTATAAGAAACAATGTTAACAATGTTTAAATAAAAGTTTTAATATGGAAGATAGTTTGATTAAATTAGAAAAAACTCAAAGTAATATAAAAAAGAGTTCAAATAGGGGTTATACAGAACAAACGTGGCGTTTGAAACTAGAAGAGATAAAGTCTTTGAAACAAGATATTGTCTCAAATACAGAATTAAAAAAAAGTAATAATTCGACTCTAGAAAAATTTCTAGAAATATATAAAATAACAAAAAATTTAATAAAATTGAATTTACAAGAATTGAGCAAAATGGCAGATTTCAACATTGAGACTGCAATGAAAGTAATCCCAACATTCACGGGAGCTTTTAAAGATCTAGATTCATTTTTAACTATAGTGGAGATGCTCCACAATACTTTGAAAGATACGGAAAGAACAAAATACATCGAATTCATTTTCCACGTCAAACTTTCGCAGAACGTCAAAACTACGTTAGGCTTTGCAACAACATTCACAACATTAGCAACACTGAAAAGAGCTTGAAAAAAAAATTTAAAAACCCATCGACACTATCACAAGTACATACCAGATTGTCACAAATAACTCAGAAAAACCAATCTATAGCATCATACAAAGACAAGATATTGTCTCTCATTGCCGATTTAAATAGCCTGCAGATAGAGGAACTGCCAAGTCAAACGACAGAAGCCGAAAAATTGGTAATAGAGAAAATAAACCAAAACTATGCACTTACAGTTTTCAAGAATGGAATAAATGAAAACATGAAACCAACCATATTTGCTGCTCAGCCGAAATCTCTATCAGATGCAATTAATCTGCCACTTAAACTGGAAAGGGATTCAAATAAAACCAATAACCAGATGATGTACGTGAGAAGAGGAAATTTTAATCAATACAATGGTTATCGAAATGTTACAAACAGAAACAACAACAACCAGAGATACAACCAACGATATAACCGGAACAACACTGAAAGGCAAAGGTATAATAATTACCAAACAAATTACCAGCCGAACTATCGAAACAACAACAATTCTCAAGCAAGCCAAAACAATTCCTATAGAAGGAACAATTCCAACAGACCGACAAACAACAGGAGAGTTAATATTGTCCAAGATCAGGGAAACGTAAATGGTCCGGAGATCGCTACAAGCAATACTCCGGGATACCAAAATTAGTAGTACTCAATATCAAAGGTAGTCCGATTAACTATGTATCTGTGTACATAGCTAACCTAAATAGAAATCTAACATACCTAATAGATACTGGCGCAGACATATCAATATGTAAAGAAGATAGCATAGACACAAGCGACTTAATGAACGAAAAATGTAGACTGACAGGAATAAGCGAAGAAGAAATACATTCACTAGGCACAACAGATTTAAATCTCAAATTTGCAAATTACACTATAGCACACAAATTTCACGTAGTTCATACGAACTTCCCTATAGCGACAGATGGCATTTTAGGAAGAGATTTTTTCACGCAATACATGTTCAAGATAGACTATGAGACATATACACCAACGACAATAATAGATGAAAATGAAGTAATCATTCAAATGACAGCAAAAATCAGCAACGTAATAAAGATTCCACCTAGAACAGAAGCTATATATCCAATCAATTTAAAAGTAGTTGAAGACAGTGTTATATTGAATACAGAAATTGAGAAAGGAGTATTTATAGCTAACTCAATAATCCCCGCCAAAGGAAGATGTCATATTAAAATATTAAACGTAAATGATTTTGAGGTAACACTAAAAAATATCATCCCAGATCTAGAAAGGTTAGATAACTATAGCGTTGTGACAGTACGGAAAACAAAATATGACAAACAAAGACTACAAAAACTGTTAAAAGAACTACAGGTGGATCACTCTGACACAGAAATAGGAAAAACACTGACACAAATATTTGAAAACTACCAAGACATATTTCATCTAGAAAACGAACCATTAACATTTAACAACTTTTATACCCAAAAGCTAGATACAACAGACAATACCCCTGTATACATAAAAATTATAGACTACCGCAAGCACATAATTCAGAAATAAGAGAGCAAGTCAAAAATTTACTAGAGGACGACATAATACAAAATTCAGTTAGTCCATACAATTCACCATTACTACTAGTGCCGAAGAAGAGTGATGGAAATACGAAGAAATGGCATCTGGTAGTAGACTTCCGTAAATTGAACGACAAAATTGTGAACGACAAATTTCCGCTAACAAGAATTGAAGACGTGCTAGACAGATTAGAAAGAGCCAAATACTTTTCCACACTAGACATGACAAGTTCATTCCACCAAATACCACTAGATAAGAAATCAAGACCCTTGACAGCATTTTCTACGCAAGACGGACACTACCAATTCAAAAGACTACCATTCGGATTAAAAATATCCTCAAATAGTTTCCAAAGAATGCTAACTATAGCATTAAGCGGTTTAGAATCTGATGCTTTCCTCTACGTAGATGATATTATAATTTTTGGGTGCAGTCTAAAACACAATAATGATAACCTAGTTAATGTATTTGACAGATTAAGACAATACAATCTCAAGTTGAATGCCAATAAATGTCATTTTCTGAAATCTGAAGTTGTATATTTAGGTCATTTGATAACAAAAAACGGAATAAAAACAGATCCCTCCAAATTAATCAACCCTCCAATTTTACAGTATCCAAATTTCGACAAACCTTTCATACTTACAACCGACGCATCGGACTTTGCACTAAGTGCAGTGCTCTCACAAGGTGAAATAGGTCAGGATTTACCAATATCATACGCCAGCAAATTATTACAAAAACATGACGTAAACAAGCCAGTCATAGAGAAGGAACTGTTAGCTATTCATTGGGAAATCAATTTTTTTAAACCATATTTGTATGGAAGAAAATTCTTAGTGGTGACAGACCACAGACCACTAGTTCCACTATTTGCACATAAGAATCCATCCTCAAAGATGACAAGAATTAGACTAGACTTATCAGACTACGACTTTGAGATAATTTATAAACAAGGAAAAATGAATACAAATGCCGATGCACTCTCAAGAATAAAAATTGACAGTGACATTTTGAAATCCATGATAAAAAAAAATAATAATGAAGATAATACAAATAATGATGTTGACTCCAAGGAGCAGATCATGGCAATAACGAGTGGTATGGCACAAAAGATTGCCAACAAAGAAATTAATAAAAAGGAGAACTACACATCTCAACAGGAGACTGATCACCTTCACATGTGGGATTGTACGTCCATAACTGACGTCAGAAATATAAAGAAATTAAAATTTGAATTAGCGAGTTGTAATAAAAGAAAAAATAGTACTATTGAAATTAAAGAAAATGAAGTTATTGTGAGATGCAGCGATAATCCAGCGAAATTCAGGACTCTGGAGAAGGAGAAGTATCAGAATTAAAAAGGGTTCCCGTAAAAGAAGTAGCGCTAAGTGAAGAAGACATGATATTCGAATATATATCCAAAGAAAAATTTAAAGATTTATATAATACGTTGCAACGAAATGAGAGACACTCGCCCATGAATATATTGATATATAAACCCCCTAAGAGAATAATGAAGTATGAAGAAAAATTAAACATTATAGTAGAATATCATAACACACCGCATGGAGGACATTTAGGCATACGAAAGACAATGTTAAAGCTCAAACAAAGATACATTTGGAAAAATATGAGACAAATAATCAAGAAATTTGTAAACACTTTTGTAACATGTGCTAAAAACAAGCAAACAAGAGAAATAAAAGAGGAAATGGTTATAACGGACATACCACGTACTAGTTTTGAAACAGTACAAATAGACAAGGTTGGACCTCTTAGAATATCAAACGGTTACAGATATATATTAACAATGCAATGTGAGCTAACTAAATATGTTATTGCACACCCTATCGAAAGTAAAGACGCGAAGACAATTGCTAAAACATTAGTGGAACAATTTATTCTAAAATATGGTTGCTTTAAGACACTCAAGTCAGATAATGGAACTGAATTCAAAAATGAAATGATGAAAAACATATGCGAAATGTTAAAAATCAAAACAATTTACTCAGCTCCATATCATTATCAAAGTATAGGGTCACTAGAAAGAAACCATAGAGTTTTAAATGAATTTCTTTTAAATTTCACTGAAGATTACGAATGGGACATCTGGGTACCATATTATGCATTTGCATATAACACAACACCACACGTAGACACAAGTTATACCCCATATGAACTAATTTTTGGAAAATTGTCATACTTACCGAGCGACGTAATAAATAACAATGAAAAAGTATATAATTTAGATAACTATGTAAATGAAATAAAAAGTTGACTTAAGCATGCAAAAGAAAAAGCACGAAACATCATTAATAATGTTAAGAATAAAAGAAAATTACAATACGATAAAAGTAAAAATACTTCAGATTTTAAAATAGGACATTTAGTGTTTCTTAAATTAGAAAGTAAGAATAACTTACAAAGTCCTTATCACGGACCATATAAAATAATCAAAACAGACAATGTTAATTCAATTATAGACATAAACAAAGAATGTAAGAAGTTCCACAATAATAGCCTTAAGAAATATAACATATAATTATAGAATCAATACATACTAACTAGTAAGGCATGATCAAATAAATGTTAATCAAATAAGTCATTACAAATTTTACATTAACAGTTACTCAAGATTTATTAAAAGTAAATAAGCATAAGATAAGATAAGATCCACGCAAAAATGTAACTAGCAACTTAGGAACCCCTGATGTAAAGCAATTCCAAAGCATATCGATACAGAGAACTCTTGCAAAATCATTCTTCAAATAATTTTTCGCTTAAAGGTGAGGGTGTAGTGTACCCACAGTGACGGCACACGCCAAAAGAAGACGGGCGGAAAGAATTTGAACATAAGCATTATAGTGTTCGCTGCCCAGGTGTTTGGATAGATGGTGTATAATGTCACAGTGCACAATACTGCCCTATTAACATGCCACCTGAGAAGTGACTGACTCAATGCCGAAATATGATGGCATGCGACCCACTTCCTGTCGATATGCATTGGGAATGCTCAGCGAACAAACATAAAGATCGATTTTTGAAAAATAAAATTAGATTCAACTTGACTTTAAGGTGTTTCTCATTCTGGCTCTTTAGCCCTACTCATCGAAGTAGAACTCTGGCAGATATTATGGCGTTTACGCCCAGCCTTTAGGGAAACTTTATACATCTGCCAATTGTACTTCTACACAGTGCCGCAGAATGAGTTGTACGAAGTGCTCCGCTTATGCACAGACAAGCTGAACGTTGGACCTTGCTTAGATAATCGCGATTTACGGCTTTTTCTAAGGCTGTCCACCAAACAATCACCCTGTTAATTGATAAACTAAGACCACCTTACCGCTGGTGGGGGGTGGTTATAGTCAACAAATAAAACACCTTTCTATTGGAGTTGTCGTATTCAAATCCACCTTCAAATTTTATTCTACCTCCTTTTATACAAAATATTTACAGTATAAATTATGCTGACATGCATATATTGTATTACAAAACTTAAACTACGTGGGAACTGCTGCTGACTCGGCGGCGCTGACCAAACCTGATATTAACGCAAAATTCTGTACAATTTCCCGCGGTGTTTGTTTCCAATTATGTAGGTGCATATGTACGCAATTGTACATTCTGCCGGGCCGAACTGACTTATATGGTGAAGTCCGATGTTGTGAACCGCCTTGTAGCAGGTACTGGGGCCTGTGGTGCCAATATTGTTCTTCTCCTTTTGCGCTGCCACACTATATATGCTACGAAGGTGATGAATAATCCGGCAATCAGGCTGTAGGAAATGCTGTAGTGCACGTGGTGAGCCATTGAATCAACTAGCAGTTCCTCGTTATTTTTGAGATCTGCTGTCCGTTTGTTTAGGGTGTCATACTCCTCATTGTTGCTCTCGAGACTGTGATGTGAAATGACCAAAGGTTTCGAAACATTTCTTGGGTTGTCTGATAATATTTCCGAGATATTTGTATCAGGAATGAAGGCTTCGTTAAGTGTGCTGGACATACTGTCGTAAGCTGTTATGCTCATCGTGTCCTGTTTGAGGATGCAGTTTGACTCTAATGTTAAAATCCCATCGTCTTGTAGCGAAACTTCGAAGATCCGTCTTCCGCAGATTATATTAAAGGTGTACTTCCTGTCCAAAACGTATATCCAACTATTGGCGTTATTTAGCTGGTTCCACACAGGAGATAGGCTTATGCTTCGTAGCTTGCAGAAGTTTGATAAGTTCGTGGTGTGGGTGAGGAGGTCCATTTCACATCTGCTGACGTTGGATTGGCGATTAAACATGGGATGTTGTTGTTGGCATAAGTATCTGTCGCTGCTTTTTGTACACTTGCTGAGCTCCTCCCTTGTCATTCTGTAGTATGACTCTCTCAGTAGGTTAACTATTAAGTAGTCTAATGACGGTTCAGTGAAGACAAATTCATTTCTATGGGGTGTTGGTACTGGTATGACCTTAAACATTTCATAGCCTTCTGACTTGATTAGTGGAAGTCTTATGTCGAATATGATGTTCTGCTGGGTTATTCGGGCCCTGGCTGTTAGCAGCCTGTAAAGTGCTGGCAAATTCGAATCCATTCGGTCTTCTGCGACAGACACCTGTGGGGGTACAGCTTTCTTATCAACTCTAGCTGTGCGCGGAGTTGGTCTGGCGTTATTATAAGCGGATTAACTTTAGCGTGATGAAGATCCGTTAAAACGTCCAATAACGAATTTTGAACCTGTTGATAATTTACCATTGCTAAAGTGGTATAAGTTGACATAGCTAAGAACCTCTGTTCTGCCGCCGTCTGGTTGCTGGTTTTCGTTACAAAGCTTTTCAAGTTTTCTAGGTTGTCATGAAAAACTTGGAGTTGCGCAGTCACAGCTTGCGTATTTTTCTGCAAGATGTTGCTAGTTGATTCTGCGATTGATGTTTGATTCTTTATCAGCGTAAGTAGATGGTTCTCATCCAATCGTGTTTGTTGAATCTGCTGCTCGTAATGCTCCGCATACGACTCGTCTAAAACCGCAAACAGCTTGTTCGCAACGGTTCCAACGAAGTCAAACGGTGATCGTTTCACCCTAGTCGCTGGCTCCCTTCCGGCTCCTTGTTTTAATCGGAGGTCGTTGTTGTTTTTTATAATTGTCAGTTGGTGGTTGAATTGTTGAATTATGTGGTGTGTCAGTGTATCAGCAACTTTCATTTTGCAGAATTTGTTCATTTCGTTAATCAATTTTTCGAATCCTGAAAGTTCCCGCCAGTAGTTGGTCAGATCATAATATGCGATTATCTTCCAGTCATTAATGATTAGGTTAATGTTCCCAATTTTTTCAAAGTAGATCCCCGGGCGATTTCTAAATGGTGTAACTTTGAAACCTTCAGGTGCTGCATCTAATGCCGTGGCGCACCTTCTGCCTAATGCTATTATCACCAACATTGTGTACAGGAATCGTAACCATGGTCCTTTCTTCAGCCTTCTCTTCTTTTCTTGAGTGTTGCTCTGAATTTCGTCTGGCAGTTTTATCGGTCGACCTTGGTTTACTGCCTCCGACCTTAGAAATGTAGACAAGCAGGTAGTTGTGGTAATTTGATCAGTTCGCTTACTGTCGTCTAGTTTTTCCCCTTGTTCTTCGTTATCGCTTATTGGGAGTAGACAGATCTGAGTGACTGGCCTTTTGTAGATCCTATTCCTTGCTTTGATGGTTACTACACGCACCAGACCATCTTCTCCACCATGCGTGTCTAGTACTTTTCCAAACATCCATCTTGTGGGAGGAAGTTGTTCGTCTTTCACCAAAACAATGTTGCCAACCTTAAGATTTTCGTTCCTTGTTGTCCATTTCGGACGTTGTTGTAGTGTCGTTAGATATTCTGAACTCCGTCTTTTCCAGAAATTTTTTTGCAATCGTTCTATCAGCTGCCATCGCGTCAATAAACCTTCTTTTTCATTTAGTCTATGCCGTTCCGGGGGTGCCAGTAAGGTTGTTAGTATCAAGAAATGACCTGGCGTCAAGACATCTACTTCAGGATCGTTTGAAATTGGACAAAGAGGTCTTGAGTTTAGGCATGCTTCGATCTGACTTAATAGCGTAGACATCTCTTCGTACGTCAACTTGTGCTCCCCAATGGTTCGTTTGAGATGGTGTTTAACTGACTTCACTCCTGCCTCCCATAGGCCACCAAAGTGGGGTGCCGCTGGGGGTATGAAATGCCATTCCGTATGGTAGGTTGTTAGTGCCTCGCATATTTCATCGTTGTACTCTTTCGCCTTCCTTGCATTTAGCTGAAGAATTTTGTTTGCAGCGACGAAATTCGTACCGTTGTCACTGTATAGGTGCCCCACGTAGCGTCTCCTGGCGCACAATCTCTTAAATGCTGCTATGAAGGTATTTGCTGTTAAGTCGCTAACAACTTCGAGGTGAACTGCTTTTGTTGCCAAGCATATAAATACTGCTATATATCCCTTATATGACTTATTTCCCCTTCCTTTCGTCGTCCTGATGCCTATAGGTCCTGCATAGTCGACTCCTGTATGCAAAAATGGCCTAGCTTTGGACACTCTTGATTTTGGCAGATTTCCCATCATTTGAGTTCTCGTTGACGTTCTGTGTCGAAAACACGTGGTACATCTACGGACTCGTTGTTTGACTGCACTTAGACCACTCAGAATCCAGTATCGTTGTCGTAGATGTGCATGGGTAAGAGAGTAGCCTCCACGTAAAGTGGTTTTGTGAGCCTCGTCGATTAACATGGTGGTGAAATACCCGGAATGTGGGATGATTATGGGATGTTTCTGCGAGCATGGCAGTTCTGCTTTTGCCAATCGTCCTCCTACTCGCATCACCTCGTTCTCATCCAGGAATGGGTTAAGGCACCGAAGCTTACTCTTCCTGTCAATTTCCCTTCCTCTCTTCAAGTTGTCGACTTCATTCTTGAACGTTGTCCGCTGCACATGTCGAATGACTACGGTCACAGCGCTTTCAATTTCTTGACATGTGATTTGTCCCCGCAGTTTATTGTCCTTTGATGATCGTGAGTTGTGCACAAATCGTTTACAAAAAGCGAGTATTCTTGTTATTCGTCTAATTGTGCTATAATGCGACAGCAATCTTCCTACAACATCTGGTTCCACTGTTGAAGTAAAGGTGTTTGTGTGTAGTTTCTTAACTTCCTCGTTGGTGCTGTGGGGCGTGGAGTCAGTGTAGTTCACCTCTGCCTGCGCTACCCATGTTGGACCTGCCCACCAAATTGAGTGTGCGTTGAGTTCTGAAGGCCATAGTCCTCTAGACGCACAATCCGCTGGATTGTCCTTACCCTTTACATGGTGCCACTTGTCTGAGCTTACTAGTTTGGTTATTATCGTTACTCTGGCCGCTACGTAGTTTTTCCATTTGTTAGGGTTTCCAGTGATCCATGCTAAGGTTATTGATGAGTCTGTCCACGCATGTTTATTTCTAATTTTGCCTTGGTTTTTTGAAGAAATTTTGCCAGTAGTACTGCTCCGCAAAGTTCGAGTTTCGGTATTGATATCTTTTTTATTGGTGCCACCTTTGTCTTAGCACATAGTAATCTTGTGATAATTTCTCCAGAAACAGTTGTAATTTTTGTATAAATCGCGGCTACGTATGCCCTCTCTGATGCGTCACAAAATCCATGTAGTTCTATGCGGTTTTTCGATTCGTATTGGATCCATCGTGGTATTTTAATTTCTTCTATACAAGACAGTTGGCTTCTGAAGACTTTCGTGAGCGTTTTCATCCGGAAGTATTTCATCCCAAGTTTTTTTTCGATTTCCACAGTTGTTGTTGTATTAGCTTTGCTCTTATTATAATTGGAGCTAGCCAGCCCAATGGGTCAAATAGCCTAGCTGTTTCTGACACAATTATTCTTTTTGTCAAATTTCTATTTGCTGTTACAATATTAACTTTGAACTCAAACGTGTCGGACTCCGGTCGCCAGTATATTCCCAGGGTCTTAATGGGATCGTAGCCATTTATTTTGAATCTTCCTTGCTCTTGATCCTCTGATGTCATATTTTTCAAAATATCTTTTGAATTTGAAGACCATTTGTGTAGTCTGAATCCTCCGCTCGCCACGAGTTGTACTAATTGGTTTTGTGCCTCTACCGCTGCGTCTAATGCATCTGCTCCTGACAGTACGTCGTCAACGTCGAAATCTCGGCAAGTTATCCTTGAAGCTATTTCAAATTTTTCTTTTTCATCGCAAGCGAGTTGTTGAAGTGTTCTTATCGCCAGATATGGAGCTGAGGGGGTTCCGTAAGTCACGGTGTTTAACCGATATTCCTTAATCTTTTGTGTTGGGCTTTCTCTCCACAATATACGCTGAAAGTCTCTGTCTTCATGAGCCACTAGTATTTGGCGATACATTTTTTCAATGTCCGCCCTGTAGACAATTTTATGTTTTCTCCATCGCACTAGTATGGAGTATAAGTCCTGTTGTATGACTGGACCTGTAAGCATTGTGTCATTTAAGGTTACTCCTGAACTCGTTCGTGACGTTGCGTCAAAGACCACTCGAACCTTGGTTGATGAGCTATCTGGTTTGATGACGGCATGGTGCGGTAGGTAGTATGCTTCATTCGTTGATTTCATAACCGACATTGGGGTCACTTCTTCCATATGTCCGAGCTTAATGTACTCCTTCATGAATTGTACGTAGTCCTCATGGAGTTTGCTATTTCGCGTACATTTTTTCTCCATCTGAAGAAATCGAGCTAACGCTCTGTATTTTGACTCGCCCAACTTGCCTGCGTCTTCTTTGAACGGTCGAACTATGTATCTTCCATCTTCGTCCCTCTTGTGTGTTTCCCTGAACATTTCTTCGCACCGAGCTTCTTCTGCCGTGTGAGCTCTTTCTTCTTGTACGTCTTCCATTTTCCAAAATTTAAGTTTATTTAAGTTGATCCTTTAGCTCTGTGTTGGATATTAAACAAACTGTTGTTTCGTTTGCCTTGGAGCGATGTTGAATACTTCCAGATAGTATCCAACCTAATTGAATGTTTTGAGCGACTGGGGTGCCATGGTTGCCTTTAATCACCCCTTCAAGAATTATGTCCTGGAAAACATCCGCTCCTATCAGCATATCTACGGCCGCTTTTTTGTTGTATGATGGATCCGCCAAAGGTAAATGTTTGATATGATCCCAATCGTTGGTTGTAAATGATTCTTCCGGTAGTACCCTTGTTAGCTTGTTTAGTACCAGGAATTCTCTCCATAGTTGAAATTCTGATGGGTATATGGACTGAATTTGTAGGTCAACCTTACTGTTTCCCGTTCCTGCATGCGTCGCTCCAAGGCCAGAAGCATTTGCTCTTTTCCGTTGTAGTTGCAGTCTTTGTACTGCATCTTCGGTGATGAAGGAGGACTGAGAGCCCTGGTCGATTAGGGCTCTAAGGAAGTAATCACAACCCTTCCAATTGGTTTTTACCACTGTTGTTGCTAATAATGTTTTACTACGCTGTTTATTGGCAGAAAAAAAAAGTTGCTGTCCATAATCTGCAAGTGCTGAATAATTTTGGCTGCTTCCCCCGTTACATTTGTTTTTACGTAATGCATTTTTTGAGCATTCCCAAGCTTGTAGTTTCTATGTATAGCTTGCTCGAATAGATCGAAGAATGACTTCCATTGTTTATAATCACCATTGAATGTTGGTAGCTTTAGAACGGGAAATTTCAGCTCGTGGTGCGTATTCTCTTTCGTGCCGTCTTGCCTCGTACCGATTGCCTGCCACATCTCAAATCCGTCGATCTTCTGCAGCAAAGTCACCATAATAGTTTCGTAGATTTCCTCTAGTTCTTCGTGCTCGTTCATGTAATCTTCATCGGTTATTTCTCCTGTATGCTCTACAATGTCGTTGTGTGTTTCTACTATATTCATCCATTGGTTTTGCATTGCCTGTTGTTTATGGACATAGAATGCTTTTGATGTTTGCGATGATTTCTCCATCCTATCCACTGATCTGAAGAATGCCTGTTTCTGCGCTTCTTGACGTTTCATTCTTCTTTTCTGCTCTTCATCTTGCTGGTCAGCGTTATTCGGCGACTTCCTGTACCCTGATGTTGAGGGTGTATTTATTGGCATAGCTGTATCCGAGTTGCCAACTAATTCTGCTGCTCTTGGTACGGGGTTCACTCCCTGGGCCTTAAATTCTTCTTCCAATATCTCCCTAAGCTTGCCTTCTAATTTGTTTCGTAATGTCGTCATCGTTAGTTTTACTTGCTTGTAGAAGTTGGCTTCGATGTATGGATGCCTTTCGCTGAACTGCTCATGCCTTCGTATTTGTTTATCTCCGTTTTCAAACTCCTTCCAGTGGTGGTCAAGGTCATCTAATCGTTCCTTGACGAATTCCTTCGTTCGTCTTACCTTGGGTTCTTTCGTATACTTTTCGGATATTTTCTTTATCCATTCAGCCCTCTCCCGCTGTTGTTGAGCCAAATCGTCTACACTCGTCATTGTTTTCTTCTCCTATCTCGTCTCGTATTTTCACTATGAACACTATTCACTTTTAAAACTTCTTCGATTCCCTTAGTCGTAGTTCAGTAACTCGAAGGACCAACTATGTTAATTGATAAACTAAGACCACCTTACCGCTGGTGGGGGATGGTTATAGTCAACAAATAAAACACCTTTCTATTGGAGTTGTCGTATTCAAATCCACCTTCAAATTTTATTCTACCTCCTTTTATACAAAATATTTACAGTATAAATTATGCTGACATGCATATATTGTATTACAAAACTTAAACTACGTGGGAACTGCTGCTGACTCGGCGGCGCTGACCAAACCTGATATTAACGCAAAATTCTGTACAATTTCCCGCGGTGTTTGTTTCCAATTATGTAGGTGCATATGTACGCAATTGTACACACCCCGTATGTGAGTATCGGTCTAATGATGGAGGTGTAGAGCCAGTGAGTAATTCGAGGTTGTAAACAACATTTATTTCCAATGGCTTTCTTGCAAGAGAAAAGTGCTACTGTAGCTTTCTTTAATCTGTCTTGAATATTAGGTTTCCAACTTAGCTTCCTATCCAGGATAAGACCCAAATATTTTGCTTTATCAGAGAAAGTTATGCTGGTTCCATTAAGAGAGGGTGGGTCGACTAGGGAATTTTATATTTCCTTGAAAGAGTACTAGTTCAGTTTTGTGGGGGTTTACACCCAAACCACACCGAACTGCCCATCTAGTGAGCTTATTTGGAACGTTTTGTTGGAGTTCCCTCAGAGTATTTAGATGGTTTCCCGAGACAGCCAAAGCAACATCATCTGCATAAGCGATTGCCGTGCATCCCTCGCCTTCCATGATTATCAATAGTTCATTGACCACCAAATTCCACAGAAGTGGAGATAGAACACCTCCTTGCAGAGTGCCTCTACTAACAGATCTTCTGGTGGACACCTCACCCAGCTTGGAGTTAATTATTCGACAAATTGAGCAGTAGATTAATCAATTCGCAAAGTGAGCTGTCAACTTTCAGGTCTGATAGTGCATCTGCTACTATCGCTGATGTATTGAAATTGTTGAAAGCGCCTTCGATATCCAGAAAGGCAAACATTGTATTTTTTTTTTTTTTATAATTTGCACGCACTTAAGGGGTTATGAATACCCTTTTACATGTTTTCACACGGTGCGGGCGTTGGAAAGATAGATAGAGAGAGAGAAAGAGATTGGTGTAGTGGTTTGAAACTCAGATGTTATTAGGTTTCACATTAACTCCAGGGTTGGTGTCCAGAATAACTGGGAGATTTGTTTGTTGTCATTTATTTTTTGCCTTCGCTTCTGATTCACAGTATTTTTTTCGCAGTCCACCTGATGTCATAAGCATATCATTCATCAACAGAGCGAACAATTTCTCCAGCCATATGACAAACCTACTGCCAGTGTTATGCCTTCGCAGTAGTTTTCTCATAAGCCTTCGCAATGGATTCGACTGCCTCTTATCATATAATGCTTGCTGGCGTCAGGGATTAAACTGTGAACCATCAGCTCGACAAACGATGACGCTACCACTACACCATTGCCACCATTACTCCTTGGGGAACAATGAATATTAAATTTTGCGTACGAGTGAGTGTAATGCTGTCTCTACTGATTTGCCTTAGCAATACGCATGTTGGGCCGTTGACAGTAGCTTCTTATCAATACTGTTGCGTAAATGGATATCAATCAATCGTTCCAATGTTTTTAAGAGGAATGATGGTAGACTGATGGGTCTGAAATCTTTTGGATCTGTATGAGAGCATTTGCATCTGCTTTGGGTATGAATACAACTTTAGCTTCTCTCCATATCATTGGAATGTAAACCAGGTCTAGACAACTTTTCAAAATTATGTTCAGCACCGGCATAATTATGTCCGATGACTTCTGCAACTCGGCAGGTATTATGCCGTCTGGTCCCGCGGATTTATACAGTTTGAAGCTGTGTAGTGCCCATTGGAGTTTGCTCGGTGTAATCAAGTTTGAAGAGTTGGTTATTTGTGGAAATGGTCTGCTGGAAACCATATTCTTAACAACTTGGGAACTGCCTGGGAAATGGGTGTCAAGCAGTAATTTTAGCGAATCTTCGCTGGAAGTAGTCCAAGTTCCATCCATTTTTGTAAGATTACTGGGTGCAACTGGATTTGAAGAGAGAATTTCCTTAGCCTAGATGCCTCAGAAACTTCGTATATTTTACCACAGAAGAGCATATGTTAGGGATGCCTTGTACAAGTCCCAGTCTAGCGAGTCTCTCGTACTTTTGGCATCATTAAGAGTTTTCTGCAGTTATTTCTTAAAGGGCCTAAGCCTGCAGTCCACCAATGCGGCTTATTTTTGCCCCTGAGTTTAATCAAAGGGCAAGAAAAAGACATCGCTGTATTTAAGGCCGTTGTTAACTCATCAACCATGCGATCAAGTTCTTGGGGATTCCAACGGGGATTAAGGTGATTTGAGGTAACTAAACAACTCAAAGTTGACCTATACTTGAGCAAATCAGTTTTGCGATAATTCCTAAAAACTGGCGGGCTAAGAAAGTCTACATATAAAGAGAATTGGAGGTACCTGTGATCCGAAAATGAGGGCTCGCTTGATACCTTCCAATTTCTAATACGTTGGACAATGCTATCGGAGGCAAGTGTGATATCCAATACTTCTTGCCTGTTTCTGGTGACGAAGGTAGGCTCGTTACCTATGTTAAATAATAAGGTTTATGCTTAGAATGAAATCGAAAAGTAACTCACCTCTTTTGTTGATATCGGAGTTGCCCCATACTGTGTGATGAGCGTTAGCATCACATCCAATAATGAGACAAGTTTTTTGTCTCCTCGCATCTGCGATAGTCTATCCAGGTTGTCCCCAAAAAGAGAGTTAATGTTATCATGGGCGAGATACGCCGAAACTAAGTAATAAGCACCGCCGGTTGTTTCCATTTTTATTGCGGTAGTATCTCGATCGCTGTAATTAGGGAGTAAAATTGCATTTAGGTTACTTTTCACCAGTATACACGATCTGGGTTTACCTTTGTTACGCATATACAGGGTGTAGTAGTTTGGACTCTTGAGTCCACATACCATATTGTCCACGACCCAAGGTTCCTGGACCAAGACTATATCTTCCCTGTCCTTTGAGAGACGGAGAAGAAGGCCGGCAGAAGCCGTTATGGAGTGGTGTAGGTTGATCTGGACTACCTGCAGCATTGGTGCTACAATTAGGCAGAGAAGTCTCCACCACGGTGATATTCAGAGCTTCCGAGTCCAAGGACGATTCCAGAATTTCGTCCTCACTCAAAAGCAGTGGATGAAGTTTATTGAAGCAGTCATCCGTCTCCATGTCCGACAATTTGTCTTCATCGAATAAAGGCGGATTCTGCTTAGGAAATGACGTTTGAGAGTCGTCACTATACAAGGAAGGGAACGTGACAGGCTCGGGTACGTCGGTTGGAGGAGTGGGATCAAATGGGTGGGGAGGCAGTATGCCCAGATCTGATTCCTCATCTTTTTTATAGACCTTGATTGTAATAGTGTCAAAGCCATAGTAGACGACACTGCCTGTCTTCGCCAAAGGAGCAAGAGATTCTTTATTTATAACGATGTTTGCGCATCTATAAAGACCTTTTAGCTCATCCAGCTTAGCGACTTTCCAGTTGTGCGTCGGAAGATCGGAATTTCTCGTTTTTAGGATCTCTAAGATCATATCCGTGTTGGAGGGTTCGGCTGGGATCCAAGTGCGAGTTTTTGGTCTGCTCGGGATATCTTCCTTCGCAACAACCTCGAGTTTAGCACCTGGAAGTTTGGCTGGAATAAACTTCCATTTGTCAGGGGCGATATATCCGTCTGGGTCGCTTTTGTCGATGACCGCCAGCACTAATTTGCCTTAAGAAAATGAAAATAAGATCAGGTTCTCTGATGAGGGTTGGGAAACTTTGTTAAAAAAACTAAATGTATTGGACTTACGTTCAAATTTACTAACTGTATAATAATGTTTCTCAAAATTAGAATTAAATACAAAAAAAAATGGTATCCAAGTCCATCACATAGTCGTCCTGGTCCTGGAAAAACTGAGAACAGACGTTATTATCTAACAAAAAAAGTATAAAACGCTCTGCCGAGAACATCACGGCACGTTAGATGCGCGTCTTGCGTCGATTAGCATGTGGTCGATTTGGTTGCGTGTTCGACCGTCAAAGGAAAGCCAGGTTGCTGTGTGGATTCTTAGCAAAAGAAACCTAGTGCTTCTTATCACCGTATTACGAGCTGCTGCAAAGTCGATTAGTCTAAAACCGCTGTCTGTTGTCATGTCGAGGAGGCTGTGTATACCGACTAACCCGCCAAAAATGTTTACCCTACCGATTTTCCCGTTGAAGTCCCCGAGTACAATTTTTGCATCGTACTCCGGACCGGCTCCGTAGGCTCCGTCCAGGATGTCGTAAAATTCCAGTGTCTTCTAAAGGGGCGTGTGCACATATCAGGCTGATGTTGTAGAATGATGCTCTAATGCGGATTACAACCAGGCGATCGCTTATTGGCTTAAAATCAATGACTCTTGATCGGAGCCGATTTCCCACAACGAATCCGCATCCTAACATCTGCAGTCATTTGTGGCAGGTGTAATAAATGTCGCAGCTAGGTCTTTTCTACATACCTGATCCTATCCATCGTATCTCCTGGATCGCAGTAATATCTGCCTTGTACTGCGTGAGGACAGATTCAAGTTTTTGAGCCGCACCCGGAGTGTGCAGAGTTTGTACATTCCAGTTACATACTCGTAAATCATAGGCCGTGGACGATCCGGGTCGTATAGCTAATTGAGGGGGATTGTTGAGGCTGGTTTATAATTATGAGAGAGATAACTATATTCTTTTTACGTGGTAAGGCAGTTACCCCTATGGCACAACCCCCAAACTGGAGGACCAGTTCCATGGGTTTTAGCCCCTTGTACGAAGGGCCGGTTCGAAAAGCCGCATCAGTATCCCACTTCGGAGGTGTGAGCGCTGACGTTGACCCTTGTAGCTCATATAAGGTGTCTGCCAAACCGTCCATGGTCGAGAGAATTCATCCACCGTCCATCCTCCTTCTGAGGGCTCTTGTTAGACATCTGAGACGCCTTAAGACATTCAGTTCAACTAGAGATACCTCATCCGGTCACACATGAGTGCTGAAGTTCACCCAGTTGTGCTCGCGTAGTTCCGAGTGTTCAGCTACACATGGAAAGACGGATTTAGCATATGCTCATCGTTTGTTCACTACTATCATTGTATATGAAACTAATAGTACTATCACTTGAGGAAATCGATGGTGGCGCCCCTAGCGGCCCAAGTAAAGGACACGTCGCTGAGAACCACAAAAATCTTACGCTCTTCTGCCTCAACAATTTGCACATGCACTCATTGAATTTTGTATACCCCGCTCAAACATCATACTGTGTTGAGTGAATATATCTACTTTGCAATGTGAATAACTCGTCGGCCTACCCCCATTCAGTGCCACACTGCCAGTTGCCTTGGTAGGTGCACGCTCCTCGTGCATATGAAACCGAGTGATAATGGAAATAAAGCAAAAGGAATGTGCTCAAAAAAAAAGACACACACACAAAGCACATTCCTTTTTACTTGCATAATATTTCCTCTTCACCTATGATCAAGCTTGCCAGATGTGGCGATTTGTCGCCAAACGGGCGATTTTTAATTTAATTTGGCGACACAAATTTCAGCTTGGCGACACCCTCAAAAAAGTGCGACTTCTGGCGATTTTTCATTTTTGTATTTAATTACCGCTCACACCTTATAGTCTTCGCTTTTTTTTTAATTAATCTTAATTTTATCCAGATGATATTCCGAAAGGCGACGTGGTTAAGTTTTGGGATAAAGTACATAAAACAACTAATGCTATTAGAAAACCTGAATTCTTGGAGCTAGGGGAGTTTGCCTTAAGTGTACTTTCTCTGCCGGCGAGCAATGCGGTGGTTGAGCGAGCATTTTCTTTCATGAATGCCATAAAAACAAAAAGTAGGTCAAGAATGCAAATTGATACTTTAGATGCAATAATGCGTGTACGCATTCACTCTAAGGTTACCGACCTTTGTTGCAATAATATTGTGCCTTCTGTTGATATGCTTCTAGCCTTTAATACAAAAATCTATGATGAGCCGAGCTCTGATGAAATTTTTGAAGACTACATAAACTGTATTGAAGACTGAACAGAGTATACATATGTATAACAATTCTATTATCTTACTTTTTTTTAAATAATAATTTAAATTTTTAAGTTCAACAGCGACAACCTGCTGTCTTGAGTTTTTGTTATGTTTTTGTTTTTTTAATGAATGAATTGTTTTATTGTACAACTAGCTGTACCCTGCGTGCGTTGCAACGCCACCAACTAAAATAAATTTGAAGGAAAGACATTACACAAATATTCAATTCATTTGAATAGTCATTTTATTGATTTTGTTCATTTCGAAAAAATTGTGACATTTTCATTCGATATTTATTGAAGTGCTGTGGGATACACAATATTTCTTATTTTTCCATCTGGTGCGTAAACGAATAAATCAGAAGGTTTTCCGACGCGTGAGCAGGCCACATAGAGCTGCCCATGTGAGAAGCATGGATTCTCCAAATTTAATCCACACACTTGCAACGATTGTCCTTGTGCTTTGTTGATAGTCATTGCGAAAGCGAGTCGCACCGGGAACTGTAAACGTTTGAATTCGAATGGCATATCTGTCGGGATCATTGGGATACGCGGCAACAGTACGTCTTCACCTTTGAATTTTCCAGTCAAAATTGTTGCCTCGATAACATTGTTCATCATTTTCTTGACTGAGAGTCTGGTTCCGTTGCAAAGTCGTGGTGGATTTATGTTTCGAAGAAGAATGATGGGTACGCCAATTTTCAATGTAAGAACGTGCGGTGGCATGCCTGGCAAATCAAGCGAATTCAAGAATTCAGTTGGATAGTTGACAACTTCGTCTTGATTCACCACAGTATCGATGGACTTATATGTTGTTGTTTCGCCGGGTATTCCATTCTGAATGGTGAAGTTGATGGTATTGACATCGATGTTTTTGGCCGCTAATATAGCACGCGTACTGAGCCACTGATGATTTTGGTAGTTCTGTGCAATGTTTGCGAAAACTTTTTGCACCAATTCGTCTATGCTTTCTGTGATCTTACAGAAGTTTGCTGGCAAGGTGATACATTGAGTAGATCCATCAATTTGCATTCGCCCATTTCCAATATCCATTAATTGTTTTGCAAAATTTCTAGCCGATGCATCCCGTTGTAGTTGTACACGCATGTTGGTTTTCAAAGCCAATTTCTGTAAATGACGCCATAAAACTGATGATTTGAGACATGCATTAAGTTCATCAGCGGGTGTTGAACGTGGTATAACCGGCAGTGTTTGTCGAAAATCACCAGACAATAAAATGAGTGCGCCACCGAAGATCCGTGCGTTTCCTCTCAAATCTCGCAGTGTACGATCAAGCGCTTCCAATGCTATCTTGTGCGACATTGTACATTCATCCCATATGATAATTTGACACGTTTGGAGTTTTTGCTGATGTTGCATGTTGGTGCCTCAGTGTTTTGCAAATTCAACGGCAGTTTCAATGCTGAATGCGCTGTTCGGCCACCATCCAAAAGAGTTGCCGCAATTCCAGATGATGCAATGGCCAGTGCAATATGATTTTGTGATCGTATGGTTGCCAAAATGAGTGAAAGAAGAAAAGCCTGTACCACCCGGCGCATCTATAAAAAATAGTCCACCGCTTTGTTCTGTGATTGCACGCATAATTCTGTCATACGCAATGCGTTGTTCTGGAACCAACTGCGGAAGATTTGTCTGAACAAATGTCCCCAGTTCGTCAGAATCAAAGTGTGTTTCTCGTTGCAAATCACGATCGAAAAGGTCGTTCGCTGGTCGGTTCGGAGCAGGCATTCCCAGTTGCACCAGTGCCTTGTTAGCGATTGCCAAACATATGTCTTCAATCAAAATCAATGCCTCATTATACACGTTTGTTGTGAATTGAATGTCCGGATTTTGATTCGCAGCGCGCAAACGATGTAGAATATCTTCACTCATGTAGTCCTTGTATTTTTCCCAAAGATCTTTTGGATTAGATGGGAAGCAGGTTGTCAATATTATGGCAAATAACGTGCGTATTTGCTGTGGTCGAGCAGTATTCGATGCATCAGCGAGTGCAGTGTCCCAATGTGCATCATTCTCAAGAAGATTTAGTTCCTGGCAAGCTTGGCGATAAGTGGCGCACAGCTGACCGTTGACTGTTCTTAAATCTTGGAAGAATGTCGGTCCACATACATTGATTAACAGCAATCGCAGATAGAAGGATTCTGTATTGTTCGGGTGAACAGTGTACAGACGACCCAATGCGTCACTGGAATACAAATTGGGATTTCCTTTAACTGCTTTACCTTGTTTTCGACGTTGAAACTTTTTAGCCGATGCATTCCATGTGTAGAATTTCTGCACCTCAGAATAAAGTAGAGTCTTTGCAAAAAGATCATCTTGGCACAATGAGTAAAATGCAGTTAAAGTTGTTGCCGGTGTAACCAATACTCTTGCACGTACATTATCTGCTTTGAAGTACACGCGCTGTCCATTCTCGAGATGCACCGCCAAGTGTACTACTGTTGGATGTCGTTCATGGATTGGAAATGATAAGATGCGTCATACTGCTTCATTGCTGCTAATGTAGCGTCCAAGTTGGTATTGGTTAATTTCATCGAGCGGTGCGGCCACATTCCCTACTCCGAAGACTGCCATGTCGCTTCCTTTGTTGACATATTTGCAAATGTATTTGATCGACTTCACTGAATTGCAATACTCAACATTAATGTGTGCTTTGAAGGTCTTTGAGAGCAACGGTGAATATGGCACAACCCAACGATTATCGACTTCGACATCAACGTTTCGTACTTTCAGAACGATGGATTTGCCGCCATCCTCAACTGATCGTCGACGATACAGTGGGTATCCGTCATTGCCAGTGATGGTATCAGAAACCAAGTTTCTTGGGTATCGTTTCGTGCATTTCCCATCAGACATGCATGGTGAATTGTTGTTGAATGCGCCACATGGACCATGAATCATATTTTTGGTAACGACGTCGAATAAGTCTGGATCAATGTCCTTATCTGGTATTTCTGCTGAGATGATTTGGTCAATTTGATCTGGCGTAATTTTGTTGATTAACCAAACCAAAATATGTGCATGTGGCAATCCTCTTTTCTGCCATTCAATGGAATACATCCAGCAGCGTGTCTCTCCAAAAACGTGATGCGTGATAATGAAATCCATCAAAGATTTCAATTTTTGTTTAAATACGCGTGCGGTAATGTCATAGCGGTCCGAAGATGATTGTCCAGCTAACAGAAGTTCTTTAATTTCATCCCATGTTGGATTGCATGTAAATGTGATGAACAAATCTGGACGACCGTATGCGCGAACGTATGTCATCGCATCTTGTGCGTATTCATGCATGTGCCGTGGACTCCCCGTGAATGTAGACGGTAAT
The DNA here is from genome assembly GCA_946965025.1 of Blera fallax. Classification (NCBI taxonomy): domain Eukaryota; kingdom Metazoa; phylum Arthropoda; class Insecta; order Diptera; family Syrphidae; genus Blera; species Blera fallax. The sequence continues at coordinate 55,838,137 of OX337246.1, forward strand.
ATGACCATTCTTCCCAATTCGTTTGGATTCACGTTACCATCATTAACTATTGCGTCTCGTAAATGGATGTACTCTTCAGAACGCAACTCGGTTTGATTCAATCGAATATATAGGAGTCGTTCGGTTTCAATCTTCGCGTACATGTCGACGATGTATTGATGGAACAATTGTCGACATTTCAGAATGTGGCTCTCAGCGTCTTGACGAATCATCAATCGATAGGAATAATAATTCATGGCACTGACTTTCTTATTCGTTTCCTCGTCTGTTTGTGGATTTCTCATTTTGATGTTGAAATGATATCCATCTTCTCCTCGCCAAAACAGAATCGGATACTGCAATCCGTCGTATGAGCGATGAGTTTCGGAGACTCGCTGAACGTCACCACTTCTGCGATGAAGAATTATGTCGCGCGATTCGAATTCTTCGCCAACTATCACGATCGCCACTTCATCGATTGTGAAGGACATACAGACAAACATTCATTTTTATATATATAGAAAGAAGAAAGATAGCTGGTTGTACCCGCTTTGCTGGGTTTTTTTTCTTTTTACAGAACGTGGGAATCTGAAAAAGATACTATTAAAATAATAGGTTCCGGATTTCTACCGACTAAAACCACCTCCCTTCTTCTCCCCTGTTCCATGCAATACCGCCATTAAGCATTTCTTCACAGGGGAAGATTCAGCTTTCCTTGCCTATCATTTTGTATTGGCTGAGTGCCCACATTCTTGTAGCGTTTTCTTCACTCTGGCCGCTTGGCTGAGTCTCGTAATAGATGCGTACACATGCGTGTATGTAGTACGCATGTTATGTACTAAAATATTGGTCAGAAAAGGACATAATGTTAGAACAACAACCTATTATTTCTCTTTCCGGTTCTCTTAGTACAACCCAAATTCACAGAACGAAAAACACTTAAAACAAAATACTTCTTATAATTGGACAAATTCCTATTACGCCAAAATTCATTTCAGAAGTGCAATCATACTCTAGAGTTTGGAAATTCATAGGAAAACAAAACAGCAAACAGAGAAAAACAAAAAAAGATCCGTTAAGTACAAATGTACATGCAAACAGAAGCAACCCCTCATCACCAGGTGTACTATTGACAGCGAAACAGAACTAAGTTAGCTCCAAACCGTTTTTTTTTTTTAAAGAAATTGCTTACTTGTGTTCCTTCGAAACAATTGCATATACATATACATATATATATATATATACATACATACATATATACATATACTTAAGACAATGCATAATTACATAAGAAACCTCCAGTAGTGCATAGAAAGAAAAAGGTTTGTTTGCTGAACATGAATATGCGCGCACTCCACTGGTGAGCCATTGATTGCAATGACCTACGCATCTGTGATATCTTTGTATCTTGAATAATTATATTTTTGCTTATTACTTCCGTTATAAGAATCGCAGAATAATGATTTATACCTCAATCTCTTCAGCAGAAAATGTACTTATCGAGGAATCAAGTCATATTCAAATCGGTTCAGCCATTTTGTAGTCATTAGTGTGTAAAGCATAGGAAAATGGTTTTTGTCAGTAAAAAAAACATATAAAAGGGGTTTAAAAGCCCAATAAGGGATTCAGTATACTAAAATTAGTCCTAAAGCATAACCCATCTCACGACAAATCGGTTGATATATATATTGTTGGGGTATTGTTACGCACTTACTCCCTATTCGCGGAAATACAGAAAAAATGTGTTCTCTTTTATAGATGTAGAGAATAATTGGAATGGCAGTGGCGCCATCTGTCGAAAATTGGTCGGACCAACTCAAAACCTTCGCGGGTTCATGCACAACAACTTTGCTGAAGATCATCACATGATCAAATGCATAGTTTACGAGTCTATAAAGGACATACAGACAAACATTCATTTTTATATATATAGATTTTCTTTATGGGAAGAATAATAAGTTGATTTGTTTTATTTCACTAAAATTTATTTTTAAATTGGCGATTTATGGCGACGAATAATTTTAAATTTGGCGATTTTTGGCGATATAAATTTTAAGATCGGCGATTTCTACTTTAAAAACCTGGCAACCCTGCCTATGATCGTGAAGTCTGTGCGGAGTGTGTGTGTGTGTTTTTTTTCATTGCGAATAACTCATCGATCTGAGCTATTGGCAGTGCAAATGCACATTGGGGATGAATGAAAAAAAAGATTGCGTGTAAAGTTTTTTTAAGTTGAAGTTTTTTCATTGAGGACAAAATGCACACACATATAGCACATTCATTTTTGCTTGTTTTTACTACAAACATAGTGTCTCTTTTCAGTCTTCACTTATGGCTGTGGAGTTTGTGTAAATAATTTCCTGGTAAACATTTTTGTTTCATTTCGTTTGCAATTGTATTTCGATTCATTTAAAAATTATTATAGATTTTCAAAATGCCTAAATGTTTGTAACAATACCAAAATTTTTATTGCAATTTTTTCAAGTCCCTAAAAATCATAGAAGGGGTGTTTGGGTAAAGCATGTTCAATGTAGAACATTGAAAAAACAATTTTTTATTTGTGAAACCCATTTTCATAGCAAAGATGTAAAGATAGAAGCACATCGAAATTGCTAATTAAAAATGCCCTTCCAATGTCATCCATATCAGTGTGCAGTTGCTCTGATGTATCTATCGATGAGTCTTGGTTTAAAATCATGGATAACATCAGAGACACAAAGCTTCCTTTAGTAGTCACATCAGACAGTTCTAGTGCATCCAGCGTATTAAATATTAACCAAAACGAAAATGAAACGGGCAATACTGTCCAACCACACTTTCCGTTAATAGAGTTGCCGAACCTTGGAAATTTGGAAATTTAACTGTTCCTTCCTTGGAATTTGAAGCTTAGATATGTGAAAAGTATGCAAACACTTTTTGAAAGCCAGTTTGTAAAAATACGACACGAAGGACACTTGGTTGAAGCTTTGCTTAAATTAAAAATGACAGCTTCCGCTAGTATGAAATGTGACTATGATGAGCACAGACACTCCATTTGCAAATTAATTTTAATTGGTCTAATCAAATTTTCGATTAAGAAAACCAATAATGATCTCTGTGGAGTTAAAAGTGGGTGCCGTGGCTCAAGTGGTTAGTGCGTTGGATCGCTGAGCGTGAGGTTCGAGGTTCGAATCCCAGAGAACACCAAAAAGTTTTTCACGGTCCCACCTCTCGCGAATGTCTGACAATCGTCCGAGAGTAATAATTGTCAAGAGAAAGCTTCTCAATTTGCTTTTCGGATATGGCTCTAAACTGTAGGTCCCTTCCATTTGTGTGAAAAATATAACACGCACAACACGAATGGTCGCGAGAAGCTAGGCCCTGGACCACATACGGTCTGTTGCGCCAAGAATTTGTATTTTTTTTTGTATTTGGAGTTAAAAGTGTAAGGAATTGAAAACTTCAATTTATTATACGTACATATATACTTATGTGTACCTACATACATATATTAATCCTTTCTTTGTTTTGTTAAGATTTTTTTTTGCGAATTTTTGTTATATTTTCTTTTTTTTCACACTGTTAAGTTTTTCTAGTTATTCATTATTTTTTTAATTAAATGATATCTACTTTTTATTTTATAAATATTATTATTTCTTTAGTTCTTACTAAAGAGCGAGGACTATGCCTACAGGGGACACCTCGAAAAAAAAACGCGTTTAGTATTCTATCTCATTGGGTAACGTGGAAAAGAATATTTGAACTATTCAGCGCCCTTCGTTTGTCCGTGTAACAGAGGATAGGGTTTGATTCGAAAATTTTTCTGTATAATTTCATACAATTCAAACAAAAACAAACAAATCTATCCGTAGCCATCATAAATTTCTGGCACTCCGTCCATCCACCACATAATCCCACCACCCACCACCGCTGCGAAAATATGTTTTTTCATCCCTTAACCAGACCACCACTTGAACTAAAAACCTGACGCATAACGCATGATATGCATCCACCACTCCACTCTCTAATCAGAAAAACATACATCTTTTCACTGAACAAGAAAAAAAATAATAACCTGCTTATACCTTTTTTTCATCAGTTTCTTTACTCATGTTCTTGGCAAAGTCATTCACTCAGTTGCGTAACATGTGTGCAAGAATTCTGAATGGTAATGAAAACCCAAGAAAGATTTTGTTTACTTTGTTTCCACTCATCACTCACTCATTCTCTGATTATAACTCCATTCTCAAAGAGTAATGATATTTTACTTCGCTCTCGAAGAATGAGAAAACGCCACCTGAGCGGTTGGAGTAAATACTAAAAAATATTGCTTGATGATAGTACTATAAGTTTCATATACAATGCTACTATGTAGTTATCCAGGGGGCACCACGTGGAGGTGATGATGCGACACTTTGCCACCGAACGATGTTTCAGGTGTGCTGGAAAGGGGCACATGGCCAAAACTTGCTCCTCTCACCCGAAATGTATGCTTTGCAAACGAAGTGGAAACAGCACCAAATAAAACACTGGAAGTATTCGATGTCCTGTCTTTCAGCTAGCGCTGCAAAACACGAAAAAAAGCGAATATGAGGATCATTCAACTTAACGGCAACCATTGTAAAGCAGACCAAGATCTTCGATGATGGTCGGCGACTTTTTGAAGAGAAAAAGGAGACACACTAAGCTGGCTTCGTGTGGGCCAAGATAAAAAATGTATACTTCTTCAGTTGCTACTCGCCTCCAAGCCCTACTCAAGAAGAATATGAAAGCCTAGTTGACAATGTCACAAGCTCTGCTGTAGGCAAAAGCCCGCTTGTCATTGAGGGTGGGCGGTAGAATGGGTCTCGGGCAGTACAAACTCAAGGGGAAATGCCCTGCTCTAGGCGTTCGCATCGCTGAATATTGTTCTCGCGAATTCTGGAAACAATCTAACCTTCTGCAAGAACGGGAGAGGATCCATTGTCGACATCACCTTCATAAGCCCATACGCCCAAAGAGTACACGCACAGTGATCACCAGGCAATCAAATATACATATGTAAGATAAAGACAAGCCCTGGTAGAAACTGTCGAGCAGCAAGCGGGCAATTAAAGCAATCAGAATCGCTAGACGTTGACCTACGGCAGCTGATGATAGATAAGGTATCACCAAGCGGAACAACCGCGACAAGGCAAAACAGCTCATAGATGGAGTGAAAAGAGCCTGCAACGCATCAATGCAGCAAAAAACTGGCAAGTTACACCGGACACCAGTGTATTGGTGAAATGCGGAGATAGACACACTGCGTGCAGAGTACCATCGAGCAAGGCGATTGTACCAGCGTTCTAGGGGGAATAGTAACCACAAGGAACTCCACGAGAGGTTTCCAGCGGGTAGTTCTTGCTTTAAGAAAGCCATCCGAGTTTTATTTTTTTTAATAATTTGCACGCACTCAAGGGGTTATGAATACCCTTTTACATGTTTTCACATGGTGCGGGCGTAGGAAATATAAATAGAGAGAGAAAGAGATTGGTGTAGTGGTTTGAAACTCAGGTGTATTTGGTTTCGCATTAGCTCCAGGGGTGGTGTCCAGATAACTGGGGACGGAGTGAGCAAAAAGAGAAGAGTAGGATTCATCCTATCCCTCCTGTCACGCCGGAAGATATTCTACGCGTTTGCGGACATGGACGGCATTCTCAACATTGTCCTTAAGACAGCAATAAGAAGGTGCAGACATATTATTTATTTATTTAATTCCAAACTTCAGGCAGACACATACTATGCGTGTTTAATAGAAGGAATATGCCTTAAGCAGTGGAGGAAGCAAAAATTGGTCTTAATACCGAAGAAAGGGAAGCCCTCACAGGACCCTTCTTAGACAGCGAATCCCAAGATCATCAAAGATAATTGGTTTTGCTGATAACATAGCCATCGTTGTAGCAGCAAAACTCATAGAAGAAGTAAAGCACGACTGCAATGATATAGCTTTATGGACAGTCAGAGACTAGCTAAAAAGCATGGGCCTAAAGCTTGCAAAGTTATAATCTCGGTCACGAAGTATCTCAAGAAAAATACTAAGATTAATGTCAATAACCCAAACTACGTAGAACCATTCGAAAACCAAAAACTCATACTAGTAGTCAACCAATCCTTAGATTCCCAGATTTTAATAAACAATTTCGCTTGACGACCGATGCATCAAACTACGCGATAGGTGCGGTTCTCTCACAACAGGGTTTTGTTTTCCATCAAGAACTGTTAGCAGTCATGAACGCAACAGATAAAGAATTTTTGGCTATTATGTCGGCAGTGATCTATGCCTGACCCTACCTTTACGGTAACAAATTCATAATATTAACAGACCTTAGTTTTTTAGGTAGCGCTACAGTTCGGGTGCACCTGGGCCTCAACCAACAAGTCTATCCTAACTGGTCCTTAGCTAACTGCCTCCAGGTGCGCACTCCAAGTTGGTTGGGGTCCCCTTCTACTTGAGCGCGCCACCTAAGGCGAAGTCTTCCTCGATTGCGTGGTCCCTCCGGGTTAGATTCGAAGCCTCTGCGGGCCAGAGTATTGGTGTCCATTCGCTCTGCATATCCTAGTCATCTCAGGCGATTAATGCGCAGATTTTTGACTACGACGCTGTACAGCTCTTAAATTTTGTCGTTAAATCTTCTCCTCCACAGTCCGTCAACGCAAACGGGACAGAATATCTTACGAAGAATATTTTTCTCTCGAAACGAACAAGGACATCTTCATCCGCTTTCGACCGTGTCCATTATCAAGGACTGGGATGATCAAGGTCTTGTACAGAGTCTTTTTAGTTGTGCGAGATAGAGCCTTACTACTCAACTATTACTTCCGAGCCCAAAGAAGCAGCGATTGGCAAGATTTATTCTTCGATTAATTTCTGATCAGGCGTTATTTTTAGAGTTAAAAGCAGTACCAAGATAGACAAAATCCCTTACTACCCCGAAGTTAAAGATGTCGAGTATGAAATTCTGTCCAATTCGTCGATATTTTGTGTCCCTTCTTATTGACAGCGTATACTTGGTTTTGCCCTCTGTTACAGCTAAACCCATTTTGGCGGCTTCTGTTTCGATACTAGCGAGGGCACCAGTGTTCTACCAGTTATGTCGACATCATCGGTGTAAGCTAGTTGCACAGACTCTTGAAAATTCTTTAAGTTGCCTAAATTCTTTATTGACATCGATGGTCTCAGTAAGGTCATTGCTGACCTTGCTGTAACAACGAGCGTTCTCCATCGTCATCCTGTACAGGGGGCCAGTCAGGTTGTTGACGACGGGTTTCAGGCGTTCACACAATATGGCAGATAAGATCTTGTACGTGATGCTGAGGAGACGGATGCCTCTGTATTTGGTGCTGTTGAGGGGGGTGTCATCGCAACTCACACCAAGACAACCCATCCCCGGACACCTCATACCGGAACAGATCATCGCAGGACAACTCATACCCGGACAGCTTATACCACGGAAGAACTCATCAGCGGACTGCTCATACCTAAAGCGTTAAAAATATGCTTCGAGTTACGTGCAGCATGGAGTTTTGGATAATGAGTGAGATTATAGAAGAAGGCATAGTGATCATATGGTCGACTGACATAACCTTTGTGTCTACACCCACATACCCGGGTGTGTTTTTCATTTTCAGATTGATATATTTTGAGTTCTAGGTGCCGTATCGACTTGAAATTTTGTAAAGCCTCCTAAAATATTGTTTTTTATCATATTCGAAAAAAAAAATTAATTTTTCTTTTTGGGTCAATATTTACAAGTAGTTTTTGCGATTCACACCCGGGTGTGCATAGAAAAATGTATGTAAATTGTAAATTAATAAATATAACTAAAAAAAATGTATGCTTACTTCTTGAAATATTTTTTCTCAAATGCGTTGCGTGAAAAATAAAAGCGTCTTTGTATCCAAATGCCGTAACAAATGTTGTAACAAGAGCAAACACTTCAAACAATTCTAAGACACAATTGTCAGAAACACAACCAACTCCTTCCGACGCCCGTGTACATACAAAAATGTATGGGACACCCGGGTATGTTGGGTGTATGTTTATGTATAAGTTTTTGGCTGTAGACACAAGGGTTAATGGATATGCGTTGAGCGATATACCTATATACATACAGTCACTGGCAAAATTATTTGCACAATGCAATGCGTACACCATATCATTTCAATAAAGTTGTATATCTTTTCAAAAATCCAATATTCAATAAAATTCAATTCAATTCAAATTCAATTCAATTCTGTTTATTATCAATCTTTTAAGTTATCTTGAAATGGTTAATAAAACAACAGAATCAAACAGAATCAGAATAACAGTAAACGTTAGAACCATAGAAAAGAAAGTGGCAAACTTATTGGAACATCGCTAAACACCGGCAAAATTATTTGCACAAGTACAATTTTCTTCTGCTTACGCTTCTGAAAGCTGAAAATGAGAATTTTTTTTGCATTAAACGCTATGGTTTTGTGGGCATAACATAACCTAATAAGTTGTGTTTCCCCCTTTTCCCGCAATAACTACTACGAAGCGCCTTGGCATTGAGTCTATCAAATTTTGAATTTGCTCTCCCGGAATAGTACTCCAAGCTATTATAAAATTCTTCCATGTTTCATCTGCAGATCTTCCAATGTTTTGTGGAATTTCGGATTTCACAAGATGCCAAACTTTTTCTATAACATTTAAATCAAGGCTTTGTGGAGACCATTTAAAGTTTCTTGTCCTACTTCCGACAGAAAAAATGTTCTAAGCCGTGTGTTTGGGATCATGTTGCCACCAGTGCCATACGAGCTTCATCATTCATACGACACTACACTCATTTTCACATACGAAACTCCTTGAAAACAAACATCCAAGTCAAACTTTCATTCAATCATATATCGTACTTCCACACATACTCTCATTCTCCAATTTCCTTCGAGTCCCACAAAAAAACTTCCTCCAAATTAGCAATTAGCAATAATATGCATATGAGTTCATGTACATACAGTCACTGGCAAAATTATTTGCACAATGCAATGCTTACACCATATCATTTCGGACATTTTTATAGCCACGATGCAAAAGTGTATGGAGGAAGGAGATTTTCCTGAGCCATGGAAGCTCCAACATTTGGTACTGCTACCAAAAGGAAACAAGCCACCTGGAGAACCATCGTCATATCGCCCAATATGTCTACTCGACACTTTGGGAAAAATACTTGAACGAATAATATACAACAGACTGCTCGTGGTAGCAGAAGAGAAAGGAGCACTGTCAGACCACCAGTTCGGATTCAGAAAATCGCGCTCTACCGTTGACGCTATAAAAGCAGTAGTCGACACTGCAGCTGAAGCGATCCAAGGAGAAAGATGGCGAGGTGGGACAAAAAAATACTGTGCAGTAGTGACTCTGGACATAAAAAACGCCTTTAACTCGGCAAATTGGTCGTTTATAAGGAGATCGCTAGCCAGAATGGATACTCCATACTATCTGCTAAGGATAGTTACAAACTACTTCACCAACAGGAAGTTGAGGTACCAAACCGACGAGGGGGTAAAGTACTACAACGCCACGGCAGGGATCCCGCAAGGATCGGTACTAGGCCCTCTCCTATGGAATATCATGTACGACGGAGTCCTGCGACTACCACTACCCCAGGGAGTTAAGATAATCGGGTTTGCTGACGACATCGCCGTAGTCACCGTGGCTAAACATATCCACGAAATAGAATCAGCAACAAACGAAGCAATCGAAAAAATTGAAGACTGGTTAGGTACCGCCGGCTTAGAATAGCCGGCCACAAAACTGAGGCTGTTCTTATTACAAGCCGCAAAGCTGTTGAATATGCGAATATTCGAGTCGGAAATCAGACTATAAGATCCAAGGAAGCACTAAAATATTTAGGCGTAATGCTCGACAATAGATTAAGGTTTAAAACACACGTGGAATACTCGAGCAAGAAGGCTTCACTACTACAGGCAGCCCTTTCTCGAATACTGCCAAACATCGGTGGCCCTGGATATGCTAGACGGATTCTACTATCCAGAGTGGTTAGCTCGGTTCTCCTATATGCTGCCCCAGTTTGGGCGGCGGCATTAGCGACGACAGAAACACGGAGAAAACTGTCGTCAACATACAGGCTATGCGCGATAAGAACAATCAGCGGTTTCCGAACAATATCGAATGAAGCAGCCGGAATGATCCTGTACAATTGCGTACATAAGCACCTACATAATTGGAAACAAACACCGCGGGAAATTGTACAGAATTTTGCGTTAATATCAGGTTTGGTCAGCGCCGCCGAGTCAGCAGCAGTTCCCACGTATTTTAAGTTTTGTAATACAATATACGCATGTCAGCATAATTTATACTGTAAATATTTTGTATAAAAGGAGGTAGAATAAAAATTGAAGGTGGATTTGAATACGACAACTCCAATAATAAAGTGTTTCATTTGTTAACTATATATATAATAACTATAACTTTGGGTGCGACTCGCAAGGTCCACACGACTAACTTCCCAGTGGGAAGAAATAAAAAAACAATATTCATTATTTAATTAATAAGTATTATTTTTTTCACATGATCATACGAAAAGGTTTAATGAAGCTCAATCCCAAATACTAATGGCCTACACATAAACACTTGCTTCTGCAATTACTACAATTTTTGATGAACAATGAAATTTTCTTCTTCACGTTATCAAGAAACCATCAACTTGGAGATATCTCATCAATACCACACATCAACTAAGAATGCTGAATTAACATTTCTTTACTTACAAGTAACTAAACAGCAATATTGATAACAGACGGTGGCAATGGTGTAGTGGTAGCGTCATCGTTTGTCGAGCTGATGGTTCACAGTTCAATCCCTGGTGTCGGCAAGCATTATATGATAAGAGGCAGTCCGATTAATTGCGAAAGTCTGTGACAACACTACTGCGAAGGCATAACACTGGCAGTAGGTTTGTCATATGGCTGGAGAAATTGATCGCTCTGTTGATAATTGATATGCTCATGACACCAGGTAGATCGGGAAAAAAAATACTGTGAATCAGAAGCGAAGGCAAAACAAATAATGACAGCAAAAAATCTCCCCAGTTATCTGGACACCACCCCTGGAGCTAATGTGTGAAACCTAATACACCTGAGTTTCAAACCACTACACCAATCTCTTTCTCTCTCTCTCTATCTTCATTTCAAACGCCCGCACTGTGTATAAACATTAAAAGGGTATTCATAACCCCTTGAGTACGGGTAAATTATAAAAAAAAAAAAAAAAAAAAGACTACGCAGCTGACAGCACAATACAATTTACTTTCTTCATGAATTGTTCAAGACTGACATCACAAAACTACTGCTTTTCACCACGAACCGTTCAAAAATCATCAGTAGGAGATTATTAACCATATCCTCAAGAATTTAATCATCTTCAACAAACACTTCCATAATTGATGAAGCTCTCATAACATCAATCAGCCCATACACAACATATGCAATTAAATCGGATTTAAAATGGAAGAAATCGACTTTACATAAGACTTATCAAAATATGAAATATTTAACAACATTTTTTCATAAATACTATTTACCTATATGTACTTATAGAAATGAAAAAAGCATTGTTTCATCGAAAATAACTTTTACGGTTAATAACTTCTACTTAGAACCATGTTCCACGTCATAATTTATTTTTTAAATGTTAAATGTACATCATACTATTACCTCCGAATGTTTTCTCAAACATAATATTCTTGTATTAATTGCATATTTATAAAGCAACCTTGAATTGCAAAAAGATTGTTGATTTTTTTATATCGAAGAATATATTCACATCCCATTTTTTACTATTATTATTTTTATCAACGTAATTTTTTTTATTATAACTAATTGTTACGAGTTGGCTAGTTCGAAATCTCATTATTCTCCTGGCCTGATAATATAAATTTAAAATTCTACACATTCATTTAGTTTTTGTTCATAAGTATTTTTTTTAATAATATATTTTTTTAAAATAATTGCTACGACATTCATACAAATTTTGCTAAAACATACAATTATAATATTAAAAAAATCACTACGAAGGTATTGAGAATCTGCACGAATGAATAGTACAAATCATCAATTTCAAAATTCAGCTAGTTTGCCTTTATTTTTTTAGTTATTTAATTACTAACAAAAAACTACTGGACCGATTTTTCTGGAAACTTAATCAGTTCTTAGTTACGTAATTACGCGTCAAATGAACCCGGTCCCATGTCCATATCATCTTTGGTTCTCGAGATAATCGAGGCGAAAGATAATTCCGAACGCACATACGCACATACGCACATACGAACATACGCACATACGAACATACGAACATACGTACATACACACACACAGACATCTCTGTAAAAACGTTGGATTTGGATTTAGGTGACCTTAAAACGTGGAGATATGTCAAAATTCGCGATTCACAAAATCGGCCCCATTACAACAACTTCTCATTGGGAAGTTAATATCCGAAAAGTACACGAAAGAACCCAAGGTAAGACGAACGAAGGAATTCGTCAAGGAACGATTAGATGACCTTGACCACCACTGGAAGGAGTATGAAAACGGAGATAAACAAATACGAAGGCATGAGCAGTTCAGCGAAAGGCATCCATACATCGAAGCCAACTTCTACAAGCAAGTAAAACTAACGATGACGACATTACGAAACAAATTAGAAGGCAAGCTTAGGGAGATATTGGAAGAAGAATTTAAGGCCCAGAGAGTGAACCCCGTACCAAGAGCAGCAGAATTAGTTGGCAACTCGGATACAGCTATGCCAATAAATACACCCTCAACATCAGGGTACAGGAAGTCGCCGAATAACGCTGACCAGCAAGATGAAGAGCAGAAAAGAAGAATGAAACGTCAAGAAGCGCAGAAACAGGCATTCTTCAGATCAGTGGATAGGATGGAGAAATCATCGCAAATATCAAAAGCATACTAGCTATGTCCATAAACAACAGGCAATGCAAAACCAATGGATGAATATAGTAGAAACACACAACGACATTGTAGAGCATACAGGAGAAATAACCGATGAAGATTACATGAACGAGCACGAAGAGCTAGAGGAAATCTACGAAACTATTATGGTGAATTTGCAGAAGAAAATCGACGGATTTGAGATGTGGCAGGCAATCGGTACGAGGCAAGACGGCACGAAAGAGAATACGCACCACGAGCTGAAATTTCCCGTTCTAAAGCTACCAACATTCAATGGTGATTATAAACAATGGAAGTCATTCTTCGATCTATTCGAGCAAGATATACATAGAAACGACAAGCTTGGGAATGCTCAAAAAATGCATTACCTAAAAACAAATGTAACGGGGGAAGCAGCCAAAATTATTCAGCACTTGGACAGCAACAACGAGACGGCAAGGGAAGCTTTGGTAAACAGATACGAAAACACGCGAATATTAGTGAATGCGCAAATTCAGGCATTGATTAAACAAAGGGAGTACCAAGTGGAATCTCTAGAAAATTTAAAAAGACTACACGATACTTCGATGGAGTGTGTCAATGCATTAAAGGGACTGAACATTGACACGGAGAGCTGGGACCCTATAATACTGTATATTATCTCGCAAAAACTGGACAACGAAACGAGAAAGGCGTATGAACAGTCTTTGAAAAAACCGAAAGATCTGCAGCCTCTGAACAACTTTTTTACGTTTCTGGAGAACAAATTTCATGCTCTGGACAATTTAGAAGAAAAGAAGAAAGGAGGTGAAGGAGGTTGTCCAAAGGGAAAAGCTGTGTAAAAATTGTTTCAAACCAAATCATGAAACATCAAGATGTCCGTCGGGCAAGACTTGCCAAATATGTCACCAACGTCACCACACACTACTCCACATTTACCACGTAGACAGGCAACCTCAACAGCAGCAAACGAACTTTTCTGCCAATAAACAGCGTAGTAAAACATTAGTATCAACAGCAGTGGTAAAAACCAATTGGAAGGGTTGTGATTACTTCCTTAGAGCCCTAATCGACAGGGCTCTCAGTCCTCCTTCATAACCGAAGATGCAGTACAAAGACTGCAACTACAACGGAAAAGAGCAAATGCTTCTATTACTGGCCTTGGAGCGACGCATGCAGGAATGGCAAACAGTAAGGTTGACCTACAAATTCAGTCCATATACCCATCAGAATTTCAACTATGGAGAAAATTCCTGGTACTAAACAAGCTAACAAGGGTACTACCGGAAGAATCATTTACAACTAACGATTGGGATCATATTATACATTTACCTTTGGCGGATCCATCATACAACAAAAAAGCGGCCGTAGATATGCTGATAGGAGCGGATGTTTTCCAGGACATAATTCTTGAAGGGGTGATTAAAGGCAACCATAGCACCCCAGTCGCTCAAAACATTCAATTAGGTTGGATACTATCTGGAAGTATTCAACATCGCTCCAAGGCAAACGAAACAACAGTTTGTTTAATATCCAACACAGAGCTAAAGGATCAACTTAAATAAACTTAAATTTTGGAAAATGGAAGACGTACAAGAAGAAAGAGCTCACACGGCAGAAGAAGCTCGGTGCGAAGAAATGTTCAGGGAAACACACAAGAGGGACGAAGATGGAAGATACATAGTTCGACCGTTCAAAGAAGACGCAGGCAAGTTGGGCGAGTCAAAATACAGAGCGTTAGCTCGATTTCTTCAGATGGAGAAAAAATGTACGCGAAATAGCAAACTCCATGAGGACTACGTACAATTCATGAAGGAGTACATTAAGCTCGGACATATGGAAGAAGTGACCCCAATGTCGGTTATGAAATCAACGAATGAAGCATACTACCTACCGCACCATGCCGTCATCAAACCAGATAGCTCATCAACCAAGGTTCGAGTGGTCTTTGACGCAACGTCACGAACGAGTTCAGGAGTAACCTTAAATGACACAATGCTTACAGGTCCAGTCATACAACAGGACTTATACTCCATACTAGTGCGATGGAGAAAACATAAAATTGTCTACAGGGCGGACATTGAAAAAATGTATCGCCAAATACTAGTGGCTCATGAAGACAGAGACTTTCAGCGTATATTGTGGAGAGAAAGCCCAACACAAAAGATTAAGGAATATCGGTTAAACACCGTGACTTACGGAACCTCCTCAGCTCCATATCTGGCGATAAGAACACTTCAACAACTCGCTTGCGATGAAAAAGAAAATTTTAAATAGCTTCAACGATAACTTGCCGAGATTTCGACGTTGACGACGTACTGTCAGGAGCAGATGCATTAGACGCAGCGGTAGAGGCACAAAAGCAATTAGTACAACTCGTGGCGAGCGGAGGATTCAGACTACACAAATGGTCTTCAAATTCAAAAGCCATTTTGAAAAATATGACATCAGAGGATCAAGAGCAAGGAAGATTCAAAATAAATGGCTACGATCCCATTAAGACCCTGGGAATATACTGGCAACCGGAGTCCGACATGTTTGAGTTCAAAGTTAATATTGTAACAGCAAATAGAAAAGAATAATTGTGTCAGAAACAGCTAGGCTATTTGACCCATTGGGCTGGCTAGCTCCAATTATAATAAGAGCAAAGCTAATACAACAACAACTGTGGAAATCGAAAAAAAACTTGGGATGAAATACTTCCGGATGAAAACGCTCACGAATGGAACTGTCTTGTATAGAAGAAATTAAAATACCACGATGGATCCAATACGAATCGAAAAACCGCATAGAACTACATGGATTTTGTGACGCATCAGAGAGGGCATACGCAGCCGCGATTTATACAAGAATTACAACTGTTTCTGGAGAAATTATCACAAGATTACTATGTGCTAAGACAAAGGTGGCACCAATAAAAAAGATATCAATACCGAAACTCGAACTTTGCGGAACAGTACTACTGTCCAAATTGCTTCAAAAAACCAAGGCAAAATTAGGCATAAAGGATCTGGAAACACATGCATGGACAGACTCATCAATAATCTTAGCATGGATCACTGGAAACCCTAACAAATGGAAAAACTACGTAGCGGCCAGAGTAACAATAATAACCAAACTAGTAAGCTCAGACAAATGGCACCATGTAAAGGGTAAGGACAATCCAGCGGATTGTGCGTCTAGAGGACTGTGGCCTTCAGAACTCAACGCACACTCAATTTGGTGGGCAGGCAAAGGTGAACTACACTGACTCCACACCTCACAGCACCAATGAGGAAGTTAAGAAACTACACACAAACACCTTTACTTCAACAATGGAACCAGATGTTGTAGGAAGATTGCTGTCGGAGTATAGCACAATTAGACGAGTAACAAGAATACTCGCTTTTTGTAAACGATTTGTGCAGAACTCACGATCATTAAAAGACAATAAAATGCGGGGACGAATCACATGTCAAGAAATTGAAAGCGCTGCGACCGTAGTCATTCGACATGTGCAGCGGACAACGTTCAAGAATGAAGTCGACAACTTGAAGAGAGGAAGGGAAATTGACAGGAAGAGTAAACTTCGGTGCCTTAACCCATTCCTGGATGAGAACGAGGTGATGCGAGAAGGAGGACGATTGGCAAAAGCAGAACTGTCATGCTCGCAAAAACATCCCACAATCATCCCACATTTCGGGTATTTGACCACCATGTTGATCGACGAGGCTCACAAAACCACTTTACATGGAGGCTACTCTCTTACCCATGCACATATACGACAACGATACTGGATTCTGAGAAGTCTAAGTGCAGTCAAACAACGAGTCCGTAGATGTACCATGTGTTTTCGACACAGAATGTCAACGAGAACTCAAATGATGGGAAATCTGCCACAATCAAGAGTGTCCAAAGCTAGGCTATTTTTGCATACAGGAGTCGACTATGCGGGACCTATAGACATCGGGACGGCGAAAGGAAGGGGAAATAAGTCGTATAAGGGATATATAGCAGTATTTATATGCTTGGCAACAAAAGCAGTTCACCTCGAAATTGTTAGCGACTTAACAGGTAAATACCTTCATAGCAGCATTTAAGAGATTGTGCGCCAGGAGAGGCTATGTAGGGCACCTATACAGTGACAACGGTACGAATTTCGTCGCTGCAAACAAAATTCTTCAGCTAAATGCAAGGGAGGCGAAAGAGTACAACGATGAAATATGCCTATGGGAGGCAGGAGTGGAGTCAGTTAAACACCATCTCAAACGAACCATTGGGGAGCACAAGTTGACGTACGAAGAGATGTCTACGCTATTAAGTCAGATCGAAGCATGCCTAAACTCAAGACCTCTTGGTCCAATTTCAAACGATCCTGAAATAGATGTCTTGACGCCAGCTCATTTCTTGATACTAACAACCTTACTGGCACCCCCGGAACGGCATAGACTAAATGAAAAAGAAGGTTTATTGACGCGATGGCAGCTGATAGAACGATTGCAATAAAATTTCTGGAAAAGATGGAGTTCAGAATATCTAACGACACTACAACAACGTCCGAAATGGACAACAAGGAACGAAAATCTTAAGGTTGGCAACATTGTTTTGGTGAAAGACGAACAACTTCCTCCCACAAGATGGATGTTTGGAAAAGTACTAGACACGCATGGTGGAGAAGATGGTCTGGTGCGTGTAGTAACCATCAAAGCAAGGAATAGGATCTACAAAAGGCCAGTCACTCAGATCTGTCTACTCCCAATAAGCGATAACGAAGAACAAGGGGAAAAACTAGACGACAGTAAGCGAACTGATCAAATTACCACAACTACCTGCTTGTCTACATTTCTAAGGTCGGAGGCAGTAAACCAAGGTCGACCGATAAAACTGCCAGACGAAATTCAGAGCAACACTCAAGAAAAGAAGAGAAGGCTGAAGAAAGGACCATGGTTACGATTCCTGTACACAATGTTGGTGATAATAGCATTAGGCAGAAGGTGCGCCACGGCATTAGATGCAGCACCTGAAGGTTTCAAAGTTACACCATTTAGAAACCGCCCGGGGATCTACTTTGAAAAAATTGGGAACATTAACCTAATCATTAATGACTGGAAGATAATCGCATATTATGATCTGACCAACTACTGGCGGGAACTTTCAGGATTCGAGAAATTGATTAACGAAATGAACAAATTCTGCAAAATGAAAGTTGCTGATACACTGACACATCACATAATTCAACAATTCAACCACCAACTGACAATTATAAAAAACAACAACGACCTCCTATTAAAACAAGGAGCCGGAAGGGAGCCAGCGACTAGGGTGAAACGATCACCGTTTGACTTCGTTGGAACCGTTGCGAACAAGCTGTTTGCGGTTTTAGACGAGTCGTATGCGGAGCATTACGAGCAGCAGATTCAACAAACACGATTGGATGAGAACCATCTACTTACGCTGATAAAGAATCAAACATCAATCGCAGAATCAACTATCAACATCTTGCAGAAAAATACGCAAGCTGTGACTGCGCAACTCCAAGTATTTCATGACAACCTAGAAAACTTGAAAAGCTTTGTAACGAAAACCAGCAACCAGACGGCGGCAGAACAGAGGTTCTTAGCTATGTCAACTTATACCACTTTAGCAATGGTAAATTATCAGCAGGTTCAAAATTCGTTATTGGACGTTTTAACGGATCTTCATCACGCTAAAGCTAATCCGCTTATAATAACGCCAGACCAACTCCGCGCACAGCTGGAGTTGATAAGAAAGCTGTACCCCCACAGGTGTCTGTCGCAGAAGACCGAATGGATTCGAATTTGCCAGCACTTTACAGGCTGCTAACAGCCAGGGCCCGAATAACAAAGCAGAACATCATATTCGACATACATAAGACTTCCACTAATCAAGTCAGAAGGCTATGAAATGTTTAAGGTCATACCAGTACCAACACCCCATAGAAATGAATTGAGTCATACTAATGAGAGAGTCATACTACAGAATGACAAGGGAGGAGCTCAGCAAGTGTACAAAAAGCAGCGACAGATACTTATGCCAACAACAACATCCCATGTTTAATCGCCAATCCAACGTCAGCAGATATGAAATGGACCTCCTCACCCACACCACGAACTTATCAAACTTCTGCAAGCTACGAAGCATAAGCCCATCTCCTGTGTGGAACCAGCTAAATAACGCCAATAGTTGGATATACGTTTTGGACAGGAAGTACACCTTTAATATTATCTGCGGAAGACGGATCTTCGAAGTTTCGCTACAAGACGATGGGATTTTAACATTAGAGTCAAACTGCATCCTCAAACAGGACACGATGAGCATAACAGCTTACGACAGTATGTCCAGCACACTTAACGAAGCCTTCATTCCTGATACAAATATCTCGGAAATATTATCAGACAACCCAAGAAATGTTTCGAAACCATTGGTCATTTCACATCACAGTCTCGAGAGCAACAATGAGGAGTATGACACCCTAAACAAACGGATAGCAGATCTCAAAAATAACGAGGAACTGCCAGTTGATTCAATGGCTCACCACGTGCACTACAGCATTTCCTACAGCCTGATTGCCGGATTATTCATCACCATCGTAGCATATATAGTGTGGCAGCGCAAAAGGAGAAGAACCATATTGGCACCACAGCCCCAGTACCTGCCACAAGGCGGTTCACAACATCGGACTTCAACATATAAGTCAGTTCGGCCCGGCAGAATGTACGATTGCGTACATATGCACCTACATAATTGGAAACAAACACCGCGGGAAATTGTACAGAATTTTGCGATGATATCAGGTTTGGTCAGCGCCGCCGAGTCAGCAGCAGATCCCACGTATTTTAAGGTGTCATCGCAACCCATCCCAAGACAACTCATACCGGGACACTTCATCCCAGGACACCTCATCCCAAGGGACAGCCCATCCCAGGACAACCCATCCCCGGACACCTCATACCAAGGGACAACTCATCCCGGGACAGCTCATCCCAAAAGAGAGAAAAATATGCTTTGGGTTACAGCATGGAGTTTTGGCGAATGAGTGAGGAAGGGTGTCATCGCAACCCATCCCAAGACAACTCATACCGGGACACCTCATCCCAGGACACCTCATCCCAAGGGACAGCCCATCCCAGGACAACCCATCCCCGGACACCTCATACCAAGGGACAACTCATCCCGGGACAGCTCATCCCAAAAGAGAGAAAAATATGCTTTGGGTTACAGCATGGAGTTTTGGCGAATGAATGAGGTTGTGGAAGAAGGGATAGTGATCACGTGGTCGATTGATAATATGTGATTGATAGATAGATACCTGAAAAGTATTTATGCTTAAAGGGTTGGTTGGTGGATATGCGTTGAGCGTTATATGTATGTGCTCATGTGCATATTATTGTTATGGAGGGTGACTTTTTTGTGTGTAGGATAGAAAGGAAATTGGAGAATGAGAGTATGTGCGTTTGTTTATGATTGCGCTTTGTATGCGAATATTTGTGTTCTCTTGTGTTGCGTGGCGTGAATGATCGAATCTGTATGATATGCCATTCTAGACTTTAGAGGTTGGTTATATTTTTTTTGTTTGGCTATTCGATTAGATGTTCGGTTCTGCGTATTCATGAAACGAATATGATATGTACATGGGTATGTGCATGCATAGTACGTTTTGTCTCCCCTGATTGGATGGCATATTTTCTTGTTTGGATCTGTTTCCATGATGTGAAGAAGAGGAGATGGCCAAGGAGCTTAAATAATAATGGATGATTTCATTTTAAATGGAATGGTGCGTAGGAATTTAAAATAAAGGCAGCTACGGCGATTGATAGGATTATAAAATAAAATTGTTGATCTAAATATGGGGATTGTGTACATGTATGTACATATGTATGTACATAAATAAATAGATACCTAACAATATGCCGCGTAGCGGCGCCCTGAGCACCTGCATGTGAGGCCGAAGGCCGTGCAGTGTATGAGTCGAGGAAATGTCCATAGTATTTTTTTTTTTAGCGAGCGTAGCGAGCTCACTCACCCCGACTTTCATATGTATGTACTAAACCAATATCCGAATAACTTCATCTTATGTCAATACTCTATTTATCAACAGAAATAGAGAACTTGATCGAGCGGCAATGCATACATAACCAGTGTGACCATTAGCTTCTCTCAAAAATATTCCACTCAGCCGGAGAGCCGGAGCTGGAATATTTGTATTCAATTTTAATATTTTTTTATTCGACTTTTATATTCCACTTGGTAATACCCCTTTAATTTATTTAAAAGTTTATTTTATACAAAACGTAAAAAATGATAAACCGAAAATGGGTATAAATCCAATAAACAAAACACAAAAAAACGTTAAAAATTAATAGTTTTGAAAATCAAAATCTAATTGTTCATCTTCTGCGGGATTACTACGTATTCAAATTAGTATTTAAATATTACGTGATTAATTTATTTATAATAAAATTAACTAAAGGGAAGAATATATGTAGTTCTTATATTCTTCATATTTTTTATCTAAATATTCTTTTGGAGAATAAATATTCCACTTTTATATCCGATTATTTTTCGAAAAAAAATTTATTCACTAAATATTCCATTATGGTCACACTGTACAAACAAAACAGCGTGTGCGAATGCGAATAAGAGATAATTGAGAGGATTTTCTCTGAGTTCGATGAGGGATGGTAAAATATCGGTATGAAATGTTTTGTAAGCGAACAATATTAAGTTCGATCCGTATTGCAGTGCATTGGTGCATACTTCAATGTCGCGAAGAAATGTTTGTTTTAAAGGATAGAAAAAGAAAGATTGATAAAAAGATAGAAAATGTTTGTCTTAAAAAGCAAAAATTTTGAAGCTAATTCGCTCTAAGTCTAAAAGTCATACGAGCTTCATCATTCACGCCAATTTTTGCAAATTTTTACAAATTTTATTGCCTGAAAGTCGGGGTGAGTGAGCTCGCTACGCTCGCTAAAAAAAAAAAATACTATGGACATTTCCTCGACTCATACACTGCACGGCCTTCGGCCTCACATGCAGGTGCTCAGGGCGCCGCTACGCGGCATATTGTTAGGTATCTATTTATTTATGTACATACATATGTACATACATGTACACAATCCCCATATTTAGATCAACAATTTTATTTTATAATCCTATCAATCGCCGTAGCTGCCTTTATTTTAAATTCCTACGCACCATTCCATTTAAAATGAAATCATCCATTATTATTTAAGCTCCTTGGCCATCTCCTCTTCTTCACATCATGGAAACAGATCCAAACAAGAAAATATGCCATCCAATCAGGGGAGACAAAACGTACTATGCATGCACATACACATGTACATATCATATTCGTTTCATGAATACGCCGAACCGAACGTCTAATCGAATAGCCAAACAAAAAAAATATAACCAACCTCTAAAGTCTAGAATGGCATATCATACAGATTCGATCATTCACGCCACGCAACACAAGAGAACACAAATGTTCGCATACAAAGCGCAATCATAAACAAACGCACATACTCTCATTCTCCAATTTCCTTTCTATCCTACAAACAAAAAAGTCACCCTCCATAACAATAATATGCACATGAGCACATACATATAACGCTCAACGCATATCCACCAACCAACCCTTTAAGCATAAATACTTTTCAGGTATCTATCTATCAATCACATATTATCAATCGACCACGTGATCACTATCCCTTCTTCCACAACCTCACTCATTCGCCAAAACTCCATGCTGTAACCCAAAGCATATTTTTCTCTCTTTTGGGATGAGCTGTCCCGGGATGAGTTGTCCCTTGGTATGAGGTGTCCGGGGATGGGCTGTCCCTTGGGATGAGGTGCCCTGGGATGAGGTGTCCCGGTATGAGTTGTCTTGGGATGGGTTGTACCCGACCCGTGAGGAAGAAGGGATAGTGATCACGTGGTCGATTGATAATATGTGATTGATAGATAGATACCTGAAAAGTATTTATGCTTAAAGGGTTGGTTGGTGGATATGCGTTGAGCGTTATATGTATGTGCTCATGTGCATATTATTGTTATGGAGGGTGACTTTTTTGTGTGTAGGATAGAAAGGAAATTGGAGAATGAGAGTATGGGCGTTTGTTTATGATTGCGCTTTGTATGCGAATATTTGTGTTCTCTTGTGTTGCGTGGCGTGAATGATCGAATCTGTATGATATGCCATTCTAGACTTTAGAGGTTGGTTACATTTTTTTTGTTTGGCTATTCGATTAGAGGTTCGGTTCGGCGTATTCATGAAACGAATATGATATGTACATGTGTATGTGCATGCATAGTACGTTTTGTCTCCCCTGATTGGATGGCATATTTTCTTGTTTGGATCTGTTTCCATGATGTGAAGAAGAGAAGATGGCCAAGGAGCTTAAATAATAATGGATGATTTAATTTTAAATGGAATGGTGCCTAGGAATTTAAAATAAAGGCAGCTACGGCGATTGATAGGATTATAAAATAAAATTGTTGATCTAAATATGGGGATTGTGTACATGTATGTACATATGTGTGTACATAAATAAATAGATACCTAACAATATGCCGCGTAGCGGCGCCCTGAGCACCTGCATGTGAGGCCGAAGGCCGTGCAGTGTATGAGTCGAGGAAATGTCCATAGTATTTTTTTTTTAGCGAGCGTAGCGAGCTCACTCACCCCGACTTTTAAGCTTTTGCCCGCTAGTCACTTCAATACTAAGTTGGGGCGGTTACAACGACTGTGGAGCGATAGAAAATAAGTGTTGTATTTACATAAATTTATATACCATTCCGCAGCACCAATAAAATAAAAAAAACCTTGCTTTGCACATTTAAACTAAATACATACATGTATGTATGTACTAAACCAATTGCGAATAAACTTCATTTCATGTCAATACTCCATTTATCAACAGAAATAGAGAACGTGTTCGATCGAGCAGCAATGCTTACATAACCAGTGTAAGCATTTGCTTTTCTCAAAATTATTCAACTCAACCGGAAAGGTGGAATATTTATATTCTATTTCAATATTCTTTTATTCGACTTTTATATTCCACTTGGTAATACGCCTTAATAAGAACCAAATTATAGTTTATTTTACACAAAACGTAAAACATGATAAACCAAAATGGGTATTAATCCAATAAAAAAAACAATAACAAATGTTCAAAATTAAAAGTTTTGAAGATCAAAAACTAATTGTTGATCTTCTTCGGGAATATTACATATTCAAATGAGCATTTAAATATTACGTGATTAATTCTTTTGTAATAAAATTAACTGAAGGGAAGAATATATGTAGTTCTTATATTCTCCATATTTTTTATCTAAATATTCTTTTGGAGATATTTCACTTTTATATCCGATTATTTTTCGAAAAAAATATATTGTCTGCTGCTCTAAATATTCCACTATGGTCACACTGTACATTACAAACTTATATTGTTGTTGCAATTTCAAAACAAAACAACGTATGCGAATGCGAGTAAGAAATAATTGAGAGGATTTTCTCTGAGTTCGATGAGGGATGATAAAAAATTGGTATGAAATGTTTTGCAAGCGAACAATATTAAGTTCGTCCTGTATTGCAGTGTATTGGTGCATACTTCAATGTCGCGAAGAAATGTTTGATTTAGGATAGAAAAAGAAAGATTGATAAAAAGATAGAAAATGTTTGCCTTAAAAAGAAAAAATTATGAAGCTAATTTGCTCTAAGTCTAAAAGTCACACGAGCTTCATCATTAACGGGAATTTTTGCAAATTTTTACAAATTTTATTGCCTGAAAGTCGGGGTGAGTGAGCTCGCTACGCTCGCTAAAAAAAAAATACTATGGACATTTCCTCGACTCATACACTGCACGGCCTTCGGCCTCACATGCAGGTGCTCAGGGCGCCGCTACGCGGCATATTGTTAGGTATCTATTTATTTATGTACACACATATGTACATACATGTACACAATCCCCATATTTAGATCAACAATTTTATTTTATAATCCTATCAATCGCCGTAGCTGCCTTTATTTTAAATTCCTAGGCACCATTCCATTTAAAATGAAATCATCCATTATTATTTAAGCTCCTTGGCCATCTTCTCTTCTTCACATCATGGAAACAGATCCAAACAAGAAAATATGCCACCCAATCAGGGGAGACAAAACGTACTATGCATGCACATACACATGTACATATCATATTCGTTTCATGAATACGCCGAACCGAACCTCTAATCAAATAGCCAAACAAAAAAAATGTAACCAACCTCTAAAGTCTAGAATGGCATATCATACAGATTCGATCATTCACGCCACGCAACACAAGAGAACACAAATATTCGCATACAAAGCGTAATCATAAACAAACGCCCATACTCTCATTCTCCAATTTCCTTTCTATCCTACACACAAAAAAGTCACCCTCCATAACAATAATAAGCACATGAGCACATACATATAACGCTCAATGCATATCCCTTCTTCCACAACCTCACTCATTCGCCAAAACTCCATGCTGTAACCCAAAGCATATTTTTCTCTCTTTTGGGATGAGCTGTCCCGGGATGAGTTGTCCCTTGGTATGAGGTGTCCGGGGATGGGTTGTCCTGGGATGGGCTGTCCCTTGGGATGAGGTGTCCTGGGATGAGGTGTCCCGGTATGAGTTGTCTTGGGATGGGTTGTACCCGACCCGTATTTTAAGTTTTGTAATACAATATGTGCATGTCAGCATAATTTATACTGTAAATATTTTGTATAAAAGGAGGTAGAATAAAATTTGAAGGTGGATTTGAATACGACAACTCCAATAATAAAGTGTTTCATTTGTTAACTATAACCACCCCCCACCAGCGGTAAGGTGGCCTTAGTTTATCAATTAACAGATCCCCATCGACATTCTCGCAAATGAGATGGTAAGGATCAACGAAAGGAGAATCTCGGGTCATCAAGAAGCAGGTACTGTCAGGAGAATAAAGGAGGAGGAGAAGGCAAGGTCACTAGCTATGTGGCAAGCCAGGTGGGATAGCAGCACAAAAGGCAGATGGACCTATAAACTGATTCCCACCATCGAAGTCTGGACCAAGCGAATGTATGGGGACTGCAACTACCACCTCACACAGTTTCTTTCGGGTCACGGCGGCTATCGCAAGTACCTACACAGATTCGGACATGATAGCTCATCTCTCTGTCCACACTGTCCAGAGCAAGAGGAAGACACAGAGCACGCAATATTCCACTGCAGTCGATTTACAGAGTGGAGAAATAATCTGCCAAGTCCACCATTCCTTATAGACCAAATGCTGCGGTCAGAGGAGAATTGGCTGGAAATCTGTACACTCATAACGAATGTACAAAAAGAGCTCCGAATAATTGAGAGAGCAAGGAGAGCAGAACCCGCAACACAAGAAGTATAGCATGAATTACTAACCAGCCCCGCGAAGTAATACCTAACGGCAGTCCCGCGGGGAAAGTGGTAGAAGTGTGCAGGGTGTGGATTAGTACGTAGGCGCATTCCTGGCATCGACTATTCGGGTTTGCGAATCGTGCATGCTAGCAGCCCGGGCTACTAGTATCTTTGGAAGATTACCACATCCTTTGGCGCAACCAAAAAAAAAAAAAACAATATCATTTCAATAAAGTTGTATATCTTTCGAAAAATTCAATATTTCAGTTATGTTCTTGTTTATTATTAATATTTTAAGTCATTTTGAAACGGTAAATAAAAAAACAAAATCAAATTTCTAACAGTAAACGCTAAAACCATAGAAAAGAAAGAGGCAAAATTATTGTTACAACACTAAACACCGGCAAAATTATTTGCACAAATGCAATTAACTGTTTTGGATATGTACCTATGTATAGTTAAATTCTTCGACTTTTCGATGCAAGTCGATTAGTCATTGTAAGAAGTTTAGCGCCTTTCCTTCAGCCAATTTTTAAAACTTTTAAATGGCTAGAACTAGGGAACTATCAACGAAGAAACGTGCGGCTATTGTTGCATTATTTCGAACCGGTGCTACGGCAGTACAATTTTTGGCAAAATATCACTGCAGTCAAAGAACAATTTATTACAAAATTGGAAAACAAAAAACTGTAAAATTCCGAACCTGTAGAAGCAGAAAAAAGGTCACTTTGGAAAGGGAAGACCGCTGAATTATCGTTCTTTTAAAAGTAACCCACGTGAAAAGGTTTGAAATGTGTTAATGGATTTAAACAAGGATTGTAAGAACAATATTAGTGAAAGAACGAATCTGGTTAAAAAAATCCAAATTTAAGCCAACTTCATACAAAAAAAGCTCCAAATAACATCAAGAAATAAACAGCCTAGGCTACAATTTACAAGGGAGCATATTAACAAACTAGCGGCTGTTTGGAGAAGTGTGCTCTGAGCCGACGTGACTGCTTGTTCTTTGGATGCCAGCTATGGTCGAAAATTATATTACTGCAATTCAAAAACAAGATCCAAACAACCCGTTAAGCAACCCACAAAGCATTCCAAAGGAGGTAAAATTATGATATGGGGATGCATAGTATTGTGGTGTGGGGCCACTTATGCGGTGCTCTGACCATATGACACAGTCAAATTATTTAAAGACACTGCATGATGTTGCACTGGTGGTATGCTCAATATTCATCGGGAGCGATTTCATCCTTAAACATGATAATGTAATCCATACACGCTGCCTGGAACATCAAAAAGTTTTTAACGGAAGTGAGTAAAGTAGGTTTAAAATGGCATCCACAAAGCCCTGGCTTACATTAAGGTAATAGGAAATGGCATCTTGTAAAGTCCAAAATTCTACAAAACATTGGAAGATCTGCAGATGAAACATGAAAGGATTTTATAACAGCTTTTATACCTTTCCGGGAGAGCAAATTCAAAATTTGATAGACTCGATGCCAAGGAGCCTCGCAGAAATTATTGCGGCAAAAGGAGGAAACACAACTTATTAGATAATGCAATGCCCTCAAAACCATTGCGTCAATGTTAAAAAAATTGGGTCGGGTACAAACCATCCCAAGACAACTCATACCGGGACACCTCATCCCAGGACACCTCATCCCAAGGGACAGCCCATCCCAGGACAACCCATCCCCGGACACCTCATACCAAGGGACAACTCATCCCGGGACAGCTCATCCCAAAAGAGAGAAAAATATGCTTTGGGTTACAGCATGGAATTTTTGGCGAATGAGTGAGGTTGTGGAAGAAGGGATAGTGATCACGTGGCCGACTGATAATATGTGATTGATAGATAGATACCTGAAAAGTATTTATGCTTAAAGGGTTGGTTGGTGGATATGCGTTGAGCGATATATGTATGTGCTCATGTGCATATTATTGTTATAGAGGGTGACCTTTTTGTGTGTAGGATATAAAGGAAATTGGAGAATGAGAGTATGTGTGTTTGTTGGTGGTTGCGTTTCGTGTGCGAAAATTTGTGTTCTCTTGTGTTGCGTGGCGTGAATGATCGAATCTGTATGATTCTAGACTTTAGAGGTTGGTTACATTTTTTTTGTTTGGCTATTCGATTAGAGGTTCGGTTCGGCGTATTCATGAAGCGAATATGATATGGACATGTGTATGTGCATGCATAGTACGTTTTGTCTCCCCTGATTGGATGGCATATTTTCTTGTTCCTATCTGTTTCCATGATGGGAAGCAGAGAGGATGGCCAAGGAGCTTAAATGATAATGGATGATTTCATTTTAAATGGAATGGTGCGTAGGAATTTAAAATAAAGGCAGCTATGGCGATTGATAGGATTATAAAATAAAATTGTTGGTCTAAATATGGGGATTGTGTACATGTATCTACATATGTATGTACATAAATAAATAATTACCTAACAGCGGCGTCCTGAGCACCTGCATGTGAGGCCGAAGGCCGTGCAGTGTATGAGTCGAGGAAATGTCCATAGTATTTTTTTTTAGCGAGCGTAGCGAGCTCACTCACCCCGACTTTCAGGCAATAAAATTTGTAAAAATTTGATTGTGTGGCGTGAATGATGAAGC
This sequence comes from Blera fallax, assembly GCA_946965025.1. Taxonomy (NCBI): domain Eukaryota; kingdom Metazoa; phylum Arthropoda; class Insecta; order Diptera; family Syrphidae; genus Blera; species Blera fallax. The sequence goes on from OX337246.1 coordinate 55,867,070, forward strand.
TCGTATGACTTTTAGAGTTAGAGCGAATTAGCTTCATAATTTTTTCTTTTTAAGACAAACATTTTCTATCCTTTTATCAATCTTTCTTTTTCTATCCTTTAAATAGACATTGGAGTATGCACCAATACACTGCAATACAGATCGAACTTAATATTGTTTGCTTACAAAACATTTCATACCGATATTTTACCATCCCTCATTGAACTCAGAGAAAATCCTCTCAATTATGTATCTCTCATTCGCACTCGCACACGTTGTTTTGTTTTGAATGTGCAAAGCAAGGTTTTTTTTATTTTATTGGTGCTGCGGAATGGTATATAAATTTATGTAAATACAACACTTATTTTCTATCGCTCCACAGTCGTTGTAACCGCCCCAACTTAGTATTGAAGTGACTAGCGGGCAAAAGCTTAAAAGTCGGGGTGAGTAAGCTCGGTACGCTCGCCAAAAAAAAAATACTATGGACATTTCCTCGACTCATACACTGCACGGCCTTCGGCCTCACATGCAGGTGCTCAGGGCGCCGCTACGCGGCATATTGTTAGGTATCTATTTATTTATGTACATACATATGTACATACATGTACACAATCCCCATATTTAGATCAACAATTTTATTTTATAATCCTATCAATCGTCATAGCTGCCTTTATTTTAAATTCCTACGCACCATTCCATTTAAAATGAAATCATCCATTATCATTTAAGCTCCTTGGCCATCCTCTCTGCTTCCCATCATGGAAACAGATAGGAACAAGAAAATATGCCATCCAATCAGGGGAGACAAAACGTACTATGCATGCACATACACATGTCCATATCATATTCGCTTCATGAATACGCCGAACCGAACCTCTAATCGAATAGCCAAACAAAAAAAATGGGTGTCATCGCAACCCATCCCAAGACAACTGATACCGGGACACCGCATCCCAGGACACCTCATCCCAAGGGACAGCCCATCCCAGGACAACCCATCCCCGTACAGTTCATACCAAGGGACAACTCATACCGGGACAGCCCATCCCAAAAGAGAGAAAAATATTCTTTGAGTTACTTGCACCATGGAGTTTTGGAGAATGAGTGAGATTGTGGAAGAAGGGATAGTGATCATGTGGTCGATTGATAATATGTGAGTTAAAATAGGAAATGGAATGATAGGTAGATACCTGAAAAATACTTGTGCTTAAAGGGTTGGTTAGTGGATATGCGTTTTGCGATATATGTATGTGCTCATGTGCATATTATTGTTATGGAGGGTGACTTTTTTGTGTGTAGCATATAAAGGCAATTGGAGAATGAGAGGATGGGTGTTTGTTACTTGCAGCATGGAGTTTTGGAGAATGAGTGAGGTTGTGGAAGAAGGGATAGTGTTCACGTGGTCGATTGATAATATGTGAGTGAAAATAGGAAATGGGATGATAGGTAGATACCTGAAAAATACTTGTGCGTAAAGGGTTGGTTAGTGGATATGCGTTTTGCGATATATGTATGTGCTCATGTGCATATTATTGTTATGGAGGGTGACTTTTTTGTGTGTAGCATACAAAGGCAATTAGAGAATGAGAGGATGGGTGTTTGTTACTTGCAGCATGGAGTTTTGGAGAATGAGTGAGGTTCTGGAAGAAGGGATAGTGATCACGTGGTCGATTGATAATATGTGATTGATAGATAGATACCTGAAAAGTAATTATGCTTAAAGGGTTGGTTGGTGGATATGCGTTTTGCGATATATGTATGTGCTCATGTGCATATTATTGTTATGGAGGGTGACTTTTTTGTGTGTAGGATATAAAGGAAATTGGAGATTGAGAGTATGGGCGTTTGTTTATGATTGCGTTTCGTATGTGAAAATTTGGGTTCTCTTGTGTTGCGTGGCGTGAATGATTGAGTCTGTATGATTTTAGACTTTAGAAGTTGGTTAAATTTTTTTTTGTTTGGCTATTCGATTAGAGGTTCGGTTCGGCGTATTCATGAAACGAATATGATATGTTAAAGTGTATGTGCATGCATAGTACGTTTTGTCTCCCCTGATTGGATGGCATAATTTCTTGTTCCTATCTGTTTCCATAATGGGAAGCAGAGAGGATGGCCAAGGAGCTTAAATAATAATGGATGAATTCATTTTAAATGGAATGGTGCGTAGGAATTTAAAACAAAGGCAGCTACGGCGATTGATAGGAAAATAAAATAAAATTGTTGATCTAAAGATGGGTATTGTGTATATGTAGTACATATGTTTGTACATAAATAAAAAGATACCTAACAACATGCCGCGTAGCGCCGCCCTGAGCACCTGCATGTGATCCCGAAGGCCGTGCAGTGTATGAGTCGAGGAAATGTCCATAGTGTTTTTTTTTTAGCGAGCGTAGCGAGCTCACTCACCCCGACTTTCAGGCAATAAAATTTGTAAAAATTTGCTTGTGTGGCGTGAATGATGAAGCTCGTATGACTTTTAGACTTAGAGCGAATTAGCTTCAAAGTTTTTGCTTTTTAAGACAAACATTTTCTATCTTTTTATCAATCTTTCTTTTTCTATCCTTTAAAACAAACATTCTTCACAAACTCCCATCCTCTCATTCTCCAATTGCCTTTATATGCTACACACAAAAAAGTCACCCTCCATAACAATAATATGCACATGAGCACATACATATATCGCAAAACGCATATCCACTAACCAACCCTTTAAGCACAAGTATTTTTCAGGTATCTACCTATCATTCCATTTCCTATTTTAACTCACATATTTTCAATCGACAACATGATCACTATCCCTTCTTCCACAATCTCACTCATTCTCCAAAACTCCATGGTGCCAGTAACTCAAAGAATATTTTTCTCTCTTTTGGGATGGGCTGTCCCGGTATGAGTTGTCCCTTGGTATGATCTGTCCGGAGATGGGTTGTCCTGGGATGGGCTGTCCCTTGGGATGAGGTGTCCTTGGATGAGGTGTCCCGGTATGATTTGTCTTGGGATGGGTTGTACCCGACCCGACGTTCGGAAATGTATATATGGTCGTCGAAGGTTTTCATCAGCTGAGTGTATTGTGGAGCAATTTGGATTAGGGTTAGGATTTAATGGATCACCATGTGCTGTTTCTCTAGCTTTTATTTCGTTTATTCTACTGTTAGAGGGTTGTGTTCTGATTCGACTTAGGGCGTCTGCATTCGAGTTTAACTTTCCTTTTTTATAAACTATCTCATAGTCGAATTCCTCATGTTTCAAACGCCATCGAACTAATTTTGAGTTTGGGTCTTTTTAGATGGTCAGTGACAATTTTGAATTTGTGCCCGAATATGTATGGCCGGAAGTATCTAGTTGCCCAAACGATTGCTAAAAGTAGTTTTTCTATTGTAGAGTACTTAGTCTCTGTGTCCGTTAAGGTCCTACTGGCATCACAAATGGGTTTGTCGCTGCCTATAGTGCGCCTAATGCAAAGTTATTGGGAAATTTTGAATTGCTATAATTTTATCGCGGTGTGGCTTAACGCGTTCCCTGGTGACAATGTGTCAGAGAAAAGCTACTTCCTTACGGAGAAATTCAGACTTATCTAACTAGATTTTAAAGTCCCAAAACCTCGCGTAATCTATCAAAAACTTTTTCTAGATTTTCAGCATGTTCTTGAAGGGATGTGGAAAAAATGATAATGTCGTCTAAATAAACTAAACAGATGATACCTTGTAGATCTTTAAGGAGGTTATCCATGACCCTTTGAAAGGTCGATGGAGCATTTTTTAGTCCGAAGGGCATTATGACATATTCATAATGGCCGCCTTCTACAGTAAATGCTGTCTTTTCGATATCTGCTGGATTCATCTTAATCTGATGGAATCCACGAGAGAGATCAATAGTGGTAAAGTATACGCTTCTACCAAGTTTGTTTAGGACGCCATTTATTTATATTTATCGCTAATTGTTTTTTCATTCAGTTTTCGATAATCAATCACTAATCGCCATTTGATTTTCCCGCAGGCATCTTTCTTTTTAGAAACGATCCAGATTGGCGAACTCCAAGGCGAATAGCTTGGTCTTATCACGCCCTGCTCTAACATTTGTTTTATTTGCGACTGAACTTCTTGTTCCTTCGCGTGACTGCACACCTCGTCGTGGTGCAAGGGCGAAGTAGAGGTCAATGACTCTCGGGACTAAGTCCCTAGACGAGACTCGAAGCTAAGATGTAGTTGCCACTTAAGCTTCTGTTCCTTTTCCCGTCTCTCCTCCGGTGGGCCGGATCAAGGTGTAATACGACCCGTGCCGAGGATCAACCTGGCGGGGGGCCCATTTAAAAAAAAAGCTCAGTCGTGAACGGAGTATTCGGATACCTGGCGACCTCCGGATTAGCTTGGCTTATTTGTGTATTGCGGATCTCTGCACAGACGGACATTCCTTTCTCCGCTACTCGTGGCAACACCAAACGAATTAAAAAAAACAAATAAAAAGGAGACCGGTTCTCCTTTAAAACCGGGCGGCAGTACGGCGGTAATATACCTGAGTGCAAAAGAACCGAAAGGGTGAATGCCCGATTAGAATGGGCTAAGAAGATCGCCAGTGAAGAAGCTGGGACTAGCAGCGACTCTACGTCAAAGCGTCATCGATCGTTGGAGGGATCCCTTTCGAATCCCAAGAGAACCAGGGTACAAAACACCAGTATCCCCTCCGGGCCATTCAACGTTACATCGAAGTCCTTAAAGACAAGTTAGTACTGGCGGTCATCGACAAGAGTGATGCGGACGGATATATTGCCCCTGAAAAATGGAAGTTGAGCGTCATTTTCCATTTTCCGTCTCTAGTCGATGAAGACAATATGTCGGACATGGAAACGGATGGTAATTTAAATAAAATGCACCCACTACTTTTAAGTGAGGACGAACTGTTGGAAGGGTCCTCAAACTCGAAAGCCTTAAACTCCACAGTGGTAGAGGCCTCTCTGCCTGGTTGTAGCGCTAATACTGCAGTTAGTTCAGATTAACCTCCACCACTCCATTACGGCATCTGCGGCCTTCTTCTCCGTCTGTCAAAGGATAGGGAAGATATCGTCTTGGTCCAAAAACCCTGGGTTGTTAACAACTTGGTTTGTGGACTCAAGACTCATAATTTCTACATCCTGTATGCGCGGGCCGAAGATAAGCCAAGATCGTGTATACTGTAAAAAGTAGCCTAAAAGTAACTTAACTGCCTAATTACAGCTATCGAGATACAACTGCGGCGAAAATAGAAATGATATACGGATGCTATTACGTCGTATCGGCGTATCTAGCCCATGAAAATATGGACTCTCTTTTTGGGGATAACCTGGAAGACTGGTTGCTGATGCAGGGAGACAAAAAACTGGCCTTATTGTAGGCTGGTTGAGAATCTCACCCATGCTCTAAACACAGCAATGGCTTCCTCCTGCCCTTAATTCGCCCCCGAGGCAAGAAAAAGCCGTATGTCGAAAAAGCCAAATCCAATAACTCCCAGTTTCCTTAAGAAAAATGATGGGTCTTGGACGAGAATCGCTCAATGTTCTGCTTGACACTCATTTCCGAGGCAGTTCCCATTCGGTCAGCAATATGGTTCCAAATAGACCATCAATAACCATCCCCTCAAACTTAGTCACACAGAGTAAACTCAATTGGGCAATTCACAGCTTCAAACCGTTTAAATCCGCGGGACCCGATGGCATAATATCTGCCGAACTACAGAAGTCATCTGACATTATTATGCCGGTGATCGAGACAATATTAAAATGTTGTCTCGATCTGGTGTATGTATATCTCGAGGATATGGAGAGAAGTTAAAGTTGTATTCATACCTATAGCGGGTAAATGCTCTCATACAGATCCAAAAGATTTCAGACCTATCAGTCTATCATCATTCCTCTTAAAAACACTAGAACGATTGATTGATATCCATTTACGCAACAGTATGGATAGGAAACTACTGTCAGCGGCCCAACATGCGTATTGCAAAGGCAAACCAGTGGAGACGGCTTTACACTCATTAGTACATAATACCGAAAACTCCCTGTTCCATAAGGAATATACGATGGTCGCCTTCCTGGATATAGAAGGCGCTTTTAACAACGTCAATACATCAACAATAGCAGATGCACTTTCAGACTTGAAGGTGGACAGCTCACTTTGCGAACTATTTTTTTTTTTTTTTTTTTCCCTCTTGTACAACCCTTGCCCGCATGGCATCGACACTGCGACCTAAAAGATCTATTGTATCGAGGGGTTGGAGTTAATCCAAGAGACGTACTACCTCCCTTATGAAGGCAAGTACATCCTTGGTAGCGGATCCCTTGAGTTCCACTGAAGTAAGTATCTCCCTGTGGAGAGTACGTAACCTTAACCAATGTAGTGCCGGGCATTCGCAAAGAATGTGTTCGGATGTCTCATCTTCCTCGAGGCAGAATCGACAATCCTTGTCCTGGCAAATATCCATTTTGTTAAGGTGGTATCTCAGGCCGTAGTGGCCAGTTAGGAAGCCCGTCAGCTTCCTAATGCTTTCCTTATCTAGGTTAAGGATTTCCTTATAGGAGTAAGGTTTAATTAAACGTTTGGATTGTCTCAGACCAGGGACATTTTCCCAGTGGTTTAGACGAAGTTGATTTTCCCATTCGTTTAATTGTCCTAAGGCAGAAGCCCAGTTGACTCTGCAAAACGGTTCTGGTCCTAAGAACACGGATTCTGATCCAGCCCTTGCTAGTTCATCCGCCGATTCGTTGCCTGCAATACCCTGGTGACCAGGTACCCATCCAAGTTTGACCTTGTTGTATCTGGCGAGGGCCTGTAGGGCATCGTGGCAGCATTTAACTGTCATAGAGTCCATCATGTTGGAAGACAGTGCTTGTAATGCTGCTTGGCTATCCGAAAGGATAATAATTCTGGCGCCTTTAATACCTTTTCTGGATATTAAGTCGGCGCAGATCTCAATGGCATGTACTTCTGCCTGGAATACCGAGGGACATCTTCCCATGGGTATCGACAGTTTGGTGTTGGGTCCAAAGACACCAGCTCCAACTCCACATTCCATTTTCGATCCATCAGTGTACCAGATCAGACTTCTAGGGTCCCGTGCCAGAGCCCCATTGGCCCATTTAGCATGGTCTGGAATTTCTACCTCATATAGTTTCCCAAAACTGTATTCCCTAACCATAATGTCTGGGATGGACAGAAACATTTCTATATTTGGGATTGAGTTAAGTATTTTCAGGTGTCCCACGTGGCCATCTGTTTTATACTTAAGTTCGAGCTGCAGTTTGATAGCGCATCTAGCAGCCGTCTTCCTAATGAAGATGTGTAGGGGTGTAAGTCCAATTAAAGCCTCAAGTGCTAAAGTTGGGCAGGTGCGCATTGCACCTGTAATACCTAGGCAGGCAATACGCTGTAGTTTCTGGAGCTTATTAGCCGTTGATTGTTCGAGGGTTTTAGGCCACCAGACAACAGCAGCGTACGTAATGATAGGTCTAACCATCATGATATAAAGCCAGTATATCATTTTGGGGTTAAGCCCCCAAGTTCTGCCATAGAGGCGCCTACTGGCCCATATGGCTCTAGTGGCACGCTCTGTGGCTGACTTGATGTGAGAGTTCCAATTGAGTTTCCTATCTAGGATAATACCGAGGTATTTGACTTCATTGGAATAAGGCAAAGTGGTGTCTTTTAAGGTGATAGGTTCAAAATTAACCAGTCTCCTTCTAGTAAAAGGCACTAGAATAGTTTTGCTGGGATTAATAGATAATCCTTCAGAAGTGCACCATTCTAAGACGTGAAGCAATGCGTTCTGCATGCCTCTAGTAATGGTTGCGTTAAGCTTGCCACTACAAATGATCGCCAGGTCATCTGCATAACCAATGGCGCTAAAGCCAAGTCTGTGGAGACTGACTAAAAGATCGTCAATGACCAGTGTCCATAATAAGGGAGAAAGTACCCCACCTTGGGGGCAGCCTTTGACCGCCGTTACGGACACCGACACGCCACCAGAGGAGGCGGTTATGATTCGACTTTCTAGCATTGCTCTGACCCATTGGTTGGTCGAATCTTCGATACCTTTACGACTGATTGCCCTAGCTATCGAGTCGTATCCGGTATTATCGAAAGCACCCTCAATGTCTAAAAAGGCACATAGGGCAATTTCCTTGGTTTGAAATGCTTCTTCTACCTTTTTGACGAGATAGTGAAGAGCACTCTCAGTGGATTTGCCTTTTCTGTACGCGTATTGACTTGAGTGTAGAGGATTAGATATTTCTATCTGGCCTCTAATATGAACATCGATAAGTCTTTCCATAGTTTTAAGAACAAATGATGTTAGACTGATAGGTCTATATGATTTAGGCAGTTCACTAGGCCTATTGCCACTCTTGGGGATGAAGATCACATTCACCTGTCTCCAGGTGAATGGGATGTAACCCCAGTTGTAACTAGCTCTAAATAAAGCGATAACTGCCGGCAATATGACGTCGATAACCCTTTGAATAAGGGCTGGGAATATGCCGTCACCACCGGGGGCTTTGAAAGGTTTGAAAGAGCCGATTGCCCATCTTACCTTATCTGGACTGAAGATTTTGCCAGATAGACTGTTAACTCTGCTGGCTATGGAGACCCTAAGGTCAGTGTCGTTAGAGTTATCATGATTTTCATGGATAGTCGAACCGGGGAAGTGCACCTGAAGTAGGGTGTTAATCGTATCCGTTCGGTCCAACGTGTAGGTACCATCAGTTTTCTTTAGTAAACCCACACAGTTTGTATGATCTTTATCAAGAGCTTTGTGGATACGTGCCGCTACAGGCATGTCAGTAATGTCTTCGCAGCATCTTCTCCATGCAGCTCGTTTTGATCTTCTCAATTCTAAATTGAATTCTGTGAGAGCGAACCTGTATTCGTCCCACATTTTTGTGCGTTTGGCTCGATTAAAGAGTTTCCTAGCCTTCTTCCGGAGTTTAGCAAGCTGGTCATTCCACCAGGGAACCTTTCGTTTGCTCGGGCTGGTTTTACTGACACAACTACTGTGGTATGAAGTTAGCAACACTTTATTCAGCTGGTATGCTGCTTCATCAATGTCCCACGTGGACTCAATTGGTGAGACAAGCATATCCATTTTAGAGAGGACTAGCTCCCGATACATAATCCAGTCCGTCGACTTGGGATCGTATCTAATTGGGGCCTGTGTCAGTTGGCCGGGTATGTCAAACCTAATATGCTGATGGTCAGACATCGAGGCTTCATCTGACACATGCCAATTTATGACAAAATTAGAGATAAATGGACTGGCGAGAGTGAGATCAAGTACCTCCTCTCGAATGGCATTTATAAAGGTTGGTTTAGACCCTTTGTTGAGGACATCTACATGGTTACTAACAAGATAATTTAACAAACACTCACCTCTTTTGTTGTCGTCGCTACTACCCCATACCATGTTGTGAGCATTGGCATCGCAGCCAATGATGTAGTGTAGGTTACTACGTTTGCAGTAGCTGATGAGCGCTTGGACCTCCAATGGCGGTATATTGTCGTCATCACCAGGGAAATACGCCGAGGCACACACGATGTTCTGAGTGCCTCTCTCGGTCGGGACTTCTGTTAGTAGGGCTACTAGGTCTTTTGTTATAAATTCTGGAATGGGAAGAAAGTTTATATTATGGTCGATTAAGCAGGCCGCCCTTGGCACTTGCTCATCGTGTTTATAAATTAGCTTACCTACCCCATTCCCGAGACCCTTGATGTGTCCGCGAATAACCCAAGGTTCTTGTAACAGTCCTAGGGCTATCTTTTCATCGGCGAACCGCTTGCTAAGGGTAGCGGACGCGCCCTTAGCATGATGCAGGTTCGCCTGTAACACCTTGAAGGTGCTAATCATGGCTGATAAGATTTTGCTTGCCGGAGTAGTTGGGCTTTTTTAGGGCCTTTCTTACTGCGGCAGGCGGCTTGTCCAGGACGACCTGTTGTTCTGTGCCTGACTTCAGCCGTATTTAGAGGATTTCCGGCCACGTTGCCAGTTGTCCGGGTTTGTGTACCCTTCTTTTGCAGCTTAGGGCGGACCGACGAAGCGGTGGCCGTAGCCTTAGTGCCGCTCCCAGAACCCCCCGCAGTAGCATGCCCAACGGCATTACTACTGCCTATAGAGGCTGAGTGGGTGCGATCCACAGGAACAGACACCGCTGTCGTCTTACCGCCACCAGAGCTAGATGGCCCAGAGGCACAGCTAGTTGAGGTGGGCTGACTTGAATCCTTACAATCGGACACATTTCCGGTGCAAGGTTGAGTGCTGGCTGCCTCTTCCTCTAAAGGGGTACCGCTGTCAGATGAGGGAACCTTATCGGTGCTCTTAAGGATAATTTTTATCTGACCCCAGCGGTAGTTGACCTTCCCCTTGAGTTCGAGGAGCTTAGCCATGGAATTGTCGTCTATGCCTAGCACAAGGTGAAGGAGTGCACCTTCCTTCCCTCTCTGGATGACTTTCCACGTATTGGCCTTAAGGTTGGCATTTTGAGATACGAGGGTGGCAAGCACTTTCTCGTTTGAGAGATCCAGACTTTGTGGAAAGAATCCACGGACGATGTGTGTTTTTGGGAATGAACCCTCTTCCACCAGCATCAGGTCCAGACCACATTTAGTGCTGATCCTCTCAAAGTTGGAGCGCATCCACCCTGCTGTATCATTGTCTCTACAGACAAAAATTAGCCACCCCGATCTTAGGTGTGACCCTGAGAACTTAGGCCACACGCCACAGTTACTCAATTCGATCGAGGTGTCTATAACTGCCTCTTGTACGAGAGCCATTTGCTCTGTTGAGAGGGGATGGTTGGTCAAGTCGGTCGGAACGATCCCTAACCTGACAAGGCTAGCCACCTGGCTAAAGGTGGGAACATCAGGTAGGGGACCACTTTTGATCTTCTTGGCGGCCGATGAAGGGGGAGTTTGATCTTCGGATCTGACTCGCTTCATGTCTGGCCTGTCTTTGTCAGCGGATTTGGCCAGGATGAGAGCACTTTCTCTGTCCATTCCTCTCCGCAGGGCGCTTTTAAAGCGTCTGTTTTGGAAGCTATTCAGCTTCACAAAACCACTCTGTTGTATTTGCAGCCCGCTAAAACTCTTCCCGATGGAGGAGCAACCCGATTTCTCGGTAATCACGCTGCAGGTGTCAACAAGTGTGGACGCGTCGGAATCAGAGGTGTACGATTCCGCTGCTGCTTTATCGTCACAGCAATCCGTACGATCGGAAGGGGCCCACTTGGCCAGACCTTCTGAATCGGATGTAGGGTTCAGTTGCCCGATGGCGGACCGAGAAGTAGAGGCCGTTATGTGCTCTGAGGCACTATTAATGTCGACCGTCGAGAGCCCAGTGGCTACCCGATTGGGGAGTGCCTCTGGTTGCCCAACGGCAACGCCAGAGGTTGATGCGCTTATAGAGGCATCAGTCTGTAAATTTAAATTTTTTTGAGATATAATGATTCCCACGAGTATCCGGGAAAGAAGAGTGACCCATGTCGGAGCCCGGTACGGCACGGGAAGGCATTGGTTAAAACCGAAGGCAGCCTGGTATTCGGAGTCCGCATACTAGCGACTAAGCACTCTCTTAGCCACGCATCCATGGCGTATGCTGTTCCACCTTGGATTAGAGATTTATTCTAGAGGTTTACTCCTCACGTCGCTCAATTTAGCCGAATAGTCACAGACGTGAACACCAGCCGTGCATCGCAGGCGTGCGCAATAGACCATACGTTCAGTTGTGCACGTCCGCAATACTAGGCCAGATTATCTCGCTGTGGTATTCGTTGCCCGGTGGCCGCCCCGTGGAGGCAGTGAGTCTTCTTGTCACGGTTACTCGCCAGGGATCGTCCAGGGACTTTACCCTGAGAGTCCGAACCTGACCACCAAACTGCGAACTATTTAATCTACTTCTTAATGGTCGGATTATCAACTCCAAGCTGGGGGAGGCATTCCGCAAGGAGGTGTTCTAGCCCCCCTTCTTTGGAATTTGGTGGTCAACGAACTATTGATAATCCTGGAGGGCGAGGGATGCACGGCGATCGCCTCTGCAGATGATGCTGCTATAGCTGTTTCAGGAAAGCACCTAAATACTCTAAAAGAGATCCTACAGAACGCTCTAAACAAGCTAACACGTTGGGCGGGTCGCTGTCGTTTGGATGTAAATCCCCACAAAACTGAACTGGTACTCTTCACCAGGAAATGTAAAATTCCGACAGTTGACCCTCCCTCTCTCAATGGTATCAGCTTAACTTTCTCTGAAAAAGCTAAATATCTGGGTCTTATCCTGGACAGGAAGCTAAGCTGGAAACCTATAATACAAGAAAGAGTCAAAAAGGCTACCGTAGCAATTTTTCATGCAAAAAACGCATTGGCAATAAATGGGGCCTACAACCTCGAATAACTCACTGGCTCTACATCTCGGTCATTAGACCGATACTCACATACGGGGTAATAGTCTGGTGGACAGCCTTAGATAAAGCTATAAATATCGACTATCTAGGTAAGGTCCAACGTACAACTTGTCTGTGCATAAACGGAGCATTACGATCAACGTCGTCTTGAAGCTACCCAACAGTGGTCAAGAAAAGAATTCGGCCACGCCTCTATTTTGAATAAACTCAAAATCCCGAAAGAACGGACTACACTATCCCTTGTCTAAATTTTGAGAAGAACCACAAAGTCACCATCCCTTCCAGATAGTTCTGGGACGAGGCATCTGTAGAAGATGATTCAATTCACTTCTACACAGACGGGTCAAAAACCAAAGGCGGAGTTGGTGCAGGTCTTTTCTCTGATAAGCTTAACCTTAAGCTCTCCTTCTCACTCACCCCGACTTTCAGGCAATAAAATTTGTAAAAATTTGCTTGTGTGGCGTGAATGATGAAGCTCGTATGACTTTTAGACTTAGAGCGAATTAGCTTCAAAGTTTTTGCTTTTTAAGACAAACATTTTCTATCTATTTATCAATCTTTCTTTTTCTATCCTTTAAAACAAACATTTCTTCGGGACATTGAAGTATGCACCAATACACTGCAATACAGATCGAACTTAATATTGTTCGCTTACAAAACATTTCATACCGTTATTTTACCATCCCTCATCGAACTCAGAGAAAATCCTCTCAATTATCTCTTATTCGCATTCGCACACGTTGTTTTGTTTGTACAGTGTGACCATAGTGGAATATTTAGAACAGCAGTGAATATATTTTTTTTCGAAAAATAATCGGATATAAAAGTGGAATATTTATTCTCCAAAAGAATATTTAGATAAGAAATATAAAGAATATAAGAACTACATATATTCTTCCCTTCAATTAATTTTATTATAAATAAATTAATCACGTAATATTTAAATACTAATTTGAATATGTAGTAATCCCGTAGAAGATGAACAATTAGATTTTGATTTTGAAAACTATTAATTTTTAACATTTTTTTGTGTTTTGTTTATTGGATTAATACCCATTTTCGGTTTATCATTTTTTACGTTTTGTATAAAATAAACTTTTATTTATTTTTTATTAAAGGGGTATTAGGTACCAAGTGGAATATAAAAGTCGAATAAAAAAATATTGAAATTGAATATAAATATTCCAGCTCTCCGGCTGAGTGGAATATTTTTGAGAGAAGCTAATGGTCACACTGGTTATGTATGCATTGCCGCTCGAACACGTTCTCTATTTCTGTTGATAAATAAAGTATTGACATAAAATGAAGTTATTCGGATATTGGTTTAGTACATACATATGAAAGTCGGGGTGAGTGAGCTCGCTACGCTCGCTAAAAAAAAAAACACTATGGACATTTCCTCGACTCATACACTGCACGGCCTTCGGCCTCACATGCAGGTGCTCAGGGCGCCGCTACGCGGCATGTTGTTAGGTATCTTTTTATTTATGTACAAACATATGTACTACATATACACAATCCCCATCTTTAGATCAACAATTTTATTTTATATTCCTATCAATCGCCGTAGCTGCCTTTATTTTAAATTCCTACGCACCATTTCATTTAAAATGAAATCATCCATTATTATTTAAGCTCCTTGGCCATCCTCTCTGCTTCCCATCATGAAAACAGATAGGAACAAGAAAATATGCCATCCAATCAGGGGAGACAAAACGTACTATGCGTGCACATACACATGTACATATCATATTCGTTTCATGAATACGCCGAACCGAACCTCTAATGAAATAGCCAAACAGAAAAAATGTAACCAACCACTAAAGTCTAGAATCATACAGATTCGATCATTCACGCCACGCAACACAAGAGAACCCAAATTTTTGCATACGAAACGCAATCATAAACAAACGCCCATACTCTCATTCTCCAAATGCCTTTATATGCTACACACAAAAAAGTCACTCTCCATAACAATAATATGCACATGAGCACATACATATATCGCAAAACGCATATCCACCAACCAACCCTTTAAGCATAAATACTTTTCAGGTATCTATCTATCAATCACATATTATCAATCGACCACGTGATCACTATCCCTTCTTCCACAACCTCACTCATTCTCCAAAACTCCATGCTGCAAGTAACAAACACCCATCCTCTCATTCTCCAATTGCCTTTATATGCTACACACAAAAAAGTCACCCTCCATAACAATAATATGCACATGAGCACATACATACATATATCGCAAAACGCATATCCACTAACCAACCCTTTAAGCACAAGTATTTTTCAGGTATCTACCTATCATTCCATTTCCTATTTTAACTCACATATTTTCAATCGACAACATGATCACTATCCCTTCTTCCACAATCTCACTCATTCTCCAAAACTCCATGGTGCCAGTAACTCAAAGAATATTTTTCTCTCTTTTGGGATGGGCTGTCCCGGTATGAGTTGTCCCTTGGTATGAGCTGTCCGGAGATGGGTTGTCCTGGGATGGGCTGTCCCTTGGGATGAGGTGTCCTGGGATGAGGTGTCCCGGTATGAGTTGTCTTGGGATGGGTTGTACCCGACCCGACGTTCGGAAATGTATATATGGTCGTCGAAGGTTTTCATCAGCTGAGTGTATTGTGGAGCAATTTGGATTAGGGTTAGGATTTAATGGATCACCATGTGCTGTTTCTCTAGCTTTTATTTCGTTTATTCTACTGTTAGAGGGTTGTGTTCTGATTCGACTTAGGGCGTCTGCATTCGAGTTTAACTTTCCTTTTTTATAAACTATCTCATAGTCGAATTCCTCATGTTTCAAACGCCATCGAACTAATTTTGAGTTTGGGTCTTTTTAGATGGTCAGTGACAATTTTGAATTTGTGCCCGAATATGTATGGCCGGAAGTATCTAGTTGCCCAAACGATTGCTAAAAGTAGTTTTTCTATTGTAGAGTACTTAGTCTCTGTGTCCGTTAAGGTCCTACTGGCATCACAAATGGGTTTGTCGCTGCCTATAGTGCGCCTAATGCAAAGTTATTGGGAAATTTTGAATTGCTATAATTTTATCGGGGTGTGGCTTAACGCGTTCCCTGGTGACAATGTGTCAGAGAAAAGCTACTTCCTTACGGAGAAATTCAGACTTATCTAACTAGATTTTAAAGTCCCAAAGCCTCGCGTAATCTATCAAAAACTTTTTCTAGATTTTCAGCATGTTCTTGAAGGGATGTGGAAAAAATGATAATGTCGTCTAAATAAACTAAACAGATGATACCTTGTAGATCTTTAAGGAGGTTATCCATGACCCTTTGAAAGGTCGATGGAGCATTTTTTAGTCCGAAGGGCATTATGACATATTCATAATGGCCGCCTTCTACAGTAAATGCTGTCTTTTCGATATCTGCTGGATTCATCTTAATCTGATGGAATCCACGAGAGAGATCAATAGTGGTAAAGTATACGCTTCTACCAAGTTTGTTTAGGACGCCATTTATTTATATTTATCGCTAATTGTTTTTTCATTCAGTTTTCGATAATCAATCACTAATCGCCATTTGATTTTCCCGCAGGCATCTTTCTTTTTAGAAACGATCCAGATTGGCGAACTCCAAGGCGAATAGCTTGGTCTTATCACGCCCTGCTCTAACATTTGTTTTATTTGCGACTGAACTTCTTGTTCCTTCGCGTGACTGCACACCTCGTCGTGGTGCAAGGGCGAAGTAGAGGTCAATGACTCTCGGGACTAAGTCCCTAGACGAGACTCGAAGCTAAGATGTAGTTGCCACTTAAGCTTCTGTTCCTTTTCCCGTCTCTCCTCCGGTGGGCCGGATCAAGGTGTAATACGACCCGTGCCGAGGATCAACCTGGCGGGGGGCCCATTTAAAAAAAAAGCTCAGTCGTGAACGGAGTATTCGGATACCTGGCGACCTCCGGATTAGCTTGGCTTATTTGTGTATTGCGGATCTCTGCACAGACGGACATTCCTTTCTCCGCTACTCGTGGCAACACCAAACGAATTAAAAAAAACAAATAAAAAGGAGACCGGTTCTCCTTTAAAACCGGGCGGCAGTACGGCGCTTAAGCTGTCTACCGGCAAAGCTCCTGAAGTGCTGGTAAGGGCGAAGATTGTGGCTTCACATGACCCTACCACTACCAAAAGCCGCGCGGAGCCCCAAGGTACACGTTCCACTAGGGACTCTTCGGGAACAAGGCGTCTCCTTGGTCCCTCAAAAAAGGCTTACAAAGGCTGACGCACAGCCAGCCGTATTCTGGAGCACTTTGGTAATATACCTGAGTGCAAAAGAACCGAAAGGGTGAATGCCCGATTAGAATGGGCTAAGAAGATCGCCAGTGAAGAAGCTGGGACTAGCAGCGACTCTACGTCAAAGCGTCATCGATCGTTGGAGGGATCCCTTTCGAATCCCAAGAGAACCAGGGTACAAAACACCAGTATCCCCTCCGGGCCATTCAACGTTACATCGAAGTCCTTAAAGACAAGTTAGTACTGGCGGTCATCGACAAGAGTGATGCGGACGGATATATTGCCCCTGAAAAATGGAAGTTGAGCGTCATTTTCCATTTTCCGTCTCTAGTCGATGAAGACAATATGTCGGACATGGAAACGGATGGTAATTTAAATAAAATGCACCCACTACTTTTAAGTGAGGACGAACTGTTGGAAGGGTCCTCAGACTCGAAAGCCTTAAACTCCACAGTGGTAGAGGCCTCTCTGCCTGGTTGTAGCGCTAATACTGCAGTTAGTTCAGATTAACCTCCACCACTCCATTACGGCATCTGCGGCCTTCTTCTCCGTCTGTCAAAGGATAGGGAAGATATCGTCTTGGTCCAAAAACCCTGGGTTGTTAACAACTTGGTTTGTGGACTCAAGACTCCTAATTTCTACATCCTGTATGCGCGGGCCGAAGATAAGCCAAGATCGTGTATACTGTAAAAAGTAGCCTAAAAGTAACTTAACTGCCTAATTACAGCTATCGAGATACAACTGCGGCGAAAATAGAAATGATTTACGGATGCTATTACGTCGTATCGGCGTATCTAGCCCATGAAAATATGGACTCTCTTTTTGGGGATAACCTGGAAGACTGGTTGCTGATGCAGGGAGACAAAAAACTGGCCTTATTGTAGGCTGTGACGCCAGCGCTCACCATACTTTATGGGGAAGCTCTGATATCAACAAAAGAGGTGAGCTACTTTTTGATTATATTTTAAGTACAAACCTCATTTTGTGCAACATAAGTAATGAGCCTACCTTCGTTACCAAAAACAAGCAAGAAGTGCTGGTCATCACCCTTATCTCCGATAACATCGCACAACGTATAAAGAACTGGAAGGTATCAAGAGAATCCTCATTTTCGGATCACAGGTATCTCCAATTTTCTTTATATGTAGATCCCGTTAGCCCATCTGTTTTCAGAAACTATCGTAAAATGGATTGGCTCAAATACAGGGAATACCTCAGAATACCTTAATCCTCCCTGCAACCCCCAAGAGCTTGATAGCATGGTTGAGAATCTCACCCATGCTCTCAACACAGCAATGGCTTCCTCCTGCCCTTAATTCGCCCCCGAGGCAAGAAAAAGCCGTATGTCGAAAAAGCCAAATCCAATAACTCCCAGTTTCCTTAAGAAAAATTATGGGTCTTGGACGAGAATCGCTCAATGTTCTGCTTGACACTCATTTCCGAGGCAGTTCCCATTCGGTCAGCAATATGGTTCCAAATAGACCATCAATAACCATCCCCTCAAACTTAGTCACACAGAGTAAACTCAATTGGGCAATTCACAGCTTCAAACCGTTTAAATCCGCGGGACCCGATGGCATAATACCTGCCGAACTACAGAAGTCATCTGACATTATTATGCCGGTGATCGAGACAATATTAAAATGTTGTCTCGATCTGGTGTATGTATATCTCGAGGATATGGAGAGAAGTTAAAGTTGTATTCATACCTATAGCGGGTAAATGCTCTCATACAGATCCAAAAGATTTCAGACCTATCAGTCTATCATCATTCCTCTTAAAAACACTAGAACGATTGATTGATATCCATTTACGCAACAGTATGGATAGGAAACTACTGTCAGCGGCCCAACATGCGTATTGCAAAGGCAAACCAGTGGAGACGGCTTTACACTCATTAGTACATAATACCGAAAACTCCCTGTTCCATAAGGAATATACGATGGTCGCCTTCCTGGATATAGAAGGCGCTTTTAACAACGTCAATACATCAACAAAAGCAGATGCACTTTCAGACTTGAAGGTGGACAGCTCACTTTGCGAACTATTTAATCTACTTCTTAATGGTCGGATTATCAACTCCAAGCTGGGGGAGGCATTCCGCAAGGAGGTGTTCTAGCCCCCCTTCTTTGGAATTTGGTGGTCAACGAACTATTGATAATCCTGGAGGGCGAGGGATGCACGGCGATCGCCTCTGCAGATGATGCTGCTATAGCTGTTTCAGGAGAGCACCTAAATACTCTAAAAGAGATCCTACAGAACGCTCTAAACAAGCTAACACGTTGGGCGGGTCGCTGTCGTTTGGATGTAAATCCCCACAAAACTGAACTGGTACTCTTCACCAGGAAATGTAAAATTCCGACAGTTGACCCTCCCTCTCTCAATGGTATCAGCTTAACTTTCTCTGAAAAAGCTAAATATCTGGGTCTTATCCTGGACAGGAAGCTAAGCTGGAAACCTATAATAGAAGAAAGAGTCAAAAAGGCTACCGTAGCCCTTTTTCATGCAAAAAACGCATTGGCAATAAATGGGGCCTACAACCTCGAATAACTCACTGGCTCTACATCTCGGTCATTAGACCGATACTCACATACGGGGTAATAGTCTGGTGGACAGCCTTAGATAAAGCTATAAATATCGACTATCTAGGTAAGGTCCAACGTACAACTTGTCTGTGCATAAACGGAGCATTACGATCAACGTCGTCTTGAAGCTACCCAACAGTGGTCAAGAAAAGAATTCGGCCACGCCTCTATTTTGAATAAACTCAAAATCCCGAAAGAACGGACTACACCATCCCTTGTCTAAATTTTGAGAAGAACCACAAAGTCACCATCCCTTCCAGATAGTTCTGGGACGAGGCATCTGTAGAAGATGATTCAATTCACTTCTACACAGACGGGTCAAAAACCAAAGGCGGAGTTGGTGCAGGTCTTTTCTCTGATAAGCTTAACCTTAAGCTCTCCTTCTCACTCACCCCGACTTTCAGGCAATAAAATTTGTAAAAATTTGCTTGTGTGGCGTGAATGATGAAGCTCGTATGACTTTTAGACTTAGAGCGAATTAGCTTCAAAGTTTTTGCTTTTTAAGACAAACATTTTCTATCTATTTATCAATCTTTCTTTTTCTATCCTTTAAAACAAACATTTCTTCGGGACATTGAAGTATGCACCAATACACTGCAATACAGATCGAACTTAATATTGTTCGCTTACAAAACATTTCATACCGTTATTTTACCATCCCTCATCGAACTCAGAGAAAATCCTCTCAATTATCTCTTATTCGCATTCGCACACGTTGTTTTGTTTGTACAGTGTGACCATAGTGGAATATTTAGAACAGCAGTGAATATATTTTTTTTCGAAAAATAATCGGATATAAAAGTGGAATATTTATTCTTCAAAAGAATATTTAGATAAGAAATATAAAGAATATAAGAACTACATATATTCTTCCCTTCAATTAATTTTATTATAAATAAATTAATCACGTAATATTTAAATACTAATTTGAATATGTAGTAATCCCGTAGAAGATGAACAATTAGATTTTGATTTTGAAAACTATTAATTTTTAACATTTTTTTGTGTTTTGTTTATTGGATTAATACCCATTTTCGGTTTATCATTTTTTACGTTTTGTATAAAATAAACTTTTATTTATTTTTTATTAAAGGAGTATTAGGTACCAAGTGGAATATAAAAGTCGAATAAAAAAATATTGAAATTGAATATAAATATTCCAGCTCTCCGGCTGAGTGGAATATTTTTGAGAGAAGCTAATGGTCACACTGGTTATGTATGCATTGCCGCTCGAACACGTTCTCTATTTCTGTTGATAAATAAAGTATTGACATAAAATGAAGTTATTCGGATATTGGTTTAGTACATACATATGAAAGTCGGGGTGAGTGAGCTCGCTACGCTCGCTAAAAAAAAAAACACTATGGACATTTCCTCGACTCATACACTGCACGGCCTTCGGCCTCACATGCAGGTGCTCAGGGCGGCGCTACGCGGCATGTTGTTAGGTATCTTTTTATTTATGTACAAACATATGTACTACATATACACAATCCCCATCTTTAGATCAACAATTTTATTTTATATTCCTATCAATCGCCGTAGCTGCCTTTATTTTAAATTCATTTAAAATGAAATCATCCATTATTATTTAAGCTCCTTGGCCATCCTCTCTGCTTCCCATCATGAAAACAGATAGGAACAAGAAAATATGCCATCCAATCAGGGGAGACAAAACGTACTATGCGTGCACATACACATGTACATATCATATTCGTTTCATGAATACGCCGAACCGAACCTCTAATGAAATAGCCAAACAGAAAAAATGTAACCAACCTCTAAAGTCTAGAATCATACAGATTCGATCATTCACGCCGCGCAACACAAGAGAACCCAAATTTTTGCATACGAAACGCAATCATAAACAAACGCCCATACTCTCATTCTCCAAATGCCTTTATATGCTACACACAAAAAAGTCACTCTCCATAACAATAATATGCACATGAGCACATACATATATCGCAAAACGCATATCCACCAACCAACCCTTTAAGCATAAATACTTTTCAGGTATCTATCTATCAATCACATATTATCAATCGACCACGTGATCACTATCCCTTCTTCCACAACCTCACTCATTCTCCAAAACTCCATGCTGCAAGTAACAAACACCCATCCTCTCATTCTCCAATTGCCTTTATATGCTACACACAAAAAAGTCACCCTCCATAACAATAATATGCACATGAGCACATACATATATCGCAAAACGCATATCCACTAACCAACCCTTTAAGCACAAGTATTTTTCAGGTATCTACCTATCATTCCATTTCCTATTTTAACTCACATATTTTCAATCGACAACATGATCACTATCCCTTCTTCCACAATCTCACTCATTCTCCAAAACTCCATGGTGCCAGTAACTCAAAGAATATTTTTCTCTCTTTTGGGATGGGCTGTCCCGGTATGAGTTGTCCCTTGGTATGAGCTGTCCGGAGATGGGTTGTCCTGGGATGGGCTGTCCCTTGGGATGATGTGTCCTGGGATGAGGTGTCCCGGTATGAGTTGTCTTGGGATGGGTTGTACCCGACCCGACGTTCGGAAATGTATATATGGTCGTCGAAGGTTTTCATCAGCTGAGTGTATTGTGGAGCAATTTGGATTAGGGTTAGGATTTAATGGATCACCATGTGCTGTTTCTCTAGCTTTTATTTCGTTTATTCTACTGTTAGAGGGTTGTGTTCTGATTCGACTTAGGGCGTCTGCATTCGAGTTTAACTTTCCTTTTTTATAAACTATCTCATAGTCGAATTCCTCATGTTTCAAACGCCATCGAACTAATTTTGAGTTTGGGTCTTTTTAGATGGTCAGTGACAATTTTGAATTTGTGCCCGAATATGTATGGCCGGAAGTATCTAGTTGCCCAAACGATTGCTAAAAGAAGTTTTTCTATTGTAGAGTACTTAGTCTCTGTGTCCGTTAAGGTCCTACTGGCATCACAAATGGGTTTGTCGCTGCCTATAGTGCGCCTAATGCAAAGTTATTGGGAAATTTTGAATTGCTATAATTTTATCGGGGTGTGGCTTAACGCGTTCCCTGGTGACAATGTGTCAGAGAAAAGCTACTTCCTTACGGAGAAATTCAGACTTATCTAACTAGATTTTAAAGTCCCAAAGCCTCGCGTAATCTATCAAAAACTTTTTCTAGATTTTCAGCATGTTCTTGAAGGGATGTGGAAAAAATGATAATGTCGTCTAAATAAACTAAACAGATGATACCTTGTACATCTTTAAGGAGGTTATCCATGACCCTTTGAAAGGTCGATGGAGCATTTTTTAGTCCGAAGGGCATTATGACATATTCATAATGGCCGCCTTCTACAGTAAATGCTGTCTTTTCGATATCTGCTGGATTCATCTTAATCTGATGGAATCCACGAGAGAGATCAATAGTGGTAAAGTATACGCTTCTACCAAGTTTGTTTAGGACGCCA
The DNA here is from genome assembly GCA_946965025.1 of Blera fallax. Taxonomy (NCBI): domain Eukaryota; kingdom Metazoa; phylum Arthropoda; class Insecta; order Diptera; family Syrphidae; genus Blera; species Blera fallax. The sequence goes on from OX337246.1 coordinate 55,889,757, forward strand.
TTTATTTATATTTATCGCTAATTGTTTTTTCATTCAGTTTTCGATAATCAATCACTAATCGCCATTTGATTTTCCCGCAGGCATCTTTCTTTTTAGAAACGATCCAGATTGGCGAACTCCAAGGCGAATAGCTTGGTCTTATCACGCCCTGCTCTAACATTTGTTTTATTTGCGACTGAACTTCTTGTTCCTTCGCGTGACTGCACACCTCGTCGTGGTGCAAGGGCGAAGTAGAGGTCAATGACTCTCGGGACTAAGTCCCTAGACGAGACTCGAAGCTAAGATGTAGTTGCCACTTAAGCTTCTGTTCCTTTTCCCGTCTCTCCTCCGGTGGGCCGGATCAAGGTGTAATACGACCCGTGCCGAGGATCAACCTGGCGGGGGGCCCATTTAAAAAAAAAACTCAGTCGTGAACGGAGTATTCGGATACCTGGCGACCTCCGGATTAGCTTGGCTTATTTGTGTATTGCGGATCTCTGCACAGACGGACATTCCTTTCTCCGCTACTCGTGGCAACACCAAACGAATTAAAAAAAACAAATAAAAAGGAGACCGGTTCTCCTTTAAAACCGGGCGGCAGTACGGCGCTTAAGCTGTCAACCGGCAAAGCTCCTGAAGTGCTGGTAAGGGCGAAGATTGTGGCTTCACATGACCCTACCACTACCAAAAGCCGCGCGGAGCCCCAAGGTACACGTTCCACTAGGGACTCTTCGGGAACAAGGCGTCTCCTTGGTCCCTCAAAAAAGGCTTACAAAGGCTGACGCACAGCCAGCCGTATTCTGGAGCACTTTGGTAATATACCTGAGTGCAAAAGAACCGAAAAGGTGAATGCCCGATTAGAATGGGCTAAGAAGATCGCCAGTGAAGAAGCTGGGACTAGCAGCGACTCTACGTCAAAGCGTCATCGATCGTTGGAGGGATCCCTTTCGAATCCCAAGAGAACCAGGGTACAAAACACCAGTATCCCCTCCGGGCCATTCAACGTTACATCGAAGTCCTTAAAGACAAGTTAGTACTGGCGGTCATCGACAAGAGTGATGCGGACGGATATATTGCCCCTGAAAAATGGAAGTTGAGCGTCATTTTCCATTTTCCGTCTCTAGTCGATGAAGACAATATGTCGGACATGGAAACGGATGGTAATTTAAATAAAATGCACCCACTACTTTTAAGTGAGGACGAACTGTTGGAAGGGTCCTCAGACTCGAAAGCCTTAAACTCCACAGTGGTAGAGGCCTCTCTGCCTGGTTGTAGCGCTAATACTGCAGTTAGTTCAGATTAACCTCCACCACTCCATTACGGCATCTGCGGCCTTCTTCTCCGTCTGTCAAAGGATAGGGAAGATATCGTCTTGGTCCAAAAACCCTGGGTTGTTAACAACTTGGTTTGTGGACTCAAGACTCCTAATTTCTACATCCTGTATGCGCGGGCCGAAGATAAGCCAAGATCGTGTATACTGTAAAAAGTAGCCTAAAAGTAACTTAACTGCCTAATTACAGCTATCGAGATACAACTGCGGCGAAAATAGAAATGATTTACGGATGCTATTACGTCGTATCGGCGTATCTAGCCCATGAAAATATGGACTCTCTTTTTGGGGATAACCTGGAAGACTGGTTGCTGATGCAGGGAGACAAAAAACTGGCCTTATTGTAGGCTGTGACGCCAGCGCTCACCATACTTTATGGGGAAGCTCTGATATCAACAAAAGAGGTGAGCTACTTTTTGATTATATTTTAAGTACAAACCTCATTTTGTGCAACATAAGTAATGAGCCTACCTTCGTTACCAAAAACAAGCAAGAAGTGCTGGTCATCACCCTTATCTCCGATAACATCGCACAACGTATAAAGAACTGGAAGGTATCAAGAGAATCCTCATTTTCGGATCACAGGTATCTCCAATTTTCTTTATATGTAGATCCCGTTAGCCCATCTGTTTTCAGAAACTATCGTAAAACGGATTGGCTCAAATACAGGGAATACCTCAGAATACCTTAATCCTCCCTGCAACCCCCAAGAGCTTGATAGCATGGTTGAGAATCTCACCCATGCTCTCAACACAGCAATGGCTTCCTCCTGCCCTTAATTCGCCCCCGAGGCAAGAAAAAGCCGTATGTCGAAAAAGCCAAATCCAATAACTCCCAGTTTCCTTAAGAAAAATGATGGGTCTTGGACGAGAATCGCTCAATGTTCTGCTTGACACTCATTTCCGAGGCAGTTCCCATTCGGTCAGCAATATGGTTCCAAATAGACCATCAATAACCATCCCCTCAAACTTAGTCACACAGAGTAAACTCAATTGGGCAATTCACAGCTTCAAACCGTTTAAATCCGCGGGACCCGATGGCATAATACCTGCCGAACTACAGAAGTCATCTGACATTATTATGCCGGTGATCGAGACAATATTAAAATGTTGTCTCGATCTGGTGTATGTATATCTCGAGGATATGGAGAGAAGTTAAAGTTGTATTCATACCTATAGCGGGTAAATGCTCTCATACAGATCCAAAAGATTTCAGACCTATCAAGTCTATCATCATTCCTCTTAAAAACACTAGAACGATTGATTGATATCCATTTACGCAACAGTATGGATAGGAAACTACTGTCAGCGGCCCAACATGCGTATTGCAAAGGCAAACCAGTGGAGACGGCTTTACACTCATTAGTACATAATACCGAAAACTCCCTGTTCCATAAGGAATATACGATGGTCGCCTTCCTGGATATAGAAGGCGCTTTTAACAACGTCAATACATCAACAATAGCAGATGCACTTTCAGACTTGAAGGTGGACAGCTCACTTTGCGAACTATTTAATCTACTTCTTAATGGTCGGATTATCAACTCCAAGCTGGGGGAGGCATTCCGCAAGGAGGTGTTCTAGCCCCCCTTCTTTGGAATTTGGTGGTCAACGAACTATTGATAATCCTGGAGGGCGAGGGATGCACGGCGATCGCCTCTGCAGATGATGCTGCTATAGCTGTTTCAGGAAAGCACCTAAATACTCTAAAAGAGATCCTACAGAACGCTCTAAACAAGCTAACACGTTGGGCGGGTCGCTGTCGTTTGGATGTAAATCCCCACAAAACTGAACTGGTACTCTTCACCAGGAAATGTAAAATTCCGACAGTTGACCCTCCCTCTCTCAATGGTATCAGCTTAACTTTCTCTGAAAAAGCTAAATATCTGGGTCTTATCCTGGACAGGAAGCTAAGCTGGAAACCTATCATACAAGAAAGAGTCAAAAAGGCTACCGTAGCCCTTTTTCATGCAAAAAACGCATTGGCAATAAATGGGGCCTACAACTTCGAATAAATCACTGGCTCTACATCTCGGTCATTAGACCGATACTCACATACGGGGTAATAGTCTGGTGGACAGCCTTAGATAAAGCTATAAATATCGACTATCTAGGTAAGGTCCAACGTACAGCTTGTCTGTGCATAAACGGAGCATTACGATCAACGTCGTCTTGAAGCTACCCAACAGTGGTCAAGAAAAGAATTCGGCCACGCCTCTATTTTGAATAAACTCAAAATCCCGAAAGAACGGACTACACCATCCCTTGTCTAAATTTTGAGAAGAACCACAAAGTCACCATCCCTTCCAGATAGTTCTGGGACGAGGCATCTGTAGAAGATGATTCAATTCACTTCTACACAGACGGGTCAAAAACCAAAGGCGGAGTTGGTGCAGGTCTTTTCTCTGATAAGCTTAACCTTAAGCTCTCCTTCTCACTCACCCCGACTTTCAGGCAATAAAATTTGTAAAAATTTGCTTGTGTGGCGTGAATGATGAAGCTCGTATGACTTTTAGACTTAGAGCGAATTAGCTTCAAAGTTTTTGCTTTTTAAGACAAACATTTTCTATCTATTTATCAATCTTTCTTTTTCTATCCTTTAAAACAAACATTTCTTCGGGACATTGAAGTATGCACCAATACACTGCAATACAGATCGAACTTAATATTGTTCGCTTACAAAACATTTCATACCGTTATTTTACCATCCCTCATCGAACTCAGAGAAAATCCTCTCAATTATCTCTTATTCGCATTCGCACACGTTGTTTTGTTTGTACAGTGTGACCATAGTGGAATATTTAGAACAGCAGTGAATATATTTTTTTTCGAAAAATAATCGGATATAAAAGTGGAATATTTATTCTTCAAAAGAATATTTAGATAAGAAATATAAAGAATATAAGAACTACATATATTCTTCCCTTCAATTAATTTTATTATAAATAAATTAATCACGTAATATTTAAATACTAATTTGAATATGTAGTAATCCCGTAGAAGATGAACAATTAGATTTTGATTTTGAAAACTATTAATTTTTAACATTTTTTTGTGTTTTGTTTATTGGATTAATACCCATTTTCGGTTTATCATTTTTTACGTTTTATATAAAATAAACTTTTATTTATTTTTTATTAAAGGGGTATTAGGTACCAAGTGGAATATAAAAGTCGAATAAAAAAATATTGAAATTGAATATAAATATTCCAGCTCTCCGGCTGAGTGGAATATTTTTGAGAGAAGCTAATGGTCACACTGGTTATGTATGCATTGCCGCTCGAACACGTTCTCTATTTCTGTTGATAAATAAAGTATTGACATAAAATGAAGTTATTCGGATATTGGTTTAGTACATACATATGAAAGTCGGGGTGAGTGAGCTCGCTACGCTCGCTAAAAAAAAAAACACTATGGACATTTCCTCGACTCATACACTGCACGGCCTTCGGCCTCACATGCAGGTGCTCAGGGCGCCGCTACGCGGCATGTTGTTAGGTATCTTTTTATTTATGTACAAACATATGTACTACATATACACAATCCCCATCTTTAGATCAACAATTTTATTTTATATTCCTATCAATCGCCGTAGCTGCCTTTATTTTAAATTCATTTAAAATGAAATCATCCATTATTATTTAAGCTCCTTGGCCATCCTCTCTGCTTCCCATCATGAAAACAGATAGGAACAAGAAAATATGCCATCCAATCAGGGGAGACAAAACGTACTATGCGTGCACATACACATGTACATATCATATTCGTTTCATGAATACGCCGAACCGAACCTCTAATGAAATAGCCAAACAGAAAAAATGTAACCAACCTCTAAAGTCTAGAATCATACAGATTCGATCATTCACGCCACGCAACACAAGAGAACCCAAATTTTTGCATACGAAACGCAATCATAAACAAACGCCCATACTCTCATTCTCCAAATGCCTTTATATGCTACACACAAAAAAGTCACTCTCCATAACAATAATATGCACATGAGCACATACATATATCGCAAAACGCATATCCACCAACCAACCCTTTAAGCATAAATACTTTTCAGGTATCTATCTATCAATCACATATTATCAATCGACCACGTGATCACTATCCCTTCTTCCACAACCTCACTCATTCTCCAAAACTCCATGCTGCAAGTAACAAACACCCATCCTCTCATTCTCCAATTGCCTTTATATGCTACACACAAAAAAGTCACCCTCCATAACAATAATATGCACATGAGCACATACATATATCGCAAAACGCATATCCACTAACCAACCCTTTAAGCACAAGTATTTTTCAGGTATCTACCTATCATTCCATTTCCTATTTTAACTCACATATTTTCAATCGACAACATGATCACTATCCCTTCTTCCACAATCTCACTCATTCTCCAAAACTCCATGGTGCCAGTAACTCAAAGAATATTTTTCTCTCTTTTGGGATGGGCTGTCCCGGTATGAGTTGTCCCTTGGTATGAGCTGTCCGGAGATGGGTTGTCCTGGGATGGGCTGTCCCTTGGGATGATGTGTCCTGGGATGAGGTGTCCCGGTATGAGTTGTCTTGGGATGGGTTGTACCCGACCCGACGTTCGGAAATGTATATATGGTCGTCGAAGGTTTTCATCCGCTGAGTGTATTGTGGAGCAATTTGGATTAGGGTTAGGATTTAATGGATCACCATGTGCTGTTTCTCTAGCTTTTATTTCGTTTATTCTACTGTTAGAGGGTTGTGTTCTGATTCGACTTAGGGCGTCTGCATTCGAGTTTAACTTTCCTTTTTTATAAACTATCTCATAGTCGAATTCCTCATGTTTCAAACGCCATCGAACTAATTTTGAGTTTGGGTCTTTTTAGATGGTCAGTGACAATTTTGAATTTGTGCCCGAATATGTATGGCCGGAAGTATCTAGTTGCCCAAACGATTGCTAAAAGTAGTTTTTCTATTGTAGAGTACTTAGTCTCTGTGTCCGTTAAGGTCCTACTGGCATCACAAATGGGTTTGTCGCTGCCTATAGTGCGCCTAATGCAAAGTTATTGGGAAATTTTGAATTGCTATAATTTTATCGGGGTGTGGCTTAACGCGTTCCCTGGTGACAATGTGTCAGAGAAAAGCTACTTCCTTACGGAGAAATTCAGACTTATCTAACTAGATTTTAAAGTCCCAAAGCCTCGCGTAATCTATCAAAAACTTTTTCTAGATTTTCAGCATGTTCTTGAAGGGATGTGGAAAAAATGATAATGTCGTCTAAATAAACTAAACAGATGATACCTTGTACATCTTTAAGGAGGTTATCCATGACCCTTTGAAAGGTCGATGGAGCATTTTTTAGTCCGAAGGGCATTATGACATATTCATAATGGCCGCCTTCTACAGTAAATGCTGTCTTTTCGATATCTGCTGGATTCATCTTAATCTGATGGAATCCACGAGAGAGATCAATAGTGGTAAAGTATACGCTTCTACCAAGTTTGTTTAGGACGCCATTTATTTATATTTATCGCTAATTGTTTTTTCATTCAGTTTTCGATAATCAATCACTAATCGCCATTTGATTTTCCCGCAGGCATCTTTCTTTTTAGAAACGATCCAGATTGGCGAACTCCAAGGCGAATAGCTTGGTCTTATCACGCCCTGCTCTAACATTTGTTTTATTTGCGACTGAACTTCTTGTTCCTTCGCGTGACTGCACACCTCGTCGTGGTGCAAGGGCGAAGTAGAGGTCAATGACTCTCGGGACTAAGTCCCTAGACGAGACTCGAAGCTAAGATGTAGTTGCCACTTAAGCTTCTGTTCCTTTTCCCGTCTCTCCTCCGGTGGGCCGGATCAAGGTGTAATACGACCCGTGCCGAGGATCAACCTGGCGGGGGGCCCATTTAAAAAAAAAACTCAGTCGTGAACGGAGTATTCGGATACCTGGCGACCTCCGGATTAGCTTGGCTTATTTGTGTATTGCGGATCTCTGCACAGACGGACATTCCTTTCTCCGCTACTCGTGGCAACACCAAACGAATTAAAAAAAACAAATAAAAAGGAGACCGGTTCTCCTTTAAAACCGGGCGGCAGTACGGCGCTTAAGCTGTCAACCGGCAAAGCTCCTGAAGTGCTGGTAAGGGCGAAGATTGTGGCTTCACATGACCCTACCACTACCAAAAGCCGCGCGGAGCCCCAAGGTACACGTTCCACTAGGGACTCTTCGGGAACAAGGCGTCTCCTTGGTCCCTCAAAAAAGGCTTACAAAGGCTGACGCACAGCCAGCCGTATTCTGGAGCACTTTGGTAATATACCTGAGTGCAAAAGAACCGAAAAGGTGAATGCCCGATTAGAATGGGCTAAGAAGATCGCCAGTGAAGAAGCTGGGACTAGCAGCGACTCTACGTCAAAGCGTCATCGATCGTTGGAGGGATCCCTTTCGAATCCCAAGAGAACCAGGGTACAAAACACCAGTATCCCCTCCGGGCCATTCAACGTTACATCGAAGTCCTTAAAGACAAGTTAGTACTGGCGGTCATCGACAAGAGTGATGCGGACGGATATATTGCCCCTGAAAAATGGAAGTTGAGCGTCATTTTCCATTTTCCGTCTCTAGTCGATGAAGACAATATGTCGGACATGGAAACGGATGGTAATTTAAATAAAATGCACCCACTACTTTTAAGTGAGGACGAACTGTTGGAAGGGTCCTCAGACTCGAAAGCCTTAAACTCCACAGTGGTAGAGGCCTCTCTGCCTGGTTGTAGCGCTAATACTGCAGTTAGTTCAGATTAACCTCCACCACTCCATTACGGCATCTGCGGCCTTCTTCTCCGTCTGTCAAAGGATAGGGAAGATATCGTCTTGGTCCAAAAACCCTGGGTTGTTAACAACTTGGTTTGTGGACTCAAGACTCCTAATTTCTACATCCTGTATGCGCGGGCCGAAGATAAGCCAAGATCGTGTATACTGTAAAAAGTAGCCTAAAAGTAACTTAACTGCCTAATTACAGCTATCGAGATACAACTGCGGCGAAAATAGAAATGATTTACGGATGCTATTACGTCGTATCGGCGTATCTAGCCCATGAAAATATGGACTCTCTTTTTGGGGATAACCTGGAAGACTGGTTGCTGATGCAGGGAGACAAAAAACTGGCCTTATTGTAGGCTGTGACGCCAGCGCTCACCATACTTTATGGGGAAGCTCTGATATCAACAAAAGAGGTGAGCTACTTTTTGATTATATTTTAAGTACAAACCTCATTTTGTGCAACATAAGTAATGAGCCTACCTTCGTTACCAAAAACAAGCAAGAAGTGCTGGTCATCACCCTTATCTCCGATAACATCGCACAACGTATAAAGAACTGGAAGGTATCAAGAGAATCCTCATTTTCGGATCACAGGTATCTCCAATTTTCTTTATATGTAGATCCCGTTAGCCCATCTGTTTTCAGAAACTATCGTAAAACGGATTGGCTCAAATACAGGGAATACCTCAGAATACCTTAATCCTCCCTGCAACCCCCAAGAGCTTGATAGCATGGTTGAGAATCTCACCCATGCTCTCAACACAGCAATGGCTTCCTCCTGCCCTTAATTCGCCCCCGAGGCAAGAAAAAGCCGTATGTCGAAAAAGCCAAATCCAATAACTCCCAGTTTCCTTAAGAAAAATGATGGGTCTTGGACGAGAATCGCTCAATGTTCTGCTTGACACTCATTTCCGAGGCAGTTCCCATTCGGTCAGCAATATGGTTCCAAATAGACCATCAATAACCATCCCCTCAAACTTAGTCACACAGAGTAAACTCAATTGGGCAATTCACAGCTTCAAACCGTTTAAATCCGCGGGACCCGATGGCATAATACCTGCCGAACTACAGAAGTCATCTGACATTATTATGCCGGTGATCGAGACAATATTAAAATGTTGTCTCGATCTGGTGTATGTATATCTCGAGGATATGGAGAGAAGTTAAAGTTGTATTCATACCTATAGCGGGTAAATGCTCTCATACAGATCCAAAAGATTTCAGACCTATCAAGTCTATCATCATTCCTCTTAAAAACACTAGAACGATTGATTGATATCCATTTACGCAACAGTATGGATAGGAAACTACTGTCAGCGGCCCAACATGCGTATTGCAAAGGCAAACCAGTGGAGACGGCTTTACACTCATTAGTACATAATACCGAAAACTCCCTGTTCCATAAGGAATATACGATGGTCGCCTTCCTGGATATAGAAGGCGCTTTTAACAACGTCAATACATCAACAATAGCAGATGCACTTTCAGACTTGAAGGTGGACAGCTCACTTTGCGAACTATTTAATCTACTTCTTAATGGTCGGATTATCAACTCCAAGCTGGGGGAGGCATTCCGCAAGGAGGTGTTCTAGCCCCCCTTCTTTGGAATTTGGTGGTCAACGAACTATTGATAATCCTGGAGGGCGAGGGATGCACGGCGATCGCCTCTGCAGATGATGCTGCTATAGCTGTTTCAGGAAAGCACCTAAATACTCTAAAAGAGATCCTACAGAACGCTCTAAACAAGCTAACACGTTGGGCGGGTCGCTGTCGTTTGGATGTAAATCCCCACAAAACTGAACTGGTACTCTTCACCAGGAAATGTAAAATTCCGACAGTTGACCCTCCCTCTCTCAATGGTATCAGCTTAACTTTCTCTGAAAAAGCTAAATATCTGGGTCTTATCCTGGACAGGAAGCTAAGCTGGAAACCTATCATACAAGAAAGAGTCAAAAAGGCTACCGTAGCCCTTTTTCATGCAAAAAACGCATTGGCAATAAATGGGGCCTACAACCTCGAATAACTCACTGGCTCTACATCTCGGTCATTAGACCGATACTCACATACGGGGTAATAGTCTGGTGGACAGCCTTAGATAAAGCTATAAATATCGACTATCTAGGTAAGGTCCAACGTACAGCTTGTCTGTGCATAAACGGAGCATTACGATCAACGTCGTCTTGAAGCTACCCAACAGTGGTCAAGAAAAGAATTCGGCCACGCCTCTATTTTGAATAAACTCAAAATCCCGAAAGAACGGACTACACCATCCCTTGTCTAAATTTTGAGAAGAACCACAAAGTCACCATCCCTTCCAGATAGTTCTGGGACGAGGCATCTGTAGAAGATGATTCAATTCACTTCTACACAGACGGGTCAAAAACCAAAGGCGGAGTTGGTGCAGGTCTTTTCTCTGATAAGCTTAACCTTAAGCTCTCCTTCTCACTCACCCCGACTTTCAGGCAATAAAATTTGTAAAAATTTGCTTGTGTGGCGTGAATGATGAAGCTCGTATGACTTTTAGACTTAGAGCGAATTAGCTTCAAAGTTTTTGCTTTTTAAGACAAACATTTTCTATCTATTTATCAATCTTTCTTTTTCTATCCTTTAAAACAAACATTTCTTCGGGACATTGAAGTATGCACCAATACACTGCAATACAGATCGAACTTAATATTGTTCGCTTACAAAACATTTCATACCGTTATTTTACCATCCCTCATCGAACTCAGAGAAAATCCTCTCAATTATCTCTTATTCGCATTCGCACACGTTGTTTTGTTTGTACAGTGTGACCATAGTGGAATATTTAGAACAGCAGTGAATATATTTTTTTTCGAAAAATAATCGGATATAAAAGTGGAATATTTATTCTTCAAAAGAATATTTAGATAAGAAATATAAAGAATATAAGAACTACATATATTCTTCCCTTCAATTAATTTTATTATAAATAAATTAATCACGTAATATTTAAATACTAATTTGAATATGTAGTAATCCCGTAGAAGATGAACAATTAGATTTTGATTTTGAAAACTATTAATTTTTAACATTTTTTTGTGTTTTGTTTATTGGATTAATACCCATTTTCGGTTTATCATTTTTTACGTTTTATATAAAATAAACTTTTATTTATTTTTTATTAAAGGGGTATTAGGTACCAAGTGGAATATAAAAGTCGAATAAAAAAATATTGAAATTGAATATAAATATTCCAGCTCTCCGGCTGAGTGGAATATTTTTGAGAGAAGCTAATGGTCACACTGGTTATGTATGCATTGCCGCTCGAACACGTTCTCTATTTCTGTTGATAAATAAAGTATTGACATAAAATGAAGTTATTCGGATATTGGTTTAGTACATACATATGAAAGTCGGGGTGAGTGAGCTCGCTACGCTCGCTAAAAAAAAAAACACTATGGACATTTCCTCGACTCATACACTGCACGGCCTTCGGCCTCACATGCAGGTGCTCAGGGCGCCGCTACGCGGCATGTTGTTAGGTATCTTTTTATTTATGTACAAACATATGTACTACATATACACAATCCCCATCTTTAGATCAACAATTTTATTTTATATTCCTATCAATCGCCGTAGCTGCCTTTATTTTAAATTCATTTAAAATGAAATCATCCATTATTATTTAAGCTCCTTGGCCATCCTCTCTGCTTCCCATCATGAAAACAGATAGGAACAAGAAAATATGCCATCCAATCAGGGGAGACAAAACGTACTATGCGTGCACATACACATGTACATATCATATTCGTTTCATGAATACGCCGAACCGAACCTCTAATGAAATAGCCAAACAGAAAAAATGTAACCAACCTCTAAAGTCTAGAATCATACAGATTCGATCATTCACGCCACGCAACACAAGAGAACCCAAATTTTTGCATACGAAACGCAATCATAAACAAACGCCCATACTCTCATTCTCCAAATGCCTTTATATGCTACACACAAAAAAGTCACTCTCCATAACAATAATATGCACATGAGCACATACATATATCGCAAAACGCATATCCACCAACCAACCCTTTAAGCATAAATACTTTTCAGGTATCTATCTATCAATCACATATTATCAATCGACCACGTGATCACTATCCCTTCTTCCACAACCTCACTCATTCTCCAAAACTCCATGCTGCAAGTAACAAACACCCATCCTCTCATTCTCCAATTGCCTTTATATGCTACACACAAAAAAGTCACCCTCCATAACAATAATATGCACATGAGCACATACATATATCGCAAAACGCATATCCACTAACCAACCCTTTAAGCACAAGTATTTTTCAGGTATCTACCTATCATTCCATTTCCTATTTTAACTCACATATTTTCAATCGACAACATGATCACTATCCCTTCTTCCACAATCTCACTCATTCTCCAAAACTCCATGGTGCCAGTAACTCAAAGAATATTTTTCTCTCTTTTGGGATGGGCTGTCCCGGTATGAGTTGTCCCTTGGTATGAGCTGTCCGGAGATGGGTTGTCCTGGGATGGGCTGTCCCTTGGGATGATGTGTCCTGGGATGAGGTGTCCCGGTATGAGTTGTCTTGGGATGGGTTGTACCCGACCCGACGTTCGGAAATGTATATATGGTCGTCGAAGGTTTTCATCCGCTGAGTGTATTGTGGAGCAATTTGGATTAGGGTTAGGATTTAATGGATCACCATGTGCTGTTTCTCTAGCTTTTATTTCGTTTATTCTACTGTTAGAGGGTTGTGTTCTGATTCGACTTAGGGCGTCTGCATTCGAGTTTAACTTTCCTTTTTTATAAACTATCTCATAGTCGAATTCCTCATGTTTCAAACGCCATCGAACTAATTTTGAGTTTGGGTCTTTTTAGATGGTCAGTGACAATTTTGAATTTGTGCCCGAATATGTATGGCCGGAAGTATCTAGTTGCCCAAACGATTGCTAAAAGTAGTTTTTCTATTGTAGAGTACTTAGTCTCTGTGTCCGTTAAGGTCCTACTGGCATCACAAATGGGTTTGTCGCTGCCTATAGTGCGCCTAATGCAAAGTTATTGGGAAATTTTGAATTGCTATAATTTTATCGGGGTGTGGCTTAACGCGTTCCCTGGTGACAATGTGTCAGAGAAAAGCTACTTCCTTACGGAGAAATTCAGACTTATCTAACTAGATTTTAAAGTCCCGAAGCCTCGCGTAATCTATCAAAAACTTTTTCTAGATTTTCAGCATGTTCTTGAAGGGATGTGGAAAAAATGATAATGTCGTCTAAATAAACTAAACAGATGATACCTTGTAGATCTTTAAGGAGGTTATCCATGACCCTTTGAAAGGTCGATGGAGCATTTTTTAGTCCGAAGGGCATTATGACATATTCATAATGGCCGCCTTCTACAGTAAATGCTGTCTTTTCGATATCTGCTGGATTCATCTTAATCTGATGGAATCCACGAGAGAGATCAATAGTGGTAAAGTATACGCTTCTACCAAGTTTGTTTAGGACGCCATTTATTTATATTTATCGCTAATTGTTTTTTCATTCAGTTTTCGATAATCAATCACTAATCGCCATTTGATTTTCCCGCAGGCATCTTTCTTTTTAGAAACGATCCAGATTGGCGAACTCCAAGGCGAATAGCTTGGTCTTATCACGCCCTGCTCTAACATTTGTTTTATTTGCGACTGAACTTCTTGTTCCTTCGCGTGACTGCACACCTCGTCGTGGTGCAAGGGCGAAGTAGAGGTCAATGACTCTCGGGACTAAGTCCCTAGACGAGACTCGAAGCTAAGATGTAGTTGCCACTTAAGCTTCTGTTCCTTTTCCCGTCTCTCCTCCGGTGGGCCGGATCAAGGTGTAATACGACCCGTGCCGAGGATCAACCTGGCGGGGGGCCCATTTAAAAAAAAAGCTCAGTCGTGAACGGAGTATTCGGATACCTGGCGACCTCCGGATTAGCTTGGCTTATTTGTGTATTGCGGATCTCTGCACAGACGGACATTCCTTTCTCCGCTACTCGTGGCAACACCAAACGAATTAAAAAAAACAAATAAAAAGGAGACCGGTTCTCCTTTAAAACCGGGCGGCAGTACGGCGCTTAAGCTGTCTACCGGCAAAGCTCCTGAAGTGCTGGTAAGGGCGAAGATTGTGGCTTCACATGACCCTACCACTACCAAAAGCCGCGCGGAGCCCCAAGGTACACGTTCCACTAGGGACTCTTCGGGAACAAGGCGTCTCCTTGGTCCCTCAAAAAAGGCTTACAAAGGCTGACGCACAGCCAGCCGTATTCTGGAGCACTTTGGTAATATACCTGAGTGCAAAAGAACCGAAAAGGTGAATGCCCGATTAGAATGGGCTAAGAAGATCGCCAGTGAAGAAGCTGGGACTAGCAGCGACTCTACGTCAAAGCGTCATCGATCGTTGGAGGGATCCCTTTCGAATCCCAAGAGAACCAGGGTACAAAACACCAGTATCCCCTCCGGGCCATTCAACGTTACATCGAAGTCCTTAAAGACAAGTTAGTACTGGCGGTCATCGACAAGAGTGATGCGGACGGATATATTGCCCCTGAAAAATGGAAGTTGAGCGTCATTTTCCATTTTCCGTCTCTAGTCGATGAAGACAATATGTCGGACATGGAAACGGATGGTAATTTAAATAAAATGCACCCACTACTTTTAAGTGAGGACGAACTGTTGGAAGGGTCCTCAGACTCGAAAGCCTTAAACTCCACAGTGGTAGAGGCCTCTCTGCCTGGTTGTAGCGCTAATACTGCAGTTAGTTCAGATTAACCTCCACCACTCCATTACGGCATCTGCGGCCTTCTTCTCCGTCTGTCAAAGGATAGGGAAGATATCGTCTTGGTCCAAAAACCCTGGGTTGTTAACAACTTGGTTTGTGGACTCAAGACTCCTAATTTCTACATCCTGTATGCGCGGGCCGAAGATAAGCCAAGATCGTGTATACTGTAAAAAGTAGCCTAAAAGTAACTTAACTGCCTAATTACAGCTATCGAGATACAACTGCGGCGAAAATAGAAATGATTTACGGATGCTATTACGTCGTATCGGCGTATCTAGCCCATGAAAATATGGACTCTCTTTTTGGGGATAACCTGGAAGACTGGTTGCTGATGCAGGGAGACAAAAAACTGGCCTTATTGTAGGCTGTGACGCCAGCGCTCACCATACTTTATGGGGAAGCTCTGATATCAACAAAAGAGGTGAGCTACTTTTTGATTATATTTTAAGTACAAACCTCATTTTGTGCAACATAAGTAATGAGCCTACCTTCGTTACCAAAAACAAGCAAGAAGTGCTGGTCATCACCCTTATCTCCGATAACATCGCACAACGTATAAAGAACTGGAAGGTATCAAGAGAATCCTCATTTTCGGATCACAGGTATCTCCAATTTTCTTTATATGTAGATCCCGTTAGCCCATCTGTTTTCAGAAACTATCGTAAAACGGATTGGCTCAAATACAGGGAATACCTCAGAATACCTTAATCCTCCCTGCAACCCCCAAGAGCTTGATAGCATGGTTGAGAATCTCACCCATGCTCTCAACACAGCAATGGCTTCCTCCTGCCCTTAATTCGCCCCCGAGGCAAGAAAAAGCCGTATGTCGAAAAAGCCAAATCCAATAACTCCCAGTTTCCTTAAGAAAAATGATGGGTCTTGGACGAGAATCGCTCAATGTTCTGCTTGACACTCATTTCCGAGGCAGTTCCCATTCGGTCAGCAATATGGTTCCAAATAGACCATCAATAACCATCCCCTCAAACTTAGTCACACAGAGTAAACTCAATTGGGCAATTCACAGCTTCAAACCGTTTAAATCCGCGGGACCCGATGGCATAATACCTGCCGAACTACAGAAGTCATCTGACATTATTATGCCGGTGATCGAGACAATATTAAAATGTTGTCTCGATCTGGTGTATGTATATCTCGAGGATATGGAGAGAAGTTAAAGTTGTATTCATACCTATAGCGGGTAAATGCTCTCATACAGATCCAAAAGATTTCAGACCTATCAAGTCTATCATCATTCCTCTTAAAAACACTAGCACGATTGATTGATATCCATTTACGCAACAGTATGGATAGGAAACTACTGTCAGCGGCCCAACATGCGTATTGCAAAGGCAAACCAGTGGAGACGGCTTTACACTCATTAGTACATAATACCGAAAACTCCCTGTTCCATAAGGAATATACGATGGTCGCCTTCCTGGATATAGAAGGCGCTTTTAACAACGTCAATACATCAACAATAGCAGATGCACTTTCAGACTAGAAGGTGGACAGCTCACTTTGCGAACTATTTAATCTACTTCTTAATGGTCGGATTATCAACTCCAAGCTGGGGGAGGCATTCCGCAAGGAGGTGTTCTAGCCCCCCTTCTTTGGAATTTGGTGGTCAACGAACTATTGATAATCCTGGAGGGCGAGGGATGCACGGCGATCGCCTCTGCAGATGATGCTGCTATAGCTGTTTCAGGAAAGCACCTAAATACTCTAAAAGAGATCCTACAGAACGCTCTAAACAAGCTAACACGTTGGGCGGGTCGCTGTCGTTTGGATGTAAATCCCCACAAAACTGAACTGGTACTCTTCACCAGGAAATGTAAAATTCCGACAGTTGACCCTCCCTCTCTCAATGGTATCAGCTTAACTTTCTCTGAAAAAGCTAAATATCTGGGTCTTATCCTGGACAGGAAGCTAAGCTGGAAACCTATCATACAAGAAAGAGTCAAAAAGGCTACCGTAGCCCTTTTTCATGCAAAAAACGCATTGGCAATAAATGGGGCCTACAACCTCGAATAACTCACTGGCTCTACATCTCGGTCATTAGACCGATACTCACATACGGGGTAATAGTCTGGTGGACAGCCTTAGATAAAGCTATAAATATCGACTATCTAGGTAAGGTCCAACGTACAGCTTGTCTGTGCATAAACGGAGCATTACGATCAACGTCGTCTTGAAGCTACCCAACAGTGGTCAAGAAAAGAATTCGGCCACGCCTCTATTTTGAATAAACTCAAAATCCCGAAAGAACGGACTACACCATCCCTTGTCTAAATTTTGAGAAGAACCACAAAGTCACCATCCCTTCCAGATAGTTCTGGGACGAGGCATCTGTAGAAGATGATTCACTTCACTTCTACACAGACGGGTCAAAAACCAAAGGCGGAGTTGGTGCAGGTCTTTTCTCTGATAAGCTTAACCTTAAGCTCTCCTTCTCACTCACCCCGACTTTCAGGCAATAAAATTTGTAAAAATTTGCTTGTGTGGCGTGAATGATGAAGCTCGTATGACTTTTAGACTTAGAGCGAATTAGCTTCAAAGTTTTTGCTTTTTAAGACAAACATTTTCTATCTATTTATCAATCTTTCTTTTTCTATCCTTTAAAACAAACATTTCTTCGGGACATTGAAGTATGCACCAATACACTGCAATACAGATCGAACTTAATATTGTTCGCTTACAAAACATTTCATACCGTTATTTTACCATCCCTCATCGAACTCAGAGAAAATCCTCTCAATTATCTCTTATTCGCATTCGCACACGTTGTTTTGTTTGTACAGTGTGACCATAGTGGAATATTTAGTGAGTGAATATATTTTTTTTCGAAAAATAATCGGATATAAAAGTGGAATATTTATTCTTCAAAAGAATATTTAGATAAGAAATATAAAGAATATAAGAACTACATATATTCTTCCCTTCAATTAATTTTATTATAAATAAATTAATCACGTAATATTTAAATACTAATTTGAATATGTAGTAATCCCGTAGAAGATGAACAATTAGATTTTGATTTTGAAAACTATTAATTTTTAACATTTTTTTGTGTTTTGTTTATTGGATTAATACCCATTTTCGGTTTATCATTTTTTACGTTTTGTATAAAATAAACTTTTATTTATTTTTTATTAAAGGAGTATTAGGTACCAAGTGGAATATAAAAGTCGAATAAAAAAATATTGAAATTGAATATAAATATTCCAGCTCTCCGGCTGAGTGGAATATTTTTGAGAGAAGCTAATGGTCACACTGGTTATGTATGCATTGCCGCTCGAACACGTTCTCTATTTCTGTTGATAAATAAAGTATTGACATAAAATGAAGTTATTCGGATATTGGTTTAGTACATACATATGAAAGTCGGGGTGAGTGAGCTCGCTACGCTCGCTAAAAAAAAAAACACTATGGACATTTCCTCGACTCATACACTGCACGGCCTTCGGCCTCACATGCAGGTGCTCAGGGCGCCGCTACGCGGCATGTTGTTAGGTATCTTTTTATTTATGTACAAACATATGTACTACATATACACAATCCCCATCTTTAGATCAACAATTTTATTTTATATTCCTATCAATCGCCGTAGCTGCCTTTATTTTAAATTCCTACGCACCATTTCATTTAAAATGAAATCATCCATTATTATTTAAGCTCCTTGGCCATCCTCTCTGCTTCCCATCATGAAAACAGATAGGAACAAGAAAATATGCCATCCAATCAGGGGAGACAAAACGTACTATGCGTGCACATACACATGTACATATCATATTCGTTTCATGAATACGCCGAACCGAACCTCTAATGAAATAGCCAAACAGAAAAAATGTAACCAACCTCTAAAGTCTAGAATCATACAGATTCGATCATTCACGCCACGCAACACAAGAGAACCCAAATTTTTGCATACGAAACGCAATCATAAACAAACGCCCATACTCTCATTCTCCAAATGCCTTTATATGCTACACACAAAAAAGTCACTCTCCATAACAATAATATGCACATGAGCACATACATATATCGCAAAACGCATATCCACCAACCAACCCTTTAAGCATAAATACTTTTCAGGTATCTATCTATCAATCACATATTATCAATCGACCACGTGATCACTATCCCTTCTTCCACAACCTCACTCATTCTCCAAAACTCCATGCTGCAAGTAACAAACACCCATCCTCTCATTCTCCAATTGCCTTTATATGCTACACACAAAAAAGTCACCCTCCATAACAATAATATGCACATGAGCACATACATATATCGCAAAACGCATATCCACTAACCAACCCTTTAAGCACAAGTATTTTTCAGGTATCTACCTATCATCCCATTTCCTATTTTCACTCACATATTATCAATCGACCACATGATCACTATCCCTTCTTCCACAATCTCACTCATTCTCCAAAACTCCATGGTGCCAATAACTCAAAGAATATTTTTCTCTCTTTTGGGATGGGTTGTCCTGGGATGGGCTGTCCCTTGGGATGAGGTGTCCTGGGATGAGGTGTCCCGGTATGAGTTGTCTTGTGATGGGTTGTACCCGACCCAAAAAAATGTAACCAACCTCTAAAGTCTAGAACCATACAGATTCGATCATTCACGCCACGCAACACAAGAGAACACAAATTTTCGCACACGAAACGCAAAACCACCAACAAACACACATACTCTCATTCTCCAATTTCCTTCATATCCTACACGCAAAAAGGTCACCCTCTATAACAATAATATGCACATGAGCACATACCCGTGTGGAGTTTAGTCAGTTCTCCCATCGGGCGCGTCCCCAGGTGGCGGATTGGGGGGCCCTGTGCGCGTGTGTACCATATGGTGCACACGCACCATATTGGTGGAAATATCAAATACCACCCGCGGACCAAAAAACTGACAGGAGGTGGATACTCTATAAAAATCTAACATGGAAGAGACGAAAAGGAATGAAGTTACGGTGCAGGGATTCGGATCCCCAGTACCGGCGGCGGAGAGTGCGAAAGCAGGCTCAAAGTCGTCGAGATACAATGACTGCAATAGAAATAGAAATGAAAGCAATAGTGTTATTGCACCGACTACAGCAGTGGTAAACTTGGCTGCTGTAGCCAGTAATGTTACAAGTCAAGAGTCTAACGACGCGAATACGGTCCTTGATCCGTTCAGAAAGAGTACACGGTTTGCGCGCTCGCCAATAAAAGGCGCTTCTCCTAGAGACAATACGCGGTCGTATTCGAAATCGTCTTCACCCACAAAAGTGATAGACTCGATAAAATCCACTGATACTGCTCAAGACGCCCAAAATAGCAATGTCAACCACGAGAGCACTAAAATGCTACAACTCGGACTGAAAATAGACGGCCTTATTAATTTTTACAAGGACAAGCATAACGTCCATGGGGAAATTAAAAAAATGGGCACGCTCATTAAGTCTGTTTTCCGGGAGGCGGAATCCGAGGTTGCTGATCTACGAAGTGAGATAGCTGTTCTCCGAGAACAGATAAAGCACCTTAGTCGTAGTTCCAACAATAGCCAAACGACAATAGCCACACAAACTAACATAGCCCCGGCCGAAATAAAAACGGGAAGAAACGTGACGGGTAAAGAAACACGGCCGACAGACAAGAGTCAAACGTACGAACGGCCTTTCAAAAGAACCAGAGAGGATGACGGAATAGGTAGCCGGTCCGAAGAGCAACCAATAAAAGATAATGCTCGGAAAAAGACGCGGACGAACTCGCCAAAGAAGCCAAACCGCGACAACAGCTCAAATTCGGCTAAAAAAGCTTTAGTCTTGGACCAGAATAAGCAAACGGGAAAGGTAATTAAAACAAAACCCAAGCCAAATCCAGAGAACAAGTCGACACAAGAGTGGGTTAAGGTTGGCAAGAAAACGCGAGGCGCGAGTGGCAAAAAACCGCGACCTGATGCGATAGTTATCAAAAAAACCGGAGAACTATCGTACGCGGACATGCTTCGGAGACTGAAGTCTGACCCTTCACTTCAAGAAGTAGGGTCGAATGTTAGTCGAATCCGGAAAACTGCGAGTGGAGATCTCCTACTCTCGCTTAGCAAATCTGCGAATCCTACAACTGCGTTTTATAAAGACAAAATTAAAGAAGCGCTGGGAGAAAGTGGCAGTGTTTGGTCCATAACGCAAGAAGTCTTGCTGGATTGCAAAGATATTGACGAAGCCACATCGAAAGAGGAGATATGTGCCGCTCTATCAGAGCAAGTTAGTTTCGAGATCAAAACTTCTATGATCAAAAGTGTTAGAAAAGCCTATGGCGGAACGCAAACTGCTAAAATAAGCATTCCAGTGGAAATCGCGAACAAGCTGCTTAAAATCCGTAAAGTACGCATCGGCTGGGTTTACTGTCGCATACGAGAAACAATTGTGCCAAAACGTTGCTTCAGATGCCTTGAGTTTGGACACTTCGCGAAAGCATGCAAAAATCCTCAAGATCGATCGGTTTTGTGCATTAAGTGCGGAGAGCCTGGTCATAAATTGAAGGACTGCAAAGCCAAACCGAATTGCTTACTATGCAAAATTAAGTGCGTAAAATCTGATCATATAACTGGTAGCATTAGATGTCCAGAATACCAACACGCGTTAGAAGCTATTTCGAAAAAAATATGAATATCTTGCAGCTTAACCTTAACCATTGTGAAGCGGCTCATGACCTTTTACAGCAAACGGTTCGAGAACTAAAAATTGATGTAGCTATACTCTGTGAGCAATACCAAAACTTAACCGACAATAAATGGTTCACCGACGCCACGAATAAGTCCGCAATCTGGGTGTGCGGAGACGCGTCAATCCAGGAATATCCGGAGGTTTGTGGGGATTTCTTTGTACGGGCTAAGATAAATGGTATTTATATATACAGCTGCTATATACCACCTAGTGCTACTATCGAAAGTTTCGAGACGATTTTGGATAGGCTAGTTGCGGACATTACAGGCAGAAGTCCTGTCATAATAGCGGGCGATTTCAACGCCTGGGCCACAGAATGGGGCAGTTCATATACTAATCGTAGGGGGACTATTTTACTTGAAGCGTTTTCTTGTTTGGATATTGTTTTAGCTAACAACGGAAGCACAAACACATTTCGTACAGCCAAATCGGGATCTATCGTTGACATCACGTTTGCAAGTAGCGGCCTTATACGAGATGATAGCTGGCGCGTGAGCGATCACTATACACATAGTGATCACAATGCAATTCTCTTCACCGCCGGTTTTAGGCCATCAATTCGCAATGATCGCACAATACTCAAGCGATCTAAATGGAACGTAAATACTCTTGATGAGGACCTTTTAAGCTTCGCCATTAGTGAGGCGATAATTGAAACCAGAACCGCAGAGGAATTCGCAACGGAGGTATCACGGGTATTAACCAATGCGTGTAATATATCAATGTCCAGGCTGGGAACGGGAAAACATCGACCACCAGTATATTGGTGGACCCCTGAAATCGCGGAGCTGAGATCGATGTGTCACCGAGCACGCAGAATTTATCAGCGATCCCGAACCCGGAACGTTCGGGAACAACAACCCGAATCCGCCCGAATTGCATATCGAGAAGCAAGAACTCGTTTGAAAGAAGCGATTAAGTGTAGCAAACGTCTTTGCTTTAAGGACCTCTGTGAACAACTTAATAAAGACGTCTGGGGTAAGGCTTATAAAATTATATCAATGAGGCTAAAAGGCCCCCGTTTGCAGTCGCCAACGTGTCCGGTATTGATTCAAAAAATAGTAGCAACCCTATTTCCTCGCCAAGAAAGTAGGGAGGTGACTAGCCAAAGCGTCCACGACAGTGCGCTCATAGCTATGATAACTCGTGAAGAATTATTCGAAGCATGTAAGAAGATAAGCGATAGAACGGCTCCGGGACTGGATGGAATCCCAAATAGAGCCCTAAGAGTCGCTATCCACGCTCGACCAGACTTATTTACTGAAATGTTTAACATCTGTCTTCACGAGGGCGTTTTCCCTGAGCCTTGGAAGCGCCAACGGCTAGTTTTACTCCCGAAAGGAAAGGGGAGCCCAAATGAACCGTCGTCCTATCGTCCTCTTTGTTTGCTCGATACAGTCGGAAAAATCTTTGAGCGAATAATTTACAATAGGCTCTTGCCAGCTATTGAAATAGCAGGAGGCCTATCAGAGCACCAATACGGTTTTCGCAAGGCACGCTCCACGGTTGATGCTATAAACGCGGTAATATCGAAAGCAAGAACCGCTATACAAGGAAAACGTTGGAAAGGCGGTACTAAGAAATACTGCGCAATTATAACTCTGGACGTAAAAAATGCGTTTAACTCGGCGAACTGGGAACGCATTATGAGAAGTCTTTATCGAATTGAAATACCGGGCTATCTTTGTAAAATAATTAATAACTATTTTGCCAACAGAGTCCTCTTCTATGACTCTGACGAAGGTATTAAGACCTACGACGTAACTGGCGGTGTTCCACAAGGCTCGGTCTTAGGTCCTCTGCTATGGAATGCTATGTACGACGAAATTCTACGCCTACAGATTCCAAGAGAAGCGTCAATCATCGGCTTTGCGGATGACATCGCCGTGGTGGTCGTAGCAAAAACAATTGAAGAAGTTGTACTCCACGGTAACGAGACAATTGAAACGGTACGTCGTTGGCTAGCTGACGCCGGTTTGCAACTTGCCGACCATAAAACTGAAGCGGTGCTCATTACAAGTAGGAAAGTCCGTAAAACGATATCTCTTAGAGTCGGGCGCCACGAAGTAGTTTCCCAACCATTTATCAAGTACCTTGGTGTAATTATCGACGCTAGGTTAAATTTCAAACACCATCTTGAATATGCTTGCAAAAAATCCTCAAAAACTGTTAGTGCACTTTCAAGGCTAATGAGCAATATAGGAGGCCCAAAGCAGAATAAAAGACTTCTTATTGCAAGAGCTGCCAGTTCAATCAATATGTACGCAGCAGAAATATGGTCAAGTGCCGCAAAAGTTAAGTCTTACGTGCGGGGAGTTAAATCCGTCCACCGTCTCAGCGCACTTAGGGTCGCCAGTGCGTTTCGAACGGTTTCAAACGATGCTATACTCGTCGTATCCTCAATGCTGCCCATCGACATACTTGCTGAAGAAATGAAAAGACTTCGAAGCGAGCGAGTTCGAAACGGTCGGGTAAACGACGAAAAAAGGAAATACGAAAGGAACTGCAGTATCGCAACCTGGCAACAGCAATGGAATGAATCCTCAAAGGGAAGATGGACGCATCGTCTTATACCAATTATCGATGTATGGATAAAACGCGATCACGGTGAAACAAACTTTTACCTAACTCAGTTCCTGACGGGACATGGCTGTTTCAGAGAATACCTCTACAAACGCAAATACGAAATTGCCCCAAACTGTCCACACTGTGAACATGTTTCGGAAAACGTAGAACACGTATTTTTTCATTGCCCACGGTATGCAAACGAGAGGATTGCCCTTCGGGAACAGTTTGGGGAGTGGGCTACTCCCGAGAATGTTGTAAATTACATGCTCCAGAATGATGATAACTGGAACATCGTAAGCACCGTGGCGGTACGCATAATGAGCGATCTTAGGCATCTAGAGCGTCTACGCAACGCGAATAATTCAAGCCACCGCGCTTCAAACGCATAATAACACATAATGGCGAATAGGAGAATATTGCCTTAAAAGGCTAACCAGCCCCGCGAAGTATTACCTAACGGCAGTTCCACGGGGAGAGTGGTTTGATGTGTGCAGGGTGTGGTTTAGCACGTAGGCGTATTCCTGACTCCATTAGCCAGGTTTACGAATCGTGCATGCCAGTAGCTCGGGTTACTGGTATCTATGAAGATTACACATCCTTTGGCGCAACCATAAAAAAAAAAAAAAAAAAAAAAAGCACATGAGCACATACATATATCGCTCAACGCATATCCACCAACCAACCCTTTAAGCATAAATACTTTTCAGGTATCTATCTATCAATCACATATTATCAATCGACCACGTGATCACTATCCCTTCTTCCACAACCTCACTCATTCGCCAAAACTCCATGCTGTAACCCAAAGCATATTTTTCTCTCTTTTGGGATGAGCTGTCCCGGGATGAGTTGTCCCTTGGTATTAGGTGTCCGGGGATGGGTTGTCCTGGGATGGGCTGTCCCTTGGGATGAGGTGTCCTGGGATGAGGTGTCCCGGTATGAGTTGTCTTGGGATGGGTTGCGATGACACCAGAACACATACTACAGGTGGCGGTGTTGCCATTGTGGTCAAAAAAGGTCTTGCATATTGACGCCGGCACTACCGGCATTTATTTTGCTTAATACAAGCACTTAAACAATCTAAACTTAAAACTAAGACTTAAAAACTAAAGGCAAATACGATAGGAGAGGAGAGGTAAGGCAGGAAGGCAAGGTCGAGATATGGTTATTCGGTATTGGGGCGATGCAGAAGGTTGTTTCGAAGGGAGGTTCT
This sequence comes from Blera fallax, assembly GCA_946965025.1. Classification (NCBI taxonomy): domain Eukaryota; kingdom Metazoa; phylum Arthropoda; class Insecta; order Diptera; family Syrphidae; genus Blera; species Blera fallax. The sequence goes on from OX337246.1 coordinate 55,915,157, forward strand.
GCTGCAGTGGAAGTCAAAAGTATTTTCCGTATTGTTGGCCAAACGCAGCATTCTAGACAGTGGTGCGTTAAAACCATAATTAGTGCGATGAGGAAAAAGACGGAAGAGTGGAATAGACCTTAGATTACGGGGATTGGTATTAAATGAGATTAGTTCAAGAAGCGCGGGGCAGTCAATGTAACCAGTAATTAGCTGATGAAGGAAGAGTATGTCAGCAATTTTGCGACGATCTTCGAGAGATTGGAGATTGATCAGTTTTAAACGATCAGGGTAGGGAGGCAAGTTGTATCTATCAACCCAAGGGAGATCGCGAAGAGCGAAACGGATAAACCTGCGCTGGACGGCTTCAATACGTTGGGTGTGTACAGCGTAGTGTGGCGACCATACCTGGCTAGCGTATTCAAGGATGGGTCTAACGAAGGTGATATAAAGTGATTTGGTAACGTAGGGGTTCGAAAATTCCTTGGACCAACGCTTCACAAAGCCAAGCGCAGAATTGGCTCTACTTATTACGTTGTCGATATGAGAACGGAAGTTAAGTTCCCTATCGCAGGTAACGCCTAAGTCTCGCAAAGATGAGACTGATGGGACAATCTCGTTGCAGAGAAAGTAGTTCCTAGGGGTTGGTGGGAGGCGTTTACGAGTATAGGTGATGGACTGGCATTTACTAACATTTAGTTCGAGATAATTTTTCTGACACCAGACAGAAAATCTGTTAAGGTCATCTTGAAGAGGGCGAGAATCAGATGGAGAAGATATATATCTAAATATTTTCATATCATCGGCGTAGACAGAGAAATAAGAGTCTTTAATAATGAAAGCGACATCGTTGGTGGCCAGGACGAAAAGTAAAGGACCAAGGTGGCTGCCCTGAGGGACTCCCGAGGTGGCTTTAATGGGGTTAGAGAGAGAAGATCTAAATATAACCTCGTAATGTCGACCTTCTAAGTACGATTTGATCCAATTGACAAAACCAGGTTGAAAACCTAGAGTTTTTAACTTAAGAGTAATAATCCGATGCGAGATTTTATCAAATGCTTTGCTGAAGTCAGTGGCAATTACGTCAATTTCATTGCCATCTTCAAATGCATATAGTGCTTTAGAAACGAATTCTGTTAGGTTGGTAGTTGTTGATCTTCCTTTAAGAAATCCGTGTTGGTTAGTAGAAAATAAGGATTTGCAATGAAAAAACATCGAGTCGTACACTATGCTTTCAAAGAGTTTCGGTATGCATGAGAGTTTAGCTATAGGCCGATAGTTGGGTATTTCATTTTTTGGGCCTTTCTTGTGAATGGGGATGATAAATGAGTGCTTCCAAGAAAGGGGGAAAGAACTTTCGGATAAGGACATGAGAAAAAGAGAAGTCAAGGGTTGAGCCAAGTGCGTCACGCATTTTTTTAGAACAATTGCAGGTAACCCATCAGGACCGGGGGAGTAGTCATCCTTAAGTTTGTTAATCTTCTCCGTGACAAGTAGCGCGGTGATATTAACCGAAACTAAAGAAGTTTGGGCGCAATTGTCCATATAAGAGAAATAATTATGGTCGGGTTCGGAGATGCGGTCTGTAAACGACTGACTAAAAAAGTGAGCGAATAAGTTTGCGACAATTTTGGGGTCTGATGAGGAGGTGTTGCCGAGTTTAAGAGTAGATGGATAACTATCAGATTTACGTTTGGCATTTATGAAATGATAGAATCGCTTAGGATCAGTAATTAAACTGGATTGCATTCGGTCAAGGTAATCATGATAAAGAGCCTCGGAGAGTTCGGCGAATTGATTGTGTGAGTGGTGATAAATGGAGTAGTCATAGCCAGAACGAGATTTCAAGTATGCTCTCCAAAGTTTGTTCCTCTTGTTACGAAGTGAGCGTAATTGTTTATTATACCATGGTGGGGATGAAGAACAATTTTTTTGGAGCGAGTACGGAACAGTTTGAAGAAGGCAATCGAATATTACAGAATAGAAAGACGAGAGAGCATTATCCACAGTCACGCGTGCGAAGTTAAAATTAACATTACCGAGCAGGTTGTTAAGTTTGGCGAAGTCAGCTTTCCGGAAGTTGAAGCTGTAAGAATTCTGAGTATGAATGTTGGAATTCATGTCACCATAGGAAAATGAAAGAAAGAGGGGTGGATGGTAGTGGTCTAGAGTAGAGAGAAGGTGACTACTTTCTGTAACAATACAATTATCAGCATCGGTTGAGAAAATGAGATCAAGTTGTCTGCCAAGGTTATTAGTTACGCCACTGATTTGATAGAGGCCAGAGTTGGAGAGACAATCGACGAAAATTATTTCTTTTTCTGAGGTTGCATTTGAGGTAACAAAATGAGACTCATCTTCAGACAGAGCCCAATGCAGATGGGGAAGATTAAAATCCCCTAAGATTATGACATCGTCGCTTGGATCAGTAACATCAAAGAGAGAGTCTATAGCATCTACAGCAAGTTGGTAGCCTAGAATTGGTTGGGAGGGGCGAATGTAACAGCAAAGTAGGTATAGATTACGCGTAAGGATGGTAATTTTGGCGCAAATAAACTCGAAATTTGCGGTATGCGACGTTTTATAGAGTGCTGAGTCGAAACGGTTGTGTATAGCCAGAAGAACTCCCCGACCAGAAGAGTCATCGTCTTTCTCAAGACCGTCATCGCGAAAGATGTCAAAGTCAGAGGTAAATAACTCGTTACTCTTATAAACCGATGAGAGATTTGTTTCAGTTAGGGCGAAGACGTCGTAGGGAAGTTTTTGAGAATTGAGGAACACAGTGGAAGTTTTGGTACGCAAGCCGCGTACATTTTGGTAGTAAATGGATAGGTGTTTAACAGGGCTTGTGTTCGCGTTATTAGGGCATGGCGTTTTACTGCTGGGTAGGTTAGGAACGAAAATAGTTTTTGTAGTTAGCGCGAGTTCTTTGTAGATGGGAGATGCGTTTCGATTCAACATGGGAGGCAAAAGTGGACAGATCATTAGCTACATTACTGGGTTCAAGATTGAGACATTCATGATAACGGACGAAAATCTGTTTGAGTTCAGCGGGGTTGGTTGGAAGCCCTTCTTGGTGAAGCGAGACCATGACATTGGTTTTAGTGATCCCGTCAATACAGACAGTGTCGTCTTTGTTGTGTAAGTAGGCTAAGTAGAGGCGCACATTATCATAGATCTTGCGATCTCGCAACCGTGATAGAACATAGCGATCAACTTCGCCGGATTCAGAAAGCTGCTTCGTAAGTTTGGCAGTGGGAGGAAATAATGGATCTAAGAAAGAGGGGGATGGTACAACAGAATTAGAGGAGTTAATAAGCGGGGAAAGTGTGGAAGAATTGGCCGAATGAGAAGAAGTGGAAGAGAAAGAAGGTTTGGAGGGGGAAGGATTGAGGGTATGGGAGTGAATAAAGTTCGGATAATTGGTGGATGATGGATTTTTACCAGGAGGCGGGCGTTTATTTTTAGGGGCAGCAAAATTGGGATAGTTAGCTGGTGGAAAAGTTATTTTTGGAGCTGGGGTATTCAGTGGGGGAATGGGGGCGGGTGTGAGATCAAATGACACGCGCTTACTGATAGGCGATTTAAAGGTAGGGGGTCTTACAAAGTTAGGGAATATTCCCGTTTTTAGAGTCCAATTAGAACTAGGGCTGATTTCGGAGTTGGCGGATTTTGAATTGTGAGTGAGGGGTTTGCGGGTTGCGGGTTGTGGGATTGACTTACTGGAGCTAGAGCTTGAGTTATTTTTCTTATTGCTAGCCTGTTTCTTGTTAGGTTTTTCTGTCCATTTACTGACACGCATCTTTCCAAGGGTGAAGTTAGTACCAGTAGGATTGTGGAACAACCATTCGTATCTGGACGGGAGGTCAAATTTGAAGTATGTACTGCTCTTGTGGTGGGATGGCGCGAGCATTTTGCATTGGCTGATGATGATACCAAATTTCTTTTCGAAGAAATTCGTAACCCAAGAAACGTCAGCGTTAGGAGGAGCACCTTTGATGAGGAGGGTGGTTACCTGCTGGTTATCTGAACGCAATTTGTCCAGCCTTCGCCGCCACTCGGAAGGTGTCCATGTTGTCCCAAACTGTTTGATGAGATTGCGTGTGGCGGGGACGGGAGGATTAGACGCTGTAAATGCTGCAGACTCCTGGCTTGAGAGGGCGTTGGAAGAATTTTCGGATTGAGCAGTCTGCTGTAGCTGAGGAGGACGAGGTAAGCTTGAGTTGGCATCGGTTTCCAAAAGTTCGTCGAAAATTGAGGTGTTGTAGTCGACAATCGGTTTATGGATGCTGTGGGTTGGAAAGTCATCGATTTTATTGTTAACCGTTTCAATGTGATTTTCGATATCGAAGATTGTTGAACGTGTCGCTGTAAGTTCGTCACCGATCTCGTTGATTTTATCGAGAATTACTTCGAACATAGGATCAGGCTGTGTGGGAGATGGTTGTTTGGTTGAAGATGTTTGAAGATGTATATCGATGTCTTCACGCAGGGAGTTTATTGACTCGGAGATTTTTTTGTTGGAAATGAATTCCTGGGCACACTTATTTTTGAGATCGCTTAAGGATGAGTTCAATTTGTCCAAGTTGGTTTCGAGGTTTGTGAATCTAGTTGAAACCATCTCGGTCAAACTATTAGTTTGTTTTTCTATGTTGATGAGCTTAGGAATGATGAGGTCAGTAGAGGACTGTAACGAGCGGCCAAGGTCATCAACATATCTAACACTACTCTCTAAGTTCGATAGTTTAACCGTGATCATTTTCGCTTGACCTTTACGGAAAGAGTCAATGGAGTCACTGAGGCACTTAATTGCTAGGAGCACATGCGAAAGAGAGATATTTTTACATTCTTCGCAGAAGAAAAGGAGGTTGTCGGAGAATTCTTTAACGAAAACTGTATTTCTTTTGTTTAGTCCGACACAACACGCATGAAAAGATTTACCACAGATGCCCTTACAAGCGACCCAGTCGGCATTACTATCGACGATTGCACAATTTTTGATACCGCAAGACATGACAATTGATAATGAACGGAAGAGTAAAAACAAAAAGAAGTGGGTCACGTTTTTAGAACGCGTCGGCGAAAAACAATTGCGAAAAAGTGGCGAAAGAGAAAAAAAAAATTATGTGGGTAACTGCTAACGCGGCGAGAATTACCGAAATTAATAATAAATTAATTTGAGGGAGCACAAAGAAAAATGAACTGAACACGGTTACGGTCAATTGACAATGACCCTTGCACATACCCTTTGCTCCTATACACATTTTAATGTTATTGAAGTTGTTGGTGTTGACATTACTCTTGAAGACAACTCGAAGCTGAGTATTTTTTCCGCCTATTTCCCTGGAAGAAATAGAACCGCAGAGAAATTAGCTCACTTCAAAAGAGACATACAAAAGTTGTTAAGAATAAACAACAAAATAATTGTTGGTGGTGACTTCAACAGTCGTCATCAGGCATGGAATTGTCAAAGGTCAAATTGCTGGGGAAACGTGTTGCACGATATGATAGGGACCTATCCAAACCACGCCATGCTATACCCGATGTCACATACATACGTTCCTACATCTCTCCATAAAAATCCTTCTACTCTTGACTTCTTTCTTTCAAACGTTCCAAACAATTGCTCTCAACCAAAAACCCATAATAATCTAGGATCTGACCATCTTCCAGTTTCTCTTATACTAAACAATACATATGCATTTAACAACACACCTATGTCTTACAAATACTCAGCTGCAAACTGGAGATTATTCAAAACTTTCATTGACAACAGGTTAAATCACTGTGAGGCATCGTTAAGATCCATCTGCAATACTGAACAAGTAGATGATATGTGCAAAAAATTCACTGACGTCATTGTTAGAGCTGCTGAATATTCGATTCCCAATGTTCCCATAAAATATACAAAAACTCCGCTGCCGGAGAATATTCTTTTGCTAATTCGTTTAAGAAACACTGAGCGACGAAAATGGCTGCGTTTTCGAATAGACTTTACAGTACCAAGTTCCTTAACAAAGCAATAAAGGAAGCAATCGCAACATACAAGAACACGCGTTGGAGTAATGTTCTATCCTCTTTCGAAAAATCAAGCAAACCATTTTGGAAGGTGTCGAAAATTCTTAAAAAAAGATGTTCTACTATTCCTCCCCTGAAAGATTCCAATCGTCTCTTCATCAGCCCTGAAGAAAAGACGAACTTATTGGCCGATACTTTCAGTAGAAATCATATAGTAGCAGCAAATCAAAGCGATAGCCATACTGTAAACGACGTAATGCGTACTAAAACAATTGTATCTAATTCCCCTGTCCTGCTAGACGAATCTGACCTAGTGTCAGAGAGAACAGTCAAGGAACTAATAAAATCCCTGAAGCCGAATAAATCCCCTGGATTGGACAAAATTAACAATAGGTTGCTTAAAGCTATTCCTTCCAGTGGCATCAGTTACTTAACATTCATCTCCAACTCATGCTTACAGCTTTGTTATTTTCCCGTTCAATGGAAAACAGCTATGATTGTGCCTATCGCAAAACCTGGAAACCCAGAGAAAACCCTGGTAGTTACAGACCTATCAGCTTGCTAAGTTCCATTAGTAAACTATTTGAAAATTTTGTTAAGGAAAAAATTAATAATCATCTAATGGATAAAAATATTATCCCCAACTTTCAGTTTGGTTTTAGAAAGGGGCATAACACATGTCACCAAGTAGCGAGAATCAAAATTCATGTACGCTATAAGTTTAGAACCAAAGAGTCAACAGGCCTTGTCTTACTAGACATCGAAAAGGCGTTTGACACAGTATGGCACGACGCCCTTGTTCACAAGCTCTACAAGTTCAATTTCCCAAACTACATCACCAAACTGGTTCAAAACTTTCTTAATGATAGAAAATTTGTAGTCAAACTGAGAAATCATGAGTCAGACATCAAACAAATTGAACATGGTGTTCCGCAGGGATCTGTCCTTGGGCCTATTCTGTTTAACATCTATGTATCAGACTTATCCACTCTTGATAGTAATGTCAACATAGCAATGTTTGCAGATGACACTGCCTTCTTCGCGTCTGGAATTTTATTTCTAGATGTCTATAATCAGCTGCAAGCTGCGCTCTCTAAATTTGAGCAATACTGCTTTAAATGGAAGATCAAGCCAAACCCACAAAAGTCACAAGCTATTTGGTTCAGTAGACGTAGAAAAGAGTGCTTCCTACCCAGCATTAAGCTGCGGCTATGTTCTATGGAGATAGACTGGGCAGACAACTGCAAATATCTCGGTCTGACACTAGACCGGAAACTTAACTTTCAGGCTCACATCTCAACCACAATCGACAAAGCAAATAAATTAACAAAAATTCTGTATCCACTGATTTGCAGGAACTCAAAGCTAAATGTGGAAAATAAGTTATTAATTAGTGATGTAAAATATGAATGCATTTGACTACTCGTACTCACTCGTTATTTTTTTATAAGTACTCGGATAAAAGTAACGAGTGCTTAATACTCGCGAGTACCACCTTTAAAATACATTGGAAACTGTGCAAATACAATTCTGTCTCTTTTCTACGAACCGAATACAAAGTAATCTCTTGCCTTGTTTCCCTCAATATTGTATCCTGCTCTAACAAATATAATTCATTAGAAACAGATTTTTCTTTTCACTTTTGCCAAGCCGTGTGTTTGCTTGAAAGTAAACAAAACATATTGCGTGTCCGTGTGTATAATTTGTCTGCCTCCTTGTGAGGTGATATTGTTTTGTTGACATATTTTACAAAGGACAATTTTATACGGTAATAGTATTGTATTATTATAGTGTAGGGCGAGTAAGAAAATCTTTTAAATAATTCTTGTTGGTAGTGCAAGAGAGAACAGGTATTCGAATACATATCTGTGGCGAATAAGAATCCCCTGAAATGTGTTGGGTAGTGCAAACAGAATGAGTAAGCAAATGCGTATCTGAGTACTTTACAGGTAACGGGTACGAATGAGTACATGGTAGTAACGAATACATTGTACCGAATGAATACTTTTTTTACACCACTATTATTAATCTACAAAGTAATATTCCAAGCCATTCTTTTATATGGTGCACCTGTGTGGGGCGACTGTGCAAAAACCCACATGTTAAAACTCCAAAGATGCCAAAATAAGCTCCTAAAAATGATTCTAAATCTGCCTTGGCACTATTCAACAACCAGACTTCATGAAAAAGCCAACGTCAACTTCATAGATTTTCTCATCAACAGATCTAAAGCATATTTCTTTGAAAGTTGTTCTTTATCTGAAAACGCCCTTATAACTCAATTAATATCAAATTAAATAATCTTATTGTAATCAAAATCATTAAAAACAGACGGGCAAATGCAATACTAGGTTAAGTATCACATAAGGGTTTTTTACTAGTAGTTTTCCCTTGCATACTCATATAAACATAGTCTACACCTTATTGTATATTATCACATCATAGTTGTAAAGGATCCTTATATCCTAATTCTCTAAAATAAGTGTTAAGATAAGTTGTACAAATTCCAACTACTTGAAATAAATAAATAAATAAATAAATAGCAACAATCCTAGACCAAATAATCCACATATACACTTTCGTAAATTCTAAAATTTGCTTGAATATTATTTACTAGACAGAAACCATATAACAATAATAGAAAATTAAAAAACCAGTTTACTAAAATAGGAAAGCCTAAAAAATAACAGCAAGCAATGAATTTAAATCAATTCATATAAAAGACGGAATAGAGATACATTATGCTAAACCCACAGTCATTCTGGTAGCGCGATTAGCTATAAAAAATCTAATGAACGGATTCACTAAACCATTAAAACGACATATATTTACTTATTTTGTCACTAATGAATGAAATATTTCATAGACGTAAGGAAGTAATATTATAAACTAATAAAGGATAAAGATAAAAACCAAGTAAAGAAAAATAAAAGAGAGCAAAACAATTATGATTGAACAACCTCAAATAGTATCTTTTTATGGAGGAGGTCGGCATGTTAAAATCAATTAAATTGACATTTGTATTGTACGCAATTATTTACCCGTTAATTGAGGAAGAACGAACGTAGTTTGTCCGAGATTCGGCAACTGTAAAGAATATAGTGCTTCGAAGATTGAAAAATGGAACTTTTATGTTGAGAAAGCTTTAAATTTCCGTACAATCAATCTCACCTACTAGAACCCTACGACAAAAGACAATTCTTGCCTGACCTCTAGAGATCCTAAGCCAATCAGTTCTAACCTTTATAGATGAGGAGGTTAAATCAATTCAAGCTAGTCCTTTAAGAGCGAATCTAAGAAATCTTTACACAAAAATCTATACATACAAACAATATAATACGGATACCACGAAATAGAGGCATATTCTAATAAGGTTCGCACAAATGCGACATATAACGTTTTAATAACATGCCTACACTTTGGAAAGCTCACAAGCATAGTGCATTAACATTCTCCACGTTCTATTTGCCCTATTTGTGATGGATTCTGCATGGTTGTTAAAAGGTAGCTTAGTATCTAATGACATACCCAAACAACAAACACTACACCATCAATAGAATACGTATACATAAGATGTGATTTACGACGAGAAAATGTTATGACAAAATACTTACTAACAGTTAAAAAGAGGTAGTTTTTAGAGCACACCGGATAAAATTTCTGAAGGTGTAAGTTCAAAATGTGAAAACAATGATGATCATTGCACAAAATATAAATTTAAAAGTCATCAGCAAACATTAACAAAGAGCACTCAGGTAGAAATTTAACAATATCATTTACAAACGAGGCAAAAAGGAGGGGATGAATATGATAATACCTTACCAAATAAAAAACAAAAAGAAATTGATTATCCGAAAGAAATTGTAGTCATTTATAATAATTCAACTGAATTAAGACTAAGTAAACAAGCTATCACGTCTTAGACAGCATTGACCTTAAGGAAACATGATTCACTTGTCCTCGAGCGCTGATTGCATCAGCCAATGTATGGGAACCGACGCAGCATACGCGCTTCCGATCCGGTATCTGCATTCGGCGGATATGCAATAGGTGAGACAGCTGTGTTAGCATTTGAATTGGGCATATGCGAGGCAGCATGAATAGGCGAATGAGATTGGGGAGTTAGTCTGTCGACGGCGAGCGTAGAATAATTATCAATTAAAGTCAAATAAAGTTATCGTAAATTTAATCGAATATTAAGTACGTCTTTTATTCAACCGCGGCAAGTCTGTTGTCCGTTTTTTTTAGTATTCGCGGAAGCGAATACTTTAACTGGCGCCCGAGCAGGGACCGGCGTAAAAACTATATCCTTTTTGTCTGTGAATCATTGTTAAATCGGAACCAGTGCGCACTATGGAGTGAACGTCACTGTACCCATGAGAACACAGTGACCATTCTGGATCCTGAACACTAACTTTCTGTATACCCATAAGAACATGCGGATATCCTAGAAGGCTAAATGATACGGTTACAATTATAAACGTTCGCGACTAAAAGGGATTAACACGATACTTCTTTTGCCGGCTCCCATTTCGGTTTTCTTTTTTTTTTCTTTTAGAAATTATATACGGTCACATATAGAGTAGTATATGCAAAACTGAAAGGATTAATTTTGCGTGAGTGGCATAAATAAGGCGACATTTTTTTGTTCTTAAAGTGTAAATCGAGCTACGAGCATAAGATTGTGTTAAGGAAAAACTTTAAATTATAAGTGCTAAAAAAAGAAAAAAGCCATAAGTGTGAAAAAGAAAAAGATATATGTAGATATATATTTTTAAAAAGTGAAAAAAGGAAGAGCTATATTAAAAAAGCGAAAGATCGATAAGAAGCAAATATTAATAAGAGTTGAAAAAAAAATCCTTTCTTTTCATTAAATAGTTATATATGCATATAAAAGTTATATTCAGTTGCAAATATAAAATGGAAGAAATAAAAAAATTGCTCACCAAGTTGACCGGTGCGGTAAATCTGATTTCAGATCAGTTAGGCGCCAAAAGCCGAATCGCTTCCCTTGAAAACGTAAGTAAGAACACGACGTCCAGTGGACAGTGCGGTGAACGCACCACTGGTCGGTCCGAAAATGGAGTCGGAACTTAAGGACACTCCCGGACTGTGTAAAAAAATTGCAAGTGTTCGATGGAAACCCGACGCAGAACGTATCATGGGTACACACCGTCGAGGGCATATTACAGGATTTTAAGATTGTAAGGGGTAAGATAATTTATCGTGCCATTTTATAACATATTAGGCGAACGATACGAGTAAACGCGATACCGTTTTTGCTAGGCAAATCTAAAAGCAATTTTGTATTTATTTAAATTATCGTGACATTCTATACACAGCCTGTGAAGGCATTAAAGCAAAAAATAAGCCTCTTTTCCGGATGGAAGTAGTGGCAAAGAACAAAAGAGTGACCGTGGTGACTTCAAACGGTAGAAGAATTCACAAAACACATATTAAGAATGTATAAAGATGGAAAATTGGTACCCTTTTATATACTTATGACTACATATTTACATAATTAACTTTTTTACATTTATGCTTATGCATACTTTTTATTCTATATTATTATGTTGTAGAATATGTTTGTCCTTTTTAAACTAACTTTATATATTAGGATTTCTTTAATAATTTTAAACTATATTTCAGATTAGCCTAACAACAGCCGAAGGGTTGCAGATATTCGAATATAGGGCCCCACTTATTTCCATCAAGAACGGCAAAGCATGGGTAATCAACGGCAATTTCAACCTCGTCCACGTAATCGACTTAAACATGTTCGAGCATCAATTAGCAGAAGTCACTAGTTCCATCGAGAAGAACATCAAGGATCGAGACAAGAAGCAACTGATTACCTTTCATCTGACCGAAATAACAGACCGCCTCAGGCTGCTAAGGAGAAGACCACAACGAGGAAGAAGGTCCATTAACTGGCTCTGCATGGAAGTGGGTAGCAGGAAACTTCAGATGCAGCAGATTGGGACAAGGTCCTCGAAAGCCAGGAAAAAATAGTGGAGACCAGCAACCATCAATATACAGTCAACGAGAGACTCTTCGGGGTGATCGAGGATATGACGAGAAAGATCAACTGGGTCATCGATAAATCCAATGACAACATAGGAGGGGCAGATTTTCAAAAGTTATTCTAGACCAGGTCTTGCTTATTAAGGGAGAAGTCATCGAAATAGTGCGAGCTTGTCAGATGAAGAAAAACGGTATCGTCGATACGAATCTTCTGGGCCATGACGAAATCAACATGCTGGTAAATGAGCTAGAAACTCTTCCTTACGAGAACGGAATTGAAGCAATCGGCTTGGAGCGCCCTCAATTTACGCTGATGATTCGACATATCTTGTCGATGCCAAAGGTGAGAAGAGAAGACTACAACCTGCTTCCAACGAAACCTTCGATCATTAATGGCAAGCAAGCCAATATCGAGTTCGACAAAGTCTTAATCAACCAAGATAACACCTACGGCATGGTAAAGAACTGCCTCTCTATAAGCAACTCTACGGCCTGCAGAGAAGAAGCACTAGCGAAAATTCCAGAGGATCACTGTATGGCTAGACTACTAAAAGGAGGTCACGCAGCCTGTACGTATCGCATAAACACTAACGAAGTCATCGAATTGATCAAGGAAGACACCATCTTTGTGACCAATTTTTACGGCCAACTTACTTCGAAATGGTCCAACTGAAGAGTAAAACATTCACAAGCTCAAGCGTCGCGATTCTTTAGATTATATCACCCGTTATGGCAAACATCACCACCTAATACTCCTAATCTCCTTTGCATGCATCATATGGCGTAAAATTAGTGGAAAACTGGGTCTCCCGAGTATATTACTCCCTCAGGACACACCAACTGTACAAAAACATTAAAGACAGCCTACCCGTCGAGAGATGACATCACTGATCCACGGGACGTAGATTTCCCAGATTTGGCCTTATTTCGCTTGGCGTTATTTCATGGCACCCTACTATGTCAAACATAAAATAAATTTCCCATGAACTATTTAACTACCATACAAACGAAAGTTCTCATAATTTCACACACAAAATTACTTTGGAATTACCCCAACAAAATTGAAGAGAAGCAATACCACAAAAACGTGTCCTATGGAATAAATTGAGTTTAATTATTATTATGTTTAAATTTCAATAGAAATGTAACAGTAATAATATCGCTGAATAGATATAATACCATATTATAAGCTCCTTCACAGAATAATTTGGGTCAAATTTTCCGTTGACCGTCACAGTGCAGTATTTGGCTCGAAGTATTATCAATTTCCTCCTCTTCTTACTGACACTGAAGCTATTGTCAGAGCAAAATGACTGCCTTTCACTATCCTTTTTCATAGGTGTTTCTGAAACAAGAAAACAACATTACCCCGCCTTGAAAATTTAGCCCCAAGAATGGAACGGTATGATGTCAATATTGGTAAAATAATATTTAATTTTGTTCAATGCACCCTGAGATTTAACAGCGCTTGCTTGCCAATACTTTGGTGTCATCAGCAAACAGAATAGATTCAAGCTCGAGTTTACGATTATTGGAAGAAAATATCAGAGATAAATGTTAGGTATTAAAAGGAATATATTTGGCTCAGCTTCCTTTTTTAGGTATCACTTGAATCCTTTAAGCGCCAAAATTTTGGCTCCAAGTCATAATCCCGCGCCGATGCGCTTTTGACAGCTAATCATATTTTGTGTTTATTGTGTTGGTGATCTTGGGTGTCAGGGTTGTTAACACCCCGTCCCGTATGGTCACTCTTGGTGCACTTTACCTCATCGGAAACGCTGATATCAAGAACCGCCAATTTCACCGCCGGCCTTTAGTATATTCCTGTAGGAGTCAAGACGGTCGCGCTCCGCACCTGGTTATCATGAGACTTCTTTACATTGATGATTCGCCCCTTGGGCCAGCTGTTGCGAGGGTTATTGGGGTCCACAATAACGACGATGTCGCCTTCTTCTATTTGCTTTACGGGTGCAAACCATTTACAGCGGCGAGTAAGTGTGGGTAAATATTCCTTAATCTACCGCTTCTAAAAGCCATCCGCGTACTGTTGAGAAATCAACAAATTTTTACGTAATACTAACTTGTCATTGCTGAACCTCGTCAAAGGCTTTGTGCCATTGGAAGAACCTAGGAGAAAGTGGTTAGGTGTTAATGCTTCTTCATTTTGGTCGCTAAGGGGAAGATACGTTAATGGTCGAGAGCTAATTATATTTTCAACTTCCAGCAGCATACTACGTAAAAACTCATCTGACGGATTTCGCGTTGGCATAATCTGGTACAGAACGGTCTTAATTGATTTCACTAATCGCTCCCAACTACCACCCATGTGTGGACCTCCGCGTGGAATAAATATCCACTTAGTTGACGTAGACGTGAATGTTTCCATGAGTTTCGCTCCGTTTAAATTTTGAAGTGCATCCTTTAACTCGTGTTCAGCTCCATGAGAATTGGTGCCGTTGTCGCTGTAGAGTTCGAGAGGTGATCCCCGTCGGGAAATAAAGTTGCGTATCGCCATTATGCACGAATCCGTAGAGAGGGAACAGGCCACTTCGATGTGTATTGCTCGTGTAGTTAAGCATGTTAGCAGTACGCCCCACCTCTTTTCTATTCTCCGCATATGAGTCGTATTAAAAGGCCCAAAGTAGTCGATGCCAAAATGCTTACAAATACGACAGGCTCTCCGGACAATGTTAAAGAGCATTCTCATTTTTGGAACATAACTTTTTGGCGAATCTCATTCAAAACTGTTTCATGGTTGTGATGCTTATATCGAACGTGAACATCCATGATTATGAGGAAAGTAGTTCGGTGATGGCGTGGTAGTACGACGGGACGCTTTAAACCATCACCTGCGTCCATAGAAAATTCGATACGACCGCTAGCCCTAAGTATTCCATCTTCATCCAGGTGCAGACAAAGACTTATTATTGAACTTGATTTATCAATCAAACGCTTTGTGGACAAACAGGCTATTTCGTCGGAATAGAAACAGAGTTGTGCTTCCTTCATTAGCTCCTTTTCAGCTTTTTTTAGCTCCAACTGACCAAGCGGTCTAGTTTCAATAGGTATCCGTTTTATTATCGCCTGGAGGTTACGAATAAACCTGAACGTATACGCCGTGCTACGGAGCATTCGTTTCCAATTCGAAAAGCGTGTCGGGCTGAATACACTTTCACGAACCTTTGTGTGGATGCCAATGAATTGGGTCCGAAGCTCTTCAGTAATTGAATCCTCTAGTAAAAATTAATTTGGCCATTGTTCCTCACTTAGAAGGAGAAAGTCGGGACCCTTGTCCTATCGTCCAGTCGAGTTAAACTCAGGTTTCTTGGTCCACTTGGTGCCTTCGTCGGCAACATTTAACTTTGTGGGTACTCAGCGCTATTCTGATATTTCGGATACGTCTAGGATTTCGCTTACACGAAATACAACATACTGCTTGTACCGACGGTGGTCTGACTGCAACCAGCTCAAAACGTTTCTCGAGTCCGAGAATTTGCTTGCAAATGAAATGGAGTGTCAATCGACAATGATCTTAGACAATCGTGCTCCAAGGGTTGCCGGCTGCAACTCAAACCTCGAAATAGAAAGACTCTTTAAGGGGGCGACACGTGTTTTGGCTCCAATCAAGTTGACCTCCACTAAGCCTCCGCGAGCACGTCGTAGATATGCTACAGCCGCATAGCCGCTCTCACTTGCGTCAACGAACATATGTAGCTGTAATTTCGTAATTTCTCAACGTCATGCAAGAAACGTACCCAGTTCAGCCATTTGTTATATTGCTCGTCCTTAAGCTCTTCATCCCAGCCTATTCTTGTGCGCCAAATTTCTTGAAGCAAGACCTTTAAGCACATCAAGAAATTCGCCAGTAGACCCAGTGGATCGAATATGGTCATCAGAATTTTCAATACTTCACGTTTCATCGGATGACGTTTTCCGAGCAATACATCCGATGTTTTGGGGTTTGAAGAGACGTTGAAGATAAAGTTGTCAGTGGATGTGCACTACCACATCCCAAGAACTTTTTCTGTGCCAAGTTTAGCGTCAATATTAAGATTAATTTCATCAGAATGTTTGGAATGAAGAGAATAAAGAACCGTAACGGAGTTTGAAATCCAATTTCGGATGTAAAAGCCACCATGCTTATGGATAAGACTGATTTCGTTGGCAAGTTGAATAACTTCCTGTTCGGTAGGGACGCTGTCCATAAGATCATCCACATAGTGATTTTCATGAATTGCCCGTACTTGGATACTTATCTGCGAACTCGGAGGCATTTTTGTTTTTCACGTATTGCGCACAACAAGGAGAACATGTGGCTCCGAAAGTCATGACCGTCATCAAATAAACATCTGGGCTCTTGTCTTTTTCGGTGGTCCATAAGAATCTCTGAAAATGTTGGTCGTCTTCTCGTATGCTAATTTGGTGAAACATTTCCATTATATCGGCACACAAGGCAATACATTTTTCCCGAATCTTATAAAGCACTGAAGTGAGGGCGATTAACTGATCCGGACCCTTAAGTAAGAAAGGCATCCCAGATGATTCTTAACTGCCCAGGCTTGTTTGGGTTGAACACTGGAAAAATCGGAAGGTACCATGAACGATGGTGTCGCTTTCTTACTTCCTCCGGAGATAGCTTTCGTGCATACCCTTTTAAAATGTAATCTTAAATTTGCTGTGAAAAGCCTCAGCCAGTTGAGAGTCTCTCCCTAATCGTTTTTGTAGGCACATGAAATGCCGTTTAGCCATTGGAAGACTATCTGGCATCTTGGCGTCATCATATTTCCAAAGTAACCCCGTCTTAAACCGATTATGTTTTCGATGAGTAAACTCCTAACAGCTTTAATGCACGTTTTTCATCCGTGGACATCAATATTGTATTGGGCCGTGATACACCAAAGTTTTCATTAAATAAAAACTGTTTAACTAATGACTGTAGTTCTGCGTCGTTACCTTGTCCGCATTCACATTTATGGAAACTGTTTTGGTGGTGGAACGCTAATGAGCTCTGGTTGGCGCTAACATAGCACCCGTAGATTGTCCAGCCGAGACGAGTTTTTGCAGCAACTAGTTCGTCATCTCTACCTTCTTTGCATTTGCTAGGGCTAGCTTCCAATTGTTTAGGCCTATAAGAAGTCGAGGACTTTCATCGCTATATGCTTGGACGGACAATCCTCGTAGATGCTTGTGCTCATTTTAAAGTTTCTCATAGTCCAATGTCTGGAGCGGTAGCTGAAGAGCTTTAATGGTGTGTACATTTGTAGGAGCATGTCTTTTAGTTGGCTGATCTATACCTGATATGTTTAGGCTCATAACTCTCGAGTCACGTTCATACCTGCTAGTGTTAGATGTCCATTTCAGACATAGAGGATCAGCAGTGCCTTGTATATTAAGTTCATCGGCTAGCGCTTCATCAATCAGGGTTAAGGAAGAGCCCTCATCCAAAAATGCAAATGCTTTGAGTCGTTTGTTGTTGCCGTACAACGTAACAGGTTTATTGCGAAATAGTACTGATTGAAATGTGCTGCCGTGTGCGCAGTTGTATTGCACCGAAGGCATCACATCCGCAAACTTAGAGTGAACAGCTCTAGGGCCCTTGGCATCCTTGAGGTTGTTGTGTAGTAATTTGTGGTGTTTGAAGGTGCAATTGTTTATGCCACATTTGGACGTTCGCCACCGAAAATGCAACAGTTACGTTTCTTTGGTTTTTGTTTCCTAACTTTGTTGTCAGTCTTTTCCGAATTGGCATTCAAAAAACCTTTCCCTTTAGGTAGTCGAATATTCTGCTTAGCATCGTTAGTTTCAGAAGACGTGCTTGGCAAAATAATGCAGTTGGCCGCCTCGGCAAGTTGGTAAAGCCATGTACTGAAGTGAGAGAACGTACACGTTCCCTGTGTTTGCTTATATGTATACAGCCCAGTTGAGTCGAATCGAGGGCGGAAGCTTTTCTGGAAGCTTTTCTTGCAATAGCATTGGGTTACTAAGGTGTGCTTCTAAGCCAGAGGATTCCATAATTGCACAGAGATTTTGGACTGCAACGCCGAAGTTGACGATAGTCTCTAGCCTATCGGCTTTTGGCGATGGGGTGGCATGAATTTTCTGCAGGAGCGTATGGACTATGAACTCGGGTCTTCCGAATAACATCCTGAGCGTGGAAATAATCCGTGGAACGCAATTTGGTTGAGAAAGCATGCTCTTAACTGAGTTTAGTGCTCTTCCTTTTAAGGCCGTTTGTAATCGGAATAAGTTTTCCTCGCAGGTAAATCCACACAGCTCAGTTGTTCTGTCGAAATTACAAATGAAAAGCGGCCGGGTCTCTATTAAAGCTTTGCAACTCTTTCGACACCAACTGACAAGCCGCTATGTTGTTTCTCGTTAAACCCTGGTTTGACGATTGGATATATGAAGGTGTTGTTATCAGCCTGTGGCCTGCTTTGTTGGGGCAGCATTTGTTAAGGCTGTTGGTATTGTTGGCTGTACTGATGCGGAGCAGTGGAGTGCGCAAGCGGGTGTGGTATTTGGTGGAAAACAGAGGACTGGAACTGTTGCTGGTACTGACGATTTTCGTGTCCATCGGCCGGTTGATCTCTGCGCTGTAAATATTGTGTATTGCTGGTGAAAGCTCCAAGCCAGGCTCCGTTTGTATGAGGTTTATGTGATGTCGGAATAGATAGTGTGGGACCTGACAACTACGCTTTCTCTGATACTGTTTTAGGCTCTGTATTTACCCACTTCGGAGCTCTTACCTGGTGAACAATGGGTTCTTCATCATTGTCTGACTTTTCTTCCGCCATCATGCTAATAATTTGGTATTTTTTCTTGGCATACTCCTCATCTCTCCGACGCTTCAGTTCAAGCTCTTCTTGCTCCCGTTTTTCTCTCCGAATGCGTTCTTCTTGGTCGCTTTTCTCTTGTAATCGCCTCTCTTCCTCTAGTTTCTGGAGTTCTATTTGCAGTCGCTTAGAAACTGATCCCCTTGAACCCTTGGAAGTGTGCGATGCGATTGACAATCTCCTGCTTGATGTTCTGGAAATACCACCTCTAGGTGGAATTGAGGCCGCAGAAGGATCGTCATCGCATTTTTGGCACATCCAATCTCGGTTCGCCACTGAGCTATTCATATCGACGCAATAGTGGAACCACAGATCACATCGGCACTGTCGGGTCTATCACAAATTAGGCAATTGTACTCATCTGTAATCTGCGACTCCTCCTGCTGTGTTGAGTTTGCTGGTATTGATTGAAACGTTTGCAACTTACCGGCTGTTCCATTGGGTGGTGTGTTAAACATTACACGTTCCTTGGTTGGTACATCAGCCGTAAAAGAAATTTGTAAAATGTTATCAATCACTGGCGATAACGTCTTCAGATTTGTATCCCGTCGATAAAAAAAGACACACGTCGATCTCCTGAGTATGCTTTATTGATTTGACCAGGGTTACAAATTTCCTGTAAATTTAATAAACATTACATATTTCAATTATTACAATTCAATTTGAAATTATTATACTTTTAGCCTTTTACAATTTTTTTTACTTTTTTAAAGGTATTAAAAGGAATATATTTGGCTCAGCTTTCTTTTTTAGGTATCACTTGAATCCTTTAAGCGCCAACATTTTGGCTCCAAGTCATAATCCCGCGCCTATGCGCTTTTGGCAGCTTATCATATATTGTGTTTATTGTGTTGGTGGTCTTGGGTGTCAGGGTCAGAGTATATCTACTTACAGTGAGTAGGGACACTCTCCACGTGTTTCTTATCAGTTCACAATTTTGAGTACCGCTATATCTCACAGACACGAAAAATAGACGGCAGTATAAATGCTGTAGTGAAAGAGGGATGGAAGAGAAGAAAAACTAATTTGAAATGTGGCACAGGGTGACACCAAAAAAAAAATCAAAAATAAATTTCTCATCATTCTTTATTACACATTTTATAATTATATAGTTCACATGTGTGTTACACTTAAATATTTATGTTCATGCTTCAGAATATGGTAAACTCGTACTCGGACATAAAATTTGATAAGAAATTCCTTATTTTGGTTTTCGCAACAATTGTATTGAAATTAATTTTTCAAAATATTAAAAATATTCATCTCAAAATTATTGCGGAAATACATGTTGGGAAAACAAGAAATTAATTTTTGTTCAAGACGTTCTAACGAATTTAAAAATTCTTGAGGAGGCCGTGTTAATTTCGCACCTTCATATTCCTTGAAATCTGTAAAAAGTGAGGAAACGTTAAGTTGCGGACTCAATTCCAACTCACACTTGTGGTTTAGGCGGTATTTTTTCAAAATATAACCTGCGAAATAATAAAACGCATTTTCAACTGCAAAGTCGATAGTTTTATAATCAGGTTCAGTTTTGAAATCGTAAACCACCAAATTTTTTCATTTAATAAATGTTGTTTGTTAACGGAAGCAAACCACTTTGCTTTTCTTAAAAAAAAAGAAGAAATACAACACAGTTTTTTATTTTTTGTTGCCTGAATTATAACTCGACTGTAAAGGTAAAACATCTTAAGTCCATTTTCAACAAGGTACACAAAAAAAAACGACTTAAGATGTTTTACCTTTTACTTTGCTGAAATAAATGTTTCAATATGCTTACCTCTCACTATTTTCCGGTATTCTAAAATACTTGACACCAACGTTTTCTTTCTCCTCTCGCCCGCACGCCAAACACTTAAAATAATGTTTTCCCATTATTATATTTAACGTTGCACTTCACTTGTTTATAATAATATTTAATGTTCTTTAAGTCTTTCATTTGGACTGTTACACACGCGACACCCGTTTTTCTTCCAATGCAAGTTATCGAACAACTGATAACAATCCAACTCCAGCCCGCCTTTAAAAAGACGTGCGAAAAAAATGTAAACAAACCGCGCTCCAGTCTGACTACCTAATTAGTGTGACCATCTGCCATAAAATTTAGCATATAAAAAGGGTTGACAATAAAACTTAAAATCATCAAATATGATATTTAACGACGTCATAGCAAAGCAAAAAGGTTCAATTGCATTTCCTAGAATGAAATATTTATTTTGAAAATCCATAACTAAGCCCATAAAATCAATAATCACTGACAAAAAACCCAAACAATACCTCCTATACGAAAGCAAAGCTGGTCACCCCGTATACTTCAATTCATACCAGCATGGAGAGGAAAAATACTACTACACTGACAGTCACTCCAGCCCGCCTTTAAAAAAACATTATGGGAAACCCACATTTATATATCTTACGCATAGAGCCGTATGTTATCGTGCTGGCAAATTGTGTTGTGTGCTCTTTTTATTATAAGAGATCGCACATAAGGGTTAAAATCAATACTTTTTACCTCTTTTCCCTTATTGTACGTTTTTTTTTTAGGTTTTTCTTGTGTTAGTAGCATTTGCATATGTGTAGAGAGTGTCCCTACTCACTGTAAGTAGATATACTCTGGTCAGGGTTGTTAAAAGCTTAATTGACGCATCCACATTCAAAAAGCTGCTTCTTTTGTTGCAGTAATGGATATCGCAATTTGTTATCATCCTTTGGCCAGGTCCATATAAATGGCGGTAATATCTGCTTTAAAGCAGTCTAAAAGTACATTCCACGTACAGTTCTGAAGTTCGTTGTCATGTTTCGTCTGCATAGTTCGTCACCAATAAATCCGTCCGTATTCAAGACATGTTGTTGCTTCGTAACTATTTTTGCCATGGTCGAACAGTTATCGCGGCGACACAACCTCCTACCTGGAGGAGCAGTTCCATTGTAGAAATCCCTCGAGAGCTTGGTTAGACCGGTGTCAATAACTCACTTCAGGGTGTGGACGCTACCTTTGGCCACATTAAGGCGCACTTGCCACCAACTCGTTTCCAATGCCCCATATGATTCTAGGAAGTACATATGTATGTATGTTTAACAAGCCCAGATGGAATCTACATCAGCTCCGAAAGCCTATCACGCTGCCTTTGGTTCCATCTGAGGAATTCGTCCGCTGTTGTGCTTCCCTAATCCCTAATCCCTAATCCCTAATACTTATAAAAACCAAAATTATTTTCTGTTAGTTGCCTCCTAGCCGGAGAACCACTTATCCGATTTACGTGATTTTCATAGATATTCGATTTTCATAGATATGTTCACTCTTCAGGTTATAGGATATGTTTTGTTGCGTTAGGTGAAATAACGAATAAGGAGTAACGATAATAGTAAATTAAATGGGGAAAAAGTTCAATTCTACAGCTCTAACTCAATAATGGCTTATCGGATTTTAAAACAAAAAAATAGGTCAAATTAGTAAATTCGCCTCTGATTCATTTGAGACATAAAGCATCCTTCTACGTTGTCCTGAAGCTGAGCAATCTTCAAAACAATTATTTGAATCATCGCCCACAATTTTCCTTCAGTGGAGACCACTGCCAGCAGTCATGCAGCAGTGGGTATCGTTGCAATAGTGTGCGTGAGTATTTATTAGGCTTTGTTTGGATTGGATTGATTGTTATTGGTTGTTACTCTCGATCGTTCATTCACATTTCTGCACGCAGATATTGTGTGAGAAGGCTGTGCGTTAAATCTCTCTGTGAAAAATGAAACCGGTAGGTACATTGGTTTGTGGTTGTGTGAATGGAATTATTAAAGCTCCGATAGACTAACGGTAGCTTAATACTTTTGGGTGAACGGCTCAATGGGACAGCGCACACTACATCCCCCGGAGTAAAACTCAATTTATAGAAAAGGAAGGGCAGGTAAACTGTATGAAACGGGGTAAAATTTTCATCCAGCGTTGAAGTGATTCAAGGGGTAAACCAATACACAAGTTGTCAATTTACATCAGAAATACCAAAACAATGAAAATTGGTTCATGTATACTCAATTTTACTCCGAATTATTCATTCAGTGTGCGATTGATGTAGAAGTTACCCCAAGTTTGCCGAGGGAGAATATTTAACCAGTGTGCGCTGGCGCAATAAGATCGAGTTATTCGTAATCCCTAATACATACTTATAAATGGCAAAGTCATTTCCTGTTAGTGATCTCCTAGCCGGAGAACCACTTATCCGATTTATGTGATTTTTTTTCATTTCATAGATATGTTCACTCTCCAGGTTATAGAATATGTTTTGTTGCGTTAGGTAAAATAAGGAATAAGGAGTAACGATAATAGTGAATTATGTGGAAAAAAAGTTCAATTTGACAGCTCTAACTCAATAATGGCTTATCGGATTTAAAAATCAAAAATAGGTGAAATTAGTAAATAAAACATCCTTCTACGTTGTCCTGAAGCTGAGCAATGTTCAGAACAATTATTTAAATCATCGCCCACAATTTTCCTTCAGTGGAGACCACTGCCAGAAGTCATGCATCAGTGGGTATCGTTGCAATAGTGTGCGTGAGCATATGTAGGCGCTCTAACGTGATCATGTTTTGAACTTTAATCTGTGGTCATCCCTTTTCAGCGTAAACCATAGTCGAACTAAAATAGACAGTCATCTTCGGGTCGTTTGACAGATTCGCGCCTCTAAGCTAAAAACCACCCAAAATCGTATTTGTAGTTTGATGTTTCAACAATGATTAGATAATTCAATGACAGAGAAAGACATTTTGTATTGGTTTAATACAATGTTTATCAGTCCCAATCAGACTGTTTGTATGGATTGGTTTGTTACCGTCGTTCGTTCATTCACACTTCTGCACGTAGATATTGTGTAAGAGTGAGAAAAAAATATGAATGAATAGAGTGAGAAGGCTATGCGCTAAATGCCTTTGTGAAAAATGAAGCAGGTATATTGGTTTGTGGTTGTGTGAATAGAATTATTAAAGCTCCATTAGACTAACGGTAGCTTAATACTTTTGCGTGAACGGGTCAATAAGATCGAGTTATTCGCGATACCCCAGATAGCAAAAGTAAAACAATTTTTAGTGCGATCTACTAAACTGTGCTTTTCAACGTGAACATTAAATAATTATTTGTTTGAAGAAAATATCTTTGAGTTCATTATAATGAATACAATGTGAGTCTTAGCTTTAGTTAAAAAAGATAAAAAATTTAACATTAATTTTGTAGTCCACGCGAGCGGAGCCGCGGGCAAACTGCTAGTATATTATATAATTAGTACTTTATATCATATTAATGACTGATAATTTTGTCTTCTAGTCAACAGAAGTTTTGCATGTTGAGTCTGGATGGACCAGAACCAGTGTCCGATGGCTACCTCTTGGGGGTTAAATAAGCACACTTTATGTGAACTTACAGTTATAAAACTGGGTATTATCTGGTGAACACCAATTAGAATCTATCTACATATTTCTTAAATATCTAGCCACAAAAAATAAGAATTCAGCTCATTTTAGAAACTTAAAAGAACTCTCCAATTCAATAGTCCTTAAAGTCACTATATATGTAAATCCACACTTTCTTAACCAAATTTCTATATGTATTTACAAAAGTCTAAAAAATCGTAAGGCAGCATTTATCGAAATTTCTTTATACACCATAACACACTTCGTAATTAATAATAAGAATTTCTGATTCTTCATTCCAGTTGGGTTGTTTTTGTTTTCATAGTCATTGTAACATTTCAAGTATGTAGCTTCAGCAAACAACATACCATTTGTATTATATACTTACAATGTATGTAAGATAGTTACGATTATCTCGTTTTCTGAATCTTCCATGAGAATCCGAATTTTTCGAAATTTCAGGCTAGATATAATGAACTAATGAAAACCGGGCCTGTTCACTGTTTTCAAATTGTTCATTGTATCGAGCGTGGACTCCATGAAGCAAATTTCATCAAAATGTGAATGCTTTTGCATACAATACATCGAAATTACAATCCAATTAAAACTTTTCTGTCCAGTTACTAAAAAAACAATGCCATATTTACTAAAAAGAATAATTTATTTTAAACAATTCATCCGTAATGCATGCAATGTAATAAAAAATAAAAGAATAAATAAAATAAATTCAAAGTGGACTAAAATTAAAATTAATACAGACAAGCAAGAGGCTATTCAAACTTCTACTGGACCTCTACAGCTCGCGTTTAACTCCAAACAACCCTACGCGTACATGTATGCATATAATCGCGCAATAGATATAACACGTTGAGTAGAACAAACGGCAGATTTAGACTACATGTAACCACTGTTGCCGGTTTGACTGCTTTCCAGTCAGAATTTAGCTGGAACATTTTTTAAAATCCAGCCGGCTGGTATTTAGAGATACCAATGCAATTCGCTATATCGGCATTTGTTATACTGGACATCCACTTTAATAACAGAAACTGTGAATGAGCTCGATTATGTATAGTGAATATTGTCTGCGTTCAGATAAGAAATTCAACTTTATAAAAATTTTGTTGCTACATTTAGTGCTAAACATTTGCTCCATCTTGAAGTGCATACAAGCATATTACAAAAATGCAGTAGATTTAATTCTATGGCAGTCAATTCAAATTTCGAAATAAATTCAGTAGATCTACTGCAATTGCAGCAAAGTGGTAACGCTGGTGCAAAACCGGTCTCAGTTGCATTGTATCAGACTACAGGAACAACACGCAACTTTTTTGTTTTTTAAGTAAAAAAAAAATATATTTATTATAAAAAAAAATATACTAAAATATATTTATTATTTTTTTTATTCATTAAGGTACAGTATTTTCATGAGTCCCTTTATTACTTACTTACTTAACGGGCTCCCAACCCATGGAGGGTCCCTGCCTGAGACACAGCAGCCTTCCATCCTCTTCGATCCTGTGCACGCTGCTTCCAGTTTTCCAGACCAGGAGCTTCGGCAACCGCGATAGCTTGGTCCTTAAAACTGAGGTTCGGTCTTCCTTGTCATCTCGAACCTGGGGGCTGGGATTCGAAGATCCTCTTAGCTGGATCATTATTGTCCATTCGCTCGATGTGGCCGAGCCAGTGTAGTCGACGTGTTTTGGCTTTCCGGACTTCATCCACATCTTCATACAGCTCATAGAGTTCGCGGTTATATCTTCTTCTCCATTCGCCCTCCTCGCATATGGGACCGAATATTCGACGAAGAATTTTTCTCTCGAAAGTATTCAAAATCTGCTCTGCTTTCCTGCTTATCGTCCAACACTCGGCACCGTAGAGCAGAACTGGCAGGATAAGTTTTTTGCAGAGCACGCATTTTGTTTTCCGATTTAGGAGTTTTGAACCCAGTTGTTTCGCTAAATCGAAGTAGCAGCGGTTTGCTTGGGTTAGTCTTCGTCGGATCTCCACTAAGGTGTCGTTCGTGGAGTTGATGTTTACTCCGAGATAGGTAAACTCCTTAACTACTTCGAAGTTACTGCTGTCAACAGTGACGTTTTGTCCTAGGCGGTGGACAGATGCTACTTTGTTTGTTGACAACTTGTACTTTGTTTTATCCTCATTTACCTCAAGACCGACTCGTTTCGCCTGTTCTTCAATTGACGTAAAAGCCTCTATGACGGCACGCTGGGAACGACCGATAATATCAATATCGTCTGCGTATCCCAGCAGCTAGACGGATTTGTTGACTTCCTTTATTATATTCTAATATTCCGTATGAAAAATTGAACAGTTTGGAGTATTATATTATTTATGATGCAATATACATATGTACATATTTCTTTTCTTTTTTTTTAATTGGTTTTATTAGTTCATATATAACTCTTACATATACTATTTACAATTTATTTATATCACTTTATTTCATAGTAAGAAATTTACTCGTGATTTAAAAACATATAAGTTTGACAAATTCTTAATATCATTTGGGAGTCTATTAAATAATTGTAGTCCTTTATACAACAGGGTGTTTTGAGTGTCAGCTCTTCTATATAGTGGTAGCCGAAAATCACCAAGGGTCCGTAGACTATACCGATTGTTTGTTATGTATGCTACGTTATTCTGCAAAGACTCAGGTAACATAGTTTTTTTTTATTCTATACATCATGATTAGTGCATTCAATTCAATTCAACTATTGGGTAACAGTTATCCATCGCAGGGATTGTAGCATATCTTTTATTGGGGTTTACCGATCAATTTGATTTTATATGCTTTCTAAAGATTTGGTACAAAAAACACAATTATTTGCCGCAACCTTGCTAGTTTGCCGCTATGATTCGTGTTGTAAAGTAGGGCAGGACTAGTTGGGCCACGGGGAAAGTTGAGCCTCGCGAATTACTCAAGAACCACAAGTATTAAACGAACAAGTTCATGCACGAATGAAGTTTTCACACTAACCACCACGTGCAAAATAGCGTTGCCACTTTAGGACTATTTTTTCGCTGTAGATTCTCTAGAAAAATGTAGAAGATTGCATTTTTGCGCAGTAGATTTTTATTTCCAAACAACAAAACAAGGTACAGTGGACGTTCAATATAACGTATGATATAATGTTTGAAGTCGTTCGCTCATTATACATAGATATTTCGTACTTTTTTATAATATTAATTGAAACATTAGTGTGTATATTACAACCCCCTTAACGTGAAAATGTCAGACATATCAATATCAACCTGTTTTGCCATATTAGCACATTGGTTAAAAGACTTACTGCTTTAGCATGCTCAACTGGAGCTTCAAAAACTTTACTTTCATCACCCAGCTCATCTTCACAAGATGATTCACTAATTCTTCTAAATTGGATTCAGCATTATTCCAATTTTCAATGTCTGCAATGGTAGAATAGCGCAGAAGTAAAATAAGGGAGAGAAGTCACTTTGGAGACTGATTTATAAAAAATAAAGTTGATTATCGCTAAGTTTTGGAGAATCATAAGTTTGTTTTGATTTCGAATGAAACACATACACAGGATAGAGGAACAATAATTGAAATGTTGGAGAATGACTGTATTATAAATACTTCGCGCATTGGTATATATTTTCCAATTCTTAGAAGAAATCCTATCCTTTTCGAAATTTTTCTAAATGAGAATCAAACTTTTGTTTACTGTCAATGTACATACCCAGATATTTTATTTCTTTGACACATTCATTAATTCACCTAAAATCGACCCTTGAGGTATACCAATAGTTGTCAGTAGCGCATTTGAATATGTTTGCCTAACTTTC
Source organism: Blera fallax (assembly GCA_946965025.1). Taxonomy (NCBI): domain Eukaryota; kingdom Metazoa; phylum Arthropoda; class Insecta; order Diptera; family Syrphidae; genus Blera; species Blera fallax. The sequence continues at coordinate 55,943,233 of OX337246.1, forward strand.
ACTTTCTGAGATCTTCCACACAAATAGCTATTGAACCATCTCAATTCATTTTAACGAATATTCATATTCATACATTTTTTTAATTAATAGATTTTGGTCTATTGTCTCAAATGCCCGTTTTAGGTCCAAGAAAACAGCTACAATTTTGTTATCTTTTTCTATCTCTTTTTTCCATTCGTTAATAACCCAGCTAATAGAAGTTTCACACGAATGCCCACGTCTAAAACCCTACTGTTCTATGCACAGAATGCTATTTTCTTCTTGTCTATAGACCACGGCGTCCAAGATTTTTTCATAAGTAGGCAACATATGGGTTTCTAGCATTTTTAATTTTTTCCACCGATACATGTTTGATATCTTCCAATTTTCAGGGAATATTCAATTTCGAAGTGACATATTGATTATTTTTAGAAGAGGATACAGTGCTATGCTTGCCGAAATTGGGCTTATACGAAGTGCTCATCTGGACTTAGGGTCGTCTTTATTTGCATTAAATGCAATAGCGACTACGATTCCTAACTATCCCGTCATCGAGGAACAATGGGCCACTTGGACTTGGCGCATTTGAGACAATATTATTCTTCTGGGATTACATACATATGTAAGTATGTATTTTCAGTTTTTTTAAAATTTCATTATGAAGCAAGATGTCTATTCTTTCAATTGGTCAAACCGTGATAGTTGTATTATGAGTATGTTGAAATTTATGAGCATTTAAGTTCTAAAATGGCCAAACTAGCCCCCGCCTAACATACGTGTTTTATTTTTTATACACAAATGGAAGGAACCTAAAGTTTTAGGATCCGAAAGACAAATTGAGAAGCTTTTTTCATTCGCAATTATTTCTGACTGTTGTCAGACATTCATAATGAGGCCGTGCAAAAAATCATAATGAAACATTGACTTTGTTTCCATCACGTTGCCACGATCTTTAAATACACATGTTTTAGTGTAATGATATAAGATCATATTGATAATAAATTAAAAATGATTGGGTAACTATTACAAAAAAGAAAGAATAATATTCAAATTCTTGAAATATATTCTGACAAACTCAATTACATACCTATTAGTACATATAAGTTAACACGATTATGCCAGCCAGTCATTGACACAACCCAATTTCCGTACAGACAAATTTCTTGGAAGCGATCGCAACAGAACACCTGAACCTGCATTTGCATTTGAAATTGCATTCAAGCTGACATAATCAAAAATTAATCAATAAATGCATGTGGAGTATTGTAGGGAATTTAGTCTTAAGTAAACTGGAATAAAGGACAGGCAATCTGTCTGAATATTTTTTTAATAAATTAAAGGCATATTTTTAGAACTGGTGCCCGAGCAGGGACTGCTTGCGTTGCACTGCTCAAGTCTAAATCACGAATCAGTATAACTAACGATAACCAAGTTAGCGCGTGTGATATCCAATATAGTGCGTGTAGTATCTAACGATAACCAAGTTAGTGCTAGTGCGCGACTATTTTAAAGCTTCTAACGATAATCAAGTTAGTGCGTAATAATCTAGAGACAACGCGAGTGCGTGACTATTCTAAGGCTTCTGACGATAATCAAGTTAGTGCGTAGTAATTTAACAACAACGCGAGTGCGTCATATTCCTTAGCTAAACCGTGCAATAACCAAGTGCGGTATAAAACAAAAGGAAATCTAAAAGTGGACATCAAGCCACAGAGAAGCAGTGTTCGTGTAAGGGAAAGAGGCCCCCCAGTAGCCCTGTAACACAAGGACAAAAAGGAGTCCAGATTTTCGGACAGCCGCCCTATCCAACGACCAGCAGTTCCTAAACCCCTACCCAATATCGTTAGGGAAATAAAAGCCGCATCATTTATATTTTTGTAAGTCGTATAGATTTCTTTTTTAATATTATTTATCATATTATCAAACCATTGTAAACTAAATTCAAGTTGTAAAAAGAAGGAAAATCAGAGCTAATTAAACTAAGACTCACCTTCAATAATTATTGTTAAAAGAAGCAATTAAACTAAGACTCAATTTCATTGTTCTAAATCTCGGTTCAAGAATAAAAAATTAAAATGTCGAACCCAAGCAATTGGATTAGGCCAGCTCGCTTAGAATTACCGGCAGAAAATGCAGCTGCTCCTCCCGCTCCCTTGAATCCTAACCAAGTTGATAACAATATGATATAGCTCATAACAAGACTAGTGGCAGAAACGCTGCAAATACAGGGACGACAAATATTCAATTCGCTCATGAATCCCGCATCAGACATTAATAATGAAATTGACCAAACGATAAACATAACTAACGACAGATGTTTGGCTGACATGGACAAAATACCGGACGTAGTAAAAAGCCTACGAGATTTTTCTGGACAAGCCCAAGAGTTTAATTAGTGGAAAAAGAGTGTCGATCGGATACTCAAAATCTACGAACATCTCAAGGGTATCCCGAAATATTACGGTATATTGTCCGGCATTAGAAACAAAATAACGGGACATGCAGACATAGCCTTGGAATCTTATAATACCCCGTTAAATTGGGAAAAGATATCCAAATGCTTAACCTTACACTATGCGGATAAGAGAGACTCAGGTACCCTCGAGTATCAGATGACAACTCTTGTACAAGGTAACAGCACGATACCCGAATTTTACCAGACGGTCTACCATCATTTATCTCTCATTCTCAACAAGCTCGGATCTTTTAATATGAGCCAAGAATCGTTAAATAACATGACCCAATGCTACCGTGATAAGGCACTCGATACCTTTGTCAGAGGTCTAAGGGGTGACTTACCCAGACTGCTCAGCATAAGGTAACCTGCAGACCTACCACAAGCTCTGCATCTTTGCCTTAAGCTACAAAATGTTGACTTTCGGGCTCAACGTGCCAACAATTCTCAGTCTACTGTTCGAAAAACCTTTCAGCAAGTACCACCCCCGGTTCCTCCTAAAAGAGATACTTCATCTCATCCAACGCCCATTCCCGCTCCTAGGCGCGACTTCTATCCGCAGTTACTTCATAATCCTCGCTATCCTCAGCCACCTCGATTTTATTCTCAACCGAAATTTCAACACCAACAACAACGACCACCACCTAACCAACGCCCACTTTCTCCTAAACCCATGGACGTCGATTATTCTCTGAAATCCGAAAAGGTTAACTATCAAAAGACCTCGAAATCAGCCGTTCGCCCAGAAACGCCAACATTCGCAACAAGTTCATATGCAACCAAAAATGCAGCGTGTCTTCCACACGGAGCAATCCATTCAAGAATCGGATGAGAAAGAATTAGAAGAATACCAAAGCGCGATAGACCAGGAAGACGAAAACGATGAACAGACATTCACGGACTATAATACTGACCCAAGTGAAGATCACTACCTCGACCAACCACAACAATTAGATGACATTTATTTTTTAGATTAAAGCGCTCTTCGCTCCAGTACTATGAGTATGTTGCGAAGAGTGGACAGACGTTCAAATTCCTCATAGACACGGGTTCAAGCAAGAATTACATTCAACCTCGCCACATCCGAAATCCTCTCCCAAATGAAAAAAGCTTTTATGCCAATTCAGTCGGAGGAAATATTAAAATTACACATCATTGTTTTATCCAACTCTTTGGCCCCAACATAGAAAAATTACAATTCTTTATTCTCCCCAGCCTTATTTCGTTCGACGGCATAATCGGTAACGACACGTTAAAAAAATTAAATTTACTCGAACATATTCATACCGCTCAACCAACATATAACAGAGACAGTAAACACCATAAGCATTAGAACCCCCCATTTGAGTAAAAAAGAATCTACTAAACTTAGCAACATTGTCAACACTTACTCTTTTCTGACCCCGACGAAAAACTAACCTACACGACAACTGTGAAGGGAGAAATTCGAACCACAACTAGCCAACCAGTTTATTCCAAATCATACCCATACCCAAGAGCCCTTAAGGAAGAGATCGAGAAACAAATCAGTAACCTACTAGAAGATGGTATTATCAGACCATCCAAGTCGCCTTACAATTCCCCAGTCTGGATCGTCCCCAAAAAGATGGACGCCTCCGGAGAAAAAAAGTTTCGCATGTTGATCGACTATCGAAAGTTGAATTCGGTCACTATCGCAGATAGGTATCCTATCCCTGAGATCAATGAGGTTCTCGCTAACCTCGGTGACAATAAATGGTTCACAATAATAGATCTCAAGTGTGAATTTCACCAGATACAACTTAAGGAGTCGGATATTGAAAAGACGGCATTTTCCGTCAATAACGGAAAGTTTGAATTTACTCGACTTCCTTTTGGTTTAAAAAATGCCCCGGCTGTATTCCAAAGAACTCTCGATGACATCTTAAGAGAGCACATTGCGAAACGTTGCTACGTTTACATTGATGACATTGTCATCTTCAGCAAAGATAAATCCGAACATTTCAAGAATCTTGAAGTCGTGTTTGAAACCCTCGAACGTGCCAACATGAAGATCCAGTTGGAAAGTGCGAGTTCTTTCAAAAGGAAGTAGAATTCTTAGGATTTGTTATCGGTACAGATGGAATTAAGACCAATCCCAAAAAAGTTCAGGCCATTGCAGAATAACCAGTTCCTAAAACTCTTAAAAACTTGCGTTCATTTCTAGGTATGTCAGGGTATTATCGTCGCTTTATTAGGGACTACGCGAAAATAGCGAAACCCCTGACATCCCTTTTAAGAGGAGAAGATGGACGTGTGTCCAAACATCTTTCTAAGAACAAAGCCATTGAACTCGACAAGGAGGCCATCAACTCTTTCCAAAAAATCAAACAATCATTAGTTTCCAAGGAAGTTATTCCTACCTATCCAAATTTTGACAAAGACTTCGAACTCACGACGGACGCTTCTGACTATGCAATCGGTGCTGTGCTATCTCAGGACAGTAAACCGATTACGTTTCTATCAAGAACATTGAATAAAACCGAAGAAAGCTACGCCACTAACGAGAAAGAGATGCTTGCTATCATCTGGGCCCTCAACTCGCTTAGGAATTTCCTTCACGGATCAAAAAAGATAAAAATTTATACAGACCACCAGCCATTAACATATGCGCTGAGCCATAAAAATACGAACCACAAGATGAAGCGATGGAAGGCAATCCTGGAAGAGTACAACTATGAGTTAAAGTACAAACCAGGAAAATCAAATGTAGTTGCCGACGCTTTATCACGACTTACACAGAGGACACCGGTAAATTCAATGACAATGACGCAACACAGTGACGAGAGTTCATCCCATAATTTGATCCCAACAGTTGAAACACCCATTAACGTTTTCCGCAGTCAACTCACTCTCAAAATCGGAAACGAAACTAACCATCAATTCCTAATTCTATTCCCAACCTACCATAGGCATATTTTCGATCAACTAAGCTATACTGACACCGACATCATCAACATATTCAAAAAAAAAAAATACCTTAACCCTAGCACAATAAACGGCCTACTCACAAAAGAAGAAGTGATGGGACGATTACAGAACAAATCCATTACACTTTGTCAATTACAAAGTTAGGTTTACTCAAACAATGGTTGAAGACATTACAGATGAAACTGAACAAGAGGACTAAATTCTAAAAATCCATCGAAGAGCACATCGGAATCCAGAGGAAAACCGTAAGCAACTGCTTGAAAACTTTTACTTCCCACAAATGGCAGCAAAAATCAAGAGATTAGTGAAAAATTGCCAAACATGCAAAGAGAGCAAATACGAACGACACCCAAATAAACCTATCCTTGAACCAACCCCTATCCCAAACTATCCTGGCCATACTATAGTATGGTTAACACTAAAATCCTTTCTGTAGAAAAAATATCAAATCCTTCTACAGAAAGGATTTTAGTGTTAACCGCTATATGTTATCTTACTAAATTTGCAAAAACCAAAATAATCCAATCAAAATCTATAACTGACATTAGGCAAGCACTTCGAGAAATGCTATTCTCATTCGGCGCTCCTGAATTTTTTTTTTTTTTTGCGTGTAGCTGGCTGAAAATCTTTGAAAGACATCGCATGCGAGCTTTGCGATAGTGTGGGACTTGACCCACCCACTACAAACACCCGGAGAAAGCATGGTGTTACCATCCTTCCAATAATCGCACCTAGTCGTTAAATTAATCAGCAATTTTTTTCTAATACATACTTGTAATTTTATGTTATAAGGAACTAGCATTGGTCTGTTACCTTTTGTTTTTGAGCTCGTTATCACTTGGTCGGGTGATTATGTTATATATTTCTTTTAATATATATGTACATACATATATATATATATTTTTTTTTTTTTTCTCCTACTTACCTAGTTCGAATGGTTTTGTTCTTCGTAATCTTCTAACTAGATTGTTATTATTAAGTAGTTCGACTACTTCTAAATTAGTATGGTTGCGAAGCCTACCTTCATGTCTTCTTGCGACCTTCCTGACCTCGTCCTCTACCATTTAAATTTTTAGATCCCTATGCAGATCAGCGTTACGTATGTACCATGGCACATTAACAATATTGCGTAATACTTTATTTTGAAAGCGTTGTATGCTTTGTAGGGTCGTCTTACTTGTGCACCCCCAGAGTTGAAGGCCATATGTCCATATTGGCTTTAAAACTTGCTTATAGAGAAGCAGTTTATTATATATTAAGAGACATGAATACCTCCCTATTAGCCAAAACATTTTTTATATTGAATGTTTAGTTCATCCTGTTTTTTCTTAACATGAGTTTTCCAGCCCAACTTCGCGTCTAAAGTCATGCCTAAGTACATAGCTGAGTTCGAATGCAGAACTACTTTGTTTTTTATGTACACAGGTATGTGTTGTAAGTTTTTATTAGTGAAGTTAACATGGATTGACTTCAGTTCATTTAATTTTATTTGCCATTTTTTGGTCCATTCAGATATTTCATTTACTTTGTAGTTTTTCGCTAACTTCCTGCACAGTTTTTCCGACAGCAAGTACAGCAGTATCGTCTGCAAATGTGGCAACAGTAATTTCGTCATTTTGCGGTAGGTCGTTCGTGTATAGGAGGAACAGCACAGGCAGATTTTATACATTTTAATGCGGAGTACTCATTTTCTTGCTTAATTCTATATAATCGCTGCTTTATATATGACTCTAGTATTTCTGAGTATTGTCTTGGAAGATATTTTCTTAGTTTATGGACCAATCCCTTGTGCCAGACTTTATCAAAAGCCTGTGTTACATCAAGGGAGATGGTAGAGCATATTTGTTTTTCTTCTGAGGCTTTTTCTATTTTGTTAGTTATTCTGTGGACCTGATCTATAGTGGAGTACTTATTTCTGAATGCAAATTGATGGTTTGGTATCAGTGCCTTTTCTTCTATAATCGGATGGAGTCGTTTTAAAAGAATTTTTTCGAAGACCTTTGACAGTATTGGCAGCAATGAAATCGGACGATATGAGGTAACTTGACTGGGTAATTTTCCCGGCTTTGGTACCAAAATAACTTCGGCTACCTTCCACATGCGTGGAACATACCTTAGTCTGAACGCTGCATTTATTATCTGTGCTATTTTTTTCTAGGCAGTTTTTTCAGAATTTCACCCGTGATTAAATCAAATCCCGGAGCTTTTTTCGGGTTGATCTTCTCTTTTATTTCTGTGGCTATTTCCTTAGAGGTTACTGCTGGGATTAACCTCTCATCTTCGCACATTTTTTCCGTTTATGTGAGATAATCATTATCTTCATAAGGCTGAAAGACGCTTTCAATATGTTCAGCAAATAAATCGGCCTCTTGTTTGTTTGTTTTTGCCCAGTTTCCACTGCTGTTTTTAACTGGCGGGATGTATGCCGTTGGTCTTTTAATTTTTTTTGTAGCCTTCCACAGTGAGTATTCTGTACTAGCATCGTTTGTCAGATTTGTAAGGTATCTTTCCACCGACGCATTTTTCAATTCTGTTATCTTTTTCTTAGCGTTTTGTTTAAACTATTAAGTCTATTTTTATCACTTGGCGCTCTCGACAATTGCCAGCGTTTACGAGCTCTCCTCTTTTCAGATATTATGTCGCATATTTCTTTGGGATATACGTTTCTTTTTACCTTACTATTTGATTCAGGCGTTGCAGCCCAAGCAGCCTTTTGTATGTTTAGGGTGAAAGTATGTACTTCACTTTCTAGTTGCTCTATTGTATCGATTGTTGTTCTAAGTTCGATGCATTCCTCCAGCAGATATCTGAAATATATCGAGTCAGTTAGCTTGTTCACTAGACATGGGTTACGTTCCTTCATAATAATTTTATTACCAAGTGTAAGCAGCACAGACGAGTGATCTGAGTCAAGATCTGGCCTTTCCTGCACTTGGGTAGTATTTGAGGAGATATTCTTAGTTATAAAGAAGTCGACAACGTCCGGGATTTTGTTCCTATCTGTGGGCCAGTAAGTAGGATTTCCCGTTGAATGGTGATTAGCATTGCTTTCTTTTATAGATTCAAGGAGTTCTCTTCCTCTTGTATTTGTTAATCTTGATCCTCAGAATTTATTCTTTGCGTTGAAATCTCCGCCTATTATAAATTTGTTTCCAAATTTACGGAAGAGGCTTTTAAAATCGTTTTGTTTCAGCCTATAGCTAGGAGAACAATATGCCGCTGCTACCGTTATCTGGCCGCTGCTTGTTTTTATGTTTACGGATTTGGCTTGTATTTCACACGACTGATATTCTTCGATATTCTGATTCTGATATTCCGCGCAGTTTATATTTTGTTCCAATTTTGAAGTGTGTCTCAGAGACTAGACATATGTCAATTTTGTTTATATCGAGAGTCGCTTGCAATTCGTCTTTGCGATTCTCGAGACCATTGGCATTCCATAACAATAGTTTTTTGTTTTTAGCCATTAGGATCTTTTAGAAACAGTTTTTTTGTTACTGTTTAGTTTTTCAAGGAAAGATATTCGAAAGCCGTCAACAAAATATCGAGAAGGTTACACAAAAAGAACGAAAAGACATTGAGTATCACAATAAGAAACGGAAACCAAGTAAGACTTACAATCCGGGAGACGTAATTTTCGTTAAGCACAAGAAGAGACTAGGGTCAAAATTAACGGTCCGATTCCGAAGAGAAGTAGTGAAAGAAAATAAAAACACAGTAGTAATAACAGAATCAGGAAAAACCATACACAAAAGCCATATAAGAAATTGACTAAGAGAAATTGACCCCTACCCCTTTTCTTATTTCAGACTTGCACTCTATATCGTAACAGGAGAAATCCAAATTCTAGATTTCTCAAATTCACAATTTGTTTCACTGCATACCGGACAAGCAAAAATGCAGAAAGGGAACTTAAAACTGATCCACGAAATCGACCTTGACCAGTAGGTACGAACAATTCCTAACCAACATTGCTCCGACGCTTGAACTAAACTCATCGAAAAACGATCCCCTATTTCCTTACCTATCCCATGAATACCAACAAATACAAAATCTAATCAATAACTTTAAACCCCGAAAGGTAAAAAGATCGCTAAACTTCATAGGCTCAGCGTGGAAATGGATTGCTGGCAATCCAGACCACGATGATTTTATAACAACAAAGCGAAAAATGAACAACTTACTTACTAACTCTAATGATCAAATTATAATAAATAAATTACACAATGAAAGAATTAATAATCTTACTAAAATTACTAATGAAATTGAAGCAATGTTAAAAGAAAATAAATATATCGATAATGAAATTGTATCCGAGATTCAATATAAATTAAAAATTGTAAGAGAAGAATTACAGAATATTAACTTAGCTATTCATTGGGCAAAATTAGGAATCGTTAATTCACTCATTTTATCTAAAGAAGAAATAAGCCTAGCCATTAGCACGTTAAGTAAAGAAAATATTCTTTTCCCAACTATAGAAGAAGCTCTAAACTTTGCTGAAATCAAAATAATAACTGATTCAATTTCTATTTTATATATTGTCAATATTCCAATAACTGATTCTTACATTTACGAAAAAATTTTACTTAAACCTGTCAAAAGAAAAGGAATAACAATAGAAATTAATTATAAAGAAGTTGTAAAAAATAAAGAAGACATATTTGGACTAGTTAATGAATGTAAATCGGTTCATTATATTTGAATTTGTAATAAAAATAACCTTATAAGCCTTTTAAACTCTACATGCATTCCCAATTTGTTAAAAAGTAAAATAGCCATATGCAATCTAATGAATAGTCAGCACATTCCTACAATTGAAGAAATATCACCTGGAATAATATTACTGAATGACTTCAACGGAACTCTCGAAGCTGAAGCCACACACCGGAACCTTACTGGTACTTTTCTAATCAAATATGAGAAAACCAACATCACCATCAACAACAAGAAATTCATTGCACAAGAAACATCTACGCATACCATCCTCCCAGCAATTTTACAACAAACTCCAAAAGAAAATAAATTTCACAGACTACTGTCCCTCGAAATGATGGGTGAATTGCATATCAATAATACAAAAGAAATTCAGTTACTCCAATTGGAACGTGAATCACAAACATTGATTAGCTATGGGACAAACATCTTCATTGCGTTCGTCCTTGTCATCCTAGCAGCTTATAAAATCTTGACCAGACGGGAAAACACAAAAGTAGTTATTCAGCAACCAGAGATGAGAAACATTGAAATCCCTCCGCACACGAAAAACAAACCCGAAACAGATGATCCTATTATTCCCCGAACAAAGTTCTATGACCTCCCATACTTTTAAGCGATTGAGGACCATCACATTTAAAGGGGGAAGAGTTAACACGAAATAGATTATGCCAGCCAGTCATTGACACAACCCAATTTCCGTCCAGACAAATTTCTTGAAAGCGATCGCGACAGAACACCTGAACCTGCATTTGCACTCGCAGCTCCGCTGAACATGAAATTGCATTCAAGCTGACATAATCAAAAATTAATCAATAAATGCATGCGGAGTATTGTAGGGAATTTAGTCTTAAGTAAACTGGAATAAAGGACAGGCAATCTGCCTGAATATTTTTTTAATAAATTAAAGGCATATTTTTATAACTTATACATAAAGAATATGTCATCATATTAATTGAATATTGATATTGTCTGAAAATAATACTTAACTGTACCGTTTTGCGGAAGTGAATTCAACAATCAGTTGGGGAAAGAGCGTTTGTTTTAATTATGACAAGTACTTTTAGAGCAAAGTCAACAAAACTCTAACTATCGAAATGTCAAAATAAAACAACTCTCACCGGAGGAAATAGTTCACCTTATTGAGTATTGGAGGGGATAAAGCTTTTATCAAACCGTTTTTGTAGTGATCGTTATCGCCAGCTTTTAACGGGTTTACACGTATACACAGACATTAACCGTAATTCGAAAAATCACTAGTTGTCATGGGATTTGTGAGACATGGTATGTATGTATTGCAAACCGATTGTGTTTCTATAACTTTTTTCTGCTGCTACCCTCTTCAGTTTCTCGAAGTTTTTAAAGATGCTATTATGCTGACGACGTGTACATTAGTAATAAATACATTTTAATTCACTGGCTATATTTACATTATCAAGTCATTCAAATACTTCTTTAAAAATATTTCGAAATGAAATAATATGTCACAAATTATCTGAGTGCACTTTGTTTGTAAAGCTGTAGTTAGTTTTTCGTTTCCTTATATGCACCAATAACAACATTTTCTTATGAACCAGATTTAAATGTCGTAACCTTACAAATATTTTACAGCGTGCTCAAGTTCATTGCAGTACGAAATCTTCTCAACTTTAAATTAAATCTTATTTCTGTAATCTGCGACTACTCCTAAGCTTACTACATTTAGTATGTATGTATGTATATACATATATGACATGGCGAAAAAGTCCGTATTTTTCGTAGTTCTTAACAGTTTCTTTCTCATGCTTGCCTGAATCTTTAAGAGCAATCTAAAATTACTCAACTACAACAATGTTTTCTCTCACTCTTTCAAACTACGTTTATCTACCTTCAACATCTACCTCTTTCCTCCCACTATAAACCATCAAAGATCCAACTTAAAGGTGCAATATCTATACAAACAATTCTTTCAAATGGTGCAACAACAAACTACACGAATGTGATCTTCATCACTAATAAGAGACTTCTCACTTATGCCGCCTCACCAAAGATGTATGAAAATACTTACGGCACTCAATGGTAATACAAATGATGATCATGAATATAATGATGACCAAGATCATTATCATGGATGTCATTATGATGAGATGAGTACCTTACCTCGAAACAATTGCTATGCAATTGTGTGATCTCTTGTGATCATTTGTGTATTGTTTGCAGCTTCATGTAGATACTCTTATTTTTCTCAACAGTATGTACACTAGTGTGCGCTCATCTCCAGTACTGTTGGTGAAAAATCGATATAAAAAGACTTGCATGGCGTTATTGAACCCTAATTCCAATCGTGATTCGTGATTAATCGTTACACCTAACATTTGTGGAGTAAAATATAGGAAGACTTTTTTCGATTAATCTGAAAATATTATTGTAGTCAGTAATCGGTGAGTGAAAAAAGTGAAACAGTACACAAGGTGAATAAGAATACATATATGTGTGTATATGCTTGTGCAATAAATTGCAGTTTCTTGTGCGTAAGAGGATACAACTTTTGTATACAAGCTATGATGATGTCTTTTAAATTTGTGGCTTTTATCGTGAGTATATTTACTTTTCTCCCTTTTTAATACATGAATATGTTTTTTGTATACCATCAAATTCATAAATATGTATGATTTGAGCGAAAATAACAAAATTTTGCCAATACATTAAAAACATCCTAAAACATATGTACAGATATAATAAATATTTACATATACACATATATTTCCTTTCTAAAGGAAGGAAATCATTAGGCTTATGTACATATATTCAATATGTTCTATCTCTTGAAAACGACCGTTTGCTCAATATTGAATAATGTAAAATTGTTTGAATAAATCGCAAAAATCGAAAAAGTTCCAGTCTAATGAATGAATACAATAATTACATTTTAAAAATACACACCTTATAAGCATAGATAATATGCGTGGAAATTGTGAAATTCTGAGAAATTAACATTGCAATTGAAAAATATCAACTCAATACATATTTACGGAGTAATCTATTGGAACGAACTAAATTATTAGGCTTACATAACTTCTCCAAATTTAAATAAAATCCAATACGTTTTCAATCAAGACGAGCGTTTTTGTAACAATGAAAAATTCCGTTTTTTTAGAGCGTGAAATGTAAAAAAAAATCCCATGGACGGATTGAGTTGCAATATAAAAACTATAGATACATAAGTGACCACGAAGTGAAAAACAACGCTAAGTTGTTTTTTTTTACCATTGTAACGTACTTTTTGTGCGAATGTATTATGCAGAACCTTTTCGTATACTCTGTATCTTTACTGAGCATGAGATATAAAACTTAGATAAATTTAACTTTTCAATTCAGATTTGCCACTTACCCCCTTTTTAGTAAGTCAGCTAATCATAATGAGGCAGGTAAAGGAAACTAGGTTAGGAAAGTGCCCTTAATGGACTATACATATGTAACTTATTATATTCCGCCAAATACGGCCATGTCTACAAACAAATAGACTTTCATCTATCTATCTATATGTGTATGTATATATATACATATACATATGTATATAAATCAATTGCCGTGCGTTTGTCTCGCAAAAATTCGAAAACGGCTGGACCGATTTAGACGAATCTTTTTTTGTTTTGTTTGTCTCAATACTGAGGTGAAAAACCCAAAGGAAAAGCTGTCAAACGATAGATATAAAATTGTTTTTTAAATCTAGAACATTTTGAGAACAGATTTGGTTGAAGCGATCAAACATTTTGATCAGCTATTCTATTAAGGTAAATTGACTTTGCAGGCTTAGACATAACCACAAATTCATTCAAATGTTTTTTATCGAGAATCGATTAGTTTTGATTCACGAGGATTTCAATATTGTAAAGTTCTTATCAATACCTTTTAGTTACTGTCGTAATAAATACATACTTACATATTATGTATGTACATACACTTGCTCAAAAAATTGTCCGTACACCACACAATAAAAACTAGTTTCTTTATACATAGCTTAAAGAATCTATATCTGATTTATTTGAAAAATACAAGAAATTAAAATCAATTTATTTAGGAAACGAAACATATTCTTTATTTGTAAATATCCTAAAAAAAAAATACTTGAAAAATGCAATAAGTTAAAATAACTTTATTTTTTTTAACGTATACCCTGGCCTTTCTTGCCAAACTTCGTTTAGCCCAGTTTTATTTTCTGCTCCATTTTGTACTTCAAAATTAATTATAATAACGACTGGTAGCGAAGTCTAAATACTCAATGAAAAATCGAAAAAAAAGAAGGTAATTCAGTTCATTCGAAGGCAATTTGGAGACTCTGAAAAAATTGGTTAGGTTAGGTATGTGGGCTGGCCGGGAGAAGTTCTCCACGTCACACTCAGGTTAATGCTGACCCATTGTGTTGCCCGTTTGGGGTAAAAATAAATCGTCCCTTACTATAACCTTTCGTCTATACATTTATACACAACTTCATTACTAAAATACCTGTTTTGTGGTCCTTCACATAGGTAGGTAGGTAGGGGGGTTACTGCATCAGCAGGGGTGCAATCTCACTCGGGTGTCAACGGATTCATTGTGTTCCCCGGTGTGGGATACCTGAAAACAAAAAGAAGAAAGATATGGCGGTGGGTTAGCTGATAAGTTAGTAGCAGGGGTGGCCCTCCTGAACCAGCCCGATTTCATGATGAATTTTAGGGTAGTTTTAGGTGGCGTGTTTGCTAGTTCGCTAAGGTCTTTGAAGTGTGATTTTCCGAGGGTTGAGTATCTAGTTCTGAAGAGGCTTGGGCATTCGCATAGGTTTCTCTGAGCCGTAGGGCACTTTAAGCCGCTACCTCTTTCGTGTAGAGGTCAAGTGGGCATAACTCGAACATGGTTTCAAGGGCGGCGGTAGGTGTTGTCCTTATAGCACTAGTCGTGCCTATGCAAGCTAGACGTTGTATTCTGGTGAGAGTGTTTAGGTTTGTGGCTTTTGCGGCTGCAGGCCACCAGACCAGACAGCCGTACGTGAGGATGGGTCTGAAGATGGCTGTATACATCCAATGGTCTAATATGCACCCTAAATATTTCGCCTTGTGAGAATTTTGGAGTTGAGCTCCATTTAATCTGGGTGGTGCGAATTCGGGTATATTCCTTTTATTTGTGAAGAGGATTCGGTTTTTTGTTCATTGAGGACAAGTCCGCAGCGCTTGACCCAGTTGTTTAGGGCGTTGAGGGCTGTTTGAAGCAGATCAGCGATTGTGAGCAGGAACTTACCCGACACTAGTAGGACGACATATTCGGCGTAAGCAACGATCCCGTTTTGGTCTAATTTAATGAGAATTTCATTTATAATTAGGTTCCAGAGTAGAGGGGATAAGACACTGCCTTGGGGGGTACCACGTGAGGCCGCTGCATTTGCATGGCTGCTACCCAGTTCGGATCTGATGTTGCGAGTATTACATTCATACATTCATAGCATACATTCCATCCAGTCCAATAGAATAGGGTTCACGTGCGTATGGTCTAATGCTGATCTGAATTATTGCATGTTGACATTATTGTAGGCCCCTTCGATGTCCAGGAAAGCGGCTAGAGTGTACTCTTTGTGGTGTAGAGATTTTTCAATAATGGTAACCACCTCGTGTAGCGCTATCTCTACAGCGCGGCCCTTCATATAGGCTTTTTGGGCATGTGAGATGTCCCTAGGGTTTAATTTGGAGCGGATGTGGATGTCTGCGATTCTTTCTAGGGCTTTTAGCAGGAAGGGTGTTAGACTAATCGGTCTAAAAGTCCTTTGCTGTGGTGAGGCTGGGCTTACCCCCTTTGGGGACGAAGATGACTTTAACTTCTCTTCATGACTGAGGAACGTAAGTGCAGCTGATGCAGCCTCTGAAGATGCGTGTCAGCCGCGGAACGGAGCAAGCCTTTGAGCTTTGCATCATTGGGATAATACCATCCAGTCCTGGCGTTTAATACGAGGAGAAGGAGTCAATGTCCCACGCCACTTTATTTTCGTCTATTATATGGTCGATTGATTGAGCACAGTGCTGTGCCGTTGAATTGTTGACCCGATCAGTGTTCGAGTTAGTGAAGGAGCAACCAGGAATGTGCTGTCCTATTTTTTAAGGAAACCCGGAATGATTTGAACCTTAGAAATAACTTTTCTGAGTCTGGCGGCATCTTTGGTGGCTTCGATGTCGTTACAGAAGTTTTGCCAGGCTGCTCTTTTGGCGTAGATAGTTCTGTCTCTGAAGATCCTTTTACTTTCTTTGTAGTGGTCCCAGTCATTGGGATTTTTCGTATTTTTGGCAAGGTTGTACAACCTTCTCGCCTGTTTGCGTAGTGACGCCAGTTCGTTTGACCACCATATGGGGTTGTTGCGACGCTTGCCTTTAGATAGGGGGCAGGATTTTACGAAGGCCCTTTGGATGTTCGTTGTAAGCTGTTTTACTTCAGATTCTATTTGAATGGAATTGGTTGGGGGGTTGGAATTCTCCATGTTGGAGATGGTTAAAACATTGCGGAAGTTCACCCAATCCGTCCTCTTGGGATTGCGGTAAGGTTTCGGTGGGGGAACTTTACCGTTGATGGAGAATTGAATGATACGGTGGTCAGAGAAGGAGACTGAGTCGGAGACTTTCCAGTCGTCAATCGTTAACGAGTTGGAGTTACTGGATAATGTAATATCAATTACCTCTTCCCTATTTCTTGTAAAAAAAAGTGGGTTCAGACCCTCTATTAGCTACACACAAATTATGAGCGATAACGAATTCTAGTAAAGACTCACCTCTAGTGTTAGTGTTACTGCTTCCCAATTGAATATGGTGGGAGTTCGCATCACAGCCGATCAGCAGGTCCCATACTTTTTCGGCCGTGCCCGTTACCAGGTCCACTAAGGATTCAGGAGGTGGTGGTGATTCGCTGTCATAGGGGAGGTACACCGACACAATGATGAGTGGCTTGTTGTTGGCCCTCTCAAGCCTGGTGGTTGTTTGGTCATTATTGCTGTGGGAAGAGATGAGAAGGAGATTAATACATTTTTTTGCCAGGATGCAGGTTCGTAGCTTGCTGTTCGATGGGCCCTTATTGTAGGACAGGTTGAACTCCTTGGAGTTAATTCCGAAGATCTTATTATTAGAGATCCACGGTTCCTGGATAAGGGCAATATCTATGTAGATATGATATCTAATAATAAGATCTGCGGAATTAACTCCAAGGAGTTCAACCTGTTCCACGATAAGGGCCCATCTGTTGTGGTCCGAGATGTAGGAGATGAGGTTGGCACTGGCCAGCTTGCTGTGATGAAGGTTAAGTTGGATTAACTTCATCATCAGAGCAGTTTGCTGGCGTAGGCGCCACCCCCGGCTTGTCGGATAGTGGCCTCACCTTGACCATATTTAGTCCGACTCGCACCTTAAAGTCTGTCGATGGGTAGCTTCAGGATTGTCTTCCTATTGAGCATGACGATCGCGTCTTGGCCCGTCTAGGAGGGTTTTTCCATCGAAATTCTTTCGTTATCAGTGGCCCCGGAATATGGATCGTGGATTTGGGTCTGGTTGGGAGATCTTTTTTGGAGCTATTGATAGCCTGAGATGTTCCCAAGGCGTCTCCATTTTGCCAATTTTTGTTTTGAGCCAACTTAGGGTGAATTCGTTTTGGCAGGATAGGATACGAAAACCGTGTTTATTTTGGAGTTGGCCAAATAGCGGATTTTGGCTTGACGTGTCGCAGAGAGCTGTGGAGATTCGGTCAATAAGACCTGTTTCCGCGAAGGCCCATTGCTCGTTTGTGAGTTTGAGGTCACTGTTGCTGTTGTCCACCACCGCAACTTAGAGGTGTTCCGTAGCAGTGTCTGCTGCAGGGGCCGCAGGATTACAGGTTCTTGGCTTTTCCTCTCCATTATTGGCGGTGTGGATGAGTCGTCGTGTCTTCCGCGTTTGGTATTGCTCAGGGACTTCGATAGCTTGTTGTCGACTGGGCGCCTTGTGGTAGCAGCTGGAATCTGTAGCCTGCCCGAGATTTGCTTCCTGGTAGTTTTTTCGCTTTTAGGCTCTAAGCGATCTGTCCTGCTCGGGTTTTTGTGGGGATTTTGCTGCCGTTGTTGGCCTTACTGCTGTGTGACTTAGTAGTGTGATCACTTTTACGGAGGCTTTCTTCCGCAGCGGCGAGGATAATCCGAGCTCCTGCGAGACGATGCCCGTCACGCGAATTTAGGCTTTTGACGTCCATGGCCGCAAACCTGCGTATGGTTCGCTTGGCGTTCGCCAGTCTTTTTTCGGCAGGGGCGAGCCTTTTATCGTGTTTGAAGGGATTTTTGGTCCCATGTGGCCCTCCTCCGCTGCTGGTGTATGCTGCGAACCGATGAGTTGGCCCTTGGCGGAGTTGTTTTGCTGGTCGTGCCAGATTTGCTGGCTTTGCAGGTGGGCGTGGACGTTGCGGGACTCACTCGATTGCTTGGGCTACATGTCTTCGTGATGTCACTGTAAGACGGCCGCAAGGGTATGATAATAACGTTTTGCTCGGTGCTCGACCAAGAAAGGTAGTCGTCGTCTTCTTCCTCCGGCAAGAAACGTTCTACCCTGAAGTCGATGCTGCTCAGATCAGTATCGGGTTCTGAGTCCCCCTCGGCTATTTTAAATCATTTGAGATGCCTCTCGAAGAATAGTTCCGCAGTGTCAGCCCCGGATGGTTTTGTTCTATGGTGATTTGTTGTTATTGTTGAGTTGGTATTTGTTTTTGTGTTTTTGTTTTTTTTTTTGGTTGAGGTTCGTGTTTTGGTCCCACGAGTAGCTAGGGAAAAGTGGTCGATCTATACAGAGCCCCGCATGTATAGACAAGGCTTAATAATCCGAAGGGCGCCACTTATTCGGATACTCCGTTTGCGACTGAGCTATAGGGCCCTCAGCCTGGTCGATCATCGGCACGGGTCGTATGACACCTTGATCCGGCCCATAGGAAGAGAGAGAGTGGGGATAGAGGTGGGAGGGTTGAGTAATGGGATATTTGGAGGGCAGGTGATTATCCTTTGGCTTCAGTCTCCTCTGAGGAGGGGCTCCCGCGAGTCTTTGACTTTACTAAGCCCCTACACCGCGACAAGGTAGATAATCTAGTAGGGGGTCCTTCACATGCAAACCATCTTGTCGATTTGATGAATTTTATTAGAGCTTTCATTGGCGTTCTGGAGAGTTCTTCTAGGTGTTTAAAAAAGTGTCTTCCCAGGAACATGTATCTAGAATGTTGGAGGCCGGGGCAGTGGCATAGGAAGTGGGTTGTGTCGTCAATCGCTTTCTCATCGCCACAGCCTCTGCAGAGCTCATCTTGCATCAAGCGTAGTTTTTTCATATGATACCTTACAGTGTTGTGCCCTGTGATGATACTCATGAGGGTGGAAATGGGTTTCCGGTCTTTCCGAACAAGTCTCTCGGTTCTGGCTTTGTTAAAAGTGGGCCATAGTTTCCTTGTGATAACGCAGGTTTCTATGGAGTTCCACCTATAGTTTGCCTCTCTCGTAGCTTTTCCCCTTCTTCAAGTTTAAGTGTACAAGGAGGGATTCTCACGGATGGGTCTGTCAATTCGGTGGTCAATGCAAAGCCACTTCTTGCTAGCTCGTCAGCCGTCTCGTTGCTGATATTCTTTCGCATCCAGGAACCCCGCAGAGCATGACCTTACGCAGTAAGTCAACGGCAGTAATTGCTTTAATAGCAGCCTGGCTGTCAATAAAAAGGTGATACCCTCAGGAGGTATTGCCCTTACCGCAGGCTCACGGGCTGCTGTTGTCACTGCCAGGACCTCCGCTTGGAAAACCCTGCTGTGGTTTGGGAGTCGGATTGATCGTGCTATCTCCAGCGGTTCGGAGAAAATGCCAAAACCAACGCCAGTGTCCATTTTGGAGCCGTGTGTGTGCACAGATATGGATTGCGCATTCGGTAAGTGGTTATTTTTTCATTCTTGTCTGCTAGAGTAGGCGCAAGAGAACGGTCTCGTGAAGTCTAAATATGGCGTAATGTAGTCCGTGATAGGTACATGGCCAATGTATTTTTGTAGGATCGTTGAGTGATCCACAGTATTTCTTTTGAAGTTTTCAGACTGGCTTATTCTTAGGGCGCTCATGGCTGCCTATGACTGCATGAAGATATATAGCGGTAGCAGGCTGAGGATTGCCTCAAGACCTGCCGTTGGTGTTGTCATCATGGCACTGGTGGTGCCGATGCACGCTAGTCTTTGTACCTTCGTGAAAGATTTAAGGTTAGTGGGTTTTTCGGCTGCCTGCCACCACACTAGACTGCCATAAGCCAGTATTGGTCTAACAATAGCTTTATACAACCACAGTATAATTTTGGGAGAGGGCTCTAGGTTCTTCCAAAAACTCGGCTGCAGAAGTAGAAGGCTGTTATTGCCTTTTAAATCTTTCATTTATATTCAGTTTCCAGTTAAGTTTCTATCAAGCACTAGTCCTAGGTATTTCGCACTATCTGAAATTGTAAGGCCCTCCGATAGAGGCTGTATTAAATTGCAAAATCTTCCTTTTGTTGGTGAAAAGTACCAATTCAGTTGTCTGAGGATTGACCGCAAGTCCACACTTCTTAGCCCAGGTGTCTAGGGTCTTCAGTGCTCCACCTATTAATTCACTAAGGGTAGAGAAGTATTTACCTGTTGCCATCACAACAACGTCATCCGCATACGCTGTGACTTTGACCCCACTGCATCTTAGCTTCTGAAGCACCTCATTCATAACCCCGCCTTGAGGAGTACCTCTGGAGGCGAATGCTTCTATCTTCATTCGTTCAAGTTCAGTTAGGATATAATCGATGTTTAGCATAGTAGCATTTCCATATAAATCCTGTTTATGGTTTTAAAAATGTTAAGTAATAAATTTCGTGTCATATGTTTTCGGACAATTTTTTGAGTTAGTGTACATACGTATACGTCTACCACACGGAAAATGAAATAAACGAAAGACATCTGTGAATTACGACGAACAGATACAGATAATAAGGCATCGGGTTCAACTGAAACAGGATGCACCAAGAAACGCTTAGTAGTTACAATACGAAAGCAGCGACCAAAGCAGTTACTACGATATCTGAAGCGTGAAAAATGTAAAAAAAGAATACATAGTATGCATTTCTCTTACCTATTTAGAGATATAGGACTTTATTAAGAAGTTAATTTGTTGTTGGTTAGTTTGGATACAGTTTGTGCTTAGTTATGTATGTATCTTACTCAGGCTTTTTTTTATATGGCACAACACAATAATGATTGTTGGGTATTAGGTGTTGGATTGAGTGAGTGTAAACAGAAGTAAATAAGTAATTCATTAAATAAATAACTAATTCACAAGAGCAAGTAATTAGTTAAATGAAGAAGAAAAAATAAGTAAGTATACAAATAAGTAAGCAAACCAATAAACGAGCAATTCATTTATTTAAAGGTACAGTTCAAATTTACTTGGATAATTGCAACAATATAGAATAACAAATTAAGTACTTAGCTCATTTGCAAGACGATTGACTTAAAGGTTACAACTATGTACTAATAAACTCTTCATTGAGTTTTTGGATAATTCTACTGAGAGTATTTCAACTTTCATTCTTTTATGTAGTTTTAAAAAAAAGTGTGCAAATACTGCACTGTAGTTTTTAATAGTTTATTTTGTGAAGTTCACAATTTCCTTGCAAGTATTTTGCAAGATTTTGCGAAACATGGAATCCATACAAAAGAATGGTTCGAAAGCTATCTACTATTTAATAATAAAAATTTCCGGTCAATAAAGAGTTTAACATTTTTATGGCAATATTAATTTTCACTTCAGTTCGAGTGGGACACCTCCGATTTGAAGGTACAATCATTTTAAATGGTATAACTTTTGAAATATTATAGTTACAAAAACAGTTTTGTACATATTCAAGAGACAATTTAGTAGCGCATAAAAAATGCTAAAACTTTGTGTAATTTTATGTAGCCACAAAAAAGTTATGGCTCCTTAAACTCAAAATAATGAAAATTTGTTGTTCCAATTTTTTAATTAAAATGCATTTTTCTCAAAATTTTTACTTTGTGAAAGACTTTTTTTACGAAACTTTTATCTTTGACAAATTTTCTAAAAATTATGTTAAATGGCTTTTTCACGTACGATTAGCGGAAATTGTAGTAAAAGCACCTTAAGCACCTTGTCACAGTAGCAGCAAGGTATGTAACTTCGTTGCTTAATCAAACATTTGATCTAACACCCATGGATTTTTTATCTAGTTAAAGGATTATACTTTGTATATTCTTGAGTTAATGAGCTTGCATACAAATAGCGCTAGCATACTATTGCTCCTATATATTATATTATGTATCGGCATTTTTGGATAACCCGGTAATAGGTTTCAATCCATTAAAGAAAAGTTGCAACTAGCGAATAAAATGTTGACTTCTCATTCAACAGAGTTTTTTTCTTTCTAGATCTACTATTTAAGAACATTAATTTTTATTACGATTGATTGTAAACAACCATTTCTAGCAAAGAGCTAAGCTAAGTATTTTAACATAACTTTTCACGCACGTGTATATACATATGTATGTATGTACAGTTGACTCCCTCTAAGTAGAATTTTTACGGGAGATCAAAATTAGTTCGAGTAAAGGGATTTCTGGAAAAATTCGAGTTAGAGGGAGGGATTTATAGATTTTTTTTTAAGGGAGGGCAAAAAAAGGGTCGAAAAATACGAGTTAGAGGGAAATTCGAGTTAGATGATGTACGACATAGAGGTACTCGACTGTATATCGTTTACCAAAAAAGTTCGAAAAAGTCATCGACAAACTTTGCTGCCATTTTATATACCCAAATTTTACAGTTTCATCCTAGTACATACATATATCTACCTAGATTCATCTGAATAAAGTTAATTTTTCCAGTTTTGGTAGAGAAGTAGTTTGTTTCCAAGGGCTGTTTATTTCTTAGACGCACTTGCCCTGAAAAATTAGCATAAGAGTATTCATATCCCTTTTGGGGTGTGGAAATTATAAAAAAATTACTGATAAACGGAACTTTCCTTAAGCTTCCCATTAATCCCACTTCATTCAGTTGGTTGCCTACTATCATTGTACGCGAGCCACTTAATTCTTTTTTCATTAATACAACGGATCTTGTTAACAGTTGCGGAAGCTTCTCAATTTGCCTTAGGGATATGGCTCTAAACTGAAGGTCCCTTCCATTTGTGTGAAAAATATAACACGCACAGCACGAATGGTTGCGAGAAGCTAGGCCCTGGATCAATTCGGTCTGTTGCGCCAAGTATTTGTTTTTTTTGTTAACAGTTACGCACTAACAATTTTTCAAATCGTTTTAATAAATGGCATTAATAACTTTCTTCTAGGAGCATGCCACCAACTGATCTATTTCGTTCATCGTTTTGCCTTCTTTTTTCAATGTAAAAAAAGCAAAAAAGAATTTTTTAATTTTCTTTCAGCTGAATAATGTCTGTTTTCATTTTCTTACATGTAAGTCAAAAAAGCATGCATTTGTACACCATACAGTAAGTATATTTTAAGCAAATATTTCAGGATAAATTTAGATCTGTGGTTTTATTACTTGTTCAAGTCAAGTCTGTTGTAGTAAATAGGGAGTTGCACAGAGCTCATCGGATACTTTTTATTCTTTCTGTACACACAGAAAAATATCTATGTAAAATCAACAATAATAAACATGATTCAACATTTTTCCAACTATGATTTTGCTTCATAGTTGTTGCATGTTATTTCAACATGATTTCCCTACATCACAAGCGCAAAAAAAACTCGTGTTGAAATAACTATAAATCATGTTAAAATAAAATTACGAATCCTGTTTAATAATAATGATCTTCATGTTAAATTAACACGACTATTCCTGTTAAATCATATTGATCTTCATGTTGAAATAACTCGATTCCTGTTGAATCACATTGATCTTCATGGTAAAACAACATGGCGATTCCTTTTGAATCATAGCGATCCTCATGATAAAATAACATGATTCCTGTTGAAACATATTGATCTTCATGTTAAATTAACACGACTTTTCATGTTAAATCATATTAATCCTCGTGTTAAATTACCATGATTCCTGTTGAAACATATTGATCTTCATGTTAAATTAACACGATTATTCCTGTTAAATCATATTAATCCTCGTGTTAAATTAACATGAAAATCAATATCAATAAAAATACAGAAAAATCAGGTTTGCAAACACAAAAAGTTTATATAATTTTAAAAATTCCTTATCAATAGTTACATAACAGTTTTTTTTTATATGGTCTTCCAGAAAAAAATATTTTATGATTAAATACAACATCATCTAAATTAATTTCTAAGTGAGCAAACATATTACTGTATCCATTATTTGGATTAATAATATTTATATTACTAATTTTAAGAGCATTTGGAATTCCATTTTCATAATCTCTTAGAAATTTTGCAAAATTTAAACCTGCTTTTGTGCATAGCGTTAAAGGCACATTAACTCTTGAGTTAATATTATTGCAATATTTTTTTGTGTCTTTATGTTTTGCTTCAAACCTTAAACTCCACAAGTACTTACGTGGGCCACACTTTTTTATAAAACTTGCATAATGTACTAAAAAATTAGCTTTTGGTTTAAGTAAGACCGATAGGAGGTATTGCTTCCCGGATATCTTCTTGTGATAAATGCCTCAAACTGTTATAAGATATCGCAGCTCCTGCAAGGAAAATAATATTTTGTTAATAACGTTGAAAAATGTATGCAAATTGATTTAAAAATATATGGATAATCTACAATCCGTCTGGAACGCATCGTTGGATACCGTAGTGGCATTTGCATATGTTTTTAATGTGAAAAATGTACTGTACTTACTTGCTAAATAACATTTAACTTCCTTTAGATTAAACTTTTCCAAAAGTTCATCTAATTCATCTTTTTACTCTTGATCTCATCGATTCCTGGTAGATTAATGTATATGTACAGTCACTGGCAAAATTATTTGCACAATGCAATGCTTACACCATATCATTTCAATAAAGTTGTAAATTTTTTAAAAATTCAATATTTCAGTTATGTTTCTGTTTATTATCAATCTTTTAAGTCATCTTGTAACGGTAAATAAAAAAACAAAACAAACGTTTCTAACAGTAAACGTTAAAACCATAGAAAAGAAAGTGGTAAAATTATTGTTACATCACTAAACACCGGCAAAATTATTTGCACAAGTAGGATTTACTTCTGCTTACGCTTCTGAAAGCCGAAAATGCGAATTTTTTTTACATTGACGCAATGGTTTTGAGGGCATAGCATTATCTAATAAGTTGTGTTTCCTCCTTTTGCTGCAATAACTTCTGCGAGGCGCCTTGACATTGAGTCTATCAAATTTTGAATTTGCTCTCCCGGAATGGTACTCCAAGCTGTTATAAAATCCTTCCATGTTTCATCTGCAGATCTTCCAATGTTTTGTGGAATTTTGGACTTTACAAGATGCCATTTCCTATTACCCAAATGTAAGCCAGGGCTTTGTGGAAGCCATTTTGAAGCTACTTGTCCTACTTCCGTTAAAAACTTTTTGATGTTCCAGGCAGCGTGCATGGATACATTATCACGTTGAAGGATGAAATCGCTCCCGATGAATATTGAGGATTCCACCAGTGCAACATCATTTAGTATCTTTAAATAATGTGACTGTGTCATATGGTCAGAGCACCGCATAAGTGGTCCCACACCACAATACGATATGCATCCCCATATCATAATTTTACCTTCTTTAGAATGCTTTGTGGGTTGCTTAACGGGTTGTTTGGATATTGTTTTTGAATTGCAGAAATAAAATTTTCGACCATAGCTGCCATCCAAAGAACAAGCAGTCACGTCGGTTCAGAGCACACTTCTCCAAACAGCTGCTAGTTTGTCAATATGCTCCCTTGTAAATTGTAGCCTCAGCTGCTTATTTCTTGATGTTATTTGGAGCTTTTTTTGTACGAAGTTGGCTTGAATTTGGATTTTCTTTAACCACATTTGTAACGTCCTTTCACTAATATTGTTCTCACAATGCTTGTTTAAATCCGTTAACACATTTCGAAAATTTTCACGTGGGTTACTTTTAAAAGAATGGTAATTCAGCGGTCTTCCCTTTCCGAAGTAACCTTTTTTCTGCTTCTACGGGTTCGGTTTTTTACAGTTCCATGTGTTTTTTGTTTCCAATTTTGTAATAAATTGTTCTTTGACTGTAGTGATATTTTGCCGAAAATTCTACTGCCGAAGCACCGGTTTCAAATTCTGCAACAATAGCCGCACGTTTCTCCGTTGAAAGTTCCCTAGTTCTAGCCATTTAAAAGTTTTAAAAATTGGCTGAAGGAAAGGCGCTAAACTACTAACAATGACTAATCGATTTGCATCGAAAAGTCGAAGAAATTAACTATAGGTACATATCCAAAACAGTTAATTGCATTTGTGCAAATAATTTTGCCGGTGTTTAGTGTTGTAACAATAATTTTGCCACTTGCTTTTCTATGGTTTAAGCCTTTACTGTTAGAAATTTGATTTTGTTTTTTTATTTACTGTTTTAAGATTATTTTAAAGATTAATAATAAACAAGAACATAACTAAAATATTGAATTTTTCAAAAGATGTACAACTTTATTGAAATTATATGGTGTAAGCATTGCGTTGGTCAAAAAATTTTGCCAGTGACTGTATGTTATCGTGCTCGTCGCTTTCAAAATTTAGGGTGTTCTCTATTGAGTTGCTTTCTTGCACTGGATTTAAGAAATTACTATTACCATTGTATATGAAATAAAGATTCAGCCCCAGCATTTTCGTAAC
Organism: Blera fallax; assembly: GCA_946965025.1. Taxonomy (NCBI): domain Eukaryota; kingdom Metazoa; phylum Arthropoda; class Insecta; order Diptera; family Syrphidae; genus Blera; species Blera fallax. Next base: position 55,970,127 of record OX337246.1, read on the forward strand.
TTGCATTTTCTGATGACTTTAAATTTTTGAAAATAATTTGCTTCATATTTCTAATAAATCTGTAAGCCGAAGGGTTTCGTTCGTATGATCCCCTATTTGAACGAGCCATTGAAAATAAGTTTTCTGCAACATCAGTATTCAGATGTGCAATAAGAAGGAATTGCTGGTCATTTTAAAAATTTTCCCATATTAACTCTATAGCAAGTAAAGTTTGTAGTATCATTTCATTTTTAATGTTGCAATCAAGTTCGGGTTTGATTGCCATTTCATCAAAAATTAATGTACATACATCTTTTCTCTAAGTTTGACATAGTTTCAGCCTTGCTCTTTAAAAGATGAATCATTTGGTTGGAAAACCGGCCGGTAAACTTAAGGAAGAAGGTCATCGATAGATTGTGCTTGTAGATGGTAAACTAAATCCCAGGCTCATCAAATGGGAATATAATGTGGGAGACTTATACAAAAACTTCAGACACGAATCTTTTTTGTCATTCGTCCAATGTGCATTTGCCTTTTGAAAAAGTTGCATATTTACAAAAGTGTTTACGTCGACTGGCTTATTTTGCAATTGCATACATACATGCATACATACCTACATACATAAACATACATACGTAGTTTATTATCTGTGGTACTACATTGAGCATGCTTTACCCAAACATCCCTTCTATGATTTTCAGGGACTTGAAAAAATTACAAGAAAAATGTTCTTTTGGTATTGTTACAATCTTTATATGAACATTTAGGCATTTTGAAAATCTATAATAATTTTCTAATAAATCGAAATACAATTGCGTGCAAATGAAATGAAACAAAAATGTTTACCAGGAAATTATTTACACAAACTCTGCAGCCATAAGTGAAGACTGAAGAGAAACACTATGTTTGTAGTAAAAACAAGCAAAAATGAATGTGCTATATGTGTGTGCATTTTGTCCTCAATGAAAAAACTTCCACTAAAAAAAACTTTACACACAACCTTTTTTTTCATTCATCCCCAATGTGTATTTGCACTGCCAATAACTCAGATCGATGAGTTAGTTATTCGTAATGAAAAAAAACACACACTCCGCACAGACTTCACGATCATAGTTGAAGAGGAAATATTATGTAAGCAAAAAGGAATGTGCTTTGTGTGTCTTTTTTTTTTTAGCACATTCCTTTTGCTTTATTTCCATTATCACTCGGATTCATATGCACGAGGAGCGTGCACCTACCATGGCAACTGGCAGTGTGGCACTGAATGGGGGTAGGCCGACGAGTTATTCACATTGCAAAGTAGATCCACTCAACACAGTATGATGTTTGAGCGGGGTATACAAAATTCAATGAGTGCATGTGCAAATTGTTGAGGCAGAAGGGCGTAAGATTTTTGTGGTTCTCAGCGACGTGTCCTTTACTTGGGCCGCTAGGGGCGCCACCATCGATTTCCTCAAGTGATAGTACCACAGATAATAAATATATATATATATAGTTTATTATCTGTGATAGTACTATTAGTTTCATATCGTCAGCAGACATAATTAAAAAATAAATATTAAAAACCGTACAGAAAATTAGAACCGCACTGCACAAAGCCTAAGATCAATTTGAATTTTCTTGTAGATCTTTGCAACGTCTAATTTCATTTCAAAATGGTTGAATGTTGATTTTACACGAGCCAATTTTGTTTTTACCCTGTCATACGCCAAATTTAAGTAGTTTTTCAACTGAAATACGAGCGGTACCTGTATCGGTATCGATGGAAAATCGACACAAAAACTATAATCCTTCTAGAACAACCTCACTTTCTAAGGGTTGCCAGATCGGTTAAAGCGAAATAAGGTTGCCATTATTTCATACTAAATGGAATATTGTTGTTTTAATAGAAATATGTATAACTGCTTCTTACTTTGGAAATGTTTAAAAATTTATTAAAATCATTGAGAATATATTCGAAAAAATAGAGAGTTTTAATATTTAGGACAGTCTTCACAGCCTTGTAACTTTTGAACCGTTTCACGTAGGGCGCGGAATCATTTTTCAATGATATTTTTATTCGATTCAATTTTAATCATACATACGGAATTTTTGTTGTAACGATGACTAAATAGATTTTCGTATGTTGATTTAAAATCGTAAATAGTACACTGTTAAATTAACTACCTTTCCCTTAAAATCATCTAGGTATATAAAATTTCAATTCAAAAGGAAAGCAATTTTAAATCAAAAATATAGCAAGATACTACAATGAAATTCCAACTTTGTAGAATCAACGATTTCATTTTAACATGATTAAATGTTGATTTTAAAATGCCCAAATTTATTATAACAAGATCTCAATGTTGATTGAATTTCATAAATTCTACATTGTCTAAATAACTTTCTTTCCTTTAAAATCAACTATAAAAAAATTCATTTCCAAAGGAAAGCTGTTTTAAATCAAAACAGTAGCAATGTACTGCAATTAAATTCCAACATTGTGAAATCAACAATTTTTCATGTTATTTTTACTAATGAGTATTTTTCTGTGTGTATATGATGTTTCTTCCGCATGAATTACAGCAACGAAATAAAAATGTATGAATCAATAAACAGCCTTTTCTATTGGATATTAAAAAATTCACCTTATACCTAATAAGAACGTTTTAACTACTGATGGGAACTATCGAATGAATTGAACTATCGATAGTTAGTAACTGAATGATTTCAACTAGTGATGGGCAGAATCGAATGATTTGAAAAATCGAATGATCATTCGAGATACGGGTGAATGAAATTTGCAATGTTGCGCCTATACACTTTGTTTTCATAATCTAATTCATAATCTAATTCATAATCTTAATTTTTATTATTATAAAAGTTCGAATGGATATTAAATTTATATACATATGTATGTACATATGTAGGTATGTACATGCTTACATATGTACATACATAATTTTCCTCAAAAGAAAATTGCAACAGAAAAACCAATTCAACCAATCGATTCACACCGAGAACATTTTAATTAGAGGCAGTTTTCGAGAAGTTCTCGAGAATCAATCAATTATCAATCAATTTGAGGTTGGAACCAATCCCTTTCCTTAAAGAGGTTTTCCCGTAAGGCCTACTCCTCTACTCATATAACATATAAATAAATAAGGGTGTTTTTTTATGTGAGTTCCCTCTGCCTCTCACAAAACAAAAAATTTTTATAATTATACATATGTTTATCAATGTTCATATCATGTTATTCATCTTACATATATAAAAAAGAGTTGGCGTACGTAAGACCGCTCATAACTCAGGAACGGATGGTCCGATTTGAGCTGTCTTTTTTGTGTTGTCTTCGTCTCCGCCCAAGGAACACTTTTACGGCGAAAAAATTGGAAAATTTTGAAGGAACATTGGAAAATTCGGAAAAATCGATTTTCCATACATTTTGTATGGGGAATTTTCTTTTTTTTTTCATTTTGATCGTAATATTACAATTCAAATGGTTGCAAAGGTTTGAAATTTTGAAAAGTTTCCCAGACAATCATTCTTTTCATTTTGAAGAAATAATACAATGAAATTAATTGCCAGAACTCCAAATTTGGAAAATTTTTAATCGGAGAAACCCTTTTCCGACACATTCGTATGCAACAACATTTTGTGTAATTTGACAGGTGTCCTTTTTCCTTCGTCATTTCACCATAGTCTGACTATACTTACTAACTATTCGCTACACCAAGCTAATATTGGTCCATTTCCACCTAGAAGCTTGAAAGAATTCTGACGTCCCAGCAAATTCAAATGGGAGCCTCACTCACACACTCTTACAAGTAGGTGGAAGCCATGGGTGCAGCCATTTTCTTTAGATCATTATTGTACAATTTGTTGTTGTTAAGGGGACGACAGGCTGCCCAAAATGTAGTGCTCAAAAGGAAAGAAAGAAACAACACGCTACACTTTTAAACAGTTGATGGCCACATGCTCATTCACATGCATTCACAGACAGGAAAATTTAGGCTCCGCCTATTTTGGACAATGCCTGGGCAGCGGAAATGCAAGTTTGCCGTCTGTTATACGTAGGTTGTCTATGCATTTCACATTGATCTGTTGTTGCTCTAAAAATTAATTATCAGATTTTCAATAATCAAATTGTGCCTAAACCATTCGTGAACGATTCCTTCTTCTCAATCAAGTGAATTTCAGCCTGATTTTGATGATTGTTCAGTTGTCAGCAGCTCATGGTTTGTGATTTTGCCGGTAATTAAAGTTGAAATCTCAGTGATTCCAATGAGTTTATCGAAAGAAGATCAAACATTGGCTCACGCAGTCGCAATGGACGAAGATTGGCGATTCGCCGTGCAAATCAAACCCTTGAGCAACGCGACGAAGCGAATTAACTCGAAGCTGTTAATTCACATGCACATGCGTCGCGAATTCGTTCAGGACGAACTCAGGAGGAACGAGAACCACACGCAGCTGCTGAACGACTGAGACAGCAGCGCAGTCGCGATCTGCTTCGTCAAGTTGAATCAAACGCCAATCGTCGAATGAGAAAAGTGCCGTGAATGTCCACTGCACGATTCACTACAGCGAACAGCCGTGTGTTACGATTGGGCCCATAAATGTGATTTGTCAATATTGCAATGCGCTAAGGTTTCATTCGGAGACACCAAGATAGTGTTGTGCAGGTGGTAAAGTCTAATTACCACCGTTCCGTTGAGGCAACCACGAGAACCATTGCGCACTTTGCTTTACGCCGAGTTACCAGAATCAAGACATTTCTTGACGAATGCCCACAATTACAACGGTTCTTTTTAAATGACGTCATTTAATACTTGCATTCGCCATGACAATTAATAAATCACAAGGCCAATCTTTGGAAGTGTGTGGAATCAATCTCGAATTCGCATGGCCAATTATATGTGGCATGTTCACGTGCTGGAAAGCCTTCATTTTTGATTATTTACGCGCCGGGCAACAAAACAAAGAACGTAGTCTACCACAAAGCATTGACCTGACATGTAATCCCCTGAACCTCTTTACATTCCGTGTAAATAAAGGATATTAATTCAATCAATAATTGAGAGGCATCATTTGCTATCGATTGCAAATGTTCGATCGAAAAAATTAATTTCGGGTGGAATCGTGAATGCTCAAAATTATTGCAATCAAAAGATCAATTTTGGGCGGGACGAAGTTCACCGGGTCCGCTAGTTATACCTAAATCTAAGTAGTTATGAACTCCTTGCTTAAAATTGTAACATGGAACGCGAATAGACTTCTAAAAAAATTTAATGAATTAGAAATTTTTCTAATAAGAGAAAATATTGACATTTGTTTGATCTCCGAAACCCATTTAACAAGGGAATCGCAGATAAAGATAAGGGGATACGCTGGCTATCACGCCTATCATCCTTCTGATAGAGCGCGGGGCGGTTCGTCCTTATTCATCAAAACTAACATTGAACACTCGGTCGATATAAACAAAGAACTCGAAAAACTTCAATTATGCGCGGTAAGGGTTCAAAATAAACATCAGAGCTACAATATAGCGTCTATTTACTGTACGCCGCGATACTCGCTAGAAAATGGCGACTACTTTCGTGTCTTCAATAACCTTGGTTCAAATTTTCTTATTGGTGGAGATTTCAACGCGAAGCACACTTTCTCTACGAAGTGGCAAATGAATTCGGTTGTTGTTTTTATTCGACAAGAAAACCGACCTATTGGCCAACCGACTCAAAAAAAAATTCCCGATCTTATCGATTTTTTCATCACAAAAGCATTTACGAGAAGTTTTTTACAGTCAAAGAAAGTTTTGATCTCTCTTCTGATCACTCTCCTGTAATTTTATTACTTGGTAAAGCATTGATCAAGAAAGAAGGACCTCCAAGACTTACTAGCAATAGAACAAACTGGGAAGGATTTAGAAATGACTGCGAAACAAATATCGCCTTAAATGTGTCACTTAAAACACCTTGTGAACTAGACGACGTAGTTGATCATTTCATGGAAGCAATCCAAAGGGGGGGCGGAAAAACACTCCCTCTAGAAGCTATAAGATCAACCGCAACGAAAAGTTTCCCAGAGAAATCACTGAACTAGTGAGGGAAAAAAGAAACGGCAAATCACTCGTGCACCGCAACATAAAACGGTCCTTAACCGATTATGCAATCGCCTTAAAGATAGATTTCGGGAATCTAAAAGCAGTGAAATAGCGACGTACCTTGAAAATCTCTCCGCTGAAAGAGAATCAAATTATTCACTTTGGAAAGCGTTAAAAGGCATCCGGAAACCTCAAGTGCAAGCGCCACCAATTCGGAAAAATTATAGAAACTGGACCAAGACTGATAAAGAAAAGGCACAACTTTTTGCCTTGTACTTAGAAGAAACGTTTCGGGCGTTCGACGGCCTGGCTCCCCAGTCACGACATCTGACAACTTTAAAGTAAAAAAAGTTGCATTGATTGAACTGAGGGAAGTGATTAAAAATTTAAAGACGGAAAAAGCTCCGGGTTACGACTTGATAATGGCGCAGGTGGTCTATTTTATAAACGCTTCATTCAGATTACTCTACGTTCCGAGACAATGGAAAGTCCTAAACCAGGCAAACCTCTGAATGAGAAGAAATCTTATCTTCCTATTTCCTTATTGCCGGTTATCTCAAAAATTTTCGACAAACTGTCTAAACGACTACAACCCGTAATCGACGAAAGACGTCTTATTCCTGATCAGTTTGGATTTAGAATCAAACATTCTACAATCGACCAAGTTCACAAAATAACTGACGTGATCGAGAAAGCTCTCGAAGAAAAAAAGATTTGTTGTGGTGTATTTCTTGACCTTTCACAAGCTTTCGATAAGGTTTGGCACGAAGGCTTGGAGTATATCTTGCAACTACTTCTGCCACGGCAACTCTTTTTAATCCTACGATCGTACCTCGCCGAGAGACTCGTGTTAAGCACGGAAATGATTACTCTGATTTCAAGGAGATTGCGGCCGGAGTCCCACAAGGAAGTGTCCTTGGCCTTCTGTAAGTACTCTACACCCGTGATATCCCGCAGGAAAGCAACTGCGTCGTCGCCACGTTTGCGGACGATACTGCGATATTAACCCTGCAACTGCTTTACTCTGAAATTCTCTGCTTGAAAAAAATCAACAGTGATTTTCTAAGTACAATCAAACAGCTGAAAGAGGAAAACAAAACATTGCGTTTGAAGGTGGCAAATTTGGTGAGCAGGGTGAACTGGAGGGAGCAGAAGCAACTGGAGAATGCTGTTGAAATTGTTGGTGTACCTGATCTAAATAGCTCGAACGCAAGGGAGAGAGTTAATGAGCTCTTTCACAAAGCATTAAATATTTCTGTATCCGATGAAGACATTGAGAAATGTTATGTCAAGCACATCAATAAAGCAAAGCATACGAGTACGACCTCCATATCTAATGCACACAATGATATTCTTTGCGTACTTTTTTCTTCTCTCAAGGTCAAGCAGAAAGTGATGGAAAACAAAAAAAATGCAAAGAGGAAGCTGAACTCATCGCTTTTTATTGGTGGTAGTAACACAAATATCTTTTTTAATAATAGTTTAAACATATATTCTAAAGCTTTATTTATGGCAGCTAAAAATTTAAGAAGGAGAATAAATTCAAATACATGTGGTTCAGAAATTCTCATATATTACTGAGAAAATTTGATAATAGTGAGGTTGTTGTCATAAGATCGTTTGATGATTTAGCTGCTCTTCAAGGGCAATAATGTGAATGACGTCATTGATCTTATGCGCAACAACCTCACTACAAGAACCATTAGATGTAATTCTGATAGCATTTTTAGTTGTAAGTCAGGTGGCAAATAATTTTTTGTTTTGCATCAAAATATTCGCAGTTTGCACCAAAACTTCGATTTACTGATTGCGAATCTTGAAGCCTTTGTAAACCTGCCAGAAATAATATTTGTGTCTGAAAATTGGATTTATTCTTGCGAAGTTGAAGATTATAATATTCCAAATTATACTTTTTTTGCAAATACTAATGATACATACTCTGCCGGTGGAGTGGGAGTTTTTGTATCGAACTTGTATGAGTGTAATGTTTAAGTTTTTAATTTAAGTAGCGCGGATGGCATCAAAGTGAGTTGCTATATTCGTAAGGAACTATTAAATTTTGTCTGTGTATATAGACTTCATTCTTCACCTCCTTATTAGATGAATTATCTAACTTTCTGTTCTTCACCTCCTTATTAGATGAATTATCTAACTTTCTGTCTGATGAACGATCTGCAAGTCTTGTTATCGTAGGTGACTTTAATCTAGATATTTTAGTTTCTAATTCAGCTTCCGATTCGTACCAAGCGCTCATGGCTGAACACGGACCCTTCGTGGATGAACCTACCAGACCTATTTCAGGCACCTGCCTTGACCATGTTTTTGCTAGTCTTGATAATTTTTCTGAGGATCTCCTTGCTGGGATTATTTTGGATCTCAATATAACTGACCATTGTATGACGGGAATCTTTTTTGAGAACATAAAATGTACAAAGCCACGCTTTCATGTGTTGAACGATAAGCTTCGTTATGAAAATTGGGACAGTGTTTATGTTGAACAGAATGCTTCCAAAGCATATGATACGTTTCTCAAGATTTTAAAACAATATATCGGTCTTTCCACTTTCACTGTAACTCAAAAAAAAAACTTGGATAACTCGTACTCTTATTAAAAAAATAAATCTAAAACACAAATTGAGGAAAAAGTGTTGGAAACATCCGTTAAATAGCAGCTTAAAAAGTCGTTTTACTTAGCTTTGCAAAATAGTGAATAAGGAAGTTTTAATCGCTCGGGACAGGTATTACCTCACCAAAATACAAACGGCAAGTGGGAATCTTAAGAAAGAGTGGCAAGTCGTTAACAGTATTGTTAGTCGTAAAGTTTGTACGAACTCAGATCCCATCGTACTTAAAAACGGTAATATAAGGCTTTCGAACCCTTTAGAAATAGCCAACGAATTCAGCAATTACTTTGCTTCCATTGGTCAATCCTCCTTTTCTGGTAGAGCACAAACTTGTTGTTATTGCTGCGCCAAGTCTGGTTTCCTAGGCAACGACTACAGAAACAGTTTCGTTTTTGAGTCTATAACAGGATTGGAATTGCTTAAAACTATTAATTCTCTGCCTAATTCTAATTCCTATGGTAATGATAAGATTTCGAATTTGGTTCTAAATAACATTGGACCCAAATTGGTAGATATTTTATTTTACCTTTTTAATTTCAGCATTTTTTCTGGAATTTTTCCTGCTAAACTGAAATGCACTGTTGTGATTCCATTATTTAAAAAGGGTACCAAGACAGGCAAATCTAATTATAGGCCAATTTCGTTGTTGTCTTCAATTTCCAAAGTTTTTGAAAAGGTAGTTAAAACGAGAATCTTAGCCTATCTTAATCATCTAAATTTTCTTAGTCCCATGCAGTTTGGTTTTAGAAGTGGCCTTTCCACTAAGGATGCTCTATTAGACTTTTCTTCTATTTTATATAAGGGCTTAGATGAGAAACTCTTTTGCGCTGGCCTTTTTGTCGATATCACTAAGGCGTTTGATATGGTTGACCATATAGTTTTCTTGGATAAATTATATAAGGCCGGTTTCCGAGGATTCATTTACAATCGGTTTGTGTCTTATCTTAACGAAAGAATACAATATGTTAAAATAGGAAGCAGTATAAGCAGCTCAAAAACAAATAACTTGGGAGTCCCCCAAGGTTCTGTGCTTTTTCCAATTTTATTCCCAATACATATAAATTCGTTATTTTCACTTCCATTTTTAGGTAAAACTAAAGCCTTTGCCGACGACCTTGGAATTGCATATTGCTCAGTCAGTCCATTAAATTTAATAGCTAACATAAACCATGATTGTTTTTTTTATTAAGATGTTGGTTTGCGGAGCACAGGCTTATTGTTAAGCGGCATATACACTGCTCAAAAACTCATCAAGCATGCGAGAGTGTATTAGTGAAAATAAAACACGTAAACGTTGTGTGTCTGCTTGAAGCAAAATCAAAATGTTTTGATTTTTGTTCAATCAGGTGCCAAGGATTGATATAGTGTATATTGGTGATTGACTGCTTGATCAAGCATAAGCATAATTCATTTTTGCGTAGACAGCAACGAGGTAAACATCTCAAGCAAACAGCGGAGCATATAAATTAATTTTTTTTTTTTTTTCAGATGGAGGATAAAAATTTTGTTTTGGAATTTATGAATGATTGAAGATTCATGCTTGATGTGTGTATATTCAACGTCAAAAAGAATTTACTAATACACTCTCGCATGCTTGATGAGTTTTTGAGCAGTGTATATGCCGCTTTAGTAGCAAAACTAAATTGACGTATTTCAGTCTTACAGGGCAGGAGTACCCCGACTTAGATATAATTTTTAATTCTTATGATTGTGCAAGTCACGACTTGCTAAACAACCAATGCAGGTTCCAAAATGGTCAAACCTTCAACAGAAATGCTGACTGCAGTATTAGCTGCTTCAAAATTGAAAGTGTAGATAGTTTTAAATACCTCGGTGTCACTATTGACCAAAGCTTGAACTGGTCCAAGCACATTTCTTTTTTGAAAAAATATCTACTTTCTTCTATTCGTTGTTTTTTTCGCCTTCGAAAGTATTGCTCTTTTAAAACCATGAAAACGGTTTATTATGGCTTATTCCATTCAAGACTGCAATATGTACTTTGCAGTTGGGGTGGCGCTTATTTAAGTAAACTGCAGCAATTGACTGTCACTCAAAAATCCGCAATACGAAAAGTTTGTAGCTCCCACCGTTCAGCCCACACTATGGATCTAAAGTCCTGAAGGTCTTTTTCAAGAGAGGCGGATATATGGAAAGTCCAATCTCTGATTTACGCAGCTTACGTAGCTATTCAAACTTTGTTGTGAATGTTCCGCCTTTCGCACCACAAGTTACAGAAACTTTTACTCCATTGTTTCATGCAAACTATTCAACACTTTACCCTTGGAAATTCGTTCCATAAGAAATTTCTGTACTTTCACAAAAGAAACGAAAACATGGCTTCTTGGTTTTAATCATCAGGAAACCGAAGCTATTCAATTTAAAAAATGATTTACACTTAACTATTTCTTTAATATTATTTGAATTTATCCTCTTTATCGTATCTTTTATTTATCTTTATCCATTTCTTTTTAATTACTAATTTTATACACCCCACAAAGATTATAATTATTAATGTGGCATCACCTCTATTTTTTCTTAAATAAAGATGTCACTAACTATTCTGTATGTATTTTCTCGATGAAAGATTTTACATTCATATAAAAATGTAAATTTTATTTTTTTGTATACATATGATGAATAAAGAGAAATTGAACTGAAAAAATTCAATTAACAACGGGCGATACAATTGAAGCAGGAAAAGCTGCAACATGCTATTAATAAAGTCCACGCCTGGACGAATTCTTGGCGTATTGTGCTGAATGAAAGCAAATCTACTCACATCAACTTTACCTACAAAAAAGTTCATAGATTGCCTTTACATTTAAACTCGGCACAAATACCGTATGCAAACGAAGCAAAATACCTAGGAATGACTCTAGATGTTAAGCTTAAATGGAAATCACACGCAAAAAAGAAACGCGACGAGCTCGAAAACAAATACCGACAAATGTACTGGCTACTTGGAAAACATTCGAAGTTAAGCCTACATAACAAACTGCTTATCTATAAGCAAGTGCTAAAACCAGTGTGGTCGTATGGTTTACAACTGAAAAGCAATGGAAATATTCTACACACGTTTGAAAATAAAGTTCTTAGAATGATCGTTAGCGCACCGTGGTATGTGCGTAACGAAGATATTCATCGGGATCTGGGAATTCCCAGAGTCGTTGAAGAGATAATCATATTTGCTCGTAAACACAAAGATCGTTTTCACGGCCATTGTAATCGTACCGTCATTCAACTACTTGACGCGAACAATTCAATTCGTCGTTGGCAAAGGACAAAACCTTTTGACCTCGCGTCATAGTATATGCCGGTCGTGAAAAACGCAAGATTGATTGGAATTTAACCTGACTTAAGTGCTACATTCTTTTTAATTACATACGAACATCTCTTTCCAAAATCACGAGTCTCGTAAGCGAAAATAAAACTGCTGGATAAGCGTCAGCTTAGTTGTAGTATCAATTCTCAAGAGAGGTGTTTTTAGTGCGTAAAAGTCTCACACTACCATAAGCACGCGAGAAAAGGATTTTCTGCATAAGCTAACACAATGAAAATGAAAATGAAAAAAAAAAACAAAAGTTCAATTTATGGCAAATAACCTATTTTATTTTTAACAATAACTTTTTAAGTGCCTCGGTTCGCGATCGGTAAATGACTCCTTGTTGTTCTTTTTTCTGTACTCTTCAACATATTTGCCAAGGTCAAATATGCTGATTCCAGTCGATGGCCATTTCCGTCGTAGATGCTAATTTGGTTTTATTCAATGAACGGGAATCAGGTCGCTGGTCATCCGGTGTTTTGCTGACTGTTGTGGCTGGGGTTGTTGGTACTGACATAACTACTCCCCTTTTGGATGGAAACTCTCCTGAGTTTTAATAATGACTTTGCTTAACTTATTTGTTTTTACATAAATGTATATGGCTAATACTATAACAAAGAGTAATACAGTAATTATTATACATAAATTTAATACTAAATGATTTTTTCTCTCGTATTTTATTTCGTTTATATGTTTAATATTTTCTATCTGTTTTAACACAATTTCGTCAAAAGTAAGTTGATTCTTAAATTGATCGAGTTAAATTTCGCTAGGTATTATGATTTATGAACCTTTGTTCAAACATTTCTTTTCTATTGATGAATGATATATTTCCAATTTGTAGTTCACGATCGTTATAACATAATAAATAATTTCCACTTAATCGAACAATTCTCTCATCACAAGTACTATTTAAGCTAACATTTTTATAATTCTTTAGTAATATCAAATCATCTGCAATTTCAACAAGTTCCGTTTTAAAATCTTTCATTTTTTTTTACAATTTTGACTATGTATACATGAATTGGATTTCTTTAAATTTTTGAGATCTGTGGTTTTATCGAGAGTGTATACAGTATTATTAATTTATACAATTTCTTCGTCTTCCATAACTAATTTTTCGTAATTTTCATTACTGAGACTAGTGATAAGATATTTTTTTGTTACAATAATTTCGTTAGGTATTTTAATTGCAATGATGATTTTATTATTTTTATATTTGGCCGTACCAAGTTTAATATTTTTAATTTTTTCAAAATCTATATCGTATCTTAATATCTCATCCTTAGTTGATATATTATTACGTATTATTCCTAACCTACTTGAAGCTACATATATTATTCCGAATTTGCTCCACATTGTCTTTGATTAATCTAATTTGTGATAATAAGTCCCAATACTCATCATTTTTTAATTGATTTTAAGACTGCATATGACAGCATTTATAGAAACGAGCTATACAGAGCCATGTGACTTCTTTAATATCATACTTAACCCTTTCAGACCTAACGGGACATATATGTCCCATGACCTGCACTCATATGACTAGCTGGCAATTTTCCCTTATAAATCCAAGTGCGGAATATATATGTCCCAACAGTAGCAGATCGTGGAACAAATAGGGCCCACTAGATACGAAAGCTTTATTTCATCAGAAAATTTAATTTCACATACAGCTTATTTAGTAACTGGTGGGACTTATTTGTCTCTTTAAAAAATAAATCCGGACTGAAAGGGTTAAAAGAATTGTGCGAAACTCACAAGCCAATACCGGAGGCACAATCTTTCAAAAGTCTATGCAACTACTAGCTTACGGCGATGACATCGACATAATTGGGGGAACACAGCGGGCTATCACCGGTGCGTTCGCTAGCATTGAAACAGAAGCTGCCAAAATTGGTTTAACTTTAAATGAGAGCAAAACGAAGTACTCGTATATAGTGTCAACAAGAAGGGACACACAGCATCGACGAATTGGACAGAACGTCACAGTCGACAGCTATAACTTCGAGGTAGTAAGGGACTTTGTCTACCTTGGCTCTGCTATTAACTCTGAAAATAACATCTCAACAGAAATCAATCGAAGAATAACTCTTGCCAATCGGTATTTCTTTGTGCTGAGAAGGCAATTGAGTAGTAGGGCCTTATCTCGAAAGACTGAGGAGACTCTTTATATGACCTTAATTATCCCCGTCCTGCTTTATGGCGCTAAAGCATAGACTCTGTCGAAAGCGGATGAAGATATCCTTGGTCGCTTCGAGAGAAAAATTCTTCGTAAAATATACGGTCCCGTTTGAAAAACACTGGGAGTCTTTTCAAATTTTGTAGTTAGGTGCATACACACCGGCGCCAACTCCTGAATCCATTTCTGATTCGTCGGTATACCATACGATTCCTTTTGGATCAAGCAACGGTCCGCCATTATTCCATTTATTACTCTACGAGACGTCCTAAGTTTTTGTCCACCAGACAATTTACGCGTATGTAAGGATGGGTCTTACCACCGTGGTATATAACCAGGATATGACTTTTGGGGACTGACCCCAAGTTTTACCATACATACATACAACTCCCAGATATTTTATCTCATTGGAAGAATGAATAGTTTTGCCATTTAGGATCACTGAACCAATATTCAGCATTCTTCTTCGTGTGATTGGTACAACGATTTCCTTGCTGGGGTTAATGGGTAGGCTCTCTCCAGCACACCAGTCCGAGACTACAAGGAGTACGTTTTGCAGGAAGGCGCAAAGAGTTAGGAGTGCGCCTTCCATAGACCGACCTTTCCTGTATGCATATAGACTAGAGTGCAGAGGTGTGGATGGCGTTACTAACCACCATAATTTTTCGCCATTGTTCAGATTCCATTCCCCATTTAATACGCACAACATCCTTTCAAAAGTAGGAACTTCATTATTGTGGTAAACTTCTTCAAAATGTGTTGCTTATTGCTTATTTTAAAGGAGGTTTAGAATAAATATCTGGGCTGGAGCAATAGGAAACATTGTAGTAGGTCCACGTCACAAGACCAATTGCTGGCACATATGTATGTCTTGATCACGTATTTGATCGTTTCTCAAAAATACAGGCTAATCAACGTTCTGCTGCTAATTTTGACCTGAAAATTTCTGATCACTGTATGCCCGGTATTTTGCTTCCTATCTTAGAAAAAACGAATAATGGAAAACTTTCCTTGACTAGAGTAACAAAGATTAACTTTGTTCACCTAAATAGTGTTTTGCTCAAAAAATGGGTTGAGGTCTATGCTGAGGAAAATGTTTCTAAGGCTTATGATTTATTTATAAAAATTTAAAAAAAACTCCATAGCTGCTTCCAGTAATTTCACTGCACTGAGCAAATCTGTAATAACAGCTCCATCTCTTCTTAAAAAATCAAATTGAAAATTAAACTGCGGAAAAAATGTAGTAAACATCCAATAAATACATGTTTTAAAATACGCTATGATCGCATGTGCCATAAAATCAACAATGAAATACGTTTATGAAGGGGAAAGTTACTACCATAATCAAATTAGTATTTCGCAAGGAAACCATAAGAAAGAATGGAAAGTGGTTAACAATATTATTAATCGAAACATAAGCAAACATGATACTACTATGTATAACGCTAACCGACGGAAGTGTAATTATTTCGGATCGTACTGCAGTAGCAAACGAGTTTAATGCCTTTTTTTGCTTCAGTTTGTCAACTTCGTGTAATTTTACTAATAATTGTTACGGCGATCGTAGAGATGGTCTTATTGATAGTGTTCTGCATAGAAATAGTTTTTATTTTGAAACTTTTTCGGGTCTTGAGTTATTAAAATCCATAAATTCTTTAAAAAACTTCAGCGCTGATTGTGCTGCAGAAATGTGCAATTAGAAAAGTTTGTAACTCTCCCCGCCTAGCTCATTTCATGGAGTTATTTAGCCTTACCAGAATTCTCCCAGTGAGACATCTATTTTATTATAAGGTACTCAAAATTTTCGTTATGGGAGGTGGATACTTGCAAAGTCGTATCTCTGACCCATATATTTTACGAAGCAACACCCAGTCTTATGTCCCAATCCCTGCCTTTCGCGCTACAAGCTTTAGAAATTCTTACTCCATTGTCTCATACAAGTTTTTTACCAGACTCCCTGTTGACATAGGAATCATAACAATCTTGTCCTATTTTTTGAAAAAGGTAAAATGTTGGCTTCTCGGTTTCGAACACAATAATATTGAAGTTTTGCTGCGCTATACTGTTTAGTTATTAAATTGTTGCTTTTGTCATGATCTTTGATATTAATGATTAATTTCTGGATTTCCTTCTCCAGTTTTGCCTATAATTCTGTTCAATTGTTTTTTAATTTATATTGAATTTGCTCGCCCCACAATTAATTTTTAACTTTCGAAGTGGCATTAGCTCTATTTTTTCATAAAATAAAAATGCCTCTTTTATTTACTTTGTATTAAGCTTACAATAAAAATGTTTATGTATATATTAATTATAAAACGACAATAAAGAATTGCTGAGAGATCAATTGCCCGAGTTCCTTGAAGATGTTCCTCTTATTCAGAGAAGGGTAATGTTCGTTCAACAAAGTGGAGCACCTTGTCACAGTAACAACAGGTTAACTTTGTTGCTCATCCAAACATTTAATGAAGGGTGGATTGGTCGATTGGTCGGCCCCAAACCTTGGCCACTCAGATCTCCTGACGTAAGACCCATTGATTTTTTCCTAATTTCCTAATTTTTTTTTACCATTTTTGTCTGACAAAAATGGCTTTTACTACAACTCCTGTTGATCGTAAGTAAAAAATATGTTTTTTAAGAAATTTGCCAAAGATAAAAGCTTTACAAAAAAAAGTTTTTTATTTAGTTAAAGTTTTGAGAAATATGCATTTTAAGCTAAAACTTGGAACAACAAATTTTCATAGTTTTGAGTTCAATGAGCCATATGTTTTTCGTGGCTGCATACAATTACACAAAGTCTTACAATTTTTTATGCGCAACTGCATCCTCTCTTCAAAATGTATAAAAATAAAAAATAAATGTTTTTTGTAGCTATAATAGTTCAGAAGTTATACTCCTCAAAGTGGTTATAGCTACAAATGGGAGGTGTCCATACTTTGATGGGCTATAACTCGAAATTGGGTGAAAAAACGGCTAAGGGGAATATGCAGATGATTCTCTAATCCATTTAAACGTATTTGGTCGCAAAACTATGTAAAATTTCTTCAGTGCGCTAATAAACATACTGCAAATCCGATGTTTATGGGTCCTTTTCGGCAAAAAATCGAAATTGAGAGCTTTACGTAGCTTTTGTACGCAATGGAAAGAATAAAATGGCACCATTACCAAAGACTGACATGTGGATACCAGTGAAGCTTAAGATAGCCGACTAGTAATGAGCAACAGTGGTTTCATTCGTTAATGAGCTCGCAAGTCGGTAGGGCATGTTGCTAAGCAGACTGAGCGGGCTTGTAAGCCAGTTGTAGAGACTCCTGAGTCGACTGAAAGAACGCTCGAATCAGCAGTGCAGACTGTTGAACCAGTCAATCAGCCTTTTAAGCCGATTAAACTCACGTCGAAGTCGTCCACTAAAAAGACTGAACAAACACTACCCTCGGATAAGCCAACGAACTCCAGTTTTCTGACGTATTCGCAGGCTGCAGCCAAAACAACCAAAAAAAACGACGGGCCACCCCCAGATCCATTGAAAGAAATTAAAATTGTAACATGGAACGCGAATGGACTCTTAAAAAAATCTAACGAATTAGAAATTTTTCTAATGAGAGAAAATATTGACATTTGTTTGATCTCCGAAACCCATTTAACAAGGGAATCGCAGATAAAGATAAGGGGATACGCTGGCTATCACGCCTATCATCCTTCTGATAGAGCGCGGGGCGGTTCGTCCTTAATCAACAAAA
Organism: Blera fallax; assembly: GCA_946965025.1. Classification (NCBI taxonomy): domain Eukaryota; kingdom Metazoa; phylum Arthropoda; class Insecta; order Diptera; family Syrphidae; genus Blera; species Blera fallax. Next base: position 55,988,053 of record OX337246.1, read on the forward strand.
CTAACATTGAACACCCGGTCGATATAAACATAGAGTTCGAAAAACTTGAATTATACGCGGTAAGGGTTCAAAATAAACACCAGGGCTACAATATGGCGTCTATTTACTGTACGCCGCGATACTCGCTAGAAAATGGCGACTACTTTCGTGTCTTCAATAACCTTGGTTTAAATTTACTTATTGGTGGAGATTTCAACGCGAAGCACACTTTCTCTACGAAGTGGCAAATGAATTCGGTTGTTGTTTTTATTCGACAGGAAAACCGACCTATTGGCCAACCGACTCAAAAAAAAATTCCCGATCTTATCGATTTTTTCATCACAAAAGCATTTACGAGAAGTTTTTTACAGTCAAAGAAAGTTTTGATCTCTCTTCTGATCACTCTCCTGTAATTTTATTACTTGGTAAAGCATTGATCAAGAAAGAAGGACCTCCAAGACTTACTAGCAATAGAACAAACTGGGAAGGATTTAGAAATGACTGCGAAACAAATATCGCCTTAAATGTGTCACTTAAAACACCTTGTGAACTAGACGACGAAGTTGATCATTTCATGGAAGCAATCCAAAGGGGGGGCGGAGGAACACTCCCTCTAGAAGCTATAAGATCAACCGCAACGAAAAGTTTCCCAGAGAAATCTCTGAACTAGTGAGGGAAAAAAGAAAAGCACGAAAGAAATGGCAAATCACTCGTGCACCGCAACATAAAACGGTCCTTAACCGATTATGCAATCGCCTTAAAGATAGATTTCGGGAATCTAAAAGCAGTGAAATAGCGACGTACCTTGAAAATCTCTCCGCTGAAAGAGAATCAAATTATTCACTTTGGAAAGCGTTAAAAGGCATCCGGAAACCTCAAGTGCAAGCGCCACCAATTCGGAAAAATTATAGAAACTGGACCAAGACTGATAAAGAAAAGGCACAACTTTTTGCCTTGTACTTAGAAGAAACGTTTCGGGCGTTCGACGGCCTGGCTCCCCAGTCACGACATCTGACAACTTTAAAGTAAAAAAAGTTGCATTGATTGAACTGAGGGAAGTGATTAAAAATTTAAAGACGGAAAAAGCTCCGGGTTACGACTTGATAATGGCGCAGGTGGTCTATTTTATAAACGCTTCATTCAGATTACTCTACGTTCCGAGACAATGGAAAGTCCTAAACCAGGCAAACCTCTGAATGAGAAGAAATCTTATCTTCCTATTTCCTTATTGCCGGTTATCTCAAAAATTTTCGACAAACTGTCTAAACGACTACAACCCGTAATCGACGAAAGACGTCTTATTCCTGATCAGTTTGGATTTAGAATCAAACATTCTACAATCGACCAAGTTCACAAAATAACTGACGTGATCGAGAAAGCTCTCGAAGAAAAAAAGATTTGTTGTGGTGTATTTCTTGACCTTTCACAAGCTTTCGATAAGGTTTGGCACGAAGGCCTGGGGTATATATTGCAACTACTTCTGCCACGGCAACTCTTTTTAATCCTACGATCGTACCTCGCCGAGAGACTCTTTCGTGTTAAGCACGGAAATGGTTACTCTGATTTCAAGGAGATTGCGGCCGGAGTCCCACAAGGAAGTGTCCTTGGCCCACTTCTATATGTACACTACACCCGTGATATCCCGCAGGAAAGCAACTGCGTCGTCGCCACGTTTGCGGACGATACTGCGATATTAACAACGGGCGATACAATTGAAGCAGAAAAAGCTGCAACATGCTGCAACATGCTATTAATAAAGTCCACGCTTGGACGAATTCTTGGCGTATTGTGCTGAATGAAAGCAAATCTACTCACATCAACTTTACCTACAAAAAAGTTTATAGGTTGCCTTTACATTTAAACTCGGCTCAAATACCGTATGCAAACGAAGCAAAATACCTAGGAATGACTCTAGATGTTAAGCTTAAATGGAAATCACACGCAAAAAAGAAACGCGACGAGCTCGAAAACAAATACCGACAAATGTACTGGCTACTTGGAAAACATTCGAAGTTAAGCCTACATAACAAACTGCTTATCTATAAGCAAGTGCTAAAACCAGTGTGGTCGTATGGTTTACAACTGAAAAGCAATGGAAATATTCTACACACGTTTGAAAATAAAGTTCTTAGAATGATCGTTAGCGCACCGTGGTATGTGCGTAACGAAGATATTCATCGGGATCTGGGAATTCCCAGAGTCGTTGAAGAGATAATCATATTTGCTCGTAAACACAAAGATCGTTTTCACGGCCATTGTAATCGTACCGTCATTCAACTACTTGACGCGAACAATTCAATTCGTCGTTGGCAAAGGACAAAACCTTTTGACCTCGCGTCATAGTATATGCCGGTCGTGAAAAACGCAAGATTGATTGGAATTTAACCTGACTTAAGTGCTACATTCTTTTTAATTACATACGAACATCTCTTTCCAAAATCACGAGTCTCGTAAGCGAAAATAAAACTGCTGGATAAGCGTCAGCTTAGTTGTAGTATCAATTCTCAAGAGAGGTGTTTTTAGTGCGTAAAAGTCTCACACTACCATAAGCACGCGAGAAAAGGATTTTCTGCATAAGCTAACACAATGAAAATGAAAATGAAAAAAAAAAACAAAAGTTCAATTTATGGCAAATAACCTATTTTATTTTTAACAATAACTTTTTAAGTGCCTCGGTTCGCGATCGGTAAATGACTCCTTGTTGTTCTTTTTTCTGTACTCTTCAACATATTTGCCAAGGTCAAATATGCTGATTCCAGTCGATGGCCATTTCCGTCGTAGATGCTAATTTGGTTTTATTCAATGAACGGGAATCAGGTCGCTGGTCATCCGGTGTTTTGCTGACTGTTGTGGCTGGGGTTGTTGGTACTGACATAACTACTCCCCTTTTGGATGGAAACTCTCCTGAGTTTTAATAATGACTTTGCTTAACTTATTTGTTTTTACATAAATGTATATGGCTAATACTATAACAAAGAGTAATACAGTAATTATTATACATAAATTTAATACTAAATGATTTTTTCTCTCGTATTTTATTTCGTTTATATGTTTAATATTTTCTATCTGTTTTAACACAATTTCGTCAAAAGTAAGTTGATTCTTAAATTGATCGAGTTAAATTTCGCTAGGTATTATGATTTATGAACCTTTGTTCAAACATTTCTTTTCTATTGATGAATGATATATTTCCAATTTGTAGTTCACGATCGTTATAACATAATAAATAATTTCCACTTAATCGAACAATTCTCTCATCACAAGTACTATTTAAGCTAACATTTTTATAATTCTTTAGTAATATCAAATCATCTGCAATTTCAACAAGTTCCGTTTTAAAATCTTTCATTTTTTTTTACAATTTTGACTATGTATACATGAATTGGATTTCTTTAAATTTTTGAGATCTGTGGTTTTATCGAGAGTGTATACAGTATTATTAATTTATACAATTTCTTCGTCTTCCATAACTAATTTTTCGTAATTTTCATTACTGAGACTAGTGATAAGATATTTTTTTGTTACAATAATTTCGTTAGGTATTTTAATTGCAATGATGATTTTATTATTTTTATATTTGGCCGTACCAAGTTTAATATTTTTAATTTTTTCAAAATCTATATCGTATCTTAATATCTCATCCTTAGTTGATATATTATTACGTATTATTCCTAACCTACTTGAAGCTACATATATTATTCCGAATTTGCTCCACATTGTCTTTGATTAATCTAATTTGTGATAATAAGTCCCAATACTCATCATTTTTTAATTGATTTTAAGACTGCATATGACAGCATTTATAGAAACGAGCTATACAGAGCCATGTGACTTCTTTAATATCATACTTAACCCTTTCAGACCTAACGGGACATATATGTCCCATGACCTGCACTCATATGACTAGCTGGCAATTTTCCCTTATAAATCCAAGTGCGGAATATATATGTCCCAACAGTAGCAGATCGTGGAACAAATAGGGCCCACTAGATACGAAAGCTTTATTTCATCAGAAAATTTAATTTCACATACAGCTTATTTAGTAACTGGTGGGACTTATTTGTCTCTTTAAAAAATAAATCCGGACTGAAAGGGTTAAAAGAATTGTGCGAAACTCACAAGCCAATACCGGAGGCACAATCTTTCAAAAGTCTATGCAACTACTAGCTTACGGCGATGACATCGACATAATTGGGGGAACACAGCGGGCTATCACCGGTGCGTTCGCTAGCATTGAAACAGAAGCTGCCAAAATTGGTTTAACTTTAAATGAGAGCAAAACGAAGTACTCGTATATAGTGTCAACAAGAAGGGACACACAGCATCGACGAATTGGACAGAACGTCACAGTCGACAGCTATAACTTCGAGGTAGTAAGGGACTTTGTCTACCTTGGCTCTGCTATTAACTCTGAAAATAACATCTCAACAGAAATCAATCGAAGAATAACTCTTGCCAATCGGTATTTCTTTGTGCTGAGAAGGCAATTGAGTAGTAGGGCCTTATCTCGAAAGACTGAGGAGACTCTTTATATGACCTTAATTATCCCCGTCCTGCTTTATGGCGCTAAAGCATAGACTCTGTCGAAAGCGGATGAAGATATCCTTGGTCGCTTCGAGAGAAAAATTCTTCGTAAAATATACGGTCCCGTTTGAAAAACACTGGGAGTCTTTTCAAATTTTGTAGTTAGGTGCATACACACCGGCGCCAACTCCTGAATCCATTTCTGATTCGTCGGTATACCATACGATTCCTTTTGGATCAAGCAACGGTCCGCCATTATTCCATTTATTACTCTACGAGACGTCCTAAGTTTTTGTCCACCAGACAATTTACGCGTATGTAAGGATGGGTCTTACCACCGTGGTATATAACCAGGATATGACTTTTGGGGACTGACCCCAAGTTTTACCATACATACATACAACTCCCAGATATTTTATCTCATTGGAAGAATGAATAGTTTTGCCATTTAGGATCACTGAACCAATATTCAGCATTCTTCTTCGTGTGATTGGTACAACGATTTCCTTGCTGGGGTTAATGGGTAGGCTCTCTCCAGCACACCAGTCCGAGACTACAAGGAGTACGTTTTGCAGGAAGGCGCAAAGAGTTAGGAGTGCGCCTTCCATAGACCGACCTTTCCTGTATGCATATAGACTAGAGTGCAGAGGTGTGGATGGCGTTACTAACCACCATAATTTTTCGCCATTGTTCAGATTCCATTCCCCATTTAATACGCACAACATCCTTTCAAAAGTAGGAACTTCATTATTGTGGTAAACTTCTTCAAAATGTGTTGCTTATTGCTTATTTTAAAGGAGGTTTAGAATAAATATCTGGGCTGGAGCAATAGGAAACATTGTAGTAGGTCCACGTCACAAGACCAATTGCTGGCACATATGTATGTCTTGATCACGTATTTGATCGTTTCTCAAAAATACAGGCTAATCAACGTTCTGCTGCTAATTTTGACCTGAAAATTTCTGATCACTGTATGCCCGGTATTTTGCTTCCTATCTTAGAAAAAACGAATAATGGAAAACGTTCCTTGACTAGAGTAACAAAGATTAACTTTGTTCACCTAAATAGTGTTTTGCTCAAAAAATGGGTTGAGGTCTATGCTGAGGAAAATGTTTCTAAGGCTTATGATTTATTTATAAAAATTTAAAAAAAACTCCATAGCTGCTTCCAGTAATTTCACTGCACTGAGCAAATCTGTAATAACAGCTCCATCTCTTCTTAAAAAATCAAATTGAAAATTAAACTGCGGAAAAAATGTAGTAAACATCCAATAAATACATGTTTTAAAATACGCTATGATCGCATGTGCCATAAAATCAACAATGAAATACGTTTATGAAGGGGAAAGTTACTACCATAATCAAATTAGTATTTCGCAAGGAAACCATAAGAAAGAATGGAAAGTGGTTAACAATATTATTAATCGAAACATAAGCAAACATGATACTACTATGTATAACGCTAACCGACGGAAGTGTAATTATTTCGGATCGTACTGCAGTAGCAAACGAGTTTAATGCCTTTTTTTGCTTCAGTTTGTCAACTTCGTGTAATTTTACTAATAATTGTTACGGCGATCGTAGAGATGGTCTTATTGATAGTGTTCTGCATAGAAATAGTTTTTATTTTGAAACTTTTTCGGGTCTTGAGTTATTAAAATCCATAAATTCTTTAAAAAACTTCAGCGCTGATTGTGCTGCAGAAATGTGCAATTAGAAAAGTTTGTAACTCTCCCCGCCTAGCTCATTTCATGGAGTTATTTAGCCTTACCAGAATTCTCCCAGTGAGACATCTATTTTATTATAAGGTACTCAAAATTTTCGTTATGGGAGGTGGATACTTGCAAAGTCGTATCTCTGACCCATATATTTTACGAAGCAACACCCAGTCTTATGTCCCAATCCCTGCCTTTCGCGCTACAAGCTTTAGAAATTCTTACTCCATTGTCTCATACAAGTTTTTTACCAGACTCCCTGTTGACATAGGAATCATAACAATCTTGTCCTATTTTTTGAAAAAGGTAAAATGTTGGCTTCTCGGTTTCGAACACAATAATATTGAAGTTTTGCTGCGCTATACTGTTTAGTTATTAAATTGTTGCTTTTGTCATGATCTTTGATATTAATGATTAATTTCTGGATTTCCTTCTCCAGTTTTGCCTATAATTCTGTTCAATTGTTTTTTAATTTATATTGAATTTGCTCGCCCCACAATTAATTTTTAACTTTCGAAGTGGCATTAGCTCTATTTTTTCATAAAATAAAAATGCCTCTTTTATTTACTTTGTATTAAGCTTACAATAAAAATGTTTATGTATATATTAATTATAAAACGACAATAAAGAATTGCTGAGAGATCAATTGCCCGAGTTCCTTGAAGATGTTCCTCTTATTCAGAGAAGGGTAATGTTCGTTCAACAAAGTGGAGCACCTTGTCACAGTAACAACAGGTTAACTTTGTTGCTCATCCAAACATTTAATGAAGGGTGGATTGGTCGATTGGTCGGCCCCAAACCTTGGCCACTCAGATCTCCTGACGTAAGACCCATTGATTTTTTCCTAATTTCCTAATTTTTTTTTACCATTTTTGTCTGACAAAAATGGCTTTTACTACAACTCCTGTTGATCGTAAGTAAAAAATATGTTTTTTAAGAAATTTGCCAAAGATAAAAGCTTTACAAAAAAAAGTTTTTTATTTAGTTAAAGTTTTGAGAAATATGCATTTTAAGCTAAAACTTGGAACAACAAATTTTCATAGTTTTGAGTTCAATGAGCCATATGTTTTTCGTGGCTGCATACAATTACACAAAGTCTTACAATTTTTTATGCGCAACTGCATCCTCTCTTCAAAATGTATAAAAATAAAAAATAAATGTTTTTTGTAGCTATAATAGTTCAGAAGTTATACTCCTCAAAGTGGTTATAGCTACAAATGGGAGGTGTCCATACTTTGATGGGCTATAACTCGAAATTGGGTGAAAAAACGGCTAAGGGGAATATGCAGATGATTCTCTAATCCATTTAAACGTATTTGGTCGCAAAACTATGTAAAATTTCTTCAGTGCGCTAATAAACATACTGCAAATCCGATGTTTATGGGTCCTTTTCGGCAAAAAATCGAAATTGAGAGCTTTACGTAGCTTTTGTACGCAATGGAAAGAATAAAATGGCACCATTACCAAAGACTGACATGTGGATACCAGTGAAGCTTAAGATAGCCGACTAGTAATGAGCAACAGTGGTTTCATTCGTTAATGAGCTCGCAAGTCGGTAGGGCATGTTGCTAAGCAGACTGAGCGGGCTTGTAAGCCAGTTGTAGAGACTCCTGAGTCGACTGAAAGAACGCTCGAATCAGCAGTGCAGACTGTTGAACCAGTCAATCAGCCTTTTAAGCCGATTAAACTCACGTCGAAGTCGTCCACTAAAAAGACTGAACAAACACTACCCTCGGATAAGCCAACGAACTCCAGTTTTCTGACGTATTCGCAGGCTGCAGCCAAAACAACCAAAAAAAACGACGGGCCACCCCCAGATCCATTGAAAGAAATTAAAATTGTAACATGGAACGCGAATGGACTCTTAAAAAAATCTAACGAATTAGAAATTTTTCTAATGAGAGAAAATATTGACATTTGTTTGATCTCCGAAACCCATTTAACAAGGGAATCGCAGATAAAGATAAGGGGATACGCTGGCTATCACGCCTATCATCCTTCTGATAGAGCGCGGGGCGGTTCGTCCTTAATCAACAAAACTAACATTGAACACCCGGTCGATATAAACATAGAGTTCGAAAAACTTGAATTATACGCGGTAAGGGTTCAAAATAAACACCAGGGCTACAATATGGCGTCTATTTACTGTACGCCGCGATACTCGCTAGAAAATGGCGACTACTTTCGTGTCTTCAATAACCTTGGTTTAAATTTACTTATTGGTGGAGATTTCAACGCGAAGCACACTTTCTCTACGAAGTGGCAAATGAATTCGGTTGTTGTTTTTATTCGACAGGAAAACCGACCTATTGGCCAACCGACTCAAAAAAAAATTCCCGATCTTATCGATTTTTTCATCACAAAAGCATTTACGAGAAGTTTTTACAGTCAAAGAAAGTTTTGATCTCTCTTCTGATCACTCTCCTGTAATTTTATTACTTGGTAAAGCATTGATCAAGAAAGAAGGACCTCCAAGACTTACTAGCAATAGAACAAACTGGGAAGGATTTAGAAATGACTGCGAAACAAATATCGCCTTAAATGTGTCACTTAAAACACCTTGTGAACTAGACGACGAAGTTGATCATTTCATGGAAGCAATCCAAAGGGGGGGCGGAGGAACACTCCCTCTAGAAGCTATAAGATCAACCGCAACGAAAAGTTTCCCAGAGAAATCTCTGAACTAGTGAGGGAAAAAAGAAAAGCACGAAAGAAATGGCAAATCACTCGTGCACCGCAACATAAAACGGTCCTTAACCGATTATGCAATCGCCTTAAAGATAGATTTCGGGAATCTAAAAGCAGTGAAATAGCGACGTACCTTGAAAATCTCTCCGCTGAAAGAGAATCAAATTATTCACTTTGGAAAGCGTTAAAAGGCATCCGGAAACCTCAAGTGCAAGCGCCACCAATTCGGAAAAATTATAGAAACTGGACCAAGACTGATAAAGAAAAGGCACAACTTTTTGCCTTGTACTTAGAAGAAACGTTTCGGGCGTTCGACGGCCTGGCTCCCGAGTCACGACATCTGACAACTTTAAAGTAAAAAAAGTTGCATTGATTAAACTGAGGGAAGTGATTAAAAATTTAAAGACGGAAAAAGCTCCGGGTTACGACTTGATAATGGCGCAGGTGGTCTATTTTATAAACGCTTCATTCAGATTACTCTACGTTCCGAGACAATGGAAAGTCCTAAACCAGGCAAACCTCTGAATGAGAAGAAATCTTATCTTCCTATTTCCTTATTGCCGGTTATCTCAAAAATTTTCGACAAACTGTCTAAACGACTACAACCCGTAATCGACGAAAGACGTCTTATTCCTGATCAGTTTGGATTTAGAATCAAACATTCTACAATCGACCAAGTTCACAAAATAACTGACGTGATCGAGAAAGCTCTCGAAGAAAAAAAGATTTGTTGTGGTGTATTTCTTGACCTTTCACAAGCTTTCGATAAGGTTTGGCACGAAGGCTTGGAGTATATCTTGCAACTACTTCTGCCACGGCAACTCTTTTTAATCCTACGATCGTACCTCGCCGAGAGACTCGTGTTAAGCACGGAAATGATTACTCTGATTTCAAGGAGATTGCGGCCGGAGTCCCACAAGGAAGTGTCCTTGGCCTTCTGTAAGTACTCTACACCCGTGATATCCCGCAGGAAAGCAACTGCGTCGTCGCCACGTTTGCGGACGATACTGCGATATTAACCCTGCAACTGCTTTACTCTGAAATTCTCTGCTTGAAAAAAATCAACAGTGATTTTCTAAGTACAATCAAACAGCTGAAAGAGGAAAACAAAACATTGCGTTTGAAGGTGGCAAATTTGGTGAGCAGGGTGAACTGGAGGGAGCAGAAGCAACTGGAGAATGCTGTTGAAATTGTTGGTGTACCTGATCTAAATAGCTCGAACGCAAGGGAGAGAGTTAATGAGCTCTTTCACAAAGCATTAAATATTTCTGTATCCGATGAAGACATTGAGAAATGTTATGTCAAGCACATCAATAAAGCAAAGCATACGAGTACGACCTCCATATCTAATGCACACAATGATATTCTTTGCGTACTTTTTTCTTCTCTCAAGGTCAAGCAGAAAGTGATGGAAAACAAAAAAAATGCAAAGAGGAAGCTGAACTCATCGCTTTTTATTGGTGGTAGTAACACAAATATCTTTTTTAATAATAGTTTAAACATATATTCTAAAGCTTTATTTATGGCAGCTAAAAATTTAAGAAGGAGAATAAATTCAAATACATGTGGTTCAGAAATTCTCATATATTACTGAGAAAATTTGATAATAGTGAGGTTGTTGTCATAAGATCGTTTGATGATTTAGCTGCTCTTCAAGGGCAATAATGTGAATGACGTCATTGATCTTATGCGCAACAACCTCACTACAAGAACCATTAGATGTAATTCTGATAGCATTTTTAGTTGTAAGTCAGGTGGCAAATAATTTTTTGTTTTGCATCAAAATATTCGCAGTTTGCACCAAAACTTCGATTTACTGATTGCGAATCTTGAAGCCTTTGTAAACCTGCCAGAAATAATATTTGTGTCTGAAAATTGGATTTATTCTTGCGAAGTTGAAGATTATAATATTCCAAATTATACTTTTTTTGCAAATACTAATGATACATACTCTGCCGGTGGAGTGGGAGTTTTTGTATCGAACTTGTATGAGTGTAATGTTTAAGTTTTTAATTTAAGTAGCGCGGATGGCATCAAAGTGAGTTGCTATATTCGTAAGGAACTATTAAATTTTGTCTGTGTATATAGACTTCATTCTTCACCTCCTTATTAGATGAATTATCTAACTTTCTGTTCTTCACCTCCTTATTAGATGAATTATCTAACTTTCTGTCTGATGAACGATCTGCAAGTCTTGTTATCGTAGGTGACTTTAATCTAGATATTTTAGTTTCTAATTCAGCTTCCGATTCGTACCAAGCGCTCATGGCTGAACACGGACCCTTCGTGGATGAACCTACCAGACCTATTTCAGGCACCTGCCTTGACCATGTTTTTGCTAGTCTTGATAATTTTTCTGAGGATCTCCTTGCTGGGATTATTTTGGATCTCAATATAACTGACCATTGTATGACGGGAATCTTTTTTGAGAACATAAAATGTACAAAGCCACGCTTTCATGTGTTGAACGATAAGCTTCGTTATGAAAATTGGGACAGTGTTTATGTTGAACAGAATGCTTCCAAAGCATATGATACGTTTCTCAAGATTTTAAAACAATATATCGGTCTTTCCACTTTCACTGTAACTCAAAAAAAAAACTTGGATAACTCGTACTCTTATTAAAAAAATAAATCTAAAACACAAATTGAGGAAAAAGTGTTGGAAACATCCGTTAAATAGCAGCTTAAAAAGTCGTTTTACTTAGCTTTGCAAAATAGTGAATAAGGAAGTTTTAATCGCTCGGGACAGGTATTACCTCACCAAAATACAAACGGCAAGTGGGAATCTTAAGAAAGAGTGGCAAGTCGTTAACAGTATTGTTAGTCGTAAAGTTTGTACGAACTCAGATCCCATCGTACTTAAAAACGGTAATATAAGGCTTTCGAACCCTTTAGAAATAGCCAACGAATTCAGCAATTACTTTGCTTCCATTGGTCAATCCTCCTTTTCTGGTAGAGCACAAACTTGTTGTTATTGCTGCGCCAAGTCTGGTTTCCTAGGCAACGACTACAGAAACAGTTTCGTTTTTGAGTCTATAACAGGATTGGAATTGCTTAAAACTATTAATTCTCTGCCTAATTCTAATTCCTATGGTAATGATAAGATTTCGAATTTGGTTCTAAATAACATTGGACCCAAATTGGTAGATATTTTATTTTACCTTTTTAATTTCAGCATTTTTTCTGGAATTTTTCCTGCTAAACTGAAATGCACTGTTGTGATTCCATTATTTAAAAAGGGTACCAAGACAGGCAAATCTAATTATAGGCCAATTTCGTTGTTGTCTTCAATTTCCAAAGTTTTTGAAAAGGTAGTTAAAACGAGAATCTTAGCCTATCTTAATCATCTAAATTTTCTTAGTCCCATGCAGTTTGGTTTTAGAAGTGGCCTTTCCACTAAGGATGCTCTATTAGACTTTTCTTCTATTTTATATAAGGGCTTAGATGAGAAACTCTTTTGCGCTGGCCTTTTTGTCGATATCACTAAGGCGTTTGATATGGTTGACCATATAGTTTTCTTGGATAAATTATATAAGGCCGGTTTCCGAGGATTCATTTACAATCGGTTTGTGTCTTATCTTAACGAAAGAATACAATATGTTAAAATAGGAAGCAGTATAAGCAGCTCAAAAACAAATAACTTGGGAGTCCCCCAAGGTTCTGTGCTTTTTCCAATTTTATTCCCAATACATATAAATTCGTTATTTTCACTTCCATTTTTAGGTAAAACTAAAGCCTTTGCCGACGACCTTGGAATTGCATATTGCTCAGTCAGTCCATTAAATTTAATAGCTAACATAAACCATGATTGTTTTTTTTATTAAGATGTTGGTTTGCGGAGCACAGGCTTATTGTTAAGCGGCATATACACTGCTCAAAAACTCATCAAGCATGCGAGAGTGTATTAGTGAAAATAAAACACGTAAACGTTGTGTGTCTGCTTGAAGCAAAATCAAAATGTTTTGATTTTTGTTCAATCAGGTGCCAAGGATTGATATAGTGTATATTGGTGATTGACTGCTTGATCAAGCATAAGCATAATTCATTTTTGCGTAGACAGCAACGAGGTAAACATCTCAAGCAAACAGCGGAGCATATAAATTAATTTTTTTTTTTTTTTCAGATGGAGGATAAAAATTTTGTTTTGGAATTTATGAATGATTGAAGATTCATGCTTGATGTGTGTATATTCAACGTCAAAAAGAATTTACTAATACACTCTCGCATGCTTGATGAGTTTTTGAGCAGTGTATATGCCGCTTTAGTAGCAAAACTAAATTGACGTATTTCAGTCTTACAGGGCAGGAGTACCCCGACTTAGATATAATTTTTAATTCTTATGATTGTGCAAGTCACGACTTGCTAAACAACCAATGCAGGTTCCAAAATGGTCAAACCTTCAACAGAAATGCTGACTGCAGTATTAGCTGCTTCAAAATTGAAAGTGTAGATAGTTTTAAATACCTCGGTGTCACTATTGACCAAAGCTTGAACTGGTCCAAGCACATTTCTTTTTTGAAAAAATATCTACTTTCTTCTATTCGTTGTTTTTTTCGCCTTCGAAAGTATTGCTCTTTTAAAACCATGAAAACGGTTTATTATGGCTTATTCCATTCAAGACTGCAATATGTACTTTGCAGTTGGGGTGGCGCTTATTTAAGTAAACTGCAGCAATTGACTGTCACTCAAAAATCCGCAATACGAAAAGTTTGTAGCTCCCACCGTTCAGCCCACACTATGGATCTAAAGTCCTGAAGGTCTTTTTCAAGAGAGGCGGATATATGGAAAGTCCAATCTCTGATTTACGCAGCTTACGTAGCTATTCAAACTTTGTTGTGAATGTTCCGCCTTTCGCACCACAAGTTACAGAAACTTTTACTCCATTGTTTCATGCAAACTATTCAACACTTTACCCTTGGAAATTCGTTCCATAAGAAATTTCTGTACTTTCACAAAAGAAACGAAAACATGGCTTCTTGGTTTTAATCATCAGGAAACCGAAGCTATTCAATTTAAAAAATGATTTACACTTAACTATTTCTTTAATATTATTTGAATTTATCCTCTTTATCGTATCTTTTATTTATCTTTATCCATTTCTTTTTAATTACTAATTTTATACACCCCACAAAGATTATAATTATTAATGTGGCATCACCTCTATTTTTTCTTAAATAAAGATGTCACTAACTATTCTGTATGTATTTTCTCGATGAAAGATTTTACATTCATATAAAAATGTAAATTTTATTTTTTTGTATACATATGATGAATAAAGAGAAATTGAACTGAAAAAATTCAATTAACAACGGGCGATACAATTGAAGCAGAAAAAGCTGCAACATGCTATTAATAAAGTCCACGCCTGGACGAATTCTTGGCGTATTGTGCTGAATGAAAGCAAATCTACTCACATCAACTTTACCTACAAAAAAGTTCATAGATTGCCTTTACATTTAAACTCGGCACAAATACCGTATGCAAACGAAGCAAAATACCTAGGAATGACTCTAGATGTTAAGCTTAAATGGAAATCACACGCAAAAAAGAAACGCGACGAGCTCGAAAACAAATACCGACAAATGTACTGGCTACTTGGAAAACATTCGAAGTTAAGCCTACATAACAAACTGCTTATCTATAAGCAAGTGCTAAAACCAGTGTGGTCGTATGGTTTACAACTGAAAAGCAATGGAAATATTCTACACACGTTTGAAAATAAAGTTCTTAGAATGATCGTTAGCGCACCGTGGTATGTGCGTAACGAAGATATTCATCGGGATCTGGGAATTCCCAGAGTCGTTGAAGAGATAATCATATTTGCTCGTAAACACAAAGATCGTTTTCACGGCCATTGTAATCGTACCGTCATTCAACTACTTGACGCGAACAATTCAATTCGTCGTTGGCAAAGGACAAAACCTTTTGACCTCGCGTCATAGTATATGCCGGTCGTGAAAAACGCAAGATTGATTGGAATTTAACCTGACTTAAGTGCTACATTCTTTTTAATTACATACGAACATCTCTTTCCAAAATCACGAGTCTCGTAAGCGAAAATAAAACTGCTGGATAAGCGTCAGCTTAGTTGTAGTATCAATTCTCAAGAGAGGTGTTTTTAGTGCGTAAAAGTCTCACACTACCATAAGCACGCGAGAAAAGGATTTTCTGCATAAGCTAACACAATGAAAATGAAAATGAAAAAAAAAAACAAAAGTTCAATTTATGGCAAATAACCTATTTTATTTTTAACAATAACTTTTTAAGTGCCTCGGTTCGCGATCGGTAAATGACTCCTTGTTGTTCTTTTTTCTGTACTCTTCAACATATTTGCCAAGGTCAAATATGCTGATTCCAGTCGATGGCCATTTCCGTCGTAGATGCTAATTTGGTTTTATTCAATGAACGGGAATCAGGTCGCTGGTCATCCGGTGTTTTGCTGACTGTTGTGGCTGGGGTTGTTGGTACTGACATAACTACTCCCCTTTTGGATGGAAACTCTCCTGAGTTTTAATAATGACTTTGCTTAACTTATTTGTTTTTACATAAATGTATATGGCTAATACTATAACAAAGAGTAATACAGTAATTATTATACATAAATTTAATACTAAATGATTTTTTCTCTCGTATTTTATTTCGTTTATATGTTTAATATTTTCTATCTGTTTTAACACAATTTCGTCAAAAGTAAGTTGATTCTTAAATTGATCGAGTTAAATTTCGCTAGGTATTATGATTTATGAACCTTTGTTCAAACATTTCTTTTCTATTGATGAATGATATATTTCCAATTTGTAGTTCACGATCGTTATAACATAATAAATAATTTCCACTTAATCGAACAATTCTCTCATCACAAGTACTATTTAAGCTAACATTTTTATAATTCTTTAGTAATATCAAATCATCTGCAATTTCAACAAGTTCCGTTTTAAAATCTTTCATTTTTTTTTACAATTTTGACTATGTATACATGAATTGGATTTCTTTAAATTTTTGAGATCTGTGGTTTTATCGAGAGTGTATACAGTATTATTAATTTATACAATTTCTTCGTCTTCCATAACTAATTTTTCGTAATTTTCATTACTGAGACTAGTGATAAGATATTTTTTTGTTACAATAATTTCGTTAGGTATTTTAATTGCAATGATGATTTTATTATTTTTATATTTGGCCGTACCAAGTTTAATATTTTTAATTTTTTCAAAATCTATATCGTATCTTAATATCTCATCCTTAGTTGATATATTATTACGTATTATTCCTAACCTACTTGAAGCTACATATATTATTCCGAATTTGCTCCACATTGTCTTTGATTAATCTAATTTGTGATAATAAGTCCCAATACTCATCATTTTTTAATTGATTTTAAGACTGCATATGACAGCATTTATAGAAACGAGCTATACAGAGCCATGTGACTTCTTTAATATCATACTTAACCCTTTCAGACCTAACGGGACATATATGTCCCATGACCTGCACTCATATGACTAGCTGGCAATTTTCCCTTATAAATCCAAGTGCGGAATATATATGTCCCAACAGTAGCAGATCGTGGAACAAATAGGGCCCACTAGATACGAAAGCTTTATTTCATCAGAAAATTTAATTTCACATACAGCTTATTTAGTAACTGGTGGGACTTATTTGTCTCTTTAAAAAATAAATCCGGACTGAAAGGGTTAAAAGAATTGTGCGAAACTCACAAGCCAATACCGGAGGCACAATCTTTCAAAAGTCTATGCAACTACTAGCTTACGGCGATGACATCGACATAATTGGGGGAACACAGCGGGCTATCACCGGTGCGTTCGCTAGCATTGAAACAGAAGCTGCCAAAATTGGTTTAACTTTAAATGAGAGCAAAACGAAGTACTCGTATATAGTGTCAACAAGAAGGGACACACAGCATCGACGAATTGGACAGAACGTCACAGTCGACAGCTATAACTTCGAGGTAGTAAGGGACTTTGTCTACCTTGGCTCTGCTATTAACTCTGAAAATAACATCTCAACAGAAATCAATCGAAGAATAACTCTTGCCAATCGGTATTTCTTTGTGCTGAGAAGGCAATTGAGTAGTAGGGCCTTATCTCGAAAGACTGAGGAGACTCTTTATATGACCTTAATTATCCCCGTCCTGCTTTATGGCGCTAAAGCATAGACTCTGTCGAAAGCGGATGAAGATATCCTTGGTCGCTTCGAGAGAAAAATTCTTCGTAAAATATACGGTCCCGTTTGAAAAACACTGGGAGTCTTTTCAAATTTTGTAGTTAGGTGCATACACACCGGCGCCAACTCCTGAATCCATTTCTGATTCGTCGGTATACCATACGATTCCTTTTGGATCAAGCAACGGTCCGCCATTATTCCATTTATTACTCTACGAGACGTCCTAAGTTTTTGTCCACCAGACAATTTACGCGTATGTAAGGATGGGTCTTACCACCGTGGTATATAACCAGGATATGACTTTTGGGGACTGACCCCAAGTTTTACCATACATACATACAACTCCCAGATATTTTATCTCATTGGAAGAATGAATAGTTTTGCCATTTAGGATCACTGAACCAATATTCAGCATTCTTCTTCGTGTGATTGGTACAACGATTTCCTTGCTGGGGTTAATGGGTAGGCTCTCTCCAGCACACCAGTCCGAGACTACAAGGAGTACGTTTTGCAGGAAGGCGCAAAGAGTTAGGAGTGCGCCTTCCATAGACCGACCTTTCCTGTATGCATATAGACTAGAGTGCAGAGGTGTGGATGGCGTTACTAACCACCATAATTTTTCGCCATTGTTCAGATTCCATTCCCCATTTAATACGCACAACATCCTTTCAAAAGTAGGAACTTCATTATTGTGGTAAACTTCTTCAAAATGTGTTGCTTATTGCTTATTTTAAAGGAGGTTTAGAATAAATATCTGGGCTGGAGCAATAGGAAACATTGTAGTAGGTCCACGTCACAAGACCAATTGCTGGCACATATGTATGTCTTGATCACGTATTTGATCGTTTCTCAAAAATACAGGCTAATCAACGTTCTGCTGCTAATTTTGACCTGAAAATTTCTGATCACTGTATGCCCGGTATTTTGCTTCCTATCTTAGAAAAAACGAATAATGGAAAACGTTCCTTGACTAGAGTAACAAAGATTAACTTTGTTCACCTAAATAGTGTTTTGCTCAAAAAATGGGTTGAGGTCTATGCTGAGGAAAATGTTTCTAAGGCTTATGATTTATTTATAAAAATTTAAAAAAAACTCCATAGCTGCTTCCAGTAATTTCACTGCACTGAGCAAATCTGTAATAACAGCTCCATCTCTTCTTAAAAAATCAAATTGAAAATTAAACTGCGGAAAAAATGTAGTA
The DNA here is from genome assembly GCA_946965025.1 of Blera fallax. Classification (NCBI taxonomy): domain Eukaryota; kingdom Metazoa; phylum Arthropoda; class Insecta; order Diptera; family Syrphidae; genus Blera; species Blera fallax. The sequence continues at coordinate 56,006,345 of OX337246.1, forward strand.
AACATCCAATAAATACATGTTTTAAAATACGCTATGATCGCATGTGCCATAAAATCAACAATGAAATACGTTTATGAAGGGGAAAGTTACTACCATAATCAAATTAGTATTTCGCAAGGAAACCATAAGAAAGAATGGAAAGTGGTTAACAATATTATTAATCGAAACATAAGCAAACATGATACTACTATGTATAACGCTAACCGACGGAAGTGTAATTATTTCGGATCGTACTGCAGTAGCAAACGAGTTTAATGCCTTTTTTTGCTTCAGTTTGTCAACTTCGTGTAATTTTACTAATAATTGTTACGGCGATCGTAGAGATGGTCTTATTGATAGTGTTCTGCATAGAAATAGTTTTTATTTTGAAACTTTTTCGGGTCTTGAGTTATTAAAATCCATAAATTCTTTAAAAAACTTCAGCGCTGATTGTGCTGCAGAAATGTGCAATTAGAAAAGTTTGTAACTCTCCCCGCCTAGCTCATTTCATGGAGTTATTTAGCCTTACCAGAATTCTCCCAGTGAGACATCTATTTTATTATAAGGTACTCAAAATTTTCGTTATGGGAGGTGGATACTTGCAAAGTCGTATCTCTGACCCATATATTTTACGAAGCAACACCCAGTCTTATGTCCCAATCCCTGCCTTTCGCGCTACAAGCTTTAGAAATTCTTACTCCATTGTCTCATACAAGTTTTTTACCAGACTCCCTGTTGACATAGGAATCATAACAATCTTGTCCTATTTTTTGAAAAAGGTAAAATGTTGGCTTCTCGGTTTCGAACACAATAATATTGAAGTTTTGCTGCGCTATACTGTTTAGTTATTAAATTGTTGCTTTTGTCATGATCTTTGATATTAATGATTAATTTCTGGATTTCCTTCTCCAGTTTTGCCTATAATTCTGTTCAATTGTTTTTTAATTTATATTGAATTTGCTCGCCCCACAATTAATTTTTAACTTTCGAAGTGGCATTAGCTCTATTTTTTCATAAAATAAAAATGCCTCTTTTATTTACTTTGTATTAAGCTTACAATAAAAATGTTTATGTATATATTAATTATAAAACGACAATAAAGAATTGCTGAGAGATCAATTGCCCGAGTTCCTTGAAGATGTTCCTCTTATTCAGAGAAGGGTAATGTTCGTTCAACAAAGTGGAGCACCTTGTCACAGTAACAACAGGTTAACTTTGTTGCTCATCCAAACATTTAATGAAGGGTGGATTGGTCGATTGGTCGGCCCCAAACCTTGGCCACTCAGATCTCCTGACGTAAGACCCATTGATTTTTTCCTAATTTCCTAATTTTTTTTTACCATTTTTGTCTGACAAAAATGGCTTTTACTACAACTCCTGTTGATCGTAAGTAAAAAATATGTTTTTTAAGAAATTTGCCAAAGATAAAAGCTTTACAAAAAAAAGTTTTTTATTTAGTTAAAGTTTTGAGAAATATGCATTTTAAGCTAAAACTTGGAACAACAAATTTTCATAGTTTTGAGTTCAATGAGCCATATGTTTTTCGTGGCTGCATACAATTACACAAAGTCTTACAATTTTTTATGCGCAACTGCATCCTCTCTTCAAAATGTATAAAAATAAAAAATAAATGTTTTTTGTAGCTATAATAGTTCAGAAGTTATACTCCTCAAAGTGGTTATAGCTACAAATGGGAGGTGTCCATACTTTGATGGGCTATAACTCGAAATTGGGTGAAAAAACGGCTAAGGGGAATATGCAGATGATTCTCTAATCCATTTAAACGTATTTGGTCGCAAAACTATGTAAAATTTCTTCAGTGCGCTAATAAACATACTGCAAATCCGATGTTTATGGGTCCTTTTCGGCAAAAAATCGAAATTGAGAGCTTTACGTAGCTTTTGTACGCAATGGAAAGAATAAAATGGCACCATTACCAAAGACTGACATGTGGATACCAGTGAAGCTTAAGATAGCCGACTAGTAATGAGCAACAGTGGTTTCATTCGTTAATGAGCTCGCAAGTCGGTAGGGCATGTTGCTAAGCAGACTGAGCGGGCTTGTAAGCCAGTTGTAGAGACTCCTGAGTCGACTGAAAGAACGCTCGAATCAGCAGTGCAGACTGTTGAACCAGTCAATCAGCCTTTTAAGCCGATTAAACTCACGTCGAAGTCGTCCACTAAAAAGACTGAACAAACACTACCCTCGGATAAGCCAACGAACTCCAGTTTTCTGACGTATTCGCAGGCTGCAGCCAAAACAACCAAAAAAAACGACGGGCCACCCCCAGATCCATTGAAAGAAATTAAAATTGTAACATGGAACGCGAATGGACTCTTAAAAAAATCTAACGAATTAGAAATTTTTCTAATGAGAGAAAATATTGACATTTGTTTGATCTCCGAAACCCATTTAACAAGGGAATCGCAGATAAAGATAAGGGGATACGCTGGCTATCACGCCTATCATCCTTCTGATAGAGCGCGGGGCGGTTCGTCCTTAATCAACAAAACTAACATTGAACACCCGGTCGATATAAACATAGAGTTCGAAAAACTTGAATTATACGCGGTAAGGGTTCAAAATAAACACCAGGGCTACAATATGGCGTCTATTTACTGTACGCCGCGATACTCGCTAGAAAATGGCGACTACTTTCGTGTCTTCAATAACCTTGGTTTAAATTTACTTATTGGTGGAGATTTCAACGCGAAGCACACTTTCTCTACGAAGTGGCAAATGAATTCGGTTGTTGTTTTTATTCGACAGGAAAACCGACCTATTGGCCAACCGACTCAAAAAAAAATTCCCGATCTTATCGATTTTTTCATCACAAAAGCATTTACGAGAAGTTTTTTACAGTCAAAGAAAGTTTTGATCTCTCTTCTGATCACTCTCCTGTAATTTTATTACTTGGTAAAGCATTGATCAAGAAAGAAGGACCTCCAAGACTTACTAGCAATAGAACAAACTGGGAAGGATTTAGAAATGACTGCGAAACAAATATCGCCTTAAATGTGTCACTTAAAACACCTTGTGAACTAGACGACGAAGTTGATCATTTCATGGAAGCAATCCAAAGGGGGGGCGGAGGAACACTCCCTCTAGAAGCTATAAGATCAACCGCAACGAAAAGTTTCCCAGAGAAATCTCTGAACTAGTGAGGGAAAAAAGAAAAGCACGAAAGAAATGGCAAATCACTCGTGCACCGCAACATAAAACGGTCCTTAACCGATTATGCAATCGCCTTAAAGATAGATTTCGGGAATCTAAAAGCAGTGAAATAGCGACGTACCTTGAAAATCTCTCCGCTGAAAGAGAATCAAATTATTCACTTTGGAAAGCGTTAAAAGGCATCCGGAAACCTCAAGTGCAAGCGCCACCAATTCGGAAAAATTATAGAAACTGGACCAAGACTGATAAAGAAAAGGCACAACTTTTTGCCTTGTACTTAGAAGAAACGTTTCGGGCGTTCGACGGCCTGGCTCCCGAGTCACGACATCTGACAACTTTAAAGTAAAAAAAGTTGCATTGATTAAACTGAGGGAAGTGATTAAAAATTTAAAGACGGAAAAAGCTCCGGGTTACGACTTGATAATGGCGCAGGTGGTCTATTTTATAAACGCTTCATTCAGATTACTCTACGTTCCGAGACAATGGAAAGTCCTAAACCAGGCAAACCTCTGAATGAGAAGAAATCTTATCTTCCTATTTCCTTATTGCCGGTTATCTCAAAAATTTTCGACAAACTGTCTAAACGACTACAACCCGTAATCGACGAAAGACGTCTTATTCCTGATCAGTTTGGATTTAGAATCAAACATTCTACAATCGACCAAGTTCACAAAATAACTGACGTGATCGAGAAAGCTCTCGAAGAAAAAAAGATTTGTTGTGGTGTATTTCTTGACCTTTCACAAGCTTTCGATAAGGTTTGGCACGAAGGCCTGGGGTATATATTGCAACTACTTCTGCCACGGCAACTCTTTTTAATCCTACGATCGTACCTCGCCGAGAGACTCTTTCGTGTTAAGCACGGAAATGGTTACTCTGATTTCAAGGAGATTGCGGCCGGAGTCCCACAAGGAAGTGTCCTTGGCCCACTTCTATATGTACACTACACCCGTGATATCCCGCAGGAAAGCAACTGCGTCGTCGCCACGTTTGCGGACGATACTGCGATATTAACAACGGGCGATACAATTGAAGCAGAAAAAGCTGCAACATGCTGCAACATGCTATTAATAAAGTCCACGCTTGGACGAATTCTTGGCGTATTGTGCTGAATGAAAGCAAATCTACTCACATCAACTTTACCTACAAAAAAGTTTATAGGTTGCCTTTACATTTAAACTCGGCTCAAATACCGTATGCAAACGAAGCAAAATACCTAGGAATGACTCTAGATGTTAAGCTTAAATGGAAATCACACGCAAAAAAGAAACGCGACGAGCTCGAAAACAAATACCGACAAATGTACTGGCTACTTGGAAAACATTCGAAGTTAAGCCTACATAACAAACTGCTTATCTATAAGCAAGTGCTAAAACCAGTGTGGTCGTATGGTTTACAACTGAAAAGCAATGGAAATATTCTACACACGTTTGAAAATAAAGTTCTTAGAATGATCGTTAGCGCACCGTGGTATGTGCGTAACGAAGATATTCATCGGGATCTGGGAATTCCCAGAGTCGTTGAAGAGATAATCATATTTGCTCGTAAACACAAAGATCGTTTTCACGGCCATTGTAATCGTACCATTCATTCAACTACTTGACGCGAACAATTCAATTCGTCGTTGGCAAAGGACAAAACCTTTTGACCTCGCGTCATAGTATATGCCGGTCGTGAAAAACGCAAGAACTTTGATTGGAATTTAACCTGTCTTAAGTGCTACATTCTTTTTAATTACATACGAACATCTCTTTCCAAAATCACGAGTCTCGTAAGCGAAAATAAAACTGCTGGATAAGCGTCAGCTTAGTTGTAGTATCAATTCTCAAGAGAGGTGTTTTTAGTGCGTAAAAGTCTCACACTACCATAAGCACGCGAGAAAAGGATTTTCTGCATAAGCTAACACAATGAAAATGAAAATGAAAAAAAAAACAAAAGTTCAATTTATGGCAAATAACCTATTTTATTTTTAACAATAACTTTTTAAGTGCCTCGGTTCGCGATCGGTAAATGACTCCTTGTTGTTCTTTTTTCTGTACTCTTCAACATATTTGCCAAGGTCAAATATGCTGATTCCAGTCGATGGCCATTTCCGTCGTTGATGCTAATTTGGTTTTATTCAATGAACGGGAATCAGGTCGCTGGTCATCCGGTGTTTTGCTGACTGTTGTGGCTGGGGTTGTTGGTACTGACATAACTACTCCCCTTTTGGATGGAAACTCTCCTGAGTTTTAATAATGACTTTGCTTAACTTATTTGTTTTTACATAAATGTATATGGCTAATACTATAACAAAGAGTAATACAGTAATTATTATACATAAATTTAATACTAAATGATTTTTTCTCTCGTATTTTATTTCGTTTATATGTTTAATATTTTCTATCTGTTTTAACACAATTTCGTCAAAAGTAAGTTGATTCTTAAATTGATTGAGTTAAATTTCGCTAGGTATTATGATTTATGAACCTTTGTTCAAACATTTCTTTTCTATTGATGAATGATATATTTCCAATTTGTAGTTCACGATCGTTATAACTTAATAAATAATTTCCACTTAATCGAACAATTCTCTCATCACAAGTACTATTTAAGCTAACATTTTTATAATTCTTCTCTTTTATCATCTGCAATTTCAACAAGTTCCGTTTTAAAATCTTTCATTTTTTTTACAATTTTGACTATGTATACATGAATTGGATTTCTTTAAATTTTTGAGATCAGTGGTTTTATCGAGAGTGTATACAGTATTATTAATTTTTACAATTTCTTCGTCTTCCATAACTAATTTTTCGTAATTTTCATTACTGAGACTAGTGATAAGATATTTTTTTGTTACAATAATTTCGTTAGGTATTTTAATTGCAAAGATGATTTTATTATTTTTATATTTGGCCGTACCAAGTTTAATATTTTTAAATTTTTCAAAATCTATATCGTGTCTTAATGTCTCATCCTTAGTTAATATATTATTACGCATTATTCCTAACCTACTTGAAGCTACATACATATATTATTCGGAATTTGCTCCACATTGTCTTTGATTAATCTAATTCGTGATAAGAATTCTAAATATCTAATCTTATTAATAAGCTTTATGTTTTCGGTTCTAATATTGTCGAACTGTTTTATAATATAGGTCCTATCATTTTCAATTGTCTTTTTAAGTATTAGAAAAGTACTTTTAAAGTGGTCGTTAATAAAAACTTGGTGGTTATTCTGTTCTATTAGGTTGTGGTTATTTGTGTCCATAATTCGTAAATTTTCCTAAATATTTTGTCTGTCGTCGACATGAAAAGTTCCGTATAACCATTTCATTCCTGTTCCTGCTATATTAATGTGTCCTCTTGTATGTCTATGCGGTATTATTGTTTGTACTTTATATTTAAGAGATTTTAGTTCGTTGATAAGTACATCTCTTCCGTCTTCTTTATTTATTTTCATTAAATTATCTTCTAGTCTTGTAAGTATTTGCTGAATTTCTACTGGGTTAATAAGATGTAGTATAATATCGTTATTCTTTATTATTTAAATATCTCCAAAGTTTACTTCTGCACATCCAGAGTTACTACCAATTTTTTCTATCATTAAAGTTGCATTAATTCCGGACGTCAGGAGTGCTAATATTATCAATATCCAGTTGACCTGTGAATTTGGTCGGCCGTTTAATAGTTATTTGATGAATATTTTCTAAGTTTAACGTCCTATACCTAGGCTGATTTTTATGCCTCAATGCCCGTAATTTTTAACATAACCTTCTGATCCAGTTTTAGTAAAGTTTTCCCTATTCTTATTTGCCTTCTCAATTAATTTTATCTTACTTTACTTAATTAAGCCAGTTAGTTTTTGTAAATCAACCTTTCCATCTAAAACATATATTGGCCTACATTTAGTTATAGAATGTATGCATTTGTTATAAAACTCTATGCATTTATACAGCTTTTCCTGCACTATAAGATTGGATTTTAAACCTTCAAATACTCTAAATTTCTCACTAATTCTGTTATGAAGTCTCTCTACATCTGCATTTCCAGTATGACTATTAGGTTTTGTGTAGTGTACCTCTATTTCTTCTTGTCGCCAAAAATCTTTTATATGTCAGTGTTGAATTCATTATCCATTATGCACTTTTTAGGTTTTCCTCTAATTGAAATGAATAATCTTAATTTTTCAATAAGTTTTTTTTTTTTTATAATTTGCGCGCACTCAAGGGGTTATGAATAACCCTTTACATGTTTCCACACGGTGTTAAACTATTTCTATTTTCCAAATGAAATGCTACAGCATGTTTAGAAAATGTATCAATAAAGGTAACGAAATTATGTTTTGAGTTAGTGCAGGTGTCTACGTGTATTATCTGATTTATATTTTGCGGAGTTTCAGTGATATAGTATTTAGGTTTATCAAAAGGATAGCCATTTATCACATTTAAATAAGTCTTTATTGACTGAAAACTAATGTAACAAAAGAAGTAAAACTATGCACATAAATGAATAGAAAACGTAATTTGTCAGGACTGAGTAACCCACGTCTGCACTGGTCGACGACTCCACGAACACTACTTGACAGCTCGGCCTCTCCTGATACTTCGTCCTCACTAGGCGAATCGGTTTCATCTGCGTTGTCTTCTTGGTCAATACAATCTATGTCAGGACTCAGGTGACACCACGGCTTCATGTGGTCGCTCGATAGAACGTTGCTATAACGACGACGGTTTCTCGGCTTGTCCGGAAGATCCTCTACCAAGTATCAGTCATGGGACAGGACCTTTGTGACAATGTATGGCCCTTTAAAAGCTGGATTGAGTTTATGTGACTCGCCAGTAGGTTGTGACACGTAATCCATCACAATCAAATCACCCTCGCTGTATTGGTACGGAGCTTGATGTTTCCTATCGTATCGAATCTTCCATTTGTGTCTCTCTTCAGTGATGTTCCCTGCAGCTTGATACCTTCTCGCCTCGACATCGCTACCATCTTGCTGCTCCTCGTCCAATGCTTGTATCATTCGGTTTTGGCCGACATCTTTCACATTGAAATTGAATAATAATTCATTTGGTGAGAATTAAGTGGTTGAATTAATTTGAGAATTAATGCTCCATTGAATGTCCGGTAATGTGAGGTCCCATTCCTTGTCGTTCCGTGTTGAGCATTTAATTGCACTTAGTAAAACCTTATTTATACGTTCCGCTTGGCCATTTGCCGTCGGAGTCCTTACAGCCGTCTTGACGTGTTGGATTCCATACTTGGCGGTGAAAGTCTGGAATTCTTTAGATGTGAAGGCAGTGCTCCTGTCGGTAGTGATTCGTAACGGCTGACCAAATATTGACATCACTTCTTGCAGCATCGTGACGACCGGCGCAGACATAGTCGTCCGAACAGCTCTTAGCACGGTGTATTTGCTGAAATAACAGACCAAAACGATTATGTAAAGATTACCTTTCTTACTTTTCGGGAAGGGTCCTAGATGATCCATGCTTATACACCGGAACTTCAATCAAGTGTAGTTGACTTTCTGATTTACCACCCTTGACTTTGTTCAGACAGCATTCAGGACACGCGGCGATGTACGACTTCACATATCGCCTCATTCGTGGAAACCAAAAATCCTTTTTGATGCGACCCAATGTTTTTCTAGGCTAAAGTGGCCCACATCATCGTGACAAGCTTTTGTTATTCGCCACCTTACTGGCTGCGGTACCACTAACTTCTTTTGACCTCCAACTTTCCGATGTAGCCGACCTGACACCATCTCATAGTCCGTTTCCGCTTGCTTCAGCAGTGCTGGACTCTCCGCGTCCCTTCGTTGAAGAGTGCTCACGATGTTTTTAAGTTTATTGTCCTGCATCTGCACAGTAAACATCCAGTCTTCATCCACAGAGCACACTTTCAGAATGTTTTCAGCGACAGTCGTCGGTTCCTCCGGTGGTAGTGTTGGGGTGCGACTCAACCCATTGACGTGATTAATGATGCTGCTTCGATGTTTTAGACCCCTGATAAGCTGCGTTATCATTTCCCGGAAGTATGTTGGTGCGTTTACTAAGCCAAACGGCATGACATTGTGTTCAAACAGTCCATCCTTCAGCTGCGAAAGTTGCTCTTCTACCACTGGCATTAGAAGTTGTTTTTTTATTGTGACGGCATTTAAGGAGCCGTTAGACTTAGCTTTGCGATGCTTTCGTTGAGTTCCTTGCCAATTTCAAACGGTTTCGATTTATACAATTGAACCTGCAACACTTCGGATTCGATCACCATTCGCTGATTTCGTTGACATAGAACATCCCGTCCCAAAAGTATCCCTTGTGGCAAGACTTCGTCTGGCACAATTTGGAATGATACCTGAATCTCATTCTGGTCCATCTGCATAGGCATTACAACCATTTCCGTAGTCTCCACAATCGAACCTCCGAATCCCTTCAGTTGTTTTACGGATGTTTGTCGTTGAGCCTCGTTGGGAATTATTGACTCTCTTATCAAGGAGTGATCGCTCCCAGTGTCAATGAATGCTGAGTATGTACGTCCAGCCATGGTAACCTCTTTTAAAACTGGTGGAATACATTTTGCTGCATCTCGGCTAAACTCTACCTTGGCTACTGTTGATTTCTTTGACCTGGTTTACTGCAACTTGAACACGTACCTTTCGCTGCGGTTGTGGACACTTTGCAGCGATGCGTCCCATCTGGTTACAGTTAAAGCACTTGATGCCACCATCATGGATTGGTCGTTCCGATTCTGTTGTTAAAGCTCGTGTTGTCGTCGGCAATAAAGGTACATTATCCAGGGAATTAAATAGCTCGTTGGATGTTCGCAGATTCATGGCGAGTAGTGTACGTGAAAGGATGAAATCGTCCAACCCATTAATAGTATACAAATTAATAGACAAATCATCCAACTCACCACGTCGTCCTATGGCTAGCATTGCGTAATAATACTCCTTCGGGGACTCGTTTGTTCCGCGCTTCCGTTTTGCCAACTCTCGGTGTACCTCAGCCATATTAACGAAGGTTGGAAAGTCCGTTGTTAGAGCTTTCACGAATTGTAACCACGTTTGGAATACCGGCTGTGCATCGGCCCATTCTTTAGCTACACCTATAAGCCTGTGTTGCACTGCAAGTAATACAGCTTCTTCGCTCCAAGAATACAATCGCCGCATCCGCATCCATTGCACTCTACTGTTTTTGTTGTCGTTTGCGTTTCGTGGCGGTGTTGTTTGCCTTGAAGATATCGAAACTAGCGAACGTGATGAGGCCGTGGATCCTTCCTCCTGGTCATCATGTAATTCATCGTCTACTATGTCGCGGGCTGTTCTATCGTTGGTGCTGTCGCAGATTCTCGCTTCTTTTGAACCGTCTCGTTGCTCGTACCTGAACGTTGTACGTTTTATGGTTCACTTCGTTGAGCATTTGCTGCTATCGTGCTCACAACTTTCGCCAAATTCGCCACAATATCTCGCAAATCATCCATCTTCCGCTGAAATTCCGGAACCTCTTCTCCTTCGAATTCGTCATCATCGATTTCGTCCGAACCATAGGCTTCTATTAATTTCGCAATTTTTGCGGCTTTATTTCCTGACACTTGCAAATTCTGGTTCCTTAATAACAGATTTAACTGCGACACTTTCAATGAATTTAATTTGGGCATGATGTGTTTTCTTTGACTGCCAAGTAAAAACTGCCCTCGATTCCTTTTGATATTTGTATCTTTCGTTCTCGTGTATCCTGTCACCTGTGTGTGCGTACGTGACTTACCCTTGTACATAGGAATCGTCTCGTTTTTCTTTTTTTTTTCCCCCTTTTTCTTTTGCCTGTTCTGTATTCCGTTGGCGTTATCGTTCGCCCGTATGCTACTGATCGTTTTCCTTGAATGGGAACAGGGCGCCGTTGTGTCGCGTGACTATGTGTTACCACAGTTTTTGTTCCTTGCAACTCAATTAGGATCGTTTTGTGGCGTACACTTGTGTGTCTGCGATCGTTTTCATTGAAGGGGTGAGTGTGGTTAAAATCGTCCGTTTATTGGTGGTTTCTCGTACACAAATTTGCTCATATGCATATGTATGTACATATGCGCGTTGGCAAATTATCTTTTCTGTGTTGCTGTTTATTTCCTTACGTGTTAATTTCATATGGGGTATGAATCGCACTTCTGACTTGTCAAAAGGATAGCCATTTACCACATTTAAATAAGTCTTTATTGACTGAAAACTAATGCAACAAAAGAAGTAAAACTATGTACATATGTAAATGAATGTAAACTATGTAAATGAATAGAAAACGTAATTTGTCAGGACTGAGTGACCCACGTCTGCACTGGTCGACGACTCAACGAACACTACTTGACAGGTTTGAGTGGTTTTATGTCGTATTTAGAACGATTGCATACATCACAGTTATTAATATATTTTTCTATTAACAGTTTTAGGTTTTTTATGTGTATGTATTTTTTATGACCTTCGTAATTCTCATTTATGCCTGCATGCATTGTTTCGCTTCGATGGTACTTATGAATTTGTTTCAAAACTTCATCCTCATCTTTCATATTGTAGCATTTTACGAATTTAACAATTGGGTTAAATAGCTCTATAAGTTTCAACTGAACCAGATTGTACTCGTGCTCAGTAAGCTCAGAATATATATGTATGTATGTACATACCAACTTTACATATTTTTACATGCCTTCGAAAAATATCCGTCATAAAATCGTTTTCTATATCTTGAGAACTAATATATATTTTCCCCTTCTTATCAAATACTTCAGATTCCTTACTCTTATTATTTGTTAAAATTGTTTCCGTAAAAAACCTGTTAACCACAGTATATAAAATTGGAAAGTGATCAACTTGTTCCTCCTCTTGAGAGTGGACTGCGTTATCTAAACTCATTTGATCAATTTCAAACATTTCCTCTTCAGTTTGGACTTTCTCTCCCTCGTCAGATTTGAACGTCTCTGTCAAATTAATTTCACCTGTATCTGGGTTCATACTACTTAAAAAATCTGCTGTCTTTGCCCTTAATATATTCGATGTTTTTTATTATATTCTCCTAACTTCAGAAGCCACCTTTGTAAGCGAGGATTTATATCATTCCCTTTATGCTTGGCTTGTAACCATTTAAGGGGTTGGTGGTCTGTCATTAAGTCAAACTTTCTTCCATAAATATACGGTCGAAAGTAATTTACAGCCCATACGATTCCCAATAACTCTTTTTCTGTCGCTGAGTTATTCCTTTCATGAGAATTTAAAGTTCTGCTGGATTAACAGATTGGGTGTTCGTCTTGAGACAAAACAGCACCTAAAGCATAATCACTAGCATCGGTCACTAACTTAAACGTTTTGCTAAAGTTTGGGTATCTAAGTACTGGTGTTTCGGTTAAAAGTCTTTTTATTTTCTTAAAGGCATAATCTTTTATGAACTTACGGTAATATCCTTACACTTGTCTATTTGTATTTTGAGGTTGTGTACTCTGAGTTTATTGAGAACTTTCCTTATGTTTTCAGCATGTTCATCAATATTTGTACTGAATATTAGTATATCGTCCATATATTCTACACAGATTTTATTGATGTACTCTCTTAGGACTGAATTGTTGTGTCGAGCAATTCGCCGTTGTCTCACACGGTGTTGCTACGATTTTTGAAACAAATTAAATAGAACAATTTGGTGTAACCGTAGTTTGTTCTTTATTGCCAACTTGCCTGCTTAAGATCTAGGACAGAACTCTGCTACCCGTCGTTCCCAATGCTTCCTCTATGCCTTTCGTTTGACGTTTTCCATTGTACGCTCTATAGGTCCACAAAGTAATTCGATCTATGCAACCCATTCTTACACTTGTTTGTTTGTACAAGTGGTCGCAAGAATACGTAACATTTGATATCGAATACCTTGTGACCTTTTCGTTTATCTATGGCGGGCCAGTGTGCCGGCACTTGTGTGTTCACCACTTTGGGTCAGTTCCGTCGGAATTGGGTTGTGAAGAAATGGGTTATCGGCGCAGGTGTAGTGAGACATTCAATGTGCGGGCACAACAGTCTCCCCTCTTAAAATACGAAAGGCGCACGACGTTAGGAGTGAGTACTTTCGGCAAGCGGTAGGAATCATGGAGAACGACGAATTGGTTTACAAAAAAATGGTTAATATTGTCTGTTATTTTGGTTTTACATTTTCGTTTTATATTTCCGCGTTTTTTTTCTCTATTTAGCTTGTACGAATACATTTAACTATACTTAAGTATTTTAGATATCTATTATTTGTTTTCTTAATTAGATTATGAATAGTGCAAATACTTTAAAATATATTTTAGTTGTTTACTTGATTAAATTATAGATTGTTATAATGCGAGAATCGTTAACACTCTTGATTGGAGCTATCATGTGTTACAACATTGTTTATTGATACCCTGCTCATGGATAGGGCTATCTTAAAATATTTAAGCATAATTAGGAGTAATATTCTAATCACACAAATTGAAAAAATGACGAAAAAGGATATATACATACATATGTTCATTACTTACATATAACACTGTTCTATTTTTATTTGTTAAATCTTTCATCTTAACGCTGTATTTGCCTAGATCTAATTTTTCAACGGGATAGATTTGGGATAGGTTATTGGGGATATCGTCTATTTCGTTTACTGGCATATCTTGGAAGTGAAAACGCAAAAAAGAATGTTAGCCTGTAATAGTTTGGTATTCTTTTGTGTAGCGTGCTTAGTGTTTATGTGCTTCTGTATGACTATATATAAGGTTTAATTAGGTCATTGTGTATGACCTTTTCCTTCCTACCGATCTTTATTTTGGAGTTTTCAGGGGAAAGTATTTCTGTTATTTCGTAGGGTCCTTCATATATCGGAGTTAGTTTTTTGTTTACCCCATTTTTTATTTCCAGCAAGACTTTGTCTCCTATGTTGTAGCTAGTTTTCTTGTAGTTTTTATCGAAGTAGGATTTGGACTTTTCTTTTGCTTTTACTTGGTTGTTACGAATTATTTCTGTTGCACCAGCAAGAGTAAAAAAATAGGCAACCGTCGCCTATGACAATTCAAGAAGAACTATATTTCATGCAATAGATAAAATAGATTATGATATACATAGAAGTTTAAGTATATAAGAAAACAATAGGGTGTTGCTTAGGATATTTGGCATCTTTAGAACATTAGAAAAATATAACTTCAACACTCCCACTTTTTATAAATGTTTTAAAATGCTAATAAAATTTTACGTAAATAAAAAAAATCTAAATTCAAATTATATCTTTAACTTATTTCAAAAGCAAAACTATTTTAAACATATGAATGATATGGTACAATTCCCATCATAAATCGAAATTTAGCAAATGAATCTTTAGGGAGCGGCTTAGTGAAAATATCAGCTATTTGATTTTTAGTTGAAATGAACTCTAAGTTAAACAAACCGTCTTAAAATTTCTCACGTATAAAATTATAGCGAACATCAATATGTTTTGTTCTTTTGTGAAATTCCGGGTTTTTGATAAGCCGAATAGCACCTTGATTATCCACAAAAAGAGTAGGTTTCACGGTAGAATCTTTCCGCAAAACGACCAAAAGTTGTTCGATCCAGATTAACTCTTTGACAGCGTGACATTCAGCAACAAACTCCGCTTCAGTAGTTGACAGGGCAACACATTTTTGTCTCTGTGAAGACCAAGTGATGCAGCTTGATCCAATAAGGAACACAAAACCACTGGTGGACCGCCTGGTAACGTCGCTAGCATAGTCTGCATCACTGAAACAGGATAAAGTAAATTCATTACATTTAAAAATCATACCATAGTCAGCAGTTCCTTTGATGTAGCGTAGAATCCTCTTCACCATATTCACGTGGAGTTGATTTGGATTTTCTAGATAGCGGCTTACACATCCAACCGCAAATGCTATATCTGGTCGGGTAGCCACCATAAGGTACATCAGGCTTCCGACAGCTTGCCTGAAGGTAAAACAGATATTTTCTTTTGGACTATTAGACCCACCAACTGAATTAAACGAGGTATCCGAAGGGGTTGAAACTGGGACTGCATCATTCATGTTAAACTTGTCAATCACACGTTTTACATATTGCGATTGGCTGACGTGAATTGAACCATCGTTTAGCCTTCTCAGCTCCAATCCCAAAAAATGTCTTGCAGGGAAAATTTTGATTTGAAGATTCTGCTTCAAGTATTCACATAGCTCTTCTATTTCTTTCTCCTCAGTTGACGCCACGAGTCCATCGTCAATATAAATGGCCAATATGGTTTTTGCTTTATTTTTATTACTCACGAAAACACAAGCATCTGCCTCACTAGCGTTAAATTGAAAATCTCTTAACAGCTTCTTAAAAGTTTGGTTCCAGCACCTTGATGCCTGCTTAAGACCATATAAGCTTCTCTGCAACTTACATACTCGATCAGTACCATCCTCATATCCTTTCGGCTGACAAACGTAGATTTCTGCCTTAATATCCCCATTTAAAAATGCAGTTTTAACATCAAACTGTTTAAGATGCAATTTCTCATGAGCCGCGACACATAGAATTGTTCTTATGGACGAAAACTTTGCAACTGGGCTAAATGCTTCAAAGTAGTCAATGCCGTATTGCTGCCCAAAGTCCCGAGCCACCAATCGTGCTTTAAAATGGACAGCTTCATTTTCTGTTGCAGGTTTTACTTGATACACCCACTTAGTATCTACTAACTTACGATTTGTGGGAAGTTGTACTAAAATCCATGTATTGTTCTCTTGAAGTGAAGAAATTTCGGCATCCATTGCTTTTTTCCACTGATTCGATTCGTTACACTTAATCGCATCTTCGAAACATGTCGGAATATAAGATTCAGCAAGAAATGCAAAACCCTTTTCCACACAGCAATTGAGATAACTCTCCTTATTCTTAGTCCTACTTCTCAAACGATCCCTTATATTGGCACTCTCTCTTCCTTCATCCGCTTCGTCCTCATCCATTGCATTTTCCGCTTCACGACCAACACAAGCACCTGCGTTTCGATCAATATTATCAATTTCACCATTTGCTACACCTTCAACACTAGCATTATTAACAACATTTTTACCAGCAATAAAACCTTCATCAAATTCATCCACAGCATTTTCGAAAACGTCTTCAGCATCACCTTGAGAATCACTACCAACTGTAATATCTTCTGTAAACACAGAAACAGTCGAATCTGGTGCCCTAATTTGCTTACGATCTCCTGTGTCAGTAAATACTACATCCCTACAAATGTCGATCCGATTACCCTCCGGAATGTACACTCGATACCCTTTAACATTTTCTGCATAGCCCATAAAAATTCCTTTCTTAGCTTTACTATCCCACATCCGCCTTTTTTGTTCTGGTATATGCACAAACACATTACATCCAAATACTTCTAAATTGTTGATATCCGCTTTCTTCCCAAACCATAGCTCGTATGGCGATTTTCCTTTCACCTTACTGGTTCCAGTGCGATTTAGTACATCTACTGCCGTATTTACAGCCCCCGCCCAAAAGTTCTTATCCAAATCCTTTGCATGGATCATGGTACGTGCAGCTTCAACGATAGTACGCATCTTACGTTCTGCACTTCCATTTTGTTCTGGGGTGTACGGAACTGTTTTTTGATGAACTACACACAGCTGAGTCAAAAGGTCTTGTACGCTTTTATTTGTGTACTCCAATCCATTATCTGTCCTTAGAACCTTAACCCTTTTGCCCGTTTCTGCTTCAACTCTCCTTAAATACTTTTCAATGCATGATCTCACTTCCGTTTTCTCTTTAATGAAAAAGGCTTTCCTGAAATGCGAATAATCATCTTTAAATAGCAAAAAATATTTGGATCCACCAATTGAAAACGGGTGCATTGGTCCGCACAGATCTGAATGTACTAACTCAGCAACACTACTAGTATTGCTTTTGCTATGATGAAATGGTTGACGATGTTGTTTTCCATACATGCATGCTTCACAGAAAAAATCTTCACTAACAAACGAAATATTTCTAGTCTTTAAAACATCCTTTACATGCGCTGTATTTTGATGACAAAGTTTTTCATGCCATTTCCTCAAACCTTCCTCATCTGCCTTAGCTAAATTCACACATGCATTAACTATAGAATTTGGAATGGCTTTCATAAGCAGTTTAAATAATTTCGTTTCTCTCACTCCCACTGCTAGAACAGTGTTTCCCTTAAATAACTCGCAGTTATAATTATTTGAAACGAATCTCAATCCTTTGTCTAGCGCAGAATTTAACGAGAAAAGATTTAATCGGATGTCTGGTACATAAAGTACATTGGCTAAATGATTTTCTGTCCAATTAATATTGTTGTATGTTGAGACATTAATGTCTCCTTTTCCATACGCCTTTATAGTGGTTTTGTTACCCAATCTTATAATTACTGGCTGCACAAACTCCTCGTAGTTAATGAACCATTCCTTACGACTGGTCATGTGGTCACTTGCACCTGAATCCAAAAACCACCCATCTGCTCCATCGACTCCCTCAGCCAAAAACACCTCACACAAAAACGCGTTACCTCTTTTCTCATTGGTGTAGTGCGAATCCTTTTCCCTTCGCCTTGGACAATCTTTTTTCCAGTGTCCGGGGTTTTTACAGAAAAAACATTTGCCTGACTTACTCGTAACTTGTCTCGCTTTATTATTGATGGACTTATTACTTAAGGACTTACTTAAATAAGATCCCTTAGCTGCAAATAAAGCACTACAAGTACCTGCCTCACTCGAACCACTCTTCGATTTTAATCGCTCCTCTTCCATAGCTAGACTTGAAATTAGATTATCCAGAGTTTGTTGCTCCGGCGCCGTGGACTCCCACGCACTGTAGAAATGGTTGAATGAATCTGGTAAAGTCATTAAAATTTTAGTCACCACCATCGATTGTGATACACTTTCCCCTGCATCTGCTAATTTTTGAACGATTGCCTGCAACTTCGAAATATGCATTATCACATCGTCTTGGGGATCTTTAGAAAAACTATAAAATTGCTGCTGTAACATATGAACACTAGATTTCGATTTTAACTCATAATCATTCTCTAGCTTATCCCACATCTGCTTTGATGATACACAATTTAAAATGTGAAGAAGGGTTGTGAACCAATACTCGTAACAATAATTTTTTGCGCCTTGCTATCAGTCAAAGTCCATGTCTGTAATCTCTTCGCAAAGTCTCCTTTCACTTCAGAAGAACCCTGGGCAGGTTTCTCTTCGATTCCCGTGACATACTTTAAAAGATCATAGGAGCTCAAAATTATTTTTACCTGGAACTTCCAAGTATTCCATTGTTCCCCACTGCATAATTTTTCAATTTTGGCAATATCGTTTCCAATTGACATGTTAACAAAAAAAAATTACTGTACTGCTTAGGTAAACTGTTCTCTACACCACTCGTCAGCAAACTTGCTTCTCGGTACCAAAAAAAAAACCGTTCTTCTAACACCGCGAGACCAACAAAAAAAAAGTTCAATCTAAGCAAACTCTACCAACTCTCCCGTTGCTGGGCCCATAACCTGTTGCACCAGCAAGAGTAAAAAAAAAGACAACCGTCGCTTATAACAATTCAAGAAGAACTATATTTCATGCAATAGATAAAATAGATTATGATGTACATAGAAGTTTAAGTATATAAGAAAACAATAGGGTGTTGCTTAGGATATTTGGCATTTTTAGAACATTAGAAAAATATAACTTCAACAATTTCGTAGCCAGTTTGCATTTTTTTCTTTGTCTCTGCTACATATATAGTCGTCGTAATTGTACGTAGGCTGAACACATCTGTTAAGTGTTGAAGGAATTGGTGCCTCGAATCCGAAAGGGGCTTCGACTGGGCTGTAATTTGTGCTAGAATGACTGGTGGTGTTATAGCAGAATACTGCGTAATCCATATACCTAATTATCCCAGTTAGTTTGATCTTTGCTCGCATAATTTCTTAGAGTTAGAAATCGGTTTAGATTTGGGATTTGTTTGAATTTCGTCCGTTACTGTGGGTTTGATTTAGAATTATATTTGTTTTCGCTACCTCTCTCTCAATTTGCTTAGAACTCAAAAGATTAGGATTTAGAAAATGTCGACTCGATGTATGGCTTTGGGTTTTTTTCGCCCGATTTCGTGAGTCGGATTTAGTATTTTGATTAAGGGAGCGAATTTGGTGTTGAACTTGGTAATTCTGTTTATGATTTTGTATATGATTCAGTGAATGATTTTGTTCTTGGTATAGAAAATTCGTCTCTCGATTTGGAGTTTGATACAGTGAGCGAGTTTAAGCTTGAATTTGATTTCGATTCAGTGAGCGAGTTTGAACTTGTTTTGATTCTTTAAACACCTTATTTCAGGTCCCTTGCCTGACTTCGCGTGTTCGACGGGCCAGGTTTTGGATAGTCATTCGTGTTATGGGTCCTCGTTTTGCAGTTATGGCAATATTTATTCGTATGTCCCTGGTTAAGGCTTTGTCTCGGTACTGCGAGTTTTTCCTCCTCCATAGCGATATCAACCGCTGTGTCGAGGTCTTCACATCTCACGCTTTTAACCAGAAGTTTTAGTTGGGGTATGAGGCTATTGCAGAAACTGTTTAAGACCATTTTTTCGTTTAGAAGACGGATAGCTTGATTTGCAGATGCGTCCTGGGTGGAGGCGTTTGCATTGTTCAGTTCATCGAGCAATGCATGCGCTCTTTCCGTGTAGGACATGACTGATTCATTAAACTTTAGCTGGAATTGGAAAATCTCTGTCTGTATTACTGGTATACATCGGGTTTTCCTGATGCTCTTAACTAGTGCGTCCTTTAACTCTGGATATGCATTATAATCACTATATTTTACAATAGTGTTGTATGCTCTGCCCGTTAACTTTGACTTTACTATGTCGACGAGTTCCAGTTTTTCCTCTTCTAACTCAGTTTTTTTTCTGGAGGTCAACCAACTGAACAAAACGGCCCAGAGACCTTGCGGAACCATCATATTCGGGAATGAGTTTGATGGCTTGTGAAGAATTAAACCTCATTGTCGATTGTGTATGGGAATTTGCCGCGGTATTAGGGTGAGCGTGGTTACTAACCGATGGGCTTTGTCGGTCGGTTTTGCGGAAAAATGTTTTCAGAGATAGGCGGGAGGGTACCAGCAACACTGGGTTGGGAGGATTTAACAATCCCAAGTTTTGGTTCGTCTTCTTTGTGTGGAGAGTGTCCGACAGGCATTGGACCTGGCGCTGTTGTTTCAGAAACTGCTTGTAACGTTAAGTGTTCTGCTAGTGATCTTTTCACCTTTTTGCCGCTTCTGAGGAATATGTTTCGGTTAATACCCAACATATATAATAGTATGAAGCCAAGACATATTGTGGAAGTAGACAGGGTTTAGGGGATGGTTGTGGTTTTATAATTTTAAGGATAACGAAGGGAGTGAGAGTACACGCTTAACAAGAAAACTTAAAGCTAAATTTTTGATGAGACTATATTTTTTGACAAAATAAAATAAAATTAGTTTCATATTCGTTGAGCTGTCGCTGCTGGTTTTTTTGCTGGATCTGCTGCGTCTTGATGCTGCTATTGTATTGCCCAGGCGTGGCAATTTTTTCTTTCCTTCTTTCGTCCACAGGAATTGGATTACCTCTGTGGGGTGATTTGGATTTGTTTATATTTATTTCTTTTTTTCACTAAACTTGTCTTTGTTTTTCACAGTTTGTCCCTTTTCTTTATTTTTTTCACTGGATTTGCTGTGGCTGTGTTTTTTGTTTTTTGCTTTTGCTACACCTAATCTTCTGTTTTTACCTCGTCTTAGGAGGCTTTTACACATTTACACTTGTATCGAAATAATGTTGTGTTTTTCTCTTTAATTTCATTCTTCTTTTTCTTTGTTTCTTTATTCACTTCCTTTTTTTACAAAAAAACAATTTATTTGTGTTTTATTTAATACTAGCGGACCCGGCGAACTTCGTCCCGCCCAGAATTGATTTTTTGATAGAAAATATTTCGAGCATTCCGGATTCCACAGTTAAATTCTTTATGTTTATGAAAGGTAAAAAAAATCTTTATTTGTTCTCCAGATTAAAATTTTTGACACAACCGTTTTTGTTCTTACTACAACTGCAAGTGTTTACAATCAGACAACAAGTGTCTTTTTATAGAAATATTCTACAGGTAAAAAGGAAATACATCTGCATA
The DNA here is from genome assembly GCA_946965025.1 of Blera fallax. Taxonomy (NCBI): domain Eukaryota; kingdom Metazoa; phylum Arthropoda; class Insecta; order Diptera; family Syrphidae; genus Blera; species Blera fallax. The sequence continues at coordinate 56,027,661 of OX337246.1, forward strand.
GCTTTCCGTGGGAAAGGAATGCAGTTGTTTACGAAATATTCATATTTCATGCTCGTGCAATGAAATATGAACATATTTTATGTTAAGTGCGCAAAAATGGCTAGCGCGTGTATTGTTAGCTATTTGCGCATGGGGTGGAGAAAACTGAAATGCCGTTATTTTAAGCTGAGTGCGCATAAATGGCTAGCGCGTGTAATTCCGTTATACAGGGGTGGAGTAAGGGAAATGCCGTTATTTTAAGCTGAGTGCGCATAAATGGCTAGCGCGTGTAACTCCGTTATACAGGGGTGGAGTAAGGGAAATGCCGTTAAACAAGGGTAGTGGAGTATCCGACGTAACACCTCCCCCCTTAGGATTCTGCTCCGAAGAATCATCATTTTTTACATTGACTTTTATACTTGTTCCGTTATTTTTTAAAATGAAAATGAAAATTATAATGAAAGTAATTATAATAACGGGAATTACTCCAAAGTTTATGTAGTCATGCGCGATGGTTTTTAATTTAATTTCTTCTATTAAGTTACGATTTTCTATATTTTTCAGGTGTATCTCTTCTGTAGAATAGTTCATTACAATTTTGTTAACAGTTATATTATTAAAATTAGGAATAACGAAGTTATCATACGTTACAAAGTTTTCGTATTCTATATTGTTTATAGTTAACTTACAATTTTCAAATCTTAATAAATAGTTACCTATAACGTTTAAAGTGAAATTATTACAGTTATGCAAAATCTGGGTATAAGGAATGTTCTTTGTAATAATAATGTTATTCTGTATTTGCTTTATTTCTGCATTTGTATTTTCTTTAAAATTACATTTGGGATTTGTTTTAAAAATATTAGATATACAATTATCATTTATAATTTTTAGATTTTTGAGTTTTACTGTTCCATCTATGTATTCATAATTAAGATTATCATCTCTTATGAACTGCTCATATGGTGTTACTAGTTCTAAGTTGTTTTTATTAGGAATTGGTTCTATTAAAATTCTATAAAAGTTTACATTTGAGTAGTTTGGGATTAATAATATAAATATTATTTGATCGTTATGTATAATAGCACTGCTTTTAATATTACTTAATTTGCTGATTGTTATATTAAAATTTGTTATTTCCTTTGGTGATAGTATATCTTTTCCTAAGACTCCTAGTTTGCTAAGTAGTAAATTTTCTTTAACTTTTCTAACTTGTTCCCTTAACAGTTCTATATCGTATTGGATTTGAAATGCCTGTTGCATATTAGTAATTTCCAAGAATTCTTTATTCACAGCATTACCTAAATTTTGTAGTTGAGTCTTTATTTCTAACTGTTGTCCGTTGATATGTTTCGTTATTGTCAGTAAAAATATAGTCAATATTGTCTGAGGAAATAAAGAGTTTATGTATTTTCATATTTATAAATTCTCTTGACTTGATTTTTGTAGAACTTGCTTCCCTTATTGTCCCTTAAATGATCCTTGTCTATTACTTCAGGGTCTGATTTTTTATAAATTGGCTTAATTTTATTGTTACTTCTATTTTTTAAGTATGTATGTTTTCTCTCTCTAAGGTCTATATCTTTCCTATCTGTATTGTGTTAACTTATATATTTTTCTTTTTTCATCTTAACTAATTTCTTGATTTCAGCGTATTCTTCGTTGGTTACATTTCCGTTTAGAAAGTCAATTGGTCTCTTCTTTGTTGTTGAATGAATCGTTTTATTATATATAGTAACTGCCTTAAAAATTTTATTACGTAAAGTATCTCTATTGTTCTCATCAGCTGCGAAAGTTCGGATATGCTCGTTTAGAGTTGAGTGGAATCTTTCGATGTCCGAATTACCTGTTTTAAGATAAGGGGTAGTGATATGAAGTTCGACATTGTTTTCTTTTAGAAACTCTTTGATTAATATTGATGAGAACCCTGTTTCACCATCTGTGACAATTTTGTTTGGAAAGCCAAACGATGCGAACCTATGCTTAAGTGTGTTCAGTAGGCTTATCCACGTTCTGTGTTTTATCTCCTGTACTGTAACGTGTTTAGTGAATTTGTCAATCATGGTTACGTACATAAGGTTTATATTTGCGTACCATATATCCACGTGTAATATTTGATTTGGTTTATCTGGGGTGTCAGTTATTTTGAAAGGAACCCTATATGGTAGTCTCTCATACTTGGATTTATTACAGATTTCACAGTTATTAATGAACTGCTGGATTTTGTCTTTTAGTTTTGGGGCATAAAAAACATCCTTGATTTCCAAATACGTCTCATTAATCCCTCTATGATTCAGTAATTCATGGGTTTTGATTATGACTTCCGCCAATTTTTCTTCATCTACTAGGTCACCTAGAAACTTCGTACATTTTATAACCTTTAGCAGTTTATTTTTACTAAAATACTTAACGTATACATCTTGAAATTTGGCAAACATATGATCATTTTTAGAGTAAATCCCTACTATTCCTTTTGCTGGAAAAAACTTTTTCATAAGATCTAGAGCTAATTCTTCTTTGAATTTCTTCATTTCTATCACTATTCTTCTTTTTCCAAAGTCGTTATATATTTTGTGGTTATCTATTCCGTTTGTAGTGTTTAGGATTATTTGGGTTTTATACAGATTTACTGGAGATTCTACTATAGGAATGTGGTTAGTGCTATCCTCATTTGCGCTGTGGATAGTAGCCACCATGGATTGTTCATCTATTCCCCTATTGTTATTATCTTCGGAATTGTCTACATTTTCGCTGTAGTATGTTTCCATTCTGGATAGACCATCTGCTACAAGATTGTCCTTTCCTTTAACGTACTCGATTTCAAAGTTGTATTCCTCTAACTTAATTTTCCACCGTTGTAATTTAGCATTTGGTTCTTTAATCGAACTTAGCCAAACAAGTGGACGATGGTCTGTTCTTATTGTAAATTTTCTATCGTAGAGGTAGGGTCTAAAATATTTTGTGACTTGTACAATTGCCAATAATTCTTTTTCGATGGTGGAATACCGAATTTCATGTTCATTAAGGGTACGACTGTAGTAGCATACCGGGTGGTTCTCCTGGCTTAAAACGCCACCAATCGCATAATTAGATGCGTCTGTTGTCAGTGTAAATTTTTTTTCGAAATCAGGATACCTGAGGACTGGTGCGGATGTAATTAGTGTTTTCAAATTTTCAAAACTTTCGATATAGTCCTTGTCCTTTAGATTTATTTTAGCATTTTTCTTTAGGAAGGCTGTTATGGGTTTTGCTACTTTTCCGTAGTCCTTTATAAACTTGCGGTAGTACCCAGTGATTCCTAGAAAAGCCTTTATTTGTTTGGTTGACTTGGGTAGCTTATAATTTTGAATAGCCGCAATTTTATTTGGGTTGGGCTTAATACCTTCTGTAGTTACAACGTGGCCTAAAAATTCGGTTTCTTTTTTCAGAAACTAGCTTTTGTCCAGTTGAACTTTGAGATTTACCTCCTTAAGTCTCTTGAATATTTTTGTCAGTGAAAGGATATGCTCTTCCAAGCTGGTGGAGAAGATGATTATATCATCTAAATATACCAGGCATATCTTTCCTATGAATTCATTAAGAACTGAATTCATTAATCGCTGAAATGTCGCGGGCGCGTTCTTCAGACCGAATGGCATGCGAACGAATTCATAATGCCCTTTATCAGTCGAAAAGGCTGTTTTTCTTATGTCTTCCTCCGCGATCTCAATCTGGTGGAAGCCTTTAGCCAGATCGAGGGTGGTGAAATACATTGACTTTCCCAATTTGTCGAATATGTCTTCCATATTTGGTATTGGGAATTTATCGTCTACCGAAACTTCGTTAAGTTTTCGGTAGTCGATAACGATTCTCCACTTTTGCCTTCCAGATGCGTCCTTCTTTTTGGGGACGATCCAGATAGGAGCAGAGTAGGGCGAGTCGCTTGGTCGGATGATGCCTTGATCCAGCATTTCCTTGATTTGCAAATTCACCTCATTTCTGTGTACCTCTGGGTACCTATAATTTTTGGTATAAATAGGGATGTCGTTCACTGTCTTTATATTATGCTTAATCGCATTAGTGAACGACAAATCACTACCTTCTTGGTAGAATATTGAAGAGTATTTCTTTATGAGCTGAATAATAGCTTTATTTTCTTCAGGATTTAAATGATCTGTACGTATTTGTTTTAAAATGGGATCTTTGCTATTTTCTGTGAAGAAAATTTCTATTACAGGTGTTTCTTCTTTATATTTCTCTTCGTCCTTCGAAAAATACAAGGGGATTTCTTTATGTTCTGTTATAAGAAGCCTATTTTTATAGTCAATTATAACGTTTAGAGGCTTCAGAATGTTGTTTCCGATAAGGCCTTCAAAGTGCTTGTGGAATTTGTATTCTAAAAACTCAGCTTTTTTATCAATGCCGAATTCTGAAAACAGAGGAATATTGACTTTGGAGTTAACTTCCATTGTCGTACTAGTTGTGGCGATTTTTATCGGTTTATTCGTTTTTGTTTTCCATTTTGGGTTACATAGACCTGGATTTATTATGCTAGTTGTAGCGCCTGTATCTATCATTAACCTAAGTTGTTTGTCATTTTTTACTTTTACAACTATATAGGGAAGTCGGTCGAGGCATCTGCCTGAAAAAATGCAGAATGTTCCACGTTGTTTATTTGCCTTACTATGTTAGAAGAATCTACGTCCATTGGTTCAATCCCGTTCCTAAAGTTCCCTGAATCATTTTCGCGATTCCTAAAATGTCCTGAATTATTATTTCGATTTCTAAAATTTCCTGAATTATTATTTCGGTGTTGGTTATATTGCCTACTATTGGTTGCTCTATCCCTGTTTGGGTTGCGCTGGAGATTATGATTCTGCCAGTTTGAATTAGTATTATATTGGTTTCGGTTGTAGTTCTCCTGAGAACCATAATCTGGCCTAACAACGTTTGACTGATTGTGATTGTTATGATAACTTTGTTGACCTGACCTGTTAGAATTTGGGTTATTGTTATAGTATTGTCGTTTATCTTGGTTATTTTGTTTTCTTTGAGAGTTCCTTAAATTGCTTTCATCTTGCCCTATAAATGTATTAACAATATTCCTAATTTCTCCTATATCATGCTTATTCATTATGGCATATGCTAATGATCCTGCTACAATTTCTTTCACTTTTTGCACTAACATACCGTAAAAAATTTTTGTAATTGTTTCGCCGTTTTCGTTAAACGCTGCGAATTCTGTGATATTTTCTGCAAATTGTTTTAACTCATAATCTAGTTCACTTATACTACTTACTTTAAGAAACCCGATGTCTCTGGTAATTGTCATCTCGTCCTTCGATGATCTAAAATGTTGTTTAAATCTGGTTTGGCATTCATCCCAAGTAGTTGGTGGATCGATGTTGAGGATATTTTTTGCAGCTCCTTGAGTTTTCCCATCGTAGATTGCTTCGAAAACATGTGGTGCATCGTTTTCTCCATAGTTTCCAAGGGTCCTTGTTACAGAGTTGATAAATGAAGGCAACGTCCCCGTTTCGCCGTGGAACGTTGGAAGGTAACGAATCTCTTTTTCGATTCGTGACCTTAGACTTGCTGGATGGTTGTTCTGAACTAAGAGTTGCGTTAGTGCTACGAGGCACTGTTCAATATTGTTTTGAGTCATTCTTATTGCTCGGTAATGGTCAAAACAAGCGTTTCTTCTGTTGTTAATTTTGTCACTTCTTCTGGATCACAATGGTTTATTTTTGTTCAATGATTTATTTGTCCTTTATCCTTTGGCGGATTTCGTGGACTCACTTCACAGATTTTTTTTCTTTCACTTGTAGGTTTATTTTTGTGATTATCCTTCAGCGGATTTTGTATATTTTTTTTTTGTACACTCAAGTAAAATAGTAAAGACTAACCGCGAGATTTTATTTTTACACAAACAAAAATTTCCGCGTACTTGAGCACTACCGACTGCGCCAGTTAAATTCTTTATGTTTATGAAAGGTAAAAAAAATCTTTATTTGTTCTCCAGATTAAAATTTTTGACACAACCGTTTTTGTTCTTACTACAACTGCAAGTGTTTACAATCAGACAACAAGTGTCTTTTTATAGAAATATTCTACAGGTAAAAAGGAAATACATCTGCATAGCTTTCCGTGGGAAAGGAATGCAGTTGTTTACGAAATATTCATATTTCATGCTCGTGCAATGAAATATGAACATATTTTATGTTAAGTGCGCAAAAATGGCTAGCGCGTGTATTGTTAGCTATTTGCGCATGGGGTGGAGAAAACTGAAATGCCGTTATTTTAAGCTGAGTGCGCATAAATGGCTAGCGCGTGTAATTCCGTTATACAGGGGTGGAGTAAGGGAAATGCCGTTATTTTAAGCTGAGTGCGCATAAATGGCTAGCGCGTGTAACTCCGTTATACAGGGGTGGAGTAAGGGAAATGCCGTTAAACAAGGGTAGTGGAGTATCCGACGTAACACCACCCGAAATTAATATTTGATCGAACATTTGCGATCGATAACAAATGATGCCATTCGAATTTCAATCATTGATTGCATGAAGCACTTTTCGAATTCAGTTATCCTTTATTCACACGGAATGTAAAGAGGTTCAGGGAATCACATGTCAGGTCAATTCAATGCTTTGTGGTAGACTACGTTCTTTGTTTTGTTGTCCGGCGCGTAAATAAACAAAGACGAAAAGCTTTCCAACACGCGAACATGCCACATATAATTGACCAAGGGAGAAACATGGGAATTCGAGATTAATCCCAAACACTTCCAATGATTGGCCTTGTGATTTATTGATTGTCATGGCGAGTGCAAGGATTCAATACACGATTTTCAACAATATTCGCACCGAATGACGTCATTGGAAAGGAATCGTTGTATTTGTGTTCATTCGTCAAGCAATGTCTTGATTTTGGTAAGTCGCCGTAAAGCAAAGAGTGTCTGGTGGTTGCGTCAAGGATGGTAATTTGACTTTACCACCTGCGCAACACAATCCTGGTGTCTCCGAATGAAACTTTAGCGCATTGCAATATTGGCAAATCACATTTATGGGCCCAATCGTAACACAGGGCGGTTCGCTGTAGTAAATCGTGCAGTCATACTGAAAATCGGCGCGATGTAATTGGACATTCACGGCAACTTTTCTCACCCGACGATTGGCGTTTGATTTAACTTGACGAAGCAGATCGCGAATGCGCTGTTGTCTCAGTCGTTCAGCAGCTGCGTGTGCTTCTTGTTCCTCCTGAGTTCGTCTGTACGAATTCGCGACACATGTACTCGAATCAGTTCATTCGCTTCGGCGCGTTGATCAGGCGTTTGATTTGCACGGCGAATCGCCAATCTTTGTGCATTACGACTGCGTGAGCCAATGTTTGATCTGCTGATCGGCGGCATAATGTCTCCCGAATACTGAAACTACAATGTCGAAGAAGTTGAATTATCATCCTCGAAGCAATATTATCTGATTCGCGCTGAAAACATCAGAAACGTTAAATGTTTTCAATAAACTCACCGTAATCACTGAAATATTCACTTCAATCACCGGAAAAATCACAAAGTATGAGCTGACCTTCATAAACTTCACTTGATTGTGCCAGCGCATATTTAATCATTTCCCCCACAGTAAAACTGAGTTTATAGAAGAGGAGGAAGAAGTGTACAGTATAAAATTGGGTAAAATGTTCATCCAACGTTGAAATGGTTCAACATCGGGGTAAGCTTCTAGGTGAAATACATACAAGCTTCTAGGTGGACCAATTTAGCTTGGTGGAGCCAATCTGTCAAATGCATCGAAGTCTGCCGTCTAGTATATGTACATATGTAGTTAGTCCATGGTGAAATGACGAAGCAAAAAGGACACCTGTCAAATTGCATTTGAATGTGTGGGCAATGTTGTTGCATGTGAATGCGTGAGAAAAGGGTTTTTCCGATTAAAAATTTTCCAAATTTGGCGTTCTGGCAATTAATTTCATTGTATTATTTCTACAAAATGAAAAAATAATTGTCCGGGAAACTTTTCCTAATTTTAAACCGTTGAATTGTAATATTTCGATCAAAATGAAAAAAAAGAAAATTCCCCATACAAAATGTATGGAAAATCTATTTCTCCGAATTTTCCAATTTTTCTTCAAAAATTTTAAATTTTTTCGCCGTAAAAATGTTCCTTGGGCGGAGACGAAGACAACAAAAAAAAGAAATCGGTCAAAGGTCAAATCGGACCATCCGTTCCCAAGTTATGAGCGGTCTTACGTACGCCAACTCTTTTTTATATATATAGATCCCTCTTTTTTGTTTCTTTATTCACTTTTTTTTTAACAACAATGTATTAATTTTTTTTATTAAAAATTAAGTTCTTATTTACTTTAGGATTTGTGCGTTTTGGGTTTTTTTTTCGGGACTCTAGGCAGATACTTTATCCTAGAGATCCCACCGTTGCCACCAATGTTGTGTCGAGCAATTCGCCGTTGTCTCACACGGGGTTGCTACGATTCTTGAAACAAATTAAATAGAACAATTTGGTGTAACCGTAGTTTGTTCTTTATTGCCAACTTGGCTGCTTAAGATCTAGGACAAAACTCTGCTACTCGTCGTTCCCAATGCTTCCCCTTCCGTTTGACGTTTTCCATTGCACGCTCTGTAGGTCCACAAAGTAATTCGATCTATGCAACCCATTCTTACACTTGTTTGTTTGTACAAGTGATTGCAAGACCACTTGTGACCTTTTCGTTCATCTATGGCGGGCTAGTGTGCCGGCACTTGTGTCTTCACCACTTTGGGTCAGTTCCGTCGGAATTGGGTTATTAGGAAATGTGTTATCGGCGCAGGTGTAGTGAGACATGCAATGTGCGGGCAAAACAGATTTCAGCAGACGCTACACATTTCGTTATTATTTCGTGTCTTATCTCATGAGCATGGGAAAGCTTTTGACCTTCTTGAAAAAACAAATCACTATTATCTTCTAAAATACCTTTCAATTTTTCTTTTTCTTCGATATTCATGTCTGAACGTTAAAAAATTTTAAATACATCACCTTTCGAATATTCTAGTAAATGGATTTAATTTTCCGTATAAGGACATGAATTTAAAAATTTTATTTTTCTCCGATGGACTTCCAAAAGTTCTTCATCTAAGTTAACAATTGCTTTGAGCGGTTTAAGCAAATTTAGTCCTATGAGTCCATCGAATTCTTTGTTCTTAAAAGTTGTAAGCTTCCAACTCATCCATTTCTCTTCATTAAATTCTAAAGGTAATTCTGTTATTATTTCTGAATCTACTATTGTTTGACAGTTGAGAGTATTGAAATTAATTATTTTATCTAGCTTTAGTCTTTTGTATTGTGTTAGTTTAGTTTTGTCTAGAAGGGTTTTCGTCGAACCAGTATCTATAAGGCATTTAAGTTTGTCGTTACCTATTGTCAATTCTGCTATCGGTAAGTATGTACTGGAGGCGGCAATTGAAAATTTACCTCTTCCTGTTCTTGTCTTTGCAAATGACCCTCTTTCATCGGCTATAGAGATGAGATGATTGATGATTCGATTACTAAACTGGGCTGAATTCCTATTATTGTTATTTCTATACTGTCTTGAGTTTCCACTAAAATTCAAATTATTATTATTTCTAAACTGCTCTGAGGTTCTATTAAAGTTTTGTTCAAAGTTTTGTCTAACCTGATCGGAGTTTTTTTCATGGTTTTGAAATTGATTGTAAGATGCACAGTGGTTATTTTTATTATAATTATGACCTTTTTTATTTTGAGCAAAATGGTTTACATTTTTATTAAATCTACTTTGCCTTATCATTCGATTCTCTTCCAAAGTAAAGAAGGCTTCTAATATTCTGGCTAAACTTGGGTCTATACCATTTATAAATGTTTTTAACACTATTGATTCATTCACTGAAGGCGAGAATTCTACTGGCTTTTCAACATCAAATTCGTACTTAGAATTAAGCTTATTTAGAATATCTTCAAGTTTCTTAAAATTACTTACATTATTATAATTCCTACAGCTAACAGCCTGATGGTAAGGGCTGTGATAGGTTTCCCTTATTCCGAAGCTTCTGGTGAGCTCTGTTTTCATTTTCTCCCACCTTGGACTGGTCTCAAGAGTTCTGATTGCTTGAAGAGCATCTCCCTGTATTTTATTTACTACACTCCTCTGTAGTATGAAATTGTAGAGGGCTTGATCTTCTCAGAAAAGCGGTAAGAATAGCTCTACTTCTCTTATGAAGGATGTTAGTTCATAGCCATCTTTTCCGCTGAATTCCCTTATTCTGGCGGCTTCTCTTATCAACTCGGACACAGGTGTTTGATATTGTGGAGCAGGTGTTGGTGCTGATTGTGCTGGTACTGGTGGAGCATTCATCTCGATTTCTTCCGGTAGTTCTTGATGGGATTTAAATAATTTCTCTTTTATTTCACTTTGCAGTTCCTTAATTCTTATCTTTTGATTTAGAATCCTACCGACTGCGCCAGAAAAGGATTTTCTGCATAAGCTAACACAATGAAAATGAAAATGAAAAAAAAAACAAAATTCAATTTATGGCAAATAACCTATTTTTATTTTTAACAATAACTTTTAAGTGCCTCGGTTCGCGATCGGTGAATGACTCCGCGTTGTTCTTTTTTCTGTACTCTTCAACATATTTACCGATGCTGATTCCAGTCGATGGCGATTTCCGTCGTAGATGCTGATTTGGTTTTATTGAATGAACTTGAATTAGGTCGCTGGTCATCCGGTGTTTTGCTGACTGTTGTGGCTGGTATTGTTGGCACTGACATAACTCGCGCGGTCGGGCCTTATGGTGTCTTTTGAGGATTTTTTCACTCGCTCTCGGCAAGAAAAAAAAATCGTTAATGAGTTCCACAGCATAAACACGCTAATTGTTTAGGATATGCGAGGATTACCATCAAACTAATAAGACTCCTGGACGATATAAGCACTTGTTTAGTGACTGTAGTGCATTCTGATTTGCATATCGATTATTTCGCAATTAATTTCTTGATTTTGTTTTGATGAAGAGGAATTTTTGTTTCGTTAATCAAATTGAAGTTTTGATCAGTGTGGTTCGGATTTCAAAAGGAGGGACTTTTCTATAAAAGAACGAAATGTTGCGGTGCCAAAAGTGATGCTTCAAAAGTGTGAGAAATATAACAAATGTTACTACATCGAGTTACAGCATCCGACAGATATGTCCACTTTCTTTTAAGAACAGCCTATAAATTTCTTATCAATTAATGAAATAAACCTATCAGCAGCAATACTGTTTAAAAGGATATGTGCACTGTGTACTTGGTATAATAGCTAGCTTGCACTTTTTTCAATTTCTTTTACTCTATTTACACTTAAAACTATTGAGGTCAACAATGAAAAATTATACTTTTTTGCTTTTTCGGCAAAATAGGAAATATGGAAAACACTCTTTTTGCTTTTTCGACAAAATTTGAAATATGAAAATATGGAAAACAACTTACTCTCCAATTGACTGATTTTGGCTAGTTGGTAGTCCTCTACTGCTTGATACGTGATGCCGGCAGCTATAAGTAATTGGGGACCATATTTTACAATTCCTCTTGGAACTGTAGGCCCGAGGGAATTTTTGGTCAGTTCACTGAGATAGCCAGAATATAGGTTCGTCCTGGGAATATTCTGGGAAAAGAGGGACCAAACGATTTGTTGCGCGATGTACGACCTCCGGTTTGGTTATCTTCACATCGACTCTCCGAACATCTCCCTTACTGTCAGGATAGCATTCAATAATTCGCCCCATTCTCCAATCGGCAGGAGTAACACTTGCTTCTTGTAGTAATACCAGATCCCCGATGTCGAGTGTTCGAGCTGGGAATCTCCATTTATTTCTCTTCTGCAGTTGGTGGAGGTACTCTTGGTGGAAACGTTCCCAGAAGTAACCAGCGTTTTGTGATTGGGACGGCAGTTGATAGACTTGCATCGATTACAGAGTTCTTGATGCTCCGTTGCCTGACGAAATGGAATTTTGTAAGGGCGGGTGCGTCTTCAGCTTCTGATGATTCTGGATGTAATGGTCGTCTATTCAAGAGACCTTCGATGCGACATAATGAGTTGAATTCTTCAAAGGTCAGGATAGTTATATTCGCACTTGCGAATAATCTCCTGGATCGCTAGTTTGCCCTTGCAGTTATTGGTGACCTTGCTCCATTCTTGGTTGATCTTCTTTTTCGCTCTAATAAAATTTGTACCATTATCAGAGAGGACCAGGGATGGCCAGCACCGTCTGTTCACGAAGCGTCTGAAGGCTGCCAGAAACATTTCCGTACTTAGGTTAGGTTAGGTTAGGTTGAAGTGGCTGCCAGCTAGGAGTCACCAGCACACTTAGACCAATGGTAGGTCCATTGTGATACCACGTGGATCATGGGAGAAAGTTTCTCTCTACCTACTCGTTTAAAACCAATTAGAGCTTCTTATGAAGCGTAGGTGGCTCTTAATGTCAATATTCATCAGGTCGCCTGTATCGTTATAATAGGGAGCTCCTAAGTGTAGTTTCCGTCTGCGGAAGAGAGCTGGGCAGAAACAAAGAAGGTGAGGAATACTTTCCTCCTCTTTTTCAACCATGCAGCTTCAACAAAAGTCGTTCGCAAAGAGGCCTAGCCTTGTAGCATGCTTGCCTATTAAACAGTGTCCAGTGGTGACACCTATTGTGGTGCCGATATGCAATTTATTGAGAGAAATCAAATTCTTAGAGCGTTTTAGATCCAGCTTAGGCCAAATCTGTTTTGTCGCCAAACATGTTGATCCATTTGTCCACCTAAGATTTAAACTCACGACAGCATCCAGCTTAAGTTTAAGTTTGAGAGTAGCGATTGGAATACCTAAGGTGCAATTGTCCGGCAAGATGGGTATAGTTGTTCCTATTCTGGCGAGTTCATCGGCCTTACAATTCCCTGGAATGTCTCTATGCCCCGGCACCCAGGTGAATATTGAACCTTCTCAGCCATCTCCATAAGAGACGAGCGGCAGTCTAGGGCTGCTAAAGAATTTATAGCGGTCGATTCCAGGGATTTGATTGCTGCCTGGTTGTCTGAAAAGATGCGGATATCCCTAGCAGATATCACGTTTTTCTTGAGTCAAGATAGAGCATCTTTGGTCGCCATTATTTCCGCCTGGAACACGCTACAATGATTTGGAAGACGAAAAGAGAGCTTAAGGTTAAGCCTATCAGAGAAAACACCTACACCAACTCCGTCTTTAGTTTTTGACCCGTCCGTGTAGAAGTGAATTGATTCTTCTTCGAAAAATGCATTGTGCTCCCAGAGTGATCTGGAAGAAATGGTGACTAGGAAGTTTTTCTCAAAATTTAGACGTGGGATGGTGTAGTCCGTGTTTTCGGGAGAGATTTTGAATTTATTCAGAATAGAGGCGTGGGCAAATTCTTTTCTTTACCACTGTTGGGTAGCTTCAAGGCGAACGGCTGCAATCGCCGCCATTTGCTTTCTGTACATTACATCGGGGGGTATTAGATGGAATAAAATGTCCAGTGCCGCAGAGGGAGTTGTACGAAGTGCTCCGCTTATGCGCATACAAGCTGTACGTTGGACCTTGCTTAGGTAATCGCGATTTTTGGCTTTTTCTAAGGTCGTCCAAAAGACAATCACCCCGTAAGTGAGTATAGGTCTAATGATCGAGATGTAGAGCCAGTGAGTAATTCGAGGTTGTAAACCCCATTTATTCTCAATGGCTTTCTTGCAAGAGAAAAGTGCTACTGTAGGTTTCTTTACTCTTTCTTGAGTATTAGGTTTCCAACTTAGCTTCCTATCCTGGATAAGACCCAAATATTTTGCTATATCATAGAAAGTTAACCCGGTTCCTTTAAGAGAGGGAGGGTCGACTGGCCGGATTTTATATTTCCTTGAAAAGAGCACTGGTTCAGTTTAGTGGGGGGCTTGTGAGCTAGTGAGCTTATTTAGAGCATTTCGTAGGAGTTCCTTCAGAGTATTTGGGTGCTTTCCCGAGACAGCCAAAGCAACATCATCTGCATAAGCGATCGCCGTGCATCCCTCGCCTTCCATGATTATCAATACTTCATTGACCACCAAATTCCACAGAAGCGGGGATAGAACACCTCCTTGCGGAGTGCCTGTACTAACAGATCTTCTGGTAGACGTCCTACCCAGCTTGGGGTTGATAATCCGACCATTGTGCAGTAGACTAATCAATTCGCAAAGTGAGCTGTCAACTTTCAGGTCTGATAGTGCATCTGCTATCGCTGATGTATTGACATTGTTGAAAGCGCCTTCTATATCCAGAAAGGGGGTCGGGTACAACCCATCCCAAGACAACTCATACCGGGACACCTCATCCCAGGACACCTCATCCCAAGGGACAGCCCATCACAGGACAACCCATCCCCGGACAGCTCATACCAAGGGACAACTCATCCCGGGACAGCTCATCCCAAAAGAGAGAAAAATATGCTTTGGGTTACAGCATGGAGTTTTGGCGAATGATTGAGGTTGCGGAAGAAGGGATAGTGATCACGTGGACGACTGATAATATGTGATTGGTAGATAGATACCTGAAAAGTATTTATGTTTAAAGGGTTGGTTGGTGGATATGCGTTGAGCGTTATATGTATGTGCTCATGTGCATATTATTGTTATTGAGGGTGAATTTTTTGTGTGTAGGATATAAAGGAAATTGGAGAATGAGAGTATGGGCGTTTGTTTATGATTGCGTTTCGTATGCGAAAATTTGTGTTCTCTTGTGTTGCGTGGCGTGCATGATCGAATCTGTATGTTTTCTAGACTTTAGAGGTTGGTTACATTTTTTTTTTTGTTTGGCTATTCGATTAGAGGTTCGGTTCGGCGTATTCATGAAACGAATAAGATAGATACATGTGTAAGAGCACGCATAGTACGTTTTGTCTCCCCTGATTGGATGGTATATTTTCTTGTTCCATGATGGGAAACAGAGAGGAAGGCCAAGGAGCATAAATAATAATGGATAATTTCATTTTAAATGGAATGGTGCCTAGGAATTTAAAATAAAGGCAGCTACGGCGATTGATAGGATTATAAAATAAAATTGTTTATCTAAATATGGGGATTGTGTACATGTATGTACATATGTATGTACATAAATAAATAGATACCTAACAATATGCCGCGTAGCGGCACCCTGAGCACCTGCATGTGAGGCCGAAGGCCGTGCAGTGTATGAGTCGAGGAAATGTCCATAGTATTTTTTTTTTTTAGCGAGCGTAGCGAGCTCACTCACCCCGACTTTCAGGCAATAAAATTTGTAAAAATTTGCTTGTGTGGCGTGAATGATGAACCTCGTATGACTTTTAGACTTAGAGCGAATTAGCTTCATAATTTTTTCTTTTTAAGGCAAACATTTTCTATCTTTTTATCAATCTTTCTTTTTCTATCCTAAATCAAACATTTCTTCGCGACATTGAAGTATGCACCAATACACTGCAATACAGGACGAACTTAATATTGTTCGCTTGCAAAACATTTCATACCAATTTTTTATCACCCCTCATCGAACTCAGAGAAAATCCTCTCAATTATCTCTTACTCGCATTCGCACACGTTGTTTTGTTTTGAAATTGCAACAACAATATAAGTTTGTAATGTACAGTGTGACCATAGTGGAATATTTAGAGCAGCAGACAATATATTTTTTTTCGAAAAATAATCGGATATAAAAGTGGAATATCTCCAAAAGAATATTCAGATAAAAAATATGGAGAATATGGAATATACATATATTCTTCCCTTCAGTTAATTTTATTACAAATGAATTAATCACGTAATATTTAAATACTCATTTGAATATGTAATATTCCCGAAGAAGATGAACAATTAGTTTTTGATCTTCAAAACTTTTAATTTTGAACATTTGTTATTGTTTCTTTTATTGGATTAATACCCATTTTTGGTTTATCATGATTTACGTTTTGTGCAAAATAAACTTTAATTTGTTTTTTATTAAGGCGTATTAGCAAGTGGAATATAAAAGTCGAATAAAAGAATATTGAAATAGAATATAAATATTCCACCTTTCCGGTTGAGTTGAATATTTTTGAGAAAAGCAAATGCTCACACTGGTTATGTTAGCATTGCTGCTCGATCGAACACGTTCTCTATTTCTGTTGATAAATAGAGTATTGACATGAAATGAAATTTATTCGCAGTTGGTTTAGTACATACATACATGTATGTATTTAGTTTAAATGTGCAAAGCAAGGTTTTTTTTATTTTATTGGTGCTGCGGAATGGTATATAAATTTATGTAAATACAACACTTATTTTCTATCGCTCCACAGTCGTTGTAACCGCCCCAACTTAGTATTGAAGTGACTAGCGGGCAAAAGCTTAAAAGTCGGGGTGAGTGAGCTCGCTACGCTCCCTAAAAAAAAAAATACTATGGACATTTCGGTGTCATCGCAACCCATCACAAGACAACTCATACCGGGACACCTCATCAAAGGACACCTCATCCCAAGGGACAGCCCATCCCAGGACAACCCATCCCTGGACACCTCATACCAAGGGACAACTCATCCCGGGACAGCTCATCCCAAAAGAGAGAAAAATATGCTTTGGGTTACAGCATGGAGTTTTGGCGAATGAGTGAGGTTGTGGAAGAAGGGATAGTGATCACGTGGTTGATTGATAATATGTGATTGATAGATAGATACCTGAAAAGTATTTATGCGTTGAGCGTTATATGTATGTGCTCATGTGCATATTATTGTTATGGAGGGTGACTTTTTTGTGTGTAGGATAGAAAGGAAATTGGAGAATGAGAGTATGATTGTTTATGATTGCACTTTGTATGCGAATATTTGTGTTCTCTTGTGTTGTGTGGCGTGAATGATCGAATCTGTATGATATGCCATTCTAGACTTTAGAGGTTGGTTACATTTTTTGTTTGGCTATTCGACTAGAGGTTCGGTTCGGCGTATTCATGAAACGAATATGATATGTACATGTGTATGTGCATGCATAGTACGTTTTGGCTCCCCTGATTGGATGGCATATTTTCTTGTTTGGATCTGTTTCCATGATGTGAAGAAGAGAAGATGGACAAGGAGCTTAAATAATAATGGATGATTTCATTTTAAATGGAATGGTGCGTGGTGAGTGAGCTCGCTACGCTCGCTAAAAAAAAAACACTATGGACATTTCCTTCGGCCTCACATGCAGGTGCTCAGGGCGGCGCTACGCGGCATATTGTTAGGTATCTATTTATTTATGTACCAGCATATGTACATACATGTACACAATCCCCATATTTAGATCAATAATTTTATTTTATAATCCTATCAATCGCCGTAGCTGCCTTTATTTTAAATTCCTACGCACCATTCCACTTAAAATGAAATCATCCATTATTATTTAAGCTCCTTGGCCATCTTCTCTTCTTCACATCATGGAAACAGATCCAAACAAGAAAATATGCCATCCAATCAGGGGAGACAAAACGTACTATGCATGCACATACACATGTACATATCATATTCGTTTCATGAATACGCCGAACCGAACCTCTAATCGAATAGCCAAACAAAAAAAATGTAACCAACCTCTAAAGTCTAGAATCATACAGATTCGATCATTCACGCCACGCAACACAAGAGAACACAAATTTTCGCAAACGAAACGCAATCATAAACAAACGCCCATACTCTCATTCTCCAATTTCCTTTATATGCTACACACAAAAAAGTCACCCTCCATAACAATAATATGCACATGAGCACATACATATATCGCAAAACGCATATCCACTAACCAACCCTTTAAGCACAAGTATTTTTCAGGTATCTACCTATCATCCCATTTCCTATTTTCACTCACATATTATCAATCGACCACATGATCACTATCCCTTCTTCAACAACCTCACTCATTCTCCAAAACTCCATGCTGTAACCCAAAGCATATTTTTCTCTCTTTTGGGATGAGCTGTCCCGGGATGAGTTGTCCCTTGGTATGAGGTGTCCGGGGATGGGTTGTCCTGGGATGGGCTGTCCCTTGGGATGAGGTGTCCTGGGATGAGGTGTCCCGGTATGAGTTGTCTTGGGATGGGTTGTACTCGACCCGGACATTTCCTCGACTCATACACTGCACGGCCTTCGGCCTCACATGCAGGTGCTCAGGGCGAGGCTACGCGGCGTATTGTTAGATATCTTTTTATTTGTGTACATATGTACATACATGTGTACATGTACACAATTCCCATCTTTCGATCAACAATTGTATTTTATATTCCTATCAATCGCCGTAGCTGCCTTTATTTTAAATTCCTACGCACCATTCCATTTAAAATGAAATCATCCATTATTATTTAAGCTCCTTGGCCATCTTCTCTTCTTCACATCATGGAAACAGATCCAAACAAGAAAATATGCCATCCAATCAGGGGAGACAAAACGTACTATGCATGCACATACACATGTACATATCATATTCGTTTCATGAATACGCCGAACCGAACCTCTAATCGAATAGCCAAACAAAAAAAATGTAACCAACCTCTAAAGTCTAGAATGGCATATCATACAGATTCGATCATTCACGCCACGCAATACAAGAGAACACAAATTTTCGCATACGAAACGCAATCATAAACAAACGCCCATACTTTCATTCTCCAATTTCCTTTCTATCCTACACACAAAAAAGTCACCCTCCATAACAATAATATGCACATGAGCACATACATATAACGCTCAACGCATATCCACCAACCAACCCTTTAAGCATAAATACTTTTCAGGTATCTATCTATCAATCACATATTATCAATCGACCACGTGATCACTATCCCTTCTTCCACAACCTCACTCATACGCCAAAACTCCATGCTGTAACCCAAAGCATATTTTTCTCTCTTTTGGGATGAGCTGTCCCGGGATGAGTTGTCCCTTGGTATGAGGTGTCCGGGGATGGGTTGTCCTGGGATGGGCTGTCCCTTGGGATGAGGTGTCCTGGGATGAGGTGTCCCGGTATGAGTTGTCTTGGGATGGGTTGTACCCGACCCGGACATTTCCTCGACTCATACACTGCACGGCCTTCGGCCTCACATACAGGTGCTCAGGGCGCCGCTACGCGGCGTATTGTTAGATATCTTTTTATTTGTGTACATATGTACATACATGTGTACATGTACACAATTCCCATCTTTCGATCAACAATTGTATTTTATATTCCTATCAATCGCCGTAGCTGCCTTTATTTTAAATTCCTACGCACCATTCCATTTAAAATGAAATCATCCATTATTATTTAAGCTCCTTGGCCATCTTCTCTTCTTCACATCATGGAAACAGATCCAAACAAGAAAATATGCCATCCAATCAGGGGAGACAAAACGTACTATGCATGCACATACACATGTACATATCATATTCGTTTCATGAATACGCCGAACCGAACCTCTAATCGAATAGCCAAACAAAAAAAATGTAACCAACCTCTAAAGTCTAGAATGGCATATCATACAGATTCGATCATTCACGCCACGCAACACAAGAGAACACAAATTTTCGCATACGAAACGCAATCATAAACAAACGCCCATACTTTCATTCTCCAATTTCCTTTCTATCCTACACACAAAAAAGTCACCCTCCATAACAATAATATGCACATGAGCACATACATATAACGCTCAACGCATATCCACCAACCAACCCTTTAAGCATAAATACTTTTCAGGTATCTATCTATCAATCACATATTATCAATCGACCACGTGATCACTATCCCTTCTTCCACAACCTCACTCATACGCCAAAACTCCATGCTGTAACCCAAAGCATATTTTTCTCTCTTTTGGGATGAGCTGTCCCGGGATGAGTTGTCCCTTGGTATGAGGTGTCCGGGGATGGGTTGTCCTGGGATGGGCTGTCCCTTGGGATGAGGTGTCCTGGGATGAGGTGTCCCGGTATGAGTTGTCTTGGGATGGGTTGTACCCGACCCGGACATTTCCTCGACTCATACACTGCACGGCCTTCGGCCTCACATGCAGGTGCTCAGGGCGCCGCTACGCGGCGTATTGTTAGATATCTTTTTATTTGTGTACATATGTACATACATGTGTACACGTACACAATTCCCATCTTTCGATCAACAATTGTATTTTATATTCCTATCAATCGCCGTAGCTGCCTTTATTTTAAATTCCTACGCACCATTCCATTTAAAATGAAATCATCCATTATTATTTAAGCTCCTTGGCCATCTTCTCTTCTTCACATCATGGAAACAGATCCAAACAAGAAAATATGCCATCCAATCAGGGGAGACAAAACGTACTATGCATGCACATACACATGTACATATCATATTCGTTTCATGAATACGCCGAACCGAACCTCTAATCGAATAGCCAAACAAAAAAAATGTAACCAACCTCTAAAGTCTAGAATGGCATATCATACAGATTCGATCATTCGCGCCACGCAACACAAGAGAACACAAATTTTCGCATACGAAACGCAATCATAAACAAACGCCCATACTTTCATTCTCCAATTTCCTTTCTATCCTACACATAAAAAAGTCACCCTCCATAACAATAATATGCACATGAGCACATACATATAACGCTCAACGCATATCCACCAACCAACCCTTTAAGCATAAATACTTTTCAGGTATCTATCTATCAATCACATATTATCAATCGACCACGTGATCACTATCCCTTCTTCCACAACCTCACTCATTCGCCAAAACTCCATGCTGTAACCCAAAGCATATTTTTCTCTCTTTTGGGATGAGCTGTCCCGGGATGAGTTGTCCCTTGGTATGAGCTGTCCCTTGGGATGAGGTGTCCTGGGATGAGGTGTCCCGGTATGAGTTGTCTTGGGATGGGTTGTACCCGACCCATCAAACATAAGTACTTTTTTCGTCGGGAGAATTACACGAAATTCTGCCCAATAAGAAACTTCAATAATTCTATTGACCTCAATAGTTCTTATTGATTTGCTTAATTTATTGACCTGAAAAGTGCTTTTTCTGAAGGATATGTACACTGTGTACTTGGTATAACAACTGGTACTTTCAATTTCTTTTACTCTATTTATATTTAAAACTATTGAGTTTAACAATAAAAAATTATACTCTTGCTTTTTCGACAAAATATGAAATATGGAAAACAACTTTTTAGGTAATTTTTTTCTTTCCTTTATCCACAAAATATGAAATTTGGAAAACAACTTTTCAGGTAAATTTTTTTTGCTTTTTCGACAAAATATGAAATATGAAAAACATTTTTTCAGGTCAATAAATTAAGCAAATCAATGAGAACTGTCGAGGTCAGTAGAATTATTAAAGTTGTTTATTGGGCAGGATTTCGTGTAATTCTGATAAAGAAATACATATGTATGTGCAATCCTTTCGACCTATGAGGCAAGTCTTTCTTACCCGCATTGCTTCAGAAGTTACTACGAAGCAGCCTACTCATAAAAGCTACAGCTATATTTCCTGCTTATATTCAGTCAAGTTGAACTTAATAAATATGCGCATCAATAAATACTCAAGAAGTTAACTTTCATAGCTTTAACATAACTGTAAATTGACTGGTTTGCTGCTTCCATTTAATACCATGACAATGCTAATGTAATCCGGTTCAAAAGACTGTCGTTTGCTGCACCTGCGATGATCATTATAGACTTCCGTCATATGTAGCGTAACTAGATAAGTAAGTATTATTGCACAATGTCATAAAAGGTCAGATCGCTTAATATTATTATTGGATTATTTACACCAAGCCAGACAAATATTTAGACTATTAAATGTATTCCACTATCTCAAAGTGGTGCGAAATAATTATGATCATAACTTATGGTAACATGACTGCCTTCGTGCGTCATCGCAATCGTTGATATGTACCATCATGAACTTTTTCTTCTTGTCACATCAATTAAATAAAGAAACTCCACCATAAGTGCTCAAGTTGTCTGATTGACTAAGTGCGCCATTAGTTGTGATGTGGGCATTAGGTGTGTATGCTATTTTTACATTAAATAAATGGTCGCTCTTAAATTGTATATATGTATGTAAATACACAGCTACTACGTATGTATGTACGTATTGTAATATTATATTCCCTATGTGACTGCACTGATGCAGTTTCACTTATGAAAAACAATTTCATAGCAAAATTTAGCAATTTTACTGTAGAGCTGAGCGGCAAGAAATCGTCATGGCAAAAATTAGCATTAAATTGATATTGCCTGAATCGGTCGAGTCCCAGAAAACAAGAAAAAGTTTTTTTACGGTCCCACGTCTGTCTGTTGTTGTATGGTATTGTATTGGTATACCATGCTGTCTGCCCAATCGCTGCTCATCTTCTCCATCCTGGTACATTAAGGAGTTACGCTTCCTTCGCAATAATAGGAACAAACTAACATCTATAAGTACGTTTGTACATATAGCCATTTCTCTGAGCCCTGCGGAAAAATGTATCTAGAATATCAAGATAGAATATAATTTAATTAAATAACGAACGCGAAGAGATTTTTAATTTATAAAAATGTCAAACAAAAAACGATGGAAGCAACGCCATTGAGACCGCGTACAACATTAGCAAACAAGGTCAGCGAACGGCAACACTGATTGGTAAAATGAAGTCTATAAACTCTGTTATTGATGTACTTAAGAATTCGTGAAAACCAAAGGGCACCAAAATCAGTTTACGCAAGGACGCCGCACAACATTGTATTAAGGGACGGCAAAATACACGTAGCTGATAAAGTTTTCACCTGGGATCTATTGGATGGGCTGCAGTATGCGAACAAGGAAGATAAAAGGGTCTTAAAAGATGTGCACATTTGGTGAAATTCCAACTTATTTGCTAAGGCCGATGAATGGGATCGAGAACAAGACCAGTGTGTATGAAACGTCAAATTCATCTGGGACCGAAACGTCATCGTCTTTTGGAACCGACAGTTCAAGAAGGAAAACGTCCACTAAAGGTGCAATCACAAAGTAGACAGCCGCTGTAAACATGCTGGGTGCTCGAGCAAGTAAAAGTTCAAATGAAGTGCTTAGTCGAAGGTTACCTGTCTATCAGATAAATGATGAATTGCATGAATTAAAAGTATTAAGTTATAATGTAGGTGGATTAAAAAATAAGCTTTTTTTGTTGAATTTTTTAACTATATGAAGCACTTTGATATATTTGTACTATTTGAAACTCATAGACTATGAAGAAATTAGTTGTAAGAACATTTTTAAAGATTACGAGTTAAAATTTATACCTGCGGTTAAAACAAACCTGTATGGAAGAGCGAGAGGGGGGGAACTTTTGGCTATCGGAAAAAGCTTAAAGGAATCTCAACGAGTTTTAAGAGGGTAGGAGAAAAGTACGTACTAAAACTAAAAATGGATGAAAATACTCTCTTCTTAATGTCAATTTATTTAAATTATAACAACTGCCTTCGAGATTTTAACCAATTAAGAGATACTCTGTTAAATAACCTAGAAACAACTGAGTTAATACTTCTTGGAGACTTCAATGCAAAATAGGATTATCAGAAAATAGCTTTGTAAACAAATTTTGTCAGCTAACTACCTTATATGAAAATCGTAACTCCAAGGATAATAACATGCGCCACAATAGGCGCTAAAATGTTGTAGCTAGCAGCTGTTTTGTTTTACCTATGAATTTCCGATCTCTAGAGTATGAATGCACTTCTGAAATGAATTTTGCCGTAATAGGAATTTTTTTAATTATAGGCAGTATTTTGTTTTGAGTGTTTTTAGCTCTGTGTTTTTGGGTTGTACTAAGAGAACCGGTAAGTGAAATAATAGGTTGTTGTTCCAACATTATGTCCTTTTCTGACCAATATTATAGTTCATAACATGCGTACTACATACACGCATATGTACGCATCTGTAACGAGACCCAGCAATGCGTCCAGAGTGAAGAAAACGCTTCGAGAATGTGAGCACTCAGCCAATACAAAATGATAAGCAAGGAAAGCTGAATCCCCTCCTATGATGAAATAATTAATGGCGGTAGTGCATGGAACAGGGGAGAGGAGTGGAGGTGGTCTTAGTCGGTAGAAATCTGGAACCGATTATTTTAACAGTATCTTTTGCAGATTCCCACCTGTAAAAAAGCAAAAAAAAAACCCAGCAAAGCGGGTAGAACCAGCTAGTTTTATATATAAATAACATAAGAGATCACGTTAAATGAGGAATCGAGATAACCAAACCTTAATACATGCTCTCATGTTCCCAGATGACATCGTCTTCCTCGCTGATTCAGTGGACAAAATGCAATTAATGATCAACAGGCTGGACGACTATTGTAAATCCTGGAACCTGTCGGTAAACCTATCGAAGTCAAAAATTATGATATTCAGGGACGGTGGGGGAAGATACTCTCGAAGTGAAAGATGGAATTTCCAAGGAGAGCATATAGAGACTGTGCGCGATATCTTGATTACGCCCAGTTTGAATATGAACAAGCACCTGCAAAGTAAATTAGCCGAGGCGAAAAGGGCACTCTGTTCTGTTTGGAGTTGTTGCATCAACAATAAGAACGTCAGTCACGAATCGAAGCAGAGCTACTGCAGCATCCATTTTTTTAACGCTGCGCCTGTATGGGCACATTGCGCATTTGAACCTGTAGACAAATTTTTTCGCTATTTTATCTGGAGAAATTTTAGATTACCAAGCAGTTCACCTAACTACATGCTGCATCTGGAAACTGGTGTGGCGCCCCTATTCCTGGATACACTCAAGCTCCATCTCGACTATGTGGTAAAAGTCATGGAAATGAAACCAAACAGGATACCCAAGATAGTCAAGTCACCCAACTGATATGATAAGTAAAATATACAAAATAAGAGGTGAACTGAACGCCCGGAACCGCAGCTTTTGTGCGACTTGTGTAACCTAAGAGAACGAGAGGACGATTTCCACTTCATCGCTGCATGTCCTATCCTCAAAGAATTTCGCTGCAGCTCCTTTGGAGCGCAGGTACTTACGGCTGGAGAAACGATGAACACATTAAACGGTAGTCGAGGCTGGGATCAACTGCACAAGTATGTAATAAACGCGCTATGCTATAGAAAATGCATTATGGGAGAAAATTTTTAGTAAAAATCACAAAATAATGTTAATTTATATACATACATATGTATGTATATGTAGTTAAGTAAACGGCCTTAAGCCAAACCATCTCTTTTTTTGTGAAATAAATGGTCAACTAACTAACTAACTAAATGTCAAATAAATATCAGACGGCTATCATTCTACTTTCTGTGTTGTTCGTATGAATGAATGACTCACAAGAATGTCTCTTGCTGGTCCGCTATGACGTATTTATTCTACTGTCAAACTGTACAATATTTATGAGGTTAGTGTGGCCTGACTTATATATATGTACATTTACATAGGTTATTATTTACATAGGTTTGCATGATATTGGTGTTGCCGTTGTTTTCCGACACATCTCCCTTTTTCAGTATACTTTTCGCTTCACAGGTTTTACCAGTCGGCCATATCGAATCCGGTAGCCTTGGGTCTCGGCGCTCTTCGTCGAATCTGATAACGGATGCGGATCTGATGTCGGAAAAGTCGACGGTGATGCTGAAGCACACAGCAGTGGAGTGAATGCGACGGCGACGGCGCAGGTGATTTTGAAACAGACGGCGATATTGTCGTCTTCGGCGACGAAACTGATGGCAATGTCATCGCTGGCGAAACATCTTCGTCGATCTCGGCTTGCTCTTTGATTTCCCAGCACGGTGAGCTCGAGTTAGATGATAGCTGTTGCCACGGAGCTTACCTATCGGAGTTTCGATAATGTAAGAGCGAGGGTGGTTGGTCTTATCACGAACTGTTGCCCACACCCGTTTGACACGAACCCATGAGCACATACATATAACGCTCAACGCATATCCACCAACCAACCCTTTAAGCATAAATACTTTTCAGGTATCTATCTATCAATCACATATTATCAATCGACCACGTGATCACTATCCCTTCTTCCACAACCTCACTCATTCGCCAAAACTCCATGCTGTAACCCAAAGCATATTTTTCTCTCTTTTGGGATGAGCTGTCCCGGGATGAGTTGTCCCTTGGTATGAGCTGTCCGGGGATTGGTTGTCCTGGGATGGGCTGTCCCTTGGGATGAGGTGTCCTGGGATGAGGTGTCCCGGTATGAGTTGTCTTGGGATGGGTTGTACCCGACCCATCAAACATAAGTACTTTTTTCGTCGGGAGAATTACACGAAATTCTGCCCAATAAGAAACTTCAATAATTCTATTGACCTCAATAGTTCTTATTGATTTGCTTAATTTATTGACCTGAAAAGTGCTTTTTCTGAAGGATATGTACACTGTGTACTTGGTATAACAACTGGTACTTTCAATTTCTTTTACTCTATTTATATTTAAAACTATTGAGTTTAACAATAAAAAATTATACTCTTGCTTTTTCGACAAAATATGAAATATGGAAAACAACTTTTTAGGTAATTTTTTTCTTTCCTTTATCCACAAAATATGAAATTTGGAAAACAACTTTTCAGGTAAATTTTTTTTGCTTTTTCGACAAAATATGAAATATGAAAAACATTTTTTCAGGTCAATAAATTAAGCAAATCAATGAGAACTGTCGAGGTCAGTAGAATTATTAAAGTTGTTTATTGGGCAGGATTTCGTGTAATTCTGATAAAGAAATACATATGTATGTGCAATCCTTTCGACCTATGAGGCAAGTCTTTCTTACCCGCATTGCTTCAGAAGTTACTACGAAGCAGCCTACTCATAAAAGCTACAGCTATATTTCCTGCTTATATTCAGTCAAGTTGAACTTAATAAATATGCGCATCAATAAATACTCAAGAAGTTAACTTTCATAGCTTTAACATAACTGTAAATTGACTGGTTTGCTGCTTCCATTTAATACCATGACAATGCTAATGTAATCCGGTTCAAAAGACTGTCGTTTGCTGCACCTGCGATGATCATTATAGACTTCCGTCATATGTAGCGTAACTAGATAAGTAAGTATTATTGCACAATGTCATAAAAGGTCAGATCGCTTAATATTATTATTGGATTATTTACACCAAGCCAGACAAATATTTAGACTATTAAATGTATTCCACTATCTCAAAGTGGTGCGAAATAATTATGATCATAACTTATGGTAACATGACTGCCTTCGTGCGTCATCGCAATCGTTGATATGTACCATCATGAACTTTTTCTTCTTGTCACATCAATTAAATAAAGAAACTCCACCATAAGTGCTCAAGTTGTCTGATTGACTAAGTGCGCCATTAGTTGTGATGTGGGCATTAGGTGTGTATGCTATTTTTACATTAAATAAATGGTCGCTCTTAAATTGTATATATGTATGTAAATACACAGCTACTACGTATGTATGTACGTATTGTAATATTATATTCCCTATGTGACTGCACTGATGCAGTTTCACTTATGAAAAACAATTTCATAGCAAAATTTAGCAATTTTACTGTAGAGCTGAGCGGCAAGAAATCGTCATGGCAAAAATTAGCATTAAATTGATATTGCCTGAATCGGTCGAGTCCCAGAAAACAAGAAAAAGTTTTTTTACGGTCCCACGTCTGTCTGTTGTTGTATGGTATTGTATTGGTATACCATGCTGTCTGCCCAATCGCTGCTCATCTTCTCCATCCTGGTACATTAAGGAGTTACGCTTCCTTCGCAATAATAGGAACAAACTAACATCTATAAGTACGTTTGTACATATAGCCATTTCTCTGAGCCCTGCGGAAAAATGTATCTAGAATATCAAGATAGAATATAATTTAATTAAATAACGAACGCGAAGAGATTTTTAATTTATAAAAATGTCAAACAAAAAACGATGGAAGCAACGCCATTGAGACCGCGTACAACATTAGCAAACAAGGTCAGCGAACGGCAACACTGATTGGTAAAATGAAGTCTATAAACTCTGTTATTGATGTACTTAAGAATTCGTGAAAACCAAAGGGCACCAAAATCAGTTTACGCAAGGACGCCGCACAACATTGTATTAAGGGACGGCAAAATACACGTAGCTGATAAAGTTTTCACCTGGGATCTATTGGATGGGCTGCAGTATGCGAACAAGGAAGATAAAAGGGTCTTAAAAGATGTGCACATTTGGTGAAATTCCAACTTATTTGCTAA
Source organism: Blera fallax (assembly GCA_946965025.1). NCBI lineage: Eukaryota > Metazoa > Arthropoda > Insecta > Diptera > Syrphidae > Blera > Blera fallax. Next base: position 56,055,815 of record OX337246.1, read on the forward strand.
GGCCGATGAATGGGATCGAGAACAAGACCAGTGTGTATGAAACGTCAAATTCATCTGGGACCGAAACGTCATCGTCTTTTGGAACCGACAGTTCAAGAAGGAAAACGTCCACTAAAGGTGCAATCACAAAGTAGACAGCCGCTGTAAACATGCTGGGTGCTCGAGCAAGTAAAAGTTCAAATGAAGTGCTTAGTCGAAGGTTACCTGTCTATCAGATAAATGATGAATTGCATGAATTAAAAGTATTAAGTTATAATGTAGGTGGATTAAAAAATAAGCTTTTTTTGTTGAATTTTTTAACTATATGAAGCACTTTGATATATTTGTACTATTTGAAACTCATAGACTATGAAGAAATTAGTTGTAAGAACATTTTTAAAGATTACGAGTTAAAATTTATACCTGCGGTTAAAACAAACCTGTATGGAAGAGCGAGAGGGGGGGAACTTTTGGCTATCGGAAAAAGCTTAAAGGAATCTCAACGAGTTTTAAGAGGGTAGGAGAAAAGTACGTACTAAAACTAAAAATGGATGAAAATACTCTCTTCTTAATGTCAATTTATTTAAATTATAACAACTGCCTTCGAGATTTTAACCAATTAAGAGATACTCTGTTAAATAACCTAGAAACAACTGAGTTAATACTTCTTGGAGACTTCAATGCAAAATAGGATTATCAGAAAATAGCTTTGTAAACAAATTTTGTCAGCTAACTACCTTATATGAAAATCGTAACTCCAAGGATAATAACATGCGCCACAATAGGCGCTAAAATGTTGTAGCTAGCAGCTGTTTTGTTTTACCTATGAATTTCCGATCTCTAGAGTATGAATGCACTTCTGAAATGAATTTTGCCGTAATAGGAATTTTTTTAATTATAGGCAGTATTTTGTTTTGAGTGTTTTTAGCTCTGTGTTTTTGGGTTGTACTAAGAGAACCGGTAAGTGAAATAATAGGTTGTTGTTCCAACATTATGTCCTTTTCTGACCAATATTATAGTTCATAACATGCGTACTACATACACGCATATGTACGCATCTGTAACGAGACCCAGCAATGCGTCCAGAGTGAAGAAAACGCTTCGAGAATGTGAGCACTCAGCCAATACAAAATGATAAGCAAGGAAAGCTGAATCCCCTCCTATGATGAAATAATTAATGGCGGTAGTGCATGGAACAGGGGAGAGGAGTGGAGGTGGTCTTAGTCGGTAGAAATCTGGAACCGATTATTTTAACAGTATCTTTTGCAGATTCCCACCTGTAAAAAAGCAAAAAAAAAACCCAGCAAAGCGGGTAGAACCAGCTAGTTTTATATATAAATAACATAAGAGATCACGTTAAATGAGGAATCGAGATAACCAAACCTTAATACATGCTCTCATGTTCCCAGATGACATCGTCTTCCTCGCTGATTCAGTGGACGAAATGCAATTAATGATCAACAGGCTGGACGACTATTGTAAATCCTGGAACCTGTCGGTAAACCTATCGAAGTCAAAAATTATGATATTCAGGGACGGTGGGGGAAGATACTCTCGAAGTGAAAGATGGAATTTCCAAGGAGAGCATATAGAGACTGTGCGCGATATCTTGATTACGCCCAGTTTGAATATGAACAAGCACCTGCAAAGTAAATTAGCCGAGGCGAAAAGGGCACTCTGTTCTGTTTGGAGTTGTTGCATCAACAATAAGAACGTCAGTCACGAATCGAAGCAGAGCTACTGCAGCATCCATTTTTTTAACGCTGCGCCTGTATGGGCACATTGCGCATTTGAACCTGTAGACAAATTTTTTCGCTATTTTATCTGGAGAAATTTTAGATTACCAAGCAGTTCACCTAACTACATGCTGCATCTGGAAACTGGTGTGGCGCCCCTATTCCTGGATACACTCAAGCTCCATCTCGACTATGTGGTAAAAGTCATGGAAATGAAACCAAACAGGATACCCAAGATAGTCAAGTCACCCAACTGATATGATAAGTACAATATACAAAATAAGAGGTGAACTGAACGCCCGGAACCGCAGCTTTTGTGCGACTTGTGTAACCTAAGAGAACGAGAGGACGATTTCCACTTCATCGCTGCATGTCCTATCCTCAAAGAATTTCGCTGCAGCTCCTTTGGCGCGTAGGTACTTACGGCTGGAGAAACGATGAACACATTAAACGGTAGTCGAGGCTGGGATCAACTGCACAAGTATGTAATAAACGCGCTATGCTATAGAAAATGCATTATGGGAGAAAATTTTTAGTAAAAATCACAAAATAATGTTAATTTATATACATATGTATGTATATGTAGTTAAGTAAACGGCCTTAAGCCAAACCATCTCTTTTTTTGTGAAATAAATGGTCAACTAACTAACTAACTAAATGTCAAATAAATATCAGACGGCTATCATTCTACTTTCTGTGTTGTTCGTATGAATGAATGACTCACAAGAATGTCTCTTGCTGGTCCGCTATGACGTATTTATTCTACTGTCAAACTGTACAATATTTATGAGGTTAGTGTGGCCTGACTTATATATATGTACATTTACATAGGTTATTATTTACATAGGTTTGCATGATATTGGTGTTGCCGTTGTTTTCCGACACATCTCCCTTTTTCAGTATACTGTTCGCTTCACAGGTTTTACCAGTCGGCCATATCGAATCCGGTAGCCTTGGGTCTCGGCGCTCTTCGTCGAATCTGATAACGGATGCGGATCTGATGTCGGAAAAGTCGACGGTGATGCTGAAGCACACAGCAGTGGAGTGAATGCGACGGCGACGGCGCAGGTGATTTTGAAACAGACGGCGATATTGTCGTCTTCGGCGACGAAACTGATGGCAATGTCATCGCTGGCGAAACATCTTCGTCGATCTCGGCTTGCTCTTTGATTTCCCAGCACGGTGAGCTCGAGTTAGATGATAGCTGTTGCCACGGAGCTTACCTATCGGAGTTTCGATAATGTAAGAGCGAGGGTGGTTGGTCTTATCACGAACTGTTGCCCACACCCGTTTGACACGAACCCAAACTAATTCTCCGGGAATCAGTTCACCACTTTCCCAGCTTGTAGTTTCGTATCTTCGGTTGTAGTTTCGTGTTTGCTTCTCTCTTCTATGATCCTCCTTCCTTCTCAGCTCATTGTAGTCGATTGCTTTTGATGCGTAGCATTTGGGAGCCATAGGTAGGTAGGTAGGTAGATGGGTGCCTTGTGACATAGAGTCACTGCTCACTTAGACCAGGTCGGTCCATTGTGCCCAATCTTTTTAACCCTGGAAATATGTGAAACCGCTGTTAGAACCACCCAGATAATGATATGAATCTCAGGAGGTCCACCAGCTCTACATTTCCTAAGTCCTCCAGTTCCGAAAAGAAGTAACTCCCAAGAGTCCTCATTCTTATGACGGATAGGGCAGAACAATCACACAACAGATGATGAACAGATTCAATTTCTTCTTCGTCCCTGCAACTTCTGCAAAAGTCGTAGCACACCGAGTCGTTCTGCATGAACGCCGATAGCACAGTGTCCAGTAATTATGCCAGAAACAACCCGTGCGTTATAACGACTAAGTTTTACCAGAGAGGTTGATCTCTTCTTGCTGAAGGCCGGCCATAGCGCCCTGGCCGTTGCGCATGTTTCCAGATGAACCCAGCGTCTGTTTGCTCGACCGATGGCTTCATCTTCTATCTTTTTCCGTAAGGAACTGATTGGGGTTACTACAAAAGGGAAGGCCCGCGATAAGTGCAGCGCCGATCCTTTCCTAGCAATCTCATCATCCTTTTCATTTCCCTTGATATCCATGTGCCCTGGTACCCAGCAGAGGGTCACCGCATTGGCTCTGGATATCTCGTTTGGGAGTGACTGGCAGATTCTCACAAGCCTCGACCTGATTACCGCGGAGTCCAGAGCCTTAACGGCTGCCAGGCTGTCTATATAGACAGTGATCGTTTTGCCAACGATATTACTCTCGTGAATAATTTCAGCAGCCTGTATGATGGCTGTGACTTCGGCCTGAAAGACGCTGCAGTCGTCGTGAATTCTAAAGGAGTGGTTTATTCCAAGGGCTTAACAATAAACTCCGGCTCCCGTGCCAATGTCCATCTTAGAACCATCGGTGTAGAATGCCAGCTCCTTTTTCATGCTCCTACGGTTCTTCCAGTACATTCTGTCAGGAATTCTTGTAGCGAATCTCCTTTCAAAAGCTAATATCGGGTTCATGTTATCAGTTTCCGTCGACCGAGACAAAATGAATGCATGACCGAAGAGGCTCGATGACCATAGTCGACCTTCTTTTAGTCTTACCGCGGTTTTGGCAGCCAGACTGCTACAGTGTAGATCAAGCGGAATGAAACTAAGCATGGTTTCCATTGCCGCTGTCGGTGTTGTTCTCATTGATCCCATGACTCCGATACACGCTGCCCTCTGGATGTTGGTGAGGTCTGAGAGCTGGTATTGCTTATCAAGTACCATCCACCATACTAATGAACCATATGTGAGAATGGGTCTTACCACCGCCGTGTATATCTAGTACACCACAGCTGGTTTAAAACCCCATGTATTACTGAAGGCCTTCTTGCAAGCATAGAAAGCAACGCTTGCTTTTTAGATGCGTTCGGTAATGTTATCCTTCCAATTCAATTTGGAATCCAATATTACGCCCAGATATCGAGCTGATCTTGAGAGACTTAGTTCAGTACCACCGATATTTGGGGGTCTGAAGGTAGGGATTGATCTTTTCTTAGTGAAAAGGACTACCTCCGTTTTTGAGGGGATCACTCCCAGTCCTTTGCTACCAACCCACTTATCCACTAGTTGTAGCGCGAGATTGAGTCTTTCACTTGGAACTAATGGAAATTTTCCCGAGACCAGGATGGCCACATCATCGGCATAGGCTATCACGTTGAAGCCGTTATCCTTCAATATTACCAAGATCTCATCCACTACAAGGAGCCATATAAGAGGAGACAGAACTCCGCCTTGGGGGGTTAATCTGCAGACCCTTCTCCGGACGGTTATATCTCCTTGCGTTGAATATACTTCTTTTGATTTAAGCATCTGTGCAATCCAATTGCAGAGGCCGGTGTTGAGGTGAGCTCTGTGTAGACTGCTCAGGATCGCATCAGTGCTTTAGGAACATATCCTAGCTTAAGGCATCCTGTGAAGCTACGCTTAAGCCATGGAGTAGCAATATCCACTGACTCTTGCAACATCACAGGTCGAATGTTATCCATTCCTGGTGCCTTGTATGGAGCAAAAGATTTAATTGCCCAAGCTATCTTATCGTTGTCTATTATGTTTCCTACTTCTTCCGCGATTAATCCCGATGTCGTCTCTGGAATGGATAGGTCATCTCTGGAGATTGACGTACATCCGGGGAAGTGAGTGCTCATGTGATTCCGCCCAAGTACCTTTACTTTTCCTAATATTGGATGCCGGGATTGGTGTCTTTTCCAGAACCTTCCTTAGGCGAGACCCTTCATTAGTAGATTCTATAGATGCACAAAGGTCCTCCAGGAATTCCTCTTTGCGAATCTAATCTCTTTCTTGAGAAGGTTTACGCTTTCTTTATAGGTGGACCACTCGACGACCTCCTCTTTAACGAGGTTCCAGCCTACTCCTGAAATGCGAATGAGTTCCGCTATTTTATCACTCCACCATGGTGGACGTTTTTTTGCCGCTCTGCCTACTAACAGGGCAGGACCTTTCAAAAGATCGCGTACGGGAACCGGTCAGTGCATCGACTGCATTGTCAACTGCTTCTGCATTCCCCGATTTCCTCATTTCTCTTTTGAATTTTGACCAGTTTGCCCGACGTGGATTTCTGTAAGACCCTTTCCCGCGAGTAGATAGCTGTAGTTTGAAGAGTATCCAGCAATGGTCAGATAGTGACGCCTTACAGGAGACTCTCCAGTCAGCAACTTCAACAGAGCTCCGTTCAGATACAAACGTAATATCCAAGACTTCTTTCCTGGTTGACGTTACAAATGTGGGGTCATTACCTCTATTAAATATAACAAGATTGGATTCTAGGATATAACTAAACAAAACTTCGCCTCTAGCATTAATGTCGGTGCTACCCCACAGAGTATGGTGGGCGTTAGCATCGCAACCCAAGACTAAGTTTTTCTTACCTTTTTGAGACCCTGATATGAGCGACCTCAAAGCTTCCGAGGGGGCGTTGATGTCGTCATCGTAGGGTAGGTACGCAGACGCCACCGTGCAGTTCTCGCTCATCCCTCTCACATCTACCACTGTCAAGTCGCCGGAGCTGAAATGAGACTGCATTAGTACATGGAGACTCCTTTTAGCCACGATACACGTTCGAACCTTGCCAGCGTCACCCCTATAAAATACATTATAGTTTTTAGACCCTAATCCCATCACGCGATTGTTATCAATCCACGGTGCCTGGATTAGAGCCAAGTCCAGCTGCCCCTCCAGGAGGAGCAGCTTCAGGTTGACGGAGGAGACTTTACTGTGATGAAGGTTGATTTGCACCACCTGCATTGGTTACTGCAATTCCCCCTTTCACAGCGTCAGTCGCCCCATCGTTCTCCGCCGGCTGAGTCCGCTTTATAAGCTTTAGAGTGACTTCTCCCGCTCCATAGCACAGTCTCAACTATCAGTCTATCAGTGTGAATCCACGTTGCCATTTCGCTCTCCCGAAAGTGGGCGCGGTTGTCCCAGTATTCTTTCGAATACGGTCGAAGACTGCTCTGGCTAAGGCCTTCTCGATCATCTGACCGCGTTCTAAGGAATACTGGCTGCTGGGTTTTCCGAAGTCGACCACAGCAAGCTGCAATGAGCCACGGATCGCCCCGCTGTAGGCCATCTCCGTATCGGCCTTCGACCCTTTGGGGGAGATTTTTTGCGTCCTCCGAGGATCTGACCCTCTTCGACACAAAGTCCTCCCTCCTGGTCTCAGCCGTTTTACGTCGCAGCCCTCGAGGTTTCCGGCTGCTCAACCACAGGATCTGCCTTATCAGCACCGGTCCTGTTGGTGGTTTTGCCACTTTTTTTGTTCACTCCCTTTCCGCCGTGGCTTGCCTTAGGGGCATCGGCCTTGCGGGGGGCACTGGTTGCGGCAACGCTCTGTTTAGATACAGGCTTCGTCAGAGCGTCCTTTGCTATTACATCAATAGCCCAGGCCAGGAAGTTCTACTCCTTCTCGGATACGGAAGAGGGCTCCTTCGCGTCCAGGATCGTTTTGATGTGTGTCGCTCTACGGAACAACCGCCGTCTCATCTGACCTGGGGAGACTTTCTCCCTGTCTTCGTTTTCCGGGGACTCCTTGCTGGATCTGCCAATAGCTGCTCCTCCAGTTCCATGGAGATCTCTTCATCTGAAGTAGCTGCCGGTGGTGGTTGCAGCTCAGCCAGTGCTGGTGCGCTCACGAATAACGTGTCTGCCTCCAGACTGGTTTTTTCGTCTGTTCGTATGTTTTTTGTTTTGTTTTTGTTATTTTCGTTTGTGTTCATTTTGTTCCCACGAGTAAGGCCAGAAAAACATGTACGCCCCGCCAGAGCCGCCATACCGGGGTAAGGCATTTATTATCCACAGACCTCGCCAGGGCATCTGTGGGAGCTCGTTAGTGGTTGGTATTATCCCCCCAACCATTCATCTTTCGGCACGGTTTTGGTTGCTCACTCCATCGGTAGAATTAGGGAGACTACCTCTTAGTTTTGGGACCTCAGAGAGTCTGGAGTTATTCAGCACACGCCGACATACTTCCGTGATACCTTCAGCCCGTGATACCTTCAGTCCTACTTAAGCCCCAGCACCGCGACAAGGTGAATAGTCATCGCTGGGGTGGGAGCCATAGGCAATGTTGATCTAATTCGGCGGCCCATCAAAAGCTCTGCCGAGCTATAGCCGTTGGATAACGGGCTGGGGCGATATTCCAACAGCGCTTTATAAGGGTCGGCGTTTTTCTTGAGCTGTAATTTGGAGATTTTTACTGCAGCCTCAACGAACCCATTGCTTTGTGGAAAGTGGGGACTGGATGTGATATGGCGAAATCCGTAGTCACTTGCAAATTTTGAGAATTCTGAAGTGTGAACCTGGTTCGAATTGGGTGCCGTTGTCGCTTCTCACCACCTCAGGTACTCCGTGGCTGCCGCTGTCAATCTTTCGAGCAAAGCGATCTTGAAATATCTAGAAAAGAAATCAGTAATGATCAGTTACCAGTGCCCTTGGCATCTAAAAAGATCCATAGCTACCCTTTGCCACGGACGTGCTGGGAAGTCCGATGGCATTATCTTCTCTCGAACTCCTTTTCTTTCTTGAATGCATGCAGTACACCTGCTGATCATATCGCCAATGTCAGTCGAAAGTGGAATGTGAGCAACCACCAGGCTGACGTGTGAGAAAGTCTCCTCTTCCAGTGCGTTGTAGCTGTTCTCCACATTTAAAGGCTGTCGGCTGAGTGCGTCTGCTGCAATCAGATCCTTACCTGCTGTGTGGAATATTGAAAAATCGTACCGCATCATTCTGATTTTGAACCGCTGTAGCCGTGGGGTCAGATCGTCGAGGTTTTTGGTTGTGAATAATAAGCACAAGAGGTTTGTGATCGGTCTCCAGATGGAATCTGACGCCAGTGATAAAATCTTGGAATCGCTCACAAGCCCAAATGAGCGCCAAGGCTTCTTTCTCAATCTGAGCGTAGAGTTTCTCGCTGTCGGTAAGCGTCCGAGAAGCGTAAGATATTGGCCTTAACTTACCGTGGTATTGACCTTGACGAATACCAGCCCCGATCCCATATGATGAACTGTCAGCTGATACGATAGTTTCTTTGTTGCTATCATATATTGCCAGCACAGGCTCGCTGGTAAGAATTTTCTTCACGTGAGCGAACGAATTCTCCTGCGCTGGTGAACATTTGTTCCTTCTTCAGCATTTCCTTGAGAGGTGCAGGACATCCGACAATCTTGGCGTAAACTTACCAAGATAGTTGATTAGTCCGATCAGGATACGGATTTCGTGTACGTTTTTCGGTCGCTCCATATTGAGAATAGCGGAGCGACGATCGATATCGGGATGTACGCCCTCTCCATCTAGAATGTGTCCTAGAAACCTAATGCGTGGGACACCAAACTGGCACTTGGATTCGTTGAGTGCGACCCCTGAGTCCTGAAGACGTCGCAGAACTAGCCGTAGTCGTCGGTCGTGCTCGTCGGCTGTGCTACCCCACACAAGAATGTCGTCCATTTGACAAAGAATTTCTTCCAATCCTCGAACTAAGTTCGACATACTCTTCTGGTAGTGTTCTGGAGCGGATGTGATGCCGAATGGGAGGCGATTGTAGCAATATCTCCCGAACGGTGTTATGAATGTTTTCAGTAATATAGACTCTTCAGTAAGTTTTATTTGCCGAACCCACTGTTTGCGTCCAGCTTGCTGAAGAATTTTGCCCCTGTCAGCTTTCCTAGAGTGTGCTCGACAGACGGCATAGGATGACGTTTCCTCTTCACGAACTTATTGAGCCGTGTCAGGTCCATACAGATGCGGATGTCTCTACTTTTCTTCGAAGTGATGACCATCGGCAAGCACCAGTCGGTAGGCTTGTCCAATTGCCACTTAAGTTTATTGAGAAGCGGGATTGGAACGGTATGTGTGTAGCAAAAGGTACGGCTTGATCTTCCAGCTTGATCTCGTAAGGCTCATGAATTGTATCCAGCCCACTGAATTATTTGGCAAACTCTTGCTTCGGTTTCACTTCGGTGCGGATCTCTACGTGGCTAATGCGTATCACCAGGCCAGGGTCCTCACAGGCGGGTAACCCCAATAAAGGCTGTGCCAAGCCCTTTACCACGTAGATGGACATCCAAAACTGGAGAGTCATGGAGGACTATACTGTCAGCGACCACCAATATATCGTGTACGATCTACAGACGGACAGTCAAACCCGAAATGAAGGCCAAAGGCGAGCACCTAGGTGGAAAGTGGACGGCCTCAACGAAGAACTCTTCGCAAGCGTCATAGAAGATGGAAAGGACGAGGTCCTCGAGCTGACAGGGCCGGCGGAGGCAAAGGCCGAAGCTACTATGCGCCTCATACACCGCGCATGCGACGTCGCAATGCCTCGGTCTAGGAGTTTTTGCGGTCGCAGGACACCGGTTTACTGGTGGACCGAAGAAATTGCCGCGCTCAGAAGAATATGCCTACAACTCAGACGGAAGGTCACAAGGGGAAGGAGACGACACGCAGAAGCCACTGAAATTGTACTGGCGGAATTGAGAAACGCGAAGTCAATGCTCAAAAGGGCCAATAAAACGAGCAAGAGACGAAAGTGGGAGGAACTCCGCCAAGATGTAAACAGCGACCCCTGGGGGCTTGGTTATAAGGTGGCGATGCGTAAACTTGGGGCATTTCCAACAGCCCTAAAATTAGGTCCTCAAAAATTAAGGAGATAGTGGACACACTCATCCCGACTCACCCGGTCAGGCCGCCCGACACCTTCTCCATACAATCTGAAAAGGTTCCTTTGTTCACCGAAGAAGAACTGATCTTGGCAGCGTCGAGTGTAAAAAATAAGAAGGCTCCCGGCCCCGATGGCATACCAGGGGAGGTGCTGCAAATCATCTCAAGAACGTGCCCGCAGCTACTGCTAAATATGTTCAACAGCTGCCTCATAGACGGGATCATCTACAAGAACTGGAAGAAACAACGGTTGGTCCTAATCAGCAAGGGAAAGGGAGACCCGGAATCGCCATGAACCTACCGGCCGTTGTGTATGCTGGATACAACGGGGAAGCTCCTGGAGAAGATGCTGAAGTAGCGACTTTCTATGGCTATCCAGAGTGCAGGTGACCTATCTGTAAGACAACATGGTTTTCGTAGAGGACATTCAACAGTAAGGGCAATCCAGGAAGTGGTTAAAACAGTCCAAAACGCACAACAAGGCAACCGCCACTCGAGAAAAGTCGTTGTGCTGGTAGCTCTAGACGTGAGGAACGCCTTTAACTCAGTAAGATGGGCAGATATCCTGGAGCCGCTGGAAAATAAATTCAGAGTACCACAGTATTTGTTGCAGTTGTTGGGGGACTACCTCAAGGACCGGAAACTGCTCTACGACACTGCAGGACGCCGCAGCAAGAACATCACAGCAGGAGCAGCGCAGGGTTCAATACTGGGTCCGGACTTGTGGAACGTCTCGTATGATGGAATCCTTCGGTTGGAGATGCCTGAAGACACTTTCTCACAGGGTACGCAGACGACATCGGCGCAGTGATCACCGCAAGAGATGTAGCAGTAGCGCAGCGCAAACTCAACCAGATCACGAGACGAGTGCAAAGGTGGATGGCGGACCATGGCCTTAGTCTAGCAGCCGAGAAGACTGAGATACTTCTACTAACCAGGAGACGGATCCCGATTCACGTGAATTTCCAAGTAGGTACAGAGACAATCACCAGCAAGAGCTCAGTAAGGTACCTGGGGATGACCATGGACTGCAAACTAAGTCCAGAGGACTAGGCTTGTGTCGGAGATAGGTAGCCTCTCACCAGACAACGTAGTCCAGAAGATGATCTCGAGTACCACCAGTTGGAACAGGATCTGCGCTTTCATTGAAACGGTGCTAAGAAAGAAGAAAAGCGAGGAAGAAGCAAACATGCCCTCAGAAAACAATTCTACAAGAAGTTAAAAGCCTTACCGACAAGAAGACAAATAAACCCGAAACAGAAGACGAAATGAAAAAGCCGGTCCCCATAGGGGAATGAAAACGACACCTCTCTGAAGTAATGCGAAAGCGGTGTCGGAGTGGAAGGTGTCAAGAAGAAAAAAAAAAAAAGGGTCAAAGGTGGGTTTTTTGTGGCGTGTGAGTCCCACACTACTTGAAACAGAACGGGCCTGTTTCTCGTGCGCATTAGCCTTTTCCCTCCGCCTCCTAGGCAAAAAAAACAAAAACCACGTGGATGGTGTCCATCTTTCGCTCCTGTAAATAAACTAACTCACCTCGAAACATGCCCATGGTATGAAGTCTGCCTTTGTTTGGCCCGCAAAAGAATCTGGTCCGACGGAAGGAGTGAAGTCTTCTTGAATTTTTGGTGAAAAACCGCAAATGGGATGGTGGTGACGTCAGCTCCCGGGTCCAACTTCCAGTTGATGATGACTTCATTAACGGCTACCTCCTCTGTCCATCGCTTGTTACGGTTCTCAGAATCGTTGCGACTACATACCGTTGATAAGGCTCCGAGAAAATTTGGCGCACGGTGGTCCGCCTTGGCAGTGACTTGCTTAATTGTTTTTGTTGCGAGGCTAGTGACCTTGCTCGTGCAGTTATTGCAAGTTTCGCCTTTGGCTGGACAGTCATCCTTCTTGTGCTTTGACTTGCACGCGCACCATCAGCATCGCCATACTTGTCGGGTCGGGTACAACCCATCCCAAGACAACTCATACCGGGACACCCCATCCCAGGACACCTCATCCCAAGGGACAGCCCATCCCAGGACAACCCATCCCGGGACACCTCATACCAAGGGACAACTCATCCCGAGACAGCTCATCCCAAGAGAGAGAAAAATATGCTTTGAGTTACTTGCACCATGGAGTTTTGGAGAATGAGTGAGGTTGTGGAAGAAGGGATAGTGATCATGTGGTCGATTGATAATATGTGAGTGAAAATAGGAAATGGGATGATAGGTAGATACCTGAAAAATACTTGTGCTTAAGTTGAGTTGGTTAGTGGATATGCGTTTTGCGATATATGTATGTGCTCATGTGCATATTATTGTTATGGAAGGTGACTTTTTTGTGTGTAGCATATAAAGGCAATTGGAGAATAAGAGGATGGGTGTTTGTTACTTGCAGCATGGAGTTTTGGAGAATGAGTGAGGTTGTGGAAGAAGGCATAGTGATCACGTGGTCGATTGATAATATGTGATTGATGGATAGATACCTGAAAGTATTTATGCTTAAAGGGTTGGTTGGTGGATATGCGTTGAGCGATATATGTATGTGCTCATGTGCATATTATTGTTATGGAGGGTGACTTTTTTGTGTGTAGCATATAAAGGCAATTGGAGAATGAAAGGATGGGCGTTTGTTTATGATTGCGTTTCGAATGTGAAAATTTGTGTTCTCTTGTGTTGCGTGGCGTGAATGATCGAATCTGTATGATATGCCATTCCAGACTTTAGAGGTTGGTTACATTTTTTTTGGTTGGCTATTCGATTAGAGGTTCAGTTCGGCGTATGCATGAATCGAATATGATATGTACATGTGTATGTGCATGCACAGTATGTTTTGTATCCCCTGATGGCATATTTTCTTGTTCCTATCTGTTTTCATGATGGGAAGCAGAGAGAATGGCCAAGTAGCTTAAATAATAATGGATGATATCATTTTAAATGGAATGGTGCGTAGGAATTTAAAATAAAGGCAGCTACGGCGATTGATAGGAATATAAAATAAAATTGTTGATCTAAAGATGGGGATTGTGTACATGTATGTACATAAATAAATAGATACCTAACAATATGCCGCGTAGCGGCGCCCTGAGCACCTGCATGTGAGGCCGAAGGCCGTGCAGTGTATGAGTCGAGGAAATGTCCATAGTATTTTTTTTTTAGCGAGCGTAGCGAGCTCACTCACCCCGACTTTCAGGCAATAAAATTTGCAAAAATTTGCAAAAATTGTTGTGAATGATGAAGCTCGTATGACTTTTAGACTTAGAGCAAATTAGCTTCATAATTTTTTCTTTTTAAGGCAAACATTTTCTATCATTTTATCAATCTTTCTTTTTCTATCCTTTAAGGCAAACATTTCTTCACGACATTGAAGTATGCACCAATACACCACGATACGGATCGAACTTATTTTTTACCATCCCTCATCGAACTCAGAGAGAATTCTCTCAATTATCTCTCATTCGCATTCGTACACGTTGTATTGTATTGAAACTGCAACACATGTTCTGTATGCATTGACGTTAAAAAAAAAAGCTCCTACAGTAGAGATTGAACATGTGTTCAATTTCTGTAGAAATAACAGAGTTTTAACATAAAATCAAGTCCTTTACATTTGAGTTTAAACCTCTAATGAAATTTTTCAATGTGAGGTTCAATTATGTGAGATTTATTGCTACCTTGATGGTACTACATACATATGTATGTATTCAATAGAGTTGATAAAATACATTAGGCTTTGATTTTAAGTATTATTCTCTTGTTATTAAGGTAAGTTCAGCGTACTCTCTCTTTACGGACACCCCTCATAACCGGACAGATTTCAAAGAACATTTCTCTTAAAGGTCCTTTTGTTTGTTTTCTCATAACCGGACACCTCTCATAAGCGGACAAATTCTTCGAACCGTCAGTGTCCGCTTATAAGATAGTACACTGTATTTCTTTTTATTTCTTTTTATGTGGAGAAAATACATAGTTTTCAATTATACATAAACAACGAATACCTCGATAGGGCTGAATATGTACATATGTATGACATACATATGTGTTAATTTGTTTTATTAAGTTTTTATTTATTTTTTGGTTTGTTATTTGTTATTAATTTTTAGTTAGTTTCGTATAATATTTAAAGTTTTGAATGAAGATGTCGATTCTTGTTTTTGCTTTTTTTTTCCTTGAATTAAAATGAAACCAAGGTTTTTTTTAAAACGAAAAATTGCTGTTTCTTTTTATTAATGCGTGTTTTTTCATTTGTTAAAAAAGGAGAAAAACGACTAAAAAAAGGGGGAAACAAGACAAAATGCGACGAAAAGAGGGGAAATTCATTTAAAAAATCTGGGAAATCTGATTAGGGTGCTTGTTTTAAGTGAGTTCACCGTGCCTCTCACTCTTAGGGTGTTGGAATTAAATTTATGCACAAAGAAAATGATATGAAATTAATTGGTGATACAACAAATATCTTTTAAAACACTGGCATGGTCGAGCAGTGTTCCAACGTCAAATGCAATATATCATAGATTGTCGCTTTCATTGGAGAAAATATAAGAATCTGCTAGCAACGCCGTGGAAAGTATGTTGTACTAGGTTCTGCCGATTTCTCAAATTAGGTATGAGGAAAATATTGTAAGATCTTGCCCGATACATACAAACATATGTACAATAACCGAATAATAAATGTGTGTTTTTCAGACTGCATAATTTTAACATTTAATTAGACCGGTTATGTGATGGTACTTTCACACTTTATCCTCAAATATTTGACAAGCTATGAGTTAGACATGAAACGTTGTTAAAAATAAAATTTTGCTGCTAGTATACAACTTTAAGTGGAACAAAACCAAAGAGACATATGTACGTTCGAGCTCTACAAGTGGTATTAAACTTAAATGGTGTCAAGAACTCCAGCTTAGCACTTTCACTTTCGTTTTTACGAACACGAAAAAGGTGCCATGCGACGGTTTCCTTCTAATGCCAGTATTAAAGGACACTTTTTCACTTCGCTCAAGCCCTTCATTGCAAAATCCAGGAATTAGTAAATATTTCTTTATTCACAAATTTGTTGCTTTGCGCTTTTGTAACGCAGCAAATATTTTAGGTTGATATACAAGATTGGCTAGTAATTATTTAAAAGCTTTTGAACATAGAATACTGAGGAACAACAAATTTTTTTCTAAAATATTTTAGAAACAGTTTGGGGATGTCGCCCTTGACGTAGTCCCCGATTTATGATCAATGTGTGGAATTGTACAACTATTACTTAAGCTGAGCTACAACGAACGAACAAGAGTGTTGTGTTATTGCTTAAAGTTTTTCAAACTTGTTAGCATCCAAATATTCTCAAGTTTATTGAAGAATTGAAATTTTAACTGTTGAGACGTAATTCCATAAACTTGTTGAACAGCTCTCAAAAGTTATCAGACAATATGAATAACATTACCTTGAAATACTTTTCGCAGCATCGTGCTTTTTGTTGGAATTTAAGAACTAATCTCCAACATAATGTGCACAAGCTGCAAGATATTCGTCAGGAGTTTTGTCTCCATACTGTCTGATAACATTCAAAAGCTGTTCGTTAGCGCGTTGATATTCTAAACGAGAATACAAGGGAATAATTTCCCCCGCGTTAAGCTTATGATAAATGGCATTAACTCTAACCTGTTCTAATCGCAATGCCTCAATCAACTTGAAAATGTTTGGATGCTGACAAGCTAGTGAAGTTTGAAAAGCTTTATGCCATGACTCTACGCTGTTATTTGTGCGTGGAAGATTGCCCAAAGTAATATTCTTACAGTTCCACATAGTGACAATAAATCGGTGATTGCGTCGTGTTCGACCAACCCAATTGTTTTCAAAATATTGTAAAAAGTTTTGGTGTTGCTCAGAATCTCCAAAAGAATTTAAAAATTCCTCCGCCAATCCTTCGTACCGAATTAAAACATCCGCTGAATCACAAAAACATAACGCTACAAACTTCCGAATGCCGGTATTGTATTCAAGGTCCACCCCGTAGCGAATTTGCATTCCTAATTCCTGTACTTTACGGCGAACCGCTTGAGCAAAATGGAAAAAGCAGCCATGAATAGCGGTATTAGGTAGAAGGCGTCGAATAGCATTTTCTTCACCTTTCTCAAAATCGATGATGAAAGTGCTGGGCTGGAAGCCACTGATACCGTTGGAGTTTAGAATCAACTCAAGTGCTCGAACGTACGTCTCTTCACTTTTGTTCGGCAGTAAGCAATAAATAAGTGGCAGAACTTTATTTTCAAAAAGCCCGTGCACAACCCATAATTGATAAAATATTTCCGGACAAACTTTGAAAGTACCATCCGCTAACCAAGTTTGACAATGTGATAAAATGTAGGTATCTGAAGAAGACGCTAATATAATAATTCGATTATTATCCTCGTTTCCAGTATCGGCCGATAAAAAATTTTCCGGTGTAGCGGATTTTGTAAGCAAAAGATCGTTAGGAATAGAAATTTCACACCTACTATGAGGAAGCGGTAGAGTCTGGTGCCGACGTTTTCGGCTCCTTGAAACAATCTTTTCCATCGACACCAATTTGGGGGCTTTAACGATCGCTGCTTGCGATATGCCCGCTAAAGCGTTGGTAACAATTAATCTTGGACTTTCGACACCATTAACCGCAGATTCCCGTATTTTTGCCAATATGGTAGCAACCTCACAACCCTGTGGTAAAGGATCATGATTGTGAAATTGGGTCACTATTACGTTCAGGCCTTGGGATTCTGCCCGACCATGACAATGACCTACCTGAAATTTTTCGCATCGCCAATTTATTTAAAATCATATGTTTAATGTAAATAAACCCTTCAAAATGTAATTTTGACTCATCTCGCTGTGATGGAACAAAATGAGCCATTTCAATGAAATTTAATAATAATGCACAACCACTCTGCAGCAGATAAAGATACATTATGAACCTAAATCAGATATATTTTCAAAAGATATACATTTAATAAAAATATATTTTGCATAATTTAATGGAAGAACAACTTGTCAGGCTGACCCGATCTCCCATATCTCACCACTAAGAAGTCCGATTTTAAGTACCATCACATAACCGGTCTAATTAAATGTTAAAATTATGCAGTCTGAAAAACACACATTTATTATTCGGTTATTGTACATATGTTTGTATGTATCGGGCAAGATCTTACAATATTTTCCTCATACCTAATTTGAGAAATCGGCAGAACCTAGTACAACATACTTTCCACGGCGTTGCTAGCAGATTCTTATATTTTCTCCAATGAAAGCGACAATCTATGATATATTGCATTTGACGTTGGAACACTGCTCGACCATGCCAGTGTTTTAAAAGATATTTGTTGTATCACCAATTAATTTCATATCATTTTCTTTGTGCATAAATTTAATTCCAACACCCTAAGAGTGAGAGGCACGGTGAACTCACTTAAAACAAGCACCCTAATCAGATTTCCCAGATTTTTTAAATGAATTTCCCCTCTTTTCGTCGCATTTTGTCTTGTTTCCCCCTTTTTTTAGTCGTTTTTCTCCTTTTTTAACAAATGAAAAAACACGCATTAATAAAAAGAAACAGCAATTTTTCGTTTTAAAAAAAACCTTGGTTTCATTTTAATTCAAGGAAAAAAAAAGCAAAAACAAGAATCGACATCTTCATTCAAAACTTTAAATATTATACGAAACTAACTAAAAATTAATAACAAATAACAAACCAAAAAATAAATAAAAACTTAATAAAACAAATTAACACATATGTATGTCATACATATGTACATATTCAGCCCTATCGAGGTATTCGTTGTTTATGTATAATTGAAAACTATGTATTTTCTCCACATAAAAAGAAATAAAAAGAAATACAGTGTACTATCTTATAAGCGGACACTGACGGTTCGAAGAATTTGTCCGCTTATGAGAGGTGTCCGGTTATGAGAAAACAAACAAAAGGACCTTTAAGAGAAATGTTCTTTGAAATCTGTCCGGTTATGAGGGGTGTCCGTAAAGAGAGAGTACGCTGAACTTACCTTAATAACAAGAGAATAATACTTAAAATCAAAGCCTAATGTATTTTATCAACTCTATTGAATACATACATATGTATGTAGTACCATCAAGGTAGCAATAAATCTCACATAATTGAACCTCACATTGAAAAATTTCATTAGAGGTTTAAACTCAAATGTAAAGGACTTGATTTTATGTTAAAACTCTGTTATTTCTACAGAAATTGAACACATGTTCAATCTCTACTGTAGGAGCTTTTTTTTTTAACGTCAATGCATACAGAACATGTGTTGCAGTTTCAATACAATACAACGTGTACGAATGCGAATGAGAGATAATTGAGAGAATTCTCTCTGAGTTCGATGAGGGATGGTAAAAAATAAGTTCGATCCGTATCGTGGTGTATTGGTGCATACTTCAATGTCGTGAAGAAATGTTTGCCTTAAAGGATAGAAAAAGAAAGATTGATAAAATGATAGAAAATGTTTGCCTTAAAAAGAAAAAATTATGAAGCTAATTTGCTCTAAGTCTAAAAGTCATACGAGCTTCATCATTCACAACAATTTTTGCAAATTTTTGCAAATTTTATTGCCTGAAAGTCGGGGTGAGTGAGCTCGCTACGCTCGCTAAAAAAAAAATACTATGGACATTTCCTCGACTCATACACTGCACGGCCTTCGGCCTCACATGCAGGTGCTCAGGGCGCCGCTACGCGGCATATTGTTAGGTATCTATTTATTTATGTACATACATGTACACAATCCCCATCTTTAGATCAACAATTTTATTTTATATTCCTATCAATCGCCGTAGCTGCCTTTATTTTAAATTCCTACGCACCATTCCATTTAAAATGATATCATCCATTATTATTTAAGCTACTTGGCCATTCTCTCTGCTTCCCATCATGAAAACAGATAGGAACAAGAAAATATGCCATCAGGGGATACAAAACATACTGTGCATGCACATACACATGTACATATCATATTCGATTCATGCATACGCCGAACTGAACCTCTAATCGAATAGCCAACCAAAAAAAATGTAACCAACCTCTAAAGTCTGGAATGGCATATCATACAGATTCGATCATTCACGCCACGCAACACAAGAGAACACAAATTTTCACATTCGAAACGCAATCATAAACAAACGCCCATCCTTTCATTCTCCAATTGCCTTTATATGCTACACACAAAAAAGTCACCCTCCATAACAATAATATGCACATGAGCACATACATATATCGCTCAACGCATATCCACCAACCAACCCTTTAAGCATAAATACTTTCAGGTATCTATCCATCAATCACATATTATCAATCGACCACGTGATCACTATGCCTTCTTCCACAACCTCACTCATTCTCCAAAACTCCATGCTGCAAGTAACAAACACCCATCCTCTTATTCTCCAATTGCCTTTATATGCTACACACAAAAAAGTCACCTTCCATAACAATAATATGCACATGAGCACATACATATATCGCAAAACGCATATCCACTAACCAACTCAACTTAAGCACAAGTATTTTTCAGGTATCTACCTATCATCCCATTTCCTATTTTCACTCACATATTATCAATCGACCACATGATCACTATCCCTTCTTCCACAACCTCACTCATTCTCCAAAACTCCATGGTGCAAGTAACTCAAAGCATATTTTTCTCTCTCTTGGGATGAGCTGTCTCGGGATGAGTTGTCCCTTGGTATGAGGTGTCCCGGGATGGGTTGTCCTGGGATGGGCTGTCCCTTGGGATGAGGTGTCCTGGGATGGGGTGTCCCGGTATGAGTTGTCTTGGGATGGGTTGCGATGACACCATACTTGTCCTCCTTGGCCACGACTGTCGGTGTTACTGGCTTCTGGTCTTCGGTTTTTATTTCCTTTACATTTTGATGCGACGAAGACCACAGTTTTGTCTTCTGTGTCCCTGGCAAGGGCTCGCAACTGCCTCTTGATGGCTTCGCTTTGCCTCGCGTTCTGGGCGGCCTTCTCCAGCGTGAGAGCGGTGTCCATCTGGAGCTTTTCGGAAAGTTTGCGGTCTCGCACTCCGACTACAATGCGGTCGCGGATTAGTTCATCATGCAGCTGACCAAAATTGCAGTGTTCGGCCATTGCGTAAAGCGATGTGATAAACGTATCCACTGCCTCACCTTCCTCCTAGATAACATTGCGTCGAATGACGAAGTAGCTGTCAAACTTTTCCATCACCACTTTGAACTTCTTCGTGTCGGCATCATTCATTCCAAAGGAGAGGAAAATGTCCTCTGCCCGGCATCCCATGATGTAAATGAGGGTCTTAACTTGCTCTTCCTCTGTTTTAGCGTTCAGTCCTGATGCCTGCATGAAGCGTTCGAAACGCCTCCTCCATTTGGGCCACTCCGAAGGTGTCGCAAATTTAAAGAAATCGGGGCACTGTACCTGGAATTGTCCAGCTGTTGATGCTGGACCTGCTTGCTGTTGAGTTGCGAGAGGAACGTTTGCGTCGTTGACCATATTTAACTATATTTATTTTTTTTTTTGTTAAACACCACTTCTTGCAATGAGTAAATAAAATTATTAAAAAAACACGGCTGCCACCATGTGTTGCTCGTATAAGCTGACTCTCTGGCTGGTCCGCTATGACGTATTTATTCTACTGTCAAACTGTACAATATATGTACAAATATAAGGTTAGTGTGGCCTGACTTATACATATATACATTTACATAGGTTATTACTTACATAGGTTTACATGATATTGGTGTTGCCGTTGTCTTCCGACACACTTTCACCTCCTCGACATGGTGTCTGCGGATCCAGAGCCTTTCTTCAGAGAATAGCTTCTCACGCCCATTCGTGTTGTGCTCATTTTACTTTTTCGCACAAATAGAAGGGATCTGCAGTTTACAGTCATATCCGAAAGGCTTTTTTTTAAATTGAGAAGATTTCTCATGACAGTTATTATTATTGGAGCTTTTGCAGACATTCGATAGAGGTGGAACTGAGAAAAACATTTTTGGTGGTCCAACACGCTAACCACTGAGCCAAGGCGCCCTCCTTTTCAGAAATTAAACTACATTAGATGGTAAACAGTTTGATTTTCTTCGTCAAAAATTAACTTTCCTAATAAATATAGACCATGTTAGCTGGATTGCCTCAAGAATTAAACAAATTAGACTAAAACAGATAATTATTTTGTATCTTTCTTTTTATGTGTAGTAGTTGTGCCTCAAGAATTAAACAAATTTGTTAAATAGACAATTATTTTGTATATTTATTTTTATTGGTTGTGCGGTATATGTTTACGTATGCATATATGTACATAAATATACACATATAAATTTTTTTAACGAATATACATTCTTTTATGTAAGATAGATGATACAGATGTTATAAGTTGGTGTAATGTTTTCTTTTTTAGATCTTTTCCCTAAGCATGTTCTCCCATAGCCATGCGCAGCTTGCAGCTGGATCGAACACATACCTGCCACCCACGACTAATGGCTACTCTTATCCTGAGCCAAATAAACCATTCAATGTAAGTATTTAGTAAAACTGATTTGAATATTTTTACATCTTTATGTACATATTCGTATGTATGCATATGTACATATTTTCATAATCGTTGCAAAATTCGTCTGTGCTTTTTTGTAGCAGAAATATGCTAAAGCAACTCCGATGTATAATTTCTACATAAAAAAAATAGGCATAGGACATATGTATTTGCACTATTATCATATGTATATTAATGCATTGTGCTGAGCGAGAGGCAAACTTAAATCCTAAGACGCAGATTTCTACTATTTGACCTTTATAATATATGTATGTATGTAGGTTATAAATATTATACATCCTGGAAAAATAGAAATCATATAGAAAATATTACAGAAAAAACAAGAAGATCAAACATAGACATTGTGTGCGTTGCAGACTTGCAATGAAAACAAATGGAGTTATACCAAAAGACTGAATACAACCTAAAATAGATATGGCGTAGGATTACTCATTTCAGAAAAAATGGAAAAATCAGTACATAATATATCAGAGAGAATAATGCTTATGCAACTAAAAGCAGAAAGTACAATAATGATCATCATTCAAGTATGTACATACATACATATATGCGCCAAAAAGTGGTTGTGAAACAGTGATTATCGATAAATCTTACAACCAACTTGAAAAGCAATCAAGCTCGCTAAAAAGAAAGCGATCACATTTATTCTACGCGACTTTAATGCTAAAGTGGGGAAATGTAGCGTTTAAGATGTTGTAGGGACGGTGGATAGGAGTAAAAAACGAGAGTGACCAAAGACCAATTGCATGGACTAACTATATTGAATACCTGGTTCAAACTTCCATCAAGCAGATTATATACCTGGACATATCCACAGCATACTCCAGCCTCAATAGTTAGGAATCAAATAGACTATATCATCGTCAATAACAGGGTCCGAAATCCAATAAAATCAACAAAATGCTACCCAGGTGCTGACGTAGGTTCAGACCATAATCCAATATGGTGGAAGTAAATTTCACAGTTTTTCGTAACAATTATTTTTCAAGTTTTTATCTTTTATTTCCGAAATGTCGAGCAATTGCGCCGTTTACGGTCTTAGATTACTTCGCGATAATTTTATCAAATGTGAAGATTTTTGTGGTTTAATTTTTCACAAAAAATGTGCACAAGTTCGTGAAGAATCTAGTAGTTTGCCCTCTGTTATGCATTTTCTACCAAAGGAGGTCATTTGAAAGGCTGAGTTAAACTTCCCAGAACTCTCTGAAAAAAGTTTTTGACGAAGGATGACCACTCAGAAGAATACTCTTTGGTGGTTCCGGCGCCGGTGCACCTATTTCTCTGAGCATTAATTTTCCGCTTGAACAACACAATCCAGCAGATTCTTTTGCCCACTCTTGTGCACCACAAAAGCTACAAACCTCAGACATTGTACCTACATACATATATACATGCGACTCCTTTTTGTATGAATGAAACATTCATATTGAAAACATGAATTTTTCTCTAGGCTCCACGATCGGACAACATTTTCACCGATAACAATAAACAGTTCACTAACAGAACCAAGTCTATTAACAGTGGAACTTTGCGCATTTCTCAGCCGAGACATCCGCCAAATTTTTGTATTTTTACTCCTTCGCCCTATATCGGGCTTAGAATATCTCTTACTCATTTTAGTTGACGTCACACACTCGTTAAAATACAATTACCAACTGATTCGGTTAAACTGAATACAATACTGAAAATGTGGTCTGGGTGCGACCCGCAAGGTCCACACGACTAACTTCCCAGTGGGAAGAAATAAAAAAACAATATTCATTATTTAATTAATAAGTATTATTTTTTTCACATGATCATACGAAAAGGTTTAATGAAGCTCAATCCCAAACACTAATGGCCTACACATAAACACTTGCTTCTACAATTACTACTATGTTTGACGAACAATTAAATTTTGTTCTTCACGTTATCAAGAAACCATCAACTTGGAGATATCTCATCAATACCACTCATCAACTAAGAATGCTGAATTAACATTTCTTTACTTAAAAGTAACTAAACAACAATATTGATAACAGACTACGCAGCTGACAGCACAATACAATTTACTTTCTTCATGAATTGTTCAAGACTGACATCACAAAACTACTGCTTTTCACCTTGCACCATGCAAAATCATCAGTAGGAGATTATTAACCATATCCTCAAGAATTTTATCATCTTCAACAAACATTTCCATATTGGCTTGTCACAAAAATAATAACTAGCAGAAATTGATGAAGCTCTCATAACATCAATCAGCCCATACACAACATATGCAATTAAATCAGATTTAAAATGGAAGAAATCATAAGACTTATATGAATGAAATAACAATATTTTTTCATAAATACTATTTATGTGTACTTATAGAAATGAAAAAAAGCATTGTTTCATCGAAAATAACTTTTACGATTAATAACTTCTACTTACAACCATGTTCCACGTCATAATTTATTTTTCAAATGTTAAATGTTAAATGTTAAATGTTAATGTTAAATGTTAAATCATACTATTACCTCCAAATGTTTTCTCAAACATAATATTCTTGTATTAATTGCATATTAATAAAGCAACCTTGAATTGTAAAAAGATTGTTGATTTTTTTATATCGAAGAATATATTCACATCCCATTTTTTTATTATTATTATTGTTATCAACGTCATTTTTTTTATTACAACTAATTGTTACGAGTTGGCTAGTTCGAAATCTCATTATTCTCCCGGCCTGATAATATAAATTTAAAATTCTACACATTCATCTAGTTTTTGTTCATAAGTATTTTTTTTAATAATATTTTTTTTATAATAATTGCTACGACATTCATAAAAATTTTGCTAAAACACACAATAATAATATTAAAAAAAAAATCGCGTACTACCTACCGTATTTAGGATCTGCACGAATGAATAGTACAAATCATCAATTTCAAAATTCAGCTAATTTGCCTTAATTTTAGTTATTTAATTACTAACAAAAAACTACTGGACCGATTTTTAACTTCCCAATGGGAAGTTGTTGTAATGGGGCCGATTTTGTGAATGGCGAATTTTGACATATCTTCACGTTTTAAGGTCACCTGAATCCAAATCCAACGTTTTTACAGAGATGTCTGTGTGTGTGTATGTACGTATGTTCGTATGTGCGTATGTTCGTATGTTTTTTGTTTTTTTTTTATGGTTTGCGCCAATGGATGTGGAATCTTCATAGATACCAGTAGCCCGTACTACTGGCATGCACGATTCGCGAGATCCTCGCGCCTACGTACTAAACCACACCTCTGCACTCATCAACCACTCTCCCCGCGGGGCTGCCGTTAGGTATTACTTCGCGGGGCTGGTTAGCAATTATGCTCTAGTCTCCGAGGCCGCCTCCTGGGCTCGTCTTAAGGCTTCTGCTCTTCTTAGCGCATTCTGCACACTCACTATGAATGAGCAGATCTCCGTCCACCCACCCTCCGATCGCGTCATGTGGCTTACGAGGTTTTCTGGACTTGGCAGGCTTGCTCTATCTTCTGAGAAGCGTATGCAGTGGAACACTGCATGCTCCGCATCCTCCTCCTCATTTGGACATTCTGGACACAGGGGCGAACTATCGTGTCCAAATCTATGGAGGTACTTCCGATAGCCTCCGTGCCCGGACAGGAACTGTGTGAGGTGGTAGTTACAGTTCCCTCTCGCTCTCTTTGTCCATGATTCTATGGTGGGAATGAGCCTATGAGTCCATCTGCCTTTTGTGGAGCTGTCCCATCTGGCTTGCCACAGCACTGCCGATGCTGCCCTTTCCTCCTCCTTAATCCTTTTGGACTCCTGCCGGTTCTAGGGTCGCCTAAGGTACACCCTCTGCATCTCGTTTGCGATGATGTCGATGGGGACCATTCCGGCTAATACGTAGGATGCTTCGTCGGATATCGTTCGGAAGCCGCTAATCACTCTAATTGCACAGAGTCTATATGCCGATGATAATTTCCTCCTGCATTCATTCGTCGCCAGTGCACCCGCCCATACCGGGGCAGCGTATAGGAGGACAGAGCTGACCACCCTGGACAGCAGGATCCTGCGGGCGTATCCAGACCCGCCGATGTTCGGGAGCATTCGAGAGTGTGCTGCCTGCATCAGCGATGCCTTCTTGCTAGAGTACTCGACGTGGGTTTTGAAGCGCAGCCTGTTGTCGAGCATGACTCCAAGGTACTTAAGGGATTCTTTTGACCTGATTATCTGGTTTCCGACCCGGAAGTTCGCGTATTCCACCGTCTTGCGACTGGTTTTGAGGACAGCTTCAGTCTTATGGGCAGCTAGTTCCAGTACGGCAGACTCCAGCCACTCCTTTATTCGTTTGACTGCCTCATCCGTGGCAGACTCCACCTCATGGATGTGCTACTGTCACCACTGCGACGTCATCAGCAAAGCCAATCACTTTAACACCCTCGGGTAGTGTTAATCGTAGAACTCCGTCATACATTATGTTCCATAGGAGTGGTCCAAGGACTGACCCTTGCGGGACTCCTGCGGAAACGCTGTAGTATTTGGTGCCATCGTCAGTATGGTATCTAAGTTTCCTGTTGCTGAAGTAGTCCGTGACTATCCTCAGCAGGTAGTACGGTGCGTTCATTCTGGCCAGGGATCTCCTAATGAACGACCAGTTCGCCGAGTTGACCGCATTTTTGACATCTAGCGTTACTACTGCACAGTATCTCTTCGTCCCCCATCTCCACCTTTCCCCCTGTATTGCTTCAGCTGCTGTATCTACTACCGCCTTTATAGCATCGACGGTAGAACGCGATTTTCTGAAGCCGTACTGATGGACTGACAGTGCTCCGTTTTCCTCCGCTACCGCAAGTGGTCTGTCATAGATGATACGCTCTAGGATTTTGCCTAGCGTATCAAGTAGGCATATTGGGCGATACGATGATGGCTCTCCAGGCGGCTTGTTGCCTTTTGGAAGCAGTACTAAATGTTGTAGCTTCCATGGTGCGGGGAAAACCCCCTCCTCTAGACACTTCTGCATAGCTGCTACAAATATGTCCGGCCTCGTCTTAACAGCCGCCTTGACTGCCCTATTCGGGATGCCATCTGGTCCAGGTGCTTTGCTGTCTCCGATTTTTTTGCATGCACAAACGACTTCTTCCGACGTGATTGCCGGGATGTGCTCCATGCTGATCTCCCTCGTGATGGAGACCATAGCAGTTGGTCTATGGGGAAGTAGATGCTCTACTATAGTCCTTAGCATTGCCGGGCAGGTTAGTTGTGGGCCTCTGTTGCCTTTTAGCTTCTTCATCACCACTCTATAAGCTATGCCCCAGGGGTCCAAGTCAGCCTCGTCGCAGAGCCGTTTAAAGCTCCTTGCCTTACTCTCCTTAATGGCCCTTTCCAGTTCACGTCTTGCCAATTTAAAGGTGGTTAGCCGATCTTGGAAATCTTGTCTGCCTCTGGATCTCCGGGATCTGCGTCGTGCTTGTAGGCACTTCGCTCTGAGAATTTTAATCTCATCAGTCCACCAGTAGCAGGGATCGCCTCTCTTACTAACAGACCTTCTGGGCATTGCTGCGTCGCACGCTGTGATGATGACCTGGGTCAACTGATGCGAAAGAGCCTCCGCCGATCCGTTGTTTGTTGTGGCGCTAGTGCTCAGCATTTCCTCGAACATGTCATTGTCAAAGAGCGTGTCCTTCCACTTTGGCCCTGTTAGGGTGGGACGCAGTTTGCGTTTCTCTTCGCCGACGTTAAATAAGATCGCCTGATGATCACTGTGGGTATAGTCCTCGCTGACCCGCCATTTTGTTTTTCGCAGGAGTGAGCTGCTCATGAATGTGATGTCAATGATTGACCCTCTGCCTGCCTTTCGGAACGTCTCCACTGCGCCATTGTTGGCCAGACTAATGTCCAGTGATGCAAATGATTCTAGGAGAGCTCCTCCCCTTGCGTCTGTGGTCCTGCTGCCCCAATCGGTAGCCCAGGCGTTGAAATCCCCAGCAATTATCATTGGGTGCTTCCCTCGCGCGTCAGCTACGATGTCGTCCAACAGCTTCAGATAATCCGCCAGTGGTAGACTGGGGGGCGCATAGCAACTGTAGAAGTGCACACCTTTAATCCTTGCAGATACGAAATGGGCAGCCGAGTGGCCGACTGACTCCAGGGCATAGTTCCCGCAGGTCCATATCGCGGCTTTCTTCGTGGTGTCATCTATCCAGCTACTTCCATCTATGGATTTATACGGTTCGCTTATTAGGACTATGTTGATCCTTTTTTCCCTTACTGTTTGCGCCAGAAGGTCCTGCGCGGCTGCGCAATGATTTAGATTTATCTGGGCTATATTCATCATGATAATTTAGCCAGTGCCTTCTTTAGTACCGGGCATTTGCTACTACCAGCTACGTGTCCGGCGTTTTCTGGCGTAGTAATCTTACACCAGAAGCATAGTGCGTCCTTTTTGCAATCCTTGGCTATGTGACCTTCTTCTTCACAGTTTCTGCACTGTTTGGATCGGTCATGTTCGCTCTTGCATTGTCGCGCCGTGTGGCCGAACTCTAGACACCTGAAGCATTTGGTGAGGGCTTTTCGAACGCGAATGCGGCAGTTCACCCAGCCGACTTTGATTTTACCGGCCTCTAGCAGTTTGTTCGCATTTTCTGCCGGTAGCCCCACTGTCGCTATCTGTGTGCCTCCATAGGCCTTTCGAAGGCTGAGCACGTCTGCTTCGGTAACTCCAATGTTATACTGGGCCTTGATTGCTTCACAAATATCTTTCCTGTTGGTGACTTCGTCGAGGTCTTTGATTTCGACAGTGAATCTCTGCGTTAGAGTGCGGATCTCCGCCCCTGCACCAAGGTTCTCGCCAATTATGCCCCTGAATTGTTCAGTTCTGTCACCAGATTCGCGTAGCTGGAACAGCAGGTCACCTTTCTGGGTTCGCCTAATCTTTGTGACCGATTCACCCAGATTGTGGAGCTTGGGATTCGCTTTGACTCTGCGGAGTATTTCGGCGTATGAAAGTTCTCCCTTGCTTGCCACCACGATTGCGTCCGGTCGCGTTTTTACCTTGGTGGTCTTGCCTGGATTATTTTCATCCTTCTTCTTTTTTCTGACAACTTTCGACCAAGCGTTATCGTCGCCTATAGTCTGCTCGTTGGTCACCGCGCTGACGGGTTTTGTACTGCTTGTGGCCTGCCCGTCCTTTGTGGCTTTGGTGGGTTTTTTGGGCTTGACCTTCTCCTTTTTTTTTGTTTTGCCGTCCTTCCGGGGCTCCTCCTCACTGCGGGGTGCCTTGTTTGCTTCAACTGGAGGCGGCGATTTTTGCCGGCGTTTCGAGTTCGGCGACTCGTTACAGGGTTCCGGCCTTCGTTTGGGTCCCAAAATCGTCTTCAGCAATGGTGATGCTTGGGAGGCGTTGTTCCTGCGGATGACTTCTTTGGCCTTGTCATCATGCATCTCAATCGCTGAGAGCTCATAGAGCGCTTTGATGCTCTCGATTGCGTCCCGCATTGGCTGGTGGATGGAGCGCCTTTTGCCATCCTCCAACATTTCGACTAGGACTTTTATTTGTTCACCTAGTCGATGGAACACAGAGGGCTGGGTGTTTGAATCCAGCACAGTTGTCGCGCTTCTTTGGGGAGCCATTTCTCCTTCAGGACTCCTCTGGGGCGTTGGTAGCTGTCTAGCCGGCGATCTTCTTATAATCGAGCTCCTCTGGAAAGGGTTCTCTCCGTTGACCTCGTTCTCCTCGTGTTTGTTTTGGTTTTTGTTTGTTGTAATCATTTCTGTTGGGTCCCCACTCAAAGCCGCTATCAATCCTCGGATGTGTAGTCACCTAATGATCCCATGGTTGTCTATGCATGCAGTGAGGCCATGCGAGGGTTGACCCAGACCCTTATGGGGTTATGAGCCAGAGCCGGATCGGTGCTAAGCAGGAATGTTACATCTGCACCTACACCACCAACCTAATGGTGACGAAACATTGAACGTACTTTGAGGCCTGCCATGGTTTTAACGGGACGGGGGCGCCTGTAGCATTAACCTGAAAGCCATTTCAACCGGATTTCACTCCAGTTTACTCAGGTAACAGAATACTACAGACGTCAGCCCTCATAGCTATCAATCTAAGTTAGTGTTTCCAGTAAACCATAATTAAGACCTTACTGGGCTCGGCCTTAATGTTTTGTATCCTTTTTTGTTTGTCTATTATTATAGCATTGTACTATAATAATAAACAATAAATTGTAATATATATGTGTATATATATATATATGCATGTATATTTATATATATACGTATGTATGTGCAACCTCTCTTCCAGGGGTGAGAAGTTGCTCGCTTCGCGGTGTGGCGGGTGCGTCCGGATCTCGCCATTTACTCCTAACTGTATCCCTCGTAGAAACCATGAGGTGGGAAGCACATATTTGGAAGACGGTGCTTACTCGTCTTGTCACAGAGAGTTCATAGGGGTTCCTTTGACTTTTTCAGCCACGCCCTCCTTCTCTGCCGCTCTTGGTCGGGGACTGCTTATTGGGTATTCGCAGCTAACCTCCATTTCTGCAGGCCGTTCACTATCCGCCACCTGTGACCCCCACAGTTGCCTGAGCTTGGCCTCACCAGCCCGTCCGGCGTGGTGTCTGTGATGTTCGTATGTGCGTATGTACGTATGTGCGTATGTGCGTTCGGAATTATCTTTCGCGTCGATTATCTCGAGAACCAAAGATGATATGGACATGGGACCGGGTTCATTTGACGCGTAATTACGTAACTAAGAACTGATTAAGTTTCCGGTCCAGTAGTTTTTTGTTAGTAATTAAATAACTAAAATAAAGGCAAACTAGCTGAATTGATTGATGATTTGTGCTATTCATTCGTGCAGATTCTAAATACCTTCGTAGTGATTTTTTTTTAATATTATAATTGTATGTTTTAGCAAAATTTTTATGAATGTCGTAGCAATTATTTTAAAAAAAATATTATTAAAAAAAATTCTTATGAACAAAAACTAGATGAATGTGTAGAATTTTAAATTTATGTTATCAGGCCAGGAGAATATTGAGATTTCGAATTAGCCAACTCGTAACAATTAGTTATAATAAAAAAAATGACGTTGATAACAATAATAATAATAAAAAATGGGATGTGAAAAATAAACAATCTTTATGCAATTCACGGTTGCTTTATTAATATACAATTAATACAAGAATGTTATGTTCAGAAAGCATTTGGAGGTAATAGTATGATGTACATTTAACATTTAGAAAATAAATTATGACGTGGAACATGGTTGTAAGTAGAAGTTATTAACCGTAAAAGTTATTTTCGATGAAACAATGCTTTTTTTCATTTCTATAAGTACACATAAATAGTATTTATGAAAAAATATTGTTATTTCATATTTAGATAAGTCTTATGTAAAGTCGATTTCTTCCATTTTAAATCCGATTTAATTGCATATGTTGTGTATGGGCTGATTGATGTTATGAGAGCTTCATCAATTTCTGCTAGTTATTATTTTTTGTGACAAGCCAATATGGAAATGTTTGTTGAAGATGATAAAATTCTTGAGGATATGGTTAATAATCTCCTACTGATGATTTTGCATGGTGCAAGGTGAAAAGCAGTAGTTTTGTGATGTCAGTCTTGAACAATTCATGAAGAAAGTAAATTGTATTGTGCTGTCAGCTGCGTAGTCTGTTATCAATATTGTTGTTTAGTTACTTTTAAGTAAAGAAATGTTAATTCAGCATTCTTAGTTGATGAGTGGTATTGATGAGATATCTCCAAGTTGATGGTTTCTTGATAACGTGAAGAACAAAATTTAATTGTTCGTCAAACATAGTAGTAATTGTAGAAGCAAGTGTTTATGTGTAGGCCATTAGTGCTTGGGATTGAGCTTCCTTAAACCTTTTCGTATGCGCAAAGATCTTGATCATGTGAAAATAATATTTCAAAGTTCATTGACATAAACAGAAGACTTATTAAAATCAAATAACAACATTGGTACAAGAATAATTGTTTAGCGACGAAAATGAAAATATTATTTCAAATCTGTTCTCAACTTTTACGTACAACCAATTTTCTATCCTTCTTCGTAGCAGTGCTGGTGCTTCCTCGATGATAAAGTAAAGCTATAAAAATAGAGAAAAAATATACCCTTGATATATCCGTACAAACGGAAATGTCAGGGTCTGTTAAAATTTGAAAGTTTCAACAAGTGGAAGATTTTGTGGTAGTTTCTATCATCTTGAAATGCTGTATTGTTTAGGAATCATATTTATTTATCGCTAGAGTCATTATTTATTCTATGGAAAATGAAGAACTCGATTGAATCGTGAAACGTCAAGATGGTATCTTTATCTTCCAACTTTGTATTGGAAGCAATTATTTACATTAGTCATTGAGTCACTGGGAAGTTAGTCGTGTGGACCTTGCGGGTCGCACCCAGACCAATTTTTCTGGAAACTTAATCAGTTCGCAGTTACGTAATTGACCTCGTTCTCCTCGTGTTTGTTTTGGTTTTTGTTTGTTGTAATCATTTCTGTTGGGTCCCCACTCAAAGCCGCTATCAATCCTCGGATGTGTAGTCACCTAATGATCCCATGGTTGTCTATGCATGCAGTGAGGCCATGCGAGGGTTGACCCAGACCCTTATGGGGTTATGAGCCAGAGCCGGATCGGTGCTAAGCAGGAATGTTACATCTGCACCTACACCACCAACCTAATGGTGACGAAACATTGAACGTACTTTGAGGCCTGCCATGGTTTTAACGGGACGGGGGCGCCTGTAGCATTAACCTGAAAGCCATTTCAACCGGATTTCACTCCAGCTTACTCAGGTAACAGAATACTACAGACGTCAGCCCTCATAGCTATCAATCTAAGTTAGTGTTTCCAGTAAACCATAATTAAGACCTTACTGGGCTCGGCCTTAATGTTTTGTATCCTTTTTTGTTTGTCTATTATTATAGCATTGTACTATAATAATAAACAATAAATTGTAATATATATGTGTATATATATATATATGCATGTATATTTATATATATACGTATGTATGTGCAACCTCTCTTCCAGGGGTGAGAAGTTGCTCGCTTCGCGGTGTGGCGGGTGCGTCCGGATCTCGCCATTTACTCCTAACTGTATCCCTCGTAGAAACCATGAGGTGGGAAGCACATATTTGGAAGACGGTGCTTACTCGTCTTGTCACAGAGAGTTCATAGGGGTTCCTTTGACTTTTTCAGCCACGCCCTCCTTCTCTGCCGCTCTTGGTCGGGGACTGCTTATTGGGTATTCGCAGCTAACCTCCATTTCTGCAGGCCGTTCACTATCCGCCACCTGTGACCCCCACAGTTGCCTGAGCTTGGCCTCACCAGCCCGTCCGGCGTGGTGTCTGTGATGTTCGTATGTGCGTATGTACGTATGTGCGTATGTGCGTTCGGAATTATCTTTCGCGTCGATTATCTCGAGAACCAAAGATGATATGGACATGGGACCGGGTTCATTTGACGCGTAATTACGTAACTAAGAACTGATTAAGTTTCCGGTCCAGTAGTTTTTTGTTAGTAATTAAATAACTAAAATAAAGGCAAACTAGCTGAATTGATTGATGATTTGTGCTATTCATTCGTGCAGATTCTAAATACCTTCGTAGTGATTTTTTTTTAATATTATAATTGTATGTTTTAGCAAAATTTTTATGAATGTCGTAGCAATTATTTTAAAAAAAATATTATTAAAAAAAATTCTTATGAACAAAAACTAGATGAATGTGTAGAATTTTAAATTTATGTTATCAGGCCAGGAGAATATTGAGATTTCGAATTAGCCAACTCGTAACAATTAGTTATAATAAAAAAAATGACGTTGATAACAATAATAATAATAAAAAATGGGATGTGAAAAATAAACAATCTTTATGCAATTCACGGTTGCTTTATTAATATACAATTAATACAAGAATGTTATGTTCAGAAAGCATTTGGAGGTAATAGTATGATGTACATTTAACATTTAGAAAATAAATTATGACGTGGAACATGGTTGTAAGTAGAAGTTATTAACCGTAAAAGTTATTTTCGATGAAACAATGCTTTTTTTCATTTCTATAAGTACACATAAATAGTATTTATGAAAAAATATTGTTATTTCATATTTAGATAAGTCTTATGTAAAGTCGATTTCTTCCATTTTAAATCCGATTTAATTGCATATGTTGTGTATGGGCTGATTGATGTTATGAGAGCTTCATCAATTTCTGCTAGTTATTATTTTTTGTGACAAGCCAATATGGAAATGTTTGTTGAAGATGATAAAATTCTTGAGGATATGGTTAATAATCTCCTACTGATGATTTTGCATGGTGCAAGGTGAAAAGCAGTAGTTTTGTGATGTCAGTCTTGAACAATTCATGAAGAAAGTAAATTGTATTGTGCTGTCAGCTGCGTAGTCTGTTATCAATATTGTTGTTTAGTTACTTTTAAGTAAAGAAATGTTAATTCAGCATTCTTAGTTGATGAGTGGTATTGATGAGATATCTCCAAGTTGATGGTTTCTTGATAACGTGAAGAACAAAATTTAATTGTTCGTCAAACATAGTAGTAATTGTAGAAGCAAGTGTTTATGTGTAGGCCATTAGTGCTTGGGATTGAGCTTCCTTAAACCTTTTCGTATGCGCAAAGATCTTGATCATGTGAAAATAATATTTCAAAGTTCATTGACATAAACAGAAGACTTATTAAAATCAAATAACAACATTGGTACAAGAATAATTGTTTAGCGACGAAAATGAAAATATTATTTCAAATCTGTTCTCAACTTTTACGTACAACCAATTTTCTATCCTTCTTCGTAGCAGTGCTGGTGCTTCCTCGATGATAAAGTAAAGCTATAAAAATAGAGAAAAAATATACCCTTGATATATCCGTACAAACGGAAATGTCAGGGTCTGTTAAAATTTGAAAGTTTCAACAAGTGGAAGATTTTGTGGTAGTTTCTATCATCTTGAAATGCCGTATTGTTTAGGAATCATATTTATTTATCGCTAGGGTCATTATTTATTCTATGGAAAATGAAGAACTCGATTGAATCGTGAAACGTCAAGATGGTATCTTTATCTTCCAACTTTGTATTGGAAGCAATTATTTACATTAGTCATTGAGTCACTGGGAAGTTAGTCGTGTGGACCTTGCGGGTTGCACCCAGACCAATTTTTCTGGAAACTTAATCAGTTCGCAGTTACGTAATTACGCGTCAAATGAACCCGGTCCCATGTCCATATCATCATTGTTTCTCGAGATAATCGACGCGAAAAATAATTCCGAACGCACATACGCACACACGTACATAAACACACACAGACATCTCTGTAAAAACGTTGGATTTGGATTCAAGTGACCTTAAAACGTGGAGATATGTCGAAATTCGCGATTCACAAAATCGGCCCCATTACAACAACTTCCCATTGGGAAGTTAAAAATGTGTAAACTCAATTATAACATCCCCAGACAAGTGGGAATCGCTACCACAGTACATACAGATACAACATGCACACAACCAATCCAGTATGCAAGTTACGTTTGCGTGTACGCGGTGAATAAAAAAAACAGCAACTTCGGCTTCTGGAAGCAACGGAACAATAGATCAAGGTTTTTCTTTATTGATTCTCTTTCATACATTTACAATAACATGACACTAAATACAATATTCGCTTAATCGACAAAAGGAAATGCTAAGTTCGATACAAATTCTTAGAATATAATTATTTGCTAATTTAATAAAAAACCTCAATATCTTTCCTGGAATTGGAAAAGGTAAATGTACACAAATTTGCTTATTCATCACTACTACAATGAATGGGAATTGGAAGTGGAAGGTGCATTGGAAATTGGGGTGTTAACTCCCCTCTTCTTATATACTTTGGATGTGGTTCTTCGTGAATCATTATTTCCTTGCCTTCTGAGAAAATAAGTTGATTTTTGAAAACATTCAGAGGAACTTCGCAGTGGGGAATGAGATCACTGCTCAGATCACATCACAGGTGATGATGTTAAAATATTAAGTTCCACAGGAAGTCGCGAAAGGGCGTCTGCGACCACGTTCGTCTTACCTGGTTTGTAAATTAAGGAATAATTGAATTCTTCGATTTTTGCTTTCCATCTCTTGAGCTTTGCGTTATTATTTCGATTGCTCAACGCAAAAGTCAATGGCTGATGGTCTGTAAGGATTTTCACACTTTTAGCGCCATAGAGGTATGTCTTAAGTTTATCGAGGGACCATACTATCGCTAGCATTTCGTTTTCGATTGTTGAATAATTCTCCTCCGTTTTGGTCAAGGATCGAGAAATAAATGTTATTGGTTTATTTTTGCCCATATCACCTTGCGAAAGGACGGCTCCAATGGCGTAATTGGACGCGTCGGTTGTCAATATAAACCGGTGATCAAAGTTTGAAAAATTAAAATGCCGGATGACATAAGCATTTGTTTTAAATTTTTAAATGCTTTCAGAGCTTGATCATCAAGGTAGACCTCTGTTTTCCTTGACTGATTTGCTTTTATTTATATTTGGGCATTTGATCCTCTAGTTAAATTGGTTAAAGGTTTTGCTATTTTGGTAAAGTCCTTAATGAACTTTCGATAGTATGATGCTAATCCTAAGAAGCTTTTCAAATTTTTCAGATTTTGGGGTGGTGGAATATTTTGGATTGCAGCAATTTTTGTCGGGTCCGCACGAATTCCTTCGTGAGTTATTATGTACCCTAGAAAATCTACTTCGCGCCTCAAAAATTTAGATTTCTCTAGATTGATTCTTAAGTTAGCTTTTTCCAAGAATGGAAGAACTTCATCAAGGTTTTTGATATGTTCGTCTTTTTCTTTTCCAAAGACGAATATGTCGTCTGTGTATACATAGCATACTTTTCCTATGAGGGGTTCTAGGACGTCATTTACCATCCGTTGAAAGTTGGCAGGGGCATTTTTCAGCCCGAAGGGTAAACGTGTAAACTCGTATTTCCCATTTACTGTTGAGAAAGCTGTTTTAGGAATGTCGCTTTCTTTCATTTTAATCTGGTGAAAACCGGATGTTAAATCAAGTGTTGTGAAGTATTTGCATTCCCCTAAGCTTGCCAATGTGTTGGTTATATTAGGAATAGGATAAGCATCAGGGATAGTTATCGCATTTAGTCATTTAAAGTCAATGACTAATCTATATTGTTTTTCGCCTGCCGCATTTGCTTTTTTCGGAACTATCCAAAGCGGCGAGTTATACGGGCTTTTAGACGGTCTGATAACTCCGTCAGCGAGCGTCTTCTCTATTTGCGATTCGACTTCTGCTCTTAAGTTGGCTGGATAAGGGTAGGACTTATCCATATAGATTGGTTCGGAAAAAGTTGTTTTCATTTCTGCACGGACACTTGTGTCTATAGTTCCACTGTCTGAAATAGTGAAAAATAATTTCTCGTGTTTCTTAAGTATTTCTTGTATTTCCCTGTCTATTTTGGAATTAATCTGAATATTATTTACTTGTTTTGATTCTTTTTCTTTGAGCCCGATTTTGATAATAGCGTTTATATTTAGGATGTTATTTTTCCTATCAATGACGGCTCCCAATTTTTTTAGGGTGTCGTCACCTATAATTCCGTCGAATGAAGTTAACCCTGGTAAAACAAAAATCTATCGTGGTGTTGTTTCCTATGAATGGGCCACTAACTTTATGAGTTATTTCTAGTTGTCCGCCAGCAGATTGTATTCGGAATGGTGTAGTTACTGGTTTGCTATTTGTCGCAATTCTATCAGATACGAAGTTTTTGTTGGCCCCAGTATCTATTAAGAATTTTAGTGGTTCCCAATTTCGGGTTATATATTGTAGGTATGGTACGCTAGAAAGGCTTTCGTCATAAAATTTGCCTGAGGACAATCTTAAGTGTTTTCCACCTTGTACCCTGCATCTTCATAGGCTTGAAAGTATTCTATATCTGGTTGATTCTCCTGATTCTCTCCTGATTCTGCTATTGTGTCGGTTGCGGAAAGACGTTTCTGCTTTCGTGGTAAGTTTTCCGAATCGTTGGATTTTCGTTGAAAAGTGTTATTTCTAGGTCGATTCATATAGTTTACTTGTCGTGTTTGCACTGATTGATCTGTTTCCATCGGTTGAGGTTTTGGGTTTGAAGGCCTGGGTGGCGGCGTACTATTCCACGTTGGTCTTGGGTTACCATTACGGGAAATGTTATATATTTGACTAGCTGACCCGTGCTCGCCTTGCTTCGCCCCCTTCCAGTTTTAAGAATTTCCCATGAAATAGATTTGTAGGAAATTGGGATTAGCTTTACTGTCAGGCATTAATGTTCGAATAAGGTGGTAAATTTGACCCTGAATCTTTAAAGTGGGCAAAAAGTTGCCTTCTGTTATGCGTTTACCACCAAAGGAGGTCATTTGAAAGGCTGAGTTAAACTTTCTAGGACTCTCTAAAAAAGTTTTTGACAAAGGATATGATCACCCGGCAGAATGCTCTTTGGTGGTTCCGGCGGTGCACCGATTTCTCTGAGCATAACTTTTCCGCTTGAACAACACAATCCAGCAGATTCTTTTGCCCGCTTTTGGACACCACAAAAGCTCATTCATTGTACCTACATACGACTCCTTTTCGTATGAAATGAAACATTCATATTGAAAACATATATTTTTCTTTAGGCTCCACGGTCGGACAACATTTTCACCGACAAGAATAAACCGTTCACTATCAAAAGCAAAGTCTATTAATAGTGGAACTTTACACATTTCTCAGCCGAGACACCGCCTAATTTTTGTATCGTTACTCCTTCGCCCAATATCAGGCTTAGAATATCTCTTACTCATTTTAGCTGACGCCACACATTCGTTGGAATACATAGCAACTGATTCGGTTAAACTACAATACTGAAAATGTGCAAACTCAATATTATAACATCCCCGGTGGGAATCGCTACCACAGCACATACAGACACAACATGCACAAAATCCATCCACTATATGCATGCATAACAGAAAAATATAAGGATAAGTAAACACACAACCTCCTACCGCCAGCCACTCGCCCCTGCTCATAAATTTAGCGAAGAGGCAGCGAAAGGAGAATAAAGAACAAAAAAATTATTATCACCACTGAGACATGGTTGGGAGACATGATCGACGAAAAATTAATCAAATTCTAAATTGATATTTTTGATATTGCTCAGCTTCTAGATGACGTAGAATCATGATTTGGGACTTAAAATTTGCGTCTTTAAAAACTCTAAACTACAAAACTAATTTGATTAAAATCGACAAAGGCAAAGTTGATGTTATTTCTGTTTCTAAGTTATTTTGTCTCTTTTCGTGGTCTCCCAAGCACAAAATTGTATAAGTAGCTTTATCTAAACCTGGTCCATGCGATTTCGAATTCAATAAAAAAAAATCATTAAAATCGGTTCAGCCGTTTTCTTACAAACACCGGACAAAGAAATATCAACTTCATTTTATAAAAGTAGTAGATTTCGCTCAATTGGTGTGATTTGCCGGTTTGGCGTTATCGTTTTTTTTTTTAGGAAACATTTGGTTAATCGGTGCGGTTATTGCGTTATTTACATCCCTGCGATGTATAGAAATATTTCTGAAGTTTAAGTTTTGAGACTCTAAGCATGAGGTATATGCCTCAGGAAGAGTTTGGGGTTATTGGATCACTAACATCCTAGAGACATATCCGTTGAGGCCTCTTATGAAAATATCTAGCGCTCATTCCTATTATTCTCCGTTAAGGCATTAACAGTTTCCTGAGTATAATCCTCAGTTTTAATTTTATTTATCAAAAGGGACAGCTGGTGGTTTATTTTAGCATAGAACTCGTCAATGCTTAGGTTGGCCTGAGCCGCGTAGTGTAGAGATAGGCATTTTTTTATTGCATGCCAATCTTCACTAAATATATTATAGGAGATGAGGGCGCCATCGGCCGGTCCTCTTATTTTTTGGCGAATATGTTGTAATATGGCCCAATAAATGGGTTTATTTCTAGCTATCTCGTAATCTGTTAATATGGATTCTACATTGTGGATCCATGAAATGTATTGTATTGGATGGTAATCCAATCTCTAACACAGTCAGGCATTTTCCTGATGTCATCTAGATCTTGTTCGGTTCTAGGGAGTACAAGGGAATGTGGGGCGGGTTGGGGAGGGCTAACTCTACGTTCTAGCTCTTGAAGGCGGTTAGTAATGAGTTCAGCTTGTTCTTGTTCTGTACTGAGTGCGACCGTTAATTGATTGATTATCTCTTGTATTCGTTCCATTTTTAGGAATTTGTGAGAGTTATTATTTTGAAGAAAAGATTTTATGGTTTTCACAATTTCCAATTATTCAAATTTTATTTATTTGTCAAATTTATTCGTTAGATCTTTAAGTTTATTATAATTCTATGTCAACATTTTTTCTTTTGATTTCAAACTTTGATTTTAACCTAATCACTATGGAATTGATTTTCAATTTTTAAATTTTAACTTGTTTATCAATTTTTTTTGTAAGATTTCTAAATTATAGGTTAAGCAATTAAAGTACATATAAGGATTTATATTTTCTCTTAAGTTCTAGAGCTTACAGCACAATTATAGGTGTCAGCATCTTTGATGAATCCGGTCGAGAGGTCCGTGTTGTGTCTTTTAGCAAGCACGCGTTGCGCCATTGTTGGATTTGGTCCTGGTTGTTCTCCCTCGTTGGGCGTGTTCTTATGTAACGCCTTTAAAAGCACGAAATATAGTTGCTTGCACTTTTCGTAAGGCCTTTGTTTTGCCTTTTACACTGCTACACAGTTAAAACTTTTTCTTGTTTTTTGGTACTTGTAGTACAGGTTTGTTCTATTACGGCACAATTTTACCACTTCTCACGATTTTTTCGTAGGGTGACCTTTTGTGACCTTTTTACACCGCCTTACACTTTTTTTTCCCTTTTTGTTACACAATGTTCACTTTTATTGATTTCCTCTGTATCTTATTGGGATTATTTATTTTAGTAAGGTCTTAATTACAAATCTTAGTTAAACACTGGGTTTTTATTTCGGACTTTTAGGCTGCTCGGCCGCCAGTTACGTTGCGTGTAGGCGGTGAATAAAAAAAACAACAACTTCGGCTTCTGGAAGCAACTGAACAATAGAACAAGGTTTATCTTTATTGATTCTCTTTTATACATTTACAATAACATGACCCTAAATACAATAATCGCTTAATCGACAAAAGGAAATGCTAAGTTCGATACAAATTCTTAGAATATAATTACATATGTTCGGAATATTATCATGCTTATGTATTCAACAAAAAGGATACAAATAAAATTTAGTAATCGAATTCAGGAGAATTCTAATTATAAGGAAGGAGAAGTTACGTATAATTCGGCGGTTCAAACACCGGGCGATAAATTTGACCTCTTTTTGCAATTTAAAGAAGAACATTTTTCTAAGAATAAAAAATATTAAAATGCATTTTCCCAGAATTATTGAAATATTGAAATTATTGCTGACATAATGTCTGCATTGAAACTTGCAAGCGAATTCGATGAATACACATATTCACCTTGAATTCGAATGCAATAAATAGAGGTGTCAATGATTGAATCGTACGTAGTCTTCTCCCACGGTTACTTTTGGATTATTGTTTTATAAATATTTGTTCAATAAAGATAAATTAATACTTTCAAATAAACTTTGTGTTTTTTTAATATGTATTAAATCTGTTTATTTAATTCGCGCGCGCAACTTATCCACACCAAAGTGTTACAAACAATTCAGTTTGACGTCGACTCGCCAAGTTGTTCTCCAGTTACTAGAGCACCAACCCAAAGGAAATCTCCATATAAAAAAATTCTACCACATTCAAAATCTCAACAACCGCC
This sequence comes from Blera fallax, assembly GCA_946965025.1. Classification (NCBI taxonomy): domain Eukaryota; kingdom Metazoa; phylum Arthropoda; class Insecta; order Diptera; family Syrphidae; genus Blera; species Blera fallax. The sequence goes on from OX337246.1 coordinate 56,097,634, forward strand.
TGTAAAAATACATGAATTTGGGTTCTCCAGACCATGGCGCACATCAGTTACCTGTGAGAATGAGAATGAAAAAAGTTTCTTTGGTTGCATTTTGTTCGATTCTCCTCCCTTAATACATATTAGTTATTGTCAGTGTGACCATAGTGGAATATAATATTCCATTCGCGAATTTTTTTTTATTGGAGTAATACCCATATTTGGTTTATCATGTTTTGCCTTTTGTATAAAATAAACTTTTATATGTTTTTATTAAGGTGTATTTAGCAAGTGGAAAATAAAAGTGGAATAAAAAAATATTGAATTGGAATATAAATATTCCACCTCTCCGGGTGAGTGGAATATTTTGAGAGAAGTTAATGGTCACACTGGTTATTGTTCGATGTGCTCTATATTTGTAGAACCTAGAACCCCATATTGACTGAAGCGAAAGCAAACAGCAACAAATTTATCATTAAATTGATAGATTTCATCAAATCTAAAAAATGGAGTGGAAAGCTAGTAGCTCAAACTTACGATGGTGCACAAGTCATGGTGAGAGAGCAAAAGCAATTTTCCCACACTGTAATGCTCACATTTTAAACCTTGTTTTCGCGAATTTCCTTCATATATAATTTTTACTAGTTTATCCAGACTATCGTCCTTTTTTTACCAATCTACTAAGAGAACTTTTTTTTGGAACAAATTGTTAAGCGCAGACTCACAACAGTCGTCCCCACGAGATTAGTTTCATCTCGACTTTGTTAATGTGGTTCATACTTACATATGTGTATTTTGATCATATTATTTGAAGAAATGGTTGACATGCAATTACTTGGGGGCCGAAACAAGAGGATTTAAAATTTCTTAATACATATGTTCAACACATTTAATGACACATGTATGTACATATGTATTTTCATTTACCTAGCGATGTATTGTTTAACGTATTACAAATAAAATCATTCGACATACAATATTGCTGTGAGAAAATTGAAGTAACAAAAATGCAAATTTGAAACAACCGATCGCAGTTTCAAAATTAGTGAATTTGTGCTAAAAATGTTGTTAACCCAAAACGATGCGAGGATTTAACAGGTTTTGAGTTGCGATACAGGCGAAAATATTTTGAAATTATTGATACTTTGTCAACACAAATGGATGTAAGTATTCCCTGACGGATTTTTGGAATTTTTGAATGCAAAAAATTTTAGTATTTACGAAAAAAGTTTTCCATGCATACTTGGATTCCTTCAGAATATAAATTTAAAAGATACATTCTCAAAAATTTTTAAACTGAACTCTTTAATGATATCAATACCAACAACAAGCAATTCAGTTGAAAGATTGTTTTCTGCACTTAAGTGAATAAAATCTTATTCTAGAAACACGACGCACGCTTGAAGGAAGATTATAGGATACAGCTTTGATTTCCATAGAAAAAACATTACTTAAGAAAATAAGAACAAGATCAGTTTCTATGATGGGGTTTTGAAAACTATTGGACTTACGTACAGACGTTATTATCTAACAAAAAAAAGTGTAGAACACCCTGCTGAGAACATCACGGCACGTCCCTGCGCGTAGGGTACTACTAATGATAATAACATATATTTTCTTTAAACAGAATTTATCCCTTTTCGAATTTTAAAAAGAAATCCTGGTTGACCCCCCATGCAGAAATCAATATCGAACAATCCGATTAAGATTCATTGGAAACGTTATATGTATTTCAAAATATATTATATAAAAGTTAATGGATTACACGATTACAAATGAAAAAAGAAAGAAAAAGAAACTTTGTAGGGATATATTTCGGCCGCCGCTCACGTCTTCGTCGTTCGTCGTGTTTGATTCGCCGCTCGTCTTCGACTGCCTATGATTTCTTCAACTCTTCCTCATCTCGCTTGCTGGTTCAGTTAAACGGCACACCAATGTGATAGACAGTTTAATAAATAGAATGCAGGGTGAATGTAAACTCCACATGCACTAAACGTACATACCTTTAATATCTCATCTATGTATTGTCTTAAACGAATACTGCTTGAAGAAAAAGTGATTTCAAAAAGACTTTTAAGTCGCTTTTAATGGCTGTAACTTTTACTCGACCAACTTAAAACCAACTTACTCGACGATCGGCACCAACAAAGTACCCGACCTGATTAATTTCTTCGTTCTATGATTTGTTCTCTGACTGGTGAATGAGTCATTTTAGCACTGAGTGAAACCCTGATTAGAAAAGATTGACATATAAGCTAACTGTAAAACCAACTGGGAAGGCTTTAAGAAAATTGTTGATACTCCAAAACTAAGAAAGACACAAAAAACCGGGGAATCGCTCATAATAATAAGGAGAAAGCACTTGGAAGTATCGTCTAGCGTCTTTTTCTCAGTTTTGTGTTCTCAGTAACTGACCCTACTAAGAAAATATTGGAAAACTCCGAGCGCATGTACAGGGAAAAGTGGAGATTTCCTAATTGTATAGGTACATAGCATCGATGGCTATGTTATTACCATAAAAAGCCCAAAAATTGTGGATCGACATATTTTTTGTACTTAAAAAGCTTTCAATCGTTTTATTGGCCATAATTGATGCTGATTACAAATTTATATGTATTGATATTGGAGGATACGGAAAAAATAGTGACTGTGGTGTTTCTGAATCCTCTGATATGGGACAGCACTTTGAAAGAGGATCATTTGATATCCCAAAAGAGAAATACTTGCCTGGTCAAAAAAGGGTTGATTGGAGATGAAAGATTCGCTCTAAAGGCCTATTTGATGATGCCGTTTCTTTGCAGAACAGCAAGACAGGACCATGCTAGAGAAGAATATAATACCCGCCTTTGCACGGCTAGGCGTGTTGTGGAAAATACGTTCGGGATTTTATCTCAAAAATGGAGAATTTTTTTTAGACCTCTAGCTACTGATAGCGGAACCACTGTAAAAATCGTCAAAGCAGCTTGCGCCTTATATAATTTTCTCCGAACAAAATCATCAACATATGAAGATATAATACACGAGCCTTTGGATGCGACCGAACCGCAAACATCGGCATTCATAAGTTTCAGTATCACTCGAAGAAGACCAGCGAATGAAATTCATCAAATTCGTCAGAAATTTGTTGATTATTTTAATACGCATATTGAGTAAAATTGAGTAAACTGTTAATAAAATAATATTCTACAAAAACTGTTTACTTACCAGTTTCCTTCAGCTCCAAAACAATTTCATCCCACACTTTATCATTTTTCCTAACGTTTTTATAGTCCTTATTACCCAAATCATGTAATACTGGATAATTTTTGACCAACGAAATTAACTCTTCCACATCTACTGTTGCGCAATACAATGCAACATGCAGTGAGAGCCACGATATATCGCAATGGTGTAGTGGTAACGTCATTGTTTGTCAAGCTGATGGTTCACAGTTCAAACCCTGTCAGGCAGTCCGACCAATTGCGAAACCTTATGAAAACACTACTGCGAAGGCATAACACTGGCAGTAGGTTTGTCATACGGCTGGAGAAATTGTTCGCTCTTTTGATGATTGATATGCTTATGAGATCAGGTCGACTGGGAAAAAATACTGTGAATCAGAAGCGAAGGCAAAAAATAAAATCACAACCAAAAATTTCCCTAGTTATGTGGACACCACCCCTGGGGCTAATGTGAAAGCTAGTACATGTGAGTTTCAAACCACTACACCAATCTCATTCTCTCTCTCTATCTATCTTTCCAAACGCCCGCACCGTGTGAAAAATATGTAAAAGGGTATTCATAACCCCTTAAATGCGTGCAAATTATATAAAAAAAAATCTATCGCGACAATCATGAACAAATTTGAATATATGTTCATGATGCGACAGATCGCTATCGCTATCGCAATCGCAATCGCAATCACTATCGCGTCGATCCTTAAATGAACGCAAAAAAAAAAATTTAAAAATTAAAACCTCAATAAGTCTTGGATATGACCAAAGTGTTTCAAAATATATTGCTTAATAATAACATATGTACATATAATCATCATCTACTACTATTATTAAATGAAGTTGATATTTCTTTGTTCGGTATTTGTGAGAAAACGGCTGAACCGATTTTAATAATTTCTTTTTTTTTAATGATAACGAAATCGCATGGACCAGGTTTAGATAAAGCTACTTGTTCAATTTTGTGCTAGTGAGACCACGAAAAGAGACAAAAAAACTTAGAAACACAAATAACATCAACTTTGCCTTGTCGATTTTAATCAAATTATTTTTGTCGTTTAGAGTTTTTAAAGACGCAAATTTCAAGTCCAAAATCATGATTTTACGTCATAGAAGCTGAGCAATATCAAAAATATCATTTGTAAAATTCAGAATTTGATTAATTTTTCGTTGATCATGTCTCTCAAAAATGGCTCAGTGGTGATAATAATTTTTTTGTTCTTTATTCTCCTTTCGCTGCCTCTTCGCTAAATTTATGAGCAGAGGCGAGTGGCTGGCGATAGGAGGATATATGTTTTCTTATTCTTATATTTCCGGAGATATAGTGGTCGGGTTCAGTTTACTCCGAATGTAAATGTCAATTAGCCTCTCAAGGGTTTTTAAAACTTAAGAGGTTAGGCAAATAGGTCTAAAGTCTTTTGCGGTAGAGTGACTGGGTTTACCAGCCTTAGGTATAAAAACCACTTTAACTTCACGCCATGATTTTGGTACATATCCCCTAGTTAAGCTGCTTAGAAATATGTTTTCAGGTGGGGTGTGATGTGTTTTGCGCATTTTTGTAGCATCATAGGAAAGATGCCATCCATTCCCGCAGATTTGTACGGCGAGAAGGAGTTGATTGTATCCTTTCTTCTGTTATCATTTCCGCTGGTGTTATATGCTCCGTGTTTTCGTACTCATCGAGGTCATTACTCTTATGGGAGGTGCAGCCTGGAAAGTGAGTGTTGAGTAGGAGTTCAAGCGATTCGTAACATGATTCTGTCCAAAGGCCGTCGGAGTCTTTAAGAGAGCACAGTGCAATTGATTCTTTGGCAAGAACTTTTCTTAGCCTAAACGAATCGTTAGTGTTTTCTATCCCACTACAAAAGGCCCTCCACGAACAGCGTTTAGCTCGCTGGGTTTCTATCTTGAATTTTCTTTGGCTGGATTTGTAGATTTCCCAGTCACTGTCTGTTCTTGTGTATTTTGCAACATTGAAAAGTTTCCTTTAGGGGACATGCTTTCTCAAGAGCTTTACCGAAAATTTTAGTTAGGTCATCGGTTGTCTTGTCTATGCTTTCAGGCTCATGCATAGAATACGTCTGAAGAGTTCTTGTCTTTATCCCTACTTCCATATTAAAGATATCCCAGTTAGTTTTCCTGTGATTTCTATATGGTTTTAAGACATGATTTTTGTCCGGTATCAGAAATTCAATGATTTTGTGATCAGAGAATCTTTCATCTTTTAATACCTTCCATTGTTCTATCTCTACTGTATTTGTGTTACTTACTAGAGTGATATCAATTACCTCTTGCCTATTTCTAATAACAAAAGTTGGTTCTGTGCCTCTATTTGCAACTACATAGTATGTTATTTAGGATAAGGAATTCAAAAAGTGACTCAACTCTTGTGTTGATGTTGGTGCTACCCCATTGTATGTGATGGGAGTTCGCGTCGTAAACTATGACCAGGTCCCATTTTTCTCGTGCGACGCGCTGTACAAGTAGGCGAGTTAGTTTTGCTGGAGGTCCTTCTACTGCATCATATGGCATGTAGCACGATGTTATGATCAGCGGTGGGAGCCCGTCACGTTCATATTTGACTGTTGTGTGGTCTATATCACTGTAGGTAGATAGAAGAAAGAGATTAATCTGTTTCCTAGCCACTATACAGGTTCTGGTCTTACTATTTGTATCCACTTGTGCCGTTTTATACAGTACAAGTTCCTTTGAGTTTAGCCCCTTTATTTCGCCTTCTGTAATCCAGGGTTCTTGAACTAGGGCCAAGTCTATTTGTCTAGCCTCCCTGAGGTAGATCAGGTTGGCGCTGGCCGCCTTACTGTGATGTAGGTTTATTTGGACTATCTTCATCACAGTGCTTCGTCGCCTCCTCCGTTTTACTTTTATTTGCCGAATTGGCAATAAGCCTGAGCTTACATCGGTTTATACCGACGCGGACTTTGAAGTCGATCTTGTTCAGTAACGGAATTGATTTGTGACTGAGCAACACTGTCACTTCCGTACCGGATTCGTTGTAGTCCCCTACTTCTAGCACTTCCCAAGCATGGCTCAGTTGGTCTTTATTTAGAGATCTGAGGTACCTTTTGAACCGATCTCTAGGAACGTAAGGTCCCGTACAAAGAGCTTAGCCCTTGGTCTGGTCAACTGCACAATTTCTTTTTTGTCGATCAGACGAAGGTCAGCATTAGGACAAGGAGCTTTGGTCCTAGAGATGAAGTCTCGGAGCCATGTGAGAGTGTGAGAGTCCTCACAGGTCACTAGTTTGAATCCTTGGATGGTGTTAAGGGTGCCAAAGAGTGGCAGGGGTTCCCTATCTTTGACAATGAGGTCGTTTACCTCATCAAGGATTCTAATCTCAATTAGTCACCATTGGTCCTCAGTTAGCAACGTCAGCAACGGCGACTTGCTGACCAGTAACGGCTAGCAGTGAAAATCTGGCTCTTTTAGTTTTGTTTGAAAGTGAGCAAAGGGTGTCGTTAAGCCAAGCTCTTTTAGACGTACTACCAATCGGCTGGGGGTTGGTATGAGGGTGCACATTCCCGGGCGTCTTGAGTCTGTCCGAAATCAAGGTTCGGCCGGGCGTACGTCGGGTCCACTCCTTACGTTCGTCCGTGCTAGTCTCTGGAATCGTTCTAAGTCTGTGCTTGGCCTTGTCAAGAGCTTGTCTCTCCTTCTCCGTTAAGGTATCTGGAGTTCGTTTACGATTCTGACTGCGTTACGTCGTTGTCTTCGTAGGATCTCACGTTCGTTGAGTGCCTTGCGTTTGCCGGTAGCTTTAGAGTCAGGGGCTCTTTGCACTAGCCGCCGGGAATCGCTCGACAATACCTCTACGACTGTCGTACAGCTGTCGATTGTCGTGTCGTTTTTCGAGAGATCCTTACCACCGTCACCTGATTTAGGAGGGGAAGTCGCAACCTGATTGCATGTGGAGCTAAGGCTCTGGATGTTTTCCGGGTGCGTCTCCCCTCTTTTCCCTTACCAGGAGTTATCTTCTCTCCCTCCACGCTCGTACGAGCAAGAGGCTCGATGCAACGTCTGGTTGATGAGTTCGGTAACCCAATGGTTAGTTTAGGTGGCCGTTAACTCTCTTCTTGTTTTCGTGTCTTTGGACGGGAAAGCGTTGCCTGTGATCGCCTTGGTTGAGTTGTATCAATCGGGCTATCAGTCGACAACGCCTTCACTTCCCCAGGGACCATCTCCCCCTTCTCCAGACCCGTACGAACAAGAGGCTCGATGCAACGTCTGTTTGAAGTGTTTGATGATTCATCGGAGTTATCCTTAAGTGGTTCGGTCGGTGCGGTCGGCCTGACCCACAGATGGACTTTGCCGATCCGGGGGGCAGGTGGCCCCATCGAATTTATAGCGCTGGTGTCACCTGCAGGAGCATCTTCCTTTGGTGTACGAGCAGTAGGTTTGTTCTCCTTTAGTCGCTGTTCCTGCAGATAGGCACGTGCGTTATGTAGCCGTTTACGTTCCGTCTCTGTCAGTTCGTCCCATCCCTTCGTACCCAGTATTTTTATTGCCGTTCTGCAGTTGGAGATTTTACTCCGTCTGGATGACGTTGACAATCTGAAGAGGTTGGAGCTAGCGACAGAGCAGCTGTCGTCGACATCAAAAATCATCTTCTCCATGTCGGCATCAGCCGTTCTGACGCTTTCCCTGTCCCATACTCCAAGATTGGCGAAGGCGTTGAGGAGAAGATTTTCTTCTTCTTCTGTAATACTTTCAGTCTGGGGATCGGTGTTTATGGAGTCTGAAGTGCCCGATCCTTGCACTTTGGCCTCCTTAGTTTTGTTTGTTTTGTTATGATTCATGTTTAGGTCCCACGAGTAAGGGGGAAGGAAGATCCATTTGCACTCACCCCCTGTATGCAGATAAGGGGAATTGAAGTTAAAACTGGAGGTCCCCAGAGTTTGCGCTAGCACTCCCTCAGCCATGCAGGTCCCGGCGCGTCGTACCTTACCTTGGATGTTGATGCCTCTTAGTTTTCCATCCCTTCCTGCCGATTAACAACAGTTAGAGACGTACTTAAGCCCCACCACCACGAGAAGGTGGGCAATCGTCTGTGAGGTGTACTAAAGTGGGCAAAAGAATCTGCTGGATTGTGTTGTTCAAGCGGAAAAGCAATGTTCAGAGAAATAGGTGCACCGCCGGAACCACCAAAGAGTATTCTACGGGGTGATCACATTTAGTCAAAAAGTTTTTAAGAGAGTCCCAAAAAGTTTAACTCAGCCTTTCAAATGACCTCCTTTGGTTGTAAACGCATAACAGAAGGCAACTTTATTCCCACTTTTAAAATTTAGGGTCAAGTTTACCACCTTATAGGAACATTAATGCCTGACAGTAACGCTAATCCCAATTTCCTATTCATGCGGATACACAACAGTGGCGACGAGGAGGAGAAATTCACATAAAGATAAAAACTACAACAAATTAACATGGACAAAGATCAACTACAGAATCTCTTACAGGCAATCACAGCGGCGATTGAAGCAAATACTACTAAGCCAGCACAAACGGAAGCCATCCAGCTAGAAAGTTTCAATGCGAAAAACGAGAGTTGGGACATTTTCATCAAAGGCTGGAAAATTTCTTTAGTTTGAAGAATTAACGGGAGCAGACAACAGCGTGAAAGCCAGCAAAAGGGATTGGCTGATTCACGCAATCGGTCTAAAAATCTTACTTCTTTGCAACTTAACCAGCCCAGACGATCTTAAAACAAAAGTGTATGACGATCTGGTCAAACTAGTTAAAGATCATTTACACCCAGCACCGAGCGTAATTGCAGAGCAAAACAGATTTTCAAAACGTAGCCGGCATGAGGGGGAAAGCATTGCAAATTACGTTGCACATCTAAAGAAAATGTGCATAAACCGCGATTTCAAATGCGCTTCTTGTAAAGCATCGACTGCCGATGCACATTTGATTCAACAATTCATAAGCGGTCTCCGAAATACACACTGGTTGGAGAAACTTATCCAGTTGAAGGAACCAAATAACACCTTCGCCGACTGTGTAAATACCAAGCTGGCTATGGAATCCGTTCAAAAAGATTCCAAATCACTAAAATCAGCTGTCAAATGCACGTCTGCGAAATCCAAACGTACAGAGAACATCGTCGAAAGATCAAACGTTCAAACCAAACCAAATTCAATTTCTGTTTTCGATGTGGGAGTAAAGATCACTTACCGAATGCATGCAAACATACTAGGACTGTATGTTCGAAGCGCCGAAAAGGCGGTCATTTGGATCGCGTTTGCATGAGCGGGTTACGAACTTTCTAACTTGTCCAAGGTCAGAATAAAAGCAAGACCAGTAATCAGAACCAACTGCAACAAATATCATCATACACGGAGGAGGAAGACGAAGCCGAAAAATACTACATAAATAACCTGAGAGAGGGCGTTCATCCGGAGGAGAGGAGGAAACCGAAGAAAATTATGCTAGAGTTAGTTCTGGATGGAATTTTAAAGCAGTTAAAATTAGACACAGGTGTGGCAGTGTCATCGATCTGTCATCAGGAATTTATCAGTTCATGGCGTGAAAAGCGCATTCACAAATCAGATGCTCCGTTCCGAACGTACACAGGAGAGGTTATTTTTCGACTGGGATATACTACAATGCACGTGAAATATAGTGATAAAAAAGCAAGGGCAAATATATACATTATGCCGGGCATGGTGGATGCAATTTTCGGGAGGGAGTGGCTGAAATTTTTCACAGTGAACTACACCAATTGCATGAAACGATTTTACCTCAACCAAAGGAGAAAATACTGCATGATCTAAGTGGTCTGGCGTGGGCAAAATTAACAACTACGAAGCCACACTTTTGGTTGATGATAATGTCAAGCCAATTTTCGTTGCCGCCCGCAAGGTACCGTATGCCCTAAAAAGTAAAATGGAAAGCGAGATTGATCTCCTGGAAAAAGGAGGTATTATAACAAAAATTAAATACAGCGAGTGGGTTACACTGGTGGTGCCAATCGTTAAAAAAGATGGGTCGATCAGATTATGTGCCGACTATAAAATCACATTAAGTAAGGTTCTTAAGAGTGATCATTCCAATTCCAGACCCAGAAGACATTTTTGCTACAACAATGCTCGGGGCAAGTTCTTTTCAACTTTGGACTTGAGCGAGGCATATTTGCATATGCCAGTGGATGAGAAAAGCGCGGAAATGCACACCATTTCAACCATTAAGGGAGACTATCGGGTGAATCGAATAATGTTTGGCACAAAGGTTGCACCAACTATGTGGCAGCGCTATATTTCGCAAACGTTGAGCGATATTCCAGGAGTATGTGTATTTTTCGATGACATTAAAGTACAAGGATCAACTTTCGAAGAACACTTATTTCGCCCTAAGGAAGTACTCCAAAGATTAAACATATGTTAGCAAATGTAAGTTTTTCGAAGACTCAATCACTTACTTAGGTGATGTCATTTCGGGAAGAGGACTTGAGAAAACTCAGGGCAAGATTAAGGCCATTGCAGTTGCGCCCACTCCGCGAAATGTCACGGAAGTTAGAAGCTGGTTGGGATTAGTCAATTATTGCGGAAGGTTTTTGCAAAATCGAAGACACTGCACTCGTTGTACAAATTGCTGCAAAATAACGTAGTTTTCAGTTGGAACAAGGGATGTGAAAAGGCGTTCAATCTCATCAAAAAGGAAATTACTTCAGATGTCGTACTCTGTGCTTATGATCCCAAATTACCGATGTCATTGACTACTGACGCGAGCCCTTATGGCCTGGGAGCTGTGTTATCCCATAAGTTCCCAGATGGCCAGGATCGTCCCATCGCGTACGCGTCACGTCCACTTCAGAAAGGAACTACAGCTAGATCGACAACGAGGCGACTGCTATTTTCTGGGCATTAAAACGCTTTTTCCGATATTGCTATGGGCGTAAGTTCACTTTAATTACAGATCATAAACCTCTTGTTGCTATTTTTAGCCCACTGCTCCATATCATCCAGCCACGAATGGCCAGGCTGAGCGTTTTGTGCAGAATATGAATGCCGCACTGCGGAAGATGATGAACGATCCGGGCAACCTAAACTTTAAACTTGCTAACTACCTAATGCGATACAGGAAAACTCCAAATGCTACAATGGGGGTATCGCCATGTACATTGTTCCAGCAAAGGGATATTCGAATCGTTCTGGACTTAGTTCGGTCCAACATCGAAGATAGCGTCCGAGGACGGCTGAGGGCAGCATACCCAATTGGAACGCAATACTATCGTGGCGATACGGTTCAAGTGAGAAATTACACCAACAAGGATAAGAAATGGGAGTTTGGAAAAATAGTTCGAAGATATGGATTTTTTCACTATTACATCAACGTACATGGGAAACTGTGGCAAAGACATACAAGTCAAATCTTGAAGTGCCGTGTAAATCCCGCCGCAGTAATCAAGGTTTCGGATCTAGAAGTATCTCCAGAATTTCCTACAGTACAACCCATCATCAATGTTTCAAATTTACCGACTACCCCAATTGCACCAATGTCAACGAAAGACCTCCAAGTACCAGAACCGATACAAGATCCTACTCAAACTCCAACTATTTGCGAAGAAGATGAAAGTATCAATAAGAACAACAGTGTAACACCAGAACAAGGAAGCTGTTTGGACAACACCACGAGTGAGGCACTAACATTGCGGAGAAGCTCTCGCCTTAGGAAAATAGTGGAACGCTATATTCCGATTTAGTGGGAAGGACTGTTGTGTATTTGCCTGAACAAAAGAATAAAAGAACAACAGCGCACCTACTGGAGATTTCTGACGGACGTCCCCATTTTCCGATTGTCAAAACTACGCATAATTGTTTTTCTCCCCTTCTAATTTTGGCACTCGCACCTTGTGGTACTCTTTCTTTGTACTTAGTTATGAGCTTTATATATATATTTGAACTAAATTAATTTCCTATTCTTTTACTCGAGATACTCATGCATACATACATACATACATACATAATACCTACAAATCTATTTCATGGGGAATTCAGAAGCTGAAATCATTTTTGTCTTAAAACTGGCAGGGGGCAAAGCAAGGCGAGAACGGGTCAGCTAGTAACATAAAAAATAATTCGTTTTTATACGCAATCACTTGGCAATTAATCAAGTACATAAAATAATCGATGTAAATGATAAAGCTATTAAAGAAAACAAGATTTGCTTAATATTATTCCTAAAATTTTATTTTGGGACAAGTTTTGTCAATAAACACTTTTATGATATTTGGGAGTTGTACCTCGTGAATAGACTCTTCTCAAAAGACTATTCAGAAAAATTGGTCTGGGTGCGACCGGCAAGGTCCACACGACTAACTTCCCAGTGTATCTCAATCAACTTGAAGATATCTCATCAATACCACTCATCAACTAAGAATGCTGAATTAACATTTCTTTACTTACAAGTAACTAAACAACAATATTGATAACAGACTACGCAGCTGACAGCACAATACAATTTACTTTCTTCATGAATTGTTCAAGACTGACATCACAAAACTACTGCTTTTCACCTTGAACCGTTCAAAATCATCAGTAGGAGATTATTAACCATATCCTCAAGAATTTGATCATCTTCAACAAACATTTCCATATTGGCTTGTCACAAAAAATAATAACTAGCAGAAATTGATGAAGCTCTCATAACATCAATCAGCCCATACACAACATATGCAATTAAATCGGATTTAAAATGGAAGAAATCGACTTTACATAAGACTTATCAAAATATGAAATAACAATATTTTTTCATAAATACTATTTATATGTTCTTATAGAAATGGAAAAAAGCATTGTTTCATCGAAAATAACTTTTACGGTTAATAACTTCTACTTACAACCATGTTCCACGTGATAATTTATTTTTTAAATGTTAAATGTACATCCGACTATTACCTCCAAATGTTTTCTCAAACATAATATTCTTGTATTAATTGCATATTAATATAGCAACCTTGAATTGCAAAAAGATTGTTGATTTTTTTATATCGAAGAATATATTCACATCCCATTTTTTATTATTATTATCGTTATCAACGTCGTTTTTTTTGTTATAACTAATTGTTACGAGTTGGCTAGTTCGAAATCTCATTATTCTCCCGGCCTGATAAGATAAATTTAAAATTCTGCACATTCATCTAGTTTTTGTTCATAAGTATTTTTTTTTAATAATATTTTTTTTAAAATAATTGCTACGGCATTCATAAAAATTTTGCTAAAACATACATTTATAATATTAAAAAAAATCGCTACGAATTTATTTAGAATCTGCACGAATGAATAGTACAAATCATCAATTTCAAAATTCAGCTAGTTTGCCTTTATTTTCTTAGTTATTTAATTACTTACAAAAAACTACTGTACCGATTTTTCTGGAAACTTAATCAGTTCATAGTTACGTAATTACGCGTCAAATGAACCCGGTCCCATGTCCATATCATCTTTGGTTCTCGAGATAATCGAGGCGAAAAATAATTCCGAACGCACATACGCACATACGAACATACGCACATACGTACATACACACACACAGACAGCTCTGTATAAACGTTGGATTTGGATTCAGGTGACCTTAAAACGTGGAGATATGTCAAAATTCGCGATTCACAAAATCGGCCCCATTACAACAACTTCCCATTGGGAAGTTAATAATTCGATTTTATATGCAATCACTTGGCAATTAATCAAGTACATAAAATAATCGATGTAAATGATAAAGCTATTAAAGAAAACAAGATTTGCTTAATATTATTCCTAAAATTTTATTTTGGGACAAGTTTTGTTAATAAACACTTTTATGATATTTGGGAGTTGTACCTCGTGAATAGACTCTTCTCAAAAGACTATTCAGAATAAATAGCGGCTGGGGTACCGCAAGGAAGTATTCTAGGCCTACTCTTTTACTAATTGTACGCTCTTGACATATCGCAAGGAGAAGACACCACATTAGGTGCTTTTGCCGAACTGTCATTTTGATGACAGGCAAAAGCGAAACATTAAATAGGGTAAATGAATGTACAAATGCTTGGCAAATTGTGCTCAACAAAAACAAATCTGTTCATGTACACTTTACCTATAGAAAAGTGAATAATTTAACTATTTTTTTTCAATTTGATTCAATTCCATTTTCAAATGAGGCTAAATACCTCGGAATGACACCTGACGCAAAGTTCGAGTGGAGGCACGTGAAAAGAAAATGCAAAGAAATAGGAAATAAATACAGAGAAATTTACTGGTTACTTGGAATATATTTCAAGTGTAACGTATGGATATGCATAAAGATATCGGAACTCTCACTGTGGAAGACAAAATTAAAAGCTTTGCTTGAAAACACAAGAACCTATTAGAAAGACATGTGAACAATGGAGTTGTACAAATCCTAAATGAGCGAAATTTATTTACACCTTCAACAGAGAATGAAACCTTTCGACCTTACTCGATAAATCAGAACAGCGCTAAAATTGCGGATAAAGCAGGAATTTTCAACGGAAAGATACCTGCCAAACTTTCCAATATTGTAAATATAAACCGATTGGTAAGTCAATACTTAGTTGCAGCCAAAAGGGCCAAATTTTTAAAAGGGATTTTTTTTAGTGGCTAAAAATCCCACACTGCCCTGAAGATTTTTTTCTACTCTCGTGGGGAAAAACCTAGCAGCGGATTGCATACAAGTTTCTGCTTTTTGCTTAGTAAAATTTCAAAAACTTTTGACAGATCACCAGCGTTCTTTTAAATGTATAAAAATCTCACAATAATTTCTTTCCTTTTGCAGCAGAAACCACAGCAGCCAACTGGGCCAGGACCAAAGCAGTCACCTGGCCCACGTCCAGGAGGGCCTCGACTACCAGGTCCGCAGCAGCCTGGTGATGTAAGTACGAAAGCGAAATATGCACTCAATGGTTAAACATTTTCATCTGCATATTTATCTTTTCCGTTTAACATCAAGGATCATGTTCATGTTCCGGGAATGCCATATGACTTCGAGTATGCGGTCAACGATGTGGCCACTGCGAATGATTATTCACACAAAGCTAGCAGCGATGGTGATGTCGTAAATGGTGAATATCGCGTCGCATTGCCCGATGGGCGCACACAAGTTGTGCGCTATTCTGCCGATTGGAAAACTGGTTTTCACGCGGATGTGAGTTACGAAGATTAATCACCATTCTCTCAAGTGGCTGCTGGAAATCCTTAGAGCGTATATAAGTACTAATGTATCTAAAATCTACGTAAATAACTCAAACATTGTTATCAAGAGGTCAAACTATGAAACAAATTTTGTTTTTTGAAAAAGAATCTAAAAGCTAGACCAAAATAACTTAAGTTACTTAAAAACCCAGCATGCTCCCCTCAAACACAGCCCTTATCAATCACTTCCCACTAATGATTCTCTTATTGATTTAGAAAAAATATATATATGTGAGATGTGATGCTCTCCACTTTCTACTTTTATGTCTGTTGAACGTAGTAATTAATCAGTCTTTAAATACACATTTCATTCGAGACAAGAAGTAATTATTCTATCTACCCAAACAAAAACACTATGGCGTCGTATTTTTCTTTTAATTATGACTTTTCCGTATTTAATTTTAAACGGATACGTTTATATGATTAATTTTCTGTAAATAAAAATTTAATGTAATACTTTTCAATTCTGTGTTTCCGTTTTTAATTCTAAATCGAAATATTTTTCTTTTAATACAATCATTCTCTAAAAAAAGAACTTTCTAATATGTATTTGTCCAGGCATAAATTCATTTCATATCACTCCATTTCAAATTATAGCCCGTCGATGTGGCACACCTCCCATTTGGAGGTATAATCACTTTAAATAGTATAAATTGTGAACAATTAACGGTTTAATACATTTTGTAGCGACAATTAAGTAGCGCATACAAATTTTAGATCTGTGTAATTTTACGCAGTCACAAAATAGTTATGGCTCCTTAAACTCAAAATTATTAAAATTTATTATTACAATTTTTTACCTCAAAACTTTTGCTAATAAAAAACTTTTTTTGTTAAACTTTTATCTTTGACAAATTTTCTAAAAATTGTATTACAACTTTTTTACGTGATTAACAGAAGCAAAAACCATTCTATATCAGAAAAAATGGGCAAAAAAATGAGTGTACTGAATTAGTCTTAGAATACAGTGGTAGACATTCTTATGCGCACACCTTAAGAGTTTTATGCATTTCATTCCCCTAGAAAGAACTTCCAAATCTAAAAAAATTTTTTTTTGTCTTTGTAACTTTTTTGTATGAGTATTTGTTATGAGAGAAGTATTAAGTAAGTAACGGTACTGAATTCAAAGAAAAAATGCGCAATGTGTGAAGTTACTCATTTCAGGCTACGACATTCGTATGAACGCATCAAACAAAAGTTGTGCTTAGAACGCGAAATCGAATTGTGTTTTGTAAATTTTGTTTTGTAAAGAAAGGAAGTGTTTTTAAAAAAGGTTTGTGTGCAGAATTTGTGTTCAAAATTTCGTTCTAAGTGTTGTTTTTACAGCCATGCCTTCTGGAAAGCGATTATCTGGTGCGGAGCAGTTATCCTTTAGATTATTTAAGGACGAAGGCTACTACAGACAAATTGCAATCAAAATAAATCGGTCAGAGACTGTCGTAAAATTTTTTTTAAATAAAGGCGAAAATTATGGTGTAAAAGGCTCCAAGAAAAGGCAGCAAAAAATTATTTTTACGACAGAAAGGTCAAATTCGTCACGAAGCGACACAAAACCGATTGTCTTCAAAACAAATTAGAGATTAACTGGACCTTCCTGTCACACCTTTGGGGTATTCTCGCGAGGAATGTTTATGCAAATGGACGACAATTTGCTAACGTACACGACTTAAAAACAGCCATACGCGTCGAGTGGTCTCAAATTGGTCTTGACTGTCTTACCAATTTAACGAATTCAATGCCAGATCGAATTTTTGCAGTGATTCGGAACAAGGGAGGCCACACAAAATATTAAAAGTTGCTAAGCCCTCAAAAATTTAAATTTTTGTATTAATTTTCTTTTGTAATCCAAGGCGCGTTCATACGAATGTCTAACCTAATTTTATATTTATTAAAAAAAAATATACACACATATTTATAAAATTTTTTTTTTTTTTATAATTTACCCGCACTCAAGGGGTTATGAATACCCTTTTAATGTTTACACACAGTGCGGGCGTTAAAGGAAGATAGAGAGAGAGAGAAAGAGATTGGTGTAGTGGTTTGAAACTCAGGTGTATTAGGTTTCACATATTAGCTCCAGGGGTGGGTGTCCAGATAACTGGGGAGGTTGTTTGATGTCATTTATTTGTTTTGTCTTCGCTTTTGATTCACAGTATTTTTTTCCCGGTCATAAGCATATCAATCATCAACAGACGGAACAATTTATCCAACCATATGACAAACCTACTGCCAGTATTATGCCTTCGCAGTAGTGTTGTCATAAGCTTTCGCAATTGTTCCGACTGCCTCTTATCATATAATGCTTGCTGACATCAGGGATTGAACTGTGAACCATCAGCTCTACAAACGATGACGCTACCACTACACCATTGCCACTTAAATTAAGTAAAACTATAGTTAACAAACAAATTTCTCTTTTTAAAAAATGATTAAAAAGTTTTTGATTAAAAATTATTTTAAATAAATATAGTGCGCTCATACGAATATCTACCACTGTATTTCACATTTTTTATTCGCCTTAACTTCAGGAATTCAGGAAAAAATTCTATAAAAACGAAACGGATGGGCCGATTTTATCGGAATTTTGTACATGATATAAGAGAGAAAAGTTCTCATCACGATAAAAAAATTATGGTTCTGGTCCAATAATTAAGTGTACTTCCAATATAACTGTTTTGAAAAAAAAAATGGATTTTTACACATTGTTCTTACCAATTTTCTTCTTGTTCTTACCTTGAGTTGCTTTACTAATTATTTCGCAAAAAGATGTTAAATGTTAGAAAAATAAATTAACACCACAAATATCGTAGTCTCGCTACTACTTTATACGATTTAATTTATTTGCTTTAATAAGTTAATAAGTTCTACGCTTCTTCAGAAAACAATTTTTTGTTTTCGGTTCAGACCTCAGATTTGTAATGTTGGGATCTGATGATATTAGCATAAGATGAATAACATTCTCGTTAGTTGCTAAACGAGAACACTACCTAGTGTTGTGAAATCTATAGCATCTGTAATCCCTGTTTCTGCTTTCTTGGGCTTCTTCTGAAAGTGCCCCTACAGGCAGTGTTGCCGATTGTATAATTTCAGCTAGGTGCATTAAAATCTTATGCACAGTTGCTAGCATATAATACCAAGGATGTAATTCAATGGCCAACAGAGCTGTCTCCACCGTATAAGCTCCAAGTTTAGAAGGGTCAATAGGAAAATTGCTGCAAATAGTTTCTAAAATTACACTGAATTTTTTTATTAATCTTCAATCTATTTTGGTTATATCTGCCGTCACAGTAGGGTTCCCAAAAAATCTTCGTGAAGTGTTGCCATCATTGGTTGTACCCGCTCCTTGGTTAACATTATCTACTTTTGTCCCCACTTTTTCAATGAACTCTTTTTGAATGCTTTTTTTTCTTCTTCTTTAATATTACGAGTAGATTTTGTTGTTCTCCAAGCTTTAAAACTTAGATTATAACTTAAATGTAATATGTATGTATTCCATAAAACGAATACAAGCATGCAGTGGACACATTTCAATTTGAAGAGCTTCTTCATTTGATGGCTCTGCCTGAAGTGCCGATAAGTTGTTCATGTCCTTCGGCTTAGCGCCACAAATAAAACAATTGCTTGTGGAAGACGTATTTGTCACAGCCTGTGACAATAGTGAAATATAATTGATGGTTAACCCTGATAACATGCGATTCAACATTTATAATAGTTTCATGCAAATTTTTTATTTCATTTACAACTCGATTCTTTTCTTAGCGTTGTAATGTTCGCAGTACCATGTCGCTCCGTTACCTCTCACTGCAATGCACTCTCCACAAGGCCGGAGGTACTCTGCACCTTATTTAGGGCAATGCAATTAATGAGTTATCGATGTGACGAAATATAGCGATGATGATGAGTGCATTAATCTACTACTATTATAAAAATGTAGTTGATATTTCTTTGTCCGGTATTTGTGAGAAAACGGCTAAACTAAATTTTTTTTATTGATTACGCAACCGCATGGACTAGGTTTAGCAGGGACGTGCCGTGATGCTCTTAGCAGGGTGTTCTATACTTTTTTTTGTTAGAGAATAACGTCTATTCTCAGTTTTCTCCAGGACCACGACGAGGACGTGATAGACTACGATCCCATTTTTTGATTTTTGTTTCTTTTTTTTTTTTTTTTGTTTTTTTTTTTAGATTAAATGTTTAAATACGTACTGTTATGAAGTATTATTTGTATTATTTGTTCAATACGTCTACTTTTTTTCAAAAAAGTCTCCAAAACTTCATCATAGAAACTGTTCTTGCTTTTTATTTCCTTTAATAATGTTTTTTCTATGGAAATTAAAGCTAGCTCCGATAATCTTTCTTCAAGCATCGTGTTTCTGGAATAAGATTTTATTCGCTTGAGTGCAGAAAACGATCTTTCAACTGAACTGCTTGTTGTTGGTATTGTTAGCACTAAAGAGCTCAGTTTCAAAATTTCAGAAAATGTATCTTTTAAGTCCATATTCTGCAGAATCCCAGGTATGTCTTTGACGAAAATATTGCGGAATTGCACATGAGAAAAAAATACATTTAACTCATTCTTGAGTTTGACGAATTCAAAAAAAGGACCATATGAATTTTTTAAGCTATCGAAAGCTTGAACTGGGAAACTTTTTTCGTAAATACTGAAATTCTAAAAATTTTAAATCTATCAGGGACTTACATCCATTTGGGTTGACAAGGTGTCAATAATTTCAAAATAGACTCGCCTGTATCGCAACTCAAGACCTGTTAAATCTTCGCCTCGTTTTGGAATTGGATTTACAATATTTTTAGCAGTGTTGAATATATTTTGAAACTGGGATCTGTTGTTTAAAATTTGCATTTTTGTTATTTCAATTTGCTCACAGCAATATTGAATGTCGAAAGACTTTGTTTGTAACACATTAAACAATACATCGGTAAATGAAAAGATGTCATTAAACGTGTTTAACAAAAAAACTGTGTTAAAGGTATTGAGGAATTGTAGAAATCCTCTTGCTTGAATTGCATCGGCACTCCAAGTAATTGGATCATCAATAATTTCTTCAAATAATATGGTCAAATCATAAATATAAGTATGAACCACATTAACAAGTCGCGATGAATAGTTCCATCTTGTGGGGGCAACTGTTGAGAGTCTGCGTTTCACAATTTGTTCCAAAAAAAAAGTTCTCTTGGTTGATTGGGAGAAAAAAGCCGATAGCCCGGACAAACTAATAAAAAAGATTTTGACGTCGTGAAGGAAATTCACACATTGTGATAAAACAAGGTTTAAAACATGAGCATTACAGTGTACGAACATTGGGTTTGAGAACTCCTCTCTAACCCTGGCTTGTGTTCCATTTAAATCACTGGACATAACCGCTGCACCATCGTAGGTTTGAGCTACTAGCTTTCCACCCCAATTTTTAGATTTGATTAAATCTATCAATTTTTTGGCAATAGCGGCTGCCGTACGATCAGAACTCATATCCCAAATTTGATAAAATCGCTCTCTAGCTAAACCCTTAACATCAACGTACCGGAAAACGACGGATAATTGAGCCTTTTTCTTGATATCTGTGGCTTCGTCAAGCATTACAGACAGAAATGGCGCTTCACTTATTTCTTTGTCAATATTATTAGAAATAACAACTGCAATTGAATTTATTAAATCATTCTGTATGTTGTTTGAAGTGCCCTTAAAAACAATAGCCGTAGACAAGTGTCGTTCTAATTTTCCGTCATATTTAGCAATCAAGTGAAGAAGCTCAACATAATTACCTCTGCTGTCTGATGTCTCACTTTCATTATTGCCCCTAAAATAATTCCTGAGAACCAAGAAAACATACTGAATCAACAAGCCGTTCCAAAACTTGACGATTTTCAGAAACTTGTTCATTGGGACGTGAAACTGAATTTAGTTTTTGTTCATCGAGCAATAAATCAATTCTAGTATTTCCGAACATCTATAGTACTAAGCAGTTAATAATATGCATCTCTGAAGTTGTGTGCTTTGTCATTGCAGCAGTTAAATGATTTAGATCATTGTAACCTGTTGTCCAGACACCCCTTTCTTGATTACTTGAAAAAAGTAAACAAGGTCAACAAAATAATTTATTAAAAACGCGGCAACCACATAACCAAAATTTTCCTTCATAATTAGAGGTCTGAAAATGTCTTCTAAAAGATTTACTTTTAGTTGCTACCTTACAAATTAGATCCGGAAGCGACGGTGTTGGCCTTCCAGAACTAATTATTTCCAATTTTCCCTCAGAATTTAATTGAGAAAAACCATTTTCGAATAATTTTTCAATAACGCATCGACAAGTCATATTTTGCTCATAGATATATTTATTGCTTGAAAAAGAATAATGTACACGTCTACTCGACTGCCAAAATACGAATGAATAGTGTTCTGTTGCTGTTAGCCTTCGCTTCAGTCGATATGGGGTTCTACAAATATAGAGCACATCGAACAATAACCAGTGTGACCATTAGTTTCTCTCAAAGATATTCCACTGAATCTGAAAGGTGGAATATTTATACATATTCCACTTCAATATTTTTATATTCCACTTGGTAATACACCTTAATAAAAAATAAGTAAAAGTTTTATGGAGAAAAAATATTCCACTTTTATATGCGATTATTTTTCGAAAGAAATACATATATTCTCTGCAGCTCAAAAATATTCCAGAAATTGAACATTATATTTCACTATGGTCACACTGTAACTTATATTGAGAGAAGAGAATCGAACAATTCCATTCTTCTTTTATTTCCTTTTCCGACCCTTTCATACATTCACTCACAGGTAACCGATGTGCGCCATGGTCTGGAGAACCCAAATTCATGTGCTTTTACAGGCGGTTGTTGGGATTTTGAATGTGGTAGAATTTTTTTTATATGGAGATTTCCTTTGGGTTGGTGCTCTAGTAACTGGAGAACAACTTGGCGAGTCGACGTTAAACTGAATTGAACAACAAGTTGATGTGGATAGGTTGCGCGCGAGTTATATGATAAACTGCATGATGCACTCTTTCGAAATTGGGTCATTTATAATTTACTCATGTCGTCGTTCAATGCCCGGATTTCGAAAGAGTGTCCATTAAGCATTTATCATTTATTGCATTATTGTCACTTGTTGGAAGTAGGTCAATTGTGATTGCCTAATATTGATTCGGCGGGCAATGCCCGAACTCCAACAAGTGCAATTCAGCAATAAAACTTGGCTTGCCTTCCGACGGTTGATTAGAGTAAGAGTCAGTCAGTAAGATACATGAAGTGAATAAAGTACATTCGTAAAAAAGTAATTGGTTTTCTAAATTTGTAACTGGCGCAGTCGAACGGTTGAACCCAAAAGTGAACTTGAAAATTGAATTCTATATTTGGAACTGTACATAAAAAAGCAAACGATCCTAAAAGTGAATTTGAAAATTTTGAAACTGTGCAAGTAAAAAAAAAAAGGAAAGGAAATACCTAATAATGAGTGAAATTCAGTCAATGGCGGCTGCCCTGGATGGATTAGTAGACAGGGTCAACGCCATATCTATACTGCAGCACGCATCGTTCAACAGTACAGCTAACATAATGAGGGAGATAAATTACATCAAAGAATTTAATGGAGACAAGTCGACTCTGACTCGTTTTATACACTTGGTGGATACCCATTTGGCTACTACTGAAGAGGCGAGAAGACCCGAGATATGGACAGCTATAAGGCAAACCAAACTGACAGGAAGAGCTCAAGAACTTGTACTTAGCAATGGACTGGAATCGTGGGAAGATGTCAAGGAATCGTTCAAACATAATTTTCGACCTGTGATAAATATAATGGACCTAACGAACAGGATATTTTACCTCAAAGTGAGTTCGATAGTAGATTTAATTAATAAAGTAGAACATTTAGTTGCGGAAATAAACACAGCCGCTTTATACGAAAATGACAGTGACTCTTTTAGGAAATTACAATACCATACAATAATTGTAAAAATCAAAAGTTTTTGCATCGGTAATTTAGCTAAGGAAGTAAGAGATATAGATAGTCTACAGGAAGTAAACAAAATATTATATGATTATGCAAGTTATGAACAGGGGAATTTTCAATCAAATCAATTTAGATTTACTGACCAAACACCACAAAATTCAAGGAGTTTTCAGCAACCCTATTCTAGTCAGGATACAAATTATTCTAGGTCACAGAATCCGAATTCCAGGTCCGACAGTAGACAATATAGGGTTAGATCTAACTATCAACCGAATCCTAGCTCATCTAGACAATTTAGAAGTTCGCAGAAAAATATCGAACATAAGGACGTCAATATGGTGGAATCAAATCATAAATATCCGATTGAAGAAGTTCATTCTAATTCTAAACTAATGGGGGAAAATAAATCAGCGGGAATCGATGGCATTAGAGTGCGTGACATTAAAAGCAATGCAGTTATTTTTGCTCCCGTAATTTCGAGGCTCATAAACCTAAGCTTAAGTCAAGCTAAAGTTCCTCAAATACTTAAGACCGCTGTTGTACGCCCTATCTATAAAGGAGGAACAAAAAGTTTGCTAAGTAATTACAGACCAACATCAATTTTGCCGGCTATTGAGAAGTGTTTGGAAGAAGTAGTTAAAAGGCGACTCCAAAACTTTGTGGAAAAACATTCCCTTATCCACGAAAAACAGTTTGGTTTTCAAAAAAACAAAAGCACGGGAAAGCTTATGGGAGAATTTGCAGATACCATCAATGGAAGCTTGAGTAAAAACCACCATGTTATTGTTTTGTTCATGGATTTCAGTAAGGCATTTGATACTCTGAACCATAAAAAACTAATAACAGCGTTAAATCGATTAGGCGTCCGAGGTATACTGGCTGACTGGTTGCAGAACTATCTAAGTGAAAGATCTTTTCGAGTGAAGGTGGGAGACAGTTTCAGTAATGATACACCGGCTCCTTTCGGAGTACCGCAGGGATTGAAACTGGGACCAATTTTATTCATCCTTTTTACCAACGAGCTGCTTCGGGTTTTCAAAAATAGTACCCCTTTCGCATTCGCAGATGATACAGTTCTAGTCGTCCAACATAAATGTCTTGATACTGCTACGAGAATAATGCAAGAGGAGTTTGATAAAGCTGTGGAATGGTGCCATGACAATGGACTTATATTGAACCCCTCCAAAACTAAGATGATGCATATTCGCGGGCCACATCATATATTAACTCAACAGAATATCAGTTTTCGTAGCAGTATCTGCCAAAATACACTGCCGAACCAGACCATCGAAGTTGTCGAAAGTTATAAATACCTAGGAGTCATCATCGACAGCCATTTCATTTGGGACAAGCACATCGACAAACTCCGCTCAGATCTCAAAAAGGCGATGTTCGCTCTGTACCATTTAGGACATTATTCGACGCTTCAGGTCCAGAAGCAAGTTTACTATGCACTAGTCGAATCAAAATTGCGGTACGGGAGACTTGCTTGGGGCAACGCATCAAATACACATATAAACAAGCTACAAAAACTTCAAAACACCATTCTAAAGAAGATCAACAGAAGACATCCATCAAGCACATCCGGTGAAAATTCTTTTAAGGTACTGACGGTCAAACAAATTTTCAAGCTAACGCTATGTTTAGAACATTATGATGACATCCGATTTAAAAGACCCATTGACCATCAACACAGCACGAGAAGGCGAGTTCGAGGTATGCTACAAACACCATTATGCAGCAACAACTACGGCAGAAGACAACTGAACCATAGCGTTCCAACTGTGTTCAATGAGCTTCCCTCAAACTTGAAAAATATTATAAATTTTAAGACCCGCAAAAAGCATTTAAACAATTTTTTTCTTGCTAATACGAACTCTTAATATCTTTGCCTTTTTAATCATTTAATTATTTAATTATGAAATATTTTTTCCTTAAATATGTGAAGATAATTTAAAGCTCACAAACTTTTGAAATGCAATCTTCTGCAGATAAGCCCCTCAGGCTTCGCAGATAAATGAATAACGATGTAAATAAATGTAAATAAACATTCTGTGGAGGAGCCGGTTTTTCTCAACGGTGCCTCGGTAACAAAGTATTAACACCCTTTATCAGAAATAATGAAAAGCACTACTGTCTCTGGGATACAGGTAGTACTATCACTATCTTAAATACAAATAAAATAAAAGAAACATATAAAGAACTAGATAAAGTGTTCATTCAACTTAATACTGTGAATGGTAGAACCAATGCACAGTATACAATTTATCAAGTTCCGGTACCCCATGAATTTGGGTATAATTCTAATTTTTTCATAAAAGCATATGGCATGAATTTAGTAGACAAGGATTATAGTTTATTATTAGGGATGGACATTATCCAAAATATTGTAAAAGATATAAATTTAGAAAAAAATCAAATCCATTTTAAAAATGATACCATATTACCTATGACTCAGAACAGCACAGGTGAATGGGAGTGTTTCGAATTGAAAGATGAAGGCATAATAACTATGGAAGAATTGAATTTGGAGGAAAAAACTAAACTAGGAAATCTGCTTGAAAAATATGGAAACTTACAATATAGAGAAGGAAATATATTGACCAATACGGAAAGTATTATGCATCAAATAGACTTAGTTCCAGGAAACACAGGGTTTCACTGTAGGCTATACCGATTACCACAGAAACATGAGGAAGAAGTAATTAGACAGGTTTCCGAATTGGAGGCTCAGGGAATCATTAGGAAATCCAAAAGTCGGTATGCATCACCAGTGGTTATAGTAGCCAAAAAGCCGAATACCAATGGTGAAGTTAAATACCGAATGTGTATTGATTATAGAAAACTTAACGAGATCACTGTCGATGATAAGTTTCCATTGCCCAACATAGAGGGAATTCTCACAAAATTAGGGCGATCACAGTATTTCTCAACGCTAGATCTTGCAAAGGGCTATCACCAAATATTAATGAGGCCCCAAGACATACATAAGACAGCATTTGCAACGCCAATGGGTCTATATGAATTTGTCAGGATGCCGTTCGGGCTTAAGAATGCCCCGGCTACATTTCAGCGTTTGATGAATGAAATTCTAAGGGAATATATTAATAAAATTTGTATTGTCTATTTAGACGATATTTTAATTTTTTCAACTACTATTGAAGAGCATTTATTAGCCTTAGAAAAAATGTTCAAGAGACTTCAAGAGCACAATTTAAAAATACAAGCCACTAAATGTTCATTTTTCCGGAAAAACACAGAATTCTTAGGGCACATCCTAACTTCAGAGGGAATGAAACCTAACCCTAACAAAATCGAAGTGATCCAAAATTATAAAATACCCGGCACTGAAAAACAGCTTAAAGGTTTTTTAGGAGTCACGGGATACTATAGAAAATTTATTCAAGGATATGCTAAAATCGCATATCCTATGATTAAGTACTTGAAGAAACAGAACACCAAAATAAACACTAACGACCCTGAATATATAGAATCATTCGAGAAGTTAAAGCTTATGATAATTAGACACCCGATCCTCAAATACCCAGACTTCTCTAAATCATTTACTCTTTTCACGGATGCGAGCAACTATGCTGTAGGAGCTGTTTTAACTCAAGATGGGCAACCTATCTCATATGCCTCTAGGACATTGAATGATCATGAGAAGAACTATTCAACCACCGATAAGGAACTCTTAGCAATTGTTTGGGCTACAGGGTACTTTAGGCCTTATTTGTGGGGAAAAAAGTTTAAACTCAAAACAGATCACATGCCAATTAAATATATGAAAAATAAATACTCAGGTAAGGAATTCAGCCAACGGAATCAGCGGTGGTTGCTCAAACTTCAAGAGTTTGACTTCGAAATAGAATACCTAAAAGGTAAAGAAAATATAGTAGCTGACTTCCTAAGTCGTATGTATGAAAACAATGCGGTATCAGAAACCGACCCCTCAGGAAATGATAGCATAGTAACGCATATACCCATTAAAGATGGAATAGTAAACCTATGTAAAACGCAAATTATCATAACAAGACAACCTAGAAATCAAGCAGAAGTGCTCCATGGTAGACGGATACTTTATGTAGACATGAATCAGACTGAAAACATGTGGAAGGATAGCTTAAAAACTTATATCATTTCAGGAAGAGTAGGTATATTTTCAGAAACAACAGAACAGGATTATGATCTATTTCAAAGTATAGTTCTCGAACTTTTCGCAACGAGCACAAAAGTACATTTTGTCAAATTTACAAAAAGAGCACAGGAATTTCAAACACTTAGGGAGGTTCAAAGGCAAATATCGTTATACCATATTAGAGAGTCGGGCCATTCAGGAATAATGGAAACATACAATACTTTAAAAAATAAAATATATTGTCCTAAATTGCTAAAGGAAATTACTCGAATTATTAACAATTGTGATAAATGCAATACGGGTAAATATGATAGAAAACCTATTAAAGAAAAATATAAAGTTACACCTACTCCCGAAGGAATAAATGAAACTATTCACGTAGACATATACCATATAGAGAAGCAGTATTTCTTTACAGTAATAGATAAACTCTCTAAAAAAGGTTTTGTGTATAAACTTCAATCCAAAAACCATTTACATAAAAGAGAATGTTTTACAGAACATTTTACAAAAGTGGGAAAGCCCAAGACTATAATTTTAGACAATGAATTCAACTCCGTAGAACTGAAAGATTTCTTGAGAGAGCTCGCAATAGAATTGCATTACACGAAACCTAACTCACACACCGGGAACGCAGATATAGAACGCCTTCATAGCACTATATTGGAAGGATTTCAACTTAATAAGAGATTAGGTGACACCACATGGGAAACCGTGCTGAGAGCTTTTAACATATACAATAATAGAACTCATAGTGTAATAAAAATGAAACCGAACGAAGTTAACGATAGGAACATAATAGAAATCAGAAATAGGATAATTCAGGAAAAAGTGAAGAGGACCGAAAAATTAAACAAAAACAGAATTGATTTTACAGAAAAACGAGAAGAAGGATACGTAAAGAACTACAGACATGTTAGGAACAAAGCACAACCATACTATAGGAAGAAAAAATTAGAAAACGTGCATTCATCAAATATTAAAAAGGAAAAATTATTTGCAGGTAATGGGGATGCTGTTGCTGACAATAATAATTCCAATAGGGGGAGCGGAGCTGATGATATCACCTCTGAGGTCACAGACCGGAATGGCAACGGTAACCATTAATGAAATTAAAATAGTCAAGGACTTCGACATCATCCTACATTTAATAGATCTAGATCAAGTAACAAAATTAGTGAACCAATTGGCGATAGACATCCCAAGTAACTCATCAAATACACTCACTTTACATTTTTTAAAATTAACAGAGAAGATTAAAATATTAACAAGAAATAGGTCAAAAAGAGGATTGATTAATGTGATAGGAAAAGCCCATAAATGGTTGTTTGGGACTATGGACAACGATGACAGGGAACTCATAGATCAAAATTTGGAAATTATAAAAAAAAATGATCATAATCTAATTGAAACAGTTAATAAACAGATATCTATAAACAGAGACTTGTCAGACAATATACTAAAGCTAAAGAAAACTCTTGATGACGACCGACGCAAATTCGCAGACCTTTCCAAAGGACTGAACAATGTCGAAAAACAATTGATAAACAAACTAGAGGAAATTGAGGTCAGATTGAGAACAAAACTGATAGAAGACCAAATAGACATAATTTTGGACCAAATATCTATGATGAAGCTAGGACTAGTACATCCTGGACTATTGACTTATGAAGAATTACAATCAGAAAACTTGGACATAGACAGACTACAAAATTTAAAGACAGGTATCATTAGAGTAGAAGATGAAATGCTAGTATTAGCAATCAAAATTCCAAAAACTTTTGATTTAGTAGACTTAAAAATAGATATACCGATACCAAACATGCAGCATTTGGAATTAGATTCAGAAAATATCCGATATGTAACTTTAAATAGTAATAATTATACTTTAAGAAATGATGTAGTGTATTCCAAAGATTTAATATTAAGAAACGATTGTATTCAAAGGAAAACGTGTATGCTAAGGAAAAATTATAATTTCGAGATAGTATATATTACAGATAATCTTGTCATTGTAAAAAATAATATATATGAAATCAAAAATGAATGTAACAAAAAAAATTTTGAACAATGTGTTAACTGTTTAATACAAATATATAATTGTAGCATTAAAATTGGAAATGAAGTAATTAGCAATAAGGAAACGGAATTTAAATTTGACATAAAACTGGAGGAAAGAACAGAATTCAATCTTACTCAACATTTGCGCTTTAGCAATTTTACTTTAAAGGAAATAAGTAACATAAAAGAAATTCAGGAAATATATCTTAGAAAAAAATACCTTTTTATATCTGCAGGAACTTCAGGTCTTATTATAATCGCTTTTATTATAATAATTCTATTACTCATCAAAAGAAATAGAAATGTAAATGTTAATTTAAATAAACCAATAGAATTACCATTTGAAACGATTCAGGAGAATCTTCAGAGAAGGAAGGGAGGAGTTATATGATAAACTGCATGATGCACTCTTTCGAAATTGGGTCATTTATAATTTACTCATGTCGTCGTTCAATGCCCGGATTTCGAAAGAGTGTCCATTAAGCATTTATCATTTATTGCATTATTGTCACTTGTTGGAAGTAGGTCAATTGTGATTGCCTAATATTGATTCGGCGGGCAATGCCCGAACTCCAACAAGTGCAATTCAGCAATAAAACTTGGCTTGCCTTCCGACGGTTGATTAGAGTAAGAGTCAGTCAGTAAAATACATGAAGTGAATAAAGTACATTCGTAAAAAAGTAATTGGTTCTGAAAAGAAGAGAACATTATGTTCGACTTCAATTTGTGTTCGATTGTAGCTTTGGGGTTTCGATTGTGACTACGGTGTTTGGTTGATTTGGCTATGCTATGACGGTGCGGCACAACAGAGTGAACCGAAATGGATGTTGAAGCAGTATTATTAAGCGTATTTTTGATTTGCAACTTGGTTGAATATTGTATACAATTAAGACGGATTTCGTTAGGGTGTGCGGAGAACACCTGCGCACCTTAGAATAAACGTCACTGAAGTTTAGATAAAGCTACTTATACAATTTTGTGCCTGGGAGACCACGAAAAGAGACAAAATAACTTAGAAACACAAATAACGTCAACTTTGTCTTTGTCGATTTTAATCAAATTAGTTTTGTCGTTTAGAGTTTTTAAAGACGCAAATTTCAAGTCCAAAATCATGATACTACGTTATCTAGAAGCTGAGCTGATATTAAAAATATCATTTGTAAAATTTAGAATTTGATTAATTTTTCGTTGATCATCTCGCCCAACCATGTCTCAGTGGTGATAATCATTTTTTTTTTCTTTATTCTCCTTTCGCTGCCTCTTCGCTAAATTTATGAGCAAAAGCGAGTGACTGGCGATAGAAGGGTGTGTGTTTCTTCTCCTTTTTTTTATTTTTCTGTCATACATGCATACTGGATAAGTTATGCGTGCATGTTGTGTCTGTGTGCTGTGGTAGCGATTCCCACTGGGGATACTTGGTTCTGTCAGTGAACGGTTTACTGTTTCGGTGAAAATGTTGTCCGACCGTGGAGCATAAAGAAAAATTCATGTTTTCAATATGAACGTTTCATTTCAAACGAAAAGGAGTCGCATGTAGGTACATACAATGCCTGAGCTTTTGTGGTGTACAAAAGCGGGCAAAAGAATCTGCTGGATTGTGTTCTTCAAGCGGAAAAGTTATGCTCAGAGAACGCCGAACCATCAGAGCATTCTGCTCGGTGATCATATCCTTCGTCAAAAACTTTTTTAGAGAGTCCTAGAAAGTTTAACTTAGCCTTTCAAATGACCTCCTTTGGTGGTAAAGGTTCAGGGTCAAATTTACCACTTTATCGGAACATTAATGCCTGACAGTAACGCTAGTCCCAATTTCCTACAAATCTATTTCATGGGAAATTCAGAAGCTGAATACATTTCTGTCTTAAAACTGGAAGGGGCCGAAGCAAGGCGAGCACGGGTAAGCTAGCGTGGAAATATGCGGGACTGCACTATTGGTGTAGGAAGTTGCGTATACCTGGTGGAGATTTGCGATGGGATTTGTGCATATGTTTCTGCTATTTCGATTTTTTTCAGGATAAGACTTATTAACTTCATATTGATACTTTGACAGTTTTGCTTGAGTCATCAGGGATAACGCTTTGTCGGTACTAAAATCTGAATGGAGAGTCGATGAAATAGCGGCAGCGTTTATTCGATTTCGGCAAGTAGAAGCTTTTAATTCTTGCACTTTGTATCTTTTCGCCAGAGTAGAGCAGTCTTCAAACACTTTATTCGGTCTTCCAGTTCTACCCGCGCCTGGCTCATTTAAGCGAGAGTCAACAATATCTTCTTTGAAAATAACAAAAAACTTTCCACCAAGCCATTCTTTATATTTTAGAAAAAATTTAGCTCTTATGTTATGAGTTGAATCATATTTTTTTTTTAATGCGGTAAAAATCTTTTTTTAACTTTTCGAACAACTTGTGTAATTTGATGTGGTTCCAAATGTTGGTACCTTTCTTGCAAGAAGTATGCTAGTGAGTTAATACTCCTGTTGAAAAGAAAATCGCACAGGACGTTATATTCTATGACAAAATTAGTCATTTTAACACTTCTTCACTTGAACGTTACTGAACAAAAGCTCAAACGCAACTGCAACGATGGCTTTGTGATTATTTAATAATGTAAACAACAAATTTTATCAAAATAGCTGTGAAATTTGAAACGGTAATATCAGAAGTTGATTTCAAGTCCTGTTTGTGCAACACACATTGTTACACTTAAAAGCTCCTTGCAGGCAAGTTGATCAAACCTGCCATTTAATTTTTACATGATAAGTAGCAGATTACATGACCTTTAAGTTGAGGAAATAAGCGCATCAAAACTGCTAATTAAAACCTTAATATTTCGGAAATTTTGGAAATCTTGGAAGAAGCCACTTTGGGTTAACAGTACTCGGACTCAAATGATTTAAAAAGATAACATTAAGTGTATTTTCTTTCATTCATATTTAGAATCGAAAAATCATATTAACGGTACTATTACTTATTTTAATTTCGGGGTTTTTCTCGCCTGGGAACCACTGTGCGTCGGTGTCACCAAATGCAAAAGAATTATTTTATTTTTTAAGATTGAATAAACATAAACCTCGATCAAGCTAAAGGATTTGCATAGACACATGAACCAATACAGAACGATGTGAAGTTCAATAATGACACCTGACTTTATTTTTCTCTTATTCCTATAGTTATACAAATTCGATTACAAATAAACAACAACAAGAGAACTTAAGATAAAATACAAAAATAATCACAAGTCAATCACCACAGTGCCGGAAAGACTTAAACTGTATGCTTTAGTATGCTCGTTATGCTGATTCTAACGGTATGTATTTTTTATTAACCTAGGTGTAGTTTTCGAGATATGATACTTTAAAAAAAAAGTTTTGTCATATTATTACTCTTTTTTATTACTCTATTTGAACACGAGTTTCTTCAAGACACTCACGCTTGATACCCCAGCAGTAATCAGCCATCATGTGTTCATCCCATCGACCCTCCTTGTTTCTTACTATAGGAGCGAAGATTTTCAGGAAATTTTCAAGTTTTCTGAAATTCTCCGGCATGATTTACACTAATTCGCGATAGTTTTTGGACTTACGATTTCCAAGGAAGTTTTGTATAACATTGACGAAAGAAGTCCATGCTGAAGATACTAAATTGTTCATTGAATTCAGGAAATTGTTATCTTTCATCAAAAGTTTAATTTGAGGTCCACCGAATATACCAGCCTTAAGTTTCTCTTTACTTAATCCATGAAATTTCCTTGATATATAAGTTACTAAAACAGCCATTTTTGTCCAATGCTTTCACATACTGTTTCATTAGTACAAATTTTGTATGCAATTGAAGCTATATAATTTTTCTTTACTAACTAAGGGTGTGTTTATAACATTATCCTTCCCAACTGTCAAGTTTTCTCTTTAAGGCCTGTTTTAATCCAATGCTACTTTTTGCTCTGCTATCCCGCAAACAGAGAAAAGATGGAAATTTTGTATAGCCGCTTTGCTGATCCAATAAAAATTTACCATTTTTAAATCAACACATATAAACCACTCGTGATCATGGTACTTCAGTTTTTCGAAAACAAAAGATATGTTTTGATATTCCTAATTTAATTTAGGAGAATACGCAATTGGAACCGCACAATGATTATTTCCATAATGCAGTAAGACACATTTCAAACTACGCTTGGAACTTTCTATGAAAAGTCTCCACTCAATTGGATGATAGTTTAAGAGACCTATATTTGTAAAGAGACCGCTGATATCAGTACAAAATACATCATTTCCGGAGTAAAAAACTGCAGCAGTTCTTTTTGTCGTGTCCGATAACTCTGGATGCCAACAGTTCTGATCTTTCTTTTTCTTTTTTTATATTATATATTTTCGCTTATTGCATTTACATCGGTTTACCCGCAAAGCAAAGTGGTAAATTTAGTTTTGAGGTGATTTTAAAGTAGATATGAGTTTCATTATATAAAAGATTCAAATTATGTATAAAATTCAATAAATTCATTATTGTTGAAATTTCTACTTTACAAAATACAGCAAAATGAAATATTTTTTTAATTCTTTTTTTCGTTTTTTAAAGTTAAGAATGTGTTTCAAAGATTGAGGAAGTTTATTTATAATTATTGGAATAGCACAGCGTAGTTCTCGTTTTCCATATATGTTGAATGTTTCTGGCACTTCTACCATTCCTTGGGCTCGTCTTTTGGTGTTTTGTGTATGACGTATAGGCTGCAGAAATCTCTGGTCATCCATACAGTGTATGAGTGTTGTCATCTGAAATATTGCATTGGCATCTAAAACTTTAAAATATGAGTTAGCAGGTCTGAAAACTTTAAATAGACAATGTTGAAGACTCAGTATCTTATCCATATGAGTTTTCGCCGCGTTGCCCCAGGCCAGAATCCCATATCTGATTCGTGATTCTGCTAGCGAGTAATACACTTGTTTCTGCACTTCAAAGTTAGAATATCTTTTAAGGTATACCATCGCAAAGAGCGTGCTCTTAAGCTGAAGACGTAGGGTATTTATATGCTCTCGTCATAAAAGATGTTCGTCTATGGTTATTCCGAGGTATTTCATGCTTTTAACTACTTCAATTTCTTTGCTGTTGGCTGACAATGGGCAGTGTTCGTTTCGGTGATATATTCGAACAATATATTCTCGCATAGAGGGAGTGCGTATGTGCATTATTTTTGTTTGGGTCGCATTTATTAAAAGGCATTTATCATGGCACCATTTAGAGACTGCGTTGAATTCTTCTTGCAGTATATCCACCGCAGAGTCTATATATTTGTGTTTTACCACAATTGCTATGTCATCGGCATAAACATAGGCAGGTCTTTTTTTGAATAAGCGCAAGAGTTCGTTTGTATAGAGGATAAATAAAAGCGGGCCCAATTTGGAGCCTTGGGGTACACCGTATGCACTTAGTTTTCCCTCGCTCTTAAGCCAGTTTGCCATTACTCCTCTCAAACCTATTTTACGGAGGCTTTCGATTAACTTTTCGTGCGTTAATGTATCGAACGCTTTGCTAAAATCGATAAATAGCACAAGAACATGGTGATTTCTGTTTAGGCCTGAATTAACAGCGTTAGTAAACTCGCCTAGTAACATTCCAATTACAATTACAATTTCTTGGCGCAACGGACCGTATGGGGTCCAGGGCCTAGCTTCTCGCGACCATTCGTGTTGTGCGTGTTATATTTTTCACACAAATGGAAAGGACCTACAGTTTAGAGCCATATCCGAAAGGCAAATTGAGAAGCTTTCTCTTGACAATTATTACTCTCGGACGTTTATCAGACATTCACGAGAGGTGGGACCGTGAAAACTTTTTGGTGTTCTCTGGGATTCGAACTTCGAACCTCACTCACGCTCAGCGATTCAACGCACTAACCACTTGAGCCACGGCGGCCACATTCCACTACTTTTATTTTTTGGAAAACCGTACTGGTTTGGGTGTAGTATTTGGTGTTTATTGATAAAATTGCTGAGTCGATTAACAACTACTTCCTCCCTACACTTTTCAAAGCGGACAGAATTGCGATTGGCCTGTAGTTTTAGGTGTTATTCTTGCTTCCACCCTTGTATATCGGTCGAATAATAGATGTTTTCATCAGCCTAGGAACATAGCATTGATTTATGCTTTGGTTAACGATTGTTTTAATTACAGGAGCAAGATGCACTGCATTAATTTTTAAATCGATTGGTCTAATATTGTCGGCTCCAAGACCTTTTTTGCAGTTCAATTTATACAGCATCTTATAAATTTCAGCTTCGCTTGCTTCTTCTAAATAAATACTTTGCCGTAGGTCTCAGTTT
Organism: Blera fallax; assembly: GCA_946965025.1. Taxonomy (NCBI): domain Eukaryota; kingdom Metazoa; phylum Arthropoda; class Insecta; order Diptera; family Syrphidae; genus Blera; species Blera fallax. The sequence continues at coordinate 56,133,521 of OX337246.1, forward strand.
TCATGGTTTGATGTTCTAACATTACATACATGATATTTGAAGCCTGGTTTGAAAATTGCTCCGCAAATTTCTCGACGATTTCATTCAAGCCTTCATTATCACCGGGGAAATTGTTTTTAATAGTTTCATCTATAGAACGTTTCTTTCATCCCAGAAGTTCATTAATGATGTTCCATGTTTTCCTTGGGTGATTTTTAGCATTTACGAATTGTTGCTTATAAAAAATAGCTTTTATACGTTGGATGTTTTTGTTTACAAGATTTCGAAAATTCTTATACTGTCTTTTATAGTTTTGACTTCTCCGGCTGTTCTTCCATTTTCTATAGAGTTCATCTCTCTTTTTGCACATTGAAATTATTTCTGTTGTAATCCATTGTTTTTGCTTTCGAGTTTTTTTGGTTGTTTTTGCTCTACTTTCTTCAGTATATATATTATTAATTTCTCTTACAAAATTGTTATAGAGTTTTTCAACATTCTTTTCTTCTAGCATATTTTGCCAGTTCGTTTGCTCTATTAGCTCATTAACTTTTTGTTGGCTAATATATTTAACATCGACTTGATCATTCGTTCGGTTTTTGCTTACACTTTTTGTTGCATACAGAGTGATGTAGTGATCGGAAAGGTCCGTTTCAATTATGGCTGAGAATATATCTAGTTTTGTGATGCTAACATATATGTGATCAATGAGTGTTGAGGTGTTCCTTTTCAGATCTACACGCGCGGATTGTTTGATTACATTTGTCAGTCCTTTCGAAGCCATCATCTCCATGTATTTCAAAACTTATGAGTTATTCTCATCTTGTAAATTTATATTAACATCACCCAACACAATGTTTTCTTTGTCTTCTTTAATATTTTCGTTTAATTCGTCAATGAATCTCGTAACACTTAGTTTTGGTCGCCTGTAAATTGCGTGTACATATATTTTTTACTATTATCTTTAATTTCGAGGTGTATGCCTTCATAGTTAATTGAGTTTACTGGTACTATATCGTATTTTATATTTTGTTTGATAAATATTGCAACACCTCCGCCTTTTACTCCATTTCGATTTGTGAATTCAGATTCAAATCCATCAATGTGATATATTTCATTTTTCTGCTTCGATATGTTAATTCCGTTTAGTTTTAGGATGTCGATATTACATAAAACATTTTCAATTTCGGTTATGAAATTGTCCCATGTTTTGGTTATCGAGCTTATATTAAGGCTAACACAACAAAAATTCATATTTTTAAAAAAATCTTTTTCGATGCTGGTAACACCATGTATTACTGGCTTTGTTTTTTGCTAGCCAAAGAAGGTGTTTGTTTGTTGGTGTAAGTTGATTATTGACAAAAACGAATGCATCATTCTCTGTTGCTGCAGCTTAAAAGTAGAAACACAATGTGGCGTTCGCGCGGTCGCGCGTTGACAGATTGAGTAGAAACAATGGGTTCTTATGGGGTAACACAAAATGTGACCTCACGCGTTTGGTCGGTTTTTGATCGTAAATATCGTAAGCGCGACCTCAACGTCGAAGTAGAGCTACTCTCTACTATTTTCTACTATGGTCGCGCGTTTTGACAGCTCACAGCTGTTTTGGATTGACATTATTTTTTGGCTTGTTCGATTTTAGCAAAAAGGCAAACCATTGTGTCGCATATGTACTCCGAATTGTTAGCATTTAATATGCAAACATTTTAAAATCGCTAATTGATGTCTTTTCAACACAAATTAATTATGTTAGAGTATGCAGAGTTTTTTATTTTTTTACATTCTTATTCATACACATTCGTTTTCGAAGTTATTTCTTATATTTGTGTTTCCTAATCATACCATGAAAATAAGAAGAGTACATTTCTACTCCTTTTTCTGCCGCGAAATAGTGTATGGGAAATTTGAGGGGACAGAACATAATTCTGCCATATTCCTAACCTCTCAACGCACGACCGTCGTGAAGCCACATTTTGTTTTGCAAATTTTGAGGTCGCGCGTTTTGACAAATACTATCGTAAGTCGGTACAATGCCTGTCAAACGCACGACCGCGCGAGCGCCACATTGTGTTTTGCCCATAACCATTACGAGTGTTTTCTCTAATTTTTTATAGCGGAATATTGTGAAAGATTTTCGCTGTTTTAATTCGTTTTGCAGGTGTAACTCGCGAAGGAAACTATTATTGTTGTTTTGTTTGGGCTTTTCTTATTCGTTCTGTAAATATCAGTGATGTCCGAAGTGCTTACGTTACGTTAATAAAACAGAAAAAAAGAACAAAAAAAGGACAAAACTCAGTCGAAAGTACAGAGGAGAATTCATTCAGGAGAAAGTTTTCTTTTCTCCTGGTCATCTTTTGCGGCTGCAACGTCTGGAGTCAGCTGCTAGTTAGCTTCTAACTTTATGTATGTACATATGTCGGAACACGTAAAGAGAACTTTATTAGTTTTGTTTGAAAAATAAAAACATACAGGCACAAATATAGAGATAAGTGACCAACGAGAAAGAGAGCGACTGTTTTTTTTTTGCTAACTTTGGTGTATTAAGCTACGCAGAATCCCGTAGCATACGTTGATTAACAACAGACTGCGTTTGGTATTTTTTTTACTGGGATGTTGTTGTTGATTCTCTGCTTTGTTTTTTATTGCTCCGTATGAGTGACGACGGGACGTGCAAACAAAAAGGGGTTGGTTTTTTTTTTGTTGTTCTGATGACGATGACGATGCCCTTAGTTTAGTGTTATTCCTGGTGAGCTGCAGTGCGGGTAAAGTTTAAAGTGCGCGAGATCAAGTGATTTTGTTTTTTTTTTTGTTTTAAGTTTAATTGAATTCAAGTAAGTGACTTAATTTATTGCATATATGTATTTTTTTTTTGTGTGTTTTTAGGATTAAAATTGTGATGGGTAGTAGTTTTATCTGGCACGAATAAAAGTGTGTGTGTGTGTGTGTGTATGTGTTGCGTTTTATGAATGATGGGTTTGAGAAATCGTGTGTAGGTGAGTCTCCTACTTTGCTACGTTATGTATTCCGTGTGTTTTGGCATTGAGTGCATGAATTGCGGGTATGTGTATGAATGTGTGTGCAAATTGCAAAATCCGTTGTGTGTTGTGTTGAGTGAAAAAATATTGCATTAAACAGTTGAGTGTAAATGTTTCGCTAGAAACTTAAGCTTAAGGAAAATTAATTTTTTTTGATTATATAATAAGGGTTAAATTTAAAATAAATGAAGTGTGTGTGAAAGGAGTTTTAATCTGTGAGTGTTTTTTCTTGGGTTGAATTGATCGGTAGTAGACATAATTTAGTGACTGGTCTTCGATATTCTCCGTGCGCGGTTCTGATGGTGACTACTCTGGTGAGTTTATCGATTCCTGGGAATGTTTCGATGATGCGGCCTAGGTTCAATTTTGCTGAAGGAAGTCGCTCGTCCTTTAGCAAAACTAGGTCTCCCACCTTGAGTTGAGGTTGTGGTTTTAACCATTTCGGTCGTTGTTGTAGACGTGTCAAATACTCTATTTGCCAGTGGTTTCAGAAGGATTGCAGGTGGAGTTGAATGGCCTTCCATCTTTCGACGATGTTTCGTTTTCCTCTGGTTAGATCGGGTTCCGGGATAGTGAAGATTGCTTCTCCTATTAAAAAATGTGCTGGCGTCAAAGCTTTGAAGTCGTCAGGATTTTCGGTCAGTGGACAAAGCGGACGCGAGTTCAGGCATGCTTCAATCTGTGTAAGTAGCGTGGTGAGCTCCTCGTAGGTCAGAGTTCCATTCCCGACGATTCTCTTCAAATGATGCTTGAATAAATGTCTCCCACCGATATGGTGGTGCCTGGATCCAGCAAAGTGTTATGGTGGAATCGGTCCAAGCATACATCTTCTTTTCGGTCAACTCTAGGGTCTTCGTTACATGGTGTAACAGTTTCGACAGCATAATTGCGCCACATAACTCGAGGCGTGGAATGCTTGCTGGCTGAACTGGTGCAACCCTGGTCTTGGCTATCAACAAGTTCATGTGAACCTTACCTCGTTTGTCTAGGACGCGAAGATAAACTGCAGCTCCAAATGCCTTTTCGGATGCGTCACAAAATCCGTGCAGCTCTATTTGGTTCGATTCGCCTGTTGTTTGCATCCATCGCGGTACACGAATGCTATTTATAGCCTCCAGATCCTGGAAAAAGGCATTACACTCCTTGAGCGTGTCTGCATCTACTGGCTCATCCCACGTCTTCTTCCGAATCCAAAGTAACTGCAAAAAACATTTTGCCTTTATGACGCATGGCGATATCCATCCCATTGGATCAAACAACCTTGCAACAGTTGATAAAATAGATCTCTTTGTAGTGGGATGAAGATTTGGCGACGTGTAGCTATACGAAAAGGTATCGGCAGTGGGAAGCCAATGTATGCCCAATATCTTGATGTCGTCCGAACCCTCCGACGGTACAAAAAATTTGGTTTCCCGCTCCTGGAAAGGTACGCCTTCTAGAAGTTCCGCCGTATTGGAGGCCCACTTCCGTAAGTGGAATCCTGCTGCTTCGAGAGTGGTATTAATCTCCCTTATTTTCGTTTCAGCTTCCTCTTTTGTGTCGGCTCCAGATATCAAATCGTCGACGTACATCTCTTCCCTGATTATTTTGGCTGCCCGTGGAAAGTCCTTATGCGCTTCTCCTGCCAACCAGTTCAGATTTCGTATAGCTAGATATGGTGCGGAAGCGGTCCCGAAGGTAACTGTTTTCAGCCGATAAATTTTGAGCCTGTCGGTAGGATGTTTCCGCCAGAAAATTAATTGATAGTTGGAGTCATGGTCATCTATCCAAATTTGTCGATACATTTTTTCCATATCGGCTGTAAAGGTGAATTGATATAGCCTCCACCGAAGAATGATATCGATTATATTATTTTGTAGAGCTGGACCCACCATCAGTCTGTCGTTTAGAGATGTCCCGTCAGTAGTTTTGAAGGAAGCATCGAAAACTACACGCAATTTAGTGGACGAACTACCCTCTTTGACAACTGCATGATGCGGCAAAAAGTAGTGAGCGATATTGCCTAAGATGGAATCGTCAACTTCATGCATATGCCCTAGAGTGTGGTATTCCTCTATACATTTAGCGTAGTCTTCAAATAATTTTCTGTTTTGTAGCAGACGCCTCTCTAAACGTGTGAAACGCTGCAATGCACCTTCTCGAGATCTTTCCAACACTGGATATACATTTCCCTTAAAAGGAAGTACAACTTGGAAGTGACCATCTGCTAAACGACGTATATTCGTACGAAAATGCTCTTCACATAGAGTGTTCTCCGGGCTCTCTTCAGTCTGAAAAGGTAACCCTTCTAACTCCCAAAATTTTCTAACCGTCTGACTGACTGTCTATTTTACAGGTTTGGTGGAAGCTCCTGATCGAGTGTGACTTGGCAGGAGCTCTGCCGAAGAGGATCCATCCGAGTTAGGTTTTTTTTTGGCAATGGGTAGATTTGTGTCGTTGGGCCTAATTATGTCTGGGAGCAGAATGTAGGCAAGAATATCGCTCCCCAACAACAAGTCTACTTTAGCTGGCTTATAAAATTCGGGATCTGCCAACCCCAAACCGTTGAGATAGCTCCAGTCTGCAGGTGCCGATGTTTGGGCCGGAAGATGCCCAGACAGTGACTTAAAAACGAAGGCTTGCTTGGTGGTCTCAAAGGATGAATGACGTGATTCCAAAAACAAGTCCACCACCCTTTGACAGGTGCCACTGCTGACCAACCCCAGCCCGGACACTTCAACACATGTGGGTTTCGATGGCGTACGAAGTAGTTGAAAAGCTGATGTGGTGATAAACGTGGCTTCCGAACCCGAGTCAAGTAGGGCTCGAAGTAAAAGAGTTTTCCCTGTCGACGTCCTTACCTTAACAATTGCGGTTGCTAACAGGATTTGAATGCCCTGATTGGGTGTGCTAACCATGGGTATTGAGTGGAAGGTATTTACGGACGGACAGGTTGATATTTCCCTTTCATTAGATGGCTGAAAATTGGAAGCATCAGCATTCATCGTCGAGGTCATAAATGTTTGAGTGAGCTGTTTTGTGCCTGCGTATTGGTGAATATTGGATTGGAGTGCAGAAGAGAATGATGTGGTTGCTGACAATAGTAGCATCGACGACTTCTTGGACATTGTTCAAAAGTGTGGCTGTATGCCAAGCAATTGCGACAGATGCCTAACCGATCTACACTCTGACTACGATCTACAATACTCATTTTCAAAAAACGATTGCATTTGCGAATAGCGTGTTGACCCTTCTTGCAAATTTTGCATGAAAACTTTGAGCTAACGACCTGTGAGTGGAATGAATTGCGATGAGACAAACTGCGTTGTACGTTCGATGAACTTCGCACTGGCTGTTGGTTCACTGCCTCCAATGTACGGAATCACGTTTCTAGAAATTGAGTGAATTCTACAAAACTTGGCAGCTCCTTCGAATCATCCTTGACTCCCAGTCGTTCTTCCCATAGTTGCTGCGTTTTATTGGGTAGCTTTTGAACCAGCACAAAGATGAGCACCGCATCCCACTGCTGAACAGGAACCTTCAAGTTGTCTAGACTATGGACGACTTCCTTGGAAGTGTCTAGTAACTCTTTAATTGAGTCAGCCCGCTCTTGCACTATTGACGGTTATTTGAAGAAGCACTTCAACCGCGTGTTCACCAAGAACCGTTGATCGTAATAGCTGTCCGTCAATATCGACAATACCTTCGAGTAGTTCCCGTTATCGACGTTCAGGTGAGCTAACAGTTTTTCTGCTTTTTCGGATACGCTGGTTTTAAGGTAATGCATTTTTTTTATTTCAGACAGCGCGGTATTGTTGTGGATTAATGAAACGAATAAATCATGGAGAGTGCGCCAGGCCTCATAAGAACCCGAGAAAAGAAATATATGGAGAAATACCAACACCCGGAAATATTGTGCACCATATGGTAGGGTAGCATCGAGCACAATATGGGAAAGCGGTGAAACAGGTTGCAGCGAAATCATGCAGGAAATTAGGCGGCTGGAAAGAGTCAGAGAAAACAACCAAGCCCAACCGGCAACACTCTTGGCACAAAGAGCGGTAGACAGAGAAAGAAAAGCATAAATTGCTAACCAGCCCCGCGAAGTTATACCTAACGGAAGTCCCGCGCGGAGAGTGGCTGAAAAGTGAGAGTGTGGTTTAGTATGTAGGCGTATTCCTGGCATTGAGTATTCAGGTTTGCGAATCGTACATGTTACTAGCTCGGCATACATATGTATGTACATATGTATGTATATGTATATACACAGGTATCATATCTTCATCTATTCCTAAATTTATCCACCACTCCGCGGCACCAATGAAATATAAAAACCTTGCTTTGCGCATTTAAACTAAATACATATGTATGTATGTATGTGGGGGTGGCAATGGTGTTGTGGTAGCGTCATTGTTTGTCGAGCTGATTGGTTCACAGTTTATTCCCTGATGTCAGTTAGCATTATATGATAACAGGCAGTTCGATCAATTGAGAAAGCTTATGACAACACTACTGCGAACGCATAACACTGGCAGTGGATTTGTCATATGGCTGGAGGAACTGTTCGCTCTGTTGATAATTGATATGTGAAGTGGTGGTTATATGCCCGCTTTAAAACACAACACCTTTTGTTATCGAATAGTTTTTATTTAACATTTAACTTATATATTATATATAACTTAGGCTATGCCGCTCTGGCGTACGCACCGAGTGACAGCAATCGAAAGAATGATTTTCATCTCACTCTGAGTATGAGTATTAACTTGGAAAGGGAGATTGAGTGGGCGTTTAACTTTTGAGTGTCTAATTTAATACACGAGTGAGTAGGCGATTGAGTGCACGATCACTACACACTCCCCCACCAGCGAAGCGCCTCCTATTAATTAAATCTAATGGATTGTTCTACACCTGCGGTTCTTGATTTGTCGGATAAACAATGCGCTGGCTTTAGTCTATCGATTGAGATTGACAAGTTTTTATTTTTAACATTAACGATGAATTGTTTTCGAAGTTTACGCTCGACTTTATGGGGACCCTCGTAAGGTGGAGGCAATCCAGGGCGGACTTTGTCAACTCTTACGAAGACAAAATCAGCATCTTGTATTGATCTATGAACATGTACATTCGATTGAGGGGTTACGCGACGGCTCGCAGGAATGACTGACTGCATGGATGTTCTTAATGCCTGCAGTAGGTTTGCTGGGTCACCAACGTCTGTACCAGGCTTAGTCGGCACGAAATATTCACCAGGAACTTTCAAAGTTTGTCCATAGACAAGTTCGGCTGCTGAACATGCTAAATCTTCTTTCACTGCTGTACTGATCCCAAGCAAGACCAACGGAATATCATCGCTCCAGTTGAAAGTATTTTCACGAGCGATGAGTGACGACAATAGTTGAAGCTGTGATGTCACTGATAGGATATGCTTCTGGCCAGCGAGTGAATCGGTCAACCATAGTCAATATATAGGAGAAACCTTTGGATGGAGGAAGCGGACCCACAATATCCATATGGACGTGTTCAAATCTTCCGGATGAGAGTTTAAAACGTCCAATCTCAGATTTAACATGCCTGTGTATTTTAGATCGTTGACAGGAAATGCATGACCTTGACCAATTATTGCAATCTTTATTAATTGATGGCCAGAAATATTTTGAGGTGATTCGCTTGCGAGTGGCACGTATCCCGTCGTGAGTAAAGTTGTGAAGTGAGTCAAAAATCTTTTTACGTAGCTTTTGCGGAACAAGAGGACGATTAATGCTTGTTTCGCACCAGATGTAGTTTTGCGTTATTGTTAATTGAATTGACTGCAGTTTCACCCTTGAACCTAATTTAGATGCATCGTCACGCAAGGATTTTAGTTCGTCATCACTTTCTTGCATCTGGCGAATTGTTTCCAAGTCAAATGCTGTTTCGTTAAGTTCATTTGCTTCAGGGTGAGTAAAACGAGATAGCATGCCTGATGTCGCTCTTGAGATAAAGTCCAGATGACGAGTTTGACGAGGGCTCCGCTCTGTTTTTGAGGTGAGCGTTTTTGTTAAAGGCTTATGGTCTGTGTATATTGTGAACTCTCTTCGACAAAGTATCGAAAGTGCTTTATTGCTAAGTATACGGCCAAGAGTTCCCTATCAAAAGTCGAATACTTTTGCTCAGCAGATGAGAGTTTTTTTGAAAAGTATGCGAGGGGCTGCCATTTGTGATCATTTAATTGCTGCAAAACCCCTCCAATTGCAATGTTCGAGGCATCCGTAGTGATACTAAAGGCCCTGTTTTCGATCGGATGCGCCAATAGCGCGACTTGGGAAAGGGCGTCTTTAGTTTTTACAAAAGCTTCCTGGCAGTTACTTGGCCAAGTGAAGTGGTTCTTATTTTGCTTCATTTTGAAAAGACTAGCCAAATGTGAGTGAATAGGAAGGAGACAGCAATTCGGCAACGTTGGGAATGAAGCGGTTATAATAATTAACCATACCCACAAATTGCTGGATTTGGCGAATAGATGCAGGAGAAGCCAACGTTTTGATAGCTTTTACCCGTTCTGTCGATGGAGAAATACTCTCTTTTGTAATTTTATGGCTAAGGAAGTCGATAGCTTCAACTCCCAATATATGTACATTTCGAGGGTTTCAAAGTTAGGCCGTAATCGACCAGTCGTTGAAAAAGTAAGCGCAAATGACCCTTGTGTTCCTTTAAGTTTCTGCTAGCAATGAGGAGGTCGTCTATATATGCGAAGACAAAATGAAGATCATTAACGATTTCGTTAATGAATCTTTGAAAAGTCTGACTCGCATTTCTCAGGCCAAATGGCTTTCGCAGAAATTCATACAACCCGAAAGGGGTGGTGATTGCGGTTTTGTGCACATCTTCGGGAGCGACAGGTATCTGGTGATATGCCCTAACCAGATCAATCCTTGAAAAAACTGTGCAGCCATGAAGTTGCATCGAAAAATTATGGATGTGCGGTATAGGATACCTGTCGGGAATTGATACCGCATTGAGGCGTCTGTAGTCGCCGCATGGGCGCCAGTCGTCACTATTCTTCTTACTTGTCAAGTGCAGTGGAGATGATACTTGAGATGATGACGGTCGGCAGATTCCGAGCTCTATCATGTGCTGCAACTCCATGAGAGCTTCTTTGTGTTTGGTGGGATATAACCGACGGGGTTTGCAAAAAGGTAATTGCCCCCTTGTTACTATGTGGTGTTGAACCTTGTGTCGAACTTTGAGGTTAAAGTTTGGAGGTTCTGTTAGGGAAGGCAATTCCCTTAATAGACTACCCAGTTCGCTATTAATAGAAAACAGCCGTGGAGTGGGTGTATCGACAATAATCCGAGATGCACTAATTTGTAGTTTTGTTGAAGAGTCTATTAATTGGCGATTCCGCAGATCAACTAACAGTCCGAATTTATTGAGGAAATCCGCTCCTATTATTGGTCGATTAACTGCAGCAATCAGAAATTGATGAACGAATGGTCGTCGTAGGCCCAGATTGATCTTGAGTAACTTAGTGCCATACGTGTCAATGGTTGTTCCATTAGCTGCACATAAAGATCTGATTTGAGAATGAAGAATGTGGGACTACTGAAAGATCAGCGCCTGTGTCTATTAAGAATCTAAGATTGTTAGTTGGCTCTTTGATGAAAAGGCGGCGTGGAAAGGGAGATTCCCAACTATTTTCCGCGTCTACAGCTGGGAGTTTTAATTTTTTGGACAATAGTTGGTATTATTATTAAAGCGAGGAGCTGCTGACCGATTAAATTGACAGGGTTTATCACATTTTCGAGCATCTGTGCCCCACCTTCTGTGATAATAGCAAAATTTATTTTCTGATGAACGATTCCTATTTGTTGACCTTCATCTTTGGTGGTGCCTACGGAATTCCTTCATCTTTGCCTAAACCTGCCAACTTCATCTGCTAAGCTTTTAGTCATGGCTTTCATTTCCATGATCTCATTTTTCACTGCATCCTGGGACACGTGAATTGAATGCGGGGTATTGCTAGTTGACTGACTTCGCATCTCTGCAATATCCCTAGATGATCCTGAAGCTTCCCAAATCTTGTCAGCAAGGGACGTTAAGTCCTGTTCACTTTTATCATCTTGGGAGATCAGAGCAATATTAATAACTTGTGGGAGTCTTCGAAACCAAAGCTTTCGTATTAACTTGTCGCTCATTATACCTGAAGCCCCAGCAAGTTGTTTTAAGGATCTCAAAAATTCGGAAGGTTTCCTATCTCCTATCTCTTCGCTAGGCAGAAGCTTTTCAATCCGGCGTTCCTCACTCAACGAATGCCTTTCGACTAAAGTTTTTTTGAACTGTTCGTATACACCTGAAGTAGGAAGGGATTCTATAAAGTCAATGACAGTTTCGAGCACGTCTTGTGGCAAGGCCGCGAGAACGTAATTATATTTCATAATATCGCGGGTAATTTTTGCTATCGCAAATCCGGGGGATTTAGTCCAGAAAGGTGGAAGTTTTACCGAAAATGAAGACATCGCCATTGACAGAGTTGTTGCTTTCATCAATCTTTTTTTTTACACTCTTCCCGTCCTCGTTATAACTCATACCTGCTTCAAAGTACTTAGTTCTATGTTGCAATAAAAAAATTATAAAATTAAATATAATAAGCTGAATCCAAAAAAAATTAAGAAAGATCTAACAGAGTTTAGTAAGAAAAATTTTTAGATATTTTCGAAAACTTTGGACTTAATAAGTTAATATCATGAATAATAAATTATGTACATTGAGCTGAAAGAGTTTCAAATTTCATATGGTTAAGTTCTAATTTATGTTAGTAAGAGATTATTTTACAATAAAAAAAAAAAAAAAACATTAAAAAAGAATTCAATTCTGCATTCGGGATAATCTACTTCCTCTGCTTCGGTTAGCGTGGATCCATATGTCGAAACATCGCCTGATGAAATTAGCGGGATGATGGAACGGCAAGTGAAGACAACGGCAGGATAAATCTCGTCAAGATTAATGTGGAATGATAAAATTTAGCATAACGTGAAATGATCGAGGCACGTGTTTGTATGAATTATCGTTTCTTAGGTCTTTTATAATATGCTTTAAATTTAAATTTTTTTTTTTAATTAACGCTTTTATGAACCGCACTGTCGCAACTGAAGAGTATATGTACATATGTACATATGTATATATGTATGTACATACATATATGCTTTGCTTTCACTTTGCTTTTTTTTTATCATTTTAGGTTAATTTTAATGCAAACACACTTCTTTTTTTTTATCGGGGTCACCAATGAAGTGGTAGTTATATGCTCGCTTTAAAACACAACACATTTTGTTATCGAATAGTTTTTATTTAACATTTAACTTATATATTATATATAACTTAGGCTATGCCGCTCTGGCGTACGCACCGAGTGACAGCAATCGAAAGAATGATTTTCATCTCACTCTGAGTATGAGTATTAACTTGGAAAGGGAGATTGAGTGGGCGTTTAACTTTTGAGTGTCTAATTTAGTACACGATTGAGTAGCCGATTGAGTGCACGATCACCACATTTGCTTATGACATCAGGTGGACTGCGAAAAAAATACTGTGAATCAGAAGCGAATACAAAAAGAAAAAAAAATAATGACAACAAATCTCTCCAGTTATCTGGACACCACCCGTGGAGCTAATGTGAAACCTTGCACATCTGAGTTTCAAACTACTACACCATTCTCTTTCTCTCTCTCTCTATCTTCATTTCCGACGCCCGCACCGTGTGAAAAACATGTAAAAAGGTGTTCATAAGTGCGTGCAAATTATGTAAAAAAAAAAAATTTGTATTTACTAAACCAATATGCGAATGACTTCATTTCATGTCAATACTCTATTTATCAACAAAAATAGAGAACGTATTCCATCGAGCGGCAATGTATACAGAACGCAGAGAACAAACTAATACTGTTGTTGCAATTTCAATAGAAAACAACGTATGCGAAGGGAATGCGAATCAACTACTATTATAAAATGAAGTAGATATTTCTTTGTCCGGTATTTGTGAGAAAACGGCTGGACAGATTTTAATGATTTTTCTTCATTGATTACGAAATCGCATGGACCAGGTTTAGATAAAGCTACTTATACCGTTTTGTGCTTGGGAGACCACGAAAAGAGACAAAATAACTTAGAAACACAAATAACATCAACTTCGCCTTTATCGATTTTAATCAAATTAATTTTGTTGTTTAGAGTTTTTAAAGACGCAGATTTCAAGTCCAAAATCATGACTCTACATCATCTAGAAGCTGAGCAATATCAAAAATATCATTTGTAAAATTCAGAATTTGATTATATTTTTCGTTGATCATGTCTCCCAACCATGCCTCAGTGGTGATAATAATTTTTTTCTTCTTTATTCTCCTTTCGCTGCCTCTTCGCTAAATTTATGAGCAGAGGCGAGTGGCTGGCGATAGGAGAAAATGTGTTTCCTTATTCTTGTATGTATTTGTTATACATGCGCATACTGGATGGGTTGTGTGCATGTTGTGTCTGTGTGTGCTGTGGTAGCGATTCCCACTGCGGATGTTATAATTGAGTTGGTAATTGTATTTCAACGAGTGTGTGGCGTCAGTAAAATGAGTAAAGTACGAAATACACGATACAATCGTTGTACCGCTTGGTGTTGCCGACATCGGCCCAACCGCTGTATGCTTGCAAACACACGATACAATCAGCATGCGATTTCCATACAACCAGAATATTTTTTCAGTCGTTCTTCAGGAGTTGGTACTGAATTATTAATTTGATTATGTCTGAGTTAAATACAAGGAAGAAATTTATGATAATATGTGCAGGTGCAATGTTTAATGTAAGACAAAAAAAAAACCTGTTGGGCTATTTAAAATGCTTTAAAAAGTAATTACTTAAAGGTAGGTTTATAACAAAACGATATTGCAAACGACTGGTTAAATTTCATTTTTTCTTTTAGTTTCCGTCCACTGAAACTGATTGGAGAAATATTGCTGAAGGATTCAAGAAACAGTGGAACTTTGAACACTGTATTGGAGCAATGGACGGAAAACACGTCCTCATCAAAAACCCCCGAACAGCGGCTCAGATTTCTTTAACTATAAGGGAACACACAGTATTGTTTTATTTGCCATTGTAAATTCTGACTACGAATTTATATACGTTCATGAAGGTACTAATGGAAGGATTTCTGATGGAGGAGTCTTAAAAAGAACCGATTTCTATGAGAAGTTGCATAATCATACACTTCAGATACCACCTCCAGAAAAACTTGAAAAGAATTCATACGTTTATCCTTATGGTTTTATTGGTGACGAGGCATTTGCCTTGTCAGAAAATATTTGGAAGCCTTTTCCCAAATAGGCATTACGAAAGAAGAAATGATTTTCAATTATCGACTAAGTAGAGCTCGCCGTGTAGTAGAGAACTTGTTCGGTATATTGTGTTCCAGATTCAAAATCTTTCAAAAACCAATAAAAACCAATTTAGTGCACGCCGATGCAACTATTTTAGCTTGCTGCGTGCTACATAATTTTTTAAGGTTTCATTCGCGTGATTATGTTACCGACAAATGTGTAGATCGCGAAGATTTGGACAAAGGTATCATAATTCCAGGCACCTGGCGACAAAACGAGGAGATGCCTTCCTTAGTTAAAGCAAGATCTAGAACACAACTTGGCAATGCAAAAGAAATAAGAAATTTGTGGTCTTCCTGACTAAAAGATTTAAATAAAAATTTAAACACATTTCGAAATACTTTATTTAATACTAGCGGACCCGGCGAACTTCGTCCCGCCCAGAATTGATTTTTTGATAGAAAATATTTCGAGCATTCCGGATTCCACCCGAAATTAATATTTGATCGAACATTTGCGATCGATAACAAATGATGCCATTCGAATTTCAATCATTGATTGCATGAAGCACTTTTCGAATTCAATTATCCTTTATTTACACGGAATGTAAAGAGGTTCAGGGAATCACATGTCAGGTCAATTCAATGCTTTGTGGTAGACTACGTTCTTTGTTTTGGTGTCCGGCGCGTAAATAAACAAAGACGAAAAGCTTTCCAACACGCGAACATGCCACATACAATTGACCAAGGGAGAAACATGAGAATTCGAGATTAATAGTTATAGAATGCAACGACCCTGGAAAGGTAAATCAAGTAATTTAAGTAAAACGGGTCAATGCACAAATAATTCCGAAGAATTGCGAAAGTGCAGAATAAGCGTCTGGAATAATTCGGCGCATGCACTCGAAACAATTCTTGGAATCATTTGTGCAACTAAGCAATAGACATTGGTAATTTTAAGTTTCGTTTAAGTTTCGAATAAATTTGTAAGTAAGTCTTAAGAAAGATTCAATACAATAAACATCAAAGAAAAATGGCAAAGTTGTTTTTTTTTATTTTGATCGAGAAACGTGTTAAAACTGGCGCAGTCGGTAGGATACCCGGAAGTATCCTAGTGTAAACGTATTCGATACTGTATATCCCAATATTTAACCGGGTATTACGAAAAATAAGGAAAATGTACACTATTTAAAGTATAAATGCATAGTGCATTAAAAGAAAGTACAAGTACAAAATCCAATCTAAATAAGTGCAAAGAAAGCCCAAAAATCTCAAAAGTGAATTTGTGTAAAATAAAAAAAATATAAAATAAAGAAGAAAGAAAAGTGTGAAACAGTAACAAATAATTCGAAGTAGTGCGTATCAAGAAAAAGTAAAATAAAGTTTAACGTGAAGAAAAAAAAACCAAAAAAAAAACGGACTTATTAAAGCTAAACCGATTTACTAAGCAGTGAACACAACTACATCCATACATCGTGTGAAGAAGCAGATAGCGGAACTACGGAGGACGAAGGAAGGACGAAGGTTGGAGTGAAATTTTTTTTTTCTTTCTTCTTTTCTTCCCTTCTATATATTTTTGTAAATTTTTTTTTTATCTTTTTAAGAAGTAGAATAAGAACAAGATTATATATAAAAAAAAAAAAATTTGAATTAGAAATAGATTTGTATTATGAAAATTTAAAATGTAAAAAGAAGAGGAGCTCAATAGTATGACTACTAATTTAGAAGAACAAGTAGAGCAAGTTAGATTACAATCAGAAGAGTTGTCTGGTATAATTAACAATTTCTTTACTCCACAACAAAACATGTCGACGCTAAACATAGACCCACTCAAATATATCACAAGACTCCCCGATTTCACCGGAGACTACAGAGATCTCCAAAATTTCATAGACTTAATCGACAAAATACATCCGATTCTGCAAAGATACGATGTTTTGTCACAAAGCATTTTCTCAGACGCCATCAAATCAAAGATCAAGGGACGAGCTAGGGAAGTAATAGAAATTAATTCGCATATTACAACTTGGGCCGACATAAAGAGCACCTTAGTAAATAATTTCGGAGACAGGCTTAGTATAGAGGAACCATTTTATGAACTTAGAGCAGTAAGATTTAAAACAAATAGTGTAGAGTTCTATAACGAAATTAAGGGATTCTTACGACGACTAAATATTAAAACAAAATTATCAGGAGTGCAGGAAACAGTTATTTCAAGTAACATTGAGAACAATAAAAAGTCTGCGTTAACAATATTTAAAAACAAGCTACCGGAGCCCATGCGCTGACTACTTTACTGTAGAAATCCAAGGAGCTTAGAGAACGCAATGAACATTCTATATGAGAGTGGTTATGCGCTTCATAACCCATCCCAACCTAGAACCCAAAGTAACTTTCGGACATACAACAGACAAAAAGCGAACCATTATTCTCATCAAAATACAAATAATCAAAGTTGGACTTAACCCAATCGAAGTAATTTTATTAGACCCCCATTTGAACATTTTCGTCAAGATAACTCACTTTCACAACCAAAGTTCGCAAACCATAATAACAATTTTCAAAATCGAAACACCTATAATAATAATAATCCTTTTCATAACAATTCAAACGCCAATAATTGGAATAGTAGACCCAACAATAGCCCCTTCAATAATAATTCAAACCCACACAATTCGTACAATAGGTTTAATAACAGTGGTACAAATTATGCACCCGTACCAGAGCCTATGGAAGTCGATTTACTACAACGTAAAAGAAATAAACCACGTCACGAGCAGCCGCGAAATTTTCAGTCGCAGGCCTCAAATTCAAGTTACCCTATATATAGTTGCTTCTAAGACAAGACCACTCAAATTCATAATAGACACAGGTGCCACACATTCTATTATAAACCCAAATATATGTCATCCTAAATGGAGCATTAAACTAAATGGAACTCTCAGTCTTAAAACCCTTAATCATTATGTAGAAATCAAGGAAAAGGTACAAATACCATTGTTTAAAGAATTAGGCGACTCTAGTAAAAGAGTGGAATTTTTGGTTTGTCCGTTTCATACTGAATTCGATGGATTAATAGGAAACAATATCCTTTTAGAACTACAAGTTAATATAGATTATAAGAATCATCAATTAGTCGCAAACCGTGGAAACATAAATTTATATTTCGATAAAAATCATACTGTCTGTCAGACAATAGAAAAGAATTTCCCAGTCCTGCAAGAGCAAGGATTAGGCTATATTAGAGAGCAGAATATAGATGATAGATTTATAATAGAAGAAGGAATATACGACGTAAATAACTATGAAATACGCGCTTATGTAAAAATAATTGGAGATATTGGAGAAGAAACACTGCCAAAGCTGGAGCCATTAGAAATAGAAAGGGTACACGAACAAAATTTTAATATAATAGAAAATAGTGAAGTACGATCACCGGCAGAGCAGTTGAGAATTGACCATTTGAACCCAGAAGAGCGTAGCGCATTACTAGGTCTAGTGAAGAAATATAAAGACATTTTCTATGAAGAGAACAAAAAGCTTACATTGACTAACGCAATCAAACACAGAATTCGAACAACTAATGATGTTCCTATTCAAAGCAAAAGCTATCGGTACCCGTTTATCCACAAAAAGGAAGTGGAAAAACAAATTCAAGAAATGTTGGATAATAATATCATACGGCATAGTAATTCCCCGTATTCAGCACCCATTTGGATCGTGCCTAAGAAGGTAGATGCTAGTGGAAAAACCAAGTGGCGGCTTGTAGTCGACTATCGTAAATTAAACGAAGCGACTATCGATGACAAATACCCAATACCGAACATTGACGAGATTCTTGATAAACTCGGAAGATGTCAGTATTTTACCACTCTTGATTTAGCGAAAGGATTTCATCAGATTGAAATCCACGAGGAAGACATACAAAAGACCGCTTTTAGTGTCGAGAATGGACATTACGAATTCCTTCGTATGCCATTCGGATTGAAAACTGCTCCTGCGACATTTCAACGTCTCATGAATGCTGTTTTGGAATCCTTGAATAATGATATATGTCTAGTGTATATGGACGATATCATTATCTTCTCAACGTCCCTCCAAGAGCATATCGACTCTTTACAAAAGGTCTTTAAGAGGTTAAGGGAGGTAAATTTAAAAGTGCAGCTAGACAAATCGGAATTTCTTAAGAAAGAAACCGAATTTTTAGGGCATGTTGTTACACCAAAGGGTATTAAACCAAACCCAAAAAAAATAGAATGCGTTAAAAATAATGAAATTCAAAAGACATGTAAACAAATAAAACAATTCTTAGGCTTGACAGGTTATTACAGGAAATTTATTAGAGATTACTCGAAAATCGCTAAACCCATGACCAAATACCTAAAAAAGGAAACCAAAATTAACATTTCAGATCCTGAATACAATCAGTCTTTTCATACTTTAAAAAAGCTCCTGATTAGCGAACCAATCTTTATTTATCCCGACTTCAATAAAACTTTTACTCTGACCACGGATGCCAGCCAATACGCTATAGGTTCTGTGCTTTCACAAGATAACCACCCAGTCTGCTATGCAAGTCGAACATTAAACGAACATGAAATTAATTACAGTACGATAGAAAAGGAGTTACTGGCCATCGTCTGGTCAACAAAATACTTCCGACCCTATTTATTTGGCCGAAGATTTTTAATAGAAACTGATCATAAACCTTTGACCTGGTTATTTTCTATCAAGGAACCAAACTCCAAATTAGTTAGGTGGAGATTGAAATTATCCGAATTCGACTACGAAATTAAATATAAAAAACTTACGAAAAATAGCAACGCAGATGCTCTTTCCAGAATCCCGAATATAGAAATAAATCTGAATCAGGAAGAAGAAAGTATACCAGTAAGCAGATCATGTCTCAATGTTTTTGAGAATCAAATTGTTATAAACAAATCACAAAGAGGGTCATTACGATTAAAGAAAATAAAGGTATTTAACAGAAATCGCATGACAATCTACACCAAATTATTAGATGAACAAACTGCTATCACTTTGTTAAAAAATCATTTCAACCCCAATGGACTAAACGCTACCTTTATAGAAAATGAAGATTTTTATAAAATAGTTGAAAACGCATTTAATAAACATTTTTCAAATAATCAAAAATTTAAGCTAATTCGTTGCCTTACATTGCTGAAAGATGTAACAGACGAAGGAAAATTAGCTGAACTAATAGAAAGGGAACATTTAAAGAACAACCACCGTGGCATAGAAGAAATTTATAAAGAATTAAAGTTAAATTATTTTAACCCAAAAATGAAAGAAAGAGTTACACAATTTATAAACAATTGTGATATTTGTAATTTAGAAAAGTATGTTAGAAGACCACCCAAATAATTATTTAAGCTTACCAGCACTCCATTAAATCCGAGAGAGATCATACACGTAGATGTTTTTTACAGCTTAGAAAAGTCATTATTCCTAACAATCATAGATAAATTTTCGAAGCATGCATGTGCAATCAAAGTTTTAGGAAGAATTTGGACTGAATTTAAACGAGCCTTATCTTATTACTTTAGTCAATTTGGTAACGTTAATAAAATAGTAATTGATAACGAACTAGGATTTAAGGCCTTACCTTTACGAGAATTTTTAAAAGACCACAAAACAGAAATACATTTTACTTCCAATAGCAACCATACTTCGAACGCCGATATCGAAAGACTACATAACACTATTAACGAACATATTAGACTACTAAAACACGACGAAATTAATAATCAAGGTACAATAGAAGAAAAAATCCTCAGAATAATAACATTTTACAACAACACTATACACTCTACAACTAATAAACGACCAATCGACTTTATTAATGGTAAAATTCATCGCGACGAATATAAAGAAATCTACGATATGATGCTAACAAAAAAACAAAAAATCATCGAAAAGGCTAATCAAAACCGAAAGGATATCCCCCTAGAAGATGGCAGAAATTTTATCAAAGAAATAAGAGGCGGAAAGAACCACTCAAAGTATAGGAAAATTCTCACGAAGAAAGTTGACGAAGATCATGTAATTGACGTAAATAATCAGAATAAATATTATAGGACACACATTAAATCTAAGAAAAAATATCAGAACATAGACGAACCAACAATTAAATCTAGCAAACAAAAGTAGACAAACTTAATTAAACAACAGAATTTATATTACAGGAAATGATAATCAAAATGTTTAGATCAACTTTAAGCCTGAATTTCGTAATAGCGACAACATTACCGACAACTAAGACACAAGAAATACACCTACATGACTTTAACAACAACAATGGATACACTACAATAAACTTAGGTAAAGTTAAGATAATAAAAAGTTTCACGAAAGTTTTACATGTAATTAATATAACAGAATTCGAAATAACTACAGATCATATTAGAAGTAATATGTTATCACTAGAATCTAAGTTAGATTTAATAGGCCCTATGTACAACACTATACATCAAAGTTTACTTTTACTAGAAGCCAAGATAGAAAATATCAAACCTCATTTCAAAACAAAGAGAGCATTAATCAACATTTTAGGAACAGGTATGAAATATTTAGCAGGAACAATGGATCATGACGATGAAATTCAGATCAAAAACAAGTTAGACCAGTTATTCGAGACCAATAGAGATCTTGTTAAAGAAAGCAATAACCAAGTACTAATAAATACAGAAATTTCAAAACAAATCCAAAATATTACCACTCATATTAGAACGCAACAAAAATCCATAGAAACATACCTTAATACTTATAACCATGAACAAATAGGTAGAATAACGACTTTAGAAGACGAAATAAGACTTATGCAATACATATACCAGATCAACCATGACATCCTACTTCTCAGAAACCATGTGGACGACATAGAGCAAATACTTTTTTAAAGCAAATTAGGTGTACTCACTAGAAATATACTAGGCCAACAAGAATTAGAATTAATTTCAGACGTAGAAAGTTTTAGCGAAATAAAGGTAGCGGTGACATTTTACAAAGACCAAATTATAATCATACTATTCATACCGCACATATCTGACCACACTTACTTCCAAGTTCTAATAGAACCTCTTTCGGACTACCAACATAAATCGATTGTTTTGAGGAATAAAGAAATTTTAATTGACGAGGAAAATAACCCTTTTGAATATCCAGTAAAAATTAACTTAAAGAAACATCTTGTAGCAATAACTGACAATTGTATTGAGAATATTATGCACTCAAAGGAAGCTATATGCACAAAAATTGTAAAAAATCTCACGGAAATTAAAGAAATTACGACAGGAATCCTAATCTTAAAAAATATTAAAGAAACACAAATAACACAAAATTGTAATAAAGCTAATATGAAAATAAAAGGAAGTTATCTAATAAGATTCAATAACTGTAAGATAAAAATACAAAATAAGACATTTGAAAATTTCGAGAAGAAAATACACGATAAAATTGTATTACCAAACTTTATCACGAAAATTAAGGAAGATAAACTAATACCAGATATAAAATTAGACGAATTATATTTACAACACTTGGAAAATAGGGAGTTAATTGAAAATAACAAAATACAAAATATTTCATCATTTTATATTAACGCATCTATAACCACCTTGCTTTTTATAATCATTGTAATCTATATCGTAATTAAAAAATTTACAAAAACTCCTATTTTCCACATTTCGTCGGAGCCTCATTTTAACGGTGGGGGAGTTATAGAATGCAACGACCCTGGAAAGGTAAATCAAGTAATTTAAGTAAAACGGGTCAATGCACAAATAATTCCGAAGAATTGCGAAAGTGCAGAATAAGCATCTTGAATAATTCGGCGCATGCACTCGAAACAATTCTTGGAATCATTTGTGCAACTAAGCAATAGACATTGGTAATTTTAAGTTTCGTTTAAGTTTCGAATAAATTTGTAAGTAAGTCTTAAGAAAGATTCAATACAATAAACATCAAAGAAAAATGGCAAAGTTGTTTTTTTTTATTTTGATCGAGAAACGTGTTAAAACTATTAATCCCAAACACTTCCAATGATTGGCCTTGTGATTTATTGATTGTCATGGCGAGTGCAAGGATTAAATACACGATTTTCAACAATATTCGCACCGAATGACGTCATTGGAAAGGAGTCGTTGTATTTGTGGGCATTCGTCAAGCAATGTCTTGATTTTGGTAAGTCGCCGTAAAGCAGAGTTTTTTTTTTTTTTTTTTATAATTTACCCGCACTAAAGGGGTTGTGAATACCCTTTTAATGTTTATACACAGTGCGGGCGTTTGAAATGAACATAGAGAGAGAGAGAAAGAGAGTGGTGTAGTGGTTTGAAACTCAGGTGTATTAGGTTTCACACATTAGCTCCAGGGGTGGTGTCCAGATAACTGGGGAGATTTTTTGCTGTCATTATTTGTTTTGCCTTCTGATTCACAGTATTTTTTTCCCGATCAACCTGGTGTCATAAGCATATCAATTATCAACAGAGCGATCAATTTCTCAAGCCATATGACAAACCTACTGCCAGTATTATGCCTTCGCAATTAATCGGACTGCCTCTTATCATATAATGCTTGCCGACACCAGGGATTGAACTGTGAACCATCAGCTCGACAAACGATGACGCTACCACTTCACCATTGCCACCCTTAAAGCAAAGAGTGTCTGGTGGTTGCGTCAAGGATGGTAATTTGACTTTACCACCTGCACAACACAATCCTGGTGTCTCCGAATGAAACTTTAGCGCATTGCAATATTGGCAAATCACATTTATGGGCCCAATCGTAACACAGGGCGGTTCGCTGTAGTAAATCGTGCAGTCATATTGAAAATCGGCGCGATGTAATTGGACATTCACGGCAACTTTTCTCACCCGACGATTGGCGTTTGATTCAACTTGACGAAGCAGATCGCGAATGCGCTGCTGTCTCAGTCGTTCAGCAGCTGCGTGTGCTTCTTGTTCCTCCTGAGTTCGTCTGTACGAATTCGCGACACATGTACTCGAATCAGTTCATTCGCTTCGGCGCGTTGATCAGGCGTTTGATTTGCACGGCGAATCGCCAATCTTTGTGCATTACGACGGCGTGAGCCAATGTTTGATCTGCTGATCGGCGGCATAATGTCTCCCGAATACTGAAACTACAATGTCGAAGAAGTTGAATTATCATCCTCGAAGTAATATTATCTGATTCGCGCTGAAAACATTAGAAACGTTAAATGTTTTCGATAAACTCACCGTAATCACTGAAATATTCACTTCAATCACCGGAAAAATCACAAAGTATGAGCTGACCTTCATAAACTTCACTTGATTGTGCAAGCGCATATTTAATCATTTCCCCCACAGTAAAACTCAGTTTATATAAGAGGAGGAAGAAGTGTACAGTATAAAATTGGGTAAAATGTTCATCCAACGTTGAAATGGTTTAACATCGGGGTAAGCTTCTAGGTGAAATACATTCAAGCTTCTAGGTGGACCAATTTAGCTTGGTGGAGCCAATCTGTCAAATGCATCGAAGTCTGCCGTCTAGTATATGTACATATGTAGTTAGTCCATGGTGAAATGACGAAGCAAAAAGGACACCTGTCAAATTGCATTTGAATGTGTGGGCAATGTTGTTGCATGTGAATGCGTGAGAAAAGGGTTTTCCGATTAAAAATTTTCCAAATTTGGCGTTCTGGCAATTAATTTCATTGTATTATTTCTTCAAAATGAAAAAATAATTGTCCGGGAAACTTTTCCTAATTTTAAACCTTTGAATTGTTATATTTCGATCAAAATGAAAAAAAAGAAAATTCCCCATACAAAATGTATGGAAAATCGATTTCTCCGAATTTTCCAATTTTTCTTCAAAAATTTTAAATTTTTTCGCCGTAAAAATGTTCCTTGGGCGGAGACGAAGACAACAAAAAAAAGACAGCTCAAATCGGACCATCCGTTCCCAAGTTATGAGCGGTCTTACGTACGCCAACTCTTTTTTATATATATAGACTAGCAGTTTGCCCGCGGCTCCGCTCGCGTGGACTACAAAATTAATGTTAAATTTTTTATCTTTTTTAACTAAAGCTAAGACTCACATTGTATTCATTATAATGAAATCAAAGATATTTTCTTCAAACAAATAATTATTTAATGTTCACGTTGAAAAGCACAGTTTAGTAGATCGCACTAAAAATTGTTTTACTTTTGCTGTCTGGGGTATCGCGAATAACTCGATCTTATTGACCCGTTCACGCAAAAGTATTAAGCTACCGTTAGTCTAATGGAGCTTTAATAATTCTATTCACACAACCACAAACCAATATACCTGCTTCATTTTTCGCAAAGACATTTAGCGCATAGCCTTCTCACTCTATTCATTCATATTTTTTTCTCACTCTTACACAATATCTACGTGCAGAAGTGTGAATGAACGAACGACGGTAACAAACCAATCCATACAAACAGTCTGATTGGGACTGATAAACATTGTATTAAACCAATACAAAATGTCTTTCTCTGTCATTGAATTATCTAATGATTGTTGAAACATCAAACTACAAATACGATTTTGGGTGGTTTTTAGCTTAGAGGCGCGAATCTGTCAAACGACCCGAAGATGACTGTCTATTTTAGTTCGATTATGGTTTACGCTGAAAAGGGATGACCACAGATTAAAGTTCAAAACATGATCACGTTAGAGCGCCTACATATGCTCACGCACACTATTGCAACGATACCCACTGCTGCATGACTGCTGGCAGTGGTCTCCACTGAAGGAAAATTGTGGGCGATGATTCAAATAATTGTTTTGAAGATTGCTCAGCTTCAGGACAACGTAGAAGGATGCTTTATATCTCAAATGAATCAGAGACGAATTTACTAATTTGACCTATTTTTTTGTTTTAAAATCCGATAAGCCATTATTGAGTTAGAGCTGTAGAATTGAACTTTTTCCCCACTTAATTTACTATTATCGGTACTCCTTATTCGTTATTTCACCTAACGCAACAAAACATATCCTATAACCTGAAGAGTGAACATATCTATGAAATAAAAAAAAATCACGTAAATCGGATAAGTGGTTCTCCGGCTAGGAGGCAACTAACAGAAAATAATTTTGGTTTTTATAAGTATTAGGGATTAGGGATTGTCACTTATGTTTTTCATATTATTCATTCCTATTATATTCTGGCAATACTGTATACCCAGCAAGTGAGACTATAATACTGCTCTAGAGTTTTTTTTTTTTAAAAATTGATCAAGTAGTGTTGCTAAAATAGTGTGTTATATATCCAAAAATAGTGCTCAACCTCCTCCATCGAGAGGAATTGGAGTTCTGTCGATTTCGCCACGGAGAATCCGAGCTGAAATAGGTAAAATATACACACAATTGACACTTCTTATTACTTTCAAAGGTTGCAAAGTAGAGCTTTTGACTGTGGAACCCAAATTGTGGAACGAACCTAGACCGATAAGCTTTTATGTCGATCGAAAGCTTTTTCTCAAATGTCTTAAAAGCTCTCACCAGCATTACCAACTAAAATAAAAAGTTATAAAAAGTAATAATAATAATAAAAAAATTAAAAAAAAAAATAAATTATAATAATAAATAGATAATAATATAAAATGGGAATGGATAGAACCCCTCCGCCAGGAGGAGGAGGTGGTACGAAATCTAAAACCAACCCAAACGAAATAGATCAGAAAGTTTTGATACTAAATAAGGAAAATTTTGATCTACAGAATAAAATCCAGAAACTAGAGGTGCTCTGCAACCAGCTACAAACAGAAGTATTCAATCTGAAAACTGAAAATAGTAAACTAAAAGAGAATGAAATAAAGTTAACTGAAAATACCCATGAAAGTGGAAGTGAGCTTAAGCAACCCCATAATTACTCAACAGATGAAGATGAGCTGATCCAAGAAACTGATTGGGTAAGAAAAAAAGAACAAAGAGCAAGCAAGAAGAGAAAAGCTAGAAACTCTCCAGAAACTATCTCACCAATCACTTCTCGAACACAGAAAGAAGCGCCTGTTTCTATACTGCCTGTTCATGGAACTAAGAACATAGGCTCTAAAATATTACATAAGGAAACCAACAAATTATCGCCACCACCACCAATAATGGTAGATAAGATTCCAGATTACGATGAATTTTGTAAAGAAGTGAAAGCAATTATATCAGAAAAACATTTTAATACCAAACTATTGAACAAAAACACATTAAAAATCAACGTAACGGATATCGATGCTTATAAAGCCCTAACCAGAGCACTAAATGAAAGGAAATACAGTTGGTACTCTTATGAAAATAAACAACTAAGACCCATAAGAGTTATGGCCAAAAACTTACACCATTCATGCAAACCGGAAAGTATAAAGGATGACCTTAAAAATCAGGGATTCCATGTAGTCGATGCAGTTAATAAACTAAAATGGAAAAGTAAGGAGCCGCTAGATATGTTCATGCTGTCATTCAGCCCTGAAGAAAATATAGACAGAATTTATGAAGTCAAAAGTATTATGTACTGTAAGGTACAAATAGAGCCCTTAAAAAAAAATAAACTCATTCCACAATGTAAAAATTGTCAATCTTATGGACATACTCAAAAATATTGTGGTAAAAATCCGAGATGTGTCAAATGTACAGGTAATCACCACACCAAAGATTGCAAAAAACCAACTAATGAGCCACCAAAGTGCATACATTGCGAGCAGACACACCCAGCCAACTATAGAGGATGTACAGTAGCTAAGGAGATACAAAAGATAAGGGCAAACAACACGAAAAAGTTAGTTGAAAGACAAACCCTTCAGAAGGAAAACGAGCTTCACAAAAATCATGCTAACACAGAAGAAAAAATAACTGACCAAATTATTAAAAAGAAAAACAATGGAACAACATATGCCGAGGTTGCTCGCTCTTTGAGTATTACTACCTGTCCTCTAGAGCAACAAGAAGATGATCTGAAACAAACCCTACAGGCCAACCTAGCGAAAATATCTAATATAGAGACATCCGTTTCCAATCTCGACTCAAGAGTGAGACAAATTGAGAGCAACGCTAAAAGAGTTGCCCCAAAATCAAAGTAACTTAATGACTAAATCACTAAAAATAATGGCATGGAATGCAAATGGACTGTTACAACACCAAAAAGAGTTACAGACGGTCCTGGATATAAATAAAATAGACGTTTGTCTCGTTTCCGAAACTCACTTTACCAAAGAATCATTTATTAAATTCAGAGGGTATAGAGTCTATCATACCATCCATCCGGACAATTCTGCTAGAGCGGGGAGCGCTGTCATTGTTAAAGATAGTATAAATCATTACGAGGAATCCAAAATTCAAACAAACAAAATACAATCAACAGCTGTAGTTATAGAGACAACAAATTACCCAATAGTTGTTGCTAGTATTTACTGCCCTCCTAAATATTCGATAAAAAAAATGAATATTTAGAACTTCTAGAACAATTGGGACAAAAGTTTATCATCGGTGGAGACTTTAATGCGAAAAACACATACTGGGGATCAAGGCTAACGACAACCAAGGGAAGAGAACTCCTTAACGCAATAAATGAGAAAGGGTGTGAGGCCTTATCTACAGGAAAGCCTACCTACTGGCCAACTGATTCCCCGATCTCATTGATTTCTTCATAGTTAAAAATATCTCAAGGAACTCTCTGCAAATTGAAGAAAGTCATGAATTAAGCTCGGACCATTCACCTATCCTACTGACCTTGAGTGAGCGCATTACTCAAAAAGTAAGTAATCCAGCTCTTACTAGTAAACGCACGGACTGGGTAAGCTTCAAATCAAGTCTTCAAGAGAAGATAAAACCACTTACACCAATACGATCTAAAGAGCAATTAGATTCTGAGCTCGAGCAATTTATCAGAGATATCCAATTCTCGGCCTGGGAAAACACGCCAAATATCAAAAAACAATTGAAGGGTAACTACTATCCTCTCGAAATTAGAGAGTTAATTGCCAAAAAGAGGAGAGCGAGAAAGAAATGGCACCAAACCAGAGCCCCCCATGATAAAAATAAGTTTAATAATCTGGCACATCAAGTTAGACGAACAATTAAGGAACTTAAAGATTCTGAAATTAATTCATCTCTACAATATCTTAGCAATAATAAAAACACAGAGTACTCGCTCTGGAAAGCCACTAAGAAATTAAAGAGACCAATCATTCACATTCCTCCAATCAAACTACAGGATGGAAAGTGGGCTAAAAGTAACAAACAAAAAGCTGAAAGATTTGCAGAGTATCTGGAAGAAATTTTCCAACCAAACCCGGGGGAGTATGATGATTTGCCTAGCGTAGAAATATCAGAAGAAAATGAAGAACTAACCACAACATCGTCATCTGAAGTGAGAAAGGAAATAAAAACTCTAAATGCGAAAAAAGCGCCAGGATTTGAATTAATAACTGCTCAAATTCTAAAGCAGCTCCCAAAAAAAGGAATTTCGAAGCTTACATGCATCATCAACGCTGCATTTAAACTAAAATATGTTCCACAGCTATGGAAAGTAGCTGAAGTTATCATGATAGCCAAACCGGGAAAACCACCTCAGGAAGCATCATCCTATAGGCCAATATCTTTGCTGCCTATAATGTCCAAACTTTTTGAAAGACTGCTATTAAAAAGACTGCTATCAACTATAGAACGGAAACATATTATTCCAGACCACCAATTTGGCTTCCGAGTGAAACACTCAACCATTGATCAGGTACACCGAATAACAAACATTGTTGAAAAAGCGCTTGAAGAGAAAAAAGTTTGTTCTACAGTCTTTCTCGATGTAGCACAAGCATTTGACAAAGTTTGGCATGAGGGACTAATCTACAAACTAAAAAAGATACTACCCAACGAACAGACTGAAATTCTGAAATCGTACATTTCGGACAGATACTTCCGCATAAAAGAGAAAGACACATATTCGGAGCTTAAAGAAATTAAAGCGGGTGTACCCCAAGGAAGTGTTCTTGGGCCAATACTATATCTCCTGTATACTCACGACATTCCAACACTAGAATACAAGTCGATTGCTACATTTGCTGATGACACGGCTTTAATGGCAGTTGCGGAAAGTAATGTGGACTCAACCCGTAAACTACAAGAGGCGATCTCGCTTATTCAAAACTGGACAAGAAAATGGCGAATACGATTAAACGAATCAAAATCAGTACATGTTGACTTCACAAATAAAAAAATAGAACACATACCAGTGTATGTTAATAACCAAGCTATACCATACGCAAACTGTGCAAAGTATCTTGGTATGACTTTGGATGCGAAACTTTGATGGAAGGCCCATGTCAAGAAAAAAAGGGAGGAGATTGGTATTCGCTACAGGAAAATGTACTGGATGATAGGAAGACAGTCTTGTCTATCAACATATAACAAAATCCTACTTTACAAGCAAGTCATAAAACCCATATGGACCTATGGTATTCAACTTTGGGGTTGTACCAAAAAGAGCAACGTTCAAATTATACAACGATTTCAAAACAAGGTGCTGAGAAACATTGTGAATGCACCTTTCTACATTAGGAACGATGACCTTCATAGGGACCTTGGCGTGGAATGTGTACAGAATGAAATTCATAGATTCGCTAAAAAGCATGAGGATCGGCTTCACCACCACACGAACCCTGAGACTATCCCGCTCTTGGACCACACAAATCTAGTGAGGAGACTACAAAGAATCAAACCTTTTGAACTAGTGCAGCATATATAATCAAATATAGTATAAGTTAGCATCAAAGCTTTAAACTTTTAAATGTAGTACCCTTTATCAATTTAAGTCAAAACAAAATTGCTTATTAGTCCAAAGACTAGATTGTAATATTTTACTAACACTCCAATGTGTTTTTCAATAAAAAAAAATATTATTTATCAAAGAAGTAAGGCACAATATAAGTGTATCAAATGCAATAAGAAATAAACGTTCGTCTGAAATTGGGACTTATGTCTGCTTATTTAAGAACAAAAACTCTGAAAACTCTGAGTCAAATTCAACTCTGCTATCAGGATTGTTTGACACAGGTATTTCGACTTGGTGAGATTCGGGTGTAGGTGAATTTCGAACGAATGCCGACTCCAAGGTCAATTGGTTCATCCTACCAGACTCCATGTTTCTAAAGTGTTAGGCAACCCTTTTTCCCAGAATATCAAATTCATCATTCTTCTTTTCTTCAGTTTGTGTCATAAATTTACTTGCACTTTCAAAAAAAATTTTTTTTTGTTGTTCCAGTGATGTTTTTTTTTTTGGTTGAGAAGAAAGCGATGATGATGAACGGGAAATGCCAGCCCCGCTTACCTCAGGAGTTTGAAGTGCAGAATCGTATACCTACAACAAACTTATATTCAATACACACAATTTTTTTCTTAAAATTGAAACACACCTCGGTAATAAGGTCTTCTTCAATAAAGTTATCATCATCCGTAGAAAAAGATAATGTGGAGTGGCCCTTTCGGGAAACTTCGCCGTCTTTTAAAAATAACAGTTGGTCGTAGTACCACAAAGTTGACTCGTAGACACTGTCTGTGCCAGGACCGGTGCTCTTGGAATTTTTGATTTTTCTATACTCTCTGCTGAATGATGTTCTCAGGTTCGCTATCCGCTTCCGTACGTAGTCCTTGTCGGCTTTTGGATCTAGTTCCTTACACTTTTCCACGAGGAACTGTAGTGCTTCCTCTTTCATAATTTTATTACTATATTCTTTTATATGTACGTCCCACAGACAGGGGAAAGAACGATATTTCTCAATGAAATCGGTCCAAAAGTCTTTTTGCTTTATTGAAACCATGTTTTTTCCCTTTTTCATCCTCCTATCAGAGAAGTTAAAACACAACTGAATTCTGTGCGACGGTTGTATACACGAAAACACACAATACAATTTCCATACAATTTGTTGCATGCGACAGCGGTTGTACACTCAAGAGCATGCGACCATACAATATCGGTACAACGGTCGGTTGTGTGGAAACACACGATGCAATTGTCGTATACAACACCAAATCTGTCCAACCGTTTGTACAACGATTGTATCGTGTATTTCGTACATAAGAAATATTCTAATATTCTGATCGGTGAAAATGTTGTCCGACCGTGGATCATTCATTCATTTTCAATGCAATTTTTATTGGGTAATTCAGTATTTCTTACATGCTAGACAAAAACGCTTAAAACTAGCTTAACTAACTTACTATGTAATGTAACTCTAACTTACTGACCCTATGCGGGTGCTCTAAGCTAAACCTAACGCTTAAAACTATGTCTTTCGACGTTTACGAACTAGACTTATTTATTAACTTAACTTATCGAAGTGAGGACTAAGAAAATTTATTTTTTTAAAAAAAACTTAGTAAATGAACATTTTTTGTTACTTAAAATTAATTTAAAAGAGTCTTAAATCTAACTTAGAAGCTACCTTAATAAACCTTAAAAACTATCTTAATCTAAAATACATACGTAATTTATACGTAAATTTTTTTTTTGTGCAAAGCGCTGCGATTTTTTTTTTTTTTTTTTTTTTTTGCAAAGTGCTGTTAAATTTTTTTTTTTTTCTTTTTTTTTTTTTTTTTTTCTATAAAATTAATTAAAATTAATTAAACTTAACCTACCCTAACCTATGTAAGTCGGCCATAGTGAAAAGGCCAACTTTGCCCCTTTAGAAAGGCTACCCCGGATCGTATGGAACCGACGAAGGAGTTCTCTCTCCGTCCCCTAACCACCAGAATTTCTGGCGCTGCCGTTCAACATCGCGCAAATCGCGACCTGATACCGCTCTACTGTACCGGAGACGCTCCGGAATGCTGTGTGTGACGTGTCGGTTGTAGGTTAGTCGCCTATCCGCAGCTGTCCGGGCAACATGGAAGATTAGCGGCACCGCTAATCTGTCCTGGATCAGACCTTCTCTATCTAGATAGAGGAATGCCTCTGGCGAAACGAAGCCGTTAAGGCACACTCTCTCGTGGTACATGTCATTGGGGTAGAAGGCCCCAGAGATCAGGTTATTCATCGAGTTCATTGCTCTTGCAATGTGCCCCCGAATCATCATGATCACGAAATTATCCACTCTGTTTATGTTCGCCCTGTTATACAGGACCTCATTGGAATAGAATTTTTTGTACTCAGACTCTGGTGTTCTGTATAAGCGAAGGCAAGCCCTGAGGCAAGCCCTCTCAAACACCCGAATCCTTTCCATCGAGCTTGCTCCCACGTTGAACCACACGGGACAACCATATGCGAGCATGGGCCGGATAAGGGCCATGTAGCAGATTACCTTCACTCTCGCATCGAGTTGGCTGCTATAAAACAGTCTCTTTGTGAGAGCGAAAGCCGCTTTGGCTCTGGCCAGAGCAGCATCTATATGTTTGTTAAAATATAGATACTGGTCTAGCCAGAGCCCAAGGTATCTGACTACACTTCGACACGCTAACGGTTGTCCGTGTTGTCCCACGATTGAAAACTTTCGCCAATTCTTTCTGGTATCCGCAGAGGCCCCAGATAACGACGTCCTAAACAGGATGGTTTCCGACTTCTGGAAGTTGATTTTCAACTTCCAGTCGTCGCAATATCGCTTGATCTTATCGAAGTCACGCTGCAAGAGTATTGCAATGACCTCAATCTTTGGTGTCCGACCGTGGAACCTAAAGAAAAATTCATGTTTCCAATATGAACGTTTCATTTCATACGAAAAGGAGTGGCATGTAGGTACAATGTCTGAGGTTTGTAGCTTTTGTGGTGCACTAAAGTGGGCAAAAGAATCTGCTGGATTGTGTTATTGAAGCGGAAAAGTAATGTTCAGAGAAATACATACATAGGTGCACCGCCGGAACCAATAAAGATCATTCTACTGGGTGATCATCTATAGTCTAAAACTTTCTTAGAGATTCCCAGAAAGTTTAACTCAGCCTTTCAAATGAGCTCCTTTCGTGGTAAATGCATAACAGAAAGCAAATTTATTCCCACTTTTAAGATTTAGGGTCAAGTTTACCACCTTATGGGAACATTAATCCCAATTTCCTACAAATCTATTTCATGGGGAATTCAGAAGCTGAATACATTTCTGTCTTAAAACTGGCAGGGGGCGAAGCAAGGCCAGCACGGGTCAGCTAGTGAGAGATAATTGAGAGAATTCACTCTGAGTTCGATAAGGGATGGTAAGAAATAGGTATGAAAAGTTTTGTAAGTGAACAATTGACCACACCCACATACATACATACTTCGATCTGTATCTTAGTGTATTGCTGCATACCTCAATGTCGTTAAGAAATGTTTGCCTTAAAGGAGAGAAAAGGAAAGATTGATATAAAGATAGGTACTCTCGCTAAAAAAAAAAACTATGGACATTTCCTCGACTCATACACCGGACGGCCTTCGGCCTCACATGCAAGTGCTCAGGGCGCCGTTACGCGGCATATATACCTATAGGCTTCTTGTTGTATGACATTTTACGTTCTGAAAAGCTGTTGACTTATTACCCATTTTAGAATGAACAAATTGTGGACTTATGTCCCGATGGGACAAAATTAAAAAGTGCATATTTTTCTTATTTGGCAAAACTGGATTGGCGCTATTTCACTTTACCATAGTATAATAAGGCCAGATGTTGAAATATGGGATATATGTATATGCCCTTATTTTATGGGATATGTATGCCCTTATTTTATATTTTGTAACTGTTTAGACTCGTTTGCCTAAGTGGGTGGTATATCAAGCACATAAACTTGATATACATATATATATGGATAGGATACTTCGGAGAAAATTCGAGGTGTACCAAATGAAACGGTTGCAATAGTATCTGATTGAATACTACTTCTATTATTAATGAATTTTATTCTTTTATATTTACAATGTCCTTACTCTAGCTTATAGAAATAATATTGCTTAATCTACTTAATCATAAAGAAATATACAAAACAGAACGAAATTAATTATTGCCAGTGACGCACCGTCAGCATTGCAGTTCGTTGGCTTGCCCCAAATATGATTTTGTTGATTATCGTCAATGATGCACCGTCAGCATTGCAGTTCGTTGAATTGACCCAAATGTGATTTTGTTGATTATCGCCAGTGATGCACCATCAGCATTTTAGGTCATTGGCATGACCCAAATATGAAGCGCGTTTGTTGTTGATTGAAGTGTGTGCGTTGAATTTTGTTGGCGTTAAATTAAGTAATTGGACTAAAAATCATCCTCCGCGTTGAATGACTATTCAACAATTTATGTGACGGTGACAAAGAAGTCCGAAGTTAATGGTGTTTGTCGAGGTTTCGGCTGAGGTGTCCTCGTGATGACTGCTGATTTTGTTGTTGTGTGTTTCCAGATTATGTAGATGATTAACACTATTGACATTGTTAGAGCCAGATATCCAATTGCAAAGTTATGATAACTGTTAGTGTTGCAGTTTATATAATTAACTAGCGGACCCGGCGAACTTCGTCCCGCCCAGAATTGATTTTTTGATAGAAAATATTTCGAGCATTCCGGATTCCACCCGAAATTAATATTTGATCGAACATTTGCGATCGATAACAAATGATGCCATTCGAATTTCAATCATTGATTGCATGAAGCACTTTTCGAATTCAATTATCCTTTATTTACACGGAATGTAAAGAGGTTCAGGGAATCACATGTCAGGTCAATTCAATGCTTTGTGGTAGACTACGTTCTTTGTTTTGTTGTCCGGCGCGTAAATAAACAAAGACGAAAAGCTTCCCAACACGCGAACATGCCACATATAATTGACCAAGGGAGAAACATGGGAATTCGAGATTAATCCCAAACACTTCCAATGATTGGCCTTGTGATTTATTGATTGTCATGGCGAGTGCAAGGATTCAATACATGATTTTCAACAATATTCGCACCGAATGACGTCATTGGAAAGGAATCGTTGTATTTGTGGGCATTCGTCAAGCAATGTCTTGATTTTGGTAAGTCGCCGTAAAGCAAAGAGTGTCTGGTGGTTGCGTCAAGGATGGTAATTTGACTTTACCACCTGCACAACACAATCCTGGTGTCTCCGAATGAAACTTTAGCGCATTGCAATATTGGCAA
Source organism: Blera fallax (assembly GCA_946965025.1). Classification (NCBI taxonomy): domain Eukaryota; kingdom Metazoa; phylum Arthropoda; class Insecta; order Diptera; family Syrphidae; genus Blera; species Blera fallax. The sequence continues at coordinate 56,168,941 of OX337246.1, forward strand.
ATCACATTTATGGGCCCAATCGTAACACAGGGCGGTTCGCTGTAGTAAATCGTGCAGTCATACTGAAAATCGGCGCGATGTAATTGGACATTCACGGCAACTTTTCTCACCCGACGATTGGCGTTTGATTTAACTTGACGAAGCAGATCGCGAATGCGCTGCTGTCTCAGTCGTTCAGCAGCTGCGTGTGCTTCTTGTTCCTCCTGAGTTCGTCTGTACGAATTTGCGACACATGTACTCGAATCAGTTCATTCGCTTCGGCGCGTTGATCAGGCGTTTGATTTGCACGGCGAATCGCCAATCTTTGTGCATTACGACTGCGTGAGCCAATGTTTGATCTTCTGATCGGCGGCATAATGTCTCCCGAATACTGAAACTACAATGTCGAAGAAGTTGAATTATCATCCTCGAAGCAATATTATCTGATTCGCGCTGAAAACATTAGAAACGTTAAATGTTTTCGATAAACTCACCGTAATCACTGAAATATTCACTTCAATCACCGGAAAAATCACAAAGTATGAGCTGACCTTCATAAACTTCACTTGATTGTGCCAGCGCATATTTAATCATTTCCCCCACAGTAAAACTCAGTTTATAGAAGAGGAGGAAGAAGTGTACAGTATAAAATTGGGTAAAATGTTCATCCAACGTTGAAATGGTTTAACATCGGGGTAAGCTTCTAGGTGAAATACATTCAAGCTTCTAGGTGGACCAATTTAGCTTGGTGGAGCCAATCTGTCAAATGCATCGAAGTTTGCCGTCTAGTATATGTACATATGTAGTTAGTCCATGGTGAAATGACGAAGCAAAAAGGACACCTGTCAAATTGCATTTGAATGTGTGGGCAATGTTGTTGCATGTGAATGCGTGAGAAAAGGGTTTTTCCGATTAAAAATTTTCCAAATTTGGCGTTCTGGCAATTAATTTCATTGTATTATTTCTTCAAAATGAAAAAATAATTGCCGGGAAACTTTTCCCAATTTTAAACCTTTGCATTGTAATTTTTCGATCAAAATGAAAAAAGAGAAAATTCCCCATACAAAATGTATGGAAAATCTATTTCTCCGAATTTTCCAATTTTTCTTCAAAAATTTTAAATTTTTTCGCCGTAAAAATGTTCCTTGGGCGGAGACGAAGACAACAAAAAAGAGACAGCTCAAATCGGACCATCCATTCCCAAGTTATGAGCGGTCTTACGTACGCCAACTCTTTTTTATATATATAGATTGAACGTATTATGAATATTATTCTTTAATTGAAATTTATTATATAATGACTCCCAGGTGTAAACCCAAAGAACTCCCCCTTTTGGGAAATTTCCCCTTATTTTGAGATATTATACAAGATGTCAAGATGTAATTGTCATTAGCAAAATTAATAACACTCTCATTATAACGATTGATGTGAACAGACGTTTTTCTTTAATCAAATACGGTAGTGCGAGTTTGGCAATTTTAACTTTATATTTTATAGACTTTAAAAACAGCGATTTATCCTATGGAATTACATTTGGTCCTTCTTACCGTGAACATTTTATATTAGTGTCATATAAAGTGCATTAAACTTATAATATTAAAATCACGAAAACCTGTGACATTGACAGTGCAAGTTTACATTTGATAAAAGGTGTAATTATTTTAACATTTCATTAAAATAAAAAAATGTGGAGTTTGTTCCTTAATTAATAATAAAGACATTTGTGAGTTTTTTATAAGTGCGCAAACGGATTTCATGCGTCGTGCAATAAAAATATTAGAATCCTAATGCATGAAAATTAAATTCCCTTTCTGGATTCTGGAACCGGTGCTGTTTGGAGCAGCAGTATTTTATAGCAGATCATCGAGTCCGTTTGTGGAAAGCGGAGCTTCAGTGCTGTACCGTACGCATCCACCGTACAACCTGTACTCCTGTAGCTGTACATACGGTTACATGCATAGCGGCATACAGTATTCTCTTTAATACTGTAACTTTTCCGTTGCTCCTACACTGAAAAGAATTTTTTTGTTAAATTATTGGCTCATGGTCATTTAAATTTTTAAAATATGAATAACTGGGGAAACTTCAAAAAAATATTTTGACCCAAATCACAAAAGACGTTGTGAATTTTTCCAAAAGATCGGAACATCAACGTACCAAGAATTACATTAACGCCCGATTGGAGGTGTTAGACAACCACTTCAGAACCAGTACGGAGTACAACATGGAAGCTATTTCTTCGCTGGATCCAGAAAAAATTGACGAATTGGAAAAACTATTTGACAAAATTAAGGAGCTTTACTTCGAATACCGTGCAGAATTGCCGGATGGCCTGAATAAGGTAACTCAATCAGGAACAGCGGTGAGTTCTGTTGAAATTAAACATAATAAAGAAGAAGTAAGATTGCCTAAGATCAATATACCGACTTTTTCTGGAAGTTATGAAGAGTGGAGGTCATTTCATGATCTTTTCGTTTCACTTATCCACAACAATAGTTCTTTATCAGAGATTCAAAAACTCCATTATCTCAAGTCAAGTGTTTTGGACGAAGCAGAGCGTCTGCTGCAACATTTACGAGTTGACGAGGGAAACTATGAGCAGGCGTGGGTGTTGTTAACGGCTAGATATGACCATAAACGCATATTGGTCAACACTCTTAAAATCCTTTACGGTCAACCAACTCTAAATCAGGAATCCATAACTGGAATAAAAATGTTGCTAGATACTTCCACTGAATGTCGACACTCACTTTCAAATCAAGAGCTTCCCGTCCAGCATTGGGATGCAATTTTTGTTTTTTGCATGTTGCAGAAGCTACCATCAATAACGCAGCAATTGTGGGAAGAGAAGTTAGGTGTCCGAAAAGATCTGCCGACTTTTAAAGAATTCTCAGAATTTTTAGAAGCGAGATTTAGAACGTTGGAAGCAATAGAGCAGCAGCCAGTCTCAAAATTTAGTAACAAAAGGCTAATAAAAACAAATAATTTCTTTTCCAATTCTAAAAAAACAATATTTTAATTGTAAAGTTTGCAACAAAGGGCCCCATTCCCTCCGGGTTTGTAAAAAAATTTTGAAAATGGGTGTAGCTGTACGGAAGCATAATTTAGGTAGAATAAGGGTTTGTGAGAACACTCTGGCGTACAGTCACTGTACACAACAATGTCCCAGCCATTCACGCTGTTATTTCTGCCAACAACCACATCATTCACTCATCCATTTAAATAACCGTTCACAACATCCAAATACAAACTTCACAAATGCGAGCACTCCATCTCATTCACAATTATCTCCACACACAACACATACCCTACACGACACCACACAATATACTCGTACACCGTATAACTCTACACAAGTCCCTACCACATCCAACACTCAACACACAAACAATTTCAATATTTTTATAAACCTTAGAGCGTTGATAGATACTGGGTCAGAAGTTTCATTTATTACAGGCTCGGCAGCCCAATTACTTAACCTGCGTAGTAAAAGCACATTTGTTGAAGTTTCGGGGCTGGGGAAGGTCAACAGCGGAGCATACCTCGACTTTGGCTCATTGTACTCACAGTTTTAAGGGCGCATCCGTGCTTTCGTTTTAAAATCCCTGACTGGGCTTCTTCCGACCCAAAAGGTTTACTTCAACAAATGACCGCACCTGGCCGAACACCAACTTCCTGATCCAATGTTTCACACTCTGGTTGATCTTCTTCTCGGCAGCGAAGTCTATGCCGAAACTGTCCTGCCAGATATCCATCAGGCCTCAAGTTTAACTGCACCAATTGCCCAGAAAACGAAACTTGCTTTGGATTCTGCTGGGGAAGGTACCTGTGGAGAAACAAATTTCTATTAACAATTTCCATACAATAGCTGATTTGGATTCCCAATATAAAAAAATTCTGGGAAATTGAAGAAGCACCTTTTCCACTACATGTTACCCAGGATAACAAGGCCTGTGAGGAGCAGTTCGTACTGCGTACCAGAAGAGCATCGGATGGACGCTATGAAGTTACGCTCCCATTTAAAGAAGGAAGACAACCTGCGTTAGTATCCTCGAAGTCAGGAGCCTTACGTAGGTTTCTCCAACTGGAAAAGCGTTTCCTACACAATACTACACTATGCAAGGAGAATGCCAAATGCGTCACGGAATACATACAACTCGGGCATATGACGGAAGTTGAAGCAGACTGATGAGGTACTGAGGACTCCATTTCATTATTTCTTGCCTCATCACGCAGTCTTCAAGGATTCAAGTTCAACTACCAAACTGAGAGTTGTGTTTGATGCAGCGGCAAAAATATCCAATGGAACTTCTTTGAATGACCATCTTCTACCTGGTCCTAAAATTCAAAACAGCATTGTAGACATTATACTACGATGGAGGACTCATAAATTTACCTTCACAGCTGATATTGAAAAAATGTACAGGCATTTCCGGATGGCACATGGCGACTCCTATTACCAACTAATTTATTGGCGAGATAACCAGCAGGAGTCAATACGGATTTATCGTCTGTATAAGCAACAGCATCCAAGTATCCTCAGCCAAAGCACCACTTTACCAGGTTTCTTCTCCAAGAGGCTCACGAAAGGACGTTTCATGGAGGAACCCAGCAGATGACAGCGTATCTAAAGAGGAGATACTGGATACTGCGATTAAAAGGGTACGTAAAACAATGCATCCATAATTTCAAAATATGTTTTCGATTCCGAGTGAAATCCTCGGCACAGCTTATGGGTAACTTACCTGCTCCTCGAGTCCGAGTATCACGACCCTTTACATACATCGGGGTTGACTACGCTGGGCCCATCGACGTGAAGGCATGGAAAGGTCGGGGCTCCAAAAGCTTTAATTCTTACTTCGCCATCTTTATCTGCCTGACCACAAAGGCAATACATATTAAGCTGGTCAGTGACATGACCACACAAGCGTTTATAGCAGCTCTGCGACGGTTCACCGCAAGAAGTGGCCTATGTCAGGAAATATTCAAATACGGAACTAAGGAAGATGCTAAATTGGCCCACCTTGATCGAAGGAGATCGCGGAATTATTGGTGAATGATGGTATAAGGTGGAAGTTTATTCCTCCTCCGTCTCCTCACTTCGGAGGATTGTGGGAGGCCGGAGTAAAATCCATCAAGTACCACCTATAAAGAATTACTGGTACTGAAAGATATACTTTTGAGGAACTCACCACGCTTCTGACTCAGATAGAGGCATGTCTGAATTCGAGTCCGATGTCCAGCAATCCAGACGATCTGACCGTCCTAATGCCAGGACACTTCCTGATTGGTGAGCCCATTAGTATCCCACAACACGACCTCACCGAACTGAAGCCTAACTGCATCGACCGGTGGCAACGCATCTAACTAATGTACCAATGTTTCTGGAAACAGTGGAGCTCAGAGTATTTGGCGCGTTTACAGCAGAGACCCAAATGGCAACAACGTGAGTCACAACCCGTAATAGGAGACCTTGTCCTCATCAAGGACGAGAGACTTCCACCAGCCAATTCCACGGCACGCATTATCGACAAACATCCCGGACCAATCACATATTCATAATACACATATGCATATATACATACATATATGTGTATTATACATATTCATAATACACATTACTTATGCCTCAACTCCAACCGCGATTAGGAATTTATCATTCAATTAAAATCACTCTACACTTCAAATCAAAATATATCATTTAAAAGTAAACAATAACAAAATATCAAAAAAATCGCATGCAACACACTCGCACTCTTAGCAAAAACACTATCGGCGAAATATTGCATCCCACTCACACAATAGGCTACAATTATACTCGCGCATATGTAGCCATCTCGATCTACCCAATAGTAATAAACGACGCGAAAAATTAAATGCGAATTTCGTCTCGTTTAAATTAAACGCACTTATTTCTCACACAAAAAAAAAAAACGTATGCACTAATCCCAAATGTAAGTCTCTTTCCCAGGTACTTAATATTTTTTCTTCTGGGTAAACACCACACAACACAGCACATTCACACAAACGAGGCAACTTCCAAGTTCCAGCAGACTTACAGGAACAAAAAAAAGTAAACACTATACAACACAGAACATTCATTCACACATGAGGGTAACTTCCAAAACAGAAGAAAAAACACAAACAACAACTTCATCGGCAAGCGGCTCCATTCATGGTTTGGCGACAACAACACCACACACACACACACACACCACACATAATAGTAAAATGCAATTTATCAATTAGATTATTATATACTATTTATCACTCACCTGCAATATGTACACATATGAAATTAAATTTTTTTACACTTTTAAACATATTACTTTAATTTAAATCACTTGTAAACACACATTGAAAATTTGTACTAAAAAACAATTATGCGATAACATCTTCGGCACGGAACAAACAAACGACGAAATGCTTGAATGCACACAAAGGACAGCAGCAACAACTTCCAAGAAGACGAAGAGGAGATCGAAACTGCGCAAATTCGAACTTAAGGCAATGGGCTGATCACATTCCGAACTCTGTTCAGGCCCGGGGAGAATGTTGCATTTTATATAATTAATTTATTGAACATATTATAAACTATGAATATTATTATTTAATTGAAAATTATTATAAAATGACTCCCAGGTGTAAACCCAAAGAACTCCCCCTTTTGGCAAATTTCCCCTTATTTTGGGATATTATACAAGATGTCAAGATGTAATTGTCATTAGCAAAATTAATAACACTCTCATTATAACGATTGATGTGAACAGACGTTTTTCTTTAATCAAATACGGTAGAGCGAGTTTGGCAATTTTAACTTTATATTTTATAGACTTTAAAAACAGCGAGTTATCCTATGGAATTACAGTGAGCTTGGAAAATTGGCTTATGGTGCGCTGGTGTTGCAATTTCTGAGATGGTTCCAAAACTTGTGTAGGAAGTATGTTGGTGGAGAATGTGTTATGACTTTGGATTGTGATGAAATTGTGTTTCATGATGCATCCTGGCTGCAACGTTAATATCCCGGAACCTTCTAGGACTAGTTGTACGTTTTTTCTTCCACAGACTGCAGTGAGTCGAGATGGGGTGTTTGTAGAATATAACCACTGATTTTTGTCTTCCATTTGGATCCAAGTTGAATTTATTCCAGATTTATTTAGAGTACACGTGGGTTTTGTCTCGTTGTTGAAGAGACCGACTTCACAAGAGAAGACTTCTGCTCCCTTGCTGTATCTTGATTGTAAGTTGAAGCACAAATATTGTTTTGCCCTTGTAGTGACGCATGCTTCGAAAATAGGTGCTTGTATTGGAAAGTACTGATCGCAATGTGCGTTCAGAGCTAGTATTGGTGCACAGGGAATGATGGTTACCATGGTGTTATTTATGAAGTTTGGTGTAGGTCTCATCCTAAACAAGTCGTAGTATTCCTGATTCACTAATGGAAGTGTTATCCAGAACACAGCCTTGCTATCTGTTACTCCTCCCTTCACTGTGATTAGTCTGTATAGCTGTAAAAGATCGCCATCATCTACAGGTATCTCTAGAAATGCGGGCTGGTGAGCCTTGATGTTTTTTAGCTCCTCCTTTAACTGCTGCGCTGATAACAGCAGTGAACCTATTTTGCCGTGGTGAGTGTCTGTGAATACGTCAATAAGAATGGATTGCAGCCTTTCTATATTGATGATCATGATAATAATTTGGGAAGAAATGGATATGAAGATCTGAGCTATCTTGGCTTGGTAGGCTTCTTCACCATTATCACGTATTCTTGCTCTTATTTCACTTAGTTGGCTATTGAGTTGATCAACTCTGTTCTTAATGATGGTTTGATCTTGTTTTACCAGGTTGATCGTTGAGTCAATCAGCCCTATCACAGAATCCATTCGTAGAAAATCTACGAATTGAAGTTACGATACGAACTACGAAAAAATGCTATCACACAATCCGAACGGAATCGCAAAAAGCATTGCCACATAGAACTCTCTCACTCTCATTTTCGAAATCAGCTGTTTAGTCTCAAATTTGTCTAATGTGTGAAAATTCTTGAAATAAATTGTGCGCTAAATTTATAAACAATTAAAAACAAAAACGGTTTTATTCTGAAATTTTAATATAAAATCATAAAAAATTAAAAATACTATTGGCTTCGCAATTATTGCTGCTCAAGCGGAATCCTTCAGGCGGAAGTCCATTATGAAGACTCAAAGAAAAATGCTTCGAGACGCTTGTGACCCATTTGATCTGGATGAGCTAATGTAAGAGTAAAGTAACTTTTATTTTCTTGTGTTCAAAAATTAAAATAAACTTACAGATTTCAAAGAAATTTCCGACTCAACAAATCTGCATTCAAGTATGTATTAGATGAACTCCAAAATGATTTTGAGCCGGGTGTGTTTTCGTGTTCAATAACTCCAATATGTCGCCTCGTGGCAGTACTAAGGTTTTTCGCAGGAGGTGGTTACCAACTTGGTGTTGGTAACGATTATGAAGTTGGAATGGCACAATCCGCCTTTTCCGCAACACTCAAAAATGTTTTGAACATACTTGAAAGAAGGCTTTGTCCTGTCTGATTTTTATTTGAAGGCGAGTTTTCCAGGTGTTCATATGTATGTCGATGGAACACACATTAATATAATTGCTCCTTCCGAAGAAAAAGGGCTATATTACAATCGCAAAGGGAACTTTAGCATAAACGCGATGCTGGTAAAATAATTTCTTAGCTTGTAACCTACATGGGTTTATCTGTATTAAACCATATCCATTTATTTTAGATTTGTGACAACAACTTAAAAATAAGAAGTGTTGATGCATGCTATCCAAGTTCGAACCATGATTCGCACATATGGAATCTAAGCGACGCGAAACGATACTTCAAATCAAAGTATCAGGAAGGCGAGAGGAATACTTGCATTCTAGGTTTGTATTAGTTGTGGGAAGTCGTTTACCACAATATTTTTAATTAAAAGAATTACGATTCGCTTTAGAAATAAAAGATTATATTTTTATATATTTAAAAGATACAAAACGCGTGTTTTCTAATCAAGTTCAAAAAAGGAGTAAGTCCTGACTGTTGCGTGTAGTACTGACTACTGGAGGCGCTAGTGGCATTTTTAGTCTGCCACAGTACTCCTCCCCAAGTGACAGCTGACTTGACAAAAGAAAAAAAAGGGTTTGTCAAATTGCGAAAGTGACTTTTTTTTTCTTTTCAGGATAAATTTTCTCTGCAGGAGAATTTGGATGGACTTGTTGCGGCTGAGAAGATAACTTCGATGGATCGGGATCTTGTACTCCGGCTGCTGCCAGGTATACCGGTTTCAATCGCTCGATGTTGACGTTGGTAGTTTTGCCATTGATGTCGATGGTAAACAACCTATCGTTGTGTCGGGTGATGATTCTGTGTGGACCGGAGTATGGCTGGTCTAATCCCTGCTTCGGAGCATCGTGACGCAAAAATACATGTGTGCATGAATAAAGATTTTTAAAACAAAATATTTTTTTGTTATTGCAGTGATGGCTGGCTGGTATCGGTTTCAGATTTCGCATATGCACGCGAAACTCCTCAAGAAAGATGTTGGGATTTGAAGGAGGTTCTTCATGTGAGAAAAACTCACCTGGAATCCGAAGTGCTGTGCCGTACATGTATTCTGCCACGGATGTTTTCAGGTCCTCCTTGTAACAGGAACGTAGGCCGAGGAGAATCACCGGAAGGGTTTCTGTCCAGCGATTTGTTTGGTGGCAACGGATGGCGGCTTTTAACAGACGATGCCATCTCTCCACCATCCCGTTGGCGGCCGGATGATATGCCATCGTGCGCACTCGCTTACTGCCAATCAACTGTGCCATGGCCTTAAACAGCGCGGACTCGAACTGGGATCCCTGGTCGGTTGTTATTGTTTTCGGACAACCAAAGCGTGCGATCCAATGGGTAAAAAAGTGCTTAGCTACGGTGTCGGCAGTTATGTCCTTGATGGAAATGGCTTCGGGCCACCTCGAAAAACGATCGATCATCGTCAGGCAGTAGCGGTATCCTTTAGATTCGGGCAACGGACCGACGATGTCCAAGTGGATGTGGTCGAATCTTGCATCGGTCTCGTGGAATGCTGTAGGCTGCATATGAACGTGGCGTCCAATCTTGGAACGTTGACATGAAATACATTGGCGAACTCATAGGGCGATGCCTTTGTTCATGGACGGCCAGACGTAACGGGTGCAGATCAGCTTACAGGTGCCTTTGGTTCCAGGATGGGAAAGACCGTGGAATGCCTCAAAAACTGCTAGCCTAAATGTCTTTGGCACGAACGGCCGGATGTTGTTTTGTGACACATCGCAGTAAACTTCTTTTTGGTCTGGTCCCATTGACAGTTTATTTATTTTAAGGGATGTATTGTTTCTTTTCAGAAGATTTTTAAGTTCGCCATCACTCACCTGAGCATTCGCCAAAGCATCTAGATCGATGGTGTTGCTGATATGCTTTTGTACGCTGCTGGCGGCGTCAACTCTGGAGAGGGTGTCTGCAACTACATTGTCGGTTCCTTTGACTGATATTATAGTTGTGGTGAACTGGCTAATCAGGTTGAGGTGTCTGAGCTGACGAGGTGATGCTTTTTCCGAACGTTGCTGGAATGCATGCGTTAGCGGTTTATGGTCCGTTCTGATGATGACGTTGTATCCCTCTATCCACGGCCGAAAAAACTTAACCGCGTGATAGATTGCCGCTAATTCTCTGTCGTATACGCTGTAGTTGACCTCTGCGTTAGATAAATTTTTTGAGAAATAGCCCACTGGTTCCCACATGTCGCCCTTACATTGTTCTAACACCGCTCCAACGGCTTTTCCGGAGGCATCGGTAGACAACATGAGTTTGCTGTGCGAGGAAGGGTGAGCTAGGAGAGCAGCATCGGCCAAGTCCTTTTTGCATTTTTCGAATGCTGCTAAAGTCTCCACTGTCCACTCCACCGGTCGCTGATCCTTTTTCCGGGCATCTTTGAGTAGGGCATGGAGCGGTGCTTGTGTTGCAGCTGCGTTTTTTACGTGACGTCTGTAAAAGTTGATCATACCCAGAAACTGACGCAGTTGGGCCAAAGTTTGAAGTGAATGTCGAAATGGCTTGAATTTTATCTTGCAGTGGCTCTGAACCGTTGGCTGAGATGAGGTGTCCAAGGAATTCGATCTTGTCCGCGAAGAAATGGCATTTATTACGATTGATGGACATACCAAAATCTCGGAGGCGTTTGAAGACCATAGTTAGGTGGTTAGTGTGCTCTTCTTTGGTAGTTGAAGCTACGAGGAGATCGTCCATATAAGCGTAAACAAACTCAAGACCATCTAAAACTTGCCTGATGAACCGCTGGAATGTCTGACCGGCGTTGCAGAGGCCGAACGGCATCACCAGAAATTCGAATAGTCCGAAAGGTGTTATCACAGCTGTTTTGGGTACGTCCTCTGGCCTAACGGGGATTTGATGGTATGCCCGCTCGAGATCGATTTTTGAAAAAATTGTTTTCCCATGGAGTATTGAGGTGTAGTCGCTGATGTGGGCGATTGGGTAGCGATCGGGAACCGTTTGCGCGTTTAGTCGTCGATAATCACCGCATGGCCGCCAGTCTCCTGATTTTTTGGGGACCATGTGCAACGGGCTTGCCCACGGACTGTTTGACGGTCGACAATACCCTTGCTCGACCATGTAAGCAAATTCCTGTTTGGCGCATTTCAGCAATTCCGGTGAAAGTCTTCGCGTCCTCTCGTAAACTGGAGTCCCTGTAGTTTCGATATGGTGGACGACGCTGTGTTTGATGTTTTTGCATGACTTTGCGCTGGTGAGAATTTCCGGGAACTGCGACAGGAGAGGTGCACACACAGGTGGTTATGCCAACCAGGGCAGCGGAGCCGAGAGAACAGTTTGCCTTGATCCCAGTCTGTCCATCCGATACGCGACGTTTTTTAACGTCCAAGATCAGCTGGTAGCGGTGTAATAAATCCACGCCAACGATGCCGTAGGGGACATCAGCTACTTGGAAAATCCATTGGATACGGCGCCGTAGGCCAAAGTTTAAAGTGAGGGCCTTTTGTCCGTATGTAGTGATGTGCGTTCCGTTGGCTGCATGTAGTTTAAGGCTTGATGGTCGAGATCTCTCGCTACGTGTTGGAGGGATGATGGAAAGGTCTGCTCCGGTGTCGACGAGGAAACGTTGTCCAGTGCCTTGATCATATAAAAAGCCGTTCACCCAAAAGTATTAAGCTACCGTTAGTCTATCGGAGCTTTAATAATTCCATTCACACAACCACAAACCAATGTACCTACCTGTTTCATTTTTCACAGAGAGATTTAACGCACAGCCTTCTCACACAATATCTGCGTGCAGAAATGTGAACGAACGATCGAGAGTAACAACCAATAACAATCAATCCAACCCAAACAAAGTCTAATAAATACTCACGCACACTATTGCAACGATACCCACTGCTGCATGACTGCTGGCAGTGGTCTCCACTGAAGGAAAATTGTGGGCGATGATTCAAATAATTGTTTTGAAGATTGCTCAGCTTCAGGACAACGTAGAAGGATGCTTTATATCTCAAATGAATCAGAGGCGAATTTACTAATTTGACCTATTTTTTTGTTTTAAAATCCGATAAGCCATTATTGAGTTAGAGCTGTAGAATTGAACTTTTTCCCCACTTAATTTACTATTATCGTATCGGCTAGGAGGCAACTAACAGAAAATAATTTTGGTTTTTATAAGTATTAGGGATTAGGGATTGTCACTTATGTTTTTCATATTATTCATTCATATTATAGGCTGGCAATACTGTATACCCAGCAAGTGAGACTATAATAGTGCTATAGATTTTTTTTTTAAAAATTGATCAAGTAGTGTTGCTAAAATAGTGTGTTATATATCCAAAAATAGTGCTCCATCGAGAGGAATTGGAGTTCTGTCGATTTCGCCACGGAGAATCCGAGCTGAAATATTTTGCCTATTTATATATACACACAATTGACACTTCTTATTACTTTCAAAGGTTGCAAAGTAGAGCTTTTGACTGTGGAACCCAAATTGTGGAACGAACCTAGACCGATAAGCTTTTATGTCGATCGAAAGCTTTTTCTCAAATGTCTTAAAAGCTCTCACCAGCATTACCAACTAAAATAAAAAGTTATAAAAAGTAATAATAATAATAAAAAAATTAAAAAAAAAAAAAAATTATAATAATAAATAGATAATAATATAAAATGGGAATGGATAGAACCCCTCCGCCAGGAGGAGGAGGTGGTACGAAATCTAAAACCAACCCAAACGAAATAGATCAGAAAGTTTTGATACTAAATAAGGAAAATTTTGATCTACAGAATAAAATCCAGAAACTAGAGGTGCTCTGCAACCAGCTACAAACAGAAGTATTCAATCTGAAAACTGAAAATAGTAAACTAAAAGAGAATGAAATAAAGTTAACTGAAAATACCCATGAAAGTGGAAGTGAGCTTAAGCAACCCCATAATTACTCAACAGATGAAGATGAGCTGATCCAAGAAACTGATTGGGTAAGGAAAAAAGAACAAAGAGCAAGCAAGAAGAGAAAAGCTAGAAACTCTCCAGAAACTATCTCACCAATCACTTCTCGAACACAGAAAGAAGCGCCTGTTTCTATACTGCCTGTTCATGGAACTAAGAACATAGGCTCTAAAATATTACATAAGGAAACCAACAAATTATCGCCACCACCACCAATAATGGTAGATAAGATTCCAGATTACGATGAATTTTGTAAAGAAGTGAAAGCAATTATATCAGAAAAACATTTTAATACCAAACTATTGAACAAAAACACATTAAAAATCAACGTAACGGATATCGATGCTTATAAAGCCCTAACCAGAGCACTAAATGAAAGGAAATACAGTTGGTACTCTTATGAAAATAAACAACTAAGACCCATAAGAGTTATGGCCAAAAACTTACACCATTCATGCAAACCGGAAAGTATAAAGGATGACCTTAAAAATCAGGGATTCCATGTAGTCGATGCAGTTAATAAACTAAAATGGAAAAGTAAGGAGCCGCTAGATATGTTCATGCTGTCATTCAGCCCTGAAGAAAATATAGACAGAATTTATGAAGTCAAAAGTATTATGTACTGTAAGGTACAAATAGAGCCCTTAAAAAAAAATAAACTCATTCCACAATGAATGTAAAAATTGTCAATCTTATGGACATACTCAAAAATATTGTGGTAAAAATCCGAGATGTGTCAAATGTACAGGTAATCACCACACCAAAGATTGCAAAAAACCAACTAATGAGCCACCAAAGTGCATACATTGCGAGCAGGCACACCCAGCCAACTATAGAGGATATACAGTAGCTAAGGAGATACAAAAGATAAGGGCAAACAACACGAAAAAGTTAGTTGAAAGACAAACCCTTCAGAAGGAAAACGAGCTTCACAAAAATCATGCTAACACAGAAGAAAAAACAACTGACCAAATTATTAAAAAGAATAACAATGGAACAACATATGCCGAGGTTGCTCGCTCTTTGAGTATTACTACCTGTCCTCTAGAGCAACAAGAAGATGATCTGAAACAAACCCTACAGGCCATCCTAGCGAAAATATCTAATATAGAGACATCCGTTTCCAATCTCGACTCAAGAGTGAGACAAATTGAGAGCAACGCTAAAACAGTTGCCCCAAAATCAAAGTATGACTAAAGTATGACTAAATGACTAAATCACTAAAAATAATGGCATGGAATGCAAATGGACTGTTACAACACCAAAAAGAGTTACAGACGGTCCTGGATATAAATCAAATAGACGTTTGTCTCGTTTCCGAAACTCACTTTACCAAAGAATCATTTATTAAATTCAGAGGGTATAGAGTCTATCATACCATCCATCCGGACAATTCTGCTAGAGCGGGGAGCGCTGTCATTGTTAAAGATAGTATAAATCATTACGAGGAATCCAAAATTCAAACAAACAAAATACAATCAACAGCTGTAGTTATAGAGACAACAAATTACCCAATAGTTGTTGCTAGTATTTACTGCCCTCCTAAATATTCGATAAAAAAAATGAATATTTAGAACTTCTAGAACAATTGGGACAAAAGTTTATCATCGGTGGAGACTTTAATGCGAAAAACACATACTGGGGATCAAGGCTAACGACAACCAAGGGAAGAGAACTCCTTAACGCAATAAATGAGAAAGGGTGTGAGGCCTTATCTACAGGAAAGCCTACCTACTGGCCAACTGATTCCCCGATCTCATTGATTTCTTCATAGTTAAAAATATCTCAAGGAACTCTCTGCAAATTGAAGAAAGTCATGAATTAAGCTCGGACCATTCACCTATCCTACTGACCTTGAGTGAGCGCATTACTCAAAAAGTAAGTAATCCAGCTCTTACTAGTAAACGCACGGACTGGGTAAGCTTCAAATCAAGTCTTCAAGAGAAGATAAAACCACTTACACCAATACGATCTAAAGAGCAATTAGATTCTGAGCTCGAGCAATTTATCAGAGATATCCAATTCTCGGCCTGGGAAAACACGCCAAATATCAAAAAACAATTGAAGGGTAACTACTATCCTCTCGAAATTAGAGAGTTAATTGCCAAAAAGAGGAGAGCGAGAAAGAAATGGCACCAAACCAGAGCCCCCCATGATAAAAATAAGTTTAATAATCTGGCACATCAAGTTAGACGAACAATTAAGGAACTTAAAGATTCTGAAATTAATTCATCTCTACAATATCTTAGCAATAATAAAAACACAGAGTACTCGCTCTGGAAAGCCACTAAGAAATTAAAGAGACCAATCATTCACATTCCTCCAATCAAACTACAGGATGGAAAGTGGGCTAAAAGTAACAAACAAAAAGCTGAAAGATTTGCAGAGTATCTGGAAGAAATTTTCCAACCAAACCCGGGGGAGTATGATGATTTGCCTAGCGTAGAACTATCAGAAGAAAATGAAGAACTAACCACAACATCGTCATCTGAAGTGAGAAAGGAAATAAAAACTCTAAATGCGAAAAAAGCGCCAGGATTTGAATTAATAACTGCTCAAATTCTAAAGCAGCTCCCAAAAAAAGGAATTTCGAAGCTTACATGCATCATCAACGCTGCATTTAAACTAAAATATGTTCCACAGCTATGGAAAGTAGCTGAAGTTATCATGATAGCCAAACCGGGAAAACCACCTCAGGAAGCATCATCCTATAGGCCAATATCTTTGCTGCCTATAATGTCCAAAGTTTTTGAAAGACTGCTATTAAAAAGACTGCTATCAACTATAGAACGGAAACATATTATTCCAGACCACCAATTTGGCTTCCGAGTGAAACACTCAACCATTGATCAGGTACACCGAATAACAAACATTGTTGAAAAAGCGCTTGAAGAGAAAAAAGTTTGTTCTACAGTCTTTCTCGATGTAGCACAAGCATTTGACAAAGTTTGGCATGAGGGACTAATCTACAAACTAAAAAAGATACTACCCAACGAACAGACTGAAATTCTGAAATCGTACATTTCGGACAGATACTTCCGCATAAAAGAGAAAGACACATATTCGGAGCTTAAAGAAATTAAAGCGGGTGTACCCCAAGGAAGTGTTCTTGGGCCAATACTATATCTCCTGTATACTCACGACATTCCAACACTAGAATACAAGTCGATTGCTACATTTGCTGATGACACGGCTTTAATGGCAGTTGCGGAAAGTAATGTGGACTCAACCCGTAAACTACAAGAGGCGATCTCGCTTATTCAAAACTGGACAAGAAAATGGCGAATACGATTAAACGAATCAAAATTAGTACATGTTGACTTCACAAATAAAAAAATAGAACACATACCAGTGTATGTTAATAACCAAGCTATACCATACGCAAACTGTGCAAAGTATCTTGGTATGACTTTGGATGCGAAACTTCGATGGAAGGCCCATGCCAAGAAAAAAAGAGAGGAGATTGGTATTCGCTACAGGAAAATGTACTGGATGATAGGAAGACAGTCTTGTCTATCAACATATAACAAAATCCTACTTTACAAGCAAGTCATAAAACCCATATGGACCTATGGTATTCAACTTTGGGGTTGTACCAAAAAGAGCAACGTTCAAATTATACAACGATTTCAAAACAAGGTGCTGAGAAACATTGTGAATGCACCTTTCTACATAAGGAACGATGACCTTCATAGGGACCTTGGCGTGGAATGTGTACAGAATGAAATTCATAGATTCGCTAAAAAGCATGAGGATCGGCTTCACCACCACACGAACCCTGAGACTATCCCGCTCTTGGACCACACAAATCTAGTGAGGAGACTACAAAGAATCAAACCTTTTGAACTAGTGCAGCATATATAATCAAATATAGTATAAGTTAGCATCAAAGCTTTAAACTTTTAAATGTAGTACCCTTTATCAATTTAAGTCAAAACAAAATTGCTTATTAGTCCAAAGACTAGATTGTAATATTTTACTAACACTCCAATGTGTTTTTCAATAAAAAAAAATATTATTTATCAAAGAAGTAAGGCACAATATAAGTGTATCAAATGCAATAAGAAATAAACGTTCGTCTGAAATTGGGACTTATGTCTGCTTATTTAAGAACAAAAACTCTGAAAACTCTGAGTCAAATTCAACTCTGCTATCAGGATTGTTTGACACAGGTATTTCGACTTGGTGAGATTCGGGTGTAGGTGAATTTCGAACGAATGCCGACTCCAAGGTCAATTGGTTCATCCTACCAGACTCCATGTTTCTAAAGTGTTCGGCAACCCTTTTTCCCAGAATATCAAATTCATCATTCTTCTTTTCTTCAGTTTGTGTCATAAATTTACTTGCACTTTCAAAAAAATTTTTTTTTTGTTGTTCCAGTGATGTTTTTTTTTTGGTTGAGAAGAAAGCGATGATGATGAACGGGAAATGCCAGCCCCGCTTACCTCAGAAGTTTGAGGTGCAGAATCGTATACCTACAACAAACTTATATTGAATACACACAATTTTTTTCTTAAAATTGAAACACACCTCGGTAATAAGGTCTTCTTCAATAAAGTTATCATCATCCGTAGAAAAAGATAATGTGGAGTGGCCCTTTCGCGAAACTTCGCCGTCTTTTAAAAATAACAGTTGGTCGTAGTACCACAGAGTTGACTCGTAGGCACTGTCTGTGCCAGGACCGGTGCTCTTGGAATTTTTGATTTTTCTATACTCTCTGCTGAATGATGTTCTCAGGTTCGCTATCCGCTTCCGTACGTAGTCCTTGTCGGCTTTTGGATCTAGTTCCTTACACTTTTCCACGAGGAACTGTAGTGCTTCCTCTCTCATAATTATATTACTATATTCTTTTATATGTACGTCCCACAGACAGGGGAAAGAACGATATTTCTCAATGAAATCGGTCCAAAAGTCTTTTTGCTTTATTGAAACCATGTTTTTTCCCTTTTGCATCCTCCTATCAGAGAAGCTAAAACACAACTGAAATCTGTACGACGGTTGTATACACGAAAACACACAATACAATTTCCATACAATTTGTTGCATGCGACAGCGGTTGTACACTCAAGAGCATGCGACCATACAATATCGGTACAACGGTCGGTTGTGTGGAAACACACGATGCAATTGTCGTATACAACACCAAATCTGTCCAACCGTTGGTACAACGATTGTATCGTGTATTTCGTACATAAGAAATATTCTAATATTCTGATCGGTGAAAATGTTGTCCGACCGTGGAACCTAAAGAAAAATTCATGTTTCCAATATGAACGTTTCATTTCATACGAAAAGGAGTGGCATGTAGGTACAATGTCTGAGGTTTGTAGCTTTTGTGGTGCACTAAAGTGGGCAAAAGAATCTGCTGGATTGTGTTATTGAAGCGGAAAAGTAATGTTCAGAGAAATACATACATAGGTGCACCGCCGGAACCAATAAAGATCATTCTACTGGGTGATCATCTATAGTCTAAAACTTTCTTAGAGATTCCCAGAAAGTTTAACTCAGCCTTTCAAATGAGCTCCTTTCGTGGTAAATGCATAACAGAAAGCAAATTTATTCCCACATTAATGCCTGACAGTAACGCTAATCCCAATTTCCTACAAATCTATTTCATGGGGAATTCAGAAGCTGAATACATTTCTGTCTTAAAACTGGCAGGGGGCGAAGCAAGGCCAGCACGGGTCAGCTAGTGAGAGATAATTGAGAGAATTCACTCTGAGTTCGATAAGGGATGGTAAGAAATAGGTATGAAAAGTTTTGTAAGTGAACAATTGACCACACCCACATACATACATACTTCGATCTGTATCTTAGTGTATTGCTGCATACCTCAATGTCGTTAAGAAATGTTTGCCTTAAAGGAGAGAAAAGGAAAGATTGATATAAAGATAGGTACTCTCGCTAAAAAAAAAACTATGGACATTTCCTCGACTCATACACCGGACGGCCTTCGGCCTCACATGCAAGTGCTCAGGGCGCCGTTACGCGGCATATATACCTATAGGCTTCTTGTTGTATGACATTTTACGTTCTGAAAAGCTGTTGACTTATTACCCATTTTAGAATGAACAAATTGTGGACTTATGACCCGATGGGACAAAATTAAAAAGTGCATATTTTTCTTATTTGGCAAAACTGGATTGGCGCTATTTCACTTTACCATAGTATAATAAGGCCAGATGTTGAAATATGGGATATATGTATATGCCCTTATTTTATGGGATATGTATGCCCTTATTTTATATTTTGTAACTGTTTAGACTCGTTTGCCTAAGTGGGTGGTATATCAAGCACATAAACTTGATATACATATATATATGGATAGGATACTTCGGAGAAAATTCGAGGTGTACCAAATGAAACGGTTGCAATAGTATCTGATTGAATACTACTTCTATTATTAATGAATTTTATTCTTTTATATTTACAATGTGCTTACTCTAGCTTATAGAAATAATATTGCTTAATCTACTTAATCATAAAGAAATATACAAAACAGAACAAAATTAATTATTGCCAGTGACGCACCGTCAGCATTGCAGTTCGTTGGCTTGCCCCAAATATGATTTTGTTGATTATCGTCAATGATGCACCGTCAGCATTGCAGTTCGTTGAATTGACCCAAATGTGATTTTGTTGATTATCGCCAGTGATGCACCATCAGCATTTTAGGTCATTGGCATGACCCAAATATGAAGCGCGTTTGTTGTTGATTGAAGTGTGTGCGTTGAATTTTGTTAGCGTTGAATTAAGTAATTGGACTAAAAATCCTCCTCCGCGTTGAATGACTATTCAACAATTTATGTGACGGTGACAAAGAAGTCCGAAGTTAATGGTGTTTGTCGAGGTTTCGGCTGAGGTGTCCTCGTGATGACTGCTGATTTTGTTGTTGTGTGTTTCCAGATTATGTAGATGATTAACACTATTGACATTGTTAGAGCCAGATATCCAATTGCAAAGTTATGATAACTGTTAGTGTTGCAGTTTATATAATTAACTAGCGGACCCGGCGAACTTCGTCCCGCCCAGAATTGATTTTTTGATAGAAAATATTTCGAGCATTCCGGATTCCACCCGAAATTAATATTTGATCGAACATTTGCGATCGATAACAAATGATGCCATTCGAATTTCAATCATTGATTGCATGAAGCACTTTTCGAATTCAATTATCCTTTATTTACACGGAATGTAAAGAGGTTCAGGGAATCACATGTCAGGTCAATTCAATGCTTTGTGGTAGACTACGTTCTTTGTTTTGTTGTCCGGCGCGTAAATAAACAAAGACGAAAAGCTTCCCAACACGCGAACATGCCACATATAATTGACCAAGGGAGAAACATGGGAATTCGAGATTAATCCCAAACACTTCCAATGATTGGCCTTGTGATTTATTGATTGTCATGGCGAGTGCAAGGATTCAATACACGATTTTCAACAATATTCGCACCGAATGACGTCATTGGAAAGGAATCGTTGTATTTGTGGGCATTCGTCAAGCAATGTCTTGATTTTGGTAAGTCGCCGTAAAGCAAAGAGTATCTGGTGGTTGCGTCAAGGATGGTAATTTGACTTTACCACCTGCACAACACAATCCTGGTGTCTCCGAATGAAACTTTAGCGCATTGCAATATTGGCAAATCACATTTATGGGCCCAATCGTAACACAGGGCGGTTCGCTGTAGTAAATCGTGCAGTCATACTGAAAATCGGCGCGATGTAATTGGACATTCACGGCAACTTTTCTCACCCGACGATTGGCGTTTGATTCAACTTGACGAAGCAGATCGCGAATGCGCTGCTGTCTCAGTCGTTCAGCAGCTGCGTGTGCTTCTTGTTCCTCCTGAGTTCGTCTGTACGAATTCGCGACACATGTACTCGAATCAGTTCATTCGCTTCGGCGCGTTGATCAGGCGTTTGATTTGCACGGCGAATCGCCAATCTTTGTGCATTACGACTGCGTGAGCCAATGTTTGATCTTCTGATCGGCGGCATAATGTCTCCCGAATACTGAAACTACAATGTCGAAGAAGTTGAATTATCATCCTCGAAGCAATATTATCTGATTCGCGCTGAAAACATTAGAAACGTTAAATGTTTTCGATAAACTCACCGTAATCACTGAAATATTCACTTCAATCACCGGAAAAATCACAAAGTATGAGCTGACCTTCATAAACTTCACTTGATTGTGCCAGCGCATATTTAATCATTTCCCCCACAGTAAAACTCAGTTTATAGAAGAGGAGGAAGAAGTGTACAGTATAAAATTGGGTAAAATGTTCATCCAACGTTGAAATGGTTTAACATCGGGGTAAGCTTCTAGGTGAAATACATTCAAGCTTCTAGGTGGACCAATTTAGCTTGGTGGAGCCAATCTGTCAAATGCATCGAAGTTTGCCGTCTAGTATATGTACATATGTAGTTAGTCCATGGTGAAATGACGAAGCAAAAAGGACACCTGTCAAATTGCATTTGAATGTGTGGGCAATGTTGTTGCATGTGAATGCGTGAGAAAAGGGTTTTTCCGATTAAAAATTTTCCAAATTTGGCGTTCTGGCAATTAATTTCATTGTATTATTTCTTCAAAATGAAAAAATAATTGCCGTTAAACTTTTCCCAATTTTAAACCTTTGAATTGTAATTTTTCGATCAAAATGAAAAAAGAGAAAATTCCCCATACAAAATGTATGGAAAATCTATTTCTCCGAATTTTCCAATTTTTCTTCAAAAATTTTAAATTTTTTCGCCGTAAAAATGTTCCTTGGGCGGAGACGAAGACAACAAAAAAGAGACAGCTCAAATCGGACCATCCATTCCCAAGTTATGAGCGGTCTTACGTACGCCAACTCTTTTTTATATATATAGATTGAACGTATTATGAATATTATTCTTTAATTGAAATTTATTATATAATGACTCCCAGGTGTAAACCCAAAGAACTCCCCCTTTTGGGAAATTTCCCCTTATTTTGAGATATTATACAAGATGTCAAGATGTAATTGTCATTAGCAAAATTAATAACACTCTCATTATAACGATTGATGTGAACAGACGTTTTTCTTTAATCAAATACGGTAGTGCGAGTTTGGCAATTTTAACTTTATATTTTATAGACTTTAAAAACAGCGATTTAACCTATGGAATTACATTTGGTCCTTCTTACCGTGAACATTTTATATTAGTGTCATATAAAGTGCATTAGACTTATAATATTTAAATCACGAAAACCTGTGACATTGACAGTGCAAGTTTACATTTGATAAAAGGTGTAATTATTTTAACATTTCATTAAAATAAAAAAATGTGGAGTTTGTTCCTTAATTAATAATAAAGACATTTGTGAGTTTTTTATAAGTGCGCAAACGGATTTCATGCGTCGTGCAATAAAAATATTAGAATCCCAATGCATGAAAATTAAATTTCTGGATTCTGGAACCGGTGCTGTTTGGAGCAGCAGTATTCTATAGCAGATCATCGGGTCCGTTTGTGGAAAGCGGAGCTTCAGTGCTGTACCGTACGCATCCACCGTACAACCTGTACTCCTGTAGCCCTACATACGGTTACATGCATAGCGGCATACAGTATTCTCTTTAATACTGTAACTTTTCCGTTGCTCCTACACTGAAAAGAATTTTTTTGTTAAATTATTGGCTCACCATAATTTAAATTTTTAAAATATGAATAACTGGGGAAAACTTCAAAAAAATATTTTGACCCAAATCACAAAAGACGTTGTGAATTTTTCCAAAAGATCGGAACATCAACGTACCAAGAATTACATTAACGCCCGATTGGAGGTGTTAGACAACCACTTCAGAACGAGTACGGAGTACAACATGGAAGCTATTTCTTCGCTGGATCCAGAAAAAATTGACGAATTGGAAAAACTATTTGACAAAATTAAGGAGCTTTACTTCGAATACCGTGCAGAATTGCCGGATGGCCTGAATAAGGTAACTCAATCAGGAACAGCGGTGAGTTCTGTTGAAATTAAACATAATAAACAAGAAGTAAGATTGCCTAAGATCAATATACCGACTTTTTCTGGAAGTTATGAAGAGTGGAGGTCATTTCATGATCTTTTCGTTTCACTTATCCACAACAATAGTTCTTTATCAGAGATTCAAAAACTCCATTATCTCAAGTCAAGTGTTTTGGACGAAGCAGAGCGTCTGCTGCAACATTTACGAGTTGACGAGGGAAACTATGAGCAGGCGTGGGTGTTGTTAACGGCTAGATATGACCATAAACGCATATTGGTCAACACTCTTAAAATCCTTTTCGGTCAACCAACTCTAAATCAGGAATCCATAACTGGAATAAAAATGTTGCTAGATACTTCCACTGAATGTCGACACTCACTTTCAAATCTAGAGCTTCCCGTCCAGCATTGGGATGCAATTTTTGTTTATTGCATGTTGCAGAAGCTACCATCAATAACGCAGCAATTGTGGGAAGAGAAGTTAGGTGTCCGAAAAGATCTGCCGACTTTTAAAGAATTCTCAGAATTTTTAGAAGCGAGATTTAGAACGTTGGAAGCAATAGAGCAGCAGCTAGTCTCAAAATTTAGTAACAAAAGGCTAATAAAAACAAATAATTTCTTTTCCAATTCTAAAAAAACAATATTTTAATTGTAAAGTTTGCATCAAAGGGCCCCATTCCCTCCGGGTTTGTAAAAAAATTTTGAAAATGGGTGTAGCTGTACGGAAGCATAATTTAGGTAGAATAAGGGTTTGTGAGAACACTCTGGCGTACAGTCACTGTACACAACAATGTCCCAGCCATTCACGCTGTTATTTCTGCCAACAACCACATCATTCACTCATCCATTTAAATAACCGTTCACAACATCCAAATACAAACTTCACAAATGCGAGCACTCCATCTCATTCACAATTATCTCCAGAATTATCTCCACACACAACACATACCCTACACGACACCACACAATATACTCGTACACCGTATAACTCTACACAAGTCCCTACCACATCCAACACTCAACACACAAACAATTTCAATATTTTTATAAACCTTAGAGCGTTGATAGATACTGGGTCAGAAGTTTCATTTATTACAGGCTCGGCAGCCCAATTACTTAACCTGCGTAGTAAAAGCACATTTGTTGAAGTTTCGGGGCTGGGGAAGGTCAACAGCGGAGCATACCTCGACTTTGGCTCATTGTACTCACAGTTTTAAGGGCGCATCCGTGCTTTCGTTTTAAAATCCCTGACTGGGCTTCTTCCGACCCAAAAGGTTTACTTCAACAAATGACCGCACCTGGCCGAACACAAACTTCCTGATCCAATGTTTCACACTCTGGTTGATCTTCTTCTCGGCAGCGAAGTCTATGCCGAAACTGTCCTGCCAGATATCCATCAGGCCTCAAGTTTAACTGCACCAATTGCCCAGAAAACGA
Organism: Blera fallax; assembly: GCA_946965025.1. Taxonomy (NCBI): domain Eukaryota; kingdom Metazoa; phylum Arthropoda; class Insecta; order Diptera; family Syrphidae; genus Blera; species Blera fallax. Next base: position 56,193,859 of record OX337246.1, read on the forward strand.
AACTTGCTTTGGATTCTGCTGGGGAAGGTACCTGTGGAGAAACAAATTTCTATTAACAATTTCCATACAATAGCTGATTTGGATTCCCAATATAAAAAAATTCTGGGAAATTGAAGAAGCACCTTTTCCACTACATGTTACCCAGGATAACAAGGCCTGTGAGGAGCAGTTCGTACTGCGTACCAGAAGAGCATCGGATGGACGCTATGAAGTTACGCTCCCATTTAAAGAAGGAAGACAACCTGCGTTAGTATCCTCGAAGTCAGGAGCCTTACGTAGGTTTCTCCAACTGGAAAAGCGTTTCCTACACAATACTACACTATGCAAGGAGAATGCCAAATGCGTCACGGAATACATACAACTCGGGCATATGACGGAAGTTGAAGCAGACTGATGAGGTACTGAGGACTCCATTTCATTATTTCTTGCCTCATCACGCAGTCTTCAAGGATTCAAGTTCAACTACCAAACTGAGAGTTGTGTTTGATGCAGCGGCAAAAATATCCAATGGAACTTCTTTGAATGACCATCTTCTACCTGGTCCTAAAATTCAAAACAGCATTGTAGACATTATACTACGATGGAGGACTCATAAATTTACCTTCACAGCTGATATTGAAAAAATGTACAGGCATTTCCGGATGGCACATCGCGACTCCTATTACCAACTAATTTATTGGCGAGATAACCAGCAGGAGTCAATACGGATTTATCGTCTGTATAAGCAACAGCATCCAAGTATCCTCAGCCAAAGCACCACTTTACCAGGTTTCTTCTCCAAGAGGGTCACGAAAGGACGTTTCATGGAGGAACCCAGCAGATGACAGCGTATCTAAAGAGGAGATACTGGATACTGCGATTAAAAGGGTACGTAAAACAATGCATCCATAATTTCAAAATATGTTTTCGATTCCGAGTGAAATCCTCGGCACAGCTTATGGGTAACTTACCTGCTCCTCGAGTCCGAGTATCACGACCCTTTACATACATCGGGGTTGACTACGCTGGGCCCATCGACGTGAAGGCATGGAAAGGTCGGGGCTCCAAAAGCTTTAATTCTTACTTCGCCATCTTTATCTGCCTGACCACAAAGGCAATACATATTAAGCTGGTCAGTGACATGACCACACAAGCGTTTATAGCAGCTCTGCGACGGTTCACCGCAAGAAGTGGCCTATGTCAGGAAATATTCAAATACGGAACTAAGGAAGATGCTAAATTGGCCCAACTTGATCGAAGGAGATCGCGGAATTATTGGTGAATGATGGTATAAGGTGGAAGTTTATTCCTCCTCCGTCTCCTCATTTCGGAGGATTGTGGGAGGAAGGAGTAAAATCCATCAAGTACCACCTATAAAGAATTACTGGTACTGAAAGATATACTTTTGAGGAACTCACCACGCTTCTGACTCAGATAGAGGCATGTCTGAATTCGAGTCCGATGTCCAGCAATCCAGACGATCTGACCGTCCTAATGCCAGGACACTTCCTGATTGGTGAGCCCATTAGTATCCCACAACACGACCTCACCGAACTGAAGCCTAACTGCATCGACCGGTGGCAACGCATCTAACTAATGTACCAATGTTTCTGGAAACAGTGGAGCTCAGAGTATTTGGCGCGTTTACAGCAGAGACCCAAATGGCAACAACGTGAGTCACAACCCGTAATAGGAGACCTTGTCCTCATCAAGGACGAGAGACTTCCACCAGCCAATTCCACGGCACGCATTATCGACAAAGATCCCGGACCAATCACATATTCATAATACACATGCATATATACATACATATATGTGTATTATACATATTCATAATACACATTACTTATGCCTCAACTCCAACCGCGATTAGGAATTTATCATTCAATTAAAATCACTCTACACTTCAAATCAAAATATATCATTTAAAAGTAAACAATACACACACTCTTAGCAAAAACACTATCGGCGAAATATTGCATCCCACTCACACAATAGGCTACAATTATACTCGCGCATGTGTAGCCATCTCGATCTACCCAATAGTAATAAACGACGCGAAAAATTAAATGCGAATTTCGTCTTGTTTAAATTTCTCACACAAAAAAAAAAAAACGTATGCACTAATCCCAAATGTAAGTCTCTTTCCCAGGTATGTACTTAATATTTTTTCTTCTGGGTGAACACCACACAACACAGCACATTCACACACACGAGGCAACTTCCAAGTTCCAGCAGACTTACAGGAACAAAAAAAAGTAAACACTATACAACACAGAACATTCATTCACACATGAGGGTAACTTCCAAAACAGAAGAAAAAACACAAACAACAACTTCATCGGCAAGCGGCTCCATTCATGGTTTGGCGACAACAACACCACACACACACACACACACCACACATAATAGTGGGAACAGTGGGAAAGGCGGTATCAAAAATCAGAAGGACACAGAAGGGAGACCTTCTCATACAACTCAAAGAGACGAGTACTAATACCACCCAGCTTAAAGGCGTCATCAGTGAAGCTTTAGCGGAGCAAGCGAACGTAAGGTCACTTACGCACCACACCATCATTGAGGTTAAAGACATTGATGAGGTCACTACTGTAGATGACGTAATCGATGCTATCAAAGCCCAGTTTGGAGTGACAGTTTCGCCGACAGACATTTTGTCCCTGCGAAAGGCATATGGTGGAACCCAAAAGGCAACGATTAGCCTTCCTGCAGAAGACGCAGGAAAACTATTAGAAGCCGGAAAGATCAAAATCGGCTGGGTCAACTGTCGCATGCGCGAACGGACGCTGCTGAAAAAGTGCTTCAAATGCCTAGAATTTGGTCACCTGGCCTGGCAATGCAAAAGTGAGGAAGACCGCTCTAGACTATGTAGGAGATGTGGAGCAGAAGGACATATAGCGAAGAACTGCGATAAGGAACCATCCTGTATGTTCTGCAAGAAAGACCATCCAGATGATTCGAAGCATGTAGCTGGCAGTAACAGATGCCCAGTCTTTCGGAGAGCTATTACTAGCAAAAGATCATGAAGATACTACAAATAAATCTTAATCATTGTAGAATAGCCCAGGACATCCTAGCACAAACGGCCAAGGACGAAAGGGCGGACGTTATCATGATAAGTGAACCTTATAAATTTCCCGACGATAACAATAATTGGATCTTCGATAAGGGAAAACAGGCAGCAATATGGATATGCGGACGCTATGCTTTCCAAGAAATAAGCGATCAAACAAAAGGCTTCGTGCGGGCGAAAATAAATGGAATCCATTTCTATAGTTGTTATGCCCGACCTAGCTTGACGACCAGCGAATACCAACTATTGCTGGACAATCTAACCGCGGATGCACTTCAAAGAGCCCCAGTGGTTATAGGAGGCGACTTTAATGCGTGGGCGACAGAATGGGGCAGCAGAATAACCAACACCAGAGGTCAAGTCCTACTGGAAACAATTGCTCCCCTATCGATTAGCATCGCTAACAAAGGTCGCGCATATACGTATCGGAAGGCTGGAATAGGCTCTATCATCGACATCACCCTTGTGAGCAACTCCATGCTGAGAACCATAAAATGGAGGGTCAGTGAGGAATATTCACACAGCGACCACCAAATGATTATTATGGAAATAAAAGGAAAGAAACTAGTCGAGCCCCCAAAGCTCACGGGCCCAAAATGGAATGACAGAACTTTCGATAAGGATGCATTTGAAGAAATGTTGAACGGGGATCTAACCCTAAGTGGAACAGCGGATACCCTTGTACATCGCCTCACAGCCACCATCACCACCGCGTGCGATTCATCCATGCCTAGAAGGACAAACAGCAGGAAGGCACCACCGTGTTACTGGTGGACCGAGGAAATAAAAACACTTCGGGCAAGATGCCTACAAGCCCGGCGCAAAGTTCAGCGATCAAGAAGGAGACCAGACTTTCAACAATGCATGGACACTTTTAAACTGGCAAGACGCAATTTAAATAGAGCCATCAAGGAGAGCAAAACCGCATGTTTCAAACGCCTCTGTGCGGAAGCCGACATTAACCCATGGGGCTCGGCATACAGAATAGTAATGACGAAACCGAAGGGCTATAGAACTCCTCCAATAACATGTCCAATGATGTTGAGATCCATAGTAGAGCACCTTTTCCCCCAAATACCAGCTACTATTTGCAACATCGTAAGAGAGCTCAATACAGCGACTATTCCCCAAATTACACTAGAAGAGTTGCTTCAGGCATGCAGCAAAATAGGCGACACCAAGGCGCCCGGACCCGACGGCATCCCGAATAAGGCAGTAAAGGCGGCTATAAAAAAGAGACCAGACATGTTCATAATGACGATGCAGAAGTGTCTCGAAGAAGGAACGTTTCCCGAAAAGTGGAAAATGCAGCATTTGGTCCTACTACCTAAAGGAAAGAAGCCTCCAGGAGAACCATCGTCCTATCGCCCAATATGCTTACTCGACACAATGGGAAAGATTCTCGAGAAGATAATCTATAATAGATTACTCGCGGTAGCAGAGGAGAAAGGAGCTCTCTCAGATCGCCAATTTGGCTTTAGAAAAATGCGATCTACTGTTGATGCCATAAGACAAGTAGTTAATATCGCAAAAGGTGCCATCAAAGGGGAAAGATGGCTCTACGGCACAAAGGAGTACTGTGCAGTAGTAACATTAGACGTTAAGAATGCGTTTAACTCGGCGAACTGGTCGTTCATTAGAAGATCACTCGCCAGGATGGATACACCATATTACTTGCTGCGTATAGTGACCAATTATTTCATCAACAGGAAGTTGAGATACTATACAGATGAAGGGGTACGATATTACAATGTCACTGCGGGAGTTCCACAGGGATCGGTCTTAGGGCCGTTATTGTGGAACATTATGTATGACGGCGTCCTGAGATTAGCGTTACCTGGGGGGGTGACTGTAATTGGATTCGCCGATGACATTGCCGTCGTGACAGTAGCTAAACAGATTCGTGGAGTTGAATCTGCTACAAATGAAGCAATTGTCCAGATAAAGGATTGGCTGTCCACCGCCGGACTAGAACTTGCCGACCATAAAACAGAGGCCGTCCTCATAACTAGTCGTAAAAGTGTAGAGTTTGCCAACTTCCAGGTTGGTAACCAAATTATCAGGTCCAAAGAAGCGGTTAAATACCTTGGAGTAATACTGGACAACAAACTGCAGTTCAAAACACACGTGGACTATATAACCAAGAAAGCATCGCAAATGCAGGGAGCTCTCTCGCGCATACTGCCAAACATTGGTGGACCTGGATACGCAAAACGGGTCCTACTCTCCAGAGTTGTTACATCAGTTTTGTTATATGCCGCCCCAGTTTGGGCGCATGTTTTAACGACGAAGGAGACCAGAAGACAATCAGCGGTTTTCGGACCATATCAGATGAGGCCACCTTTGTTATAGCCGGAATGGCCCCCATCGACATTCTTGCAGATGAAATGTTGAGGATATACAACAGAAGAGCCTTGAGCCAACATGACGCCAACGGAATCAAGAGGATCAAAATTGAGGAAAAGGCAGCGTCAGCAGCTATGTGGCAAGCTCGTTGGGATAATACAAGGCAGATGGACACACAAACTCATACCGACAATCCAAGACTGGATAAGTCGTAAACATGGAGACTGCAACTATAACCTTACGCAGTTCCTGTCTGGGCACGGCGGGTACCGCAAGTATCTCCACCGATTTGGACACGACAGCTCACCATCTTGCCCCGAATGCCCAAATGAAGATGAAGATACGGAGCACGCAGTATTTTATTGCCCACGCTTCACGGCATGGAGAACTACTCTGCCCAGTCCGTCGTTACTCCTCGAACACTTGTTGGAGTCGGAAGAGAATTGGACGGAAATAAGCGCTCTTGTAACAATTGTACAAAATGAGCTAAGGAGAATAGAAAGGCAAAGAAACAGAACATCGGAAGCCTCAGAAACCGCAGAAACCTCAGAAGCAGGTGAACAGCACGAATAGCTTGATATGCTAACCAGCCCCGCGAAGTAATACCTAACGGCAGTCCCGTGGGGAGAGTGGTAGAAGTGTGCAGGGTGTGGATTAGTACGTAGGCGCATTCCTGGCATCGATTATTCGGGTCTGCGAATCGTGCATGCTAGTAGCCCGGGCTACTAGTATCTTTAGAAGATTACCACATCCCTTGGCGCAACCAAAAAAAAAAAAAAAAAAAAAAACCACACATAATAGTAAAATGCAATTTATCAATTAGATTATTATATACTATTTATCACTCACCTGCAATATGTACACATATGAAATTAAATTTTTTTACACTTTTAAACATATTACTTTAATTTAAATCACTTGTAAACACACATTGAAAATTTGTACTAAAAAACAATTATGCGATAACATCTTCGGCACGGAACAAACAAACGACGAAATGCTTGAATGCACACAAAGGACAGCAGCAACAACTTCCAAGAAGACGAAGAGGAGATCGAAACTGCGCAAATTCGAACTTAAGGCAATGGGCTGATCACATTCCGAACTCCGTTCAGGCCCGGGGAGAATGTTGCATTTTATATAATTAATTTATTGAACATATTATAAACTATGAATATTATTATTTAATTGAAAATTATTATAAAATGACTCCCAGGTGTAAACCCAAGGAACTCCCCCTTTTGGCAAATTTCCCCTTATTTTGGGATATTATACAAGATGTCAAGATGTAATTGTCATTAGCAAAATTAATAACACTCTCATTATAACGATTGATGTGAACAGACGTTTTCCTTTAATCAAATACGGTAGTGCGAGTTTGGCAATTTTAACTTTATATTTTATAGACTTTAAAAACAGCGAGTTATCCTATGGAATTACAGTGAGCTTGAAAAATTGGCTTATGGTGCGCTGGTGTTGCAATTTCTGAGATGGTTCCAAAACTTGTGTAGGAAGTATGTTGGTGGAGAATGTGTTATGACTTTGGATTGTGATGAAATTGTGTTTCATGATGCATCCTGGCTGCAACGTTAATATCCCGGAACCTTCTAGGACTAGTTGTACGTTTTTTCTTCCACAGACTGCAGTGAGTCGAGATGGGGTGTTTGTAGAATATAACCACTGATTTTTGTCTTCCATTTGGATCCAAGTTGAATTTATTCCAGATTTATTTAGAGTACACGTGGGTTTTGTCTCGTTGTTGAAGAGACCGACTTCACAAGAGAAGACTTCTGCTCCCTTGCTGTATCTTGATTGTAAGTTGAAGCACAAATATTGTTTTGCCCTTGTAGTGACGCATGCTTCGAAAATAGGTGCTTGTATTGGAAAGTACTTATCGCAATGTGCGTTCAGAGCTAGTATTGGTGTACAGGGAATGATGGTTACCATGGTGTTATTTATGAAGTTTGGTATAGGTCTCATCCTAAACAAGTCGTAGTATTCCTGATTCACTAATGGAAGTGTTATCCAGAACACAGCCTTGCTATCCGTTACTCCTCCCTTCACTGTGATTAGTTTGTATAGCTGTAAAAGATCGCCATCATCTGCAGGTATCTCTTGAAATGCGGGCTGGTGAGCCTTGATGTTTTTTAGCTCCTCCTTTAACTGCTGCGCTGATAACAGCAGTGAACCTATTTTGCCGTGGTGAGTGTCTGTGAATACGTCAATAAGAATGGATTGCATCCTTTCTATATTGATGATCATGATAATAATTTGGGAAGAAATGGATATGAAGATCTGAGCTATCTTGGCTTGGTAGGCTTCTTCACCATTATCACGTATTCTTGCTCTTATTTCACTTAGTTGGCTATTGAGTTGATCAACTCTGTTCTTAATGATGGTTTGATCTTGTTTTACCAGGTTGATCGTTGAGTCAATCAGCCCTATCACAGAATCCATTCGTAGAAAATCTACGAATTGAAGTTACGATACGAACTACGAAAAAATGCTATCACACAATCCGAACGGAATCGCAAAAAGCATTGCCACATAGAACTCTCTCACTCTCATTTTCGAAATCAGCTGTTTAGTCTCAAATTTGTCTAATGTGTGAAAATTATGGAAATAAATTGTGCGCTAAATTTATAAACAATTACAAAAAAAAAACGGTTTTATTCTGAAATTTTAATATAAAATCATAAAAAATTAAAAATACTATTGGCTTCGCAATTATTGTAGCTCAAGCGGAATCCTTCAGGCGGAAGTCCATTATGAAGACTCAAAGAAAAATGCTTCGAGACGCTTGTGACCCATTTGATCTGGATGAGCTAATCAGCCCTATCACAGAATCCATTCGTAGAAAATCTACGAATTGAAGTTACGATACGAACTACGAAAAAATGCTATCACACAATCCGATCGGAATCGCAAAAAGCATTGCCACATAGAACTCTCTCTCTCTCATTTTCGAAATCAGCTGTTTAGTCTCAAATTTGTCTAATGTGTGAAAATTATTGAAATAAATTGTGCGCTAAATTTATAAACAATTAAAAACAAAAACGGTTTTATTCTGAAATTTTAATATAAAATCATAAAAAATTAAAAATACTATTGGCTTCGCAATTATTGCTGCTCAAGCGGAATCCTTCAGGCGGAAGTCCATTATGAAGACTCAAAGAAAAATGCTTCGAGACGCTTGTGACCCATTTGATCTGGATGAGCTAATGTAAGAGTAAAGTAACTTTTATTTTCTTGTGTTCAAAAATTAAAATAAACTTACAGATTTCAAAGAAATTTCCGACTCAACAAATCTGCATTCAAGTATGTATTAGATGAACTCCAAAATGATTTTGAGCCGGGTGTGTTTTCGTGTTCAATAACTCCAATATGTCGCCTCGTGGCAGTACTAAGGTTTTTCGCAGGAGGTGGTTACCAACTTGGTGTTGGTAACGATTATGAAGTTGGAATGGCACAATCCGCCTTTTCCGCAACACTCAAAAATGTTTTGAACATACTTGAAAGAAGGCTTTGTCCTGTCTGATTTTTATTTGAAGGCGAGTTTTCCAGGTGTTCATATGTATGTCGATGGAACACACATTAATATAATTGCTCCTTCCGAAGAAAAAGGGCTATATTACAATCGCAAAGGGAACTTTAGCATAAACGCGATGCTGGTAAAATAATTTCTTAGCTTGTAACCTACATGGGTTTATCTGTATTAAACCATATCCATTTATTTTAGATTTGTGACAACAACTTAAAAATAAGAAGTGTTGATGCATGCTATCCAAGTTCGAACCATGATTCGCACATATGGAATCTAAGCGACGCGAAACGATACTTCAAATCAAAGTATCAGGAAGGCGAGAGGAATACTTGCATTCTAGGTTTGTATTAGTTGTGGGAAGTCGTTTACCACAATATTTTTAATTAAAAGAATTACGATTCGCTTTAGAAATAAAAGATTATATTTTTATATATTTAAAAGATACAAAACGCGTGTTTTCTAATCAAGTTCAAAAAGGAGTAAGTCCTGACTGTTGCGTGTAGTACTGACTACTGGAGGCGCTAGTGGCATTTTTAGTCTGCCACAGTACTCCTCCCCAAGTGACAGCTGACTTGACAAAAGAAAAAAAAAGGGTTTGTCAAATTGCGAAAGTGACTTTTCTTTTCTTTTCAGGATAAATTTTCTCTGCAGGAGAATTTGGATGGACTTGTTGCGGCTGAGAAGATAACTTCGATGGATCGGGATCTTGTACTTCGGCTGCTGCCAGGTATGCCGGTTTCAATCGCTCGATGTTGACGTTGGTAGTTTTGCCATTGATGTCGATGGTAAACAACCTATCGTTGAGTCGGGTGATGATTCTGTGTGGACCGGAGTATGGCTGGTCTAATCCCTGCTTCGGAGCATCGTGACGCAAAAATACATGTGTGCATGAATAAAGATTTTTAAAACAAAATATTTTTTTGTTATTGCAGTGATGGCTGGCTGGTATCGGTTTCAGATTTCGCATATGCACGCGAAACTCCTCAAGAAAGATGTTGGGATTTGAAGGAGGTTCTTCATGTGAGAAAAACTCACCTGGAATCCGAAGTGCTGTGCCGTACATGTATTCTGCCACGGATGCTTTCAGGTCCTCCTTGTAACAGGAACGTAGGCCGAGGAGAATCACCGGAAGGGTTTCTGTCCAGCGATTTGTTTGGTGGCAACGGATGGCGGCTTTTAACAGACGATGCCATCTCTCCACCATCCCGTTGGCGGCCGGATGATATGCCGTCGTGCGCACTCGCTTACTGTGCCAATCAACTGTGCCATGGCCTTAAACAGCGCGGACTCGAACTGGGATCCCTGGTCGGTTGTTATTGTTTTCGGACAACCAAAGCGTGCGATCCAATGGGTAAAAAAGTGCTTAGCTACGGTGTCGGCAGTTATGTCCTTGATGGGAATGGCTTCGGGCCATCTCGAAAAACGATCGATCATCGTCAGGCAGTAGCGGTATCCTTCAGATTCGGGCAACGGACCGACGATGTCCAAGTGGATGCGGTCGAATCTTGCATCGGTCTCGTGGAATGCTGTAGGCTGCATATGAACGTGGCGTCCAATCTTGGAACGTTGACATGAAATACATTGGCGAACCCATAGGGCGATGTCTTTGTTCATGGACGGCCAGACGTAACGGGTGCAGATCAGCTTACAGGTGCCTTTGGTCCCAGGATGGGAAAGACCGTGGAATGCCTCAAAAACTGCTAGCCTAAATGTCTTTGGCACGAACGGCCGGATGTTGTTTTGTGACACATCGCAGTAAACTTCTTTTTGGTCTGGTCCCATTGACAGTTTATTTATTTTAAGGGATGTATTGTTTCTTTTCAGAAGATTTTTAAGTTCGCCATCACTCACCTGAGCATTTGCCAAAGCATCTAGATCGATGGTGTTGCTGATATGCTTTTGTACGCTGCTGGCGGCATCAACTCTGGAGAGGGTGTCTGCAACTACATTGTCGGTTCCTTTGACTGATATTATAGTTGTGGTGAACTGGCTAATCAGGTTGAGGTGTCTGAGCTGACGAGGTGATGCTTTTTCCGAACGTTGCTGGAATGCATGCGTTAGCGGTTTATGGTCCGTTCTGATGATGACGTTGTATCCCTCTATCCACGGCCGAAAAAACTTAACCGCGTGATAGATTGCCGCTAATTCTCTGTCGTATACGCTGTAGTTGACCTCTGCGTTAGATAAATTTTTTGAGAAATAGCCCACTGGTTCCCACATGTCGCCCTTACATTGTTCTAACACCGCTCCAACGGCTTTTCCGGAGGCATCGGTAGACAACATGAGTTTGCTGTGCGGGGAAGGGTGAGCTAGGAGAGCAGCATCGGCCAAGTCCTTTTTGCATTTTTCGAATGCTGCTAAAGTCTCCACTGTCCACTCCACCGGTCGCTGATCCTTTTTCCGGGCATCTTTGAGTAGGGCATGGAGCGGTGCTTGTGTTGCAGCTGCGTTTTTTACGTGACGTCTGTAAAAGTTGATCATACCCAGAAACTGACGCAGTTGGGCCAAAGTTTGAAGTGAATGTCGAAATGGCTTGAATTTTATCTTGCAGTGGCTCTGAACCGTTGGCTGAGATGAGGTGTCCAAGGAATTCGATCTTGTCCGCGAAGAAATGGCATTTATTACGATTGATGGACATACCAAAATCTCGGAGGCGTTTGAAGACCATAGTTAGGTGGTTAGTGTGCTCTTCTTTGGTAGTTGAAGCTACGAGGAGATCGTCCATATAAGCGTAAACAAACTCAAGACCATCTAAAACTTGCCTGATGAACCGCTGGAATGTCTGACCGGCGTTGCAGAGGCCGAACGGCATCACCAGGAATTCGAATAGTCCGAAAGGTGTTATCACAGCTGTTTTGGGTACGTCCTCTGGCCTAACGGGGATTTGATGGTATGCCCGCTCGAGATCGATTTTTGAAAAAATTGTTTTCCCATGGAGTATTGAGGTGTAGTCGCTGATGTGGGCGATTGGGTAGCGATCGGGAACCGTTTGCGCGTTTAGTCGTCGATAATCACCGCATGGCCGCCAGTCTCCTGATTTTTTGGGGACCATGTGCAACGGGCTTGCCCACGGACTGTTTGACGGTCGACAATACCCTTGCTCGACCATGTAAGCAAATTCCTGTTTGGCGCATTTCAGCAATTCCGGTGAAAGTCTTCGCGTCCTCTCGTAAACTGGAGTCCCTGTAGTTTCGATATGGTGGACGACGCTGTGTTTGATGTTTTTGCATGACTTTGCGCTGGTGAGAATTTCCGGGAACTGCGACAGGAGAGGTGCACACACAGGTGGTTATGCCAACCAGGGCAGCGGAGCCGAGAGAACAGTTTGCCTTGATCCCAGTCTGTCCATCCGATACGCGACGTTTTTTAACGTCCAAGATCAGCTGGTAGTGGTGTAATAAATCCACGCCAACGATGCCGTAGGGGACATCAGCTACTTGGAAAATCCATTGGATACGGCGCCGTAGGCCAAAGTTTAAAGTGAGGGCCTTTTGTCCGTATGTAGTGATGTGCGTTCCGTTGGCTGCATGTAGTTTAAGGCTTGATGGTCGAGATCTCTCGCTACGTGTTGGAGGGATGATGGAAAGGTCTGCTCCGGTGTCGACGAGGAAACGTTGTCCAGTGCCTTGATCATATAAAAATAGTCGGCGGGGTCCTTCAACGTCACCAGTAACCGCCGTAGCTACTGGTGCGAAAGTTAGTTTTCCTGCTTGTATTCGCAGGGTTGACTGCAACGTTTTGCTTCCTTACCGAATTTCCGGCGATAGAAGCAGTATTTTGCACTTCCTGCTTGGGTATTTGGTTTGGAGCTGGAACGACTGCGGGATCGACTGCGCAAACTCCGTAATTCCCTTAACACTTTTTCCATTTGAAGTGCAAGGCTTTCCACTTTTTTCTCCAAAGCCGTGATGGAAGAAATTGATTGAACGGATGATGCGGTTGTCGATGAGGTTGGCTGGTTTTGGGTGGTTTTATGCACAGTCATAATTTTGCTTTCGACAGCGCGTGTGATGTTCCAAACATTGTCCGCCAGCTTAGCTAGCGCTTCGTTGGAAAGGGAATCGCCAGCGGCGATGGCAATCTTTAATTGATCTGGTAGCTGATCATACCAGAGTGTTCGCACAAAACGAGCGTCAAGTTTCCCTCCGTTCAGTGACTCCATTTCGGCTAGAAGGAACGACGGCTTTCGATCGCCGAGCTGGAGACCGGAGACCAACTTCCGAAACTTCTGCTCCTGTGTTTGGCAGAATCGATTGAGGAGAGCGTGCTTGATGGTCTCGTATTTATTAGTCGGCGGCGGGTGCAAGACGTGCTCTTTGACGAGTGCTAACAGGTCTGGCTCCAATCTGGATATGACGGCATTAAATTTGGACGTATCTGCCTGTACCCGATTTAATTGAAATTGTATTTCAATGGCTGTAAACCACAGCTCTGGTTCCTTTATCCAGAATGGAGGGGCCATGATTTTCTCGACGGTGTCGATGCCAGGAACTGAGGTATCTGCTGGTAAATGCTTGCTTGAGATTGGAGTTGAACTGCCTGGACCTTGAAGAGCATGCCGGCTTTAAGGGGTTGTGTTGTCCTGCGCGGCCGCTGTTTCTTTAACTTCTAGCTCGTCTCCAGTCATTACGATGAAAATTACTAATTAAATATTACTTTTTTCGGGGTCACCAAATTGTGGGAAGTCGTTTACCACAATATTTTTAAGTAAAAGAATTACGATTCGCTTTAGAAATAAAAGATTATATTTTTATATATTTAAAAGATACAGAACGCGTGTTTTCTAATCAAGTTCAAAAAAGGAGTAAGTCCTGACTGTTGCGTGTAGTACTGACTACTGGAGGCGCTAGTGTAATTTTTAGTCTGCCACATAGTGATGAAATGTTATGCCATCTATTCTACATTTTATGATATTGAGGTGATGCCGGTTATCCACTGGAACCTTGGATGATGACTCCTTATCGTTGTGCAGAAGCTGGAAGTCCGAAAAGCATATACAACAGTAAACACAGCAAAACAAGAAACATTGTAGAAAGGGCTATAGGAGTTATGAAGAACAGATTTCGATGCATGCTTGGTGCACGTCAACTGCATTATAGTCCTCAAAAAGCTTCACAAATTATCAATGTCGTTTGTGCATTGCATAATATACGCCTTCATTTTTGCGTCCAAGACTACACAAATATTCCCTATAATGAATTTGAAGACCAAGAAGAACCACAAGACATCGGCATTGATTATTCCAGTAATCACCGAAATAACATTTTAAACACATTTGTAATGTAAAAAATTTATTAAAAATAAAATAAAAATACTTTCAAAGTCAAAAGAATCTTAAAACTATAATCTTAATTCATTTAATTCACAGCACAAATTGATACATTTGTTTTTGTTGCACTTTATTCGACGTAGTCGCGATTTAGCTTCTCCTCTTTTATTTTTATCATTCTGAGTTTAATTTCAATTTTTTTTTGCAGGAGCTCTTCTTGTATTTTGTTGTGTCTTCGCGTTTCTTCAATCTGCATTTTTTGCAAATCGTACAGTTTGTCGATTCCTCTGTACATTCTTTTTGTGTTCACTGCAAGTTGCTCGAAATGTTTTATTTGTTCCTCGTACTTTTTTTCAGTCTTTATATAAAAACTATTTTGCAACTCAATTTGCTTTCTAAGGAGGTTTGCTGTATCATCTAATTTACGCGACGTTGAAGACAAGCCCGTATTTGGTCGGAGTGTCCCATGGTCCGATGACATAGACACGTCTAGAGTGTTTTCAAGCTCATGAGCAATAACACTTTCTGGCTGTTTTTTAACTTCAGCCGGGTTATCACACCCAAAAGAATATGTACCTTTTATTCCTGACGTATAAGTTTGGAGTGCTGCAAGTTTAATCACATCTTCTTCCATTTTTGAGTAGGAATGTAGTCTGCATTGTCCGCCACCAGTTGCGTTCACTTCTTTTTTGTTTTCGACAAGTTTTCTTTTTATATAAGACTTCCAATCCAACCAAACCTAGAGTATTAAGCAAGATTTGAAAATAGATTCAATTAACAAAATCTTATACTTACTTTTCTCCACACCATAGCTTCTTTAGAAGGTGGCCCAAGAGCATTTAAATCAGACTTCAGCTTTTCCCAAAAAAGCGTCACATCTTCTTTTGGCGCTTTTGTAAATCCTTGTGCCAGATCAGGGTTTTCATTTAACAATTGCAAAAGCCGTTCGTATTGTGCTTTAGTTGTTGTTTTTGCCCTTTTAAAACAAAAAAAATATGTATTAACAACTTTAAAAGAATATATAAATACTTACATTTTTTAACAAAACACAATCGTTTTTTATATTCCGACGCAAATTACTTGTCGTAGAAAAAGAGAACAAATTTCCATTTCATTCGTATTCAGTGATACCAAATTTCACGAATTTCGAAATTCGTAGCAGATTTTTCACTACGATTCTACCACAAATGAATTCTGTGATATATTTTTCGGGGTTCGTAGCACATTTTCGATTACGATGGAATTCGTGATAGGGGTGAATAACTAAGGTTTGATTTCTCAGCAAATCTAATAATTGATTTTAGTTTGTGTTGACCTGCTCTATGGTGTTCGTCATCTTCTCAGCGTACTCTGAATCTAATACCCTGAATAGGGAGTTAGCTATTCTTCCAACTAGATTAACTGCTCCTCTTTTAGTTCGTTTTGTTGGTAGTAGGGTGTTTTCCGACCGTAGTTCGGCTTTAATGTGTTGGAATTGATTTAAAAAGTCCCTGCAAAGACTCTTTTGCTGAATTTCTTGACATAAATGGTTAAGTGTCAATGTTCCCTTAGATAATGCAGTTTATTCTTCTATCAAAGGATTGAGATTGTAATGAATAATGAAGTTCCATTCACTCGTCGCTATTCTTGCTGAACCAATGCCTTCAAAGTAGATTCCAAGATTGGGTTTAAATCTGGTGATCTGAATATCCTCGCTAAATACAATTGGTAAAATTAAGAACATTGTTAAGAGCGATGTAATGCCACTGGCACCAGATGTTCTTCGCCTTTTGATTGGTATAGTGGTTGTTGGTTCTGTCAGCTGTTTGGCTTTACTTCTAGATGCTTTGTTACTATTCGTCTTATGCTCAGGTGGTGGAGCTAGTCTATGAATCGGACGTTTCCAGATCCCAGACGCAGTTTTTACATCAACTACACGTACTGCACCATCATCGCCCTTGTAAGTCTTGATGATTCTAGGTTAGGTTAGCTTAGGTGAGGTAGCTGACCTGGTGATAGCCAGGACACACTCAGACCAAAGAGTAGGTCCATTGTGATACCACATATTTGGTAGACCGGAGGAAGTCACCGGGTACTCGGGGAAAAACCTATGCTATCCCAGGGTGTTGTGACTGGGATTTGATTGTGCCTAAGCGGCTAAGTGTACCGTGAAGGTAGCGGGTGCAAGCGAGTACTGGGGGTGACTGACTCAATCGAACCCTTTGTACCGTTCTGCAATTAGCTAGGTAGGGTAACTGATTCAGTTTAACCCTAGTGCTGAAGGTACCGTGTAGGTAGTGGGGTGCATAGGAGTATTAGAGTGACTGATTCAATCGAACTCTTGGTACTATATGCGGTTGGTGTTGTCTAGGTGGGTGACTGATGCTGAGGGTACCGTGTAGATAGTGGGGTGCATAGGAGTATTAAAGTGACTGATTCAATCGATCTCTTGGTACTATTATGCGGTTAGTGTTATCTAGGTGGGTGACTGATACAATCGAACCCTTATGACCTAGATAAACCGTGGAGGTAGCGAGGGTGCGTAAGAGTAGTAAGAGGTGACTGATTCAATCGAACCCCTTATACTGTTATGCACTTGAACTAAGTAGTATTAATGCTAATGGGGAGTTTGGTTTTTCTAGGTAGGGTGACTGACTCAGTCGAACCCTTGAACCTAGGTGAACCGTACAGGTAGCGAGTAGATTGCATATAGGTAATTTAGGTGACTGACTCAGTCGACCTTTATTACTGATATGCAGTCGTGAATGATGTGTGATTACTAGTGTTAATCTAGTGAGTAGTTAGAGGGTCACCTGTCGCCCTTGGGAGGTGACTGTTGCAGTACAAACCTCCTAAGGGTAGATGGTGATAAATACGATGACGAGTGGGTATGGTGATTGAATCATTCTAACCTAATGCTTTGTTGCAGATAACTATGAGTTGCTTTACGATGCTAAAAGGTGTAAAATATATATGTGTATATATGTGTATAGTGTCAGCTAAACCAGTTAGATTTTGATACAAATCTCTATAGATTTATGATGTCTATGTTGGACAGATCACTTAGATCTTCAAAGAAGTAATTGCCTAGTATTTTCTTCCTTAAGTTAGCTAACGCTGGGCATGTTCCTAAGAGGTGGAGGTTATTTTCCTCCTCTTCCTCATCTCTGCAACTTCTGCAGAAATCGTTTGACAGGTCTCCTAATCTGATGGCGTGCCTACCTATCAGGCAGTGCCCTGTATTTATTCCTACTGTTAGGCTTATATTCCTTCTATTTAAGGACACGAGCTTTTTAGTTTTCTTTATGTCTGGTATGGGCCAGATCTTCCTGGTCGATATGCACGTGCTTAAGTTATTCTACCTGTTATTTACGATTTCTTGTGCCTCATTAGACACTCGAAGTTTTATCGTTTGTATTGGGGGTGCCGGTACGTCTCTGTTATCAGCTAGAAGTAATCCGGTGCCTAGGTTGGCTAGCCCATCTACTTTGCAGTTGCCTGGAATATCTCTGTGTCCCGGGACCCAGCACAGAGTAATGTAACATCTGTCCGCAATCTCGTTAAGAGATTCGCGGCATTGTTTGACCAACTTAGATCTTATTGTTGGCGTCTCCAGAGCTTTAATCGCCGACTGACTGTCTATGTAAAGGACGATAGACTTACCATCTATCGGGTACAAAGAGAGTCTGCGCGCTGCTTCACGAATAGCCGATACTTCTGCTTGAAAAATACTACAGTAGTCTGGGAGTCGGAGAGCTGCGCTTAGCAGAGGAACATCAGAGAATATTCCCAGACCTGTACCTTCCGATGTTTTGGATCCATCAGTGTAGATTTCAATTGCGGCGTTGATTAGAATGTTACCGTTTTCCCATGCTGATCTGTCTGGGATAATGGTATTATATTTTATATTAAAATCAATAGACGAGGATAAGTAATCTGTATCCCTAATATTGGAGTTAAGTAGTATCTTCATATGGCCAATTGGTGAGTCTGACCATTTTAAAGATTCTTTTAGTCTTAAGGCTTCTTTAGAGGCTACCATTTTCCCGAAGATATCGATGGGAAACATGTGAAGTAGAGTCTCTAAGGCGGCCGTGGGAGTGGACCTGAGGGCCCCTGTGATGCATATGCATGCTGACCGTTGTACTCGTTCCATAGAGTTGGTATTGCTCTTGATTTCAAGTGCAGGCCACCAGACGAGAACGCCATAAAGTAAAATTGGTCGTACTACCGCCAGGTACAGCCAGTGTACCATTCTCGGTTGAAGACCCCATTTAGGACCAAGAGCCTATTTACAGGTGTAGATGGCGATTTCTTGGTTCGGTCCTGGATGTTCTGTTTCCAGTTGAGATTACTGACAAGGGTTAAATCTATGTTAGTATTTTGCTTTATTCGTAAAGCTAAATTCCGTGTCCCTAAGCTTAGACGGAGTTATGATTGGAATTTTATATTTCCTAGTGAATAATACAAGTTCCGTTTTGGACGGATTTACATTGAGTCCAACGTTATCAGTCCATTTTGCTGTTATATCTAGCGCTGAGTTAGATCTCTTAGGGTCTGTGGGAATTTCCCTGAAATGGCTATGGCGATGTCGTCTGCATATGCTACGACCTTAGAGCCTTTGTTTGCTAGTGAAATAAGTAGCTTGTTCACTACTAGTATAGCCTTTTAGTTGAGCAGTACCCGAGCTCGGACAGAATTTGTCTGCTGTTCAGCATTTGTTCTATCCAGGCAGTGATCAACTTCCATATGTGCGAGTGCACTTGTGATGGATTCTGTTTTGACGTTGTTGAAGGCTCCTTCAATGTCAAGAAAAGATACCATAGTAAATTCTTTAACGGCTAGTGATTTTTCAATTGTAGCTACTAGCGAGTGTAGAGCTGTTTCCACTGAGAAACCTTTATGGTAAGTATGTTGGGAGTTGGATAAGGTATGTTCCTTGAGTTTCGAGCGAATATAATTATCAACTAGTCTTTCTAGAGTTTTTAAGAAGAAAGAGGAGAGACTAATTGGTCTGAAATCTTTGGGAGTGTAGTGCGAGGTCTTACCGCCTTTCGGTATGAAGACCACCTTAACTTTTTTCCATGAGGAGGGGGTGTAGCCGAATTTGAGGCAGCTATTGAAGATCTGGTATAGCCAGGGGGTTAAAAGCATTATGGCTTTTTGTAGTTCCACTGGTGTTATACCATCCAATCCTGGGGATTTGTATGGGTGGAAACTATTAACAGCCCATTGTAACTTGTGAGTGTTAACTATTCCATCCGGAGCATCTAGGTTTGAGTGCGGGTGCGATATAGGTATGTTTGTATCTATCGAGATTCCTGGGAAGTGAGTATCCATGAGAAGATCTAATGTTTCTTCTGTGGACTTGGTCCAATCACCGTTAGGTTTCTGGATAAAGCTAGGCATATTAGGGGATTTGGAAAGTATTTTCCTCAATCTACTGGAATCGTTTGTCTTTTCTATATTGCTACAGAATAGTCTCCACGATTGTCTCTGAGCTTTCCTTAACTCTCTTTTATATACCTTAACACTGTTCTTATAGTTGTCCCAGTCTTCTGGAGAACGTGATTTCTTAGCTAAATTAAACTGTTTCCTACTACTTTTTCGTAGTTTTGCTATGTTTGCATTCCACCAAGGTGGCTTGCTTCCATTTTCGTGTCTACTGATCGGGCAAGCTTTTTAGAAGTCTTTAATCATTGATTTGGACACTTTGTCTACCATTTGGTCAATTTCGGATGGTGAACTTGCTTGAAAGATTTCGTTGTTAAGTTTTTTGTTTAAATATGAATTATAAACTTCCCAATTAGTGTTCTTAGGATTCCTAAAGGATTTTATTGGGGGTTTCTTGATGATTCTACCAAGCGGCCATTCTAGTGTTGGTACATTGTCCTCCTTTATAATGACCATGTTACCCGGCTTAATGTTTGTTGCACAGTCCTTCCATTTGCGTCTATACTGAAGTTCATTTAAATATTCTCGTGACCATCGATTCCAGAATTCATGCTTAGGGTGTGACACCAACTTCCACCTTGTTAACACAGATTGTTTGATTGAGTCAGCATTTGTGTCAATTTGTGCGGTTAGGAGTTCCCCGATCAAAAAGTGTCCTGGCGTCAGGGCAGTTAGGTCATTGGGATCACTAGACATTGGTGTAATTGGCCGTGAATTCAACATAGCTTTTATCTCAATTAAGACAGTTTCCGATTCTTCATAAGTCAACGAAGCTGTTGCTACGCTCCTGATCAGCAGGTGTTTTGCAGATTTCACTGCCGCTTCCCAGAGACCTCCAAAGTGGGGAGCCCTAGGGGGGATGAAGTTAAATTTGATTGCCTTTTTGCTGCATTCCCGGATTATAGTTTTCTGTGCTGCTTCTGAATGAATGGTTGTTGTCAATTCAGCAAGTTTATTATTAGCTAAAACAAAATTTCTGGCGTTGTCGCAATATAATTGTTGACAATAACCTCGGCGCCCGATGAAACGTTTCAATGCTCCAGTAAAGGATTCCGTGGTTAAGTCGCTTACTAACTCCAGGTGAATTGCCTTGGTGGCAAAACAACAAAAGACTGCCACATAAGCCTTTTGAGGTCTTTTGCCCCGTATTTTATAATGAATCCACAGTGGTCCACAGTAATCGACTCCTGCATGGATGAATGGTCGTGCTGGGGTAATTCTTGTTGATGGTATATTTCCCATTACTTGAGTAAGTAGCTGAGTTCTGGCTCTACTGCATCTTACACAGTGCTGGACGATAGATCTTGCCATTATTTTTCCCTTAATAGGCCAAAATCTTTGTTTGGTATGAGCTAATAATGTTTGTGCTCCACAATGTATGTTTTCCTCCTGAATCATTTGCATCAGAAGTTTTCCTAGAGGTAGATTATAGGGAATTAGCATTGGATGTTTGGCATCATATGGTGCCAGTTCTGATACCTCCAACTGACGTCCTACTCGTATAATACCTTTGTTGTCCAAAAATGGGGAAAGGCTATTAAGAGGATTAGTCTCCTTGAGTTCCTTATACTTTTGGAGATTGCTGATTTCTTCCTTAAATTCGACCCTTTGCATTGCTCGAACTATCACGAACGTTCCTGTGGACTTAGTTCTGTTTCCGATTTTCGTAAAATTTTGGCAGTTCTAGCCTGAGCCGAAAACGAAGAATATATCCGATAACCTGTTGGAGTGTTTTGAACGAGTTCCTGTGATTAATGGTGTATGCTATTTCTTTATCACTGGCAATTGCTGCTACTGCTACGGTTGGTCGTTTACGCCTTCTCTCTGTATGTTCTGATATTGAAAGACCTTTACAGAATTTGTCTGGGCATACACATTCCTTTCCATGTAGAAAAAATGGTCCAAAGAACCACAGGTTGCATGATGTTAATTTCGCGGGTTGTATTCCCCTAGATAAGATGTCTGCAGGGTTATGCTTAGAAGCTACATGTATCCATTGCTCGGGTAGTGTGAATTCTTGAATGGTAGCAATTCTATTAGCAACAATTGTTTGAAATGAATGATGAGGAATGATGAAATGATGCAGAGGCGTTAATCCAAGACAGAACGATCTCCGAGTCTGTTCAGAAGAATGTTCTTAAAATTTAAGTCGTGTTTTATCCTGGCCGGTAATTGAGCTCCTAAGACTGCGGCACATGGTTCTAGACGTGGCAGCGTTTGTTTCTTAAGTGGAGTCACACGAGCTTTAGAACACAATAACCTTACTATAATTTTTTCACTCCTTAAGGTTGTTCGCAAATATACGGCTGCGCCGTAAGTCTTCTCAGAAGCATAACAAAACACATGAATCTGTATACGCACGGGAACCTCTTTATTGAACATGTGACGCGGAAAGTTAACGTTCTCTAATTCCTTCAGGCTGTTCCGAAATGCTGTCCATCTAGTATGCATTTCGGCTGGCAAGGCTTCATCCCAGGAGACCTTTAATTGCCATAACTTTTGTACAAAAATTTTGGCCGTTACGACTATAGAGACCCAAATGGTAACAACGTGAGTCACAACCCGTAATAGGAGACCTTGTCCTCATCAAGGACGAGAGACTTCCACCAGCCAATTCCACGGCACGCATTATCGACAAACATCCCGGCCCAGACAATCTAACTCGCATCGTCACACTATGAACAACATAGGGAGAAGTTAAGCGAAAAATCACATATTCATAATACACATATACATATACACATACATATATGTGTATTATACATATTCATAATACACATTACTTATGCCTCAACTACAACCGCGATTAGGAATTTATCATTCAATTAAAATCACTCTACACTTCAAATCAAAATATATCATTTAAATTAGAGATGCCACGAATATTCGGCTACTATTCGGTATTCGGCCTATTCGGCTACTTTTTTACTATTCGGTATTCGGCCGAATGAGTTGCAATATTCGGCCGAATACCAAATCATGAAAAAAACGCATAAATATTATTCACAAAAAATTTTATTTAAAGAAAAAATCAGCATATTTAATATTTAAAATTTATTAGTGGTAAATTATGACGAATGAAAACAATTTTTTCAGCATTTGTTGAGAGCAAACGATTGCGCTTTCCCTCATAAATTAGACACACTCAACAAATAATGCGTGTTGTAACACGACCTACTCGCAAATGAAACAAATATGCCCATGGCATAGTTACTGCATAAACTTCAATAATGCAGGTCGGAACATGTAACCCGCAAAATCGACTAAGTGTAGTCGAATATTCGGCTGCCGAATATTCGGCGCTTCAGCCGTGAGCCTAGCCGAATATTCGGTATTCAGCAAAATCACTATTCGTGGCATCTCTAATTTAAATGTAAACAATAACAAAATATCAAAAAAACCCCATACAACACACTCGCACTCTTAGCAAAAACACTATCGGCGAAATAGTTCATCCCACTCACACAATAGGCTACAATTATACTCGCGCATGTGTAGCCATCTCGATCTACCCAATAGTAATAAACGACGCGAAAAATAAATGCGAATTTCGCCTCGTTTAAATTAAACGCACTTATTTCTCACAAAAAAAAAAAAAACGTATGGGCTAATCCCAATATAAGTCTCTTTCCCAGGTACTTAATATTTTTTTCTTCTGGGTAAACACCCCACAACACAGCACATTCACACACACGAGGCAACTTCCAAGTTCCAGCAGACTTACAAGAACAAAAAAAAGTAAACACTATACAACACAGAACATTCATTCACACATGAGGGTAACTTCCAAAACGGTGTCATCGCAACCCATCAGAAGACAACTCATACCGGACACCTCATCCCAGGACACCTCATCCCAAGGGACAGCCCATCCCCGGACACCTCATACCAAGGGACAACTCATCCCGGGACAGCTCATCCCAAAAGAGAGAAAAATATGCTTTGGGTTACAGCATGGAGTTTTGGCGAATGAGTGAGGTTGTGGAAGAAGGGATAATGATCACGTGGTCGATTGATAATATGTGATTGATAGATAGATACCTGAAAAGTATTTATGCTTAAAGGGTTGGTTGGTGGATATGCGTTGAGCGTTATATGTATGTGCTCATGTGCATATTATTGTTATGGAGGGTGACTTTTTTGTGTGTAGGATAGAAAGGAAATTGGAGAATGAGAGTATGGGCGTTTGTTTATGATTGCGCTTTGTATGCGAATATTTGTGTTCTCTTGTGTTGCGTGGCGTGAATGATCGAATCTGTATGATATGCCATTCTAGACTTTAGAGGTTTGTTACATTTTTTTTGTTTGGCTATTCGATTAGAGGTTCGGTTCAGCGTATTCATGAAACGAATATGATATGTACATGTGTATGTGCATGCATAGTACGTTTTGTCTCCCCTGATTGGATGGCATATTTTCTTGTTTGGATCCGTTTCCATGATGTGAAGAAGAGAAGATGGCCAAGGAGGGTCGGGTACAACCCATCCCAAGACAACTCATACCGGGACACCTCATCCCAGGACACCTCATCCCAAGGGACAGCCCATCCCAGGACAACCCATCCCCGGACAGCTCATACCAAGGGACAACTCATACCGGGACAGCCCATCCCAAAAGAGAGAAAAATATTCTTTGAGTTGCTTGCACCATGGGGTTTTGGAGAATGAGTGAGGTTGTGGAAGAAGGGATAGTGATCATGTGGTCGATTGATAATATGTGAGTGAAAATAGGAAATGGGATGATAGGTAGATACCTGAAAAATACTTGTGCTTAAAGGGTTGGTTAGTGGATATGCGTTGAGCGATATATGTATGTGCTCATGTGCATATTATTGTTATGGAGGGTGACTTTTTTGTGTGGAGGATGTAAAGGAAATTGGAGAATGAGAGTATGGGCGTTTGTTTATTATTGCGTTTCGTATGCGAAAATTTGTGTTCTCTTGTGTTGCGTGGCGTGAATGATCGAATCTGTATGATTCTAGACTTTAGAGGTTGGTTACATTTTTTTTGTTTGGCTATTCGATTAGAGGTTCGGTTCGGCGTATTCATGAAACGAATATGATATGTTCAAGTGAATGTGCATGCATAGTACGCTTTGTCTCCCCTGATTGGATGGCATATTTTCTTGTTCCTATCTGTTTCCATGATGGGAAGCAGAGAGGATGGCCAAGGAGCTTAAATAATAATGGATGATTTCATTTTAAATGGAATGGTGCGTAGGAATTTAAAATAAAGGCAGCTACGGCGATTGATAGGAATATAAAATAAAATTGTTGATCTAAGGATGGGGATTGTGTATATGTAGTACATATGTTTGTACATAAATAAAAAGATATCTAACAACATGCCGCGTAGCGGCGCCCTGAGCACCTGCATGTGAGGCCGAAGGCCGTGCAGTGTATGAGTCGAGGAAATGTCCATAGTATTTTTTTTTTAGCGAGCGTAGTGAGCTCACTCACCCCGACTTTCAGGCAATAAAATTTGTAAAAATTTGCAAGAATTGGCGTGAATGATGAAGCTCGTATGACTTTTAGACTTAGAGCAAATTAGCTTCATAATTTTTTCTTTTTAAGGCAAACATTTTCTATCTTTTTATCAATCTTTCTTTTTCTATCCTAAATCAAACATTTCTTCGCGACATTGAAGTATGCACCAATACACTGCAATACAGGACGAACTTAATATTGTTCCCTTCCCTTCAGTTAATTTCATTATAAATAAATTAATCACGTAATATTTAAATACTAATTTGAATATGTAGTAATCCCGTAGAAGATGAACAATTAGATTTTGATTTTCAAAACTATTAATTTTTAACATTTTTTTGTGTTTTGTTTATTGGATCAATACCCATTTTCGGTTTATCATTTTTTACGTTTTGTATAAAATAAACTTTTATTTGTTTTTTATTAAAGGGGTATTACCAAGTGGAATATAAAAGTCGAATAAAAAAATATTGAAATTGAATATAAATATTCCAGCTCTCCGGCTGAGTGGAATATTTTTGAGAGAAGCTAATGGTCACACTGGTTATGTATGCATTGCCGCTCGAACACGTTCTCTATTTCTGTTGATAAATAGAGTATTGACATAAAATGAAGTTATTCGGATATTGGTTAAGTACATACATATGAAAGTCGGGGTGAGCGAGCTCGCTACGCTCGCTAAAAAAAAAACACTATGGACATTTCCTCGACTCATACACTGCACGGCCTTCGGCCTCACATGCAGGTGCTCAGGGCGCCGCTATGCGGCATATTGTTAGGTATCTTTTTATTTATGTACAAACATATGTACTACATATACACAATCCCCATCTTTAGATCAACAATTTTATTTTATATTCCTATCAATCGCCGTAGCTGCCTTTATTTTAAATTCCTATTATTATTTAAGCTCCTTGGTCATCTTCTCTTCTTCACATCATGGAAACAGATCCAAACAAGAAAATATGCCATCCAATCAGGGGAGACAAAACGTACTATGCATGCACATACACATGTACATATCATATTCGTTTCATGAATACGCCGAACCGAACCTCTAATCGAATAGCCAAACAAAAAAAATGTAACCAACCTCTAAAGTCTAGAATGGCATATCATACAGATTCGATCATTCACGCCACGCAACACAAGCCCATACTCTCATTCTCCAATTTCCTTTCTATCCTACACACAAAAAAGTCACCCTCCATAACAATAATATGCACATGAGCACATACATATAACGCTCCACGCATATCCACCAACCAACCCTTTAAGCATAAATACTTTTCAGGTATCTATCTATCAATCACATATTATCAATCGACCACGTGATCACTATCCCTTCTTCCATAACCTCACTCATTCGCCAAAACTCCATGCTGTAACCCAAAGCATATTTTTCTCTCTTTTGGGATGAGCTGTCCCGGTATGAGTTGTCCCTTGGTATGAGCTGCCCGGGGATGGGTTGTCCTGGGATGGGCTGTCCCTTGGGATGAGGTGTCCCGGGATGAGTTGTCTTGGGATGGGTTGTACCCGACCCATTTAAATTTGTTCCGAAAGCTCCAAGGAATTTTGTATAAAAGGAGCACCCCGAAATGCTGTAAAATCACTTCTTTTCCTTCCACCTTTACAATTCTGAGATATTGGGAGCGATACTTGTATCCCCCAGTGTCCGGAATAAATCCCTTATCCCAGTTTTTCATTTTTAATAAATTAAAATTTAGAATTAGTATTTATTTTTATCACACATTGAAGAAATATCTTCTTACAAAACTATTTTTCTGGGTCCTATTTCCCTGAACGACATTTTGCACAGTTTTGGAACCACTGTTACTGGCCGCTTCTACTGCCATTTTGCCCTTATGTGTCAGCTGCTTTAGGTGCGTCATCCCGCCTTCTTCATTACACGGCAGGTTGTTTGTGGTATCAAAGTAAAATGTATTTGCCCCGTAGCTTTTGTAGCTTTTCTCCACGGATTTGCAATTCGATGTTTTCGTTCTTTGCTTTGATATCGATTTTGATTTTTATTAGACGCTTTCTTCTTTTCCTCGCCGCGGTAGGATAATCTCTGTGCATTGTTTCGTCCGTTGCCTTGAGCTTACTAGCAGACTTAAGAATGCGATACACATCGTCTTTACTTTGGACTTCCACAATGACGTTTTCCGTGTTTGCATTTTTAGATTTAAACGCTCTTACTGACGACACAACTGATGGGCTTTCGGTCTGAAGCAAATCCAAACAAAGTGACTTAGCCTTTTCAGCTGCGGATACTCCAATTTGTGCCGGGAAATGCATGACGTCATTTTTTTCGTTTGTTTTGTTCGCTAGCCATTCTACTTGACTTTCAAATGCATTGCAACGAGAATCCATTTCTTCCAGTTTTCTCTGTAGCATAAAATTGGCCTGCTTTAGAGTCTTAATTTCAGTGCCGATCCCCTCAAGGTCTGATTTAGTGGGTATATCCTTTAGTTTCTCATCCAGTAGAGGTGCCATGGCATTGACTATTACCAGTTGAAGCTCGGCGATTGACATATTTCCCACTTCCATGTTCTCTTTTCCAATTGCGGCTTTCTGTGTTGCAGGGAAATCGGGGGAGGTTTCCGCTAACCTTCTTTTGGACAAAGGAACTGATGAGCTGTAGTTGCTGTTTTTAGCGTTCTTAGTCCGTGTCCGTTTGGTTGACATACTTTTTGCGTTTTGACTATTTTGTTTGTCTGCTCTCTCTTCTTTTTTTTTTTTAAATGCGACTCACCTTCGGTTTCACGGATGTGACTGATGTTTGTAACCGCTTTATTCAATTTGAATCTCTACTTTCAATTTATGTTTTTAATTATGTGACTCCACTGTTTTATTTATGAGAACGCAGTAAAAAAAAAGCACGACTTGTCGGATGTACACTCTCTCTCTCTCAATCGATTATAATCGATTCTTTCATTCGAATGCGCCCATCACTAGTCACAACAGCATCCGAATAAAACAATCACCCATCAACAGAGCAATTGAACACAGTTCAATGGGGGGGCAGAATGTTGAGTATAATCAATGCCGAACGTGCACTATCAGCAGACAACGGCCGCTTGAAATTGATCCAAGCAAAATACTTGCTTGACATTGAGCTGAATTCAACCAAATGCGGGTGCAAAAAAACAACGCCTTTGTTTTTATTCTTTTCACATCTTTCCGTTCATTCCTATATTTGCATAATAATAAATAAATTTACATAATAATAAATTTGCACCACACGCATATTTTTAATATAATCTAGAGTAATTTTGTAAAGAAAGCTAATTTTGTTTTATGCTAGAGGAAGGAACAATTATGTATAAATAATAATAAATAAAAGTAATATAAATATGAGAGGCTGGCGAAACTTCTCAACTCTTGTGATATTCTTGTACAGAACTAGAAATATCGAATACAGTCACATTACAGAACTGTGATCGACATATTCTTCAATAGGTTTAATAAAAACATTAAACTCATTCGAATACATGATGGACACTTTATTCAATTTTTGATACGTAGAATTTCCGCACACCAACCAATACTTCAAAATCTATAAGTCTAAATACTTTCTGTATTTTGCCCCTAAAAATGCATACATAATTTAGCTATAATACTTACCATTGAGTAAATATTAGGATCACTAGAAATTCAATGTACTGTTACATACGGGACACAAGCCTCCCGACCAACCTTGACTTCAAACGGCAGCACCATCACCGCCCACTTTCACAGCATCAGTGCAACATCGTCGCCCACCTCTAGACAGCATCACAGTCCACCTCCAACAGCACCAACGCCCGTCTGGTAAACCTCTAACGCCTCCGTCACCGTCGACCGTCGCTCATGCCCTCTTTCTAAGCCGCAGTTAACCTTACAAAAATAAATACTTATCTGCGCTGCGGGATGGGCATACACTGCCATTGCAACCGAGAGTTTGACCGCAACCCGGGGGTTATGTTCCATTTGTGTTGAGCCGGCGAACAAGCACGTGGATGTAAAAGAAAAAAATAAATAAAAAAAAACTGGGAAACCCGGAAAATTCGCAAAAAAAGAAAATAAAATAATCAGCGCGGCGAAGTTGACAGCAAACAAAGCGCACAACTTGTGACACCTTACCATCAGCTGAATGATCGCCAAAAGCCAGGATGCGTTCGGTGCTGGACGAAATTTTCGGGTAAGTCTACATTAAAGGCAACGGGGAACAAAAAAATCTATTCAATTAGGGATAAAAGGGAAATCAGTTACCAAAACGCGACAGAAGGCTGGGAAGGCTGCTGCAGAACGCAAATAAATTTTGACCTGGACAAAAGAACCCTCATTTTTTACGAAAAATTGGGGACTCCACAATGGAGGGGGTTCCATGAGCGTAGGATGAGGGGGAAAGTCGGAAAAGCAGATTGAAGATTTTCTTGTTGGCAGCGGAAAATTAAAAAGGCAAGAAGAAAGAGGCCGTCATTTTTTTGGAATATTTTCCATGCGGAGTTGAGTTGGCAAAGGAGGACAGATATATGTATGTATATCTGGAGAGAAATTTCGAAGGAGACCTAAGTGGAGACTTTTCACGTATAAAAGGATCATGTGCAAAGCCGACTGGACGTCTTTACCGATCAAGCGAGTGGACCCCTGGTACATGGTGAACAAGAGTTAAAATCATAAAAAATAATAATAAAATTATAACTCTCGGGAACCAGTCAATTAAAAAAATGTTTTTAATTAAATTTTCTTTCTTTGTTTTTATCTTCTGCTTTTCTTCCGATCGTCGACTTTTCCCCTTCAACAGGTCGTTGAGTAGCTGCTACACCCCCAGGACTTTGTAACAGTATATACAATTAAATTCATAAAGCACCAACGGAATTTACCACCAAGTGCAATCGAAAGCGTTGTCAGTACTCATTCCACTAACATAATCTCACGTGCCTCGCGAAGTGAATTGAAGTTTCATCTGTTACCGAAGATTGCAATGCCACTTATCGATGAAGGTGATGTATTCTGGGGGGACCGCAATGAATTTTGTACAGGTATCTCGAGCTGAACATAAGTAGCATCGGACTTTCAAGGTACTATGTTACATACTTAAAGAGGTATATGCATATGTACATATGTATATGCAAACATATGTATGTATGTATATTGATCTACTGTTTGAAATTTCAATAACGATTTTGATATTGTATTGTCTGTAACTGTTTGTGTATGTATGTGTATGTAAGCCGTAGTGTTGTTACTCTGCAGCTCGAAGCATATGGCGTTTGATATGAACATATGGAAGCAAATGAATCACTTTCACTTACAAATCATATTTGCCTTGCTATGATTTCTGTATTCTTTTTTGTATCGTAAAACATGACTTGTGCAGCTGCATGTTCTCTACACTGGAAGGTCCCTGTTATTTATGTAGTTGGTAACGATACGAAAACGTATTTGCCAAAGAAATATAAACAAGATTGTGTATATGACATAGCGATGACTATAAAGATCGATTAGAGCATCTTCAACATGACCTGCTTTCGAATAAATCGCAAATTTCTTGCGTAAGCAGAAGGTTTAAGGAATCATGAGCTGTAGGTACTGTGTAGCTAAAATTTTTGGGAGGCAGAAATACATACATACGTACATACATATGCATATCAAAATAAACCAAATAAAATATGTATGTAAGATATATGTATAATTTAAAAAAATTTAATTTTTATTCGTTTGCAAACTTTATCATTAAGGTAAATTATGTGTAATGAAAATTAAATAAATAAATGATGGATATTTTAACAAATAGTTTACTTCAGGAAATTAAGAGATTTTGACGATTTGCAATCTCCTGATACG
Organism: Blera fallax; assembly: GCA_946965025.1. Taxonomy (NCBI): domain Eukaryota; kingdom Metazoa; phylum Arthropoda; class Insecta; order Diptera; family Syrphidae; genus Blera; species Blera fallax. The sequence goes on from OX337246.1 coordinate 56,224,838, forward strand.
TCGCCTCGGTTGAGGAAAAAGAGAGCGAACGTCGACGATTATGTCACCCACTATGCTGCCGGTGGCGGTGCCAATTACCCTCCCAATTATTATCATAGCTAACTTTGAATCCCATTATAAGCGGTGTTTACTAATTCCTTGATTTTGCAATGAACGGCTTAAACGAAGTTAAAAACGTCCTCTAATACTGGCATTAGAAGGTGGCACCCTTTTCGTTTCTTAAAATCGAAAGTGAAAGTACTAACCTTTTATTGACATCATTTAAGTTTAATACTACTTGTAGAGCTCGAACGTACATTCATATGACTCTTTGATTTTGTTCTACTTGAAGTTGTACACGTTAACACACGCGCACCTCAGCCAGACAACGCAGCATAATCGGGCACCAGACACCAGCACAAACCGACATTGCACTTCCGTCACACGCTCCTGCACATTAACCCCAATCACATTCACCCATTCACTTTCACTTTCCAATTTCACACTATCAGCACCTTTCAGCCATTCACCCCACCTACCTTACTTCTACTTTTGTTAAGTGTTCAGTTCACTTCCTATCACTATTATAAGGTAGCTTAGTAAGCACAAAATTGGATATTGTTAATTTAACTTAGTAAGCATATTTGAATTTTTATTGATAAGCATAGTTGTAACATTTTTATTTCTTAAGGTATTCATCGAGTGTGCGAACAGACAGTAATTTGTGAATTCACGATTATCAAATATCATGTGATAATACTGTCTGTTCCCACACTCGAACAGTTGGCGATTCTCGGTTTCTTTGCGTGCAAATTATCAAAATGTATTTTTCGGTTGTAGGCTTTCGTGAACCGCTGCGCTGAGTCAATCGCAAATGTAAAATCAAAATTTTTAAATCGATGTAACTTTAATTTAAAAATAACTAAAAATTTAACGTTTCACTTCGTGTTATTTCTTGGCCGTTTTTTTTTTGTTAACATAATTTTGGTGACCGTGACAGGACACTCCCTAAAAGGTTTTTAGTGTTTAATTTTTTTTTAAAGTGAAGTGAAGTGCAAAAATAACAATGGAATTCGAATTGGAAGATATCTGCATAGTAAATGATATCGAGTACCATGCATCGCAGCAGGAGGTAGTTGGCCAAGAAATCTGCAGAATCTCCCGCAACTATGTGTGACAGCAGAAAAACCTTTAGGTATCTAAAGGATCGCCTTGAAGTGCTGGAAGAGAATAGGGAAAAGTTTGATGAGACTGATACCAAACTCCGCGAAACTTTTCCGCAGCAGCTAGAGCACCCATATTTCAAGAAGGACTTTTTCGAAAGCAGTGCGAAAGATTACCGATCGCATGCGATATGACTTCAGTAGAAGAATCGAGCTGGTACCCCAAGAAGGTGCGAAGGTCTTGCGCCGGAGGAAGCCGGTACTGAGAACACGAAGGCAGATCGTGGGGATGCTGAAGCGACCGCAGGGATGGATGAAAACAAACGAACTATTCTTCAAGGTGCTGTTCCCAAGCGTAAGGTGAAGCTACTGCCGGCACAAACGCTTGGTCATTCTGTTACTGTCCCCCGAATAAGACTGGTACAAAGAGAGACTTCTGCTACTGATGGACATTTTGCACAAGTCGCTTGATAAATGTGCTATGGAAGCTCAGCTAAGGCGAACTCAACAGTACTGCCAAAAAAAAACAAGGTCCATTGAACAGAATTACGAGGAAATATCTGCGTTATATCGAAAGCTGGAAGACCAAGTGTCAGGGACTGATGTGGCAAATTATTTCACCATGCAGGAGCGTGTGGAAACGGTGTTATTGCAGTTATATGAAAATTCGGCAGTACCACAAACAACGAGTGCTTCGATTAATCCGACAATGAAGCTGCCAAAGGTAGAGCTTCCGAAATTTGATGGAAATTATCTCAACTGGCGCCAATTTTACGATCTCTTCAAGCAGTTAATACACGAACAACCAATTCCACCAGCCCAAAAGCTTTATTTTCTACGAGCAAACGTCACTGGAGAAGCGCACAATCTGATTCAACATTTCCAGCCTACCGACAACAACTACGAGGCCGCTTGGACAACCCTAGTGGAAAGATTTAATAACAAGAGGTTGTTGCTAACAGCGCAGTTAAGCAGAATGCTGTCACAACCCATTGCTTGTGAGACCGCATCCAGCATAAGGAAGCTTCATGACATCACCAAGGAGTGCATGCAGTCTATCATAAATCTGAATTTCGAAGTTGAAAACTGGGATATCCAATTGTAGTTCACCTTATTCTGCAGAAACTAGACAAAGAAAGCAGAACGTTGTTTGAACAGTCACTGGCCGATCCGAGGAGCAGTCCAATTTTAATCCAATTTTACAAGTTTGTGGAGGCAAGGTTTCAAACCCTAGAGGCCATCAGCAGCCGAGACGAGAGGAAGAGACCTTCAGCAACAGTGGCGACCAGTTCAGAAACGAGAATTATAATGAATTGCGCGTTGTGCGATTCGGTAAGCATAAGATATACAATTGCTCACAATTTTTACGTCTTTCAGGTGAGGAGCGGGACAACGCAGTAAGAAGGTTACAGTTATGCAGGAACTGCCTGAAGACGGGGCATTACTTCCAATCATGCCAGTCAAGAGGGTTCCAGAAATGCAATGGCAGTCACAACACACATCTTCATCGGCAGCAGAAGCATCAGCAGCAACATCAGCAGCTGAAAAAACCATCTCAACATCAAGATCAGCAGCGAGAGAATAATCATCAGCAGCAGACCCACAAACCTGACGATTCTCAAAGGGATCAGAGGGGTAAGCGTTTTGAAATTAGTAAATATTGAAAGGTCGAACAGCCGCCTCTGCAAATCTCGCTACGGCTGTGGTCAATGTCATATCCTCTTACGGCACGCGTATTCCTTGTCGTGCGTTGTTGGATTCAGGATCGCAGTTGAATTTTATTACCGCAGCTTTTGCCCATGAATTAGCTAACAAAAGGCGTCGAAAAAAACATGCCAATCAGCGGAATAGGTGGTCAGGAATGTAGGACGGAGTTCGTTACTGATGTAACATTCGAATCGAGAACGTCGAGAACGAATCGGCAACAGTTGAGGCAAGCATCATTCCTCGGATTAAAGACTATCAATCATGTCAAATCGATATGTCACGTTGGGAGATTCCATCTGATATTCTATTAGCCGACCCTTCATATTTCAAAATACAGCGTATCGATATGTATGTTGCTGGGGGCCGGTATATTCTTCGAGTTGTTTATGCCAGGGGAATTCAAAGTGTATATACCTGTAAACACTTTGGGTGACCAGTGTGAGGAACACTTCAAAGCCAATACGACAACGACTTCGGAAGGTCAATTCGTAGTCAAGTTACCTTTTAAATACGAACCGGGTATAACGCTAGGGGAATCGCGTGATATGGCAAGGAGGCGATTCCTAGCACTAGAAAGGAAACTAGATAAAAACAAGGATGTAAAGGAAGCTTACATTCATAGAAGAATATGAATCGTTGGGCCACATGAGCCCAGTCTCGGAGGAAGAAATACCTAAAGCTCACTTCGTACTTCCTCATCATTGCGTTATGAAGCCGGAAAGCTCAACAACAAAGCTTCGCGTTGTATTTGATGCCTGAGCAAAGATCACCTCAGGATGCTCACTCAACGATATATTAATGGTAGGGCCAACATCCAACCAGATTTATTTTCAGTCGTGATAAACTTTCGAACCCATAAATATGTCTTCACTGCGGACATAAGCAAGATGTACCGGCAGGTCCTAGTTGATCCTAATGATAGACTATTTCAGCTAATATTGTGGAGATCGCAATACGACCGTCCATTACAGACGTACAAATTAAACACTATCACATACGGGACTGCATCAGCGTCTTATCAAGCAACAAGATGTCTTGTGAAATTGGCGAACGAAAATCAGGAGAAATAACAGAAGGCATCTCTGGCTATTTTAAACAATGTCTATTTGGACGATTGTCTCACAGGTGTAGAAACAGTTAAAGATGCACAAGAGCTACTAAACGAGATTGTGCAGGTAATTTTGAGCTAAGAAAATTTTGCTCCAATAATCCAAAAATTTTGGAAAATATCCCTGTACAACACAAAGAGAAATTAGTGAGATTTCATCAATCAGAGGTAATTAGAACATTAGGATTGATCTGGGATCCTATGGATAAATTCAAATTCACTTTCGATTTGAGCAAAACTAACTTTGCAGATACACACGTATGCAAGCGAACGGTTCTTGCTGATCTTGCTAAGCTTTTCGATCCCTTAGGACTACTCGGGCCCGTCATAGTACTTGGCAAGCTATTTCTGCAGGAATTATGGAAGACAAAATTGTCTTGGGATGAATCTCTTCCAACAGGACAGACCAATAAATGGTTAAATTATCTAAATCAGTTCTCAGCATTAGACGAATTGAGCAATCAACGTTATGTGTTATCACCATCCGCTAAAGCTATTAAATTACATGCATTTTCTGATAGTAGTTTGAGCGCATTTGGATCATGTGTATATGTGCGATCGATTGACGAAGATGGTTTAATAAGGTCCCAATTATTTTGCTACAAGTCGAGAGTTGGACCTCTTAAGACGGTTAGCATTGCGCGATTGGAGCTACAAGAAGCTGTCCTCATGGTGGAATTAGTTGAAAGATTGCTCCAAATATTACCTAAGCAAATCAAGAAAATATGTTACTATACGGATTCGACAACAGTAGTAGCTTGGATAAAATCACCATCATATACATGGGAAACATACGTTGCGAATACAGTGGCCAAAATCCAATCAATAACAGACACGCAGCAATGGAACTACGTGCAGGTGAACTCAATCCAGCCGATCTTGTTTCCAGAGGGTTGAGTCTAACCGCACTTTTAAAATCATCAGTTTGGTTCGAGGGTCCCGACTTTCTCAGACAGGGTGAAGAACTGATAAAGACGGAATATGCTATACGCGAAGAAATCCCGGAGCGTCGCAAGACCAGATCTATCTTGACAGCGACATTATTGTGCGACGAACGTGTCATAGATTCAGTCAATCATAAAACTCGTTTTATACCTTGCAAAGAATATTTTCATATTGCTATAGATTCTTTACCAACTCCAGAAGATCTGAGCCACTAAGGAACACAGGGAAATTGACAGTGGAAGAGCTGCAGAAGGGAACTCACTTTATTCTGGCATATACCCAAAAATTAGCATTTCCGGAGGAGTATTCTGCCCTGCAGAAGGGCATGGCACTGAATAAAAATTCAAGCATATTATCTTTAAATCCATATTTTGATGAAAAAACCAAACTGATTCGAGTTGGTGGAAGGTTACTGAACGCATCCATTTTCCCGGATGCCAAGCATCAGATTGTAATGCCGAAGAATAACATGGTTTCAAAAATGCCATTAGTTCAACTACACGAGGCAAATATGCACGCGTCGCATCGGGCGTTGGTATCAACTTCAAGGCAACAGTATTGGATATTGAGTGTAGGGAGAGCAGCACGGAACGTGATCAATAGTTGCATTAAATGTTTTAAATCGAAGCCAAAGGCAATAGAGTAGTTAATGGGAAGTTTGCCTAAGGAGAGGGTGAATCCATCACGCCCTTTTTATCAGTCAGGAGTTGATTTCTGCGGACCAATGAAAATGCATTATAGGATCAGGGGCAAGACTCCAACAAAATCATATTTGGCGGTTTTTGTGTGTTTTTCGACTAAAGCTGTGCATTTAGAAGTCATTGGGGATTTATCTTCACAAGCATTTATCAACGCTTTAAAAAGATTCATAGGCCGAAGAGGATTTTGTCACACGTTATTTTGCGACAATGCTACCAATTTCGTTGGAGCCAGGACGCAACTAAATGAATTTAGAAAGGTATTTGAGTCCGAAAAAATGCAGTCGGAGATAGAGAGCGCATGCCTAAAGGACGGAATAAATTGGAAATTTATCCCACCCAGATCACCGCACTTTGGAGGACTGTGGGAAGCTGCAATCAAATCCGCAAAGAAACTTTTAATTCGATTTCTAGGAGAGGCTTCATTAACATATGAATAACTTCTTACCGCTGTAATACAAATAGAGGCTATACTAAACTCAAGACCACTGACACCCATGTCAGCTGATGCAAATGATTTAGAGGCACTCACTCCTGGCCATTTTTTTATAGGGGCACCATTGACTTCTCTTCCGGAACCGGATATTGTGTCTAAAAATATATCTAACCTCAATAAATTCCGTCAAATACAACATATCCAACAACATTTTTGGAAACGATGGACGGCAGAATACTTACAGCTCTTACAGCAACGAATGAAATGGAACACTGAATCACAAAATCTAAAACGAGGAACATTGGTCATCATAAATTAAACAAATACGCTCCCTATGAGGTGGAAGCTGGGACGTGTAGTCGACGTATTCAAAGGATACGATATTTAGTACGGGTAGCAAATGTAAAAACCCAGACTGGCGCATACCAACGAGCCAGCCGTGCACAATTTGTGTCCACTTCCTATGGAAAAATCGATCGAAGAACAAGAAAAAGAAGCAGTTGAAAATGGTACTAGTAAAAACATAAATAGCCATACGAGAAAGCTCAGAAGTAGGAGGGCAAACAAAGGGTCAGTATTATCAACGATACTATTGGTTCTACTAGCTTTACCCACATCCATGGCACAGAAAAATTAAATGGTTAGCATAAAAAATCTTGATGATGCCGTTGGAATGTGCTTTGAAGATATTGGGAAGATTCGTTCTGTAAATGAGTTTTGGAACATCTACGTCTATTACAACCTGACAACCTATTGGCAGGAGTTTACAGAAATGAAATCCTATATCAGGCGGATGCAGGAGATTTGTACAAGGGTAATATCACAGCGAGTCTACTGTCGACCAATAATAGATACTCTAAACCATAGGATTGCCACGCTTGAAGATAATAATGAACTTCTCCACAGCTTTAACGAACAAAGACCTGAGAAGCAGAATGGCAAGATCTCCATTTGACATTGTTGGTACCTTGGCGCATAGTTTATTTGGTATTCTTGATCGAGAAGACGCCCAGCACATAGCAAATCAAATAGCTATCGCGAATGAAAACAAACAGCACTTGGAGGATATGCTATAAAAACAAAGTTCGATAGCCGACTTCACTTCCAACCTCTTGAAGCGAAACACTGAAACACAAATTCAACAACAATTTCGGGCTCTCAACGGGTACCTCGCAAAAACAATGGACAGCATCCACGAAAGGCAAGAATCAACTGAATTAAAACAAAGTCTGGCGTCACTGACGTCTTACTTAATATTAGTTATCACCCATTTCGAACGTATTCAACAAATCTTACTAGATGTGGTGCTGGACTTAAAACATGGAAAAATAAACCCGCAACTTATTGCACCGAATCAATTTATCGATCAATTACAACTGATACGTAGCAATCTGCCGTCAACCTTGAGTTTACCAAAAGGATGAAGTTAGAGAAATGTATAAAATGGCTTCAGTGAGAGGTCGATATCTAATTGACTCGATGGTCTTTAAATTGCAACTGCATACAACATACTGTTGAATTTCAATTATTTAATATCATAGCAATTCCTGTATTTCATAAAAATTTAAGATACCTGGTCGAGACTTCTTCGCTGTATCTTGCAGTCTCGTTGGCCAGAGAACAATTTTTCTCATTGACGGAAATGGAACTAGCATCATGCAAGACGTGGATACCTTTGAACTATCTCTGTACCCAGCTGCATCCAACCTACATTCAGTAAGGCGCGCTGAAAAGCTGTGAAATCGCCTTACTAAATCACGAGCAAAATGCATTGTCCGATTGTAAACTGAAGCAAATACCAACACAAGATTGATGGAATGATAACTGATATGCTCATGACATCAGGTGGATCGGGAAAAAATACGGTGAATCAGAAGCGAAGGCAAAACAAATAAATGACAACTAACAATCTCCCCAGTTATCTGGACAACCACCCCTGGAGCTAATGTGTGAAACCTAATACACCTGAGTTTCAAACCACTACACCAATCTCTTTCTCTCTCTCTCTATCTTCCTTTCAACGCCCGCACTGTGTGTAAACATTAAAAGGGTATTCATAACCCCTTGAGTTATTCTCAGTCTTCTCAGTAGCGTCTCGGATAACCGGTCATCTTACCTGCGAAGGAAGCACCACCAGCATATCCATCGAAGGAAATGGGCTGATAGAATTCAGAAAGGCTTGTGTTCTAAAGCTACCCAGCATGGTTATAATCGGCCGAATCGAGTTTATCAACAGCATAAAGAACTCATTTATTCCAAGTGCAAACATCAGTAGTTGGATATTTAATAGCACCTTTGCACCGGAGGTTGCCGGGTCACCAGAGGTTTATGACATTGACCCGAAGGAATTTATAGACCTAAATTCTAAAATCGACGATGTATTGGAGCGATCCAAAGAATTCCCGAATCGAGTTAACACTCACGATTATCATCTCATCACTATTCGTTGAGCTACCTTTTGCTGGCTGGCATGATTGGGATGGGCATTGTATAGTGCTATCACCACAAAAGGAGACCCACTCCTAGACCTAGAAGATCAGTTCCAAGATTCGAAGTGGGCGACATTAGTATTTATTTAAGAGTTTAGAAAGTTAAGAACCCTCAAAAGAGGGGAGTATGTTCAGTTCACTTCCTATCACATTTATAAGGTAGCTTAGTAAGCACAAAATTGGATATTGTTAATTTAGATTAGTAAGCATATTTGCATTTTTATTGATAAGCATAGTTGTAACATTTTTATTTCTCAAGGTATTCATCGAGTGTACGAACAGGCAGTAATTTGTGAATTCACGATTATCAAATATCATGTGATAATACTGTCTGTTCCCACACTCGAACAGTTGGCGATTCTCGGTTTCTTTGCGTGCAAATTATCAAAATGTATTTTTCGGTTGTAGTCCTTCGTGAACCGCTGCGCTGAGTCAACCGCAACTGTAAAATCAAAATTTTTAAATCGATGTAACTTAAATTTAAAAATAAATAAAATTGTAACGTTTTACTTCGTGTTATTTCTTGGCCGTTTTTTTTCTTTTTTCAACATTAAGTTAGTATTAAGTAGAATAAAATAAAAATAATTCATAATTGAATCATGAATCGGAACAGTGTTTTATTTTAAAAAATATTAACTTGCGCCCAAACGTGCTAACTCGCATTTATTTTGCATTAGTAAACTCCAAAAGTTTTTGTAAAAAAACAAGAGAGTTAGTGTTCATTTACAAATCCTTATAAGGCATTAATAAGTGAAAACGCAAAGGGCATATTCGAGTTATCATCTCCCATCACCATCATATCGGGAACACAAAAAACACATTTCTTCATCACCTCATAACTCCTCATCGGAAAGGACTATAAAGGATCCCAACAACCCCAACACAATAACGACAACAACCAGCAAGAAGGATCAATTACCGAAAAAACAGCAATAAAAATGAAATTTTTCTTTTGTTTGAAAAAAGTGAAAATTAGTTCAATTATTATTTGAACTATTTAAAAGAGTTATAGAACTGAAGAGTAAAAGTAGAAACTGTTAATAGCAAATAATAGTGTAGAGATATTCCAAAATGAGCATTATAAAAAAACAAATGATATAACTTGTTCGTGCAGAGATAGTTCACGGAACAAAAAAATGATCTGACATCAGCAATCGGTCAATTGAAACCTCCTAGTGTTGAAACTGACGTGCCTGTATCTATTCGATCCGGTGTTCTAAATCGTAGTGGTGGCCTTGATTTAATTAAATATTTACCCGAGTTTAAAGGCGACTCCGCCTCATATTCTTCTTCTTATCACGAAGGATCTGAAAATTATTAAATTGCCATGGGAATTAAAAGAAACAAAGTAACAGAATCTGCAAAGGCAACTTTATCCGCTTTTAATACCGTGCTAAATTTTAATGTGATTATTCCACGATTAGATCAAGTGTATTCGGACAAAAGGCCCCTGCATGTTCCTGAAAACGAACTTAGTATTTTGCGTCAAGTAAAACTATCGGGTCGGGTACAACCCATCCCAAGACAACTCATACCGGGACACCTCATCCCAGGACACCTCATCCCAAGGGACAGCCCATCCCAGGACAACCCATCCCCGGACACCTCATACCAAGGGACAACTCATCCCGGGACAGCTCATCCCAAAAGAGAGAAAAATATGCTTTGGGTTACAGCATGGAGTTTTGGCGAATGAGTGAGATTGTGGAAGAAGGGATAGTGATCACGTGGTCGATTGATAATATGTGATTGATAGATAGATACCTGAAAAGTATTTATGCTTAAAGGGTTGGTTGGTGGATATGCGTTGAGCGTTATATATATGTGCTCATGTGCATATTATTGTTATGGAGGGTGACTTTTTTGTGTGTAGGATAGAAAGGAAATTGGAAAATGAGAGTATGGGCGTTTGTTTATGATTGCGCTTTGTATGCGAATATTTGCGTTCTCTTGTGTTGCATGGCGTGAATGATCGAATCTGTAAAAAAAAAATCACTATGGACAGTTTCTCGACTCATACACTGCACGGCCTTCGGCCTCACATGCAGGTGCTCAGGGCGCCGCTACGCGGCATGTTGTTAGGTATCTATTTATTTATGTACATACATATGTACATACATGTACACAATCCCCATATTTAGATCAACAATTTTATTTTATAATCCTATCAATCGCCGTAGCTGCCTTTATTGTAAATTCCTACGCACCATTCCATTTAAAATGAAATCATCCATTATTATTTAAGCTCCTTGGCCATCTTCTCTTCTTCACATCATGGAAACAGATCCAAACAAGAAAATATGCCATCCAATCAGGGGAGACAAAACGTACTATGCATGCACATACACATGTACATATAATATTCGTTTCATGAATACGCCGAACCGAACCTCTAATCGAATAGCCAAACAAAAGAAATGTAACCAACCTCTAAAGTCTAGAATGGCATATCATACAGATTCGATCATTCACGCCATGCAACACAAGAGAACGCAAATATTCGCATACAAAGCGCAATCATAAACAAACGCCCATACTCTCATTTTCCAATTTCCTTTCTATCCTACACACAAAAAAGTCACCCTCCATAACAATAATATGCACATGAGCACATATATATAACGCTCAACGCATATCCACCAACCAACCCTTTAAGCATAAATACTTTTCAGGTATCTATCTATCAATCACATATTATCAATCGACCACGTGATCACTATCCCTTCTTCCACAATCTCACTCATTCGCCAAAACTCCATGCTGTAACCCAAAGCATATTTTTCTCTCTTTTGGGATGAGCTGTCCCGGGATGAGTTGTCCCTTGGTATGAGGTGTCCGGGGATGGGTTGTCCTGGGATGGGCTGTCCCTTGGGATGAGGTGTCCTGGGATGTAGTGTCCTGGGATGAGGTGTCCCGGTATGAGTTGTCTTGGGATGGGTTGCGATGACACCAAAACTATCCTCTAGTTAACACTAACCAATGAGCGCAAACTTCTAGCAATGGTATGCGATTATAGAATCTCAGACGCTTCCTATATGGTATCGAGGATATACACTAATGCACAGATCACCAACCTCTTATATTTGCAATTTCAGACAAAAATCCAAGTTCAAAGATCAAAAGATGGCGTGCTTTTATTATAGTATTCTCTCCCAAATTCCATTATAAACCTGGTAAGGAAAATAATGTTGCTGACGAACTTTCTAGACAATATATTCATACCCTATCTACATCAAATACAAAAACGGAAACATTCCATAGCGAAATTTCATTAACCAGAACAATCGGAACAATAAAGTTTCCTGATAACCAATTTAGAAACCAGCTGGTTATATCAAGATGTGGCCACGATCATAAGAGTACAAAATTTTGTTTCAGAAATGTATCCGACACAAATTTTAGTAAATTTTTGTATTAATGCAATATCTGCGAGAAAGTGTAAATCCCAATGTAGTGAATGCAGTTCACTGCGATCTCCCAAATCTGGCCCAAATTAAAAATTTCCTAATATGACCATTTCCAACCGTTAAATTTCTTCACACTGAAACACTGATTATCGACCTTCTAAATAAAAGGCGTTTTTCTTTTTTAGTTCAGAGTAGAGCTCTGAACAGAGCTCGAGCACTTCGAGCGTGCTCTGAACCAAGCGTGTTCAGAGCGCTCTGATTTGTTTTTGAAACACAATTGAACGCTTAGTTGTCATTCGATTAGCAATCATATGTTAAGCTGTCAAAATATGAAAGTTGACTATCAACATTGTATATGAAACTTATAGTACTATCATCAAGCAATATTTTTTAGTAGTTACTCCAACCGTCCAGGTAGCGTATTCTCATTCTTCGAGAGCGAAGTAAAATATTATTACTCTCTGAGAATGGAGTTATAATCACAGAATGAGTAAGTGATGAGTGGAAACAAAGTAAACAAAATCTTTCTTGGGTTTCCATTCCCATTCAGAATTTTTGCAAACATGTTACGGAACTGAGTGAATGACTTTGCCAAGAAAATGAGTAAAGAAGCTGATGGAAAAAAGCTATAAGCAGGTTATTATTTTTTTCTTGTTCAGTGAAAAGATGTAGGTTTTTCTGATTGAGTGGAGTGATGGATGCATGTTATGCGTTATGCGTCAGGTTTTTAGTTCAAGTGGTGGTCTGGTTAAGGTATGAAAAAACATATTTTCACAGCGTGGTGGTGGTGAGATTATGTGGTGGATAGGGGTCGGGTACAACCCATCCCAAGACAACGCATACCGGGACACCTCATCCCAGGACACCTCATCCCGAGGGACAGGCCATCCCAGGACAACCCATCCCCGGACAGCTCATACCAAGGGACAACTCATACCGGGACAGCCCATCCCAAAAGAGAGAAAAATATTCTTTGAGTTACTTGCACCATGAAGTTTTGGAGAATGAGTGAGGTTGTGGAAGAAGGGATAGTGATCATGTGGTCGATTGATAATATGTGAGTGAAAATAGGAAATGGGATGATAGGTAGATACCTGAAAAATACTTGTGCTTAAAGGGTTGGTTAGTGGATATGCGTTTTGCGATATACATATGTATGTGCTCATGTGCATATTATTGTTATGGAGGGTGACTTTTTTGTGTGTAGCATATAAAGGAAATTGGAGAATGAGAGTATGGGCATTTGTTTATGATTGCGTTTCGTATGCGAAAATTTGTGTTCTCTTGTGTTGCGTGGCGTGAATGATCGAATCTGTATGATTCTAGACCTTAGAGGTTGGTTACATTTTTTTTGTTTGGCTATTTCATTAGAGGTTCGATTCGGCGTATTCATGAAACGAATATGATATGTACATGTGTATGTGCACGCATAGTACGTTTTGACTCCCCTGATTGGATGGCATATTTTCTTGTTCCTATCTGTTTCCATGATGGGAAGCAGAGAGGATGGCCAAGGAGCTTAAATAATAATGGATGATTTCATTTTAAATGGAATGGTGCGTAGGAATTTAAAATAAAGGTAGCTACCGCAATTGATAGGAATATAAAATAAAATTGTTGATCTAAAGATGGGGATTGTGTATATGTAGTACATACATATGTTTGTACATATGTAAATAAAAAGATACCTAACAACATGCCGCGTAGCGTCGCCCTGAGCACCTGCATGTGAGGCCGAAGGCCGTGCAGTGTATGAGTCGAGGAAATGTCCATAGTATTTTTTTTAGCGAGCGTAGCGAGCTCACTCACCCCGACTTTCAGGCAATAAAATTTGTAAAAATTGGCTTGTGTGCCGTGAATGATAAAGCTCGTATGACTTTTAGACTTAGAGCGAATTAGCTTCAAAATTTTTGCTTTTTAAGACAAACATTTTCTATATTTTTATCAATCTTTCTTTTTCTATCCTTTAAAACAAACATTTCTTCGCGACATTAAAGTATGCACTAATACACTGCAATACAGATCGAACTTAATATTGTTCGCTTACAAAACATTTCATACCGATACTTTACCATCCCTCATCGAACTCAGAGAAAATCCTCTCAATTATCTCTTATTCGCATTCGCACACGTTGTTTTGATTGTACAGTGTGATCATAGTGGAATATTTAGAACAGCAGTGAATATATTTTTTTTCGAAAAATAATCGGATATAAAAGTGGAATATTTATTCTCCAAAAGAATATTTAGATAAAAAATATGGAGAATATAAGAACTACATATATTCTTCCCTTCAGTTAATTTCATTATAAATAAATTAATCACGTAATATTTAAATACTAATTTGAATATGTAGTAATCCCGTAGAAGATGAACAATTAGATTTTGATTTTCAAAACTATTAATTTTTAACATTTTTTTGTGTTTTGTTTATTGGATTAATACCCATTTTCGGTTTATCATTTTTTACGTTTTGTATAAAATAAACTTTTATTTGTTTTTTATTAAAGGGGTATTACCAAGTGGAATATAAAAGTCGAATAAAAAAATATTGAAATTGAATATAAATATTCCAGCTCTCCGGCTGAGTGGAATATTTTTGAGAGAAGCTAATGGTCACACTGGTTATGTATGCATTGCCGCTCGAACACGTTCTCTATTTCTGTTGATAAATAGAGTATTGACATAAAATGAAGTTATTCGGATATTGGTTTAGTACATACATACATACATATGAAAGTCGGGGTGAGTGAGCTCGCTACGCTCGCTAAAAAAAAATACTATGGACATTTCCTCGACTCATACACTGCACGGCCTTCGGCCTCACATGCAGGTGCTCAGGGCGCCGCTACGCGGCATATTGTTAGGTATCTATTTATTTATGTACATACATATGTACATACATGTACACAATTCCCATATTTAGATCAACAATTTTATTTTATAATCCTATCAATCGCGGTAGCTACCTTTATTTTAAATTCCTACGCACCATTCCATTTAAAATGAAATCATCCATTATTATTTAAGCTCCTTGGCCATCCTCTCTGCTTCCCATCATGGAAACAGATAGGAACAAGAAAATATGCCATCCAATCAGGGGAGACAAAACGTACCATGCGTGCACATACACATGTACATATCATATTCGTTTCATGAATACGCCGAATCGAACCTCTAATGAAATAGCCAAACAAAAAAAATGTAACCAACCTCTAAGGTCTAGAATCATACAGATTCGATCATTCACGCCACGCAACACAAGAGAACACAAATTTTCGCATACGAAACGCAATCATAAACAAATGCCCATACTCTCATTCTCCAATTTCCTTTATATGCTACACACAAAAAAGTCACCCTCCATAACAATAATATGCACATGAGCACATACATATGTATATCGCAAAACGCATATCCACTAACCAACCCTTTAAGCACAAGTATTTTTCAGGTATCTACCTATCATCCCATTTCCTATTTTCACTCACATATTATCAATCGACCACATGATCACTATCCCTTCTTCCACAACCTCACTCATTCTCCAAAACTTCATGGTGCAAGTAACTCAAAGAATATTTTTCTCTCTTTTGGGATGGGCTGTCCCGGTATGAGTTGTCCCTTGGTATGAGCTGTCCGGGGATGGGTTGTCCTGGGATGGGCTGTCCCTTGGGATGAGGTGTCCTGTGATGAGGTGTCCCGGTATGAGTTGTCTTGGGATGGGTTGCGATGACACCGTGGAGTTTGTGTAAATGATTTCCTGGTAAACATTTTAGTTTCATTTCATTTGCACGCAATTGTAGTTCGATTTATTAGAAAATTATTATAGATTTTCAAAATGCCTAAATGTTCATATAAAGATTGTAACACTATCAAAAGAACATTTTCCTTGTCATTTTTTCAAGTCCCTAAAGATCATAGAAGGGATCGATCCTCAATCGATCAGGTCTATTACTTTGCCTGGAATGTTTCTCAAACTCATAAGAAATTGGCTTCTCAATTTCAACTTCGCGAGCTTAGAATCTGTTCTCTTTGACTATCTGGTATAACTAATGAAATAAATTTTATATAAGTAGTATTATATGTAGTTAATATAATTTCTCTTGTGTCTGCTAACGCTGTTCTTATTATAAATGCGTAATATTAATACAAGTTTTTTATGTCTAAGGGTCACCCCACCCATACATACATTTTATTAAAATTGTCGTATTTTACCAATGTAAGGGCATTCGACACTATTTTTATTACTGTCGTATAAAAAATACAGAATGTCCAATGAATTTCATATATTTCATAACTTACTTAAGTATATTGTTGTTAACGAATTTATTTTGAATTACAAAACAGAATGTAGATACTTTTATGAATGTTATTGAAATGAAATAAAAAAATTGAATTGAATTGAATTGAAAAAATTGAATTGTTTGGGTAAAGCATGCTCAATGTAGTACATTGAAAAAACATTTTTTTATTTGTGAAACCCATTTTTATAGCAATGATGTAAAGATAGAAGCACATCAAAAACTGCTAACTAAAAATGGCCTTCCAATGTCATCCATATCAGTGTGCAGGTGCTCTGATGTATCTATCGATGAGTCTTGTTTTAAAATCATGGATAACATCAGAGACACAAAGCTTCCTTTAGTAGTCACTTCAGACAGTTCCAGTGCATCCAGCGTATTAAATATTAACCAAAACGAAAACGGGCAATACTGTCCAACCACACTTTCCGTTAATAGAGTTGCCGAACCTATGACATATATGTATTAGAGATTTCTCTCTACCTAGCGTTGAAAATAATAGTTTGCGAATTTCTCCTTCACAGTTTCCTTCTCCCGAATCTCGTTTTCATAATGAGCGAATAGTAAATACCATACCTCGGTATATTTTCGATACGCTTGATCGATTAAAGGTTGATAAGGACTATAATTTAGAAAAAAACGTTGACATGCAATTGCAAAATATGCCAGTCGACGTAAACACTTTTGTAAATATGCAACTTTTTCATAAGGCAAATGCACATTGGACGAATGACGAAAAAGATTTGTGTCTGAAGTATTTTTTATAAGTCTCCCACATTATATTCCCATATGGTGAGCTCGGGATTTAGTTTACCATCTACAAGCACAATCTATCGATGGCATTCTCCCCTGAATTTTCCGGCCGGTTTTTCAAACCAAATGATTCATCTTTTAAAGAGCAAGGCTGAAACTTAGAGAAAAGATGTATATTAATTTTTGATGAAATGGCAATCAAACGCGAACTTGATTACAACATTAAAAATGACATGATATACGGCTTTTTTTACTTCGGGGAGCTGGGTAGACGCGCTACTGTAGCCTCCGAAGTAATGGTTGCCATCGTTCTTAAAAATGGTAGTATTAGCATTTCGAATCCCTTGGAAATAGCCAATGAATTCAGTAATTACTTTTCTTCCATTAGTCAATCCTCTTTTTCCGGTATTTCACAAATTTTCTGCCACTTTTGTGTCCATTCCGATACACTAGGCAACGACTATAGGGACAGTTTCGTTTTTGAGCCTATCACAGGATTTGAATTACTAAAAACTATTAATTCTCTGCCGAACTCTAATTCATTTGGTAATGACGCGATTTCGAATTTGGTTCTAAAGAACATTGGGCCCAACTTAGTAGATATTTTGTCGTACCTTTTTAATTTCAGCATTATGTCCGGCAATTTTCCCTCCAAGCTAAAATGCGCTGTTGTGATTCCTTTATTCAAAAAGGGTAATAGGACGGACAAATCCAATTATCTCGTTGTTGTCCTCTATTTCCAAAGTTTTTGAAAAAGCTAAAGAATTTTAGCTTATCTTAATCGATTGGATTATTTTAGTCCCTTGCAGTTTGGGTTTAGGACTGGCCTATCCACTGAGGATGCGCTATTGGACTTTTGTTCTTTTTTGTATAAGGGTCTAGATGACAAACTCTTTTGCGCTGGCCTATTTATGGATATAACTAAGGCGTTTGATATGGTCGACCATACACTTCTCTTGTGTAAATTATATAAGGCCGGATTCCGCGGATTCATGCACGAATGGTTTAAGTCTTACCATAACGATAGGAAGCAAAACGTAAAAATTGGAATTCATATAAGCAGCTCAAAAACGAACAACTTGGGAGACCCCCAAGGATCTATACTTGGACCAATCTTATTCCTTATATATATAAATTCCCTATTTTCACTTGTATTCGTGGGTAAAATTAAAGCCTTTGCCGACGACCTTGGTATTGCTTACTGTTCTCAGTCCTTTAGATTTAATAGCTAGCTTAAACCATGACGTCTTTTTACTAAGGAGATGGTTCGCGGATCACAGGCTTATTGTGAGTGATAAAACTAAACTGATGTATTTCAGTCTTACTGGCCAGGAGTGCCCCGACACAGATATTATATTTCACTCGCATGACTGTGCAAGACATGACCTGTTTAACAATATTTGCAGATTCCAAAATGGTTTTACATTTAATAATGATAATGACTGTAATATTAACTGCTTCAAAATTGAGGGTGTAGATGAGGGTGTATGTAGATATACCTTGGTGTTACCATCGACCAAAATTTGAACTGGTCCAAGTACATTTTTTCTTTGAAAAAGTATCTACTATCTTTCACCCGTTGTTTATATCGGTTTAAAAAATACTGCTCTCCTAACACTATGAAAATGGTATATTATGGCTTACTTCATTCTAGATTGCAATATGGACTTTGTAGTTGGGGTGGGGCTTATTTTAGAACACTGCAGCAACTTGCTGTAACACAAAAATCTGCAATACGGAAAGTTAGTAGTTTAAACCATTCAGCTCACACTATGGATTTTTCAGGACTCTAAAAGTCCTCCCTCTGCGCCATTTATATTATTTCAAAATGTTGAAGGTATTTCTTATGAGAGGAGGGTATATGCAAAGTCCTATTTCTAACTTACGTAGCTTACGTAGCTATTCAAACTTAATTGTTAATGTACCTGCTTTCCGCACAACAAGTTATAGAAACTTTTACTCTATTGTGTCATGTAAATTATTTAACACTTTGCCTTTGGAAATTCGTTCCATTCAAAATTTTGGCAGGTTTACAAAGGTTACAAAATACTGGCTTCTTGGTTTTAACCATCAAGAAATCGAAACGCTGTTGCACTATTCTACATAAAAAAACGATTTGCACATTTGTATATTTTGTCTTAATTCCTAAGTGTTTGAGTCTATTCTCTTTAAATTCTCTTTGATTAAAATTCTTAATACACCTAATCTCCCTCTTTGTTTTATATACCTTTTATACCTTTGTACACCCCACACAAAGTTAAAATTTAATATATGTGGCATCACCTCTATTTTTTTCTTAAATAAAGATGTCACTAACTATTCATTTTGTATTACTCCACAGTTTATAGAAAATTGTTAGCCTGTTTTATATTTAAGTATATACATACATGAATAAAGAAATAATTGAATTGAATTGAATTGAACTTATTTTCAATGGCTCGTTCAAATAGGGGATCATACGAACGAAACCCTTCAGCTTACAGATTTATTAGAAATTTAAAGCAAATTATTTTCAAAAATTAAAAAGTCATCGGAAAATGCAAGTTACGAAGATGCAGGGGCTAAATCTTTATTGCACGAAGCTGATTGCGACGATCTTAAGTGTGATGAAAGTGAAGAATTTCATATTGAAGCTCCAGTAGAAGTTCATCTCATGGCAACAGATATTCTGAGCAGTATCGAATACCATATGAATAGTTGCGATGACGAGTTTGATGTTGATGCCAATGATACAGAAACAGTTGTGTCCAAGGGATGTTCTCAGAAGCTGCAAGAAGCGGCTCTTACATTTTATGCCGGGTTGGCAGCTTTCAAGTTGCATAAGAAACTTAATTGTCAAAACTGCACTCTGTTCATTATCTATCGATAAAACAAAATTGCGAGCTTATAACACCTATGACACATCATCCGAGTTTGAAAAGTTAGCTGTTCCTTCCTTGGAATTTGAAGCTTATGTGAAAAGTATGCAAACACTTTTTGAAAGCCAGTTTGTAAAAATACGACATGAAGAACACTTGGTTGAAGCTTTGCTAAAATCCGGACTAAAAATGGCAGCTTCCGCGAGTATGAAATCTTACGATGATGAGCATTTGCAAACTAAATTTAATTGGTCTACTCGAATTTTCGATTAAGAAAACCAATAAGGATCTCTGTGGAGTTAAAAGTGTAAGGAACTGAGAGCTTCACTTTATTATTCCTATACATATGTTGTATATTATTCCTTTCTTTGTTTTGATAATTTTTTTTGTGAATTTGTGTTATATTTTCTGTTTTTTCACTCTGGTTTGTTAAGTTTTTGTAGATATGTATAAATTATTTTTTTAATTAATGGATAGTTACTATTTAGTTTACGAATATTTTTTTTTTATTTAGTAAGCACTAAAGAGCGAACACTATGCCTACAGGTGAAACCTTGAAAAAAACGTTTCAAATTATACATTATTGGGTGACGTGGAAAAGTATATCTGAACTATTCAGCGCCTTTAGTTTGTTCCTGCAACAGAGGGTGGGGTTTAGTTCGAAAGTTTTTCTGTATAATTTCATACATTTATAATTCAAAGAATAAAAAACAAATCTAACCATAGCCATCATGAACTCCGTCCATCTACCACATAATCCCACCACCTACCCGCTAGGAAAATATTTTTATCCTCAATTAGGCCGCCACTTGAACCAACGCATAACATGCGCATAACGCATAACATGCGCATAACGCATAACATGCATCTACCACTCCACTCCCTCATCAGAAAAACTTAAATTTTTTATTGAACGAAGAAACTCATTACTCACTCATCAAGTCATTATAACTCCATTCTCAGAGAGTAATAACATTTTGCTTTGCTCATGAGAAATGAGACTACGCCACTTAGGCGGTTGGAGTAGTAAATAAACAATATTGCTTGACTAGCTACATATGCAATGGCTAAGGCCAAGACGCATTGTTTAGGATTCTTAACTCCTTAATACTTCAATTCTTTACTAATGTCTCTACACCATTGGATGTGGGCTTAACGCACAACTAGTCATTAACGAGCTATTTCAGATGCACAGGCGATATCTGTCGTATTATAGCATTATCCTGGTAAATTGGCTCTGCCAGGACGAACCTTTTTTCCGATTTACTCAACTCCCAACCATCTGCTGAAAGCGCGAAAGAAAGCCTTCCTAAGCAAAAACCCAGAATGGAAAGATTGATCAGCCTCCAGCTCAGGCACTACTATGTAAAGGCCATCCGCTTTCTCGACAAGATAGCCAAGAATGAAGCGGATGATAATGTCGCGGAACCAGGCATGGTAGACAAGGTGAAGTACCAGGCTGTTGTTGAAGAATACAACAAATGGCAGGTCACCAAAGTAAGTCCCAGGATTCCCAGGGAAGCCATGAAGAGGAACCGATCTTTACCCGAAGTCGTTAGAGGGTATAGGGCAATCAAGTGCGAGGATGGGTGTTGGAGGGACTTCCTTGGTGTCACTAAGTTAAGGGAAGCATGGAGCGGCTTAAGACCCAAGCTTATCCCAGCCAGGGACATCCCTCGAAGGCCGACGGCCCGCATTTTTCTGCCTAACATGCAGTGTCCCACAGATAATCTGCGTATCTTTATCAATGAAGAAGACATTGAAATCGGTATCATCCAGGATCCCTGGCTATGGAGTTCCCACATCAGTGGACTTCAAGACAACAATTACAACCCTTAATATAACCACAATAACAGCGACGGTAAGCCTAGAACTTGCATTTTAACATTTAAAAGCCTTTTTGTGTCCTCATCTTAGCAGTGATTAAATTGAAATCTGCAAGCGGATAATGCTTTCTCGTCGCGCCAGCCTACATGAACTGAGAACGGGAAGCCCCGCTGGAGGAAGCCCATAATTTAACTACAGTCGCCAACAAAAGTAAGACCGACCTCTTAATGGGCTGTGATGCCAATGCGAGACACACGCTTTGGGGCAGCGCGGAGAGCAGTGATAGAGGTGAGTCCGTTTATGATTTCAATACCAATAACCTTTCTGCCTGTAACAGGCGTAATTCTCCAACCTTTGTTTTTCCAAGTACGGATAATTTTAATGGGTGGGAAGCGGTTATTGATATTGCTCTAGTATCATACAACGAATCTATAACAGCTGAACACTGGAGGGTGTCCAATTTGCAATACTTTTCGGACGAGAAATGGATACTCTTCGACTTGTGTCTCGAAATAGAGACTCCCAAACCCTATAGAAGCCCAAAACGAATAAACTGGTCAAAGTTTAATCGTACAGTTAAGTTGCAACTGGGTAACACACAAAGGTGGAATGATGATCTGTCCAAGCTCAGGAAGATGACCAGACCGTTTTTCAATGTCTGCTACGATCACAACTTCTGCCAGCCCTATAAAGACTGTCTACAAATTTACACTGTCATTTGACTCTCAATCTATTGATTCACTCTGCATAGCAAAGCAAAATTTTGTCCAAATGGCACAGCAACCCATCTCTCTTGAAAAAGAATAAGGGAAATTGATTTTTTTCTTCTGCGGAATCATTGGAACTCCTTATGACCACACACTTCCCTGGCTGCAGCGAGGGCAAATCAGAACAAGCTAGGTCCGAATGGGTGACGTGAAATAACGCCCTACGAAATAAGGCCACATTTTGCATTATTTCAATTTTTACGTGGAAATAAGGCCACATTTTACATTATGAAAAATTGTGGACTTACATACATATATCACGGCACCGCCAGGTTGGATATATGCAAGCTTTCTTTAAATCCATGCGAAACATGCAAGACATGAATACAAAGAAACTTTGCCCCCACCCAACCTCGCACCTACTCCAAATCCTATTGCTGTTTTTTCGTAAATTTCAAAGTTGGCCTTATTTCGATTTGGAAATGGAAATAAAATCAATTTGGCCTTACTTCCATTTTCAAAGCGAAATAAGGCCAAATTTTACATTTCGTTGGGCCTTATTTCACGTCACCGTCCGAATGTGCACCGACTGCGACTGCGGGATAAGAATACGAATGCTATCACAGAAGATAAAGTTTCATGGGCCAAAAATAGCTGCTCCCCTTGTAAGTCACCTGGCCTTGACAGCATCGTGCCTATTATGCTGCAGACTTTGCGAGACATAGCAATTCCCTGGCGAATACTGATTTATAGGAGTTGCCTTTGCCTATATCTGCATTATGTACCTCAATCTTGGAGATGTGTCAAAGTGGTTTTCATTCCGAAAGTAGGCCGGTGGGGATATGCATGCGAAAGATTTTAGGCCCATTAGCATATTGTCTTTTGTACTGAAAATATTTAAGCGTATCCTTGAATATCACATCCGCAATTTATTGGAGAGTTCTCTTTGTCGAAATCACAGCATGCGTACATCAAAGATCGATCTACGGAAACGGCCCTTCATGAGGTAGTGCGCACGGTGGATAATACTCTCCGCCCCACAAGGCGGGGTCATCTCCTCTTTGCTATGGCAATTAACAAATTATTTGTGCGACTTAAAAGCGATTGGATTAAGGTGGTCGCGTACGCGGACGACGTGGTTGTTTCAGGAAAGTGCCAGGAAAGTTCCTCTCCACGATAAGTGAACTCATGAAAAATGCTCTGTATAAAATACCACTAAGACCAAAATACCTGAATTCACCCCCCAAACTAGATGGTCAGCCACTTTCACTTTGTTATAGTGCTAAATACTTTGGCACGATATTAGACCCGAAACTCAATTGTGAACTCAACATAGAACAACGGGTAAAAAAAGTACGTATAACTTTTCATGCCTGCAACAAAACATTCGGTAAAAAACGGGGACTCCAGCCAAAGACGACCGTATGGGTGTACATATGTACATACATAGCCGTTGTGCGTACAATTCTGGCTTATGGAGCTATCGTTTGGTGGCCTGCGCCCTAAGCAAGAAATACAATATCGAAGAATTAAAAGAAAGTTCAGAGGTCGGCGTGTATTGGTATCGCAGCAGCACTAAGGTCTTGCCCTCCAGACGCTCTCAACGTGATAGTACACCTTATTCTCCTCGATCTTCACGTCAAAGACTCAGATATATGCAGTGCAGTGCGGATCAGAGAAAGGTTGCTGGTCTTCAAAGCCTCATGGTCACTGCAGTGTCCTAGAGACGATACCAAGTGAGTTGGTTGCGAATTCGACTGATTACAGATTAAATTACCTACCAGAGAAGAATGGAAGTACAGGAGCATTATCAATGAATATGATATTGGTATTTTTACGGACGGTTCGAAGATGGACTGCGGAGTCGGCGCAGGCAAATTTTCGTCTTCCAGACACTGCTAGTGTTTTCCAGGCCGAACTCCTTGCTATTCGGGAAGCCTGCCGACTGTGGAACAATTTTCCTATCTCCCATCACAATATCGCTACTTTTTCGGAAACCATTGATGCGATCACCACAACCTCAAAACTGGCAGAGCAATGCCGTTATGAAATTAACCCACTAAGTATCCACCTCTCACCTGGGTCCCAGGACATAGTAATTACGAGGGAAATGAGTGAGCTGACGAACTGGCCTGGCGAGGGTCGGCCCTTAACGGTTCTCTAGCAGAAAGAGTCTTCATTCAGATAGGTCCCGTTAAGGGCTGTATATGTATACCTTCACTTTCTCCACCTAGCCAACTGTGAGCGGAACAGTCCCACTAGTTGCGCCATATCAAGAAGCGGTGCCTAGCCCTAGCTAGGGCAGGGCACCCGTGAAGAAAATGGTCAAGGGTCTAGCCGCATGATGGCCTACAGGCCAATGACCCGTGCACAGCCTTATTAAACGCAGGCCACCAGACTAGTGACCCATAAGTAAGGATCGGCCGAACTACGGCTGTGTACATCCAAAGGGTAATTTTCGGTCGAAGTCCCCAGTTCCTGCCGAATGTTCGATTGCATGCATGTTCTATGTTTGTTTTCCAGTTTAGGTTTAGGTCAGCAATAATGCCTAAATACTTGGCACTGTTAGATAGCGAAAGTTGTTGGCCATTAAGACGAGGTGAGGTGAAGTCAGATATTTTGATCCTTGTTGTGAAGAGCGTCAGCCTTCAGTCCGCAACTAGTGGCCCAAGTGCTAACCTTTTTCAACACCCATTCCATAATTTCACTAATCACGGAAGGGAACATTCCCAACACCAAGATCACAATATCATCCGCGTAAACGACCACCTTGACCATATCTCTGTCAAGCCTCACCAGCATATTGTTCATGACCATCAGCCACAATAGTGAAGAGATTACTCCCCCCTGGAGAGTTCCTCTACACACGTTCTACAGTACGCACTGCCTCATGAAGATCGTTCTCAGTGGATTTCCCTTTGAGATACGCATGTTGTGACTTGGAAATTGGCATACGTTCAAGTATTTACCAGATTGGTATATCTAAGATGTGTTCTAGCGCCTTGAGTGCAAAAGAGGACGGGCTGATTATTCTAAAGTCCTTCGCAGACTCATGACCACGCCTGCCCGCCTTTGGGATAAATACTACATTACCCTTCTCTATGATTGAGGAACATGATTCAATAAGATACAGCTTCTAAAAGTCCCCACTAGCCAGGGGATGGCCAGGTCTTGCAGCTTCTGCAGCATGATTGGTATTATACCGTCAGGACGAGGGGATTTATATGGGCAGAAGTTGTTAATTGCTCAGGATATCTTTTCCTCGGTAATTATTTCAGTGATATCTTCCCATGATGCTGACCGTGTTCTACTAGAACTAGGTAGCTCCTCATTGGAATTCTTGCATCCTGGGAAGTGGGTTTGAAGAAGGAGATCTAGTGAATCGGTTGTTGAATCTGTCCAGGTTCCATTCTCCTTTTTGAGGAAAGTCGGAATAGAATTATCTTTAGGTAGAATTTTACTAAGCCTCGCAGAGTTCTTGATATTTTCAATAGATTCACAATAATCGCGCCAGCAAGTCTGGCTGTTGATAAATATTTCTTATACGTTTTTAAGACCTCTTTGTATGGTTGCCAGTAGTTGTGTTTGTAACAAATGTTAAACATAACTCTGGTGATTTTCCTTAAAATAGAAAGATCGTCATTCCACCACAGAAGAAGAATTTTCCACCACAGAAGAAGAATTTTCTTTTCTTTCCTAATGGGCATGAGATATTATAGGCAGTCTTCAATGCATTTTCAAAGGTACTGATTGACTCGTCTAATTCTACTAGTAAATCAATTGCTACATTCGGTATTTTCTTTACTTCAGATCTAGCAACTTCACTGAAAACTTTCCTCTCAATTTTTTTTGGTTTCTGAAAGGTAATGCATTCTCAGACTTGAGATTCACGTTGAAAAGGATTTACTGGTGATCCGAAAAGGATTTTAGGTCGGAAACTCCCCAGTATTCAACCTTCAGAGTACCATAGCTAGAGATTAATGTGATATCAAGAGTATCTCCCACCCTCTAAAGTTTTCCGTACTAGGAAAAATAAAAGTTGGCGACGTACCCGTGTTACAGATAGTAAGATTGTTGTTTAAAATAAAGTCAAATAAAGACTCACCGCGTTCTTTGTTTTCCGTGCTTTCCATAGCGTGTGTCTCGCGTTGGCGGCGCAGCTCAGAATGAGGATTGTCTTTCTTGGCCTTATCTCCTTAAGTAGCTCTTGAATTTCTTTAGGAGCAACAGACCTGTCGTGAGCCATGTAGATGGATGTCAGTAATAGGTCCCCACTTGCGTGTTCCAGTTTGAGGACTGTCAAATCGGGCGAACTAAGGTTAGGACAAAGTTTGTTTCCTAACTAAAATGCAAGTTCTAGGCTTACTATTATTAGAGTAATAGAAGAGGTTGTAGTCTTTGTTTTTGAGACCCATTATGGTTGAGCATCTGGCCCATGGTTCCTGGATAACACCGATATCTATGCTTTCCTCAAAGAGGAAAACCATCAGATTGTCTGACGCGCACTTAGAAAGCTGCTAATTAATCTGAATTAGATTTAGCATTATCGTTATTTTTGTTGTCACTGTCAATCTTCTTCAGCAGCTTGTCCGCGCCATCGACCTCATCTGTGTAGTCGCCTGGGCTAGAAGATTGGAATATTTTTACCTTGGCGTAGATTAGTTAAACATTCCTGATTGATCGACAACAGGAATGAAAAGCTGTTTTTTTTTAGGTTGCTCTACTCTGATCACCCACCAGTTATCAATGCACAGTGCCGGGTTGTGAAGCTTCAGTTACAATATGAATTCCTTTGAGAACTGGTTCTCGCATTTGATAACCCTATATCCCCTCACGACCTCGACAGAATCAAAGCACGGCAGGGAACCCCCATTGGAAGTAAGAAGGTGATCCATTACTAGCTCAGAGATTCTAGCTTCAACAGCATCCCACGCTTCCATGACTTTCTTGCGTTTGTAGACAACTCGTCCACTAACGCAACTTGAAAATGATATTTGACCACCTCGCTGATCTCTTTTTGTCGTAGACTGTCCATAATATTTTGGCTGTTGCGCATGTATCTAGTTGGCACCAGCGTTTATTGGCCTCCTCAATATCCCTGATGCCTGTCCCCCTTTGCAGTTTGCTGAGCGGTATACTGGCCTCAGAGAGGGCCCGTGAAGAGTTAGTAAGTGACCATTCTCTGGCTAGTTTATCAGCTTTTTTGTTACCGGAGAGCTTAGTTACTAGCTTGGATCTTATCGATGTGGACTGCGGACTGTGGACTGTCCACATAGATGCTGATTATTTTATCTGAAATAATTTCCTCAATATAATCATATCCGCAGCTTGTTTTATTGCAGCAACTTCAGCTTGGAACACACTGCACCTGTCCTCAAGTCTAAACGAGCGATATGTGTTTCGAGACTCACAGTATGCACTTGCAGTATGCAGGAAGGGGCAAAGGAGATATGTCTGGATTTGTTGCAGTCGAATAACGCAGCGCTTACATATATCATCTGCAAGGAATCTCAATTCTAATAACAAGATAACAAATGTGTTGGTGCAGCTTAGTAAAAGTGAGGATGTTAGCAGCGTTTTGAAGGCTGCGGGAAAACTCCGTGGTACAGGCGTCACACTTCACCGAGATCGCTCGCGGGCGGAAAGGGAAAAAATAAAACGTCTACAAGCACTCAAAAGGGAAATCACATCAAAAAACAACAAGATTCAAGTACAAATAAGAGGACAAAAGCTTAATATTGAAACTAAAACCATTTATTGAAGTGAAACTTTTTTAGGCCCGGTAGGGCGAGTCGGATTTTAGAGCGCGCGAGCATCACGAAAAAACAGAACGGAAGTGAAACTTTTTTTTACTGCAAATACACAAACCAACTAGTATGCCTATTTACAACTAGGTGTCACCATAACCATTAGCAAGAAAACACGAAAGAAATTTAACGAAAACTCGCTAATGAGCGAAAGAGAATTGAAGTGAAACTTTTTTAGGCCCGGCAGGGCGAGTCGGATTTCAGAGCGCGCGAGCATCACGAAAAAACAGAACGCTGTGAGGAGAGTCGCGAGAGTAGGGGAGCTTCGCAGAGTGGGGGAACTCGAGTATGGCTGCACTTACACGCATCCCGCTCTTACTCCGATCACTGCGTCACTGTACATTCTGCGTCTGACGCGCTACCTCGTGAGTAAATAGAGAATTGCGCGTGGATTTGGCGTGACGCATGTTGCTGTTATTGTTGATGCATGAGCCGTCGCCAAGTTATTACCTACGATTTATAAAGTGTCAGTTAGTCTTGCGTAATTTATCTAGTGCATTAATTATTGTTCGTTAGTGATTATCGTATTCGAAAATTGATTAGGAGATTAGAGAGGTTAAGGTGAGTGTTCTTCAAGAATCAATGAGATTTTCGTGGATTATTGAAATGGTCGAAGTTCGTATTTATAAGTTTGAGGGTTTGTTCATTAACATGAGCATCCTACAATCATTTCTCCTTTTTACTCCTTCACCTTGAATTTCGGCAGACGAAATTAGAGAAAAGTCGCATATTGATAGATTAAAACAACAATTATTCTTTCACAGTTAAAGCCTAGGAAAGTTTCACGTCTATCGCGCGTGGTTACCACGCACCCAGTAATTTTTTGTCGACGGAAAAAATAATCTTTTGTGTGACGGCGAATGTACATTGACATTTATCCAGCAGCTGACAGATGGTAACCAACAGAGAACTTCGGTGGGTGCATCCAACGCGTTCACGGGTGGAGATACGGAGAAACCAATCGCAGGCTCTCAAACTGTGGGGGGAATCTAAAGAAGCTAAAGAAGGCTTATTCAATAATTGCAAAGCCGTCTGCAAAATAATAGTAATCAATAAAATTTAGCTAAATATAGAATACTTTCGTATAATACATCAGGTTTAGAAAATAAGTCCTTATTTCGAGATTTTATTTATGAATATATTATATTTTTATTTGAAACCTTTGTAATTGCGAGTAACTTCAACTTTTTTGAGAAGAAATTTTCGAATTTTATTTGGATACCAGCGATCAGAGTACATGACAGGGGAAGGGCGAGAGGAGGCTGTTTTTTTGGCTTCAAGAAAAAATTGGAAGGTGTCATTTGCGATTTTTAAACTTTAGAGGAGAATATCATTTTGAATCTCAAGTTCGATGATAAATTATTTCGAATCGTGCCAGCCTATATCAACTGCAACCATTTCGGAACAGAATTTCCGAACTTTGGTAGAGATCATGTTATGCCATTTTATCACGAACATTGAAATTATAGGAGATGCTAGAATTGGAGAAGATGCGGGCTCGAAAATTCCTTAGACGCATACCTAGTTAATCGAAAGACAATGTCTGCAATGCTAGAGGCACAAAACTCCTGGAATTGTGAAAATCATTTGGACTTCGAATTTAAAGCCAGTGAAATGGATACATGTGGCGAATTCACATTTGTTGGGCAGCAGAGGACCTCAGTCATAGATTTTTGACTCATAGGAGGGGACTGGCGCAGCTATGTGTGCCGGAATAAACGTACAGGATAAGAACACCCTCGCCAAGGAAATGACTCTCCTGCATAAATTAAAATGGAGAGATCAGTCAACTCGGAGCTTTTGCCTGTGCATGTCATCTACGATTGACTTTCGACCTAGTAATTTGTAAAGTGATTAAAATTTCTAAACGCGAGAGATCACCCGATACCGAGGACAATTCTTTGTCCTTGGATAAAACATTTAGAATAATGAAAAACAACAGTGCTCGTAAGAAAGACTTAAGTAGAAACTACTACAGTCCGCTTCAATGTCTACCGGACAGTGATAACGACGATATGATAGACGCAATCGCGTCTGCCCCCGTTAAAAAAGTGTATGTTCCACCAATTAAATTACTTCAACAGACTTGTGATTATGTTCACATTCAAATGAAATCCTTACATATTAATAACAATTCCGTGAAAAAATTATCAATTGGAATAAAAATTATGTGCGATTCTATTGAACCATACAATTCGGTTATCGGCAAGTTAAAAGCAGAAAATTGTCAATTTTTCTCGCATGATCTAAAAAGTTCAAAAGCGTTTAAAGTTGTATGGAAGATATAAATGTAGACTCACTAAAATCTGAACTAATTAAACTTGGACCAAAGTGTATTGATGTTAAAAAAATTATTAAGAAATATGAACGCTATAGTGATACAATTTAAATTATATCCCTTGAAAATGGTTCTATTAAGTTAATCGACCTAAAGAAAAACTATCGCTCTGTTTTTTATACTCAGGTGAAGTGGAGCTACCAACGAAAGCTCAAAGGTAAGCTTACGTAATGCCACAACTGTCAAATGTTTGGCCATGGAGAGCGAAATTGTCACGTTAAAACATATTGTTCAAATTGCGCTGGTCCACATAAGACTTCCGAATGTGAAAATGTTGCCTCACATAAATGTGCAAATTGTGGAAAACCTCACAATTCCACTGATCCTGCATGTGAAAACAGAGCGGAATATTTGCAACTGATGCAAAAATCAGCTAAGACAAAATCATATGCTCAGCAAACAGCTTTTCCTAAATCACTAGTTTCTCCTCACGCTTTGCAAAAACCGGTTTCGATCGCCTCTCTGTCCGAGCTTCCTTCGTTGCAACATCCCAGTCGACATCGTCAACAGGTTACCAATAACGTCGAGAGTACCACTTACGCTAGCTCTCGAGCGCAAACATCAAATGCATGGCTGAACACCTCTCATGCAAATTCAAATATGCAATTCAGCAGTGAGTCCGGCAACATTCCAAGCAATATCGCTGGCAACATTCCAAGCAACAGCCCTGATAACAATTCAAGTCCAATGTTTACACCGGAGGAACTAAACTCTTTAGCCATGGAAATGATCATGAAATTATCTATTTGTAAAACAAAAATCGAGCAATTCAATGTTATCGCACAGTTAGCAACTAAATTTTTATATTCCGATGTAAAGTAATATGGTAGATAGAAGTATAAATATTGTAACTTGGAATGCGAGAGGTATTCGCAGCAAAACTGTAGAGTTTTTAAATTTTTTGATTAGCAACAACATTCATGTTGCTTTAGTTACTGAAACTTTGCTTAAAAATGATTTAAATTTATCCACACCTGATTTTAAATGTTATAGGATCGATAGAATCGGAAGAAGAGGTGGAGGGGTCGCGATCCTTATAAGACGATCAATTCAACATTTGCTTTTACCTGTTGTAAGAACCCAGTACGTGCAAAATGTGGGTATCGAGGTAAAACTGAAGAATCAAAAGACAATTAAGATTTTTTGTGCTTATTTCCCTGGTGGAAATGCAACAGATGTGAAAAGATTAGGCCTTAAAAATGACTTTATTAGATTGTTTACCCAAAGTAATGAATTCCTGATTGGAGGCGACCTAAACTGTAGACATAGGCTTTGGGGTTGTCAAAGAGCAAATTCTTGGGGAAATGTTCTTTATGATATTTCCTTTACGTTACCAATCTCTGTTTTGTATCCTCCTAGTCCAACATGTGTCCCAGCTAGTTCGCGTGGTAGTCCTTCTGTACTTGATATTTTTGTTACGAATTTTTCTAGTCTCAATATAACACAACCGATAGCATTGAACGAGCCTAGCTCTGATCACAACCCGGTGCTTTGCAGACTTCTTTGGTCAGGGGAGAAAAAAGTGGAATATAGTCAAGATATTAAAAATGCCAATTGGGCTCGTTATCGAAAAGAAATTAATTCAAGACTGAAAAATGTCCCAACGAACTTAGAAAATATTTCTAGTACACAAGACGTGGACTTTATTGTAAATGACTTTCCATGCACATTTTAAATGCTATTGAGAAATCTGTTCCAAAAGTTCCTAAAAGAACATTTTCTGCAAAACTTCCCCTTCATGTTCTGGAACTTATTAAGCTAAGGAACAAGTGTAGACGAGATTGGCAGAGATATCGCCAGTCATTTTACAGATATGAAGTAATGTTTCTAAATACGCTAATTTCTCAGCATATCTCAGAATATCGCAATAAGGAATGGAATATCAAACTTAACAGGTTTGAAAAAAACGCAAAGCCGTTTTGGAATATAGTTAAAGTTGTTAGGAATAAAAACAGAAAATTACCATTCCTCAAAAATTCTGTTAACACTTTCTTTACAGACATCGAGAAAGCAAATGCACTTGCATTTAATTTTGCCAACAATCATGCTGTGTCAAGTACCCTAGGTAACCAAGTTACAAACAACATAGTGAATAACACTGTCCAAAACTTTTTTGCCGACAGTTCTAACCAAACATCTTCTGTTGTCTATGTAACCGAAGACATCGAATTTTTTATCAATAATTTAAAAATTCGAAAAACAGGGGGTCTTGATTTGATAAGAAATATATATATAAAGCAACTCCCTAAAACTGGAATAAAATTCATAACATTTCTTATGAGCTCATGTTTAAAAATGGAATATTTTCCTGACACCTGGAAATTAGCTAAGGTAGTTCCTATATTAAAGGCCGGCAAGCCCCCTGAAAATCCTGAAAGCTACAGGCCAATTAGCTTGCTCAGTAATCTTAGCAAAATTTATGAAAAAGTTCTTAAAGAAGCAATTTTAAAATATGTCTGTGATAATAATATATATCCAAATGAGCAATTTGGTTTCAGGCGTCACCATAATTCCTCCCACCAGGTGCTTAGAATATGTAACCACGTCAAGAAGAATCGTGCAGTGGGCAGATCTACTGGAATGGTTCTACTTGACATAGAAAAGGCATTTGATACTGTTTGGCATGACGGCCTTTTATACAAATTGATAAATTTCCGCTTTCCCCCCTACATTTGTAAAATTGTCCAAAGATTCTTGTCTCGTTGTTGTTTTAAAGTTCAAGTCAATAGTGGTGTCTCTGATTTAATTTATTTTCATTCGGGTGTGCCACAAGGTTTAGTTCTTGGCCCAATCTTATACAATCTGTATACATCAGACATTCCAATTTTGCCTGATTGTCATACTGCAATTTTTGCAGATGACGCTGCCATATTTTCTTCTCATGAGTTCGCTCTCCATATTGAGAGGAATCTTACAAATGCGATCAAAATATTGGAAAAATATTATAGCATATGGAAAATTAAATTGAATGCGGAAAAAATGCAGGCTATATTTTTCACACGAAAAAGAAAGCCCTGTTTTCTTCCCAGTAGTCAATTACAGGTTAATGGCTTTTCTATAAATTGGGAGCCCTCCGTTCGGTATTTTGGAATATATCTGGACACAAAATTAACCTTCAATGAACACATCAACAGGACAATTAAAAAGGTTGGAGTTGCAGTCAAAACGTTGCCCCCATTTATAAATAGGAAATCATTGCTTTCAACTGATAACAAGATGCTCATTTATAGAGTCATTTTTCAGGCTATTTTGCTATTTGGGTGTCAAGTATGGGGTAACTGTTCGAAATGTCATATAAAAAAATTACAAGTATGCCAAAACAAGCTACTAAAAATGATGTTAAATTTGCCATGGCATCAATCAACCTTAGATGTTCACTGTAGAGCAAATGTTGAATTTGGTTTCTAATAGGATACAAAAGCTTAAGTCAACATTTCTAGAACGCTGTAGTTTTGCTGAAAATCCACTTATTAATCACTTAAACACGATTTATATGTAATTAATGGTTGAACTAATTTTTTGTTTATTTATTTAATGTTTTGCTAGTTGTTACTTGTTAACCTATCCATTTTCGTTATCTATTTATTTTAACTAACTTATTTATTAATTACTTATTATTTATTCATTTATTTATTTATGTAGCACTTATTTATTTACTTATTTTTTTTTTATTTATTTATTTATTTATTTACTTATTTATTTATTTACATATTTATTTATTTTTTATTTATTTAATTATTTATTTATTTATTTATTTACCTATTTATTTATTTACTTATTTACCTATTTATTTATTTATTTATATGTTTATTATTGTTTACTTGTTGTTTCTCTCTATCTACACTGGAGGTTTTTTCTCGTATTTTCCTCCAAATAATAATAAATTATAAATTCATTAACAATCGCATCATATAAAATACACAATGTTTTAGAAGAAAGATTATAAGTTATCAAATCTCTAAATTGTAAAATGTGCGTAACAATACTAACGTAAACCCTTTCATACGAAATAAAATATCTATCTATCTATCTAAAATGGAGAGAAAAGAAAGGTACCATATAAAGACGGAACCTTGATCAACTTTTAGAAGAAAGGCAGTCTATAGATTTCGGTCAACTGGGAGATGACATCAAGGCAGGCATTCATAACGCAGGAAGTAGATCAGCTAACGACAAACCATAGTTCGACGAGGAATGCAAAATGGCAAGGAAATACTCATTCGCATGGCTAAAAATGTTTCGAAACACTAGCGAGGATTTTTTCAGGAGTTTGTATGTTGAAGCAAATTCAAAGTATAAGAATTTATACAAAAGGAAAAAGAAACTGCACTATGAGGCGGAAGCCAAAAAGCTGTCCAAGTGTAAAAATTCAGCTGATTTTTGGAGATGCGTTGCGAAGCTTAATGGGAAAAAGTTAATTATCAGTGAATCTTTAGAGACGGATACTTTGTTCCAGCACTTTAGACAACTTTTGAATCCAAGAACATGTTCCACTTAGCACAACCGGGCTTCGACAGCGAGGAATTGGATGCACCAATTACTGTAGCGGAAATAGTTGATGCATATAATAGGCTAAAAGATGGCAAAGCACTAGGTTCGAATGGAATCCCTACGGAATTCTATAAATACGGAACACCTGAGTTGACTAAGACACTGGAAGGCCTTTTAATAATGTCTTATTTATTTTTATTTATTTATTTATTTATTTATTTATTTATTTCGCCAAACAGAGTACATATCTCTTATAGACTATGATAACATTTTTTACATAATAATAGACTAGTTAATTAAAAGTAAATAAATAAGTAAAATAATTTAATACAAAAAAAATTATAGGTACGGCTTTGACATATGTACATACATATATGTAGGTTACAAAGATTGACTAGCGAGTACAGACAGAAGTTTACATTTAAAAGAGGCACGTGAACAATTTTTAAAGAAATCAATATAATTAGAAACTAAATTTGCTTCTTTGATGCAACGCGACAAAAGTTCATTTAGGCCATAATTTGTACGATGCAAACGCTCATGAAAAATTTACTGCTCGCGTAAAATTCTTGAGGGATAGTGTAAATCAATGAGATGTAGTAATGGAGGACATTTTACGTGATAAGTTAAAAGGTCTTTTATAAATATTATGGAGGAGTATTTGCTTCGTTCCTCAAGGGATAATAAACCAATTAACAGACATCTAGATTTATAAGCAGGCATCTCAGTTTCCCAATTTAATTTGTATATTACGTATCTGGTAAACTTTTTTTTGAATCCTTTCTATTCTTTCAGAATGAGTTATATAAAAAGAACTCCAAACAGAACTGCAGTATTCCAGAACAGATCTAATTAGTGATATGTATAGTGATTTCAAAGCGTATGGGTCAGTAAATTCCCTAGTATTTCTTTTAATGAAACCAAGCATTGTATTAGCTTTGCTTATAGCATAGTCGATGTGAAGTGAGAACGTTAACTTTGTGTCTAAAATAATGCCCAGATCTTTTTTGTGATCAACTTTCTCAAGGCATACATTATCAATGTTGTATCGGAATGTTATTGACTTTGAATGCCTATAGCACGAAAAACTTTAGCATTTTGAGATATTCAAATGCAAATAATTAATTTTACACCATTGATCTAATCTAGACAGATCATTATTCAGAAAGCATACAATCGTGTATAGAAGTAATCGTGCGATATAACTTCAAATCATCTGCAAAGAGCAAGCAAAGTGAGTGTTTAAAGATTAAAGGAATATTATTTATAAAAAGCAGGAAAAGTAAAGGGCCTAGATGACTACCTTGTGGTACACCCGATGTAACAGTAATTTGAGCCGATAAACACTCATATATTTTCACATATTGGGTTCTATAAGTCAAATAAGACTCAATCCATTTCAAAAGATTAGAATGAAATCCTAGGCTTGATAGTTTATGTAACAAAACTTTATGGTTGGGCTTATCAAAAGCTTTGGCAAAGTCAGTGAACAGGACATCGGTCTGCAACCGATTTTCGAAATTAGTGATGATATAGTTAGTCAAAATACACAAGTTTGTAGTGGTAGATCTGCCGGAGACAAACCCATGTTGATAGATAGATATGTGTTCCTTGACAAGAAAATAGAGTTTATTATAAACTATTTTTTCAAATAATTTAGGTACTAATGATAGTTTACAAATGGGTCCGTAATTGGTTACATCTTGCTTAGACCCTGATTTAAAAGTTGGAGTAATAAAAGATATTTTCCATTTATCTAAAAAAGTACCCTCTGCAAGTGATTTATTAAAGATCCATGTCAAAGGTTTTGCTATTGCTTTTGCGCAAATTTTTAGCAGTAAAGGTGGAATACCATCTGGTCCCTCTTTTTTGTTGCAGTCTTATTGTAATAACATATTTTCGACCTCTGTGATATCCACCTCAATTGATCCTAAGTCAAAGACTTCAGTTTGGGTAGGTAGTTCATCGGAACGGGGAGAATCCGACGAGTACACCGATTTGAAAAAGTTTGCAAACATATTACAGATCATGGTTACATTACTGGTAGTTGTGCTTAAATAACTCATACAGTTTGGAAGTCCATTTGTTTTACGTAATTCCGATATAAGAATTTATTAAGAGAATTAAATTCACGCTGTCGCGCTTTGTAGGTTTCGCGTCTTGGATCACGGTGTGGTGCCGAAACAGTTCAAAGAAGCGTTGATTCTCCTAATATTCAAGAAAGGTTGCAGGTCCCAGCCATCCAATTATAGAGGCATATAATTTTTGATTGCATCCTATAAGACATTTACAACCGTACTCCAAAAAGATTAACCTCACGGATAAACACTAATGGTCTGGTTAAAGAATTCCAAGCTGGATTTAGGGCAGGATATTCAACGGTCGATCACATTTTCGTTCTCAAAAGCATTGCGGAAGCATATGTAGCGCCAACGTAAAAAGTTATATGTATGATTTGTGGCGTTTAGAGCAGCTTTTGAGTCGATAAACGCCTTAATGTATAAACCCTTTGCCAAAGGAATGTCTAAAAAGTTTGGGAGGGTAATACAAAACATCTATGAAGAGACTCTGGCAGCTGTATTAAACGGAGAAATTGCTTGTTTAAAGAGAACTCAGGTGTCAGACAAGGATGCACTTTAAGCCCATTGTCATTCGGACTGTTTATAGATGACATCGTTGAATCGCTACCAGGAGGTACTGAGTTTGCAGGGATCGTGATAAAGGCGCTACTTTTTGCAGACGATATAGTATTGATGGCGAATTCCCCGAAGACATTGCAGCGCATGATGAGCCTTATTATAAACCTGGAAAAATCAAAGGTGATTATCTTTAAAAAGGGTGGGGGAAGAATATGTAGAAACAAGCAATTGTTTTAGAACGGCGAACAGATCGAGATCGTTAAAAAGTATAACTACCTTGGCATGCTTTTCACACAAAACGTAAGCATGGAAGATCACCTGAAATGCAAGCTACAAAAGGCCAGGATCATGATAAATACAACATGGAGAAAATGTTTTGCTAACAAATACATAGCACACAGCAGTAAGTTTCATGTCTTCGAAGCGGTCGCCAAGTCTATGTTGTACGCGGCCCAAGTATGGGGCGGAAGGCGGTTTGAGTAAGTGGAAAAACTATTGAGGTTTTACATCAAAAGGATATTCCGTCTACCGCTCAACACCCCTAACTACGCCATAATGCTGGAGACTGGACTTTCCCCACTGGCTACAAACACGCTGAAATTGCAGGTAGACTATATTTTAAAAGTATTCAACGTGCATTTGGAAAGATTACCAAGAAAAGTTGCACTGGAAGCACTACGATGCAAAAATGGTTGGTACGATAATTGTAACGACCTTGCGCACACGTGTGGAATAAGCTTGGATTTGGATTAAGCAAACATTGAGTCATGGAAGCCAAAGTTATATGAGTTGATTGCATCAGTGGATCTTAAATTCAGACAATTTGAAAGAGAAGCTTCTGAGTCACTGCATCAGTTGGATCATGATTTGGGTGGGAGACCGGAACCACGATGATAATAGCTGCGAAGATATACCACTCATGCTAAAACTGCGGGCTGAACTACTTCCACTAAATTATCAACCGCATAGAGAAGATCTACCGGTCTTGTGTTATATATGTAACATTTCGTGGGAAGGTGTCCTACGCTCCGGGAAACTAGACGGCACTTTTATGGAGTAGATCAAATTTACGATGAAGAAATCCTGAGCAAACTCAACGAACTGAATGTGACTCTCCTGGCAGCGTACTGTAAGACAGCCCTAGCTTATCGGCAAAGAACTGTAGCAGAAAGTTTTTAAGTAGGATAAATAATACAAACCTTTATTTTATTATGTATAGTAAATAAATAAAAAAATGTTAATCGGCAGACGGCTTATTGCCATGCTTTCTTGATTTTTGTGAAGAATTGTAAACAATTACTGAATTAATAAAATCTAATATAATCTAATCTCATCTAATCAGTATACACCCGCCCCCGTACCAGCAATCTTTTTGGATTCGTCGGTAAAGATGGCCAGTTCATTCTCGAAAGAGACTCTGCCTTCATCCCATTCCTCTCTGCTAGGAATTCTAATAGAGAATCTCCGGTTGCAGTTTGGTAGTGGGATGATGTAGTCCGTTTCCGTTCGGAGTCTCGATACAATCCATCGGCTTAGAATTAGGGTTTAGCTATCTATAGACCGGATTCCGTTAGACTTAGTGTAGTTTTGATTGCCGAGTAGCACAGTATATGCCAAGTGGAAGCAGATTTAGTATTGTTTCCAGAGCTGCTGTTCGTGTTGATCTCATCGATCCAGTCACCCCCAGACAACCTGCCCGTCGAATCTTAGTGACGCTTTGAAGTTGGTATTCCCTCTCGAGCGTTTTCCACCAGGCAACCGAACCGCGCAGCAGGAATACACACATGCTCCCGCCGTTACCTTTATGCCAGCGGCACTTGAACCCTCAAATCATAAACTTATATGTGTGTATGTACGCACTTTTTTGTCACCATGCGTCTACTAATCTGTTGATACCACTAAACAATCACCCTAGTCCATTGAACCCTCAAATCATAAACAATGACGAAGAAATCTATAAATAAGTCTCTTCTCCAGTCAATGCACGAAAAATGCTAAGCTAAACCTAATACTTAAAACCTGACTTAAAATTAATTAAATATTTTTTTAAATGGCTTAACAAACTTCTGAGGAAAATTTTTATAAAAACTTAGAAAAATTATCGTGTTTTTATAAAAAACTAATATAAAATAAGAACTACCTTAAAAATAAACCTTAAAATTAGCTTAACAATAAAACTTACAACTTCCTTAAAAAAATAAACCTTAAAGCTACCTTATCATAAACTGTATATGTATGTATACATATATACATAATATACATATGTATACATAATATAATACATGTATACACATATGTATGTGTATATTTTTTTTTTTTTTATCCTACACCTAAATCTTAAACCTATGTAAGGAGCTACCCTGAATCAAAAGGAAACGACGAGGACGTTCCCTCTGCATCCTCTAACCACCAGAATGTCTGATGCTGTCTTACAATGTCTCGCAAATCGCGACCTGCTATCGCTCTATTGAACCGAAGACGCTCGTCATGCTGAGCGCGACGTGTCGGTCGAAGTTGAGCCGCCTATCCACAGCTGTCCGGGCAACATGGAAGACTAGCGGCACCGCTGCTTTGTTCTATATGAGCCCTTCTCTATCTAGATAGAGGAACGCCTCTGGGGGTATGAAGCCGTTAAGGCACACGCTCTCATGATACATATCATTGAAGTAGAAGGCCCCAGAGATCAGGTTATTCATCGAGTTCATTGCCCTTGCAATGTGCCTTCGAATCATCTTGATCAAAAATTATCCACCCTGCTTATGTCCGCCTTGTTATAGAGGATCTCATTGGAATAGAATTTTATGTACTGAGACTCAGGTGTTTAGTATAAGCGAAGGCAGGCCCTAAGGCAAGCAAGCAAATGTCAAAGAAAGGAATATGGAAATAAAGATAAATGAAGAATTAGAGTAAAGAAGAATAAGAAAAATTTAAGTTAGTCTAAGTTCAACATTCGGAGAATATACAATTGTGTTTCTTTTAAGCACCACATATTTTTTACTCTTTAATATTTTATTTGATTGAGATCTACACCAATTCTTTCGGGTATCCGCAGAGGCCCCAGATAACGACGTCGTAAACAGAATGGCTTCCGACTTCTGGAAGTTGATTTTCAACTTCCAGTCGTCGCAATACCGCTTGATCTTATCGAAGTCACGCTGCAAGAGTATTGCAATGACCCCGATCTTTGGTTCTGATCTGTACGCCATCAAGTCGTCCTCTTACACTTTAGCATGGTGAAGAGATCCTACAAGATCTGGTGTAAATGTTGAAGATAATCGGCGAATTAACCGCACCCTGTTGCAGACCATTTTTAATAACAAACGTACAAGCAGAAGTCACATTGCCATTGTTCACAATGAACTGTCTACCGGCTAGCATATTACAAAGCATGTATAGCAGTGGTTTACTTATGCCCAGCCTACTAAGCTTGTAGAAGAGTCCTTATAGCCATAGCGTATCGAAGGCCTTCTCCAAGTCAACCAGGCATGTACCCGTGCATTGTTTCTTGCATTTGTTCCATTGGATATCCGACACCAGTTTAGACGCGGCATTTACAGTATCATGCCGTTTCTCGTTTGGCGGTCCGCGTCAGTCAGTTGTAACCGTACGTCGAACAGCAGGAGATCCAGATAGGAGCCGCTTCTAGGACACGACGCACTGTCGGTTGCTTTCAAATCGAGTCTATACTCGACATTGTGTAGACCCCACAAATTAAGTAGTAGGTTCCCTCTAGAATTTGGTATATTATTTCCCCAATCACTATGCTTGGCATTTACATATGTAAATCTCCGGCTATAATGAAATAGATCTCTTCCGACTCCAGCCTTAGACATCGAAAAGTGTCTCAAGCTCTGTTTTTTGTGGTTTGAGTAGCTCCGGAAACATAGATTGCGAACATGTACAACCTCTTTCCACTACGCAGAGCGATGCAAACGATACAGGCCTGCAGCTCCTGAAACCTCCGCACTTCATCGCTGTACACAGCCTTATAACGCAAATCTTTTCTAATGAAGATCGCAACACCTCCCCCTTGAATGGAGTTGGGTTGGTCTCTTCTTATAATATTATATTTCTTTTTGCCATAGTTTGTGCTTCTGGGATAGCTTGGTTTCGCTAACCAAAAGTACGTCCGGACTTTGGTTTCTAACAATTTAAAAAGTACGGTTCTTCGCTCGATCCTTATCAGTGAATTCATATTCACCGCAAGGATCCTTAATGATTTCTCCGCCAACGTACCTATTACGACTGGTGGTGCGCTATGTCCGGCCGAAATGCGTAGATCTGGTCCACCCGTTTCGCCTGCTCTTGTAACTGACACTGAAGCTGGCTCATTTGCCCTTGGATAGAGAGCAAAAAAACCAGCATGTCAGGCTGAGCCTAAGGTGCTTTAGGCACTGGGGCCTGTGAACAACCTTCGGTTGTTGTTTTTGTACCGTTTTTCCCCGGCCTGACATCATTTCGGCGTAAGTCTATTGGGAAGTAACGGCTTGTGTTTGACAAGAAGCAGGTGGACGCTTGACTTCGACCTTCTGCTGACGAACCAGATTTATTTTCTTCATATATTGAAACTTATCCTTACCCAGAAAACATTCTTCTGATACATATGTCATATGACTGGAGAAATTGATCGCTCTGTTGATAATTGATATGCTTATGACATCAGGTGGATCGGGAAAAAAATACTGTGAATCAGAAGCGAAGGCAAAAACAAATAAATGACAACAAAAATCTCCCCAGTTATCTGGACACCACCCCTGGAGCTAATGTGTGAAACCTAATACGCCTGAGTTTCAAACTACTACACCGATCTCTTTCTCTCTCTCTCTTTCTTCCTTTCAACGCCCGCACTGTGTATAAACATTAAAAGGGTATTCGTAACCCCTTGAGTGCGGGTAAATTACAAAAAAAAAAAAAAAATACAAAAATCACTTACATAGGTCTATGGTGTCCTTTAGCTCGATTTTGTACGTACATATTTATACGCAGCCTTCGTACTCTTCTGCTGCGGCTGTTGTACTTGCTGCTGCTGCGGTTGTTGCTGTTGCTGATGCTTTTGCTGGTGTTGTTGTTGCTGCTGCTTTTTGGCTGCTGTTGTTGCTGCAGTTGCCTTACTGGCAGTTGACTTAATTTTTGCGGCACGTTTGTTGTTGCTGCCGCTTTCCTTGCAGTTTTATCAACTGCGCTTGTTGTTGATGCTCTATTTTCTGGCAACTGTTGTTAAGGCGCTTAACTATGTTAGGAGTTGGCCTCAGTTTTGCCTTCCTTTTAATTATAGTTTTGGTAGCACTGCTGGTAGCCGCGTACCCATCACTGCCTCATCGGCTAAGGCAGCATTTTTTTCCACCACTCCCGTTATGGGGATGACGGATTCCTCACTCCTATCCATCACTTTTTTCTTTTATTTTTTATTTATTATTATTTTTATTTTTGTGTCTCTATCACTTTGTGTCTCTGCCACTTAGTTGTAATTTATTTATTTCTTTATTTTGTGTTTCTACTACTTTTGTTTTTTTTTTCTGTTTGCTTTTTATTTACAAATAAGTACAAAAACACACACAAATACTGGTGTTTTACCCCGGCGAGGCGCGATACCGAGACCGTTAGGTAACAGCTGCCAAACACCACCACTGGGCTAGGTAGTCGCCTAAACGTTTAAAATAATGTACAAATGTATTTAACCGCACTAATTGAAATTTCGCTTAGAAGCCGAAACGCTCGTGAACTCACCGGAGGTCTGTGAACGACTGATGAACTCCACTTTGTAGTGGGGGTATTGCACAATGTTTTTTACTACTTGATTTCCTTGTCTCTCTCCACTGTTCGATACCCCGCTCGAGAAAATTATGCTCATTCTTCTTTGCCGATAAATACGAAAATATTTCAAAAGAATATTGAAGATGAAAGTTGTTAGGTGCACCAAAAGAGGGCAGC
Source organism: Blera fallax (assembly GCA_946965025.1). Classification (NCBI taxonomy): domain Eukaryota; kingdom Metazoa; phylum Arthropoda; class Insecta; order Diptera; family Syrphidae; genus Blera; species Blera fallax. Next base: position 56,268,425 of record OX337246.1, read on the forward strand.
AGAAAGCAGCACAAGCTAGAACCACACGAGATAAAATCATCCAATTATCAGACACCAGATACCAGAACCAGTTTAACGTAGTTAAACTATTCACTTATCTGCGTCCAGAAAGACAATATTGAATGGGACTGAATTTTTCCAGAAAGTTTCTGTACTTTTATTTTACTTAGTTTAAAAAGAACGCTGGAAAATAGTAAGTGGACCTGCAATGGTATCAGCGGAATATTTAACGTGATAATTCTGGAGATACATACTTGTTATACGTGAAAATAAAACCAAAAAAAAAAAAATTACCAGAAGTAGAAACACCAGCTGATAAGGAAGCAATGCGCGTGTAAGTATGAAAAAAATTTTGAACGGGAACATTTAAGTTCAAGGAGGGGATGAGTTACCTGCAATCAGCACTTTCCTTACCCGTTGACCTAAACACCACATTACGCAGCACTTCTCCGCGTATACTTTTTGTTAAGTTCGCATTAATTAGAATGAGAAAATAAAAAAAAAATAAAAAAAACATTTGTTATTAAATCTTGCCATGGATCAGTGTTGTAAAAATATTAACTTATATGCTTTTGATGTCTACCGTTAATTCTCTGTAACAGACTACATATGCATGTAGTGTGTACGTAGGGCAATATCAAACTGTATGATAAAATAAATACAGTTAATCCTCCCTAACTCGACCTTCTATCGAAGGTATGTACATACATATGTAGGGTTGGTTGGGGTAAATGGGGACAATTTTTGCATTTTTTAAAGACACATTTTTTCCAGAAAAGTAAAAAATATAACATTTTTTTTTTTTTTTAACTTTTGAAAACGGATAATGTATAATTAGATGCAAGATATTCTACTTATGATGACTTAATAAACGTATAAGAACCCAAAAGTGATTTAGGGTAGTGTTTACATTTACCCCTTCCTTGTTTACATTTCTCCCATACTTACTTACTTAGGTGGCGCTACAGTACGGGGTGAACCTGGGCCTCAACCAACAAGCCTCTCCAGTTAGCCCGGTCCTTAGCTAACTGCCTCCAGTTGCGCACTCCAAATTGGTTGAGGTCCCTTTCTACTTGTGCGCGCCACCTTAGGCGAGGTCTTCCTCTACTGCGTTGTCCCTCCGGGTTAGATTCGAAGACTCTGCGGGCCGGAGCATTGGTGTCCATTCGCTCTTCATGTCCTAGCCATCTTAGGCGACTGATGCGCAGTTTTTTGACTAGGTCCATGTCGCTGTACAGCTCGTAGATTTCGACGTTGAATCTTCTCCTCCAAGGCCCGTCAACGCAAACGGCACCGTATATCTTCCGAACAAGGATATCTTCATCCGCTTTCGACAGAGTCCATGCTTCAGCGTCATAAAGCACGACTGGGTTGATCAAGGTCTTGTTCGAGATAGGGCCTTACTACTCAATTGCCTTCTCAGCCCAAAGAAACAGCGATTGGCAAGAATTATGTTATTGTCAGAATCAATAGCAGAGACAAGGTAGACAAAGTCCCTTACTACCTCGAAGATATAGCTGTCGACTGTGACGTTCTGTTCGATTCGCCGATGTTGTGTGTCCCTTCTTGTCGATAGCATATACTTTGTTTTGCCCTCATTTACAGCTAAACCCATTTTGGCGGCTTCTGCTTCGATACTAGCGAACGCACCAGTGACAGCCCGCTGTGTTCTGCCAATTATGTCGATGTCATCCGCGTAAGCTAGTAGTTGCACAGACTTTTGAATGATTGTGCCTCCGGTGTTGGCTTGTGAGTTTCGCACAATTCTTTCAAGAATGATATTGAACAAGTCACGTGACCGCGCATCAACTTGTCTAAATCCTTTTTTGACATCGAAGGTCTCGGTGAGGTCATTACCGACCTTGATGGAGCAGCGAGCGTTCTCCATCGTCATCCTGCACAGACGAACGAGTTTGGCAGGGATGCCAAAACTAGACATGGCCCTGTATAGCTCGTCTCTATAAATGCTGTCATATGCGGCCTTAAAATCGATAAAAAGATGTGAGTATCGATTTGAACTTCTTGGGTTTTTTCCAGGATCTGCCGGAGTGTGAAAATTTGATCGACTGTGGACTTTCCTGGCCTGAAACCACACTGATAGGGGCCAATCAGGTTGTTGACGAAGGGTTTCAGGCATTCACACAATATGGCAGATAAGATCTTGTACGCGATGTTTAGGAGACTGATACCTCTGTAATTGGCGCAGATGAGGAGGTCTCCTTTCTTGTGGATCGGGCAAACGATGCTGAGGTTCCATTCATCAGGCATACACTCGTCTGACCAAATCTTGGAAATGAGTTGGTGTATGCTCTCTACCAAGTCATTTCCGGCTGCCTTGAACAACTCGGCCGGTAGGCCATCAGGACCAGCAGCTCTATTGGATTTAAGCTTGGACATTGCTATCCTTACTTCGGTTTGGTCAGGTGGACGGAAGTTTTGGCTATCATCGTCTATGCTGAATTTCGCATTCTGCCTGACACCGGTATGTTGATCTTCATCGCCGTTATACAGTCTGCAGAAAAAGTGTTTCCATATTCTCAGCACCGACTGTGATTCTACTACCAGGTTTCCTTCCTCATCTCTACAGGTTTCCGTAAGGGTCTTGTTGGCGTGACACGTTCTTTTTACCTTTTGGTAAAACTTCCGTACATTATTCCTGGAGTATAATCCCTCAATATCTTCGATCGCGCGCTTCTCGTGCTCTTTTTCTTCTTTTGGAGAAGCCGATTCTCTTTCCGTCTGTTCTCTGTAGCAATCAACGTAATAGATGTCACAGTTTCTCATCCTCCTTTTGCCTGGCCCATCCCATCGTACTTCCTGGATGGCTGTGATGTCTGCTTTATAGCAGTCTATGGCCTCTGCTAATTAATCGGCTGCACGTGGTCTGTTAAGGGTCCGAACATTCCACGTGCAGATCCGAAAATCGTTGTCCTTATTTCTTTTGCCAGGGTGCGCCGTTGTCGCGACATTTCAAATTATAATTTTTTTTCTGTTTGGGTTACTACAATTTATTTTAAAATGTGAAAATAATGGCCGTTTACATTTACCCCAACCGACCCTGTTGTAAATGTAAACAAGGCCGAAATGGGCTGTACTGCCTAATTGCGTTTTGCGTGTATACCATGAACACTTTACTTGTACCTACTGCTATTTGAGTTTCATTTTTACCTTACTCATATAAAAGTTGTATTTTTACACGTTCTGCCAGACCAAGTTTACTTGTTTTTGATATTTTAAAAGAAAAATTAACCAATTTCACTATTATGAACAAAATAAATCAAATTAGTCACACGTCTGTCGATTTCAAGCAATGATCGCACACTGTCCTACACTGGAAAAAATGCATAAACCCGCTATTGCATCATAACGGTGCATTGGTGACCTTTCTTAAAATATAAATGTCATTTACAACCTCGTATAGTGATACCATAATTCATAAAATTCAAATTAATTACTTCTGAGAAATTATTTGGCAGCAAAGAAAAAAAGAAAGGGGTGCCAAATACATTTGGCCAAGGCTGTATGTACATAAATATTTCAAGTACAAGTTTCCTTAGAAACGTAGTAGGGGAAGTCCCTATTGTCGAAGTGGCAATTCGTTTTTCTCGTGTGCTATCGTGATATTGATGAAGCTGTGATCAAATGAGAAATCGTAACTCGTAAGAATCAGAAGAGGATGAAAACGAAGACCTAACACCTAACAGCATGCCAACATTTGAAAAACGAGCTCCTCCATTGAAAGGCTAAGAGCTTTTGTGGAGTGCCGAAGTAATGTTCCTGACAATATTTATAAGTTCTTATGTTTGGTGGAGGATTTTGTAGAAAAGGAGAAGTGGTCATGCAAGACTAAGGTGACCATAATTTTTTCCTCTCAAAGCGGGACATTTCTTTCGGCAAAACACATATTTTTTTTCCAATTATTTTATTTTTAACTTCCCAATGGGAAGTTGTTGTAATGGGGCCGATTTTGTGAATCGCGAATTTTGACATATCTCCACGTTTTAAGGTCACCTGAATCCAAATCCAACGTTTTTACAGAGATGTCTGTGTGTGTGTATGTTTTTTTTTTTTTTTTTTTGGTTGCGCCAAGGGATGTGGTAATCTTCTAAAGATACTAGTAGCCCGGGCTACTAGCATGCACGATTCGCAGACCCGAATAATCGATGCCAGGAATGCGCCTACGTACTAATCCACACCCTGCACACTTCTACCACTCTCCCCACGGGACTGCCGTTAGGTATTACTTCGCGGGGCTGGTTAGCATATCAAGCTATTCGTGCTGTTCACCTGCTTCTGAGGTTTCTGCGGTTTCTGAGGCTTCCGATGTTCTGTTTCTTTGCCTTTCTATTCTCCTTAGCTCATTTTGTACAATTGTTACAAGAGCGCTTATTTCCGTCCAATTCTCTTCCGACTCCAACAAGTGTTCGAGGAGTAACGACGGACTGGGCAGAGTAGTTCTCCATGCCGTGAAGCGTGGGCAATAAAATACTGCGTGCTCCGTATCTTCATCTTCATTTGGGCATTCGGGGCAAGATGGTGAGCTGTCGTGTCCAAATCGGTGGAGATACTTGCGGTACCCGCCGTGGCCAGACAGGAACTGCGTAAGGTTATAGTTGCAGTCTCCATGTTTACGACTTATCCAGTCTTGGATTGTCGGTATGAGTTTGTGTGTCCATCTGCCTTTCGTTGTATTATCCCAACGAGCTTGCCACATAGCTGCTGACGCTGCCTTTTCCTCAATTTTGATCCTCTTGGCTCAAGGCTCTTCTGTTGTATATCCTCAACATTTCATCTGCAAGAATGTCGATGGGGGCCATTCCGGCTATAACAAAGGCGGCCTCATCTGATATGGTCCGAAAACCGCTGATTGTTCTTAGCGCGCAGAGTCTGTATGTTGACGATAGTTTCCTTCTGGTCTCCTTCGTCGTTAAAACATGCGCCCAAACTGGGGCGGCATATAACAAAACTGATGTAACAACTCTGGAGAGTAGGACCCGTTTTGCGTATCCAGGTCCACCAATGTTTGGCAGTATGCGCGAGAGAGCTCCCTGCATTTGCGATGCTTTCTTGGTTATATAGTCCACGTGTGTTTTGAACTGCAGTTTGTTGTCCAGTATTACTCCAAGGTATTTAACCGCTTCTTTGGACCTGATAATTTGGTTACCAACCTGGAAGTTGGCAAACTCTACACTTTTACGACTAGTTATGAGGACGGCCTCTGTTTTATGGTCGGCAAGTTCTAGTCCGGCGGTGGACAGCCAATCCTTTATCTGGACAATTGCTTCATTTGTAGCAGATTCAACTCCACGAATCTGTTTAGCTACTGTCACGACGGCAATGTCATCGGCGAATCCAATTACAGTCACCCCCCCAGGTAACGCTAATCTCAGGACGCCGTCATACATAATGTTCCACAATAACGGCCCTAAGACCGATCCCTGTGGAACTCCCGCAGTGACATTGTAATACCGTACCCCTTCATCTGTATAGTATCTCAACTTCCTGTTGATGAAATAATTGGTCACTATACGCAGCAAGTAATATGGTGTATCCATCCTGGCGAGTGATCTTCTAATGAACGACCAGTTCGCCGAGTTAAACGCGTTCTTAACGTCTAATGTAACTACTGCACAGTACTCCTTTGTGCCGTAGAGCCATCTTTCCCCTTCGATGGCACCTTTTGCGATATTAACTACTTGTCTTATGGCATCAACAGTAGATCGCATTTTTCTAAAGCAAAATTGGCGATCTGAGAGAGCTCCTTTCTCTTCTGCTACCGCGAGTAATCTATTATAGATTATCTTCTCGAGAATCTTTCCCATTGTGTCGAGTAAGCATATTGGGCGATAGGACGATGGTTCTCCTGGAGGCTTCTTTCCTTTAGGTAGTAGGACCAAATGCTGCATTTTCCACTTTTCGGGAAACGTTCCTTCTTCGAGACACTTCTGCATCGTCATTATGAACATGTCTGGTCTCTTTTTTATAGCCGCCTTTACTGCCTTATTCGGGATGCCGTCGGGTCCGGGCGCCTTGGTGTCGCCTATTTTGCTGCATGCCTGAAGCAACTCTTCTAGTGTAATTTGGGGAATAGTCGCTGTATTGAGCTCTCTTACGATGTTGCAAATAGTAGCTGGTATTTGGGGGAAAAAGTGCTCTACTATGGATCTCAACATCATTGGACATGTTATGGAGGAGTTCTATAGCCCTTCAGTTTCGTCATTACTATTCTGTATGCCGAGCCCCATGGGTTAATGTCGGCTTCCGCACAGAGGCGTTTTAAACATGCGGTTTTGCTCTCCTTGATGGCTCTATTTAAATTGCGTCTTGCCAGTTTAAAAGTGTCCATGCATTGTTGAAAGTCTGGTCTCCTTCTTGATCGCTGAACTTTGCGCCGGGCTTGTAGGCATCTTGCCCGAAGTGTTTTTATTTCCTCGGTCCACCAGTAACACGGTGGTGCCTTCCTGCTGTTTGTCCTTCTAGGCATGGATGCATCGCACGCGGTGGTGATGGTGGCTGTGAGGCGATGTACAAGGGTATCCGCTGTTCCACTTAGGGTTAGATCCCCGTTCAACATTTCTTCAAATGCATCCTTATCGAAAGTTCTGTCATTCCATTTTGGGCCCGTGAGCTTTGGGGGCTCGACTGGTTTCTTTCCTTTTATTTCCATAATAATCATTTGGTGGTCGCTGTGTGAATATTCCTCACTGACCCTCCATTTTATGGTTCTCAGCATGGAGTTGCTCACAAGGGTGATGTCGATGATAGAGCCTATTCCAGCCTTCCGATACGTATATGCGCGACCTTTGTTAGCGATGCTAATCGATAGGGGAGCAATTGTTTCCAGTAGGGCTTGTCCTCTGGTGTTGGTTATTCTGCTGCCCCATTCTGTCGCCCACGCATTAAAGTCGCCTCCTATAACCACTGGGGCTCTTTGAAGTGCATCCGCGGTTAGATTGTCCAGCAATAGTTGGTATTCGCTGGTCGTCAAGCTAGGTCGGGCATAACAACTATAGAAATGGATTCCATTTATTTTCGCCCGCACGAAGCCTTTTGTTTGATCGCTTATTTCTTGGAAAGCATAGCGTCCGCATATCCATATTGCTGCCTGTTTTCCCTTATCGAAGATCCAATTATTGTTATCGTCGGGACATTTATAAGGTTCACTTATCATGATAACGTCCGCCCTTTCGTCCTTGGCCGTTTGTGCTAGGATGTCCTGGGCTATTCTACAATGATTAAGATTTATTTGTAGTATCTTCATGATCTTTTGCTAGTGATAGCTCTCCGAAAGACTGGGCATCTGTTACTGCCAGCTACATGCTTCGAATCATCTGGATGGTCTTTCTTGCAGAACATACAGGATGGTTCCTTATCGCAGTTCTTCGCTATATGTCCTTCTGCTCCACATCTCCTACATAGTCTAGAGCGGTCTTCCTCACTTTTGCATTGCCAGGCCAGGTGACCAAATTCTAGGCATTTGAAGCACTTTTTCAGCAGCGTCCGTTCGCGCATGCGACAGTTGACCCAGCCGATTTTGATCTTTCCGGCTTCTAATAGTTTTCCTGCGTCTTCTGCAGGAAGGCTAATCGTTGCCTTTTGGGTTCCACCATATGCCTTTCGCAGGGACAAAATGTCTGTCGGCGAAACTGTCACTCCAAACTGGGCTTTGATAGCATCGATTACGTCATCTACAGTAGTGACCTCATCAATGTCTTTAACCTCAATGATGGTGTGGTGCGTAAGTGACCTTACGTTCGCTTGCTCCGCTAAAGCTTCACTGATGACGCCTTTAAGCTGGGTGGTATTAGTACTCGTCTCCTTGAGTTGTATGAGAAGGTCTCCCTTCTGTGTCCTTCTGATTTTTGATACCGCCTTTCCCACTGTTTCCAGTTTAGGGTCTGCCTTCACCTTGCGTAGTATCTCCGCGTATGACAGGGTCCCTGTCGCTTTAATGACAATAGCGTCGGGTCTAAGTTTTTTGGCATCTTGCTGCTTCTTTTTGGCGACCTTCTTTTTGGTGATGTTTTGCCATTCTTTTTCTCCTGTCGCTTGCTTTTGGCTAGTGCCTGGGTTGAGTTGTTTTTCCCTGGTCACTGGGGTCTCCACGCAAGTTTTCGTGTTTCGCGTTTCCAGTTTTGAGCGCTTTTGTTTACGCTTCGGCTCCGGGTGTTTATCTGCGACATCGTTTACTCCGTTTTTTTGTTTTAGGTTTGGCTCCGGTAGTTTGGTGTCTGCAACATCATTCAATGGGTGTTGCTGCTTCCGTTTGGGCTCTGGGGGTTCGCTGTCTGCAGCCTGTTTTCTCTTCGGCTCCGATGTTGGCTTAAGCCATGGCGAAGTTTGTGAGGAGTTGTTCTGACGGATCACTTCTTTTGCTTTCTCGTCGTGCAACTGAATCGCCGAAAGCTCGTAAAGGGCTCTGATGCTTTCTATAGCGTCTCTCATCGCTTGGTGGATAGAGCGCCTTTTGCCATCTTCCAACATTTCAACCAGCCATCTTATTTGCTCACCTAGCTTGTGAAAGTCGGATTTCTGCGTGGTTGCGGGTGACTCGCGTCGTTCCTTGCACCTTTGCGACGCTGCTTCTTGGTCAACTGGCGACCTTTGCATCCTTGATCGCCCCTGGAAAGGGTTTTCTTCAGTTTCCTCTACTACTCCTAAGATGTTTTTGTTTGTTTTGTTTGTGATCATTTCTATTGGATCCCCACTCAAAGCCGCTATCAATATTCGAATGTGTAGTTACCTAAGGATCCCATGGTTGTCTTTGCAAGCAGTGAGGCCATGCGAGGGTTGACACATACCCTTATGAGGTGTTGTGCCAGAGCCGGATCGGTGCTAACCAGGAATGTTACATCTGGACCTACACCACCAACTTAATGGTGACGAAACATTGAACGTACTTTGAGGCCTGCCAAGGTTTTAACGGGATGGGGGCGCTTGCAGCATTAGCCTGAAAGCCATTTCCGCAAGATTTCACTCTTACTTACTCAGGTAACAGAATACTGCAAACGTCAGCCCTCATAGCTGTCATTCTGATTCGTTTTCCAGTATACCATAATTAAGACCTTACTGGGCTCGGTCTTAATGTTTTGTGTCCTTTTTTGTTTGTCTATTATTATAGCATTATACTATAATAATAAACAATAAATTGTAGTATATATGTACATATATATATATATATATATACGTATGTATGTATGTGCAACCTCTCTTCCGGGGGTGAGAAGTTGCTAGCTCCACGGTGTGGCGGGTGCGTCCGGATCTCGCCATTTGCTCTTAACTGTATCCCTCGTAGCCACCATGAGGTGGGAAGCACATATATGTAAGACGGTGCTTACTCGTCTTGTCACAGAGAGTTCATAGGGGTTCCTTTGACCTTTTCAGCCACGCCCTCCTTCTCTGCCGCTCTTGGTCGGGGACTGCTTATTGGGTATTCGCAGCTAACCTCCATTTCTGCAGGCCGTTCACTATCCGCCACCTGTGACCCCCACAGTTGCCTGAGCTTAGCCTTACCAGCCCGTCCGGCTTGGTGCCTGTGTGTGTGTGTGTATGTACGTATGTGCGTATGTGCGCATGTGCGTTCGGAATTATCTTTCGTGTCGATTATCTCGAGAAACAAGGTTGATATGGACATGGGACCGGATTCATATGACGCGTAATTACGTAACTAAGAACTGATTAAGTTTCCAGAAAAATCGATCCAGTAGTTTTTTGTTAGTAATTAAATAACTAAAAAAATTAACAAACTAGCTGAATTTTGAAATTGATGATTTGTACTATTCATTCGTGCAGATTCTAAATAACTTCGTAGTGCTTTTTTTTAATATTATAATTGTATGTTTTAGCAAAATTTTTATGAATGTCGTAGCAATTATTTTAAAAAAAATATTATTAAAAAAATACTTATCAACAAAAACTAGATGAATGTGTAGAATTTTAAATTTATATTATCAGGCCAAGAGAATAATGAGATTTCGAAGTAGCCAACTCGTAATAATAAAAAAAAATGACGTTGATAACAATAATACTAATAAAAAGTGGGATGTGGATATATTCTTCGATACAAAAAAATCAACAATCTTTTTGCAATTCAAGGTTGCTTGATTAATATGCAATTAATACAAGAATATTATGTTTGAGAAAACATTTGGAGGTAATAGTATGATGTACATTTAACATTTAAAAAAGAAATTATCACGTGGAACATGGTTGTAAGTAGAAGTTATTAACCGTAAAAGTTATTTTCGATGAAACAATGCTTTTTTTCATTTCTATAAGTACACATAAATAGTATTTATGAAAAAATATTGTTATTTCATATTTTGATAAGTCTTATGATTTCTTCCATTTTAAATCCGATTTAATTGCATATGTTGTGTATGGGCTGATTGATGTTATGAGAGCTTCATCAATTTCTGCTAGTTATTATTTTTTGTGACAAGCCAATATGGAAATGTTTGTTGAAGATGATAAAATTCTTGAGGGTATGGTTAATAATCTCCTACTGATGATTTTGAACGGTTCAAGGTGAAAAGCAGTAGTTTTGTGATGTCAGTCTTGAACAATTCATGATGAAAGTAAATTGTATTGTGCTGTCAGCTGCGTAGTCTGTTATCAATATTGTTGTTTAGTTACTTGTAAGTAAAGAAATGTTAATTCAGCATTCTTAGTTGATGTGTGGTATTGATGAGATATCTCCAAGTTGATGGTTTCTTGATAACGTGAAGAAGAAAATTTCATTGTTCTTCAAACATTGTAGTAATTGTAGAAGTAAGTGTTTATGTGTAGGCCATTAGTGTTTGGGATTGAGCTTCATTAAACCTTTTCGTATGATCATGTGAAAAAAATAATACTTATTAATTAAATAATGAATATTGTTTTTTTATTTCTTCCCACTGGGAAGTTAGTCGTGTGGACCTTGCGGGTCGCACCCAGACCACATTTTTTAATATAGACACTAGACACAGAAAATGAACAAACATGCATGCGAATACGAATACTTAAACACAATCATTAAAGAGAAAAAATAAGTAGTATTCGCTCATTCATCCAACCGTTTCAGTTTTAAAACGATCAAAGTATGCTTCGTTCGTTCATAATTTTTCTCATTCTCAAACAAACGATACAGATATACATACATATAGTAGACACAAATACGGGACAGAGCACAAATTACCTCTTAACTACCCAGTTATGTATTTTAATTTCAAGTCTGTTTTTTTGCAGTTTTTGTTTTTAGTTTTTCTTTTTTTGTGGTGTCTCTGGAAGTCTATCTGTGACCAATATTATTTTTAGTACCTATATATGTACATTTATTGAGAATGAGTTTAATGAACGAAACATGCATCCATATGGGGTGGCCTTTTTTCAAAGCAGGACATTTTGCGTTCCTTGGGGACAGCGGGACTGTCCCGCCGAAAGCGAGACGTATGGTCACCTTATGCAAGATCCAAAAACAAAATTTGCAGAATTCTTTAAAATAAAAAAATACATAACTTTTCTGATTCCTTGAAATTCGACTTGAAATCCACTGTATTTTTGTTTTTAATCACTATTTAATTTGATGGCATAATTTTTAGACATATACTTACTTGCATATACATACGTACACATACATATGTACGTATGTATATACACATTATTTTATTTTATGAGATTTTATTAATCATGGGATATACTTCTTACTTAAAAGTTAAAACAAACAATTGTGTAAGAACATAATGCAGCTTACGAGTTATCGGAGGAAATTGTAAATAAGTGAAATGAAAAGAAGCAAATCGTGAGCATAGTGCATGTGAGGCGATGAAACGTCAAACTAAAATTATCTCAGATTTCCAAAAGCTTTCAGTATTGATATCCACTGCCATCATTTTCCCCATTTTGGCCACCGGCTCCAAAACCATTTTTTGAGCCTTGATTATATGAATATCCGTTATTACCATTTCCCTTTCCATTTCCATTAAGGCTGCCATTACTTTTTCCGTTGCCACTGCCGTTGCGACCATTTCCATTTGGTCGGCCACTAGAGTAGCCGTTTCCATTACTATTTGATCCGGATGACTGTGCACTAGCGTATCCTTCTCCATTACCATTAAATTGACTACTAGCTGGTTGCCCCTTTGAATAGCCATTTGTTCCAATATCTTGTCCATTCGGTCGCCCACTCGAGTAGCCATTGTCTCCCAAGCTCTGTCCATTAGAACTAATGCGATTTCCACCGTTACCATTTGCTCGTCCATTTGAATATCCTTGAGTACCTAAATTTTGTCCATTACCTCCAGCACGATTTCCACCATTTTGACTATAATCGTAGCCACCAGCATCCCCAGAAACATCTGCTGCACCGCGTCCATTAACATTACTTGAGGCACCACCTTGGATAGTGTCACCTTCGTAACGAATTTGTGGTCGGTATCCACCTTGATCAGCTTCGTATTCAACGATCTAAAGACAAATTAAGAAAGAAAGGAAAGATAAGTATTTTAAAAGAAGTTATCATTCGAGCTGATCGGCGTTGCACCATCTTTTCTTACTTGCTTCCTTCCATCTGGTAATAGAACATTGTACTGACCAGTTGTAAAATCACCATCACGCATCTCCGAATGCCCAAACGATAAACCACTTGGAGCATCCTCAACCTCATAGCTAAATTCATATTTAGCCGGTTCCTATATGTAGAAAACGGTATGACGGTTGGTTTTTTTTGTATAGATTCTCACAAATAACATATAAATTGATTTGGTTTAGTTAAGTAAAAGTGTATCTTGGATGTACTGTTCTGTTTCTGAAGCATGAGAGTGGAAGGAGCCAAGTAAGATAAAGATGTAGATAAGTATATAGCTTCTATGTTTTTCTACGTTTTACTCAATATGACAAGATTAAGTAATCTACCATAGAAAGGAGTTAGGCTCAAAAATTCAATCCGAAATATTTGCAAAACTTACGTTGCTTTCATCATCATCCCCAGCACCGCTCCCACTGTTACTTCCACCCTGAGAATAATTGTATCCTTCTTCTCGACTACGCTCACCGTTTGCATCTACATTAGTAACGCTGTGACGCCGACCGTTACCATCTCCATTGCGATCCTGATTTGGTGGTAAATATTCTGAAATTGGGGCAGCTCCTGAGGTTCCACCTCCATTTCCGTTGCCGCTGTTATGACCTCCATTCCCAGAAGCTGGTGGTCCATAACTATCAGATGGTGGTCCATAACTGCTTGATGGTCGCTGTATGCCACCGTTTCCATTTGCAGGTGGTCCATATGATTCGGACGGTCTACTACCAGCAGAAACAGATCCACCATTCCCATTTTGACTAGGCGCACCATATGTCGACAAAGGACGTTCACCATTACTTACTTTGCTGTTTTGAATGGGAGTACCGTATGTCGAAGATGGTCGGACTCCACGGGTACCACTCCCATTTTGACTAAGTGCACTTCCACCGTTTCCATTTTGTCCTGGTGCTCCGTAAGTTGACAATGGTCGCCCTCCATTCCCGATGTGTCCAGGTGGTCCATATATATCAGATGGAACTCCAACGCTTCCCACCACTCCTGGAGCTCCATAAGTAGACGAAAGCCGCTGACCTGAAGCGTTTCCATTACCACCTCTTCTTGGAGGTCCATACGAATTCGAAGTCGGGAGGTATGAGTTCACTGGCGGTTCAGGGCGAGCTAACACCGTTGATGCTATCAGCATAAGACACACAATCTGGAGCAAAATGTGAATGAATAACATAACCAATAAGCGTCAGCTTACTTCGAAACAAACAAACCTTTAGCATTGTAAGCCTGGATTTAGCTTGCGAGGAGAACTATACTAGTATCTTTAGGTTTTGATTGTTTAAATATTTCACTTCTCGGAATCTCTTGTATCCAAAGACTAAGATCGAAATCCAAATTCTGACTGATTTTTAGTTTCAAAACGTACAGCTATTTATACGAGAACTAGATGTCTTTTTTGGCCATAAAATGCATCTTATGTCTTGCGCAGTTCATTTTTTTTTTACTTTTTTTTCATTTTCTTCTTCACTTTTCACGATTCTCTTCTTGTGAAGATGGTAGCGCACACGTTTGTTAGAGAGAGGAAAGATGACGCGTCGATTCGGATTCAATTTGACTTGAGTGTAAGTTTCAGCCTCATGACGAAGATAAACTAAAAGAAAAAATGTTGTGTGGATGTGCATGGAGAAACAGAATCTGAGAAAATCGTGCAAAGTCGGGATGTTGCTGTATAATTCGCAATAAAGATACATGCACTGGTAAATGTACTACTGTTGAGCATGTTCTGTTAGATCCATCGTGCTATTATTATCATTATTTTCCCACCTTCAAAATCTGTATTACTCTGGAGGGTGGCTTTATTATTCCAAATTCAAGTAACGAGCTATTTAGTTAAAACAAATGAAAAGGATATACATGCATGTAGTACGTATGTACATATGTTAAAAAATATATCTGCATATATGAATGTATTTATATTTGTAGCTAGTGTTATGCCAAATGAACAATTTTAGTCAGAGTACGATTATATTCGTTTCTATTTGAGGTTAATATGTGTGAGGCCAACCTTGATGCAGGCCATCTACGAGGTGGAATGTTTCTACTTTACTTCTTTAGTACTCTGCGTTACCTTTGGTTTCATTTGGATCTCGTAGTGAAAGTTCATAGTATAATTTGAATAAATTATTGATTTAGTGCAGAGGAGTTTGAAGAAAGAGTTTATGACGAAAAATTATTTTAATTAAAGTGAACATAGAAAGAAATGAAAGCATCTATGGTCTTGGCTGCACAGCACAGTACACCACATGATTGGTATAAGTGTCTTCCAATCGCTGATTACCTCGAAAATAGAAACATAATTTTCCATTTAAATCAAAAAAAAGCGGGCTTGAGTGCAAATTTTAGAAATTTTTTGCAGACAAAATGAACGAATATGCCGTACAATCGTGCCAATACATATAAGTGGCACATTAGTATCGCGACATAGTTTAACAATTGTTTCTGGAATCATTTCTAGTGCAACCATTGGTGGTGCCCACGTTACGTAGATGCATGCTAACTTCTACCAGATACGAGACTTGAAGGCCCATTTTATGGCAAGAATCTTTTTCCACATGTATGAGACAAGCGAAGAATGGTCGAGTTGTCACTCACAGTAGTACAGAATACGTTGTACCTTCTTGTAAATACCACCAGCTCTAGATACATTAATCGCGAAAACAACTTTTGTTGCTGAATTTGCTGAAAAATGATTCCATTAAATCTCTTACGCCCATATTATTAACTCCGGGTTAAAATCAGGTTGAAGTTAATTTTAAACCCGACCATTTAATCTGCATTTTTTAACCCGAAATTGTCAAAATTCACATAAAATGACATTTGACATGTGTTTACCATTCATTTTGCGCTTATTGATTGACTTGTGGGTGAAAATGAGAAAATTTAATTTGAAATTGATTTGTTTTTATTTATTTGTGTGTATGAATGTGATGTTTCGTGTTTTTGCAGTTTTTCTTAATTTTCAGTACATTGAGAATTCTCGGTGGACATTTGACTGACTGAAAATGGTTAGATCATGAGCAGAATCTAGTTCTCGTATAAATGAGGCCCCCGCTCGACATTTTCAATTCGCAAATTAACATCGGAAATCGTCTGCACGTTGAATGAAAAATATCCATTGCGATTTCGAAAAGCTTCGCTCTGTGAATGACAATAAAATCAATTGAATAAAAGCCCAAAAAATAAAATTTTTTTCTTTGGTTCTTGCTAATTTTTATATTTGTTGAACTTTAACGAGCAAGAAAATTTCAAATGTGACGAACAAAAAGAATCAGTATTATGAAATTGTGTTTGAACCTGGGTTAAAGTACTTAAACTGGTCCCCGGAAGGCAGTTTAAATTTGATCGGATTAAATGTCAACCAAGTTTATACAACTGGGTTAAACTTCGGGTTTAACGAGTGAATATTATGGGCTTGGGTTTAATTTTCGGGTTAAACTCACTTTAGTCCGGATGTAAATTTTAACCCGGGTGAAAGTGAGTGAAGAATGTGGCCGTTACTGTTGGAAGAATCTACTAGAGGTGATGATATTTACTCTAAGGATTGCCCCTGCGGACAGGCTTTCTAATCAGGCAACTACGTATCTCAGTTAGGATATGGCTTGCTTGGGTGGCCTTACAAGAATGCGGTACTAGGCCACCATAGATTATATAAGATTTTGAGTCGATAGCTGTAGCCATTTTAAGGGGTTTATTGATTATTATTATTAAATGAACTCTTACGTTGCCCTGCAGCTACATATCGATGGTCCGGAAGAAAAACGTCACAAATCAAAAAAAGCACATTTTTCAGAAGAGGCAAAGGAAGATTTCTAAACCGTTCAACGTGCTGTTAGCTCGCCGTCTTAATGTTTTTGAATTATCTGTGATTTATTAAATAAATACTTTTGATACTTTTCCTTGGTAATATAATCACTTATGAAACTTTTCTTGGTAAAAAGATTTTATTCAAGCAGATTTTTTTAAGAAGAATGAAGCACAACTAAGTTGTGTCAGTTTTCTCGTCGTAGAGGTAAACACTTGCAGGCAAATGAAAAACTACACTTTCAGTGGTCTAAACATAAACTAGACTTGTGTTGTTTTTCTAGCGAGGAAAGTTTTATTTTTCATAACGAAGGGTATCAATAACTCAGAAACTGATTTTTGGACTTATGACTATTTTTTCCGGACCATCGATATGTACATATTAATATTTTGTAAGCCTTGATTGCAAGCACTGAAGCTTTGCTGTCTGATAGAATATAGAATAGAATTCTTTATCGATCTGATTCTGATCAAAACATGATATA
Source organism: Blera fallax (assembly GCA_946965025.1). Taxonomy (NCBI): domain Eukaryota; kingdom Metazoa; phylum Arthropoda; class Insecta; order Diptera; family Syrphidae; genus Blera; species Blera fallax. The sequence goes on from OX337246.1 coordinate 56,285,279, forward strand.
ATATTTTACGTTTGAAATAGCTAAGTAAGTAGGTACACAGGTAGAAGTGGTTGCTGTTGTGCATTGTACTGCAACCAAATTAGGTCTGTTTTTGAGTGGGATGGTAAGAACATTTTAAAGACGTAACTTGTTGTGAGCTAGGATGAGGCCACGGGGGCAACTTCGGTGTAGGTGAGGAGGACTGCGGCACGCTCGCGGTTGCTCGGCTCAGCTCGTCGGACAGGGTGGTTCTTGGCACACCCCACCATACACCACCTGCTCAGCACACAAAATCTCGTGCCATTTATCAAAAAAATCAAAAAAGAGAAAAGAAGAAAGCTACTCTACGTTGACTTCGGACGGACTTAAAAAAAAATAGAAAAAGATAGAGAGAGGAAAAGAAAGTGTCCAAGGGCTTATGCTATGGCCAGGAGAAAGACCGGGAAGGACTTCGCGGTCTAACCTAACTAACCTAAACTATACCTAAACTAACCTAAAAACTTAAGCTAAGCCCTAACCTAAACCTAAACTAACTTAAATTTAACCTAACTTATACCCTAAACGCGGTGACACCTTCCCAGTGTCTCTCCTTTCCATAGGTTCGTCAAGAAGCCGAAGTATACCAGATGTTGTTGGCAAAGGTTGGCCAGCCCACCCTTCGTGTCTTACGACACAAACCAAATGCTACCTTTCTGGCCGAAATCTACGAAAGGTAGCCCCTACAGTACCCCTCGCAGCCACAACCTAAGTCCGTAGTGGAATGTTAGTCGGTCCTACCGTCAAGTAGTCATCGTTCGTATTGTCCTGTTACATCCTCGTCCATCTACAGGAGACGGCCCGGCCGTCCTTCCACACACTAAACCAAAAGGCCACTAATCACACATTATGTAATGCACTTTCAACAATTTATTGTGAACCTTAAATCTAGATATAAACTTAAAACCTACCCTTAAACTAAAGCTCTGCCCTTAGACTAATTTTATATATATGTATAGATACTTCAAATAAAACTTAACCAATTACTCACGGTTTTGTGGCTCCCTCGTCGTCCTGCCGGCAGCACTGAAGAGAAACCCTGTTTTTCTTTTATTGTCGTGGCTCCAAGTGAGCCTATACCGCGCACAACACAAACACAATTTAAGAGCAGATTTTTTTACACAGAATTTTTTTTTTTGTGGGCTACACTCACTGTTGCTCAATGAAATTTAAAATAAAACTAAACACTATATTCTATATGAATAAATTTAGAGATTAATAATAAAAAAACTAATAAAACTAACTTCGAAAACCAAAAGATATTTCACTATTAAAATTCATTAAATTATAAAGCTAATAGAAAAACTAATTCAAAACTAATTAAAAAAAATCACTAAATCAAAAAAAATAATTAAAAAATCACTATCACAAAAAAAAAGGGAATTGGGGGTCCCTCGGTGTACCCGTTAGGGCGAACAGCGCCTCTGCAGGGTACCGGACGATCCCCGGGTACCCTGTTATGGGGAGATGTCTGGAGGTTTCGGGCTCCTTGGACGTTCCTTTTTTTTCTGCGGCGGAGTCCACCGGGCGCTTGTTGTAGCCGTGTCTTGTTGGTGGTCTTTGGCTTTAGGGGGGTGCGTGCTGCCTCAGTGCACTCCGCATATAGGATCTTTCGCCAGCGGTCTACCCAATGGTGCTCCTTCCGTTCCTCGTTCCTCCAGTTTTGTTCCTCCTTTTCTTCTTCCCTTTTCCCTATGTTCCTTTTTTTTTTTCTTTTTTTTTTTTTGGTAATTTATTAATTTTTTTTTTTTTTTTCTTAAAAAAAATTCTTTTTGGGGTGCGATGACCGCTTTACTATCTGTCTTGTTATCTATTGTCCGTATCGTTGGTCGGTCCCGTCATGGTCTTTGTTAATCTTTCAAACTTCCCTTTGTCTCTCTCACTTTTCTTTGTTCTCTCCTAATTTTTCTTTGTTTAGGTTTCCTAAATCTTGTTTTTGTCCCTATTTGTTTCTATCTTTTTTTACGTAATATTTCTATTTTCTTTTTCGGGCACCTGGAAGGAGAGAAGAGAAATTTCCCACCTTCCAGTTCCCTTCGTCAACTTTTCCTTATCTCCTAAATCATTAGTATTGATAATAATAATAAACTATACAACTAACATATTTTAATAACATACATACATAACTATAAACTTAATACAATAATAAAATAATACCCTGAACATGATCACTTTTCTATACATGAACATTAACGAAACATATTGGAGAGTTTATTCCTTGTTGGTATAAATTCACCAACAAAGGGAGGCGGAGTGCACATTGAAAGTGAAAGGGACAGTTGCATGGACAACGAAAGAGTACAAAGGATATGGACGTACATGGGTAGGTAAATTATTTTTCTTTTCTTTTTCCAATTGCGGAAATTTAATAATGTTTTATTTTTTTTTTCTTTTCAGGCTGTGCGCATAGGTAAGTTTGCTACTGGAGTTTGTTTTGTTCCTAGGATTCCTAGGATTAACCTGATCGGTTTTTTTGAGAACAAACTCCACTAGCAATTTGTTTTGTTTACCTTTTTTTTTTTTTTTATTATCTCTTTTTTTTTCAGAGAGAAGGAGGTGACCGGGGTTGACGGAGATTGGGATGAGGGCAGTTAGGTGAGTGTGGATAGGGTATCGTTTTCATGTTTGGGAAAGTGTATATAAAAAAAAAAAATTTCTTTTAGGTTCGCACTCAAGGCTCCCGTAACAGGATCGACGACGGTTGACGAGTGGTCGTGAGACAACCGGCCTCGTAAAAGAGTTTTGGGGGTGTAGTGACCCTGAGTGCCGAAAATTTCTTACCAACGTGTGGGAAGGGCCCACGCCCTGGATTGTGGAGTCTCATGCTTTACCGTCATCGATAGCCGGGCCTGTGCATTTTTTTTTTTTTTTTTTATGCTAACCTAATATCACAGTATCTATCGAATGGGTCCATGCACGGTATGGCTGTACCATAACCGGGCAGTCACATCTCGCAACATGGACTCAAGTTCTTAACCTATATCACAGCTAAAAATATACCTACATCTAATCCTAAACCTAAAATAAATATGGTGTAAATAGAACTATGTAAATAAATAAATAGATAAATAAACTCTCTAAAATAAATATAAATAAACTCAATAAATAAATCTCTATCTATGGACATACATACATGAATAAATAAACAAATAGACTATATTGTTTGATAATTCAATATTTTTTGAATTATTTTAAGAAAAAAAAAATAAACGCGATTCGTTCGCAGAAGAAACAAAGCTTAGATGAAAACGTTATAAACTTATTTTGCACTTATCACAATTTGATCGATGCTTGCTGTTTGACTTCCAGAAAGCGAATGAATAATAAAAAAAGAATTGAACTAAGACAAAGTGCAGCTAGCGGCTAGCACAGCTGTGTTAGTATGCAAAAAAAAAACAAAAGAAAAAATCGAATGATTTCAATCCGCTAGCAAGATCGTATGACTAATTGTTTGTACTAAATTATGTAGTATGTAATTAACATTTATGTATATAATACTATGTTAGATAATATGCTCTTGCAACAGTGCTGGGCAAAATTATACATACAATGTTATTTAACATAATTTTCACGGGGTAGAACTTAATATAATTTGAATAACGTGTGCATTAATATAATATTACAAATTCAGAATCGATATAAATTTAATAATTCTAAACATACACCCCGCGTTGAAGGCTTTGCGTTCAAGACGATGATTGTTCGACGTCGAGGGGAAGCTTGCAGATTTTTGTTATAGCTCTTTTCAAAATACCATTTGGCGTCTTAACATTGACCACTCGAACGAGACCATCAGCACCAGGGAAGACTTCGATCACTCTGCCCAATGGCCACCTCAGCGGAGGCATATTATCGTCCTTCAAAATGACTAACGTACCGACAGAGACATTAGCTTCTCTTCTCTCCCATTTACGTCGTTGCTGAAGGGTTGTCAGATATTCGCTGGACCACCTCTTCCAAAAGTGCTGCATCATACAACGTACCATCTGCCATCTAGTTAATCTGCTTATGTTTAGATCCGTGGTGTCTTTGTCCAGAGTTGCGGTAAGTGGAGCACCAATTAAAAAATGGCCTGGAGTAAGTACATCGAAGTCGGAAGGATCATCTGAAATGGGACTTAAAGGTCTAGAATTAATTATTGCTTCAACCTGACAAGTTAGGGTATGTAACTCCTCGAAGGACAACGAAGCATAGCCGGAGACACGGCGCAAGTGAAACTTAGCGATTTTCACTGAGGACTCCCACAGTCCACCGAAGTGTGGAGAGCGAGCTGGTATAAACTTCCATTGAATGCTATCACTCAGGCAGACTTGATAAACCGAGTCAATATGCACTTGCGAATTAAATAGTGCTCGCAGTTCCTTTAATTCTGTGTTCGCTCCCACAAAATTGGTGGCGTTATCGGAGAAAATGGTTTGTGGTTTGCCGCGTCTAGCAATGAATCTTTGGAGAGCAGCTATAAAGGCCGAAGATGAAAAATCCGCGGCAAGTTCCAGTTGAACTGCTTTAACAGCGAAGCAAACGAAAACGCATATATAGGTTTTGGTTGGTGCTCGGCCACGAACTCGCGAATGAACATAAAAGGGTCCGCAAAAATCCACTCCAGTTGTGGCGAAGGGTCTAGACTGTTGAACACGCTGTGGCGGTAGGTTTCCTTGTAATTGATGCATAACAAGTGGGCGAGCTCTGTAGCAACGAATGCATTTGCCAAAATTGCATTCTCAGAGAGGCTAGTAAAGACTGAGCCCCGGCATGCGTGTTTTTTATGTGGAAATGATTAATAACCGTCGAAGTAAAAGGATGTGTCCTTGAAAGAATAATTGGATGTTTGTTTGCAAAACACAAAAAGGAATTTTGAAGACGTCCATTAACTCTCATAACCCCAAGCTCATCTAAAAAAGGTGTCAACGACTTCAAGCTGCTCGTTGAACTTACTTCACGATTGGATGCTAACTGCTTGTATTCATCAGGAAACTCCCTTTGTTGTATCATGCGTACCATATATTTTAGTCCGAGATCCAGTTCAAGAGCCGTCAAAGGGCCCTTTCTACGATTTTCATCCTTAGACCGAGCGTTGTACCAAAAACGGTATACATGAGCAAACGTTCTTATAAGTTTATTAAAAGAATTAAGAAATTTGCAGCTTACAGATAGATCCTCAGTTCTGATACTAGCAAGCAAAATGATCGGTTTGGTTTTCCGTCCTTCTGGCAGATTTTCCTCATTTTTCCACAGCGGTGGCCAGTTCAGCTCACAGTCTAGTAAAAAACCTGGACCAGAAATCCAAAGAGAAAGCCCCAACAATTCTTTAGGATAAACACCACGAGAAAGAAGGTCAGCTGGGTTTAAATTCGTAGGGACGTGACGCCAAAAAATATTTTTCGATAAATTTTGAATTTTTGCTACCCTGTTGGAAACAAACGTGTTCCAGTTACAAGCATCGGATTGTATCCAAGACAAGACAATAGTGGAGTCACTCCAGCAAAATATTTTACAATTTTCCAGTTGAAGAATCATCCGAATCCGTTGCGTTAATTCGCACAGTAATAGAGCAGCACATAATTCCAGTCGCGGAATGGAAACTGTTTTTACTGGTGCTACTCGGGATTTCGAGCATAGCAGCCGTACGTTGACATTACCCGAGGTATCTTGACTGCGTAGATAAATACAAGCTCTATAAGCACTTTGGCTAGCGTCAGCAAATCCATGAAGTTGAATGGTGGAATTTGGAAGAATTACATAACGCGGAAATTTAATATTATTTATTTCTGTCAGCTGACTGCCATACTTCAGCCAAACAGAATACAAATGTTGCGGGAGTGACTCATCCCAATGTAGCTTTTCTCTCCATAACACTTGCATGAATATTTTTGCCTTTACGGTAATGGGACTAATGAGCCCTAGAGGATCATAGAGCTTAGCTATACTAGAAAGGATCGATCTCTTGGTTACAATATGTGGAGCTTCTAGTGGGAGGCAAGAAAAGCGAAATTCATCTAAATTCATCTAAACCCATCCCCGGACAGCTCATACCAAGGGACAACTCATCCCGGGACAGCTCATCCCAAAAGAGAGAAAAATATGCTTTGGGTGGAGTTTTGGCGAATGAGTGAGGTTGTGGAAGAAGGGATAGTGATCACGTGGTCGTTTGATAATATGTGATTGATAGATAGATACCTGAAAAGTATTTATGCTTAAAGGGTTGGTTGGTGGATATGCGTTGAGCGTTATATGTATGTGCTCATGTGCATATTATTGTTATGGAGGGTGAAAGATTGATAAAAAGATAGAAAATGTTTGCCTTAAAAAGAAAAAATTATGAAGCTAATTTGCTCTAAGTCTAAAAGTCATACGAGCTTCATCATTCACGCCAATTTTTGCAAATTTTTTCAAATGTTATTGCCTGAAAGTCGGGGTGAGTGAGCTCGCTACGCTCGCTAAAAAAAAAATCACTATGGACATTTTCTCGACTCATACACTGCACGGCCTTCGGCCTCACATGCAGGTGCTCAGGGCGCCGCTACGCGGCATATTGTTAGGTATCTATTTATTTATGTACATACATATGTACATACATGTACATATACAATCTCCATATTTAGATCAACAATTTTATTTTATAATCCTATCAATCGCCGTAGCTGCCTTTATTTTAAATTCCTACGCACCATTCCATTTAAAATGAAATCATCCATTATTATTTAAGCTCCTTGGCCATCTTCTCTTCTTCACATCATGGAAACAGATCCAAACAAGAAAATATGCCATCCAATCAGGGGAGACAAAACGTACTATGCATGCACATACACATGTACATATCATATTCGTTTCATGAATACGCCGAACCGAACCTCTAATCTAATAGCCAAACAAAAAAAATGTAACCAACCTCTAAAGTCTAGAATGGCATATCATACAGATTCGATCATTCACGCTACGCAACACAAGAGAACACAAATATTCGCATACAAAGCGCAATCATAAACAAACGCCCATACTCTCATTCTCCAATTTCCTTTCTATCCTACACACAAAAAAGTCACCCTCCATAACAATAATATGCACATGAGCACATACATATAACGCTCAACGCATATCCACCAACCAACCCTTTAAGCATAAATACTTTTCAGGTATCTATCTATCAATCACATATTATCAAACGACCACGTGATCACTATCCCTTCTTCCACAACCTCACTCATTCGCCAAAACTCCATGCTGTAACCCAAAGCTTATTTTTCTCTCTTTTGGGATGAGCTGTCCCGGGATGAGTTGTCCCTTGGTATGAGGTGTCCGGGGATGGGTTGTCCTGGGATGGGCTGTCCCTTGGGATGAGGTGTCCTGGGATGAGGTGTCCCGGTATGAGTTGTCTTGGGATGGGTTGTACCCGACCCGCGGGAAGGGCGATGAAATTGCATAACGGTGTGATTTCCATACCACCGCAGCAAAAGAATACATTTTCTTGAATGGAAGTTTTGCAAACGCGTATGCGTTGTATATGAAAAGGTGTAACTGAAGGGCGGGAAAAGTCAATCATTTCGTTGCACTTTGTGATGAAATTTGGTGCGTAGTGTTTTATGAGGTTTTCCTCATGACCCTATCTAACATAACCTAACCTATGTATATCAGTTTTATGTTCATTTTTATGGAATACTCTTCTAAGCCTGGTAGTCTTTTGAGCATCAAACCTTAGGATATCGGGGTGATTTTGAAGACGACCTAGGATTTGTTTGGAGGAGGGACGAGTTTTTGCCTCGTTTTAAAGCCCTCATTAGGTTTACGTGATGAGATTGGATAATGGTGGACGTGAAGGTCTTTATTCGGGGTTTGGTTTGGTACATAAACAGGTTTTGTCAATGATTCCGCTCTATGTACACCCAACAGAGTCACCTTGAAGGCATGAGGTATCTAAAAATATGTAATGTAATCCAAGCAGGAGGCCCGGGTTTTGTAGGTAGTGTGTTTCCTTGTGACTCGACTGGTGGAGCCCCGCCGGCGTAAGACCAACATCAACCAGATAGCGGAAAAGAAAAACGAATAGGAAGCGAACGCTGTACCGATCTGCATCGTTACCTTAAGGGTTGAAACTCAGAACTATTTTCTCTTGGTCCTCCAGAATCTTTTTCCCAGTCTTAGTATTAATGATCACGGGCTTTCTGGTTTCCTGAATACCAATTGGAGTACCCAAATCCTTCCCAACACGCTTTTTAATGACATATTCTACTTCATAGTCAAGACGTCTCCAACCTACAACAAAGCTTTGATATACGTGGCTCCACTCAATATTCACTGGCTACACCAGTGTAAGGGTAGGAGACCTACTATGGCCTCTAGTGCAGTAGTTGGGTAGATGCGCATCTTCAACCCTTGCTCTATATGCATCCTCCCAGGAGTGTGTTCACAGCATGGTCAATCAACAGAGTCACAGAATGATCAAATCCCATCCAAAGGTCGTGTATCTTTCAACTTACCACTCTCATTTGCAACTTGCCACCGAATTTTTGATTCAAATCCAACGACCTGTGCAAGATAGATATCTTGTGTATTATTTTCCATAAGAATTGATGGCTACTTGTCCATTTCTCCAACTTTTCCTGCATAAGAATCCATTCGTACATATGTACATCATAGCACCAGTTAATATTTTTATTGCTATTATTTATATCCAATCATTTAAAAATGAATAAATTCAACTGAATACAACCACCATAATCGACAATTTTATTTCCTGTACAATTTCTCAAGCACAAGGAAGGAAATTAAGGAGTAAGGAGCTCACCAAACAACGCTGGCTCAAACGGTAGGAAAATGATCTGCGGATCTGATTGCGAACTCTCCGAAGTGGACAAAGAAGGAACGTGGCAAAGTGAACTACATATTTCCTTATACACTTCCTCACTGGGCACGGATACCTCGATGTCAACCTTTACAAGATTGGGAACGCGGGCCAGTAGTGTGATATTTTCCTAAAACATTGCGGATGAGGCACCGGCTTGTATCAAGAATATAAAACATTTTGGAACTAAGGATCGTCGGAGAGACCTTAATGAAACAACGAGAACCAATGCATTGACCGTACGCTGCGTGCTATCGATAGACATTGCAGGCATTGGAAAGCTGATGATGATGATGAATGATGTAAGAAGGAGGCCACAATTGCATACGTCATAGTCTGTCCCCTTTATAAGGGTTCCACTCACCTCTCTAAAAAAAAATTGAAGCCCTTTGTTAAGTTACGCACGCTGAACCTTATGACCGGTCTGCAGCAAGACTAGATCTCTCTCCCTGGTTAAGCGTCGTGACGCCGGGTGATATCTCTGGAATCATTCCTGAGCCCCATGCCACTGCTATTCATGCGAAGCATCTCGGCACAAGCTACAGGTAAGAGGAGAAATCTGTTTGCCACCTGCTGTGTGAATGTCCTTCTCTCGCCGACAAAATATTAAGAACTGTTGGATAATTATAATTAACTAATTTCAGTTAATGATTATTTTTCGTTCGTTTTTTTATAATAATTTCGAACATGAGTCACCTTCACTTAAGTAGGCCAAGAGCAGTGATCAGTTACTATAAGGGCATAAATATAAATAATAAAATGCAGTATGCACATCTCATATTCATACCCATTTTCAGAGCAAATTTGTGTCCACAAAGTTTACAGAGTTTTATTTATTTATTCAAGTGCTGAAAATAAGGTTTTTTTTTTTCCGAGGCTAGGTGAAAATCTTCCATAGACACTATGAGAAAAGCAAGCGCGTGCTCATAGTAGTGTCAGATTCTTACTGACCAAAAACACCACCCTTCGATATAAATTTGTTAGATATTGCAACTAAGAAATAACTTATCAAGCAATTTTTATATCACGTAATAGAAGCGTTTGGTAGGTTACTTTCCACTGAAAGATTCTACAGGTTCCGCAATATAAACGCGGTTAATCCACAATCTAAACGCGGTAAATCCTTATCTCGTCAAGTCGAAAGGATTCGTCCTTTATAGTCGGTGCAATGGATTTTCCTGCTAGTCCCTGCTAGCTCCGCAGTTTAAACGCGGTTGCTCACTATCGCGCTAAGTCTAAAGGTTTGGTTCTTTGCAGACGGCGCAGTAAATTACTGTCATCCAAAATTTGAAAGACTGTATTATTAACGTGACTTTCTTGTCGACTATTATGCTTTCTCGCATAGTTTCTGATTTCGTCTTTGATTGTTATAATGCCGAGATCTCTGTGTATATCTCTATTTCTGATATACTACGGTGCATTAACAATTCCTCTTAGCACTTTATTTTCAAAAGTTTGTAAAATATTAATATTACTTATTTTGGTACAACCCCAGAGTTGTATACCATATGTCCAGACTGGCTTTAGCACTTGCTTGTATAAAAGCAGTTTGTTTCCTATATTAAGCTTGGAATACTTTCCAAGTAACCAATACATTTCTCTGTATTTGCTTTCTAGCTTTTTGCGTTTTTTCTTTACATGCGACTTCCATTTCAGCTTTGCATCGAGTGTCATTCCAAGATACTTAGCCTCGTTTGCAAACGGAATTCGAACCGAGTTTGAAAAGATCGGCAAGTTATTTATTTTTTTGTAAGTAAAATTTACATGAACAGATTTGGTTTCATTCAGAGCGATTCGTCAAACCTTTGTCCATTCATTTACTCTATCCAATGCTTCTTGCAATTTTTCCGTAGTCTCTTCGACCGTTTTGCCTACTGCCAAGATAGCAGCGTCGTCGGCAAATGTAGCCAGCGCAGTACCATCTACTTGCGGTATATCACGAGTATATAATAGATACAAGAGTGGACCAAGGACGCTACTTTGCGGTACTCCAGCCAATATTTCCTTAAAGTCTGAATATTCGTTTCCGTGTTTGACGCGGAATAATCTATTCGTAAGATAGGTCTTCAAAATATTAAATAGAGGATCGGGCAGAACTTGTCGCAATTTAAACTTTAAGCCTTCATGCCAGACCTTGTCAAAAGCTTAAGAGACGTCAAGGAATACACTTGAGCAAATCATTTTTCCTTCAAGTGATTTTTCTATTACATCTGTTATTCTATGTACTTGGTCCACCGTAGAGTGCTTGCTTCTAAACCCGAATTGATGATCCGGGATAAGACGTTTTTCTTCTATAATTGGCTGTATTCGCCTAAGCAATATTCTCTCGAATACTTTAGATATAATTGAAAGAAGCGAAATTGGTCGGTAAGACGTTTTCTCGTTCGGCGGTTTTCCTGGCTTAAGAACCATTATAACTTCCGCGAATTTCCATTGGCTGGGAACATATTCTAGTCTAAGCGCGGCATTTATAATGAAAAGAAGTTTAATTAAAGCTTTTCTGGGTAGTTCTTTGAGAACCTCTCCTGTGATAAGATCATATCCAGGAGCTTTCTTAGACTTTAATTTCTTTATTTCTTGCTTGAGTTCATTTAGCGTTGCGTTTCTTATGACGCTATTGTCTATGTCCGATGCGCTTATATTTTGAATAAGCGCTTGTCCATCAAACGGTTTGAAAGTTTCTTCCAGATGGTTGGCAAAAACTTGCGCTTTCTCTGTGTCATCTCTGGCCCATTCATCATTATTTTTTTTAATTGGGGCGGCTTGAATTTTAGGTTTTTTAATACCCTTTATAGCCTTCCAAAGCGAATAATTAGAATCTTTTTCTGCAGTTAAACTTTCAAGGTAACTTTGTATTCCACGATTTTTAAAATCATTGATGGTCTTTTTTAGCGGGTTGCACAATCGGTTTAGGTGTGCTTTATGTTGCGGAGCCCGAGTTTGTTGCCATTTTTTACGCGCTTTTCTCTTCTCCTTGATCATCTCTTTTATTTCGGATGGATACGTTTGGACATAACTGCCCGGCGTTTTCTTTTGTTTGGGAGTATTTTTCCACGCGGCACCCTGTACGATTTCAACACGGCGATCAACTTCGACTTCAAGTTCATAGGGTGTCTTAAGTGATACGCTCAGCTCGATATTTGCTTCAATATCTTTTTGAAGCTGTCCCAATTAGTTTTCACGTTGGTTAATCTAGCTGGTTCTACTTTTTTAATCAGAGCCTCGCTTATCGTCATAATGATTGGGGAATGATCAGAGGAGAGATCAAAGCTTTCTTCAACTTTTATACAGTTACCAGATATTCCTTTAACAACAAAGAAATCGATCAGATCCGGTATCTTATTTCTATCAGTCGGCCAGTATGTTGGTTTACCGGTCGAGTGAAAATCACAACTGTATTTCATACCCGCATTATAAAGCATTCTACCTTTCTGAGAGACGCATCTTGATCCCCAGAAGGTGTGTTTCGCGTTGAAATCGCCACCAATAACAAAGTTTGGTCTAAGGAAGTTGAAAATGTTTCTAAAATCACTTTCTTCAAGTCTGCATCTATGGGCAATATATAGATGAAATATTAAAATAAAAATTTCTATTTTTTTCGCGTACCGTGCTTACCTGCATCGCTTCTAATTCGATCTTTAGCTCTGCCGAGTGTTCGATACATTCTTTTATGAACAAAGATGATCCACCTCTGGCCCTTTCCGATGGGTGAAAAGCGTGGTAGGCGCTATAGCCCCTTATCTTAACATTTGATTGGTTTGTCAGATGGGTTTCATAAACCAAGCATATATCAAATTTTTTTTCACGTATACATATTTCTAACTCATCGAGTCTTTGTATGAGCCCGTTGGCGTTCCAAGTAAGAATCTTAAGCATTTCTTTCATATTTTGGTTAAAGTGCGCGCGCTACGAATATTATTTTCAAGTGTAACTAGTCTCTCGAAAATAAGTTTGTTTGTTTTGCTTTGCTCTTCAAGTTTCGCAAGGATAATGGAAAAGACATGAGTTATAGATTCCTGTGAACCAACGCTATTGCCGTTTTCCGATGCCGCAACTTGAGCGTGAGTCTTGACGCTAATGTTTGGACGCTTTGCTGTTGTTAATTTTGCTTTATCAGCTATATACGTGCCATTATCTGTCATCGCCACTTGAGCATAAGACCGCACACCAGTATCTGTTAGTTTTGCTTTTACCACCTTTTCTTTCGGACGTTGATGTTTTTCCTCATTAGCTGGTTTTTGGGCAGGTTTGACAGATTTTCTTTCTTTCGCTGTTTTTACCGTAGCGGTTTCGCGTTCATCCTTAATTTGTTTTAGATTTGGGCGTTTGTTATTTTTAAGCGTATCGCGTCGTTTTTGAAGCTCTTTTGCCACTTCGCAACCTCGATAATTGTGGGGCTTGTTTATTTAAGAGGCAGTCTTCGGAGAGATGTTTACCCGCACATTTCACGCACCGCGGCTCTTTCTGACAGTAAGTCTGCGTATGATTGAAGCCCTGGCAGCGCTTGCACTGCGGGATCGATCTTGAGCTCTTACGCATAGGCTCGATTTTGACCACGATATTAAGGATAGTCTTAATACCGTAGATCTCATCTTTATTTTCGGCTTTATCGAAACTTAGTAAGAATAGCGGAAGTCCACGCCTAACCAATACTTCCTTATCTCCTTCCGACTGTTGCTTCTCCTTCTTGATAATATTAACGGCGTCAAGAACTTTAAAGCCTTTGGCATGGAGGTCGTTCATAACGTCTTCCTTCGTGCACGAGGGGTGGAGTCCCCTTGCTACAACACGCAGTGGCCTTTCTAACTTGTTTTCGTATGTATACCACTGGATTTTCTCGGCATTTAATTTTTGGGACACTGCTCGGTACCCGTCGGAATCATCGACGTTGATTTTCCAGGTATTGTTTCGGAGATTTTAATTGTAATTTTGCTTGAGGTTGCTTCTCTTGCACCTGCTTGCGCTTTTCATCTTTGTGTGGCTCTACCTCAGGTGTAGAACCAGCTTTGCGTTTTTTGCTACGTCTTTTCTTTTCGATCCAATTAGTTTCGCGTACTAGCTCTTCCTCGTCTGTCTGGTATTCGCGACTAGCTGAGGGCTGTGAACTAACTGTGCATTCTTTTTGGAGATGTGAATTCCTTAAGGCATTGTTTTCTTCTCGGAGTAAATCTACCTCTTTCTTAAGATCGCGGTAGAGTAGCTCCATTTCGTTAAGCTTGAGACGAAGTTCATTGTTTTCCTCCTCAAAGCTTTTAGATTTCACTAAGTCCCGTTTTTCGCGCGCTGGCGCTTCCGGCGGACTTCTTTTTCCGGAGACATTCGATCTTGATGGTGGAGATCGAGATACCCTTGAACTTTTTGAAAAGGGATCAATCAGTAGCAATAAATTGCTCTCCCCAGAATCCGTAGAGCCGACCTCCGAAGAGGGTGGATTTTCCAGTGAATCTGGACTGCCACCTGGGGTATTATACCGTTTTGTTTTGTTCATTGCATATTTTGTATACACTACGCTCGGTATACTGAGGGTGGATTTTAGTCGCCTCTTACGACAGGCATGCCTACCTCGGGTATATTCTATTCCCTACCCGAAGGGGCAAAAAATAAGGTACACATGTACATACAGATAGCAAGCACACAACATGAGCCCAACCATTTGCACATATACATATATATACATATATACGATCTATACGCCATATCCATTCTACCAACGCGTCGGCATCAGAACTCCGTGACCGCAGTTGCACAAAATATTTTTTTTGTTTCATTTTTTCAATGAAGGTAAACAAATGGTTATGTGTGAGTGACACGATGGACTAAAAAGCGAGCAGAAAAAACAAATGTTCTGTGTTCTGATTTTTTCCCTTTTGTAAGAAGTTTAAGCTTTTTAAAAAGCTATTTTTAGTGAATTTCGTTTTCATATATCATTTCTTCCCATATGAATGAGACGGGTCGGGTACAACCCATCCCAAGACAACTCATACCGGGACACCTCATCCCAGGACACCTCATCCCAAGGGACAGCCCATCCCAGGACAACCCATCCCCGGACAGCTCATACCAAGGGACAACTCATCCCGGGACAGCTCATCCCAAAAGAAAGAAAAATATGCTTTGGGTTACAGCATGGAGTTTTGGCGAATGAGTGATGTTGTGGAAGAAGGGATAGTGATCACGTGGTCGATTGATAATATGTGATTGATAGATAGATACCTGAAAAGTATTTATGCTTAAAGGGTTGGTTGGTGGATATGCGTTGTGCGTTATATGTATGTGCTCATGTGCATATTATTGTTATGGAGGGGGTCGGGTACAACCCATCCCAAGACAACGCATACCGGGACACCCCATCCCAGGACACCTCATCCCAAGGGACAGCCCATCCCAGGACAACCCATCCCGGGACACCTCATACCAAGGGACAACTCATCCCGAGACAGCTCATCCCAAAAGAGAGAAAAATATGCTTTGAGTTACTTGCACCATGGAGTTTTGGAGAATGAGTGAGGTTGTGGAAGAAGGGATAGTGATCATGTGGTCGATTGATAATATGTGAGTGAAAATAGGAAATGGGATGATAGGTAGATACCTGAAAAATACTTGTGCTTAAGTTGAGTTGGTTAGTGGATATGCGTTTTGCGATATATGTATGTGCTCATGTGCATATTATTGTTATGGAGGGTGACTTTTTTGTGTGTAGCATATAAAGGCAATTGGAGAATGAAAGGATGGGCGTTTGTTCATGATTGCGTTTCGTATGTGAAAATTTGTGTTCTCTTGTGTTGCGTGGCGTGAATGATCGAATCTGTACGATATGCCATTCCAGACTTTAGAGGTTGGTTACATTTTTTTTGGTTGGCTATTCGATTAGAGGTTCGGTTCGGCGTATGCATGAATCGAATATGATATGTACATGTGTATGTGCATGCACAGTATGTTTTGTATTCCCTGATTGGATGGCATATTTTCTTGTTCCTATCTGTTTTCATGATGGGAAGCAGAGAGGATGGCCAAGGAGCTTAAATAATAATGGATGATATCATTTTAAATGGAATGGTGCGTAGGAATTTAAAATAAAGGCAGCTACGGCGATTGATAGGAATATAAAATAAAATTGTTGATCTAAAGATGGGGATTGTGTACATGTATGTACATAAATAAATAGATACCTAACAATATGCCGCGTAGCGGCGCCCTGAGCACCTGCATGTGAGGCCGAAGGCCGTGCAATGTATGAGTTGAGGAAATGTCCATAGTATTTTTTTTTTAGCAAGCGTAGCGAGCTCACTCACCCCGGCTTTCAGGCAATCAAAATTTGCAAAAATTTGCAAAAATTATCGTGAATGATGAAGCTCGTATGACTTTTAGACTTAGAGCAAATTAGCTTCATAATTTTTTCTTTTTAAGGCAAACATTTTGTATCATTTTATCAATCTTTCTTTTTCTATCCTTTAAGGCAAACATTTCTTCACGACATTGAAGTATGCACCAATACACCACGATACGGATCGAACTTATTTTTTACCATCCCTCATCGAACTCAGAGAGAATTCTCTCAATTATCTCTCATTCGCATTCGTACACGTTGTATTGTATTGAAACTGCTACACATGTTGGATGAGGTGTCCTGGGATGGGGTGTCCCGGTATGAGTTGTCTTGGGATGGGTTGCGATGACACCTTACGGAGGGTGACTTTTTTGTGTGTAGGATAGAAAGGAAATTGGAGAATGAGAGTATGGGCGTTTGTTTATGATTGCGCTTTGTATGCGAATATTTGTGTTCTCTTGTGTTGCGTGGCGTGAATGATCGAATCTGTATGATATGCCATTCTAGACTTTAGAGGTTGGTTACATTTCTTTTGTTTGGCTATTCGATTAGAGGTTCGGTTCGGCGTATTCATGAAACGAATATGATATGTACATGTGTATGTGCATGCATAGTACGTTTTGTCTCCCCTGATTGGATGGCATATTTTCTTGTTTGGATCTGTTTCCATGATGTGAAGAAGAGAAGATGGCCAAGGAGCTTAAATAATAATGGATGATTTCATTTTAAATGGAATGGTGCGTAGGAATTTAAAAAAAAGGCAGCTACGGCGATTGATAGGATTATAAAATAAAATTGTTGATCTAAATATGGGAATTGTGTACATGTATGTACATATGTATGTACATAAATAAATAGATACCTAACAATATGCCGCGTAGCGGCGCCCTGAGCACCTGCATGTGAGGCCGAAGGCCGTGCAGTGTATGAGTCGAGAAAATGTGCATAGTGATTTTTTTTTTAGCGAGCGTAGCGAGCTCACTCACCCGACTTTCAGGCAATAAAATTTGTAAAAATTTGCAAAAATTGGCGTGAATGATGAAGCTCGTATGACTTTTAGACTTAGAGCAAATTAGCTTCATAATTTTTTTCTTTTTAAGGCAAACATTTTCTATCTTTTTATCAATCTTTCTTTTTCTATCCTAAATCAAACATTTCTTCGCGACATTGAAGTATGCACCAATACACTGCAATACAGGACGAACTTAATATTGTTCGCCTGCAAAACATTTCATACCAATTTTTTATCACCCCTCATCGAACTTAGAGAAAATCCTCTCAATTATCGCTTACTCGCATTCGCACACGTTGTTTTGTTTTGAAATTGCAACAACAATATAAGTTTGTAATGTACAGTGTGACCATAGTGGAATATTTAGAGCAGCAGACAATATATTTTTTTTCGCAAAATAATCGGACATAAAAGTGGAATATCTCCAAAAGAATATTTAGATAAAAAATATGGAGAATATAAGAACTACATATATTCTTCCCTTCAGTTAATTTTATTACAAATGAATTAATCACGTAATATTTAAATACTCATTTGAATATGTAATATTCCCGAAGAAGATGAACAATTAGTTTTTGATCTTCAAAACTTTTAATTTTGAACATTTGTTATTGTTTTTTTTATTGGATTAATACCCATTTTTGGTTTATCATGATTTACGTTTTGTGTAAAATAAACTTTAATTTGTTTTTTATTAAGGCGTATTACCAAGTGGAATATAAAAGTCGAATAAAAGAATATTGAAATAGAATATAAATATTCCAAATTTCCGGTTGAGTTGAATATTTTTGAGAAAAGCAAATGCTCACACTGGTTATGTAAGCATTGCTGCTCGATCGAACACGTTCTCTATTTCTGTTGATAAATAGAGTATTGACATGAAATGAAGTTTATTCGCAATTGGTTTAGTACATACATACATGTATGTATTTAGTTTAAATGTGCAAAGCAAGGTTTCATTTATTCCGAGTCCAAATATATATTTATCCTTGATCTGCGACTTATAGTTTTCGAGAAAATTAAGTTTTGGGGAGACTGTTAAAAAACTAGAAGATTTTATTTCAATACCGATCTAAAAAATGTTTATGCAGAGTTGTAGCTACATTTATTCCGAGTCCAAATATATATTTATAATTGATCTGCGACTTATAGTTTTCGAGAAAATTAAGTTTTGGGGAGACTGTTAAAAAAGTAGTAGATTTTTTTTCATCACCGATCTAAATAATTTTTACGCAGAATTGTAGCTACATTTATTCCGTATGCAAATATATAATTGGCCTTGATCTGCGACTCATAGTTTTCGAGAAAATTAAGTTTTGGGGAGGCTGTTAAAAAAGTAGTAAATTTTTTTTCATCACCGATTTAAAAAATGTTTATGCAGAGTTGTAGCTACATTTATTCCGAGTCCAGATATATATTTATCCTTGTTCTGCGACTTATAGTTTTCGAGAAAATTAAGTTTTGGGGAGATTTTTTTTCATCACTGATCTAAAAAATATTTATGCAGAGTTGTAGCTACATTTATTCCGAGTCCAGATATATATTTATCCTTGATCTGCGACTTATAGTTTTCGAGAAAATTAAGTTTTGGGGAGACTGCTGAAAAAGTAGTAAATTTTTTTTCATCACCGATCTAAAAAATGTTTATGCAGAGTTGTAGCTACATTTATTCCGAGTCCAGATATATATTTATCCTTGATCTGCGACTTATAGTTTTCGAAAAAATTAAGTTTTGGGGAGACTGTTAAAAAAGTAGTAGATTTTATTTCATTACCGATCTAAAAAATGTTTATACAGAGTTGTAGCTACATTTATTCCGAGTCCAAATATATATTTATCCTTAATCTGCGGCTTATAGTTTTCGAGAAAATTAAGTTTTGGGGAGACTGTTAAAAAAGTAGTAGATTTTTTTTCATCACCGATCTAAATAATTTTTAAGCAGAATTGTAGCTACATTTATTCCGTATGCAAATATATAATTGGCCTTGATCTGCGACTCATAGTTTTCGAGAAAATGCAATTTTTGTGTGACTGGATTTCTTGCAATCATTTAATTTTTGAATGTAATCACAACAATTACAAATAAAAATTATGTGAAACATATTTTAATTTAAGCAGTTTTATCTATGAACTTTGCGTTTGTTTAAAAGTTGCTTTAGTTTTGGCCAACACTGTATATTTATCCTTGATCTGCGACTTATAGTTTTCGAGAAAATTAAGTTTTGGGGGGGCTGTTAAAAAAGTAGTAGATTTTTTTCATCACCGATCTAAAAAATGTTTATGCAGAGTTGTAGCTACATTTATTCCGAGTCCAAATATATATTTATCCTTGATCTGCGACTTATAGTTTTCGAGAAAATTAAGTTTTGGGGAGACTGTTAGAAAAGTAGTAGATTTTATTTCATCACCGATCTAAAAAATGTTTATGCAGAGTTGTAGCTACATTTATTCCGAGTCCAAATATATATTTATCCTTGATCTGCGACTTATAGTTTTCGAGAAAATTAAGTTTTGGGGAGACTGTTAAAAAAGTAGTAGATTTTTTTTCATCACCGATCTAAAAAATGTTTATGCAGAGTTGTAGCTACATTTATTCCGAGTCCAGATATATATTTATCCTTGATCTGCGACTTATAGTTTTCGAGAAAATTAAGTTTTGGGGAGACTGTTAAAAAGTAGTCGATTTTATTTCATCACCGATCTAAAACATGTTTATGCAGAGTTGTAGCTACATTTATTCCGAGTCCAGATATATATTTATCCTTGTTCTGCGACTTATAGTTTTCGAGAAAATTAAGTTTTGGGGAGACTGTTAAAAAAGTAGTAGATTTTTTTTCATCACCGATCTAAAAAATGTTTATGCAGAGTTGTAGCTACATTTATTCCGAGTCCAGATATATATTTATCCTTGTTCTGCGACTTATAGTTTTCGAGAAAATTAAGTTTTGGGGAGATTTTTTTTCATCACTGATCTAAAAAATATTTATGCAGAGTTGTAGCTACATTTATTCCGAGTCCAGATATATATTTATCCTTGATCTGCGACTTATAGTTTTCGAGAAAATTAAGTTTTGGGGAGACTGCTGAAAAAGTAGTAGATTTTTTTTCATCACCGATCTAAAAAATGTTTATGCAGAGTTGTAGCTACATTTATTCCGAGTCCAGATATATATTTATCCTTGATCTGCGACTTATAGTTTTCGAAAAAATTAAGTTTTGGGGAGACTGTTAAAAAAGTAGTAGATTTTATTTCATCACCGATCTAAATAATTTTTAAGCAGAATTGTAGCTACATTTATTCCGTATGCAAATATATAATTGGCCTTGATCTGCGACTCATAGTTTTCGAGAAAATGCAATTTTTGTGTGACTGGATTTCTTGCAATCATTTAATTTTTGAATGTAATCACAACAATTACAAATAAAAATTATGTGAAACATATTTTAATTTAAGCAGTTTTATCTATGAACTTTGCGTTTGTTTAAAAGTTGCTTTAGTTTTGGCCAACACTGTATATTTATCCTTGATCTGCGACTTATAGTTTTCGAGAAAATTAAGTTTTGGGGGGGCTGTTAAAAAAGTAGTAGATTTTTTTCATCACCGATCTAAAAAATGTTTATGCAGAGTTGTAGCTACATTTATTCCGAGTCCAAATATATATTTATCCTTGATCTGCGACTTATAGTTTTCGAGAAAATTAAGTTTTGGGGAGACTGTTAGAAAAGTAGTAGATTTTATTTCATCACCGATCTAAAAAATGTTTATGCAGAGTTGTAGCTACATTTATTCCGAGTCCAAATATATATTTATCCTTGATCTGCGACTTATAGTTTTCGAGAAAATTAAGTTTTGGGGAGACTGTTAAAAAAGTAGTAGATTTTTTTTCATCACCGATCTAAAAAATGTTTATGCAGAGTTGTAGCTACATTTATTCCGAGTCCAGATATATATTTATCCTTGATCTGCGACTTATAGTTTTCGAGAAAATTAAGTTTTGGGGAGACTGTTAAAAAAGTAGTAGATTTTATTTCATTACCGATCTAAAAAATGTTTATGCAGAGTTGTAGCTACATTTATTCCGAGTCCAAATATATATTTATCCTTGATCTGCGACTTATAGTTTTCGAGAAAATTAAGTTTTGGGGAGACTGTTAAAAAAGTAGTAGATTTACTTTCATCACCGATCTAAAAATGTTTATGCAGAGTTGTAGCTACATTTATTCCGAGTCCAAATATATATTTATCCTCGATCTGCGACTTATAGTTTTCGAGAAAATTAAGTTTTGGGGAGACTGTTAAAAAAGTAGTAGATTTTATTTCATCACCGATCTAAAAAATGTTTATGCAGAGTTGTAGCTACATTTATTCCGAGTCCAAATATATATTTATCCTTGATCTGCGACTTAAAGTTTTCGAGAAAATTAAGTTTTGGGGAGACTATTAAAAAAGTAGTAGATTTTATTTCATCACCGATCTAAAAAATGTTTATGCAGAGTTGTAGCTACATTTATTCCGAGTCCAAATATATACTTATCCTTGATCTGCGACTTATAGTTTTGGGGAGACTGTTAAAAAAGTAGTAGATTTTTTTTCATCACCGATCTAAAAAATGTTTATGCAGAGTTGTAGCTACATTTATTCCGAGTCCAAATATATATTTATCCTTGATCTGCGACTTATAGTTTTCGAGAAAATTAAGTTTTGGGGAGACTGTTAAAAAAGTAGTAGATTTTATTTCATCACCGATCTAAAAAATGTTTATGCAGAGTTGTAGCTACATTTATTCCGAGTCCAAATATATATTTATCCTTGATCTGCGACTTATAGTTTTCGAGAAAATTAAGTTTTGGGGAGACTGTTAAAAAAGTAGTAGATGTTTTTTATCACCGATCTAAAAAATGTTTATGCAGAGTTGTAGCTACATTTATTCCGAGTCCAGATATATGTATATTTATCCTTGATCTGCGACTTATAGTTTTCGAGAAAATTAAGTTTTGGGGAGACTGTTAAAAAAGTAGTAGATTTTATTTCATCGCCGATCTAAAAAATGTTTATGCAGAGTTGTAGCTACATTTATTCCGAGTCCAAATATATATTTATCCTTGATCTGCGACTTATAGTTTTCGAGAAAATTAAGTTTTGGGGAGACTGTTAAAAAAGTAGTAGATGTTTTTTATCACCGATCTAAAAAATGTTTATGCAGAGTTGTAGCTACATTTATTCCGAGTCCAGATATATGTATATTTATCCTTGATCTGCGACTTATAGTTTGCGAAAAAATTAAGTTTTGGGGAGACTGTTAAAAAAGTAGTAGATTTTATTTCATCACCGATCTAAAAAATGTTTATGCAGAGTTGTAGCTACATTTATTCCGAGTCCAAATATATACTTATCCTTGATCTGCGACTTATAGTTTTGGGGAGACTGTTAAAAAAGTAGTAGATTTATTTTCATCACCGATCTAAAAAATGTTTATGCAGAGTTGTAGCTACATTTATTACGAGTCCAAATATATATTTATCCTTGATCTGCGACTTATAGTTTTCGAGAAAATTAAGTTTTGGGGAGACTGTTAAAAAAGTAGTAGATTTTATTTCATCACCGATCTAAAAAATGTTTATGCAGAGTTGTAGCTACATTTATTCCGAGTCCAAATATATATTTATCCTTGATCTGCGACTTATAGTTTTCGAGAAAATTAAGTTTTGGGGAGACTGTTAAAAAAGTAGTAGATGTTTTTTATCACCGATCTAAAAAATGTTTATGCAGAGTTGTAGCTACATTTATTCCGAGTCCAGATATATGTATATTTATCCTTGATCTGCGACTTATAGTTTTCGAGAAAATTAAGTTTTGGGGAGACTGTTAAAAAAGTAGTAGATTTTATTTCATCACCGATCTAAAAAATGTTTATGCAGAGTTGTAGCTACATTTATTCCGAGTCCAAATATATATTTATCCTTGATCTGCGACTTATAGTTTTTGAGAAAATTAAGTTTTGGGGAGACTGTTAAAAAAGTAGTAGATTTTATTTCATCACCGATCTAAAAAATGTTTATGCAGAGTTGTAGCTACATTTATTCCGAGTCCAAATATATATTTATCCTTGATCTGCGACTTATAGTTTTTGAGAAAATTAAGTTTTGGGGAGACTGTTAAAAAAGTAGTAGATTTTTTTTCATCACCGATCTAAATAATTTTTAAGCAGAATTGTAGCTACATTTATTCCGAGTCCAGATATATGTATATTTATCCTTGATCTGCGACTTATAGTTTGCGAAAAAATTAAGTTTTGGGGAGACTGTTAAAAAAGTAGTAGATTTTATTTCATCACCGATCTAAAAAATGTTTATGCAGAGTTGTAGCTACATTTATTCCGAGTCCAAATATATACTTATCCTTGATCTGCGACTTATAGTTTTGGGGAGACTGTTAAAAAAGTAGTAGATTTATTTTCATCACCGATCTAAAAAATGTTTATGCAGAGTTGTAGCTACATTTATTACGAGTCCAAATATATATTTATCCTTGATCTGCGACTTATAGTTTTCGAGAAAATTAAGTTTTGGGGAGACTGTTAAAAAAGTAGTAGATTTTATTTCATCACCGATCTAAAAAATGTTTATGCAGAGTTGTAGCTACATTTATTCCGAGTCCAAATATATATTTATCCTTGATCTGCGACTTATAGTTTTCGAGAAAATTAAGTTTTGGGGAGACTGTTAAAAAAGTAGTAGATGTTTTTTATCACCGATCTAAAAAATGTTTATGCAGAGTTGTAGCTACATTTATTCCGAGTCCAGATATATGTATATTTATCCTTGATCTGCGACTTATAGTTTTCGAGAAAATTAAGTTTTGGTGAGACTGTTAAAAAAGTAGTAGATTTTATTTCATCACCGATCTAAAAAATGTTTATGCAGAGTTGTAGCTACATTTATTCCGAGTCCAAATATATATTTATCCTTGATCTGCGACTTATAGTTTTTGAGAAAATTAAGTTTTGGGGAGACTGTTAAAAAAGTAGTAGATTTTATTTCATCACCGATCTAAAAAATGTTTATGCAGAGTTGTAGCTACATTTATTCCGAGTCCAAATATATATTTATCCTTGATCTGCGACTTATAGTTTTTGAGAAAATTAAGTTTTGGGGAGACTGTTAAAAAAGTAGTAGATGTTTTTTATCACCGATCTAAAAAATGTTTATGCAGAGTTGTAGCTACATTTATTCCGAGTCCAGATATATGTATATTTATCCTTGATCTGCGACTTATAGTTTTCGAGAAAATTAAGTTTTGGGGAGACTGTTAAAAAAGTAGTAGATTTTATTTCATCACCGATCTAAAAAATGTTTATGCAGAGTTGTAGCTACATTTATTCCGAGTCCAAATATATATTTATCCTTGATCTGCGACTTATAGTTTTCGAGAAAATTAAGTTTTGGGGAGACTGTTAAAAAAGTAGTAGATGTTTTTTATCACCGATCTAAAAAATGTTTATGCAGAGTTGTAGCTACATTTATTCCGAGTCCAGATATCTGTATATTTATCCTTGATCTGCGACTTATAGTTTGCGAAAAAATTAAGTTTTGGGGAGACTGTTAAAAAAGTAGTAGATTTTATTTCATCACCGATCTAAAAAATGTTTATGCAGAGTTGTAGCTACATTTATTCCGAGTCCAAATATATACTTATCCTTGATCTGCGACTTATAGTTTTGGGGAGACTGTTAAAAAAGTAGTAGATTTATTTTCATCACCGATCTAAAAAATGTTTATGCAGAGTTGTAGCTACATTTATTACGAGTCCAAATATATATTTATCCTTGATCTGCGACTTATAGTTTTCGAGAAAATTAAGTTTTGGGGAGACTGTTAAAAAAGTAGTAGATTTTATTTCATCACCGATCTAAAAAATGTTTATGCAGAGTTGTAGCTACATTTATTCCGAGTCCAAATATATATTTATCCTTGATCTGCGACTTATAGTTTTCGAGAAAATTAAGTTTTGGGGAGACTGTTAAAAAAGTAGTAGATGTTTTTTATCACCGATCTAAAAAATGTTTATGCAGAGTTGTAGCTACATTTATTCCGAGTCCAGATATATGTATATTTATCCTTGATCTGCGACTTATAGTTTTCGAGAAAATTAAGTTTTGGGGAGACTGTTAAAAAAGTAGTAGATTTTATTTCATCACCGATCTAAAAAATGTTTATGCAGAGTTGTAGCTACATTTATTCCGAGTCCAAATATATATTTATCCTTGATCTGCGACTTATAGTTTTTGAGAAAATTAAGTTTTGGGGAGACTGTTAAAAAAGTAGTAGATTTTATTTCATCACCGATCTAAAAAATGTTTATGCAGAGTTGTAGCTACATTTATTCCGAGTCCAAATATATATTTATCCTTGATCTGCGACTTATAGTTTTTGAGAAAATTAAGTTTTGGGGAGACTGTTAAAAAAGTAGTAGATTTTATTTCATCACCGATCTAAAAAATGTTTATGCAGAGTTGTAGCTACATTTATTCCGAGTCCAAATATATATTTATCCTTGATCTGCGACTTATAGTTTTTGAGAAAATTAAGTTTTGGGGAGACTGTTAAAAAAGTAGTAGATTTTATTTCATCACCGATCTAAAAAATGTTTATGCAGAGTTGTAGCTACATTTATTCCGAGTCCAAATATATATTTATCCTTGATCTGCGACTTATAGTTTTTGAGAAAATTAAGTTTTGGGGAGACTGTTAAAAAAGTAGTAGATTTTTTTTCATCACCGATCTAAATAATTTTTAAGCAGAATTGTAGCTACATTTATTCCGTATGCAAATATATAATTGGCCTTGATCTGCGACTCATAGTTTTCGAGAAAATGCAATTTTTGTGTGACTGGATTTCTTGCAATCATTTAATTTTTGAATGTAATCACAACAATTACAAATAAAAATTATGTGAAACATATTTTAATTTAAGCAGTTTTATCTATGAACTTTGCGTTTGTTTAAAAGTTGCTTTAGTTTTGGCCAACACTGTATATTTATCCTTGATCTGCGACTTATAGTTTTCGAGAAAATTAAGTTTTGGGGGGGCTGTTAAAAAAGTAGTAGATTTTTTTCATCACCGATCTAAAAAATGTTTATGCAGAGTTGTAGCTACATTTATTCCGAGTCCAAATATATATTTATCCTTGATCTGCGACTTATAGTTTTCGAGAAAATTAAGTTTTGGGGAGACTGTTAGAAAAGTAGTAGATTTTATTTCATCACCGATCTAAAAAATGTTTATGCAGAGTTGTAGCTACATTTATTCCGAGTCCAAATATATATTTATCCTTGATCTGCGACTTATAGTTTTCGAGAAAATTAAGTTTTGGGGAGACTGTTAAAAAAGTAGTAGATTTTTTTTCATCACCGATCTAAAAAATGTTTATGCAGAGTTGTAGCTACATTTATTCCGAGTCCAGATATATATTTATCCTTGATCTGCGACTTATAGTTTTCGAGAAAATTAAGTTTTGGGGAGACTGTTAAAAAGTAGTAGATTTTATTTCATCACCGATCTAAAACATGTTTATGCAGAGTTGTAGCTACATTTATTCCGAGTCCAGATATATATTTATCCTTGTTCTGCGACTTATAGTTTTCGAGAAAATTAAGTTTTGGGGAGACTGTTAAAAAAGTAGTAGATTTTTTTTCATCACCGATCTAAAAAATGTTTATGCAGAGTTGTAGCTACATTTATTCCGAGTCCAGATATATATTTATCCTTGTTCTGCGACTTATAGTTTTCGAGAAAATTAAGTTTTGGGGAGATTTTTTTTCATCACTGATCTAAAAAATATTTATGCAGAGTTGTAGCTACATTTATTCCGAGTCCAGATATATATTTATCCTTGATCTGCGACTTATAGTTTTCGAGAAAATTAAGTTTT
Source organism: Blera fallax (assembly GCA_946965025.1). Classification (NCBI taxonomy): domain Eukaryota; kingdom Metazoa; phylum Arthropoda; class Insecta; order Diptera; family Syrphidae; genus Blera; species Blera fallax. Next base: position 56,312,404 of record OX337246.1, read on the forward strand.
GGGGAGACTGCTGAAAAAGTAGTAGATTTTTTTTCATCACCGATCTAAAAAATGTTTATGCAGAGTTGTAGCTACATTTATTCCGAGTCCAGATATATATTTATCCTTGATCTGCGACTTATAGTTTTCGAAAAAATTAAGTTTTGGGGAGACTGTTAAAAAAGTAGTAGATTTTATTTCATTACCGATCTAAAAAATGTTTATACAGAGTTGTAGCTACATTTATTCCGAGTCCAAATATATATTTATCCTTGATCTGCGGCTTATAGTTTTCGAGAAAATTAAGTTTTGGGGAGACTGTTAAAAAAGTAGTAGATTTTTTTTCATCACCGATCTAAATAATTTTTAAGCAGAATTGTAGCTACATTTATTCCGTATGCAAATATATAATTGGCCTTGATCTGCGACTCATAGTTTTCGAGAAAATGCAATTTTTGTGTGACTGGATTTCTTGCAATCATTTAATTTTTGAATGTAATCACAACAATTACAAATAAAAATTATGTGAAACATATTTTAATTTAAGCAGTTTTATCTATGAACTTTGCGTTTGTTTAAAAGTTGCTTTAGTTTTGGCCAACACTGTATATTTATCCTTGATCTGCGACTTATAGTTTTCGAGAAAATTAAGTTTTGGGGGGGCTGATAAAAAAGTAGTAGATTTTTTTCATCACCGATCTAAAAAATGTTTATGCAGAGTTGTAGCTACATTTATTCCGAGTCCAAATATATATTTATCCTTGATCTGCGACTTATAGTTTTCGAGAAAATTAAGTTTTGGGGAGACTGTTAGAAAAGTAGTAGATTTTATTTCATCACCGATCTAAAAAATGTTTATGCAGAGTTGTAGCTACATTTATTCCGAGTCCAAATATATATTTATCCTTGATCTGCGACTTATAGTTTTCGAGAAAATTAAGTTTTGGGGAGACTGTTAAAAAAGTAGTAGATTTTTTTTCATCACCGATCTAAAAAATGTTTATGCAGAGTTGTAGCTACATTTATTCCGAGTCCAGATATATATTTATCCTTGATCTGCGACTTATAGTTTTCGAGAAAATTAAGTTTTGGGGAGACTGTTAAAAAAGTAGTAGATTTTATTTCATTACCGATCTAAAAAATGTTTATGCAGAGTTGTAGCTACATTTATTCCGAGTCCAAATATATATTTATCCTTGATCTGCGACTTATAGTTTTCGAGAAAATTAAGTTTTGGGGAGACTGTTAAAAAAGTAGTAGATTTACTTTCATCACCGATCTAAAAATGTTTATGCAGAGTTGTAGCTACATTTATTCCGAGTCCAAATATATATTTATCCTCGATCTGCGACTTATAGTTTTCGAGAAAATTAAGTTTTGGGGAGACTGTTAAAAAAGTAGTAGATTTTATTTCATCACCGATCTAAAAAATGTTTATGCAGAGTTGTAGCTACATTTATTCCGAGTCCAAATATATATTTATCCTTGATCTGCGACTTAAAGTTTTCGAGAAAATTAAGTTTTGGGGAGACTATTAAAAAAGTAGTAGATTTTATTTCATCACCGATCTAAAAAATGTTTATGCAGAGTTGTAGCTACATTTATTCCGAGTCCAAATATATACTTATCCTTGATCTGCGACTTATAGTTTTGGGGAGACTGTTAAAAAAGTAGTAGATTTTTTTTCATCACCGATCTAAAAAATGTTTATGCAGAGTTGTAGCTACATTTATTCCGAGTCCAAATATATATTTATCCTTGATCTGCGACTTATAGTTTTCGAGAAAATTAAGTTTTGGGGAGACTGTTAAAAAAGTAGTAGATTTTATTTCATCACCGATCTAAAAAATGTTTATGCAGAGTTGTAGCTACATTTATTCCGAGTCCAAATATATATTTATCCTTGATCTGCGACTTATAGTTTTCGAGAAAATTAAGTTTTGGGGAGACTGTTAAAAAAGTAGTAGATGTTTTTTATCACCGATCTAAAAAATGTTTATGCAGAGTTGTAGCTACATTTATTCCGAGTCCAGATATATGTATATTTATCCTTGATCTGCGACTGATAGTTTTCGAGAAAATTAAGTTTTGGGGAGACTGTTAAAAAAGTAGTAGATTTTATTTCATCACCGATCTAAAAAATGTTTATGCAGAGTTGTAGCTACATTTATTCCGAGTCCAAATATATATTTATCCTTGATCTGCGACTTATAGTTTTCGAGAAAATTAAGTTTTGGGGAGACTGTTAAAAAAGTAGTAGATGTTTTTATCACCGATCTAAAAAATGTTTATGCAGAGTTGTAGCTACATTTATTCCGAGTCCAGATATATGTATATTTATCCTTGATCTGCGACTTATAGTTTGCGAAAAAATTAAGTTTTGGGGAGACTGTTAAAAAAGTAGTAGATTTTATTTCATCACCGATCTAAAAAATGTTTATGCAGAGTTGTAGCTACATTTATTCCGAGTCCAAATATATACTTATCCTTGATCTGCGACTTATAGTTTTGGGGAGACTGTTAAAAAAGTAGTAGATTTATTTTCATCACCGATCTAAAAAATGTTTATGCAGAGTTGTAGCTACATTTATTACGAGTCCAAATATATATTTATCCTTGATCTGCGACTTATAGTTTTCGGGAAAATTAAGTTTTGGGGAGACTGTTAAAAAAGTAGTAGATTTTATTTCATCACCGATCTAAAAAATGTTTATGCAGAGTTGTAGCTACATTTATTCCGAGTCCAAATATATATTTATCCTTGATCTGCGACTTATAGTTTTCGAGAAAATTAAGTTTTGGGGAGACTGTTAAAAAAGTAGTAGATGTTTTTTATCACCGATCTAAAAAATGTTTATGCAGAGTTGTAGCTACATTTATTCCGAGTCCAGATATATGTATATTTATCCTTGATCTGCGACTTATAGTTTTCGAGAAAATTAAGTTTTGGGGAGACTGTTAAAAAAGTAGTAGATTTTATTTCATCACCGATCTAAAAAATGTTTATGCAGAGTTGTAGCTACATTTATTCCGAGTCCAAATATATATTTATCCTTGATCTGCGACTTATAGTTTTTGAGAAAATTAAGTTTTGGGGAGACTGTTAAAAAAGTAGTAGATTTTTTTTCATCACCGATCTAAATAATTTTTATGCAGAATTGTAGCTACATTTATTCCGTATGCAAATATATAATTGGAATTGATCTGCGACTCATAGTTTTCGAGAAAATTAAGTTTTGGGGAGACTGTTAAAAAAGTAGTAGATTTTTTTCATCACCGATCTAAATAATTTTTATGCAGAATTGTAGCTACATTTATTCCGTATGCAAATATATAATTGGCCTTGATCTGCGACTCATAGTTTTCGAGAAAATTAAGTTTTGGGGAGGCTGTTAAAAAAGTAGTAGATTTTTTTTCATCACCGATCTAAAAAATGTTTATGCAGAGTTGTAGCTACATTTATTCCGAGTCCAAATATATATTTATCCTTGATCTGCGACTTATAGTTTTCGAGAAAATTAAGTTTTGGGGAGACTGTTAAAAAAGTAGTAGATTTTTTTTCATCACCGATCTAAATAATTTTTATGCAGAATTGTAGCTACATTTATTCCGTTGTAGCTACATTTATTCCGAGTCCAAATATATATTTATCCTTGATCTGCGACTTATAGTTTTCGAGAAAATTAAGTTTTGGGGAGACTGTTAAAAAAGTAGTAGATTTTATTTCAATACCGATCTAAAAAATGTTTTTGCAGAGTTGTAGCTACATTTATTCCGAGTCCAAATATATATTTATCCTTGATCTGCGACTTATAGTTTTCGAGAAAATTAAGTTTTGGGGAGACTGTTAAAAAAGTAGTAGATTTTATTTCATCACCGATCTAAAAAATGTTTATGCAGAGTTGTAGCTACATTTATTCCGAGTCCAAATATAGATTTATCCTTGATCTGCGACTTATAGTTTTCGAGAAAATTAAGTTTTGGGGAGACTGTTAAAAAAGTAGTAGATTTTATTTCAATACCGATCTAAAAAATGTTTTTGCAGAGTTGTAGCTACATTTATTCCGAGTCCAAATATATATTTATCCTTGATCTGCGACTTATAGTTTTCGAGAAAATTAAGTTTTGGGGAGACTGTTAAAAAAGTAGTAGATTTTTTTTCATTACCGATCTAAATAATTTTTATGCAGAATTGTAGCTACATTTATTCCGTATGCAAATATATAATTGGCCTTGATCTGCGACTCATAGTTTTCGAGAAAATTAAGTTTTGGGGAGGCTGTTAAAAAAGTAGTAGATTTTTTTTCATCACCGATATAAAAAATGTTTATGCAGAGTTGTAGCTACATTTATTCCGAGTCCAGATATATATTTATCCTTGATCTGCGACTTATAGTTTTCGAGAAAATTAAGTTTTGGGGAGACTGTTAAAAAAGTAGTAGATTTTATTTCATTACCGATCTAAAAAATGTTTATACAGAGTTGTAGCTACATTTATTCCGAGTCCAAATATATATTTATCCTTGATCTGCGGCTTATAGTTTTCGAGAAAATTAAGTTTTGGGGAGACTGTTAAAAAAGTAGTAGATTTTTTTTCATCACCGATCTAAATAATTTTTATGCAGAATTGTAGCTACATTTATTCCGTATGCAAATATATAATTGGCCTTGATCTGCGACTCATAGTTTTCGAGAAAATGCAATTTTTGTGTGACTGGATTTCTTGCAATCATTTAATTTTTGAATGTAATCACAACAATTACAAATAAAAATTATGTGAAACACATTTTAATTTAAGCTGTTTTATCTATGAACTTTGCGTTTGTTTAAAAGTTGCTTTAGTTTTGGCCAACACTGTATATTTATCCTTGATCTGCGACTTATAGTTTTCGAGAAAATTAAGTTTTGGGGGGGCTGTTAAAAAAGTAGTAGATTTTTTTCATCACCGATCTAAAAAATGTTTATGCAGAGTTGTAGCTACATTTATTCCGAGTCCAAATATATATTTATCCTTGATCTGCGACTTAAAGTTCTCGAGAAAATTAAGTTTTGGGGAGACTGTTAAAAAAGTAGTAGATTTTATTTCATCACCGATCTAAAAAATGTTTATGCAGAGTTGTAGCTACATTTATTCCGAGTCCAAATATATATTTATCCTTGATCTGCGACTTATAGTTTTCGAGAAAATTAAGTTTTGGGGAGACTGTTAAAAAAGTAGTAGATTTTTTTTCATCACCGATCTAAAAAATGTTTATGCAGAGTTGTAGCTACATTTATTCCGAGTCCAGATATATATTTATCCTTGATCTGCGACTTATAGTTTTCGAGAAAATTAAGTTTTGGGGAGACTGTTAAAAAAGTAGTAGATTTTATTTCATTACCGATCTAAAAAATGTTTATGCAGAGTTGTAGCTACATTTATTCCGAGTCCAAATATATATTTATCCTTGATCTGCGACTTATAGTTTTCGAGAAAATTAAGTTTTGAGGAGACTGTTAAAAAAGTAGTAGATTTTATTTCAATACCGATCTAAAAAATGTTTTTGCAGAGTTGTAGCTACATTTATTCCGAGTCCAAATATATATTTATCCTTGATCTGCGACTTATAGTTTTCGAGAAAATTAAGTTTTGGGGAGACTGTTAAAAAAGTAGTAGATTTTATTTCATCACCGATCTAAAAAATGTTTATGCAGAGTTGTAGCTACATTTATTCCGAGTCCAAATATATATTTATCCTTGATCTGCGACTTATAGTTTTCGAGAAAATTAAGTTTTGGGGAGACTGTTAAAAAAGTAGTAGATTTTATTTCAATACCGATCTAAAAAATGTTTTTGCAGAGTTGTAGCTACATTTATTCCGAGTCCAAATATATATTTATCCTTGATCTGCGACTTATAGTTTTCGTGAAAATTAAGTTTTGGGGAGACTGTTAAAAAAGTAGTAGATTTTTTTTCATTACCGATCTAAATAATTTTTATGCAGAATTGTAGCTACATTTATTCCGTATGCAAATATATAATTGGCCTTGATCTGCGACTCATAGTTTTCGAGAAAATTAAGTTTTGGGGAGGCTGTTAAAAAAGTAGTAGATTTTTTTTCATCACCGATATAAAAAATGTTTATGCAGAGTTGTAGCTACATTTATTCCAAGTCCAGATATATATTTATCCTTGATCTGCGACTTATAGTTTTCGAGAAAATTAAGTTTTGGGGAGACTGTTAATAAAGTATGAGATTTTTTTTCATCACCGATCTAAATAATTTTTAAGCAGAATTGTAGCTACATTTATTCCGTATGCAAATATATAATTGGCCTTGATCTGCGACTCATAGTTTTCGAGAAAATGCAATTTTTGTGTGACTGGATTTCTTGCAATCATTTAATTTTTGAATGTAATCACAACAATTACAAATAAAAATTATGTGAAACACATTTTAATTTAAGCAGTTTTATCTATGAACTTTGCGTTTGTTTAAAAGTTGCTTTAGTTTTGGCCAACACTGTATATTTATCCTTGATCTGCGACTTATAGTTTTCGAGAAAATTAAGTTTTGGGGAGACTGATAAAAAAGTAGTAGATTTTTTTCATCACCTATCTAAAAAATGTTTATGCAGAGTTGTAGCTACATTTATTCCGAGTCCAAATATATATTTATCCTTGATCTGCGACTTATAGTTTTCGAGAAAATTAAGTTTTGGGGAGACTGTTGAAAAAGTAGTAGATTTTTTTTCATCACCGATCTAAAAAATGTTTATGCAGAGTTGTAGCTACATTTATTCCGAGTCAAGATATATATTTATCCTTGATCTGCGACTTATAGTTTGCGAGAAAATTAAGTTTTGGGGAGACTGTTAAAAAAGTAGTAGATTTTATTTCATTACCGATCTAAAAAATGTTTATGCAGAGTTGTAGCTACATTTATTCCGAGTCCAAATATATATTTATCCTTGATCTGCGACTTATAGTTTTCGAGAAAATTAAGTTTTGGGGAGACTGTTAAAAAAGTAGTAGATTTTATTTCATCACCGATCTAAAAAATGTTTATGCAGAGTTGTAGCTACATTTATTCCGAGTCCAGATATATATTTATCCTTGATCTGCGACTTATAGTTTTCGAGAAAATTAAGTTTTGGGGAGACTGTTAAAAAAGTAGTAGATTTTATTTCATTACCGATCTAAAAAATGTTTATGCAGAGTTGTAGCTACATTTATTCCGAGTCCAAATATATATTTATCCTTGATCTGCGACTTATAGTTTTCGAGAAAATTAAGTTTTGGGGAGACTGTTAAAAAAGTAGTAGATTTTATTTCATCACCGATCTAAAAAATGTTTATGCAGAGTTGTAGCTACATTTATTCCGAGTCCAAATATATATTTATCCTTGATCTGCGACTTATAGTTTTCGAGAAAATTAAGTTTTGGGGAGACTGTTAAAAAAGTAGTAGATGTTTTTTATCACCGATCTAAAAAATGTTTATGCAGAGTTGTAGCTACATTTATTCCGAGTCCAGATATATGTATATTTATCCTTGATCTGCGACTTATAGTTTTCGAGAAAATTAAGTTTTGGGGAGACTGTTAAAAAAGTAGTAGATTTTATTTCATCACCGATCTAAAAAATGTTTATGCAGAGTTGTAGCTACATTTATTCCGAGTCCAAATATATATTTATCCTTGATCTGCGACTTATAGTTTTTGAGAAAATTAAGTTTTGGGGAGACTGTTAAAAAAGTAGTAGATTTTTTTTCATCACCGATCTAAATAATTTTTATGCAGAATTGTAGCTACATTTATTCCGTATGCAAATATATAATTGGAATTGATCTGCGACTCATAGTTTTCGAGAAAATTAAGTTTTGGGGAGACTGTTAAAAAAGTAGTAGATTTTATTTCATTACCGATCTAAAAAATGTTTATACAGAGTTGTAGCTACATTTATTCCGAGTCCAAATATATATTTATCCTTGATCTGCGACTTATAGTTTTCGAGAAAATTAAGTTTTGGGGAAACTGTTAAAAAAGTAGTAGATTTTTTTCATCACCGATCTAAAAAATGTTTATGCAGAGTTGTAGCTACATTTATTCCGAGTCCAAATATATATTTGTCCTTGATCTGCGACTTAAAGGTCTCGAGAAAATTAAGTTTTGGGGAGACTGTTAAAAAAGTAGTAGATTTTATTTCATCACCGATCTAAAAAATGTTTATGCAGAGTTGTAGCTACATTTATTCCGAGTCCAAATATATATTTATCCTTGATCTGCGACTTATAGTTTTCGAGAAAATTAAGTTTTGGGGAGACTGTTAAAAAAGTAGTAGATTTTTTTTCATCACCGATCTAAAAAATGTTTATGCAGAGTTGTAGCTACATTTATTCCGAGTCCAGATATATATTTATCCTTGATCTGCGACTTATAGTTTTCGAGAAAATTAAGTTTTGGGGAGACTGTTAAAAAAGTAGTAGATTTTAGTTCATTACCGATCTAAAAAATGTTTATGCAGAGTTGTAGCTACATTTATTCCGAGTCCAAATATATATTTATCCTTGATCTGCGACTTATAGTTTTCGAGAAAATTAAGTTTTGGGGAGACTGTTAAAAAAGTAGTAGATTTTATTTCATCACCGATCTAAAAAATGTTTATGCAGAGTTGTAGCTACATTTATTCCGAGTCCAAATATATATTTATCCTTGATCTGCGGCTTATAGTTTTCGAGAAAATTAAGTTTTGGGGAGACTGTTAAAAAAGTAGTAGATTTTATTTCATCACCGATCTAAAAAATGTTTATGCAGAGTTGTAGCTACATTTATTCCGAGTCCAAATATATATTTATCCTTGATCTGCGACTTATAGTTTTCGAGAAAATTAAGTTTTGGGGAGACTGTTAAAAAAGTAGTAGATTTTTTTTCATTACCGATCTAAATAATTTTTATGCAGAATTGTAGCTACATTTATTCCGTATGCAAATATATAATTGGCCTTGATCTGCGACTCATAGTTTTCGAGAAAATGCAATTTTTGTGTGACTGGATTTCTTGCAATCATTTAATTTTTGAATGTAATCACAACAATTACAAATAAAAATTATGTGAAACACATTTTAATTTAAGCAGTTTTATCTATGAACTTTGCGTTTGTTTAAAAGTTGCTTTAGTTTTGGCCAACACTGTATATTTATCCTTGATCTGCGACTTATAGTTTTCGAGAAAATTAAGTTTTGGGGGGGCTGTTAAAAAAGTAGTAGATTTTTTTCATCACCTATCTAAAAAATGTTTATGCAGAGTTGTAGCTACATTTATTCCGAGTCCAAATATATATTTATCCTTGATCTGCGACTTATAGTTTTCGAGAAAATTAAGTTTTGGGGAGACTGTTAAAAAAGTAGTAGATTTTTTTTCATCACCGATCTAAAAAATGTTTATGCAGAGTTGTAGCTACATTTATTCCGAGTCCAGATATATATTTATCCTTGATCTGCGACTTATAGTTTGCGAGAAAATTAAGTTTTGGGGAGACTGTTAAAAAAGTAGTAGATTTTATTTCATTACCGATCTAAAAAATGTTTATGCAGAGTTGTAGCTACATTTATTCCGAGTCCAAATATATATTTATCCTTGATCTGCGACTTATAGTTTTCGAGAAAATTAAGTTTTGGGGAGACTGTTAAAAAAGTAGTAGATTTTATTTCATCACCGATCTAAAAAATGTTTATGCAGAGTTGTAGCTACATTTATTCCGAGTCCAGATATATATTTATCCTTGATCTGCGACTTATAGTTTTCGAGAAAATTAAGTTTTGGGGAGACTGTTAAAAAAGTAGTAGATTTTATTTCATTACCGATCTAAAAAATGTTTATGCAGAGTTGTAGCTACATTTATTCCGAGTCCAAATATATATTTATCCTTGATCTGCGACTTATAGTTTTCGAGAAAATTAAGTTTTGGGGAGACTGTTAAAAAAGTAGTAGATTTTATTTCATCACCGATCTAAAAAATGTTTATGCAGAGTTGTAGCTACATTTATTCCGAGTCCAAATATATATTTATCCTTGATCTGCGACTTATAGTTTTCGAGAAAATTAAGTTTTGGGGAGACTGTTAAAAAAGTAGTAGATTTTTTTTCATTACCGATCTAAATAATTTTTATGCAGAATTGTAGCTACATTTATTCCGTATGCAAATATATAATTGGCCTTGATCTGCGACTCATAGTTTTCGAGAAAATTAAGTTTTGGGGAGGCTGTTAAAAAAGTAGTAGATTTTTTTTCATCACCGATCTAAAAAATGTTTATGCAGAGTTGTAGCTACATTTATTCCGAGTCCAAATATATATTTATCCTTGATCTGCGACTTATAGTTTTTGAGAAAATTAAGTTTTGGGGAGACTGTTAAAAAAGTAGTAGATTTTTTTTCATCACCGATCTAAATAATTTTTATGCAGAATTGTAGCTACATTTATTCCGTATGCAAATATATAATTTTCCTTGATCTGCGACTCATAGTTTTCGAGAAAATTAAGGTTTGGGGAGGCTATTAAAAAAGTAGTAGATTTTTTTTCATCACCGATCTAAAAAACGTTTATGCAGAGTTGTAGCTACATTTATTCCGAGTAAAGATATATATTTATCCTTGATCTGCGACTTATAGTTTTCGAGAAAATTAAGTTTTGGGGAGACTGTTAAAAAAGTAGTAGATTTTATTTCATCACCGATCTAAAAAATGTTTATGCAGAGTTGTAGCTACATTTATTCCGAGTCCAAATATATATTTATCCTTGATCTGCGACTTATAGTTTTTGAGAAAATTAAGTTTTGGGGAGACTGTTAAAAAAGTAGTAGATTTTTTTTCATCACCGATCTAAATAATTTTTATGCAGAATTGTAGCTACATTTATTCCGTATGCAAATATATAATTTTCCTTGATCTGCGACTCATAGTTTTCGAGAAAATTAAGGTTTGGGGAGGCTATTAAAAAAGTAGTAGATTTTTTTTCATCACCGATCTAAAAAACGTTTATGCAGAGTTGTAGCTACATTTATTCCGAGTAAAGATATATATTTATCCTTGATCTGCGACTTATAGTTTTCGAGAAAATTAAGTTTTGGGGAGACTGTTAAAAAAGTAGTAGATTTTATTTCATTACCGATCTAAAAAATGTTTATACAGAGTTGTAGCTACATTTATTCCGAGTCCAAATATATATTTATCCTTGATCTGCGACTTATAGTTTTCGAGAAAATTAAGTTTTGGGGAGACTGTTAAAAAAGTAGTAGATTTTATTTCATCACCGATCTAAAAAATGTTTATGCAGAGTTGTAGCTACATTTATTCCGAGTCCAAATATATATTTATCCTTGATCTGCGACTTATAGTTTTCGAGAAAATTAAGTTTTGGGGAGACTGTTAAAACAGTAGTAGATTTTATTTCATCACCGATCTAAAAAATGTTTATGCAGAGTTGTAGCTACATTTATTCCGAGTCCAAATATATATTTATCCTTGATCTGCGACTTATAGTTTTTGAGAAAATTAAGTTTTGGGGAGACTGTTAAAAAAGTAGTAGATTTTTTTTCATCACCGATCTAAATAATTTTTATGCAGAATTGTAGCTACATTTATTCCGTATGCAAATATATAATTGGCCTTTATCTGCGACTCATAGTTTTCGAGAAAATTAAGTTTTGGGGAGGCTGTTATAAAAGTAGTAGATTTTTTTTCATCACCGATCTAAAAAAATGTTTATGCAGAGTTGTAGCTACATTTATTCCGAGTCCAAATATATATTTATCCTTGATCTGCGACTTATAGTTTTCGAGAAAATTAAGTTTTGGGGAGACTGTTAAAAAAGTATTAGATTTTATTTCAATACCGATCTAAAAAATGTTTTTGCAGAGTTGTAGCTACATTTATTCCGAGTCCAAATATATATTTATCCTTGATCTGCGACTTATAGTTTTCGAGAAAATTAAGTTTTGGGGAGACTGTTAAAAAAGTAGTAGATTTTATTTCATCACCGATCTAAAAAATGTTTATGCAGAGTTGTAGCTACATTTATTCCGAGTCCAAATATATATTTATCCTTGATCTGCGACTTATAGTTTTCGAGAAAATTAAGTTTTGGGGAGACCGTTAAAAAAGTAGTAGATTTTTTTTCATTACCGATCTAAATAATTTTTATGCAGAATTGTAGCTACATTTATTCCGTATGCAAATATATAATTGGCCTTGATCTGCGACTCATAGTTTTCGAGAAAATTAAGTTTTGGGGAGGCTGTTAAAAAAGTAGTAGATTTTTTTTCATCACCGATATAAAAAATGTTTATGCAGAGTTGTAGCTACATTTATTCCGAGTCCAGATATATATTTATCCTTGATCTGCGACTTATAGTTTTCGAGAAAATTAAGTTTTAGGGAGACTGCTGAAACAGTAGTAGATTTTTTTTCATCACCGATCTAAAAAATGTTTATGCAGAGTTGTAGCTACATTTATTCCGAGTCCAGATATATATTTATCCTTGATCTGCGACTTATAGTTTTCGAGAAAATTAAGTTTTGGGGAGACTGTTAAAAAAGTAGTAGATTTTATTTCATTACCGATCTAAAAAATGTTTATACAGAGTTGTAGCTACATTTATTCCGAGTCCAAATATATATTTATCCTTGATCTGCGGCTTATAGTTTTCGAGAAAATTAAGTTTTGGGGAGACTGTTAAAAAAGTAGTAGATTTTTTTTCATCACCGATCTAAATAATTTTTATGCAGAATTGTAGCTACATTTATTCCGTATGCAAATATATAATTGGCCTTGATCTGCGACTCATAGTTTTCGAGAAAATGCAATTTTTGTGTGACTGGATTTCTTGCAATCATTTAATTTTTGAATGTAATCACAACAATTACAAATAAAAATTATGTGAAACACATTTTAATTTAAGCAGTTTTATCTATGAACTTTGCGTTTGTTTAAAAGTTGCTTTAGTTTTGGCCAACACTGTATATTTATCCTTGATCTGCGACTTATAGTTTTCGAGAAAATTAAGTTTTGGGGGGGCTGTTAAAAAAGTTTTTTTTTTTTTTTTTTTTTTTTTGTTGATGAAGGTGAAAATCTCGAAAGACACAATGGGGTTAGAAACCCAAAGTAGTGTGGGACTCTAACCGCACTAAAAACACCTCCTTGATCATAACCAATCAACTAGTGATCGACAAAGATTTTATTTTCAACGTTTAGTTGGGTTTGAGAAGGTATTATACTTTAAATACGGGCTCTCATAATTGTCAAAAAAGTTCATGGGGCTTGGTTCTTCTTAACCTACGAATATTATTTCGTACATTTAAGACATCGTCTATCTCAGGATTGATATGCATCTGCAAACGCTCGTTGTGACGCATTGCGTACTTTTTAATTGTATCTTCTACGAGGTCAATCTGCAAATCTCGATGCAAGTCACTATTTCTAATGTACCATGGGGCATTCACTATTCCCCGAAGGACCTTATTTTGAAATGTTTGCAACATTTGTACATTTGTTTTCTTTGTGCAACCCCATAATTGGATACCATATGTCCAAACGGGTTTTAATATCTGATTGTATAATAGGATTTTATTCTCAATGGACAGTTCTGAGTTATATCCTAACAACCAATAGAGTTTTCTATATCTAATATTTAGATCTTCTACTTTCTTTTTCACATGTTCCTTCCATTTCAGTTTAGCATCCAGATTCATACCGAGATACTTAGCTGTGTTAGAGTAAGGAACTACTTGATTATTAATAACCACTGGAAGATTCGTTATTTTTTTATTTGTAAAATTGATATGGATGGACTTTGACTCATTAAGTTTAATTCGCCATCGCTGCGTCCAATCACATATCTCGTTAATTGAATTTTGTAGCTTTTCTGTAGCTTTAGCCACACATCCATCTGTTGATAGAAGAGCAGTGTCGTCTGCAAATGTGGCTATCATGGTATCACTCGCATGCGGTATATCACTCGTATATAATAAATACAGGGTGGGTCCTAGAACACTTCCCTGTGGAACACCTGCTTGTATTTCTTTAAGTTCAGAATACACTGAGCCATAACGAACTCTAAAGAATCTATTACCTATATAAGATTTAAGGATCTCATAGTACTGTCTAGGTAGATCCCTATGAAGTTTAAACTCTAAACCCTTATGCCAAACTTTATCAAAAGCCTGCGCAACGTCCAAGAATATTGCAGAACAAATTTGTTTTTCTTCCAGTGCCTTTTCTATAACATTAGTTATACGATGCACCTGGTCTATCGTCGAGTGTTTATTCCTAAACCCGAATTGATGGGTAGGGATAAGCTTTCTTTGCTCTATAATTGGATCTAACCTTTTAAGAAGGAGTTTCTCGAAAAGTTTTGAAAATAACGGTAAAAGTGAGATCGGCCTATATGAGGTAACTTCTGATAAAAGCTTACCTTGTTTAGGAATAACAATAATTTCTGCTATCTTCCAGTGATGTGGGACATACCTTTGTTTAAAGCAAGCATTAATTATAAGCTTGAGTTTCAACAAAGCAGTTGGAGGAAGTTCCTTCAAAATTTGAGCAGTTATAAGATCATAACCTGGTGATTTTCTATTATTTAGATTATGAATACATGTCTCGATCTCTCTTAATGAAACATAAGGAATTTCCTTTTCGTCTACTCTGTTATAGAAATCAAGATCTTCATTTGCTACCCTAGGTGGAAACGGTTTGAAAACATTTGAAAGGTGCTGACAAAAGAGTTTAACCTTTTCCTTTGGATCGCCGATCCATTTCCCATCAGATGTTTTCAACGGGGGATCTTGCGCTTGAGGTCTCTTTAAACGTTTAGCAGCCTTCCAAAGGGAGTAGTCTGTGACTTTGTCAGCTGTTAGATTACAAAGGTATTTAGTTAGAGAATCATTTTTGAATTCAGTAATAGTTTTTTTAAGCCTATTATTGAGTCTATTAAAAATGGTTTTATCGCCAGGATATCTTGTCGCTTGCCATTTTCTACGAGCTCTTCTCTTTTCAAGTATAAGTTGCTTGATTTCTGCGGGGTATTTCACCGAAGCCTGTTTTTTTTGTTGATTAGTCGGTGTACTATCTTCTGCTGCCTGTTGCACATCGGCAATGAATTGTTCTGTTTCAATGTCAATATGTTTTGTTGTGACTAGTGGGGACCTAAGGTTAATGAAACCTTCGATGAGTTCTCTGAATTTACACCAGTTCGTTCTTTTGTTTGTTAGTCGTGGGTTTTTTATCTGTTCTATCGATAAACCATTGACTGTTAGGATTATAGGTGTATGATCCGATGACAGATCATCACTGCTTTTAACTTTAACTTCTTTTCTATTAATACCTTTCGTTATGAAGAAGTCGATAACATCTGGTATTTTCGCTGGGTCAGATGGCCAATTAGTTGGTGATCCAGTCGAAATAAATTCACAGTTAAAATTTCGCCCTGATTTGTAGAGCTTCCTGCCTTTTGTTGTTATTAGTCTTGACCCCCAATATGTATGTTTTGCATTAAAATCACCACCGATGATGAAGTTGTTACCTAACATTTGAAAGAGATCAATTAGGTCTTCCTCTGTAGGCGAGTGCTTGGGTGGGCAGTATATCGCAGCTATTTTAAACTCCTTGCCTTTAGTTTCTATATTTATTGTCGCTACTTGCATTGTTTGTTTTGCTATTTTTGGCAATTCGTAATGATCCAAAGTACTTTTCACGATCACAGCACTCCCTCCCCTGGCACTGTCAGCTGGATGAGGAGAGTGAAAACAAAGGTACCCAGGAATTTTAATCTTAGTTCCCTGTTTGAAATGAGTTTCAGAAATCAGGCAAACATCAATATCTTCGTTACATAGAAAAACCTGAAATTCAGGGATGTGTTGGAGTAAACCATTTGCATTCCACGTTGCGACATTTAGATTATTTTTAATCATTAATATTTTGTTGTTTTTTTCCTGCTTCTTTGCTTAGCAGTTTAATAATTTTATCCTGATTATCCAATCTTTGGATAATAGTAATAAGCATTTCCTTTATCGATATTTCCTCTTCCTTTCGTGTATTTTTCACAATTTGGGAGTATGATTTACTTTCTACAGGTATGTTCGTTTTAGCAGCAATTGGCACTTTGTCTAGTTTCTTGTTTTCAGCGTTTACTTGTTGCTTGCTTTTATTATTGGATGTATTTCGTTGGTTGATTTTAGTAGCTTTACTTTTCCTTTCTTGATATTCTTTTGCCATCGGACAGCCTCTATAATTTGCTGGGTGATCACCATGACAGTTGATGCATTTTGCTTTCTCGTCCTTCTTTAGAGGACAATTATTTGTGGGATGTTTTCCTTCACATTTAACGCAAGCAAAATCTCTTTTACAGTAACTTTGCGTATGCCCGAAGGCTTGGCATCGTTTGCATTGGGGTATTGAGTTTGAATTCTTTCGAAGTGGCTCGATCTTAACAACAATACCCATTATTGATTTTATGTTATATATCTTTTCGACTTCTTCTTGATTATGAAAAGAGAGCATAAAAAGAGATAATTTTCTGTTTATTGTCATTGGTCGCCCATCACTACCTCGTGTGGTTTCTTTTTTAATTAGGTTTTTGGCTTCCAAAATCCTAAATTATTTATTACTTAAGTCTTCGACGATATCGTGTTCATCACACGAGAAGTGAAGGCCTCTGGCTACTACTTTAACTGGTCTAGTAGCTTTATTTTCATATGAGTGCCACTGGAACTTTGTTTTTGTCAATTCCTCAGTGATTTCTCTATATGTGTCACTGTCATCAACATTTATTTTCCATTTATTGTTATTATAGGATGTGAATTTACAAGACTTTTTCGTTTTTTTTTCTATTACTTTTTTTAACTCACCAAATCTGTCCACTCCCGAGATCATTATTGGTAATAATTCAGGACTGTCTTCTGCCTTGCGTTTTTTCGTAGGCCTTTTGTTTTTCTTTAGATGGCTGCCTATTTCCAGTGCGAGCTCCTCTTCATCTGTGAGGTATTCCTTTTCTCTACCCTGCTGGGCATTTTGGGCCGGACAATTGTTAGAGCAGTCCAGAATGGTGACCCTTTTTTCCAGCTCTCTTATTTGGTTTTGCAAACTTGCAACTATTGCTTCAAGATTTTTCCTTGCTTTAAGTTCAGCTTGCCATTCATTGTAATAGTTGTTTGTTTTTATTTTCGCTTGTGAATCTGTTTTAGGTTCACTTTCAATTATACTGGTTTCAGTTCCAGATTTCTGTTTTTGTATTTTCTGAATACTTACAATTACAGCGCTATCTTCGGCTCTAAGGCTTTTTGACGCTATCATTTTTGGTGGAGTTCTCGGCGTTAGTGAACTCCTTCTTGAGTTTTGTTTATGTAGCAATAAATGGTCCCCCCCAGAATCCATGGGACCGACCTCCAAGGAGGGTGGATTTTCCAGTTTACCTGGTCTGCCACCTGGGGTATTTCTATCGTTTGTTTTGTTCATTGCCATATTTGTTCTGGTAACCGTATTTGTTTTATTGGGTAGTACAGTCATTTCTACACACAAACCCCCTACCAGGAGGACCGGGTCATTTGTTTTTTTTTTTTTTTTTTCCAAGTTTTGCGAAGTTTTCGTCTCCGCTTTGTGGATTTTAGTCGCCTCTTACGACAGGCATGCCTACCTCGGATATATTCTAACCCCTATCCGAAGGGGTTAAAAAAGTAGTAGATTTTTTTCATCACCGATCTAAAAAATGTTTATGCAGAGTTGTAGCTACATTTATTCCGAGTCCAAATATATATTTATCCTTGATCTGCGACTTAAAGTTCTCGAGAAAATTAAGTTTTGGGGAGACTGTTAAAAAAGTAGTAGATTTTATTTCATCACCGATCTAAAAAATGTTTATGCAGAGTTGTAGCTACATTTATTCCGAGTCCAAATATATATTTATCCTTGATCTGCGACTTATAGTTTTCGAGAAAATTAAGTTTTGGGGAGACTGTTAAAAAAGTAGTAGATTTTTTTTCATCAACGATCTAAAAAATGTTTATGCAGAGTTGTAGCTACATTTATTCCGAGTCCAGATATATATTTATCCTTGATCTGCGACTTATAGTTTTCGAGAAAATTAAGTTTTGGGGAGACTGTTAAAAAAGTAGTAGATTTTACTTCATTACCGATCTAAAAAATGTTTATGCAGAGTTGTAGCTACATTTATTCCGAGTCCAAATATATATTTATCCTTGATCTGCGACTTATAGTTTTCGAGAAAATTAAGTTTTGGGGAGACTATTAAAAAAGTAGTAGATTTTATTTCATCACCGATCTAAAAAATGTTTATGCAGAGTTGTAGCTACATTTATTCCGAGTCCAAATATATACTTATCCTTGATCTGCGACTTATAGTTTTGGGGAGACTGTTAAAAAAGTAGTAGATTTTTTTTCATCACCGATCTAAAAAATGTTTATGCAGAGTTGTAGCTACATTTATTCCGAGTCCAAATATATATTTATCCTTGATCTGCGACTTATAGTTTTCGAGAAAATTAAGTTTTGGGGAGACTGTTAAAAAAGTAGTAGATTTTTTTTCATCACCGATCTAAAAAACGTTTATGCAGAGTTGTAGCTACATTTATTCCGAGTCCAGATATATATTTATCCTTGATCTGCGACTTATAGTTTTCGAGAAAATTAAGTTTTAGGGAGACTGTTAAAAAAGGAGTAGATTTTATTTCATTACCGATCTAAAAAATGTTTATACAGAGTTGTAGCTACATTTATTCCGAGTCCAAATATATATTTATCCTTGATCTGCGACTTATAGTTTTCGAGAAAATTAAGTTTTGGGGAGACTGTTAAAAAAGTAGTAGATTTTATTTCATCACCGATCTACAAAATGTTTATGCAGAGTTGTAGCTACATTTATTCCGAGTCCAAATATATATTTATCCTTGATCTGCGACTTATAGTTTTCGAGAAAATTAAGTTTTGGGGAGGCTGTTAAAAAGTAGTAGATTTTTTTTCATCACCGATCTAAAAAATGTTTATGCAGAGTTGTAGCTACATTTATTCCGAGTCCAAATATATATTTATCCTTGATCTGCGACTTATAGTTTTCGAGAAAATTAAGTTTTGGGGAGACTGTTAAAAAAGTAGTAGATTTTTTTTCATCACTGATCTAAAAAATATTTATGAAGAGTTGTAGCTACATTTATTCCGAGTCCAGATATATATTTATCCTTGATCTGCGACTTATAGTTTTCGAGAAAATTAAGTTTTGGGGAGACTGCTGAAAAAGTAGTAGATTTTTTTTCATCACCGATCTAAAAAATGTTTATGCAGAGTTGTAGCTACATTTATTCCGAATCCAGATATATATTTATCCTTGATCTGCGACTTATAGTTTTCGAGAAAATTAAGTTTTGGGGAGACTGTTAAAAAAGTAGTAGATTTTATTTCATTACCGATCTAAAAAATGTTTATACAGAGTTGTAGCTACATTTATTCCGAGTCCAAATATATATTTATCCTTGATCTGCGACTTATAGTTTTCGAGAAAATTAAGTTTTGGGGAGACTGTTAAAAAAGTAGTAGATTTTTTTTCATCACCGATCTAAATAATTTTTATGCAGAATTGTAGCTACATTTATTCCGTTGTAGCTACATTTATTCCGAGTCCAAATATATATTTATCCTTGATCTGCGACTTATAGTTTTCGAGAAAATTAAGTTTTGGGGAGACTATTAAAAAAGTAGTAGATTTTATTTCATTACCGATCTAAAAAATGTTTATGCAGAGTTGTAGCTACATTTATTCCGAGTCCAAATATATATTTATCCTTGATCTGCGACTTAGAGTTTTCGAGAAAATTAAGTTTTGGGGAGACTGTTAAAAAAGTAGTACATTTTATTTCATCACCGATCTAAAAAATGTTTATGCAGAGTTGTAGCTACATTTATTCCGAGTCCAAATATATATTTATCCTTGATCTGCGACTTATAGTTTTCGAGAAAATTAAGTTTTGGGGAGACTGTTAAAAAAGTAGTAGATTTTATATCATCACCGACCAAAAAAATGTTTATGCAGAGTTGTAGCTACATTTATTCCGAGTCCAAATATATATTTATCCTCGATCTGCGACTTATAGTTTTCGAGAAAATTAAGTTTTGGGGAGACTGTTAAAAAAGTAGTAGATTTTATTTCATCACCGATCTAAAAAATGTTTATGCAGAGTTGTAGCTACATTTATTCCGAGTCCAAATATATATTTATCCTTGATCTGCGACTTATAGTTTTCGAGAAAATTAAGTTTTGGGGAGACTGTTAAAAAAGTAGTAGATTTTATATCATCACCGACCAAAAAAATGTTTATGCAGAGTTGTAGCTACATTTATTCCGAGTCCAAATATATATTTATCCTTGATCTGCGACTTATAGTTTTGGGGAGACTGTTAAAAAAGTAGTAGATTTTTTTTCATCACCGATCTAAAAAATGTTTATGCAGAGTTGTAGCTACATTTATTCCGAGTCCAAATATATACTTATCCTTGATCTGCGACTTATAGTTTTGGGGAGACTGTTAAAAAAGTAGTAGATTTTTTTTCATCACCGATCTAAAAAACGTTTATGCAGAGTTGTAGCTACATTTATTCCGAGTCCAGATATATATTTATCCTTGATCTGCGACTTATAGTTTTCGAGAAAATTAAGTTTTAGGGAGACTGTTAAAAAAGGAGTAGATTTTATTTCATTACCGATCTAAAAAATGTTTATACAGAGTTGTAGCTACATTTATTCCGAGTCCAAATATATATTTATCCTTGATCTGCGACTTATAGTTTTCGAGAAAATTAAGTTTTGGGGAGACTGTTAAAAAAGTAGTAGATTTTATTTCATCACCGATCTAAAAAATGTTTATGCAGAGTTGTAGCTACATTTATTCCGAGTCCAAATATATATTTATCCTTGATCTGCGACTTATAGTTTTCGAGAAAATTAAGTTTTGGGGAGACTGTTAAAAAAGTGGTAGATTTTTTTTATCACCGATCTAAAAAATGCTTATGCAGAGTTGTAGCTACATTTATTCCGAGTCCAGATATATGTATATTTATCCTTGATCTGCGACTTATAGTTTTTGAGAAAATTAAGTTTTGGGGAGACTGTTAAAAAAGTAGTAGATTTTTTTTCATCACCGATCTAAATAATTTTTATGCAGAATTGTAGCTACATTTATTCCGTATGCAAATATATAATTGGCCTTGATCTGCGACTCATAGTTTTCGAGAAAATTAAGTTTTGGGGAGGCTGTTAAAAAGTAGTAGATTTTTTTTCATCACCGATCTAAAAAATGTTTATGCAGAGTTGTAGCTACATTTATTCCGAGTCCAAATATATATTTATCCTTGATCTGCGACTTATAGTTTTCGAGAAAATTAAGTTTTGGGGAGACTGTTAAAAAAGTAGTAGATTTTTTTTCATCACTGATCTAAAAAATATTTATGAAGAGTTGTAGCTACATTTATTCCGAGTCCAAATATATATTTATCCTTGATCTGCGACTTATAGTTTTCGAGAAAATTAAGTTTTGGGGAGACTGTTAAAAAAGTAGTAGATTTTATATCATCACCGACCAAAAAAATGTTTATGCAGAGTTGTAGCTACATTTATTCCGAGTCCAAATATATATTTATCCTTGATCTGCGACTTATAGTTTTGGGGAGACTGTTAAAAAAGTAGTAGATTTTTTTTCATCACCGATCTAAAAAATGTTTATGCAGAGTTGTAGCTACATTTATTCCGAGTCCAAATATATACTTATCCTTGATCTGCGACTTATAGTTTTGGGGAGACTGTTAAAAAAGTAGTAGATTTTTTTTCATCACCGATCTAAAAAACGTTTATGCAGAGTTGTAGCTACATTTATTCCGAGTCCAGATATATATTTATCCTTGATCTGCGACTTATAGTTTTCGAGAAAATTAAGTTTTAGGGAGACTGTTAAAAAAGGAGTAGATTTTATTTCATTACCGATCTAAAAAATGTTTATACAGAGTTGTAGCTACATTTATTCCGAGTCCAAATATATATTTATCCTTGATCTGCGACTTATAGTTTTCGAGAAAATTAAGTTTTGGGGAGACTGTTAAAAAAGTAGTAGATTTTTTTTCATCACCGATCTAAAAAACGTTTATGCAGAGTTGTAGCTACATTTATTCCGAGTCCAGATATATATTTATCCTTGATCTGCGACTTATAGTTTTCGAGAAAATTAAGTTTTAGGGAGACTGTTAAAAAAGGAGTAGATTTTATTTCATTACCGATCTAAAAAATGTTTATACAGAGTTGTAGCTACATTTATTCCGAGTCCAAATATATATTTATCCTTGATCTGCGACTTATAGTTTTCGAGAAAATTAAGTTTTGGGGAGACTGTTAAAAAAGTAGTAGATTTTATTTCATCACCGATCTAAAAAATGTTTATGCAGAGTTGTAGCTACATTTATTCCGAGTCCAAATATATATTTATCCTTGATCTGCGACTTATAGTTTTCGAGAAAATTAAGTTTTGGGGAGGCTGTTAAAAAGTAGTAGATTTTTTTTCATCACCGATCTAAAAAATGTTTATGCAGAGTTGTAGCTACATTTATTCCGAGTCCAAATATATATTTATCCTTGATCTGCGACTTATAGTTTTCGAGAAAATTAAGTTTTGGGGAGACTGTTAAAAAAGTAGTAGATTTTTTTTCATCACTGATCTAAAAAATATTTATGAAGAGTTGTAGCTACATTTATTCCGAGTCCAGATATATATTTATCCTTGATCTGCGACTTATAGTTTTCGAGAAAATTAAGTTTTGGGGAGACTGCTGAAAAAGTAGTAGATTTTTTTTCATCACCGATCTAAAAAATGTTTATGCAGAGTTGTAGCTACATTTATTCCGAGTCCAGATATATATTTATCCTTGATCTGCGACTTATAGTTTTCGAGAAAATTAAGTTTTGGGGAGACTGTTAAAAAAGTAGTAGATTTTATTTCATTACCGATCTAAAAAATGTTTATACAGAGTTGTAGCTACATTTATTCCGAGTCCAAATATATATTTATCCTTGATCTGCGACTTATAGTTTTCGAGAAAATTAAGTTTTGGGGAGACTGTTAAAAAAGTAGTAGATTTTTTTTCATCACCGATCTAAATAATTTTTATGCAGAATTGTAGCTACATTTATTCCGTTGTAGCTACATTTATTCCGAGTCCAAATATATATTTATCCTTGATCTGCGACTTATAGTTTTCGAGAAAATTAAGTTTTGGGGAGACTATTAAAAAAGTAGTAGATTTTATTTCATTACCGATCTAAAAAATGTTTATGCAGAGTTGTAGCTACATTTATTCCGAGTCCAAATATATATTTATCCTTGATCTGCGACTTAGAGTTTTCGAGAAAATTAAGTTTTGGGGAGACTGTTAAAAAAGTAGTACATTTTATTTCATCACCGATCTAAAAAATGTTTATGCAGAGTTGTAGCTACATTTATTCCGAGTCCAAATATATATTTATCCTTGATCTGCGACTTATAGTTTTGGGGAGACTGTTAAAAAAGTAGTAGATTTTTTTTCATCACCGATCTAAAAAATGTTTATGCAGAGTTGTAGCTACATTTATTCCGAGTCCAAATATATACTTATCCTTGATCTGCGACTTATAGTTTTGGGGAGACTGTTAAAAAAGTAGTAGATTTTTTTTCATCACCGATCTAAAAAACGTTTATGCAGAGTTGTAGCTACATTTATTCCGAGTCCAGATATATATTTATCCTTGATCTGCGACTTATAGTTTTCGAGAAAATTAAGTTTTAGGGAGACTGTTAAAAAAGGAGTAGATTTTATTTCATTACCGATCTAAAAAATGTTTATACAGAGTTGTAGCTACATTTATTCCGAGTCCAAATATATATTTATCCTTGATCTGCGACTTATAGTTTTCGAGAAAATTAAGTTTTGGGGAGACTGTTAAAAAAGTAGTAGATTTTTTTTCATCACCGATCTAAAAAACGTTTATGCAGAGTTGTAGCTACATTTATTCCGAGTCCAGATATATATTTATCCTTGATCTGCGACTTATAGTTTTCGAGAAAATTAAGTTTTAGGGAGACTGTTAAAAAAGGAGTAGATTTTATTTCATTACCGATCTAAAAAATGTTTATACAGAGTTGTAGCTACATTTATTCCGAGTCCAAATATATATTTATCCTTGATCTGCGACTTATAGTTTTCGAGAAAATTAAGTTTTGGGGAGACTGTTAAAAAAGTAGTAGATTTTATTTCATCACCGATCTAAAAAATGTTTATGCAGAGTTGTAGCTACATTTATTCCGAGTCCAAATATATATTTATCCTTGATCTGCGACTTATAGTTTTCGAGAAAATTAAGTTTTGGGGAGGCTGTTAAAAAGTAGTAGATTTTTTTTCATCACCGATCTAAAAAATGTTTATGCAGAGTTGTAGCTACATTTATTCCGAGTCCAAATATATATTTATCCTTGATCTGCGACTTATAGTTTTCGAGAAAATTAAGTTTTGGGGAGACTGTTAAAAAAGTAGTAGATTTTTTTTCATCACTGATCTAAAAAATATTTATGAAGAGTTGTAGCTACATTTATTCCGAGTCCAGATATATATTTATCCTTGATCTGCGACTTATAGTTTTCGAGAAAATTAAGTTTTGGGGAGACTGCTGAAAAAGTAGTAGATTTTTTTTCATCACCGATCTAAAAAATGTTTATGCAGAGTTGTAGCTACATTTATTCCGAGTCCAGATATATATTTATCCTTGATCTGCGACTTATAGTTTTCGAGAAAATTAAGTTTTGGGGAGACTGTTAAAAAAGTAGTAGATTTTATTTCATTACCGATCTAAAAAATGTTTATACAGAGTTGTAGCTACATTTATTCCGAGTCCAAATATATATTTATCCTTGATCTGCGACTTATAGTTTTCGAGAAAATTAAGTTTTGGGGAGACTGTTAAAAAAGTAGTAGATTTTTTTTCATCACCGATCTAAATAATTTTTATGCAGAATTGTAGCTACATTTATTCCGTTGTAGCTACATTTATTCCGAGTCCAAATATATATTTATCCTTGATCTGCGACTTATAGTTTTCGAGAAAATTAAGTTTTGGGGAGACTATTAAAAAAGTAGTAGATTTTATTTCATTACCGATCTAAAAAATGTTTATGCAGAGTTGTAGCTACATTTATTCCGAGTCCAAATATATATTTATCCTTGATCTGCGACTTAGAGTTTTCGAGAAAATTAAGTTTTGGGGAGACTGTTAAAAAAGTAGTACATTTTATTTCATCACCGATCTAAAAAATGTTTATGCAGAGTTGTAGCTACATTTATTCCGAGTCCAAATATATATTTATCCTTGATCTGCGACTTATAGTTTTCGAGAAAATTAAGTTTTGGGGAGACTGTTAAAAAAGTAGTAGATTTTATATCATCACCGACCAAAAAAATGTTTATGCAGAGTTGTAGCTACATTTATTCCGAGTCCAAATATATATTTATCCTCGATCTGCGACTTATAGTTTTCGAGAAAATTAAGTTTTGGGGAGACTGTTAAAAAAGTAGTAGATTTTATTTCATCACCGATCTAAAAAATGTTTATGCAGAGTTGTAGCTACATTTATTCCGAGTCCAAATATATATTTATCCTTGATCTGCGACTTATAGTTTTCGAGAAAATTAAGTTTTGGGGAGACTGTTAAAAAAGTAGTAGATTTTATATCATCACCGACCAAAAAAATGTTTATGCAGAGTTGTAGCTACATTTATTCCGAGTCCAAATATATATTTATCCTTGATCTGCGACTTATAGTTTTGGGGAGACTGTTAAAAAAGTAGTAGATTTTTTTTCATCACCGATCTAAAAAATGTTTATGCAGAGTTGTAGCTACATTTATTCCGAGTCCAAATATATACTTATCCTTGATCTGCGACTTATAGTTTTGGGGAGACTGTTAAAAAAGTAGTAGATTTTTTTTCATCACCGATCTAAAAAACGTTTATGCAGAGTTGTAGCTACATTTATTCCGAGTCCAGATATATATTTATCCTTGATCTGCGACTTATAGTTTTCGAGAAAATTAAGTTTTAGGGAGACTGTTAAAAAAGGAGTAGATTTTATTTCATTACCGATCTAAAAAATGTTTATACAGAGTTGTAGCTACATTTATTCCGAGTCCAAATATATATTTATCCTTGATCTGCGACTTATAGTTTTCGAGAAAATTAAGTTTTGGGGAGACTGTTAAAAAAGTAGTAGATTTTATTTCATCACCGATCTAAAAAATGTTTATGCAGAGTTGTAGCTACATTTATTCCGAGTCCAAATATATATTTATCCTTGATCTGCGACTTATAGTTTTCGAGAAAATTAAGTTTTGGGGAGACTGTTAAAAAAGTAGTAGATTTTTTTTATCACCGATCTAAAAAATGCTTATGCAGAGTTGTAGCTACATTTATTCCGAGTCCAGATATATGTATATTTATCCTTGATCTGCGACTCATAGTTTTCGAGAAAATTAAGTTTTGGGGAGGCTGTTAAAAAGTAGTAGATTTTTTTTCATCACCGATCTAAAAAATGTTTATGCAGAGTTGTAGCTACATTTATTCCGAGTCCAAATATATATTTATCCTTGATCTGCGACTTATAGTTTTCGAGAAAATTAAGTTTTGGGGAGGCTGTTAAAAAAGTAGCAGATTTTTTTCATCACCGATCTAAAAAATGTTTATGCAGAGTTGTAGCTACATTTATTCCGAGTCCAAATATATATTTATCCTTGATCTGCGACTTATAGTTTTGGGGAGACTGTTAAAAAAGTAGTAGATTTTTTTTCATCACCGATCTAAATAATTTTTATGCAGAATTGTAGCTACATTTATTCCGTTGTAGCTACATTTATTCCGTTGTAGCTACATTTATTCCGAGTCCAAATATATATTTATCCTTGATCTGCGACTTATAGTTTTCGAGGAAATTAAGTTTTGGGGAGACTATTAAAAAAGTAGTAGATTTTATTTCATTACCGATCTAAAAAATGTTTATGCAGAGTTGTAGCTACATTTATTCCGAGTCCAAATATATATTTATCCTTGATCTGCGACTTAGAGTTTTCGAGAAAATTAAGTTTTGGGGAGACTGTTAAAAAAGTAGTACATTTTATTTCATCACTGATCTAAAAAATGTTTATGCAGAGTTGTAGCTACATTTATTCCGAGTCCAAATATATATTTATCCTCGATCTGCGACTTATAGTTTTCGAGAAAATTAAGTTTTGGGGAGACTGTTAAAAAAGTAGTAGATTTTATTTCATCACCGATCTAAAAAATGTTTATGCAGAGTTGTAGCTACATTTATTCCGAGTCCAAATATATACTTATCCTTGATCTGCGACTTATAGTTTTGGGGAGACTGTTAAAAAAGTAGTAGATTTTTTTTCATCACCGATCTAAAAAATGTTTATGCAGAGTTGTAGCTACATTTATTCCGAGTCCAAATATATATTTATCCTTGATCTGCGACTTATAGTTTTCGAGAAAATTAAGTTTTGGGGAGGCTGTTAAAAAAGTAGCAGATTTTTTTCATCACCGATCTAAAAAATGTTTATGCAGAGTTGTAGCTACATTTATTCCGAGTCCAAATATATATTTATCCTTGATCTGCGACTTATAGTTTTGGGGAGACTGTTAAAAAAGTAGTAAATTTTTTTTATCACCGATCTAAAAAATGTTTATGCAGAGTTGTAGCTACATTTATTCCGAGTCCAAATATATATTTATCCTTGATCTGCGACTTATAGTTTTCGAGAAAATTAAGTTTTGGGGAGACTGTTAAAAAAGTAGTAGATTTTATTTCATCACCGATCTAAAAAATGTTTATGCAGAGTTGTAGCTACATTTATTCCGAGTCCAAATATATATTTATCCTTGATCTGCGACTTATAGTTTTCGAGAAAATTAAGTTTTGGGGAGACTGTTAAAAAAGTAGTAGATTTTATTTCATCACCGATCTAAAAAATGTTTATGCAGAGTTGTAGCTACATTTATTCCGAGTCCAAATATATATTTATCCTTGATCTGCGACTTATAGTTTTGGGGAGACTGTTAAAAAAGTAGTAGATTTTTTTTCATCACCGATCTAAAAAATGTTTATGCAGAGTTGTAGCTACATTTATTCCGAGTCCAAATATATATTTATCCTTGATCTGCGACTTATAGTTTTCGAGAAAATTAAGTTTTGGGGAGACTGCTAAAAAAATAGTAGATTTTTTTTCATCACTGATCTAAAAAATATTTATGCAGAGTTGTAGCTACATTTATTCCGAGTCCAGATATATATTTATCCTTGATCTGCGACTTATAGTTTTCGAGAAAATTAAGTTTTGGGGAGACTGCTGAAAAAGTAGTAAATTTTTTTTCATCACCGATCTAAAAAATGTTTATGCAGAGTTGTAGCTACATTTATTCCGAGTCCAGATATATATTTATCCTTGATCTGCGACTTATAGTTTTCGAGAAAATTAAGTTTTGGGGAGACTGTTAAAAAAGTAGTAGATTTATTTTCATTACCGATCTAAAAAATGTTTATACAGAGTTGTAGATACATTTATTCCGAGTCCAAATATATATTTATCCTTGATCTGCGACTTATAGTTTCCGAGAAAATTAAGTTTTGGGGAGACTGTTAAAAAAGTAGTAGATTTTTTTTCATCACCGATCTAAATAATTTTTATGCAGAATTGTAGCTACATTTATTCCGTTGTAGCTACATTTATTCCGAGTCCAAATATATATTTATCCTTGATCTGCCACTTATAGTTTTCGAGAAAATTAAGTTTTGGGGAGACTGTTAAAAAAGTAGTGGATTTTATTTCATCACCGATCTAAAAAATGTTTATGCAGAGTTGTTGCCACATTTATTCCGAGTTCAAATATATATTTATCCTTGATCTGCGACTTATAGTTTTCGAGAAAATTAAGTTTTGGGGAGACTGTTAAAAAAGTAGTACATTTTATTTCATCACCGATCTAAAAAATGTTTATGCAGAGTTGTAGCTACATTTATTCCGAGTCCAAATATATATTTATCCTTGATCTGCGACTTATAGTTTTCGAGAAAATTAAGTTTTGGGGAGACTGTTAAAAAAGTAGTAGATTTTTTTTCATCACTGATCTAAAAAATATTTATGAAGAGTTGTAGCTACATTTATTCCGAGTCCAGATATATATTTATCCTTGATCTGCGACTTATAGTTTTCGAGAAAATTAAGTTTTGGGGAGACTGCTGAAAAAGTAGTAGATTTTTTTTCATCACCGATCTAAAAAATGTTTATGCAGAGTTGTAGCTACATTTATTCCGAGTCCAAATATATATTTATCCTTGATCTGCGACTTATAGTTTTCGAGAAAATTAAGTTTTGGGGAGACTGTTAAAAAAGTAGTAGATTTTTTTTCATCACCGATCTAAATAATTTTTATGCAGAATTGTAGCTACATTTATTCCGTTGTAGCTACATTTATTCCGTTATAGCTACATTTATTCCGAGTCCAAATATATATTTATCCTTGATCTGCGACTTATAGTTTTCGAGAAAATTAAGTTTTGGGGAGACTATTAAAAAAGTAGTAGATTTTATTTCATTACCGATCTAAAAAATGTTTATGCAGAGTTGTAGCTACATTTATTCCGAGTCCAAATATATATTTATCCTTGATCTGCGACTTAGAGTTTTCGAGAAAATTAAGTTTTGGGGAGACTGTTAAAAAAGTAGTACATTTTATTTCATCACTGATCTAAAAAATGTTTATGCAGAGTTGTAGCTACATTTATTCCGAGTCCAAATATATATTTATCCTCGATCTGCGACTTATAGTTTTCGAGAAAATTAAGTTTTGGGGAGACTGTTAAAAAAGTAGTAGATTTTATTTCATCACCGATCTAAAAAATGTTTATGCAGAGTTGTAGCTACATTTATTCCGAGTCCAAATATATACTTATCCTTGATCTGCGACTTATAGTTTTGGGGAGACTGTTAAAAAAGTAGTAGATTTTTTTTCATCACCGATCTAAAAAATGTTTATGCAGAGTTGTAGCTACATTTATTCCGAGTCCAAATATATATTTATCCTTGATCTGCGACTTATAGTTTTCGAGAAAATTAAGTTTTGGGGAGGCTGTTAAAAAAGTAGCAGATTTTTTTCATCACCGATCTAAAAAATGTTTATGCAGAGTTGTAGCTACATTTATTCCGAGTCCAAATATATATTTATCCTTGATCTGCGACTTATAGTTTTGGGGAGACTGTTAAAAAAGTAGTAAATTTTTTTTATCACCGATCTAAAAAATGTTTATGCAGAGTTGTAGCTACATTTATTCCGAGTCCAAATATATATTTATCCTTGATCTGCGACTTATAGTTTTCGAGAAAATTAAGTTTTGGGGAGACTGTTAAAAAAGTAGTAGATTTTATTTCATCACCGATCTAAAAAATGTTTATGCAGAGTTGTAGCTACATTTATTCCGAGTCCAAATATATATTTATCCTTGATCTGCGACTTATAGTTTTCGAGAAAATTAAGTTTTGGGGAGACTGTTAAAAAAGTAGTAGATTTTATTTCATCACCGATCTAAAAAATGTTTATGCAGAGTTGTAGCTACATTTATTCCGAGTCCAAATATATATTTATCCTTGATCTGCGACTTATAGTTTTGGGGAGACTGTTAAAAAAGTAGTAGATTTTTTTTCATCACCGATCTAAAAAATGTTTATGCAGAGTTGTAGCTACATTTATTCCGAGTCCAAATATATATTTATCCTTGATCTGCGACTTATAGTTTTCGAGAAAATTAAGTTTTGGGGAGACTGCTAAAAAAATAGTAGATTTTTTTTCATCACTGATCTAAAAAATATTTATGCAGAGTTGTAGCTACATTTATTCCGAGTCCAGATATATATTTATCCTTGATCTGCGACTTATAGTTTTTGAGAAAATTAAGTTTTGGGGAGGCTGTTAAAAAAGTAGTAGATTTTTTTCATCACCGATCTAAAAAATGTTTATGCAGAGTTGTAGCTACATTTATTCCGAGTCCAAATATATATTTATCCTTGATCTGCGACTTATAGTTTCCGAGAAAATTAAGTTTTGGGGAGACTGTTAAAAAAGTAGTAGATTTTTTTTCATCACCGATCTAAATAATTTTTATGCAGAATTGTAGCTACATTTATTCCGTTGTAGCTACATTTATTCCGAGTCCAAATATATATTTATCCTTGATCTGCCACTTATAGTTTTCGAGAAAATTAAGTTTTGGGGAGACTGTTAAAAAAGTAGTGGATTTTATTTCATCACCGATCTAAAAAATGTTTATGCAGAGTTGTTGCCACATTTATTCCGAGTTCAAATATATATTTATCCTTGATCTGCGACTTATAGTTTTCGAGAAAATTAAGTTTTGGGGAGACTGTTAAAAAAGTAGTACATTTTATTTCATCACCGATCTAAAAAATGTTTATGCAGAGTTGTAGCTACATTTATTCCGAGTCCAAATATATATTTATCCTTGATCTGCGACTTATAGTTTTCGAGAAAATTAAGTTTTGGGGAGACTGTTAAAAAAGTAGTAGATTTTATTTCATCACCGATCTAAAAAATGTTTATGCAGAGTTGTAGCTACATTTATTCCGAGTCCAAATATATATTTATCCTTGATCTGCGACTTATAGTTTTGGGGAGACTGTTAAAAAAGTAGTAGATTTTTTTTCATCACCGATCTAAAAAATGTTTATGCAGAGTTGTAGCTACATTTATTCCGAGTCCAAATATATATTTATCCTTGATCTGCGACTTATAGTTTTCGAGAAAATTAAGTTTTGGGGAGACTGCTAAAAAAATAGTAGATTTTTTTTCATCACTGATCTAAAAAATATTTATGCAGAGTTGTAGCTACATTTATTCCGAGTCCAGATATATATTTATCCTTGATCTGCGACTTATAGTTTTTGAGAAAATTAAGTTTTGGGGAGGCTGTTAAAAAAGTAGTAGATTTTTTTCATCACCGATCTAAAAAATGTTTATGCAGAGTTGTAGCTACATTTATTCCGAGTCCAAATATATATTTATCCTTGATCTGCGACTTATAGTTTCCGAGAAAATTAAGTTTTGGGGAGACTGTTAAAAAAGTAGTAGATTTTTTTTCATCACCGATCTAAATAATTTTTATGCAGAATTGTAGCTACATTTATTCCGTTGTAGCTACATTTATTCCGAGTCCAAATATATATTTATCCTTGATCTGCCACTTATAGTTTTCGAGAAAATTAAGTTTTGGGGAGACTGTTAAAAAAGTAGTGGATTTTATTTCATCACCGATCTAAAAAATGTTTATGCAGAGTTGTTGCCACATTTATTCCGAGTTCAAATATATATTTATCCTTGATCTGCGACTTATAGTTTTCGAGAAAATTAAGTTTTGGGGAGACTGTTAAAAAAGTAGTACATTTTATTTCATCACCGATCTAAAAAATGTTTATGCAGAGTTGTAGCTACATTTATTCCGAGTCCAAATATATATTTATCCTTGATCTGCGACTTATAGTTTTCGAGAAAATTAAGTTTTGGGGAGACTGTTAAAAAAGTAGTAGATTTTATTTCATCACCGATCTAAAAATGTTTATGCAGAGTTGTAGCTACATTTATTCCGAGTCCAGATATATATTTATCCTTGATCTGCGACTTATAGTTTTTGAGAAAATTAAGTTTTGGGGAGACTGTTAAAAAAGTAGTACATTTTATTTCATCACCGATCTAAAAAATGTTTATGCAGAGTTGTAGCTACATTTATTCCGAGTCCAAATATATATTTATCCTTGATCTGCGACTTATAGTTTTCGAGAAAATTAAGTTTTGGGGAGACTGCTAAAAAAATAGTAGATTTTTTTTCATCACTGATCTAAAAAATATTTATGCAGAGTTGTAGCTACATTTATTCCGAGTCCAGATATATATTTATCCTTGATCTGCGACTTATAGTTTTTGAGAAAATTAAGTTTTGGGGAGGCTGTTAAAAAAGTAGTAGATTTTTTTCATCACCGATCTAAAAAATGTTTATGCAGAGTTGTAGCTACATTTATTCCGAGTCCAAATATATATTTATCCTTGATCTGCGACTTATAGTTTCCGAGAAAATTAAGTTTTGGGGAGACTGTTAAAAAAGTAGTAGATTTTTTTTCATCACCGATCTAAATAATTTTTATGCAGAATTGTAGCTACATTTATTCCGTTGTAGCTACATTTATTCCGAGTCCAAATATATATTTATCCTTGATCTGCCACTTATAGTTTTCGAGAAAATTAAGTTTTGGGGAGACTGTTAAAAAAGTAGTGGATTTTATTTCATCACCGATCTAAAAAATGTTTATGCAGAGTTGTTGCCACATTTATTCCGAGTTCAAATATATATTTATCCTTGATCTGCGACTTATAGTTTTCGAGAAAATTAAGTTTTGGGGAGACTGTTAAAAAAGTAGTACATTTTATTTCATCACCGATCTAAAAAATGTTTATGCAGAGTTGTAGCTACATTTATTCCGAGTCCAAATATATATTTATCCTTGATCTGCGACTTATAGTTTTCGAGAAAATTAAGTTTTGGGGAGACTGTTAAAAAAGTAGTAGATTTTATTTCATCACCGATCTAAAAAATGTTTATGCAGAGTTGTAGCTACATTTATTCCGAGTCCAAATATATATTTATCCTTGATCTGCGACTTATAGTTTTGGGGAGACTGTTAAAAAAGTAGTAGATTTTTTTTCATCACCGATCTAAAAAATGTTTATGCAGAGTTGTAGCTACATTTATTCCGAGTCCAAATATATATTTATCCTTGATCTGCGACTTATAGTTTTCGAGAAAATTAAGTTTTGGGGAGACTGCTAAAAAAATAGTAGATTTTTTTTCATCACTGATCTAAAAAATATTTATGCAGAGTTGTAGCTACATTTATTCCGAGTCCAGATATATATTTATCCTTGATCTGCGACTTATAGTTTTTGAGAAAATTAAGTTTTGGGGAGGCTGTTAAAAAAGTAGTAGATTTTTTTCATCACCGATCTAAAAAATGTTTATGCAGAGTTGTAGCTACATTTATTCCGAGTCCAAATATATATTTATCCTTGATCTGCGACTTATAGTTTCCGAGAAAATTAAGTTTTGGGGAGACTGTTAAAAAAGTAGTAGATTTTTTTTCATCACCGATCTAAATAATTTTTATGCAGAATTGTAGCTACATTTATTCCGTTGTAGCTACATTTATTCCGAGTCCAAATATATATTTATCCTTGATCTGCCACTTATAGTTTTCGAGAAAATTAAGTTTTGGGGAGACTGTTAAAAAAGTAGTGGATTTTATTTCATCACCGATCTAAAAAATGTTTATGCAGAGTTGTTGCCACATTTATTCCGAGTTCAAATATATATTTATCCTTGATCTGCGACTTATAGTTTTCGAGAAAATTAAGTTTTGGGGAGACTGTTAAAAAAGTAGTACATTTTATTTCATCACCGATCTAAAAAATGTTTATGCAGAGTTGTAGCTACATTTATTCCGAGTCCAAATATATATTTATCCTTGATCTGCGACTTATAGTTTTCGAGAAAATTAAGTTTTGGGGAGACTGTTAAAAAAGTAGTAGATTTTATTTCATCACCGATCTAAAAATGTTTATGCAGAGTTGTGGCTACATTTATTCCGAGTCCAAATATATATTTATCCTTGATCTGCGACTTATAGTTTTCGAGAAAATTAAGTTTTGGGGAGGCTGTTAAAAAAGTAGTAGATTTTTTTCATCACCGATCTAAAAAATGTTTATGCAGAGTTGTAGCTACATTTATTCCGAGTCCAGATATATGTATATTTATCCTTGATCTGCGACTTATAGTTTTTGAGAAAATTAAGTTTTGGGGAGGCTGTTAAAAAAGTAGTAGATTTTTTTCATCACCGATCTAAAAAATGTTTATGCAGAGTTGTAGCTACATTTATTCCGAGTCCAAATATATATATATCCTTGATCTGCGACTTATAGTTTTGGGGAGACTGTTAAAAAAGTAGTAGATTTTTTTTCATCACCGATCTAAAAAATGTTTATGCAGAGTTGTAGCTACATTTATTCCGAGTCCAAATATATATTTATCCTTGATCTGCGACTTATAGTTTTCGAGAAAATTAAGTTTTGGGGAGACTGCTAAAAAAATAGTAGATTTTTTTTCATCACTGATCTAAAAAATATTTATGCAGAGTTGTAGCTACATTTATTCCGAGTCCAGATATATATTTATCCTTGATCTGCGACTTATAGTTTTCGAGAAAATTAAGTTTTGGGGAGACTGCTGAAAAAGTAGTAAATTTTTTTTCATCACCGATCTAAAAAATGTTTATGCAGAGTTGTAGCTACATTTATTCCGAGTCCAGATATATATTTATCCTTGATCTGCGACTTATAGTTTTCGAGAAAATTAAGTTTTGGGGAGACTGTTAAAAAAGTAGTAGATTTAATTTCATTACCGATCTAAAAAATGTTTATACAGAGTTGTAGCTACATTTATTCCGAGTCCAAATATATATTTATCCTTGATCTGCGACTTATAGTTTCCGAGAAAATTAAGTTTTGGGGAGACTGTTAAAAAAGTAGTAGATTTTTTTTCATCACCGATCTAAATAATTTTTATGCAGAATTGTAGCTACATTTATTCCGTTGTAGCTACATTTATTCCGAGTCCAAATATATATTTATCCTTGATCTGCCACTTATAGTTTTCGAGAAAATTAAGTTTTGGGGAGACTGTTAAAAAAGTAGTGGATTTTATTTCATCACCGATCTAAAAAATGTTTATGCAGAGTTGTTGCCACATTTATTCCGAGTTCAAATATATATTTATCCTTGATCTGCGACTTATAGTTTTCGAGAAAATTAAGTTTTGGGGAGACTGTTAAAAAAGTAGTACATTTTATTTCATCACCGATCTAAAAAATGTTTATGCAGAGTTGTAGCTACATTTATTCCGAGTCCAAATATATATTTATCCTTGATCTGCGACTTATAGTTTTCGAGAAAATTAAGTTTTGGGGAGACTGTTAAAAAAGTAGTAGATTTTATTTCATCACCGATCTAAAAAATGTTTATGCAGAGTTGTGGCTACATTTATTCCGAGTCCAAATATATATTTATCCTTGATCTGCGACTTATAGTTTTCGAGAAAATTAAGTTTTGGGGAGGCTGTTAAAAAAGTAGTAGATTTTTTTCATCACCGATCTAAAAAATGTTTATGCAGAGTTGTAGCTACATTTATTCCGAGTCCAGATATATGTATATTTATCCTTGATCTGCGACTTATAGTTTTTGAGAAAATTAAGTTTTGGGGAGGCTGTTAAAAAAGTAGTAGATTTTTTTCATCACCGATCTAAAAAATGTTTATGCAGAGTTGTAGCTACATTTATTCCGAGTCCAAATATATATTTATCCTTGATCTGCGACTTATAGTTTTGGGGAGACTGTTAAAAAAGTAGTAGATTTTTTTTCATCACCGATCTAAAAAATGTTTATGCAGAGTTGTAGCTACATTTATTCCGAGTCCAAATATATATTTATCCTTGATCTGCGACTTATAGTTTTCGAGAAAATTAAGTTTTGGGGAGACTGTTAAAAAAGTAGTAGATTTTTTTTCATCACTGATCTAAAAAATATTTATGCAGAGTTGTAGCTACATTTATTCCGAGTCCAGATATATATTTATCCTTGATCTGCGACTTATAGTTTTCGAGAAAATTAAGTTTTGGGGAGACTGCTGAAAAAGTAGTAAATTTTTTTTCATCACCGATCTAAAAAATGTTTATGCAGAGTTGTAGCTACATTTATTCCGAGTCCAGATATATATTTATCCTTGATCTGCGACTTATAGTTTTCGAGAAAATTAAGTTTTGGGGAGACTGTTAAAAAAGTAGTAGATTTAATTTCATTACCGATCTAAAAAATGTTTATACAGAGTTGTAGCTACATTTATTCCGAGTCCAAATATATATTTATCCTTGATCTGCGACTTATAGTTTTCGAGAAAATTAAGTTTTGGGGAGACTGTTAAAAAAGTAGTAGATTTTTTTTCATCACCGATCTAAATAATTTTTATGCAGAATTGTAGCTACATTTATTCCGTTGTAGCTACATTTATTCCGAGTCCAAATATATATTTATCCTTGATCTGCGACTTATAGTTTTCGAGAAAATTAAGTTTTGGGGAGACTGTTAAAAAAGTAGTAGATTTAATTTCATTACCGATCTAAAAAATGTTTATACAGAGTTGTAGCTACATTTATTCCGAGTCCAAATATATATTTATCCTTGATCTGCGACTTATAGTTTCCGAGAAAATTAAGTTTTGGGGAGACTGTTAAAAAAGTAGTAGATTTTTTTTCATCACCGATCTAAATAATTTTTATGCAGAATTGTAGCTACATTTATTCCGTTGTAGCTACATTTATTCCGAGTCCAAATATATATTTATCCTTGATCTGCCACTTATAGTTTTCGAGAAAATTAAGTTTTGGGGAGACTGTTAAAAAAGTAGTGGATTTTATTTCATCACCGATCTAAAAAATGTTTATGCAGAGTTGTAGCCACATTTATTCCGAGTTCAAATATATATTTATCCTTGATCTGCGACTTATAGTTTTCGAGAAAATTAAGTTTTGGGGAGACTGTTAAAAAAGTAGTACATTTTATTTCATCACCGATCTAAAAAATGTTTATGCAGAGTTGTAGCTACATTTATTCCGAGTCCAAATATATATTTATCCTTGATCTGCGACTTATAGTTTTCGAGAAAATTAAGTTTTGGGGAGGCTGTTAAAAAAGTAGTAGATTTTTTTCATCACCGATCTAAAAAATGTTTATGCAGAGTTGTAGCTACATTTATTCCGAGTCCAGATATATGTATATTTATCCTTGATCTGCGACTTATAGTTTTTGAGAAAATTAAGTTTTGGGGAGGCTGTTAAAAAAGTAGTAGATTTTTTTCATCACCGATCTAAAAAATGTTTATGCAGAGTTGTAGCTACATTTATTCCGAGTCCAAATATATATTTATCCTTGATCTGCGACTTATAGTTTTGGGGAGACTGTTAAAAAAGTAGTAGATTTTTTTTCATCACCGATCTAAAAAATGTTTATGCAGAGTTGTAGCTACATTTATTCCGAGTCCAAATATATATTTATCCTTGATCTGCGACTTATAGTTTTCGAGAAAATTAAGTTTTGGGGAGACTGTTAAAAAAGTAGTAGATTTTTTTTCATCACTGATCTAAAAAATATTTATGCAGAGTTGTAGCTACATTTATTCCGAGTCCAGATATATATTTATCCTTGATCTGCGACTTATAGTTTTCGAGAAAATTAAGTTTTGGGGAGACTGCTGAAAAAGTAGTAAATTTTTTTTCATCACCGATCTAAAAAATGTTTATGCAGAGTTGTAGCTACATTTATTCCGAGTCCAGATATATATTTATCCTTGATCTGCGACTTATAGTTTTCGAGAAAATTAAGTTTTGGGGAGACTGTTAAAAAAGTAGTAGATTTTTTTTCATCACCGATCTAAATAATTTTTATGCAGAATTGTAGCTACATTTATTCCGTTGTAGCTACATTTATTCCGAGTCCAAATATATATTTATCCTTGATCTGCGACTTATAGTTTTCGAGAAAATTAAGTTTTGGGGAGACTATTAAAAAAGTAGTAGATTTTATTTCATTACCGATTTAAAAAATGTTTATGCAGAGTTGTAGCTACATTTATTCCGAGTCCAAATATATATTTATCCTTGATCTGCGACTTATAGTTTTCGAGAAAATTAAGTTTTGGGGAGACTGTTAAAAAAGTAGTACATTTTATTTCATCACCGATCTAAAAAATGTTTATGCAGAGTTGTAGCTACATTTATTCCGAGTCCAAATATATATTTATCCTTGATCTGCGACTTAAAGTTTTCGAGAAAATTAAGTTTTGGGGAGACTATTAAAAAAGTAGTAGATTTTATTTCATCACCGATCTAAAAAATGTTTATGCAGAGTTGTAGCTACATTTATTCCGAGTCCAAATATATACTTATCCTTGATCTGCGACTTATAGTTTTGGGGAGACTGTTAAAAAAGTAGTAGATTTTTTTTCATCACCGATCTAAAAAATGTTTATGCAGAGTTGTAGCTACATTTATTCCGAGTCCAAATATATATTTATCCTTGATCTGCGACTTATAGTTTTCGAGAAAATTAAGTTTTGGGGAGGCTGTTAAAAAAGTAGTAGATTTTTTTCATCACCGATCTAAAAAATGTTTATGCAGAGTTGTAGCTACATTTATTCCGAGTCCAGATATATGTATATTTATCCTTGATCTGCGACTTATAGTTTTTGAGAAAATTAAGTTTTGGTTAGGCTGTTAAAAAAGTAGTAGATTTTTTTCATCACCGATCTAAAAAATGTTTATGCAGAGTTGTAGCTACATTTATTCCGAGTCCAAATATATATTTATCCTTGATCTGCGACTTATAGTTTTGGGGAGACTGTTAAAAAAGTAGTAGATTTTTTTTCATCACCGATCTAAAAAATGTTTATGCAGAGTTGTAGCTACATTTATTCCGAGTCCAAATATATATTTATCCTTGATCTGCGACTTATAGTTTTCGAGAAAATTAAGTTTTGGGGAGACTGTTAAAAAAGTAGTAGATTTTTTTTCATCACTGATCTAAAAAATATTTATGCAGAGTTGTAGCTACATTTATTCCGAGTCCAGATATATATTTATCCTTGATCTGCGACTTATAGTTTTCGAGAAAATTAAGTTTTGGGGAGACTGCTGAAAAAGTAGTAAATTTTTTTTCATCACCGATCTAAAAAATGTTTATGCAGAGTTGTAGCTACATTTATTCCGAGTCCAGATATATATTTATCCTTGATCTGCGACTTATAGTTTTCGAGAAAATTAAGTTTTGGGGAGACTGTTAAAAAAGTAGTAGATTTAATTTCATTACCGATCTAAAAAATGTTTATACAGAGTTGTAGCTACATTTATTCCGAGTCCAAATATATATTTATCCTTGATCTGCGACTTATAGTTTTCGAGAAAATTAAGTTTTGGGGAGACTGTTAAAAAAGTAGTAGATTTTTTTTCATCACCGATCTAAATAATTTTTATGCAGAATTGTAGCTACATTTATTCCGTTGTAGCTACATTTATTCCGAGTCCAAATATATATTTATCCTTGATCTGCGACTTATAGTTTTCGAGAAAATTAAGTTTTGGGGAGACTATTAAAAAAGTAGTAGATTTTATTTCATTACCGATTTAAAAAATGTTTATGCAGAGTTGTAGCTACATTTATTCCGAGTCCAAATATATATTTATCCTTGATCTGCGACTTATAGTTTTCGAGAAAATTAAGTTTTGGGGAGACTGTTAAAAAAGTAGTACATTTTATTTCATCACCGATCTAAAAAATGTTTATGCAGAGTTGTAGCTACATTTATTCCGAGTCCAAATATATATTTATCCTTGATCTGCGACTTATAGTTTTCGAGAAAATTAAGTTTTGGGGAGACTGTTAAAAAAGTAGTAGATTTTATTTCATCACCGATCTAAAAAATGTTTATGCAGAGTTGTGGCTACATTTATTCCGAGTCCAAATATATATTTATCCTTGATCTGCGACTTATAGTTTTCGAGAAAATTAAGTTTTGGGGAGACTGTTAAAAAAGTAGTAGATTTTATATCATCACCGACCAAAAAAATGTTTATGCAGAGTTGTAGCTACATTTATTCCGAGTCCAAATATATATTTATCCTTGATCTGCGACTTATAGTTTTCGAGAAAATTAAGTTTTGGGGAGACTGTTAAAAAAGTAGTAGATTTTTTTTCATCACCGATCTAAAAAATGTTTATGCAGAGTTGTAGCTACATTTATTCCGAGTCCAAATATATATTTATCCTTGATCTGCGACTTATAGTTTTCGAGAAAATTAAGTTTTGGGGAGGCTGTTAAAAAAGTAGTAGATTTTTTTCATCACCGATCTAAAAAATGTTTATGCAGAGTTGTAGCTACATTTATTCCGAGTCCAGATATATGTATATTTATCCTTGATCTGCGACTTATAGTTTTTGAGAAAATTAAGTTTTGGGGAGGCTGTTAAAAAAGTAGTAGATTTTTTTCATCACCGATCTAAAAAATGTTTATGCAGAGTTGTAGCTACATTTATTCCGAGTCCAAATATATATTTATCCTTGATCTGCGACTTATAGTTTTGGGGAGACTGTTAAAAAAGTAGTAGATTTTTTTTCATCACCGATCTAAAAAATGTTTATGCAGAGTTGTAGCTACATTTATTCCGAGTCCAAATATATATTTATCCTTGATCTGCGACTTATAGTTTTCGAGAAAATTAAGTTTTGGGGAGACTGTTAAAAAAGTAGTAGATTTTTTTTCATCACTGATCTAAAAAATATTTATGCAGAGTTGTAGCTACATTTATTCCGAGTCCAGATATATATTTATCCTTGATCTGCGACTTATAGTTTTCGAGAAAATTAAGTTTTGGGGAGACTGCTGAAAAAGTAGTAAATTTTTTTTCATCACCGATCTAAAAAATGTTTATGCAGAGTTGTAGCTACATTTATTCCGAGTCCAGATATATATTTATCCTTGATCTGCGACTTATAGTTTTCGAGAAAATTAAGTTTTGGGGAGACTGTTAAAAAAGTAGTAGATTTAATTTCATTACCGATCTAAAAAATGTTTATACAGAGTTGTAGCTACATTTATTCCGAGTCCAAATATATATTTATCCTTGATCTGCGACTTATAGTTTTCGAGAAAATTAAGTTTTGGGGAGACTGTTAAAAAAGTAGTAGATTTTTTTTCATCACCGATCTAAATAATTTTTATGCAGAATTGTAGCTACATTTATTCCGTTGTAGCTACATTTATTCCGAGTCCAAATATATATTTATCCTTGATCTGCGACTTATAGTTTTCGAGAAAATTAAGTTTTGGGGAGACTGTTAAAAAAGTAGTAGATTTAATTTCATTACCGATCTAAAAAATGTTTATACAGAGTTGTAGCTACATTTATTCCGAGTCCAAATATATATTTATCCTTGATCTGCGACTTATAGTTTCCGAGAAAATTAAGTTTTGGGGAGACTGTTAAAAAAGTAGTAGATTTTTTTTCATCACCGATCTAAATAATTTTTATGCAGAATTGTAGCTACATTTATTCCGTTGTAGCTACATTTATTCCGAGTCCAAATATATATTTATCCTTGATCTGCCACTTATAGTTTTCGAGAAAATTAAGTTTTGGGGAGACTGTTAAAAAAGTAGTGGATTTTATTTCATCACCGATCTAAAAAATGTTTATGCAGAGTTGTAGCCACATTTATTCCGAGTTCAAATATATATTTATCCTTGATCTGCGACTTATAGTTTTCGAGAAAATTAAGTTTTGGGGAGACTGTTAAAAAAGTAGTACATTTTATTTCATCACCGATCTAAAAAATGTTTATGCAGAGTTGTAGCTACATTTATTCCGAGTCCAAATATATATTTATCCTTGATCTGCGACTTATAGTTTTCGAGAAAATTAAGTTTTGGGGAGGCTGTTAAAAAAGTAGTAGATTTTTTTCATCACCGATCTAAAAAATGTTTATGCAGAGTTGTAGCTACATTTATTCCGAGTCCAGATATATGTATATTTATCCTTGATCTGCGACTTATAGTTTTTGAGAAAATTAAGTTTTGGGGAGGCTGTTAAAAAAGTAGTAGATTTTTTTCATCACCGATCTAAAAAATTTTTATGCAGAGTTGTAGCTACATTTATTCCGAGTCCAAATATATATTTATCCTTGATCTGCGACTTATAGTTTTGGGGAGACTGTTAAAAAAGTAGTAGATTTTTTTTCATCACCGATCTAAAAAATGTTTATGCAGAGTTGTAGCTACATTTATTCCGAGTCCAAATATATATTTATCCTTGATCTGCGACTTATAGTTTTCGAGAAAATTAAGTTTTGGGGAGACTGTTAAAAAAGTAGTAGATTTTTTTTCATCACTGATCTAAAAAATATTTATGCAGAGTTGTAGCTACATTTATTCCGAGTCCAGATATATATTTATCCTTGATCTGCGACTTATAGTTTTCGAGAAAATTAAGTTTTGGGGAGACTGCTGAAAAAGTAGTAAATTTTTTTTCATCACCGATCTAAAAAATGTTTATGCAGAGTTGTAGCTACATTTATTCCGAGTCCAGATATATATTTATCCTTGATCTGCGACTTATAGTTTTCGAGAAAATTAAGTTTTGGGGAGACTGTTAAAAAAGTAGTAGATTTTTTTTCATCACCGATCTAAATAATTTTTATGCAGAATTGTAGCTACATTTATTCCGTTGTAGCTACATTTATTCCGAGTCCAAATATATATTTATCCTTGATCTGCGACTTATAGTTTTCGAGAAAATTAAGTTTTGGGGAGGCTGTTAAAAAAGTAGTAGATTTTTTTCATCACCGATCTAAAAAATGTTTATGCAGAGTTGTAGCTACATTTATTCCGAGTCCAGATATATGTATATTTATCCTTGATCTGCGACTTATAG
Source organism: Blera fallax (assembly GCA_946965025.1). NCBI lineage: Eukaryota > Metazoa > Arthropoda > Insecta > Diptera > Syrphidae > Blera > Blera fallax. The sequence continues at coordinate 56,356,129 of OX337246.1, forward strand.
TTTTTGAGAAAATTAAGTTTTGGTTAGGCTGTTAAAAAAGTAGTAGATTTTTTTCATCACCGATCTAAAAAATGTTTATGCAGAGTTGTAGCTACATTTATTCCGAGTCCAAATATATATTTATCCTTGATCTGCGACTTATAGTTTTGGGGAGACTGTTAAAAAAGTAGTAGATTTTTTTTCATCACCGATCTAAAAAATGTTTATGCAGAGTTGTAGCTACATTTATTCCGAGTCCAAATATATATTTATCCTTGATCTGCGACTTATAGTTTTCGAGAAAATTAAGTTTTGGGGAGACTATTAAAAAAGTAGTAGATTTTATTTCATTACCGATTTAAAAAATGTTTATGCAGAGTTGTAGCTACATTTATTCCGAGTCCAAATATATATTTATCCTTGATCTGCGACTTATAGTTTTCGAGAAAATTAAGTTTTGGGGAGACTGTTAAAAAAGTAGTACATTTTATTTCATCACCGATCTAAAAAATGTTTATGCAGAGTTGTAGCTACATTTATTCCGAGTCCAAATATATATTTATCCTTGATCTGCGACTTAAAGTTTTCGAGAAAATTAAGTTTTGGGGAGACTATTAAAAAAGTAGTAGATTTTATTTCATCACCGATCTAAAAAATGTTTATGCAGAGTTGTAGCTACATTTATTCCGAGTCCAAATATATACTTATCCTTGATCTGCGACTTATAGTTTTGGGGAGACTGTTAAAAAAGTAGTAGATTTTTTTTCATCACCGATCTAAAAAATGTTTATGCAGAGTTGTAGCTACATTTATTCCGAGTCCAAATATATATTTATCCTTGATCTGCGACTTATAGTTTTCGAGAAAATTAAGTTTTGGGGAGGCTGTTAAAAAAGTAGTAGATTTTTTTCATCACCGATCTAAAAAATGTTTATGCAGAGTTGTAGCTACATTTATTCCGAGTCCAGATATATGTATATTTATCCTTGATCTGCGACTTATAGTTTTTGAGAAAATTAAGTTTTGGTTAGGCTGTTAAAAAAGTAGTAGATTTTTTTCATCACCGATCTAAAAAATGTTTATGCAGAGTTGTAGCTACATTTATTCCGAGTCCAAATATATATTTATCCTTGATCTGCGACTTATAGTTTTGGGGAGACTGTTAAAAAAGTAGTAGATTTTTTTTCATCACCGATCTAAAAAATGTTTATGCAGAGTTGTAGCTACATTTATTCCGAGTCCAAATATATATTTATCCTTGATCTGCGACTTATAGTTTTCGAGAAAATTAAGTTTTGGGGAGACTGTTAAAAAAGTAGTAGATTTTTTTTCATCACTGATCTAAAAAATATTTATGCAGAGTTGTAGCTACATTTATTCCGAGTCCAGATATATATTTATCCTTGATCTGCGACTTATAGTTTTGGGGAGACTGTTAAAAAAGTAGTAGATTTTTTTTCATCACCGATCTAAAAAATGTTTATGCAGAGTTGTAGCTACATTTATTCCGAGTCCAAATATATATTTATCCTTGATCTGCGACTTATAGTTTTCGAGAAAATTAAGTTTTGGGGAGACTGCTGAAAAAGTAGTAAATTTTTTTTCATCACCGATCTAAAAAATGTTTATGCAGAGTTGTAGCTACATTTATTCCGAGTCCAGATATATATTTATCCTTGATCTGCGACTTATAGTTTTCGAGAAAATTAAGTTTTGGGGAGACTGTTAAAAAAGTAGTAGATTTAATTTCATTACCGATCTAAAAAATGTTTATACAGAGTTGTAGCTACATTTATTCCGAGTCCAAATATATATTTATCCTTGATCTGCGACTTATAGTTTTCGAGAAAATTAAGTTTTGGGGAGACTGTTAAAAAAGTAGTAGATTTTTTTTCATCACCGATCTAAATAATTTTTATGCAGAATTGTAGCTACATTTATTCCGTTGTAGCTACATTTATTCCGAGTCCAAATATATATTTATCCTTGATCTGCGACTTATAGTTTTCGAGAAAATTAAGTTTTGGGGAGACTATTAAAAAAGTAGTAGATTTTATTTCATTACCGATTTAAAAAATGTTTATGCAGAGTTGTAGCTACATTTATTCCGAGTCCAAATATATATTTATCCTTGATCTGCGACTTATAGTTTTCGAGAAAATTAAGTTTTGGGGAGACTGTTAAAAAAGTAGTACATTTTATTTCATCACCGATCTAAAAAATGTTTATGCAGAGTTGTAGCTACATTTATTCCGAGTCCAAATATATATTTATCCTTGATCTGCGACTTATAGTTTTCGAGAAAATTAAGTTTTGGGGAGACTGTTAAAAAAGTAGTAGATTTTATTTCATCACCGATCTAAAAAATGTTTATGCAGAGTTGTGGCTACATTTATTCCGAGTCCAAATATATATTTATCCTTGATCTGCGACTTATAGTTTTCGAGAAAATTAAGTTTTGGGGAGACTGTTAAAAAAGTAGTAGATTTTATATCATCACCGACCAAAAAAATGTTTATGCAGAGTTGTAGCTACATTTATTCCGAGTCCAAATATATATTTATCCTTGATCTGCGACTTATAGTTTTCGAGAAAATTAAGTTTTGGGGAGACTGTTAAAAAAGTAGTAGATTTTTTTTCATCACCGATCTAAAAAATGTTTATGCAGAGTTGTAGCTACATTTATTCCGAGTCCAAATATATATTTATCCTTGATCTGCGACTTATAGTTTTCGAGAAAATTAAGTTTTGGGGAGGCTGTTAAAAAAGTAGTAGATTTTTTTCATCACCGATCTAAAAAATGTTTATGCAGAGTTGTAGCTACATTTATTCCGAGTCCAAATATATATTTATCCTTGATCTGCGACTTATAGTTTTGGGGAGACTGTTAAAAAAGTAGTAGATGTTTTTTCATCACCGATCTAAAAAATGTTTATGCAGAGTTGTAGCTACATTTATTCCGAGTCCAAATATATATTTATCCTTGATCTGCGACTTAAAGTTTTCGAGAAAATTAAGTTTTGGGGAGACTATTAAAAAAGTAGTAGATTTTATTTCATCACCGATCTAAAAAATGTTTATGCAGAGTTGTAGCTACATTTATTCCGAGTCCAAATATATACTTATCCTTGATCTGCGACTTATAGTTTTGGGGAGACTGTTAAAAAAGTAGTAGATTTTTTTTCATCACCGATCTAAAAAATGTTTATGCAGAGTTGTAGCTACATTTATTCCGAGTCCAAATATATATTTATCCTTGATCTGCGACTTATAGTTTTCGAGAAAATTAAGTTTTGGGGAGGCTGTTAAAAAAGTAGTAGATTTTTTTCATCACCGATCTAAAAAATGTTTATGCAGAGTTGTAGCTACATTTATTCCGAGTCCAAATATATATTTATCCTTGATCTGCGACTTATAGTTTTGGGGAGACTGTTAAAAAAGTAGTAGATGTTTTTTCATCACCGATCTAAAAAATGTTTATGCAGAGTTGTAGCTACATTTATTCCGAGTCCAAATATATATTTATCCTTGATCTGCGACTTATAGTTTTCGAGAAAATTAAGTTTTGGGGAGACTGTTAAAAAAGTAGTAGATTTTATTTCATCACCGATCTAAAAAATGTTTATGCAGAGTTGTAGCTACATTTATTCCGAGTCCAAATATATATTTATCCTTGATCTGCGACTTACAGTTTTCGAGAAAATTAAGTTTTGGGGAGACTGTTAAAAAAGTAGTAGATTTTTTTTATCACCGATCTAAAAAATGTTTATGCAGAGTTGTAGCTACATTTATTCCGAGTCCAGATATATGTATATTTATCCTTGATCTGCGACTTATAGTTTTCGAGAAAATTAAGTTTTGGGGAGACTGTTAAAAAAGTAGTAGATTTTATTTCATCACCGATCTAAAAAATGTTTATGCAGAGTTGTAGCTACATTTATTCCGAGTCCAAATATATATTTATCCTTGATCTGCGACTTATAGTTTTTGAGAAAATTAAGTTTTGGGGAGACTGTTAAAAAAGTAGTAGATTTTTTTTCATCACCGATCTAAATAATTTTTATGCAGAATTGTAGCTACATTTATTCCGTATGCAAATATATAATTGGCCTTGATCTGCGACTCATAGTTTTCGAGTAAATTAAGTTTTGGGGAGGCTGTTAAAAAAGTAGTAGATTTTTTTTCATCACCGATCTAAAATATGTTTATGCAGAGTTGTAGCTACATTTATCCCGAGTCCAAATATATATTTATCCTTGATCTGCGACTTATAGTTTTGGGGAGACTGTTAAAAAAGTAGTAGATTTTTTTTCATCACCGATCTAAAAAATGTTTATGCAGAGTTGTAGCTATATTTATTCCGAGTCCAAATATATATTTATCCTTGATCTGCGACTTATAGTTTTCGAGAAAATTAAGTTTTGGGGAAGCTGTTAAAAAAGTAGTAGATTTTTTTCATCACCGATCTAAAAAATGTTTATGCAGAGTTGTAGCTACATTTATTCCGAGTCCAAATATATATTTATCCTTGATCTGCGACTTATAGTTTTGGGGAGACTGTTAAAAAAGTAGTAGATTTTTTTTCATCACCGATCTAAAAAATGTTTATGCAGAGTTGTAGCTACATTTATTCCGAGTCCAAATATATATTTATCCTTGATCTGCGACTTATAGTTTTGGGGAGACTGTTAAAAAAGTAGTAGATTTTTTTTCATCACCGATCTAAAAAATGTTTATGCAGAGTTGTAGCTACATTTATTCCGAGTCCAAATATATATTTATCCTTGATCTGCGACTTATAGTTTTCGAGAAAATTAAGTTTTGGGGAGACTGTTAAAAAAGTAGTAGATTTTATTTCATCACCGATCTAAAAAATGTTTATGCAGAGTTGTAGCTACATTTATTCCGAGTCCAAATATAAATTTATCCTTGATCTGCGACTTATAGTTTTCGAGAAAATTAAGTTTTGGGGAGACTGTTAAAAAAGTAGTAGATTTTTTTTATCACCGATCTAAAAAATGTTTATGCAGAGTTGTAGCTACATTTATTCCGAGTCCAGATATATGTATATTTATCCTTGATCTGCGACTTACAGTTTTCGAGAAAATTAAGTTTTGGGGAGACTGTTAAAAAAGTAGTAGATTTTATTTCATCACCGATCTAAAAAATGTTTATGCAGAGTTGTAGCTACATTTATTCCGAGTCCAAATATATATTTATCCTTGATCTGCGACTTATAGTTTTTGAGAAAATTAAGTTTTGGGGAGACTGTTAAAAAAGTAGTAGATTTTTTTTCATCACCGATCTAAATAATTTTTATGCAGAATTGTAGCTACATTTATTCCGTATGCAAATATATAATTGGCCTTGATCTGCGACTAATAGTTTTCGAGAAAATTAAGTTTTGGGGAGGCTGTTAAAAAAGTAGTAGATTTTTTTTCATCACCGATCTAAAAAATGTTTATGCAGAGTTGTAGCTACATTTATTCCGAGTCCAAATATATATTTATCCTTGATCTGCGACTTATAGTTTTCGAGAAAATTAAGTTTTGGGGAGACTGTTAAAAAAGTAGTAGATTTTTTTTCATCACTGATCTAAAAAATATTTATGCAGAGTTGTAGCTACATTTATTCCGAGTCCAGATATATATTTATCCTTGATCTGCGACTTATAGTTTTCGAGAAAATTAAGTTTTGGGGAAGCTGTTAAAAAAGTACTAGATTTTTTTCATCACCGATCTAAAAAATGTTTATGCAGAGTTGTAGCTACATTTATTCCGAGTCCAAATATATATTTATCCTTGATCTGCGACTTATAGTTTTGGGGAGACTGTTAAAAAAGTAGTAGATTTTTTTTCATCACCGATCTAAAAAATGTTTATGCAGAGTTGTAGCTATATTTATTCCGAGTCCAAATATATATTTATCCTTGATCTGCGACTTATAGTTTTGGGGAGACTGTTAAAAAAGTAGTAGATTTTTTTTCAACACCGATCTAAAAAATGTTTATGCAGAGTTGTAGCTACATTTATTCCGAGTCCAAATATATATTTATCCTTGATCTGCGACTTATAGTTTTCGAGAAAATTAAGTTTTGGGGAGACTGTTAAAAAAGTAGTAGATTTTATTTCATCACCGATCTAAAAAATGTTTATGCAGAGTTGTAGCTACATTTATACCGAGTCCAAATATAAAAAATGTTTATGCAGAGTTGTTGCTACATTTATTCCGAGTCCAGATATATGTATATTTATCCTTGATCTGCGACTTATAGTTTTCGAGAAAATTAAGTTTTGGGGAGACTGTTAAAAAAGTAGTAGATTTTATTTCATCACCGATCTAAAAAATGTTTATGCAGAGTTGTAGCTACATTTATTCCGAGTCCAAATATATATTTATCCTTGATCTGCGACTTATAGTTTTTGAGAAAATTAAGTTTTGGGGAGACTGTTAAAAAAGTAGTAGATTTTTTTTCATCACCGATCTAAATAATTTTTATGCAGAATTGTAGCTACATTTATTCCGTATGCAAATATATAATTGGCCTTGATCTGCGACGAGAAAATTAAGTTTTGGGGAGACTGTTAAAAAAGTAGTAGATTTTTTTTCATCACCGATCTAAAAAATGTTTATGCAGAGTTGTAGCTACATTTATTCCGAGTCCAAATATATATTTATCCTTGATCTGCGACTTATAGTTTTCGAGAAAATTAAGTTTTGGGGAGACTGTTAAAAAAGTAGTAGATTTTTTTTCATCACTGATCTAAAAAATATTTATGCAGAGTTGTAGCTACATTTATTCCGAGTCCAGATATATATTTATCCTTGATCTGCGACTTATAGTTTTCGAGAAAATTAAGTTTTGGGGAAGCTGTTAAAAAAGTAGTAGATTTTTTTCATCACCGATCTAAAAAATGTTTATGCAGAGTTGTAGCTACATTTATTCCGAGTCCAAATATATATTTATCCTTGATCTGCGACTTATAGTTTTGGGGAGACTGTTAAAAAAGTAGTAGATTTTTTTTCATCACCGATCTAAAAAATGTTTATGCAGAGTTGTAGCTATATTTATTCCGAGTCCAAATATATATTTATCCTTGATCTGCGACTTATAGTTTTCGAGAAAATTAAGTTTTGGGGAGACTGTTAAAAAAGTAGTAGATTTTATTTCATCGCCGATCTAAAAAATGTTTATGCAGAGTTGTAGCTACATTTATTCCGAGTCCAAATATATATTTATCCTTGATCTGCGACTTATAGTTTTCGAGAAAATTAAGTTTTGGGGAGACTGTTAAAAAAGTAGTAGATTTTATTTCATCACCGATCTAAAAAATGTTTATGCAGAGTTGTAGCTACATTTATTCGGAGTCCAAATATATATTTATCCTTGATCTGCGACTTATAGTTTTCGAGAAAATTAAGTTTTGGGGAGACTGTTAAAAAAGTAGTAGATTTTTTTTCATCACCGATCTAAATAATTTTTATGCAGAATTGTAGCTACATTTATTCCGTATGCAAATATATAATTGGCCTTGATCTGCGACTCATAGTTTTCGAGAAAATTAAGTTTTGGGGAGGCTGTTAAAAAAGTAGTAGATTTTTTTTCATCACCGATCTAAAAAATGTTTATGCAGAGTTGTAGCTATATTTATTCCGAGTCCAAATATATATTTATCCTTGATCTGCGACTTATAGTTTTCGAGAAAATTAAGTTTTGGGGAGACTGTTAAAAAAGTAGTAGATTTTATTTCATCACCGATCTAAAAAATGTTTATGCAGAGTTGTAGCTACATTTATTCCGAGTCCAAATATATATTTATCCTTGATCTGCGACTTATAGTTTTCGAGAAAATTAAATTTTGGGGAGACTGTTAAAAAAGTAGTAGATTTTTTTTCATCACTGATCTAAAAATATTTATGCAGAGTTGTAGCTACATTTATTCCGAGTCCAGATTATCCTTGATCTGCGACTTATAGTTTTCGAGAAAATTAAGTTTTGGGGAAGCTGTTAAAAAAGTAGTAGATTTTTTTCATCACCGATCTAAAAAATGTTTATGCAGAGTTGTAGCTACATTTATTCCGAGTCCAAATATATATTTATCCTTGATCTGCGACTTATAGTTTTGGGGAGACTGTTAAAAAAGTAGTAGATTTTTTTTCATCACCGATCTAAAAAATGTTTATGCAGAGTTGTAGCTACATTTATTCCGAGTCCAAATATATATTTATCCTTGATCTGCGACTTATAGTTTTCGAGAAAATTAAGTTTTGGGGAGACTGCTAAAAAAATAGTAGATTTTTTTTCATCACTGATCTAAAAAATGTTTATGCAGAGTTGTAGCTACATTTATTCCGAGTCCAGATATATATTTATCCTTGATCTGCGACTTATAGTTTTGGGGAGACTGTTAAAAAAGTAGTAGATTTTTTTTCATCACCGATCTAAAAAATGTTTATGCAGAGTTGTAGCTACATTTATTCCGAGTCCAAATATATATTTATCCTTGATCTGCGACTTATAGTTTTCGAGAAAATTAAGTTTTGGGGAGACTGTTAAAAAAGTAGTAGATTTTATTTCATCACCGATCTAAAAAATGTTTATGCAGAGTTGTAGCTATATTTATTCCGAGTCCAAATATATATTTATCCTTGATCTGCGACTTATAGTTTTCGAGAAAATTAAGTTTTGGGGAGACTGTTAAAAAAGTAGTAGATTTTATTTCATCACCGATCTAAAAAATGTTTATGCAGAGTTGTAGCTACATTTATTCCGAGTCCAAATATATATTTATCCTTGATCTGCGACTTATAGTTTTCGAGAAAATTAAGTTTTGGGAAGACTGTTAAAAAAGTAGTAGATTTTATTTCATCACCGATCTAAAAAATGTTTATGCAGAGTTGTAGCTACATTTATTCGGAGTCCAAATATATATTTATCCTTGATCTGCGACTTATAGTTTTCGAGAAAATTAAGTTTTGGGGAGACTGTTAAAAAAGTAGTAGATTTTTTTTCATCACCGATCTAAATAATTTTTATGCAGAATTGTAGCTACATTTATTCCGTATGCAAATATATAATTGGCCTTGATCTGCGACTCATAGTTTTCGAGAAAATTAAGTTTTGGGGAGGCTGTTAAAAAAGTAGTAGATTTTTTTTCATCACCGATCTAAAAAATGTTTATGCAGAGTTGTAGCTATATTTATTCCGAGTCCAAATATATATTTATCCTTGATCTGCGACTTATAGTTTTCGAGAAAATTAAGTTTTGGGGAGACTGTTAAAAAAGTAGTAGATTTTATTTCATCACCGATCTAAAAAATGTTTATGCAGAGTTGTAGCTACATTTATTCCGAGTCCAAATATATATTTATCCTTGATCTGCGACTTATAGTTTTCGAGAAAATTAAATTTTGGGGAGACTGTTAAAAAAGTAGTAGATTTTTTTTCATCACTGATCTAAAAATATTTATGCAGAGTTGTAGCTACATTTATTCCGAGTCCAGATTATCCTTGATCTGCGACTTATAGTTTTCGAGAAAATTAAGTTTTGGGGAAGCTGTTAAAAAAGTAGTAGATTTTTTTCATCACCGATCTAAAAAATGTTTATGCAGAGTTGTAGCTACATTTATTCCGAGTCCAAATATATATTTATCCTTGATCTGCGACTTATAGTTTTGGGGAGACTGTTAAAAAAGTAGTAGATTTTTTTTCATCACCGATCTAAAAAATGTTTATGCAGAGTTGTAGCTACATTTATTCCGAGTCCAGATTATCCTTGATCTGCGACTTATAGTTTTCGAGAAAATTAAGTTTTGGGGAAGCTGTTAAAAAAGTAGTAGATTTTTTTCATCACCGATCTAAAAAATGTTTATGCAGAGTTGTAGCTACATTTATTCCGAGTCCAAATATATATTTATCCTTGATCTGCGACTTATAGTTTTGGGGAGACTGTTAAAAAAGTAGTAGATTTTTTTTCATCACCGATCTAAAAAATGTTTATGCAGAGTTGTAGCTATATTTATTCCGAGTCCAAATATATATTTATCCTTGATCTGCGACTTATAGTTTTGGGGAGACTGTTAAAAAAGTAGTAGATTTTTTTTCATCACCGATCTAAAAAATGTTTATGCAGTGTTGTAGCTACATTTATTCCGAGTCCAAATATATATTTATCCTTGATCTGCGACTTATAGTTTTCGAGAAAATTAAGTTTTGGGGAGACTGTTAAAAAAGTAGTAGATTTTATTTCATCACCGATCTAAAAAATGTTTATGCAGAGTTGTAGCTACATTTATACCGAGTCCAAATATAAAAAATGTTTATGCAGAGTTGTTGCTACATTTATTCCGAGTCCAGATATATGTATATTTATCCTTGATCTGCGACTTATAGTTTTCGAGAAAATTAAGTTTTGGGGAGACTGTTAAAAAAGTAGTAGATTTTATTTCATCACCGATCTAAAAAATGTTTATGCAGAGTTGTAGCTACATTTATTCCGAGTCCAAATATATATTTATCCTTGATCTGCGACTTATAGTTTTTGAGAAAATTAAGTTTTGGGGAGACTGTTAAAAAAGTAGTAGATTTTTTTTCATCACCGATCTAAATAATTTTTATGCAGAATTGTAGCTACATTTATTCCGTATGCAAATATATAATTGGCCTTGATCTGCGACGAGAAAATTAAGTTTTGGGGAGGCTGTTAAAAAAGTAGTAGATTTTTTTTCATCACCGATCTAAAAAATGTTTATGCAGAGTTGTAGCTACATTTATTCCGAGTCCAAATATATATTTATCCTTGATCTGCGACTTATAGTTTTCGAGAAAATTAAGTTTTGGGGAGACTGTTAAAAAAGTAGTAGATTTTTTTTCATCACTGATCTAAAAAATATTTATGCAGAGTTGTAGCTACATTTATTCCGAGTCCAGATATATATTTATCCTTGATCTGCGACTTATAGTTTACGAGAAAATTAAGTTTTGGGGAAGCTGTTAAAAAAGTAGTAGATTTTTTTCATCACCGATCTAAAAAATGTTTATGCAGAGTTGTAGCTACATTTATTCCGAGTCCAAATATATATTTATCCTTGATCTGCGACTTATAGTTTTGGGGAGACTGTTAAAAAAGTAGTAGATTTTTTTTCATCACCGATCTAAAAAATGTTTATGCAGAGTTGTAGCTATATTTATTCCGAGTCCAAATATATATTTATCCTTGATCTGCGACTTATAGTTTTCGAGAAAATTAAGTTTTGGGGAGACTGTTAAAAAAGTAGTAGATTTTATTTCATCACCGATCTAAAAAATGTTTATGCAGAGTTGTAGCTACATTTATTCCGAGTCCAAATATATATTTATCCTTGATCTGCGACTTATAGTTTTCGAGAAAATTAAGTTTTGGGGAGACTGTTAAAAAAGTAGTAGATTTTTTTTCATCACCGATCTAAAAAATGTATATGCAGAGTTGTAGCTACATTTATTCCGAGTCCAGATATATATTTATTATTGATCTGCGACTTATAGTTTTCGAGAAAATTAAGTTTTGGGGAGACTGTTAAAAAAGTAGTAGATTTTATTTCATCACCGATCTAAAAAATGTTTATGCAGAGTTGTAGCTACATTTATTCCGAGTCCAAATATATATTTATCCTTGATCTGCGACTTATAGTTTTCGAGAAAATTAAGTTTTGGGGAGACTGTTAAAAAAGTAGTAGATTTTTTTTCATCACCGATCTAAATAATTTTTATGCAGAATTGTAGCTACATTTATTCCGTATGCAAATATATAATTGGCCTTGATCTGCGACTCATAGTTTTCGAGAAAATTAAGTTTTGGGGAGGCTGTTAAAAAAGTAGTAGATTTTTTTTCATCACCGATCTAAAAAATGTTTATGCAGAGTTGTAGCTATATTTATTCCGAGTCCAAATATATATTTATCCTTGATCTGCGACTTATAGTTTTCGAGAAAATTAAGTTTTGGGGAGACTGTTAAAAAAGTAGTAGATTTTATTTCATCACCGATCTAAAAAATGTTTATGCAGAGTTGTAGCTACATTTATTCCGAGTCCAAATATATATTTATCCTTGATCTGCGACTTATAGTTTTCGAGAAAATTAAATTTTGGGGAGACTGTTAAAAAAGTAGTAGATTTTTTTTCATCACTGATCTAAAAATATTTATGCAGAGTTGTAGCTACATTTATTCCGAGTCCAGATTATCCTTGATCTGCGACTTATAGTTTTCGAGAAAATTAAGTTTTGGGGAAGCTGTTAAAAAAGTAGTAGATTTTTTTCATCACCGATCTAAAAAATGTTTATGCAGAGTTGTAGCTACATTTATTCCGAGTCCAAATATATATTTATCCTTGATCTGCGACTTATAGTTTTGGGGAGACTGTTAAAAAAGTAGTAGATTTTTTTTCATCACCGATCTAAAAAATGTTTATGCAGAGTTGTAGCTACATTTATTCCGAGTCCAGATTATCCTTGATCTGCGACTTATAGTTTTCGAGAAAATTAAGTTTTGGGGAAGCTGTTAAAAAAGTAGTAGATTTTTTTCATCACCGATCTAAAAAATGTTTATGCAGAGTTGTAGCTACATTTATTCCGAGTCCAAATATATATTTATCCTTGATCTGCGACTTATAGTTTTGGGGAGACTGTTAAAAAAGTAGTAGATTTTTTTTCATCACCGATCTAAAAAATGTTTATGCAGAGTTGTAGCTATATTTATTCCGAGTCCAAATATATATTTATCCTTGATCTGCGACTTATAGTTTTGGGGAGACTGTTAAAAAAGTAGTAGATTTTTTTTCATCACCGATCTAAAAAATGTTTATGCAGTGTTGTAGCTACATTTATTCCGAGTCCAAATATATATTTATCCTTGATCTGCGACTTATAGTTTTCGAGAAAATTAAGTTTTGGGGAGACTGTTAAAAAAGTAGTAGATTTTATTTCATCACCGATCTAAAAAATGTTTATGCAGAGTTGTAGCTACATTTATACCGAGTCCAAATATAAAAAATGTTTATGCAGAGTTGTTGCTACATTTATTCCGAGTCCAGATATATGTATATTTATCCTTGATCTGCGACTTATAGTTTTCGAGAAAATTAAGTTTTGGGGAGACTGTTAAAAAAGTAGTAGATTTTATTTCATCACCGATCTAAAAAATGTTTATGCAGAGTTGTAGCTACATTTATTCCGAGTCCAAATATATATTTATCCTTGATCTGCGACTTATAGTTTTTGAGAAAATTAAGTTTTGGGGAGACTGTTAAAAAAGTAGTAGATTTTTTTTCATCACCGATCTAAATAATTTTTATGCAGAATTGTAGCTACATTTATTCCGTATGCAAATATATAATTGGCCTTGATCTGCGACGAGAAAATTAAGTTTTGGGGAGGCTGTTAAAAAAGTAGTAGATTTTTTTTCATCACCGATCTAAAAAATGTTTATGCAGAGTTGTAGCTACATTTATTCCGAGTCCAAATATATATTTATCCTTGATCTGCGACTTATAGTTTTCGAGAAAATTAAGTTTTGGGGAGACTGTTAAAAAAGTAGTAGATTTTTTTTCATCACTGATCTAAAAAATATTTATGCAGAGTTGTAGCTACATTTATTCCGAGTCCAGATATATATTTATCCTTGATCTGCGACTTATAGTTTTCGAGAAAATTAAGTTTTGGGGAAGCTGTTAAAAAAGTAGTAGATTTTTTTCATCACCGATCTAAAAAATGTTTATGCAGAGTTGTAGCTACATTTATTCCGAGTCCAAATATATATTTATCCTTGATCTGCGACTTATAGTTTTGGGGAGACTGTTAAAAAAGTAGTAGATTTTTTTTCATCACCGATCTAAAAAATGTTTATGCAGAGTTGTAGCTATATTTATTCCGAGTCCAAATATATATTTATCCTTGATCTGCGACTTATAGTTTTCGAGAAAATTAAGTTTTGGGGAGACTGTTAAAAAAGTAGTAGATTTTATTTCATCACCGATCTAAAAAATGTTTATGCAGAGTTGTAGCTACATTTATTCCGAGTCCAAATATATATTTATCCTTGATCTGCGACTTATAGTTTTCGAGAAAATTAAGTTTTGGGGAGACTGTTAAAAAAGTAGTAGATTTTTTTTCATCACCGATCTAAAAAATGTATATGCAGAGTTGTAGCTACATTTATTCCGAGTCCAGATATATATTTATTATTGATCTGCGACTTATAGTTTTCGAGAAAATTAAGTTTTGGGGAGACTGTTAAAAAAGTAGTAGATTTTATTTCATCACCGATCTAAAAAATGTTTATGCAGAGTTGTAGCTACATTTATTCCGAGTCCAAATATATATTTATCCTTGATCTGCGACTTATAGTTTTCGAGAAAATTAAGTTTTGGGGAGACTGTTAAAAAAGTAGTAGATTTTTTTTCATCACCGATCTAAAAAATGTATATGCAGAGTTGTAGCTACATTTATTCCGAGTCCAGATATATATTTATTATTGATCTGCGACTTATAGTTTTCGAGAAAATTAAGTTTTGGGGAGACTGTTAAAAAAGTAGTAGATTTTATTTCATCACCGATCTAAAAAATGTTTATGCAGAGTTGTAGCTACATTTATTCCGAGTCCAAATATATATTTATCCTTGATCTGCGACTTATAGTTTTCGAGAAAATTAAGTTTTGGGGAGACTGTTAAAAAAGTAGTAGATTTTTTTTCATCACCGATCTAAATAATTTTTATGCAGAATTGTAGCTACATTTATTCCGTATGCAAATATATAATTGGCCTTGATCTGCGACTCATAGTTTTCGAGAAAATTAAGTTTTGGGGAGGCTGTTAAAAAAGTAGTAGATTTTTTTTCATCACCGATCTAAAAAATGTTTATGCAGAGTTGTAGCTATATTTATTCCGAGTCCAAATATATATTTATCCTTGATCTGCGACTTATAGTTTTCGAGAAAATTAAGTTTTGGGGAGACTGTTAAAAAAGTAGTAGATTTTATTTCATCACCGATCTAAAAAATGTTTATGCAGAGTTGTAGCTACATTTATTCCGAGTCCAAATATATATTTATCCTTGATCTGCGACTTATAGTTTTCGAGAAAATTAAATTTTGGGGAGACTGTTAAAAAAGTAGTAGATTTTTTTTCATCACTGATCTAAAAATATTTATGCAGAGTTGTAGCTACATTTATTCCGAGTCCAGATTATCCTTGATCTGCGACTTATAGTTTTCGAGAAAATTAAGTTTTGGGGAAGCTGTTAAAAAAGTAGTAGATTTTTTTCATCACCGATCTAAAAAATGTTTATGCAGAGTTGTAGCTACATTTATTCCGAGTCCAAATATATATTTATCCTTGATCTGCGACTTATAGTTTTGGGGAGACTGTTAAAAAAGTAGTAGATTTTTTTTCATCACCGATCTAAAAAATGTTTATGCAGAGTTGTAGCTACATTTATTCCGAGTCCAGATTATCCTTGATCTGCGACTTATAGTTTTCGAGAAAATTAAGTTTTGGGGAAGCTGTTAAAAAAGTAGTAGATTTTTTTCATCACCGATCTAAAAAATGTTTATGCAGAGTTGTAGCTACATTTATTCCGAGTCCAAATATATATTTATCCTTGATCTGCGACTTATAGTTTTGGGGAGACTGTTAAAAAAGTAGTAGATTTTTTTTCATCACCGATCTAAAAAATGTTTATGCAGAGTTGTAGCTATATTTATTCCGAGTCCAAATATATATTTATCCTTGATCTGCGACTTATAGTTTTGGGGAGACTGTTAAAAAAGTAGTAGATTTTTTTTCATCACCGATCTAAAAAATGTTTATGCAGTGTTGTAGCTACATTTATTCCGAGTCCAAATATATATTTATCCTTGATCTGCGACTTATAGTTTTCGAGAAAATTAAGTTTTGGGGAGACTGTTAAAAAAGTAGTAGATTTTATTTCATCACCGATCTAAAAAATGTTTATGCAGAGTTGTAGCTACATTTATACCGAGTCCAAATATAAAAAATGTTTATGCAGAGTTGTTGCTACATTTATTCCGAGTCCAGATATATGTATATTTATCCTTGATCTGCGACTTATAGTTTTCGAGAAAATTAAGTTTTGGGGAGACTGTTAAAAAAGTAGTAGATTTTATTTCATCACCGATCTAAAAAATGTTTATGCAGAGTTGTAGCTACATTTATTCCGAGTCCAAATATATATTTATCCTTGATCTGCGACTTATAGTTTTTGAGAAAATTAAGTTTTGGGGAGACTGTTAAAAAAGTAGTAGATTTTTTTTCATCACCGATCTAAATAATTTTTATGCAGAATTGTAGCTACATTTATTCCGTATGCAAATATATAATTGGCCTTGATCTGCGACGAGAAAATTAAGTTTTGGGGAGGCTGTTAAAAAAGTAGTAGATTTTTTTTCATCACCGATCTAAAAAATGTTTATGCAGAGTTGTAGCTACATTTATTCCGAGTCCAAATATATATTTATCCTTGATCTGCGACTTATAGTTTTCGAGAAAATTAAGTTTTGGGGAGACTGTTAAAAAAGTAGTAGATTTTTTTTCATCACTGATCTAAAAAATATTTATGCAGAGTTGTAGCTACATTTATTCCGAGTCCAGATATATATTTATCCTTGATCTGCGACTTATAGTTTTCGAGAAAATTAAGTTTTGGGGAAGCTGTTAAAAAAGTAGTAGATTTTTTTCATCACCGATCTAAAAAATGTTTATGCAGAGTTGTAGCTACATTTATTCCGAGTCCAAATATATATTTATCCTTGATCTGCGACTTATAGTTTTGGGGAGACTGTTAAAAAAGTAGTAGATTTTTTTTCATCACCGATCTAAAAAATGTTTATGCAGAGTTGTAGCTATATTTATTCCGAGTCCAAATATATATTTATCCTTGATCTGCGACTTATAGTTTTCGAGAAAATTAAGTTTTGGGGAGACTGTTAAAAAAGTAGTAGATTTTATTTCATCACCGATCTAAAAAATGTTTATGCAGAGTTGTAGCTACATTTATTCCGAGTCCAAATATATATTTATCCTTGATCTGCGACTTATAGTTTTCGAGAAAATTAAGTTTTGGGGAGACTGTTAAAAAAGTAGTAGATTTTTTTTCATCACCGATCTAAAAAATGTATATGCAGAGTTGTAGCTACATTTATTCCGAGTCCAGATATATATTTATTATTGATCTGCGACTTATAGTTTTCGAGAAAATTAAGTTTTGGGGAGACTGTTAAAAAAGTAGTAGATTTTATTTCATCACCGATCTAAAAAATGTTTATGCAGAGTTGTAGCTACATTTATTCCGAGTCCAAATATATATTTATCCTTGATCTGCGACTTATAGTTTTGGGGAGACTGTTAAAAAAGTAGTAGATTTTTTTTCATCACCGATCTAAAAAATGTTTATGCAGAGTTGTAGCTACATTTATTCCGAGTCCAAATATATATTTATCCTTGATCTGCGACTTATAGTTTTCGAGAAAATTAAGTTTTGGGGAGACTGTTAAAAAAGTAGTAGATTTTATTTCATCACCGATCTAAAAAATGTTTATGCAGAGTTGTAGCTACATTTATTCCGAGTCCAAATATATATTTATCCTTGATCTGCGACTTATGGTTTTTGAGAAAATTAAGTTTTGGGGAGACTGTTAAAAAAGTAGTAGATTTTTTTTCATCACCGATCTAAATAATTTTTATGCAGAATTGTAGCTACATTTATTCCGTATGCAAATATATAATTGGCCTTGATCTGCGACGAGAAAATTAAGTTTTGGGGAGGCTGTTAAAAAAGTAGTAGATTTTTTTTCATCACCGATCTAAAAAATGTTTATGCAGAGTTGTAGCTACATTTATTCCGAGTCCAAATATATATTTATCCTTGATCTGCGACTTATAGTTTTCGAGAAAATTAAGTTTTGGGGAGACTGTTAAAAAAGTAGTAGATTTTTTTTCATCACTGATCTAAAAAATATTTATGCAGAGTTGTAGCTACATTTATTCCGAGTCCAGATATATATTTATCCTTGATCTGCGACTTATAGTTTTCGAGAAAATTAAGTTTTGGGGAAGCTGTTAAAAAAGTAGTAGATTTTTTTCATCACCGATCTAAAAAATGTTTATGCAGAGTTGTAGCTACATTTATTCCGAGTCCAAATATATATTTATCCTTGATCTGCGACTTATAGTTTTCGAGAAAATTAAGTTTTGGGGAGACTGTTAAAAAAGTAGTAGATTTTTTTTCATCACCGATCTAAAAAATGTTTATGCAGAGTTGTAGCTACATTTATACCGAGTCCAAATATAAAAAATGTTTATGCAGAGTTGTTGCTACATTTATTCCGAGTCCAAATATATATTTATCCTTGATCTGCGACTTATAGTTTTCGAGAAAATTAAGTTTTGGGGAGACTGTTAAAAAAGTAGTAGATTTTTTTTCATCACCGATCTAAATAATTTTTATGCAGAATTGTAGCTACATTTATTCCGTATGCAAATATATAATTGGCCTTGATCTGCGACTTATAGTTTTCGAGAAAATTAAGTTTTGGGGAGACTGTTAAAAAAGTAGTAGATTTTTTTTCATCACCGATCTAAATAATTTTTATGCAGAATTGTAGCTACATTTATTCCGTATGCAAATATATAATTGGCCTTGATCTGCGACTTATAGTTTTCGAGAAAATTAAGTTTTGGGGAGACTGTTAAAAAAGTAGTAGATTTTATTTCATCACCGATCTAAAAAATGTTTATGCAGAGTTGTAGCTACATTTATTCCGAGTCCAAATATATATTTATCCTTGATCTGCGACGTATAGTTTTCGAGAAAATTAAGTTTTGGGGAGACTGTTAAAAAAGTAGTAGATTTTATTTCATCACCGATCTAAAAAATGTTTATGCAGAGTTGTAGCTACATTTATTCGGAGTCCAAATATATATTTATCCTTGATCTGCGACTTATAGTTTTCGAGAAAATTAAGTTTTGGGGAGACTGTTAAAAAAGTAGTAGATTTTTTTTCATCACCGATCTAAATAATTTTTATGCAGAATTGTAGCTACATTTATTCCGTATGCAAATATATAATTGGACTTGATCTGCGACTCATAGTTTTCGAGAAAATTAAGTTTTGGGGAGGCTGTTAAAAAAGTAGTAGATTTTTTTTCATCACCGATCTAAAAAATGTTTATGCAGAGTTGTAGCTATATTTATTCCGAGTCCAAATATATATTTATCCTTGATCTGCGACTTATAGTTTTCGAGAAAATTAAGTTTTGGGGAGACTGTTAAAAAAGTAGTAGATTTTATTTCATCACCGATCTAAAAAATGTTTATGCAGAGTTGTAGCTACATTTATTCCGAGTCCAGATATATATTTATCCTTGATCTGCGACTTATAGTTTTGGGGAGACTGTTAAAAAAGTAGTAGATTTTTTTTCATCACCGATCTAAAAATATTTATGCAGAGTTGTAGCTACATTTATTCCGAGTCCAGATTATCCTTGATCTGCGACTTATAGTTTTCGAGAAAATTAAGTTTTGGGGAAGCTGTTAAAAAAGTAGTAGATTTTTTTCATCACCGATCTAAAAAATGTTTATGCAGAGTTGTAGCTACATTTATTCCGAGTCCAAATATATATTTATCCTTGATCTGCGACTTATAGTTTTGGGGAGACTGTTAAAAAAGTAGTAGATTTTTTTTCATCACCGATCTAAAAAATGTTTATGCAGAGTTGTAGCTACATTTATTCCGAGTCCAGATTATCCTTGATCTGCGACTTATAGTTTTCGAGAAAATTAAGTTTTGGGGAAGCTGTTAAAAAAGTAGTAGATTTTTTTCATCACCGATCTAAAAAATGTTTATGCAGAGTTGTAGCTACATTTATTCCGAGTCCAAATATATATTTATCCTTGATCTGCGACTTATAGTTTTGGGGAGACTGTTAAAAAAGTAGTAGATTTTTTTTCATCACCGATCTAAAAAATGTTTATGCAGAGTTGTAGCTATATTTATTCCGAGTCCAAATATATATTTATCCTTGATCTGCGACTTATAGTTTTGGGGAGACTGTTAAAAAAGTAGTAGATTTTTTTTCATCACCGATCTAAAAAATGTTTATGCAGTGTTGTAGCTACATTTATTCCGAGTCCAAATATATATTTATCCTTGATCTGCGACTTATAGTTTTCGAGAAAATTAAGTTTTGGGGAGACTGTTAAAAAAGTAGTAGATTTTATTTCATCACCGATCTAAAAAATGTTTATGCAGAGTTGTAGCTACATTTATACCGAGTCCAAATATAAAAAATGTTTATGCAGAGTTGTTGCTACATTTATTCCGAGTCCAGATATATGTATATTTATCCTTGATCTGCGACTTATAGTTTTCGAGAAAATTAAGTTTTGGGGAGACTGTTAAAAAAGTAGTAGATTTTATTTCATCACCGATCTAAAAAATGTTTATGCAGAGTTGTAGCTACATTTATTCCGAGTCCAAATATATATTTATCCTTGATCTGCGACTTATAGTTTTTGAGAAAATTAAGTTTTGGGGAGACTGTTAAAAAAGTAGTAGATTTTTTTTCATCACCGATCTAAATAATTTTTATGCAGAATTGTAGCTACATTTATTCCGTATGCAAATATATAATTGGCCTTGATCTGCGACGAGAAAATTAAGTTTTGGGGAGGCTGTTAAAAAAGTAGTAGATTTTTTTTCATCACCGATCTAAAAAATGTTTATGCAGAGTTGTAGCTACATTTATTCCGAGTCCAAATATATATTTATCCTTGATCTGCGACTTATAGTTTTCGAGAAAATTAAGTTTTGGGGAGACTGTTAAAAAAGTAGTAGATTTTTTTTCATCACTGATCTAAAAAATATTTATGCAGAGTTGTAGCTACATTTATTCCGAGTCCAGATATATATTTATCCTTGATCTGCGACTTATAGTTTTCGAGAAAATTAAGTTTTGGGGAAGCTGTTAAAAAAGTAGTAGATTTTTTTCATCACCGATCTAAAAAATGTTTATGCAGAGTTGTAGCTACATTTATTCCGAGTCCAAATATATATTTATCCTTGATCTGCGACTTATAGTTTTGGGGAGACTGTTAAAAAAGTAGTAGATTTTTTTTCATCACCGATCTAAAAAATGTTTATGCAGAGTTGTAGCTATATTTATTCCGAGTCCAAATATATATTTATCCTTGATCTGCGACTTATAGTTTTCGAGAAAATTAAGTTTTGGGGAGACTGTTAAAAAAGTAGTAGATTTTATTTCATCACCGATCTAAAAAATGTTTATGCAGAGTTGTAGCTACATTTATTCCGAGTCCAAATATATATTTATCCTTGATCTGCGACTTATAGTTTTCGAGAAAATTAAGTTTTGGGGAGACTGTTAAAAAAGTAGTAGATTTTTTTTCATCACCGATCTCAAAAATGTATATGCAGAGTTGTAGCTACATTTATTCCGAGTCCAGATATATATTTATTATTGATCTGCGACTTATAGTTTTCGAGAAAATTAAGTTTTGGGGAGACTGTTAAAAAAGTAGTAGATTTTATTTCATCACCGATCTAAAAAATGTTTATGCAGAGTTGTAGCTACATTTATTCCGAGTCCAAATATATATTTATCCTTGATCTGCGACTTATAGTTTTGGGGAGACTGTTAAAAAAGTAGTAGATTTTTTTTCATCACCGATCTAAAAAATGTGTATGCAGAGTTGTAGCTACATTTATTCCGAGTCCAAATATATATTTATCCTTGATCTGCGACTTATAGTTTTCGAGAAAATTAAGTTTTGGGGAGACTGTTAAAAAAGTAGTAGATTTTATTTCATCACCGATCTAAAAAATGTTTATGCAGAGTTGTAGCTACATTTATACCGAGTCCAAATATAAAAAATGTTTATGCAGAGTTGTTGCTACATTTATTCCGAGTCCAGATATATGTATATTTATCCTTGATCTGCGACTTATAGTTTTCGAGAAAATTAAGTTTTGGGGAGACTGTTAAAAAAGTAGTAGATTTTATTTCATCACCGATCTAAAAAATGTTTATGCAGAGTTGTAGCTACATTTATTCCGAGTCCAAATATATATTTATCCTTGATCTGCGACTTATAGTTTTCGAGAAAATTAAGTTTTGGGGAGACTGTTAAAAAAGTAGTAGATTTTTTTTCATCACCGATCTAAAAAATGTGTATGCAGAGTTGTAGCTACATTTATTCCGAGTCCAAATATATATTTATCCTTGATCTGCGACTTATAGTTTTCGAGAAAATTAAGTTTTGGGGAGACTGTTAAAAAAGTAGTAGATTTTATTTCATCACCGATCTAAAAAATGTTTATGCAGAGTTGTAGCTACATTTATACCGAGTCCAAATATAAAAAATGTTTATGCAGAGTTGTTGCTACATTTATTCCGAGTCCAGATATATGTATATTTATCCTTGATCTGCGACTTATAGTTTTCGAGAAAATTAAGTTTTGGGGAGACTGTTAAAAAAGTAGTAGATTTTATTTCATCACCGATCTAAAAATGTTTATGCAGAGTTGTAGCTACATTTATTCCGAGTCCAAATATATATTTATCCTTGATCTGCGACTTATAGTTTTCGAGAAAATTAAGTTTTGGGGAGACTGTTAAAAAAGTAGTAGATTTTTTTTCATCACCGATCTAAAAAATGTATATGCAGAGTTGTAGCTACATTTATTCCGAGTCCAGATATATATTTATTATTGATCTGCGACTTATAGTTTTCGAGAAAATTAAGTTTTGGGGAGACTGTTAAAAAAGTAGTAGATTTTATTTCATCACCGATCTAAAAAATGTTTATGCAGAGTTGTAGCTACATTTATTCCGAGTCCAAATATATATTTATCCTTGATCTGCGACTTATAGTTTTGGGGAGACTGTTAAAAAAGTAGTAGATTTTTTTTCATCACCGATCTAAAAAATGTTTATGCAGAGTTGTAGCTACATTTATTCCGAGTCCAAATATATATTTATCCTTGATCTGCGACTTATAGTTTTCGAGAAAATTAAGTTTTGGGGAGACTGTTAAAAAAGTAGTAGATTTTATTTCATCACCGATCTAAAAAATGTTTATGCAGAGTTGTAGCTACATTTATTCCGAGTCCAAATATATATTTATCCTTGATCTGCGACTTATAGTTTTTGAGAAAATTAAGTTTTGGGGAGACTGTTAAAAAAGTAGTAGATTTTTTTTCATCACCGATCTAAATAATTTTTATGCAGAATTGTAGCTACATTTATTCCGTATGCAAATATATAATTGGCCTTGATCTGCGACGAGAAAATTAAGTTTTGGGGAGGCTGTTAAAAAAGTAGTAGATTTTTTTTCATCACCGATCTAAAAAATGTTTATGCAGAGTTGTAGCTACATTTATTCCGAGTCCAAATATATATTTATCCTTGATCTGCGACTTATAGTTTTCGAGAAAATTAAGTTTTGGGGAGACTGTTAAAAAAGTAGTAGATTTTTTTTCATCACTGATCTAAAAAATATTTATGCAGAGTTGTAGCTACATTTATTCCGAGTCCAGATATATATTTATCCTTGATCTGCGACTTATAGTTTTCGAGAAAATTAAGTTTTGGGGAAGCTGTTAAAAAAGTAGTAGATTTTTTTCATCACCGATCTAAAAAATGTTTATGCAGAGTTGTAGCTACATTTATTCCGAGTCCAAATATATATTTATCCTTGATCTGCGACTTATAGTTTTCGAGAAAATTAAGTTTTGGGGAGACTGTTAAAAAAGTAGTAGATTTTTTTTCATCACCGATCTAAAAAATGTTTATGCAGAGCTGTAGCTACATTTATTCCGAGTCCAAATATATATTTATCCTTGATCTGCGACTTATAGTTTTCGAGAAAATTAAGTTTTGGGGAGACTGTTAAAAAAGTAGTAGATTTTATTTCATCACCGATCTAAAAAATGTTTATGCAGAGTTGTAGCTACATTTATACCGAGTCCAAATATAAAAAATGTTTATGCAGAGTTGTTGCTACATTTATTCCGAGTCCAAATATATATTTATCCTTGATCTGCGACTTATAGTTTTCGAGAAAATTAAGTTTTGGGGAGACTGTTAAAAAAGTAGTAGATTTTTTTTCATCACCGATCTAAATAATTTTTATGCAGAATTGTAGCTACATTTATTCCGTATGCAAATATATAATTGGCCTTGATCTGCGACTTATAGTTTTCGAGAAAATTAAGTTTTGGGGAGACTGTTAAAAAAGTAGTAGATTTTATTTCATCACCGATCTAAAAAATGTTTATGCAGAGTTGTAGCTACATTTATTCCGAGTCCAAATATATATTTATCCTTGATCTGCGACTTATAGTTTTCGAGAAAATTAAGTTTTGGGGAGACTGTTAAAAAAGTAGTAGATTTTATTTCATCACCGATCTAAAAAATGTTTATGCAGAGTTGTAGCTACATTTATTCGGAGTCCAAATATATATTTATCCTTGATCTGCGACTTATAGTTTTCGAGAAAATTAAGTTTTGGGGAGACTGTTAAAAAAGTAGTAGATTTTTTTTCATCACCGATCTAAATAATTTTTATGCAGAATTGTAGCTACATTTATTCCGTATGCAAATATATAATTGGACTTGATCTGCGACTCATAGTTTTCGAGAAAATTAAGTTTTGGGGAGGCTGTTAAAAAAGTAGTAGATTTTTTTTCATCACCGATCTAAAAAATGTTTATGCAGAGTTGTAGCTATATTTATTCCGAGTCCAAATATATATTTATCCTTGATCTGCGACTTATAGTTTTCGAGAAAATTAAGTTTTGGGGAGACTGTTAAAAAAGTAGTAGATTTTATTTCATCACCGATCTAAAAAATGTTTATGCAGAGTTGTAGCTACATTTATTCCGAGTCCAGATATATATTTATCCTTGATCTGCGACTTATAGTTTTGGGGAGACTGTTAAAAAAGTAGTAGATTTTTTTTCATCACCGATCTAAAAATATTTATGCAGAGTTGTAGCTACATTTATTCCGAGTCCAGATTATCCTTGATCTGCGACTTATAGTTTTCGAGAAAATTAAGTTTTGGGGAAGCTGTTAAAAAAGTAGTAGATTTTTTTCATCACCGATCTAAAAAATGTTTATGCAGAGTTGTAGCTACATTTATTCCGAGTCCAAATATATATTTATCCTTGATCTGCGACTTATAGTTTTGGGGAGACTGTTAAAAAAGTAGTAGATTTTTTTTCATCACCGATCTAAAAAATGTTTATGCAGAGTTGTAGCTACATTTATTCCGAGTCCAGATTATCCTTGATCTGCGACTTATAGTTTTCGAGAAAATTAAGTTTTGGGGAAGCTGTTAAAAAAGTAGTAGATTTTTTTCATCACCGATCTAAAAAATGTTTATGCAGAGTTGTAGCTACATTTATTCCGAGTCCAAATATATATTTATCCTTGATCTGCGACTTATAGTTTTGGGGAGACTGTTAAAAAAGTAGTAGATTTTTTTTCATCACCGATCTAAAAAATGTTTATGCAGAGTTGTAGCTATATTTATTCCGAGTCCAAATATATATTTATCCTTGATCTGCGACTTATAGTTTTGGGGAGACTGTTAAAAAAGTAGTAGATTTTTTTTCATCACCGATCTAAAAAATGTTTATGCAGTGTTGTAGCTACATTTATTCCGAGTCCAAATATATATTTATCCTTGATCTGCGACTTATAGTTTTCGAGAAAATTAAGTTTTGGGGAGACTGTTAAAAAAGTAGTAGATTTTATTTCATCACCGATCTAAAAAATGTTTATGCAGAGTTGTAGCTACATTTATACCGAGTCCAAATATAAAAAATGTTTATGCAGAGTTGTTGCTACATTTATTCCGAGTCCAGATATATGTATATTTATCCTTGATCTGCGACTTATAGTTTTCGAGAAAATTAAGTTTTGGGGAGACTGTTAAAAAAGTAGTAGATTTTATTTCATCACCGATCTAAAAAATGTTTATGCAGAGTTGTAGCTACATTTATTCCGAGTCCAAATATATATTTATCCTTGATCTGCGACTTATAGTTTTTGAGAAAATTAAGTTTTGGGGAGACTGTTAAAAAAGTAGTAGATTTTTTTTCATCACCGATCTAAATAATTTTTATGCAGAATTGTAGCTACATTTATTCCGTATGCAAATATATAATTGGCCTTGATCTGCGACGAGAAAATTAAGTTTTGGGGAGGCTGTTAAAAAAGTAGTAGATTTTTTTTCATCACCGATCTAAAAAATGTTTATGCAGAGTTGTAGCTACATTTATTCCGAGTCCAAATATATATTTATCCTTGATCTGCGACTTATAGTTTTCGAGAAAATTAAGTTTTGGGGAGACTGTTAAAAAAGTAGTAGATTTTTTTTCATCACTGATCTAAAAAATATTTATGCAGAGTTGTAGCTACATTTATTCCGAGTCCAGATATATATTTATCCTTGATCTGCGACTTATAGTTTTCGAGAAAATTAAGTTTTGGGGAAGCTGTTAAAAAAGTAGTAGATTTTTTTCATCACCGATCTAAAAAATGTTTATGCAGAGTTGTAGCTACATTTATTCCGAGTCCAAATATATATTTATCCTTGATCTGCGACTTATAGTTTTGGGGAGACTGTTAAAAAAGTAGTAGATTTTTTTTCATCACCGATCTAAAAAATGTTTATGCAGAGTTGTAGCTATATTTATTCCGAGTCCAAATATATATTTATCCTTGATCTGCGACTTATAGTTTTCGAGAAAATTAAGTTTTGGGGAGACTGTTAAAAAAGTAGTAGATTTTATTTCATCACCGATCTAAAAAATGTTTATGCAGAGTTGTAGCTACATTTATTCCGAGTCCAAATATATATTTATCCTTGATCTGCGACTTATAGTTTTCGAGAAAATTAAGTTTTGGGGAGACTGTTAAAAAAGTAGTAGATTTTTTTTCATCACCGATCTCAAAAATGTATATGCAGAGTTGTAGCTACATTTATTCCGAGTCCAGATATATATTTATTATTGATCTGCGACTTATAGTTTTCGAGAAAATTAAGTTTTGGGGAGACTGTTAAAAAAGTAGTAGATTTTATTTCATCACCGATCTAAAAAATGTTTATGCAGAGTTGTAGCTACATTTATTCCGAGTCCAAATATATATTTATCCTTGATCTGCGACTTATAGTTTTGGGGAGACTGTTAAAAAACTAGTAGATTTTTTTTCATCACCGATCTAAAAAATGTGTATGCAGAGTTGTAGCTACATTTATTCCGAGTCCAAATATATATTTATCCTTGATCTGCGACTTATAGTTTTCGAGAAAATTAAGTTTTGGGGAGACTGTTAAAAAAGTAGTAGATTTTATTTCATCACCGATCTAAAAAATGTTTATGCAGAGTTGTAGCTACATTTATACCGAGTCCAAATATAAAAAATGTTTATGCAGAGTTGTTGCTACATTTATTCCGAGTCCAGATATATGTATATTTATCCTTGATCTGCGACTTATAGTTTTCGAGAAAATTAAGTTTTGGGGAGACTGTTAAAAAAGTAGTAGATTTTATTTCATCACCGATCTAAAAAATGTTTATGCAGAGTTGTAGCTACATTTATTCCGAGTCCAAATATATATTTATCCTTGATCTGCGACTTATAGTTTTTGAGAAAATTAAGTTTTGGGGAGACTGTTAAAAAAGTAGTAGATTTTTTTTCATCACCGATCTAAAAAATGTTTATGCAGAGTTGTAGCTACATTTATTCCGAGTCCAGATATATATTTATCCTTGTTCTGCGACTTATAGTTTTCGAGAAAATTAAGTTTTGGGGAGATTTTTTTTCATCACTGATCTAAAAAATATTTATGCAGAGTTGTAGCTACATTTATTCCGAGTCCAGATATATATTAATCCTTGATCTGCGACTTATAGTTTTCGAGAAAATTAAGTTTTGGGGAAGCTGTTAAAAAAGTAGTAGATTTTTTTCATCACCGATCTAAAAAATGTTTATGCAGAGTTGTAGTTACATTTATTCCGAGTCCAAATATATATTTATCCTTGATCTGCGACTTATAGTTTTGGGGAGACTGTTAAAAAAGTAGTAGATTTTTTTTCATCACCGATCTAAAAAATGTTTATGCAGAGTTGTAGCTACATTTATTCCGAGTCCAAATATATATTTATCCTTGATCTGCGACTTATAGTTTTCGAGAAAATTAAGTTTTGGGGAGACTGTTAAAAAAGTAGTAGATTTTATTTCATCACCGATCTAAAAAATGTTTATGCAGAGTTGTAGCTACATTTATACCGAGTCCAAATATAAAAAATGTTTATGCAGAGTTGTTGCTACATTTATTCCGAGTCCAGATATATGTATATTTATCCTTGATCTGCGACTTATAGTTTTCGAGAAAATTAAGTTTTGGGGAGACTGTTAAAAAAGTAGTAGATTTTATTTCATCACCGATCTAAAAAATGTTTATGCAGAGTTGTAGCTACATTTATTCCGAGTCCAAATATATATTTATCCTTGATCTGCGACTTATAGTTTTCGAGAAAATTAAGTTTTGGGGAGACTGTTAAAAAAGTAGTAGATTTTTTTTCATCACCGATCTAAAAAATGTTTATGCAGAGTTGTAGCTACATTTATTCCGAGTCCAAATATATATTTATCCTTGATCTGCGACTTATAGTTTTTGAGAAAATTAAGTTTTGGGGAGACTGTTAAAAAAGTAGTAGATTTTTTTTCATCACCGATCTAAATAATTTTTATGCAGAATTGTAGCTACATTTATTCCGTATGCAAATATATAATTGGCCTTGATCTGCGACGAGAAAATTAAGTTTTGGGGAGGCTGTTAAAAAAGTAGTAGATTTTTTTTCATCACCGATCTAAAAAATGTTTATGCAGAGTTGTAGCTACATTTATTCCGAGTCCAAATATATATTTATCCTTGATCTGCGACTTATAGTTTTCGAGAAAATTAAGTTTTGGGGAGACTGTTAAAAAAGTAGTAGATTTTTTTTCATCACTGATCTAAAAAATATTTATGCAGAGTTGTAGCTACATTTATTCCGAGTCCAGATATATATTTATCCTTGATCTGCGACTTATAGTTTTCGAGAAAATTAAGTTTTGGGGAAGCTGTTAAAAAAGTAGTAGATTTTTTTCATCACCGATCTAAAAAATGTTTATGCAGAGTTGTAGCTACATTTATTCCGAGTCCAAATATATATTTATCCTTGATCTGCGACTTATAGTTTTCGAGAAAATTAAGTTTTGGGGAGACTGTTAAAAAAGTAGTAGATTTTTTTTCATCACCGATCTAAAAAATGTTTATGCAGAGTTGTAGCTACATTTATTCCGAGTCCAAATATATATTTATCCTTGATCTGCGACTTATAGTTTTCGAGAAAATTAAGTTTTGGGGAGACTGTTAAAAAAGTAGTAGATTTTATTTCATCACCGATCTAAAAAATGTTTATGCAGAGTTGTAGCTACATTTATACCGAGTCCAAATATAAAAAATGTTTATGCAGAGTTGTTGCTACATTTATTCCGAGTCCAAATATATATTTATCCTTGATCTGCGACTTATAGTTTTCGAGAAAATTAAGTTTTGGGGAGACTGTTAAAAAAGTAGTAGATTTTTTTTCATCACCGATCTAAATAATTTTTATGCAGAATTGTAGCTACATTTATTCCGTATGCAAATATATAATTGGCCTTGATCTGCGACTTATAGTTTTCGAGAAAATTAAGTTTTGGGGAGACTGTTAAAAAAGTAGTAGATTTTATTTCATCACCGATCTAAAAAATGTTTATGCAGAGTTGTAGCTACATTTATTCCGAGTCCAAATATATATTTATCCTTGATCTGCGACTTATAGTTTTCGAGAAAATTAAGTTTTGGGGAGACTGTTAAAAAAGTAGTAGATTTTATTTCATCACCGATCTAAAAAATGTTTATGCAGAGTTGTAGCTACATTTATTCGGAGTCCAAATATATATTTATCCTTGATCTGCGACTTATAGTTTTCGAGAAAATTAAGTTTTGGGGAGACTGTTAAAAAAGTAGTAGATTTTTTTTCATCACCGATCTAAATAATTTTTATGCAGAATTGTAGCTACATTTATTCCGTATGCAAATATATAATTGGACTTGATCTGCGACTCATAGTTTTCGAGAAAATTAAGTTTTGGGGAGGCTGTTAAAAAAGTAGTAGATTTTTTTTCATCACCGATCTAAAAAATGTTTATGCAGAGTTGTAGCTATATTTATTCCGAGTCCAAATATATATTTATCCTTGATCTGCGACTTATAGTTTTCGAGAAAATTAAGTTTTGGGGAGACTGTTAAAAAAGTAGTAGATTTTATTTCATCACCGATCTAAAAAATGTTTATGCAGAGTTGTAGCTACATTTATTCGGAGTCCAAATATATATTTATCCTTGATCTGCGACTTATAGTTTTCGAGAAAATTAAGTTTTGGGGAGACTGTTAAAAAAGTAGTAGATTTTTTTTCATCACCGATCTAAATAATTTTTATGCAGAATTGTAGCTACATTTATTCCGTATGCAAATATATAATTGGACTTGATCTGCGACTCATAGTTTTCGAGAAAATTAAGTTTTGGGGAGGCTGTTAAAAAAGTAGTAGATTTTTTTTCATCACCGATCTAAAAAATGTTTATGCAGAGTTGTAGCTATATTTATTCCGAGTCCAAATATATATTTATCCTTGATCTGCGACTTATAGTTTTCGAGAAAATTAAGTTTTGGGGAGACTGTTAAAAAAGTAGTAGATTTTATTTCATCACCGATCTAAAAAATGTTTATGCAGAGTTGTAGCTACATTTATACCGAGTCCAAATATAAAAAATGTTTATGCAGAGTTGTTGCTACATTTATTCCGAGTCCAAATATATATTTATCCTTGATCTGCGACTTATAGTTTTCGAGAAAATTAAGTTTTGGGGAGACTGTTAAAAAAGTAGTAGATTTTATTTCATCACCGATCTAAAAAATGTTTATGCAGAGTTGTAGCTACATTTATTCCGAGTCCAAATATATATTTATCCTTGATCTGCGACTTATAGTTTTCGAGAAAATTAAGTT
Organism: Blera fallax; assembly: GCA_946965025.1. Lineage (NCBI taxonomy): Eukaryota > Metazoa > Arthropoda > Insecta > Diptera > Syrphidae > Blera > Blera fallax. The sequence goes on from OX337246.1 coordinate 56,387,294, forward strand.
TTGGGGAGACTGTTAAAAAAGTAGTAGATTTTATTTCATCACCGATCTAAAAAATGTTTATGCAGAGTTGTAGCTACATTTATACCGAGTCCAAATATAAAAAATGTTTATGCAGAGTTGTTGCTACATTTATTCCGAGTCCAGATATATGTATATTTATCCTTGATCTGCGACTTATAGTTTTCGAGAAAATTAAGTTTTGGGGAGACTGTTAAAAAAGTAGTAGATTTTATTTCATCACCGATCTAAAAAATGTTTATGCAGAGTTGTAGCTACATTTATTCCGAGTCCAAATATATATTTATCCTTGATCTGCGACTTATAGTTTTTGAGAAAATTAAGTTTTGGGGAGACTGTTAAAAAAGTAGTAGATTTTTTTTCATCACCGATCTAAAAAATGTTTATGCAGAGTTGTAGCTACATTTATTCCGAGTCCAGATATATATTTATCCTTGTTCTGCGACTTATAGTTTTCGAGAAAATTAAGTTTTGGGGAGATTTTTTTTCATCACTGATCTAAAAAATATTTATGCAGAGTTGTAGCTACATTTATTCCGAGTCCAGATATATATTAATCCTTGATCTGCGACTTATAGTTTTCGAGAAAATTAAGTTTTGGGGAAGCTGTTAAAAAAGTAGTAGATTTTTTTCATCACCGATCTAAAAAATGTTTATGCAGAGTTGTAGTTACATTTATTCCGAGTCCAAATATATATTTATCCTTGATCTGCGACTTATAGTTTTGGGGAGACTGTTAAAAAAGTAGTAGATTTTTTTTCATCACCGATCTAAAAAATGTTTATGCAGAGTTGTAGCTACATTTATTCCGAGTCCAAATATATATTTATCCTTGATCTGCGACTTATAGTTTTCGAGAAAATTAAGTTTTGGGGAGACTGTTAAAAAAGTAGTAGATTTTATTTCATCACCGATCTAAAAAATGTTTATGCAGAGTTGTAGCTACATTTATACCGAGTCCAAATATAAAAAATGTTTATGCAGAGTTGTTGCTACATTTATTCCGAGTCCAGATATATGTATATTTATCCTTGATCTGCGACTTATAGTTTTCGAGAAAATTAAGTTTTGGGGAGACTGTTAAAAAAGTAGTAGATTTTATTTCATCACCGATCTAAAAAATGTTTATGCAGAGTTGTAGCTACATTTATTCCGAGTCCAAATATATATTTATCCTTGATCTGCGACTTATAGTTTTCGAGAAAATTAAGTTTTGGGGAGACTGTTAAAAAAGTAGTAGATTTTTTTTCATCACCGATCTAAAAAATGTTTATGCAGAGTTGTAGCTACATTTATTCCGAGTCCAAATATATATTTATCCTTGATCTGCGACTTATAGTTTTTGAGAAAATTAAGTTTTGGGGAGACTGTTAAAAAAGTAGTAGATTTTTTTTCATCACCGATCTAAATAATTTTTATGCAGAATTGTAGCTACATTTATTCCGTATGCAAATATATAATTGGCCTTGATCTGCGACGAGAAAATTAAGTTTTGGGGAGGCTGTTAAAAAAGTAGTAGATTTTTTTTCATCACCGATCTAAAAAATGTTTATGCAGAGTTGTAGCTACATTTATTCCGAGTCCAAATATATATTTATCCTTGATCTGCGACTTATAGTTTTCGAGAAAATTAAGTTTTGGGGAGACTGTTAAAAAAGTAGTAGATTTTTTTTCATCACTGATCTAAAAAATATTTATGCAGAGTTGTAGCTACATTTATTCCGAGTCCAGATATATATTTATCCTTGATCTGCGACTTATAGTTTTCGAGAAAATTAAGTTTTGGGGAAGCTGTTAAAAAAGTAGTAGATTTTTTTCATCACCGATCTAAAAAATGTTTATGCAGAGTTGTAGCTACATTTATTCCGAGTCCAAATATATATTTATCCTTGATCTGCGACTTATAGTTTTCGAGAAAATTAAGTTTTGGGGAGACTGTTAAAAAAGTAGTAGATTTTTTTTCATCACCGATCTAAAAAATGTTTATGCAGAGTTGTAGCTACATTTATTCCGAGTCCAAATATATATTTATCCTTGATCTGCGACTTATAGTTTTCGAGAAAATTAAGTTTTGGGGAGACTGTTAAAAAAGTAGTAGATTTTATTTCATCACCGATCTAAAAAATGTTTATGCAGAGTTGTAGCTACATTTATACCGAGTCCAAATATAAAAAATGTTTATGCAGAGTTGTTGCTACATTTATTCCGAGTCCAAATATATATTTATCCTTGATCTGCGACTTATAGTTTTCGAGAAAATTAAGTTTTGGGGAGACTGTTAAAAAAGTAGTAGATTTTTTTTCATCACCGATCTAAATAATTTTTATGCAGAATTGTAGCTACATTTATTCCGTATGCAAATATATAATTGGCCTTGATCTGCGACTTATAGTTTTCGAGAAAATTAAGTTTTGGGGAGACTGTTAAAAAAGTAGTAGATTTTATTTCATCACCGATCTAAAAAATGTTTATGCAGAGTTGTAGCTACATTTATTCCGAGTCCAAATATATATTTATCCTTGATCTGCGACTTATAGTTTTCGAGAAAATTAAGTTTTGGGGAGACTGTTAAAAAAGTAGTAGATTTTATTTCATCACCGATCTAAAAAATGTTTATGCAGAGTTGTAGCTACATTTATTCGGAGTCCAAATATATATTTATCCTTGATCTGCGACTTATAGTTTTCGAGAAAATTAAGTTTTGGGGAGACTGTTAAAAAAGTAGTAGATTTTTTTTCATCACCGATCTAAATAATTTTTATGCAGAATTGTAGCTACATTTATTCCGTATGCAAATATATAATTGGACTTGATCTGCGACTCATAGTTTTCGAGAAAATTAAGTTTTGGGGAGGCTGTTAAAAAAGTAGTAGATTTTTTTTCATCACCGATCTAAAAAATGTTTATGCAGAGTTGTAGCTATATTTATTCCGAGTCCAAATATATATTTATCCTTGATCTGCGACTTATAGTTTTCGAGAAAATTAAGTTTTGGGGAGACTGTTAAAAAAGTAGTAGATTTTATTTCATCACCGATCTAAAAAATGTTTATGCAGAGTTGTAGCTACATTTATTCCGAGTCCAGATATATATTTATCCTTGATCTGCGACTTATAGTTTTGGGGAGACTGTTAAAAAAGTAGTAGATTTTTTTTCATCACCGATCTAAAAAATGTTTATGCAGAGTTGTAGCTACATTTATTCCGAGTCCAAATATATATTTATCCTTGATCTGCGACTTATAGTTTTCGAGAAAATTAAGTTTTGGGGAGACTGTTAAAAAAGTAGTAGATTTTTTTTCATCACTGATCTAAAAAATGTTTATGCAGAGTTGTAGCTACATTTATTCCGAGTCCAGATATATATTTATCCTTGATCTGCGACTTATAGTTTTGGGGAGACTGTTAAAAAAGTAGTAGATTTTTTTTCATCACCGATCTAAAAAATGTTTATGCAGAGTTGTAGCTACATTTATTCCGAGTCCAAATATATATTTATCCTTGATCTGCGACTTATAGTTTTCGAGAAAATTAAGTTTTGGGGAGACTGTTAAAAAAGTAGTAGATTTTATTTCATCACCGATCTAAAAAATGTTTATGCAGAGTTGTAGCTATATTTATTCCGAGTCCAAATATATATTTATCCTTGATCTGCGACTTATAGTTTTCGAGAAAATTAAGTTTTGGGGAGACTGTTAAAAAAGTAGTAGATTTTATTTCATCACCGATCTAAAAAATGTTTATGCAGAGTTGTAGCTACATTTATACCGAGTCCAAATATAAAAAATGTTTATGCAGAGTTGTTGCTACATTTATTCCGAGTCCAGATATATGTATATTTATCCTTGATCTGCGACTTATAGTTTTCGAGAAAATTAAGTTTTGGGGAGACTGTTAAAAAAGTAGTAGATTTTATTTCATCACCGATCTAAAAAATGTTTATGCAGAGTTGTAGCTACATTTATTCCGAGTCCAAATATATATTTATCCTTGATCTGCGACTTATAGTTTTCGAGAAAATTAAGTTTTGGGGAGACTGTTAAAAAAGTAGTAGATTTTTTTTCATCACCGATCTAAAAAATGTTTATGCAGAGTTGTAGCTACATTTATTCCGAGTCCAAATATATATTTATCCTTGATCTGCGACTTATAGTTTTTGAGAAAATTAAGTTTTGGGGAGACTGTTAAAAAAGTAGTAGATTTTTTTTCATCACCGATCTAAATAATTTTTATGCAGAATTGTAGCTACATTTATTCCGTATGCAAATATATAATTGGCCTTGATCTGCGACGAGAAAATTAAGTTTTGGGGAGGCTGTTAAAAAAGTAGTAGATTTTTTTTCATCACCGATCTAAAAAATGTTTATGCAGAGTTGTAGCTACATTTATTCCGAGTCCAAATATATATTTATCCTTGATCTGCGACTTATAGTTTTCGAGAAAATTAAGTTTTGGGGAGACTGTTAAAAAAGTAGTAGATTTTTTTTCATCACTGATCTAAAAAATATTTATGCAGAGTTGTAGCTACATTTATTCCGAGTCCAGATATATATTTATCCTTGATCTGCGACTTATAGTTTTCGAGAAAATTAAGTTTTGGGGAAGCTGTTAAAAAAGTAGTAGATTTTTTTCATCACCGATCTAAAAAATGTTTATGCAGAGTTGTAGCTACATTTATTCCGAGTCCAAATATATATTTATCCTTGATCTGCGACTTATAGTTTTCGAGAAAATTAAGTTTTGGGGAGACTGTTAAAAAAGTAGTAGATTTTTTTTCATCACCGATCTAAAAAATGTTTATGCAGAGTTGTAGCTACATTTATTCCGAGTCCAAATATATATTTATCCTTGATCTGCGACTTATAGTTTTCGAGAAAATTAAGTTTTGGGGAGACTGTTAAAAAAGTAGTAGATTTTATTTCATCACCGATCTAAAAAATGTTTATGCAGAGTTGTAGCTACATTTATACCGAGTCCAAATATAAAAAATGTTTATGCAGAGTTGTTGCTACATTTATTCCGAGTCCAAATATATATTTATCCTTGATCTGCGACTTATAGTTTTCGAGAAAATTAAGTTTTGGGGAGACTGTTAAAAAGGTAGTAGATTTTTTTTCATCACCGATCTAAATAATTTTTATGCAGAATTGTAGCTACATTTATTCCGTATGCAAATATATAATTGGCCTTGATCTGCGACTTATAGTTTTCGAGAAAATTAAGTTTTGGGGAGACTGTTAAAAAAGTAGTAGATTTTATTTCATCACCGATCTAAAAAATGTTTATGCAGAGTTGTAGCTACATTTATTCCGAGTCCAAATATATATTTATCCTTGATCTGCGACTTATAGTTTTCGAGAAAATTAAGTTTTGGGGAGACTGTTAAAAAAGTAGTAGATTTTATTTCATCACCGATCTAAAAAATGTTTATGCAGAGTTGTAGCTACATTTATTCGGAGTCCAAATATATATTTATCCTTGATCTGCGACTTATAGTTTTCGAGAAAATTAAGTTTTGGGGAGACTGTTAAAAAAGTAGTAGATTTTTTTTCATCACCGATCTAAATAATTTTTATGCAGAATTGTAGCTACATTTATTCCGTATGCAAATATATAATTGGACTTGATCTGCGACTCATAGTTTTCGAGAAAATTAAGTTTTGGGGAGGCTGTTAAAAAAGTAGTAGATTTTTTTTCATCACCGATCTAAAAAATGTTTATGCAGAGTTGTAGCTATATTTATTCCGAGTCCAAATATATATTTATCCTTGATCTGCGACTTATAGTTTTCGAGAAAATTAAGTTTTGGGGAGACTGTTAAAAAAGTAGTAGATTTTATTTCATCACCGATCTAAAAAATGTTTATGCAGAGTTGTAGCTACATTTATTCCGAGTCCAGATATATATTTATCCTTGATCTGCGACTTATAGTTTTGGGGAGACTGTTAAAAAAGTAGTAGATTTTTTTTCATCACCGATCTAAAAAATGTTTATGCAGAGTTGTAGCTACATTTATTCCGAGTCCAAATATATATTTATCCTTGATCTGCGACTTATAGTTTTCGAGAAAATTAAGTTTTGGGGAGACTGTTAAAAAAGTAGTAGATTTTATTTCATCACCGATCTAAAAAATGTTTATGCAGAGTTGTAGCTATATTTATTCCGAGTCCAAATATATATTTATCCTTGATCTGCGACTTATAGTTTTCGAGAAAATTAAGTTTTGGGGAGACTGTTAAAAAAGTAGTAGATTTTATTTCATCACCGATCTAAAAAATGTTTATGCAGAGTTGTAGCTACATTTATTCCGAGTCCAAATATATATTTATCCTTGATCTGCGACTTATAGTTTTCGAGAAAATTAAGTTTTGGGAAGACTGTTAAAAAAGTAGTAGATTTTATTTCATCACCGATCTAAAAAATGTTTATGCAGAGTTGTATCTGCATTTATTCGGAGTCCAAATATATATTTATCCTTGATCTGCGACTTATAGTTTTCGAGAAAATTAAGTTTTGGGGAGACTGTTAAAAAAGTAGTAGATTTTTTTTCATCACCGATCTAAATAATTTTTATGCAGAATTGTAGCTACATTTATTCCGTATGCAAATATATAATTGGCCTTGATCTGCGACTCATAGTTTTCGAGAAAATTAAGTTTTGGGGAGGCTGTTAAAAAACTAGTAGATTTTTTTTCATCACCGATCTAAAAAATGTTTATGCAGAGTTGTAGCTATATTTATTCCGAGTCCAAATATATATTTATCCTTGATCTGCGACTTATAGTTTTCGAGAAAATTAAGTTTTGGGGAGACTGTTAAAAAAGTAGTAGATTTTATTTCATCACCGATCTAAAAAATGTTTATGCAGAGTTGTAGCTACATTTATTCCGAGTCCAAATATATATTTATCCTTGATCTGCGACTTATAGTTTTCGAGAAAATTAAATTTTGGGGAGACTGTTAAAAAAGTAGTAGATTTTTTTTCATCACTGATCTAAAAATATTTATGCAGAGTTGTAGCTACATTTATTCCGAGTCCAGATTATCCTTGATCTGCGACTTATAGTTTTCGAGAAAATTAAGTTTTGGGGAAGCTGTTAAAAAAGTAGTAGATTTTTTTCATCACCGATCTAAAAAATGTTTATGCAGAGTTGTAGCTACATTTATTCCGAGTCCAAATATATATTTATCCTTGATCTGCGACTTATAGTTTTGGGGAGACTGTTAAAAAAGTAGTAGATTTTTTTTCATCACCGATCTAAAAAATGTTTATGCAGAGTTGTAGCTACATTTATTCCGAGTCCAGATTATCCTTGATCTGCGACTTATAGTTTTCGAGAAAATTAAGTTTTGGGGAAGCTGTTAAAAAAGTAGTAGATTTTTTTCATCACCGATCTAAAAAATGTTTATGCAGAGTTGTAGCTACATTTATTCCGAGTCCAAATATATATTTATCCTTGATCTGCGACTTATAGTTTTGGGGAGACTGTTAAAAAAGTAGTAGATTTTTTTTCATCACCGATCTAAAAAATGTTTATGCAGAGTTGTAGCTACATTTATTCCGAGTCCAAATATATATTTATCCTTGATCTGCGACTTATAGTTTTGGGGAGACTGTTAAAAAAGTAGTAGATTTTTTTTCATCACCGATCTAAAAAATGTTTATGCAGTGTTGTAGCTACATTTATTCCGAGTCCAAATATATATTTATCCTTGATCTGCGACTTATAGTTTTCGAGAAAATTAAGTTTTGGGGAGACTGTTAAAAAAGTAGTAGATTTTATTTCATCACCGATCTAAAAAATGTTTATGCAGAGTTGTAGCTACATTTATACCGAGTCCAAATATAAAAAATGTTTATGCAGAGTTGTTGCTACATTTATTCCGAGTCCAGATATATGTATATTTATCCTTGATCTGCGACTTATAGTTTTCGAGAAAATTAAGTTTTGGGGAGACTGTTAAAAAAGTAGTAGATTTTATTTCATCACCGATCTAAAAAATGTTTATGCAGAGTTGTAGCTACATTTATTCCGAGTCCAAATATATATTTATCCTTGATCTGCGACTTATAGTTTTTGAGAAAATTAAGTTTTGGGGAGACTGTTAAAAAAGTAGTAGATTTTTTTTCATCACCGATCTAAATAATTTTTATGCAGAATTGTAGCTACATTTATTCCGTATGCAAATATATAATTGGCCTTGATCTGCGACGAGAAAATTAAGTTTTGGGGAGGGTGTTAAAAAAGTAGTAGATTTTTTTTCATCACCGATCTAAAAAATGTTTATGCAGAGTTGTAGCTACATTTATTCCGAGTCCAAATATATATTTATCCTTGATCTGCGACTTATAGTTTTCGAGAAAATTAAGTTTTGGGGAGACTGTTAAAAAAGTAGTAGATTTTTTTTCATCACTGATCTAAAAAATATTTATGCAGAGTTGTAGCTACATTTATTCCGAGTCCAGATATATATTTATCCTTGATCTGCGACTTATAGTTTTCGAGAAAATTAAGTTTTGGGGAAGCTGTTAAAAAAGTAGTAGATTTTTTTCATCACCGATCTAAAAAATGTTTATGCAGAGTTGTAGCTACATTTATTCCGAGTCCAAATATATATTTATCCTTGATCTGCGACTTATAGTTTTGGGGAGACTGTTAAAAAAGTAGTAGATTTTTTTTCATCACCGATCTAAAAAATGTTTATGCAGAGTTGTAGCTATATTTATTCCGAGTCCAAATATATATTTATCCTTGATCTGCGACTTATAGTTTTCGAGAAAATTAAGTTTTGGGGAGACTGTTAAAAAAGTAGTAGATTTTATTTCATCACCGATCTAAAAAATGTTTATGCAGAGTTGTAGCTACATTTATTCCGAGTCCAAATATATATTTATCCTTGATCTGCGACTTATAGTTTTCGAGAAAATTAAGTTTTGGGGAGACTGTTAAAAAAGTAGTAGATTTTTTTTCATCACCGATCTAAATAATTTTTATGCAGAATTGTAGCTACATTTATTCCGTATGCAAATATATAATTGGCCTTGATCTGCGACTCATAGTTTTCGAGAAAATTAAGTTTTGGGGAGGCTGTTAAAAAACTAGTAGATTTTTTTTCATCACCGATCTAAAAAATGTTTATGCAGAGTTGTAGCTATATTTATTCCGAGTCCAAATATATATTTATCCTTGATCTGCGACTTATAGTTTTCGAGAAAATTAAGTTTTGGGGAGACTGTTAAAAAAGTAGTAGATTTTATTTCATCACCGATCTAAAAAATGTTTATGCAGAGTTGTAGCTACATTTATTCCGAGTCCAAATATATATTTATCCTTGATCTGCGACTTATAGTTTTCGAGAAAATTAAATTTTGGGGAGACTGTTAAAAAAGTAGTAGATTTTTTTTCATCACTGATCTAAAAATATTTATGCAGAGTTGTAGCTACATTTATTCCGAGTCCAGATTATCCTTGATCTGCGACTTATAGTTTTCGAGAAAATTAAGTTTTGGGGAAGCTGTTAAAAAAGTAGTAGATTTTTTTCATCACCGATCTAAAAAATGTTTATGCAGAGTTGTAGCTACATTTATTCCGAGTCCAAATATATATTTATCCTTGATCTGCGACTTATAGTTTTGGGGAGACTGTTAAAAAAGTAGTAGATTTTTTTTCATCACCGATCTAAAAAATGTTTATGCAGAGTTGTAGCTACATTTATTCCGAGTCCAGATTATCCTTGATCTGCGACTTATAGTTTTCGAGAAAATTAAGTTTTGGGGAAGCTGTTAAAAAAGTAGTAGATTTTTTTCATCACCGATCTAAAAAATGTTTATGCAGAGTTGTAGCTACATTTATTCCGAGTCCAAATATATATTTATCCTTGATCTGCGACTTATAGTTTTGGGGAGACTGTTAAAAAAGTAGTAGATTTTTTTTCATCACCGATCTAAAAAATGTTTATGCAGAGTTGTAGCTACATTTATTCCGAGTCCAAATATATATTTATCCTTGATCTGCGACTTATAGTTTTGGGGAGACTGTTAAAAAAGTAGTAGATTTTTTTTCATCACCGATCTAAAAAATGTTTATGCAGTGTTGTAGCTACATTTATTCCGAGTCCAAATATATATTTATCCTTGATCTGCGACTTATAGTTTTCGAGAAAATTAAGTTTTGGGGAGACTGTTAAAAAAGTAGTAGATTTTATTTCATCACCGATCTAAAAAATGTTTATGCAGAGTTGTAGCTACATTTATACCGAGTCCAAATATAAAAAATGTTTATGCAGAGTTGTTGCTACATTTATTCCGAGTCCAGATATATGTATATTTATCCTTGATCTGCGACTTATAGTTTTCGAGAAAATTAAGTTTTGGGGAGACTGTTAAAAAAGTAGTAGATTTTATTTCATCACCGATCTAAAAAATGTTTATGCAGAGTTGTAGCTACATTTATTCCGAGTCCAAATATATATTTATCCTTGATCTGCGACTTATAGTTTTTGAGAAAATTAAGTTTTGGGGAGACTGTTAAAAAAGTAGTAGATTTTTTTTCATCACCGATCTAAATAATTTTTATGCAGAATTGTAGCTACATTTATTCCGTATGCAAATATATAATTGGCCTTGATCTGCGACGAGAAAATTAAGTTTTGGGGAGGGTGTTAAAAAAGTAGTAGATTTTTTTTCATCACCGATCTAAAAAATGTTTATGCAGAGTTGTAGCTACATTTATTCCGAGTCCAAATATATATTTATCCTTGATCTGCGACTTATAGTTTTCGAGAAAATTAAGTTTTGGGGAGACTGTTAAAAAAGTAGTAGATTTTTTTTCATCACTGATCTAAAAAATATTTATGCAGAGTTGTAGCTACATTTATTCCGAGTCCAGATATATATTTATCCTTGATCTGCGACTTATAGTTTTCGAGAAAATTAAGTTTTGGGGAAGCTGTTAAAAAAGTAGTAGATTTTTTTCATCACCGATCTAAAAAATGTTTATGCAGAGTTGTAGCTACATTTATTCCGAGTCCAAATATATATTTATCCTTGATCTGCGACTTATAGTTTTGGGGAGACTGTTAAAAAAGTAGTAGATTTTTTTTCATCACCGATCTAAAAAATGTTTATGCAGAGTTGTAGCTATATTTATTCCGAGTCCAAATATATATTTATCCTTGATCTGCGACTTATAGTTTTCGAGAAAATTAAGTTTTGGGGAGACTGTTAAAAAAGTAGTAGATTTTATTTCATCACCGATCTAAAAAATGTTTATGCAGAGTTGTAGCTACATTTATTCCGAGTCCAAATATATATTTATCCTTGATCTGCGACTTATAGTTTTCGAGAAAATTAAGTTTTGGGGAGACTGTTAAAAAAGTAGTAGATTTTTTTTCATCACCGATCTAAAAAATGTATATGCAGAGTTGTAGCTACATTTATTCCGAGTCCAGATATATATTTATTATTGATCTGCGACTTATAGTTTTCGAGAAAATTAAGTTTTGGGGAGACTGTTAAAAAAGTAGTAGATTTTATTTCATCACCGATCTAAAAAATGTTTATGCAGAGTTGTAGCTACATTTATTCCGAGTCCAAATATATATTTATCCTTGATCTGCGACTTATAGTTTTGGGGAGACTGTTAAAAAAGTAGTAGATTTTTTTTCATCACCGATCTAAAAAATGTTTATGCAGAGTTGTAGCTACATTTATTCCGAGTCCAAATATATATTTATCCTTGATCTGCGACTTATAGTTTTCGAGAAAATTAAGTTTTGGGGAGACTGTTAAAAAAGTAGTAGATTTTATTTCATCACCGATCTAAAAAATGTTTATGCAGAGTTGTAGCTACATTTATACCGAGTCCAAATATAAAAAATGTTTATGCAGAGTTGTTGCTACATTTATTCCGAGTCCAGATATATGTATATTTATCCTTGATCTGCGACTTATAGTTTTCGAGAAAATTAAGTTTTGGGGAGACTGTTAAAAAAGTAGTAGATTTTATTTCATCACCGATCTAAAAAATGTTTATGCAGAGTTGTAGCTACATTTATTCCGAGTCCAAATATATATTTATCCTTGATCTGCGACTTATAGTTTTTGAGAAAATTAAGTTTTGGGGAGACTGTTAAAAAAGTAGTAGATTTTTTTTCATCACCGATCTAAATAATTTTTATGCAGAATTGTAGCTACATTTATTCCGTATGCAAATATATAATTGGCCTTGATCTGCGACGAGAAAATTAAGTTTTGGGGAGGCTGTTAAAAAAGTAGTAGATTTTTTTTCATCACCGATCTAAAAAATGTTTATGCAGAGTTGTAGCTACATTTATTCCGAGTCCAAATATATATTTATCCTTGATCTGCGACTTATAGTTTTCGAGAAAATTAAGTTTTGGGGAGACTGTTAAAAAAGTAGTAGATTTTTTTTCATCACTGATCTAAAAAATATTTATGCAGAGTTGTAGCTACATTTATTCCGAGTCCAGATATATATTTATCCTTGATCTGCGACTTATAGTTTTCGAGAAAATTAAGTTTTGGGGAGACTGTTAAAAAAGTAGTAGATTTTTTTTCATCACCGATCTAAAAAATGTTTATGCAGAGTTGTAGCTACATTTATTCCGAGTCCAAATATATATTTATCCTTGATCTGCGACTTATAGTTTTCGAGAAAATTAAGTTTTGGGGAGACTGTTAAAAAAGTAGTAGATTTTATTTCATCACCGATCTAAAAAATGTTTATGCAGAGTTGTAGCTACATTTATACCGAGTCCAAATATAAAAAATGTTTATGCAGAGTTGTTGTTACATTTATTCCGAGTCCAAATATATATTTATCCTTGATCTGCGACTTATAGTTTTCGAGAAAATTAAGTTTTGGGGAGACTGTTAAAAAAGTAGTAGATTTTTTTTCATCACCGATCTAAATAATTTTTATGCAGAATTGTAGCTACATTTATTCCGTATGCAAATATATAATTGGCCTTGATCTGCGACTTATAGTTTTCGAGAAAATTAAGTTTTGGGGAGACTGTTAAAAAAGTAGTAGATTTTATTTCATCACCGATCTAAAAAATGTTTATGCAGAGTTGTAGCTACATTTATTCCGAGTCCAAATATATATTTATCCTTGATCTGCGACTTATAGTTTTCGAGAAAATTAAGTTTTGGGGAGACTGTTAAAAAAGTAGTAGATTTTATTTCATCACCGATCTAAAAAATGTTTATGCAGAGTTGTAGCTACATTTATTCGGAGTCCAAATATATATTTATCCTTGATCTGCGACTTATAGTTTTCGAGAAAATTAAGTTTTGGGGAGACTGTTAAAAAAGTAGTAGATTTTTTTTCATCACCGATCTAAATAATTTTTATGCAGAATTGTAGCTACATTTATTCCGTATGCAAATATATAATTGGACTTGATCTGCGACTCATAGTTTTCGAGAAAATTAAGTTTTGGGGAGGCTGTTAAAAAAGTAGTAGATTTTTTTTCATCACCGATCTAAAAAATGTTTATGCAGAGTTGTAGCTATATTTATTCCGAGTCCAAATATATATTTATCCTTGATCTGCGACTTATAGTTTTGGGGAGACTGTTAAAAAAGTAGTAGATTTTTTTTCATCACCGATCTAAAAAATGTTTATGCAGAGTTGTAGCTATATTTATTCCGAGTCCAAATATATATTTATCCTTGATCTGCGACTTATAGTTTTGGGGAGACTGTTAAAAAAGTAGTAGATTTTATTTCATCACCGATCTAAAAAATGTTTATGCAGAGTTGTAGCTACATTTATTCCGAGTCCAAATATATATTTATCCTTGATCTGCGACTTATAGTTTTCGAGAAAATTAAATTTTGGGGAGACTGTTAAAAAAGTAGTAGATTTTTTTTCATCACTGATCTAAAAATATTTATGCAGAGTTGTAGCTACATTTATTCCGAGTCCAGATTATCCTTGATCTGCGACTTATAGTTTTCGAGAAAATTAAGTTTTGGGGAAGCTGTTAAAAAAGTAGTAGATTTTTTTCATCACCGATCTAAAAAATGTTTATGCAGAGTTGTAGCTACATTTATTCCGAGTCCAAATATATATTTATCCTTGATCTGCGACTTATAGTTTTGGGGAGACTGTTAAAAAAGTAGTAGATTTTTTTTCATCACCGATCTAAAAAATGTTTATGCAGAGTTGTAGCTACATTTATTCCGAGTCCAGATTATCCTTGATCTGCGACTTATAGTTTTCGAGAAAATTAAGTTTTGGGGAAGCTGTTAAAAAAGTAGTAGATTTTTTTCATCACCGATCTAAAAAATGTTTATGCAGAGTTGTAGCTACATTTATTCCGAGTCCAAATATATATTTATCCTTGATCTGCGACTTATAGTTTTGGGGAGACTGTTAAAAAAGTAGTAGATTTTTTTTCATCACCGATCTAAAAAATGTTTATGCAGAGTTGTAGCTATATTTATTCCGAGTCCAAATATATATTTATCCTTGATCTGCGACTTATAGTTTTGGGGAGACTGTTAAAAAAGTAGTAGATTTTTTTTCATCACCGATCTAAAAAATGTTTATGCAGAGTTGTTGCTACATTTATTCCGAGTCCAGATATATGTATATTTATCCTTGATCTGCGACTTATAGTTTTCGAGAAAATTAAGTTTTGGGGAGACTGTTAAAAAAGTAGTAGATTTTATTTCATCACCGATCTAAAAAATGTTTATGCAGAGTTGTAGCTACATTTATTCCGAGTCCAAATATATATTTATCCTTGATCTGCGACTTATAGTTTTTGAGAAAATTAAGTTTTGGGGAGACTGTTAAAAAAGTAGTAGATTTTTTTTCATCACCGATCTAAAAAATGTTTATGCAGAGTTGTAGCTACATTTATTCCGAGTCCAAATATATATTTATCCTTGATCTGCGACTTATAGTTTTCGAGAAAATTAAGTTTTGGGGAGACTGTTAAAAAAGTAGTAGATTTTTTTTCATCACCGATCTAAATAATTTTTATGCAGAATTGTAGCTACATTTATTCCGTATGCAAATATATAATTGGCCTTGATCTGCGACGAGAAAATTAAGTTTTGGGGAGGCTGTTAAAAAAGTAGTAGATTTTTTTTCATCACCGATCTAAAAAATGTTTATGCAGAGTTGTAGCTACATTTATTCCGAGTCCAAATATATATTTATCCTTGATCTGCGACTTATAGTTTTCGAGAAAATTAAGTTTTGGGGAGAGTGTTAAAAAAGTAGTAGATTTTTTTTCATCACTGATCTAAAAAATATTTATGCAGAGTTGTAGCTACATTTATTCCGAGTCCAGATATATATTTATCCTTGATCTGCGACTTATAGTTTTCGAGAAAATTAAGTTTTGGGGAGACTGTTAAAAAAGTAGTAGATTTTATTTCATCACCGATCTAAAAAATGTTTATGCAGAGTTGTAGCTACATTTATACCGAGTCCAAATATAAAAAATGTTTATGCAGAGTTGTTGCTACATTTATTCCGAGTCCAGATATATGTATATTTATCCTTGATCTGCGACTTATAGTTTTCGAGAAAATTAAGTTTTGGGGAGACTGTTAAAAAAGTAGTCGATTTTATTTCATCACCGATCTAAAAAATGTTTATGCAGAGTTGTAGCTACATTTATTCCGAGTCCAAATATATATTTATCCTTGATCTGCGACTTATAGTTTTTGAGAAAATTAAGTTTTGGGGAGACTGTTAAAAAAGTAGTAGATTTTTTTTCATCACCGATCTAAAAAATGTTTATGCAGAGTTGTAGCTACATTTATTCCGAGTCCAAATATATATTTATCCTTGATCTGCGACTTATAGTTTTCGAGAAAATTAAGTTTTGGGGAGACTGTTAAAAAAGTAGTAGATTTTTTTTCATCACCGATCTAAATAATTTTTATGCAGAATTGTAGCTACATTTATTCCGTATGCAAATATATAATTGGCCTTGATCTGCGACGAGAAAATTAAGTTTTGGGGAGGCTGTTGAAAAAGTAGTAGATTTTTTTTCATCACCGATCTAAAAAATGTTTATGCAGAGTTGTAGCTACATTTATTCCGAGTCCAAATATATATTTATCCTTGATCTGCGACTTATAGTTTTCGAGAAAATTAAGTTTTGGGGAGACTGTTAAAAAAGTAGTAGATTTTTTTTCATCACTGATCTAAAAAATATTTATGCAGAGTTGTAGCTACATTTATTCCGAGTCCAGATATATATTTATCCTTGATCTGCGACTTATAGTTTTCGAGAAAATTAAGTTTTGGGGAAGCTGTTAAAAAAGTAGTAGATTTTTTTCATCACCGATCTAAAAAATGTTTATGCAGAGTTGTAGCTACATTTATTCCGAGTCCAAATATATATTTATCCTTGATCTGCGACTTATAGTTTTGGGGAGACTGTTAAAAAAGTAGTAGATTTTTTTTCATCACCGATCTAAAAAATGTTTATGCAGAGTTGTAGCTGTATTTATTCCGAGTCCAAATATATATTTATCCTTGATCTGCGACTTATAGTTTTCGAGAAAATTAAGTTTTGGGGAGACTGTTAAAAAAGTAGTAGATTTTATTTCATCACCGATCTAAAAAATGTTTATGCAGAGTTGTAGCTACATTTATTCCGAGTCCAAATATATATTTATCCTTGATCTGCGACTTATAGTTTTCGAGAAAATTAAGTTTTGGGGAGACTGTTAAAAAAGTAGTAGATTTTTTTTCATCACCGATCTAAAAAATGTATATGCAGAGTTGTAGCTACATTTATTCCGAGTCCAGATATATATTTATTATTGATCTGCGACTTATAGTTTTCGAGAAAATTAAGTTTTGGGGAGACTGTTAAAAAAGTAGTAGATTTTATTTCATCACCGATCTAAAAAATGTTTATGCAGAGTTGTAGCTACATTTATTCCGAGTCCAAATATATATTTATCCTTGATCTGCGACTTATAGTTTTTGAGAAAATTAAGTTTTGGGGAGACTGTTAAAAAAGTAGTAGATTTTTTTTATCACCGATCTAAATAATTTTTATGCAGAATTGTAGCTACATTTATTCCGTATGCAAATATATAATTGGCCTTGATCTGCGACGAGAAAATTAAGTTTTGGGGAGGCTGTTAAAAAAGTAGTAGATTTTTTTTCATCACCGATCTAAAAAATGTTTATGCAGAGTTGTAGCTACATTTATTCCGAGTCCAAATATATATTTATCCTTGATCTGCGACTTATAGTTTTCGAGAAAATTAAGTTTTGGGGAGACTGTTAAAAAAGTAGTAGATTTTTTTTCATCACTGATCTAAAAAATATTTATGCAGAGTTGTAGCTACATTTATTCCGAGTCCAGATATATATTTATCCTTGATCTGCGACTTATAGTTTTCGAGAAAATTAAGTTTTGGGGAAGCTGTTAAAAAAGTAGTAGATTTTTTTCATCACCGATCTAAAAAATGTTTATGCAGAGTTGTAGCTACATTTATTCCGAGTCCAAATATATATTTATCCTTGATCTGCGACTTATAGTTTTGGGGAGACTGTTAAAAAAGTAGTAGATTTTTTTTCATCACCGATCTAAAAAATGTTTATGCAGAGTTGTAGCTATATTTATTTCGAGTCCAAATATATATTTATCCTTGATCTGCGACTTATAGTTTTTGAGAAAATTAAGTTTTGGGGAGACTGTTAAAAAAGTAGTAGATTTTATTTCATCACCGATCTAAAAAATGTTTATGCAGAGTTGTAGCTACATTTATTCCGAGTCCAAATATATATTTATCCTTGATCTGCGACTTATAGTTTTGGGGAGACTGTTAAAAAAGTAGTAGATTTTTTTTCATCACCGATCTAAAAAATGTTTATGCAGAGTTGTAGCTGTATTTATTCCGAGTCCAAATATATATTTATCCTTGATCTGCGACTTATAGTTTTCGAGAAAATTAAGTTTTGGGGAGACTGTTAAAAAAGTAGTAGATTTTTTTTCATCACCGATCTAAAAAATGTATATGCAGAGTTGTAGCTACATTTATTCCGAGTCCAGATATATATTTATTATTGATCTGCGACTTATAGTTTTCGAGAAAATTAAGTTTTGGGGAGACTGTTAAAAAAGTAGTAGATTTTATTTCATCACCGATCTAAAAAATGTTTATGCAGAGTTGTAGCTACATTTATTCCGAGTCCAAATATATATTTATCCTTGATCTGCGACTTATAGTTTTTGAGAAAATTAAGTTTTGGGGAGACTGTTAAAAAAGTAGTAGATTTTTTTTCATCACCGATCTAAATAATTTTTATGCAGAATTGTAGCTACATTTATTCCGTATGCAAATATATAATTGGCCTTGATCTGCGACGAGAAAATTAAGTTTTGGGGAGGCTGTTAAAAAAGTAGTAGATTTTTTTTCATCACCGATCTAAAAAATGTTTATGCAGAGTTGTAGCTACATTTATTCCGAGTCCAAATATATATTTATCCTTGATCTGCGACTTATAGTTTTCGAGAAAATTAAGTTTTGGGGAGACTGTTAAAAAAGTAGTAGATTTTTTTTCATCACTGATCTAAAAAATATTTATGCAGAGTTGTAGCTACATTTATTCCGAGTCCAGATATATATTTATCCTTGATCTGCGACTTATAGTTTTCGAGAAAATTAAGTTTTGGGGAAGCTGTTAAAAAAGTAGTAGATTTTTTTCATCACCGATCTAAAAAATGTTTATGCAGAGTTGTAGCTACATTTATTCCGAGTCCAAATATATATTTATCCTTGATCTGCGACTTATAGTTTTGGGGAGACTGTTAAAAAAGTAGTAGATTTTTTTTCATCACCGATCTAAAAAATGTTTATGCAGAGTTGTAGCTATATTTATTCCGAGTCCAAATATATATTTATCCTTGATCTGCGACTTATAGTTTTCGAGAAAATTAAGTTTTGGGGAGACTGTTAAAAAAGTAGTAGATTTTATTTCATCACCGATCTAAAAAATGTTTATGCAGAGTTGTAGCTACATTTATACCGAGTCCAAATATAAAAAATGTTTATGCAGAGTTGTTGCTACATTTATTCCGAGTCCAGATATATGTATATTTATCCTTGATCTGCGACTTATAGTTTTCGAGAAAATTAAGTTTTGGGGAGACTGTTAAAAAAGTAGTAGATTTTATTTCATCACCGATCTAAAAAATGTTTATGCAGAGTTGTAGCTACATTTATTCCGAGTCCAAATATATATTTATCCTTGATCTGCGACTTATAGTTTTTGAGAAAATTAAGTTTTGGGGAGACTGTTAAAAAAGTAGTAGATTTTTTTTCATCACCGATCTAAAAAATGTTTATGCAGAGTTGTAGCTACATTTATTCCGAGTCCAAATATATATTTATCCTTGATCTGCGACTTATAGTTTTCGAGAAAATTAAGTTTTGGGGAGACTGTTAAAAAAGTAGTAGATTTTTTTTCATCACCGATCTAAAAAATTTTTATGCAGAATTGTAGCTACATTTATTCCGTATGCAAATATATAATTGGCCTTGATCTGCGACGAGAAAATTAAGTTTTGGGGAGGCTGTTAAAAAAGTAGTAGATTTTTTTTCATCACCGATCTAAAAAATGTTTATGCAGAGTTGTAGCTACATTTATTCCGAGTCCAAATATATATTTATCCTTGATCTGCGACTTATAGTTTTCGAGAAAATTAAGTTTTGGGGAGACTGTTAAAAAAGTAGTAGATTTTTTTTCATCACCGATCTAAAAAATGTTTATGCAGAGTTGTAGCTACATTTATTCCGAGTCCAAATATATATTTATCCTTGATCTGCGACTTATAGTTTTGGGGAGACTGTTGAAAAAGTAGTAGATTTTTTTTCATCACCGATCTAAAAAATGTTTATGCAGAGTTGTAGCTACATTTATTCCGAGTCCAAATATATATTTATCCTTGATCTGCGACTTATAGTTTTCGAGAAAATTAAGTTTTGGGGAGACTGTTAAAAAAGTAGTAGATTTTTTTTCATCACTGATCTAAAAAATATTTATGCAGAGTTGTAGCTACATTTATTCCGAGTCCAGATATATATTTATCCTTGATCTGCGACTTATAGTTTTCGAGAAAATTAAGTTTTGGGGAAGCTGTTAAAAAAGTAGTAGATTTTTTTCATCACCGATCTAAAAAATGTTTATGCAGAGTTGTAGCTACATTTATTCCGAGTCCAAATATATATTTATCCTTGATCTGCGACTTATAGTTTTCGAGAAAATTAAGTTTTGGGGAGACTGTTAAAAAAGTAGTAGATTTTATTTCATCACCGATCTAAAAAATGTTTATGCAGAGTTGTAGCTACATTTATTCCGAGTCCAAATATATATTTATCCTTGATCTGCGACTTATAGTTTTCGAGAAAATTAAGTTTTGGGGAGACTGTTAAAAAAGTAGTAGATTTTTTTTCATCACCGATCTAAAAAATGTATATGCAGAGTTGTAGCTACATTTATTCCGAGTCCAGATATATATTTATTATTGATCTGCGACTTATAGTTTTCGAGAAAATTAAGTTTTGGGGAGACTGTTAAAAAAGTAGTAGATTTTATTTCATCACCGATCTAAAAAATGTTTATGCAGAGTTGTAGCTACATTTATTCCGAGTCCAAATATATATTTATCCTTGATCTGCGACTTATAGTTTTTGAGAAAATTAAGTTTTGGGGAGACTGTTAAAAAAGTAGTAGATTTTTTTTCATCACCGATCTAAATAATTTTTATGCAGAATTGTAGCTACATTTATTCCGTATGCAAATATATAATTGGCCTTGATCTGCGACGAGAAAATTAAGTTTTGGGGAGGCTGTTAAAAAAGTAGTAGATTTTTTTTCATCACCGATCTAAAAAATGTTTATGCAGAGTTGTAGCTACATTTATTCCGAGTCCAAATATATATTTATCCTTGATCTGCGACTTATAGTTTTCGAGAAAATTAAGTTTTGGGGAGACTGTTAAAAAAGTAGTAGATTTTTTTTCATCACTGATCTAAAAAATATTTATGCAGAGTTGTAGCTACATTTATTCCGAGTCCAGATATATATTTATCCTTGATCTGCGACTTATAGTTTTCGAGAAAATTAAGTTTTGGGGAAGCTGTTAAAAAAGTAGTAGATTTTTTTCATCACCGATCTAAAAAATGTTTATGCAGAGTTGTAGCTACATTTATTCCGAGTCCAAATATATATTTATCCTTGATCTGCGACTTATAGTTTTGGGGAGACTGTTAAAAAAGTAGTAGATTTTTTTTCATCACCGATCTAAAAAATGTTTATGCAGAGTTGTAGCTATATTTATTTCGAGTCCAAATATATATTTATCCTTGATCTGCGACTTATAGTTTTTGAGAAAATTAAGTTTTGGGGAGACTGTTAAAAAAGTAGTAGATTTTATTTCATCACCGATCTAAAAAATGTTTATGCAGAGTTGTAGCTACATTTATTCCGAGTCCAAATATATATTTATCCTTGATCTGCGACTTATAGTTTTGGGGAGACTGTTAAAAAAGTAGTAGATTTTTTTTCATCACCGATCTAAAAAATGTTTATGCAGAGTTGTAGCTGTATTTATTCCGAGTCCAAATATATATTTATCCTTGATCTGCGACTTATAGTTTTCGAGAAAATTAAGTTTTGGGGAGACTGTTAAAAAAGTAGTAGATTTTATTTCATCACCGATCTAAAAAATGTTTATGCAGAGTTGTAGCTACATTTATTCCGAGTCCAAATATATATTTATCCTTGATCTGCGACTTATAGTTTTCGAGAAAATTAAGTTTTGGGGAGACTGTTAAAAAAGTAGTAGATTTTTTTTCATCACCGATCTAAAAAATGTATATGCAGAGTTGTAGCTACATTTATTCCGAGTCCAGATATATATTTATTATTGATCTGCGACTTATAGTTTTCGAGAAAATTAAGTTTTGGGGAGACTGTTAAAAAAGTAGTAGATTTTATTTCATCACCGATCTAAAAAATGTTTATGCAGAGTTGTAGCTACATTTATTCCGAGTCCAAATATATATTTATCCTTGATCTGCGACTTATAGTTTTTGAGAAAATTAAGTTTTGGGGAGACTGTTAAAAAAGTAGTAGATTTTTTTTCATCACCGATCTAAATAATTTTTATGCAGAATTGTAGCTACATTTATTCCGTATGCAAATATATAATTGGCCTTGATCTGCGACGAGAAAATTAAGTTTTGGGGAGGCTGTTAAAAAAGTAGTAGATTTTTTTTCATCACCGATCTAAAAAATGTTTATGCAGAGTTGTAGCTACATTTATTCCGAGTCCAAATATATATTTATCCTTGATCTGCGACTTATAGTTTTCGAGAAAATTAAGTTTTGGGGAGACTGTTAAAAAAGTAGTAGATTTTTTTTCATCACTGATCTAAAAAATATTTATGCAGAGTTGTAGCTACATTTATTCCGAGTCCAGATATATATTTATCCTTGATCTGCGACTTATAGTTTTCGAGAAAATTAAGTTTTGGGGAAGCTGTTAAAAAAGTAGTAGATTTTTTTCATCACCGATCTAAAAAATGTTTATGCAGAGTTGTAGCTACATTTATTCCGAGTCCAAATATATATTTATCCTTGATCTGCGACTTATAGTTTTGGGGAGACTGTTAAAAAAGTAGTAGATTTTTTTTCATCACCGATCTAAAAAATGTTTATGCAGAGTTGTAGCTATATTTATTCCGAGTCCAAATATATATTTATCCTTGATCTGCGACTTATAGTTTTCGAGAAAATTAAGTTTTGGGGAGACTGTTAAAAAAGTAGTAGATTTTATTTCATCACCGATCTAAAAAATGTTTATGCAGAGTTGTAGCTACATTTATACCGAGTCCAAATATAAAAAATGTTTATGCAGAGTTGTTGCTACATTTATTCCGAGTCCAGATATATGTATATTTATCCTTGATCTGCGACTTATAGTTTTCGAGAAAATTAAGTTTTGGGGAGACTGTTAAAAAAGTAGTAGATTTTATTTCATCACCGATCTAAAAAATGTTTATGCAGAGTTGTAGCTACATTTATTCCGAGTCCAAATATATATTTATCCTTGATCTGCGACTTATAGTTTTTGAGAAAATTAAGTTTTGGGGAGACTGTTAAAAAAGTAGTAGATTTTTTTTCATCACCGATCTAAAAAATGTTTATGCAGAGTTGTAGCTACATTTATTCCGAGTCCAAATATATATTTATCCTTGATCTGCGACTTATAGTTTTCGAGAAAATTAAGTTTTGGGGAGACTGTTAAAAAAGTAGTAGATTTTTTTTCATCACCGATCTAAAAAATTTTTATGCAGAATTGTAGCTACATTTATTCCGTATGCAAATATATAATTGGCCTTGATCTGCGACGAGAAAATTAAGTTTTGGGGAGGCTGTTAAAAAAGTAGTAGATTTTTTTTCATCACCGATCTAAAAAATGTTTATGCAGAGTTGTAGCTACATTTATTCCGAGTCCAAATATATATTTATCCTTGATCTGCGACTTATAGTTTTCGAGAAAATTAAGTTTTGGGGAGACTGTTAAAAAAGTAGTAGATTTTTTTTCATCACCGATCTAAAAAATGTTTATGCAGAGTTGTAGCTACATTTATTCCGAGTCCAAATATATATTTATCCTTGATCTGCGACTTATAGTTTTGGGGAGACTGTTAAAAAAGTAGTAGATTTTTTTTCATCACCGATCTAAAAAATGTTTATGCAGAGTTGTAGCTGTATTTATTCCGAGTCCAAATATATATTTATCCTTGATCTGCGACTTATAGTTTTCGAGAAAATTAAGTTTTGGGGAGACTGTTAAAAAAGTAGTAGATTTTATTTCATCACCGATCTAAAAAATGTTTATGCAGAGTTGTAGCTACATTTATTCCGAGTCCAAATATATATTTATCCTTGATCTGCGACTTATAGTTTTCGAGAAAATTAAGTTTTGGGGAGACTGTTAAAAAAGTAGTAGATTTTTTTTCATCACCGATCTAAAAAATGTATATGCAGAGTTGTAGCTACATTTATTCCGAGTCCAGATATATATTTATTATTGATCTGCGACTTATAGTTTTCGAGAAAATTAAGTTTTGGGGAGACTGTTAAAAAAGTAGTAGATTTTATTTCATCACCGATCTAAAAAATGTTTATGCAGAGTTGTAGCTACATTTATTCCGAGTCCAAATATATATTTATCCTTGATCTGCGACTTATAGTTTTTGAGAAAATTAAGTTTTGGGGAGACTGTTAAAAAAGTAGTAGATTTTTTTTCATCACCGATCTAAATAATTTTTATGCAGAATTGTAGCTACATTTATTCCGTATGCAAATATATAATTGGCCTTGATCTGCGACGAGAAAATTAAGTTTTGGGGAGGCTGTTAAAAAAGTAGTAGATTTTTTTTCATCACCGATCTAAAAAATGTTTATGCAGAGTTGTAGCTACATTTATTCCGAGTCCAAATATATATTTATCCTTGATCTGCGACTTATAGTTTTCGAGAAAATTAAGTTTTGGGGAGACTGTTAAAAAAGTAGTAGATTTTTTTTCATCACTGATCTAAAAAATATTTATGCAGAGTTGTAGCTACATTTATTCCGAGTCCAGATATATATTTATCCTTGATCTGCGACTTATAGTTTTCGAGAAAATTAAGTTTTGGGGAAGCTGTTAAAAAAGTAGTAGATTTTTTTCATCACCGATCTAAAAAATGTTTATGCAGAGTTGTAGCTACATTTATTCCGAGTCCAAATATATATTTATCCTTGATCTGCGACTTATAGTTTTGGGGAGACTGTTAAAAAAGTAGTAGATTTTTTTTCATCACCGATCTAAAAAATGTTTATGCAGAGTTGTAGCTATATTTATTCCGAGTCCAAATATATATTTATCCTTGATCTGCGACTTATAGTTTTTGAGAAAATTAAGTTTTGGGGAGACTGTTAAAAAAGTAGTAGATTTTATTTCATCACCGATCTAAAAAATGTTTATGCAGAGTTGTAGCTACATTTATTCCGAGTCCAAATATATATTTATCCTTGATCTGCGACTTATAGTTTTGGGGAGACTGTTAAAAAAGTAGTAGATTTTTTTTCATCACCGATCTAAAAAATGTTTATGCAGAGTTGTAGCTGTATTTATTCCGAGTCCAAATATATATTTATCCTTGATCTGCGACTTATAGTTTTCGAGAAAATTAAGTTTTGGGGAGACTGTTAAAAAAGTAGTAGATTTTATTTCATCACCGATCTAAAAAATGTTTATGCAGAGTTGTAGCTACATTTATTCCGAGTCCAAATATATATTTATCCTTGATCTGCGACTTATAGTTTTCGAGAAAATTAAGTTTTGGGGAGACTGTTAAAAAAGTAGTAGATTTTTTTTCATCACCGATCTAAAAAATGTATATGCAGAGTTGTAGCTACATTTATTCCGAGTCCAGATATATATTTATTATTGATCTGCGACTTATAGTTTTCGAGAAAATTAAGTTTTGGGGAGACTGTTAAAAAAGTAGTAGATTTTATTTCATCACCGATCTAAAAAATGTTTATGCAGAGTTGTAGCTACATTTATTCCGAGTCCAAATATATATTTATCCTTGATCTGCGACTTATAGTTTTTGAGAAAATTAAGTTTTGGGGAGACTGTTAAAAAAGTAGTAGATTTTTTTTCATCACCGATCTAAATAATTTTTATGCAGAATTGTAGCTACATTTATTCCGTATGCAAATATATAATTGGCCTTGATCTGCGACGAGAAAATTAAGTTTTGGGGAGGCTGTTAAAAAAGTAGTAGATTTTTTTTCATCACCGATCTAAAAAATGTTTATGCAGAGTTGTAGCTACATTTATTCCGAGTCCAAATATATATTTATCCTTGATCTGCGACTTATAGTTTTCGAGAAAATTAAGTTTTGGGGAGACTGTTAAAAAAGTAGTAGATTTTTTTTCATCACTGATCTAAAAAATATTTATGCAGAGTTGTAGCTACATTTATTCCGAGTCCAGATATATATTTATCCTTGATCTGCGACTTATAGTTTTCGAGAAAATTAAGTTTTGGGGAAGCTGTTAAAAAAGTAGTAGATTTTTTTCATCACCGATCTAAAAAATGTTTATGCAGAGTTGTAGCTACATTTATTCCGAGTCCAAATATATATTTATCCTTGATCTGCGACTTATAGTTTTGGGGAGACTGTTAAAAAAGTAGTAGATTTTTTTTCATCACCGATCTAAAAAATGTTTATGCAGAGTTGTAGCTATATTTATTCCGAGTCCAAATATATATTTATCCTTGATCTGCGACTTATAGTTTTCGAGAAAATTAAGTTTTGGGGAGACTGTTAAAAAAGTAGTAGATTTTATTTCATCACCGATCTAAAAAATGTTTATGCAGAGTTGTAGCTACATTTATTCCGAGTCCAAATATATATTTATCCTTGATCTGCGACTTATAGTTTTGGGGAGACTGTTAAAAAAGTAGTAGATTTTTTTTCATCACCGATCTAAAAAATGTTTATGCAGAGTTGTAGCTATATTTATTCCGAGTCCAAATATATATTTATCCTTGATCTGCGACTTATAGTTTTCGAGAAAATTAAGTTTTGGGGAGACTGTTAAAAAAGTAGTAGATTTTATTTCATCACCGATCTAAAAAATGTTTATGCAGAGTTGTAGCTACATTTATTCCGAGTCCAAATATATATTTATCCTTGATCTGCGACTTATAGTTTTCGAGAAAATTAAGTTTTGGGGAGACTGTTAAAAAAGTAGTAGATTTTTTTTCATCACCGATCTAAAAAATGTATATGCAGAGTTGTAGCTACATTTATTCCGAGTCCAGATATATATTTATTATTGATCTGCGACTTATAGTTTTCGAGAAAATTAAGTTTTGGGGAGACTGTTAAAAAAGTAGTAGATTTTATTTTGAGTTGAGTTGTAGCTACATTTATTCCGAGTCCAAATATATATTTATCCTTGATCTGCGACTTATAGTTTTTGAGAAAATTAAGTTTTGGGGAGACTGTTAAAAAAGTAGTAGATTTTTTTTCATCACCGATCTAAATAATTTTTATGCAGAATTGTAGCTACATTTATTCCGTATGCAAATATATAATTGGCCTTGATCTGCGACTCATAGTTTTCGAGAAAATTAAGTTTTGGGGAGGCTGTTAAAAAAGTAGTAGATTTTTTTTCATCACCGATCTAAAAAATGTTTATGCAGAGTTGTAGCTATATTTATTCCGAGTCCAAATATATATTTATCCTTGATCTGCGACTTATAGTTTTCGAGAAAATTAAGTTTTGGGGAGACTGTTAAAAAAGTAGTAGATTTTATTTCATCACCGATCTAAAAAATGTTTATGCAGAGTTGTAGCTACATTTATTCCGAGTCCAAATATATATTTATCCTTGATCTGCGACTTATAGTTTTCGAGAAAATTAAATTTTGGGGAGACTGTTAAAAAAGTAGTAGATTTTTTTTCATCACTGATCTAAAAAATATTTATGCAGAGTTGTAGCTACATTTATTCCGAGTCCAGATTATCCTTGATCTGCGACTTATAGTTTTCGAGAAAATTAAGTTTTGGGGAAGCTGTTAAAAAAGTAGTAGATTTTTTTCATCACCGATCTAAAAAATGTTTATGCAGAGTTGTAGCTACATTTATTCCGAGTCCAAATATATATTTATCCTTGATCTGCGACTTATAGTTTTGGGGAGACTGTTAAAAAAGTAGTAGATTTTTTTTCATCACCGATCTAAAAAATGTTTATGCAGAGTTGTAGCTACATTTATTCCGAGTCCAGATTATCCTTGATCTGCGACTTATAGTTTTCGAGAAAATTAAGTTTTGGGGAAGCTGTTAAAAAAGTAGTAGATTTTTTTCATCACCGATCTAAAAAATGTTTATGCAGAGTTGTAGCTACATTTATTCCGAGTCCAAATATATATTTATCCTTGATCTGCGACTTATAGTTTTCGAGAAAATTAAGTTTTGGGCAGGCTGTTAAAAAAGTAGTAGATTTTTTTCATCACCGATCAAAAAAATGTTTATGCAGAGTTGTAGCTACATTTATTCCGAGTCCAAATATATATTTATCCTTGATCTGCGATTTATAGTTTTGGGGAGACTGTTAAAAAAGTAGTAGATTTTTTTTCATCACCGATCTAAAAAATGTTTATGCAGAGTTGTAGCTACATTTATTCCGAGTCCAAATATATATTTATCCTTGATCTGCGACTTATAGTTTTGGGGAGACTGTTAAAAAAGTAGTAGATTTTTTTTCATCACCGATCTAAAAAATGTTTATGCAGAAATGTAGCTATATTTATTCCGAGTCCAAATATATATTTATCCTTGATCTGCGACTTATAGTTTTCGAGAAAATTAAGTTTTGGGGAGACTGTTAAAAAAGTAGTAGATTTTATTTCATCACCGATCTAAAAAATGTTTATGCAGAGTTGTAGCTACATTTATTCCGAGTCCAAATATATATTTATCCTTGATCTGCGACTTATAGTTTTCGAGAAAATTAAGTTTTGGGGAGACTGTTAAAAAAGTAGTAGATTTTTTTTCATCACCGATCTAAAAAAATGTATATGCAGAGTTGTAGCTACATTTATTCCGAGTCCAGATATATATTTATTATTGATCTGCGACTTATAGTTTTCGAGAAAATTAAGTTTTGGGGAGACTGTTAAAAAAGTAGTAGATTTTATTTCATCACCGATCTAAAAAATGTTTATGCAGAGTTGTAGCTACATTTATTCCGAGTCCAAATACATATTTATCCTTGATCTGCGACTTATAGTTTTTGAGAAAATTAAGTTTTGGGGAGACTGTTACAAAAGTAGTAGATTTTTTTTCATCACCGATCTAAATAATTTTTATGCAGAATTGTAGCTACATTTATTCCGTATGCAAATATATAATTGGCCTTGATCTGCGACTCATAGTTTTCGAGAAAATTAAGTTTTGGGGAGGCTGTTAAAAAAGTAGTAGATTTTTTTTCATCACCGATCTAAAAAATGTTTATGCAGAGTTGTAGCTATATTTATTCCGAGTCCAAATATATATTTATCCTTGATCTGCGACTTATAGTTTTCGAGAAAATTAAGTTTTGGGGAGACTGTTAAAAAAGTAGTAGATTTTATTTCATCACCGATCTAAAAAATGTTTATTCAGAGTTGTAGCTACATTTATTCCGAGTCCAAATATATATTTATCCTTGATCTGCGACTTATAGTTTTCGAGAAAATTAAATTTTGGGGAGACTGTTAAAAAAGTAGTAGATTTTTTTTCATCACTGATCTAAAAAATATTTATGCAGAGTTGTAGCTACATTTATTCCGAGTCCAGATTATCCTTGATCTGCGACTTATAGTTTTCGAGAAAATTAAGTTTTGGGGAAGCTGTTAAAAAAGTAGTAGATTTTTTTCATCACCGATCTAAAAAATGTTTATGCAGAGTTGTAGCTACATTTATTCCGAGTCCAAATATATATTTATCCTTGATCTGCGACTTATAGTTTTGGGGAGACTGTTAAAAAAGTAGTAGATTTTTTTTCATCACCGATCTAAAAAATGTTTATGCAGAGTTGTAGCTACATTTATTCCGAGTCCAGATTATCCTTGATCTGCGACTTATAGTTTTCGAGAAAATTAAGTTTTGGGGAAGCTGTTAAAAAAGTAGTAGATTTTTTTCATCACCGATCTAAAAAATGTTTATGCAGAGTTGTAGCTACATTTATTCCGAGTCCAAATATATATTTATCCTTGATCTGCGACTTATAGTTTTGGGGAGACTGTTAAAAAAGTAGTAGATTTTTTTTCATCACCGATCTAAAAAATGTTTATGCAGAGTTGTAGCTATATTTATTCCGAGTCCAAATATATATTTATCCTTGATCTGCGACTTATAGTTTTCGAGAAAATTAAGTTTTGGGCAGGCTGTTAAAAAAGTAGTAGATTTTTTTCATCACCGATCAAAAAAATGTTTATGCAGAGTTGTAGCTACATTTATTCCGAGTCCAAATATATATTTATCCTTGATCTGCGATTTATAGTTTTGGGGAGACTGTTAAAAAAGTAGTAGATTTTTTTTCATCACCGATCTAAAAAATGTTTATGCAGAGTTGTAGCTACATTTATTCCGAGTCCAAATATATATTTATCCTTGATCTGCGACTTATAGTTTTCGAGAAAATTAAGTTTTGGGGAGACTGTTAAAAAAGTAGTAGATTTTATTTCATCACCGATCTAAAAAATGTTTATGCAGAGTTGTAGCTACATTTATTCCGAGTCCAAATATATATTTATCCTTGATCTGCGACTTATAGTTTTCGAGAAAATTAAGTTTTGGGGAGACTGTTAAAAAAGTAGTAGATTTTTTTTATCACCGATCTAAAAAATGTTTGTACAGAGTTGTAGCTACATTTATTCCGAGTCCAGATATATGTATATTTATCCTTGATCTGCGACTTATAGTTTTCGAGAAAATTAAGTTTTGGGGAGACTGTTAAAAAAGTAGTAGATTTTATTTCATCACCGATCTAAAAAATGTTTATGCAGAGTTGTAGCTACATTTATTCCGAGTCCAAATATATATTTATCCTTGATCTGCGACTTATAGTTTTTGAGAAAATTAAGTTTTGGGGAGACTGTTAAAAAAGTAGTAGATTTTATTTCATCACCGATCTAAAAAATGTTTATGCAGAGTTGTAGCTACATTTATTCCGATTCCAAATATATATTTATCCTTGATCTGCGACTTATAGTTTTCGAGAAAATTAAGTTTTGGGGAGACTGTTAAAAAAGTAGTAGATTTTTTTTCATCACCGATCTAAATAATTTTTATGCAGAATTGTAGCTACATTTATTCCGTATGCAAATATATAATTGGCCTTGATCTGCGACTCATAGTTTTCGAGAAAATTAAGTTTTGGGGGGGCTGTTAAAAAAGTAGTAGATTTTTTTTCATCACCGATCTAAAAAATGTTTATGCAGAGTTGTAGCTACATTTATTCCGAGTCCAAATATATATTTATCCTTGATCTGCGACTTATAGTTTTCGAGAAAATTAAGTTTTGGGGAGACTGTTAAAAAAGTAGTAGATTTTATTTCATCACCGATCTAAAAAATGTTTATGCAGAGTTGTAGCTACATTTATTCCGATTCCAAATATATATTTATCCTTGATCTGCGACTTATAGTTTTCGAGAAAATTAAGTTTTGGGGAGACTGTTAAAAAAGTAGTAGATTTTATTTCATTACCGATCTAAAAAATGTTTATGCAGAGTTGTAGCTACATTTATTCCGAGTCCAAATATATATTTATCCTTGATCTGCGACTTATAGTTTCGAGAAAATTAAGTTTTGGGGAGACTGTTAAAAAAGTAGTACATTTTATTTCATCACCGATCTAAAAAATGTTTATGCAGAGTTGTAGCTACATTTATTCCGAGTCCAAATATATATTTATCCTTGATCTGCGACTTATAGTTTTCGAGAAAATTAAGTTTTGGGGAGACTGTTAAAAAAGTAGTAGATTTTATATCATCACCGACCAAAAAAATGTTTATGCAGAGTTGTAGCTACATTTATTCCGAGTCCAAATATATATTTATCCTTGATCTGCGACTTATAGTTTTCGAGAAAATTAAGTTTTGGGGAGACTGTTAAAAAAGTAGTAGATTTTATTTCATCACCGATCTAAAAAATGTTTATGCAGAGTTGTAGCTACATTTATTCCGAGTCCAAATATATATTTATCCTTGATCTGCGACTTATAGTTTTGGGGAGACTGTTAAAAAAGTAGTAGATTTTTTTTCATCACCGATCTAAAAAATGTTTATGCAGAGTTGTAGCTATATTTATTCCGAGTCCAAATATATATTTATCCTTGATCTGCGACTTATAGTTTTCGAGAAAATTAAGTTTTGGGGAGACTGTTAAAAAAGTAGTAGATTTTATTTCATCACCGATCTAAAAAATGTTTATGCAGAGTTGTAGCTACATTTATTCCGAGTCCAAATATATATTTATCCTTGATCTGCGACTTATAGTTTTCGAGAAAATTAAGTTTTGGGGAGACTGTTAAAAAAGTAGTAGATTTTATTTCATCACTGATCTAAAAAATATTTATGCAGAGTTGTAGCTACATTTATTCCGAGTCCAGATATATATTTATCCTTGATCTGCGACTTATAGTTTTCGAGAAAATTAAGTTTTGGGGAAGCTGTTAAAAAAGTAGTAGATTTTTTTCATCACCGATCTAAAAAATGTTTATGCAGAGTTGTAGCTACATTTATTCCGAGTCCAAATATATATTTATCCTTGATCTGCGACTTATAGTTTTGGGGAGACTGTTAAAAAAGTAGTAGATTTTTTTTCATCACCGATCTAAAAAATGTTTATGCAGAGTTGTAGCTATATTTATTCCGAGTCCAAATATATATTTATCCTTGATCTGCGACTTATAGTTTTCGAGAAAATTAAGTTTTGGGGAGACTGTTAAAAAAGTAGTAGATTTTATTTCATCACCGATCTAAAAAATGTTTATGCAGAGTTGTAGCTACATTTATTCCGAGTCCAAATATATATTTATCCTTGATCTGCGACTTATAGTTTTCGAGAAAATTAAGTTTTGGGGAGACTGTTAAAAAAGTAGTAGATTTTTTTCATCACCGATCTAAAAAATGTATATGCAGAGTTGTAGCTACATTTATTCCGAGTCCAGATATATATTTATTATTGATCTGCGACTTATAGTTTTCGAGAAAATTAAGTTTTGGGGAGACTGTTAAAAAAGTAGTAGATTTTATTTCATCACCGATCTAAAAAATGTTTATGCAGAGTTGTAGCTACATTTATTCCGAGTCCAAATACATATTTATCCTTGATCTGCGACTTATAGTTTTTGAGAAAATTAAGTTTTGGGGAGACTGTTAAAAAAGTAGTAGATTTTTTTTCATCACCGATCTAAATAATTTTTATGCAGAATTGTAGCTACATTTATTCCGTATGCAAATATATAATTGGCCTTGATCTGCGACTCATAGTTTTCGAGAAAATTAAGTTTTGGGGAGGCTGTTAAAAAAGTAGTAGATTTTTTTTCATCACCGATCTAAAAAATGTTTATGCAGAGTTGTAGCTATATTTATTCCGAGTCCAAATATATATTTATCCTTGATCTGCGACTTATAGTTTTCGAGAAAATTAAGTTTTGGGGAGACTGTTAAAAAAGTAGTAGATTTTATTTCATCACCGATCTAAAAAATGTTTATGCAGAGTTGTAGCTACATTTATTCCGAGTCCAAATATATATTTATCCTTGATCTGCGACTTATAGTTTTCGAGAAAATTAAATTTTGGGGAGACTGTTAAAAAAGTAGTAGATTTTTTTTCATCACTGATCTAAAAAATATTTATGCAGAGTTGTAGCTACATTTATTCCGAGTCCAGATTATCCTTGATCTGCGACTTATAGTTTTCGAGAAAATTAAGTTTTGGGGAAGCTGTTAAAAAAGTAGTAGATTTTTTTCATCACCGATCTAAAAAATGTTTATGCAGAGTTGTAGCTACATTTATTCCGAGTCCAAATATATATTTATCCTTGATCTGCGACTTATAGTTTTGGGGAGACTGTTAAAAAAGTAGTAGATTTTTTTTCATCACCGATCTAAAAAATGTTTATGCAGAGTTGTAGCTACATTTATTCCGAGTCCAGATTATCCTTGATCTGCGACTTATAGTTTTCGAGAAAATTAAGTTTTGGGGAAGCTGTTAAAAAAGTAGTAGATTTTTTTCATCACCGATCTAAAAAATGTTTATGCAGAGTTGTAGCTACATTTATTCCGAGTCCAAATATATATTTATCCTTGATCTGCGACTTATAGTTTTGGGGAGACTGTTAAAAAAGTAGTAGATTTTTTTTCATCACCGATCTAAAAAATGTTTATGCAGAGTTGTAGCTATATTTATTCCGAGTCCAAATATATATTTATCCTTGATCTGCGACTTATAGTTTTCGAGAAAATTAAGTTTTGGGCAGGCTGTTAAAAAAGTAGTAGATTTTTTTCATCACCGATCAAAAAAATGTTTATGCAGAGTTGTAGCTACATTTATTCCGAGTCCAAATATATATTTATCCTTGATCTGCGATTTATAGTTTTGGGGAGACTGTTAAAAAAGTAGTAGATTTTTTTTCATCACCGATCTAAAAAATGTTTATGCAGAGTTGTAGCTACATTTATTCCGAGTCCAAATATATATTTATCCTTGATCTGCGACTTATAGTTTTCGAGAAAATTAAGTTTTGGGGAGACTGTTAAAAAAGTAGTAGATTTTATTTCATCACCGATCTAAAAAATGTTTATGCAGAGTTGTAGCTACATTTATTCCGAGTCCAAATATATATTTATCCTTGATCTGCGACTTATAGTTTTCGAGAAAATTAAGTTTTGGGGAGACTGTTAAAAAAGTAGTAGATTTTTTTTATCACCGATCTAAAAAATGTTTATACAGAGTTGTAGCTACATTTATTCCGAGTCCAGATATATGTATATTTATCCTTGATCTGCGACTTATAGTTTTCGAGAAAATTAAGTTTTGGGGAGACTGTTAAAAAAGTAGTAGATTTTATTTCATCACCGATCTAAAAAATGTTTATGCAGAGTTGTAGCTACATTTATTCCGAGTCCAAATATATATTTATCCTTGATCTGCGACTTATAGTTTTTGAGAAAATTAAGTTTTGGGGAGACTGTTAAAAAAGTAGTAGATTTTATTTCATCACCGATCTAAAAAATGTTTATGCAGAGTTGTAGCTACATTTATTCCGATTCCAAATATATATTTATCCTTGATCTGCGACTTATAGTTTTCGAGAAAATTAAGTTTTGGGGAGACTGTTAAAAAAGTAGTAGATTTTTTTTCATCACCGATCTAAATAATTTTTATGCAGAATTGTAGCTACATTTATTCCGTATGCAAATATATAATTGGCCTTGATCTGCGACTCATAGTTTTCGAGAAAATTAAGTTTTGGGGAGGCTGTTAAAAAAGTAGTAGATTTTTTTTCATCACCGATCTAAAAAATGTTTATGCAGAGTTGTAGCTACATTTATTCCGAGTCCAAATATATATTTATCCTTGATCTGCGACTTATAGTTTTCGAGAAAATTAAGTTTTGGGGAGACTGTTAAAAAAGTAGTAGATTTTATTTCATCACCGATCTAAAAAATGTTTATGCAGAGTTGTAGCTACATTTATTCCGATTCCAAATAT
This sequence comes from Blera fallax, assembly GCA_946965025.1. Taxonomy (NCBI): domain Eukaryota; kingdom Metazoa; phylum Arthropoda; class Insecta; order Diptera; family Syrphidae; genus Blera; species Blera fallax. The sequence continues at coordinate 56,422,670 of OX337246.1, forward strand.
ATATTTATCCTTGATCTGCGACTTATAGTTTTCGAGAAAATTAAGTTTTGGGGAGACTGTTAAAAAAGTAGTAGATTTTATTTCATTACCGATCTAAAAAATGTTTATGCAGAGTTGTAGCTACATTTATTCCGAGTCCAAATATATATTTATCCTTGATCTGCGACTTATAGTTTCGAGAAAATTAAGTTTTGGGGAGACTGTTAAAAAAGTAGTACATTTTATTTCATCACCGATCTAAAAAATGTTTATGCAGAGTTGTAGCTACATTTATTCCGAGTCCAAATATATATTTATCCTTGATCTGCGACTTATAGTTTTCGAGAAAATTAAGTTTTGGGGAGACTGTTAAAAAAGTAGTAGATTTTATATCATCACCGACCAAAAAAATGTTTATGCAGAGTTGTAGCTACATTTATTCCGAGTCCAAATATATATTTATCCTTGATCTGCGACTTATAGTTTTCGAGAAAATTAAGTTTTGGGGAGACTGTTAAAAAAGTAGTAGATTTTATTTCATCACCGATCTAAAAAATGTTTATGCAGAGTTGTAGCTACATTTATTCCGAGTCCAAATATATATTTATCCTTGATCTGCGACTTATAGTTTTGGGGAGACTGTTAAAAAAGTAGTAGATTTTTTTTCATCACCGATCTAAAAAATGTTTATGCAGAGTTGTAGCTATATTTATTCCGAGTCCAAATATATATTTATCCTTGATCTGCGACTTATAGTTTTCGAGAAAATTAAGTTTTGGGGAGACTGTTAAAAAAGTAGTAGATTTTATTTCATCACCGATCTAAAAAATGTTTATGCAGAGTTGTAGCTACATTTATTCCGAGTCCAAATATATATTTATCCTTGATCTGCGACTTATAGTTTTCGAGAAAATTAAGTTTTGGGGAGACTGTTAAAAAAGTAGTAGATTTTATTTCATCACTGATCTAAAAAATATTTATGCAGAGTTGTAGCTACATTTATTCCGAGTCCAGATATATATTTATCCTTGATCTGCGACTTATAGTTTTCGAGAAAATTAAGTTTTGGGGAAGCTGTTAAAAAAGTAGTAGATTTTTTTCATCACCGATCTAAAAAATGTTTATGCAGAGTTGTAGCTACATTTATTCCGAGTCCAAATATATATTTATCCTTGATCTGCGACTTATAGTTTTGGGGAGACTGTTAAAAAAGTAGTAGATTTTTTTTCATCACCGATCTAAAAAATGTTTATGCAGAGTTGTAGCTATATTTATTCCGAGTCCAAATATATATTTATCCTTGATCTGCGACTTATAGTTTTCGAGAAAATTAAGTTTTGGGGAGACTGTTAAAAAAGTAGTAGATTTTATTTCATCACCGATCTAAAAAATGTTTATGCAGAGTTGTAGCTACATTTATTCCGAGTCCAAATATATATTTATCCTTGATCTGCGACTTATAGTTTTCGAGAAAATTAAGTTTTGGGGAGACTGTTAAAAAAGTAGTAGATTTTTTTCATCACCGATCTAAAAAATGTATATGCAGAGTTGTAGCTACATTTATTCCGAGTCCAGATATATATTTATTATTGATCTGCGACTTATAGTTTTCGAGAAAATTAAGTTTTGGGGAGACTGTTAAAAAAGTAGTAGATTTTATTTCATTACCGATCTAAAAAATGTTTATGCAGAGTTGTAGCTACATTTATTCCGAGTCCAAATATATATTTATCCTTGATCTGCGACTTATAGTTTCGAGAAAATTAAGTTTTGGGGAGACTGTTAAAAAAGTAGTACATTTTATTTCATCACCGATCTAAAAAATGTTTATGCAGAGTTGTAGCTACATTTATTCCGAGTCCAAATATATATTTATCCTTGATCTGCGACTTATAGTTTTGGGGAGACTGTTAAAAAAGTAGTAGATTTTTTTTCATCACCGATCTAAAAAAATGTTTATGCAGAGTTGTAGCTATATTTATTCCGAGTCCAAATATATATTTATCCTTGATCTGCGACTTATAGTTTTCGAGAAAATTAAGTTTTGGGGAGACTGTTAAAAAAGTAGTAGATTTTATTTCATCACCGATCTAAAAAATGTTTATGCAGAGTTGTAGCTACATTTATTCCGAGTCCAAATATATATTTATCCTTGATCTGCGACTTATAGTTTTCGAGAAAATTAAGTTTTGGGGAGACTGTTAAAAAAGTAGTAGATTTTATTTCATCACTGATCTAAAAAATATTTATGCAGAGTTGTAGCTACATTTATTCCGAGTCCAGATATATATTTATCCTTGATCTGCGACTTATAGTTTTCGAGAAAATTAAGTTTTGGGGAAGCTGTTAAAAAAGTAGTAGATTTTTTTCATCACCGATCTAAAAAATGTTTATGCAGAGTTGTAGCTACATTTATTCCGAGTCCAAATATATATTTATCCTTGATCTGCGACTTATAGTTTTGGGGAGACTGTTAAAAAAGTAGTAGATTTTTTTTCATCACCGATCTAAAAAATGTTTATGCAGAGTTGTAGCTATATTTATTCCGAGTCCAAATATATATTTATCCTTGATCTGCGACTTATAGTTTTCGAGAAAATTAAGTTTTGGGGAGACTGTTAAAAAAGTAGTAGATTTTATTTCATCACCGATCTAAAAAATGTTTATGCAGAGTTGTAGCTACATTTATTCCGAGTCCAAATATATATTTATCCTTGATCTGCGACTTATAGTTTTCGAGAAAATTAAGTTTTGGGGAGACTGTTAAAAAAGTAGTAGATTTTTTTCATCACCGATCTAAAAAATGTATATGCAGAGTTGTAGCTACATTTATTCCGAGTCCAGATATATATTTATTATTGATCTGCGACTTATAGTTTTCGAGAAAATTAAGTTTTGGGGAGACTGTTAAAAAAGTAGTAGATTTTATTTCATTACCGATCTAAAAAATGTTTATGCAGAGTTGTAGCTACATTTATTCCGAGTCCAAATATATATTTATCCTTGATCTGCGACTTATAGTTTCGAGAAAATTAAGTTTTGGGGAGACTGTTAAAAAAGTAGTACATTTTATTTCATCACCGATCTAAAAAATGTTTATGCAGAGTTGTAGCTACATTTATTCCGAGTCCAAATATATATTTATCCTTGATCTGCGACTTATAGTTTTCGAGAAAATTAAGTTTTGGGGAGACTGTTAAAAAAGTAGTAGATTTTATATCATCACCGACCAAAAAAATGTTTATGCAGAGTTGTAGCTACATTTATTCCGAGTCCAAATATATATTTATCCTTGATCTGCGACTTATAGTTTTCGAGAAAATTAAGTTTTGGGGAGACTGTTAAAAAAGTAGTAGATTTTATATCATCACCGACCAAAAAAATGTTTATGCAGAGTTGTAGCTACATTTATTCCGAGTCCAAATATATTTTTATCCTTGATCTGCGACTTATAGTTTTGGGGAGACTGTTAAAAAAGTAGTAGATTTTTTTTCATCACCGATCTAAAAAATGTTTATGCAGAGTTGTAGCTACATTTATTCCGAGTCCAAATATATATTTATCCTTGATCTGCGACTTATAGTTTTCGAGAAAATTAAGTTTTGGGGAGGCTGTTAAAAACGTAGTAGATTTTTTTCATCACCGATCTAAAAAATGTTTATGCAGAGTTGTAGCTACATTTATTCCGAGTCCAAATATATATTTATCCTTGATCTGCGACTTATAGTTTTGGGGAGACTGTTAAAAAAGTAGTAGATTTTTTTTCATCACCGATCTAAAAAATGTTTATGCAGAGTTGTAGCTACATTGATTCCGAGTCCAAATATATATTTATCCTTGATCTGCGACTTATAGTTTTCGAGAAAATTAAGTTTTGGGGAGACTGTTAAAAAAGTAGTAGATTTTATTTCATCACCGATCTAAAAAATGTTTATGCAGAGTTGTAGCTACATTTATTCCGAGTCCAAATATATATTTATCCTTGATCTGCGACTTATAGTTTTCGAGAAAATTAAGTTTTGGGGAGACTGTTAAAAAAGTAGTAGATTTTTTTTATCACCGATCTAAAAAATGTTTATGCAGAGTTGTAGCTACATTTATTCCGAGTCCAGATATATGTATATTTATCCTTGATCTGCGACTTATAGTTTTCGAGAAAATTAAGTTTTGTGGAGACTGTTAAAGAAGTAGTAGATTTTATTTCATCACCGATCTAAAAAATGTTTATGCAGAGTTGTAGCTACATTTATTCCGAGTCCAAATATATATTTATCCTTGATCTGCGACTTATAGTTTTTGAGAAAATTAAGTTTTGGGGAGACTGCTAAAAAAGTATTAGATTTTATTTCATCACCGATCTAAAAAATGTTTATGCAGAGTTGTAGCTACATTTATTCCGAGTCCAAATATATATTTATCCTTGATCTGCGACTTATAGTTTTTGAGAAAATTAAGTTTTGGGGTGACTGCTAAAAAAGTATTAGATTTTATTTCATCACCGATCTAAAAAATGTTTATGCAGAGTTGTAGCTACATTTATTCCGAGTCCAAATATATATTTATCCTTGATCTGCGACTTATAGTTTTCGAGAAAATTAAGTTTTGGGGAGACTGTTAAAAAAGTAGTAGATTTTTTTTATCACCGATCTAAAAAATGTTTATGCAGAGTTGTAGCTACATTTATTCCGAGTCCAGATATATTTTTATCCTTGATCTGCGACTTATAGTTTTGGGGAGACTGTTAAAAAAGTAGTAGATTTTATTTCATCACCGATCTAAAAAATGTTTATGCAGAGTTGTAGCTACATTTATTCCGAGTCCAAATATATATTTATCCTTGATCTGCGACTTATAGTTTTCGAGAAAATTAAGTTTTGGGGAGGCTGTTAAAAACGTAGTAGATTTTTTTCATCACCGATCTAAAAAATGTTTATGCAGAGTTGTAGCTACATTTATTCCGAGTCCAAATATATATTTATCCTTGATCTGCGACTTATAGTTTTGGGGAGACTGTTAGAAAAGTAGTAGATTTTTTTTCATCACCGATCTAAAAAATGTTTATGCAGAGTTGTAGCTACATTTATTCCGAGTCCAAATATATATTTATCCTTGATCTGCGACTTATAGTTTTCGAGAAAATTAAGTTTTGGGGAGACTGCTAAAAAAGTAGTAGATTTTATTTCATCACCGATCTAAAAAATGTTTATGCAGAGTTGTAGCTACATTTATTCCGAGTCCAAATATATATTTATCCTTGATCTGCGACTTATAGTTTTCGAGAAAATTAAGTTTTGGGGAGACTGTTAAAAAAGTAGTAGATTTTTTTTATCACCGATCTAAAAAATGTTTATGCAGAGTTGTAGCTACATTTATTCCGAGTCCAGATATATGTATATTTATCCTTGATCTGCGACTTATAGTTTTCGAGAAAATTAAGTTTTGGGGAGACTGTTAAAGAAGTAGTAGATTTTATTTCATCACCGATCTAAAAAATGTTTATGCAGAGTTGTAGCTACATTTATTCCGAGTCCAAATATATATTTATCCTTGATCTGCGACTTATAGTTTTTGAGAAAATTAAGTTTTGGGGAGACTGTTAATAAAGTAGTGGATTTTATTTCATCACCGATCTAAAAAATGTTTATGCAGAGTTGTAGCCACATTTATTGCGAGTTTAAATATATATTTATCCTTGATCTGCGACTTACAGTTTTCGAGAAAATTAAGTTTTGGGGAGACTGCTAAAAAAGTAGTAGATTTTTTTTCATCACCGATCTAAAAAATGTTTATGCAGAGTTGTAGCTACATTTATCCGAGTCCAAATATATATTTATCCTTGATCTGCGACTTATAGTTTTTGAGAAAATTAAGTTTTGGGGAGACTGTTAAAAAAGTAGTGTATTTTATTTCATCACCGATCTAAAAAATGTTTACGCAGAGTTGTAGCCACATTTATTCCGAGTTCAAATATATATTTATCCTTGATATGCGACTTATAGTTTTCAAGAAAATTAAGTTTTGGGGAGACTGCTAAAAAAGTATTAGATTTTATTTCATCACCGATCTAAAAAATGTTTATGCAGAGTTGTAGCTACATTTATTCCGAGTCCAAATATATATTTATCCTTGATCTGCGACTTATAGTTTTTGAGAAAATTAAGTTTTGGGGAGACTGTTAATAAAGCAGTGGATTTTATTTCATCACCGATCTAAAAAATGTTTATGCAGAGTTGTAGCCACATTTATTGCGAGTTAAAATATATATTTATCCTTGATCTGCGACTTATAGTTTTCGAGAAAATTAAGTTTTGGGGAGACTGTTAAAAAAGTAGTAGATTTTTTTTCATCACCGATCTAAAAAATGTTTATGCAGAGTTGTAGCTACATTTATTCCGAGTCCAAATATATATTTATCCTTGATCTGCGACTTATAGTTTTTGAGAAAATTAGGTTTTGGGGAGACTGTTAAAAAAGTAGTGGATTTTATTTCATCACCGATCTAAAAAATGTTTACGCAGAGTTGTAGCTACATTTATTCCGAGTCCAAATATATATTTATCCTTGATCTGCGACTTATAGTTTTCGAGAAAATTAAGTTTTGGGGAGACTGTTAAAAAAGTAGTAGATTTTTTTTCATCACCGATCTAAAAAATGTTTATGCAGAGTTGTAGCTACATTTATTCCGAGTCCAAATATATATTTATCCTTGATCTGCGACTTATAGTTTTCGAGAAAATTAAGTTTTGTGGAGACTGTTAAAAAAGTAGTGGATTTTATTTCATCACCGATCTAAAAAATGTTTACGCAGAGTTGTAGCTACATTTATTCCGAGTCCAAATATATATTTATCCTTGATCTGCGACTTATAGTTTTCGAGAAAATTAAGTTTTGGGGAGACTGTTAAAGAAGTAGTAGATTTTATTTCATCACCGATCTAAAAAATGTTTATGCAGAGTTGTAGCCACATTTATTGCGAGTTAAAATATATATTTATCCTTGATCTGCGACTTATAGTTTTCGAGAAAATTAAGTTTTGGGGAGACTGCTAAAAAAGTAGTAGATTTTTTTTCATCACCGATCTAAAAAATGTTTATGCAGAGTTGTAGCTACATTTATTCCGAGTCCAAATATATATTTATCCTTGATCTGCGACTTATAGTTTTCGAGAAAATTAAGTTTTGGGGAGACTGTTAAAAAAGTAGTAGATTTTTTTTATCACCGATCTAAAAAATGTTTATGCAGAGTTGTAGCAACATTTATTCCGAGTCCAGATATATATTTATCCTTGATCTGCGACTTATAGTTTTCGAGAAAATTAAGTTTTGGGGAGACTGTTAAAGAAGTAGTAGATTTTATTTCATCACCGATCTAAAAAATGTTTATGCAGAGTTGTAGCTACATTTATTCCGAGTCCAAATATATATTTATCCTTGATCTGCGACTTATAGTTTTTGAGAAAATTAAGTTTTGGGGAGACTGTTAATAAAGTAGTGGATTTTATTTCATCACCGATCTAAAAAATGTTTATGCAGAGTTGTAGCCACATTTATTGCGAGTTAAAATATATATTTATCCTTGATCTGCGACTTATAGTTTTCGAGAAAATTAAGTTTTGGGGAGACTGTTAAAAAAGTAGTAGATTTTTTTTCATCACCGATCTAAAAAATGTTTATGCAGAGTTGTAGCTACATTTATTCCGAGTCCAAATATATATTTATCCTTGATCTGCGACTTATAGTTTTCGAGAAAATTAAGTTTTGGGGAGACTGTTAAAAAAGTAGTAGATTTTTTTTATCACCGATCTAAAAAATGTTTATGCAGAGTTGTAGCAACATTTATTCCGAGTCCAGATATATGTATATTTATCCTTGATCTGCGACTTATAGTTTTCGAGAAAATTAAGTTTTGGGGAGACTGTTAAAGAAGTAGTAGATTTTATTTCATCACCGATCTAAAAAATGTTTATGCAGAGTTGTAGCTACATTTATTCCGAGTCCAAATATATATTTATCCCTGATCTGCGACTTATAGTTTTTGAGAAAATTAAGTTTTGGGGAGACTGCTAAAAAAGTAGTAGATTTTTTTTCATCACCGATCTAAAAAATGTTTATGCAGAGTTGTAGCTACATTTATTCCGAGTCCAAATATATATTTATCCTTGATCTGCGCCTTATAGTTTTTGAGAAAATTAAGTTTTGGGGAGACTGTTAAAAAAGTAGTGGATTTTATTTCATCACCGATCTAAAAAATGTTTACGCAGAGTTGTAGCCACATTTATTCCGAGTTCAAATATATATTTATCCTTGATCTGCGACTTATAGTTTTCAAGAAAATTAAGTTTTGGGGAGACTGCTAAAAAAGTATTAGATTTTATTTCATCACCGATCTAAAAAATGTTTATGCAGAGTTGTAGCTACATTTATTCCGAGTCCAAATATATATTTATCCTTGATCTGCGACTTATAGTTTTCGAGAAAATTAAGTTTTGGGGAGACTGCTAAAAAAGTAGTAGATTTTATTTCATCACCGATCTAAAAAATGTTTATGCAGAGTTGTAGCTACATTTATTCCGAGTCCAAATATATATTTATCCTTGATCTGCGACTTATAGTTTTCGAGAAAATTAAGTTTTGGGGAGACTGTTAAAAAAGTAGTAGATTTTTTTTCATCACCGATCTAAAAAATGTTTATGCAGAGTTGTAGCTGCATTTATTCCGAGTCCAAATATATATTTATCCTTGATCTGCGACTTATAGTTTTCGAGAAAATTAAGTTTTGGGGAGACTGTTAAAAAAGTAGTAGATTTTTTTTCATCACCGATCTAAAAAATGTTTATGCAGAGTTGTAGCTACATTTATTCCGAGTCCAAATATATATTTATCCTTGATCTGCGACTTATAGTTTTCGAGAAAATTAAGTTTTGGGGAGACTGCTAAAAAAGTAGTAGATTTTATTTCATCACCGATCTAAAAAATGTTTATGCAGAGTTGTAGCTACATTTATTCCGAGTCCAAATATATATTTATCCTTGATCTGCGACTTATAGTTTTCGAGAAAATTAAGTTTTGGGGAGACTGTTAAAAAAGTAGTAGATTTTTTTTCATCACCGATCTAAAAAATGTTTATGCAGAGTTGTAGCTACATTTATTCCGAGTCCAAATATATATTTATCCTTGATCTGCGACTTATAGTTTTTGAGAAAATTAAGTTTTGGGGAGACTGTTAAAAAAGTAGTGGATTTTATTTCATCACCGATCTAAAAAATGTTTACGCAGAGTTGTAGCTACATTTATTCCGAGTCCAAATATATATTTATCCTTGATCTGCGACTTATAGTTTTCGAGAAAATTAAGTTTTGGGGAGACTGTTAAAAAAGTAGTAGATTTTTTTTCATCACCGATCTAAAAAATGTTTATGCAGAGTTGTAGCTACATTTATTCCGAGTCCAAATATATATTTATCCTTGATCTGCGACTTATAGTTTTCGAGAAAATTAAGTTTTGGGGAGACTGTTAAAAAAGTAGTGGATTTTATTTCATCACCGATCTAAAAAATGTTTACGCAGAGTTGTAGCTACATTTATTCCGAGTCCAAATATATATTTATCCTTGATCTGCGACTTATAGTTTTCGAGAAAATTAAGTTTTGGGGAGACTGTTAAAGAAGTAGTAGATTTTATTTCATCACCGATCTAAAAAATGTTTATGCAGAGTTGTAGCTACATTTATTCCGAGTCCAAATATATATTTATCCTTGATCTGCGACTTATGGTTTTTGAGAAAATTAAGTTTTGGGGAGACTGTTAATAAAGTAGTGGATTTTATTTCATCACCGATCTAAAAAATGTTTATGCAGAGTTGTAGCCACATTTATTGCGAGTTAAAATATATATTTATCCTTGATCTGCGACTTATAGTTTTCGAGAAAATTAAGTTTTGGGGAGACTGTTAAAAAAGTAGTAGATTTTTTTTCATCACCGATCTAAAAAATGTTTATGCAGAGTTGTAGCTACATTTATTCCGAGTCCAAATATATATTTATCCTTGATCTGCGACTTATAGTTTTCGAGAAAATTAAGTTTTGGGGAGACTGTTAAAAAAGTAGTAGATTTTTTTTCATCACCGATCTAAAAAATGTTTATGCAGAGTTGTAGCAACATTTATTCCGAGTCCAGATATATGTATATTTATCCTTGATCTGCGACTTATAGTTTTCGAGAAAATTAAGTTTTGGGGAGATTGTTAAAGAAGTAGTAGATTTTATTTCATCACCGATCTAAAAAATGTTTATGCAGAGTTGTAGCTACATTTATTCCGAGTCCAAATATATATTTATCCTTGATCTGCGACTTATAGTTTTTGAGAAAATTAAGTTTTGGGGAGACTGTTAATAAAGTAGTGGATTTTATTTCATCACCGATCTAAAAAATGTTTATGCAGAGTTGTAGCTACATTTATTCCGAGTCCAAATATATATTTATCCTTGATCTGCGACTTATAGTTTTCGAGAAAATTAAGTTTTGGGGAGACTGCTAAAAAAGTAGTAGATTTTTTTTCATCACCGATCTAAAAAATGTTTATGCAGAGTTGTAGCTACATTTATTCCGAGTCCAAATATATATTTATCCTTGATCTGCGCCTTATAGTTTTTGAGAAAATTAAGTTTTGGGGAGACTGTTAAAAAAGTAGTGGATTTTATTTCATCACCGATCTAAAAAATGTTTACGCAGAGTTGTAGCCACATTTATTCCGAGTTCAAATATATATTTATCCTTGATCTGCGACTTATAGTTTTCAAGAAAATTAAGTTTTGGGGAGACTGCTAAAAAAGTATTAGATTTTATTTCATCACCGATCTAAAAAATGTTTATGCAGAGTTGTAGCTACATTTATTCCGAGTCCAAATATATATTTATCCTTGATCTGCGACTTAAAGTTCTCGAGAAAATTAAGTTTTGGGGAGACTGTTAATAAAGTAGTGGATTTTATTTCATCACCGATCTAAAAAATGTTTACGCAGAGTTGTAGCCACATTTATTGCGAGTTAAAATATATATTTATCCTTGATCTGCGACTTATAGTTTTGGGGAGACTGTTAAAAAAGTAGTAGATTTTTTTTCATCACCGATCTAAAAAATGTTTATGCAGAGTTGTAGCTACATTTATTCCGAGTCCAAATATATATTTATCCTTGATCTGCGACTTATAGTTTTTGAGAAAATTAAGTTTTGGGGAGACTGTTAATAAAGTAGTGGATTTTATTTCATCACCGATCTAAAAAATGTTTATGCAGAGTTGTAGCCACATTTATTGCGAGTTAAAATATATATTTATCCTTGATCTGCGACTTATAGTTTTCGAGAAAATTAAGTTTTGGGGAGACTGCTAAAAAAGTAGTAGATTTTTTTTCATCACCGATCTAAAAAATGTTTATGCAGAGTTGTAGCTACATTTATTCCGAGTCCAAATATATATTTATCCTTGATCTGCGACTTATAGTTTTCAAGAAAATTAAGTTTTGGGGAGACTGCTAAAAAAGTATTAGATTTTATTTCATCACCGATCTAAAAAATGTCTATGCAGAGTTGTAGCTACATTTATTCCGAGTCCAAATATATATTTATCCTTGATCTGCGACTTATAGTTTTTGAGAAAATTAAGTTTTGGGGAGACTGTTAATAAAGTAGTGGATTTTATTTCATCACCGATCTAAAAAATGTTTATGCAGAGTTGTAGCCACATTTATTCCGAGTCCAAATATATATTTATCCTTGATCTGCGACTTATAGTTTTCGAGAAAATTAAGTTTTGGGGAGACTGCTAAAAAAGTAGTAGATTTTTTTTATCACCGATCTAAAAAATGTTTATGCAGAGTTGTAGCTACATTTATTCCGAGTCCAGATATATGTATATTTATCCTTGATCTGCGACTTATAGTTTTCGAGAAAATTAAGTTTTGGGGAGACTGTTAAAGAAGTAGTAGATTTTATTTCATCACCGATCTAAAAAATGTTTATGCAGAGTTGTAGCTACATTTATTCCGAGTCCAAATATATATTTATCCTTGATCTGCGACTTATAGTTTTTGAGAAAATTAAGTTTTGGGGAGACTGTTAATAAAGCAGTGGATTTTATTTCATCACCGATCTAAAAAATGTTTATGCAGAGTTGTAGCCACATTTATTGCAAGTTAAAATATATATTTATCCTTGATCTGCGACTTATAGTTTTCGAGAAAATTAAGTTTTGGGGAGACTGCTAAAAAAGTAGTAGATTTTTTTTCATCACCGATCTAAAAAATGTTTATGCAGAGTTGTAGCTACATTTATTCCGAGTCCAAATATATATTTATCCTTGATCTGCGACTTATAGTTTTTGAGAAAATTAAGTTTTGGGGAGACTGTTAAAAAAGTAGTGGATTTTATTTCATCACCGATCTAAAAAATGTTTACGCAGAGTTGTAGCTACATTTATTCCGAGTCCAAATATATATTTATCCTTGATCTGCGACTTATAGTTTTCGAGAAAATTAAGTTTTGGGGAGACTGTTAAAAAAGTAGTAGATTTTTTTTCATCACCGATCTAAAAAATGTTTATGCAGAGTTGTAGCTACATTTATTCCGAGTCCAAATATATATTTATCCTTGATCTGCGACTTATAGTTTTCGAGAAAATTAAGTTTTGGGGAGACTGTTAAAAAAGTAGTAGATTTTTTTTATCACCGATCTAAAAAATGTTTATGCAGAGTTGTAGCTACATTTATTCCGAGTCCAGATATATGTATATTTATCCTTGATCTGCGACTTATAGTTTTCGAGAAAATTAAGTTTTGGGGAGACTGTTAAAGAAGTAGTAGATTTTATTTCATCACCGATCTAAAAAATGTTTATGCAGAGTTGTAGCTACATTTATTCCGAGTCCAAATATATATTTATCCTTGATCTGCGACTTATAGTTTTTGAGAAAATTAAGTTTTGGGGAGACTGTTAATAAAGTAGTGGATTTTATTTCATCACCGATCTAAAAAATGTTTATGCAGAGTTGTAGCTACATTTATTCCGAGTCCAAATATATATTTATCCTTGATCTGCGACTTATAGTTTTTGAGAAAATTAAGTTTTGGGGAGACTGTTAAAAAAGTAGTGGATTTTATTTCATCACCGATCTAAAAAATGTTTACGCAGAGTTGTAGCCACATTTATTCCAAGTTCAAATATATATTTATCCTTGATCTGCGACTTATAGTTTTCAAGAAAATTAAGTTTTGGGGAGACTGCTAAAAAAGTATTAGATTTTATTTCATCACCGATCTAAAAAATGTTTATGCAGAGTTGTAGCTACATTTATTCCGAGTCCAAATATATATTTATCCTTGATCTGCGACTTATAGTTTTCGAGAAAATTAAGTTTTGGGGAGACTGTTAAAAAAGTAGTAGATTTTTTTTCATCACCGATCTAAAAAAATGTTTATGCAGAGTTGTAGCTACATTTATTCCGAGTCCAAATATATATTTATCCTTGATCTGCGACTTATAGTTTTCGAGAAAATTAAGTTTTGGGGAGGCTGTTAAAAAAGTAGTAGATTTTTTTCATCACCGATCTAAAAAATGTTTATGCAGAGTTGTAGCTACATTTATTCCGAGTCCAAATATATATTTATCCTTGATCTGCGACTTATAGTTTTTGAGAAAATTAAGTTTTGGGGAGACTGTTAATAAAGTAGTGGATTTTATTTCATCACCGATCTAAAAAATGTTTATGCAGAGTTGAAGCCACATTTATTGCGAGTTAAAATATATATTTATCCTTGATCTGCGACTTATAGTTTTCGAGAAAATTAAGTTTTGGGGAGAGTGCTAAAAAAGTAGTAGATTTTTTTCATCACCGATCTAAAAAATGTTTATGCAGAGTTGTAGCTACATTTATTCCGAGTCCAAATATATATTTATCCTTGATCTGCGACTTATAGTTTTCGAGAAAATTAAGTTTTGGGGAGACTGTTAAAAAAGTAGTAGATTTTTTTTCATCACTGATCTAAAAAATATTTATGCAGAGTTGTAGCTACATTTATTCCGAGTCCAGATATATATTTATCCTTGATCTGCGACTTATAGTTTTCGAGAAAATTAAGTTTTGGGGAGACTGCTGAAAAAGTAGTAGATTTTTTTTCATCACCGATCTAAAAAATGTTTATGCAGAGTTGTAGCTACATTTATTCCGAGTCCAGATATATATTTATCCTTGATCTGCGACTTATAGTTTTCGAGAAAATTAAGTTTTGGGGAGACTGTTAAAAAAGTAGTGGATTTTATTTCATCACCGATCTAAAAAATGTTTATGCAGAGTTGTAGCTACATTTATTCCGAGTCCAAATATATATTTATCCTTGATCTGCGACTTATAGTTTTCAAGAAAATTAAGTTTTGGGGAGACTGCTAAAAAAGTATTAGATTTTATTTCATCACCGATCTAAAAAATGTTTATGCAGAGTTGTAGCTACATTTATTCCGAGTCCAAATATATATTTATCCTTGATCTGCGACTTATAGTTTTCGAGAAAATTAAGTTTTGGGGAGACTGTTAAAAAAGTAATAGATTTTTTTTCATCACCGATCTAAAAAATGTTTATGCAGAGTTGTAGCTACATTTATTCCGAGTCCAGATATATGTATATTTATCCTTGATCTGCGACTTATAGTTTTCGAGAAAATTAAGTTTTGGGGAGACTGTTAAAAAAGTAGTAGATTTTATTTCATCACCGATCTAAAAAATGTTTATGCAGAGTTGTAGCTACATTTATTCCGAGTCCAAATATATATTTATCCTTGATCTGCGACTTATAGTTTTTGAGAAAATTAAGTTTTGGGGAGACTGTTAAAAAAGTAGTAGATTTTTTTCATCACCGATCTAAATAATTTTTATGCAGAATTGTAGCTACATTTATTCCGTATGCAAATATATAATTGGCCTTGATCTGCGACTCATAGTTTTCGAGAAAATTAAGTTTTGGGGAGGCTGTTAAAAAAGTAGTAGATTTTTTTTCATCACCGATCTAAAAAATGTTTATGCAGAGTTGTAGCTACATTTATTCCGAGTCCAAATATATATTTATCCTTGATCTGCAACTTATAGTTTTCGAGAAAATTAAGTTTTGGGGAGACTGTTAAAAAAGTAGTAGATTTTTTTTCATCACTGATCTAAAAAATATTTATGCAGAGTTGTAGCTACATTTATTCCGAGTCCAGATATATATTTATCCTTGATCTGCGACTTATAGTTTTCGAGAAAATTAAGTTTTGGGGAGACTGTTAAAAAAGTAGTAGATTTTATTTCATTACCGATCTAAAAAATGTTTATACAGAGTTGTAGCTACATTTATTCCGAGTCCAAATATATATTTATCCTTGATCTGCGACTTATAGTTTTCGAGAAAATTAAGTTTTGGGGAGACTGTTAAAAAAGTAGTAGATTTTTTTTCATCACCGATCTAAATAATTTTTATGCAGAATTGTAGCTACATTTATTCCGTATGCAAATATATAATTGGCCTTGATCTGCGACTCATAGTTTTCGAGAAAATGCAATTTTTGTGTGACTGGATTTCTTGCAATCATTTAATTTTTGAATGTAATCACAACAATTACAAATAAAAATTATGTGAAACATATTTTAATTTAAGCAGTTTTATCTATGAACTTTGCGTTTGTTTAAAAGTTGCTTTAGTTTTGGCCAACACTGTATATTTATCCTTGATCTGCGACTTATAGTTTTCGAGAAAATTAAGTTTTGGGGAGGCTGTTAAAAAAGTAGTAGATTTTTTTCATCACCGATCTAAAAAATGTTTATGCAGAGTTGTAGCTACATTTATTCCGAGTCCAAATATATATTTATCCTTGATCTGCGACTTATAGTTTTCGAGAAAATTAAGTTTTGGGGAGACTGTTAAAAAAGTAGTAGATTTTTTTTCATCACCGATCTAAATAATTTTTATGCAGAATTGTAGCTACATTTATTCCGTATGCAAATATATAATTGGCCTTGATATGCGACTCATAGTTTTCGAGAAAATGCAATTTTTGTGTGACTGTTAAATAAGTAGTACATTTTATTTCATCACCGATCTAAAAAATGTTTATGCAGAGTTGTAGCTACATTTATTCCGAGTCCAGATATATGTATATTTATCCTTGATCTGCGACTTATAGTTTTCGAGAAAATTAAGTTTTGGGGAGACTGTTAAAAAAGTAGTTTATGCAGAGTTGTAGCTACATTTATTCCGAGTCCAAATATATTTTTATCCTTGATCTGCGACTTATAGTTTTGGGGAGACTGTTAAAAAAGTAGTAGATTTTTTTCATTACCGATCTAAAAAATGTTTATGCAGAGTTGTAGCTACATTTATTCCGAGTCCAAATATATATTTATCCTTGATCTGCGACTTATAGTTTTCGAGAAAATTAAGTTTTGGGGAGGCTGTTAAAAACGTAGTAGATTTTTTTCATCACCGATCTAAAAAATGTTTATGCAGAGTTGTAGCTACATTTATTCCGAGTCCAAATATATATTTATCCCTGATCTGCGACTTATAGTTTTGGGGAGACTGTTAAAAAAGTAGTAGATTTTTTTTCATCACCGATCTAAAAAATGTTTATGCAGAGTTGTAGCTACATTTATTCCGAGTCCAAATATATATTTATACTTGATCTGCGACTTATAGTTTTCGAGAAAATTAAGTTTTGGGGAGACTGTTAAAAAAGTAGTAGATTTTATTTCATCACCGATCTAAAAAATGTTTATGCAGAGTTGTAGCTACATTTATTCCGAGTCCAAATATATATTTATCCTTGATGTGCGACTTATAGTTTTCGAGAAAATTAAGTTTTGGGGAGACTGTTAAAAAAGTAGTAGATTTTTTTTATCACCGATCTAAAAAATGTTTATGCAGAGTTGTAGCTACATTTATTCCGAGTCCAGATATATGTATATTTATCCTTGATCTGCGACTTATAGTTTTCGAGAAAATTAAGTTTTGGGGAGACTGTTAAAAAAGTAGTAGATTTTATTTCATCACCGATCTAAAAAATGTTTATGCAGAGTTGTAGCTACATTTATTCCGAGTCCAAATATATATTTATCCTTGATCTGCGACTTATAGTTTTTGAGAAAATTAAGTTTTGGGGAGACTGTTAATAAAGTAGTGGATTTTATTTCATCACCGATCTAAAAAATGTTTATGCAGAGTTGTAGCCATATTTATTGCGAGTTAAAATATATATTTATCCTTGATCTGCGACTTATAGTTTTCGAGAAAATTAAGTTTTGGGGAGACTGCTAAAAAAGTAGTAGATTTTTTTTCATCACCGATCTAAAAAATGTTTATGCAAAGTTGTAGCTACATTTATTCCGAGTCCAAATATATATTTATCCTTGATCTGCGACTTATAGTTTTTGAGAAAATTAAGTTTTGGGGAGACTGTTAAAAAAGTAGTGGATTTTATTTCATCACCGATCTAAAAAATGTTTACGCAGAGTTGTAGCCACATTTATTCCGAGTTCAAATATATATTTATCCTTGATCTGCGACTTATAGTTTTCAAGAAAATTAAGTTTTGGGGAGACTGCTAAAAAAGTATTAGATTTTATTTCATCACCGATCTAAAAAATGTTTATGCAGAGTTGTAGCTACATTTATTCCGAGTCCAAATATATATTTATCCTTGATCTGCGACTTATAGTTTTCGAGAAAATTAAGTTTTGGGGAGACTGTTAAAAAAGTAGTAAATTTTTTTTCATCACCGATCTAAAAAATGTTTATGCAGAGTTGTAGCTACATTTATTCCGAGTCCAAATATATATTAATCCTTAATCTGCGACTTATAGTTTTCGAGAAAATTAAGTTTTGGGGAGACTGTTAAAAAAGTAGTAGATTTTATTTCATCACCGATCTAAAAAATGTTTATGCAGAGTTGTAGCCACATTTATTCCGAGTCCAAATATATATTTATCCTTGATCTGCGACTTATAGTTTTCGAGAAAATTAAGTTTTGGGGAGACTGATAAAAAAGTAGTAGATTTTATTTCATCACCGATCTAAAAAATGTTTATGCAGAGTTGTAGCTACATTTATTCCGAGTCCAAATATATATTTATCCTTGATCTGCGACTTATAGTTTTTGAGAAAATTAAGTTTTGGGGAGACTGTTAATAAAGTAGTGGATTTTATTTCATCACCGATCTAAAAAATGTTTATGCAGAGTTGTAGCCACATTTATTGCGAGTTAAAATATATATTTATCCTTGATCTGCGACTTATAGTTTTCGAGAAAATTAAGTTTTGGGGAGACTGCTAAAAAAGTAGTAGATTTTTTTTCATCACCGATCTAAAAAATGTTTATGCAGAGTTGTAGCTACATTTATTCCGAGTCCAAATATATATTTATCCTTGATCTGCGACTTATAGTTTTTCAGAAAATTAAGTTTTGGGGAGACTGTTAAAAAGTAGTGGATTTTATTTCATCACCGATCTAAAAAATGTTTACGCAGAGTTGTAGCCACATTTATTCCGAGTTCAAATATATATTTATCCTTGATCTGCGACTTATAGTTTTCAAGAAAATTAAGTTTTGGGGAGACTGCTAAAAAAGTATTAGATTTTATTTCATCACCGATCTAAAAAATGTTTATGCAGAGTTGTAGCTACATTTATTCCGAGTCCAAATATATATTTATCCTTGATCTGCGACTTATAGTTTTCGAGAAAATTAAGTTTTGGGGAGACTGTTAAAAAAGTAATAGATTTTTTTTCATCACCGATCTAAAAAATGTTTATGCAGAGTTGTAGCTACATTTATTCCGAGTCCAGATATATGTATATTTATCCTTGATCTGCGACTTATAGTTTTCGAGAAAATTAAGTTTTGGGAGACTGTTAAAAAAGTAGTAGATTTTTTTTCATCACCGATCTAAATAATTTTTATGCAGAATTGTAGCTACATTTATTCCGTATGCAAATATATAATTGGCCTTGATCTGCGACTCATAGTTTTCGAGAAAATGCAATTTTTGTGTGACTGGATTTCTTGCAATCATTTAGTTTTTGAATGTAATCACAACAATTACAAATAAAAATTATGTGAAACATATTTTAATTTAAGCAGTTTTATCTATGAACTTTGCGTTTGTTTAAAAGTTGCTTTAGTTTTAGCCAACACTGTATATTTATCCTTGATCTGCGACTTATAGTTTTCGAGAAAATTAAGTTTTGGGGAGGCTGTTAAAAAAGTAGTAGATTTTTTTCATCACCGATCTAAAAAATGTTTATGCAGAGTTGTAGCTACATTTATTCCGAGTCCAAATATATATCTATCCTTGATCTGCGACTTATAGTTTTCGAGAAAATTAAGTTTTGGGGAGACTGTTAAAAAGGTAGTAGATTTTATATCATCACCGACCAAAAAAATGTTTATGCAGAGTTGTAGCTACATTTATTCCGAGTCCAAATATATATTTATCCTTGATCTGCGACTTATAGTTTTGCGGAGACTGTTAAAAAAGTAGTAGATTTTTTTTCATCACCGATCTAAAAAATGTTTATGCAGAGTTGTAGCTATATTTATTCCGAGTCCAAATATATATTTATCCTTGATCTGCGACTTATAGTTTTCGAGAAAATTAAGTTTTGGGGAGGCTGTTAAAAACGTAGTAAATTTTTTTCATCACCGATCTAAAAAATGTTTATGCAGAGTTGTAGCTACATTTATTCCGAGTCCAAATATATTTTTATCCTTGATCTGCGACTTATAGTTTTGGGGAGACTGTTAAAAAAGTAGTAGATTTTTTTCATCACCGATCTAAAAAATGTTTATGCAGAGTTGTAGCTACATTTATTCCGAGTCCAAATATATATTTATCCTTGATCTGCGACTTATAGTTTTGGGGAGACTGTTAAAAAAGTAGTAGATTTTTTTTCATCACCGATCTAAAAAATGTTTATGCAGAGTTGTAGCTACATTTATTCCGAGTCCAAATATATGTATATTTATCCTTGATCTGCGACTTATAGTTTTCGAGAAAATTAAGTTTTGGGGAGACTGTTAAAAAAGTAGTAGATTTTATTTCATCACCGATCTAAAAAATGTTTATGCAGAGTTGTAGCCACATTTATTCCGAGTTCAAATATATATTTATCCTTGATCTGCGACTTATAGTTTTCAAGAAAATTAAGTTTTGGGGAGACTGCTAAAAAAGTATTAGATTTTATTTCATCACCGATCTAAAAAATGTTTATGCAGAGTTGTAGCTACATTTATTCCGAGTCCAAATATATATTTATCCTTGATCTGCGACTTATAGTTTTCGAGAAAATTAAGTTTTGGGGAGACTGTTAAAAAAGTAATAGATTTTTTTTCATCACCGATCTAAAAAATGTTTATGCAGAGTTGTAGCTACATTTATTCCGAGTCCAGATATATGTATATTTATCCTTGATCTGCGACTTATAGTTTTCGAGAAAATTAAGTTTTGGGGAGACTGTTAAAAAAGTAGTAGATTTTTTTTCATCACTGATCTAAAAAATATTTATGCAGAGTTGTAGCTACATTTATTCCGAGTCCAGATATATATTTATCCTTGATCTGCGACTTATAGTTTTCGAGAAAATTAAGTTTTGGGGAGACTGCTGAAAAAGTAGTAGATTTTTTTTCATCACCGATCTAAAAAATGTTTATGCAGAGTTGTAGCTACATTTATTCCGAGTCCAGATATATATTTATCCTTGATCTGCGACTTATAGTTTTCGAGAAAATTAAGTTTTGGGGAGACTGTTAAAAAAGTAGTAGATTTTATTTCATTACCGATCTAAAAAATGTTTATACAGAGTTGTAGCTACATTTATTCCGAGTCCAAATATATATTTATCCTTGATCTGCGACTTATAGTTTTCGAGAAAATTAAGTTTTGGGGAGACTGTTAAAAAAGTAGTAGATTTTTTTTCATCACCGATCTAAATAATTTTTATGCAGAATTGTAGCTACATTTATTCCGTATGCAAATATATAATTGGCCTTGATCTGCGACTCATAGTTTTCGAGAAAATGCAATTTTTGTGTGACTTTATTTCTTGCAATCATTTAGTTTTTGAATGTAATCACAACAATTACAAATAAAAATTATGTGAAACATATTTTAATTTAAGCAGTTTTATCTATGAACTTTGCGTTTGTTTAAAAGTTGCTTTAGTTTTGGCCAACACTGTATATTTATCCTTGATCTGCGACTTATAGTTTTCGAGAAAATTAAGTTTTGGGGAGGCTGTTAAAAAAGTAGTAGATTTTTTTCATCACCGATCTAAAAAATGTTTATGCAGAGTTGTAGCTACATTTATTCCGAGTCCAAATATATATTTATCCTTGATCTGCGACTTATAGTTTTCGAGAAAATTAAGTTTTGGGGAGACTGTTAAAAAAGTAGTAGATTTTTTTTCATCACCGATCTAAATAATTTTTATGCAGAATTGTAGCTACATTTATTCCGTATGCAAATATATAATTGGCCTTGATATGCGACTCATAGTTTTCGAGAAAATACAATTTTTGTGTGACTGTTAAATAAGTAGTACATTTTATTTCATCACCGATCTAAAAAATGTTTATGCAGAGTTGTAGCTACATTTATTCCGAGTCCAGATATATGTATATTTATCCTTGATCTGCGACTTATAGTTTTCGAGAAAATTAAGTTTTGGGGAGACTGTTAAAAAAGTAGTAGATTTTTTTCATCACCGATCTAAAAAATGTTTATGCAGAGTTGTAGCTACATTTATTCCGAGTCCAAATATATATTTATCCTTGATCTGCGACTTATAGTTTTCGAGAAAATTAAGTTTTGGGGAGACTGTTAAAAAGGTAGTAGATTTTATATCATCACCGACCAAAAAAATGTTTATGCAGAGTTGTAGCTACATTTATTCCGAGTCCAAATATATATTTATCCTTGATCTGCGACTTATAGTTTTGGGGAGACTGTTAAAAAAGTAGTAGATTTTTTTTCATCACCGATCTAAAAAATGTTTATGCAGAGTTGTAGCTATATTTATTCCGAGTCCAAATATATATTTATCCTTGATCTGCGACTTATAGTTTTCGAGAAAATTAAGTTTTGGGGAGGCTGTTAAAAACGTAGTAAATTTTTTTCATCACCGATCTAAAAAATGTTTATGCAGAGTTGTAGCTACATTTATTCCGAGTCCAAATATATATTTATCCTTGATCTGCGACTTATAGTTTTCGAGAAAATTAAGTTTTGGGGAGGCTGTTAAAAACGTAGTAGATTTTTTTCATCACCGATCTAAAAAATGTTTATGCAGAGTTGTAGCTACATTTATTCCGAGTCCAAATATATATTTATCCTTGATCTGCGACTTATAGTTTTGGGGAGACTGTTAAAAAAGTAGTAGATTTTTTTTCATCACCGATCTAAAAAATGTTTATGCAGAGTTGTAGCTACATTTATTCCGAGTCCAAATATATGTATATTTATCCTTGATCTGCGACTTATAGTTTTCGAGAAAATTAAGTTTTGGGGAGACTGTTAAAAAAGTAGTAGATTTTATTTCATCACCGATCTAAAAAATGTTTATGCAGAGTTGTAGCTACATTTATTCCGAGTCCAAATATATATTTATCCTTGATCTGCGACTTATAGTTTTTGAGAAAATTAAGTTTTGGGGAGACTGTTAATAAAGTAGTGGATTTTATTTCATCACCGATCTAAAAAATGTTTATGCAGAGTTGTAGCCACATTTATTGCGAGTTAAAATATATATTTATCCTTGATCTGCGACTTAAAGTTTTCGAGAAAATTAAGTTTTGGGGAGACTGCTAAAAAAGTATTAGATTTTTTTTCATCACCGATCTAAAAAATGTTTATGCAGAGTTGTAGCTACATTTATTCCGAGTCCAAATATATATTTATCCTTGATCTGCGACTTATAGTTTTCGAGAAAATTAAGTTTTGGGGAGACTGTTAAAAAAGTAGTAAATTTTTTTTCATCACCGATCTAAAAAATGTTTATGCAGAGTTGTAGCTACATTTATTCCGAGTCCAAATATATATTAATCCTTAATCTGCGACTTATAGTTTTCGAGAAAATTAAGTTTTGGGGAGACTGCTAAAAAAGTAGTAGATTTTATTTCATCACCGATCTAAAAAATGTTTATGCAGAGTTGTAGCCACATTTATTCCGAGTCCAAATATATATTTATCCTTGATCTGCGACTTATAGTTTTCGAGAAAATTAAGTTTTGGGGAGACTGTTAAAAAGTAGTAGCTTTTTTTTCATCACCGATCTAAAAAATGTTTATGCAGAGTTGTAGCTACATTTATTCCGAGTCCAAATATATATTTATCCTTGATCTGCGACTTATAGTTTTCGAGAAAATTAAGTTTTGGGGAGACTGTTAATAAAGTAGTAGATTTTTTTTCATCACCGATCTAAATAATTTTTAAGCAGAATTGTAGCTACATTTATTCCGTATGCAAATATATAATTGATCTTGATCTGCGACTCATAGTTTTCGAGAAAATGCAATTTTTGTGTGACTATATTTCTTGTAATCATTTAATTTTTGAATTATAAATAAAAATTATGTGAAACATATTTTAATTTAAGCAGTTCTATCTATGAACTTTGAGTTTGTTTAAAAGTTGCTTTAGTTTTGGCCAACAATGTATATTTATCCTTGATCTGCGACTTATAGTTTTCGAGAAAATTAAGTTTTGGGGAGACTGTTAAAAAAGTAGTGGATTTTATTTCATCACCGATCTAAAAAATGTTTATGCAGAGTTTTAGCTACATTTATTCCGAGTCCAAATATATATTAATCCTTAATCTGCGACTTATAGTTTTCGAGAAAATTAAGTTTTGGGGAGACTGTTAAAAAGGTAGTAGATTTTATATCATCACCGACCAAAAAAATGTTTATGCAGAGTTGTAGCTACATTTATTCCGAGTCCAAATATATATTTATCCTTGATCTGCGACTTATAGTTTTGGGGAGACTGTTAAAAAAGTAGTAGATTTTTTTTCATCACCGATCTAAAAAATGTTTATGCAGAGTTGTAGCTATATTTATTCCGAGTCCAAATATATATTTATCCTTGATCTGCGACTTATAGTTTTCGAGAAAATTAAGTTTTGGGGAGGCTGTTAAAAACGTAGTAAATTTTTTTCATCACCGATCTAAAAAATGTTTATGCAGAGTTGTAGCTACATTTATTCCGAGTCCAAATATATATTTATCCTTGATCTGCGACTTATAGTTTTCGAGAAAATTAAGTTTTGGGGAGGCTGTTAAAAACGTAGTAGATTTTTTTCATCACCGATCTAAAAAATGTTTATGCAGAGTTGTAGCTACATTTATTCCGAGTCCAAATATATATTTATCCTTGATCTGCGACTTATAGTTTTGGGGAGACTGTTAAAAAAGTAGTAGATTTTTTTTCATCACCGATCTAAAAAATGTTTATGCAGAGTTGTAGCTACATTTATTCCGAGTCCAAATATATGTATATTTATCCTTGATCTGCGACTTATAGTTTTCGAGAAAATTAAGTTTTGGGGAGACTGTTAAAAAAGTAGTAGATTTTATTTCATCACCGATCTAAAAAATGTTTATGCAGAGTTGTAGCTACATTTATTCCGAGTCCAAATATATATTTATCCTTGATCTGCGACTTATAGTTTTTGAGAAAATTAAGTTTTGGGGAGACTGTTAATAAAGTAGTGGATTTTATCTCATCACCGATCTAAAAAATGTTTATGCAGAGTTGTAGCCACATTTATTGCGAGTTAAAATATATATTTATCCTTGATCTGCGACTTAAAGTTTTCGAGAAAATTAAGTTTTGGGGAGACTGCTAAAAAAGTATTAGATTTTTTTTCATCACCGATCTAAAAAATGTTTATGCAGAGTTGTAGCTACATTTATTCCGAGTCCAAATATATATTTATCCTTGATCTGCGACTTATAGTTTTCGAGAAAATTAAGTTTTGGGGAGACTGTTAAAAAAGTAGTAAATTTTTTTTCATCACCGATCTAAAAAATGTTTATGCAGAGTTGTAGCTACATTTATTCCGAGTCCAAATATATATTAATCCTTAATCTGCGACTTATAGTTTTCGAGAAAATTAAGTTTTGGGGAGACTGCTAAAAAAGTAGTAGATTTTATTTCATCACCGATCTAAAAAATGTTTATGCAGAGTTGTAGCCACATTTATTCCGAGTCCAAATATATATTTATCCTTGATCTGCGACTTATAGTTTTCGAGAAAATTAAGTTTTGGGGAGACTGTTAAAAAGTAGTAGCTTTTTTTTCATCACCGATCTAAAAAATGTTTATGCAGAGTTGTAGCTACATTTATTCCGAGTCCAAATATATATTTATCCTTGATCTGCGACTTATAGTTTTCGAGAAAATTAAGTTTTGGGGAGACTGTTAATAAAGTAGTAGATTTTTTTTCATCACCGATCTAAATAATTTTTAAGCAGAATTGTAGCTACATTTATTCCGTATGCAAATATATAATTGATCTTGATCTGCGACTCATAGTTTTCGAGAAAATGCAATTTTTGTGTGACTATATTTCTTGTAATCATTTAATTTTTGAATTATAAATAAAAATTATGTGAAACATATTTTAATTTAAGCAGTTCTATCTATGAACTTTGAGTTTGTTTAAAAGTTGCTTTAGTTTTGGCCAACAATGTATATTTATCCTTGATCTGCGACTTATAGTTTTCGAGAAAATTAAGTTTTGGGGAGACTGTTAAAAAAGTAGTGGATTTTATTTCATCACCGATCTAAAAAATGTTTATGCAGAGTTTTAGCTACATTTATTCCGAGTCCAAATATATATTAATCCTTAATCTGCGACTTATAGTTTTCGAGAAAATTAAGTTTTGGGGAGACTGTTAAAAAAGTAGTAGAATTTATTTCATCACCGATCTAAAAAATGTTTATGCAGAGTTCTAGCTACATTTATTCCGAGTCCAAATATATATTTATCCTTGATCTGCGACTTATAGTTTTTGAGAAAATTAAGTTTTGGGGAGACTGTTAAAAAAGTAGTGGATTTTATTTCATCAGCGATCTAAAAAATGTTTATGCAGAGTTGTAGCCACATTTATTGCGAGTTCAAATATATATTTATCCTTGATCTGCGACTTATAGTTTTCGAGAAAATTAAGTTTTGGGGAGACTGATAAAAAAGTAGTAGATTTTTTTTCATCACCGATCTAAAAAATGTTTATGCAGAGTTGTAGCTACATTTATTCCGAGTCCAAATATATATTTATCCTTGATCTGCGACTTATAGTTTTTGAGAAAATTAAGTTTTGGGGAGACTGTTAAAAAAGTAGTGGATTTTATTTCATCACCGATCTAAAAAATGTTTATGCAGAGTTGTAGCCATATTTATTCCAAGTTCAAATATATATTTATCCTTGATCTGCGACTTATAGTTTTCGAGAAAATTAAGTTTTGGGGAGACTGTTAAAAAAGTAGTAGATTTTTTTTCATCACCGATCTAAAAAATGTTTAGGCAGAGTTGTAGCTACATTTATTCCGAGTCCAAATATATATTTATCCTTGATCTGCGACTTATAGTTTTCGAGAAAATTAAGTTTTGGGGAGACTGTTAAAAAAGTAGTTGATTTTATTTCATCACCGATCTAAAAAATGTTTATGCAGAGTTGTAGCTACATCTATTCCGAGTCCAAATATATATTTATCCTTGATCTGCGACTTATAGTTTTCGAGAAAATTAAGTTTTGGGGAGACTGTTAAAAAGTAGTAGATTTTTTTTCATCACCGATCTAAAAAATGTTTATGCAGAGTTGTAGCTACATTTATTCCGAGTCCAAATATATATTTATCCTTGATCTGCGACTTATAGTTTTCGAGAAAATTAAGTTTTGGGGAGACTGTTAATAAAGTAGTAGATTTTTTTTCATCACCGATCTAAATAATTTTTAAGCAGAATTGTAGCTACATTTATTCCGTATGCAAATATATAATTGACCTTGATCTGCGACTCATAGTTTTCGAGAAAATGCAATTTTTGGGTGACTGGATTTCTGTAATCATTTAATTTTTGAATGTAATCACTACAATTATAAATAAAAATTATGTGAAACATATTTTAATTTAAGCAGTTCTATCTATGAACTTTGAGTTTGTTTAAAAGTTGCTTTAGTTTTGGCCAACAATGTATATTTATCCTTGATCTGCGACTTATAGTTTTCGAGAAAATTAAGTTTTGGGGAGACTGTTAAAAAAGTAGTGGATTTTATTTCATCACCGATCTAAAAAATGTTTATGCAGAGTTGTAGCTACATCTATTCCGAGTCCAAATATATATTTATCCTTGATCTGCGACTTATAGTTTTCGAGAAAATTAAGTTTTGGGGAGACTGCTAAAAAAGTAGTAGATTTTATTTCATCACCGGTCTGAAAAATGTTTATGCAGGGTAGTAGCTACATTTATTCCGAGTCCAAATATATATTTATCCTTGATCTGCGACTTATAGTTTTCGAGAAAATTAAGTTTTGCGGAGACTGTTAAAAAAGTAGTAGATTTTTTTTATCACCGATCTAAAAAATGTTTATGCAGAGTTGTAGCTACATTTATTCCGAGTCCAGATATATGTATATTTATCCTTGATCTGCGACTTATAGTTTTCGAGAAAATTAAGTTTTGGGGAGACTGTTAAAAAAGTAGTAGATTTTATTTCATCACCGATCTAAAAAATGTTTATGCAGAGTTGTAGCTACATTTATTCCGAGTCCAAATATATATTTATCCTTGATCTGCGACTTATAGTTTTTGAGAAAATTAAGTTTTGGGGAGACTGTTAATAAAGTAGTGGATTTTATTTCATCACCGATCTAAAAAATGTTTAGGCAGAGTTGTAGCCACATTTATTCCGAGTTCAAATATATATTTATCCTTGATCTGCGACTTATAGTTTTCGAGAAAATTAAGTTTTGGGGAGACTGCTAAAAAAGTAGTAGATTTTTTTTCATCACCGATCTAAAAAATGTTTATGCAGAGTTGTAGCTACATTTATTCCGAGTCCAAATATATATTTATCCTTGATCTGCGACTTATAGTTTTTGAGAAAATTAAGTTTTGATGAGACTGTTAAAAAAGTAGTGGATTTTATTTCATCACCGATCTAAAAAATGTTTACGCAGAGTTGTAGCCACATTTATTCAGAGTTCAAATATATATTTATCCTTGATCTGCGACTTATAGTTTTCAAGAAAATTAAGTTTTGGGGAGACTGCTAAAAAAGTATTAGATTTTATTTCATCACCGATCTAAAAAATGTTTATGCAGAGTTGTAGCTACATTTATTCCGAGTCCAAATATATATTTATCCTTGATCTGCGACTTATAGTTTTCGAGAAAATTAAGTTTTGGGGAGACTGTTAAAAAAGTAGTAAATTTTTTTTCATCACCGATCTAAAAAATGTTTATGCAGAGTTGTAGCTACATTTATTCCGAGTCCAAATATATATTAATCCTTAATCTGCGACTTATAGTTTTTGAGAAAATTAAGTTTTGGGGAGACTGTTAAAAAAGTAGTGGATTTTATTTCATCAGCGATCTAAAAAATGTTTATGCAGAGTTGTAGCCACATTTATTGCGAGTTCAAATATATATTTATCCTTGATCTGCGACTTATAGTTTTCGAGAAAATTAAGTTTTGGGGAGACTGCTAAAAAAGTAGTAGATTTTTTTTCATCACCGATCTAAAAAATGTTTATGCAGAGTTGTAGCTACATTTATTCCGAGTCCAAATATATATTTATCCTTGATCTGCGACTTATAGTTTTTGAGAAAATTAAGTTTTGGGGAGACTGTTAAAAAAGTAGTGGATTTTATTTCATCACCGATCTAAAAAATGTTTATGCAGAGTTGTAGCCATATTTATTCCGAGTTCAAATATATATTTATCCTTGATCTGCGACTTATAGTTTTCAAGAAAATTAAGTTTTGGGGAGACTGCTAAAAAAGTATTAGATTTTATTTCATCACCGATCTAAAAAATGTTTATGCAGAGTTGTAGCTACATTTATTCCGAGTCCAAATATATATTTATCCTTGATCTGCGACTTATAGTTTTCGAGAAAATTAAGTTTTGGGGAGACTGTTAAAAAAGTAGTAAATTTTTTTTCATCACCGATCTAAAAAATGTTTATGCAGAGTTGTAGCTACATTTATTCCGAGTCCAAATATATATTAATCCTTAATCTGCGACTTATAGTTTTTGAGAAAATTAAGTTTTGGGGAGACTGTTAAAAAAGTAGTGGATTTTATTTCATCAGCGATCTAAAAAATGTTTATGCAGAGTTGTAGCCACATTTATTGCGAGTTCAAATATATATTTATCCTTGATCTGCGACTTATAGTTTTCGAGAAAATTAAGTTTTGGGGAGACTGCTAAAAAAGTAGTAGATTTTTTTTCATCACCGATCTAAAAAATGTTTATGCAGAGTTGTAGCTACATTTATTCCGAGTCCAAATATATATTTATCCTTGATCTGCGACTTATAGTTTTCGAGAAAATTAAGTTTTGGGGAGACTGTTAAAAAAGTAGTGGATTTTATTTCATCACCGATCTAAAAAATGTTTATGCAGAGTTGTAGCCATATTTATTCCGAGTTCAAATATATATTTATCCTTGATCTGCGACTTATAGTTTTCGAGAAAATTAAGTTTTGGGGAGACTGTTAAAAAAGTAGTAGATTTTTTTTCATCACCGATCTAAAAAATGTTTAGGCAGAGTTGTAGCTACATTTATTCTGAGTCCAAATATATATTAATCCTTGATCTGCGACTTATAATTTTCGAGAAAATTAAGTTTTGGGGAGACTGTTAAAAAAGTAGTAGATTTTATTTCATCACCGATCTAAAAAATGTTTATGCAGAGTTGTAGCCACATTTATTCCGAGTCCAAATATATATTTATCCTTGATCTGCGACTTATAGTTTTCGAGAAAATTAAGTTTTGGGGAGACTGTTAAAAAGTAGTAGATTTTTTTTCATCACCGATCTAAAAAATGTTTATGCAGAGTTGTAGCTACATTTATTCCGAGTCCAAATATATATTTATCCTTGATCTGCGACTTATAGTTTTCGAGAAAATTAAGTTTTGGGGAGACTGTTAATAAAGTAGTAGATTTTTTTCATCACCGATCTAAATAATTTTTAAGCAGAATTGTAGCTACATTTATTCCGTATGCAAATATATAATTGACCTTGATCTGCGACTCATAGTTTTCGAGAAAATGCAATTTTTGTGTGACTGGATTTCTTGTAATCATTTAATTTTTGAATGTAATCACTACAATTATAAATAAAAATTATGTGAAACATATTTTAATTTAAGCAGTTCTATCTATGAACTTTGAGTTTGTTTAAAAGTTGCTTTAGTTTTGGCCAACAATGTATATTTATCCTTGATCTGCGACTTATAGTTTTTGAGAAAATTAAGTTTTGGGGAGACTGTTAAAAAAGTAGTGGATTTTATTTCATCAGCGATCTAAAAAATGTTTATGCAGAGTTGTAGCCACATTTATTGCGAGTTCAAATATATATTTATCCTTGATCTGCGACTTATAGTTTTCGAGAAAATTAAGTTTTGGGGAGACTGCTAAAAAAGTAGTAGATTTTTTTTCATCACCGATCTAAAAAATGTTTATTCAGAGTTGTAGCTACATTCATTCCGAGTCCAAATATATATTTATCCTTGATCTGCGACTTATAGTTTTCGAGAAAATTAAGTTTTGGGGAGACTGTTAAAAAAGTAGTGGATTTTATTTCATCACCGATCTAAAAAATGTTTATGCAGAGTTGTAGCCATATTTATTCCGAGTTCAAATATATATTTATCCTTGATCTGCGACTTATAGTTTTCGAGAAAATTAAGTTTTGGGGAGACTGCTAAAAAAGTAGTAGATTTTATTTCATCACCGGTCTGAAAAATGTTTATGCAGGGTAGTAGCTACATTTATTCCGAGTCCAAATATATTTTTATCCTTGATCTGCGACTTATAGTTTTCGAGAAAATTAAGTTTTGCGTAGACTGTTGAAAAAATAGTAGATTTTATTTCATCACCGATCTAAAAAATGTTTATGCAGAGTTGTAGCTACATTTATTCCGAGTCCAAATATATATTTATCCTTGATCTGCGACTTATAGTTTTCGAGAAAATTAAGTTTTGGGGAGACTGTTAAAAAAGTAGTAGATTTTTTTTCATCACCGATCTAAAAAATGTTTATGCAGAGTTGTAGCTACATTTATTCCGAGTCCAAATATATATTTATCCTTGATCTGCGACTTATAGTTTTCGAGAAAATTAAGTTTTGGGGAGACTGTTAAAAAAGTAGTTGATTTTATTTCATCACCGATCTAAAAAATGTTTATGCAGAGCTGTAGCTACATCTATTCCGAGTCCAAATATATATTTATCCTTGATCTGCGACTTATAGTTTTCGAGAAAATTAAGTTTTGGGGAGACTGTTAATAAAGTAGTAGATTTTTTTTCATCACCGATCTAAATAATTTTTAAGCAGAATTGTAGCTACATTTATTCCGTATGCAAATATATAATTGACCTTGATCTGCGACTCATAGTTTTCGAGAAAATGCAATTTTTGAATGTAATCACTACAATTATAAATAAAAATTATGTGAAACATATTTTAATTTAAGCAGTTCTATCTATGAACTTTGAGTTTGTTTAAAAGTTGCTTTAGTTTTGGCCAACAATGTATATTAATCCTTGATCTGCTACTTATAGTTTTCGAGAAAATTAAGTTTTGGGGAGACTGTTAAAAAAGTAGTAGAATTTATTTCATCACCGATCTAAAAAATGTTTATGCAGAGTTCTAGCTACATTTATTCCGAGCCCAAATATATATTTATCCTTGATCTGCGACTTACAGTTTTCGAGAAAATTAAGTTTTGGGGAGACTGTTAAAAAAGTAGTGGATTTTATTTCATCACCGATCTAAAAAATGTTTATGCAGAGTTGTAGCCATATTTATTCCGAGTTCAAATATATATTTATCCTTGATCTGCGACTTATAGTTTTCGAGAAAATTAAGTTTTGGGGAGACTGCTAAAAAAGTAGTAGATTTTTTTTCATCACCGATCTAAAAAATGTTTATGCAGAGTTGTAGCTACATTTATTCCGAGTCCAAATATATATTTATCCTTGATCTGCGACTTATAGTTTTTGAGAAAATTAAGTTTTGGGGAGACTGTTAAAAAAGTAGTGGATTTTATTTCATCACCGATCTAAAAAATGTTTATGCAGAGTTGTAGCCATATTTATTCCGAGTTCAAATATATATTTATCCTTGATCTGCGACTTATAGTTTTCAAGAAAATTAAGTTTTGGGGAGACTGCTAAAAAAGTATTAGATTTTATTTCATCACCGATCTAAAAAAGGTTTATGCAGAGTTGTAGCTACATTTATTCCGAGTCCAAATATATATTTATCCTTGATCTGCGACTTATAGTTTTCGAGAAAATTAAGTTTTGGGGAGACTGTTAAAAAAGTAGTAAATTTTTTTTCATCACCGATCTAAAAAATGTTTATGCAGAGTTGTAGCTACATTTATTCCGAGTCCAAATATATATTAATCCTTAATCTGCGACTTATAGTTTTTGAGAAAATTAAGTTTTGGGGAGACTGTTAAAAAAGTAGTGGATTTTATTTCATCAGCGATCTAAAAAATGTTTATGCAGAGTTGTAGCCACATTTATTGCGAGTTCAAATATATATTTATCCTTGATCTGCGACTTATAGTTTTCGAGAAAATTAAGTTTTGGGGAGACTGCTAAAAAAGTAGTAGATTTTTTTTCATCACCGATCTAAAAAATGTTTATGCAGAGTTGTAGCTACATTTATTCCGAGTCCAAATATATATTTATCCTTGATCTGCGACTTATAGTTTTCGAGAAAATTAAGTTTTGGGGAGACTGTTAAAAAAGTAGTGGATTTTATTTCATCACCGATCTAAAAAATGTTTATGCAGAGTTGTAGCCATATTTATTCCGAGTTCAAATATATATTTATCCTTGATCTGCGACTTATAGTTTTCGAGAAAATTAAGTTTTGGGGAGACTGTTAAAAAAGTAGTAGATTTTTTTTCATCACCGATCTAAAAAATGTTTAGGCAGAGTTGTAGCTACATTTATTCTGAGTCCAAATATATATTAATCCTTGATCTGCGACTTATAATTTTCGAGAAAATTAAGTTTTGGGGAGACTGTTAAAAAAGTAGTAGATTTTATTTCATCACCGATCTAAAAAATGTTTATGCAGAGTTGTAGCCACATTTATTCCGAGTCCAAATATATATTTATCCTTGATCTGCGACTTATAGTTTTCGAGAAAATTAAGTTTTGGGGAGACTGTTAAAAAGTAGTAGATTTTTTTTCATCACCGATCTAAAAAATGTTTATGCAGAGTTGTAGCTACATTTATTCCGAGTCCAAATATATATTTATCCTTGATCTGCGACTTATAGTTTTCGAGAAAATTAAGTTTTGGGGAGACTGTTAATAAAGTAGTAGATTTTTTTCATCACCGATCTAAATAATTTTTAAGCAGAATTGTAGCTACATTTATTCCGTATGCAAATATATAATTGACCTTGATCTGCGACTCATAGTTTTCGAGAAAATGCAATTTTTGTGTGACTGGATTTCTTGTAATCATTTAATTTTTGAATGTAATCACTACAATTATAAATAAAAATTATGTGAAACATATTTTAATTTAAGCAGTTCTATCTATGAACTTTGAGTTTGTTTAAAAGTTGCTTTAGTTTTGGCCAACAATGTATATTTATCCTTGATCTGCGACTTATAGTTTTTGAGAAAATTAAGTTTTGGGGAGACTGTTAAAAAAGTAGTGGATTTTATTTCATCAGCGATCTAAAAAATGTTTATGCAGAGTTGTAGCCACATTTATTGCGAGTTCAAATATATATTTATCCTTGATCTGCGACTTATAGTTTTCGAGAAAATTAAGTTTTGGGGAGACTGCTAAAAAAGTAGTAGATTTTTTTTCATCACCGATCTAAAAAATGTTTATTCAGAGTTGTAGCTACATTCATTCCGAGTCCAAATATATATTTATCCTTGATCTGCGACTTATAGTTTTCGAGAAAATTAAGTTTTGGGGAGACTGTTAAAAAAGTAGTGGATTTTATTTCATCACCGATCTAAAAAATGTTTATGCAGAGTTGTAGCCATATTTATTCCGAGTTCAAATATATATTTATCCTTGATCTGCGACTTATAGTTTTCGAGAAAATTAAGTTTTGGGGAGACTGCTAAAAAAGTAGTAGATTTTATTTCATCACCGGTCTGAAAAATGTTTATGCAGGGTAGTAGCTACATTTATTCCGAGTCCAAATATATTTTTATCCTTGATCTGCGACTTATAGTTTTCGAGAAAATTAAGTTTTGCGTAGACTGTTGAAAAAATAGTAGATTTTATTTCATCACCGATCTAAAAAATGTTTATGCAGAGTTGTAGCTACATTTATTCCGAGTCCAAATATATATTTATCCTTGATCTGCGACTTATAGTTTTCGAGAAAATTAAGTTTTGGGGAGACTGTTAAAAAAGTAGTAGATTTTTTTTCATCACCGATCTAAAAAATGTTTATGCAGAGTTGTAGCTACATTTATTCCGAGTCCAAATATATATTTATCCTTGATCTGCGACTTATAGTTTTCGAGAAAATTAAGTTTTGGGGAGACTGTTAAAAAAGTAGTTGATTTTATTTCATCACCGATCTAAAAAATGTTTATGCAGAGCTGTAGCTACATCTATTCCGAGTCCAAATATATATTTATCCTTGATCTGCGACTTATAGTTTTCGAGAAAATTAAGTTTTGGGGAGACTGTTAATAAAGTAGTAGATTTTTTTTCATCACCGATCTAAATAATTTTTAAGCAGAATTGTAGCTACATTTATTCCGTATGCAAATATATAATTGACCTTGATCTGCGACTCATAGTTTTCGAGAAAATGCAATTTTTGAATGTAATCACTACAATTATAAATAAAAATTATGTGAAACATATTTTAATTTAAGCAGTTCTATCTATGAACTTTGAGTTTGTTTAAAAGTTGCTTTAGTTTTGGCCAACAATGTATATTAATCCTTGATCTGCTACTTATAGTTTTCGAGAAAATTAAGTTTTGGGGAGACTGTTAAAAAAGTAGTAGAATTTATTTCATCACCGATCTAAAAAATGTTTATGCAGAGTTCTAGCTACATTTATTCCGAGCCCAAATATATATTTATCCTTGATCTGCGACTTACAGTTTTCGAGAAAATTAAGTTTTGGGGAGACTGTTAAAAAAGTAGTGGATTTTATTTCATCACCGATCTAAAAAATGTTTATGCAGAGTTGTAGCCATATTTATTCCGAGTTCAAATATATATTTATCCTTGATCTGCGACTTATAGTTTTCGAGAAAATTAAGTTTTGGGGAGACTGCTAAAAAAGTAGTAGATTTTATTTCATCACCGGTCTGAAAAATGTTTATGCAGGGTAGTAGCTACATTTATTCCGAGTCCAAATATATATTTATCCTTGATCTGCGACTTATAGTTTTCGAGAAAATTAAGTTTTGCGGAGACTGTTAAAAAAATAGTAGATTTTATTTCATCACCGATCTAAAAAAATGTT
The DNA here is from genome assembly GCA_946965025.1 of Blera fallax. Classification (NCBI taxonomy): domain Eukaryota; kingdom Metazoa; phylum Arthropoda; class Insecta; order Diptera; family Syrphidae; genus Blera; species Blera fallax. The sequence goes on from OX337246.1 coordinate 56,458,439, forward strand.
TATGCAGAGTTGTAGCTACATTTATTCCGAGTCCAAATATATATTTATCCTTGATCTGCGACTTATAGTTTTCGAGTAAGTTAAGTTTTGGGGAGACTGTTAAAAAAGTAGTGGATTTTATTTCATCACCGATCTAAAAAATGTTTATGCAGAGTTGTAGCCACATTTATTCCGAGTCCAAATATATATTTATCCTTGATCTACGACTTATAGCTTTCGAGAAAATTAAGTTTTGGGGAGACTGTTAAAAAAGTAGTAGATTTTATTTCATCACCGGTCTAAAAAATGTTTATGCGGAGTAGTAGCTACATTTATTCCGAGTCCAAATATATATTTATCCTTGATCTGCGACTTATAGTTTTCGAGAAAATTAAGTTTTGGGGAGACTGTTAAAAAAGTAGCAGATTTTTCTTCATCACCGATCTAAATAATTTTTATGCAGAATTGTAGCTACATTTATTTCGTATGCAAATATATAATTGGCCTTGATCTGCGACTCATAGTTTTCGAGAAAATGCAATTTTTGTGTGACTGTTAAAAAAGATGTAGATTTTCTTCATCACTGATCTAAAAAATGTTTATGCAGAGTTGTAGCTACATTTATTCCGAGTCTAAATATACATATATTTATCCTTGATCTGCGACTTATAGTTTTCGAGAAAATTAAGTTTTGGGGAGACTGTTAAAAAAGTAGTGGATTTTATTTCATCACCGATCTAAAAAATGTTTATGCAGAGTTGTAGCCATATTTATTCCGAGTTCAAATATATATTTATCCTTGATCTGCGACTTATAGTTTTCGAGAAAATTAAGTTTTGGGGGGACTGCTAAAAAAGTAGTAGATTTTATTTCATCACCGGTCTGAAAAATGTTTATGCAGGGTAGTAGCTACATTTATTCCGAGTCCAAATATATATTTATCCTTGATCTGCGACTTATAGTTTTCGAGAAAATTAAGTTTTGCGGAGACTGTTAAAAAAATAGTAGATTTTATTTCATCACCGATCTAAAAAATGTTTATGCAGAGTTGTAGCTACATTTATTCCGAGTCCAAATATATATTTATCCTTGATCTGCGACTTATAGTTTTCGAGAAAATTAAGTTTTGGGGAGACTGTTAAAAAAGTAGTAGATTTTTTTTCATCACCGATCTAAAAAATGTTTATGCAGAGTTGTAGCTACATTTATTCCGAGTAAAAATATATATTTATCCTTGATCTGCGACTTATAGTTTTCGAGAAAGTTAAGTTTTGGGGAGACTGTTAAAAAAGTAGTGGATTTTATTTCATCACCGATCTAAAAAATGTTTATGCAGAGTTGTAGCCACATTTATTCCGAGTCCAAATATATATTTATCCTTGATCTGCGACTTATAGCTTTCGAGAAAATTAAGTTTTGGGGAGACTGTTAAAAAAGTAGTAGATTTTATTTCATCACCGGTCTAAAAAATGTTTATGCGGAGTAGTAGCTACATTTATTCCGAGTCCAAATATATATTTATCCTTGATCTGCGACTTATAGTTTTCGAGAAAATTAAGTTTTGGGGAGACTGTTAAAAAAGTAGCAGATTTTTCTTCATCACCGATCTAAATAATTTTTATGCAGAATTGTAGCTACATTTATTTCGTATGCAAATATATAATTGGCCTTGATCTGCGACTCATAGTTTTCGAGAAAATGCAATTTTTGTGTGACTGTTAAAAAAGAAGTAGATTTTCTTCATCACTGATCTAAAAAATGTTTATGCAGAGTTGTAGCTACATTTATTCCGAGTCCAAATATACATATATTTATCCTTGATCTGCGACTTATAGTTTTCGAGAAAATTAAGTTTTGGGGAGACTGTTAAAAAAGTAGTAGATTTTATTTCATCACCGATCTGAAAAATGTTTATGCAGAGTTGTAGCCACATTTATTCCGAGTCCAAACATATATTTATCCTTGACCTGCGACTTATAGTTTTCGAGAAAATTAAGTTTTGGGGAGACTGTTAAAAAAGTAGTAGATTTTTTTTCATCACCGATCTAAAAAATGTTTATGCAGAGTTGTAGCTACATTTATTCCGAGTCCAAATATACATTTGTCCTTGATCTGCGACTTATAGTTTTCGAGAAAATTAAGTTTTGGGGAGACTGTTAATAAATTAGTAGATTTTTTTTCATCACCGATCTAAATAATTTTTATGCAGAATTGTAGCTACATTTATTCCGTATGCAAATATATAATTGGCTTTGATCTGCGACTCATAGTTTTCGAGAAAATGCAATTTTTGTGTGACAGGATTTCTTGCAATCATTTAATTTTTGAATGTAATCACTACAATTATAAATAAAAATTATGTGAAACATATTTTAATTTAAGCAATTTTATCTATGAACTTTGTTTAAAAGTTGCTTTAGTTTTGGCCAACACTGTATATTTATCCTTGATCTGCGACTTATAGTTTTCGAGAAAATTAAGTTTTGGGGAGACTGTTAAAAAAGTAGTAGATTTTATTTGATCACCGATCTAAAAAATTTTTATGCAGAGTTGTAGCTACATTTATTCCGAGTCCAAATATATATTTATCCTTGATCTGCGACTTATAGTTTTGCTTAGACTGTTAAAAAAGTAGTAATTTTTTTTTCATCACCGATCTAAAAAATGTTTATGCAGAGTTGTAGCTACATTTATTCCGAGTCCAAATATATATTTATCCTTGATCTGCGACTTATAGTTTTCGAGAAAATTAAGTTTTGGGGATACTGTTAAAAAAGTAGTAGATTTTATTTCATCACCGATCTAAAAAATGTTTATGCAGAGTTGTAGCTACATTTATTCCGAGTCCAAATATATATTTATCCTTGATCTGCGACTTATAGTTTTCGAGAAAATTAAGCTTTGGGGAGACTGCTGAAAAAGTAGTAGAGTTTTTTTCATCACCGATCTAAAAAATGTTTATGCAGAGTTGTAGCTACATTTATTCCGAGTCCAGATATATATTTATCCTTGATCTGCGACTTATAGTTTTCGAGAAAATTAAGTTTTGGGGAGACTGCTGAAAAAGTAGTAGAGTTTTTTTCATCACCGATCTAAAAAATGTTTATGCAGAGTTGTAGCTACATTTATTCCGAGTCCAAATATATATTTATCCTTGATCTGCGACTAATAGTTTTTGAGAAAATTAAGTTTTGGGGAGACTGATAAAAAAGTAGTAGATTTTTTTTCATCACCGATCTAAAAAATGTTTATGCAGAGTTGTAGCTACATTTATTCCGAGTCCAAATATATATTTATCCTTGATCTGCGACTTATAGTTTTTGAGAAAATTTAGTTTTGGGGAGACTGTTAAAAAAGTAGTGGATTTTATTTCATCACCGATCTAAAAAATGTTTATGCAGAGTTGTAGCCACATTTATTGCGAGTTCAAATATATATTTATCCTTGATCTGCGACTTATAGTTTTCGAGAAAATTAAGTTTTGGGGAGACTGTTAAAAAAGTAGTAGATTTTATTTCATCACCGATCTAAAAAATGTTTATGCAGAGTTGTAGCTACATTTATTCCGAGTCCAAATATATATTTATCCTTGATCTGCGACTTATAGTTTTCGAGAAAATTAAGTTTTGGGGAGACTGTTAAAAAGTAGTAGATTTTTTTTCATCACCGATCTAAAAAATGTTTATGCAGAGTTGTAGCTACATTTATTCCGAGTCCAAATATATATTTATCCTTGATCTGCGGCTTATAGTTTTCGAGAAAATTAAGTTTTGGGGAGACTGTTAATAAAGTAGTAGATTTTTTTTCATCACCGATCTAAATAATTTTTAAGCAGAATTGTAGCTACATTTATTCCGTATGCAAATATATAATTGACCTTGATCTGCGACTCATAGTTTTCGAGAAAATGCAATTTTTGTGTGACTGGATTTCTTGTAATCATTTAATTTTTGAATGTAATCACTACAATTATAAATAAAAATTATGTGAAACATATTTTAATTTAAGCAGTTCTATCTATGAACTTTGAGTTTGTTTAAAAGTTGCTTTAGTTTTGGCCAACAATGTATATTTATCCTTGATCTGCGACTTATAGTTTTTGAGAAAATTAAGTTTTGGGGAGACTGTTAAAAAAGTAGTGGATTTTATTTCATCAGCGATCTAAAAAATGTTTATGCAGAGTTGTAGCTACATTTATTCCGAGTCCAGATATATATTTATCCTTGATCTGCGACTTATAGTTTTCGAGAAAATTAAGTTTTGGGGAGACTGCTGAAAAAGTAGTAGAGTTTTTTTCATCACCGATCTAAAAAATGTTTATGCAGAGTTGTAGCTACATTTATTCCGAGTCCAAATATATATTTATCCTTGATCTGCGACTAATAGTTTTTGAGAAAATTAAGTTTTGGGGAGACTGATAAAAAAGTAGTAGATTTTTTTTCATCACCGATCTAAAAAATGTTTATGCAGAGTTGTAGCTACATTTATTCCGAGTCCAAATATATATTTATCCTTGATCTGCGACTTATAGTTTTTGAGAAAATTTAGTTTTGGGGAGACTGTTAAAAAAGTAGTGGATTTTATTTCATCACCGATCTAAAAAATGTTTATGCAGAGTTGTAGCCACATTTATTGCGAGTTCAAATATATATTTATCCTTGATCTGCGACTTATAGTTTTCGAGAAAATTAAGCTTTGGGGAGACTGTTAAAAAAGTAGTAGATTTTATTTCATTACCGATCTAAAAAATGTTTATGCAGAGTTGTAGCTACATTTATTCCGAGTCCAAATATATATTTATCCTTGATCTGCGACTTATAGTTTTCGAGAAAATTAAGTTTTGGGGAGACTGTTAAAAAGTAGTAGATTTTTTTTCATCACCGATCTAAAAAATGTTTATGCAGAGTTGTAGCTACATTTATTCCGAGTCCAAATATATATTTATCCTTGATCTGCGGCTTATAGTTTTCGAGAAAATTAAGTTTTGGGGAGACTGTTAATAAAGTAGTAGATTTTTTTTCATCACCGATCTAAATAATTTTTAAGCAGAATTGTAGCTACATTTATTCCGTATGCAAATATATAATTGACCTTGATCTGCGACTCATAGTTTTCGAGAAAATGCAATTTTTGTGTGACTGGATTTCTTGTAACCATTTAATTTTTGAATGTAATCACTACAATTATAAATAAAAATTATGTGAAACATATTTTAATTTAAGCAGTTCTATCTATGAACTTTGAGTTTGTTTAAAAGTTGCTTTAGTTTTGGCCAACAATGTATATTTATCCTTGATCTGCGACTTATAGTTTTTGAGAAAATTAAGTTTTGGGGAGACTGTTAAAAAAGTAGTGGATTTTATTTCATCAGCGATCTAAAAAATGTTTATGCAGAGTTGTAGCCACATTTATTGCGAGTTCAAATATATATTTATCCTTGATCTGCGACTTATAGTTTTCGAGAAAATTAAGTTTTGGGGAGACTGCTAAAAAAGTAGTAGATTTTTTTTCATCACCGATCTAAAAAATGTTTATGCAGAGTTGTAGCTACATTCATTCCGAGTCCAAATATATATTTATCCTTGATCTGCGACTTATAGTTTTCGAGAAAATTAAGTTTTGGGGCGACTGTTAAAAAAGTAGTGGATTTTATTTCATCACCGATCTAAAAAATGTTTATGCAGAGTTGTAGCCATATTTATTCCGAGTTCAAATATATATTTATCCCTGATCTGCGACTTATAGTTTTCGAGAAAATTAAGTTTTGGGGAGACTGCTAAAAAAGTAGTAGATTTTATTTCATCACCGGTCTGAAAAATGTTTATGCAGGGTAGTAGCTACATTTATTCCGAGTCCAAATATATATTTATCCTTGATCTGCGACTTATAGTTTTCGAGAAAATTAAGTTTTGCGGAGACTGTTAAAAAAATAGTAGATTTTATTTCATCACCGATCTAAAAAATGTTTATGCAGAGTTGTAGCTACATTTATTCCGAGTCCAAATATATATTTATCCTTGATCTGCGACTTATAGTTTTCGAGAAAATTAAGTTTTGGGGAGACTGTTAAAAAAGTAGTAGATTTTTTTTCATCACCGATCTAAAAAATGTTTATGCAGAGTTGTAGCTACATTTATTCCGAGTCCAAATATATATTTATCCTTGATCTGCGACTTATAGTTTTCGAGAAAGTTAAGTTTTGGGGAGACTGTTAAAAAAGTAGTGGATTTTATTTCATCACCGATCTAAAAAATGTTTATGCAGAGTTGTAGCCACATTTATTCCGAGTCCAAATATATATTTATCCTTGATCTGCGACTTATAGTTTTCGAGAAAATTAAGTTTTGCGGAGACTGTTAAAAAAATAGTAGATTTTTTTTCATCACCGATCTAAAAAATGTTTATGCAGAGTTGTAGCTACATTTATTCCGAGTCCAAATATATATTTATCCTTGATCTGCGACTTATAGTTTTCGAGAAAATTAAGTTTTGGGGAGACTGTTAAAAAAGTAGCAGATTTTTCTTCATCACCGATCTAAATAATTTTTATGCAGAATTGTAGCTACATTTATTTCGTATGCAAATATATAATTGGCCTTGATCTGCGACTCATAGTTTTCGAGAAAATGCAATTTTTGTGTGACTGTTAAAAAAGAAGTAGATTTTCTTCATCACTGATCTAAAAAATGTTTATGCAGAGTTGTAGCTACATTTATTCCGAGTCCAAATATACATATATTTATCCTTGATCTGCGACTTATAGTTTTCGAGAAAATTAAGTTTTGGGGAGACTGTTAAAAAAGTAGTAGATTTTATTTCATCACCGATCTAAAAAATGTTTATGCAGAGTTGTAGCCACATTTATTCCGAGTCCAAATATATATTTATTCTTGACCTGCGACTTATAGTTTTCGAGAAAATTAAGTTTTGGGGAGACTGTTAAAAAAGTAGTAGATTTTTTTTCATCACCGATCTAAAAAATGTTTATGCAGAGTTGTAGCTACATTTATTCCGAGTCCAAATATACATTTGTCCTTGATCTGCGACTTATAGTTTTCGAGAAAATTAAGTTTTGGGGAGACTGTTAATAAATTAGTAGATTTTTTTTCATCACCGATCTAAATAATTTTTATGCAGAATTGTAGCTACATTTATTCCGTATGCAAATATATAATTGGCTTTGATCTGCGACTCATAGTTTTCGAGAAAATGCAATTTTTGTGTGACAGGATTTCTTGCAATCATTTAATTTTTGAATGTAATCACTACAATTATAAATAAAAATTATGTGAAACATATTTTAATTTAAGCAATTTTATCTATGAACTTTGCGTTTGTTTAAAAGTTGCTTTAGTTTTGGCCAACACTGTATATTTATCCTTGATCTGCGACTTATAGTTTTCGAGAAAATTAAGTTTTGGGGAGACTGTTAAAAAAGTAGTAGATTTTATTTGATCACCGATCTAAAAAAATTTTATGCAGAGTTGTAGCTACATTTATTCCGAGTCCAAATATATATTTATCCTTGATCTGCGACTTATAGTTTTGCTTAGACTGTTAAAAAAGTAGTAATTTTTTTTTCATCACCGATCTAAAAAATGTTTATGCAGAGTTGTAGCTACATTTATTCCGAGTCCAAATATATATTTATCCTTGATCTGCGACTTATAGTTTTCGAGAAAATTAAGTTTTGGGGAGACTGTTAAAAAAGTAGTAGATTTTATTTCATCACCGATCTAAAAAATGTTTATGCAGAGTTGTAGCTACATTTATTCCGAGTCCAAATATATATTTATCATTGATCTGCGACTTATAGTTTTCGAGAAAATTAAGTTTTGGGGAGACTGCTGAAAAAGTAGTAGAGTTTTTTTCATCACCGATCTAAAAAATGTTTATGCAGAGTTGTAGCTACATTTATTCCGAGTCCAGATATATATTTATCCTTGATCTGCGACTTATAGTTTTCGAGAAAATTAAGTTTTGGGGAGACTGCTGAAAAAGTAGTAGAGTTTTTTTCATCACCGATCTAAAAAATGTTTATGCAGAGTTGTAGCTACATTTATTCCGAGTCCAAATATATATTTATCCTTGATCTGCGACTAATAGTTTTTGAGAAAATTAAGTTTTGGGGAGACTGTTAAAAAAGTAGTGGATTTTATTTCATCACCGATCTAAAAAATGTTTATGCAGAGTTGTAGCCACATTTATTGCGAGTTCAAATATATATTTATCCTTGATCTGCGACTTATAGTTTTCGAGAAAATTAAGTTTTGGGGAGACTGATAAAAAAGTAGTAGATTTTTTTTCATCACCGATCTAAAAAATGTTTATGCAGAGTTGTAGCTACATTTATTCCGAGTCCAAATATATATTTATCCTTGATCTGCGACTTATAGTTTTTGAGAAAATTTAGTTTTGGGGAGACTGTTAAAAAAGTAGTGGATTTTATTTCATCACCGATCTAAAAAATGTTTATGCAGAGTTGTAGCCACATTTATTGCGAGTTCAAATATATATTTATCCTTGATCTGCGACTTATAGTTTTCGAGAAAATTAAGTTTTGGGGAGACTGTTAAAAAAGTAGTAGATTTTATTTCATCACCGATCTAAAAAATGTTTATGCAGAGTTGTAGCTACATTTATTCCGAGTCCAAATATATATTTATCCTTGATCTGCGACTTATAGTTTTCGAGAAAATTAAGTTTTGGGGAGACTGTTAAAAAGTAGTAGATTTTTTTTCATCACCGATCTAAAAAATGTTTATGCAGAGTTGTAGCTACATTTATTCCGAGTCCAAATATATATTTATCCTTGATCTGCGACTTATAGTTTTCGAGAAAATTAAGTTTTGGGGAGACTGTTAATAAAGTAGTAGATTTTTTTTCATCACCGATCTAAATAATTTTTAAGCAGAATTGTAGCTACATTTATTCCGTATGCAAATATATAATTGACCTTGATCTGCGACTCATAGTTTTCGAGAAAATGCAATTTTTGTGTGACTGGATTTCTTGTAATCATTTAATTTTTGAATGTAATCACTACAATTATAAATAAAAATTATGTGAAACATATTTTAATTTAAGCAGTTCTATCTATGAACTTTGAGTTTGTTTAAAAGTTGCTTTAGTTTTGGCCAACAATGTATATTTATCCTTGATCTGCGACTTATAGTTTTTGAGAAAATTAAGTTTTGGGGAGACTGTTAAAAAAGTAGTGGATTTTATTTCATCAGCGATCTAAAAAATGTTTATGCAGAGTTGTAGCTACATTTATTCCGAGTTCAAATATATATTTATCCTTGATCTGCGACTTATAGTTTTCGAGAAAATTAAGTTTTGGGGGGACTGCTAAAAAAGTAGTAGATTTTTTTTCATCACCGATCTAAAAAATGTTTATGCAGAGTTGTAGCTACATTCATTCCGAGTCCAAATATATATTTATCCTTGATCTGCGACTTATAGTTTTCGAGAAAATTAAGTTTTGGGGAGACTGTTAAAAAAGTAGTGGATTTTATTTCATCACCGATCTAAAAAATGTTTATGCAGAGTTGTAGCCATATTTATTCCGAGTTCAAATATATATTTATCCTTGATCTGCGACTTATAGTTTTCGAGAAAATTATGTTTTGGGGAGACTGCTAAAAAAGTAGTAGATTTTATTTCATCACCGATCTAAAAAATGTTTATGCAGAGTTGTAGCTACATCTATTCCGAGTCCAAATATATATTTATCCTTGATCTGCGACTTATAGTTTTCGAGAAAATTAAGTTTTGGGGAGACTGTTAATAAAGTAGTAGATTTTTTTTCATCACCGATCTAAATAATTTTTAAGCAGAATTGTAGCTACATTTATTCCGTATGCAAATATATAACTGACCTTGATCTGCGACTCATAGTTTTCGAGAAAATGCAATTTTTGTGTGACTGGATTTCTTATAATCATTTAATTTTTGAATGTAATCACTACAATTATAAATAAAAATTATGTGAAACATATTTTAATTTCAGCAGTTCTATCTATGAACTTTGAGTTTGTTTAAAAGTTGCTTTAGTTTTGGCCAACAATGTATATTAATCCTTGATCTGCTACTTATAGTTTTCGAGAAAATTAAGTTTTGGGGAGACTGTTAAAAAAGTAGTAGAATTTATTTCATCACCGATCTAAAAAATGTTTATGCAGAGTTCTAGCTACATTTATTCCGAGCCCAAATATATATTTATCCTTGATCTGCGACTTATAGTTTTCGAGAAAATTAAGTTTTGGGGAGACTGTTAAAAAAGTAGTGGATTTTATTTCATCACCGATCTAAAAAATGTTTATGCAGAGTTGTAGCCACATTTATTCCGAGTCCAAATATATATTTATCCTTGATCTGCGACTTATAGCTTTCGAGAAAATTAACTTTTGGGGAGACTGTTAAAAAAGTAGTAGATTTTATTTCATCACCGGTCTAAAAAATGTTTATGCGGAGTAGTAGCTACATTTATTCCGAGTCCAAATATATATTTATCCTTGATCTGCGACTTATAGTTTTCGAGAAAATTAAGTTTTGGGGAGACTGCTAAAAAAGTAGTAGATTTTATTTCATCACCGGTCTGAAAAATGTTTATGCAGGGTAGTAGCTACATTTATTCCGAGTCCAAATATATATTTATCCTTGATCTGCGACTTATAGTTTTCGAGAAAATTAAGTTTTGGGGAGACTGTTAAAAAAGTAGTAGATTTTTTTTCATCACCGATCTAAAAAATGTTTATGCAGAGCTGTAGCTACATTTATTCCGAGTCCAAATATATATTTATCCTTGATCTGCGACTTATAGTTTTCGAGAAAGTTAAGTTTTGGGGAGACTGTTAAAAAAGTAGTGGATTTTATTTCATCACCGATCTAAAAAATGTTTATGCAGAGTTGTAGCCACATTTATTCCGAGTCCAAATATATATTTATCCTTGATCTGCGACTTATAGCTTTCGAGAAAATTAACTTTTGGGGAGACTGTTAAAAAAGTAGTAGATTTTATTTCATCACCGGTCTAAAAAATGTTTATGCGGAGTAGTAGCTACATTTATTCCGAGTCCAAATATATATTTATCCTTGATCTGCGACTTATAGTTTTCAAGAAAATTAAGTTTTGGGGAGACTGTTAAAAAAGTAGCAGATTTTTTTTCATCACCGATCTAAATAATTTTTATGCAGAATTGTAGCTACATTTATTTCGTATGCAAATATATAATTGGAATTGATCTGCGACTCATAGTTTTCGAGAAAATGCAATTTTTGTGTGACTGTTAAAAAAGAAGTAGAGTTTTTTTCATCACCGATCTAAAAAATGTTTACGCAGAGTTGTAGCTACATTTATTCCGAGTCCAAATATATATTTATCCTTGATCTGCGACTAATAGTTTTTGAGAAAATTAAGTTTTGGGGAGACTGTTAAAAAAGTAGTGGATTTTATTTCATCACCGATCTAAAAAATGTTTATGCAGAGTTGTAGCCACATTTATTGCGAGTTCAAATATATATTTATCCTTGATCTGCGACTTATAGTTTTCGAGAAAATTAAGTTTTGGGGAGACTGATAAAAAAGTAGTAGATTTTTTTTCATCACCGATCTAAAAAATGTTTATGCAGAGTTGTAGCTACATTTATTCCGAGTCCAAATATATATTTATCCTTGATCTGCGACTTATAGTTTTTGAGAAAATTAAGTTTTGGGGAGACTGTTAAAAAAGTAGTGGATTTTATTTCATCACCGATCTAAAAAATGTTTATGCAGAGTTGTAGCCACATTTATTGCGAGTTCAAATATATATTTATCCTTGATCTGCGGCTTATAGTTTTCGAGAAAATTAAGTTTTGGGGAGACTGTTAAAAAAGTAGTAGATTTTATTTCATCACCGATCTAAAAAATGTTTATGCAGAGTTGTAGCTACATTTATTCCGAGTCCAAATATATATTTATCCTTGATCTGCGACTTATAGTTTTCGAGAAAATTAAGTTTTGGGGAGACTGTTAAAAAAGTAGTAGATTTTATTTCATCACCGATCTAAAAAATGTTTATGCAGAGTTGTAGCTACATTTATTCCGAGTCCAAATATATATTTATCCTTGATCTGCGACTTATAGTTTTCGAGAAAATTAAGTTTTGGGGAGACTGTTAAAAAAGTAGTAGATCTTATTTCATCACCGATCTAAAAAATGTTTATGCAGAGTTGTAGCTACATTTATTCCGAGTCCAAATATATATTTATCCTTGATCTGCGACTTATAATTTTCGAGAAAATTAAGTTTTGGGGAGACTGTTAAAAAAGTAGTAGATTTTATTTCATCACCGATCTAAAAAAATGTTTATGCAGAGTTGTAGCCACATTTATTCCGAGTCCAAATATATATTTATCCTTGATCTGCGACTTATAGTTTTCGAGAAAATTAAGTTTTGGGGAGACTGTTAATAAAGTAGTAGATTTTTTTTCATCACCGATCTAAATAATTTTTAAGCAGAATTGTAGCTACATTTATTCCGTATGCAAATATATAATTGACCTTGATCTGCGACTCATAGTTTTCGAGAAAATGCAATTTTTGTGTGACTGGATTTCTTGTAATCATTTAATTTTTGAATGTAATCACTACAATTATAAATAAAAATTATGTGAAACATATTTTAATTTAAGCAGTTCTATCTATGAACTTTGAGTTTGTTTAAAAGTTGCTTTAGTTTTGGCCAACAATGTATATTTATCCTTGATCTGCGACTTATAGTTTTTGAGAAAATTAAGTTTTGGGGAGACTGTTAAAAAAGTAGTGGATTTTATTTCATCACCGATCTAAAAAATGTTTATGCAGAGTTGTAGCCACATTTATTGCGAGTTCAAATATATATTTATCCTTGATCTGCGACTTATAGTTTTCGAGAAAATTAAGTTTTGGGGAGACTGCTAAAAAAGTAGTAGATTTTATTTCATCACCGATCTAAAAAATGTTTATGCAGAGTTGTAGCTCCATTTATTCCGAGTCCGAATATATATTTATCCTTGATCTGCGACTTATAGTTTTTGAGAAAATTAAGTTTTGGGGAGACTGTTAAAAAAGTAGTGGATTTTATTTCATCACCGATCTAAAAAAATGTTTATGCAGAGTTGTAGAAACATTTATTCCGAGTTCAAATATATATTTATCCTTGATCTGCGACTTATAGTTTTCGAGAAAATTAAGTTTTGGGGAGACTGCTAAAAAAGTAGTAGATTTAATTTCATCACCGGTCTAAAAAATGTTTATGCAGGGTAGTAGCTACATTTATTCCGAGTCCAAATATATATTTATCCTTTATCTGCGACTTATAGTTTTCGGGAAAATTAAGTTTTGGGGAGACTGCTAAAAAAGTATTAAATTTTATTTCATCACCGATCTAAAAAATGCTTATGCAGAGTTGTAGCTACATTTATTCCGAGTCCAAATATATATTTATCCTTGATCTGCGACTTATAGTTTTCGAGAAAATTAAGTTTTGGGGAGACTGTTAAAAAAGTAGTAGATTTTATTTCATCACCGATCTAAAAAATGTTTATGCAGAGTTGTAGCCACATTTATTCCGAGTTCAAATATATATTTATCCTTGATCTGCGACTTATAGTTTTCGAGAAAATTAAGTTTTGGGGAGACTGCTAAAAAAGTAGTAGATTTTATTTCATCACCGGTCTAAAAAATGTTTATGCAGGGTAGTAGCTACATTTATTCCGAGTCCAAATATATATTTATCCTTGATCTGCGACTTATAGTTTTCGAGAAAATTAAGTTTTGGGGAGACTGCTAAAAAAGTATTAGATTTTATTTCATCACCGATCTAAAAAATGTTTATGCAGAGTTGTAGCTACATTTATTCCGAGTCCAAATATATATTTATCCTTGATCTGCGACTTATAGTTTTCGAGAAAATTAAGTTTTGGGGAGACTGTTAATAAAGTAGTAGATTTTTTTTCATCACCGATCTAAATAATTTTTAAGCAGAATTGTAGCTACATTTATTCCGTATGCAAATATATAATTGACCTTGATCTGCGACTCATAGTTTTCGAGAAAATGCAATTTTTGTGTGACTGGATTTCTTGTAATCATTTAATTTTTGAATGTAATCACTACAATTATAAATAAAAATTATGTGAAACATATTTTAATTTAAGCAGTTCTATCTATGAACTTTGTGTTTGTTTAAAAGTTGCTTTAGTTTTGGCCAACAATGTATATTTATCCTTGATCTGCGACTTATAGTTTTTGAGAAAATTAAGTTTTGGGGAGACTGTTAAAAAAGTAGTAGATTTTTTTTATCACCGATCTAAAAAATGTTTATGCAGAGTTGTAGCTACATTTATTCCGAGTCCAAATATACATATATTTATCCTTGATCTGCGACTTATAGTTTTCGAGAAAATTAAGTTTTGGGGAGACTGTTAAAAAAGTAGTAGATTTTTTTTCATCACCGATCTAAAAAATGTTTATGCAGAGTTGTAGCTACATTTATTCCGAGTCCAAATATACATTTGTCCTTGATCTGCGACTTATAGTTTTCGAGAAAATTAAGTTTTGGGGAGACTGTTAATAAATTAGTAGATTTTTTTTCATCACCGATCTAAATAATTTTTATGCAGAATTGTAGCTACATTTATTCCGTATGCAAATATATAATTGGCTTTGATCTGCGACTCATAGTTTTCGAGAAAATGCAATTTTTGTGTGACAGGATTTCTTGTAATCATTTAATTTTTGAATGTAATCACTACAATTATAAATAAAAATTATGTGAAACATATTTTAATTTAAGCAATTTTATCTATGAACTTTGCGTTTGTTTAAAAGTTGCTTTAGTTTTGGCCAACACTGTATATTTATCCTTGATCTGCGACTTATAGTTTTCGAGAAAATTAAGTTTTGGGGAGACTGTTAAAAAAGTAGTAGATTTTATTTGATCACCGATCTAAAAAATTTTTATGCAGAGTTGTAGCTACATTTATTCCGAGTCCAAATATATATTTATCCTTGATCTGCGACTTATAGTTTTGCTTAGACTGTTAAAAAAGTAGTAATTTTTTTTTCATCACCGATCTAAAAAATGTTTATGCAGAGTTGTAGCTACATTTATTCCGAGTCCAAATATATATTTATCCTTGATCTGCGACTTATAGTTTTCGAGAAAATTCAGTTTTGGGGAGACTGTTAAAAAAGTAGTAGATTTTATTTCATCACCGATCTAAAAAATGTTTATGCAGAGTTGTAGCTACATTTATTCCGAGTCCAAATATATATTTATCCTTGATCTGCGACTAATAGTTTTCGAGAAAATTAAGTTTTGGGGAGACTGCTGAAAAAGTAGTAGAGTTTTTTTCATCATCGATCTAAAAAATGTTTATGCAGAGTTGTAGCTACATTTATTCCGAGTCCAGATATATATTTATCCCTGATCTGCGACTTATAGTTTTCGAGAAAATTAAGTTTTGGGGAGACTGCTGAAAAAGTAGTAGAGTTTTTTTCATCACCGATCTAAAAAATGTTTACGCAGAGTTGTAGCTACATTTATTCCGAGTCCAAATATATATTTATCCTTGATCTGCGACTAATAGTTTTTGAGAAAATTAAGTTTTGGGGAGACTGTTAAAAAAGTAGTGGATTTTATTTCATCACCGATCTAAAAAATGTTTATGCAGAGTTGTAGCCACATTTATTGCGAGTTCAAATATATATTTATCCTTGATCTGCGACTTATAGTTTTCGAGAAAATTAAGTTTTGGGGAGACTGATAAAAAAGTAGTAGATTTTTTTTCATCACCGATCTAAAAAATGTTTATGCAGAGTTGTAGCTACATTTATTCCGAGTCCAAATATATATTTATCCTTGATCTGCGACTTATAGTTTTTGAGAAAATTAAGTTTTGGGGAGACTGTTAAAAAAGTAGTGGATTTTATTTCATCACCGATCTAAAAAATGTTTATGCAGAGTTGTAGCCACATTTATTGCGAGTTCAAATATATATTTATCCTTGATCTGCGACTTATAGTTTTCGAGAAAATTAAGTTTTGGGGAGACTGTTAAAAAAGTAGTAGATTTTATTTCATCACCGATCTAAAAAATGTTTATGCAGAGTTGTAGCTACATTTATTCCGAGTCCAAATATATATTTATCCTTGATCTGCGACTTATAGTTTTCGAGAAAATTAAGTTTTGGGGAGACTGTTAAAAAAGTAGTAGATTTTATTACATCACCGATCTAAAAAATGTTTATGCAGAGTTGTAGCTACATTTATTCCGAGTCCAAATATATATTTATCCTTGATCTGCGACTTATAGTTTTCGAGAAAATTAAGTTTTGGGGAGACTGTTAAAAAAGTAGTAGATCTTATTTCATCACCGATCTAAAAAATGTTTATGCAGAGTTGTAGCTACATTTATTCCGAGTCCAAATATATATTTATCCTTGATCTGCGACTTATAGTTTTCGAGAAAATTAAGTTTTGGGGAGACTGTTAATAAAGTAGTAGATTTTTTTTCATCACCGATCTAAATAATTTTTAAGCAGAATTGTAGCTACATTTATTCCGTATGCAAATATATAATTGACCTTGATCTGCGACTCATAGTTTTCGAAAAAATGCAATTTTTGTGTGACTGGATTTCTTGTAATCATTTAATTTTTGAATGTAATCACTACAATTATAAATAAAAATTATGTGAAACATATTTTAATTTAAGCAGTTCTATCTATGAACTTTGAGTTTGTTTAAAAGTTGCTTTAGTTTTGGCCAACAATGTATATTTATCCTTGATCTGCGACTTATAGTTTTTGAGAAAATTAAGTTTTGGGGAGACTGTTAAAAAAGTAGTGGATTTTATTTCATCACCGATCTAAAAAATGTTTATGCAGAGTTGTAGCCACATTTATTGCGAGTTCAAATATATATTTATCCTTGATCTGCGACTTATAGTTTTCGAGAAAATTAAGTTTTGGGGAGACTGCTAAAAAAGTAGTAGATTTTATTTCATCACCGATCTAAAAAATGTTTATGCAGAGTTGTAGCTCCATTTATTCCGAGTCCGAATATATATTTATCCTTGATCTGCGACTTATAGTTTTTGAGAAAATTAAGTTTTGGGGAGACTGTTAAAAAAGTAGTGGATTTTATTTCATCACCGATCTAAAAAAATGTTTATGCAGAGTTGTAGAAACATTTATTCCGAGTTCAAATATATATTTATCCTTGATCTGCGACTTATAGTTTTCGAGAAAATTAAGTTTTGGGGAGACTGCTAAAAAAGTAGTAGATTTAATTTCATCACCGGTCTAAAAAATGTTTATGCAGAGTTGTAGCCACATTTATTGCGAGTTCAAATATATATTTATCCTTGATCTGCGACTTATAGTTTTCGAGAAAATTAAGTTTTGGGGAGACTGTTAAAAAAGTAGTAGATTTTATTTCATCACCGATCTAAAAAATGTTTATGCAGAGTTGTAGCTACATTTATTCCGAGTCCAAATATATATTTATCCTTGATCTGCGACTTATAGTTTTCGAGAAAATTAAGTTTTGGGGAGACTGTTAAAAAAGTAGTAGATTTTATTTCATCACCGATCTAAAAAATGTTTATGCAGAGTTGTAGCTACATTTATTCCGAGTCCAAATATATATTTATCCTTGATCTGCGACTTATAGTTTTCGAGAAAATTAAGTTTTGGGGAGACTGTTAAAAAAGTAGTAGATCTTATTTCATCACCGATCTAAAAAATGTTTATGCAGAGTTGTAGCTACATTTATTCCGAGTCCAAATATATATTTATCCTTGATCTGCGACTTATAATTTTCGAGAAAATTAAGTTTTGGGGAGACTGTTAAAAAAGTAGTAGATTTTATTTCATCACCGATCTAAAAAAATGTTTATGCAGAGTTGTAGCCACATTTATTCCGAGTCCAAATATATATTTATCCTTGATCTGCGACTTATAGTTTTCGAGAAAATTAAGTTTTGGGGAGACTGTTAATAAAGTAGTAGATTTTTTTTCATCACCGATCTAAATAATTTTTAAGCAGAATTGTAGCTACATTTATTCCGTATGCAAATATATAATTGACCTTGATCTGCGACTCATAGTTTTCGAAAAAATGCAATTTTTGTGTGACTGGATTTCTTGTAATCATTTAATTTTTGAATGTAATCACTACGATTATAAATAAAAATTATGTGAAACATATTTTAATTTAAGCAGTTCTATCTATGAACTTTGAGTTTGTTTAAAAGTTGCTTTAGTTTTGGCCAACAATGTATATTTATCCTTGATCTGCGACTTATAGTTTTTGAGAAAATTAAGTTTTGGGGAGACTGTTAAAAAAGTAGTGGATTTTATTTCATCACCGATCTAAAAAATGTTTATGCAGAGTTGTAGCCACATTTATTGCGAGTTCAAATATATATTTATCCTTGATCTGCGACTTATAGTTTTCGAGAAAATTAAGTTTTGGGGAGACTGCTAAAAAAGTAGTAGATTTTATTTCATCACCGATCTAAAAAATGTTTATGCAGAGTTGTAGCTCCATTTATTCCGAGTCCGAATATATATTTATCCTTGATCTGCGACTTATAGTTTTTGAGAAAATTAAGTTTTGGGGAGACTGTTAAAAAAGTAGTGGATTTTATTTCATCACCGATCTAAAAAAATGTTTATGCAGAGTTGTAGAAACATTTATTCCGAGTTCAAATATATATTTATCCTTGATCTGCGACTTATAGTTTTCGAGAAAATTAAGTTTTGGGGAGACTGCTAAAAAAGTAGTAGATTTAATTTCATCACCGGTCTAAAAAATGTTTATGCAGAGTTGTAGCTACATTTATTCCGAGTCCAAATATATATTTATCCTTGATCTGCGACTTATAGTTTTCGGGAAAATTAAGTTTTGGGGAGACTGCTAAAAAAGTATTAGATTTTATTTCATCACCGATCTAAAAAATGCTTATGCAGAGTTGTAGCTACATTTATTCCGAGTCCAAATATATATTTATCCTTGATCTGCGACTTATAGTTTTCGAGAAAATTAAGTTTTGGGGAGACTGTTAATAAAGTAGTAGATTTTTTTTCATCACCGATCTAAATAATTTTTAAGCAGAATTGTAGCTACATTTATTCCGTATGCAAATATATAATTGACCTTGATCTGCGACTCATAGTTTTCGAGAAAATGCAATTTTTGTGTGACTGGATTTCTTGTAACCATTTAATTTTTGAATGTAATCACTACAATTATAAATAAAAATTATGTGAAACATATTTTAATTTAAGCAGTTCTATCTATGAACTTTGAGTTTGTTTAAAAGTTGCTTTAGTTTTGGCCAACAATGTATATTTATCCTTGATCTGCGACTTATAGTTTTTGAGAAAATTAAGTTTTGGGGAGACTGTTAAAAAAGTAGTGGATTTTATTTCATCACCGATCGAAAAAATGTTTATGCAGAGTTGTAGCCACATTTATTGCGAGTTCAAATATATATTTATCGTCGATCTGCGACTTATAGTTTTCGAGAAAATTAAGTTTTGGGGAGACTGCTAAAAAAGTAGTAGATTTTTTTTCATCACCGATCTAAAAAATGTTTATGCAGAGTTGTAGCTCCATTTATTCCGAGTCCGAATATATATTTATCCTTGATCTGCGACTTATAGTTTTCGAGAAAATTAAGTTTTGGGGAGACTGTTAATAAAGTAGTAGATTTTTTTTCATCACCGATCTAAATAATTTTTAAGCAGAGTTGTAGCCACATTTATTCCGAGTTCAAATATATATTTATCCTTGATCTGCGACTTATAGTTTTCGAGAAAATTAAGTTTTGGGGAGACTGCTAAAAAAGTAGTAGATTTTATTTCATCACCGGTCTAAAAAATGTTTATGCAGGGTAGTAGCTACATTTATTCCGAGTCCAAATATATATTTATCCTTGATCTGCGACTTATAGTTTTCGAGAAAATTAAGTTTTGGGGAGACTGTTAATAAAGTAGTAGATTTTTTTTCATCACCGATCTAAATAATTTTTAAGCAGAATTGTAGCTACATTTATTCCGTATGCAAATATATAATTGACCTTGATCTGCGACTCATAGTTTTCGAGAAAATGCAATTTTTGTGTGACTGGATTTCTTGTAATCATTTAATTTTTGAATGTAATCACTACAATTATAAATAAAAATTATGTGAAACATATTTTAATTTAAGCAGTTCTATCTATGAACTTTGAGTTTGTTTAAAAGTTGCTTTAGTTTTGGCCAACAATGTATATTTATCCTTGATCTGCGACTTATAGTTTTTGAGAAAATTAAGTTTTGGGGAGACTGTTAAAAAAGTAGTGGATTTTATTTCATCACCGATCTAAAAAATGTTTATGCAGAGTTGTAGCCACATTTATTGCGAGTTCAAATATATATTTATCCTTGATCTGCGACTTATAGTTTTCGAGAAAATTAAGTTTTGGGGAGACTGCTAAAAAAGTAGTAGATTTTATTTCATCACCGATCTAAAAAATGTTTATGCAGAGTTGTAGCTCCATTTATTCCGAGTCCGAATATATATTTATCCTTGATCTGCGACTTATAGTTTTTGAGAAAATTAAGTTTTGGGGAGACTGTTAAAAAAGTAGTGGATTTTATTTCATCACCGATCTAAAAAAATGTTTATGCAGAGTTGTAGAAACATTTATTCCGAGTTCAAATATATATTTATCCTTGATCTGCGACTTATAGTTTTCGAGAAAATTAAGTTTTGGGGAGACTGCTAAAAAAGTAGTAGATTTAATTTCATCACCGGTCTAAAAAATGTTTATGCAGGGTAGTAGCTACATTTATTCCGAGTCCAAATATATATTTATCCTTTATCTGCGACTTATAGTTTTCGGGAAAATTAAGTTTTGGGGAGACTGCTAAAAAAGTATTAGATTTTATTTCATCACCGATCTAAAAAATGCTTATGCAGAGTTGTAGCTACATTTATTCCGAGTCCAAATATATATTTATCCTTGATCTGCGACTTATAGTTTTCGAGAAAATTAAGTTTTGGGGAGACTGTTAAAAAAGTAGTAGATTTTATTTCATCACCGATCTAAAAAATGTTTATGCAGAGTTGTAGCCACATTTATTCCAAGTTCAAATATATATTTATCCTTGATCTGCGACTTATAGTTTTCGAGAAAATTAAGTTTTGGGGAGACTGCTAAAAAAGTAGTAGATTTTATTTCATCACCGGTCTAAAAAATGTTTATGCAGGGTAGTAGCTACATTTATTCCGAGTCCAAATATATATTTATCCTTGATCTGCGACTTATAGTTTTCGAGAAAATTAAGTTTTGGGGAGACTGCTAAAAAAGTATTAGATTTTATTTCATCACCGATCTAAAAAATGTTTATGCAGAGTTGTAGCTACATTTATTCCGAGTCCAAATATATATTTATCCTTGATCTGCGACTTATAGTTTTCGAGAAAATTAAGTTTTGGGGAGACTGTTAATAAAGTAGTAGATTTTTTTTCATCACCGATCTAAATAATTTTTAAGCAGAATTGTAGCTACATTTATTCCGTATGCAAATATATAATTGACCTTGATCTGCGACTCATAGTTTTCGAGAAAATGCAATTTTTGTGTGACTGGATTTCTTGTAACCATTTAATTTTTGAATGTAATCACTACAATTATAAATAAAAATTATGTGAAACATATTTTAATTTAAGCAGTTCTATCTATGAACTTTGAGTTTGTTTAAAAGTTGCTTTAGTTTTGGCCAACAATGTATATTTATCCTTGATCTGCGACTTATAGTTTTTGAGAAAATTAAGTTTTGGGGAGACTGTTAAAAAAGTAGTGGATTTTATTTCATCACCGATCTAAAAAATGTTTATGCAGAGTTGTAGCCACATTTATTGCGAGTTCAAATATATATTTATCGTCGATCTGCGACTTATAGTTTTCGAGAAAATTAAGTTTTGGGGAGACTGCTAAAAAAGTAGTAGATTTTTTTTCATCACCGATCTAAAAAATGTTTATGCAGAGTTGTAGCTCCATTTATTCCGAGTCCGAATATATATTTATCCTTGATCTGCGACTTATAGTTTTTGAGAAAATTAAGTTTTGGGGAGACTGTTAAAAAAGTAGTGGATTTTATTTCATCACCGATCTAAAAAATGTTTATGCAGAGTTGTAGAAACATTTATTCCGAGTTCAAATATATATTTATCCTTGATCTGCGACTTATAGTTTTCGAGAAAATTAAGTTTTGGGGAGACTGCTAAAAAAGTAGTAGATTTAATTTCATCACCGGTCTAAAAAATGTTTATGCAGGGTAGTAGCTACATTTATTCCGAGTCCAAATATATATTTATCCTTTATCTGCGACTTATAGTTTTCGGGAAAATTAAGTTTTGGGGAGACTGCTAAAAAAGTATTAGATTTTATTTCATCACCGATCTAAAAAATGCTTATGCAGAGTTGTAGCCACATTTATTCCGAGTTCAAATATATATTTATCCTTGATCTGCGACTTATAGTTTTCGAGAAAATTAAGTTTTGGGGAGACTGCTAAAAAAGTAGTAGATTTTATTTCATCACCGGTCTAAAAAATGTTTATGCAGGGTAGTAGCTACATTTATTCCGAGTCCAAATATATATTTATCCTTGATCTGCGACTTATAGTTTTCGAGAAAATTAAGTTTTGGGGAGACTGCTAAAAAAGTATTAGATTTTATTTCATCACCGATCTAAAAAATGTTTATGCAGAGTTGTAGCTACATTTATTCCGAGTCCAAATACATATTTATCCTTGATCTGCGACTTATAGTTTTGGGGAGACTGTTAAAAAAGTAGTAGATTTTTTTCCATCACCGATCTAAAAAATGTTTATGCAGAGTCGTAGCTACATTTATTCCGAGTCCAAATATATATTTATCCTTGATCTGCGACTTATAGTTTTCGAGAAAATTAAGTTTTGGGGAGACTGTTAAAAAAGTAATAGATTTTATTTCATCACCGATCTAAAAAATGTTTATGCAGAGTTGTAGCTACATTTATTCCGAGTCCAAATATATATTTATCCTTGATCTGCGACTTATAGTTTTCGAGAAAGTTAAGTTTTGGGGAGACTGTTAAAAAAGTAGTGGATTTTATTTCATCACCGATCTAAAAAATGTTTATGCAGAGTTGTAGCCACATTTATTCCGAGTCCAAATATATATTTATCCTTGATCTGCGACTTATAGCTTTCGAGAAAATTAAGTTTTGGGGAGACTGTTAAAAAAGTAGTAGATTTTATTTCATCACCGGTCTAAAAAATGTTTATGCGGAGTAGTAGCTACATTTATTCCGAGTCCAAATATATATTTATCCTTGATCTGCGACTTATAGTTTTCGAGAAAATTAAGTTTTGGGGAGACTGTTAAAAAAGTAGCAGATTTTTTTTCATCACCGATCTAAATAATTTTTATGCAGAATTGTAGCTACATTTATTTCGTATGCAAATATATAATTGGCCTTGATCTGCGACTCATAGTTTTCGAGAAAATGCAATTTTTGTGTGACTGTTAAAAAAGAAGTAGATTTTCTTCATCACTGATCTAAAAAATGTTTATGCAGAGTTGTAGCTACATTTATTCCGAGTCCAAATATACATATATTTATCCTTGATCTGCGACTTATAGTTTTCGAGAAAATTAAGTTTTGGGGAGACTGTTATAAAAGTAGTAGATTTTATTTCATCACCGATCTAAAAAATGTTTATGCAGAGTTGTAGCCACATTTATTCCGAGTCCAAATATATATTTATCCTTGACCTGCGACTTATAGTTTTCGAGAAAATTAAGTTTTGGGGAGACTGTTAAAAAAGTAGTAGATTTTTTTTCATCACCGATCTAAAAAATGTTTATGCAGAGTTGTAGCTACATTTATTCCGAGTCCAAATATACATTTGTCCTTGATCTGCGACTTATAGTTTTCGAGAAAATTAAGTTTTGGGGAGACTGTTAATAAATTAGTAGATTTTTTTTCATCACCGATCTAAATAATTTTTATGCAGAATTGTAGCTACATTTATTCCGTATGCAAATATATAATTGGCTTTGATCTGCGACTCATAGTTTTCGAGAAAATGCAATTTTTGTGTGACAGGATTTCTTGTAATCATTTAATTTTTGAATGTAATCATTACAATTATAAATAAAAATTATGTGAAACATATTTTAATTTAAGCAATTTTATCTATGAACTTTGCGTTTGTTTAAAAGTTGCTTTAGTTTTGGCCAACACTGTATATTTATCCTTGATCTGCGACTTATAGTTTTCGAGAAAATTAAGTTTTGGGGAGACTGTTAAAAAAGTAGTAGATTTTATTTGATCACCGATCTAAAAAATTTTTATGCAGAGTTGTAGCTACATTTATTCCGAGTCCAAATATATATTTATCCTTGATCTGCGACTTATAGTTTTGCTTAGACTGTTAAAAAAGTAGTAATTTTTTTTTCATCACCGATCTAAAAAATGTTTATGCAGAGTTGTAGCTACATTTATTCCGAGTCCAAATATATATTTATCCTTGATCTGCGACTTATAGTTTTCGAGAAAATTAAGTTTTGGGGAGACTGTTAAAAAAGTAGTAGATTTTATTTCATCACCGATCTAAAAAATGTTTATGCAGAGTTGTAGCTACATTTATTCCGAGTCCAGATATATATTTATCCTTGATCTGCGACTTATAGTTTTCGAGAAAATTAAGTTTTGGGGAGACTGCTGAAAAAGTAGTAGAGTTTTTTTCATCACCGATCTAAAAAATGTTTATGCAGAGTTGTAGCTACATTTATTCCGAGTCCAAATATATATTTATCCTTGATCTGCGACTAATAGTTTTTGAGAAAATTAAGTTTTGGGGAGACTGTTAAAAAAGTAGTGGATTTTATTTCATCACCGATCTAAAAAATGTTTATGCAGAGTTGTAGCTACATTTATTCCGAGTCCAAATATATATTTATCCTTGATCTGCGACTTATAGTTTTTGAGAAAATTAAGTTTTGGGGAGACTGTTAAAAAAGTAGTGGATTTTATTTCATCACCGATCTAAAAAATGTTTATGCAGAGTTGTAGCCACATTTAGATAGATAGATAGATATATCTTTATTTCGTATAAAAAACTTGTTAGTAGGATTGTTACCACACATTTTACATTACAGAGATATGATATTATATATGTATATCTTTCTTCTGAAACATTATATATATTTTGTTAAACTATTAATTACATTTGGGCTAAAAAACAAATTTGGAGGAAAATACGAAAAAACCTCCAATCAAAGAGAAAAAAAAAAAAAAAAAATAATAATAAGTAAATAAATAAATAAATGAATAAAATAAATAATTGAATTGCAAGAATAAGTAGTTACATGTATAGATATGTACATAGATTAATAAATAAAGTAATAGATAAAAGTGTAAATAAATAAATATATAAACAAATAAATTAATAGACAAATAAGTAATAGATAAATTAATATTTTATGAAGTAAAAAAAAAAAAAAAAAAAAAAAAATAAATAAATAAATAAATAAATATATAAATAAATAAATAAATAAATAAGTAAGTAAAATATAAGTATTTAAATAAATAAATAAGGAGATTAATAAGGTATGATCAGGTACATATAAAAATTACATTTAAACAGAAATTAGGATACAATAAGTCTAAGTAAATAGATCGTTCACTAAGCGATTATCAGCAAAAACACATTTATTTATAAATTTGCTAGTGAGTTTTTGAATTCGCGTAGATATCAATTCAACATTCGCTCTTTTATGAACATTCACAGTTGAATGGTGCCATGAAAGGTTAAGCATCATTTTAAGGATTTTATTTTGTGACACTTGCAGCTTTTTAATGTGACTCTGTGCACAGGATCCCCAAACTGGACATCCGTACAATAGTAGCGCTTGGAAGATTACTTTGTATATGATGATTTTATTTTCAATAGAAAGGGCGGATTTTCTGTTTACGAATGGGTATAATAACTTTATTGCTATATTGACTTTCTGCAAGGTTCTCGATATGTGATCGTTAAAGGTTAGTTTGGTGTCCAGGTGTATGCCTAGGTACTTAACACAATTGCTCCAGTTTATTGCCGATCCATAAATTTGCAATTGGCTGTTCGGAAGATAGCAAGGTTTTCTTTTTCGAGTAAAAAAGATAGCTTGCATTTTGTCACCGTTCAGCTTAATTTTCCACCTATTGTAGTAACGTTCTAATACTTCCATCGCATTTCGAAGATTTGTCTCAACGTTGAGAGCAAATTCGTGAGATGAAAATATTGCAGTATCATCTGCAAAAATGGCTGGTAGCCACATTTATTGCGAGTTCAAATATATATTTATCCTTGATCTGCGACTTATAGTTTTCGAGAAAATTAAGTTTTGGGGAGACTGTTAAAAAAGTAGTAGATTTTATTTCATCACCGAACTAAGCCTACTAGGATTGTCTCAGGTAGATGTTTGGATCACATTTATGGACGATTCAACTGTGCCTCTTCTAGTAAATGTGAGAAATGTGTTCTTGATTTGATGATCACTGACCATTGTATGACAGGACTCCTAATTGAAACGCTTTTCAGGAAGAATAGCAGTTATTCAAAACCACTGAATAATACTATCAAAATTAATTTTAGTAAACTCAGGAACAATCTGCTTTTTGAATTTTGGGATGACGTCTATTCGTGTATGATGTTTCGAATTCCTACGTTTTATTTATTGATTGCCTTAAAAAGCATATTTATAATTGTTACTCTTTCTTACCTCCGAAAAAATCGAGAAAAAGACTCAAGCCCTGGATCTCTAGGGACTTAGTGAATATAGTTAATGCTAAAAATAAACTTAGATTGAAATGCTATCGATACCCTAGTAACTTGAGATTAAAAAGTAAATACACTAAATTGTGCGCTGAACTGAAAAAGAAGATTCCAATCTGTCGTGACACCTATTACCGTAATTGTTTTGATGTTGCCAGAGGAAACCTTAGAAACGAATGGAAAATAGTGAACAGTTTACTTAATAAATCTTCTTCCTCTAAAAAACCTTCTTCTTTGCGTATCAATAACTGTTTAGTATCTGACAAATACGAAATCGCTGAAGCATTTAATGACCATTACACAAATATTGCCAGTAGTATACAACCCTGTCCAGTCAATTCATCTTGTGCTCTCTGTCCGTGTGCTGAACCATATCAAAGTAATAGCTTTGTTTATAAACCTATAACATCTCTTGAAATGCTTAAAGCTATTCGCAGCCTAAAAAACACTAATTCAAGTGGCACAGATGGTATCTCAAGTCTGATTTTAAAAAAAATTGCTTGGTCCATTGTGGATGTCTTAACGGACATCTTCAATGGCTGCGTGTTTTCAGGGGTTTTTCCTGAAGAACTCAAATGTGCTGATGTTATACCTATTTTCAAAAAAGGTTCTGCTGTTGAGCTGGGTAACTACAGACCTATTTCTCTCCTCCCTGTGCTAAGTAAGATTTTTGAAAAACTTATGAAAGACAGAATTGTAAATTTTTTAGACATCAACAATTATTTTAGTCCTAATCAGTTTGGCTTTCGGAAAGGCAAATCTACTGAAGATGCTCTACTGCAGTTCTGTACCCAAATAATGTCTAATCTTGATGGTAAAAGGTGTACAGCTGGCTTGTTCATTGACATTACCAAAGCCTTTGACATGGTCAATCACAATATTTTGGTTGGAAAACTGGAAAGAGCTGGATTTCGTGGTTTTATGCTTGATTGGTTCAAGGCTTACCTAAAAAATAGGTCACAAAGTGTGAAAATTGATGAGATAAGAAGCGAAATAAAATTGTTTAACTTGGGTGTACCCCAAGGCTCTGTCTTGGGTCCAATTCTATTTCTCATCTACATTAACTCCCTCTTTGCACTTGATTTCAAAGGAAGACCAACCGCTTTCGCGGATGACATAGGTTTTACATATGGTCAGAATAGTCCCTTGGAACTCGTTGCCGACATAAATTGGGATTTGAATTTGTTGAGAATCTGGTTTGAGAATCATAAGTTGTTAATTAGCTCCAAGACAAAAATAATGTATTTTACCTTGTCATCGGTACACAGTTTAGGGGCAAATGTCCACTTTCATGCACCTGAGTGTCAAAAATTCAGATTTTCCAATTACAATTGTACGCATAAATCTACTACTCCCACTTTTTGTAGTACTCTTAGTTGTAATGATAACTGTTTTCTTATCGAAGAAGTAGATGAATATAAATACCTAGGGCTTATTATCGATTCCAATATGAGCTTTTCGAACCACACGGAAACTTTGAAGAAGTATTTACGTTCCACTCTGAGATACTTCTATTATTTGCGAAATGTCTGCTCTCAAATGCTTCTAAAGAAAATCTACTACGGTATTATTCATTCCAAGCTGCAATACGGAATTTCTTGTTGGGGAGGTGCTTATCTTAACAAAATACGACCGCTATTAGTTTTACAGAAGCATATATTAAGAAAATTATGTCAAAAACCTGTAAGATATCCTAGTTTTCCTTTGTTCTGTGACCTAAAAATCCTTCCTGTTCGTTATCTGTATTGTTTTAAAGTATTGAAGTTATTCTTTATGAAATCTGGTAATCGGAATTTTCGATTAATTTCAAATTACAATTTACGTGGAAACTTTTCGTACTTGGTATCTGTTCCTTTTGCTCGTACTACTGCATACCGTAATTTTTATTCCGTTTTATCTTTTCGCCTATTTAACAAACTTCCACAATCTATCAAAGCAATAACATCACCTGCAATGTTTTTAAACTGTGTGAAAAATTGGCTTTTCAACATCAACTACGCTACTTTAGAATCTGTTACTTTCGACATTCTGATTTAACTCTTACTTAAGTTTCTTTGCTTTTCTATGATTTTTATTTTGAATCTAATTGTGTTTTTTTTTTTTTTTTTGTTTTCTTCATCCTGCTTTTTGTTGATTGAATTTTTACTATAAACTACATACGTTGATTATGGCCACCCCATCATAAACTTTAATATAAATTTCAATAACTACTTGAAGTGGCATTCAATACTATTTTCACTACTTATGTAAGTAAAATACAGAATGTCTTAACTTTTCATATAATTAAACTTGTAAAAATCATTTTATGAATTGTTCTTGTAATCTACTTGTAATACTATATGAAAAAATAAAAATTATCAATTAATTATCAAATTAAAAAATGTTTATGCAGAGTTGTAGCTACATTTATTCCGAGTCCAAATATATATTTATCCTTGATCTGCGACTTATAGTTTTCGAGAAAATTAAGTTTTGGGGAGACTGTTAAAAAAGTAGTAGATCTTATTTCATCACCGATCTAAAAAATGTTTATGCAGAGTTGTAGCTACATTTATTCCGAGTCCAAATATATATTTATCCTTGATCTGCGACTTATAATTTTCGAGAAAATTAAGTTTTGGGGAGACTGTTAAAAAAGTAGTAGATTTTATTTCATCACCGATCTAAAAAATGTTTATGCAGAGTTGTAGCCACATTTATTCCGAGTCCAAATATATATTTATCCTTGATCTGCGACTTATAGTTTTCGAGAAAATTAAGTTTTGGGGAGACTGTTAAAAAGTAGTAGATTTTTTTTCATCACCGATCTAAAAAATGTTTATGCAGAGTTGTAGCTACATTTATTCCGAGTCCAAATATATATTTATCCTTGATCTGCGACTTATAGTTTTCGAGAAAATTAAGTTTTGGGGAGACTGTTAATAAAGTAGTAGATTTTTTTTCATCACCGATCTAAATAATTTTTAAGCAGAATTGTAGCTACATTTATTCCGTATGCAAATATATAATTGACCTTGATCTACGACTCATAGTTTTCGAGAAAATGCAATTTTTGTGTGACTGGATTTCTTGTAATCATTTAATTTTTGAATGTAATCACTACAATTATAAATAAAAATTATGTGAAACATATTTTAATTTAAGCAGTTCTATCTATGAACTTTGAGTTTGTTTAAAAGTTGCTTTAGTTTTGGCCAACAATGTATATTTATCCTTGATCTGCGACTTATAGTTTTTGAGTAAATTAAGTTTTGGGGAGACTGTTAAAAAAGTAGTGGATTTTATTTCATCACCGATCTAAAAAATGTTTATGCAGAGTTGTAGCCACATTTATTGCGAGTTCAAATATATATTTATCCTTGATCTGCGACTTATAGTTTTCGAGAAAATTAAGTTTTGGGGAGACTGCTTAAAAAGTAGTAGATTTTTTTTCATCACCGATCTAAAAAATGTTTATGCAGAGTTGTAGCTCCATTTATTCCGAGTCCGAATATATATTTATCCTTGATCTGCGACTTATAGTTTTTGAGAAAATTAAGTTTTGGGGAGACTGTTAAAAAAGTAGTGGATTTTATTTCATCACCGATCTAAAAAATGTTTATGCAGAGTTGTAGAAACATTTATTCCGAGTTCAAATATATATTTATCCTTGATCTGCGACTTATAGTTTTCGAGAAAATTAAGTTTTGGGGAGACTGCTAAAAAAGTAGTAGATTTAATTTCATCACCGGTCTAAAAAATGTTTATGCAGAGTTGTAGCTCCATTTATTCCGAGTCCGAATATATATTTATCCTTGATCTGCGACTTATAGTTTTTGAGAAAATTAAGTTTTGGGGAGACTGTTAAAAAAGTAGTGGATTTTATTTCATCACCGATCTAAAAAATGTTTATGCAGAGTTGTAGAAACATTTATTCCGAGTTCAAATATATATTTATCCTTGATCTGCGACTTATAGTTTTCGAGAAAATTAAGTTTTGGGGAGACTGCTAAAAAAGTAGTAGATTTAATTTCATCACCGGTCTAAAAAATGTTTATGCAGGGTAGTAGCTACATTTATTCCGAGTCCAAATATATATTTATCCTTTATCTGCGACTTACAGTTTTCGGGAAAATTAAGTTTTGGGGAGACTGCTAAAAAAGTATTAGATTTTATTTCATCACCGATCTAAAAAATGCTTATGCAGAGTTGTAGCTACATTTATTCCGAGTCCAAATATATATTTATCCTTGATCTGCGACTTATAGTTTTCGAGAAAATTAAGTTTTGGGGAGACTGTTAAAAAAGTAGTAGATTTTATTTCATCACCGATCTAAAAAATGTTTATGCAGAGTTGTAGCCACATTTATTCCGAGTTCAAATATATATTTATCCTTGATCTGCGACTTATAGTTTTCGAGAAAATTAAGTTTTGGGGAGACTGCTAAAAAAGTAGTAGATTTTATTTCATCACCGGTCTAAAAAATGTTTATGCAGGGTAGTAGCTACATTTATTCCGAGTCCAAATATATATTTATCCTTGATCTGCGACTTATAGTTTTCGAGAAAATTAAGTTTTGAGGAGACTGTTAAAAAAGTAGTAGATTTTATTTCATCACCGATCTAAAAAATGTTTATGCAGAGTTGTAGCTACATTTATTCCGAGTCCAAATATATATTTATCCTTGATTTGCGACTTATAGTTTTCGAGAAAATTAAGTTTTGGGGAGACTGTTAAAAAAGTAGTAGATTTTATTTCATCACCGATCTAAAAAAATTTTATGCAGAGTTGTAGCTACATTTATTCCGAGTCCAAATACATATTTATCCTTGATCTGCGACTTATAGTTTTGGGGAGACTGTTAAAAAAGTAGTAGATTTTTTTCCATCACCGATCTAAAAAATGTTTATGCAGAGTCGTAGCTACATTTATTCCGAGTCCAAATATATATTTATCCTTGATCTGCGACTTATAGTTTTCGAGAAAATTAAGTTTTGGGGAGACTGTTAAAAAAGTAGTAGATTTTATTTCATCACCGATCTAAAAAATGTTTATGCAGAGTTGTAGCTACATTTATTCCGAGTCCAAATATATATTTATCCTTGATCTGCGACTTATAGTTTTCGAGAAAATTAAGTTTTGGGGAGACTGCTAAAAAAGTATTAGATTTTATTTCATCACCGATCTAAAAAATGTTTATGCAGAGTTGTAGCTACATTTATTCCGAGTCCAAATATATATTTATCCTTGATCTGCGACTTATAGTTTTCGAGAAAATTAAGTTTTGGGGAGACTGCTAAAAAAGTAGTAGATTTTTTTTCATCACCGATCTAAAAAATGTTTATGCATAGTTGTAGCTCCATTTATTCCGAATCCGAATATATATTTATCCTTGATCTGCGACTTATAGTTTTTGAGAAAATTAAGTTTTGGGGAGACTGTTAAAAAAGTAGTGGATTTTATTTCATCACCGATCTAAAAAATGTTCATGCAGAGTTGTAGAAACATTTATTCCGAGTTCAAATATATATTTATCCTTGATCTGCGACTTATAGTTTTCGAGAAAATTAAGTTTTGGGGAGACTGCTAAAAAAGTAGTAGATTTAATTTCATCACCGGTCTAAAAAATGTTTATGCAGGGTAGTAGCTACATTTATTCCGAGTCCAAATATATATTTATCCTTTATCTGCGACTTATAGTTTTCGAGAAAATTAAGTTTTGGGGAGACTGCTAAAAAAGTATTAGATTTTATTTCATCACCGATCTAAAAAATGCTTATGCAGAGTTGTAGCTACATTTATTCCGAGTCCAAATATATATTTATCCTTGATCTGCGACTTATAGTTTTCGAGAAAATTAAGTTTTGGGGAGACTGTTAAAAAAGTAATAGATTTTATTTCATCACCGAACTAAAAAATGTTTATGCAGAGTTGTAGCTACATTTATTCCGAGTCCAAATATATATTTATCCTTGATCTGCGACTTATAGTTTCCGAGAAAATAAAGTTTTGGGAGACTGTTAAAAAAGTAGTAGATTTTATTTCATCACCGATCTAAAAAAATTTTATGCAGAGTTGTAGCTACATTTATTCCGAGTCCAAATACATATTTATCCTTGATCTGCGACTTATAGTTTTGGGGAGACTGTTAGAAAAGTAGGAGATTTTTTTCCATCACCGATCTAAAAAATGTTTATGCAGAGTCGTAGCTACATTTATTCCGAGTCCAAATATATATTTATCCTTGATCTGCGACTTATAGTTTTCGAGAAAATTAAGTTTTGGGGAGACTGTTAAAAAAGTAGTAGATTTTATTTCATCACCGATCTAAAAAATGTTTATGCAGAGTTGTAGCTACATTTATTCCGAGTATAAATATATATTTATCCTTGATCTGCGTCTTATAGTTTTCGAGAA
The DNA here is from genome assembly GCA_946965025.1 of Blera fallax. NCBI lineage: Eukaryota > Metazoa > Arthropoda > Insecta > Diptera > Syrphidae > Blera > Blera fallax. The sequence goes on from OX337246.1 coordinate 56,491,710, forward strand.
AATTAAGTTTTGGGGAGACTGTTAAAAAAGTAGTAGATTTTATTTCATCACCGATCTAAAAAAATTTTATGCAGAGTTGTAGCTACATTTATTCCGAGTCCAAATACATATTTATCCTTGATCTGCGACTTATAGTTTTGGGGAGACTGTTAGAAAAGTAGTAGATTTTTTTCCATCACCGATCTAAAAAATGTTTATGCAGAGTCGTAGCTACATTTATTCCGAGTCCAAATATATATTTATCCTTGATCTGCGACTTATAGTTTTCGAGAAAATTAA